>OU696481.1:2302500-8022500 GCA_916048165.1 Spilarctia lutea | reverse complement strand
CCGGAGTTATCCAAGGCTTGATATTTCTTTTTCGCCTTGACACTTTTTGAACATTCGTACACCTATTTATTAGAGAGGAAAGATTATTTAGCAAGATAGGCGTAGCAACATCTACTTGGTCCATGGAGTAAATAGGTGCTACATTAAAAGTTCTCATTAAAGTGTCTAAAGAATCGTAGTCTATGCGTGTGTTTAATTTATTAGTTTTGCGTTTGATTTCTAACAAATTTAAGCTCAGAATTACGCAATAGTGGTCAGTTATGGTGGTCTGAGCAACCAAGCATTTTGCAGGAAGACTTGTTTTAATGATGACGTGATCGAGACAGGTTCTTGTATGAGTAGGGATGTTATGGGCAGGCAACATTCCGTGCGACACTAACAGTGCCAGATAGTTTTCAGCTCTGGTGTCAGTAGACGAGGCCATTATGTCAATGTTGATGTCACCAGTTAGAATAACATTTCTGAAACTAGAAAGTGTATTCAACAGATCATTTAATGACTCCAGAAACCCCTGTGTACATCTCTTACCAGGAGGGCGGTATATAGCAAGCAGCACTGTATATTGGCTAATTTTAATTAAGAGACAGTTTGCATCTTCCAATGACGGTTCAGACATTGTATATTTGTGATTTGAGTTAGAGTACACGATTACACCTTCATTTTGGGTTTTGACATTTTCAGTGTGCCAAGAATGATATCCGTTGATTACGGGAATGTTAGGATTGCGTGGTAGCCAACATTCTGTTAAGATGATCAAATCCCAGTCTATTTTTGTTCTAGACAGAAGAGTTATGAGTTCGGGGAAATTCTTTTTGATGCTCCTTATGTTTTGCGTTATGACATTTAAAGAAGTGCTGCCAGTATATACAGATTTCGCACATTCGTCAATGTCACAAGTACCACAATCTGCCACAGACAGAGCATCCAAGTCGCCGTCAAAAGAGTCCTCCCGGTTAAGATCGAATGATAATAAGTTGATATAATTTCCCGGCATAGCACATTATCTCCAAGGCACGGATTAGAAAAGTCGGAACACCGCATATAGCATTTGTGTGGTTTTTAGAACCGATATAGAAACTATGGCAATGTTGACGTAAGTATTCGAATTTGTGACTTAGTGTGTGTTTGGTGTGACTATATGAGTATTGACAGCATGTTTGAGATTGGTTGTGTAATATTTGTGTTAGTGTAAAGAGAAAGTTGGTTTTGGAATTGGAGTATGCACAAAAGTTTGTGAAAGTATATCTCTGATCGGTTAAATAGTCATATATATCCCGTAGAAAATATTTTAAATACTTACATTTTGGTTTTGTACAGTAGAATTTAATTTTTGTGTATGTGTGTGTGTCATGTGTGATGTTAGTGTAGTTGTTTAAAAATGGAGAAAAAGTACAATTAAAGGCATGCATTAAAATTATTAAAATAGTACAGTAGTAAGTATCTGTTTGACAGCAATAGGTGTGTATAAATTACTTGCCTTTTGTTACATTAAAAAAATTACTACTAAAAATTATAATGTGATGTCGGCAAAATCTTATTTGTCTCTGCCCACCTCTTCAGCGATGTAGTAGTACCTTAATACAATCCCCCACCCACATTCTCACATCCACACCCTCCAATAGATGGACAGAGATATATTAAACCCTCACATTTTTCTGACTTTAGTCCCACTTTCGTAATATTGGACAAGTCTATTGCCGTAAAAGGGACACATATATAAAGTTACGTCTATAATATTCACAGAGGCGTAGGTGGACAATTTGTCTGTACTTACTACAGTTGAAAAGGGCCACATATATTTATAACACATAATCATCATCATCATCGGCCAATCGCAGTCCACTGTTGAACATAGGCTTCTCCAATTGCACGCCACTTGGTTCGATCTTTAACTTCTTCCATCCAGCTCCTGCAAGCCGTCTTGCGCAAATCATCACTCCACCTGGCCTGTGGACATCCTACATTACGTAACTAACTAATAATATTATTTGTTTCTAAAAAAAGTACAGCACTACACAGTATCAAAGTACAATAGATAGAAAGGACGTGTGTTTTTATGAACGTACATTATATATTAAAAGTGTTCGAAAATATAGGCGATTTTATTATGTTTAACCACAGTCGTTATTTTCACTTAGTTGTTACATCTTTACGTTACCATTAACAATGTCGCCAGTAAATAGAATTTCTTCCGAAGTTCACGCATAAAAAACGCAATAACTGTTAAGAGAGCGATACGGCGACCCACACAACCTTCATAGGTCTTTTAGACGATAAGTTTAACAATATTTATGCTTAACAGCCTTTGTGTGTTTATCGCCTATTCAATAAACTGAATAAAAAGCATATTTTTCTCCATCATTGTACATAAAAAAATATTTATACAATTTTTATACGATGTTTTTAAAAAGAATGACCTCATTGCTAAATCCAATTTATTCTATGCAAAATTTAAAAGTGCAACCATGTTGTGAATGTCAGAAGTTTAGAAACGTGAAACCAAAAGATAGATTTTGTTTGACGTATTTAACATTTTTCTGTACAGTGTTGTATTTTTTTTTATGGAACGAAGTTCCTTATCGCGCGTTGTGAAAGGGGGCTAGACGGAAAAAATTCATACGAAAAAGTTGTCTTTGCTATTTTAAATTATATTTGTTATTAGTTTATTTTTCATTGCTTGATTTACTATTTTTGTTATGGGAACGGTGTCTTAATATTTTTTTATTAAGAAAATATTGTTTTGTTATTAGTTTTTAAAGAATTGGTGAAAAACATTTTTCAATTTTATATATAGCGCCATCTTTTGAATAGAAACTGAACTTACATTTACGTGTTATAGTTGTCGTCGCCAGTAGTTTAATATTAATAATATAGATGTCGCTGTAAATTAATGATTTTTAAAATTATGTATATCAAATATAAATACAAAATATATCAATAAATAAGTTTAGCAGTGAACTGCGATAGGCTGGTAACGACACTTTTTGTTAAAGTAAGCTATTGTAAGCCGTGCGGCGTGCGCATGTATCTCTGTCTGTCTGTCTGTCTCTCTCTCTGTCTCTATCTCTCTTATAGAAAGCAAGCCAGATATTTTCGTTTCGTCTTTCTATTTCGAACTTCGTTCCATCCGGGTGTCCCTTGACACCTCTCAAGTTTCTTTTTATTATATAGGGGGCAAACGAGCATACGTATCGCCTGGTGGTAAGCGATTACCGCCGCCCATGGACACCCGCAACACCGGAGGCGTTAAAAGTGCGTTGTCTGCCTTTTAGGAAGGAGTACGCTCGTTTCTTGAAGGTTTGAAGGTCGTATTGGTCCGGGAACACCGCAGGCGACAGGGTTCCGTAACATTATAGAGCAAAACGGCCAACGGGTACGCAACCCTAAAAATTGATATGTAAGCTGTCTATGAAATTTCGTAATACAACAGAGAACCGTAAATTATATACTGGGTGTACGTGAACATATATATATATATATAGCTATTATATATGCATATTGCTTTTCAGTTTTTTATTTTTTATTGAATATAGGGCAAACGAGTAGACGCATCATCTGACTGTAAGCGATTACCGCCGCCCATGGACACCCGCAACACCAAAAGGGTCACAAGTGCGTTGCCGACCTTTGGGGAATGGGTAGAGGGAATGGGGGAAGGGTTGGGGTATGGGCCTCCGGTATCCTCACTCACTCGGTGAAACAACAGCGCAAGCAAGTTTTTTGGCAGTTGAAATACTTTTTGTTAAAAGTTTGTATTTTTTTTTGTGGTTTCAAACTACATTATCCAATAAAAAACACAAAGCAGTCATAAGCACTACCGACGGTATATAAAATCATATTGAGAAAGGACCACTATCTAGAAAAACGAATGCTACCAAAGTATATCGGTAGATGGCGTTGTTAACAATAAACATCCGTTTTACGAATTTTTTCGATCAGGACACGTGACCTGACGCGAATTCATACATTTTTACCCATTCCAAAAAAGTACACAGCGCCGCTAAAGAAGTTTTCACTTCAAAAAAAAATGTAATCGAGGTACACGGTGAAAAGTTATGCGTGGTCACACATAAAAAAATATACACGTCGACTTAAGAACATTGTCTATTTTTTTCTTTGGTTAAAAAGTGGCATACATGTACTAAAATGGGTTTATATCATGTAGTTTTGCTGACTCATGTCATGATTCGCGAGTGATAAATACACTAATTAACGCGTCAGTAACTTAATTAATTTTTTGATAGGTTGAATAATTAACAGAGAGTAACATTAATTAATTAACAGAGTTATATGGCTCTGGAATTTTGGAAGAATATGGTTACACAAATAACACAATGGTAACAGCTAGTAATGAAAATAGTAAACGAAATAATAATAACTATTATAATAATTTATCACAGTCTCACACATAGACAGAGCGTGAGCTATGTAAACCAAACTGCCGATCGACAATTTTCTTTAACAAACATGTTTTAAGTAAATAAAACCCAGATACAAAATAATTAATCGTACTTACACAATTATTTGGCAATGACTGAAATCAAATCCACGACCTCTGGGCGTAGCTGGTTTCTAACCACTAAACCGATTTGCTTGTCATATACATTCAAATTACCGTTAACATTTTGAGATCATTGTTGATTTTATTATTGAGCATCTCTTGAAACAAGATTCACTGATCTTTAATCAAGTGATTATAGATCAGTGAATCTTTGTGAATATGTTATTTTAGAACGATGTTTGTGTCAAAATCTCCTCCCAGGGATTGATTTTGACAGATGTGATCTCTGTTCACGTGAAAAAAGCTCAGTCTAGTGACTAGACTAGACTCTAGTCTTAAGCGCTAATTTCTAAGACCTTTCGTGAACGTAAAAATAAATACCTATACTATTGAGGCTATACATTTATACTAATTCATGCTTTTATTTACACATACGTAAAAATAAAATTGTATTATAAAAACCGGCCAAGAGCGAGTCGAACTCGTGCACCGAGGGTTCCGTACAAACCTGGAGGTATACTATATGATATAACTAAAAATGACGTTTTTTGCAAATTTCTCTTTATCTGTGCTTTAAGACGTTGCTTCGTACTAAATATCAAGATTCTGAGTTCACTGGAAGTACCCTGTAGGTTTTTATTCCCTTGCGTGTGTCGGAAATTGCAGCATAAACGGCTGTATCTTTTGATTGCGTTGGCTTGTGGTCTTGACAGATAGACAGACGGACCACAAAGTGATCCGATTACAGTTCCGTTATTTATCTTTTGATCTAACAAGAAATAATCTAAAGAGAGAATTGTTTACGAAGCTGATACTTTATAGCGGTGTTTGTTTTTTTAATAAACTTTTTAACAAAAATGTTCAGCTGTTAAATTACCATTCAAATATAAGTACACAATTTGAAACATTGTTTTTTTTTTCTCGGTTTTAAGGGTAAATTTTCATAGAGTAGTCAACGCTGGTCCGCCATTATATTATGCTTTGTCTTTGTCTAATCATAGCGACGTTATACGAGTAGTTCGTGTAAGTGAGACATGCGTGTGTTTACTTTCAAATGTCTAATGGTGTCAAAGCTACATTGTCATAGTTCAAAGCTGTTACATTTTTTTGCGACGTGTGGTAATAAAATTTGCGTCATAGGTATATCTCAATGATTTTAAATATATAACAAAAACATAGTTTAAAAATTCAACATGATACGTATTGATAATAATTTCCGTTCCATTATGGGTAATATCTGATCGTTTTTGTTCGATATTATATTTAATTTGGTTCGAATTGGTTCTAATTAATATGTTCATAAATGGTAATATGGTATAAATGGCTAGTGTAGCAGACACTAGCCAAACTGTGAGTTGAGATTGATTATTGAAAGGACTTTCAGTTGAGTAGAACTTAAAACGCATTCTATAATAAGAGCGACACTTAAAACTAATTTCAGGTGATCAGAGTTCAACTGATACTTGAACGCCTTTTAAAAACGGGCCTTATTAATCATAAAAGGTGATTTCACCTCAGGTAAGTGATGTTATTTTGAATAATTAATCTTTAACAAAGTCTAAAAAATATGATTCAACTCAAGATTAGACTCAATATACTTTAAATATAGTTTTGACGTTTAGTTTTTGAATTCAAATTGCGTTTGAAATGTTTCGTCCCAAAGGAATAATTAAGACCTGTTGTAAACCTAACTTTAAAATTAAATGTCTTTTACAACATGACTACAAATCAAGACAGATGAGAGTCGTGGAGTATAAATTAACAGAAATGCAATTTCAAAATCACTAACAATAATTATTGACCTGTTAAACGACCTTCTGAATGTCCTGTAAAAAAACAGATGTTATCTAAATACAGACATACAAACATAGCATTTTGAAAATTCGATTCACTAAAATAAGGGAATAGAAGATATTTTAGAGAAATTTGAATTTAGTGGCACAACAACGGCATTTGTACCATAATCGCTGCCAGATGTTACTGAATCCGTGAAAGGATTAAAAAAAACCTGTCAGGCATTAGATAAATAGTTGGTGCACTGTTATGCCATAAATCCAATTTACTTTGCCGCTATTCAACGATTTAGAACTAACTCCAAGTTATAAATTTTGGGATATGCTACCGAAAATAGCACTGCGGCAAAGGCCTGGTCTGCAGCCAAACAGATGAAATGTAGCCCCGTCGACGCTCCATTAGGAATGAATGGGCCGATTCGAGAAATGTCATCTTCCGGTAAATACTGACTATAATTCATCTTATAGTTGACAAGCACAGGACTCAGTTTTGGGTGAGATATTCAAACAAAAACAAGATTGTAACCTGCAAATGAAAGTGATTCATTCACTCAATTAGCTGTTGAAAATGTAATTTTATTTGTGTAGATCTTCCTCCCACTGCCGTCACGACCCGTGAAGTTATTTTAGGGGCACAAACAAGCTTGTTTTCTTAGTAAATTACTTTCAGCAGGCGTTTGTATATTCGTATTTGTGAGTAGCTGTAGCATTAATACGGTAACTCTGAAATACGTAAAGGGTTTAGGATTCCTTTGTTCTTTTTTATGAAAACGAGTTAATTGTTTGTTTGGGTAAAATATTAATGTAGATTTTTCAACTTAATACTTTTATTTGCTTCTTATTTAATTTAATATTTACATCAAGGATACAAGTTTTTTTTTATTGAATATGTGGCAAACGAGCAGACGCGTCACCTGATGGTAAGCGATTACCGCCGCCCATGGACACCCGCAACACCAAAAGCGTCACAAGTGCGTTGCCAACCTTTGGGGAATGGGGAGAGGGAATCGGGGGAGGGGTTGGGGTATGGGTCTGCGGTATCCTCACTCACTCGGTGAAACACAGCGCAAGCGCTAATTAAACAAATTGTTAACTTATCTTTTTTTTAACCGACTTCAAGAAAGGTGGAGGTTAGCGATTTGACTGTATTATCTTTTTCTTATGTTTGTTATCTCATAACTTTTTTTATTTGAAAGCTGGTGCTTCCTGTGTGTCCTGTTTCCCATTTTAATTTAGTCCAGTTCTTGAAGTCGGTCTTTTTTGTTAAAATTTGTGATTTATAACCCTAAGTACCCTAAGTAACTGAAATAGACTGATGATGACATCATCGTCAGTCAGTCATCGCTAAGTAAAATAGCTGTTTTTTATCAATCTTACTAATATTAGAAACGCGAAAGTTTGTGAGTATGTTTGTTGTTATTTTACGCAAAACTACTGAATGGATTTGGATGAAACTTTACAATAATATAGCTTATACATATATAGAATAGCACATAGGCTATTCTGATGTATAAGCCTGTACAATTTCTAAAGATACTATAGCAACATGCTATAGTATGCATGCTCAAACAGGTATAGGATTTAACGCAATATTTATTGTTTTAATATTACTCGACTCATTTGAGTTGTTTGTTCAAGCAATTAAGCAAATTGTAATACGAGAATATATAAATGTATTGTATTACTACCTTTCGAGGCATAGCTACGTGACATTGCTAATGTTAATTTGTACGGATTCCACTCCAACTCTATTCAGTCTACTATAACTGCTTTAGCGTTGGGTGTAATCAAAATATATAATGAAAAACGAACTAATGAGACTAGACTCGTAGGAACAGGGATTAGTTTAATTAAGTTGACTCAACTTATTGATGCTAACCCTGCATACTTTATTCTATTGAACTCAAAAGGCGGCACTGCACTTGTGGTTCTTCAGTTACAGGTATTATATTTACATGCGCGGAGGAAGTTATCCATACTAATATTACAAATTTGAAAAAAATACAAAAGAAATAAACAAATACTTTTGGCATATAACACACAACGCCATCTGCTCCCAAGCTAAGCAGAGCTTGTTTTATGGGTACTGGGTACTAGACAACTGATATAAATACATATATTTATATTTTTTTTGAAATACATATACCTATATTGTACATTGAAAACACCCAAACTCCTAAACAAATATTTTTAGATCATACAAACATTTGGTCCGACCCAGGAATCGAACCCGAGACCTCAAGCACAGCAGTTGCATACGCTACCACTGCGCCACTGAGACAGTCAATTGTTCTAACTCACAATAAAAATAATACTTAATTTATATACCCATTTAAAATATTCAAACTTAAAAACTGATGATACCAATACATCAATCCGATTTCTAAAATATCTTGTAACGGAGAGAGTAAAAAATATATTTCGGAACTTTATGTTTATCACCTGTCTAGCGACTACATATTTGGATCATCGGAAGGAAAAACCACACATTTACAAAAATGTTCCTGTTGAAGACGAAGCACTAGTTATCTACTTACGTATTGTCACGTACATAATAATATAATCTCAGGAATACATAAAAGGGAAGAAGTATTCGTCTAGGTAAAGTACTAGAACACACATAGCATATACACTACATAGAATCTCTTACCCTCTCCACTTATTTCAGTGTGTATATTTAATTCAAACTGATGTATTTTTATACATAGAATCTCTTTAAGCCATTGATTACCTCTATTAATATGTTATTTATAGCTCTGGATCAGCGCCAGTACTTAATGTATCAATAGCTAATGTAATGCCAAAGGGAGCCTAGCCAATGTACCAATATTTAGATTTACGGTCAATGCTCAGGTAATACCTGTGACAACACCAACGTGCTTTATGTGTGTTGAGTGCATATAATTTCGTAACTCTATTTACATTGTAGTGAAGTAATAAGTGCTGGAATTTACAACAGTAAATTACTTAATTAATAGCAATATAGTTCACAAAAAACTTCTTAAATAACAACAAAGAAATGAATTTGCCAAATCGATTAATAAATGGTGGATTTATAAAGTTATAACTATCGGAAAATTTCAATCACAGAAATTAAAGACCTTTACATACTATAACAAATTAAAAGAGATCTAGCCAATATAATGGTTTACAACAAAGGCAATGATATAAGCCCAATTTTTATTATGTTTAGTGAATTGCAACCCACCCAGACTCTATGGCTCGGAAAACATTCGACGGAAAAGGTTAATCAAATTTACCATGGCTGTTTTTAATCTCAAGGAGGTAAATGCTTTATTTGCATTATCTATTTTCTATATACATATACCTTAACACGAAAAAAATTTAGATATTTATACATATAAAATTGCATATCTATAAATATTAAATAAGTCTACTGTCAAGATTGATACATAAAAGAAATTATAACGATGTTACTAATGATATCATATGAGTAAAAGATTACACATCTTTATCCTCATAATATAACTATATAATAAACACATAAACGAAATTACATACGAAAAATCGCGAACCAGACTATGAGAAATTACGTAATAACCTACTAGCAAAGGTGCTCTACTAACACGAAACAACACGGACAGTAATCCAATAAATCTTGAAAAGTAGGAAACGTGGTGCGAATCCAATATCAAAACTAAAGGTTTGTAGAACAAAAGGTTGATGGGCGGATAAAAGAAAGGATGGAGTCGCATTTCGAGCTGTGAAACATTGGCGTGTCACGGCGCGTGACGGACCCACGCGATGCGGTACCACCCAACACTCTCTTATATCAATTTCACGGATTAAACTTCATGTGAATGTATCTTCCAGTCACCGATGTTATTACACGCATTGAACTCGATAAATGTCTTTTCTGTGAAACCACTATTTTATTATTTCTTTGTGAGTGAGATATATTGTACTGGCACAGTTGTATATTGTTTTAAACTTGAATAGGTTTTATCTTTAACAGGAGTTATGTTAGTTATCAAAAAATTTTTACATTAAATCACAGGTAATGCCATCATATCCATCAATAATCCAGCAAACTCTCAACTCGGCTTATGCTCATTCTGAAACTCAAGGCATATTTCAAATAATATAAGTTCCCCAAGACTCATAAAAATAAAAACCCATTTGTCCGACAACTTTTACACTACATAATACTAAATTATTTTAGTTGCAATTATTTATGTACTCGTAAACGAAAAAAAGCAATACGTCATTAAGTTGACAGAATACCTAACTCAATGGTTATATTTCTTACCAAATATGAATTTGTTAACTTTAGATGTCAGACTGAATAATTGATTTTTAATATGAACCGTTAATTGCAAATGATTTTCTAATGTTGGACAAGCTGTCAGAATATTTGAATAAGCTGTCATCCCATGTCAACTGTCCTATTATATATTATATTACAGCTAAGATCTAACATTTTAAATGATGTCTAAGGTATTATTCATATAACTATCACGTTTTCTCACATTATTGCTTATATGTTGAAGAGTTTCAGTATCATATTGCTCATAAATGTAATGTATTAAACTGGAAACATATATCTCTGGTTAAGATTTTTTCATAAAACAAAGTTTCCCATATCAAAAAAAGAAAATAATATAATATATAACATTGTCGGCTCTAAAAAACGTGTCCAAGTGTAATATTGTTATATTCGACTGTAGAGTTTTATATCACACGAATACATTAATATTAACATCTATATTTTTTGTTAAAGAAAAAAGAAAATATAATAGACTACTGTGCTTTGACGTGATGTCTGCACCATTTTCACGCCACGCGATTTACATCACATTTTTGCGTATACGTGAAAAGTGTCAATTTAATATCATGGTAGCTTTTAAGCAAGGACGTGGTGTATGAAAATGAACCGCAATGACTATGAACACATACCTAGAGATAGATATTTACCACTGACGCTTTTATCCCTGCCTATATGATAAGCTTGAAAAAGCAGACATTATATAACGTTCATTGTTAAATAAAAGATTTATTTTCATTTCGGAAAGCTTTTGCAGATTTATTCGGGTATCATATTGATTTCCTATTACCTGTTCGTACAGGTACAGTTTCTGATCGTTTATTCACTCTCATTCGATATAGATACTCGTGTATCATGACTAAATGAACGATCAGAAACTGTATGAAATTCTAATTTATTGGATACATTTATTGATAACATTTTTTATCGTTTATCGACTAAAAATGCGGTGTTCTATCACATGTGAATATCTTGCACGTGCTATTTTGTAACTGTGGATAAGAAGAAATGAAATTGTTAGGGACAAGAAAGTACTTTTTTTGCGTACCTTTTCATCATCTCCTGAGCGGCCATCCCTTGGTAAAAAATCGATGCAGCTGAGGAACTCTATCATTTCAACGAATATTAGTGTCTTCGACAAAGTTATAAATTACTCCATGATTCAGTGGCAAACCTAGGAATTTATTCCGGGGGTCTTTCCTGTACCATCTTTTGTAAATCTTAAAAATGCATAAAGTATTTAAGTATATATGTACTGCCTAGATACTTAAGTAAAGTATGTAATAGACAATAATATTCATAATATGTCATATATTGTCTCGACTGGGCAGGTATTTTATACATTGTCTAGGTATTGTGTAGAATACCGGATTATAGAGATTACCGGTAACATATAACTATATGTAGAGATAGAAAGAAACGTTGCACAGGTAAACGAATAAGTCGTACACGGTTTCGTTTCGAAAGGAACTAAGAGACAGAAGTGGCCAAGTGCTAAAAATTCTCACTTTCAATCAACGAAATTTCAAAGATTTTTCATTGCTAATTTAGCTTTCTCTATATGTTTTATTAATACTGTCCCATTAGAAAAAAATAAGCTACATTTTCAATCGATCTTTTATCAATCAGTTTAATAACATTTTATTTTTGTTCTTTTAAAGAGAAGTAAACTAAATACATAAAAACTTTTATCAGTACTAGGTTTCAAATAGATCGTGCAACAGATATCAATGTTTCTAATGAGTTTTCATAAATATGAATTAAAAGAAAACAGGCTGATATTCAAAAACAATAACCTATGCTTTTTAAAAATAATTAATAATTAGTACTCTATCGTGCGAATACAATTCAGTGTCTATTGTATTCGCACCATGCATGAATAACTGTTAATCTAAATCTGTAGGTGTATAATTGTTACTTCTAAATTTGGATCATGTTACACCAAGTTTTTAAAGGGATACGAAAAGTTTATACCGGAATTATCCAGTATTATTCAAAGAAATGATAGCTACAAAACAATGCTAATTAACGATTATTACTCATAGCACAACAATTTAAGTCATGAAATGTTGTGAATATTAATGCTACATTAATGCTTCAAACCGCAATATTATATTTAAAACCAAACTATTAGTGTGAAACAAAAATGTCTAAACAAAGTGAACTGTTTGAAATCTTGTAAAACAAAGTTTAATAATAATTAATGAAATGAATATCCCGTTAATTGATCATTTTAAAATTTCATCGCGTCTTCGAGCAGCACAATCAAATCTTTACAATCCCTTCGAGCAAACTTTTGTAAGCGGGTATAAATTAATTAGAAAATTGAGTTCGAGACGAAGCATCAGACCACCGTAACAAGTTCTGTTCCGAAAATTTTGGCCCTTCGCAATATGGATTAGGTCAATTTAAAATCATTACCATAATTTCTTATCAAAAACTTTCAACCGAGTTTCGTTCATGAATATTCCGCCCTTATTTGGGTGTTCATTCTCTGGCGAATAATGTTTACTAAACTCTACGTTCCTTGTCAATAATACTATATTTAAATATATCACGATAAATCTATTATTAGTAGTATTCCAAACTATAAACAACAAACTTTTACATATAATATATTGAGTACTACCAATATTCAGACCTGATTATTTATTGCTGAGTTGTACGCGGAAAGTTGGTCGGAGCTGGTATAAAATTTGTTGTAACACATCGGAGTCTCCATAACCTCGGGCTACTTTACGCGAACTTTTCCATTTACCGTAGGATGAGCATAGTGAACCATGCTAGAAGCACATATTTCTCGATGCATTGTTCAATCAGTACTTCTAGAGAAACAATAAATGCAGTTTTAAAGATTTTATTTCTGTACAACATAGATCATATTTTAAATAATGTAGCTTTCTCTATCAGGATAGAATTTATCATTCAATTTTTATCTTACAACCCTAAAGTTTTCTTTTAAATAAATTTAATTTAGACCATAAAGTTTGAAACCACGATGACAAAAACATAATTGTGAATCTTGGGTTCAGCGGCGCAAAATTGCCTGTTTTAATTAAAAAACCGTGCGCCGAGGGCCTCATCGCAGATAACAATTTAATGTAATGACGATATTCAAAGAACTCCTTTATGGACGATTTGAGAAAACCTGCATAATGAATTAAGTTCGGAAGATACATTTACTTCCTAAGTTAGTATTACAATTTTGTGAATCTTTTAAAAGAGAAAATGCTTTTGAAACTTTATTTCGTTCTTCATCAGAACGTTCATACAAATTATAACTGTAATTTATCAAATAAATTAAAGCAAACAGTTTCGTTTTACACCTTTGCATGAACAGGCAACAATACCTTTATTCGTAAAGCACTTAAGGGACTTTATTCTGAGAGTTGGAGATAGTAACCAAAGAAAATGTCGTCTTATTGCGCACTGTATCAAGTTATTTATTCAAGGCACATATAACCTTATTTACATAAGTTTCCAAGACTCCCTTCAGTGTTATTTACCTATGCATGGTAATGGCCTCTCTAAGATATAACATGTACGTGTCTACTGGAGACACAATGTGGCCAATTTGCTGGGGATCAGAATTTGCTTAAATCTTGAAAGAATGGGACAAAGACAAAAGATCGTTGTGGTCGAGATTTATGAAGATAGCGGTCCCATAAACTTTTGTTGCCATTCTACGTAGACTAAAGAAAAAATAGGTGTTGTGCAAAACCACAGTTACATGGTTGCAAACGGCATTATGTTCTGACTGTAGCAGTGGATCATAGTTAGAAATAAATTACTACTTTGCAAGTTTTGCTTGAGTGCAACCGGATAAAAAGAATATAATATGCGACCTTCTGTTGTAATTTACTTTGCTTTACGGTGTTTTTCAACGATATTTACAATTTTATAAAAAGTTAGTTGAGAACATGTTTTACAATATTAGTGCCAAGAATTCAGAAAATAGAAACGAACAATCTAGATAAAAGTGGAGGAACGACTTTATTTTATTTTATTGTGTTCCAACTCTTGGTGGAACATATTTTGTTAACATAATTCTTATATATACTAACAAGTAACAGTATCGAGGAAACATATAGTTCGAGCTCAGCTTTTCTTAAGATAAATCTTGCATTATTGAAGTTAGATATAGTGTTAAAATAATTATATTAGAGAAAATCTAGTATAAGTTAAATAGTTTAAGAAAATTATAAATACTTAGTAAAATTATATAACCATGAGAAATTTTAAATTAGCTTTCGTCAATGAATTCCAAAAATAAATTGTTGTTCAACTTCTTGTGGAAAAAAAATTGAAAGCATTCATGCTTTTATTCTGAAAATTGAGATAACTAATACCTATAAAAATCAAAGGTACCGTTGTCAGGTAAGACTCAATTATCGATGATGCCAGCAGCCATGAATATTGATAGACATATTTGCATACTCACTGCGTCAATTCGACCGAAATGAAAGAAAAAACAATCCTCGTATGCAGTAGATGCAATCATGTTCAGAACTCGCTTTTGAAGTTTGATACATATTCAGTTCTATTGTATCTAGCCGTAAGGTGTTATTGTAGAATTGCAGTCACATTAATTAAATAAACCTGTTACGTTTAGAGAAGCAAAATAAAATATTGACAAAATATATTACAGGCGCAAATATCGGACCTTTAATTATCAAATACAAATAAAATTAATACACAGTTTTAGTAGGAGAGTAAGTTTATAAGAGAATCAAAACGGGAGAGCTTCCCTCTACACGGTATCTTTTTACCAGAATAATGTAAACTAAAAGAAAGAGTAATATTCTGGGAGGCTATGATGTTTGTATGTTCTACCGCAGTTATCTACTAAATTCTTTATTTATTCCTTTATTGTTATTATTTATTTTAATTTATATTATAATGCATAAGGTATCAATATATTTGAAATACTGGCCCAGGTGCTATAAGCTATATAACACTTTTATTAAAAGTTTTAATATAATTATAGTTTTGAAATTTTTTCTTGTTAAAATTCCTACTAAGATCATCATAAAGTTTGTCATCGTTTGTCTTACAGGAAGGTTTACTCTGAATAGTATCATAATAAATCTTTTATGAAAGATACTTGAACGCGATACTGTAGCTTCATCAACTGCACGGTTTAAAGTTTACGCCTTGGTCCCATGTTGGGCGCCACTAAACGTAATAAGATATTAACCGTCAATTCAGCATCACTCCAGGATACATGACATACATACGTGTGCTTAAGTGAAATATATTAACTATAAAGCCAGGAAAAAATAAAAAATCCATTTTTATTTTTTGGAAGAAAGAAAATAAAATATTTTCGTCGAAGGAAAATAACAACTTTAGTTGGAAAATTATAGCAGCTCCAATAATACAATTCACGAGTCGTCTCTGACAATAAAGTTTATGACAAAGCCATTCTTTGTCTAATCCTCATGGGTTGAATGGTATTATCATCTAAATGTGATATTGACGATTGGGCGTAGGTAAACACGCTAATACAACAAACAGATTCAGAGAACAGGGCTCTTGTGGTATTTACAAACCCGCATGTGAAATTCATCCGTTCATAATACGCTAGTGATGTACCAAATGGGAACAATGAAGTTGCCATCAGGTTGTAGCCATTGCTTTAATTCCTTTGATGAGTTTTAGTTGCGATGTGCTAAAACGATTGTGGTCAATTGCGGTTGTTCAAAATAGATCATTCGATGGATTAGAATCAATATATAGAAGTGCAATACATTGTAGTCGTATTTGTTGATATTAAAGAATTACTCAAATTGCTTTGAAATAATATTTGATATTATTATTTAGAACCTGTATAAATTTTCAAAAAAAATGAATTCTGATTAAATCGATTTATCGCATACAAAACCCCGTATGTAAATATTTAATTTGAAATGAAATTATCTGGATCATTATAGTCAAGCCAGAGACACTGCGTTCTATTACCTCCATAAATAATTGTGATGAATGTGATTACTGATTGTGTCCGTGTATGGATTTAGATTTTTTCTTTTTCCTAGAAGTGCAGTCTAGGTATTTATTATTACTCTCTTTATGAAACACATAATCACATATTATTTACATTTATAAATATACATATAAAAATATAGTAGACCACTTGCCTGGTCCCGAAGGTACAGGGACCAAGAAACCGGTGGTTAGGGCTCAAAAGATAGAAACCTCTTTACTGCCTTCTGCATCACACCCTTGATTCAGCCTTCTAATTACTATTATTATTTTCATTGCCTAAAAGTTAATGTAATTTAACTTTCCAAAAAATTACGTCAAAGGCATCGTTGCTAGCTTAAATATTTTTGACATACTAATATTTATTACAGCTCTATTTTTATTAACTACAATTTAAAGAACGGTTTCCAAACAATATCTATAGTGTAATATTAGTTTGATTGGTTATTTCTACAAGTAGTGAAATAAAGTGTTTTAGAAATAATTTTAATATAATGTATTGTGCTCTTGTTTAATTTACAACATGAGCACGTCCTGTTAGACACGAGAAACGCATTAGTGCATTATGTCCTACCGTATTGTGGATGTAACGCTTGTAACTTAACACAATCACACAATAGGCTGGCTACGTCTACGTAGAAGGATCTGCTACGTGAATGTTACGTAGTGCTACGAAAGCTACATTTACTTCATGAACTATTTTAGATATTAGTTTAAGTGTAACCCATTCGTTTGTTACACGCAGTTGTCGTTATTGTTGTGAAATACGTATATATTAATTCATACAAGTTAGGTACTAGGTGGTAGTAAAGACAAATTACATGAGAAATTAAAACATATCATCTTCCTAACTTTTATTAAAACGAGTCAACAAACACAACCATACATTACACTGCTTCGGTGTAAACTGACAAATCACATTTTACTTGTGGTTGTACACCGTGGGTGGCTCGTTTGATTTTCCTTTGACAAAAGCCGCACATACGACGGCGGCACGATCAAAGCGACCGTATCTAAGCGAATGGACTATACAGAAGTACATATTACATTAGGTGTGTTTTTATGTGATTGAGAATGACATAATGTATATTCGACATTGGTCTCAATTTTAGATTATATGAAATTAACTATAATATTTGTTTTTATATCCACTAGTACAAAAATAGTGGTGGTAGTAGGCAACACTTAGTATGGCTATGGCTTATAGACCATTTGAAGATATTATATGATAATGGTAATTATTATGAACTCACTGATAATGAAATTTTGAGGCGATATAAGTCTGACCAAATAAAATTGTTTTCTTAAGGACAGTTATCTTTGTCTCTACAATTTTTTACCACTGTACTTTCATTCATTTTAAAACTAATGAAAACAATGATTATTATGTATGTATACGTTATCTAAGTTGCTGCAGTGCACAGTCTGGCCCATTTAACAATTCACTAGTACATTCGGGGTGTTTAAACTAGTTTATGTAGTTCAAATGCGCGGTTACTATCCCCTCTCTCCGACGTTGCCTCCTAATGTTAGTGGCCTTTAATATATAATACATCTGCATTACATGTGCTCAGTTAAGTATTCAATTAAGCGAATAAATTGTACTGTTAAAACATTTGGTTGTTTTTTTTTGTCTTATAGTATTAGGTTGTCCTTTGGCACGTATTTTATATTAATAACTTGATGAGATTGGCTGTACTGCAACTGGATTATAGAATTCTTACAACACCAAAAAAAAACAATTTTAGTATTATAAATTCGAAAGTGACTCTGCACTGTCTGTGTATTATTTGTGTGTTTGTTACGCTTTCACGACTAAACTGAAGTGAACTAAAACGAACAATAACTTTATTTATGCTGTAGCCTAGGATATATTTTTCGAAAGTCACAATATTACCTTCTATTACCTTCATACATCTTTAAGTCTACCCACTTGATTTAGTAACATCATGTACATAAGTACGTTTTTTTGTTGGTTGAACGTTCACACAACCTAAAATGTGTGTTTACACAAATAAGAAATATCTTCTTTACAAAAAAAAAACAAAAAAAAAGAACTTCTTTCTACATCCTGAGTTTTATTATAAATTAACTTTTAGTAATATACACTCATTTGCAAAAAAAACGGGCTTCGATTTTCTTCCTGGCTGAAAAAAATAAAATACCAAAAAGGTTTTAATCATTTGAACATGTTACTGGCCAGTTATAAAAGTGCCATAATGTTTATAAGAGTACATTCCAAATTCAAATTTTTGACTGAGCCTGGTTTTCAAAGAAAACAACTTTTAACTACATTTTGTGGCGCGAATTCCCTATAGGTAATATCGACTCTAATTAACTTTTTGTCAATATTTATTAAATTATCTGATTTCCTTGACATTTAAAAGTATTGTTATTGCTGTTTAGCAATCTCGAGTGCTACGTAGACGAGGAGAACGTTTTGCAGAGGCATGTTTTGAAGAAATCACACCTTATGGAGGGGGCTCTGTTATGTTTTGGGCAGGAATAAATTCCATGGATCATATGGAGTTAGTCTTCATCGAAAACGGTACACTGACTGAACACCGATACATAACGGAAGTTCTAATTCCTTATGCACAACCCGCTTTAACCGCTCTTGGCGAAAACTCATTTTTTATGGACGACAACGCTCGCGCCCACCGGTCTGGCAATGTGGAAGCGTGTATGCTAGAAGTCGGAATTCGTCGTTTGGACTGGCCAGCTAGAAGTCCGTACCTCAATCCCATAGAGCATGTCCGGGACGTTCTGAAACGACGAGTGAGATCAGTGCAGCCGGCTCCGCAGACCATCAGAGAGCTAAAGAATGTGATTACCGCGGAGTGGGAACGTATTCCCCAAGAAACCATAAAAGATATACTCGCTAGCATGCCCAGACGAATGCAAGCCGTGATTTCAGCAAGAGGGGGTCACACTCAATACTAAACTTTTATCTGCTTTTAATGTATTCGAGAAAAACAAATACATTAACGCGTTTTATTTTTATTTAGCGAGCAGGTACAATAATAGTGTTTTGAGCTTAAACATTATTTCTCAATAATTTAATCAAAATGTTATGATTTAACTGATGATACCTATTCCTTCCTAATTAATTTATGAAATTTTGAGGATAACAATACCTAAAATTTTCAAACAAACTAATAGTAACTATAAAATAGTTATTTGCTTAAGTGCCCGTTTTTTTTTGCAAAAGAGTGTATATGCGTATGCGACTGGACCAAATGTTTGTATTATCTGGAAATGTTTGTTTCGGAGTTTGGGTGTTTCCTATACGTAATATGTATGTATTAACAAAATAAGTATATATGTATTTATATCAGTTGTCTAGTACTCATAACACAAGCTCTGCTTAGCTTGGGACTAGATGGCGTTGTGTGTTAGATGTCCGGAATATTTATTTCTATTTATTTATTTAATATTTAATTTGGCTTAAATTTATAACCGATTAACACGTGGGCGGAGCTGCAGACAGAAACTACCTTAGTAAAGGTGGTTTCTCTTAGATTCCTATTTTTGACGTGCCTGAAATGGTGCAACACTGTCCCCATGTAAGAAACTTTCTTAGAGTTTATGTAGCACAAAAAAAAAGTTATAAAGATTCAAAAATAAATGCTGGTTTTCGAAATTGTACTAAAAATCACAGGCAGTTTTGCACTCTGTTTAATCAGAACAAAGTATACCCGTTGTGTGACTAGAAACAACTTCAAATGCGTTTCATTACATTGAAAAGATCATTTTTATATACTTTACAGAAGTATTAGAACTGGTGCCGGCTTTTTAAGACTTGTTACGTATTTAACAGAAGTATAAAAGTAGGACACTTTACTTAAAGTGGTTCCGGTTGACATCAATAGAGGGAAATGCATTGTCTGGTATAGAGTTTATTTTTTTTTATAAATATGGGTCTAGCAAAGTGACTCGTCTGCCTGATGGAAAACATGAGCAGAATACGAGAGTAATGGTCATCATAATCATCGCGAGTGCAGACAATGAAATAATGCAGCAAGGTGACCATGATGGTGACTCACACTATAGCGGCCTATTGAGATGATTTTGCATCAGTTGATAATTTTCCTCAATTTGACTGAAACAACCCTTTTATACATAATATACCTAGTACTTGTATAATCGTATAATAATACTAATCATACCATCATATCGTTTTTAGCTTAACAGCGGCGAGCCTAGTAAGTACTTTTGAAAAATTAATTGACGGTTTGTATGTTATAAAGATTACAACCACTTATTAACTGTATTCGATTGACGCTTGTCACTCGCCGAAGCGTTGCTCATTGTCGTAAATAGTTACAAACATTTGTAAATACTTTGTATGTGTGTATTTAATAAACAGATAAAATAACAAGAAAGCTTTAAAAAGTTTATAAAAATGAATTCGGAAATTTATTTAGGAGTCTCAATCCACCCAATAAAATTAAAACGATTAAGCAACATTGAATGGATTCAAATAACCATTTACTCTCATTAAGGATTCTGATTCCGTCAACCCATTAGATAAATATTTTGGTTTTCACAGAATATTAAATGTACAAAATCCATTTACACAGATTGCTTTACAAAACAGATTAAAGTTCCTACTGGCAAAGGCAAACAAATGATTTTTTAAATCAAACAATAAAATAATTATAACATTTTAGTTTCAAAAGCAATTAATGTTTTTCCATGTTTGTCGGAAATTACTTCATTATAAATACATTCTACATGGTAATACATTTAGATTGAAGTGATATGAATTTTGAAGAATAATCGTTGTTGTTAATGCTTAAATATTTTATGAATTCTTCTGGGACACTTTACACAAACTAAGCAAAACTTGTAGTGTAATAGCTCAAAGTGGACTGATAGAATATTGTACACAGAATATATCCAAACTCAATTCTCAACATCCAAAGTACCGGCAAACTAGTGCAAATTTCCGAAACGCTTTTTTGAGAAACATCCTCTAACATGCACCTTTAAAGGGTGTTTCTTGATTCGTACCATCAGTCTATTGCAGTCCAAGGTCAAGTCATGTAACCTGCTGCCCAAAATGGAGCTTAATCAGAAAAAAACGACGGGTTGCACTCCGGGAGTGCCGGCATAAGTGAAAACTTGAATATTAACGTTGTGCATTTTTGATATTTTGGAATGGTTAGAGAATAATTTTGTACGAATTGCTTTCATTATCAGTACAAAAGTACTATTATTTATGTGGTGGAATACAATATTCATTTATTGCGCTATCGTACACAAACATGACAATTTATATTACATACACACGCGCCGCCTGTCCTCTCTCCATCCGTCTTACGAATTTTCGATCAGGTCACGTGAGCTGACGCGAGTTTATACGTCCTCTCTCCATCCGTCTTATGAATTTTCGATCAGGTCACGTGACGACGACGCGAGTTTATACATTTTTACCCATTCCAAAAAAGTACACAGCGCCGCTAAAGAAGTTTTCACTTCAAAATAATCTGGTTCCAATCACGATTTTAGTTCGCACGCCCAATGTAACCTTTTTGCAATATACGTTTCAGAAAGGAGAGGTTTCTTCACAGTACCTACTTTGATATTTCACGCCATTTACAACTAAACGCTATAGGTACTTTCTATGGTATCAATTGATTTAATAAAACTCATTTTCTGAGTTTTTTCTTTTCTTTCAACTGTTCTTGCCCAGAGCGAAGTGATAATAAAGAATCCTTGGCAAAAAGCTATACAATCCATTTATCCTCTGCGACAGACATATTTTTGATTTGCCACGATCTGGTAAGTCATCAACGGTTTTTGTTTGTGAATATCTCTTCACCCACTTACCTACAAACGCTTTGGACTTTTTCGTATGGCCTGGTCGCGGGACATTTTGGATGAGTACAGAGAAACTCAGCTTCACATCAAAAACATTTTTAAAAAGAACAACTGGAGAGTAAATTTATGTTTTTTCCAATGAATTTTAAGCAAATTCATCCTAATATTTATTTTTATAAATTGCATTTCAAAACTTAAAAATATACCGGTTACATTGTGGTCAAACACACTGTACGTGGTATATGCTTCCCAGAGAACTGATAAAGCATGGTATTTCTTCCAGGCTCCCATAATTCCTCTAGTTGGAAATAAGTAGGTGAATAAGTAAGGAGGTATAACTAGGAGATAGGAGGAGATAAACTCATACCTAATAAATAACTGTACACACTTAAGTAACATATTTCACGTGTAACATTGGGTCTATACAGTAATTTAAAATTATTATTCTGAAAGTACTCATAATATATATATTTGAAACAAAATTTAATACAAGTCCAGTACAATCCACATACCTATACGCAACTTGTTACTCATGGAACTTTACCTTTTACGGTATTGCAAAATTATGTTCCAAAACTACACACAATAATTCCGGAACTCATTTAATCAAGAATTTAATACACAGTGTTATCACACTGCATGAACATCGAAATTCTTTTCAGTGGCAGCCAATTGAAATCATCTGCGGTGTATTACAACTGAATTCAGGTTCGAAGCGTGTACAACATTTAATTAAATGTTACATTTAACGCGATCAGTGAGCTGTTTCGTGTTAACTCGCGATAATTCGATGGGATGGGACTGACGTATCGAATAGACAATCGCGTCTCGTTGTTGTGTAAAAGAACTGAATTTACGTTGTCGTGTACCATATTTACATCTCTTAACAATAAAAATACAATACTTCTATGTTGTTATTTAGTATATTATAAAAATATTTAGATTTTAAGCTTTTTTATAAATTTAACTTTCTTATCTTCTTTTTCATTGTCAAATTCCACATTAGGAATATATATCCTGTGTCGTGGGATCCTTTGCAAACATACTCATGTATGTAGGAGGTAGAGCAGGGTGAGCAGAGTATTACAATCAATATTCAGGTGGTTGCGCGTTGGTTTTTAGTTCCACGCCACATTCTATTGCGCCAAGTGTTGTGGCAATAGAATTCATGAATCATTATTCTGAGTCTGGGCGTTTTAATATATCCGTTATGAAACGGATATATAAAACGGTTTTTAAAATGAATATAGTGAATACTTAATTCGTATAACAATTTTTGCAGTATTCGTCACTAATAATATAGATCTTATGATATCAAAAAAAAATATAGAAAAATGTCTATAAAAATAGAGAAATTTAAAGCCACGTCCACAATCCATAAAAAGTCAGTTCAGTCGTTTAGGCGATGGAACACACGAATATATGTACACAGACTGACAAAACTAATAACCCTTCTTTCTGGCTTCATCATAGTCTCGTAAAATGCTTATAAATATACGGGAGTAACTGGACACCGTAGGTACTTTGATGATTATGTCTTAAGATAAGCTGGGCTTTATAAATAATCTCCTAACAATTCAGAGTAAAGTTTTGAAATCGATCTGCTTCATTATAATGTTCATTGAACGAAATTAACAAATGGCTTTAAAACTGACTTCAACAAGATAATTAATTTCAATCGTTACTAAGCCCCAAGTTCAGTCAACTTTAGGTAAGCGATTTAAACTTGAGCGATTGTATTTTATTAATAAGATTGAACCATTTCCTAAGCACCTAAGCCCAGTTACTTATTTGTTTAAGTGTTCCAAAGATTTAATTGAAATAAATATAAAATTTACACCTTCATTTTCACCACAAGGCAATAGAAATGTTCAGCCTTATTAAATTTGTATATGTTTTACATATGAACACACATAAAGACACGTACATGATTAACAAAAGTTGATGTCCAAAAAATAATGTAGGTAGGAGTTGCGATTTATTTATCAACTGTAAAGCTACGGTATTAGACTAGCAAAAAAATACCAACCTACCGAGCTTCGACCGGTCGCCATCTTTTGTTGGCTTTTGGCATTTTATGTCGTAAGATAGAAGTCAGGGATTCGTGAAATCAGAAGTTAACTCAGTATATCTATGCGAGACGACAGTCTGATATACTGGTTTAATCGAACCGGAGTAAGCTTTATAACGCAGGTCTGAGGGACATAGAATCTTGTGCCGTGATCATGGATTACCGGTACATGTTCGCCAATTGTAAAGGACGAATTAGGGCTGTTTGATTTATCTCTAAGATATCACGTGCTCGGCTTGTGGCACAGCAAAGGCTTTCAATGACAAAGGTTTATTACAATCTTATCTGCGATGGATTTCTTGAGGGGTTGAGCTAGAGATATTATCAATAATCGGGAAGACGCATGGATAGTCTTTCTTAGTAGGATAAACGGCATTTTTGGGCAAGGGAAACTTAATATAAAGTGAAAATATTTATAAAGTTAAAGTGAATACCAATGAGATTGTATCTAAAATTAGTAGGATCAATAAACCGCTGACGTAGTAGTGAATTGTATGTATTGTAGGTATACGATAAAAATATTACCAAGAATTATAAAAAAAATACTTTGAAGTCATAGTTCTTTGAAAAAAAATTATAATTAAGGAGTCTACTTTATGATACTTGCTGCCTTATTTTTTGTGTTATAGTGATACAAAAGATATACGACAAAACATAACAGTGATCTTTATTCTTTATGACGCTGGACTTATCTTCAGTCGGGTGTATGAAAAGAGGATTTTTATACGTTTGTGTTAAGATTTTAAAATTTTTAAATACTTTATCATAAACTCTTATATAATTTTCTTTTCTGCAATACTTTATATTTAAATTGTATGTGCATAAAATATTTTATAAATAGTATGTTACATGATATACCCACAAAGGATTTTCAAATAATCTTGAAATCATGATACTCACACATGCCGCAGATCTGTTTCGCGAGCTTAATGTGGGTTGATTTTGCGTTCCTAATTCCTCGGAGGGTTTGTGGGTCTTGTTAGCGCTCTGACTTTATTTGCTAGTGTGTGGAAAAACTCTAGACAAATCTCTTTATTATAACTTACTTTATTCTTGTTTTATGATTATGGGACCTTTGAACTTTTCGACATCCTTAACAAAACAGGCACTCATTTTGTCACCAACAATCAAAAATTCAAAGTAAAAATATAACGTTCATGTTCTAACTGAAACAATATAAATTGGAAAATATTTAAAGCCATTACTTACATCAAAAAGAGATAATCTTAGTCTGTAGTCTTATCCCTCATTCATTAAATTTTTGAATAGTACTTTAACTATTGAATGTTCTGTCCTTTGAGAAATTTTAATTAACATTCAACTAAATGAAATTTGACTTCGGCTAAGAACAAATATATTTTTATAATAATTGATTAAAATAAGAATATTACTAGTTCTATTTACTTAGCACAGAGCTACGAAAAGCGTTGCAGAGTACGGGTTTTTATGACAATGTAAAATATGTATGTGCTGCTTGCAGATCTTGCTTTTCATTTTGTGGATTCTTAAAATACAGGTATAATATTTATCTAAATAAATAATCAGTTTAGTCGATTTAGAATATAATTTATTAAAGTATTGATCATTTAAACCGCTCATTGGTTCAACGTTTCTCAGCACCCTTAATAATAATGAAGTGTCTACAGAGTAAACTATCATTAAAATATTACTGAGATAGGTTGACTTTTTAAGTACTATACAGAGTTATTAATTAGTACTATTTTAGTTTAGTAAATTTTCTTACATGCAACTGGCTTGATGTCCAAGTCCTTATAAGCAAAATGCAACGTTGTTTGGTAGTACCTATTGTTTTTCAAAATATTCAATGTTCTTTGTAAAACAGATTTGTAGCTATTAGGTCAATAATAATATTACAAACAGACACTCCAACTTTATTTATTTGTATAGATGTGTGTATCACTATAGATATATTAGCAGCCTTATTTTGTTGTACTAGTCTCATCTAATTTGGAATAGGACAGCTGTGTGGGATATCTTACGTAATCTTATTATTAATATCAGGTTGGAAAAGTAAGCTCGGGACGAAGTTCAGTAGAGCTAGAGTTTTGGCTTTTATATATTCAATATTATAGAATCAATAAGAATGATTAACTGTTTAATAAATTATTTTGGTTGTACGACACATCACATTTATTAAATCGGCAATTTTTACCGTTTAGTGGACAGTGAATCAGGTAATCGTATGGCAAAATCTCGAAAACTTTATAACTTTTCTATAAATGTTTTAGATTTAACTGCACACTTTTCAAAGGATTCTGCACTAATGTATTGTGAAGTGTATAGTGACGTCTGCAGAATGGGTCTAAATGTATGTCATGCAAATGCAAATCTTTAACATTGTGTACGTACTACAAAGCAAGTGATGAATTAATAATATATGAGAACTGTCAGTTTTGAGAAACAAAAAGGACGTAGGTCTGAGTAACTTAATATAATTACGTTCTCGTTAACTCTCTTCGCACATAAAGACCTCATTAAAAAGATCGAAACTCAAACAATCTTCTTAAGAATTCCTTCAAATAATTATCAGACAGACCCATCAAAAACTTACCACGTCATTACTGGAGCGCGACAGGACTCTCAGCATTATTAAGGCAGCTTAATTCCATCTTATTGCTATTATTTCCATCTCCATTGTTAACGTTTACCTGAAATACCACTTCGCTCAATCTTTCTACTGAATTAGAAGCTAGGGTTAGGGTCTTCATTAAATGTGTATAAATGATATTTAATAAGCTCCTCAAACATAGTACCTATACAATTGACGTCGACGTAAGTTTAAGAGATTTTGCAATACGCGCTTTTGGAAGTATTAATAGAATATAAATTGGTTCTACTTAAAGCGCCTATAACGATCTCTTATACGTATTCTGTGTTTCCATCAATTACATTGTTGTCATAACCAATACGGTATGCAGTTTTTGTGTTAGATTCTATATGGTAGCATTAATTATATAAATAAGGTATTTTAAAGAAATTTGGCGTCACCAAAAATCAAATCAACCGCCTCGCTTTCACTCTAAATGGCGAACGTCACTACTTGATGTGTGTAATCGCAGGCGTGCTTATATTGATAGTGACCAGAAAGCAGCTCCATTGATCTTGGACATAAAATACACATCAGAGAAGAGAGTATGTCACAAGTAACTTGAGACCTCATTGAACAGCGACGAGAACTTCACCTTAAACTTATTGCGGAAACTGATACATCTGCCCAAGAAGATCTTAGACAGCAATACCGGCAAATCCGTAGAAGGAAGTCTTCCGCACCCCAGATGACCCCGCTAATACCACGCCTGAAAACAGTCTGCCTTTGCAATGTTTAAACATTGACTGTTCCCCACTGATTGGAGATAAAGTAATAAACGTTATTTGCTCGTACAAGTGTGGCAAGGCCCAAGAGTTGACCTTATTACAGCTGAGATTCTGACGGCAGATGTGGTTTCAGCTACAAATGTCCTTACGCCCCTACTACGGCACATCTGGCAAGACAAAGAGCTACTGGGTGACAGGAACAAAGGCATCCTTATCACCGTGCCAAAAATAGAGATATCAATCAATGCAGCATCTGATCCCTTCCAAGATGCTCTGCCAAGTAATTTTTGATCGGATATTGAGGGTCGTTTACCCTCTAATTTACAGTAAGCAAACTGGATTCCGCCCGAACCGATTGTGTATGGACCAGATTTACACTCTCCCTATTATACTGGTTCAGGCGTCAGAATAGCATAGAGGTGTATTTTATGATGGACCTTTGTAGTTTTTGAAAAAGCCTTGATTCGGCGATATGAGCTGTCTTCGTAAGATTGGTGTCTCCGGAAAGACCATTGCAAAGGTACATCATACAGCGGACTTGTCTCGGAGGATATAACGGTACACACAGTTGCCTCCTTTCGCCACTCCTCTTCTTGGTTGTTCATGACAAAATTCTGCATAACACCACAAACAATAAGCGTCGCGACATAGAATGGGGCATAACCAACATCATAGAATATTTGGACTATGCCAACGACCGACGAAGTTTTCTTGTAGCCTCTTTTTTTAGGCTACCTAAAAAACTTTATAAAAACACAATACACACAAATATTTATAACACATAGCCAAAATTAGTTTTAGTGCTAATTAACGACACACTAATTTATAAATTTTCCTGGAAAGTAATCGTAAAGGCGCTCAGCACATAAAAGACAAACTCAAAATAATTCGATCAAGGAGAATGGTTGAAGAAAATTCTTTGCACTGACCCAAAAAAAAGTAAAATGGGGAAGTAGAAGTGCTCATTTATTTTTAATCATAATATAAATTGTATATACATAATCCAGTCATACACATCCCGTTCGTCTCATACTCTAGTAGACAATCACTTTTGTAAACCCTACTTCAACAAAATTTAAACTATATTATCATGTAACTGTTTTGCATGTTACTTAAACTTCGCCCTCTCATACTGTGTATAAATTATGAAAGAAGATTAATTACTTAAAACTTTACCATGGAATATGAGCCGAAATAAATAATCTGTGCAAACATAGAAGTTCAAGCGGTCTCCACGCCGTTTTCTACTGCGTTGAGTATTGAGGGTCCAAATCTCCTTTCCAAAGAAGTCATAAATTATTCTGCATCTGGATGTTTTTTGTGTATTTATTACTGCGGCAGTTGTCTTTTTTTGAACAAACAAAACTAGTTTAGTGATAAAGCTACTTTATTAATTATAATTATTTGCCGTAAAATATTGTCAACTGAAATTATTAACTATTTTAAAGACAAGAAGGTTAACTTTTAGGTCACTAAAATCAGACGAAAGATTCTTAAACAAAGCAAAGTTTGAAATAAACACCTAAATCTTCTAGATTAACAATATTATATTAAACGCAACAACCATGATGCTATCTTAATAGGACTAAGATAATACTGACGTAAATATGGTACCACAGGCGGTTATAATTAACTAAGAGCTATGAATTATCCTTGTATTCGCACCGTTCGGAGGTAGACTGGCATATTACGTAAGATTCATCTTAGTACATAATGCGTACGTCGTACCTTTACATATTATTTATGAGACAGCTCCAGCGACGGGTGGTGGAGTCATTTTGTACGTACTTTTGTTATTCGCTGTGATCTTAATAGTATGTTCTTTTGTGAAGGAAGACTTCGTTGCGATAGACATAATTTTTTAATTAAACAAAAGATTTTCATTTTTTTTTGTAATATTAAACTTAATTAAATGGGAATTGGGTATCACGTGATTTATACAAATGTGAAAATTAAAATCTTCACACATCCAACACACGGCCGTCTGGTTTTAGATTAGGCAGAGCCTGTACTGTAGTAACCAGGCTCCTCATGAAACTACTTACATAATTCAATTCAATAATATAGATAAAATTACAAAACGAAGCGAAATGATAATTCGTACACATTCTATGAATTATGACTACAACTACAAACGATATATATTACCATGGTAAATGGTTACCTATAATAGATTGCCTCCGGGCGATAAGGCCGCCAATTGTATTTCCCTAATTTTAAGCTTACCTTGTAATGCATCTGGTGTACAATAAAGTGATATATTATTATTATCATAGCTGGGAACACATGGACACGACTAGCCGCTAACAGATAGGAATGGCACAGGATCAAATATGCAGAAGTCATCTAATGAGAAGTGACACATTAGAGTTCGTATGGACATTGTGACTTTAGCCGATTTATTAGACGTTGTCACATCAAAAACAAATATTATTCATTATTGTTATTTATAGAAAATCATTTTCGTCCAATATATAAGTAATATGTACTTAATCTTTAAGGGGATCTACAATAAATGTTGTACATGATTATAACTTGAAATCAAAGCTCCCACTCTAAAGGTTTGTAGCTGCATATTAAAAGGTCGAAAACCCCAGACGTGTATGAAAAATAAGATTATCGTACTGAACCAAGTTACTCAAGTCTGACCTATCTCTTTGTTTAAGTTTATTTAACTTGTCCGCTTAACATTTGGTGTAAGACGATTTTTTAGAAATATTAATACGCTATCATGAGGTAACTTTGCTCCTTACTAAGCTTCTTTTAATGTTTTTGTTCTTGAAAGTAAATCTTTTGTCAGACAAAGACTTTACGTCGTACGCAATTTGTGTTTGGAGTCTCATTTTTTACTTTAGCTATGATATCTCTCTTAAGAAATGAACTTCCTATTTAAAAATCTTAGTTTTTTGATAAAATACTAAATTCCATACTGTTTTTTTATCAAAATTGTTTGCATGGTTTAGTTTGTATTAAATATACAAGTATTTTTATATGGAGAGAGTTTTACGTACCCCGTTTTCAAGCAAATTACAAGCACTTAGATCTGTGGAAATGAATGAACATACATACGTATCTACCTCGTACCTACCCCTTGTGGCCCGGCTCTTCCCACGCCGAACATTCTGCCAGCGTATGGAGCGCCGTGTCCACGGTCTGGCCATCGCAGTGGTGGCACTTAGGCGCTGGCTCTTTGCGGATCAGATACAGATGATCTCCGGAAAATCCTTTTCCAGTGATCACCGGCGTCAGTCGGTATGAGAGGCTCCCGTGAAGCCTCTCATACCAATCCCCCATAACGTGTCTTACCGCCGAAATAACGGCGTGCCCAACCTCGTACCTGTTTTCATCTTACTATAATAATAACTAATACTCAGCTCCCTGTAATGAAACTTTGGTATTGTAGGCATAAATGTGATCATATAAAAGTAAAGATAAAGACTACTCTTCAAATATTCATGATCATAACTGAGCAGATTGAGATTGACGTATGTAATTCCTAAACGGTTTTGCAGAAATTTTAGATTATTGTGCGATTCAATTTGACGTGTAAAAGACAGAGGCCTATCCCTTGTCAGATTTCGCAACTGGCTTTCAGGTTGGCTCTAAGTGATTCAGCATTTCTGCATTTAATATTGAAGTAATTTTATTCCCTATCATGAAGTTTTATTGTTTTCAATTACAGCAACAGAGATAGGACATTGAAAAATGCTTGTGATGATAAAAATATCAAATTAACTGTAACGTAAGTTTGTCATTACGACAAGCCACAGTGAAAAAAATGCTTTATTGGATAAATCTTATCATCTTACTTCATATTTTCAACTATTCTATTAAAATAAACAGTAAAATCCTTTAAAGAATAACAATTAAGGTAAGTTGAACATGAAACTACAAAACCGTGACTTCTTGTTATTTATTATAAGTTTATTTTATTTTTCTTTAAAAAGTAAGGACCGAGAAGAACAATACCTATTTCAGACATTAAACTCGGGCTTTAATCGCGATAGTATCTAACGTATGCTAATCGAATGATGAGAAAACTTTAAATGGTATTGACGAAGTTCTCCGTTAAGATCGCAATCTACATCACAATTAATGTTGCTTTTCTGCAGATGTTAAACGTGTATAATGCAGACTATTTATACATGTTGTCGTTATTATATTATATGGATACATGTACATTAAATATAAAATAGGGTTAAAAATATACCACAGCTGTAAATAAATAAAATCGTCGAATCAATAACTTACCAATCGTGAATCATATTGAGTTAAACTAAGGTAAGTTTTCTTCTCAAATCATCATTTGAAAATCATACATATAACGGGTGTTTTTTTAAGCTAGATAGAACTTTAAATTGTAAAAAGTAACACAAAAAATTAAATTTTGATGAAACTTTTTTTTTTATTTGTTTCAGTATACTCTGACAAATCATCATGAATAGACTCACGCTTGAACAACGCTACGAAATTATCCAAATTTACTTTGAAAATCAGTCGTCGATTCGCGCAACTTATAGACGACTGTTTTATCGCAAAATTGTGTTCAGCGATGAGGCGCATTTTTGGCTTAACGGGTTTGTTAATAAGCAAAATTGCCGCATATGGAGTGAGACCAATCCACAACAGACCCTACAGACTCCATTACATCCAGAAAAATGCACCGTATGGTGCGGTTTTCACGCTGGTGGCATCATCGGACCTTATTTCTTCAAAAATGAGGCCGGAGCTCGCGTTACGGTCAATGGAGATCGTTACCGCACCATGATCAATGATTTTTTGTTTGAAAATATGGATGACATTGATCCGGAGGAGATGTGGTTTCAACAGGATGGTGCTACGTGCCATACGGCGAACGCAACCATCGATTTATTGAAATCAAAATTTGGCGATAAGTTGATTTCGAGAAATGGACCTGTCAATTGGCCTCCAAGGTCGTGCGATTTGACACCTCTCGATTATTTCCTGTGGGGCTACGTGAAGTCACTGGTTTATGCTGATAAACCAGCAACAATTGACGCCTTGGAGGCCAGCATTGTTCGTGTTATACGCCATACAAATGACGAAGTCGTCTATAAGTTGCGCGAATCGACGACTGATTTTCAAAGTAAATTTGGATAATTTCGTAGCGTTGTTCAAGCGTGAGTCTATTCATGATGATTTGTCAGAGTATACTGAAACAAATAAAAAAAAAAGTTTCATCAAAATTTAATTTTTTGTGTTACTTTTTACAATTTAAAGTTCTATCTAGCTTAAAAAAACACCCTATACTTACATATACAAATCTACCGTGCGAGAGCCACGATTCGGCATGCATGGACCGGCTGGACCGTAGTGATACCACGGCCTCACAGAAAACCGGTGTGAAACAGCGCTTGCGCTATGCGAGTGAGTGAGGATAACGAAAGCCCATAACCCAACCCCCCCTTCATCCCCCAAAGCCAGGCAATGCACTTGTTACGCCTCTGGTGTTACGGGTGTCCATGGGCAGCGGTAATAGCTTACCATCAGGCGATATGTCTGCTCGTTTGCATACTATTCCATAAAAATAAATAGTAGAAGTTGGAACATGTTAGGATTCAGTCAACAGTAAATGTATTTATAGTTGTTTATGGACTCTATCTCGCGTGTACAGTAAATTTAACGCAAATCTCTGATCAGCATCATTATGACGATGAATGTTCAGAGCCTCCAGGAATGAAATATTTTAAGAAAACTGCCTTGAAGGATGATTTACAGATGTCAATACCAAGAATAACAATCATCCCTATAAACATACCTACACATGTCTGAGGAAACAAGAAAGATATGTCATAATTGTGGTGGACAATAATGAGGCGCCGCCGTACAAGCCACGAACAGCTACACACAATGCCATGATTTATTGGCGTTGTGCCATTGTTGGTATAATGATATTGCACTGTCAGCACAATCGGTTTATGGGCGTCATTGTTGCAATTGTTCATGGTAACCATACAGTAATTAAAACGCGGAAATGAGTTTGTAATAAAACGTTAAACAATAAATCATCAATTTCAAGATCTTAAAATGGAGGTCCTTCCTGAAATAGATGTAGCTGTATATTTTGAGTTTACGTATACTTAGTATGCCCTAGCCTACATTAATTATTTTTGTAATAGTCTAAGCATAAAATTAGCTTCTATTGTGAATGTTCATTCCTGAACGATTTCGTCGACGAATCGTTGTTGGGTGGAAATGAAGTCATTTTTTTTTACTTAACACTCAGCGTACATTGAGTGTTTGAATGATCGAAATTAAATATAAGGAAATATACAATTAATACATTTATTTTGCAAATAAATGGTGCCTTTATTTAGTAGTTCGTGTAATACTGTCAACACTTTCAAGGTATTTTGAAACTTCATTAAAACCATATTGTTACAAACTCGTTCTGTTTTGAACACCTGAAAAAACTTAAAGGTAGTAAAAACACTTTTGGCTTGCATACTTAAAAGAAACTGCTCTGTAAGTAAAACCGCCTGTTTCTATTACGTCACGTTCCGTTTGGTTTTATTTTACTCGTAATGGCCCTATAAAAATAAAACTTCACTGGGGAGAAGGCAATTGTCACCGACTTCAATTTTGAGAGAAAACATTTTGTAGATGAACTATTTTGCTGTTACGTAATTACCTTTGTCAGTATTTACTATGTAGTCAGAATAATGAGCCCTCGTTATTTTAGTCGAGCCTTTTCAACTCCCAAGCGTGTCGTAATATAGTTAGAAATGGTGTACTCAAATGAAAGTCGTATTTATCATTAACATGTTTTGATTTTCTTTTAAACCATTGTTTATTTTTATTATGAGTCATATAACAGTTTACGAATAATGTAGCTACGAGTATATTGAAATGGTGTAATTTTATTCCACACCACAGTGGTGTTCCTTGGCTTCTGTCCAGCAGTGGACTGCAACAGGCTGATGATGATGATGATGAATTTCATTCATGAATCCTAATTATTTTGAAATGTTAAAAAAATATCTATAAAGTCTAATAACTTAGTTATAGTTAGTAATTTATACTCTCGATTATCGGCACTTGATAGAACTTGTTGCAATACATTCTAGAATCAAACTCACTTGTACTTATTCCACTGTTTTAATAAAGTTTACACCTGAACGGACACTGGTATTCACATGTACCCACAGTTGTTAGGTTTTAGATGTAAATATTTTATATAATCTTTGAGCGTGAGTGAATGAGGGATGTTATGTTTAGTAAATAACAAAGAAATAACAAAGTTATTAAATAATAGATATACAAATATTATTTATAATATAATATTTGTTATGGAATCAACAAAATACTCTCCGAGGCACGGAAGGCTCTCAATTGTTTTTTTTTTTTTTATTTTTTTTTTATTATAGCCTGCTTGTGCAGACTTCTTACACCTCCAACATAATTGGAGCCCTCGTTAGTCCTGGTCCTTTCACTCTGGTTCGTTCTCCTGCTATTCTGCTAATCCATTCTTTCGTTCTTTCTTTCATACCTTAATATTTGTATATATGCTGTCTTATGTTATTCTTTCATTCATCCTATTATATTCTGTTATTTGTGTACATGCTATCCGTTGTTTTGCTGTTCCATTCTTTCATTCATTTTCCATACTTTGATCCTTATTTTCTTCGTTTTGTTATATACTATTTTAAAACTAATTCATTATTGCAACTCCTAAATTTATACTAAAATATATGTGCCGAAACTACTACTGTACAATACACTTATTTAATTTGTTCCACTAATTTTGCATATGATTAACTAAAATAACTATTATTTTGGTTTCATATCGCGTTTTTTGCCTTGTTTTACTTTAACTTTATTTAATTCCGTACGATGACCATTTTCTTTACTAATATTTTTTTCTAAATTTAAGTTTACAATCTTAGTTCTGTTTATTCCTTGTTTGTGTTTTTGTTCCCCGTTTTCTGTAGGACGTTCGATGGTGGGTTTGGTCATTGTGCTCATGTAGTTTTGATCGCGATGTGGAATCTCAATTGGTTAAGAAGTCACTCAGTCTATAATGTACGGTTTAGTCTATAATATGTTAGTCACCCATCATATGCTGTTCCAGCTATCACTGGTTAACTTCTTTATGTGTTAACCTACGTGGTTAAGTACTATTGAGCCACGAACCCACATAAATTATAAATCAAGGAGACGATTAGAAGTAAGATGGTGCAGATCACATATTCGTGGGATTTCTCGACAGAAATTATAGATTTACGTAAATTTAAACTATAAATTTATTAATACTTTCATTTACTTTATAAACGAAGAGCATTTAAAAATCACAGGTCGTTATTCTTTAGTAGAACATAGTTGTCGGAGCATTATCAAAGCGCCAGCTAAGATATATGAGTGGTGGTCCCGCCTTCTGACTGTGCAATGAACTTTATTTCCCCTTTACACCTGGGTCCGCCCACTAAATACAGTTGTGTTGGTAATAAATGCGATAAAATTGTACCTTTAAGACATGCAAAGCTGAGCTTAGTTTGTTTGAAAGTATCTTATTGTAGCTTCAATAAACTTATTAAAATAAATGTAGTATCCTCTTTGTTTAAGTTGAGCGAACTTCTTTTAGCCTCGAGTAAGTGCTGACAGGAAGTGCATTCACTGAAGTTGTACTGTCATGAACAATAAAAAGTTCTTTGGTGTGTTATCTGATGTTTCTGGCAGCTCAGAAAAAGCTAGAGTTTGTTTAGACTAAATAAGATGTAGTGTGAGTAAAAGCGATAAAGCGTTATTATTTTAGTACTAGATTAATATCATAGTCAAGTGATATCAGTCCAAGACTTTAACGCCTCATACATTGATCGCTATGCTATCGTGTAAGGTCTTTTAACTCTAAAAAAGGAATTGCTCTCACAAGTTTTTGTATAAACAACTCAAATACTTACGAAATATAATATCAACTAGTACAAGATATATTATAATATTCTAAAACTAAAATTGATAGTCTCAAAATGATTATTTATTCCGTACACAAAAAAATATAATTAAATAAGTATCAAACGGTATCGCTGTCACCGAGACTTGGGCCTTAAGAAGGAAATGTATTAGCATTCACGTCAGATAGTGTCGAGTGCACAGCAGTTGAAGCCAAACACGGCTGACGCGGCCACGAACCGCTTCCTTTACATTTCAAATGCCGGAATAACAGTTTCCGCTGAAAAAATCACTAGCTCACTATTTAGTTCTTTTGTGTATACCACGTGTACGATGACGGTGATTTTTTTGATGTTAATAATGTACAAAATTCTCGTTGGTAGGTATAACGTAGTGGTTTACGGTTATTTAACAACGACCCGGCCTTGTAGATTTCCATACAAAAAAATGGTAATATTGCGTAAAAAATACAATGTATTTTCTATGTAAGCAGTTAAGGCTATTACTCCATGAAAAAGAAAGGTATAAATAATAAATAAATATTCCGGACATCTAACACACAACGCCATCTAGTCCCAAGCTAAGCAGAGCTTGTGTTATGGGTCCTAGACAACTGATATACTTTTTTTTGTAAATACTTATATATTATACATAGAAAATACCCAAAATCCGAAACAAATATTTGCAGATCATACAAACATTTGGTCTGTTCTGTTGTGTTATTGAGTTTTTGTAATTATAGAAATAATTAATAACAGCTTGTAGGTCTGAACCCCCGTGCTTCGGAGAGCACGTAAAGCTGTCGGTCCTGCGCCTGATCTCTCCCCGGTCGTGTCGGTTAACCGTCCCATCGGGTTGTGAGAGAGAGGGAACAGAGAGTGCGCCTGTGTTTACGCACACACTAGTGCACTATAATATCTCCTGCATAGTTGGCTGGTCTCCGTTGAGACTGGCCGCCGTGGCCGTAATCGGCTTGGAGAACATCATCATAATGGATGTGATCTCTGTTACTCACAAACTTAAGTGACAATGCACATAGTTTATGATCAGTATAAAATCGCACTTTGTTTTTCTCTATGCTCGCCGCATAAACTCCATGGTTTAAAATCCACCATAAAGAAGTAAGTTATATTCTGAGCTTCACTTGCAGAACGCTGTATGTTGAACATGGACACCTCTGTCTATATAAATAAAAATGATTTACAAAAATGTATGTACGCGCATAAGTTTTGATCGACTGCACTAAATTGGATAATTATTTTTTCTATGTGTTAGTTGTTGTCAGGACAAGGTTTACAATAAAATCGAAAGAAAACCGGAAATGTTATATTTTCTTAGCATACTTGCTGTACACTGTGGCCTTGCGAGAAGTTAAAGTGGGCTCAAATACTAAAAGAAGTTTTTCGGTAATTTAGAAAATATTCACGAAAATAAATATCAGATAGTTAAAAATATATATATACAGAAAAGATACATGTATTAGCTTATTATGTGCATATAATAAAGTAATATGTAACTTCACTTTATCAAGTAATTTACATAGTAAATAGTTATTCAAAATACATATATTACTAATTAATAGTAATTTTGAGTAATTTATTGAAAATGTTATTTCTTTTCTCAAAGAAAATTGAAATTTAATTAAATAGTTCTTAACATAAATATATTACAAAATGCTATCTTAAGGCCAGATTCTAAGAAAACTACTACATTCATTAAATACAATATTTATGATTCCAAAATGAAGTTGGTGCCATCTTAGTACTCTTCATTCCTAAGCTTCACTCTAAGCCCCCCTGAAAATATGAAGGAATTTAAAATGAAATTTAGTTTCACTGCGGTCCAAAAGATTTTATTAAATCAAAACATTTTCCTCGAAATTTCTGCTTTATTTGAAGGGAATTTCTTGAAAATGAAGTTCTTTATTATTAGTTCATTAGACCGTGTCCGTTGACAAAAAATACGGTTTTTGTTTAAGATACTAAACTTTTACACCTACCACCCTGGAATTTTAAACTGTGGAACACTTAGTTTCATTTTTGTAGAGTTTTATTTCTTAAAAAGAGTAACAAATGTTATTATTACAGAATATGTACCTACTTCTTTACATAATATTAAATGAAGTCGCTTTCGTTGTCTGTTCGCTTAGATCTTTTAAACTACTGAACGGATTTCAAAACCAGTTGCAACAATAGCTAGAGTGATTCAAGAAGAAATTTTACAATTGTAATAAATACAAATAAAGTAGAGGAAATCCCAAAATTTTAAAGAATTCCGTGCGAAGCTGGGCTGGGTCGCTAATTTAATACTTATATTAAGAAGCCAAGTTTTAGAGCACAGCAAATTAATTTATTTATTATTGTTATCACACATTTACCAAAAAAAGTATTTACTACTAATGCCATTTTCATGAATATTACAGCGTTTGAATTAGAAATTAAGAACATTAAATCAATGAACATATTAAATATATAGTAGTTTGTTACTTTAGGTTTAGTAGCCCATTTATATTCTTACTGTGAAATGTATTTGGTAATCTTTATCATTTTTCGAAATTATTGATATGAAATTTTTATCGATTAGGTAAACAAAAAGAGTAAAAAACTTCTTGTGCTCATAACCATTCGCATATAAAGGTTACTATTAAAAGTTGAAAGAAATGAAAAGAACGTTCTTTATAAATTGCAAAATAAATGCGAAAAATCCAGTGAAGGATTTTTCGCATTTAGTTTAAGAAATAATGAGAATAAATGAAAATAAATGATTGTCATTTTGCCTATAAACTTTTCATAAGATAATTTATCTCCGGGGGTGACAAACTTCTGCAAAATAAGGAATGAGGGGACAATGAGGGTTTGAATAAAATTTCCTTTTTGACAACAGTAAAACAACAGTCGTTTAACTTTTCGTGTTAGAGCAGATTTCTGTGCGCCTTTGTGTTCAAATATCGCTCGTGATAACTAAATTTTACAAGACGTATCACTACCCCGTTGATGTTGCCTTTCTCTTGGCGTCTCCAATTTTCGCAACCATTTCTCAAAAAGATATATGGTGCTATTGTCTTCACTTTGCTTGATAACAGCAAAATTAAATGTTGAAATTTTGAAACGACTTGAAAATTTATAATCAGAATTACCTAGGAAAATTCATCACGTGACGATTGTTAATCGAAAAATAGAGTTCTTGCGGTTCTTATAATAGTGGAAAAGCTTATGAATATTTTGAAATATTTTTTACTTTTGAAATACTGAAAACATTCTGTAAAATTAAGACTAGATACAAAGACGCATTAAGGACAAACAGTATACAAGTTTTCAGTTACAAAAACATAATATTTTTCACTACTATTTTCAGACCGACCACGAATAATCCTACTTATAGAACTTTCTAATAACGAGCTGCTCTTAGATTCATTGCAGCTTGTGGAATTTTTTAAAAGTTCTTCCAACAGTTAAGAGATGTTTGCGAAACTTTAAGAATGACATTAAGCCGAGTAACTTCTCACCATACTCTAAAGCGTTAGGTATAGAATTTAAACTCAAACTGGTATTAGCAGAGAGAGTTGATAAGAAATATTTGTTGCGTGAGGTTAGCACATTTTTTAGGGTTCTGTAATTCACATCTCGGAACTCTTATAGTTTCGTCATTTCTGTCCGTCCGTCCGCCTATCCGCGGCTTACCTCCCAAATGGTTAGTGCTAGACAGAATAAACGACAAAGACGACAAAGAAGTGCATTTTATTTTTAAAAAAAGGGCAGAGGAGGGGTCTAAACGCTAAACGGCTTGCTCAAAAAATCTAAAAAAAAAATTTGATTGTAGTCCATCGTGGTAGAGCCACGCTTCGGCATGCATGGGCCGGCTTGACCGTAGTGATACTCCGGCCTCACATTAAAACGGTGTAAAACAGCGTCTGTGCTGTGTTTCACCGAGTGAGTGCGGATTCACAACCCCTCTCCCTATCCCCCAACCCCTCTGCCTTTCCCCCTCCCCATCCCCCAAAGGCCGGCAACGCACTTGTGACGGCTTTGGTGTTGCGGGTGTGCATGTACGGCGGTAATCGCTTACCATCAGGCGATACGTCTGCTCGTATGCCCCCGATTCCATTAAATATATATATAAATCATAATAGATTGTTTCAGGAGGTCACACAGGTAACTTATCAGCCAAATTCAGGTAAGTTTTGTCAGCTCAGGGGCATTGACATAATGTTTGAGTTATTCTTTAATGTGTGTTTTTATTTTATTAACATGTGTGTTTTTATTTTATTAAATTTTCTATTACACCCTATGTATAGAATGTCCGGTTACAGTCGTGTGGCGATTGTATCCGGAGACATATTGTCATCCAATTACTCCGAACACGGTCCACTATTCATTCAGAACAAGCATATAGAGATAAAATCTTTCCTGTGATTTAGAGGTTCAATGCTATCTGTAAAGATAGAATCGATCGACTCTGAATGCTGTACTTTATATTCATTCCTTTGAATTTTATTTAAAAATGCATACCATTCTGACATGCCCGGCAAACATAAATAAGTTTATTTTTTACCGTGGGAGAGCCACGCTTCTGCTTGCATGGGCCGACTCGACCGGAGTGATACCACGGCCCCACAGAAAACCGGTGTGAAATAGCGCTTGCACTGTGTTTTACCGATTGAGTGAAGATACCGGAGGCTCATATCCCAACCCCTCCGCATCCCCCTCCCTATCCCTCAAAGGCCGGCAGCGCACCTGTAACGCCCCCGGTTTTGCGGGTGAACATGGGCAGCGGTATTCGCTTACCATCAGGCGATACGTCTGCTCGTATGCCAACTACGCCATAAAAAAAAAATTGAAAACGATGCTCTTTTACTACAAAGGTATAGTTAGTTGTTTGAGTAATTTGTTAAAAAACAGTTTAGAGACTATTATTAAAATTGTCTAAGTATCTCAGCTGTAGTATTTTATATACAACTAGCTGACTGACGCAACCTCGTTTGCGTCTTTTATTGCCCGTAGCGAAAAATTTTCCCCCGAAACACTCCAATATCTTACCCTATTTTTTTCCAAAATAAAATATAGTCTATGTTACTCGTGGATAATGTAGCCTTCGAATGGTGAAAGAATTTTTAAAATCGGTCCAGTAGTTTTAGAGCCTATTCATTACAAACAAACATACAAACAAAGTTTTCCTCTTTATAATATTAAAATATTATATTATTAGTATAGATAATATTAGTATAGATTAGTATAGATAATACATGTCTTTCTATACTTTTGACTAGCTATTAGTGTAGGAGTTAGTGGTCCTAACAGCTGTGACGATTTCCACATACAACAGCGGAATATTGTAGCAACTCATAAATTCACGTACCTAGAGATTATACAGTTCAAATTAAATAACTCGCGATGTAGATGAGGTTCCGACATTCATTTAGATAAAGTATAGATAACAAAAACACACGTACTACCTAAGTATATAAGTCACTTGCACTCAGATTCATTCCGACTACATACCATCTGGAGTCTCCATGTACTCTTGCCATGACGGGCAAAACTGGTAAGCAGAAATCAGAAGCTTATTCTCGCCCAGAACAAACCACTGAGTAACACGCGCGATCGTCTGTATACATATTTTATGACCAGCCAGTTTTAATGGCTTAAAACAGGTTAGGATCTAATTTTATGCTGAAATCGATATGGGGTTCGTTGACGCAAAATTGTATTATTTTGTACTGGAAATTGGATTCGGAGAACACGGGACGTGACTGAAATGAGCAATGTTGTCATCATGGAGCTACTTTTGTTAAGGTGTTACATTATAAAATGGGATGATGATACACTTATTTTTTTAACTGAAAATAGTATGATATTTTGTTATCACTTTTCACACTTAGTGACATCCGTTTTCAGCTTTTTTAATAAAACGTGTATATGAACGAAAAATTCTTTATTTAATTACCATTTAAATGTGAGTTAACAGTTAATATTGAGCCTAAAAAAATGAATAATTTTCATTAGAATCATTTTGAAAAAAATATGGTCCGAGATTAAAAAACAAAAACAATCAAGAATATCAAGGTAATATTGAACTCATTTAAGAATGATTTACGTTTTTCCTTGTATTGATTTTTTCGTTAATCTGTAGAAGAAAGAATATTTAGTATAATCTAAAATAATATATCAATGAAGTATTTTTTTCTCTTCGGCGCCTACTCGCATCCGTCAATCTGATGGCGTTGATGAATTTTTTTTTAACTATGTTTAGCTGTTACTTATACATCGATACAAATAATGAAATATCAGTTTGTAAGTTCAAATGTTAATTTTTTCACTAAATACATATTAAAATATATAACGGTACTAACATCAGAAAAAGTATTTATAAAATTTTCACATGTGTGGCTGTCTGTTTGTTCCGACGAATCTCTAGAATAGCTTGAACAATTTTAATTGAACTTTCACTGGCGTGTATGTGATAATTTGAAGAGGAACCTAGTCTACTTTTATTTAAGGATAGATGCACCTTGCAGTGTTCCCTCGCTGGTTTTGAGAGTAAAGCACGTAAGACCGTGCTGAGAAGCAAGTCTTAATTCTAAATTCTTCGTGTGTAAAAATATTTTAGTCCGACAAGAGCACATTAAACTCAAGTAAAACAATTTCAAACGTTTAATTAATATAGTTAATCCAGTTACTTTGAAGTTATATTCAATTTCAAAACAGATTAGAGAACAAGTAATAGAAGAAGGTTGTTTGTTTTTGTAACAAATTTTACCCATTAATCTGCCATCATGCAGTCGGATCGTTGGACAATTTATTGCTGAGATAACTCGGAATTCTGCAGACAGAAATTCTCAACTGTTAATAAATTTCCCGTTTCATTAGAACCTAACATAATTAGTGCAGCTAATTAACAACCGGATGTTTCTAAGAAAAATTAAGTAGGAATAATAAGAAATGTTAATTATGAAAAGTTAAAAAAGATAAAAAGCAAAAGCACAACATAATTTTTATAATTACATTTCCATCTTTATGAGCTTATATGATTTTGTTAAAATTGTCTTGATAATTAAGTTTAGAATAAACAAAGAATTATGGTGAGTTGTAAATAAACAGTTTTATTTCTTTTTGTCAACTCATTGGGTTTTGAGTTTAAACATACTTCATCTAATTTGTAATTTGGGTGAGATTTGCAAAATTTATTTTTGCAGCCAAACTACTATGACAAATCTTTTAATCTTCCCTTGTTTCGATTGAGGCATTTTACGTATTTGAGACGCTATCAAAGCAATGTTTTTCATTATCTGATTTTGAGGTCGAATTCTTGTATATACACTGAAGTAGAAATACTAGTCCCTTAGAAATAAAAACATTCAAATGCACGTGTGCAAGCCCATTTTTATCACATTTAAAGATGGCACCATTTTATTCAAATCTGTTTAAATTTATATTATCAAAGAGTTACATTCAAATAAACAAGACATACAACAAAGGTAACATTTGGGAAACTAAGACTCGTGTTTGTTGTATTTGATGGCGCTGCTCTCTCACAAAGAACAACCTAAAATGACAGCATTCGTGCTGTCGTGTTTCTTTGGTGAGTGCAAGACTGGAGGCCCAATAACGCAGAAGTATCTCAATAGGCCGCCGACTGCACTGTTGTATTGTCTGAGTGGCGACCTCCACATACAGCGCCATCTACCGAAGATACACTGACCTACGAAGTAACGCACTGTACCTACAAACTACACTACACGGAGTAACTACCAATCCTGAATCGCGCAAATAAAGTTCCCGCGCCGATTATCATATATACAACATCCCAACATCAACTGTTGGGCAGTAGCCCGCCAGGCATGATCACCTCGCCTGGTCGGAGGATCCTCCCTTTGTGTTGGGTGGAACATTATACCCGTTCCCCCACAGTCTGCATTCGCAATGAGTATGGTGACCACCATTCTTGCATTCTGCTCATACTTTCCATATAGAAGAGTAGAGTCACTTTGGCAGGCTCATCTATACAAATAAATAAAATTAGAGTGTCTCTTTGTAATATTAAAATAACCGCTGTCTACTACATGCATATGAATGTATATACGGTACACATACCAAAATATATATTTTTAAAATTTTTGTCTGTCTGTCTGTCTGTTTGTTCCGGCTAATCTCAGGAACCACTGGTCCGATTTGAAAAATCCTTTCGGTGTTGGATAGTCCATTTATCGAGGAAGGCTATAGGCTATTATATATCATCACGCTACTACTAATAGGAGCGGAGCACCAATGAAGAATGTTTCAAAAACGGTGGAAAATTTTCACGCCACGGGCAATATAAGACGCAAACGAGGTTGCGTGGGTCAGCTAGTATGTAATAAAAAAACAATTGTACGAGATAGTCATCATTTTTCCTCTTATGTATGCTAAGAAGTACAAATATAAGCAAAATAAGCATTACTAACACCACTAACTGAGCTCGCTTTTAAGTAGTCATTTGTTTGTGGTTCGATTGCGATGCGATTACGTTTCTCAGACTTTATATATTTTTTAGTTCTTTTATTATTTTCCCCAAGTATTATAACAGTAGGTATATTTGTTCAAATTAATTACAATAATTAGTTTGCCAATCCAACAAGTCATTTCGAAAAGGAGTGAAGACTTCACGAGTTTAGCAGGATATCTAATTACGAAGACGTTCGCCAAGAGGTTCGCAATTCTACGAAAATTATTACTGCAATTTTTCATTCTCAAAACTTTCAACAGTATAACTTAGAAAGGAATATGAGACCAAGAAACTTCACTGAAGAAGATTTATTCACAAATAAAACGGAATTATAAACAAGACTTTACTACGCTGTTATTTTATAAGTTTTTTGAAACCCGTTTTACGTAGGTACTCCAAATTTACTCATTTTAAATGAATTTTAAGAATTAGATATACAACTTTATTCATTTTAAAAACCGTTCAAGTGCGAGTCGGGCTCGCGCACTGAGGGTTCCGTACAAACCAGTAGGTATATTAAATGATGTAACTAAAATCTATGTTTTTAGCAATTTTTTTAATTATCTGTGCGAGACGTTGATTCGTACCAAATTACAAGATTACATGAGTATATAGGCAGTACCTTGTAGGTTTTGACTCCCTTGCTAGTGTTGACAATTTGCAGCATAAACGGCTGTACCTTTTGACTGCGTTGGCTTAGAAGTTTGACTTTTTACAGCTCCAAGGGACAGTGGCCCTGAGTATTTGATATGAATTTCAGTTGGAACCTTCACGCGTTTCTGAGAAAAAGGGTCTTGCCAGACAGGCGGACAACAGAGTGATCCTATAAGGGTTCCGTTTTCTTCTTTTTGAGTTACAGAACCCAAAAAAATCATTTACCTAGCTGCGAAGCCAAATAATCGTAGTGATGAATCATAATTTTGATTAGAATAAATGTATTAATGAATTCAAGTTGACTTTTGTACCAAACTAAATTAAAATTTTTTGCTCAGTATTTCCCACAGAAGTAATATTAGACTTGGGAACGATAATTTTATAAACAAATATTTTGTTGTAGAACAATATACGATCACAAAATAGTAAGCGATTTCTAAATTGAATAAAATCAGACTTTTAAAAGTTTATAAAGTAATACCAGCAACAAATCATAATAAATAGTGATTGATGGATATACAAGTAAATTTGAATCTGAATCCATTTCAATAGCAAGGTATTATAATCTAACGATAAAATAACACAAAGGAATATTCTGAATAAAACAGTTATCGTACATTTTAATCTAAAAATATACCGCCATTTCTAAAGCGCTTTATTGTACTTTACGATAGATTTTACAACTTCATAAAGTTACAAGCTGCTCAACAATGCTTAGTACTTTTTATATATATAATAGTAATGTAAGGTAAAAACAGTGGCATCCATTTTCTATTTTATTACCTTGTCATCTCACGACATTTGCTAGACATAAATAGCTTTATAAGAGTCACGTTTAGTGATTGAAATAAAATAGAACATTATATTTTTGTTCGCTGACTGAGCAGCATTTCTATTATAACATATTTATTAAAGATGTTCTTGGAAAATGTTTTATATTAGCAGTGTTTGCGACTTTGTAGCTAGACAGTAATATTACTTTGTGTAAGGTATGTCTGTATTGCTGCAGTAATGAAAGAAAGCCGTTGAGCTTTTCTTTCTGTGTTCATTAACACTGAGTACTCATTTTGTAATTATTTTACACCTATTTTTTTGCTAAAATCGCCTCAAATACCACCAACTGGTGGTTATTTCGGACACGAACCGACTAAAACCGCACACCGTCTCGGGTACTAGAAGCCGGAGAACCAGGTGCATTCTCGGAAGGAAATCCCTGGAACCCCTACGTACCTCGAGCCATTCACGAGCGAATTGCTTTTTGTTAATTACAATGTAGATTATTCTTATTTTCAAATTTTTCGTACCTGCCTTTTTGAATGTTCCTCTAAAACGTTCTGTTAACATTATCGTTTTCTGATTTTTTACAAATCTTAAGTAGACTGACAATTATACTGCTCGTTATTACTAGGTTTAATATAGATATTAATATGAAAAGAGTAGTGGTGGAAAATTAAAAAAAATAAACACGATAAGTAAGCAGGAAAAACATAACAAAACTATCATCATAAAAACATTATAATTAAAGGTACCTTACACACACCTTCATGAGCATATTTGAGATGATTTATATCGAAACTAAACCACCATTTTATCGAAGTAGAGGTTAAATAATGATGGTACTTTTATATCAACCATTTCTTACAACTTTTTATTTTCACAAATTAAATGAAAGAATTCGTTTTCTCGTAAAAAAGTGTACGAGCCTAAACATAGTATTAATTTATTATTCTAGTTTTATCTTAAATATTGATGTAAAATAAAGTCTAGATAGTGAGGAAACGTTGAAATTAAATTATTGTTAAATGTTAAACATCATTATTTGAAAATATAGTATTCGCATTGTTCAGTATTATTTTTTAAAAGTTTATTTTTTAAAGAGTTTAAATAAAAATGTTCTACTTTATTTTGCCTTTTACGGTGTTATAGTTTAAACTAATTATAAGTATTAATTAATGTTTAAACTTCAACCTACATAAGTTCCGATTATGCATATTACGATAACATTAAGCAAATATGCTCAGCACTTCAGCGCAGCGTGTTGAAACAGCTAAATAACGCTAATATTAATTACGTATGCAATACATAAACATGTCAGCATATAATTATTAATAAAGCAATAATTAATATTATAATTTAATTGCACAGGAGCACATAAATATAAACACAATGCATACCCAATTCATACATGCTGCGTGCTCCCTTTGTTATTTTATTATTAGTCTATGTGTCAAGAGTATAGTTATAATGTAGCCAGAGTGAGAAACTACTGATGACTTAAAACACTGGTTAACACATAGTTCAAGGGTCCGGTACCATCTGACCTTTCTCCTGTGTAAAGCTTTGATGTATTTTAATTTAAAAACATGGTGTAAAATTGTTTGATCGAGAATTTTACTATTGACATTATTGTTCTGGCGTAGCCATCATTTACTTTTGCAAAAGAGTGAGCGAAATTGTAACATTAATAAAATTTGGCAAGAAAAGAAGGTGTAAGATACCGTTTATCAATTTTTGAAGTGAAAATTTCTTTAGCAGCGCTGTGTACTTTTTTGGAATGGGTAAAAATGTATAAACTCGCGTCAGGTCACGTGACCTGATCGAAAATTCGTAAGACGGATGGAGAGAGGACGTATAAACTCGCGTCAGGTCACGTGACGGGATAGGAGGCGCAGGGCGCTTGCGCGATTGTTCGTGTGTGTATGTAATATAAATTGTCATGTTTGTGTACGATGGCGCAATAAATGAATATTGTATTCCACCACATAAATAATAGTACTTTTATACTGATAATGAAAGCAATTCGTACAAAATTATTCTCTAACCATACCAAAATAACAAAAATGCACAACGTCAATATTCAAGTTTTCACTTCTGCCGGCACTTCCGGAGTGCAACCCGTCGATTTTTTTTAAAGAAGGTACGTTTGACCTGGTTACATAAATATCAATATTCAGTTATACTTCTGAATACAACATACAAGGTTTATATCGTTTAAAACACATGACCATATTGCTATGTATATTTTATAACTTGTCCACAAATTCAGAACCAATATTTTTAAGACCGTAGAGGACTTTTAATCAACTGAGGTTTTAATTAAAACCGTATAAGCTATGCACGGTAACTGTACCATTTTTCATCGTTCATGCCCAAAAATATTTCACGCGAATATACGTCACTGATTGACACAGCAATTGTTTTAAAATGGCCAGTTGCAAGTACAGTACGCAAATGTTTTCAAACTAGGAAATAAATTATTTTAAAAGTAAATATTACAGAACATTTTAAAAATATTTGTAAATAGCTTGAATTTATGGTCTCTACTACTCTACCTATAGTCCGGCCAATTTAGACCAAAAAATGAGAGTCAAGGTACATAAATTCCCAACAATCTGAAAATAAGTAAAATTATTTAAAACGTAATTATAAGCAATAGCTGAACGTTCCCCATCATTCCCGTGTAAGGAAAAAAAATATTCAAGATCAAAAGTAAAAAAAATGAGTTTTTCGCGATTTTTATCAAAATGGTAAGTTTTATCATAAAAGTACTTCAGACAAAAATTGCAGATTATAAAATTATCTATGATAAATGTGTTGATAGTTTTTTTTCTACGAGCCACCGTTTCTGAGATATACCGATTCAAAAAGTTATAAAAGTTGTTATCGTCATAATATAAATAAATAAATAAATATTTTCGGACATCTAACACACAACGCCATCTAGCTAAGCAGAGCTTGTGTTATGGGTACTAGACAACTGATATGAATACATATTTACTTTTTTTTGTAAATACATACATATTATACATAGAAGTGTTTTCTAACTAACTTCTAACCAAACTCCGAAACAAATATTTGTAGATTACACAAACATTTGGTCCGACCCAGGATTTGAACCCGAGACCTAAAGCACAGCAGTCGCATTCACTACCACTGCGCCACCGAGGCAGTTAAATAATAATATGTACACTTTTCCACGCCACCTATGAGGTAGTGTACTTAGCGCGTTTTTTTAATGTGGTTTCCCCATTAGGCCTACTCCACGGGTCAGTTGTGATCCTATTTAATGTGAAACTATTTATAACTGGTTACCCATTCGCCTGCGCGGCAATCAACAAACTCTGACCTCTTTATTTCTTTTCATACCTCTCCTTCCTGTCCTCCAATACCGACAAAAATCTTTACTCAGAAAACAATCTGCTTCTCTCGTGTCCCTCCCACAAATCAGACTTCGTGAACTTTTCGTTCTTTGTTCAAGTAGTACTATTCTAGAATGCGCTCCTACTTGAAATCAGGAGGTCCACTAACGCACAACAAAACTGTGAAATGACGTGTCGCCTGCGTTATGCCCGGACCAATACGACCTTCAAGCCTTCAAGAAAAGCGCGTACTCCCTCATAAAAGGCTGGTGTTGCCCATGGGCTGCGGTAGTCGCTCACCATCAGGCGATGCCTCTGCTCGTTTACCCTATACCATAAAAAACAGAATTTCTTCTTAACTGCGATAATGAAGAATAGTAGCAATATATTCTTGAATCTACCAGCATTCATCACCACTATTTTAATTAAGTTTACGCCTGACCAATTTCGCCTTATGACATTATCAAAGGTACTAGAAACACAAGAATAGTAGCAATTTATGAATTACTTCTTTGAACCAGCTAAAAGGGAACTTCTATTCACAAACTGTCTTCAAATGCCAAAGGAATGAAACTGCACAATAATTGAAGTTATACTCAGCCTAACGAAGGCATCCAAAAGTAAATAAACAATCACAAACAGAACTTTGAAGTAAAATATTTCATATTGCAAAGGATTAAGGTACTATTTGGCTTTTCTGTTTAGCAATGCACTTGTTTACGTGTACAAAGATGAAAAAGTTCCACAACGCTTCGTTATACTAGTGTCCTTGTAATTCATGGTCGAGACACTCATTAAGACTGTATTGCTAACTAAAGTCTTTGTGTTCTAAAAGGAATTTTTCATTGGTATTTAATTCACGAATTAATTTATGCAGACAACCACTTTACAGCTTAGTGAAAATTGTAAACCTTTAAGACCTAAAATTGTTCCACCGTGTAATTATGTTTGGTATCGTAGATGTTGTATTTAGTAAGTATCACAATTGTTAGACTGCATTACTTACGTACAAAACCATTATACTTGTATTTCTTTTCACATTTCAGATTATGATCACAGAAATACAAATAAGGTAATAGAAGTGCTATGTTCGTGTAAATTTGTCGCCGCGCTGGTGACTCGGAAGCCACCAGCGTTACGCCACTCGTGACGAACTAACATTGCAAAATTAAAAGCAGACTGACTGACTGAACTAGCAGTTCAATAAAATACAGACTGCACGCACACACTGTCATCAAGAAATTGCAACGATGTACTCGTAAATGCTAGTTTATGAAGACATATTGTAAGTGCTGTTTTCAGGAGAATCTCTGTCAACTTCATTAGCATGTGGTAATCAAGTTATGTCATACAAACGAAATAGGTAAATATATACATTTTATTCATTTGTTTTCCTTGTATGGTACGTGATGTTCACATTATATCATATTATGATAATGATATTTGTATCCTACTCGTACGTAATGTACCATACACTTTCCACCAGCACCCTATAAAGTAAACGCTTCATCCTTTGGAGCCTGTAAAAGATTATGATAACAATACTAGTTGCTAAAATATATTACAAAAATAATATTACCTATTAGCACTCTAATCCAATATACAAATTATTTCTGTGAAATATTTTGTAATTTCGACATTGTCAATTGTAGCTTAATTTGAAATTTCACTTTAAATTCTCAGCGTCGCATCGCATTAAATAAAGCTCCAGGTACATTTCCCAGTGCAGGATAAACGCTGAACTAATTTTGGCCACAGTATAAATAAATATTTATTAAATACCATGAAACCACGGGAGGATATGCATACCGTAATTTAGCCTTCGCGTGCATAGGTACCGTTAACGTTAAAAATATTTAAATTGTTCATTCGATACTTACATAAGATCCGCTTCTGTATTTCTAAATTAAATAAATTGAGAGGTCGTTTTTATTTACGACAATGCGTGTGTGTGAATCAACTTTCATTTAAATCAAATTAATGGTTTAAAGAAATTGATTAGGTTAGTTTTAGTGGGGGTATACACGAATAGTTTTCTTGATTTTAAAAAAGCTTTCTGGATGTTACTCACAAAATTCCTTATGACGTTGACCAATATGTAGAGAACCTTTTGATGCTGTTTTAGACATGACATTCCTTTTTCAAGTTAATCAAGTGATTTTTTCCTGATCCTACCATAAAAAATCAGTTCCCAAAAAACAAAGATGTGACAACCTCTTTTTTTAAGTTCTGTCGAAATAACACATCTGTATACACATAACACACAAGCAAGGTTTTAGTTTTTATACTTCCCGCTAAATATGTGGCCTAACTGAAGAAGATACTTATGAAGAGGTCAATATTTGCATACAGGGAGCTTTAATATTTAAAGTCTAGCTGGCAAAAGGAAAGGACAACCTTTGTAAACTTATTTTGAACTTACTTAAATACAGATTCCTTTAAAACAGCAGCAAAACTTACTTTTAGTTTACATATAATTCATTATATTATTTGGTCTAAAATTTTTAATGTAATTGAAGTTGTGTTTAAGATCATCATTGACAGGTTTAATCACCTTCAACCACAATTTAAATCAAACTAAGTAACAAAATTGTAACGTAAAACTTTGAATTATTCGTTTTATACAGAAGAAATGGTTTTAGCTCAATTTAAAGTAATTCTCTCTTAAAGACTTCCAATTTCTAAAGATTTTGGTAATGCGCGACAAATAGTACGTTGACGGGACTAAGGCCGCTTGCACCAAGTTTTGTCGATAAAAACCATTTCACTCCAGCTTTCCAGTGTGGCTCCAATATAATGGAATTCGTCGTGTAATTGAGTTCTATTCTTTCCATTTAAAATAAACTTATAGATGCTTTTCAATGAACTTTCTTTTAAACTACAATAATTTTATCTGAACTGTTTTAGTTACTTAAGTTAATTTTAACGACTTTAGAACTTATTTTCATTGTTGTCATAACCGGAAAAATAAATAAATATTCAAATTAATTACAAACTTAACTACAAATTAAAAACGTTTATTATTTTAATAAGCAGACAGGGAACATGATTAAAAGTTACTTAAATAATGACAGTTTCTAATAAATAACGAATTTCAATGTTTTTTAGATTTAAGCACACTTTTTTAGTAATTGGGTCAAAATAATAAAAAGCTACGATAACGTGTTACGAATTAAGCTTACATACATTAGGGTTCGTGAAGCGTCGGCCTGTAGGTCATTACAGTCCACAAAACAGCTCTGAGCAATATTTATTCAAAGTTACGTCACCCGTCATTTGCGTAATGGCTTAATTGGAAAGTTTCGTTGAGCCGGTCAATTCTCGTGACTGTAAAGTGGCATATACCGAGGACTTTTTTGCGTGCTGCCATTTTTCACGCCCGTGATAACTTAAATTTTTCAAAGCATGACTAATTACATTACGAACTTTTTTTCACATTTGCTAAAATACAAATCATGCCTAAAATTACAATTACTTATTAATTTTTTGTACAGTTGTACAGTACAGAATCGCAGTACAAAACTTAATATTTATTTTAGTACGTTTCATCGAGAATAAATGAAGTAAAAAAATACTTATTAATAAAGAAATTTGAACAGACTTCGTAATGGTATAGAACACTTCCAAAGATTTATTCATTATTAAAATCAAACTCACAAGATTTATAATTCAACAGACTTACTTTTCACTAGTACTCGCTTTTATATAAAGTTTTATATATGTTTGTAAGATACTATATTTATTTAATAAGTCTTGTAATGCTGTGGAGTAAGATCATATACTGCACTCCTCATTTCATGGCTGGTTAAATAACATAAATTACTATGTAGCTACATATCTTACGCGAATTGTGGCTTTACCCGCATCGAATGACAAGCTTTAAAGGCACAGTTCAATCACAACCAAACAATGTCAATGGCTTAAATTGTAGAAATGACTTTAACTTTAAGTAAGTTGGGTACTTTTTTGGGAATGAAGAACACAAACAATATGCAAGCATTGTTACTTCATTCCAATTTATACATGTAACACACAAGCAACATTACATGAATATTTTTTTTAAATTGAAAGGTAATTAATAGTTTCATTAATTACTGTGTACACTTACGATAGTAAACCTTTGTACAAATTTAAGTTGTATAGGTATAAGTATAACTGTCACTTATAAGTTAGTTAACCAGGTAACAGGTACATTAAAAAATATTTTGAAATATTTTTAAAGCAGACGGTTACTTTGAACTATTTACAGTATTTTCAACATAATAATAGCATATTCGAGCAGTAAAGGTGAGCGTTGATGCGCATCTTAAAGGGGGCCTCCTTAAACCTACACCTAGGTCGTAAGTCCTGGGAACTGCTTTGAGTTTCTCCCTCTGTCACACGATGGACCCGGCACCCGCACGCTGAATCCATGGAGTGCTAAGAAGTTTGTCTCTCTACTATTTAACTATACATTACCTGTAGTATATCTGATACATTACAGTGTACCTACTGATATTGATCATCGTATCAAGTGCAAACTAAATATAACATGTCGTGGAGTTTATCTAAATTGTATTATACATAAGTAATAAGCCGCTCCTTAACCCACATAGCGGTAAATATAAATTCCTTAGAACATACCGCAATAAAATTAGGGTCACAGACTGAAGAATATTTATTTGTAGGTCATAAGATATATATATATGTGTATATATTTACCGTGGGAGAGCCATGCTTCGGCATGAATGGGCCGGCTCGACCGGAGTAATACGACGGCCTCACAGAAAACCGGTGTGAAATAGCGCTTGCGCTGTGTTTCACCGAGTGAGTGAGGATACCGGAGGCCCACAGCCTAACCCCTACCTTATCCCCCTCCCTTTCCCCTAAAGGCCGGCAACGCACTTGTGACGCCTCTGGTGTTGCGGGTGTCTATGGGCGGCGGTAATCGCTTACCATCAGGCGATACGTCTGCTCGTTTGCCCCCTATTCAATAATATATATATTATTAGATTAGATAGAATATATATGTGCTACAACATATCAATAATATTATAAAATCGTAAATGGACGCCGTTTGTACATGGAAGATATATAAGAGAAACTGTTATACGGGGCTTTATGAACGCAATAGAACCCAAAACAATGATATTTAGAATGTTTGTATCTTTGTCTGTATGTCTGTATGTTTGTGCACGAAAGTCTCAGAAACGGCTCAACCGATTTAAATATGGTTTTCAATAATGTGTTGCGGTTTGCTCCACTTAACGTTTAGTGTTTCTTTTATTTCAATCGGCTCATGTATAAAACGTATAAAAAGTCGTATAATTTTAAATAATCACCGCGATAACCGACCTACACGCGAGTGGAGCCATAGATAAAAGCTAGTATAGGCAGACATGCGTAATGCTCTACATTTGCTTTCGTGACTGATGCATCAAACTGAAATGTTTTAATTCTTGTTAATGGTTCATACATCGTAATCCGATCCTGGACGCTTTTAGCCAGATTGGATGTTGTTTCAGTTATCATTGTGTTATTATTATCCGCATATTGTGATCACATATTCAGTAGATAAAATAGTTTGATTTGGCTCGTAAACAAAAAAAAACATATCTTGGTCGTAGCGACAGTATTTCAGCAACATCAAGGTTGCGCAATTTATGCTGCAAATTTTTGACACTCGCAAAGGAATCAAAACCTATAGGTTTGTAGGGAACCCTCGGTGCGAGAGTCTGACTCACAATTGGCTGGTTCTTTTTCTAACTTTCCGATTCAATGTTGTCTCAATTTAGCCACCTTTAATTTCCAAAGTGCCCGGATTCCGAGTAATACTACAATACGACTTTCAATTATGTAAGTAGCATCAAATTATAGTTGGCAGCATGTGGGCGTTTAGTACTCCGCCGCCGGAATACGCTATATAATGCTGACGTATATATATAGAGTATACTTCGGTATGTTATTCTAAAAATATTTTGAAATCTGGAGGTAGCGGAGCGATAAATACAACTTAAGTATTGCTATTATTTTCATTATTGTATCACCTGTATTAAAACATATTTCAAAAGCTGACTAATGGAATATGTCTATTTGACTGCCTCGTTGGCGCACTGGTATCGTATGCGACTACTCTACTTGAGGTCTCGGGTTCTATTATCGGGTCGGATCAGATCTTTGGATGACCTGCAAATATTTGTTTCGGAGTTTGGGTGTTTTCCATGTATAATATATGTATTTACAAAAATAAACAGTATATATGTATTTATATCAGTAGTCTAAGACCCATAACACAAGCTCTGCTTAGCTTGGGACTAGATGTCATTGTGTGTTAGATGTCCGGAATATTTATTTATTTATTATTTATTTAATTTTAAATCATCATATAAGCCGTAAGAAATCTACAGCTGAACGTAGGCCTCCCCTATGGATTTCGATTTGAATCGGTCGGTAGCGGCCAACGAGTCCCTACGATCTTAACTAGGTCGTCCGTCACGGTATAATTTAAATCAATATATATGTTAAAATATAATCTCAACATAATTCAGCTAGCTTTTCAACCGCAAAGAAACTACAGCGTCAAAATCGGATGCTGCTGTACTCATAATAGCCTTATATGGTTTAATTGGAACTGTTACCATTTCACTAGTGCATATTTTATAAAAAACTAGCTGACCCACGTAACCTCGTTTACGTCTCCTATTGCCCGTAGCGTAACAAATTGCCCCCGTTTTTGTAACATTCTTCACTGAACTGCATATTTTTACTTTAAAAAATGATTAATTGTTTGACTGCCTCCGTGGCGTAGTGGTAGCGTATGCGACTGCTGTGCATGAGGTCTCGGGTTCGATTCCCGGGTCGGACCAAATGTATGATCTGCAAATATTTGTTTCGGAGTTTGGGTGTTTTCTATGTATAATATGTATGTATTTACAAAAAAAAAGTATATAAGTATTTATATCAGTTGTCTAGTACCCATAACACAAGCTCTGCTTAGCTTGGGACTAGATGGCGTTGTGTGTTAGATGTCCGAAATATTTATTTATTATTTATTTATTTATTAATGATTTTGACTGTCTAGTCAGGTTTTAGATATTATAGGAACATTGAACGTCTTTACTAAATTTAAAAAAGTTATAATAAACATAACGAAACATACTGCATCGATCACATCTCATCTCTTTTACAATTATATCTTGAGTGTGAGTAATTATATAACTATCCCGTTTTCCCATTTGAGAGCTCAACTTTCAAATTAAACAAAATAGACTGTGAGCAGAGTTCACGATACTAGCGACAACCTGAACTTCTTAATTAATTAATATCGATCGAACACGAAGTTGGGTAATTAATAGAAACATGGTCCCCAAAACTTAGATAACCCTTTGTTGAAGTTACGTATTAATCCAATGAAGGCACAATGAAAACTTCGTTTGAACAAAAGTTGGATACTCTATCAAGCACCGAACCTTGGATAAAGTTACCGTCTTATTTCCCTCCCTCAGAATTTACATTATAATCCGAGTGTTGTAATTAATGCTCTAACTAATTTATTTGTCCTTACGCTACGTGTGAATATAACAGTGATATGTTAATAACATTATTTACATTTACAAAGATATTGTTCTCTATAATGAGAGTTTCGTTAGCATCTAATTATTTTATCAGTATCTAATAGTGAACATGTAAATTATATTAATTTATTGTACAAATACGAGTGTATTGGTTGTCTAACATATTTTACAGAAAATTACATTGATTACCTAAATGCAAAGGTATTTTATTACTAGTTATGTAATAAAAACTTCTAAACGACACATAAAATGTTCTAAACTTCGAAATTAAGTTATGCAATATTGTAGCAAATTTTAATATTTTGTTTATTTATGCATATTAAGAACTGATCAATCTCAACACATCTATTTTAAAATTATTTCATTACGGAAATAAAAAGTTTGTTATTATAATAAATATAAAATAGTTAAATGTGGGCAAACTGAAATCCCAAGAGGATTAAATCTATATAAATATAAATAATTCACCTAAATGTAAATACCCGCATAACTTCCGTATGACTGAACTAATTTGGATAATTCTGTTTTATTATGTGTACATAATAAAACAGAATTATCAGGACCGGTTTGTGTCATAGAAAATTACGAGAAAACCGGAAAAAGATTTTTTTTATAAAGTCGTTAATTTCATCCATGCACATATACAACTCAAGAGTCACACGGGTATTGGTGTCCCTTGATTACCTGAGAATTAGGGAGAAAGGTACCTTGGGGCTTTAGTATTCTTACTGATTAAGTAAAATTTAATCATTTTATCACTATCAACAGGCTCCTTAGAAAGAAGGTTTTGTTCAACTATAATACGTTAAACAAATAGACTGGTTATGAGTTTGCTTCCAGTTTTTTATTTCTTTGCCGTACCATTGTCTAATATAGCTTGCTACGTTATGAAGTTCCTACGACAACCACTGTATGAATATAAATAGGTAAACTAAATATGATTATTCGATTATGTCTGAATAGTTCATTCTGTGAAATGCTATAACAATTTCAGACTAGAAAGACTACTGCCGAGTTATTATCACAATGCAAACTTGCAATCCATTTGTTCATGGTATATATACAAGTGTACAATAGTAACTTGACTCCTGTAAACTTGAAGCTAAAACAACGGCAATACGAATATAAATTCCTTGTGAAACAGATTTAAGTTAACTGGGAGTCAATGATGTCATTGGGGACAGACATTGCAAGTTCAATAAAGAGCATGTCACATGTCAGTCCGGCTCTCGACCGACAAGCGAACACGTAGGCAATAACATCAGACTTCAATCCCAAGAACTATAAATCCAATTGTCAAGCAATACTCACCTTTATTACTATTTCCACAAGAAATATTACATAGCAATAATAACTTTGTCACAACCTGCGTTATGAGTTGGACACTTTGACAGCGACGCAACTTTAAGTAGGCAACTAGAGTGTTGATATGAGATGTCTAATATTAGTGTTTGTTTGTTTTCATTTAGTTCCGTTATTCCTTTCGTTATTCACGTGAAACAATAATAAGATACATTAATAATTTACTTACAAATGTTTATGGTATTTGCTGTGAATGTAACATATTTTTGTCATTAAAAAATGTGAGCATGAATTTAAAAAAAATACAGTTTAATTATTGTTAGTTGCGATAAAGTTATTTAAATGGTTACGAAACCTGTTCGAAACTTCGGGCTATGGAAGGTACCGTAACCTTTTAAACAATTTTATCGTGATATCCACTACACAGCAAAAAATATGTTTTAAAGTCGCGATAGTTTAAAAATAAAAATTATAGTAGTGGTTAAAACCATTTTTAACCGACTTCAAAAGAGGGGGATGTTCTATGTTCCACTGTATCTATATTTTTTAATATATATTCATCGATTACTCCGTCAATTGTGGACTGATTTTAAAAATTATTTTATGTATTCGAAAGAGTATGCTCCCGAGGTGGGGAGGTGCACGAGGCACGTACTATGTTTTTCATATATTATCTAAAGCTATTCCGATATTTGCATTTGGTAGTCATAATTTAATGGTGATGAGCTGATGATAGAAGATAAAACTCCTCAACAGTTAGAAGTTAAGGATGATTCTTTCAATTTAATACGTATCTATAGATTTTAGCTGTATACTTTAAAGTTATTCAGGTGAGCTGATTATAGTAGGTAAAACTGCTTGACAGTTAGGAATTAGAGGATAATTTCAATATTATACGTGTGGATAGACCTTAATTTGTATTCTTTCAGTTATTCACATGCGCTAATGATAGCTAATTATTGACTGCCTCGGTGGCGTAGTGGTAGCGTATGCGAGGTTCGATTCCCGGGTCGGACCAAATGTTTGTATGATCTGCAAATATTTGTTTCGGAGTTTGGGTGTTTTCTATGTATAATATGTATGTATTTACAAAAAGAAGTATATAAGTATTTATATCAGTTGTCTAGTACCCATAACACAAGCTCTGCTTAGCTTGGGACTAGATGTCATTGTGTGTTAGATGTCCGGCATATTTATTTATTTATTATTTATTTATTTGTAGTAATACGATTATAGGTTAAAGGACGATTCTTTAAATATCACATACACGAATAGGGCTTTAGTTGTGTAAGGGAACGGGTATCATGTTCTACCCAACACAAAGGGAGGATCCTCCGATCAGGCGAGGTGATCATGCCTGACGGGCTACTACCCAATAGTAGATGTTGGGATGTTGTACATATGATTAATCGGCGCTAGAACTTCTATTGCGCGATTCAGGATTGGTAGTTGCTCCGTGTAGTGCGTTACTTCATAGTTCAGTGTGTCTTCGGTAGATGGCGCTGTAGTAGGTTACTGTTGTGTTGTATGTGGAAGTCGCCACAGTTGCAATCTTTAAAGTAGTTTAGGTGATCTGACCGTTAAGGTTAGGAGATAGATGGTAACAAAAGTTACAAATATCTAAGAGACTACTAAAGTTAATAAACCTATAATATAGTGTTGTGCTATAACGTATGGCATTTATTTTTTCTTAGAACAATAATTTATGCGCTTAAGTATGCGAAACGAGTAGTGTAATGAAAACATCTAATATCTTAAAAAAACATTCGATTATTAGTTCATTTGAGCGATCCATTTTAGTTTAATCAAAACTTAGTTACTTGAGTCGACTGTGACGCGTAAACATATCTGAATCGACTGTAGTCGTCTCAAAAATAGTTTTGTAATCTGTAGTTGTGAAGAAGTGAAGCGGAGGCGGACACACGTAAGTTATCAAATACCTGTTGGGCTTGGCACCGACTTCAAACAGATTTTATGTACATAGCACACGTTAGAATACTTATTTATTTGAATGATTTAATAATTGGGTATAGACAACAATTTTTATGCAGTAGTTTAAGTAGAGCCAGTTTATTATTGTGAGTTTTCATTTAATGTTTTTTTGAAGTCTTTTGTTTTATTTTTGGTTTTTATGCATTCATGTTTTATTCTGTTTCGTAGGTACGTATACGGGACTTGATTCGAGTCCTCTCAGAGTAGGGTACTTGGGTTCGCACGACAGGGTGGTTTTTAGTGGAAACACCACAAACCTCTTCATGGCTTCTGCGACCCCGACGAGATGGAGAACCAAAGAGAAGAATTGCCACTTCATCAATGAAAAAAAGAAATTCGTGTGTTGTTATGTTATTGTGAACGTTTTCTTATTATAGATTGTTGCTTAGGAATTTTAATATTTTAATTCATACAAGTCGTAAAAAAATTAATCAGATGTTTGTCTGCTAAGCGTTTACATAGATAAGGAAAACATTGGTATTTGATTGAATAATACTGATAGATTCCCATGAAAAAAAATTACGTTAAAGTTAAAATAATGAGTGAGCTTTACAGCCCTATATTAATCGTATAATTACGATATGCATAGTACACTGCCATCCTGATATCAACCTGACGGATAACTCCAGTACCCAGCACTCTCATTAGCGTTTTCTGTTACAGGCTTCCATCTATATTCTTTCCATTATAAAAAATATTTACTGCCTCTTTAGAAAAATCCTACGCAAACATTTATACTATACTCTATATAGCGCAATTCAAACGAGGGTATTATTTTACGAGATAATAAGCCTTAATTGTATTCTGCTACCTTTTAGTGGATTTCTTAAGTTTAGCTAAAAGCTTAGTAATGTTAAACATTTGGAAGATTTTCAAACTTCGAAGCATCTATTTTATTGGCTCAGTAGAATATTAGGAAATTCACTTCATGGCCGAATTCCGATACTCACGATAGGTTCCGGAATTCGGTAATATAAAGCAATTACGTTTTCTTTTTTTTTGTAATACTTTTTCTTCGTAATACTGAGGCTTCGTTTATATTAACTTTATATAGTAAAAAATTCTACTATTCCGGAAATACTGCCTGACTAGTACATTTTAAACGTATGTAATTGTGTATATAATGGTTTTCGTTTCGTAATTAAGTAAATAAAGTGAAGTCGATATCGGGTACATGGACTATTTGTGGTTAGAGTTCCAAGACACAAACCTCTTTTCAATCGAGTGGTACAACTCTGGTTTGTATCTCTTTTCATCAGTCGATACAATACGAAATCCGAATCCCATATTATTCTTATATATCTAGTCTGATACTTATAATGATACGAGTCATTTATTTAATTTAAGTACCTATTTGCCTAAAAAAGTTTTTGTTTAAAGCGACTGAGACAATAAAACTGTTTATTTATTGCCACATTATTGTCAACGAATTGCCGAATGACAATTACTATAAAACAAATCAAAATTTACATGATAATACATTTTGTGTCGCTATAAAATATGAATGACGTTATAAAAGCCCCAAGGATCTACAGATGGTCGTTTGCTTGTTAATCAAATACATAAATCACAATAAAACTCAGCGGAATCGAGCCATCGCTCCTAATTTATAACCAAAACTAACCGGGAGCTGATAAAACAATAAGTTCTTACATTTTTATTCAACTTTTGGTAAGTTTACTTTTTGATAAAGGATAAGAGGCATGACAAATGGCTGCTTTTTCATGTCATCTCTAAATAATTTATTGCTGTATTTATATGGTAGGGAATTGTTTCATGCTGAAAAGAGTTATACTATGTTTTCTAAGTAATGAAATATAGAATTTTATTTATACTTTACGGTAATTTTTTTATTGTTATTAATGAGACAGTGATACACCCTTTATCTCATCTTCCTTCATCACGACTTTCAAATCCGTAATCATCAATAGAAATAAAACATAGTTTTATGTTTGTCATCTTTAAAAGCGCTTTTTATATCATCGCCTTCTCAGACAAAAGACGACCACTGTTGAAGATAGGTCTCATTTATTGTGAGAAAATTTAGAAATTTTGGGTTTCCGTAAAATAGTACCGTGTGTTTTACTACTACGTCATATGCATAGAAAGTGGTTATATATTTACATATAGGGACGGTCTTATTTCAGTAAACAGTTTTGACGTTTGACTGAATATGTTTTATGTTCCAGAAATAACAAATTACTAGTGATAAGGCCAGTAAGGCTGTTATATCTGTACGTCAATGAGTAAGGAGAAAGCAGTGCGGTATTCTTTGCCGATTATTTCAACAGACTTTTTGGTTTTGTTAATATTGATAAGATTTTGTGTACTAAATAGTAAATAATCTTAATATACTTACCTGTAAATGTTTTATCTTTATTACGAACGAGTTAGAGTCAATTTGAAACCGCTGGGCAATCTTAAAATTTAAATTTTCTTAGACACATTCTCTGTATACGAGTTGGAAATTCTAACAATCTCAACCTATAATCCAATAAGTCGTGATGTTTATTGTTATATAATATCGCTTTAGCACTGACTAATGGAGTGTTAACAGCAAGATAACTACAAAAACTGTTGTGTGTTTACTTTTATACCAGTGATTTAAACTGATTTCAGAGTCTAGTCTTTCTAGTCTATTACCTTCATATTTACAGTAGGCATGGCTACCAAGAGAGCAATAAGGGTTAATTTCACTAGAACAGCAATTCAAAAGCCATAAACTTCACTTTCCTAGTAAAAATTTAATACATTTAATACTGATTTTACGAGCTCTACTTGTGTACATTTCTAACAATCCGTATAAGCCCTAATATATTGCTTTTCAGCATCCTACACATTCTATGAACGGAACTCATTATCTCATACAAAAGATAAACACTTCCCGTCAGCCTCTTTTCGTGTATTTTCGTAAAAGATTATTGAGCAAAAGTGTTTTCTGTATTAAAGAAATAAATCTGTCATATAGTTAAAAAATAGGAGGATCAAAATTCATATTGTGCGAAACTAGGTAATTTACAAGCTTTTATTTAGTTTCACCTGTCTTAATGTTTGCCTGTAATCAAATTTGATCCACTTCCCGATTTCTGATTGAGCTGAAAATTTAAATATACCTTTAGTTCTGATGACAATGCAATTATATATAATCGGTTTTATATATTTTTATAAGGGTTTCCAATAAATTAACGTTTTATCAAGTTACTCTTTATTCACCGTGTTACATTAAAAGGTAGAAGTTGCCAGTCTTAAAAATACTTAAAAATTAATACCATAAACTAAATTACCATAAACTAAATATACTCAACACTTCCCCCTCTCACATATAACAGTTTTACATATTTAAATTTAGATCTTAAAACTAAATAAATTTAAGGCGAATAGCGCTGTGGTGGACGCTTAGTCCTTGTACTCCGACGCAGCGGGTAACTTGGAACTGGTTCAGAGAGCGGAGTAGTGACTGGAGAAGAACTCACTACAATAAGTGAGTCGTTCGACAAGGGTCTCGGAACTGGCTCAGACTCCTTCATCACACTATTTGAATTTAAAGGTACAGGGATATCATCATCCTTACGAATAATAGCTCTTTCACTTATATTTGTAGGACGCATTTGATTTGCATGACGGATAACAATGTCATCTCCCGACCCAATGCTATATTCTACAGAACTTAAGGGTTTAATTATCTTACCTGTAAGCCATTTACCATGTTTAGTATAATCACGAAAAATAACATTGTCTCCCTCTTTAAAATAAGTCTTAGCTTCTGTGTTAGTTACACTATTAGGTATCTTAGCCTGCTTATCCAGAACAGTCTGACGAACATCTGGAATCATTAAATCAAGACGACATCGAATATTGCGTTTAAACATTAGTTCGCAAGGACTACGACCGGTAGTCGCATGTGGTGATTTTCGATAACGCAATAAGAACTGACATAATTTTAGTTCCATGCTACATTTTTGATTCATGCTTTGGCGTAAAGCCTCTTTTACAGTTTGTACGTTGCGTTCAGCTAAGCCATTTGAAGATGGATGGTATGGTGATGATTTTAAATGCTTAATACCGTTTTGCTTACAAAAATTTTCAAATTCGTAAGATGTAAGTTGTGGCCCTCGGTCACTAACCAAGGTCACAGGTAGGCCAAACCTAGCAAAACAATCTTGTAAATTCACAATTGTATTTTCAGTTGTTATACTCTTCATAGGGTATACTTCCAACCATTTAGAGTACGAATCTACAATTATTAGAAAGTAAGAGTTTATAAATGGTCCACAGAAGTCAATGTGAAGTCGTTGCCATGGACCTGAAGGGTATGACCACGGATGGATAGGTACATTATCAACCTGTTTTGAGCGGGAAACACAGCTTACACAATGCTTTGCTGTTTTCTCAATATCTGCATCTATATTTCGCCAATATACATAGCTTCGAGCTAAACCTTTCATTTTCTGAATACCTATGTGTCCAATATGTAATTCATTTAGTACCTTACTTTGAAGAGCCTTAGGTATACAAACACGGGTACCTCTCATGACTACACCATGTTCCACAGTAAATAATGCCATATCATAAGAACTATTACAGTTAGAAGGATCACAAGTTCCTAAAATTTGTCTTTTTAAAATTGAAAATTCAGAATCAAAATCTGTTAATTTAGCTATTTCCTTTACAGAAACTGGTAGTACATTTAATTGTTCGAGTTGATACATTTCAGCAACATCAATCTGGTTAATAGACGATTCAGTTGGGAAACGTGAGCAAAAGTCAGCATTACTGTGATCTTTTGTATTACGGTATCTAATACTATAGTCAAACTGTTGAAGGAACAATGAATAATGTAATAACCTAATAGCACTCAATGCTGGTGCTGACGCGTTAGCATTAAATATACTTTTTAATGGTTTGCTATCTGTTAATAATGTAAATTTCCTACCAAACAAATAATTAAAAAACTTTTTTACACTCCAATATATGGCTAGTGCCTCTTTATCAATTTGTGAATAGCGTTTTTCAGCTGAATTGAGAGTACGGCTTACAAACATACAAGGTCTTTCAATACCATTATCAACAATGGACAAGCATGCGCCTATAGCATATGCAGATGCATCGGAGGCAAGTACAATTTCCTTTGAAGGGTCGAATAAAGCTAATACACGGTCAGAGCATATTTCACGTTTAACATTTATAAAAGCATTTTCACAAGCTTTATTCCATACAAATTTGACATTGTCATGTAGTAAGTTATAGACAGGTTGCAACATTTTGGCCATGTTAGGTATAAAACGTGCATAATATTGACACAGTCCTACAAAGGATTTAACTTCTGAAACATTCTTAGGAGCAGGTGCATCTTTAATAGCTTTCACCTTTTCATTAGTTTTATGGAGACCATTCTTATCTATTTCAAATCCTAAGTATGAAATTTTATCAGTTAAAATTTGGCACTTTTCTTTTTTTAGTTTAATTCCATTTTCACGACATATTGAAAAGAATTTCTGTAAACGTTTAACATGTGTATCAGGGTCAGGGCTAGCAATTTGCACATCATCATAAAATACTTGCGTGCCCTCCTGTGTAAATAAACTATCCATACACTTTTGCCACTCAGCTGGGGCTGAAGTTACTCCATAGAACATACGTCGGACTCTATATAGCCCTTGAATAGTATTAATGGTTAACAATTTACTAGTCTCATCATCAACAGGCATAGATAAAAAAGCTTCACGTATATCAAATTTGCTAAAGTATTTACACTTACCTATCCTGCTTAAGGTTTCCTCGATAACTGGGATTGGATAGTCTGAGGGTGCTACATTTTTGTTAACAGTTATCCTGTAGTCTCCACACAACCTTAAATCACCGTTAGCCTTGATAACAGGAACCACTGGAGTAGCCCAGAGACTATGTTCCACCTTCTCTATGATTCCTTTTGACTCCAAGCGATGAAGCTCGTCGACCATTTTCTCCCGAAGAGCAAAAGGTACGGTTCGTGACTTCTTAAATATTGGAACAGCATCACTTTTAACATGAATGTGTACCTCTTTCTTGATTAGACCAATTTCCTGTGCAAAAACATCTTGAAAATTGTTTACAAGTTTTTCTATTTGATTATTAATATCATGTACCTGATAGACTTTTCCAAAAGTTAGGTTCAATTTAAAGAGCCAATCACGTCCTAGTATAGAATCAAATTTACCATCAACCAAGTATAAAGTTCCAATAAAACTTTGACATTCATATTTAACCTTGACTGAGACTTTCTTATTGATCCAAATCTTTTGTTTATTGTATGTTGATAAAACAAGACTGCACTCCATTATTGGTTTTCCTATTTGAAGTGATTGGTATACAGATGTTGACATTAAGGAATAAGTACTTCCTGTATCTAGCTCTAAAGAACATTCCTTGTCTTCAATTCTAACATTCAACATAATTTTGTTTTTAGGATCCTCATTTAATTGGAAAATGTCTGTCACATCATTATGGTATAATTGTGTTAACTGTCCTGCTTGGCTATCTAATTGGGATGATTGACCAGCTATAACAGTTTTAACTTTACCACATGCCCGTTGAATATGTCCCACTTTAGAGCATTTATGACAAGATTCCTTGATATGTGGGCATCTCGGAGCAGTATGATTACCCAAGCAGCGATAGCAAGTAAACCTTTTGTAAGTAGACGGTGTGACTGCAGACATATACTTGTTATTTGGATTGTATGAATTTGACGACTCACCTTTCTTATAATTGTTTTTAAAATTGTGAGAATTTTGTACCTTGGTTCTTGAGTTGTAGTTGTTATTAAGCTTTTTCACAGTGGCTGATAAATGTAGATCAGCAACTCCCATAGAGGCTAGCTCATCCGCTAGGGCTTTGTCTCGCACCACTTGAAGTGTTAAACCCGGCGTACGTAGAAAATAATTTTGCGTTTTTTTGTCACGCACTCCTTAACTATTTGATCACGTAGTTCTTCATATAAGCGTGTTTCATCCTGAAATCCACAATCCAAAGCAATTTTTTTTATATCTTCATAAAAATGTGCAAAACGTTCGCCATCTTGTTGGACGCGCTGTCTAAACTTTTGTCTTTGTGTCGTAATTAATGGCGGCGGTTGCATATGTTTTTCGATTATTTCTATCAAATCATCGAATGACACATCAGTAGGCTTTCTCGGTGCACATAAAATTTTTACCTTTGCGTACATATCCTTGTTGAAACATGTGAGCATCAATGGAACTTTCTTTTTCATGTCCACCTCGTGTACTAGGAAGAAGCATGTCAACCTTTCGACAAAGTTATTGAACTTTTCACTTTCATCGTACTTTTCAAATAGAGGTATAGCGTTTACGTGTTCCTTTGGCATGTTTATTATCCTCGTCGCCACTTTTATATATTTTTATAAGGGTTTCCAATAAATTAACGTTTTATCAAGTTACTCTTTATTCACCGTGTTACATTAAAAGGTAGAAGTTGCCAGTCTTAAAAATACTTAAAAATTAATACCATAAACTAAATTACCATAAACTAAATATACTCAACAATCGGTATTACTATTAATCCAAAATGGCCTTCGTAACAAAATGGCGGCACACATATTTTCTGAACACCCCGCCCAATATAGGTATCAAATAAAAGAGCTTTAAGTTATTTTTTTTAAAATATATATATATGCTTGTTTAATAAAAAAACTTTTTAAATAAATCACTTGTTTTATATTGTTACTAACTAACCCACGCAACCTTTATATATCGTTTGCATCTTATATTGCCCGTTGCGTGAAAACTTACCCCCGTTTTTGAAACATTCTACATTGGTGCTCCGCTCCTATTAGTAGTAGCGTGATGATATATAGCCTATAGCCTTCCTCGATAAATGGACTATCCAATTTTTCAAATCGGACCTACGGTTCCAGATATTAGCGCCTTCAAACAAACAAATAAACTCTTCACCTTTATTATTAGTATAGATATACGAGTATAGATAGATTCACCGTTTAGCGAACCATAAGTATGTCAAAACCCCTTTCTAAGGAAAGGCCTATGTACACTGCCGACTGTTAAAGACTGTTGTGATGTGATGTCAGTTAGTATTAAGCAATATGATATGTTTCTATTGATCAATATTATATGTTTGTATCTGAAAATGATAATCGAGCAGAATAGTGATGTGATGGAAGACAGTTTCTCCGAAAATGGACACTACAAAGTCGTGAGACAAATGCGTTATCGGTTTTTGATGTAGGAGTACGTTCTTTTCTCGAAGGTTTGGTTGTATCTGTTCAAGAATATCGCAGGCCATAGCTTCATCCACAGATGAAATGATAAAGTTGTATGTATCTTTATTGAAAGCTCCTACTTAGCAACTTTGAACAGTGTTGCTTTTTATTATTATGTTAGTTATAGACCCTGAGTTGATTTACTTTTACATCGTTTTCAAAAACTTAATAATTTCAACAACTTTTAAAAGCCAGCAGCTTAATTTAAATCCTCAAATTTCACAACAATAATAATTACTCTTGTACTATCTCAAGTAAGTACTCAAAGATGAAGTAAAAAATTAATCACCCAATGCAACATATGGGTATTGAAACATTTTGCATAATTTGTTCAAAAATAGTTTTTTACTGATTATAAACAAACACGAAGGAAATTTTAAAACAGACATTTCAAATTGAAGTAATGGCCATCTGGAAAAAATAACTTTTGATAAAAGTACACAAAGTTTTTCCTTAAAATACTTCTTTAGCACTGAGATTTCCTTCTGCACTGTCATAAACAAGAAAAGTAGTCTGTTTTTAAATTTCGAACAAGCATCAGCTAAAATTAAAGACGAAAACATTTTTAAATTTTTTGTAAGCCATCAGGTATTACGTAATAAAAGAGCGTAAAATCTTGTATTTAAATAAACGTTGGGAGTTCCGCTATAATGATATTTTGATGTCGGGTATCAGAGCTTGAATCCATTAATCGCCTTTACTTTTTAACTTTCCATCGTTAAAGCCAAAAACATATTTATGTTACATTACGGCATAAGCTAAAAATGATTTTACAACCAAACCAAAGATATTTTATAATAGATTGTCGAAAGTATGTTTATGTATATTTTGTGAAAAATTGTGTTTAAAGTATGTCAATATATGTTTTTAAATGTTACAGATAATTGAAAACTCATACACAAGACAACAAGATACAAAAAAAAATTAACGGTAAAATATAAGTAACATTAGGTAATCACAAAAATATTGACTGTACGGAAAAAAATCTATAATATTTAAAAAAATCACGTTAGTGAAAGAACGTACTCCTTCCTAAAAGGCCGGCAACGCACTTGTGACGCCTCTGGTGTTGCGGGTGTCCATGGGCGGCGGTAATCGCTTACCATCAGGCGATACGTCTGCTCGTTTGCCCCCAATATAATAAAAAAAAAAAAAAAGTCTTCTGTTGTTATTCCTAACAAGTTTCTATAATATTATGTATAATTAATTCAAATCGATTAAAGTGTAACTAGTTAGGAATGATCTAACATTTGTCGGTTGCTAATGTTACGTAAGTTAAATATATCTTCGAGTCCGTCTTGTAAGCACAATCCTAATTATCTTTATTAGATTTTCTTTTTGTCGGTAAAGGCATAAAACAAATTTTGTAAGTAAGTTCATTAAAATTTGTACAAAGTCTGATATAGAGGGGCGACTGTATGATGGGGCTCTTGTATAGTACAGAAACAAATATATGTTCAACTTTGATAATTTATTCTTATTGCTATTGTGGTAGGTTATACCGAAGTGATGTGATGTTGGGGTTGAATACTTCTAATTAACATACACATTTCAAGTAAAGTAGGTGTTACTTTAATTGATATATTTATATCATTTACACCAAATTTAAAAATATTTATTATATTATTAATATTTATAATAACAACGTGATTGTAACACATACCATTGTAATTAAATGAGATGCGTCATCATTGCGTATTAGAGAGGCATAGAGAGGTGGCTGAGAGTTTTAAACTACTCTATGAGCAAAACGTAGTAAGTTACAAAATAATAAGATTAAGAATTATAATACTTACTGATTACATTTTTATGTATGGAAATAAATAATTTTCTGCTGCACAAAGTTGAAATAAAATTTCACAAATGTTCCTTTCATACGGTATGCCTGGAGGAAATTCACCGAAATTACACGTCACAAGAGCAAATTCCGTACATCTTTAGTTGAGAAATTCATTATAAATTCAAAGTTTAAATTGCTGCCTCAAGCTACAACTCATCAGCGTTAAAAAGTTTTTGTGAACGGCAACCAGTTTTATGTAGCATGCGTCTGCTGACGTCTCGTGTTTGTTTAATTAGTTGAACCAGTCTTAACCTCCACGGGGTGCAATGAATGAACCAGTGAAAAACTTTAAGATGTCATCGCACACAATGTAGTTTTTGTTTTCGGTACTGAATTTCTTGTTAAGTTATTAGTATTGTCGAGTACACTCGAGTGATGATAGACATTTCATATGTTTTTAAGATATCTATGAATTAGCCTTATTTTCCAGTTTTTTCTTTATTCATATAAAAAGTTAGTTCACAAAATAATGTACAAATTTATCTGTAAATATAATCAAGTTGAACCAAAAACATCCCTGGTCACACTGGAAACACTAGGGTTCCCTGTGTCGTGGGGTTTTTACAATACACTCTTTCATTCTGCAAGTTTAATTTTCCTAAATGATCCCTAAAAGTAACCCTATATTCAAAATTCATTCAGTTTCTATATACATCAATCTTTGTGTCACAGGATAGGCTTAACAAATGTTAATTTTATCAATTTTATATATTCATACCAAGCTTGCTGCTCCATTTCTTGATCGGATGTACATAAAAAAACACCTCTTTCATGACTGAAAAAACACTAGTAACATAAATAACAGAGTTTAAAAAAAAAACAATGTGGCTCCCATTATAAGTTAAAAAAGCAGAAAACAAAGTACCATACTTCATAGTTGCATGGTGTGGTTAGGGTGGTATGAATAATTCATGGCAATATTACTAGTGCTTTGCGATTATTAAGGCATCTTAGTTATTGGCGTTGAATGCCGCCTGTGTTTAACTTAATGGCTCTATTACTTTAATGAGGGAGTGAGTGCATACGATTCGAACAACTTTAATAGACATAACAGCCCGCAGCCAGTATAAAAGTAGTTCCAGCAATCAGAACTTTATTGCGCGTTTTACAGTGTATTGTAGATTAGGAATTATAAACTATGTAAAAATAGTAGAAGTTTAGTACAAACATAAATTTTTTCGAATCTCCGTTTAAGAAAAAATCCACTAACATTATAATAGTGATACACTAATGTAATTCTTTGCTCATAGGTCAAAACCTATAGCTATATACAATAAATTAACGTACTCGTTGTTCGAAATAGTAACGTGACTACGTGACTCCTTCGTTGATCTGGTGGCTAGCGTATGCAACTAGTTGCCGGTCAAGAAGTCTCGGATTCGATTCCCGAGTCGGGCCAAAGTTGATAGATCGTGTTTTTCGTATATGAAATTTTTATTAACTGGCCCGGTGTATGGAAAATGGCGGTGTCTGATCCGCAAGGAGCCAACGCCTGAGTGCCACCACTGCGATGGCCAGACCGTGGACACGGCGCTCCACGTGCTAGCAGAATTGTCCGGCGTGGAGGGAGCCGAGGCGTGATCTCGTGGCGGCCATCGGGTGGGGGTTCTCTCGCTCGGTAACATGATTGCAGCCATGTTGCGGAGCGAGGGCGCGTGGCACTCCACCACTTCTTTGAGCGAGCAAATTTTGCTCGCTGAAAGAAACGGTGGACAGATAAAGAAAACAGATAGGGCCATCTTTCACCCTAGCAGAAGCAGGCTCAGGTGGCAGCGCGGAAGCTGCAAAGCATGTGCGCCCGAGGGACAGTAACGGGAGTATCTGGGTTCTCACATGGTAGGGGACCACCTACAAACTGTAAGTAGCCCGAGGTACGTCGGGGTTGCAGGGTTTTCCTCACAAGGGTGCATCTGGTTACCCGGCTTCTAGTGCCTGAGACGGCATGCGGTTTTAATCGGTTCGAGTCCGCCATGCCACCAGGAGGTGGAAATCGAGGGGATTTCTGAACGAAAAAAAAGTTGTTTTGCCGAATGAGTTAGAATGCTGGAGGCCCATACCCATACCCCTCCCCCCATTCCCCGAAGGCCGGCAACATACTTGTAAAGCCTTTGGTGCCTATGGGCGGCGGTAATCGTTTACCATCAGGCGATACGTCTGCCCCCTATTACATAATATATATATATATGTATATAATGCATATCTGTGTGTATATAGATAGCATGTAAATGAAGTTATGTCATTATGCTGTTGTTAGACGGAATAAAAATAGCGTATGTATTTTCAGTTGCTCTTTATTTCGTATCAATAAAAAAAATTCTGAAAGTACTTAGCTGGATTTAAGTGGATTCCATATACATAATTTATTCATTGAAAGCTACCTAAAAATACTTCGAATTGTTGTTATCAAAAGGTGGCAGGGGTTGTAATTTCATTCTCACCTTCGTCAGTTTGACTGTCGAGAATAATTTGATACAGAATCTTAAAATGAAAACTACAAAATTGACTCTTTATTTACTATGGTCCGTAATAGAAATGACAACATCTAAAACTAAGATAAGCTCATCTCAGTGTTAGACATTTAATATGTAACACTATATTACACATAAATTATATAACATTATATTAGGTCTACCTATGAAATTGCCGTTTTGTATGCAATAAGTGAAAGTACTTATTTTTTCAAACTTTTTTATTTCTGTTATTCGAAGTAATCACCCATGCAATCGACGCATCTTTGCCAACGCATTGGCAGTTTATTGATGCCCTTCTTGTAAAAATCAGCTGGACGGGAGGCAACAAACTCTTCAAAGGCATTTTGTACTGCCTCTCGGGAATTGAATTTTTTACCCACTAAAAAGTTGTCTAAATTTTGGAAAAAGTAATAGTCGGTAGGTGCAAGGTCTGGTGAGTATGGCGGATGAGGGAGAGCTTCCAACCCCAGCTCTTGCAGCTTGGAGACTGTCTGATGCGCAGTATGGGGTCACGCGTTGTCGTGAAGGAGCAGTGGGGACGACCGATTGACCAAAGCTGGTTGCAGATGTGCAAGCTTCTCCATCATTCTCTCCAGTTCTTCACAGTACACATCTGCATTAATGCTCATGCCGTTTTGTAAAAAGCTGTGGTGAATCACACCCGCACTAGACCATCAAACAGTGACCATCACCTTTTTAGGGGTCATTTTTGGTTTAGGGCATTGCTTTGGTGCTGAACCAGGGTCTAACCAACTTGCTGAGCGCTTTCGATTGTCGAACAGAATCCATTTTTCGTCGCACGTAACTATTCGTTTCAAAATTCATTAATTCCTTTACCTGTTGAGCAGCGAAAGGCAGGTTTCCACGCGTACGTGTACGTTGTGCTGGCGGTCGTTAAGGTCGTGGGGCACCCATCTATCAAGCTTTTTTACCTTGCCAATTTGTCGCAAATGGATCAATATTGTTTTGATGCTTACATTAAAAGCTGCTGCTAGCTCAGCTGTAGATTGAGTTTCGTCAGCTTCCACAATCGCCTTTAATTCATTATTGTTAACCAAAGTCTTCGGACGACCACGAGCTTCATTTTTCAAGTCAAAATTTCCAGAACGGAACCGGGAAAACCAATAAAGGGTTGTGCGTTCGTTTGTACAGTTCTCTCCGTAAACGTTTTTGATGTTACGTGCCGTTTGTGTCGCGTTGGTGCCACGACCGAACTCATATTCCATAATTACACGAATTTTTAAAGTATCCATTATGACGAAAAATGTTCAAATGTAATGAAAATACAACGCTAATCAAGAAAAAAGACTGAGTTTGTAAATAGAATGTCATGGTTTTAAAACAAAATTAATTTGAATTTAGAATACAGAGCCATTACAAACTTTTTTTTATTTGAAATGACCTACTGGTCAGTACTACAGTACTCTGAAGAAACGCAATTTCATAGGTAAAGACCTATTATTATAGTCGTTCCAATACTTTATTTAACTTTTGACAGATCACGCACATAAAGTTTTGTAATAATTTTTGATACAATGTACTACAGATAATACTGTACTTTATGGGCGGGCTCCGCCTACTTAGGGATGTGTCATTCGTAATTAATGACCACAGACTATAAAAACGGTTTTGAAATAAATCGATTATCGATTATATTAATAAAACATACAATAAAATTATTGTGGTTATATTTTATATCAAATCACGTAAAAAGCTTTATTATTTTGCATTAAAATGGCCTAAATGTCTCTGTTTCAATGCATAAATAATTTGCGTAATGAACGAACAGTTCCATCGTACTCGTACCTAGTAATGGGATCGAATGTATTCGCCGCAAATTAATGAATCTAAAATAATTGTTTAGACTTACTATAGTTGGTTCAAATAAAAACTACCTGCGGTACCTACTTGTAAAGAACAGGTACAAAATGTTGAAATTCGTAGTAATTTACGGATTAAAAATAAAACAACCAAAAGAGGTACTGTAATACTAATTTTAATTATAAAGAATCGTCTTCTTCGTATGATCAGGAATCATCATCACCTGAGTTCTCAGTAATATTGATTATCATTTCTTGGATAGATAAATTGTCGAATGCAACATCCCGATCCCAATCCGACATTATCACCTTCTTTGTTTTTTCTACAACATTCGCCCAGTTTTCTGGAGTTACTTTTTCACACGCATTTTTCAGTAAATTCAGCATTTTTCTTGCGGTGAAAGGAGGAGTTGTATTGTTCCTCGCAGCATATCCTTTAACTTGTGCCCAGATCATTTCAATTGCATTATATTGGCAGTGATATGGGGGAATTCTTAGGACGGTATGCCCATGCTCTGCTGCCATTTCATCTATGACGTATCGTTTTGGCAGCTTCTTTGTTTTTAATATCTTTACTAACTCTACTTTTAGTAGGGACTCATTCACCTCTTCGCCATTGTCACGGAGCCAGTTTATAATTTCATGTTTTTTGTTGGCCTGTGTTGGTATTTTATTAATTTGACGAGAGTGATAAGGTGCATTATCAATAAATATTATTGATGGCTCTTCGAGTGATGTAAGCATTTCTCTGAACCACTTTTCATACACGTTCGAATTCATCTCCTCATGATAATCTCCTGTTTTCTGGGATTTAAAAGCTAATAGAGCGCCTGGCACAAATCCTTTTACTGTTCCTGCATGACAAATAATCAGTCGTTCGCCTTTTCCCATTGGTACTGTAGAAGTGGAGCCAACGGTGTTGTCAGTCCAAGTTTTTGACAGCGTAGGATTCGCATTGAGCCAAGTTTCATCTGTGAAAACAACATTCGACCAATCTTCTATTTTTTTTGCTTGTCTTAAAAAATCGCATCTATACAAAGCAATATCATTGCGTTCCATTAAAATTTTTCGTTTGTCACATTTTTGGAATAACATTCCAATGTCTTTCAATACCTTTGTCAGAGAAGATTTTTGACCACGGAACAAACCACTATTTCGAAGAGATTGTGTTAGTTTTTTTAATGTTGGAATCTCTTTTCTTTGGTAATAGTCGTATATATGACGACGAATAGCATCAGCGTCAAAATTGTCAACGGCTGTAACTTTACTAGGCGGACGTTTTTTCTTAGGTGTAGATAGCTTATTCTGTTCCATGCCACTGCTGCCGTAGCCTTCTTTTGTTATTTTTGCCACTGTTGGAGCACTAATACCTAATGCTGCTGCAACACGGTCTCTAACTTGAGTCACTGGTATAAGAGGCCCACCATTACGGCTTTCCTTTTCAAAGTATTCACGAAGTCGCAAGACAAACTCTCTTGTTTGTCCTTTGAGTACTTTCTTTTTTGGCATTTTGACAGTAACGAAGGCAGGAACGATACGCTCAACTCAACCAAACGTGAGAATTCACAAATAAATCAATACGGAGGAATATAAATACTCAACTATATTGAAGGTTACTCATTGAAATACTGTAGATTATTTTAAAATAGACATAGAGAGATTTAATAAAGATCATCAATAGTTTAACAAATACAATATTAACCACTGAATTACAACACAATACAATAATACATTTTGAAAATTCAGTTCCTTTTATATATTTTTTCATGACATAGAACCGTCATATTTGAACAACATTCTTTTAATCCATTTCTTCTTTATTTTGACAAAGGAGGTCGCACATTGAAACACATAGAAATATGAAGTACGAAATTATCTATAAAATAATGAGTTTGTTAAATCGATTAAAACTTCTTAATGCATAAAATCGATCGATGAAAGAAATCGAATAGGTAACGGGTCAGGGTATCACTATTTGATTAAGTATTAGAGCTGTCAAAAGTTAAATAAACTATTGGAACGACTATAAATGTTGAATCTCACTGCACCGATTAATAGTTTATTTGCAAACTCTTGTCTACGGAATTTATCCTACTATCAGAATGAGAATAAGTTTATTAAAATTTCTTATAGAGCAATTAACATCAATGAAATTAAACAATAGATCAAATCAATCAATTATCGTTTACTCTTAATGAAGCATTTCAATTATTTTCAGAGGTCAAAGATCCGCAAGCTATACAGCTAACTGCCACCAGGGCTGTTCCACAGTTCATGCAAATCGTCTTTTCCGTTCGCAGCAATAGCCCCTCTCGGTACTAGGATTTCAGTCGGTCACAACTGATGTGTCTGTTCAAAGGCTGCACAACCCACAAACTTGTTATCGGTGAGTACATACTATCGTCATGGTATGTAACACAGAATAGTTTTATTAAATCATGTTCATATAATAATATTAAAGCATATAAATCTCTTTATAGCGGATATAAATTATTTAAAATATGTTTATTTGTCTTAGATTCTCCGAAATATTATCTCTTTAAAATAAGGGGACCTGCTAGAAGTGGAAACAATCCTGACGTTCTAATAAACAAAATATTGGGTAAAATAGTGTCAAATTATGGTATTTAGTCATATGTTAATAAGTTAATTACATTGTAACATTTTTTAAATTAATTGTTCAGGTTTTAGGTTAGACCCAAAACTTTTGATAACTTTTTAACCTAAATTCTTAGATAGTTTTCTATTTATATGGCACTGTTCCAATCACCAAACTGTAACTGAAATTTTATTAACAGCAAAATATGTTCCTAACGACAAATAAAAATGTATTTTAATTCATGAAGTATTATAGATAATATATCATGAGCCTGCAATCAGATAAAATTCTTTACATAAGAGCATTTATGAATTTGTCTTTTCACTTTAAAGATATTATTTACAATTGCTTACTTGAGTTCAAGGCTGGCGCCTAATAAAATATTTCTGTCATTAAGTTTTTGACTGATGAAATGATGATCATGAATGTAATTCAACCGAATGGATAATCAGACTGTATGAAAAAGTAGAAAAATTATCAATTACAGGTGAAAATTAATATCAGAAAATTGGCAACTTGAGTAATGTGTTTAGTTCCGCCAATGTGTAAATGCTGATGTCTGTGCTATTTGGTATTAAATAAGGAGACATATTTATTAGTTGTTAATTGTAATTTTTTATTTATTTTATTTTGTTTAAGATAGACATTAGCGAAATATTATATTATCTATAAAATAAAGAGTTCGAATTACCTAATTTTAATTGCAGTAACTTCTAAAGAGATTATTTAAAAATGTATAGCTTTAATTTTATTCTAGACTTTCGTACGAAATACAAAGTACCTTTACACATAAGCGTGTCACAATGAAATTCTCATCCGGATACATTGTGGAAGAGTCCCAAAGGTGTTTCTGCTACTCGAAGACTAATGTACCTTGGATATTTTTGCACTTTGATATACAGTAGCACTTTGAATTGTCCTTGCTATATTCACACCCTGCGTTCAAGTTCTCGAAAATGGCCTCTTATTGAAACATTCCAACATTTCTTAATCTTACGTACACTAGCTAAAATGTAAGCACTGAGTTATTTTGTAAGGATAAAAAACCTTATAATAATTTATTCTCAATCAACTGAAATTATGGTCTTTGAAGTTGATACTAGTTATCAAAATGTTGAATCAGTCAATTGCTATAAAAATAATCATACCGTACCGTGGGAAACTAGGAATTAGGATAGTAAACCCTAGTGATTATTTTTGTACTTACATGTATTGTATATAATTCTCGTGTTACTTTGTTACTCCTAATCATCATCTTTTTAAAAATGTGTGTTTTGGTGCCATGCCGAATCGAGAATAGTTAATATCACGCTTAGACCAATAAAATCCGAGCATGATTGAAAAGTGATGCTGAAAAGTTGAGTGGATCAGACACCAATATCATGTTTTTCTAAATAGTACAGTGGGTACATAAGATAAATTGAGAACTGACGTATTCTAAGACAAAAGTGATATTTACACAAATAGTATTCCATTCTAGAATTCTGTTTTAACATTTATCGTTTGATAATGTACGTCAGTATTTGAATATTCAAATTCTTCATCAAGTAAAGTAACGAAGCATATTATATTATTCAGATATTACTTACGGTGGCAATAAAATGGAGTAATAAAATGAATTTGATCGCTAATGAAGTTAACGCTCGTGAATTGCTTGATTACAGATTTTACGACACAATTTTCCAGTTAAATATTCTATAACAGCAGCATTATGCGCCTTCAGGTTTTAACAGTATTTAATGCAACTGCTTTGTGAACTTTGTGAACTATAAAATTTTAATCATTTTATAGATTTTGAATTGGAAAAAAAATAGTTATAAAATAGAAGTTGAGTTTTACAATTAAGTATTTAATTTCTTTATTTCAATAAAATTTTTCGCATATCTACAAAACATTGATTTTTAGAACCTAGACTCAATTGAATACAAATTTAGTATATTATTTTCCGTATATGTTCCGGCATTGTGGTTACAAAGCTTGCTTACTTCCGAAGACCAGTCGTAATTTATTCTTAACCACATCGAGAGCAGATTCTAGATATCTCGGAATAGATTTAAATAACCATTTTGGCGAGAATATTAAACCAAAATACAAAGTTCAAACTTAATTACTGGTCGAAATGTCGAAGTCATACATTTTATGCAACTTCGTCTCTCTGAAATAAAATTCACAACGAAGTAATCCGTCAGAGAACCAAAGTGACCCAGCTAATTCTAAAAATTGGTAAGTTGCAGTGGCAATGGGCTATATGACATAGGTCATAGAAACTGACAACCGCTGGAGCGTGTTTTAAAGTGGAGAAATCGTCTAGGCAAACGTAGCGTGGGACGCCCTCTGGCCAAATGGCTTACGACTTACGTACGAGGGCTGGCAGCGACTGGATGCAGAAAGCATCAGACCAGGCTCTGTGGTGTTCCTTAGGCCTATGTCTAACAGTGGACTGTAACGGGCTGATGACGATGATGACATATATACCTTATAAATGTAAGATAACCGGTAGGAAAAATCAAGTCATGCTGTACAGTGACATTTTAAATATAATCATATTTATTAAAGTTTAAAATGTGATGTCAAAGTTGCTAAAGTTTATTAAATATATAATATAGAGCTTAACGTCCGTGCATAATCGTAGTTTTGACCAGTGGCGACATGAGACGACATTTCATTAACTACTTTGGCAATCAATTAGGCCAAAGCTCGATCCATTTTTCTTTTGTGATGTTGAATTATACCACGTTTCATCTTCTGTATCATGTTCAATTAATTAAGGCTAACTTTTTGTTTCCAAGCGTTAAGCGTGGGTAATGTTTTCTTGAGTTTGTTTTCAATATTGGAGAACCGTACTTGTATATTACAATATGCACAAAATTAAAAATCTACTTCTATATTTGCATATAGATGTTATAAGTGTAACAAAAAGATATTTTTTTAAATCGGTCCACAATTACTTTAGTAATCGGTGAACCATCGGGAAAAAAAAACCAAAAACACATACAGCGGAACATAGAACTTTCCTTCATTTTTTGAAGTCGGTTAAAAAGTATAAAGTTGGTTGAAATTAAAAATCGTTACAAAGGACATCCATTGTGCTTTTAAATTTAATCTTGTCTCGGCTTTATGTTCCTCGTATACAATAAAACGTATTTTATCTGAGGAATAAAGAATTCAAATTACAAAACGTCAAACACGAACATGTAGCACGAAAGTAATCTCATCTTTTCATAATCTCTGTAGATAATAAATTATATTAAAAAGTTTCTATACTTTCACTGAATAGCGACAAAAAATATAGCTTTTCATTTCCTCTGCCATAAGAATAGCGTCACCTTTAGGACAAAAATAATAAAGTTCTTAGACAAACGTTGATTGTATGTAAATGACAAATTTAAAGACACGCATTAGCACCCGAATTATGTAAATTATAACATTTTTTTACTATACATTACGAATACAAATTATAACATTGTTACAAGTATTCTGACAGAACTCATAAAAAAGTTGGCACACTGTGAACTTTCCCTTTGCATATTCATGGCGCAAACTCAGTCGGAAGTTTTTGGTGCGAAATTATGATAATAATTTTATGCTAACTTATCCGTCTTGGTGCTTTCATAATTTATAAGCAGTATTGAAGTGCATGAGCTCTGTTGTGTAACATATTGTAAATTAAAAATATATATTATTTGTCTAAATCCAAAGTAGTATCCGGTAAAAACTTACGCTTAAAGCGTATTAACTGTTTTATTGAAAAAAAAATGAGTGTGTGTACTTATGTACACGGGTTAGAAGTTATACTTCTTTGGCGTATGGAAAAAAAAAACTAAGATGCAGTAGTGATTAACGATAAATATTAAAATTAATCAAAAAGATTTTATTTAAATAAATAATATTTATTTATTCACACTGTTTAATTGTACTGTTACGAAACACGTGTTCTAAATATAAAAATACTAGAACATGGTTATCGATTTTCATGCCACCTAGAACTAACTTCACGATGTTGAATTCAGGTGTCGGTGTGCGCGCGCATCGTAAAAATTCACTCTCATCATTTTTCTCCATCGCGCCAGAAGAACTATAACTTCAAAAAATAATTTACGAAGAAAACATTTTATACTTACTTTGAAATCATGTTTATTTAATTGCTACTCGGAAGTAATTTATCACTAAGTAACAAATTATAAGCTGCACGGTAGTCTATAACTTATACATGATTGTGCATTATATTGGCAGTAATATGGCCACTACAGGGATTATGTGAATTCACTTTAAATATGAAATTTGTATAATGGTGTATGCTTATTTTAGGAATCACATATATTAAAACTCTTCAAGTCTAATATAAAATCTCTTTACAACTGTAACAATTTAACATTTAGGCAAATGAACCTAATCTCGAAAGATTTACCAGTCCTACTGTTTGTTTAAGCATTAAATAAGCATCTCAATAGTCTGCAATAACTTGCATTCAAAATGAATCTGGTGAACACTACTCTTGGATTATGCTCATGCATTTCATCAGGCAGGGTAAAGCCACTTTGGCAGGCACCAAGAATCGAAATAATCATCATAAAGATACGAAATAAGTTCAAATATGATTGTTTCCTAGCCGATTACGGCTCCGGCAGCTAGTCTCAACTGAGACCAGCCAACTACGTAGAAGATGTTATAGTACACAAGTATGTGCGCAAACACAGGTGCACTGTTCCCTCTCTCTCATGATCCGATGGGACGGTTAACCAACACGACCGGGAAGAGATCAAGCGCAGGACGGACAGCTTTACGTGCTCTCCGAGGCACGGGGATTTAGAACCCAACTTCCAAACTCCGAGCTGTTATTAAGTATTTCTATGATCAGAAAAACTCAATAACACTTTTGACCCTACTCGGGATACGAACTCGAGACCTCTTGATTAGCAGACACGTCAACCGCTAGAGCAATGAGGCAGTTCAAATATAGTTTCATACAAAAAGCTGTAAACAGTCTTCAATATTCCCTTTTACAACCCATCATCACGCTGTTATCACTACAGTAAATGACTTATTTTAGCACGCCAATAACATTAAAGTAGCTATCAAGGACTCACTATGTGACGCCGATCTTCACTTTACTATACCAGCTTCTTCGTAAAACTCGTGTATAGATGTAAACGTAAGTTACGTCTCTTTCTTCGTTTATACTACTTGAAATTAATGGCTTATTACATAAGATGAAATAAAAAGATCAATATTACACTAAAACATCAATTTATAATCTTCATGTATTGCCTAAGAACTTAAACGCATTGATTTTATTACTTTCAAAACTTTAAAACATATTTTTTGTATTTAATAATAAATATCCGAGACCTTTTCAACGATCATTTTCATTCCATATATACACTTGGTTACCCTTAGGAAAAAAAACATTTATTTCCAATATTCCTTTCCTTCCGTGTTTGGATACAGAATTTAACGTGTACAAGAGAAGACTTAATTAGTCCCGTAGATTTAGGGTAAATTGACAGATGGAAAGATAGAAACGCGACTGATCTCATAAGGGATCCATTCTTCTCATTTGGCAACACAACACCATGAAAAATAATGCCCAATTCAGTTAATAAATGATTTTGCCTTGATATATCAAATTATTTTGAACCTTGAAATCAAATGGGACACACAATTATTTAGTATTAACTATTTAATTACAGGGGTAAGAATATTTTCAATAAGTTTCTTAAGTTATGAAGAGAACAAATCTCTTTAAAAATCGTGCCTGCGAAGTCACGATTAAGTGGTTGTACTATATAAATAAGTCGTATGTGCAAACTAAATATGAGTTGTGCTTCGTGTTCGTCTTCAAATAAGGATCCTATTCAAATTTCCACTGTTTCTCAAATTTCTTATGTTAGAGGCATTTAATATACTTACAATCACAGGACTTTATGTATATTTATACATTTACAATAGCGATAACTATAAAATAAAACATTAAAGAGAAAATATAATTCTAAATCAAAACTGGCTTAGTAGAAATTTCGGACCGCAAAAAAGCTCAAGCGCGAGACAATAAACTACGGTCCGTATTCATTATTAGCCGTCACGAGATATTTCTACGCATTGTACTGAGTACCGCTCCGTCCATTACTATTAAGCAAACTCGAATTTGCCTAAACTTGGTCGGGTATTCACGTCGACGGGCTAAACAAAAGACGATGTATAGGAAGATTTATGAACAATTCACGATCCAATGATATGGGGTATCTATTCAAATCCTCCTCAGAATTCGGGTGCAGGTACTCTTGGAAAGATGATGTATGCTCGCGATACATAACAATGGGATCATACATTAGTTTGCTCGTTTCAATGGAATATATTTTTACTTTAACACATAACATATGAGTATTTATTTTGACATGAAACTTAGTATTTGAACATGAATTCTGATTTACAATTTAAGGTGAATTCAAATACCATGTTTTCTTATTTAATTTATATCATTTTATGTAATCTCTATCTGCTTATCTTGATTGTTAATTGAATAGGAACTTACGTACAACAACAGACAGACAGATAGATAAATAAAATTACTTTCGAATGTATAATATTGGTATGTCTACAGCGATGTTTAACAATGCTTTGTATTATTAATTTACTTTAAAAACTCTTAATATCGTTTTCAATTACCCCTTGAAATTGTTATCTTTTATAAAAAGTTTCGAAGAATTTGGTTTATCTTAAACGTTTTCAATTTATTCTAAGACGGTACCTTTTAAAAGTTTCGCTACCGCGAAATGGCGGATGAGCGATTTATTTTTTAACTTGAGTTGTGTTTTAATACAAAACGTTATGACTGATTATTTAACTCACACTGACTCATATCTGCATTTTATTGTACCCTAAAGATTGCTTATACCTAATGAAAAGACAATTTAAAACAATGTATACATCTATTAATAACACCCACCAGTAATGTTTATTACACAGAGCACGCGATACAGTGATTTCACTAAAAGCATCTTGATATAGGCCTCTCACAAAACTCTTACATGGAACGAAACACGCATTTTCTATAGAGAAACTTCTTATTCACTCAACGTAGTTCATTGAATAGTGTTTCGGATAGCTCAAAGAAATATTTTTCGGGGAAGGTATTCGGTGCAAAGCATTAAATATTCACGACAATATGCCTCGCACGAGTTTCGAAATAACTTATGCAAATATAATGTAACTTGGTATATTTTTGGGGTGTGCCTATGTGTAAAGTAAGGTTTCATACATAATAATAACTGCGTCTTATTAAAATATTCAATTAACTTTCAAAAAACTAGCTATTACTTAAATGTTAATTGAAAAATTTAAATATTGTACAAATAAAATTACTTAGATGTAAGTGATAAAGATATTTGGTCGGTGTTTTTTGATATTATGTCGCATGTTTAATTTTATTAAAATTTAATTTTAATTGATTAACATTACGTACTAGCTGTTGATTGTGACTTCATTTAGATATGTATAGATACGAGTAGTTACTAGTAGTTTTTACTAGTAGTTTCTATGAATCTCTAAAAAAAAATATAAATGTTATGTTTGTTCTCGACACAAATTTTACGTAAAAGAAGTAATTATAGATCATAGGTAAGATTATACAAAGATATCCTCAAAGATAAGAGTTATTTAATAAAAAGAACATTGGCTTGTCTCGTTCCATTTAAGTGTCACAGGAAGGTCCTTTTTCAACCTAAGTACATTAGTGGGACCCTTTTAACTTTGCGTTTGTTTGTCTGGTCACGTCGTCACTGAGCATAAATAACAAACAAAATTTACGTAGGGCTAAAATATTAAACCTTGGTAATTAGTCCTCATCATAAATTAGATTAGTAATGTTTATAAATCTAATTTATGACGAGGCCTTTCTGTTGTGGACGTTTAAGATGTTGTTTAATTACTACAATGTTTAAAATTATCATATATAATTTTCGTGTTACGTAAAGGTTTACATATTTCCAAACTAAACGAATTCATTATTTTAGGAACTTTGCTATATGTTTTTCTTGTCAAGCGAAGCAAAGAAGCTTTCTTTATTTAGTTTTGTTTGTAAAAAAACTTCAATTATTTGAAACTTGAATTGTTAAGTTTAAAGTTTTTTTAGTTTATATTGAACTTCTGCTGTGTCACTATTTTGATTCATTGTACTTTATGATGTTAGATTAATTCGGGCATCACCTTAACAGGGTAAGTCATGGGCCAACTAAATAATTGACCGAACGATACTAGTTTTTTTTTTATGCATGAGCTACCAAAATGACTCTCTGCCTGATGGAAAGCACCGGCAGAATCCAAGAGTGGTGGTCACCATCCTCAATGCAAACAAGGACAGTGCAACATGGTGACTATGGCGGCCTAGTGAGATGCTTTTTCACGCCTCGCTTAAAGGACCCGGGATCATAGTGGGACGGAAACACGTGTGCTGGTAGTGACCGCTCGGCACAGGAAGGAAGAGCCGAATCGATGAGTGCCAGAGTGTATGTCTTCCACTCTGAAGCGGTGACTTCCGAGGCTAGCACGTGTTGTCCTGTAGAGGAAGGGAGAAAGGGGGACCACTTGGAAGAGCTCTTCACACTCCCTATGACATAGGCGATAGAGGACTGCCATAGAGACGATTTCTCTACGCATTTGCAGAAGTTCAAGGGACTCGATGGCTTCAGGATTGCCGACAATACGAATTTCTCGCCGTTGCAACCGGTCGAGAGCGTCAAACAAATACTGCGTGGCTCCATCGCAAAGGTGTGAACAGTACTCCACGCATAAGCTAACCTGCGTCATCATATAGATTCAATCTATATGAACTATATCACCTATTTACCGACGAGACAGGACGGAAGAAGTTGATATAATGTAGAGATGAAGGCGAGATAAATGTAAAGAATTGTCCATTTCTTTGAAGTGGTAAAAATATCAAGAGTTATCTATTTCCTAAAAAATATAATTTTTGCTATTATGAGTACATTCATCATATCATACATCATTTCACGTGTTTGCAAGTATGGCGTATTCATATTTTACCGAGATTCTTACACAAATATGGGGTATATTTATGTAAGAATCTCGCCAAAACATGCATAAACAAAACGCTGTCTAAAATCTTTTGGTAACATAAAATGTTTTAAAGACGTTATACGTGATTGAATTTGAAGCTTACAGGCGATTGGTTTTGACATCGCTCAGTGAGCAATAAAGCCAATCGACAAATTAAGTTCACGTGGAAGCTCTTTCAAGTATGGCCTTCAAATACTTTTGTTAAATTAATCTTTAGCAATCTTTGTAGGAAGTATTAATATAAGCTTCACTTCACTTATGACATACAAAATTATTAGTTAACGCGTTTACAAACATAAAGTCAGGCATATTTCCTAGAGATCGGTCCTGGTTTCGTTTGCTTCATCCACATTCATTAATCGCTGCATACATACTCGTCGGTTCCTGATATTTTTCACATGCACCTTCTTCAGGACATCACCAAATTGGTCGTAATAAGTTCGCCATTTCACGACCAAAGGTTCACCTCCCCTATATTATATGTACGATCATTACATTGTTATAATACCTGACGTTTTGACGATGTTAGTCGTGGTCACAAGTCAGCCTGTAACCACACCCGCCCAATGGAAATTAGATTTATTAATGCCTACATATATAGTGTATAATATTTTCGCAACATTTAACGTGACAATTGAATATTTAGCTATTGCATTACAAAAAATATCAATATTATTTCAACACCAAGTACAAGTTTTAAGCAAGTATAAGTGTATATTATTGCAATTCGAAAAATATGTTACAATAACACTGATTGCAGGTTCTATCGCCAAATGCAATCAGGAAATAGATATAGCAGCACCTACATAAATAAATATATAGGTACTTTAAGTAAAATCTCAGTCTCAAGTCGAGAGCATTTATGATGAGAACTAGAATGACTTAATAAGAAATAATTAAAATGATTTTGTACTTTTTTAAATGTATGATAGTAAGTATTTTTAAACAGGAATAGGTATAGTAAATATCTATATTTGGATCTCAGAATATATTGATTATAGCACAACAAAAACTCTATTTCATTTGTGCCAATGTTTTAAAATTGTTTTAATTCAACAATACACATATAATCAAAAATATTGAATTATAAGTAAAAAACAAATCAAGCTATATTTATTATTTATTTATTTATTACATAGACAAAACAAACTGAGTTACAAACTTTTCCCCCAAAACCATATCCTATCATATGTTAGATCATATCCATTGAAAATTTGCTCACTACGGCTTTTGTAAGTTAATCTCTAAATGAATGAACTCACCTGAAATGAATTAGTCTTTTGTAAATATATTTCAACTCACATGTACACTGTTTATCATAATAATAAATGAATATTTGAACGGTGAATCCACTGAATCCTGAATCGAAACAAGATAAACCGAGCCGTCGCGAAATATCCACATAAAACCACAAAACATACGAAAATGATTTATACTAGCCTCGATCTGTTTGGGAGGATTTGCGGGGCAAAAACAGATTATCGAAATCCCAGTTTTACCGAGCAACCGGTTTAGTTTATTGATGTACGAATGTCGGGTTCATAGCTGAAAGTTCGAATATAATGCGATGAATAATGAAGCCAAGTAGTAGTACTATAACTTAGAATGTTAGATGAGGAGGCAATAGTTACAGTTTAGAATAGTGATAATTGAACAAAAAATATCTATTAGACAGAGCATAATGCTAATATTCTAAAGTTATTAAGTTCAATATCAAGTAGAAATTTGGCAGAAACAAGTTTTTTTTTTTTTATTATATAGTGGGCAAACGAGCAGACGTATCGCCTGATGGTAAGCGATTACCGCCGCCCATGGACACCCGCAACACCAGAGGCGTCACAAGTGCGTTGCCCGCCCGCGTTAGATCAAGAAGAAACTAAAAAAAATATGTTAAAAAATGTTTTGTTACATTGTAATAACTTTTTGTTGTACCTAGAATAGCTCAAAATAATTTCCTATTTGTTAGTTTTAAGTAATAACAGTTTTGAAAAATTCATGATTTTATAATAGCAGTTATTATTTCAGAAGTGTATAATTGTACGTAGACTCCATCCCCGTCAAACCAAAACTGTATTAATATTCAAACAATTAACACAGTTTTGGAAGACAAAAATTGTGATTTTGTGGGTTTTCTATGTATTAAATAATTAAAAAAATCTTCTATTTGTTGTTTCTACGAGTCATCATTTATCAGTGGCTTTCGCAGGAGGCTCTGTATTAATGATAAATATATTACACATACATTTGTAGCATATATAATCCCATTTAAATTGAACCACCTGAGACTATGATGATAATTTGATACACAAATCCAAATGTACCTACATTATACCTAATAGAATACATTATAACAGCAATGTGACTAAAGAAAAAATATACGGTTACTGCTAGTAATGTGTATCTCATACGTTATTTGTACGTAGAAAAGTAAGTCGCTGTATTATATGGCTTTTTCCATATTCTTTGCGCCGTTTTCCCAGCCTTTAATATTATATTTTGATTTAAATAAATTATAATAGTAATATACCCTTTCTTTAACAAGGTCAATATGGTAAACGAGTTTCCCAGAAATTCATTAATAATTCTCCCAAACTTATGTATCTCATCAAGTTATTTAGTTCTTAAACAAAATTTATTCTTCTATATGACTGATACACACTAAATCTCTTTCTGTAAGCCTTTTTATGAAACTAGATCGGAGTCAGCTTTTGGTCTTCTATGACACGGCTGAACTTGGATTTTTTATGTGGAACGACTGCCATCACAACCTCACAATCCAAGTAGCGGATCTCGAAGTTCTGTTGAAAGACTTTTATTTAGGGACTAGTCTCGCCCAAACGCTCACCACTGTTACTCCTGAACACTAGGATCAATAGCAGTTACTCATAAACCGAATGCCAAAGATATTCGTATGGTAACCGAGACCGACGTTGTAACGTGTTCTCCAAGGCACGGAAGAATCTTGAATGTGTTAAGAACACTGATCAACAAAAAAACGTTTTTTCTGTGTAACAAGAAAAATTTTGGTTGATTCTATTAGGAATAAGGTCAAGTAAAGTAGAATAAGTAGTCTAAAATTTCAGATACGAATAGTTTTATTGTAATATGATTTGTTTTACTTTGCTTAAATTACAAGATATTTTAACAAAAATTAAATTAATATCAATGTTATAATATTGATATAATTATATTTTTATGATTTTCTCCTGTATTTTGCGTCAGGAACATCCCTCTGTAATCCCCAGCAATAATCTGCCAGCATAGTTGGACTCCATTTTCCCTGGTATCGTTTTTCTATGGTAAAAATGTCTTGGTCGAATCGTTCCCCGTGTTCATCACTAACAGCACTTAAGTTTGGAGGAAAAAAGTCTAAATGTGAATGTAAAAAATGTATTTTTAAAGACATATTGCAGCCTAAGGCTTTATAATTCTTTAAAAGTTCCTCGACAATAGTTTTATAGTCATTTGATCGGTGATTGCCAAGAAAATTTTCAGTGATTTTTATAAATGATTCCCAAGCTGGTTTTGCCAAATCATTGAGTTGTTCTTTAAATATATTGTCTTTTATCACTTGCCTGATTTGAGGACCTACAAACACACCCTCTTTAATCTTGGCGTCACTGATTTTAGGGAATTTTTCTTTTAGGTATTGAAATCCAGCGCCATTTTTATCCATTGCTTTCACAAAATTTTTCATCAGGCCAAGTTTTATATGGAAAGGTGGTAAAAATAAATCTTTAGGTTGTACTAATGGAGCATGTTTCACATTTTTTACTCCTGGAGTAAGAGATTGTCTTTCGCGTAAATTTTTCTTAACGTAATGTTTCTTCCTATGCCTACTGTCCCATTCGCAAAGAAAACGACATGATTTTTTATACACAAGTTGCAATCCTAATAAAAGGGTAACAACTTTTAAATCTCCGCAAGTTTTCCATTTATGTTCGTCATATTGAATTTTTTCTAAAATAAATTTTATTGTTTCATAGGATTCTTTCATGGAAGCACCATAACCTACCGGTACGGAGGGAAGATAGTGCCGGTACACGGAAACTAGTCGTAATCAAATTAATATACATATGATTTAGTGGAGAGGTTAGGTAGACATTTCGAAATTACTTCTTACTTTTCTTGTTACAAAATTTTGTTGATCAGTGGAATTGTTACCCATCAATAGACAGAGCTGAATAGGATTGATAAACTTTGCAACATGTTCGACTAAGCCGTTATTACTGAGCAACATTCCCTCTATTTATTCTGTGTGGAAATCCTTCCAGACGAGACCTGCTGGTGGTTATTCCAGACTCGAAACGACGATATTATCTCGGGAAGTAGAAGTCGGGAACCCAGGGACACCCTAAAAAGGATATTCCTGGAATCCTGACATACCTCGGGCTTGTTTATTTGTACGGTTTGTTTTGAAAGTCAAGTATTTTAATTTCTTACACTTACTTTTTCATAAAATATTTTGCAGTGTTGACTAAAAATGTTACTATCATTAATACTTGCCATTTATTTATTTATTTGTACTTATTGCACATGTGGTACAGAGGCCGACTTAATGCCTTGAGATATTCTCCCCCAGTCGACCTTCAGGTGAAGTAGAAATAAGAACTGGTAGGTGCAAAGAAATTGAATTTAGTAAATAGGAGGTAAACCTACATTAAATATAAATTATAGTATACACACATATAGTTATTGTTCTTAAAAGCCTAATGCCCAAGAAGGTTAAAGTGAAAACAGTTTTACCATGGCTTTGCGGCAAGTGTTGGATAATTAATTGCTTAAGTTAGTCGCTTAAGTGTTGTTATTTGTTTTATATAACTTGTACGAAATTTATACAAGACAATATATATTTAGTTTCCTGTTTTATTTTGGCAAACACTTATGTGTTAATGTTACTTTTGTGTGGTGACCTTACCAAAACACATTGAGTACCTAGATGATTAATTTATTTTTCAATCGGTTTCAAAACTTTATTTATTGAAAAGTATTACAAATATAGCTATAAATAACATTAAAATATTTATATAAATATCTGACAAGTAAGATTGCATCTCTGTTTTGAAAGTGCAGGTATTCTATAGCAGTAACAAAAACATACAAAGCAATTTTCTGAATGAAGGTAAGTCCACATAGATTTTAGTTATGAATTTGGGAGATTTCTTTCATACTTATTTAACTACCAGCTAAGCCCAGCGGTGTTACTCGTGGTTGCTGTTGTACCTTTGCAATTACCATCGAGGGTTACATCGTGGGGCGAAGTTAGTCTCAAATAAAAATCTCAGTTAGCTTTTATGTCATCAGCTATCTGCCAAGAAAAATCCGGTCAAATTAGTCCGTCTGTTCTAGGGATTAGCCGGAACCAACAGTTAGACATACAAAAACATTTCATTTATGTAAATACCGTACATACTTTCAAATTAATTTACAAAACAGCTATTAATTTGTAATTAGAAACAGAGCCTCCAATTTTATATTCTTTGTATGGATTTAAAATTGCAATCGCAAAATAAACTACATTTATAATTACTATTCACAATAAAAAGTGTCGTAATATTATAATGCCTGCTCCAAGATATATTGTACAATCTTCGTATATCACAGAATTGTATGAATTCAAACACATTCACTTCACAAAAGAATAGTTTCACATAAAATCAGTTTTATAAAACTGACGGGATCAATACAATCAAACGTTTTTGATAGAATTTAACAACAAAGAAACAAATTTTTAATAAAATTTAAAGGTTTGTTTTTCGAAACCATTAGGAGATATTAAATTTTCGAACTTATATATTTTGGTAGTCGTTTAGTATGTAAATTTCCAATTTATTTGCAATTTAGCTTGATGGTCCTCGGTTAGATTTAGTATAAATATTATATTAACAATACACATCTCAGACACGGCCGTCTAATCCCACTATGGCGACCTGACTGTAAAACACACTTATTTACTTTTAAAGACGTAAATAATTGTGTTTTTGCGTAGGGAGGGTCACTAACCACTAGACCATCATTATTATATTTACTACTAGCCGACCCGTGCCCACCTCGTTGGGCGTTAACCGTCCGCTTTTCTTAGACTTTATTTACAAGTACTATTATTTTTCAGTGAATTTTTTGTTCAATCATTATAAAATATAACCTATGTCACTACAGAATAGTGTCAATTGCAATTAGTGAAAGAATTTTCAGGATCGAATCACAAAGTTAGAAACTTTATTTCTTTATAATATTAGTATAGATGTAGATATTATATATATATGTTATGGAACCTTTTTGACTGCCTCGTCTAGCGGTTAACGTAAGATACTGCCGATCAAGAGGTCAAGGGTTATTTTTACAAGAAATTCTTAATAGCAGTCCGGAGTATGGAATATGGTGATGTTTCCCGCCTGTTCCTCGGAGAGCACCTTAAGACGTTGGCCCGGTTGTCATAACCATCAATGACAATCGTTATTGGGAAGTCAGTACCGGTCAGTAGTCAGTCCAATATACTGACAACTAGTTCAATCTTCAAATTTGGGTTGCCTTCAGGGTTACTTTTGTCTTTTGCTGTATTTGTTGTTATTCGCCTCAAAACGAGGTCCTTTTTCTACATTTTCATTACTTTCTTAGGCAAAAGACAATAGTTTTATGAACTAAATTAAAATCATTGACTAGCTAAGTTTCATAATATTTTAAGGATTTATTATAGGAATACATTTGCAACTGTCAGTGTGGTAGTAAGTAAATTGATCAAAATGCAAAAGCACAATTTCGCAAATTGGAACAAAATAATAGTTTTATTAAACTTTATAAAATTATATTCAAACACGCTAATGGTAAATAAAGCCTACAAAAAGCATAATAACCCAATAAAGCACTGTTCATTCGTAATTTACTAAGGTTGAAGTAAATTTCCCTTCCGCTTCGTCAGCCAATTTTTTATCTAGTTAAGTCATATCATAATGATGACAATCTGCGACCAAAATCAAGCTACTCTGTAAACGCCCTTAAATAACTTTGTATGTCGTACCCGTTCGGTTGTTTCCGCCACTCCCCGAACCACTTCTGCTGTCTTTATTTGCAGTCGGTCGTCGGAGCCGTAGCTTACGGTGGCGTAGCACGGCAGTCGCGTAGTAGTCCTCGTAGCGTAGCCAGGTTTACGCTTCGCTCTACAACATTATCGACGTAGTCTTGCTTAATTTTACTGCTCAAGCATAATTGGATGTAAAATTTATATAAAATATTAGCTGTTTACTTATTATAAGTGTTAAAATAATTTCTTAGTTGATACGTGCTTGGAAGAAGATAAATCGCAACAGGTAAGGGGCCTTTTGTTTTACTTCGTTTGTTTTATTAGATTATTATTTTTTTTTTTTTGGTGGATATTTTTTTATTTCCGAAACTATGTAACTAACCGTGGTATTTTACAATTAAAGAACATATATAGGGAAATTAGATAAACATAAACTTTCTGTACAAGATGTCATACATTTTTGTCACATACGCATATGACTTTTATTCGATTGTAGAAGGACAGTACAATAAATAATTACTATTCGAATAGTATGAAGAGACCGCTTTTAATTTTTGTTTTTTTAAAGATATAATTATTATTTACTGTGGAGCAAATTTAATGGTACGTCAATACTTTTTTGTTTCCAAATTGGTATTTACATGTTTCTCAATGTCGATTTATTTATAAAATATAAGGAGAACACTCATAGATTGTTTTGTTGAAATATATTACATATATGGTTAATTAATGAATGTTTAAGAATAAAGAATATAAAGAAAAAAACAAAGGGGTTTTAGACATTATAACATTAACATTCCTTTACAATTCTATCTTTATCTCTACGTCAACGCCCTGTCATCTTTTCGCTTACACTTTACGACACAATTTATTTTGATAACCATCTCTTAATGACAGTCTACTTTTGTATACATAAATTTTCTCACCTCAAGTAGCTCAACTCATCAACATCACAAAGGACCGTGTTCTGTGAATGTATACAATAAGCTCATATACCTCCATTACCCTACATTTGGAATATGTACAAGTGTATTATTGTGCGTCAACAGTCTTATACCCGAGGGTTATTCTATAGCCAGAGCTCGACTTAATTAATTAGTTCCTTTGATCACGACATAGACAGTCTATCTGCTTCTCATGCGATCTTTACTATAGAACAGAGAATGCTCCATTTTTTTAAGAACCAACCTTGTTTTCCAAGTTCGGTTTATTTGGAGAGCTGTAATGAATTATTTTTCCTCGAGAACTTTTACTTTTCATTGTACTTTGTGATGTTTAGTGAAAGTGAATTTGTTTGAGACTCGTTTTGTTTTCTCAAATGTTTCTCTTCCGTCTGTTTTTTTGCTTGTTGATGTAAATATAAAGAAAACAATATTCATTACATAATGTTTCTACATTTTTGGAGACATACATTACATTAATGGCAGCTTTTGAACTTCTTTATTTCAAATATTTGTTTTTAGTATTTCAAATATTTTAAAATGTATTACTCTGGTAAACTATAACTTGTTAATTAGTTTCATATAGTGGTCGTTATTAAGACTTTATTTTTCTTTTGTCGTGTAATAACAACGTTTGACAAAATTAAAAGATTTAAGATATATTTATCGTTTTAGAGTCTTGCATAGATACATATAAGCCAGACTAGACCGAAGTGATCATGTCGCCTTCCAGAAAACATTACGCGCGCTTAGGACCCATAAATGTAATTTTAAAAGTATAGAGGACTGGAAGGTTACCGAATAGAAATAAACAATGGCTAGTTTTTATAATTCTGGCAGCTGAGTAAGGCTAACAAAGTTGTGAAGCTGTAAATATTTAAAGTAACTACCATGTTGATGTTAGACGAAAGGTGAAACCCATCTACTGCACGGCATATGGAAAGTCACGCCTGACTGTTTCAGTTAAGTGGAGCTGTTAGCTTGATTTGACTTAATGCAAACGTTCAGATATAAACAAATGTATCTAGGAGTTCTTATGTATCAAATATATGTTTCCTCAAAATAAATGCCTTGACATCAGTTCATTACAGTTTACTTCTGGACATAGTCCTCTCCCATTGCATGCCCCTTTGATCGATTTTGGGCTTTTCGCGATCTGTACCTGCCAGTCATTCTGTACAAGGCGTCACACCATCTGCACTGTGGGTATATAATATGGACAGCCCACAGCCACTTTTTTTTGCTATAATTATAATTATCTGATTAATACGAGTACTATCTAATTTGTGAATTCTTACTCATATTTTCCCAAAGTACAGAATCTGATAAGTTGAAGTCCAGATGGCGATGTTATATTATATGAATGTAGCATCGCTATAGAATATATATATATATATATATATATATATATATATATATATATATGTCGTATATCATATTCTAACTTGTAAGTTATTAATTTTCCTCACACAATTACTTTCATCATAAAATACGAACACGAAAATATTAAGACGAATTTTGAGAATGCCGTAATACGGGCAAAATGTCATTTAGGAAATATAGTACGAGTATTTAAATAATGGTTAGATATTATTTATATATATATATATATATATATATATATATATATATATATTTATATATATATATTTATAAATGTTTTACACAGATGTATTTATTACAAATACCATAACTATAAAGTAAGGAACACTTTTACATCGATTTCTTATGTAATCTTAATTATAACAGTCAAGCTATAAAATAAAATCTACGTGTTTGCAATTAATTTGCAACACTAAGTATATTTAGAGGTAAGTATAGTGAAGTCTGCAGGTTTAAAAATGATTAAAACTATGCATTTTATAACAACCTCGTTTTGAAATAATAATGTACATATAGAATTGTTTTGATGTAAACTTCAAGAAGCAGATTTTAAATAAAATAGTTAAGGACTCTTTTCTGTTTCTTTCTTTGCTCGACAAATTGGTTTCATTGCAGTCGGAAAGTTTTAATGATTCAATGTTTCAACAATACCAAGAATCTTTAAGAGTTGCCAGTTGTTTCTGCATTTTGCCTTAAACAAAAGTAAATTAATGGAGCATTTTTTAAATAAATGGTATTTTGCTTTTAAACTTGAACATCTTTTTATAACAGCACGTATTTAGTATCAAATAAATGAGAACATTTACAGGGTATGTATATATTTTCGAATTTGTTTTTTAATATTTTAAACAGACGCGGGGGATTTTATAGACATGTATGAAACGGACAAAGAATTTGTAGACTTAGAACGGTAATTATGGGTCACATAATGTGCTATTTAATGTGGTGTTTGAACCGATAAACACTCTGTGTGGTAGAATGCGGCTCTCTGACCGCTTAAATCACTATACCATCCGTACAGTCATCATGCAGTAAATTTTAATATAAATTAATAAAACGGAACTAACTGGATATTACGCAAATAGCCTTGAAAACTTAATTAACATTTTATTAAGGAATTTGTTAATTATGCAAATTAACAGAGAAATAAACTACTTTGAAAATGTTCACAACACGATAATTTAAAAGTAAAGTCATTTATTAAAAAAAAAAAAAAAATCGTCTGTACGTGAGTCTGAGTCACTAACTATGAGTTTCGGAACTTTATGAACAAATATTTTTATAGATGCTTTGTCCATCTCGGGATTTGAACCATGAAAGTTTTTCATTCTGTAAGCAGTAGTAAACAAACTAGTATATAAACAATTACTTTATAGCAGTAAATGAAATTGTCCATGCAATTTGTTGCGTGGTAAAACTTAGAAGCCTTAGAATTTTCATATTTTCTTTTAAGGAATAGTCTATCTTCTTCTCTCTATACCTAAACACAAAAAACTAATTATGATTATTGATAGTAAAATTAAACCATTTAAATTAATATAATATATATATATTATTAATTATATTAAATAAAAAATATATATTATATATATATATATATATATATATAAAAAGACTTTCAAAGATAAATTTTTGAAACAAAATACCAAGCTAAAATGACAGCATTCGTGTTGTAGTATTTCGTAAGTGAATGCGAGACCAGAGGCCCAAGGATGCAGAAGCATCTCAATAGGCCGCCATGGTGACCCACCGCATGGCTTGCACCATGGCGGCATGGCATTGTAGCATTGTCTGCATTCGCAATGAGTATAGTGATCACCACTCTTAGATTCTGATCATGATTTCCTTTAGATAGAGTAGAGTCACTTTGGCAGGCTCATATATTTAAAAAAAATAATTAATAACATAATTAATTCCAAATTTATTAGTGCGTTCATATGTTACGAGTATTACTTTTAAAGGATAGACGATTTTATTTGCGTTCGTACTTTTAAGATACCCATATAATTTCGGGCACAAAGGTGAAACTTGTTCTAGGGCGAAGCTACTTTAAGTCAGATATGTGCAATATTTAGTAAAAATCATTTATCTTTTGCAGGCTTCACATGTTTCAGATATTTTTTTTTAAGCCTAGAATAGCGCAACTACTTTGTCCATTGATGGTTTTAGTGCTAAATTAGTTTGGTCGTGAAAGAAAAGCGTGCCAAAAAAGCATGAGCAGAGTCCAAGAATAAAAATATGTAAAGGATACCCAAGCAAAGAAGTACAAAAACATCCCATCAGTGGTATTTTACAGCAATTAGTGGACAAGTTTTAGATATTTTATTAGACGAGAAAGTTAAAAACGTTAGAAACCTGAATTAAATTTGCTTTAACGCGCTTATTCTTCCAGCTAAACAACAACTAAATACATAAAGATTATTTTCTTGTATTAAATACCTGTAATAACGTCATAAATATATAGTGAATGTACCTATTATAGTTAAAATAATGAATACCTAAGTAAACAACTTATTTTAACTCAAATCTTCAAATCAAAAGTCGTAAAAGGTAATGTCTTTAATGAATTTACAGTTGCTGAGTAAAAGATTAAAGTAAAACAGATTCATAATTTATTCTATCAAAATACTTTTACTTTGAAACTTACTTTTAAATACGTAAAAGGTACCTACTATTTATTCTTCAAAGTAATTTATTTGTGTAGTTCAATCATCGTCTGGTTTATATTTTCTAAAATTGAATATATTAAATTGCAGAAGCTTTTGCAGTACAGAAAAACTTGTAACTAGAAAATTGTATGTAAATCATCCATTAAAAACGTTGTTGTAAAGTTGCAATATTGTTGATGCGACATCTGCGGTAAATGCCGAAATTGTTGTTTTCAGGTCTTTGGAAATCGCTTTAGACTTTAAAAGTCGGATTTGACAGATTACGTAAACGTTAAAATTTGCCTCTTGCATTGAGAAGGTAATTCTTGACCTGTTTCAACAGGTCAACTGATGGAAATAGACTTCACAAGAAAAAAACATTTTTTTAACGGCGTGGCAAGCCCTGTTTTTTTTCCTGACTTGTCAAAATGATAAAACTATGCAAATATCTTACATAAAATGTTTGATTTATTATTCTTTTAATCACTTTTAGAAATTGCTGCTTTGTAACTATTCTATTAGGTAAATGTGCTAAGTGAAATTCTACCATTAAATCGGTTATTTTCATATTGCATTACTAAGAAAAATAAATTATACCAATCGCTTTACTGAGTGATTGAACTAGTAGCTTTTAATAAATAATAATAATAATTGAATTTGTATAATATTTTACTTTTAAAACGTGTATGTAGATACAAGTATTTCAAGAAAAGTAAAAGTCAAAGAAATAGCATGAAAATTTTTGTACACAAATTCTAAGCCCGTTCGGTACGTTCATCTACCGTTTTAATTACATAAGGGAATAGAGAGAACAGACGAAATATTTTGCTATTTTACTGTGATATTTCTTTATAAAAAGACATGTTGGCACGGAGCATGACCGGTCGCCCTCAGGGAGTTCATGGGTTGTTTCGCGTCACAAACTTTAATAACTAAGATAGACATATCACTGGATATCTTTGATGCTTTCAAATCCCTCTTGTGGAATGAAAAACAGAATTTCTTCATAAAATATCGAAAACCTTTTTATTTATATTGTCAAAAAACAAAAAGTCCTTTTGAAAAGTATCATTGGATCATTTGATACTCTTCAATCAGCAATAAAAAACATTGAAATTAAACCTTTTTCTAATTATCCTTTAACAGCCCACTACTGAATATAAGGCTCTTCTTAGAAAATCTGTTTTCGCCTAAGAAACCCTTTCGAAGATTTAGATACGTAAACAGAAATAACCAGATTTTCCCCACGGATACCTTTAATGAGAACTATCTTTGGATATGAGCCTAGTGATTCCATCGAACACAGAACAAATTTGTTAAACAAAACTTCTAATACTGTCTCTAATTTTGTTGGTAATCAGAACTACCAAAACTGTACTCGAAATCATGATTGGAAATTGAATCGAATACTGATATATAATTATTTTGATTATTTAAAGGTAGATATCATGTGTAAAGAAAGAAATTATTATAACCGATAACCGATTTATAATCGTTATTTTCATTATTTATAGGTATTAGTAGATATTATATGTGTGGAGAAAGAAAACCTGGTGATGGATGAGCTTTCTTGTTCATAGATATGGCTACCAGAAATGTAGACATGAAAAACAAACGATGCGATACTCCGATTAATCAAATTTCTTGACGCATTGACAATGAACTGTAAATAAACTGTGTTAAATATTGTAGTGTTAAATTGACAGTTTATACGTACAACTTCGTTACACAGGTCGCGTGTAGCGATGAGTAGTAGACGATACGTCTACTATTGTTTGATATAATAAGATTTACTACTCACCTATTTTATTGTAAAATCACTGTTTTTATTATATTAATATATCTGACTTTTTAAAAAGTGTTTCTTTGCCAATGTTCTTCTCATAAGGCCCTACGCACTTTGGAAACTGGAAGATACAGATCGACACAATCGGCGATTTTGGTGTTTTCACCATATTTACCTTGCATACCAGTACATACTGTGGCTTCTGTTTGTGTCAATCTATGATTTTTAACTGTAGCTTCAATTTGACGTGCATAAATATCACTTAGTGTCTTAATTGAATAAATGATTTTGATTTAATTTCACCCCGCGCGGCCGACCTCAGGCGCCCTGCTCTGGGGAGGACCCGTACCATATTATTTCACCTATTCGCTACATCAACAAGTACTGTAATGGTGATGATTCTGTTGTTGTTATCACTAAACCAAAATTCACTAAAATTTGTTGTTGGATTATTTATATACGTTAATCTCATCTACTTACACTCCATATTGCTATATCTCACTTCTCATCTGTTACTTCATTTAGTTCAGTATCAAATAAACGTTGATCAAATACACATGCTTGTTTATTACTTGAAAAAGTAAAATTTACTTTGGCATATACAAAATTAGTTAAATTACTCAACTTAGGCCATAATGTTTTTTTTGCTATTCTTGTGTTTAACGTTTAAAACTTGTAGCATGTGTCGTAAACTTAACAGGTCGCACTAAACTTAGGCGTTGTCTAAATATATGCCGACTAAATTACTCATGTAATTATTCCTTTTAATTTTGACATTGAAAGTTTAGTCTAGTTTTTTTACTAATAAACAAGCGTGTACTTTTGATAAACTTTTAGTTGGTATTGAACTAAATATAGTAAAATCAGAGATGTGAGACATCAAAAAATGGACTGTAAACAGTTAAGATTAAAGTACACATATAATCCAACAACAAAAATTAGTGGATTTTAGTTTTGTGTTGACAACAACAGAATAATCACCAACAATAATATTTAATTATAATATATAATATTTAGCGCATCTGAAACACAACACCATCTAGTCCCAAACTAAGCGCAGCTTGTACTATGGGTAATAATCCAATGTCAGGTCTAATGTCATTGCTTGCGGTGTCGTCGTGGGGCGGGTGATTTCTTTCTCTGTAACATGGCGTAGGAAATGATGGCTGGTACAAGCGTCATACTCGTGAACGGGTTCTACCTGGGGTACTGCAACTCTAGCCTCTTTTGATTTAGCTACTGAATGTAAGTAGATGTGCACCTTGAATGATTTCTATGTAAAATAGGTCAAACCCTAAACGGTATCACTGAATGATTTTTTTTGTTAGTACGATTGCTTTCGGAGCATTTCGAAAAAAAAATCAGGTGGCAACAGCTTGCACACTGTTTATCTTTCATGTAATACTAAAACTATTGAACATGAAAATCTGGCTTCTAAAAAGAGTGACCATGTTTCTTTGCCAAAATTCCTCTCATAAGGCTCTACGCATTGTGGACTCTGGAAGTTATGGATCGACACAAGAAGGCAGTAGATTTCGGTGTTTTCACCTAATTTACATTGACAATCCAGTACATGCTATGGCGTCTGTTTTTGTCAATCAATGATTTTTAATAGTAGCTCCAATTTAACTCTTACAGTAGGGCGGGCATGGTTTGGACTCAAGATCATTTTAAAGAAACTTTGAGGTCGTAGCCATACCTATGGCTTAGTCATTATATTTTATAAACGACGTCATGTTAAGAATGTCTGAAAAAATATAGCTAAGAGAAAGCTTTTTTTGTATAAAATTCAAAGTGTTTTGAAAATACTACTCGTACGTATAATTTTATGTTACATAGTGTTGTGATTACAATAATGATAGTGATCGATTAAAACTAAGTTCAAAACCTGTGCATACGGGCATATAATATAACGTCTATGACATATCATTTACCTGTAGAATTGGTTCTAGTCAAATAAAAATCTAAAATTGTATTGCATTTACTTCTTGTGGGGGAATGTGTGTCATGTCCCTCCAACACGAAGGAAGGATCCTCCAACCAGGCGAGGTAATTGTGCCTGGCGTGCCACCGCCCAACTGTTCATGTTGGGATGTTGTATTTAAGATAATCGGCGCGAGAACTTCTATTGCGCGATTCAGGATTAGTACTTTCTACGTTTCCTTCGTTACTCCGTAATTCGACGTATATTCGGTAGATAGCGCTGACATGTGTTTTCTTGTTGCGCTGTATGTGGAAGTCACTACATTCCTATTCGCTATATCAATTTAGTATCTAATAATTGATTATTACACTAACGGTGTACTTTTTGAAGTGTCTATAGGGTTTACTTCGAAATGTAAAATTAGTGGTAGCAACAATCGCTAAAAAAAATAATTAAAGTGTGTGTTGTAATCACCAGAACTAAAATCATTAAAAGTTTTCTGACACAATTATATTACATTTCCTTACAAAAATTCAGAACCACAATCATACTACTTAATTCTAATGATAATGACCAAGCGTCCTGCACACAACTCTATTTAAATTGAGATAAGCAAACAAGTGCGGTCTTGCGGCACTTTTGTCAGTCAAGAGCCTGAAATGACAAATTAATTAAATGAATGACCCTGAAACAAAAGCCGAAATACCAACCCTAAACTAGGCCGAGTGGTCCATTGTTCCTTCATTGTTATCACCCGAGTGATCAACAAACAGAAAGAACAACAGGTATTATATTGACGTCACAAAGCAGAATAAGCAAAATAATTACGACGATTTTAATACACTATTCTGGAGAGATACGAATGTTTGTGTGTAGTTGAATTACCTGTTGTATATTACATAATAGGGAATATGCATGTTTTTTTTATCATGTCTGATCATTTATGTCTCTATAACATAGAAAAAAAAATTGACTTGAAATAAAAGAAAATAATTAGATAGAGATAGTTAAACTAAGTTTCAAAGTGAAATTTAAAACAATTTAAATATGAGCTATTGAAACGCCGCCATTTTCGTCCGCTTTTCGTGTTTGTTTACTATTCAGTATTTCAGTTACAATATACTTATTTACAGTTATAATTGCTATAAAAATCGTGGAAGAAGTTAATTTTTCTAATATACACTACTAACACGGTACGAATTTCGACGCCGATAATTTTGATGAAGTGACCATCAACGTCACATTTGGTTTCGACCAATAGTGACGCGTTTTATAAGATTGAATTTCCCTTCCTTAATTTTCACTTTTTATTTGATATTTTTTGGGTTTATACAATCACTAAAAAAAAATTACGTATATTGTTAAGACAATAAAGAATCTAAAAAAAATATTTGAGATAAATCAAAATTTTATCCATATTCCCTATTGTGGTTTATTATAGTTAAAATAATATATAGGTAGATATTTTGCGTCAAGTGTTTCCAGTATTCTCTCACATATTCTCTATAACTCCTTATGTGTACAAGTATTTTTGCTTAATGAAAAGTTATTAGTAGTACTAGCATCAAGAAAGCATAAACTATTAGGTAGTTTAGCTGAAATTCTATACCCAAGTTACCCTTTAGTTACGGCTTCTGACGGGTAGCCTTCACTTGGTTTAATGTTCCTAAGGATATGTTCTAAACTAGCTAGAACAGAGGCGGGGTAACCTTTTCGGACATCTTAGTAAAATTATGCCTGTGAAACTACCTTGCAGCTTAGTGCTACATCGGTTAAGTTAGTAAGTTAAAGCGAACCGGAAACTTTTATGTAAGTCTCGTTGATTATGCATCCGTTATATAAACCACAGAATATTTTATTAACACGGTGTTGAGAAAACAAATTTAATTTGATTTGTAAAGTACTAAATAAGATTGTTTGATTGTAATTTTTTTTTATGACATTTTATAATCTTTGTACTTATTGTGTTTACAAATGCCATAAAACGGTTTAGCAACTAAATTAAGTTTGTAGAATACGAATTTTTAAAACATTTTTATCACATCTTATGAGTATTTTATTATGAAAGTAAACCACTTTGTTGTCAGTAGTAACAAATCAAACAAATGAACGCACAGACACTGAGACTGATAAACATTTTAGGCTGACAAAAATGGGGTAGTAATCTAAAAAAAAGACATGTGGCACTCGGAGATTGCCGCGGTAAAGCTATTGCATAGCATTTTTTATCAAGCGCAGTAACGCCGATACAACCAATGCCATCTAAAGGCGGGTTGCTCAACTAAAGAGACAAGCGTGATATTTCAAAAAGTCATTAAAAGTTCTGGTATTTATCGATAGATGGAAAAACTAAAAAGTATCACCGCTGTGCCGATCGTAGTGGGGGGTGTTAGGTTTTTTCGTTACGGAATTTCTGGATTCGGTCTCCACCCTCAAGGCCCGCGATAGAAGCTATGCAATAGCTTAATAAAAATTATTATTACCTAATTTTTTTCTTGTAAATTAAACTCTTGATGTGATCACATTTAAGTCACTAACGAAAGTTTATTAATATTACCTACAATTTCCATTCTAAAATACAACTAGAAATTAGTATTAACGATTATCAAAAAGAAGAAAATATCCGTAATACCTCGGGCATTAATAAAGTCTTTGTCACAGCCGCGTGTTGTTGACAGGCTCTGATGTTACAGGTGAACAATTTCCTAAATAATTACAGAAACTTCCTTAAGAACATAAAGATTTTATAATTTAATATATAAGATTTAATAGTTGTATTACACTTTGTAGGTCAAAACCTCCTTTCTAAGGAGAGAAGAGAGGAGGTCTGTGTCTGTATACAGTATTCCACTGCTGTCAGTTCACTACTAAAAGCTACGGTGCTGATTAAACTTGGTAAATTCTAGGGTAAGAAATTATCACTGAGACACGCCTAAAATGTGTCGTTTTGAATCACAGGGATGGATTGATTGGTTAGGCGACATGGCGATAGTAGAAATGGGTCCCACTAAAATCGAATAGATTTTTTAGCTTTATGTATGTTTATAAAAGGTACAGGGTACAAAAACATTTGTTGTTACAAAACTTATTTATCGTTTTTATTAGAATAAATATAAAATAATCATATAGTTTTTGTTTTTAAGAAGGAAACTAGGCCAGAGTAATTGTAAAAAAATAAATTCTTTAAGCAGTGTAACCGTGCAAAACGTACTATTTTCTCGTTTATTAGACAAAATAAACTTCGCAACGGTTTGGTTCAGAGGTTTTCAAGATCAAAGAAATTACTAATTTAAACGGGGAATGACATTTTAAGATTCTACAAACTTTCCAATTTATAAAATTCTACTTTAATTAGATTGTGCAGTAAAGCTTGTAACAAAGTTATAATTGTACCTTAATTTCAGTTTCGATAAATTGAAATTACTTTGCTTGAACGAATTTAATTAAAAAGGTTAGTTTACTTGGGAACTACGTAATTGTTTTTATTATAATTAACTTTAATGTTGAATTTTATTGTTCTTTGTTTAGTATTATCAGTGTTAGAATAATTTGAAGCGAGTATAGGTATATAGAAAAGTATTACATAAGTCTTGTCAGAATAATAAATTTAAAATCATTAGTTTGGGCTAATAAACTACTTGTTTTTTGAGAAACAATATAATATATTATTATCTCCTCACACATTCCACACACGGCCAAACTGAGTTAAGCCTGTGATATGGTTACCAGACTGTTGCTAAACATACTTATATATTTCTATATACATACATATCAAAGATAAATTACACCCAGACATACAAAAAGTTATTGTGCATCGCACAAACATTTCCTTGGCTTGTACATGTAATATTATTTGATAAAGATATTACTTAGAATTTTTACAACTTTCTAGTGTTAACTGTAATCATAATTATTTTAATTAAAATTACGAAGTATTAGAATTAAAATATATCAACAGAGTGACTATAATAATATCACATAAACTACATCAGTGTAGGCCAAACCTGTCTAATTGTGTAAGTGCTTCACACGGCAACGTAACACCTGGAATGCGAAGCCTTAAATCCGACGAGCTTACGACTTCACCACACCTGATACAGCGACTTTATTCTCCTAGTCACCCTTCCCTCTCTATGCGTACATGTGAAAACAGGCGTTACGTAATGCAAATAGAGTCCATTTTAAAACAATAGAATTAAAAACGTTTTCTGTCTATAACATGTTTATAACTTCCGTAGAAATATAGGAGTACGTTATGAAACTTAAGATACGTTCATTAAATTTTAAGTTTAAGTTGCGACATTATTGATTCTACTGCCAAGTTATCACGTCTTGAACGTAACAGACTGAAAGTTAATATAGTACCACGTCCGCTCCCCTCTAGTTCTTGTCCTGTCAACTACATTCAACGGAGTGGTTTAAATGATATATCCAGTTGTCTTCATACACTCATCTTGAATGTTGAGTATACGTACATTGGTCCGGAGTACGATTTGTTCGAGTTTACTTTATGTCAAGCTTAGTTGAGGTCAAATTAATATTACTGCAAAACCAGCATAAACTTGCTTGGTTTATGTTAAGTTACTTCAATTTAAGATGATGAGTAACGTGCAAAGAGTAATACGGTTTATCAGTTGCCTGTGTCAGTAAATTCTTTGTAGTGAATGGTTCCGCGACATAAGGAACTTGAATACTTTTGTCTCCAAGATTTGATGTTTCCTAACATCAAATTACGTGAGATAGAAACTTTATGAATAACTATTTATAAATAACATTAGTTATTGTTTGTTTTGTTAAAGGAAATTCTATAATAATGAGGTGGTTTTACAGCATGACATACTACTGTAGAAACATGCGAAAATATAGATTATAAATGTATCTATATTAACCACACAATATTTGGCATGATACAAAAATCGTTGGTCTTGCATTGCATCAAAGACTTTAACAACATTAATTAGTGGTACCTGAATAAGTAATATAAATAAATATTTTCGGACATTTACCACACAACGCCATCTAGTCCCATACTAAGCAGATCTTGTATTATGGGTACTAGACAACTGATAATAATACATATTCCTTTTTTTGTAAATACATACATATTATACATAGAAAACATCCAAACTCCGAAACAAATATTTGCAGATCATACAAACATTTGGTCCAACCCGGAAATCGAACCCGAGACCTCAGGCACAGCAGTCGCATACTGTACCTTTGCGCCACCGAGGCAGTATTATAATTAGTATCTGGTTGTATCAATCTTTAAAACAAATGTTCCACATGAAGATTGAACATGATCTGAAAAAATAATAGCATATGAACTCAATTTCATGGTCTGCATAATATTTACCGTATTATATCTTATATTTCTAATATCATAAACGAGCCAGATATGTTACTAAGTCTCGTTGGTAAGTTAGTTTCCAGGAAAAAGTCGAGTAATGCAGTGGCCATTTATCTCGAACGCCAGCCGCATATGCCGCTGTCGGCATCTATATTGTATTTGTTCTATCTCTGTCCTATCCTGTGTCGTTATGATAATCGGCTTTATGAAAGTTTGCCGTCCTCTCTCACAATGCAGATACTGTAAATTTTGTCAAGGGATGAATACGTCGTATATTAACAGTTTTACATTAGTTAGAACGTAACCTAATGAGTTTCTCATTGTAAAGTCAGTCAAGTGTGAAGTCATTGTGAAAAGTAATTATGATTCAAAAGTATTATTATTGACTGCCTCTGAGGCGCAGTGGTAGCGAATGCGGGTTTGATTCCCGGGTCGGACCAAATGTTGTATGATCTACAAATATTTGTTTCGGAGTTTGGGTGTTTTCTGTGTGTAATACGAGTATGTATGTATTTACAAAAAAAAGTATATATATATTTATATCAGTTGTACACATAACACAAGCTCTGCTTTTTTTTATTGAAAAGCGGGCAGACTAGCAGTCGCATCACCTGATGGTAATCGATTACCGTCGCCCATGGACATCCAACACCAAAAGCGTCACAAGTGCGTTGCCGACCTTTGGAGCATGGGGATAGGGAATGGGGGGAGGGGTTGGTGTATCGGCCTCCGGTATCCTCACTCACTCGGTGAAACACAGCGCAAGCGCTATTTCACACCGGTTTTCTGTGAGACCGACACTCCGGTCGAGCCGGCCCATTCATGCCGAAGCGTGGCTCTCCCACGGAAAAATTGTGTCCTTTCTTGTGTCCGAAATATTTATTTATTTATTATTATTATTAGTAAGTAGTAACTACATGCTGCATATTTAATAACATAATATGTCTATTATAATCTAATACTGTGTTTAAAATGCAAACTTCAAACATGTGAACTCTTAAAATCTAATTTATGAAATTTCAAATATTCAATGGACTTTTTATTTATTAAAACTCTTTGAGAAAATAAGCCGTATATTCGTGGATCTATTAATATTCTTTATCGCAGTCCACTGCTGGAGATTTACCTCTCCAATTGCACGCCACTTGGTTCGATCCTCGGCTTCGCGCTTACAGCTCTATCCGTATTCTACCTAAGAGATAATTTAGATTGAGTAGAAACCTTTGACAGTATTACTAATTTTATATTTATCTGAAATTGTATCAGAAATTGTAAAATCGTTCATTATTTTGAAGAAATAGTTACATATTTGCTCGTTTGCCCTATAATAAAATAATAAAGTTTATCAGATGGCATCTAGGCCCAATGTGTTAGTAACAATTTACTTACATCTAATATTAGTAACGTACGAGTAAAATACATTTTTTTTCTTTCATCCTGGCCGCACTAGGACTGTCATTGCATGACGTAACCATGGTGCCTCAAGTCTGTTACTCAGCATCATTAGGATACAGTTGGCACTAGACCGCATTCTTGTAAGCAGCGAGTTGGTTTTAATACGGATAATTGAGTAAAAGTCGTTTGTTCGCGCTGTAGCGAACATGCCTGATGCGCTACAGAAACGCGGCAGTCCCAACAACATCCTAAAGCAATTGTTGTATTGCACCTTGAGTGTCTCCAACGATTGCTTGGTATACTTGGTTCACAGATTGCTCGTATACAGAGTCTGACAATATGCTTTAAAAAGAGTAATTTTAACTTCTCGACTACACTTAGCAAACCCGTGTACCAGCATGTTGCAGCTATATACAATATAAATGTGATAACTGCTTTTTTTACTTATAAGCCGGTTTTAAACCAGTCATATCCTATCTAAACTGAAGAGCGTATATTACCCTCAACAAAGAGATTTCAAATGAAATAATTTTATTACAATCATGATGAGAAATGAAAATTCTATCTCTTTCACTATATGTGTTTTTTTTTTATATTTACTCCTCGTTTTTCGTCGATTACGTGTCGTGTCATTTTGACAAAAGCTACTTCTAAACGTACATAAACTAATATACATAAATAATCTTTTATAAGAAAATTTAATTAAATACTTGTGTTTTTTCCTTACATGCTTATATTTTTCAAAAGTGTTATGTAATCTGTAAATGTCTAGTTTTAAATAGTGCATTTCCAGTATTGTCATTTTATTGGTGTAGTTATGCATTTTAAAACACATTTAAAACTAAAACAAAGTACCTATATTACACATACCGTCAAAAATATACTGCCCCATATATATACACACACATCCATTTTTTATACTGTAAAAAAACGATAACAAACATTACCGTGATACGTTCCAGTTTAACATATAGGACAACTATTGTGGCAAGGCCTTATTCAATTCGTTATAAAGAAATCACCGAAAAGCTAAAACAATACACTCAATGGTAATAATTATGTAATAAGAAACTAGTTCTGAAACCTCTCTACGTAAAACAGGTCCTTGTTTTGCTGTTATTCACTTCCTAAGAGAATAAATTGAAAAATTTCTGTTGTAGTTCGTGATGTTCGTAATGTTCTTTTTTTAATTTATTTAAGTTAAAGCTTAACAGTTTCGTAAATAATAATAAAATAATTCTGCACGGAGAACGTAAACATCGTAACTATTTGAATTATTCCTGTTCAATCTGTTTCATTAATACATTACCTTGATACCTTACCATACATATTTATTTATAATCTATAGATATTTTTCATAAGTATTTGCTAAAGACAGGAATATTAAAGGATGATAATGATGATCATAACGGTCTTAAGTTGTCTTAATAAATATTAGTATGCAAAACGGCGTTTGTTATTTATTTTACGCCTTAAACACACACGCACACACACACACGTTTTAAAAAGGTATCATTATTAATTAAGACATGATTGATATTTACTATTTGATAAAATATATATTAGTTTACCATAACAGCAAATTTTAACATAACATATCTCAGTACACATATCTAATTGCATGGAAATGAAATTGTAATGATTGAATGATTTGCTATCTTATTTGCTGCAGTATTAAATAGTCCCTCATTGGAGTTACTGAACCTCATGGCCGATTAACTACACCACAGTGAACTAATATTAGGCAAAAGCTAATTCAAAAATTGGTGAATATCTAATTATGAAGCTCAAATTATTTCATACTTTTCTATTACAGCAAATTTGAATGAGATTTAACTTAATATAGTTGACAATCGGCCTGCATTCGCAAGTTGATTGTCACTAGTACCTTATATAATGACTAATCAACGGTTTTCGACTTCATTTACGAAGACTATTATTTTTAACTGTGTTTTTTGTTTAATTATCCTACTACTATTATAAAGGCGAAAGTTTGTAAGTATGGATGTATGTATGTATGGATGTTTGTTACTCTTTCACGTAAAAACTACTGAATGGATTTGAATGAAACTTTACCACAATATAGCTTATACATCAGAATAACACATAGGCTACTATTTATAAAGATATAGCTTCGCCTCGCGGCGTTGCCCGCAGTTATCATCGTACCGTGGGTAGCACCGCGGGGTTCAGCTAGTAATATAATATTTTCAGAGAATTGTCATGTTCGGCTCAGTACTTCCGAAGATTACCTTTACAACCATACAAACAAAGTTTAAAACTTTACCTCTATTTTTTCTATTATAATAAATTACATTTAAAACCATCGCTTTTACTTCAGTTTTAATTTGTCGCAAAGGCACACAAAAAATCTACTACTGAAAATACAATTATAAGTCAACATAATATTCATAATAGTTTGATATATGAAAATGGTCTTCTAAATTACAGATATTACTAATCAATTGTTTGTGATATTGTCAGATAATCAGCGGGGAATTTGAAAACCTAATATAATATATTTATTTGTCAACTTAAAACAATACCAATCTGCACCTCTATTCTTACTAATACACCGCTTGTCACACGCATCGCAAATTTAACTCGAGCGGGAGTTCCGCATAAATTTATTCCTTTCTATACTTATCCTGCAAGTTTTAAGAGCTCATGGAATTATCAATGTGGATGTGCCAAATAATCTATGACCACATATTTCAATTCGCCAAGCTAATATTTATTATATTAAGTACATTATCACTTTTTGTTCTTTTTTGTTACCTTCAACTATTTTACCAACCAGGAGCCTAAGTACCATAAGCCTATATAATGTTTTAATAATTCAACTTTTTACTTACATTGTAGCAATATTGAATTAATATTGAAAATTTAATTTAAAATCATACACAAAGAAAACATTTGTTTTCTATATCGTGTTTGAAATAACACTAAAAGTCAAAATAAAAGTACCGCTACGGCATCAATATTAAATCACACAGACGCTGAATTTATATTTCATACCATTATATTGGTTTTCAGTCTACTTATACAGGAAAATAGCGACGTAAGCCACAATATATCCTCAATCCAATTTCGATTGTCTTCGAGAGTACAGATCTTGGAACGCAAGATATTTCCCTACTCGATAAATTCTCAAGTAGGGGACTGGGGACCGGACTGTGTAGTTCGACTTACCCGATAGTTTCATACTTGACATTTGAAATTATTGCGTAACATATATAGCTCAAGGCGAGTTGCTCTAAACTCCCTCTTACTGTGAAGAAGTTGGTTAGGAAACATTCGAGAAAACGATTGACTATACTATACTATTAACGTCCCTGAGGTGAGTGAACATGTACTATGAGTAATCATTAGTATCGCTGCAAATTTATTGTGCTTGGTCTACATTAATTAAATCTTGTAAAAGTTGAGTTTATAGACATAAGCGTAGATATTCAAGTAGACCAATTTGAAGGTTTTTTAAAGTGAGAAAACGGATGTATTTGAGATTAGATTAAATAAACCTACGATTAGGCCTATGTCCAGCAGTGGACGACTTTTGGGCTGCCATCATCAGGATGAATTTACGATTTGTCAAAGCTACTGTATAAGGTAACGCTAATATAAGTATGAAAGATATTTATGGCTATTTACTTGTATAAAAATTCAAAATTACAGAACAAAAATTTGTTCTAAAATTAAGTTTATTTCTTTGACTTTCATCCAACGTCAAAACAGAGTTCATTATTAATTTAAAACTTATTTTTGAAGAGATTAAATTTATCGATTTGTATTTCCAAACATCAACTATTGAAACATAACCTATTCAAAAATCTTGGTCATACAAAACATTGTCAGCATGTCATACGTTGAAAAACAGTCCACCCCTAAAGCGGTTTGTTAAAACGAACCTAATCCTATTGCGGAAATTGTGATAACGGTCTAGTGGCGTGTCGGGTAAAGTCATGGGACATAGCGTGGTGAAGGTCCGATATACATATTGCTCTTGGCTCTTTTTCTCGCAATATAACCCAGTAGAGTATTATTTAATAGTTTTATATAGTACTATATAAGTTACATGCGTTATCGTTTTAAACTGAATAATAGAATGAAAGTAGTCATATTTATTTTATATTTACTTATGTGTTTACTATTTATCATTAGATTACATTCATTAGCCTACTAATTGTATTAAATGTATTGCATATTTTCATTGAGGCTCGCTTTGATAGAATTATAATTATAACAAGTTCAACGTCATACTTTTAGATATTATGTAGTAAAATACCATAATCAGTAAATACAGATTATAATTCAGTGATTGGCGTTATAATTAGTAAACAATAATTAAATGCTGATTTAACTGACAATCACAGAGACAGTTCCATTACGTTTACTGAGTCAATTTATCTCCCACTGCTTTTTGTTGCGTATAGCTGTAAACCATGAATAGCGAAATCAATTTCAGTGCTTCCAATCGCACTCGAATGAATTTAAACAAGGATTTATGTTCATTTTTATCTTATAACAATCAATTTGTTTCTAATTGTTCGCAGATTCAAAACAAATAAAATCATGGGCTGGACGAATCAATATAAAACGATGAAGTCAGAAATGTGTGTAGGACAGCAGCGGATTAAGTAAACAATGTTCATGACAGCGGCTTAGCTATGTATCGCAAAGTAATATATGCCGCAGTTGCCGCGCTGACACTACAAATAATTGGTGCAGCGCGGCTAATGTGTCCGAGTGACCCTAACTGCGTTTGCGGTGGGACACTAGCTATCGAGCTCAATTGCAACATTGATGGTGAGTATACTTGAATTTGGATGCTTGCTTATGACAAAGTATATTGAAATTTAACAATCTTTACTTAAGATTCTATTACTACTTTTTCTATTGAGATATTAAAGTAGTAAGAACATGTAGGTTGTTGAATTCGTGTCGAATTCGAAGTTTCTATTTTATGGCAACGTTAGCATGTATTAAATCTTTTGTATATTTTCAGGGCGCACTGTGAAAATTAATTTACTACCAAACATCTACATTAATATTAAATGTGAAAACACTACTAGTCTTGACTATAACAAACTACCAAAATGTGCCAACAACATGAGTTCATTTAAATCGGTCAGTTTTAAAGATTGTCCACTACCATCATCTTCATTCAACGATGTTTTGATGAACCTAGGCGTATCAAGAACAATGGCGTTGATATTTCAAAATGCGAAGAACCTGTCAGGATATTTTGACAGGAAACATTTCGCAGGTTTACAGGATTTAACGAAACTACTACTATCTATAAATGGAGTAACTCATTTACCTAACAATCTATTCATGGATATCAATAAATTAACATGGCTAAACATACGGTCAAACACCATAAATCTTTCTGAAGAGTTGTTTAAGCCATTAGAGAAATTAGAAACTTTAGAAATTAGTCATAACCACATGACCAATATATCTTCGAATTTATTTTCACATTTGTCTTTCTTACGAAAACTCTCATTATGGCAAAGTAACGTTACCTGGTTCTCAAAAGATCTTTTCACTGGTGTTGACGTACTTGAAGAACTAGATCTCAGCTCTAATGGACTTAACGAACTACCTGCATCGATATTCAAGCCTTTAAAGAAATTAAAGAAGTTGACTTTGTTCTCTAACAAGTTTTCATCGCTACCGCAGAACTTATTTAAAAATAATGAGAAGTTGGAAACAGTTGTGATATTAAACAATGATGTTAAACTAAAAGACCTGCCCAGGAATCTTTTCGGCGATTTGCAAAATTTAAAAGTAATATATATTCAGAGAAGTGGTATTGAGACATTACCTTATGACGTTTTTGTAAATTCTCCATTAATTACTAACATATCACTAGCATATAATGACATTGCAACGCTGCCAGAATCCATTTTTAATGATCAAATTAATTTGTTGGAGTTAGATTTAAGCTCAAATAAATTGAGGGAGCTACAGCCAAAGCTATTTTCATCTCTAGTGAGATTAGAAAATCTCAATTTATGTTCAAATTCGTTGACAGATATATCTGGGTAATTATTTTGTATTGAACAGTATCATAAATCAATTTATTAATTTATAATTTGTTTGTGATGAATTTTGTTTTTTTCCAGGCATACGTTTTCATCTTTGCTTAGCCTTATGTATTTAAATATGGCGCACAATAATTTGAAAACGATTTCATCGTATTTATTCAGCAACAATAAACAGAGAATGTCAATATCTCTGGCGTACAATAAACTAGATTTTGAAGACAAGGAGTTAACAAATAATTCTTGGATGGTAAAAAAATCTTCGCCTTTTGCCCATACTTACAATTTAAAGCTATTGAATTTGAGTCATAATGAATTTAAAGTGGCTTTTGAAGATTGGTGGATGAATGGTCATGAAAGTTTAGATATCAGCCACAACTATATACAAAATCTTTGGGTAAGTATTCATATTGTTTCAATATTTAATATTTATGATAATAATAATGAACATTTTGTGCTAATGAACGTTATTATTTTGTAGGCAGATGAAAAAACTTTAAAAAGTTATCGAAGCTCTTTCAAGAAAATAATGAGACACCTTTGGATTTCTGAAAACCCAATTAATTGCGAATGTCGTAACTATTTATTTCTAGACTATATACAGAATAATATAAAAACGAAGGTATTTTTTTATATTATTTGCTATTTTATTTAAAAAGTAACAAATATCTTTTTTTTTTAAATATAATTATATTAAACTTAGCTAATGTTTCAGATTGTCGACCTACAACATATTAACTGCCCATTGTGGGCAAAAGAGGCGTGTTACTTGAGATTTACCATTTTCATATCTATTCTGACAGTCGTAACTTCCTTGTATATAATCATAATAATAGTTTTCATAATCTATAGGAAACATATAAATAATATGTTAAAAAAAAGATTATGCACCTATGCTCGGCCACTTGGAAAAACGGAAAAGCATAACGTAGCCATAAGTTACTGTGATAAAGACGAAGAATTTGTATTAAAAGAGGTATTGCCTGTAATGAAATGCAACAAGGCATTAAAAATTCATACTAATCCGATCAGAAATTTCAGTAGCAAAAACCGTTTTTTAAGAACCTTCACTAGCTGTGTCAAAAATGAGAAAAAGTTCACCACGCTAGTCGTATTCTCGTCGAACTACTTAACGTCTACTTACTGTCACGTGGACATAAAGAAAATTCACAGTGAAATGTTAAAAGCGGAAAACACAATTTATATTTTCGTTGATATTGGCCCAGAAAATTCAATATACGCATTTCTGGAAGAACAACGTGATGTTACGACGACTATGGTATGGAAAGAATCAAACTTTTGGGAGAAGTTCTTCGGAATTTTATCTAATGGTCAAGCTAAGCGAAAATTTGGTGGCAATCATGACTTACTACGATCGAAACAAGTTCTTAGTGCTAAAATGAAACCTCCATCAAATATCTCATTCTCGAAACTGCCTGAAAGCCCTACTATGTACGATTTGGATACAGTAACACACAGTCAAGTTTAGTTTCACTCCCTGTTTTTAATTTAGCGAGGTAAAGACTGACTTCTCCGCTATGAAAACATCAAATCATACTTTCAAATTTTGTATGTGTATTCCGTTTATAACATTATGTTAAAATGTACTATTAAGGATACTGCTTCTATAAATTTTTATAACAGCCATTTTAAGCTACGAGTATATAATTAAGGCCACTACGTATTATTTAATATTGTTAACAAAAGATAACCCACACTCGTTTAACGGTTAAACCATTCGATACCAGCTTCAAAGAAGTGTGTGTCATTGTAACCGAGAAAAATTGTAATCAATATTTAAGCGTTTCTTTAAACTTTGTGTAAATAAGTGTAATAACATATTAAGAAACAAAACATTAAAGTTTCATGGATACTCCATGTTGTTAAGAGTTGTAAACAACAGCTTGTATTAAAACCTGTACTTTAACATACTGTTATTTTATTCCATTAACCCAAATTTTATTGCACGATGACAAAAAGGTTATGCTTTAAAGTGTAACTGAGAGCAGTGAGTGACACTATATTGAATTCTTAACATAAGTAAATGTAATTAGTATGGAGCTACCGCCCTCGCCAATGAGAAGGTTGTAAAATCAAAATGAAAATCTGTTAATAAAGTCCTATATTGATTTTCTCTGTCGATACAGGCTTTCGAATTCTCTACCTAGAATAGAATAAAGTGTGTATCATACGAATGAGCTGAAAAACTAAGCTGAGATGAGTGTGATAAGAAAGGAAAATGGGGATAATCCGAAGGGCCGGTTCTGAATTAATCTTATTATTTAAAACAATACAAGATGTTATACTTTTACCTTACAATGCCAGTTATATCATAAAAGGAAACGATAGGTATTTAAAAACATAATGATTAAGTCTTCTTACACGCCCAAAAGTGAAACAGAATACACTCTTATTGAAGTTACGGATAATCTTTTTGTTCATTTGCTATGGATATACGTATTTTTATTATTATATTAAACCTAAAAAGAAATTTGTTCATCATTCTGGCACAAAATACTAATATGGCATGAGAAATAAACGGAAAATGACAGTTGGCAATGTTATTTATTACATGTGCTCTACCAACTGAACCATGCGAACGAGGGGAGCCGATTGGAGCAGACGCAACGGTAGCCGAGATGCAGACCCATAACACCACTTTTATATCGCCAATAAATCGTCTGATATGAAAACCTATGTATGTAGAATGTGTTGGTAATGTTCGTGAATAAATTCATTCCAAACATAAAAGCAAGCAGCTATTATGTTTGGAACGAATTTACGTTATATTTAATCTGAAAATACTATGGCGAAATTTTGCAACTGCTGCCATGTGAATATAATTGATAGGGTTCAATAATGTTAACAAGGAAATATGGCTTCATATTGTAACTCAGTCTGGCCGCGGGTCCATTCATAACTTAGAGACTTGCAAGTGAAATAAAATGTCTTTGGTCCATCAAATATTTGTATATTTTTTTAAAATTTATGTGAGCATACGTGCCCTAGATGGTGTTTTCCCAAATTAATTAAATGAGCGAATGAATGACAATTAAAGTTAGGCGGTGTTGCGTGTTGAACAACTTAAAACTTCCACAGACTAAAGTGAACTTATTTGTAAAAATAATAGCAGGTAGGAATATAAGCAGGAAAATTATAAATATTAATTTAATTTTGAAGACCAAAGTGGCAATTATTTATTTTTAATACGGTTTCAATAAAATGTAATTAGCTGTATTTTCGAGTTTTGTAAGAGGTATTCTCCTCTTAGATTGTTCTTATATAAACTGTAAGTCTTATGAAGATCTATTGTATCAACTTTAGATTGAATAAAAAATAAGTGGTGACACAGATGTACACGAGGGTGAGTAAGAATATATATTTAATTCATACAACGTCTTGGGGCGCGCTCAGCAGAATTTTGATTGAATCAGTCGGAATGATGCGTGTGTAATTTCGTGTTTGTTTTAGCTAGTCCTTATTTAATTAAGGCTTCATTATGGTATCCTTAACACTGAAACGAAGATTTATCACATACACATACGAGTATATAGATCCTAAGTAATATTTGCATTGAGGAAATACTGCAAGTAATTCCTTATAAATATTTATAAATCCATGAATAATTCCTAGATATAGATAGTTCTGTATACAGACACGCAATCCTAGCAATTTGTAGTCTTTTTTGAAGTCATTTAAAAAGGATGTATAGAGTCTTTACTAATAACAGACTCAATATTTTAGTAAACTAATATTGAATTGACCGTGAAAAAAAAACAGAAATCGTCATCGTCTACAGCTCCTGTAGTCCATTATACTCGTAGCACAGAAAGGGGACAGCCCCTTTCAGCCAGAATTGTATAGTAAGCCACAGGGCCTACTATGCAATTCTGGCTACGAAGCATTTTGATTAAGATAAAGAATACGGGTTGTCAATATACCCTACTCATTTCTCTAGTCAACTGCAGCCAAAAAGTATTTTAGCCTGAATAGAATAAATATCAATTTTACTTTTATGTAAATAATGTCTACTGTAAAATTTGTTAGAGGCATTAACTATTATATGTATTAAATGGTTTCTGTAGATAAACTGTAAATTAAATAAATCCATAAGTAAAACAAATACTAATATCAAACACACACAACACTTTAATGCTTATAATAAATAATTTTCCTCATTCTGGATATGAGTCATTCCAAAAATATGACCAAAGGAATGACATTGGACCAATAAAACACCTGTGTCGAAGTTGGGTCCGGTTATTTATAGGCAGCCACTCTCAGGCTGTAATTAATTTAACCTATTATGCTTTTTTGTATAAAGCGCAGAACTTTATTAATTTTGCCATGTGTTATTAAAACTGTCGATTCCTATTATATTAATTGTCCTAAAACATATAAAAGAAGAGGTGTATTTTTTTTACTTTTTTAAAGTGAGTTTGACGTCAAGTTCTTAATACAGCATAATTAATGCAGTAATGATAGAAAACAATAGACAGGTATAACATTTACCATATAAAAAGAGATTAATGAGTATCAACAATATCTGAGGTCTTAACGTATACATATCGAGTGAAGTCCAGTTTCCGCGGTTCTTAGATGGTAGGATAAGGTTCAATCGCAATCGTAGAAGCTCAGTGAAAAGGAAGGAGGAAGTGGAAAGTGGAAAAGGAAGGAAATACATATTTATACAGTATAGCAAATCCTATTCATATTTCCCAAATAATAACTAAATAAACCCGATTATTGTTTTGTGAATTAAGACCCATGTAAATTAGGTCTACGCTCAGTTAAAAGTACAAAACTTTGATGTTGATATTGATTTATAGGTATAATGAGGGCTAAACTTCACTTATTAGAAATAGGCACAGTACAAATCGTAAAAAAATTATATTGGCTACTGTTAGCGACATAATTATACAACTACCCTATTGAAATTTCATTTTATTGATAAGGTAAGCATTTAAAAATACACAAACCAGTTTTTACAATAAAATCGTTACTCTTTATTGAATACTTATCAGTTAATTAGCAGAATTTTAAACATACATGAGAATAAATAATTATTTTAGTAAACCTATAGTCATTTAATGCTGCTTCAAATAACAGAATGCCACACATCTATGAACTAATTGAAATTGTTACGTGGTTGTGAAATTATATCGACACAATATGTCAACATGCATTAGTATCAGTAAACGAGAATGGATATTGCAATACGATACAGGGCCGTTGGCTTACTGAGTAATAGTTAGTAATCAATACAATGACAAGGAGTTTTCATTCAGTAATTGTAGAGACACTAATCATAAAATTTATACCTAAGTCATTTTCAGAAGTGAATTTGTGTTGTCTTTTGTTTTGTTTAATGTGATAGCGATGAAACGATAAAAAGTGATTACTTACGCAGATAAAAAATTAACACTTTGATCTTTACTGAACTATATGTAAGCTTTGTGACGTTGACAGTGACATTGACATTACAAGTTGGCATTAGTACAGCTATAAGGAAGATGGAGATTCTTTAATATTTATGTGTGTTGTGTTCAAGTTATAATTGTGAATTTGCTTAGATTTATTGTGCAAAAGAAGATTAAAAGTTTTGTAGTAAAAAGAGTAAGGCATGAACATTTAATTGTCGATTCTGTGTTTTAGATGAATCACATTGTGTTGTGCTTTATAAGAAAACCCGATCTTATAAATCGACAATTTTTATAAACACATGCAGGAACAAACAACCTATAAGATGGAAAAATTAAGATTTGAGTTTATTATAAAAGGCAAATTGGATGATGATAAGACAAATATTTATGCTATAACCTCTATTACGGATACAAAAAACCAAACCTTTACGGTGCCTAGGGAGTATCAACCAGTGCATTTACACAAAGAAATAATAAAGCATGAAATATTTAACAAAATAAAAAAATCTCTCCACAAAAGGCATGATAAGAGACAGGTTTAGATAACATTTTTTTTTTTTTTTTAAAAAGACAACTCCCACATTAGGAATAAACATCCTGTGTCGTGGGGGACTTTACAAACATACATGAAACGGACACAAAGAACATCCAGACTCGGGACAACAATTCGTGGATCACACAAAGTGTTGTAGGTACCGCGTGGGATTTGAACCCACGACACTTGGCGCAGTAGCAAGCGGCATGGCGACCGCTGACACCACTCGGCTAACCGTGCAGTCAGACATTAACCGAGGAAATGAAATCAACATATTTAGATGATGATAACTTACAATTTGATGGATTTTTACTTGAAAAATTAGAACAAAGTCATGAATCATCGTCAACGGAACCAACATTGTTAAGAAAAACAGAAAGTAAGACAAGATTGGTAGCAGAATTTTCAATAGAGAAGTTTTCAAGAAATACAACAAATGTCAAACAATGGTTAGATACTTTTGAAAGTGAATGTACACGTTTACAAATAGATACAGATTTACAAAAAGTAGAAATTTTAAGATTACTTTTAGAAGATGCTTGCACTGATTGGTACACCTCAATGATTATAAAACATACTATAGATTCAGATTGGTCTGTATGGAAGAAAAGTTTAAATGAAACATTTATTGATAAAAGCTGGTCACCAATAAGGTATGCTATGAATTTTAAATATATACAAGGATCAATGTTAGAATATGCTCTGAAAAAAGAGAGACTGTTACTAGAAATGAACAAATTAATTGATACACAAACCCTGATTTGTTTGATTGTCACTGGTCTACCAAACTTCATTATGGATAGAATAGACAGAGAGGTTCTTAAAGAAGTAAATGACTTATTTAACTGTATAAGAGGACTAGAAAGTTTAACAAGGAAAATTGAGACAAAGAAAAACTTAAATACAGGAAAAAAATACTATAAACAAGAGATTAAAAAAACTGACAAAAAGTCATGCAGGATTTGTGAGAATAAAGGAAAATTAAATAGATTTCATCCAGAGAATGTTTGCTGGTATAACTGTGAGATGAAAGCAACCAATGACAAAAAACTTAATTCTAATTCAATATTACAAGTTAAACTAAGTAATGAAGATCCAAAAAAACTTAAATTCCCTCCACTAATTGAGATTATGGTGATGTTAAATAATACATTAGAAGTTAAGGGTCTGTATGACCCCGGTTCACGCATAACATTAATAAATTCAAGATTAGTTCAGGTGACGGATATGAAGCCAAATTATTGTCATAACAAAATAAAAACAAAGTGGAGGGGGTAAAACTAAAGGTTTAATTACACTGGATGTGGAATTATTACACAAGAAGGCTAAAATAAATGCATTTATATTTGAAAATGAAAATTTTGAGTATGATCTAATACTAGGATTAGATTCAATACATAAATTTGGGTTGACTCATGATGAGAATTTAAATATCCAAATACAGAAAATACACAATTTCAAAACGAATAGTAAAATTGAAAATAAAGAGATTAAAAATATGGAAATAAATATAGAAGAAAAAGAATATGAAGTAAACTTTAATGAAGGGATAGATACAAACAAATTTAGTATAGATACAGAATACTTAAACACTGACCAAAGAAAACAGATAAACTTATTATTGAATAGTTACACAGAAATTTTTGCTAAAAATAAATATGATACTGGAAAAGTGAAGAAGCATGAAGCCTGTATTGACTTGCAAGTGGAAAAATATTGCTATAGAAGAAATAGAAAATCAAATCTCCCAACTATTAAAACATGAATTAATTGAGGAATCTTACAGTCCATTTGCAGCACACGTTACTTTAGCTTTTAAAAGGGACGAAGGAAAAAAAAGCAGACTATGCATAGACTTCAGAGATTTAAATAAAATAATAATACCCCAATCACAACCATTTCCTCTCATAGAAGATCTAATAACAAGAACAATAAACTGTAAGTATTTTACAACTCTTGATATAAATTCAGCTTTTTGGTCCATCCCTTTGAAAATTACTGACCGTCATAAAACTGGTTTTGTAACTCAAGAAGGTCATTACCAATGGACTTGTTTACCATTTGGTCTTAAGACAGCACCAGCCATATTTCAACGGATTTTGGGAAATATTATAAGGAAAAATGGTCTGTCAGGATTTGCAGTTAATTTTATTGATGATATATTAATATTCTCTAAGACATTTTCTGAACATATAACACATTTAAAGCAATTGCTAGAGGCTATTCAAGAAGAAGGTTTTAGGCTAAAATTAACAAAATGTAAGTTCGCATGTGATTCTGTCAAGTACTTAGGTCACATATTACAAAAGAATACGATAACACCTCTAAAAGACAATTTGAAATCAATAAAAGATTTTCCTGAAAATAGAAAACAAATACGCCAATTTTTAGGGAAAATATTTTTTTATGGAAAGTACATTCCAAATGTCTCTATAGTTCTTGATCCTTTACATCAATTGCTCAGAAAAGATCAGAGATTTACTTGGACAAAACAGTGTGAGAATGCATTCCAAAAGGTTAAAGACTATTTATGTTCCAAACCAATACTAGCCATTTATGATCCACAAGCACCAATAGTAATTTATACAGACGCCAGTGGCGTAGGAATAGGAGCAGTTTTGAAACAAATTCAGCACACTGGTGAAGAAAAGCCAGTAGCATATTTTTCAAAAAAATTAAATGTATCACAAAAAAATAAAAAAGCTATATTTTTGGAATGTTTAGCCATAAAAGAGAGCATAAAATTTTGGCAACATTGGTTAATTGGAAATCATTTTACTGTCTACACAGATCACAAGCCTCTAGAAAAGTTAAATATAAAAAACAGACCTGACGATGAATTGGGCGATATGTCACTTTACCTGTCGCAGTATAATTGCGAAATAAAATATTTTCCAGGAAAAAATAATACAGAAGCAGATTGTCTCAGCAGAAACCCAGTAATGGACATTGATGAAAATAATGAAGATAACTTAAGAACGGTAAATATTATCGATATTCAAGACATAAAGTATGATCAAGCACAAAATTCGCAAATAAAAGAACTTGAAAGAAATATAATTTTAGAAGATGGAATTTATTATAAAAAAAGTAATAATAATAGGAAAAAAATAATATTAAGTGAAGATTACAGCAAAACTATAATAAAAAAGACCCATGAAAAATATTGTCATACTGGAATAAATCAAATAGAATCTAAAATAAAACCATTTTACACTGCACCTAATCTATCAGAAAATATTAAATATATATGTAAAAACTGTGAAATATGCATAAAAAATAAAACAAGGTTAAATAGAAAATATGGCTTTATGTCGCAATTAGTTCCAGCGACTAAACCCTTTCAAATAATATCACTGGACACAATAGGAGGATTTGGGGGTCAAAGATCAACAAAAAGATACTTACATTTATTAGTAGACCACTTCACGAGGTATGCATATATCCTATGTTCTAAGAATCAACATGCTCGAGACTTTATCAAACTTATTGAAAAAATCCCTCAAGAAGAAACAATAGAAATCTTACTCTCTGATCAATATCCAGCTTTTAATTCGATTGAATTCAAGAATTACCTTAAGAACCGAAATATTCAATTAATACTTACTGCAGTAGATGCACCATTCTCAAACGGTTTAAACGAGTGGTTAAATCAGACTATTGTGAACAAAATTAGATGCAAAATGAATGAATCAGAAGGAAAAGAAAATTGGTCAAAATTAGCGGAAGAATGTAGAAATAGATACAATGAAACGAACCATTCTGTAACGGGATTCACTCCTAAATACTTGCTATCTGGTGAGTCCACAGACTTGCTACCAAAGGAATTAAAAGGAAAACATTTATTAACAAAAAGTTTGGAAGAAGACAGGAAAATAGCACTCCAAAGGTCAATAAAATCGCATGAATATAATAAAAAAATTTTTGCCAAGAATAGATTACAACATGATTTTAAAAAAGGAGATAAGGTATATGTTGATTACGGAAACAAATTAAACAAGAAAAAGATGGATGAAATTAGAATGGGTCCCTGTTTAATTGAAGAAAAAATATCAGATTCTGTTTTTAAAATAAATACTGGTCGTGGTTCAAGATCGCTTGGACTATATCATGTCACAAAGCTCATTCCTGTGCTTATTGATGATTAAATTTTGTAGTCAAATTTTACTTAACTTAAGTTGGAAAAATTTGCTTTACGAAGGGGGGTGATGTAAGCTTTGTGACGTTGACAGTGACATTGACATTACAAGTTGGCATTAGTACAGCTATAAGGAAGATGGAGATTCTTTAATATTTATGTGTGTTGTGTTCAAGTTATAATTGTGAATTTGCTTAGATTTATTGTGCAAAAGAAGATTAAAAGTTTTGTAGTAAAAAGAGTAAGGCATGAACATTTAATTGTCGATTCTCTGTTTTAGATGAATCACATTGTGTTGTGCTTTATAAGAAAACCTGATCTTATATATATACTTCTTAAGACCCGCTTCTTTATTGGCTGTATAAAAGACTATGCAATATAATGCTAAATGTATAACTAGAAAAACATCATGAAATGCCTATATATTTATAACAGCTGGTACTTACTTTCAAGTTATGGTATTTTTGTTTCTAATTTCATAAAATTTTATCAATGAGAATCGATCTGTTTGTTCAGTATTTTTCGATAAGAACATTGATCGCCAATTTAAAGCAGTACATTGAGGTCCAAACCTTGCTTGAATTTTAAGGAATAGAAACAAATAAATACAAAAATAATGAATTACAAACGTTACTTTTTTGTTTTTAATAAAGACAACTCCCACAATAGGGATGTACATCCTGGGGGACTTTACAAACATACTTGTGGGAGAGCCACGTTTCGGCACGCATGGGCCAGCTTGACCGGAGTGATACCACGGCCTCACAGAAAACCAGTGTGAGACAGCACCTGAGTTGTTTCACAGAGTGAATGAGGATACCGGAGGCCCATACCTTAACCCATCCCCCCATCCCTCTCCCCTTTCCCCAAAGTTCGGCAACGCACTTGTGACACCTCTGGTGTTGCATGCCGTCTATGGTTGGCGGTAACCGCTTACCAATACTTAGGCAATACGTCTGCTCGTTTGCCCACTATTACATAAAAAAAAATATGAAACGGACACAAAGAACATTCAGACTCAGAAGAACCATTTGAGGATCACATAAAGTGTTGTCCCATGAGGGATTTGACCCCATAACACGTGAAACCGCTAGGCGAACCGTGCCCTCATATTCTAACTAGTGCAAACTTTTAGATAAATAAGAAGTTAATTGATATTATATTATTAAATATCGTATCACATAACATAAACATTTTTATTTCCCTTTTAATTTATTTTCATTAGGATTCTAAAAATTCTTATGATCACTTATTATGTAAGCTTAGACTGCATTTTATTTCCATGAATTTAGTCACGTAAAGCATTTAACACGACATTAGATCAAATAAATAGTATATATAAACATGAAAAGCAATTAGGGAATCGTGAGGAACACGCTGTATCCTTCGGCCAATGTTCGTCACGTTTTGTTACTCGAATTTTACACGTTCCGAATATCATGTTGTCGTTACGTGTCATAGTAAGAAATAGGTATGTGAAGGTATATAGCGTAATAATAAGCTACAAATACTTTAGTGCCACCGCCACTTATATTATATTAGTTTTAATAAGTATTAATATTTAATTTAATAGGGGACAAACGAGCATACGTATCACCAATGTTAAGCTATTACCGCCGCCCATGGACACCCGCTACACCACAGGGTCACAAGTACGTTGCCGACTTTTGGGAAATATGGAGGGGGATGAGGGAGGGGTTGGGCCTCATGTATCCTCAATAACTCGGTAAAACACAGCGCAAGCGTTTTTTTTACACCGGTTTTCTGTTTCTATTTTCATAAGTTATGACGTCTAGCAAGATAATACTAGTGTGGAAAAGTGGCATTTCAAATTACATAATTACATATACTAAAATAAAAAAGAGCACGTCGGCAACGTATACGTATAAGTAATTAAATGTACATATCTTAAGCTTAAGCTATAGCGGGTGAAGGTCGCGAGATCCGTTGGATGCTGGCAGCACAGGTCCGGTTGTTACGTAGAGCCTTAGGCGAGGTTTATGTCCAACAGTGAACGTATTTTAGCTTAAATGAGAATGATGAAGAAGTTTTAGAGATCGTTGTTCAACAAATTTCTAATTTGATATTGTCAGGGTTTAAATGTTATAACTTTGAACATTTCATTTGAGCTTAAAGTCCTTTAAAAGCTAGTTGTTATTTATAGTATTGAATTGCGATTGCTGTAGTGAGATATAGGCTTAACAAAAGAGGTTGTGATTAATTATCATTTTGGGCGTTTTGTCTAGATTTTGTTAAAGGTGGTAAAATTATATTCGGATTAGTTATTGATTTTAGAAATATTAACTTTTGAAATTTGTCTTTTAACTCAAAAATTTTAAAAGTGAAACACTAATGAACGAATGACTTAATTTCATACAGTGTCTTGGTTCAATGGTGGTTTTGGGACGTATTAAACTATTCATAACTTATTTTGACTGCCTAGTGGTAGCGTATGCAACTGCTAAGCTTGAGGTCTCGGGTTCGATTCCCGGGTCAGACCAAATGTTTGTATGATCTGCAAATATTTGTTTCGGAGTTTAGGTGTTTTCTATGTATAATATGTATGTATTTACAAAAAAAAAGTATATAAGTATTTATATCAGTTGTCTAGTACCCATAACACAAGCTCTGCTTAGCTTGGGACTAGATGGCGTTGTGTGTTAATGTCTGGAATATTATATTATTTATTATCAATTAACCGTAATCCTAAAGTAATGATAGTTGTAAAATAATTCCTGTTGACGTAGCACGCGGTCTCCTAACATTATCGAGATAAATATTGAAAATGCAAGACTCGTGTCTCTATAATATCTGAATCTAAACTATCTTACTAAACCTGGAGTCAATCAATGTGCAGTTCTAACATTACTCAATAGGCGTATAGATTTCACAGTCTGCAATACGGATGCATTATTTCAATGTAGTACGGTGTATTCGTAGCACGTTGCGCCCGTCGGCATTTCTCCCCAAGAGGAATGAAACGAGATTCGTCCTCGTTTTCCACAGATGTATAAATTTCAGCAAGCCTCTGTTGTTTATATCTGCAGCATTGATTGGCTTTAAGCCACACGCACAGGCAAGTTGTGATCTAGCCTTTAAGTAATACTAATGATATTTGTATACAATAAGAGGACTTTGCTTCGAGACTGATACGACCAGACCTTAACCGACCTTGGCCCATCAAAACCAGCGATAAACAATTTTTTCATAGCTTTACACCGCAGCATCACTACAGTAACTAACAGGAAGAACGTAAGCTTTTAAGTTGTATGTGTTATAAAAGGTTTCGGCCACTTGCCATCAGGTCTGACACTTGTGTATGACAAGTTTTCCTATTAGTATATGATAGTGAAAATATTTAATTAAAGTTAGTTACACAAGAAATCATCATTTAGATTAAGTAAGTCAATTATATTACAGTGTAAATTCATAATGATTCAAAAACTCAAAGAAGAAATTATAGCATTACATACTTTTTTAAATAAAAAAAAGGTTCTTATATCATAAAATTTGCAATTCCCAAACAACGCAGCTTCGGAACAAAAAAAGTATATGTTAATAACTTGCATTATTGTAATGTTCCGACCGGGGGAGGCCAGTTCGTTCGCATATCTCCTCCCGCGAGAGTTGTGAAATGAGATTCGTCCCCATAATCCGCAGATGCATGGCCTCCCCACCACGGGGGCACGCGATGCGGCATTGATTAGTTTATATTAAAATAAGTAATTTATTCGCGTTAACTTTATGTTTTACGCATTGAGCATAATTTGACTTTAAATATAATTAAAACATAATTATAACTGTCATATATATGAAAGAAATTCGCTAGGCCGGACTTTTCTCGTTCAAGCAGTAATTTTAAGTAACTACAAGAAATGTAGTGTAATACTCGTACTTTGTTTAATCGAATAAAGGTCAGTGTTTAGAAATAATAATAAATTTGAACTTTAATATTTCTTTTACTACTTTCAAATGTCTTAATTAACTGGAAACAGTATTGTCTTTTGTTCTAGCTAAATGAAAAGTTTCAAATATACAATAAATCTATGGCCACATTCTTGACAGTTAATTGTTTCCTGACAGTTTAATTTTATGAGAGTTGAAAACATATATGTACTTTTGGATTATAGCCATTTTCCAAGTGTGTATCTATCTCTAAATAAAAGAATAGATAACTTGACTACAACATGAAATATGCCGTTACGATTAACTCTCTCCTCCTTACGAAGGTATATCTGATACATGGATTTACGTAAAATAAATAGCGGTTTCTTGATGCATACTACATAATCATATTGTATACATATATATTACATAATAATTGTATTATCTACTCCATTGCTTTTAGAAAGCCGACTATTGTGCAGAGTTATGTTCATGCCTTTGTCTACAAATTACTGCGTCATCACAATGTCACTAGTATATAGACCCTAAGCAACGCGTTGTAACATAATCACTTGGAAGATCATTTAAGCTTGCATACAGAAGCTTCATATGTTCAACAAAGCGAAACCATACGATATTATCGCGACTACAAATGATCATTAGTATATTAGCATACAAGAGCGTCTTGACTTAGTCGGGCGAACGCTTAGTCTGTTGACAATCTTAAGCTTTCGAACATACACTACAGAACTTCTTACAATTACTAGACTAGCTTTTCGCTACTCATACGTAAATAGCACATAGTAAACACAATTATGTTATTACACAATATTAAAGCCTATTATGCTATACAAGATTTACAAACTGCAATTATTATTATAAACGATACTTCAAAAGTGAGCAGTTTAGACATGCCAGTTTAATAAACCGTTATAAATCTAAAGGTTTTGTGATTAAATGGTAACGAATATCACTTCAATCATTAGACAGTCAATAATATAGATAGGTTTTGGATATAGATAAAAAAAAGTAAGAATATAGTATTCCAAATCCTCCTTTCTAAGAAGATACCAATGTCCAGCAGTGAAATATGAAATGTTCATGATGGTGATGCATTTGGCATTTCAAAAACATATAGTAAACGCCCTCCGTGTTACATACGCTAAGGGGCTATTGTAACTTGGCAATAAGTATTGTAATCATATTATTGTAGGTACTGCATACTACTTTGTCAAATTATATTTGACGTTTATAAAAATTTGAGATTCAAAGGCATTTCATCGTTGTGTCACGTTGCGCCACATCAAAACAAACGCAGTGAGTTGACAGGAGTAAGATTGAGAGGTCTACAAATTAAGAACAAAGGCTGTCACCGGCGCGCCGTTGCTCGGGTTGCTGCTCATGAAATATTCATAGACACGGATGCGGTCGAATGTATCGCTGCGATATATTTACCGCTGACCATGACGGTCGCCGAAATATTAAATAGGCGAGATGTTATGATTATATACGCAGTCATGATGAAATTCCTATTCCTCGTACCGAATCCTTCTTAGGTTTTTTTCATATCATATTGAAATAAAGATAACTAGCTACTACACTAACACTACACTAACTAAAACACTTACTGAAGTAAGCGAAGCTTTTGTACTGTAATATAGTTTAGCTTTTCCCTTGACGAGCAGCCTTAAATCTATGTCGGAAGAGTGTATTTTTTGTAGCAGTTTTTAACATTTTATTTATGATACAATCCTAACTTCAGAAGATGTTAGGGTTATTAAGAACCTGAAGAGTAAATCTTTGGAAGAGATTCAAATTATGTTTATAGACCTATTATTAATATTTTTCAACCGTATTTCATGAAAACTAAAAATATTAAATGTACCTACACTAAAAACGAGTATACCGTTATCTAGATAATTATGATGTCTAGATCAGGTATAAACTGAAACTAAGTTACGTTCGTTTACTTGAATCGAATTACGTTCTTACACAAATATGAACTTTTAGGTCCAAGTTAGCCCTTGCGTTATTTTGCTTGGGTTCTTTATACGCAAGTTTGAGGTGGATTAACAAAGAAGTTATAACTTGGGTGTTTGCGAGTTCATTGTCTGAATAGAGATTAAGCGAGCCCTCGGTGGATTTGCCTAATACCCAGACGGATTGTTACTGGGTTAGCTATACGCCAAATAACAATAGGGCTCATAATTTAGAAATATTTTACAATGTAGATAAGGTGGGCGAAAAAGGTCTGATAAAAACTTGTGAAATATATATTTATATATGTATAAGATACAAAATTAATACAATGGCAATCATGAAAATGCAAGTAAATGAATTAGGATCACGTAAAATAACTTAAAAATAATATAGCCATAAATACTTAATTCTTTTTAGAAGGTTCTATTCTGAAACAGCATATAAATAGGGCTGATGAGGGTCGATGGACCCGCTTAAAGTGAAGTCCGGTAACTGTCGTTAAATATGCACTCAATTTTAAGTACGCGAACATGTTACTGTGAAAGTAAATAATGACCGCAGGCGCGTTGCCGTTTTTATACCCAATTGGCGTATGTTTAGTACAAGATTAGTAGTAATGTATACCACTGTGGTGTAAGGGATGGTTTGGCTCAGTATTATTTTATGATTAACGACCTATTTGGAAGGTAAATTTTTCGGTAGTATGATTCAGATTTATTTGACTAAAATATGAAATTCTAAAGCTGTTACAAATTTTACATTATTGGTTTTAACACCTTTCATTAATACTTTAATATACTTAGACATTACTAATAATTGTTTTTATTATGGACAGTTGTTTTCACAATAGGATATATTTAATAGTATTACTGCTACATTATAAAAATCATAAAATCATAATTACATTTAAATGCATATAGAACATACTCGGTTGGGGCGGTACTAACCTCTCACAGAAGACCAACCCAAAATAACAGAATTCATGTCGTCGTGTTTAGTTGGTGATTGCGATACCGGAGGCCCAATGATGCAGAAGCAGAATGTGGATGACCATGCAGCATTGCCTGCATTCGCAATGTATATGGTGTCCACTACTCTTGGATTCTGCTCATGCTGTCCATTAAGTAGAGTAGAGACACTTTAGCAGGCTCTAATGTACCAAGAAATAGAAAACAAAAAACAAAACCAAGTAAAATCAATCATGCAATTATTATGGTGCGTGTCGACCCGTAATGTAAATATCGTACAAAGGTTTGTTATTGTAACTGATCTGAACAAACGTAACCAATGTAATTTTTGTAAGTAGATGTCATAAGGGCAGAAAGTGATGATACAATTTATCATTGTTCATGAAATTATGTATTATAATATCAATCACATAATCAATCACAGTCCTAATATTTGTATAAGACTCAGTAAACACGACTAAGTTCTGTAATAAACAAAAAGCAAAACTTAGTATTAAATATGGAAAATTCTTTGGAAAATTGTTATTTTGAAATACCGTATTATTATTTTTAAGGTCTAGTGAAGATATATTCCGTTTTACTTTATCTTTTGTCAGATTTTGTCTAAGTCCTAATATAAAAAGTATTTACATTCACGATAATTTTAAGACAGTATAAATTTGTAGTATAATCATGTAATACTACATTAATCTAAGGTGATACGGAGCATGTAAGCTTAATACTGAAAACTAGATGCTTCTGCGCTTGCTTCAAGTAAGGACCAAGTTTTTTACATGTAACCTGTTGGGTACTTATGGTTTACGGAATTATAGTGGTTAATCTTAGTGACATAAGGAAGGGAAAGCTAGCTAGCTTAGTTATTACGATTCACCTTCATTAGGATCTAAAATGAGCCTGCAAGATATTGGTTATAGTATAAACTATGAGCAAAATAAAACACCTGTAGACTTTCCCGAAACTTTCTGCCACGCACAGCAAAACTGTGGAATGAGCTGTCGCCTGCGGTGTTTCCGGATCAATACGACCTTCAAACCTCCAAGAAAAGAGCGTATTCCTTCCTAAAAGGCCGGCAACGCACTTATAACGCCTCTGGTGTTGCGGGTGTCCAATGATACGACTGCCCTCTATATAACAAAAAAAATAAAAAAATTACATATTTGAAAGTTTCGATTTATGAAGAAACGAAAAATTATGTTTCTTTATACTTAAGTTTATTCATATTTATTGTCTGTTCTGCGAGGAAGTATACATAACAAGTGGGTGACGACAAACAACCAGATAGTCAGAATTCTCAGCTCCTGCTGACATTGTGTCAGGTGTAAAAGAACACATTAAGATTTAAAACTTTCTAATGTGCTGATCGCTAAATGAAGCTTGGATTATTTGCTAGTCTGTGTAAGTTGGAGGAGGCAAGGACATTTTAGAGGTTTCCTGTTTCACGTTTATATGTCTCTACTATACTACTACTAATTTGCAAGCTGTTCTTCGAACACAAGTTTTTATTTATATAAAAGCTAACCAGAACACTAATGTAAGTGGCTTAGCAGATGTGTTCAAAACACATGAATTACCAGACACATTTAAAATATTTCTTCAACTTCGTCACTATGATTTTGTGCCATTTTACTAAAATTAATATTTAAGTCAGACTTTTAACCTCCATAATACAATTATTTTTGCAGAAACAAAGCTCAAAGACGGAAGGAAGAAATAATAAGCGTTTCTGTCTATTTTGTTGTTTTTATGTGTAAAGCTTGGCATAACTGTAATTTAAGCATTCAGACCCTCTGTAACGTAATAAGGTGAGTCGTAATAATTTGTAAATGGTTCCTTAATTTAAAAAATGTAGTTCGATAGCAGCATTTTACTGATTTTGTTCAATTCATGTGACTTTTAGGAATCCTTGTACAATGTTTAGTCTGTATTTGTAACTGATATTATTTTTTCATGCTTATCTCGTCGTGTATGTGTAATAATAAATAAATATGTATCGTATTTCACGTCATGTTTGCGTCATCAACAGATAATTAGTAGTTACAGTTCGATCGCATCCCAAGTGTTAGGTAAAGCGCGCGTGACTAACTTGAGTGATGAGTCCTACGACATGATATTATTAACCAAGATGTTGGCGTCCTTCTAAAGTTCCTCCAAGTAAGTTTGGGTGGATTTATTAAGATATTATATACAGCTATTTAACAGGCAAACAAGGACGCCTTCGAATTATGTTTCGGCACAAATGGGTTGTCTTGAATGACTTCCAGGAAACCAGTGCTAAGCAATTCCTTTTAGTGAGGGTTACAGGGCGGGACATGCACACGCGACAACTGACTCGTGACTGTGAACTTGAGTTGTCCTGTCTGATTATTGTCCCTATACAGTAAAAAATTTCGTATGATTTCACAGAGGGGAGCTGTTAGATGGGGACAGCAAAGGACTGGTTATTGTTGAAAACCTTGGTGGAGGTCTGTGTCTAGCAGTGGACGTCCTTAGGCATAGTGATGATGATGATGATGATGATTACAAAGCATTTAACAAGTGAGGTACCATTTGAAAGTCTACATGGTTTCATTATTTTCATAATCTGAATGTCTTTATATACTTATGATTTCACTTTAGAGTATACTATCAAAAAACAATGTTTTTCAATATATGTTTAAGAACCATTACAGACATTGCTTTTATCACAAAATAGTACTTAAGTCAAAAAGTCATAAATATTTTTCGTGATATAGTAACACATCTCAGACTGAATTAACAATTGTCTATATAAAAAATATTATGTTTTCTTAGATAAACCCCAATTATTTGTTTTGGGTGACAATAGATCCAACGACCTCTGGCTTAGAACAGCTAATAATGATGAAATGAAACCAAGACTTTGGTCATATCTATACAAATAAATAAAATTGTAGTGTCTGTTTGTAATATTAAAATAATCGCTTTCTACTACATGCATATGAATGTATATAAGGTACACTACCAAAAAATATATTTTTAAAATTTTTGTCTGTCTGTCTGTCTGTTTGTTCCGGCTAATCTCAGGAACCACTGGTCCGATTTGAAAAATTATTTCAGTGTTGGATAGTCCATTTATCGAGGAAGACTATATCATATATATCATCATCATATATCATCACGCTACTACTAATAGGAGCTGAGCACCAATGGAAGAATATTTCAAAAACGGAGGAAAATTTTCACGCCAGGGGCAATATAAGACGCAAACGAGGTTGCGTGGGCCAGCTAGTAACTAATATAATCAATTTAACTTAGTTTTTGTAGAAATGATAACTCAATATTAAGTATTTAAAAATGTAAGCTACAAGGTTAAGAAATAAAGAAAACTCAATTTTAAACTTATAACAAAGGCGCTAAGTTTAGTAGGCATTTAAAATAAAATGAACGGCGTAAAATATGTACTAAAACAATGACCTGAAAATGCAAAGGAACGCTTCTGAAACTGAGTTCTCCGCCCATCATTATTATTACATCTTGAGGAATTGTAAACGAACCCTTTTACGGGTCTGAATAGTAACCGTCTTGTTCTTGACGTTGGCTGGTCGTAATAAAACTAATAGGTTTGTCAATATAACATCTGAACCTCGTATATTTTAATATATCGCAAAAGAAATATTTTAAATTTATAAGACAGATTTTTACATAAAATTATACGTACCTACCAACATAAAATTTTAATTTTTAAATAATTAAAACTATCAAACAATCAAAGTTACATAGCTCTAGGTATGTTATTTAACTAGAAAAAGATTATTAGAAAGTAAGTACATACTTACTTTCATTAAAAATATTACCTTACTGCCTTCTAAGTTTGTTTTTTTTTTTCATTGATAGCCATTTATGTTTTGAGATTCCAGAAATCTTTAAGCATGAAATAATTTACATAGATTAGACGGCTAAAGCTTTTTTACGGCGTAAAATGGGCGTTGTTCCCAAACCAGTTGTTCTGAGCAAAGATAATATGATGTAGGTGTATAATTTTATAGCCGAGTCCCGCGGTATTAACCGCGTATATTAATGTACCTTTACAACCGCGGGTAACACCGCAGAGCAAAGTTAGTCTAAAAAAAGTAGATAAGTCACTCCTTATTACATCAGCTATCTGTCAGTGAAAGTCCCGTCAAAATCAGTCCAGCCGTTCTAGGGATTAGTCGGAACAAACAGACAGACAGACAAAAATTGAAAAAAATGTTATTTTGTTACATGTAACGTATATACATACATATGCATTTAGTAAAAAGCTGTTAATATTACATTCTTTTTTTTTATTTGTACAGAATAGATGTATAGATAGATTACAAACAGACACTCCAATTTCATTTATTTATATAGATAATTATTGCGTTAGTCACTAACATCACACACTTACTGTTGGTGTGAGTATTTTATGTACCCAAAGTTAAGATTAATACATATCAATGTTATTTCTAACACTTTATTTGCATTTATGTTCTAAACTGCTTTATAAGTGGTATGACTGGTGGCTGGTATATTATATTTATAAATTTTTCTCCCCCTAACATAATTTGTTTTCATTACAGAGCCGTCCACTAAGCTCATTATTACTCCCAATAATGCTGTTTAACGAAAAGACCATTATTTATCATAATAACTACGGACAATGTCTGCCTTTGTGCGGCGAATATTTTTCATTATGAAATATACATTTTCTAGAAATATAATATAGAGTTGTGTAATAGATAACAGGGGTTGAATTTTAAAATTATTTCAGTAGTTATTATATAAAGTACATTAAGCTTACTTAAATACTCTTATGTAAATTCGTATGAGTATGTAAGATATAATTTATTCATATGTCTATAGGTGTTTTATTAATTTTGGTAGTTCAGTACATCCTAATTATATCACACTAATATTATAAAGGTGAAAGTAAGTTTGTTTGTTACACTTTAACGGGAAAATACTTAACCGATCATCATAAAGCTTGGTACACATATTCTGGGAGATATTAGAATTAACATAGGATACTTTAATAGATTCGGGCGAAAGCTAGTATGTGCGTGAGCGATAAGACCGCCTATTATTACATATTTTGCTTATTTTATAACTCATCCTATGTTTTTTTTTGTATTTTTGTATGTTTACAATAAAGATATGACTGCACGTTTGGCCTAGAGGTTAAGCGGTCGCCACGCCTTTCCCTACTTCGCCAAGTGTTGTGGGTTCAAATCCCACATGGAATAAGACTTTGTGCACTGTGGCGACCTCCACATACCACATAACATACTACAGCGCCATCTACCGAAGTTACACTGAACTACGGAGTAACCTACAATACGAAGAAACTACCAATCCCGAATCGCGCAATAAATAGTTCTCGCGCCGAGTAGCATATATACAACATCCCAACATCAACTGTTGGGCAGTAGCCCGCCAGGCATGATCACCTCGCCTGGTCGGAGGATCCTCCCTTTGTGTTGGGTGGAACATAGCACCCGTTCCCCCACAGCACAAACAATTAAAATAGTTGGGAACTAAATTATTATTTTTAAAGTTTCCGAATACTATTTCTCATACGACGTAGCAAACATTGTAGAAAGTGCAGGTTTTATGTTTTTTAAGCAATATGAAAGCGCTGGCACCTTCAGATTCAATTAGATATTATTTTATAAGCCGGGAAACGGTACAGGAAATATTTTTCTTCAACTTACTTTATAGTTTACCGTTCACTCGAGACGAAAGATTTAAATTAACATCGTATTTTTAGTATCGTCGATCTCGGCGTAAAAATGTTACATCCGAGTTATTGAAGACGGTCAATTTTTATCTATAACGTTTCGGAGTAAATCGATTGAGATTTTTCACATTGAAATATTAGAGGTTTCGCGGTCCCTATATTTCGAAGGTCTCACAGCGACGAGCCTGTTAATAAACACAATATTTCCTCGTCCTAAAATCGCAGAAAATCGAAATAAAACAGAAAAAGACAGTCTCTTTTTTACACAGTGACATGTAGTGAAGTGACCGAATAAATTGCTCATTTGTCAACGTCTTCGCGTTGCCGAGGAGAAAAATGATTCAGTGAATCTGTCGGGGTGTCACGTCGCTGAATTAATTGAAATAAATTATCTTCTCGACAACAGTTTCATCTATAACGAGCATAATGTGACGTGTGTCAAATTACTCTTAAAACTGTCTCCCAGTTCTAAAAAGTATTTATTTATGACTTTTGAGCCGCCCCGAGAGACTTTGTTCTATCAAAAGATGTGTATGTATATGTTAATAACAATACTTGGACATACTCGTACTTATAACTTGAAATTTCATGTTTGATAAAATAATCTAATAAAGGTAACGGTAATAAATAAAAAAGTTAAGATATACTAAAGATTTTATTGCTTACGAAATTAGCGAATCGAGCTTTTTGTTACAGTGGTAAAGCCAATGTTGACTTGTGTTCATCGAACTGTGAGTTTGCCTTGCTGTTGCTCAAACAGTTTGGTCAGGAGGCTTTTAACTTCAATGGAATATTCAAAGGTCGGTTGGTAAAAATATGGTTCAATTGGAGCTACGTTCCACGCGAATTTCAATTTAATATTCAGGCGATGAAAAATACATCGTCATAAAAACCGGACAATATGAGTTTTTAGAGGTCCCGTATTTGAATAGTGATATTTATTGAGTTTACCCTACTCTAATATAAGCATTTTAGTTATATGTTAAACAAGCTGAACACCGCGAGGCGAAGCTAGTTTAAAAAAGTAGTCTAAGTTACTTCTTGTGTCATCAGCTATCTATCAGCGAAAGACCCGTCAAAATCGGTCCAGTCATTCCAGAGATTAGCCGTAACAAACAGACAGACAAAAATTTGAAAAAAAAAAAAATTTGGTATATTCGTGTATACATACATATGCATTTACGAAAATGTGGTTATTTTAATATTACAAACAGACACTCCAATTTGATTTATTTTTATAGAACGGTCTGTTGCAAATGTACTACTTATGGTATGGGCAAGATGTTATGAAATTTATAACGTTCATATTTTTCCACTATCTGAAAAAAATAGCTACGAAACTTACTACAAATACATTATTTAATACTGAAATATATACTATTTTATATTAATAACTTGCTAGGTCATGAAATAGGTATTTGGTTTTATTTGATTTTAGGATGAGCAATTTCAGAGTGTTGATGAGCACTTTCGTACACACCACAAGTGTACTGAATGTTCATTCACACTCTCCATGCCGTGTGGTGCCGGTTAAGAATAGCTCCACCCCGTTTCTTCCCGTGGGTGTCGTAAAAGTCGACCAAGGGATAACATTAATATGTTATAATTACCAGAGGATGGGCAGCAGCATCCTACTGACTACAATATCATCTCACTGCGATCGCCAACCCGCATGCCAAGCGTGGCGATTATGGCAAATCCCCCCTAATGGCAAACAGAATAAGGAAACGGCCCCTAGTCCCCGGCGGCCCTGCTGTTCCTGGCTATGGTAGCGGCCAAGGAAATGGCGGGGCAGGGGGTGCGAAGAATCTCCGGGTACGATCGGGCTACCATAAACGACGACTGGACCTGGCAACTTACAACACGCGCACATTGCGGACCGACGAGAAAGTGTTCGAATTGGAGGAAGAATTGAGCGGGGTACACTGGGACATTTTGGGATTATCTGAAGTCCGTAGAAAGGGGGAGGACTCGATATTACTCCTATCTGGTAACTTTCTCTATTACCGGGAGGGCGATCATCTGTCCCAAGGTGGTGTCGGGTTCCTGGTACACAAGTCCCTCGTAAATAACGTGATCAAAATTGAGAGTGTGTCTCCAAGGGTTGCGTACCTTATACTCAGAGTAACCAAAAAATACTCGCTGAAGGTGATACAGGTCTACGCTCCGACCACGACACATCCTGATGATGAGGTGGAGACTATGTATGAGGACATTAGTAGAGCCATGCATATGTCCAACACTCACTACACCGTTGTTATGGGGGACTTCAATGCAAGGTTGGGTAAACGAAGCGGTGAAGAGCTGCGAGTGTGGTCATTTGGAGTTGGTCGACGGAACCACCGGGGCCACCTATTGGCCAGCTTCATGGAGAAGGAGGGACTGTATATGATGAACTCCTTCTTCCATAAAAGGGAGCACAGGAGGTGGACTTGGATAAGTCCCGATGGCAAAACAAAAAATGAGATTGACTTCATCATGTCGACGAAGAGACAAGTTTTCAATGATGTCTCGGTGATCAACAGGGTAAAAACCGGCAGCGACCACCGGCTGCTTAGAGGCACATTGAATCATAACATAAAACTCGAATGATCGCGACTGGTGAGGTCCACGCTCCGACCATCCCCCGTTCACATCCAAAACCCCGAGAGCTTTCAGCTCGAACTTCAAAACCGCTTTGCATGCCTTGAGAACTGCATCGATACTAACGAGCTCAGTGACAATATAGTGGAAACTGTCCATATGTCGGGTCTAAACTATTCAAGACCCGCCGGATCAATAGAACCAAGAGATTCTCTGATGACACTCTTAAGCTAATGGAGGAAAGGCGCAATATGACTCTGCAGTCTCCAGATGAAGTGTCCAATTTCCGTCTGCTCAATAGACGGATCTCAAAATGTCGTAAAAAAGATATACGCCAATTTAATACTCTATATGTTAAAGAGGCTATAGAGCGAAACAAAGGTACAAAAGTGTTCGCAAGAGCTCTGTCTATTGGGCAGAGCCAGTTGACAAAGTTGAAGACCGATGATGGCAGACTGTTATCGTCGAAACCTGAGCTTTTGAGTGAGATAGAGAAGTTCTACAGACAGCTATATATAGCATACACGGCAACACTAGACCCTGTCACTGAGTTGCATAAAGACCCCAGGGCTAAGTTAACCCGACACTATACCGAAGATATTCCGGACGTCAGCTTGTGCGAGATTAGTATGGCTCTTAAACAGCTCAAGAACAACAAAGCACCAGGTGAGGACGGGATTACAGCAGAGCTTTTGAAGGCGGGTGGAAAACCGCTCTTAAAAGTCCTTCAAGGGATATTTAGTTCCGTCCTATTCGGTGGAAAACCGCCTGAGGCATGGTTCGGGAGTGTGGTGGTACTTTTTTTCAAAAAGGGTGATAATACCCGGCTAAAGAATTATAGACCCATCTCACTTCTGACTCATGTCTATAAGCTGTTCTCGAGAGTCATTACGAATCGTCTCGAACGCAAATTTGACGACTTCCAGCCTCCCGAACAAGCCGGTTTCCGAAAAGGCTTTAATACCATAGACCACATATTTACGCTGCGGCAGATAATACAAAAGTCCGAAGAGTATAATCTACCACTGTGCTTGGCGTTTGTGGACTATGAGAAAGCTTTTGATTCGATTGAAACATGGGCTGTGCTCCAGTCTCTCCAGCGGTGCCAAATCGACTACCGGTATATCGAAGTATTGAAGTGTTTGTACGAAAACGCCACTATGACAGTCCGTCTACAAAATCAGTACTCGAAGCCTATACAGCTGCAGCGAGGAGTGAGACAGGGAGACATAATATCTCCAAAACTATTTAATACGGCACTGGAAGACGTTTTTAGGCTTCTTGACTGGAACGGACTTGGCATCAACATTAACGGCGAGTACATCACCCACCTTCGATTTGCTGATGATATAGTGGTCATGGCTGAAACCATGGACGACCTTAGCATAATGCTCGATGGCTTCAGTAGTTTCTCTAAGCGGGTGGGTCTTAATATGAATATGGACAAGACGAAAATTATGTCGAACGTCCATGTCGCACCAACTCCAGTGAGAATTGGAGACTCTACGCTCGAAGTTGTCGAGGATTATATATACCTAGAACAGATTATTCAGTTAGGTAGGTCCAACTTTGAGAAAGAGGTCAATCGTCGAATCCAACTCGGCTGGGCGGCTTCGGAAAGATGCGTGACATTTTCTCGTCCCAATTACCGCAGTGTCTCAAGACGAAAGTTTTTGACCAGTGTGTGTTGCCAGTGATGACTTATGGTACAGTGACGTGGTCACTCACAATGGGCCTGATAAGAAGGCTCAAAGTTGTACAAAGAGCAATGGAGAGATCAATGCTCGGAGTTTCTCTGCGTGATCAAATCAGGAATGAGGAGATCCGCAGACGAACAAAGGTCACCGACATTGCCCGTAGAATTGCCAGGCTTAAGTGGCAGTGGGCAGGGCACATTGCTCGCAGACAGGACGGCCGATGGGGCAAAAAAGTACTGGAGACCACGTACTGGAAAACGGAGCGTGGGTAGGCCCCCTGCAAGATGGTCCGACGACCTGGTTAAGGTCGCAGGAATCTGTTGGATGCGAGTAGCATCGGACCGGTTGTTGTGGGAAGCCTATGTCCAGCAGTGGACGTCTTTCGGCTGACATGATGATGATTTTTTTTTTTTTTTTTTAAAAGACAGTTGTCTTTTAGCATTAGGAATGAATATACATCCTGTGTTGCGGGGGACTTTACAAACATACATGTAACGGACACAAAGAACACCCAGACTCAGGACAACACTTTGTGGATCACACAAAGTGATGTCCCATGTGGGATTTGAACCCACGGCACTTGACGCAGTAGCAAGCGGCGTAGTGACCGCTTAAACCACTAGGCCAACCGTGCAGTCGATTTTATATTGTTTAAAAATAATATAGTAAAATCTCAGATGATGAATATTAAATTAAAATTCGCCCTTTCTCATTCTCTCAATCGGTCTCAATCGCTCTCTCCCTCTTCTTTCGTCGAAGTCTATTTTGTCAATGACTAAGTTTAGTGACGAGCTTGATCCGTAAAAATTTTACCCTCATGCGCCTAAAGAAGTTTCACTTCAAAAATAATAAAAATCTATGCAAGTACAGTATAGGATCTAGGTTGGGCTTTTCAAGAAAGGACCATAGTATTGAGTCAGCCCGTCCATACAGACGCTATACCACCAGAAAGGCACTTAATATGAACTTATATTTTACAAGCCTAGAGACTATACACACATTTACATGATATAGTACGTAGGTAAGTTGTAGTTGCATTTATTTATAATAAAAAAGGATAAAGGTATTCTTCTATCGGTCAGTATACATAGTACAAACTTGGCTTAGTTTCAAACTAGATGGTGTTGTGTACTAGATGTTAACTAAGAACTATATCAATAACTATCAACTATAATTACTATCCATTGCTGCAAAACTACAATCATGTGGTTGTGATTGGTGTTATTTATGAAATTGATCAGATGAGTTTTCATTTCTACAAACGTAGATACCTAGTTAAAACAGAACAGTTAAAAAATATTTTGCCTCAATGGCCACTATATAAGAAAAAGTTTCTTAGATAATAGCAGTGAAAACATGTATTATATGTGGGTATGAGAACTACAGATTGTCTCTGAAATTTTAAGGTTTAATTTTTAGAAGTTACAACCTAAAGTACTACAATAACTGAAACTGTCAATAGTATTAAAAAAATATTTATAATTTTGATGATGATGATGATGATGATGATGAATTTCAGAGTTCTATGTACGAAATTAGCTTGAAGAGTTTCTGTAAAAGTAATATATATTTCTCTATTTAAAAGATGTTGTTATCTGTTAAAAACCCTTATCTAGGTATACTAAAATTATTAAGCTGGAGAGTTTCTTTGTTTCGTTATTCGCTCTAATCTCAGGAAGTACAGGGCCGATTTGAAAAAATATTTCACTGTTAGACAGCCCAGTTGTCAAAGAAGGCTATAGACTATATAACATCACGCAAACGAGGTTGCGTGAGGCAACAAGTCATTTACATAACTACAGAACTGTTACCAATAATTCTATTATATCTTAGAATGCCAATTGCGAAATTAATTCAGCCTGGAAATAAAATTAATAAGATCTTAGGAATACCTAAAATGGAGGAAAAATATATTATTAACAGAAAACACATGTATAATTAATACTCAAATAAATGTTTCTAAAATATAACAATAACACATACGGTACAGTATCTATTTGAGAGTTAACTCCAAGATATGTTGAGAGAATGAAAATCCAGACTCAAATTTATACATTCTACAGTTTTATTATAAGTACGATTAGATAAAAAATCATCAAAATACGTTTATACGATGTAAATAAGTTTTGTAAATGAAAAGAGTGCTAGTTTTTCTTTCAAAAGCTTTACATACAAAAAAGATCAAAGTGCAGCGTTATAAATGGTAATAGAATCGGCCCTTATCAAGCCCGAACCTTACGCTGTTATCTGTAAATTCGACTATACGATAGTATAAATTCACTTACCTTTTCGGGATCCCTTGTCCCTATCGGCTTTTCAGACATGTTTACACTTTATATATGTTTAACGCAATGTGTCTTTAAGCTTTGTGTGAAAAACAAAGAACATTATTCTTTCTTTACATTTGTTTATCGTGTGAATAACTTCTGTGTCTTCATGTTCTTGCCATAAATGAGAATTCAATATTGAAATGTAATTATGATTGATGATATATGCCCATAGATCTCGACATTATTTTACAAAAAGTGTACAAAGTATCTCACTAGGCCGCCATAGTGTGGGTAAGCATTCTCAGTAAGTATGGTGACCACCACGCTTAGATTCTATTCATGCTTTCCATCAGACCCAGTAGAGTAAAAAATTTAATAATCATTTTCAAGAGGTAGGTACTTTAGTTTTTTTACGACATTGTGCCAATTACATTGTTCATAATATTGGCAGGGAAAAACGAACAATGATTAGGTGAATTTCGAACAATCACATTTATATAAGATGTACCCATGACACATTTACATGCATCTCGGAATACATATCAGTTGTATAATGACATATATATTTTTAACATATTTGCAAACATAATAGTTTTTATTACAAGCTTTTATTTAGTTGCATTTGTCCCGATGTTTTGATTTATAAAAAAACTATAAATTAATCCATTTCAGTAAATCTATACTAATAATAAAGCCGAAGAGTTTGTTTGAACGCGCTAATCTGAGGAACCGCTGGACCGATTTGAAAAATTATTTTGGTGTTGGATAGTCCATTTATCGAGGAAGGCTATAGGCTATATATCATCACGCGGAGCATCAATGAAGAATGTTTCAAAAACGGGGAAAAAATTTCACACTACGGGCAATATAAGACGCAAACGAAGTTGCGTGGGTCAGCTAGTGTAATATATTTTTATTAGTTGAACGCGTTAATTCCAGAAAGTACTGGTTCTATAGGATATCTATCATTACGCTACTATCAAAAGAAGGGAAGTATCGAAGAAAAATATTGCTATATATTTATATAAGGAATTTTTTTTCATTGAGCGCGCTGCGTAAATGGTTAAAGTTGTGCTGAACCAATTTAAAAAAAAAAAAAACACTTCCATAACAGTTATAAAAAAATCCGCGACATCATATCTTTTAAGGTTAGCTCACTATTACCCTTTTTAACATTACGCCACGGGCAATATCAGACGCATAAAAGATTGCGTGGGTCAGCTAGTATTATATATTTATATAGAAGTAATAGTAAGTATTGTATTATACGTATATTATTTGTTTAATCAATCTATTTCTGCTATGGGGAACGGGTGTCATGTCCCTCCAAAAGAAAAAGAGAATCCTCCGACCAGACGAGGTGATCATGCCTGGTGGGGCACAGCCCAACGCTTGATATGGGGATGTTGTATAATTATATTATTATTATGCTAATTAGCGCGAGATCTTCTATGGCGCGATGCAGGATTGGTAGTTTCTTAGGCCAATGGCACTGTAGTGTAAATGTGTTTTAACGTTGTGTGTAGAAGTGACCATTGGGCTTTATAATACAAAATTTTGTTTTTATATTATATATCCATCAAAATAAGATTTTCTGTACCTATTCCTTTTTCCACCCACAGCACGTGTTGGTCAATTTTTCAAATAGCTTTTGAAAATTAAAACCGTTGCAAGACACCTAATTTTTATAAAATGTCTTAATTTAAGTGGCTGGCCTCATTTTTTTACCAACAATATAACAAATTATGGACCACTTAGCGATAGGCCTACTAGGGAGAAAAAGAGCATTAAGGTATAATTTATCACGCTTTCCACACCATTAAACATAGAGACTGCAAAACCGCAGCTTACACGTGATAAGCTCCATGAGAACTGAATTGTCTGCTGTGTGAAAAAACTTGTTTGATAGTGTTACCATACAAGGTTTAGGTATTTAATGAATTGACCCTGGCTCCCAAGATACATGGGTTTCAGTATCTATACATGATTATTAATAAAAATTATGTGCCAATAAACTATTGTTAGCTGTCAGTGACTCGACTGGACGTTTGATGATTGATTCCTTTGATTGAAATTCGATTCCATTAGTTAACCTAATGCAATCGAATTGCAATCAAACGACTTGCAATTTTATCCATCTATAACACTATCCAACTCATCATCACCATTAACTCACTTTAATTTAAAAAGAAAAATAACCTTGTTGGTCATGGTTATTTTTGAACACGTAGATAATATTGGTTCTCTAGGAAGTCTTAATTTATACGACTTGTTCATATTCTGAGACCCATTTTACAAAACTTCAAAACATTTTATATACACACACAACACTAGCATGTTATCTTTCGAATACAAGTTTGGATTTAAACTTGGATATATGTCTACTGAATATAATAAATCGATAACACAGAAAGATTAAAGTTACTTCTTCTGAAGCTTGTTCAAATAAGTATCTTAAAAAATGATAAAAAAGTTACTCAACAAAATATAGAGTAAATCTTGTTAATAATGCAGACTAACTTCATGCTTTCATCTTTGATAGAGCTACAGTTTTTAAGCAAGTATACAGCCCGCGTACTGAATCTAGTTTGCTTTGAATGTCAGCTCATTCAGAACATAATAGCACACTTCTAGAGATGTAAAGCACAGTCGTAGAGCTTACTAGTAAAATAGTAAATAGTAATCTTTTATCAAATTGCCACAACAGTTTTTTTCATTAGCCCAAATTTGTAGATATTTCTGTGCAATAAATGTCGTTCTTGAACGGCATGAAGCCGTAATGCTGTTAAAAATATAACAAGTTCAATCATGACGGTTAATCTATTCTTATATTTCCTTACCTAATATCATATCATACTTAATTATTACCTAATACCGTCGGAAAGCCGCGCTTCGGTACGCATGGGCCGGCTCGACCGGAGTGATACCACAACCTCACAGAAAACCGGTGTGAAACAGCACCTGCTCTGTGTTTCATCGAGTGAGTGCGGGCTCCGGAGGCTCATACCCCAACCCCTCCCCCATCCCCTTTTCCATTCACCCAAAGTCCGGTAACGCACTTGTGACGCCTCTAGTGTTGCGTAGTATGTGTCCATGGGTGGCGGTAATCGCTTACCATCAGGCGATACGTCATCTCGTTTGCCCAAAATTCAATAAAAAAGACGCTTTGGCAATTGGTCAATCTGATAACCAATTTAATATTACGTCATATCAATCTTATAAGAATCTACACCCCTAACAACGAACAGTTTTTTAGTAATCAGAAGAAAATGAACAGCGAATAGATATTACAATAAGAATTTCCATTTTTGAAGAGAAAACTTCTTTAGCGGCGCTGTGTACTTTTTTGCAATAGGTAAAAATGTATAAACTCGCGTCAGGTCACGTGACCTGATCGAAAATTCGTAAGACGGATGTTTTAATAGAGTGACAGTTGATTGGGAAGTGTAATTTTGAGTAGTCTATCGCCAACGTCCATACCACGTTGAATACACCGGTTCTCGTCCGATCACCGAAGTTAAGCAACATTAGCCTCGGTGGCGTAGTGGTAGCGTATGCGACTGCTAAGCTTGAGGTCTCGGGTTCGATTCCCGGGTCGGAACAAATGTTTGTATGATCTACAAATATTTGTTTCGGAGTTTGGGTGTTTTCTATGTATAATATGTATGTATTTACAAAAAAAAAAAGTATATAAGTATTTATATCAGTTGTCTAGTACCCATAACACAAGCTCTGCTTAGCTTGGGACTAGATGGCGTTGTGTGCTAAATGTCCGGCATATTTATTTATTTATTTATATTATTTATTATTAGGCGTGGCTAGTACTTGGATGGGTGACCGCCTGGGAATACCACGTGATGTTGGCCTTTTTGCACTTTTTTGAAGTGAAAACTTCTTTAGCGGCGCTGTGTACTTTTTTTGGAATGGGTAAAAATGTATAAACTCGCGTCAGGTCACGTGACCTGATCGAAAATTCGTAAGACGGATGGAGAGAGGACAGGCGGCGCAGGGCGCTTGCGCGAATGTTCGTGTGTGTATGTAATATAAATTGTCATGTTTGTGTACGATAGCGCAATAAATGAATATTGTATTCCACCACATAAACAATAGTACTTTTATACTGATAATGAAAGCAATTCGTACAAAATAATTCTCTAATCATTCCAAAATATCAAAAATGCACAACGTTAATATTCAAGTTTTCACTTCTGCCGGCATTCCCGGAGTGCAACCCGTCGTTTTTTTTAACAATGGTATCCATTACCGTGTTCCATAAATGATAAAAATTTAGAAAACGAAATATCGGTAAATATTTATCATGGTCGCCGATGGCCAAGGTTGAATAGCTCGATGACAAAAAATTATAATTTATATTTATTTATTTACTATTATACCTTACACTATCATTACCGATTACATCCAATGCAATAGTGACGGACCAAAATGAATATTTTTTTTTAAATACGTATGTAAGCTATCTATTATTATTTTTTTGTAAATAACTCTAAAATTTATTAGTTTTTACGCCATGTATTTAATGTAATATTTATTTAAAATGCATATAAACACATTCGTAAGAATATTGACATAAAAACACACAGGCAAATATACGCAGTACCAGCTTTTAATACGTATTTTTAAGGTGCTTAGTTGAATAACCGCAAAGAACCTCACAAAGTGCAAAAAAGCTCTCTGTCTTACTTCAGAATGACGGGTATACGGTGTCCCAAAGGGTATAAAACCATGCAGATGATACCACAGCATAGCTAAAGTCCATTATAAAAATAATCCCTGAGCTCCTTTGGAAGACAAAGTATATTTTATTCAAAGAAAGATCGCGGCCCAGGTACATTATATAAGCGACGATTTTTATCAAAAATATTGAAATTGTGGAATAAAAGAAAAACCTTTTCAAAGGTTTGTTACGATAAATTGGAAGAAATAAAAAAAGGCTTAGGTTGAATGTACCAAATGGTTTCGTCATTTAAATGAAAGCAAAATTTGAATAATTCAATTTATATTGTATTTTTCTTCGACGAAAATATAAACTGTCGATATTTGTTACGAAAATTCTTAGCTGGATCTTGTAGAAATAAATTTCATTTTCACTTTGTTGAATTTGAAAGGACTGATTAAAATTTGAATCATGAATTAAATCATGAATATTTTTGAAATGAATATCTAGGTAGCGTTGGTAGCAAAAAGTCTGACGCTGGTACTAATTAAACATTTATGAGACGAGCAGGTTGAAAAAAATTATACGTAAGTGACTCTGTATGTCTGTCTGTTATGCTTTCTTTGCTAAACCGCTGCACAGATTTCCAATAGAATATTACATGGAGATACTTTCATTCTTGAGAAATAATATAGGTAACTCTTTACTGACATACACGCAGGCAAAGCGACGATCGAAAGCTACTTTTGTATATAAAAGGAAATAAAAACATTTTAAAGCAGAATTCAGGTTTCATTCAAATAGCATTAAATGTTATTCCAACTCATATAAAACAAGAGTTATTTTTCAATAGTATGTGTTTGCCAAAACAAATGAAGTACATAATGAAACTATGTTTTTTCCTAGTCCTGAAATATTTAAACCTAAAGTATTATTGCCTCAGCTTCGAGCCAGTTTTAGTGCCGATTTATTTGTTGGTAACAAAACTTGGAAATTTGCCAATTAAAAGGAAATACTTTTTTGTAACCTTTTAAGCTGGTGGTACTAAAAGCCTGATAAGTGAATGCTAAGTTTCTTTCTTTACAGCGACTTTGACATTAATGTTGATACCTTTGATTGTCTGTACCTAGTGAAGGTCTAAGAATAGCGACATTAGATGACGTCACACCTATACTTAGACTACTGCTGTAGATTAAAATGGTTTTGTTTAGGGCTGTTAGGAGAATGTAAAATAAAAAACGTTACGTTCATATATATAAAACAAATGAATCTTGTGATTTTTCGTAATCTTGTAATTTATTTAAAACCTGACAGGATTGAAATTTATGTGTTAACTTTATCTTGGTATTGAAAGAGTAAACAATAGTTTCTGAAGTACTGTAATATTTAACTTAAATTGATTGCTATTCCTTCATTAACAGTAAGCACGTTTGTGACGTTCTTCCATTAATCATCATCATCAGCTTATAATAGTCCTATGCTAGACATAAGCCTCTGCTTTAAAAGAAGGTTTCAATTTATTACACCAAACTGACCAGACGGGTTGTTATAGAGTATGGTTCAAGTTTTCCTTCTGTTTGCAGCGATGTCCTGCGTGGTCATTTCATTCAGCCGCTTCATACGACACTGGTAGTAATAGGGGTAGTTTGTTTTCTTAATGCATCAATACGCAAATAAAAACTAATAACAAAAGAACATAACTTTTGGTATGCTTTCTAAACTCCTAAACCGTAGTCGAATATACAATCTAAAAATCAATGTAGGCTCATTATGTACATACTTATACTATGTATATTTTTTTGTCGCATCAGTGACTATGCTATAAGGTGATAAATTAATTATTAACAGGTTTAACTATTTTGATATTGAATAACGTTCCTCCAAACAGTGAATAGTAGTTATTTTATTTCATAAACAATTTTGTTTTAAAAAAGTCGCCCTTAATTTTTGTGATCGACCGCCTTAATAAATATTAAGTAGATATATTTAAATTTTTACACCTGTGTATGTCTATTACAAAACATTTCCTCTTTATAAATTATTAGATGAATTTATATGGTAGGTCATGCGACCCCATTGAAAAACCGGGTCAGCAGTCTAATCACCATCGCTATGAACTTTACATAATAGATATACAAAGTCCTCTTCACCATATCCATTGTTTCATTAAAGGCTAATGGCCGAGAGTCCGGCGTTATTCAAGTGTCAAGAAGATGAATGTCACGTTATTTATGAGGTTGGAAAAAAGGCTTATTTTGATACCTGGCTTTGGCTTTAGCCGGGTTGCATGACAATATATAATGCTGTGCTTTTCACGGTAATCCATGTTTTGTTATCATGATTACATATTTTTTTTCGTGACACGAAGTGGCTATTAACGTTGTTGATGAGCGCGTATGGGCTCAATGATATTGAAATATTGGGGGATGTTTATTAATGTAGTCACATTTGTATAACATGTCAGTTTAGAATTATTTCTAGCTAAATATTGTTATTGCCTTGGTAATATCTTCTAGTAACATACTTTTTTTCAGCTTACAATGATATGAAGTTTAAAATGTAGATGAACCTTGTCAAATTACGTACAATTCAATATTCTCATTCTTATTAAACACACATTGCGTTATCTTCGCATTTAAAATTTACTTAGGTAACAAATACAATAACAAAAATTTACTTTAATGCCAGGGAGACTGGTATTTAAAAAACCAATAGCGAGATAATGGTACGAATTTCCTCTCTGTGAGAAAAATGCTTTCACACACTTCGCATATTGAGGCCGCTTGTCATTGGATCCTTGTATAGTGTACGACTATTGTGATTCAAGGCTATCCTGCCTTTACCTGAATCTTCCAACACAGAGACCTATGTCACGACATTCAGTAAGTAATTGTATAGGTTCAGCTTGGACACAATTATTTCACTGCGTACCAAGTAAGTCAGTAACTTAATTGTTAGAATGTTACTCTTATATAACTTATTTAATTATTCTTTAAATGGAAATGAAAAGTGTCCAAGTAAAGATATTTTCCAAGGAGAACGAATAACCATTAGCGGGAAGAAACTTTTAATTAAATTGCTACAAGTTATTGCACAGTAAATATAAACATTATATCTGATAATAAGATTAAGGAAAAAATTACCATGTAGGAATTAAATTTGCAAACTTTTTTTTCATTTCTTCGGCGTGATGTTATTATGATGTTAGGATTAATTTTAAGCCATCCGTCAATTAAAAACTTTACAAATGTAATTAATGGAAATTTTGCTGTTGTGGTTTGAGTATGAACACAATGACATTACTTGGTTATTATTATTGCATATGCGCATTTATTAGAAATAAGTGTTCCAACGTGCTTGATGCACATATATGTAAATGTACCTACATAAGTGATATGTTTGACATCGTCATAATGTGTATCTAATGAGTTAAAACACTAATTTCTTATGTATACCCGTGTGTGCAGAAAACACTTTAGAGGATAAATAAAGTAAAGTAAAATAAGTTGTATTTTACTGTTAATTCGACTAAAACTTTTGAAAAAAACCAATAAACCAATTGTTACGTTTTAATTCACCCAAGATACAAATAAAGTTAATTGAAAATAAAAATTTCATAGCTTTTAAAATTAGTAATAACAGACGCTCGATTGAATGGCTATTTTAATAATTTCTACATTTAAAGAGCTCTGACTATTCCTGAACTAATTAATGAGTAGGTACAAAATTTGAAAAAATTTTTGATTTTCAATTTGTTTCGTTCTTGTATTAAATTATTATTATTATTATTAGTTCTAAACGCAATATATATATTTATTCAATAACATAATAATTTTGAATGTTGCCTATTTATGTATTTTTAATTCTTAGTGTAATACTTATTTAGGTTATACAATTTTCAGGAATAGCTGACCAGTATGGGACCCCACAAGAGATATTTATCAAAGGGTGAAGTGGCCTTCTACAATGTCTGCAGGTGGTATTCACTTAACCTTTTAACTTCAATATATTCTTACAACCTATGATTTTTTATTATTAAGAAGTAAAAAAATGATGTAAACATAATTAGCATGATGTCGTAATCTTCAAAATAAGTCAAATTATTTCATGACTAGTAAGAAAATTTACAGATCTTGTAACATGAAATAGTAACATCTTAGATTTCGGCTATTTATACCTAAGGAAAGATAAATATAAATGAACAAACAATTACATAGATTTTTAAGCATGCCATAACCATCGTATAGGTGTAAATAAACAGTAAAGCAATAGGAGTTACTAAATAATAGTATTTTATTTTACAGATTTTTGGACTTTAAGTAACAGATAAAAACACAAACCCCTAATATTATGTAAAAATAAGGTCAAATATAATAATTTTACTTTTTACTAACTTCTGTTCCAGTTGACGCAATATATCTGCCCTTGAACTTCTTAATGACTGCAGCAAGAATAACCTAGTCCGTTTCACCGTCATTAAGCCTTCACAAATTTTTATTGGACTTTTTCCAAGATCGCTTGTGAAATAATAAACCTAACGAAAACTACTACACGTACTAGAAAGAACATAAAATTGTAATGTTTTAACTAAAAAGTCGGCAGAGTTTGACCTTGCGTAAAACAAATGAGCTTTTGACCGCTAAATAAAAATAAATATAGTGTGATATGAATCAATAATCCATTAGCATTAAATTAGGCACCTGACACATATTACGACCATGTTTTCTAAGCTTAATTTCAGTAATACCTGAGTTAATAATTTTGTGTTTCGTTGACAAAGTTACCTGTGATTAGAGTTATAGTTGGAATTGGACGAAAATTCTTCACACGTATTTAAGGGGCACAATTAGGCATCGTAGAGCTATGAGCGAAAATTGTGACTCAGCATCGCCTACATGTTATGTATCAATATAAATTTGCATTGATTGCTTCTGTTGTCACTAAGTCACGGAACTTTAGAGTCACTCTATCCACATTAGAAATGTACAAACAGTAAAATTGTCCTCCACATATAAAGTTCACCATACACTACTCGGTATGAAATTCTCAGCCGACTTATCTAGTTTCTCAGGTGACATATAAATAAATAAATAAATATTTTCGGAAATCTAATACACAACGCCATCTAGTCCCAAGCTAAGCAGGGCTTGTGTTATGGGTAACTAGACAACTGATATGACAACATAAATACTTTTTTTTTGTAACTACATACAGATTATACATAGAAAACACCCAAACTCCGAAACAAATATTTGTACATGACACAAACACTTGGTCCGACCCAGGATTGGAACCCGTGACCTCAAGTACAGCAGTCGCATTCACTGCCACTGCGCTACCGAGGCAGTCAATATGACAGCTTGTTAATTAATTCGAACATGCTTTTAATATATTTCATTTCATAATATAGCATAGCCAATTGTGATTTCAATGGCTCTGTATATGTATTCCCTACAAGGTTCGAAATACGATTTTAGAAATTGATATCCATTGTAATAATATGTATAAACGAGAGGAGAAGGAACTGGAGGGTCATCTTCTGATGGTTTACAGGACGTTTGGTATGCTTAACCAAGTAGCTGTCCGCCGGTAGTGATTGACGTGGTAACAAAGCAGCGTGTTCATTTTTCTTAAGACCGCTACACACGGTATTGTTTTGCAACATGGATTATCTGCCAAGTTTTAGCATACAAAAAAATGAAGTAAATATTACACTTATTTTTTCCAGAGAATGAAGAATGTAATTTGTACACATACTATTAATTTTTATTTATTATATTTTTCCATATTTTAATATTATTTTATTACATTATTAAATTGTAACTAGATGACATGTAATTTTATTAATATTATTAAATAAGTAAAAAACTACAATTAACATTAAAAACGTTAAATAAACTGAAATTATAACACATACATAAATTGCAATTTATTGTATCGTGCTGGGTATTTGTTTATAGTCGTACACATCACCCAACTGCGTCCCGCAAACTTTTTTAAAACCTTTATAAGTTTATTTCTACTTAGTCGATTTTCAGTGGAATTCAAAATCGTACTAAAACAACTTTAGTTTGATCACTGTTAGTTTTAAACTTGATTATTTGTAGGTAAAATATCAGTAATGACGTTAAAAGTATAAGAAATCACATAAAAATGCTTAACAGAAATCTTACAATCAGTAGTTAGTTTTGTTGGCACGAAAGCTTTTGCGGTGGCTATACACATAAAGCTCAAGCCGAGCTGCTGCCATCCTACCGCCGAGTCGCGTAGTTACCGTTAACATCATTACACTTTAAAGCTGTAATACATCCTGCAGAGCGCTGTTACGATGATTCGAGAATAAGATATACAAGTAAACAAGCTCAAAACAAGCAAATAACGGCAAGGAAAGTATAAATATTTCATACTGCAGCAGCACCACATTGCTTCTCTTCATGCTGTTTCTTAATAGATTAAATATGCTATTTGTTTCTGAGATTAATGCAAGTAAGGGTTCGGTTGTTAATCATATACTAGGTATATAAAATATTATTACAATTATGAAGAACATCTGAATACAAATAAGTTTTCATCAAAAATGTTGTGTACTAAAGATTTTTTTTAAAACGCGTATAGGCAAGGTTTACGACCTATTGCCTCTAGAATCAAACAGGCTAAAAAGTTGTTGTAAAATTAGTGGTAGATTTCAGACTAAAATTCTAAACAATACACAAATGTTAAGCCTAAATAAGTTTGAATAAACAGTAAAACCATAGTTATACCTTAAGGGCTTACTCAGTAGTAGATTATTTTCCAGTACAAGAAGATTTGCATGTTTTCAATTTACTTTATCGACTTTCGTGTTTGAATCATAAGTCAAGACAATATTTTCAATTATGTCAATTGATATTTTATTTCAAAATGTCAATTTAATAAATTACAAACAATTGAATCAAATAATTAGTTATAAAATTCAATTACAAAAAAAACCGGACACATCGTTAGTTTCTTGATCTTGAAAATTGAATCTTCCAATAAACATTAAGATAAATCCGAGAAGAAACGATATTTTGATACAGTTATCGAAAAAGCGGAATAGGAAAATATCTTCATCACAAAGCCTTTTCGCTTTTCGATCAGTATCGACATGACGCAATTTATCTTTGTGACTGTACTTTATCGACAATAAGTATGTGCCTATATGAGATTGTATTAGGTTTTTTTATGGTTCCGTCGAAATGGAAACCCTATTTACAAAGCTCTCGACCATCAGACAAAGAGACATTTTTCCGTATCCTGAGATGGATATTTGGAACAGATTGAGTAACGAATTATCTAAACACGTACTGTCATTTCATTCCCTTACTCAATGTTTTTACTTCCCCTGTGAAGAAAGTGTACGGTAATGTGTCCTGATTCTAATAAATTTATTTAAGATTCATGTGTTCCTTTATATTGAATAGTTTATAAACTTATTTAGTTTTCACGTATTAGAAGTTAGTAGGAAGCCCTGTGTTCTTATAAATAATGCAAATCGTCTAAACTTAACTGAGTATTTTATAGACACTTTTACAACCTTTCAGATTTTAAATATAGCATCGTTGAATTTTCATAACATCGTTCAAAGATCAAAAATATATTTTGTTCAAACATTTCTCACCACCTTTCAAAAATCTTGTTTTCTTTGTTTAACGTTGTTTGGCAAAAGATTTAAAACAATTTCACCTTTGTTATTTTATGATTGGCAAGTATTTAACATTTCTGATTAAAAAGTTTTCCTTTATGTTAAAAATGTATATGTAAGGCTTGTACAGGTCATAAAATACATTGGAACTAGTTAAATGTTAAATGAAGATTTGTTACTAAGAGTATAGTTTTATGGTAGTGGTTGTTTATTATCTGGAACTTATCTTATAATATAATACTTAAACCTATTTATTTATATATTTTATTTTAGTAGAATATTTCGCAATATTAGCTACTTAACATTTAGTTAGAACATTTACTTAGCAAATAACCATCATTATTTATATTTATCAAATATAAATAATGATACAACATACGACAAGAAAGAATACCTCAAGATTTGAAATATTGAAATACAAGCCGTAACTTTTTTAATAAAATTTAAATAATGAGTTACTAGTACATGTAAATCCATGTACTTGATATTTAAAACTTAGGCTTTTAATTTAAAATTACGTTGCGTTATATTTAAAAAGTACCTAATATTTCAAAGAGAAGACTTGTTAAATTAGTTAAAATTGATTTTGTTTGAAAGGCAATTTGTTTAATTATTTTTCCACTTAGTTACAAAAACTGTTTTAGAAGCTTAATTATGTCATAGTTCTTAGAAGAAAAAATCTTGCCAAGTACGAGTCGGACTCGCGAACCAAGGGTTCCGTAAAAACCTGTTGGTATATTATATGATATAACTAAAAATTTATGCTTTTCGTAATTTTTTATCTGTGCTATAAGACATTCGTATCAAATTTCAAGATTCTGAGTTAACGGGAAGTACTCTGTTGGTTTTGATTCCCTTGCGTTCATTCAGAGTATCGAAAATTGGCAGCATAAACGGCTGTATCTTTTGATTGCGTTGGCTTAGAAGTTTGATTTTTTCACAGCTCTAAGGAACAGTAGATCTGAGTATTTGATATGAAGCTCGACTTGATGCCTCCACGCACTCCTGAGAAAAAGGATCTTGACACACAGATAGGTAAACAACAAATTGATCCTTTAAGGGTTCCGCTTTTTACTTATGAGGTACGGAATCCTTAAAAGGTGAGGTGATTTGAAATACATACTATCTATACAAATCAATACATTTTGTGTCGAACATTTAATAGTTTAAAATAGTTATTAAAAGTAGAAATTTCCGTAGACATAAGGCTTAGGAACGCTTGTAATTTAGTAAAAGTATATTTTTAACAAGACCGTACGTACGTAACAAAAACATTATAGATACGTAGTCTAGAACATATTTTCATACATCAAAGAGGCTTATGAAACCTGCGAACAAATTTATGCAAACCTACCCAGGATTACAGTATTCAAATAACGAAACAAGTATTAATCCCGTCCGAAACTGAAAGTCTTGCTATGCATATTCAGACAGTCAATAAGCCCATCCTAGATAAATAGGATAGAGGCATGCGTTGCCTATCCTTCAACCGTTATGATGAAGTGATCGTATACGGCCAACTCATACAATATTCATGGGCCGAGAATGCGGCAATTTACACGACATGTCCTGTACTCTACAAACAACACGCAGATGTATCTTAAGTTGAGCCTCAGGACAACATGTTAGTGATCCTTTATGTACACTAGTTACAATGGGGTTATGATGAACTTGTGTAAGGGTTGAGCGAAGACTTATGCGGGTGTATGTAGGTTTAGAAGTTAATGTAACCTCTAAACCAAGCTTCAACATTTTAAAATATAAATTTTGCTACAAACTGAGAATACTGTTAATGTTAGTATCATATTTAATTTAGATTTTTATTAATCCATACTAATACTGACTGTCTGGAGTATAGAAATTGTCTATATTTCAGGATCGTGTCTTGTACAGCATGTTAAGCCGTTTGTCACGATTGTCATGAACATCTATGACAATCATTTGTTAATTAGGGAATTCAGTGCCCTCAAATATACTGACAACTAGTATAACCTTCGAATTTACTTCAGCTTCAGTCTCATCCGATGCCTGGTGCTCCGTGAAGAAACTAATATTCAGGTAAAACTGTTTCAACTAGTAGCCAACCCTAAATAATCTTTAGAATAATACAAGCCAAAAATAAAACGAAAAAAAAAAAGGTAATTCAGTCATAAAAAGTTTTGTGATCAAAAATTTTTAATTAAACATAAACATAAAAAGTTAATGTTAATGCCACGTATTAATGCCTATGTATTATTTTACGAAGTCATTGAAACTTCTTCTTTAACACTCGTTGTTGTCATAACCCATAAATATTAATAGCTCTATAAACTGATGTTGGTAGGGAAACAACCCCCTTTATTACATATATGAAATAGGTGTGCTGGTATTTGAAAAGTGATCGCTATGATGTAACATAGCGAATAGGAACTTAAGTTTTGACATCGTTACAATAAACATTTGACTGTTTGAAATTGTTCTTTGCGTTGTTCGAAAGGTAACACAATACTTAAACCCTAAAAGGGTTTTTTTAAAATATTGAGTCTTAAATAATCGCTAAACTACCAAGCTGCGTTTAATGTTTTCTCATAGCGGAATGGTAGAGAATAGTGATGGTATCTCAAAATATGTTTGCATAATTTAAGGGTTAAAATAAGATTTTTTCTATCAATTTTATCGAATAATTAAGAAAAAATATGCCTACCCCAAAATGATGAGCAAGGCCTCAATTCTCGTCATACTTTATGCGTTAAAAAGAAATTAGTGGCATGGTTTAGAACCAACCTTAAATTTTATTAATAATCTTGACCAACATAAACGATAATATTATATATCTTATTCTATTCCGAAAATTCTATGTCACTATTTTTTAAGTATATATTTGTTGTAGAAGTCTCTTTTATTTCTTTTCTTAAAGCTGGTTATTTCACAAGAGCACTCGACCCCGGCGACCGTACTCGAACAGAAAATCAATATGTCTCTCAAGAACTAACACCGTACATAATTCTTAGTAATAAACCGGTACGATTCTGTTGACCTTAAAATATTCCACGTGAACCTTTGACTGAATCAATAACAGAATTCACTGCATATAAAATGTAACAAAATATGGAACCCAGACCTAAAATGTATAGCTCATTCGTCCAACATCCGGAAAAAATCCTCTAACTTAGCTAATAAAGATTTATAGTTGCGATAAAAATTTTCATAGCAGTGAGTTGGCCGTAAATAATTCGTGGCATACCTGCGAATGCTGATTTGACATGGGTCAGGGCCTCGAACTCGAGCCGTGCAATATTTCATTTCTTCCGACTCGAATCACAAGTCTAACCACGGTGCAAATTGAAATTTTGTTTGGACTTCGCACTTCTTATTGGTTTACATTTGAAATTGTATCATCATCAAATCCAATATGGGTAAGTATATACGACTATTTTGAATATTAAACATCACGATTGTGATATATTGGTTTCTCATACATCAGTTATAGACACTTTTCATAATTATGTTGACAATTTGCGCCACTTGTTGTATATGTTAAATTTGTGTATTCTTTTGTCAATAAAATATGGTTAAAAATGTAACAAAAACAGGGCTAGCTAAATAAAATCGTTCAAAAATCACATAATTTCTGTTAATTCTATTACTTATTACAGTTTCCTTTTTTATATACATAAATCTACTGTGCGTATACTAATCTCCTCATGGAGGGCTGAACCGATTTTAATAAAATAATTGTGTATATTCCTGAGGATTCGAGATGAAACGGTAACGTTTCATCTCGAATCCTCAGAATCGACTGATGGTTTAGATTCACAACAACAGCAATAACCGCGAGTAGCACCGTGGGGCTCAGCTAGTTTTATGTAAATTTGTGTTGAAAAAGAAGTTAATGAAAATCTGTCAAAAAATATACAAAGCAATAAATAATGGCAACGTTAAGGATGAAACCATTCCTACCGATGAAATTAACAAACTTCTCTCTAATATTGTAAAAGTGACTTCCCAAAGCTGGTGACATCGATTAAAACAGGAAAACCTCCTCTCTACCTTAAATAATTTACCAACTGTACCTACCATGTTAAAAACCAATATTTTAACGGAATCACGAGGGACATTCTAAAAATTAATCTTGTTAAGAAAATACCACGAGAAAGTAATTTTTTAATAGATATAAAATTTGGAAACTCATTTTCTTTTCAGACGTAGCGTTTTCATAATTTTATATCATGAAAACTACTAAACGTAAGTAGGTAGGTAAATATAAAACAACTGTCAATAGAGTGACGGTAAGACTACAATCTGTTGATAGCATAGACTTAACAGAACATTTTATTCACATATCCACCATTTTCCGAGGTTATGCCATGTTACCCAGTTAAACTTTTATTCTTGCACGATCAAGGGAATTTTACAATAATAATATTTTGACGATGACGGAAAGGCAAAAACCAAACTGTTTATTTTCATTTTCTCCTTTGTGTGTCAACTAATATTCTTCTGTAATCAATATCTAAAGAGAAACTTTAGGTTTGCTTAACATAAGTCGAATATAAACAGGTTTTCTTTCTTGCCATCGTTCCAATATGTAATTACTCTGTTATAATTCATATTAGAGTTTTTTTTTTCATTAAAATACTAAAAAGTTAATACAGCTAATGAAAATTAAGGTAAAAACGTTAAGAATGATATTGTTTCATGTGTAAATAAAACTTTTAATTTTTTAACGCTCCTATTTTTTGGATACTTGGCTATCTCTTTTTATTTAAACAATAAAGAACTTTGCTACCTGGGATTAGGTTTTATATTAGGCCAAATGATCATTGATCCTAAAACCGACAAAAACAAAGCGCTCACATTCGGCTGTTTGTCCAACACTCATTAATTTAACCGCACGGTCAACCCCAGAATATCCTGAGCTATTAACTACCAAACGGGTATACAATAAATTGAGACTTTTCATATATAAATCAGGGGTTGAAGCGTGTCGCAGAAGGTCTGCAGATAAACCGGATGGTATAAGTGTAAAGGAGGGTTATACAGAAACATCTGGGTTGCGCCGTCGCGAACTTAGCCACATTACAAACGATTCTAAGTGAGAGCCACGCGAATTTCGTTTTAATACTGAGAGATTTCTTGAAAACTTACACAGAATAAAAAATAGGTTTTGGACAGATGGAATATTTTAAAGTTCTGTATAGTCAAATTTTAAGTTTTTACTGACTTAAAGTATAGAGATATAGACTAAAGAGACTAGAGAATGATATATGAAATGGCATAAAATCCACCAGATGTTAGTAATAGATTTGTGTTTTTTTGTGCATAAAATATAGAAAAGTAAAAAAAAAAATATGAACCTATATATTTTCAACAGGCTCTTAAAAGCTTCACCTATGCTTCACTTATACGTTGGTATCTTGTTACCGACTTTCGTAGTCCGTCATTAAAAGTCGTATTTTTATAGTTTTATTTTATATTTATTTATAAACTTTATTGCTTGCTAACTTTATTGTATAGTGGTACTACAGGAAACATTTGTACAAATATACATATACGGACATCGTCATCAGGTATCACAATAGGTGGTCTTATTGCTCTCGGCGATCTCTTCCAGACAACCTTTGGTTTTTATTTTTATGTAGTTTTACTCTATATTTATTTCTTTATTTTATTTACAAGGTGTTGTACAGAAAAGTGTAGTCATATTTTATATGTATATTTACACAAACCATTCTATATATATTTAAAATTTCTAGATTTGTGATTTTCAGTACAATAATTTCTTATTTTAAAAATAACCAATTAAACTTAATCAGAAATTCTGATGGAATATATTCTTTTTGTAAGTACTCCACTCTGCTTGATATTAAGCATAAACAGAATCGAAGAGTGGTGGTCAGCATACTCATTGCAAATGCTGACAATGCAACAATGCCGCATGGTGACCCACACTAAGGCGACCTAGTGATGTGTCTCTATCATTGGGCCTCCGGTCCTACACTTACCAATAATATACGACAGCTTGAACGCTGTCATTTAACGTTGATCTTCTGTGCAAGGCTAGTACAGCTCAACTATACCGAGCAAATTACGCTTGCCAAGGACACGGCGAAGCGCGACCGGGAGAGGTTTAGAACTCTCCCAGGCTGCGAGGCCCGGGAACGGATCAGGTATCGTCGACGCCTCAGGCAACGGAAATCGCCAAATGATCTCCGATCTTCATAAGCGCAAGCCTGTGGGTGACAAATGAGACAATTTGTCACACTGTGCGCTCCACAGTGCTAACACTTCTCCTTTTGGGGACAGCAATGGAAAAATCGGTGTTTCTATACAGTTCCATCCTATATCTACTAACTGTAGGTGGCCCGAGGTACGTCGGGGTTCCAGGATTTTCTTTTATAGGGTGCAGCTGGTTCCTCAGCTCCTAGTACCCGAGACGACGTGCGTTTTTACTCGGTTCGAGTCCGACATGGTATCCGAGGCGATTTCCGCACGGAAAAAAAGGGTATTACCGCCCCGGTCGAGCCAGATTTCACATTAAAAAAATATGTTTAAAATTGACCTCAAAATTTAAATAATATTATACGATAAAAATTTGCACAATAAGGAAAGCATTTTGAGATATTAAAAAAAGGCAACTACAAACAGGACAATGTGTAAAGTTAAGTTAAAAAATATGCACAATATGAAAAACATTTTGATATGTTTAATAAACAGCATAAGTAAACGTTTGTCGCCTCAATATAACTTCTTTTAAACAACAATCTACAAACAAGTCGTAAACAATTTATTAAACACAAAAATGATCTAGAAAACACATTCACATAAAATCTTTTCTTTACATTATTTCGCTTACTGTCTAAATTAAAAGTCCTCTGAATATAATTTAAGACTTAAAGTATAAAAAGAGAAACACAAACAAAAATCAACTTAATGTACTTAAACTTCTCCACTACCCCAGCCATGTTTCCTTGGCTCTTAAATCCGGATATCCGCGTTCATCTGGGACCCGCTCTTTATTTGTCTTAAGGATGAATTCCACCATAATGGTAAAAGGAATTTATTATTCAAGATGGAAGTTAAACAATAGGACTTATGAGATGAAATATTGCCATCTAAAAAGGTAGGCAATTTATTGTCAAGTATGAAATATAGGCAAGTTTGAGGCTTACCGAGAGAGGGTACACATCCTTGATATGTACTTCAGATAGACGGTGGTATCTTGACATTCCATTAACATTAGGGCGAAAAGCTTGCGAAACATGCGTATAATATATTATAACTTAGAACTTATGAAACATAATAATGGGCTTAGAAGATTTCATGATTGTTTATTTTTAAACTTTTCTTTAACATGTGTCTTTGGAATTTGATCGTAGCGAAAACTTTATAAATTATCAGAGAAAATATACAAAAAATATCTTACAGTTTAATTTTGGTATTTCCGTTCTTATTTATCTAAACCGGTAAACTGTATTCTACTTTAATTCTGCTTTATTACTTAACAGCTAGTAGCAACAATCGTTTTAATTTTAAAAATATAATTTTAATAGATCCTAAGCATTACTCCACCACTAGGTACTTAGTTTTGCTGTTCTATTACAAATGTTTAAATCAATTTACCAATAAAAACTCTTATATGTAGATTTGCGACCCGGGAAACGAACAACTAATTGATAAAGTGGTCACTTATCCGACCAGTGTATTTAAATATACTAAGGCAGTTAAACATAGGTATACACGAATTGCTAAAGGAAAACCATTTATGATTAAGTTATTATAGTAAAGAGAACAAGTAATTGAACATGTATGCAAACGCTTACGTCAGTAAAGACAAAAATCTAAAGCATATTAAACTCGTAAGTACATCAAAAACAAAAGAAATCCTACAAAATGGAAATCATGTAAATTATAAATCTACCCTGAATGGAATTGAAATCTACATAATGGTTTGTGTTCAGAAAAATGTGAGTACTGAATGGAACGACAATAATATGAAACATTCAGGAAACAAAGAGGGGCTACGAATAAAAGCTTACACTGAAAGTACAATGATGAAAAAAGAACTGTTATGTTACTAATATTAAATCGAAATGTGATCTATCTATCTTTACTTACTTTTACTTATTACTTTCATACTGTATTCACTTAACGAATTGTAATGAAACTTAACACACAGATCGTTAGGAATCATATAGTGGAATAATGTAAGTATAAATTATTGATAATGAACCATAGGCGGAAGCCAATGTTAAGTTTATATTACGTCACATAGTGGTACTTTATGAATTAATAATAATATGATTTTTGGAATGATTATTTTCATGTCTCTATATGGTGATGGATTAAGAATATCGAGTGTCACATTCCCTATTCATCTCATGGTGTCGTAAAAGGCTAGTAAGAGAGCAAACTACTGGTAATAGTAGTACCCCCTCTGGCCGTTACCCCGCCGGGGTTTACGGCGGGGCGATGTGCCACTCTGCGCCTGAGAAGGGAGGGGACCGGGAACTGCTGTTATTAATACGACCGGACCCCAACTTGAAACCAATTTATTTATTTATTTTTACTTGTGGAAACCCCCTCGGGCCGTCACCCCGCCGGGGTTTGCGGCAGGGCGGTGTGGCAGATTCGAACCGACTAAAACCACACGGTGTGTCAACTTTGCGCCGGAGAAGGGAGGGATCCGGGAACTGCAGTTATTAACGCGACCGGACCCCTAACTTGAAACCAATCCTATACCAACCTATCTAGTCAATGTGGTACGCTGAACATCTTTGTTTAGAAAATATATGTCCATTAGTAGACAGTTACGTTATGTGACCAAAAGATAGTATGATGATATTGCGGTACCTTAATTTAGGGCAGAGGTTAGTCTGCCATTCAGCTGCATCAGGGAAGCACTCCAGTATCATGGGGTGCCAGAGTACCTGAGGCGGCTGGTGGCAGACTATTTGGAGGAGCGTACCGTCGTGTACGAGGATCGAGATGGCGTCTTTAGACGGCGACCCATGTCGTGCGGCGTTCCACAGGGGTCTGTCCTCGGACCACTCCTGTGGAACGTGGGGTACGACTGGGTCCTTCGAAGTCGTCTGCCCCCCGGGCTGGGCGTAATTTGTTACGCCGATGACACACTTGTCACAGCCCGGGGGGCCAATTTCCAAGAGGCGGCGCGCCTGGCCACCAGGGGTGTATCTCTGGTGGTTGGGCGCATAGAGGCGCTGGGCTTACGGGTGGCCCTTGACAAGACGGAGGCCCTGCTTTTCCATGGGCCCCGTCGTGGTCCACCCCCCGGCGCCTCAATCGAAGTCAACTCGGTCCTCGTACCGGTTCGGGCCCAGATGAGGTATCTGGGCCTGATCCTCGACGGTAGGTGGCTCTTCGACGAGCACTTCCGACAGCTTGGCCCTAAGCTGGTCGACGCTGCCTCCGCCCTTGGGCGTCTTTTGCCCAACTTGGGTGGAGCCAGCGTCGCTACTAGGAACCTCTACACGGGGGTGGTCCGGTCGATGGCCCTGTATGGGTCACCGGTGTGGGTGGAGGCTCTGACTGCCCAGAATAAGGCGCGCCTCTGGCGCCCTCAGGGGGTATTGGCAGTCAGAGCCATACGCGGATACCGTACCGTCTCGACGGAGGCGGCATGCGCCTTGGCCGGAACATCCCCGTGGGATTTGGAGGCGGAAATGCTCGCCGAAGTTTATCGGCGAGCGGCTGAATATCGGGCGGAGAACGGGTATCGTCCTCCGCCCGAAGAGGTACGCGATTGGCGTGAAGCTGCTCGCCGAGCCACGATGGCTCGTTGGTCTTCCCGGCTGGAGGCTCCATGCGCTGGCTTTGCCACCGTGGAGGCGCTCCAGCCGGTCATCCTCGAGTGGGCAGGGCGGCAGCACGGGACCCTTTCCTTCCGGCTGACGCAGGTACTTTCCGGGCATGGTTGCTTCGGAAAGTACCTGCATTCGGTCGCTAGGAGGGAATTGAGTCCCGCCTGCCACCACTGCGACTGCAGTGAGGACTCGGCCCAGCATACGCTGGAGATCTGCCCCGCTTGGGCGGATCAGCGCCGGGCCCTCACTGCAGAAATCGGAGGAGATCTCTCGCTACCGGCCATCATACGCTCCATGGCCGGTAGCGATTGCAGTTTTACCGCGGTCGCATCCTTCTGCGAAGACGTAATTTCGCAGAAGGAGGCGGCGGAGAAGGCCCGGGAGGACGATCTCCACTCGGACCCGATCCGCCGCCGGCGAACCGAGCGGCGGAGGTGCGCCCATCTGCGCCTCATGCCGCCCTGAGTGTGGCCGCGGATGGTGGGGACGGGTTTTCCCCTCCATCCGCTTTAATGGCCAGCCGCGAAGGAGCGACGTACGCGTGTGCCGTGCGTCGCATAAATTGAGATTTTTTTAAGAAGAAGGTGCCCGCTTTAGTGCGGGCAGGCGCTGGGAGGGGTCCGGCGTGTTAATAACAGCGATTCCCGGACCCCTCCCTTCTTAGGCGCAGAGTTGGCACACCATGTGGATTTAGTCGGTTCGATTCATTCGAAAAAAAAAAAAAAAAAAAAAGGGCAGAGGTTCTTACCTTATTAGTATAGTTTATAAATATACTGCCTCGCACAACAAAATTGTAATATGAACTGTCGCCTGTCGCCCGGACCAATACGCGCTTCAAATGCGAAGTGAGCGTACTCCTTCTTAAAAGGCTGGCAACGCACTTGTAACACCTCTGGTATTGTGGGATTCCATGGGCGGCAGTAATCGCTTATAAGCGATACGTCTGATCGTTGCTTGTTTGCCCACTTTACAATAAAAAAATAGTAAATATATAAACCATATTATATTTCAATGTCCAATAATATTATACGTCATAAGTTGAATATGGGTAAATAAGTAATGTAAATTTACATAACATTTCGTTGAAATAACTTTGTATATATGTTTGACACTTACTCAAGTTGTCAAAACAAAGGTTGACAAAGGTACTGTTATCTAGAAAAGATCGCTGTAAGTGATAATATTGCCAACTGTAATATCATAAAGCATTTCATTTCTGTTCTATGGAATTAAACTAACTAGAGTTTAATTCTTTGCAATTGTAAGAACGCTAAAAAGTTGAGAAATAGTGAAGGAAAAAATAATAGACTTGATGGACTTCTATAAAAGAAGATAATAAAAGTTTTTTACATTTATATGTACATATAATTTTATGTTATGTTGAAGAAAAGCTCAATAAACGAACTTTGACTATATTTACTGTAAACAATAACTACGTAGAGCTAACTAACGAGGTGTTCCGCATGCTTTTCACATTCAAAGTGTGAATTTTTTTTAGAATTTATCTGGGTAGACCACTTGGGTCCTCGGATGCCTTTTATGACGATATGCTGTGTCATTTGCACTTAAACTTCAATTTCGATATTTTTACGCAATAAAACACCTTACTTTTTCTAAGGAATATTTTTAATATATACTTGTGAATTCTAAAACATGTTGTGGTTTGGATAATTTTATAACCCTCGATTTCTAGAAGAAAAATTCTGGTAACAGTTAAGATGACTATTTATTAGGTTGATTAGTGATTAGGTTGAATAATTTTCACTATAGGATTATTGACCATAATTCTAGCATTTATGACTTTACTGTTTTAATGTTGTATTGTACCTAGTAAACTATTTTTTTTATTCCTAATTATTTAGAAATAGTTGTTCTACCTTATTACCTTTGCCTTCCTTGTCAGTAATCTTTCTGTATCTCAAAATTTTTATGTTTTTTTTTTATTGAATAGGGGCAAACGAGCAGACGCATCACCTGATGGTAAGCGATTACCGCCGCCCATGGACACCGGCAACACCAAAAGCGTCACAAGTGCGTTGCCGACCTTTGGGGGATGGGGAGAGGGAATGGGGGAGGGGTTGGTGTATGGTCCTCCGGTATCCTCACTCACTCGGTGAAACACAGCGCAAGCGCTATTTCTCACCGGTTTTCTGTGAGGCCGTGGTATCACTCCGGTCGAGCCGGCCCATTCATGAATTTATGTCTTTTTTGATTCTAAGATAATGACCAAATAGCATTATTTTGCAAAGATTTAAGCTTAACACACTTTTGGGAGTATTTTCCTCTAAATTAACATTATGTGTACATGTTCTTTCAAATAACATTTGTTGTAATAACAGATTCTGAAACCGTTCATATTTTTTTTTAATTTTCATATTTATATTAGCTACGTTTAAAAAATATGTTAATAAAGTATTATGATTTATATTATAGTATGAATATACTAATAAAACTTCAAAGTGTACATAAATATAAAAACAAATTTGTAATCATATTTTATTAAAAAGCCCTAGAATTAAAAAGAAACAAGTAAAACTCATTCCATTTTCACAATGTTAGTTTTACATTTCTTTTTGCGAATAAAAAACATAAAACAGAGACTGCCCTGATGTTAGTTTTGATAATCGGTGCTGTGTCAGTTGTTTTTTGTCCTCTTTACAGATAGACGTGAAAATAACAGCCAATTTTTAGAGTAGTTCCATTTGAATTTAAATTTTTTCAGTGTATGTTTGCAATTTATTACCATTTGGATTTAACATTCAGAGTAATTAAAAAAAGTACAAAAGTATTCAGTTGTGTATATTTTGTTGTTGTCACATTGTTATGTACCACATTATTTCTATGTGTGAAAAGTACCTGTCTGATAATATACGACGAGCAAAAACTTTGACTGTGTTTTTAAAAGCTGGTGAGGGATTACCTACTACTTATCATTGTGAATACTTTTGATTTATTTTTATATAATGTATATTTATATATATATATATATATTAGCCTGTATATATGCATATGTATTTCCGTGTGTATGTATTAGTGAGGGTATAGGTGTGTATGTGTGGTGTAAATAGTGTATAACATTTTTAACAACAATAAAGTCGATTTTTCTCTTTACAAAAAAAATGGTTTTTACAATGGGATTTTATTACAATACATTTAATTTCAACCATATTTTGTGAGAGACTGGTGCCTGTGATACTTGTTACAGGTCACCAGGTCCCCACACCACTTAGTTTTAGTAAACATAGTTGTATAAGACAGGGATGAAAGGGCTAGAGAAAAAGGCTAGCTGAAAATATAATCAAAATAAAAGTAAAAATCTAAACTAAATAAAATTTAAACAATAATTAAAATCTAAATCAAAATTAGAATTAAAATAAAAAATAGATTAAAATTGCCGCTACAGTTTTAAAGTTTGAATGTGTGTTTTTGTGTTTGTGTGTGTGGATGTGTGAGAGCGAGAGTGAATGTGTTGTTGAATGATGAATTAATTTTTAGTTTCATCGTAGTCGAGAGTTTCTAACCAACTATAGTTTAAAGTGGTAAACAGTTGAAATAAAAATACGAATGTAATTTTAGCATGTTTTTACAGGCTACGCTTATTTAACGGTTAAAATTTTCAGGTTGTAAATTGTGAGAAAAGCACGTAGTCAATTAACGAGAAATATAGCAATATTAAAAAACTGTCATAAAACCACGGATCAGATCAAAGGACAACCATCTGAAAGCTTTGTCAATTGATAGTCTGTTCAACAAGGTAGGATTAGGAAGCGACAAGCCGCACGCTTGCGGTAACGTCATAAACTTTGCGCTGTCGGTGCAGATACCACTTCTGAAAATCCTGCTCCACTTTACTAGGGAACATGAATTGAGTAAATTGATAATTAAAGACGTGATATATTTCTGATTATTTAGAAATCCACCCACTTTATACAAATCACTCAACAAAATAAAATTGATCACATTGTTTCATAAAATTAGTTTATAGAAACAAGTTTACGTTTAAGTACTTTTACTTAACTTAGGTACTTAAGGAAAAAAATCGACGGGTTGCACTCCGGGAGTGTCGGCAGAAGTGAAAACTTGAATATTAACGTTGTGCATTTTTGATATTTTGGAATGGTTAGAGAATAATTTTGTACGAATTGCTTTCATTATCAGTATAAAAGTACTATTATTTATGTGGTGGAATACAATATTCATTTATTGCGCTATCGTACACAAACATGACAATTTATATTACATACACACACGAACATTCGCGCAAGCGCCCTGCGCCGCCTGTCTTGTCACCTGACGCGAGTTTATACGTCCTCTCTCCATCCGTCTTACGAATTTTCGATCAGGTCACGTGACCTGACGCGAGTTTATACGTTTTTACCCATTCCAAAAAAGTACACAGCGCCGCTAAAGAAGTTTTCACTTCAAAAATTTCGAACCGAAATAAGAAGTGATTTGATGAAACCAAATCTGTTTTGATGTATTAATAATTTTATTAAGCGAATGGAAAAAGATATCATGAATATGATATCGATATGAATATATACCGATGATATTAGATTCAATAATAGACCTTCACAATTAGATTTACTTTCGGGCATATAGGCAATGTAATATTAGGCTGCTATATTCAAGTCGTAGGAACAAACAAGTCGTATATTTTTCTATGTGATGGCTACACAATATTTCATTCTCGCCCCTCACGGTACGTAATTTTATTACTGGGATCAATTTTACGACACTCGATACTTTTACGGTTGTTGAGCCTTAAGCGTAAAAGGGTTACAGTTAGGTCTCCGTTACTTACCCTCCTTTGTCCTCGTATGGAATTTTGATAAGCAATTTTATGTTTTTAATAGATTTCCGATTTACTACAGTACAACAGTACATAGGGTTTATAGAGGTTAAGATGTAAAACGTTATTTTATGAGGCAATCAGTGTTTTTACGACTTTAATAAGAGGTGTATTTGATTAAGTACGTAAAGCTGTGTCTTGCGTTTATGCTGCTTCCATGAATAAAGAACGGCTGACGAATTTCAAGGCGATTAAACTCTTAAAAGGGGGAACGTGTGTTTAAATTATTTATATATAAGATTTTATATAAAAAAAACTATATGGATTTCCTAATACAACGAATGATAATTTTAATTATTTTTTGTGTACACTTAAGGACTCACACAACTACTAGAGGGTATGAACTAAAATAAAATAGTATGTTTTTAACTTAAACTCGTAGTATTATCTAGTAGGTACTATTATAGTTCTATTACGGTATAAAGTCTGAAATTTTAAAATAACAACACGTTTTTCTTAAATAATGGAACGTATTCAAGAGATCTTGGATCTTCTAGCATCTTTCGTTACTAAGCTAAATATAAAAAAAACAATGAAAGTTAAAACTTAATGTTGCACATTTTTCAAAAAACATTTTCATAGGTACTATGTAAATACAAACAATCGATAATCTCAAACCATGAAGTTTTTAGGTGGATTCAAAGTATATATCACTATAAAACGGCAATAAAACTACTATATTTTACTTACAATTTACCCCCTATTATTATGCATCTCCTGAGTTCATAATTAGATTAACTTCAAGGTGGCAACTATAAACTCATAAAAGTTTATTTCAATGTTAATTCCAAATATTTTGACATAAATAGTTTTACATTTTTCATTTATTTGAATAATGTTAATAACAAATTAATTCAGTGATGTTAAAATATAACAATGGGTAAAATCCTATTTATAGGCTAAAACATCTAACGAACATCTTGTTTCCGTATGAACACTGGCTAAATAAATTCCTATCAAGTAAATAATATTGTACAGTATTCCATATAATCTGTTGATGTAATATAAATACTAAACAGTTTTCACAGAAATAAGTACCTATTTATTTGATTATATATATAGATTATTTATCAAGTTAATCATGTATATAAAACACCTTTTAAAACATGCAAGGCTAATTTACGAACACCCAATATTTTCGCCAAAACAATTCCAAGAAACGACCCTTATCAGTATCGTAAATCTTTATTTAGGCGTCAAATTACCTTCCAAATATAAAACTGGAATTGGTTAATTCTCGTTAGGAAATCTGAAGCGTTACCCAAAATTACCCTTTAGATTTTCATAAAATATTTCAATTTTGCGGTGCCGATGGCAGCTTCATTCGAATAACCAAGCAAGTGTGCTATCGAAAATGAATTATTTTCATATAAAGCCAAGTTCGTCATTAAAATACATTGTAAAATATTAATTTAACTAAGTAAGTAGTTGGTGTATGTACATTAAAAGGGTTATTGTGTAATGCGTATTATTCAAAAAGACTACGAATTCAGCATTTGGAGATACATTTTTGTTACCAGTGCTAATTATCCCTTACTAATCACTACATAGCCTGTTACTTTCAAAGTCTGCAATTATTGGATATAAACGGCAGTTAAAATAAAGACAATTTTATTTTACTCACATAAATAATTGTCTTGCGGCTAGGACCACTATTCGAACCGAGGGCCAACCTATGTAATTAATGCTTGTCCATCTCCAATTCTATCTACATACATTTTTATACCTAATTGCAGTTTAATTATCTATTGGACATGTCATTAGTCTACAATAGTGAAATTTGACATTGTAATCTTCTACTATTGTGGGTATTATGTTTGAATATTTATATTAAAATTTAGACCTTTAGACCTGCTACATAAAACAGTTTTCCACGTTTAATTTACGAAAAAAATATAGTGGTGGTTGTTAAATAATTATTGTTAGGAGAAACTGTCAACAATAATTTAATATTCAATATTGTTGCGACATAAACTATACGACTATTTTGCACAGCTATTACTTTGAAAACAAGAACAAATACTTTCGAATGAAGAAATCAACAACGTCGTTTTTAATATAAGTTGTCAGTTAGTGATACTAGTCACGTAGAGGTAGAGGTACAGCGACCGTGGAGAACTGAAGCCGAAATACCCCGACCACGTGACAGCCACCCACTGCTGCTGGTACTTGAATAGAACAAAGGCGTTGTTTTATTTACGATCTATAGAGATGTATGGTTCTTGGCACTAAAAGCGTGGCAGCATGAAATATGTAAGGGAATGTATAATGCAAGAATTATAATTTTGACCGTATTTGAAATATTCTGGTTGTGGTCTATGTACCTACATAAATAAATAATAAATAAATAAATAATTATTTGGACATCTATCACACAACGCCATCTAGTCCCAAGCTAAGCAGAGCTTGTGTTATGGGTACTAGACAACTGATATGAATACATATATACTTTTTTATTGTAAATACATACATATTATACTTAGAAAACACCCAAACTCTGAAACAAATATTTGTAGATTTACACAAACATTTGGTCCGACCCAGGATTTGAACCCGAGACCTCAAGCACAGCAGTCGCATTCACTACCACTGCGCCACCGAGGCAGTCGAGGATAAAATAGAGAAGAAGACATAAGATTTTTATTATGATAATCTTAAAACACATTATCTTCTTAAAAAATGGATTAATGAGACTCAACCAAAAGATTGGGAAATAATAGTAATTTGTTCCAAATTGGAAATATTATATATATATTTAGGGAACTCATTTGTAATGTAAGACTATTTCTATAAAAGGCGGTGCACGCCTAAGAAACGATCATTCTCTCGTTACCCTCGGTACGGAACGGTAGTTGTCGACGCGATTTGTGAGTGCATACAATTGTTAATTAAATTGCTGAAGGCTTACTCTGTAAGTAGAAGACCTTTTTGTGTGTATAAGTGATTGGTGTTTTATTTTGATATTAATGTTATGAAAATATTTGATTATCTATATGGCTTATTAATTACTAAATTTTGTTAATTTATTAAATCATTTGTAGCAAGTAAGATAATTGTTTTTTTTAATGATTTCTACATCTGAATCCTAAATTCAGAAGTGGGATTATCTCATAAAATACGCCCACAGTTTAATTTTATAGTAGTACCCTCTTGATTTGCAAAAAAAAAAAAAAAAAAAAGGAAATAAAACACCAATTAGCGGTTTATTTCTTGTTTCTAATTTCTGTTTGTGTGTAAATATGGCTGATAGAAAGCATAACTCTCGCAACAAGTCGCGTCGGCTCGATAGGGACCGTAGTTCTCGGTATAGGTCTCGGTCTCGGAACAGAACTCGCTCTAGAAGTCGAACTTATTCCCCGTACAAATCACGATCAAGAAGTAGAACGCATTCGCGATCGAATTATTATCCTCGTGATCAAAGCGGCACCATGCAGGAAACGTTGCAATCGATTTTGTCACGTTTAAATTCACTAGAAGCTGAACGTTCTCCTTTAAGCGGCACGACTGACAATCAGCCAGGTCAAAATGGTGTGACCGTAAGCTCAATCACGCCCCCAGTAAGCAAATTGCAGAATAGTCAGGCACTTCAGGTTACAGCGCCGACGTCTGAAACACCGATACCTAGCTCGTTAAATATACCCGCATCTGAGAGTATAACGCCCGAGAAATCAAGTACTCAAGCGAACGGCCGCGATGTACAGGTAGTATCGGAGTCGGCAAGAATATTAGCCGAAGCAATTAGATCGGTAAACTCGGATAGAACACAAAATTACTTTGTATCCATCTTTGACCCAACCATTCACGATATAGACGTATGGTGTGGTGAAGTTGAACGTGCTAAGTCTTCTAATAACTGGGGCGATTCAGAGTGCCTATCACGCGTATCAATATGCCTCAAAGGCGACGCGCGTTCCTGGCTAAACGAGTGGGTAACCAGCGACCGAACGTGGAGCAATTTCGTTAAGGAATTCAAACCTCTGTGTCCACGAAAGCTCGATTACGCGAATATCCTATATGATGCGATGCATGTCACCTCTGATAAATATAGCACGTATGCCGAATATGCAAGAAGGACATTATTACGTCTTAAAATTGTTAAGGGACTAAGCGACGAGTTGAGAACTTTGATTATTATTCGCGGCATTACGGATCCTCATGTTAGGGCCGCGACTGCTAACGCCAATCTAGAAATTCACGACTTAGTTTCATTTTTATCCATTTATGTTAAACCTACCCGCACCAAACCCGAGAATCGAAATTCGATTTCTAAACCAATGTTTCTTAATCGTTCATTGAATCTGCGATGTTTTAACTGTAGGCGATATGGTCATAAATCACACCATTGTCCCAAAAAGTCAAAAACCGATCAATCTTCTAACATTTGTCCCGCCACTAATAATGTTAATAAATTAGTCTGTAATTTTTGTAAAAAACCTGGACATAGTGAAGACGTGTGTTTTGCAAAGGAAAGGTCAGGCTCTCGTAACAAGAAAAATATTAATTTATGTAGCACACATGTGGCTGGTTCCCAACAAAATAACGACCTTAAAACTGCAGTTATACAGGGCATCCCCGTGGATGTTCTGATTGACAGTGGTGCCTTAAACATCTCATTGATTTCCTCGGAAGCATTGAAACATTTTACATGTGAACGAAAGCCCAAGAGCTATGTTTTGAAGGGAATTAGCGACACTGCCATATATGCGGATTCTTTTGTAACTCTAACGATTGAGTTCGATGATATCTCCATTGAGGCTGACTTTGTAGTAGTGCCAGGGACTTGTATGAGTACGCCCGTAATTATAGGAACTGATATCCTAAACCGCGATGGTATCACATACGTGCGGACCAAAGATAGACAGTACCTAACACGAACCGTTGAGGGGGACGTCCATGCGGTGTCCGTCAGTGGAGTCTCTGAGATCAATACGCCTCTTAAAGGCAACGAACTTGAACACCTTACAACCGTAATAAAGCAGTTCTCAAGTTATTTCATTTCGGGCACTGCATCGACTACTGTTACCACCGGCAAGATGTCTATCAAAGTAACGGACAACACACCCATTGCTTACCGACCTTACAAGCTGTCACATTCGGAGAAACTTAAAGTACGAGAAATCATACATGACTTAACAGATAAAGGCATCATTCGTGAGTCTAATTCTGAGTATGCGAGCCCTATCATACTGGTAAAGAAAAAGGACGGAAGCGATAGGATGTGTGTCGACTATAGGGCACTCAATCGTCTAACTGTTAGAGACAGGTATCCCCTACCACTTATAGACGACCACATAGATAGATTAGGCAACTTTAAATACTTCACCAGCCTTGATATGGCCACAGGATTCCACCAAATTGCTATTGAAGAGGGTTCAATCCATAAGACCGCATTCGTCACACCGGAAGGACATTTTGAGTATCTTCGAATGCCTTATGGTCTGACGAATTCGCCCATAGTTTATCAGCGAATTATTAACAACACCCTTCGCGGTCATATAGAGACTGGCAATGTCCTAGTCTATATCGATGATATCCTGTGTATGAGTAACAGCGTAGATGAGGGTATTTGTTTATTGAAAAAGGTGCTAGAAACGTTAACAGGGTCAGGTTTTTCTATTAACTTACGAAAATGCTCATTTTTGTCAATGGAGGTCGAATACTTGGGGCGCCTAGTTAGTCAGGGTCAGGTTAGGCCGAGCCCTTATAAAATTCAAGCCCTAGTTGATGCACCGGTACCTCGTAATGTGAAACAAATACGACAATTTCTGGGTTTAGCGGGATATTTTAGAAGGTACATTCGAGACTATGCAGCTAGGACCGCTTGCATATCACGTTTAATTAAAAAGGATGTGATTTTCTGTTGGGGTACGGAACAAGAGAATGCTAGGCAAGAAATAATAAGTTGTTTGACTAGTTCGCCAATATTGTCTATTTTCGATCAGTCCCTGCCTACAGAAGTACATACCGACGCTAGTAGCATCGGCTATGGTGCTGTATTGATGCAGAAGAAGACGGATGGTAAGAAGCATGTGGTCGCCTATTTCAGTAAAGCCACACAGGGTACTGAAAGCAGGTATCACTCTTACGAGTTGGAAACTCTAGCGGTCGTGAGAGCATTGCAGAATTTTCGTCACTATCTAGTAGGAATAAACTTTAAAGTAGTTACCGATTGCAATGCCCTCAAGGCGACTGAAAAGAAGAAGGACCTGCTACCACGCGTCGCCAGGTGGTGGATCTATTTACAAGATTTTAACTTTAGTATTGAATATAGGAAAGGCACTATGATGTCACATGCTGACTACCTGAGTCGAAATCCAGTCACTATCAAAGTACATCAGATTTCTAGACCACGCAACTGGGCGCAAATTGCTCAATCGGCGGACGATGAAACGCAGAGCATTTTACAGAAATTACAGGACGGAGAATTAGATCCTCAACGATACTTGCGGCAGAATGAGTTACTTTATTATCGGTACACACCAGTGGGTGAGGAAGCAAGACTACTTTGCTTTATCCCCAAGGGACATCGGTTAAGTTTACTGCGAATTTTTCATGATGAACATGAGCACATCTGTGCGGAAAAAACCATAGACTTGATCCTCAAATATTTTTGGTTTCCTGGACTTCGCCAATTCGTAGCAAAGTATATAAAGCACTGCCTTGTGTGCGTAGCTAATAAACGTGTACCCAGAGCCCCTCACCAACCGATTACGTCTTGGGAAAAACCCGGTCTCCCTTTCCAAACCTTGCATATAGATGTCCTTGGTCCGTTACCCGAATCTAACGGCTACAAATTCGTTTTGCTAATGGTAGACGCGTTTACAAAGTTTTGTTTGCTATATCCAATTCGTAAGCAGGATACTAGTGAGCTTAAACGCACGTTCTCCAACGCCATTTCATTCTTTGGCGTTCCTAAGCTTTTAGTAGCTGACCGCGGACGAATGTTCGAATCCTCAGAGTTCTCGACTCTGTTGACTGAGTTTGGTTGTGATATTCATTTTATAACACCCGAGATGCACAATGCTAATGGACAGGTAGAAAGATATGTCAGAACCGTTCTGAACATGATTCGTATTGAAACCAATTATAGACATGCGGAGTGGTCAGCAAAACTATGGAGACTCCAACTCACCCTTAATATTACCAAGCAGAAGACCACACAAGCCTCGGCACTGAAGCTCCTAGTGGGTACTGATGCCACGACACCTATCGTTCGAGCACTAATACGTGACGTCACCATCGATATGTCGGAAAACCACGAAGGCTGGCGTGAGCTGTGCAGAACAAGAGCTCGCCAACTGTTGACACGAAATCAAGCCAAACAAGATTCTCGTGTCAACCGGCAGCGGCCAACACCACGTGCTTATAATATTAACGACCTGGTCTTCGTAATTAAATATTCTCAGTCCACAGGAAAACTAGACTCTGGCATGCGCGGACCGTATAGAGTACTCAAAGTATTACCTAGTGGTCGCTACCAGTTAAAACTCATCGGCGGTTCATATGGCAAAACCACACAAGCAGCTGCTGAGTACATGATACCCTGGAACGGAGAGTGGTGTCCAGAATCATGTGCAGCCTTTTTCGAAAGTGAGTATTGAATTGGTTTTATGCGCCGTGCTGGCGGGCTGTTTGGTCACAAACTATTCATATGCCCGTTACTTCTAATTTTCTTTATCGGTTTCTCTATATCAAAAACTACTATACGTAGATAAATTCCAAATTAACTCATTACCAAGTATGAGTTAGGTGTGAACAATCAGCTCGCTGGTGGATGCATTTAACTAAACGATAAACTTTGTGTTGGATGTGCGATTCAGTGATGCCTCCATCCACACAAACATGACTGTGGGTACATACAATGCATAACAGACGCGCGATTCAGAGATGCCTCCGTCTGCACTTGGTATAGAAACCCATTTATATATTTGACATGTCATTATTTATGGTGTTGTACAACTATGGGACGCGCGATTCAGAGATGCCTCCGTCCAAATAGACATACCTATAGCGAGAGGTATTGGTCTATGAACTTAATAACTGGTGTTGACGTGCGATTCAGAGATGCCTCCGTCAACCTCAGACAGAGGGGACGCCTTCTGTCTGATTTGTTCACAGGTGCAGCGTTGGATTAGTAGAAGCTTGGCGAGTTTTGAAAAAGGGACACAATCTTGAGAGCTCTCACAAATTTTGTCTTCTTACATAAGATTATATGTGTGATCTACACTGTGAAAACCATTATTGCAGTTTCTAAGGTGTGTTCGTATTTCAGACGACGAAGTATGTGACCCCGACACAGGATCATCGTCAATGGCACTTCAACCCGCTACTGACATGTCTGGGCCTAGTGGCGACTCTCCAGCGGCAGGGTTGGGACCATTACCCGCTGAGCACCATGAAAACCACGTCGAGGACGACGCTTTGTCGGGATAGGCCGATTTAGGGAACTCATTTGTAATGTAAGACTATTTCTATAAAAGGCGGTGCACGCCTAAGAAACGATCATTCTCTCGTTACCCTCGGTACGGAACGGTAGTTGTCGACGCGATTTGTGAGTGCATACAATTGTTAATTAAATTGCTGAAGGCTTACTCTGTAAGTAGAAGACCTTTTTGTGTGTATAAGTGATTGGTGTTTTATTTTGATATTAATGTTATGAAAATATTTGATTATCTATATGGCTTATTAATTACTAAATTTTGTTAATTTATTAAATCATTTGTAGCAAGTAAGATAATTGTTTTTTTTAATGATTTCTACATCTGAATCCTAAATATATATTATTATTAATTTGTTGTTGTAAACTACAAGTGACAGTTTCTAAATAATTTAAGCCATTAAAAAAGTATTTTAAATATACTATCAGATTTTTACTATCAGAATACCTTTTAACGTGTTAAAACATACTAATATATAAAACTCATAGATTTAGTTTTAGACTTAGCTAACATTTTTAGAGTTTTATAGTATAATGAACGTATAACTAGACCATTTTTAATAAATGTATTCGTAAATTACCTTTAATTTCCTAGTTCGCAAACGTAGATTAAACTTGGATCGTCTTGCGCTGAGTTTAGTTCTCGAGCCAAATTAAAAAGCTGAGAATGCACAAAATATTTTGGCAAATTTCCTCGGGCGTGCTACGAGTGCAGGCCTAGAATGGAGGCTCGTTGCCTAGAATTCCCTACGGACAAGAATGCGAATCACGTTCTAGGCCAAGAGAATTCACGTGCTTTGGCGGATTCCGCAAATTATTTGCACTGGACAGAGTGTTAGGGATGTAATTCCTAACATTGGTGAAATAATTCGTGTGTCATGAATTTATAAATCAATATATTGGAAATACTTTAGAATCTGAACTGGTTTTTAAGGGATACTAAAACGGTTAACCCTCTCAATCATTCATAGACTCAATCTATTACAGTTGTTCAATATTTGTAAATTAAAGATAATTACAAAAGAAATTAATGTACTCTTGAAATTACCAGATGAATTTCTTTGGTAAACTTTTATTGGCTTATTATAAAAAATCAACTTAAAAATTTTAGATGTAATTTTGAATGTTAAATTTTCAGAAGACAAACTTCGTTATTTTTCATATTTTCATTTCAGTAGCCTGGCAACCGATTTATATTTATTAAAAGGCAAAATATTAACAAAACTTTGTGACCGAAAATAAACCAAAGCATAATTTGAACATAGCGTTTATTGACAATGATTTGATCAAGCATAATGGTCAGGCATAAACAACTCGCTTTGCGCACACACTGTAATCAAAATGCTAATAGCCATTTGTGGAGGTAAACATTGCGGAATAATGTTCATTTAATGGCTATAAAACTACCAATTAACCTTAGACTGTTATGGAATACTGCGTGATAAAACTTTGTAAGTAAATATTATATGCTTAAAATAGACTAATAGAAAACATGAGAAAACAATGTAGTTAATAATAAAATGCATGTCAAGAACTCAGTGTAAAGTAAAGATAATCTCAATCAACCTTATTATTTTATCTCTATTATGAACATAGGATAAATCCTAAAAAGGAAATATTCTCAGAGAAGTAATTAAAACCCATAAAATTGTGACTCAGCTTATTGTAAGTATTTATACGCTAGGCGTGTCACCTTTTTTTTATCTAATTTCAAATTAGACATCTTAATTTTTATTTAAATTTATTATTAACTGTTTATTGAAACAGCTACTTTTGAAATCTCCATAACATCATGTAAATAAATACAGAATAGTATTATTATTTATTTTTATTTAAATTAACTAAAATCAATGAAAATATTCAGGTATCGCGTAGATAGGACAGTTCGCATCCAATGGATGCCAGCCACTTTTTTCAAATCGTCTGCCCAAGATAGAGAGGGCGCTCCTTGGGGGAGACATTTGGACAGCAGCAGTGGACGGCGATAGATTGATTTGATATTATTATTGTATCGATGTAATATTCAAATGATTGTTTCGAAGAATATTAAGAATCCTTGGATCGATTTGATGGCAAATTTTGACTGTACGGTTGGCGTAGACGTTTTAGCGGTCGCCACGCCGCTTTTTACTGCAGCAAGTGTTATGGGTTCAAATCTTACATGGAACAACACTTTTTGTGATCCACAAATGGTTGGTGTTCTTTGTGTCTGTTTTGTGTATGTTTGTAAAGTCCCCCGCGACACAGGATATTTATTCCTAATGCGGGAGTTGTCATTTAAAGAAAATGAGCTCTTCAATTTTAGGAAAAGTTTGGTATTGTTAATTGCACTCCACTCGTGTTTTTCCTTAGATAATAAACAATGACTTCGTTAAAACAGTTGTATTTAGGGTCTTACAGTAAGTAGTCTATTTTGCAATTTTTAAAGTGCACTCGCGTTATTTCAGAATCAGGCAAAATTAATCCCAAGAGTTCGCATTGAAATACACTTTGTTATATTTGTGAGTTATGTATGTTCTGTATAATATTGAGATCAAATTATTTTTTTCACTATACTGGCAGAGCCGACAGGCGGTTGTCTTGTCTTAACTATGTTTAAATCATACAATACCTATGACATTGAAGAGGGCAAAAAAAAAATCGTCATGCTAAGGCAACATGATGACTCTATGGAAAGGATTATGATCGGTGTTTCTCTAAGGGACCGTATCAGAAACGAGCCGATAGCAGAGGATTAGCAAGCTGAAGTGGCAGTGGGCTGGCCATATTTGCTGTACAAGCGGTAGCCGTTGGGGTAAACGCGTTCTTGAGTGGAGACCGCGTCTTGGCAAACGGCAAAGTAGTGTAGAACGTCCACAGACCAAGTGAAGTCATGACGGCTGGAGCTGGTTGCGAGAAGCCGAGGATCGAACTAAGTGTCGTACAGTTGGAGAGGTCTATGTCCAGCCATGGACTGCGATAGGCTGATGATGATGATGATATATATATTTATATATATTTGAATAGTAAACGGTATACATCTAGCCTCAGTTACATAACGACGACTATTCAGCTTATAATGGCTAATAATCTAATATACACTAGAGTATAGTACTGCCCATAGGCACCGAGTTTATCCCCAACGGATATTGGAATTGTTATCGTAGTATGCAAATTCAATTGCATAGTGCACTCTAAGCGACAACTTTGGGATGTTGCAATTGATCCTTACTACCCAATAAGCTCACAGAATTGTATTGCAGACAGTTCTTAGTATAATGTTCTTTTTAGAATACATATTTTTGTTTTTCCCACTTTCGGTTAGATCTTGTTTATCGGTACAGTAAAATTTGTTAGCAATGAATACCATATTCACCTTCCATGTTTATTTATCCAGCCTTTTTACTTTATATTAATAAATAATATTACTGCTAGGACATTTTTCTTGGTAATTATATTGCCTCAGTATAATTTTTTCAAAGTACCATTTATTTACTTATATTTATTTATTTATCTTTATTGTATACAGAAAATAAAACAGTATAACAAACTGAGTTACAAAATATGTAAGGATGTATAACATGTGTTATTATAACTTCTATTTGTAGAACATTATATATATGCCGAGAATATTCGATTACTTTTTTTCACCAAAACACATAAGTAAGCTCACCGTTATAAAAACTGTTAGTGCGTGTGAACCACTTAAAGTTTTACTAACGTCATAAATATTAAAATAATTTAGAACGACGACTTCCTGACTACGATGTCCCCTGGACTAGTGCCAGGCACCGCTGAATGCAATATTATCCTAGCTTCGAAAACAAAATTTTAAGAAGCATACTCCTGTCTAACTTTCCAACTATTATGAAATGTATTGGCGAGGCTACTGGGCAGCTGTAAAAGCTGAAAGTATTTTTAGACATCGATTAATGACCATGGCAGCATATGCTGGCCAAAGTGGCCAGTCGCAAATTTTTATCGTTACAGGTTTCATGTATCTCTGCAGCGGATGGATATCGATAATCCATTCATACCCATTCCAATTGCACATGACGTATATTGTGTTGGTTATATGCTTGCGTTAGTTGGCCCATATTGCAGCGTATTAAATTAGACGGATCAGAGATAGCTTGATATTGAAACAGTCAGTATGTACACTAAACCAGAACATTTGCGACAGCGGCCGCCTCTCATGCATCATTCAGGCGAAACCTGCATCCAATCGCTCTTAGATTTAGGTTATAGCTCACCGCTTTTGTGATAAATAGCCTCTCAGGAGGAAACTTGTAGTACCATCACGAGTGCGCCTTCATGTGCTACATCGTTGATTTTATCAGATTTTTCCAGCTGGCTTCAAGAGCTCATGTAAAATGCATGCACAAACTCTGTATGTAATTGCTATAACAATTTTAGTACTACCTAACTTTTAGCTATTTATTCACAGAGAGACTTAAACCCGCAACACACATCATTGAAATAGCAGTAATATTTTGATGTTGTCCATCATCAGCCCGTTGCAGTCCACCACCACCCAAGGAACAACACAGAGCCCGGTCTGTTGCTTATTGCATCCAATGATTGATGTTATTAACGTGTTATTATTCCTTTCTTTGTACATGTCAGTACTAATTTTAAGTAAAATATCTCATATCACCCCACATATATTATTAGTAGGTATACCTCACAAAAAAATAACAAAACAAATTTTAGCGAACACAAGTGACCCTCTAAGAAATTGATGGATATATTTTTTTATGTAAGGAAACAGTAAGGTTTCGATAGTATAAAATACTTTTCTAAGAATACAATAATTATTATTAGATAATAAAATATAAGATAATAAAAAAATTTTGACAAATTATAGTAACATTCGTTCAAAAATATAATCGAAATGAAAATGCAGACGAAGTATAAAAACGGAACGACATAATTATATTTTATCATGTTCTTAAGTTTATGGCATAACCAGATTTTCAGGCAACGCCAAATACGTATTACACTATAATGTTCATTTTGTTTACTCACGTATACTCATAAACATAATCTATCCAAAATGCATACTCCTTACAAAAGCAATAACCTCATATTAAACAGACACCTCTAGTATCATGGATCAATAATAGCAGTGCAATATCTATACACGACAATATAGACTCTGATATTGCCATTTCGTATTAAATGGAAGTAATTGGAATTCCCGTCGAGTGTGAAATTGGCGTCTTCATTCAACAGCTAGAGACAAAATGGACCTCTCATACATTATGTATAAACCACAATATGTATGTTTATTTGCACTTATATTAATGTTCTGTATATTTATTGCTCGTTTTGATATATCATAACTGTGTAATTGTGTTAGTGGCTATAATTCATTACATACTAGGATGTTGGTGGTCTATGGGCCTTTAATACTCGTATTTGTCTGTCGTAATATAATTCAGGATAAGGAATGTTTAATATTAATACGTTGTTTATATAGAATGTTTTTCGTTTTTTATTTTGTAGAACTAATAGTATGATATTGAAAATTTGTTTGCAATGAATATTTTACAAAGTTTCGACTTATAAAACATAATGAAACACTTATTGTGTTATATAAGTATATGTTTTGTATTTTATGCAAAGTTGGTGTTTGTTAAAATTTTTTTTTGTTATAATTTTGCAAAATAACACACTGATGTTTACGTGTTTTTAAAATTCCTCTTTTTGTAAATACTTTGCTAATGAGATTTAGGAAGGCAATAGGGGTCAGCAATTTTACTGTAATCGAAATTGTTCCATAAAACTTGATTCTGTTAACAACCGTTTTTCTGAGATATATAAAGCCATAGTCATTCAATCAAGTTAAAGGTGTTCAAGGTAACGAAGTGAAATGTTTTATACAGTTCTTATAGAGTTAAAAAAGTAAGAACAGTTAGAATCATAAATGTTTGTATTTCCCTGCAGTATTCATTGTTTAAAGAACTCAATCACCATCAAGTGACACGCCTTCTCCTTGCACCTACATCCTCTTAACCGTCACGGCCGTTTCAATATGGCGCATGGATCACGCCCCTTTCGGGAGAAATTTTACTAAATTGCATAAATGTCAATTTCCAAACAATGTGTTGGGGCTTTATAAAATTTCAGGTATCATTAGAATGGTTATTAAATAAGCTATCTGATTATGTATAATTGATTAATTTTAATTGAAGTATTTTTTTTTAATAAATGAAATTTAATTAATTGGTATAATTTTGTCAATTAATCACCTAAGGAATACTTACACCTATATTTCTTTAACAAAAAACCATTTAAACTGCAAAATGTAACAAAATTAGATTGGACTTTATTTAGCCCAAACTTTTCAGTGTTTTAAAGAAAAGCCTGTCTTTTAAATATGTTTGTAATTGAATCTCTTAGTTTTGGGTTACATACCTGATAAACAGTTATATACTTTTCCAGAGTTTTTTTTATTATTTTTCTAAACTGTAATCGCATAAATTTTGCAGTTCGTAATACTAAAACTAACTAGAAAATCTTCTATTTTTTAGAGAAATAAAAATATAATGCCCTAAAAGAACAAAAGAAAATAACATCATCAAAAACCATACTAATAAAATAGATAAAAAGGTCTGCGCAAATTCTTTAAATAACAAAAGACAAATCAATTACTAGTACACGGTATTCTAGATAATAACTCTTTTACCTGTACACCACGTTGTGGTTTGAGGGAGCCTTGCTTCTTAATCACCGAAGCTCACGAACAACTTCGTGAAAGGCTCCGACTGGTACTTATTTTTTACATTCACATTTCACCATAAATAAACTGGTATACATTCATTAGATGCATAAAGCTAAATTAATTATTATTAACTATATTATTATGATTAGTTGGCTATTCAGAATGAATTTTACTCGTCAAATGTAGTCTAGTTTTAAATAAAATATCTCTTGTATCAATGAAATCTATTTTTAGTAAAGTTGAAGATACGAGTAACAATTATGATCATTGAGTCGAAGAATTCCAGTAGATTCTACTAAACGTTCTATTGTGTAGAACTAAACGTATTTTGATCTGTATCGAATAAAATTGTGAAACATACTTAACTCATGTATTTAGCCTTTAATAAGCCCAAGATTATTTAGGGTCGGCTACTAGTTCAACCGATTTATCAGTTTTTCCGTGTAACAACTAGCATCTGACCTCCGCAAACCTGCCATTTTAACTATTGTTTGAATATCATGAAATTAGGAATATTATTATCGTTCAAAATAACGAGTACCTGAATGACCAAGTTTTGCTGGTTTTGGTAAAATTTCTAAAATAAATCCTAGCAAGATGGATTTATCGCCCCGATACTCGTTGTATATTAAATTTCATGAAAAACATTGGGGCCGTTGCCGAGATTTAGATTATTTATATTTATACAAACAAGAATAGCTTGTTTAAAGGTAGAGTAGGTTAGAGTAAAGTTAAGCCATATAATCGTAACAAGTGGTTACAACTAGTGCATAGTTAAGTATAAACCCACGATTAATTTGACTTACCATCTTGGTCATAGATGAATGATGAACTTCACGTGAAGTACATAGTACTAATGAGAGAGCGGTCACATAGGGCCTCTAAATCTCAACTACAACTTTGAGATCTCAAAGTCACCAATAAAAAAAATAAAAAATCGTAGTATATCTAGTTTTTTTTAATTTATTTGATATTACTGTATAAAATATATCAACATTGATATACATATATATATCTTATATTAATATATAAAAATGAAGGCAAGCAATATTTTTTGGTTAAGTCATTCAATAAAAGTTTGGTTGGAAGAAAATAATAATACACGAATGAAAAGTGATGTGAACAAGAGCTTATAAAGATTATATCTCAAGGAATATGAAGGAAAACAACTTACAATTTTTAAGTTTACTTATTCAAAGTTCATCTTCATTATGATCTACAATAATATATAGTTTTTACGGCTAAGAAGACCTTTTTCCTTTCTTCTTTTGAAATGGCAACCAGCCCGATCACTCGGATCATCATCAATGTCAAGTATTTATGGTCTTCAATTCGAAGTCTTCGAGTCTTCAAGTCTTTGTCGTCATTAAATTAACGATAAAATATATAAAATGTGGATGACATGCAATGGGGACCGTCTTTCGAAAAAACAAAAAACGTTCTCTGAGAAGACCTTAGCATCTTGTCGTAGATGAGCCCTGTTTTGATACGTCTTTTTTTTGTTCTTAACGTGGTAACATAACTCAAGGATTTAAGGAGGATTGTTTTGAGTTGTAGGTTTCCATAGGCGGTCTATTCACTTACCATATCAGGTTCAGTGTGTCAGTGTTCAGTAATAATTCTAACCTCAGCGAACGTCAGGGGTTTTCACTTAGTAAGAACACAAAATTAGTAGTTATGAAAACAGTAGGCACAAGCCGGATTTTGATGAAGATATTCGACAGATGATCATAAAAAAAGATAACAATTGTTTACGTAAGCAAGAGCTCATAAAGATTTTACGTCCAAAATTATCTAAACATATTTTTTAAACGGTTTTATTTAGCTCACCCCGTTTGTTTTTTTCTTTCTTGGGTCAAATTTAGTAATTCAAATTTCACCCTCTTCCTGTCAACCGATTAATCTAAAATTTTGTATACACTTTAGATTTTGGTGACAATACAATTATGTTTACTCATTATCATTATAAATTCAAGATGGCGGCCGCTACAAAATGGCGGATAACGTAGATTTTATCAATCCCATCAATATGGGTATCAAATGAAAGGGCTCAACAAGCAGAATACAATATACTATAAAAAATTGAAATCCAAGATGGCGGCCGCTACAAAATGGCGGATAACGTAGGTTTTATCAATCCCATCAATATGGGTATCAAATGAAAGATCTTTGCAGGGACTACGTATAGAGGAGTTGGACTGCAATAAACTAACGGGCAAGAAACCTTGCAATAATGAAGCACTAAATGAATTAAACAGAATGCGAAATAAAAACTAAAAACTAGAAAATAAAAATAGGTAAAAAATCTTTTTAAGTTAAACGGTTTTATGTTAAAAAAAACATACATTGCAATGTTTAAGATAAATGTACTAAAAACCAAAAAAATAATAAAATAGATACAGTCGTGGGAATTATAAACATATGCATAGACTAGACTAAAATAAAACCGGATCAATGCGTAAGAAATCATAATAAAGTGTAATACGGCAAGTTATGCATATTAAGTATTCATAAAATAGCTGGAACTGACTAATTGCCACGCGTGACGGAATATACAATATAGCGTATAGTAGTCACACAGCAATAAAACGAGTATAATATTTGAAGGAAATAATAAAGGTTCCCGCCATATGTAAGGCTTGAAGGTAACAGTGAATTGGAATGAACGATAGGGTAGAGGGATACGTATGGTTATTTTCAGCTCTGGTATTGTACATAATTCAATTCGCATAATATATTAAACTATCCGAAAGTCTACTAGAGATTGTGAGACATATAATCTAGTATTATTACTTGTAGTAACACATTATTTAATAAAGAAATCAGATTAAGAAAATAAACGTAATGGACGATTGCTATTCAGAACCCATCTCAAAAATGATTCAACTATAGAGACTATGAAAAAATATGAAAAAATATTACCGAAAAGTGTGACATTATATATGCCATTGATATAATGTAATCATAACTTAGTAGTAAAAAGTAAATAGAAGACTGAAGAATCAAACCGAAGATACAAGTACATTTTATACTTTATACAGGGCCAGCATTCACGAGTTAGAAGATACCCGTGGTGGAAAAGGAACATCATGTTTCCTTTCATGTATCAATGCAGTAAATAAAGACCCACACTTGTATAATAAGCAAAGTTATATTTATTTATATCAGTGTATTAATAGACTAAGTAGAATATTAACTAAGTACTTATAAAGTCTATCTCAAGAAACAATTTGGGAGTAAACTGAAATATAACATGGGCTATTTCAAAACTTTCATTGCTTCAATAGATATTTCAAACGATTTCAAGTTAAAGAACTATTTCGAAATACACGATAACGAGAAGGTGAATTGTAAAGGAAGGATTGTCTGTGAACAAAAGGGACTAGATGTAACTATAACCGTTATATACTATACAATATACTGAATACCGGACAAAAGCATTCTTTAGTAACAAGTTAAATCACTGTTAACTAGCAATGACTACTAGTATAGAAGGTACTTCATCCATCCATTCTTCATTTTTTAGTATTATAAATTGTTTGTATATTGTTTTTATAATTATTCTTGCTATGATTTTACATCGAGAACATTAAGTCCCTAAATGTTTATTCGATTAAAGCTCAACAATAACATATTTTTCCAATTGATGTACGTTATGTACATTATAAAGTACTCGCTCATATTCTACCGTATTGTCTATCGCTTTTATAGGAACAGTAATAAAAACACGCACATATATCCTCTCCTAAGGTACCATTCACTTTGTATGCCACAAGTTTTTCTCAGTTTTCCATCGTATTTTCTCGAAGTATTGATTTTTAGAAACTGTTATTATTTAATTTGGGACACTCATCAAATCGACGTGTTTCGCTCCCTATCCCGCTTTTTCCTGCCACTATCAGAATTTGGTCCAATGATAAAAGTTGGGTGTCTCGTCAAAACGAAGCTGTGTATAAACTTTCAGCCTGTTATTAATCACTGAAATCCCTTGTACGTGGGCCCGTGGACTAATATTCGCAATGCTATTTCAGAGATAACAAAATTTTCACGGGTTAATTGGTTTTCCGACTTATGTTTTATGTGACACAAGAATGCCTATTAAAACCAAGGGCAAGATCTACAAAACCGCAGTCAGAACAGCCATGACACACGGTGCCGAGTGCTGGGCTATAAAGAAAGCCCACAAACAGAAATTGCAGTAAACGAGTTGAAGATGCTATGATAGGCAGCAGGTGTAACTCGACTCGATAAAATGCGAAACGAGCACATCAGAGGCAGTTTCAAGATTGCGCCCATAGCAGAAAAACTTATCGAAAGCCGCCTACGATGGTTCGGTCATGTCATGAGACGCCCTGAAGGCCATGTTGTGAAACAAGCCCTAGCGCTACCAAATATTAAGCAAGGTAGAGGACGCCTACTAGCCCAAACAAACGTTTCGACAACCCAGGATAGATTGTCCTGGCGCCGCAGAACGAGGAGAGCCGACCCCAAATAATGGAAAATGGCTAGGATAAAGAAGAAGAATTGGTTTACTCGACTTGACGCAGGTGCTAAAACTTTTTATTTTTATTTATTAACTTTAGGTACAAAACGTACAATGGCGTATTGCTGGAGTGGTCCTCTTGTACCGGTACGGTAGATTGCTACCGTTGTGTTTTCTGGAAATTAGTGAGAAGGTATAGTACATTTACGTAAGGGACTTTTGAAGTAATACAGAAATAAATAAATAAATATTACTGTGATACTGCGACAATTTTTAAATATGTGCTGCACTTAAGTTTTTTTGTTGTCTTATTATAATTATTGTAAGAGAATTTGTAGAAAAAAAAAAAAAGTTGCGTGTACTAGCGTACACTCGTAAGAAGTGAAACTTCTTTAAGACGTTATTTTTCAAAAAATAAATATCATATGTCGACGTAAGGTATAACGACAAAAGACTTATAAACCAGATATATTCGTGACAATTCTTATTTCAAGTGCAATAAAAGTTAAGGAGCGAGACCTGAGTAAATATTTCGCGATCTGTGGTGTGAATGAAGTAAGTTTGTGGAATGTGATGAATGTAGTTATTTACATTGTGGACTAAATAAAATAATATTGTTTGTAATGTGATATTTCATTGTAGTATTAATTTGGTCCTGTTTGTGTTTGAAAATGTTTTTTGTTTTATTTTATAATTTTTTTTGAAGGATTATATATAACTACTCTCAATAATGATAAAACATTTTATTTTAACCCCGATAAAGAAGTTTCACTTCAAAAAGATAGCGTAACAGATAAATGTGACGCGTAACGTAACGGATAAATGTTACGCGTAACGAAAAAATGTTACACTAAATTTTTTGACAACCCCGATAAAGAAGTTTCACTTCAAAAATCTGTACTAATCTTTACAAATGTAAATCGCTTAATACAATATCTTCCTTGAACGTACGAGCACATACGTTATTGAATATAGCAGTAAATTAATTTTGGTGTAAAGTTAAATGTAATGTATTAAACTTTCTGTTAAATTAAGTTATCTACCGACTTTCTATCAAATGGAGCAAATGCCAAAACCTTAATTGGAAACTTTTAGTTGGCAAAACTATTGTGTATTTGATGTAGTAAGTATTAAATTCACAAATATATAAATGTATTTACTACATATCAAATATAAACTCTGAAATATAACTTCTGTTTGGTTACCTTATAATGGCATAAGTAATACTGTTGATATGAGCCTGAAAATTAGTAGAATTATTGTAAATGCTTGAATTTGTGTCAAAACGTTTCGATTTTTATGCGGTATTCCCGGATCAACACGACCTTCAAACCTTCAAGGACTCGTACTTCATCTTAAAAGGCCGGCAACGCACTTGTGATGACGCTGATGTTACGGGTGTCCATTAGCGGCGGTAAGCACTTACCATTAGACGATACGTTTGCTCGTTTGCCCCTATATCTATAAAAAAGATTCTCAATACTTCAACATCATAATTATTTTATTACACACTAAATTATAATCATTCCTAAAAGAAGAAAAAACTAATTCTTCAAACATCGATCCAAGTTGTGTAAGTTTTAACAATTTTTTGAACTCGTACCACGTCTCTTTCATCGCAATAGTCACTATTTCCTTGTTGGTATTTAAAATAAATTTTCTAGGTCACCCATTAATAACCCTGCGGAAAATATGAGACAATATTTTTATCCGTAGATAAGCTACTTATATGTTTTCATATTTCCTACAAATAGAATATTGCAAGAAACACGTTAATCTAATACTGGCGTCATTAAAAGATATTTTTTGAGAACCTACAATCCCTTGAAGGGTTGAACTAATCGTTTGTGGTTGGGTGCCGATAATAAGTTGCTCCTTTATGTGTATAACGACCCTTTATTGAAAAGATTATTGTCTAATAGGAAACATTTAATATAAAGGAACAATGAGTTAATAAGATGTAAATAATATTTAAGTGAATGAATAAGTGTTATGAGTGAGTATCAATTGATATTTTTATATTTACAGATGTTCAGCAGTGAAATGGTTGATGAAAATTAGGTAAAATGTGAAAAATAATAACGTTTTTGCTGAAATATATCCATTTTCATCAACTTCATAGGTTCCTCTATATTTAATTTATGCTCCAAAATAAATCACCAAAAGTGTTGCAAAACGCAAAACTCGAAAACCGCTCGATCTATGTTTTTGCAATATTTGCTTTAATGCACAAGAAAGGTTAAAAAATAGTAAAAATAACATTTACATTTTTTCTATTGCACGGTGACATGGCCTGTCACTTTAATTAGAATGTAGTCTATCGGGTGGCAGATAGTTCTAAAAAAACTAGACCGATGCATTAATTATTATACGGGATTAATGACAAGTGCAAGAATAAGGTGAAGTATTGGAGAGTCATATTTTTACAGACTCAAATCAAAATTGGGAAAAGGGTAGAACTAATTATATTAGTTGCTGATCGACAGAATTAAGTATTCAGTAGAAAAAGTACAGAAGAGATACTATTATGCAATATTGTCTAAAATAATAAAGGAAAAACACCACGGGTACATCAACAGGGGTTATTCGCACATGCTGATAGTGGGCCAATATAAATGAAAAACTCAACAATTTCAGTTTTAGAGATCCTTCAAGTTGTGTGTTTATCGTCGTGTTGACGAGAATCTACGTCCATTTATAGCTATTAATTATTATTTAAACGTTCATGAAATAACTAAAACTAACTACGCGGTCATATTAACCAGTCAACAGTGACGCTTCATCTAACTAACACAAATCAATAGTTTTTACTCATATTTTGGTACTAATATCTTATGTAATGTAATTATTTATACCGAGATTGGTAGCTGAACGATGAATTGCGGTCACATGTTATCTGGTTATATCACGTGCATGTATGCTTTAATTACTTTTGCGTTAAAACAAACTTCTTTCTAGTACAATAACTTATTTCATAGCTGTAACTTACAGTTACAACCGGTTTTAAGGTAGTAGGCTCTTGCAACTGCATTTATTTGGTAAAAAAACTAGTAAGGTATAGCTTAGTACTAATTTTTATTGAGGTCGTGACAATTTTCTGATGAAGTGAAGTTTGTTATGTGATATATGAATAGCCATACAGCCATAGAGTATAAAAACAGTCATTCAGCTTTTTTATATTAATTTTAAGTCTACGGTATATATTTTTTTGAATTTTAGCTTCCACATATTTTGACCATTCAATATTCCAAATATGCATTCGTTTACCGTATTTGATTAATAGTTTTAATTAACAGATAATGTAATTAATCCTAATGTAAGCATATTACAAACAGTAAATAAATAAATAAATATTCCGGACATCTAACATACAACGCCATCTAGTCCCAAGCTAAGCAGAGTTTGTGTTATGAGTACTAGACAACTGATATAAATACTTATATACTTTTTTTTGTAAATTTATACATATTATACACAGAAAACACTCAAACTCCGAAACAAATATTTGCAGATCTTACAAACATTTGGTCCCCGGCCCCCGGGAATCGGACCCGAGACCTCAAGCTTAGCAGTCGCATACGCTACCACTACGCCACCGAGGCAGTCAAACAGTACACCACAAACGAAGATCGGAAACTTTAAAGCAACAACATAAGTTAAACTAAGTCTACTAAATGAACTAATTCGAAGTAAGAAAAATAAATATATATATAGTTACAAATCATACATAATAATCAATCAAATGTATGGTCATATTTATTTGACACATTATCACATATTACAATTCTCTTTGCGCTCTCAATTTTAACCATTCTGCAAAATTACTATAATGTTATACACCAATAAATAACTGTATAACGTATAACATCCGAATTTTCCCGACATCATTTGGAAACTTCGCCAATATCTATTGATCATTTTGCCATTGGCGTGACAGTAGGGGCTGCAAATTATCTACGGACCATGCAATAGCAATTTTCCGACATAACCGTCTATACAGGCTCAGGTGGTAAAAGAAATTGTCTCCCATTATGTTCGCTTTGCTGGACCATTTTATGGAAACTGATGGCAAATTGTTTGGAACGTAGAGGAAAAAGAATTCTCTCTTAATATTCATGTCTCGGGTGAACCTTATGACTGCAAAAGCCTTTCTTCCGAGATTATTGCAAAAGGTTTTCTTAGTTTTGTTTATTCCACATGCGTACTGTATCGCCTAAAATATAAGTTACATAAGGGTTCTTTGGACGCTGAACAAGAACTAATATCGTTATATCCATACTATATAATTGTTAAGTTATCATCAGAAAAAAAAAATTACCCGACTACAGCAAAAACAAATGTAAGGCTAATAGATTAGGCAGCCTATGTATGTTTGTACGTTCTACCGCAGCGATTAAAATACTAAACACTTTTAAATGAATGAGGTGTCATTAGATTCATATCCCGGGTGATGTAGACTTCGTAGCTTAAAATAGATTATTTCTATCTTATGATTTTAACTACGGTAGCCTTGGGCGTCAACCTCATAAAGTAATAATAAACGTAGAACATTGGTCTATTAATTGTACTGTAAATTTCCTCATATACGGATCGTATCACTTAGATGGAATCCCTCGACGCGCCAGTAAACACTTACCAACACTAAACATCCCGTGAAGTCAATTAACAAATACATTGCAATGTATTCGCTAAATCAAATTAATTACGAGATTAGTCCAAGGGCTTCTCAATTAAGAATATCAGTTTACCGCTGAGACTTAAGACTGTTAGAATGTGTTTTGTTTTCCAAATCTCATTGTGTCGTATTTAACTTTGTACATATTTTACTGTATAGTAGATTTATGTTGCATAAATAAATAAATTAACTATAAGGTTATTTAATTCTAATAATACATCATAACATACATACATCTGTAAGTATCTCCAAGAATAATATAATATTATTTTTTCAAGATGAGCAATTTAGATAAATCAAATGAACATAAATAGTTTATTTAATAATTGAATGAATAGCTTTTAGGTAACTCATTGGAAAATACTGAGAAATACTCTAATTAAAAAAATTATTAATCAGTGCAAAACTAAGGATCCTAACCTAGACAAGGTGTTATAGAAAATAGCCATTAAGTATATATAATAAGAAAGTATTGTCATGAATTCATATTTATAAAACACAGAAGCCAGTAGCGTGTTTATTACGCAATTACCAGCCTTCCTGTCAACGTGGATGCACACCGCGTGCACGCTATTGCTATGACGTCATAATTTACTGTGAAAATATGAAGCTAAGTTTTTGTATTACAAACTTGTTGGCAGACTTTCATGTGTGGCAATAAAGACTGTGTGTGTACGTGGCGTTAGAAGGCTTGTTATTATGTTACTAAGTATGTGATGTTTTCATTATCTCAGCTCTTACCATTCATTATTATAATAAATTCAAACGCACATACACATTTTTATGCACCGACTTAACAAATATATTTAATAACAAACGGTTTTTGGCCATAATCATATCGAGTCATTGAGGAGAATGGTAAATAAAACTTATTAGAATAACTCTAAATAAATCTAAGAATATGATATCGAGACAACATGTCGAGTACCTACGAGTATGTAATACAGACATATATACTATATTTATAGTTATAGATATAGTATAAATATATATAAGTCGGTTCACATTGCTTTAAAAAGGATTTATTTCATTACAAAGAACAAAAAATGTAGCCCTTCACATTGGTCCGTTTACTTGATTACATTAGTATTGTTTTAGTAATAGGATTCCACTTGTCAAATTTTAAGTTTCATTAATTTATCTCAATTAGAGTTAGCGTTTGTTAAATGGGATGTTTCATATACTCGTATCATTACATACAGACACATATTTCTGTTACTCGTACAACATGTTTCATAAGAAAGTTTAAATGAATATTCCTTTAATTTTATTTATTTATTTATATTTTTAATTATTAAGAATTTTATATTATTACTAGCTGTCCCGGCAAACGTTGCTTTGCCATAAAAGGGAATATATGTTGTAGAGGTGGGTCAATAAAAATCGCGATGGAAAAATAGGGGTTGATCGTAGAGGGTTGAAAATCTAGGGTTGTATGTATTTTCTAATGCTGCATCATAAAAAAATAGAAATTAAAAACTTCGTCAAAAAAATAAAAAAAAATTTAGGGGTGGACTACCCCTAACATTTAGGGGGATGAAAAATAGATAAGAACCGATTCTCATAGATACCGGATAATCACAAAAAATTTCATCAAAATCGGTCGAGCCGTTTCGGAGGAGTTCGATTACGCACCCCGTGACACGAGAATTTTATATATAAGATAGAAGAACTTTAGGTTCACGTGTACATGGCCATGCTATTTTTGAAAAATAATAATATTATTTTTATTTAGTGACCAATTAATATAAATAGTTTTTCTCTTATGGGTCGGACAAACAGATTAAATACTATTTAATACTATTACACTTTCAGTATACTTTTCAGCGTGATAGTTCCCTTTTGTTATACGCTTTGCTTATCCAAATTTAGTTTATTAGAAAACTATTAAATTTTCACGAAGATGCATAGTATCAAACAGGCGAATGATCCTAAAAAACCAATCAAAGCGTTGAACCAACATTAAATATAATAAAAGATAGTAAAATACGACAATCGCCTATTATAATTTCTAGCATGATTATTGTTCCTATTACACCTACTGTATATATTTGAAACCTCACCAAACCAAATAGCGCAGGATTACAACTCGAAAAACTAAACCATTACTATCGTAGATCTCTGAAAGCTGTACTTTGTCACGGCAATTTCTTGCGAATTCGCAACGTACCGCTGCCTCGTACTTTAACCCAATAATAGAACTGACCTACAAATGTTACCTTGATTTCTCCTAATATTTTTTTTTCACCATTAAAAAAAAAAATTATTTCCTTTAATGTTAGTTTGACCTAAAAGCAAATTATTAAAAAATCAAAAACTATTTGATTTTCTAGTAGTTAAAATTCATACTTTGCAATTTTAACATATATTTTTTTTTATTTCTTTTTATGGAATAGGGGGCAAACGAGCGGCAAATAAGCGGCAAGGTTCGCGGCGGAATGTGGAGATGGAAATCCATTAATGGATTTTTATCTCCGCATCCTCCAGGCGAACGTGGGCCACGGTGCCGCCGCTCAGGACCTTCTGCTCCAGAGCATGGCACAGTGGTCCATTAACATTGCCGCTGTCGCCGAGCCGTACACCCACCGGTTTCTCGGGACTGCCTGGGAGACCGACTTGGGTGGCTCGGTGGCACTGGTACACGGCACCGCCGCCGGCACCCCTCCTTTTGCCGTGGTTGCAAGAGAGCGGGGGTGCATAGCGGCGGTAGTTGGGGATATAGCGGTCGTGGCCGCTTATTTCACGCCAAACCGAGACATAACTGAGTATGAGCAATGGCTCGCTCAGTTGGCCGTCGTCGTCGACGCCTGTCGTCCTCATCCGGTTCTTGTGGTCGGGGACTTTAACGCCTGGTCAGAGGCATGGGGATCCCGGCGCACGAACCCGAGGGGCAGAGCTCTGGAGAATTGGGCTGAAAGACTCGGCCTAGTTCTCCTTAATCAGAGGGCCGTGCCCACGTTCGTGACGGCGAGGGGCAGTTCAATCGTGGACATTTCGTTCGCATGCCCTTCGCTGGCGCGCCGTGTTCAGGACTGGCGCGTCGTGGTGGGAGAGGAGACTGGTTCGGATCACCGGTACATTCGGTTTGATGTCTCCGCTCCCACGGGTGACGCGCCGGCCGCACCGGCTCCATCTGAGCCACGTTGGGCGCTCAAGCGTTGAAATCGGGAGATCCTCCTGGAAGCCGCCATCGTACAGGCCTGGGCCCCAGCGCCGGACAGGCCTGTTGATGTGGATGCTGAGGCACAATGGTTCCGGGAGGCTATGACCCGCGTCTGTGATGCGGCGATGCCTAGGGTTCAGCCCAATACTGCGAGGCGTCGGGTCTACTGGTGGTCGCCGGAGATCGCAAGCTTGCGGCAAGCCTGCGTGACCGCGCGCCGTCAGTGGTCCCGGTTCCGCAGGAGGCGTCGCCGTTCTGAAGATGCGGTCACCCGAGAGGCGGAGTTGTTGGCGGAATACAGGGACGCCAAGAGAACCCTTCAGGCCGCAATAAAGCGGGCCAAGAGCGAGGCCCGCCGTGAGTTGCTGGAGACACTGGAGCGGGATCCATGGGGGCGCCCTTACCGCATGGTTAGGGGTAAGATGCGCCCATGGGCCCCGTCGTTGACCCGGTGTCTTCAGCCAGACCTGCTAGAGGGGGTTGTCGGCACCCTTTTTCCATCGCGGCTGGTGGAGCACATTCCACCACAGATGGATCCGCCTACGACGCCTGAAGCGCCTAACGTGGATAACGACGACGTGCCTGAGGTCACTCGGGCAGAACTAGCGCTGGCGGTGCAACGGCTAAAAGCTAAAAGCGCCGCCCCAGGACCCGATGGCATTCCAGGCCGAGCGTGGGTCCTGGCTCTAGATGACGAGGCGCCGGCTCTCGAGCCCCGACTGAGAGGGTTGTTCAGCGCATGTCTCGAGCAGGGCCAGTTTCCGAAATTGTGGAAGACGGGGAAACTGGTCCTCATCCGAAAGGAGGGGCGCCCGGTGGATTCACCATCCGCCTACCGGCCCATAGTGTTGCTTGACGAGGCATGCAAGCTCTTTGAAAGAGTAATTGCATGGCGCCTCGTCAAGCATCTCTTCAGGGTAGGGCCGGATCTGGCGGATAACCAGTATGGTTTCCGTCAGGGGCGCTCCACCGTGGATGCGATCATGCGCGTGAAAGCTCTGGCGGAGGAAGCAGTTTCCCGGGGCGAAGTGGTATTGGCCGTGTCTCTGGACATCGCTAACGCGTTTAACACTTTGCCCTGGAGTTGCATTAGGGAGGCACTAGTGTATCACCGAGTTCCTCCCTACCTCCGCCGCATAGTCGGGGCTTATCTGACGGAGAGAGCCGTGTTCTACCCAAGTAGGACTGGTCTCGGTAGGCGTGAAATGTCGTGCGGTGTCCCGCAGGGGTCGGTCTTAGGGCCGCTCCTGTGGAATATTGGCTACGACTGGGTGCTTCGCGGTGCATTCTTAGATGGTGTCGCCGTCACGTGTTATGCGGATGACACGCTTGTGACGGCGAGTGGCGGGACGCACCGTGAGGCAACCCTGAAGGCCACGGCCGGGGTTGCCCAAGTCGTCGAACGAATCCAGCGGCTGGGTCTCGAAGTGGCTCTGCACAAATCCGAGGCTTTGTTTTTTCACGGGCCTCGGAGCAAGCCACCTGATCGACTCAGCCTAATAGTAGGAGGCACTCGCATCGGCATCGAGCCCTCTATGAGGTATCTGGGGCTCGTACTCGACGGTCGATGGGACTTCGGACACCACTTCCGAAGTCAGGTCCCCAAGCTGGTTGGCACAGCGAGTGCACTGGCACGGTTGCTGCCAAACATGAGGGGACCCGATGACTCCTGCAGGAGACTTTACGCGGGGGTTGTGCGGTCCATGGCCCTTTATGGGGCCCCAGTGTGGGCGGAGGCCCTGAGGGCCAGCACTATCGCGCTTTTGCGGCGACCGCAACGGGTGCTGGCCATCAGGATCATAAGGGGGTACCGCACGATCTCTTTTGAGGCGGCAAGTCTCCTGGCTGGAACTCCACCATGGGACCTGGAGGCGAGAGCCCTTGCGGCTCTTTATCAGTGGCGCAAGGAGGCGCTGGAGTTGGGTAGGAGTCCTGAGACTCGAGAAATCGAAGGTCAGAAAACCCAACTCCGCCAGGTCCTCGTGGAGGAATGGAAGGAGCGACTTGGGCAACCGAGCGCTGGGCACGCCGTTATTGCAGCGGTAAGACCCGTTATGGAGGATTGGCTCGAGAGGCGTCACGGGACCCTCTCATACCGGCTGACGCAGGTGGTCACTGGGAAGGGATGCTTCGCAGATCACCTGTGTCTGATCCGCAAGGAGCCAACGCCTGAGTGCCACCACTGCGATGGTCAGACCGTGGACTCAGCGCTCCACACGCTGGCAGAATGTCCGGCTTGGGGAGAGCCGAGGCGTGATCTCGTGGCGGCCATCGGGGTGGGGGTTCTCACGCTCGGTAACATGATTGCGGCCATGTTGCAGAGCGAGAGCGCGTGGAACTCCGCCGTTTCCTTCTGCGAGCAAGTAATGCTTGCTAAGGAAGCGGCGGAGCGGGACCGGGAGAGGTTTAGAACTCTGCCGGCCCGCCAGGCCCGGGAACGGGCCAGGTACCGCAGGCGACTCGGGCGACGGAGATCTCAGAATGATCTCCGTCCTCCATAGGCGCAAGCCTGGGGGTGACAGATGAGGCCATCCGTCACCCCGGCAGAAGCAGGCTCTGGTGGAGGCGCGGACGCTGTGGAGCGTGCGCGCCCCGGGGTACAATAATGGGAACACCGGGGTTCCCACACGGTAGGGGGCCATCTACAAAGCGTAGGTGGCACGACGTACGTCGGGGTTCCAGGGTTTTCCTTTCTAGGGTGTACCTGGTTCCCCGGCATCTAGTACCCAAGGCGGCGTGCGGTTTTAGTCGGTTCGTGTCCGACATGCCACCAGCAGGTGGTATCCGAGGGGATTTCCGCACGAAGAAAAAAAAAAAAAAAAAAAGGGGGCAAACGAGCAGACATATCGCCTGATGGTAAACGATTAGCGCCGCCCATGAACACCCGCAACACCAGAGGCATCGTAAGTGCATAGCCGGCCTTTGGAAGATGAGGAGGGGGATAGAGCGAGGGGTATGGGTCTCCGGTTTCCTCACTCACTCGGTGAAACACAGCGTAAACGCTATTTCAAATCAGTTTGCTGTGAGGCCGTGGTATCACTCTGGTCGAGCCGGCCCATTCATGCCGAAGCATGGCTGAAAATGTTTTGTTCGTGGGAGAGCCATAAGAGCTAGAGCCAATTATTTATTTTTTAAAGTATCATTTCTTTTTATCTTAAAATATAACCTAAATTATGGACATTAATGTGATCACTTTGTATGCAATCCAAACCATTGAATTTGATATGAAATACCTTAGATACTGTTAGGTAGTGATTATGAGCATAATCCTAGTAGATCCTTAAAATAAAAAATACAATTTCTCTCTTAAATAGTCACGACATGTGACGCATGTGTTCTGACAAAAAAAACTGAAATCATAACGAAACAAAATAGGCTTTTATGTGAACATGAAAAGCTAAATACAGTAGTGAAAGAATGTATACATTCATAGCTTGACATAATTGCAGCCACCATCAACGGAGCCGAATGAATGCCGTCGAGACGAGCTGTGATGGCTGCGGAGCGTGCACCAGTGTGTACCGCTCTTTTGATAAAACCATGATTACACCACACATACTCATACGCGTCTATGTAGATAAAAATACTTCTAGAATTGACTTTACGAGATTTTGTGTATTTATAAATTTGCCTCAATTTTCGTTTATAATAATAATTTAGTTTCAAAATAAGCAACTTTCTTAAGAGCATCAGTAAATTATCTATATGAAAATATTTTTAGTGTGTTTTGTGTTGTACATATGTTTATTTATTATTTACCAGTTTTTTTATTTTATATATTTGTCAAGTTCAACTTTAATTTAAAGTATACTTGATTACGCTCAAAATATGTATTCTAACATAAATGTCAACACGTGCATCACAACATTGCAGCTATTCTGAAACAATAAATTGTGTTATAAGATGTGAACTTTAACCATTGTCAAAAATACACAAAGTATATCAATACATACAGCACACATAAAAGATGGCCAGCATGTAAAGTTGTAGTAGTAAAATAAAGAAGGAAACAAAGTGTGACGTTTATTCGTACTTATTACCTATGTAACCTACCAACTTGCATTTATGCGTGACTCTGAGTCATAGCCACGTCAATATTTTCTTTAGAATAAAAGTTCCTTATCACTCTTGACATATAATTATACAGAAAATAAACCCCCAAGAAGTTAAAGTAACCACCAGTATACTCCAAACTTTGGGAAAGTAATATTTCAAGATAAGTTTAAATGACCTAGATATCTGGTACAGAATATAATGTTTACAAAGACAAGGCAGCTCGAATACCACTAAGGTTGTCAGTTTGTAAGTTCTCGTCCCTTAGCTCTAAGTTGGTACAGAAATGACTAGACTTTACGACCCCCCAGGCTGGCAGAGTTATTTTTACGATTTATATCACAAAAGATTATGTAGGGAGCAACAATATGAACAGAAAATTTCAAACTTAAATATTATCCAATATACAGAGTGCTATTCCATTTATTTATTTTTCTAATTTACCACTAACTCTGACAGGAACCTTTTAAAAGAAACGTATTTTATTATACTCAGCCAGTAACAAAGTATTATGGCAACGCCCCGCTTAGATAACAACCAATCTTTTAATAGCACATAACATTTAGAACCATAATTTACAAAAGCCTGAGCTAAGAGTTCGTAGAAATATAATTATGTCATTATCACTACATGTGTCTCTACTATAAAAAACCAGTCATTGCCAACAGTTCCATCATTAACTGTAGTCATTAACGTTATCCTATAAATATTCTACTTAATACAAAAGGTGTTATTTATTATCTGATTGACTGATAGCTTCATATATTAGAGCCGTAAAAACAAACGTATAATACAACAAAAAATCCTCAATTAAAATATGTACCTAAGTATACGTATCTTAAGATGACGGGATAAAAATAGGAAAATCTTAATAGAAATACTTACTACAAGAAACTAAAAATATTGGACAGCTTTTTCTACGGTCACTCAGATGTTTATCTTTATAATAGCTTTTAATTGTAAGTACAATCAACCTGCAATAAATTTATACAATCTATGGTGTAAATAATAAATAGTTAGTAATGCACAGCCAAAGTACCACTAACCTAAAGCGAATAGAAAAATATTTTATAAATAAAACAATTCGGCTATGAAGAAGTTTAGCTGCCCACGTCTTTGTGTTATATTCAATCCTGATTTTTTCTACTATGAAATATATCACGTAAATTTAACACTTATAAAGATATTTAGCTATAGAATGCATGATGATCATTTTTAAAGTAGCAAATCAAATAAATCAAGCCTGTCAGTGCCACTTCTAGATATTCCAACATCAATAGTCGTATATACGAGTACGTCACTACGTTGGCACACCTTTGTATTGTGTGTATTCAGCAAAGAGTTAAATAAAAACTGAGCACTTGTAAATGTAAAACACATACAAATTTATAATTTGGCTAAGAACTATTCCATAACTATTGTACAAAATGAGCCATAGATTTTATAAATGTAATATGTATTCAGAAATTTTATATTGCCAAAATCTATTTCATCATAAACAGAAAGTTTTCGCTCTTCGAAGTTCAAAATACCATATGCAGGAATATTATTCAGAACGCTCATTCCTTTAAACTGAGATAAACTGTACCTCTTTGTGTTCTAATGCTGTATTATATACGTGATACTGCAGAACCCATGGTCGCATATTCGGCATTTACGTTACGTCAGTGAGGTCCAAAACTTACGCTAACAACACACACCTTATTAACCTTAACAAGAAAGGGAGTGCGAGACCTTAATTTGAGGCAAGTTATTAAATTTGAATAGGAGATCCCACAGCGGATGTGTAATAAAATAAACTGAATTAGGAATTTCCGAGGAAACCAAGTTGCTATTTAATTAAAATTATGTAACATAATGATTACTTACTCTTCGTAGGTTTGTTATTTAAAATGTTCATCTTAAATATTGAAGGGATAACAAGTAAAGTAAGTAAGTTTAATATTGATCAAGATGTCATGAGATTCAAGTGATAATATGTCTGGCTGACAAAACTTACCGTTTTACCGTGGGAGAGCTATGCTTCGGCATGAATTGGTCGGCTCGACCGGAGTGATACCACGGCCTCACAGAAAACCGGTGTGAAATAGCGTTCGCGCTGTGTTTCACCGAGTGAGTGAGGATACCGGAGACCCATACCCCAACCCCTCCCCCCATCCCCTTTCCCATCCCCAAAGGTCGGCAACGCACTTGTGACGCCTTTGGTGTTGCGGGTGTCCATGGGCGGCGGTAATCGCTTACCATCAGGTGATACGTCTGCTCGTTTGCCCACTATTCAATAAAAAAAAAAAAAACTCAAATGCCATCAAACACATTTTTTTTATTTATGTACCGTATATACTTCCATATACATTAAGTCAAAAACTGTTAAATTGAAATTACAAACAGACCATTCAATTTTATATTTACATTGATTTCAATTTTTGTTAGTGACTTAATATTACATTTAGTCACATACACAAAATGGAACTGAAAATTTAATTAATGATTTGAATCCGACTTTACTTAGATTCTGAGAAAGTAATATCAATTATTTAAATTTTTAATCTGTATAATATGTACTAAAAACTTATATTTTATGTTTATGTTTGTCTAGGCTGTCAAGTTCAATTTTGACTGTGTTATGGCATTAACACTGAGCCAAATAAGTATAACTTATTACATATAACATAGTATTATCAAGTGTTAGCATTGTTACCACGATCATACCCATTAGCTGTCCTCATAAATCTAACAGGCTAATGTCATAAAATTTTAAAAACCTTTATGCTTCAAAAATTGAGGTGTAAAATAGTATGCCTTTTTATTGTAATGAGCAATATTTGAAATTGTTATAATAATCTAAAGAGGTCTTAGAACCTTGATATTTTAATAACAAAATATCAAATACACAATAGAAATAGTGCCGATGCATGTTTAAATTAGACTGCCTCTGTGGCGTAGTGGTAGCGTATGCGACTGCTAAGCATGAGGTCTCGGGTTCGATTCCCGGGTCGGACCAAATGTTTGTATGATCTGCAAATATTTGTTTCGAAGTTTGGGTGTTTTCTATGTATAATATGTATGTATTTACAAAAAAAAAAGTATATAAGTATTTATATCAGTTGTCTAGTTCCCATAACACAAGCTCTGCTTAGCTTGGGACTAGATGGCGTTGTGTGTTAGATGTCCGAAATTTTTTTTTTTTTTTGTAATACATATAACTGTAGTTATGCTAAGATAATTGTCATGACTTTAATCCTTTTTGATTGAAACCTATATCCAGAAGACACTTTTACTTTAAACAGGTTATTTTTAAGTCAACCACCTTACCCTCCAAATATGTGGTTATGTTAATTTGACGAATAACAAATATTATAAAGCGGATTTCGCTCTCGTTTTTCTGTCCCATATTTTGACAAAGGAACTTAAGGCTTCTAAATCTTTCCTTTCGTGGGATTACTTTTTGTAATCTGTTCCTGTCAGATGCTTCTAGGTATTCACATTTCTTTTTTTACCTCACATTTTTTATTGCGGCCACACTAGCTTTCTTTTCCTACTAACAATCTAGACACAAACATTAGGAATAACCGATTAAATTTTAGTTTGACTTTTACCATTGATCAATCGTCAGCATTGCGTTTAAATTATTAGAATTTTCTTAAAATTAAAAGGTAGTTATAACACAAACCTTCTTCTAATTGAAGAGTACTGTTAATCTGTGCTTTCAAAAACCACTGTGGAAATAATTAGGGAAGTATTTATAATTAAAGCAATTAGATATCCAATTCGCAAGGAAAATCCTACAGCATGGTACATAAAGATTAACTTCAATAGGCTGATGTTTTACCCTGTTCATATTGATACCAATTAATATGTATGACTTTGCAGTCCATTTTAAATTAATTTATTAAATGGCAAATTTGTATTGTTACATTTTTGCAGAGAATATGAAAACACAATATGAAATAACGTCAGATTATGAATTTCCACATAAGTATTTTTTTGTTTGTAATATAGTTGGCACTTTCAAAAGTACGCAATTATTTTTTTTCGATGTTAATTAATAATGGTCGTTAATGAAGTTCAATTAGTGAGTCGGTCATCAATCTTCTACTCTCTTGGAGACTGAATGATGTATGACCTCAATTGACGACGCGCGCCAAAAATTTAGAACATATTTGCGAAAGTCGTTAACGAATATTAATTAGGACTGATTTACGACATTTTCTGTTAAATACTAATAGTACAACTTTGATTTAGTTCTAGGTTAAGCTCATTATTTGACTGGAAATAATGTAATTATGGATGTGTCATCTAAAGTTTTCACTAAGACTAATCTTAACAAAATTTAATAAAATATATTTTTTTATGGAATACGAGGCATACGAGCAGATGTATCGCCTGATGGTAAGCGATTATCACCGCCCATGGACACCCGCAACACCAGAGGCGTCACAAGTGCGTTGCCGGCCTTTGGGGGAATGGGGAGAGGGATGGGGGGATGGATTAAGGTATGGGCCTCCGGTACCCTCACTCACTCGGTAAAACACAACGCAGGCGCTATTTCACACCGGTTTTCTGTGAGGCCGTGGTATCACTCCGGTCGAGCTGGCCCATGCTTGCCGAAGCGTGGCTCTCCCACGGTTTAAATGTATCTTTTTCTTCAAAGTTTCTCATTCAAATGTATAGATACTTTAAATTTATTTCCAATACAGAATATCTATAGGTAGTAAAACATATTCGCACTTCAAATGTATTTTCCTTTTTGTTTTTCATAACAAATCTACGAGAAGGTACGATTCAAACACTGTTTTAAAATAACAAAGAATTTTCAATGTAAAACTTATCTACTATTTTATATTTCTACTAGCTTTTGCCCGCGGCTTCGATCTCGGGTATGTCAGTTATCGCAATAAAAAGTAGTATGTATGTACCATGTACTTCTGCAGTAACAGACAGATAGCCATATAAACAGGCAAAGTTATGTTTGAATTTATAACATTGGTATGGATATCTTGACGATATTCCTTAAACAAATTTAGTTAACTAAATAAAAGAGCAAGCAAGAAAAAATTTTTTTTGGATTATATTAAGTACTTGCTGTGCCCGCTACTCCGTACACGCGACATTTGGATATTTAAGTTATTTTACAACGTTTAAACCTTTCCTGGACTACGACAAACATTTCAAAACCAAAATCAGCTAAATCAGCCCAGACGTTATCGAGTTTCAACAAGACAAATAAACAGCATTTGATTTATATATATATAGGATTTGATGTGTTTAATAACTTTATATATGAACGCATGTGTTCGGGTTACTGTATATAGGTGTTAAAAGATATATCTGACCAGCGTGATATTTCTTTCTTTCTTTCTAAAAAGACAACTCCCACATTAGGAATGAACTTCCTGTGTCGTGGGGGACTTTACAAACATACATGAAACGGACACAAAGAACATCCAGACTCGGGACAACAATTCGTGGATCACACAAAGTGTTGTAGGTACCGCGTGGGATTTGAACCCACGACACTTGGCGTAGTAGCAAGCGGCATGGCGACCGCTGACACCACTCGGCCAACCGTGCAGTCAAAATAGCATACTAAAACCTATTTTTGAAGAAGAGGTTCCTTTTTATGTTTAGTAATGGACTGTTAAAAGCTTATAATGACGATAATAAAAACAAATCAATGTATATTTGGAGTAATGTTTTTCTAATGACTGTAAATTGTATTTACTTTCAAGGCGAAAATATGAAAATGTACATTCTACGGGTCAAGCAATGATCGCGGTAATCGCTTACCATCAGGCGATATGTCTGCTCGTTTGCCCCCTTATATATTAAAAAAAGAAAATAAATGATCGCACACATTATTCATGTAGTACGAGTATTTTCAACAATTTATTTCGAATTGGAAAACTAACAGCTACAAAAAAAGAATATGGTTAATTTGATATGCAACATCAAACCAATTATAGGTTTTCACGAATTGCAACATAATAAATTAACAAATATGCGGAAACACTACACCATTACACTAAGTAATAATAACAAAAAAATACAAAAAATGTCATCATTGAAAAGACTTAAGATTCAGCATACCGCTTACAACATTAATGCTGGTGTTAAAACGATAAATAGTGTCCTATGATCCAGCACAGCACAACTTATTAAAGTCGCCCCTCGTTCGAATGATAAACAATTTTTTTCTGTACTTGTAATTACAAAGTACGAGTATACGCGAACGTATTGCTAATTAATTTAATGTGTTTCAAGTCTATTCAAATTTCTATCTGAATATTTGAACAAGAAATAAATATCATTATTTAATCAAGTGAAATAGAAATAATTGCCTGTAATACTTCTAAGACTATTAACGTCTAATAATTAATAGTCTAGACATTTCTTAATTAATTAATTCGGAGAAATTCGTAGCAAGAGTATCAATCTGTTCTAATATTATAAAGAGATAAAGTTTGTGACTCTGTAAGGCTTGTGAATCAAAGGAATACTGAACTGATTTTGTAAATCCTTTTACCAATGGATGGATACATTATTTGTGACTGTATAACGAAAAAAAAGAAAAGAGACGAACTGTCATACACAGTTCGTCTCTTTTTAACCGACTTCAAAAAAGAAGGAGGTTATCGATTCGACTGTATTTATTTTGTTTCTATTTGTTACCTTGTAACTTTCGAATGGGTGAACTGATTTTGATGATTCTTTTTTATTTGAAAAAAATGCTTCCCGTGTAGTCCCATTTCAATTTGATCCAGTTCTTGAAGTCGTTTTTTTTGTTAAAATTTGTGATTATTCAGTAAGAAAAAATCATGTGAACGAAGCTGTGTAGTATATTTAACTATTTATTTTACTAGTACATTTGTTTGTTGTCTCGGTTTTGTTTTTTAATCAAAGTTGATGCTTACCGTGTAGTCCCATTTCAATTTGATTCAGTTCTTGAAGTCGTTTTTTTTGTTAAAATTTGTGATTATTCAGTTAGAAAGTTGTTAAAGTTCAAATTTCAAATGTATATCTTAAATTCAATTATTTATTTCACTTTTGCAGGCGACTCTGCTAAAGGAAGTTTTTTGTTCATCAAATATAACGCTACAGGGGCCCCAGTTGTATAAATATTAGCTTACTCGTTCAATCTCAAGAAATGTTATTTAAAAAGAACATCTAGAGATTGGTTTCGTCGCAGGCTTTTAACATTTTTGTGGAAACACAATACTTCAAAATATTGTATTCCTTTAATATTAAAGTACACTTCTCTGACAATTTCTATGTCCAATTATTTAAGAATTACCAGTTTGCTTATTTTAAGTTAAGTATACTCCTAAGAAACATACCCAAACCTTGTTCATTGAGTATGGAACAATACTTAGTTATTTTTTATGCAAGAGTGCAATGCTACTTTTTAATAGCGTGCTCAATTTTGATGACCGAGCAAACGAAGGATTCTAAAATTGATTCATGCAAGTGATTAAAAACTGTAAAAGCATTTAAAATCACAAGATTTTCTTATTTCAGTTTAGGTATTAATATTTATTACGTACTACATCATTTTAGGTAAGTATTACAAAATAATCTTTATATTATTTCAAATAATACTTAGGTATAATTAAGAAAAAATGAAAATAACATTGCTACTGTTACTTAAGTTGAGTGTAATAATTTTGTTAAAGTTAAAAAAGGTTGTATGCTAAATTCGGCGCCATGGAGTAAATAGTTTTAATGATGTTTTGAATTCACAAAATTAATGCACACGATGTTCCAAATTCAATTTACTTTATCCTCTAGCGGTTTTTGCTTACTTACTTACTTTATACTTTATTTATTCCTTTTGCATGCAACAGTTTTGCATATTACAAAAACTAAAGATCAAGAATTTTACAATAGTTTAGTTTGATTGGTATATATTACTAGATATCATTATTAAAAACATTTGTAGAATTTAATATAACCCAGAGCGATCAAAAATGTTTTATCTGAGGATTCAGTGACAGTGTTAGTTAGTAATTATTAAATTAATCCTTTAACTACGCTCTTGTCTCACGTTGTTGCATTTGCACCTACCACATTTAGGAGTCTTTTATGTGTGTGTTTCTACTGAACTGAATATTGATATTTTTATAGTTTAAAGTAGCCTTATATTATTTACTAGCTGACCGACGCAACCTCGTTTGCGTCTTTTATTGCCCGTAGCGAAAAATTTTCCCCCGTATAGGGTTGATTTTTTACACCTTGTGTCCGATAAACTTACGGAACCCTATTTTTTCCAAAATAAAATATAGCCTATGTTACTCGTGGATAATGTAGCCTTCGAATGGTGAAATAATTTTTAAAATCGGTCCAGTAGTTTTAGAGCCTATTCATTACAAACAAACATACAAACAAAGTTTTCCTCTTTATAATATTAGTATAGAAAACTAAATTATAATTTTACAATATTTTTCGTTCAAAGATCAAAATAAATAATACAGACAAGAAATGGTGCTTAACTACTTCCAGCATCAAGTTGAGCTAGACAGTTTTAGTAAGTGACGTAGGAGTAGAGATATTTAGTTTATATTTTTCATCAACGTACTCCTATAACGTCTTGTTTGAAAGATGTATAAAATTTACCTTAAATGTAATGAATCTTGAAAATTCTATAAATTTAATTTTCATATGTAATTTAATCATCCTTCTTGTGCATTTCTTGGACCAACATCGTTTAGGAAAACTGACTAATGACTGAAAATTATAACTACCCAACTAAGAAAATCCGTCACGGGTAAATATATTTTAGATCTCACAAATTAAAATCTATTTAATATAACTAACTTTATTATGTTTAGCTTTTGTACTAACGTTGTATGCTAATAACTTTCTGTTATAATTATCTATGTTATAAAGGTTATGTTTTCAGTTCTTATTTAAGAAATTTAGTTTTATAAGGTTTTATTATTCTTCAGAAAACCCATTGCCTAGACACGAACTGCAGTGGGTAACTGGAGCACTTAGGCTACATCATCATTGGTGTCGGGGCATTGCAATCTATCGAACATTTGCTCTCTTATTCATTGTGCCGCTCTAATTGCATGAAAGAGGAGCTGTGAAGGGCAACGGACGATGCCGTGGCGGAAGATTGGCGAGCAAAATTTAGAGTTGAAGAAAAGAAGCGGCATGAAGAAATTTTTCGTGATTAATTAATTGCTAAAATCTAACAACATAGTAACGATAAGTTTAGCTGCAATATAATTACTCGTAGTTTATTAATTAAAGGTATATTATAGCAATAATTTTTTAAATGATATCATAATGACCCTGTATATCATTTGGGCAAGTAATATTAGTTTAAATTTATTTTGATAACCCAAATAGGTCTTAAAATTTGAAAGCAGGGTCAAAAATTATGATACATGATTAACATTCTGTTAATCCGAACCAAATTATAATGTTGCATTTATTGTATGCTGTGCTTTTATAATTACGTGTAGTCTTAAGTGTATATTAAGGACAGTCACATAGGATCAGTAAAGTAAATTAATAACGTTATTTTCAGGTACATCACATTATTTTGAAAGAACAAAAGTTCAAAGTAATGCCTGAAATAAGGCCCGATGGAATAAAAAGGCATTAAAATATATTAAGATACTGTTAGATAGTTGTTTTCTTTTTCAAACTGAGCTTCTTGTATTATAACCACTCATAAAGATCCGATAAAGTTGTTCAAAACTTCTAAAAATATTTCACCGCAGTACACGGTTATTAAAAATGGTGAAAGTTTTGCGATAAGTGCTCCCAAGTAACATCTGAACGCCTTGTTCTACCTGTTCATGGCTAAGATCGTCTCAATGCCTTTTGTTTAGACGTTATGAGAACGTACAAACAGCAGTAAACATGAGATTTAGCGCTTAATATCTTTTGCAACGATTTTCTTCAGTTATCGGAAAATACTTACGTCGCCCAGTTCCACCTTTTGTTGTTCTAACATATTTTTTATTTGTTCAGTGAGAGATTAAGGGATTTAAAATATATAAAGATACTATTTGGAAAAGATTCGAAGGGAAATGGGTTGGTTCTTCGACAGTTCAAGTGAGTACCTACTCACAGATAGAAAAAAAATACTGTTATTGAAGCAGTACTGACGCAGAAACAGTGTTAATAATTTCCCAACTTTTCTTAAAACTCATGATTGGTCAAGTTCAAAATTTAAAACCGGCTAATTAAAGATGAAAAACGTACGAGGGCCATTTTACCATTTTAAATTACAGGACCCTCTGTTGGGATGCTGTAGTCATTCTAAAGCCACATGTATGAGAACTTTAAAATGCTATGTTAGTAAACACCGTGTTTAGAATAAATAGTTTAATATTTGGGTGTAGTTGAAATATTTATTTATTTATTTCTTCTCTATTCGTAGATGCATAAGGTGTATTTTCACAGAATTCTCCAAATACTTATGTCATATCAATGTCAAGTAGCTACCTTACCGTGTTTTACTGGTCAATTCGTTGCATAACATATCGAGACTTCTTCGCCATAAAAATGTTGAAAAGTTTACAATACCTTCTCTTTCTCCACGTTTTAAACGGGCATACTTATACTTAGTCTATGTGTCAGTAAACAGACATGTATTATTATTTCATTTTCAACACAAAATTCTATTAAAATAGTATTTCGGTACAGTTACCAAAAGATTAGCTGTTTATTTTAAATGGCGTTGATTTGAGTGCATCGTTGTCTTTCTACAAACAGTAGAGACAGTTAGTTTGCTGTATCGGTAGAAATAATTCTTAGAATAAGAAATATTTTTGAAGAAAAGATAATTCGATAGTTATACTTATATTGAATGTCATGTCATTCATTTAAGAGTTGTAAACGTTTATGAGAATTTAATGAAAACTGACAGAATATCAATATTGAGGCTATATAACAAGAATACTTCCATTTAGTCGGGAGTTGAAAAGATGACATAAAAAACCTTTGCAATTGCAACAAGAGAATAGCCATATACAATTGAATTTATGTAATGTCATTTGCTTCAAATGAAAATAGCACGTATTGCTGACAGGTTTTCATACTTAACATTATTTTAGTTTTCCTTTGTCAAATTTGAGTTTTATTTTTTAGCTTGGTTAAAAAAATATTTCACAATGAAGCAGAGATTCGAAAATATTTCAATTCAATAAACTCGTAACATAAAAAAGTAGCTGAATTCGTAAACCATTTTCTTATTTCATTGACGGCAAAGCAATTTTTCTAAAACAGTAACGTTTCTCTGAAATAACATATAATGATGTTGTTTTTACCTTCGTTTATTTGCTCAAGCTGACTAAAGAATATCGATCTGTGCCGCCCACAATTTTTCACAATAAATTATTACGGAATATACCACGCGACATTTTTGTTAGTAAAAGTTACGGTAACATTAAAAAATAACATAGCAAGTACTCGTATGCTAGCTAAATTTGTGTCGTTTATTAATCGTAACTACTAGTAGTATGCAGTAATGTATTATGATACCTGCTATTGATCCCGGCAAAAATACACATTAGTCTGCACAAAGGTTTCAGTTCACAATTAATAGGACTGCAAAATTGCCTTATCTTCTCTAATAATACTTACATCAGCCATAAAATATCCATGCTGCAAATATTCTATGTATATGAGCTAAAAATTTCATTTTAACTATTAGACAACCAAATTTTCTCAGCAAGCCACCACTAAAACCTTTATTATTTATTTAGAGAGAAGAGTGGTTGCCTGTGTTCGTCTGGCATTTGAATGACAGATACGCCTCGCTCAAAATATTGTTTGCAATAAGTTACAAAACATTTTCCTTGAATTTTAATCTGATTTTGAGACTTTTATCATCAAAAGCTTTTTCATGTGTTTTAGAATCTTAGTTAGCAGTACACTGCATGAGGAGCCAACGTCATAGAGAAGACATTTATTATCATTATTTTTTATTGAGTAGGTCGCAAACTAGCAGACGTAAGCCCAGCCTGATGGTAAGCGATTACCACCGCCCATGAACACCCGCAACACCGGAGGCGTCACAGGTGCGTTGCTGGCCACTCACTCCCACAGTACACCGCAGCCGGCCTCAAACATAGACCTCATATATTAATGTAGACGTAAGTTCACAATGATGCGGCCACTCTTCTAATAAAGTAGAAAAGAACAGACGTGGTTTTTTTCTGTCAGTGATCTCGTTCCTGCGTATTTCATATGATATACAAAACCCAGTATAATTCAATATTATGCTTTCTAGTTTTAGATCCAGTACAGCAAGCAGTATCATAGAATAAAATCAAAAGGTTATACTTGATGACGATGGACTAAGGCAGCAGAGCTATCTAGTTCTTGAGATATTAGTATTTCACACATCAGCTTTTCTCAAGATTGATTATTGATTGTGTTTTTGTGGCTCACATTACGTATATAGATTTTCTTTCTACATGACACTCGACGCCGATCCGGGGTATAGTTTTCCGTCTGAATTTAATAATAGTTAACATAAATTGCCCCAGTTTCTCAAAACGGAAATAGCAGACTGTCAACCTTAGTGTTTATTTAAGGTTTGTCTATCTATTTACATTATAAATAATATTTTACATTTCTACTAATAAAATATTTTGCCTAAAAGTCAAACTGGAAATTAATTACAATTAAAACAGAAATTTTGCTGAGAATATACCTAGTCTTACTATTGACTGAATTTGTTGATATAAGTTCTTTGTTTTTCAGTTAAAATCTTTAAACATTAAATTGTGCATTGTGTATAGTAATTTATACTGAGTTGTTTTAAGATCTTTCACAGCATTAGTGGATCAGCGTGAAGTCACAAAATTAATTAGTTGTTATATTTTAAACACATATTTTTATTTTTATTTAACACATATTAATTATTAGACACTGTTATGGTTTTCATATAATATATACATATGTTTAGGTTTAAGCGTTATATATTTTATATACTAACTGACCCTACGTAACATTGTCTGCATCTCTTATTGCCTATTGTTAGACAGCGTAAACAAATTTGTTTACCATAATAAACGATAACCGTTTTTTGATGAGATAACTTTGAAAGATAGATATATGCTGTCGCGGACTTTATTTAGGACTTTTAAATGAAATCATATTTTAGCAAAACTTCAACCGTTTACGCAGCGCACGTTAAGGAAGCTCTCAAAAGAAATAAGTAACCCTGTTTTAAAAAAAATAACAATGACACTGCTCCTATAGGTCGCTCAAACCAGTAGCTTGAGATTAGAACGTTCAACCAAACAAACAAGCTCTTCAGCTTTATAATATTAGTATACCTACTCGCTATAAATATTGAGTGATCTATTGATCTTGTTTCAGTTTATTGGTGTACTATATAATAACATTCAATCACTACACTTTTAAAGCGTTGCTTTTAACACTTACAATGTATTCTCATGCGCCCGGGTATCCGGTACATACTTAGAGAAACAAAACGGCTAAAGAGCCGGATGTGCCATGATAAGGAAACCGGATGCCGATCCCAGACTAACGAACAGCTAGTTACAACCATCCAAAAGTACTTGATCTCTACTCGGGCCCTCAACTGTTCCGTACTTGTCTAGTTATTAAAAGTTTAGAGGGGCGAAGAAGCTCTTGACGAAATGGTTATTTCTATCTACATGCTAATACAGTGTAGTCATGTCAAAGTGACGTGAAGACAAACTTCCTTTGATATACCCCTCTTGAGAGGTGCCTCTTTATTTTACAAGATAGACAAAATGTTCTAAAGATATGGAACGTATTTATACGTCGAAAAGTTAATGTAATATAAAATATTTTATAAAAAAATTCAGGAACTAATTTGAATATTTGTGATACGTGACAGGGTAACAGGTTTAAAATACATGTCCCTTATTACTAGGAAATATCAGTGTTAATAGATGACTACTGCTACTAATTATTGAATTATAAATAATAGCACGTAGCTATTACATTAATTAGCTGCTTCATGACTATTATTAAGTACTATACCTACCTACCTGTTATATTTAACTAAGATAGTTTTCGCGGATAACTTGATATTATTAGTATTCGGAAGCCAGTTTATCATTTTTTTTAAGTTTAATAGGTAATAGGACAACCGAAATTTTCATCGTAAAATATTTCGAATATTAATTATTTCGAATTATCTCAGTTGATTAAGTACTTATTTAGTAATAAACACATTATGTGGCATCCGACTGGTAGATTTTTCAAATTATTTTATTTAGTTAATTTGTAATTAACATTTTGACCAGTTTTTATAATTAATTCAAGTACCACGTCCATTCCATGAAAAGGACAACACGTAATAAACATATAAAACAGAATTAAGATTCTTCTATTTCCATTACAATTAACTTAATCTAGTGGTTTAGCACCACTCTGCAGCAAACTCACTCGTGTGTCGAGGTATTTGCAAATGCTTTGACTCACGTATAATTGTTTCTTTGTGCCTTCAATAGTACCAGACAGAGGGGGAAAAGAAACTAGAAAAAGATTTAATGTTAAAAAAACACGTCTTTGAAACAAACACAATGTACAAATACAAAGTAACTTATTTGATAAACCTCTTCTCGTTAAGTTCGTTATACACTATAATGTTAAGACATAGATACATATGTAATCATTTAATAAAAAATATTAAGTTACAATTTTGGACCGTCTGAGGTGGAGACTGTCGACGGTCTAGGTTCATGGGATCCGAGTGCCCGGGCTATGTTTAAACAATCCTTCGGAAATATCTGTGAACCTGGCTAGTTGTTTGATAAATAGGTAGTTTATTAATGTTTCCCTGAACAGAGAAACAATAAACAAGAATCAGATTACGAAAGCAGGAATAATACACGTGTGTCGGCGCTTGCGTTGACAATGGTACTAAATAGGCGAAGGCGGGGCAATGCGTGGGGAAGCGAGAGGTGAAGCGCATTCCAGCCCGGTGTGCAGATATTTCCGAGGGGTTGTACTTAAGTAATTTATCGACACCTCTCATGATTGAGATGAGAAGGCTGGCTTTTTTCTCACACAGAGAATTAGCATTGCCATTGAACGTTGCCATACTGAAAATCTTTTGGAAACGCTACTAGTAGACGACGATGTTTAGGAATTTTACGACGCCCGTAGTATGTAAATAGTTGGAATATTTTTACTGATATTTTATTTTCCTACTATTAGAATTTAAGTTTAAAGTAGGTTCAACACAAATAAGACACTAAATATGAAAATAAAAAGTTAACTAGATCAATATTCACATCAAAGTTATCTGTCTGTAATTTAAATTAAGAATGTACGAAATGGTACTTTCAAAGAATAGAAACTTGCCAATCAAAATTAAAATTTAAAATGTATAGCGCTTAGGTACACTTTTATAAAATAACGTTACAAAGTAGTTTGCATGGGGATGCAGTTCATTACATGTAAGTATAGTGTAATGAAAATGGTATCTCTCGAGAAAAGAAACTGGAAAGTAGCGCAATGAATTGGTAATTAGTGAGATGTATTAAGTTAGAATCAACATTTTATATTTCCTTATGGGATTTAAGAAAATCTATGAAAATGGTCTTTCATTACAAATAGTTTCACTAACTTGAGTTGAACTAATAGAAAAGTAATAAGAAGGGCAAAATAAGCGTAAATAAAAAAAAACATGTTCTAGGAAAAGCAATTCCACGTCCTAAAATAATAACAAACCTTATAATATCTCATGTCACGAAACGAACAAACAAATATTATCAGTAGGTAACATTTAAATACCGCTCCTTGCCCTGTTTCGTTCGTGAAGCGAGGTCTTCGACAGGCCACGCTTGTCGAGTGGAACAGGAGGTACAGAGAGGGCGAGACCGCCTCCGTCACTAAGCTTTTTTTCCCCTGCGCGATTTCGGCTTATGGCGTAGTACGAAAAATTGAAATCGCCGGCACAACTACGCAACTTTTTATGGGGCATGGTGGGTTCTCCGAATACTTGACTCGTTTCAAGTGTAAGGAGAACCCATCATGCGTCTGTGACCCGAGTGTCGCGGAAACCGTTCCGCACTTATTAACAGAATGCCCAATTTTTCACAAACAGCGACACGAAACCGAACAAAGGATTAATACAAAAATTTAAGTAGAATAATAAATAGTAGAAATAGAGATAAGTTTATAGAATTTTGTGTAAACATTATCAAGTTAGTAAATAAGAGAAACAAAGTGGATTACAAGTATGATTCCGTATTAATTTGCAATTAATAATGTAAATCATACTGTAATCAGAAAAAAAAATAGAAAGTAAGTTTGCACAATAGCGTTGTAAGAGAATGTAGAGTTTATTTATTAGTATTAATTTAATTGTAAGATCAAATGTAGTAAGTCAGATTTTGAAAAATATAAAAATAAGAAAAGATCAGGAATGAGAGGAACGAGAAGTGGCAAAGGATGGAACTGGAGTGAACAAAATAGAATAAAATAGGCTCCAAATAAACATTGGAGGTGTAAGTAACAAAAAAAAAAAAATACCGCTCCTTTTAACATCTATATCGGAGATACTTTACTATTTACAGATTCTTTAAATATATACCTATATTGTTATTGTTTGTTTACTGCAACATGTGAATCCTATGAATCTTATCCTGTGAAATAGACAAACGATAATATAGTGTTTTAATAAAAAACAGACGTTCTGTATTATAATTTCAAAACGACCCTTAGTAATAAATATTATTATTATTAACCCTTTATTGCTGAAACTAAACACAATGTACACAATATTATTTAATCTAACTTATAATAAAAGTAATAAATATAAAACGATATCAATATATATTAGCTTTTCGTGTCAATCACGATTCATTAGGCCTTCCTTAAGAAGTTTATTATTGAATTTGTGACCTCTTTTAAACAGGTTTATGAATTGTGCCTACCTGAGTGTTACTGAATTTTACTATAAATAAATGTTAATAACTCAAAATTAATAAACAAAATATTTCAAATCAAACTAAAAATAAATACTATGCTCCATCGAAACATAGTTTTTCATTTAAAAATTTGAAAAGAACGATCATAGTTTTTTATTGAAAAAAATATTTTTATGCTTTATAAGTCTGGGAAGTTAACAAATTTAATTAAAGCTTACAGTTGCGCTAGTCGAGTTTTTAATAAATGCGAGAGCAAAATTGTCATCACAGTTTTCATTCGTATGTCATATCGTTAACAAATTTACACCAAAAGTTCACCGTTGAATGACTCAGGGTCTACTAATTTAAACTCTGAAAAATAAAAACAAAAGATAAGTATAAAAACATAGGGCCTATTGAAGAGGAAATAATAAGTGGCTAAGTCCCAGTCCCCAGCCCAACCCGTGGGAAATTACACATGAAAGGCAAACCAAAATGTCTTACGATTAAATCTGTCTGTACCCGCATTTCTGTCCCATCGAGTCATTTAATTGAGTGGAAATACTGAACGTTTGGGGTCGTGTTCCAATTTAGTACAAATTCAGTGAACACATGATTATAAATTGCAGCCTATTTATTTAATATGAGTCAATACACAACTAGCTCGTGGCTCTCCTACATACTACTACCTACATACACCACTTCTAAAAACTACCAAGTGTGTTTCCTATTTTATAAAAGTTCTTAGAAAATAGTAGAACATTACTAAATAGTTTTTGTTCCTGTCAATTATGAATATCATAAAGACGTAAGTAAAACTTTATTAATTGTCAGGGTTTACAAATAAATAATAAATAAATATTTCGGACATCTTATACACAACGCCATCTAGTCCCTTTTTTTTTTTTAACTTGTGGAAACCCCCTGGGGCCTTCACCCCACCGGGGTTTGCGGCGGGGCGGTGTGTCGGAATCGTACCGACTAAAACCACACGGTGTGCCAACTCTGCGCCTGAGAAGGGAGGGGTCCGGGAACTGCAGTTATTAACACGACCGGACCCCTCCCAGCGCCTGCCCGCACTGAAGCGGGCACCGTCTGCTGTTAAAAGTCTCCATTTAGGCGACGCACGGCACACGCGTACGTTGGCCTGTATTTCGGATGGAGGGGAAAACCCATCCCGTCCATCCGCGGCCACACTCAGGGCGGCATGAGGCGCTGATAGGCGCGCCTCCGCCGCGCCGCCCGGTTCGCCGGCGGCGGATCGGGTCCGAGTGAACATCGTCCTCCCGGGCCTTCTCCGCCGCCTCCTTCTGCGAAATTACTTCTTCGCAGAAGGACGCGACCGCGGTAAAACTGCTGTCGCTACCGGCCATGGACAGTGCGACGGCCGGCAGCGACAGATCTCCTCCGATGACTGCAGTGAGGACCCGGCGCTGCGATGCCCAAGCGGGGCAGATCGCCAGCGTATGCTGGGCCGAGTCCTCACTGCAGTCGCAGTGGTGGCAGGCGGGACTCAATTCCCTCCTAGCGACCGAGTGCAGGTACTTTCCGAAGCAACCATGCCCGGAAAGCACCTGCGTCAGCCGGAAGGAAAGGGTCCCGTGCTGCCGCCCTGCCCAATCGACGCCATCTAGTCCTAAGCTAAGCAAAGCTTGTGTTATGGGTACTAAACAACTGATATAAATACATATATACTGTTTTTGTAAATACTATACTCCATCGATGGCCTTATTGCTTATAGTATTTTTATTGAAACAACCATTGGATGGACTGGTTCCATTTTAAGCTGTAACAATGTTTTTAAAAAACAATTAATAAACAAGGTCTTTACATATGAAATACTTGTAATTATCATACGATAATTATATTAGTCTATTAAATAAAACTTTTTATTTCCCATCCGTAGATAAGATTATACATACAAATAAATACATTACAATTGAATTTTATACAATGTCTTTGTCTGATTTAATTAAAAAAAGGATGAATATTTTTCGACATTATTATCGTCAAAACTTAAGCTATCTTACAACGAAAATCGATAAGTAATCTAAACTTACATAAAAGTTTGAGTAAGGTCATAAGAAAGGGTTTGTCGGCTTATTTTAGATATTTATTAACATATTTTTTTGTTAAATTGACGTGAAACATTGTTCATAACTTTTTTTAGTAATCACTCTTTCTTCGTGTTATTCCGTTAACGTTCCGTTCATTTATCACCATAAGACTGTATGAAACTGTTAGATTATAATCTACCTAACAAGATTGTAAACTGTCGAAAGATTGTCAACTGCCCCTGATTGGCCGGTCTTACAGTATGCCGTTTACGATCATCGAGTTAGGTAAGATTAGAACTTTTTAATTAATCATAAGTTAATTTTACTACCACAACAAATTTTTGTAATTAATTATTAAGCTGTGAGGTATATTTAACATAAAATCAATTTACAATCACAAATATACTTTACATTTGACAGCAAATTAATTATTAAATATGGCGGCGCAAGACATATGCTGTTCAACCAATCAGCTCGCGAGATGCGTTTCGTCGCATACCATATTACAATTTGACAGTTTCATTTCGCAAAATAATAATGGAACTAAAAATAATAGGTTAAATTGTATGCAGTTCACAATATTTCGACAGTTTACAATCTCGCGAGATATATTACACTCAAACGGTTTTTACAATATGACGGAAACATATACAACACAAAATATGAGGACCTTTTGAACTCTGAGGACGGACAACTCTTTAGTGTATAAGTACTTATAACTAAAAACATTTTGAACAAGTGTAAAAGGTAACATATACTCGTATCTATCGATCACAAGCAGCCACTTGACTTAGTGAAAATTAAATATGGAACAAAACTTAAATTGAGTTTAGACCCTTTAGTATGTGATGTGACCTTTTCTACTCTTAAAATCTTTAGGAAATATTCCTCAACGCGTAGGAAGTCCTTAAAAACTTATTGTTATTACAGTAGAGGCATATTTGTCTGGATTCCTTATTTAGGTATATTAGCCGATTGCAGTCTACTTCTGAAAATCTCACGTATATTTACTTAGTACAGTAAGATAATCACGTTCAAGCAGTACAAGCCTGGACTTCATAGAATTAAGGATATTAAACTTCAGGATATTAAGCAAAGTATAATAAACGGAGGCATCGACTCATTATCAAAAAATATTCTTTCATTATTCAAAAAACTCTCAGTTATTGAATTTCTGAAGGCGTCGACTTAATCAAATATTTTGATTATATTCATCAGATTCTAAGTCCGAGCAAGCAAAAGCAGGCACTCAATATAATAAGTGAAAATATATCTACTGTATAAGAAAAGATAGTATTTCCGAAGTTTACATAAATAAAGACGAAGTTTTAATTATGTTTGATTTTAAAATATCTAAATACATCTTTTTGTTTTAAACTTTAAGCAGTATAGCTCAGTATCGTTTCTAAATGTATTATATTGTCTACACTCGCAATGAGGATGCTCATACTCATGCTTTTCATTTTGGAATCAAATATAAATATATCGACTGCATGGTTGGCCTAGTAGTTTGAGCGGTCGCTATGCCGCTTCCTACTGCGCCAAGTGTTGTGGGTTCAAATCCCACATAGGACGATACTTTTTATGATCCACAAACTGTTGTTGCTGGGTGTTCTTTGTGTCCGTTTCATGTATATTTGTAAAGTCCCCCTTGACACAGTATTCCTAATAAAGGAGATGTCTTTTCATAAAAAAAAATGTACTTGGGTACATTATAATGTATAAATTTATACTGTTGATGAATGTGTGCACTTGTGACGCCTCTGGTGTTGCAGGTGTCCATGGATAGCGGTAATCGCTTACCGTCAGGCGATACGTGTGCTCGTATGATCCCTATTTCATAAAAAAATATTGACATCAGACAACTCGTATCTGAAATAAATGACATCAAAATAACAAAATAAACTGAAAACATATAGCTCTGAAAGTGTCGTATTCGTTTCCTTAGCTAGTAAGCTAAAAAGATAATGATTATTATTAGAGGTTACTCAATACAATATACCAAGAAGATATACCTTAATATCTTACAAAATGAGCAAAGTAAAAGCTTTCCGTGGTATATTGACAAACCACTCTAAGTGAACGTTTGGTCGGTGGTAAGACGCCAGGTAGCATGTATCTGCAAAACACGCGTTCAAAGCGCCCTTGGGATCTTTTCTAACAATTTGTATAGCGTTTTCAATACACAAGCACTTTTGTATTGAAAGCAAAAACATTTCCATCTCTAAAGAACCACCCTAGGGTTACATTTATGTTGACAAAATATTTGGTGAACATCTATTCATGTAAAACTTCTTATCAGGTTAGACGAAATAGTACTGTTTCGCAATTCGGGTCTGCAAATGAAAGCTATTTATAAAATGTAAAACAGTTAGTAACAGTAAATCTGTTTTAATATCCATGAAATATGAAAAAGAGAAATAATATTCTCACTCATCCTTAATTGCTTTTGACCATGCAAAAGAGCGGATGAAGTGCACAGTGTAATATTAAATGAATTTCAATATTTACCATACAAGGGCTGGGGAATCCGGAATGTGTTTTACTTTATTCTAGATTAAAAAAAATACTTTTCAATTAATAAAAATCATATTCTTAATGGCAGAGTTATTTTCTTAATTTAAAAATGTTAAATTGTTTTGTGTTTGTTTCAAAAACTCAAAATATTCTGCACCGATTGATCTCAAATTTTGACACAAAATACAACCCGCTTTAAAGACGGCTGTTATTTCTTTTTGAAGCGTTAAATAGTGCTACTCGCAGCCATAGTATGCCACAGTGAAGCATATACAGGGCTACACCCTATTATGTCACTGACACATTGTTTTAGTATTAATAAATAATAATGTTTTCCTACCCGATTACGTCCACGGCAACCATTCACAACGGTACCAGCCAACTACTGCAGGATATATTATAGTGCACAAGTGTGCACGCAAACACATGTGCACTCTCTGTTCCCTCCTCTCTCATAATACAATGGGACGGTTAACTGATACGATCGCAGAGAGAACAAGCGCAGGGCCGACGGCTTTACGTGCTCCAGTCTACCGCATCTTCAACTGAACAACACAGTTGAAGATGCCAACCATCCAAGCATTTAGATGGTTGGCAGACTACAACTGAGCGGTTTTCTAGGAACTTTCTGCCTCGTACAACAAAACTTATTATAACAAAACTGTGGAAAGAACTGTTGCCTGTGGTAGTCCTGGACCAATACAACCTTCACACCTTCTTAATAGGCCAGCAATTCACTGTTGATGCCTTTGGTGTTGCGGGTCTATGGGCGGTGGTAATCGGTTACTATCAGGCGATACGTCTGCTCTTTTGCCCCTTATTTAATAAAAATCTAACTGTTGAAAAACGGTGAAAGCTTTTAAGCGATACTGCACACCGTTTAATCTTAAATACATTTCTAAAAGCAAATAGCTGTTTGACGGAACAGGCGATACATATTAAAGCAAGTGACTCAGTTACAGTTCTTACGCGTTTGGAAAGTTTGTCTTGGTGAGAATAACTGTAGGTAACTACAGCTATTTTCACTATATTGTAATCAGGAATGATTACAATAGTAATTTTGTAAATTTGATGACTTGACACATATGTTATCATAGTTTATTTATTTATTTATTAAACAGCGATACAAAAATTTTAAGGCGAGGTGATCATGCCTGGCGGGTCACTGTCCGACCGTCAATGTTGGAATGTTGTAAATAGGGCAACTAACGGGCACGTAAGCAAAATAAGCACTTTCAGGGATTAAATTGTTTTAAAATGTTGACAAGATCTTAGAACAAACCCAAGGTTTTATATTCTTTAGAGCAAATAGTGTCAATATGCTTAGAAAACGATAGTGTACTGTATATAATGGTGAATAGATGGATGATATTATAGTTTACTGATGAAGTATGAATAATGGTTATATTTAGGCAATAAAATGAATAAAAAGAATATAATTATAATAAAGTATGTAAATCGTAAAACAGGATTTATTAGAAACTTTATAATAATATATATGTTATTATTATAAAGTTTAATAAATAGATAAATAATAATAGACAGTTTTTATTAGTACTTTGTTCCAAAAAAATATGATGTGAATTATGTAAAAGATAGAAATAAAAGATTGGTATGATTTGATGTGTAATATAGGTTATTGGACTTCCTATGGTCACAGACTAAGGAGTCTTGACTCGATGCCATTTTCTTAAAATGTGGTGAATTCTGATGTGAGGTAAGACAACGACTACGATAGTTACTCTATAACTACTTTTACTCTACGAACCCCTTCTCAGGATTCTTCTTAAGAGTAGAATTAGTATCACTGGGAAGTGGTCCACTTGCAGTTAGTAAAACTAAGGGGCATCGATGTCATTCACCAATGAATGTCGAGGGATGATCGATATAAAAGCTGACCTCATATTACAGGTTCGATCTAACGTATATAATTATAATATCTACTAGACTATGGCGAGGCCATAAAGAAGTTTTTTTTTAATTCTTTGTATGTTTGCATGGTCTATTCTCTACTGATATTAATGAATGGGGTTTCAATAGATAAACATAATAATAAAGTAGGTAAATGAAACATTTGTGATTTTTTTCATCAATTACAATATTGAATAACGATAGTACGCCACAGTATTGAATTGGGTCAGTCTTTTACTATAAATTCGAAATACACTTATCTAGAAGGATCTAAATATATTTCAGTAATCAGATTCCTACGAAACCCAGAACAATAGAGATTACCATCTCTTTGTGTAAAAGCAATTGGAATATAGAATCGTGTTTCACATATCTGTGGGCCAATTGTCTAAATCCTTATTTCCTCTTGTCCGTTCCAGCAATTGAGCTTCTAATTAGAAACTCCTTATAGAGTTTACCTGGATTATCTGCCCTCAATGTTTTGTTTTGTTTGGGGTATTGTATAGGATGCCTCGTGTGGTTACCAAATTAGTGGAGATAGGACAAAGTGACCTCAATAAAAACGATAATGTTTAGTTGAGTACTAAGTTTTTTTCTTTTTACCAGTCTTTCACAACTGACAACTCGTTTGTGATTTCTATAAGTATTTTATTGGAAAAAAGAGTTATTAAATGAATAAAAATGTTCACTCTTCTTTTAGCATTAGATTACGTAGTCCATAAAATATAATTTAAAAAAAATATATTTTGTGTACCTTCATAAACTTAATGGATAAACAAAATTTAAGAAAAGTTATCGTATTTCAATCGATATAGAAATAATCCTTTTTAAATACTTTGGTGTTTTATTAAAAATATTTTTTCATTTACATTTATTTCAATGGAATGTTGTCGAGATCCCATAATTGTAACAACAACTAAAGGCAATCAAGCTTTTGGTAACAGACCTGTTTTTCAGTATGGCACTATAATTTACAGTTTAACCCTAAAACAATTTAAGAAAGCAGTAACATAAAATAAAGTTGGAGATTCCTGACAGAGTTGCACTTACATGGAATTGAAATAAATGAAGCAATAAAAGCTTCTAGAAATGGGAGCAGTAGGCAATAAATTTACTAAACTCACTTACAAGAAGTACTGAAAACCTCTACTCACGTTTCAATTTTGTTCTTAATCAGTGATATAATTTATAAGGTTTTGGCAAATTAATTAACAGAATCTTGTATGACTAGATGAGTACGTACAAATCTGAATCTGATCATTGTATTCCAAAAAGGAAAGGGTACCCTTTACTTTGGAAAACTTATGAATATAACATAATATAATAAATAACCTTCTATATTAAACACGTTATATATAAAACTATACATAATTTGATTATAGATTGAGATCGAAAGGATTACACGACACATAGTGACGTGCACTTTGTTGGACTGGAAAAAAAATGTGTGTCTAGTCACAATTCTATTCCACCTCTTTCACAGGATTTGCCCTTTCAGGAGCGTGTCCTAAGTCTATGTAGAGGTACGAGTAGTTTAAAAGCTAGGTGAAATAAATACCTCTATCGATATTATTATGGCAAAGGGTGGTGCCATTACTTTGACTCTCTGATGATAGTCTTTGACAATATAACATCTGACGTATTTTTGAGTGTTTCCAAATTTAAACATGATTGAATGAAACCACTTCAAGCTTCACTTTATTTTGAAAGGAACAGTACTCTTACTCCTTTCTAGAAAAAAAAATTGATTCGAATAAAATAATTCTTTTTAGAATATAATTTCATTGATTTTCTTTGTGGTCATGGTTTCTTTTCTCATGGTAAATATATCTTGCTTTTATTTATGCAATATAGTATATATTTTAGGATATTAAAGTTTGATTTACTATTTATGCCTTTAAAGCATCGTACAGCTAGCAATCGCTATCCTCGTCTGACTAGTGATGTTACGCGCTTGCTCTCTTTCACTCTATCTTTAATATTTATCATTTTTAACAGCCAGCAACCCTTATTTGCGGCCAAATTTAATTAAGCTACGGTTGCTTCATATCATAATACACAGAAAAAAATAGCTTTAATTTGATATATAAATAATAAATGTACGTTATGAACGCATAAACGTATCAAAATCATACCTGTTTACACCTGGCTGCGAAGAGGTGCGCCCAAGTGCGCAACGGCAACCATGATTTTTCAGAGTGTTTATGTATATTGCCGTGAAGTGGACGATATTTTATTTAAAAACAAATGAAATAAAATGAAATTTTTTCCCAAAAATCAATTAGCAATAATTTTATTAAAAGTATTAGCGGCCACATTTTGATAGGCAACTTGGTAGATATACATTCCCCTAATTATAAATATGCGTAAAAAATTTGTTTTTAGCAAACACTCGATGAAAGTACTGATACTACTGCCGGATCTCGTACTATTAATACAATATATATGCCAAAATAACATTTCTTTCAATTTTTGTTTCTTTGTCTGTCTTCTTATGGCGGCTAATCTCTGTAACGGCTGAATCGATTTTAACGGGACGGGACTTTCATTGGCAAATAACTGATGATATAAGGAGTAACTTAGGCTAGTTTCGTAGACTAGCTTTGCTCCGCGGCGTTACCTGGGGTTACTGTATTACCGCGCGTAACGCCGCGGGGCACAGCTAATATCTACCAAGTCTAATAGTTCTCACGGATCATGGAATCTAATAGCCTTAATCTCATCTGTAACTACGGTTTTATGTCCTTTCTCATGTGATCTATCAAATCCGAGCTAAAGTCGGCTTTACAAAAGTTTAAAGCCCAACTGATCAATACACTGATCAAAACCGCAAACATTAAAAGTTTCATCATAGAAACAGTTCATACGACGTAAAGGAATTTACACAAAAGCGAATCTAATATAAAGTATTGATCAAAATTCTAAGTAGATAAAGCCGTAAATTCTACTTCAACGGATACGGTGAATATGCTAAAAGATCGTGGCAGTGCACATTTTAAAAAGGATTTTTCAACCGGTACCACAAATATATTTCATCTCACAATATTAATAGGTATATATTTTTTTATTTCACATATTTTTGTAAGAATATATTCTCTATATATTATGTAGGTGAACGCCCGCATGCAAGAATTTTTACAAAGGAGTTTATGAAACATTAAACAATATTTTAATGAGATATCAAGTAATGGAGGGTCTGTCCCTGAAGTTTTAATGTATTAAAAATGTTATCGCAAAATTGTTTAGATAAAAATACAAGCAACGTGTATGTATACACATTGATTGTATTCGATACAGCGGTAATCGCGCATCGCTCGGTGAGAACGTTGTTCCCGACGTGTAATGCGATAAGCTGGCCCTCGTTGCAGGATTCTCTGCACGTTCCACAGCACATTTTCACATACATCTCGATAAACGATAACGCAAATAACAAGTTACGATACTCGTGACAACAAACAATATACAAGACAAATAGCTTTTTTATTGGCATTGACAATCGAATAAAAACAATATACCAATACAATTATGTAAATACAACCTCTTTATTTTCAAAAATATTTTTGTATATTTTTTTGTTTGACTTCGTGCTGGCCTAGTTGGCATCATGATTGAATATTTCAAATGTTATGTTGTTACGTTACAGAAAATAATAAGAATACCTGAAATTCAAATTTAAAATCATTTATTCAAATAAGACACTAGCATATTGATTTAAATGGACTTTGAATTTAGGTAGGTATAGAGAATAGGTGAAATGCAAATGTAAATTTGGTAACACTTTGCGACATTTACGTTGTGCGGTACAATGCTTTTGCAAAGGATGAATGTTCTTCCTCGATTGCACAGCTTTAAATGAAAACAGGAAATAACATTAGACCTCCGTCTTTTGAATCTTGACAGCACTTTAACTAAATAATATGCCACAGGTTAGGTTCTACATATTACCAAACGAGACGACGATAGACCATGGTTCCGCAATACGTAGTAAATAAATTAAAAGAAAACATAACAATGGTTGATATATTTAATTAGTTTTTAAAACGAGGGCACACAAAACAGAGACGTAAAATAAACCACAAAAGTAATACATAATAAGTGACTCAGAAAGGGCCGGCTTGACTTCAGCATGAATGGGCCGGCTCGACCGGAGTGATACGGCCAACAGCCTCACAAAAAACTAAAGGTGTGAAATAGCGCTTGCGCTGTGTTTCGATGAGTAAGTGGCGATACTGAGGGATACACCAACCCCTCCCCATCTCCCAAAAGGACACTCGTTTGCCCCCTAGTCCATAAAACAAAAAAAATTGTAACGAAACTCTTTAAATGATAATCGTTAGTAATGTTTAGTCGATGAGAACATTTATAACAAGAAAACAACTTTGTTTTAGGATTTCACGATTTTTAGGTTACTTGCAGTACAACAACAACCACGGGTTACGCCGCGGAGTAAAGCTAATATAAAAGAGCAACCTAAGTTACTCCTTATATTATCAGCTATCTGCCAGTGAAAGTCCCGTCAAAATCGGTCAAGCCGAAACAAAAATGGAAAAATATGTTATTTTGGTGTATGTACGGTATGTACATACATGTACATATGCATTTAGTAAAAAGAGGTTCCTTTACCTCTCAAATACTGTTTTTTAATTTAATTTTACATTTTGTACTTCTACGTAACTGATCATTCCATTCCATAATACATAAATTCAATATATAAACAAAAATCGTACAAAAAATAAAATAAGTTAGTACAGACAGTGTTTTAGCGTTTTCAATTTAAATAACTAAAATTAACGATTTCTTCTTTTACATATGTACATGTACATACATGACTCATAGGAGATATACAAAACTATCATCAGACCTGCCATTCTACATGGATCTGAGTGTTGGCCAGTGAAGATAACGGGTGAAAAACGCCTGCATGTAGCTGAAATGCGAATGTTGAGATGTATGTGTGGTGTGATTAGAATGGATAAGGTGAAGAATGGCTACATCAGAGGAAGCCTGAAAGTTGCACCAGTGGCTGAAAAATTAAGAAACAGCAGGTTACCCTGATATGGACATGTGACGCGTAGAGCAAAATATTGTTAGGAAGGTTTTAAGTATGAAGTTTTTTTTATTTATATAGTCAATTGGGTCACACTACTGCATTTAAGTATGTAATTAACTGTATATTTATCTTTATTAATTCTTCGTCTTTCCTCCTCTTACACCGGACACTACCCAACACTTTCTCTTACTCATGTTTTCTCTCCATACAATGGTTGCCTGTAAGGGATTGCCTCCGGGCGATAAGGCCGCCAATTATACTTCCCTAATTTTAAGCTTATCTTGTAATGCATCTGGTGTACAATATTATTATGAAAGTCGACGGTTATAAGAATAGAGGACGACCAAAGAAATAATGGATGGACTGCGTAAAAGAGAATATTGCCAGAAAGTGTGTAAGCAGTGAACTGACTAGTGATAGGGGAGAATGGAGAAAGAAAACTCATTGCACCGACCCCAAATAAATTTGGGAAAAGGGCAGGACTGACTCTTATACGAATGTTTTTATAAGCAAGTAGTAAATGCTTCAATGGTTTAAATACTTTGAAAACCCTACAACAAGTTATATGAAGCTGACGAAAGTTTGAATAAATAATTTCTAGATCAGTAACAATTCCTGACTTGACCATATCATACACACTGAATTTCGGCTGAGTTTATTGGAAATAGGTACGTTAAGTATTGGGTAAGTAACGATTCAATTTATATATCTACATAGATACAACAGATATTTCTCGACTCTTACTAATTAAATAAATGTCGTGAAAATACAGTGGTTCCGTGCAATAAGAGAACAGACACAAATTATTACTCTGACTGATCTTTACGTAGTAATTGTTAACTTTCAGCAGCACGAAGATAATTAGACCCGTTATTCAACTCACTGATTTATAAGGAAGAATAGTTTTTAGAGTATTTTCTAGAAGAAAGAAGAATTAAAAAAAAGGTTTTTAGTGATCATTTAAAATTATTTATTTACTGGACTTCGCAAGCAGAACTATTATGTAAGTTTTTTTGAGTAAATGTTTTAAAACACACATTGATTTTTCACACTTTGGGCCATAATAGACTGCAAAGAATATTATTTAGGGTATTGGATCACAAAATGAGATCTGTGAAAATAAAAAGTTAAATTACAGCCGTTGTGTAGAACTTCCACAGCGATTTTAAAAATATATAAAATTCCTGTGATATGTTCTCAAGTTCACTATATAAAGCAGTTTTCTATTACAGACGAGTACTTGACGTACGACCTGGCCTTGTTCTGTACTGTGAGGATTCCTGAGAGTATTGTTTGGGCTTCAACTCCTGGCTGTCACTTTACTCTCTCCCCTGCGACGAGTTAGATTCATTAGACGGTTACTGAAAGTACTATAGTACTTGTACCATAAGTGAATTCTACTCGTATTTCTCCTATACCTAATTCCATTGACATCCTCAACAACATATGACTTATTCTTTGACCATCTTAATTTGACTATACCTTTCCCCAATTGCTGTCAGGTCTTCTTTTGAAATAGATACGATCATTAGGGTACAATAATGATAATGACTTAGCATTCTTGTTTCAATATTTTGACTTGTTATAATTATTGTTATTGACAGACTTCCTATATAAAACTAGAATATTATCTCTTAAATTTCTTGACATTAACAATTGAGCTGGTGACGATAAATTATAATTTTTAGGAGTGTTTCCATACTGTGAAAGTGCTAAATATGGATCTGACTTAGTTTCTTTCAATTTCTTTAGTATGTATTTGACAGTTTTGACTGAACTTTCTGCTTGACAATTTGACTGCGAATGATATAGGGTAGTAACTACATGTTTTGTATCCAATTCATGTTAAAAATCTTAAATTCTAAAGACTGGAAAGGAGGACCACCATCAGAGACTAATGACAAAGGTATTCCATGACGACAAAAATAGATTTTAAGTTTCATTACATTCTTAAATGTTCTGTTTTTATTTAATACCGCAATTTATATGTATTAAGAAAAATAATCTGTGACAATTAAATAACATAAATCAATACCGACTTGTTGCCATGGATACTTACAGATTTCATGATTTATTAGTGGATCCTTTTGATTACTTGGTTTGAACTTAGCACATATAAGATATTGTATATATTGATATGTAAACGTGGGCTGTTCTAAAAATAGTAAGTGTAATGAAAAATAGAATATAAAAAAGTTTACTTACTGCTTTTCAAATTATCCCCCTCCAATCCTAATGCACTTATGCATTCGGGTGAACCAACTTTCAAAACATGTAAAAACTTGTCTTGCGGGAGGTCGAAAAATAACCTCGTCTGTAGTACTAAATTTTCGTTTACGAATTATTTCTGCCTTTATTTGAGACTGGCATAAATCATTATTATGACTTTGAGATTTACTACTATGTAAAATACCAACAAAATATTCTTGAATACCATTACTATGATTAAATGTATGCACTTGGTTGACTAAAAGAGTCTTTTAAAGCAATATTTAGCAAAATGACCATAAGATTTACAGCGATACAGGTTAGGTTAGGCCTGCACTGAATTGTTTTCGCTGGATACTCGTAACGATGAGACTGCCCACAGTGAGTACACGGTCACCTCTCTGGACTAGAAGACTTCTTAGACCGACGTGCCTCTGACTGCTGACTGGTAGCAGATTTGTGACTGGGTGCTCGCTGTCGACTATCCCTTCAACTACGATTCCTCCGTCAAAGATAAATAACCTTTTCATTGGACTCTTGAATTTGAAATTTTTAAGCATCACGCTGTGCGACGATGAGTGTCCTTGCTAGTTCTTGCATCCTCTCATAGATTAAATCAGGTTCTTGGATCTGTAACGAACGTGTGCCAAATCTATATTGAGATTGGCAATGAAAATATTTTACCGATTCTCCAAACCTGTCAAATTTTCAATTTTACTTAGGTTCTCCAAATCTGTAAAGAACAAGAATCTTATTATTGTTATGTTTTTACGTGGCTCAAAGAAATTGACAAATTTTATTTTAACCTCGACGAGCGCACTTTCATCAATTTAAATATTAAAAGTATTAAATATTGCCAAACCTTTCTTTCCAATGTAATGTAATAGAATCGCTATCTTTTGTTTTTCGGTTGACTAATCCAATCCTAAGGCCAACAAATACAAATCTAACTGCTGCCACCATTTCTTTCACGCTACTGCGCTATTATTATTGGTATTAGACGAAATATGCAGCTAATTCTTGACTTTTTCACCAGACGTGTGCCTAGACTTTTTATGTTATAGATTTTTAGTTAAATAACCAACTAACAATAGAATGGTATCTATATGATATATTTTTGTCATAGTCGTAAATGATCTATTTAGAAAAAAAATCGTATTTATTATTATTTAGTTAATGTTGTTAGCAATAGTTGTGTACCTGTTGCAAACACTAACTAATCCAGTAAAAACTCATGTAAATATAGGGTTGTTTTCGTATTGGACCACTCAATTGCATTACTCCGAAATGAAACAACTTAGTAATAACAGTAACACAAAAAGAACTTCGTCCCAACAACTAACTATAATTCGTTCTAAATGACCACTTACGTAGCAACCGGCCCAAACAGTTACAATAAATAGTCACCATTTCTTTCGCCAAATTATTTCTTTGCAAATATTTCGAAGTTCCGAATAGATATTACGCACGTTTCGATTACTTTTATTGTGAAGTTTTAGTGATGAGTTGCTATTAATTAACTACATACAGTTTTTAACCTCTTTTCTAAGAAAAGGCCTATAACCAGCGGTGAACTGCGAAAGGGTGTTGATGTGTTTTGATATACAGGTTATTTCTTCTGTGTAATGTAAATTATATTTATCTGATTGTTGATAATATATATTCCAGTAAACATGCTTCATATATTGTTTCCCCTAATGATATTGTTTAACAAGTAGAATCCTCAAAAATCTAAGACGGGACCCTCTAATAATAATAACTTGTACCAGACCACTGAAAATAATTTTAAAATATTTCTAAGTCAATAAATTTTAAAATTATCAGTTAGCAGTAGATTTTTTCTTGAATCTGTTAATTTAGAATGGTTTCTAAGTATCTCTACTAAAATTGCTAAACCTGAAATCTTATGGTTTAGGTCCTCCTCAGGGTAAGATAAGTTTAAGGCGATACACTACATACTAATCCCTCCTGTTGCCCTCGTTACAAACACAAAAGGAATTAAAACTTCTATCCCTATTTTTTCTAAAACATATGTTTATTTAATAAAATAACAACATCAAGAAGTAGAAACTAGAAACCTTTTAGTATAATCATATACCTATAAATTTATTTTATGCCCATTATTTGATACTAAATGCAGTTTTTACCGTAATAGCTATTCGTAATATCCTAGACACCGATATTATCAAATTAACGTGAACACGCAAAAACGCTCGCTCATGGTTTCAATAATGTAATGGTGTTTGGGCTGCATATATATTTTCAGCTTGCCACCAGTCCTACTCATGCATACAGATACTACATTTAGAAATGAGTTCCAGTTTAACTATAAAGCGAATATTTAGATAATACTATTCATGATTATCTACTCTAAATTAAAAAAATACTCTAAATTTTTCTTGATTCTCTTTTTGTTTTCTTAAAACAAAAAGAGAATCAAGAAAAATTTAGAGGCACTAATACATTTACAGAGCAGTATCTCGGTGTGGCATTATCCCTCGGATATAAACCCAGATGGAGAGTTTCATTTTATAAGCTTGCGCCAGACTTGTAAGTAAAGTAAGAACGAAATATAATGAATGCTTTCATTAAATAACGATTGTTCTTTAACTATCATGGTTGCAAATAAAATCGTCATATATCGCCACTGTTCGGAACGTATAAATAATAAATATCTTTTTAATGAATTCGTCAATAAAAAAAATATTCAAAAACCATAATCTGCTCATTTACTGACTGTTAACAGAGTTCGTTGGGTAGTGGTCAAAATTCTATTCGCCATCATATTTGTTTTAGTTTTCTGTGCTCCTCCTGTGTACTAACTTTATTTGTGCCAAATTTCATAATTCTTCTTTCGCATAACTTTCGTAAAAGGGAGTTACCTACTCCCTCGGTACTGTTTACCGTGGGAGAGTCACGCTTTGGCATGCATAGGCCGGCCCGACCAGATTGATACCACGGTCTCACAGAAACCGGTGTGAAACAGCGCCTGCGTTGTGTTTCACTGAGTGACTGAGGATACCGGAGGCCCATACCCCAACCCCTACTCCATCCTCCTCCCTGTCCCCCAAAGCACTTGTGACGCCTCTGGTGTTGCAAGTGTCCATGGGCGGCGGTAATCGCTCCTATTCCAGTTTGCTCTCTATTTCATCAAACAAAATGTATGAACTTTTTGCTTAACGTATAAATAAATAGATATTATATACGTAGATATATTACAGCTAAATTAATCGGACAAAAAAATCGAGCTCATGTATGTGAATTGACTTCATAACCTTCGTCTCAGTAGTCCGGACTTTAAATCTTTAGACGAATATGTCAGTAAACAATTCATCGTGAATATTTCATTCATTGAATCGGAAGGGAGATATCTAAACAACAAAGATCAATAGGTACAAATAGAACTGTCTTATGCAGAAAGTTGAAGTAACCTTTCTATGACAGATAGATGATATCTTCTCGTTATTATCTGATAAATTGTTTCCTAGTTCCCATTGTTTAATTAATTGCCAACCGGTAACTGCGGCCCAACAATGGCCACCGATTATTATCACAATACTCGTGAAAATCTCATTATCTCCAGATATCTCACGTTATTCTTCGTCGCTCTTTGTCTATATGCTCGCATCACAAACAAACGGGAATTAATGGTAGGCGAGGCGGTTTTATTGGTGTTCAGTCGATCACTACGTTGTGAATGGCTTCGTTCCTCCATGTGGGGGCTGATAAAATGCTGTCGAATATTCTTCCCCTGAAAAAAATGAAAGTTATTAGTTTTATTCCTAATGGTAATCCATTAATAACAATATCAAACTTGAGTATGACTTAACTATCTTACGTCAATATTGATCGGAAGATTCAATTTCAAAGAGTAAACGTCGCACTGTACGATGCACGCTATCTACTCAAAGATAGCAATTTGAATTCCTAATGGATCAATAACTATCTCAGTTTTGTCTTTGTCCTACAAAGCAAGTCTCAAAGGAATGTCCTGTATTTGCCTTAAATTCTCGACAAAGAAAATGAAGGGAATTTTAGAGGAATTCACAATTGAAATTGACAATTTAGATAAATGTCTTGCCTTGCTTAATTGCGATTAAAACGAAGAATTTCAGTAATAAATGAATTCCCATCAAGGTGAAATGGCTTAACTGCAACTTGAAAATTAAAATTCCTCAGTGTAACAACTTAATGAATTGTACTGTCTGAAGCTTTTCAATATTATTGTGTGTATATTTCAAAGAAATATTGAAAGTAATATTCAGATCTATTTATTTATGTTTTGATTAATAATCTTAAAATCATTTACTAAAAACTCTTTTAAGTTTACTCTCCCTGCTAGTTTAAAGCATTTTCTCTCCGTTAAATTAAAGCTTGAAGTAGTTATATGTATTTTAAACCCTTACGAAAAAGTCAAGTAAAAAAGACTTTGAAATCTTAAACTTAGGTAGGACAAGAGCAATTTCCCTACTGGCATAAAACACAGGAATAGCTAGTCTTTTTTTACGCCAAATTGAACTAAAAGGTTTTCAGCAGCAGACAGAGCGGAATGCGGCCGTCGGCCAGCACGTAAAGCCGCAAGTCCGGCGACTTCCGGCTTTACGTGCTCCACAACTTTACATACAGCTTTTCTCTAGACTACTCTGATATCTAGTTGTTGGTGCAGGTGGTGAACATGTAAAACATATTACCGAAAGTGTACCAGTAAAAAAATCTTTTGAAATGTTTGAAATACGTTGGCAAATTGCGTATTATGGAGGTACCTAATCTCTAAATTTTTAATTCACAATTTATAGGGCTGCTACAATTAGATAGCATTCATGATTCTAAGATTTTTACGTAGGCTCTCTACGTACTTACGTAGACTGGATCTTAGCTGCCATTGAGTACTAGGTAGCATCGCAGTTTTCTAGATAAGCTATTGTCGAACTCTTAAGGGCTCCAACTCCAACAACAACCCGCAGCGATTGCTACAGATGTTTGTATGGTAAAATCATTTAGTTTATTCCTATTTAAAAGTAAAGAAGTTGGAAAAAAATAATCAGAAATAGAGAGACCAACATTACTTTATCGAGTTTAAAAAGAAATGAAATGTTGCGTGTGTACTACAGCCGCTACGGGCTAGTCGGAAAAATATCCTTGATCAGGCGACTTAATGATCACATGCAAAGTGTATACAATTCTGCACTTACATCTCATTTTATTCATAAAATAATTAGTGCTGTTTATTGTCAACAAAAATAAATCAGTAATGCAGTGTGTTATGATCTATATAAATAAATTCCCAAATATGTTGCTAAGCTCAAAACTCGGGAACCGATTGATAAATTCAGTTAATTTTGATTTTAAACTAACTTTTATTCGCAGCTCCACCCGTGTATATGTCGGTCATTGCGGTGATTCTTAACACTGATATAACTATTTTATTTATGAACCGATTGAAATGAAACCAATGCTAAATATTAATTGAAGCAAACCGCAACGCAATACTGCAAGCCGCATTTAAAGCGGTTATGTATATTAACATGCGCAAATGTACAGACAAAAATTCAATATTTTTTTTATCATACTCTGATTCCTTTCATATATCTTCCATGTACACACATACCACTATATGAACAGCCGCTTAATTTGTATTTCATATTATAATTTAACGATAGTATTTAATCAAAAAAGTAGTATTAAAATATATTACATTGTTACAACAAAAACTAGTTTAACAATAAAACTGTATATTTAATCTCTGGTTGTTCAGAAACTTTACGTTACACTTTATTTTATACTAGCTGACCCACGCAACCTCGTTTGCATCTCCAATTGCCCGTAGCGTGAAAATTTCCCCCCCGTTTTTGAAACATTATTCATTGGTGCTCCGCTCCTTTTAGTATTAGCGTGATGATATATACCCTATAGCCTTCCTCGATGAATGGACTATCCAACAGTGAAATTATTTTGCAAATCGGAACAGCGGTTCCTAAGATTAGCGTGTTCAAACAATCAAACTCTTCAGCTTTATTATTAGTATAGATATAGATACCCAATACCAATTTCCTATATCTGTAATGTACATTGTATATAATTTGCAAACTGTAATAACGAAATGAACTGTTAAACTAACATAAAACGGAACCGAATGCAAACTTATAATAATATACCTGAGATAGAGTTCGTAACAAGTTTCAAACGACCGGCATGAGCCGAGCCTGTTGTACCAAAATTGATGGCATAATTAAAATGTTGGCAATCCAACTATAGTAAACGCACAAACTCATAATTGGGGTGCTAGTTTATGCATAAGGATAAAGGTAAACTCTACAATCTGTGAAGTTAATTCATTATTATGGACATTGTACCCGATTAATTGGAGTGGTTGGACTTATAATTTTACATGATGGATACGGGGATCCCCAATAACTGTAACTATTAGTATTCATATTTGATTTGATTATTTAATACTCAAAGAATTATTTCAACAGAACAATAAAGTCTTACTTTGTAACAACGAAAGTAAATTATTCATAAATAAAATACACAGAGCACTCAGATATATTCAAAAAGTTTAATAAAAAAGTCCTTATATAAGTAAAATAGCTTTGTAAATAAACACGAATCCCGGACTTGTCTTTTTGGGCTTGCAAAAGCATTTTGATGATATAAATAATATTATTATCTACTCGTATAATGGACACGATGTAATATATATATAATGGATGAATACACATATCCTTCTCGAATTTTCTACTGTTCCTTAAGGAAAATAGTAAAAAAACCATTACCAGTTTCATAAAGGAATTCGATAAACGTTCAAACTATCACTATAAGTTTATGTCTGTTACTGAACCGCTATTATTCGTCGCAGAATATTAGACATGATGTATCGTTCAATTCCAATGCTAGAAAGACGTTTTGCGTTAATCAATAAATGTCGATATTCAGGACATTGTCCCTATAAATCTGTTTACTTGTACCATCAAGGTTCCCTGTTAGTACAAGTAAATCCTTAGTTGTCAAGAAATATTAGCATAAGGTCTTAATCAGTTCTGATATTTATTTTATTGACATATTTTTAATATTATTACTGTCTCGGTAGGGCAGTGGTAGCGTATGCGACTACTGTACTTCAGGCCTCGGGTTCGATTTCCGGGTCTGACCAAATGTTTGTACAGTGGAGCAAATGGATTCATGACCCCCCTTAAAGTCATTTTCCTACAATTATTCTATACCCATTAGGTTGAGATTAGCTTGAACATACATTTCATAAGTGACGAACCGTTATCATTCTACTAGACACTGACAAAGCCATGACATAGACATAGACGTATACTATGATAAGTATTGCACGAAAAAGTTTGTTACCCAGTGAACGTCCTTATCTATAGGTATATTAGGAAAGATTTAATTGTTTGTTTGAGACATAGGATTGACTTTATTTCGAACTAGCTGACCCCCGCAACCTCGTTTACGTCTTCTATTGCCCGTAGCGTAAAAATTTTTCACCGTTTTTGAAACATTCTTCATTGGTGCTCCGCTCCTATTATATAAACGAAAAACGCAAATATCTTACGGAACCCTATTTTATTTTCAAAATAAAATATAGCCTATATTATGTTACTCGTGGATAATGTAGCTTTCGAATGGTGAAATAATTTTTTAAATCGGTCCAGTACTTTTTGAATTTATTCGTTACATACAAAAATACACATATTTCCGGTTTATAATATTAGTGTAGATAGTGTAGATAATGGGTAGACTTGAGGTAGGAGGGTAGAGGTACCGTAAAGGTAGCTAGTTGTTTGGGTCTGTAGGATTACTGGTTAAACCTAAAACCAATAAGCGCCATGGTTTTCAATAACGTCTAATAATCGATTACGCATAGACCCGATTAGACGACTGCAAATGTCACTTCCCTTCATGAAATCCCAGATTTCGTTACAATGCAGCTCGATTGCTTCTTTAGTCCTCTCGTTCCTGTTATCCCACATTTGAACCATCAAACACCATAAATTTTCTATTGGGTTAAGATCTGGTGATCTAGACGGCCATGGAATGAGAGTAAATTCATCTTCATGCCCCGTAAACCAATTTGAGACAATTCTGGCAGTATGCACTCGACAGTTATCATGAACATAGGAGAATACTGGCACATCTTCACGGGGGTAAACTGTTCGCAAAGTCGGTAACATTGATTCTTCCAATAATTCGACATAGTTGATAGCGTTATGACGAGGAGAAATAGGAACAAGTTCGCCTATGTTTCCAGCATCCATCCATGCCCACATGTTAGCTGAAATACGGCCAGATGATTGGTTGGGCACTACGTGGTCCTCTGTGTATCGCGTGTTATCGTAACGCCACAAAGTTAAGCGACCATGTTGAGAAGAGCGAAATGATTTTTCGTCTTTAAAGATGGTGTTTGTCCAGTCGAAATCTAAATAATTACACGCAAAATTCAATCTCACAGTTCTTTGTGCATCCGTTAAATGAACTTTCTTAGCATGATGTCTGTAATGCAGCCCAGTGCGGTGCAAATTATTTCTAATTGTTTCTAGACAAACGTCGTAACGTGCTGCAAAATAGCGGGTACGAGTAAAAGGATGTTTTTCGTAATGGTGTTGCATTTCCGTTCTCTGTTGGTTTGTGATTCGACGAACCCCATGATTATGTCGTCGTCGGTCTTCAAGGATATCCTCTTCAGCGTGCCGTCTGATCCAGGTTCTGACCGTGTTACGACTTATATTAAACTCACGTGATATTTCTCTAACGCCGCAACCTTGCTCACTAAACACTACAATCCGAGCTCTTTGTTCTACCAAATTGGCCATTATACTATTCGTTTAAAGGTATAAATATATTCTTAGATTTTTATTTTAATATTTTCAGATTGACTACTACTTGACATCTCACACATAATGTCATTTCATTTTAAAAATTATAATACTTTTTCTCCGCAATGAAAAGAGTTTGGATTATAAACGATTATATTATTTGAAATTCAAATAAGACTGCTGTATCAAAAATATATCTTGTTCAATGATGACAAAGGTTTAAATTGCATTGACATCTAACCCGTAATGACGCATTTATGTTTATATCCAAAACGTACTATGTATATGCAAATAGCGAAGAAAACCTAACTACATTTATGATTACAAAGGAATAATTGTCAAAGTGGGTCACCTTTCAATTTGGTCGACCGTACTTACAAAAAATAAGTAAATATATATTTATATCAATAGTCTAGTACCCATAATACAAGCTCTGCTTAGTTTAGGAGTAGATCGCGTTGTGTGTTAGATATACAATTTTTTTTTTAAGAAAATCCTGTTGTCTAATAGATTTATTAATAAGTGCATAGTAGTATGGACCTTTTATCTATATCCTGTTTTAATATAAGATTAACAGCATCATCTGTAATTAGTTCTGTAAAAGGAACAATACTCCCTTAATAAATTTATTTCATTTTATTCAAGGTAATATTGGTCCGAGAGGGGGGGCGGAAGATCTGTCCACCGATAGATAGAAATGACGACCCCAGCGATAATACGGAACTGAAATGCCCTAAGTGCGGGAAAACTTACAAAAGACGAGCCTGGTATCTCAAACATTTAAAAACGCATGATAAAGTTGAAGCACGACAGCCGTCGGTCAGTACTTCAATAAACACTGCGGATAGAGTTAACCCTCATACATCCCAAGGTGAGCCATCGTGTGAAAATCACCAGGAGTCCATTGCCATCAGGACACGTCTTAGCATTCCTAGTCTAAAAAACTCCACCTGGAAAGTGCATGATGAAAACTTGGCAATCCTGCTAGAACACCCGGGATCTAAGCAAGACTTGAACAGCCAAGTAGAAACTTTTCAAGACACGATATATACATACTTTTGTGAGCGCTACCCACCACCAAATTTTTATGCGCAAAAAGATAAAGAAAACACTTTTAAATCGAAAATGCGGAGAAAGAAAAGAGAGTTAATAAAACAACTTCGAAAAGCCAAGGCCATGGGCGATAACCATCTAAGTCACCAACTGTCTAGGGCATTAAGATCGATCCTTAAATTAATTCAAGGAATATCGCTACAAATCACAAAAAATCGCGATAATTTTAACAGAGCTAAACACGAAGTAGATTTTGATAAAAACCCTTTTCAATACTCGAAAAACATTTTCAATGAACAAAAAGGTAAGCTTCTCTTGACCAACCAACAGATTTACGACCACTTTAAAAGCACTTACCAAGCGCCAAAGCGCGGGAGACGGTATGAGGATCCAAACATCCAAAAACCTCATTATCCTCTTGTCAATTTTGAAAGTTGTCCACCTACCCTAGAGGAAGTTGACCACCAAATTAAAAAGAAAACATCCTGTCAGCTCCAGGACCTGACGGTATTCCTTATATAGTGTACAAAAAATGTCCATCGGTTCGTAAACATCTCTTAAACGTATTTTGTAAAATCTGGTCAAAGAAGCAAATACCAACATCATTTGGCGAAGCAGTTTTTGTCCTCATTCCAAAAAAAGACGAAGTAACTCATCCAAAAGATACTAGACCGATAGCACTAACCAATACAATTTCCAAAATTTTCTTTAGCGTACTTCAAACAAAAATGACAAAATTTATGATCAGCAATAGGTATTTCAGGCCAAACCACCAGAAAGGGTTCTTGCCCGGTATTTCTGGCTGCCTGGAACATAACACATTATTAGCGGAAAGTTTGAAAGATGCCAGATTGCATGAGAGGCAAATTACGGTCTGTTGGATAGACCTTGAAAACGCATTTGGTTCTGTACAGCATGAACTAATGATCTTCGCCCTCAAGTGGTATAACTATCCTACTGTGGTTATCGACATAATCACATCTTATTATTCTCAACTACAATTTGCCATAGCAGCAGACAAGGAACACACAGAAACATTGCATTATAATGTAGGGTTGTTCCAAGGCTGCTGCTTGTCACCAATAGCTTTTAATATAATTATAAATATTCTTATAGATAAGTTAATAAGTCATGAGAAAAAATGGGGCTATCGGTTTAAAATAAAAACAAATACACAGAGTCCATCTTGGCCTTTGCAGACGACCTTGCCATACTGACACGTAATCCAAAACAATGTCAGAAGTTATTAATTGAAGTGGATGAGTTTTGTACATGGACTGACGGACTGAGGGCAAAACCAAGTAAATGCCACTGTTTATGTCTGGGTAGACGGAATACTAAATATACCTCATATGATCCGGGACTCTCAGTAGGAGGACAATGTGTAACCACGATTGCTGAAGCAGTGCCTTTCAAATTTCTTGGTAGAAAGATTGATTACAAAGGACGTACACCATCCTTAGAGGTAACTGTCGAAAATTTTCTTAGTGACTTGAATAAGGTAGACCAACAACCATTAAACAATATTAAAAAAGTTTGGATATACGACAATTATCTTACGTCGCGTCTGACTTGGCCTTTCCTTGTATATGACATCGGTAAAAGCCTCCTGGCAAAACTAGATGCAAATGTCAAAAAGATATTGAAGTCATGGCTCGGAATTGCACACTCAGCTGACCCCTCAACTCTATTTAGGGATCAAAACAGTTTTGGGATGAAATTAAAGAAGCCATCTGAACTCTATAAACACCTCAGAGTGACCAAAATGCATGTCTTGGGACAATCCCAGGATGAAATAGTCTCATCACTCCCGAAAGATAAATATGTTATAGAGCTTGAGTCAAGACTTCAATTCCATAAACAATTTATGGCTATGCACAGTTTAATAAAGTTGGGCTGGGTTTCGCAAAGAGGAAGGGAGACCGAGAAATAATAAAATCCTTTATACAACAAGATGAAAATGATAAATATGAAGTGCATGCAATGAATCTAGAAACGCAAAGTGAGTGGTTAACTATAAGTGAGTTCTGCATCCCGTTAGCCCTGAAATGGCGCACCTTGCTATATGATTGGGCTCCTGCCCTATTAAAATTCTATCTGAATGCCTTCCAAATGACCCTCCCAGACCAAAGTAACCTAGTGAGATGGGGGAAAGCATCTGAAAAATCTTGCTATACGTGTGGTGAGGCAGTAGGTACTGCTAGGCACTTACTGGTAGGTTGCAGGGTGCTGCTTGATAGGGGTTATTACTCACGCCGACATGAGAGAGTACTAGAAATCATACGTGAAGCAGTAAGTCTTTCAGTAGCTAGAGCCCAAAAAGGATTGACTACAAATAAACGAGAAATTAACTTTATAAAGGATGGCTCAACTACCAAATCTAAAAGCAAGCCTTTCTCAATCCTAGGTACTGGACTATTTTGATGGATACGTATGATAAGCACTATAAAATCCCAGAGGATGTTGGTGTTTCGTCATCCAGACCGGACATATTCCTTTTCTCTAGACAAATTAAACACATAATATTAGTAGAGCTTACTGTTCCGTGGGAAACTAATATTCCTAAAGACCATAGAATAAAATTAAATAAATATTACGATCTAACAACTGAACTTAACAAAAATGGCTATGTGGTTAATTTATACGCGGTAGAAGTGGGAGCGAGAGGTATAACAGCTAAATCTCTCTATAACCTTTTGAAAGACCTTGGCCTGTCGAGATCTACAGTAAGTTCTATTTTAGAACGAGTATCCAAGGCTGCACTAACAGGTTCCTACCAAATTTGGCTAGGTAGGGCGGGAAACTCGAGCAGTGAAGGTGACCGTTGATGCGTATCTTAAAGGGGGCCTCCTTAAACCTACACCTAGGTCGTAAGTCCTGGGAACTGCTTTGAGTTTCTCCCTCTGCCACACGATGGACCCGGCACCCGCACGGTGAATCCATGGAGTGCTAAGAAGTTTGTCCCATAAAACTTTTTCTTATTAAACATACACAAATAACATTTCTTACGTAGCATCGATATAGAATGAGGTAATTATTAGATGCTATACCTACAACAAAACAGATAAGGAAGTATTTCGTGATCCTTTTTATCTAAGAATGTAAGCCGTAACATCTGTCTTCATACAACAGCTAGCGGATCGTTACGCTACATAAAACTAATTTCCCGTGAAGCCACAAAACGACACATTTCGAGTGATATATATGTTGTCCTGAAATATGTTTTCTTTACTTCGATGATCTTTAATATAGCAATAATTCTATGGATTAGAGCACACGGAATTATTACAATCTGTGTGCTTCAATTCTTTTAATTTTGTCTATAAGTAAATTAAGAACTATAAAAATAAATGAGCTTTCACCGCAAACAACTTAGTAAGTTAGTTAGAAACGGCCATAAATTATACAATAGTTAGACAGTATAACTATTGCTTCGTTGGTCTAGCGGCTAGCGTATGCAACTGCCAATCAAGGAGTCTCGGGTTCGATTCCTGAGTCGGATCAGAGTGATGTATCGTGTTTTTCGTATATGATTTTTTTATTTCTTCTTCATTTCCCGCCCGTAGCTCAGAGAGCACGTTAAGTCGTCGGTCCCGGTTGCCATGAACATCTATGGTAATCGTTTTGGTGAAGGCAGTGTCCTCAAATATACTACACTAGTTTCAACCTTCGAATTCAGTTTACCCTTAGGGTTACGTTGCACTTTCTGCCGCGAACAGCAAAATTGTGGAATGAGCTGTCGCCTGTGGTGTTCCCGGACCAATACGAACCTTCAAACCTTCAAGAGCGTACTCCTTCCTAAAAGAACGGGAACGCACCTGTAACGCCTCTGGTGTTGCGGGTGTCCATGGGCGGCGGTAATCGCTTACCATCAGGCGATACGTCTGCTCGTTTACCCCCGATATATTAAAAAAAATAACTGATATTCAGGTAAAACAGGGTGGCTACTTACTAGTAGGATAGGTAGGAAGAAGTTAGACAGTATAAACCGTACATTTTTTTGGATAATTGCGTAAATTGTGAGAATAAATTACAATAAATATGTATGTCACTTTAAACCTTCTATTATCGGTGCTTCAGCACACAAAGAAAGTATTTTTTTTCACTTTGTTTTTATCTAAAAAGCTAACCATAACATAAACGGTACATATTTTTGGTGCCGTATATTCCTGACACAAATTAGTATTCTGTTACTGCCACGCAGCTAATTGGATTGTTAGTTAAATTGACGTCCAAACACTGACAGTAGCGTCAGCAAACGCGCCATTAAACAACATACATGTTAGTGTATGTTGTTTAACACAGATAATAAATAACATTCATTATTTTGCATAATTATTGAACATTAATTTATAGTACCACTAACTAAACTTAAAATTTTAGTTATGTTTAGCTCAATATGATAAGCAATAAAGTTACTTTTTTGTTGATTGTACACCATGAAGGCACAGGTCGAGGTTTAAATTTTTAAATGGATACAATTAAGGGTTCAGCGGTTAGAATGTAAATCATTAAATTAATTTGCAGTTAGTTTTACGCAATTAGCGACTTAGAAAATATCATCGTATATTTTGTGTTTTTCTTTTTATTGAATTATGGCAAACGAGCAGACGTATCGCCTAATAGTAAACGCTTACCGCCGCCCATTGACACCCGCAACATCAGAGGCGTCACAAATGCGTTGCCGGCCTTTGGAGGACGGGGAGGGGGATGGAGTTGGGATAGGGGCCTCCGGTATAAGAAGGTGCCCGTTTCATTGCGGGCAGGCGCTGGGAGGGGTCCGGTTGTGTTAATAACTGCAGTTCCGGACCCCTCCCTTTTCAGGCGCAGCGTTGGCACACCGTGTGGTATTAGTCGGTTCGATTCCGACACACCACCCCGCCGCAAACCTCGGTGGAGTGGCCCGAGGGGGTTAAAAAAAAAAAACGGGGCCTCCGGTATCCTCACTCACTCGGTTAAACACAGCGCAAGCGCTATTTCACACCGGTTTTCTGTGAGGCCGTAATACTACTCCGGTCGAGCCGGCCCATTCATACCGACGCGTGGTTCTCCAACGGTAAAAGTTTTGTTAAAGAAAGTATTAAATAAGTGTTTTGTCAAAAAGCTGACACAATTGAGTTAGCACTATTAACATTGTGTTTTAAATGATTTGCAAGAAAAGTTATTTGATTGATACCAATTGATGATCATCGGTAAATTTTGAAGTTTTAGTACAAATATATCTTCCTAGCCTTCATTATTCCCAAGATTATTTGGGGTCGGCTACTAGTTCAACCGGTCTTACCTGAAAATCAGTTTTTCCACGGAGCGATTGGTATCGGACCTCCGCAACTATGAGGGTGAACTGAATTCGAAGGTTGAACTAGTTGTCAGTATTTTTGAGTATATCTAAGTTCTAATACAAGGAAATGCACGAATTGCTATGAGAAAAAAAGATCTGAAACTAAAAGTTTTAACATCATTAATTCAATTCCTATGTAAACCACACCAGAAACCTTCGTTCCTCTAACAATCTACTTCTACTTTGTCCTTCTCACATCACTGGGTTTGTCGGCTCATCGTTTGTGGTACAGTCCGTGCTTTTATGGAATGCGCTTCCTTTGGAAGTCAGGACGGCCGGAAACCGTAATTCCTTCAAGATGAAAGTGAAGGAGATCTTACTGGGTGAACTGGCGGCATTGGCGAGCTCGTAGTTCATAACCTTGCATTCTTATTTCTTCTGTGTAATATGTATTAATATACATGAATTATATATATATTTATATATATATGTGTATATATAGGTGTATTACTGTATGTATTTGCATTATTAGGTTAAGTAGTTTAATTATTTTGAAACCTCCGCCATTTATTTATTCGCCCATGATGTGCACCTACCTCGTGTTTTCTCTGCATTACCCAGCCGGTCGATTGGCAGAGAATGCCTTAGGCATTAAGTCCGCCGATGCATGTGTTTGTGCATAAAGATGTAAATAAATAATTAAAATAAAAATAAACATAAAGCAGTTCTGATATGAGCAGTACTGCATAGCAACAAGCTACTTTAATAACTTACTTTCCTCTAAGCAACGTTGTGGTTGTTGTAATTTAATTATACATGTACTAATTTTCTCCGTCTAAAGGGAACGCAATTGTTGTAAATAACAAATTGATGGAGCGGCGTCAAAGGAGATCTCTTAGCGCTTGTTAAGGTTGATGTTCTTGAACGATAACTCAGTGAATAATAAACATAGTTTCAGGAGAGAGATCAAACGGTCTTAAGGAAATGTTGCCCCTGGTCAACCTTTAGTAATCGACCTACGTCTGATAAATAACTGCCTCGGCAGTAACTGGCGCAGTGGTCGCGTATGCGACTGTTTTGCCTGAGGTCTCAGGTTCGATTACCGGGTCGTACCAAAGCTTTGTGTGATCTACTAATACTTGTTTCTATTGGTTTGTCATTTGTATAATATGTATGCCTTTCAAAAAAAGTATATATTTATTTATTTTAGTTGTCTGGTACCTATAATACAAGCTTTGCATAGTTTGGGACTAGACAGTATTTTATGTTAGATGTCGAAAATATTAATTATTACTATAATCAAGAAATAATTCAGGTTCATTAGAGACAATAGAGATACATACCATATATACAGACGAGATAGATAAGGATCAATATTTCAATTTCGACAAACACTTTACCAATATTCTGTTATGAGTCTCTCCTCAGTGTATATAGCGTGATGCAGCACTACACTGAGGAAATCCTTTAAAACCATCAGTTGAAGCACAAAGTAATTATAAAATGAACATAGAGAGACTTTGATGATAATGAATAATTATATTTCACTAGTGGCTCCGTCCACCTGTATGTCGGTTAATAGTGAGTAGCATATGATTTTCCTTAAGAATCAAAGTATCTACCAAATTTCATTGAAGTCAGTGCAGAGATTTAGCCGAGAAAACCTAATAGACAAACAGACAGATATAAATACTTAGGAAGTTTTAATTTTAAGAATCTAAAATAATAGCATGAATTTATAAGAAAAACAATATATAAAACGATTAGCTTCTAATTTATTTTAATCATGAACGTTAAATGCCAGAACCATGAGAATGGGAACGGAAATTGAACCATTAAAATTTACACCTTTTGGCTATTATTATTTTCCACATACGGCTGTTGTTACCGCTTCACGACCAATGTTTTGTTTTATTTTCTTTTGCTAAATACATTAGCTTACCTTTTTAATCGTTTACTTTAAGAGTTCATTTACAACTTTTTTATGTTTTAACGTAAGTAAAACTGTAAGTAACTTACAAGTTTTTTTAAATATTATTATTTAAGACAGTTTAAAGCCTGTTGTCTTAATATTACATCTGAGTTTTTTACTTTAGGTAGTTTATAAATATTTTCCAAAGTTTATAATTGTATACTGTTCATTAATAGTTTAAGATGTGTTAACGAATTCAGTCAGTCACCACAATTAATTTATTAATATTGATTTCATCAAGAACTGAAACCTATCAGTCTTGACGTTTGAATTTCACAACGAATCACAATTTGCGACTAATAAACAGGGTTCTGGTAGTCAGGTCAGGGTAATGAAGTGGCAGACAAAGCAGCTAAAGAAGGATGTTCACACGGAGTTGAAATTGACGTACCACCTGATCATACAGAAATACTACACAAATTTAAGCTACTTACTTATTACAAATGGAAAGAACATTTCAATAAGGTATCCAAAGACAAAGGAATTTGGTATAAGTCTATACAGTCTGAACCACTTCGTATGCCATGGTTCACAGCATGTACATTTGACAGAGAGTTAGTTAAAATAATACTCAGACTAAGATCAGGACACATTCCATCAAACAAGTTTGCGTACTTGATGCACAAAGCTGAGTCTCCAAATTGTGATGTGTGTGGCGTGGAGGAAGACGTGCAACATGTGCTGATGGAATGTGTCAAGAACCGCAGGGATAGAGAAATTGTAATGGAGGCACTGGGGGTGAACCCATGGGACATAGGAATCCCTAAAATGGTTTTATCGATACCTACATCTAATGAAGCAAGGATGCTCGGTCGCATGACTAAGCCCGCAGTGACTCCTCTATCTTAGCTTAACATGTGCATGGATCGATGTACGTTAAAATGGTTACAATGGGGTTGTCATATCCGAAAGGATAAAAACCCCCAAACAATAAAAGATTAAAAAAAAAAAACAGGGTTCAGTTTATATGCCGCAGGTATATTTTCAAAGCCGTGATATTACAATTTCACTAGTGATATTTTAATTAAACGGTAGATTGTCAATCGACTTCATTTGTTACAATTTAACGGCCTGGTTTTAGTGACATTGTAATGTCTCGGGTACAATAAAGTGATATTATAATAAATCCACCGTTAAATTATAATATAACTAGTGAAATAATAATATCACGGCTTTGGCATTTTTTTATTTATTTAAGTCTCTATGCGCAAATGTGGCAAAGACGGGCTTAATACAGTAAGCGTTTCCTATCAATCGACCTCAGGGTCATGCTGAGCTACAAATGGTAGATTTCAAATAACTCGAAATATTTTCTTTATATAATAGGGGGTAAACGAGCATACGCATCACCTGATGGTAAGCAAATACAGCCGCCCATGGACATCCATAACACCAGAGTCGTCAAAAGTGCGTTACCGGCCTTTGGGGGATGGGGAGCATAATGGAGGAGGGGTATGGGTCTCCGGTGTCCTCACTCACCCTTTTAATATATACCCTATAATTTAATATCATAAATTCACGGCACTTACAAATATTAATTTTAAATTATTACAAAAACCATATTAATAAATATATTAGTACATATAATATTTAAGCATATATATATATATATATACCCACATACACACACACATACATAATATATATGAATATGTTATATATTATGTATATGTGTTGTGGAGAGAATAAATCAATATACCTGCAGGTATATTAATATTAATAATAATAATAATAATAATAGTTTAGTTATTTCTCTCAAACACAAAGGTAAGTACAATATTTAAAGCCACAATACAGCTTGATTCTCTCTCGTGTATTGATTTATTACATATTCACATGTTTGTAATACACAGATATGTCTTAAAATTAAAGTAGATACCACTATAGTGTTTACTGGAGAATAAATCTGATCGTTGAACTAATAACAAGTTCATCTTAAGAAAGTAACTAAAGCCGCTGATGATTAAAAGAAACGCAAAAGCGACAGGAGTCTGATTTCTATCTTCCGTTTATGTAGAAGTGCATGCTTTTCTTCGGTCGTATCAGTCCAGAAGTACAGTAGACAATAATTCTTTATTCCACGGGTTGACAGGCTAAATAGTTTTTTGGATGTAGAGAGACAGTGCGCATTTTACGCGTAATGAAATATCTTTCTCTACGGTCTTATTTATACCACATTAAACATACATTAAATTACGTTCACATTTAAAAGATTAGTGTGGATTTGGTAGTAAAGGTCACATAGAAATAGAATATTTAATATTGATATTTTAAATTCTTAACGCATTATTACAACAATCATTAATAGTGAAACTAATTTGTTAAGAAAATTAAAGGCCAGTTTTATATACAGTGTGCTATAAATAAATTAAAAAGAGAAAACGCTTGCACTAAACGTTTTTAAAGAATTTCTGTTGGCAACACTATTGGTTCAGGAACAAAAGAGGATAAATCGGCCGAGAATACCATGCATTGTATTCGTATTAAGTGTGAATAGACGCCATTGCTCGGGACGACAAAAGCATCTCTGTTTGAGATACCTCGATATAGGAAACATAGATAGTGCACACAATGAGACAATGGATAACATTTTCGAGAAACAGTTCTGAGTGATCTTGTTAAGCGTTCGTATCGCTTATCTCAGTGTTGGCTTTAATGTTTGAAGCGGATAGAGTACTATAGACTGTTTATTATACGAGTACCTTTGTTCTAACACAAACTAGAGTGCAATAAAGCATACTGTCATTTCATTCATTTATTTCGTTTACATTGGAACTATCTTGAATATGATTGAACAATAACATATTCGTCTGGAGATGAGACATACTTCTATTTATTTGTGTTAAGGTTACTTTTACATCTTTACAACTTGTTGAAAACAACCTCGGGCCTTCACCCCACCGGGCTTTTTTATGGAATAGCGGGCAAACGAGCTGACGTATCACCATATTAGCGGAAAATTGGTAAGCGATTACTGCCGCCCATGGACACCCGCAACACCAGATTCGTCACAAGTGCGTTGACGGCCTTTGGAGGATGGAGAGGGGGATGAAAGAAGGGGTTGGTGTATGGACCTCCGGTGTCTTCACTCACTCGGTGAAACACAGCGCAGGCGCTGTTTCACACTGGTTTTCTGTGAGGCTGTGGTATCACTCCGGTCGAGCCGGCCCATTCATGCCGAAGCGTGACTTTCCCACGGTTAAACTTACGACGTCGACGGTGCAATCTAGATCACAAGTGGTGCTATTTTTCTTCTCTAATATTAATAGTAGCAATTGAAATACGTGGATATTTTGGTTATTCTGTTATATAATAGTTATTAACTAAATAAAGTTATAGAACTAGCTAGTTAGAAATTCAAGAAATATATTTATTATCACGTAAATACTGTGCTCGTTGTTTTCACAAAATTTTTATTAGATTTTGTAATGAAATGGCATTAGTATAAAGAACTGATGGGGCTTATATACTGGAGAATATTGAATTTATACATAGATATTCGTCGCTTTAAACAACCCAATACGACTGCACGGTTGGCCTAGCGGTTTAAACGGTCGCCACACCGCCTTCTACTGTGCCAAGTGATGGTGCAATATAGCTACTAACATTATTTTATATTTGTATACATGAAACGAAAAGGATTAAAACTTTTGAACTGCTTCTTAATAATTCAAGAACTCCTTGTTATAAATTCTAGTTAGCTTGTTAAGCCAACTCCACAGCCAATCTTAGTGGAGAGACTGCCTTCCGAAAGCTCTTAGCCTTAAGTTGTACACTAATAAGACTGAGCTACCTTTCTAACATTTTTGAAATTTCGATTAAATAACTGACTTTTACTTGGCGTTTTATTCGCGTATAAACAATGTAGGTATATTATAAAGTGATGACATTACATTGTGTTGCAAAGATACAATTATCGCCACACATAAATTCGACAAGGGATTCGAAACTGACAGCAAAAACAGCGAAACCGATATAAATATATTTAATGTTTCTATATATTTTGTTGGTTTTACCATGTCTTTACCAATAATTGTGTGTTTGAACGCAATGCAAGTTAATCGTAGGACAAAAACGTAAATCAATATTTTTAATTTTACATCCATTAGAAGCTGAATTCGATATATCACATTATTATCTTGCAGTAGCAAAATTTAAAACAAAACATAAATCGTAACAGCATTATATCAAGTACTGCATCATATACTTTCATTCAGATATTAAAATTAAATACAACAAGCGAGAATAATGAATCGCTATGGGCAGGATTCATAAGAATTAAATACCGGCAACTGTTATGTAAACGTATAATAAAATAAATGAGTATTGGTTTTCTCTTATCATTGTAATAGTGTAACTTTTTAGTAACGAAATAATAAATGAATACAATGAAATAGGATGCAATATTTGTATGCGCATACTTTTAAATGTATTAGTTTTGACTGTCAACTGTGTACGGTATATCCTAAGCATTAGTGAAATGAATCAATAAAAAGCTAAGAGGTAACGTTATTGTTTCATAGTTATTAAGTGTCATTATATATAAATTATATATCTATAATACAATTTTCCTATTTAAAAAATATTTGACTGAAAGTTTTGAAGACTTTTCCAGCTTCAATTTCTCCGTGTATTCTATATATAGTATAGTAAGAAGAGCATTAGACCCTGGAGGATTTGCAGCTAATGCTACTGATGCTGCGTACTGGGATAGCACTAACGCAACACAATCACTCGCTCACTGGCAGAGTAAGTGTGTTTCAAGTTAAATCTTTTAAAAAGCTTGTAATGGTTGGTTGATTTGTGGAGTTTACATTTAATAAAAATAACTAAATTTAAGGGATATTTTATTTACTAGATGAGAATTTTTCCGCTAATATTTTTGATATCAACTTTATTTCTTCAAGTTACTTTGTGCTTAATTGTTTTTTTTATATTTCTTTTCCTTCCACATTTTCAATAGTGGAATATTAATAATTTTAGAATCTTAGTAGGTACATACCTATAGGAAATATTAACATTTTGTTATTATTAAAACCTCCTTCTTAAGAGAAGGCCTATATTCAGCAATAGACTATTCAAGTATATTGATGTGTAATATGATAAAAATAATAATATTCAATACTAAATTATAACTCTTTTTTTTCCTCCTGGTGGCATGTCGGACTCGAACCGACTTAAACCGCACGCCGTCTCGGTTATTAGATGCCGGGGAACCAGCACCCTAGAAAGGAAAACCCTGGAACCCCGAAGTACGTCGGGCCACCTACGCTTGCCCCTTACTATGTGGGAACCCCGGTGTTCCCATTAATACTAAATTATACCTAAAACGTACTACTATAACATAGATATAATCGGTATCGGTGTAACTCGGTTCTCGTTTTTTGTTTCATAAGCAATAAGTTGAATGTAAACACCTGGCTCACATTCTCATCCAATAAAATGTTTTTAGACTAAAACCAATTGTGCACCTTAATTACAACTATATATAAATAAAAAAAGCAATTAAAAGGTCGGTAAATCAAACCACTAACGAATGTTGTGCTCATGAGATGGTGTAGCACAGTAAAAGGAAGTAATGAATAAAGCAACAGATAAACTTAAGTACTTGTATAATAATTAGATCAATAGTAAGGAAGCCAAGATGAAATTATTGTGTTAAACTAAAAATAAATAAAAACAAAACACAATAATATAATATGCACGTATTTAGAAAAAAAGAAATATATTCCATTAGACATTCTAATCTTCATATTACAAGCTCTGCTTGGTTTAAAACTTGTATTAGATGTTTTTTTTATGGAGTAGTAGGCAAACGAGCAGACGTATCACCAGATGGTAAGCGATTACAGCCGCCCATGGACACCAGCAACACCAGAGGCGTCACAAGTGCGTTGCCGGCCTTTGGGAGATGGGGAGGGGGAGGGGGGGGTAGGGGAAAGGGTCAAACACAGCGCAAGCGCCGTAGAGTTATTTACATTATTTATGCAGGTACGGTTAAAGTATGTTTATCAAATGATATCAAAAACCTAATCTTGCTTAATTTACATTTCACGTAAAGATAAACAATAATGTCAGAACCGTTGCTTTAAGTAAATGGATTTGTTGAAAACAAGCCTACAATGAGTACACTCCAACTTACCACGATTGAGTAAACTCCCATTGGTCATTTAACAATTGTAGACTCTAATTACTAGTTGTGATACTACTGGAATTGTTGAACAGAATGGGTAATATTATTTCCACTTTATTGCAGCTGTAGACACTTAACTGCCCTGACAGATAACAACAACGTTTGTAATAATAATTTATCGATGACAGCCGTTCTCACTTTAAGTGTCAGCAATTGTAAATTTCAACTCCGTTAATAATTCATTTTATAAACAGTATTTATTTAAAAATAAATAAATTGGTTGACTGTAAAGTCGGTTTACGAACGATAGTTTACGTGACAACTTTATAACAAAACATTGATGAAATGATTGCATACTTTTATGAATAAAGTTGAATCATTTGCGCAACGGGACAATGAGCGTGACGGGACATTGAGTCATTCTTTTCCATGCGTTCATCGATTTATTAAGACGTTGTCACGTCAAAAGTTTATTTTGATTGAATAGTTTCCATTGCACAGTAACAGCCAATTAGTGTTACAGATATACATACTCCTCATTTACTGTCCTAATCTTAACTTATACCGGACTGTAACTAACTTCATAACTTTATCAAACTATGAAAAGATACACGCGAAAGCGATTTACAATAAACAGTGTAATAACTCGAAAAGCGATTAATAACCGTTGGCACTTTACCAAGTTGCAAAACGGTCGATGCGAACCACTTAGGACCAAAGCCATGCTCTAGTTTGTTGACTTAAAGCCATAAGACAACTTAAGACATTTGCTGCTGCAAGTACTCTCAGAGTGGATGTCTTAACCTCAAACCAGCTATTTACTTTGAGAATACTATTTACTTGAACAGCCAAGTGTGCCATAATTAATTAGGATAATTATTTTATATCTAATGCAAGAGCAAGCCAAGTGTAAGAAGGAACTGATGGCTAGTATAGTAAAGAGGAAAGTGGTTTACTTTGGGCACATACCAAGGACCAACATGAACTTCTGAGCCTTCTTTTAGAATGAAAAATACCTGGCAGAAAGACACCAGGTCGTCTACGAATGAAGTGGATATATACCATTAGTGTCTGAACGGGACTAAAATATCTCCAATTAAAAGAGGCCGCTCATAATCGCGAAGAATCGTCTGAATTTAATTTTGAAGATAACTCTATAATAATGATGATATTCATATATACACTCAGATGTAAATTACAAAAGACTACATACATACATATAAGGAGAGGTCTATCAGAGGTCTAATAATGGCTGTTGATAATGACAGAACTGATCTGAATACTGAGTTCCATATAAAGTATACAAATAAATGTAAACTATTTCTTTAGTTATTTTTGATCTGTGAGGCTGTACAAACAGCTTAAAATATCAGGTAGCCTAATACAGGTAGCCTAATAATGTCTGGAAGGGTTACATCTGTGGGCACTGTTTCGGTAAATACTGACTGTCTCATCCCCTAATGGGTTTTCTGATTAAATCATTTTTATTGCTGATTGATTGATTTTATTAACGTTCTTTTTATAATGTGGGCTCTGATGTCAGAGACAGGTAACCTGAAGGTAGATTACCAAAATCTCCTGCAAATCTAGATCAAAAGTCTGTTGCCGCGCTTTAAATAAATTATTATTACAAAAACAGACTGTTAATTTTTTTTATGAAAATGATTTTTATAAATACACCGTCAAATTTTCGAACAAAATCTTATTCAAAGAGCTACTAACAACAAAGACATTGAAGTTTTCCAATATCAAACTGTATTACCGAAGTAATAACAGTTTATACTACTTTCTGTGGGTGTATTGTAGGTAAATTAAGTTTAAAAGAAAGCTTGTCAGTGTTCGGCGTAGGCTTTGTTTAAGCAAATTGTTCGGTATTCCTAAAATATATTTTAGAACTAAGTATACTTTAGGTTACTTTTTGTTCAGTTTCCAAAAACATCATTAAGTATTCCAGTATAAAAGTATTGCGTCTGGAATTATGCTATACTTGCCTATTAAAATGAATCATGTATTTTTTTAATAAGTATCTTCTGCACATATGGCTTATCAGATTGCCTTTGTTTATACCAGTTTTTGTTCAAAAAAGAGAGATCATCCACCCACAGCCTTGAACAGTCCACTGCTGAACATAAGCTTCTCCTTAGCAAAGAGGTTTAAAAGAAAGATACTTTAACAGCATGCTTATCTATATAATATATAAGAGTCTTATATATATATAAGAATCTTAAGATTCATTGCAGACGTGTTATTTATTCATGCATTATATAGGAGGTAAAGGAATAGCCCCTCAACCAAGTTGACAATCTACAAACGCAAACGTTATTAGAAAACTAATAAATGTAAAAGAATAATGCTTATTCACGCCAAGTCTCATAGGCTTCCATACAAACCTGTAGGTATATAATAGTTTTTTTTATTGAGAGCTTGAAGGCAATTACACCTTAGTATTGGATAGAATTTTAACTTGATACCTCGACACGTGCATGTAGAAAAGGGTAATAAGTATATAATTTAAAAAAATACATATGATGTGATGTAACCAAAAAATTAAGCTTCATAACAGATTTCAAGATTCTAGGTTAACTAGAAGTAGAAGGCTTTGCTTCCCTTGCGAATAGTTGCGAGTATCAAAATATGCGAGGGATAAAACTAAAATGTTGTTTTTTTCTTGTTTTCATTACATGCATGTACTCAATATCAAATACCGAATACCAGGTTTCTTTTTCTCTGGTAATTAAAAACTAGTCTTGTAGAATATGGTCAAAAAGTTAAGTGGACTATTAAATGATTCACAAATTGATAATAATTGTAGCCAAAGTTTTAAATGTACCGATCTTTGGTGAATGTGTTAAGTTGAACTTTTACATTTTTATGATATATCTTTTATTATCTATCTATTTATAAGTCAAATATATAGCAGGGCTTCTGATAAATAATTGTAGTGATTATATTAAAAAACGGCTACAATGGTAATAAACTTAAAAAGTCATTGAAACAAATAAATTAGTCTATTTGTTATTAAAAACCAATTAACACTAACATACGTATAATACAGAACTCAAGGAGTATGTTTTCTATTAAAATTCCATATTATAAGTCCATATTGAAATTATATTTTAACAAATCAAATTATAATCCGATTCGTCATTTTAATGAAATTATTTAATGGTTTACTTGTCTCATTACAATATTAATCACACGTTTCAATGAGTAGCAGCGCGTGAAAATCAAATTAAATTAGTGGTTGCGGTTGATATTCATATTTTATGTAATTGCAACTTGGGAGATCCACGCTTCGGCATGAATGGGCCGGCTCGACCGGAGTGATACCACGACCTCATAGAAAACTGGTGTGTAACAGCGCTCGCTCTGTGTTTCACCGAGTGAGTGAGGATACCGGAGGCCCATACCCCAACCCTTTCCCCATCCTCCAAAGGCCGGCATCGCACTTGTGACACCTCAGGTGATACTTCTGCTTGAATTCCCCGCATTTCATAAAAAAAAATTAACAAACAATTTCATTTCGTTTGATTACCTATTCTCGACATTGATTCTAAATTCGTTCAAAAGCATTCCTATCTCTTGGACTATCCATGTGTGATATCTGTACATTTAATAACGAATAGTTTTTTAAGATATAAATATCGCTGTTCATGGGTCTGCTTAACTTGAGTCTAAATATTTAAATAAAATAGCAATCATAGTTATTACTTATTTTACTAACTACCTTAAAACATGACATCGGAGAGTGAATAAACGCAGCATAAAAAACAGCAGCTTGTTTATAATGGGAATATAAAATGAACTTTTTATACAGAAAAAAAACACACACACACACACATGAACAAACAACAATGCAGTACTTTCGTAATGAAACCTCGTAATCTAGGAAAAAGGAGGCTTGCACCTTTTTTAATTACAAACGCTTTAGCACACGCTTTATACTCTCTAGGTAGAATGAGAAAATTCACAGTGCGATTTAAAGTACGACTTAAATGTAGGTAGGAAGCTTTAATCTACTAAAACACATTTGAAGATAAGTTTCATGATAATGTCAATCTCAGCTATTTTACTTTAATCTAGATTGAGTTTCAGAAATTTTTGGGTGTCTTTTAGGAACTGTTAAAAGCGTTATCTCCAGTGAAAATAGTCTCGTCTAAACTGATAAACTCTTCTTTAATGTTTATTAACTTTAATCAGATACTCTGTCACATTATTCCTTTTAACCGAAAACAAAATGTGAATCTATAAAACAAAAAAAAAAGCAAAAAATCTGACTGCAGGATAAGGACCACCTTTCAAATAAAAAAGAATCATCAAAATGGGTTCACCCAGTCAAAATTTCTGAGGTAACCAACATAAAAAATAAAGTCAAATTAAGAAACTTCTCCTTTTAAAAAATCGATTAAAAAAGTTATTGGTCATGGAAAAGTGGGTAATAATATTTATTTAATTTCGGTGGATCAGCTTGTGATCACTGATAACTAAGAGGTTGTGAGTGCGATTCCCACCCAGGACAGATCCTTGTGTAATGGACACGATCATTTGTTCTGTGTTCAGTGTTTATCTATAATATGTAGATATGTATTGACTGCACAGATAGCGTACCTACTGGTTTAAGCGGTCGCCACGCCGTTTTCTACTTCTGTGAGTGTAGTGGGTAGTTATCACATTGGGACACATTGGGATAACACCTTGTGAAATCCTTTGTTTTTGTTCGTCTGGGTGTTTTTGGTCCATTTCATGCGTTTCTGTAAAGTTCCCCGTGATTTATTTATTTCTAATGCAGGAGTTTTCTTATTGAAGAAAAAAAAGTCTAAATATTTAGAAATAAATGTAGTATGTAAGAAATATATGTGTAGTAAAACAGTAATCTGGTTAAAATAGTAAAGGTTTTGCCTTGTTTGGGATCAGAAGACCGCGTGTGAGATGTGTAAGGTTTTTTAAGCATTTTTTTATTGAATAGTGGGCAAACGAGCAAACGAATGGACACCCACATCACCAGAGGCGTCACAAGTGCGTTGCTAACCTTTAGGGGATGGGCAGGGGGATGGAGGGAGAGGTACGGGCCTCCGGTATCATCACTTATTCGGTGAAACACAACGCAAGCGCTATTTTACACCGGTTTTCTGTGAGGCCGTGGTATCACTCCTGTCGAGCCGGTCCATTCATGCTGAAGCATGGCTCTCTCACGGTATATATATTTGTCTTCATTTCAAAACTACATGTACTGCTTTTTGTCAAAAATACCATATTCAGTAATATTCTTTTTTATTTGCTTTCAAACTTATAAATTCACCTCGCAATATTGGTGGACCTAAAATAAATTTCCCGTACCGAAAACTACAGACTGCACATGGTAGTTTTATTCAGGAGGGTGGCCATTAGAAGATTAAAACATAGACACACCTGTAATGCGCACGTTGCAACCGCAACTCGACTGCGCCTGTATCCTGCCGTGAAATATGAATACACTTCGCTTACATTGGCGGTAGGTTCAATTTTTCCAAATGATATTACATGCAACCTTTACTATGGAAACGTGACATCATTTTTTTCATACCAGCTTATGTTATAAAGAATATTTTATATTTACCGGCGTAACTAGAAGACTATCTAAGAAGTATAGACTTGAAGAAAAAAATTTTTTTGAACATTCTTCATTGGTGCTCCGCTCCTATTAGTATTAGCGTGATGATAGTTGATAGAGCCTGTAGCCTCGATAAATGGACTATCGAATACTGAAAGAATTTTTCAAATCAGACCAGTGGTTCCTGAGATTAGCGCATTCAAGTAAACAAACAAACAAACTCTTCAGGTTTATATATTAGTACAGACATAGATATTATGTATATACAAAAATGACCGCGGCTCCACTTGCGTGTATTTCGGTTTTCGTTCTTGTGGTAAATAACAGTCTATGTAGAATTCCTGAAGAATTGTTCTCCATTATTAATTTCATAAGAATCGATTCAGCTGTTAACCGTGAAAGCATATGTATTCGAATTTATAATATTGGTAAGGATTTCAGAGTGTGAATTTTAAAGCTTCTATCCTTGTAACTCAATAATATGACTAAGGGTGTAATTTAACTTTGGATACTGAGTCAGTGAATCCTTTTACTGATTATTTGAGAAGCACACACACTCAGATGTATTCAATAGAAAACCATTTACTGCCAGTGGCTGAACAAATTACATTATAACGATGGTATAAAATCGAATCTGATCCAAAGCTATAATGAAACCACAAATTGAGTCGTAAATGAGATAACTTCATTGATAAACAATCGAGCTTTACATAATGGTACCGATTCACTAGAACACCACAGAACGATAATGACCAAATATGCTCAAATTTTGTATTTAGTCTGTATCTATAACTGTAAGCATTTCTTTAAAAAGAAGAGGTGTTTGCCTCTATAAAGAACGCACTGTTTCGTCAAAGTGTATAATATAACCTGGCCTATGTACAATTGATCAGTTGGCATTTTCCCTACTCTTATGTTTTTGTAACAGTCTTTTACAGTCCACTGCTGGACATAGGCCTCTCCTTAAAAAAAGGTTTTGGTCTACTATACCACTTTGGGCAGATGATTTAGTTTAGGGTATCTTTTAAATTTTCCACCTCTTTGCAGTGATATTATCTTGCGTAGATTTTTGGTAGTTTGGGTGGCGACTCTCTGTATTCTCAATCCGTCACCACACAGCAGATGCCCAGAATTATTCTTCAGCAACTCTAAATAATCACAGATCAAAAATTTTAACTTCATGCCATAGAAAAATAGGATTAGGGCAATGTTACACGAAACCGATTTCAGACTACACAATCTGATATAAGCAATTAACACTTAATGTCGACTTGAACTACATTTTGTAAGTGTAACAGTGCGTACATAATGAAGATCAAAGGGGCATGCAAGAGTAAGGATTTGTATTCTATCAAGTGGATATTGTTGAAAATTCCCAAATGATCTTCGAATTGACTAAATGTACTACAATAACAATTAGATATTCTGCAAAGACGAGTGCCCACCCACTTCATCCATCGTTCTAGACTGCTTTGTGTTTTGAGTGAGGTCTTTAGAAATTGAGATAAGCACTGAACAGATTCTTATTGCTTCTTTGTGCACTTGACGTATTTGAATAATTCTATGCCTCGAGCACAAAATTTATTTATAAGCAAGAAATAACTGCATTTCTGCAGAAAATAAATTCTCGTAAGAAGAGGTTCTGAATATAATCTGATGTATCAAAGCACCATGGTGTGTAATAAACCGTACAAGACTGCGGTACATATTTGGCCAAGCTATAAAGTTAACAGCATCAATAAAATATGCGTTATCTGACGCGTGTAAAATTGAGTACTAGCAAAATATTGTACCAAATACATAGAACAGAAGTACCATCAAAGTCTTTTACGTAATATGAAAAATAAATTATGTAATATATAAATATTTATTTAAAAATATTTTATTGAGATATTACCCATTATATTATGACTTTCTAACATATAGATAAAAAGAAAATAGAGTTTCTAAGAAAATCATCAGTATTAGTTAAATAAAACTCAAAAAAAATACAATAAATATAAAAATGTGTGGCCTGAGGTACGTCGAGGTTCCAGAAATTTCTTTCGAGCGTGCACCTGGTTCGCCGGCTTTTAGTATCCCAGACTGTGTGGGGTTTTTAGTCGATTTGAGTCCAACATAGCCACAAGTCGGTGGTATCCTAGGGGTTGTACGCACCAAATGGTCAAATTATAAGCTTGAAAAATTAATGGAACTGAAAAACCACCAAAATTAAATGTTTGGTAGGGCCTCCACTTTATTCAGTCTGTAAAATACGGCGAAGTAATTGCTAAACATAGCTTTTTTATCAATCCAGTCGAGACGACCCATATATGCTGAGTGTATATATCTTTTATACCAGACGTTTATCCGAATATGTATGGGATATATAAGTGCATAGGCGCATTGCTATATCTTTATGATTGAAACCACAGAATGCGGGCGATGCACTCTACACCGGCCGCGCCATTATTTCTCGAGAAAACGACATTGAGTCGAAACAAAAAGGTCTCGGATTGGAATACTTGGTTTCGACGTATCGAGCGATGTCCAGTTTCATGGCCATTTGGAGAGTAAGGCCAAATTGGCCTCGAAGAAGCTTGGTGTGCTCAACAGATCGAGGCAGTATTTCACTCCGACCCACCACCTTCGGCTTTATAAGGCGCCGGTTCAGCCTCGGCCTCGGCCTATACCATATTCAGTGACTTGAAAACAATAATAATAAAAGCTATTCTCAATTTCTAATTTTACATTTTTTGTGAGATGCGTAAGAAATACGTAAGAATTAAATTTTTAATCGATGAAAGCTTAAATTATAGCTGATTATTGCTGGTTTCTTTAAGTATTAAAAATGCATTACATTTTTATAAAAATATAATTTTTCGTACATCTGACACCCAACGCCATCTAGTCTCAAACTAGACAAAGCTTGTACTATAGGCACTAAACAACTGATGTAAATACATATTTACTTTGTTTGTAAATAGATACATATTGTAACATATTAAATATAGGAAATTATTTTTTTATACATTTATTCGGTACTGTCCATTTATAACATAGTATGCCTTATGTGAGGTGAACAAGTAAATTGAATTAATAATCGCATCGCAGGGAGTATCTAAGTAAAAGTTACTAATAAAAGTAATTCGATATTTACCATTGAACACGAGGGTTCGAGTCGATACCATTGCTTTCCCAGATTTTATGTGGTCGCAAATCTTGGGTTTTATTTTGTTCCTACGCAGTATATTACAATCTAAACGTAGCCTGAAGCAGGAGCCGTCAATTTGTGTAAAAGCCTTGAACTTTTAGTAATCTATTGCTGGTCCCTGGAAACTTAGAAGATAAGATAAATTTATACCGCTTGATTGAATAAAGTTTTGGAAATTAATTATAGCACCTATTCAGACACCTTTTTTATTTTTTTCACTGAAGATAAATTGTTTCTCAAACGTAGTTGACTTTAGCTAGGCTTCAAAATGTATTTTTCTGTTATTAAATCAATTTAACATCAAGCTCTTCAAAGTGCTCATAATACGGTCGAACTCAGGGTAAGCGACGCGCGGTTAGTACCTGGATGGGTGACCGCTGGTGGCAAGACAACATATGAGTCTCCGTAATTCGGAGGTCACGTTAAGCAGTCGCTTCCGGTTGTTATCATAGGATGACCTCATAGGAGTCCTAAGTCTTAGTTGGAGGCCTTTGGGCGACTTGAAAACATCCAACGGCGAGATTACGTAGCTACAACGTTGTTTTGCCAGTCCTCAACCCGCACTCGTCCAGTGTGGTGACGTATGGTTCACCCTCTCCTGAGAGGAGACTCGAGCCCAGCAGTGGAACATTATGGGTTTTTGATGAACATCAAGCTGTCTGGAAGTGTGAATATCCGTTTCAAGAGGTACATATAGTGATCTCCCCAATCACAGAACATACAAGTACGCTAACCTATAGTCTCAATACCCTAACAGACACTTAATCTATTTAATATATTAATTAGGAATTTTTATAGAAAATATATATTCTAATAACTTCCAGCTTACTCAGTACGTAGATATATTTTAGAAGGACTATGTTTAACCGTCAAAGTCAAGTTAGAGAGCAATGTTTAGGCACACTTAAGCCAGTCAGCGTTATTCATTTTTTTTTCACGGTACGAGTGAGTTCACTGGAGACTCAACCTTCAAAATATTTTCATGGCTCACATAATTGAAAGCCTGTGAGTTGCAGGTGTCTAAAGGTGGCAGTAGTCATTTATTATCATCCGAACTATTTTCTCCTTATTTCTTTACCATAATATCTATTTTTAAAACCTTACGATTTTGTAGAAAATACTTATTGTATTACAATACCTTAATCATTACTATCAATAATTTACAATCTACTACGATTCTCACAAAATGTCCTTTTCAGTTAATTGAGTGCAAGACTAGTTAGCTACTAACGTACTAACGACCAATACCAAGGATTATAAGTTATTTACGTGATTAGCACAATGCTATCCGTGATTCAGGAGCACCAAGGATAAACAACTTACGAGAAAATTATAATTAGAAGAGGTTGCTACTTTTGGACATATTTTAATTATGTATTTAGACGTTTGTGGAAGATTTATATTCAAAAGTTTATTAGGTTAGAATTTCATTACAAATTATTTTCTTGTTATTTTTTTATAATTTGAGTCATACTGTTTAAAATAAATAAATATTTTATGAAATGGTTAAATACATTATTGACATTTATAGCCTTGATGCGCCTACTTTCCTATATCTCCACATTAGGGGTGTGGGGGGCTGGTAGAGGATGCCTAAGGCATTAAGTCCGCCGATGTACGAAGTTTTAAATAAATAAATGAATACACAATAATACTTTTTATAGCGTGGTGAATTACATCGCATGTTTTTCTCAAAATATTTGTAAAATGAGTAGGAGTGTCTGGTTGACTAAACTAAATAACTATGTATTAGAAAATGAGAACGTTAGGGATTAGCTCCTAGTGTCAATCAGTGGTGGCTTTACTAATCTTGCTTAGTAATTGTGCCAGAAATCCAATTACCATGCGATTTAGGATTAATCAGACCCTGACATTAATACGTCTGACATTGTGACTAGCTGCAAATGGAGTGAGCTGTTAAATCAACAAAATTCACAGGCTTATGTACAGTGATTAACTACTTGTTACATCAGTTTTACATTTTCCAGTTAAACAGAACTAGGAGATAACACACTTTTAATATTTAGTATCAAATACTGAAATGGTTTAAAACAAAACAAAACAATGAATATATTCATATGTTTATGGTATTTCCCAACTTTAATTTTAATAAAATAAGCATTCTTATTAATAAAAATAAAATAAATCTCGCAGAACATTAAAAAACTTTTAGGATTTACAGTAGGTATAATAAAGAAAATATCACCTACCCAAAACGTATCTGAACTTTGTTAAGTTTAAAAAAAAGCAATCTTGTATTTTCATTATAATCCTTTATAATGAATTATTTTTTATTTAATTCATTATAAATAAAGTTTTATTGACAACAATCCATTAAAAATTTGAATTTTAAATATGATTTGAATTTAACGATAATACCTTTTGAAAAAAACTGATACATTTTCTATTGTAACAAGTTAAAGCTAAATCTTTTTCTTTTCTCTTTTTTGTCAATTTAATGGTTGAGGTTAACTTTTGAATTCGTTTACCAACACGTTTTCAAAGTGTTTGTAAGATCATCATGCAAGTTTATGGAAATGTCGCTTGCTGTGACACTTCTTCTTAGATAGTTCCATAAGTGTTCATTGAAATTAGGTGTAGAGTTCTAGCTAGCTACTGTAATACTTGATTATGTGCTTCAGCTAATATAGAGATTCTTAGTAGCGCCGAATATGTTCGGGCATCCTCCTGCTCCAAGATGAACTCTGGTAGAGCTTGTTGTTGTGCAAATGGAATAATATGGAACTGTATCACATTACTCACGTTATTTTGAGCTTAAAACAACTCAATCAATGAGAACTACGAGCTCAATTCTCGTTCCAGTTTATTGCGTCCCACCGCATTACACTGGGTTCACCAAAACGGACGTTTCGTGAATGCAGAATCTGAAACCCTTTCTCCACACCTTCTCCGTACTCTTATGCATAGATTTTCACTTGAAAACTTCAACTGGCACTGGTACGGCTATCTATACTCAAGAATTTATTTTAGTGTCGTCTAGCAAGCATTAAACGACTTGCACAATGAGGGCTAGTTAACGGAATACTAATGAAATGTATTTGTGACTATTGCAAGTCTTCCTGAAGAGTATTTCTGTTGGTTTAGTCACTTGTGTCTGCAGCTCGTCTCAACAGATTTTGTATGGTTCCTGCGGTAGAAATTTAATCTCTTTGTTAGGCTAAGCAAAGATATAGATTATCTTGAGCTGTTGTGACACAATTTTTACTGCACTACTACGTCTAGCAATGTTTCTCATCTCGTGGTATCAGTTTCAAATACTTCTAACCTTCAGCCGCGAAAACTCCACTATCAAAGACACGGTATGCTGGCTGTGATCCTCCTGGATCAAAGTTATGACCCTAATCGCTGTTAGTGCGTTTATACTCGTATGTGTTCTAAGAAATGGCAAAGTATCAGCAGTCGGCATCAATAGTCGAAGAAATAGTAACCAGAAGTTATGAAATGAAATATTACAATGTGGTGGAACGGGTATCATGTTCCACCCAACACAAAGGGAGGATCCTCCGACCAGGCGAGGTGATCATGCCTGGCGGGCTACTGCCCAACAGTTGATGTTGGGATGTTGTATATATGATAATCGGCGCGTGAACTATTTATTTCGCGATTCAGGATTGATAGTTACTCCGTGTAGTTACTTCGTAGTTTAGTGTATCTTCGGTAGATGGCGGTGTATGTGGAGGTCGCCACATCACTCCCCTCCAAGACTGGAGGTCAATATATGTTGAGTCAGCTGTCTGTGCTCTGATACGGAGCTTGCCAGTGCCGTCGGGACTGAGTGCCGCAAGTTCCAGTGAGTCGGAATCGCATGCAGTGCGCGGTGCTACGGTGAGGTCCCCAGTGAGTCGGGGCGTTTGCTGTGTAGTGGCTGGCTGCTGCGTAGACGAGAGATATGTGCTCTGCTTACATGGACCGTAGGTGCAGTGTGCTGTGCCTTGATGCAGTAGAGGCCGTAGGGGTAACCAGGCTGGAGCGGTCGCTTCCTGCGTGTGGTGTATCCCTGTTGAGGCCGAAGTTGCTGGCTGGCTGAGACTAGCCGTGGGAGTGAATATGAAGGAGCTGCGGATCTGCTACCTTGAAGGCTGCTTCCAATCACGTCGGGGTCACCACTGTGGGGGAACGGGTATCATGTTCCACCCAAAACAAAGGGAGGATCCTCCGACCAGGCGAGGTGATCATGCCTGGCAGGCTACTGCCCAACAGTTGATGTTGGGATGTTGTATATATGATAATCGGCACGTGAACTATTTATTTCGCTATTCAGGATTGATAGTTACTCCGTGTAGTTACTTCGTAGTTTAGTGTATCTTCGGTAGATGGCGCTGTATGTGGAGGTCGCCACATACAATAATACCAGTTTCAAGTGCTCTCAAATTAAGACTTAAAAAAAATGAAGTACCTTCTTGATATCATTATTTACATAAATTATTACTGACTCTTTAAGGAATCCATAATTAAGCAGTTACCTATAGTTGCAAACATTCAAAAGAATTTATATTTGTTCATTTCACAAATTTACGGGTGGGTTTTTTTGTCCGGAGTAATATATATATTAGTTTGACAATCGATAATAATAATAATACCCTTACATATATTTTATCTTAAACCTCAAAATATTACTAACCACAGATACCAGTAAAGCTTGTCAACACACGGAACCAAGTCGAAATAACAATCATGCTGAAGTGTCCTTCGATATGACTACCTTTTTTACTGCATTATTAACTACCATATATACACCCATAGGTATAGTAATAACAAATCTTAGTCTAAGAAAACTTAAATTAAAATCAACGTCAATAAAAAAAGTACTTGAATTTACTAAAATGTATATTTTAGTTTTTTTCATGAAGTTGCCACATAAAAAAATCCTTAATGATGTTATCTTTATAATCTACCAACATTATTTTGAGTGTACAATAAGGGTATTTCAATATTTTCGAAGCTTGAAAAGGACCTTGTTCCAATTTCTTTAGAGGGCTTAGCAATCATCAACGTCTGTGAGTGGCAAATGAGAGCAAATTCAACGTAGATGTCAAACAAGCCAACTCAAAGAGGCTCTAATGAGTCCCAAATTCAAGTGTTACGGCATTCGTCGTCTTTGTTGAGTGAATATACCTGCGATGTTCCCAATCAGGCTGCCATGGTTGCCTAATTAGTGTTGTCGTGTAGAAATTATGTTTTGGAGTAATGCTTTGAACTTTAACTTTTATAATAAATTATTTCTATTTAGATAATGTTTTATTAGGATAAAAACATTCATGACTGCATTAAATGTGTTACATATGTTCCTATTTCATGATTATAAGTATGTGTACTAATGTTTGTTAGTACTATCTATCTGCAGTCTGCATCCATCCGCTGCCAGCCGATTCAAATTAAGTAACAGACACTATTAAATTTAGGAAAACACTTATAAAAGTTCAAACATGATTAACTCTCCAGACAACATTACTCTTTCACTATTTTCTATTACTCATATTACTATTTCAGTTTCGTTACAGATATAATGCATATTCTTTGTAAAAACGAAGAATTCCAGTTACAGGAGTGGGTGTGAGATGATGCATTATACTGTAACAATAACCAAATTATGAATAATAAAAATTAAGAGGCGCTCATAGCCCAGTTACACTCGGAGATTAAAAACAATCATCGACGGTAAGCAACGACGGCGCGATCAGTACCTGGATGGGTGACCACTGGTGACATAATACCATGAGTTTCTCCGTGATTTGGAGGTCAAGTTAAGCAGCCGGTCCCGGTTGTTATCATAGAATAACAGTAGAGGCCTTTGGGCGGCTTAAAAACATTCAACGGCAGGATTACGTAGCCACAACGTTGTCTTGCCCGTCCCCAACCCGCACTAGGCCAGCGTAGGGACGTATAGCCTTAACCCTCTCATGAAAGGAGATCCGAGCCCAGCAGTGGGACATTATGGGTTGTTGATGACGAATAACCAAATTTCCTATCCTATAAGCTCAGACATAGCTTAGAACATGACAACACAAAACAAATATGATAATATATAGAGAGACTAACATGATGTAATAATTTTATAAGAAAAAAACTCAATAACAAAGCTAATAAAAAAACGTATAAACCTCAAAAAACGGACCTCGTATTAAATGGAATTTGATGAAAAGCTTAGAATAAACAGGACACAAGTGCAAGCGGAAATTAAAGGGACCCGACCGTATCCGCCGGTTGTTCGCTGTATAATGTCGCTATAGAAAAACAACAATATCCCGTACAAATAAACAAACAAGCGTCCTGATTAATATTTTGGTTGGACGATGAAATATAAAACAAAATAATGCTTCATTAAAACTATATTACCTTGTAGTTAGATTTGCGATTCGTCCAATCACATCGTCTATTTTGTTTGTTTAGGACCATACGCTTTTACAACATTGTTTTGATTTTATATACTTGTTACACAAATTTGTATACCGTTGAAAATTAAATTAATTTCTGGTTTGAACTATGGTTTTTCCAGATACATATTTTCGTATCTATTTATAGAGATTTATAGTTGAATAGCTGACCCACGCAACTTCACCTACGTCTCTTTTCTATCATGCTCGGCTCCTATTGACCTAAGCTATCCTAGCAATTATTTTTATAAATTGTTGAGTTTTTTCCTACTCGAGTCTTTCTATCAATTTTTCATGCGAATTCCAGCTTGGCTGCCCTCATATATAAACTATTATGAGTATACACAATCACATAGTAATAAGTTAAATAAATATTGAGAAATATTTCGTACACACATACCTTCTCTTTTCTTCTCTTCTCGCACAGACAAATGGTTATAAATTTTCCAAGTACATATATCAACCCACATTTCTACATAAGTGATGTACTATATCCTTCCTGTATAATTAATTAAGAACACTCTACACTGCCGTAAAGACCCTATTCATGGAACTAGGTGCGAGAACAACGCACCGGTATCCTTTTAAAAGCCTACAGTATACCCTTACTCAAGGCTTTTAAAAGGCACTTAATCAAACGCACGTAAGTACACACGCCGCTAATCACACTAAATGAATTTACCCACAACCTGCTACTTAGCAGCTACTAACATAACATACGGGTTTGTGCCTGCATGTATAAATAATAATACATAATGTTTTAAAAGTACATCAATAAATGTTTAGAACAGACTATATAAAAATGTATAATTGTTATATTCTGGCACACATAAATTAAAAAAAAAAATTAGTAGAAGTATTAAAAATGGAAACGACAGTAAGAATAAAAATAAAAGGTACTCCGTATATGTACATAATTATATAAATATTGGAAAATGTAAGTGTAGTAATGTTGTTATCAACAATGTTTGTAAACTAATTTTACTATTTCATCATTATCATCAGTTTATTGCAGTTTATTGCTGGACATAGGTCATTTCACAATATACTCAGGTAAAAAAACAAAAATACTGACAAAAATGTAATAAAAACGTTACGTAACTATTTTAAAACATAATTACACTTTATGGCGTTCCCTAACTAATAATGAGTGATGAAATATGAAATGATAAAATATGAAATAATTAATATTTATTTAGAGATGATATACAATGTAATTTTAACACATTTTATTTTTCATTAGTTAATATTTTAGCGCGTGAAAACAAGACTAATATCTCATACAGCCACTGGAGTCAGTCACGACGCAAACGAAGCCGCAGGCAAAACGTTAACAACATCTACACCACTTTTGATTTTCTTGGTAACTATAGTCGTTCCAATACTTTATTTAACTTTTGACAGATCACGCACATAAAGTTTTGTAATAATTTTTGATACAATGTACTACAGATAATACTGTACTTTATGGGCGGGCTCCGCCTACTTAGGGATGTGTCATTCGTAATTAATGACCACAGACTATAAAAACGGTTTTGAAATAAATCGATTATATTAATAAAACATACAATAAAATTATTGTGATTATATTTTATATCAAATCACGTAAAAAGCTTTATTATTTTGCATTAAAATGCCCTAAATGTCTCTGTTTCAATGCATAAATAATTTGCGTAATGAAAACAGTTCCATCGTACTCGTACCTAGTAATGGGATCGAATGTATTCGCCGCAAATTAATGAATCTAAAATAATTGTTTAGACTTACTATAGTTGGTTCAAATAAAAACTACCTGCGGTACCTACTTGTAATGAACAGGTACAAAATGTTGAAATTCGTAGTAATTTACGGATTAAAAATAAAACAACCAAAAGAGGTACTGTAATACTAATTTTAATTATAAAGAATCGTCTTCTTCGTATGACCAGGAATCATCATCACTTGACAGTTGTTTGTCCTTTGAGTACTTTCTTTTTTGGCATTTTGACAGTAACGAAGGCAGGAACGATACGCTCAACTCAACCAAACGTGAGAATTCACAAATAAATCAATACGGAGGAATATAAATACTCAACTATATTGAAGGTTACTCATTGAAATACTGTAGATTATTTTAAAATAGAAATAGAGAGATTTAATAAAGATCATCAATAGTTTAACAATTACAATATTAACCACTGAATTACAACACAATACAATAATACATTTTGAAAATTCAGTTCCTTTTATTATATATTTTTTCATGACATAGAACCGTCATATTTGAACAACATTCTTTTAATCCATTTCTTCTTTATTTTGACAAAGGAGGTCGCACATTGAAACACATAGAAATATGAAGTACGAAATTATCTATAAAATAATGAGTTTGTTAAATCGATTAAAACTTCTTAATGCATAAAATCGATCGATGAAAGAAATCGAATAGGTAACGGGTCAGGGTATCACTATTTGATTAAGTATTAGAGCTGTCAAAAGTTAAATAAACTATTGGAACGACTATACAAAGCATTTGTAAGAAATCTTACTTATTATTTAGCTGCAGGTTGTAATTAGCGAAATGTATGTGGAACATGTTGATCAAGCGATAAGTTGAGTAACGTTACCTTTTACCAAGTCATGGCCTGGTATATTAGTAAGGAAAGTACTAGTCAACATGACACGACAAACACGCAAAAGAAAAACAAATCATCTGCAAATCCAATGAAAATCAAGGCGGAAAAGTCATTATACTGAACATTTAAAATCTGCCAAAATCTTAACCAAATTTAGACTAAAATAACAGAATGTTTGATTTGAAATTGTTTTTTTGGGTTTTTAAACACATCGGCCTGATTATAAAAAAACCCGTTGTCCAAGTATTGTCAAGCCACAAAAAAGGATTATATATGGGAAAGGGTTAAGGGTTCTCACATGTTTATAAGGAAGGCTATGGTTTTTTGTAGTAGAAGTACCACCTTAGTAAGGGAGATAGTTTAGGGATAGGATATGTCAGATGTGAACAAATTTAGCGACAAGACCTAATTGAGGGAGTTTAAGGTTTGAAGTTTTATAATGATAGTAATGACTTCTAAGCTTAGAGCTTTAAAGTATTACATTGTAAAAGATTCAAACAATAAAATAGTACAGTAATATTAGTAACAGTAGAACAATAGTGGAGCGTCCGATTTTTTTAATATAACTATTGGTTGACAAAAAAATGCGAAAGCATTATGATAAACCCTAATGTTATTACTTGTTTATTATGTTTACATGCCGCTAGTGTTTAATTGATATTTTAAAGAAATATTTAGGGCATAAAAAGAGGCTATCGTAATCCTAAAGAGAAGGAATTACTCCTAAATGCCAGAAAAATCTATAATTACGCAAGTGAAATCACAGTTAAAGGCTAATTGTTCTTATATACGCTATATATTTTCTTTACATTTGCTGTTAACTGTAGTTTTATTTCTTTTTTTGCTAAGTTTGCACTTACTCACTCAATTTATTTCCGTCTAGCGGAGACGCAATACAGCAAGTACGTTGTAAAAGTTTATGACGTAATCACGTTTACATCAGGATTCAAAATGCGACCACGTGTAACAAAGGTATATGTCTGAATTTTTCGTATATGCACCACTAAATTGAGAACACTATGTATGCAGGATTGATGACAATCTTATGTGCTTGTGTTAGCGATAATAGAGCAACTAATAGTATTGTAAATGTTAATTTGATAAACAATGTTTTTTTGTTTCAGTTTGTTTTTATTCATATTAAATACAAGTAAGATATTCATACTTATTTTCATGAACATGGATAGTCAAGATTCTCACTACTAGAGGGTAAGTATTCTATCAAAAATTGACTGCATGTTTGGCCTAGTGGTTTAAGCAGTCACTACGCCGCTTGCTACAGCGCTAAGTGCCGTGGGTTCAAATCCCACGTGTGTGATCCACAAAATGTTGTCCTAAGTCTGAATTTTCTGTGTCCGTTACATGTATGTTTCTAGTCCCCCGCGATATATTCCTAATGTCTTTCAAAAGATAAAAAAAATAACAAACAAATAACGCGTCTGCTCTTTAACCCAAACTCCCTTTGAACTAAAAACAACCAGATAGAACAAGCGGTATTTTGTTAGTTTTTAATTGAAATATCAATTGCATATTTTCATGAACCCTGCTGTATGAACAATGGCTAAAACTAAAAAGGAAAATGTAAAACACCTCAACCAATTTCAAAGCTACACTTGACTTTTTTGACGTATACCAGGCATTTCATTCGACTATCATAGCCAGCAAAATTAAACCGATGCTGACGTGAACAAAACGCCAACACCAGTGCATGAAACAATATTTTTCCAGTTGCGTCGAGTTTTCCGTGAATTACGCGTCCGTTCGTCACTCAAAAAGTAACTGACTGAAATGATAATACAGATAAATTCTTTGCAACTTGATCGATACGTCAGGCAACTAAAAAGCGAATACTGATACAAGTCGTTAGCGCATCAATGCCCATACTAAATAATTAAATTCAAAAGAAAATAATTTAAAAAAAAACTTTTATTTTTAAAATCTATAGCTGTTGCTCTTAATGCTTTGCGTTATCTAAAAATGAATTTTACATACATATAAATGGAAAATTAATTAACGAGTTTTTGCAGTATTACGAGTTTTTGTGAATAGTTAACCCTCTTACTCTAACTACCCTCTTAAGATAAATAGAGAAAGTAACGAATCATTTCTGTAATCCGTCGCACAGAAAGATACAGTACAGACAGACAGACAAAAATGGTAAGAAATGTTATTTTGGTAGGTATATGTACCATGTGTACATACGTATACATTTAGTAAAAAGCGGTGATTTTAATATTATAAACACATTTGACACTCCAATTTGTATGTATCCATGTATGTATGTTTAGATTTAAAAAAAATTACTTTATATTCCTTACATATAGTTTAATATGAATAGATCATTATATCTTAATGGTATGGTGTTTTAAATTTGATCTATAAATGTCGCAATATCTACTGATCGCCTACTTCATATTCAACGGCTTGGCTCATAGTAATCATGGACACTCGTAAAACCTAACGATATAAAATTTTATCCGTCCACAGGGCTTTAATAATAATCTTCAAAAGATTTAGGATAAACGCTTGATCTTGTTAAGTAAAAGCTTAGCGCCTTATTGAGAACGTAATACTCTGATTTTTCGGTAAATTGGACCACGTAATGTTTTTAGCCCAAGAAACGCTAGAAAGAACGAAAAGAGGAATACTTACATATAACATTAGGTAATAAAAGGTGCTTATAATCCAATTGCAGTCGGTGATTAGAAACAATTATATCGTCTCCGTGATTCGGAGTTCACATTAAGTAGTCGCTCCCGGTTGTTATCATAGGATAACAGTCGTGAAGCTTAGTTGAAGACCTTTGGGCGGCTTAAAAACATCTAACGGCAAAGATCACGTAGCCACAACGTTGTCTTCTCAGTCCCTAACCCGCACTTAGCCAGCATGGGGACGTATGACCTTAACCCTCTCCTGAGTGGTGACCCGAGCCCAGCAGTGGGACGTTATGGGTTGTTGATGTATGATGTTGATTGATGATAAATCCCTAGTTGCAGATCATAGACCAGGTAACTGCTTAACAATTTAGCTATATATTTAAAGAGCAAAAAGTCACTACAAGTTATTTACTTTAATTCATAAAAGTCAAAAAAGAAAGTTTATTTAAATAAAAGCACTACGACGAGTAATTGCGTATAATCATGGATGAAAGTTTTTCTGAGAATCTATTAATTACAATAGCTTATACTACCATTACGTCTAGACGGTATTCTATTCTGTTATCTAAAATGATTTTGCAACATTACAACATTTATTAAAAGTATCAATAAAAAATCTTTTATTTGTCAGTTTAATAACATTTTTAATGATCACATTGATATAAACAATGAAAGTCATGCTATGAATTACAAGGTATTATGAAATATAAATAATTAGATTTTATTCGCTCGCATTTAATAAGAAGTATCCAATATTACTTCTAATACCTCCAAGAATAGGTGTACATGTTTTCCTTATAATTTTAAGTATATAAATTAAAACACCTTTGAATGTTAACCTAAATATTCTAATTTTACGTCATCTTTACTTGTCGTATTTCTTTAAGTTGCCTCATAAATAAACAAAAGAACAAACAGATCAAATGAATACTTTAATAAGATTAATGGAAGAGTTAAAGATGACATGTACCTAAAACCTTTTACACTTATACATTCAACATTTCTAGTAGCGAATTTACAAATGTCTAAAACCACATACCCCATAATATTTCACCGCAACGAAAGCTATTAAACACGGCAGCTCAAGTTTGTCCTCATTAATAACTTTAGATTGGTTTTATCATACCGTTCAGGAACATGTGATTTTAATTCAAGGGAAATAAAAATTGGTTACAATGAACGTGGAATATAAAGTCGTCGAGGTCGTGAGATCTCATTGCAGAGATAACACATTTCATTCGCAGGATATTCACTCGAGGGCTATTCGGATCTCTCTTGGCTGAAATAACTGTCGCATAATGTTGATATAAAACGCTGCCCTGACTTCAAGCTAAGTGAGTGGAATTCTGCAACGCCTTTGCTTTGATTTAACTACTTGCTATGACACCTGGCCTCTGCTGTGAGATTTAAGCTCGTTGTTTATTCTAGCTATTCCGTTCTGAGTTCCTTTTAGCTTGGCAGGGGCTGGTGGTGTTTGAGGATTTTGCACTCAATTACTTTTATGAGTAGGTATTCTTGCAGAACCTCCTAAAATGAAAACATTTTCTTTATTCAGATAATTTCTATCTTCGTTTATATTTTATTTTAGTAGATACGAGTAGAAGTTGGATAACAAAAGTATTATTAAGTAGTTACTTAGTGTCCATTAAGACAGAATAAAGAGAATATGCATTTACCTAATCAAGTACTGAAGTTAGTGACCTGTAAGTGCTGAGTGGAATGAATATTAGTAGTTGCGAGTACGCCATGAAGGATATAATACTATTTACTGACTGGAATGGAACAGGTGTCAGGCTTGCGACAAATTGTTTTCCATAGAGTAAATTATAATTAACTATTGGCACTTTTCAGTCTGTTGTTTTGCAAAACCAGATGATTTTCTACGACTCAAATTTCACCTAAGTATATAATATATATATATGTATAGGCCAGGATTGCCTCACCGAAAGTTCTAGACGGTACATAAGCTTTGTGTTAGAGACAAAAGTAGGTATAATTGAACAAGAATAAACTATTTTTTCTTTATTTGAACCCTACATTACCTTTTGATTTTATTTTAATGATATTAAGTTAATTTTATTTTGAAACAGTTGTTAAAATTTAGTAAGTAAACATATTATTCCATTTACAGCGGTAAAAATAAAGGTTTAACTTTGTTTAATAGAACATTACGATAAACATACATAAAGTTGATTGCTCTGAAGGCAATGCTGTTGTAAACCCAACCTAAGCGCGTGCTTATAAGCTTTTACGACCAAGTAGTATATGAGCATATAAACACTCCAGATCGAGGTAATTAACTCAACTCAAACATAAATAAAAAAATATTGAAATAGTCATTTTAAATTATGACTATCATCATTATTGACACATTCTAACCTTTAGATCGAGATTTTTTTATATTTATATATTGGACGGGCGAATCTATACAAATAAATAAAATTTGCCTATAGCCTTCCTCAATAAATGGACTATCCAACACTAAAAGATTTTTTGAAATCGGACCAGCGATTTCTGAGATTAGCGCGTTCAAACAAACACACAAACAAACTCTTCAGCTTTATTATTAGTATAGATTATTAAAGGTATTGCTGGGAGTCAATTAAACTTGTAGTGAATATTATTACATTATGTTTTAAAAAGCAACATGTACCAATAAGAAACTCTTGTAAATTCGCTCACTGAACATGTAAACAGATCGGTAAGTTCCGACATTGTGTTGAGCATCCAATTGTTATTGACTTCTTGAATTACCATCAAAGCTTAATTTGAGTATTCAAATTGTATATTTTATATCAACGAATTTCTTTATTTATATCGAGGCAAATGAGAAGGCGGATGTTAAGCGATTACCACCGTCCATGGACACCCACAACACTAGAGGCGTTATAAGTGCGTTACCGGCCTTTTAAAAGAAGTACACTCTTTTCTTGAAAGTTTGATGGTTGAATTGGTCCGAGAATACCGCAGACGACGGTACGACGAGTTTATTACACACTTTTTGTGTGAATTAGAAAGTTTCTAGGAAGAAACTGTTGTCGTGTAAAACGATGGCGGAAAAAGTCGGCAGGGATCAGTTCGAACAATTGCTTGTACTCCATAGTAAAAGCGATAGAATATGCAAAGCGAAGCCACGTATCTACGCAGCGCTAGAAAGTCTGGCCGATTTGAAATATCTTTGCAGTCGACGATTTGAGTCGCTCTCCATTGAATGCGTTCCAGAGGAAGGAGCTGGTACTGGGGTGACCCCGCCCAAAGATGAGGACAGTATTCCATATGAGGTCGAACCTACGCCTTATAAAGCTGAAGGTGGTGGGCCGTAGTAAAATCCTGTCTCGATCTGTTGAGCACGCCAAACTTCTTCGAGGTCAATTTCGCCTTACCCTCCAAATGGAAACAAAACTGTACTTCATTTGATATCTCGACACCAAGTATTCCAATATTGGCTGAGGCAGATACGGAAGTGTCGTGTTCCAAACGAGAACATACGACCAACGTTTTTTTAACCGACTTCAAAAAAGGAAGAGGTTCTCAAGTCGACTGTATTTTTTTTATGTTCGTTTGATGATTAATTTTTATTTCATTTAAAAGCTAGTGCTTCCCATGTTTTCATTTTTTTCATTATAGAAGGTAATATTTTGAATTCATCGTAAACAGATAATAATTTATTCATTTAATGCGGTAGGTGAATAAGTAACTATAACATAATTAATGTAACACATTGGGAGTTGCTATTGCTTTTAGTAAATAACATTTTCACTGTGATTGCCTTAATATTTGTTCTGGAGCGCAATTAAAACACAATTAATTTAGCTGCCAAAGTATAAGCTCTGCTTAGTTTGAAACTAGATGGCGCCGTATGTCATATATAAAAAAATGCACCCTAGATAGAAATGACACTAGATTTTGTAAGAAAATTTATTTGTTATCTTTTTAATGTTAGTTGCAAATGTCAGCTTGGACGATTACTTTGTAATTTATTGATTTAGTAAATGACTTTTCATTATAATGACAACATTAAACAAGCTATACGATAACTGTTACGCTGTGAAGAAAAATCGAAAGTAGTAAAGGTGAACGAGGCTTGAACAATATTGAAGTCATTATTTGGTAAATTACATGGAAAAATGAGATTAGAATTCGCTTTTAAAAGCAATATAAGATAAAGACTTTTTCCACTGACTTTCTATTCGAATGTTTTCAATTAATACTACAGAGTAAACACATTTTATCTAAAGGATCGTTTAGATATTTATCAATTTTATCACATACTTTTCTGTTTTCCATTTTCAATGAACCTATTCTAGAAAGAGTTCTATAATAGAAGCCGTTGTATTTGAAGAAACTGACCTTGTTCTGGAAAACCCTATCACGAAATATATTCCTTAATTTATTGACTCCCAAACACTTTAAGTATTGTAATGTAATAAATGAGAGTGATAAATTTCTTCATTATACTTTTTAATTTTTAAGGTTCTATAAGGTGTTATACTTTTTCACTTCTCCCTGGAATAAAACGTTATCTATTTATCTATTTTTCATAGAAAATTATTGACAGGACATGACAAAAAATATCATAACAAACACAAAATATATTAAAGGAATGTTATTTTACAGCGAAACAAGCGGTATGACTAAAGCGACCATTAAATTTGATATTAACACGATACCCTTGTAAATAAATATTCCATAGGATTGAAGCAAAGCTCTGTGGTACTACAAAGTTTTAGGAGAGGTTTTGTGTAACTAAAGCAAACAGTTGAGACACTTACCTCTCAGGAATTATACCCAGCAGAACTATTCGAAACTATCCCCGAACATGCATAGTTTAGGGCACAACTTGTTCGTGCCCTGTCTGAATTTTGAAGCGGTAACTATCTGAGCGCGAATTGTAAAAGCGGTTATCCGCTTTTAGCTACACCATTTTTATGGATCGTGAGGTTGCTTGAAAAGTTCCTGTCACTTTATTGCGGTAAACATAGAACACGTAATCCCAACAGATTCAACGAGCAGGTAGCTGCGGTGGCCAACTTTAAAGCTAATATTAGGTCTACTAGGCTACCGGAAAATAGCTAGGTCAATGCTTGGCCGTCCCAGACAGATGGCTTTCAAATGTCCAATTAGAGCATAGTGTCGACTCCAATTAAATTCGATTGAACAACAAAATTCTAGTAATGTCAGGTATTCTGTATATGTAAATATTTGTAAAATATACAAACAAGTAATTTGAATGATGTTGATAAGTAAGTATGTAGTAGAAAGAAAGAAAGACAAATACATTTATTTCACTGTCATTGCAACACCATCAACAAGCACAATACATTAACAAATTTCAATTTATCATAACTCTGCATAATATTTTCGTTGATAATTAAATAAAAGTATCGCACATTCGTTGTATAAATGCAAAAGCTGTATATTAATGCGATTGTATTTCAAAATTATTTTCGAATTAAAAAAATAATTCTAGAACCTTTCTTAACAATTAACAGTATTCTCAGAATTGTGGAGTGAATTGCTTTTTTTAACTGTTCCTGTAATCGTTACATTTATTAGGTGTATGTGCAAGTCTCAACGCCGCCATAATTACGCGGCCGCAATCTGGGGAGGGGAGACGCAATTAGCCATTTCACAGGAGGAGGGTCGTTGTCACTCTGACTCTAATGACTTCAACTAGTTACACTGCACAGCCGCAGAGGCTGTAACGACTTTTCCAGACTGTTCTTTAACTAGAGAAATGTAATTATATAAGGGATCTCAACTTTAATAATTAACTGTTAAGACTTTCTTTCTTTATAATTTAGAGGATTCTGTTCAACTCTAATATTCAATTCAAAAAGATTAAAACACTATTTAGTTTCCTAACACTCTAGTATTAACCTATGTGTGCATTATTACAACCATAAGTCCAAAAAACTAGATAATTTTGTCTAAATAAATTTCACGATTAATTTATTTATCTAGTTAAACACGATAAGTTTAAAAAAAAGTCACGTTTCGAAATTGTTTTTCAGTTCGTTACAAAATTTTACTCATTAAACCTTCAGACTGGTCATCGGTCTTTATCATGTTTCGCCTGTTACTGTTCTGGTTAAAAAATGTGTTTCCACCGTAGGTACATTGTTCAAACCGGGATGGACTCTGGAAATTGAACAAACGAGTTCGTAACTACCTGCAGGGACGTTGGTGAACACAAATTAAGGAACATTTCAGATGTTATTTTTGTTGTGGAAAGTGCAGACTGAGGGTGAGCTTACGTCCAGAAGTTAGTTTACGACTGTTTGGAACAGCGCTAAAGTTCCTAGCTGTTTTTATCGAAGTAGATCCTATAGTTGTATTTTTTTATTGACGTTCTCTAAGAATGTATTAATATTTTATAATATCTTTTTTAAATTGATTTTTTTTAACTTTTATTAACATTTTAAACAGTATAGTTATCGTTAGGTATTCTAGTACAATCTGAACATTCACCGTGGGTTATACCACGGCCTCACAGAAAACCGGTGTAAAATAGCGCTTGCGATGTGTTTCACCGAGTGAGTGAGGATACCGGCGGCCCATACCCTAACCTCACCCTCCAATCCCCTCTCCATCCCCCCAAATGTCGGCAACGCACGTGTGACGCCTCTGGTCATCGTTTACCATCAGGCGATACGTCTGCTCGTTTGCCACCCATTACATTAAAAAAAAACACATTTAAAGAACGACACTTCTTGCTATATCTTTCTTTGAATTAAACCATACTTGTATATATACATATAATATGAATCTCGGAACCGGCTCCAACGATTTTCATGGAATGTTGTATGCAGGGGGTTCGGAGGCAATAAGTCGATCTAGCTAGGATTCATTATTAGAAAATTTACCAAATAAAAATATCGACCAAAGGTTTGTCATCCAAGTACTATAAGAGGTATAGTTTGTGAGGTTGTAGGGTTAGCTTATTTTACCAATAGAAAGCCACATTATTTGTGAGTGTAATCTATGTATATATATAAGCGACATACGACTTACTTATTAAGAACGAAATCTCAGAAACTATAACACCTACAAACTTGAAATTTGGCAAGTAGGTTTTATAAAGGGTGGAAAACGGGGGTAGGATTTTTTTATGAAAGTCCTATGTTTTTGAAGTAAGAGACTTGAATTTAAAATGTATACTCTATAGATGGTGTAGAGTACTTAATGTATGTTTAGAAATCATCCCCCTTTTGGGATTAAAACGGGGGATGGTAGTTTTGTATGAGAGTTCAGTGTTATTGAAGTTAAATTAATAATGGCAGAAGATTTTTAAATGGTATTTAAGTATAAGAATTATCATGTACATATACTAGCTGAACCACGTGATGTTACCCACGGTACAACAACCGCGGATACCACCGCGGAGTAAAGCTAGTTAGCTATATATTACCCCAAAAATGATTACCTACCACAATATCGGACATACACGCGGGCGAAGCCGCGGGCTAAAATTAGTAAGGAAATTTAGGTATAAAGTTTTAGGCGATGGAGTAATATTCAGAAATTCACAATGCGTTATAACTAAATGAAGAGTAAAATACAAAGTAATATATATTCTGCTCACGTTCCAATTTGAAGAGGCACTAACACAAATTGTGTTATCACCTCTTAAAACAACAGTAAACAATAAACTTTTGGGTCACTTTTGTGACCTTTCGCTTAGTATTTAGAGAAGTTGTAACAACTGATTACTGATGTAACGACTTGTTGATCAAGCAAACTATTTAACATTTCTCCATTATTCATTTCTACGATTATAGTAAACAGCTTAAGTGGTTACCCATCCGCCTTCGCCGGCGCACACATTCTTAACTTTACCATGTAATTATACTACTACTGGTGTACAATAAAGATATTTATTATTATTAATATTTCCTTTATTACATTTAAATATACATATAAATTACATTTTTAAATAAAAGAATAGTAGACCACCGACTTCGGGTAGGTACAGGGACCAAGAAACCGGTGGTTAGGGCTACAAAGACAGGTACCTCCTCACTATACGTGCCCTGTCAAGAAGGCCTGCCTTCTGTATCAAACCCTTGATCCAGCCTTCTAACGTGAGCATCTTAAGGTGTTGGTCGAGGCTCTTGGCTATCAATCCGTGTGCAGATACGACTATCGGAACAATGATCACTGAATCCACATTCCACATGTCGATAATCTCGTGAGATAAATCCAAATATTTTATTTGTTTTTCTTTTTCGACTTAATATTATTATTTTTATTTTACCTTACCTTTAGATAATACATGAGCTGAGCCACGCAACTTGGTCTGCATCTCCGTTAAATGATGCTCAGCTCCTATTTGTCTAAGCATGGTGTGGATTATCTTATCTTAAACACGCTGGCAAAACATATATAAAAAATAACGCGGAAACCGGTTCGATAGTTTCAGTATTCATCGTGAGCAACAACATGACAAGAGAGTTATATCTAATAGGTAAACGAATAGCAGGTCTATAGTTTACTTTAATTAGGCGTAGAAATCTAAGAAATGGCCATAGAAGTAAATACGTCTATATCAGTATGATGCAATAAAGCTCCCTCCCCTATACCATATCACCGTCAACAGCTTTTACCGTGTACTAAAACTATATCATACAAAACATTAAAAAAACTAACTACATGGTACTACTGTGACCAAGCAATAGATCCAAAATACAATGAGAGCATTTAGGCACCCTTTATGATATTATCACAAAACAAACAATCGCTTCAACAACGAGTGTGAAATTGAATATTTATCACAATTTTGTGAACAATCAATGACATTTGGATTTGATCTGTTTAAATCCCAATCGATTCTGTACTAAGCTATATAAATGAATATACAACACAATCCTCTCGATAGTCAGACTCTGTTCTGATTGCCAATTAATTAAGTAACAGAGGTCCTTTGTCATGGATGTCTACAACCTGGATGAAGTCGACACAAAGACAAATGGTGACCATTCGGTAATCCCAGCTTATTGCCCACTGATGGCCGTTGCTAATGCGCCTGAAAAAATCGAATAGGTGTATCCGAATAGATGTGTTGATTTTAGAACAGAATAATGATAACATTATGGCTTAAAAATAATAATACTTTATTTCAAACACAAGGTTCACAGGTAAAGTATATAACATCGCTGTATAAATATATATCTCTGATTGCGTTCTTCACGAAATTAAATTCATTAGGATTATAAACTTGACAATGCCTTTTGTAAAAAAATAACTTTTAGTTACTTAAAACTGCTTTTGTTAATTTAAAAGCTCATAGTGTAGTTTCATGACATCTTCAATTCAGCCCTTTAGGTTATAGGTACCAGTGTGTTAACTGTGGTCGTTACACTAAGTGGATAAATTCTTGAGATAACTTACAAGCTCCTGGCTGATAATGTAATGCCCTGCCTAATGTATTATTGATGATGCAAACATTACTGAACTATACCATGGCTACAATATCGTATCCTATAACTAACATTTTGTAACTGCAACATTTTTCCTACATTCGATGTTCCGTGACAGAACAGTTTAAGTTCAGAGCCTCATCAAGTACTCATCATCATTATCGAGGGTCCTTTATGTGGTTTTATAAAAAACTATTAATTTCGTTAATATTCAGCTCTAACAGTTAAATACATGTTAGATTCAATGAAGCATGATAATGGATTCTTTAGTGGAAATCAAACCTATCCACTGTCAATATTACTTATAATATTGGAATTTTATTGATAGCAATAAATTGTAATACAAAAAGTCAAAGTTAATCGATAGTTAGGTCTTACTAAATGGCTTTTAAACGATCACTTGCAATGCAATTCTCCTCGGTGTGCAGTGGTGGCCAACCACTATGAACGATCACTTATTGATACAAAAATTACACAGTGAAATGTCATTATCGATGGCTTTATGAGAGCTTTACATCTTCATATTTTTTTGTGTGTGTTTTTATCAATTAATAATGATTGCACCCGTGTGATTTAAAACAAATAGGCCGTGAACGAAACTCTAACCTCAGTCAAATGAAAATAGACGTTAATTTGGATTAAACAGTGCCAAAATAAGAGTTAAAAGAAATTCACAACGATATCTCTACGAACGAAAGTAAGGTCGACTTTGCGATTCACATCTAGAAAGAAAATAGAAAAAATATTATTTATTAAAACTACAAAAACAGATTACAAAGAAACTTTGATTTTTACAACTAAACTTTTAAAATATACTTGCAGAGACTTACAAGATCCATCAGTGTAAGTTAGTAAGTTAGTTAGAAGTCGTTTCAAGTTGTTCTATAACTTTATACAAAGTCACACATTGTTGGTTTATAATTTTATAAATAACTAGCTGAGCCCCGCTGTGTTACCCGCAGTTATAAAGGTATAACTATAAACGCGGGGCAAAGCTAGTCTAAAAAAAGTAGCCTAAGTTACTCCTTATTACATCAGCTATCTGCCAGTGAGTCTCGTCAAAATTAATCCAGCCGTTCCAGAGATTAACCGTAACAAATAGACAGACTGACAGACGGACATAAATTGAAAAGAATGTTATTTTGGTATATGTACTGTGTATATATACAAATGCGGTTAATATTACAAACAGACACTCCAATTTAATTTATATGAATAGATATCAACTAATTAATTTATAATGATAAATTAGTTATGTATAATTTGCCTTTGTATGAACGTTAGTTCGTAGACAGTTTTAAACTTCAATGTTGCTGTCATGAATATATCTCAACAAGTATTAATTTAACTTGTCCTTTGACTTCATCTTACGTAAATACTTGGTCCCTTACGCATTTAAATTTTAATTAAAAGCTAGTAAACAGAATGTTACGACATTCGCTAAGTTGAGGTATTCTAGATAATATTACGCTTTTGCTTTTCAAATTGGATTGGTAAAATGCGCGTAATATATAAGGCACTAATTAACTATCCATACCGAAACATAATCACTGCATTCCTAATTATGGAAAAATATATACTTAATAATACAAACACATACAAAAGATAACATGTTATTTCATATGACATTGAATGTAGTGTTCTTTATTTCTTTACAGTTGCAGTTAAAAAGCGGGTTAAGAAATGTCATAACCACAGATATAATTAAAATCTTGATCTATTTCTGCGGTCATAACTTTACATTATTAAAAATAAATCACTAAATGTGTTGCTAAGTGTATAACTCGAGAAACGCTTGACCAAATCGGTGAATATTCTTCTTATATCTTTGTTAAGACATAAAGAAGCTTCTATGAAGAGAAAATAGTAAAAACAACACTTTTCTTAAAAAAATTGTCGATAATGTCAACAAAATGTTAAATTTAAGTGCATAACTGCTTTCCAGTCATCTAGTAACGTATAATATGTCATTGCTTACAATGTAGAACAGCCCAGACAATATTATCATATTGACACTTTAGCCAAATTAGTTACTTTTTATCATCTGTCAAAACGATAAATTTGAATGACAAGTGTACTAAATACAAACTTGTGACGTCACTTTTTTAGACTACTCAATTGAGCAATATATTTCTATGGAGATCGTTTTTTGTTTTTTCGAAAGACGGTCCCCATTTCATGTCATCCACATTTTATATATTTTTATCATTAGTTTCATCACGAGGACGACTTGAAGACTTGATAATTGAAGACGATAAATACTTGACATTGGCAGAAATAGCTGATCCGAGTGATCCGGCTGGTTGCCATTTCATTAAAAAAGAAAAAGAAGAAGTATATTTCTATGTTTGTTTGTAAAAGCTGTAATTATTATATTTTTCGAGATGTTTCATAATATTCGTTTTAAGAAAGGAGACATCGGTATTTATTTACAATACAGTCAACTATGAGGATGAAATTTTATAAAAGTATTCTAATAGTGAGAGGTGAGAGAACAATAATTATTATTCCTTGCAGTGGCCACGATCGCCTCGACGTCCATTTTTATCTAACGACCAATGTAGAATGAAACAGCCCAACGTGCGAAAAGTACGAGTATCACTAAAATCTGCCAAACGCTTTTGACGAGCGCTCTCGACCAACGTGTACGGCAGCTATCTGATATATTGCCAACATTTAAAACGCTGACAAAACTTACTGATATAATTACAAGTACTCTAGAATATCACCTATTTTAGATTCTTCGCAGAGACGAAGAATTCTCTTAAAGATTCTGTTTCTTTACTTTAATTGTTATTAGTGTTTATATTCACAACGTATTTCATAATTCTAATAATTTCCATCCGCTCGATGTACTTAAACCTGGCCTCAATAAATGTTAATTACCTCTTACATGAAATACCCAAGAGTGATTATGTAATTAAACCTCGCCTTATATAAATAACAGAAGAAGATCAAAAATCTATGTTGCAGCAAGTTGGAGGAGGCCTTTGCCAACTGGCAAACGGACCCACAGAAAGTAATGAAGCAGCAAATACGTGAATAATTTAAAATGGAAAAATAAAAATACATATGTTATAGTAAATTAGTATAAGAAACAAATTGTAAATCTGTTGTCCGAATAAAAGGCTTTATTATTATTATTATTATTATATTACATATGTTTAATACTTAATAAATACATACATATAACATATTAAGTTCATAGTTATGGCTTGACAAAAAGCCATACGTAAGTAAATATTACGATCATACGATTTACAGTAGACATTTTAGGTTTGGGTATATATTTTTTACTTGACAAGATGATCACAAAATAAATATTTTATAGGATACATGTTCTATACTGGATTCGAATTGAATTGTAATTCTTGTTTTGTGAAACTATAAAATCTAAAATGAACAAAAAGTACGCTATCCCAGCGAAATTGTAACACATGAACGTGCCTCGCTTAAAAAAGTTGTAAAACTGTTGAACGACCGGTATGTACAAAACTAGTGTACAAAACCTTGGCAACTAACTTATTTAATCTGTGGCCTCTGTCCTACATTTCTTATTTATTTTGTCTCGAGTCACGCTTTACCTCGGTTAGGTTGCATTACTGTTTCGGTCACAGTAAAATACAGTGACATAAAAGTATTAATGATTTTTAGCAATATTCTACAGACGGTTTTTCTATCAAAAGTTGATATTATATTTCTTTTAAAGATTACTTATTTCTTGACAGTAATAATGTACTTACAATCTGACTTTTTCATTTTCAATTCGCGAAACTACTTTATAGTGTTTTTTCATATCGATGTTAATGCAGCTTGTTGCTATTGAAATTTAAAATAGATTTTTGTCGGATTATATGCAATCAGTGGTTTATAATTTTACGAGTATCTTACTAGGTAATCACCTAAATCGATTTATGAAGAATACAAATTTGTTTTAACGATTATTATTTTCGGATAGTTTCAATGTTTTCCTAATTAATAACTTAACAACCTAAGATAAGATGCACTCAGATAGAGTAGAAATTATTAAATTTATCATATTTTCGCAAGGGAACCCAATTCACGATCGCTGATTAAACATTTAGGATCACTATTTTGAACTAACAAGCTTATATAATTCTACATTCCTGACACTTACTACACCTAAAATGAACTTGTTTCAGTGGATACTGGAATACAAGATCCCTCATCAACATTAATGCACGAAATTAACACAATGATTGTACGCATAGAGACTATGAAGAATCAAATAAGGTCTCTCCATTGTCTGTGCGTAATTAGAGTGTAATAATTGAAGCGCCTAACGTCTACATACCATAATAATGAGGAGTAGTGTTGTACCTATTTCAAACGACCTTTGTTAGTGAGACCGTGAACAAAAATAATGATGTTATATAGCTTATAGGTACCTTATAAATGACGTGGTCTAATTAAATTCGTGTCACAAACAATGGCGCTTGAATGAATTATTCAACTCTGTAACACTAATTTTTTTAAGCTGAGTATGCGTCCAACAAATTTTGTTATGTGAAGTATAAAAAGAATATGAGTATTAATATTTTGTAGACGTATGACATTGTTTATATCTTTGACATCTATCACATACATAATAAAGATATAATTGTTTTATTTGTGTTTGAAGCTTTTTCACAATTGTTTAATTAGTCATTCTAATTACACCAAAAGAGAGCCAACATTATTAAGAGTCAAATCAAATAAAATTAAGAAACAATGTATTTTTTCATAACTATGATAAGACTGTCAGATTAAAATGGTATTTGGCCGGACACGTACGTCGGATGAATTCGGACCGTTGGGCTGAGGTTGTCGATCTACTACTTGCATGCTGCACTATAGTCGTTCCAATCGTTTATTTAACTTTTGACAGCTCTAATACTTAATCAAATAGTGATACCCTGACCCGTTACCTATTCGATTGCTTTTATCGATCGATTTTATGCATTAAGAAGTTTTAATCGATTTAACAAACTCATTATTTTATAGATAATTTCGTACTTCATATTTCTATGTGTTTCAATTTGCGACCTCCTTTATCAAAATAAAAAGAAATGTGTTAAAAGAATGTTCTTCAAATATGACGGTTCTATGTCATGAAAAAATATATAAAAGGAACTGAATTTTCAAGATGTATTATTGTATTGTGTTGTAATTCAGTGGTTAATATTGTATTTGTTAAACTATTGATGATCTTTATTAAATCTCTCTATGTCTATTTTAAAATAATCTACAGTATTTCAATGAGTAACCTTCAATATAGTTGAGTATTTATATTCCTCCGTATTGATTTATTTGTGAATTCTCACGTTTGGTTGAGTTGAGCGTATCGTTCCTGCCTACGTTACTGTCAAAATGCCAAAACCGAAAGTACTCAAAGGACAAACAAGAGAGTTCGTCTTGCGACTTCGTGAATACTTTGAAAAGGAAAGCCGTAATGGTGGGCCTCTTATACCAGTGACTCAAGTTAGAGACCGTGTTGCAGCAGCATTAGGTATTAGTGCTCCAACAGTGGCAAAAATAACAAAAGAAGGCTACGGCAGCAGTGGCATGGAACAGAATAAGCTATCTACACCTAAGAAAAAACGTCAGCCTAGTAAAGTTACAGCCGTTGACAATTTTGACGCTGATGCTATTCGTCGTCATATATACGACTATTACCAAAGAAAAGAGATTCCAACATTAAAAAAACTAACACAATCTCTACAAAATAGTGGTTTGTTCCGTGGTCAAAAATCTTCTCTGGCAAAGGTATTGAAAGACATTGGAATGTTATTCAAAAAATGTGAAAAATTTTAATGGAACGCAATGATATTGCTTTCTATAGATGCGATTTTTTAAGACAAGCGAAAAAAATTGAAGATTGGTCGAATGTTGTTTTCACAGATGAAACTTGGCTCAATGCGAATCATACGCTGTCAAAAACTTGGACTGACAACACCGCTGGCTCCACTTCTACAGTACCAATGGGAAAAGAAGAACGACTTATTATTTGTCATCCAGGAACAGTAAAATGATTTGTGCCAGACGCTCTATTAGCTTTTAAATCCCAGAAAACAGGAGATTATCATGAGGAGATGAATTCGAAGAGCCATCAATAATATTTATTGATAATGCCCCTTATCACTCTCGTCAAATTAATAAAATGCCAACACAGGCCAACAAAAAACATGAAATCATAAACTGGCTCCGTGACAATGGCGAGGAGGTGGACGAATCCCTACTAAAAGTAGAGTTAGTAAAGATATTAAAAACAAAAAAGCTGCCAAAACGATACGTAATAGATGAAATGGCAGCAGAGCATGGGCATACCGTCTTCAGAATTCCCCCATATCACTGCCAATATAATACAATTGAAATGATCTGGGCACAAGTTAAAGGATATGCTGCGAGGAACAATACAACTCCTCCTTTCACGGCAAGAAAAATGCTGAGTTTACTGAAAAATACGTGTGAAAAAGTAACTCCAGAAAACTGGGCGAATGTTGTAGAAAAAACAAAGAAGGTGATAATGTCGGATTGGGATCGGGATGTTGCATTCGACAATTTATCTATCCAAGAAATGATAATCAATATTACTGAGAACTCAGGTGATGATGATTCCTGGTCATTCGAAGAAGACGATTCTTTATAATTAAAATTAGTATTACAATACCTCTTTTGGTTGTTTTATTTTTTAATCCGTAAAGTGTTACGAATTTCAACATTTTGTACGTAGGTAGTTTTTATTTGAACCAACTACAGTAAGTCTAAACAATTATTTGGATTCATTAATTTAGCAGCGAATACATTCGATCCCATTACTAGGTACGAGTACGATGGAACTGTTTTCATTACGCAAATTATAAAGGTTTTTACGTGATTTGATATAAAATATAATCACAATAATTTTATTGTATGTTTTATAATATAATCGATAATCGATTTATTTCAAAACCGTTTTTATAGTCTGTGGTCATTAATTACGAATGACACATCCCTAAGTGGGCGGAGCCGCCCATACAGTATTATCTGTAGTACATTGTATCAAAAATTATTACAAAACTTTATGTGCGTGATCTGTCAAAAGTTAAATAAACGATTGGAACGACTATAATAAACCAGACAAGACACTTTGCATTGCAAATCCTTTTCCACTTACTATGAAGCTATAGAGGAATCGTCCTTAATCTTCATCTGTCTAAACACACACACACAACACAAAAACAACGAAAATTAAAAAATAACAGTTAAAGTTTGCATAAAGAAAAATAATGATTAAAATAAATAAAATTATCTCCAAACAGACACTATGAGTGACGGCCATATTTCATAGCGAAGCTCCATAGGAAGATTAACTTTTTAATTTCTACGGAAAAAATAAATTACCCAGAAAAAAGTATTGTAGTTTTTTATACTTACATTTAATAATTTTGTAACCTGTTCTGTCTTTTTATTAGATGTCACTTTCATTCATGATATATGCCTACATTTTTCACTTACTCATGCAAAAGAGCAACAAAAATGTTTATTGAAAAAGTTATATTGTGTACAGAACGGAATAGGATATTTGCTCATATTGGCAAAGTTATCAAACATCAGAGTGTGGTGCGTCTTCATTGTATTGTTGTATTGTTTTGCTCAAATACTTTATAAGATGTTTATTGTAGAATATGAATTTGTAACATTGTTATTTTATAAATTACGAACAAATTAGAAGAAAGAGATAAGTACCATCAATTGATATAAAAGTATATACTGTTTAGATTGTGATTGAAAGAATAACAAAATATGTTCAATAAATAAAATAAACTCATATTTTTTATAAAGAAATAAAAAAAGAATGAAGATCAATAACTGTTTATAAAATTAAAGTCTAAGGCCCGTATTTTAAGGCGTCTCAATCGTGAATCTAGTTTTAAAACTAGTTTCAAGAAGAGATTTTATTATTGAACGCTTCTTGTGTCAAGATTCACCGATCGGTAATCAAGTGAGTAAAAATCAATAAATAACTTATTTTAGAAATGCTTATGTCAAAATCTTCTCTCAAGAACAGATTCTGACAGATGTGATCTCTATTCAATTGAGACAAGCTCAATCTAATCTCAAGTGGTTATTTCTAATACCTTATAAGAAAAATTAACGTAATTTATGATGATTTTTCTGAATAATAACGAAAGATTCATTTTACCTAACTTTATTTACGAAAGAAATGTTTATTATACACATTTCAATACACTTAAATTAACACTAATTGATATTTAATTCCCTTAAAATACACATTCAACTATTTGTTTCCAGTAATATGGTTCAAGCAATAGTAATAACCTTTTGGTTTCAGACAAAAATATAACAATTATTTCTAAATAAAAACTAAAACAAAGTTTGACTATTCGACACGACAAGTAGTGATAACAATTTGAACGTTCCGTTATAGGCAGTATCTAGTCATTTTTATTTTAATATTTTAAGTATTTAATTTAGAGCGAACTGCTTCTTATTATTATATTTAAATTAATACACCAGCCAATAGTGCATTATATATAAACTAATAACAAATAATATAACAATTATATTTGTTAGATATGATTTGTAATAAGAGCGACACTTGAGATTTGATGAGAACTTGAAACTAGTTTCAGCTGATCAGAGTTCAAACGATACTAGAACGCCTTCTATAATACGGGCCTAAAAGATAAAGAGAGATGAGATAAATATATCCAAATAAAGTAAGTAAAGTTCGTAGATTCACAAAAAGCCTACAGTTTCCTCGTTTTTGATCAAGATTTTAACATGCTACCATGAATCCCAATAATGCAGAAGTTTTGAGTGAGTGAGAGAGTGAGTCACCATCCTGAATTGTTGCATTGTCTGCATTCTCAGTGAGTATGGTGACCAATACTCTTGGAATCTGCTCATGCTTTCCACAAGGGAGAGTAGATACAGCTTAGCAGGCTCATATATATAAAAGGTCATTTCCAATTAGCAGTACTTTGATACGGATCATTACGAGAGTTTAAATATGCAATGTTTAGATATAGTGTTGCGATAAATGTATATGGTACTACATTTCTAGTAGTATTTACTTTAACTATTGCTAAAGTAAACATCTTCTAAACCTATTTGGCTTAAGCCATACATATACTAAAAGCTTTTTAACTTCAAAGAGATAAACGATTCAGCGAGTCGCAAATCGTTACATTTTATCATTCAAAGAAACATCTGCCCCTTGATCGCCCCAATTTCCGTCGAAAAGAAACTTTTTTTTATTGGAAACTTTTACAAACTCTTAGACGATGTTCGGTATTTTATGATGGTTTAATATCCTACAGATTAATTTTAAGATAATGCTAGCACAGTGTTCATTTTTCTCTAAAGCGTTTCTTTCTGTATTTGATTTAGTAAGAACATTCCCGTATCTAAAAAAAAATCTATACAGCAACACATATGATAATAATCTACAATTTATACGAGTAGCGTAATTATTATAATATAGGTTTATAGTTTTTATTAATACTTTAAACTATATATAAAAATGTAATCACACTGTTTTCAGAATAATAGAACTAATGAACATTATATATATTTATATAAATCCTATGACTTATTGATTGCTGTAATGGAAGTGGGTTCATTTGGTCGTAATCAAATGAAGCCGAATCAAATCATTGCGTATTTAAATATATAGACGAAATATTCATGACAAACTAATTTAAATCACTTTCACTTCATATTATAAAACGAAGTCCTCTGCCGCGTCTGACTGTCTGTATGTTCGCTATAAACTCTATAGCTACTGCACGAATTTTAATGCGGTTTTTGCCAATAGATATCCTGATTCCTGAGGAAGGTTTTCGTACATAATTTTTGAGTATAGTGGCTAAAATATAACGATATTTATTGAATAAGTCGGCAAAAATTAAGCCTCAAATCATCTCGGAATATCATGGGCTGTAATATATTTGCCGTAAAGGGCCCGTGCGAAGCCGGGGCGGGTTGCTAGTTAATAAATGAATTCATATTGACAACCGACATGTAAATCTATACTAACATTATAAAAATGTTAAATTTGTGAGATTGTAGGGGTAATATCTGAGTCTACTATATCGATTTTGAAATTATTTTGCCAAGAGATAGCCGCATTATTTGTATGTTATTTATTATATTGTTATGTATATAAATACATTGAATAAAATAATAGACACCAATACAACTATTATGGTTGTACCAAATCGTAAAAGATTGATAAAACCTTGGATGACTACGGGTCTTCTTAGATGCTTAAAAAATCGCGATAGACTACACCTAAAAGCGAAAAGGTTCCCAGAAAATGAGACCAACAATATTGTTTACAAAAGATATAAGAACTATTGCTCACTGCTGATAAAAAATGCCAAAATAAATTACAATAAAACCCAAATAGACAACGCACATGGCAACAACCAAAAGCTTTGGCAAGCAATTAAATCTATAACTCACACGGACATTAAAAAAACAAGTGCACTAGAACTTCTGTCATACACAGACCCTAAAAGCTCGGTGAATGTAGCCAACACATACTTTGCAAACATTGGTCGGTCCTTAGCAGAAAAACACCCCACGCACTCTCACACACCTCCGATACCTAATGACACGAATTCTACCAGTCATACCTTTGGCCTACTAAAAACGGATGAAGAAGAGATTAATATTTTGATTAATAATTTAAGGAGTGACTGTGCAGTGGGCTCGGACAATATATCAGGCTCTTTTCTTAAGAAGTACAAACTTATTTTAATTCCACCCATTACACACATTTGTAATTTAGCGTTATCCACTGGTACTTTTCCGAATGCATTTAAAATAGCAATAGTCCATCCGATTCACAAAGGAGGAGCAAAAGATCTACTAAATAATTATAGGCCTATCTCTATTTTGCCTACGCTCTCGAAAATATTAGAAAGGTTGTTAAATAATAGACTCACTAAGTACCTACAAAAATATAGTGTTCTCTCTTCCACGCAATACGGATTTCGAACGGGTATATCCACCAATAATGCAGTGCTAGACCTTACCAGTGAAATCATCACCAAGCTGGACCAAAAACAAAAGGTTATTGGAATTTTTCTCGACATTGCTAAGGCTTTTGACACGGTATCCATCCCTGTACTTATTGAGAAACTCGAACGTATTGGTGTAAGAGGAGAGCAACTTTCCCTTTTCGAAAGCTATCTTAGTGGCAGAAGGCAATATCTGAAAATAGGGGACTGGACTAGTAACGAGCTGCCTATAACCTACGGCGTGCCTCAAGGCAGTATTCTTGGCCCTACATTATTCGTGATTTATATCAACGAACTCTGCCGTCTCAGCCTTTCCAATGGTAGTATTTTCACCTATGCTGATGATACCGCCCTGATATTTCATGGCTCCACCTGGGATGATGTTTTCACCTCCGCTCAGTTAGGCATCAATACCGTTGTCAAATGGTTGGACATAAATCACTTAACACTGAACATTGACAAAACCAAATACATCACTTTCTCACTTACAAAAAGAGGTCAATGTCCACTTTCACCACATAACATAACAGCTCACTCATGTAATCTGGCAACCGAGGCAACTTGCGACTGCCCTAAGATTAAATCCACTAATTGTATTAAATACTTAGGTGTTGAAATTGATAATGTACTCTCATATAATACACACATAAATACACTCACTTCTAGACTTAGAAAAATGATATTTGTTTTCTCACATCTGCGGTACGTTGCGAATGATAAAGTGCTAAGTCATGTGTATTTAGCCCTTTGCCAATCCCTAATACAATACTGCATTATTACTTGGGGCGGTTCCGCCAAAACTCACCTTCTGAAACTCGAGCGTGCTCAAAGAGCACTCTTGAAGGTGGGCTGGAGACTGCCTTTCCGTTATCCAACAGCCGACCTGTTTAGAACTTGCGGTGTTCTCTCGGTCCGAGCCTTATTCATTCGCACTACGGTTTTAACCACACACTCACAGACATATTACAATCCGGATCATATTGAAACCATTAGACGTAAACATGCTATTCTCCCTCCCAAATTAGTTCACACTAGCCTAGCACAAAGAAGCTTCCACTTCCTTAGCAGTTATTTGTACAACGTAGTAAATAAACATATCTACATATATCCACTAACAACCCGTGAATGCAAAAAAGACACCACAAATTGGCTTATTAGTTTGAACTATGATGAAACCGAAAATCTTTTACACATACTTTCATAGGCTCTCACTAGACATACACAAACTTTCATAACTTGCACCATACACGCGACGCCAATAATTATAATCGTTCAACTCCATTTAAACTCACATTTATTTTGCACAATTTACTAAAACTCACACACACACACACACATACACATACTACACTACTACACACAAACCTAAATACCTTAGAATTTTGATCTCATATAAGTATTGTTAATTTTTTTTGTTAAATTAGTGATAATTTTAATTTTGTATAGAATTTAAGTACCTACCTTAGTATTTCTTCTTTTCTTGTTTTTGGAGGTGCAGCTGCATTTTTTATATTTATTGTTTATTGTTTCTGAATAATTTCTAAGTATATTTAATACAATTAAATAAATATTTTGTCGGCCGTAGGGGGGGGCCTGGAGATCTGTGACACAGGCCTAGAGCCTAGTACGGACTCCAGCTCTCACCAAGGAAATGTAGAATCCTTTTAATTTTAATTAGATTAACTGTAACTTAATTGTACCTTTGTGAGAGAAATAAAGATTTATTATTATTATTATTATTATATATTACCCCGAAAAATTATAACTAACAAATCCGATATTTATACGGGTAAAAAGTAGTATTATACTAAGAAAAAATAAACCGCAGCGATTACTCACGTGTCTAAGTGTATGTGTATGTATTTTGTATCTTATTTAATTGATCAGTTAAACTGTATATGCTTAATAAATGCGAAAAACTGTCATACACATTTATTTACAACGTAACCTATGATATTTATTTTTATATTTACTGTAAAACATTTGTAAAGAAATTAAAACGAGTAGTTTAATTTAATTTAAGCTTATTTGACATGAAGCCCAATATCGCCTAAGTCCATGAACACCCGCAACACAAGAGGCGTTATAAGTGCATTACCGGCCTTTAAGGGATGGGGAGGGAGATGGGGAGGATTTGGGATATGGGTCTCCGGTATCCTCACTCACTCGGTGAAACACAGCGCAGGCGCTTTTTCAAACCAGTTTTCTGTGAGGCCCTGGTATCACTCCGGTCAAGCCGGCTCATGCATGCCGAAGCGTGCCTCATCCACGGCAATAAGAACTACTACAATGGAAATTACTTACGTTTTCAATTACCTTAAATTAAATAAATAGTCTTTAATCTTTTTGCTTATTTTTTTTCAATGTGATGGATTTAATACTTCCTATATAATGTACAATTATTTTTTGTTTAGTCTGTATCTTGATCTCTAGGTCCTTAAAATAACTGTACATGTCACGCTTTGCTTTAGTACCATGTAGTTGCATTGATGAAGATTCCTTTAATGTGATAAAATGCATTGTTTGAGTTTAATAATTATCTCTAGAATTTCTCTGAATGTTAATTAATAATAAACATAACTTTTAACAGTAAAGAACAGAAAATATAACTGTAACAGAAGCTATACTCTCACATACACAGGTAGATGTAATATTTCCCAAATTGATTTCATGTTTTATCTCTGACTCACTTAATTGAATCTGTCGCTATCCAACAAAATACTGTAGATATTGTTTTCTCGGTAAACAATCGTCTACCAAAATCTAATTTATATCTGATATTCGATAAACACAATATTGATATTGGAATTTATAGAAGATTTTTCCTTTTTAACTTTCTATTGATTACATCAAATTTCGAAAGAAATTTAACAAAAGGCAAAGGTAAGGTAATAAGGTTTATTTTTTCATTTCGCTTTCAAACTGGATTATTGTAAAATGTTGGATGGGAAAAATTTAACTATAATTTTAGTTATTCTTATGTTTAACATGATGAAACTTTAAGATGTTTCAGTATGTATGATAAGTAAAAAGTAGTTATATTTTTATGAAATATCTGAAATGTGGTGATGGAAATAAGAAACAAGGAGTATCACTATCCCTGTTTATCTTATGGATGTCGTAGGAGCACTCTACGCAGGTCAACAGCATCGTATAGAAATGGTAAACTTGACATAGGGCAGGGATGTACTATTAAAGGCTTTTGACGATCAATCAATCAATGTAGGATCACCACTTTTTTTCATATTCTTCTTTTTTAATAATTTCTAAGTTATCTTTAAAGGCTTTTTTAGTCAAAAGCCTTTAGAACTTTAAAAAGCATCAATCAAAAGAAAAATATAAAAGTACGCTTGTTCAAAGATAACATAAGATTGAAGAAACGTTTAGTCTTAATAAATTATAAAAGAAAAAAAACGAAATTATAAAAGAATAAAGGTTTCATGATAGATAAGGTCAAAAAGGCTGACAAAATTCTCTGAATTTTAATTTTGAAAGAAGATTTCAGAATCTTGATAGCTATTCAAAAAAATAGCTTTCTAAAAACAATTCAAAAACTGTCTCGATTTATTTGACGATGGAATATATAATAAAAGGTTTGTATTTTTTTTTCTATACTTTGAATCTTGTATTAATAATTATATATTGCGAGTGTTGTAGTAGACTGAAATGAAAACAATTTAGGCTATAAATATTTTATTGGGCTACAGTTGAAGAAACACACAATAACTTTTATTGGATAATAATAATTGTATTTCAGCAATATCTATTATTACTTTTTTATTTATTTAAGAGCAGTTAGTCAAGTATCTTATTATAGTTGAAGCTTACGATACAATCCTACTTATATTATAAACGCGAAAGTTTGTGAGTATGTTTGTTGCTCTTTCACGCAAAAACACACTACATACAGTCATTGAACGCACAGTGAATTGACAGATGATGTTGTGAGCTATAAATATTTAAGCATCTCGCGATTGTTTAGAGAAAACAATAATTTAGAATATTAATTCCATTGATAAAGTATCCTAATTGTGATTAGGAACAGACATTGTTAATAATAACATTAAATGTTGTTTGTTTTTTTTACAGGTATGTAAGTTTTTCTAACGTACTAAGTTAATACACACTTATATTTCATGTAGGTATGTGTACAGAGAAACTCATTTTTTTTACTGACTGTGTCTTCCTGATCAAGAAAATATTTAAAAAAAATCGTATTAACACACATAGGTATTTATTTTTTCATGAAAACAGATTCAGAGATGGAAACGGATTGTGAAATGATATTAAAAATTCGTGTGGGTATTCCTAACCGCTCAACGCTTCAGCGAATAAATACCGGCCGGCTGGTTTTAATAAAAGTTCATAATTTATTTTACTTTCACATGATGTGCTTATACTGGATTAATTATTCATTTTATTTTATATGTTGATTAATTTAGGTTAACAAGTTCTGTTCGCCGTAACTCAACGCAAAACTCGTATTTTGCATAACTTGCGCATTTAAGTACATCATTACTTGAAACATGACAGATAAGTTACTATTTGGTCCCTGGGGAACAGTAACGGGAACATTGGGGTTTCCACACAGAAGGGGGCCATCTACAAAGCGTAGGTGGCCCGAGGGACGTCGGGGTTCCAGGGTTTTCCTTTCTAGGGTGCACCTGATTCCCCGGCATCAAGTACCCGAGACAGCGTGTGGTTTTAGTCGGTTCGAGTCCGACATGCCACCAGCAGGTGGTATAGGAGGGGATTTCCGCATAATAAAAAAAGGACATAGAATAGCGTATAAATCACACAGTATTTAGATTGTTATACGCAGTACAGGATATTGTTATAGAAAATACATAAATAAAGTATAAATAATATAAGTCGATAGGTAATTTAAAATAAGTAAATTGTAATAGTGTATGACTGAGCACTACCGCAACTGAAGCGCAATAACGCCGCGTTTTTCATTAATGCTTGTACCGCGTAATTTACCGTTAGTCCGTGTGTTGAAAATTTAGAATATGGAGTGTCATCAGTTCACGGGTTTAGGGTTCATCCCGTGAGAATCGTAAGAACTGACTAATTCACATCACACAGACAACAACAGCTATAAAGACACTGCGAAGAGGAGAACTTGTGAAAAAAACCCTTTTTCTTTTAACGTGTGGAAACCCCTACGAGTCGTCGTCCGTGTGTCGGAATCGAACTGACTAAAATTACACGGTATACCGCTTTGAGCCTGAGAAGGGAGGGATCCGGGAACTGCTATTATTAACACATCCAGTTCCTCCCAGCGCCTACCCGCATTGAAGCGGGCACCGTGTGCTAGTTGACTCGCAATTTAGGCGACTTACGGCACACGCGCACTGCACCTCCAAGCGCTGATAACTTAACGGATGGCGGGAACAAACCGTCCTCTCCATTCGCGGCTACACTCAGGGAAGCATGAGGCGCTGGTAAACACGCTTCCGCCATCCGGTTCGCCTGAGGCAGATTGGGTCCGAGTGGAGGCCATCCTCCCAGACTCTCTCCGCTGCCCTCTTCTGCGAAATGACGTCTTAGCAGAAGGTTGCGACGGTGGTAAAATAGCTGTCGATACCAGCCATGGAGCGTATGACGACTGGTAGAGAGAGATCTCCTCCGATGACTGCCCTGAGTACACTGAGCACGTGTGCTGGGGCGGGCTCTCACTGCAATTTTTTTTATTGAGAAGAAACCCTATTCTAAGCCGTTTGGCTAGCCTGATTTAATAAATAAATAAATAATAAATAAATATTCCGGACGTCTAACCCACAACGTCATCTAATCCCAAGCTAAGCAGAGCTTGTGTTATGGGTACTAGACAACTGATATAAATACTTATATACTTTTTTTTTGTAAATACATACATATTATACATAGAAAACACCCAAACTCCGAAACAAATATTTGCAGATCATACAAACATTTGATCCGACCCGGGAATCGAACCCGAGACCTCAAGCTTAGCAGTCGCATATTCGTCGCAAGCTTAGCTACCACTACGCCACCGAGGCAGTAAATAGATCAAAACCTCCTTGGTAAGGAGGTCAAGCTCCGGCAGTAGACTAAGTAGGCTATTAATGGTAATGATGTAAGTAAATCTAAATAGTAAAGACAACGTGAATCACTCAAATGGTTATGAATATGTATTTTATGAGATTTGTCAATACTTCACCTTAATACAGAAGAAACAGTTATACACTCAGGAAGCTACGCACAAAAACTCCATCCCCTCGGGAAGAACAGGTATAAAATATTATGGCATTTAGTGTTTTACAATTTTTTATCTTGATTTGTATGCATGTTTGGACATAATTATGTTTGAAGATTAAATTCTATGCAAAAGTTCTCATTTTCAGTTAAACGCTTGCTTTTTAATTAAAATTTTGAAGCACTGTTTTATGTGTCCCGTTCTTTATTGGCTCGCTTGTTTCTGTTTTCGATTTATGAAATTAATACTTGCAAGTAACTTATTTTATTGTGTTTTTTTCATGAGAAACCGAAAACGAGGGTTATAGTTTTGGCAGTATATGTTTGTAATGTTTGTGTATTCCGCCGTAGCGCCTAAACTGCTAAGCCATTTTCAATGAATAATGTGTCTTTAAATCTTTAATAACTGCCCGGGTGACATAAGTAACATAACTTTTATCAAAAGTTTTATTTGGGTACTTTTGCATAATTCTATTTATAATTTTCATAAACTTTTTCTTGTTAAAACGAACAAAAATCTTATCATTTTTTATTGTTTTAACAAGAAAAAGTCTTAAATACCTTCAAATTTATCTAATATTGTAATAATATACATACATTTCTTCACCTAGTTTATATAAATAATATAAGTTCTTGTACTCTTAGCCTATTAGCATCTTTATTACTTACACATTAAAAAAAGGATTTTTTTTTGCAAATTTTTTTAGCTAACAAATGCTTTGTCATCGCTAGGCTACTTTAAATACGAGAACTTATTAGAATGCACTAAGAAATCAATAAAGCCTACAGGCTAAAGTGTCAGTCTTTGATGTCAGGTAAACCTTTGTGAATTACACGGCAAAATTACAAAGCGAAAGCTTTGATAACTGATCCGACCTCAAGTCAATATTTATAAGTGACAAGATAAAAGCCAAGCACAGAATTTAGTTCAAAGACCTAAAACCAAAGCATTTGTATGATTTTCCTGCTTTTGTCTTACAGTTTTCATTTAAAGATAAACTGTTTCATTTGAAAAAAAAAATTAATTTAATATTTGTAATAAATAAATGAAGTTAAACTTAAAACGGTTTTCAATTTATTTTTTACCATATATTTTTTTTAACCAAGTACAACAACCTGAGGATTATCGATTTCGTTCTAAAATCAAAGTAACATTATGCTCATTACATGGCCAAATGACTTTCTATTCCCCTCAAGTTGTTAAATATTTTAAATAAAATAACAAAAAGAAATAAAAGAGTATTCAATGATTAGATTTTTTTTGGAAGTAAAATTTTAATTTTTCATCGTCATTTCTTCAGCCATAGGATCTACTGTATAACATTAACCTGCTCTATAACTTTCTGAAAATTAAACTTATAAAAATCCATATTCCTTACAAGTTCTTCTTCAGCCCGTAATTGAGCGAGACTGTTCAGAAGCAAAAGCTGCAGATTTGTATGCGAACCGAAGAATGTTTATGGTAATTCATGTCATCGACCCGGTGTAAAAGTTTCAGAACCCCCAAATCATATTTAGAGCAGTCGGATGGAGCCATCGTTATAGATTTGCAGACAAAAACTGTTCTACCCTCACAAATTTTATCTAAAAACTTTGAGCTCGAACGTTAATGTTCTGTGACTCAGATATGCTAAGTTGTTGTGAACGATTCAATATCTTTTCTATAGTTTACATAACTTTTTGTTCTATATATTTGTTAAAGACAATTTATTACTTTGATATCCAGAAAAAAAGTAAAGCAACATGTTACCTTGAATAGCTTTAGCTATTTTGTTCTACTTTGAATGATTTACGCATAAAAGACCCCTTCTGCCGCATAAGTGGACCGATGGATGGATGATCGGAGTGATTCATGCTCCCACAGAAAATCAGTGTGCACGATTACGTCATTGACGATCATCATCAGCTTATTGCAGTCCACTGCTGGACATAGACTTCTCTGTGTACAATGATAAAGTTAAATAACAGTTTAAGAAAAATGAAGGCGTATACTACACGGTACAGTCAACTTTTTAGACTAATTAGATGGATATATCTATTACTAAAGTAGATCCATATTCTAGTCATTAACAGTCTTTTACATGAGGCCTATACCTATGCCCTGTAGTGGACACAGGGCATTGGTATAGGCCTCTCTCTAGTCACGTGTGTCACTACCATATTAACCCCTACCAGATGTGATATTGGTTAGTAACCCCGACTACTAAGACGAAAAGTCTCATCATTTTAATGCTCCAGAACGACCTTGTAAGAGTCAAAAATAAAAATAATAATAATATTAATCAGGTTTTAACCGAGTTTACATGTCTATTTTTAACATTTTACAAAAATATTTCACTGGTATTGTTAATTAACGTTGTCAAATAATTAAACTTGACTATGAATAAAAATCACAACTTGACCTTAAGAACAAAGTCAATTGCGATAAACCCCTTTACTGAGAATACCTTTTTGCGAATGTAAATCGTAACCGCCACCATTGTGTCAATACTATCCAACGGACAAACACAAATGAATTAAATCAACTCGTAACAAAGGCAAACCTTTTCCCATTAGGCGAAAGTAAACTCTAGTAATTGAGTTTCAATTGCTTTAAAGATTTATTTCCACTATGTTTGTATAAAGGCCTATATCGAAAAATTAAACGGTCCCCAATATTTTAATTGAATTCTAATTGAAAAGGGCGACCTTACTGTTGAAAAGTAAATTTAATTTACGAATATAAAAGTGTGAAGAATAATGGATACCAGCCCGGAGTTTTTTCATTTACCGATAATCGATAGGCTGTCTCTTGAAAGCCTCTTTTTGTTTAGAAAAATGAGAAGCGAGGCGTTGGCTTAAAAAGCTGATGTTAACATAAAGATATAAAGTATTTAGATTTAAGATAAATATGAGTTTCTCTTAGATAAGGACGTACCATGTACGTCTTCCTCATCACTTTTATTCGACTAAAAACTAGGAATAGGCATGATAAAATTCAATGACAATAAATATTATAAATATCTACACGCTTGTTTTTGTAAAATGTAACTTATTACTTGTAACCGTAAAATCTGTTTACTTTAGGAATATCATAAAGTAATTTGTAAATGTTTATTGCTGTTTCACGCAAAAACGGTTAAACGAATCTAGATGATATTTTGCATTGAGTGGTTATACGAGTAGTTTGGAATAGCATATGAGTGTGTTACTTCGATTTTTTTTTATTTTCTCGATGGATGAGCAAGGTACAACAACAAACATGGGTCATGGCGTATATAGTACGAAATAAGGATAACACATACCAGCCCCCCTAGCAAAGTTGCAAGCGTTTTTCTTTCTACAATCGTCCAATACTTTGTCTAAGATTACTTTGTTTGAAATTAACCAATGACACACGAGAATTTAGGCGTTAACGATCGCAGAAAGAATAACGCTTGCAACTTGGCTAGAGCCCCAGATGTCTTCAATACACTTAGTAAAATGGGATAGATAATGAATTTGGAAGCAAAGTTTTCTAGTTGAGGAACTACCAATTAATCGGATCAGGTTTGTTTGTGTCTACCCTTACTAGCAAACTTTACTACTTATAAAATTAGTTTGATTGATGTACTCTGAACTATTGGTCGAAGAATTTGTTGATAAATGGAAATCCAATCAAGAAATGCAGATAGTACTATATAATTCAGTACTGAATTTGTGGTTGAAAGGAGATAACATCTAGTCAAACACCAGGAGTTGTAAAAAAGGTGAAATACATATTAATAAAATATATCAGTACAGCATATTCAAAATAAAATAAGTATTTTTTGCACCATCGCTACAATACTGAAATTACTGTCCAAGACATATTATACTCACTCGATTATATTAATTTGTAATATAATTAAAACATAAACAAACATTTGACTTCACAATATTGATGCAAAGCATACAGAAACATATACTCTTACATTCATATACAAAAACTAACATTAGCAGAACTGTTTTTAGACTTTCACGACTTTTACATATAGTTTTTGTTTTACAGCGGGACTTTTTCGCGAAAAATTATTTAGGAGGTTTCGATACCTTTTATTTCCCTACGATAAAAACAGGTTACAGCGCTCGTGGTTATGGGATGACCTTTATATTAGCATAGTAAGAGTACTCAGCTTCGCGCTTCTCAATCAGCTCGATATATTGCTTACATTCCTTAAGATTTCTAAAATAATATTAATTTCCTATCATCACCTTACCTTTTCTGCTATCTTTTGCACCAATTTTTCTATTTCCTTACTAAACAGTCGGCTAACATCAATTTGCCTAAAATTATATTCGGCGAAATGTGGTAATTTTAAACACGTCTTCGTACTCTTCCATGGATGCAAGTGTGATATTATACTCTACGAGATTCAGTCACATCACGAAAATTCTTATTTCAAAATCTCTAATTACGTATAGTACAGACCGATCACCTAATAACTAAATCCTCAAATACCCCATACAACGTATTCCCTAGCCTTTGTTTCCGAAAATCAATTTTAACGACGATATAAAATCGGTAGGTATGTCGTTATAAGAAACATGCAATGTTGTGTTTAGCGCTCCGCCTAGCCCAACAATCAGTATGAAAGCTTTTATCTTGTCTATAATGTAAATAATGTCTGACTGCCTCGTCTATAACTTTAAAACTTTTATGTAGGTACTTATGTTCCATGATACTGATGCTCCAATGAATCTGACACTGATTGTACCTGTGTAAGAATAGTTCGATTCGGATAAGTTGTAAAGTTATCAAATATATAATTCTTATGTCGCGGTATTTGTTTCCAAACTCCGTCAAAACGGCTGGACCGATTTTCATGAAATTTTGTTGCATATCGGGTAGGTCTGAGAATCGGCCAACATCTATTTTTCATACCGAGGGTGACCGAGCCCTAAGTATTTATTTTTATGGCAAAACACCATTTTCCGTGTCAGATAGTTGAAATTATATATTATATACAATTCTCATGTCACGTCCTTGCTCACGATAAACTCCGAAACTATCTAACCGATTTGCACGCTTTTTTGTAAATATGTGCTTTGCTGGCGTGCCTAAGATAGAATAGTTAACATCACGCTTAGACCAATAGAAGTTGAGCATGATTGAAGAGAGAGGCAGACGATGCTGAGTGGATCAACTAGTATATTATTAACTATCACGCATACCAAATAATGTTTAAATGTTATAAACTGTTAAACTGTTTAATAGTAATTGGTTATTTTCTTATTAACTAAGTTTTGAATATGATATTAGTTTTAAATATTCATATTCATTCTATAGGTCAATCTTCGAAGTCTTCAAGAAATTTGCTGCTAATGCAGGAAGGAGTGTTCACAGCGCTAACGTAGTCGTTATTTCCGAGCTGTAGCTTCGTGCCGGTTTATAGGCGACAACAAATTACTAAACATTAGTTAACAAGCCTGACCTAAAATATATATATATATACTAATTCGTCCATGCATCTTAAATAAAAATTAAGTTAAATAATGATAAGATACTCATAATTTTTATTTTGTTTTTCTTTCCAATTTCAATGTCTCAAAAGCAATCTTTCAGAAATCAAATGTATTTAACTCAATTAAGAAAGTTTGTCAAAGCTCACATTTTCTTTTTAAACTCCCCAGACTGTTAAAACTAATCATATTAGTAATTTCTCTTTATAATTTACTAGTAACTTAGGTAAGTTCGAATCAAAGAGATAAACTAAGAGAAAAATTTGCTTTTTCGGATCATCGATTTGTCGAGTCTCAGTACTCCTAGCTAGGTCTCAACGTGGCTCCGAGAGCCCTTTCTCGGATTTGTGCAGAGCCACCTTAAGACCCAGCTGCCGGATTCGCTTGGGCAACCCTGGCCGTGGACCTCAGGGTTGTTGTGCAAGGCACTCGATGATACACTAGTGCCTCCCTGATGCAACTTCAGGGCAAAGTGTTAAACGTGTCAGAATACCACTTCGCCCCGGGAAAGCCTTCTCCTAGGCCAGAGCCCCCACGCGTATAATCGCATTGACGGTGGAGTGCCCCAGTCGGAAACTAGGATCTGGCCCTACCCTGCAGAGACGCTTGGCGGGGCGCCATGCAATTACTCTTTTAAAGCGCTAACTTAGCTCGGCCAGTCACACTATAGGACGATAGGCGGATGGTGAGTCCGCCGAGTCTGCTGCCGCTTTCGAATCAGAACTAGTTTCCCCGTCTTCCACAATTTTGGACAATGACAAACTTATGCACCTGAGGACTTGATGCCAAAGGTATTTTCTTCTAGTTGACCGATTAGGCGATGTAGCGATAGAATGAACTCGGTCCACTTAAAGGAAAATAAGAAATTTCGAACGAGATTCCTACTTTCAATACCTTACTTATAAAGTAGATTACCATTCCCTCTCACACCATTCTCCCTACACACAGCTTGCGCTACTTTGGGAGTCAGGGCTGTACAGTGTCTTGTAATCACATTTTGTTACAATAAAACTTATTATTATTATTATTATTATTCATTTGACTGCCTCGGTGGCGCAGTGGTAGTGAATGCGACTGCTGTGCTTGAGGTCTCGGGTTCAAATATTGAGTCGGACCAAGTGTTTGTGTGATCTACGAATATTTGTTTCGAAGTTTGGGTGTTTTCTATGCATAATATGTATTTATTTACAAAAAAAAAGTATATATGTATTCATATCAGTTGTCTAGTATAACACAAGCTCTGCTTAGCTTGGGACTTGATGGCGTTGTGTGTTTGATGTCCGAAATATTTATATATTTATTCCAGATTCATTATAATAAAACACTCAAGGTTCTTGGGTCGAAGCATAGGAGTTCAACTTGAAGAATATAAAATCATATCTCTCGAACAAATAATAAATGTTCTTGAGAGTACTCCAACTCCCAAATTTTACTCAGAACTTTTAGATGAGCAAAGAAAAATAAATATCATAAGTAGATACCCTATGTATTGCTTAATATTACAAATGCACTCTTAAGTGCACTTGTAATATTAAGCAAAATATCAAAAAAATATTTTTAAATAACAACAATATGAAAAAGTAATTCTGTACTTTGAAACTGAAATAACATAAATAAATATCATAACATGTAAGTGAGTTCAAGAAACTGCGTATTCAATAGGTTAATAAAGTCGAAAGTTTAAAATGAAAATTAAATTTACGAAATACAGTTGATTACCGATACCTGTATCTTTCGAATAAAAGATTAATCGTAAAAGGTATAATTTTTTCATGTATAAGCCATATGACACACTTGTATGGAGCCATTGATCAGCCAGTTCGTGTATATATCTGCCTACTCATTTATAGATCTTAAGAGCTATTGATATGGTATAATATACATAAATGATTACAAAATGTTGTTTTCCTAGCCGATTCCGACCACGACGGACAGTCTCAATGGAGACCAGCCAACCACGCAGGAGATATTATAGGATACAAGTGTGTGCAAAAACACAGGTGCACTCTTTATTTCCTCACTCTTATAATACGACGGGAGGTTTATCCGACACAACCGACTAGAGATTGGGCGCAAGACCGACAGATTTGCGTGCATTAAGCATTTCTAAAATCAGAAAAACTCAATACTCTCTCTTTTCCATCTGCCAAATTATAGCAAAACTATTAGAAAAGTTAATGTTGCTATATAGTTTAGCTATCTCACACTGGGTGTAGGATGTAAGGAACGTACTCAGAATCGTCTCCATGATTTGGAGGTCACGTTAACCAGTCGGTTGGGTGGCTTAAAACATCCAAAGGCAAAATCACGCAGCCACAACGTTGTCTTGCCAGTCCTAAACCCGCACTTGGCCAGCGTGGTGACGTGTGACCTTAACCCTCTCCTAAGAGGAGACCCGAGTCCAGCAGTGGGACGTTATAGGTTGTAGGAAGCATTCAAGCTTAAGTAACGCCAATCTGAGAAGCGAAACTAATCTTAAAACTCAATTAACACTACTTCAGTCATACTTATGTTGTCACTAATATTCGCATTTATTCGCTTTTAACCTTGGCTTATATAGGTTTACAGTTCCAGAAGATTAACGTTGACAATCTATAAAATGAACAAGCAATGTTATCTCTTAATTTCAATTAAATGGAAAAGGTATCGACCTCAATATAGTAAACAACAGAAATCGCTCTGATTTATTATGTAAGCAAAGTTGTACAGAATTTGAATGAGATTTGCATATGTAACGGGAATTTTGTTTGAAAAGTACCAACCGTACAGAGGTTCTATGTTATTTATTGCTTATTTAGAAGTATTACACAGACTAAGTTTTATTCGCAATGTAAGTTATGTAGGCCGTGGCTGTAGTTACGATTTTAAGTCCAGTGGGAATTGCGTGTTTCCTATTTTAACAAATATGGTTCCATTACTCATTTATTATTATTTATGCATGTTCGCTCAATACTTTCTAAACATGAGTCCTTCCCACATCACACTCTTTCTATTATATCTATTCTGTATTTACTGGTTTCTAAAAAAAATCCGAGGTACATGATTTCGTTTAAAATCTAAATCCTCAAAGCTACACACTCTGTGTAGGTGAAATCTTATAAATGAAAATCTGCAGATCTATTTTGAATACACACTAAAATTATTATGTAGTAGGTGATAGCAGCGTCTTCTACTCGGTATTATTAGAATTTATCAGAGTTTTAGTTGGCCGTAATTTTCTTTACTTGTAATGAAATAAAGTTAGTCACATTTCCACAACTTGTATTTTTTTCCCATCTGCCTGTCAGTAATTTGTATTTTTTTCCGATAACTATAAAAAGTAGTACCTTTGCGTAGTTGACAATTTGCCTGTACTTATTTCTAGTAGGATTGCCGGTTCAGTATTTTTAGAACGTGCGTAAAATAAAGCCAGTATTGTGTCCACTGCGTATAAATCATAAAAATAGGACATTTGTGACAATTTATTACATGTCGAGGATCGGAAAACATTAGTTCATTTTCTGTACAGAAATACAAAACCAATGGACTAAAAGTATTTAATAGTCAACCAATGTATCTATCCCTAATATGTTACATACATTTATTTAAATATTTCAACATTTAATTAAATATTTAACAACGTACAATTTCAACAACTATCGTTTCGGTGAAATTCAAACAACAGTTTATATGACTAAATTGGTTTGTTTGAAGATCGTAAAATTATTCCAATCTAAATACTATTTAAATAGTACATACTGTATGTACACGAGGACTGCTTCTTGAAATCAACTATCCCACAAAAAACATTTTCATGTAAAATGTTGCCAAGACGACTGTTTATGGTTTACCCTTTTTTTCCTCGTTTGGAAATCACCTCGGAGGTGGAACCTCCTGGTGGCATGTCGGACTCGACCGACTGAAACCGCACACCATTTTGGGTACTTGATGCCGGGGAACCAGGTGCACCCTAGAAAGGAAAACCCTGGAACCCCGACGTACTTAGGCCACCTACGCTTTGTAGATGGCCCCCTACTGTGAGGGAACCCCAATGTACCCATTATTTTCCCCGGGGCGCGCACGCTCCGTAGCGTCCGCGCCTCCACCCGAGCCTGCTTCTGCCGTAACATAATGCCGAATAGCTTACAAATGACATCTGATGCGGTATACTATGGGGATCTTGTTTGAACTGTGGTAAATTTATAATCAGATGTAGCTGACTTCGAACCCATAATATATTTTATCCGTGGTGCTTTCGGGTTTGTAAAAGGTGTCTGTTAATTTTAACTTTATTTTGTCTCCCGCTTTGCTAATGAGGTAAGTGGACTTGTTATATTTCCAAATCCTTCAGTATTCTTCTGATTAATTTCTTTGCAGATTCCAAGACAGTTTAATTTTTTCTGGAACTTCCCGAATATCATAACTCGGTGTGTTTGTGATCCTGGTGTGTACACCAGGATCAACAGCAGAATTAAGGAGTTACAATGGAAGGCGTGTAGGCGGGATTAGTTCCAAACACAGAAAAAAAAAGTTAAAAATTTGTTAACATTTATTAAAAGATGATTATTGAAATTAGACGGCCTCTATCTACTGAAACTTTTTTATTGTCAGTAGTTGCAATTGATTTGCAAGCTTGACCGTATTTACAAAACTATATTAAAATCTGGACGGGAACAAGTATTCAATTATTTTATTTTATTCAAAACAATAGCTACAAGAAAAACATCATTTATTGTTCTTCAATAAATATAATAGTTTATTTATCAATATATTTTAAAATCGCTATCCAGAAGTCTAGTATAAAATTGATAGTTTGTAAATGTAAACTTTAATGTTAAGAAACCGTTAATGAAATTCAGGCCGTTGCTTGATCGACATTAGATGGTACCCTTGCTCGACTGACGTCTTTTGCAGTGCACAATATTTGATGAATGTGTCTCGCCTTCAATATCACGGAATATAAGTACTGTATATCATAGAGCAGTATGTACATATACATTTATTTGCTTAAATTAAATCGTTGATTAATTTAGTATGTTGTGATGTTTCATTAACCATAGCCCAGAGTAACGCGAAGCACTTACAGACATTTTTATAATAAATGTTTTAGTTCTATACCCAGTGGGGCTTTGCACGGCAGTTTTTGTAATTCTCTAATTTCCTCTACAATAATGAAAATCTTCCTATTGAATCATATATTTCTGAACATTGCATTAAAATCTGTTAAGGAGTTTCAAGTAACTAAGCTAATAGACAGCGGCAGTAGCTTCTTTTTGTATTATGGAAAGATATCCATAATATGTCATATTGTAATAATGTATTCCTAAATCTAAACTGTTTTTTAACGTTTGATCCACGAAAATAAGCAGAATCCCTCACCCTTACTCTGATAAACGTCTATCTATCAGTTCATGACAGTTCATTAAAAGAAAGTATCAAATCAAAATAAATATGAATGTATATAATTGACAATGAAGCCCTTTCTGTAACAGCGATGAAAAGATGTAACCATTTAGATTTCTATATTAACACTTTGAAGTTAAATTCAAAGTAAAAAATGTATTTAAAGAGAACCAAATCTAAAACAATAAAGGATTTGTGGTAGATATTATAAGGGAGCCTTCTTAATCAATTCACGAGATAAAAGGAACTTTTGTACATTACAAGTTAATTGCGTTTCTACGGAACTGTGTTGTCTATAATCAAGAATATAACTGAAACGGCACTTAATTTATTATAATCAATTAGAATCAAATATTTGATATGAAAAAGGCTTGTTTGATCGTATCACTAATAACGACGTTCCCAACGTAATTGTAGAACCTTCCAAATTATTATTCAACACACAGCCTTACATAAATATAGTCATGTTTTACGAAAGTGATTTTAAAATTTTAAGTTATGCGCACTTTGCCTCCGTGCATCCAAGGAAAGGCAAAGATGAAAGTAACGAAGAAAATACGAGAAAAGAGTGTAGTTTTGTGATCATAAACAAAAAGAGTAAAGTTACAGAAATCTCTAGTTATTCTTTAGCAGTTGCTATTAAGCCATTAGTAATATTTACATCAATAGTAGGGCCTCATGTACTTCAGTATCAAGGAAACGATATAGTTAAAACAAAATGTCTATACAAGTTACACACATTTCTAGTTATAGCGGCATATTTAGCACTTACTTCGTCAATTCAACCAGAAAGTTGGTCAAAGACAATAACTGACTATCCGCTGAATATTCTTACGAAAACTTATGGTGTAGTTAACGTCATAGAAACTACTTATTTTTTGTTCATGACAGCATTTCGTAACAATTCAAAATTCATCTATTTATTTAAGATTCTAATTAAAATTGATATTCATTTTGCGTGTTCTAAAATAGCTTTTAGACGCAGACGTTCAGTGTCAATAATATTTCTTCTAATGCCAATTATATTGACACAAAGTTCTTTTTTCCTGAGATATTTTAATATTCAAAATATTTCAGCATATGTTACATTTTTCCTTTTAATGGTGCAAGGTACTATAATTTGCTTTGTGATTGTCACTATTTTCATAAAACTATTAAATTTAAATAAAGTGTTAGAGAAGAAAGTTAAGCATATATTATCTGAACAAAAAGAAAAAATTCTGCAGAATACAATTTATGATTCACTAATATATGTAAGTATAATTATTTAAATTACTTTCGCATACAACTTGTATAAAAATGGGATTAAAAACAATTTAGTTGAGTTGCTAAATTGAATCAAAAATTTGTGGAGTTAAAAATGTATATTCTGTTTTATCTGGTACCTTCTAGCAGTAACTTCAATAAGAAAGCCTCTTTATTGGCAAATGTCTGCATGATATTTATATTATAAATGCGACTCTGTCTATTTGTCTTGATTTCACGACCAAACCGCAAAACAAATATTTTCATTCGAAAAATTCATTTAATTTAATTTTCATTAAGACGATTAAAATTTTCATCATCATAAACATAACACTAAAAAATGATTTTATAATTTCCAGACGGTTTGTAAGGAACCTAATATTATTGAAAATCTCAACCTAGACTATTGTTGGTTTGAGTTAATGCAAATTTATGATAAAATAGTCGATTGTCTTAATCTGTTCAATGAAATATACTGCGGTCAGGTAAGTAGACCATAATATATAACATCTGCAAATTTTTGCTTTACCAGCGTTTACATTATTTTATTTAATTTGGGACCTTTTCAACATGATTAGTGCCATTGACCTGAAATCTATTCTTATGATTGTTATACTCGTATTATCCTTTTTTGTCTTTACCTGTATCATTGACTATGCATGTCTATGTCTACACAAAAAGGCAAATAAACCTGTTCAACAACAAGCAACAACCATAACGTCCTACTGCTGGGCTCGGTTGTCCTTTTAGGAGAGGGTTAAAGCCATACGTCATCATGCTGGCCGAGAGCGGGTTGGGGACTGGTAAGACAACGTTATGACTACGTAATCATTTAAAGCAGCAAAAGAAACAAAGGTTTTCGTATATTTTTTTATTGAAATTAGAAATAATAAATAAACAATATATATCAGTTGTCTAGTACCCATTATACATGTTCTGCTTAGTTTGGGACTAGATGGCGTTGTGTGTTAGATGTCTAACAAATTTATTTATTTAATACAAATAGTATTTCAATTCTAGGTATTCATCATGTTTAATTCGTGGCTACTATGTACTCTATTGATGATATGTAGATCTCTGTCACCCTCTGTAAAGGTGAGTTCTACACTGTTTCTGTAATACTATATGAATACAGTATCTAATAGCAGTTAGACTTTCAACAGAGCAATGTTACAAACATAGACACACACTCTCTAAAATAATTAGTGTACAATTATATCGTTTCTAAATGCATTAATATTAGTCATTAGTCATTAATTATTAGACATGCAACAATTTATATACATATATTACAAATCTTGACGAGGCTTAAAATATAACAAAATAGTAGACTATCCTTTCAGTAAAACCGTGTAAAACCGTCTCGTGTAAAATCGATTCTTGGAAGCCTGTTAGTAATAATACAAAAGCTATTTAAAACGAGCTTACTATAAAAATAAGCTAAAAATGATCCTTTTCATTTATTTATTTATTTATTCATAATTTTATTTTATTTTTTAGTATGCTGATGTATTTCTCAGCGACTTATTCCTGTACACGTGTTTAAATAGCCGTCCCCTGTTTTTGGCAATCATGGGCGAAATGTTTACTGCACGACGAAAAAGGACTCTCACGTTACTCTTGAATACGTTACTCAATGAAAAAGGTAATTATACTAATAAGCACCATTAAGAAAAGTAGAACATTTAATGAAATTTGAATGAATATGGATGTTATATCAGGTATTCATTTGCAAATTTATGTGAATTCAAAAGTTTATATAGGATATTCAAATATGTAATATTTTTCCTAGAGCACGTGTACCTCAGTCAAGTGGAAACCATGATAATGTTGGTGGGGTCGCGAAAGCTGGAGATATCAGCCAACGCGTTCACTGTTAACGTGCCAATCGTCATGACCTTTGCTGGTCGAATTATTTCGTACGTCGTGCTCATCATTCAATATTTCTACAAAAAAGTATTTTTTCAAATAGGTGACTCTAAACATATAGAAAGAGTAAATTGTTAGTACGTAAGTCAAAACTTTATTTCTCAAGATTACACACATCACTTACAAGAAGAAATAAAATATAAATCACAAAAGATAAAAATAACACATTTATATAACAGTTATACTGTAGGAGAGCAACGCTTCGGCATTAATGGGCCGGCTCGACTGGAGTGATACCACGGTCTCACCGAAAACCGGTATGAAATAGCGCTTGCGCTGTATTTCACCGAGTGAGTGAGGATACCGGATGCCCCTGAACTCTAACCCCTCACCCTCCTCATTCCCACCCTCCCCCTCCTATCCATTGTGTTGTGGGTGCCCATGGGCGGCGGTAATCGCTTACCATCAGGTGATATGTCCGTTCGTTTGCACACTATTTTATAAAAAAAATGATAAATAGACAGACTATTACAAACTGATTTCCAAGCAATGTAGGTACTTAAAATAAAATTTTTCATGTTGTTTAATAATAGCTGAGTTGTCTTTTAAAAAAAGAAAAAAAGAAAGAAATGTTTAACTGTAAAATGCCGTTAAGTCTTATTTAATTACTAAAATGCTAAGATGATGGTGTATTGGGGTTGCCAGGTTATAACCCGCCCCTGTATGATGTGTGTTTCAATCCTTTGTAATGTTTTAACATTTTTTTAATCATTATCCAAGGATTTTAGTAATTAAATAAGAAAACTGAAGGTATCATCAGATATAACAGGTATATCAGGTATAACAATCAGATAAAGTGGAAGGTAATCATATATTATCATAGAAGTATTTATGATACGCATGGAATGTACTATAACAGCAATGTATGGAGACTAAATTAATTATTCGACGCATTGTGGTTTCAAGCGTTAACAGAAATAATTATTAAATTTATTTTCATTGCGAAATACTCAATAGTGGGGTGTATTATACTCGTAGCTGTTGATATATTGTGGTTAACTCTTTGACGTATTGTTAATATTCGCTTTTGTGCAATCATGTACTTTTGATTTACGCCGCAACCAAAAATGCCTTCGCTAATTAAATGTGTTTACTGGATCAACTTATTTAATAATTTCGTTCATAAGGATTAATTTTGACTTCAATTACCGCCCTTGTCATTTATTCACCTAAATTTGACAATGCTTACAATTTTATCCAATGTATTAGAGGTTTTACTTTGTCTAGCATAGCTCTCATGGTTTGTCAACAAAGCTCTTAAATATGTTTAGATGCCTAATTCTAGAATAGTTATACGAGTAACTTATCTTTAAGTAATTATCAATATAAGTAAGTATTTCAAAATTCTAACAACAAAAACCACTTCAAAAACTGGACCAAACTGAAATGGCTTTACACGGGAAGCACCAGCTTTCAAATAAAAAAAGAATCATCGAAATCGGTTTGCATGACATTAAGTTATTCTTCAATTTGTCACGCGCATATTTAATGCAAATTGAGGTTTTTATATGGTTTTCTCATGGATGATATTGTCATAATTGAATTGAATTAAAATGGGACCACACAGAAATCATCAGATTCCAATTAAAAAAAACATGAAAGTCGATTCACCCAGTCGAAAGTTATGAGGTGAGAAAAATAAAAAAAAGCAGTCGAATTGAGAACCTCCTTTTTTTTAAGTCGTTTAAAAGTCAATTCGAACTTGGTTTGAGTCGGCGTAGTGAATACTTTTAATAATATTAATTATGATGTGGTACCGCTTATTCAAGTTTATTCGGTCTCACTTTGTAATCTCCTCTAAATTATGAAAATGATTTTTACCTAGTTTCAGACAAAACAGAAACTTCTCTCGATTATCATATCTATAAATAAGTGTGTTCAGACTATCTTGTTGGTAATAGCTTTATTAAAATTTCTTGAAGCAATTTATAGTGTTTATTTTCATTACTGTTTTCGTTTAAAACGCTTCTTCTCAGTTTTTCCACCGTACTTAGGCTCTTAGTAAGCGTACTAAGAACATAAGTACAGTGCGTGGGAGACGACTAAATATAGAGATAATAATTAGTCTAGCGATGTTCACTAATCAGGACAATCTTCTTTGTTTGTATAATATAATAATGTAGTACAAATCTTTTTCATGTTTTTATTTTATATGTAAGTTACTATTTAAGGGAACAGGATATCTGTAGCCCGTTTTTTTTTCTTTTCTACTGTGATATCAAATCACAATAACAAGATTTAGGAAAAGGACATTTATACGATACTCTTCATCTTCTAACTCAGTTGCTTTATGTACATTCATTACAAAATTCAAGAAATTTAAACATTTTCACGTTTGAGTTATTCGATGAAATATGGCCGAATGATTGAAACTGATTGGATAAGAAAATACGTGACCAACATTTAAAATTCAATACTTTCTCAACCTTTCTACCAGTCACTTACAAAGCCAGATGAAGTCGTTCTTTGAATTTGTACTAAATAAGTGAGAATTCATTCGATGCATTTCCTTTGAATTTTTCGCAGTAACGCCAGACACTAGTTGACACGCTTTAGCGAACATGTACTGAATTAAAAAGCAAACAACTATATTTTTTCAAATTTTTGATAATAATTGTCCTAAAAAATCCTCTTTATTCTTCTTACAAAATTATGTGGACTATCAAATTTTTAATTAGAAATCTTTGAGTATTATTATTAGTTCCTAGTATTTTGTTAATGTTGTTTATCTTTTGGCGACATTTAAACAACGAATCATTTAAACTAAGCACAAACAAAACCACATTGCCGTGATAAGTGACAATACTGTGACAATAAAAATATCTTTTAATCAACAAATATTCAACTTTTATTCAAAATAGGCTAGTAGAAATGTAGCTTTTTAAAAAGTTACAGTTTGATAAAATTTATATTCCTGAACAGACGTAATAGCGGGCTTTCAGTAGAACGTATTGTGACGTATTCAATTCTTCGTAAATGATGAACGATGTGCTACCTCATAATTCCATGAATCAAAGCGATTCATCTTACTTTCTAAAGGCTCTTATGTTTATATCTTACAGAGGCTTACACATTTATACCATACACATATTTTTATAATTGATATTCAACATATTGAAGAGGCTTACTTTATAAATGAATGCTAACATATTAATATGTAGGGAACGACGGCTGCTTTATGTACCATATTATGATCTTAAGAGGAATGAAACATTTTATTAATAGTAATTTTGTGTAGGTCGTTAAGGAATACTATTGATTCAAATGTACAGTTTTAAGTTGTTGTAGGCATCCATTAATAAACATAAGAAAAACATCGCAATCGTATGCAATTTTATCAATGGGGTTGTATTAAGAGGAGAGAGAAAGCTCAGTTCTAATATAACTTAAAAAAAAACATTGTAATACTTACAGAGGAAAATAAACTTTATTAGCAGTTTTTTCATAAAATGGGATTTAGAACCTAAAACAGAAGGTTTGATAAACTTGTGAATTAACTACAATAAGCCAAAAAATCAAACGCATAAAATCTTCTAAATCTTATTAAACCACTCCCATAAAGGATCTACTCGGTTGACTTAACTCCACGATGTACTCGTAACACAGTTACACACCGTATTGCCTAAAATACCAATTTATATCAAGACCTCAATTAGCATTCAAACTACAGCAACGCATTTTGAACTCAAACCTTAATCGGGCAAATTAATCACCTTTTTCAAAAGTCCGTACATGTACATTCAAGCACTCCACAGACCTTTCAAAAAACAGGTGAAATTAATATATGTTAGGCACTATACCTCTGAGTGACGATCGCGATTGGTACTCTATAGTGAATCTAAGCGATTTATCTTCCTCGTGTGCCAATACTGACACCGGGTTTCACTGTAACCACGAATTAGAAACATTAGAGACAGTCTCAAAGAAGTGTTCAATAGGCACAAGCAACTGAGTAGTTGTTTAACCTGTGTAGTGACCACTAATACCCATGGACACCTGCCATTCAAAGGGTAAAGGATATTGTCCAGAGTCCCCAAAATTATGATCATCATTAAAATTAGATTAAGTAGCGATTTAAAAAATTAATGCCAAAAATTATTCAGATACATACATATATTTTTTTTTTATATTAGAAAGGTAACATTGAAATGTATGGTTGTTAACATTTATAACGTATATAGAAGGATATAGGAATAAATCAATTACACTGATATTAGGTCTTTACCTATGAAATTGCCGTTTTGTATGCAATAAGTGAAAGTACTTATTTTTTCAAACTTTTTTATTTCTGTTATTCGAAGTAATCACCCATGCAATCGACGCATCTTTGCCAACGCATTGGCAGTTTATTGATGCCCTTCTTGTAAAAATCAGCTGGACCGGAGGCAACAAACTCTTCAAAGGCCTCTCGGGAATTGAATTTTTTACCCACTAAAAAGTTGTCTTAATTTTGGAAAAAGTAATAGTCGGTTGGTCTGGTGAGTATGGCGGATGAGGGAGAGCTTCCAACCCCAGCTCTTGCAGCTTGGAGACTGTCTGTTGCGCAGTATGGGGTCGCGCGTTGTCGTGAAGGAGCAGTGGGGACGACCGATTGACCAAAACTGGTTGCAGATGTGCAAGCTTCTCCATCATTCTCTCCAGTTCTTCACAGTACACATCTGCATTAATGCCGTTTTGTAAAAAGTTGTGGTGAATCACACCCGCACTAGACCACCAAACAGTGACCATCACCTTTTTAGGGGTAATTTTTGGTTTAGGGCATTGCTTTGGTGCTGAACCAGGGTCTAACCAACTTGCTGAGCGCTTTCGATTGTCGAACAGAATCCATTTTTCGTCGCACGTAACTATTCGTTTCAAAATTCCTTATTTTCTTTGCCTGTTGAGCAACGAAAGGCAGGTCTCGACGCGTACGTTGCGCTGGCGATCGTTAAGGTCGTGGGACACCCATCTATCAAGCTTTTTTACCTTGCCAATTTGTCGCAAATGGATCAATATTGTTTTGATGCTTACATTAAAAGCTGCTGCTAGCTCAGCTGTAGATTGAGTTTCGTCAGCTTCCACAATCGCCTTTAATTCATTATTGTTAACCAAAGTCTCCGGACGACCACGAGCTTCATTTTTCAAGTCAAAATTTCCAGAACGGAACCGGGAAAACCAATAAAGGGTTGTGCGTTCATTTGTACAGTTCTCTCCGTAAACGTTTTTGATGTTACGTGCCGTTTGTGTCGCATTGGTGCCACGACGGAACTCATATTCCATAATTACACGAATTTTTAAAGTATCCATTATGACGAAAAATGTTCAAATATAATGAAAATACAACGCTAATCAAAAAACAAAAGACCTAGTTTGTAAATAGAATGTCATGGTTTTAAAACAAAATTAATTTGAATTTAGAATACAGAGCCATTACAAACTTTTTTTTATTTGAAATGACCAGTACTGAAGAAACGCAATTTCATAGGTAAAGACCTATTATAATAATTCTATTTATAGACTTTACTGTAGTTGATCACATTAATATCTCTTCGATTCCCTTGTTAACGCTCAGGATTATTTTTTTTTAGAATTCTTTGCTTGCTCAGTCATCAAAATAGAGCACACGGTTAAAAGCAACTTTGCACTCTTGTATAACAAATAACTATTACTGTGCAATATTTTCGAAGTAATATTGATACAATGATAGCTGTCCTTAAAATCCAGAGTCAAAGTTTGAACTTTTGGGCACTCTACTTTTGAAAAGATATTCGTACTCACCTAACAGCGTCAGTGAATAGCCGGCGGGTCATAGTTCACGCTGTGTCAATCACGAACCCCTGAATAGTCCTTGGATAACCCTTTTACGAAAAACAAGTTCAGCATTCGAAATCTCTCCTAAAAACTTTCCTTGTAGATAACTAATATTGTGTGTTATTTTTTCATCTTTTTCTGCGATGTTTTTTCTTTGACTTCTTTTTCGTAGAGTTACTCTTCAAATTTACGTTACTATTTAAAAAAACAAAAATTATTTTTGTACTAGCTATCAGTTTTTCTTTCTAAGCAATTTCAGAAATTAATTAGCAAACAATTTATGTCATATATCTCAAATTTACAACACATGAAATTTGAATATGATTTTAAACTTTCGTTTTCTGTCAAGAGCTCAACGTTTTTATGTCTTGTGTTTCCTGTATAAATGTTATTCACATAAATTCATATAGAGCCACAAAATAAAATATTTTATCCTTCAACTACAAAAAATATTTAATTCTGTAAATAGTAATTTGGCTTTCAAGTATACATATTTAAAAAAATATACGACAGATTTGTTTATTTAAATAAATCTTTATCAAATTATGTTTTGATCTTGACATTCGATAAATTATTACAATCGATTGAGCATTTCTTAAAAATATTTATAATATTTATCAAAATTTACAGACGTCTTTTAGTTTTAATGATTTTTTCCTTTTTAACTCGAAACGGCAATCAATCTAAATTAAGTCAGTGCGTGATTTGCTTGTCAAACAGATTGAGTTCAATATGACTCCACTCGACTTGCGGATTAATTGAAAGAGGGTGACCACAGATTCGATCACACTCCCTCCCACATTTGATCAAGGTATAAGATGTTAGCGAGTAAAAATGTGCACAGATTTAGTGTTAGGTAGAAATATTGATAATGGTGGTGAAAATACAGTATGAACGTCAAGTCCCTTACATAATGGCAACAGTAATTTTTTTAAACCATGAAAGAGAAACTGCTTAAGTGATTACTGTTTGATTAATAATAATTAATTGATTAAAAATAATAAAAAATAATAATTAAGGAAGACTTATGAAGAAAGTTCAGCACAATCGTAATGCGGTTTTATTTTGATATAATTTCATTTGCAACGTGAAATAAACAGCAAATACAAAAGTGAAAAAAATATTAATAGATTTATTGGATAGATTTAGTTACTTATTTTAGTTATAATAAAAAAAACAGAAACACAAAACAAAAAGTAGATTAAAGCCTTACAGTGGTTTGCACTTCGGCATTTTAGTGATATTAGTATTACTATGGTATTGAAGATTTCACGCAACTTTGTAAACTATAGAAGAATTAATTAAATTAGTCTTCTGAAATATTCTGCTTTATTAATCAACTGCATCATTGTATTTTATTGTGTTAACGGATATTGGCCTGAAGTCGTAAGTGTACATTAAAAGATATTTGTTTTCTATTCTTAAAATTTCTTGAAACGAAAATAATCTGAATATAAGAAGTATATACACATAGGCAAACAAAAATCTGTAGGAGTTGAATTCTAAACTGTAATAGAAACATGACACATCTATCCTTGCGAAAAGTATCTAACGGTAACGTGACAAGATAAGAAAAACTGCATAATTTTCGCGCTTTTCACTTAAGGCTTCTGAGGTTAGTTCTCAAGACCATATTTCCTTTCACGCGTGATTTCCCCGGACGCTTCTTATAGGCTGTTACCTCTTACAGGTAGAAGCGATCCCTTCTTCATCAATACCTTGATATATCTTCCATTATTCGATTACATGTTGATTTATTGAGCACTCTTATGTAAGCCAACATTGTCTATGAAAGTAATTTTACGAATTTCGTTTGACAAACGAATGAATACGTTTTCATTTATAATTGATATCTGTAAAGTCTGTAGAACAAATTTGTTGATAATTTCAGAGGTCGGTGGCTGATATCTGGATAAAATATTTACAGTGCGTTTACACAAGCATAATAAAGCTTAATTAAGTATTGCGTTATTTAACCTAAACAAAACAATAATATCCTGATTTCATTCCTATCAGTATCTTATTATATTACTTGATTATATTCTTACCGTACATAAGAATATTACTCTTAACATTTAGCTTGTACCTCGAAATTCAATTTCATAGTATATTTTTCATTCAGTATCCATTCTCAAATCGTAATAATGTTTTATAACCAAGCAATGAACGTTAAGGAAAAATATACTTAGGTACATTCTTGTAGAATATGAACGATACGATAGAAAGTTTTCTGTATGTAACGTTTGCTAACAAAATCGCTATCGCTAATCGTGTCACTAAGAAACACCACCGTAAATCGTTGGGCTAAGATAATGATCTGCAGAATGGGGGTGGGCTGTGGATTACTTTTCCCAATCAGCGCGTCGTAATAAATATTTGATGAGTTACACGGAACAGCCCTTTATTTTTAACTAATTGCGTGTCTTTGTTGTCATATCGGCTTAACAAGAGTTTAATTTAAGTACAATCGCTTTGTTTTAGAGTAAATTGAGTTTTATCTTTGGCTTACTGACTTTACAATTAATTTGAAGAAATATACAACAAAAGTATTATTTATTCAAGGTTTTTGTTTTAATCTATTGGTTTTGTGATGTTCTTTGGCTATTTTCTTTCTAGATTTTTATGTTTTCTTTGCTCTTTCTTACAGTATTGCATGTTGTCTGAGTAGTTCAAGTAATAATTCACATTTATATTTTAGTCGTTGGAGAGCCACCATTCGGCATATATGGGCCGGCTGATACCACGGCCTCACAGAACACCGATGTCAAACAGCACCTGCGCTATGTTTCATCAAGTGAGTGAGGATACCGGAGATATCATACCTCAACCCCTCCCCCAACTCCATTTCCATTCCCAAAGGTCGGCAACGCACTTGTTACGCCCCTGGTGTAGCGGTTGTTCAAGGGTGGCGGTAATCGCTTACCATCAGGTAATACGTCAGGCAACACCAGAGACGTCACAAGTGTGTTGCCGACCTTTGGGGATGGGAAGGGGGATGGGGGATGGGTTGGGGTATGGGCCTCCGGTATCCTCACTCACTCGGTGAAACACAGCGCAAGCGCTATTTCACACCGGTTTTCTGTGAGCCGTGGTATCACTCCGGTCGAGCCGGCCCATTCATGCCGAAGCGTAGCTCTCCCACGAAAATATATATACACATATTTGATATTTGCCTCTATCTAGTACACTTCTAATAGCAATAACATTAACTTACTGTGCGCAAAATGTATTTAACTGAATAAGCATCTTATTGAATAAAATATATGTAACACCGTCTACAAAGATCTACTTACATCAGCGTGAAAAGCGCATTGAGCACACATATTTTCCAAGAAAGTTTCTCGCTAATTATCTTCTCAACTTCTCGATTAACGAACTGCGGTTCGCAGAGGCAAAGTAAATTACGTACGTCTAACTTCATTACCGCACGCAGAAGGCCCTCGCAAATCGACGTGTTACGTACTTGGTGGTACTACCGCATCTAAGTTATTAGGGTTAGCTCATCTACTTGCTGAATTGAGTTTTTCGTATTTACTATGCGGCATGTATAGAGTCGAAATGGCTTTTTACGAATACATTGTCTTTAGTTTACTGTTTAGCCGCATATATTAGTTACACATGATTGGCGATATAAAACTACATTTTACAGCATACGATACTTATTAGTAACAAAAATACATGCAGTGGAATATAGAACCTCCTCATTTTTTGAAGTCGTTTAAAAGGGAATCAAAATAAGGAACCACTGGCTTACAAACCAGTCTGGTTTTGAATGAGACAGTACAAGTGATTAATTTTATTATTGAAATTACGCAAGGTACAAAAAAAATATTTTCTTAATTTATTTTGTAGTTCAGTGTACTTTACGAAAACGTTACTTATCTATCATACTACTCGTATCTGTACATCTTTTACAAATTCTCTAGCCTAAATACGAAGTTTTCTTATATTTCAGACATGATTCCCTTTCATGATACAGTTTTTACACAATCACATAAAATCTAAAACTGTGGTATTTTACAAGTGATAAATATAATATATTATTAGTTTAAAGGTGTATAAACTGACAACAAAGCATGTCGGGTAAACACATGTCAATCGGGTTTCTAAGTTGTCCCGTAACTTGACGTTTATGTCAAGTTAAATATGAATGAGATTTTGTAATAAACATAAATGTATTATAACAAGGTTAACAACACTATAATTTTTCATCTGCCTATCACAGTCCACTGCTGGAGATCCCTCTACCATTGCGTGTTAGTTATATTGATCACTCCTGCCAAATATCTTGCGCATATCTTCAACATAACTAGCCTGAGAGCGCTCTACACTACGTCTGTTGAGATTCAGTCTAATAAGTGTCTATGTTTCGGTTCCGTATGTCATGTAATTCTAAATAGCTGCGAAAAAAATGAGGACTGCAACTTTATTTTCTTGCAAGGAGCAAGGCTAAACGGAGATCAGCATCCAAGCGAACCGATAAAACTGTTTCATTCTAATATATTACATGCAATCAGCTACTGTCCGATGTGTCTTTGTTGACACGCAAGTTCCACTTCCAAAGACTTTACGTACTTATGACGTATAGGTTTAAAGGTCTTGTATGTTTTATTATCATAAAATGTTTAAAGAGAATTTCTAATTCCAGGAAATGGCATTCATAACCTTTAGTCCGGCAGTAATAGTCTAAAATAATGGAATATACGAATATTCCATTATTTTAGACTATTATTCAATGGTGCCAATACTTGTAGTATTTCATTTTTCTTCACTCTACTTCACTATTTTGTACGTTATAATCATATGTCTCTTAAATACTCTATTAAAATTAATTCACTCTAGAAACTAATGTACTCCTATTTTTTTTAATTGAATAAAGTAATACGAGCAGACGTATTGCCTGATGGTAAACGATTACCGCCGCCCATGGACATCCGCAACACCAGAGGCGTCACAAGTGCATTTCCGGCTTTTTTAAGAAGGAGTACGCTTATTTCTTGAAGGTTTGAACGTCGTATTGGTCCGAGAATACCGCAGGCGACAGTTTATTTGTGGAATGAAGTGTTTTATTGTGCGAGGCAGAAAGTTCCTAGAAAACCTCACAGTTGTGGACTGCCAGCCATCTAAGTGATGGGAATGGAACTGCTGTCGCGTAGGAAAATAGCGGAAAGAGACGGCAGGAATCAGTACGAGCAATTACTCGGAGCACTCCCAATAGTAAATGCGGTAGAAGATACATAGCGACGCCACATCTAAACTGCAATGCCAAAGAGTCCAAACAAATTGAAACTTCCTGGCAGTCAACGGTTTGAGCCGCTCTCCGTTAAACGTGGTCTAGAGGGAGGAGCTGGTACTGGGATGCTCCCGCCCAAAGATAAGGACACTATTCCATATGAGGCCGAGCCTGCGTCTTATAAAGCTGAAAGTGGAGTGCCGGGGTGAAATAACGTCTCGATCTGTTTAGCACGCCAAGCTTCTTCGAGGACAATTTGGCCTCATCCTCCAAAAACTCACCGTCGACTACGACCTTTATGCTTCTATCTACTACAAGCAAATCTAGTGACCCATTCGCATAGTTTCTCGGGAAGCACATAGAAAAAGAGCCTATAAAGAAGCACTTTGTGCCAGGCCTTCGTAATATTCAAACTAACTGCCAAGGCTTCTACCTTAGTCTCAATCACCTGTGCCCAGCGATGTGTGAGGTCAGACCTGCTGATCGATAAAAATATATTACAAAATTTTAACAAAAAAGACCGACTTCAAAACCTAGACCAAATTGGAATGGAATTACATGGAAACATCAGCTTTGAAATAAAAAAATATTATCAAAATTGGTTCATCCATTCCAAAGATCTAAGGCAACATTAAAAAAATGACAAATTTTCGAATTACGAACCTCCTTCTTTTATGAAGTGGGTTAAAATAACAAATAAATACGAATGTTACCAATATTTTCCATTAAACTTATAGGCCGTATCATTTCAATTATCACCAATTACTATCGAAAAGTAATACACACAAAACCAATTAAATTCATTCGCGTCGAAAATTAATCCAATTAACACACAACGACAATGTTTACCATAAAGGATATACTTGATAAGTTTTTCTCAATATCAATATATATATAATTTTTGATACAAATACTATTGCGTTAACGTTAAAAGCATCTAATAGTAATCGATAGTTTTAATAACAATGTAAATCATTCGAATGTATTGATTATAGACGTTATCAGATATTTATAATATTTACTACAGTTTTATATATTCAAACTAATATTTTTCATATTTGAAAAATATCGAGCTACACTGAATTATATTTTTTATCTCAATGTGAATATACTCATTGTAATTAAAGCGGTTAAAAAGCAAGAATCAAAAAATATGATTGCTATATAAGGATTCAATAAATCTATATAATAAGACCTTCAAAAGAAGTACTTTATCTTAATCAATTTGTTAATAACTTTTCCCTATTATTGGACCAAATGTTTGTATGATCTGCAAATACTTGTTTAGGAATTTGGGTGTTTACTATGTATAATATATATGTTATCACAAAAAACAAAGTATTTATGCAATCACATCAGTTGTCGTCGTCGTACCAGTTTAAAAACAAATTTAAAGACGATTTCCTTAGTTTAACATTCAGATAGTCTGAATTTCATAAGTATTTTGTTCTTATTTAAAATTTTATTTTCTTCCTTTCGTAATGAAGACAACTACCTCATACATTTTCTGGATCACACAAAGAACTATACCATCTGGGCATGGAACGCACAAGACACAGCGCAGTATGTAACGGCGCGGTTGCCACTCAAACCATTACGCCATGGTGCAGTAAATGCCTATCCAATATATATAAATATATATATGTTGGCAATTCATAAAAATATTCCTATAAATAACGATTCCTAGTAATTCAAGACAAAAGAAGAAGCCTAATGACAAGTGACACATAGACAAAGGAGATAAATGTTAAGTTCGTATATAATGCTTATTAATTTGGCTAAGAAATCAACAAGAAATAAAATTTCACTGATGGCATTTGAACCGCTGAGCAAACAGGGAATTTTCTACAAAGTAAATGATTTATCTATGTTCCAAAGACTGTTATCTTTCTTTCGTATTTAGATTTCAGCGCACTCTCCATGTAATTCAAGACTAATTAGATCTTGAGAGGCTGTTATGGAGATCGAGTGAGTGCAAGGTGGTAATTACGGCTCCTTTCTGAGTATTTCATTAAAATTTACCTTTCCTTCGAGTAATGACTCGTTAGTAGAACTCTTTGATGCATACTAATTGTATTCACTTTAAGTAATTGTACTTAAAGATGGATGGCGCTAACGATGCAGCTCCTTAGTTCATTTCATTATTGAAGTAATCACAAAGTAACTTTGCCTTTCTCTCTGTTATGTTTTCTAGACTCTTAAGACTTTTAATTTCAAAGAAGCACTCTATTCAATTTAGACAGCTTTATACGACATATCCGGTTATTAGACTTAGTTTTACATATTTAAAAGGTTATAGTTAATTCATTATTGATTCTCGGATACTTTTTTTTTTCTTGAAATAGGGCAAACGAGCAGACGTATCGCCTGATGGTAAGCGATTACAGCCGTCCATGGACACCCCCAACAACAGAGGCGTCACATGTGCGTAGCCGGCCTTTGGAAGATGGGGAGGGAGATGGGGAGGAGTTGGGGTATGGGCCTCCGGTATCCTCACTCACTCGGTGAAACACAGCGTAAGCGCTACTTCACACCGGATTTCTCTGAGGCCGTGGTATTACTCCGGTCTTCGTTTTACTACGAACTTATGAATAACGCTAATTAAATCTTGATTTTTTTATGCATTGGTATTTATTTATTTTTCCTATTGTCTGTTTTCGTTTTCTGAAACGTTTCCCTAAAACATTGTGTATGTTTTTTTATTTAAACAAAAAAGACTGAATATTATTAAAAACTTACTGAGAATATTTAACGTTCGTTTTTGATTATCGAAGAAAACTTTTATTTCAAATTACATTTTGTACTCTCGTCCAAAGCGCAACTCGGCTTTTGAGAAGTAGGTCTTTACTATTCAGTAAACAATTATTATTCAGGCTATTTGTAAAGATATACATGTTCAAAGAAACATAACAAGAGGGTTACCTTTTTTTTTTTTTACCTGTGGAATCCCCCTCGGGCCGTTACCTCACCGGAGTTTGCGGCGGGGTGGTGTGTCGGAATCGAACCGACTAAAATCACACGGTGTGCCAACACTGCGCCTGAGAAGGGAGGGGTCCGGGAACTGCTGATATTAACACGACCGGACCCCAACAAGAGGGTTTCCTAAGATAACGTTCTGTTTTTAAATGAATATTGAACCTCCACATATTACTATAGACCTCAAACCATAGCTTGATCTCCGTGACAGTTGTGTCAGTTTAGAACTCCTAGGTATATTTTAGGAGTGAATTTCATATTTATTATATACTAATAATATACTATGTTACTTCTAATACCTCCAAAAATATGTGTACAATGTTTCATGATAACCGGTAAAGTAGTTTTCCCGTGAAAGCGTAACAAACAAACTTACTTTCACTTTTATGATATTAGTGTGATTGCACTTTTTTCTGATAAAACTGACACCCAAAGAATGAAAATATAGGTGACCGTTATTTAGCCAGTTTTGTAGCGTACTGTCACAAACATCAAGCAATATTTTAAGAACCATAATTTCTTCGATTCATTCGTAAAATATATCTAATAAAACATACTAGACTCATTGTAACAGGTTTTATTAATATTCTGGTAGTTGTAATCTGTGGTAGCGGAGTTGTAACTTTGTACTCTGTGGTAACGAGCATTCTCTGTGGTGTACAGTGTGAGGGATGGTTGAACCTTTAACAAATAAAAGTAAAGATTGTTTTAGCATATAAGAAACTGGAAATAAACAGCTATTAAGTACAAAACAATACTTTCATTACATGGCGCAGTCGAAAATGGATATAAATTGGTAAGATCAAGATAATTATAATGGAGTAGTTAAAACCACCGCCTCCACTCACGTTGTTGGGAAAATTAAATCCAGGAGAATCGTACAAGAGATGGAAGCAAAGATTCGAAATATATTTTAAAGCCTCAGGGGCTGATGTAAGACTTTAATCCGAAGATATTAAAACTGCACTTTTGTTACATGTTATCGGAGACGAGGTACTGGAAGTTTACAATACATTAGGATGTAACTCCAAAACTACCTATGAACAGGTCTGGGAAAAACTAGATTCATATTTCTTACCTTTAACAAATGAAACAGTAGCCAGACACATATTCTTCTGTAGAGAGAAGAAAGACATAGAAACTTACGATGAATATATTATACAATTAAAAATACTAAGCCAGGATTGCAACTTTCAAACATTAAAGGATAGCCTTATCAGAGATCAAATTGTTAGAGGAATTAACGACGAAAAGTTGAAAGAAAGATTACTAAAAGAAAACAAATTGTCATTGGAAACTTGTATTAAAATTTGTAAAAGTTATGAAATAACCAGATATCAACTCAAAGAATTTCAAGAACTCAAAATAGATGCAACCTATAAGCACACACAGCAAACTGTAAAAAACTTTGAACAACAGTCGCTCAATAAGAAGGTAAATGTTACTCAACCTGGAAAATCTTGTACAAGATGTGGATATAGTATGGTCCATGTTGGGATGTGATGAAAGTTATCTAATTGTGGTTGATTACTATAGTAAATATGTAGAAGTTGTTAAATTGAAAGACTTGTCTGCCTTTACAACAATAAAAAGTTTGAAACAAGTTTTTAGTAGGTTTGGAATACCAGATATACTGATATCTGATAATGGAACTAATTTTTCCAGTCACATGTTTAGTGATTTTGTCAAAGTTTGGAATTTTGAACACAGAACTAGTAGTCCAACATATCCACAGTCTAATGGACTGGCAGAAAGATATATACAAACAGTAAAAAACATATTTAAGAAAGCTGATTTTGAGAATAAAGATAAAAGTTTAGCTATGTTAGAGTACAGAACTACACCCATATTAGGTAATTTTCAAAATATGTCACCTTCTGAACTGTTAATGGGCAGAAAAATGCAAGGGTTGTTACCATGCTTTCAGAATAATACTATATCAGGTGATGAAGTTCAAAATATTCTATATAAAATTGCTGAGAAACAAAAATACTACTATGATAAACATGTAAAATCACCAAATTGTTTTAAGGTTGGAGAGAAAGTTGTACTAAATCAAGGTAAACAGCCACATATGTATGCTAATATTGAAAATAGAGATGTAAGACCAAATGCATATAAAATATTAACGGAAAAAGGGCAAGAAGTTATAAGAAATAGAAAATATTTAAATAAATGTAAGGACCAAAGTAAAATAAAGAGTGAGGTAGAATTAGATGATTATAATTGTCAAATATTTCAAAGTGAGTCAGAAAATGAAAATGTAGGGGTAAATAAAGGTTCAGAAGTGAGTAGTAATAATAATAGTGGAGTAGTTAAAGTTCTGATAACACTGTAAATGAAAATACTCCTGCATACCGCTCTAGATATGGTAGGTTAGTTAAAAAACCTAAACATCTATACAATTGTTAATTTCATTAGAAAAAAGGGGATGTAACAGGTTTTATTAATATTCTGGTAGTTGTAATCTGTGGTAGCGGAGTTGTAACTTTGTACTCTGTGGTAACGAGCATTCTCTGTGGTGTACAGTGTGAGGGATGGTTGAACCTTTACCAAATAAAAGTAAAGATTGTTTTAGTATATAAGAAACTGGAAATAAACAGCTATTAAGTACAAAACAATACTTTCATTACACTCATCATATAATCAAATTAATATTGATAAATGAAATATAATTATAATGTTTTGACATAATTTTCGTTGGTGTGTGAAATAATATTTTATATTATTTATTTTGTTTATTGTTTCTAATCTGTTTCTACTAGTGATGTACTTTCAGAGCTATTCATAGTTTAACAACAGAAGTGATTCGTGATTCTATGAGCATAATAACTTGAATTAGATTCACGTCTGCAAACTATGTACATACTGATTACGCAAAAAAAAAAAAGTATTATGCGACAGTTTCTAAAGTATTTTATATGCGGCACATGTTGAATCTTTAAAATTACAATGTTTTTTACATTATCATAGTTCAACAAGAAAGAGTTGATAACTTAAAGATTTTACTAAGATTTTAATTTTTTAAAAGATACCTAGTCGGTTACTAGGTATCAACATTACGTTGGTTGGTTTGGACAAATATTGATCTCATAAAAAATAATCGTAATAAGTATTGTGCATATGTCACCTTAAATTAATATTTTCAAGAAAAATAAATGTAGTAATGTATAATATTTTGATATAGGCATAACCAGAAACATCGCTCATGTCGAAAACACAAAGCCGCAAACGATATTTTAACTGATAAATCCCTAAGGGTGACTTGTTCATCTTCCGGCTCACTAGGCACTGAGAAAACAACTCACAAAAAATGTTTTACGAAATCTAAAAGTGCGTCATAACAGCGGTTATTACTGGTCCTATCGTCCGTATTTAAATATTCATTTAAACCATTTTCTAGGGGATATCAGCCGCTTAACCCAAAAAGTCACTTCAAATTTAATAACGCCTTTTATACTGAAATTTAAACGATAATTTCCACCCTCAACTGACTCAAACATTGCTAATTGCCCTTTTCTAACAAATTACTCGTTATAAAGACAAAAAGGTTTCAGTCGAGCAAAAAAATAAAAAAAGCCGTAATACAAGTAATTCTCGTTACATACATTTTTATTCGGTATAAATATCTTATTTTCATTTGGATCATTGGGCACGGTGGGTAACTGTCGGTAGGAAATAAAGTGACCACGAAAATAAATATTTTACTTTATTTTTATTTTTTTAAAAGACAACTCCCACCTTAGGAGTAAACATCCTGTGTCGTGGGGGACTTTACAAACATACATGAAACGGACACAAAGAACATCCAGACTCGGGACAACAATTCGTGGATCACACAAAGTGTTGTAGGTACCGCGTGGGATTTGAACCCACGACACTTGGCGCAGTAACAAGCGGCATGGCGACCGCTGACACCACTCGGCCAACCGTGCAGTCAAAAATATACGATGGTGTTAGTTACGAAAGTAATTATTTGATATGTAATTACGTGTCAAACAAATCACTGTTAGGCAAGGCAGGTATTTAGACAACTCCAAGACACGATATAGTTTCTTCGTCGACATTTCAATTTCATCAACAATCTGTCTCGATATTATTACATACTTGTAGGCCCTGTTAAGTACCAACAGATGGTTTCTATATCTCGTGCTGACAGCAAATTGGAAATTGTCATTTCGATTATACAGCTGTCGCAGATCCCGTGACACTGTCCATGTGACAGGTAATCTATAATAGAAAATCCATCCTCTACTAGTTATTTCTGACACATCGATAATGGAACTACAATCACTATTAAAGCACATTCACTACTGTGTATAATAATATTGTATCAAAACCAGTTATTATCACCGCCGAGCCGTTTTTACCAGAACTTTATTAAAGTTATAAATCACAAGAAAGTTATTAGTTAGTTATTAGTTTATCGTTTATGTAATAATATATGTAGTTATGGTGCTTATATACAGCGTTTATGTATTTGTTGTGTTTGTATATAAACTTATGTATGTAATACTTTGTAATGAGTACTTCAGTTGTTTAAGTACATAACTTATGTGTGCTTACCTCACAAGATTTCTACACCACGCAAAGGTTGACTGGTAGGAAATGCCTTGGGCATAAGGTACGCCGATGCACAAAAGTGCATTAAATTTTTAAATAAATAAATAAATAACACTGCGAAAGCAAAACATCTTGGATGAGTAACAGTACAGCACACTGACAACACTGACCAACACTGTCTCACAATGAAACGTGCTCCTAGAAACTCCGATTTCTGTACGAAAGAGCCGTCTCGACCGGGGCAGAGATATTCGTTCTCGTTCGTGCTATCCTGTTTCGTTGGTGAGTGCGTGACCGTAAGTCCAGCGATACAAAAGCATCACAAGACCGCCATGGTGTGAATCACTATGCTGCATTGTTGCATTGTGTGTATTCGCAATGAGTTTAGTGGCCACCACTCTTGGCATCTGCTTTTGATTTGCATCAGGCAGAGTAGAGTCATTTTGGCAGGCCCATACATAAAAGGAGGGCTTTGTTTTTCGAGTGTGTGTACATTTCTTTTGTCGCGCCCTCGAGCCTAAACGGCTTGTCGTTTTCTTATGTGAGTGGTGTCAATACATTCGTCTTAGTCGTTAAAGTGACACACTCAAAATCTTTTCCATTCAGTTCTTCAATGAATTTAATAAAGATGGCAGATATTGACGCAGTGGGTTATTCTTTAAATAGTTCGTAAAACCAAACCAAAAACAAGGACACTGTTTAAATCCATCCACCCACTTCAAACGTTTCTATTCAGGTTACATTAGAAGATACTTAATTACATTTTAACAACAAAACAATTTATTTCAAAGTGGAATAAGACATTGTTAATTTTCTAAATAACCCGAAGTAATATGATATCAATTCGAAACGATTATCAGAATACATACAAAGTATAATTTTGTTTGTAATGAAATAAAATACAGCTCTTTGTTCTCGTAAACCCGATACCCCGCCTTGCTATCAAATAAAAGTATATTCTCCTTCCGTGGCACTTACTTTTCGTGGAAAATTCCCATAACGAGTATTTCAGTAATGCGATTTAGTTGCTTTTACTTTAAAAGCTTTGAAATCGTCAAACCAACACAACAAATTTCATGGCCAATAAACTTATCAAATATAAACCAGTATAAAAACGAATTATCACAATTTGAAATGACTACCATTAATGCTAAGGAAAAATTATATAAAATACATCCACTCACTTTTTATTTACTATTAAATGGAAGAAAATATTCTTTTGCTATACAAGATGGTGAAACAACAAAAAAAGTTATTCTTCTCATTATTCCAAACATGTTCAAAATTATCCAAAGTTTTGCTCGGGTTTCTCTAAATGAACTTTCTACAGCTGTGCGCAGCTCTCAAAAGATAAGAAATGTAGAATTTGGGTAACATTAGACGATCTCGCACCATTAATTCCGGTCAGAAGGTAACTTAATTGGAGCGTACAAATCACATCAATCTTAGTTCAGTAACACAGAAATGTTCGGAGAATTCTTTAAGAGTCTTAAGTCTCTACATTATTCTGTTGTCGAATTTAAGAAACAAAAAAATCGAGTTTGCGAATGATTCATCTCGTAGGCTGTTCGATCGACCTAATTTGGCCAGATCTCATTCGACTAATGGCCGTAATGTTTCACCTGAGCGCGTCCCCAACAGTAGATTGAAGTATTTGTTCAAAGAACGATAGCTCTTAGAATTAAGGTCCAAGAATAGTAAAAAGCTAGTGGAACCTACTACGATTTATGGTTAAGTGCTTTATTGGCAGCTGTTCGACAGTGGAAGTTTATTGCGGTAGAAATATGTAAAGAAAATGTATTATATTTTTTGAACAAAATTTATTGAGCACTTACGGTACTTACAATCCACTCATGTACTTCTATTTCAATACAAATCTATTTAAGTAAAGGTATATTCATTTTGCAAGAAAAATATATATTATACTTTATTCTTCTAAATATACCTAATGTAGTCATGAACTCAGGACACAGTCGTAGTAAGTATTGTCCAAAAATTAATTACTGGCATTAAAATATATTCAGAACAGAATTTGACATCGCTGTTGTTATAACTATGTTTGCATGTAACTTTAAACTCTTTCTTTTTCTCTTAAATACAAATGTCTGTTTTTATTAACATTTATCCAGTTTTAAATATAAATCGGTCTGAATTTACCTTATAAAATATGACAACTAAAACCCGGTAGAAAAAAGAAAAAAATTATCCTTCAAATCAATGAAAGTATTGAACAAATTATGTTGAAAAAATTTTAAATTTTTGATGAACTATCTCTAGTCTATCTTTTCCTAGATTTGGATTATTGAAAACGGCCGCAAAACAAAACGTATTCGCAATATTCAAATCAAAGTAGATTTTGTTCGATAGAAATTACGTCGATAAATAACTTTAGGTAAATCTCTAACCTTGGAGGCAGCAATAAACAATCTTAGGTAAGTATATAGACCAATATTATGGTATTGAACTTCCCGTGCTGCTATAATAATTTACATGATTTTATGTTCACATGCATGAAACAGCGCCCGTCGTCCGAGGCCCGAGAGTAGCGAAACCAAACAAAGGAATATCCCTTCATACGATAGTTTACTATGTTTGAGTTTTGGCTTTATGCACTGTACCATGAATATTTTATTTTACGTGACCAACATCTCTATTGCTGGTTTGAGCCATCCTCGCGAGACTAGAAAATATGTATTTGCTTATATAAAACTTTTAGCCGATTTATGTATTTATTGAGGTTATTCCAAGAACAGATGTTGCTGATGTTAAGATAAGTAGGGAGCGGTATTTGCATAAGATTCACTGTAATAACTTTTTGATTTGAAAGGGAAACATGCCTTACCTAGCAAGCGATTATGTAAGATTATATAATTTAGAATTTTACTACCCGTTCTATGCTTCCATATGGATTGGATCAGATCAAATCTACCCGTGGTAATATTACAAAAGCAAAGTAAAATTAAACCAACGCCTATTTTAATTGTCTTTGGTGGCATTAAAATGATAGTGAATGAGTGAATGCCAATGAGTTATTGTAATATATCACGATCTTCTATTTCGAAGATGTTATTTGAAATATTGTTAAAAAATAATGATACTATACACATCTAACTCACGGACGTCTGATTCTCAACTAGTCAGAACTCATACAATGGGCAGCTATGTGGGGTAGACTGCTGATAAACATACCAATATAACTAGATACAGACATTTAACACACAGATAAAATACATTAAGACACAGAAGAAATTGTCATGCTCACAACATAATTATTCGTCCTGGGTAGAAATAGGTTATATTTTCAATGTTTACATCAATCTTTAGATTTAGGAAAGCATTTCGCATAATTTAATGTTGCAGCTTTACCCGCGAACTGATGTGGTATATATTTTCCGTCAGCAAGTCCGTATATAATGTATGGAAAGCGAAGATAATTTCAAACTATTAATGCGAATAATAATTTACGTATAATATCTTTATAATATCTAAACTCGTTTAAAGAAAATTTAAGAATAAAAAAACACAAAGCAGTCTTGAGGACTGCCGACAGAAGTGAAAACTCATAACTATAAACAAACGGTTGTTTTAACTTACCTGAAATGAACACAGCGCCGCTAAAGAAGTTTTCACTTCAATAAAGTACCAATTATTATGATTGTAAGTAGTAAATGGAAGTAAAGCTTTGATAATCCAATAGATGTCGCTGTTTTCAAAAAAATTGTAAACAATCTTTTTGATTTACAAAAGGTTTTGTGTAAGTAGAAAATCGTTATTTTAATTTATTGTAAATCACTTTAAGATATTGAAATATTAACTTTAAGTATATAAAATCATATTGAGAAAGGACCACTATCTAGAAAAACGAATGCTACCAAATTATATCGGTAGAGTAAATGGAAGTAAAGCTTTGATAATCCAATAGATGGCGCTGTTTTCAAAAAAAATGTAAACAATCTTTTTGATTTACAAAAGGTTTTGTGTAAGTAGAAAATCGTTATTTTAATTTATTGTGAATCACTTTAAGATACTGAAATATTAACTTTAAGTATATAAAATCATATTGAAAAAGGACCACTATCTAGAAAAACGAATGCTACTTATTTTGTACGAATTGCTTTCATTATCAGTATAAAAGTACTATTATTTATGTGGTGGAATACAATATTCATTTATTGCGCTATCGTACACAAACATGACAATTTATATTACATACACACACGAACATTCGCGCAAGCGCCCTGCGCCGTGACGTCAGGTCACGTGACCTGACGCGAGTTTATACCATCCGTCCTACAAATTTTCGATCAGGATACGTGACCCCTGAAGCGGTCACGTGACCTGACGCAGGTCACGTGACACCTGACGCGAGTTTATACATTTTTACCCATTCCAAAAACGTACACAATGCCGCTAAAGTAGTTTTCACTTCAAAAAAACAAGGAATAAGAAATTAAAAGTAACGAACCAATTTTAACACTTAAACTAAATTGACCTAACAAATAAATACTAACCATTCATTTTTAATTACAAGCTAACCACATGTTAATCATCATTGCCGATGTTAATACATATTCTGTTAGCGTCACAACTGAATATGAATGTATGGCGCTATAGAAATTCCTGTGGCTAACAATAGTCGTAATTCTACCGTAGCTCGGTTGTAGCCGGACGTGGGAGCGAATACGTAATGACATCCGATGGTCACATTTGTAATTTTATTACCGCAGTGCCATTCTTGTTATGGTAATTCTAATGACCTGGCCCTGTTATAGAAGGAACTTAATGCCACATTGCATGTTAACGCCTAAATCTTGGATTGTGATAAGATGTTCTATTTTCAAAACTTGTTATTACCACGTTAAGGATAGAATCAAAAAAACTTCTGAAAATTTTCGTGTGTTACAAATAGTTGGCGATACTTTAAGCATAATCATGACAAAATTCATTATCTAAATATTAGTGTTAATAGACACGACTTTAAGCATTAATTAGTTTAAACAAAATACACTTTGTCTAAAATATCCACTAAATTCCGTTGATGCTATGTAGTTATTAGCTTTGATGCTATTAGCTATGTAGTTAGAGGATTAGAAACTCGTAGTAGATGACTTTCGACTACTCAAAGTTCACAGGTTTAAGGACGCATGTGTAATATGTTCATGTTGTTTTTATTCTACTAGTCACAGTGCTTCCACTGTGACTAGTAGAATAAAAGCAGTTTTAGTTAATAGTGAAATACTCCTCAGGGTACTGAATGCAATCAACTAACGTCTTTTTCATCATGCACAGAAGTCACACGCGTGTAACGGTAGCATAAAGAATTTAAGAAAAAACTTCTTATTTTTAAATTTGTTAGTGGAGAAAGAATTGATTTTATAATGACACCAAAGATATTGATTTCATATCTTTGCTCTTTGTATTACACATAGGGGCAAAGATAACAAATTTGCAATGGTATTTTCTATGGATTCCAAGAAGCTCTGATTCTCCATAAATACGAAAAGCTATATTTTTGTTTACCATAAATAAATATATTCAAATCAAATAAACACATCGGTGGCAAACAGAATACAAAGCAAGTCTAGGTATAATCTAAATAATGTGACTACGAAAACAATTTTATTATTCACAAACACTATCAAAGAAGTTCCGAGTCGACGAAATTATTTGCATCAGAAAGAAGCTAGTGAGAACTACTTGTTTCCTTGCGAAGTACACTCCCAGCAGACTGACAACATCCAAAATGTATTAAGATGCAGATTGTATGTTTTTGTCCAAATAACAAAATCTATTTATTTCACTAACACTATTTACTGTTTGTGCGAGACTTTACCAATTCACTCTATTTTTGTAGCTTTTATTTGAAGAATTCTAATAAATAATAAAATGTAATAAAAATACCTTCAAAGTAATGGTATATATATAGTCAATGGTTGCAAATAACATTTGGTATTCCATAAAAGAATTGGCTACAACTCAAATCTGGCGTGGGTCCCAGGATAAATCTTCAAATGTACAATATTAATATAGGAGTAAATGGAGAAATTTATTATGGATGAGCTATGAACCTTTTGCGGTGTTACCGTCGGATTTTTTTCATTACCAACGTTTTTAATTTTCAACGAACCCGCCTTTTCAATTGCGATTCTAAATATTAAACCATTTCTAATTCATTTTGACCGTAGAAATGTTCTTTTTTTTGTTTCTTTTTTTTCAAATATGGCAATGAAGAATGAATGAAGAAAAAAAAGTTCTAGGCTATGAATATCAAGTTTTTAAGTCAACAGAACACGTTAGTCTCACGATTATAGGATACTATACGCAATGTGTATGTGTTTCATACGCACGGTATCATCATATATCTAAAGACACAATTATTTTGGAACAGAAACCACTAATCAATTGTTATTAATTTACTTTGTGGAAAACTGTATGCTAATAAATCTACTCAACTACCTATACCATGACAGTTAGATTATCAATATTATAAAATTTAAGTACTTTACTCGTTTACGTTCATGTTGACATCTGTTTCTTACAACAGATAAGTATAGATAATGCCTGTGATGTTTTGTCTACTTATCCCGTAAGATAAGTAAACAAAATAACTTTGTACATGTTTCCCAGAAACTTAGTAACAACTTGGGCTGTTTTCAACAGGCAGCAGATTGTTTGTGTTGTTGTCTAAACATGAAGCCAGAACTATTCGTTTATTTCATGTTAATTATAGGTACGTCACAACTGTAATAAACCTATTGTCAGCAGCAAGACTTCATATTTTATGGTTGATTGTCTGGATTGACAATAGTAAGAGCTTTTTCTAACCTTACCCGAGACATCGAACACTCCGATCTGATCATGTCTCGGGATAGATTCCCGGGTTGAACCAAATGTTTATATGATCTTCAAATATTTGTTTCGGAGATTGGGTGTTTTCTATGTGTAATATATATTCATTTAGAAAAAAATTAATATATTTATATCACTTGTCTAGTAACAATTAAATTCTTAAATTTATAAATATAGTACGTTAATTGTTATTTGCCCGAACTAGATTGAATCTGTGTCTCGGGCGGAGAGAATGGTTACAAAACATTTTTTTATTTACTTAAATTTACATAATTAGTATATTTAATATAATTTATTAACATACATAGCAATTTTGTAGTACTAGAAATAAGTGGGTCAAAAATAAAGCGCTAAGACAGCTCAGCAAAATAATTTTACTTACACATTTTTGAAGTGAAAACTTTTTTAGCGGAGCTGTGTCCTTTTTTGGAATGGGTAAAAATGTATTAACTCGCGTCAGGTCACGTGACCTGATCAAAAATTCGTAAGACGGATGGAGAGAGGACGTTTAAACTCGCGTCAGGTCACGTGACAGGACAGGCGGCGCAGGGCGCTTGCGCGTATGTTCGTGTGTGTATGTAATATAAATTGTCATGTTTGTGTACGATAGCGCAATAAATGAATATTGTATTCCACCACATAAATAATAGTACTTTTATACTGATAATGAAAGCAATTCGTACAAAATTATTCTCTAACCATTCCAAAATATCAAAAATGCACAACGTTAATATTCAAGTTTTCACTTCTGCCGGCACTCTCGGAGTGCAATTTTTTTATTATTGATTCAACACTTACTAAATGCTTTTTAGGTACATATTACTTAAAAAATTAATAAAATGTATGTAGAAAGTTTTATAACGCCAATAAAAACATTTCTCCTTAGAAGAAAATTCATCATTCATTCATCATTAATTCATTCAAAGTATAATATATATATATATAAATAACATTGACTAATTAAATCAACTTTTGTTTGACCTTCAATTAAATTATGAAACGTATTTGAAACGAGTGTCTCGTCAAAACTAGCGGAAGCTTCAAAGATTAAAGGTCAGCCGCTTGTTCTCGAGGGATAGATTGAGACGATTCCAATTTGTAATAAACTTGATCGTAACAAATCTGAAATATTAGAAGACATTGTAAATTGGATCACGTTTTACGTCTTACAAGAAGAACCTTTTGAGGATTTGTGTTCCATTTCTTATATTAAAGCTTTGTAACTTCTGATAGACATTAATCCATTTTTTAGTAACGAAGTGTAGCCATAAAAGCCGTGGAATAGATTAAGTAGTCACGGCCCTGACTGTAACTATCGACATTTGAGAAAATAACTGCTTTGAACCCAAACAAATTCCAGAGCGACTTCTTATTGAGGGCTAGAATGACGATCGCTATCGACTTATTATACAAATGGGCGATATCAGAGCAACAGTAACAATATCTTACCATGAAAAATTACGACTCAATAGTGTTGCGGTCTCTCTTGGCTCCGTTTTGCAATAAAATCGGTGCCTCATAGACCATTCCGTATATTTGTGATTCTCGACGTGAACTCACGCTGATCTTTTACACACAAACCAATTTTGTCGAACATAGTTTTTGGGGTACGAATGATGTATTGTCGGAACATTTATGCTCAAAACAAGAGGCAATATCTGATATTGTGTGCCATTGACTTTACAAAAATGTTTTAAACGGTCATTTATTTCTTTCAACCTCAGAACAAACGTAATAATATCATTGTTTATTGATAAAAATATTTTGTTTTCTTAAGGTAAACTTTATCTAATAGAACGTTGACTTGCCTAGTAATTACTTAGTAATTTTTTATACATTAAATATTGATAACAACGTTTCAACCTTGTTATTGACTCTATAAAATTGTTATAAAACTGGGTACATAAAGCAAATGCGTCTACTAACGTTTATATTGAAGTCTAAAACTACAAGTTAAATATTTTCTATCAACATTGCATGGTCTATTAACAAGTTTTATAAGTTTCAAAGAGAATACTGTTAGAAGATATTTTAATAGCTTTGCATATATATTGCATACATAGATATAAATATCTTTTATTATTAATAATATTTGTTGGTGTTTGTTGATTAGAAACAAAACTTCTTATAAGATTTGTGATCTGTGGTTAATGTGGCATTTAGATAATTCATTTTTAAAATCTATATATTCATTTTACTGTTTATAAACAAGAAATAAGCCAATGTAAAGTTAGTTTATTTATATATATATTAATAAATTAATTTTATTGATATTAAAGGATATTTTTCATTATTATTTATTATTAAGGTTCTAAGTAATCCAGGAGTAGCAAAATTTATAATAAAAGGTTGAATCACTGCGATAAGAATTGATTTTTCTTGTTGAAGGTTATTGTTATACTTTAATATTCTTAAAATACTTTTATGCACATTTTTAGCGCTTATTTTTTATCTTAGAACTTCAAAAAGCATTTTGAATCCATCCATTAAAAATGCTTGATTTTTTCGTACAAAGCTCTAACTAGATATACCAAAAATCCATTCAGTGAAATGGAAGCCTGATGGAAACTTTTAAAAGTAATCCATTGATAGCTAGCACTTATCAATTAATAGCAGTGGAAAACGATGACTGAGCACAGCCTAATCTCTTTCTGCCGTCTCACTGCCCATCTATTAGCCTAATGGAGCGGCGGACCTCGACGACGCGACGTAACGAATTCTGCTGTAAATACTGTTCGGCTGAGCATTTAAACAATAAAATCCTATTTGATCTTTGACTTGGAAAACATTGTAAAAAACTATTGATTAGATTCCTTCATTCTTGAATATATCTATGTAAAAACGTCAGTTAATTACGCGTGTGTGTGTGTATTTCCGGTTTTCCCATATGTATGTACTCGTATAAGGAAATAATCGTTGTGCAAAATGTATACTTACGTATTGGATGACTTAATGTACGTCATTATTTATAATCTGAAATAACTAAGAACTTATTGCACATTATTTTAAAATATCTCACTGAACTTTCTCATAACGAGAACCAGATTAAAGACTAGACTTTTTATCGTAATTATATTTAATTTTGTAATTAATAATTCAATCTAAATTTACCGTTTTATTAAAAACTTCAAATACTGTTTCTACAGCAGACAAAGACCGGATGACGTAAACTTCATGTCCTTTTATAGGCCACTGTAGATAGACTGACAGTGAATTGTTGAGTGTAGAGGCCAAAACCACCTTCCTAAGGAAAGCATCAGAACGGAGATCTTGGCTTTAACCAGACGAGTTTATGAAATTGAAACATACTGTTTCACGTTTTCTTTCTTTTTGAATTGATTTGTTCTGCTTGGTTTGTTCCTTTAGTCGCCTATTAGTCCTAATAGGCAACTTAAGGAACAAACCAACCAGGACAAATCAAATCTACCCATGATATGAACAGGGACATACTACGTATTTTTAATCCATCACCACAAAGAGACCATAACCGACATTTAACAAAGAGGTTCTAATAAATGAACACCACAGAATTTTATACAGCTTACGTAGCTGGTTAATACACTAGGATAATATAGTTCCGTTACAGACCATAACACAAGAGACATAACTCGTGTGTAACAAAAGTGACGAAACAACAGCACTGATTCCAGACAGCGCGTTCATACATCATCTCACTTCAACGGCCATGATTGATGTTCGCGCGCATTTCGTCGCGTCATTGTTATCATTGAATGTTGGATCCGTGCTGCGCTTATATCTACGAGGTTCTATTTTATGGTATTAAGTTCTTTATTTCAATTTGAAATTGCATGATTTTATTTTGATTCAATCTGAACACGATTTTCATATGTGTGGCATGGTCGACAGTTAGTTGTTGTTGATAATGATATTAGTAATACAAATCAAATCAAAATCGTAGGTATTTAAAGTTCAAAAGAACAAGTTTCTCAGTTTAATTTTTTTGAGAAACCGAGGTTTAAATTCAACTATATAAAATTTTGATAAAATTTATATTGCTTATTAATCTCTGTTAGACTCAGGCGGGCTTCAAAGAAAGAAGTAACCATTGCACTACTAAATGAAGGATCATGGCAAGGTTATGTTAACGCACGTGAACCAAATTCATTGCACCGGGAAGAATTGGGAAAACGGATTGGAAGGGAATTGAGGATCAGGAGGATTGAAAATTTAGATATTTTCCAATTGTGAAATATTGAAACTGTCCTATGTAGATCAGTATGCTCCATCTACTCGATAGTTTTATTAAATGAATTAATTCTAGTTCATTTCTTAAATAAATATCAGGATAAAATAGTAACAGAATCTTACTATTGTATTTGTAAATAATATGGGAAATGTGCTACTCTAATATACGGTTTAAGGTCTTGTACATTCAATAACTCTCACTTCTCTTAACCATTACCTATTTTGAACAAGAATTTAGAACTGTAGGGTGGCCGTAGGGAGGCATAAATACTTATTTGTTTGTTGCATAGCTTTACACGGACACCTGGCCCATGAAGTATCGTTATTTCACAGCGTGAGGTCAAATTCGTGTTCACGCATAATGATTACAGAAATGCAAATGAGGTGGTATTAGTTAAAATCCTTTCTGCGAGATTTGCTTTAATACGGCCTTGCCTTTTTAGGAAAACACACATGCTACTTGTAACATAATTATGCTCGATACTTAGCAGAGTAAATGTACAAAAATACATTTAACTTAAATTAAACATACTTTAAGGGGCACGTGTGTTACTCCTATAGTTAAAAGCAATATATAATTTAAAAACTATTGTTTGGGAGATATGTTACGGCTTTTTATAACTAAAACGATATTCCTTAAGTAAAAACTGAAGTTCCAGTTTAAAATAGAAGTATTAAAAGTAAAGTTTAAAACAGAACGAATGTACATTTTAGTTTGTTTTTTAAACGGGTTCTAATCTAATACAAATGGCCGGTTAAGAAAGCCCCCTGATGACCACATATGGGATTAATGCCGAACGTCCGACACGCCCGTCGTATTACCCGGCCAGTTTACGATTATTACTATACGCTTACAGCTCTTAGGGGCAGTCAGCCGCCTGTACACGGGCGTTTTATAGTGGTAATTAGGCAACTTCGATCAATGACTCTCAAACTCATACCCCTTTTTTAAATTATATTTTTTTAAATATATTTTAATACAATAGTACAACGGGGATTAAAATGAGTATTCTTTGATGTCTCTAATATTTGCAAGGCAGTAGTTTTATTGTGATTACAGTTTCAGACTGTTTCCTTTAACATATAAATCTACAAAACAGTAGTTACTGCTTGATTTTCTACATAAAAACTATTTAGGTGTTTGTTAAATAAAACATAATGAGTGACCTAATAATGTTTGCGGCAGAATAGAGCATAGTTTACTTAAAAAATAATTATTTTAATACGTCCTATATACATTCATAAAAATAACTTAAAGGCTAACAAAGAATATGTTGTTACATAATAATAAAAATATAAATTTGAATTTTTCTTATTCAAAGTTGAGAAATGTTGCAACATATTCGGATATTAACGAAGCTCAAGGCAAATGTACGTACCAACGAAACTTGTATCGTCAATATTAATGGACACTCAACATATTTATTATATATGTGATTAGTATGCGATAGGCTTATCTGGGTAATTAAAACTTGCAAGTACCCTGTTAAGATTGTATACGATACATACAATTTGAGCATTAATCGTTTTAGCTTTGATCTTAGATTTCAAAACAAGCATTACGCTATTATCCAGACCAATTATGCTGAACACTTCATCATCAGCCTATCGCAGTCCACTGCTGGACATAGGCCTCTCCAATTGCACGTTACTTAGTTCGATCCTCTGCATCTCGCATAAAGCTCCAGCCAGCCGTCCTGCGCAGGTCATAACTCCACTATATAAACACTTAGTCTATCAAAATTTAAAAAACAGTGTATAATGCAAAAAAAAATACCAGATTTATAGTAACTAACAAAAATCTGAAAATGATATCCAAATTATGTGATATAATAGTTTTCAAATCTTAAAATAATAATTATATTATTGTTATTTTAATTTTAGAGGTTTCGTTGCAAGAGTAAAAAAGAGCTTAATTCATTTTTTGATTTGTAATAATAGTTAAGTATCCAACGGTTTGTAATAATAGTTTTGTAAATCGTTTAAAGTATAACAATGCCACGTAATGCACCAAAAGTTAAATTAAGGTACCTTCGCTTATCGATATCTATTTGACATATTATTATTTATAATAGTTTATCACTTACATTAATTAGTAATAACATAATAATATTAAAAATACATCTTATCTGTTTTTGGAAGAAAATTCCTCCAGTTGGTAGGAGTGCAGGGGTCGGTGACGTCTTGCCTCGGACGCTTTATTCTGGAGCTTACTATATGATTTCAAAGTACCTTGAATCGATGCCACAACTTTCTAGTCCTATAAACCGATTGTACATAATTATATAAGTCAGAATACTACACAAACATCAAATTATTAATCGACTAGCAATAAATTACGAAATGTAGCAGATATCAGATATCATGGTCATTTCTCATGAGTAATAACCTCGTCCTCGTCACTATTACAATATATTACGTAGATTAGTTTATGTTTAACAAACAATACGAATGGCAAACATATGGTTATGTAAATGAATGGTGACAGAAGAAATAGTTTGCATAATTGGTTTGTTTGACTCTCCTCTTGTCTCAAGCGTCTTGTAATTTTATCCTAACTAATATATATAAATGTGACTTTATTTGTTGAGGGATCATTATGAAATTTTTTACACTCGGTGGTAAGGTAGCAAAGACAGTTAGATATTGTCTCCTTCAGCTCTCATTATCAGGAATTTACCAACTATGAAATCATTACAAAAAGAATAAACAAAGTTACAGACATAAATAAAAATTTGTTTTTATAAAGAAAATTAGAAAGATTAAAGTATTAAGTTGAAATTTTCTTAAGAATCTTAATTGGAAAAATAGTATTCTTTAAAGTCCTTACGTACTTGATGGTGGCGCCGCGCCATCATACACCATCTACTCATTATAGTGCTACATACAGAACTCCACTACCGCTGGGTGCAGACGTGGGAAAGCTAATTACAAATTAGTTAGAAGAATTTACTTTTATTTACGATATAAAATAATTTAAGTGTGGCCCATATCCTGCTCAGTTCCAAAGAAGCCATCGACGACGAGTCCATATTCATATTTTTTATTCCAGGCTGTATGTTTCTCTATCAAGCTTTACAAAAGCAAAAGGCAGCGCGCTCGCCCTTCGCAATCTTGGGTGGTTATGGTGGTAGTAACTCTTTCCTTGGGTGGGCCTAAATAAAACGGGGTACCCTTTACAACTTCCAACCCTCAATTCTAGTCCATTCAGTTCTTTAGTACGAGTTCTCGCACAGAACAAGCAAAAACATTTCAATAAAAGAAACAGTTGAGTTTACTTTATAGATATAACAATAAGTACAATAGACTATTTTCCAGTAGGCGCTATTAATCATAACTAGATAAACACAAAACATCGAGGAAAGACACATTTATCACTATCAAAACCTGAAAGGAATAACACACCAATACACAACAAACCGATCCCAAAATATTCGAGCGGATATCCCATAAATAACATTTAATTACATTTGCGTAACTCTTGAATAACATACTTGACCATTATATGCATACATACGAGTATGAAACTTTATAATCTACTTAAACTATTTGAGAAATGTACTTAAATCGCTATTTACAAAGTATTTATAAATGTTGTTTCATAAAGCCTAGTAGCTCATGAAAAATATAAAAACGTTAATGAGAACATTACTGTTTTATCATATAAAATTTTTTGATTACTAACTGAGCCAGGGGTATTTAGTAGGGGGTTGTTATTGTACCTTTATGACAACAACAACCACGCAACGATCGAATTAAGTAAAAAAAAGCTTAAGACTTAACTTAGTTACTATCATAGTTCCTTATATCATTACCTATGTGCCAGTGAAAGTCCCGTCAAAACCGATCCAGAGATTATCCATGACAAATATACATACAGACAGACAAAAAAAAAATTGTGATATTAGTACCTTTTATTTTTTTCTATTTGCTCCAAGCTGAAGAAATGCTCGCACAGATTTTTGCTAAGCAGGAGTAGTAGTAACTGAAAAGTTTTATTTCTTTACTTTTTAATTCTGTTTAATCCAATTAGAATAAATCTCATGGTTATCTGACTACGGCGAAGCGAAGGAAAGGTAATATTTTTGGCTTTCTACATACGTTTGTATGTTCCACCGTAGCGCCTAAACTACCGAACCGATTTTTTTAAATAAGGTATCAATTAACTCATAATAATAGTCCGAGTAACATGTATTAAAAGATTTTACGTAGTTGGGTTATAATTATTCAAATATATTTTTTTAAACTGTTTAATGAAAATTTACAAACTTTCGGATTTCGGTGATAAATAGCAAAGTATATACAAACGTAATTTAGCCTTCTGGAATGTATCAATAATATCGGTTTCCAACCTAATAATTTGATTGGGTTCCACAAGGTTAAACTAATTTACCAAATGTGAAACGCCACTTTCAATTTAAAATCATCGTTTGAACTTTTAGCTTCAAACTTTGTGAATTCAACATCATATATACTTTATTTCAGCCATTGAAACTGCCCTTAAACATTTTTGTATTTACTTTTCACTATTCAGAAGTTCTATGAAAACATTTTCGTTGGCTATTCAACTTGTATCCTCATACATAGCTTTTTATCTTCAATGCTCCAAGCTTTTTTGTTGGCTTGCCTCGCTCTCTGAAAATAACCAATGCATATAAAATGGTTCATGTTCTTAGTGTAGCAGTGTAGCAATATCCTTGAGTTGCATATCTGTTTCTACGGTCACATTAATTACAACATAGAAACTGATGTTAAAGGGCTTTTTAATTGGTTTTCCACACACTTTTTTAGAGCTAGGTTTTGAAATAAATTATTTTAAGAGATTTGTTTAGTGTTGATGTTATTATTGCATAAAAAACATATTAAAACAAATCAAAGAAGTGGAAATTACAGTGAAACTTCAGAAACGTCTATTAGAAGCTTAGTGTCTGTCTGATGTCTGATTATGAACGCTGATGGGAACTATTTCCCTTGAAAATACTATGCTTTGAGACTTGAAGAAGACAATTTTTTTGATTAATTTATTATGAGCATATTTTCCTTTGAACAGCTTTTTGAGTTTATTATCACCATCTCTACAAAAACGATTATACAAAGTTATGCCTTTGGAAATGCTGGGACTGACTATTAGGTAAACTAAAATAAAATTTAATTGTTTATATTTTAATTGATAAATTAAACTCTTCTTCCGTTGACATTGCGCTATAGGTGACATAAATTATCATTAGTAGAAGGTGAATTAATTTGGTCTTTTCGTGCGTTTGATAATTGTTCCTTTCGTTTTTTGCGTCTTTCCCTTACGCTGTCTCAGGACGGACTAAAATGGCGTCAAGAAAACGTGTGAAGCAATATCGCCACAATGCGCGATGCGAATAAGAACCCCAGCCGAGGTCTTTCTTATTAGCAGTAGTACATACACAACTAAACAAGAACATATGGAACTATCTATAAAAATAATGGATTCCGATTTTCCTTGTGTGCTTTCAATAAAAACATTAGTGGCCGTCGACGTGTGAAATTTCCTTTTTACATGCGTTCTTACACTGAATTAAATACGTAAAACCCATATAAATAAACCCAAATATTAAATACATTAATATAATATAAAACACATTCTCAATACTAAGTAGTAAGTCGAGAGACAGAAAAGAAGCAATATTTTTACCAAAGACATTTTTTAAATGATTTTTGATTATGGTCTCTCTTGTAGCTCGGTCAAAATAGACATTGATCCTTGCATTCATTCCCAACACGGTGAAAATTTGCAGGCACGTAAGGGATAAGACTCTCATGAAATCCTAAGAAGTCCGCATTGATCCCGTATGTGCAAAATATTTTATTCAAGGTCAAGGTCGCATAAATGGGTTCTTTGGATTTTTGACCAATCGGGTAGTTTTACGATAAAGGTAACTGAGACAAAGTTATAGATCAGGTAGTTATTTACTAAAATTGTCCTTCTAATTTTTTCATAATATTTACCGTATCTGATGAAAAGTTATTCCAAAGTTAGCTGTAGCTGTATTCTCCATAATATGCACGACTATGATGTCTCTGAACATTGTTAAAGGTAATACAAGAAGAATTTAAATTTGCGTGATTAATACATTTAAATGAGTAATTCTGTGAGATTCTGCAGATCTCATTCCTGATTGTAATTCCTTAACTCCGAGCATTGATCTCACCATTGCTGTTTGTGCATCTTTGAGCCATCTTATAAGGCCCATTGTGAGTGACCACGTCTATTTACTAAACATACTCTACCTACTCATTATCCGAAGGCCGTAGAGAAAACAGGTGGATACAATTTTTAAGTAATGAATACGTCATTTCTTATGAAATGTTGATGCTATACCACATTTGTGAAGATTATTTAAGTAGAATTGATATTGTTGATCGTAGCATTAAAACACTGATTGACGCAAATAATGAAAGAAGTGATGAATTCACATACTACCAAAAAAGGCAAAAATCAGTGGAAGTACATGTGCAATATCGAAAAAACTACAGTCGGAAACGTTGAATTGAAGCAGTGAAAAGACAACATAAAGAGGATCAAGCCTGTAAATCGAAAATAGTCCTCCTCGTAGGTGAATCAGATTTAATTTTAAAATGAAGCTATGAAGTAATTGTCGCAGCAAAGAGTAACCTATGTCCTTCCTCAAGAACCAAAGTATCTTTATGCCAAATTTCATTGTAATCGGTGCAACGGCTTAGCAGTTAAAGCAGGACAGACAGACAGACAGAGTTTCGCATTTATAATATAAATATGGATTTATTACAAATCCCTCAAATGCAATATTTATAAAGGACCAAGTAATAGTTTTAATACATGAGCGAGCACGCGCATAGATGAATTTTAATCGATTTAACTGCAAATTGGAATTTGATTGAATGGGCCAACCGTGTTAGCTTAAATTTTTTGGCTTTTGGAAACCGTGGGTAAAGAACTTTTACACATGGTTCTTTAATTAACAATGTGTTTGAATAAAATGTTAATTTTTTTGGTTACATTTTGTCATTTTATATGAATATATCAATTTTTTTTTTATTTTTTACTTTTAGGAACACATAACATCACTTAACATGTAAATCACTATTCTTATGAATTCTGTGAATTTTTGACATTGCCGTAAACCGAAATCGTAAGGTATTTACATGATTTTAGTTAACTGAAAAATAACAGCAAAATCCCTGTTAGTTAGTAAAAATTAAAAATAAACAGTTATTTCAAAGGTGTAGTCTATAGAAACTTGCTTCCTTAAATTCGTTCAATATGCGCCATTTATCGATGACACACTGAACTATGGAGTAACTACTAATTATATAGATCGCGTTACAAAAGTTCTCGAATAGCATCATCAACTTCCCAACAACCTTTGGGCTGTGGCCCACCAGCCCCACCTCACCTGGTCCGAGGATCCCTTTGTGTTGGAGGTACTTGACACCCGGTATCCACAAATTTCTCAATAGCGACAACTACGTATTATAAAATACGAAACTGCTCAAAATAACATATTGAATAATCTTCATTGTTTATTACAAGAAAAAACTAAAATATTCGCTTCACACTTAAAATTGCTCTACATTTTGTAAAATTTATGACTTAAATGACAACGTTTTTGCAAAAATAAACGATATTCAGAAACAAATTCTTTCAGTGAGATAATTTTGTAACGAAATCAAACTACAAATACGACACAAATATGTAAACCGAGGGTATTCGCTACTTTAATGCTCACGAAGTTATAAACATTAACGTTTCCACTCGAAGAGAATCAAAGAAAGTTTTCACATTAAGAAATGATAAACATTTAAATTCTTGGATAATCCACTCACAAATAAATCTTTCATGTACTTATATATAAATTTGAGAATGTTGTGACAAACATGGAACTTCGAATTTTGTTATGCAACTGCAGAACGTTCAGTAAGGTTAGATGAGATGGAAACCGCGGTCGGTTTCATTCCCGAAGGGAAATCCAGTTACTGCCCATAGGGTTGGTGAAATCCTAGTTCAATTATAACTCTATGAACCTTGTGTTTGTCTGTATTTTAATTAGTAAAAACTTTCGGACGGCAAAGTTGTTTATTTATAAAGTTAACTATAAAATAAGCAACGAAAACTAAAGCTAAATTGGAATCAGAACGCAGAGAAACTGCTTTTATACAAACCAGTTGTCTAAAGTAAATAAAATAGAATTGATAACTCGGCATTAAAACAAAGATTAAATAATAATTATGTAATGTATAGTTTACATAGGAATAACTAATGTTGTTTATTATGAAAAATATATTTTTACAATTTAAATATTTAAAAATAGTTAATTAGTAATAATTCTCAGTTATGTTATCAAAAAACCAAAAAAACAATCAGTGGTGTACAATATGAGAGGACTATGTCCACCACAGGACTACAATAGGTTAGTAACAACGATGATGTTTTATCATCATCAGCCCGTTACAGTCCACTGCTGAACTGCCTTTCACAGGGCGGTGTTGGATTTATTGTCACTGGCAACATTGTAGAAATATTCAATGTCAATACTCAAACTGACTAAAAGACACTCTCTGCAGGTCGTACAGGTGCACCGACTATCACACACTCTGACACTCTGATAATGTGGAAGTTCTGTACTCAGAAGTTGATAAGACCCTGCACAACAACTAGTAGGATTAACACATCGACTATAATTTTGAACCCAAGTGTCAATAATTTTATTTTTCTTACATCAAATAAAAAATCTCGTTTTGGTTTCCCATATGCTGTATAGATTTAATGGTAAATAGTACATTCAATAATAGAAGCTGACTAACATAGAGTGTTTGAAGTTCAAAAACTCATAACTGTCAATATTTCACAAAGGCAGAAGCTTTCCTCTGTAGTTAACGATAAAGGGAAACTATTAATCTGTTTGACCAAAGTATAACAGTTAAATTGAATACAGCCCGATGTTTATTAATGCATATAACTATTGTTTAAATGGTTTTAAACTACGCAAATGGAATTGAACAAGTTTGGTAAAACTGAGTTAAAGATAACACATAGTAGTCACAACTATAAACCGAGCAAATAATTCGATTTGTGAAACATAATTTAATATAAGGCTTATATTAAATCGCAATATGATCCTTCCAATCCTTGATGAAGTTATTCCCGTCATCTGCCATATCCTCAATTATTCGATCTCCTATAGCGTTTTTCCTAAGTCATGGAAGGATGCAGAAATTATACCTATCCCTAAAAAGAAGAACCCCGAATCCTTTTCCGATTACCGCCCCATTTCTATCCTCCCCTTCCTCTCTAAAGTTCTTGAACGTTTGGTCCATGCTCAATTTTCCAATTTCCTTTCCAAAAACCTGCTCCTCAACCCTCTTCAGTCTGGTTTCAGACCCGGCCATAGCACCACTACTACTCTAATTCAGATTACCGAGGACATCAGAGATGCTATGGAGAACGGCGAACTTACTGTCATAACGCTCCTCGACTTCAGTAATGCATTTAACACCGTTGATTTTGACATTCTGCTATGTATATTACGCTCTCTTAACATATCTCCAACCGTGATTGACTGGTTTCACAACTACCTGTTTGGTCGCCGGCAGCGTATTAGTATTGATAACACTGTGTCTTCTTGGTGTAGTACTAAAGCTGGTGTCCCTCAGGGTGGCGTGCTATCTCCTTTACTTTTCTCCGTTTTTATTAACACCATCACTAATGATCTCACTTCTTCCTACCACCTATATGCAGACGATCTCCAGATTTATTTTAAAGCACCACCGGTTAACCTGGCTGATGCTATTGATACAGTTAACGCTGACTTGGTAAAGATCTGTAAGTGGAGCATTTCCCACGGCCTCAAGATTAACCCTCTCAAGACTCAAGTCATAGTTGTAGGTAGTTCTAGACTGATTTCCAAAATCGATTGGACTATACTGCCTCAAGTCTCTTGCGATAACACACCTATTCCCTTTAGTGATAAAGTAAAGAACTTGGGTATTTATATTGACAGCACCTTATCCTGGGGTCCTCAGCTGCAGGAGCTGAGTCGCAAAATGTTCGCGGCTGCAGGGTCTTTGCGTAGGCTACGCAATTTGTTACCTACTTCTACCAAGACTGCTCTCACACAATCCCTTCTTTTCCCTATCCTTGATTATGCTGATGCCAGTTATTTAGATCTCACTGAAGACCAATTGAATAAGCTTGAAAGACTCCAAAATCTCTGTATAAGATTCATATTCGGATTGCGTAAATATGATCACATCTCCGACTATCGTAAAAAGCTTAAGTGGTTACCTATCCGCCTTCGCCGGAATACACATATCCTTTCTCTTCTATACAACATCCTATTTAGTCCTTTTACCCCACTTTACCTAAAATCACGGTTTACTTTTTTACACGATACACATCCCAAACTACTGAGATCGTCTGAGAACTTAAAACTAAAAATACCGTCGCATTCTACCAAATTTTCCAACCTCTCTTTTTCTGTTCAAGCAGCTCGACTGTGGAACGCCCTACCAGTCGCAATAAGACGTGCACCAACAGTAAATGTCTTCAAGAGACTAGTAAAAGAGCATTACCTAGAAGACATTTAGGTCCCATAACCTACGTATTTCTCTCGCGTAGTCAGTTTATATTTATTTCACTCATACTCTTCTAAGTTTTTATTATTTAATCGTCATTTTTATCTAACTTCCACCCTATATATAGTGTATACTGCTTTAATTTTTTCTTCACGTATAATATTTATGCACCAGACACAACCCTCTAATTTCCCTATTTGTTTTGTTTCCATCCTAAGGTTGCCTGTAAGAGATTGCCTCCGGGCGATAAGGCCGCCAATTGTACCTACTTAACTTAAATTAAGATCTTTTATAATTGACCTGGTGTACAATAAAGACGTTATTATTATTATTATTATTATTATTCTCTTTATTCCATTTGTATATACACATAAATTACATTTTTAAATATACATATAAAACAAATACATTTAAAAATATAAAAAATAGTAGACCACCGACTTCGGGTACAGGGACCAAGAAACCGGTGGTTAGGGCTCCAAAGACAGGAACCTCCTCACTATACGTGCCGTGTCAAGAAGGACTGCCTTCTGTATCAGACCCTTGATCCAGCCCCCTAACGTGAGCCTCTTAAGGTGTTGGTCGAGGCTCTTGGCTATCAATCCGTGAGCTGATACGACTATCGGAACAATGATCACCGAATCCACATTCCACATATCGACAATCTCGTGAGATAAATCCAAATATTTTATTTGTTTTTCTTTTTCGACTTTCACGAGATTCTCGTCATGAGGAACGGCGATATCGACAATCATTGCGCGGCGCTCTAATCGATCTATCACCACAATATCAGGCTTATTGGCTACAATAGTCCTGTCTGTAATAATAGATCGATCCCAATATAACGTAGCACGACCATTCTCGAGAACTGGATCGGGCACATACCTGTAGTATGGTACCTCTGAAATCACAAGATTGTATTTAAGGGCAAGTTGCTGATGTACGATCCTGGCTACTTGGTTGTGCCTATGCAAATACTCGCCGTTAGCAAGACGAGAACAACCAGAAATAATATGCCTGATAGATTCTCCAGGACGGTGACATGCCCAACAAATGTCGACCGTACCATCCTTCAGGATATACTTCCGATAGTTATTCGTCATGATAACTTCGTCCATAATCGCACAGACAAAACCTTCGGTTTCTCCGAAGAGATCACTATACCGTAGCCAGGACGTAGATGCTTTGAAATCTATATCAGGCCCATTTAAGGCCCGATAGAATCGACCATGGAGTACTTTGCCCTTCCATACTTCCCTGCGATCATTAGTACTAAGTACTACAGGCTTGCGCCAATTCTCTTTAGCCAGAGCGAGCGGAGTGAGTCCGGTATCCACTGTGACTACACTACGATGCACTCCCACATCACTTTGAAGAAAATATTCTCTAAGATTGTATACCTCGCGATTGTGCAGGGTCTTGATATTTAGTAATCCACGACCCCCTAACCTTCGCGGGATATACAATTTCATAACCGATGAACGTGGGTGGTGCATTCGGAATGCAGTCAACAATGTACGGACTCTCCTATCAATGGCATCTAATTCAGTCTGAGTCCATCTAAGTACACTAAAGGAATACATCAGAACCGGCATAACCCAACCATTGCAGGCTCGTACCTTGTTACCGCCTGACAAAAGACTTTTAAGTACTTTTTTCAGGCGGCTAAAGAAGCGTTCCCGCAACGTTTGTTTCATGTCAGATTCTGGCATTCCTAAGGACTGTGAAAAACCTAGATATTTGTAAGTTTCGGTTGCAGACAGAGATCTGAGTTTTGTGGAATCTGAAAGTTCTATACCTTCAGATTCCACAATCTCACCTTTTTTTACATACATAACTGCACACTTGTCTACACCAAATTCCATTTTGATAGAATTACTAAAGTTTTCCGTAACCTTTAGTAATGCTGTCAATTGTAATTTAGTGGGGGCAAGTAGTTTCAAATCATCCATGTAAAAGAGGTGAGATATAACTCGATCATCTTTCTGCAACCTGTAGCCTAACCCTGAACCCTCTAATAGAGTGCTCAGAGGGTTCAAAGCTAGACAAAACCACAAGGGGTTCAGACTGTCACCTTGAAAGATGCCTCGCTCGATCTTTATAAGTACGTCGTTCATCGCAGACTGCCGACACCCAGGATAGCGAAGTGCTGTTCTCCATTGCCCCATACACACCTTCAAGAAAGTGCACAGAGTTGTATCAATTTTATACAACTCAAGCACCTTCAAAAGCCATGTATGAGGAACGGAGTCAAAAGCCTTCTTGTAATCTATCCAGCATGTCGCCAGGCTCTTACGATTACGACGCACCTGCTGGCTAATGGTCATGTCTATGATAAGGAGCTCTTTAGTGCCACGGGTCCCACTTCTACATCCATTCTGAGAAATAGAAAGTATCGAATTGTGATTAATATGTGTTGTAATTTTGAGTCTCAGAATAGATGTCAGAAGTTTGTACAAAGTTGGTAAACATGTTATTGGTCTAAAATTTTTGGGATCCATGGCATCACCAGATTTGTAGAGTAAGTGGGTTATGCCAGTGGTCAAAAATTGTGGTAATGAACCCGAATCCAATGCTGTCTGGAATTGAGATGCTAAGCACGCATGTGAGCTTCGGAACCACTTAAGCCAAAAGTTGTGCAGTCCTTCAGGACCTGGTGCTTTCCAATTCGGTAATGAACGGACCGCACAACTTACATCCTCTTCATCGATGCTAATAGGTTCCATAGGTAACAAAGACTCACATGAGCGCTCAACATCCCGACACCAATCACCTTCTGTATGAGTGACAGGCACAGACCACATATTGCGCCAAAACGAATTTGTGGCATTTTCATCTGGAACTTGCCCATCACTCATACACGGACTCAGGTTCTCCCATTTCCGGTACACCCACTTCTCATTTCTTAGGAACATGCGATTCTGATTATACCGATCTACTCGTTTTCTATACCGCCTTATTCTATTTGCCCATGCATAAACTTTTTGCTTCAGAAAGTCTATGCGCTCCGTGACACATGACATGTACTCTTGAGGACTAATAGTAGTCCCCAAGAATGCCCGTTTCACAAAGCGCATCACTCTCGGTCGCGTGTTTCCCGATCGAAAACTCATTAGCTTACCAATGAGTGTCCTGGCCTCAGCAATACGACATTCAATTCTATACTGCCAAGCTGGCAAAGTATTTTCTTGTCGAGTAGTGGTTGTATATTCTGCAAATTTCACACCAGCTACTCGACAAACTGCAATAGCCGCACAGTATAGAATTGAGTGTGTATCACTGAGATCTTCGCTATTACTGAAATATTTCGGTAATAACGAATCCAAGGCACTCACCAGCGCTAAATTTCGTTTATGTATGGGCAAACGGGGCAACCGGGGTCTGTTATTTAAATTTACATATCGGTATTCCCGAATCGCATCCTCCAAAGTGCTCCTTATCCTATCATTATATTGGGTACTTACGGATATAATTTCACTGTCCACTAATTCACTAATATCATCATTTTGTAGTACCTGTGGTGTGCTGTTTGTTACCACATTCAGAACATGTGACGAAGAAGGGACAGCCAAGCTATTCCGTATGTCAGAGCGTATCCTTTCAAGTGCGGCATCATCCAGCAGGTGACATCGCTGTATAGCTCGCACTTGATCCGACAATCGTTGTGCCGAAACGTTGACAGCTGGCTCAAGCTCCTGAAACAGAGAGACTAGTCGAACACGGTACGCAGTAAGGTTCGTTCCCAACTCAGTAGCCCGAAAATATGCCCGCATGACATTCTCATTTATAGAATGTGTCCACTTCATGCGGCGCACATCACCACCGGCAGCGGGGGCCCTGTTCGAGGTCAATGGTCCTCGGGATCCCAAGCTGGTCGGTGGCCGGCCTCTCCCCTGCCGACGTACAGGTATTGGCGACGTCGGCGGAGAGAAAAACTCGTCGCTTGAAGAAGAGCTCGACGCCTCTGCACCAGCCGGAACTTCTATTGCTTCTTCCGGAGATGGCAAGGCGGAGCGGAGCGACGAGTCCGGGGGTGATAGCTGTGCTCTCCGTCTAGCTCTTGTTAGCATCGTCGTTATTAAAATTTATCAAGTATTGTTTTGACATGACGTTTACGTTTATTATTATTATTATTATTATTTACTATACGTCTTTGGGGTTTTACTGACCAAAAAAAAACAGCTATATGTTTTGATATGTAAGCCTGTCAAAGTGACTCTATTCTGCCTGATGCCAAGCATGAACAGAATGCAGGAGGAGTACTATACTCATTGCGAATGCAGAGAATGCAACAATGCAGCATGATGACCCACATTATGGCGGCCTATTGAGATGCTTCGAACTCATCAATAAAACAGGACAGGTATTCTGTGAGAAGGTAGTATCACCCCGGTCGAGTCAGCCTGTTCGTGCCAAAATCAACGTGGCTCTACTACCTTGATGATTTTACTGGACAAATTCAGAATTCTTTATATGACGAACCAATAAATAATCAATATAATGCAACCATGTTTTATAATCAAAATGTTTTTTAGTGATGTTGCTCTCCAGGCTTTAATGTATAACTTAAAGCCAACGTTCTTCACAGATACGTTATCAGTGTTTCAAACAATTTATGCAGTTTTAACTTACATATAGTTTTGTTTACAAAAAGTCTGTAGAGTTGGTCAATGTCTAGAATAGTATTTATTTCATATTTATTTCGTAATAAAGATTAACTCTGTTCTTTTTCGAAAGTTTGTAAACTTTCGAAACAGAACTGAGGTATGTGTACATAAAAGAACATGAATTAACAGTTAAGTCGTGATAACCTATTTTATTATTAAGGATGATCTTAAGAATGAATCGAATATGAATCTGGGCCGTTCTGGAGACATAATATGGCTATATAATTTATAAAATCATTTTTTGTTGTCAACCCTGAGTAACTCTTTAGGTGTTCACCCTCTGACACATATTGAAATCACTGATGCAGCAAACGAAACTGTTATGGGTTTATATGATCCTTGTGAGCTGAAATGGAATTCTCCAATATTTGTAGGTCACGTCATAAAACAGAATATTACAAATTAATAATAATAATAATAATAATAAATATTTCGGACAATTTAACACACAACGCTGTCTAGTCCCAAGCTAAGCAGAGCTTGTGTTATGGGTACTAGACAACTGATATAAATACATATATTATACTTTTTTTTGTAAATACATACATATTATACATAGAAAACACCCAAACTTAGAAACAAATATTTGCAGATCATACAAACATTTGGACCGACCCGGGAATCGAACCCGAGACCTCAAGCACAGCAGTCGCTTACGCTACCACTCGCGCCACCGAGGCAGTCAAATACTTTGTTACTTTATGCTATATAAATAATAATCTGACTTAACGCCAATGATGTTTCGACTCAAAATAAGCCTCACGTATTTAATATCGAGACTTCTCAATTTTACATAAAACTTGAAACACTATGAAAATAAAAAGCAATAAAACATTGTTCGTACAATTCCAAGGATGGCGTACAAAGAATCCACTTTAAATATCAGAAGCTGACTAGAGGTCGGACGTCACCGTAGAAAAATCTCGGCGCGAAATAATTTCACCCGTCTCGCCTCACTTGACCTCACTCAAGTCGATAGTGCTCGTTGACGGTCCTCCCCATTCCACCGATGTACATCATAAATAAATAAGTATCTACCTCACGAACACTTAGAGCTACTGTGGTTTATAACTCGTTCTTGAGTTTGCTATAAACTTTGTTACGATGCTGTCACAGTTACATCGCCTCAACTATTTCAGAGCAATCGCATCTGAGAGGTGCTTGCTGCTCTTATTTTAAATTATTGAAGTTGAGTCTCTCAAAGCTTTACTACAGACCAACAGCTAGATTTTACTTTATTAAATGCAAGCTTACTTAATGTAATGAACTTTTAATTTTTATGGCAACTTAAAAGGTTGAATGCGAGAGAGATACCACGGCCTCACAGAACACCAGTGTGAAATGTGTTTCACCGAGTGGGGCATCTGACACAGAACGTCATCTAGTCATAAACTGAGCTGAGCTTGTACTAATACTTTAACTTACCTGAAATATTGAGAACTTCCTCGTTACTAGTTTACAGCTTATCAAATTTATTGACCCGCTCAGCTTTTATAAGGTCCTTAGAGATTCATTGAATTTATATCTTGAAAATATCATGGATTATCATTACAGTCCATGTTTAATGTTATTGTTTCACTAGGCAATATAAAAAAGATATTGATCCCTTTGAACTTCAAACTTACATTATTCAACATGATATTTCAAGTGTGTGTAAGTATAAATTTAGAGTTTATTGTAGGTATAGTCACGTCATTATATTTGGGGATCTTTGTTTTGTGTTGTTTTTGACCGATTGAGTCCCCAATCGATCTATCTTATCTATATTAAGGGAACCAGTTTTGCACAGGGCAACCGTATACCTATGAGGGGACCCGATGACTACTGCAGGAGACTACGCGGGGGTTGTGACCTGGAGGCGAGACCCCTTGCGGCTCTTTATCAGTGGCGCAAGGAGGCGCAGGAGTTGGGTAGGAGTCCTGAGACTCGAGAAATCGAAGATTAGAAAACCCAACTCCGCCAGGTCTTCGTGGAGGAATGGAAGGAACGACTTGGGCAACCGAGCGCTGGGCACGCCGTTATTGCGGCGGTAAGGTCCAATAATCTACCCTCGTAGAAGAAAACCAAGTACACAGGTTACGTAACATCTACTTATCTTTACATTTTTTCCTTCAAATAAAGGATACATCGCTATTTTTGCGTTGGTACACACATTTATATCATTTATAAAGAGGGAAATATATTTTCACATTGAACACGAATAATAAAAATAACATTGAATAAATTACTCGGATGATTTAACATTATTGTCGCAGAAATACGCTGACTATAAGTATAATAGTTTGTATTTAGGCAGTCTTTATAAAAGTAGACATCGAAACGATATCAACCATAAAATATTACCGGAAATAGCCCATAATTTATGCCAACAAGGATAAACATGAATCAACATTGACTGGAAATATATACACAGAGAAAAAGTTTTAAAATAATTAATTTTCAATGTCACTTTCGTATCGCTTCATAATTTTAGTAGGGGAAAGCAGCGTGACGGATCCTAGGTCTTTAATGCACCCGATCCCGCTCGAAGAAGGCGACGAAGGGAACGCCATAGAGGTCGCTAGCTCCCCAATCGTCGGCTAAGGGTCACTGCTGCCACATCTTGGGGAAATGTGACCGCTGCGAACGACCCGGGACACGTGACACCCTGGTGCAGACAGGGGTTGCGTCTGAGGCGGTTTGGTGTTCCGCCTCTTCGCCGAAAGGTGTGAGACGTGACATCATCCTGCCCCGGGGGTGACTCTGGTCACCCCAGGGTGTATCTCAGTCGTGGGATACGGCAGGGGGGACAGGGGGGAACAGGGGGGAGCTGCCAAAACATTTCTGGATCTCCTCCAGGAACTCATCGGCGTGGATTCTCATACACGCCCTTCGTCTCCCCACGAAGGGTATGGTGCGAAACGCTGTCCTCGCGTAAAAAAAGTCTTTAATGCACATTATACTAATACCTTTTAAATGATTTTTGTATTTTAAATGTTCATTTTTTCCGTTGCAGAACTGTTTATCCTAAGGTCCTATCAATATAATACAGTTCGTGTTCTAAACAACTGTTCGCCGTTCATGAGTTAAATTATTATTAGAACTTAGAACCAAAGACAAACTGCAGAACATACGTAATAAACAATGGCTTTAAAGCACAAGCAAGGCGAAATTAATTATTCCTCACATGATTACCGGGCGCTATTTGCCGATGGAATTACCTTGAATTTTTTATTACATTCAACCATCTAATTATAGTAAGGGATCGGTTTACTATAATAGCCGTAATTTCCTGTAAAATAGAGACAAATGAAATATTTGTACTTATTGCTAGAATTTATTTTCTTGTTACACAATTTTACTTTAACACTGTTTTACACAATCACACTTTTGGAGAACACTGTTATTTGATTACATTTTAATTCAATTGCCTCTTTTGGTAATAGACTATGAGTAAAAAATTTAAGTTATTTGGTTTTATCTCATAATGATACATATGGGACTCTCGCTAAATTTCGTTAGGATTTTTTATACTAATTTTGAATAAACTTTTTAGTCCGGTCAATTTAGACCAAAAAATGAGAGTGAAGGTACATAAATTCCCAACAAGCTCAAAATGTTTGATTTTGAATCAAGCCTGGTTAGTACAAAAAAAAAAACAATGAATAAATTAGTCCCCGCAGTTTTTTTTCACCGAAGGTTCGAATCTAAACGTCTTATACAAATCTTTTCGGCTTTTGGTTTATGTGCTTCTTATAATGATACAATAATATACGAGGCAGCAGCAGTTTTCCATCGTCCTCCTCATGTCCTGATCACAACTGACCCGTGGAGTAGGAGGAGTAGGCCTACTGGGGAAACCACGTTAAAAAAACGCGCTAAGTACAATAACTCATAGGTGGCGTGGAAACGTGTGCATATTATGACGATAACAACTTTTATAACTTTTTGAATCGTTATATCTCAGAAACGGTGGCTCGTAGGAAAAAAGTATTCATTCATTTCTTATAGATAATTTTATGATCTACAATTTTGTTTAAGGTACTTTTATGATAAAACTTACCGTTTTGCTGAAAATCACGAAAAACTATTTTATTTGACCTTTGACCTTGAATATTTTTTTTTCCTTACACGGGAATGATGGGGAACTTTCAGGTATTGTTCATAATTATGTTTTGAACAATTTTACTCATTTTCAGCTTGTTGGGAATTTATGTAGCTTCGAATGTCTAAATTGACCGGACTATTTATAAATACACTAGTAAGTAATCAAGAACTGTATTCAATTATTTAAAGTGAAATTAATATCTAACTCTGGTATCGGAACGCTACCTTACATTATTCCATATTTAAAGTTTGAATGACAGTACGTACAGTACTATAGTAGATCAGATCAGAATTATCATAGTAGAATTTACAGTTCTCTCTAAATAATTTAATCAGCTTTATTTCATGCTGTACGTTACTACAAACACGTGCAAAGCTCAGAATTGGCACGATCAATGTAAGATAGAAGTGTTCTATAAAGTTTAGTGCGTGACCAGCGCTTTCTTACTTGCAAGTTCAGCACCAATTCAATTCTAAACGTTGCACTTTGTGAATGCAAGCGTAAGTTCAACGTTTCTTAAGAAATTGTTTTGTTACGAAGATGTTGCTAGAAATCATATGTTTATTTAATCAAGTTAAGGATTTCAATATCAACGTATTAATTAGTATTCGTCCATAGACATGGCGTGAGTTGTGTCAAAAAAATCTTCAATATCTTTTTATTTTTGTGTTAATTATGAACAAGTACACACATAAACAGCACAAGTTAAATGTGTATGCAAATTTAGTCAGACATGTGACAGCACTAAAACAGAACACGACATCAATAATACGAATATAACGCTCCTATCTAAAATTTATTGGTCTTTTAAGTAATCACAAAGGGAGCAATTGAGTACTAAACGTGACTGAATGCATTCTCTTTGGCATTCATCCTTTCACATTCAGCGTTGATAACTGTCATAGGCAAACGTATTCACCAATATGGCAGACATTTAAATTGGCATGAATATCGACGAAGAATATTTTTATTTGAATAAAAAATTTGACGATCTATTCAAAAGCTTTACAAAGCACATAAAATATGTACATTCGCTTAGATAAATTGGCAAAGAAATTAGTCGTAGGAGTACATACTCCTACGACTAATTTCAATTTAATTTCAATTCAATTCAATTTAAGTACATACTTAACTTCTCGACGGACAATAAATTTCGATAACAGGAAGATTAAATCAACTTAAAAAACGTTAACTAATGGTACATGTAATTCAGAATTGCAACAAATTCGGGAAATAATTAATTTGATATATACTTCTTAATTTATTAATCCTTTTTAAACTCAACTTCATTATCAATCTATTCCACCTTTAAAAACAGTAGTAGTCATACTAAAAAGTCAAAAAAGAAAAGAGAGTATAAGAAAAGTAAATTCTCGCGTTATATTCATAAAAATATAGACTCATTACAATTGGACATACAATACTTAAAAGGTATTAATTATTTTCCAGCGGTTGTAATGTCATAACCGTATTATATTCATTTCATTATGCGTAGTAGTTGTATAATTCAAAAACTTTAATTGAAAAGGACAGAGCAAATTCGTATTTCAACTCCTGTATTTACAATGTCATACTGTACATAATTTATGGTTTAGTTCTGTAGTTGTAAAAAAAACAATACTGTAAAGTAGTGAAGAATATTGTCGATATTTAGGAAACTGTATTTGTAATATTGTTTAGGACTATTGGCATTTTATCGTCGCCCGCTGTTCTCAAGCATGAATTTCAAAAAGTATGACAGAAAGGTATAAATTTGATACATGATGTTCGTTCTGTCATCCTTCATCATCAGACTAAAGACGGCCTGGTAGGCCTAACAACACTGCGTCATCGTTAACTCCTGCTAATTACAGCTTATGCAAATAATTTTTATGTAAATGCATATATTTATCAAAATTATTCTCATTACTAACATTTGTAGTCGCAAATGTTGAAAATAAATTTACTGCTACAGAATATACTGTTTCAAATGAAATTTTTCAATCACGAGCGATGTTACAATTTGATTTGAATTTTTACAGTTATAATTTTTATTGATTTACTTGTGAAAGTGATTTTAAAGGTTACAATAGTTACTTTCTGTATCCCGCTATAAAACAAAAACTATGCATAAAGGTCACGAAAATTAAAAAAAATACTGCTTTTAAACTTTACTAGCTGTTTTTAAACAGTTGTAGGCAAGTAAAAAAACTATGACAGTTTAATACGCGCATCTTCTCTAGTTATAAAAAAAACACATTCACTCATTCAGTTCGGTTCGTTTACCTACCAAATAAAGAAATTGATTTTGATATTGAGCTGTAGCTAATTGAAAATGAAAAGATTACCAAATAATTTATTTGTACAAAAATTTCTAAATGGCGAGTATACTAAGGTGTCGGCCATAATTCCAGCGCTTGGCAAAAGGCAATAAAGGTTTAACGGTATTTCTATGCAGATGAATTTTGCAATCCATTACCTCAATATGATACCCCAGCGGCCACTAATATCTACAAAAGCGTTCCTTTTATTCGATCCAATTACTCAGACCGTATGAGAAACCCATTTAAAATAATGTTACACAAAACAACGGAGTAATACTTTAGCTTTCAATCTAATCACAATTAGGTAAGTAACCTTCGTAATTACTTAAAGTCAGTAGATCTATTCCCCTCAGAAAAAGAACCTGCATGTTTCATTGGCTACAAAAGAAATTTAGCCAAAACTTCATCAAGGGTCCAGAGGAGAAAAAGTTACATTCAATAAAAGGGAAAAAAGATTCGACCCTTCAAGTTGGCCACCTGACATAGAAAGCTGTTCTTAACTTATTTTCCGTTGCTTCAACTTTATCAGTATTTAAAATACAAGAAATGGTAATGTGAAACACGCTGTGCGTATGTCTTTTCTAATAAAATATTTTATTAAACGTAGATTAGTTGAATTACTTTGAATAGCAAAGTATTTCAATTTCAAAACATCAAATACGAAGTATGTTATGATAGAATAGATTTGAAAGTAAAGGCATAAAGTTGAAGTCCACAAAGGGATATTTAAAATCACGAAAAAAAACTTGACCATACATCGTCATTCAGCAGTGAAGGGCGATAGGTCGATAGGTATATCATATAAGTTTTACGGTATTTTCAATAAATTAAAGTGGTTACTATTGAATTTTACAATTACCTTTAAGCAAGTGCCATAAACAATTACTAAACACTCAGGGTGAAGATAATAGCACTTGTTAATAAAATCTAATGAATGTAGTTGTGCATCTTTACATTTTCATTGCTGGGAGAAGCGTATAGAGTTCAAGAAGACTGGAAAAAAAGACTACAGCGAAAAAAAAAGAAGATCAGATTTTTCAGTTTTTTCTTTCTCTTCCATGCTGTGCGCGACAGGGTCTAAATCGCCTACCTACTCTATTACATTTTGGAAGCAATAAAGCTAGGGTATACATGTCAGAAAACGAAATTGAAACTATTTTGTTGCGTTATTGAACAACTTTTTGAAACATTTTAGAATATATAATAGATAATTACATTACGTTCTTTATAACCGGCATCATCGCAGCAACACTAATCAACAAGGAATTTTTCGTACAGATTCCTGCCGCCTCTTTCCGCCATCGTCCTACGCGACATCAATTTCATCCTCATCACTTAGATGGCTGGCAGTTCACAACAGTGCGCTTTTCGCGAAACTTTCTGCCTCGCATTACAAAACTATGTAATGAACTGTCGCCTGCGGTATTCCCGGACCAATACAGCCTTCAAACCTTTAGGAAAAGAGCGTATTCCTTCTTAAAAGGTCGGCAACGCACTTGTGATGCCTCTGGTGTTGCGGGTGTCCATGGGCGGCCGTGATCGCTTACCTTAAGGCGATACGTCTGCTCGTTTGCACCTATTCAATATTTTTTTTTAAATTCAATAAAAATTTATGTTCTTTCAACTATGTTCTATTTAGTTTGTTTTTTGTTTTATTTTATTTTTCAGTGTGTGCTCAGTGAGGGAGCACGTTATCTAATCAAATCGGCTTCGCCATATATAACATCCATTCACTTACTTCTTGCAGTACGACAGATGTAATTACTACGATTTATTCTCCCTAGATTGTAACTTTCCTCTATTTTAAACTGTAGCGCAGTACGATTCTACTGTAACGCAAATGAAACGTTTTGATGAATACTTTTTAGAAGAATCGATTAAGAATGGCATTAGAATTAAAACCACATAATTTTTATAATATCATTAAGGTCTTTCTCGAACAATAAAATATCTCATTTTATTTAACCCTGCAGGAATATAGCAAAACTAAATTAAAAACTTATTTCATATTGCTTTGTGTAAATTTACTTTTCAATGTACTGTCCATATTAAAGACACACAGTAAAATAATAATGAATGAAATGAACGCGGCTGTAACTTTACTTACTTTTGTCAGTTAAATTATGTTTCAATGATTAACACTACATAATGTAACGCATATAGACAAATAAAACAAATTCAAACCCCCCAAATTTCCGACACGATTAGAGTTTAGACATTCACTTTTTTGTTTTGCCCTGCAACTGTTTCACTATGAAAAACGAATTACCAAATCATTTTGTAACTTACTACACTATTAATTGTGATCGCTAAAATGTGCACGATTTTCAGTCACACGTTAGTCTATTAAAAGGATTTTGGATTTAACTAAGGATTAAAAGAGAGAAACGTGGGTTGAATTAATGAAATGAATTAGCGGTTGAAACATTCAAAATTACCTAATAAACTTGACTTTCATGATAATTTTAATGAAATGTTGTTGTTCTAGGTCTACTTGAAGGATTTTAATACAAAACTGTTAATAGGAAAACGTATGCTATGAAATTAATCTTCAAATTGCAATTTAAAACGAAATGAAAATTAATTTGTGGTAAAAATTAATTTATATAATAATGAATAAATAATACGATTACGTTAAAGGGGGGTACAAAAAGATGGGTGTTATAAGTTTGACTTAGATGTCTGTCTGTATGTGTGTGTCTGTCTGTGGCATCGTAGCTTTGAAACGGATGGACCGAATTAGATGCGTTTTTTTTTCATTTCAAAGACTTTTTCTTTGCGGTGGTTCTTAGCTATGTTTGTTTAATATCGATCCAGCAGTGTAAGAGTATCAGTCCTTTTCTAAAATGATGTAAAGAATTTTTTTGCGTATTATTACTCGATTAAGTGCTTACTTAGGGAGTTGTTTTAATTTTGATTTTAGCTAAATAAATTATAATAAATTAAATGTATATAATATAACTATGAGTGTGATTTGCTACTTATTTTTATTCATATCATAACTTGCCTCAATATTGTATTTAAATATTTTTTCATCATATAAAGTTTTCTTTTCCAAATGAGGAAAACCAATATAAAAAATTAATAAGCGTGTAAAACCCAAGTAATAAAAATTTATGTGTTGGCGAAAAAGAAAATCTTTTTTTTTTCATACCACAAAGTGTAAATCGGTACGGTCCATCAGGCAAAGGAAAATAAGCATAAACCAAAAGAAAATAAATATAAAATACTTCCTAAACCAGCCATAACGTAATTTATTTTGTTTTGATGTTGTTCGTATAGGTTCGTTTTGAGATAAGGAAAACTTTGCGCGGGTAAAAGTAAGCAATCAATGTGGCGTTATTAATGTCTTTTGTTGTACTTCGCTGGTTATGTCATTATGGTCGCGTTAAATATTGAAAATTCGCATTTCTACTTCAAGAAAGATCACTAAATACTGAAACCTTAAGAATGATCTTCGGTAGTTTGGTGTAGAAAGTTTTACAATTCATGTAGAATAACTTTTTTATATACAACTAGCTGACCCACGCAACCTCGTTTGCGTCTTCTATTGCCCGTAGCGTAAATTTTTCCCCCGTTTTTGAAACATTCTTCATTGGTGCTCCGCTCGTATTAGTATTAGCGTGATGATATATAGCCTATAGCCTTCCTCGATAAATGGACTATCCAACACTGAAATAATTATTAAAATCGTACCAGCGGTTCCTGGGATCAGCGCGTTCAAATAAACAAACAAACTCTTCAGCTTTATAATATTAGTATAGATGCTTAATTGGCCACAATAAGAGATGAAGTGCCGTCTTCGTAAGTCCTTATTTGTGAAACAAAAATTTATTAACGGGCCGTGCAGCAGAAATCGTAATATTTTAATTTTGCCATAACTTCAAAACCAAACGTCCAATTTTTATCATTCAAAGACCAAATATTATCTACATAAACTGTAGTTAGTGATGAAATAATTTATTTTGATAAGGATTGATAGAATGAGTAAAATAAACGCGTTTAAACGTAGTCCAAACAAAATTCAAGATTTTTAAATAAAAAAATGGTTGTTGTGCCTCACTTGACATAGATAGATATGGTGTGTCGCGGACTTTTTTGTAGATATTTATAAGATCTACGATTAATTAGAACATTTTATGGTTCTATCTTTTACCGTTTAGGCAGCGTTTTTTTTTTTCCCCTATTTTATCCAAAATAAAACATAGCCTATGTTACTTGTGGGTTATGTAGCTTTCGAATAGTGAAAGAATTTTTAAAATCGGTCCAGTAGTTTTTGAGCCTATTCATTACAAACAAACAAACAAACAAACAAACATACAAACAAAGTTTTCCTCTTTATAATATTAGTGTAGATTAAAATACGGATTTATAATTTAGATCAGTAGGTACTGCTAGGCACTTACTGGTAGGTTGCAGGGTGCTGCTTGATAGGGGTTATTACTCACGCCGACATGATAGAGTACTAGAAATCATACGTGAAGCAGTAAGTCTTTCAGTAGCTAGAGCCCAAAAAGGATTGACTACAAATAAACGAGAAATTAACTTTATAAAGGTGGCTCAACTACCAAATCTAAAAGCAAGCCTTTCTCAATCCTAGGTACTGCACCTGACTGGACTATTTTGATGGATACGTATGATAAGCACTATAAAATCCCAGAGGATGTTGGTGTTTCGTCATCCAGACCGGACATATTCCTTTTCTCTAGACAAATTAAACACATAATATTAGTAGAGCTTACTGTTCCGTGGGAAACTAATATTCCTAAAGACCATAGAATAAAATTAAATAAATATTACGATCTAACAACTGAACTTAACAAAAATGGCTATGTGGTTAATTTATACGCGGTAGAAGTGGGAGCGAGAGGTATACCAGCTAAATCTCTCTATAACCTTTTGAAAGACCTTGGCCTGTCGAGATCTGCAGTAAGTTCTATTTTAGAACGAGTATCCAAGGCTGCACTAACAGGTTCCTACCACATTTGGCTAGGTAGGGCGGGAAACTCGAGCAGTGAAGGTGACCGTTGATGCGTATCTTAAAGGGGGCCTCCTTAAACCTACACCTAGGTCGTAAGTCCTGGGAACTGCTTTGAGTTTCTCCCTCTGCCACACGATGGACCCGGCACCCGCACGGTGAATCCATGGAGTGCTAAGAAGTTTGTCTCCCTCAGCGACTTTAGAAATACTCGTTGTATAGGCTGTCATGTGATATAAAAAGACCTTCTAGTTAAACAAAAACTATTAAAAAGGTGTTCATTATTGACGTAATATATTAAATTAAATAAACTAGAACTTGCTTCTACAAGGTCTAGATTATTCAGCAATATAATGTAAATTTTAACTTGGTTGAAAACTTACTTCAAACAACTACCAACTGCTTAGTAATAATGACCAAAAGGTGACAATACATATAATACTTTACGCAACCGTAACCTATTATACTTCCATAATAATGGCTGTAATATTTTATTACAGCCATTATTATGGGCTTTGTTGATTGTTGATAACCGGCGCAAAAAACCCTATCCTGACTACACAAGTTTTACACAAGTGAACCATCGAGTTAATATGCTGCTGTTGTGTTGGCAGCGATTTTGTTTAAAAGAGATGTCACCTTGTGCGTTTGAGATAGTGTTGTAAAAATACGCACTGAGTGTCGAGCGCTAAGTTCCGAGTCAACGCTTTTGAGCGTTCAAAACTGAAGCCTTAATGTGTCGCAAGCATTGAAGACTCAAGATTTGACTGGTTTTAGTTGCGTACTCAAGCGTTTGAACGTTAATCTTTTTACTGGGTATACACATATAGGTATGTATATAAATAATTGCTCAAATTTTCTTTATTCATTACTAGCAACCCGCTCCGGCATCGTCTATTTCATTCTAAGAAGATATAGGTTTCTACTGGTAAAAGAATTTTGAAAATTGGTTGAATGATTGAAAAAGAATTGTAATAAACGAAAATTAAATCTTTCCACTTTAAATATAATTTTATATTAGTTTCGAAGTAAATGTATATAGCTTAAAGGTAGACCGCTACGCTGACCGACTCGAGAGGCCGGTACTATCCTCTCATAGAAAAGCAACCTAAAATTACAGGATTCGTAGTCTTGTTTCTTTGATGATGGTGAAACCGGAGGCCCAATGATGTATTGTCCCACAATTTCTAATTTTTATTCCTACGATTTTAAAATTGTCATACTAAACGTAGCCTTCCTCAAGATTGTAGCCGCTTGAATTGGAAAGGCAATTCTGAGGTTATCATCGGAATTCTTGGTATGAAAACAGTTGCAGTAGTTCCGCTCCCAGTTAATACGACACATTCAATCAAAATTTATTTGAGATTGACTACTTTGATTCTTGTAATGTTTGAATAATTGTGAAGAATTCAATTTTCTTAGTAATATAATAGTGCCCCTATTTTTAATTTTAATTTGAACGTGAAATTTCAGGAGGCATTAAATAATGCAATTTTTTGCATTGCTGTGAATAATATACTATTCACACCTCTGTCAACTGAGTAATAAGTTTGTGATAATGCTTCGAATTCAAAATCAAAAAGTTATTTATTTGTATCGACTTGCTCATTAGTGCATGATAGTTTAAAGCCCTGTCTGGAAAACAATTTAGAGACTTAGTATTTAGCTAACATAGTTTGGAGTAAGTCGTCAAAAAATTGCCTGTTACCTTTGCTAGGCGACGTAATCCTCATATTAGTTTTAAGTTCACAAGTCGTTTTATGTGGATAAAGATATTAAAAATCTAAAAAGCTAGAGTAGTCATCTCTACATATTTTTATTGTAAGTATGAATGTGGAATTGATAGTTCGCCCACCTTCCAAAAGTGTGGCTGCTGAGCCGGTTTCTACATTGGTCAGTAGTAAATTTAGAGGGGGCATTTAGAAATAATATTTTTACTTTAATCATATTGATTGATGGCAATTGTATGTCCTAAATATTTTTGGTTCAGAATTAAAGCAACATTCATCTTAAATGACTTGTAAAAAGGTCTCGAAATGGTTAAAGTTTGTTTCTCGTAAATACTTTGTATTTAGATTGAAATTGAAGGGCAAGATTTTGCATTCCAAAATCTTTTATAGATTTGCCTAAGACTCCACTTTTCATTCAAATATGGCTCAATCAAATGAAGTTTGATTGAAATCTTAACTATTTAATAAAAGTTCTTGACGTATATTAAGCAGTATATCTTCAACCATGTTTTGACGATAGGTTTTTCAAAGAAAATGCAGAAAAAATAAATTTCTAAGTGATTTTTCTGAACAGCATAAGACAGCTTCAGAAAGCCTAATTTCCTATGATATCCTATTTTCCTAAGTATAATCGTCTTTTGATAGACCCAGTGCTTTACTAGCTCATTGAAATGTTTCATAAGTTATACTCGTACCTTGAAAAGAACTGAGACTATGAAGGAAGTAGAACTTCGCTGCGACAACGCGCTTGAATTTCATTCTTTATCCAGTTATTTTTTTGTGATAACTCACAAGATATTCATTTAAATAATATGGTGTAAAAGAGTTCAATAATAAGCATGAAATCCTTAAGGCCTCTAATTTATTTAAAATGGTAAGGAATAGTAATGTATCCGTCTAATTGCATATACCACATTTTAAACTGCTTTTCAGTTCAATAAAAATATCTTGTTTTGTTTTCTTAAATAGTTCATCATCATCATCATCAGCCTATCGCAGTCCACTGCTGGACATAGGCCTCTCCAATTGTTAAATAGTTACGAAGATATTTTTAAGAAAACAATAAATACAGTTTAATTTGTAAACAAAATTGTTGTCCATCAACTTAATATACTTGCACATTACATAATACTCATACTATCACTACCTAAGTAAAAAGCCATGTATTAAGATATGCACAGGTCTATTACCACTATAATAAATTTATTCATAAATAATAATGTGTCCTGAGACAGAATTGGCAAATAAACTTCACGTGCAAAGCTGCGGTCATAGTACATACCGTGCAGTTATTAATAAACTGATTCATTCTTCTCGTACTTTGTAGACACTTGCGTTTTAGCTCGAGTCGAGCGTCGAGTTCTATGCTATGAATTGAACTTTTTACGCTCAAGGCAGAGCTCGACCCTTTTATAATTGTCTCGAATCCCGAATTTTTTTAAAACTTCTGGAGCGTTGACTCGAGCATTTCTACAACACTAGTTCCACTTTTCTAAATCTACAGCGAATAGATATAAGTTGATAACAGAGTTAAAATACTTTTTATTATAGTATTCGTAATTATACTTTTTTGCCATACCTATCATAAAGCAGTGATTTATGTTATCATCCTCATTAGCCATTGCTAGATATAGGTAAGCCCTCACCAATAGTTTGCGATTTATGTCAATACTCCAATGAGTGCAATAAATTTTACACCATTTCTCCTTCATATTCATTAAATTGGTGCAATTACTATACAAATAGACTTAGTGTACTCGAGATAACATAAATATCTTGAAATATAAGTAAAAAGCAGTAGTAAACCAGCATTAGGAAGTGAGTATATTTAGAGCATTTCTGCCAACACGGTACGGTAGAGAGATACAAACAAAGGAAGCAGCTATCAGTTGAGTTTTCAGTAACCACAATACATGAGCAGACGTCCAACCAAGCATGCCAGCGCCAGTAACAAATTATAGACGTTGTAGGCTTATTTATCAAATTCTATGTAGACCCAGTAGCCGCCCGGTTTTACTTCACATACAATTTCATGTCTTTATTTATTGAGAAATAGCTTTTGTATATTTGTATATTGTTTTTACAACAATTTCTGAGCAAAAATCACTTTTAAGTTTCATTTCATTTCATTTTTAAGTTTCAAGTTATCTACTTTATTCACTAGATTGTGTAGCTTTTTATTATGACGTAAAGCAAGCATTAGGTCTTCCAGAAGAAGTTTTAAATAATTTATATACTATGACATCGCATCAACAGTCTTCGACAGACCCTACTGGACAAGGGCTTCTCCTGAGCAAGGAGATTATGGAGTAACTCACTAGCCAGATGAATTGTTATGTGTTTTGTTTCAAGTTTTGCGTATTCACCTTTTACGATACCCACAAGAGGAATGCAGGTGGTGACATTCCGTATTCTTAATCCACACACTATTGTAAATACGATAAAAATAATTTTAACAAATTAAACATAGTTGGTACTTAAATTGAAAATGACTCTATCTAAACTTTACTTTACAAAAATATATAGAACAAGACATGAATTCAATCAGGAATAATGAAAAGAAAGTGACATTAAGTACAGCTGCAAAACTTAAGGAAAGTTTACTTCTACGCTAAATTCGATCATTTTATAACACTTTTTTTTATAAATATCGTATTTGTAATAACCAAATAAAAATCTTTCACAGCCCTTGTTGATACCATTATAATAAGTAGGTACATGTTTTATTATCATAGCATACTGGAAGTAATAACATCATTAATTCAAAATCTCTCGCGTAATGGTTACATTTGTATGCGTGGTAAAATATAATAGCGAGCTTGTAGGCACTGCAGTCAATATATGGAAATTTATTTCACAGGCCTGTAAAGTTTTATAACCGCAAGCCGCAAGGTTATGGCTGAGTTTATTCGAGCAGATTTATTATTGACCCACCTCAGCGACACGACCCACGAATCCTAATCTGGAATATTAATTCAACTGTGAGTGTGTGTCATTTTATGACGGTAGAATGTGCCGTTAAATTGTTAATTGTTAGAGATGTTTTAGTGCTAAATTATACTTGAGTGGACACTAAAACACATGTTTTAGTTACAATTTAACTAATTTATAATGAAGCTGTCTATTTAGAATTTTGCTTGAGGTTTACGATTAGTAATACTTAAATTAATATTATTTTTTATGAAAAACAATAGTATTTTTTAACCGAATGAAGGAATATCTATTAAGAGTTAAAGTAAAATTACAAAGCCATAGAAAATTAACCAATCGTTTGAAGATATTACCCACTCTTGAAAAGCCAAGTGAAAAGGCAAAAGAACCAGTAGACGTGATCAATTTATAATTAAGACACTATAATAAATATGATTTGAAAAACTAAAAGACACGTACGAGAGCCGGCCATAAACAAACAAAAACATGTTAAAAACAAAAAAATGCTTCAAATTTGTTTTCAATCTGAATTAATACGCCTACACCACTATTTCATTACATGAGTATATTTGTATTCATTTCAAAATTAATAATAAAGCTCGTTTGCTAATGACTGTTCTTCAACATTTCCTGTGTGTTATATCGTACAAGTACCTATGCTACGGCAATTATTAAACCACAGACACGCGTATAGTACATGTGTATCTATAATTGTTTCGAATTGTACTTTGTCTCGTATATTTAAATATGTTTCCCCCAACCCTCCGTGGAAGGGTCGAGATAATGTGAAGGACAAAGAAAAGGGGAACAAATGGCATACATTGTTGAAATTCACAGTCTCGTATGAGTTACGTTCTCACTGCGAAACTGCGAAACGAGATTGCTATCTTGAGAGTGGAGAATATGCATTTGTTACCTAATAAATATTGTACCATGAGTCTCTTACTATGTGAAAAGTAATACCATTTTGTGAACATGTTGATATTATCGCTGTGTGCCATGGCGACCGTCTGAAGTGAAATAGTTACCTTTAGAAAAACAATGCCAATGAAAAATTCATAATGTGTAGTATTTAATGTTTACAACTAATTTAAAATTTTAACAAAAAAGAAACTGACTTCAAAACTGAACCAAATAAAAATGGGATCACACGGGAAGTACCAGCTTTCAAAAAAATTGGTTTACTCAGTCGAAAGTTTCGAGGAAACAAACACAACAGTCAAATTAAGAAGTGCCTCCTTTTTAGAATTTGAATTCAAATATATCTGCAGTGCAATCAATTAGATTCTTTTAGAACTAATAAAGAGGTAAAATAATCCTCTGATGATCTCAAATATATTGATATATTGTTTTTAGTGACTGAAAAGTTCGATTAGAGAGTGTAAACTATATCTTGAGCAAGTCAAGGTCATACACCTGTAACTTGGCTGTCGTTAGAAAAATAGAGCCTTTAACCTCTTATATATAAAAAAAACAATATTCCCAAATACTAATTGAAAAGCTTGAGACTCGTCCCGTTGCATCTATTTATATTTGCTTTATAATTACGAGTATAAAAAAAAGTTGTATGTTACTTTATATCTCTCATTAATTTAATTTTGATCATATCAAAGAGTAGTCCGGCATTTTGCTGTTCGTATCAACCAACGCTGATTGTTCATTGATCAAACTAGAACACTATGATATTGGCAATGGAAATTTCACAGAATTGACCAATATTATGACGATGTGGTCAATTCTAAAATCTGTCATCAACCACACTATCTCATTGTCAACTACCGTGAACACAGTGACGCAGATTGATCTCAATTTCAAATAATTGGCAATTAGAACGTTCCGCGTATTGCATGGCAAAACACATAACACGCACAAACAATATATCAACCATTTGATTGGCTGTATTGTATTGTCATAAACTTCTTAAAAGTAACATTATTCGATGAATGTGATAAGCACACATACCTATACACAAAAAAAGATATTTCCTTTCGTATTTCAGAACTATATACATAACAACATAGATTTTTGCATGTTTTGAATGCATATTAACATAACTTTTCAACCGAGATTATTTATGGACATAATTCTGTTTAGTGTCTTAATTTGAAAGTTTAAATAATACAGCAGCAATGTTTGACAAATTGCCTTATTCGCGTTATGTATAGACAAAACCAAATACATCTCATTCATATGCTACTTAGCTTGGAAAAAATATAATAACGTAGGAGGCACTTTATGTTGCAGGAAGTAAAATACAAGTCAACTCACTCTGTGTCTAGTGTTCGTTAACATTTCACAAGGGAAAAGTGGTGTATAGTGCATACAAAAACAAGGCAAATATAAGAACAATACATTCTTGTATCAAGAATTTAAACCTATTGAAATAAAAGTATCAATTCGGTAAAAAATAAAAGTTTAGTTAACGTTTGTAGTTTCCATTATCATATCTTTCAAAAAGGCTGAGTTTTAATGAGTAGTTACCTACCTCTGTATGAAAACCATTCTCTCTATACAGACACTCATCATAACTTGTCTTATATTCCAAATATAAATATGATATAATAAAGATCGATTTTCTATAACTAACAGTAACATTTAGCTTTAACCCTTTTCAAATTTATTAATTAAAACTTCTTGCCATCAGAAAATTTGGGCTTAGTCCGGCTTAATCCATTAAACAAATATTAATGGCAAGCTGAACTCTCACAATGAAGATACCGATGGTTTTCTGTTTACATTATTAAAATACCCTTGACTTGTGGTATCGGTGGAGGTAACTTTCCACCCTGTCATAAGCTTCAAAACATAAGTTCTCATGCTCATGCGTTATTAAAAGCTTGTATTTTGCTCATTTCAACATAAAGTCGTTAATTTTTTTCTTTACATATGATTTTTTATGGCTAATTACTTAATTATCAAAAAATCAATATATATATAAATATCAATCAATAAAATTAAAAAAGTTTACTCTGAACACTTAATCGGCAATATGGCCAAATTTGATGTTATAAAAATTTTATGTTAGCTTATTTAAGGTCGGGCCTGATAAGCCTGTTTTAAACAGTTAAATATGGCTGTAGAAGTTACTCACACGGAATTGAGGATTTTGTTCCGATCTACTTATTAACGAAAACCTAATCGGTCAACGCAAAGCCTGATAAAACCTTAAGAGATTATAACCGTTCCTTTAGATACAATGTGAAGTGTTTGACTTGAATCTGTTTTTCAATGAAACTGCTTTAGAAACTTGTTGATATGAATGAAGATGGTTCTAAATTGACAATTAAAATGAAAGTTGATAGACGATCATAAAAACCATAATATATATTTCATATCTTAACTTTACAACATTATAACAAACGTTTGTATTTTACTTTAAACATCATTATGTTGTACTCGTTTTATTCTTTCAATCAATAATTTTATACTGACATTAAATTTCGATCAAGCTCAAAAATAATACTTTACGTTTAATAATAATAATTTTAAACTATTTCCCCTAAAACACATTCAAGTTTTAATAAAGTGTTTCTTTTTTTTTTTTTTTTTTTTTCTTTTTCTAGCACCTCCAATATTTATTTGGAGCCTATTCAATACAATACTATCCGTTCAATCCAATTCCATCATTTACTACATCTCGTTACTTTCAGTCTTAATGCCTCATCTTACTTTTATACTTCTTTTAAAATTTTCCAGGTGGGATTCCTGTTATTCTATATCTTATCTATTTATTTATACATTTATGTTGTTTTATCATGCAGGGGCAATGAATATAACACTACATTTCTATTCTTCTACTATTTTACCTTAATTACTAAATTGAGTCTAACATACTTTGCTACTTATTGAAAACTACAGTATTGTGCATATTGCTATCTAATTCACAACTATTTATTATTATGATTATTTGTAATAATTTTATATTACTACTATATCATAATCCTAATTATCTATTTTTCTTATTTACTAATTTTACAATATTTGTACAGTACTCTAAAAATATTTTTCTTTTATTACTCTTAATTATACTACTTAAATTTAACAGCGTAATTCTGGTATCAATTTTTTGCTCAGTGTCATATCTCCGCTTATCAAATATTGGGCATTCAGTGATGAGATGGGGAACTGTTTCAGCAATGTCCGGGTCACAGCTGCAGGATGGGTTCTCCTTACACTTGAACCTCGTCAAGTATTCGGAGAACCCACCATGCCCCGTGAACAGCTGTGTCGTTACTCCGGCTATTTCTAATTTGCGTACGACACCATATGCAGCGAGCGCACAGGGGAAAAAGAGCTTGGTGACGGAGGCGGTCTCGCCCTCTCTGTACCTTCTGTTCCACTCGCAAAGCGAGGCCTGTCTGAGACCCCGCTTCACGAATGACACAGGGCACAGACTGTAGTCCGGTGCTTTCTTCAGAGCCGCTTCCTTGGCAAGCTGGTCTGCTCGCTCGTTGCCACCCAACCCCGCATGGGCCTTGACCCAGAATAAGGATATTTCCTTACCCTGGGTCATGCCTTGCCGAATGGCTTCTCTGGCCTCCACTGCAAGGGGATGGAGGGCATGGCGATTGGTGACCGATAGGAGTGCGGCTCTGCTATCGCTGAAGATACCGTACGTGATTGCACCTTGCCTGAGAATCTCACTGGCCGCTTTGCACAGGGCCAGAAGCTCAGCCTGGTAGACGGTACAATAGGGCGACAGAGCAAGCTTGAGGGAATAAAGTGGTTTATAGGGTACCCTTTTTATTAGTATTTTAATAGCTGTTGGCTATTAAAAAACTGCATTAATTATGACATATAAAAATTTCAGGTTGATTCTATTTACACATATAGAACACTAAACCTTACTACACTACTTATACTTGTAATAGAAATCAAAAAAAAGTATTAAAATATTAAAACAAATCTGAATAACTCTTAGTGCTTAACACGACCTTGTGATCATAAACAATCAAGTAGTTGTTAAAATGTTTTGCCTATGAAACAAGCCTATAAGAAAACAATATTGAACATTCAGCTGTGTCATAGATTGTCAGAAAGAACGATCGAGGGTGACTTGTATTTATTGCATAGTTATTCTTCCAACTGCAAATAGCAGTCGTGAATTGGGCATTTTATTGTTTGTACCCAAACCTGCTCTTGTTGATAACGCCCAACCAATAAACTTTTGTGCTTAAAGGCTAAATAAAAACAACCGTGTACGTCAGTTTCTAACTGTTCATACTGCTGGAAACTGATTTTTGTTTAAAATTACAAATTAAATTCGAAATATTTTGTATTGCTTGTTAATCAACCTCTTTTTTCTGAAAATACTTTTTTTTATTTTTTTTTTCCTTGTCGATACAAAACTATCATTATTAAACTAACTATTTAAGTCTTATTTACATTTCAACCGATTCCTCCGTTAATGTGGCACTTCTTTTGTAGGCGTCTAAAATATAATCTGAAATATTATCTTTTCTGTGATACACATCATTTTAGTAGAAATACGAAGCAAGACATTAGAAGCAACTACCCACTTAGGTCACGTATTTCATTAACTCGAAACAGGCCATTAGAACCACATTCAAACTGTATTAAGTAACCATTACCTCCCCTTAATAACCATAACGATTCGTTGTTTGAAAGATATTAACATTGATTCTAAGTAAATGCCACAGAGAGGCCACAGAGCACGTAATAAAAAAAACATAAAACTTAAAGCATGTATGACGTAACACTTTCGATACAAAATGGCGCCGTTACCTGCTCTAAATTACATACCATTAAGCGAGGACTCTTTGATATCGAGCCGGTTTTTCATATCGTGCCTGCCCTTATCCACAATATTTCGGTCAATGTATTATGTTCAATGCTTTTAGAAGTGGAATATACGATAGTTTGTATAGGAAAGTTCGGGTCCTGCCATTCACCTTAGTGGCCTTTTCAATGAAGACTATCGTGAAAATAGGGTAATAAAAGTGTCAACAGCATATGTTATAAGTATAAATTTAAGGCTTTACCTTATATATCTTGATTATTTAGTTACAGGAATGCCATACAGATACGCTGCAAAAGGACATATAAAACTACTAGCTGACCCCCGCAACCTCGTTTACGTGTCCTATTACCCGTAGTGAGATAATTTTCCCCGGTTTTTGAAACATTCTTCATTGGTGATCCGCTCCTATTGGTCTTAGCGTGATAATATATAGCCTATAGTCTTCTTCGATAAATGGGCTATCTGACACTGAATTATTTTTTCAAATCAAACTAGTGAATAATAAATAAATATTCCGGACATCTAACACACAACGCCATCTAGTCTCAAAGTAAACAGAACTTGTAGTATGGATACTAGACAACTGATATAAATACTGTTATACTTTATTTGTAAAACATACATATTATACATAGGAACCACCCAACTCCGAAACAAATATTTGCAGATCATACAAACATTTGATCTGACCCGGGAATCGAACCCGAGACCTCAAGTTTAGCAGTCGCATACGCTACCACTACGCTACCGAGGCAGTCAAAGTAGTAGTTCCTGAAATTAACACGTTCAAGCAAACAAACAAACTCTTCAGATTTATTTATTACTCATAGTACCTATAGGTGGTATCGATTCAAGATTTTGCAATCTCAGTACCTTTACTGAGCTTCATCTCTTACTTTAACTGGATATCAGGGTAAAGGATCTGATTTTAGTACCCTAATTTATGTTCATATTTTGCTGTGTCTGAAAATGATTACATTATCTAAGACGGTTAGTGTCACACACAGGTCATAACATAAACAGCCTGTCATTTAGACCAGATTGGCTGTGACCAAAGCATTAGTCTTTACAAAGAACTTGTAACAACCTGATTGAAACGTCAGGTACCTCACTGACTATCGTACACTTGAAGTACATACTTTAAAGATAAGTATACATAACTGGCTTGGTGTTGTATATACCTGTGCATTGGTAACACCGCATGCATTGAAATAAGGGAAAATTTTAATATAAAACTTTTGTATCAATTCAACCTACGTTTTGCAAGTGGCGGTGCACTGAACAAGTCCCAATTAGAACACTAGTAACGACACATATGTGCAACGTAACTAAATAGGACTTTTGTTATTTCAATGTTTACGATACCAGAACCCACTTGTTTCACAACAAACATGTTTACTGCTGTGAATAGTTTGGAGACTAATCTAAAAGACAGTTGCTAAACAACGAATATTCGATTCAAACTTTACGGAATTAATATTAAATACTAGGCGTCAATGCTTAGAATGAAGATTTAGAAATATTTCTCTCATTATTTCAAAACCTTTCATTTACAATGATTTTTTTACGTTTCACAGGTTTTGAAAAATGTGTCAAAATTCATTGCAGTCTGAATATGGGCACGTGGTGCTAAAACCCGAACTTCCAAACTCCGAGCTATTATTAAGCATTTCTGTAATCAGAAAAACGCAATAACACACTTTGGCCCGACTCGGAATCCGAACCCGAGACCTCATGATCAGCAGTCGCAAACGCCAACCGCTAGGCCAACGAGGCTTGTAGACGCGGTGTCGTTCCTGGGGGGTACCTGAAATAACTTGGTCCGGGTCCTCCCCAGAGCAGGGCGCCTGAGATCGGCCGCTGGGGTGGTTTTTAGTGGACTCACCACATACCTGGTTCCTCGGTCGCCGAGGAGCCGAAGATCCGAAGGGATTATCCACATAGTCAATAGTATATATATAGTAGTCAGCTATATAACAGCACAAATGTTGCAAAAACGAAAGAAAATCATACCTTTTGAGAGCTGCCATTACGTGCGTTAGTTTCACAAAAATAATGTAGAAAAGATGTGTTTTAATTTAAAAGTTAACAATAATAAGTACGCGACATGACTGTTTTTTAAAGTGCTCCTACCTTTTCATCATTATCAATCAATTTATTTCTATAAATTATAAATTCTACATTTTTGTACGATAATTTTCCGGTAATATTTACACGAACAATTAGCATAGAATAGTGGATAAACCAATTTTCACCAAAATAATATATTCAGTAACCTTTGCCTTTAGATTCCACCCTCGCCATATTCTAAATGAATTACAAGCTAATCAAAACTTTCGCTCAATGTATCCAACCAACCACATTCAAATTTCACTGTAATTGTCAAACTTTTAATTGTTATTGCCCTCATTAAAGTAGGGTAGAACAATTAAAATACCTTCTATCTATTCTAACCATTTTCTTTGTGTTATTATAGTTCTAATTTTAGTAGCTTAGATTAAAGTTTTATGAATTATAATTTAGGTATTATCAAACAAGATACCCTATCCTACTGTTACGTAGGTTTTAGAGAAATGAACATACCTCATTTCTCTTAAAAACTTTGTGTCGCTCAATTTCTTACAGGTTACGGTAACTTTAAGAGCAAACTACACTCATTTAAATAAGATAGACCGCCTTCTTAATAACTGCATTCGATGCGTTTTCTATCTTCGCAAGTATGACCATGTCTTTGCTTTCCGTTCCTAGCTACAATGGCTCCCAATTCGTCAGCGACGTAGTTTGCGTGCACTCACTTATCTCTTTTCTATTCTAAATTCTCCATCGTTACCTGAATACCTCCAACCCTACCTTCGTCTCTTATGTTCCACCCATGATTGAAACCTTCGATCAAGAAAGAAACAATATGCTTCTTCTTTGCACCATTCAAACCCCGCTCCCCTTCCCCCCACACACACACACACACCTCCAACTTCATAAATTATTTCTTCTTTGTGCAGTCAGTTCATCTTTCGAACGCGCTTTCTACCGAATGTCAACAAACCGCCTCACATTCAAGGAAGAAAGTACGCGATCTGCTTCGTAATGAATTGGCAGAACGATACATCACAACGATAGTATCCGATCGAGTACTTTTATATTATATTAAATTTATTTACAAGTTTATATATTATGCATGTATTATTTATGTAACTTATACCCTTATGTTTGTATCACACTAATGTTTTTTATGTACCGAATTAAATTCCACTACTTAGTTATACTCCATTTTTCACCTACCGCCTCAAATTTTACATCATTCCAAGGTTAACTGGCAGAAAATGCCCCATGGCATTAAGTCCGCCTATGTACAAGATGTGCGTAACGTAAGTTTATATAACGTAAGTTTAAATAAATAAAGAGATGAACAAAAAGTAAAATACTAAAATAAGATCAGCAAGTGTGTCTAAGAGTTTTAATGAATGTGGAAAGCTTTTCGTAGTATCAGTCTTAGAAGAAGACAATAAGGAAATAGGTTTGAGTGTATGTTAACGTGAAAATTTAAATTAATAGTGTTAAATATAATTTTAGTAGTTGGATCACTAGCGATCAAATTTTATTCGTGGCAATTTTAAAATATAGCAGTCAAATGAACCTTTCCATTTATATTAATTAAATTGATACTTTGTATTTTGATTGCCTTAATATCGGTTTTTTTTTCCTTCTGTTTATTTATACCCTGGGCCTAAATTATAGATGGTGAATTGTTCATTTTTAGTAGATATCTGTCAACTTCTAGCAAAAGTTAGGCTGAGTTATTTGCAGTACTTTACTTCAAAGAAATCTTATAAAGGACGATTGCTTGTCACGTTAACAAATTTTTATCACTAAAACTTACGACGTCCGACACGTATGAACTATACATTACATAAATTTATTTAAGCCCTAAGGCGAGAAACCAATAAGCGTACTTCGTAATATTATTATAATAAGTTGAAAGACCTAAATGTATTTTCATCCCTACATTAATTTTAATAAAAAACATAATCTCAAAGCTTGCCAATAGCTAGAGGCTGTGGAAGTCCACGATTTATTAAGAGCATTAATAATTATTTTGTGGGATCTCAGTTGTTATAACTTTTTTTACTTACAATACACATTTGTTCAAATAGTCGTGTTGTGTTTTATAAATTGTAATTTGTCAAAGATGATGTATAATAGTTTTCAGGAGGCATTTAGGTACAAATATGACCCTGATTCATAAAGAACTAGATTTTGCCCGCGGCTCCACCTGCATGTATGTCAATTATTGCGGTAAAGAGCCTATGTCTCTCCTCAAAAATCAAAGTAAGACCATGCCTTTAATTGAAATCGGTGTAGCGGCTTAGCCGATAAAATAAATAAACATCTTTGGGATCAGTGCAATGAGTGTACATCTTTCATTGTCCTCTATTATTTATTAATGCACTGTAAACCTTTCCAACAAGATCCTCTTTTTATCCATACGTCTTTTCTTTGACCACTCAGTTACATCACTCTGATATCAGTCAACTACTACACATAAATCTTTCTTCACTACATTTAGAAGCAATACATATGTAGTTAATGCTAGTGTGGCGACTTCCACATACAATACAACAGTACCTTTTACCTTTACCTACAATAGCGCCATCTACCGAAGATACACTGAACTATGAAGTAACGCACTACACGGAGTAACTACCAATCCTGAATCGCGCAATAGAAGTTCTAGCGCCGATTATCATATGTACAACATCCCAATATCAACTATTGGGCAGTGGCCCAGGGATGATCACCTCGCCTGGTCGGAGGATCCTCCCTTTGTGTTGGAGGGACATAATACCCGTTCCTCTACACTAGTATAATATAATATTATTTATGTATATGGAGTGTCACTTACTGTGTATCACATATAAATGACACTCAACACGATCATCGGTAACAAAAATGCTAATATATATTGATAATGATTTTCATTTGAAAGTAGGTAATTGAAATAGTTTATTTATTGATACAAAGGCTTATCGCAATACAACTTGATATGACAAAATATAACTAGGAAAAAAATCCTACAAAAATAATAGAATACGACTTGTCTACCGACGGTCATGTTTCTAAGAATTTTCTTTGTAGTAACGAAATATACCGTCTGTTCATATTGTTTATTCCATTTTCATATCTGACACTCAATAAAGAAAATTGATGTGACGGCTTGTGGGTAATGAGATCGGCCACGTCGTAATCTACGTTGTACTTAGGTACTTTATGTAGTTTGTCCTTTACATAATCCTCTGTCGTGGCTTCTGTAACTGTGGGCTGAGGATATTATTGCATTCCAAATATTTGCCCAAGGTATTCATATCTCAGGTAAACCATACGGTAAAGAGCTTTATAGCTGTAACAACACAAAGTCGATTGTCAAAGTAGTCAATGATTGATTGATTTATTTTGTATCTATATCTATACTAATATATAAAGCTGATGAGTTTGTTTGTGTGTTTAAACGCACTAATTTCAAGAACCGTTTGTCCGATTTGAAAAATACTTTCAGTGTTGGGTAGTTCATTTATCGAGGAAGGCTATAGGCTATATATCATCACGCTAATACTAATAGGAGCGGAGCACTAATGAAGAATGTTTCAAAAAATGGGAAAATGTTCACGCTACGGGCAATTACAATTAAAAAAGACGCAAGCGAGGTTGTGTGGGTCAGCTAGTAGATGAATAACCAATGGGTTATCGCTTTTTATAGATATTGAAAATATGAACAAGAAAGCATGTTAATTAACGTATACTTCGGTACGTGTACATCTTAGAAAGTTTTAGACCGTGAACGTTGATTAAATAAAAAAAAAAAATCTATGCAAGTAAAGTATAGGATCTGAGTTGGCCTTTGACCACAGTTTTGAGGCGGCCTGTCCCTACAGACGGCATATGAACCATCGTGTTACCTAACCGGTATAAATCAAGATTAACAACCCGAAGCGCGACACTACCGCCTCTTTCTATTTCTAGTCGTCGGTAAACTTTGTGTATAAATGAATATTTTTCCTAATATAAACAATATTGTCATAGATGAATTGAGATGCAACTGTCATGATACCAATGTCTTTAAATTGATCCCTCAGTGACTGCCTATAACCAAGGTATATACTTTAAATGTCGACTGCATTCTCCCACAACAAAATACCATATGCCATTACACTATGAAAATAACTAAAACATATCTACCAAAAAAATAACCAAGTCCAAACGGCTGGACGATATTTAAAATATGAGATGTCGTTTAATTAATCAGAATTGTAGTAGTGATATTGGATATATTAATTTTCAAAGTGGCGCCCGCATATTAAAAAAAAACTTGGTAGGTTTGTATATCAGTTTCAATCATGACTGCCTCGGTGGCGCCGTGGTAGCGTATGCGACTGCTGTTCTTGAGGTCTCGGGTTCGATTCCCGGGTCGGACCAAATGTTTGTAATATCTACAAATATTTGTTTCGGAGTTTGGGTGTGTGTTTTCTATGTATAATAAGTATGTATTTACAAAAAAAAATATATAAGTATGTATATCAGTTGTCTAGTACCCATAACACAAGCTCTGCTTAGCTTGGGACTAGATGGCGTTGTGTGTAAGATGTCCGGAATATTTATTTATATTTATTTATTTATTATTAAAAAAATTAAAAAGTCTTACAGCCGTCCACGGCCTTTCTAATTTCACGCCACTTGGTTCGATCCTCGGCTTCTCGGATCCAGCAGTCTTACACAGATCATCACTCCACCTGCCCATTGGATGCCTCACACTACATTTCCCGAGACGCGGTCTTCACTCAAGAACCCGTTTACCCCAACAGTTTTGCGGCTAATAAGGCCGACCCACTGCCATTTGAGCTTGCTAATCCTAATCCTTTAGGCTATATTGATGACCTTAGTTCTCAGCCAAATGACCTCATTCCTGATGCGATCCCTCGAAGAAACGCCGAGCATAGCCCTCTCCATAGCACACTGAGCGACTTTAAACTTGTGGACCAGCCGTACCATAAGTGTTCACGTTTCGGTTCCGGCTTATATACCATTCTTCATACCATATATACCGTTATTCCTAAAATAAGTATTCGTTGATAAGTGGCTGCTTTAACGATTATCCTTCTAACTTATCAAGTTATTGACAGATATCATCCCATACTAAACACATGCTGACAGTAACATACTTTGATCTCGACAATCCAATACATTTCTAATACTGTTACAGACCCTTTGCTAATGGTCTCAAGCGCCTTTGAACACGACTAAGACGGATATTTGAAGGCTTCACTGCTATTATCTTCCTAATCCTTTATATTACAGATTTATTATCACATGTCGTTTGCAAGTTCTGAACATTTAACAAGATACATAACCTTCTCTGAAACTGAATTGCTTTGTAGATCTATTGAACTGAAAAAATATTTGTATACAAAGGATATGAATACAGGTTTTTTCTTCTGCAATGACGTAGGTGCTAGGTAGATTGCTGCTGTTAGTAAATTTACGCCAAAATTCCAAATTATTTAACAAAAGAATTTTGAAAATTTGTAATGAATCAAGTGAGCAAAGAGTTATACCTAAACATTAAAGTAAAAATTTTGTTTTGAAACTAGATTTTTATTTTATAACTAGCTGAGCCCTGCGGTTGTTGTTGTAAGGTACAACAGTAAAAGTCGTTCCAGAGATTAACCTGAACAAACAGAAAGACAGACGAAAAAAAAAGAGTTTTGATCAAATTACCCCATACATTTTAATATGCCTTTAGTGAAGAAAAAAATTTTGAAATTACAAATGGACACATTAATTTTATTAATATCTTTATTTAGTAGCTGTGGCGACCTCCACATATAGCGCCATCTACCGAAGATACACTGAACTACGAAGTAACGCACTGTACCTACAAACTACACTACACGGAGTAACTACCAATCCTGAATCGCGCAAATAAAGTTCCCGCGCCGATTATCATATAATATACAACATCCCAACATCAACTGTAGGGCAGTAGCCCGCCAGGCATGATCACCTCGCCTGGTCGGAGGATCCTCCCTTTGTGTTGGGTGGAACATTATACCCGTTCCCCCACAGTGGTGACCCCGACGTGATTGGAAGCAGCCTTCAAGCCGCGCCACCATCATGTTCACTCCCACAGCAAGTCTCAAGCCAGCCAGCAACTTCGGCCTCAACTGGGATATACCACACGCAGGATGCGACCGCTCCAGCCTGGGAACCCCTACGGCCTCTACAGCGTCTAGGCACAGCACACTGCACCTACGGTCCATGTAAGCAGAGCACATCTCTCCCGTCTACGCAGCAGCCAGCCACTACGCAGCAACCGCCCCGACTCACTGGGGACCTCACCGCAGCACCGCGCACCGCATGCGATCCCGACTCACTGGGATCAGCGGACTTCAGCCCCGACTCACTGGGACTAGCGGCATTCAGTTCCGACTCACTGGAACTTGCGGCACTCAGTTCCGACTCACTGGAACTACTCACTCCTGGCACTGGCAAGCTCCGCATCAGAGCACAGACAGCTGACACAACATATATCGACCTCCAGTCTTGGAGGGGAGTGATGTGGCGACCTCCACATATAGCGCCATCTACCGAAGATACACTGAACTACGAAGTAACGCACTGTACCTACAAACTACACTACACGGAGTAACTACCAATCCTGAATCGCGCAAATAAAGTTCCCGCGCCGATTATCATATAATATACAACATCCCAACATCAACTGTTGGGCAGTAGCCCGCCAGGCATGATCACTTCGCCTGGTCGGAGGATCCTCCCTTTGTGTTGGGTGGAACATGATACTCGTTCCCCACAGTAGCTTATAAAAGCAAAGATTATATATTATTTAATTATCGATTACTCTATATTAGGTGAAAAAATTGAAAGCTGAAATGAAAAATGTTTCAAATAAAATCTAACTTAACTCAACATTTTTGAAGCAATTGTAGCACACCCTGAACTAGTCTGAATCTCAGTTATTTTTAATTGAAACATACTTCTATTACTTTGTATGCTCTGTGAAATACCCGTCTAGTTCCAAAGTTGTAAACATTGACCTCTTTTACAAAACCAAAAAAAAATGTTGGCAAGAAGAAAACAAATTGTTCCAAGCATTCCGTATGCCGCGGTGGATATTAAATTCTTTCTCTTTTGTTACTGTCGCTTCACGTATTTTGTTTACAATTTGCGGAAAATTTTAGACGTTAGTCAACTTTTTGCTGAGTTTGTAGGATTTTAAATTGCGAAAATACTTGCTTTGAATAAATTTAATTTTAGCAAAGTACTTAAACTTTCATAACGAGTTACTCTCACCGCAAACATTTGTTTCGAATCTAAATATTAAGTAACTTCTATCATTAAATTTCAAAAATCGACTTCAAAATAATGTTAATTGGAAATAATTGATATAATTATAGAATTTAGCTCTTACAATACTTGTACTTTAATAGAAAATTACTCATACTTAGTATTATTATATTAAAACCTAAATTATTTAGAGGTTTTCATAACACAGAATGGTTTCTGAACACTACTTTTTATGAGTTCAATATACAAGTATACGTCCATTTTTTTTATTGCTTAGGGGGCAAACGAGCATTTATAGGTTAGAATTTTTTAAATATTTAAACTAGAACTTATACACAAAGTCTTTGTTGACAAAGTCTAGCATTCAAAATGTGTAAATACATTAAACAATTATACGTATATCAACAGCATTTTATACATTACGTTAATGATGAATATCAAATGTGTTTAAGGGTTTCATATATCGCTTCATACTTAAGACTCGTATATAACACCATACATTATGCTCGTGGACTGGAAGAAAATGCCTTGCCCTATTTATTTCCAGGAAGCGTTGATAGATAAATAAATAGCCACTGAAATATACGAACTTAAATTTAGCGTTAACAGAAAGTGAAACTTTCCACAGTCGTCCCATTTCTTTAAGCTTAGACATACATCAGGTAAAGCATACATTTGGCATAATAACATGTTTTTAGAAACAATATTCACATTTACTTATATAATGTGTTTTTGTTATTACGTAATTAGGATTTATCCAATTAGACAAGCACTGTAACCTGCAAAGCTCTCTTGATGTTTTAAATGATTTGAAGTATATTTTTAATAGAATTTCTATTTGTAATAAATGAAAGGGGCAAGTAAATTGAAAAGATGTCTACCCAGCGAGAGTAATGAATGAAATTTGTAAAATAATGGTCAATTTAAAAGAGAATTACTCGCTGAAATATTAAGTTGCTTAAGTGGCAGATATTGAAATATTTTGAAACTTTTTGTTATTTTGTAATAGTATTTTTGGCTTCATTAGAAGTTAGTATAGTTATTAGGTTCAATTTCATCATCATTATGATGAACTTTTCAAATTCTATTGTAGTTTAAGCTGATTACTTTAGCGACAGCGTGACGCTGACGCGAACCCTTCTTGGATCTATATATATACCTAATACATCTGATTGTTCTCAGACGAGACACAATTGATTTCTAAACTGAGGTAAAGAAAACATGAAGTGCAAGGTAGTTGGAATGCTGCTTTCGAAATGGGAATAAACTGGTACTATAAATACTTCAAATAGATGACTTCCACATTACTCGGTATTACATCTATTGTTCAAGTCCGACAGAGACATCTTTATGACAAGCCTTGTAAGGTTTTGTGTTCACATTCCCTAAAGTCCAGAAAAAGACGTCCCTAAATCTACAAGACCAAGAGAAGCATTTATTAAATTCTCATTGAGGAGGGTGACGCTACCGCCATAAGCTAGTTATAATATAAAAAAAATTTCAGAAACTCAGGCCTAATACAATGGCTCTTATCTCTGAACAAAAAATTGATGAATCGTTTGTTAAATTGTTTAAGAAAACTTTTTCGCGAATCTCTCATCAGACACATTTATTTCGCATTGAAGGTTACTTGAGCTTAATTGGTTTTTGGAAAGTTTACAATTTAATTTTATTTGTTGATCTAGAATTTCTTTAAGTTGGAGATGTAAATTTTATTTATATATTAGAATGTCGGTACTTATGAAAGACAGTAATATTATTGGCGATAATTTTTTTAGGATATTTAATACATACAATAGTAAATCATTGTAAAATCTAGCTGTCAAGAAAAAGAAAACGTCTGATTTCATAATTTCTTATTCATAAAAAGCATCATATCATGTTATTGTAGAACAGTACTACAATACAAACTAATACATTTTATTTCAGCGAATTACCTATAAAGTAACTTAAAAAATATAATTATACTGGCAATGCAGAATAGTATCTTAAAAATAGGAAAGCTCTATAAAGAAATGAACTTGGTGATCGTTGAAAATAATTTCTTAAATAATATAAACGAGTCACACACACACACACCATTAACACACTTGACAATTAAAAATATTGTTAAAATTTTTAAATAATAAAATAGTGTAGCAACTAACACTCAATTATTAAGACATAATTTATTCGAACGACCACTAAACGCTTTAAACCACTCAAATTTATTTTTATAAATTGCTTTCAATCTAAAGGGCTAATCGTAGTGGACCTGTCAAACTGCCAATAGGATGTACAAACAAAACCTTTGTCCTGAATAAATAAAGGCCGATAGATTTTCCCAGCCGCGTCGGGGCACTCTAATTTAAAAACATAAAAGAAATACAAGGAAAATTTCTATTTCGTTTATTTAAAACGTGTGGTAGTCATCGCTCTAGTCTTTTAAATCCCTAGTTAGTAATTGAAAAGGCTTAAACTCGGTGTATTTATCCTAGGGCCAAAAGGGGTGGCAGTCTGGTCACGTTTTATAATTGTTACCAACCCATAATTTAGCTCAATTTAAGTCACTATAGAAAACTAGACTCAGCCTACGTGTGTGTCGCTTATTGCAGTAAATAGTAGTCGATGTGCTATTGTGATTTAAAAGCTTCATTACTGTAAAGTTTTAGCTTAATCGGTTCAGTAGTCTTTGCGTCTTAGGATGTGTGGATGTTCGTAACTCAAACGCCCATTCGTCCTTACAAAATTTTGCATTTTGTAGTCCATAAATATAATTGAACATTGTATTTTTTTAAAGACTACTCCCGCATTATTGATAAACCTGTCACGCTGGGTACTTTACAAACATACATGAAACGGACACAAAGAACAGCTAGACTCAGAACAACAACTTGCGAATCACAGTGTTGTCCCAAGAGGGAATTAAAACCACGTCACTAGGCGCAAAAGAATGCTATGTAGCAATCGCTTAAACCACTAGGCCAACCGTACAGTCAGTTAACCCGTTCCCAAGGGACTTTGTCTGAAAAGTTAATGAAAACTAAAAATCCCTTAACCGTTATGTAAACTATATTCACTGCATTTACAACACCGTACGTCATTCTATTTACTGCGACTACAATTTCTAGTTTAATGATATTATTGCAAATTAATTAATACTCAGAAAATTTGACAAAGTCATTTAATTTCAATATTCATTACATTTTATTTTGTAGCAATTAAAGGAATCAACGATCAAAAGATTACCGTACTGCTTAAATATTACAGCAGTTATTAGAACTGTCGCCCCACGATCATGACGTCTCTCGCTTTAAATTAAGCGTCACTTTTTTGAGCCAAAAACCTTTTATTGTGATAAATGTTACTTATCATTCTTTACAACACAACATATATTTAACCACGAATTAACCACAATGAAGGCCACGCGTAAAATAATCAATATAAACAAACAAAATGTTAGATAAATCTAAAAGTATCTTACCCAATTAAAAAATATTGGATTATTTTATTGCTCACGTTTCATGTTCATAAACATGTTGACGTTATAGCTCAATAGTTATGTAGAAGAGGTAGCGAGAAATGGAATTCAAATATTCCAGAGGTCATCGCCTAACTGCTGGAGCAATCAATCACTGGCAGTCATGGAGATTTACGTGAAATATAAAATTGAATTTCAGCTCGACAGTACCACCGTGCGCAGCCATTAAATCCCCTAAACAAGAAATGGCGATTTAATATTATACATAGTTAAATGTGATGCGTCATTTAAAACACGAACGTGATCATGAATTTATTTTTTCTGAATCGTAGGCTGAACATTGTATTATGACCTAGCGTTGAATGTAAATGTGGCTTCTAGAGTTCATTAGTTACATTAAATAGGTAACATAAGTTAAATAATTTGTGACTATATTAAAATTAAATTAACATACTAGAAAATAGTCATAAAATAAAGACACAATATTTGCATATGCATACAAGTGTCAAAAAATTCCTCCGCATCATCGTCTACCGGTAGCGTTCCCAAAAGACTGGCAGCATTGCCACGTTGAGTGGCAATGTTAATTCTCTGTGCTAGAAAAAGGCCGGCCTTCTGGTCACGAGAAGCGTCAATCAGTTGCTTAGCTAGGCCTCATTTACATTCAACGCCAGGTCACAATACAATGTGCTTGTTCAGCCTACTAGTAACAAATAAGAAATTCATAATCATTCTTGTTTTAAATGATGCATTAGTTCATTGTAATCTATTATCATCATCAGTTCACCAAAAAAAAAGTTAATCAAACGGGTTCTTTGAAATAATCGCCCTAATAAAATAGTGTAGGTACCTGCTAATCGGACTCATTCAATAACCGAGATTTCTCTGCAGTATTACATCACTGCAAAGATGAAACAATAATTATATTGATTTTCTACAACTTGCATAAGACATTCCAGCTTCATCGTGAAAAGTACAAGGTCATAGGAAAAATAGAAAGATATTGTAAAGGTGTTTATTTTAGGACTATTCACTTTTGTATGTTTGTATTAATTTGGATAAAGCTACGGTAGACTTAACAGTAGCTGACTAACAATGCCCGATTCAATTTTATAGGAGTTAGCGCTAACGTAATAAAATATTATAGAACACGCATCCTGCTCAAGGCACAATTACATGTACGTTCCAATAAAGGAGCAAGGTTAGAAAATTACAATTAAAGCTAACAGGCCCTGCTTTTGGCTACCGACTTTTACGTGCTATTAAAAGCACAAATTTACTCCCTTCATAATTTTATGTTTGTAAACGCAACCGTTGGAATTTTGGTGCACATCTGTCGTATAATTTCCAAATTATACATGTAACATTATGAGTGATTTTATTGTTATAGTCGTTCCAATACTTTATTTAACTTTTGACAGATCACGCACATAAAGTTTTGTAATAATTTTTGATACAATGTACTACAGATAATACTGTACTTTATGGGCGGGCTCCGCCTACTTAGGGATGTGTCATTCGTAATTAATGACCACAGACTATAAAAACGGTTTTGAAATAATTCGATTATCGATTATATTAATAAAACATACAATAAAATTATTGTGATTATATTTTATATCAAATCACGTAAAAAGCTTTATTATTTTGCATTAAAATGCCCTAAATGTCTCTGTTTCAATGCATAAATAATTTGCGTAATGAAAACAGTTCCATCGTACTCGTACCTAGTAATGGGATCGAATGTATTCGCCGCAAATTAATGAATCTAAGATAATTGTTTAGACTTACTATAGTTGGTTCAAATAAAAACTACCTGCGGTACCTACTTGTAATGAACAGGTACAAAATGTTGAAATTCGTAGTAATTTACGGATTAAAAATAAAACAACCAAAAGAGGTACTGTAATACTAATTTTAATTATAAAGAATCGTCTTCTTCGTATGACCAGGAATCATCATCACTTGAGTTCTCAGTAATATTGATTATCATTTCTTGGATAGATAAATTGTCGAATGCAACATCCCGATCCCAATCCGACATTATCACCTTCTTTGTTTTTCTACAACATTCGCCCAGTTTTCTGGAGTTACTTTTTCACACGCATTTTTCAGTAAATTCAGCATTTTTCTTGCGGTGAAAGGAGGAGTTGTATTGTTCCACGCAGCATATCCTTTAACTTGTGCCCAGATCATTTCAATTGCATTATATTGGCAGTGATATGGGGGAATTCTGAGGACGGTATGCCCATGCTCTGCTGCCATTTCATCTATGACGTATCGTTTTGGCAGCTTCTTTGTTTTTAATATCTTTACTAACTCTACTTTTAGTAGGGACTCATTCACCTCTTCGCCATTGTCACGGAGCCAGTTTATAATTTCATGTTTTTTGTTGGCCTGTGTTGGTATTTTATTAATTTGACGAGAGTGATAAGGTGCATTATCAATAAATATTATTGATGGCTCTTCGAGTGATGTAAGCATTTCTCTGAACCACTTTTCATACACGTTCGAATTCATCTCCTCATGATAATCTCCTGTTTTCTGGGATTTAAAAGCTAATAGAGCGCCTGGCACAAATCCTTTTACTGTTCCTGCATGACAAATAATCAGTCGTTCGCCTTTTCCCATTGGTACTGTAGAAGTGGAGCTAACGGTGTTGTCAGTCCAAGTTTTTGACAGCGTATGATTCGCATTGAGCCAAGTTTCATCTGTGAAAACAACATTCGACCAATCTTCTATTTTTTTTGCTTGTCTTAAAAAATCGCATCTATACAAAGCAATATCATTGCGTTCCATTAAAATTTTTCGTTTGTCACATTTTTGGAATAACATTCCAATGTCTTTCAATACCTTTGTCAGAGAAGATTTTTGACCACGGAACAAACCACTATTTCGAAGAGATTGTGTTAGTTTTTTTAATGTTGGAATCTCTTTTCTTTGGTAATAGTCGTATATATGACGACGAATAGCATCAGCGTCAAAATTGTCAACGGCTGTAACTTTACTAGGCGGACGTTTTTTCTTAGGTGTAGATAGCTTATTCTGTTCCATGCCACTGCTGCCGTAGCCTTCTTTTGTTATTTTTGCCACTGTTGGAGCACTAATACCTAATGCTGCTGCAACACGGTCTCTAACTTGAGTCACTGGTATAAGAGGCCCACCATTACGGCTTTCCTTTTCAAAGTATTCACGAAGTCGCAAGACAAACTCTCTTGTTTGTCCTTTGAGTACTTTCTTTTTTGGCATTTTGACAGTAACGAAGGCAGGAACGATACGCTCAACTCAACCAAACGTGAGAATTCACAAATAAATCAATACGGAGGAATATAAATACTCAACTATATTGAAGGTTACTCATTGAAATACTGTAGATTATTTTAAAATAGACATAGAGAGATTTAATAAAGATCATCAATAGTTTAACAAATACAATATTAACCACTGAATTACAACACAATACAATAATACATTTTGAAAATTCAGTTCCTTTTATTATATATTTTTTCATGACATAGAACCGTCATATTTGAACAACATTCTTTTAATCCATTTCTTCTTTATTTTGACAAAGGAGGTCGCACATTGAAACACATAGAAATATGAAGTACGAAATTATCTATAAAATAATGAGTTTGTTAAATCGATTAAAACTTCTTAATGCATAAAATCGATCGATGAAAGAAATCGAATAGGTAACGGGTCAGGGTATCACTATTTGATTAAGTATTAGAGCTGTCAAAAGTTAAATAAACTATTGGAACGACTATAATATACAAAACTTTACATGTATGTAACTTGTAAAGTTTTGTATATTAACAATCAGAACATTGATTCAATTTGTCGATAAGTTTCTGAAATATTAACTGTTAAATAAGAAGACTAATTACTAATTGCAAGGTGGTAAAGTCACGCTGATTTCAGTACGAATGGGCGAGCTAGTCCAGCTCTCACAGAAGACTAACTGAAAATGACAGCATTCGTGCTGTTGTATTTCGTTGGAGATTGCGAGACCTAAAGAAGCAGAAGCATCTCAGTGGGCCGCCATGGTGTGAATCACCATGCTGCTTTGTTACATCGTCTGCATTCACAATCAGTATGATGACCACTACTCTTGTCTTCTGCTCATCACTTCACTTCTGACATGATCATATAACAAAGGATATTCAACTATTCATCCCATTGGTGTCGTATGAGGCAATTAAGAGAGCACTACACGGTAATACGTCACTGCAAAGAGAAGGAACGATTGAATCAAACCCTATGTAAACCAACTCGCTGATCCAGCGTGTAATATTATACCAAAATCTTTTTTCAATAGATTTACCTATGTTTAGACCGATAGTCCGCTATTAGCAGCGGACTATTAAATGCTGGTGTTAAATAATTCTTCTGATGATTTAATAATTTGCAATAATTTAAAATGTAATTTCACTAAACAATTTAGCTCATAAAATAGAAATGATGATACTATTTTATTGCTCTTGCCTTTATACATATCTTGATTTCCCTGGGGTATGTGAGCGATAAAGTGACTTACCGCTAGCATTATAATTCCATATCTCTACTTTGTACTCTCAACAGAATTGTACATAATTTGATCCACTCTTGCTTGATGTAAGTAGAATATTAATAATACAATTTATGTGCGTATATAAAGAGAGGTATACATTATTTCAATGGAAGTAGTTAATTCAAAAAGGTCGTAAACTAAACTTGATTGCTCTATTGTCTCACTTCTTTGAAACAAAATTAAGCATTGTGAGATAAATTTTCTGAACTCAGTTTATTGATATGAATCAATATCGTTGTTGCTTTTTGAATAATTTCGTTTTAAGAACGATATGTCACTGATGATGATGTGACCATCGTCATTTTAGCATTGTCGGATATACATTTTTATTAGGATTACTTTTTTACATGCATAAAAGAAAACACAAGATATTTTTAATTTATGCTATATTTTTGTACATAATACCAGGTAGAGTGGACTGAAACCTCTTATCTAAGGAAAGGCCTATGTCTAACAGTAGACTGTTGAGAAGTGTTGATGATTAAAAACCATGAACTTAATCAGTTATAAATATGATCTATCTTCTGTGCGTATTTAAATTATCTCCTTTATAGTAAGTAAACTTAAACAAAATCATTATTAGATAGTTTTCCTATTCTAGGTCTATGTGAGGAACGATACCTTCTGACAGTTAAGAAACCCCATACATACCTTTAAACTCAGTGAAATACATAAAATAAAATTACTTAGTATCGGCATCCATCAAATGAGAGAGAATCATTCCTTTCTCAGAATATCCGCACAATATTTTATAACGCTCTCGATCGTTTGCAGCGGCGAGCAGTCCGCATTATCGACAGTCCCGAAGCCACCGAGTTCCTAGGGCCTCTGTAGTTACAAAGAGATATCGCCTCTGTGGCAGTCCTCTGGAGAGTGTTCCATAGGGAATGTTCATGTTTTCCTCCCATTATGTACCCTTACGCGGGGCGTGAAAAAATATCTCAGTACGTTCGCATTGAGGATGGTGAGCACCACTTCACAGGATATAACATTAACTCAGTATACAATGTACAAATTCAAGCCACATGAGTAATTTATCATTTTAAACACTTTCCAATCAAGTGTAATATGCTTTCTCGATCGCTATAACACACAGAGCAGTTCAAAGCATATAGCGTATGTACACACCCAACACACGTCGAAATTTACATATCGATATTGCTTGTATACACATTATAATCATTTCATGATCAAAAGCCTACATAATCAAATATTCATTACGAATTAGATCGAGGTTGTACTAATATTATACTAACTCATTAGTAACATTTCTGTAGGCACATTTATTATCTTTGGTATAAATGTGAAGTTGTAGAAGGGCTTCATTAATTATGATTAAGAGAGAAGTGAGGAATGCTCAATGTGACTAAGCATTATAATATAAACAGTAGTCGAAATTAACGATTCGAACAGGTTGCAGGAGTATTAATGTTGCCATCTATCGCCAGTGTTTATTACACTTTGTAGTGTTTATTAGACATGTGTTTTAATTTATTTACCTACTTACTTAAAAGAGCTCAAAGTTCTTAAATCAAATGTTTTTTTCTTTTTTCCTCAAACGGATTGTATACAATGAAGGTTTCATTTAAATTTGTGATGAAGATTCACCTCTAAGGGTAAAAGCTTAAAGGATGAAGCAAAGCTATGTTCTTGATCCCCAAGTCTTTCATCTCTAGAAGGAAAAACACAAAAAATTACAATTAACATTTACAGATACTTTTAATATTTTTTTTGGAAATAGGAATTTTCCTTTCAATTTATTATCTCATTGTAGTGTATGGACTTTTTGGTATATAACCCTGTCGTCTTAAGCAAGCCACGCGCGGTGCGCGGGGTCAGGGACTATCCTATCGACCGCCGCGGAGTGAAGACGTATGCGCTTGCTGCGAGCTGATATCTATCACCTCAGGTGAATAGAGAACATCACATGTGTACATTACACTCTTGAAAGCTGGAAATAATGAACAAATGTAGTACAAACCTGTTCTTTAGGAATATATTCACTGTAGAACTGTATTCTAGAACGTTCCAGATATTGACTCTGCGTCTACTACCCCAACTTAAAAAAGATGAAAGTCCGATCAGGCTAAAGATCGTTATAACTTTCGTCTTATGACTACTTACTTACTTACTTAGGTTTACTTTAGAATTGCAAATTGTATTATACTAGTATCATTACACATTAATTAGTATAATAAATGTACCGCCTTAGTTCATATATGCAAATATGTTTTGAAAACGAGATTTAAATTATGGACTACCTACTTAAATACGTTACAAGTGAAATAGTGTATTTTATTATCTTATCGACATAGGATCGTATTTTGTTTTTTCGAAAGACGGTCTCCATTTCATGTCATTCACATTTTTTTTTTTTTCATTAATTTCATCACGACGACGACTTGAAGACTTGTAGACTTATAATTGAAGACTATAAATACTTGACATTGGCAGAAATAGCTGATCTGAGTGATCCGGCTGGTTGCCATTTAATCAAAAGAACAACAATTATCGTATCTTCATCTGAAATTAAAAACCATGTATATGGCTATGGTTATAAAATTCTACATGATTATCTTAATAAATTTAGGAAACATTAGGCTATTAGTTGTGTCTTGTAATAAAGGGACATAGTTTACGGTTGCTAAATAGGCGTGCGGCGCGAAGCGGTAGTATTATATTTTATATATTTCTATATGTATATATATATGCATTGAGTAAAAAAATTGTACTATCATTCCTTTGTAGATATCCGACCTAAGCAGCCCTCACCTTCCTGAAAATTAGTTATTTTTTTAAGGTTCAAATCGTGTCGTTTAGACGAAAAATCTTTAAACAAAGTTAACTTGAATGTAGATATCAAGATAGAAGTAATTATTTTTACACAGATATAATTACAAAACTAAATGACATCCCACACTATCTATCAGTGAGTCAAGACTATTTTGGAGCTTGTGACACATCACACTAGAGAAAAGTGGTCTAAATAAAATATGTAGAAATTAAAGACTCTGATTTTTTTTGACGGTATGTCTGATTTTTTTTTTAAATTTATTGACTTATTTATTACGACTGAAAGAAAAATTGCTTATTAATCTTAACATTATTGTCTCTTTAACCCAATTGAAATAAAATATGGTAAATAAAGGATTTGCAGACTTGATCCGTAATATTGCCATACAAGTAATTTGCGCGATAGATAATATTTTTATTGGTAATTATCGTTATCAGACGGATTCGTATAGGTTTTATGTTTTTGCGTTGTCCAAAACCTCATTTCTACCCAGAGGCCTATGTCTAGCAACAAACTTATAAAGGCTTTCGATATATTTTATTTTACGTCACTTAGCTATTCTATAGCTTCTCGCATCCAGCTTCATCTTATCTGACCTGTGACTCGAAATGAAATGGTGATTATAATTTTTGTAGAACTAATTCAAGTAAATAGATAAATATATGTTCTTAACCGCGACATTGAAACATACAATGTTCATGTAATGTCAATCTAAATCCGTTGCTTAATATTAAACTATTGTTATAACATTAATACTAAGCACTTCATGACAATTGATGAAAAGCAGTGCTTAGTGACTTTTATAAGTCCCTCCCTATGTTGTGATTTTTTATAGTCTCCTTGCGACAACCTCGCCTTGCCTTTATGTATATTTAAAAGCTCCACAAAATATACCTATAAGGGTTCGATTCGGGTGAGTAAGTGACACAATTTCATACCTTGATGTATTATTTAATAATCTCTTAATTAAATAAGTCTAATTGATACATTGGTGATATTCTCTTAATCTAGGAATATCATGACATAATCATCGCATGACCATTGCACCATATACCCAATCTTTCCTCAAATTTATTTAATCATAACTATGAATAAATTATTCTTAAATACTTTCCAGACACATAATAAATCTATGAGTGGAGGCATCCTTATAAAATATCGCTTTAATCTTAGGCTTAATTTGTTCAACAAATCACATTTGGAATTTGTTTGGAAATTTAATATAACAGCATTCCCGATTAAAATTTAATGAATTTGGCCTCAACCACGTCGTATTAACAGTAATTATGCTTTCAATATTTTATTTGGAGAAAGATTACTGTAACAGTCCTTGATAGCACGGAATTTAATTTATAGTCGTTCCAATACTTTATTTAACTTTTGACAGATCACGCACATAAAGTTTTGTAATAATTTTTGATACAATGTACTACAGATAATACTGTACTTTATGGGCGGGCTCCGCCTACTTAGGGATGTGTCATTCGTAATTAATGACCACAGACTATAAAAACGGTTTTGAAATAAATCGATTATCGATTATATTAATAAAACATACAATAAAATTATTGTGATTATATTTTATATCAAATCACGTAAAAAGCTTTATTATTTTGCATTAAAATGCCCTAAATGTCTCTGTTTCAATGCATAAATAATTTGCGTAATGAAAACAGTTCCATCGTACTCGTACCTAGTAATGGGATCGAATGTATTCGCCGCAAATTAATGAATCTAAAATAATTGTTTAGACTTACTATAGTTGGTTCAAATAAAAACTACCTGCGGTACCTACTTGTAATGAACAGGTACAAATAATTTACGGATTAAAAATAAAACAACCAAAAGAGGTACTGTAATACTAATTTTAATTATAAAGAATCGTCTTCTTCGTATGACCAGGAATCATCATCACTTGAGTTCTCAGTAATATTGATTATCATTTCTTGGATAGATAAATTGTCGAATGCAACATCCCGATCCCAATCCGACATTATCACCTTCTTTGTTTTTTCTACAACATTCGCCCAGTTTTCTGGAATTACTTTTTCACACGCATTTTTCAGTAAATTCAGCATTTTTCTTGCGGTGAAAGGAAGAGTTGTATTGTTCCTCGCAGCATATCCTTTAACTTGTGCCCAGATCATTTCAATTGCATTATATTGGCAGTGATATGGGGGAATTCTGAGGACGGTATGCCCATGCTCTGCTGCCATTTCATCTATGACGTATCGTTTTGGCAGCTTCTTTGTTTTTAATATCTTTACTAACTCTACTTTTAGTAGGGACTCATTCACCTCTTCGCCATTGTCACGGAGCCAGTTTATAATTTCATGTTTTTTGTTGGCCTGTGTTGGTATTTTATTAATTTGACGAGAGTGATAAGGTGCATTATCAATAAATATTATTGATGGCTCTTCGAGTGATGTAAGCATTTCTCTGAACCACTTTTCATACACGTTCGAATTCATCTCCTCATGATAATCTCCTGTTTTCTGGGATTTAAAAGCTAATAGAGCGCCTGGCACAAATCCTTTTACTGTTCCTGCATGACAAATAATCAGTCGTTCACCTTTTCCCATTGGTACTGTAGAAGTGGAGCTAACGGTGTTGTCAGTCCAAGTTTTTGACAGCGTATGATTCGCATTGAGCCAAGTTTCATCTGTGAAAACAACATTCGACCAATCTTCTATTTTTTTTGCTTGTCTTAAAAAATCGCATCTATACAAAGCAATATCATTGCGTTCCATTAAAATTTTTCGTTTGTCACATTTTTGGAATAACATTCCAATGTCTTTCAATACCTTTGTCAGAGAAGATTTTTGACCACGGAACAAACCACTATTTCGAAGAGATTGTGTTAGTTTTTTTAATGTTGGAATCTCTTTTCTTTGGTAATAGTCGTATATATGACGACGAATAGCATCAGCGTCAAAATTGTCAACGGCTGTAACTTTACTAGGCGGACGTTTTTTCTTAGGTGTAGATAGCTTATTCTGTTCCATGCCACTGCTGCCGTAGCCTTCTTTTGTTATTTTTGCCACTGTTGGAGCACTAATACCTAATGCTGCTGCAACACGGTCTCTAACTTGAGTCACTGGTATAAGAGGCCCACCATTACGGCTTTCCTTTTCAAAGTATTCACGAAGTCGCAAGACAAACTCTCTTGTTTGTCCTTTGAGTACTTTCTTTTTTGGCATTTTGACAGTAACGAAGGCAGGAACGATACGCTCAACTCAACCAAACGTGAGAATTCACAAATAAATCAATACGGAGGAATATAAATACTCAACTATATTGAAGGTTACTCATTGAAATACTGTAGATTATTTTAAAATAGACATAGAGAGATTTAATAAAGATCATCAATAGTTTAACAAATACAATATTAACCACTGAATTACAACACAATACAATAATACATTTTGAAAATTCAGTTCCTTTTATATATTTTTTCATGACATAGAACCGTCATATTTGAACAACATTCTTTTAATCCATTTCTTCTTTATTTTGACAAAGGAGGTCGCACATTGAAACACGTAGAAATATGAAGTACGAAATTATCTATAAAATAATGAGTTTGTTAAATCGATTAAAACTTCTTAATGCATAAAATCGATCGATGAAAGAAATCGAATAGGTAATGGGTCAGGGTATCACTATTTGATTAAGTATTAGAGCTGTCAAAAGTTAAATAAACTATTGGAACGACTATAAGTTTGACTTTTTCAATGTTTTGGAATTGTATTATAATGCTTCGAGATCCTGATACGAGTCAATATACTTGATTGCTATAAAAACTGCTTCCTGTGTATCGAAGAGAAGTAAGGAAATACAATATCGTCCAGAATCATCAGTTAATTGAATTAAATAATAAGAGACGTGTACTTCCTTTCCTCTATTTCTATTTTTTAGTCATTCCACTGCCAATATCAAAAAGCAGCCAATATTTCTTAAAAACATTATATCATTTCTAATTAACAATTTAAAATGGCATGACGACATGCTACACACGTCACAATATCACCATGATCTCGTTGCTTCATATTAGATTCTGTCTGATTAGTATTTTTCACCCAAAATATATAGTTTAATTTATAAGACAAGTACCAGCAACTTTCTGCAGACACTAGGGTCACAACGTAAAGAAATATGTGTAAATAAACACGCCTACCAACCCAAGTTTCAATTTAATATGCTAAACAAAACAAAAACATATTATCATATAAATGTTCAAGTTTATATTTTCTTTTACCATTAACTGTAAAAAAGTGTTCATTTTACCCTCGTAAATAATGACCGCTGTGGTCAACGTCGTTGCGTCCTTTTTTAAGGATTGCTAATATCAATGAAATTTCTACCCACAGAGATATAAATAAAATTTATCCCTCGTTAGTCCACAATCCCCTGACCCCTGCCCCATAAATAGAAATTACCTACTGAAATTTCTGTCAAAATTATCTTTTTAACCAAAACGAGTTTATAACAAAGCATTTAAATGGATTTATACCATCTAACAAATGTAGCACAATTCTTTTACTTATTTAAAAAATATTTTAATTTCAATAGAAGAAAAACTTTAAAACCACTCTAGTAAAATCGTTCTCAATTACGCTTTACTGTACATGACTTGGCTAAGTGCTTAAAATTATAATCATCTAATCACAGTTACTTGCCAAATTTATCCAGATTACGTTGAGACCGGTCTTACATAATTAACAGTGTAATTAACAAATTTTGAAATCTATTTACGTGTAATTATATAACATGATCTAATTATTTTAAAATTTAAAAATATTACTTCTTTTAACATTAATTACAAAGAGTACACTAAAAAACGATCCGTTCTAGGTACGAATAGTAGTATATTTTACGGGGCGTAAGCTAAAATCGTTCCTATAAAAATAAATTGAGGAACGGTATTTACGACTCGTAGTCGGTTGTAGAAAATTTTTACACGATGACGATTCGTTAAATATAGGAACCGGGCATAAATGTAGTAATTTTAATTATCTAAATTAGACCTACATACGAGTATATTACTTTACTCACTAGTACTCAAGTACCGTAGATAGATAATTAATTTTTAACGTGTTTATCTCGAGTGATTCTCACATTCGTGCGTTAATAAAGTTTCAAAGAGTTTCAGGCACTGTCAACGAAAGAAAAGTTTAGATTTAGAGGGGTCTTAAAGTTTGGGCGTTTTCAAGTCGCGCGCTACAGGAGTTCTTGCAATACTCCACGAACTTAGACAACTTCTGACACCTCTGTCGGGGCTTCTAACATTATTTAGAAGAGGACTCGAGCAACCTATTCAAAGGATATTCTATTAAGGAGTTCTTTGAACTTTATTTGCCGCACCGTGCAAGGTGATCATTGAGATACGACAGCATCGTTACGCCCCATCGCATTATTTGAAGAATTCGATTACGTTAAATATCGTAAATGTCTGTTTTTGATGTTGTTAAGTAAGCACTTATAAGTTATAGGGATTATTACTCGCCGAGTTGAATAAGTCATACCACTTTATTAAATACTAGCTGACCCACGCAACCTCGTTTGCGTCTTATATTGCCCGTGGCGTGAAAATTTTCCCCCGTTTTTGAAACATTCTTCATTGGAGCTTTGCTTCTATTAGTAGTAGCGTGATGATATATAGCCTATAGCCTTCCTCGATAAATGGATTATCCAACACCGAAAGAATTTTTCAAATCGGACCAATGGTTCCTGAGATTAGCCGGAACAAACAGACAGACAGACAGACAAAAATTTTAAAAATATAAATTTTGGTATGTGTACCGTACTCGTACATTCATATGCATTTAGTAGAAAGCGGTTATTTTAATATTACAAACAGACACTCCAATTTTATTTATTTGTATAAATGAACTTTTTAACATAGTACGTAGTGCATAGTGCGTATGTGACAAACGGTGGGTATGTTATGGTAGGTGACTACCACTGCCCATGGATACCATATGACATCAACAGCTGGATAAAGAGTCGCCTCTGCCTTTCACGACACCAATGGGATAAATAGCATCTCTATTTGTGACACTCTGTATTTTCAGTTCGTCATCACATGGATGATAAATAAATATTTCGGACATCCAACACACAACGCCATTTAGTCCCAAGCTAATTAGAGCTTGTGTTATGGGCACTAGAAAACTGATATAAATACATATTTACGTTTTTTTTGTAACAACATACATATTATACATAGAAAACACCCTAACGCCGTAACAAATATTGGCAGATCACACAAACATTTGATCCGACCCGGGAATCGAACCCGAAACCTCAAGCATAGCAGTCACATACGCTACACTATATAACTTTTAAAAACAACATTTAAATAAAAGTTTTTCCCTCAAATACAAAAATGCTAATTCCTCCACTTTTTAAAATTCATTATAAATGCAAATGGAAAATTTTCGTATTACCACAAAGGGCTTCGTAGAATATACGAGCATTAATGTTCTTGGAATGTACTTCAGCTCGACAAGTGTTAGGAGAAGGTGTTTAAGTATCAGTAAATTTTGATACAGAGCGAAGCATGGTTTACTTGAACACGTTATTATCGTTCGATATTTAGCTGAATCAGCATCCTGTAACCACTGTATAGCCTCTTATAAGGGTAGTCCACACGCACCAATATCAAAGTCACTTACTGAATAGGCTATACACAAAGCACACGTTCATCTAAAATATTCAAATATAACACGCAGTGAAACCACAGGTGCGAGCGGAATTTCATCAATTTTGTATGATTATGATACATATTCCCCTCTCGTGTATGGGAACTAGCAAGCATATTTTTTCCGAGCAGTGCCGTTAGTAACGTTAAAAAAATGGAATTGGATTAATGGCAACGGTAATAAAAAAGCTTTTTTCAGCGTAAATCATTTTGGGATTTTCTTATAAACTTTCAACCTACCTTTATCAGATTTTAATAAAATAAATGATAATATTATTTGTGATATAAATAATAGAATACAGTATTATAGGCGCGATAATGCGCCCACTTGTACATATTTTATAATAGTTTTAAGTTTACCATGTACATAATCATACTACTACTGGTGTACAATAAAGATATTTATTATTATTAGATATTATTTACATTTTAAAACTCTTTTGTCTCATTGATTCCTTTGTAGTTAATGTAGGTTTTCTGTAATATTTAAAAAATAAGTTATACTAATACAGTTTCGATTGTTACGTTAACAAATTTTTTAGCTTAAATATAGACTAAGAGACAAACTGAAACAAACTATAATTCGTTTTTATAATTACTGGTTCTAATCAACTTTTTTATCTACTTTCTCAGCATCCCTGTGTACATGTCCTAACAATGCGACGGTAGCGAGTTGGCGTCTAGCCAGGCTCTCAACACATGTAGTGCTCACTTCACTACGCCGACGAAACTGTGTGACGGTAGTCATACAAACTGTGAGTGGTAGCCGTCTGAACCATAGAAATCACAAGATAGGGTTTTGTTTTAACAAGATCACTATGAAGGTTTTCTGGCTTCAAAACAAGTTTGGGATCTCTCGTATACCTTTGTAGGCTAATTGGATACTTTACTACTAGAAACAACTATTAGGAAACAGGCACAGGGTGAGAAACGAAAGGTAAACTGACTTCGGTAACTCAATAGTCGTAAGTTAGCTAGAGCCTTATGGGCCCCTCCCCTTCGATCCAGGAAGACGGGTGACTTAGTGAAAAACAATGAAATAATTGCCTAAAACCGGTTTTCTGTAAACTCTTAGTATCACTACAGTCTCATAATTAAATGATATGTTTTGAACTAGAAAAAGCGTCTTCTTAAACCACAATCGAAACGTGTCTGATTAAACAGGGAAAGATCGTCCGTCCGACCCGTCGTCCGACCGTCCGCTTCTACCACCAATATAGACATGACGTGACCATGACGACTCTAATCATGATTTTTTTTAACACCAATTTAGTCATTAATAAGTTATAGTTATTCCATTCCCTTTTGAGAGTTGGTTTAAAGTTTAAAGTATTTTGTGAACTGTTTAAGCTTTTCAAACATTACAAATCAAACAAGTAATTAATTATTTACTCTAAAAAATCTTCACTTCGTCAATAACTGCCATCTTTATTAAATTCAGTTTTTTTTTATTTTGATGAACCCATTATCACTCTCACGACTAAGACGAATGTATTAGACTAAGAGCCCACGAGGGCCAGACCTTCGTTATTTTATAAAAGCTGAAAGTTTATCTGCGGATGTCCCCTATACAGGTAAGTACGACCAGGGACTATAAAGTTTGGGTTGTGGTTACTTGGGCAGGTAACCGGTAGTAAAGGTGTATAAAATAGTACCTTAAATTCGTTAAAGTATAAAGCTCAATTTTTTTATATTTTCTTAAAGATAACTTTAGAAATCTCGTCATCCATTGCCAGACACTTATGACAGTTGCTACCACCTGCCAGACACCCCTAAACTTTAATAAATTATAATTCTACTTTCGTTATAGTATAAAAGCTAAATTTTATATATGTTACTTGGGGACCCATGAAAAGATGTTACCCCAAAAGCCGGACAGTTTCAATGGTTTTTACATCTTGCCAGACACATCGAAAGTTACCTGCCCAAGTAACCACCACCCAAACTTTATAGTCCCTGGTCGTACTTACCTATATCACATCACATCCGCAGATAAACTTTCAGCTTTTATAAAATAACGAATGTCTGGCCGTCGTGGGCTCTTGTAATATATTGACACCACTCACATAAAAATACGACAAGCCGTTAAGGCTCTAGGGCGTGTTATAGAAATATACATACATTCATACATATATACACTCGAAAAACATAACCCTCCTTCTTTCGCAGTCGGGTAAAAAGGAACATGAACTATATATTACCAGTGGTATACGAGTATATAGACGTGTATGGTCAATTACAAATAATGTATTTTACAGTTTAAATTTATAACAAAATCTATGCTTATATTAGTGTGATATTATAAACTTAAAAAAAATGTATATAAAATTAAAAAAAATAATCTCTCAGGGATAAACCGTTGAACCGATTTTAATGAAATTATAGTACAATGGCGATCCTTGAATTCTTGGAGAAGGACATAAACTAGAGTTTACGTCTATAGATATTGGACCGTAATCCCAAAAATCGCCTTTAGAAACGTGGTAGGAAATGAAACACACGTCCAAGCGAGGATATTTTTTATTGATGTAGACGGCATTTATACAATAGTCCGTAGATCTTAACACCGCGACACAGAAAATCGATATAACGCCATCTATCGAGCTCAAACATCAACAAAGTACATTATTAATATTGAACATACCGCCCACCATGGCCAGAATGGCCATCACAAATAAATGTATCTCAGCAGCTAACCAACTACAACTAAGAAACATATGAATACAAAATCACATAAATATTTGATGGGCATGCCTAGAACTAATGGACTGTATAATTTAAATGTATTTCAATTTATCACATGGTATGTTTCTATTAATTTCATTTTAAAATGACTAAACACAACACAAAACATAATACAAAACACAATAACAATCAAGATTGCAAGCAATGACTTATTGTACGACTGGTAACACAATCAGTTTTAAAATAGGTCTCATTTTTATTTATCTCCTACAGCGCAAGGAAACAACTCGAGTGACTTTGTCCGAGCCAGTGTGTTTCTCAACAATGTGATGACCGAAAAACTATCGTGCCGGAGGTAGATCATTTTCCATCACCAAGACAACGCTTCCTACTGTTGGTTCCGATACCTGGCGAGACCATTTGTATCTTTGGTGGAACTGATCTGAGGTATTCATTAAACCACCGATGCCAGAATTCCTGCACCATACGCTGTGTTAGATGCCATCTCTTTAACACACAAATGGTTGACATACTAACATATACAACATACATACACGTAATGACCTCTAAACCAAGCAAGGACGACTGAAGAGTTAGTCCAAACATGTACTTTCTCTTTGTTTATACCCATGGTGCCCGAGACTTCTAAAAGAAGTCTTGAGAGCAGCACTGCACCGCATAATTCCAAGCGTGAATGAAACCACCTTGGCTGGAGCAACCTTGGGTATGAAGGCCACCAAATTAACGTGAACATTACCTTCAGAATCTACAGACATGTACATCATATCAGTACAAGCGACATTGGATGCATCACAAAAGCCCTGTAACTCTGTCTGTCCGGCTGGTTTGAAAGAATAACGTTATAGAATGGCGGCGCTATTGCATAATAATTTGGCGTAAATCAGGTTGTAAGGTAGGGCCAACCATCAACTCGTCATTCAACGAAACTCCATTGCATCCCGAACAAGAAGCGTCGAAGACCACCCTTACCTTTGATGTACCTTCATCGTGTCTGAGTACTGCATGATGCGGCAAATGTACAGCATCTCTTCCTCTTTCGAACTGAGGAACAATTTCAGCGTGCCCTAGCTGAAGGTACTCATTGATGACATCGCTATACTGCTTTCCATATTCAGGATCTTTCGCAAATCTTCTCTCCAGCATGTGAAATCGTTTTCGAGCTATGATTTCTGTCTGACCATACCTAGACTTTGGGTTAGAGGATGTAAATGGCAATTTGACAATATACCTACCAGTTGAGTCTCTCTGAGTAGTTGCATTATAATACTCTTCGCATAGCCGCTCTTCTTCAGTCAACGTAACCTTGGTGTTTGAAGGTGAATAAGACTCTAACTCCCAAAATCTACGTAATAGCTCGTTAACGTCTGTGCCAACTGTAGCATGGCAACATACTGGCCTCGAAGCCAACGGTGAATTCTGGATTTCACCTGATAAAATCCAGCCCAGTTTGGTATTTTGAGCGACGGGCGTGCCCGGCGGCCCCTTAACCAAACCTTCCAACAAAACTTCGGCAACCACACCAGTACCCAAAAGTAAGTCTATCTTACCTGGAGAAGCAAAGGTTGGGTCAGCTTGTTTGAAGGATGATAACGTTGACCACACTCGAGTGATCCTTCGTTCAGGCAAACGCGATATTAGTTTGCTGAGGACATAAGCATCGACATCTAAAACAAAAGTGGGATCTAGGCGTGATTGCAATTTCATTGTGACCAACCACCTAGAGGGCATTGGCGAGCCCTCATCATCGCCTAGTCGAAATACGTCGGTGCGGGCAGGTGTTTTTCTAAGGCCAAGTAACTGTACTGCGGACTCCGTAATAAAGGAGACCTGCGAACCCTGATCCAATAGAGCTCGTAAAAACACAGCAGTACCATTCCTTGACTCGACCTTCACCAAGGCTGTGGCTAACAGACTTTGGTTGTGAACATCTGTGAAACAACAAATGTTTGTGATACACTCGCTTTGAGTCGAAGACGTAGTTGCGGTAGCAACCACGACATTCTGATCTACTGAACCGTCACTAGGTTCAGAAGATTTTGCGATTATTTTGGGATGAATTAGTGTGTGATGTCTTTTCTTACATAATTGACATTTTGTGGATTGGCGGCAATGATAAACAGTATGATTTTTACCTAAGCAATTGAAACACAGGTTGTTGGCTCGGACAAATTCACGGCGAGCATCATAATCTTTCTTTGCGAATTGCTTACAATGACATAACTTGTGGTCTTCAGAACATAAAACACAGGGTTGTGAAGCGACATGGAATGATTTGGCGGGGTAACCACGATTACCATTACTTGTTACATTTTGTTTGAAAGGCGTATCTATATTCTCAAGAGATCGAAACCTTGATTCTAAAAATTCCTTAAACCCTTTAAAAGTAGGCAAGTTATCACATGAACTAATTTCTCTTTCCCACAATTTACGTGATTCAACGTCCAATTTTGTACTAATCAAAAATATTACTATAACGTCCCAAGAATCTACATCAATCCCGAGCGAGCGTAAAGCATGTAAACAGTCGACCGTGGTGTCCAAAACATTTTTAATAGACAGTGATGTTTCCTTCACAGGCGGTTGATTTACAAATCTTTTTAAAATACAGGTAGATAAATATTTTTTATTATCATACCGCCTCGTAAGGATAGACCAACATTCCTTATAATTGGAAGCTGTGACAGGAGTGTGTCGCAATAATTGCTCCGCTTCGCCCGTAAGATGCGATTTCAAATAATGAAGTTTTTGGACGTCATCGATACCTTCGTTACTGTCGATAAGCGACAAAAACAAATCGCGGAATGTATTCCATTCAGTGTATTGTCCCGAAAACGTGGGTAGAGAAATTTTAGGTAGTTTAATATTATACATTTTTGTTTCTGTCTGTCTACTAGTGCTAGGTTTAGTTTTAAGTTCCCTTAACTCACTTTTGTATATAATGTAAATATCTTCTGTTTTGTCGTACATCTCGTTTGTAAAATATGTGTTTTTCATATCTGTCGAAGTTGCAGTTTCAATAAGTCTACGATGTGTTTGTATAAACTGTTGCCATTGATTTTCTAGTGTTTCTAATCTTGTATCAATAAATGACTGAGTTAATCTATCTTTTGGAGATTTTTTAAAATTAATTCTACCTTTTTCAATAATCCTTTGAGTATACACTTGCAATTTTACTAAAGACTCCATTATAAATTCAAAATGACAACTACAGGTTAAATATTACAAGTTGAAACTGTTCACTTATAAGGTACTACTAAACGAAATCAAAACACAAATTATTCTAAGTCTTACAAAAAGCTAAAAATTTTACAAGTGTTTGAGATAAATACGAACTCAAAATAAAATCGGGCATAAATTCCCCGTCATACCACTTTTTACTTAAATATTCTAAGTCTACAAACTACTTACTACTAAATTACACTATGTCCAAAAGTTATTCTAATATTTTCTAAGTTCAAAACACTTAACAAATTTACTTTAAATTGTTCAAAGTCAAACTGCTGCTATACTTGATGTCTTCTACTGCGAAACGTAACGTTAAAATAGTTCAAAAGTACTCACGATTTATAGTTGCCAAACCTCAAATAAACACGTCACTTCACTGATCCGTTAGCACCAGTGGCGCCCTCTTGCGTCTCACAAAGACTTCGGTGCGGTGGCGACCTCTTCCGTCTATCACGAATTTCAAAGCCCGGTACTTGTTTGAGCTTGATTGTTCCTTATTCGTCGGTGCTCACGCAGCGCCCTCTGTCGGATGTCACTGCTACTACTGATTCCTTGTCGTAATGCCAACTGATCGTGTTAATCACACGATGCCTTTTCCAATACACACACTCACAACGGAGTCGTAACACAAATCGGTGTTAACGTACTGGTATATCCGGCTCGGATAGGACCAAAATGGACCGTAATCCCAAAAATCACCTTTAGAAACGTGGTAGGAAATGAAACACACGTCCAAGCGAGGATATTTTTTATTGATGTAGACGGCATTTATACAATAGTCCGTAGATCTTAACACCGCGACACAGAAAATCGATATAACGCCATCTATCGAGCTCAAACATCAACAAAGTACATTATTAATATTGAACAGATATTTAATATTACTATGGATTTTCGCCTCAAAAATTACTTTCAAAATAGCTTTTGATTTTTCCATTATAGTTGTTTTCAACTGAATCATATTATCGATGGGGTTCATGACATCAATTGTATGTATGTCTGTATTGTATGTGATCAAAACGGAGGGTTTAATGTAATTACCTGGTACACGTCATACTTCATTAGTCATAGGGAATACCGCAATACCCTCTAGGTTCCCCTCAGACGGGCGTTAAGGGGATTAAGTACCTATTTTATTATGAAAAACAACCAATAAAATATTTTTTGCAGTGCAGTTAAAAGATTTAAATGTAAAACAAACAACACGATTAATCTGTAGTTTAATTTTTTGTCAAAAATGAACTTCATGAAATTTGGGTAATTTACTGTTAATAATTTATTAACTTTCTATTTTCTCTGTTGCTTTACATTATTTTTTTTTATTGAATATGCGGCAAACGAGCAGACGTATCGCCTGATGGTAAGTGATTATCGCCGCCCATGGCCACCCTCAACACCAGAGGCCTCACAAATGCGTTGCCGGCCTTTGGGGAAGGGGAGAGGGATGGGGGGTTAGGAAATGGGCCTCCGGTATCCTCACTCACTCGGAAACACAGCGCAAGCGCTATTTTACACAGGTTTTCTGTGAGGCCGTGGTATTACTCCGGTCGAGCCGGCTCATACATGCCGAAGTGTGGCTCCTCCCACGATGGAAACATCATATCATTCTTACTATTTTATTTTTCTAAAGTTAAAATATTCACAGAAAGAGGACCAAATACTAGTACATTCTCCAAAAAACGTTTGACGGATAGGCTGGCAGTAACAAAATCGAAATGCGTACAAGTATGTGTTATATTGTATATAGGTATTATTATTTTCTGAGTTTTAAAATATTAATGAGGTAACTATAGCGAATCTGTTATGAAGGCAGAACCAAATTACGTGTCAATATTACTCGGTAGGGACAATGATGTAATCACAGACTACTCGTATAATGAGTATTTTATCATATCACGCAAATAATAGAATCATAAACCAAATAAATGTAAATGTTTTGTTTTCAAATAAACTTCTTAAACGATTTATTTATTACTCATCGTGAAATCATATTAATCAAACCTGAAGTAAGTTTGTTTATATGAAAACATTTTATCAATTCCGTACCCGTATATTTTCATACTATTTTGTTTTTCTAGATAACTGCCAAAGTGACTGTACTCTGCTTGATGGAAAGCATGAGTGGAATCCAATATGGTGGCCGTCATCCTCATTGCGAATGTGGACAAGGCAGCATGAAGACCCACACTTTGTTCATTTATTTATTTATCTTTATTGTACACACATAACAGATATACCAAAAGGAGTTGTAGTATACAAATCTGACAATTGGCGGTCTTATCGCTCATGGCGATCTCTTACAGACAACTTTTGTACGGATATTCAGGTAAGTGTGATTATTTAGGGTAGCAGTAGTAGGATGCACAAATTTAAAATTTACGATGTCAACATAAAAAAACAACAAATTTAAAATATTTAACTTTACATATAAGTACTCACACATCTACTCATATTACACATATAAATAAACTCATATATACATACACATACATACACAGACTAAAATAGATATAATACATATAACAAGTAATTACAATGACAGATAATATTCCTTCACCAGCTTTTTAAATACTGCCAAGGTTTTGGCGCGACGGATTATTTCAGGCCTTTGGTGGGCTACTAAGATACTTTTTCAAAGCCCCGCTTAAGGGATTCGGTATTATTGTGGGAGGTAGATATTACAGTTCTTTCGATTTTAAACAAACATTTAACTCAAAGAACTTACGTATACTTTTAGTTTATAATATTTGTATGCATAATATGGCGGCATAAAATAGACTTAAACTTCTAGAAGTAATCATGAAGTTTAAATTAATGTAAATATTGGTTCGGTTATATTATTTGGTTTGCTTGTGTATGCTATGATGCAAAGTAATCTTACCTGAAAATTACTTCCACGCTCTTGTGTAACTAAGCATTGTTTTTCTTTTCCTTTTATTAGATCGTCTTATACTGTTGTATTTTAAATACCTATAATGAAAATTTATTAATAATATCGAATGATATTAATCAATCATAAATCACTGCAAGGGTTTTCATAAGCAATTCCACATTGACCGATTATTTTCTAGAAAGAAGATGCGAGCGGCAGAGTGGATGCAGATTAAAAGGAAAAAAATGTTCCAAAAATAGTTAGTAAAATGAGACATAGTTAGAATATAAAAAAAAATTACAGCTTTTTAAAATATCCCCTTCCAATCCCAAAGCACTTATTTATTCGGGTGAATCAGATTTCAAAACATTCAAAAAAAATTACAAAAAATAACCGCCGAAATTCTTCGACGGCTTCGTCTGCAGTCCTAAATTTTCACCCACGAAACATTTTTGGTACCGTGAAAAATTAAAAAAACAACTGCATGTAGCTAAATCTGGACTGTACGGAGGATGCGGAATCATTTTTTCCCCCGAAGTTGTCAAATAGCCCATAGTTCTAGCAGCTGAGTGAGCGAGCGCGTTATCTTGGTGAAAAAGAATGCCACGGACGCTGCCCCTTGGACGCTCGCTGTCCAACTCCCCGAAACCTTGAGGCAGACCAACTTCGCTATACAATTCACTAGTAACAGTTCTATGGTCTTCTTGCGGTTGCGGTTGAAAAAAACACTGCTTAAATTTTTTACTAACGCTCCAACACAGAAAAACTTTTGTGGACAAATCGTCCTCTTCAAACACCCATTGCGTGGATTGCTGCGTCGTGAGACGATCGTAGCTATACATCCAATTCGTCATTTATAATAATGGTGGCATGGTGCTGATGACTGCACGGTTGGCCGAGTGGTGTCAGCGGTCGCCATGCCGCTTGCTACTGCGCCAAGTGTCGTGGGTTCAAATCCCACGCGGTACCTACAACACTTTGTGTGATCCACGAATTGTTGTCCCGAGTCTGGATGTTCTTTGTGTCCGTTTCATGTATGTTTGTAAAGTCCCCCACGACACAGGATGTTTATTCCTAATGTGGGAGTTGTCTTTTTAAAATCAAAATCAAAATCAAGCATACGTTTTGCGAAGTTATACCTTCAAACTTTTCTAACATAAATTTGACGGCGTCATTTTTGCTCATCGGTGAGAGAGAAGTATCCATCACGAACCAAGCTTCCTAACTTTAAGGTGTTCATGAAGAACGGTGAAAACTGCCTGTGATCCACTGTTTAGTTTAGTTCAGCCTGTATCTCTCGATGTGTCTATTTTTTCGCAATAGGCACTCTACCCTGATGAACTTTTCATGAGTTATTGCAGTTGGTGGTCGACCGGGTCTGGGGTCATCGTTGAAGTTCTATCGACCACGTTGAAATTCACAAAATCAATAAGTAATTCTTGCTAGCGCAAGAGCAGACAGTGCAGACACCCCAAAAGCAGCTTATGAATTTTCTTGAGATTCTTTGAAGTTTAACCTTTGTTTATAATCATAGAAAATCTTCTTCGTCTTCTTTTGATGAAATGGCAACCAGCCGGATCACTCGGATCAGCTATTTCTGCCAATGTCAAGTATTTATAGTCTTTAATTACAAGTCTTTGAGTCTTCAAGTCGTCGTCGTGATGAAATTAATGATAAAAAATATAAAAAGTGTGGATGACATGAAATGGGGACAGTCTTTCGAAAAAACAAAAAACGATCACCCTAGAAAATCATAGCACGAAAAGCTTCCCGCGAGACGTCCATTGCTGCAAACTAAAAAGAGTGACAGATAAATCTTTCAACATATTAAAGAAAAACAGATAGGTGTCCTGTGATTTTTACGTTACAAGGAGGTTTGTGTTGAAATTAGCCGTCAATCCAAAATAGATTCATGAAAGAAAAGATTGTATTTATTCTGTGGTTATCAATTTTCAGAACAACTTAGGTAAAATGACAATTAAATCATAATAGTAAAGCGAAATCGTATATAGACTAATCAGTATTTTACAACCAGCACACTGCCAACTCCTCACATATATAGAAAATAAATAAATAAATAAATAAATATTCCGGACATCTAACACACAACGCCATCTAGTCCCAAGCTAAGCAGAGCTTGTGTTATGGGTACTAAACAACTGATATAAATACTTATATACTTTTTTTTTGTAAATACATACATATAATACATAGAAAACACCCAAACTCCGAAACAAATATTTGCAGATCATACAAACATTTGGTCCGACCCGGGAATCGAACCCGAGACCTCAAGCTTAGCAGTCGCATACGCTACCACTAGGCCACCGAGGCAGTCAAAATACTTAAATTAAATGAACATCACTGATCAAATTTTCATAACGTTTCACTAAATGTCAACAATCTGTTTTTCTAGTGAATTTTCTGCGTCGAGGGACACTTTCATCACATCCTAAGCAGCTTATCTTTGCTAACAGCGTACCGTAAAGGGACCCGGCCTTCACCCAAGATCACCAATTTCTTACTTGATTGGGTCGGTTGATAGGTTCGAGAACAAAGGATTCGATCAAAAATGCAACAAATAACTTAAATTGCTATTTAAGCTGAATTATACTGCTTGTTTGTTTCGAATATTACATTTATAAAAAATATTGTACACAATAGTTAGAATGCCTTAAAGACATACTTCTAATTATAAAAGATGATTTATATGTTCGTAGAAAATCAAGAAAAATATTTTGAAAACTCAAAATACCCACTTATCGAAGATGCCATATATCTTTATTAAATCACTAGCGACCCGCACCGGCTTCGCACGGGTGGATTTCAGATGCATCCACCGACGACACGATTCGTGCATTTAAAATCTGTAATATCTTCGAATATATTCATTTAAATAAGATACTGTAAAGGATCATATTGATCTATGTTAAATGCACAATGTATTTAAGGTACATAATTGGATAAGTACTAATGCTGTATTGCTTAAAATCGCTTCGTAAATAAGCCATTATTTCTCAAGGACCAAAAAAATGGTTATTGTGGGTTATACCTAAGAGATAGACATATACCACCGCAGACTTTTTTGTAGACCTTTTTAAGGTGTACAATACTGTAGTACATTATTTAGATCTATCGCATAGGATACAGCCAGCGTTTGCAATGTAAGTTCAAAAATATGTATTTATTTATAACATCACATTAGGAACCTCTAAAATTATTAATGTTCCTCTACCAAATTATGCATGTATTATAGATATAAACCTTCCTCTTGAATCACTTTATCTATTTAAGAAACCCGCATTTCAATCCGTCGCGTAGTTTTAAAGATTTAAGAATTTATCGGGACAGACAGACAGCGGAAGCGACTATGTAGTGATTAGCTTTTGCCCGCAGCTCCCGTCATGTGTATGTCGGGTATCTCGGTAGAAGGTAGCCTATGTCCTTCCTCAAGAATCAAAGTATCTCTATGCCTAATTTCATTGAAATGCGTGCAGCGTGGATTAGCCGTGAAAGCATAACAGACAGTAAGAGTTACCTTTGAATTTATAATTTAAGTATAGATTTTTTAAGTAGTTAATCTTTTTTATCTGCAGACATTAAGTTTCTACATGTTTTAAAGTATTTTACGATCCATGTGCCAACTTTTGGAAACATGAATAATCTCATACATATTATTATACTCGTTTAACACGGATGAAACAGAGTTTTGTTTGATATCTTTAGTTTTTTAAGATACTACGAACTTTGTTTGTGACCAAGTGCCATAGAGGCTATTTGCTTTTCATAGTTAACAGGAAAGCTGCATGTTGCAAGATTATTTTACAAGGCTCAGTTTACTTTTAAGAAACAAGTTAATCATTTATTCAAACCAGACCCTATCTAGTTTGATTTCGCCTATCTCAAGTAATCGCTTCAAAATATATTTGCGACTTTTATCTAATACGTACGTATATAACACAATACACTTAAATCATCTTCGTGAATTATCTTTAGAGAATACTCTGTCCTCTCGACATAGTGATCAAACAGGGCTATTGTCGCCTCGGCACGTAGTTATCTCCCACACACAGACGTAAGTGCTGAAGTGTTTCTGGATTATACACTTTCGAACAATACTAAAGATATGTCTTTACCCCTAAAATTTTAGAGAGGTTTGAAGTCTTCACCATGTCTGTAACCACGAAGATCCTTTGCTGATCGCCAGTTGTTTAAAAGAAAAACCGATCAATACCACACATAGAATAGGGTTCCGTAGTCAACTATAGCAGCACGTGAATTTAGAACGCGGGGTTAATTTATAATATTTGCAAATTAATTGAATAAAACTGTTTAACAACTATTATCTTTTAAAAAATCGTGTAAAATACGAGTAACTGTTATGATTTATTATTTTTAATATTTTTCATGTTTACTTATTATTGCGTTATTCCTACACGAAGTTTCTCAATTAAGCACATTTTACAAGTTTATAGTTTTCATTTCATTTATTATTCATATGTAAGTTTCATGTTTCTAGCACTAACTGTTTGTTAGGAAGGTAAACCGAGGACCAACGCCCATTGTCAATGAGCTTGCGCAAATGACACAATTTAGACGTGACAACGTCTAATAAATCGATGAACGTCGGCTGCACGCACGAATAAGGATGACTCATTGTCCCGTTACGCTCAAAGTACGCTTGCGCAAATGATTTAATTAAATTATTTATAAAAGTATGCAATCATTTCATCAATGTTTTGTTTAAATGTGTGTTGTACTGGCGTGCCTTAAATAGGATAGTTAACATTACGCTTAGTCCAATAGAGAGCCGGAAATTATTGAAAACACACGCAGACAAAGTTGCGTGGATTAGATAGTATCTAAATAATCAAACCGTAAAATATTAAGAAGCGTTCGACTTAGCTTGTATAGGTTCGAAGAAGATTACATTACATTGAAAAGAAATAGTGAGTTGCGTAAGAGTAAGTTACACTGAATCGTGACGAGAATAGTGAATCAAAAACCAGTTTTCATGGACAAAGAAAATTTTCTACTAGACATAGCGTTTAATTACCATTGCTTTTTATACCCCCATGAGTGACCGCTGATACCAGATTACTGGATTGCTCGTAGCGTTTCTCTCTGCACCTATCCTTAGCCCACAAATATTTTACCAGCGAATGTTAGTCATTAACCCTCAAACAAACAAAATACTTTCTCTTAATCAAGAATACACTGACACAGAAAGTTATTCCATTAACATTTTTTATGAAATCCATCCAATATCCCCAAATTACCTCTAACGTCACCTCAAATATTACGCTTCGTATCAACACAGGCGTTAGCAGTAATGAAAGACCAAGGTTTCTAGATAATTGCCAAGATATGGGGAGAATCCACGCTATCGCACCAACTATCTGCAAAGATATATTACATCTGTTGATGAAGCGAGTTCCCTCAATAACCACGCCGCCTTCATTAGTACAAAGTTATATTTTATCTAGATTTAACAAACTACAGTACTGTTATACTGTACAGTTAATTTCTGTGTTCATATATACCGATCTTCGCTAAATTAATCGTTTAAAGATCAAACATAGCTAATTTCTATTAAAAATAAGTTCTTCTAAGATTTTATTAATTAATGAAAAGGTCCACGTTTCTTCGTTATTTAAAATCTATTTAGGAAAGCTTTTAAGGTTAATTAAAATGTCTGCAATCAAAAGATGAGTTTGATATAATTGATCTTATAAATTTAAGTCCACTGGTACGGGTAAATAGTACAATATACGGTTGTACCTGTACAAACATTAACCAGAAATTACCATTCTCTATCACTTTATAAATATAGTTATAGTTTATCTAGTTAAATCGAAATGTTGAGAGAATATTATTACAGTTTATTATAACAGTTTCAAAAGAGAAACATTTGCTAGCGTGCAATATTATAAGAATACTAGCTGACCTCGTTTGAGTCTTATATTGCCCGTAGCGTGAAAATTTGCCCCCGTTTTTGAAACATTCTTCATTGGTGCTCCGCTCCTATTAGTAGTAGCGTGATGATATATAGCCTATAGCCTTCCTCGATAAGTGAACTATCCTACACTGAAATATATTTCAAATCGGACAAGCGGTTCCTGAGATCAGCGCGTTCTAACAAACAAACAAACAAACTCTTCGGCTTCATTATTAGTATAGATATTGAAAACCAAAAAAATCACTGAAAACGAAATAGCTTTCAAAGCACACAAAACTCGACAATTAATGATGCTTCGTTAAACTACAAGAGTAAATAAATACCTTCGTAAATAATTGTGTTAACAGCACTCTAACTTCGTGTTTTACGTTCTAATTTTCAATTGAAATATGTGTTTTCAATTCAATTTTAAACGGACGTAGTACTGGTATGGATTTTCATTTTCTCTTAAAATAAGCTTTCCTCATCTGTTCTCTGTACCTTCAAAACAATTCAAAACAATTCGTAAAAATCGTAAGTGTAATCGTCAAACTTACGATATCTAAGTTCTCAGTTTTCACTATATTTAGTTCGGTACCAACTAAAAGATGATCAGAGTTAAACGCTTCTTTATTAGTAAAAGAACTGAACTCAACTCTAAATGTAAAAATGATAAATAAAAATTACGTAGGTCATTTAATCGGCGTGTATTTAGACGACGTCTAAATTTAGTGTGACATGTCAAGTTTTACGTCACATGTTACACGTTTTAAACGTTCAACACAGGAAAGCAAAAGAAAAATTATGGCCTAAGTTGAGTAATTTAACTAATTTTGGTTGTACCAAAGTAAATTTTACCATTTCAAGTAATAAACAAGCGTGTATTTTTGATTATTTGATATATATTTTCTACTGAACTAAACACAGTGACAGCTTAGAGTGAGATATCGAAAAATAGACTGTAGGAAGATGAGATTAAAGTAAATAATCCAACAGTATTTTTTATTGAATTTTAGTTTAGTGATGACAACAACAGAATCACCACCGTGGGAGAGCCGCGCTTCGGCATAAATGGGCCGGCTCGACCGGAGTGATACCACGGCCTCACAGAAAACCGGTGTGAAATAGCGCTTGCGCTGTGTTTCACCGAGTGAGTGAGGATACCGGAGGCCCATACCCCAACCCCTCCCCCATTCCCTCTCCCCATCCCCCAAAGGTCGGCAACGCACTTGTGACGCTTTTGGTGTTGCAGGTGTCCATGGGCGGCGGTAATCGCTTACCATCAGGTGATGCGTCTGCTCGTTTGCCTCCAATTCAATAAAAAAAAAAAAAAAAAAAAAAACCACGATTGCCTATCAATTCTTCGAATTAGATTTTATTTTGCTTGAGTCTATCGTATCCAAACGTTTGCATCAATTCAAAAATCATTAATTTGAATTATAAATATATGGCTTTTATTATTTCTTATGCATGTAAAAGGTTAGTAAAATCTGTTCTAAAAATGACCTGACCGGAACTAAATAGGTCAAGAATACAGCTGTGGCCAAACGGATTGATCTTTCTAAAATCAGACCGAACAAATTTCAGACACGAAGTTATGCCTATGAAATAGTTGTGGTTAATATTTATAAGATAAAATTCTAAGTAGTGATCGTATATCACATCATCAACTTTCAAAAGTCCTTAAATAGCCATAAACCTTATCTTATAAAGAAAGTTTTGGTCTACAATTTCACATAATATATGGAAAATTCTTTATAAATTATACTAAACGAGTTCAAGACCACGATTAAAATAAACAACAGATATTAAAAATTCCGAAATGAACATTCTTAAAAGCACAGCAGTGGGAGAGCGGTAGCATATACCGTGGCAGAGCTATGCTTCGGCGTGAATGGGTCGGCTCGACCGGAGTGATACCACGGCCTCACAAAAAACCGGTGTGAAATAGCGCTTGCGCTGTGTTTCACCGAGTGAGTGAGGATACCGGAGGCCCATACCCCAAACCCTCCCCCCATCCCCTTTCCCATCCCCCCAAAGGTCGGCAACGCACTTGTGACGCCTTTGGTGTTGCGGGTGTCCATGGGCGGCGGTAATCGCTTACCATCAGGTGATACGTCTGCTCGTTTGCCCACTATTCAATAAAAAAAAAAAAACATAAAACTGGACCCTTTAATAAAGTGCAAAAACGTATATATACCTGGTGTATAAACTACGTTAACAGTACTTTGACGTGCAATTTAAAGTCGTGCATCAAAAACATGAGTTTGCGATTTAAATTGAAATCAAACAGGACTTACTCTGTATCTAACTAGTGATCAAACTGATCCGCAGTCAGATGCCAATTAGCAATGTTGACGGAAGTACAGGCGCTCGATGTTCAGATACGCGCTTCACTGACCTGTGCAATCCAGATTGGCTTCTAAATGGTACCTCATATCGCATTATTGCATGGTAAGCTCATGTCTTATCTCCTTAGTCGGATTTATAGTTACTTTTTGATAAAATGCTCATGTTCTATAATATATTTTTATATATTATAAGTCAGAAGCTTAAAATATATATATATATATATATACTACGAGTAATATTTGCAGCAGCAGGTTCATAATAATATATATAAAAAGAACACATCGCCTCAACACCGAATTTCAAAAGAGGTCAATATTCTTTCTTTGTTATCCGATGTTAAGTAATTCACATAGGACTTCGAAAAACTTATCAAATATTGTAAGTTGAAAAATAACGACTACCCTTGAGAGAAATTACAAGAAACTTACTTTTCTTGACGAGCTACACATCTGTGACATTAAAATAGGTCATTTAACTTAAAAGAAATAAGTGTCGCCAATTATTTAAATTGGAAAACTTTTATATTTTGAAAAGTAACATATGTCTCTAATTACTTGTCTTTTATCATTTAGAAGTTACATTCTCTATAAATAAACCCTGTATAATAGATTATAATATGACTAACATTAAATTATACCCTGCCTCCGTTTACACTTACACTAGTTAATTCATATGTCTAAGAACTTTGAACAACCAGGAACTGTAATAACAACATACGTACAACTTCAACCAAGCTATCATCGTAACCAAAATTACCTACCAACTAAGTAACATGCTCAATACGAGGCCGAATCACCCAATGCAATTTTATGCTTATAACCGAAGGTAGCAGGTGATCACATCTCGTGGCGTAAGGCGACGTTAAACTAGCTTCACTTATGGTCTTATTAAACTTACGTAGTTTCGTACCAAATGAAATTGATATACTCGGTAATCGTAGTCGAAGATTTGATATTATCGGATAACTTTGATAAACGTAGATATCTAACAAAAAACATTTTGAATGACAACTATTTTTCATCAAATCAAATGAAAAATAGTTGTCATTCAAAATGTTTTTTCTAATCGAATTGTATTCCAACATAACCAAAATGTACTCGAATGGAGAACCATATTTTTGTTTTTTGGAGTCGCTTGTTATCTCATTCAAAAAGCTTTTATATGTTAGCAGTCGAATGATTTCACTTAAACTCTTGAGTCAAGTATTATTACATATTCTTCCACACATTTCATATATATTATATATTCAAGGAAGGCATTCTTCTGTCAATAAGTGCTATAGCTAAAAACATCAAATAACAAAAGGGAAAATTATATTTAATGCGGAGCAGCCGTTTTCCATGACCTCCTTGAGCGCCAAAAAGCGTTAAGAGACCCTTTATAAAATCCCTCAATGTATTTTATATTATTTTTCTTTGTCTCGAGCCTTCTGAAGTACGCCTCGTCTGTTAAAATAAAATATTTGATCCGTGAAATAATAGCGGCAGTAATTTTTAGCCCTCATTTAGCAACGTTTTATTATTGCGGGAGACAAAAAAATAATTGGCTCTTCGTTAATTTGAGATAATTATTAGAAGGTCCGCTTTATGAAATGGCACGTGTAAAAAATTAAATGGGAAGTAAAGAAGAAACGGTAATTAATTATGGGAACGATAACAATAGACACTAAAATTTAAGTACGGCTGCTGTTTACTTTGTTAAAAGGTAGTTGAGCTAAGAACATTTCAGCACGAACGTACCGGCTCGACTAGGGCGGTACCCTCTAATAATAACAGCATTCGTGCGCCATAGTGTGAGTCAAGATCACCATGCTGCATTGTTATATTGTCAGCATTCGCAATGTGTAGTGGCCAGCACTCTTGGATTGTGCTCATACTTTCCATCAGGCAGAGTAGAGTCAATTTGGCAGGCTCATACATGAAAAAATACATTTCAAAATAATTAAAAATCAAAGCTAACAGACAAAGATCTCAATAAAAAAATGCCTTAATAACACAAAAATCAAACTTATTTAATTGTAGAAAGTTAGGAAAGAGAAATAATTTATATATTTACCTACTCAGTTATGTGAAGATGTAAAGCGTTTCTATCAATTCTTATATGGTTACAACAGTTTTTAAATTCGTATAGAATCTAAAAACTTACTATAAATAAACTACTATATATAGATAGTACTAACTAATACTTAATATAGATAAGCTAAGGATTTGTGTGATTTGCTGTGTTACATAATTTAGATACGGTTATAAGATAATTAGTTTATAACCGCTAATCATGTCTGATAATTTATATTTTTTTAATCGACTTTAAAGAGAGGAGGTTATATTTCACTTTGAACATTATTTTTTATGTTACAGAAATTGGATCTTGAAACCTTAGATCTCCATAATATTTGTTTGTTATTATTTATTTATTTAGGTCAAAATTTTAGGTAGATAACTGTGCTGTGCGCTATACGTAGTGACTTTTTAACTGAAAAACATTAGAAAAAGAAGAAAGAGTACGGTATTAAGAGTCATCTTTAAATGGTATGGTACACATATTTATAAATATTTCTATTAAATGGAAGGCTATTTCGTGACATTTTCAACCAAGATTAAAAACATTGCAGCATAACAAACAAGGCAATGAATTCTAACTTCATTGATTGGATAACGAATTCATGATCAATCGTTGGGGATAGGAAAGCAATAAAAAGAATGACAACAAATACAAAAATAGAAAACAAACCTTTTGTATATTAATAATAACGCCATCTAACACCTACAGCCCAAACTACGATTAGAAAAAGCAACTATGTTAAAAAGTGAATATAAGCCTACAGCTACCCTTCGAGAGATGTCAGCACTTGAAACTTGTTACGTACTTCAGAAACCTACTCGAATGAAAACAGCAAACATGCTCACAATACTCAATAGGTGGCGTTACAAGTAAATAGTACAGAATAATATTTTCTTAAGATTTTTTTTTATTACAATTTCGTTTAGTTTGGAGTATCTTGGAATATCATTAGATAGGTCTTTAAAAACATTGAAAGGTTAAGACGATTACTTTAATAAAGTACCTATTTGCGTGATATTCAACTTTAAAGCACATTTTTTTGTACTGAGCTATTTGACACTCAAATAATTTTTGAAATCGTACCAGTACCCTGAGATTAGTGCGTTCAAACAAACAAGGAAACCCTTCAGATATCTTCAACTTCAAATATATATAAATAACAACTTCATAACACATTAAGACAAGTATAGATGTAATAGCGGACTTACGATAGCACGGATTTCTGAACCAGATAACTAGACCTGTGTTAAACATCCCCCTATATTAGTTTAGACTAAAACTAACTAAGATGTAGCCAGGTTTAATGGCATACATCCAAAACTTATTACAAAAGAATTCTGGTTCAAATTCAAAATCTTTATTGCAAACTAAGTGTGGGTACATTTTGTAATCTTATAATATAATTTGTCATAACTTCTGTTGTTTTGATTTGAGTTTGTCTACGAGTTAAGAATTGAAAATAATGTAGCAAGCGAGTGCTTACTAGGTACAATTTTTTCACTTCTGAACTCACCAATTTCACCTTCATACCTTGCTCTATCCTTCCGGTATTTTACCTCTAATCATGACAGAAATCTTCGTTCAGAAAATAATCTGCTTCTCTTATGCCTCTCAATTCTGACTTCGAGAACACCTTGTTCTTTGTCCCGCTTCGACACTAGGTTCAGCAGTGGTGTGGAGTTGAAGAAATGCAGAGCAAAGGGGATGGAGAAAAGGAATAACGGGCTAATGTCTTTCACCACGCTCGAACCCTAGCTTCGGACACATTATCGAAACTCATTTCTTGCAATTGCATAAAGGGATGTCAGGGAGCCTGTAGATGCGGCAAAGTTGGATTGAATTCCTTTAGTACCTGAGATAATTCGTCCATTCCACTACAAGATGGCGATGAGGAGGAATAAACAACGTCTATGACGAAAGGCAAACGTATGACGAAATCGATGAAAAAGAGGACTATAACGTAGCTGACGATGCTGAGCAAACGATGATGTGACGTGAAATAAATTTCTATTTGTCACATTTTGCCCCGTACCTCAGACGATGAACTTTCAAAACCTGGTCCATCAAGAATAGAGAAGCGAGGGAGAATGTGCAAAATTTTGTAATAGTGCATTACAAGCGGATTAGGCCTGCGGCCTACATATATTCTACGTGTGGTTATAAGTAATTTGGCCAAAACGCGTGTTAGAGTAGAGTGGACTTTGCAGTGTCTCGTATGGTAAACCTGTTGATTTTAAAAAAAAAGGACCCTACATTAATAATTGTAGGAAATTTTCTCTAATTTAATTTATTAGTACATTTTTATCGTGAAATGAACCGGAATGGAGTTATTCTCAAAAACAGTTTTTGAGCGCCATTTTTCCAATATGGCGACGCGAGCAGCAAAGATACGAGGTGGCAAAATTTGGAAAGAGCACGTCGAAATCTATAATAGCATAAATTTTCGAAACTCCTTGAAAACTTTCCAGGTAACCCTCTTTTTGAGCACCAAACTATGCTATAGTGCTTGCAGTTAGTTTTATATGGTAACCTCTGTGCAACGAGGGGCAAACACAAGGTTTCTACATCACCCTAAGGTTAACTGGAAGAGAATGCCTTGGGTATTAAGTCCGCCTATGTACAAAGTAAATAAAGTTTAAATAATTAGCCATTTATGCTTGCAGCAATTTAAGAATACTATTAAATCTAAATTATTCGCAAAAGGTTTTATATCAGCTGCTCATTCTGCATACGCTGTTTAATTTCAATTCTGTTGTTGTTAATACTAACCTAAAATTCACTAAAATCTCATCATCTTACAGCCTATTTTTCGATATCTCAGCTGTTACTGTGTTTAGTTGTTTAGTTCAATACCAAATAAACGTTAATCAGAGGCACACACTTGTTTATTTCTTGAAAACGTAAAATTTACTTTGGCATAACCAAAATTTGTTAAATTACTGAACTATATAAGACCATAATTTTTGATTTTGCTATTCTTGTGTTGAGCGTTTAAACCCCTGAGTTAGTTTTATCCTTTCTTCTCGGGACTTCTTTGTCTACTTATGTAAGGCCGAACTCATCTGCTCTAAAAAAGTTTTTTCAATTTTCTTCACTTTACTCCACTCCACTCTACTTCACTTCACTTCATTCCATTTTACTTCACTAATTATAGATCTGTGAATAATAATCCTTCATTACTAACTACTTTATCAATCCTTCCGTCAGACTTAATGATTAATTTAGAAAGACTTTTTCTTTTAAAGTTAGCGTAATGCACTATTTTTTTTTAATTCGAATAGTTCGGACTTAAATCCATGTACTAGTAACAATGTAATAAATAACAAATAGATAATAAATAATAAATACATATTCTGATGTACCGATTAGTCCAATACGTAGAGTGGCGAGACGGTCCATAGAGTGTTTCAACTTTAATCGAGTTACGGACAACATTATGCTAGCATTGAGCTGGCTCCTAGCACTCCGCAATTGGATCCTTGATAGGATTATCTACAGCTCTTTGCTAAATTAAGGGCCTCCAACGTTTGGAATGCATCAATAACTGATACCTAATGGCATGTAGAACTGGTTATGTAGGTAAGTAGTGGGGTAGTAGGTAGCAACATATCTGATTTGAAGGTATATGTGGGTTGTACGTGGTACCTTCTCTGATTCCAGTTACTTGTATTTCTTTTAATAGTGAATTAATTTTTATATGACACTATAAGTGTTTTGAAATATCAAGTATCTGTAGTTGATAAATTAATAATCTGGTTAATTTCAAAATATTGGCCAACACGGATGACGTAATGGCTTAAACGGTCATCTCGTTGGTTCCTATTGCACTGAGTGTTGTGGGTTTGATCCCTACAAGGCACAATACGAGTATTTAATGGGATCCACACATTATTGTTCTGTGTCCAAGTGTTTTTATACCCGTTTCATGTATTTCTGGAATGATATGTTCTATAAAAAGATATGTCAGCAAAACTAGAAAAAAAATGTGTGTTTGATAATCAAGAGAAGACACAAAGAATTATTTAAACAAAACCATTTCGTAACTATGTATATGTCCAAGATCTACTCATATATATAATTTTCCTAAAAGTAGTGCACTGTGGCATACAGAAAGTACCTAGGTACATATATTTGCAGTGAGTAATGGTTGGACTGTTCCCGAGAGAATCTCTACAAGTCAGGTTCATTCTAGCCTTTACTTTGAAAATTTTTACTATTACCTTTCTTTTAGACTATCCTTTGTTATAAAACTAAGACACATCTTTCACTGTTATTTACAGTATATTTATATTTCGTGCTTTTAGAAAGCAATGTATTCCGCCTTCCGCTTTCGAAAAGGTCCATATATTGAAATGATGATTTAACAAGTGCTTGTTTATTTTGTAGTAAAGGAAATCCGCGCCTTGTAGCACTCATTTATATGTAACATTACATGTTAACATGTAATACGTTAAACGTTTACATATAATCTGTTTAGCTATATAAATAAAAACGAATCACTGAAATGTATGTACGCGCTAACTACCGATCGACTGCACCAAATTGAATATTTTTTTTATGTGCTGTTATAGTCAGGGTAAGGTTTGTATTAAAGAAAATTATAAGAAAACCAGAATTGTAAATTCTTTTTAGTCTCCGATTGTACTACCCGTGGGAAGCTGAGACAGGTATAAAATGTATAAATAACAAAAACAAGCTGTTCGGAAATTTAGAAAATAATGACGAAAAAAACGGCGGTACGAAGTTCGACGGGTCGGCTAGTTAAAAATAATTTTATCGTTATCATCATCAACAACCCATAACGTCCCACTGCTGGGCTCGGATCTCCTCTCAGGAGAGGGTTAAGGCCATACGTCCCCACCGTGCCAAGTGCGGGTTGAGGACTGTTAAATTTTTACATGTTTTCAATTTTTCTATATTTAATTAAAGTAAAGGTATTTTTTTAAATATGATATAACTAATGGTCTAGAGAGATTTTAGCATGTTTTGTGTTCAAAAATAATACGCTATTATGTCTTTTTTTTATCATTGAATAGGGGGCAAACGAGCGGACGCATCACCTGATGGTAAGCGATTACCGCCGCCCATGGACACCCGCAAAACCAAAAGCGTCACAAGTGCGTTGGCGACCTTTGGGGGATGAGGAGAGGGAATGGGGAGGGGTTGGGGTATGGGCCTCCGGTATCCTCAATCACTCGGTGAAACACAGCGCAAGCGCTATTTCACACCGGTTTTCTGTGAGGCCGTGGTATCACTCCGATCGAGCCGGCCCATTCATGTCGAAGCGTGACTCTCCCACGGTGTCAAGCCGTCATTGCGATATTAATGTTATGAATATAGAGCTAACTGGCATCCATAGCTAGAAACTAAACTACTTGAAATAAAGTGTAATTAGTAGAACCGGGTTATATTATATAATACGTAATAAAAGAACTATATTTTCAAAATATGCATAAAAAAATTATTACATCGGTCCTAGTGGGTTTTTTAACGACATTTTCGAACACGTTATAAACTCATATATTGTATACACGTATACAAGTCTAAACCGAAAATGCGCTCACGTGGTCCTGTGTAAACAAATTGCAATGTATGTCAACAAAGGGTGGTGTAGCTCGGGGCATGCCACACTACCGTGATTTTCGTCAATCGCCTAAAACAAAGGGACGGGGTGAATATTAAAGGGCTGGCGACACTCGAGTGAGGTTTTCATCAGGCGACGAGACACCAGTGAGCCGCTTTCAAACCTTTCTTTTGAGATCCCGCGCAAGATTAGGCACTAGTTCTTATGGTGTGACAACAGTGTTGTAGTACACGTCGATAACGGTGTTTTATTTTAGACATTAAATAACTTGTTAGACACATCAATTTCATCCCCAATGTTTGTCAAAAAAGTCAAAAAGTAAAATGAGGTTAAGATTTTATTTGCAAACATACTTGATCAGAGAATGTTTGATATTAATTTACCTACATTGTTTTGTGGAGGTCTAATCACCCTTTTGATAAATTCATAAAAACCAATCTGAACTCAACACTTGCAAACTGAAAATGCACACTACACTTAGTAATTCTTATGATTCTACACTAGCTTCTTCAACTATACTATAAGATTTAACTTAAAAATGTTTACAGTATTATCCATATAAGTTTTATATGGATAATACCTAATATACTAATACATAATACATATAAAACTTATCGATTCAGAAAATCACTACCGCATCCCTAGCTCGTTATTGCACGTCATCACTAGTGCAGCTCGCAACGCCATTCGACACCGCGATGATTCAGCATTCTTAATCCAAAAGCCTTTTACGATTCCTCTTTCATTCTCAACGAGTGAATTCGAATCCGTTCCCACGCAGTTTTAGTGATTTCGTGAAACTATTCCAGGCGTTGATATCATTCATTCGTTCTGATACTGCTATATCTTTATAAGTATCATACTTACATTATAAACGCGAAAGTTTATGCGTATGTAAGTGAGTATATTTGTTGCCCTTTCACGCAAAAACTACTGAATGGATTAGAATAATACATAGGCTACAATTTATAAAGAAACTAGCTTCGCCTTGCTGCGTTGCCCGTGGTAATTGTCGTACCGCGGGTAGCACCGCGGGGTTCAGCTCATGTGTATATATTTCATTCCATTGATTTCATCGTATTAATAAAATATAGTAATGCGTTACAGTATAATATTTATATGATGATTAAGTCGTTGAAATAAATGCGGATAAATTAACACCCACAATGTGTACAATAAATTACTAGTACCTAGGTATATGTAGGTGTTACAAATTCGATTACTGTATGTTTTATAAATCAAAGAACGGTAATGCATACAAAAAGTTAAAAAAACTGTATTCAAGTTTAATCTAGGCCTTTCTGGCTTTGTAGCTCTAAAACACCTTCTATTATATTAAAACTCCGTTCGTTTACCCCATCATCAAGACAATCAAGACAATATTAAAACACCCATCAATAATTCAATAAAATTTCATAGGATATTGTAAAGTGTATAAAGATAGGTACGATCTGAAAATCAAATCTTAGAGTATCACTGGAACATGGAAGAACTTAATTGATATTCCTTTCCAACAAAACCTCGAATGTATATGCAATATAGATTTTATGGGATCTCACGGTAAAAGACTTAGACATTGACATTTTACGCACCAGAGAAAATATATGTAATCATGCAATGAATATTGGGCAATGATTTTTGCAGAAAACCCAATTTCCAGAAAAAAATGTTATGTACTTAACCGTTAAAGAAAATTCAACATATTAAATCTCTATAAAATACATCAGTACTGTTTGAAACAAAATTTTAATCTAGATTATAGTAATTACCAGTGTGCGAATATCATTTATGCTGATATAAGCAGAGCTCAGAATACACAATAATGAATCAAGCGTTAGAGATTTCTACTTTGTAGTTCCAATATATCAAAAAAGTTGTGGCAACTTCCACATGTAACACAACAATAACCTACTACAGCGTCATCTACCGAAGATACAATGAAGTACGAAGTAACGCACTAAACGGAGTAACTACAAATCCTGAATCGCGCAATAAATAGTTCCCGCGCCGATTATCATATATACAACATCCCAACATCAACCAGGCATGATCACCTCGCCTGGTCGGAGGATCCTCTCTTTGTGTTGGGTGGAACATGATACCCGTTCCCCCACAAAGTTATTGTTTGGTTTTAGTAGAGAAAACGTACATTTTTGCACATTGAATTGTAAAAGAATTAGAGTAAAATGTGTTTGTAACGTCTTTTGTTACTAAACGTACAAACATTTATAGTGAAGAAGGGAACAAGAACACATAATAAAAAGTTGTGGGCAAGAATAGTAGTAATGGTGTAGCAGCTAAAACTAAATTGGGACCATCCTCTAGTGGTAACCTAGTTAAGTACTTTAGAAAGTTGTAGACCGTCCAGCTAATTTAAGTTTGTGACTAACCCCAGATTAATTCTTCTTCTTAAAATCATTGGTTAAAAAAGTTAAATATTACTAACACATTATACACACGCGCAATTGTGTATTAAATACACACAAACACATTTTAATTATGTATTATTTCTGGCTCTTAAACTTGGCAACTGAGTCAAAAAACACTAACTTAAATATAAAAAAAAAAGTTTTTGTTTTTGTATAATTTATCTTATTTTCAGGACTCAAAATTATATTTTGAAACCACATTTTTACTTGTTTCGCTTTCCTTTATCTTTTTTTATTTTATTATTGGCGCAAAATATAAAATTTATTTATGGAAACTGTTTTTGATTATGTGTAAATTACTTGTATGTTATTGTTCTGTATTTTGTATCTTTTTTTCCCTAATAAACAAAAAAAAACACTAGTCTCATTACCATAATACCAGGTAAGTTTATTGTCACCAACCACCTATTTGGAAATTAAAGAAGAAAGAGTTGTTGATAGTACTTTGTTTTCAAAATCTTTTAAACTAGAACACCTTTTTTGTTAAGAGAAAGGAACAAAGGGCTGCAAGGTAGTTAATAATATACATTATTAAGTATCTGGATCACCAAGCATTGCTCCGTATTTTTGTATTTGGTTTTTCCGGATTAAATTTTTATCATTCAAATCAGTTTTGATTAATTTGTCGCTCTAATCTAAACCCCCTGCATACTAAAGTTTTTGCAAACCGTTGGAACTGTTTCTGTTCATTTCTATTCGTCTTAAAAAATAGGTAACTTTTGGACTGCTCTGCAAAAAACCTGGCTGATTTACTTTTTCGTTTTAAGAATATGAACAAATAAGCTACATGAGTATGCAATACTCTCACAATAAATAAATACTGTAAAATAATAATGGTCATTTTTTAAATTCAAATAAAATGCCTATGTATTATTATAAAATTAAAGTACAACATGGTACTCAGTCAAGTGCACTGAAGTGCATATTTACGTGAAACACAGTCATGAAACCTATGCAATTACAGCGCTCGTACTTATACCGTATCAACAAAAATCTTAATAAATATAGGCATCAATCAAGGCAGTGCTCGGTGGTAGGAGGCCAATGAAAAATGGCGATTGCCATTAAAATGTAAACGCACAATGGCAACACGCGACGCTACGTAATTACAACGTTTAACTTGCATCAATCATCTGCCGGATTTCTGTTTCATTTTATTACTTTCTGTATGCCTATTTAATATTGAAACACTTATGTATTTTAGTGCCATATGACTTTTAATTATTCGTATTGTTTTCAATATGCATTTTGATGGTTTTATTCCTCATCTCTAAAGTTTTTTAAACAATTTGTAGCAGTTAAAGATAATATTTGCAGCTTATGTACATCTGCGTGTAAACAAACAATTCAAATAACATGACATCAATAACTGTTTGTTTCTGATTCTAAGATAATTTTACATCAATCACTTACATTCTTACCGAGGTACAAATGTAAAACAAATGTAAGTATAATTGAGTCGAGTTTCTATAGTTGGGGAAATACAGAATGCAAAACGTGTTTTATTTTAAATTGTTTGAGTAGGCATGCATTCCCAAAATGTATTGCAAAACAAATATAAGTTACAGTTGTCAATACTGCACATTCTTTATACAAATGAATCCTTACAACTGCACTGAACAAACATGGGCTTTGATGTTGTAGTTGTGATATCAAGCTAGTGTGTAGAAAAACAAACCAGTTTAAATTTAATCGGTGCTACCCATAGTGGGTACCTCGGCTATGGCAAATACCCGTCGTCTACATAAGATATACATCACGATAACTCCGCTACGTGACCTACAACCGTACTAAGGTGACACTTATGATATCTAACTATCCTATTTTCAGTCAATTCAATTTTTCTTTCAATAAAACTGCCTCAGTGGCGTAGTGGTAGCGTATGCGACTGCTGTGCTTGATGTCTCGGGTTCGATTCCCGGGTCGGACCAAATGTTTATATAATCTGCAAATATTTGTTCGGAGTTTGGGTGTTTTCTAGGTATGTAAAAAAAAAGTATTTATATCAGTTGTCTAGTACCCATAACACAAGCTCTGCTTAGCTTGGGACTTGATGGCGTTGTGTGTTAGATGTCCGAAATATTTCTATTATCCTCTGTCTGTCTGTGTCTATATGTCTGTGACCAATTTCAATTTATTTTAACCTTACTGTGTAGAACCTTGCTGTCTAGATACACTAACTTCCTATTGTTCCAAATAAATTTAATGCAAAGTTAACATATGTCGACTTACACCATCTAAGTACATTTTTTTAAACCAACCTTAATAATTGTATTATACCCCGAAAAGTACGGAAAACACGACGTACTCACGTATTACTGGGCAAGGATATTGCCGTCAACAGCTTCATACTGAACAAGAGGTTATAAATACATCGGATATAATCAGAAAAGTGTCTTTGGCCGTTTTATTGTACATTTCCTAACAAAACTTAAGGCATGTTGCCTTGTTGAATAGCTAAGTTATTCTTTTTTTTGAACCTCAATTCAAACAGTATCCCAGTTGGTATTAATGTACCGTGAAGCACACCCGAACTTGGTTGTAAGTTATTCAACAGTGTGTGTACGAGAGAGACATGTCTATGTTCGACAGAACTCCTAGCGGGGTCGTATCGTGCCCATGAAATATGGGTACAACGCGTAGACGTAACTTGGTTATAGTGTATGCGTTGTTAATATTAATTTGTGTGAAAATACAGTTCTGAACTTGAGTTCGATGTTTTTGGTGTCGGTTTGGTAGCTCTGACAATATTTTTTCAAAACCATATGACGTAACTATTATGCATTTGTTTACAAGAATGACATAAATATTAACATTAAAAAAACGATTTCACAGCCTAAATTATAAGAACCAAAAATATATATTGAACTAGTATGTGCTTAAATGAGCCCTTTTCGACATCGAATTAAAGGAATATGAATGCTAGTCATTAACATTAACGTGTGTTTCAGGTAACCGCTTTATTACTGTTATTTATCCTCATTTGTACATGCATTGCAGTCACGTTCCAGCGTGCAACGTGTATGTATTGAAACCGCACGTGTTACTGTCAGGCAAACGATTTGCGAACAAAGCAGACGGTGCGCTTCGCTCTGTTCTTTTCAAGTGTACTTCTATTATACAAAACTGCTTGACTAACAACTCGTTTTTGTTTCTGAATGAACAAAAAGCCTAGTATACTTTGAATATTATGCAAGATCGTTAATTTCCTATTTTCTATAGCTATGGCTACCTACCTACTAGTCACAGTGTCTGACATCTTTTTACTCAACATTGACTCCAATTAGAGAAAGACATGAGTCAGGTGAATGATATTGTATTCGAAAATTCGACAGCCTTAAAAAGCTTTATATCGACACAAATGCACAACAGCGTTACTGAAAACCGGGTTCAACCATTTTTCTTCTTACGGAATAGTTGGCAAACTAGCAGACGTATTGCATGATGGTAAACGATTGCCGCCGCCCATGGACAACCGCAACACCGGGGGCGTCACAGGTGCGTTGCCGGCCTTTGGGGGATGGGGAGGGGTTGGAATATGGGCCTCCGGTATCCTCACTCACTCGGTGAAACACAGCGCAAGCGCTATTTCACACCGGTTTTCTCTGAGGCCGTGGCATTTTATCTTTCCCCACTTACTTGTGACTCCTGAACTGCAGGTGTCCTTGGACGACGGAAGTTTCCATCAGGTGCCCTTCTTCTTGTCAATCCTTAGAAAACAAAAAATAAATATATCAATCACACAAACTAAAAATATTAAATATTTACAGCGGCTCCTAAATACGTCCTTAACAAATGATAATCTTCTGGGCTATAAATTATTTCAGCATCTCTGTTTATTCCTACTGTGCCCGAACGTCCGCACAAGCTTCACCGCTAATTTGTTAGCACCCTGCTACCGCACAAAGCAACCTCTTTTATTAATATTATTCCCGCAAAGTGCCCTTTCAAATTAAACGCTAGAATATAATAATTGTGGTAATTTAAAAGCTTGAAAACTCGATGCTAGCCGACGAGACTTTTGCTTTTGTCCAAGTTAAGAAGCCTCGTTGAAAATCTAAAATTTGTTTTTTTAAAAGTTGTTTATTTGGGCAGGTATCATTTCTACTTTTGGCGACTTTAACGAAAGATAATTATTATTTAGTTCAAAAAGTTACATTTATTTAGAGCGTAGTATAAAAATAACTAAGGTATATCTGAAAACAGGACTGGAAAAATTACTAAAAAGTAATATTTGCGTAATTCATTTACGGGAAACATTTTTTAGCAATCGGAGTTGAGCAATTAACCTTCGACTATAGTACCCTGGAGAAATTAGGCCTCTTAAAATAAAAATAATATGAAATGAAAAATATAAAGAAGCAATGGCCGAGGGCTCGTACCCGTAGGTGGGCATATGTTTGAAGAGGCTATTGTAATAGGATTGCCTCTTGATAAGAATAGTTTAAAAACATAATCTGTACAAATGAACAAAATTGAAATGTCTGTTTGTAATTTTAAAATAACAGCTTTTCACTAAATGCAAAGTATATACGGCAGTTACATAAAATCAAGTTTTAAATTTTTTGTCTGTCTGTTAATCTCTGAAGCAGCTGCACCGATTTTGATGGGATTTTCACTGGCAGATAGCTGATGGCATAAGGAGCAACATACGAGTAGGATACTTTTTTTAGACTTTAGTCTTTTGCCCCGCCGCATTACCCGCTGTTGTTGTCGTAAAGGTACAATAACAACTGCAAATAATACCGATGGACTTAACTAATTTCCAATTAAATTCACCGTAAATTGCAGAATAAAATTATAACTAAAACTTATATGTGTTCAATTAGTTATGAATGAATAATAATTAAAAGAAACGCTTACCTATTTAAAAGTTCCTAACTGAAAACAGACCCTAAGAAAAAAACACTTTACATCTGCACAAATCCTTCACAAACCAGGTTAGCTACAATGTTTCTAAGAAGCAAAAACTAAGACAAAAGCGACAAGTGAAAAATCGTTTCTATATATTAAGTCTTTTGTTTCGTAACAAGTATCTTCCGAAGTACCTATTATTTACTCCAGTGGCTTAAGAGTCGCCAACAAGGTCTTTTTTTCAACTACTATCCAAGAGGTCGAGTGAATAACTCCATTATAAGTTGAACTCTCATTTTATGTCAAATTATACTACTTCACAGTCCTAAAGTGAAATACCTTATATAAAATACAGTAACTGGTACACGGTATAAACAAGATGTAATTAAAACTGATGTTGTATACATTCAGACATACTGCATACAGAAACTGATAAAGTTTCTATATTACAAGTGGTATCTCGCCGCGTGTCTTATGCAAATCTAAGGCAAAGTTTATTCAACTGTATTTCGTAGTGCGATTGCTTTATAGGAATACAAAATTTATAATGTTATAAACTTGAAAACATAAGTTTTTGTATCGCACGCTAATTACTACATACGATTTTGATTTTTAAGTGAGTTTAAAATTTGTTTCAATATAATTAAAGTACTATGACGTTCGTGGTACTTTTGTTATGTAATAATAAACAATATAAATATAGGTCGTCACTAATCCTTATTTTGCTTATTTTGTAATAAACACCTTCCGCATTAGGAATATATCAACACCCTGTGTCGCGGAGGACTTTATAAACATACATGAAATGGACACAAAGAACATCCAGACCAGACTCAGGATAAATATTTGTGGATCACACATCCATGTGGTCAATTACAGCTTTTAAAAATCAAAACAGATAAGTGCCTAAAACATAATTATGAGTATTATTGTTCCATTGATTATGAGTATTATTGTTGTCCGAGGTATTAGAGTCACGCTGATTTCAGCACGGTTGGGCCGGCTCGACCGGGGCGGTACTTTCCTTGCAAAGAAAATCATTTTAAAATCAGCGTCGTGATGACGTGTTTCGTTGGTTAATGCGAGACCGAAGGTCCAATGATGCAGAAGCAACACTAGGCATAGTGTGGATCACTGTATGCATTCGCAAATAGTGTGGTGACCACCACTTTTGGATTCTGCTTTAATTATAAAAAATATTAAGTAACAACTTTGCGTAGTTCAAATAATTTTCATCTGCGCAGGCTTGTAATAAGGCATATAATCGTGTGCAATAATGCACACCGCACTCACACATGGGTACATATTTATTTTATGACGATACAAATTGCTATAGTTAAGGTAAAAATCACTAACAATGTTTTCTGCCAATTGTACTGTTTCCGAATGATTTATTACAATACGTATTAAAACAAACCGCTCACGTCGTATGTGTTTGTGAAAAACTGCGACATTTATGTTTTATATATTTACAATAAATAATTCTGAATTTAGTGTCCATTCGTAAACTGTCACTGAATTTAGGTTGCATAATTTAAAATGAAATAGCTAGTTTTAAAAGCTATCTGTTTTCTATTTTGACATTGTATGAAGCTATTAACTTAGGAGTGAACACAATCATTTTTGAATAACCCACAACTTAATGCTGATAAAGGCCTCAGGCAATGAAGACCTTATTACTTGCACCAAGAACTTAAAATAAAATGGTCCAGATTTCCTTAAAATGTCACAAGTAAAGTGGGTAAAGTCCCGCAAACGTAAAAGTTTTAAAAAGGAATTAGAAAGCACGAGTCGTCTAAAAGAGCGGGTATTTTATTGAACTAATAGGGTAGATGACTGTATCGTAAATAAACCAATGTCTGCTTCATTAAAAATAATATTACAAATCATCTCGTAACATATATATGATAATAAATTATCCCAGTTTTTCATTTCTTTTACAAATTTTAATCAAATAAACATAATATATATTGCTTAATTGAGTAGTCTACAACAGTGACGTCACAAGTTTGTATTTAGTACATTTTTCATACAAAGTTATTGTTTTGACAGATGATAAAAATCAAATAATTTGACTAAGGTTTATCTTAATTGTTTATCTTAAACTTATTGTTTCAAAGTTATACGTGGAACGTTACCATTCACGTTTGAGCATAAAAATAAATCCAGAAGCATGGTTCATACAAGGTCGCGCTTGTACTCTTGAAGATAAAATGAATTTTAAAACCATAGTTGTATCAATACCCTATTAAGATTGAGTATAAAATGTTGTCCTAAATTGCTACTAGCGAAGATAACTGGCTATCAACAGCTTAACGACACTTTCATAGTACAGTATCAATTCAAAAGTATCAATCGACATGAATTTATGACGCGATATCCCGTTTATTGCAATACTGGCCGTTGTGAACCAATAAAACTGTCTTGCTTTATGTTAAAACTTTATGAGCAATATTTTAGAAAAATAAATAAATACGCCTGGGAATACCATTTTACTTTCACATAAATTGTTAAAATAGTCTTCTAGTTTATTGCGTAGGGTCTTGGTTAGCAAAATTCAAAATCGATATTATAATAACACATCGATACTATAATAATACCATCGACTTATGAATTCACTAAGACTTATAAATTTGTATAACATAACACATATCAACATATTTCTATTTTCTTTATATTTAGCTCGAACAGGAGAGATGAATACTTAGAAAATCCGTGTAATCTTTGAATACGAGTTCCGACGTGGAACTAACGCAGCAGAACTAGCCCACAATATCAATGCTGCGTTTGAAGAGAAGACTGCTAATGAACTAATCAGGCGTTTTTGGAAGAAAACGGTTTTTCACACTGGTGAATAACCTTGAATCAAAGGAGATGATGGAAGCCGCTCCAAGTCAAACTAACCAGGAATTGGCGGCTTGGTTTAACGTTACCTTACTAATGAGACTGAGAGACTGCCTCGGTGGCGTAGTGGTAGCGTATGCGACTGGTAAGCTTGAGGTCTCGGGTTCGATTCCCGGGTCGGACCAAATGTTGTATGATCTGCAAATATTTGTTTCGGAGTTTGGGTGTTTTCTATCTATAATATGTATGTATTTACAAAAAAAAAGTATATAAGTATTTATATCAGTTGTCTAGTACCCATAACACAAGTTCTGCTTAGCTTGGGACTAGATGGCGTTGTGTGTTTAAATGTCCGGGATATTTATAATAACTGACCTGATCTGCAGCAATAAACGCGTATTACTTGGGTTGTTGAATCGATACAGATACGAAGGAGTTTTGAGTTAAAATAAACATTTCACTTTGTGACGAAAAATGTATTCTTTACGACAATCGAAAGTAACGAAAACTGCAATGGCTGACTCTAGATCAAACCTAAGAACAGTGCCTGAAAGCAAAGCTTTTTAAAGGTAACGTAACTATTTAGTGGTCTATTCATCGTGTTATTCACTATAGATTTCTACAGTTTGGTTAAACAATAACATCAGATATTTACTGTGCCGAACTTCGAACAATGATGACGCAATTAGCGGTGAAGCAGCCACGACTCGTCAATCAATCAACAGCATTATTGCTCTCTGATAACGCAACACCTCATACTGCACGAGAAGCTGTTGTAACTCTACAGGAGCTGCAGTTAGAAACCATACGTCATTATCCGTAAGTGCCAGGCCTGACTCCAATAGACTACCATTATTTTCGTGATTTAGGCAATTTTTATATGAGATTTTTTTTTTCCTCCACACCGTTTGTCGAATCTACATCCCAAGACTTCTTTCACAATGGTATAAATAACTTTTCGATTAGATGGCAACAATGGAAATTTCGAAAAAAAACTATTTTTGAATTTTTCAGTACAAATCGTCAATTCTCTACTTTAACCTCTAATATGTATATATGTACTATTGCCCGTAGCGTGATCTTATATATACAATAGTTTTCCTTAAAGGCATCATTATGAGTGAGTGAATCTTGAAAGATAGACATGTGCTATCGCGTAAAGATCTTTTCAAGAGGAAAAATTCCGTCATACTTGATTTTAACTTTAAACTCTCAAAAGCTCTCAAAAGGAAAAAAACCCACAAATTTTGAAACATTATTCACCTGTTGGTGGGCACCCTGTTGCTATTGGTCTTAGCGTAATGATATAAAGCCTATAGCCTTCCTCGTTAAATGGGCTATCTAACACTGAAAATTTTGTTCAAATCGGACCAATAGTTCCTGAGGTTAGCGCGTTCAAACAAACAAACTCTTCAACTCTATATATTAAGTACAGATATTCATGCCCTTAGCTATCACATACAACAACATACTGATTGGTCTGAAACTTACCAAAAAGCAGTGTTGGATTATGCACGTGAGGTTGAGCCCAATGAATTAAGTTTAATTGAACTTGGTATATATAGAACCGCACCACTCAAAGGTTTGGCCACCGAGGTAATATGGTGTGGAACCCTACATACGCACCTAACAAACAATAGATACGTAACGTAGAAACAATGTTAGTTGAGAGCAGTTTATTTACAAATACAAGGATTATTTAATATATTTAAAGTATAACTCGAACATTTCATATTAGAAGAAGTGAGAAAAAAATATTATGTTACAGTGTACTCACATAAAATTTCCAATCTAATATCTTTAAACGAGCAATTCTTGTGCATATATAGTCTAAATCTCGGAAACGACTCCAACGATTTTCATGAAATTTAGTATACAAGGGGTTTCAGGGGCGATAAATCTATCTACCTAGAAATTATTTTTAGAAAATTTGTCAAATAAAATACGGAGCAAGGCTTCGTCATCCAGGTTCTTACATGTAACAAGTTACACCATGCCGTGCTTCGCAATGGAACATAGAGATTGCATTGAAGGCAAATGAGGAATGAAATACCTATAAATGAATTTAAAGAATCTTTAAAGTAGGTTGTATATTTTATTAAAATTTAAACTCGGTGCAGAAGTTTCTGAGTCTTTGAAGCGTACAATATATGAAAAAGGATAACTAAAATCTGTTTCAAATCTATATTTATGTTTACAATGTGATGTAGGTAAATAGAAACAGTTTTTTACACAATATTCATTTGATAGCAAAGCTACACAGAATTTCATATAGGAATACGAGTATGAAGCGAGAATACAAAAAGCTTAGAGGTTCTTTTCGATATTTTCAATTCATCAGAAACTATACATCAATTCAAGGGACCAATGTGGGTAGATGTGCTCAATTCCGTAAAGTGGGAGCCGAATGTAATATCTACCTCTTCATTTTTTGTGAAAATATCGATTCCAGTATGTTCATTACATTTATAGGGCTTATTCCCAATGGCCACTACTAAGACTACCACTACCGGTGATCGTTTAGAAATACGTAACAAATAAAACCTTATTTGTAACAGCTACCACAAAAACTACCACCACTAGTGATCGTTGGAACAAAACTTTACACCGTACCCAACCGCTACCCGGAGGAGGCCTTTGGAGGCCAATTCCTAACCGTCACCACTGACTATATTATTCTGTGCCAACGACCACCACTGGTTGGGATAAAAAATTTATTAATTACGTTTGTTACCAACCGCTTCCAGAGGAGTTGGTTTGGAAAAAAAAAATATCAACGACCACCAGTAGTAACAGTTTCAGTGTGGACCTTTAAGAATAAACCCATTTATCACAACATTACGCGATTTAAGTTACGATAAAAAGTTAAAATTAAAAAAATAGTGTTAGGATTACACTGGGTTAAGTACCATTGAAAATATTTTATTTTAAAAAATAAGCACCATCAAGATTTGATAAGCAACAGTCTTTTTTTTCTATGTTCGTTTCTCGGGTAATTTACTGCTTTTCAATATAGGTTTTTTCACAGATTTTTTTACTCTTGACGTCATGTGAATGAGTAAATCAATAAGACCCAACACGTCGAACCAACTCTACTGTAACTTTCCCAATGATAGAACAAAAATATACATCTTCACTGTACTCCTAAATATATATTTCAGATTTATTGGAAGGAAATATAAACACAAAAATGTATGGAAATGAATTGTACATAAGGGCATATAAAAAGCGTGTGAATTTTTACTTAATGCTATCGCTATGCGCGAGATCAAATTAACACTCGCGATAAAGGCTTTTGCCAAGCTAGCTGTTACACCACGAAGCATGAGGAATTCCTTTGTGCCATGATACAAAGAACGAGTCAGCTTTATTGAAAGTGCTCTTAGATAAATGGCTGCCTTTATAATTTTCTTACAGGCTCCTTTGAACTGTGTTGTTTACAATTACTTCAATTAGTTGCTTATGTTAATACATATTCGGTTATTAGTATATCTATAGGAATATTGAAGAATATCGAAGTATCTCTCACCTATCAGATTAAAATTCAATTTAACTTTCTTCAAATTCTGCTACTACATACATTTTATAGCTATTTAACATCGCACTACAATAGTTGAATTAATATAAACTGAAAATTTATATGATTGGTCACATACTTTTACTACAGCCAGAACTTTTTATTCGTGCGTAAATCCCTCGCATTACGTCGGACTCAAACCAACCAAAAACCACACACCGTCTCAAGATACAAGTAGCCGGAGAACCAGATATACCCCAGAAAGAAAAATCCTGGAACTACGACGCACATCGGTCTATTTACTACTTGCAGATGACCCCTGAGTTTGAACTCTGATAATCTCAGGATGCACACATAGCTACCCCTATTTATACTAATCACATACTTTACCTCCAATTTCAGATTAATATCAAGCAATTTAATTCACCATTTGGATCAGCAACTATGTACCTAATTTGAATCACTACAGTAGTATTACATATCATTAAATATTCATTCATATGAAATAGGTAGTTACGATATTTTTGGGCAAAATGGTGATCGCCATTTTGTGGCAAAACAAAAACAAGAAAGAAAATAAATGTAAAGTAAAAAAGGAACTAAAAAATAAATTTGATAGTTCATTTTAATCATAGCTAGCTCCTTAGATTCAATATTAGTTCATACTATTTATTTTGAAATTCTTACTTCTCGAATTTTACTTTGACATACTATAAAACTAAGACATCAATGCTAAAATCGATTCATTTTATTCGACATAATTCTACACCTCCAACACGTCGATGGACGATTGAATGAATTTCGCTACTCACGGTACCTTAATCAAAAAATTTATGATTAATCTAATCATTCTACCTTGCTGGACACCTATATCTACCTACCTCGCATATACCTGTATCACCTATATCGCAGTCAACTGCACTTGCACATCTCTCCAATTGCACGCCACTTGATTCGATCCTCGGCTTCTCGCAATCAGCTCTTACTATCCGTCTTGCGCAGATCGTCACTCCACCTGGCCCGTGGGCGTACTATACTACGTCTGCCGAGACACGGTCCAAATCCGAATATTGCGCTTGAAATACTTAGACAAGAGACAATCTTAATTAGTATTTGCATACGGTGATCCAGAAGAGAACAATGGTCGCATACGTTTATGTTATTAGTCGTTGATTACATTAAACATTCATCGGAAACTAGATTTAAATAAACAGCTTATTATGCGGTCCCTCGCTGGGAATTGCATAGCACCAGTCAAACATCGAGCTTCTATGATATTCACGGTTTAATTTACGCCCGAATTTCAGTTTCGGTGTGTAATTTTTTTTAACATGTTTACGCCAAAAAGGTTTTTAATCAATTTACATGATTAAAAATGGTAGTCCGCGTTCTGAATTCGTGATCATGTATGATTATATTAATAAGAATGACGTATATATATATTTATGTACATACTAGTCTATACTGTCCCGGCAAACGTTGTTTTGCCATAAAAATAAAATAATAAATTTAGGGGTGGGTTACCCGTATCATTTAGGGGTATGAAAAATAAATGTTCCCCGATTCTCAGACCTACCTGATATGCACATAAAAACCAATCCAGCCGTTTCGGAGGAATTTGGTAACAAACACCGCGACACGAGAATTTTATATATTAGATGAATTTATCTTATTACAGTCGATTTGTCCATTCAAAGGTTGCCTGTAAGAATTTTTTTTGTGGCTTTTTAGCGATAAGGCCACCATTTGTACATGGTAATTACATTGGTATATAATATAGTTTATTCTATTCTATATACATGATGCTCTTCAATTAAACGTTTAGTTGTTTTACGAGTATACGTGCAATTGAAAAGCTAGAACATAGTAAAAAAATGCATATACTCGAGGGCGAGAATAGACTTTACCTACGATATAACTTGTATATGTTAATAAACTTGGAGTTTGATTAACAGTTTCATTATCACAACTAAAATAAAAATTCAAGGGTCCAGTATAACAAAGTAAAGAATTTAATTTCTCACTACATTTAAATAAATGTGCTCAAACTTTTTTTGTTTAACAAACTTTTATTTCGTTTCACCTGTCCTGATGTTTGTCTGTAATCAAATCTTGCAAGTTAAATTTGATCCACTACCCGATTTCCGATGTTTCCGAAGGTATATTTCAAATTTCAGCTTCATATAGTTCTGATAACAATGCAATTATATTTAAACGGTATAATTATTAACCCAAAATGGCTGCCTTAACAAAATGACAGCGTACATACTTCTAAACAACCCACCCGTATGAAATGAAAGGGCTTAAAGTTATTTTTTTATTAGCAAGTAATAAAAGCTTGTTTTAAAAATCTTTTTAAATTAATCACTTGTTTAAACTTACTATTTACTAAAATATCAAGCAATGTGGTTTTACGCGAGGAAGCCGCGACCGAAATTAATATTGAAGTGAAAAGTAATTTCAATATTCTTGTAGGCTTGACTTGACAGCAGTAATGAATATGGGTAGGTATACATTTTATGATCAGAGTATAAACTGCTTGGACGGATTACACATAATAGCACTCTAAAGCACTAGGCTTACTTACGGTCACTTTAAGTGCAATCAAGCTTTTACTGTACGTTGAAAACCTTATTATACATTCAAATTCACATAATATATCTTGCCCGTCGTAACTAAGTTAATATTATTTAGGCATGTCAACGTACACTATACCTTAAAAGATGAAATATGGTATATATTAACATACATATATATATTGGATTAACATATTGTCAGTCATATAACATACACAACTGTTATACATCCTTACATACTTTTTAATCATTTTGTAATACTGTTTTTTTTTGTGTATACAATAAAGATAAATAAATTAAAATAAATAAACAACTGTCTTGTTTCGTTAGTGAGTGTGAGACGAGAAGCCCAATGATGCAGAAGCTGATAGACGATGCTGTAATGTTACATTGACTGCACTCTCAGTGAGTGTAGTGACCACTACTCTTGGATTCTGATCATACTTTCCATCAAACAAAGTAGAGTTACTTTGGCAGCCATTAAACATATTTATTTAAATTTAAAGTGTAAATTCAATCAAATGTCTTTTCATCTTTATTATTGTAAAACACAAGCTAACCCGTCTTACCAGTATAGATAGCCAAAATTTCTTTACTAAGGATAAGACCATGTCCAGTAGTTACCGTAAAAGGCTGTTGAGGGTTACTGGCGATGGCTAAAGAACCAAGAGCAATGACTGAATGATTTAGCTATATTACGTGGGCACACTATTGTTCTATTTTTCTGGTATTGGGGGTCAACGAGCAGACGCATCGCCTGATGGTAAGCGATTACCGCCGCCCATGGACACCCGCAACACCAGGGACGACAAGTGCGTTGCCGGCTTTTTAAGAGGGAGTACGCTCTTTTTTTCAAGGTTGTATTGGTCCGGGAATATCGCAGGCGACAGTATATTACACAGTTTTGTAGTGCAAACAGAACTGTCGCCTGCATAATGTTTCTGGAGAAGCGCAAAGTTAAGGACTGTCAACCACCTAGATGATGGGTATAAAACTTCTTTCGCGTAGGACGATGGCAGAAAGAAGCATCAAGTGTCAGTCCAAACAATTCCTCAGAGCATTTCCCATAGTAAATGCGGTAGAAATGCTTAGCGAGGCCACATCTCTACGCAGCCCCAAAGGACTCAGCCGATTAGAAACATCTTGGCAATCGACAATTCGAGTCGCTCTCCGTTGGATGCGGTCTAGAGGGAGGAGCTGGTACTGGGGTGCCCCTTCTCAAAGATGAGAACAGTATTCCACATGCGGCCGAACCTACGCCTTATAAAGTAGAAGGCTGTGAGCCGAAGTGAAATACCGTCTCGACCTATTGAGCACGCCAAACCTCGAAGAGGTTATTTTGGCCTTACCCTCTAAATAGCCACGAAACTAAACTTCATTCGATATGTCGACACCAAGTATTAAAATACTGGCTGAGGCAGATAGGGGATATCTTCAAAACGATACGACCATCGGCAGTCTTTAGCGGTGAAAGCGCAAATGTGTGTCTTTACGGGGTTAAATTGGACTAAATTAAGTCTACTAGTATAGTAAATAATACAATGTTGTTGGAGTAAAGTTGCGTGTCTGGTATGCGACTTTATTGTGCACATGTTGTACTATCATATAAAATCACTACCCCTTGACAAAATTTATATAGTATAACAACTTAAAAAAAAAAAAAGCCATACCACCACCGCATCAGGTAAACTAGAAGATTAACAGTTATGGCTTAGGGCTTAAGTGATTTATAAAACAATATAAATAAATCTTTACATAGTATTTAAATGAACTTAAATGAAGTCGCTTTCGTTGTCTTTTCGCGTAGATCGTTTTAACTAGTCAACGGGTTTTAAATTTTTCAGCAATAAATATAATGATTCAAGTGGAAGGTTAATATGTATTATATATGCATAGTATAGTAGAGGAAATCCGAGAATATTTAATGCTGAATACGTGCGAATGTTTAAATAAATGCTAGCATTCTTATAAAAAGTTTTAAGGTAAAGTTACACAATCGCAAAATGTATTTATTTACAAAGAAACGCTGTTAACCAACATTTGCATCAAAAGATGTCAAGAAAGGAGAAAATAAAAAAGTCCCGCTCAATTTAAAAGTGCAGGCAGCATTAGTACAGGAGAGCTTCAACTTCAATTTATTGGTTCCGAGAATTTTCCTTTGACTCGGTAGCGACTCTGCAAATATACATTTTATGTTTTTATTTTTTATGACAGCTATAATCACACACTTAGTGTTCTTTCTATGTTTGAATAAGTTATTAAATCAATAACTATAGTATAAGTTATTGATATTTATATTATAACATGATAAAAGAAATCCTATTGATTTCACACAGGTAAACGTTTCAAATATTTTCAAATGATCTCAAATGATCTAGTCATTGCAATCGCCCATGAATACCGGTCCACCCAGCTCAGCATCCACTTAAAAGATACAAGTTCAGTTCAAAAATATAGAAAGAAGTATAAAGCCTCTTGTAATAACACTCACATACTGCGAAACAACAAAAAGTGCAAGTACAATATTATTGTTTTCTGTGAGATCGTGAGAATTCTGTCAAACCCAGCCTTTACGTGCTTTGCTTTACTGGACTCTTAAATGAAGGTTTGCTGTACCTATTAATTTAATTAAAAGAAATTTAAGTAATAAATAAATCAGGAACAAAACTATCTGCTATCCATTCTACTGAAATAGATTATTTGCAGAATTTAAGCGCGTAACACTAGTTCATAGCATAGTCTGTTTTGAGAATTTAAATTGGTTGAAATTCGCCAGGCAATCTCTAGTAATAATGGAACCCCGAAATGTTGATTAATTTTAATTTCATATTACTTGGTAATTACGCGGACACCACTACCTGGTGCAGACGTTTTTAATTGTGTTTACTGTACGCTTTATTGCAAATAAATTAAGTTTCATGTTACTGCTCAAAAATTACTGCTAGTAAATATTTCCTTTATGAATAATGTTATTGAAAGTATCATGTACATTTATGTAATTTTTTCATATGCCAATTTGGTATAGCCAAAAATACATAAAGAGTTTCGGTATACCCAAAGAAAGAAGTCCCTGTGTATCTCGGTAGACCTTAGCCTTCATATGTAGCAACATCGCCAAGCTTAGTACTCCTCCCTTTAAGAAATATTGCGGACATCGTGTCACTTTGGATCATGAACTGCTAATTGATACACAATCAATTGAGAGACCCTGGTTCTATAAGGAGGCCTCTTTGCTAAGGAGGGAAGTGGACTTATTACATTCCAACTCCACCAGTTTTCTTCTGATTAATTTCGTTGCGGGTTCCAAGACAGTTTAAGTGGGTCTGCTGTTGATCCTGGTGTATAGGAGTTACAGTGGTGGGCGTGTGCGCAGGATTAGTTTAATTAAAAAGGGGGTTGGCAAGGCGGTAACTTAATCCTCCGTGTAATAATTAAACGTAAAAATAATCATCCGTGGGAGAGCTATGCTTCGGCATGAATGGGTCGGCTCGACCGGAGTGATACCACGGCCTCACAGAAAACCGGTGTGAAATAGCGTTTGCGCTGTGTTTCACCGAGTGAGTGAGGATACCGGAGGCCCATACCCCAACCCCTCCCCCCATCCCCTTTCCCATCACCCAAAGGTCGGCAACGCACTTGTGACGCCTTTGGTGTTGCGAGTTTCCATGGGCGGCGGTAATCGCTTACCATCAGATGATACGTCTGCTCGTTTGCCAACTACTCTATAAAAAAAAAAAAAATTGGGACGTGTGAGTTACAGGTCCCAATTTCTATTGTCAGTGGTTATCTTCCAGGTCAAATTTAACATTCTCAGAACGTACACGTCATTAGAAAACTAACAAATGTATAGAAATGACGTCATCTCAACGCTTACTCACGTATTCAAAACCAAATATTAGGTAATAATTCAAGAGAATGGTGGCTTTAGTGATTGTAGAAAGAAAATCGTAAAAACATTTACATCTTGGCCAAGAGGGTAGATTACCTGTCTGTTCGTTTGCGATCTCTATGATTTAAAATTGATTCCTAAAAGCAACGCAAAACTTAAAAACAAATCTTAACTATCAATGCACCTACATTTAACATATTATACATTATAACAGGAATAAGAAGAAGTATTTATTAGGTATATTCAGTGCTAAAAAGTACATGATTTGTTTACTGAAACAGTAGTACTACTACTACATTGTACTAAATACATTGTTTTATAGCAAGAGCGAGGAAAATTATAACATGACTTGTGTATTAATACGCTACGTCTATATCCGTAGCTTCTCGCTCGTAGCTCCTGATGCGGCGTAGCAACAGTTGCATTTAGAACGTGCTACGAATCGGCCGCACACCACGTAAAATAAAATTTACGAAAGTCGTAAATTTAATTCTGACCTATTCTAAATTTTATTGACTTTTTGAGTTTTTTTCTGATATTGATAAATCCTTTGTGATTAAAGTTTTACAACTTGTTTCGTGATGACCGAGTGAGCTATGAAAAATATTTCTGTGTTCTGTTACTTCATATTTGCTCACATTAAAGGTAAAGTATATTTTAGTGTTACCATTTATTAATTACAAATGTACATTTTGATTACAAAATAAATTATGTTGTTAAATAGATTTTTTTTTTGATTTGTGCACTACTTGTTTTGTTAGTTATTTGTAATAAAGTTCTGCTTTGGTCATTACCTAAAGGTAAGCGGTTCGAACAAAGTATCTGAAGAAAGTTCCTTCAATTTTTAAGAGACGTCTTTCTATAGGACCCTACAGTGAACATAAAAGTATCTTTTAAAATGGAATATGAACGAATGGAATGATGAATGGAAAGGCATAGTGCTATTGTATTGACGAAATGTATTGTTGTTTAAAAATCAAATGAATTTTACAATGGAGTTTAGCACTGTTAGTGTACAAACCCTGGAATTAATAATTTATCTTTTTTTTTATTTTACAATTACTTTTAAGTATTTATAAGAATCACCGTAGCAGATACAGTGGTCACGATTTCCTACAGCGCTTAGTGTTATGGGTTCAACACTTGTATTGGACAACACATTGTAAAATCTACAAAATGTTAATCTTGGTTGAACTTGTTATTATTTGTGTCCGTTTTGTGTATATTTATTAAGTCCTCCCGACACAGAATATATTCTTTATGCGGAAATTTTCTATTTTAATATTTAAAAAATATGTAGCAATCAATTAAAAGCCCGGTCATTAAACCTTCCAGATAAAACATTCAGGTCACAGCTTTGTTGTATTTTCTGATAATATCAAGTTTGTTCATTATTTATACTTTTATTATTACAAAACAAGAGAGATTACTGTCATTACTTCTAAACAGTCTCTTCACAATAGTAGCGTTAGATAAAGTTAAACAAACAACTTTTTTTATTTACAGTATGCATATGCCTTCGTATTGTTGGCATATCAGTACCAAATCTAAAACAGCGAGGTGAATCAGCCACTCTAACCTGTGATTATGACTTAGAAGGGGGGAAATTGTATTCGGTGAAATGGTATAGAGACAATGAAGAATTTTACCGATTTATGCCAAGGCTAAGGCCACCGCAGCACGCCCATAAACTGGATGGAGTTAAAGTAGATGTAAGTACTCATAAAGACATAAGAAATTATGCTTTTTCATACAATTCTCTGTAAAATGTATGTTGTTTTTATATAATTATAACTCAGAAGCTGTCACGCATGAGGTATGAGTGTATCAAAAGTGGTAACAAAAATTCTAGGGAAAGTGCGTTTTGTATTTATAGGGTAAAATTTTTATTCCCTTGAGAAATTAGGGGATTTTTAACTATTTTCAGATCTAGATAGATTTATAGATATATATCTATCAGATTTCAGACAAGTGATTTTTATCAAAAGATGTAAGTCAATATGAGTCACTTATGCACACTGTAATGCCTGATGCCGCATCAGGTTTTCATAGAATTCAAAAGACATCCCTAAAATGTACTTTTAATCATAACTTTCATACATCTCTCGCACGGTCGTTTGGTTCCAAACTGCTTAGTTTATAGTAACCAGAGTGATGATTAATATATTTTTGATTTTCAAAATAACACCCAAACATAGAGCTAATAGTTGTGTCCTTGAACCCACCCATGACAATATTGTCCTTTAACTTAACAGTCAAGGTCACTAATCATTAAACCAAAAGGCCAGCCATAGTTATGATGAGTATCAAGAACAAGTTTGTGGCGACCTCCACATACCACATAACATACTACAGCGCCATCTACCGAAGTTACACTGAACTACGAAGTAACCTACAATACGAAGAAACTACCAATCCTGAATCGCGCAATTAAAGTTCTCGCGCCGATTATCATATATACAACATCCCAACATCAACTGTTGGGCAGTAGCCCGCCAGGCATGATCACCTCGCCTGGTCGGAGGATCCTCCCTTTGTGTTGGGTGGAACATGATACCCGTTCCCCCACAAGTTTATAAAGCTATTACCCGTAAACGTTGAATCTTTTGATAAAATTTATGTAGCATATGTTAGCCGAGATATTATTACAAATCTGTTAAAACCTTATTCATAAAAGTGGGTTCAGTACTTTAGACGCTTCAGTGGTACATACAAACATTTTTTTATAATAAGATTTTTAACAATAAATAATTATACTTACATACTAATCTCGCCAAACTTAGATGTTTGAACATGCATGCCTATGTCCAAATTATTCGCCCTTTTGACTTTGACATAGTTGTAGAAAAACTCTTTGCTTGTTTCTAAATGAAGCGTTACGTCCCGCTTACATACAAATAACTAAGTAACTATAAAAACAAACACAATCATTTCTATATCTCTTTTTAGAACTATATCACTAGGTTATAATTGTCTACGTATACCGCATTATATATATACATATATAACCACAGAAATATATATTTCTGTGTATATACCTCTAATGGTAGACGGTAGTAATAATTACACATGCGGCGAGTAACAGGATTTCCCGGGGTCGTCTGTACTGTTTAGCATGTGAATCAATCACAACGTATGACAAACACCTAATAATTATGTGAATATAGGGTGTGTAGTGGACCATCGTATTTTCTAGTTACGGGAATATTTCATAATGATTTCCATTTCAGATGACTAGAATGTGGTGCGAGCCCGTGGAAAATTTTCATCGAGCCAATGCAAATGTGCCGAACCATAGTCCTCCTACAGCATGTCACAAACAAAACATAATCGTTATCACTATTTTTGAATATATTAACAATAAAACTTACAACTTCTTCTTTATTCCACCAGTTGGAAAAATCAACAGCTCGACGAGTTCATCTTAGAGAATTGACCTTGAAGTCACGAGGATTATACCGTTGCGAAGTGTCCGAAGAAGCACCTTCATTCCACTCAGCGCAGGCTGAGGCATTCATGGAAGTATATTGTAAGTAAATTCATTACATATAAATGTTTCTACTTAAGGAGGCCATATAAATTTGTAAATATATGTGGAATGGAACGGTCGGGCAAAGACGTTAAATTATTCGTATACAGAATCATACATATCCTTTCCAACGTAGGCTATCGTCGGACAGTGAACAGCAAAAATTCATAAGAGCTTTTGTTACATACTCGTATTAAAACCACGAATTACATTAATTCTCCTTGTAAAATGATCATTAAACTGATGTTTGTAAAGTTATAGAATTTTAGTATGTTAAAGAGTTGTCAATTTAACAATAGACTAGAATCTATAGATTTTGCAAAAAAATCTTAAAATTCCATTTTCATACAAAAGACTAATGGAGGACAAGATTCTATGACATGTTTTTGAAAATACTGTTTCATATACCAAGTGTATAGTGTTCAGCGTTGCCAGACGTCCCGATATTGGCGAGACGTCCCACTTTTTGAATCAAAATTGTAATGTTCCGCTTTTTGGGGATATAAAGGACGCCCAAAAAAAAAAATCACCATTACATTGCAAATAGGAAATGGCTGTAGTTCTTTCACGAATTAGAGATGATGTAGCAGAAGAACTAAACTGTTGCGTATGACCTTTTTTTTGTACGATGCGATACGTTGTTTACTTTGTCCTGCTTTCGACGCAAGAATCCCGTTTTTTTCACTAAAAAGTCTCAATACCCCGATTTGACCAAAAAAAAATCTGGCAACGTTGATAGTGTTCCATAGCCACTTGATACAATATGCATTCGGACTTAAAAATTGTGTTTTATATTTTTACGGTCGCTTATTTTGATTTGCACTATAAATAAATAAAATATTTCGGACATCTTACACACAACCTCATCTCGTCCCGAGCTAAGCAGAGCTTGTGTCATGGGTACTTTTTTTGTATTTTTTTTCTGTGGAATAATAGGACAAACGAACAGACGTATCACCTGATGGAAAGCGATTACCCCCGCCCATGGACAGTAATGGACACCCGCAACACCGGAGACGTCACAAGGGCGTTGCCGGCCTTTGGGGGATAGGGGTATGGTATAACACCCAAACTCCGAAACAAACCACAACTATGAATAAGATATAATTTTAGATTGATTCAATTCTTCGAACTTAACGAAATCCTGCTACATAAATTCTATGGAAAGTGTAAAAAGCAAGACAAAGCAGAATCGTATAAACTCACTAAAGACCCGGCTAAGTAGTTGAATACCTAAACGCAGCAAGTGATTCTGGAAATAAAATTCAACAGAATAATATTTATAGAGCACAAAAAATATATTGCTTAAATAAGTAGGTACACAAACTTGAATGGAAACGGATACAAACAATGAGTGACCTTATCAAAGAGCGATCTCTTAGGTGATATTTGATTAAATAAAAGTTATATTTAGAACAAAGAATAGTCTTCTACTTCACTATAATTTCTACTAACATTATTTTTTTAGTATTTTGCAATATGTTTATGACTAGTTTATATTTCCTTTGTATTCCTTTGAAAAGTATTAATAAATATAATTTCGTAAATTTTACTAGGTAGTTCATAATTATTATCACTTCGTCATTGAAGGTTACAATTATATATTGCTCAAAGATAATTATAAAAAGTGGATACATTAAGAAATAGTTCAGACCTTATATCCGACACTATATCATATATAACTACTATTATAAAGGCGAAAGTTTGTAAGTATGGATGTATGTATGTATGGATGTTTGTTACTCTTTCACGTAAAAACTACTGAATGGATTTGAATGAAACTTTACCACAATATAGCTTATACATCAGAATAACACATAGGCTACTATTTATAAAGATATAGCTTCGCCTCGCGGCGTTGCCCGCAGTTATCATCGTACCGCGGGTAGCACCGCGGGGTTCAGCTAGTCATATATATAATCCTACTACGACTAATAAACTTTTGCGTTTATAACTCGAAAGTTTTTGAGTATGTGCGTATGTTTGTTGTCGTACCGCGGGTGGCACCGCGGGGTTCAGCTAGTAATTATTATAAATGTGAATGTAAGTTTGTTTGTTACACTTTCACGGGAAAACTACTTAACCAATCATCATGAAACTTTGTACACAATATGTACAAATCTTGGAGGTATGAAAAGTAACATAGAATACTTTTGATCAAATGCGAGGTAAGCCGCGGACGAAAGCTATTATATAGTATATTATAAATATGCAAAATTGAGGCATAAAGCACTTTAAGGCTGCTACACAGGCGCTTTATTATCAGTCGATAATATCGAATGCATTATTACGATAATGAGTTCCTATTCCTTGCACACAACTGCATTAACGTCCGATAATTCTTTTTCATATTCGTGTTTTTGGCAGCGGTTTCTGCTATTCTTGACCTCACAGAAAACCGGTGTGAAATAGCGTTTGCGCTGTGTTTTACCGAGTGAGTGAGGATACCGGAGGCCCATACCCCAACCCCTTCCCCATCCCCTTTCCCATCCCCCAAAGGTCGGCAACGCACTTGTGACGCCTTTGGTGTTGCGGGTGTCCATGGGCGGCGGTAATCGCTTACCATCAGGTGATACGTCTGCTCGTTTGCCCACTATTTAATAAAAAAAAAACTATATTTACTTGAATAATTCATTTTAAAATGTGGTATTTAAATATTTTTTTATAAACTTAATGATTATGTGTCTTTATCTTTCTTAATGAATGCGTTTTCGCCGTATTTACCATACATTAGGATATTAAATAGGTTTCTCGGTACTTTAGAACATTGGCTACATTTACACTATATTTTCACTAATACCGTGTATAGGTTATTGAATTAACGCTTTTAATAATTGTTATAATTAAAATATATGAAAGAAACAGTCAAATTGTTTCTCCAAAACGCCGATCACAAATAATTGAACAAAGTAATTAAAATGAGAAAAGCTAACTTCTTCCTGAAACAGTTCCGTTGTTTCTCTTGTTAATTCGGATTACACAATGTTACGTATTAGGGTTCGATAGATTTGAGAAATAAGTAAACCTTCTGACGTGTAAAAGAGACTTTATTAAAAATACTCTTTAAGAGTCTCACAATATCGCTTAGAATAACAATCCTTAATTGTCGCCGAGATCGTTAAGTTAATCGCTGATACCAATCCAATATTTCTCGCACTGTAGCTCAAACTGAACTGAACTGCGGCCCGCGAGACATTCTGTTTATTTAAATTATTATTTTTAATTGCGCATTCTACAAAAATCTCGTAAATTTAGGGTCATTCACTGTACCAAGGACGCGTCCGTCGCGCGAACTCGTTGGAATCAACCGCGCAACAACCAATCGATACTCGACGCCATGTGCATCGTGGCAAGGTGCACTATTCCGTGCCACAGGAAATCAAAGAGAAGTTTCTCTGTTTGTGTAGATATCTCGATTATTCGCGAATAATCTTTCCTCGTAACAATAACATGCGAACACAATTTTCTTTAAATTTTAAAATCTCTATATGTTTAGTACTTTTATTCGGACACAAATAACAAGAAATTTAATAGCAATAACTTTTGCGTAATGGCGCAATAACAAATGTGATGTTACTTATGCATTACTATTTACTCAACCTTCAAGAACGCTCTAATCCATTTTATTCGTGGTCCCACACCATAAATAAATTTAACTTTTTTCCAAATTCAGTTACGTTAATGATGAAGAGATATTACACTTGTATTATATAAAATAGGCCTTACATGTGGCATTATTTCTGTATAGTCAAAATAATATTTAATGGTCGTCAGACAAAGAATCCGTGCCCAACAATAGCTCTCTTTACACAGCATAATTGTGAATAAGAAACAAAAAAATAATTAAAGTATTATTTTTTTTGATAGCTACGTGTTGCGTGAAAATAAACAAACACCCAAACCAGCAGTAGCATCTCAAAAGGCTGCCATAGTATAGGTCACCGTCCTGCTTTGTTGCATATTGACTGCCTCGGTGGCGCAGTGGTAGTGAATGCGACTGCTGTGCTTGAGGTCTTGGGTTCAAATCCTGGGTCGGACCAAGTGTTTGTGTGATCTACAAATATTTGATTCGGAGTTTGGGTGTTTTCTATGTATAATATGTATGTATTCATATCAGTTGTCTTAGTACCCATAACACAAGCTCTGCTTAGCTTGGGAATAGATGGCGTTGTGTTAGATGTTAAAAAAAGAAAAACAATATTATCTGCATTCGCAATGAGTATATTGACCATCACTCTTGCTTGCACTAGGCAGAGTCACTTTGGCAAGCTCGTCCATATAAAATACGCTTTTTCAAATAGCCGATATTTTTTTTTGTTAAAATTGCACTTGAGTTCAAAGAGACAAAGAATTTACAACCTAAAACACCATTTCTTGATTGGTGAAAGTAGTCACATATACCTACCTACTTTCTCTAGCCAATTTTTTTTCGGAAAACGGAGATGGTTCTAAATGCGATGGTATTTTGTTCTGCAGTGAATAGGTCGCAATCATTGAGGAAGTATTAAGTACCCACTAACTGATAATTGATCGTAATTAGTGTTAATGACAATTACATGAATTTATCATCTATGTTATTCCTCAACTTACTTTTTTACAAACATTACAGATTTTCCCCGGGAAACTCCACGCATCACAGGCCACGACCGCGCGTATAAACTCAGTGAACCTCTAGATGTTAACTGCTCTTCAGCTAAATCGTTCCCAGCACCCGACTTACAATGGTTCATAGATGGACAGAAGGTTTGTAAAGTTATATTCGTTAATACGATCAAGTTAAAGGCAAGACTTTGACATAGATTTGACTGCCTCGGTGGCGGAGTGGTAGTGAATGCGACTGCTGTGCTTGAGGTCTCGCGTTCAAATCCTGTCGGACCAAATGTTTGTTTAATCTACAAATATTTATTTCGGAGTTTGGGTGTTTTCTATGTATAATATGTAGGTATGTATTTGCAAAAAAAAGAAGTATATATGTATTCATATCAGTTGTCTAGTACCCATAACACAAGCTCTGCTTAGCTTGGGACTAGATGGCGTTGTGTGTTAGATGTCCGATATATGTAGGCGTTAATACGCCACTGTCAACTTTGTATACGAGTGTGTTTATATTAGCTTTTCATTTTAGAAGTGTTCGAACATTTTGAACATTAGTACATATTACAGTAGATACATAGTTTATACATGCCATGTAGATTTATTCCATTAATAGAAAAATATATCAATAAGAAAAAAATCACTAAATTTATTACAATAAATATCCAATCAAGGGCCCATATCAACAAATCTAAATAAAATTTAAAGCAATTATTTTTAAGTTTTCAAAAACAAAACGATTCGTATAAGGTTTTTTTATGAGGGCGACATAATCACTTCGTGACTAAGCCCTCATTAAACAAATAAAAAAAAAAAAAAAAAAAATAAGGTTTTTATACATATGATTTCCTTTTTTCAGATCACTGACAGATCATGGCTAATCGTTTATGGAGCGATGCCCGCACCTCAGGGACTGTTGGTATCTACTCTTGGGTTAAGAGCGCCTACCAGACATCGTATGAAACTTAAATGCGTCGCAACTATAGGAACGCACCGACGGGAGAGAACTACTACTATTGGTAAAGATTTTAACTACATGCTGAACCCCGCGATATTACCAACGGTTATTGTCGTACCGCGGGGCGAAGCTAGTCTAAAGAAAGTAGCCTAAGTTACTCCTTATATCATCAGCTACCTATCAGTGAAAGACCTGTCGAAATCGGTCCAGCCGTTCCGAAGATTAGCCGGAACAAACAGACAGACGGACAGAGAGACAGACCGTCAAAAATTGCAAAAAAAAATACTTTGGTATATGTACCGTGTACACATACATATGTTCTAGTAAAAAGCGGTTATATGAATTATACAAACCGACACTCCAATTTTATTTATTTGTATAGAAGAAAATCGAAACGAGTAATGATAAAGATTCACTAAGACTTCGCTCACGTTCATGTTTCTTGAACATTGTTATTTATACAAATAAATAAAATTTAAGCCTCTATTTGCATTTTGAAAATAACAGCTTTTCACTAAATCCATATGGAATTGTAAACTGCACTAATAAAAAAAAATTTGTCTATCTGTATATTGTAGCTAATCTTTGGCACGGATCGATTTTGACGGGCCTTTCACTGGCAGATAACTAATGTTATAAGGAATATCTTAGGCTTCTATTATTTTAAAAATGCTAGTTTAAAAACCTAAAGGTTAGCCTAAGTGGTTCTTTATTACTGGGAGGGGCCCGGTAGTGTAATACCTGCAATTCCCGGACCCCTCCCTTCTCAGGCGCAGAGTTGGCAAACCGTGTGGTTTTAGTCGGTTCGATTCCGACACACCGCCCCGTCGCAAGCCCCGGCGGGGTGACGGGCCGAGGGGGTTTCCACACGTAAAAAAAAAAAAGTGGTTCTTTATTAAATCAGCTATCTAGCGGGGTAAAACCCCGTTAGGATTAAGAAATACTGTACGGTTAAAAGTTAATAAGTTTATCACCGATAACTCTTAAGCCCGTTCAAAATAGACATTGGCCTTGTATTAATTCCCAAGAAGCTGAAAATTTGCAGGCACGTAAGGAATACCACTCTAATGAACTTCTCAAAAGTCCTCATTGATCCAAAGCATTGGACTTTGAATAAAAAACACACACTGGCTACTTTATTTAAAAAAAAATCGACTTCGAAAAGGAGTTCCACTGTAAGTATTATTTTTTATGTTACAGATATAAACTCTTCACCTTGGACCGCACCGCTGAGTTTACTATTAATGATAACAGTTAACATTGTTTGTATTGAGATATCATGATACTAATATTATTATTCATGTAAATAAAGATCATTTTTTATTCTGCGTTTCTACTAACCTTTATTCGTTCTTTATAAAAATGTGTGTATGTTTTTAATTTAAACACCGAACATATTCGGTCATAACTTTGTCTAATAGCACTCCCTCTCCCCCTACGGAGTCCCCACTCCGATCTCTTAGACCTATGTTATTCTTAATTATTGGGTATATAGGTACTCTAATAGAAGATTTTATGTAATTGCATTTCTAGAATTTATCTCGAAAAATAGGTATATCAGTATTATAAATTTCATCCAGTTCTGATCAGCCGTTCTGAGTTAGTATATCTATCATCTTTCCTAATATAATAATCATATAACTTAAGTTTAATTAACCAATAACGTCCAATTTAAATAGGTACTTAAATATTAATAGAGGTCGGTTGTAGAAGGACTTCTTGGTTGCAGTTGACAAATGCAGGATATTCTGTTTTCCATTTCTTTGTATTATTACTTAACAAAATGACTTGGGTGTGTTAACAAACCTAAATTTAATAACAATTAATAAAAGAAATATAATTTACGGTTTCTCGCACAGTTGACAAACAAATTCGATCCGTAAACAATTTAAGATAGATTTCTTTAGAAATAATAAAACCAACTTATTCAGAACATTATAATATGTAATCACTTAGTTTAACAATATACAAAAGAACGAAATAAACATTACACTAAGTTCCAAATAAAAAGTAGGTATATTAGTTTTAAAACTATAAGAACAAAGATCAATTTTCAAGAGCAAAAATATCTTTAAATTTAATAAAAATATATACGGAAGGTGCCCTTGTATATACAGGATTATATAACTTAGAATACAAAAAGTGTAGTGTTTGTGTTCCTAAAACATTGAAATTGGGAACATGTTTAACCTATTGCCGTCCACTGCGGAACGAAGGCCTATAACGAAGCGCCAACCACCGATCACAGTTGGCCAATGAGAAAAACAATGACAGAAGACTATGACAGTTTGCAACTGACCCTGTATTGAATATTATTTGAACCTGATTAAATACTACTTATAACTTTTTGTCAATACATCACATACTACTAATAGTACCAGCTACAGAGACTGACTTCACTATCGTCGTATTAGTATAGTCCATTCGCTTAGATACGGTCACCTTGATCGCGCCGCCATTGCACGTGCAGCAAGTCACCACAAAATCAAAGGACCCGCCTGCGGCGTACATCCACAAGCAAGTATGATTTGTCAGTTCACACCGTTGTATGAATTAATATATTCGTATTTCACAACAAAAACCACAATTGCGCGCGGGCGCACCCACATTATCTAAACGAATGGACTATACTAATCACAATTACAGCGATATGAGCCTTTAAGAAGAGAGAGATGAATGCTGTGTATAAATTGTACTTACTGCATAGTCAGGTCTACACTTTGTTTTAACACAAAATATATAAATAAATGTCATACATAGTAAATAGACATATATGAATTGTTCATTTACAATAACCATAAAGCTACGTATATACGCTTGGCAAGTCTCGACAAGTGTCCATAGATACTAGTGTTTAGCGCTTACGTGAACTTACCGCCTATCCGGGCTCGTATCAACTTTTGAACACAGATCAAAAAAGCTTGCGGCAAACACTTGCGACGTATTTACATGTTGGCTTGAGTTGTGTAGTATAGCTATTTCTATTTTGGATAAAAATACGTCAAATGTATGCTACTTCAAAGACAGTAGCCGGCAGTGTCGAAGAGACACACTTAACGTAACGTCTGCCAAGTGTGCCTGTACACAACACACTAACAACATACAAGCGTTCGTAAAGGCTTGGAGCTTGTCGACACTTGTGAAGCCTAGTCAAGCGTGTAAGCGTTAGCATAAGATTTTTATACAAATAAAATTTTATTCTATACCTGCATAAAAGTGCTGACTCGCAATAGTTAGTACCTTGTCAAATTACTGCGTAGTGGACATAATCAGATCAATAAAATATGAAATTGTATAAAGAATCATTAAAGATTAAATGCTCAGTGGGTAACTATCGCTCGTAATACTTCAGGCCGGTTTTGCTGACAAGTGACAAGAGCAATTAGTTACTTGTACAATTATATAATTAAATAAATTACCAAACAATAACTAACACATTCTACTACCTGACATAGGATTCAATCAGCGCCAGCTTGATGATGGTTAAAAGAAATAAAACAGATAAACTGTAAAGAGTTAGCCATTATTTTATCATTTTAAATTATTTATTTTTTTACAATTTCAACAATTGTGTGCCATCAAATTCATTTAGAACCCTGTCACCTAAGAAATTATTGAGATTGAGAGTTCATTTCATCGTAAGAATATAAATACAACCATAACTGTTATATTAAAATTTGGGGCTATAGAATCAATAAAACTATAAAAACTGAACAAATATAGAACTATGGAAACAATTTAATCCAGATTATTGTAACAATACATATTATATTGGATGGATGTTATCTTTTAATCTACTGCAATATCGTATAGAAGACAAGTCAGTATATCAAGCACACATGTCCTTTAAAATACAATTAGAAGACAGTGGATACAGGCCTAATTCCCCTTGCTTATTACTTTCTCTTTTACCTACAAAATTATTGCGAAACGGTAAAAGCAAGATTACTCCTAATTTTTTTTTTTATTAATTTTTGAATATAAAATATTGCATAACATTTTGTGACTTTCTTAGTGTAATATAAAACTTTAAGCAGTACACAGTGCTACTATTGAACAGCATCACACAATCGTAAATGTGTTCTATAACCTATTTTCAAAATGTTATAAAAATAAAATGATTCCACTTTGCAACACATTAGGCACTGTGAATAATCTCTAATACAATACAGCCAATCAAATATTATTTATATTTAAACAAGTAAAACGCTGTTACTCAGAAAATTATCCTTCTTGGCCAAAGTCATCCATAAACTTCCTGAGTTTGACCATATCGTCGTCGTTAACTGTCGGCTTAGATATGGCCAGAGACCGAAGCATATCAGGCATAGTAACAGGTGGCTCATGCAACTTATCACTCGGAACATCCATCCAGGTCATTTCAAGAGCACCCGGATCACCAGGAGAACATGGAGTTAGAAGGTCATTGCAGATAACACTGGGGTCTGTTGGACTGGGGCCAGTTACTTTTTTAAAGTGTGTAGCTGATTGTACTTTACGTACAGGCTGCATTAAGGCATCACGGACAACAATACATATATCTGCACCTGAGTAACCTTCACTTTTAGAAGCTAAAACTTTCAAATCTTGCTCCGTCAGCTGATGAGTTGTATTTCCCATATGTAACTTAAACATGTCTAATCGAGCATGTTCTTCTGGTAAGGCAATGTAAATACGTTTCTCAAAACGCCTTCTAATGGCTGCATCAAGTACCCAAGGGATATTTGTTGCTCCAAGAACTAAAATTCCATCCATATCGTTCCCGACGCCCTGCATTTGTACGAGGAACTCGGTTTTAATACGTCGGGCGGATTCAGACTCGTTATCAGAACGCGATGAACAGAGTGAGTCAACCTCATCAATAAATATTATACTAGGCTTGTGTTGCCGAGCTAGCTCAAACAAGTTTTTAACTAACTTTTCAGATTCACCAAGCCACTTAGAAACAAGGTCAGAAGATGAAACAGAGAAAAATGTTGAATTATTTGCTTCAGTAGCAACTGCTTTCGCTAAGTAAGATTTACCAGTACCAGGTGGGCCAAAAAGTAGAATTCCCTTCCATGGTATCCTTTTGCCTGTGAACAGGTGAGGAAACTTGATAGGAAGAATAACAGCTTCTTTCAGGGCTTCTTTGGCTGCCTCTAAGCCAGCAACATCACTCCACTTGACGTGGGGTTTTTCTACAACAATAGCACCTTCAAGTTTACCTTGAAGTTTCTTTTTCTCTGGATCATCTGAATCACTATCACTATCGCTTTTCTTATCTTCGCTTTTAGAATTCGACTCTCCATCTTTGACTGGTTTCTTCTTCTTATCCTTCTTGAGGTACTCTTTAAGTTTTTCAGCTCTATCTAGATACTGCAGACACTTTGCCCTGATACTCTCTTTCGCTCTCTCTCCCTGAGCTTCATACTTGACAGCATGTAAGAAGTATTCTACACCATGTTCATAAAGTCGCAATGCTTCTTCGTAGTTTTTATTCTTATCTTCCTCTGTAGCTTTTGTCACCAGATCAATAGCTTTCTGCAAAGTATTAGATGACGCCATTTTTGAGAATTAAACTGTAACCTGAAAAGACATATGCAAAAATCAGTATATATAATTAATATTATAGTAACTGAGCCCCGCGGTGTTACCCGCCGTACAAAATCAACAACGAGTAACACCGGCAGGCAAAGCTAGTCTAAAAAAAAGTCGCCTAAATTACTCCTATGAGTATATAATATGATGATATAATCATCATATTCATTATTATATTCATTTATTTGGTTAGTATTTTGCCTACTTGCTTTTGCCCACGGCTACACCCGAGTTTATGATGGTTATCGTGGTAATTCGTAGTCTCTGTCCTTCTTTAACAATCAAAGTATAAAATAGTAAATTGCATTATAAACCAAACAAATAGACCTAATTACTTTCGAATGTAAACTATATAACATTGGGATTGCATGAACTACCTCTCAGGCTACGCGCCTCTCATAGTAATTATAGTGGCGCTTTATTCAGTTCAATCTTATAGGGATAACTTTACTTAAACTTTTTGTCCGAATTGCTTTGTTTAAAAGACATAATTCATTTACATTAAATACTGAAAGCAAAAAATGATAATTTTTTATGAGAATTTGATAAATACTTTAAAATTTGCAAATTAAAGAAGTATCCAACTTAATTCAGTTTTTGGCTCATTATTTATGATACATGTAAGGTAGATATATGCTGTTGTGAACTTTTATTTAGAACTATTTAAGATGAACAATACAACAGTACATTATTATCTGCCTCATTGGTCTAGCGGTTGACATATGCAACTGCCAATCAAGAGGTCTCGGGTTCGAAACCCAGGTTGGGCCAAAAGTGTTATGAAGTTTTTCTGATTATAGAAATACTTAATAATGACTAGACTACTAGAGACTAGTTTGGAAGTTAGGGTCCGAACACCCGTGCCTCAGAGAGCACATAAAGCTGTCAGTCCTGCACTTGATCTCTAATAACATTAGTATGCATTTGGATGTATTGTATTGATGTGGAGGATTTCAATAGTCACTGGTCTATACTACGGATATTATTTCTTATAAGAATGTGGTCTTTGAAATGTTTTAGTTTCAAATAAATAATAATGTTTTTTTTCTACCGTGAATAAGGGAAAATGCATTTGGAAATTGGTATACTATAAAATTAATAAGTAGAATTGTATATAAGTTTATGATTATTACTAGCTGCCCCAGGGTGCAGCTGTTACCTGTTATTGATGTAGTGCCTTTGCTATAACAACAAACAGATTTCAGGTTTCTGGGCACACATAATAATACTTTATTTAATATAAAATAATAGATAATTAGGTATAGATTAGAATTAACACATAGTAATTTAAGCAGCCAAATTAAAGCCACAATGGCTTTATGTTTCTGGGCAAGACGTTTTCTTTTAATAAATTTTATTTTTTCTTGTTTTATTTCATGTAAGTACCGTAATACTTTCTAACATACATTACATACGTATATTTAGTTAAAAGTTGTATTGATATGAGACCCAAAATAATCTTGGAATTGATAAAGACAAGGAGATGATGAAGTAAACAGTGGAACAACTTTAACTTAGTTTATTAATAAGTATAATGCAATATACAAACAAATATAAGTATCTAGAGTAGAAAGAGAAAAAGAGTAAATAGAGCTAACTCTCATTTCACAAACCACTTTTTTTTTCTTTATTTATTTAATGAGGGCTTAGTCATGAAGTGATTATGTCGCCCTTAACAAACAACTTCTTGAAAACACAACATAATAGCCATAGTTAGTAAAACAACCTAATTATAAAAAACAACTGTCATTCTCAGTAAAAATGAAAGTTACATCTAAAATATTATAATAATGGTAAAAACATGTACTCATATCATTTTTCAACATGGGCAATTCTGACCATGGTGCATTCTCTTTAAAAATAGTAATTAACATTTCAAAATGGTACTACAGCAACAAACTATGATACCGTACAAGATGAATAAGGAAAATCAAGTGACACTTAGACTAATCGAAAATCATTTGACATATAAGCAAATTTTATCGTGAAGCTTAATAATTTCAAATAAACACAACTAAATAATTCTGGCGGCCAATTAAAATGTTACGACCTCATTTGTATATATATATATTGTATATTGTTAGGCTTTACTTTATGACGAATTTGGGTACCCTTGTATGAGATCACTGACAAAACGAGTGAAGCATTTAGGTTTAAACCTGTTTAAAGTACATAAATGACCGTCCTTACCATTCACAGGTGGTTTTATCTGCTTTCTTATTACTTATTTATCACTATGATCATTCGCAAATTACATTAACAGCAATAAATATACTGATTTCATTTAAACTCAATCGTTGTTAGTCATCTCAGCATTGACAAGCACTATCAGTTGTATTGCCATATCAAAAATATTAAAACCATGTTTTAAAATCAAATAAATGTATTTTTTTGAAAAAGTTTCAGACTCCAATGTAATTGTATCATTGGATCACTATTGAGTAATCATCCTTGTCAACAAGATGGCGGTATATTATATTTTAGAAATAAAAATTATTCGTGTTTACGATTTTCTTGATCCGTTAATTAAATATTGCTGTTCGACTAAAAACCTCAGTAAGCTCATTCATAAAAAATCGATTTTGATCGATTTTTGATGTAATATTTATTTAAAAATTTTGATCGATTTTTGATGTAATATTTATTTAAAAATAATTTAAAATAAATTCGCCAAAAAAAATTGTACAACGACCATTTTGCTTTGTCCTTCAACTTCTTTTTTTTTTCATAATCTTATTTATTTAACGCTCCTTCACCAAATTTTTTGAAATTTAATCTTTCTGGATTCCATTATAAATAAATTATGTAAAATAAATATATTTAAACTAATATAAGAACGTATATTTTTTTTTTATTCAATCAGACTCCTTAGTTTTTGTGTGTCCACAGTGTCATATGAAAACTATATAGAATGAAATAGATAATTTTTTTAAACACAATAACCTATTTTCTACTTTCTCACTCTCTATAGCCTATCTACTAAGTATATTCAAACAATTTTAAATGATTTTATGACTTTTACCTAAATAGAAAAAAATAAAATATCGATTTTGTAGGGTAAAATATCGATTCTGTGGTCAACGATGCAGCGCAATATTAATGTCCATCGCAACACACGCAAGTTGTGTATTGTGTAGGCACGCTACCGCGCTAAGATTTAATAAAAGAATATTTTAATAATTTAACAAAATGAAAAAAAGTGTTGATATCATTGTTTTTGGTGCAACGGGTTTTACTGGCAAATTAACTGCACTACAATTAGCTCGTTTATTAAATGAAAAATTTTTTGGTATCAAATGGGGTATTGCAGGCCGTTCATGGGAAAAGTTACAAACTTTGATTACAGAAATAAGTGATGCAGGTAAGTACATTTTTTCGCCATGTAATCACCGACAGTCTTCAATAATACACTCCTAGGCATAGGCTTTTGCTTAGCAAGCCTCTCAAATTCATCCGTAGTACCGTCTAGTGGAAGTCATATCATAAAGATATATTTTGGCATTTAAAGACTGGCTAGACCGTAGAGATACCACAGCATCATAAAAACTTGTCTTACGCAATATTTCTTTCTCAACACACAAAACTCATAGTTACTCAACTATGAGTTTTGGAGAATAGTTATTTTATGGAGGGTAGAATGTAAGAGAACCGAATCTGATGAATTTTAAAAAAATTATACAACGACCATTTTGGCATGTCCTTCAATTTCGTTATTTTTTTTAATAACTTTATAGTCCACCAGTCCACCACCACACCAGTCGTATATACTCCAACAGGTTTTAAAACTTGGTTTCATCAAAGACGTATGAGGACTGAGTTTCTATTTTGCGTACAAACGCGTTTCGAGTATTTAGAAGTATCAATAGTCACCAGTCACCAGACACTAACACAAACAAAGCGTTTTGAAACTTGTAACATAATGCATACTACCAAACCCAGACGCGTTCGCGTACGCGTTCGATTAACACCGGTGTGAGTGAGGTGCTTGCAAAAGCAAATGAAAATCACCCTTAAGATATGAAAGTTAGGACACTTTTTAAATTCACTAACCTTGTAAATTGTAAAACTTCCACATGCCGAGACGCGTTCAACAAACATGTGTGAGTGTAGTGCTTACAAAAGCCAAATGAAAATCAACCTTAAGTTGTGAAAGTTAGGGCACTTTTTAAATTCAAATAAATCTCGATATCCAGTGACAACAGTTTAAAAACTTATAGTTTTTTTATTAATTATCTTTACTCAAATGAAAATCAATCTTAAGATGTGACTGTTAGGACACTTTTTAAATTGTAATACTTATAAATGCAGAAACGCGTTGAACAAACATGTGTGAGTGAGTGAAGTGTTTACAAAAGGCAAATAAAAATCAATCTTAATTTGTAAGCTTTAGGGCACTTCTTAAATTCATTGAACTCGTAATACTCTATCAAGGCAAGACGCGATCGACATACATATGTGTGAGTGAGTGCAATAAATCTCGATATCCAGTGCCAATAGTGAAAAGAATTTAAACAATATTTTCTATTGATTAAAACGAGACAGACAAACCATTTTTATGCCAAAATTAGTTTTATTTACGGTTTGATTATTTTTTTTCTACTTTATTTACGTATTTCTTTTGACAGTTTTGCCAATTGGATATTTGCGTGGGAAATATTTTGTGCTTAAATTTCAATTAAAAATGTATTTGTGAGTTATTACGACTTGGTGGTTGTTTGGATAAACGGTATAAAATAAATTAAGCATTAATTTTGCATGAATGATGGTAATGGAGGTGTGTAAATAAACACACTATTGTAAATATTTTTGAACTTTTTTGTGTATTATAGTATAAACATAATTTTTGGGTAGTGTTCATAGTTTTTTAATTTTATATCTAAACTTAGTCTAAGTGAGGTCGTGTATATATTAATAATAATTTAAATTTAAGTTTTTTTTAAAAAATGCCACCTAAAAGAAGTGTGGTTTGGGACCATTTTGAAGATAAAGGCAATGACAAAGCCCAATGTAAGTATTGTAAAATAGACATATCGTACAAGTCTTCGGTATCGAACTTGACGAAACATATTAATAGAAAACATGGTACGATACAATTAGTGTCTAGACACGTACGCGTTCGATGAACACCGGTGTGAGTGAGGTGCTTGCAAAAGTCAAATGAAAATCACCCTTAAGATATGAGCGTTAGGACACTTTTTAAATTCACTAACCTTGTAAATTGTAAAACTTCCACATGCCGAGACGCGTTCAACAAACGTGTGAGTGTAGTGCTTACAAAAGCCAAATGAAAATCAACCTTAAGTTGTGATAGTTAGGGCACTTTTTAAATTCAAATAAATCTCGATATCCAGTGACAACAGTTTAAAAACTTATAGAAATTACATTAACGATTGGAACGGAATGGATAGTCATATTTCCTATTGATTAAAACGAGACAGATAGACCATTTTATGCCAAAATATGTTTTATGTACGGTTTGACGAATACGTATTTTTATTCTCGTTTACGTATTTCTTTGAGATTAGAAATTTTAATCGTTTGACAGTTTTGACAATTGGTTATCAGCGCGCGAAATATTTTGTCCTTAAATTTGAATTGAAAAATAAAGTGAATATTTATAAATTAATACTAATTGGTGGTGGTTTGGATAAACAGTTTAAAAGGTTCGTAAATAAGTTAATTTTGTTAATTATCTGGTGTGCAATAAAGAGATTTATTATTATTATTATCATTTAAATATAAGATTGTAAAAAGCTGACAGTACTAAGCCTGTAAAAGTATGAAAGGAAGTTTTCAATAAAATCATTTTCGATTAAACTTATACCTAGATGTTGATTGATCCTTTTTACAAAGTATACTTATTGCCGCACACTTGATACATATTCCACACAATGGGAATCTATACTATACTATATCGTGGGAGAGCTATGCTTCGGCATGAATGGGTCGGCTCGACCGGAGTGATACCACGGACTCACAGATAACCGGTGTGAAATAGCGTTTGCGCTGTGTTTCACCGAGTGAGTGAGGATACTGGAGGCCTATACCCCAACCCCTCCCCCATCCCCCAAAGGTCGGCAACGCACTTGTGCCGCCTTTGGTGTTGCGGGTGTCCATGGGCGGCGGTAATCGCTTACTATCAGGTGATACGTATGCTCGTTGGCCCACTATTAAATAAAAAAAAAAAAAAAAAAAAGGTCTATAGCTTCCATTGTAACAAAACAACTTCCATTTTGTGACATTTGGACTCGTACTTCTAAATACTCGTGGAGCTAGTCTTTGGAACCAGTATTTACACGTACTCGTACTGGTAAAACTCAGTACCCGTTTTAACGAATACGACCCACCTCTATAACTTTATTTATTTAACGCTCCTTCACCACATATTTTCTGAAATTAATCTTGCTTGTTTACATTATAAATGAATTATATAAAATAAATCCATTTAAACGTATTTAAGTATATATATATATTTTATTTTATTTGATCAGACTCCTTAGTTTTGGCGGGTCCACAGTGTCTCATGAAAACTTTATTGAATGAAATAGATATTTTTTTTAACCACACTAACATATTTAATTGTTTTATTTACCGAAAGGAACATTATTCTTTAGCACTATGGTCAAATATATAGCATTAGACGTATATTTTCTGTATAAATCAAATAGAATTATTGTCGTCGAAATTTGAAAATGCCGGATACATTTTTTTTTCTTTATTTATTTAATGAGGGCTTAGTCACTGAAAATTTTAAGAGAGTAACATTTTGTTGCCAGTTACAACGGTTTGTGTGCGACCAGCTCGTCGGGAAAAAAAATAATCGTCAGTTTTGTGTCAATGCAATTTGTAATTTTACCATATTTATGAATATTTTGAAATATAAAAAGAAATTGCTTGCTTTATACGAATATACAATAATGTACGTAGTTTAACCTAGTGAGAAACTGAATTGAAACTACCTATTTATTTTTTATTTGCCATAATAAATTTACGTTATTTCGGTTTTGTTAGCATTAAAAAACCGAATGTTTTGGAACCAATGGAAATTAACCTGCAAGATTTTCAAACAGTTTGAATAGTTTTTCTTTGTTATTTGTACCTTTTAATAAATATATTATTATAAAATACCGTCTTCTTCCAACTCTTACGTAAAAAAAGTTAATAGTATGCAGCAGTTTTGTTTGTTTATATTATTATTTCTCAAAGATTACAAATCACTTCACATAAGAAATATAAAAATTAGTTCAGAACTTGTTTACATTAATAATATTCGTTGTGGTAGATAGGCGACAAAATTAAGGCACAAAACGCGCAACTCCAGTTAGGGAGTATTTACACTCATTAAATTTCATTATTTATTTAATAGAACATTTTTACTTATTTTAAGATGACATTTTAAATATTTTTAAATAAACTGAAAGATTCTGTGTCCTTAATTTTCTTAGGTAGTTTATTATAACTTTGTGCTCCTTCGTATTTAATATCTCTTTTTCCGTAGTTTGTTCTAAGCCTTGATAAAGCAAGGTTATGGGCTCGTCTTGTAGTACGGTTTTCATTCCGATTTTTTTTGTGAATGTTGGTAATATATACCACATATATACACATATATACATATTGGTAAATTTGTATAATCTATACTAATAATAAAGCTGAAGAGTTTGTTTGTTTGTACGCGCTAATTTCCGATTTGAAAAATTCTTTCAGATTTGGATAGTTCATTTATCGAGGAAGGCTATGGGGTATATATCATCACGCTACTGCTAATAGGAGCGGAGCACCAATGAAGAATGTTTCAAAAACGGGGGAAAATTTTCACGCTGCGGGCAATATAAGACGCAACCGAGGTTGCGTGGGTCAGCTAGTGTTAAATAATTTTGTTTTCTGGTATATTTTTTGTGTCGGTGTTAAATTATTAAAATGAAAAAGAACTTGACAATTTTATTTTGGGCAGTTTGCAGTTTATTAAAGTTTGTTTTAGCTGCCGATCCATACACTTCTATGAGATACTCAAGGTGGGATTTTACAATCGAATAGTAAATTGTATAACATACTTTTGAAGACAAACATCTAACTATTCCTCAAAAGACTCGAAATTTTGTACAAAATTTCTGAATATGCATCTCGTAGGTCAGTCGGCTATCCAATATTAATCCCAGGCGTTTTTCATAACTTACTTGCCTTAGAGTATCGCCATCGAGAGACTTATGGTTGTGTATCTTTTTATTTTTAGCTTTATATAATTTTGTAGTTTGTCTATGTATTGATGGTAAGAAGATTACGTTTGAAATATTTTTCCGAAACTGCAAGTCCTTTTTGAGCTTCTTGTATTATTGTTTCTATGGTATTTCCAAAATAAAAATGACAATCATCGGCATATAAAGTGATATATCACATTAGTCCCATTTCTTGAATGTTATTCCCGTAATATGTGATTTCGTTCCAGTTATTTTGTTCCAACACATGGTTGTTTGTAGTTAATTGAAGGGTTTTAATTTCATCCCTAATGCCCGAAACATCATTTAATATTTTATTCACTATTGCAGTCTGTTGCTTCATACAACTACTGAAGGCAGCCATCTTTTCATTACAGAAATCCCTCAATACTTCACTTAAGTTAACATTTTTGGGAAGCTTTATTTTTCGTGGTTAAATTTAGATAAGTCTGGCTGAGATCCTCCACAAACTTGGGATTTTTGTGGTGTCCGTGAAGTCATTATAAATAAGTTAATTCAACTATCACAAATTATATGAGTGCAAATATGCCCTTACTCTTGAGATGTATGTAGTACGTCGGTCAACCGATTGTCGCGTGTCGTCACCATCGGTCGGAGTATAGAGCAGGTTGGCAATCAACAACCGGACAGGTTGTTGATTGCCGGTGTGCGAGGTTTTGTGTTTTTTAACTGTAAATAATGTTTTGATTAATGATAAATTTGATAATGAAAAATAAATCATCAAAATACCCCTACAATGAAGTTTAATTTTAAGTCATGTTTCCATCAATTGTTTTAGTTTTTTTAAACTCCTTATTCTGTGTTTGAAAATGTATCCGTCAACAGCGTACCTACCCGTGTGTGTGTCGATTATCGCTTTAAGAGTGCTTTTTAGCTTGACCTGTAATCGCTTACCATCAGGCATTACGTCTGCTCGTTTGCCCCCTATTCCATAAAAATAAAAAAACTACGACACATATATTACAATTAATACAATTTATTTAAAGTACATCTATCTTAAATTTACTTTAAATCGGTTCAGCGTTTTAGACGTGAAAGGATAACAAACAGAGTTCCTTTGGCATTTATGATAAAATTGTAGTACTAATTGTACACACTGAATAATTACATATTTAAAGAAAAAGGGAAATATATACTCTTATATAAATGTGCGCTTAAACCACATCTAATTTTATTCAACCGGAGGACGATAATTCGGAGTATGGTTTATGTCCATCCATACAAGCTCTTTACCACTGCCCTCAATCAATTGTTTGAGAGAATATTTTAGTCACCCACTTTTCGCAAAAATACATTTGGATGGATCTATGCAAATAAATAAAATTGGAGTGGCTGTTTGTAATATTAAAATAACCGCTTTTTACCAATAAAACCTATACAAGGTATTATTTATTAATGTCACCGTAAGATTGTAAAAACGTTAGATTATAATCTACTTAGCGAGATTGTACATTTTTGATAGATTATCTACTCTGATATACTGCTTACAACTGTCCCTGATTGAATGGTTTTACAGTAGGCCGTTGAATGGTCATAGAGTTAGGTTAGATTTTCGTTAATTAATCAAAAAATCATTTTACTGTCACAACAATTTTATGTAACTAATTCTAAAACTGCGAGGTATTTTCAACATGAAATCAATTTACAATCACAAAAATACTTTATTTTCGGCAACAAACGAATGAATAAACAAATAATAATAATAATAATAATAATTTCTTTATTGTTTCAAAGCATACAGGTACATGGTTTGATCCCTAGATCCCACACTAGGATTCCCTGTGTCGTGGGATCCAGTCTCTTTCCGTCCGGTTGCCATCCGATACATCATTACATTAAATTAAACAAACGAAAAAGAAAAGCAAAATACAACGATAAATGAAAATTAGAAATCAGGCAAGCAAAAAAAAAATACTAAAAAATATATATCAAACAAATAAAAAAAAAAATAAAAACAAAGAAGGAAGTGCGGCAAATATACCGAGTGTTAGTGCCTGGGTAAAGCACTGATTGCACAGTTGAATGTTTGTGTCTGTGTCTGTGTGTGTGTGTGTGTGTGTGTGTGTGTGTGTGTGTGTGTGTGTGTGTGTGTGTGTGTGTGTGTGTGTGTGTGTATGTGAGTGTGTGTATGTATGTGAATGGGAGTGATTATGTATGTATGAGTGTATCTATGTGTGTTATGGTTTACTTTGTGTGTATGTTATTGTATGACTTTTAATAGGTCTTCAGTGCTGCCATAGTCAAGCTCAGCCAGCCACTTGTAGACCTTTTTTTTACAACAGTGGTTTGTTAGCTCTATGATACCTAGTTTGGCGTTAACTTTCCTGTACAAGTATGGGCCCATAAATTTGTACACTCTCCTTCCAATCGATTTACGACACCTCACGGTGTTCCATACCAACCTACGTCCTGAGCGACTGAGTGTGACATTGTTCAGGGCAGATTTGTGAAAGCGTAGCGTAGTGGAGATTATGTATAATTGTCGGACTCTGAGCAATCCCAGTTCTGAATAAAGTGCGTTAGTAGGGTATCTATATGACCTGCCGAATGCAGTTTTAAGGAGCGCACGTTGTGCTCTTTCTACTCTCATCATATGAGCTTTACCAGCAGCTCCCCATGCAGTAATACAATAGGTAAGAATTGACTGATAAAGAGAAAAATAAACCATCCTCAAAGTCTTCTCATTTGCAATTTTACCTAGACACTTAAAGATTTGCATAAGCATTCTAGTTCTTGTGACGAGTGCGTTGATATGTGTGGACCATGTAAGCTGGCAGTCTAAATGAACCCCAAGATATTTTATGGAGTTAATTTGTTCTATTAATGGGCATTGACATGTTCCCAGAGCCAAGCACGAGTGCAGTCTCAGGTTCATCGCGAGCTTGGGAGAAGAACGCTTTGACACATAGAAATTTACAGCTTTGGTTTTTCCTATGTTTAGAGTAAGGAGATTCAATTGCAGCCAGCTGGAAATAGTTTGCATGCCCAGTTCCACATTGACCTGGGTATCATTCCAAGTTTTGCCAAAGAAGACTACCGCAGTGTCATCTGCGTAGGTAATTATTTTTGCTTGGGCCAGCTCTAGAGCACACAAGCCATTAATGTATATGATAAATAGTGTCGGGCCAAGGACACTGCCCTGCGGGACTCCGAAATCAACAGATTTTAGATCACTGCAGTAGTCTCCCATGACCACTTTTTGTCTCCTGTCGCTCAAATAAGATTTGAACCATGCCAAAGCATCTCCTCGAATTCCCAAATGTTCCAGTTTCCGCATTAGTATCCTCCGGGAAACAGCATCAAACGCTTTGGCTAGGTCTAGGAAGACTGTAGTACACGTCATTCCTCGATCTAGTTTGTCTGTTATAAACTCAACCAAACTCGCCACTGCATCCTCCGTAGACCTGCCAGCTCGAAAACCAAATTGGTTTTCAGATAGATAACTGTTCTTTTCCAGATATGTCAACAATCTTTTGTTCACAACTCTCTCGAGTACTTTAGAGAGAGTTGCCAGCAATGAGATCGGACGATAGTTACATGGAGCCCTGGGATCGCCACTTTTGTAAATAGGACATACGTTTGCTGTTTTAAGGCAAGTAGGGACGGTACTTGTTGATAAACTCAGATTACACAGGAAAGCGATTGGCTGAGCCAAGACCCGAGCACAGCTTCTTAATATTCTGTTATTTATGCGATCATCACCAGAAGCAGAAGCCACTTTTAGATTTGACATTATTTTATGAATTTCGACTTCGTCAGTAGGAGAGAAAAAGAAAGAGTCCCTATTAGAACCGCTGGATAGTCCAAGTTTTCTTGCTAACTCAGTCTCAGTAGATCCCAACTGTTTAAGTATATTGTCGGCTAGATTTTCACCTACTGTTGTAAAGTAGTCATTTACTATGTTTAGTGCTAGTTTAGGATTGACGCTATTAGTTATGAGTTTAGAGGTTTCATTGTTATTGTTTTTTATGTTACAGATGTTCTTTATTTCAGTCCAGAGCTTTTTGTTATTTCCTTGTGCGTTGTCCAAAAGTTTACGTTCGTATTCCACTTTTAAATTTGTTAAAATATTGTTACAATAATTACGATAAGTTTTGTATTGTTGTTGGATAATTGGGTTATTTTGATCTTTTTTAGCTTTCAGGTGTAAGGAGTCTCTGCGTCTAATACATTTAAGCAAATTATTTGTTATCCATGGCTTATTAATAACTTTTGAGCTACAGCAACGGCGTTTAGTGGTGTGTTTGTTAACTTTATCTGTAAGGCACCTTACAAAAAGTTCAGCTGCCTCTTCCATATCGCGAATCCCATAAAGCCATCCCCAGTCTTCATCCTCTATGTCTTTGATCAAATTTGGGTAGTCTATTTTTGTGATGTATTTTTGGGAAGTTGTACTATATGAGTCCTTGTAAAGCCCAACAACCACAGTACCGTGATCTGTAATTCCAGTGTCACACACTAACACGGTAACTTTCCTTCGAGATCTTAGTAAGACGTGATCCAAGCAATTTTCACCACGCGTGGGGAGTGTATGTCCGGGATAATATCCATAGTGGCCTGTTAACTCCAAGTAGTCCAAGGCTCGTCTATCTGTGCAACTTGGCTTAATATCTAAGTTCACATCTCCCACAATTGCACAAGTGTCACCTTTACAAGTCTCAATCACTTTCAGGAGAGAATTGCAGAAATTAGTAATATTAGTAAAGGAGGGAGACCTGTACAGAGAAATTATTGAGAGCTCGTTGTTAATATTAATTTTCAAACAGTTGGAATCCTGAAAAGGCGGCTCAGTAACAGATACGGGTAGAGAAGATTTAGTAAAAACTACTATTCCGTCATTTTGGTTAAGGTAAGATTTAGAGCAGTAAAAGTTGAAGTTATCAAGTTTATAACGTGGAGAGTTATCACTAAGCCAACACTCAGTTAGAATTATTATATCTGGAGAAAAGGATAGACGGCTTAGCAGAACAAGAAAATCATCAAAATTTTTATTTATACTACGTATGTTTTGTACAACTACAGTGTACTGTTTCCCAGTATCTCCTATATAGGTTTGACATTTTTCAATAGAATTTAATTTGATCTGAGTACAAAGGTTAGTTTTATCAATATCATCGATCATTTGTGTAATGTTAGCCATTAGTAAACGTCAGTAAACTCAATGTCCAGCCAAATGAGCAGATAATTGCAAAGTTGGGCTATGGCGCTGTAAGTAAATTGAATGAATATTTGCCTCTCCAATTCTGTGTTATGTATCCGATAAGAAATATTTGTGTGGGTGTTTAGGTATTTTTTGTGTGTAAGTGTAAGGTATATCCCTATGTATGTGTTATATGATGTGTGTGAATGTGTGCTGTATGGTGATTGTGTGTTATGGATAAGTTTTGGAACTCGAGAGTATTTTGTGCGTATGCGTACATATGTAACCATGTCAGAGCACTTGCATGGGTCATTATGAGTAATTTGTATATATAGGAATTGTAAGAAGATTGATATATTGACGTAACTGAAGTACATAAAGTGACCATTATTTACATTATTTTCATACATGTAACCTTCCAAATATCGTACCAAACATTTGTCACAGTTAACAGCGCGGTTACACATAGAACTGCTCAGAGACAGCACACACAATCTACAAGCCCCAAGCTTAAGCATTATACTGTTGAGATAAGGTACAAAAATAAAAATAAAAATATCACTACAAATATTAGATTGCGACTCAACACTAGCCCAACATAGTACATACCAATGACTGTGACCAAAATTGCATCTATATAAGACACTGCATAAATATATTGTACAATAATTACAATGCAAAACACTGCACCTAAACAACACGGTTAGGCAACGGAATAGGAACACTGACAGTCATTTTTTTGCACTTACGGTTTCAGACTGCATTTTATTTTTTAGTTCATAAAGGGTTTTTTCATTTTTTATAAGTTCAGCGGGTAGTCCTTGTTTCTTACGGATAAATACCCTGCCGTTTGCTACCCAGCAGTATTGGTAAGATTCAGTCTTAGCGAAGTCCCGAGAGAGGAAGAGAAGCCTTTTTGTTTTCATTGTAATATTTTCAGATATAAATAAGGTCTGTGGAGGCCCCTGCAGACCCAGGTGATTACTATTAATTTCATTGTTTTTATTATACAAATTCCAAGCTTTGATATCTTTCAGAACTTTTTCTTTAATCAAAGTGTTTGCGAATTCAGCTACTACCGTGGTGGTGAGGGTATTTCCTTTAGAGGGTAGTCTATACACATCCTTGATATAAATATCCTGAATCTCAACATTAGTGACGCTCAATAAACGCTTAAACATCTCATATAAGTCCTCTTTAGTCTCACTCTTTGTTTTAAGAACTCCTCTAATCTCAATGTTGGTCTTCTTACTATTACGTTCGAATGTTTCAATTTTGTCTTCCAGTACTGAGATCTCGGCGCGGAACTGACTTCGTTCCCCTTCCAACCTGTCTATTTTGTACTGGATGTCCGTCATCTGGCTGGACAAAAAATCCACATTAGAAATTATGTCCTTGTTTACCTTTTGTATGTCACAGTTCTGCTGCTTTATATCGCAAATATTCCTCTCAATGGAAGCAATAGTGCAGTAATGGTTCTTAATGTCCTGCATGCTACCATCCAGAGCATCCAATCTGCAATTCTGTTGAGTGATCATTGCCACAAGCAGTTCCCTTATATCCTCTATTGAGTCCTTCTCGCGAAACGATTCCTCCTCTAAACGTGCGCGCTTGTTGTTTATATTTCGCACCGTGACACTGCCTACCAAACCGGCAAGCGATTCGTTTTCACTACCACTCGTGGACAGGTCCGGCTCGGACGCAGATATATGTTTAGGTGGCGTTCGCATTGCGCTCATAATAAGGTTAAGTAAATATTATGTAAACAGTGCCCAAATGAACAGTTACAACAAGACAGGTTTTGTGTATTCAATTAGTATTGAGTTATTTCCGTATTACCAATCTTATCCGCTCAATACTGCATCTGTCTCGCTGAGGTTAAGCGCAATTATTCTCTGTTATAACAAATTAATAGTGCATAGATATATCTGCATATAACGCGTCGCTGGCGCAGTGATACGCCGCTGCAGCCGTTTGTGTCGAGTATGTATATACCGTTTATGTATATACTTGGTGAGCACAGCCGCAACCGGCGTTGACAAGACAGAGATGAGAATGTTTACCTGTCTCTTTAACGTTGCGGGTGTGGGGGGTGCCCCTCCGAGGTCCTGTGCCCGAAGTGATACAATCCGATGATCTGTCGATAAGTTCGATCTTCGCTTGTCAGTTGAGTAGTTTATTGGCTTTACTGAACTTGTAGGAAATATTCGTGAACTTTATAAACTAATTCAAATTAAAATATTAACATTAAATAAACGGATAATTTAGCGACACGACTGCTCACGAGTAAACTAGAGATGAAACGTATTTACGCTACCAGGGTTTAAAACCAGGTTTTCAATTCGAAGTACGGCGCCCTGGTACGAGCAAAAAATACTTGCAAGTGTATGAAAGTATATGTGCTGAAGTCGTATGCTCAAAAAACTTGACCACTACACATAAAAATACTGCATAGGAAAATGATTCATATCTTAATAAGAATAAAAAACACAATCGGATTTGTAAATAAAAATACTTTCAAGCCCAAAGTAATTTTTTTTTATACGATTTTGCTCCTTATTCTCAATGAGTTACGGGTCGAATTCTTATGTAAATAAAAAATACTTTGAACCTCAAAGTATTTTTTTATTTGTACGATTTTGCTCCTTATTCCTTATAGAATACGGGCTGAATTCCTATGAAAGTATTTTCAAATTTGGGCACCGCGGCCGGACACGTCGTACGCGTCGCGTCATAAGCAGTACGTACGGGGCTCGGCGTGTTGACGTACCGAGCCCTGTCTGTACCCGAGGCGAGCCCGAGTATTTCCTTCTCCTTTTATCTACAATCTACATTAATATTATAAAGGGGAAACATTTGTATTTTTGTATGTAACGAATAAACTCAAAAAGTACTGCACCGATTTTAATAATTCTTTCACCATTCAAAAGCTACATTATCCACGAGTAACATAGGCTATATTTTATTTTGGAAAAAAATAGGGTTCCGTAAGATATTTGGGTTTTTCGGACACAAGATGTAAAAAATCAACCAGAAAAGTTACTTATTTTGCGTACGCTGCCTAAACGATAAAAGATAGAACCATAAAAGTTCTAATTTGTGTGTCTGTCTGTTTGTTCCGGCTAATGTCTGTAACGGCTGGACCGATTTGGACGGGACTTTCACTGGTAGGTAGCTGATGGTACAAGGAGTAACTTAGGCTTACATTTTTTAGACTAGCTTCGCCCCGCGGCGTTACCCACGATACGACAATAACCGCGGGTAACACCGCGGGGTTCAGCTAGTTTTATATATATTGATACTTAAAAATCTTTGATACTAACAAATACTTTCAAATATTTTTAAAAGCGTCCATAATTGTAGCCCGACTCGATGACATATATATCGTAATTTTGATACTTAAAAGTCTTTGATATTAACAAGTACTTTCAAGTATTTTTAAAACCTGGTTTTTGACCCTGGTATTTTTTCGGACTCGTACTTATAAGCCCTGGTATTCAATTTTGCAAGTATGTCTCATCGCTAGAGTAAACCACTGACAAAATATGGCGGCGCGGATATATGCTGTTCAACCAATCCTCTGTCATTGTTTTTTAATTGTCTATCTGGCAACCATAATCTTATGACACTTGAATGTGTAATTTATATTATAATAATTGTGTATGGTGGTCCATTGAAATGTATGGTTAGCGAAATGTTAAAGATAAGATATTTTTAATAATATCTTCATTGCGTGTGACATGCTTAAACTGCTGGACATAGCTGCCTTTTCAAATTTTATATCCAACAACCGGGCCTGTGCTCCCCGTTACTCGTTATTACATCAGCTATCAGCGCGAAAATCACTGGATTTTCTTGTACCTTTATAATAACCGGGTAACGCTGCGGGGCGAAGTTAATTTAAAAAGTTTGGCTAAGGTACTCCGTGTATCATCAACTATATAGTCCGTCTGTCCGCCTAACAGCAGTCCCGTCAAAATCAGTTCAGTCCTGCTAGAAACTAGATGGAACAAGCATACAGACAGATAATAAAATTAAATATAGAATTTTTTATGTATGTAAATTATAAACATAAAAATAAGTAAAATTAAAGTGTAAATTAAATTTTACTTATTCGTATAGATAAGTAAATTGGACATTTTTAGTTAAGTTTTCTACGAATATAATTGGCTGCACGGTTGGCCTAATGGTTGAAGTAGTCGCCACGCTGCTTTCTACTGCCCAAAGATTGTGGTTTCCAATCCCACATGGAACAACACTTCGTGTGATCCACAAATTGTTGTTCTGAGTCGCGGTGATCTTTTCATGTATGTTTCTAAACTCCTCCGCGACACAGGACGTATTCCTAAAGCGTGAGTTGTCTTTACAGTTACTCATCAGGTAATTACGATCAAGATATTAAATATGTACATAATTAATCCACCCATTTTCAGGTTTTAATACTACTAACGTTACAGTAATAGAGTGTGATGCTGAGGACGAAACATCTATGAGGATCATGTTGAGGAACACCAAAGTTGTTATAAATTGTACTGGCGTCAATGTAATCCTAAGTCCAAAGATCGTAAAAGTTTGTATCGAAACAGGAACGCATTACGTCGACATATCATCCGAAATATATGTAAGTTGCTTTTAAAACAATTGTTTTATTATTTATAACAGGCAGACAATATTCTGGCACACTGGTCAACTCGAACCAAAGTTTTATTTTGGTGCTTAATAAAAACTCATTCAAAATTCAATTCCGATTTATCCTCGACCTCGTAAATGGTATTCTTGTAGTATTGATGCAAAAAGTTGAAAAAGAAAAAACCAGTATTGCGATAGCCTAACGAGTAACGACCTACGTAACTGCGATGTCTTGTTTGTTAAGAATGTTAAGTAATAATTTAATTTCGTTGCCCAGTGACCTTCATTTGCTGATCTCAAATCACCGACGATTAAGATTAAAAATTTAATTTTTTGCTTACAACTCTATGATGAGGAAACTCATCCTGTGTAAATGAATTGTATATAAATAAATAAATGAGTACCAAGGTTCTCCTTAACATTGAACCTAATATATATTTACACATGGGAGTTACATGTCTTATCTTATTTGCCCTAAAAAGTGTAATGAACCACTATAGTGAAATATCCATACCAATAGTATAAGCTGAAGAGTTTGTTTGTTGGTTTGAACCGCTTTGTCTCAGGAACCGCTCGTCCGATTTGAAAAAATATTGCAGTGTTGGATAGTACATTTATCGAGGAAGGCTATAGGCTATATATGATCACGCTAATACTAATAGGAGCGGAGCACCAATGAAGAATGTTTCAAAAACTGGGAAAATTTTCATGCTACGGGCAATAGAAGACGCATACGAGGTTGCGTGGGTCAGCTAGTAATGAAATAAAAGGGGAATTGACTCAAAAAAGGTATTTTGCTGAGAATAAAATGGTCAACGTGTCGTCAGTATGACAAGAATATTTTTCATGACATTTATATGAGATCGAAAGATCGACTATTGACCTTTACGTACTTACTCATATATTATAATCATACCCTGGTATATTTTCTTTTCAGCATATTCTAAGCTTATACCAAACATTTGATGAAACGGCAAAAGATGCAGGTATACTGGTGATACCATGCTGCGGTTATTCTAGTATACCCACGGAAGCTGGCATGATATATTTAGATAAAAAGTTTAAAGGTAAAAACATAGCTTGAACTCTTTCAGAATTTATTGTTAAACAAGAATATTATATTATTCATTTACGAACTTATTATAATTCATTGTTTTAAATACGATATTTTGTGTAAGGTATACTACACTCAGTGGAATGCTACGTCGAAAATTTCTTACCGATAAGTCTACTACCGAAAACACTAGTACATAATGGAACTTGGACATCCCTCGTTCATGTGTTGATGACTTTCAAAGAACATCTAGCGTTAAAAAAAGAAATTTTACCGAAACCAGTTGAACCTGAAAAGCATACGATTGTAAGGTACGTTCGTAATTAGTATGGAATAACTGATGTTCAGTTAATTGTAGAAGGTGATTGGTAATTTGAACCTGTGTTTACTTTTGTTGGTGTTTGCTAATAAAATGTAGCTTGTGTTTGCTCAAGAATCAAAGTATCTCCATGCCAAATTTAACCGTGGGAGAGCTATGCTTCGGCATGAATGGGTCGGCTCGACCGGAGTGATACCACGGCCTCACAGAAAACCGGTGTGAAATAGCGTTTGCGCTGTGTTTCACCGAGTGAGTGAGGATACCGGAGGCCCATACCCCAACCCTTCCCCCCATCCCCTTTCCCATCCCCCAAAGGTCGGCAACGCACTTGTGAAGCCTTTGGTGTTGCGAGTGTCCATGGGCGGCGGTAATCGCTTACCATCAGGTGATACGTCTGTTCGTTTGCCAACAATTCAATAAAAAAAAAATCAGTCTTTTAAAAAATAATAAAAATATATTGCTTTATTCGTGGCAGCATAACTGACTGAATGATAGTTACTTGAGCATATTTTTTTTGTCATTAACACAAGTTAATCTAATCACCTTCAGTACCTAAATCTATATTACTATTGTGATCGATGTCGAATCTGCATCTTATGAGTCAGAGATAATTACGCCTGGCTGTAAAATATTATAATTGCAGCTACACTCTGACTGCAATAAAATTTTAGTACCTCCTCAGCGTTAGGTTTTGCAAAATAGTTGGCCTATTGAACGTAACATAATTGCAAATTGCAAACATAAATAAGCTGTAAATGCGGTCAGGACCATAAATAAGTAGTTATATACATTTATAGTAATTTATATAAGTCTTGCCATAAATACTGTTACAATTAAAAATAAACAAAATATTACTACATATTTAATTTAAAATCTGTCATTTTTATACGATTGTTCATTTGTCCTAGAGTCCCTAAAACTATCCATACGATTGGTAGTGAAGAATTTTCCCATAGAAAAATTGCGTGCTACTATTGATAACCGGCCTCAACGTTTAAAGGACTATATCGCGGCCAATGGAGACCATTTCGAATAAGCTTTATATATTTTTTATAGTTTTCCATTAATGTATTAATGTAGTAATGAATTTTATGTATAATAAAAAGAAATGATTTTCTTTGAAACAATATTTATAGCAAGACTAAGTACAATTAAATCGAAGGTCAAAAATGTGTGAATATTCCTTAAAGTGATCTCCCTAGTTTGAACATCTAACATTCAACTCCACCTTGTCCCAAACTAAGCAGAGCTTATACTATGAGTACTAGACAACTGATTTAAATACTTTTTTTTTTAAATACTCACATATTACATAGAGACCCAAATTCCGAACCAAATATATTGCAGATTATACGAACATTTGGTCCGACTCGGGAATCGAATCAGAAGAAGAAGAGAAACACTTATTACGTACAGTGTCCAATTGTGGTCTTAGGCCTCATTGGGAAGGAGGTTTTGGCCTACTATATCGCCCTGGCCAGACCAATTTGTTTTAACTTTCTCTTTACCGTGTTGCCGCCCTGCCCACTCGAGGATGATTGACTGAAGAACCTCGGCGGGGAAAATCTGGGCTAAGATAACCAGACTGATGATAAAAATACTTAATTAGTTTCTAAATATATTAAGAAGATATTATAGATAAATCACACCCAGGCAAGGAACAAACGATCCTGTTCTTCACAAAATTGTTTGTTGTTGGTGCTAATATGTATATACTTATAAATTTTGACTGCCTTTGTGGCGCAGTGGTAGCATATGCTACTGTTGTGCTTGAGGTCTCGGGTTCGGTTCCCGGATCAGACCAAATGTTTGTATGATCTACAAATATTTGTTTCAGAGTTTGGATGTTTTTTTGTATAATATGTAGGTATTTACAAAAAAAACTATACTTATGTATTTATAGCAGTTGTCTAGTACACATAACACAATCTCTGCTTAGTTTGAGACTCGATGGTATTGTGTGTTAGATGTCCAAAATATTTATTTACTTAATTACATGAAAATGATAATATTGTGTGTTCCAGACGATTTTTCTTCCGCAACTACGGCCAACTATGGTTTCCGTGGCCTGGAGTAGAAAACGATACCGTGCAAATGTCCCAGAAACATTTACATGAAGAAAGTGGAAAGAGGCCAATTCATTTTAAGGCGTACACCACCTGTGAAAAGTGGTATTACTTTTTAGTCATTCCTATGATGTACATTTACTACTACTTGTGTTATTTTAAGTGTTTTGCAAGCTTGCTAATATATTTTCCACGAGTCTTCACATTAGGTTTGATCTCGAAGAAGGGACCTACACATGAAACAAGACAAAAAATGCTATTTAGCTTTCTTTTAAATGGCAAAGGATGGCAAAGAGGTAACCAGAATAGTGAACCAACGAAAACAAAGATAGTAAAGGTATGAAAATATGTTTAAATATAATGATTTAGTTTAATCAACTAAAGTAACTGTGTATTAATTAGTTTCGGAACCTGTTGCATCCATGTATTCCTTTCCGTGTGGTGACGCATTAAGAAAACGCAGTGTCGCCAGTCGCCACCCATTTCATTCCGTGGGTTTCGTAAGGGACGATTGAGGAAGCTTCAGACTGCGCAGGAAAACAGGACTGCAAAGAAATGGTATCGTAGGCCATCACCCCCTTTCTAAGAAAGGCCTGTGTCCAGCAGTGGGCTGTTAAATGCTGTTGACGATGATCATGAGGAAGACGCTTTCCATCATTCGTTATTTTTAAAATTACATGGGCTTTCGTGGAAGCTATAGTAAAAATAACTTTCATTTCATATTGGCAATAGTTACATTTGATTGTTGACCTAATTCTCTTTATTGACTGACTAGTGCAGTACTGCGGGAATCGCACAGTTTTTTCCTGAAAAGTTTTATCTTGTGCAAGCTTATCACTGTACTAGCTGAACCATACACGCTACACGCGGTATGACGGGCGGTATATTTATGATGTATAAGCTATATTATTATAAAGTTTCATCAAAATCCATACACTAGTTTTTGCGTGAAAGAGCAACAAACATACTCACAAACTTTCGCGTTTATAATATTAGTAGGATATACTGATGCTGATAAGCTGAATGTTTTGTATAATAACTACATAATTAAAGTTGAGAACTTAAAATGACTCTAGTGCATGCGTGCATAGTCTCTAGGCAATCAACTTCTATTTTGTTTACTTTGTGGCGATAATATCATGAGACTACAACGCCGAACATTTGTATTAATTTTTATAGAATTATAACTAAAACTTAGCATCTTAAACTGGACTACAAATTCAAATCTGAACTCTAAAAATTATGTTGTACGAACATAATTTTTAGAGTTCAGATTTGAATTTGTACTGTGTTCTAGTTTCAATATTTTATTTAAGTCGGAATAGATTTTTTGTTATTAGTAAATACTTTTTAAATATCAGAGTAGAAAGGCATATTTTAAAATTTATCGAACTACAGAAAAGTTTATTTTTATAGTTATTTTAAAAACATAGTTTCGTCTACTTTAATATCAATTTATTTGCCAGGTGTCCGGAAAGGATCCTTACAATTCAACAGGTTGTGCTGTTAGCATAAGTGCTATTACAATAATAAGACAAAGATGGAAAATGCCAACGTAAGTATATTTTTACGTGATTACAGAAAAGCCAAAGGAAGGTTATGATATTTACCCGACTACGGCAAATACAAAAAAAGGTTATGATTTTGACAGGCTATGTATATATCTATTCCCTCATAGCTCCTCAACTACGTATAGAACTGGACAAATGAGATATCATTAGATGCGTCTTGATCAGATTGAAAAGTTTAGCGATATTTTACGCCATCAGCACTTTCAGCCATCGGTTGCAGTTGTCATGAACATCTATGACAATAGTTCTTAAATATTCCGTGCCCTTAAATATACTAGTTCATCCTTCGAATAGGTAGAAGAAGGTATGTTATTTGAAATTATTAATTATATACTTAGATTAATGCATTTTTTTTAATTTCTTTTTAGAGGAGGTGTGATCATGCCAGGTGCTGCCTTTTATAATACCGATATAGTGGATCGATTAAAGGGCGACTTCAAGTTCGAAGTTTTGCAATGATGAAAAGATTTAATTTGCATGTTTTTATTATAAGTTATGAACATAATATATCAATTTCAAATGTTGTGCTAAATCAAAGAATTTAATAAAGTGCTATCGTGAATATTTATTTAGCCATTTTGATGACAATGACATTAGCTATTTTCGATCAAGTTACGTACGGTCACATTACAATGAATTTTTCTGACCTGACTAGCTGTGCCCGCGACTTCGACCGCGTGGAATAGTTTTTTTTTTATTTTTGCATAGTAGGCAAACGAACAGACGCATCACCTGATCTGTGTGAAAGTGTATCTTGAACATTGCCCATCGTTGAATTAACTCTAAATTATTGGTATGCGCACGTGATACTCATAATAATTTAACTATTCACTTGTCCTTATAGTCCAAGCGTCAAAGGCAATGAAGTGTGCAAAATATGAGGACAGCAATCTATGCAAGTTCTGAACTCAGAAAACCCTATAGATTTTTTTTTTTTTTTTTTTTTTATTGAATAGTGGGCAAACGAACAGACGTATCACCTGATGGTAAGCGATTACCGCCGCCCATGGACACCCGCAATACCAAAAGCGTCACAAGTGCATTGCCGACCTTTGGGGGATGGGGAGAGGGAATGGGGGAGGGGTTGGGGTATGGGCCTCCGGTATCCTCACTCACTCGGTGAAACACAGCGAAAGCGCTATTTCACACCGGTTTTCTGTGAGGCCGTGGTATCACTCCGACCGAGCCGGCCCATTTATGCCAAAGCGTGGCTCTCCCACGGTAAATAGTGACATAGTTGTGACTTTGGATAACATTTATACAGCCATTCCGGGCCCGCCGTTCTCGGGAACGGGCCAGGTACCGCAGGCGACTCAGGCACAAGCCTACAGATGAGGCCATCTGTCACCCTAGCAGAAGCAGGTTCGGGTGGCGGGGGACAGTAACGGTAACGTTGGGGTTCCCAAACAGAAGGGGGCCGTAGATCGCCCGAAGTACTTTGAGATTCCAGGGTTTTACTTTCTAGGGTGCACCTGTTTACCCCGACATCTAGTACCCGAGACGGCATACGGTTTTAATCGGTTCGAGTCCGACATGCCACCAGGAGGTGGTATCCGAGGGCATTTCCGCACAGGAACAAAAAAAGAACGGGTAATCTTCGGAAGTACTGTTTTTTCACTAACAGAAAGCGACACTATTCAAGAGTGACATAGACTATATTTTTCTATGATTAAACAAAAAATTCAGTTAAAAATAATAGTATGTAGTATTTATAAATAAAATCGAAGAAAAGTGGGCGATTCATACCCAACGAAGTGGGCACAGGTCAGATAGTATAATATTTGAAACATCGTCAATCGTTTTAAAATAGGAATAACTTTTTTTTTATTGAATAGGGGGCAAACGAACAGACGCATCAGCTGATGGTAAGCGATTACCGCCGCCCATGGACACCCGCAACACCAAAAGCGTCACAAGTGCGTTGCCGACCTATGGGGGGTGTTGCGGGTGTCAATGAGCGGCGGTAATCGCATACCATTAGGCGATACGTCTACTCGTTGGCCGTTTTACATAAGAAAAACTTGTATGCAATGATTGTATGCTATAAATTGTATTTAGTGTTGATAAATAATTTAAATTTACCGAAACGTCTTGTTCAACACATGACATCAGTTTTTTTCACACACATTTTGCCCCAAACTAAGCAAAACTTGTACTATGCCAGCTAAGTGCTTTATTTTGTAAATCCGTAAATAGTTATCAAACTATTCTCAGAAGATATATTTCAAGGTCGGGCTTCAAACATTTTAGTCGACCCGTCAAACATTTTCAAAATGTGAAAAAAAACAATTTTATGTCGGCAGAGTGGTCAAAATATTATTACTATCAGTTGGCAATATTGTGTTGGCTGACATTGTTCATAATAATGTTAACAAATAGTATGTCAATGGTATCTAGGCAAACAAACTTGTTACAAATATTTTTGTAATGAAGAAAAATCAACTTTATTGCCCGTAACTAGAGTGTACTTGTACTCGCATGAATACGTAACTGACATGTCTTTTGTTTCGAATAACTTTAGAAAATAAATATTATTACCGAGAAAAGGAATAGAATGCAAGTATTTCAATTAAATCGAGCTTGAATTGGGTATTTGAAAAAAAATTTTTTTTGTGATAAATGGAAAGATCATATATAAGTTTTATAACAAAACTATTTTTTTTTATTTTTTTTTTCGCAATAATTCAAGTTATTTCAAAATAAAAATTAAGTTTTGAATCCAGTACCGAAGACGCGCCGACAGCTCCCGAATAAACCCGAGCGCGTGTGACGTCACAATGTTAGTTTTCACTCATTGCAGTTGTTATAGAAATAATAAGTACAGTGTTTTGATCTATTTAATTTTGTTGTCATTGTTAAATATTCAAATTTATATTAAAAATGTCGAAACTCAAGAGTTATCATTCTTGTTTTGTACCATTATGTACGAATACTACAAAAACAACTCCTGACAAAATGTTTTTAAATGTTCCCCAAGATGACAAAAAATTGGTTATCATAAATATATCAACATCAGGAATATTATCAGACTTTGCCTTAATAAAATCCTTTATCACACATAGCTAATATTTATTTATTTATTTATTTCTATTTTTTTTAATATAATCGGAACCAACAAACAACTCGTTTTTTAGCAATAAATTTTCAATATTATTGTCTAGTCACGTGTCATAGCCGTAAACGCCGTACTGTTATTAAATAGCTATGTCACCGTAAAATAACAAGATCCGTAAGTTTATCAATCTACTAGGAAGTTTATAAACTTTCGTAGGATTCTAAACGGGAGATAAATTGTAATATTTTACGTCCACATTTTCGTAAATTTATCAATTTCCGACGTCACACGGTAAACTTATAAACTAACGGATATCTATTCTTAAGATTTTATATGGTTCGACCAATCACAGAAACACTTTTAAATATACGCATCTTTGAAATACGTAAAATAACACACTGCTCTCTGATAGGTCATAGTGGCAATGCTTGTGTCCATAGACTTTGGTACAATCAGACTTGACAAACTTTTTCGTCACTAAAAGTCTTTATGTCATACCTTTTGGCGTGATAGTATTCTTTGTCTGTGGGCCGACTTCCCAAAAATTTAGCTTTATTATAATTTTCTATCATTTTAATAACATTTTTAATTTTTTCCTCTGTCCATTCCGATTTCTTACTATTTTGGTTAGGTTAGGTTAGGTTATTTAGTTTACTATAAAACTAACTATAAAACTTTCGTAGCTCTGTGGTAAATTTTACTTGTTCAACAAATGTTCTAGCATTTATTATTTTACGAGTGAGTTCAGTAAGTTTATCAATTTACGAAAATGTGGAAGTAAAATATTACAATTTATCTCCTGTTTAGAATCCTACGAAAGTTTATAAACTTCCTAGTAGATTGATAAACTTACGGATCTTGTTATTTTCCGGTAACAGCTATAACATTATGACGTCATAACGACGGTGACCAATTCTGACGCGTTTATAGTCACGTGATTTTTATTGAAATTTTATCAATTTTTAATTGTTTATAATTTATTGAAAAAAATATTTTTTAACTTTCTTTCATCATTTATCAATATTATTAATAATAAAGTTTCAAAATACATAAAAAAAATCAATAGTTTTTTTTTTTCAAATTCCCAATTGATGTTTTCACATAATTTTGAGCACTTTAAGAGCATTAAAGATTGTGATGCTGACTGTGCTCCTACCGAAAGTCACTCAACGCGGCTAAAAGTATTCACAATAGAATAGAGCCCTTTAAATGATATTCTAACAGATTTACACAGATTTAAACATTAGCATAGAATAAGAAACATAGTACTCCACTTTTTAAGAGAGTTTGAGACTTGAGTGCATAAAATAGGTACACCTCCAAAATGACGAACAAAATAGTTATTTAATTTTGGAAAGTTTCTGAACGAGTGGGTCTTAAAATGGATAAGACAAAAATTGTGTTGCATGTCCATGTCACACCCACTCTAGTGAAAACTGGAGACTACAAAGGAGGTCAATCGTCATCATCAGTCGTATCCAACTAGGTTGGGCAGCGTTCAGAAAGCTGCGTCACGTTTTCTCGTCCAAAATACCGCAGTGTCCGCAAAACAAAAGTCTTATAACCTAACACACGTAGCATAACAAAGTGTATCTTGAACATTGCCCATCGTTGAATTAACTTTAAATTATTGGTATGCGCACGTGATACTCATAATAATTTAACTATTCACTTGTCCTTATAGTCCAAGCGTCAAAGGCAACGAAGTGTGCAAAATATGAGGACAGCAATCTATGCAAGTTCTGAACTCAGAAAACCCTATAGATTTTATTGTTTTTTTTTTTTTTTTATTGAATAGTGGGCAAACGAACAGACGTATCACCTGATGGTAAGCGATTACCGCCGCACATGGACACCCGCGACACCAAAGGCGTCACAAGTGCGTTGCCGACCTTTGGGGGATGGGAAAGGGGATGGAGGGGAGGGGTTGGGGTATGGGCCTCCGGTATCCTCACTCACTCGGTGAAACACAGCGCAAACGCTATTTCACACCGGTTTTCTGTGAGGCCGTGGTATCACTCCGGTCGAGCCGACCCATTCATGCCGAAGCATAGCTCTCCCACGGTTGAATTAGCTGAGCTCCAAGATATTACCCCGGGATTTTTGTTGTATGTTAATGAGTACTAGCAATCCTAAATAGGTCTCCCCACGGATATGACGCATATGTATAGATTAATTAACCAGAAATGATTATATAACCATCGCATAATGATTTAACATTCTAAAATATAAGTACTAAAAATATTGTACGTGGTTTATTTTCGGGAGAGGGTAATAATTTGGCAGGAGATCATTATATTAGACAATCTTATGTGATACGTTGCTTAGGATGGTACTCTGCAAAAATATAGACTCGGTGTGTTTAAGTTAAGTGTGAGAACGGGATTTTTTTTTACCGTAGGAGAGCCACGCTTCAGCATGAATGGGCCAGCTGGACCAGAGTAATACCACGGCCTCACAGAAAATCGGTGTGAAATAGCGCTTGCGCTGTGTTTCACCGAGTGAGTGAGGATACCGGGTGCCATATTTTTATTTTTTTTCTGGGTATCTTAAAAGACTGCCTCGTTTCTCGGTTAGCATAAGCGACTACCGATCAAGAGGTCTAGGGTTCGATTCCCGGGTCGGACTGTTGTTGGGTTTTTTTTACAAGAAATTATTAATAGCACCCTGAAGTACGCAACATGGCGGTTTTTCCCGCCTGTGCCTCGGAGAGCATGTTAAACCGTCGTTTGTGATTATCATGAACACCTATTACAATCGTTATTGGGAAATCAGTGCCCTTTAAATATACTGACAATTTTTTTTTTGTACGTTTGGAAACCCCCTCGCTCCTTCACCCCATCGGGGTTTGCGGCGGAATGGTGTGTCGGAATCGAACCGACTAAAACCACACGGTGTGCCAACTCTGCGCCTGAGAAGGGAGAGGTCCGGGAACTGCAGTTATTAACACGACCGGACCCCTCCCAGCGTCAATAAAACAACATACAGAACTATCTCAAATCATCTGCCGGTCTCGTATTAGTACCAGCTCCCCGTCTATGAGTACCTACTATAAAGTGACTCTATACAATCATATATAAAACGAAGTTGACCGTAAATCGAGACCCAGAAACCTGTTAGTTTCTAAATGAAAATGAAAACACGTGTTGATATCATGGTTTTCGGTGCAACGGGTTTCACAGGCAAATTTACTGTACAACAGTTGGCCCTTTTGACGAGAGAGAAATACAGAGATATTAGATGGGGTATTGCAGGACGTTCAAAGGAAAAACTAGAAAGTTTGGTTAGAAAGTTCCGTAATACAGGTAAGCAATTTTTTTCCATGTATTGTGACGAACCCCGACTAAGTTGAAATATTGTGCGTTTGGGTTTTAATACACTACACTGCTAGCCGAGCAGAGTGTAGCGCACGTTTATTTTTTATTTTTTTATGGAGTAAGTGCAAACGAGCAGACATGGTAAGCGACCTGATGGTAAGCGATTACCGTAGCCCATGGACACCCGTAACACCGGAGGCGTCACAGGTGCGTTGCCGGCCTTTAGGCGATGGGGGGAGGGGTTGGGATATGGGCCTCCGGTATCCTCACTCACTCGGTGAAACACAGCGCAAGCGCTATTTCACACCGGTTTTCTGTGAGGCCGTGGAATCACTCTGGTCGAGCCATGCATGCCGAAGCGTGGCTCTCCCACGGATTTTGTGAAAATGATGATGTACGTTTCCGGTGAGTGAGCAGTAGTAAGGCTCCTCAAGGTTTACCACAACAATCGATCCTGTACTGCACTTTGCCGGATTTATTTATATAGAGTACGTTTACAAATATCCAGCAGTTAAATTTGTAAAACAAAGCGGTCGACACGTGTAATTAATCAGTAGGTATAATAAAAAGGATAGAAAATTAACAAACTAACGACCTACCCATCAGCTTGATAATGTTCTTAGACTCGTATATCTTTTTCAGGTTTCAATATTAAAGATGTGCCCGTTATAGAATGTGACGTTGACAATGAAGAATCCTTGAAGAACATGTTGCGGTTAACCAAAGTCGTTGTAAATTGTACTGGCGTCAATGTAATCCTAAGTCCAAAGATCGTAAAAGTTTGTATCGAAACAGGAACGCATTACGTCGACATATCAGCTGAAATATTTGTAAGCTATAAGTTTTTAACCTGAAAGACTATGCAGTACCTGAATGACAGTTCTATTTATTTTCGTCATTTATGTGGACATTTGACCATTAAAAATTGTGTCTAATGAATTAAAATATCAAAATTTGTATTGTGCCATAATTAAAACGTTGATATTTAGATTATTATTGCTGGAAACGTAAAAAGTAATGAAAAGATGATAATTATGAATACTTTTTACGTTTCCAGCATATTCTAAACTTGTACCAAAGCTATCATAAGCGTGCTGAAAATGCAAATGTACTTGTGATACCATCCTGCGGTTATTCAAGTATACCTATCGAGGCCGGCATGATACATTTAGAGAAAACATTTAAAGGTAAAGAATATCAGTCTTAAATTTATTTAAAATAGTTCTTATAAGATTTTTTCTATTTATTGTTGTTATATGATGAAAAGTATATCGCATTTAAGGTACCCTACATTCAGTAGAGTGCTACGTGGAAAACTTCTCATCGAAGAGTCTGCCGACCGAACCTTTGGGTCATACTGGAACGTGGACGTCATGCGTACATGTAATGCTGACTTTAAAAAAGTGTTTAGCATTAAAAAAGAAAATTTTACCGAAATTAAAAGAACAAGAAACGGAAGAAGTTAAAAGGTAACTACTAGTGTAGTAGTACTAATAGTGATTTTTACTCTTTGCCTTATTAGTGTCACGTTTAAAAATGATTAATCTAACATATCAAAACCTATTGATAGGAGTTTTATGGTAGTTATATCCATAAAACCATAAAACCATTTGTTTTTACAAATTTTTAATTTTTAACTTGCAATGTAGGTATGTTTCTTCGGGTGGAATCTTGCAACTTAATTTTGAAGCAGATCTCAGAATCTTCAACCGATTGTGCTGAAATGTTGCAGGCATATGTATATAATGTGATAATACAATATTATGATGAAACATGAAGCTGATCTGATGCTGGAGTTGGAAAGTGGCCATAGAAACTTTATATGGAAACGACGCCACCCATTGAGTTCGGAATCGTTTGTTTGAGGGTCTGACGATGGCGCCAAGTGATCTTAGGGTCACTGTATTAAAACGACGTAACTGCCTCGAGATTGACCTGTTTCATTTGTCTTGATAAGCACTTTAATACTAGATATCTTGCAACATTAATGTGTTGAATGAGATGCACAGACTGACAAACCCATCCAGCGATAACTAAAAAGAAAAAATCAAATTAAAACAAAAAAACTTCTTTAAGGAACGAGCTGTTATTCAAAAGCACGAAAGAAATAAAATAAAGTATTCCTTAAAAACTTTTACTATCAACATATAATATCATTACACAATTTTTCTGATAAAAATGCTAATTTTTACATTTAGTTATCGCTGAACAGGTTTATTAGGGTACAAGATTAGAAACTCCTAGTGTAGGTAGAAATGATTCAAACATCAATTTTATTTATTCTAGATCATTTTTCTTCCGCAACAACGGCCAACTGTGGTTTCCGTGGCCTGGTGTAGAAAACGATACCGTGAAAATATCCCAGCGATATTTCTATGAAGAAAATGGAAAGAAGCCAATTTATTTCAATGCATACACCACCTGTGAAAAGTGGTACTACTTTTTAACCATTCCTGTGATGTACATTTACTACTTCTTGTGTTATTTCAAGTGTTTTGCAAAATTGTTGATAAATTATCCACGAGTTTTTACACTTGGTTTCATATCAGAGAAGGGACCTACACTTGAAACGAGCCAAAAATTGAAATTTAGCTTTCTTTTAAATGGCAAAGGATGGCAAACAGTTGACCAGAATAATGCACCAACGAAAACAATGTCAGTGAAGGTATGATAATAAGAGGTGTGTTCAAAAAGTATCGCGAATTTTGAATTTTCGCGGGTTACGTATATTCGAATTTCTATTTTTTTGTGGCGTTATGTTGGTACTCATGTCTCTCACTTATACCGACAAGCTCGGCCATTTTGAATGTTCACTTAATTGTTGACAGCTGCTTTGCTTGCACGTGTTTTGGATCGTCTTCGATTTTTACTTATTCAAAAAAATGGATCAAAGAACCTGTATCAAATTTTGTGTGAAAAACGAAATTAAGTGCGCGGATGCATTCCGAATGTTGACTGTGGCATACGGAGAAGCTACCTTGGACCGAAGCAACGTTTATCGGTGGTACAAAATGTTTTTAGAAGGCCGAGAAGATGTGAACGACGAAGAGCGTGCCGGACGCCCGAGCACTTCAACAACAGACGAAAAAATTAATGAAGTGGAGAAAATGGTATTGGCCAATCGTCGAATCACCGTTAGAGAAGTTGCCGAGGACCTAAACATATCGATTGGCTCGTGCCATTCGATTTTTATCAATGATTTGGGCATGGGACGGGTCGCCGCGAAATTCGTACCAAAATTGCTCAATTGTGCGAGACTTTTTGGCCAAAAACAACACACTAATGATGCCGCAGCCACCGTATTCCCCAGATCTGGCCCCCTGTGACTTTTTCTTGTTTCCTAAACTGAAGAGCGTATGTATCATATGTAGCGTATGTTCTCAAAAACAGTTACTCATTAAATGCATAATATGTATGTATTTACAAAAAAAAAGTATATAAGTATTTATATCAGTTGTCTAGTACCCATAACACAAGCTCTGCTTAGCTTGGGACTAGATGATGTTGTGTGTTAGATGTCCGGAATATTTATTTTCAGTGTGGTGGCGTATTATAAATAGGGAGTGTCACCCATTCATTCCGTGGGTTTCGTAAGAGCCGACTAAGGGAGCAGCAGACTATGCAGAACAACAGCACTTCAAAGAGACGGTATCTTAGGCCAACAACTCTTTTCTAAGGAAAGGCTTATGACCAGCAGTTGATTAATAAAGGTTGTTGACGAGTCAATTAAACTGTTCGTGCTGCTAAAATTAATTCCTTTCAAATACGATAGAGGAGCTGTACAAATTTCATACAAGTTTTTGTCGACGACGAAACGGATAGTTTTCGCAACTTGTTCGTGCTCGAGGCACTGGTCAATCAACTTCTATTTTGTTTAAATTGTCTCGATAATAACATAAGGGAATTCTGTTTGTAAAATAGCTATTTTATAAACAGAATTTCCCTTGCTTTAATATCAATTTATTTGCCAGGTGTCCGGAAAGGATCCGTATGTTTCAACAGCTTGTGCTGTTATCATGAGTGCTATTACAATAATAAAACAAAGACAGAATATGCCAACGTAAGTATATTATTCGCCTTTAACTGGCTGGCTAAGTGATATCTCTAAAACCATTAAAAAACGCATTTTGGATGATCTTTTAACATGCACGCTAAAAGCGGCTGAAACTAATGTAAAATAATAAAATTAGAGGTACTTCTTCAGATTGTAATTAATTATTACATTCTCATGTATCGACTGCACGATTGACTTAAAATTACTAGATCCACAAATTGTTGTTCTAAGTCTGGGTGTTTCTTTGTGTCCAAGGATTTATATTCCTAATGCGAAAGTTATTGAAAAGAAACTGAACTAAATTCTAAGATTAATATACTTCTTTTTTCTTGTTTTAGAGGAGGGGTGATCATGCCAGGGGCTGCCTTTTACAATACTGATGTAGTGGATCGATTAAAGGATGGCTTCACTTTTGAAGTTTTGTAATGATGCTGAAAAGATTTAATTTACACCTGTTTTTTTTTTTTAATAATTTATGAACATTGGGTCTATTCAGAATTTTATGGCAAATTAAGGAATTTAATAAAGTGTTTTGGTGAATGTTTATAGTCTATAGCACTGTTTATTCCTATTCTGCGGTTACGTGACACAATTCATTTAGCAACAAGACCATTTTTATGACCGATGACCTAATTAGCAAGCGTGTGGGGGAGTGTGTGAGTGGATTGTTATTCATTAGGGCCCATTCATTTATTTCGTTAGACGATTTAGGGGGGAGGTGGGTCGACCATGTCTTATTTTTTCTTATAAAAGGGTGGGAGAATTTTTAGCAGCAGTTGTACGCTTTGTCTTCGACCCTGATGCTTTAGGGACCGCAGTTAATGGTTTCGGCGGTATGGTGAGAACCTTGTCGAGCTCAGGTAAGGACGTCACTCGATGACGCACATCATCTGGGCCCAAGACGAACACAATGCCCTCTCTAGTCCAGCATCTCGCAATCCCCGCCCTCTCACGGGCCGACATGAATAGCTCATGCCGAGGCCTGGTCAAGAACTCCGATAGCGTGACACCAGAGCCCTTCAGCTTAGTTTTGCCAAACCACATGCCATCTCGAATAGTCACATCGGCAAACTTAATCAATATGGTTCTGGTTTTTTTTGTAGAAGTAGCTCGGCCCAGCCTTTGACAGCGCCTGATGTCGCTCGTAGTGAAGTCCCGGCCGTCTAAGCAATGTGAAAGCGTTCCTACAACAGTGTTGGCAATATTTTCATCCTTAGTCTCCTCAACGCCGTGCAGGAGTAATATCTTCCTTCGTCCGTGCATTTTCAATCTATCCACAGTGTGGGACAGAGTCTCAACCTGGCCCTGTAGCAGTTGTAGGGCCTGGGTCACAAAGGCTCTAAATGCAGTAAAGTCGGTGGATAAACTTACCACACTTAGGGATGAGGCAGATGATTTGGTAAGCCGGGCTTCTGTTGTGTATCTAGGTATATCTATGTATAAGTCACGTATGTCGGTACCTTGTCAATAATAAACCAGTGTGAATGTAACCGTTGCTTTATTCACTCGCCCCGCGCTCTCATACATAACAGTGGCGACGACTACCCACTTTTAGTCAATAATGGCTCAATACGGAGTTTTAGCAGTTTTTGACCATAACGTACAGTCATGGAAAACATTTAAAAGTCGACTAGCGCAATGGTTTATCGCTAACGATGTTGATAAAACCACTGGATATTAAAAAAAGAGCAATATTGTTAAGCACACTCAGTGATGGTACCTACAAGCTTGCAGCCGACTTAGCATTGCCTAAGGATTTGCAAGATGTACCATATAAGGATATCCTCATTCTCTTGGACAAACATTTTATACCGATAAAATGCGGATTTGGTGAGAGGTATCATTTTTATTCGGCTACCCAACAATCTCATGAAACATTTGCTCAATGGGCTGCGAGATTGCGTGGGCTGACTGTGGACTGCGCATTTTTGAACGTTGAGGAAGCATTGCGAGATCGGTTCGTAATGGGAATGCGGCCTGGAGTGGAGCGTGATAAGTTGTTCGCTCAGAACTTAGAAGAGTTAACTCTGGCAAAGGCGATCGATCTAGCGGAAAGTGTGCGCAGCGCACGCGCTTGCTCAGCGGCGACAGAGTCAGCGACCACACGTAGTGGACACGATGAGCAGCTGTTTAAGATAACGAAACCTAAAAATGATTCTGTCAAGTCGTGTTTGGTTTGTGGCTATAAAAATCACACTACGTTACAGTGCAGATTCGCTAATTATAAGTGCAAAAAGTGTAATATAAAAGGTCATTTAAAGCGAATGTGTAGAAAAGTTAATTTTGTGCGATCAAGTGAAATTAGCGAGAGTGAGGATGACGGTGAGTTATTTCATATTCGTACGTTCAAGGGGGAACCGATGTCGGAAACAGTTGTGGTTGAGGGGGTACCTTTAAAATTTCAAATGGATACGGGTTCGGCGGTTACAGCGATTTCCAATAGTACCTATATTAAATACTTTTTAAAAAAGCCCTTGTCACGCACTAGTAAGCGCTTAATTACGTATACCGGTGATCAGATAGTGTGTGTAGGTACTGTTAGGTTGTTGTTTACATATTTGAACAAGACTCATACTCTCAATGTTTACGTCATAGATAATGGCGGACCGCCGATATTAGGACGTGATTTTATTTCTTTATTTAATTTTCAATTGTCACCTATACATTTTTTTAGTAAAACTAATAATTTGGTTGATCAATTAAAATCTCGTTACCCCTCTGTTTTTTCGAATGAATTAGGAAAGTTCAATAAATGTGAAATAAATTTAAAATTAAAAGATGACGCAAAACCGGTTTTTATCAAAGCCCGGCCAGTCGCTTTTGATTTAAAAGATACGATAGATAAGGAAATAAATAGGTTAGTGTCTATAGGCGTACTGAAACCGGTTCAACATTCTGATTACGCGTCGCCTATCGTGCCTGTGTTAAAAAGAGATGGGTCTATTAGACTGTGTGCGGATTATTCGATTGCAGTAAACAAACAGTTAGTGGTTGAAAAATATCCGCTGCCGACCGCCAAGGAACTTTTTGCAAAGTTATCAGGTGGCAAACAATTTAGTAAAATCGATTTATCCCAAGCTTATAGCCAGTTGGTACTAGATGAACACTCACAAAAGATAACTTGTATAAATACTCATCGCGGGTTGTTTAATTATACTCGACTAGTGTTTGGCCTGGCCAGCGCGCCTTCTATTTTTCAGCAGACAATGGATTGTTTGCTGTCAGGGATAGATGGCGTTTTATGTATGTTGGATAATATTTTAGTGACAGCAAATAGCACTACTGAACACTTAGAGAGGCTTAACGAAGTGTTAAGAAGATTACAAGTGGCCGGGTTAACATTACGATTAGATAAATGCGATTTTTTTAAGGATCAAGTTGAATATTTAGGTTATTCAATTGATAAAAACGGATTACCTAAATGTAAAACGAAGGTAAAAGCAATTTTAGTTGCACCAGCCCCCAATAATTTAAATAAGTTACAATCCTTCTTAGGGTTAGTAAACTACTATCGGGACTTTGTACCGAATGCGTCCTCTATACTTAGCCCACTTTATAAATTACTACAAAAGAATAGTAAATGGGAATGGAGTGCGGCACACCAAAAGTCATTTGTTGCAATTAAGCATATGATAGCATCTGAACAGGTACTACTAGCCCACTTTGATTCGAATGCGAAATTAATTTTAACGGTAGACGCATCTCCAGACGGGTTAGGCGCGGTCTTGTCTCAAATATGCGATAAGGGTACAGAGCGACCGGTATCCTTTGCATCGCGAACCCTTAACTCCGCTGAGAAAAAATATTCTCAATTACAAAAAGAAGCGACCGCTATAATATTTGGCGTTAGGAGGTTCCATCAATACCTATACGGTAGGTCAACGCCTTTCATACTCCGCACGGATCATAAGCCCCTTTTGTCCATATTTAATCCTTCGCGTGGTATTCCTGAAGTAACTGCAAACCGTCTTCAACGTTATGCGTTATTTTTAAACGGTTACAACTATAACATTCAGTACATACGGAGCGGAGATAATATAGCGGATTATCTATCGCGAGCTAGTTTACATGATATTCAGCAAACCGGTAACGATTTGGAAGGGGTAGAGGAACGCGCTTCTTATATAAATTTTGTAACAGATGGGAGTTTACCTATTTCTTTACAGGATGTTAAATTAGAAACCGGAAAAGATTTATTATTGTGTAAGGTTATAGAATATATAAAGCATGGGTGGCCTAGAAAAGTTACCGATTTAAATTTAACGCCTTATTTTTTATGTAGGTTACAGTTAGCGTTTGAAAATGGATGTTTGATGCGTGGCCACAAATTAATAATACCTGCGACATTACAAAATAAAATTATTTCAGAGCTACACAATTCTCATTTAGGAATAGTGAAAATGAAAGCTGAAGCACGGAGTCGGTTATAGTTCCCGGGTATAGACCGTGCGATAGAAAATTTTGTGTCTAGGTGTTCAGTATGCAGCCAGCTGAGGCAATCGCCGCCGCGGGCGCCGCTCGCACCGTGGCCTCACCCTCCGCAACCCTTCCATAGGATACACATAGACCTGCTTGGCCCGGTTTACAATCGTACGTTCTTCGTTATCGCGGACGCGTATACAAAATGGGTCGAGGTTTATGAAATGAATGTAACAACTTCTACACAGGTTATAAACAAACTGTACGAGTTCATATCTAGGTTCGGATTGCCGCATACTATAGTGAGTGACAATGGGACACAATTTACTTCTAGTGAATTTAGATCGTTTTGTTCCTCAAACGGCATTTCGCATGTGACGTCACCCGCATACCATCCAGCTAGCAATGGGCAAGCGGAAAGTTATGTTAAAATTATTAAAAGAGGTATTAAATCATCGATGCGTTATCATGACAAAGTATCATTTAAGAATAATCTTCTAAAATTCCTTTTTGACTACCGTAACTCTGTTCATTCTACTTCGGGTACAACCCCGGTGGAATTAGTCTTCGGGAGAAGGTTACGTTCTCGCTTAGATTTGTTAAAAAATGAAACCTCGTCATCGTCATCAAGCACTCTTGCTAATTACGTACAAAACAAACAGTATTTACAGCGTAAATCGTATGGTGGAAAAAAAATTACAATCCTTCGCACCTGCCGATCACATTAAATATAAAATAAACATGCCTAACAAGAAGGTGCTTTGGAACAAGGGAATGGTGATAAAGAGGCTTGGTCGTGTCACTTACTTAAATAAAGATTTGATATCAGCGACTCCTGTTAAGAAACACAAGAACCAGTTAATAGCGTGTAAAGAAGCTGCTCATCCGGATAGTCAACCGGATGATTGCCTGGTGGAACTTAGTGACTTGCCAGCGTCATTATGCTCGGTTAGAGCAATACACGCGAGCAGTTCTTTAGAATTAGTATATAAGTCTATATCTTGTATTGTCTATATGTTTGCTTTATGTTTTATGAGTATATTATTTATGTTACGTGTTCCGAGCTTGTTGAGGAGAAATTTCAAGATTCAAGATATATATGTACCTATACGTCACCTATGACGGTACTTTGTCTGTAATAAACAGTTGAACGTAACCGTTGCTTTATTCACTCGTCCTGCGCTCTCATGCATAACACAAAGACATATAAAACATACGTTACCGTAAATTAAAACCCAAAACGTTCTCCTGATTTAAAATGAAAACAAGTGTTGATATTATAGTTTTTGGTGCGACGGGTTTCACAGGCAAATATACTGTACGACAGTTGGCCCTTTTGACGAAAGAAAAATACATAGATATCAGATGGGGAATTGCAGGACGTTCAAAGGTAAATCTAGAAAAATTGATAAGAGAATTGCGCAATACAGGTGAGCAACTTATTAATACCTATACATCTCCATGCTTGAAATTAAAATCGGTGTAGCGGTTTATCCAATAAAACGTAATAGATAGACAGACAGAGTTACTTCGGAATATTTATTTATATACGAGTAATTAATACGTACACACACATTGCTATTACGACCAAGTCTACTGACTAATAAGTAATTTTACTTTGACCTAAATTAATAAAACAAAACTATAGACCTAATAAGATTGTGTCCATTAACATTTTTCTTATTGTTTCTAATTAGTTGAGGACACTCCGTTCTTATATTATACTGCACTAAAATGGTAGTGGACATTTATGAGTGTTTACCAAAAAGCCAATACTTTAATTTTTTTGTAGCGAAGATCTAACTCGTCGCATTTCTTTTTGATATTTGGCAGTATTGACCTATGTCAAGGTATATATAAATAGTCATATAATACCCTATGGTATTATATGACTATTTATATATACCGGGTGTAGTTAGGAGCTTTATTAATTAAGTCAATGTGAACCGAATTTGTTTAATTTTATTTGCTATTTACTCCTCCAATCACAAATGGTGTTCACTGCTACTTGAAGTTTATCTACTGCTTTCTTATGTGTAGAGTGTAGACCCAATGGCCATAATAGCCGTGGCATCGGCAAAGGTTGCAATCATATTTTCGTCTAATTCTGGCATGAAAAAGATAAAAGCATACACCTTCTTAAAAGGCCGGTAACGCACTTGTGAAGCCTCTGGAGTTGCAGGTGGCCATGGGCGACGGTAATCGCTTACCATCAGGCGATACCTCTGCCCGTTTACCCCCTATAAGTGTTCATATATATATATATACATGAACACTTCCTTGTGGTACCCCAGCTTTAATAGGTTTCAGATCAGAATATGCATTTCCTTCTCCTACTCTGAACATTCTATTAGATGTATAGGATGTCTGCAAATGGTTATGGTAGTGCTTTTCTTAATTTGTGCACAAGTCCATCATGCCATACTTTATCAAAAGCTTGTTCTACGTCAAGAAAGACAGTGGAACACACTTTCTTTTCTTCTAAATTTTTTTCTGATATTAGTAATTCTGTGAACTTGGTCTATGGTTATGTTTTTCTCGAAAGCCAAACTGATAGTCGAGTATTAAATGATTTGATTCTACTATTGGTTTCAACCTTTTTAATAATAGCTTTTCAAATAATTTCGATACTATTGATAATTAAGAAATAGGCATATACAGGTTGTTTCATGGGGTAGTTTTCCAGGTTTTGGTAGCATTATTACCTCTTCCAGTTTCCTCATGTCAGCAACGAGTGCTGGCCATCAGGATCATGAGGGGCTACCGCACGATCTCTTGTGTGGCGACAAGTCTAGTGGCCGGAACTCCACTGTGGGACCTGGAGGAGGGAGCCATTTCGGCCCTTGACTGTCGTCAGGCAGCTGACATAGTATAGGGCCAGGTTGTAAACACAAACCCCACGGGTCAGCAAGCTCCACAGCTGTCCCGAAAATGTTATTGACAACCGGGACTAACCGAGCTCTTCAGAGCGCACAGGCGTGAAACACTGCCACACTCCGCACTGTTATTAAGAATTTGTTGTAAGAAATACCCAATAACTTTATGATCCGAACCGAAAATCAAACCATTAACTTCTTAATTCGCAGTTACACAGTTAAATGTTCTTTCAAAATAACAGAAAACAAATTAAACTTATAGACGTGTACCTACCACCAGTAGGTATCATAAATAGGATAGAAAATTAATAAACTAACGACCTACCCATCAGCTTGAAAATGTCCTTAATCTTACATATCTTTTTCAGGTCTCGATGTTAAAGACGTGCCCGTTATAGAATGTGATGTTGACAATGAAGAATCCTTGAAGAACATGTTGAGGGTTACCAAAGTCGTTATAAATTGTGCCGTCGTCAATATAATCCTAAGTCCAAAGATCGTAAAAGTTTGTATCGAAAAAGGAACGCATTACGTCGACATATCGGCTGAAATATTTGTAAGTTTTAAGCTCTTAGTTTTTTACATGAAAGAGTCATGCTACGACACATACCTAATACAATACTTGACCAGGTACTATTATCATGTATGCAGTAATAATATGACAGTTCTATTTCTGTTTGTCGTCTAAGTAAACATATAAATTTAATTATATAGCAAGTAAACGATCTATGGTGTAAAATATCAAAGCATAAGTTATGTACTAGCTGCTAGTCTATTTATTTCTTATATTATCAGTTATCTGCCAGTGACAGTTCCTACAAAATTGGCCAAGCCGATCTAGAGACAGACAGCTAAAAAAATTCAAAGTTGATTTATGCTTTGATGAAGGTAAATACCATAGGTATATACTTTCACATGCATTTAGTGAAAACTGGTAATTTAGAATTAGATACTTATTACGTTTGCAGCATATTCTAAGCCTGTACCGAAGGTATCATAAGCAAGCTGTAAAAGCAAATGTACTTGTGATACCATCCTGTGGTCATTCAAGTATACCTATAGAGGCCGGCATCATATATATGGAGAGAAAGTTTGAAGGTAAAAAATATAATTTTAAAATTATCATCATTTCGTCATCACTCTACCCCTTTTCCTAACTATATTTGTAGACGGTGAAATGCATTTTATTCTTCTATTCCCCTCTATCACTCTTCAGTTCACTGCATACTCCTTTCTTGGCCATATCCTCTTTTATACAGTCTCGTACTTAAGGCCGTCAACTTCCATACTTAAGACTTTCTTCACTACGTTTTTATCATCTCTATTCATTACATGTCCATACCGGGATAACCTGTTGCTCCTCAACTTTTCATTCAGTGGTGCTACTTTCAGGCTTCCTCTAATATAGTCATTCCTCACCTTAACCATTTTAGTCACAAAACATATGCATCTCAACATTCGCATTTCAGCTACATTTGCTTTACCTTGGAAGAGCCACGCTTCGGCATAAAAGGGCCGGCCCGACCGGAGAGATACAACGGCCTAACAAAAAACCGGTGTGAATAGCGCTTGCGCTGTGTTTTACTGAGTGAGTGAGGATACTGGAGGCCCATACCCCAACCCCTCCCCCCATCCCCCTAAAGGCGGGTAACGCACTTGTGACGCCTCTGGTGTTGCGGGTGTCCATGGGCGGCGGTAATCGCTACCATCAGGTGATGCGTCTGCTAGTCTGCCACATAACCCATAAAAAAACGTGCATGCGTCTCTCTTTCGTTTCCTTTAGGGGCCAACACTCAGATCCATGCTGAAGGGCAGGTCTGATAATCGTTTTATATTTTTATACCTTTAACGTCAAAGGGAACTTGAGATCGTAAATAGTTCCTGTTACCTGCCCCCACTTCATCCATCCTGCATTAATTCGATGCTATACAGACCTACCATTTTAAAACTAGGTACTTTAAAATAAATATTTTTAGTTTTTTTTATTTATTATTAATGATGTTAATAAGATGTTGCGTTTAAGGTACACTACATTCAATAGAATGCTACATCGAACACTTCTCACCGAAGAGCCGGGCAATGGAACCAAAGGTTCATAGTGGATCATGGAAGTCACGCATACATGGTTGGCTGACTGTTAAAAAATATCTAGCGTTAAAAAAGGAAATTTTACCGAAATCAAAAGAACAAGAAGCGGACGAATTAAGAAGGTAACTAATACCTACTGAATATATATATATATATTTTTTTTATTATATAGGGGGCAAACGAGCATACGTATCACCTGATGGTAAACGATTACCGCCGCCCATGGACACCCGCAACACCAGAGGCGTGACAAGTGCGTTGCCGGCCTTTTAGGAAGGAGTACGCTCCTTTCTTGAAGGTTTGAAGGTCGTATTGGTCCGGGAACACCGCAGGCGACAGCTCATTCCACAGTTTTGCTGTGCGTGGCAGAAAATTTCGGGAAAATCGCTCAGCTGTGGACTGCCAACCATCTAGATGATGGGGATGAAATTTCTGTCGCGTAGGACGATGGCGGAAAGATGCGACAGGGATCAATCCGAACAATTCCTCGGAGCACTCCCCATGGTAAATGCGGTAGAAGATGCACAGTGAAGCCACATCTCTACGCAGCGCCAGATATACTCTGAAAAAATACATGCCTAATTAGTGTCACATCTAAAAACGAATAATGAAGCATAAGAAAATATGTTGATGGGATAATTTAACAATAGGTAATTATATCCACGACCGGGGTTACCACACAGGAGGGGGCCATCTACCAACAGTAGGTTCCCAAAGGTATGCCGGGGTTCCAGTGTTTTCCTTTCTAGAGTGCACCTGATTCCCCGGCTTCTAGTACCCGAGATAGCGTGCTGTTTTAGTCGGTTAGAGTCCAACATGCCACCGACATGTACACACATGAGGAGGTGGTATCCGCACAGAAAAAAATGTGTGTAGGTATTTATCACCTAGGTCCAGGAGTACAATCACACATATATTATAGACTGATATTATTCAAACATCAATTTTATTTGTTCTAGATCATACTTCTTCCTCAACAACGGCCAAGTGTGGTTTCCGTGGCCTTTAGGAGAAAACGATACTGTGCATATGTCACAGCGATATTTATATGAAGAAAGCGGCAAGAAGCCTATTCATTTTAATGCGTACACCACCTGTGAAAAGTGGTACGACTTTTTAGCATTTCCTATGACGTATATTTACTACTCCTTGTGTTATTTTAAGTGTTTTGCAAAATTACTAATGAAATATCCACGCGTCTTTACCTTTGGTAACATCTCTGATGAAGGACCTACATTTGAAAAGACACAAAAAAATAAATTTAGATATCTTTTTAATGGGAAAGGATGGGAAACAGGTGATCAGAATTGTGTACCAACGAAAACGATGTCAATTGAGGTATGAAAATTATTTAAAAATAAAACTTATTATACACTTTTTAACCGACTTCAAAAAAGGAGGAGATTCGACTGTTTTTTTATGTTTGTTACCTTAGAACTTTCGATTGGGTCAACCGATTTTGATGATTCTTTTATTATTTAACAGATGGTGCTTTCCGTGCCGTCCCATTTCAATTTAGCCCATTTCTTGAAGTCGGGTTTTTTTTATTTTCGACTCTCTTTCCTTCTTCTGTATCCATGACTACTGATCCTAATGGACATGATAACATGAAATGATATTGTTTAACCATGTAATTTGGAATATACCTAGATAATATAGCTATTTATAGAGGCCCAATGATCATTATCATTGCACTGATGCAATAGTACCTACAATAGAAAGTACCTAACTCTTTTTATTGTACATATATGAAAAATCACGCTCTTGGAAAGTGTAAAGGTACCTACAATGTCAACGTGCAATATAGGAAGAGAATGTACATATAGTTTATTTACAAGATCGTTTTTATACTTCTTTGCTTTGCAGGTATCGGGAAGTGACCCTTACGATTCAACAGCTATATCTTCTATTATGAGTGCTATTACAATTATAAAGGAAAGCTCGAATATGCCTAAGTGTGTATATAGATATTCTAATAATATAATTGACATGAGCTGTTCCCAAATACTGATAATATCATATTATTTTATTTTTTAGAGGTGGAGTGATCATGCCAGGGGCTGCCTTCTATAAGACTGACCTGGTCGATAGATTGACGAATAATTGTTATATAATTAAAGTTTTAAAATAATTTTGAAGTGATACCTGTATGCCACTATATTAATGGGTCAAGGAACATATTAAAATTAATTAATTAATTTCCGTTTTTTTTATCTAGATTTATGTAAATAAATATTCTGGACATTTAACACACAACGCCATCTAGTCCCAAACTATGCGGTGCTTGTGTTATACATACCTACATACTTTTTTTTGTAAATATGTACACATACATACATTTAGTCATTACATTTCCTTTTTAAGAGCAATATATATAATCTATATATATATAAAAATGGATCGCCAAAATGTATGTACGCGCATAACTTCCGACCGACTGAACCAAATTGGATACCCACTTCTTTTTTCTGTGTTCGTTATTGTTGGGACAAGTTTTGTATATAACAAAATTAAATTTTCGATAATTCAGCAAATATTCACAAAAATAAATACGGTGACACGAAGTTCGCCGGGTCAGCTAGTTTTTATTAAGTAGCAATCAAATGCTAAATTAATAGAAGCAAAGAGATCTGCATAAAGTTTACACTATAAATTCTATGTATCAAAACAACGTCTGTCACATTGAAGGCATATAAAAATGCTTTTAAAGAGTCTATCGCATCAGATCAGGTGTGCCATCGCCTAAAAGAGTATTCTAAGAATAGGTCCCTTACCACAATATATGGGGTGTAAAAATTTAAACAATACTAACCAAGCCCAAGTTAAATCTATCAACAGCTTTTTACTAAATGCATATGAAACTATATGGTACTTCCATAAAAAAAAACATTTTGAAGTGAAACTTTTTATTTTTTTACGGATGAAACGCAATGACAATAATATTAGCGTCACGAAGATGAGCAGCGTTTTTGTCGAAGAAGAGGGAGAGAGCGATTGAGACCGATTGAGAGAGAGTGAAAAAGGGCGATCTTTAATTTAATATTCATCATCTGAGATTTTACTATATTATTTTTTAAACAATATAAAATCAATATATTTTAATAATTCTCTTTCATTATCTTTCTAACATATCTTCCTTTTTCCCTCCCTCTAAGTAAGTAAGTAAACAAGACTTACAAAATTAGTTTGCCAAAAAAGTTTCAATTCTGACATGTGTACTTTGTACTTGTAATTTTTTTTATTTTTACTAACGGATAGCTGATGATATAAGGAATAATTTCTTTAGGCACGCTTGACTTGGGGAGTAATGTAGTGAATGTGTGACGAGAGTGTTACGAAAAGTGTCATCAGGCGAGGCGAACAAATGTTAAGAGGGAGTTAAGTAAGTGTAGATAGAAAGAGAGAGAGTTTACGTATATTCCTGTAGAGCAAGAGAGAGAGGTGCTAGCACACATTTTATTTCTCTCAAGCAGCTATGTTGGATGGAGCTTAAGAAGTTTTACTTCAGTCATGTGGTCTAAGTCACACTTACTCAAGTTATGTTTAGACTAGCTTCGCTCTACATTGTATTAATATTAGTATAGACTCAGCTAGTTTATACTAATATTATATGATTATGTGTTTTGATAGCCCAGTCATCGAACAAGGCTATACATTGTTAGGTTATGAAAGAATTGGTTCCCTATAAAATAGTAAAAAAAGTCCAGAAATTCATAATTATCTCTATCTTTTAAAATTGGCGCACTATAACGTTTTTTATTGTAAAGAAATTAGTTTTCACTATGGTTCAGTGAGTCATCTAGTAATAAATAAATAACAAACATATTTAAGGTATTGTATAAAATTAAATTTATTATATCTTAATATTAGCAGTACAGTACCATCATTACGCGTACCATACAAAATAAATTATATTTTAATTAAAACTTACAAATTTCACTCAGTAGAACTCATTTGCAGTTTAAGTAATTTAAATTTTCCTACATATTTCTTGACCTCATCTTTAGGGTAAGGCTTAATAGCTAAACATGTCGGTATATTCTCTGGCTGTTCAATCCATAATTTGTGAGCTATCGAGTTTTCTTTTAGCTTTTCTGCTACTTTATTTAATGCTTTCTCATCAGGCACCTGCAACATTTGAGAAATATTTATACAATAAACTAGCTGACCCGACATACATTGCTTTGCCATAAAAAGGAATACATGTATATTTTAGGGGTGGGTCCATCAAATCGCGAAGGAAAAATAGGGGTTGATCATAGAGGGTTGAAAATTCAGGGTTGTATGTATTTTCTAATGCTGCATCATAAAAAAATAAAAATTTATGTAAAAATTAAAAAAATAAATTTAGGAGTGGACTACCCTTAACATTTGCCTGCCTCGGTGGCGTAGTGGTAGCGTATGAGATTGCTAAGCTTGAGGTCTCGGGTTCGATTCCTGGGTCGGACCAAATGTTTGTATGATCTTCAAATATTTGTTTTGGAGTTTGGGTGTTTTCTATGTATAATATGTATGTATTTACAAAAAAAAAAAAAGTATATAAGTATTTATATCAGTTGTCTAGTACCCATAACACAAGCTCTGCTTAGCTTGGGACTAGATGGCGCTGTGCGTTAGATGTCCGGAATATTTATTGTTTATTATTTATTTAGGGGGATGAAACATAGATGTTCTCAGACCTACCCAATATGCACACAAAATTTCATGAGAATCGGTCAAGCCGTTTCAGAGGAGTATGGTAACTAACATTGTGACACAAGAATTTTATATATAAGATAATAAATTGTTTATTAACAAAAAGCCATACAACATTTTCTCTATCTCAATCATACATATAAGCACATCACTAAGTAAGTACATATGTTTTAATTTCATAGAGATGGACTGAATATCATGTCTATGATAGTATAAACTGTGTTACAGACACTGGCGCCTTCCTCTTACAATTTATATGATGTTCTATGGTTTAGAATTGTCAAGATGATGTATGTAAAACAGTTATGGTGCTAGCATATTGGCTACTTTAGTGTGAGACTAGTATGCGTACATGCTCAATAGTATGTGTGTGTGTTTATGGGTGGTAGTGTGTATGTGTGTGTGTTTATGGGTGTTAGTGTGTATGTGTGCATGTGTACTATCTATAGACATTATAATTTGCTGCTCTCACTTAACCTCATAGCTGGTGAGGTGGATATATTTTATTGTACTCTGAGTGAATTCACATTGACAGCTCTTTGCAAAATTTGTTACTTGGGTTACTATAATTAGTTTTTATGAAAAATGTTACTACAATATTGTTTTGGATATAGTTTATAAGGATATTGTAAGTAAGTAATATTTAAACATCTAACACATAACGCCATCTAGTTACAAGCTAAGTAGAGCTTGTATTATGGGTACTAGACAACTGATATAAATACTATATTATTATAATACATATTATACATAGAAAAACACCCAAACTCCAAAACAAATATTTATATGTATATCATATAAACAATTGGACCGAATTGGAATATTCATATTCCCAATAGGAGTAGTATAAGATCTGTTCATTTAACCTACCTCTAAGACCACTTTATGCATATTATCCATATCATTTAAATACTGTACAGTGTAATCATCATCTTTGTTTAAGTGGAGAACAGCTGTGGAAGCGTGGCATGCCTGGGCTACAACAGCTCCTATTGACCATCCTAGTTCCTTTAGTAAATCTGTTCGCAGCAAAATATATTGGACGATAGTGTTCGACATTCTACGAACAATTTTAAATGTTTAGTGCGCAATATCTTCAATTTGATCGTACAGAGAATATCGTTATATTCTCATAATCTGATCTGAAAGTGTATAACGAAACGATAAAAAGCCCCGGCCCAATTTGTCACTAATTCACTATCAAGTGTCAGCTGTTAAATTGTCAATGTCACTAAAACAGAATACATTTACTGGGTCACAAGTTCAGGAATGGAACTTTCCTTTTTGGAATTCTCTTTTTTTCGGATTCGAAAATCTTAACCATCGATAAACAAGTCTATTGAAATTTTCAAATAATTCAAACATTGTTTTGCTTTATGAAATGAAATGATTTGTTTCACACAAATAGAGTACATTTACAGGTGTTGTTACAGTTTGAACTTTAGAGATCGTCTATTTAACCACTGATGGCAGGTAAAAATGTCCTTATCTAAAATTCTATTAATTACATAAATTTTAAAAGAAGTAGAAAATTTCATTTTCGAATCAGATAAAAGTAGACTGGGATACCATGCAACAAAATGAATTTTATAAAATTCTCAAGAATTTTACTAGATTGATGTCATTTGACAATATCTTAGGACTACAGACCCGTAAGTAGCTTAAAGCTAAATGCACGAGTAGTTCGTTTGTCCATAGTCGATCTTAGTCACGTTTTTATGCGTCTGACTGTGCTTTCGACAGAAGAAGAAGTCAGAAGGCAGCTGCTTTCCCCTGCCCTACTTTAGGTACGCCCATGACGCTATGTGTTAATTTTAAACAACTTAGGTAAAGTTCATTGCCCTAATACAATTCAAATAACTGCCTCGGTGGCGTAGTGGTAGCGTATGCGACCGCTAAGCTTGAGGTCTCGGGTTCGATTCCCGGGTCGGACTGAATGTTTGTATGATCTGCAAATATTTGTTTCGGAGTTTGGGTGTTTTCTATGTATAATAATTATGTATATTACAAAAAAAAGGTATATCAGTTGTCTAGTACCCATAATACAAGCTCTGCTTAGCTTCGGACTAGATGGAGTTGAGTAAAAAAAAAATTGAACATAAACCTTGTATCAAAATAATTATTGTAGTTAAGTTTCAATGCGGTTTTTTTTTAACTTAAAATTATTTAAATTTGCGGGAAATAAAGTATTTAAGAGCTGGCAGCACTTCGTTTGTTTTGACTCAATTCTTGACAGTGTTAGTTATGTTACTGCTATTACTACATTGCATTGCAGTACGTTTTTCTAAACTTTTGCATATCTTTTTATGTCGGCAGTTGTTTTTAGTTATTACAATTGTAATCTCAAGCGATGGCGTCGGGTTTAGAGAATTATGTAAATCAAACTGTGTCCGTTATAACCTCTGACGGTCGAAACTTTATTGGTACCCTGAAAGGTTTTGATCAGACTATAAACATAATATTGGATGAATCGCACGAACGTGTATTCTCATCATCGGCTGGTGTGGCGCAGGTGGTTCTTGGACTGCATATAATTCGAGGTGACAACGTTGCGATCGTTGGTCAAATAGATGAATCAATTGACAGCAGATTAGACCTTGCTGCTTTAAAAGCTGAGCCTCTAGGATCTATTGTACATTAATCGCGTCTAAGGATATGTAATAAATAAGTTAAATTGAACTACTTATGTTGTTTCTATTTGTGATCAATATCGTTTGTGTTGAGGAAGAGTACTTCAAAGCTTAGTCAGTGAGAAGCATAAAGTTCTAATAAGCTAATTAAATAACACTGTGGTATGGTGTTCCTTCAACATTTATAGTATCAATATTGATTTTTAAGTAACCATTATTATATTTCTGCCCAACTCATTAAACTAGAATTGAAAGGCCATTTCAATCATTCAGAAAAAAATAATATAATATTGTATGTAACATAAAACTTTATTCCATTATTTACAAAAAAAATGTTATATATTTATATTATAATTTAATATGTACACACATACCCAATTATACATAGAATTAAGTCTAAGACCTCAAACAGACCATGTCACCTTCCCGCGGAGACAAGTCGCCAGCATTGTTGCCAGGTTTTTCATAACTAAAATTGTCTGCCATGTGCTGGCGGCCCAATGATGTCAGTGGCATACCCACGCGGTTTAAAACGTCTGGCCATACCACCAGCATGGTGTGTATAGGAGGTCTTAGTGGAAAATAATTAATAAGTCAACCTTATTAAAAAAAAAAGCAGTGAAGATATCAAAAAATGATCCAATTTATTATTCATCCATCTAGGGAGTAGTCAAGCTCTTCAATAGCACATAAATAATTTCATAGCAAAATCATCATGATAATATCTCTAATATGCAATTATGTAGATGCACTGCACTACAACTTGTTTTTCATCTAAAATATAAGGTGAATGTCATCAAAATTCAATGAATTTCATTTAAAAGTACATAAATGTAAAATTAGTACATGTATTTAAACAATTCTTAATGTGTATTTAGGCTGATTTACTTAAATTATATTTCATAATAATAATAATGTATGTAATAAACTGTCCACTCAAATAATAGAGTTTATTTGGCCTATGTCTCCTTACATTTTGAAAATGGTAATTATGAATGGATGCAGTTTGACATAATATTAAATTTAGTAACATTTTCTTTCTTTTTGTAAATGGCAAAATGTGGAAATACTATACAATGTGACTCAAACAAAAATAGCAATGCAATGACCACTATCTGTCAAATGTCCCATCATGTGTGTGTCATTTTTTAAATCCTCTAAAAGCCTTGAAAAAATATTATTGATACACAAATAAGGGTTTGTTGAAGACTGTACTTTTCAAGGGACATTTGACAGATAGAGGTCATTGACATTCCTATTCTTATTTGAGTTGCATTGTAGTCAATTTTAAACTTTGACATTCCTTAACACAATCAGTGCCAAGGCCACTACTGTTCAATCACAATCACATTTTGTACAATTGATATCTCCTAACCGTAAAGTATCTACTACAACCAATTAACGCGACCAAGTGCGGGTAGTCACATCTCGCGCATCACAGTGGACGGCGTCCCGAAACTCACACTAGGTTACCCGTGACGTGATCTTTGTGAAGATAAAAGAAACAAAGTAATTTGTTTCATTAAGACAACAAGTTGCATTGAATTAGTAACTCTGCCAACTCCACTCTAACAATTATTTTAATCGCTATAAATCGTAGTAACAAACCTTTTTCGATTAGGGGAAAAGTATCTGCCCTAAGAAAAATGAGGTTGGTTGATTTACAATTTATTCTATTCATTTTTTTTTCATTCAACCAATAATAATTAAATCAATTTTATTAATTATTTTTGTGTCTCATTAACAGATTCAAAATATTATTTAATTTTTAAACATTTGTTATTAATACTTTATCACTATAATAGCTTTTAATACAACAATGTAAAACACTTACAATACAACATTTGGGTTCAATTTCACCACTTTCTGATAAAGGCTCTTGATAGACTATTGTCAATTTATCTGTAAAATAACTACAGATTTCAGTTTCACAAATCTTCGATAGAGACATATGTAAGTAATTTACATATATTATATCAACAATTTTTATCTGTTAAATAGTGTAAAATGACAGATAAGTACCTATCTGAAACTTGACCAGAGATAGAGAATATGCACAAAAAACTTATTTGTCTCAAATTTTTTTTTCTAGATTCTTTATTGTCTTAAAAATATACTAAAGGTATTTTTTTTATTTAGCTATTATAAGAAACCCAGAAAATATTAAATAAAAAGCGATAATTAAGGGAGCAAAATTTAAACTTAAAATTGTCGTTAAAATTGTTTTTGAACTCTGGTACCATACAAAACTTGTAAGGTTTTTTAACTTCTTCCATGATTTGTACAGCAATCAAAACTTAATTTGTATAAAGTAACTGATACGCTGAATAGTAAAGAAACACGAGACTCCCGCCAATGACGTTATTGGTCGCGTTAAAAGCGCGCGCAAAATGGGGGCTTTTAAACACCTTAAATGTATTAATTTATTTCTTTCAATTTCTCTTTGAAAAATATTTTGACTATTTTTTAGCCTATTTATATTTTTTCTATGATATTTATAGAGACGTAAATGATCAAATTAAGATATAAAAAACATGCATATTCCCTCTTGATGATACCTAGCCCTAGCTGTTCACAACAATAATAATTGTTTCAGTATATTTCTAACTATCTATACTCTGTTAATATTTGGTAAAGAGAAACATAATAAACAGCCATGTCATAGGTACTTAATTAACTGCATTTTTACAGCTTTCTCACATTTGTTCAAGTCTACCGTACTTCATATCACACGTTAGGAATAATCATTACTATTTGCTGATTGTCCAACAAGCACTACTTCTTGTGGCCTGGAAAAAAGAAAATATAAAATTAAATAAAAATTTGAATCGTGTTAAAATATAATTAACTATGCATAAACTTAGGCGACATGATAATAACTAAATTAACCATACTAATATTATAAATTCGAAAGTAACTCTGTCAGGGTCTGTCTGTTACATTTTCATGGCTATACCGCTGTAACAATTTCAATAAAATCTTGGCATGGAGAGACTTCGATTCTTGAGGAAGAACGATATAGGCTACTTTACCGCGATAACCGACATACCTACATTTAATATAATAATATACATTATACTATTTGAGACAAGCTCTGAAAGTAATTGTTTTCTTATAATACCCATTACTTTAACTAACAACTTTGAAAAAATAATAATCATACTGTACTAAAATAGGCAAGTGTAACAACACGTTTTACAATTTACTAAGACTACAAGTTTAAGTAAGAGTTTATTGAAAATATACCTTAACACAGTTATGATATATCAATCTTCGGTACCACGGGTTTTAATTATTTGGATAGTTATTCCTTGACTGAAATTATTAGGAATTACTTAAAGAGTTACATAATGTATTGTAAACTATTTATAAAAAGTTTGTCCGCCTTAATTTTGAGTTCACAAACATTGCAAAATCTATACGTTCTTCACGTGATGAATGTATAAATTCTGCAGCTGTACCTTAGGGCTTAGACCATAACAAATAGTGTAAAGTTATTTACCTTCACACTGACGTAACGCAACATGACGTCATAAAGTTACTCATAAATACATCCTATTTAAGCAAACAAATAGTTATGATATGCATATGACCATAGAGAATATAAAGGCGCTTCAATACATAACTACGTAACAGATGTTTTAGACTACGTCAAGGAGTATGTATGTCTATTTGCTGCGCTTTTAGGCTTGAAATACAAGATCGATTGCCGTGAAACTTAACAGGTAGGAATCCCTGACACGGTAAGAAAAGCAATAATAAAATGACTATTTAATTGCTTTTCACACACAGTTATAAATTAGATTTATACAATTTTTTAACAAAAAAAACCTACTTCAAGAACTGGACCAAATTGAAATGAGACTGTACGGAAAGCACCAGCTTTCAAATAAAAAAAGAATCATCATAATCGGTTCACCAAGACACGTCAAGCCTAAAGTTCTGAAGTAACAAACAAAAAAATACAGCTGAATTGAGATCCTCCTCCTTTTTGAAAGTGGGTTCAAAAAAATAAAAAAGAAGAGTAATAAAGAAGCTGTCACATTAAGAAAATATTGAAACATAAGTGTAGTGTTTTAAAAGTTTATAATCTGTATTTCGTTGGCGGAACACTGTTGTAAGATGTCGACCCCTCTTCACCTTGTATTTTAATGACGTGCAAGCAATATAGTCATAATTAAAATACGGCTCTTTATTTATACTATGTCCAACGTTTCAAACTTTAATAAGTTACACGTCATGTAATGTAATGGTTGCCTGTAAGAGATTGCCTCCGGGCGATTTGGCCGCACATTGTTCTTCTCTAATTTAATGTTAACCTTGGAATGAATCTGGTGTACAATAGATCTATGAATATGTTTGAATCTTGAAATCTTACCTCTGCATTTTCTCCTTATATTTTTGAGTGTTGTGCTTTTGGAAAAACTGCTTTCCGTATTCGAATGTTGCTATCATAATCGCACACGCAGGTGCTACTTTACATATTCGAGGTAGAAGTCCAGTAAAGAGACCTTTGAATCCATTGTTTTTATATATATTCTGTGCTATTTCTTTCATATTTGAAGCCCTCTGTTGAACTTTACCATCTGAAATGTTCAAAACATCAACAAAAACAAAAATAATTAGTAGGCATTATAAAGTTCGCAAATCTACTTTATTTCAGTCAAATATTATATAATATCTAGAAATTCATTGTACATCCTATATAACAAAAAACCTCGAGTATTAACGGACAAATACTCTACAAATAATTGTCACATACAATTAAGGGCATCGAACCCGAAATTTGACAGGCTTCGACGACTTAGCCAACAGGCAGGGGGAAGCCCAAGCTTCCTCCAGGATAAAGTCTCTATAGACGCGGTGTCGTTCCTGGGGGGACCTGAAATAACTTGGTCCGGGTTTTCCCCAGAGCAGGAAGCCTGAGACCGGCTCCCGGGATAGTTTTTAGTGGACTCACCACATACCTGGCTCCTCAGTCCCCGAGGAGCCGGAAATCCGAAGGGATTTTTCACCTCGTCAACAAAAAAAAGACTTCGAAGAGTTGCACTGGATTTACGTTTAAGAGAAAAATCTTTGATTTGTTAAAGAAGTTGCAGATAAAAAGACGAAAACAATATCAATAATTTTAACAAAATTTATACTAATAATGAGTAAACCTTTGGTTTCGCAATACATAAAGTTATTCAATCAGTAAACGATTTTTTTAAATTGACCTGTACACCTGGTGTAATATAAGTCTAATAAGACATAACATTAGCTTATTTCTGTCTAATTCTAAAAATTATAATGATCACAAGAATGTTGCCAACCTGTGTATATTTCCTTTTCTCCTAATTCTATTTGTTGATGTGTTTTTACTACGTCAAATGGAAGGGTAATCAATGCAGCGATCTGAAACAAAAAATATAAAACAGGTTAACGCTATTAAATTCATATCGTAGAAAAACTTTTAAAAAAATGGGCCATTTTGTCGAATCTATTGAATTCATTCATTAAAATCGGATCTGTAGTTTAGATGCTTCAGTGGGACATACTTATGTACTAAAATACAACTGCTTAAACTTGTAGCATTTTTAGCTTCGTCGGGTGAAATACAGAATACAAAATAAAATAAATTCCAACTTTTTAACAACTTGTGTTTCCTTCCTACAAAACTAGATTTTTTTAGTCATGTGTTATTATTTGTTAGGTATTATGAAAGTCCCGTTTTGGCTGGCATAAATATCCATTTTATTACAAGAAAATCTTCGCCCCGCAGTGTTGCCTGCGGTTGTTTTTTTACCTATACAACAATAACCGTGGATAACACCGCGGGACAGAGCTAGTCTAAAAGAAAAGTAGCTTAGATACTCCTTATACCCTCAGGTATCTGCCATTGAAAGTCCCGTCAAAATCGGTGGAGGCCTTCCAGATATTAACCGGAACAGATGGAAAAGCGAAAATTTTAGTCAAAAGCTGTTAATATGAAATTACAAACATACACTTCAATTTATTGTGTGTATAGATATAACGCTATCTAAGCATCGATCGTTCAAGTCAGTTGTATTAAAATTGAATCTCTGGTTTCCTTTAATTAACTGGCACTCGGAATATAGCAGTAAGCGTTATTCGACTTAGGGGATAGCTGATTTTTTACTCAACTCAGTAGAAAAAAGACCATTCTCATCTTCGCAGTTCATTCTTCAGTCTCAGCATTCTTCTAATCCCACCCAACACTCCCACCACTGTAACTCCTGTACAACAACAGTGACTCACGAAAAGCTGGTAAATATATAACAACTGCCAGATAATATAAATATGTGGGATTGAACATAGGTATAGATACCTATGTATAATATATATACGTACCAAGTAATCATATATTACCCCCAGTAATGCTTATCTTGTCGTGTACAGCGATATCATTGATAAATTCCGATTTATTAGAATATAGGTAAATCAGTACGATAAGCGTTTTTTTTATTGTGGGTCTACTCTTGGCTTCGTTCGTATTATTGCTCAATTTGGCAAACAATTTTTAAATGAGTTATCGACAAAATTCACAGACTAGAATTAACTACAAAGTTTTTTTTTGTAACGCCATCTAGTCCGAAGATAAGCAGAGCTTGTTATACATAGAAAACACCTAAACTCCGAAACAAATATTTGTAGATTACATAAACATTTTGTCCGACCCAGGATTTGAACCCGAGACCTCAAGCACAGCAGTCGCATTCACTACCACTGCGCCACCGAGGCAGTCAAAACAGGTATTAACCTCAGCTAAGTAGGATTGGGCCGGTTAAGTTAGATATTCAACCATCTTGATCCCGGATATCTGTGTAGTTCTGCACGATTCTGGCATTTCCTATTACTATTTTTCCTAACTACATAAACTCAATCTGTGAAAGTTTAATATCGATTTCTAAATTGATGTTCTAAAATGAAACCTCATTACAGTCTTGAGTTTAATAGGTATACGAGATAAGTGGTGATTATGGAACGGAACACTAGACTGTGTTTTAAACAGAACATATTATATACCACTACCTGACCCACGCAATTTCGTTTGTCTCTTCTATTGCCCGTAGCGTGCAAATTTTCCCCCGTTTTTGAAACATTCTTCATTGGTGCCACGCTCCTATTAGTATTAGCGTGATGATATATAGCCTATAGCCTTCCTCGATAAATGGACTATCCAACACTGAAAGAATATTTCAAATCGGACCAACGGTTTCGGAGATTAGCGCGTTCAAACAAACTCTTCAGTTTTATATATATTATTATAGTCGTTCCAATACTTTATTTAACTTTTGACAGATCACACACATAAAGTTTTGTAATAATTTTTGATACAATGTACTACAGATAATACTGTACTTTATGGGCGGGCTCCGCCTACTTAGGGATGTGTCATTCGTAATTAATGACCACAGACTATAAAAACGGTTTTGAAATAAATCGATTATCGATTATATTAATAAAACATACAATAAAATTATTGTGATTATATTTTATATCAAATCACGTAAAAAGCTTTATTATTTTGCATTAAAATGCCCTAAATGTCTCTGTTTCAATGCATAAATAATTTGCGTAATGAAAACAGTTCCATCGTACTCGTACCTAGTAATGGGATCGAATGTATTCGCCGCAAATTAATGAATCTAAAATAATTGTTTAGACTTACTATAGTTGGTTCAAATAAAAACTACCTGCGGTACCTACTTGTAATGAACAGGTACAAAATGTTGAAATTCGTAGTAATTTACGGATTAAAAATAAAACAACCAAAAGAGGTACTGTAATACTAATTTTAATTATAAAGAATCGTCTTCTTCGTATGACCAGGAATCATCATCACTTGAGTTCTCAGTAATATTGATTATCATTTCTTGGATAGATAAAGTGTCGAATGCAACATCCCGATCCCAATCCGACATTATCACCTTCTTTGTTTTTTCTACAACATTCGCCCAGTTTTCTGGAGTTACTTTTTCACACGCATTTTTCAGTAAATTCAGCATTTTTCTTGCGGTGAAAGGAGGAGTTGTATTGTTCCTCGCAGCATATCCTTTAACTTGTGCCCAGATCATTTCAATTGCATTATATTGGCAGTGATATGGGGGAATTCTGAGGACGGTATGCCCATGCTCTGCTGCCATTTCATCTATGACGTATCGTTTTGGCAGCTTCTTTGTTTTTAATATCTTTACTAACTCTACTTTTAGTAGGGACTCATTCACCTCTTCGCCATTGTCACGGAGCCAGTTTATAATTTCATGTTTTTTGTTGGCCTGTGTTGGTATTTTATTAATTTGACGAGAGTGATAAGGTGCATTATCAATAAATATTATTGATGGCTCTTCGAGTGATGTAAGCATTTCTCTGAACCACTTTTCATACACGTTCGAATTCATCTCCTCATGATAATCTCCTGTTTTCTGGGATTTAAAAGCTAATAGAGCGCCTGGCACAAATCCTTTTACTGTTCCTGCATGACAAATAATCAGTCGTTCGCCTTTTCCCATTCGTACTGTAGAAGTGGAGCCAACGGTGTTGTCAGTCCAAGTTTTTGACAGCGTATGATTCGCATTGAGCCAAGTTTCATCTGTGAAAACAACATTCGACCAATCTTCTATTTTTTTTGCTTGTCTTAAAAAATCGCATCTATACAAAGCAATATCATTGCGTTCCATTAAAATTTTTCGTTTGTCACATTTTTGGAATAACATTCCAATGTCTTTCAATACCTTTGTCAGAGAAGATTTTTGACCACGGAACAAACCACTATTTCGAAGAGATTGTGTTAGTTTTTTTAATGTTGGAATCTCTTTTCTTTGGTAATAGTCGTATATATGACGACGAATAGCATCAGCGTCAAAATTGTCAACGGCTGTAACTTTACTAGGCGGACGTTTTTTCTTAGGTGTAGATAGCTTATTCTGTTCCATGCCACTGCTGCCGTAGCCTTCTTTTGTTATTTTTGCCACTGTTGGAGCACTAATACCTAATGCTGCTGCAACACGGTCTCTAACTTGAGTCACTGGTATAAGAGGCCCACCATTACGGCTTTCCTTTTCAAAGTATTCACGAAGTCGCAAGACAAATTATCTTGTTTGTCCTTTGAGTACTTTCTTTTTTGGCATTTTGACAGTAACGAAGGCAGGAACGATACGCTCAACTCAACCAAACGTGAGAATTCACAAATAAATCAATACGGAGGAATATAAATACTCAACTATATTGAAGGTTACTCATTGAAATACTGTAGATTATTTTAAAATAGACATAGAGAGATTTAATAAAGATCATCAATAGTTTAACAAATACAATATTAACCACTGAATTACAACACAATACAATAATACATTTTGAAAATTCAGTTCCTTTTATATATTTTTTCATGACATAGAACCGTCATATTTGAACAACATTCTTTTAATCCATTTCTTCTTTATTTTGACAAAGGAGGTCGCACATTGAAACACATAGAAATATGAAGTACGAAATTATCTATAAAATAATGAGTTTGTTAAATCGATTAAAACTTCTTAATGCATAAAATCGATCGATGAAAGAAATCGAATAGGTAACGGGTCAGGGTATCACTATTTGATTAAGTATTAGAGCTGTCAAAAGTTAAATAAACTATTGGAACGACTATAGTAAAAATAAAACTACGTGCCAACAAAGAAGCCTACAAACGGTCGCGAGTCGTCGTCGAAGATAATAACAAAAACAAAATTAACATTCCCGTTTTTATAAAAACAATATTGTAGGTACTTACACTGCCAGCTACAGATCCACAAAAGAAATTTAATAAAAATGTATTCTTTTCTGAAGTCGGTTTCTCGAACCGTCTCTTTGATAATTCGAACGTTGTCCAGTATATACCTGTAGACGAACATATTGTATTTATTTATTTAAGTAAACATATAACACAATGTTATGAATCAAAGTAGCTGACTCATGGCACTCTTCGAGTCATTATCATATCATGACTTTCATTAAATAACTCGAATACGTTAATTAAAAATTCTAGTACAGATTAAATATTAATAGTGAGAATGAATATCAAAATGGAAATAAATTGAGGGCATGAGATTTTAAGGGGAAAGGGGTGTTGCCATTTCAAAAAAAATATGAAAAATAGGGTAGAAGGCTATTGCGGTCTTTCCTTTGGTACGTCCATGATTAGGGGTAGCAAATGAGCTACTAACAGGTTTAGTGAAGCCCGTAAAATGAAAATAGTTCTAAGGGGTGGGCGTTTTGTTGTTATACAAACGCAATATAAGAATAAGTGAGTGAGATTACCGTGGGAGAGCCGCGCTTCGGAATGAATGGGCCGGCTCGACCGGAGTGTTACCACGGCCTCACGGGAAACCGGTGTGAAATAGCGCTTGCGGTGTGTTTCAACCGAGTGAGTGAGGATTCCGGAGGTCCACACCCCATCCCCTTCCCCTCATCCCCCTTCCCATCCCCAAAAGGCCGGCAACGCACTTGTAACGCCTCTGGTGTTCCGGGTGTCCATGGGCGGCGGTAATCGCTTACCATCAGGCGATACGTCTGCTCGTTTTCCCCCTATTTCATAAAAAAAAAAAAGATAATAAAACACGAAATGTTTTTTGTACTCGCCTGAAAATGGAACATCTCTTAACAAAGTCGATCCTAAACCACGAAATAGTCCTCTATAGCCTTCATTTTTGAAAACCTTCTGCAGTGCTAAAGTGCTTTCTGTAAAAATGAAATATTGAAACTATTAGCTACAGGAATTAACTCACAACGCCATCTAGTCCCAAGCTAAGCAGAGCTTGTGTTATGGGTACTAGACAACAGATATAAATACTTATATACTTTTCTTTTGTAAATACATACATATTACATAGAAAACACCCAAACTCCAAAACAAATATTTGCAGATCATACAAACATTTGGTCCGACCCGAAAATCGAACCCGAGACCTCAAGCTTAGCAGTCGCATAAGTTACCACTAAGCCACCGAGGCAGTTTAATTAACATAATACTTTGAAAAAAAAAGAATAAAAATGGGTATAGGCAAATTTTTTACCTCCATAAGTAAATTTTTTTGACTGCATCTTGGTTCTAATAAGTTCTAGAGGACTGACAATTGTCACTGCTATTGCTCGTGCTGAAGCTCCTGCTATTAACGGTATCCACATTGGTTGTCCCACAGCTGAAAATATTCAAAGCATTACTACTATTACTTTCTATAATATACAGGGTCTGTCGTAAATAATGGATAAGTCGTAAACTGGAGTTGGTCCGGCTATGAGACTATTAGAAAATCGTATCTTTTTGCCAGGGTTTCTAACCGTATGGAAATGGCGTAGACTTTTATGTTTTTTTATAAATTTCGCTACTCTTTGCATTCATTCCGTTGCCATTTCGTTAAATTTAGGTATTTCTGTGTCATTTTTTTTGTATTATAGTCTTGAAGATGTGTATTATTTAGTTTTAGTACTGTTTTAGGCGTTTTTAACGTTGGTCATTTTCAAAATTGTCATTTTAAGATTTTTTATGTTTTTGTTTTACTTAGGGTCAACTTTTGATCATTTACTGTGTAAAAAAAAAGTACGGCGCTATAGCTGCCCATGATCTTAATAAATTATCTAGTATGTGTAGATTCTAAAAAGGTATAACAATGCATACTTCACAAGTAATATTAAGCTACATGAGCGAGATCAATATCAAGGTGAGAAAATATTTTTTTCATGTAATGTTGTAAATGGTTATAAAACTTCGTCAGAATGATTTATTTCTGCCAAGATTCTTTACACAAACACTATGGGGCCACTATTAAGGATATTCAAAGAAAACTAGGTAGTTTTTTGTCAAAAAAATTTCATGCCTCCTCATTTCATAAAGGTGTTTAATTTTAAAATTGATGTGCTCTAATAGTTACATGCGACAAACATGTTACAAGTTTATTCGTAAAAAGGATCATCAGGTAAAAAAATGAACAAAGACAGCAATACAAAGGGTCTCCCCGCGTGAAAAGGACATTGTTACTAGGCACACTGCATGATGCACCGTCCCTTTCACACTCACGATGTGTGAAAAGGTTAGCATGCGTTTAGCTAGGGCGCACTCCTGATACATCTCTCAGTGTGATTTTGACCATCGCATGTGCTCTCGTTTTCATTACTGTCGTCAATTTGTTACTGCTTTCTAATATCGGACTTAGATTTTCTTTGTGATTTGGACTTGTTAACCTGGTGATATTGACAACTCAGCTCTCATTTATGGGCATCGTGTTGTGCTATCGATTGCACGTGTTATTTTGGAAAATTTTGTATATCATGCCTCAACAATACACGCCGGCCGAATACGTAAACATGCATTACATTTATGGTTTATGTGATGGCAACGCCAATAGAGCTGCTAGAGTTTATCGGGAAAAATATCCAAATGCCCGGCATCCTGACTATCGTGTCTTCATAAGAGTGCACAACACATTTTTGGAAGGACGATTTCCTGGGACCGGCGTAGGCGGGGCGAGTGAAGGACGACCACAACGCCTGTTTTTTTAATAAAATTTTATGGAGTGACGAGTCAACGTGTCGAAAAGATGGTTTTTTGAATCTTCACAACATACACAGCTGGCAACTCGAAAACCCAAGACTTATCCGAGAAGACCGATCGCAATATCAATTTAAAATTAATTTATGGACTGGCATTATTAATGGCAAAATCATTGGTCCATTCGAATTGCCGGCAATATTAAATGCGGATATGTATTTGAATTTTTTAGCAAATACTTTACCTAGTTTACTGCAAGACGTCCCACAAGAGATAAGAAATGAGATGTGGCTACAAAATGATGGGTGTCCAGCACATTACGCTGTTCGTGTCAGGGAACATTTAAATAATACTTATCCAGATAGATGGATAGGGCGATTGGGGCCAATTTTATGGCCTCCACGTTCGCCAGACCTGAACCCCTTGGACTTCTTTTACTGGGGCTGTATAAAAGAAAAAGTATACAGTGAAACAATAAGTTCTGTAGAAGAGTTGCGTGCGCGCATTCAAGTAGCAGCGAGAAAAATTGAAGAAGCCGGTTATGTGCGCCGGATTAAGCGATCGTTTATTAGGCGATGTAGAGCGTGCATAGCTGCCGGCGGAGGACACTACGAACATTTAGTTTAAGTTGTTGAATAAATATTTTTATGTACAAGGTGTCTCAAAAGAAATTTCATATTTAGTGGATTGATTAAAAAAAAAGGAAGCGGTATATAGAAAAAATGTTTATTTCTTGTTAAAATACACTTTTTGGGAATTCATTTCTTAAAAATAATATCGTCTAAATGTAAACCCTCACGTTGTTGGAACTCATTTAATCGAACAGTAAAATTACTTATGACTGCTCGACAGGTGGAGTGAGGGATGGCTGCCATTTCGTGACGGATATTTTCTTTCAAATGCGCCAGTGAAGTTGGTTTATTGGCGTAAACTTTAGATTTAAGATAACCCCATAGGAAAAAGTCCATAGGGGTTAAATCTGGGCTACGTGGAGGCCAATTTATGTCACCTCTCCGGGAGATCAATTTTCCTGAGAAAATTTCACGAACACGTGGCAGAGATATATTGGACGTGTGTGAAGTTGCTCCGTCCTGTTGAAACCATGTTCTTTGGTTATAGCCAGGAAAGTTTTGCAGTTCAGGTACCAAGAAGTTGTCTAACATCTCCACATAACGCTCTGAATTCACTGTAACTGTACGCCCCATTTCGTCTTCAAAAAAGTAAGGGCCGATAATTCCTCGCGCCGACATGGCAGCCCATACGGTCACTTTAGGCGAGTGTAGGGGTTTCTGATGTTTGCGTTTCGGATTGGCTGAACTCCAGTAGCGGCAGTTTTGCTTATTTACGTGGCCATTAAGATGAAAATGAGCTTCATCCGAAAACAAAATGTTGGTAAACGTTGAAAATCGCTCAATCATCTGATTTACGAAATTAAGCCTCTGACCGGCATCTTGGGGATTTAATTCTTGCACCAATTGAATTTTGTAGGGGTGCAGCTTTAGATCTTTGTGCATAATGCGATATAATGATGATCTATGCACATTTAAAGCACTCGCGCGCTTCCGAATTGAAAGGCTCGGGTCGTCACGTACAGATTGATTAACACTCTCCACGTTTTCTACCGTTCTTGATGACCTAGGTCGCCCGGATTTTGATTTATCCAGCGTTGATCCAGTCTCTTCAAACTTTTTAACCCAATGTCGAATGAGAGGAAGGCTTGGCGCATCATTTAAGTGGCGAAAACCTCGAATACTGCAGAATTTTCTACGCGCGACAGTTGTCGAATCACCGTTCTTGTAAAACTCTCGCACGCACAACGTGCGGTCTGCTCCCGAGAAACGCTCCATAGCGACTGAATCCCCAAGAGCCAAGCTACCAATTGACATAACCCCCGCACCCCTCAAGTACGCAGCGTTCACGCAGTAAGCTAAACAAATATAAAATATCTTTTGAGACACCCTGTACTAAAACAACCTAGTTTTCTTTTGAATATCCTTAATAGTGACCCCATAGTGTTTGTGTAAAGAATCTTGGCAGAAATAAATCATTATGACGAAGTTTTATAACCATTTACAACATTACATGAAAAAAATATTTTCTCACCTTGATATTGATCTCGCTCATGTAGCTTAATATTACTTGTGAAGTATGCATTGTTATACCTTTTTAGAATCTACACATACTAGATAATTTATTAAGATCATGGGCAGCTATAGCGCCGTACTTTTTTTTTACACAGTAAATGATCAAAAGTTGACCCTAAGTAAAACAAAAACATAAAAAATCTTAAAATGACAATTTTGAAAATGACCAACGTTAAAAACGCCTAAAACAGTACTAAAACTAAATAATACACATCTTCAAGACTATAATACAAAAAAAATGACACAGAAATACCTAAATTTAACGAAATGGCAACGGAATGAATGCAAAGAGTAGCGAAATTTATAAAAAAACATAAAAGTCTACGCCATTTCCATACGGTTAGAAACCCTGGCAAAAAGATACGATTTTCTAATAGTCTCATAGCCGGACCAACTCCAGTTTACGACTTATCCATTATTTACGACAGACCCTGTATAATTATGTGTGTGTGTGGGTGCAATCTGGTCGAACCGTCATTCAAAAGATGTACTTAAGCCGTTAGCCGTATCATGAGCGCGTTAATTCAGTAAGCGTATTTATAGCTGACTAGCTTTATCCATCCATTTATCGTATATTTGGCGTGGTTATCGTGTTAAGGTGTAGCCTATGTCCTTGCTCAAGGATCAAAGTATCTCCATGCAAAATTACATTGAAATCGGTGCAGCGGTTTGGCCGCAAAAGCGTGATAGACAGACGTTATTTCCGAATTTCTAATATTAGTGTAGATGTACTATAAAACAGTTTTAGTTTTTTTTTTTTAAAAGACAACTCCCACATTAGGAATAAACATCCTGTGTCGTGGGGGACTTTACAAACATACATGAAACAGACACAAAGAACATCCAGACTCGGGACAACAATTCGTGGATCACACAAAGTGTTGTAGGTACCGCGTAGGATTTGAACCCACGACACTTGGCGCAGTAGCAAGCGGCATGGCGACCGCTGACACCACTCGGCCAACCGTGCAGTCAAGTTATCATTTACATAGGCTATAGTTTTCTACTGTTATGTAATAAACAAATAAAAGACTTTAGATAAAACCTGTTAAACCAAATGAGCTATCAACATGAACTACACATTGATATAATAAAGTCATTAATATTGTTATGTGAAAACTATAAGTAATTTCCTAGCTGACCCTCGCAACCTCGTTTACGTCGACAATTGCCCGTAGCGTATTTATTTTCCCCCGTTTTTTTAAACATTATTTATAGGGGCTCCGCTCCTATTGGTCTTAGCGTGATGATACATAGCCTACCTCGATAAATGGACTATCCAACACTGAAATAATTTTTCAAATCGTACCAGCGATTCCTGATATTAGCGCGTTCAAACAAAGAAACAAACTATTCAGCTTTATAATATTAGTTGCTAAGCTACACGATTAGCAACTAGCTAAGCCTCGCGGTGTTACCCGCGTTTGTTATTGTAACCGCGGGCAACGCTACGGGGCGAAGCTAGTCTAAAAAAAGTAACCAAGTTACTCTTTATATCATCAGCTATCTGCCGGTGAAAGTCACGTCGAAATCGGTACAGCCGTTCCAAATCTATTACCCGGAAGAAACATACTTATAATAATTTTAACAAAAAAGATCCGTTCCGATCCGAAAAGATTAGTAAAAAGATCCAAGTGATTAATAAATCAAGTAAATTGGAGAATTGGATTAGATGTGCCCTATGGTTATGGTTGCATTTTGTTCATCCCACAGAAACCTATATTTTTTTGGGGATAGGAAGCCTAATCTCAATACAATCATAAAAATTATTTAAAAGGTCACGACAAACAAGTTTTTAAGATACAAACATGACTAAAATAGAGTTTACGCCTTGGTGTACCATACCATATGAGTGCATTCTAGTCGCTTTCTCAGCGGTTTACTCCGAAAGCAGTTCATTTTAGAGTAAAAGTGCAAAAGGCAATTTTTGTAAATAATTTCACGATAAACAATTTTATAGTAACCTAATAAACCCCCGAGCAAAAGGTCGAGAGATATTTGCGAAAAACTGATTACCGTGATCTTTATAACTTTTTAGCCGGCACTATATCAATGTCAATAATTCAGCTCACTAGGATTTTTTCCGCAGATTAGGGTTTAAAATGTCTAAAATGACTGGACTAGTAACAATTATGAAGAACATTAGTAAAGCTTTTTACAGTTACAGCCTATACTTACTAATATTATTAATAATGTTTTAAATTCAAAAGTAACTTTGTCTGTCAAGCTTTTACGGCTAAACCGTTACACGATTTTTTATGAAATTTGGTATGGAGATACTATAATTCTTGCGGAAGGACATAGGCTAATTTAAATTGCGATAACCGAAATACACGCTGGCGGAGCCGCGGGCAAAAGCTATTATCATTATATGTATCGGTGTAAAATGTAACATCTTATAATATAAAATTATATAAAATATAATATAATATATAATTATATCTTATTATATAAAATTCTCGTGTCACAATGTTAGTTACCATACTCCTCCAAAACGGCTGGACCGATTTTCATGAAATTTTGTGAGCATTTTAGGTAGGTCTGAGAATCGGCCAACGTGTATATATTATATCTATTTTTCATCCCCCTAAATGTTAACGGTAGCCCACCTGTTTTTTTTTTAATTTAGATATTTTTTTTTATGATACAGCATTAGAAAATACATACAACCTTGAATTTTCAACCCTCTATGATCAACCCCTATTTTTCCATCGCGATTTTTATTGAACCACCTCTTCAACATTATATTCCTTTTTATGGCAAAGCAACGTTTGTCGGGTCAGCTAGTAATATATACAATTTTGTCTACACGCCGAAATATAGAATTTCAACACGTCGGTATATACATATTGCATGTCCACAAAAAATGGTCTGCTTTTAGTGTGAACTGTTTTAAGTAGAATAAATCTAAATAATGGCCATCCTGCCAATCATAGGCCCGTATTATAGAAGGTGTGTCAAGTATCGTATGAACTCTGATCAGCTGACTAGTTTCAAGTTCTCACTAAATCTTAAGCATTGCTCTTATTATAGAATGTGTTTTAGGTTCTACCGAGTTGAAACTAGTTTCAGTAATTAATCTCAACTCACAAGCCTGTTCTATTCTGACTTTCTTTGAGACACTACCTCGGTGGCGCAGAGGTAGCGTATGCAACTGCTGTGCATGAGGTCTCGGGTTCAAATCCTGGGTCAAACCAAGTGTTTGTGTGATCTACAAATATTTGTTTCGGAGTTTGGGTATTTTCTATATATAATATGTATGTATTTACAAAAAAAAAAGTATATATGTATTCATATCAGTTGTCTAGTACCCATAACACAAGCTCTGCTTAGCTTGGGACTAGATGGCGTTGTGTGTTAGATGTTCGAAAAAAATATTTATTCAGAAAAATCATTATAAAATACATTAATTTCCCTTATAAGGCATTAGAAATTACCACTTGAGACTAGATTGAGCTTGTCTCAGTTGAACAGAGACCACATCTGTCAAAATCTATTCTTGAGCGGAGATTTTGACACAACATCGTTCTAAAATAAGCTATTCATTGATCTTTACTCACTTGATTAACAATCAGTGAATATTGTTTCAAGAGACGTTCTAAAATAAAATCCCTTCTTGAATGTAGTTTTAAAACTAGATTCGCAACTGAGATGCCTTTTAAAATACGTGCCATAAACTCATTGATTGTACTAATAAATACAACTCGTCGGAAATATCTGCGAACCTGGGTGGATAACGTCATGCAAACTAGAGAGATAGCAAAAATATTAGAAATGTAGGAAAAAAAACAGGATAGAATTTTTTTTTTATTTATGTGTATTGAATTTTTTTGAATGGGGCTATGCGTGGTGTATCTAGAAGTGAAGCGCATTCCAGCCGGGTGCGCATATATTTCCGACGGATAGTATTTTATGATCAATATTCATTGCTCCTTAAAATACCCTTTTGTGTTAAGTTATTCTCAGAGAATTAGATGACTTAGATTCAAAGTCATTTAATTCTCTAAAGGAATCTAGGCCCTAGCACATAAAAAGTCATAATAATTTTGTCACACTTTATGCTGCTTTAGAAAAATTACATTTGAGAAGTATCATATTTTAGTTGCATTGTAAACATAAAATTCAATTTGTGACAGTAAAATATCTCAATGAGGTTGCTGTTTCCCTAAACTAACTACTATGTCTCAACATAAATTATCAAGAAAAAAATAGCCTTGATCTCAAGGTTGTTTTGTTAGTTGAAACTGATATAAACAACACTCAAATTTACATAGATAGGTGTTTACAAAACTTATAAATTTTTCATGGATCTTAGTCCCCTGTCAGATTAGTGAGCATTGATTTAATGTGTAAATTTAAATACATTAATTCATACAACGGCGTAAACTGTAAAACCATACTTGCTTGTGGGTTTATGCCGCAGGCAGGCTCTTTGATTTTGTGGTGGTTTGGCGTAGGTAAGATGGAGGCGCAATCAAGGTGACTGTATCAACTCCATAATTAGAGGAAGGGACTAAAAGTGTGACAATGTATGTGGGACTCAAATTCCACATGCTTGGTGACATTGACAGTGTTAAGCACTTACTATCAATTGCAGCATCTGCTTGTTTGTTCCCCAGACAATAAAAGAAACCATTTTCAATATTTCTAAGAATTTTACAGTTGCAAAAATTTTTATGTTATTGCATCATCATCATAGAGTTTTGTGCCAAGTCATAACCAGTCAGTAGTAATTATAGATAACTAGCTTTTGCCTGGAGCTCCACCTGAGTGTTGGTTATTGCAACTCAAACTTATTGCAACTAAAAGTAATCTATGTCCTCCTACACTGCACTAACACACACACACTCAACATAATTGGTTCAGTGGTTTAGCTGTGAACGCCAAACACTTTTGAATTTGTGGATATATATATAGATAATGATAACAATAGGTGCTATTAAAGTCAACAAGACTACTTACGGTCAGTTGTAAAGTTGTTGTATGCATTTTTCATCCTAAGCCTCAATTGTTCATATGTCACAAAATAAATTACTGTACATGGTAGAGCTAGGACTAGAGTGGGGCTTAGACCAGACCATAGTGCCCCTACTCCTTCCATTTTTGCTATTTTATAAAAAGCATCCTGAAAAAAATATGACAAAATAAAATATTATGTTTATGATTTTTTTTTAACAATTACCTATATAATATAAAATGACTTATGTGACATTTTTTTTTATTCCCTAGCAAAAAAAAAATATATAAGTAATTTGTTTATGTTTTGGAAAATCTTTTTTAAATATAAATTTACTCACAATAATTTTCTAAGAAAATTTAAGTGTAGTTAGAAAATTGAATAAAACATTTACACAGGTGACAAGATTGTTTTATTGAATATACTAGTTATCTAAACTTACAAATGTGCCTTCAAAATGTACTCGTCGCGGTAACCAAGCAGATTCACCACAAGGACATAGGTGTTCCATAAGACCATTGCAATAAAGGTAACATTTGTTAGAAAGTAACGCCTTCTGTTGAGCTTGCAACCTGATTTTAACCACGTCTAGAGGAGTCACTGCAAAAGGACATCATCATCAATGCAAACCATCTTAGCTTTATCAAAAACAATAACATGTAAATAGTACTCACTGAACAACGAGGTTATAAGGGCACCGGAACATGCCGATGCCATTTGCTGGAAGGGAGTAATTCGAAACTGTGGATCATCTTCTCGAATCATGGCATCGGCTTTAATTTATTTATTTATGGATAAACACGAACACGAAACACATCCGGATTGAAACAGTATGTACACTATACTTTGGATATCCAATGTTTTTTTTATCTCGAACTGTCAATTTCATACTGAAATGTCAAAAACATTGTCTATGATAGAATGCTGCCACAACGTTTTTAGACCCAGAAATTCGGCAATAAAACAGCGCTGGACATTTTTTTTTTTTTATTATATAGGGGGCAAACGAGCTGACGTATCACCTGGTGGTAAGCGATTACCGCCGCCCATGGACACCCGCAACACCGGAGGCGTTACAAGTGCGTTGCCTGCCTTTTAGGAAGGAGTACGCTCTTTCGCTTTCTTTTTTCTACAGCTTTTGCCCTTGAAATATATTGCCCTTCATTTGTGTTGTGACAAATTATATATAAATAGGTGATCAAGGTGCTTGTTCAAAGTTGCTTTGTCGGTTAAAAATATGTAGACACAGAAATATTAAAGGTAGGAAGGCGCGAATATATTTAAAAAACCCGAGGCTACGCCATGCTATTCAGTACATGTCAGTACTAATAAAAAAACATATGAAATTATAGGTCATATGGTAACCTTGATCCCGCCGCTGTCTCACGTGCGGCAAGACGCCACAAATTCAAAGGGCTTGCCTGCGATGTACCCACCCACATGCAAGTATGAATTTTCAGTTTATGCCGTTGTACGCATCGCACCTTATCCTATCACCTAGTTGAGCTAGATCGGGAACTATCTGATGCTTCACACACAATATGTCCTTAGTTAAATACAATCTATCATGTTACGGAACGCGCTCTCTATCGAGAACAGGAATGCAAAAACTCGGAAAAGCTTAATCACCTATTGCAAAACATTTCCTCAACACCATAGTAGACCCATCTTAATTTAATATTTTTTTCTTCAAAGAAATTATAATATTTTTTAAAAGTGCCATAATCGTAAGCATTTATTGTTTAAGTATTTCTCATGAAGAAAAATTATTTTCCTTAAATCTCATTTGTAGTTTCTGAATATCTAACTACTACGTATTAGCTCTGCATTGCCCCAAGGTTGGTTAGGTAGAAAATGCCTACGATAACGTCGTCCTCTTGTGTCACAGTTGAAATAATTGAAAATTGATATAAATATTTATCAATGGCTTCGTAAATACTCTTAAAATCTTTATTTCTTAAAGATCTAACCGCATACAGACACAAGTTTGCGATTTTACCGCTTAAAAACTGCCGTTGGTCGTATGTAATCGTTTTTAAAGACGCTCCGTTCTCTGCTTCAGACAATATGGGAATACTTGGTACGTACGACGTACCGAATGAAGTCCGGATTTGTGGCCATTTGGAAGACAAGGCCAAATTGGCCTTGAAAAAGCCTTTCGTGCTCAACAGCTTGAGACGCTCGAATATTGTTCTCATCTTTAGGCAGGGGCACCCCAGTAGCAGTTTCTCGCTATGAACAGCATCCAACAGATAGCGATTTAAAGCGTTGACTGCCAAGATGTTTCAAATCGTCTAGAATCTCTGACACTGTGTAGAGATGTGGGCTCGCTATGCACCTTTTATCACGTTTTCTATAGGAAGTACTCTGAGGAATTATTCGAACTGATCCCTGCCGTTGAATCTTATAAGATGGAGAGAGGCAAGTTATTTTAATTTTCTTAGGAATTCAAGTAATCTAGACTTGGCAACACTAAAATCAATCGCTAAAGTATGGAAACGATGAATAGCTTGTACAATCGTAGTTAATGAAATCGATTTGGTAGCTTTTTTCCATTTGGAAATATCTATTTGATTTTTGAAAATATCTGATTTTTGTGATGGTACAGAAGTTAGAAACAACCCAGCACATCTGAGTTGGTAGGTGACCACTTGGCGCTGGCTTATAGACTCACACATGCACATACACCTGCAACTCCTGCAAAAAAAAAAGCCTGCAACTTAAAGAATGGGTCAACAAAGATATCGATCGGTTAAGGGAAATATTATTTCTCCGCATCGATACTTTGACATTTCGATGTTTTTTGTCAAAGTCAGGCAGGCATAAAGCTTAATTAAACCAGTCCAGTCACTGTCATTCGCATGGAGGGCGTTACTAAATTTGTTTAGGAAATTATAATAGTATTCAGCAAATACATTACGCAAAAAACTGCGATTTCATAACGATATTACTTGTGTAGATGGTACATATTTTTTAAAATGTTTTCTACGGCATCCAGATCGTTATTGTGAGTACCTTTTAATTTATTTTAGGAGTTTACATAACGTGACAGCTGTTTTTTTAATATTGAATCTATAAACAAAATCGTGAGTTAGGTGGTAAGGTAATGACCAGTTTTTTGTTCACTTTTCCTTTTAGAAAATTTTCTGTGGGCACAAAATCGTTGATATGTACAGTTGAATTGTGTGAGCCTGGTGCGATTTTCAACATTCGTTTTCGATCAATTTTCATGACAAGGAAGTAGTTGTCGTCAGCAATAGGAAGATTTCAAGGTCTTGTCGCTTGAGTAGCATAATTGTCTACCTTAATAATATACGTAATGTATTTAGCATACTGTGACTTACATTCGATGAATTTTCCGTATTATTGATTTAATTCGTTCAATATTCTTGAGTTAGAGCTTGAAGTACAGAACAGAGAGACAAACCTTGTCATATAAAGTTCTATTAACAAATACTATAAATGTTTCATAAATATCATACATTAGTGTCAGGTTAAAAACTTAAAATAAAACTATGGAATTTACAATTAAAAAAGTAATAAGTAATCTTATCAAAAGGATATTAATGTTCAACTGCATTACTCCCAGATTACCTTGGCTTCATGCAATTATTGTTTAACTTTTACCTGTTAATTTAAACTGAACAGCACCGGATAAATTAGGTAATTTATAAATTGATGCACTGGTGACCAGTGTAGAGGCCACTTTTCAGTAATACATTCTTACATTTGCATATTTATTTACTGGGATTTTTAGATTTCAATTCCAATAGAAATATTATTAAATGTTTGCTGTTTTTTGATGAGATTAAGTACTAAGGTGTGATGTGGATCTTAAAAGCTATCTCACATATTAGGAATTAATATTTAAAGTTAATTAAAAAAAAAGTACTTATTATATTTAGTAAGTTTGGTTTCATTTAATTATTCTAGTGATCTTATTTATGAATTTAATAAATGTTGATTGGTTGATTGAATCTAAATATACCTATTAGTTAACTAAACTGTCCAACCAGTGGAGTACAGGAGGCTTTGGCTTCCTGTACTCCACTACTACTACTACCTCCTTTCAGAGACATTTCTCTAGCAATAGACAAATAAAGACTGTTAAACAAAAATAAAAAAAAACTTATTGAAAATTGATAAATTTACTTTTGTTGTGATCTACCTTATTAATAGACAATATAAACAGTCAATTCTCAATATTTTTAAATCACCATTCTCTACAGTAATACAGAAAATAACTAGCACTTACTATTTTTAGTCTGTCCCATTATAATGCTAGTTGGCACAGTTGCAATATGCTTTCGACTAAATGTTTATTAGACTACAGAAATAGCAAAACATTTTTCTTAAATGCTGTTGTTATTTACTAACAATATGTCCTATTATCAGTTTGATTGATAAATGTCTGCTAATTAAGGAAGTATATTGTAGAGTCTAATTTAGAAGAAATTTTGAATAGATTTATCTATATTAAAGATTAAGCAGTTTAGATATTATATTTTTGAACTCTATAAATATTTCATATGCAGATTGGGTATTGATTAAGACTTAAAATTATTGCTATACTTAAATTAGCTTTCAGCTCCTATCATTATACTTCATGATATAAATTTTCTTGATAAGGTAGCATACTGTTTCAATTGATTCACTTTTTTGGTGTAAAATAAGACATTTTGATAAAACATGTTTTATTTATTTGCACTACTAGCTGTTGCCTAGGCTTTGCTCACATGGATGTTGATTACATGTATTTAATAAAATATTGTGTAATTAAATTAAACACATTTAATCAATAGCCTATTAATAAGGACTTTTATACAAACCTCTTGATTTTGTCCCATATTTTAATCCCTTTAGGATTAGATTCCCATAAATGCTGATATAAGTATTCATTTATTTGTAACCAAAAGCATGAAGACAAAGTTTCAGGCTACTAACTTCGAAAATGACAGATTTCTAGACTAATCTATATACAAAATGTTAACCCCTATTTTAACCCTTTGGGGTAGGATATCCAGAAATGCTTAAAGTATCTACTTGTTTTTGTTCACTAGCCCAAAGATAATCGGTTTGATTAAAACCATGTGCGATTTTCCCGAAATTTTCTGCCACACACAGCAAAACTGTGGAAAAAGCTGTCGTCTGCGGTGTTCCCGGACCAATATGACCTTCAAACCTTCAAGAAAAGAGCATACTCCTTCCTAAAAGGCCGGCAACGCACTTGTGACGCCTCTGGTGTTGCGGGTGTCCATGGGCGGCGGTAATCGCTTACCATCAGGTGATACGTCTGCTCGTTTGCCCCCTATACATATAATAAAAAAAAAAAAAAAAACCAATCACCGAAAATAGGTTGTTACATTTCATAATTTGACACTTAAATTAAGTCTTCCTGCTTGTATTTTTTTTGTATTAATTCTGATAATGAACACATATATATATAAATTCAGAATGTATACCATACTCTTCAGCATTATATTAAGTTTATGGTTAAAATATGAATAAATATGATGACTATGTTTACTTTATGATGTTCTTAATGTCATTCATTTTTTTGTGTGCCACTCTGCGCCTGAGAAGATCGCCGGATCGGGAACTTTCCCTATCTCAAGTTAGATTGTTTATATTTTGAACGAAGTATAGAATACTAGGCCATGTTATGTTGCAGGTCAATTGAAACTTATGACCTGGTGACCTTTTTGAGTAAAGATAATGATCTGAATAACTCTGTAAATATAGTTTTTGATTCTGGGTCTGTAACATATATTGGGCAGTTCACTGCCGGACATAGGCCTCGCCCATTGCACACCACTATCAGAGTGGCATGCCATGGGCGTGGCCTATGTCACTCCACATGGCCTGTGGGCGTCCTACGCTACGTTTGCCGAGACGCAAACGTTTAGGAGATAAAATAAAATAAAAAGTTACTAGTTTTTGTTTTTTGTTTAAATGAATAAGAGAAATCTATGCTTTAACATAAATCAGACGGCTCGACTTGATTGATAATCATGGTCTTACAGAAACCCAAACTTTTCATTGTATTTCGCCTAGTGAGTGAAGTTATCTGAACCTCAAACACGATAAAAAAATCAGCTGAGACATAATTTAGGTCTTTATGACTCTATATTCTTAGCCCGCGGTTTCGCCCGGTGTATGTCGGTTATCCCGGTACAGAGTAGCCTTCGTCAAGAATCAAAGTACCTCCATGCGAAATAGAATTGGCATTTGAGAAGTGGCGCCAACTTAAGTGCGTAGTTATAACAACCATGCACAAAGCTTTATCGATTTTTATGATAGAAATATGCATTTTATAAATTCAAAAGTAACTCTGTCTGTCTGTAACGTTTTCACGGCTAGATTGCTGAATCGATTTGCAAGAATTTCGGTATAGAGATACATTGGACCTTAGAGAAGGACATAGGCTACTTTAGCTACTTGCGGGCAAAAGCTAGTAAATATATGTTTGGCGAAATGTGAGTAGGTATTACATACCTTTGCCTACCTCAATACTGTACGACATACTCTAATTTAGCATCTCCATCTTCCTAGCCTCAATTATTCCCAAGACTATTTGGAGTCAGCTACTAGTTCAACCGGTTTTACCTGAATGTCAGATTTTACACGGAGCGACTGGCACTGGACCTCTGAACCCTGAGGGTAAACTGAATTCGAAGGTTGAACTAGTTGTCAGTATATTTGAGGGCCTTCCCAATAAAGATTGCCATAGATGTTCATGACAACCGGGACGGGCGGGCAACTCCGCCATCTTCCATGCACCGGGTTGCTATTAAGAATTTCTTGTAAGAAAAACTCAACAGCAGTCCGAACCGGGAATCGAACCCGAGACCTCTTGATATGCAGTCGGTTACGCTAACCATTAGACGAACGCCCAGTACGACATACTCTAATTAAATTATTTAAATTTTGTACCAGTTTCTTGGCCAAGGCGGTTGCTCGTAAAATGTATTCAAGTTCTTGGCCGTTTTCGAGCGGTTGATTACATAACTTCAGAAAAAAAAACGTATTGAAATAATATATTCTGTGGTTCATAATGAAACATGTTACGGTAGACGCTTCAATAAAATAGTAAACTTGAACATGACATTGACCAGTTTGCTTTGTATCGATTATAAGAATATCACTGGTGATCTGATTATGGCTTATATTTATACTACACTCTATATACAGGGTGTCCCAAAAGGTTACGTAGCTAGGAAGAGGGGTGATAGGGGGCGGGACAAAAGTCACCAGAAAAATAAAAAAAAAATCCCCTCTGGGAATTAAAAGAATAAAAGGCATTTTTTAAAAAACTAAAAATTTTACACCTTTTGGGGCGACTTGACTTTGACTATTTGACTAACCTGAGATGGCCTACCTACTTTTTCTCTTTCTTAATGTATCTCCTGTCTCTCTCACTCACCAAACTTGTTTAAACTTGTTTTGTTTGGTTTCATTGTTATTGGTATGTTTTGTTCTGCAGGGGTATTGTTTCCGAAAATTATTTTTACATATCCTAGTAAGAATTTTTCAAGTAAGTGTTATACCATTTTGGAATTGTAATAAAATTACCTATCTTTTTAAGTTACTCGCCGGAGTTGCATAGTACTTTTTTTTTTCAGTACACTTGGAGGAAGTTGAATGAAATCGTAATTACTAAGTCCTTGACTGGACAAGAACTTAATTTTCTTTAAAATATTATTATATGTATTGTTTTTTTTGTTTCAATTTGAAAAAGGGTTATTGACGATAACATAACAGCATTTTTTTTTAATTATACCAATATTTGTAGATCATCGGGAGCAAAGTCGCCCCAAAAGGTGTAAAATTTTTAGTTTTTTAAAAAATGCCTTTTATTCTTTTAATTCCCAGAGGGGATTTTTTTTTTTTTTTTTCTGGTGACCCCCCCCTATCACCCCTCTTCCTAGCTACGTTACCTTTTGGGACACCCTGTATACACTATACAAATAAATTAAATTAAAGTGTCTGTTTGTAACATACAAATAACCGCTTTTTACTAAATGCATACCTATGTAAGTATGTATACACGGTACATATACCAAAATATCATTTTTTACAATTTTTGTCTGTCTGTCTGTCTGTTTGTTCCTACTAATCTCTGGAACGGCTGGGCCGATTTCGAGGGGACTTTCACGTAGATATCTGATGATAAAAGGTAGGCCTCAGCTAGTAATATAAAAAAGCTGAAGAGTTTGTTTGTTTGTTGAACGCGCTAATCTCAGGCAGTACTTTGCAGTATTTCAGCGTGATTTAGAAGCTATGTTGCTACTTACATTAATCTTAGGTATATTGATTACCTATTTGTAGTGTGATATATCTACAGTAAGGCGAATTAGAGTAGAAAATTTACTTTCGTCAACAACAAACTATTTACATAGTAGATCGATGTTAGGCTAATTAACTATTTCGATAGTTTATATTTAAACATGTACGTACCATAGCCTATACAATTGCAGAACAAAACAACAATTAAGTAAATCAAAAACAATTAGTGCACGTAACGTAAGTTATTGTTTATTTGTCTATTATTACAATGCATTGTTTTGTTATAACTATCTTCATTACACAATATCAATCCATAATTTGTGGCAGAGGTTTTGATTAGAGTACGGTTTACTATTCAAACAAATCCCCACTAACTGGTGGTTATGTCGAAGCCTCTCCTACCGGCTGACGCAGGTGATCACTGGAAAAGGATGTTTCGGAGATCACCTGTGTCTGATCCGCAAAAACCAACGCCTGAGTGCCACCACTGCGATGGCCAGATAGTGGACACGGCGCTCCACACGCTGGCAGAATGTGGGATGAGCCGAGGCGTGATCTCGTGGCGGCCATCTGGGTGGGGGTTCTCTCGCTCGTAAACACGCAAATTCGTCCTGCGTCTTCAATTGCCTGTAGCGTGAACAAATACCTATCATAAAAAAGGCTATAGTGAGCCAACCTCAAGAGATAAGACATATGCTGTCGCGGTCTTTTTGTAGAACTTTTAAAGCGGAACAGTTCTTTCCGTACATTATTTTTGTGAAACTAACTGTATACACAGCGCATGCGGTGAAAGCTCTCAAGAGGAGTAGCGTGATGATATACCCTATATCCTTCCTCGAAAACTCGGCTATGTAAGACTAAGAGATTTTTTGTAGTTTCTTTGATTAGCGTGTTCAACCAAAAAAAAACAAATTCTTCAGCTTAGTAATATTGGATTAGTACTGTAGATTTATGCGGGTACAGACGTAGTACCACATCGACCGCCGCAGAAACCTAAAGGGAAATTCCCTCAATAAAGCTTGTGATATTAATTTTAATTGTAATGCTGCAGTGCTGCTACTCTTAGTAATACTTTACTACGGTAATACCTTTCCTTTAACTGTTGAAATTTATTGTACATAATTGCATATTATATCTCATTTTCCCTAGTTGTTTCATTAGTCATATCAGACGACAAGTCATGTTGAAATTACCATCCGTCACTGGGATTTTGATTCAAGTAAAGTTTACTAATATAACTGGAATCAAAATCTAATAATTTACCTTATTATGTAAATTATTATTAATTTTTAAACTTAGATACAATTGTTAAAAATTTAGTAGAGAGATATCTGTAATGTAAAATTGAATTGTAGGTCAGAATTCGGAACAGTATCCGAAGGACGCGTAGAAAGTAGGTCGCTCCAAGGCCTAATATTTGGGTCAGGGATATTAGGAACGAAAAACATCTAAATCTTTTTGAAGTTTAGCCGAATTAAAAAACGGCTAAGGAATGAAAGACTTTAAGTAAAAGAGAACGCAGCAGTTTGTCACTTGATGATTTTGATTAAACAATTTAAGGGTCTTAAAATATTTTTCTTTTTAACCGAGTCAAAAAAAGGACGAGGTTCTCAATTCGTCTGTTTTTTTCATGTTGGTTACCTCATAACTTTCGACCGTGTGAACCGATTTTGATTTTTTATTTGAAAGCTGATGCTTTCCGTGTGGTCGATTTCAATTTGTTCCAGTTCTTGAAGTCGGTTTTTTTTGTAGGTTTTTTAAATTTGAGTAATTTTTTTTGTCACTACCAGTACTATAAATAATGTTTTATTCTTATATGATTGTTTTAGATGTTGCACAAACAATATAGCAACGCATCGGGCTTTAGCAGCTATACTAGCAAAGAGTTCGGCCGTTGAAGCATCGTTGCTGTGCAGACATTATCATGATGTCACCGGTAATATCCTCTGCCCTAATGTTTTACGAGGTATTGACCATTTACGAGATCCGCGGCTCAACAAGGTAAGGTTGAATAATAATAACATCTAGGTAGATACTGTTTAAACTAAGTTTATTACATGCTTTAGAAAATGTATTAAATGAAGTTAATCAAAATAAACTCGATTGTAAAAAACTACGCGATGTTATAGTAAGATTAAATCCTAGTAAAAACAAAACACTGGTAAAGTATTAAACGTTTCTTAGATAATGTAACAGTATTAGAAAAAAGCAAGATAAGCCAAAAATATTTCGATATTCATCATCTACGTGGTATGACAACAAGATGTTTAAATTAGAATTTATTATAACCAGAAAAATATATCTCCCTCTTAAAAGTACTCACCTGATACCTTGGCCGATATGCTATCGCGTCGTTCATACCATACTTTAACCAAATAACAAGATATTTTTGGCATCTATCCTCGCAAATTTACAACATTATATACCAATGATATTTATGAATGATTCATCGTATACGATCACGCGGTCTGGGTCTGGCCTGAATTTGAACTGCTCTGAGATGAATCATCTTTTAATCCTTTCCCACATTATATTTCAGTATCTGTCAGTTAAATGTTGGAAAATTTATATATTATATACTCTAACAGCAAGGTATTAAGAGTATGCCTATAGATAGACTATCACACAATTGTAATGTTTTAACTGATCATTCGTCATATGTCCTAATCAATCAATAATTCATTTTAAGGACACAATATATGACGTTTGTATAACCTTGTATTGTCCCTTGTAATACCTTTGATTTATTATGTGGAAACGGTTTTAATAGCGTATTCGACACCCATGAACATATGAAGTTTTAAATACATATTTACACATATTTTTTGTAAATCTTTCGTTTGTTTTAGGGTCTCGCTTTTACTTTAGAAGAACGCCAGGCGCTTGGCATTCACGGCCTATTGGCTGCCAAGTTCAAAAGCCAAGAGGAACAACTGGAAATTTGTAGAATATCCATTGACAGATACGAGGACAATTTGAACAAATACCTCTACCTCGTCGAGTTACAGGTGACTAAACATGATAAAGGTACCATTGATTCAATGAATCTATTTATAGATGGGCTTTCGGTTTCTGGGTCTATAGATTTTGGTGAATTTTAAGAAAGACAGGGGATTGTGTTACGCAAATCTGCATGCTTTACTGGAATTTAAATAGGTAGGTATTTAGAATGATTTAGCCTATTTGGTTTGAAGAACAACTATATTTATGGAATGGAGTGAAACGGTTAATTTTGGCAAGTTGTAAAATTGGGCATTTTAATAACTAGTTGTGTGTGTTCAGTTACTAAAATACTTGGATTAGGGAAATATAAAGTGTGCAATTGGCGTAACACGGCCGTATTATGGTTATACGTGACCAAACGGGTTATATGGCTCACAAGCCATTTATTGAGTAATCCGAGCCCATTACTTACAATTATGTAGTTGGCACGGGCACGAACATTAAAGATTCCGCTCCGTTTAAAACCGACTTTTAATTAATTACCGTGATGGTTACACAACACAACGTATCTAGTTTTTGTTTAAGGTTTCATTATTAATTGAAGTTTTATCTTAAAAATGATGTACTGTGTTAAAAAAACGTGTGCGTCTCGGGACGCCTAATCTACGTTGAACTACGAAATACGGCTAGCGCTGTGGGTCAGAGTGAGAGGGGAGGACCCTGCCTACCGCTGTCGTATGCGTGAGAGAATAGGAAGCCAGACATGCTGGCGCCGTAACGCGTTACGTAACGAAGCAGTGTACATCTACCCTATGAACCCTCCCATAAGAAGTTATCACTTCAAAAAACGGTTATTTTTGTTTTCGAATCACCATGTTGGGTATATAATTTGTTGCTCTTATGGTAGGAACATAAATATTGTAAGAAATTTTCGCAATTTTGTGCAAACATAAAATAATGGCGCCTTTCAACTTCAATTATTTACAGTGATTTTGACTTATTGCAGGATAGAAATGAGAAGTTGTTCTTCAGACTGCTCGCTGAGAACATTGAGAAATTTTTGCCGATTGTGTACACTCCCACTGTGGGATTGGCGTGCCAGAGATTTGGTCTCATATACAGAAGACCCAGAGGTCTTTTTATCACCATCAACGATAAAGGACACATATTTAACATTTTGAAGAATTGGTGAGTCGTGTTTTTAGCTTATATATTTTTATTAGAGTTCAATTATTATTTGACTTCTTGGATGCCGTAGAAGCAGTCGCTACACCACGTCAAATGAGACAAAATTTTGTGTAATTCACAAATTGTTGTATAATTGTTAATCATAATGTCCCCTGCGACACAGGATATTTTTCTAGTGCCTGAGTTGTCTTTTTTATAATAATAATGATGTACAACAACATTTTCGTCAGCCTATTTGATGCTTAAAAATACTAAAATGAAACTGCGCAGCACAATTTTTAAAGAGAAGGAAATCTTGTTTTGTAATCTATAGCATCCTATCTGGCCATTGTGGTATAGAAGGCCAAACCCTTCTTGTTAAGGAGAAGCCTATATCCAATAGAGAACTGTTGATAAAATAAATACAAACGTCTGTTATTATTTTGGTGCCAGTATTAGAGCCCCCGCATACTACAAACTTTTTAATCGGCCGATAGTTTGATCAAGTTGGCTTTTGTAAGGCTTTTGTAATAAGTAGTTGGCTGATACCGAATCGCATAATGTTGTGCACTTCCATACATCTTCATACTGACTAAGAAACCAAACCAAACTATCGGCCGATTAAAAAGTTTGTAACCTGCGGGGGCTCTAAAATGTTTTGAACATAATCATTTTAAAATGTATTTATTGAATACATTTCTCATATATATATGTACTGGACAATATACAGCTGTGGTAGAGTTATTTACGTATATATGTATGTATAATTAGTTTTACGGAAACTGCCCATCATGCGCAAATTTATTAATTCTCCGCAATAAATTAGGTCATTGTCACTATTTATACAACCGCATTGAGTTACCTACCTTAACGGAAGAAATGAATAGAAAAAGAGATTGATTAATACTTTGAGGTAAATTAACAATATATAAATATCGTCAACGCAAATAATTCGGTAATATATCAGAAGAGACATCGATAATTTGCAGTCACGTACATACTAATCAGGTTACCAGACAAATGTTTATTATATATACTTGGATATCTTTGCACGATAACTATATAAAAAAAAGAATTGCTAACCTTGGTTTTAAGATCAGAAGTCAGCGTTATAATAAACTCGATGATACGGAAAAGTCGATGTATATAATACGCTTAACAGACATTCAAGGAAATGAAACTCACTTGTACTTTAATTTCATTATTTAATTAAAATTGACCTTACCTGTTTCGCCCTTTGGTATTATCAAAGGTTAGAAGTTGTTTTTATATTATTCATATCCAAAACCTCACAACTGTTGGAATAGAGATTAGGTTTTGTTATTTCAAGAATGTATTTTAAAAAGTTCCACTAAAGTACCGACAATCGAGAATGGATATTATGCTTATGGGGACTTCCACATACATTGGAAACAAATATGATTCGATTTCCGGGTAGGAATAAATATTTGTATGATCTGCAAATATTTGTTTCGAAGTTTGGGTTGTTTTCTATATATAATATGTATTCATTTAAAAAGAAAATGATATATCTGTCAATCTAATTTTTATAGTACAAGCTCTGCTTAGTTTGAGACTACATGGCGTTGTGTGTTAGATGTGTAAAATATTTATATATCTAAAGACATACTGCAGTCAGTGTCATCTATCTACTACTGAAGAAACATTGAACCATTAGCATACAATTTCCCAACATCATTTCGTGGTCGTGGCCCTCTAGGCATGTTTTATTGCCTTTATGTTTAAGGACCATAACTCCCGTTCCCCTATATGTTCAACATAACAGAGTATTTCACCAAACGACATTGGTTTTTACTTCAATTATTCCTAAAGTTACTTTGAGTCACTTTGTTGAAGACTAAATGTCCCTTCAGTATTGTTAGATACTCTTACGTAGCTTGTCTTGTTTCTATAGACAATGCCTAATGTGATTTCTTAATATGTGAAATTATTTTCCAATCTCGATTTATAGTAAAATCAATAGAAGATCGAATCATCTTATATGCGTGTCTAAAGATACTTTTTTTTAAATTATTTTAACTAGCTTTCATCAACGACTCCCAACGCATGTTTATTGGTTATCATAAAAAAAAAACCTGCCTCAAGAATCCAACCACACCAACCAAAAAAATCTCCATGCCAAATTTAATTTAAATTGGTGCAGCGGTTTATCCGTGAAAGGGTAACAGACAGACATACAGGGGTACTTTCTAATTGATAGAAATTATCTAATTGATGTACTACATGGATATTAGTATGAAATATCATGTAGTATTGTAGTGTGAAGTGTACAAAAATTAATAAACCCATCGCATACGAAAGTTCTGTATCACAAAATGTACTGAAACAAAATTTGTACCTCTTTGTTCATAACTTCGATTTTATTTGATAGTTATATTAAATCATTGCAACACTTTAAATCATTTCTGTTTATGTTACGATCTAGTTCAAAGCGGTATTCCTATACTTTAGAATCGTAAACACTTCTGACGATCAATGAACGTAAGATACTCGTGTAATACACGATAAGTGTTTGGTAGCCCCGTCTACGAGTTTCAATATACATATATAAATCTACAGCGGTATATCTATACAGCTTTCAGTGTGAGTCATTCAAAGATCATTATGGGTTTATTCATTTAAGTATATATATGTTGCGTAGATACTGTAGGGATGGGGAATCAGTTTTAAATTTGTTTTGTCCTGCCGAGAGTTACGCACAACGATCCCACTTTTATAGAGGCTTATGTCCATGCATCCTTACAAACTTCAACTTCTTTCTTATTATTGACTAGCTGACGTAGCGTAATAATTTCCCCCCGTTTTTAAACATTCTTCATTGGGGCTTCGCTGGGTCTTAGCGTGATGATATATAGCCTGTAGCTTTCCTCGATAATAGACTATCCAACACTGAAAGAATTATTCAAATCGTACCAGCGGTTCCTGACATTAGCGCGTTCAAACAAACAAACTATTCAGCTTCATAATATTAGTATAGATTATTGCACTAGTCTTTGAAATATAAATTATAATTATAAAGCGATCGACTTGTTACTTATTAGTTTTGCGGTGTTGCATAAAAAGAACAATGAACCGTCTAATTGTAATAAGTTTAATAACATTTTTGCACGTGTTCTTTATTTCTTTCGTAGAACAATACAATAAATAAGATATATACTAAATCGTAAACTTACACGCGTTCCATGTTGTGTAATTATGTAGGGAATTAACACAATCACAGATTATGATCATAGTCGGTGTTTTTTGGTGTAACTTAATAATTATTACTGGACAGAATTTTAATTAAATGGGTACTTGAAACAAACCCTTTATTTGTACGTGTGGCATCCCCTTCGGGCCGTTACCCCGCGGCGGGGCGGTGTATAGTACGCTAAAATCTCCTTAAAGGAGAGTTATGTCCAGCTGTGGACTATTAAGAGTTGTTGTCGATGATGATGTAGTGTAGGAAAATATTAAAAAAAACAATAATAATAATAAATCGCTTTATTGTACACCAGACAACTAAGTATCTATACAAATTTAATTGAGTATCTGTTTGTAATAATAAAATAGCCGCTTTTTACTAAAGCATACGTATGTACATATACCAAAATAACATTTTTTAAAAAAATTGTGTTTGCCTGTTTGTTCCGGCTAATCTCTGGAAATGCTGGATCGATTTTGAAGGGACTTTCATTGATAGGTAACTGATGATATAAGGAATAACTTGGTTACTTTTTTAGACTAGCTTTGCCGCGTTACCCACGGTAAGATAATAACCGCGGGTAACACCGCGGGGTTCAGCTAGTATAATTATATGACTTAATGCCATATTTTTTTATTTTATTTTATTGAATAGTGGGCAAACGAGCAGACGTATCACCTGATGGTAAGCGATTACCGCAGCCCATGGACACCCGCAACACCAAAGGCGTCACAAGTGCGTTGCCGACCTTTGGAGGATGGGAAAGGGGAAGGGGGAGGGGTATGGGCCTCCGGTATCCTCACTCACTCGGTGAAACACAGCGTAAACGCTATTTCACACCGGTTTTCTGTGAGGCCGTGGTATCACTCCGGTCGAGCCGAGTCATTCATGCCAAAGCGTAGCTCTCCCACGGTTGCTAGTTATATCACTAAAAGGCAATATCTTCCAGACAACCGTTCACTGATACATTTATATTTTAGTATAATTTAAATCCAGTGTCACATTATTCTTTCATCAGAATTTGTTCCCGATTCGATTTCCCATTGATCATTTTATGAGACATAAATGTGTTTTTAGGCCCGAACCAGATGTGCGCGCAATAGTCTTCACGGATGGCGAACGAATCTTGGGTCTCGGTGATCTTGGCGCTTATGGTATGGGAATTCCCGTTGGTAAACTCTCGCTGTACACTGCATTAGCAGGCATTAAACCGCATCAATGTCTACCGATTACTTTAGACGTGGGGACTGACAACCAGGTGGGTGGTATTTCATTGTAATCCTTGCAACTACTCTGTAGATATGAAAACGTAGGGAATAGGCAGATAATCTCAATCCTAGGTACTGCACCTGACTGGACTATTTTGATGGATACGTATGATAAGCACTATAAAATCCCAGAGGATGTTGGTGTTTCGTCATCCAGACCGGACATATTCCTTTTCTCTAGACAAATTAAACACATAATATTAGTAGAGCTTACTGTTCCGTGGGAAACTAATATTCCTAAAGACCATAGAATAAAATTAAATAAATATTACGAACTAACAACTGAACTTAACAAAAATGGCTATGTGGTTAATTTATACGCGGTAGAAGTGGGAGCGAGAGGTATACCAGCTAAATCTCTCTATAACCTTTTGAAAGACCTTGGCCTGTCGAGATCTGCAGTAAGTTCTATTTTAGAACGAGTATCCAAGGCTGCACTAACAGGTTCCTACCAAATTTGGCTAGGTAGGGCGGGAAACTCGAGCAGTGAAGGTGACCGTTGATGCGTATCTTAAAGGGGGCCTCCTTAAACCTACACCTAGGTCGTAAGTCCTGGGAACTGCTTTGAGTTTCTCCCTCTGCCACACGATGGACCCGGCACCCGCACGGTGAATCCATGGAGTGCTAAGAAGTTTGTCTCTACATATTGACAAAAGAGCTTTGAAATTCAAGTCCTAACCAATTTGCAAGCGTTTTTCTTTCTGCAATTGTTTACGCATCAATTCTCGTATGTTATTGGCTAATCTTAGACTAAGTACCTATTAGCTAGACACACGAGAATTTTCAACACACCGAAAAATCGGTTCAGCCGTTCCAGAGATTAACCGGAACAAACAGACAGACAAAATTGAAAAAAAATGTTATTTTGTTACATGTACCGTGTGTATTAAGAGGTTTTATTTATTTCTATTGTATAGATAATATTTTTTTGTAATTTTTGTCTGTTTGTTCCGGTTAATCTCTGGAACGGTTGAACCGATTTTAACGGGATTTTCACTGGCAAATAGCTTATGATATAAGGAGTAACTTAGGCTACTTTTTAGACTAGCTAAATATATGCATTATGCACATTGTGATATACGAAATTTACATTTTGAAACAATAAGGTACAATTTTCAGGATCTCCTTGAAGACCCGCTGTATATTGGTCTGCGACAGAGGCGCGCTCGGGGTAAAGAATATGACGAGTTCATTGATGAGTTTATGGAAGCTTGTGTACAGAGATATGGACAGAACACTCTATTACAGGTTAGTTGATCTAGAAATCGACACTTGACATTTCCTTTCTTAATCTATACTAATAAACAAAATTGAAGTGTCTGTTTGTAATTTCAAATTAACAGCTTTCCACTAAATGTATATACGGTACTTCATCAAAAAATCTGTTTTTAAACATTCTATCTATCTGTCTGTTTGTTTTGCCTAATCTTTGGAACGGTTGTACTGATTTTGACGGGACTCTCACTGACGGATAGCTAATGATATTAGGATTATCTTAGACTACTTACACTTACACCCCGCGGCGTTACCCGTTACAACAACCGCGAGTAACACCGCGGTGATCAGCTATTCTAGTCTAATAAACGTCTTTATCTAAAATTAGTAAGTCACACGACTAGTACCTACTGAAAAACTTAGTAACATTGGTATCGTTGGACTCGCGTCTCCTTTAATAGGATTCCATTCGAAAACCAGCGAGTTTTAAACGCGTATAATACCTTTAACTTTTTCTTTTCTTTCTTTTAAAAAAGACAACTCCCACATTAGGAATAAACATCCTGTGTCGTGGGGGACTTTACAAACATACATGAAACGGACACAAATAACATCCAGACTCGGGACAACAATTCGTGGATCACATGTACCGCGTGGGATTTGAACCCAAGACACTTGGCGCAGTAGCAAGCGGCATGGCGATCGCTGAAACCACTCGGCCAACCGTGCAGTCAAGTCACGTAGAAAGCATGCTCTATTGAATGATTGAAATTTGTAACGATCACGTAATAATAATAATAAATCGTTTATTTTTCTTCTCTCACACAAATTACAAAAATGAGTCACCAAAATATACAAAAACATCAGCAAGAAAGTAACAAAGATCTGTGTGAGAGACTGGTTTCCGTACTAGGTAGAACCTGTATGACAGATAACCAGCCTCTCCTAACTCCAGATAAGTAAGTAGGTACAGAGTAAGATTGATATACTTGCATCTATTGTACGAAATTGTGTCATTTCATTCTGTTATGTGATAGAGATACGTGCATTCATCACATTACTGTGAATCACACATTGCATCACGTATCTATCTTACACACAACTCTGTGCAGCTATTGTACTTAGTTTATACGTGGAGAGCCACGTTTCGGCATGAATGGGCCGTCTCGATCACGGCTTCACAGAATACCGGTGTGAAATAGCGCTTGCGCTGTGTTTCACCGAGTGAGTGAGGATACCGTTGGCCCATATCCCAACCCCTCCCCCCATCCTTCTCCCCGTCCCCCAAAGGCCGGCAATGCACCTGTGACGCCGCCGGCGTTGCACATTCGCCACCTACACCATAAAAAAAAGGTTTTGAAATTTGAAAACGTATTGCTGAGTTACTTTCTCCTAAGTTCTTTCAGAATTCTCCAATTTTTATACACTACTTCTTAGTAATATACGCTTAAATATATATATATTTTACACAAATGACAAATGAATTTATATTTTATAATTTTTATATAAATGAATATAAAAGTGTCTGTTTGTAATATTAAATCACCGCTTTTCACTAAATGCATACGTATGTATACCAGGTACATATACCAAAATAACATTTTCTGGAACGGCTAGACCGATTTTGACGGGACTTTCACTGACAGGTAGCTCATGAGATAAGGAGTAACTTAGACTAGATTTGTCGTACCGTACCGTCGTGGTATATTCGTATAGCGGGTAGCACCGCGGTGTTCAGCTTTATTATTTAGCATTTTAAAATTCATACATACATCTTTATTTTGCAAGATCTCTGATAACGTTTAGACATGTTTGCAGTATGATTGGTTATCATCATATAAATCAAACAAAATTAACTTCACCTGAATGAATGCGACTGCCAAGCGCAGTGCAGTGGTAGCGTACGCGACTGGTGTGCATGAAATCTCGGATCGAACCGAATGTTTCTATTGTCTGCAAATATTTATTTCAGAATTTTGGTGTTTTCAATGTATAATATGTATGTATTTACAAAGTATGTAAGTATCCTATCAGCCAATCTAGCTTTAATAGTACAAGCTCTGCTTATTTTGTAGCTAAATGACGTTACAAGTAAGTGTCAGACGTACGATATGTTAAAAAAAATGCATCATGCATTTACTAACATTACAAGCTAAGGTAACAAATGACGTACCTACTATGTTTCACTGAACTAACTGTCAAACACACTCGCATAAAAAGTTCAGAAGTTGCTTTTATCCTTTTTTGTATTTGGGACCAGTATTTCGAATGGCGGCAAATACGAATACAATATTAAAACGTACACCGGGATCCCCGATAAGTATTCCATGATAAGTCCCTAAGTACCTTTTAATGATAAAAACTAAAGCGTACATTATACTCTTGAGTATAAAGCCCCTGATTGTAGGTGTAGTAAAAGCGTATAGCAAATGTTTATCGGCTTTTTGTTTCAAAGATTTGCAGAATCCTGTATTAATATTACACCATTGCCACAAACAGCTGTTATATGATTTGACACTTTTGGTTTGGCTTTAAAAATACATAAAACGGTTACAAAAAATGTATTGTTCTATTTTCATTATTAGTTTGTACATATTCTGCTATCTAAATATGGTTACCGTCAGGATTATACCGAAGCAGAGGTGAGATAGTTTAGGAGTATTTTTTTAAATACAGTTACAAAAATCCTTTATTCACACCATGAGCTAGATAACTAGATTTAGACACTAAGTGTTCTTAGTAAATTGCACTATAGTACTTGCAATGTATATGTTACCGTCAGATTGTCAAAACCGATTGTTATATACTCGTATCTCGCGAGATTGTAAACTGTCCAAGATTATGAACGGTAACACACTGCTTACAATTTAATATTATTTTTAGTTAGGATACAATTTAGCGAAGTAAACCGTGAAACTTTAATAAGGACGCTGATTTTGGTACCGCCATATATGTTTGTAAATACTTCAGCTTTAGAATTAGTTATGTAAAATTGTTGTAACAGTGAAATGAATTTGTGATTAATTAAAGAAGTTCCAACCTAACTATGGCCACAGAACGGCTTACTGTAAGACCGACCGGGACCGGGATCAGGGACTGTTGACAATTTGAGGCGAGATAGATTGTGATTAACGGTTTTACTTCGATACCACGGAGCAAATACAAAGAGGAGATGCCCTAATGAGATCTTTGTATGAAATGCGTGACAATTTAAATTCAATTTTTCTTTGTGTGTTTTATCATTATAATTCGGTTATCATTTACGCAAATGTCTTTTATAGCTTAAAATTGATCGTTTATAAAGTATAAACACTGTTTAGAAAAATAGGTAAATACTCTATTGTATGTATTGACTTTGTTGGTTTAAAAAGTAAAGTAAGTAAAAGATCAGGTTTTGAACATTTCAGACATGACAATCTATTTATAGCTTAATACAATACTTATTGTCACTTAGACTTTTAGCGTTTATACTGTAATATCCAATTATTATGTCCACATTCGATTTTATATACCGTCGTATCGTATGACGTCAATTGTGGGTGGAAGCCCTTGCCTCTCAGTGGGATAACAGCAAAGTTTCTCAATCTGTTTGATTTTTTGCATTTAAGTTATGCAATATTTTCGCTATTTGTACATTTTCGCTATTTTAATAAGTATTTTATTTGTTTGATTGTCATATGATCCCAAACCAGGCAAAGCTTGTTCTATTATAATCAGATTACTGATAAACATTTTATTTATTTCTACATACATACGTTTAATAGTACACTCACAGACAGAACAAATGACGTGTTCGACATACAAAGATTTTCATAGAGCAACACGGTAAGAGATAACCATACGCAGACGTTTCGGTTTGTCACTTATCCTCACTCACTCGGTGAAACACAGCGCAAGCGCTATTTCACACCGGTTTTCTGTGAGGCCGTGGTATCACTCCCTTCGAGTCGGCCCATTCATGCCGAAGCGAGGCTCTCCCACGAATAATTATACTGTTGTAATACAGAATGTCAAGTGTGAATGAAATTGTAAATGTTTTAATTATTGTGTAAGTTAGTAGTGACAGGCGATTTTTTGTATGTGAGTCCAAAATGTGTTTGTGTAAAGATGTTTCCCGGAAAAAATGACAGACTGTTTTGTATCCGGAAAAAACGCTGCTATGACTGCTCCACTTCGGTCAGCTGATCTGCGTTGCTCTATAGTAGAAATCAAACTTATGGCTTAGCATTCAGGCACGTTAAATGAAATGAGAATTCAGGGCATTTTAAAGAATACTCCAATTTCTTAGTCATGTTGCTCATATATTTTTGCTAAGACGACTGCCTAACCCGACACTTTCGAGTCGTCATTGCTACTTTCGGAGATCGTTATCAATGATCCCCGTTGGGACCAGTATGTCTTCCTGAAGATCATCATCTGGGTAGTCAGAGCAATATTTAATACTGTATGTATCTGTATCTTTAAACTCTACAAAAATTTCAAAGTAAATGTGAGGGACAATTACATAACTATACCTATTTAGTTATGTATTACGTTTATCTTATCGCTTCATGTATCTTTGATCTCGCACATATTTATTACAGAGCTATTGATAAGAGCGATAACGGTCTTATGTAAAATTCGGTGTTTCTTGTTGTTTAAAACGGATCAAGATTAATTATAATCTTTTGAATTGATTGTTAATATTGCTAATTCTAATACGTTCGTGCCGCTATTTATGTAATCCAACCTATTGATAAGGTGATCAGGTGGCACTTAGTACTATGTTTGTTTATAGATAAAGTAACTACGGTATACACCTTACCGAATACTTACTAAATCTGGTAAGAATACAGCTACTTTCTGAAAGCACCCGTACAACGGCATAGGCGTATGAATAGTATTATTTTTAACCAATATTGAAAATCTTATAATTGTTTTCTTAACGTCGTCGGTCGGTCTGGTGATATCGTAATAATTACCAGTAACTGTTACTATAGTAATAGATACTGGTAACCATTACGATTTTAAGAAGTTTTATTTTTTAGTTTCATAACATAAAAACATTAGTCTAAAACTTATTCAAGATTTAGAAAAACAAAAAAAATACAACGTGTTTTGTTTGTGATAAAAAGTAAAATGCCTAAAAAAGAAAATCGTATTATTATTAAAACATCTCTACATATATGTAGAAATAGTTTTAATCTTGAATAAGTTTTAGATTAACGTTTTTATTTTAATACTACTACAGCGAAGCTAAAAGTAAGTATTAATAGCATTGGCAGTTCCACCTGCTGGACCAATTTTCGATAGATCAAGTGTGTCAATAGATTTATAATTTATGGCCCCGGGTGATATATCCAGTAATTTTTAAAGTTTTAACGTAGTCGGCTTATGGTTTATTAAACTTTTTTAGTTTGTGCCAGTTTTCGAGACGCAATATTGTATTTTCTTGTGTTGAAATATTATGAAATGATTGCCATTATGATATGTTATCTGGCATTATGATATCTACAACGATCACAAATACAAATAATACCTACTTCCTGCATAGAAACGAGGTGAATAATGGGGAAAATAGGTATAAATTGTGAATATGACTGTACATTAGGTACATTAATCGGCATTAATTCTCACGATTTTAGCCTCTATGGTTTATTATACTTATTATAACGATAAAAATTGTACGTACGTACGTGAAGACACTTATGTGTATTAATCGAGAGCTCGCAATAGGCTTTTATCAGTTATTTCTGAATTATGTTTTGATAATTATTGATACAAATGTACGCTAAGCTAGGTATAAATAAGTCATATACAAGTTATCTTCTGATATTGCTGTCTAGTTGGTAGTACCTAACTTATTTTTTATTTCAATACACTTTTGTTCTTTAAATAATAAGGTCCAAAAGTAGTTTCTCATGCTGGTTAATGTTATCTGGAAAGCAATGAATCATTTTGATTATCATCAAGTTATGAGGAAATTACATATAACTATATTTTATATAAAATTTATGTTACTACGTACAATACGGTATTCTATATAATACCTAAACGTGTAGGCAATGTGTGGAATATTATTTATTTTATATTTTGCCTACGAATTCTATATAATGTCCAATACGCAACCTCACCGGCTGCGTATTAGACAATCTACCGGAACAGTTTAAAAATAATTCAAGGATTCAATAACAACACATGGGGATCTAGATAATGGTCACTGTTCTAACCTAACCTATACCTCCCTACTTTCTTCTGAATAAAGTTGATTTTAAGATATGACAAAACTTAAAATCGTAACATTTTTTATTTCTGTTCGTTTCGTTCTTAACAAAGTTATCAATTTGAGGCAGCATCCTTAATTCATTCATTCCTGTCTAATGTTATACTTATTTCGCTAACAAGTATATTATCTTTTATCCTTAACTACGAGTGACATGTGATATTCAATGTTCTTTTCTCAGCAAAAAACAAGAAAAACTAAAAAATAACCCACTACGACCGAATAACAAAAACTTTGATGTTAAATATATATATAGCCTATGTCACCCGGCCCATTATTACAAATCTATTAACACCTCATTCGTTAAAATCGGTTCAGTGATTTACATACAAACATACACAGACTGCCAAAACTATCACTCTTCCTTTTGGCTTCGCTGTAATCGGTTAAGTAAATCAAACTAATAATTGTAAAAATTGTAAAGGTGATGGAAAGTTTTTTTTTTACGCTTTCACTCAAAAAGTACTTAACCGATCATCATGAGATTTTTATTATTTTGTAATTAATCAATGCTCACTGACTTAAAATAAAAAAGACAGTGGTTTGTTGTGAAAGTGAGTCTTAGGAAATGCCGGCCTCTTCTAGCTGTAAAATCTGTGTGAAAATATCTGTAAAGATTTCAATCAAATCATTGATTTGCATAAAACAGGTTGGTAAAAAGCTGTTATGGTACATATAATAGTTGCGCTAATTTCCTTTCTCGAGTGTGCAAATTTTAATGGTAGTTGTTGTTATTTACATCGTTATAAATATAGCAAATATAATTAAGTTTGTTACCAAATAGAATAGCATACAAATTTATGTGTATAATAATGTCACTAACAAAACGTCAATTGAATATAAATACAAATGTTATACATATAATGTCAAGGTTGTATTAGTAAAATTATTTAAAACAAAATTTTATAAAATGTCACAAATCATTAATAATTAATTTAAAACCAATATGTCAGGAATATCATATTTATAATTTATCCAACAAAAAATCAGCAACACTGTAATAACATTTTCGATATAACAAGCTTCCCCAACATTAGTTTGAATTTGAGCACATTTACTTCTTTCGTGTCTCTTGGTAATTCATTGTAAATTTTTGTGGCCATTGCGGATACACTTTTGTGTATAAATGCCGTATTAGATTTATGAATTCACTAGCTGACCCACGCAACCTAGTTTGCGTCTTATAATGCCCGTAGCGTGAAAATTTTGACCGTTTTTGAAACATTCTTCATTGGTGCTCCGCTTCTATTAGTAGTAGCGTGATGATATATAGCCTATAGCCTTCCTCGATAAATGAACAAACCAACACTGAAATAATTTTTCGAATCGGCCCAGCGGTGAGATTAGCGCGTTCAAACAAACAAACTCTTCAGCTTTATTATTTATAAATGCATAGTCTATATTTGTCACTTTTTTGTCATTCTCCCATTCGTGTCTGAATTCAAAACAAATAAGTGCGAGTTACATTTTACAAACAAAACCACTTCAAGTATATACAGACAAGGTAAGGTTAAAATTTCATACTTTTTAAAATATGGGTCACAGCTGTCTGTTGTATTTAAAGAAAACATTGCCCTTATGCATAGTTTTTGTGCCTTAAAGATAATTTCTTTAGGTACAGAGTTCCCTCAAATGTAATGCCATACCTAAGAACCGATGCCACTAGGCCATGGAATGCAGTCAAAAGAGCATTTTCATCAGTTATTTGTCGGAGTTTATAAAGAGCATACACTGACTTATTAACCCTCTTCGTTAATTGCCCAATTTGTGGCTACCATATCAGTTTCTTATCAATTATTATTTCAAGAAACTTGGACTCAACTTGTTTCAATTATTGGTTTACATATATTTAGTTGTGGTGTTAGAATCCTCTGAATAAAATGCATTATTATAGTTTTATCAACATTAGATCTCAAATTGTTTCCGTCTAGCCAATTGACAACTGAATTTACTGCGTTATTAATGTCCGATTAATAAGTGTTGATATCGTTACACTGGTACTATCATTTGCGAAAAGGAATATTTGGTTTACTTACAAATAAATATCATTTATCATGAAACTTTGTACATTCTTGGAGGTATTAGAAAAAACATAAGATACTTTTTATTAAATTCGAGCGAAGCCACGAGCAAAATCTAATAATATAACATATTTTAGTAGGTTGTGTTTAAATCTAAGTTTATATTATCGTTAATATGACGTCAATGAATTGATAACAAGAGATTCGAAGTTTCTTTTTATAGAAATGATAGTATCTACTGTGAGATTACGAGTATTTAGGTAGTAATTTATTTATTTATTTATTTATATATGGTAAGCCAACAGCACACATACGACACACTTTAAAATATTATACAAAAATATTATCTAGGGTACCGTCCATTAATCACGTGATGTTTTTTTAGCATTTTATGACCCCCCTGCGGTGAGGTTTAAGATTAACCCCCCGCCCCCCCCATAAAATCCCCTAAATATTTTTAGCAAATTTTTAGAATATTATCTTTAAGTACATTTAGATTATATATACTCGTAGACGCTTCAATGGTATATCATATTATTATGTCTACTGTATATGTGAACAAGTAGATATCTATGACATTTTGGTTGAACTAGATATTTTTTTTATTTTAAAGCCGATGGTTAGGCCGGCGATACTTACTGCGAATGCAGACGATGTAGCATAGACACCCACCATCAAGCATGCAAGCATAGTAGTTTTAACCCCGCCTGAAGGACACGGGATCATAATGAAAGGAAAACAACAAAATTTATTTATGGTTCATTAGTTGGTTATTGAAATCGTTGTTTTCTAAAATGCGCCTTATCTCTTAAGTGAGAAATTAGAAACGAAACTAAAAAAAATTAGACAAATTACATTTTTATACGTTTATTTCCAGTTCGAGGACTTTGCTTTAATCAACGCAGGTCGTTTGCTGAAGAAATACAGACACAAATACTGTACGTTCAACGATGACATCCAGGGTACCGCCAGTGTAGCCGTAGCTGGTTTGATGGCAGCTGTCAGGGTGACCAAGAGGAAGTTGAGCGAAAACATTTATTTGTTTTTGGGTGCCGGTTCTGTAAGTTGACACGATTTTTATAGATGTCATTTCCAAGAAGTTTACATTAATATAAATAAGAATAATAAATCCATACCATCTGTCTATTACATTTCCTCAATAAGCGACACACACGCGGGCATAAACTAGTAGTCTATATCATAATCTAGCCGACATTCATTTAAAGCTTAGGCACGTGTTTGACTCTTCTCTTTTGAGTCGTCACAATAGTAAATATGTATTATAAAATAACTAGAATATATAATGTATGTCTTCTTGTTTGCTTCAGTTGACACCACATTTACCGCTCAGTGAGTGTTGACTACTTCAAAAAAAAACTAATAAACAGCTATTCACCAATAAAAAAGGGGTAATCATTAGGCAGAGTGAAAAATGCATACTTTAAAATTTAGTTCACATAGAGGTTTCACATAAATTAGTACAAAAAACACAAATTAATGTAAAATTATTTGCCACATTTATCTCCAATTGTCTCATTTTCAGATTTATTTTTGTTCTTAAAATCGTACATATTTTAAAACAGGGTCATCAATGTAATCAACAGCAAATCTACTGTAAAACAGTAGGGTAGATAACACTGCGCTTAGTATTAATCCTGTGTTGTTTAAAACAGGCTGCGAATGGCATCGCATCACTGACAGTAGCTGCCATGGTAGCTGAAGGTTTGACTGAGCAGCAGGCTCAAGAACGAGTGTACATGTTCGATATCGAAGGCTTACTGTCTACACGACGCAAGGGTGGAGTACCAGAGCATGCTAAAGCGTTTGGCAAGGATGTCGAACCCGAATCGGACTTCGAAGCGTGTGTTGCAAAGATTAAACCAAGTTGTCTTATTGGTGAGAATTTATTTTTGTATATGAGCCTCCTAAAAATGACTACTCAGCTTGATGTAAAGCATTAGCAGAATTCAAGTCGTCACCATAGTCATTGCGAATACAGAAATTATTATTATTATTTTTTATTATATAGGGGTCAAATGAGCAGACGTATCGCCTGATGAACACCAGAGGCGTTACAAGTGCGTTGCCGGCCTTTTAGGAAGGAGTACGCTCTTTTTTTGAAGGTTTGAAGGTCGTATTGGTCCGGGAACACCGCAGGCGACAGCTCATTCCACAGTTTTGTTGTTGTGCGAGGCAGAAAGTTTCGGGAAAATCGCACAGTTGTGGACGCCGCGTAGGACGATGGCGGAAAGTAGTATTATAATATTGAAGTTTTGGAAAGGCCTATGTCCAGCAGTGGACTGTTAACAACTGTTGATGTTATGTTTTACTGTTCTATCTCTATTGACTACAACTATCGAGTATTATTTTGCAATACACACTGACACTTTTTTTTGATAAAGTCGTATTAAATGTCTACATTTTACTCAATAATATTTTAGTTCCGCTTTCAAGTGCGCGAAGTGTCAGAACACTTGTTTAACGCACAGGTTCAAATCCTACATGGACAACACTATGTGTGATCCACAAATTTGTGGATTACACATAGTGATCCACAAATTGTTCTTCTGAGTCTGGCTGTACTTTGTGTCCGTTTCATGTATGTTTGTAAAGTCCCCCGCGACTCAGGATTTATATTCTTAATGCGGGAGTTGTCTTTTTAGAAAAAGAAAAATATAGTTACCGGGGCAAGCCTTTTGCACTCATCCGAAGACATGAATAAATATAATTTTAATAAATCATTTACTAATAATAAAATAACATACAAATATACTACACAATATTCGTTTTGGGTGGTAATCGAATGTATGACCCTTTGCTTACACCAATCGGCCCGTCCTAACAAATTTTTACCATTATTTATTATTATATTTTGTAATGTTTGTTTTTTTTAAACAGGTTGTTCGACTGTGGGTGGCGCCTTCACCCCGAAAGTGTTGCAACAAATGGCTCAGAACACGCAGCGGCCCGTCATCTTCGCACTCTCGAACCCCACCAGCAAAGCTGAGTGCACAGCGCAAGATGCCTATGATTACACTGAAGTGAGTTTATTATATTTTTAGAGTTTAAGTACATAGGGATTCTCTCAGTAGAACCATTTATCTATTTGCTAGACCTTTTGTGCAAGAAACAAGGTCTCATAGCAATTTTCCGAATATATTTTTCCAAATACAAAATTGTAGTATGCATTTGGATAAGAACATGTTTTTTCGTTTAGAAAATATCTTTAAAATCAGTTATCGCAAATCACTTGTCCTTATTTGTGTTAGGTGTATTTGTTTATTTTCAATATCAATGTCTCTTTCATGCCAGTTAGATAATCAAACCACCAGTTGTCAGGAATTTAGAGCAAATTATTGCCGTAAATTGCTTCCATAACTATGTTTGAGGGCTCAGATTTTCAGCAAAGGCAGTTTAAGTGACAGGTATGCTATCCTGACCTGTTTGAGTTTTTGATTACTGTTATTCCTTCCGTTGCCTTATCTATTTATGAACTATCGACAAACTTGAATCATGACCCACTTTCTCACATATCACTACTCGTAACAGATAATTCTCAGTGAAGTTAAATGAAAGATAACCAGGCGAATGTCGACCTGTTTGTATTTGAATATCTTTAAGAAAGTAAGCTTCATGGTCAAGGTCATAATTCAAATTTGTCTATAGTACAATTCCCATTTAAAATACATTCAATTTTCCAAATTGAAATTGATTCCAGTGTGTAGTCTTTAAGTGTAATTTAATACTTATGTTCCTACTTAGTTAGATAAATCAACTAGAACCTCACTTAAACATATAAAATTGAACGAAAATCTAGTTTAAATAAATAAGTATTCCGGACATCTAACACACAACGCCATCTAGTCCCAAGCTAAGCAGAGCTTGTGTTATGGGTACCAGACAACAGATATAAATACTTATATACTTTTTTTTTGTAAATACATACATATTATACATAGAAAACACCCAAACTCCGAAACAAATATTTGCAGATCATACAAACATTTGGTCCGACCCGGGAATCGAACCCAAGACCTCAAGCTTAGCAGTCGCATACGCTACCACTACGCCACCGAGGCCGTCAAGTTGTTTTAAAGGTTTTAAATAATTCAATACACTGTTTTTAACTTTCGCGACTTTTAGGTACACATAGTTATAGTTGTATAGCGGGACTTAACGAATTTAAATTACTGAAAAGGTCTTCTATATCTCAACATTTCGAATGGGTCCGGGGTAGACTAGTGTGAGCTTAGCGATGCCTTCGTGATGCCCTCGAGGTGTGACTACCCTCTTGGTCACGTTGATTGTTATACATTACTAGCTGACCCACGCAACCTCGTTTGCGTCTTATATTGCCCGTAACGTGAAATTTTCCCATTTTTTAAACATTCTTCATTGGTGCTCCGCTCCTATTAGTAGTAGCGTGATGATATATAGCCTTGCTCGATAAATGGACTATCCAACACCGAAAGATTTTTTTCAAACAAACAAACTCTTCAGCTTTATTATATTAGTATAGATTATAATATATATTATTGAATGTATATTGAAGTTCTCGGATTTCCTCTACTTATAATATGCTTTCAATACATATATAAACCTCCTCTTGAATCACTCTTATGTATTGCTGGAAATTGCATTAAAATCCGTTATGTAGTTTAAAAGATCTAAGCGAACATACAGCGGAAGCGACTTCAATAGATACATAATGTAAATAATATAATAATTAACATTAAGTTGTTCCGCGCTAATCCTAAGCAATTCGGATAATATTAAATCTAAAATAGCAGTTTTATCACAAGTTATACAAGTTTGAATCCCACAACGGGAATCACGTATCTTGGCCTAGAATGTATGTGTTACATTTTAATTGTGAGTCTAAAATTTTTAGGGCCGCTGTATCTTCGCGTCCGGTTCGCCATTCCCACCGGTTAAGTATGACGGCAAGGAGTACCACACAGGCCAGGGCAACAACTCCTACATTTTCCCCGGTATTGCGCTGGGGGTCATCACGACCGCCACGCATCACATACCAGAGACCATGTTCTTGACTGCTGCTAGAGTAAGTATATTAAAATCTAGATACTAGATTTATTTTTGTGTTTTCGTATATTTAAAATAAATAAATAAATATTCTGGACATCTAACACACAACGCCATCTAATCCCAAGCTAAGCAGATCTTGTGTTATAGGTACTAAGACAACTGATATAAATACTTATATACCTTTTTTTTGTAAATACAAACATATTATAAATAGAAAACACCCAAACTCCGAAACAAATATTTGCAGATCAAACAAACATTTGGTCCGACCCAGGAATGAACCCGAGACCTCAAGTTTAGCAGTCGCATACGCTACCACTACGCCACCGAGGCAGTCAAAATACTTTTTTTGCACTCAAAATACGTACATACATACAAGTATATAACGTCACACCTATTTCCCAGAGGAGTGGGAAGAGAAATGAACTTCATTCAGTTCCCTGTGCATTATTTTTCGTATACAAATTATATGTGTATGGTATCCTTCAGAAATGACATTTCTAATTTGTGTGCATCTGCCAATTTGGTTCTGCATCGTCCTAATATATCGGTTCCGAAAAACGCTTTCGAACGTAAACAAGCCAATCAATATTCGGTCATATGTTTATCCCAGTAAAGTTCACAGTTCGGTGCCACAATGCATTATTATTATTAGAACTTATATAGAGGTTGTACCTGGTCGGACTGTCGTTTCCTTTCTCGGATTTTCGCAATATTTCGTAACAATATCAAAGAATGCCAGAGTTTAAGACTGCGTAATTTATATGTATTTAATAATACTTATTTATTTTTGCAGACATTAGCTCACTACGTAAGTGAAGCTGATCTCGCCATTGGCCGCATCTATCCATCGCTGTCGGAATTAAAAGAAGTCTCTATTGCCATTGCCATTGAAGTCGCTAAAATGGCTTACGATGAAGGTACGTGGAATTTAGTTATTAAATGGATGGACGCGGACTGCCCAAGGCCGGGATAGTTGGCGCTCCTTGGGGGTGACCTACGTTCAGCAGTGAACGGCAAAAGGTTGAAATGAAATATATGTAAACAGTTACTAGCAGATAAAATAATATCAATGATAGAAAATGTTTCTTGACTTTATTGAAAACCTAAAATTTTTGTAAAAGCGTAAAAGAAGTATGCATATATTTTTGTATGGGAATATCCTTACCAACTTACATCAAACTACATGTACTTGGAAGAGTCTAGTTTAATTATTTAAATGCAAAATAAAATTGTGTCAATGTTTAACCACATTTTCGGAATATTCAATAAATTTAAAAAGGCCGGGTAATATTTTCTTCAAATTTTTATCGCTTTGATCACTATAATTTACTTACAATACATAAATATAGTCATAGGCTTCAAGCTGCATTGGTCGCATACTACACGTGCCTTATAAGTTAAAGCCCGGACTCGTTGGACCGCTCCCCGCAAATTCTTGCCCATATTTTATTGTAATTGTGTCTTATCTTTGCGGACTTAGGTACGGTGGAAGACACTGGACATTTATGTCATTTACCTACTTGACTAGTTATCTGGACAAAAAACATACTGCACGTTTAATTTCTAGTAGTAAATCGCTTACATAACAGGTTCTTTTTGTCGAGTAACTGTGAACGTGACGTATGCACATTTTCTGTCTCAGGTTTGGCTTCTGTGTATCCCGAGCCTAAAGATTTGGCAAAACACGTGAACAATCAAATTTACAGCTACTACTACGAGAGCTCTATGCCAGTGGTGTGGGATTGGAAACCAGAAGAGAAGTTCAATGTCAGACCCATTCAACCTGTACCCAAGAACATCTAAATCGTAGATTTGGTTTTTGTGTCAAAAATAAATAAACGCATGATTATCAATCGTAAAGGTGTCATCGAAGATAATAGAACACTATGGGGTCGTTCAAGTTTTTCGTAAGCAGATTTATTACAATTATTTATCCCCCCCTTGTCACTCCCCAGCCATGCTTACGAAAACATTGTTATAAGTACTTATAAGCATGCATTTTTCTTCTAACGTATTCTGTATTGTCTATTGATTCATGAGTAGCAGTTATTATTCTAGAATTAATAATATAAATTGACATTCACTAATTTGTGTACATTTTGTGCTTTCCTATTTGTATGATTTTTTTAAAATCTTTTGAACAATTTCTCAAAACTTTTGAAAATAGCCGAATCCAAGTTATAGCAAAACTTACCTTCCTACCAAAACGACATCTTTAAATGAAACATTTCAACTTTGGCGAAAGCGGGTTGGCTTTGCTTACAATAAGTCAAAGTCCCGAAATGAAACAATAAATTGACGCTTAAACGAAAAACGTATACATTATTTGCGGAAATCCCTAAAAATGCGTTTCGTTTTCAAACATTGACAATGATTGGGTTGCCATATGTGTAAAAAAAGTAAATAACTAATCACCACAAATAAGCATAAAAAACATCCTCACGCCCCCCATAATGTTTACGTAATAATTGATCAGTATACATATATATACATATAATTTAAAATTACTTAATAATAAATTTAAAATATTAAGTTTAAAAAGGTTAATTTATGAATGGATAAGAATGTTATTAATGTATTTTTAGGCAAATTACCTTTACGGTTGACAGTTAAGATGTTCAGTGCACAACACGTTTATATTTTATTAGGAGAGTTCATGATGTTCGTAAACATATAACTACTTGTTATACACATACTACTTTATATCTTATAATAATGGTGTAACTGTTCTAAACTACGATGTAATGTAATAGTAGTTAATTTAAAGATCCAGTTACTCGAATCTCGTGTTTTATTCACAGTATTTATTGTGTCAATTAAGTTTTTCTATGAGGTATATCCATAGAAAATTAATATTAAACACTACCTATTACACATTTCTTTTAAAACAGTATTTCTACATTACACTTATTTTAGATGTTTATAACAATTACCACGAAATCTAGTGAACAGTATTATTGAATAGGGTAGTTGACATCTTAATCCAAGGCCGGCAACGCACTTGTAACTGGTGGTGCGGGTGTCCATGGGCGGCGGTAATCGTTTACCATCACGCGATACGTCTGCTCGTTTGCCCCCTATATAATAAAAAAAATTGGTTACTTTTATCTGTCAAAACGATAACTTTGTATGAAAAATGTACTAAATACAAACTTGTGACGTCACTGTTTTGACTACTCATTTATATTTCAATGTTTATTAAATTAAATTTTGCGATATAAATGTAAAGCTGTAAAAAAATTATATTTTCCGAGATGTTTTGTAATATTCGTTTTAACGAAAGAGACATCGGTATTTATTTACGAAACTGTCAACTACTCTATTGTGGTAGAACATTGAGTAACTGGACTTGCCCATTTCATGTAGTGTTTTAACTGTCTTGTGTAAGTAGATGGTAGATTTACACTTTAATATTATATAACATATTATCGTCTTCAGTGTAAAAGTAATAATTATGGTGGCCTTTGAATGTTATTTTAGCTTTGCTCACTAAATGTTAAGCACACTGTTTCATTTTGAAATGTCCAATGGTGATTTTTGTTTCTGAAACTGGATTTTAAATCGTTTTTATATTTTGAAACTAACCTAATAAAATGATTTCACTAACGTTATATTATAAGTTGTATTAAGTTGTAAATGATTTTTTAACAGAAATACCTACTTACATGTTGTGAATATTTTAAATATTGCAGACTGTATTATATGGGATGAAAGTTAAGTAAAAGTCTAGTCACCGCATTCAATTGAAGGTAAAAGTATTTATTACGCGATACGCGACTGCATTATAATATACACCTGTTTAGCATTAAAATGCTTCGAATATAATTAAAACTGTAATATGAACGGCGATATTTTAAATATATTTAGACAGTATCCGGTAACAATCATTAAAATAGAGTATGGAATTGTCATTAGTGCCACGGTTTGGAGAAACTATTTCTTAAGTTTTCTGTTGAAAAATTTTTTTTAGCATTTATTTTATATTTTTATTTAAATCTCTTTAGCAAAACATGTTTCGATATGAAAGTTTGACAATGTAATAAATAAAAACAACACAAAACTGCTTAATAATGTACATTGATGATTTAAGTATTATTTTTTGGTTCAGTATTTTAATGATAGTGAGACGATGTTTCGCAAAGCGAAATAAATGCATGCAAAGTTTTTGTTTTAAGTAATTATATCGGTTAATGTTACATACAATATCTGGTGATATTATGTGATTTACTTTTGCTGTGACGATTCATAAAATATCTATTTGTTCTTATATTATGTCAATCGTTTGGTTTAAAATTATGTATAATTGATTCGTCTACATATACAAAGTGGGTCAATAATCAAAGCAATATACAATAATGATCAGGTTTTGTTTGTTACACAGTTTATTGAGTCAATTAAATTTAATTAACCCTATTTATGTCCCAACTTTCAGGAATGACGATTACATTATTGTGTATTAGTTAATTCTGTTGTTGAAGTGAAAATTTAGATGTTACTAAATAAACATGTTCCAAAGATATTGTAGTTTGATTTATCCTTCCTTCCTTTCCTTTTATAAAAAATAACTCTCTCGCATTAAGCATAAATCCTTCGCGCGGGAAACTTAACGAACGTACATGAGATTTATTTTATTATTATTTATTTATTCATTTATGAAGTTACAAAAGTGCTTACAATTGATGCAATTACAATCTCATTTGAGATTTACCGTACATCAAGATCATCGCTTACAATAAAATTACACAGTCACACTACACAAACACATAATGTGGGTAGATGCAAAATAAAACTCACATCAAATACATTAGCGCGCAACGCTCGCTGTCCGCACTAGCCACTTTTTCTATATTAGAATAACTTTTGAGGGTGCAATTAGAAAAAGTGAAATACAACCTAACAAAATAAAAATTACTGCAATACAGGTTGATTCATGTATTAGAGTTTAACATCTTTATTCAACTTTTTAGAGTGTACAGCTTTAAAGGGTTTTGTTTTTGTTATGGTAAGAAATATTGCTTTAATTTGTTTTTTATATTCTTTTTAGTTATTGTGTCACTTAAAGATATTGGTAGCTGATTGATAAGGTGTGTTTAGATTATCACAGACTGGTGTTCCATGTGGGGTTTAAGCTCACAACACGCAATGCAGTAATCGACGGCATGGTGATCACTTAAACCATATTCACGTGTCAGTCTTTCGCTATAAACTCTGAAATTATCAGACTTTCACGTTTTTTAAAATGTGTGTTTTGAGGGCGTGCCTCAGATAGGATAGTTAACGTCACGCTTAGACCAATTGGAGCCGAGCATGATTCAAAAGAGACGCAAACAGAATTACTGTCAACTAGTGTTGACCCACGTAGTTGAACTGATAGAACCAAAAAATTAAAGAATCATAAAGGGTTAGTAGCATCGCATCACAGTAAGCTACTGTTAGGAAGAATCATTAGTGTGAAATAACAACCTACTAGATCTTTACAACTTATAATAGTAATATCACGTACGCATTTGAATTAAAGACCTTTAATTTATGTTTTAAAAATTCATAGTCCTTTGCTTTATGTTTCTACTATTTTTAACTAATTTCCATTATAATATTATTGTTATTCGCAAAAAATTAAATAAATGGGCCCTCAATTCAGATGCACACTAATTTAGCAGTAATGACAAAGTCAATTAATCAATCAATCAAATCAAGTGATTTTGACATCAAAAATCAATATTTTCAGCTCACAGCAGCCCAATAATTATGTACTAAGCGGTCAGCAAAAAGATCGTCCTGCTGACCGAAGAATGTTGCTAACTGGCAGAAAAAAAAGCAAAAATCTACTGCTGTCATGATCTTTCGGAAGTTAAATCATTTTGTTGTCGATATTTTTCAGTGAAAACTATATTTCTAAATTTTTTACAAATTTTTGTACCGTGGATTTTTTGTAATTATTTACTTTTAAAAAAAACCGACTCTCAATGGATTAACGTTGCTGTACGGAACAAATGTGGCAAAATAAAAGCCATTTTTTTGTCTGAATTTTAGTGTTATTATGTCGGTTTCAAAATAATGTTTAGTGTTGTGCAGAAAACGATCGTGTAAGTCAGTTTTGATAATAATATAATTGTTTTGTTGTATATTGTTGCGTCCAATGTTTTAAATGACATGTTTTGGTATGGTTTTATGGCATCTTGCAGTGACATTACATAAATTCTAGCTGTACATACTCTGGCAAACTTAACAGTAAGTCTTAAGACCAAGTAACGCCAAGTGGCATTACTTGGCCTTAAGACTTATGTATGACAACAATGGTACAGACTACAGGCCCGTGTCCCTGTTGAATGTTATTGTTTTATGCCCTGTTTCTTTCTAAAACGGTCTCCTGGTGGTTCACATGACCCATCAATTTTCGACATGGGCTCGTAGTCTACTAGGATTGTGGTTGCATTAAAGAGAAATGAAAACGAAACTTACGCGAAAACAATCTTTGAAATGGTTTGTTTAACGTGTCAAGGTGTGAGCATTTCTTTTTATAATATTAGAACGTTCCCTTCTCTTCATGTTAACTCTTTCATCGTATGTTGGGCACTTGAGCTATAACTCTGTCTAACATCTATTTACGGGCCTGTTGGTCTAGAGTCTAGAGGTTAATGACCCTGGCTGCTGAGCCAGAGATCGTGTGTTCGATTCGCATCCAGGACAAATCGTTCCAAGTGTTAACTTGTTATGGGAGGGTAAACCACTTCGTTACGTAACGCGTTACGGCGCCAGACTGTCTGGCTTCCCTATCTCTCACGCGTATGGCAGCGGTAGGCAGGCTCCTCTCTCACTCTAACCCACAGCGCTAGACGCAAATAGTTCAACTTATATTAGTTTAAGTTATCACTTCTGTTGGGCGTCCCGAAACGCACACGTTTTTTTATGATCACGATTACTTAATTTTGTTCCGAGTCTGGATCTTTGTGTGGAATTGTTCTATAATATGTGTTTAGAAATATATAAGTATGTTTCTCAGCAGTCTGGTTTTTAGAGTAAAAGCTTCAAGTTGTTTGGAATCAGACAGCCGTGTGTGAGATGTATGAGGTTATTATTATTATTAAAAAAATTAATCAGAATAATATATTAGTAAATTCTATTTACACAAGCCACACTGTCAAATTGTGACCTTTAATAAATAATTGTAAATAAGTAAAGAAAAAAATTGTACACATATATTTTGAATTGCACAAATATTTGTTGCAGAGGTAACATCTCAGCTGTGACTCGACTAACATTGCTGTCTATAAAAAGGTCCGACAACCAAGCAAATTTTTCAGTGACTCCCGTTACCTCAGCATTTTCTCCAAATCAATACACTGGGCTTGATTATTTGAAATCTCGACATCTCAATAAGGTACCAATATTGTTTTCACCTTACTTTTAACATTTTCATATTTATTCATTTCTTTCTATCCACGATATATGCTAATTATCCGAACATAATGATGGAGTATGGAACTTCATAATTATGTTCGGGTAATTAGCTTAGAGACATTGTTTAGGTACTGTCACCCATAAGATTGTTTTATTTCGATGATCCAAAAATCTTTGAGTATTTACCTTCAAGGTACTTTTTACTCAATCAAAATAAACCAATCCTTTGGGTGCTAGTACAAAAATACATGTATTTCTTCAGAAGGTAATACAATACTGGGGAATCTTAACAACGCGATTCAGATGACCAGGACACCGCCATCTGTCGTTGTCTCAATTAATTAAATAATACACCAACATTCGATTGAACACAATATAACATTATAAATTCGAAAGTAACTCTTTCTGTCTTTTACGCTTTCACGGTTAAAATACAGAACTGATTTCAATAAAATTTGGCATGGAGATACTTTGATTCTTGAGGAAGGACATAGAACATCTACATACTGTTACGAGCTGGGTATTAAATAAATTAAAGTAGTCGATTGATTACCAAAAAATAACACAATATTTATTAACAACACTTTTTACATTTACAAATCACTAAATCACTCGTTAGTCGCACTAGAAGATCTCTTCGATGTTTAATCGCTGTATTGTGAAACAATACTGCCCGTACGGCTAACACATTACGCTTTTATATGGCTGTCGAGATAACTGGAATCTACTGGAATATTCGATCGATGGTTCGAGACTAAATAGATTATTCTAGAGCCATTTGGCGTCGAGGAAATCGTCATAATGTCCACAGTTGCGCGCGACACTAGATGGCGCTGTCCTCAATTCTTCTCGATTATTCTCGTACAAACGAGAACCATCACCTTATGGCGCAACAATACTTAAGCTATATTGTCACAAAGCTTCAATGACTATTTACTGATTAGCATCAGTGACTATGTATATGAAATAAGGTTGGTAAGCACTTAGGTATTCAAATGTTGAAAAATACTGAAAATCCTTATCATCCTAAACCATAAAATTTGTCTTTTAAAGAAATAAATATACTAAAAATTCGAGTAAGAATACCTCGAAATATTTTAGATTGTTATTTTTAGCTAATATCGATTCTAAAGGCTCTTATGATTCTCTTCTTCAAATAAGTCATAAATACGAAAATGAATATACGACTATATAGCGAACACACCACGTAACATAATCTTGAAAACTTCAAGCTTAACCAAGCATAATGTTATAATCGCGTTTCACTACTACATTTTTATTCAGAATTTTGATTCTTCAGGGTCAGGCGTTTACTTACGAAGAACGGCAGTATCTTGGCATAGAAGGTCTTATAGTACCTGATTACAAAACTCAAGAAGAACAATTAGAAATATGCAGATTATCAATCGCAAGATATGAACATCCTTTAAATAAATATTTATATTTAAGTGAATTACATGTAAGTATATTTTGGTTTTATTGCTCACTTGTTGATGATTGTAAAAGACTGGATCATATGCAACATAAAAAGCTTGTTATATGCATGCAAATATGAATAAAAAACGCTTAAAATATGCCTGAAAATTGGCAGTATATGCAGAATTAAACGATAAATTTTAGGCACCCAAAAAGAATTAAAATAGATTTTATTTTATTTATCTCAAAAATATTAAATTATCCTTTGATAGGCGATAATAGGTACAGTAACATTCCACGACAATGTTGTAAATAACGTATCTAACAAAGAAGTATTGTTCCCAAATGTTCGATGGTAAGATTGAATCTTCGACAATTTCTTCAAAACCAAGTTTCAATACGCAGTAGCACAATTTCTTCAAAACCAAGTTTCAACACGCACTGCTACTGTATTTAATCTAAAAGTAGTGGTCACAATACTCATTACGAATGCAGACAATGTAACAATTCAGCATGCTGACCCACACTATGACAGTCGATTTTTTTTTATAATTTTCCTGCCAAAATGACTCTGCCCTGCCTCATGGAAAGCATAAGCAGAATCCAAGAGTGATGGTTACCATCCTCAATGCGAACAAGGACAGTTCAGCATGGTGACCAGCACTATGGCGGCCTAGTGAGATGCTTTTTCACGCCCCGCTCAATGTACCCGGGATCATAGTGAGACGGAAACACGTGCGCTGGTAGTGAGTTCCAGGTTTTAACCGCTCGGCACAGGAAAGAAGAACCGAATCGATGAGTGTATGTCTACCACTCTGATGTGGTGACTTCCAAGGCCGGCACGTGTTGTCCTATAGAGGAAGGGAGAAAGGTGGACCAGTTGGAAGAGCTCTTTAGAACACCCTATGATAAAGTAGATAGAGGATTCTATTAAGATGCTTCTGCATCACTGGGCCTTTGGTCTCGCAATCACCAATTTGACCATTTTAGGTTGATCTTCTATGAGAGGGGAGTACCGCCCCGATTTAGCATTCTCTTTGAATGCATGCTCACTTTAATTTAGATATAATAACTTATGACTGTCTATTATCATGTTGATAATGCATTTGTATATATTTTCGTATTCGACTTTCAAGAGTTAACTTTTGTTTAAGGAAAGGAACGAGAGGTTGTTTTATAGTCTTTTAGTATCAGATGTTGAAAAGTATCTCCCGATAGTGTATACGCCGACTGTCGGACTAGCGTGTCAGAAATTTGGTTTTACTTACAAAAAACCTAAAGCGCTGTTCATCACTATTAGAGATAAGGGACGTATTTTTAAAATTCTTAAAAATTGGTAAGTTACGTATTGTTTGTCCAATTCTTGAACTTTAAATTTTTCAGGTCCTAAAATATTTTTTAAACATAGATCTATGCTTTTGGTAAAGAACGTTATTACTAAAGTTAAACTTACATCATTCTTTTAGTTTTAATTTCTTCTTTTGCTAGAGAAGCTATAGCTTTTCTTTTAAGACGGTTGTCATTAAATCCCCGTGTTTTAAGTTCTTTAGTAAAATACCGACCCAGTAGATTAAATGCAATAAATTTTACTGGTCCTATCTGTTAAGCTTTAAGGGGTTTTGGGTTCGATTCCCATCCAGAACAAAATATTGCTCACGACCACCTATTCCGTGTTTGATTATAATTTATATGTATAATCTGATATGTATTTGAAATAATATATATAACTTTACCTGCAGTCTGTTAATCACGGTACGGAGGAAGGAGACGGTTGTGTGTGAGATGTGTGAAGTAATTTGTATTGATAATCCGTGGTCTCTGTCGAATTCCATCTGTGACCACGGATTACCTGACCTAATGTTAATTTTTTTAAATGTAGCTTTTCACTTTAGCTTGATTTGCTTTTGCCCAATGGATTTGCATACCGAACTAACTTTTTGTTTTCAGGCCAATTAGTGATGTATATGCTATCGTAGTTTCGGACGGAGAAAGAATATTGGGCTTAGGAGATTTGGGAGCATTTGGCATGGGCATACCGATTGGCAAGTTGGCCTTGTACACCGCACTGGCGGGAGTAAAGCCACATAGATGCCTTCCTATTTTGTTGGATGTTGGTTGTAATAATGAGGTAATAATAACAAATAGAGCCTTATTTGGGATCCAATGTTATAACTAAAATTTAAAACACAAACAATACTTAACTGGTATATACTAAATCAGTTTCTTTCATAAGCTATTAAAGCTTGAATATTATTTTGACACCACCATCTCAGGATCAAAGAACGACTGTACTCATTAAATATAAACTATTTATCGTGGGAGCGGCTGTGTTGTGTTTTACCGAGTGAGTGAGGATAACGCAAGCCCATTTACCCCAACCACTCCTCCCCTATCCCCCAAAGGCCGGCAACGCACTTATGACGTTTCTGGTGTAGCGGGTGTACATGGGCAGCGATAATCGCTTACCATCAGGCGATACGTATGCTCGTTTGCTTAGATAACCTTTAAATCCAATGCAACAAGTTCTATTAGGACTTAGAGCATGGATGGTCACAACAAGAGGTCACTAGATTCTTAAAATCGATTTACTTTTATAAAATGACCTAAAGGTGTGAGTGTAAATAATAAATAAGAAAATATAAAATATTTATGTAGTTGAAATAAAAGCTGTAGAAAACATTTATTTTAGAATTTGCTTGTTGATCCATTGTACATTGGTTTACGTCAAAAAAGAAAAACTGGTACGGACTATGACGAATTCGTGGAGGAGTTTATGCAGGCATGTGTTCGACGATTTGGCCGAAGTGTATTAGTACAGGTAAGTAGAAGCAACATAAATAATTGCCGCTTGTACCGTTAAAACTGTCAATCAAAGTCAAAAATCAATGTTTTCTTACAGACACTTATCACAATCCATAGACTTTCAATCGAATTTTGTGCTCAACTGCTTAATAAGTCAAACATATTACGATATTACGAGTATTACATTTATAAGATAAAAGACGATAATGAATGTGTTTATACTGCAGTAATTAGAATAGACTAAATGTACTCTGTTACGTTACGCTATGGGACATTGGTAAGCCCCGTGGGATTTGGAGGCGGAAGTGCTCGCCGAAGTTTATCGGCGAGCGGCTGAATATCGGGCGGAGAACGGGTATCGTCCTCCGCCCGAAGAGGTACGCGATTGGCGTGAAGCCGCTCGCCGAGCCACGATGGCTCGTTGGTCGTCCCGGCTGGAGGCTCCACGCGCTGGCTTTGCCACCGTGGAGGCGCTCCAGCCGGTCATCCTCGAGTGGGCAGGGCGGCAGCACGGGACCCTTTCCTTCCGGCTGACGCAGGTGCTTTCCGGGCATGGTTGCTTCGGAAAGTACCTGCACTCGGTCGCTAGGAGGGAATTGAGTCCCACCTGCCACCACTGCGACTGCAGTGAGGACTCGGCCCAGCACACGCTGGAGTTCTGCCCCGCTTGGGCGGAGCAGCGCCGGGCCCTCACTGCAGTCATCGGAGGAGATCTGTCGCTACCGGCCGTCGTACTGTCCATGGCCGGTAGCGACAGCAGTTTTACCGCGGTCGCGACCTTCTGCGAAGAAGTAATTTCGCAGAAGGAGGCGGCGGAGAAGGCCCGGGAGGACGATATCCACTCGGACCCGATCCGCCGCCGGCGCACGGGGCGGCGGAGGCGCGCCTATCAGCGCCTCATGCCGCCCTGAGTGTGGCCGCGGATGGACGGGATGGGTTTTCTCCTCCATCCGCAATAAAGGCCAACCGCGAGGGGGCGACGTACGCGTGTGCCGTGCGTCGCCTAATTTTGAGAGTTTAACAGCAGACGGTGCCCGCTTTAGTGCGGGCAGGCGCTGGGAGGGGCCCGGTAGTGTAATACCTGCAATTCCCGGACCCCTCCCTTCTCAGGCGCAGAGTTGGCACACCGTGTGGTTTTAGTCGGTTCGATTCCGACACACCGCCCCGCCGCAAACCCCGGTGGGGTGACGGCCCGAGGGGGTTTCCACACGTAAAAAAAAAAAAAAAAAAAATGGGACATTGGTAAGACTGACGGGAAAATAAACAGAAAACACCCTTTAACGCAGATCATCGTGATAAATGCTGCTGCAATCAATGCTCAATGCTCAATCTATGCAGAATACTAATTGAACATTTCTTATATTATTTTCCAGTTTGAAGATTTTGCCGGTAATAATGCAGTGAAACTTCTGCAAAAGTACCGAAATGATTACTGCACGTTTAACGATGATATTCAGGGCACTGCATCAGTAATTGTAGCTGGTATAATTGCGGCTACAAAGGCAATAAATAAGAAAATATCCGAAAATGTTTTTCTCTTTTTGGGAGCCGGTGCCGTAAGTTTAGTAAAACAGATGCCATAAGATGTAGTTTTTTTGCACTGTTAATAGTAATTTTGAAGAAATGACTTTTAGGCTGGTGTGGGTATAGCAGATTTATTGGTTATGATTATGATGGAAGAAGGTGTCCCTCAGAAACAATGTGAAGACAAGGTCTTCTTATTTGATATTGATGGTCTTCTGACAAATAAAAGACCTAGCGGTGTACCGAAACATGCTACGCGTTTTGGAAAGGATATGGAACCTACAAAGGATTTCGCAGGGGCTGTAGCGAGCTTGAAACCAACATGCTTGATTGGTAAGTTTCGCCGGTTTGACAATAAGATCTTGTGTTGTGTGATCAATGCACTGTGTGTCAATTCTATGGAACTCTGTTTCTATTATTATGTTTACTGCTGGTCATATGTCTCGTACCAGTATTCACATCAAGTATTAATTTTTGATTTTACAAAAGAGTTTTGTTTTTAAGGTGTTTCGACAGTGGGTGGAGCCTTCACAACTCAGATTTTAAAACAAATGGGACAAAATACAGAACGCCCCCTAATATTTGCTCTCTCAAACCCAAATTCGAAAGCCGAATGTACTCCCCAAGATGCTTATGATAACACAGAGGTACCTATTATTTACAAACCAAACATTTAATGTAGGAGTTTACTCTTAAGAAATGATTGTCATATTCAGCCCACAATAGGAACATTGAGCGTTAATTTAAAGTGAGGCGTTACGCTATAAAACGACAAACTATTGAAACAAACAGCGCTTTATCGCTTATTATTAAAGATAGTTTTCTCATGATCAAAATGACGGTATGCATCGAGAATTTCATGGCGCTTATTGCTTTTGGTCAACATAGAAGCTTGTGGCGTCACGTCACCAGCGGCTATTGCGTGTGTCGTGGCGTCATAAGCAAAACCAAATGCTGATATGCGCATGAACAACCTAAGTCTTGTAACAACACTACTGCTTGTGACTGCAAAAATAGATTTACATTGGACAGATAAGTCCTGCCATTTGGTAGAAGATAATTCGCAGGCACGTGCAGTAATTAATACATGCAGTATAGATAAAAATTAAATGATAACAGCACAGTAATAGTTAACTGCCTTTTTGAAAATCACAGTTTTTCCATTTAGGGTCGCTGCATTTTTGCATCCGGCTCTCCTTTCCCGCCTGTTAAGTATGATGGTAAAGAGTTCCACCCGGGACAAGGTAACAATTCCTATATATTCCCTGGAGTGGGCTTAGGTGTAATATGTGCCAAGATTTTCGTTATAAGTGATGCAATATTCCTTTCGGCAGCCAAGGTTAGTAGAAACTTTTAATCACTTTCCGTACATTCGGTTTTTAAGACATAATAGGCGAAATAAGTGACTTATATAAGAGACACAATAACAGTTTGATGATGTATTGTTTTAGTTGAAGTTTCATAAAAGTATTACTGACGCACCTATCCCAAATAACTAAACAATGCAAAACAAAAACGGAAACGATCATAGCTGCAAAAGTATGAAACTGTGGCACAGATATGAACTCTCTTTAGTAGGAACGTAAATTGTTTTAAACAAAAACTTGAAAATTGATTACAAACGGTTATGGGTCTATACCTACGACTTTATAGTCAGTGTTTTCTTGTTAGGATCATTTGTTAGCTGACTATGTTTGCGACGAAGATGGACAGGGCCTTGAGGGTAGTTGTATGTCTATGTTCTACCTACAAGAAACAGGTGATCAATTACATATACCTTATACTATATTTATTTTTAGGTTGTAGCAGATTTTGTTACAGATGAAGATATTAAGATTGGTCGTGTCTATCCATCCCTAAAAAAAATACGGGAAGTGTCTCTTAAAATTGCAATAGCAGTTGCAGAAAAAGCATATGAAACGAGTAAGTAAAAATAAAAAATACAAAGAGGAGAGATGTCTTAATCAGATTTTCGTATGAAACACAATCTGTGTGGTAAGGTTGATGTTTCACTCTTTTCCATGCACTCAACAATAGTGAAACCACTTGCATCGTTCTATGTCGACGTTGCTTTATGATTTAGCTATTCCGCACTCTGTGAGTAATGCGTTAGGGACGTACTCAGGATTTGTCGATGTACATATTTGTTTAGAATTTCTTAAAACATTTCGCTGTTATTCAGTAAGCTGCTATTTCTATTTTTAATAGATATTTTCAAATTTTTCTTATTAATAATTTCATTGGTTTCCAAGGCAGTTTAATTTGTTCTGCCACTTTCAGACTGCATAGCTCGGTGTGTTCGTGTGTCACTGCTGTTGATCCTGATGTACAAAAGTTAGTGGTGGGCGTGTGAGAGGGTTTTTTTTGTGTAGATTTCTAACGAGCAGACGTATCGCCTTATGGTAAGCGATTACCACCGCCCATGGACACCCGTAACACCAGAGGCGTCACTAGTGCATTGCCGGCCGTAGGGGGATGGGGAGGGGTTGGGTTATGGGCCTCTGGTATTCTCACTCACTCGGTGAAACACAGCGCAAGCGCTGTTTCACACCTGTATTCTGTGAGGCTGTGGTATCACTCCGGTCGAGCTGGCCCACTCATGGCGAAGCGTGGCTCTCCCAGGGCGAAATGGGACGAACGAATGGTAGGAACGGATTAGTCCCGTCCAAAAAGGATTTAAATAAATAAATAATTAAAGGTGCATTTAGATATTTGGAAGACTTATTTAACTATAAAAAGGAAAATAATGATAACCCTTTGTAAAATTGCTACTTATTATTTGTAAAATATTCTATTACCATTGGAATACAATTTAGTATTCAGGAAGTTTCTTTACAATTGTTTTGTACCGGTTTCTCTTTTTGTAATTTATACCGTTTATTACGTTTTATTGTAAAAAATTGATAGGGCCTTGAAATATTCAGAACGAGTAATGAAATGAAGCTTGTAACGATAATTAATGATTCATCAGTCATTTATGATTTTTATTGTTGTTTTTTTCGCTCTTTACTACATTTTACATAAAACCCGCCACTGGTCCTCACATGTGTAACATGGCATTAAAGCAAACCGGGATCAGACAAAGCTGCTCTTAGAAACTTTATTTCCCGAGTACGTACGTATAAGCGATATGGTATAGATTCAATGATTTTTATAATTTTTTTTGCAAATTTTATTAAAACTGCGTACATTAATTTCTTATTTATTATAACTAAGAAGAGAATCATTAATTCTCTTCTTAGTTATACCAAAATCAATCTTCGACAGATGTTGCTGGTGTCCATCCAAAACCCGCAGATATAGAGCAGCATATCAAACGTGAAATTTATGATTTAAAGTATCCTTCCTACATCCCAGAGATTATTGAGTTTCCCACACCAGAGTACCAGAATAAGTTAAAAAAGTAGTTAGTATATTTCGATTTTTTTTTTCTTTTTGTTACATGACTATATTGCTGTAAGTATTATACTCGTAGTTTTTATTGTGCATTTAAGGATTATATTTTAAAAATAAATTTAAAAATTATACCTATTATACTTGAACAAATAATCTATACTAATAATAAAGCTGAAGAGTTTGTTTGTTTGTTTGTTTATTAGTTGGTTTGAACGTGCTAATCTCAGGAACCGCGGGTACGATTTGGAAAATCTTTCAGTTTTGGATAGTATATTTATCGAGGAAGGCTATAGGCTATATATCATCACGGTACTACTAATGGGAGCGGAGCACCAATGAAGAATGTTTCAAAAACGGTGGAAAAATTCACGCTACGGGCAATAGACGCAAACGAGGTTGCGTAGGTCAGCTAGTATATAGATATAGGTTAATTATTATATGCCACCATGGACTATGGAAATGAAATCTGCCTATTAAGTGGTAATGTAGCATGCATAGCATTTCTCTTTGAAAGTAAAAGCATTAACACATAATGGTGCTCGAAAGGTTTCTTTCTTTCAATGAAGCGATTTCAAATATTGCTAGGAGTTGGTAAAGTTGCTCAAGAATCAGAATCAAATTGTGGTTAAAACAGTAATTGCCTTATTGAGTAAGGCAATTACTGTTTTGCCTAATGCAGTAAGGCTTTCTGCATAAGGCGAAACGTTTCTGTCAAAAGACGATGAGAATTTTCTCAGACCAGAAGAGACCTAAAAACATTATTATTTCGCCTCATCACCCTTTCCTTTGAAGTTTTTCATGGCTCTATACGTGTTTTTTTTTTGGCTACGTACCTATTCCCCTTCTATTCATTATTTTATTAACCCTTAATTCGATTATGTGCGGTATACTTCCCATTGGATGAAAAAAAAAACTACATAAAAAATAGACCTTATATTCAGAGCTCAGGGTGCTATAATGCATCCTTAATTATTTACCAACGTTGTCAAAAATCAGTAACGGGTGCACTTGATCCAGACGCGAATAATCGGCGGCGAGATGGCAGGAAGGAAGAACACGCCACGTGGGTTTTCAGTAAGTCGTGTTTTATTCATTATTTTAAGGCTTTTCATTCTTGTAATTCATTGAAAACTAAAGATAAGAAACCCGGATAGCTGCTTATAATATTTTTATTGTCTTACTCAGTTTTATTTAGTTTTTATAACGCTCGCAACTTGTATGTCCAGTATGCTTCCCAATATCGAATTACTAATAAAATAACAGCTTAATATTATGTCCAGTATTGTTTACCTTGCCAAATTTATAGAAAATTAAACTTTTGTTATTTCATGTCATAAAATTATTAGGGATCCGAAGATAAAATAAATTTTTCGTTATAATTTGTTTAGGGATCCCTAGATGAAATGTTTTACATCTTATTTATTTTGTATTTCAGAGTTTTAAGTCTAGAGGTCATTTTTTAGTAGCATTGGTGCCGCCTCAAAACGCTCCTTCGGACGTAGACAGTGGGATCAGAACCTGAAAATGAAGAGGAAATAACGGTTCATAGAACTGAAGAGTTGTCTTCTTTATCATGTCCTTCAATCGACTCAGACCTTGAGCCCATGAATATATTTGATAGTTCCGAAAGTGACAAACATGAGAATACTTCACCTCCACCGCCTTCGTTGACTCCTGTCATTAACGACGTGCTATCACCGAGCGGTGAAGTTAATTATAATGCATTACCGAGTTTGGCTTCATTATTGTCAATTCCATCATCAAATGCTTCGTCTATGGCTAGTCCAATAACACCAAGAACAACCAGACGTAAAAGGAAACTACCAACACGAACTATGCCAAATGTCCGAGCTAAAACTACTAAGAAAGCACTAATTGTGACCTACAAATAGAAAAAATGACAATTTAAACACAAGGCTGACATTCAATCAAACGACTTCGTCTTTGATCTACCAGATACTGACTCCCCGTTAAACTTTTTTTATCGGTTCTTCTCCCCAGATATACTCGTTGATATTGTCGAGAACTCGAACTTGTACTCAACCCATAGAACTGGAAAATGTATGCAATTGACCATCGAGCAGCTGAAAGACTTTCTTGCAATACTTCTTATCGTGGGTATAGTGAAAATGCCTTCTTATCTAGACTATTGGTCTACAGAATTCAGATATGCCCAAGAGGCCGACATCATGCCATTAAAAAGGCTTCAGCAGATAAGACGTAATATTTATTTTGTGGGCAATACCTTGACCGTTTATTGAAAAAATGAGAAGGAACTGCCTTTCGACAGAAGAAGAAATGAAGTACAGTATAGATGAAATGACGATACCATACAAGGGCACTAAAGCAGGCAACCGAAGATAGTTTAACCCTATGAAACCCAATAAATGGGGATTCAAGAACTTGGTACGCGCTGGTGCATCTAGAATCGTCTATGATTTTTTATTGTACGGTGGTGAAGACACTTTCCGGTACATCGATTTTAAGGAACAAGAAGAGCAGATGACATTGGATGCTAAAATGGTATTAGCCCTTTGCAAAACAATTTAGACTACAGGATGTGCTGTATATTTCGACAACTATTTCACACCTTGGACCTTGAACACCGGGGAATTTTCAGTCTCGGCACCATAGGGCAAAATAGACTGAAAGGTTGTACCAATGGACTGTTAAGTGACAAGAACTAAAGAAAAGAAGCCTCTTTTCACACGACACGTGCCACCGTTTTTTAAATATATTAATATTGATTATTATGAAGATTTTAAATACATCTATCACTATTTTCAGTATTAGTAAAATAAATATTTTATGACAAAATTACTTGTTTCTTTAATTCTTTGCCTTTGACAGTGGGAACTATACTGCACATCATAGGAGTGCAGCAGTTTCTTATAAACTTGATAACGTCCATTATAATAGACGTAAATTTTTCAGGAAACTGAAAAAGGTATATTTTTTTAGTTATTTTTTTAGGGTCTCTTACAAGTTAAGAAACAAGATCTGGAACGAGTTTGCAAGTTATATTTAAAAAAAAAATCCGTCGAATTAAGGGTTAACTACATTAGAAACTGTTTCATTCGCTCAAAATACCGATTAAAAGACAATGATATTAGAATTACATTTAAAATTATGGTCCAAGATCCGAGGTAAGATTGACCTTCACCGATCTATCTGGATGAAAATTTTACAACATAATTAAAAAAATATTTTTTGATCATAATCCATGTGGGTAGTAAAAATTAATCACGAATATCAGAAATTAAGTTATAAGATTTTTTGATTTCACCTACGTATTATCCAAACGAACTAAATGCCAATGGAAAGTACATAATGTATGTAACATGCAACACCTAGGTTGCTTACCTTTTTCAGGTCCCTATTACCTGACCGCATATAAACAGGTAACGAAAATAGATAATGAGATCGGAAGTAAGATATATATATATATATATATATTTCTTACTTCGGATCTTCAACTATTACGTTCATCTCTATACTACTCTTTATATTGCAATTATACTATGTAATGAATCTATTGAAATAATAAATTTGGTTGAGTTGAGGTTACTATACAACACTTTTAAGATAGAACATGTACATAGTATGTTCATAAAATCAGACATTAATTAGTTAAAGCGTTACATTAATTTTCAGAAAAAACTGGGACAATAACGATCATTGCTTGAAAATTTTACAAATTATTCTCATGATTTCAAGTCTTTGTTTAAGAACGGATCCTAAAACCTTGTTGAAGAATCTGAAAATCTTTTATTTCAAACACTACTCCCGAGTATAATCCAAATATTGTCATGATACGATTAGGATAAGTTGGAGACAAGCTAAGACCACACGGTGAAAAGATTTTAGGCCAGATACTCAAGGTCTAAGGAAGTGAGTTAAATACCTTCTCCATGTTACTTCACCAAGGGCATGATGAAAAATATTGTGAATATAGATGTGAAACCTTAACTTACCCATTACCAGTGTTTCAGAGATTTTGTCGCTCGGAATAGCGGACAAGTTTCCTACCTCAGTAAAATTAGGTCAGTTTGCTGCTTCCTTCATATTTACACATTGTACAGAGAAAAATTACTTCAAATATTCATTACCAAGTCCGATGTAATCATCGGACTTGGTAATGAATATTTGAAGTAATTTTTTCCAATTTAGTTTGTTTGTAAAAATAACAGATATTTCAATGATGTTGACATATTTGCTTTATCCAATGGTCTCTTCAAGAGTCAGGCCATAAAATTATTGTCTGCATTACCAACGAAATAAGTTAGTTTTGTATCTGTTCCTGAATGCGTTTAAGTTTAAATGTCACTGTAACAGTGTGACCTGTTTCCTCTCAATTTCATTTATGTTAATCTGTGAACAATAGTGTGGGTTACATGTTCATTACCTCTAATATTTAATTGTATTTAGTTAATATTTTAGCATGTAACTGTTTTTTGTTCCAAATAAATAAAATAAAAAAATAAAAAAACAATTTATTTTTACTAATGAAACTAAATTGGAAAGTTTTTTTCCAAGTGTCAGTACTGTAGAATGACAGCACGGTATTGACATCCGTTGTAGTTATTTATTCGTTTGCTGCTTACAGCGATGCTTTTTGCTTGCTACACACTAATCGGAATTATGACTACAAGAATTACTGGGCACTGCTTGTGTATAAATCTCATACCTCTTTGCAGATATCCTTGGGATCACTATTTTGCTTGTGGCAAGATTACGAAGTGTGGTACCAATGTTAGTGTTTAAGTATTTATGTGGAGTTTTTTTTGAGATATCTTTTGTGAATGTAAATTGTGTGTTTAATTATTATATTTACTTTTATTTAAAAATCTGATTTTATTTAAAGCTGTACTCTGTCAACGGATCTAAAAAGCTTCAAATGTCACTCTCTGTTAGAGTAATATTATAATATTGACTGCAAGGATAGCGCTGTAGTGTGAGCGGTCCCACGCCGTTTTCTACCGCGCTGAATGTTGTGCGTTCAAACCCTCATATGCGACAATACTTTGTTTAATCTGCAAATGTGTTCCAAGTCTATACAGGGTGTAAAAAGACTACTACCGAAAACTTGGGGGTTGCAATCAGACCATGATACTGAATAGGTTTAGCGAAAAAGAAACGCAAAAAAATATATAATTTATCTAAGTCCTTATATTTATTTTTCTGCTTACATACACATAGTACAACATAATAGGACCCAAACAATCTAATTATCTCATTTAGAAAACCAAAAAACAAATAAAATCAATAAAACAGCAATGTATTTTGATAAACAAAACAGCTGGTCGGGTGAGTGCAATGACCTTGGCCGGGCGCATAGGTATTCAAGTAGCTACGCGGTGCACGCAATAATACATTACTGGCTTGTGAAATTATTAAAAATCTTGACACATTGTTTTTTCCGACTACAATTTTTTTTAAGTACAACTGTTTGGTTTTTATTATAAGTTTTGGGGTGCTGGATCAGCCCCTTTCGTTTTCGGTAATCGTCTTTTTACACCCTGTATATATTCCCTCGGGTCACAAAATTTTATTAAAAAAAAGTTACAGATAGTTCAATGTTTGTACCATATTTATATGAATGCTAGGCTACCATTGCATGGTGGTGGTTACCTAGAGTTACAACGCGGACCACTGTTCCTGTTGGTTACTCCACCGTAGAAATTGTATCAGTGTTCCCATCCATAGGGCTCTAAGCAGTAGGTACGGCTTAGAGGTGTGTATCAGGTGACTCGTGTGCGTTTTACTCATCCTATACATTTTAGTTCATGAGAATTTTTATACCGCAGTTTTTCAAAAAATCTTTCTAATTCTTCAAACGATTTATTCCTCGTATACTTTTTGAAAACCCTTGTTTTTGTTCACATTTTTTTGAGTCCGGGACATTTGTTTTCTTATTGATAACTTTTTTGTATAGCCATGCATTAAGTTACTATAGTCACGATGAATGAATAAAAGCGTACAACAGCAACAACTTGTAACAACAAGCGTTAAAAGTTGTTACTTACGTGTGCTCCGGGTGAAATTGTTTTTGGTTTATGCATTATACAGTACGTAACTCCTACCTTCTTTTGCTTAAGTAAACATTTTTTTACTGTATAGGTGGCAAACGAGCAGACGGTTCACCTTATTTCAAGCGATTACCGTCACCCGTAGACACCCGCAACACCAGAGGTGTCACAAGTAAAAATACATAAAAGCATAGTTTCATTGGTTTGTATTTTTTTTTATTAATAACATCGCTAAATAAATTCTCATACCAAAATTTTTGACTGTAATGTATAAAAAATACCTAAAGTTACATTTTTAAAAACAATTGCATACAAACACTTTTGTATCTAACTGTAAAGTGTATCGATCAGGAATAAAGGCGAGGATTTGCAACGTGTCTGCGAGAAATAAACCCTTCAAATTATATTCGGTCGGTACCATATTTATCATGTCATGATTTGGCAGATGGACGCAGTCGGTCGCCTAACTAGCACAATATCCAAGGGTTATCACGTGACGCACCAGCTGTTGCCGCGACCGTTGTACTGGACCGTTGCCACCAAAAACGTATGCTGCATACACTTCACGATTGTAATACTCCGTCCATGTGTGTACCTAAACTTGTTTGTACAAATTGCCTTTTCAAACTTTTGGGTTCTTCGATTATGAAGCTTAACAATTTGAGTTACGAGAGTTTTAAATATATATTGGTGTGTGCGTGAGGATTAAGGGTCCTAATCGTGAATCGGACAACTATGTTATATTACTTTAGTAGAAGTTTTACAAAACTTATAGAATCGATTTAAAATGAGTATATTATGTTAAAATAGCAATTTAAATTAGGTTTCTCTATGATTACTCGGAGTTACCCGTTTGTTAGTGAATCGATGCAGTTAAAAATTGTATACTAGAAATAAATATTAGAATTAATAATACAGTTTAGTATTGAAAAATTAGCTTTTCTTATAAAATTTATTAATGCATCAAGATTCAATTAAACTTGTTATTAACTAGAAAAAAAACTATCGGCAATCTATCACAGTTTATGCTTTTCTTGCTTACATATCTCTACAAGATTGCCATTTTCCTTATTAGTTTTTGAGAAGATGCCTTAAATAAAGAAACCAGATACTTTGCGATGTAATTATAAAATTTTTGATTTCATAAAATAGTTTTCCAACCCGCACTCGTCCAGCGTGGGGACGTATGGCCCCCTTTTTTTACGTGTGGAAACTCCCACGGGCCGTCACCCCACCAGGGTTTGCGGCGGGGCGGTGTGTCGGAATCGAACCAACTAAAACCACACGGTGTGCCACTCTGCGCCTGAGAAGGGAGGGGTCCGGAAACTGCTGTTATTAACACTACCGGACCCGGGACGTATGGCCTCTAATGTAACCCTCTCCTGAGAAGAGGCCCGAGCCCAGCAGTGGGACAGGGTTGTTGATCTTATTATATTTAGGCGCTGATGATCCAATACTACTTCTATTTCTTCTTGAAATAGAAGTAAAAGTATTGACCACTTGTTACTCTTTTGAAGGTTTATTCTCAGAAGATCCACTGGCCAGATCCATGATGGATCTAATGAGAAGATTTTTTTCTTTCATTCATTTTCCAACATGTGGATAGGTTATAAGTTATAGGTGTTTAATTATTCTATCAAATTCATCTATGTTTACTTTGATTAAATATTTTCTATTTTGCTTCCCTTGTACAATCGAGTTCATTGCTTCCTTTTTTTTCGCATAAAAACTTTTTCACCGAGACGCCGATCAAGAGGTCTCGGTTTTAAATCCCGGGTCGGACGAAAAGTATTATCGACTTCTTCTGATTATAGTTATTTAAACTTTTTCTGGTTGTATGATATAGGGGGGCGATAAGTAGACAGGTTATCTAAAGTGTCAAGTATCTCGCAATAATCATAAAAATATTTATTTTGGTAGTATTTTTTTTCAATGTAATTATATTATACAAAAATATTCTCATTGGTTCCATTTCTTTAAGGTGAAGTAAATAACAGATTTCCATTAATATCGGGGTATAAAACACAGTATTTAAATATAAAAATGTTTATTATAACTTTGATATTAAATAACATAACCTCTAAAACACATTATATTTAAACAAACTTGCTCTTTGTAGAAGTAATTTTATCTGTAATACGGAAAGTAGCATATTAGTAACAACAACAACAATGAACGTCTTTTGGCCGAGATGATGTTGATAGTAAGACATTAAATTGTAAATAATTAATAAGAAACCGAAGCAAGCAGCAAAACTGTAAATACAAGCAATGCTAAAAACAATATTTATCCATATTTTAAAAATGAATCGCCAATTGTGTTGCTAGTCGTAAAACCCGAGAACCGCTCCAACAATTCGGTTACTTTTTTTAATATTTTCGTTAAGGCACAGGGCACACCCTAAGAACTAGGGAGAGAAAAAACGTAAAAATTGCAAAGAACATCAATTTTCTTTTCCCATAAAAACCATCATCTGTAGAGAATCTAAAGAGAACAAAGGCCTAAGCTGTTAGGGTAGCTAGTATAACATATTTCATGCTTATAATATAATTGCATGCTGATTGTCGTTAAATAACAAAGTGACACTCGAATTTGACAAGTGTCGGTAAAGATTTTCCGTATTTCTACCCTTTATATGTAGCTAGTAACTGTAAGAACATTTTAAACTAAATCTCACCTTCATTATCCGACATATTTATTATGGTGAAGTTTTCAAACTGAAAGAGAAAAGAAAACTATTTTACATGTTGCTTATAATTTACGTACTTACAATAATATTGAGCAAAAGAATTCTTAAAAGTAGAAACTTTGTGAGAGGTTTATCAAATTATAAGATCGTCAGCATTACTATGAAGCTTTACTAATGGTTTCAGCCGCGAATGCCTTTTTTATATATGAGCGTGGCAATATAATTACTCTGCCAGATGGAAAGCATGAACAGAATCCAAGAGAAGTGGTCACCACACATTGCTTATGCAGACAATACAACATGGCAGCTTATTGAGATTAAAGCTTCTGCATCGTTGGGCCGGTCTCACGCTGTTGTCATTTTAGGTTGGTCTTCTGCGAGACGTCTTGTAAAAAAATTAATAAATTGCGGTTATATTCGTACTTGATACCTATATTACCAAATCAGTACCATTTTAATAAAATACAAGTAATAGGTGACGATCATTTTCAGATAACGCGGCTCAGCTCAATGTGGTACGATTTGGATTTTTTAAACCAGCTCTGATGTGACGTAATTGAAAACAGTGTAATATACAAAATATCAAGCTCTTACAAGAGAGTATTGGGTCCAAATTTTTGGATGCATGCATCCATAAATTCATCAATAAACTCATAGTACTCGTTGCCTCGCACTCGTCTTTGTTTTATTCCAACATACGATGGATCTTCTAAAAGTGACTGGAAAAAACAATGCAGGTTTTTATTTTTATAGCCATTCATATAATCTGAACTCTTCAATTGGTTAAGATTTTAAATTCAAAAAATAAATATAATGAATCGTTAATCACACCTAACACAAAAAAGCCTTTCTTCGATTGAGTGATTTTGAATTTTGAAGAGTTCAAAGCTATCTGAAATCATTACGAGGTATTTGACAGTTTCTTCAAATTTGATTAAGTAAACCCAATAACCATCAATAGCTTGGTTTGCTTTTTAACCGACTTAAAAAAAGGAGGAGGTGATCATTTTGACTGTTTTTTTTTATGTTTTAGTTACCTCATAACTTTCGACTGGGTGAACCTATTTTGTTGATTCTTGTTTTATTTGAAATCTGGTGCTTCCCATTGCTGCTGTGGTGCCGTTTTTTGTTAAAATTTGTAATTATTGTTTCTCGTTCCCTGTGCAGTGCTATTGTCTTGCATAATTCGCTCTCTTAGTCGCCTGTTACGACAAAAATGGGAAAAATAGGAATAGTACCTAACACTTCGTAGGAAGTTAACTGTGTACACAATAATCAATGAATTAAGTACCAAATTGTCGGTGCCGACGTCCAATGTGATAGGTAAGCACTGATGAGGCTTTATTCCGGCTAGCGCAGTGTACAATGCGAGCTTGCTCATGGGAATCCCCATTCCTAAAGCGCCTCGATCGGCCGGGTCTTCACAATCCAAGATTCTTCCACTTTCTGTGACTATTATAACGCTGATTTCTTTGTCGGGCCTAATGATAACAATCATTATTTGTTTGTAATATCATAATAAGATTTTTATTAAATGCATTTCAATGTTTATACAGTACTGTACATAAGTGTACCACCAAATAGTTTCTAACAATATGTCTGTCTGTCTCTGAAATAAACAGATCTGTATATTTTGGTTAAGCTGGTTTACGAATTTTTAAGGGAATAGGTTTTAAGAAGTAACTAAGAATAAATTTTGACCAAAGCAATTTTTTTAAAAATAATAAAATAAATATTTCGGACATCTAACATACAACATACATAAATACATAATGTATTGTTGTTCAGATTTTGGTTCGACCCGAGAATCGACCCCGAGACTTCAAGCACATCAGTCGCATACTCTGCCACTACACCACTGAGGCAGTTAGCGTTAGGAATATACATACTGTGTTGTAAGAGACTTTACAAACACACAGGAAACGGACACAAGGTACACCCAGACGCATAACAACAATTTGTGGATCACACAAGGTGTTGTCCCATATGGGATTTGAACCCACAACACTTGGCGTAGTAAAAAAGCGGCGTGACGACTGCCACTAGGCTAACCGTGCAGTTAATCGATAGGTAGTTTCTGTGACAGAAACATATTTTAGGGAAATGCTGGGTCCAAATGCCTGGCATTTAACGGTATATTCAGTATTTTTCTGATGATAAGTTGATTAAATGAATACCAATAGCGAAACAAACAAATATAATCCTATTCCCATTTATATAATTAGCTAAGGGGCTTTTAAATATTGTAAGTAAATCTTACAATTTCATCAGAAGATCGTAAACTTTCCCTTTGTCATGAATGTTAAACATGAGACCCTTAGGCCTTTTGTAAACAATACCAAAGTTCTTGCATGACGTCATCACAGTAGGCGTTTTAATTATCGGTAAATACTGTTCAATATATTGACTAAGTAGAGTATAATATAATTTCTCATTTGCGTTCTGTAAAAGAGATCAGATTTGTAAATTACATATTTATATTTAACTAGCTGACCCTCGCAACCTCGTTAACTTCTACTATTGCCCGTAGCGTAATAATTTCCCCCCGTTTTTAAAACATTCTTCAGTGGGGCTCCGCTCCTATTGATCTTAGCGTGATGATATATACCCTATACCCTTCCTCGATAAATGGACTATCCAATACTGAAATAATTTTTCAAATCAGACCAGCGGTTCCTGAGATTAGCGCGTTCAAATAAAACAAACAAACTCTTGCGCTTTATAATATTAGTATAAATGGTACATTTAAAATTATAAATGAGATAGTGTAAAGAAAATAGTAATGTAATTTTTTTAACACTATTTTTGAGTTTCGAATATTAAGTTAACAGGTTTAATCCATAACTTAACTTCATGGAAGATTAAAATGTGACTCACTTTATCAAAATACATAAAAACATGTAATTATTTTAAACAATAAACATCTGAGCTACAATTTGTGTAACTTATAATAAGAATAAAGAATTAGACGGTGGTTCATGGAACCGCTTCTGACAACGGTAGTTAGTATGGCCATAGGTTATTGACTTTACCTGTATCTCGCCCAAGTAAAGGTAAGACCCACATAGAACATTATCTTGATAGTCATCTGATAACTTCCAAACATTCAACTGTCGTTCTAACGTATTCGAATCTATGTTTAAAAGCTCTTGTAACATTCTCATTGATCGAGGTTCTTCGTATGGTAATTCTTTTGGAATCTAAAATTCGTTGATAGTTGTTAAAATAATGAGAAACTTATGGTAATAATATTATTGTAATTTATGAGATACTGGAGGAAATTTACAGAGGAGGAGTTTTTCAGCCACGACGGCTAGTTTCAACGGAGACCGGCCAACTAAGCAAGTGATAATATAGTACACAAGTGTGTGCACAAATACAGATGCACTCTCTGTTCCCTCAATCTCAAAATCAGTTGGGACGGCTATCCGACACGACACAGGACCGACGTCTTTAAACGCTCTCAGAGGTACGGGTGTTAAGGTCCCAACTGACATACATACTCCGGGTTAAAACCTCTATTTTTTAAGTTGTTTGTTTCATGTATAATAAAAAAATATGTAGTTTTTAAAGATATCCATGACACTGACAAGAGTTTATTATCTATTATACAGGGTGTAAAAAGACTACTACTGAAAACTTGGGGGTTGCAATCAGACCATGATACTGAATAGGTTTAGCGAAAAAAAAACTCAAAAAACTGTTAATTTATCTAAGTCGTTTTATATTTTTTTCTGCTTACATACACATAGTAAAACATAACAGGACCCAAACTACCTAATTATCTCATTTAGAAAACCAAAAAACAAAGAAAATCAATAAAACAGTAATGTATTTTAATATCAAAACAGCTGGCCGAGTGAGTGCAATGACCGCGACAGAGCGCGCGGGCGCGTTAAGTTGTACATTGCTGGCTTCTAAAATTAATAAAAATCTTGACACATTATTTTTTCAAGCTACAATTTTTTTTAAAGACAACTATTTGTTTTTTTTAATAAGTTTTGGGGTGCTGGATCAGCCCCATTCGTTTTCGGTAGTCGTCTTTTTACACCCTGTATGTATTTACAATATATGGGAGAATACCTAAAACCTTTAAATACCTTTCCGATGAATATCGTTTTATACAGCTTACCTTCTTTTGCCGCACATCTTCCACATGCTTAATTCGGCGTACTTGAGTCGATTTTGGGCGTTGAAATGCATTAGCAGTTTTTGGACAAACCGTAGAAAAAAAGGTTTCGCTTTCTCTCGATGTCTTGTTTTATGGTGTTATGAAAATAAGATAAAAATAATATGAAGTAGTTACTGTACTTGGATACTCGTTTTATTTCTGTTAGCTTATCGGTGGCTCATTTATGGTACTTTAAGCTAACGTAAAATTGGAACTCATGCAACTCACACACAAATAGCAAATAGGCTTAACGTTAAGACATAATAATTTCAATGTTTATAGTTCACTAAGCATAATTTGAGAAGCTTTTTGATCTCTTTCAAATAAATGTAGAATCGTTGTACCATTTTCACCGGACATAACAATACAGTAATAGAGTAGATTTTGAAAAATAAATACTTGCTGAGCTTGGCTTGTTGATCGATAGAATACTTATAGGATTTTTTTGCAAATACATACACATTATACAAAAAATACACTTAAATTCCGAAACAAATAATTGGTACATCAACGAAATACTTAATCGAACAACAACAAACATTTGATAATTATTCCGTGTTATCCGAGGTTTTTTTTTTTATTTATCAGAGAAGCCGAGGATAGAACTAAATGGCGTGAATTGGAGAGGCCTATGTCCAGCAGTGGACTTTTAAACTTAATTTTTTTTAACCCTGTAAATTGCTACGAAATAATTTGTTTCTGTTAAGACTGGATTTTTTCTGAATAAACAAAGGAATGTGATTTAAATCAGTCCTTTTGATGACTTACCTATTAGATACTGTATTAATGAGGCATCAATTAAAATCAATATTTACTTACCTTTGCCGGATTTTTTTGCGTTCGCCCTCGGTTACCCGTTCTACCATTGTAGCCATATCTAGAAAGACATGTCTGTGATTATTAATAGTCTAACCTGTCGGAAATCTCAAGTTGACATACATGAGAAAGAGTTTATTACAAATGTTTTAATTTTAAACAGTACTTTATGATACTTACAGTTTTACGATCAATCAAAGTTAGAAGTAGCCTTATTGTATTACTTCCAATATTACAAATAATAACGAATAATAAATGTAAACACAATAATAAAAATACACTTACACCAGTATTCTGTGCAAAAAAGTAAACATTTTAAAAAATAAATATATTTACAGAAAGAAAGTAAAGCTGCAGCAAAATTACCTTTTTGACAACTGCAAGAATTTTTATTTTTCTAGAAAAGAACGAAAAGGTATAAACTAAAAAAAGTCAACTATGTTCCAGTTTGAAACCTTTTTGTCATGCAAGAAAGATGAAAAAGAAGCTCATTGACTTATCATAAAAGATTATTGACAGTAATGTGATCGTAACCGTACAATGAGGACACTAGTATTATATCTGATAAGTAATACTAAAACAATTAAAAGCTTATGACATAAATCTATTCTTAATTTACTTCAACAGGAACCTACTTTTCATACCTCTCGGAACAAATAATATAATTTGTAAAAAGTTTCATAAAGATATAAAATGTTATTATGAACGAATCGAATAGTACATTATTTTGAAGAATTTGAATTTATATTATTATATCTGAGTCGTATAAAGATCAGGATGATTAATGCTCATAGGAATACCACGAGGCTTTTGTACACATATGCATACGAAGATTGATGTACGTATCAAAGGACAAGCATACAAAGTGTGTTTAGGGCGTCATTACTTTGAACATCGTCGACATATGGCGTCCCATCCCGCGCTTAAACATCTTTTAATATGCTTTACCTTGGAATATACCGAAATTATGGTGTGTATAAAGATCTGTCTTTATTTCTTTTTAACTGACTTCAAAAGGACCTATGTTGTGTTGTGTTGTGTATGTTGTTTTTAAAATAGTTAATTTACAGAATTCAATTACATTCTAGAATTAAACTCCCTTTTACTTTTAAATCTTGACCGGTTTTGCCCTTATTAAAGCCCTTAAGCATTATCAAAGCTTACGATTAAATAAAATAAAAAATACTTTACTGATATTATAACCCTGTACTGTTTGGGTAACTATTGTTTTCTGTAGGTACCAGCTGTATTTCAACAAATGTTCCGATCAGATAAAATACATAGAAATAGCTTTACAGGCTGTAGCTTTACAGGCTGTCCATCGATCGGAACTGAGTGTTGATGTGTTAATTGAAAATGGACTTAAATTCAACCTACTTAGAAGTAGAGCATTTTGATACTAAAAATTGGGATATCGAAGCACATATTAACTAATTATAAAATTGAAAAAGTTACGAGGATCTTTTCGAGATTAGCTTATTCTAAAGGGTTGTCTTTTCGGGCGAGAGAATTGCGTTAATATTATCGTCGTTCCATGTATTTCTATACACTCGGTGATTCTTTCACAAGTCACAAGTTCACGTAAAAGGAATAACCATTTATTCGAGAAATTACCCGACGATAGAATCGCGGAGCCGTCACGATTGTCTCGACGGTGGAGACGGTGCCTTAGTTTTTAAATTATGAATCATCTCAAAAAATTTGTATGGAAACTTCATGATTAAAGTTTCTAAACAAAATTTTTTAATGTTAATGTTCTCCTAGCCGAATATGACCACGGCGGCTAGTCTCAACGGAGACCAGCCAACTACGCAAGAGATATATAGTGCACAAGTGTGTGCGCAAACACTTGCACTCTCTGTTCTTTCTCTCTCATAATCCAATGAAACAGTTAACCGACAGGGGAGAGATCAGGCGCTGGACCAACAGAGGCACGAGGCACAGGGCTTCAGACTCCAACTTCCAAACTCCGAGCTGTTTTGTCTATAGCTGTTATATTTATATAATAAGAAAAACTCAATTACTGGTTTGGCCCGACCCGACCCGGACTGTTTCGTTTGTCTAGCGGTTGAAGTATGCGACTGCCGATCAAGTGGTCTCGAGCCAATCGAACACGTTAATACATGTTCTGCTTTCCAAGCGGTGCAAAGCCGATTTCAGTGTTTAGGATCATTATCCTTTTGCAGAATCCAGAAATCATTTTGATGTGGAATCATCTTCTTAGCCGACGGCAATAATGCTTTTTCGTAAATTTTCGTCATTTTCTTAGCATCCAAAGGGACTTTTGGGTCATTTCGGAAGAGTACATACTTTAGCTTTAAAGCGGGCAGCGCACTCATTGTAAAAAAAATATTAATTGGAAAAACTGGAGCGAACTATTACGTTTTAACTGTGCATTCTAGGCAAAGGATTTTCCTATTCAGCCTAATATTTATTTTTATAAATTGCATTCCAAAATTGAAAAATATGCCGGTCACGGTCTTGTCAAACACACTGTATATGGTTATAAACTATATATTATAACTTAACCAATAATGGAGATTGGACGTCGTATTACTTTGACATTTACTTCAATTTATCGTTTGATACTTCTAAGGTTTTCATGATTTTTTCTCGGTCACGCTCTTTCCGTACATAGTGTATATTAATAGTTTATACACTAATTGAGCTCAGTGTAAGTAAAAATAGAAACATTAGTAGGTACGTTACTGAATACACGGTTAGCTACTTAGTGAAATAATAAAGGTACGCTTATATCCACCTCGCGTAGTCTATGACGTCATATTGAACGGTCAAATCCGCATCAAACCTAATGAAAATACGTGGATTTGTTTAATTATGGTGGTAGTTAAATAGAGCAATTCTGTCGCAGTCAAATATTAAGAAATTTATCGAAACCTGTAATACTAACTGTAAGCTACTACTTATTTTATACGTAAAGTTTATACTATAGAAAAAAAAATACATATCATAAGCTTTTAAACTATAATGTTTCAAAATTTACTGTTACATGTAGACAGAACTGTCACCTGCGGTATTCCCGGACCAATACGACCTTCAAACCTTCAAAAAAAGAGCGTACTCCTTCTTAAAAGGCCGGCAACGCACTTGTGACGCCTCTTGTGTTGCGTGTGTCCACGGGCAGTAGTAATCACTTACCATCAGGCGATACGTTTGCTCATTTGCCCCCTACATAAAAAAAAGTGCCCTACAACCCGACAATGCACACGAGACACTGCTTTGGTCACGGGTAATCAGTGCGTGGCCACACGTACCACATGATGGTTGCTTATCTTACTTAGCGTTAAAATGACATCATTCCCGTACTGTTGTTAGTTTGTACTATTTCAAGTTGGTTAGGCGGAGGGAATGACAGAAAGAAGTCATTTGTCATCCTTGTAGAAGCAAGCCTGGGTACGCGCGTGACCGTACGCGCCTCTACAAACTGTAGGTAGCCTGAGGTACGTCGGGGTTTCAGGGTTTTCCTTACTAGGGTGCACCTGGTTTCCCGGCTCCTAGTATCCAAGACGGAGACTAGGAGGTGGTAACCGAGGGGATTTTCGCAAGGAATAAAGGTTAATTTCATACCTATCATAAGCGCGGTAATATTTATTTTTGATACCTCTGTAATATTTATACATAAATCTGATACGACAAAAAACACAAAAAATAATCACATTTTGTAGGTGTGTTTGAGTGTGGAATAATTAAGAGGTGAAGGAGCCTTCACCCAGTAGGTATGTGCGTTTACATCAAACTTTAATATTAATGTTTGGGTCTCCCTAACGCAGTGTACTCGTATCAACACAAAATCCCACTTAAATGCTCGAGACCCGTCGTTCTAAACTGAACCACATATGCGTTAAACTTTTGTCAGCTACTGAATAATATAATCTATAGGACTTTTACATAAAGATTATATGGTAATTAATGTTTTAGTTTAAACACCTGGTGTGGGTCGTTGGTTTAACTACAGTCATTATTATTCCTTCTATAAGACTGAAATATGTCCTGATTCTGGGTAATACTGCAATTATATAAATTCAACAATTAGTCTGTCAGTGTAGTCTTTTAATTAAATTGTGTTAACCAGTCGCAGCTCAAATTCTAACTATGAAGTAGATCTGTTTCTAGAACATTGAATGGAGTGCAACGATTTAGGTACTATTGTAAATACTTTATAACTATATAACCTGCCTTTATTAATATTTCGTCCCCATTAACTTTAAAAACCTATTTAGGATTATGAGGCCTAAAGTCATGAAATATTTAAATCGCTATAACTTTAGCATGCCATGTCCACCAAGGTCTACCTCAAGACCTACGTATTGAAAAATTAATAGAATAAGTTAATTATATCGTTTTAGTAGTTTTTAATCGTTTTTGTCTTGTTTTATTGTAACAATGTAAATCAGAAATGCAAATACGTTTAAAATTTGAGATAAGACAGATATTTAGAGAAAATAGATATAGTTTGAACCGCAATTATTTTCAGAACATAATTGACGAACACTCGTCAATGTTGATAAAAAAAATATCAACCTCATCATATTTTATTTCCAAAATATGTACTACTAGCTGACCCACGCAACCTCGTGTGCGTCTCCTAGTGCCCATAGCGTCGTAATTTTCCATCATCATCATCATCATAGTTTGCGGTTAGATTAATATTTTTTATCTTTCATATAATAAGTGTGTCTGAGACTACAAAATAAGAGTGATGGACATTAGTTTCCATCAAATCGTCGAATCGGCGCCGGTGGATTAAATAGGGAAATTATAATGTAGTGTTTCGGCAATCATTCTAGGAGAAGGTGGCAAAATTGAACACTTAGACAGAGCTTATTTCTGGTAAGTGGTTGCTATGGAAATATAATGCTTTGTAAGGTCTAGGTTCTAGGTTACATTTAAAATTATTTAACTACAGATTATTTCGTAGATATGTCAGCCATTTATACAAAGAAATAGACATTTGATCTATTTCTATTTCTAATAGACGAATTAGCGTGGTTCTTCTTCCTAGCCTTATCCCAAGATTATTTGGGGTCGGCTACTAGTTCCACCAGTTTCAAAGATTGAAACTAGCATTGTTATATTTGAGGGCACTGACTTCTCAATAACGTTAACCACAGATGTTCATGGCAACCGGGACCGACGACTTAACGTGCTCTCCGAGGCACGGGCGGGTTACACCGCCATTTACCATACTCCGGGTCAATTAATAAGAATTTCATATAGAAGAAACACGATATATCAACTATGGCCCGATTCGGAATCGAACCCGAGACTTCTTGACTGGCAGCTAGTTGCATACGCTAGCCACCAGATCAACGAAGCGGACTGAATCAGCAGACGAATTAGCGTGGTACACACAAAAAATACAGAACTGATATTTCACGGCCAAATTAAATCAACATTTCTCCCTCTCTCTATTGAAGGGTCCGCCCCTTGTCGGTAGAGCTATCGCCACTCCTCTCAATTTTCTGCGATCTGTTTGACTGCGTGACAAAAAACTTAATGTAACCTAATGAAATCTCGTATCAAATAGATAAAGTAAATACGTAACACCTTTCTGTTATGATAGGATACAATCAAAGTGAAGGTTAAACAAAGGTCATTGACACGTATTTATTATAAGTAGTTTGAGTAGTGCGTGACGATTGTGATAAATTTATATACATCAGGTCTATTCGTACGAATAGTAAGTCACGCAGGCACACATTCGCTGTAAACGTTAACTAATTAATATAAAGTTAACAGGCTCGGCTTTAACTGAAAATGTTGTCTTACGGTATCGTAACTTACGTAACAAAAACTGTGAGGTTTCTTAAACAGTTTGTGGCCACGTTTACGTTAAAAATTTATCTTTTTTATATCATCTAGTCCCAAAGTAAGTACAGCTTTTATTATGGGTTACTAGACAACTGACATACGTACTTTTTTGTAAATACATTTAAATTATACATAGAAAATACCCAAACTCCGAAACCAATGAAATATTTTGCAGATCACACAAACATTTGGTACCACCCGGGAATCGAAACCGAGACCTCAAGAACTGCAGTCGTATACGCTGCCACTGCGTCACGGAGACAGTTAATAAATAGACCAGCTGACGATGACTTGTTGAGGATTATTTCCCCGAAATAAGGAGGTGAAGCAGTCGTCACTATACTTAAAACAAATACACTAATAGGATTTACTAAAGTACATACATTGTCAATTAGAATTTTTTTTTAAACAAAAGTACTTTACAGTCCTTAGAGAGCGAGAACAGGAACGTTCATTTAAAGTACCTTCTACAATCCGCTTAACGATCATCCGATTAAAGTAACTAGAAAATTTTCCGCGCTAGCGTTAATGAGTTGACTAATATGGTTCGACTAGATACTCGACATTTTACCTTGTGCAAACTGGCTATATCTTTTTCACCGTAAATGTAAGACTATTTCACGTTTTAAGTAACATAAATTAAAGCTTTTCCTCAACATTTTATAAACATTACCTTGACACTCAAGCGTTGCTCGGTATTTTTTTAATAAATTTTCGATTTATCCGCCTCGAAACCCTATAAATCCCTACATACCCTATATATGTACTAAAATAGCTAAAATCGTAAGTAATAGAAATAAGACAGACTAAAAAATTTTATGATAACATAATAATGGAGTATTATTAACATTATCATAATAACTTAGCAAATAAAAACTTGTAATAAGAGTATTAAAGACACTGCAAGAAACAAAAATAGTAAATAAGAAAACTGTAGTAAATATAATAAAAAGTAGAAATCTAGAAAGTTAAGAAAAAACCCACTCCCCAATATTGTGTATAGTTATTAACTGCGTAAAATAGTATAAGAATAGTAGGAATAAGTATGAATTGAATGATTTGAGAGGCATTCAAGCGATGCGTGGTATGAATTGTATAGACTGAAAAAGTCTCCAAATTATTAATATTGGAGGTGCAAGAAAAAAAAAACAAAAAAAACCCTATACATCATGAAAATCGTTGAAGCTATATCCGAGACTCCCACGCAAAAAAACGTGACTTTTTGTCGATTTATCGAATACTTATCATTATATAATTAGTCTACCCGTTTGGCTCCCGAATAATAAAAAATATAGTCACATTTCAAATCATTTTTCTATGTTTTAACTACTTCACAGAAGCAGTTTGTATTTTGAGTAAAAAATACCAATGCAGAATAAGCAAGAACGTGTCTAAACTATTTATCTTATTTGACAAGGTATACATGCACAGTGAAATAAGGGTGAATGCATAATAACCTTAAACTCAAAGCGCATGTCTAAGGACAGTCTAATTATTTCCCACTAATTTCAGCTCACACGCTATCCTAGACCAAAGCGAACTCGTGTTTGTAATTCGTTAACTTTATGCAGTTTATACGTACTAATTTACACTGGCTGTTGTATGAATACGACAACGGTTGTTATTGTCTTGTTTCATGGTAATGTCAGCATTTTTTACCGCACTGTATTCCAACAACATTAAATAAAATTGTTGTCGATTTCTTATTTTCTTGGAATACAAATGGTGCATACATTATAACTTCAATCTATACGTTCACAATCTTTTCTGATAGTTTATAAAAAAAATTTACACTGCAGTATATTAATTGGTAAAAAATATATTTATGATGCGCTATTTTAGAAAGAATCATCATCATCAACAACCCATAAGGTCCCAACGCTGGGCTCGGGTCTCCTCTCAGGAGAGTTAAGGTCATACGTCCTCACTCTGGCCAAGTGCGGGTTGGGGACTAATTAGAAAGAATAATACTGTTTTATGTTGTATTTATATAATTATTTTTTTAATTTTAAACATCTTCCATCAAAATCTTACTCATAACTTTTTAGTTATGAATATTGATAGGAATAGGATTGATAGGATAGTTGATAGGAATTATTTTATTCATTGGTGGAAATTAAATTTAATCTGTTGGAATTTGTAACATTAAGTCAAACATGCAACAAACTAAATGACAATCCATTTCGAACTTTTACAGTTAATTATATTCAGACAGACAGAAAAAAGGGACAAACCTAGAGAGGTACTCAAGTTGGTACCCATTTATCAGAAAATTCTATGTAATACATTCTGAATGTTAATTCACTTCAGCGAAGCGTTTCACTAGAAAAAAATCATTTATTATTAACAAATGGGCTCATATAAATTCCGACGTACATTTTCAAACGTAATGTACATGTAGGTACCTATTGTATGTACTCAAAATAAATTGTATCACTCAAGTTTGTATTTGCGTACAGTAATAATCCGTGACGATTCTATTTTAAAGCCTATTGCATATAAAACAGGGTATATTATATGATAATGTCTAGACGATAGCAACTTGTCTAACAATTTATCACATTTTTGTAATATTTTGCGTAGTATATTATAATAAATCTCAAATAGGATTATAGTTGGCATATTTTTTGCATATAGTATACACGTAGATATACTATAAAATAAAGTCTTAATACCTCAACTCTTTAGCGCATTTTGTTACTTGTAAAAGTTACATGCTCCGCAGACGAATTTCAACATAACAGAATCATTAAGTTTAATTAGCAATTTTCATTATGCGGTCCAAACACAAAACAAGTGTTTAGAAACCTTATAGAAGGCATGATTGTGGTAACTCAGTAAATTCATTCAGTTCCACTCGGTCGTAGCCAACGTTCGGACGCCTACGCCGTAGTCGCTCTCCGCCGTAGACCGTTCTACGAATCGCGTGATAAGTTCGTTCGATTGTTAAAATAAGTATAGTTAGTAATAATTGTTTTAATTTTAATTGTAGTGTAAAATAAGTAGCAGTTTTTGTTTGAAGTGTATTTTAATGAAACAATGTTCAGTGACATTAGGAGGGCAGTGACTGAATAGTGCACACGGTAACCTACTTAAATGCTTCGTCATACAGGGGAGGTAAGTAATTACTTCTATATTTAGTTGTTGAGTTTTATTATTATAATACTTTATATTGAAACACAACACCGTTAGAAGTTTACAGAATGTAATGTTATTGTTAGGTGAATTTATTACATTTCCAATTCCTTCAATTTATTTCTGATATTTGTCTTGCGGGTTTAAACTTAACTTTTTCTGGAACTTCCTGAGTATTATAACTGAATGTGTTAACTTCTGTTGATCCTGGTGTACAAAATTTATGGTACTGGGCATGAGATATAGATTAGTTCTAATAAATAAAGTAAAATTTTCGTACATGCCATAGTTGGAGTCTACAGGACATTATAAATTCATGTTAGTGTATATTTTAGAATTGTTTCAAAATTAGTTGTCCTTTGTTTAAATAAATATTACGTATGTGACCTAATTCTCTCATTACGTGTACTGTTTCAAACTTCATTTAATATTAGCGCAGATGGCTTTAAGTACATAATTAGGTAATTAGTGGGAGACACTTTACTCCGAACTCGCAAACAAATGTAAAAGCTTCTGCATTTTCATAATGTTCTCTCATTTTTATTCAAATGCCAAAACAATTCTTGGTTATTACAACCACTGCAGTTTATTATTAATTCTTATAGAGATTTTTTCTTTTGCTTGCCATTTTATTATGAATTAAATCGCTATCAAACCAGTCAATGGCACTGATTCGTTTATTGCGTCACTAAACTAAAATTTCTATAATATCTAATTGTCTAATTTTAGTTAATGATTGACATTTAAAACATCGTTTGAACAACGCTCAGTTTTAGTGAGAACTGACCTAAACTAAATGTTTAGTTGGTAGATTTTGGACAAAATTACTAGCACCATCAGCTGTTTTTTCCACCAGACTTTCACGATTTTAAGATTAATTAACGTCTCTCATAAATTTTATTATAGTTTTATGATGAAAGATATAGAGAAAATAATTGTATTTATTTTGAAACCAAGAGAGTGGGAATGAAATAGCCTTATTTTTTCATTGCAATAAAATTACGCAACATAGTTCCATAATTTAACAAAGCAACAAATTCTATTTTAACTTATACTTATATTACCCTCAGACTTAAAGCATGAATGAATATGCAACATATATACACACTGCACAGCAGTCCAGCAAAACTACGTTTTAATGCTTAACGCTGACAAACAGGTTTTGTACAGGATGACAATATTTCTTCCATGTACAAGGCATTTATACACTACGTTATTGAAGGATGCTAAGATTTTAATTGGCTGTGGAGAATATTATTGTTTTACACGCGTAGGCTGAGAGAAAAGATGTCTTTTGATTGGTAATGTTGGTTTTTTTCTCACTTAGTTAAACTTTCTATACTTGGGGATCACAATTGTGTATTTTTTTACAATTGGTTTTGTATTTAATACACATTAAGGTCAACTTACTTACTTAATATACGTTCTATTAGTTACTGTCTAATTTTTTATAAGTATAACCGAAGTCAATATTAACATTATTACCTAGTAAGAAACTCTAAAATATAAAACCTCGTCATCCAGTAATTCCAATATATAAAGTGCACAATGGTTTTAATACTAATTGCTACACGAACTTTACTTGAGTAGTAGTGATAAAAGGTGAAGCGTACTCGTGGTTGGATTATTGTACCTACGACTACCTAAGTCCAAATGAATTTCATTAGATATAGTTAGTTCATTATACATACGTATGTATGTATGAGTTGTTAAGAAGGAAAAAAACTAAAGAGCTTGGTCAAGTTTAGTATAAAAATAGTAACAGTAAAATAAAATTATTTCCGTTTCTCCATTCCTACTGTTTCCAAAAGTAGTTTTATTACCTTGTCTCAAGCTGCTCAGTGCTATATACATATAGACAGGTTGAGACGAGGTAATGAAATTACTCTTTGCCAGACTTATATGCGTCGTAAGAGAATAGTTTCTTGAAGCTTATATAATTCTGAGAAAGAATTTTCATTTGGGTTTATTCCCCTAGTAGGAATATTACATGACATTTGGATACGTATAAAGAATCAAAATCATTCATTTGCAAACCATAAAACGGGTAATGTCATTCGTTCATCTTTTAGTCGATCGATCATTATTCCATTAATAATTTAAATTACAAGGTCTGAGAACGGTTGTTATATCAAGGCCTCGGAGCAGTGTGCTTCATTATATCTTATTTTATGAATGAGAATGTGGGTTGACGCTTCACACTCAGACCTTAGCGGACTATGATGACATATTGTAAACAGGTTAGCAGGGGCATAAAAAAGGATACCTATGGACAAATAAACCGCAGGCAAGTACTGATCAATATGTCTGAACTTCAAGCTCCATTGTAGGTTCATGATCAATATCTGGGTATCCAAAACCTTAAATTGCTTTCGGCGCTTGAGTTGAATAATGAAGTTTAAACATGTAGCTCACCTACATTCTTTTCAGCGCTGCATAATATCTAGATTAAGCGTTTATAAATTAACTACAATTTAATGTCAGTAAATAGTCTATCTCTTCTATTTTTTATTCCTGGTATTTTCAAAGCAAAAACACTTTTATTATAAAAAGTTTTAGTGTTAAAATTATTCTTACACTACGAATATTTCATAATATCGGACTGTCGTCAAAGTATAAAGTCAACAAGGCACTCATTTCCCAGACCAATTTTATTGCTACGTTTTATGAGATAAATTTATATTCTGTTAAAGTTATTATACTCGAGCTACAACCGGTTTTATATACGAATGAAACAGCAATTGAATAAATAAATGATATCTGATGATCTGATAATTTATGAGGTTGAAGGTGTTAAGTCATAAACTCTATTCAAGATAAAAATTCCTATAGGTTTTTAGATAAGTTGCGATTGAATGAAACAAAAGAGTAAATTAATGCTTTCTCAAGGACATGTCTTAAAAAACTACAAAATAATTTATTACTAAACTCTCATTTTGTGTTTTACTTTACGTATTACATATACTAGGTTTTGGCTAAAACCGCGCGCCTGAATAGCATATGTATCTTCCTGATAAATTTCATTGAAATCGGGGCAATGGTTTAGCTGTGACAGCGTAACAGACAGACAAACAGAAGTATTTTCGATATAAAGTATGTGAAATGTAATGTTACCACCATTGTTTACCAAAAGTATTAAATGAATAGACACAAACACGAATAAAAAAAAAACTATTTCTATACGTCTTCATAGCTTCACACTTAAAAGTTTCTTAATTTTGAATTTCTCTATAGATTTCGTACATCGTTTTCAATGCAATGATCATTTAATTACGGAACATGTGACGGCTGAAATTGCTCAGTCTCAGCTGCATGAAGGTGGCAGCTTAGGTTACACTTGGTGCTTGTGACTTAACTTTTCAAATAAACTAATAGAGAATCTGTACTTACCCAGCCGGGGTTGTTGGAAATTCAACATATATATTAGTTCGGTATTGAGTTCATATTTGTTTGTCCAAAAAGAATTGGGGTAAAATTTTGTAACACTATATTTGTATTTCTTGTCAAATCTTGATATAAATAGTTTTTTAATTATTATAAAAAATAAACAACACACAGTTTTTCAAAAAAATATTTATGATGTAGTTACAGAATTTGATCTGAGCTATGTTCTTAAAATTCTCATAAAATTAAAACGAAATACTCTTATTGACATTCTCAAATTCTTAAAAAATATATTAGGAAATTATATTATGTTGTCCACGACTTTTGTGTAAAATAACTCTCGTACAAACTTTCTTCCTCTATTTCACTTCTCTACTACAAAATTTTATTTTCGCGGCACAAATTCGTATGTATTTCTCCAATATCCCTAAATTTTACACCAAATTTGGTTAAGTCGTTTAGGAGTAGAAATGAAACAGATGGAATATCTTTTCCATTTTCTAAATTAGTATTTAGTAAGAGACTACATTTCATCAAAGCGGTTTAGCCTCGCAAATTGATTATGTCAAAAGGTTACACATATATATTTACCTATGCAGATAAAGGGAAAAACGTTTATTAACATGGTTAGTTATTGTTTGTGAAAATTAAAGGCCTGATTTATGAAACGAGTGTTTTATTATTAAGTAATTCTATTTTCCCTTATTTCAAGTCATTATTCCTATTATACATATTACTATCTGACCCTCGCAACCTCGTTTACGTCTACCATTGCCCGTAGCGTAATAATTTTTACCCGTTTTTTAACCATTCTTCATTGGGGCTCCGCTCGTATTGGTCTTAGCGTGATGATATATATAGCCTATAGCCTTCCTCGGTAAATGGACTATCCAACACTGCAAGAATTTCTAAAATCGGACCAGTAGGTACTCCAGCGGTTCCTGAGATTAGCGCGTTCAAGCAAATAAACAAACAAGCAAACTCTTCATCTTTATAATATTGGTATAGATATCATTATTTTAATGGATTAACTAATTAGAAATCAAAGACTAAAAATGCTATGAATAGCTCTGAAATCTATTTATATATAGGTCTCTTGTCACGTTATTGCTCACGATAAACTATGAAACTATTTAATCAATTTCCAGACATTTAATATTAGTAAGTGAATAGTACACGTTTATTACAAACCAAGCGAGACATCGCCACAAGAGCCGCGACTGTTGAAACAAAACTGGTGCAAATTGCATACAAAGGAGTTACGTTGTAAGTGCCAACGGCACTGTGTCTGTCAGTTATACCAAGGTGGCATAGGGAATCTGAAAATAAGATGAAAACATTTATGATGTAATAGATAACGTATGATTAATATTGAGCAAACTACGCAGGATACCTTCAAAGAGAAAGAAAACTTAAAACAAAACGTACTCCAACCCGTCTGCTCAACGTATAAGTAAGAGGCCTATGTTATAGACAGTTATGTATAACTTTCGTAAATTGGGAATACAGGTAAATGCTACTCTTGTTTTTATAGACCATAAGTTTCAGCACGCGATTATACGCCTATGGTCTTTTCCAAGAATATTTCATAATACAAGTTAAACACACATTACATATTTCAAACCTTCAAGAAAAGAGCATGCTCCTTCTTAAAAGGTCGGCAACGCACTTGTAACGCCTCTGGTGTTGCAGGCGTCCATTGGCAGTTTGCCCCCTACACAATAAAAAAGTATAGGTTACATTTCTCATAAAACATTTTAAACGAGCAAGGCGCAAGAGATTTCTTTTTAACTTACTTTTATAGTAATGTGGTGGCTTTTGAACAACACATAATATGTTACGTAAAATATACCTGCGCGCCTTGCCGTAAATACTATTCCAACCAAGACCATTTTTGTTCTACAAAATTGCGACGGAATATGAAAATATCAGTGAACAGGAAAAAGTACAGTTATAAATCTATACTAATATTATAAAGAAGTAAAGTTTGTGTGTTTGTTAAATTGTAGGGGGTAATCTCGGGATCTACTAAATCGATTTTAAAAATTCTTTCAGTGTTGGATAGTCCATTTATCGAGGAAGGCTATAGGCTATATATCATCACGCTACTGCTAATAGGAGCGGAGTAACAAAGAAGAATGTTTCAAAAACGGGGGAAATTTTTACGCTACGGGCAATATAAGACGCAAACGAGGTTGCGTGGGTCAGCTAGTCTATCATATATTTGTTATATCTGTGAATCTGTTTTCTACCTTCTTTTAAAATGCATATTTTAGGCGAATTCAGCGGCCATTACCTAACTGTGTAATAGGCAGCCGCATATCCTCGTTACGTGACTTGCTAGTACAGCCAACGATACAGTAACTTTGTTGATTGTTCCTGATTAAACACTCAATGTTTTGATACCGGTGGTAACGGCTCAAGGACTCCATTCCATGGCAATTAACACTGTATATATGCGTACATACATTCAGTGGTTATGATAATTATGTCTATCTGCCTTTTCGGAGCCTACATATGTTGGTTTTATATTATTTCTTGGAAATTATATTTATTTAAATTCTTATGTATTCTTAAACAATAAAATTGGCTATGCTAACGTAGATTTATGAAATACTAGCTGATACCCGCGGTGCTACCCGCGGTACGACAATAACCGCGACAACGCCGAGAGGCGAAGCTAGTATCTTTATAAATTATAGCCTATGTGTTATTCTGATGTATGAGCTATATTATTATAAAGTTTCATTAAAACCCATTCAGTAGTTTTTGTGTGAAAGAGTAACAAACATACTCGCTTGCATACTCACAAACTTTCGCGTTTATAATATTAGTAGGATTTTTGCAGTTTTATAATGTCATTTTTTATTCTTAAAAGAAATGAATTGAATTCAATAGAATTAAATGTTGATTTTTGTATTTTTGCGATATTATTCAGTAAAGGATAAAAGAGCTCTATCTGATACAGTTCCTTGTCTCAAATCACATTGGAACAATACAACTCGCACAGCGCTCTTTTAATAGAACGAGTAAATTAAAAACGTTTGTAATTTATTTTCGACTCCAACACAATGAGACAGATATGTACTTGTGATCATCAGTTTATATATTGTAATAAAGTATCTCACTAACTTACACAACTCTTTTGATATGAAAATTTATGTACTATTACTTTAGGTATTTCCTTTGTACCTGATGAATGATGCAACAGTCAAAGCCTTAGATTAATGATGGTACCGGGGTAAAATTAAAAAAAATAAAATATAAATTTAGATTTACCATGACACTAAACGTCTTCACCGACTGAGTGAGGATACCGGGGGCCCACACCCTAACCCCTACCTAATCCCCCTCCCCTACCTCACCCCCCTCCCCTTCCCCTAAAGACCGGCAACGCACTTGTGACGCCTCTGGTGTTGCGGGTGTCCATGGGCGGCGTTAATCGTTTACCAACAGGCGATACGTCTGCTCGTTTGCCTTTTATTCAATAAAAAAAAAAGAGACGTCTAGTATTAGTCTGAATAAAATATTTTGGATTATAACCATATGATGTGCTAGGTTAAATTTCAATAAAATATGTAGGAAAATTAACATTTTCTAAATGAAATTAAAACCAAAACCGTTGTAAATTACATTCATATGAAGGTAAAAATTATACTATAGTTTATTGTTATTCGTATCTGTACAAAAGTACTGGGCAATAACATAAAGTACTTAAAATTCATAACCTCTTATAATCACACAGTATGTATGCTTGTCAGCACATCTAACGTATTACAGAAATTCATTGGAGTTAGTTATGACTTTTACACACAAGTCGTTGAAAGCGTTGACACGTTGAATAAGTAGCGTGTTATGCGCTCTGAAAATTTTTATTTCACATAAAAACTTTGAACTCGCAGCTTATTACGTAAGTCGGTCGAAAAGTTGATACAAAAGTTGGCGTTAAAGTGCAGGCGTCAGTTACCTGCCAATTATACTGCAACGGGGTATACGCAAAGAGCCAGTGTTGGAAACCTGATACATTATATTATTACCTACTAGCACGTAGTAGATACACTAATATCTTTTTTATGACGTCACTTCACATGTTTCTTTATGGATTTATTGTTTGTGAAGGTTGTAAAGTTGTAAAGGAAAGTTATTGATTGATACAGTTAAACATCTTTTGTAAACAAAAAAGGACGAAATGAAATTAAATACTATCGTTATGGTTGTTTGGCGTTGCCATATTATTTGCTGAAAACAAAAGAAATCATAACATTTCATTGTCTCAAGACTGTTTTGAATAAAAGATTCTAAGAATATAGTTATTAAATTTAATATAATATTACATAATAATGCAACTTAAGTACAGTTTTGTAGTTGGCGACCAAGTGCCTCTTGAGACTAGACTAATTGAAATAGTTCTTTGTTCTAGAATAGTTTATTTTCCGAATATTGTATGTGTGGAACTGGTCTCTAGAAAGTTTAATTCACCAGATATTTTCTTTTCCATGTTACTTTGGCTTTGAAAATTCTATCCAGAGTTGCTATCTCAACCATTTTACTACTACGAGTACATTGAGGGATGTGAGTTCAATGTTTTGCATTGGGCGCATTTATTTTAGAGGTATTTGCAACTTAGTTATCATATATATAGTGGAAGTAAAAATTAAATTAACCAAATCATTCATCACTAATTGGCTATAATATACAATGGTTTTAGTGAAATAAATGTATTGTGTAGTATGTAATGTATGTAACAATTAATAAAAGAAAGATACGTATGGCCTTACCCTCTCCTGGGAAAAGACCCAGCAGGGGGACGTTATGAGTTGATTTATAATTAATAAAAAGCAAAAAACTCCAAAAATTAGCCAACACGTTAGTTGTATGGGAGCCCCCATATATATATAAATATTTAATTTATTCTGTTCTCAGTATTTGTTCTTAAAGCGGCTACAGAAAAACAGCATCTTAAAAATTTTAGCTGTGTAGCTATCACGGTACATAAGATACAGCTTGGTGACAGACCGACGGACATACAGACGGACAGCGGAGTCTTAGTAATAGGGTCCTATTTTTACTCTTTGGTTACAGGACCCTAACAAGGTAAGCTAAAATGCAAAAAATTGAGTAAGGTACGCAAATTACAAAGAGTAAAGTGAATTTAATTTTTAGGTAGCCTAAGATTTTTTTTTTATTATTTATGTTGTACGTAATTTTATTACTGTTCTAGAACTCATATTATAAGTCCAATTTCCCGTCTTTAAAATAAATTATGACTTCAAAGACCGTTGATTTTAATACAAAACTTGTTAAAAATTTATATAACATCGAAGTTTACATTTCATTACTTAAGATCTGATTGTAAAAGGAATAAACGTACTGTTGGACGACACAGTTTTTGGCATTGATCTTGTTTTAATCATTGATTGGAATTACAATTCACATATCTAAAAAACGTATTTCCGTAGGTATTTTTCCATATGCGATATAAACAGTAGTTCAATTAACCAAATCAACTTAATTTTCCTTTACGAATAATTTACAGGTATTAAAATGAAACTTTATATATACATAAATTTAAGAATTACCTGAATGACCGAGCTTCGCTCGTTATTTTATTTGTAAATATTCCAAAAATGAAACCTAGCTAGATCGATTTATCGCAGTCTAAACCAGCTAGCCATGCTCAGTATTTTTATTTATTTATCAAGTTATATTGATTTATTGCTTCCGAAATCCTCAGCATACCAAGAATTGCTCATTAAAAGGTATCATGTGATCTATATATCCAATTTCCAAATCAACGACTACTTAATACACAAAGTTACTTTCATAAATATCCGGAGTCTCATCCTGAGTGCTTTTACTTAAAATGTTTAATTTGATCACATGGGATGGCTTCGATCGCTGTACGCTTCGCGGTGTGGCGCGTCGGAGAATATTATTAATGGATTCTATATTGCCTTTAGCGCATACTTCTACGATGCCGCATGTGTCAATGGCGTTACTTAGGAAGTGTGTGAAATGTACTCGTATAGAGCTTAATAATTTTGCTGAGAAGTCTTTTGTTGCATTTTTTTGAATGTCAGCGTTTTTTTATTATTTATGTTCTCTATGGACTTACTACTTTATAAGATTTGTGATCAATTAGATAACTGAAAGCCAATTACAAGTATTCAATTGTAGTGATATTAAACACAAATAATGAGCAATGGCATCAATGTTATATTACTGGACGTTAAAGAACTTTAGGCTCAAACACCTTTGCACCTTTGAGATTCTCATATAGAATAGATCTATATTAAATTGTTGAGAAAGCTCATTAAAAATCCTACTCACATACGCACAATATAGCTACTCTACCGATAGTTGGTAGATGCTCTTAGTACGCTTAAGCTACCACTTCGTCACAACCCTCCCGATTGTGAGGAGTGGTTAATTGGGAACATGAAAGTTAAATCCCCTCCCCCCCCTGAATTAAAAGGCGGCAACGCACTTGTAAATTTTGACTGATATTATTCGGTTGCAAATATCTATGTGCAGTGGTAGATACTAACCATTATATGACCCGTCTGCTTGTTTGGCTACCTACAAGCACAGAATCTCAACTTTTGCGAACGTGGTCACGGAGCTGCTGATAAGTAGAATACCGAATACTAAATTGGTAAATATCGAATAATATTTATCACTCCGATTAATCGATGTGTCACGTGACATGTCTACGTAGGACAACATCACTTTAAAGAGAATAAAAGCTTTAATAACTCATCTGGTAAGTGTGATATAGACCAAAACTTCATTTGTAAGGGTTGTTGATGATGATGAATATATTACACAAATTTCTGAAATATTGATTAATAATAATTACTACATTTATATGCGAAATAGCAGATTATAATATAATCTGGTATTTCGCTTATAATATCACTCTCTACCTAATATTATAATTGACGCATATTGCTTTGACGTCATCGCTGCTCGGTAATGAAACTTATACGTGTACTTGGCAGTAATTACTATAATAATATGCATATACCGTAATCATAACATAATAATGGAGAGTGATATAAAGTAATTACGTAGTTTGATTTGCCTGATGAGGGTGGATGGGTAGTATAATATCACAAACAAACAAGCCTCACAATTTATGCGGGTCGGTTCTGTGACCTCTCATATTTTATTGTATCTTTCTTCTTGAAAACAAGCTGTCTATAAAAAATAATTAAAGTAAACAATTCAATAAATTTATATAATTGTAAATAGAACTTTTTGTGACTTTAGACCAAAAGAGTTAAAATGAAAATAGTGATCAAGAATTAACTTAATCTTAAGATTTTAAATGTTCAAATATACTAGCTGAATAATGATACAGTAATATAATAATTACCTATAAACAAATGGAAACTGAATCGATTCTCTTGTGACGGCTTTGATGGATTCTAAGCTTTGAGAATATAACGTTTTGTCGTACTAGAGATTTGATACAATCGAGCCACTTTTCTTATAGAATCTGCAGAAAGAGCAAGAAGAATGAGTGAAATACGGGTGAAAAAAAGTTGTGTGACGAAGTTTCTATTACGTGTACCACTAATGCATATTTGTGCTTCTAAGCGTGAGTTGACCTCATTCGGAATCATTTATCTTTTTTCTCTAGTTTTATCTCTATTCTTTTTTTTCGCATTTGTTTAGGTTGAATCGATGAATCTCTTTATTGAAACTTATTCTTTGTATAAAACCTTTCACAACAAATATTTAAAAAAAAATATTTACACACGTCTGTTGTGGTCCTTGCACTCGATCTAACTTGTAGCATTCTATCCTGACGAAAGTGGTAGTATAGTAGGGCAGCATTTTAGAATGCAATTCAAATGTAGTCATCCGAAATTATAACATTTTAGATACATTTTACAGTAAGAAACTGATAATTCGTTTAAAACTTAAAACCGAAAGTTAAACTACTTCTTGTGGTTTAAATTTAAATTTCAAACATCCACTTAAAAGTTCGCTCAAACTTCAGCAAGTAATAGTGAAGTGCTAGTTGTTATACTGGAATCAAACCACAAATTTAATTTAATTTCAAGTATTAATAACACAATACATTAGAAACTTTCAGATATGCAGTTAAAGTTATCGCAATTAAAAGTGAAACTATTGAGTGTGCATTATTTATTCCCCGTAAAACGCGTCAACAATACAGTTTTTTCAAGTCGTTTACATGCTAATGAGCATTTGAATGTCCAAAGCTGCACATACGCCAATATTTTTCAGCAAGTTTTTTATGATCATTGATTTGTCGTGAAGCGGTGGTCGTTCAGATGTGAACTCATTTTCAACGTGATAATATGCTATCTTAATATCAACATTTACGTCAACGCGATTCGAAGACGTATAAGCGATCGCTATTTAAAAAAAGAATATACAAATATTCAACGAGTGCTCAAAGAAGCTCAAAGCGTTGTTTAGTAAAATTAAACCTCGACGAACATGTTGTGTCATGTTTTGAAATTTAGGATAGGAAAGTAAATATTGAAGTAGAATAATGAGAAGATCTTTATGTTATATGATGTATTAAGATTACCTTTTAAAAGTTGATGTCAAAGAAAATATCTAAAATACCCGACATGCGAGGTCATCGCTTGTTAACTTTGGATGCGATCTTTGAAAAGTGAAGGGACATACAAACTAATAGCTATCGGCATCGTCAAAATTGATAATTAGTAACTTATGTATTATTCTAGTATTTATGCCATATTACTGTAAAACTTTATGTAAATCCGTTCAGTTGCTTTTGCGTGCATAATAATCATCGTTTATTATACCCGCAAAGTTTATGTGCAATAGTTTGTGTGCCTAAACACTATATGAATTGAAATTAAATTGTGTGTCAACTATCAAATGCAACATACATAAGTTTTTGTTCGGAAACCTTGTACCTAAGGTTATCATCATTTGATGTATGACGAAAAAGCGTCAAAGGCAATAGTGTGGTCGCAAAGTTGCTTTGAAACTGCTCTAAATAAAAGTTACTAAAGCTTTTAACGTGGTGTTTTCAAGTCAATGTTTCGACTGCATCTATGCTCAATTCTGATTCCCCTTTTTCTTCAATTGAAAACTTTTTCTACCACTGTTGTATCAATTGAATGGTAAAACCACAAAGCAAATGAATGCAGAGTTGCGAAGCAGAACGAATTGAAAGAAAAAAATACGATACGATATTGAAACACGGAACAAAAATGTTCACTGTTGGCAGTGGTAATAACGAACAATGAGAATGTAGACTAGCGATAAATTTTCGAAAATGTTCTAAGATTTCATCTATAACTGAAAAAATTAAATAGAACAAAATCTAATACTTGCCAAACTACTATGAAAGGTATTGTAAGTGTATTTTTTGTTCGTATACTACTTTTATTTAGTGGAAAAAATGATTTTTCGGCCCTGCCCAAAATGACTTTACTCTGCCTGATGGAAAGCATAAACTGAATCCAAGAGTGGTGGTCAGTATACTCACACCATAGCGGCCTAGTTTTGCTTCAACTTACTCGTAGTTTTAATTCAACAAAATTCAAAGATTTCATTCATAAGATTTCAACCTGCACTCGTTGTAAAAACATCTTTCATCGAACATGAAAGAAGTGTGAGGTGAATTCTTTATTTATTAGATATCAATAGGTTATTAATAATATTGTATTACGAAAGGAAATCCTAGTTATAACTATAAAAAATCTGGAAGCCAATTTAATTTATACAAATATGGATTAAGAAAGTAAAACTAAAGAATCATTGCTAATAATACTTATTAATTGAAATATTATAACAATATTGTACCGTACCGATTAACGGTAGTGTCTACTAATTTAAACCATTCCTATTGTCTAAATATCTTTTAAATAATAAAAAAAATATTAATAGAACTCCTGGTTTATACCTCGACTTTCTTCGACAATCACAAAATTGCAAAATAGGGGAACAGGGTTCACCAAAGAGACGCGGAGCGACACGGGGGTGTGGTTTAGAATTCTCCGTGTCCGGGAACGGGCCAGGCACCGCATGCGACTCAGGCGCCGGAAATCGCAAAACGATCTCTGTCCTCCATAGGTGCAAGCCTGGGGGTGAGAAATGAGGCCATCTGTCACTCCAGGAGAAGCAGGCCTAGGTGGCGGTGCAGACGCTGCGGAGCGTGCGCGCCCTAGGGGACAGTAACGGGAACATTGGTGTTCCCACACATGAGAGAGCCATCTAGAAACCGTAGGTGGCCCGAGGTACGTCGGGGTTTCAGGGTTTTCCTTTCTAGGGTGCACCTGGTTCCCCGGCATCTAGTACCGAAAAGAAAAAGAACTCGGTCCGATGCAATGCTATTACTAATAGTGTTATTCCGTAAACTAACAACGTAAACGTCTATTATGATTAATTATAAAAATAGGTACATTTAGACATAGTTCAAAGCTCTAGAGGTCAAGTTTCATAATATTTTTATTTGTAAGTTTCTAAGACTACAATAATTTTATTATTATATTCATGACAGTCACTTGCGAATTCGTTTGATATTTAGTGAATTTACAATAAATTAAATTTACTTTTTGTATGAGTTCCATGCTCTTACAAGACTCTCTTTTGCAATTGCAAACTGTTCGTTTACATTTAATTGCATTGGGGTTCCCATTACTTGCATTAACTGCCTCGGTGGCGTAGTGGTAGCGTATGCGACTGCTAAGCTTGAGGTCTCGGGTTCGATTCCCGGGTCGGACCAAATGTTTGTATGATCTGCAAATATTTGTTTCGGAGTTTGGGTGTTTTCTATGTATAATATGTATGTATTTACAAAAAAAAGTATATTAGTATTTACATCAGTTGTCTAGTACCCATAACACAAGCTCTGCTTAGCTTGGGACTAGATGGCGTTGTGTGTTAGATGTCCGGAATATTTATTATTTATTTATATTATTAATTAGTTATAATTGTAGTAATATTAGGCATAGTACAATCTGTTCAGTCATGCGCTATAACTACATCCAAACCCAATCACATTTACTGGACATTAGGCGACTATATAGGGCTTAGTAAATTGCTACGTGCGTCAATTAGATTGAAATATTAACTAGTATTTATTAAGCACATGCAATAAATCTATCTTAGGTATATATTCTAAGTCGCAGAAGGCTTTACAAACATTATAAAATGAACACAAAGATCACCAAGACTCAGAGCAACATTTTGTGGATCACACAAAGTATTGTCCCATGTGGGGTTTGAATCCACAACACTCAGAGTAGTAGACAGACGTGGCGACCTTTAAAACTACTAGACAGACCGTGCATACAAACTTTATAATTTTAAATTATTTTGTGTGTTTGAAAAAGTAATCCTTAACCTACATCAGGTTTCCACCTGAAATGGATTTATTTTGATGTTGAAGTTCAGTAAGAATAAGGTTGCCTCTTATGTTTGGGGAACCAATGTGTGCTTACTTATGTTTGCGCATACTCTTGTGACAAACTAATAATATCTCCTGTGTAGTTGGCCGACCTTTGTGGTTTTCTCACGAGTATTATAAGTGTACTTTGAAGGAGGATTGTCACTTATGTGCTATATTAGATTTCAGTATGAAACGTGTTCTTTTCACCCCTTCGCTACAATAGTTGTTTTTATCACTTCTAGTTAGATGCAAATAATTTAGACTAGGCTGAATATACTGCTCTTAGCTTGACTTCAGCATTACTGTCAAGTTATACATTACTTATACGTAAAGAAGATCGATATAATATTGACGAGCACGTAAAGCACTCGCCCTAACTTCTATTTTTAGTATTTGTAGAAATATCAATCTATATACGTAGCTTGGTCTAGTTAACCAAACAGGCCTGTAGGCGGTATTTTAAGAATAGCATGTCGAAATGCACACACGTATTATTGAACTTTGACATGGAGATATTTTTATCTAATCTAATCTATTGTTTTTATTTAAGTTCTTGAATTATCTTGCCTGAAATAATATAGGGCTATAATTTTTTTACGGTATAAGGGCAAACGAGCAGATGGATCACCCGGTAATGATGGTAAGCGATTACCGCTGCCCATAGATACCCGCAGTACCAGAGGCCTCGCAGGAGCCTTGCTGGCCTTTTAGGAAGGAGTACGCTTTTTTCTTGAAGGTAGTATTAGTCCGGGTGTCCGTAGGCGACAGTTTTTTTTTTTATCGAGGGAAATATATAAATATATGTGTTTCAATAGGGAAGAAACTGTTATCGCGTAGGATGATGGCGGAAAGAGTCGGCAGGGATCAGCTAAAACAATTCCTCGAAGCACTCTCCATAGTAGAAGTGATAGGAGATGCATATCAAAGCCACATTCAGCCAGGTTCAAAAATTAACCCCTTATACGGAATTCAGTTCTTCTTCGGAATTCTATCCTTAAAAATGAAATCATAACAAATTTGTTTCATTTGTTTTTAAAACAATACCAAATTTTGTTCAGGGTCGTATCGAATGGTATTCTCTTAGAAATTGATATGTAATATTGTTGTGAGAGGTTCTCATAAACAAGATTAGAGACGGGTACGTGCCTTGGGTCGTCAGTAAATCTAATTGTGACTCCTCGCGCCGCCCGACGGGCGTCGATCGACGAATGAATTCACCAGTGTACGCGCCCGTTATTATTTACATTTTATTTTTTGATTGGAACCTTTTCTACTGAGATTATGCTATAATGCATAAGGTTATTTCATCGAAATTATACTGAAGTGTATATGAAAGAATATGCCAGTTGCTTAATTATAAAACGAAGTTGTTCCCCATGTCTCGTGTCCACTTTCACTCACTCTCAATAACAATTAATGAGATAAAAAGGTATTTGCAGAAAAAAAATCTATGGACAGATGACAAACTCGTGAATGATGTAGTGGTTTAAGCAGTCACCTTACTGCTTCTTCAAACGGGGATCATACCCCGAACACCATGTATTGTATACATCATAACGAGTTATGAGGTAAGTTATGAGGTAAACATTATAAAAAATACAGTCAAATTGATAACCTCCCCCTTTTTAAATAATTTACAAATTGTTGTGCTAAATTCGGGAGTTCTCTAACTATGTTTCATGTAAAGTACCCCGTGATTCAGAATTTGGATTTCATATTACTAGAGCGGGAATTATAACTTTAAACAAAAAAAATGAAAATATCGGTTATTATCTTTAACCCTCATTTAAAAACCCGTTTATTAAAAAAGTAAGCGCCCGCTGGAATGATTATTTCGCTAGTTTTTAAGTTATTCTTAATGGAAAATCACTTGATTTTGGAATGTATCTAACCAGAGGTTTTCTAACAATGCTTTATAACATAACTTTTATTATTAATATAAGTTGAACTACAAAAAACTTCATATCCTAACTCAACAGCTTTTAGAACTTATTTAATATCTAAGCGAGAAATCTGGAAAAGTTCAATCTAAGTTCTGAATGGATGAATAACAAGAAAAAAAAATTTCTTTGTGGTCATCGCTCGGGGCAAAGGTTTAAGACCCTTTCGAAAAGAAAAAAATGCAAAGGGAAAGTTTGAATGCCCGACATTATAATTTAAAAAAAAGTACCACAAAACATTTTAATGGTTTCATATATATTTGTGAAGATAGCGATAAATTAATGGTTTCTAAACGGTTGTGCTAAGCTTTCCCTGTTTGTTATCCTGTAGATCACTTAAAATGATTATACAAATTGGTGCAGCATACTTAACGAGTACGGAGTTATGATGAAATTGGAGAGGCAGACTAGTATCGTCAAATAACAATCATTCAATCAGGAAACAATACATAAGCCGTAGTAGTTTGTTTGGTTGATATTGTACATTTTGAGTATAACTACTTCACCCTATTGTTGTTAATTCTAGTATCATTATCAAAAACATTATTTTAGTGAAAATTAATCTATACTAATCTATACTAATATAATAAAGCTGAAGAGTTTGTTTGTTTGAACGCGCTAATCTCAGGAACCGCTGGTTCGATTTGAAAAATTCTTTCAGTGTCGGATAGTCCATTTATCGAGGAAGGCTATAGGTTATATATCATCACGCTACTACTAATAGGAGCGGAGTACCAATGAAGAATGTTTCATAAACGGGGGAAAATTATTACGCTACGGGCAATAGTATACGTAAACGAGGTTGCGTGGGTCAGCTAATTACTAGCTAACATATAAATGTTAAATGAGAGAGAGAGAGAGAGAGAGCTAGTATTTAACAAACAAAATTTATTGCATTGAAATCAATAGGGATCTAATTTGTAATTTTTTAAAAGTACCATATTATAATACTATTCACCGCCTTCAGCCTATCACAGTCCACCATTGGACATAGAGCTCGCCAACTGCATGCTTCTTGGTTCGATCGTCGGCTTCTCGCATCCAGCTCCTGCCAGTATCATTGATATGTCTAGTCTATCATAAATAAGCAATATACATAGATTATATAGGCATGCTGTATCAAATTAATTATGGTATAAGTTTAAAAAAAAACAAAAATTAATATTAACATTAAGAAATACGTATATCATACAAATAGAATGGAATATATTAATAATAGTAAAAGCAAGTCAAGCACATCGTAATTCCAGGGCAAATTACTACTGCTCCAATGGGCAAAATTCTCCGTCTAATGGGTCTAAACAAGAAGAGATATCCAAAATATTCTAAAGCAAGGTTCACAGTAACCGATATTATTTTATGGTTTATATTTGTCTAGCCTTTTGCCTACCGTTATGTATGTGATAATATTATTAATTATTTTTTATTATTTTTAGGTTTGATCCCTAGGATTAACTGTGTCATAGGATCCAAACTCTTTCAGTCCAATAATTTTTCGAGAGATTAGTAATTACACTAGTAGTATCTTACTAGATTTTTAATCTATTTTTTATGTAAATATATGCCAATGCGGGGGAACGGGTATCATGTCCCTCCAACACAAAGGGAGGATCCTCCGACCAGGCGAGGTGATCATGCCAGGCGGGCTACTGCCCAACAGTTGATGTTGGGATGTTGTATATATCATAATCGGCGCGAGAATTATTTATTGCGCGATTCAGGATTTGTAGTTACTCCGTGTAGTGCGTTACATCGTAGTACAGTGTACCTTCGGTGGATGGCGCTGTAGTAGATTATTGTTGTGTTATATGTGGAAGCCGCCACATCACTCCCGTCCAAGACCGGAGGTCGATAAATTGTTGAGTCAGCCATTTATCGACCTCTGGTGGGTAAAATTGTACTGTAGAATTCCTGATAAATTCAATTGCAAAATCGACATTAGCAAGAGTAAAGCTAAAGGCAAAAGCAAATTCAAAAAACGTAATTAAGACGGTAGATAAGCTATGAGAATTAAATCCCGAAAATTGACGTAAGCATCACAATAAACTTCAAAATTCTTCAAGTTATGAGTTGTATCCACCTTTGTTGTGCCTAACGAACCGGAGACACTGCCATCGAAACATTAAACGCTGACAAGAACAGATGAAGAGACTGTGTAATGTATGAAATTTATCTTTCAGTTACAGGCGCGAGTGAAATTCTGTGCCACAGTGAGAAAGTTAAGAATAAAATGTTTACAGGTGTTTTAACTGTGTTAGTGAGTAGGCGGTGTATTAAACAGAGACAAAAGAGGTGTGGTTTAATGTTTTCAAAACAAAACATTCTGTAAACATTGAGTAAGAGATGCATGTGGATTTAATTTTTGTCATTCACATGTAGGGAAACTTAACAATTGATTTTCAAACATTAATTTAACCTTTTGTATATTACATTTCTTTCGAAATTATAAAATTCTTAGGAGAAACAAAGGTGGAAATAATAAAAATAATAAATAATTTACACATTACAAATTTTTAATACTATGAGGATAATTTCAAAAATTTGAATGTAAGTTTGTTACGCTTTCATGTGAAAACTACTTAACCAATCATCATGGAACTTTGTGTACATATTCTTGGAGGTATTAGAAGTGACATAAGATACTTTTTATTAAATGCGAACGAAGCCGCGGGTGAAAGCTACTCATATAATAAAGCGGTAAAGTTTGTGAGGTTGTAGGGATTGAAAATGTTTAACCAATAGAAAGCTATATTATTTCTGTGTGTCAGAGGTTATATGTTTGTATAGGTATGTGTGTACCCGAAAAAGTATGGAAGTTTGAAATTTGATTCGTCTGGACGAGTACTTTATGTTTTGATAGTATGCAGAGTATGATGATAGAGCCGGGAGGCGGTCATAGGAATTCTGCAATGAAACGATGCAAAACCATAGAGTTTGGAATCGCCTCATTCGTCTTGACGAGTACTTTATATTTTGATATTATCCAGGGTCTGATGAATGAATGAAATGACGCAACACCATCGAGTTTAGAATCATTTGATTCATCTTGTCGAGTAATTAGTCTTAAATAATATCCAGGGTTTGATGATATATTCTAAAGGTGTTTATAGGATCTCTGTATTAAAAAGACATAACCGCCTCGAGTTTGAGCTCTATTAATTTGTGTTGATAAATACTTCGGTCGTATATTACTTGCAACATAGATGCGTTGAATGAATATAACACATAGGCTACAATTTATAGAGATATAGCTTCGCCTCGCGGCGTTGCCTGTGGTTATTGACGTACCGCGGATAACATCGTGGGGTTCAGCTTGTTATAAATAAACTAAGTCAGTTTTATCACCTACTAGCTTTCCCATGCAACCTCGATTGCGTCTTATATTGCCCGTAGCGTGAAAATTTTCCCCCGTTTTTGAAATATTCTTCATTGGTGCTCCGCTCCTATTAGTATTAGCATGATGATATATAGCCTATAGCCTTCCTCGGTAAATGGACTATCCAACACTGAAATAATTTTTCAAATTGGACCAGCGGTTCCTGAGATTAGCGTGCTCAAACTAACAAATAAACTCTTCAGCTTTTTTATATTAGTATGGATTAATTTTTACTAAAAATAATGTTTTTGATAATGCTACAATAGGGTGAAGTTTTTATACTCCAAAATGTACAATTTCAACCAGACAAACTACTACGGCTTATGTATTTTTTCCTGATTGAATGATTGTTATTTGACGATACTAGTCTATCTCTCCAATTTCATCATAATTCCTTACTCGGACTTTCAAATCGGACCAGCGGATCCTGAGATTAGGACGTTCAAACAAATAAACAAACAAACTCTTCAGCTTTCTTATTAGTATAGAAGAGTATAATATACACACAAATATTATATAAAAAATAGAAAAGCCGTTTTGGAAGAGGTCAAAAACAAAAACTGTGACACGAGATTTTTATATGTTACATCATTTCTATGTTTATCCTAGTTAACAATCCTGACTTCCAAGGCTTGAGTGTGAGAATCAAGCCATATAAGCCTTAATTACTGAACCACAACGTCTTTATCTATTCATACGAATGTATTAACAATTAGTTGCAGTATGTATTGAGCTTAGTATGTAAACTAAATTACAATAGTATAATACGTAATTAATCTTTGTCAGCAATTTCAATTATAATCAAACGCACGTAAGTTATTTCGAGTTATGTATTTTAAATCAAACTGTTTCACATCTCGGAGTCGAACTATTCATCTATAAATAATAAATAAATAATAAACATTTTGGACTTTTAACACACAACGCCATCTAGTTTCAAACTTAGCAGGGCTTGTATTATGGGTATTAGACAACTGAAATAAATACTTTTTTTTTGTAAATACATTCATATTAAACATATAAAACACTCAACATCCAAATCAAATATTTGCAGATCATACAAAAATTTGGCCCGAACCGGGAATCGAACCGGAGACCACAAGAACAGCAGTCGCTTACGCTGCCACTGTTCCACCAGTAGACACTGAGACAGTAATCTAACCTAGCTAACCTAGTCATAGTCCTGGCCTATTCTAAATCTTATTCAGGATCGCGGCTAAGTGTATCACTATAAAAGAGTTCCTTCCTTTGAGTTTCGTTGAAGTGAAAACTTCTTTAAGCGCGTTAAGCACTTTTTGGGTGAACAAAAATCATGGAAGTCGCGTCTTCGTCACCAAACGCTTTCCATGAGCTATAAATCTAATAGTTCGACGGTACTAGGTTGTAGTCGGCGGTATTTCTACTGAGATACGGCTGAACTACAAACTTTACGTGAACCGATTGCCATCAGATCCCCACAACCCAAGGACTAGACGATTTCAAAGTTCCGTAGAAGGCTATTGTTGTACTTTTAGGGCTTCAACTACCCTTAACGAGTGCCACAAATGTTCGTATGACCGCCGGTACTGACACTATAACAGCCTCTCCGAGGCTTAAATGGGTCTCCATATATTAAGAATAGCCACTCATCCAAAGACTAGCCTGGCTAGGTTTGCTTAACTTTGCAATGTGTCAATATACTCGGTTACCACGAGTATGTCTGATTTGGTGAGTCTATGGTTGACTGCTTGCCTGATGCTAACCCTCTTTAGGAATATAAAAGTAGAATTTATATTCTGTTTTTTACTGTTAGGCTAAATATAATTGATAGGAGTTTTACCTCTAATAAAATTTACATAGCCTATGTTACCCGGACTATTATTGCAAGTCTACACACGTAACACCTTGTTTATTAAAAGCGGTTCTACCGTGGAACACATAGAGATTGGCAAAACTATTAACCTTTATTTTGACTTCGTCGTAGTCGGGCAAACGTACGTTAAGTTACTTCATTTCATATTTTAAAGTAAGTATCCAATTCTTAGACAGATTTACAGTTACTTAACTTATTTTAGTATTTGAAATGAGAATTCATTACTATTCTACGCATATTTATTTTTAAGATTTTCATCAGATTTCCTTTATTACTCAGAAGTTTTCTTTTTTAAAAACGGAAATTAAATTACGGATTAATGAATAAACATTTAAAATAATCTGATTTAAATAGTTATTTCAACACCCTTAAAATAGTTTAATACTATTTTTTATCAGACGATAGTTTTAAATTTACGATGACCGACTGATGACAGTAATACTTTAATTTATAGTATGTCATAATGTTACTGCTTTTATTAAGTTCTGAAAACTTTGAGAACGTGTAATTATTCTAAGGCGACAGTCAGTCTATCACAACTATAGTATTCTCTAAATTTATCGACATACATTTTTATATAATTTTATGCATTCTCCTTTTTTTCTAAGTTGTTTAAAACATCTATGGCTGTCGTTATTAGGAAGTCAGTGCCCTCAAATAAAGTGACAACTAGTTTAACCATTGAATTCAGTTCGGCTTCAGAGTTGAGCAAGTCCGATGCCAAACGTGGAAAAACTGATATTCAGGTAAAACCAGTTGAAGTAGTTATCCGGTTGAAGTAATACCGACTTCAATTAATATTGGGAATAATAAAAGCTAGAAAGAAAAAGAAGTTCTCGTCGGTTTCTAAATATTCAAGGTTTCTTTTTAAGGAACTTCAAGAAACGAAATGTCGCTTGGGATATATTTGAACCGATGAATCTATAAGTTTTACAAAAAAAAACATACATGTGTTCTTTCACCTTAACACAGGCAATGTACTTGTGATTTTAAAGTAAGTTTTTTTTGTATTGGCTATACCAAACCACTATTTAACTGCCTCTGGGGCGCAGTAGTAGTTTATGCTACTTCTGCGCTTGAGGTCTCAGGTTTAATTATGGGTCAAATCAAATGTTTGTATGATCTGCAAATGTTTGCTTCGGGGTTTGGGTGTTTTTTATGTATATTATGTATGTATTTATGAACATACATTTTATATTTTTATTTATAGAAGTCGTCAGACAGACGGACAACAAAGTGAATCTATATGGGTTTAGTTTTTTCTTTTTACCTAATTATACAAAGCTAAAGTTAAGATATAAAATTACAAAATAGTCTGAACTGACTACACGTTTGGTCCTAATTTCATAAAAAAGAGAACTGAATTCATTTCCCGTTACCTATATTCAAGAAACAAATACATCTACTCAATGTACGAGTATGACACTATTGATATAACCGAGTATCAAAACCATAACGGTAATAATTCTTGTCACATTTTCTGTGGGATAGATAATCTTGTAATTTTTTCTGGATACCTACCTTATGTCAGGTATTATTTGTTAGCTGATACACATATTGTGTACAATGTGATACCTAAATAACAAACATTCTAACATTACATTACAAAAGAAAGAGACAAAATGTGTAGGTTTTTTATTTGTGATTGATGCGCATTGTATTGCTAATTAGATTATACGCTAAGATTATACGTACGATACTATATAGTTACTGTAGCTTCATATTTTGAAATAAAACATTTGATACGGAAGTCTGATCGGCTGTTGGTGTGACGATACCTCGTCATAGCAAGCGTCGCCATGCTATGTTATTGTATACGTATACGTACATGTAATAAGATGTGGTGACGCCTCACCCCTGCAAATCTAAATATTTCTACGAAATAATCAGGATGTTTAACATCGTTTTAGCAATTTTAGTTTTAGTTTGAGCAATTTTATAATAAAACTAGCTTTTACCCGCGGTTTCGCTCGCATTTAATAAAAAGTATCTATGTTACTTCCAATACCTCCAAGAATATGTGTACAAAGTTTTATGATGATCGGTTAAGTAGTTTTCGGGTAAAAGCGTAACAAACAAAGTTACTTTATAATATGAAGTTAGGATTACTTAAAACTAGCTTTTGCCCGCGGCTGCGCCGGCGTATATTTCAGTTATCGCGGTAAAGAATAGACTATGTACTTTCTCAAGAATCAAAGTATCTCCATGATGAATTTAATTGTAATTGGTGAAGTGGTTTAGCTGTGAAAGCGAAACAGACAGACGAAGTAATTTTCGAATGTCTATAAATTTCTAAAACTTTTTTTTTTCAATTTGTGTTTAGTAATTAGAATTGCATACAGTATTAATAATATCGTGTCAACTACAGCATTTATGTCTTCCATTTCGAAGTGAAGTCTTTACTATCATTAATTCCGTTTCTAGAATAAAAAGAGTTATAAATTAGTACTTATGCCTAAATAAGGTATTAATTTAGGTAAAGTTAATTTATGTCTGAAAATAATTGCTCAATTAAGAGAAACGTACCTTCTATAGCCACTATAAAAGATCGGTCTCTCTTAATGGAGCACTTATTTTGTGAAGCTAATCTCCAAAGTACCATCCACTCATTCTGATTCAGAGCATATCGCCCTTTATGATACCCTTGGCTATTTGTTACCTTGTTTTCTAGCCGACTGTGGGAGTTTTCTGCCCATTGATCGCTCAAATAAGCATGAAACATCCCATCAAATAGAGTTTCCCTTCCTTTCACTTTATTTTTGATGTCTCGTTCTTGTTACGGTATGTAAATGGCCATATACCATGTTTTATATTCATCTCAAACTACGTTATTAATAAGATGAAACACATCTAGCTTGATTTAAAAAATATTGGCAAGAGACGAGCCCAGGTCGAACTCAACGTATTAAATACGCTAGAGTGGGGAAAAGGTATTTTTACTTACAGCATTATTAGATCAAAATATATAATATCAAATACGGATGTATAAATAGTGGTATAAATTACTATACATGTATAGCTTCAACATACTCGTATGAAGCAATAAAATTTCGCATACGCATGTATATTTAATATTTATAACACCTTTACTTGGAGCCCCCAGCTGCGTGAGGTATGTCGAAAATTGTTCACGTCGGCTTGATCCTTCAAAAATTGCACTTGCGCAATCCGTTCTTCTTCCCATAGTCGACTATGCTGATGTCAGCTATCTTGATATCACGGAGGAGCAACTCGATAAACTTGAGCGCCTTCGAACCTTTTGCATTATATCCCGCATTAGGAATATAGATCCTGTGTTGCGGGGGGCTTTTAAAACATACATGAAACGGACACAAAAATCACCCAGACTCGGGACAAAGTGATGTCCCACGTGGGATTTGAACCCACGACAATTGGCGCAGTAGCAAGCAGTGTAGTGAGCGCTTAAACCAATAGGCCAACCGTGCATTAGATTTAAATTTGGACTACGCAAATATGATCATGTAACTTAGATTCGCAACCAGCTTAAGTAGCTCCCAATTCGCCTTCAACGGAATGCTCATGTTCTTTCCGTACTTATTATATTCTATTTTATCCGTGCATTCTACCATATTGGAAGAAACGCTTTGTTTGCGTCAGTGACACACATTTAAGATCCCTGATGTCATCCGATTCTCTGGAACTGGCAGTACTAACTCATTGTACCAGATTCTACGATAAGTCGTTTACTGTACACGCTGTCCGACTTTGGAATGCTTTACCATTGGCTATTAAGCGTGCCAAATCACTGCCTACATTAAAAAAAAATATCAAAAAACACTTGTCTTAATTTATTACGTGCTTATAAAAATTTTATGATGTTATTCCTATTGTGCATTACTTCATATTTATTCACTTGTTTGTAGTAATAAGAATGAAAAATTCATTGAACGTAGTCAATTCCTTTCTTTATTTATTTTTGAACACCAAAGCTACCCATGAATTAGTCTTGCTACATTCTATTTGTCCATTCAAAGATTGCCTGTAATAAATTGCTTTTTAGCGATTAGGCCGCCATTTGTACATGGTTGTTAAATTGATATACTTCTAAATGGAAATGGTTTTAACTGGTGTACAATGAAGTTTAGTCTATTCTATATTAATTCATACGTTCACGAAATTGCACGACTACTATCAATTTGCTAACTTTCAGTAATTTACTGTAAATAAACATACTATAGTTTTTTAAAATGCAATGTCACATTAGTTTAATCATTTGTGAATTGGATTAAATAAAGCGCTATTACTAGCTTTGCCTGCGGCTCACTTGAATTATAGCGACATATAGCAGCCTATGTTCTTTTCGAAGGGCCAATCTATCTATGTGCCAGCATTTCTTTAAATCGGTTCAGTAGTTTAGCCGTGAAAGCGTAATAGATAGACATACAGAGTTACTTTCGAAATTATTATATTAGTGAGTATGAAATTAGGTGAATAATACATTTAAGCACCTACGTAAATATATCACGTATCATTTTTGTTCAAGCTCTAGCGACTCTATTTTATAACCTTACTAGCTGATCCTCGCGGTGCTACCCGCGGTACGATAATAACCGCGGGCAACGCCGCGAGGAGAAGCTAGTATCTTTATAAATTGTAGCCTATGTGTTATTCTGATGTATAAGCTATTTTATTGTAAAGTTTTATCAAAATTTGTAATTCAACGTGTCCCTATTCTGGATCAGACGCTAAAAGTTGAAATATAATTTTTACTTTTGTTTTTCATTTTCATTGTTTATGGCCGTGGAAGATCACATTAAAAATAGAATAAGCGTCATTTAATTTGCTTTTTTTTTCTTAAATGTTTAGCCTAGTTCTTAATAAACAGTGTAGTATATAAATGTTTTAAGTGATTTTTATAACGCTGGTTTCACATACTTGTCTCATAATAAGATACATTCTGATTTGATATATAAAACACATATTAATATTTAAATAGCTGTAAGAAAATAATGGTATTTTTAAGGTTAGTGGAAATAAAAAGGCTTATTATTTTATAACTTACAACTTACCTCTTCTTACTGATTCTTGGCAAATAGTTAAAAAAACTAACTAAGAGAGAAAGATCAAGTGCGTTCATTAATCCTTCTGTGTCGCAAAATACATTTAAATAGAGTATGTCTTACCTATGTATATGCTACCTACCCGCCAAATTTCAGGCCTTTGGTGCAAAAAAACAAGAATTTCCATATAAACTCGCGAGGGTACGACCTCTTTAATCCGGCCCCTTTCGCATATATCTTTTTGGCTGACGTCTTACGGTACTTATATTAGTATATAAGTAATGTATTAGTACATACAGAACTGTATACATATATATTATACAGTAGCATTAGCCAAATTACGGCTTGATAGGTCTAATTCGTTGTCAGATTTCGTGATTAGTCGGTGAATGTTCTTTCGCTTTCATGTAATTATGTACAAATAGCAAAGAAATTAGAAAATATTACAAGAATGTTTATCTTAAGAGAAACGGCCTTAATTCTGTTACGAATTCTAATATAATTAATAATGTAATATAATGACTTTGTGAACTCTGACTTTCTTTAGGAATTTATTTAAGAGATGCCTATCAAGCCAGCAGTGGACTACAATGGGCTGATGTTGTAGTGAGTTTATTTGTTTCATAAAAAAATCGGATCGGAATTGTTATTTTTATGTATAGACCTGCTAATGTTACTCTATTCTGCCCGGTGGAAAGCATAAGCAGAATCCAAGAGTGGTGGTCACCATACTCATTGCGAATGCAGACAATACCACAATGCAGCAAGGTTACCCAAACCATAGCAGACTAGTGATTCTTCTGCATCATTGTACCTCCAGCCTCGCTGGTAACGGTAACTGCTATCCAACAAAACACGATAGCGCGAACACTGTTGTTTTAGGTTGTGTCAAATACTGCTCTAATATATGATACAGCTCTGTATTTAGATGGTTCGCATTGAAAAAATCTTACCAAACATTCGTTATACGACCCTAATTCTTTTTGAGACAAGGAAACAATTTAATGCAGTGAATTCTCTGTAAACATTACATACCTCTGCTACATTCCATGGCTTAAAATCCATTGCTTTATTTCCTACTAACTAACACTAGAATAGACCACACAGAATAGATTTACGTATTCAGACAGAGCCTGACAACTGACACTAAATTTGTTGCCAGGCCACATTAACACTTATTACATGGGCATAACGTGCTTTAAGAATTAGGGTATTAATATAAGAGCCAAGGTATGCAGAGCTATCAGTGTAAATCCTTTGTTATGTTAGTTGGCACGTGTTTCTCCAAATGACTATATGAAGGATTTGCTAATGTTATACGTTTTATAGTACAGTGCAGGCTTGAAGAGTTAAGACGTAAACATAAACTATAAAGTATTTGTTTCAGTAATTAGTAATAAGTTTACTGCCAAATTAATTATTTTTAAACTGGTACCATTGAAATGAATTTCTAGTAGAAGGAACTGTCAGTATGTACTATGATTGCATGCCTACCTGTAACCTTGCTTAGACGAACAATTTTTAGTTATCAAGTATTCAAGGTACATTAAAACATTACTTACTTCACGTTACGTAACGTCACGTAATACTCCATACTGATTTTCACGTATGTTTTAGATAAAGCTCCCAATATACACACATTCATTCGTCACAAAATATGTGTCGTCTGGTGACCCTGAGATCTTACTCTATCATAAGTATGTTTCAAAAATACTTACTCCATTTAGCATAGTACCTCATTTTCATCATTGAATCCCCGGCTAACCTATATCTAGATATTTTAAATTCTTTTTAGTCCACTCTATGTTTGACAGAAGACTAACTGCAATTTGATATTCTAAACCTTATGGTTTAGAATATCAAATTTGCAGTTATAAATAAGAACTCATACGAATATTTTTAATTCGTGGGGCCGTCTTTACTTAAAAAGTTTAGTTATTATTCAAATGCTTGATGTCGTGGTCTTGCGTGTTGACATTACGGTTGACTGATTCAATTATACATTACTTAGAAACTTTCAGTTGAAATAAAAACATAGTATTTGTTTGTTATGACTCTCAAGGAACGACATAAAGTCGTAATCGTAACTAAGTATTTTCAACGTTTATTAATAAATAGTTACTGAATATTGGGTTCGTATTAGATATAAAATCTATAAATATTTGGTTCCTAAGATGCTGAAAATCTTATTGTAAGTAAAGGAATGCATATACTGGGAAAGCAGGAAATTTAATGACATTAAATAATATTACACCGAGAGTTAAAGAGTTATTAAGTTTTTTTTTACTTTTATACCAAAACTTTCCATTTTAATTGTAACATTCTACACATTATTGACATTTTGTCATCATCAGCCCGGTGCAGTCCACTGCTGGACATAGGCCTCTCCGAAGGTATATCATAGGGTCCGGTATGTTGCTTTTCGTATTCAATCACCGCCATTTCTTATCTACATTTCGATGACTGACATTATCTACATTTGACTACCTCGGTGGCGCAGTGTTACCGTATGCGACTGTTGTTCTCGAGGTCTCGAATTTGATTCCCAGGTCGGACCAAATGTTTGTATGATCTGCTAATATTTGTTCCGGAGTTTAAGTGTTTTCTATGTATCAAATTTATGTGTTTACAAAAAAAATATTTATGTATTTATATCAATTGTCTTGTCACCCATAAGTGTGTTAGATGTCCGAAATATGTATTTATTATATTTATTGGATTACAAAAACAACAAAATAAATAAATAATTTTACAGATAAGACTTTGTACTTAATTCTTGTTAAGAACATTATCTATAGGTTAGGTCAAAATACAATTTTGTTAAAGTGTAAAATACGTCATATTAATCAAGATTATTACTACGGTTGTCAGCCAACTAAAGCGAGTACATGTAAACTGTCTGCTTGAAAACTTTCATCAACGTATAGGGTAAAAGCATTTTCTTCTTAATTAGCGTCGGCGAGTCCATTGTTTTAACGTTCAAGGCACTTTCCATTTGCAATCGCTTCCGTTCTCTGCCAAATGGTTTTAATTTTTTGTTTTTATTTCTCGTTCTTAACTTTTATTTCATTTTGGGTTTTTGTGTATTCTTATGATTATGAGATTGTAAGTGTCTTGAATGTATTTGATATTTTTTCATAATAGTATCATTATTTTTTTATTATTGATACTAGCAAAATGGGAGTATGCATATTTGTTTGTTTGCATTATAATTTTAAATATTTAACTGAGCTGCATGCAATTTTAAATTGAAAGTGTGGCAATACTAAAACGATGAAGGACATTATTTCCTTTTTAAAAATCTTCCCAAGTTATATTCGGAAATAGAGAATTTTTAAGTAACTAATCCACATTATTGTTATTTTAAGGTCTCAAATTATTATGAAGTATACGAGTTTCAAAATCAATATCTAAACCATTAAATACTTTAAATTCAGTGACTACACTATTCGAAATGCAGAAAATAACTAAGAATGTTGCACGCTATTCACAACTACAACGTATAAAGCATTTTGACAATGAGTATTTATAGTGAATATTCACTGTGCATAAAGAAAAATAAGTGCAACGCCGCTTCGTATTTAGGTCGCAGGCATAGTGTGTCAACAATAGGATGCTTGGAGATTAAGAACGCAGCAAGAAATATTCGTAGCACTTGCTACAAACATTTCTACAGCGCTACGAGTCTGAAGATATTCGTAGCACTGTGTGTGTATTCCTTGGAACGTTTGTAATTTGGATAATATACATTCATAAAGGTACAAAATATTATTACTTTAGACTAATGATTAGAAATCGAATTTTTTCACTGGTGTTTCAATTTCATATCGTTGGATCAATATTTAATTAAAATAAAATATTACATTTTGAATTAAAAGTGATTTGATTGTTCATTGTGCTAGAACCAGTAATGCTATTGTCATTTGTATACAATAAAATCATTTGTATACAAAAATAAATTACAATAATAATTATTCATTTTCAAAATCCGTATAATGTTTTTTTTAGATTACCTTGCTTAAAGCATTATCTGTATTATTTTTTTTAAATACCAAAATTGATAATACTAATGTCTGAATGAAATCATCAATTATCCGTAGGCGAGAAATAATACTACTGTTGTTACCAACAAATATGTATATTCTCAGAACAGATACCAATTTCTTATTTTACTCCTTACTGAGAATGAAACGATATCCCGATTCAGCGTTACCTCACAATGCCATCTATCGGTTTCACTCGTAAACATAAACTCTTCAACTTTAATTTATAGTATATTAATGTATATATGTATATATACTTGTATCACTTACATTATGTTTATTTATTATCCTCTTATCCTTTTGTATTTACTAAATCAAGGTTTTCCTGGACAATGTAAATTAATTAAGTTATCACTTTTTCAACCTAAACATATATTCAATAAAATCTTACACGATGTACTCTGTACGCTATTGAATTGGCTCCAATATTTGTAGCAGGTTGGTCGAGAACATAAAACCAAGCTGGAAAAATTGAAAATAAAATAATTTTTTTTTGGTAATCTAAAACTGATAGGAAATCTTTATTTAAGTACAGAATGAAAATTCTGTGTAAAGTGTGTAACTAAAATTTTAAGTAAAAAAACAAACGAAAACAAAATCAAAGAAATAGGTAAATATTGCGATTTCGAAATATCTAATTCAAAATCTTAATTGGTGAGACTTTGTAAATAAGTTAAGAAAAAAAAAAAAGTACACTGTCAAAAATCCTTCCATCGAATCAAAAGACAACCAGACCCATAAAATTCGAACGTTTTATATCATAGAACAATATAATTAAATATTTTGGATATTTAACACCCAACACCATCTAGTACCAAGCTAAGCAGAGCTTGTGTTATGGGTACTAGAAAACTGATATAGATACATATATACTTTTTTATTGTAAATATAATAATAATAATAAATCTCTTTATTGCACACCAGATAATTAACAAAATTAACTTAACTACGAAAACTTAATCTAGGGAAGTACAATTGGCGGCCTTATCGCCCGGAGGCAATATATGTACATATTATACATAGAAAACACCCTAACTCCGAAAAAAATATTTGTAGATCATACAAACATTTGGTCCAACCCGGGTATCGAACCCGAGACCTCAAGCACAGCAGTCGCATACGCTACTACGGAGCAGTCAAGTAAATTTTAAAAATGTGACTTTATGGACTGAAGTGCAAAACCCATACGGAGGTCAGTACTCTCAATAAAGCTAAGTGCATAAAATATCGTTTCAACATCATTCTGTTCCCGTCGGATCAAATTTTATGAGCAATATAATCATATTGCTCATAAACTGCGATCCGTCGAGTTCACCTATTGTAATAAGGATGGGTCAGCTGTAGTCAGCAATTCTTGGATTTATCAAAAAGGGGAACTTTCACACACTCCACAAGTAATAAAGTTGAAGTTGAAACAGTTGTATAAAATCTTGATTTCTTGTAACAAATTTACGGATGTATGATACAGACACAGATGTAGATATGGATGCGGGTCTGAATGAAGATGCGAATATAGGTGCAGACGCAACATCCGATAAATGCCTAGGGGTTTCTTTAAATATTTGATACTGAGAAGAGTAGGTTCAAGTTCCAAGTCAAGGAGACAATGAATGTCTACCAAAATAATTTAACAAACATAGTCAAGTGACTGAAATGAATATTTCAGTTGAAAAATAAACCAAACTCATTCTTAATTTAAAACAAACAAGAAAACAAATAAATAAAGAAAACAAATAAAGTGGTTTAGCAAGTCTGGTAAGCTTACAGTGGATGGGACAATAAAATGTAAATAGCTACAGAAGTGTTAAAAGGAGTCGCGGTAAAAGTTTAGCTCACGCGAACTTAGTACTCGATGGCGTCCCTCTGAGTTGGGTCGGAGTGCAAAAGCTAAGAAGCAGCGGGGGCGGATGTACGGATGTGTTTATCTCTTTCATGCAAAAATTCTTGAATATATTTTTATGAGTCTTCACAATAATAGATCATCTCTTCGGAATTTTACATAGATTACATTTTACCGCGATATACGAGTACAACATACGCGATGGTGAAGCCACGGTTAGAGCTAGTTATACTTATAATTGGAGGTGATTGTACTCGTTTTTTTTTAAAACTGGATTTCATCTGTAAAAATATTTTTTAAATCATATTAAATAAAACTTTATCATACAAAAATCGCGAAAAATATTTTTTTTTTTACTTGCATTTTATCCATACTAATATTTTAAAAGCGAAAGTAACTCTGTTGGTCTATCTGTATCGGTTTCACAGCTAAACCACTGCAACAATTTCAATGAAATTTGGAATGGAGATATTTTGATTCCTGAGGAAGGACATAGGCTACTTATTATTACGAAAACCGAAATATACGCGGAAATATAGTTTCACATAATTGACTACAATTGATTACAGAAGCCAGACATACTACTTACCAAGTTGTCAAGAAGTGCTCCCCACCTGATAACTAAATAGTAATTTATTTATTTGACATCGTTACAGAATTACTAGTACAGACATTGTCATTGTATACGAACATATAAAAAAAATATTACGTAAAAAAATTATGTTATATGAATGGAATTTCAAGATTTTGTTAGTTGTATATCTTTCTACAAAGTAAAAAAGTACTAAAGTTAACAGAACATTAAACAGATTTATTTTTAAACTCATTATGAGCGCTTAACAGGCTTTAAAATCTTGAATCAGTCGAAAACGCTCTAAAGAGTAACTTAAGGCAATGTATAAACGCTTCTCCTTTGCTAAAGAAATCCGCTACAAATGGTTTCGAAGAGAAATATAAGCATCGGAGTTACATTGAGACAAGAATTATGAGAATCGTTTTAATAATTCTCATTTTGGCATTCCTTTTTATGATTGAACTTTTTATTTTAAATCGATGGTATATTTTAACATGAATACTTCAATTTTTTTTTATTCAATATGCTCTAAAGAAAAGAGTTCATAGTGCATATAGTATCTGCTACAAAGTTATAGTAGGTACTTACAAATATGTGAATTTTGAAGTAGATGCATTTTACAGTAATAGCGAGTCATAGAGCAGTCTTTTCCCGATACAAAACAGACTGTCATTTTTTTACGGGGCAAATCGTCACACATAAACATATATATGAAAAATACAATGGGCTTACTACTGTCATGTAGCTGTTCTGTTTTATTTCTCTTAGTGCTCGATAACTTTTCTATTTGTAAGTGCAGTTGACAATTCGTTTTAGTGTATCTAACAAGCAATAAAACATGTTTTATTTAATTAATTTATTTATTTACTTACAACATTTACAGTGTCTTTGCAGTACCATCATCCCAAAACGATACTGTAAGTAAAATAATTCCAATTATTTAACAACAAAATATCATTTTCTGAAATATAACTTTGGGCTTGGGTAACTTCTTTGAAGCTCTGCAGGTAACAGCTGTAGATATCTACATATTTTGATATAAAACTAATAAGCTTTATGGCGTGTGATATAGGGTCATACTGAACCAAATTTGTTCGACTACGTGAACGTTGAGCGTAGGGGGCTGCCGGCGCGCACGCACGTAGCCGTCAGGGGCGCAGAGCCGCAAGCGCGCTAATATTAGGTCTTTACCTATGAAATTGCCGTTTTGTATGCAATAAGTGAAAGTACTTATTTTTTCTAACTTTTTTATTTCTGTTATTCGAAGTAATCACCCATGCAATCGACGCATCTTTGCCAACGCATTGGCAGTTTATTGATACCCTTCTTGTAAAAGTCAGCTGGACGGGAGGCAACAAACTCTTCACAGGCATTTTGTACTTCCTCTCGGGAATTGAATTTTTTACCCACTAAAAAGTTGTCTAAATTTTGGAAAAGTAATAGTCGGTAGGTGCATGGTCTAGTGAGTATGGCGGATGAGGGAGAGCTTCCAACCCCAGCTCTTGCAGCTTGGAGACTGTCTGTTGCGCAGTATGGGGTCGCGCGTTGTCGTGAAGGAGCAGTGGGGACATCCGATTGACAGAAGCTGGTTGCAGATGTGCAAGCTTCTCCATCATTCTCTCCAGTTCTTCACAGTACACATCTGCATTAATGCTGATGCCGTTTTGTAAAAAGCTGTAGTGAATCACACCCGCACTAGACCACCAAACAGTGACCATCACCTTTTTAGGGGCCATTTTTGGTTTAGGGCATTGCTTTGGTCTAACCAGGGTCTAACCAACTTGCTGAGCGCTTTCGATTGTCGAACAGAATCCATGTTTCGTCGCACGTAACTATTCGTTTCAAAATTCCTTCATTTCTTTGCCTGTTGAGCAGCGAAAGGCAGGTCTTGACGCGTACGTTGCGCTGGCGATCGTTAAGGTCGTGGGGCACCCATCTATCAAGCTTTTTTACCTTGCCAATTTGTCGCAAATGGATCAATATTGTTTTGATGCTTACATTAAAAGCTGCTGCTAGCTCAGCTGTAGATTGAGTTTCGTCAACTTCCACAATCGCCTTTAATTCGTTATTGTTAACCAAAGTCTCCGGACGACCACGAGCTTCATTTTTCAAGTAAACATTTCCAGAACGGAACCGGGAAAACCAATAAAGGGTTGTGCGTTCGTTTGTACAGTTCTCTCCCTAAACGTTTTCGATGTTACGTGCCGTTTGTGTCGCGTTGGTGCCACGACGGAACTCATATTCCATAATTACACGAATTTTTAAAGTATCCATTATGACGAAAAATGTTCAAATGTAATGAAAATACAACGCTAATCAAAAAACAAAAGACTGAGTTTGTAAATAGAATGTCATGGTTTTAAAACAAAATTAATTTGAATTTAGAATACAGAGCCATTACAAACTTTTTTTTATTTGAAATGACCAGTACTGAAGAAACGCAATTTCATAGACCTGCAGCACGCGCCACACGTATGTCACGCGCCACGTCGCGTCGCACTCTCAGGCGCACATACTCGAGCATACCAAGGACGAATAAGCTGGGGTACATGAGCGGGTATAGCGAGTACACCCCATAATTTTTGTAATTTAGAAATCGAGTGAATTTGTTTTATATTTTTTTCATACTAAGGCTATATTTAGCCTCATAAGGATTATAGAGCTTCATATGGCTGTAGCTTCTAAGGGACTACGAACGAGAGCATTGCACAAAATCTTCAGCGATGACATGTTACTTAAGTTTTTACAACTTATCAAAATGAATCACCACCATTTCAACTCTTAAATCTCAACTACTCTTAAAGCCTAGAATCAACGCACCATCCATTTCATATAAATATGAAGCGCAGTGGAGCCCTAGCTCGGCTGTAGCTCATCACTTCGCATTTCGATAAATTAAAGTACAGCTTATTATGTTGTGTGTATATTATAATTAATACGCAGAGATTATTAATATTCTAGTAGCTGGTCGAACTGAGGTTAATGATATTCCCTAAACTGAGTAAGAGATTAAACATTACAATCGGCACTAGTAATTAACTATCCATTAAAATTGTTTGTTGTGGCATTGTTTATAATACCTATTAGAATTAATTCGAAATATTTTGGATATTTGCAACATAATCATGCTGCTATATTGACGTGTATATTATTAGTGGTCCAGACTAAATGAAACAGAGTTGTTTGTTATACGAGTACGTTGACGTATTCATACTAATAGTATAATAAATTCGAAAGTATCTCTGTCTGTCTGTTTATCTAATACGCTTTCACGGCCAACCCGCTGCACCGATCTCATTGAAATTTGACATGAACATACTTTAATTCTTATGAAACGACATGTACCACTCTTTACCGTGATAACCGTCATACACGCGGACGGCGCGGCGGGCAAAAGTTAGGTCATCTATATGGAAGTTTAAAACTTTTGATTTTCGTTTATTTTAACGCAAAAAAGTTTTTTGCTAATAAAATACTCCATATATTTCCCAACATAAACATATTATAGATCTATTACACTGGGATATAGAAACAAATGACCCTACTCATCACAAAACATTAATTCTGGATGGGAATTTAACCCTGACCTGAGTAGACCATCTCAGTCACGACCAATAGGCCAATGTGGTAGACGATCATCTTTATACAAATCATTAAACTACAATTGTACAGTACGGGTAAAATAAAAGTTTATAAGACTTTAACCCAAACACAATAAAGGACGCAGATAAATAAAAACTGCAGTTCACACACATCACACAGCACATCAAAAAGACTAGCCCACAACCTGATCAGACTGAAAAGGGAAGATCTCAGGAAGGTTATAGGTCATTGCTTCCTAAACAAGCACCTATTCACTATAGGCGCCCTCTGTGAAGGGAATGCATGAAGCCAAAAGAAACGCCGAAGCACGTTCTTACAGAATGAAGAAGTGTGGCAGATCAACGTGCAGACATCCTCCAATCAACTTAACTCCCGGAAACATGTAGTGACCTGAGAGGGCTGCTGAGCTTCTGGGATGATCTAGGTTGGTTGGAAGAAGAAGAACTAAGAAGATGACAAATCCACGTTCTACGGCCCAACATGGTAAGTGCGGAAATAACCCGCCAAAACAAACAAATAACCCGACTACGTAAAAACATTTGATTAAATTTATATACTCTATGTCACCCAGGTCAATATTACAAACATCAATTTTTTTCAAATCGGTTCAATAATTGTGGAATATACAAACATACTATTATCCTTCCTATCCTATCTTAACTAAGGTACTGATTTAAGGCGATTTAGAAGATTACCACGAAGAAACATACACTGCCAAAATAATTACCTTTCACTTTGGTTTCGCGATAGTCTGGAAACTATATTTTTTTAACTTCGTGGTTTTCGGATAAAAATAAACACTGATTCAAGACAATTTTGCAAAATCTAAGCAAACAAAACATCCCTTAATATAACTAATACTGATTACATTACATTTCAGATTAATAGTGAAACCAAGTGTGACATGTTCATGACTGTGTTTCATAACAGTCTAATAGCTGTATTAATATTAATAACCAAAACAAAGCCGCGCAAATTATTTGACACAATGACGTCACTGAATAAATATGAATACGTTAATACGATAAATAATACTGAACTTACAGAGTTAGACACTAAGTGTTACAATACAACTGGCTTATTAAATGAATTGTAGACAGGAGGAGGTTCATAATTCAACTATTTTTTGAGATTTGTAGTTACAAATATACAATTCTTAACAGAATGTTATAGGTGTAAATAGGTACGTAGAAAGATAGGTTTAGGTATGTTGCCATTAGTCTAATCTAATGATGGACTTAAATAGATAAAAAAAAATAAAGGGCGAAAACACTGGAATAGTCTCTAACAATTACATAGAACATTAAAACTAAATTATAATTTTAACTATTATAAATGCGAATGACTGGAAGGGGTGGAAGGATGTATATTTCTCAATCATGTCAAACGGCTATATTGTCTCATATGAAATTTGGCACAGAGTTAAATAAAGGAGTATAATATGAGTAGATGATTTTCTATTATAGAAACAATAAAAACAGTTATAGCTAGTGTTCATAAAGTAGTAATGAAAGTCATGTAATTACAACTTCAAATATTACTTGGTACTCTGCCCATTTTGCCTACACGAATAAATTCTTTACTTTTCTAAACCGTTAGTAGTTTATTTACATATCAATGCGTCCAAAACACATAGAATATTCATATCAGGCTCAAACTCGTTGTTACTAAAAGGAAATAAATAACGAAGACTTTTGTCCGCTACAAAATTGAACACAAAATATTCGGTTTGTTAACTGAATTTTAATGTTAGGTACAAAGGCGCTAAATCTGTTATAGATAGTCACCTAACAGTACTTTATGTACATATAAGCTACGCGTTTGTTTATTGAAAGTTATGGTATACATTATGATACGCCGCCTGCCACGTCATTGAAATGAAATAGAAACAATTGCTGTAAAGTCTGTGATGACTAATGTGAACTTAAATATCCAGATATGTACCTTGGATGGCAAATACGTCACATATAGATGTATATCGTACATAATAGATGTACGATATACCCATAAAAATATATAAAAGCAACCTCTATCCGTCAAATAATGTTATATGCCAGATAACTATCATGATGAAGCTACTCCTAAATCTTGTGTCCAAATTGTATTTCATCACATACCCATAACGTCCCACTGCTGAACTCGGGTCTCCTCTCAGGAGAGGGTTAAGGCCATACGTTTTTTGATGTTTTTAGATGGCAACAATGTTTTTAGATGGTACTTATGCAGTATGTTATGCAGCACAACCATCTTCACGAAGCAAATCTATTGTTTAATCAAGTATTCTTAGATAATAGAATTATACGTGCTACACTATGTGTATAATTTCGATTTTATACTATTTGCCCTTTAGGACTTAAACAGGTACCACCTTAGTTTCAAAGCAGTTTTATAATTAATTCTAACAGTGTGTGAGCTACTTCGTAAACTTGGAAAAAAAATTGAATAGTTCGATGCCTGGGATTCTGCCAAACTCTGCCATAGATACACTTAAGCTTATTGTTTGGTATGCGTCCCAGTAACTAGAATGCAATATGTTAAGAAAACGTATTTAACGAAAACTTTAAGAGATATTTAACGATTTGGTTTGAGCATAGATCTGCAATTCTATCATGTTTGGTCATATCATAGTGATATATAATTTGAAATTGTGTAGAAAAAGTAATAGAATTGTGAATTAACTTTTTTAGAGCGTAAAAAGCAAATTTATAATACGATCTGTACTAATATTAAACATTCTAAAGTAACTTTATCTGTTGGGTACTCTTTCACGGCTTAACCGCTGCAATTTCAATGAAGAACATAGTTTTAAAGTGTAACCGACATCCACCCGCGTGAAGTCGTGGGAAAAGGCTAGTCGTTAATAAACTATGTGCCTGTTAGACGTGTTAACTTATTTGTAAAACCTAATAATAGTATTTTAGCACGTAAACAAATAACTAAGCTTTGTAGTCCAATGGACTAAATTATGAACAATAGCGGGGCTCCAATAGACAGGGAATAAACGTCAATATATCATGCGTCTGACATTTCACTTAGTTAGCATTTTCATTACTCCGCTTTGTGTCAACGGAGTTAATTGACTAGAAAGTGCTCGCGGACAATTTGTTAGTGTATGGTATTTTATCGTTGGATGTGCGTTTTCTGTCAGAATATTATCCGAGAGGATTTACCCTCATGTGATTGACATTCGTTTTTCTATTAACCGTGGGAATAAATTTTATCACTAAAGTTATATGAATAACTTAGTGATTACAACACCACTTACTTTCAGTAATTACTTTGAAATTTTAGATCAGGTGAAAGTAAAATTTGCGTCTTAGTGAGTTGCTGCAGGGGCTTGTCGAGTTTATTCTGTAATCGAAGTAGACACTAGGATAGGGTTATCAATATCAACTAACCTAAGAAATGTCAAAACAATCGGTATGGTAGTTTTCAAGAAAGCAACTAATACAGACAGACAGATATGTTAATAATCCGTTAATATTTTGGTTTTCATTTCTATGTACGAAACTCCAATTAAAATGCAATATAATGTCAAAGTCTAAGTTATCAAAGATCATACTTTTTTAAATCGAATCTCAAACATATGTATAAAATTGTATAGAAAACCATAACAACAAAGAAGCATAATTCTGTCTTTTCAGCTGGGACAACTAAATTATGAGTTGAAAATTCTGCTATTGTATTCTCAATAATGATATTTTATTCGATTATAATCGAATTAACCTTGTTACGATTGTTTGTTGCATTAATTTTCGTTAAGTGGTTCATTATGTCGTCGTGTGACGAATGGTTTTTGAATTAAGTAATTAGTCTTATTTTGTACTATCCTTTCGATGGGGAGATACGATAATTAGAATAAAAGCAGATTTTAAAATAAAAGAGATGGTAAATATGTGAGTTTTCATGCATGTGTCATTAATAGTAATTCATTTCAAAAATGATCATTTTAAATACGGTTTGTTAATACATACGAATGATATACATACATATAATTACGTAAATAGCCCAAAAGGCATAATAAACTTCCACATTTTGCAGATCACAGTTTTAATCCCATTCACGTAATTCCAATCCCGGACAGACATACACTTTAGGAATTAGATGGGAACATTGGGTGTTAAATATAAAAGGAAACATTTTCAAAAGGGTATGAGCGTATACTGATGAATCGGAGGCTATCAGCTAAAACATTAATTTATTATTGCTTTGAACACACTCCACACTCCAGGTTGATTTAAAAATCATAAACATTTGACAATAATGTTAATTTTATTAAGCTAATTTGTATTGCTAACATAAAGACAAAACCTGTTTACTTAATATAAACTGAGCATACAAAATTCAGGGCAGTATACGAACTGGTAGGTGGCCCGAGGCACGTCGGTGATCCAGGGTTTTCCTTACTAAGATGCACCTGGTTCCCCGGCTCCTAGTACCCAAGACGGTGTGCGGTTTTAGTCGTTTCGAGTCCGACATGCCACCAGTAGAAGGTAACCGAGGGGATTTCCGCACGAAGGAAAAAAAAACAAACGGCAGTATTCCCGCCTAAACATAGTTTCAATAGATTGATAGAAATCTCTTTATTTGTACACCATAACATTACAGAGTTGCAAGAGAGTACATAAAATGTGAGATGTAGTACACTACATCTAAAGGGCGGTCTTAATGACAAAGGCAATATCTTCCAGGCAACCTTAGGGTGAATCAAATTTGGAGAGACGACCATGGTCATTACTCGAACGGCAAAATAAATAACATAAGTGCCCAGATAGGTACCTATTCATTATTATTTCGTGCGTAGCGTTGGTTGATTATCTTTCAGAAAGCCAGATTAGTGATTGAATTCGTCTAAAGTTTTCGTGCGTTTTCAACTAGTCCTGTTCTGTCCTGTCCTGGGATGTCGGGTCAGGTAAATAGGTCTTCTTCATGAGATTGGCAATACTAGTCCACCACGTCAAGGGCGGCCGTCCTCTTCCTTTCTTGCCTTCAGGAAGTACCAGTGCCTACTGAACGACATTCTCGCTGTCTCTAAAAATTTTATAACGTAGGGAAATAAAGGTTTGTACCTATCTATTACAAATTTATCTACAAAGACAATCGTTAACGCATATGCACGCTTCATAAAGTTACCTTCTTTAACATTTGCATTTTGTTTGTTGCTTACTAGGTACTTTCCTAAGATTTTGTGTTTAGATCCATCTTCATTAGTAGCAATTCTATAATAAAGTATCACATTAGAGACAATCCTATATTACAGACAATCTACATTTTATAGATAATAAAATTCTGTGTACCGTAAAAAACACATATCATTACAAAGATTAAATGTAAATAAACATGGGAATATATCTATATAGTCAATGCTTAAGGTATCTAAGTAACAGCTGAACATTTTATATGCTAATTGCAATCACTTTTAGACGGCGGAAAGTCCATAAAAAGGTTGTAAAGCTTGTTTGAAATTCTTTGTGAGTTATACATCTATACGCTACCATAGAAACGGGTTCCTCGCTTCCCCTTTAGAAAATAAGATTAACTCTTTACAACTTTAAAGGGTAAAATTTTATTTTTAGAATATTGACTTGTCATTTTTATTTATTTATTGAAATTGATAGCAAGTAACATTAAATGTTCAATCGCGTGGTGACAGATTAACAATACGAACTATCACCATCAATATTTATCTTATGGATGTTGTAAGAGGCGTCTTAGAGAACAAATTACGCAGGACACAATCAGTACAAGAAGGAAATGTTGAAACGAACCCGTCTGGTCCACTCTTTTCCTTTTAAAAAATATATGACCACAAATGGAACATTAAAAGCTGTTGATGTATAAATGTATACATTTAAATATCTAAATTAGTAGTAATAAATAGAAAAATAACAGGCTATTATGATTTATTTATTTGTTGAGTTGATTTTGAAAAATCGCAAAACTGTGAATCAAATGGTTGCAATTCACCAGAACAAAGTAGTGAAACTCCTTGATGAGAATCAAAATTCAAATCAAAATTCATTTATTTAGTTATAAAAGGTACAATAATTTACAATTAAATTATTAAGTTTATAAATATAGTACGTTAATTGTTATTTGCCCGAACTAGATTGAAACTGTGTCTCGGGCAAAGATTCGATGAAGAAAGAATGATTTCATCCTGTTAAACAATATTTTTCTTAAATATTTTCTTATGAATCGTTTACGAGAAAAAACGTGTAATATTTCATATTATGTTCGTCAAAGGTCTACTCAATCGAGCAGTTATATTTTTAATATACACGTGAACTACTTCAGGTGCAAAGTAAAATGAAAAAAATCTTGTACAAGATTCAGATAGGAAAATATCTCTTTTGTAAATTAAAATCCCCATCGGCTTAAACTACAGGAACCTCTTCTATGGATCCTAAAATCAGAGTTAATAGGTAAGACTGCATCCTTACAAATGTTATTCAGATACAATTGATTTAATTTTTAAACATCAAGTGTGGTATTAAAGTGATTACATGTAAAGCCTTTTAAAATAATTATATAGAATTATGTAGACCTTTCCCACGGGTAGTAAATTACAAACAGGGAAGTTTTTCAGGTAAAATATTAAGTATAGTAGACTCCTAGATAATTGAGGGTATACACTATTATTTCAGTAACTTATTATTTTCATAATGAACAAGGTCTGCTTAATTAGCTTTTACGCATAAAACGGACCAATATAAAAGGTTTATGTAATAACATAGCTACTTTTATTTAATTGTGTTACGATCACGCGATCGCCGCCCAACACTTTGGCCAAAGTGCGTGCTTATTGTACGAAAATGGGTAAGACCAAGTGAATTTCTACGCATACTGTTATAATGAAACTTCTCACGCAAGAATTCATCGCCAGTTGTGCTAATTCTGTTGTTCGAAAATTGTCTAAGCTAAACTAAAAATAACTAAACTTAAGCTTTGTCCTTTCGAACGTCTTTCTTAATGTTAAAGATAAGTTAAATTTAATCTAAAATACTAAACGAGACTATATTTTAATACAACAAGAATACAATTAAAAAACTGTAACTCTATTGCGTAAAAACTTTGGATGAATATATATATCTTAATATATATAAATCTCGTGTCACAATGTTTGTCCTCAATGGACTCCTAAACCACTTAACCGATTATAATAAAATTCGCACACCATGTGCAGTTCGATCCAACTTGAGAGATAGGATAGTTTATATCACAATTTACTAGTTGGGAAAAAATATTTCTTTTAAATAGAAGCAGACGAAGTTGCATAAGTCAGCTGGTATATATATATGTCTACTTGGCCATTGTTACGATCTATTGACACATCATTAACTAAAAATTGGTTACTAAAAAAATACTTTAGGCGCTACAGTGGAACTTGATGGAACTTGGCTGAAGCAAACATACATCGACTGCCAAAACTATTTAGCATTTTGGAAATCGCTTCGCTGAGAGTTTCAGTGAAATTTTAGTTTAGTGACGCAACAACAGAATTACCACCATTAGCAAAGGTAGCTGACAGAAACACCAGTTTAACGATGCCTATAATGTTTTAAATTGCTCTATTCTATGTGTAACGTGAGCACTCATAGGAGTTCACCATGTGATTAATGATGTTCCTGTTAAAAGTTCCTCTTCGCTGTTTCTTTCGTAGGCTATAATAGCCATTATAGAGGTTATTAATCTTAGTTTAGACATGTCAATTATTTTAATCAATTTTATATTTATTTATTGTACACACATAGTAGATAGACAATAAAGAGTTACAATTTACAATAGTGACATTGGCGGTCTTATCGCTTATGGCGATCTCTTACATGGAACTTTTGTACGAATATTATGGTAAGTTCCATTAATTGAGGTATCAGTAGTAGGGTGCAAAATCTTAAATTTTATGTGAAAATTAAAATCAACCATCAAATTCAAAACACTTAACATTTATTCATGAATTTATATCTACTCAAATTACACATATTATACATACATAACTACACATACATGCATATACAGACTATAATATAATATGTAACAATAAAAATATCCTGTCTTACTTTTGTTATTTGAATTTTTTCATCTTTTACATCTTTTATTTCTTTTACTACATTATATTAATAAGAGTATCGTTATTTTAATCTATAATTAAGTAGTATTAAGCTCCTTTATTATTTTGTTTTTTGTAAAAGTTACCTAACTCCTAACACGGTTTTGTTCGGCGTATTTTATTTTATCTCATAAGGTGAATGTTGTGTGTACCTGTAATGGGCATACATACTAGATAATATTATTGTATATTTAAAAAAAAAGAGTATCATATGTGTGCTGTTGGCATACCTAAATAAATAAATAACAAGAAATTATAATGACAGATAATAATCCTATACTACCTTTTTGAAAACAGGCAAGGTTTTAGCATGACGGATTGTTTCAGGCAAATTGTTCCAGTCTTACTGTTTGCACAGTGAAGGAGGCATTTCAAGTTTCAAATTCTCTGATGATCTTAGGTCCCTACAATGAGTGTTGTGTAAGAACTGAAAGCGTTTTTGAAGAGAAGAAGGAACTGAATGAGAAATTGAATTAATCTTTATTTTTATTTTTTTATCTTTATTAAATTAGAGACTTTTATTACATGGTAATATGTTAGTCCCATCGTACCTTGTTCTATGTTATATCCCATCCAATATCAGACCAAAGCTTTTGATGCGTAAATATTTTAAATAGGTCAAGTGCAACATTTGAGCTTGGGTTTCCTAAAATTCTATCCTATCCTATCCAAAAATCCTAAAAAGAATTAATCTTTTGTGATTAGTAATGGAGACATAAGGATATAAAATAACATTAATATTTTCTTAAAAAAAAAATAAAAATAAATTCGAAATTTCGGCAATCTAGGCCTTCTTACATTTTCGTATTCTATATACAAATATACCTACGTATGGATTCTAATATATTTATAACTAGAAATAAACTCGCAGCACAATTTATTCCATTTTCCCCTTATACATTTGGGACATTTGGTTCTCTCTAAGCCATTATATATTCAAATGGTAACATTTTAATTAAACAATAAATAAGCATAATTAATTTATTTTTTTCATTTTCTTTATTCGTAAGGAAAGTGAAAAATAAACGAAATTAGCTTTAACTTAGCGTGAACCTTGTTAAAAGCGAATGAATAGAGGAAGAATGTATAAAGGAGGGAACACAACTTGGGTGACGGTTTACCAAGGATTCAGAAAAAGTGACAGACAATACATGGCTCATTTTGTAAAGATATAAACCCAATATGCCAAAAGAATATGAATTACATCAATCGCTTCATAACAGAAATCTTATTGTCTTTCATCGATGTAATTGACGTTAACATGATAACGCAATTGGGTTTGGCACATGGATAGTTAGAATCTCTTATTTTAAAATAAAACCTTAATCATCATTAACAACCTTTAACCAGACGGATATAGACCTCTTCTCGGGACAGAGGTTTTTTTTTCTACGTTAATACCATTTGCTTCAAGTTTTCCTTCTCTTTGCAGTGCTGTTTCTTGCGAGGAGTTACAGTACTGTCATTTTATATTAGTGAGGTAATTTTATATAACCTAATCATATACTTACAACATGACACTCTTTGAGTGTATTGAATTGTTTCAGATAAACGTAATTTACTAAGTATACAGATTGACTATGAAACTACCACTACTTTTAATCACTTTTTTAGCATTCAATTTTAAAAACTTTGAATTTTAATGGAAATTACGGTTTGAATTACCAAATTAAATTCGTAATTTTTTGAAAATAAATTTCATTCAATTCTAAGCTGTAAAATCTGTTTTTTTAAAATGTATATTTATTAAAACGTATCATGCGAAGTTTCTACCATTTGATGGTACAAAATCAGTGTGCAGCCTTCTTAAATTGTAAAGAAAAATTAACTGGCGACACACTAATTGGGTGCAAAAGTAAATGTTTAAAAAGGTGAGCAGGAAAACGTGAGGTATTAACTTTTCAATTACTTCAATTAAGAGTGCCGTGCCCGGCTGCGCACAGAATTATTAGACGTAGTAATTTTTCATTAAAACAATCACTTTAATGTAATGTAACGAACTTGCTAACGTGATTAGTCAACTAAGTGATTTTTTATTGAAATAAAATGTTAAATTTATTTCTAAAATTTGAAATAAATTTTCAATTTCAAATTTTATATTCAACTAACTGTTGCACGTGGCTCCGCCCGCGTTTATGTCGGTTTTTTCGTGTTTTTTCGCGGTCGCGGATATGTGACTCATGCAAAAATTATATAAAAACAATCCTTGATGCGGATTATATATCATTCTAAAATTTCAGCTCGATCGGTGCAGAACTTTTTGAGTTTTTCAAGCGTACACAAACCAACATAACTTTTTATATATATAGATGTGTGTGTTATTAAATTTATGTACTTCTGTACGAACAAAATTTTACATTTATTTATAAATTGTTTTTGTTTTACATGGGTGGAATAATTATTGGATTGAATCAAAGCTATCAAAACTTTTTCGTTGACTACGAGTATAAATATATTAAAATGTATTAGTCGGACACGTAATAGCTGTAGCTGAATATGAAAATACGATAAATGATTACAACATGTTTCACGGATTTACAATATGATGTACAGATAGTAATAACGTTCATAGTTAAATACTTTTAATAAATGTCGACTGGTTATAAAAAAATCGTACCATTTGTGCTGTTAATTTAGACACAGACACGATATTAATATACCTGTTATTGTTACTTTATACAATTCTTACAAATATAATATTAGCGTTGCTAGATATTAATGCCAGATATTAAATTCCGTGGGAGAGCCACGCTTCGGCATGAAAGGGCCGGCTCGAGCGAAGTGATACCACGGCCTCACAGAAAACTGGTGTGAAATAGCGCTTGCGCTGTGTCGATGTCGATGTCGATGAATCGAGTGAGTGAGGATACCAGAGGCCCATATCCCAACCCCTCCCCCCATTCCCTATCACCATCCCCCTGAGGTCGGCAACGCACTTGTGACGCTTTTGGTGTTGCGGGTGTCCATGGGCGGCAATAATCGCTTATCATCAGGTGATGCGTCTGCTCGTTTGCCCCCAATTCAATAAAAAAAAACACAAAGCAGTCATAAGCACTGCCGACAGAAGTGAAAACTCATAACTATAAACAAACGGTTGTTTTTAACTTACCTGAAATGAACACCTATGCTTTTTTTAATAGTGTGCAATAAAAAGAACTAAAAATTATTATGATTGTAAGTAGTGAGAAATGGAAGTAAAGCTTTGATACTTCAATAGATGTCGCTGTTTTCAAAAAAATTGTAAACAATCTTTTTGATTTACAAAAGGTTTTGTGTAAGTAGAAAATCGTTATTTTAATTTATTGTAAATCGCTTTAAGATACTGAAATATTAACTTTAAGTATATAAAATCATATTGAGAAAGGACTACTATCTAGAAAAACGAATGCTACCAAAGTATATCGGTAGATGGCGCTGTTAACAATAAACATCCGTCTTACGAATTTTTTCGATCAGGACACGTGACCTGACGCGCGTTAATGGTCACGTGACCTGACGCCCTGACGCGAGTTTATACATTTTTACCCATTCCAAAAAAGTACACAGCGCCGCTAAAGAAGTTGTCACTTCAAAAAAAAAAATTAGAAATTTAATTTGTGATACAAATAATACTTGAGTCTAAATAAATCTAAGAAGTAAAACAACAATAGTAAGAGCTGAAGTAAAGTCTGTATAATATATGAATGAGTTTATTTGTGTGTGAAATTTTTAATGTTTTGTTTTAATTATTATGCATGAATTCGTATCGGCGATTGTATGTGAGTCTAAAATATGTATGTGTGAACATTTCCCCCATAAAAATAACAGACTATTTTGTATCGACCGCCTATGGTCTTTGTTAAAAGTTTTCCTGATATATAATGGTTAATTTTAAAACATCCAATAAGTGCCATTGTACGTTACTAGTAAGAAATTATTCATTTACCACAACAATAGACTTATTCATTGATTGCCGTTGTTCGCATCACACGCGCTATGACTTTTTGTTAACGTGTTAACCATTTTACCTCGATTGCTTTTGTAGGCGAACCTTCTATAACTCGTCCAATGAGCTGTGAAAACAATTTGAAATTATGTTCAGCTATCGATTTTTTAGACATTAGGCCGTGAAGGTCGGACATTTGTATTGTAAAACATGGCATTAATAACATAGGCATTTTAGCAATCGATAATATTATCCATTAGCCGTAGATTATTTTTATTTTAAAACAATAAATTTGTACTTAGGAAGTATGTACAGTTCAAAATACATCCCGATCTCTTAAACCTATTATAGTTTCAGACACGTCTTCAAATGAGAATTTAACGGTATTCTGGGGTACCTACTTAGAAGATCCTGAATAAGATTGTATTTTTTCGATGGTTCGTATATAGCCTTATTATTAAAAGGACCCTAGGTATAAATTAAAATTTAGACTTAATAGTCTAAATTTTAATAGGGTCCGTAACTTTTCAATATTTAGCTTTTCGGCCTTAAATAGCTTCCTTAAATAGCTTTCTTACTATTATATTCCTTTTACCAAAACCATGAAACAAAAAACAAATCGGTGATAACGTTTTTTCCTTGTTCAATTGAAAAGCTTTTGATATTGATACCTTGTTGAATTGCTGTATGCACGTACGCCTGTCAGCATTCCTCACGTAAGCAATTTGTTAGATTTGCACCCTCGCGGGAATATTCACAAATGTGATTTTTCTTATACATAAAATGTGATTGTTTTCAACTAAAATACAATTTCATGAACTACCTTTGAATAATGTTAGTCCTCTACTAAGATATCAACACAAGTATTGTATCCATATTTTATATTACAAGTTTGAAAATAACTCTGTCTGTCTGTCAGTGGCTAAACCGCTGAAATGATTTGGATGAGTTTCAGAATAAAGATAGATTAGAATTTGAAGAAGCACATATTCTACTTTTACTAGACAAAACCTACTAATAAATATACTTTCCAGTTTTGATTCTGTTATATCGATATGACTTTAAGAATATTTATAAACAGTCATGTATTTCAATTGTTGGAATGTAAGATCATTGAAATGTTAAAGATCGACTACTATTTATCTTGTACGATGCAACCGTACACTAAGCCGAGTAAGCATTTTACGTTACTCGGCTACTTATTATAATTTAGCAGTACACGTTTACGATTAGCGGTGATCGCGTGTGCTCCCTCGCTCCTTTACTAAACATATTTTGGTCCTCAATAAATTAGTATATATTAAATTCTCACCGCATTATTATTTCGCAAATTACTAACTTCTACATATCTAAACATTTTTTAAGCGTAGTTATCAGTTTTAAGTTCAATTTAGAGGTTTTTAAGCCATTACCTATTAGTAATAATTAAACACAGTTAGCGACTTTTATACTCCTCTAACATGCGACAAAAAGTGTTCCGTTGGGAAATTGAGTCAACAACATTATGTGTACTGTTCCGTTTCGAGGCAAATGTATCACTCCGTCGAGGGCGTGATTAAGTGTTTGTAACAGAGTTGAACCATGTTTGTAATGAGAATATTAGAAGCAATATATATCTTTATGTCAAATCGTTGCCTGTTTGTAAACTTGCCAACGTGCAAACACATGAAGAATTTATGGTCCAATATTTTATTTTAGCACAAAATATCGATGTATGTATTTTTATTTTTTTTTATTTTATGGAATAGGGGTAAACGAGCAGACGCCCATGGACTCCCGCAATACCAGAGGCGTCACAAGTGCGTTGCCTGCCTTTGGGGGATATGGAGGGGAATGGGGGAGGGGATTGGGGTGAGTGCCCCCGTTATCCTCACTTACTCGGTGAAACGCAGCGTAATCGCTGTTTCACACCAGTTTTTTGTGTGTGGCCGGCTCATTCATGCCGAAGTGTATAATTTTAATGGACTTTTGTTTAAAACGAAGGTCTAAATTTAAATGATGTTGTGATACGAGGTCGGCTCCATGAAATTAAAACTTACAAATATTGGCTGCCTTGTTAGATTGAAACAATAGTCTAAATGCAATGGATATACACGTGCAGATTTTAGAATGGTCTTCTCATAAAAAAAGGGACAGACATCGCTGTTAAACTATTTAAGTTATAGATCGTAAATTAGAACAAAACATTATTTTCCTTTTAAACGCAATTGTAAGAAATCCTTCAACATCTGGTTGCCATAAAATAGAAATTCTACTTAGAATCGTTACTCACTTGAACGTAGTGAAAAAGGGTCTCTACCTGCTCGATCGGAGTTATGGAGAGAGGATACGAAGCGAGCAATGGGGGGGCAGTTGGTTTAAAACCACGGAGGCAGACAGTTTAGGGGAGTCGGGTTTTAGAAGCGCAGGAGAGAACAGTTGGTTTAGGAGTTTGGAAGGGTGAACACTTGGTCTTAGGCAGGCGGTGAGACAGGACTCCGGGTCCGAGCCGGGCGAATCTTCGATATATTGAGTAAGTTAAAGTATATAACATTGGATAAACTCAGGTGAGTCCCTAGAGCCTATCGTATTTTATAGGATAATAAGTTAATAGGTATTGTGTCCCGGTCTGAGTATCGTATTGATTGTAAATAATTATATGTAATTTTACAGTTATTAAACTAGTCATTGCAATTGGTTTTTATCTGTAGCTTTGTTTGTGAAGAAGTGCTCTTGAGAGCTAGGAGTCTTAATGTTTGAATATACCGTAGGTGAATTAGGCGGTATCTCGGGTTAACGTCGGTGGGAGAATTCGGGTTCGATCACCGAGACGTGAAGGGATGTTCAGATAATGGCTCCCAGATACTGCTGTATCTAGTAGCGGTAGCATATGGGAATGTAACCACCATTAATACTTGATTCGGTTGTTGTTTAATTTGCGTACGGTTAGCCTAGAGTAAAAGAGCTTTGATTCCACCTAGATCTTGAGTGCACAATGGGAGAAAGCGCGATCAGAACAAATCAATTGGAATGTGCTAAAATGTCCATAATCATTCCCTTTGTTCCGCGTGAGGTGTTTAAACCAGTGGGGGAACTCGAGTCTGGAGTCGGTTTCACAGAAGTGCACGGGGCGGAGCGTATCTTTCAGCTCTTCAAAATAAGAGTTGCTGGTGATGTTTTAACGATAACGCCTTGTCCGATAGTCGATCTATTACGTTACTCAGACTAGGGCGCTAAGAGGCATCACCGAATATGGTCCCGTGACCGTTATTTAGGTTAGCACGCTAGGAGGCATCATCACATATGGTGTCGTGACCAGGATCGTAGGTTAGACCGCGATTAGGCATCATCACATATGGTGCCGTGACCAGGATCTTTAGGTTAGCACGCTAGGGGCATCATCACAATGTAGATTTGGTAAAATTAAAATTACGAATTTTACTTTACTTGTAAAGCTTAGTGTAGAAACAGCTGTATTTGACAAAACGTATGTTACCGGCGGCAATGCGTGTATTCAAGCTGTTACAGGTATTGCCGATGGTACGAGTAACTTGAAACAGAAGTCCATTTTAACAGGCTGTGTTTCAATTCAGAAAAATATGGACGCTGTAACGAAAGCAACTTTTAGGCTGATCCCATTCTATTTATCATTTAAAAGTACAATATTATTTATAATTTTTAATAATAAAATAATGAACTTAAAAACAATTTATTAGTTAAAGTGCGAGCACGCAATACACCACAGTCTTACAGAAAACCACACACTTTTTACTGCATTTCGCCAACTAAGTGGGGTAACCAGAGCTCAGCCTAACCTTGAAGTGAGTGGAGGGGTATTCGATAGGCGGCGACACTCTTTTGACTATTCAGTTATAAAGGTCTAATAGATTGTTTGCTGTAATGATACAGTGATAGTAGTAGGCGATTGCTGTGCTGAGGTCTCCAGTTGGATTTCCACGTCGCATCCAGTAGCCGCTCTGCGTATTTTAAGGCCAGAGGGCGTTGTGTGGTAAAATATTTATTTATTTATTCAAATGTGTGAAGTGAATATATTTTACGGGGTTCGGAGTTATTTCATATACGATCAAATAGTAAATTAACATAGATCGCGTAAAAGCATTTCTAATACTACCTAACTTTTAATAAAAAGGTATCCGTCGATTACAAAATATAGGCCCATCAAGCGTTATATCAAACAAACTAAGAGGTCACATGTAATCACTATCAAGGCCTTAAAGCTTGCTCGTAAATGTGACTACAGAGCCTGCATTTACGACGCGTCCATGACAAAATAGAGAAGAATCTACCTCGTAGTGGCAAACCTAACGATTGAAGGGCCAATCTTAGATAAAGATGCGAAACTACGTACTTGTAATCTCGCAAGGGCATGTTCTTGGTAAAACATTTTGGCATTAAGTTACATTACTTTGTGGCGATGTGTATGTTGGTTAATATTGAGAACTAAATCATAATATACTTTTATAGTAAATAATATAAATGATAGATATTGGCCTAGTTCTGTGTAATCGAGACATTCATCGTGTTAACATAATATGTCGTTTATATTTTATAAAGTAGCTACGTTTTATATATACTTCTATATTATTATTATTTTTATATCAGTACGTATTATTTATCATACTAATAAAAGAGTACAATAATTAAATATTAATAATTAAGCTACCTGCCTGTGAAAGTCCCATTAATATCCGTCCAGCCGTTCCAGAGATTAGCCGAAACAAACAGACAGGCAAAAGCCTGCATTAGTCAAAAGCTGTTAATTTGACATTTCAAACAAACACTTCTATATGTTTATATCAGCGTTTAGGTAAAGAATTTTAGCATACACAAATAAATATAATTGAAGTGTCTGTTTGTAATTTCTTATTTTTTTACATAAGTATATTCGATATTAATCAAGGATTTTGTCATAGTCAACATCATAGTCAACGGGACTGGAAAATAGCTGATGCTATAAGAAGTAACTTATGCTATATTATTGTTGAAAAAATATTTTAGAACATAATTTAACCACTAAAATAGTGAACAATATCCACTTCAAAAGTAACAACACACACGAGTAATACGGAGCGCAGCTAGTTGACAAATAAATGTTTCTAGTACGTATTTCTAAAGAAAAATAAACGACTGAGATTACATATACAGTTTGTTTTGAATAAATCAAATTAATAAAGAATATTTTAGTGAAAACAGAAGAATAAATTGAAAAAGACAAGACTGCGCTGAGTCTGAGATATGTCCTATACAAAGATATAGAGCAGAGTCCATAAGGTAAAGTGAAGTGAAAACTTTAGCCATTATGGTGTCTTAGAACGAACATAATTTTCTAGAGATCCTGGGCAACGTAGTTTGGCTCCAAGTTGCATCGCCATGAATTGCATACATATGTTATTATAGATTATCATTAGATTCATCAGACTTAGTCCTGTCCAAACGTATCACCTTTTTGATATCTAGTATTTAAAAAAATGTGTAATAGTTATTGCAATTAAATGAAATATATAATTCTACTTCTACATTCTACAGCTTTCGTCACAGTTTTTTGATGTGTCAACTTCTAATAAATCGATAAACGCCGGCTGCACGCACGAAAAAGGATGACAGCAAATGATTCAATTTTATTCATAAAAGTATGCAATCATTTCATCAATGTTTTGTTATGACGTCACGTTAAAATATCGTCCGTAAACCGACTTAACAGATAACCAATTTTCATTTCTTTATAGGTTCTTAGTAGTTCTTTTACATTTTTGTAGCTTATTTGTAAGACGGAGGAAATTATTTCTGAAATGGTCTATGTTGATTTATTTATAATCACCATTAAAATTTTTGATTGCTGCTGCTAATTTTCAAAAATAATTCTTTAACACAAATCAAATCGATCAAGTTGTATTCAAGGTTGTACTATACATGTGTCATTGATTTATAGCGATTTTATCGATTCGTTTAAAGTTTAAAGACTTACTTTATAATTGACAGACGAAAAATTATTTAATTAACTCAAGCTTGAGTTTTCAATATATATATATTCAGCTAGTTTCAGTTTTGAATATTCTGAATTGAATATTTTTAATATTTAGTTATGAAGAATTATGAAGTATGAATACTATTAATATGCCATTAGATAGTAGCCTGAATGCATCACTGAGTTAGAATCATATGTTTTCTATTACATTTATGCAATGAACATGACACATAGTTCATAATCCAACGGCATCCCGTGACTCTCTACAGGTCGTCAGACCATATTGTGGGGGTTTACCGGCGGCAGCGCTGCGATTACTGGTATGTGCAGAATACGGAGTGTCACGGCCCCAATTAATTTCATCGGTGTCGTAAGAGCCGATTTAGGAATATAATTATGCAAGACAATAACACAGTAAGTAGAAAAAAACCTTGAATCAAACGGGTGGGTATTAGGTTTCTCTTTGACAAGCTGTCGCTTTACAATTTTTTTTTTTAATATTTTAAAATATTTTTGGATATCTAACACACAACGCCATCTAGTCCCAAGCTAAGCAGAGCTTGTGTTATGGGTACTAGACAACTAATATGAATACATATATACTTTTACAGAAAGATTTATGTCCAGTAGTAAACTATTTAAGGATGGAAGTATACAGAAATAAGTATTTTTAATTTATGGAGTGACATAATGCAATATCATGAACAGGACAGAGTTTGCAGTTTACATTTAAGTCGTTTGATGTAGATCTACGGACCAATTAGTATATACACTGATTAGTATGAGTCCCTTTCTTTATAAAAAAGAGTAGATCATTTTGAGGTAATTATTGTAAGCTTTGTTTCTGAATCAACAATAGATTAACAGACATAAAGTGCGTAATGGCCTTTGACATTTTTCCGAATTCCTTTTTGATTAAACGTTTTCATTGTGAATCGTAACATTGTTCGTTTTATATATAGTGATTTACCAAAATTTCCTCAATCGTTAGCGCTTTCATGTCGATCGCAATTTGTGGTTTGTAGAAATGGACACGCAAAGAGTAATCAAGTTTATTTTTTAGGCATTATTTTTAATGTTATGGTTAAATGCGGTCTTTGAGTTTGTAGATAAAATTTTTCAAATGCCTATCTAAAGCCAATAGGTAACCTTTCTTATTAAAAAAATATTGTACCTACATATATAAGGCGTTTTCAGGAACTATTATTAGCATTGAATGTTAAGTTTCTGCCACATACTCGTATATTATCACTATTGTATCTATAATAATAAATAAATTATAAATATTTTGGACATGTTACACACAACGCAATCTAGTCCCAAGCTAAGCAGAGCTTGTGTTATGGGTACTAGACAACTGATATAAATACATATATACTTTTTTTGTAAATACATACATATTATACATAGGAAACACCCAAACTCCGGAACAAATATTTGTAGATCATAGAAACATTTGGTCCGACTCGGGAATCGAACCCGAGACCTCAAGAACAGCAGTCGCATACGCTACCACTGCGCCACAGAGGCGGTTTATCTATCTACATGCTATTGGCATTACATGTACTTATCGTGATGATATCTATCTCTTGAATTAGATTTTAATTGAATAATTATGTTCTGTGTTACGTATGCGATTTAATGATTTATTAACAATATTGATTTCGGTAACAAATATCAGTTTTCAATAATCAACAACTCAATAAGCATTAAGAATTTTAGAATAATTATATTATTTTGTAATTTCACTTTAAATCTGTATCAACGACAAATTGATTTGTTAACATTGTAATGGTCTGCAACACAACATATATATATCAAATATACACAACTTAACTCCTCGTTAATCTAGTTGTTGGTGTATGCGACAGCCGATCAAGAGGTCTCGGGTACGAATTCCGGATCGGGCAAAGTGTTCCCCCATCGGATTATGAGAGTGATAGAACAGAGAGTGCAAATGTGTTTGCGCATATTTTTGTGCGCTTTAATATACCTTGCGTAATTGGCTGATCTCCGTTGAGACTGAGCGCCTTGGCTGTAATCGGCTGGGAGAACATCATCAATGATGAATAATAATATCTAAACTCTTATTTTCAACATGTTGTGATAGTTTCTCTACCAGATAGTAATGACTAAATTTAAAATAACATTTTGAAATAACTATATAAAGACAACATAAAAACACTCGAATTAATTGATTAAACAGTACAATGCAAATGTGTAATATCTGTTTGTTTGATCAAAATATTGTTTACCGTTTCTCATTATTCCATTAAAATAAACGATTTACATACGGTTATAAACTCACATTTATTTCATGTCATTTATGTTAATTTTATGATATTGATAAATCTACTATGTGGTCATGTTGTAAATCCCAATGGAGTGTTTTATTTCCGGCAATAATATACCTACTCGCTGTGTTTGCGTTACAAATTCTATATATATTAAAGTTTTATAAGCATTTTTTTTAGATTTTAAATTAAAATTAATTTATTCTTGTCAGTAGTCTTTAGAAATCTGCGAACTTGGCTTAATGAAATCACTTAAACTAGAGAATGAGAAGTGAAATTATTCTTGCTTTTGTAATGCATGCACACGTGCGTCGGCGCTTGCGTTGGTGAAGCGAAGCGAGGGGTGAAACGCATTCTAGTCGGGTGCGCAAATATATCCGATGGTAATACGTATAATCCTCCGAGCACTTGTTTCCAAAAATAGGTTATGGTTAAAGTCTACTATGATACGGCTGTAATATGATTTTTCACGCGAAAATTCTGACTGCCATCAGACCCACAAAACCAAAGTAACCGCACGGATTGCCAAAGATGTCGTTATGATAGTACCACTATTTATTACACTCGTATAATGACCTGGCTAGGATTGTATCTTTTTGTAGTGTGTAAACGAGCTCGAGCCACGAGCCTCACAAAAAAAATAAGTGTATGACTATAATTAAAAGTATTTTATTGAAATTTTTATATGTATTTATTTGGTTGAAAGAAAACGTTTCTGAGCATGTTTCGATATTTACTAATTGAGAGTATAAATATGGTTGATAGGCATAGAAGAAAGTTTCATATTACGCTGAGTTTATTAGTCAACACTGGTCGTTGCTTATTAGGACTAACCAGTTTATATCGGTTCATTTGCTTAGTTTAGTTTTAGAACTCGTGAAAGTGGTCCAGCAGTAGCAGTACGCTAAAAGTAATATAAAACTTACTTGTGATCAAAAAGGTTATTTATGCCTTAAGTTTATTCTATTCTACTGTTCTTAAACAATAATACAATAATTACAACATTTATAATTTTTAAGGATTACATAAATTCTATTAGGCATGTAGTAACTTAATTATTATTTAACAGAAATAATTTAGTTCTTTAAATGTAAAGTTTTATTATTTTCATTAAAATAAATATAGTATTTTTCTTATTTTATGTTGAACAGCAGTCTGCTGCGAAATGTGAGCACTATCAAAATATTTGGCTATGTAATTAATTGCTCACGTCTTAATAGTGATGGAACCTCGGTGGATATATCGCCCCACTGATAATTTCTTCTTTGCGCAATGAGTAGATCCTTACAAAAAAGAAATAATTATCTTTGATAAAACAATTAGATTAGAGATAAGCATCTAAGAGATCTGCTGATACATTTTTTTTTGTATACCTACTTATAGATATAAAGACATTTATGTATATTGTTTTGTTTCAGTTTGAGGCGATGGTGGGTCGCCATGGTGCGAACTGGTAGTGCAATGGAGGTATGTAGCAATCACTCACAGATAAAAGAGACATAATAACTATTGACAATGTGAATTTTACAGCTGTTCTAATTTAGTAAGGCTTTTATAAATTAATCTAACCATCAGACTCTAATATGGCGAATGAGCTATGTAGGTCATGTTTCGCCATGTTGGAATCAGTTTGACCACAATAATACAACAATTTTATAGAAACCAGTGTTAGATCAATTATTTCATTGAATTTTGCTGAGTCGGCGAGGGTCCTGAAGACTTTATAACTCTTCAATTAAGCGGTGAAATAATCAAAGGCTGCAAATGTGTTCGTGATCCTTTTATTGCAGGTGTACTTAAATAAATATTTTTAATGAAGTTTGCACTTATAGTTTACGAAAAATAATAAATATGGAGGATGGTATTGTATGTGAGTTTTTGGTTAGACTCATAATTGAATCTGTACCTGCAGTGTTATAGGTAACTCTCATTAACACAGGTACAGAACAGAACAGGTACTGAGCGATTTCATGAGTTGTAATATTTTCATCAAGTTCGAATACTCGTCCCAATGGTTAAATCATCCCTATATTCAAAGCTCTAACCTAGTTAACAGGAATTCCAATAATGTACTGTGTACATAAACCACGCTCTATTATCAATCGATTATCCCTCCAGTTCAATAAGAGATAACAATCGATTACGATAAAGACACAATGAATAATTGGTTCTGTGTTTCAATCATAATGTTTCGATGATACACACACATAAGCGTTCGATGAACCTTCATGGATATTCAACCAAACCACTCCATCGTTTGCCCAAATAGTATAAATTTATGTTATCTACATACAAGTATGTGTCTGTTAATCTACGTTAAATATATTGGTTTTATTTGAATATTAAAATGGAGTAGGCAGTATATTTGAGTTGAGTATATTAAAAGATCTCTCATTTTTATATATTTCTGAGTACCTAGTCTAAATGTCATGTTATAACTAAGTATTTATGAAGAGCTATTCAGTAATTGTCATTATTTTCAACTTAAAATACTAATTATAAATAATATTTCGTGAAAATATGCTACTGCTATACACAGACTAACTAAAACGAACGAAACGTTTTCCAAATTAATTAAATAGCAAATGAAATAAGTCGGCTTCGTATTCTATTTTACAGGCTTATTTATATTTTAATGCATTTCACAAGCCCAATTACGACTTACACCATACTTTTTAATTATTTAAATCTCTACCAATAACCAGCTTCAGCTGAAGAGTTTGTTTGTTTGTTTGAATAATCGCTATTATCAGGTACCGCTGGTCCGATTTGAAAAATTCTATCAGTGTTGGATAGTCCATTTATCGAGGAAGGCTATAGGCTATATATCATCACGCTACTACTAATAGAAGTGGAGCACCAACGAAGAAAGTTTAAAAAACGGGGGAAAATTTTCACGCTACGGGCAATATAAGACGCAAACGAGGTTGCGTAGGTCAGCTAGTTCATTATAAGATTGCAAGTAAGAGGTTATATCAAGCACTAGATTTTATCCTTGGCTATGCCCGTGTGTATATCAGTTATCGCTATAAAGAGTACAAAGAGTATAAAGAGTACAAAGAGTAGTAGTATAAGCTTATGTCCTTCCTCAAGAATCAAAGTATCTAAATGCCATATTTCATTAAAATCGGAGCAGCGTTAGTAAGCCGTAAAAGAGTAACTTACAGACAGACTAAGTTATCAATCCTCTACTGTCAATAATTATATGTACCTATGACACTTTCACAAGCAAGATTGTCGTTGTGAAGTCGGTTAGATTTCAAAAAAGGAAGAGGTTATCAACTAGACTGTATTTGTTTTATGTTTGTTACCTCATAACGTTCGACTGGGTGAACAGATTTTGATGATTGCTTTTTTATTGAAAGCTGGTGCTTTCTGTGTGTTAACCCGTGATTTATTAGGGGGCCTAGTTGGTGTTCCAATTCTTTAAAAAATAGTACGGCCCACTCGCAACAAGGAACACAGTTACTATGATCATTGAGCAGTTTGCGTATTCAAACTTCATCTTTTTCAGGTACGTATATAGTTTGGTAACGACGGTTACGAGTAATGTAGCAAATAAAGCAAATTACTACCTCAGTTTAGATTTGTATCTCGTATGGATTTTAATAATTAAAAAAATTGGTTGTCTATATAGTCGGTTTACGGACGTTAGTTTAACGTGACGACGTCATAACAAAACATTGATGAAATGATTGCATATTTTTATAAATAAAATGAGCGTAACGGGACAATGCGCGCAACGGGACAATGAGTCATCCTTTTACGGGCGTGCAGCCGGCGTTCATCGATCTAATAGACGTTGTCACCACAAAATATGCAACACTCTTTTTATAGCTTACTGTCGATAACATGATTTATTTAAAAATTCTAATGAGCTGAATACCCCAACCCATATCGAATACCCAAACTCGCAACGTATCGTTTTAACTTTAATTCACCATTCATGGGCTATATAATTTTATTTTCTTTTTCACATATCACACGTAGAATAGTGGTATTATAATATATTTAAGTACCCATAAACTTCTACACTCAGAATGGTTTATTATCAGTAAAAGTCATATAGGATTACAGCCTTCTCTGTTAATTTTCTTCAGATCTACTTATTTACTGGTTTACTATTATTTCCCGGCGAAAACGAGTAACATAAAAGTGGTCGTTACATGCCCATTAAATGCATAACGTTGTCCGGTGTACGATTTTCATAGATAGGGTAATAACATTAAACTTTTATGGTGTAAACACTGTTTTGCAAAGAGAATGGGTTGGAATTTAGGGTCGGTGTATATACATATGTAAAGTCACGTTTTGTTTTATTTTATTGAATGCATAAATTAAAATTTGTTTACATACTAAGTTTTGTTTAGAAACCGAGTATACCTAAAGAGCGTTATGGCTAGAGTAAAATGAGAGTCAAGTTCGGGTTGTCAGTTGTCAGCCTGAATTGAGTAGCATACACACTTTTGAGAGAAAAGGCAGTTTTTTGTTATGTTCTACGCCGCCATCATTGCGAATGTCTGATAAAAAATAATACCTAATACTCCAAATATATAACTCTCTTCAAACCTGTAGGCAGAAAAAAATCAAAATACTGTAAAATTTAATTTTAAAAACATAACATTTAAAACAATACATCTGTTTTATGATAACTGTCTTTCGAAATTTTCTTAAATAAACTAATATTAATATACACTAAATATTGACAATGAGCATAAAATTTTCACGGTGGATATTTCTGAAATATTGTTTTTGATGATTTGATGATTGAAACATAGTATGAAGTGAGAATAATGCTGATCAAGACTGAATCCTGAATCCCATATTACGGTACGGTATGATATGGCTGTAAGTGTTTTTAGATCGACTTTCTTAGTGACACATAACTGCAGAAAAATCCTCTCAAATAACTAGTGTAACAATGCAACTTCTTTATTTTCTACAAAACATGGCTAATATAATGCATTGTATCATTATTAAAATGTTTGAGCACATTGAAATGAACAAAACAACACACCTCACTAAACATATTTTAACTTGTTTGTTGGAAGAATGCCAGTAACTTAAAACTAGTTTAAATGCAGTACTGATGGGCTTTCGGCTCGTGTTGTGAACTTGGCTGCATCTTTTACAATTTGCATTTTCTTTTTTTGCTGGTAAGTAGATGATGCCGAAATCAGCCAAGCAAGAATATAAAGGGTTAATTCTTTATTCTTGTTTGTTTTTCCTTTATACAAGTTTTCGTGGAAAAGAGTGCGAAAAACGTGTTTTTTAGGTGTGGCTTCGTTTTTTACGTATGTAATCATAGTTCTTAGCTATAGTTACATACTTTGACTGCCTCGGTGGCGTAGTGGTCTCGGGTTCTATTCCCTGTTTGTATGATCTGCAAATATTTGTTTCGGAGTTTGGGTGTTTTCTATGTATAATATGAATGTCTCTTCTTCCTAGCCATTATTAATACCAAGATTAGGGGTCGGCTAATAGTTCCACCTGTTTTACCCTGAATATCAGTTTTTACACGAAGCGACCGGCATCAGAGACCTCCGCAACCCTGAGGGTGAACTGTATTCGAAGGTGAAACTAGCGTCAGCATATTTAAGGACACTGACTCGATTACCAAGTTTCATTCATGGCAACCGGGACCGACGGCTTAACGTGCTCTCCGAGGCACGGGTATGTATAATATGTATGTATTTACAAAAAAAAGTATGTAAGTATTTATATCAGTTGTTTAGTACCCATCACACAATCTCTGCTTAGCTTGGGACTAGATGGCGTTGTATGTTATATGTATGTCCGAAATATTTATTTTTATTTTATAGTTTGAAGTAACTAATATATTTTATTGTACTGTACACATTTTTTTTATTAGAGATTTCATGAATGCTGCCATTGTAGGACAAAGGAAGGAATTGATGGATGTAAGAGATTGAAAAGTGTCAGAGGACTGCTTTATTCAGAAATGGTTAAAAGAAAATAAAAAGCTAGTTAATATGTAATCATTCAATCTCGGGCCGGACGTTTATAAACAGTCTTTAGTTTAAAGAAATATACAAACCTTTTGATGTATTTGAATCAGTTCGTCAAATGCTTATCTTAATCTTTTAAAAGTTTAGATAAACGTGTAAAATCTACATGAAGCTGTAAAAACATACTACCGTCGACGCAAATAAAAACTAAGTCAATAAAAAAAAAAACTTGGAAAACATTCCTGAGATAAAATTACTCTTAAAAACTTTCGATTGGACCAAAAACTTTTTTAATATTCAACTTCAATGATTTCCATACAGTTTTAATGGGAATAAATTCTTATTTGAGTTTGTTTTATTTTATTTACTAAAAAAAACATAATCATACAAAAAGAAAATCAACGATGTTTTTAAAAAAATCTCGTTTTGGCATCTTTAAGTTCAAGTACTTATGTCTGGGTACCTTTTTATTATTACTAATCTACTTCATTTTATTGGCTTAGATCAAAAACACATTTTATCAAACAGAAACATACACGGACATCGTAATCGGTTCCTACTCATTGAATCATTTATTTCGTATAATCTGCGTGGATGGGTATCATAAACGTGGATCAAAATGTACCAACAAAATTACCGTCGAAACAATCAAAATGGAAAGTGTGATCGGAATGAACGCCATATTTTTATGCCTTCACAAATGTATTTGGAAATCCAATTAAACATTTTGTTATGGTGAAATGACAAATCGCTTGGATTACGGGCTCATTTTTGAAAATTACAGGTTTTTTGTTTGTTGGCACTGATTGACAATAATTCAGATGTAACCTTGTATTTTATCTAAAAACATTTATATCTAGATGAAAATGTTTTAATTTATAAAATTAATAATAATCGTGTTGTATACATCGTCTTGAAAACGCTACGTAGAGCTAACTGATTATTAATTATTGTAGTTGTTGTATTATAGGTACTTTGATAATTAATTGTATTTTCATCAATTCATCATCATTGGCCTTAAGATATTTCATGTTGCCAGATTCAATTGATGGCATGCAAAACATACACATAATCAGGAGATAGCAACATAAGAATGTGAATGATAACTAAATTATTTAAATATTTAACAGTACTGTCTTAACAAAAATTTTAGTACTACGAATTTAAAAGGTTGTTAGCGTAAAATTGGCGCTTCCTAATCCAAGTTTTAAAAAAGTGCTATAAAATAATAGCATGAGAAACTTGTCAGTGCAGGCCCCTTAGGGTTTAGTTATAAAATTCTACCAACACAAGGTTCTGTAAAATTTTTAAGTGGAAAAAGATAGCGATTTGTGAAAAAATGATACCGGAGGCTTGATTTCAGAATAGCTCGTGGGAGAGCCACTCGACCGGAGTGATACCATGACCTCACAGAAAACCGGTGTGAAACAGCGCCTGCGCAGTGTATCACCGCCTGAGTGAAGATACCGGAGGCCCATACCCCTCCCCCTCCCCCCAGCCCTCGCCCCATCCCCCAAAGGCCAGCCGCATTTGTGACGCTTCAGGTGATGCGGTTATCCATCCGACGTAATCGCTTACCATCAGGCAATATGTCTGCTCGTTCGCCCACTATTACATAAAAAAACATTTCTAGTAGTAAAGGTATTCAAACGTTCATCTTCTTTTTACAGACTCTGTACTACTATTATAAATCCGAAAGTAGCTCTGTCTATATGTCACGCTTTCACGGTCAAACCACTAAAGCGATAGTAATTATAACCTAAACCAGTATTTTTTCTTTTCGCATTTACTGAAATTGGAAATTAAGTAGTTAGCCCGACTGGCGGAGAGCGGACACTTTAACAAGTTTAACTGACAAGTAAAATAAATTATTTTATTCAAAGGTTTAAAAGTACTTGAACCAACAAAAAAATATATTTATTTATAAAACAATCTCGCGATTTCTTGTGTTTGCACCACTTTACAGAAGCATAGTAGCGCAGTTCAGCGTTCGACAAACAATACTTCAAGTTTCAAACTCTGTCTCATCCTGTTTTATTTCGTCGTTAAAAATACCCGTCCAGATGAAATTGTTGCAAAAATACTTTAGATTTTAATATTTTTCATTGTTTCTCATTTCAGCCTTAGTATAATTTTACAGGATAGCAGAATGAAAATTGTATACTGTAGGTACCATTCCAAAAAGTAAGGACCTGTTTCAGAAGTTCTTGATAAAGTTCTACATAGTTATCCGCTATATAACATGTATAACATTATTCGAGAGATAAAAGTTGCTGATATTTATATCTATATTTAACATTACTTGTCTCTGTCTCAGACTTATAAACCGCAATCTGTAGTTTTTTGACCGATAAGTTCATATCATAGACTATAAAGTATAAAGATATATATGATTTGAAGATATAATTTATACTGATAACAGTTAAATGTTGAAATTTAATACTCTTATGGAAACATAATATATTACTCTTATAAGGCAAAAGGAATATTATAATCAGGATGGGGTGATCTCTGGTTCTACTGAACCTATTTGAAAAGTCTTTTACAAATAGAAAGCCACATTATTTGTGCCATAAGCTATAAATATTAACCTGAGAATAATAATTACCGCGATGTTCAATATACACGCGGACGAAACCGAAGGCAAAAGTAAGTAATGAATAAATGAATTGCTTCTCTTAGAATTTTGAAACTCTTCTTTCATCTTTTGAGGGTAGTAAATACTTTAAAAGAAAACATAGTTGCAAAAAATCCAATGTTAATACTTCTGGCTTATCTATTAATGAGTTAAACACATATTTTAAACGTTACTTTAACTAAATGACAGCTGAAATTCGAACGACTTTTTAGTTTTAGTTCCTCTGTTAACTTCAATGATTGATTAAAGGGAATTCGTGTTCGGTTTAATTGATTTTCCAAAGTGTTTATTGTTCACTGATTAAACAGCATGTGTTAAGCTTCTACACATTTTATAAAGTATTGAGATTAAATATGTTTATTCTAGTTACTTCTTATTTGGTTGTACGTAATGATTGTGTAGATTCAAACTGAACATATTTTGATTTTAATTTTGATGTGTGACACAAAAAAATAACATAAATAACACTAAACCTATATTATTGCAATCATAAAGCTAAAAAGATTTGATACTTACTGTTGTCTTACCGAAATGGCCAAATACAATTGGATTGACAGGTTTTAAATATATTTACAGGTTTTTGAATTCTACAATTGCAGTTATATAAACACTTGTCTAACTAAATTCATATTATCATCAGAAATATTTTCTAAGGTCAACGATTAAAACTGCTTCGAGTTACTAAACAAAAAAATCTCTCATACATGTTATGTGTGTATAATGGTATAGGGAATGAACATTTTTTTAATATTTTGGATGTTACTAAAACGTTTCCATTTAGTCCATACTAGCTGAACCCCGTGGTGCTACCCGCGGTACGATGATAACTGCGGGCAACGCCGCGAGGCGAAGCTATATCTTTATAAATAGTAGCCTATGTGTTATTCTGATGTATAAGCTATATTGTGGTAAAGTTTCATTCAAATCCATTCAGTAGTTTTTACGTGAAAGAGTAACAAACATCCATACATACATACATCCATACTTACAAACTTTCGCCTTTATAATAGTAGTAGGATTTATGTTTCGGATTAATTCCTATTAATAAGTAAATCGGGTATCTGCAAAAAAGTTGCAAATCAATACCATCAGCAACATTTTATACGATCTGTTACGACTACGAGTGTTTACTGCCGCTTCAACATCGTGACATCGGGCGTTGGGGGCTGTGCAAGGGTCAAGTTGTGGATTGGTAAAGTTCCGCTGCATACCTGTGCTACGTAAATAAACAAAACAAATCTTAGAGGCTTGTACAATTTATTTACACCTTTAATAAAAACTTTTATGTTGCTTTTGGTTCCTTGCACAGCTTATTAAGAATTACATAGAAATGTCCGTGAAACGCTCTCCACCTAAGACGTCGACAAATTATATGGAACACATCGTGTCTGAACCGGAATTAAATGTACTGAGTGAAGGCTCCAACGCCACTAAAAAACGGAATAGACGTCCGCGCCCGGAACCGACTCAGTCACCTGGACATTCTGATGAACTAAAGCAAGAAATTATGGGACTGTTGCACAGCTGGAAATCGGAACTTGATACAAAACTAAATGATATTAATAACCAACAGAATTCCTTAATAAAGAAACTGTCCACCGATATCTGTGATTTAAAAACACAGGTTGTTAAAATTCAATCCTCGAATGATGAAATTGCTCAATCAATGGCTTTTATTAATAACCAGTACGAGGGCATTAGAGCTGGTCTAGATAGTCTCCAGAAGGAGCGGCTGGAACAGCGCTTATGTATTGAAAGTCTGGAAAGAAAAGTGCAACATTTGCAATTGAAATCAAGATCCTCCAGCATTGAGATAAGGAACATTCCTCCCAGCGTGAAGGAGACTAATACGGACCTGGTTAATGCGCTTTGCGGGATCGGGGAAGTAGTTGGGGCGCAAATTTCCCCTACAGACCTTCGAGACATTTATCGCATTCCCGGCAAACCTGGGCTGACTCGTCCGATAGTTGCTGAATTCCTTACAGTGCAAATGAAACAGAGAGCTGTCTCCGCCGTTCGAGATTATAATAGGAACAAACCAGCTGCTGATAAGCTAAATACGGATCATCTAAAAATAGCGGGTAAGCGCCAGGCAATCTATGTAGCTGATCACCTCCCAGCAAGTACCAAAAAGTTATTTTTCCAGTCCCGGGAGTTCTCTAAAAGCTACGGTTACCAATATTGCTGGACAACAAATGGTAATGTTTTTATACATAAGGTGGATGGAGATAAGCCTATACTCGTGTCTTCAGAGCGGATTTTGTTGGACCTTAAGCCTCCTAAGTGACTCTCTCTGGGCTTGATGTTTCTTCTTTGTAGCTTTTGCATGCTTTTATTTTTACATTTATTCTGTATTTTACACTATAACACAAAAGTACAATACTACTTACAGACCTTACACACATATAACTCAGCACAAAGATATACGCTTTGCCAAATATTGATTACAAACATTCTATACCTAGACTCATACAAATATAACTCATACATATTACAAACATACATCCATTACCACACAATTAAATACGACGATCTCTCCAATAGGGTCCTTTCCTTCACGTTACTACATACTAGAACGTACCTTACATTAAGATCCACGTACTTTTTTAAATTACATTTCATAAATGAATGATATAATAAAAATTAATAACATTCTAGATTCAACTGAGGTGGGTAGGGCTTATACTTGTTTGCCCGGGGAATGCCAAAGATTTATAAAAGTTGGTAAACCTATTACATTAATACACATGAATATAAGAAGTTTGAATAAAAATTTCATTTCAATTTCATATGTTATTAGCTACGACAAAAATTTTTTTTGACGTCATAATATTGACGGAATGTTGGCTTTTAAAAACTGACAACCTACCAATCCTAGACGGTTATACAGCACATTACACTAAAATTAATTTTAACCAAAACGATGGCATAGTTATTTATACCCGTTCACAGTTAACATGCAAAATACACGAACCATTGTTCAAAGGCGGAAATGGTCTCGTTTGCGAAGTAGACAATTGCCTAAGTATTATTGCAGTATATCGTTCGCCGTCATTATCATCCAGAGATCAATTTGATAATTTTTTAACCAGCTTAAATGATGCTTTCAACAACCTGAAAAACCAAAACAAAGTTTTTGTAGGAGACATTAACATAGATATAGGCCCAACCAGTTCAGATCCACTATGTGATGAATATCTAACATTCAATGCTTCCCATGGCTTCTACCCGTCCCATTACTACCCTACAAGGAACATATCTTGTATAGACCATTTCATTATTAAAACTAAATTAGATTCAACTACCTTAGTACTGAAAACTTACATAACTGATCATATGCCTATTGTCCTCATTTTAGAAAAAGAAGTCACCACTGCACGTAATGATAAAAATAATAATATTTCAGACTATACCCAAATAAAAACAGATTTGGAACAAACAAATTTCAGTGAGATTTTGGCAGAAACTGACGTAAATGTAGCAACAAATAGGTTTGTATCCCTGATCTCTAGTGTTATACATAAACATACTCGGGTTATTAAAGTTGCCGGACGTAATAGAATGTTGAAACCGTGGATGACACCAGGTTTGTTAAAATGTATTAGGAACCGTGACAGACTCCATTGCAAGTCTAAGAAAAACCCAGACAATATGACGGCTAAATTAATTTATGTTCGATATCGGAACTTCTGTAACAGTCTATTGCGTAGGCTGAAAGTTGAATATTTTAAGTGTCAAATTGATAAAGCTGGTAATAATCCTAAATCTCTATGGAAAACTATTAAAGACATTTCAGGTATCCGTAAAATAAGAGCCATTCCTAAAGAACTTTTGAATATCTGCAATGACCCGAAAACTCAATTATTACGAAACTCACATCAGATTACACCTCTCTCCGTGGATCACTAGAAAATACTATTATCAGGCTTACAGACATTGAAAAATGCCAACATTTTATATCTGAGACGGTGGAGTGTGTTGATACCCGCCTAAAAGTTTTAGAAACTAACACTGCGAATAACGGCGACTACAAGGTTCAATTAAGCGTTTTAGAAAATAAAATTTTGTTAATGGAACAGCAGGCACGACAGTGCAACATTGAATTGTGCAATTTGCCTGAGCGGCGCGGCGAGAACCTCGTTAGCATTATGGAAACCCTTGGAAATGTTATTAAGCAGCCAATTAAAACAACTGACATTGTGGCTGTTCACCGTGTACCTCACGCCGATCAAAATAATCACCGCCCGAAAAACATTATACTGAAGCTGACAACCAGAATGCTCCGTGATAACATTATCTCCGCATACCGTGGCATAAAGGGACTAGACAGCGCGAAGTTAGGTATCGGAGGATCACAAGTCAACACCATATATGTTAACGAACACTTAACACTTAACAACAAAATGTTATTTCGTCGGTGTCGCGAATCCGCCAAACAACACGATTATAAATACGTATGGGTTAAACATGGAGTCATACTGGTGCGTAGGCAAGATACGTCGCCCGCAATCGCCATTCGATCCCTACCTGACATTGGCAAAATTAAGTGACTTTTTAAGCAATGCAAAAATGCCTTCTATTAAGGACAAAATAGGCGTACTGTCTCAAAAGATAACGAGATACTTTATTAACTATTATTTTTTAGAACGTGGGTATATTTATAATTTTTATATTCTTATTAATGGCTGTGGCTTTGTTGTAATGAAGTGTGTTCTAATAATGAAATCTACTATCATGTGGTTACTAGTATATTATGTGTGTGGTATTCCATTACTAGTTATTTGTTACGTATGGACGTTTATAAGTTTTACATATTATAGGGCACAAACAATTGTTGTAATTTGTATTGAAATTGTATTTACTAACGGCTACAAGGTTCAAGCTGTGTTACAATGTTTTTTTAGTTTACCGCGAATTAATAATGAATAATTTATCTGTATATTACCAAAATTGTAGTGGCTTACGGACTAAACTTCACACATTATATATGAGTATTCTGTCGCACAATTATGACATTATTGTTTTAACGGAGACATGGTTTCATTCGGATATCAAAGATAGCGAGTTCATTGATTCACGCTACCGAGTATTTCGATGCGATCGGGACCGTACGGCGAGCGGCCGGTTGGATGGTGGAGGCGTACTGTTAGCCGTGCGGGCGGGGCTCGCTGCATCACGAGTCGTGGTACCTACCGGAGCGCCCTGCCCGTCTGCGCCGCTCGTTGACCATGTTCTCATAGAATTACGCGCGCGAGACTACTGCTGTATTGTCAGTGCGGCGTACATACCGCCTTCTACCGATGCAGATAGTTATAGGATACATTTGGAGTACGTAACATTTGTGTTGCATATGACCTATGTTAAAAATTATATATTACTCGGTGATTACAATCTACCAAAAATGAAATGGATAGAACATAATAAGTACTTATTACCTGATGCCACTAACAATATTACGACGTGTCGAATCCTAACTAATTTTATGAATATCTTCAATTCTTATCAGTGTAACAAACTAAAAAATAAAAAGGGAAGAATATTAGATTTATGTATAACTGACATTTTAAATTGCGAGTCAGCTCTGCCCGCAGTTCCGCTGGTACGAGCTGATGACAACCATCCCCCTTTCTATATGATATTTCCGGTTAGTAATAATGTTCGACATATGATAAAACAACCGTTATTGCAATTTGTGTTTGACAAAGCTGATTATACATTGATAAACAAAGATATTGCAGACATTAATTGGAATAACCTTCTGTATGGTGGTAATGCGGAATCAATGGTGACCATATTTTATGAGCGAATCCTTGAAATAATTAGGAGACATGTACCTACGAAAATTAGTAAACCATCTCAATTTCCTGTTTGGTTCTCACCTGCTTTAATTCATATATATAAAAATAAAAATAACTATTGGATAAAATGGAAGAAGTATTGTAACAAATCCGACTATGAATTATTTTCGCTTTATAGGCAGAGATTTAAACATGAATCGCACAAGTGTTATAAAGATTATATGGCAGCGGTTGAGAGTAGTATACAAAAACACACAAAATATTTTTGGACATTCATAAATAATAAAAAAAAGAAATCAGATATACCTAATATAATGACCTTTAAGAGTTTGGTGGCTAGTAAACCTGATGAAGTGTGTCTCTTATTCTCAAACTTTTTTAAATCAGTTTTTGGGCCCTCGGACGTACCTGATCATTTTGATATAGATGACATACCTGATTGCCATAGTGTGTCGGACGTGATATTTAGCCATATAACACTCTCTGAGGAGGCAGTTTTTAAGGAATTAAAAAATCTTGATGCCTCCAAAGGGGCTGGAGTGGATAATATACCGCCTATATTTCTTAAAGCCACTGCTCAAACGGTTTACCAACCTGTTCATGTTATTTTTAACGCATGTCTAAAGGAGGGTATTTTTCCAGCCATTTTCAAGTCAGCCCGTATTGTACCAATTTTTAAAGGTGGTGACAAATCCAATATAGAGAACTACCGTCCTATATCGATTCTGTCCGCCCTGTCGAAGACTTTCGAAAGGTTGGTCCATAAGTATATTTACCCGTCAATTCATAGCCAAATTATTGAACAACAACATGGTTTCGTACAAAAACGTTCAACCAACACCAACCTTTTAATATACACATCCTATTTATTTGAAAGAATGGATGAAAATAAACAAACAGACTGCATTTATACCGACTTTCGGAAGGCATTTGATAGGGTGGATCACAAAATTTTATTGCAAAAATTGGCTTTTAACGGCATACGTGGTAACCTGTGGCGTTGGTTTAAGTCTTATATCACAAACCGAACACAAAAGGTAGTCTTACACGGTCATGAATCAGTCTTTGTTCCTGTAAGTTCTGGAGTTCCGCAAGGTTCCATTTTGGGCCCACTACTATTTATAATATTTATTAATGACATACGTAACTGTTTTCAATTTGGTAATTTCTTACTCTACGCCGATGATCTCAAAATTTATCATAAAATCGAAGAAATGGACGACCACTACAAATTACAACAAGACCTTAATCGATTTTCAGACTACTGTGTGAGAAACAAACTGGAACTTAGTATTAATAAATGCAAATCTATAACCTTCACAAAAAAGAAAAGCATCTCCAAATTTACTTACAATTTATCTGGAATAAGCCTTGAAAGAGTAGAATTGATCAGAGACTTAGGAGTCACTTTAGACAGTAAACTGCACTTAGATATACATATCGACACTATTATCAACAAAGCCTTTAGGATGTATGGATTTGTTGTCCGGTCATGCACTGATTTTACTCAGGCCTCTACTTACCTTCACCTATACAATTCTCTGGTCCGTTCGCAACTTGAGTTTGCAGTACCGATTTGGAACCCTTTGTATGACAGGTATGTCAAAGACCTTGAAGCCGTTCAAAAGAAATTCTTACGCTGTATTCAATATAAGTGTTGCCAAAATAAACGTACGTATAAAGAGCTACTATTGCAATATAAATATATAACATTGGAACATAGACGCCTATATTTACAAGCAGTAATACTGTATGACCTTTGCCACAGCCATTACGATTGTATCCCACTCACCAGAAAACTATGTTACAGAGTGCCCACTAGATCTCATTGTCGCAACGAGCAGAAAATATTTGCAACAACTATATGCCGAACCAATGCTGGTAGGCGCTCCCCAATGTATCGCTTAGTTGAATCCTACAATACACATTTCAATTGTATCGATATAATGGCGATGCGTCCAGGCGCGTTTAAGAGATTGTTGTCAGAGAGGCTGGCATTGCTTTAGTCTCTGGATCTGGGTTTTTTCCTGCATGGTATATTGTGTTGTATTTGACTTTTGTTTGTGTGTATTTAAGTATGTATGTATGTAACGCGAGATGACCGTTGGTTCATGCACTTATTGTTTGTTGTTAATATGTGGTAAATGTCGCTGGTGTCATAATTGCTACTGTCTTGTGTCAATTATTTTATAATTATATATTGTGTCACTGTTTATTTACCTAAATAAATAAAAAAAAAAAAAAAAAAAAAAAAAAAAAATTCTCGATAAATCACGTTTGTAATTTCTTCAAAGACATAGGCAGAAACTTGGCTGACCAGATTCACCAATCCATGGTCTCTTATGAGTCTGAACCCCATCATACAGTCTCTACACCCTGTGTCCTAAATAGCCCAACTAATTCCCTGGTACTTCTGGAAGTAACCTGTTCCGACATTCAATCGATCGTCTTGCAGTTGCGAAAGGAATGTGCTTCAGGATGGGATAACATCCCATCTAGGGTATTACAATAATGTCACCATGTGCTCGTACCATCCATAACCCACATTTGCAATCTTGCTCTAAGCTCTGGTGTATTTCCTGCGGCATTTAAAAAATCAATTATCCACCCAGTATATAAGAGCGGGGACAGAGACTGTGTCAATAATTACAGACCTATTTCTGTACTGCCTGCCCTTTCTAAAATATTGGAAAAGGTATTAAATAGGTCAATCAAATCATTTTTAGAGAAATTTCAGATATTAGCTCCAAATCAGTATGGATTTCGTCAGGAAATGTCAGCTGAGGATGCAATATTAGATTTAACTAACTCAATTGTAAAACATCTAGACAACAAAAATAAGTGCCTATGCATATTTCTTGATCTCTCGAAAGCTTTTGACACGGTCTCTGTTGCCATTCTACAAGAGAAGCTCTCGAAGATGGGTGTACGAGGAATTCCCTACGAAATTTTTAAAGACTACCTTGTAGATAGAAAAATTTGTGTACAAGTGTGCGACCACACTAGTGATGAGGGTACTATACGTTATGGCGTCCCGCAGGGTAGCGTACTGGGCCCTACTCTGTTCCAGATTTATGTGAACGACCTATGTACTCTGCAACTACCCAACACCACTATCTTTACTTATGCAGATGATACTGCTCTTCTTGTCTGGGGAGCAAACTGGGAAATCGTTAAAGCAAAAGCAGAGCAGTCACTTTCCAAAGTTAAAAAATGGTTAACAGAAAACCTACTAACATTAAATTTAAATAAAACTCACTTTTTAACCTTTGCCATTAATGAAAGTAATCAAGCGCCAGATGCCTTTTCTGTAAGATCACATGACTGCTCTAACCGAGACGAGTGCTCATGTCGGGAACTTGCGCGAGTGAAACATATTAAATACTTAGGGGTATGTATGGATGGTGGATTAAATTGGAACAAGCAGATTGACTTGGTGACAACTAGACTGAGACGGCTAATCTGTGTTTTTAAACCATTAAGAAGCGTGCTCCCATTCGAAACAATTAGAATGGTCTACCTAGCACTGTGTCAGTCTGTCATACAATTCTCCATCACGGTTTGGGGGGGCGCCGCAAAAACCCATCTTATTCGTCTAGAGAGAGCACAAAGAGCAGTTCTTAAAGTAATGATAAAAAAACCCTTCAGATACCCAACAACGCTCCTTTACTCCAAATGTAAGGTCCTGACAGTGCGCCAGTTGTACGTGCTCCGATCGATGCTGAAAAAGCATCAAGATGTACCTCTTCCAAGGGCAAAAAGGCGCAGTACGTCGTCTGTATATCCCAGAGTCAAATGTAGAACTTCTTTCGCGAGGAGACAACCTATTAGTCTAAGTACTAAAGTCTATAATGACATAAATAAAAAATTAAATATTGTGAGTCTTAACAAACATGAGATTAAAAATAAAGTTGAAAATTGGCTTCACCAACTAGATTATGAGGGGACTGAGGACCTTGTCAAATTTATTTCATAACACACACACACATACACATGCACACGCACACGCGTACATTGTGAGCAGCGTCACCTTCAACTTCACTGAATTCTGACTCCCGAAATACAGGCTATGCCTAGTTTGGGAACCAGTACCTGTACCTATGTATGCTGATACACAATCAAACTGTAAAGTGTTTTTTATTGTATTGTAAGATTTCAAATGTTGAGACTTTGGTGTAAAATAAACATATTATTATTATTCTCTTTATTCCTTTTGTAAATACATATAGATTACATTTTTAAATATACATATAAAACAAATACATTTAAAAATATAAAAAATAGTGGACCACTGACTTCGGGTACAGGGACCAAGAAACCGGTGGTTAGGGCTCCAAAGACAGGAACCTCCTCACTATGCGTGCCGTGTCAAGAAGGACTGCCTTCTGTATCAGACCCTTGATCCAGCCATCTAACGTGAGCCTCTTAAGGTGTTGGTCGAGGCTCCTGGCTATCAATCCGTGAACAGATACGACTATCGGAACAATTATTACCGAATCCACATTCCACATATCGACAATCTCGTGAGATAAATCCAAATATTTTATTTGTTTTTCTTTTTCGACTTTCACGAGATTCTCGTCATGAGGAACGGCGATATCGATAATTATTGCGCGGCGCTCTAATCGATCTATCACCACAATATCAGGCTTATTGGCTACAATAGTCCTGTCTGTAATAATAGATCGATCCCAATATAACGTAGCACGACCATTCTCGAGAACTGGATCGGGCACATACCTGTAGTATGGTACCTCTGAAATCACGAGATTGTATTTAAGGGCAAGTTGCTGATGTACGATCCTGGCTACTTGGTTGTGCCTATGCAAATACTCGCCGTTAGCAAGACGAGAACAACCAGAAATAATATGCCTGATAGATTCTCCAGGACGGTGACATGCCCGACAGATGTCGACCGTACCATCTTTCAGGATATACTTCCGATAGTTATTCGTCATGATAACTTCGTCCATAATCGCACAAACAAAACCTTCGGTTTCTCCAAAGAGATCACCATACCGTAGCCAGGACGTAGATGTTTTAAAATCTATATCGGGTCCATGAAGAGCCCGATAGAACCGACCATGGAGTTCCTTGCCCTTCCATACCTCCCTGCGATCATCAGTACTAAGTACCACAGGTTTGCGCCAATTCTCTTTAGCCAGAGCAAGCGGAGTGAGTCCGGTGTCCACTGCAACTACACTGCGATGCATTCCCACATCAGTATGAAGAAAATATTCTCTAAGATTGTATATCTCGCGATTATGTAGGGTCTTGATATTTAAAAGTCCACGACCCCCCAATTTTCGCGGGATATACAACCTCATAACCGATGAACGTGGGTGATGCATTCGAAATGCAGTCAGCAATGTACGGACTCCCCTATCTAGAGCATCTAATTCGGTCTGAGTCCATCTAAGTATACCAAAGGAATACATCAGAACCGGCATGACCCAACCGTTGTAGGCTCGCACCTTGTTACCGCCTGATAAAAGACTTTTAAGTACTTTTTTCAGGCGGCCAAAGAAGCGTTCCCGCAACGCCTGTTTCATGTCAGATTCTGGTATTCCCAAGGACTGTGTAAAACCTAGATACTTGTAGCCTTCGGTGACAGATAGAGACCGAAGTTTTGTAGAATCTGAAAGTTCTACTCCTTCAGATTCCACAATCAAACCCTTCTTTACATACATGACTGCACACTTGTCTACACCAAATTCCATTTTGATAGAATTACTAAAGTTTTCCGTAATCTTTAGTAACGCTGTCAATTGTAATTTAGTGGGGGCAAGTAGTTTCAAATCGTCCATATAAAGAAGGTGAGATATAACTCGATCATCTTTCCGCAACCCATAGCCTAACTCTGAACCCTCCAACAAAGTGCTTAGAGGGTTCAAAGCTAGACAAAACCACAAGGGACTCAGACTATCACCTTGAAAGATGCCCCGCTCGATCTTTATAAGTACATCGGTCATCGGAGACTGCCGACACCCAGGATAGCGAAGTACTGTTCTCCATTGCCCCATACATGACTTCAAGAAAGTGCACAGAGTTTTATCAATTTTGTACAACTCAAGCACCTTCAAAAGCCATGTATGTGGAACGGAGTCATAAGCCTTCTTGTAATCTATCCAGCATGTCGCCAGGTTCCTACGATTACGACGTACCTGCTGGCTAATGGTCATGTCTATGATAAGGAGCTCTTTAGTACCACGGGTCCCACTTCTACATCCATTCTGAGAAATAGAAAGTATCGAATTGTGATTAATATGTGTAGTAATTTTGATTCTCAGAATGGATGACAGAAGTTTATATAAAGTTGGCAAACAAGTTATAGGCCTAAAATTTTTGGGATCCATGGTACCACCAGATTTGTAGAGTAAGTGGGTAATGCCAGTTGTTAAAAATTGTGGTAATGAACCCGAATCCAATGCTGCTTGGAATTGAGATGCCAAACACGCATGTGAGCTTCGGAACCATTTAAGCCAAAAGTTGTGCAGTCCGTCAGGACCAGGTGCTTTCCAATTCGGTAATGAACGGACTGCACAACTTACATCCTCTTTATTTATTCTAACCGGTTCCATATTTCTTATAGACTCACATGAGCGCTTGACATCCCGCATCCAATCACCATCTGTATGAGTGACAGGCACTGACCAAATGTTACGCCAAAATGTATTTGTGGCATTTTCATCTGGCAAGTGCCCATCACGATCACATGGATTCGGTGCCTCCCATTTTCGGTACACCCACTTCTCATTTGTTTGGAACATACGATTCTGATTGAACCGGTCTCCTCGTTTTTTGTACCGTCTTATCCTATTTGCCCATGCACACACTTTCTGTTTCAAGAAGTCAATGCGCTCTGTGACACTCGACATGTACTGTTGAGGACTGATGGTAGTCCCCAAGAATGCCTGTTTCACAAAGCGCATGACTCTTGGTCGCGTATTACCTGATTTAAATGATATTAATTTGCCGATGAGTGTCCTGGTCTCAGCAATACGACGTTCTATTCTGTACTGCCAAGCTGGCACAGTATTTTTGGTTCGAGTAGTGATTCGTTCAATAAATTTAACACCAACTACTCGACAAACTGCAATAGCCGCACAGTACAAAATAGAATGTGTATCACTGAGACCTTCGCTATTACCAAAATAATCCGGTAATAACGAATTCAGGGCACCCACCAATGCTAAATTACGTTTATGTATGGGCAAACGGGGTAACCGGGGTCTGTTATTATAATTAACATACCGGTACTCCTGAATCGCATCCTCCAAAGCACTCCTTATCCTATCATTACATTGGGTACTTACGGATATAATTTCACTCTCTCTTTGTTCATCAACATCATGATTATCTGGTAATTGTGGTGTATTAACAACCACATCCACTTTATGTGACGAAGAAGGGATAGTCAAAGTATTCCGTACGTCTGAACGTATCCTCTCAAGTACGGCATCATCCAGCAGGTGACAGCGCTGTATAGCTCGTACTTGATCCGACAGTCGTTGTGCCGAAACGTTGACAGCTGGCTCAAGCTCCTGAAACAGAGAGACTAGTCGAACACGGTACGCAGTAAGGTTCGTCCCCAACTCTGTAGCCCGAAAATATGCCCGCATGACATTCTCATTTATAGAATGTGTCCACTTCATGCGGCGCACATCACCACCGGTAGCGGGGGCCCTATTCGAGGTCAATGGTCCTCGGGATCCTAAGCTGGTCGGTGGCCGGTCTCTCCCCTGCCGACGTACAGGTATTGGCGACGTCGGTGGAGAGAAAAACTCGTCGCTTGAAGAAGAGCTCGACGCCTCTGCACCAGCCGGAACTTCTATTGCTTCTTCCGGAGATGGCAAGGCGGAGCGGAGCGACGAGTCCGGGGATGTTATCAGTGCTCTTCGTCTAGCTCTTGTTAGCATCGTCGTTATTAAAATTTCTCAAATATTCTTTTGACATGACGTTTACGTTTAAACGTCATGTCTTGCGGCGTAGATATTTTTATGTTTCTTTTTTGATGTTTGCATTTTATTTCTTGTTATAGGTATTTATTTTATAATGGTATGTTTAATCTGCTTGCAAATCGTTGTTGTTTGTTATTTAGTTCTGTTCTAGACAGTAAAAGTGATTTGTTAAAAAAATTTTTGTTTGAGAAATTCTGACGGCTTTAAGTGTTGCTAGTTATTATTATTATTATTATTCATTCAAAAAATAAGTATGAATTTAATGTAAATCTGTGACTAAAGATTATTAGGGTTCAACATTAAAACGTTCGTAATCGTTAAGCAAAGTAAAATAAATCGCAATCAATATGCCACGCAAACACATTCTGAAAGTAATAAACTTTTTCTATTAATTAAGAACGTGTTGTACTAAATGAACTAATTTTGAAAGTACAGTATCATCTATTTTTTCAATACCTAGACGTTTTTCTTACGTTATCCCGACATTTTCTTTTCGATACTATGCATCACGCCACCTTAATGTTCACTAAACACATTTTTGAAGTATTAGTATTTTATGAAATTGGGATGAAATTTTCAGGTTTCCTAGTTATTTCAATAAAATATTTAAACATCGTGTTGAATGATATTTAGTCATACTTTTGATTGTGTATGTAGTATACACAACGAGTGATGGTAATGTCAGATTAAATAATGTAAAGGTTTTTTTTTTTTTAAAGATAACTCCCGCATTAGGAATATATATCCTGTGTCGCGTAGGACTTAACAAACATACATGTAGCGGACACAAAGAACACCCAGACTCAGGAAAACATTTTGTGGATCACACAAAGTGATGTCCTACGTGTAATTTAAACCCACGGCACTTGGCGCAGTAGCAAGCGGCGTAGTGACCGTTTAAACCACTAGGCCAACCGTGCAGTCTTTGTACAGTATAAAGGTACATGATAATGTAAGAAATCTATTGAGTTAATAGATCATGCGAATAAAATATATATATTATATATATCAAATAAATAAAATTATTATTCATCATCAAATCAAACCTCTAAAGGCTCCAACGATTTTAATGAAATTAAGCATGCAGGGGGTTTCCTACCTAGAGCGATACATCGTTCTAGTTAGGATTAAAATTTTACAAAATTTATCAGCCAAATAACGAAGTCGATATTTCATGTAAATGTTTCAGAATATCAAAACTAAACCTAAATTTGTGTTCACTTTGTCATTAAGCCTTAATGGTATAAGAGTATTCTCTGCTCAAATTGTCATTCCAAGGAAAAAGTTTTGTAGGGACATGTCGACAGTTTAAGTAACATGTATACGTTCAAAAGTTAAGGTGGCGCACAAGTTACTCAATTACCGTCTGTTTATTGTAATGAAAGTCTTTTGTGTTAGTGATTTAATTTGAGAGAGCTGTTTCTTGTTTTCGTTTAGAAGCCGTAATAGTTTGTGAAGTAGCGACTTCGTGGATAACTTTTAAAAGTTCCTGGTTAAAGTTGTACGAGTTGATATCTATTTAATTCATTACTAATAACTTTGTTTTTATTTCAATTTGTTGGAACGAAGTTCCTTATCGCGCGTTGTGAAAGGGGGCTAGACGGAAAAAAATCATACGAAAAAGTTGTCACGACACTTTTTGTTGTCACGGCACTTTTTGTTGTCATGACACTTTTTGTTGTCACGACACTTTTTGCTATTTTAAATTATATTTGTTGGAACGAAGTTCCTTATGGCGCGTTGTGTAAGGGGGCTAGACGGAAAAATTGTCACGACACAATTTGTTGACACGACACAATTTGTTGTCACGACACAATTTGTTGTCACGACACGACGACGACACACACAGATATTTTCGTTTCGTCTTTCTATTTCGAACTTTGTTCCATCCGGGTGTCCCTTGACACCTCTCAAGTTTTATTAGTTTATTTTTCATTGCTTGATTCACTATTTTTGTTATGGGAACGAAGTCTTAGTATTTTTTTATTAAGAAAATATTGTTTTGTTATTATTTTTTAAAGAATTGGTGAAAAACATTTTTCAATTTTATATATAGCGCCATCTTTTGAATAGAAACTGAACTTACATTTACGTGTTATAGTTGTCGTTGCCAGTAGTTTAATATTAATAATATAGATGTCGCTGTAAATTAATGATTTTTAAAATTATGTATATCAAATATAAATACAAAATATATCAATAAATAAGTTTAGCAGTGAACTGCGATAGGCTGGTAACGACACTTTTTGCTACAGTAAGCTATTGTAAGCCGTGCGGCGTGCGCATGTTTCTCTGTCTGTCTCTATATAGAAAGCAAGCCAGATATTTTCGTTTCGTCTTTCTATTTCGAACTTCGTTCCATCCGGGTGTCCCTTGACACCTCTCAAGTTTTTTTTTATATGTTGATTTCATTCCTTAACAAATTTTATTTAATAAAATCGGTCAAGTGCGATTCAGACTCGCGCAGGAAGGGTTGCGTACCAATTTATATATATTTCAAGCGTCAACCCGTTGCCGTTATTAATGTCGAGCAAACGACATAAAAATCAAGTTTGTTATATGGTACTCCCATATAACAAATGTGATTTTTATGTCGTCTCTTAAATATGTTTTTTATTCTTGTTTTTAGTATTTGTTGTTGTAGTGCCAACAGAAATACATCATCTGTGAAACGTGTGAATTTCAACTGTCACGAGATACAGGTCACGTGTCACGGTTCGGACAGACGGACAGTCTTAGTAGTAGGGTTTCGTTTTATCCTTTGAGTACAGTACCTTAAAAACACATCTTATTTTTCAATTTCTCTAAGTGCTTTTCACTGTCCAATAAAATGAGAATAAAGCAATTTATAGCATAAGCACCAGATGTCCGCGTCACAGTTTTAATTTCTTAGATTACCAGCAACGAATGCTCCATACTTCCATTTGTGTGATGAAGGAAGTATTGGTTTAGTAAAGATTAATTTACTTCATGTCGTGAGTCATTAGAGCTGGCTTAGTAGTAACATAAAAAACCAACATCTATAAACAAAAGCTGAAGAGACCGATGGCTCTATTTATAAATGAATCGACTTGTTTAATCTTTCTTTTCAAAGGATGAGTACGGTTTCAGATTAAATATATATGTATAGGTATAGGTATCAGATTAAATAGCTACAGCACAAATAGTTGTTATGACTTATAGAAATGGCTACTTTAGTCGTCTTGTAGTGTGCTGGGTTTAGGAGTCTGGATTGTGGATATGTACTTTGTGAATAATCAGTTCTGTTGTGTATCATCATCAGTGAATCTAGCTTTCATAGTACAAGTTTTGTTTAGTTTCAGGCTAGATGATGTTGTGTGGCAATCCAAACATTTATTATTATTATTATTATGTATTTTCTAAAAAAAGTTATGTAGATATAAATTAATATACAGAAAAAATAAAGTAGTATTATGTATGAATGTACACGGTGGGATGTTTTAAGTGAATGAAATTTTATATTTTATGCAATGTAAAGTTTATTTATTTTCTCACTCTCATAGTGCAGTTACTGTAACAGTGAGGAAAAAGTACCGTATAGCCGTTTAGTAAAACTAATAAACATTGTTGGCAAGCGACTTGGCATAACATCAAGCCAAGCACTGGAACAAGGACCTAACTTTGAACAGTTATTTGTGAGACATCTGGATTTATTTATACCTATCGCGTTTATTGGGTAGAATATGGCTTTTGATATTTACTTATATCAAGCTAATTCACTTTACTTTTTTTATTATTATTTTCTTTTCTATTTGTTTACGTATTATTTTATATAGTAAATACTTTTTAACTTTGCCTCGTTGGTTTTGCCTAGTGGTTAGCATAAGGGACTGCCGATATAGAGGTAGCGGGATCGATGCCCGGGTCGGAGCGCCGTTGGGTTTTTCTTTTAAGAAATTCTTAATAGCAGCCCGGAGTATGGAAGATGGCGGCATTTACTGCCCGTGTCTCGGAGAGCACGTAAAGCTGTCGGTCCCGGTTGTCATGAATATCTATGGCAATCGTTACTGGGAAGTCTGTACCCTCCAATATACTGACAACTAGTTCAATATTCGAATTTAGTTATGTTTAGGAGGTACGATGTCACTGCTCCGTGGAAAGACTGATATTCAGATAAAACTGGTTGAACTAGTAGCCGACTCCAAATTATCTTGGGGATAATACAGGCTAGAAAGATGAAGATATTTTTTTAGCTTTTATTTAGCTTCGCCTGTCCCGATGTAATCTGTAATCAAAACTTACCAGTTAAATTTGAACTACTTCCCGATTTCCAATTGAGCTTAATTTTCTTTGTATCTTTTTTTTAACACACAACGCCATCCAGTCCCAAGCTAAACAGAGCTTGTGTTATGGGTACTAGACTACTGATATAAATACAAATATACTTTTTAAATTTGAAAATTTGAAATATACCTTTAGTTCTGATGACAATGTAATTATATATAATCGGTATTATTATTAATACAAAATAGCCGCCGCCGCGCCGTAACAAAATGGCGGTGTATATATTTTTGAACAACCCATCCAGTATGGGTATTAAATGAAAGGGCTTAAAGTTATTTATTTATTAACAAATAATAAAAGCTTATTTTAAAAAAAACTTTTTAAACTAATCACTTGTTAACATTGAAGCACCCAAAATCAAATGTTTCCCTTAATTTGCAGTTCCAGGAATGACATGACATTTATATGGCTAATCCTAAATAAGTCGTTTGAAAACTAGAATAAAAAAAATCTTACGTACTACTTATTTTAAGCGTTATTACGAGTATATTAGGAATGTGTGTGTGTGTGTGTGTGTGTGTGATGGTATACTTGTTAAAATGATATAATACCTCGTTTTTTTAATACTAAGACTTCGCTGTCCGTTCATTTGTCACCAGACTGTATCTCATGAACCGTGATAGTTAGACAGTTAACTAATTACTAGAAAGGTAGATATTAGGAATGGCAAAAGGTAGACGCTTCAAATATTCACAGAATATTTAGATATGTATTCACTTTAAAAATAAATAATTAAAATAAAACAAAAACAGAAACGTAACTCATACAAAAAACGTATTTCTTTTCCTCGATTTTATTAGTAACAAGTTACATAATGGTACTGAATCCTTAGTGCGCGAGTCGGACTCGCACTTAGCCGGTTTTTTTATACTGCAAGTCCTTTACTGTTCCTACTCTAACTATAACCTCTTGAACAATTGTATGTGTTAAGATGAACAAATACAAAACAACTTATAAAAAAATAATGGGTAATTGTTTATTTCAAATAAATTAAATAAAAATTTCAGGAAAATTCTCGAATGGAACAGAATAAATCAAGACAGATCAACGTATAAATATATATGTTGATGTGTCTGGATACGAAAGTGGTTTGTGGTCGCTTACGGTGAATGGGGTTTGGAGTTATTTTTACTAGTTGATTTAATCACCACTAGAATATTATAATACATTTATTAAATAAATTCCTCATATAACACTAATCATCCACTCTTAAAACATACTACATTAGTATCTCAACTTTCTTCCTTCTACTTCCTTCCTTTATTATTTCGTGCAGGAAAGTAGAATGTGGCGTTATAAACTTATAATGTAAAATAATATAATCCATTACCGATATTCGCTTATAGCGTTTAGTTTGAAGTTTTCTACTAGTTGTCTTGTCAAAGTCTATTGAAAAGACAAGAGAAGAAAGCAGAATTTTTATGCTATATTGTGAATTAACTTCAATATTTCTTCTTATCTTTTATGTATATTACTTCCGATTTGTTTTCCGCCTTCTCCCAATATAAATTTAAACAAGAGGAACTCAAGTAAAAATGTGAATATTTATTCGGGCACTCGTTTGGGTATATTGTATTTTTCATTTTGACATTTAATACTCAGACAGCTTTTTGAACGTTAAAAATCGTGTTGAAAATAATTTCACTGTCTCGATTATACAACTTTTGAGATGCTTCTCTCGTCTATGGATTTTTTGTTGTTTCTAAAGAACAAAGAAGTGCTAAGTTTACGATAAAAGTGATAAAGTAGATAATACGACTAGCCAGGGAGTTTTGTAATAGCTTTGAGTCTGTTACAAATTTTCTTTTCTTGTCAATTTCCAGTACTTTTCTGAGTCGTGTCATAAAACTAATAATTGTTTTATTTAAAAAATGTTTGAAGGTCTTTTTGATGTTTTTTTTACAATGAGTATTTACTCTAATATAGGTATAAGAAGTAACACTGATAGGAATGTCATCGGCATAATTTTTATCACATCGCATAATTTTCGTCACGTACTGAATGATTGAAGTTTTTAATTGTGCAGAATAATAGCCCGTTTATATAAACAAAACATAACAATTAAAAAAAAGACTCTAACAGTATGTATATGTCAATATTAATTCATAAAAAAATTGTAAAAGTTATTAGTAAGCGAAGGCAATTGCACTTTATTTATTAGTAAATTGAGCAAGATCAGAAAACAAATAGAAATAAAATCTTAAAGTTGTGTATTCATAAAGAAATACTACTGAACAGTCCCAAATACAAGCCATAAGTTTTATAACACCATCGTTGAGGTAAAGTTTAAGACGCCTCGAGCTGTTAAAACATACAGCTTGCATGTAAATAACTTTATACTCATACTGTAAATGTACTAAGAATTTCACTCGTCGAAATTTTCAAACGTGCGGTAGCGTCAAACAAAGAGTTGCGAGATATGAAATTTCTGGGATTCGTCTGCGCTTTTGATAAAGTGACTAGGGATACAGTAGCATCCGAGTTATTTGTCTCCTGTTTACTGCGAGTTCAAACTGAAGTATCATTGTTCTTTTATCTTTGAAAGGATAATAAATGTTCAAGAGACGATTTTAAAATTTAGCTTGATTATACGTGAATATTATGCTTATAAGCAGGACCAGTCGTCGGCCCCAGTTGTCATGAACATCTATGATAATTGTTATTGAGTAGTCAATGACCTCAAATATATTAATAACTAGTTCAATCTTCGAATCCTATTCACCCTCAGGGTTGCAGAAGTCCGATGTTGCTCCGTGGAAAAAATCAATTTTGCTAATACCAATTGAACTATTAGCCGACCCTAAATAATCTTGGGAATAATAAAAGATACGGCTTCTACTTAATTCTAACCAAAAAATCTGTAACGCAGTTACTACCTTTGTATCTTATAACTGCCTCGGTGGCGTAGTGGTAGCGTATGCGACTGCTGTGCTTGAGGTCTCGGGTTCGATTCCCAGGTCGGACCAAATGTTTGTATGATCTGCAAAGAGTTGTTTCAGAGTTTGGGTGTTTTCTGTGTATCATATGTATGTATTTGCAAAACAAAAGTAAATATGTATTTATATCAGTTGTCTAGTAACCATAATACAAGCTCTGCTTAGCTTGGGATTTTTTCCCCTATTTTATTATACTTATATTATATTTTCATGATGTTTCTTGAAGCTTCTTTTAGGAATACCTAGAAATTTACTTTAATGTTTTTTACAATTACTGCATCGAGAAGACTGATTTGTATATTAAAATACATTATGTGAACATTATACATGATAATGGTGTAGTCATGTTAGTGGTTTAAAACCACAAGGCCTTCATTAAAGAAGATTGTGACAGTCTCAATTAAAACAGTATAGTATCAGGTAAACAGAATAAGAGTCTTGACGTATTTGTCTATATGTATACACATATATATCACTACTTTTAAAACTCAAATAAAAGCGGAGGCAGAGGAAAATGTGAGAATATTTAACTACTTATAAAAAAGAGTTGTAGGACCTGTGAGTGCGTCGAGCGATACAGCGAGTGGCTAACGAGTGAACGCGCATTAAAGCCTCAGCCTTATATAACATAGTACTCATATACACACCGACATGTATGTAATGGGGTATTACATACATGTCGGTGTATATAGAGTCAGACTTTTTTCTCTACGACTTTATATTCACTTTAAAAGGTAAAAATATATACAACAACACATAAAAAGCACATAACATTTTCTGGTAAATAATATACGGAAATGTATTAACAAAATAATGACTGATTCAATATAACAATGCTCATTTTACCCTATATTTGCCTTAATAATGGAGGGCGGTTTCAGATTTCGGGGCCCATAATCGCCTACCTATATATAGTGTAGTGGTAGAAATATGCTTACGAATGTCGGGAAACTGGTCCCACTTATCTTGGCTCGTCGCAACGAGACGGAGAAAGTTAAATGAGGAAGAAAATCTATGGGTTGTTTAGTTGATTCCGGCTTTAGAGCTAATTCACAAACTACTTAATCTTGTTTCGTAAGTACAAGTTTAAGCTGGACGGCATTAAGTTCGAATTTAGATTCAACAAAGTTTGATCTTGAAAGGAAAGGCAATTAATTTGTTGAATACAGTATGGCTTGCTACGATATTTCTAGATTCAAAGGACGTGATTACTTTTTGATGGTTAGGATATTAGTATCGACCTACCGCCGTTCACTGCTGAATGAAAGTCTCCCCCAAGGATCGCCAACCATCCCGGTCTTGGGCAGTCCGCAGTATTTGTTAGTGTTTGTTACTTAAAAAATATAATTTTCATCCAATCAGTTTTTTTAGATAAAAAACTTATGTGTTCAACAATAATTGCTAAAAATTTTTCTTCTATTTACAGTGATGTTGTCCTGCGTAGTTTGCTCCCTTAGTTGCCTCTTGGGAGCAATAGAGGTGGTTACTTTAATCCATCCCCACATGCAGGACAGAAAAGAAAATGTTTTATCATCTACTAGCGGCCCGTCCCGGCTTCGCTACCACATTATGAGTTTTTGATTAGATGGACAGTTATAAATTTGTAACAACTGATTTGAATAATTCAAAAAGAAATTTATGTAAATTATAGGTATTGGGACACTTTTGAATACGAAATGATTTATTTAAGTAATGACTAATATATGGATGCCATATGCCATGAAAGCCATGTACTTTCATATCAACTTTCAAAATTTATAAAAGTTGTTACAGTGGCATAACTACAACAGTTGGACATTATGCAATGCCTTATTTTTTGGAAATTTTAATATGGTCTTTAATATTAAAGAATATTTTTGAAGTGAAACTTCTTTATCGGGGTTGTCAAAAAATTTAGTGTAACATTTTTTTGTTACGCGTAACATTTATCCGTTACGTTACGTGTAACATTTATCCGTTACGTTACGCGTCAAATTTATAAAATAAAACAAAAAACATTTTCAAACACAAACAGGACCAAATTAATACTACAATGAAATATCACATTACAAACAATATTATTTTATTTAGTCCACAAAGTAAATAACTACACACATCACATTCCACAAACTTACTTCATTCACACCACAGATCGCGAAATATTTACTCAGGTCTCGCTCCTTAACTTTTATTGCACTTGAAATAAGAATTGTCACGAATATTGCTGGTTTATAAGTCTTTTGTCGTTATACCTTACGTCGACATATGATATTTATTTTTTGAAAAATAACGTCATAAAGAAGTTTCACTTCTTACGAGTGTACGCTAGTACACGCACACATTTTTTTTTTTGCTCTATTATTACTAGTCGCCGCAGCGCATGTGATAAAAGCAATTTCATGGTAAAAATATACAGTACATTATATTATTCAAAGATTTAGTAGGGATTCCTAATTTTACACATAATGTTGCTTTTAAATGATGAAACAAATTTTGAAATACATCCAGTAATTTGTTCGCTCCAAATATTTACTCTTTAAATTGTTATTATAGTATATGAACTATACTCGTAGGGTTGTCCATACATTGTGTATTGTTTGTATTATTACAACCGATTTCCTAGTTAATACTATACAGGTCAATTTCTGTGCTAGTATTCAGCGCTTTAGTATAATTAAATTTTAGAGAAACAGCGTATGGACACAGATTGGTCGATTAAAGCAATTCAGGTCTTGTTTATGCTACTGTAGATGGTCTGACTATACCCAACTAGTAATCCTCTCTCTCCATAAAGATGTGTGAAATTATGTTACAGATAGGTATATTACTCTTATTGTTGTTGAAGTGACGTCGTAAGGTTAAGAACCAACATGCTTGGAACAAAGGTTTATTCGAGTGTCATAATCTCCATAGCGTATTTTTATCCTATTATTGCACAAGACCTATAGTTCATATTTATTAAGTGAATGAGTTTGAATAACTTCTAACATAAAAAATCTACGAAATGAAACCAAGTATTGTAACCAATATCAGCAAAACTTATGTGACAATGATTGATTTTTGTTTTACTTTTATTGTTTATTTTCTATGAGTGTATAGTATAGTCTCCTTGGAGTCTACAAACTTCTCCCAGCAATGCAAAATGGAAAGCAACGATGCATACTTCTATTACAAGTTTTTAGTAATTGCTGCCATTCTCACGATGATACCATTTCACCGAGTGAGTGAGGATACCGGATGCCCATACCCCAACCCATCCCCCATATCCCAAAAGCCGGCAACGCACTTTTGATGCCTCTGGTGTCGCGGGTGTCCATGGGCGGCGGTAATCGCTTACCATCAGGCGATACGTCTGCTCGTTAACCGCCTATTCAATAAAACAAAAAAAAAACTGCATTCGCAGAACTTTTAACCCAATAACTACATGCATATACCACGTTCGTACTTTATTTTTATTAGTTATTAGTACCATCGTTTTTAATACCTCTCATACATCCATTTTCGTTTTATCCTTCGTTTAAATGGTGTCGTGTATAATTTCAGGAGCTTCAATAGCTGTAAACTGCGGTAGATGGCTGCAATAAATCTATGTGTTACACACGGACCTATATTTTGTCACGTACAGCGGCTTTTGTAGTATTAATAGTGTGCGTTACTATTTCAGCGGGCTTAGATAAATTGATTTTTATTTACTGTAACGACAGGAGGATGGAAAATAAATGAATGGAATTGATATAAGCTTCAGAACATCTACATAACTAAGTGTAGAATTTAAACAATCAACAAGAGTATTATATATTTGCATTAAAGAAATGCTTCATTCGATAGCCGCCATTTTAAGCTTGTTCCGTTATATTTTATGTACCCACTAAAATAAGTGAGTACTTTGTTTTAAATTAAACAAAGTGCAAATTTTAACAATCTTATTGTTTTACACATTTATTGTCCCATAACTTTAAACGTTGACTAAAACTCACTTTTCTATCATATAAATTTATAATGATGCCTCCTTAAATGAACGTCGCATGTGTCGATTCATCTATTCTATTATATATTTATTGCATATAATATTCTTAAATTATGTTTAAAATATTAGTTATGTCATACACATAATGTGCTTAATGACTTTTATAAATAGCTAATGAGGACTAGTATAGGACCAAACATAGTAGTCTAGGCTCACAAAAGAAACACCAAATGTTGCATTTTTTAAAAAAAAAGTCGTCGTCTTTTTCAAATATACAAAAATGTGCGAGGGTTCTAAATTAACGAAGTGCTGATATCTGCAACAACCCTTTCTGACTTTAAGGATTTACCATAATTAATAGATGCTCCCTTTATACAAAAATGGGTAAGTATATACTTTGAAGTTTGTGGAAGAATTCCATTACAGTTTCTTGAAACACTGTCTTTTAGGAAAAAGCCAATAGAATTATTGTTCGTTGTGTATAAATTAATTTGCTTACTAAATTATTATCATTTATAAAAGCGTGTCATTTTTTTGAAATAAGAATATTCTACGATTCGTAATTCGTAAATTTGTTTTCAATCTTATTGCCTTATTTTATGTAATTAGAAGAACAGGTATTTATTTATTTATTAAATTTGGATCTTCAACAAAAGATATACACAATGACTGCCTTCAGTCGTCGGAGTACACCGATATATATATCTCCTTAGATATATATATCGGTGTACTCCTTTACATACAGGAGACCACAGCAAGCAAAAATAAATAGTATTAACTAAGTAAACAAAACAAAGAAAAAGAATAAACGAATACAAATCATAGAGATAAATATATAAATTAAAGAATGAAAAAACAGTAAGATACAGGGTGTCTCAAAAGAAATTTTATATTTGTTTAGCTTACTGCGTGAACGCTGCGTACTTGAGGGGTGCGGGGGTTATGTCAATTGGTAGCTTGGCTCTTGGGGATTCAGTCGCTATGGAGCGTTTCTCGGGAGCAGACCGCGCGTTGTGCGTGCGAGAGTTTTACAAGAACGGTGATTCGACAACTGTCGCGCGTAGAAAATTCTGCAGTATTCGAGGTTTTCGCCACTTAAATGATGCGCCAAGCCTTCCTCTCATTCGACATTGGGTTAAAAAGTTTGAAGAGACTGGATCAACGCTGGATAAATCAAAATCCGGGCGACCTAGGTCATCAAGAACGATAGAAAACGTGGAGAGTGTTAATCAATCTGTACGTGACGACCCGAGCCTTTCAATTCGGAAGCGCGCGAGTGCTTTAAATGTGCATAGATCATCATTACATCGCATTATGCACAAAGATCTAAAGCTGCACCCCTACAAAATTCAATTGGTGCAAGAATTAAAGCCCCAAGATGCCGGTCAGAGGCTTAATTTCGTAAATCAGATGATTGAGCGATTTTCAACGTTTACCAACATTTTGTTTTCGGATGAAGCTCATTTTCATCTTAATGGCCACGTAAATAAGCAAAACTGCCGCTACTGGAGTTCAGCCAATCCGAAACGCAAACATCAGAAACCCCTACACTCGCCTAAAGTGACCGTATGGGCTGCCATGTCGGCGCGAGGAATTATCGGCCCTTACTTTTTTGAAGACGAAATGGGGCGTACAGTTACAGTGAATTCAGAGCGTTATGTGGAGATGTTAGACAACTTCTTGGTACCTGAACTGCAAAACTTTCCTGGCTATAACCAAAGAACATGGTTTCAACAGGACGGAGCAACTTCACACACGTCCAATATATCTCTGCCACGTGTTCGTGAAATTTTCTCAGGAAAATTGATCTCCCGGAGAGGTGACATAAATTGGCCTCCACGTAGCCCAGATTTAACCCCTATGGACTTTTTCCTATGGGGTTATCTTAAATCTAAAGTTTACGCCAATAAACCAACTTCACTGGCGCATTTGAAAGAAAATATCCGTCACGAAATGGCAGCCATCCCTCACTCCACCTGTCGAGCAGTCATAAGTAATTTTACTGTTCGATTAAATGAGTGCCAACAACGTGAGGGTTTACATTTAGACGATATTATTTTTAAGAAATGAATTCCCAAAAAGTGTATTTTAACAATAAATAAACATTTTTTCTATATACCGCTTCCTTTTTTTTTAATCAATCCACTAAATATGAAATTTCTTTTGAGACACCTTGTATAACAGTTAAAAAACAGGTTAATAATTTAACAATGAAGCTCATATTACATAAAAAGTAAAGTAAAGTAAAGTTCTTAAGCATTTCTTATATCTAGGCAAATTTAGGCATGTCAATTAGCAACTTATGACATATAATTCTTATTTCCTTAATGACGGTGTTTATTGCGAGGTACTTATTTATTTTGCCTTTCGTGGTAAGCTAAAGACCGCCACTAATTATTCAGTATTATGTTAATGGTAGATTTACACGCACTACCCCTCGGTGAGCGTCCATAAAGTCTATCTTTTTTATTATTTTTAATACAAAAAATGTTTTAAAGCAGTTATCTACTTTGAAAGTATTTTTAAACAGACATTTCTTAAAAAACTGTTTAACACTTTTTAACAGTAACTAGTTAACAGCCTAAACGTCTACATCAATATATATAAATAAGTAAGCAAGATAGAAAAGCTCAAATCTTTTTCTTTAATGTATATCGATCATAGTTTAAAAAAAAAATTAATACATTTGAGTGTTGCCAGCATTTTAAAAGTAAAGTGAATATCTTTTTTTATTAATAAAACTAGTTGACCCGACGAAGTTTGTACCGCCAAATTTTTCTTTTATAAATTTTCTAAACTTCTGGAAATCTTGCTTTAGTAATTTTAACCGATTCAGTTTCCCACAGGTAAAAAACTATGGTTATCTTTAATTTTTTTCTATACTAACCATGTCCTAACAATAACACACATAAAAAAAGGAATTATGCAGTTCGGTGAAGTCGATCGAAAGTTATGCGTTATATTTTTTTTATAAGTTTTGGGGTGCTGAATCAGCCCCTTTCGTTTTCGGTAGTCGTCTTTTTACACCCTGTATATCTATTTTAATTAATATGAATACTCAAATATGTTGCTCAGTGCAAACTTCGGAACTGCTAAACCAATTCGTTTTTTTAAATATTTTTGTAAGTTCTTATGGACACAAATTGCGAGGAAAATAGTGAAAATAACGCTTATTTGTTTTTGCTATTTACAAAACGAAGTGTGTAGTAACTAGTCGATTATAAACTTACACTACATTTAGGAAAAAATACATTCTGAACATAATAAATTATGATATAATATAAATATTTAAACACACACACATAAACGTGTTCTACAAAAGAGGTTTGGATTCTTGGACGAATAATTTGCATACATTTTTATATACTACTTTTTGAACAATTTTCACACATGTATACGTAGATTTTAAATTGTTATTCACTACGAAATCTCGTGATTCAAGCTAGATGTATTCAGGGCGAGATCATATAAAGTTTAAAGCCGACATGATGGGCAACATTAGCCGCGAGCAGACGTTATCGCGTTGTAAACTACAGATTTAACGGTAGGTGACACACTGTTGTACTATTGTTGTATAATCTACTTGTATACAATTGTGGACATTATAAAGTAAAGGCTTTAATAATGGTCTACTTTGATGGTACGTTTAATGGACTTTATTTCCGTGTAATAGTTATTACAGTGTGAAATTGTCTACTCTAATATTTACATCGTTATTATTTCAGCTGAAATAAAATCCAAAACTTATATTTATTAACCGTATAGAATGGTTATTAGAAAAATGTATTAAATTATTTTAATTTTCCTTATAAAGTATTTTTTTTAATATACTAACTTTGTAGCTATTATATTGGTTATCGCGGTAAATAGTAGCCTATGTGTTATTCTGATTTATAAGCTACATTAACGAAACAGCCAAGCCATACATTTTTACTGAGATGTAGAGTTTGTGAAGTTAGGGTTGGTAGAGTTAGGGCGTGTAGATACAAAAGCTACGTGAGATCTGATATCTTTTTCACAGGGTAAGCCATATGCAATCGTCTTGGCAACATTTCACATTTCAATCGTGGGAGAGCCGCGCTTCGGCTTGAATGGGCCGGCTCGACCGGAGTGATACCACGACCTCACAGAAAACCGGTGTGAAATAGCGCTTGCGCTGTGTTTCACCGAGTGAGTGAGGATACCGGAGGCCCATACCCCAACCCCTCCCTCATTCCCCCTCCCCATACCCCAAAGGTCGGCAACGCACTTGTGACGCCTCTGGAGTTGCGGGTGTCCATGGGCGGTGGTAATCGCTTACCATCAGGCGATTCGCCTGCTCGTTTGCCACCTATTACATAAAAAAAAAAAAAAAAAATTAGCTGAGCTTTCATTTCCTTTTATAAGTTGCTTATGGTAGCTTTTTTCTTTTTTTTTGTTCCTAACAAAAAGGCCGTAAACTAAAAATATAGCTTCTTGCATAAAAATTAGTGAAAATTTCATAAAGAAATTTGAAACTTATTGTTGTAACGATACTTGTGAACTAGATTATACAATAATACTGGGTACTAACTGGTTTGAATCACATGGACATGTGACTAGTTCAAGACTTGATCTTTATAAAAGACTAAAGCATCCTGGCATGTCAGCTGCAGACGCCTGTAGCCTAAACTTTAACTGACTTCCTATGCCCTCACATTCCACATGGAGACTACTATGGAGCAGCTACTTTTATACGAACGATAGACAACGTAAGAATATTTCTTACAAAGCATTCCTACAATGCAAGGTTAAATAACATGGGTAAATTTATGAGATAAGCTTCAAACAATTACTTCGACCCGCATTTGAAATGTTATTGAAATCTCTCGTACAGGTTGACAATATACGGAGGTTTCAGACTCACTTTGATCTTTGAGGGACGCCTACTGACGAAATTAAACCTATAGAATGTCTTACCGAAAAAGGCTTCAGTCACCGAGACTACAAACTCATGAAGAATAAAAATACAGACACATACAAATCTACATATGTAAGAAGCTGTTTTTTACTTTGTACTCTCGTCCAGGTCGAGTCTTTGAATTTCTGATAACTTTCGGACATTACACACACAACAGCATCTAGTCCCAAGCTAAGCAGAGTTTGTGTTATGGGTACTAGACAACTGATATAAATATGTACATACTTTTTTGTAAATACATACATAATATATTTGCCATTTGTACATGGTTTTTAAGTTGAAATATTCCTGAATGTAAATAGTTTTAACTGGTGTACAATAAAGTTTATTCTACTCTATTCTCTTATTTTATACAAGGAAAACATTTAAACTCCGATACAAATATTACGACCCGGGAATCGAACCCGTGACCTCAAACACAGCAGTCGCATACTCTACCACTACGCCATGGAGGCAGTTATTGGAAATATTCTGTTGGTTTTGTTTTGAGAAAAGGTACGTGTATTCTTATCCTGTTATAACAAGTCAATACACTGACATATAAAATTATAGTGGTCAATGATCATGTAAAAGAAACAATTAATACTTTTTCGAGTTGATCGAATTTCGTTTAATTTTGTTAATATCTAGTACACATTAATCCTACTAATATTATAAAAGCGAAAGTAGTATGTAAGTAAGTATGGATGGATGGATGTTTGTTACTTTTTCACGCAAAACTACTGAATGAATTTTGATGAAACTTTACAATAATATAGCTTATAATCAATGAAAGTCTATACGAGTTTATTACTTTCGTTTATGAAATTGTAGACTAATAAATGTTACCTGCAATGAGGAAAGGAATGTCAGCTACAGAAAGTGACAAAGGACCTTTGAATTCATTGCTTTGAGTTATAATGTCTAGTCAAAAAGTTTCTTATTCTGTGCAATTTAATTTCATATATTATAATCGAGCTACTGCCAGTATTTGTTCAAATAATTATTATTTACACTCGTAACTAAGTAATTAATTTAATTACGGTTTTTTGAGTAATTGATTTGTTGAGTTTGATTTTCAAGTTTTGTTTTTGTTTGGCATACGAGTATTAATATGTAATCAATACCTTTACTTTTAGCTGTAGAATTTCCTTATTCGGCCGAGTTGTATATTATTAAAAACTGTAATTGGATTAGGTAACAGAGAAAACTATTTAATTTGTAAAACGTTAGAATAAATTGCTTTTATTCTTCACTATATGTAATTATGTAGGTATATGTACTATTTACCGTAATCACCGACATGCACACGGTGGCTCGGGAGAGCCGCGGGGAAATGCTCGTCTAGACTGGTGTAGTCTTGACTTAAGTTTAAAATGAGCATTCCTTTTCTTTTAAAAAATATTTATTCACACTTTTTTTGATCATTCATCATCTAGACATGCGTTAGCGTGTCAAGTCAAGTTTTAACTAATAGAATTGGCAAGCAACACCATGTGTGGAGCCATTTTTCCCACCCTCATTATTCAAAAATTATTTCTTCTTCTTTCTTCTTCTTCTTTCTTTCTTAATTTCATAAACACACCTCAGACTGCTATTTAAATATTAACGTTTAAAAATCCTCATTTATTATCACTGGAACTAATTATGACTGATCAAAATTCTAACCCACCATGACCTAGAAAGTTCAAATTTGGCAACCAGATGGATAGTTGGGTAAATAGAGTTATATAGGGTATATAGAGATTTATCTAGTATCTAATAATTATTTCTACATTTAGCGCCCATCAATAGTGTAACATAACTTTTCGACTTAGGTTCTTCTATATTTAGTAAAGGATAGGTATGCATTGGACTCTCCAGAGTTAAAACCTTATGAAAATCTTATCAATTTAGATTTAAGTCAAATATAGGCACGAGATAGCTCTATTGTAGAAAATACAATAATCTGCACAAGTTATCGGCCAAGTCAGACTTTAGGCTTCAATATATTATCCTAAGTTTTAAGAAGAAATTATATTTTAAGTTGTTATAAAATATTTTATGTTGTTATAAATAAATTCAAAGACTGACCATTGAACTTGGCTCTCATTTCACATGTCTTTGATAGGATATACTTTACTCGCGATTCCAGAAAAGCACCACATTAAACCGCTATTCTATTTACATTTCAAACCACCCAATTTAAATAAGTCACCGTGCTAAAGCTTAACTTTGAGGATGGAAGGCTTTCTTTACTCTGCGTGGTAACAAAGAGTGGAATAAAGACTTTAGCCAGATTATCTGTATAAAACAAAGAGCGGGTAATGAATTAGCTAGATTCACTGTAGCGACGATCGATTTTCTTTTGTATATCCCTATGCGATCTCTGAAACAATGTAGCTGTATGATTTAACGAACAAGGTTGCAATTTCAAAGAGAAAGGAGTTTAAACTATCTTGATATATAGTCTGTTCTCATTTCTACTGGGTTTATTTATACTTGCATGTATGTATGTTTTAACAATAAGAACATTGATTTGTTCTGATCCTAAGTAGAAGTGACATATCAAGGGTCCACTATATCTACTTTTGTTATATTCAACACTGGGTAGTGCGTGATTCATTTAGGACTAGGCTAATTTTTGACGGTTAAAGCTATCGGTACTGCCTTTCGAAGTACAGACTGTGGGATAACTTGTAAGGAAGGTTCTAGTAATTGTATTAAACGCCCCTTTGTAAATACATGTGCACATCACAGACAAAACACGATTTCAATGACGACTATTGATAATGTACTAAGTTCCTTAAATAAAAAGATTTTATATTGTAAATGTATCTCAGTATTTCATTATTTAGGGGTAAATAAGTACCTACAAGGATCACTTGAATTGTTAATAAAGGAAAACAATGTAAGAAAGTTTCAAAGTCAGAGATTTGTGAAAGTTTGTAAGCATTACGAAGATGTTTTACGTATCGAAGTTCTTTCTTTTATCGGATACGAAGATTTAGTCATGTGCGAGTTGCGATAAAGTAGTGATGTATTTAATCGTGATACAATATTGGTAGAGCTAATTATGACTAATATTATATTGTTGTTAATGTTACGTATTTGTTTAGTCAATGGTTGTCGTAAAAGTGATATTTTAATAACCAATTATAAAGAAAAAATGATTACGTGTCCATTTAATACAAAATAATAAATTAAAGTTTTAAAAACCATCAATAGACGTAATAAATAAATCAGTCATTTCTCTATCTATTCATTCTTAGCTTTTTGAACTTAAGCTGTCATAATTAAGGGCAGCGTATGCATGTAGTAGAGGGCACCAGTGAGGCTGCAGACACAAAATAGGAACGGGGCGGCGCGGCGAAGACCGGTGGTGGTGTGTTCTTTTGCAGACATAGGCCCGTATTATAGAAGGCGCCTCAGTCGTGAATCTAGTTTTAAAACTAGTTTCAAAAAGAGATTATATTATGGAACGCTTCTTGAGATAAGATTCACTAATCGTTGATCAAGTGAGTAAAGATCAATTAATAGCTTATTTTAGAACGATGCTTATGTTAAAATCGTATCTCAAGAACAGATTTTGACAGATTTGATCTCTGTTCAACTGAGACAAGCTCAATCTGGTCTCAAGTGGTAATTTCTAATGCCTTATAAGGGAAATCAACGTATTTTATGTTGATTTTTCTGAATAACAACGAAATATTTATTTTACCTCACTTTATTTACGAAAGAATTGCTTATTATACACATTTAAATACACTTTAGTTAACATTTTAATACAAAAAAAAAATAGAAACTAAAGAAAGCAAACGTGTCAGTATATGAATTACAATAATAACATCATGCAATAATAAAATAGTAGCGAAATATAGATAGTTACTGTTATTATTGTTTTTTTCCAAGAATATAAATCCAAAGGACGGCGAATTGAATGATGTATAGATTGTTTAGGGTATACTACTTAAAAAAGAAAGAGAGCAGATTTTCCATCGCGTTATGCTCAAGCAGCTAAGTAGCTAGTGTGTACGCAGCCTAATACTGTAACTGGGGTAAGTGTGGACTCATTAACTCGTCTAATGATGTGCCGCTGTCTTAACTTAACCCCTTTAGTATTCTATTAAATCAACTCTGCGGGTTTTGAGGAAGGAATGTGAGATTATTGTGGTTTTAGGGAGAAAGTAGGTAAATTGATGGTTATGTTGGCATGATGCATATTTAAAAAATAAAGGTTTCTTTAAATGTACACTATTTTCTTCTTCTAACACAGCATAATACTGAGGCGTTATCGCGTTTTCCGTACCGGTAATCACTGCGGATACACGCTCGTACCGCTTGCTCGCGACATAAGCAGTTGTGATTCAATTTTATTTGTTCAGACCATTGTTGCCGTTGAGTTTCCGCAAATAATGTTATTAAAACAAATAAAAAAATTGCGCTATGTCATTTACCTATTAATAAGTGTTATTCAATTATGGACTCTATACGTTAATCTTAATTAGGTATATTTTGTAATAACTTTAACTATTCAAGAAAATACCTACCTACCTGCGCATTTCGTAGCGCTGCATTAGCACGCGTCGGATCAAAACAGACGCATATTAGGCACTTGTTTCACCACCGACGATGAACGAGACGCAAGTGGAGCTAGAAACTAGAAAAGTGTGTAGTTTCGATAGATCTGTGGTATGGATATAAGCGAACAGAGCGACGGGTGATTAACGTATTCTCAACGAAAAAAGAGCGGATTCGGAATAAATATATTATTATGGACATTTAACATACAACGCTAACTAGTCCAAAATTAAATGAATAAAGAATGACGATGAGAAGCTCGAAACTCGCGTAATTGATCGAACATCAGTGACATCGACGCCTTACAAAATATCCATGAATGTAAACTGTTTTGTTCTCCTGCAATTTTTGACTTTGTAAATACATAGCAGATATAATGTACATCAATAGAATTAAAGAATTATTTATTTCTACAAAATTATTCTAGTCCTTATGTTACCAGTGGTGTTTATTTAAAGTGGAAGCGTTTAAGGTCCGCGGTTTTGGCCACGAGTAAACAAATTGACCACGTTACGCGGTGAGAGACTTTTAGGTTAAGTAAAGACTGACTTACCTGGATACAGCTGAAAACTAAACACGGTTAAGTTACAAGGTACAATAAGCACTAAATCTACTGCGCAGTGACTAACCTTAAGTACCTTAAACCTTCCGCAATCAGTCTCCAACACCACGCGACGTCTCAACGGGCTCTCAAATGATAGTCGGGTCTCAATAATTTCATAAAGTCTAATTCGCAAACTGAGTGGTGGTGAAAAGTAATTGTGAGCTTTAGTTGTATAACGGGACTTATTCACTATAATATTATTAATAGGGTTGCAATAACCTTCCCGTCATTTCGAACGGGTCATACCGCTATGGTTACGGGCAGACCCACTGTACAACAGAAACAGTAATTGTGAGATATTCGCCTTTCTTTGAATAAGAGCACAATGAAAGTAAGATTAAAAAAATATAGATAACACTAATCGGAATATACCCTAAAGTACTATCATCACCATGGGATGTTTATTTACACATCTTCAAAATGAAGTTTGGAGGTCAGCAGACGGTATCCCTCGCGATCATGAGCGGCCTCTTTCAGTTGGTGATGTTTTTCCAGTCCAGTCCAGGACCTGATTTCAATCCACTTCTTTCTTGGTCTACCTGGTGTCTTATTGCCAGGTGTTTTTCTCTTCTTCAAAAAATTCTTACTCTTTTAATTGTTACGTGACTTTATAAATATACTTAACTATAAGAAGTGAATGTTAAAATAATCGATTTCTACACTAAATTAACATTTATAGCGCTTGAAAGCTTATTTTAATTTATTTAGAGTCATAAATCATCAGCTAAAGCCAGTGTTTCCAAAGATTCTTAAGTGTGTAGATTAAAGTACACATATATTTTTCCTTTCATCACGCACCAAATAATGCTTCTATAAATTTTAGCGTATGTTATTTGATATAAGCTTATGCTTTTGCGTAAGCTCGTTTGAGGTAATTATTTACAAGATGTAACGTAACAGTAAAGTTTAAATTGAAAACATGACATTCATTTAATTGAGGGTTTATACAATATAATCTATGTGTCAGCTATATCAATTCTCAAGAGAATTATGTGAGTACTACATCTTATGTGTTTGTGACTACTAATTCAAAACAAACATGATTTACTAGGCTTTTATTCCTGAATTTACCACCTAAAAGGTTTAAAAATCAAATAAGAAGTTGAATTACAAACGTTTTAAAAGAAAATAAAAAGTTCACATGGACTTTACCGTCAAACAAGTCAAACAAAGTATTTTAAGCCAGTTTAAGTTCATCGATTTACCCCTCTTTAGAGAAAGGTGAGTCTACGGCAAAGAGATTGTATTGCTGTCCTCTTATTTTTTAAGATTATTTTTGAAAATGCACCTTTTTACAGTTTTCTTTTTGTATGTTACGAAGTATGTACGACGTTGCAACTTAATTTAAACTATAAGCATATTATTTCAGATAAAAATTACTTTTCTTCCAAAAAGGAAATTTCATCTGAAAATAGTTTGAAAGAGGTGAGAGCTCAAAGATGACTTTTTTATTAGAATACATGTACTGTGTTCAACGTCAGAAGTAAATATACTAAACCACAATGGCTTGCTCGAGAATTCATTGGGTTTGTATTCTACATTAAAACTTAAAATATCCTCATATTTGACATTGCTTGTATATTTTGTAAACACTAGATTTAGCAAAACATTAGGATTTAATTTTAAAATGTTGAATTACCAACTAGGTATGTTTAATCAAATGAATTACATTTGAATAAACATACCTAGTTATATGTGTATCCAGATTTCAATACCCGGGTCGAGTTAAAAGTGTTGTTGGATTTTCAAACAAGAAATTCCTAATATGATAGCCTGGAGTATAGAAGTTTGGTGGTATTTCAGGATCGTGCCTTTTAGAGCACGTTAAGCCGTCGGTCTGGGTAGTCATAAACATGTACATGACAATTGTTATTGGGAAGTCAGTGCTCTTAAAACAACTTCAACCTTCGAATTCAGTTCGTCCTCAGGTTTGCGGAGGTCCAATGCCAGTCGCTCCATGGAAAAACAAATATCCAGGTAAATCCGGTTAAACCAGTAGCTGACCCTAAGTAACTTGGAAATATTAAAATCTGAGGGGAAAGAGAAAAGAACAAAATCACAAAATAAATACACGAACAGTAATCAATCTTAAAAAAATGATAACTACAATGTTTTATGACAAAGTATTCATAATTAATGTATTCATCCGATAATACGCTTTAAACTTTACATTCACCAGCCACGAAATTATCCATATATTACGACCATTAACAACCGTATATCAGTGAGAATGGAAATGACGCTAGTTGCCACCTGACCTATTATGAACTCGTATCACCGCAGAGGTTACGCGAGTGATAATTAAGATTTAACTTCAGGCACTAAGGCAGTGTGAACAACGAAGAGAGACGTAAAGATTATAAATCTAATTATAAAAGCAAGCATATTTTAGGATTGTATCCCTTGAAATACGTAAAGAGCCAAAATGTGATTTTAGGATAAATCGTGACTTTTAATACTACTGAAATAAGATAACGTTCACGTCATAGGTCATAAGGGTTCGGTATTTCAACCTCCTTAAAATAAGGTCAATCACAAATTTGACTTATTGTAAGTTGAGTTTGAGGAATAGGTAGTTGATCTTGCAATTTGATTGCTTAAATGTAAGTATTCCAAATCTATATATAAGTAGTACATCTAACATTCAACGCCATCTAGTCCCAAGCTAAGCAGAGCTTGTGTTATAGGTATAGCTACAACTGATATAAATATTTACATACTTTTTTTTGTAAATACATACATATTATACATAGAAAATATCCAAACTACGAAAAAAATGTTTGCAGATCATACAAACATTTGGTCCGATCCGGGAATCGAACCCGAGACCTCAAGCATAGTAGTCGCATACACTACCACTACGCCACCAAGGCAGTCGAATAGTATTGATCGGACTTTTAGAAAGTAATACTTCAACAATTTTTTTGATGTTTTAGCTGCCAATTTGACTCTATTCCGTCTGATTAATTGCCTTTTTGGTCTAGCTGTTGACAATTGCGACTGCCGATCAAGAGGTCTCAGGTTCGAATTACGGGTCGGGTCAAAAGTGTTATTGAATTTTCTGTTTATACAAATACTTAATAACAGCTCGGACTTTGGAGGTTAGGGTCTGAACCCCCGTACCTCAGAGTGTACGTAAACGTACGCTGTCGGTCCTGCGACTGATCTTTCACTAATCGTGTCGATTAACCGTCCCTTTGGATTATGAGAGGAGGAACAGAGACAATACGAGTATGTATATATTGCGTGTGTGCGACTGAATGGCAACATCTTGATGTAGTTGGTGGTTGCAGTTAAAGTAGATTTGATTTAAACAAGTATTACAATCGAATTTATTGCTGAGGATATCGTACAGGTTCCTGTACGATATCCTATCATGTCAGCAATTTGATGCTTGTCCTTTAGTGTGTTAATCTTATGATATTCACACGATTCTTCATGTGTTATTGAGTTTGTACCGACCGTTTCCGTAGAGACTGGCCGCTGCAAGGAGAACATCAAAGTGTCTTTTTAAAGTTTTAACACTAAAATTAATTTCACGATTACTTTTATTACCAAACATGATATTGGTTTTTACGTATGGCATGTAATATACTATCTCTTACTAGATGTCTGTTTCTTTACCTCTCATCTCTTTGATTGAAATCACAAACAAGTAATACAATTAGGCCTTCTTATGGAGTGAAGTGAGTTCCTATTCAATTTACAAACATTGGACATTGGGTAATTAGCCGAAGTACAACCGATCAATAAATATAAAAATGTGCCTACAATTATTTGATCATTAGGCTCACCTGATGGATTTTCGAAACTAAAACAGACTTGATAATCATCAATACTCCTTTAAATGAATGATAAATTTAGAAAATATAAATTTATTTATATGATTGTTCAATTTAAAACAGTAACTATAAACTACTAAAATTCCAATTGGACATTGAAGAAAGAGTATTGGTCCATATAGTAAAGGTCACGACCCACCCATTAACATGGTCTATACAGTAAAGATCACGTCCTCACCCGTCAACAATAATGTTTTCAAAAATATGTACACACGTTCAGGAATTAATCGATTGAATAGGGCATTACTTGCAAGAAATTATTTTGTTCCAAACAAACTGCTGTCGAAATCGCTTTAGAGGGAAACACGTGTTGTCGCATTTTTTCTTCAGTCCAGGCGTCGCAATAAATTATATATTACAGCTTTGGAACTACTCGCATTACGTGATAAGTAAACTTTAGTTTGAACTCACCCGTCCATGTTTAGTGAAATTTATTTATGGTTGATGCGTCGCTAGATTTAATATGTTAATTATTAGAACTATGTGTATTCAATCAGTCAATTGGTTCACATTATTTCATTGAAGTATGTACTTAATATTTGCATATTCAACTTCTACTTTGTTTGTTTTTATTTACTCCACTCTATGTATTGCTATCGTTTTATATGCTACATTAAGCTACTTTTATTTTCCATTCTTATCTACTTTCTAGTACACTAGACACTACCATAGCTTCGCTGTACATCTTCTACCGCCTCTTTCCGCCATTGCATCGTCCTACGCGACAGAAATTTCATCCCCATCATCTAGATGGTTGTCAGTCCACAACTGTGCGATTTTCCCGAAACTTTCTGCCACGCACAACAAAACTGTGGCATGAGCTGTCGCCTGTGGTGTTCCCGGACCAATACGACCTTCAAATCTTCAAGAAAAGAGCGAACTCCTTCCTAACAGGCCGGCAACGCACTTGTAATGCCTCTGGTGTTGCGGGTGTCCATGGGCGGCGATAATCTCTTATCATCAGGCGATACGTCTGCTCGTTTGCCCCCTACATAATAAAAAAAACCCTATATTTTCTCTGAATTATATGTTCTCTCCATTATCCAGGTTGCATGTAAGAGATTGCCTCCGTGTGATAGCCACCACTTGTACCTACATACCTAGTTTTAAATCCTTTTTGTAATTACCTGGTGTATAGTAGACAAAGTAATTACTGTTATTATTACTATCTACGCAAAGTACAAAAAATCGGAATCTACACATGGTATTTGATTTAATGCTTATCATTTACGTTAGTAAGTCAAAGTAATCAAAAATTTTGATGCTCAGTCTCAATCGAACAAATACATTCCATCATCCATTTCCATCCATCATTACAAGAGAATAGTTAAACGTAATCCGGGGTTTACGTCCGATACAAGACTATTACAGACGCTTAATACTCCTAAAGTATTCTAGTCGTTTGGGCCAGTTTACTTACTGCAACTTGTCTCATTATCTGGGATTTACTAACTTGAAAGACAATTAACTTGATTAAGAACGTTGTGCAGTGAGAAATCTCTGTTGTGTTCAAATACTGAGCTTTTTATAGTATTCTCCCCTTGGTTTCGTGGCTGTGTCCTAATTAGGCACCTCATTACTGTAATTAGGTAAATAAATGACACTACACACCTTATTAAAATTTATTATGCTGTTCTTTATTATTTTGTTCATGTTTATGATCAGCCGGTATATAATTAGACTTCAATACTAAAATGCTTTATTTTTTTTTAGAATCATTGTTTTAGGAATATGAGATTTCTATTAAATTTGCAACATTTCATTAATCATTAACTGCCCCGGTGGCTTAGTGGTAGCGTATGCGACTGCTGTGTTTGAAGTCTCGGGTTCGATTACCGAGTCGGACCAAATGTTTGTATGATCTGCAAATATTCATTCCGGAGTTTGGGTGTTTTAGTAGTATTTAGTCAAGGCAGTAAATTCAGACTTTGTCCGTGGGAGAGCTATGCTTCGGCATGAATGGGTCGGCTCGACCGGAGTGATACCACGGCCTCACAGAAAACCGGTGTGAAATAGCGTTTGCGCTGTGTTTCACCGAGTGAGTGAGGATACCGGAGGCCCATACCCCAACCCCTCCCCCCATCCCCTTTCCCATCCCCCCAAGGTCGGCAACGCACTTGTGACGCCTTTGGTGTTGCGAGTGTCCATGGGCGGCGGTAATCGCTTACCATCAGGTGATACGTCTGCTCGTTTGCCAACTATTCAATAAAAAAAAAAAAAAAAAGACATAAGTCTGGAGTGCATTTTTACCCTTTTCACCATCAGAAGTTTCTTAAAATATATAAACTTCATTTTCTTTTATTTTAAACGATTATTCCAAATTATCACATAGAGAAGAAATTATTACTTTATCTACACTAATATTATAAAGAGGAAAACTTTGTTTGTATGTTTGTTTGTTTGTTTGTTTGTTTGTAATGAATAGGCTAAAAAAGTACTGGACCGATTTTAAAAATTCTTTCACCATTCGAAAGCTACATTACCCAAGAGTAACATAGGCTATATTTTATTTTGGAAAAAATAGGGTTACGTAAGATATTTGGGTTTTTCGGACACAAAGTGTAAAAAATCAACCAGATAAGTTACTTATTTTGCGTACGCTGCCTAAACGGTAAAAGATAGATCCATAAAATGTTCTAATTAATCGTAGATCTTATAAATATCTACAAGAAAGTCCGCGACACACTATACCTATCTATGTCGAGTGAGGCACAACAACCATTTTTTTATTTAAAAATCTTGAATTTTGTTTGGACTACATTTAAACGCGTTTATTTTACTCATGCTATCAATCCTTATCAAAATAAATTATTTCATCACTAACTACAGTTTATGTAGATAATATTTGGTCTTTGAAAGATAAAAATTGGAGGTTCGGTTTTGAAGTTATGGCAAAATTAAAATATTACGATTTCTGCTGCACGGCCCGTTGCGAAGTGTTACTTATGAGGGGAGGAGGGGAGTTTAGATCTATGAGTAAGGTACCCGCGCGGCTCAGACGCGAGGTCGGCTCCCTTCATAGCGGTCGTGCGTGAAATCTAATAATTTTCGTGCGATTTTTTTAGATTTCGTTACTAAAACTACACCTACGCAAAAGTTCTTCTCAGAGCTAAACAACAGTTCTTTTCAGGGCTAACCAACAGTTAACCTCTTTTATTTTGCAGTCGGTTAATAATTATACAACATTTGAATACATAGTTAATGCACACACAACTAAACTCATAAGTTCAGGCGCTTTCGATATTTCTAATAATATTATAAAGGCAAAAGTTTGTAAGGATATGTGTGTGTGTGTGTGGTGTGTGATACTCTTTCGCGCAAAAACTACTGAACGGATTTTCATACATAATAAGTTAAAATTTATAGACATTTCTTTATCTATAGTAATATTATAAAGCTGAAGAGTTTGTTTGTTTGTTTGTTTGAAAGCGCTAATCTCAGGAACCACAGGTCCGATTTGAAAAATTATATCGGTGTTGGATAGTGTTCGAGGAAGGCTATAGGCTATATATCATCACGCTACTACTAATAGGAGCGGAGCTCCAATGAAGACTGTTTCAAAAACGGAGAATTTTTTACGCTACAGGCAATATAAGACGCAAACGAGGTTGCGTGGGTCAGCTAGTGCTAAATATAAACAATGTATTTAAGAATTTTATTTCTCAACTTTACGATGTTAGCGTCTCACCTTAGAATTCTACCTCGCTTTGAAGCGACGCGACGCGGCAAAAAAACATGAATTCACAAACGATGCCACCCATTTCCGAGCTCTTAGGTATACCGGCCGCATTAAGAAGCATTAGTTCAGTAACAAAGGGTGGTATGACAAAGTGCCTTCCCTTCGGGGTGGGGTTGGCGACAATAGAGGTGTCGCTTGTTGTACCTCGAAGACCGTGTCGCACGCGACCGTGCCAGCATTGAGCGACCTTAACGACTTAATGCATCGTCTCGTTATTTCAGAATTGAAAACACTGCTTTTCTTCAAAGGTTTTATGATATTCATAATCAGGAGAGGTCTAGTGCCTGTTACAATTGTGAATGTTTTGAACTTTCTAACAAACCTTTACACCGTCTTTTAAGTTTAACCAACAGTACTAGTAACTTCAAAAGAAATATATAACTGCTTTGCGTGTATTTTAAAATATTAGGTAGAAAAAAGGTGCGTGTTCATGTCGTCATATCTTTTATGCTGTTTGTGTATGCGTGTAAGTATGAATGTAAATAGGTTTTTAAATACAAGTCATTTTATATGTGCCTCTTTGAGCCCTAGCCTAACTCCAACTTATCTTCATGTAGATGTTCCCAGGGTCCTTCGTGTTGAAAGTGCAGTAGTGTGTTGTTCATATATTATTGCACAAGGCTCAATAAATCTTCGTGGGAGAGCCACGCTTCGGCATGAATGGGCCGGCTCGACCGAAGTAATATCACGGCCTCACAGAAAACCGGTGTGAAATAGCGCTTGTGTTGTGTTTCAACAAGTAGGTGAGGATACCGGAGGCCCATTTTTTTTTTTAACATGTGGAAACCCCCTCTGGCCCTCACCCACCGGGGTTTGCGGCGGGGCGGTGTGTCGGAATCGAACCGACTAAAACCACACGGTGTGCCAACTCTGCGCCTGAGAAGGGAGGGGTCCGGGAACTGCAGTTATTAACACGACCGGACCCCTCCCAGCACCTGCCCACACTGAAGCGGGCACCATCTGCTGTTAAAAATCTCTGCGAAATTATGTCTTCGCAGAAGGTCGCGACCGCGGTAAAACTGCTGTCGTTACCGGCCATGGAGTGTATGACGGCCGGCAGCGACAGATCTCCTCCGATGACAGCAGTGAGGGCCCGTCGCTGCGCCGCCCATGCGGGGCAGATCGCCAGCGTATGCTGGGCCGAGTCCTTACTGCTGTCGCAGTAGTGGCAGGCGGGACTCAGTTCCCTCCTAGCGACCGAGTGCAGGTACTTTCTTCCCGAAGCAACCGTGCCCGGAAAGCACCTGCGTCAGTCGGAAGGAAAGAGTCCCGTGCTGCCGCCCTGCCCACTCGAGGGTGACCGGCTGGAGCGCCTCCACGGTGGCATGGCCAGCACTTGAAGCCTCCAGCCGGGACGACCAACGAGCCATCATGGCTCGGCGAGCGGCTTCACGCCATTCGCGTACCTCTTCGGGCGGAGGACGATACCCGTTCTCCGCCCGAAGACTTCCGCCTCCAAATCCCACGGGGGTGATCCGGCCAAGGCACACGCCGCCTCCGTCGACACGGTGCGGTATCCGCGTATGGCTCTGACCGCCAATATCCTCTGAGAGGATACAGGAGGCCCATAACCATAACCCCAACCCCTCCCTCCATCCCACTTCCCATCCCTCAAAGGTCGGCAACACACTTGTGACGCCTCTGGTTTTGCGGGTGTCCATGGGCAACGGTAATCGCTTACCATCAGGCGATACGTCTGCTCGTTTACTGCCTCTTAAACTATTGTAGCAATTTAACAAAGCAAACAATATTTGTAAATTTTAATTACGTGAAACTAGTAAATACTATCACACTGGGTACTTGAAAAGGTTACGAACAAAGAAAATATTAACTATAATTCTGTTAAAATCAGTAATTATTGATTTCAGATATCATTGTCATTTAAACAAATATTTTATACTATACTAACACACATCGCCGTCTAGTCCCAAGTTAAGCAAAGTTTTTGTTATGGGTGCTAGACAACTGATATAAATACATACATGTTATACATAGAAAACATCCAATCTCCAAAACAAATATTAAACAACCCGGGAATCGAACACGAGACCTAAACACGCACAGCAGTCGCCTACGCTACCACTGCGCCACCTAGGCAAATTAAGACTCAAATTTGTTGCTCATCGCTTTCTATGCATATAAACACACATTACATTTAATATAGCCCTTATAAACGATAGCTTTTCATTCTTTAACGTAGGTATATTAGTTTTTATATAGGTACTGTCAAAGGCCTTTTGGCATTATATTTTTCAGTGAGATCCAAACCAAAATCGGCTTAAAGTAAGTGCTGCTGAAATTATTCAGATCACTACAAAAACAAGTTAGGAAACCTTTCTTACAAACAGAACACGATTTTTAACGTTTAGATAACATTGGTAAAGCAAAGTAACAGCGAAAAGGTTTATTTTCGAGATCACAGGATGGACAAGGAATACTAATCGATTTGGTGAAATAGACCGGGAAAGGGGATCGATTAGTTTCACCACGAAAACTCATGATCAAATCCTATTTTTATATGTTTTTCGAAATACAAGGGGTACCTACGTAGGATTATATTTCGGAATCTAGGTAGTTGCCATGAAAAATGACAGTTTCATGGCAACTCACTGGAATTACTGAAATGTATGTATTTGCATAACTTCCGATCGATTGCACTATTTTTTTTGTATTTATTATGACTAAGTTTGTATGGAAGATTTTTTAAATCATGATACTAGATTTTGAAAATACTCACAAAAAAAAAATGGCGGTACGAAGTTCGCTGGCTTAGCTACTGTAATACAATATTAAATATTACTGTTTTTTCGGATGAATGTAGGCAATGAAATCCATTCAACCATCCAATTGAACAGTTGTTAGATTTAGCAAACTCACTTGCCTCGTCCACTGTCGTATTCTCTCTTCCTTGATGCGTCTGAATTTTATTCAAGAAGAGATTTTTCACTTGGTTGCATATTTTTGCCTGTTAGTGAAGGTAGGAATAAGTAGGTGCATGATAATAAAGAAATAGCTAATGCTGTCGTGTACTTATATAAAAACCTTACGTATATAAAATACGTTAGGTTTATTTAAAAGAACAAGCACAAGCTGAAATTTTAGAATGATATATAATCCGCATCAAGGATTGTTTTTATCTAATTTTTGCATCAGTCGCATATCCGCGACCGCGAAAAAACACGAAAAACGAGCCGCGGGCAACAGCTAGTGTTATATAGATTCAGCACTTGTAGATTGCTTTAATTACAATATTATATTATGTCATGGACAGTTTTAAGTTTAAGAATTAATACTTCATACTCTTTCTGAACTAATTTGTTTCTTGAAACTAAATAATATAGAGCACTATTCGTGAAGTTGAAAATATTTCATCGCCCATTGGCGCAATTCTTTTTTACTGTAAAACGATTAACAATAAAGCTCTGTGATACCAAAATCTTCACAATGTACAAATGTCACTTTTACACTTCAGATGAAAATATATTTTAGACAATTTTACAAACACCATTTTGAGGATAATAAAATTTGTGTTATACTGTCGCCAACTTTGTCTAGATTAATTACTGCATTTTATAAAGGTCGCTTGTTTCTCTTTTAGGCGAATATTTGCACTTTTCTCTAAGAAACGAAAGAGTTTCGGGCTATTTGGTGTGTCGAAATTTCTTTTTATATTTTAAGACTCATTTTCACGCTCTAGAAACTTCGATGAGTTGTTATTAAACATAAATCGATTTTTAATTGCTTTTACCAATTCTTTTGCTTGTATAACTTCTAAAATCTTTTGACTAATCATTATAATCGATTTAGTTTTCTTATCGCACATGGAGATTAGCCGAAAAAACAGACAGACAGACTGACAGGCAAAAATTGTAGAAAAAGTGTTTTATATACCGTGTGAAAATACATATATATGTATTTAGTAAAAAGAAGTTATTTTTTTAATATTACAAAAAGACACTCCAATTTTATTTATTTGTATTGAAGCTGTTATTTAATAAGCGCATATTATTATATGTATATATATCCAACGACTGGACGAAAAAATACTTTTGTTTATTAACTGCAAACAAATTATTTTGTGTGAGTATTTCAAATAAAACACAGATGAACGTCACCGCATCGGTAGCGTTTTTTGGCACCCATAATATTTACAAGGAAATAAAAATGAAATTCTTAAAACGACACAAGTAAATAGATTCTCTTGTTTCACTTTAGAAAGTTATCCCTTGTCTCAAGACGCTTAACGAGCCAACTTTGTGAATAATTCCCTTTGCCACTAACGACAACCAAAAGGAATAGAGGAACTTGTGCAACTATTTATTGTACTAACATATTAAACCAAGGATACTCAAACCATTTGTTAACGAAATAGTTATGCTTTTTCATAAATTTTTAGTCCTTACATTTAAGAAAAACGGCTCCCGCGTTACAGAAATACCCTGTATGACGATAGACTTTACAAATGGTCATGAAACGAACCTAAGCACATCCCGACTCAGAACAACAATTTGTGGATCACACGGAATGTTATCCCATGTAGGATTTGGACTCTCAACGCCTTACCGCAGTATAAAGGTAACGGTGGCGACCGCTTAAACCATTAGGCCATACATGCAGTCACCGAACATAATAAATACTTAAAATGATTTAGTTAAATACAAATTGGGTATACATAAAATTATCTTTGATAAAAGTATTGCTTTTGAGAACTTGAATAATGGGGTCAAAAGTTCTTGAGCGGCTACAATGTGGATTGACAACCTTGTGAAATTTGCAGAAAACCGTAGAATGCAGGGCAGCAGAAGAGCGGTTGGAATAGTGAGACTTTGGGGCAGCCTATGTACAGCAGTGAACTATGACTAAGATGATGATGATTCATGAAGAGACGTTACAATAAAGCAGTACACCAACATTAATGGTAACAGTTAAAAAAAACCAGTTACCTGAAATGAACAGAATAGCTGGCATAAGACATTCGATGTTATTTGCAGTATGATAGCAAAGGTGGATAAATTCCAGCTGGAAATATTCTATTGTGGAATATAGCGAAAAGTTTTGAGAAAGAGTGAACATAAGCTGAGTGTAGCCAGACACTCATGTGAATGTAGGTGAAAGCATCTATCTTTGTTTTTAACTTGCTATTTAATCGAGAGTTATTGAAAACAAAAGAAGTTATTAAACGTCTTTAAAAACTGACCGGAAACACATGCTCGATCGGTGCAGAACTTTTTGAGTTTTTGAAGCGTACACAAACCAACATAACATTTTTATATATTTAGATATAATCTTAACTGGCAACAGTACTTGACTATACACATGGTCTTTATAACAACGATAAGTGTAGGTTGAAACCTTAGGTGGTTTAAGTGGTCGCTACGCCGCTTACTACTGCACCAAGTGTAATGGGCCGAAACCCCACATAGAATAACACTTTGAGTGATCCACCAATTGTTGTTCTTTCTATTTGTTTCTGTATATTTGTAAAGATTCCCGTGATATAGGGTTATTCCTAGTACGAGAGATATCTTTAAATGTATGGTAGATATTAGCCTATTTTTCACATTAACTTTTACATAATTTAAATGTTTATTTTACCCATAAAATACAGTTATGTTTTGATTATGCGTAGCTTAACTGTTCATTTCACCTTTCAAAATTTCCCTGTAAATAATCTATTTTGAAGACGTCTACAGTTTGTGAATATTAAAGATGTATTCGAAAATTCCATTTTCTTTTCAAGTGTTTGGTTAAATACGCACAGGCAAATTGACAGAAAATGCTCGTACGACATAGGACCTGACCTTGTTGACATTTTGCCCCTTCTCACCCTCTTAACTCAATTTAGTTTGTGACATGAAAATATCGGTTAGTAGATATTTACCTAATGTGTATTTCTGTCCAACTGTTGAAAATGCCATTGATTTGCTAGCGTGGTATTCGTAGGACGTAGCCTTGATTTGATATGAGATTCAAATAACCTTTCGTTGAGTTATTTTATGGATTTAAGAATTCATTCTGCAGTATATCAAATAAAGAATAATATTGTTAAGTCAAATGATTTATTAGTAAAGACAAATTAATTATAAAAGTTATATATTAAATTTTCGCTTTAAACTTCTAAATGAATAAAAATACGACAGTTTTGATAAAAGCAAAAGACCATTGTCCAAAGAGCTTTTAGCTGGAAAGTTTTAACCGAAAAGATTTCCAAGTTAGAGATTAGATTAGAAAGCTAAAACGTGGACATCAAGCTAAGAGTTTTCCCAACTAGTGACGCTTGAACAAATATATATGTCGCTGGGGATCTAGCAATGATACATTTCGTAGTACTAGCTTTTATTATTTTCTGAGTGTGGCAGTCGCATTTCTAGCTCAGAAAATTCTGGTAACTACATGTTTCGCGAATTCTTTCTTTCTCTTGTCGACAGATTATTACTTTTTAGACAGCAGTTACTTGATTACATGCTGGTACCATTTACGTTTGTAGCATTATGATAGAACTTGTTTATTATTTCATTGGAGATTACAAGCTAGATTTCCTTTTCAATCCAAAACAATATTTCTCAAATTTCAAATAAAATATTCTTTAATTTAAAATCGAAAAAAGGTTAGATGAATGCAAAATGAAATATGAGCGCTTTAATTGTCAGATTAAAAGAAAGATCGAAAAATTTATCAAAAGATTATATTAAAGGTGTCACGTCTTAGTATTAGTTATCTGTGTATTATATACAGTGGTGGTTTGGGATATCCGTCGCGTCGCGTCCGCACCATCTGTTGTCCGATTAACGAAGATTTAGTGATCCAGACGCCGTGTTTATTGTTATCTGCGGTCGGTCGGTCGGTTACACGACTGCAGCCAAAGAGAAAAGATTATGTTGTAGTAGCTAATATATGTATCAATACATATATTAATTTTCGCCCATGGCTTCGCTCGCATTTAATAAAACATATCCTATGTTTCTTCCAATACTTCCAAAAATATGTATACAAAGTTTCATGATCATCGGTTAACTAGTTTTTACGTGAAAGCGTAACAAACCAATTTACATTCTGATTCATAATTATAGAAGACTAGCTGAACCCCTTACAATAACCGCGGGCAACGCCGCGAGGCGAAGTTAGTATCTTCATAAATTGTAGTCTTTGTGTTGTTATAAGAATAAGCTATATTATTGTAAAGTTTCATCGAAATCCATTCAGTAGTTTTTGCGTGAAAAAGCAACAAACATACTCACTTACATACTCACAAACTTTCACGTTTATAATATTAGTAGGATAATTTCATACTTATTAATCATCACCATAGTCAAGGATGGGAAAAAGAAGAGATTGTGCGAGTACAATTTTAGTGTTTATGGGAAGGAGGAGTGGAGTAGGTATCAAACGAGCTGACGTATCGCCTGATGGTAAGCGATTACCGCCACCCATGGGTCAACACCCGAGGCGGCGTTGCTGACTTTGGGGGATGGGGGGATGAGGGATGGGGGGAAGGGGTTGGGAAATGGGCCTCCGGTATCCTTACTCATTTGGTGAAACAGCGCAAGCGCTATTTTGTACCGGTTTTCTGTGAGGCCGTGGTATCACTCCCGGCCAGCCGGCCCATGCATGCCGATACGTGGCTCTCCCACGGTATTACGACAAATATATAAACACTTAATTTTAAAATTAGATCAAAAACTTAATCAAATTTAGAATCAATAAACAATAAGTGTATATAATATCACATATACATGCAATGATGATTTCCTTTCTTTCAAGTATAATTACATTACATTCGTATACTATGAATAATTTATGTTGTGATTAGCGACTGATTTATGAAACATATCTTACACAATCCTTCGAATGAACAGTTTTAAAATTTTAAAATTGACCACAACTCATCATACTAATATGTATATATATATTTCTGCATGAATTCTTAATACACAGGTTAAAATAAAATATTTAAAATTATAATAGTCGTATAAAAAAAAAAATTGATACAACTAAATTTTAAACGAGGAATGTCTTCATTCAGAGAAAAAGTACTTGGAATCTGTGGACGGTACAAGCCTTAAATTTCAATTTGCTCATATTTTTGTTAACTTGTTATTTCAAAAACAAGTGTTCGACTGCATTTGCAAACAAAACTCTCTCGTGTTTACTTTGATGTTCAACCAATTAAATGCACGAACTGCTCATAACCACTGTGTATTTTACTCGTTTATTTATTTCTCTGGTAGCAAAATAGATATCATATTTATTGAACTTAAATCAACGCAAATATCAGGAAACATGCAATAATATTATGTTACAAACATGTACTTTGTCATTTAAAAGTATTTCTCGTGTAATAAAACATTTATTACTATTTCTAAAGGTGAACTTGTAAGTCTTGCAGGTAATCCGTGTGTGCCTTTCTACGTTGTAATTAAAATTTATTTCATATTTTTATTGCAATACAAAAGAGCATAATTACAAGATAACACTTTTTAAAACAATTATTTTTAACAAGTTTTTGTGTATTTGCCTAATTTTTTTTCTTGCACCTAAAAATCTGTTAAGAACTTGTGGCCACATCCAAATCCATATAACACAACAGTAAAACTACTACAGCGCCACCTACCGAAGATAGCCTGAACTACGAAGTAACGCACTACACGGAGTAACTACAAATCCTGAATCGCGCAATAAATAGTTCTCGCGTGTATTATCATATACGAGTATACAACATCCCAACATCAACTGTTGGGCAGTAGCCCGCCAGGCATGATCACCTCTACTGGCCGGAGGATCCTTCCTTTGAGTTGGGTGGAACATGATACCCATTCCTCCACAAACTGAAAAGAAAATACTCAGTACTAAGCTCGCTTTGGTGTAATAAAATCGCAGATCCAGCTACATTGTTACTGAGATCCAAAGACACAAAATTTATGCTGGACTATGAGTATATAGCGTGGCTTATCTAAAAGCTGGGGATAGTCACGTGGCAAGCCCGGTCACGTGCTACCATTTCCTTTGTCGCACACTACAGATAAACTACAGTGCAGTTTGTACAGTTCCTTTGCAAGAGTATTAAGCAAAAATTTAAGTATCAATTTAGACTTTTCTTTAATTATTGGTACTAAATGTAAGTACCAACAATTATCTTTAACCAACAGTTAAACAGAACTCTGGAGCTAGAGCACTCAGTGTCAAAACAAAATGGATGGAAGCATTGTGAATAAAAGCCTATTTGAACTTAAAAATATAAGGAACAAGACAAAATTCATAGATATCACCAGCACAGCGAAAAAAATTAAATGGAACTGGGTTAGGCCATATGCTAAGAAGCAAAAAAGGAAAATGGACAAAAGACGTTACTTACGAATGATATCTTCGAGATGGAAAAAAATAAGATGGGAGAATGATATTAGAAAGGTAGCTGGAACAACAAGCCGAAAACAGAGAGACATGGAGGCCTCTAATGGCAAACTGATAGTTCTGTTGCGAATGTCGAAGATCAGAAATATTATATTAACTATTAAAAATGCATGAAATTTTATTGTGTTACAATAAGTATGAATTGAATTGTAGAATTATATAGTATAAATAAATAATGATCCAGTTGAAATGTATTTACTATTTAAAATGATGACTGCTAGGTATTAGGTACCTACCAATAATCGATTAAAGTTTTTTTCAATCCAACACTGAGAAGCTTTTATTTCTATATTTACGATTTTATAAAATTCCAGCGTGTTAACAATAGAAAACTCTTAAATCATGCGGTCCGTTTTACCACAAAAGCACTTCCGCGTGTGTTGCGTCCACGCGTAAATCAAATTATTATATTGCAATAAAAATACCAAACTGTTCATAATAGCTCTTGACGCCGTCGTAAAACCTCACTTTATATATGTGAGAAAAAATTTCGGCAAACTCTAAAAAATGATACAGCTTAAGTTCTTCACGGGCTCTATAAATCCCATTTTGTGTAGCGCCAAAACCTATTAGATTCACTCCAAGTTAACACAGTTTTAGGGATACTCTGTTTTTATAAACTGTTTTATTGCAAGGTAGGATGTCATTGTTTTCAGATACAACACATAGGGTACCCGTGATGGTGTAGTTATAAATATTTTAACGTTACAGCATTGCCAATAGTAAAAAATATTACTAACGTTTAACCGCGGCTCCGCCCGTGTTAAATATATACTTCCTCAAGCATCAAGGTATTTCATTCATGTGTTTAGACGTGAAAACGTTACAAACTTAGTAAATTTTGAATTTGATAGCATTGGTTAGACTTACAAATATAAAATGCTGTACCTCACTCACTATGCTTCTGTGTTTGTGAAAAAAATATGAAAATTCAGCTGTAAAATGATATATATATATAAGACGATATATAAGTATGTATATCGTGTCAAAATTTGAGCAGAACATTTTAAGTTTCTAAAGCGACAATAAACCAACTTAAGAAAAATTGCAGATCATAACTAAAATTATGTTAGGACTTATCTTTCTATACCTTATCTTTTTTATTCTGACCTATCTTCAGTACCTTAATCAAGAGGTTTCGCAGCATGCTGCAGTATTAAACTGCATAATAGATTTTAATAAATTCGCTTTTTAAATTGACTTTATCTATAGCAATACTTATGTGAATTGAAGTAAAGATAATATTTTTTTTAAGAAATGTCCATCGGAAACAACTACAACTATAAAACAGAGTTTCCTTTGTTAAAAGACTCGACTAAACAAGTGATATATACCGACATAAGTGGTTTTTGTTGGTGAACTGGACCGAGTTCTATACAGAGGTGCAACCTATCAATACTGAAGCACAAAGACCTGTATTATAAACCTATTATAATTCAAACAATATGTGTTAATTGTATTAATGTATGTAAATTTCTTATTCATTAACAAATTGATTCTTAATTCGTCCTACGCGAGAGAAACTTCATCCCCATCATCTAGATGGTTGACAGTCCATAACTGTGCGCTTTTCCTGAAATTTTCTGTCTTGCAAAACAAAACTGTGGAATGAACTGTCGCCTGCGGTATTCCCGGATCAATACGACCTTCAAGAAAAGAGCGTACTCCTTCTTAAAAGACCGGCAACACACTTGTGGCGGTTAGCGCTTACCATCAGGCGATACTTCTGCTCTTTTACCCCTTATACCATTAAAAAACTAACTCTCACTGTCGTAATCCTTAATATTATAAATTTGAATGAAAGTTTGTTTGTTACTCTTTCACACGAAAGCTATTTAACCGATCATTATGAAATTTTGTACACATATTCTTGAAGGTATTAGAAGGTTTATAGGATACTTTTTATTAAATTCCAGCGAAGTTAAAAGTTAGTCTTATACCGAATCAATTTTCGGTCCGGTCGTTCTGGCTTATAAATGCTGAAATAAGGCTCTCTCACGACATTTTTTTTGATCTCTTAGTATGAGTTATAAAACAATTATGTACAATTCAAATGTACTGTGTTTTTATTTATTTTATAACAATGAATCGTGCTTGATGACAACTTCGCTTTGCCATTATCAGTTCACGCATGACTGCCACCGAAAATGCAATAAAACTCAGTCGAAATATCGTAGAGAAAACGTTAAATTATAATATCATATAGATTAGTCCCGATTTATCCTAACTTAGAAGGAGATGAACGTAACAAAACCGGCCGAGTGCGAGTCGAACTCGCGCACCGAGTGTTCCGTACAAACCTGGAGGTATATTGTATGATGTAACAAAAATTTTTCCTTTATCTGTGCTATAAGACGTTGCTTCGTACCAAATTTCAAGAGTTCGTAGGAAGTACCATGTAGATTTTGATTCCCTTGCGAGTGTTGAAAATTTGCAGCGTAACCGGCTGCGTTTTTTAATTACGTTGGCTTAGAAGTTTGATTTTTGCACAGTTCCAAGGGACAATAAACCTGAGTATTTGATTTGAATTACATTCTGCTAGATACATCCACGCGTTTCTTACAAAAACACTCTTGACATACAGACAGGCGGACAACAAAGTGATCTTATAAGGGTTCCGCTTTTTGCTTTTGAGATATGGAACCCTAAAAATGAGTCTTTTTGTAAATTAGAAGCTTTCATAATAACTCGAAAACAAATGTATTGTCAATTAAATTACAAAAGGACAATGATATTGCTTTATTTGTGACTGAGCTTTGATGTTGAGACAAACGTTTTATCATTTTCTTCTTTGCCTTTTTATGTCATGCATTAGAAATAGCTTTTATATTCATGGCTATATAACAAAACATTATATAAATGTTTTGTTTCTTTTAGTGTACATATATTAAAAGGTTTCAGTAGATATTGATATCTTGAATAAAAGTATACTAGCTGATGAAGTTTAAATATGTTTTGATTTTGTCATTGTCCATAGAATAAGTTTTTGGACAGTCCTCAAAACTTTATCATCATTAGAATTAGTATCCCAGTTGTAATATCTTTGAAATTTTGAGTTAGTTTTTCGATGTATTTGTTATCATCCTAATCAGCCTATCATTGTCTCTCAAATACAATACCTCTTCAATTTCACATATAAAAACTAAATAATATCTCTAAAAGGCAATATAACTTTGCTTGTTTTAACTAGTCATGTAGAGCACGAAATCTGAACATAAAATGAAAAGAACAAAGGAACATTTTTTTTGCAATTTTCTACGTGACGGGATAATCTGTGTGGATTTCATCACAAGTACCTACTGATCTAAGCTGAGGAAAAGTTTCACGGTAATTGAATGGAACTGGAACTTCATATATCACATTCATTCCTTTCCTCCCTAAAAGCTAATCTGTCGGAAAATATACCTTATTATTTATTATGTGAAAAACTTCATTAGGCTTCACTACATAAGTGTGATCAAATCAAACCAACTGACGCTACGACCATCTATCCATTGTTAATATAAATTAAGGCACTTTAAGAACAAAATTATTAAACCATACATCAAATCAACAAAAATCTTTTCCAAAGAAGTGTGTAGAGCGCTTAGAAAATAGGTGACATTGGAAAAGATGGCCGTCATTTGTTCAATTCAACAGATAAGGGGTTCATTCATCTGAAGCACGTCCATTTGTTTATATAGCCCGAGTGGTTCAATATGGTAAAAAGTAAGTGCTTTTGTTTAGGTTCAACGATTGTGAGAGCTTGGAATATTTTAAAATAGTCCAGGTATCTTGACGAGATAAATACTATCACGAACAGACGTTTAATCATTATCTGATGATGATGATGTCTAGCATCATGAGAAGTTCATACCTCTCGCAGTCTGATGCTGGACATCAGCCTCTTTAAGCGCATGCTACTTGTCCGTTTCTCGGCTTCTCACATCCAGATCCTGCTATCCATCTTGCACAAACTCACAAATAAAGGAAATTAAAAATTATTATAACTTAACTAAGAGAAACTCATGACCCGTAAACGAGTTTAGTTCTAGTTATTGTAATTTTCTGAACTGAAGGTTGATGGATTTTCATATAATCATAGGAGAGCCATGTTTTTCATTCACAGTAAACCGATGAACGGTGGCATAATAAATCAATGATAAACAATTTGCTTTTGACTAATCAATCGACCTATTAACCCCCCCTCTACTAACTCTAGGAGGGGTGAGAGAGTACTTATGTCCATGGGTAACAGTGGCTACTTTCCATGACACGTCTGCTTGTTTGTCCCCTAACGCGTATAAAAAACTTCATGAAAATTTCCTTTCTCGTGCAAAAAACAATAATAATATACCATTTTACGAGCTTAAAACTTAATACTCATTTCGAATGTGAATTGCTTATTAATTTAATTAACACTATTTATACTTTATAGCTGAAAATAATTTATGAATATAACAACATGAACAACGCACTTGTAACACCTCTAGTGTTTGCCCATGGACACCCACGGGCGGCGGTAATCGCTTACCGTTACAGTCCACTGCTAAACATAGGCCTCTCCGTGGAAAGGTTTCACTCTTAGCCAAATTGATTGCTATAGAGTTTGTTGTAGGTTTACTCCTTGGTAGTGAAGTTGTCCTGCCTAATTTGCTATCCTGTCCTTCCCCGAGCTTGGAGGTATCAACTTTATATTTTTTTATACCACGCAATGGTGAAAAGAGGCGTTTTCAAGTGCAAGTTCTACATTTTGTGAAATTAAGGCAAAGTATACTACTTTTTCTTTTCTTCAACTCTAAAATTTCGCACTCTCGCTTCACATCACAATTATCCGTGGTGTGTGCAGGGAGTTCACCGTCTTAATTTAAATTAAGTTGATGACGAAAAAAAATTATTGAGTTATTAAGTGAGCGAAAGATACGTACTACATATATGATATAAATACTTTATTTCTATCATTTAGTTTTAATAATTTTTCTCTTAACCTAAGTACATCAATTTATTTTTTAACGTTTTAAATAGAATAAGTGAATGTTATACACGAGACATACATATCATAACGTGAATTGATTTGTATTTGATTATGTATATTATATTACTATATGATAAATATTTTAAAAACTTACGGATTAGTCTAAAAACTTAAGTAAGAATACAAAAGTCAGTCACTAGAATAATGATACTTAACTGTGAACTTTGTGCGAACTTAACTTTATGGTTCAGTTTGATTAAGTTGAGCGCGTGTTTCGCAAGTCGTAAAGCCTCAACAAGGCCTTAGTTTCATTTAGTTAAACTGTTTCAAGTGTATTAGCTATTCCCATTATTATAGAAAGCTAGCATTAAAGCTTCGCTCATTTAGTGGTTGGTAAATGAGCACAGCGTCTGTTTGATGTTTGGAAAAGAAAACAAGCAGTTTTACCAACTTTAATGTTAACAGATGCACATGTTTATTTGGTAAAGTGCTTGTTATAAAAAGCTTAGATGGTTTGTTAAAGCTTGCAGTATAAAGCTAGTACTATTATATAGATAGATTATTATTATTTATTTTTCTATGTTATTGGGTCAACGAGCAGACATGTCGCCTGATGGTAAGCGATTACCGCCGCTCATGAACACCCGCAACACCAAAGGCGTCACAAGTGTGTTGCCAGTTTTTTTAAGAATGAGTAAATTCTTTTCTTGATGGTTTGAAGGTCGTATTGGTCTGGGAATACCGCAGGCGATAGTTTATTACATAGGCAAAAAGTTTTTCGAAAACTACACAGTCGTGGACTGCCAACAATCAAAATGATGGCGATGAAAATACTGTCGCATACTCATAACGATGGCAGAAAGAGGCGACATGAACCAATTTGAACAACTCCTCAGAGTCCTCCCCATTATTAATACGATAGAAGATGCATAACGAAGCCACATCCATCTGCCGGTCTGGCCGGACCTGTTTGCCCATTTGCCCACTGTACAACTAAACTGTACCAAATGACAATCATTTTGAATATTTGCTGACTCTAGTATGGTAGAATTTACAGTAGTGGGATTGTAAATCGTATCATTTGCATTAAAATCCTTATTTTGTGTGTAAAAAAAATACTTCAAGTGAAGGGAAATAAAATATGTTTTGGTTTCAGCTAAGCGCTTAAATCTTAATATTTATTTATATCGGTTTGTATATGAAATTCCTTTAAGATTTGTTGTGTATCTCAGGTATGTTAAATAACTTCGTTGTTGTCACAAAATAGAATTATATAACCTAAATACAATTCAAATATTTTCAGTACAGCTGTGAATTTCCGTTACGTATAAACATAATTTGCTTTAAATTAGGAAATGTACTCGAGTTCAAAATGAAATATAATAATAATTAAGGTACCGCCTCAGGAATTGCCTTTGAATCCTACCTATTTCCTAACAAATTATAAAAGTCAACTCATTTATATCGATCAGCTGTAATTTTCCAACAAAATGTACAACCCCGTGTTCTACAAATAGTCTAATTGTTCTAAATGGCAGAGGATTGAGGTTATTTAATCACCGTTAGGTGTTGACTGGTGCTCAGACACTTACGGATTCAGTGTGTGGGCAGAAAAGTCAAGATAACGAAGATTTACTGGCGCTGTGTCTTTCTACGGGATTAATATTGAGAAAAGTTAAAAAGTACTAGACAAATCTTGACATGTGAATGATTTAAATGTTTAATCCATAAAAATAGTTATTAAAAGGGGTGGATTTAACTTCTAATCAAGTTTTCTGTTATAGTTCCGGAAACTGCTAAGTTGGATTTAATCCAACTATTTATTTATATTATACATATATATAACAATATATATAACAATTATACTCCAGCAACTGCATATATACCTACATGTATACTTAAGGGGCGCACATGCGGTGAGTGTGGCATTATAAAGATATGAAAGATACCTATACACCTATATACTTTCTCACCAACAGCTGCTTATGTATTCGTCCGATTTCGGAGCAGCTCGTCTCGATCCGTGCGAGCTTCGTACAGTCGTACCATACACCTACACGTTAAGCGAACGCTCGTCCGAGCTACGAGTACATGGTAGGTGGAGTGGGAGTGTTTGATTTTATTTTCGTTACGGAATTTCTTGATTCGGTCGCCGCGCTCAAAGCCCACTATAAAAGCTATGCAATAGCTTAAAACTTATATTTAAACTTTATATTTTTACCAAAACAAATCTAAGCATAAAATGCATTGTTAATAAAAGCTTCGGGAATAAACAAACATATTTAACTCATATTAGACAAAAGACTGTTCACAAAAATATTTTAAAAAACTATTCAAAATGAGCTCTGAGGAAATTACTGGTGGTAGTGTTAACCTGTTTTGTGTAGTTAAGACTTTTTAATTAAAGCACTCAAGTTCAGCATTCGATAAAACTCATTATTTTCTAATTAAGTTTTAATTTTTTTTAGTATTTCTGTATTATCATACAAGTATAGGTAATGCAACGAGTTTATTTTGGCAAACCCTAATTACATAAAAAAATATAAATGAAATAGGTTTCATGCCAGTGTTTAAGATAATGAAATTACATGATGGTATTTTTTTTTCATTAAATAATAAGAAATCAGTAAATAATGTTATGTAAAATTTATTTTTAATGCCTTAAAACACCAGAATGGCTAGAAAAAAGCTAAATAAACCCTTAATAACTTGAACGGAATATTTGTATTTTGAGGATTTCTTAAAAAAACAACTTCTTAATGAGATGTGTAACGCCTATGAAAAGACTTAAAATGAATATTTTTAATTTTGAAATATCCGACTTAGTAATCATAAACTAACATTAGCTATTTATCTTACAAATAATTATAAATACCAGAGCAGTATATAATAATATAGCTAAGTACATTACTAGTAGCACTGGATGTGATTTGAATGCATTTCGAGGTGAGATGTCGCGTTTCATCTTAATCGAGTCAAAGACTAATGTGTTTGTCTCCAGTGGTACCCTGACCATTATTCATTGCGCAGATATATTCATCTCTCGTGGGACGTATGCTAATAGTGATATGATTAATTATTACCGCACTTCAACCTCAGCATTAAATTTGTAACTCTCTTTACTCGGTTACAAAATCTACTATAAGATTCTACAATATAATAAATTGACGTTCGTGTAATGAAGTACTTATGTCGATGAAACTTTTCATATTTTCGTCACAAACTTATTACTTAAGTTAAAAAAGAAATCCTAATTTTATTTAAACTGAACATTATATTAATTTATTAATCCCCCTTGTCAACCAACCAACATACATGTAAAGTTTTGTACATTAACAATAAAATTACTCATAATGTTACATGTATAATTTGAGTAGAATAATATTTTAATCAAATTTTCCTACCAAGATGTAATGTTAAACCAATTTGTACGACTACATTTCATGATCAATTCGATACGAAATTAATTTAACATAATATCATTTATCTTAGACAAAAATTGGAAATTATACGACAGATGTGCACCAAAATGCCAACGGTTGCGTTTACAAACATAAAATTATGAAGAGAGTCGGTAGTCAAAAGCAGGGCCTGTTAGCTTGAATTGTAATTTTCTAACCTCGCTCCTTATTGGAGCGTACATGTAATTGTGCCTTCAGCAGAATGCGTGTTCTATAATATTTTATTACATTAGCGCTAACTCATATAAAATTGAATCAGATATAGTGGCATTCAGTTAAGACATTCTTATTGAGAGCTACTATTTAGTCTACCAATATCCAAATTAATACAATCATACAAAACTAAATAGTGCTAAAATATATTCTTGTGATCTTGTACTTTTCACGATGAAGCTGGCGAAAGTCTTATGCAATTTGTAGAAAATCAAGACAATTATTGTAAGTTTTCATCTTTGCAGTGACGTAATACTGCAGAGATATATCGGTTATTGGTATATATTGCTTTTATAAAAATTAGACAGATTCACTTGATTCACAGACCAGTTTGATTCACTTATGGTGAACTATTGGTGAACTGAAATTACCAATTATATAATATAGTAGTTATGTATGTAATATCTGATAATACACTCAGATAACACATATATATCACGTAAATCTTAATTTTTTAAATAATGAGTGCGTCGATACGTAGGCAGGGGAAGTTCTGAATTAAATAAATAAAAATGACTAAGCAAAAGTCCTGAATACCCAAAAAGATTGACTCCAAACCCCGTGTGAAAATTTTAGAAGGAAAGTTTAAAAATTCTAGAATTCTGCACCTTTTTTTTGCTCGTGCGGCAATCCCCTCGAATACCACCTCCTGGTGGCATGTCGTTCACATTTATTTATTGCAAAATAGAAAGTTTATAGGTACAACGTAAAATTAAAAGTTTAAAAACCTCCTACGCAAGCACTTAATCGAGTAATCATACGCCAAAAATTCCTTACATCATATTGGAAAAGAGCTGATACTCTTACACTGCTATATATTAATCAAACATATCTACAAACCATCGCAAGAATAGAATAGCTTTGAATTGAAACGCATTGAAATAGGTCCATTCGTATGATAGCTACGATGCCACAGACACACACACTCACACAGACAGACAGACATCGACGTCAAACTTATAACACCCTTCTTTTTGCATAATGAATTAAAATTAAGTAATGCTCTTTTTTATGTATGGGCCTACTTTGGTAGGCCCATACATAAAAAAGAGCATTAGTCTGCTACTCTGCCTGATGGTAAACATAAGCAGAATCTAAGACTGGTGGTTGCCATAGTCATTGCGAATGCAGACAATGCAACAACGCAGCATCGTGACCCACACCATGGGGTTTTGCATCATAAGCCTCCAGTCTCGCACTCATTTACGAATATGAACGATAATCTATGCGAGGGTAAAACTGCCTCGGTCGAGCGTTCGTGCTGATATCAGCGTGGCTCTACTACCTCTAAAACCCCTCATCTCTACCTAAATGTGTACACTCACTTACCTAAATGTAAAATGTTTAAAGCTAATGAATTAGATTTTTATAAAATCATAGTTATGATTGCATGAGCTATTATGAAAAACTCACAAAAAGTTATTAATTTGTTTAGGAACGTCAAATTTCTAACACTCCTTTCTACATAAATATGTGGAATAAACGGCTTTGAAAATCAAAGTAAAACTTCGAGCAGTGAAGTACGGTTTGTCCATATCTAACTGATATTTTTTTTTTATTCAAATTTAGAATAGTAAGTTTATGATGGAGTGCACGTTGTCAGGTAGTTAATATTTAGAACTACAGTTTGGCGTTTATCGTAATTCTGGGTATGAAATCGACTGTTTTTGGGAAGTTCGTTTTCAGCGGTTTTGTGGTCAATGGGGTTAATATTTAGCCGCATAACTCGTGTATCCACAGGAAAGATTATCTGGTAAATGTGAACGGAATTTAAGTGGTACACTATTATTCAATTTTAGATTCTTTCATTTTGTAGATTTAAGTATGTAATGTCAGTAAATAGTCTGTAAGATTCATCATCATTATCAACAGTATTTAATAGTTTACTGTTGAACTATGGTCTGTCCTTTTACTGGTTTTGGGCTACTACACCACACTGATCAGACGGATGGGGTTCATTTCAAGTTTTCCTTACCTTTCCAGTGGTGCTATACTCAAGACAAAGGTGAAAAATTATATAGATGTCCTTGGTTCCATTGGGAGATAACCATGTTCTAATACTTTTATATTTGATATTTCTATGTAAATTTATATTTTTCGCAATTTTTAGATATTTAAGTGCTTACCTGCTTGTCTGGTATGTAGGATATTTACGCCATTCTACCTTTTATTTGTTATCAAAATGAGTTTTATAATGTCGCTTTGTCGTAACAAATTACATTTGTTTTCAGTTCGCAGAATTTATTACTTTTGCAAACCATTATGAGCCGTAATATTTTTTTCCTCTACGTTAAGTAAAATTTACATAATAAAATTAAAGTATTAAATATGAATGTAACAAAGGGCATATTAATTAATAATTTAGGATTTTTTTAGCAATTAGGTTAAAACTTTGAAATGTCAGATAACAAAACTTTTCTTTGCGACGGCATTTTCCTAAGTAGATTGTCTCTTCCTTACGACACCCATGAAATGAACAAGGATGGTGACAATCCGTATTCTTAATCTGGGATCACACGGATATATTTAGCAATTACCTTCTTATTTACTTACATCATGTGCTGTAAATGCTTTGAACGTAAGAAAAGTTTCTTTTAAAAAAGAGTTTCAATAATTTATTATTAGAGAAATACTAGTGTACTGGAATTTCTCGAAGTAGCTCCACTGACATTGATCCTTATCTCACAATTAATATGCATGGTTCACTTGAGTGGTTTTAGTGTCTCGGAGGAATGTGTATCGTGATATACAGAATACAGATACCCACATCTAAAGTATGTTTACATAACCCTCCAGTATATTAGACTACACGTACTTAAATAAAAGACGCGATACAGAAGTAACAGTAAATTAGATATTTACATATATGTATACAAATAAATAATTGAAATGTCTGTTTGTTATTTCAAATTACCAGCTCTCAGCTAAATAAATAAAAAAGTATAGGTATAGAGTACTTACATTAAAAAAAACATTTTTTAAATTGTTATGTGTCTGGCCGTATGTCTGCCTGTTTGTTACAGCTAATCTCTGGAACGGTATATATATTTATTGTGTCAGGACCTGCAAGTCCTGACATAATAATGATTAAATAATTAATATGATAAAATTGACTCTACTCTACTTGATGGAAAGCATAAGCAGATTATAAGAGTGGTGGTCACCATACTCATTGCGAATTCAGACCAAAAAGACGAAAGACGAAGAATGGCGGCCAAGTGATGCTTCTGCATCATTGTGCCTCCGGTCTCGCACTCACTAACGAAATAATATTAATAACTTTAATCTCCAAATATATACAATAGGTTATAAATAAAAATACTATACGTTATATAATGAATTATGAAAAGAATGTACCTAGGCATTCAGTAAAGTGACATGCTATTTGTCTTTAAAAAAGAAAAATCCTATTTTTTTACAAAGCGCTCTATAATTACATATATTTCCTTAGAAGATTTTCTGTTTCATCATTTGTATTTTGTATTTTATTTTTATTGTACACATAGAACATATAAATATAAAATAAATACAAAGAAGTGTCATGTACAAAGGCGTGTTTGACCCAAAATTAAGTTTTGTTGAGCAAACCCTGAGTAAATAGAGGATAGCAGAAAAATGTAAGGGCAGTCATGCGTACTTAAGAATTGTTAAAGGTAGCTACGAATGTAGCCGAAGCATGGTGTGGAGTATAAATAATTGGCGCTCCAATAAGACCCGATGCTCCTTGTATAATTCTGTAGTGGATTAGTAGCGTGGTTTATGACGCATTATCTTGAGGAGTGCGTTGATGTTCTGTACGAGGTAGTCCAGGGTCGATAATTTTTAAAACCAAAAAAAATCATAATAGGATGAAACCCATTAGAAAAGGAGGGAAATATGATAAAAATGAAAGGAAAAATAATTTACGGGCGATCTGAGGTTGGGAAGGGGATGGGGGTGAGTTTTTAAGGGTAAAAAACGGTTTTTCTCTATTTCCGGCAAAAATAAAAGTCCTATCGAAAAAAGTCAAATGGAAAAGTTGTAGATAATAAAAAGATCTAAAACTTTTGTATTTACACTTTTTTCACATAACCTCAAAATTTATGTGAAAATTTCAAAAAACCAAGTTTTTGGTTTTTTATTTGTATCTTTTACAAATTTTTTTATTTTTTAACGAAATTTTGTGAAAACTTACCTTTTTATGTCCCAAATACGCTGTAATTTATTTGATTAAAAATATTTATTTTTTCACCTTATTTTGAATTAATATCGGAAAAACACCCTAATTTTCAATCGAAAATTCACCCGTCAAAATATCAGCTTTTTTCAAAAAGTTGGTATGGTTTCCGTTCGTTGAAGTCTCTACTTTCCGATGGTGAAAAAAAAAAAATATATTACTATGGTAAATCTTCTCAGAAAACGCAAAAATTAAAAAAAATCTTGAATTCGAAAAATTTTTTTTAATTATTATAAATAATTTTTAGGTATTTATTAAAATTTAGACTTTAATTACTCGAAAAACGTTAGATTACATGTGACGTTGTTGTTGATTTATTTAATTCTAATTACATTTATGTCATAGAAAATCTCATTATAGATAAATATAAATGTAAATCGTACTATTAAATGTAGATGCTTTATTCTCATTACGTTATTCATTACAATATTTTTAAACACATTAATCTCATCATTCATAAATACCTTATCTTCAATTCTAATCACTTATCCATAAGTTTTTGTCTTTTTGATGGCATTTCTTCATCGTTAGATTCGTCAAACATCTCCGATTCTAGTAGATCTTCGAAATCTTCATGATTATCACCTTCTTCCTCTCCAACATTATTTCCAGACTGCGTTGGTTCTTCATCCACAATATCTTCTGAATCATTAACTTCCTCATAGGTTTCTTTTTCAATATTGGAGCAATTTTCAGAACCATGACAGTTTGAACACAAATTTGTGCATTTTAAACCATGTTTTCGGCAACCACATTTTAAACTGTTACATCCAGTTTCACAGCTGCAGCAAATTGTTTTGAGCAATATTTCCGGAATTAATTCTTTTTGTGTAAATTTGGGCATAATTCCACGTTGAAATTGCTTCCAGCCCCAATCTGTTGCTGTTAGTTCGTTACCCAACCAAGTTTGAAGCTGATAATATGCCCTGTAACAATGTTGTTCTGCTGCTCCTTCTGTGGGTGGGAGGTTTGCCAAAACGAAAGATGATTTAATTTTTGCCAATTGATATTTTTTAAACCTTAATTGATTCAGTGTAATTTTTTCATTTTTACATTTATAAATAGATTTGATTAGTTGTAACCCATTTTTTTTTATTTCTTCGTTACTTGCATCTTTCTTATAAAAAACATTGGCCAAATTTGACAAATTTTTAGCGTCTAATAATGAATTGACGATACTTTTCTTTCCTTTTCCGGCAAATCCAGATGTTGTATCGCAACCAGAAAAACAATGCAGAAATGCAACAATGTTTCTTAAGGATTCATGTTTGAAACTATTAGACGTGAAAAATAGGTCTTTTACATTTCCAGAACCTGGTTTGAGAAAATAAATGTCATGATTATATGAATTTAACTGATTTAAAAGGACCAAAAGATCAATATCTTGGCCCACAACAATTACAGTTTTATTAGTACTTATTGCAACTTTTATCGCGGTTTCAATTATGTCAGCATCAGCATCTTCTTCTACTTGGTTACAGGAAAATCCTCGTGACTGTAATCTTTTCATCAAAGTTTTTATTATTTTATCCTTATTTTTCTCGTTAGATAAAAAATTTTCTTGCAAAAAAGGTATTTTTGTATGATTTTGATAATCGAACTCTGGAATATTGTCTGAGGTTTTTCTACGACTACGTTCTCCTTTTTTAGTTGATGTAGCTGCTGGTACTGTTGTGACACTAACTGATTTTTTAATTTCGGGATACCCATCAAAGACAATATAGCTGCTTACTGCGTAATGTTTTTCAACATACCGCAAATATTTATTCATTATCTCTTCTACCGTATCATTTTTTTGCCAATTTTTTTTGTTATCAACGTCACGTGTAATCTAACGTTTTTCGAGTAATTAAAGTCTAAATTTTAATAAATACCTCAAAATTATTTATAATAATTAAAAAAAATTTTTCGAATTCAAGATTTTTTTAAATTTTTGCGTTTTCTGAGAAGATTTACCATAGTAACATATATTTTTTTTTTCGCCATCGGAAAGTAGAGATTTCAACGAACAGAAACCATACCAACTTTTTGAAAAAAGCTGATATTTTGACGGGTGAATTTTCGATTGAAAATTAGGGTGTTTTTCCGATATTAATTCAAAATAAGGTGAAAAAATAAATATTTTTAAGCAAATAAATTACAGCGTATTTGGGACATAAAAAGGTAAGTTTTCACAAAATTTCGTTAAAAAAAAAAAATTTTGTAAAAGATACAAATAAAAAACCAAAAACTTGGTTTTTTGAAATTTTCACATAAATTTTGAGGTTATGTGAAAAAAGTGTAAATACAAAAGTTTTAGATCTTTTTATTATCTACAACTTTTCCATTTGACTTTTTTCGATAGGACTTTTATTTTTGCCGGAAATAGAGAAAAACCGTTTTTTACCCTTAAAAACTCACCCCCATCCCCTTCCCAACCTCAGATCGCCCGTAAATTATTTTTCCTTTCATTTTTATCATATTTCCCTCCTTTTCTAATGGGTTTCATTCTATTATAATTTTATTTCACTTTTCATTATTTTTAAAGGCTTCTACACTGGTCTAAGGATAGAACCGCCCCGGTGGAGCCGGCCCGTTCACGCTGAAATTAGCGTGGCTCTTCTACCTTGAGATATTTCTTATAATCATAGAGCTGGGTGATTAAAAATTAATTCTTGCCGAGAATTATTAAGTTCGAATGGTTAATCATACTTAATATTTTGGTAGGTTCACTTGATCAACAAATTTCTAGAATTCGAACCTAAATCCACTTTATTATATTTGAACTGCATCATTGAAATAATAGCAGTCTTAGTGATCAAAAATATCAATAACAATATCAATTATTTTTCTCAAACACTTTAGATGTTGACGAAAATTGTCTTAAAAGTTTAATAAAACTTATCTCATTTAAGATACTCACTTCAACTTTGCCCTAACGTAAGTCCAAAGGATTAATGGAAAAGCACTGCCAAGTAATAATAGTATTTTACTTTACTTTCGAGAAAGACCGACTCGAACTACTTCAATTAAATTAATTTCATTATTTGGGTACTATCTGACTTACATCTTTGTTTTAAGCTTACGTTTATCTTTTAGTTAAGAAATCATGATATATGTACCCTTTACTATTAAATTCTTTAGTGATTTGTTTCCAACTAATATTATAAACGCGAAAGTGTAAGTATGTTTGTTGCTCTTTCACGCAAAAATTACTGAATGGATTTTGATGAAACCTTACAATAATATAGCTTATACATCAGAATAACACATAGGCCATAATTATAAAAATATTAGCCTTTATTTATTTAGCTATTAATTATCTTACCTTCACTCCTTTCTTTCATTTTTTTAAAGACAACTCCCGCACTTGGAATAATTCCTGTGTCGCGGAGGACTTTACAAACATACATGAAACGGGCCCAAAGAACTGACTTAGAACCTACAATTTGTGGATCACACAAAGTGTTATTCCATGTGGGATCTGAACCCACAACACTTTGGCGAAGTAGGGAACGGCGTGGTGACCGCTTAACCACTAGGCCAAACGTGCAGTCATAATATACGAGTAATATAGATAATAATCTAAGTGCCTCAGGCTGTCTCCTTGATACAAATTGGTTTGTCTCTAACTTTAAATATTCGTTAACACGTTATTGGAATACTTGAGGTAAAAATAAATTACATAAAATATGTGATATGTTTAAAATATTTTATGTATCAATATATAATATTAATGGGGACAGACACGTTCTTTTGCCTAGATTCTTCTTTGTGGACGTGAATATTTTATTTTCGTTCACTTTTATTAGTAACTACATATTACATCTTATGCTTTGGTCGATTCGATTCCGACAGGCTTCGGTAAGGAAATGATCTGTGTAGTTTTCAGCAGGAAAAAAATACGAATTACAGTTTGAAACTCATTTGATTACAAAAATCAAATGAGTTTCTTTTGATTTCTTTTAAACTTACCATATATGTGTATATTTTGAGGATCGCTAACGTAGTCTTAAAAATGTATTTTAATCATAAGTTATTCCATAACTCTTGTTACATGAACTCAATCCAAGCTCAAAGAGCTTTAATTAAACGTTAAATTTTAATACAAACAATGTCTAATGCAGTCTTTTAAGTAATTACGATTTTAATTAGTACCTTTACTCGTAAAACCCTTACGACTTTCAAAGAATTAACTAAAGAGGCTTTTAGAATAAAACGGCTTTAGTCTCAATTTAGTAGTCCCTTATTATATCTATTATAGTCTGTCTACGAAACCGATATGATAATTTAACATAGACATAGAGCTCTGATTAGTTTGGTTCTCTTTATAATGATGTTGTTCTGCCTAGTTTTCACCTGAACCCCCGCAAACTACAAACTTTTTAGTATTATTAAAGAATATCGATGAGTCCAAAATTTTACTGGTCCAAAATTTTACTGGTCCAAAATTAACATGATTATGCCAAAAAATACCGCAGTATTTTCCAGATAATTCGACCTTATTTCATAAAGGTCGCCGTGGGTTGAAGAACATTGGGGGTTATTTACAAAAATTATAAACCCGTGCCATATGATATACAAAATTGTGAAGTACTAGCTGTGTTAAATGTGTTTCAGAGTTATGTTGATACATTGAGATTAATATTTTTTTAATATGTGTATACTATTATTGTTAAAAATATGATACGTAGATGTAGAAAGCGATCGACGTTATTAAACTGTAATTTGACAAATATGTAAATTGTTCTGTACACAACGGACTGAGAATCCGCTTAGAGATTTAGTATTCGTAAAAATATCCGTGTCCAACTGTTACCCGAAACTTTGTATGTAGTTAGGTTTTCGAAATTGAAATCCTTTTGTGTCACAACCGGTGCTCATGTTATGTGGCTTGTTTTAAGCAGTTGGTCATAGTATATTTTAGTGATGTCGAGCAAACATTTAATGGAGATTTACATATATTTTTATATTAACCAAAAGCTTGTACAAATTAGTTTTTAAATTTTGAAAATTTTAACAAAAAATTGAAGGGTTGCTCTATACTGTTTGAAAACCTGTAGACGTAGTATGTAAACGAATAGCAAAATAATAATAAATACTCGGCGCAAATTAATATGAATTGATAGTTGTTATTAATAATGATGACTTTTATTTTATTGTTTTTTGAATTCGATTCGATAATCGATTTCATTTAAGATTTTTTCTTCTCGTTAATTTCCAAATACATGTGTTTCAATCTTCTATGTCACTTGTAACTGTTTTTATAAAATTGTTTGGTTAGTTGATATTATTTATTTTTGCTTGTTGTGGTCTTCTGCAAGTGAAAAGGTACACCGGTATAATACCCCTTCAGTTATTTAATGTATACTGTAATGTTGTGTATATCGTTTTCGTTGGAGATCGTAATTTAATAAATAAATAGTAGGTAGGATTACAGAACATTGTTTGTATTACACTTTAATTTTTGTTCTAAGAAAGATGACTAAGAGAATCGATTTTTAATAGGAGTCCAGAAACTATTCAACCAATCGTCAAGACTTTTATCATTAACACATAAAGAATAGTCTATAATACTCACATACCAACTGCAAAATTTGACTTATACTGTATATTTATAATTAATAAAAAAACATACAAATAAATACTGAACCATAACACACATGTTGGCATGTTTCACGCAATAGCAAATACTTAACTGGTTAGTTCACACATTTTTAAACCAATCAGGTTACGCTGTAAGTCATTTGTTTTACGAGTGAAATTTAGTACAGTTCTTCACGAGTACTTGATTAAAGTTTGAGTTTTCTTCAGAGTTCAGACGAAATACTCGAAAATATTTTTGATTGAAAATATTTTTTTCTCTGTAAATGCCACACTAATACAATTAAGACATTACTATTACGATCTAGTCCACTGACTAATTTTACTTTGACCTAAATTAATAAAATAAAACTATAATAAGACTGTGTACATTAACACTTTTCTTATTGTCTCTAATTAATTAAGGACACTCTGCTCGTGTGTTCTTATATTACACTGCACTAAAATGGTAGTATTTTGTACACTTCGCACTTTCACTTAACTAACTCAAAAGATTTTATCATTTTAAGTCTCCTTGTAATATCCGTATTGTCAAGAAGCTGGATAGCCTCAACGTTTACGTGATGATGAAGTCGGCGTTCATGAGCTTTGGTGAATTTCGATTGAAAACAATAGAAAAGAAATAGTATTACCTAAGTACGATAGTGTTTTAGCGAAATCAAATATGTAGCTACTTGATCGTAATGCGGAACTCAAAATACTTGACAATACACACATATAAAAGTATTTATTAAATGGTTGTTTTATAAAGTTTTATTAATCCGATTTATACACCATAATGTATAATACCGCTTTTTGAAGCAGTTTTTATAAAACTCTCAGACTTTTAAAAGCCAAACAATTAATTAAGCTTGAGCTTGCAGTAATATGAAATTAATATATATATAGGTGCAGAAGAAAATTTAAACCAAGATAATAAAAAAAATGTGGCCTTTAATTGAAAATAAAAAAATATCATCTAGTGCCGTTTTAAGAGTGAGAAACGTTACTGGTTTTCGATTTGAAAGAATCTAGTCCACATTCCCAATAATTGAATTTATCTAGGATAAGAGTATCTCCACATTTTTCTACTCCAGATTAATAGTTTATCGTAGAAGCTAAACCTAATATTTTACATAGAGGAAATTACGTTCAATAATGAAAGGTTTTCTATTAACCTGACTTATCGAATTTCATTTCTTCCCTTTGGTTACTTGATATTTTAAAGTATTTAAACTTAATTCACCTTTCTTTTCATTGAAAAGTCGTTTATTAAACTTTTTAATACTTAATGTGTTATGTGTATGTCCTATTGGTTAATTCAGCGGCATCTGCATTAATTAATATTTGAGAAACTTAAAGAAAAATGCAGGCAATATCTAATAATTGCATGAATTATAAAATTGTGAACTATACTGTAGTGAATTTGCCGAACTGATTTACATATTTTATATTTTCTTAAAACTTAAGCACAGTGTCTATTTTTAAGCATAAAAAGGAAATATATAAAACATGTATTAATGTAAATTATAAACTTTATTAAATTTTACTTTAAAAATAAAACTACAATTTTAGCCGGCAGCTGTGTCGTGGTGAATTTGAAGCGTTCCGCGTCCACACATTGGGAAAGTTTGTTTAGAACTAACGCCGTGCAGTAAAAATATTGTTTAAAACAAAAAATGTTACTCACACCGCATGCTTATGATTTATTTCTAGTGAATTATTTTTAACTTCAATAAACTAGATTACTAGACTGTGACCCGACTGATGTGATTAAACACGTTACTTTACCAAACTATAAATATATTTGGAAAGGAAAAAATAGTGACAGCTGAAGATCTTTCACTACTTTTATTTTACTTGCTGCATTGGGCTTGGTTATTTCGAATTATAAAAAACAAAGTTTTTAGACTAGCCTTGAAAATTTTAAGACGTATCGTCTCAATTTACTCTAACTACGGACGCAAGCTATGACGTCACGGTTAGTCCATCAATAACCCTCCACCTGGCACGGTATAAATGAGAAAAAGATTAATGTGAACTGTTGGTCCCAATAAATCATGAAATCTCACCCCTTACTTATAAACGGTACTTAGTAAAGGAGCATAATAAATTCTTATTTTTCTTCACTTCCTAATTTGTAGGTCAAGACAATATTTTTTGTTTTTGTCGTAGGAAATAATTACTCAAAGAAAGCTTTTTATATAAGTTCTAAAATACTTATAGTATCAATGCTGTGTTTCGTTATATACTTAGTCTGGCCATGAATACTGTTACAATTAAAAATAAACCCAATATTATTTTTGAATTTGGAATCTGTCATTTTTATACGATTGTTCATTGTGTTTTCTTATTTTCTTGTAAAATGTCTTTCTTATTGCGACATGTATTGTAAAATATTTTATGATATTAAAACAGAGTGGGGTGATAAAGAGAACCCAATCGCTGTGATTGTATTACATAAAGTAAGTATGGGGAGAAATACAATTTTTAAAATCTTCCATACGCTTGGTATTTGTCAAACATTTGTATACCGGGCCATATATGAAAAAAATCAAATAAATTCTGTCCGAGAGCAATAAAAATGATCTCGGGAGATGAACATAGCACCTAGAACCATGTCATGTATTTTAAAAGATGACTTAGAACTTGCAGCCTTAAAGAGACGCACTGATTAACTGATAATTTAAAAAAAAATGGGGTGGTAAAATCAAAACAACTACTTCTTAAGCCGTACACAAAGTTGGATCACAGAAAAGTTTTATCTCGTCCGTAAGGATGAGATTTTTTTTACAATTGGGCAATATTTTAACGAACAATTTTTTTTTTTTTATTGAATAGTGTGCAAACGAGCAGACGTATTACCTGATGGTAAGCGATTACCGCCGCGAATGCGCTTCTCTAGATGCGCTCTAAAGAAGCTTCCCAATTTATCAACAGGGTACAACGTGGGCATTATCCGAATTCAGTGATAACTTGGTAGCTATGAAGTTGGTATGCTTGGTAGCTTGTTAGCTATGAAGAAGTGACTGAGCCCTATTTTTGGAAAAAGGGTATCAAAACATCGGCACAAGTGTATCACAATTCCATTCTTGAAAAGGTCGTTAAGCCCCTTAAGAACGCCATGTCCAGTAACGAAGAATGGTCCGCAAGATTCAAGATCAGCCCCGGGTCATAAATCTGGATCCTCCCAATCTTGGTTAAGAACGAACGTTCCAGACTTCATGAGAGCTCAAAACTGGCCGTCATCTAGTCCTGATCTTAATCCACTGGATTATGATTTATGTTCAGATTAAGAGAGTAGAGAGGCTTATAGGCTTAGGCTATGATAATTTAGAGTACCTGAAACTATCCATACGATTGAAAGTGAAGAATTTTCCCATAGAAAGAGAGCGTGCTGCTATTGATCTCCTCAGGCCTCAACGTTCAAAGGACTGTATTGCAGCCAATGGAGACCACTTGAAGAAATATGTTTTTCTTTGTAACAATATTAGTGGTAACACTAAATTTTATATATACTCGTACATCATAGGTTCTTTTTTTCGGGGACTTTTACGCAGATTACATATCAGTTTATATAATTGTAGGTAGTATGAAACACTTCACCAGTCATGTAATATTGACAGAATGTTTGATAATAGAGTTAGCACAGGTGTTTACTAATTAAACACATCGTCCACTGTCATTATTCTAGCGAGTAGTACCTACTCATTACATTTAGTAAACATTTGCTACGTTTACAACTCACTGTTACTAACCAGGAACATTTGACTGAAGAAAGAAAATTTAAATGAAATTACCGTATCATATCCTTCATTTAGTACATATTAACTTTTAGTGTCCGACTACTTTAGGACTCGAGTGAAACCGGTTTTCAACTAATGTTTTTCATTCCCCTATTGAACCAGATTGAGACATCAAGCAAAACTGTGCATCTTTAGATAAAATATAAAAAAGCAAAAACCAATAATCAAATACGACAAAACCGAATCTGAAAAAGTATGAAAAAAGATTTTCGGGACACTGAATTTAACAACGTACAGAGATATGCATATTCAAGTTTGAAAAGCCGTAGTCACGCGTTGTTAAAGTGTTATGGTACGTTTCTATGTAACGTATTTTTTGGTGAAATTTACCAGAGAATTAATTTGTAGTGGTAACAAACAGGGTATGCTTATCTTAATTTATTTATTTATCTTAGTTGTAAGTGTCCGTCAGAGGGCGCCACATCGAATACGTGACATGCCACATACAGTTGATAACAACGTAAGCGTTGTTAAAGTATTATGGTACTTTCTATGTAATGTGTGACTGTGGCTTTTCAAACGTGAACATGTGTATCCCTATACGTTTTTATTTGAAAGACTTCCTGCTAGGTTGCTAATTTTTCATAAATTAATAATTGGTTTAAACAAGAGCAACGGTTGAATTTTTAAAAAATAATTTAGAAATAAAGAAAATTCTTGGAATGTAAGTCCCTAAATACTAAATACATCTAGGTTTGTATAAATAACGAACGGTATATTTATTAAATATTAGCATGGTACTACTCAAAGTAATAATTAACCAGAATAGTAATTAAAAGCAAATAATTCTTAGGTTTCTAAACCTGATGTAGCTAATTACTGTAATTTACGTTTGTTTTGAAATTTGTTTTGTTATGATAAATGAACTCAATAATACACTCGTCTCATGAAAACTTTCACGTAACTGTCATTAAACAAGAACTTCTGACGATCGTTCTTACTAGTTTTTTGAGTCGATATTGCAAACCTATTTCGATTATACAATTATATCCTTATACTTATCCTACATATTATATTAAATCTAAATTAATTCCCTTTTTTGCTAGTGAAGGACCAACAATTTATTAAACAATAACTTTGTTTCGAATTTTTGTGTAGTGGCACATATATCAGCTTAGTCATTTGGTAATGGTTGCTATGGGCTATCATTTCTTTAACCATAAAACAGTTACGATTATAGATTTTATATTAATTGTGCCACAGCGAACCCTTGAACAATATCGTGATAAAAGCGCTGTTAAAATACACGAATACTAATTCACCCTCACGCGACCATTGATATTATAATAAGGCTGTCGTGTGCCGGTTTAATTACTCATAAGTGAAAAATTTTAGATGAAAATATGACTTTGATATAGCACTTTATTCACGGAATATGCCTCTGTTTCAGTTATTGAATTCATTTAACATTTTGTTGAGATTTTTTTCTGGAAAATCATTATTTAGATATAGAGAGATAATATTATCTAATGCGCACACTTAGGGTGCAGAAATCATGGTGTAATTAATCTGAGTGTCAGGTTCACTACGTGTACTGTGAATGCTGTTACAAAATCTGCATTCAATCACAAATACTTCTACATATGATGTCGTATAAGCGTTATTCAACAAACATATCAATTGAAATAATTAAAAAAATGTGTTCAAATCTTAGCTTATTATTAACAGTAAAGAAACATTACTGCACTGTTGGCCTTGTGGTTTAAACGGTTGTCATGCCGCTTTCCACTGCGCTGAGTGTTGTGAGTTCACAACACTTTGTATAATCCATAAATTGTTGTTCTGAGACTGGGTGTTCTTTGTGTCTGTTGTTTCATGTAAGTTCCCCTACGACATAAGATTTATTCCTAATACGTGAGTTGTCTCTTTTGAGATTTAACATTACATCGTTACATTGGCCTATCTGTCACTTCAAGAAAATCAAGCGCCAATAACCACACGTAACTATCTAATTTAGGCAGTAATGTACATTAAATCTGGGCTCAATCGGAGCAGATATTGTTCTGGCTAGATGTGTATACAATATACATTTTGAAATAATTTAAATCACTATTAGATTAGATAAAAGTCATTATACTCGTACCTCTTTATTGTATACCAAAGATATTACAAAGAGTAAGATTAAACCAGTGTTATGAGAATAATACAATAGACGGTATTATCCTTACAACATCGGCTGGCAAACTCTCAAAAAGACAACCATGAGATATAAATAATATTATTTACTGCCTCGGTGGCGTAGTGGTACGCGTATGCGACTGCTAAGCTTGAGGTCTCGGGTTCAAATCCTGGGTCGGACCAAATGTTTGTGGAATCTACAAATATTTGTTTCGGAGTTTGGGTGTTTTCTATGTATAATATGTATGTATTTACAAAAAAAAAGGATATATAAGTATTTATATCAGTTGTCTAGTACCCATAACACAAGCTCTGCTTAGCTTGGGACTAGATGGCGTTGTGTGTTAGATGTCCGAAATATTTATTATTATTATTATTATAAGACGTTTTAATATAAGCGTGTACATAAAATTACACAATTAACAAACAAATACATAAGTAAATCTACATAAATAACTATGTACAATATGCATTCATAATATTTATACCCAACTATAGGGCATAACGCGATCTGAGAGACGTTATATAGTGGTACAAAATATGAAGTATTTACATGTTCTTAACATTTTTATAGGTCAGTGAAGGTGTATACGACATTATATAACCGTATCATTTTAATAAATTCATAATCGTCAACGAACTATCTACTACTAACTAACCTCCGGCCTTGTTATAAGTGTATGACGACGAAGCTGAAAAGAAGGATATAGTTCGAACCAAACTTTATGGTAACTCTGGAACATCGTACGTGTCAATGCGCAACAAACAATTTTAGGTATCAGCGGGACGTACAAGTGTGCGGGGGGAGTTCAAACCACGTCGCTTCTTCCTTGTGTGTGTGACTTATGTCAGTACACTGCACATGCACTCATAATCTTGTCTACATACTGTTGAGTTGTAACTTTTTTTTACAGTTTCGTAACCAACTTGTTTTGTAATTTTTGATGTGTCGATTAAAATGACTGGCGGATTGTATAATCTTCTAAGTCAAAGACATTTATTACTGAAAATAGGCTTTCACAAAACACTTCAACTTGCTAGAAAAATAATTATAAAATTAATTATATTTAAATACAATTAGATTAAAATTTGAAATCATATTTTATTTGACTCGAACAACATCTCAGAAATAATTCTTTGGTGTATAGTAGCATAAGAATGGTAACCTATTCATGTTTTTATAAATTAAATATGCCAAAAAAATAAGTACTGGTAATAAGAAATTTCTTAATAATTAAATCCACTTATCGAATTATTTTCGACTTAACTGTGTCTCCGCATATCTACTTGCGCAGCTAACTTCAGGACCGTCATAAAGTTTGGTTCGGACTGTCGGTTTTGGCAGTCCATCTTTTTTTTTATGGATTCAGGGAGTAAACGAGCAGACGTATCGCACGATGGTAAGCGATGACCGCCGCCTATGGACACCCGCAACTCCAGAGGCGTCACAAGTGCCTTGCCGGCCTTTTTAGGATGGGGATAGGGGAAGGGGTTGGGGTATGGGCTTCCGGTATCCTCACTCACTCGGTGAAACACAGCGCAGGCGCTATTTCAAACCCCAAAGTTTAAAAGTCATTTAATTTTCGTATATGAAATTTAATCGTTATTAAATATAAATTAACAAATATGTTAGCAATGTGAAACATTATTTTCAGTGGAAGATAGTCATAAAATACTTGCAACATTATCCACAAAAATGCAGGTCGAACAAGACTGGGCATACTTTAATACAATTTTTCATTTTACCCCGAGGTCTATGACAAAGAAGAATGTTAATGCAATTTACTAGTCGCATTGTACGCTGTTGGTATTTTTGTAGAATACACGTACGAAAAGTGTCAGGAAGAGAATAGCCCGAAAATAATTACTCAACCGTGTTAGTGATTTAACTATGTCGTACATTTTTAAAGGGTTAAGAAAACACGTTTGGACGGAGCTTACGTTTTCCTAGCTTGAAATATTTATAGCCTTTGTTCGTTAATTCCTATTTTTTTGTAGCTTAATGAGATTTTATGTTTAATGGAAGGCGATGTCTGCAAAACCGTTATCAAGCGTTAGATAGATAGTTTAGTATTAATTTATTAACCCATCTTCATAGTTTATACCCATATTTACGAGTATAGTTCGCGTTTATGATTAATTTTAAAATGAAATAAATAATTTTAAATCTGTTAATGAATACAAAATTTTTTTTGACTCTAAAGCTCATAAATACAACAAAACTCATTGAAACCACTCTTCTTTTTTATTAATGCTAAATTTCAGCAAGTGAAAATAAATCAATCATTTGACGAAACATCAAACATCTTCATTGAATCTTTTTTAAGTCAAGTCCCTATTAAGAACGTATAAGTTCTGTAATTTTGTATTAATATTTTTGAAGTGAAAACTTCTTTAGCGGCGCTGTATACTTTTTTGGAATGGGTAAAAATGTATAAACTCGCGTCAGGTCACGTGACCTGATCGAAAATTCGTAAGACGGATGTTTTAATAGAGTGACAGTTGATTGGGAAGAGTAATTTTGAGTAGTCTATCGCCAACGTCCATACCACGTTGAATACACCGGTTCTCGTCCGATCACCAAAGTTAAGCAACATTAGGCGTGTCATTACATGACATTAGGCGGTCACCCATCCAAGTACTAGCGTACTTGGATGGGAATACCACGTGATGTTGGCCTTTCTGCACTTTTTTGAAGTGAAAACTTCTTTAGCGGCGCTGTGTACTTTTTTTGGAATGTGTAAAATGTATAAACTCGCGTCAGGTCACGTGACCTGATTGAAAATTCGTAAGACGGATGGAGAGAGGACAGGCGGCGCAGGGCGCTTGCGCGAATGTTCGTGTGTGTATGTAATATAAATTGTCATGTTTGTGTACGATAGCGCAATAAATGAATATTGTATTCCACCACATAAATAATAGTACTTTAATACTGATAATGAAAGCAATTCGTACAAAATTATTCTCTAACCATTCCAAAATATCAAAAATGCACAACGTTAATATTCAAGTTTTCACTTCTGCCGGCACTCCCGGAGTGCAACCCGTCGATTTTTTTATTATTAAATAGGGGGCAAACGAGCATACTTATCGCCTGGTATGGTAAGCGATTACCGCCGCCCATGGACACCTTCAACACAAGAGACGTCACAAGTGCTTTACCGACCTATGGGAAAAGGGAGGAGAATGGGGGAGGGGTTGGGATATGGGCCTCCGGTATCCTCACTCACTCAGTCAAACCCAGCGCAAGCGCTATTTCACACCGGTTTTCTGTGAGGCCGTGGTATTACTCCGGTCGAGCCGGAGGAGGCATTCATGCCGAAGCATGGCTTTCCCACGGTAATATTTAATATACCTACTAAAATTTAAGATTTCTTAAAATAAAATTTGTTATTGTTTCAGTTGTCAGCAACGCTGCTGGTGCTCCTACATATGTCAATGCATATCGTCGACGAGGGGCATGCAGTTAATCCTAGTAAGTGTAAACCTTTAGTAACTATTCGATTTTATCTTTTCTAATTATTCTCACTTTATCTTCAGCTCTTTCGTTGCTTTTTAACGAGTAAAGAAGGTTACTGAACCCTAAATCTTGGAGAAGGCTTTAATTTCTTTAGTTTTGGGTTCTTTGGTTGGGGCTCATCTGCCCTTTGTATAAACAGGCAGAAACAAAAGTGTAATAATTTCTTAAAGAAAACATCCTAGACATAGGGTTTATATATACATACTGTACTCACATATTTTTCATTGTATGTATTCGCATTCTTATAAAAAAAGACACATATAAATATTATGTATCATAAGTGGTCCAAGGACCTTGCTCGTTTGCCTTCTAAACTATGAAAATGAGATTTTTCCAATAAAATAAATTTTAGACGTCATGATTTTCTTAAAAAGTACACCTCTACATGGTGTTAGTGCGAACATTTCCAAATAAATTTTCACATTTACAAAATTCAACTTCAAAATTGTATTTACTTATTGGTAGCTTAAGTTTTATTAAAAGCTTTTTTGGAAAGTGCTAGACTTACTTTTAGTTTAACCCTTACTAAAGATTGTAACAAATTTATAACAAAAGTTCACTTCAAAGCCTTTTTAAACCTTGAGCTAAGTTTTTAGGACACTGTGAAATAAATTTTTAATAATCAGTATTCTGTGTCGGCTTGACAAATATATAGGTTGGAATTTTGTAATGCCACCTATAAGAAAACTGCATTCAAAGATTTTCGAAAATTCCCTTGCTCGGGAATCAAAACGGGAATCGTTTACATAAAAAAATGGTGGTTACCAAACTCACTGCAAATACTGACAATGTAATAATGCAGAAAAATAAAGATTTAGTTGTGTACTCGTATGTTTTAACGATTATGTGGCTCACAACTCTGGTATTGCATATACTATGCCCTAAATCTTTTATTACCATAAACTTACGAAAATTGTGTACCATCGTTTTCAAATGCTACGTTCAACACACTATGTGTTGAAACTAATGCCTTATCTCAACTTAAAGTGGTTAGTCTAATTGTTGTAGTGGGTAAATAAAGCACTGTCTCGACAACCACATTCTAAATACTCAAAATAAACGGCGGTGACCATGTGCACAAAGCTAGTTCCACAACTCCGATACTATGTGTTTTACCTGGCTTTATAAATGTTAAGTTGCTAATTTCCTAATATGGAATATCATATGTGAAATATTTGAGATGTAGAAGAAGTACACAAAATTGAGTTAAGACAAAAACTAACTATATTTGCAATGAAAAAACCGACAACTCAAAAATCATAATTTGTGCCAAGCCAGGGTAACTGAATAAGCTAGTCCATAAAAAAAATCATGTACTTTAATGTTTTTCGTCGATGGACTTTATATAACAATCAGATTTTAATTCAATTTAATGTGACTCGGATAAATATAATTGTATTTCTTTCCCATAGCGTAACAGGAAAATTTATTTTAAATGAGCTTAAACGCCAAGCGGTCCTTAATAATTTTCTCTGTCATGATACTAATTATTTCAAGTGTTGTTAGGCCTTTTCAAGTTACCGTCAGCTGAAATAAGATTTGATTTGTCTTGGCGTGCTTCATTTATTTGTCAAATATTAAGTACACCCGAAGTTTCTCACTGTCAACCTTTGATCTTAGAAACATAAATACGTTTTGAATTTGGTAAATATTTCTAACAAGAATTCAGATTGTATAGATAAATATCTTTATAACTAACACGTCTATTCTATGGTCAAATTATATCTCTCTCATAGCCGATTTCATTCAGAGCAACAAACGATACAGTATTCTTACGATTCCAATCTAGTTAAGCAGTCTGAGCTTCATTTCTCTATCCTAAGTTTGTTATTCTTTAACTTAATTATTTACTTTCTTCGTTATGGTAGTCTTGTATTATGAAAACAATTTTATACCCAAAATGTGAACAATGCGTTAGACATCACCCATCACCTCTAAAGTCACTCATTGCGCCAACCACAAATAAAATATGTGGATTGGTTCAATTAAATATTATTATTGGATGATTTTGGGATGAATTAAAATATATACCTAATTGTAAATAAGAAATGGGTACCTTTTATCAGTATTCACTGGTTAAATATAACATCAAGGACTACAATTCATTACCACCTCATGCTATATAATGGTTTAACATGAATTTCGTTAGACTCCGATCATTGTTAAGATAGTGACTCAATCGATACTTTATAAATATAAGTAGACACAAAGGGTCTACACAACCCTAAATTTCCATACAGATTAATCTGCCGCAATTTTCAGCATTTGACTACTATATAACGATTTCAATGCCAAAATATACCAGTTAATGGATAAATTCGATACACTGCTATCGCTATACGCACTGACACTATTCTGTTTGTTTTCTCGATGCCAGTGTTGGGACCGTAAACACAACACACGCCGACCCCATACTCACACACTCTCGGTTGGCTACAAACAAAACTCTATCGTATTTTAAAGGTTTAAAGTACAGAATTAAGCTCACAGGAAGTGGTAATTCAACTAACATTAGTTATTATGATGCCACGTATATAGTAAAGAAACCCCTTGCTACGTCGCATTTGCTGCGGTTCGCTCGAGTACTACGCTTTACGAATTGTCGTGTCGGCATGACCTGTGAAAATTAAATGCTGTACTAGTAAGTGGGCTTTTATGGAGATCAGTGCATTTAATGGTATGAGGCAGAATTTTGTGAACAACCTAACCTGATGGATTTAAGCGACTTATCATTAATTTTTTACTGAAATGTAAATTGATTTTGACTGTTATTTAACTATTATGTACAATGTTAAAGTTAAATTATTCTAAGACTTGATACATGATGTTGCTTTATACTTTTCTTATTATTTCTGTCTCTACTTCAATTTGAACTATTTTACAGACAAAATTATAAAACTAGTAAAAACAAGTTTGTAATTAAATTACTACATGAACAATGCAAGGTTGGCCTAGTAGTTTAAGCGGTCGCCACGCCGCTTTCGACAAGCCAAGTGTTGTAGGTTCAAATTCCACATGGGACAACACTTTGAGTGATCCACAAATTGTTGTCCTGCTTTTAGGTGTTCGTTGTTTCCATTTCATGTATGTTTGTAATGTCCCCCGCAACACTTATGCGGGAGTTATTTTAAAAAGGAGAAAAGTAGTAATATTCTATTTTGAACAGCATTTTTCCGTTAGGTGTTTATAATATCAAATGACTCCTGTAAGTATATACTATGCTAAGCATGGTACTCGTATTAGCCTCCTAAGTCAAAATGTAAGTGTCATCGCGTGGGTTCTCTTTCTACAATCGCTATCGCAGCTATTCACTTGTCTTATTGGCTATTATTTTGCATTGACCACCTGCCTTAGTGTTGAGAACGTCATTCCCATACATTTGTTAGTGGTCTATTAACGGTTACGCTTTTGGCAATTTGGCTAAGGATCAAGTTGTGGCGATTTATTCATTTTATTTGTAACTGGAGACAAAAATCTAAACGGTAGACTTTATTAACGTCTTTTAAAACATTTTGAAACTTTTATATTGATAGTGTCAGTATATATTTTAAAAACTTTGTTTAAATAATGATCACAAAACAAAATGTTGTGTGCACTTTTAGCGTTAGAGTAATGTACAAAAGTTTCATCTTAGGTAGGCGTTGAAGGCTGCAATACCATTGCAGCCTTCGAAAAAGTTAGTTTTCATCAAAGAAACCGCGAAATTTAGAGAAAAATGAAAATATTTCGCAATATTTAAAATAACGGGTGTTTTTTTAAGCTAGATAGAACTTTAAATTGTAAAAAGTAACACAAAAAATTACATTTTGATGAAACTTTTTTTTTATTTGTTTCAGTATACTCTGACAAATCATCATGAATAGACTCACGCTTGAACAACGCTACGAAATTATCCAAATTTACTTTGAAAATCAGTCGTCGATTCGCGCAACTTATAGACGACTGTTTTATCGCAAAATTGTGTTCAGCGATGAGGCGCATTTTTGGCTTAACGGGTTTGTTAATAAGCAAAATTGCCGCATATGGAGTGAGACCAATCCACAACAGACCCTACAGACTCCATTACATCCAGAAAAATGCACCGTATGGTGCGGTTTTCACGCTGGTGGCATCATCGGACCTTATTTCTTCAAAAATGAGGCCGGAGCTCGCGTTACGGTCAATGGAGATCGTTACCGCACCATGATCAATGATTTTTTGTTTGAAAATATGGATGACATTGATCCGGAGGAGATGTGGTTTCAACAGGATGGCGCTACGTGCCATACGGCGAACGCAACCATCGACTTATTGAAATCAAAATTTGGCGATAAGTTGATTTCGAGAAATGGACCTGTCAATTGGCCTCCAAGGTCGTGCGATTTGACACCTCTCGATTATTTCCTGTGGGGCTACGTGAAGTCACTGGTTTATGCTGATAAACCAGCAACAATTGACGCCTTGGAGGCCAGCATTGTTCGTGTTATACGCCATACAAATGACGAAGTCGTCTATAAGTTGCGCGAATCGACGACTGATTTTCAAAGTAAATTTGGATAATTTCGTAGCGTTGTTCAAGCGTGAGTCTATTCATGATGATTTGTCAGAGTATACTGAAACAAATAAAAAAAAAAGTTTCATCAAAATTTAATTTTTTGTGTTACTTTTTACAATTTAAAGTTCTATCTAGCTTAAAAAAACACCCTATAAATAAGTAAAACTAAATAAATTCAAGCATTTTTCTTACGATTGTCACTCATGGACAGTAGTTTGGTAATTTAGTTTAGATCGACATATTATTCCAAAAGTGCATGATATACACACTCTCACTGGTAGACAGTAACTATATCAAAACCAAATCATTTTAATTACTAGCAACATAAAATAGAAAAGTAACATCATAAACATAATAAAACACAAATAAGTCGTTCACAAATCAACCGAAACCACCGCATCTGAAAGTAAAACCACGAGCCGAAAAGTTGAACAACAAGAAAATATATCATTATATAATATTTAGAGGGGGGAAATAAAGCAATATGAGGTGTAGTGTACACTCGGCCGATATGGGCGTATGATGAGCGGGCTACGCTGAATTATGTATGAAGGACTGTGTATACAGATAACCTTGCGGCCAATAAACAAAGAACGAGTAAAAGTTAGAGAAGAATAATGGATATTTGTTTATCGAGGTTGCTTAGTTTATAGCAATTTAGTTCAGTCATTTATTATTTTATTTATTATTTATTATTTTATTAGTATGTTTTATATATATATATATAAAACATACTATATATATATATATATATATATAATAATAATAATATATATAATTAGTGAAGTTCCTTAATGTAGATTTATATATATATATATATATATATATATATATGAGGAACTTCACGCAAAAATAAAACAATTCTAAAGAAGTAAGAATGTCTAAATAAATAGATTGAAAATCATAAATCTAGACGCATTTTTGATAGTTACACTGAAATAATATATACTTCTGTAAATATGTAGCAATGAGTTTTGTATTAATTAAATTAAAATAAATTTTCTCAGAGAATATTGCTCAATAAAGCATTTGATGTGTATATTTTTTCATTAGACCAACAGAACCACATTACTATGTAAATAAAATCTTTTGTAAGCCTTAATTTTGTACAATTTAAAGTAAAAAATCTGGTAGAAAATTGTCAACAGGACGACTTAATTATTTAAAAAAACTGGCTTATCTACATCAAGATTGTGAGGGTTCTAATTACTTGGTCTCTTAAGTCCCCTAGATATCTTAAGATTTCTAAACTCAACAATTAATCAGCCAACAAAATAATGGTATTGTTGTGGACTCAATTTATTATCATTGTAAAGTATCTCTCAAACAATTTCGTAATCCTTTGTAGTTGAGTATTATTATCAAACGGGTTGTTCACTTTGGAATATTTTGTAATTGTATTATAACCCAAATTGTTGTTTTTAATCTTAATATTTTCGTATATTATAACAAATATCATCTGCACTAAAATAGAACGGATTTTTTTTTGGATCGTGATGATCTCTATTATATCTGATAGCTTAATACCTTCTCGAAAGAGTGACTTAATTATTATTTCGCTGATCTTGTTCAAGAGTAAAAAAAATCTATAAAAATCATAATTTTTTACAGCTAATACCTTTGCTCCTGAAAGAAAAATAAAGTGATACAAGCAATCCCAAAACTAAGTAAGTTGTGTGATAGTTCCCGTTTAACAATGGTCAGGTCACTGTTAACTCCATTAATATATTAAATGAAAAGAAGAATAAATAAATATTGATAATTCTAATTTCCGAGGAAAATAATATTAAAAAAACAAAACTTGTAAACAACAATAAGCTCTACAATGTAATAACGTAGAGCTGACAGAAGCACTAAGCAACATAAAATACGACATTTAAAATGCTGCTTGAATATAAGGCACAAGACAGAAACAAATGGAAATCCTTAGAGGAGGCCTTCACCAGAGAAAGGGTTCTTGCAAAGTATTAGAAATATTGTGTTAAATCTAATGTGTGCAAGAAATTTAAGGCTTTTATTTTATGTATTCAATTCCAATTTAAAACATCTTTCTAAAGCAAACGTTATTAGAAATCTGTATACTATTCGCTATTAACAACTCACAAACGGCACAACGCAGCGTCGCGTAATAACCATTATGCTAAAAGCCTGCGGTGCTTCTTCTAATGTGTCTTCAATTTAGACTAAAGTAATCTTTATCACGTCATTTGAATGTGTTTTATTCTTGCAGTTATGCGAACAATTGTCCCTTTTGGGTGGTAATCTTTTTTGTGATTGAATAAAATTAGGCCCATTTACGTTGCTCTTAATGGGGGTCATCAGAAAAATATACCTAGGCGGTTTGGTCATGTAGGAAATATTTACTTCACGAATATTTTTTGCGTAGATTTTTCTTTTAGGATAGGTTTTGTATGTAACTTTCTTTAAAAAATTATAGCCAGCTAGCGGACGTTCCACTAGTATAATACCAAAGCTTCACAGAAAAAAACATTAATTTTGTTTGTATGGTAAGTCAGGTAACTAAAGAATCCAGTTAGATATTCAAAGGGTTTTAGATAATAATTTTGGGTATGGTTACGCATTAGATGACCTTCGTTTGCCTGCCTATAATTAAATAAAGTTTCCTGAACATGTGATAAATAATAAATGCAGTAAAACTTGAAAACGACCATCAACAACCCAACAGCCTTCACAGTCCACTGCTGATCTCTTCTTGGAAAGAAAGTTTTTTATAATATTCTAAATAATTTTTCTGCCAAACCATAAAATACGTTTACAACCTATCTGAAAGTAGTTACTAAATGATAATATGAATGTAAAATTAATTTGGTCCAACTTGTATTGTGGTGTCATTTCTTACCAATCTCAATTTGATCCTTGGAGCGAGCCTGGGATCGGATGACTATGAGGATTAAAGAAATTATAAAATGTTAATATTAACTGTTATATTTGTTATACCAATTTTGTAATGGCTCGCTACACGTGTTGGGTAACTGTAAGTGTAGTGAACAGTTACCCAGTTGGTTACATAAATAAATAAGTTAGTATCTCTGTTTATTTTAGAAATACATACTAATTATATTGTTAAATACATAATGCAAGAAAATATTTAAATACTTTAAATATAATGTGATACCACCGGCATCTAGTAGAGATACTAAGATAGCGATGGTTATGGCTCTAAAGAAAATAATCTCCTCAGTATAAGGGCTCTATCGAAGAGAACTACCTTTTGCATCAAACCGTTGGTCCAGTCGTCTAAAATGAGCTTTTTAAGTAGCTTTTAATTTCTTTTTCAACTTTCACGAGATTTGTCGTCATAAATAAGAGCAATGGTTTAATAGCAAAAATCCTTATCTGTGATGACAGATTGGTTAAAACGCAATGCGGTTCGTCTATTCTCGAAAAGAGGGTCAAGCACATACCTGCAGAATGATTTCTCTAATTCCACAAGATTACATTAAAGGGCAAGTTGTTGAAGTACTGACTACTTGTTAGTTTCTATGTTTGGTGGATTTCCTGGAATGGTGCTATGCTCCAAGACAAATGTCAACCGCACCATGTGTAATCATATCATATGTGTTTGTCACCTAACTCATGTTTAATGAAATTTGTATGTAATGTATGTATGTAATATATATTTTAATTGCTTCCTGGATGGTTTGAGAACATTATTTTATCCGGTGGCGGTGCTGCCGGTAAGTCATCATTAGCCATAGAGTACCACGCAAAGAAGTAGTCATACCCAGGGGTTCCCCACTGTCAAAGTATAAGCCCAAGTGGGTGTACGTGTTACACTGTCATGACACAAAATGTATTTATGTGAGTATGGAATTCTGAATATTTTAATTGTTATATGTGAATTTGTAGTGATAGGTGATTGTTTTTTTGATCCGCAAAAAACGACATACCATTTTGTATCGGAAAAAATACTCTATGACTGAGTAGCTATAGAGTCTACTCATATCGTATCCTAGGGGTCTCCTTACTTTCGGTGGCAGATCAACGCCATCAGATAATAATTAAACACAATATTGATTAAATTTAAGGCATTACGAAATTCCCCGGGTCATCCAGTATTACGTATGATTACGTAATCTGGAGACACAAAAACAGATTGTTCAAAGATCAACAAAGTTCCAAACTTTGTTCATCGAAACAGTGTTACGCACGATTTGGCAAAAACGTGATCAAAATATTTGTGGAACAACAGCCAGACTTTAAGTAGTAGGGTTTTCCCAATCTTGAATTGAACAGTAAATTGGATTGTAGATTTCAAGGTAAAGCTTGCAATTCGATAGCTACATAATATTTTGACAACATTTTTTGATGTTTTTATAGTAATTTGTTATGGAATTCTTAAAGAAAATTGGTATTTATATGCTAGTTCTTTTGCACTAATTACCATAAGTTTCAAATGTGAGTATGGAACATATACATACATTACTGCATTTGTCAACAACTTTAGATATTTTCGTATGGGTGTGTTTACAATTCACAATTAAAAACTTTATTAAAACGAGAATTTACAATTAAAAAACTTTATTACTAATTTTAAATGCCTAGTCCTATTCTTATTTAAAACGTATTGTAAATCGTTACTGCAGACCGTATTCTATAATTTAAGACGTAAAGTTTATGAGCTTGAGAGGTTATATAACGTTATCTGAGTGTACTATATTTTAACTCGAGAAATGATTACCATGATATCTTACATACACGTGGGCGGATCCGCATGCAAAAGCTACTTAAAACTGTCACAATGCAAATAAATACTAATAGAAAGGTAGAAAGTAATATAAAAGTAATGCATGTGTATAAATTCCATTTTACTTTACCTTGTTACTTTCAATTGAATATATTACGATGTTGATATTTAATAAAACCATTTTTGTAAGTATGTATTTTACTCATTTTCGTGTTTGACACATTAAGATAGCCTGACATATTCACTTTCATTACAAAACTAACAGAGCAAGAGGTAAAATGTAATTTAAATAATAACGTATAAGTTCATATCTAGCAAAATAGCTAAATCGAGTTCAAAATTATATCAAAAATAACTTGCAGATGTACTGTTTTCAATTGTTCATTTCATTGTAATTTATCTTTATCCATATAATTGTTTATATTACTTATACTTATATTACTTTAACTACATTACATTTATAACAACAAACCTTGGAAGTGCTTGCAATTGTTCTAAACTATATTTTCTTCTTATCTTTAAAGCTAAGGGTTACTTTCAACTGCAGATACTTGGCTTGATGGCTTACACAAGATAGTGTTCAGTGGAACATTAATTATTAATTTATCTTAGCTTAATTCTTCAACTAACCGACAGCGACATCAAAAAATCTAAAATACCAGTTACGTTAAACAATTACTTTAAGGTGATACTCATTTGATTAATTAGTTTGAAAACTGCATGACCTCGTTAAACAAAATTATGTTTTTTAAATAATGAATTGCGTCGGCAATTGAATGCGTCGATTTCCCAAGGGCTGGAGAAAACCACTGAAAAAAACAGCTTGTAACAATTTTAAAACATGAAGAGTTGGATAATGGGCTGAACTTTTTTAATTATGTACTTCTCGTTGTTAAGGGCAATAAAAAAGAAAATGAAAGTGAATATCTTTTGTTTAGTCGGTCGCAAATTAATTTAGATAACTACCAACAATACCCAAGCTTTATTTCGCGAGTCTCTTTACAGATACAGTTGTTGGTCAAAATATGACAATAATTTCTCCTATATCTTGGACGAATCTTGTTTAGTGCCGGAATTTCTAACTAATTCTTGTTTGTTACTTGTTATAATAACCACGATGATATTGTCGTAGTTGTTATATGATAAATACGTATACTTTCATGTAATACGAAAATGTTATGATATTGTCAATGAAATTATTTCAAGATGCAAGATTCTCTTTTATTTACAAAAGCTTCTAGCTAGTATTGTTGTAGAGGCGGTTGCTCATGACTGATAAAAAGAAAGAAGGTTTTTAGTTATAGATAATGAGACCAATCTAGCCGTGATTCTTTTTTAAGTTAACAAACTGAACCCCGCGGTGTTACCCGCGGTACGACAATAACCGCAGGCAATGCCGCGAGGCGAAGCTGTATCTTTATAAATTGTAACCCATGTGTTATTCTGATGTATATATAAGCTATATTAATGTAAAGTTTAATAAGAATCCACTCAGTAGTTTTTGCGTGAAAGAGTTACAAACTTTTGTTTACTATTTATTTAAGTAGTATTTCAAATATTGTTGTTTTTCTTTGTTTTTTACCTCCGGCCTTTATGAATCGATATGGAAAAGTATTTTTATGAATAACACGTTATGCTTCAAGTTTCATCCATCTTAATGTGAAATACCATTCCTAAAAATGGAAGATTAGAGAAGATCTAAAATGATAACATTCGTGCTGTCATATTTCGTTGCTGAGTGCGAGACCCGCGCCCAATGATGCAGGAATATCTCAATTGGCCGCTATAGTATGGAACACCATACTGTATCGTTACATTTTTTTTTTTTTTTTTTTCTTTTTTATTGAATAATGGGCAAACGAGCAGACGTATCACCTGATGGTAAGCGATTACCGCCGCCCATGGACACCCGCAACACTAAAAGCGTCACAAGTGCGTTGCCGACCTTTGGGGGATGGGAAAGGGGATGGGTGGAGGGGTTGGGGTATGGGCCTCCGGTATCCTTGACCCCCCCCTTTTCAGGCGCAGGGTTGGCACACCGTGTGGTTTTAGTCGGTTCGATTCCGACACACCGCCCCGCCGCAAACCCCGGCGGGGTGACGGCCCGAGGGGGTTTCCACACGTAAAAAAAAAAAAAAAAAAAATGGGCCTCCGGTATCCTCACTCACTCGGTGAAACACAGCGCAAACGCTATTTCACACCGGTTTTCTGTGAGGCCGTGGTATCACTCCGGTCGAGCCGACCCATTCATGCCGAAGCATAGCTCTCCCACGGTTAACACTGTCTACATTTGTAACGAGTATGATAACCGCTACTCTCGGATTCTGTCCTTGCTTTCCATCAGCCCAGAGCCACTTTGGCAGTATAAGTATTAGTTAATTAAACAATAAAATATTTGGTCATGTGATGAATAATTATTATTAACTAATTAATAAATATAGTATTTTAAACAAAACTATTTTCTAGTAATAATAATACTTCGTTTTTTGAATAAACGTAACTAACCGAAACTCTGTAGTAAATGGATTATTAACATTTTACCACTAATTAAATGTCGGTATAATAATTATCTCCTAGACGATAACGGCCACGGCAGCCAGTCTCAACGGAAACCATCCAACTAAGCAAGAGATATTATAGTAGGTACATTAGTGTGTGCGCAAACACAGGTGCACTCTCTGTTCCCTCTCTCTCATAACTCAATAGGATGGCTAACCGACACGATCGGGGAGAGCTCAAGTGCAGGACCAACAGCTTTACGTGCTCTCCAATGCACGGGGGTTCAGACCCCAACCTCCAAACTTCGAGCTGTTATTAAATATTTCTATAACCAGAAAAACTTAAAAACACTTTAGGCCCGATATGTATTCAAACCCGAGACCTCTTTATCGGCAGTCACATACGTCAACCACAAGACCAATAAGGCAGTTCAATCAGTGTCGGTATAATAACTTAATCGGAATCCCTAAAATAATATAATAAAACGTTTTACTCACTTGAATCTTGAATCTTGAAACTCGCGGGCTGGGTTTCCGCAACTCGACGACTTCGTTGCGCCTTTTTTGCGTGACGGGATGGCTTCATACGTGCCACCCCAGTTCTTCCAAGAAGCCTAGCAGACCCTTCACGTTGCCGACGACTTCTGGGAGTGACCTCGGTGATCCGAGGTGTCTCGCCCGGTATTCTGCCACCTCAGGACATGTCATAATGACATGGGCGGCTGTCTCCTCCTCCTCCATGCATGCCCTGCACAGAGGACTGTCTGTTACACCTAGAGTGAAAAGATGTTTGTTTAGTAATGCATGACCAGTTATTGCTCCAACCAAGAGTCGAAGCAGCGGCCTCCCAAGCCGCAACAGCTTCCGTGACAATCCGGGTTTGATCGTCGGGAGGGCCTCCTTGGTCTGCCTGCAGGTGCCAAGGTTGGACCAATAGGTTTGGTGTTCCACCTTGGTGTTTATTTGCAGTGATCTTCGCAGCCAAGCAGAGGGCAGAGGCAGTATTGGTTCAGGGCCTATTGCCCTTGCTACCGATCCAGCTCTTGCCAGTGCGTCGGCTGCATCGTTCCCGCGCGAGTTACTATGCCCCTTTATCCACTGGAGAGTTATACTGTTTTTGGTACATACCTCTGTCAGGGCTTTGTGGCATTCGTAAATTAGCCCTGATGTTGTCGAGTGACTTTGCAGGGCTTGCAGGACTGATCGGCTATCGGAGAGTATGCGGATGGGGTACTCCGTCACCCTCCTGGAAGTGATTGCATGTGCAGCCAATATTATGCCCATACACTCTGCCTGGAAGACTGTGTTGTGGGCTCCTAGTGGCTTTGAGATGTGTATGTTTAGGTCCTCGGAAAATACTCCCGAGCCAGTGCCTGACCTTGTTTTGGATCCATCTGTGAAGACACTCAACTCTTTCGGGTGAAGCACTTCTTGTGGGTCCTCATGTAATTGTATTTTGTACTTCTTGTCAAAGACAAATTGCTTTGGTACCGCATCGGTCACCGCTTCCATGAGCGGTTCCCTTCCAATAGCCTCATAGAGGATTTCAGTATGCGGTACCCTCTGCAGTCTCCAGAGATTTTGTTTCTTTAGCCGCGCTGCCGCAGCTAGAGCCTCCTGCCTTATAAAGAGATGGAGAGGTGGTAATCCTATGATGGCTTCCAGAGCCGCAGTCGGGGTAGTCCTCATACAGCCCGTGGTCGCCAGACAGGCCAGTCTCTGGAGTTGTTGTAGTTTAGCTTCGACTGTGGATAGTTTGGTTCGTGGCCACCATACTATCGCGCCATAGCTTACCATAGGTCGAATTACTGTCTCGTAGAGCCACAGAGTGATTTTGGGGCTTAGACCCCAAGTTTTACCTACCATTCTGCGGCACTGCCAGAATACGACTGTTGCTTTTTCGATTTTATTGTCGAGGTGGGCACTCCAATTCAGTCTGCGGTCGAATATCACCCCTAGATACTTTACCTCAGTCGTGAGTTGAAGCTCTGTATTAAACAGCCTGGGAAGTCGGTAATTTCCCAGATTCCGTTTGTTGGTGAACATTACCATTTCAGTCTTTCTTGGATTGACTGAAAGCTCGTTGTCCACGCACCAGCGTTCCACTACCGCCAGTGCTGAGCGTGTGACGTCGCATACTATGCCTGCGTGCATACCGCTTGTTAGGATCACTATATCATCAGCGTATCCGATGGTGTAATGGTGATTGTTGTTCAGAGTGGTGATGAGATCATTCACCACTAAGTTCCATAGTAGCGGTGAAAGGACGCCTCCCTGGGGGCAGCCTTTCGCCACTAGTGCATGTTTAGTTACATCTGCTTCGAGTCTAATGACTCTTTGGCTCAGCATCTTGTTTATCCATTCAATCATAACTGTGTGCACTCCATGTCTCTCCAGTGCCACTGTTATGCTGGTGAATTTAGTCTTGTCGAAGGCTCCCTCTATATCTATGAAGGTGCCTAGGCACATACTTTTTTCTGATCGCCACTTCAATTTTGGTTGTGACCGCGTGAAGTGCCGATTCCGTAGACTTACCTGGGCTGTAGGCATGCTGGTTCGGATGTAATGGTGCTTGTGCCAGCACCGTCTCCCTCAGATACCTATCGCACAACCTCTCTAGTGTTTTCAGGAGGAAAGACGTTAAGCTTATGGGTCTGAAAGATTTAGGGTCCGAGTAGTCAGATTTACCTGGTTTTGGTATGAAAATTACTTTGACGTTTCTCCACTGTCTTGGCACGTATTTATGTGCAAGACAAGCTCCCATAGTGAGGGACAGCCTTTGGATGAGTGCCTTCCCTCCCCATTTGAGCAGGGCTGGGAAGATACCGTCCGGGCCTGGGGATTTGAATGTGTCAAAGCTGTCAATTGCCCATTGCGTCTTGAATGGGTCAATTACCTTATTGGCCAGCTGCCATTCTTCCTCCATTGGAATGGTTTCTTCTTCTGGCCATTCTCTTGGACTGATTATTTCGCAGCCCGGGAAGTGCGTCTCTACCAGTACACGTTCTGCCTCTTCCATCGAGTTGGTGAGGGAGTTGTCTGGTTTTCGTAAGGACCCTAGTGATAAGGTTGAGTTATTGGAGAGAACTTTCCTTACCCTGTTGGCCTGTGTCGTTGTCTCAATGTTTGTACAGAAGTTCAGCCATGACTGGCTGCTCCTGTATCTGAGTCGTTTTTTGTACCTGGACTTGGTGGCCTTGTAATTATCCCAGTCCTGGTCTGTACCTGTGTTCATCGCTCTGTTGAGTTGCCTCCTCATCCTATGCCTAAGTCTCTCCAGCTCAGGTCCCCACCAGCTCTCTTTATTTTTACGGCCTACTGGTGGGATGGTTAGGGGGCATGTCTGATGGAAGCAGTCCATCATAGTGTTTGTAAGGAAATTTACTTGTTTTTCAATTTCAACGACACCTACAATCCTAGGTGGGTTTTCCTCTTGTCGCAAGGCCTGACCGATCCGCACAGAATATCTATCACGATCGGTTTTTTTAGGATTCCGCCTAGGTGGTGCTTTGAATTTGCTTACCTGAAGGTCGAAACGTATCCATCTGTGGTCCGAGCACGATAAATCGTTCGATACGTGCCAGTCCGAGATGTGTTTCGCTACTTCTTCTGTTGCCAAGGTCAAGTCAATGATTGTCTTGCTTCGTCTGTTGACAAATGTTGGTACGGAGCCTGTGTTCACTATGTTTAAGTTTGTCGTAAACAAGTAATCTACTAGCTTCTTACCTCTTTCGTTTCCTGTAGGCATGCCCCATAAGGCGTGGTGCGCGTTGGAGTCGGTTCCTACGTTTAACTCGAGCCCCGTCTCCTCGCAGTATTGAACCAGCCGTGTGAAGTCATGCGGCGGTGGGTCGTCGGCTTCAGGCATGTAGACTGATGCCAGGACAACCTGCGCAAGTCCTGTGTCCTGGGCTCCCTGCACCTTTATGGCACATAGGTCTCTGGAACAGAAGCTATTTAGGGCCTGCACGTTTAGGTCACTTGTATTGTATATGCATGTGCGAGTATTTTCTAATCCCGCGTAGTCTGTCAACTTACCTCCTAAGTTACGGAGTCCGCAGACTTTGCCATTCCTGACCCACGGCTCCTGGATCAGTACGATGGCTGTCTTGTTAACCTCCAGCCACTTTCGGATCTGGGCCGTCGCGGTTATACTGTGGTGGAGGTTTGCCTGAAGGATGTTGGTTTCAGAGGAAGGAGACAGCGCCATTGGAGTTAGATGTCTCCGCTGCTGTGTCCTCACTCTCGTTTCCGCCTTCCCTTTGGATGGTCAATTTACGGAGCTCCTCCGCGCAGTCGTCCCCACCATCCTTACGGTCACGAAGAAGAGAGTCTTCTTCTATCTCGTCGGAGGCGGGAACGGACCGCACCGGAGTTTGGGGCTTAGGTGCCGCGACTGCGTCAACGGCATCCCTTGCCACCTCCGCAGTGATCATCGGTGGGGTGTGAGCAGTGTTATCTGCATCCTTGGAGACAGCTTCGGCTGGTGGATGTTCCACAAACTTGCCGTTGGGCCCCTGGAACTTGACGTACACCGTACCCAGCATGAAGCTGAGTCGGCGGCCGCGCTCGACCAGGGGCTTCACCACCGTCTCCGGGATGCTGACCATTGCAAACGTGTCTGACGTTTGCCTGTCCATTTTGATGAGCAGCCATCTTTCGATGTCTGCCCATCTGTTTTGAAAGCGCAGCATGTGTGCTACCTTTCTGTGGTCCTCGTGGACCCCAGGGAGCAAGATGCCACAGCGGACCCGCTTAGCCACCTCGCCCAGGCGTTTTACCACTAGCTTCTCTCCGGTGGAGAGAGTAATAGTGGCCACACTGCGCTTTAGCCATACCAGCGTAGGCTGGTTCAGGCACCAGAGCCTCAGGGATCCGTCGGCCAATATTGGCCTTCCCCGAAACGCTGGGCCCTCTGAGGTACTACTGCCCGGCTTCATCGACTCCTCGAACAGTAGTTCCACAATGCGTTTTTGGACCTCTTCAGACTGACTCTGGCTGAGGTTTTCCGTATTGGCGGTGGTAATCGCCGCCATCAGGTCCGCCTTGAGCGCACTTGCGTAGTCAGTCTGAGTGGTTTCCCCTGGTGATCCAGCCCTCCGCCTCTTTGGCTCGCCTTTCGGAGAAAATGTCTCGTCGAGTCGAGCCCTTTTGGCTGAGTACTGGCCCCCCTGGGTACTACCACCCTGAGGTCCTGTATATGTCCCTTTGCCCTTAGGGGGGGGTGGGTGTCGCGGCGCCGAGGGTTCAGCGCTCGCGTCACTCCCTCCCTGCGGACGGTCTCCCTGCCCTTGGGTGGGTACCTGTGACGCGCCAGATAAAGCAGCATGCCGCTTCGCCCTCTCCTTGCGACGCTGCCTTTTGTTATTCTTGTGCGGCTTGCTTTGTGCCGTACAAGATGAGGAGGATGGGGGTTGGGGCGTTGGCGCTAAGCGTTTCGCCTTTTTCCCCTTTCCTCCCCTCGTTTTTGCAATCTGCCAGCCGGACAAGCTAGGGTCCGCGGCCAGGTTGCTGTATTGGGACCCCGTCCCCGCAGTCTGCTCCAGGTTAGTAGGTCTAGCCTCGCCCGGAACGACTGCAGGTGCTGGCTGGGTACGGCCCAAACTCGTGGAGCTTGTTGAAGCCTGTACCTGGCCCGCGGGGGTCTTCGCGTTGGGCGTCCTGGTCACTGGTGTACCAGTGGCCTTTCTGCCCCCCGCTGTCAATTTTGCCTTCGGTATCGGTGCCATAATGGCGCCGTCCCGAGGCTGTCTGGTTTTGGCCTCCTGGGTTGCCGAGGCAATCCTGGAGGCTCTTGTTAAGGAAGGTAGCCTTCCTTGGGCGTCAGGTCCGGCTGCTGCCGTACCGTCCACCTTTGGGTTGTTGGATCTTTTGTTGTCCATGGTATTTGTAGTTTATGTTTTCACCTCTAGAGCTTCCCACCCTCCGTGGAGCCCGCACCTTTGGGGATGTCCCTATGGACACCAGGAATACCCTAGAGGTATAGGTTCGTTGGGTTGGGACTCATGCGCGACATCAGGAACTGCAGACTTGTGGCTGGGGAGAACGATCCACATCCATCCCCAGTTGTTCCACCTGCCCTCGTTCCGTCAGCATGGCCAAGCCCCCGTGCTCTCCCGGAGAACACACCCCCCGAACCTCGCCTGCGACCCGTACCACCTCTTCCGTACGGGACGCGTGTCCGTTACCCTATAGTGGCTAGCTATAGGGCTACCGTTTCGCCAGAATTCCGGACCAAAGAGGGCGTGTTGCTTCCCAGAGGTATCTAACCCGACCCCGTTCAGCTCAACCCTCCAGGATTCCCTCATCCCGGCTTACGGCGCTCAACTGCGTAGGACAAGCGCAGGCAGGCGTAGTAGTCTCCTGGGGTCGCCTGCTGACCCCGGAGAACAGTGTGATATGAGATGAGAATGAGTGAGTTGATGAGTGAATGAACGAGCGAATGAATGAGCGAATGAATGATTGAGCGATGCAATGGGTTGTGATTAATGGTGTATGGTGATGTGATGTGATACTCGGCTGGTGGTGTTGTCCAGTCGAGCAAGCCCTTCTCACTTGGCTACCGAAGTTGCGGGGTTGGTGATGCGGCGCCCGTTCAACCTCCAGTATTACCAGGGTGCACGACCCACTCCTAAAAGAAGCAGGTTCTTCCCTGCTCCGTGTCGGCAGATACAGGGTCGACGAGGACGTGTGAGAAGCACTTGAGTGTACATGCCGATATCTCAGCGCCACACCTGAGAGTACACATACACCCCACGCACCCCATCTCACATAAAATACTGATATATATCAACCATTTACTATGATAATTTTCATTCTACTTTCAAGTCGTTGTCTATAAACTAGACTTTAACGATCACGATATAAATACAAACATTTGTTAAAATATTCTCAAGGTCGATATAAAAGTTTCTAGAAGCAATGAACCCAATTAGGAACTTAAAGGGACGAGTATAACAGCCCACAAGTCAGTGAAGCAGATAATGTAGGGGTTCGTGACTTAGACAAGGACATTATTATATGTCAATGGTTAAAGTTGGTCAGGATATAATTAGAGTCATATATAGGGTTCATAACCCGTTGAATTTTGGAAATGAAACACAGATTACGTAACTCGTCAAAGCCAATCGTTTTCCGTTCTTAGAAGTAGACTACGTTAGAAAATGGACTTCTGATTTAAGGAACAGATATGTTTATTGTTATAGGGCATGTAATATGTTCTATATATATATATATATATATATAATTAAACCATTTTTGTAAGTATGTATTTTACTCATTTTCGTGTTTGTTCGTTATATATATGTTGATGGCGTAATAACGTGGATCTGATACCAAATAGTTTAAAATTCAGAAGATTGTGGTGTTTTATTTGCTTCTAATACGAATTACCACGGTGGATTGATTCATTCCTGACAAAAAAAGGAGATTTATTTATTTAAGGTTATCTGTTTATTAAGTGAATAACAAAAAGAAAAATAGTCTGATTTATTTATAAAAAATAATGTAATAAGTAATAGTCACAAAAATTCTAAAAAACACGCTTTTATAAATTAACCTAACTAAAAGTAGAAAATTTTATTGTAAAAAAGCATGGCGACATTTGTGGGTACAAAAGCGTTTTAAATTATTATATAACGTAAAATTGTTTTTATTATTATAAAACATATTTTTTTCAAATTATTGTATTATCATCGGTCCTTGATAAGTTTACTAAGGTTAAATCAAGTACAAAGTAGTCAAACATACAGCTGAAGCTAATAAAAAGCGTGTAAAAATTATTATTGCACGTCAATTATATTTTCTAGAATAACAAAAATGTAATTTGCGATAAAATGAATGGACAGCGAGTAGCTGTATGATAAATGACGTGCTGTGTTCGACGGATGTCGTGTCATGTCAAACTTGAAGTTTTCGAATTAAACCCGTCATGACTGACTGGCTGTGATAGACCACTGGAACATTTTATACTACAGTAAAAAAAATATGAGCAAATCATGATCTTACTCATATGTATAAAAAGTGCCAAACAATATTCCAATTTTGATTTAAAAATACAGTTATTCAGCTAACTCATTTTAATTTAGTTTATAATCAGTAGCACACGAAAAATATCAATTATATATCAATTATTATATAGGTACATAATAATTTTCCGCCGCCCATGGACACCCGCAACACCAGAGGCACCAAAAGTGCGTTTCCGGCTTTTGGAGTATGTGGAGGGGTTGGGGAATGGACCTCCGGTATCCTCGCTCATTCGGTGAAACACAGCGCAAGCGTCATTTCATACCGGTTTTCTGTGAGGCCGTGGTATCACTCCGGTCGAGCCGGTCCATGTATGCCTGATTTGGGAGACTTGGGAGCCAGAAAACATGCATGTTCAATGGTTTTTCGAACTGTAACAATATTCTATTCACTTTCAAGAAAGGTTTATTTTTTTATTTATGGAATAGGGGCAAACGAGCACCTGATAGTGAGCTATTACCGCCGCCCATGGACACCCGCAACAACAGAGGCATCAAAAGTGCGTTGCCGGCTTTTGGGGGATGAGTAGGGGTTTGGGAATGGACCTCCGGTATCTTCACTCATTCGGTGAAACACAGCGCAAGCGCATTTCAAACCGGTTTTCTGTGAGGCCGTGGTATAACTCCGGTCGAGCCGGTCCATGCATGCCTGATTTATAGATAATGTAAGCAATTATCACTGATAGCTTAATATACATTCATAACAAGCACTAAATATACAAATTTTAACTATATACAAATTTACAAAATAAAACACGAATTAAAATAGGGAACTTTAATATGTAAATACTTTGCCTAAAACAAAAAGCACATAACAACAAATGTTTCGCAATTTGCTGCAAAATTAGCGTTGTGGCCGCGTTCTTTTAATACTCGACTAAAGCATTCGTTAGCAAAAAATAAAATTGTTGAAATACCGGTGAAACAAGGACACGGAAATCCTGTAGGCACAGGTAATAAGTGAAAGTGCCTTGCCACAGCCAAATTAAATATGAATGCCTTTGTAACAGTACTCTTTCGTAGTTGAAATATAATCCCCTACCTTTTTCAGTTCATGCTGTTTTTATTGTAGTTTTTACGAGCGATGCGACAGGGATTGTGACGTGGGAGGGTTAATAATAATGTTTATAAATATTTCATGGACTGACATCTTAATGTATGGCCTGGTAATTTTCTTTTGTATAGGTAAGTTTTCATACGTGACATTAAATTAAGCTAAGCATAAAAACGTTGTTGATAATACGTTGACGCTAACAAGGTTGCTTCTAAATTTTCGCACTGTAAGTAGTAAAGGCTTAAATTGTCTGAGTAATAGTTATTTGTAGACAGTTGCGAGCTAGTACTCGACTACTCTGTATTAGTAACTGCGAGTCGCACAATTCATGAGATGTTATTAATGACATACAATAATTTTTAGTAACTTTAATAGTCTTCTGTTGAACATAAGCCCCTAATATTTATTAAAGGGTTATTGGGCAAACGTTCAGACGTATCGTCTGATGGTAAGCGATTAACGCCGCCCATGGACACCCGCAACACCAGAGACGTCACAATTGCGTTGCCAGCGATGGGGAGCGGGATGGGGGGAGCGAATGGGGTGTGGGCCTCCGGTGTCCTCACTCACTCGTTGAAACACACCGCAAGCGCTATTTCACACCGGTTTTCCGTGAGGACGTGATATCACTCGAGGTCGAGCCGGTCCATTTATGCCGAAGCGTAGCTCTCCCACGGTTAAAAATAATCCCTCTACAGAAGGGAGGTTTTAGTGTGCTACTGTATAGCCACGGTGGCCAGATTTCTTGTTTTAGGGTTTGTTTCAAGTTTCCCTTCTTTTTGCAGTGATATCGTACTTCGTAATTCGATGGCTCTCAATCGTCTCATACGACACCCATGGGATGAATAGGGGTGTCAACAATCTGTATTCTTTATCCATCACTTAATAGATTAAAACATACTTGAAATCGAGTACGTTGGTGTGGATGAAAAATAAACATTTTTTTTGTGGTCTGCTGTGGTAGGAAAATTCAACATGTTAAGTGCTCTTGACAAGTTGAACGTGTGTTAATGGCTGCTATGAAAACGAAAACATTTTTATTTAGCCAATTTCATTGTTAAAACATTGAATTGGTGCGGCATAAAAAGTTATCTTTTCCACAAAACATAAACAATGAAAGTCATCGGTATACGTATCGCTGAAATCCGCTACCCTTTCAAACAAATGAATGTGAAATTTTGTTACTCCTCTCACAAACAAAATAAATTATGCAAGCCATGTCCATTACATACTTTATCTCAAAGACACAGCTCAATATGAAGTCTAGAAGGTAAGTTAAAACAAAAGTTGTTTTAAGTGTTTTCATGATGTGATATTTAAAAAAAATATCAACATATGCTCCAACAGTTCTTCTAGCTCTTTCTACGAGCATTCTCAAAAGCAACAAAATAAACCGAAATCATCTCGATCTTCGATCTTTACTATTTGAATTTAAATAAAAAAAAATATTTCGGCTAATTTATTTGGCAGTACGTTTGCAGGTTTTCTCGCTACGATGATTTTGTCATCCTTTATACTGTTACCTTATTGCTGTCTTATTTGTGACATAATTGGTGAAGGAGTTAAATCATAAGAGCAACTGATAAAAACACAGAAATCACTTTCGTTAAAAAGCAATGTAGAGACAGACAGCTTAATAGAAAAATATTTAGGTCTTGGCAAATTAAATAAAATATGAAATATGCATTTAAAATGCATCATAGTGTCATTACATTTTGTGATTTAGAAATTGAGACACAAGTAGCCGAACAAGCTAACATTAGATACATATACCAGTGCTTTAGTCAAGCACTTCCAGTATTTCCAGTTACATTAAGTCTGTGTTACTCCACACTGATGAATGACCGAATGCTCCCTAATTGAATATTAAATGTGGGTGTCTACAGACGGACTGACAGCGGCTCAGTTTGCAAAGCACCGCTCTAATCACAGATTACTTATCAGATTTGTGAAAATCGTGTGAGTAATGTTTGCTATTTTATACATATGACATTATGAAGTTAGTTTTCTGTAACAATATACTCTTAAATTGCCACCTCCATTCGTAATAAACCCTGAAAGTTTTCTAATGTTCTTTTGTTTTCATTGGTGTGGTTTTCACTTAGATTTTTAAATGTAGATTAATTGTAAAAAAAATAATAACATCCCTCAAAATCATATTCCGTTTTAAAAATCATTAATATTGTTATATATCTATTCTCTTGGGATTGCTTGACAAATTGTAAATTTAGCTAAAAATATGACTGATTTTGCACAGATGCGATTGTGATCGGTTTTCTAAAAAACAGAGAAATGGGGCGAAGTGTGTCTCCTTATAACAGCAAAGTATATTTTTTTCAGTAATATTAAACACAATAAGACAAATTGTGATTTAAATTTTGACTGCACGATTGACCGAGTGGTTTCAGCGGTCGCTATGCCGCCTGCTACTGCGCCAAGTGTCTTGGGTTCAAATCCCACGCGGTACAACACTTTGTGTGATCCACGAATTGTTGTCCCGAGTCTGGATGTTCTTTGTGTCCGTTTCATGTATGTTTGTAAAGTCCCCCACGACACAGGATGTTTATTCCTAATGTGGGAGTTGTCTTTAAAAAAAAAAAAAACCTAAATTGATTCTATAATATATAATAAATAGTAAAAACTAAGCTCACTTCAAGTTCTCGCTTAATTTGTAGCAAAACCATTAATTCCATTTATTTCCACTTTCCTTAAATTACTAGAGAATATTTATAGTATAGGAATTTAAGAACTAATAAAATAAGTTTACAAGGCTATAGTATCAATCGACCTAAATAGGTCGTAACTGTCTGCCCCAGAACATAAATCTTGAATATAAACAGTTACCATTTAATTCGGAATGCTCGTATACCTCCATTTGGCATTCGGCCTGATCATTTAGTAATTATAGGGACAGATATATTACTTAGAATACGTTGCTAAGTTAGAGATTGAGTTGAGTTTGAAAAGTTTATAATCAAGTAGATGGATTTTCTGATGGTAAGCGCCCACCACTACTTAAAGGTACCTACCACCCAACGGACTTTACTGCTTTGTTGGCAAAAAATAGTGGGGAAGAGAAGTTTTGGTCTGGTTACCTCAATAAGAAAAGCAGTGACGGTATTTTTTAACACCGGTGTTCTGTAACACTCTGAGCTGGTCTACCGACTTTTTAAATACAACGTTGAGAATTTGAAAGTATAGATTTGATTTTGAACGATCGACTTAAAAAATACAATGGTTATATATACACTTTTTTACTACTTAAGAACTAATAAAGAATTACAGAAAATGGGAGTACTATAACTGCCGTTTTGTGTAACTATTTATTAGTTTATTGTATATTATTTACATTAATTCTGCCTTACATTAATACACACACACACGCACGCATACGCACACACACGCACGCATACGCACTCACACACGCACGCACACACACATACACAAACATACAATTGACACACACCTCTCTCTGTATCTAACACATACTCATAATACACATACTAATTTAGTTTTAATAAAGTTAGTATCCAAATCATCTGTAGTCAGCAATTTTAGTTAAACTTCATTTAATTTGTATTATTTATATATTATATTTTCGATGTAACTCTGACGGCCGCGGACCGGAGGAGGCGTCAATGGCTGCGACACAGTTTTTAACTAATGCAGGCATTCTCGCACACAATTTTACTGTTTTCCTTTTCTTTTAGTTTCAAATAAAGATTATTATTATTATATATTATTATTATAGTTTAGATAATGAAAAAACTAATTTTTATAAATTTATGTTTGCTTGAAGTTTGGTTGACATTTATGTATATTTTTTAAAATTACATATGGTATCAATTAAGAATAATATGTGTTTTTCTTATCAAAATATTTAATTTAATTTATCAATCACCGATACTCATTCAGCGATATTTTTATATTCTTGAAAAGATAATAATTATATTGAATAAAATTTTATCTTGGAATATATTTCAAGACAAAGGCAAGATAAGAATGTGAAAAGATACAAATAAAAGCCCAGTAAGACATAGCAATATATTGTTAAACATACGACGAATAACGAAAAAAATTAGGTGCGACGCCATATTGTTTTTCTTAAAGGCCAACGGCACTTGTTCCAAAGGCTTTCCTAATGTCATACTAAAATTAAAAGTAAAAAAGTTTCGCTTGTTGGGTATCCATAAAAACAGGTCATGCGATTGATTAGGAAGTTTTTATATCGCAGACGTTTTTATCCTTTCTACTTTATACATTTGGATATAGTAAAAAAAACAATCGCCAAACTTTTCTAACTTGTCTACTTCAATTAACGAAGATTAGTAAGTGAGCAGGTTTAGTTTCAAAATACATTTAATTTTAGTGCTATATTTTGTTTTGGTGTATTTCATTTTTTATTATGTGCTGGCGTAGGCGAGTAATTGCGATAAAATTTTGTCATAATTCCAGGACATTTAGTTTGTTTAGTTAGTGATATAACCAAATGTCTTGGTGGCGCATAAATAAATGAATAATTATCTAAAATATTCGGTTTAGGAATATGAATGAAATATGATTTCTGTAGTTGTGTCCTCACTTGCCAGAGATTATTATTTGAGGTAGTAAATGCGACTGCTATGCTTGAAGTCTCGGGTTCAAATCCTGGGTAGGACCAAATGTTTGTGTAATCTACAAATATTTGTTTCGGAGTGTGGGTGTTTTCTATCTATAATATGTATGTATTTACAAAAAAAAAGTATATATGTATTCATATCAGTTGTCTAGTACCCATAACACAAGCTCTGCTTAGCTTGGGACTAGATGGCGTTGTGAGTTAGATGTTCGAAATATTTATTTATTATTTATTTATAAATGGCCTCTCTAATTTTGGGAGTGAGGGGAGGTAGAATACTCCAAGATTTATAACTTCTATCTGTTGAGTTCCAGGTATCCATGAACGACTGTTTAAAAAAGGAGAAAAGTGACGTCATGAACAGTCTTTTTAAATACTTTGGAAATTAGTTTCGCTATACGCGTTTTGAATAAATAAAACGTTGTTTACTTACTTCACCGTACATGCGTGTCAGTTTCATAATGAGTTCATTGAACTGATCTGGATCACTTAAAGGATAGAGTTTTAATTAAACTAGCACTGAGATTTGTCGTGTAATGGCCATCTCTTTTGAAATATGTTTAAGCTTTAAATACTTCAAAATATTTTTTGGAAAGAAATGGAATAAGGACAACTATAATAATATAACTAGAATACACTTATTTCGGAATAAGCTATTTGATGATTACTTGGTCTGCTCTATAGCTTGGATAAAGCTCTATAGCTTTGTGCATTGAGACGTCATATCTCATTCTTGTTGTACAAAGGAACCGCAGTTCGCAATATACCGATTATTAATAGATATGATATGAATATTTATCTAAAATATTCGGTTCAGGAATATGAATGAAATATGATTTCTGTAGTTGTGTCCTCACTTGCTAGAGATTTTTATTTGAGGATTTCAAGGTAGTAGAGCCACGCTGATTTTATCACAAATGAACACACATGGTCTGCAGTTTACTACTAATAAGTCGAGTGCTTTGATTATTAGTTAAGTAACTTTTAATAGAAGTAAGAAACAGCATATAACGGCCACGCTTGACCATAGTTTTACGATAAGTGAGTCTGTTTATAGAAAACGGGTATTAACCAGTTTTCTCATTGCTGTTTATCAAGTGAGTGAGGCTGCCGGAATCCAAATACTTATGTGTTTCTATGCTGTCGATCCCACAACACTCAGTAGAAAGCGCCGCGGCAGCCGTTAAGATAAGCCACTACGCCATGCGTGTAAGCAACATTGGCCAACCTTACTTGAGAGTTAAATACTACGAGTATGTGAACATATGTGTCAAGTGCCTCTTATGATGGTTACAACTTTAGATTCACACATGCGTTGGATTTAAGCTGGGCTTATTAAATGCTTACCTGATATTCCATTAGTCTTATCATAATTACAGTTTATAAATGTGTGTGTATTTATTTTTGCTAGAAACATCTATTAGGATAAGAAATTGTTTTAAATTATTTTATGAAACTAATTTTGATGGAATACTGTGAAGCCTTTTTCAAAATATCTTCATCATCAAAAAATATGGCAAACCGTCTTTCGTTCTTGATAAAAATGTAAAGAGGATAAAAGTGTCATGTTATAACCCCAGTACACGTTCGTCGAACGCGCTTGGCGAGTGCGTTTGGCCAACGTGTACTGGGAGGTATTGCGTATATTTGTCATTTGCGACCAATATTGGCCGACAACTCGATTAGTGTTTGCCGGGTGTTCACTTCATAGTTTAGCATCAGAGTAGACGGTCGTTTCGCCTTTAATGGTTCCACGAACATGGCGACATGTAGTAATGAAAAAATATTTCAGTTCATTGATTATTTTCAAAATTAATCAATTATATGGAACTTCAAACACGAGCAACATAAAAATAAAACCAAAGTAAGTGACTTGTCTAGCTACATACAATAGAGTATATGAATAAGATTATACAAGAGAATCACGATTTGATCATAATTGAAAAAGATTGGAACAAAAGGGAAATTGTTGTACAAATATATTGCAGCGGCCTTGATAGCCTCGACGTCCATCTTTATCTAACGACCATGCAAAATGAAACACGCCAACGTGTGAACAGTACCAAGAAAATCTGCAAAGCCCACTCGCCGAGCGCGTTGAGCCACCGTGTACTGGAGCTATTAGAGGCGAAACGTTTCATTGAAATTTCGATAAATAAACCAATCAGCCATCAGTTTCTATCAACCAGTTTTTTCTACATTCAGTATTTTCAGTAAGATTCCGAGGTTGTCTACTACTACACCTTTAATTAAAATTAATAAGATTTTACTCGTAAAATAATGTTTCAAGCGAAGTATTTAGGATTAATTTTAGTCTAAAATTTAAAGAATTCAAAATTTGTAACGAAATTATAATTCTAGAATTTTCCACTAAATTACTTAAATAAATCAGCTCAGTTTTAAATACACTAATGTTTTCTAAGACTGATAATAAATTGTGAAAATGTAACGTGATTTGTTTTAAGAGGTTCAAAGTTTCAAAGAATCGTAAATTACCAAAATAAAATTTTGTTGGCTTTCTAAGTTCAATTTCAAAACTCGTTTTTAAGGCTTGAGTTCTTCGATGTTATCCACATTCTCTATTGTAGTAACTAATGCTAGGAATTATTTTATAGAAACTAAACAGTACTGATGCCTACTGACACAAGTATTACATATTTTTTTATATATTTCAGTACCGAAAGACGCTACGGAGTTATTTCATACTTCACATTATCACTTACAAATTAGTTAATTCTTAGCATGCCAAATCACTTTAAGAGGTTGCTAGATCGACGAACTCTATAAAATATCTTCGCTGTAGCCAATTTTTCTAGAAATACTTTAACGTAAAAAATCTTGTACGATGAGAGTTTGAACTGAAACGCGTTGCAGTCCATTAACTTTCAGACTTTCAAATTGATATATGATAGTAATATGCTATCACTGGATTAGTAAGTTTGCTATTAGAGTTAGAAATATTTTCGCTGTAACTGACCCAGACATATCGATGTTAACTTTGCACATTCATCACATGAATTCGTTCAACTTGGTTTAATCGCTAAGTGTAAGATCTAAGCCAGGGTCGCCGTTTATGGTCAAAGTTTTGATGTTCGTAGGAGCAGACAAAGCTACCCTTAAGAACGTTCAACCCCAAATGAGTTAAATAGTATAGTCGTGTATGACGTTAATTGTTTACGTGATAACCCTAAGAACATAATTAAATTATTCACCCGTATACAACTTGAGGAGTACTTAGTAAGTCAAGTTTATTGACTCGTTTGTACTAAGCGCAAAATTATACTTACGACAACAACATCTGTAGTTAGGTTTAGAAATTCACTTTCAAGAATAAGCGATGCGTTGAAACATCAACACGTAAAAATTGGAAATTCGTCTTACGAACTCGTTTTAAATGTAAACTTAAAATTTTATTAGCTCATAACAAATTTGTTCAATCATGTATAATAACAAAGTTTATTTCTTCATGTGTTAGTTAAATAAAGATAAAAAATAAATGTTAAAAAGTTATTTTAAATGTGTTACTATTTCATTCATCGCCTACATAATTAACAAATTTACCCAGGGAATAACATAACCACAAGGAACACAAATACAGCCTAAAACTTAACGAGAAAATGAGTAGAACATCTTAGAAGCGAGTTTACGTTGACCCATTTAAATATGCAAAAATTGTTGCTCTAATTTATGTATATAGAGCAAGTTGCTTAAGGTGACAGACAAAAATAGTGCCACTTGTTGTGCAATGAATAAAATTACATCCCATCAATCTGTATGGCATAAATTTCAATAAACGAAAGTAATAATTCTCTTCAATATTGTTTTAACTACACATAACAGTAACAAATAACGAGGCTTAAAGGAAAACGCAAATGAAACATACAAATCGAAGTTAGTCTTGTATTATTATTGGATTTTAACATAGGTTTAATAAGGGCGCTTACAGTCACGACTGAACCATGCAACGATGTCACCAAACAAATAGTCATCAGGTACTACTGACGCGTTACCAAACGGATCAGAATATGTGGTTCCTGAATCACCTGAAAGACCTCCGCTAGATGGATAAGCATGCGACTGAGTAGGATATACATAGTTTTGTTCGTAAGTGATCTGCCCATCTTGCTCCCATGTGAATCTTTGGATTTTTCCTTGCCACCTTACAACGACGGAAGGGTAAGGATCTCCGCCTTGCAATGTCCTGAACGTGCATGGAAACGTCACTGGTGCTCTGTCCTTTACATCACTGACTGGTAGAGGCTTGACATCAGTTTCACTCGTTGCAACTCTTCCCTCACTCAATTCGGCAAAGATTAACACTAGTATAGGTAATAAGAACTTCATGTTGTCAGTTGAAATCAACACTACAGAGTGAGGTATATTAGATGTGGCTTGTTAAATATCGAGGGACGTAAACATGATTAGATTATGGGGTTAAGAGTCAAGTTATTGTTTGGCTTAGATAATACTATCATTCATACTACGTATGTCACCGTTGTTGTGTGTTTATTAGTAACAAATAATAAGTAAATAGGTATTAGCTCTTAAATGTTATTATCTTCTCTTTTATTATGCCATATATGTAATAAGTGAAGTCAAAATATCTGCTTTACATTTGCTCATTATAATTTCACAGTACTACTTTATTTTACTTGAATATTAAATAAGGCAATTTGCATAAAGCCCAGATTTCTTTGTTCTGTGATTATTAGTATGTATAACCTATTGTAGGAGAAGAACACTTAGCAATTCAAAACAAAGGTCAAATTTTAATTACTATTATTGGCGTTGACACTTGTGTTTTCAAACATTTTAAACGCAAAAGTAATAACAATTCGTCCTTCAGTTCAGAAGATGACTATGGTTTTCTAGTCTTAGTCATCTTTTTAATTTCGTATTCGATATCTATTGGAGTTATTGAATAAATACTGAAAAGGGATTACAATATTAATTCAATCTAAGTTCCGACATTTGGACTTGCACAAATCTCATCTACACTCGGGATATTAAACGCAGGGAGATTATTCCAATAACGAGAGATATCTAAGGAAACTTTAGATCGTATCTAACTACGAATCGGCCCATAAAGCATCGCGGTTCCGCGGCAAAGTTCACCAACCGAAAGATCAAAAGGAATTCTGTGAATGGTCGGAAAATAGTTTCAATTAACCACGGTTTGTGAACGAGTAAAACGCAAGATTACTGACTCAAACGGTTGTGTTAGAAGTTCTATTGCTTTGAAAATTAATGCAATGTGAATTACTTTGTGACAAGAGTCATAATAGCTTGAGTCGTGTGTGTTATCGTTCTGATTGTACTGTTGGAACTTTTCATAATAAACTCATTTGGAATCGTTTCTAGAAAGGAATGCAGTTTATAAACAACACTAAAATTCAAATCTATTTAAAAGTTATTTCTAAATGAACATATTTATGAATAAAAAATTTATTATCATTAGAGAGCCATGGCTATAGGGGGCTGAATTGACTGGAGTGATACCACGTGACACAGAAAATTAAGACATGATGTTATTACTTATCACCAAAAGTATGAGGATACTCTCTTGTGACACCAAAAATTCACTATTTGTCAGTAATTATGAATCAACTGAAATTTAACAAGAATAAAAGATAGAAAAACTCATGCTAACCTGTGTCACTCTATCTTAGCTTTCATTAAAGTTCTAGAATTCGTATAATATACTTGGCAAGTGTATTACCATTAACAAAATTAAATTATAGTTTTAATATTAAATTGTATATATTTATTTAGGTATCTGTGATTTTTATTGTCATTTAAATGTTTGCCTATATAGGTCTCACAACGGTGATGCCGAAACTGACCGATGATGCGAGCACATCCAGATGGCTACAGATTTCATGCAGCAGCAAATCCTCTACGCAGAGGTCGCCTTATTTGGCGATTTTAACGCTCACCACGTTGACTGCCTTAGTTCCAGTAAAACGGATCATGCAAGGAGATCTGTAGACGACTTCGCTCTGGAATATGACCTGACATAACTGGTTTCCACGCCCATGCGAGTCCTATATGTAGAGGGCCAGATTTCTTAATTGTTGGATTTTCTGTTAAACTTCTTTTTATTGTATAGCGGGCAATGTTTTGTTGGTACATTCTCCAAAAAGGTTTCTCGCAGGAAACAGAAAGCTTACCAAGCCTGTACTGATGCTGTGATGGTACGGGTCAAAATTCCAGCACTTTGAAAAAGGAGTATAACTTTATCTTCAGGTCCTTCAAAGGAGACATTGCTAGGGCGAAGTTAGAGCACATTGCTAGGATTGGCGAGAGGCTTGAACATCGTCCTTTGAAAACTCGTGCGTTCTTGTCTCTTGCCAAAGTAATTAAAGGGAATTCTGTAAGCTATCCTTTCCACCTCTGCACATAGAAAGTAATTCGTTGGCCTATGACGCAAAGGAGAACGTCGATTTTCTAGCAAAACACTTTGCGTCCAACTCGACCTTAGATGACGGGGTTTGCCCCTTTCACTTAGATGGTTGGCAGTTCACAACTATGCGTTTTTCGAGAAACTTTCTGCTTGCTACAACAAAAATGTAGAATAAACTGTCGCCTACGGTATTCTCGGACCAATACGACCTCCAAACTTTCAAGAAAAGAGCGTACTCCCTCTTAAAAGGCGGGCAGCGCATTTGTGACGGTAAAAATCAGCGGCTCTCGTAACAAATAAACTCGTAAAATCGAAAGCCATAAATATTAAATTTTATTGTCACTTATACTCAGCAACTGCGGAAACTGCTATACGTGCACAGTTTCCTACAAACAACAAACAAATAAAGAAGCAAGATGATATTTAATACATAAATCCGGTGCTGGTCTATTCAAATCGATATGTACTGAATATGAAGCTATCATCAAATCTACCATTGGAATGGAATTGAGCGGGACAATACATCAGAACAAGACCCATAGGAGTCAAATAAAATCGAAAAGGATATATAATATTTGATCGTATTTTCATACATTCACCAGCTTTATTCGTCATTCATTTATCGGAAAACTTTTCCAGATAACGCTAAGAAAAACGTTTCATATTGTACGGTTCAGTTTTTTCCTATTTGCTTCCAAGGACATCGTCCTTGATATTTAATTACTCCAATGTTTGATCTTGATTGAACTCTTGAGTTTGTTTTGCCGGCTTTTATGTGTATAATTGAAGACAAAGTATCACTTGTGCTTTGAAATTAGTACTTCATAACTCTTGAAAATTGATCTCAACTTCGCAATGCAAATTATTTCATCGAAAGAGGAAGTTGTTGGTTAATTTCCTATGATAAATATTTCTTATTTTATGCAATTTATTTTATTCTTGTTTTGCTATAGTGTGTGACGCTTGTATAACACCGATTGGAAGTTTGAATATGATTTGTAAGTTCCAATATCTCAACTACCCTTTGACGTACAAATCTAGCACCGTGCACATTTTTTAAATCGAATAGAGCGTGATTCATTAATTGGCAAATCGATCGAAATGATCAATCTTTTCTGACTTCTTGATACCTTTTTATACTTCTTTGTGATATTACTCCTACTGATTTCAAAATATTACCAAACGGCATTAATATACGCATAGCCTATGTAAAAAAATGATTATATACCTGAACATAGTTATATTGGTTCTGGGTTCTGGGACGTATATCACGTATTTTTATTTGTTTGGTAAACATATCTATACAAATAAATAAAATTAGAGTGTCTGTTTGTAATATTAAAATAACGGCTTTCTACTACATACATATGAATGTATATGCGGTACACATACCAAAATATATATTTTTAAAACTTTTGTCTGTTTGTCTGTCTGTCTGTTTGTTCCGGCTAATCTCTGGAACGGCTGGACTGATTTGGATGGGACTTTCACTGGTAGGTAGCGGATGGTACAAGGAGTAACTTAGGCTTACATTTTTTAGACTAGCTTCACCCCGCGGCGTTACCCACGATACGACCATAACCGCGGTTAACACCGCGGGGTTCAGCTAGTGACACATAAAATTAAATACATAGAATTTATGAAAATATCCATTCTTGCATACAAACATTTACGTTGAGCAGTAATCGAATCGCAATCCGCTGGCCGCCCGCATCGCGCTGAACAATTCGTCGTATATCTGTTCAAGAACTCATCTTCCTAACCTTTATTACTCGCAAGATTATTTGGGGTTGGCTACTAATTCAATTACTTTTATCTGAATATCAGTTTTTACACAGAGCGGCTAGCATCAAAGCGCCGCAACTCTGAGGGTAAACTGAAATCAAAGATTGAACTAGCTGTCATTATATCTGAAGGCACTGACTTCCACATAACGATTGCCATAGATGTTCATGACAACCGGGACCGACAACTTAACGTGCTCTCTGGGGCACGAGCAGGAAACCGCCATCTTACATACTCCGAGTTGCTATTACAAATTTTTTGTAAGAAAAATTTAACAGCAGTCCAACCCGGGAATAGCATCCGAGACGTCTTGATCAGCAATCGCTTACGCTAATCACTGAACCAACGAAACAGTTTACTTTTCATGAAATGATTGCTTAAATTAAAAGATTGTTTCATATTATATTTCCTAAAACCTATACCTAGAAATAATTACTATTGCTAATAAATATTATAATACCTGACAAGATTGTTAAAGTAATTTTAATGACGTTTTGCTGAGTTGAAACATGGCTGTGAAAATTTGCAGAAACGTTAAATAATATATACCCACGAAGTAAATTACAGTATTATAATTAATGATTTATTACCTTTCTTAGAACTTTTACCGGATAAGACAAACACCTGAACTGTGAAATTTCGAAAGTGAAGTATCTATTATCTTGATCGTAATTTATAACCGGAAAATCTGTTTTACATGTTTCATAATGCAATCTATCGTGTAATCGGCATCACGTTGGTTTTTGTATTAGCGTTGTGGGTTCCTTTAAACAAAAAATCAAAATATCTCTGGGATATGTTTTCAGAAATATGTAAGATTTCCAAATAAAGATGCTTCTAAGATGGTCTGGTTGGCGTTATAATAGATTCTATGTACATATATTTGAAAGTACGTATACATATCATGTACATTAAAATCAACAAGAATGTAATGTAAAATAAATATCAGATACTAAAATTGTAACTAGTCGATGTTTGTACATTTAAGATATTTAAAAACTAGTGAAGGAATTCTTTATTAAAGTATCTTAAAAATAAAATACAAACAAAGCTTTAATTATTATATAAATAAAGAATATTAAATTTGATTTATCTATATGGAAAATCTTATTAGAACAATTTAATAATTAATAAAAACAACAGCACAATCATTTATAGGTCTTTTAACCCACCCCTGATCGCCTCCGGTGGAAAGGTGTCCATTAAACTTGCAGCATTGCTGCGTTGAATGGCAATGGCTAATCTTTGCACCAGGAACGAGCTGGCAAGGGAGTCACCCTTAAGCTCCGCAAGTCTACGGCCCAGTTCCCCCACAAACCTAAGAGTGTCGGCGGCTCAGGTACCCATGGTCTCCACCGCCACCGGAACGAAATAGTAATGCTGCTCTAAAGCTGCATATTTCTGCATAACAAGCGTCCTCCGCGGCGGCCGACGGGGAGTAGATGGTACGATTCAAATGGCTGGCGGCAACAGTGCTCACACAAGAAGCGTCCCAGATCAGGCACTTATCGTTCCTCCAGGGCACAAGAGTCAGTCCGTCCGGCCTTTTACCGTCCGATCTGCTCAGACCCGGAGACTCAACCAGACATGAGATGTTTGACGAAATGAATGTCCTGCGGACCACGTCGTTGAGAGAATGTTGAATTATCGCGGCAACTGGATTTGCCTCACCCCCATATCATCCCACGTCCACTGCATGTGCGCTGCCCCGGGACACGCCTCACCTAGGCTGAAGGCCAACCAAGCCGATGTAGCATCCACCAAAAACGGAATGCTCACCTCACCACCTCGAGATCCTAATAAAACAGTGACAAGATTCGCAACACCTTGCGCAGACGCTAGGAAAGATGGAAGGTCCACATCCCGCGTACTTCGCTCCCACAGACTACCACACCGGATTGGAAGACCCGCCTGACCCTACTGTCTCTCATCAATGGACACGTTAAGGACGCTTTCCATGACCGATTTCAGGGTTCTATCAAACGACGAAACTTCCTCGGCGCAAAAGCAAGTTACAGTGGTTCGCAGCAGGTTATTAATTTTCGGGAGAGCAAAGTATGTACGCAACAGGACAATAGGACAGCGGATAGGTTCCTGAGACGTTCATGAGTAGTAAGCAGAATATGTGTTCTGGAGGCTATAGTCCCAGGAAGAGCATAAAAAATGGGAGACCCTAACAGGATGAAACCGAGTGAGGACAGTTTCCTGAGGCTCAGCAAAAGAACCGCCAACGAGACAAGTGAGTTCGAGCACCAACGCCGTAAACGAAAATTCACACTTCGAAGAGTTCACCTCCAGACCAATTGGTCCAATGCCGCTGTCCCTCGTAACTAATGCGAAGAGTGAGGCACCGTAAAGATATACCAAAGAATTCAACTGTCCACACAGTAGAAAGTTAACCAGACTGGTAATGCATTCTAAAAAGCGACGACCGTTATGCCCACCGACACCGATGTCAATTTCCTAACGCCAAACCTCCGTAAAAAGAAGTAAGTGACGTCACAACGTCCTCCGCGGTAACCGATAGCGCGGGAAACGTCGAATCCAGGTCAGATGGTAAACTGAAATATCTTGGTCCGGGTCCTCCTCAGAGCAGGGCGCCTGAGACCGGCCGCCGGGGTGGTTTTTAGTGGACTCACCACATACCTGGCTCCCCAGTACCCGAGGAGCCGGAGATCCGAAGGGATTTTTCCACCCCGTCAAAAAAAAAAAAGGCACATTAATAAATTATCTTCATTCAGAACTCAAAATAACAGTTTAATAATTTTTCTGTGTTTATGCGCGCTAATCTCAGAAGTAGCTTAACCGTTTTGGATCTAGTTTTCACTTATTTATTGTGGTAACTTCACTTAAATATACTGTTTCTTTTATTTAAATGAGTTCCAATGAATGAAATGAATCCAAATAATTAAAAAAGAACAATGACATTGTACTTTTTTAATGATTTGGATACATTTTTTGACCTGATTCTTGAAACTGATATATATATATATATATATATATATATATATATATATATATATATATATATACTAATATAACATTGTGATATCATTTACAAGACTCAGGTCAAAATAGTAACAGTCGTTCTTTGTCAATATGAAGCTGCGGGTAAAATCGAGTTGTAAAATGAATTTGTACAACTGTTATACACGTTAGAACAAGCTAGTGGCTTAGAGCAGAGCAACAACATAACATGTTAACTCGAAACCTAATTCCACAGTTTGTAACTAACCTGTTTCAATGCTGTTGAACTTTGTATTCTAAGGTAAATGTTGAGGCTAGCCACCACAATCAGAACAAGGTAGGATTATTGATCAAGCACACAAAAACATTGTAAACTAAGGATCAGTTAGTGTATGACACCTAGTTGTAGAAATTTTATTAACTCAGCTGTAGTTATATCATACCTCTTTATTTTTGTATCCTACATATCGTCGGCAGAAATCGAAAATGGTGTATTTCGAAAATTTTACAAAAAACCGCGTTAAATGTCCTGTGTCTCATTACGTGAGGTTTAATATCTTCTTCTATCTTCTCTTTATTTGGTGTTTCGTCATCCAGACCGGACATATTCCTTTTCTCTAGACAAATTAAACACATAATATTAGTAGAGCTTACTGTTCCGTGGGAAACTAATATTCCTAAAGACCATAGAATAAAATTAAATAAATATTACGATCTAACAACTGAACTTAACAAAAATGGCTATGTGGTTAATTTATACGCGGTAGAAGTAGGAGCGAGAGGTATACCAGCTAAATCTCTCTATAACCTTCTGAAAGACCTTGGCCTGTCGAGATCTGCAGTAAGTTCTATTTTAGAACGAGTATCCAAGGCTGCACTAACAGGTTCCTACCAAATTTGGCTAGGTAGGGCGGGAAACTCGAGCAGTGAAGGTGAGCGTTGATGCGCATCTTAAAGGGGGCCTCCTTAAACCTACATCCAGGTCGTAAGTCCTGGGAACTGCTTTGAGTTTCTCCCTCTGCCACACGATGGACCCGGCACCCGCACGGTGAATCCATGGAGTGCTAAGAAGTTTGTCTCTTCAACTTTCTATCTTTATTGATCTATGAACGAGTTACGAAATTTTAAAATGATTTTTTTGCAAAGTTGGATATTTTGAAATATGATATTTTTGCTTTTGTGTTATTGTGACGTCGAAATAATCATTCCCACCCAAGCATTTTTTCTCGATATAAAACAGTCTGTAATTTATTTCGGTCGGAAAGCTTCATACAAATAAATTTTACACTCAGGCACAAAAACAATCACCTGTAACTACAAACTCACACAAAATTATTAAAACAAATAAAACACAATTTCAGTGTAATACGTATACCCATTAGGGCTTATATTTTGACAATGAGGAACGCCTGCGCATGGTTATAGTATTGGTCTATGAAATCTACTAAGTATAAATGTATAACTACCATAAAGAGATTTAAATTATTGCACCAAAAATAGATAGACAATGATAATAATAACAAGATAGCAAGCGGTAAGGCCGACATTTATCTCACTAAACCATCTCTCAGAAAGGAATTGCCCCAATTCACTAGACAAATGGAAATTCTTAATTGGACCAGTTAACTAATTGAACTAATTATGACGAGACATTGGGATAAATAATGGATAAGGCCACTTTAATTTCCAATGCCAGATCCCAGTCAAGAGTTTTCTGTAATTATCTGTGTGTTCCTGATTATAAGGAACTGTTTCCATGTTCCTTGAATTTAACTTTGGAACACAGAAATTTATTTCTGGTGTTCATTGGACATAATTTTAAAACAAATTCGATAACATTGTTTTAAAATACATATTATACTGCAAAAAATAATGATTGTCGATTTAATAATTAAAGAATTATAATATTAAAAGATACTGCGAAAAAAACTTTTGTTGCAAAACTTAAAAGTTATAAAGTGTAAAAAGTATAAATTATTTAAAAAAAACCGGGAGTAATTTTCAAACATAATTAGGTAATAAAATAATTGTTTAATGGTATGTTTAAATAAATATAGGCTTAAGAAAATAATTTCATAATGTTTTAGTAGACATATTATTGTTGAAAATTATATAGATGATTTATTTATAGCTAAATTATTACAAACGTTATCTACCCAACATGAGCAACTTCGTCCGGCGACTGTCCGGTATCCGGTCAAGCTGTGCCAATTTCCGGAAACCAGCGCGGACCGATGATTGCGGGCTCTGCGATCCAATTCACATAAAATTAGACAATATTAGTAATACTTATCCGTATCGGTGTATATTATCAGTTTTAAACTTAAAAGTTCAGAATGATTAATTTGTATTCAATCTTATTTGAAAATAATCACAAAAATTAACAGAAAAAACCGATTTCACCGAAGAACTGGACCAAATTAAAATGGGACACCACACAGTAAGCACCAGCTTTCAAATGAAAGAATCATTAAAATCGGATCACCCAGTCGAAAGTTATGAGGTAACAAACATAAAAAAATAAATATAGTCGAATTGATAACCTCCTCCTTTTTCGGAGTCGGTTAAAAAGGTTATGTATGTTGCCTCAAGGAGTGTTGACGTTAAGCAAGATGGATGGTTGGTAGCCTAAAAAAGCAGCTGATTCCCTTTACAATTACAAATTGCACATGGCGCCGACACCAAACGAAAAACTCGTATAAAGAGTGCGGGTAAATAACGATGATGATTATTTTTTGAAAATGCATTAGATCATTTTACTTATTATGTATTGTTAAAGTAATTTTATTTATTTGTATGGATAAAACAAACTAATACATAACAATAATATTATAATAAAAAAACTATCACAAAACTTACATACAAGCGTCAAAAAACTCCACCATATTGTTAAAGTTGAATTTTTCACGTCTTATACTGTTTACAAAACTCTTAACGCATACATGTTGCAAAGATAGTTTTTCAGACCTTAATTAGATATTCTCATTGAAAAAAGTCTTACCCGAAAACATGACCTCGAACTTCACCCACCCCCAGAGAAAACTAAAGGCAAAGAAGCAAAACTACTTTCATTTGAAACACCAAACAATGGAAGAAATCGGAAAAGTTTTTCAATAGATACCGATTGTGCGGACTTTTATGTACTTCTGTAATGAATAAGATAATAATGAAAGGTTCCGATTTTCAGATGAACTCTTTTTGTTACTCTTGTTGATAATGACGGGTTGCTTACAAACTAATTAAGAGTGCGTTTCACAGTACTATAAGAACAATGTATAAGTTATAACTATACAAATCTTATAAATAAAAATCAATTGCTGTTCGTTTGTCTCACTAAAACTCATGGGAGAGCCACGCTTCGGTATGAATGTACCGGCTCGACCGGAGTGAAACCACGGCCTCACAGAAAACCGGTGCAAAATAGCGCCTGCGCTGTGTTTCACCGAGTCCCATCCTCCAAAGTCCGGAAACACACTTGTGATGCCTCTGGTGTTGCAGGTGTTTATGGGCGGCGGTAATCACTTACCATCAGGCCATACAACTGCTCGTTTGCCCACTACTCTATTAAAAAAAAATCGAGAACGACTCTGCCGATTTAGCTGATTTTGGTTTTGTAATTTGGAAATGTTTGTCGTAGTCCAGGAAAGGTTTAAACAGTAACAAATTTTAAATAACTTAAAGATTAAAATGTCACGCATAAGAAGTAGTGGGCACAAGATACGAGTATATTTAGATCCCGAGTATATCCTAGTTAATGAAACCATATTTCATAAACAATTTTAATAGTTTACTGATCGACATAAGTATCTCCTTAGAAATGAAGGTTTAGCCTATTAAAACACGCTGGTCTTTCTCCAACTTTATCCATATAGTTGTTAGTTGGTATAGAATTATGTCAAGTTTTCCTTCTTTTTGCAGTGTTGTGGTCTTGCGTGGTCTTTACTCCTTTAGTCGATCTATCCTCGGGATGTATATGTCAGTAACACTGTTTTCTTAATCCGTCACTACGCGAACCTTTAAAAACATATTAGGCATATTGCACGTTTTTGATATATCCGTCTGACTTGAAAATAATTTAAGGGTTCATGTTTATTTCGATCTAAAGGGGTTACATAAGGAACATTTCAATACACATGTAATATTTCATCATCAATCAGCTTAGCAAATTTCAAAGGTTCCTTTCCATCAAGACAAGCTAAAATTAATTGACGATAATTAATAAATTAATTCAACTTGCGATAATATACCACAATTTCAAATCGCTCTGTAATCAAGAAAGGAAACATTCAAACTAAATTGGAATAGTTAGCTGGAGCTGTTCTGGAGGGTAAGTAATTTACTAACTCAAGGAGTTAACCATGTTAATGAAAATTGCTTCCGATAAGATCTGGTGCCTTGAGTTATTGAATATGAGGTCTATGATGCGGGTATAAGATAGGAAGGACAAGGAATATGTTACGTGGAATATTTGGCAGATGAAATTACATTTTAAAGAGCAGTTCAAGTTTTGTACTGTATATTGTAATGGGGTATCACAGCTTTGAGTATACAGTTCATGATACTTGTAGTTATAATACTAAACTTTAAGGTATTATAATTAACCTGGTTTTTATTATTAGACTTACTGATTTTTATGGAATAGGGGGCAAACGAGCAGACGTATCGCCTGATGGTAAGCGACTACCGCTGCCCACGGACACCCGCAACACCAGACTTAAAAACTTAAAAAAAAAATAGAACAATACTTTGTATTATAGAAATTCCGATTCCGAATTAGGCCTGGGCTATGGTTATCAGACTGCTGCTAAACATACTTAAGCATGTAGGCCTTGCAGTCAATGCTCTTAACAAATGTTTTTATGATGATAACATATTTATGTCACATGCATTATAAAAATATCGATACATTTTATATTTTACAGTAGGTATATACGATGAAATACTATAAAACAATTGAAGCCGCATTGTTCCCAATGAAGAATAAAAGGATCGAATCAAAAAAACATGGCACCTAATAACGGAATTTTTAATTCAACAATTTAATTCACGCGTAAAGGACTTAATTTCCTGATAACACTCCTCCAAATGAAAAATAAAAAAAAATTGTTTAATTATATTAGGAGAGATATTGATTTATAATTTTATTTATCACAAAAGGGTAGTTGATATCTTAGTCAAATAGGTTACTTTTTATCACCTGTCCAAACGATAACTTTGTATGAAAAGTGTACTGAATACAACGTTGTGACGTCACTGTTTTAGACTGTTTAATTGAGCAATATATTATAATGTTTATTGGAATTAAATTTGTAATAGAAATGAAAAGCTGTAATAATTATATTTCCCAAAATGGTTTGTAATGTTTCTTGAGGAGGAGGGAGATATGTATGTTTATTTACGATACAATCAATAATTCTATTTAAAGCGGGATTTTTCACGTCTAAACACATGGATCCGAAGTTTTTACGTATTAAACATAGAAACTGGAGTTTCGTATTTGTAACGAGCAAAGTTTACCTGAGAAAACTTGAGATTTTTAAGCAAACGATTGCATATAATTTTTTTTGTCAGGGATTTAATAAAGTTAGTATCACCAATATTAAGTTTCCCTCAATACAATTTAAACTAGTGTTTCTTACACGTGTATATTATCTAGATCTTCGTATAATTCTTCGAATGTCTCAGGAGTAACCACACGTGGGCGTGAATAAATGTTAACCACAGTCTATAATCAACAAGTTGTAACTTAGGAATTATGCTGCAATATAGATAGTTAGATTTCCTCTTGGAACTGGAGACCTTAATTACATTTTCAGTGCTAATTTGCTTTGGGGTGTATTTTATTTGTCACGGTTACAACTTCGCATTCCCTCTCTAGCAATTGTCATTTTCGCATTACTTCTGGAAATTAAATCAGGATACCTTTGAAACCAAATAAAAGCAGAATACTCTAAAATGATTACATTGTAAATATCGAGTTAGCTACGACTATGGATATATATAGTGGAAAAATAGAATTAGGTAATTCGCAGATGAACAAAGTTATTGAAATTACAAGAAGAGTAAATTAAATAAATGACAGTGGATGCTTATGAATATTATGCATGTAGATATCGGTATATGTGTGAACCTTTTTAAGCAGAATCCCATGTCCAGAAATGAACTATTAAAAGTTTTTTTTTATGGAATATGGGGCAAACGTATCGCCCGATGGTAAACGATTACCGCCGCCCATAGACACCCGCAACACCAGAGGCGTCACAAATGCGTTGCCGTCCTTTGGGGGATGTGGAGGGGGATGGGGGACGGGTTATTGTATGGGCCTCCGGCATCCTCAGTCACCAGGTGAAACACAGCGCAAGCGCTGTTTCGCATCGGTTTTCTGTGAGGCCGTGGTATCACTCAGGTCGAGCCGGCCCATTTGTGTCAAAGCGTGGCTCTCCCACGGTGAGATGATGTATCTATACTATTCAGACATCACAAATTTGAATACATCCAACTTTTTATTTAAGTTCATTATCCGAACGACTGTTTGTACAGTTGAAGTATAAATTCCTAAACTTTTCAGGTAAATTCGTATTTTATATTCAGTTCAGGTATTTTCCAGTTTCATAATGTTATGATGTTGTGCAGGTTGTGCGTGCATCCGCTTCACGTCGACGTATGGTAAAGAGCGAGGCACGTTCAGCAGTCCCGACTACCCCCGCCCCTACCCGTCACACATCGACTGCCTTCTCTACACGTTTGTTGCGGCACCACACGAAATCGTCGAACTCGTGTTCACCGACTTTGAAATACACAAGGAACATATCGAGTGAGTAATTTATGAACTACTTTCTTGATTATTTAAAAAAAATAATGTATGTGGCCTTCATGATTATATAAGTAACTAACGTATTTAAACCATGATGTTCATGATTTGAACGTGTCAAAGTTGGATTTTATACCTATTCGATGGTCTATTATCGCTTCCTAACTATTCACATCTGTCAAATTCAAACTCTTTTTGAGATATAACTTTGATTATGAATCATTTTTATATATTTGGAAAATTGGTTAAATAGTATGTTAAAAAAGCGGGTAATTGTCTTACAATAAGTACGTGTGATTGATCGCATAAACTAAAATTAAAGAAAATTTTGGTAGATCCGAATACATGTGATGTTGCAGTGTTACTGGTAAGTAGATAAATTTCCTTTTTGCACAGTTCGGCACTATAGCAGACAGTTTGATATTCTAGAATTATGTCAATCCTCAATAAATACGAGTATGCTTCTAAACAATCGACAATCATCTTAAAACAAAACAGTACACATGAAGTCGGCAACGTTGAAGTCAACATGACTTGAAACTTCTATGTTTAATGAAATGTTGTATGAAATCGGGTTATTTCTACAAAATAACGTAGGTACTTAAGGAAACATTAAGTATTTGTAAAATCTGTTGAAAGTTCTTACTGTCGAAACTCGATATGAATATTATGAATCATGTTGTGCTAACTTGAATATAATTACATTACGTTATTATATTTCCCTTCAATTTTATTATGTACACATTATCAGCATACATACAAGCATAGTATCATTCATTATTATTAACAATTAATTTCACGGTATTCAATTACTTGGAAAATCTTAATTACTGCAACAATAGTTACAAATATTATTGGCTTAATGATCTGTGTGCTGGTGCACTCACCGAATCGGTGTAGTATGTAAATTAGTTATCGAAACCATCATATTTATGTGTCGGGTATATTGTAATATATAAATTGGTTATTACATTTAGATATATATATACTTGTTGTTTATCAAAAGGAAGCAGGTTTTATTAATAAAAAAAATAATAAACACATAAATTTATTAAACAAGGTAAAAATTTGAAACAAAGCCACTAAAAGCGTACTGAATTGATCCGAAAACGTACTTTTATTTACATTTTAGGTTTACTTGGTTTTTTCAAACCAGCTAGCTTACTACAGAACTTCACGTAGTCAATCATGGTAGAACCGTCATCTTGTACTATCATCGGCGCCTCATCTAAGGCATAGTCTGCTTCTTTTGCTGTAAATTTATCACCATAGGTCATCAGGTCGTGTCGAATTCTGAAAATAAGATGAATTAACCTTTTTGCTTTCTATTACGATATAAACAAGTATATGTTCACAGTTTCCTTTCCTAAAAATATTCCAACAAAATCTTCATTCATAATATCCTACGAATAGTAAAAGAAATAAATTATTGTACGACAAAAAAGTCGTAATGAATGAAGCGATATATCACAAAAGTAAAGGAAAGGAAAACAGATGATCATAACGAATTATATGACTGACGGAAACGAAGTTAATGATTAAGATACAAATACGTACCGAGAATAAATAAACAAACGATCGCCTGTATAAAGTGAAAATATAATCGTAGTTACAATGATTTCTCGATTTTATTTATTTAATTTTTATTCTGCAAAGATGGCTAAAAGCTATTGCGTGGGTATTGGTGCTTGTTCGTGTGAATGTTTGCAAGACCTAGAAATGTATGAGGGATTTTGATGTTTTGTATAAATACAAAACAAAAACAACAGTTACGAAGCGAAAGTATCATTTAGAATTAGAAGTATACTTCGATAACTGTTAAGATTTTAAAAAACTAAATAAATATTCTCGTATTAATAACATCTAGGTTAAAATAAGACAGGGATAGATGACAAGTATGTGTCTATAAAATTCCTTCACATCATGGTTAACTGATGCGAAACTAGAAAGGGATGCAAAAAGCAATCCTAATTTTCTATGACAGAAAACTTTCATATAATTCTACTTAATCTACACGAATATTATAAATACGAAAGTAACTCGGACTGTCTAACTTGTTATAAAACAGACAACTCCCGCCTTACGGATATACATCTTGTGTCGCGGGGGACTTTACAAACATACATGTGACGGATACAAAGAACACCCAGACTCCGGACAACATTTTGTGGATCACTCAAAGTGATTTCCCACGTGGGATTTGAACACGACACTTGGCGCAGTAGCCAGCGGCCCTGACTGCTTAAACCACGAAGCCAACCGTGCAGTCTCTGTTTATTATGCTTTCACGTCGAAATCACTTAATCTATTTGGATGCGTTTCGGTATATAGATGAGTTAAACCTTCGAGAACTACATTAACTACTTTTTGTCACTATTATCAACATATACAACACTAGCGACCCGCCCCGGCTTCGCACGGGTGCAATGCTGATACTAAATACACGTTGTATATAAAACATAGCTGACCCACGCAACCTCGTTTGCGTCTTATATAGCCCGTAGCATGAAAATTTTCGCAAAATAAGTAACTTTTCTGGTTGATTTTTACACCTTGTGTCCGAAAAACCCAAATATCTTACGGAACCCTCTTTTTTCCAAAATAAAATATAGCCTATGTTACTCGTGGATAATGTAGCTTTCGAATGGTGAAAGAATTTTAAAATCGGTCCAGTAGTTTTTGAGCCTATTCATTACAAACATACAAACATACAAAAATAGGTACAAATCTTTCCTCTTTATAATATTAGTATAGTTTTTTTTTTTTTTATCGTGTGGAAACCCCCTCGGGCCGTCCCCCCACCGGGGTTTGCGGCGGGGTGGTGTGTCGGAATCGAACCGACTAAAACCACACGGTGTGCCAACTCTGCGCCTGAGAAGGGAGGGGTACGGGAACTGCAGTTATTAACGACCGGGCCCCTCCCAGCGCCTGCCCGCACTGAAGCGGGCACCTTCTGCTAATAAAATCTCAATTTAGGCGACGCACGGCACACGCGTACGTCGCCTCCTCGCGGTTGGCCTGTATTGCGGATGGAGGGGAAAACCCATCCCGTCCATCCGCGGCCACACTCAGGGCGGCATGAGGCGCTGATAGGCGCGCCTCCGCCGCCCGGTTCGCCGGCGGCGGATCGGGTCCGAGTGGATATCGTCCTCCCGGGCCTTCTCCGCCGCCTCCTTCTGCGAAATTATGTCTTCGCAGAAGGTCGCGACCGCGTTAAAACTGCTGTCGCTACCGGCCATGGATCTTATGACGGCCGGCAGCGACAGATCTCCTCCGATGATTGCAGTAAGGACCCGGCGCTGCACCGCCCAGGCGGGACAGATCTCCAGCGTGTGCTGGGCCGAGTCCTCACTGCAGTCGCAGTGGTGGCAGGCGGGACTCAATTCCCTCCTAGCGACCGAGTGCAGGTACTTCCCGAAGCAACCATGCCTGGAAAGCACCTGCGTCAGCCGGAAGGAAAGGGTCCCGTGCTGCCGCCCTGCCCACTCGAGGATGACCGGCTGGAGCGCCTCCACGGTGGCAAAGCCAGCGCGTGGAGCCTCCAGCCGGGAAGACCAACGAGCCATCGTGGCTCGGCAAGCGGCTTCACGCCATTCGCGTACCTCCTCGGGTGGAGGACGATATCCGTTCTCCGCCCGGTAATCAGCCGCTCGCCGATAAACTTCAGCGAGCACTTCCGCCTCCAAATCCCACGGGGGTGTTCCGGCCAAGGCGCACGCCGCTTCCGTCGACACGGTGCGGTATCCGCGTATGGCTCTGACCGCCAATATCCTCTGAGGACGCCAAAGGCGTACCTTATTCTGGGCGGTCAGAGCCGCCACCCACACCGGTGCACCGTATAGCGCCATCGACCGGACAACCCCCGTGTATAGGTGTCTCGTTGCGACGCTGGCTCCACCCAAGTTGGGCAAGAGTCGCCCAAGGGCAGAGGCAGCGCCGACCAGCTTCGGAAAAAGCTGCCGGAAGTGCTCGTCGAAGAGCCACCTACCGTCGAGGATCAGGCCCAGATACCTCATCTGGGCCCGAACCAGTACGAGGACCGAGTTGACTTCGATGGAGGCGCCGGGGGGTGGACCACGACGGGGCCCATGAAACAACAGGGCCTCCGTCTTATCCAGGGCCACCCGCAAGCCCAGCGCCTCGATGCGCCCAACCACCAGAGAGACACCCCTGGTGGTCAGGCGCGCCGCCTCTTGGAAATTCGCCCCCCGGGCTGTGACAAATGTGTCATCGGCGTAACAAATTACGCCCAGCCCGGGGGGCAGACGACTTCGAAGGACCCAGTCGTACCCCACGTTCCACAGGAGTGGTCCTAGGACAGACCCCTGTGGAACGCCGCACGACATGGGTCGCCGTCTCAAGACGCCATCTCGGTCCTCGTACACGACGGTACGCTCCTCTAAATGTGCTCCGCTCCTATTAGTAATATTTTAATTTTGCCATAACTTCAAAACCAAACGTCCAATTTTTATAATTCGCAGACCAAATATTATCTACATAAACTGTAGTTAGTGATGAAATAATTTATTTTGATAAGGATTGATAGCATGAGTAAAATAAACGCGTTTAATTGTAGTCCAAACAAAATTCAACATTTTTAAATATAAAAATGGTTGTTGTGCCTCACTCGACATAGATAGGTATAGTGTGTCGCGGACTTTTTTGTAGATATTTATGAGATCTACGATTAATTAGAACATTTTATGGTTCTATCTTTTACCGTTTAGGCAGCGTACGCAAAATAAGTAACTAATCTGGTTGATTTTTTACACTTTGGGTCCGAAAAACCCAAATATCTTACGGAACCCTATTCTTTCCAAAATAAAATATAGCCTATGTTACTCGTGGGTAATGTAGCTTTCGAATGGTGAAAGAATTTTTAAAATCGGTCCAGTAGTTTTTGATTCTATTCATTACATACATACAAACAAACATACAAAGTTTTCCTCTTTATAATATTAGTGTAGATATACATATACACGGGCGGAACCGCGCGCAAAAGCTAGTAGTTCAATAGTTATACCACATTTCAGTCGAAAAACAAGGGTTCTATAGACAATACTAATCAGTCAGAATAACAAAAGAAAATAAAGCTACCACAATTTCTTTTCAGATTTTTAGAATAATCACAAGCAAATGAATGTTTGCTTGTGTGATATTTATCTACGCCCTTTGTTTATAAGACTGACAAAAGATATACAACAAAGATAGATTTGAATAATAGAAGACGAAAAATAAATTATTTTCGCAAGAGATAAACAACTCTTCCAGACGAAATATCGCCTAAAGTATAAACACATATATATTAAAAGGCACGCTGTTATGTATATATATACATTTAAAGCATGCAGTTGCATGCAGAATACTAGTCGGTTCGATTCTCGGGTGTGGCAAGCGGAGCCTTTTCCTTAAAAGGTTTATGTTCAAATATCAAAGTTAAATGATAAAGATCAAGACACACATAATTTATTTATTAATTGGGCTTCAATCAGTTCTAACTACCGTGATGTTGTTAATATGGGCACAAGTCTATGAGGAATGAACCTATCATTGGTTTAAATTCATGATATTAGGTCTTAGAGTTTAAATTCAATTGAAAAAACTTCGTCGCTCTGCAACCACAAAGCTCACGGTTTTTTCTTTGCGACTGTGGTTGCACGAAGCGATCAACTAACAAACTAAACCTTTTTTGACATTGGAATGTTTAATTTGGGACAATGATTATTCTACGATTTCGAAACAATAATAGCTAACAAAAAAGCACATAAAAAAAATCAAAATTTGGATCACTTCTTAGCTCAATTATGAAGAATAAGGAATACATTTTAGTGAGGTCTATGGTTAAATTTAGTAAGCCCATAGTAACTGAGTGAAATATTGTTATATGTTAAAACGTGATTGAACAATAAACCTTTTTCCAAGTCCTGAAGGTCACGGGAACTAAGCTGTGGGAAACAGTTAGTATATAATAAATTTTGTTTCAGCGTTTCACATTATCTTGTTATTGATCACGAAATAATAGGAAACTTTTGGTATAGGACGTGCAATTACGAGTTTCAACATTTAAGAAACATAATCGGGCTTTCTCATCATACATTTAATAAAATCGTAAGAGGTCGATGTCTATACATAAAAAATATTCAAAAAAAAAACAAATGAAGGAGGTCTATATTAAAGTAACAGAACTCAAAACAAAAAATTGTCTGTTAACGGTGTACTTGTGCGCGCTATCTCAGAATTGACTTAACCAATTTGGATACGGTTTTTTTATATATGTTGTGAACTTCTAACATTTAGGATTTTTTTTAATTTGAATCAATTGAAAAATAAAAAAGTTATATCAGCTTAAAGAATCACCGTTATGACCCATATATATGCAGGCGGAGCTGCTGGCAAAAGCTTTCATTTTCTTTTTTTGTTTTAAATATTGAGCCTACATTTTTTATGATGTAAGAGCAAAGGAGTATATAGGATAGAAAGAGGCTTTCGCCGGTTGTAGACGCATTACTACCCTTTGAGCTCACATCTCAAATACACACATTTCTTAAAGGTATATACGTTCTTAGTCGATACACTCTTGTCTTAAAAGTCGGAGGTGTTGATAAAATGTTTTAACTTCAATTTAATTTAAAAGTTTCCGTACTAACTTCTAATACCTTTATAAAAGCAATTCCTATATACGAGTACATGTATATATAGTATGAAACAGCTCCAAAGATTTTCATGAAATTTAGTAAGCAGGGAGTTTCGTTGACGATAAATCGACCTAGCTAGAATTCATTTTTAGAATGTTTATTAAAAAAATACCGAGCATCCAGGTACTGCGTAATAAAAATATTTTTTAAGCATTTCTAAGAAACATATGGCACTGTTCTGAGGAGTACAATGTGTATGAACCCATAATTTTATTTTACGATTCTCATACGATGTACAAATGTTTTCCATATACGTTTCCTCATCAAAATATTCTTCCTTAGAATTATACAAAAGCTTATTCGGGGGCCGTCGTAAAACACAGATTGCACTGAGAATTTTAATAAACTTTCGTGGTGTTCCTACTTAAGTATATATCCTTTTGAATTAGGTAACGTACATATTAAATAATTTATCTTGTACATTATGAAGGAGCTTATATTATAATTACGAGTATTACAGAGGGTCAGTTTTATTTCATTGAAATTCCCAAAGAAGTTTTGTATAAAAGGTTTAAATGTAATGTGTAACTATGTATTTGACACCTACGGCGTAACAATTTATTAGGTAAGTGTTATATGTAGTGCGTTCAGCATTATTACCCGACTGCGAAAGAAGGAAGGTTATATTTTACGAGTGTATGTATGTATCTATATTTCTGTGGCAAGCCCACAGTTCTTGAATTCAGTTTCTTATTTGTTACAATATGTGATTTTTACCATATTGTTTTTGTTACCTACAATTTTGTGACTAAGATATAACACACTTAATATCACAATGATAGTAATGAGTGAAAAATATACATACCACAACATTTTTAAAACAAAAAATAAGATTTCAATTGATTGTTTTGATAAAACAATAAGTTTAAAACACGTCTAAATCTCCGCTTATGTGTAGAAGTGGTCTTACCGGCTATTGATAGAGATAATAAAATTGGGACTGGCCTTAAGTCTATTATTACACGGAGCGACTGCTATTAGAACTCCACAACCTAAGTAATAGAGGATATCAAAGAACGAACTCGAACTTTTTAAGGGTCCAACTATACGTAACGATTGCCATAGATGCTCATAGGGTAATTGAGACCGACGCGGCGAGGGTTTAACGAGTTCTTGAAGACACGGGGATTCTCAATATGTTTACAATAATCACCCATCAATAAACAAACTTTACAAAATTTTGCAATATTACCTGCACGGTTATCACTTAACACATAATGTAAGTATATAACAAACTAGCTGACCCACGCAACCTCGTTTGCGTCTTATGTTGCCCGTAGCGTGAAAATTTTCCGCCGTTTTTTAAACATTCTTCATTGGTGCTCCGCTCCTATTAGTAATATTTTAATTTTGCCATTACTTCAAAACCAAACGTCCAATTTTTATCATTCAAAGACCAAATATTATCTACATAAACTGTAGTTAGTGATGAAATAATTTATTTTGATAAGGATTGATAGCATGAGTAAAATAAACGCGTTTAAATGTAGTCCAAACAAAATTCAAGATTTTCAAATAAAAAAATGGTTGTTGTGCCTCACTCGACATAGATAGGTATAGTGTGTCGCAGACTTTTTTGTAGATATTTATAAGATCTACGATTAATTAGAACATTTTATGGTTCTATCTTTTACCGTTTAGGCAGCGTACGCAAAATAAGTAACTTATCTGGTTGATTTTTTACACTTTTGATCCGAAAAACCCAAATATCTTACGGAAGCCTATTCTTTCCAAAATAAAATATAGCCTATGCTACTCGTGGGTAATGTAGCTTTCGAATGGTGAAAGAATTTTTAAAATTAGTCCAGTAGTTTTTGAGCCTATTCATTACAAACAAACAAACAAACAAACATACAAACAAAGTTTTCCTCTTTATAATATTAGTGTAGATACATATAAATTTACGTATTTTATAATATGACATTTTAAGAGAAATATGTTAGTGCTGAAATAGAACCTTTTTTGAAGTCTTCAGAGTTGACTCAATTTAAACACACGTGAAAACTTCAAAAAGGAAATATATTATTTGGTTGGTTGCCTTTATTTAAAACACCCTTGTGTCAGGTGAATAAGGTAACCCCTATCGCATTGTGTAAATGCCCATCAGTGAACTATGGGACCAACACAATAGCCAACCTCTGTTCGCTTCAGTAACACGATGTTAATCAAGTTACCTGGCTGGAAAGGATATGACTTATTAAATTGTTGACACGGTAAAAGATTTATAATGACACAGTTAGTAGGTGAAAATGTTAGATAAATGTTGAAATGTGTGTAAATTAAAAACAATTATAGATAATCACCCGAATTAGTCCTTATAAAAAAATATTTTTAGGATATTTCAACATAATTCATGCCAGTTTCATCTTAACCTAATGTTATGAACAGTTAACAGCAACAAAATAAACTAAATTTAACAGAAATACATTTAGACCTATCAAGATAAAAAATATGACATCAATTAAATAATTTAATAATATTTTATGTTCAATATACAAAATTACCATTTAATCCCAAAACAAAAGTAAAGCAAACACAGAAACGGCCCTAGGGCCGGGTTAAATCACAGCTTGTCGGCTACCCAAGGCCTAAATACATCATATGAATATCTGAAAACGTCATTTAAATCTTGATTCGTTATATTTATGATTCTCTTGTGTAATGTAAAATTTAAACGGAACCATTCTATGGCCATTATGATAATTTTGTGTTATACAATGAAAATGGATATAATTAAATGTAAATGTAGAACTGAAAAAGTTTTTTTTAATTTTTTTTTTCTGAATAGGGGCTAACAAGCAGACGCATCACCTGATGGTAAGCGATTACCGCCGCCCATGGACACCCGCAACATCAAAAGCGTCACAAGTGCGTTGCCGACCTTTGGGGGATGTGGAGAGGGAATGGGGGGAGGAGTTGGGGTATGGGCCTCCGGTATCCTCACTCACTCGGTGAAACACAAAGCAAGCGCTATTTCACACCGGTTTTCTGTGAGGCCGGCGAAATTAAAAAAGAAAATAATTTATACTCTCAATAATTCGTACTTATTCCCTTATTTAATTTATATTTAAATTGACCTGAACGCCAATTAGATCGCTAACGCTTAATAGGTGAATTTAAAATTAAATAGTGCAATAACAAGTGAGTTCGGCTGAAACTCATTTTCGCCTTATTCAGATAATCAATCGCCTTAATCAGGTAATAAGGTTATCTATTTTTATGGGCTTCCTGTGCCTATTTTACATATAAACTCTAACGGTACAAAATTTCATACTGCTCCGTTCGCATCATTTTCATAAAAGTGACCACGGGCACAAAGTTTACGTTTTAATATGTAGATACTAGAAAACTGTCTAATTTTAAACTCTATCGATCTTGACTGCACGGTTGGCCGAGTGGTGTCAGGGGTCGCCATGCCGCTTGCTACTGCGCCAAGTGTCGTGGGTTCAAATCCCACGCGGTACCTACAACACTTTGTGTGATCCACGAATTGTTGTCCCGAGTCTGGATGTTCTTTGTGTCCGTTTCATGTATGTTTGTAAAGTCCCCCACGACACAGGATGTTTATTCCTAATGTGGGAGTTGTCTTTTTTAATATATAGATAGTGTTCTCATTATCATTCGATTATATTACAATTGAGAGGTACATTGGCTGAGGCAGAGGCAGCCTTTTTCTAGATAATACATGTAGGTTATGAATTGTATATATTTAATTTGAATGAAGACTTGATTATATATATTTTAGCAAACATTTTTCAAGAAAGTATAATATGGCCAACACTTATTGTTAAGATAATATGACTAAGGATATATTGAATGCGCAGCATTTGATTTGTAGTTCATTTTCTTTGTTTATGTTAAAGGCTTATCCTAAATACAATTTTATGATATTAGCTAATAACAGTATATAATATAGTAATTAAAATAAAATTAAACATATGCACAAATTATTGCACATAGAAGAAAGTTTACTATAAACACGAAAATACATGATAATTTTAAATTATTCGTAAACTTTTGATCAGAATGATATGTACTGTTTGCACAGCGTTTCCTCAACGTGTATTTTCATGATTTTATTATTGAATCTGGTTTCATTACGACATAAGATGTTTAAAACAAATCAAGAAGTTATTCGTAGAAATCTTTGTTAAGTTCTTTAAAAATAACGAAAAATCTTTGCTTTATGTGATTATTAAGATGAAAAACTTGGTACCCCCTTACTCATGAAAATTATGCGGGGTAACAGTATGAAATTTAAATTAAGAAAAAGTTCATCTAACATTGTTCTATAATACATAATAATAATAATTGGAGAGACCCATACCTAGCATGGAACTGTTATATGCCGATGACAATGAATTAAAAACAACAGGCATGACCCTTAAATAATGTAAAACTGGCTACATAAAACTACTGGACTCTAGTATACATTTCGATCTTTATAATTTTTTTTTAATTATATTTCATGTAACACAATCCTATTAAATAAAACAAGACATTCAAAACAATGTCGATCTTCAATCACCCAATAGTGTCTATTCATTTAAAACATTTCCAATTCATAATTTCCAATACAAAACACGAGTACAACAGAATTGTTGTACTCGTGTTTTGTATTTATACTACTATATTTTGTTCTGGGATTTTTTTTGGGGATACTAGATTTTGTTCTCAACCTAATCGAGAACGATGAGGGCACAACTCAAGAAATAAATATCACACATGAAACTTTTTGTATCAAGTTTATTCTTAGCTTTGTTTTAGCCAAGCGTGTTACCAAGGACTGTGGCTTCAGTATCATAAGAGAGAAATATAATACACGCGTATAGAAAATAGTCACGATCAAAATTTAGGTAACATTTTATTTTACCTTTGTGAGCCACAAGTATGAAGCAAGGCCTATCATTAAAAAAAAAAAGAAAATTTAAAGGTTACGAGATTTCTGTTCGCAATACGTACCTGCTACCGTATGATATATACATGATGTCATGGGCATATGTGGCAATACATCAATAATTGGGTAAATTTCGATTGGATGAACGAATTCTGTTGGGTGAATTTGGGTAAAGCTTTTAATATAACAGAAGGTTTGTCGGACGGGGATTATGTTTCTCGCTATATTTTCATCATTTTAGGATTACAAAGAATTCCAATAGTCCATAGTAAAATAGAAAAAATCTTTGAAATGATCGGAAAGTTGATTTTCGGCATACACATTGGAGGTCTAGTTATTTCAACAAAGGGTGAAAAACAATGATTCAATTTCTATAGATGCTGTGAAACATAAATTTATAATACTTAAATTGAAGGGCAGTGGCCCGCCAGGCATGATCCTCCCTTTGTGTTGGTTAAACTTGACATCCGTTCCCCCACAATGTCAATGGTCTAGTACCCATAACACAAGCTCTGCTTAGCTTGGGACTAGATGGCATTATGTGTTAAATATCCGAAATATTTATTTATAACTAGCTGTGCCCGCTACTTCGTAAAAAACAATGTTATTCGATGTTTCTTTTATAACCACATAGAAGGTTTTTTGTGTTTATATTTTAATTTTAACATTTAGGTGGTAAACCGATGTGTATTATAACCGATGTCTTTTAAACTTTGTTCAACAAAACAAGATAGAAGTCATAAACTAGAAGATAAACAGAGTCACCTATTTTTTTAAATGAGTTTTAGACAATAAATAGTGTTGTTGATAAAAACTAAAGGTTTATTTGTTTATTATAATAGTTTATTGTACTGTCGATCACCTAAAGTATAATACTTATAAACTAAGAAAATGGTTTTTATTTTTGTTTTAATTTTTCTTGGCATTTTTTTGTAAACATTGTTCTACGTATATAATCATGTGTTATTTCTTGTGTGTGTTGGTTACATGTGTACTGCATTTTTAATTTTAGTTAAAGTCGACAGTTCTCCCCAGAGTATCTACACGCAGAGACTAGTAATTAGCAATAGGATGATTTAATTGTACTTATATACTAATGTTATATGTCTGTAAGTCTTTCCAAGAATAAATAAATAAAATAAACTAAGATTATGGAAGAAATCACCGTGAGCAATAAGACCGCCAATTGTTACGTATACATATTTGTTACTTATCTTTTGTTATTATTATTATTATTTTTGTTTTATATGCACAATAAAGATATAAATAGAAAATAAAGTAATACGAGTATAATACTATTTCGATATCGGAAATAAATTCAGAGAATAGTCTTAATTTACACATAGTACTGTTGATCGCCGTGGGCGATAATACCGCCTATTATTTTTTTATTTAAGTGATGTGCTACACTTACTATCTACTAATTTAGCGACATAGACTTTGCGCTGAGCATTATTCACAGTACAGTTCCAATAATTATTTATTTCGGTTATTATAATGTTCGCTATTAAGTGTTAATTAAGTGGTTAGGTATTAGGTACTGTATGAATATAGTACTAAACATGACGTATACAGCCCTTGAGTCTGAATAGGCTTGATACTACGACGTTTAAGTCGTCTTATCTTATTTATCTTCTCAGTCATTGTTTGCAAAACAAATCTTCACACTAACACGGTTTCCATTGTATCTATACCAAAGCCTATTCAAGACCATATGTAAGAATGAGACAGATCGATACGAATAAACCACTATGTCAATGAGTGAATACGAGATGGATGATAGTATATATAATACATATGTATGTAGACACACCAGTTTAAGTTTCAAGTCGAACTTTATTAGCGGGCTCAATACACTGGGGATTACACAAGTTAGACCATTCTCATAGTTACTAAGTTATTAGTTGTGCGATGATGTAAATTCATTATTGGGTGGTTCACATAAATATTCTGAATAGCATGCAACTTTAAGATTTATGTTTAATGAAATTTCTGGGTGTGCAGAGTTCTCCTAAGTTCTGCTATAAATTTTCACTTTAACGCGGAAGCGTTAATATTAGTAACTAATTATTTTATAAGTACATTGGTGTTTCAGCTATGATCTAAAACAAGGGATCAATATTTTGATAAATTTTAAAAAGCTAAGTCATAAACAGCCAATAATATATTGAGTTAAATGTTATGGTTAAAAACAACTAAAAGATTAGATACGAGTAGATAGGAAGGATAAGGTAGGAATACTCAAAATGTCCATCTATAGATGGCACGAGGTTTGTCGGGTACCAAGGATTTACACTGTGTTCTTCCGCTACTGGTATTCAAGATGGTATACTGATTTAGTTGTTTCAAATCCGTCATATCTATGCAACCAGCTAGCCGTTGGGGGAGAACCTATAAGGATTTTTTTTAAGGTGACTGTAGAGAAAAACATAAATAAGTAGTAAAGGAATTTTATGTTTTAAGAATTCAAGTTTGTTTTATATACAGACAAATAAGCCGCTCTCTAATCAACTTGTGGCGACCTCCACATATAGCGCAATAACAACATAATATACTACAGCGCCGAAGTTACACTGAACTACGAAGTAACGTAAAATACGATGAAAGTACTAATCCTGAATCGTGCAATAGAAGTTTTCGCCGATTATCATATATACAACATCCCAACACCATTTGTTGGACAGTAGCCTGCCAGACATGATAACCTCGCCTGGTCGGAGGATTCTCCATTTGTGTTGGAGGGACATGATACCCGTTCCTCCACAACCATAATTAAGCGGAATACCCTGTTTTGCGTACCCTTTTAAGTGCACCCAAGAACTGGTCTTCGATTTAAAAAAAATAATAATACCGTTATTCTGTAGAGTTAGTAGTATAATTTGTTCGAGCTGGCCCGTATTATACAAAAATGACTCTTCGACGTCTGCGTATTACACACCTCTATTCCAGAAAATAACTCAAATATAGTTAATCCCATAATGAATTACCTTTCTTCCGCTATGAGTCCTTTCTTGTTTGCATCCTCCCAACGTGACAATGCTGCCAACAAAGTTTCTTCTGAATCCAACTCAAGAGTCTTATAACCCAACAAGTTGACAAAGCCATCAAAATCCAAAGGATTCGGAGCCTAAAATAATAAAAAGATAATGATAGAATTTAAATTAGTGCGTAGTTACGTAGTTGATAAAAGTTATGTAATTGCTTTTGAAATTTAGAACTTCACATAATCGTTAAAGATAGTCTTAAGTCAGACTATTTATTGCTTTAATTATTGTAGTCAAGCCAAGGACAGTATTAACTAGTATATTTTATCCCCGTTCTTAAAGGATACAATGCCTACCTTATTAAACCTAGGTTTTAAGACTTTTTGAATAACATCCAAAGAATTTGTATTACCTAATTTTAATATGCTTTTATCGGATTGGACCTCGGTTAAAATAAATTGGATTACCTTATCTGATTTTCAGCTAAAAGGATACTCGTATTTTTAGGTAAAGATTAAAATTACTGAGTGAAATTTGTTTCAGAAAAGAATTTACCTTTTTTGATACAAATTCCACTCCGTCTCTCTATTTACTTCAACAAAAAATATTTATAGGGTCTACTGCACAGTGTAGATTGTTATAACAACTGCTAACGCTAAATAGTTACGAGTAATATAACTCGCGTTTCTAGGACTGCATATTAAATTAAAATTGAAAAAAAAAGGTTTAGAGGTAAATCAATTTAAAATAAGTTAGAGATTGAATTGACTAAAGTGAAACCGCACAGATAAACAACAAAAGAATGTAATTAAAAAAAATCATTCTTAGAAATTTTTGAAAAACATATCATTACAATCAAAAGTGGAGCATTTTTGCTACATCTCTTAGGCCTTGGGCTTACTCGAAAGGCGTCTAGAAAGTAAGTGACAAATAATCGTGACTATGCTGAAAAGAAAACAGATAGGTACCGGAAAATCTCCAGACAATATCTTAGACATAAGAATTTAAATTTGATCCGTAAAACAGTAAGGGTAAATCCCTGTGACCTCGTCTGCGCGGTAGATTGACATGGGCTTAGAGGCCTCTTTCGTCAGGGCCCACAAACTTCCCTAACAATACTTAAGTAGAATTAAAAGAAAAGCTAAGTTTGTATCTGTTTTAAGATGCTGCCGTCAGCGAATAGACTTTGTTCTTTTATTCTTATTGGATGAATTATTTCGGTGTTTGTGTTCGAAATGTTTGCCTTAGTAAATTACCTTCAGTTTTCTATTTGCCCGCTTATTTAGTCAGAGCCAATTTTTACATATTGTAGACAATTGTTTTGACAATTATTTTAGACCATTTTAGCAATTGTTAATTTAACTTAGAATAAGAAAACCTATTATACTGTGTAAGTTTGTAATATACATCCAGTAGTATTTTCGATCTTATTATTGTTATAAAGGTCAATTTAATTATTTACTGTAACAGGAATTTAAATTTTCTGAGATAATTCAAATTCGTTTAGCAGGAGCAAGTCCCTTGGCATCTCCTTGAGAATCCCAGAGTCACTTTTATGATATTTCGATAATTGATTCGGAAATATGTATATTGAATCTAATAAACTTTAACTGTAACACTTTCTATCAGTGCCCCGTTGTCCGCGCTATCATGAAAAAAAGAAGTACATAAACATAAGTGACATTCATAAGTAATTTTTCTTCACGTGAGGTTAATTTTATTTTAAGCCACGCTTCGGCATTAATGGGCCGGCTCGACCGGAGTGATACCACGGCCTCACAGAAACAGTGCTTGCACTGTGTTACACCAAGTGAGTGCGAATACACAACCCCTCTCCCTATCGTTCGTTTCCGGCCTATAGGGAAGGGGACCCCATCCCCCAAAGGCCGGCAACGCACTTGTGACGCCCCTGGTGTTGCGGGTGTGTATGGGCGGCGGTAATCGCTTACCATCAGGCGATACTTCTGCTCGTTTGCCCCCTATTCCATAAAAAATATATCATCTACCTAAATTTCGAAGTTAATTTTATTATTAAAAGCTTAAACGTAATGTGCTGCATAATAAAATTATCTGGTATTAAAACTGGTATTGAAGTGAGTGATCTCCCTAACTAAATTCAATACCTATACTTTATCCAAGAGGAATTTACGATCTCAATTCATATATATAAATCTGTTGTTTTTGACATAAGTAACATAATACAAGTGATTGTACTAACCTCTGCTAACATATTTCGTATAGCATTTTCATCGATATTATCACCCAAACTAACTAATGTAGCACGAAGATCATTGAAGTTAATACATCCATCTCCATCCATGTCAAAAAGTAGAAACGCCTGGAATATAAAATAAATCTTACAACGTTTTGTCAGAATCTAAACTTATGGTTTGCATAGTAATGCTCGAAAACAGCTCAACCTAGATAGGCTATATGAAATTTCATCAAGCAACAAATGAGTTCGTCTGAATTTAACTGTGATAAAAATGATATATTTCGATGAAGTAGGAGATCTGTAAAATATAGGCTAATGAATTTGGTATTTAGTAAACATACATAGAAATTGTATAATATTAATTGATTGTTAGCTAAAAAACGTTCTTTCTTAAACATTATTAGGTACAGTAGACACTTAAAGACAGAGACAATTGATACTAATTTTGTTGTTCGAAAACTCTCTAAACTATAAATCACCAAAAGTAAGTTTTGTTTTGTCAAATAAAGTTTTGTATATCGAGGATTGGTTAAAATAAGTTATGTCACGCAAAAAATAAATGAAATCTATATTCATTCATACAATAACAGTATTTCGGAAATCGTTTTACTAAAAGAAGAGTAATTTAAAGAATTTTTAGTTTAGTTTCGTTAAGTGACGCAACAACAGTATGAACACCAATGTGACATACTTGGCAACCGTTAAATTTGAATACTTTGTAATTTAATATGTTAATGAAACAAATACTAAAATAAGAAAATATACCTCTTTCAATTCAAATATTTTATTATCATCCAACTCCGCCAAAACGTTAGCTGGTATACAAAGAGCTTCTCTAGCTCTCGACGCAGAGCGAGATCTCGATGGTTGTGGCACCATTATCAAATCGTTTCCACTTTCCGTTATTATAGAACTGTTGGAAAATAAAATGTTAGATAAAATTGTGAAATCGGATATCATTGGTTTCGGAAAGAGGATTATGAGGACACAAAATATGCGGATCGTTTATTTATAGTACGAACTTGTTTCTATGTTATAAGTTTTGACGCACAATGATAATTTGTGTTAATTACTATAATATTAAGATATATACTATTACAAGTTAAGAGTTTTAGTAAAGACTGATCGAATTTTGAATTTAATTATGTATTTCAACGTTACTTTTTTGTTTGATTTATTGGAATGTATAAATAAACTTGAATATTGATATGGTGAATGTTGTGTGTGTAATTATACGCAACTAGGTAACCCACGCAACCTCGTTTGCGTCTTCTATTGCCCGTAGCTTGAAAATTTTTCCCCGTTTTTGAAACATTATTCATTAGTACTCCGCTCTTGTTAGTATTAGCCCTCGATAAATGGATTCTCCAACACTGAAAGAATTTTCCAAATGGGACCAGCAGTTCCTGAGATTAGCGCGTTCAAACAAACAAACTCTTCAGCTTTATATATTAGTATAGATTAATAATCAGGATTATTGACACATATACTTAACCACAATGTCAATTGTATCGGATATGAGAAGCAGTATCATAGAACTAGACCAAACACTAAATCCAAATAGGTAGGGCTAGTTTAGTTATTATGAAGAAACATGTTATAAAGTTCATATTGTATTTAAAACGTCATCCATGTTCGGATTCTATTCTTAAAGTGAAACAACTGAAACTCACTCTCTAGGCGAAAGGGACTGAAGAAGATTTTCTTTGAATTTCTTTATTTCGTCCTTTCCGTCATCAGGCCTACTGCGACGACGCTCTTCCTTCGATTTCTTCTAGACAAAATAAAAACGTAATTTAGGTAACTACTATCTTAGTATTATACTATTCTATTATATTGTTTAGTACGTGAAAATATTATGATTTATTCAAATTAATAAATAAACTTGTTTTCTTCTTGGTTCTTTCTTCTCATATTTGAGACAATTTATAAAGTAACAAAACTCGAAATATTGACTTTTCCTTAACTATAAATACATATAATGTGTTTTATAGAGTAAGTAATGTGTTTGTAAATAATTATATTCATCATCAGCCCGTCACAGTCCAATGCTGGACATAGGCCTGTCTAATTGCAAAAATTAAAATAATCTCAATATTAATAGCAGTAGTAAAACCTAAATAATAAATATTGTAAATCTAAATATAAGAAGCTCGAATCTAAAGGCTATCGTAACTTATTGTATCTAAAACCTAATGCACTACTAACATGTATATGTGAAGTTAGTAGCTATCTGAAACATACGAATGATAATTGTGTAAACCTTTTCTTGATTAAGTCGACCATTTTCTATCAAAATATTAAATATTAATTTTGTTCTTGAAATGACCGGAAAAGATAATACCGGTGAATTCACAAACTCTTGAATCAACTCTGAATTTTGAGAAGGGAAATTACTTACCTGTCAAAACTTTGTTCACAGTTTAATTTACAAGAGCTTTAGTCTCTTCTTAGAGTATTATTAAAATCTAAAATACTCGTATTTCAAAATAAGAAGGAATATAAAAAACTCACATTTATCCCCGTACTATTAGAATCAACTTCTGCCATGATATTTAGAAAATAAAAGACTTGTAACTTAGAACCGTGTCTCTCTTCACGACCGTACAAACGTAGAGTATGAATATTAACTACACACTGATATTTCAAATTTACATTGCATTTTCCGTTGGTCAAGATAATTATTTATTTCTGGCGGATGCACGTAGATTCTAAGATTAGGGTATGATGTTTGCTTCAACTAATTAATCTTAAGATTAAAACCCGTAAAGCTTGCGAGGTCAATAAATAACTCATTAAATTTCGTTTCATGATATTTTCCACGAACAAAAAATAGCCAAGTGAGTGTTGCACCACGCTCATTCAGGGTTTCTTGGTTTATCATCTCTTAAAATACACTAAATTAAATTTTTATTTTATTGATATTTTCGAATTTTTTACGCTTATCAAAATTGTCTTACAGTACATTGTCTTAAACTATCAGCGCTTACTAAGCAGTGTCACTTTATTTTCTAAATTCAACTTACACCATTTTTTAAGCAACTCTGGCATTAGGCATACGCATCTTATGTTAAGGGAGACTTTACAAACATTCGTGAAACGGACTCAAAGAGCACCCAGACTCAAAACAACAATTTGTGGATCTCACAATGTGTTGTAGAAAGCGGCGTGGTAAACGCTTAAACAATTAGGATAACCGTGCAGTCCAAACCTTTATATTATTCGAAAGAGTTCGAGGGGGAGTCAGGGCATACTTAACCATAAAAATAATTACTTTTAAGTTTACCAATCTGAATATTGTTTTAACATTAATCGTAGTCTTAATACTCACTTTGTGTAGTAAATTAATTTATATATTAAACCTTTGTCTTCAATAGCTTCAACATTTCTAAGAACATCTCAATTATTATTACTACCGGCAACATTGTAGTTACTATACACTTTATCTTGTAAAACATTAATATAGAATTTCGCGGTGTGCGGTATAACTAATCTTATCTTATCTTGTATGGTTATAAACATTGGCAGGAGTTCAAAAATGAGTGGAGGCTATTAATCTTAGTGATATGACTAGGGTAGTCAATTAAATAATATTTTACGATCTAGAGGGAACAGTAATGATTTCAAAAATATATCAACACGTTACAAATAGTCTTGGACAGATGTTATACGTTTGATGAGTCAAAATTTGATGCTGGTGGTAATGATATCACACTAAAAGTAGACCAAGAGTCATATTGGTAAATTAATATCATTTCTAATAATAAACACGTAAACACGAGCATTACGAAATGGAAATAAACATAATATCTATCAACTGGTCAACCAAAAACTTATTGAACCAAAAATAACTATAGGATGGGTTATATTCGTGACTTTAAATCATTTCGATGATCTCTACTGAAAGCCTTTCAATTTGTTTTCTATAAACCATCTTGCTTGATTTTATTTAACACTAGTAAAATATATAGAAGTGTATTATAGCCTAAAATGGTAACAAGAATATTAAAAATAGCACCGAGATTCACAGAAAGATATGAAATTAGGCTTAAATCAGATATACTTAATGATTCGCATTTGTAGTCACATTTTAAATTATCTAAATTTTATTAGTAACTTTATTCCGGAATAAAAGTTTAGTAGAGATTCTTACAATCAGATGTCTAAGTTCACATGAAGTATGATAATTTACGATATAGTTTGCTACTTTTTAAATATCGTATGTATAAAAAATTAAACATAGATGTATCAACTATAATTCGTAAAGATAAAACTTTGATCATATATTGTGAATAGAATGCAATGAACATTTATTTAAATTCACTTAGTAATAAAATGATACTTCTACGCGAGGACGAAAGACTATCGCTGAACCTAATCATCACTTTGCTTTACATGATCACATTCTCATAATAAAACTATGTACTAAGTGTGTAATAAAACGTAATGATTGAATATTTCACTAGAATAGAGACTTAAAATATCTCTCGACAATAAAGTGGCACCACTCCTTCAATTAAAATTTAAAGTACCTCATTTTATGAGAAAGTTTTTACAACCAGTGGGAAATTGTTATTTGTTACACAAGAGTGCAAAGTTGCTTATTAACCGCGTGCTCAATTTTGATGACCGAGCAAGCGAAGCAAGGGAATCAAAAGAGCACGAGGTAAATAATATTTGCACTCGAGTGCAACACATAGCTTTTCATCCCAAAAGCATTTCCAATCACAAGATTATTTTATTACCTTTATTTCAGTTTAGGTGTTAACATTTATTAGGTACTAAGGTTATTAGGTATGTATTATAGTAGTAAATTAATATTACAGAATAATCTTTAAATTATTTCAAATAATACTTAGGTACAATAAAGAAAAAAATAAAGTCATTTTAGATTTTTCACTTGTTTTCAAGTTTCTTGTTTTTAACCAAATATTTAAACCAAAGATTTTAACAATATAACGTGAAAAGACAATGGCAAGCAGACAAAAAAAGTACACCAAGAGTCTGGGTTATTAACAAATTAAAAAAGGTTGTATTATAAATTTGGCACCAAGGAGATTGAAGTAAATAGGTTTAATGATGTTTTGAATTCCTAAACTTAGTGCACACGATGCTCTAAATTAAATTTAATTTATCCTCTAGCGGATAAAAACGGCTTTTACACTCAGATATCGAAGGGCAAAAATACTCTTCCCGAGATGAGGGAATGAAAACATAATTTATATATCTTCATGTCTTACTGTTCTTACTGTTACCGTTTCTTTCATTATTTTAATTTCTAAAACGATAAAAATACTTATACTTTGCTATTGATCATGAGTTGCTATTGATCATGAGTTAATAGTAACCGTGAGGAGAATATTTTGGCATTCATTGGCGGTCTGAACTGAAGTGATAAATCAAAATCATAAGATCAATTAAAAATCCTGAGGAATTATTTATCAGTAATGAGGAACTCATAAAGGCAGTGTGAAGGAACGAGTGTCATGTCCCTCCAACACTAAGGGAGGATCCTCCGACCAGGCGAGGTGATCATGCCTAGCGGGTCACCACCCAACAGTTGATGTTGGGATGTTGTATATATGATAATCGGCGCAAGAACTTCTATTCCGCGATTCAAGATTGGTAATTTCTTCGTGTTGTTCGTTGCTTCGTAGTTCAGTGTATCTGCGGTAGATGGTGCTGTAGTATGTTGCTGTGGCGCTGTATGTGGAAGTCGCCCCAGCAGCCACTTATATGCAACTTTTGAGTTGAGAATAATAATACGAGTAGATTGTTGGGCTTACACTAAACTCCCTTACACTAAAATGAAAATATATATTTTCATAATTTATTTGATTTAGGATAGATATTTCTATTTATTTACGTATAACCAATACTAATCTCACGTGACGTTTGCCAAATCCAAAATTAAATTAAAAATAAAGGTAATAAGGTAAAAGTCATAAGTACGCTTTAAATTCCTGCAATAAAATAAATACGATCGTTTTAATACCGACTAACGTAAATCAACTCGCTCAAGGTAATTCGCATCTCGAACAGGTGTAAGTGGCTTTTTAATCAACTACAAATGCAACGGTTTAGGAGAGTTCAAATGATGAGATTTTTTCAGGGCTGCAAAAATTGTGCTAGATAAATAAATAAATAATAAATAAATGTTTCGGCCATCTTACACACAACACCATCTAGTCCCAAGCTAAGCAGAACTTATGTTAGGGGTACTAGACAACTGATATAAATACATACATACTGTTTTTGTTTTGTAGATACATACATATTATACATAGAAAACACCCAAACTCCGAAACAAATATTTGTAGATCATATACATTTGGTCCGACCCGGGAATTGAACCCGAGAACTCAGGAACAGCAGTCGCATACGCTACGAGTACTACTGCGCCACAGAGGCAGTCAAATACATTTGCTAATTCTTTATATGTTTGAAATAATATAACAAAATAAAAAATACAATTAGATAAAACTTTCATGGCATAAATGATTTTCTTCTTGGTTTAGGATGAATCTAAAATACCAAAAACTATCTTGTCCAAAGTTCTTAGAGGAAATGAAAATATATGAATCCATTTAGAAGCATACAACATTTTTTATTAGTAGTCTGGATATCATAGCTAAAGCCTCTGCCTAATTGGATGTGCGAAGACATTTATTATTAAGAAAATTTAAATTCCTAAGTAATTTTAACTTAAGATACCTTAAAGAGACTTTTCTAAGTTTTAAATATATATATATACATAAATATTTGTATTATAGGTAGATGTATTCAATTGTACTAAATTATTGCTTTTACTTATTCATAGACTACTTAGAGAAATCGTGGGTAATATTAACGTAATCCAGTATCTAAATTATCGCAATACGCAATGTAAGTAGGAGAATAACTGTCTTTTATTTTTCAAATTTTATTTCTTGTATTCTTAAAATTGGTTTCATTTAAGTGACAACCCTAAGCCCGAAAGTAGTTTGGAATGGTAAGGAGTCGGGATTGCACTTAACTTTTTTCGAATGCCGCAATTTATTTCGTGGTTATAGTATTTCATGATGTATACCTTTTTACCGAGAAATGGAGTGAATTACAAAAATCTAAATGCAATTTAAAATCTATTACACCCCGAAGTTTCAAACTATTTCAATACGAGTTTAATAATAAGTTAATTTTGTGTGGAATCTTACCACAGCCGAAGTAATAAATCATAGTTGTTATCAGTTAATGTCATACAGAATTCATTTATACAGGAATGTGGCAGGCATTAAAATCTTCACTCACTGCAGAAAGCTATCAGTATAGTAACAGCAGAAATTTCTTACGAGAAAATTTTGAATAAATTAATGTAAGTCGTTGTGGCTTACGATAATTATTACATCAAAAATCACATATTTCTATCATGGGTATAGAGCAAACAACAGGGGTTATTAGGTAGAAGGTAGCCATACGCAGGCGTTCCTCTTTGTCAAAGTATAAGCACAAATGGGCTTGCGCATTCCACTATTATGACACAGAATGTATACATATGTGTGCGTGAAATACTGTTTTTTTTATTTGTTATGTGTGAGTTCGTAGTGAGAAACGATTGTTTTTGTATGTGGGTCTAAAAGATGTCTTCAGATATGACAGACTATTCTGTATCGGGAAAGACATTATGGCTACTCTCCTCCGGTCCACCGGCCTGTGACAAATTTCCTACATTGACAGAAATTAATTCTCATTATTTGTTTTCTTGACTTTTAATTTATTTCGGTATTTATTTACTATTAGTAACTATTACTAAACTATTAGTAAAGAAATCATTAAAATAATAGCTTTGCGCGCTACAGTCTAGGCTTAATTTACAAATTATATATTATTATGTTCCAAACACATTTAGAACGAAGTTCACAACATAAACTTGTATAAACCTCTTATTTCGGGTAGAGTAGGCAACATGGATAACAGGGCACAATGCTTTGGTGGAAGCTATAGAATATCCTAACTGCCAAAACTTAACTATTTGTACCGTGCATTCAGTTTCTTAAAGAAAAAATAGTTCACATTAATTTGGTATAAAATCGAATCGAATTTAAAGTTGTAGTTATTATTTTATCGGCATTTTGTTACTTGTTATTAATATCTTTATAATTAAATGTCATAATATTAGTTTATACCGACGCGCAGCCTTTTGATATAAGATAAGAGAAGAGGAGAAGAAGAAGAGAAGAAGAAGAAGAAGAAGAAAGAGAAGAGAAGAAGACAAGTGGAACAGTAATTTTGTATGGCACCGTTTACGATAGAAAAACAAGTGATCTATTTTTGCCCACTCTCCCCTATACTTAATCTCTCTGAAAACATTTCTAGTTACGTAATGCTTTTAGTTCGACATCTTAACCCTTCTATTTAGGCATATTCAGACAGAGGAACTGATGCCATTTAATCTCATGTGCTTAATGGATTATTTAGTACTCCATTATAATACTTTGAATTAAACCGTATTTTATGGTAATGCTTTCGTGATATTAACTATGTACTTGACGCTTCATATGTTAATTGCTGCTTTTTAAAGTAAGTACTACCACACTGATTTTAAAAGCCACGGGCCGGCTTGCACAGAAGATTAACATAAAATGACAGCGTTTGTGCTGTCGTGTTTCGTTGGTGGGCTGATGCAGAAACATCAATAAGGTGCCATGGTGAGGATCACCACGCTGCATTGTTGCATGTGCATTCAATGTGTATGGTGACCACCACTCTTGGATTCTGCTTAATCTTTCCATCAGGCAGAGTGAAGTAATTTTGGTATGGCCATACATACAACAATGATCTAAAACAAATAAATAAATGAAACAAGCATTTGTATGATCAAATATTTGATCCGACCCGGGAATCCCTTCCAGCTCGATTACTCCCTATACCATTTTTGAAAAAAAACTTTGTAACCCATTTCCGGAATGAATTAATTTTTCCTTATAAACTTTTTACCTTACTAGATTAGCTAGCTAACTGACAGGTTAACACTTAAATAACATTCATGGTTCTGTTGTTATATTTTGAAATTTTAAACACAGACTTCATTTTGGAACATCATTTATGAAATAAAAATAATATATCATGGCTTTTTTTCCTGTCGTACACAGCTTTGCAACATCCAAAGGTTCGACTGTAAGAGCCTATGGCATTAAATCCCCCTTATGAAAACATGTTTAAATTGAGACACATAATTTACTTTCTGGCAAGTTATTGAACTTTACTATTATGAGAAACAAGAGACCAGTTTCTCAATATATATGAAATGGTTATCCAAAGTTTATCAAAGCATATTCAGAAGCTAGCCGCATGTATTTGTGTTAGTAACAAAGTTGTCAAACTGTACGTGGTCAGCTTACAGTAGCCTTCCTTCAATAAGTTGGTTATTCAAACTCAACTTCTGAACAGAGGTTCGTCAAGAAAGTTGCTGAATATCATTATCATTGAAATCTCTAAGTTACTATCGAAAGATCCTCGCTGGTAGTAAGAGGTTATTCATTTTATTACATTTAATATATTACATAACATAACTTTCAATAATAACGGATAAAGTAAAGTTGTTAAGCAATGCTTTTCTGCATGTCAATAAACGCCGAACTAGATGTTTTTCTTGTATACGTTCGTATATTAGTTTCCAGACTATAGATTAACAACTCAAAAAGAAAGAAAAATAAGTTCAAACTGGATTTAAAAAACTACTTATTACGAAAAGTTTAAAGAACATTTATGCCTTCATAGTAAACTAGATAAAAAGATTCGAGTTTTTTTTAAATTAAGTCATATTACATACGGCTATCCAGATCAATGTAAGTAATACTTGTACCTTAGAAGATGGATAAGCATCTATATGCCACACAAAAAAGTATCCCTGTGAATATATTTTTGTGTGTAGAAACGAACTGATGCTGCGAAGTTTTCAATATACTAATTACTTCTGGCAGAGAGTGCCTAACGTATCAAGCCTACCGATAAGTATATTTATGAATAAACGTATAAATTAAGTAAATAATATTCAGCGCGAGACCATTAATTATGTAAACAGGAAAAGTAGAAGTCACTTCGTAATTCGGTGTATCTTTATAAGATGGTATTGAAATAAGTTTTCGTTGCATGTAAAAGTCGTACGCAGAAACACTAAAACAAGTTCAAATAGACAATCAAATTAAAAATATTTGGTCTCCGTAAGAATCAAGCTCGCTACCTCATTACACAACATGCTAGTGCATGTTGTCAATATAAACCTAAAGAATAAAAGTCAACACTATATGTCTGATCTATAAAACCAATAAATTGTGACGACATTTATGATTACGTTCTCAAAATATTTCCACGATGGTTTTTGATGATGCATGTATACCAAGAATTCATTTCGAGTTGACATTTGACTAGTTTTATTACGTGTTAATCTTAATCTACCGCTTTATTAACACATCAATGAAAAGTTACTCATCTTTATTTAGGTTTAGACTACAGGAAAAATAGACCAAATAATTGAATAAAATAGTGGTGTCTGTATATATATTGCGCGGCCGGAGGAGTATGAAATATCGGACATCTAACACACAACGTCACCTACTTCTGAGCTAAGCAGAGCTTGGGTTATGGGTACTAGGCAACTGATATGAATACATTATTTACTTTTTTTTGTAAATACATACATATTATACATAGAAAACACCCAAATTTCAAAACATATATTTGTAGATCACACAAATACTTGGTCCGAACCAGGATTTGAACCCAAGACCTCAAGCACAGCAGTCGCATTTACTACCACTGCACCACGGAAGCAGACAAATTAAAAGAATTGTAGTCGAAATTTGACCTCTGGGCGACCAACATCAAAATAAAACAATTTCCTAGTATTTATTGAAAGTTATTCGAATTATTCTTTTGATGACTTTTCCATATATTAAAAATCTAAAATACAACAATAGTAAACCAGATATTGAGTAATTAAAAAAAAAGTAAGACAAGAAAATTATTTTTTATATGCTTCTTGTGTAAATTATGCGGTAGGTGCAAATGAAAAAAATCAGTTAACTTGTTAAAATAAATTTTGAATATTATATTTCGTAATATTGTTATCATCATATCAGGACTATGATAAACTAAACGAATTTTGTAACGTTTTACCCAATTTTGTTTCTTTTATATTGGAACTGGTATCAAATTTGGCATGTCCATATGTTCTTGTAAATCCAGATAAAAAACTACAAAACACAGCTGTTTTATGATGACAACTTACAACAGTTTGTCTCCAAATGAATAGAGTTTATGTAATAATATTCTTAAGAACTAGATGTTTTGTCTGTCGTATGAAAAAACATGCAACCCCATTGGGCAGACAATTTGGCATCACATATTTAACACATCCGTGAAAGAACCAAACAGTTTCTCATTTACCTAAAAGGCAACGAAGCGGTTTGGTAAATAAATGAAAAACGTTTTATGAAAACACAATCTGCTTTTAGGATAGAAGGATATAAACACTTTGTTGTTTTAGGAGTTTTTCGAATTTGAGTGATATTTTACGTTCACAAACAATTTTTGGTCCGTATGTTTAAAAATTTAATTAAAAGTTGATGGATGGTACAATTTTTATGGGACGGACCCGTGCTTCGCTTAGGTTCTCCATATGGTTGTAGCACTAGGACTATGTGGAATTCTATCAGGTATAAAAGAACTGTATCAATGCTCTATCATCTCTATGATTTACGTAGGTCGAGAATATTGGAGCAGCATAGGTCCGTCCAAATTTTTATATAATACTAGCTGACCGGACAAACGTTGCTTTGCCATAAAAGGGAATATATGTTGTAGAGGTGGGTCAATAAAAATCGCGATGGAAAAATAGGGGTTGATCTTAGAGAGTTGAAAATTTAGGGTTGTATGTATTTACTAATGCTGTATCATAAAAAAATAGAAATTAAAAATTTTGTCTAAAAAATAAAAAATAAAATTTAGGGATGGACTACCCCTAACATTTAGGGGGATGAAAAATAGATGTTGGCCGATTCTCATAGATACCGGATAAGCACAAAAAATTTCATCAAAATCGGTCAAGCCGTTTCGGAGTAGTTCGATTACGCACCCCGTGACACGAGAATTTTATAGATCAGATTAAAAATAAAACAAAAGGCAATGATTCTATCGATAGATATTTAAATCTATAATTTTCTAATTATCCACTACCAATAAAATCACAGTTTTATGCAAATTTCTATTCTATCTATTTATATCCCCCAATTTAAACACAGTGAACATAAAAGAGCAATGCGAACTGGCTATTTGATCACATTCTGGAAGCACAGCTACTAGAATCACTACCTGGCAAATACAATTACAATCACCAACATACACCGTAAACTCGGGAGATGTATTACACAAGCGAAATTGTCCCATTCGCACTTTAGTGTCGCTTAAACATTTCTTTAAGTACACTCTCGCTAGAAACTAAATGTGTTTGCCAATATTCATGGTGTTCGGAAAGGCGCCATTGTGTCATTTACCGTAATTGTACTAGTAACAGCCGCTTGGAGGCCTACCATTTCGTTTACAACTGCTGTCCATTTATGTTAGATCCACCACATTCGTACAGATATTTAACTCGACTAACTAATTTGCTTTAAACAAAACAAGTACAGGGATCTTCTAACGCTGGTATAATTCTACTTCGGGACGAAGCCGTTTCTAGGCTCATTATCGTTAACAAAAGGATTATACCCAATTTACATTTCATCATAGTCTTTTCAGTATTATTATGTCTTTTGGATTTAATTTTTACACATCATTAATTAAACATTTTTGTTACATACTTTTATTTCAATCTCTATAAATGAAACAGCAAATTCCAAACAAAAAAGAAATATTTAACAATAAAATATATTGACAAACATTTCAAGAACACTATTGATGAAAAAACATGAGCATAAAACAAATTCTGTATTGAAAACAGAGTTTCGTGAGCACCATTCGGAAGACAAACGTGAATCCGCATGAGAATCAATGTTTTATTAGAACTCTTGTAATATCTGTGGTATGTTATTGACATATGAAATGTATTGCTTTACTAAAATCATGCAAAACCTTTCAATAGTAAATCAAGGAATCATTTGTAATAGTGATATTTTGATGTTTGCGTGATCTTGAATAAAGAATCTTATTTAATATCGATATAAATTCTGGAATCCGTCTCTTTCAAGACAACTATTATGTTTTATTAGATTATTTATCATTATGGTGCGAAAACATATTTTTATTTATTGCCATCTTCGATTTATATCCAGATTTATATAAAACTTCTTACTATCAGAGTGGTATGCTTGTTTTATCTATACTAATATTATAAAGAAGTAAAGTTTGTGTGTTTGTTAAATTGTAGGGGGTAATCTCGGGATCTACTAAACCGATTTTAAAATTTTTTTCACCCATAGAAAGGCACATTATTGCTGAGTGTCATAGGCTATATTTTATTTTGGAAAAAAATAGGGTTCCGTAAGATATTTGGGTTTTTCAGACACAAGGTGTAAAAATCAACCAGAAAAGTTACTTATTTTGCGAAAATTTTCATGCTACGGGCTATATAATAATTTATAAAGATACTAGCTTCGCCTCGCGACGTTGCCTGTGATTATTGTCGTACCGCGGGTAGCACCGCGGGGTTCAGCTAGTGTATAATAAATTGATTTTTATCTTTTGCTTTGTATCGTTTTACTTATTGTTCGTATTGGTGTATTTTTTAAATCAACAATAGATTTCCTCTTTTCTTTATTTCCTTTGCCCTATCCGCTGCAGTTTCAGAAGATATATCACAGCATTTAATGCCAATGCTCTCTCGTACATTCTCTATACACGAAGCTACGTACTGAATTAGTACATTGCAAAGTTTACTTTTACCTTGGCGCTTCGTATAAAACATGTGACATTGCAAGCTCCAAAATTCATAGCATAAAATGAAAAAAAAAAATTTGTTTATTTTGCTGTTATGCGTGAAAAGGGCAGTATTTTATGTATTGCTATGTGTCTAAATCAATCTTCGTTGTGACTTGTGAGGTGCAACTACTTCAGCCAGACAACTGCTAGCAAAGTGTTTATAATACTAAGAAACCACTTGTTGGATTAATTTTTAATACTCATTTATAAGTTCATTCTTCAACAATATTCGTGGAATGTAGTTATTTTGTAAAAAGTTATCATTAGAAATTTTAACAATTACTCTATAATAACTCATATTTATAATGGTCTTAAACTCATAATAGACTAACTATAACTATATATACTGTTATTCTTGTTCCACAATCGCAGATTATAACATAGTCTGCCGTATACAATTAAGTTATTTCCATAGTTTGTATACTTAAACGCCCGAAATGAAGTACTTCTTATATTATTAGACCTATAAAAACATTACTTATTTTAAGAGCTATGAACATAATGTTCTGCTGTCTGCTTTTTAATTGCAGAGTTTACTACAGACAAAATGTTTTAAAGTACGAATGTGCGAGCTCAGCCTCATGGGTGCAATAATAATTTTTCCGCCAACAAGAGACTGCGATTACAAGTCTTGTAAAAAAAACCACAAAACATGAAACCCATATTTTTTTCCTTCCATTTTTTTATTCACAGTTTTTTGGGAAGATATTATACTACACAGAAATAATTAGGTGCTTTGATTTTTTTTTGCTTTATAGCTTGAAACTAAATTTCTTTCACGTCGTGCTCTTTTATAATTCTCCAAAAATAGTAAAAAATGCTTTACTGCAGTTATTTTTCTTTTGCTTACGACTTTTTTAGTTATAAGAAATGTCTTTTTCGTAAAAACCTTATACTTCATACCTTATTCCTCGGTGAATTTTGTTCCGTATTCCGTGTTCCGTGTTGGTTTTTAAATGTAGTTATTCGTTAATTTAACAATATAATTCTATTACGCACTTACATTATTACATACATTAGAGAGAAACCAGCACAGAATTAAATGTGCTTGTTCAGGCAATAAATCTAATGTAATAGGTCAGTAGGGTGACATAAAGCTCTAGTGCATTTCTTATCTGCACCTAACCAAAGGATTCGTGATCCCAAATGGGGTTAATAAAAAAGTCATGGAATTCAGAAATAAAAGCAACTTTACAATTCTTTTCTTAAATCTTTTCGTATTTTTTATTTGTTCTTGATTCTTGCTGAGATTACAAAATAACATGAAACAAAAAACTTCTTGATGTACAAGCTTTTACTGAAATGGTCTAAAATAATAAAATACATTGAGTTCTACTTTTAAATATTATCTACAGTTCATTCAGTCATGAAAAGTAATTGTTAATGCTTCGTTAACATGAATTTGCTTTTTCTTTAAATTTATGTAAATGTTTATTTAGTAATACCTATATTTAGGTTCGTTCACTCTGTCTTTGGTAAAAAAGATATCTAAATCATAAAACTAAATAAAAATTAAATGAATTCTGTACTTTTAATGAATTGAATTATGTGTTCATGATAATATTAATATAAATATACTTTTGTTAAACCTGATATATATTTTTAGTTCATGTTGTAAGTGTTAGTTCTAAAGCCAACAAGTAAAAGTCATCTTTACTTAGAAAACAGTAAGAAAAGTAGTAATGAGTATTAAGACTATTGTCTATATATTGCTTAATAGCTCTTCTTCTAAAAATCCTAAGGCTTATCACGTGAAACGATAGTATAGTATAGTATCTTTATATTAATATCATTGTGAGCAAGTGACTCATCAAATCTCGTTAATCAATACTAATGGCAGAGATAAAAATATTTCCACATTGTTATTAGCGATGATAAATGATTACTAATTGTTTTCTATTAAACCTAGCTCAGTCACGTTTCTATTTCTGATTGAGGCTTATAAGTCCTAATTGCTTTCTTTTTTTTGTGTTTCTAAGTTCATTGTATTAGAACAGACGTGTGATTACAACTAACTTCTAGAATCATTATTTGCTGTTGATAGTTGGATAATGTTACATTTGTATTAACCACAAACATTAAGGTAAAAATCTAAAAAGTTTGACGTGTGTATACTATGAGAATAATAGATATAATAAGAATGTATATATGTAATGGAATGCTTTTCAAGCGCCAGAGTGGCGTTAAGCATATCTTATCTAACCAACCGGAACTTTGATTGACGCAACGCATTTAATATATCATATCATTGTTATTTAATTTTCTCCTAATTATATCATGTAACGTAGACCCCTACGTTACATGATATAATAAACCTAATGCTAAATTCCCATGGACGGATGCAATTCAGGAACGCCAATTGGTTGTGCAAGGCAAAAAGGTTTTAGATACTTATAAACAAGTCAGCGATGTACCTAATGTTTGGAAGCAAGTGAGGTAAGATACATAATCGCGGTGATGGCAATAATTAGTGGTGGGTTGTCAAGCTTTAAGTTAGTCACGCTTGCAACATTGATGTGCGGTACTATTTAGATTAAATTGTGCTAGGTAACTGCATCTAGTATATCACATCATGATAGATATCTTGACATAATGTAATAATGACGGTTAACGTAGGTAAACATGGTAGCATAATTTTGATACATAATTACTTTGAACGTTAGGGTCGCAGATAGACTCACGCTGTCGGCGCACTGAGTGATGTACTCTAGATGTATAGACCTCTCTTCAATGTGCACGCGTATTGACTACAATCTTTGTTTGACTCATGGCGTAGCATGTCGCTGTGGCATTATACATTAAACAATGGAGTGGCATCGATCGAACATTGAATGCTGATGTAAGGCATCGCTCTTTGTGAATTGGTCGTCGTTTGTCGAGCTAGTATTTGACGGGTCTGTGGGACTCATTTCTTCATGTTTATAAATGTTTCGTGTTCATTTAGAAAATTAAACTTTCATAAATATTATTACCTATACTAATATTATTTGTGTCTGGCTATCTGTCAACCACTGTGTAAACTGCTGCACCGATTTCAATTTGGCATGGAGATTCTTTGATTCTTCAGGAAGAACATAGACTATTCTTCTCGGCGAAAACCGACCTACACGTTTTTGCACGTGTGTGGCGGTTAGTCTAAATATATGAAAAAATATATTTTTTTAATTTATCGCATGATGGGGATTAAAATCAGTAAAATGGTTGTTTGACAGTTTATTATTTTTAAGTTAGAAATAGGTTATAATTAAATGAGTGAGGCCACGGGTGAGTAGTTTATTAGTTGGATAGTTAGTTTAGCTAGTAGTATACTAAATTAAAACCATATTGAAAGTATATTACCTCTTAAAACACGAACTCTTTTAAAACGTCGGGCTATAATACTGTAAGTGCGTGATTACCTTCTTCAAGTTCAACGTACGAACAGCTTCCATGTGAGCGAGAAGGCTGTGATATAGGTTTGACAACCTTTTTTACGTCTTTCCACTATTACTAGGTAAAAAGTTTGTGAGAAAAAGCCCATCTATCTTCTAAAAAACAAAGTGATTGCTGTAAGTAGATACAACCAAAATAAATTTGGCCATCATTTCTATACATAAAGATATTTATTATCTTTCTTTTAATCATTTGAGTAGGGTTTATTGGAATTTGCCACTGTTATTCTGATTTACAAGCTTTTCATTAACTTGGAATGTATGTATGTATGTATGTTCAGGTGAAATCTTGCAACTTAATTTTGAAGCTGATATCTATATCCGATTTTGCTGAAATTTTGCTAGTAAATGTATACAGCGTGACAATGCAATATTGTAATAACATGACGCTGATATGATGCTAGAGCTCGAAGATGGCCATAGGAACTCTATAAAGAAACGTCGCAACACCATCGAGTTTGGACTCGGTTGATTTATACTTTTTAGGTCATTCCAATAAAGTTTTATAACTAGTTTATTTATAATTATGTGCATCTCAGATATAATTATTTAGTTTTCATTCTAAAGCGTTTAAGTTGTATTAATTTGTGCGTGTCGATTACTATTTTATTTTATAACAAGCTGCGCTCTATATCATTGATTTTAAATTTATTCCTTAATATTTTTTTCTCAAATAAAAACAGCCTAAAGTTACTCCTTATAACATCAGCTATCTGCCAGTGAAAAAACAGTCAAAATTAGTTAGGCCGTTTCAGAGATTAAGTGGAACAAACAGACAGACAAAACTTAAAATAAATTATATTTTGGTACATGTACCGTGTACATACATACATACATAAATATATGAACGAAAAAAATTTTTTTGTCAATCACCAGTTAGTGCAATACTGACTTAAAAGAAGTCGAAAACATTTCATTAAAGTTCTACTGAATGAAAATATTCTATTATTAATATCTTCCTTAACGTGACTTCACTGTCAACAGCGAAGGGAAATGAGGCCTGCCTAAATTATTATTCTTCGTGCCCGATTCCCTGACCAGAATCGTATATTTTAATTACGAATAATTTGGCAGGGTGCGGTTTTGTACTTATTTAATATAAGCAGGACAGATTTTTTTATAATTAAAAAAAATTTACACACAAAAACTCACTCTTTAATCCTATCCAAGTTAGGGATATATACCCGTAACACAAGTTAGATCTTATCACGGGTACCAGAGTTCCACTGCCATTGACACTACCATTGTTTTTTTTCTATATCTACATTTTTATGTCCGCTTAAAATAGTGTTATTGTTCAACTTTGAGTGAAATAAATTATTATTATTATTCTCTTTATTCCATTTGTATATACATATCAATTACATTTTTAAATATACATATAAAACAAATACATTTTTTTTTTTTTTTTTATATTATCTTGCAATCAGTCGATAGACTATGAGCAGATGAGATGAAAGAAGTGTGTGTACTTTTTAGAGCGAAATCCCCACTGGGAAAATCTCTATATTGGAATATTAAGTGCAGCAGTCCAGCTCCAAAATATGCTGCCTTTTCAGTCTTTTCAATGATTCCCGAATGGTTAATTGCACTGCTAATTCATTCGGATGATCTGCAAGTCGTGCTTTGTATTTGGAGCTGCACGATCTTATCTCTTCCTTGATGGTCCTCACATTCAAATGCTCATGTATCTCCGAAATTTTCAGGAACCATGGTGAGTTACTAATTTGTTTCAAGATATAATTCTGAACCCTCTGAATTATGCTAATGCTGGAGTCGCTCCCTGAACCCCACAGTTCTATGCCATATGACCAGACGGGTTTCAGCATGGTCTTGTATATAAGGAGCTTATTATCCAGGGACAACTTGGAGTTCCTTCCGAGTAGCCAGTGAATCCCTTTGTACTTCAGGTTGATTTCGTCTCTTTTCTTTTCCACGTGTTTCCTCCATGTAAGTCTGCGGTCCAAGTGCATTCCCAGATACTTAACTGAGTCACTCTGTGGAAGCTCATCACTGCCCATTGAGACAGGAGGGCAATTTCCTCTGCGTAAGGCAAAGGTGACATGGACTGACTTATTTGCACTAGGCTTTATCCTCCATTTGGTTAGCCATTTGTTGATTTCATTTAAAGCACTTTGCAGGGTTATGGAAGCCTCGGCAGGACAATTACTACATGCTAGAATAGCTGTGTCATCAGCATATGTTGCTATCGTTACATTGTCACTCTGTGGAAGGTCAGACGTGTACAGTGAGTACAGTATTGGGCCAAGGACAGAGCCTTGAAGAACTCCAGCCAAGATAGGATGAAATGTTGATGTGCAGTCGTCTTCTTTTATTTGGAACATTCTGTCCTTCAAGTATGATTCCATGATGGCAAAGAAGGAAGATGGCAGAAGGGATTTTATTTTGCACAACAACCCCCTATGCCAAACCCTATCGAAGGCCTGCTCGATATCAAGGAATACCGAAGAACAATATTCCCTCCGCTCCAAAGCGCGTCTAACCGTTTGATAGACTCTGTGGATCTGCTCTACAGTGCCATGTCGCTGTCTAAAGCCAAACTGATGGTCCGGAATTATGGATCTCTCGGTAATCTCATGTAGTAGTCTGGTTAGTAATACCTTTTCGAGTACCTTGGAGCTTATCGGCAACAAACTTATAGGTCGATACGAGGTAATTTCATGTGGTGGTTTTCCAGGTTTGGCGATCATGATTACCTGTGAAACCTTCCACAAATCCGGGAAGCAACCAGTGCGGAGAATACCATTAAGCAAAGTAGCAAGATAGATTATTCCTTTTCGTGGCAATTCTGTGAGGACCTTTTTGTCAATAAGGTCAAAACCAGGTGTCTTTTTATCATCCATTCTCCCAATGGTTCTCGCTACTTCATAAGGAGTGACATGCTTAAGTGGTAATTCCATTTGAAACGGTTGGCTCAGAATGATGTCAATGTTCGAATCATCAATATGTGGATCAGCTTCGTTTGGAGTGAATACTTTCCGTAGATGGGCACCAAATGCATTCGCCCTTTCTTGCTTCGTTCTTGCCCATTGGTTGTTACTTAGTCGAATAGGCGTCTTGGGATTCAAAGGCTTGTTTGTGGTTTTGCAGGCGCGCCACAGTGAGTAATTAGTAGCATTTGTAGCACCAAGCGATTCCAGGACGGCCTCCATTGAGTCATTGTTAAACTTAGCAATAGATGATTTCAGATCTTTAATTGCTCTATTAAGGGCTGTTTTATCAGCTGGATGTCTGCCAGCTTGCCATACTCTTCGTAGCCGCCTTTTTTCAAGAACTTGTTGCCTGATGTCTCCTGGCAATTTAGCTTTTCTTGGCCTCGAGTTATGTATTGCCGGAGTAGACTCCCAACATGCCGATTGGACCGTTAAAGTAAATTTCTCTGTTGCCGTATCGATGTCATCTTCAGTTTTCAGAGCAACGTGCAGACTTAGTTTCTTGCATATTGTTTCTCGAAATGCGTCTCAGTCAGTGTTTTTGTTGTATAACGACTGACGTCTTTCCTGGCTGAGTACTTGAGTACTGATTGTAAGTATTACAGGAATATGATTGGACGAACTGTCAAGGCTAGACTCGACTTTGAAGAAGAGACACGACAGTCCTCTCATTATGAAGAAGTCTAGGACATCTGGGAGTCTCCTTGGGTCGGTTGGCCAATGTGTTGGTTCGGGGGTGGAGATAGTGGTCAGATTGTTTTCATCAACGCTACGCTTCAAACATCTCCCACGGGTAGTTACCAATCTAGATCCCCAGTGTTGGTGTTTGGCATTCCAATCACCACCAGCAATAAATCGAGATCCCAAACTCACAAAGAACTCACTGAATTGCTCTTCCGTTACCCTATGTTTGGGAGGACAGTATACAGCTGCGATGTTAATGTTGCCATTTCGGTCCATTACTGCAACTGTGGTGCCTTGGATGTGATCTGAGCAAAATTTAGGTAGTTCATGATGTGTAATTGATGACCTTATTATAACTGCCGTTCCCCCGTGTGCTGTGCCATCTGGATGGTTCGTGGAGTATGTATGATACCCTTTAATTTTTATCAGGCTGCTTGAGATAAAGTGGGTTTCCGATATAAGAAGAATGTCAAGATCATGCAAGTTTACTAACATTTCAACTTCATCTTTGTTGGGAGCTAAACCATTGATGTTCCATGTTGCTATTTTTAAAGATGTCATTTTGTTTGTTTTGAGACTAGCGTTGTTATGAGTTGAAGAAGTGTACTCATTTGTTGTAAGACAAGATCTAGTTTTTCTGACTGTTTGATGAAGATGTTTTCAATAAGCTTGAGTAAATCCAGTTGACAATTAGCATCGTGTTGAGGTTTGTTTGTGTAAACAGTTTCGGCATAGGTCTTTTTATATTTTTGTTTATCGACTTGTTTTTCCTCGCTATTGGATTCAACAGTAATATCTGCTGGGAGCCTGGTAGTCTCAGGGGCGATTGACAGTGTAGGATCTTTTAATTTATTCCGTCGTTGAATGGTCTTTCTGGCTAGAATTTCCTTATAAACTTCGCATCCCTTATAATTTGCTGGGTGGGGTCTGTTACGGGGTGGGTCTAGAAGTTCTTTAAAAAGAAACAATTTTAATTGAGACTGAAACATTATTTAATTAAAAATCAATAGAATTACATAAATACCTAGTGCCCTCAACGAAATCGGAAATAAGTCTGATGTCATATATTAAAATATCGTTTATAATGAATTGCGTCGCTTACGTCAATGCAAACGATGCACTTTTGTTTTATATGGAATGTCGGGGTTGCGACATCGTAACATCCCCCCCGTTAAGATTGATCGTTACAGATCAAGTAAAGATCAATGTATTTACTTAAAACAGAGATCGCCGTGGGCTACAGAAATGGATAATCACTACAACTTAATTTTATACTTATCTACTTAACCTTAAAACGTTTAAAAGATTTTACAATTAAAAAAAAAATATATATTAAAAGTATTCATATCATAGACCGTTTAACTAGCAGTAAGTCGATGTTTCACATAACATTATTTAACATTACATAATTGTATTTCTTTTCAAATTAGGTAAGGATTTTACAGATGAGCGAAGATCATCTTCCTCTGAGGAGTCGGATGTATGATGTTGTGACTGTCGGACTACTATGTCCTGAGTTTTTTTGACTCTTTGTTTTATTATTATAATTTTTGTTGTATATAGTGACGCAGCAGCCTGAATGTTTACTACAGACATATCGTCTACTTTTAAATAAAATGTATAATAGAACGACTGTAGTGATAACATAAGTTAATGATAAATAATGAGTAGAATATCTTTCTAAATGAGAAGGCTCTTCAATTTTCCTTATCTGGTTTTCAAATTCATCTAATTGTGTACTGGCTTTAACTAAGGAATCCAGATTATTAAATTCATTTAATTTTATTAGAGGAACCTGATTGATGGTTTTATTTAAATGTCTGGTATCGCAACAATCGGTTACAATATTAAAATTCGAGATTGAACTGGTAGTATTTGAAGTGAAACTGTCGGCTGGAGTAAAAGTTAAAGTCTTATAAAAAGCAGAACATGATTTTGGTACATGCATTATTCCTGAACCAAACAAGATTTCGTCGGTGTTACTGGTGGCTTTGTCACATACGAAATGACATTTTCCTGGTTCAGATTGCACGAATATCCATCGATTGTTGGTAATTTTTTGGAACAAATCCACTGAACCCCGAAGAACTCTTGTTTCGCAAGACTTTGGTAACTTAGAGATAACTTCTGTAAGCAACGTAGTTTCGCACGTAGGATTTGCGATAGTCGAGTAAACGTTACCGAGAACACACACATAGCACTGGTCTTTTATGATTTTGCACTCACTCACACTATCGAGTTGTGAGTAAAACAGCCTATCCGAAGTTATTGCCAAATATTGTTTACTCGGTGCGACAAGAAGATAAGTGTCTGGTGCAGAAACGTCGAATGGGACAGGAAACGGGATGTTATGGTAAAGGTTATAAATCTGAGGAAGAACCAGCGGTATTTTTACAACTATAACAAGCTTACTGTCATGGTAATAACATACAATGTCACATATATTAATTAGATCATTTATGTTATGTAATGATAAACGAATAGGTAGTTCGGAATGCTTAGGCAAATAGTTGACGTGTAACTCGAGCTCCTTGTATAACTGTATGGGACTGAGTACTGTCGGGTGCAGTACGTTTATTTTACTAAACAATATGGCATTGTTTATATCGTCTATATCAAAGGACAGCGTTATGACAATGCTTTCTATTGAAGTTAACATAAGAGACAAATGAGATCTTATTTCAAGCTTGTCGTTGGTGTTTATCAATTTTTCAAAGGTTTTTTCAATAACAACCATATTTTGATTTAGACGATACTCATTTTCTTTGACCTTTGACATAGTATTGTTAAAAGTAGAAATAGTAGACTTAATAACGTGAATGTTATCGCGCATAAGTACTGTTAACTGTTTTTCGTCCGACTGTACTTTATTAATAGCGTCCGTGAACTTGTTTGCATCATCAGAATCTAAAGTGCCGAAGAACGTTTTTAATAGGGAGCCACCGGCGTCAAATAGCCCGCGTTTTGAGCGTTTTGTTTCTTTTACATTTACTAAATAGGAGATAGAAGAGAACTTTTTAATATTATTGCTATGTTGAGTCCTTAATGCATTTCAGGAATTTAAGCAATCATCTTTTACTTTAGGAGACTGTGTTGAATCGCAATTTTTAGAAACTCTTTCTAACAAAAATTCGACATTTTCTATATGTGGTTGAATATAAAGAAATAGCTCAAATCTATATAGGTGATAACGTTCCAGTAATCATTTGTAAACTTTAAATCTAGTAACTTATCGAAATATAACCGGGAAACTGCTGACATTAACCTGTAACCAATAGAATGGAGACATGTTTACACTAGACGGAGGCGGGTTTAATTTCGTCATAATGATGGATACGTAAATACAAGTGTGTGTAGATATGTTTGTCATTGGAAGTACTTTGGAATGTATAAAGTTCTCGTTCTAAGGTCATTATGTCGGGCGAGTTGTCATCGAACTTAGAAAGTTGCATGACTCTGGGCTCTTGTTTGGGGCTGGCTACCCGTGTGGTCCTTGGATTTAGAAGGATGGACACTTGTTTGGGGCTAGTTACCCGTGTGGTCCTTGGATTTAGAAGGATGGACACTTGTTTGGGGCTGGTTACCCGTGTGGTCCTTGGATTTAGAAGGTGGACACTTGTTTGGGGCTGGTTACCCGTGTGGTCCTTGGATTTAGAAGGATGGACACTTGTTTGGGGCTGGTTACCCGTGTGGTCCTTGGATTTAGAAGGATGGACACTTGTTTGGGGCTGGTTACCCGTGTGGTCCTTGGATTTAGAAGGATGGACACTTGTTTGGGGCTGGTTACCCGTGTGGTCCTTGGATTTAGAAGGATGGACACTTGTTTGGGGCTGGTTACCCGTGTGGTCCTTGGATTTAGAAGGATGGACACTTGTTTGGGGCTGGTTACCCTGTGGTCCTTGGAAATAGTATTTTGGTATTTGGGTGATGAAACAGTGTTAAAACCATTTTTCGATTCTGATGTAGAAGGAATAAGACGTTCATTGCCAATGGGATTTTTATCCGAAATAGAAGACAATGTCACGTTGTCACCGTTAACAATAAATAAATAAATAAATATTCCGGACATCTAACACACAACGCCATCTAGTCCCAAGCTAAGCAGAGCTTGTGTTATGGGTACTAGACAACTGATATAAATACATATATACTTTTTTTTTGTTAATACATACATATTATACATAGAAAACACCCAAACTCCGAAACAAATATTTGTAGATCACACAAACATTTGGTCCGACCCGGAAATCGAACCCGAGACCTCAAGAACAGCAGTCGCATACGCTACCACTGCGCCACAGAGGCAGTCAATGGGCACTTTCGCCGAAATAGAAGATAACGATTACGTAGATTCAGTGGAAATAGAATTAGATTTAGCATTTCGTAGACTGGACTTAGAAATTGGCTTATTTGATTTAGAAACAGTGGATTTAGATATTGAAGTAGTAGGGCTGGTACCTAAGGTATGGGATTTGCGTTGGTACCGATGCGCAAACCCAACATTTAGTTTAAACAATCACCATTTTCTATTTCTTGTACTTGTGGAGGCAATGATGTCTCGGAAGCCGATTCTTTACAATTTTGTCGATATGCTCTTGAACCACTAGGATAGTTATTATTGAAGGGTCGTGAATAATTATACTGTCGTTTCCTGCATTGTGAAATATCATGGCCTATGTTTTTGCAATATCTACACGTAATTGTTGTGTTAGCATTTTGAGACTTGTAATGAAAATTATTAGTATGTGGCTGTGAATGAACTCGAAGTTGCGAGCGTTGCATATCACGTTTCAATTTGCTGTAGCATTCCGATTCTACATGACCCATTTTATTGCAATTTTTACAATATTTAGATATGACAGAAGTATTTTTGGCTAAATTTAGGATCTAAAATTCAATAATAAGAAACAGATTTAATGTAGAACGCGGATATGGCAATAACTAGGGATAAAAATATTTTACTCACAGTAAAATCGCGTACTGGACGAGCATCGTTGGTTGACAGGATTCTTCACAGGAACGGCGTCGGTAGAGATGTCGTTGGCGGCGGTACGAATGGCAGCTCGTTTTCAGCGACGGGACTGCCTTGCAAGTGGCGCAAGACTTTCTGTCGCAGGCAATCGCGACTGGATGCAGCGGAATACGACGAAGTGCAGTAGGGCACTGCGGGATACAGTGGGACGAGTCTTCTGATGTTGTGTGGTACAGGAGCAGCGAGATACGGCGAGATATTTGATGGATTCTTGAGTCGGAGATGTATCACAACGATTGTTTTGTCAGGAAAGCTAATAGAATTGTGATACGGTTTAAAAATGGGCACTGGTTATCTTAATCGGAATATCGGGCACACGTTTATTTTCACGCAAATTTTACCCAAATATCCCACTTCTGACACCACTGTTACGGGGTGGGTCTAGAAGTTCTTTAAAAAGAAACAATTTTAATTGAGACTGAAACATTATTTAATTAAAAATCAATAGAATTACATAAATACCTAGTGCCCTCAACGAAATCGGAAATAAGTCTGATGTCATATATTAAAATATCGTTTATAATGAATTGCGTCGCTTACGTCAATGCAAACGATGCACTTTTGTTTTATATGGAATGTCGGGGTTGCGACATCGTAACAGGTCCCAAACACAAAGCGCACGTTGCTGCCGAGTTACGGTCGATTTTTGTGCATTCAGATGTTTTATGTGCTTCGGCACACTTCACGCAACGGTAAGGTCTCATGCAGTAGTTTTTCGTATGACCGTATTGTTGACATCTTTGGCACTGTACTACTGATTTTCTCTTTCTAGGATCTTCTATAATTACTGACTGGTGATAGATGACTTTTAAATCCTTTGACGCCTTATTATTGGGTCCAGGTAACAAGTTCACAAAAAATGTGGATGTAGGCTTCTTTTCGGGACCATACTTAGCGTTTATAATTTCACCAGAGACCGTATTTCCAGTTTCTTCCAGGGCATCTTTAATAGCACTTAATGGTGTTGTTGAATGTAAATTGCGTATAACGATTCTATAGCATTTCATATCTTTACGATTAAAGGTGTGGCCTATCAAACCATTCTCTCGCATAATAGATATGATGTTTTTGTAAATTTCAATATCTTTTGCGACAATCTTGAGTTGATTTTTGTTGATAATTTTATATGTCAGCTTAGATGTGTCTAAAGCTGTACCTAGTAGCTCTGTGAGCTTGCTTACATCCTGTGTACCATACAAAATTATCGGAGGTGGTTTATTGTTTGACTTAGTCACTAGGGCTTGTGACCCCGAAGCTTGGTTCTCCTCAGTAATGTCGATGGTTAACCCACTAAAGCTATTGGACGTTTTTACTGGGTGTTTCTCTGGTGAATCCGTTATTCTCCGTCGCTTTGGATTCCTTTGTTCTGGAACTTTTTGCCAGGGTGGAGGCTTGATAACATTTTCATTTTGTGGTCCTTCGTCATAGCTGTCATGACTGTCAGAGATTGAGATGTTGCTCATGGACGCACTACGGTCTCTCATAAACAGGCCTGGATGGAGCACTTGTTGTACTAGTTTTTTTCTGTTTCCAGTAGCATTTACAACCAAAGAAGCCTGGTCACTCGCTTCAATGGTGTTTTCGGTAGCCAATTTCACACTCGCCGGCCCGGATACCGATGAGCGCCGGGGGTTAGCCGGATCGCACGACAAATCATATTCCATATTTTCAGACATTTCATAAAGTAGGGGGTTGGGAAATGAGTCTTATAGTACTTTCCCAAGGTACCATAGCCACTTTGTTTAGAGAGTATTTAATTCCTCTTGGCTTGTGGAAGCCATTATCAGGTTATTTACCGCCGCCCATTGCTCGGCGTTGTTGCTCATTTAGCACCACCCAGGGGGAACGTGTAGGGTAAGCCTAGCGGAAGGTGGTAGATCCTACGGACGCGAGCAACAGCAACCCCCCAAAATAAATTATTATTATTATTCTCTTTATTCCATTTGTATATACATATCAATTACATTTTTAAATATACATATAAAACAAATACATTTAAAAATATAAAAAATAGTAGACCACCGACTTCGGGTACAGGGACCAAGAAACCGGTGGTTAGGGCTCCAAAGACAGGAACCTCCTCACTATACGTGCCGTGTCAAGGAGGACTGCCTTCTGTATCAGACCCTTGATCCAGCCCCCTAACGTGAGCCTCTTAAGATGTTGGTCGAGGCTCTTGGCTATCAATCCGTGAGCAGATACGACTATCGGAACAATGATCGCCGAATCCACATTCCACATATCGACAATCTCGTGAGATAAATCCAAATATTTAATTTGTTTTTCTTTTTCGACTTTCACGAGATTCTCGTTATGAGGAACGGCGATATCGACAATCATTGCGCGGCGCTCTAATCGATCTATCACCACAATATCAGGCTTATTGGCTACAATAGTCCTGTCTGTAATAATAGATCGATCCCAATATAACGTAGCACGACCATTCTCGAGAACTGGATCGGGCACATACCTGTAGTATGGTACCTCTGAACTCACAAGATTGTATTTAAGGGCAAGTTGCTGATGTACGATCCTGGCTACTTGGTTGTGCAAATACTCGCCGTTAGCAAGACGAGAACAACCAGAAATAATATGCGTGATAGATTCTCCAGGACGGTGACATGCCCGACAAATGTCGACTGTACCATCCTTCAGGATATATTTCCGGTAGTTACTCGTCATGATAACTTCGTCCATAATCGCACAGACAAAACCTTCGGTTTCTCCGAAGAGATCACCATACCGTAGCCAGGACGTAGATGCTTTGAAATCTATATCAGGCCCATTTAGGGCCCGATAAAATCGACCATGGAGTACTTTGCCCTTCCATACTTCTCTGCGATCATTAGTACTAAGTACTACAGGTTTGCGCCAATTCTCTTTAGCCAGAGCGAGCGGAGTGAGCCCGGTATCCACTGTAACTACACTACGATGCACTCCCACATCAGTTTGTAGAAAATATTCTCTAAGATTGTATACCTCGCGATTGTGTAGGGTCTTGATATTTAGTAATCCACGACCCCCTAACTTTCGCGGGATATACAATCTCATAACCGATGAACGTGGGTGGTGCATTCGGAATGCAGTCAACAATGTACGGACTCTCCTATCAATGGCATCTAATTCAGTCTGAGTCCATCTAAGTAGACCAAAGGAATACATCAGAACCGGCATAACCCAACCATTGCAGGCTCGCACCTTGTTACCGCCTGATAAAAGACTTTTAAGTACTTTTTTCAGGCGGCTAAAGAAGCGTTCCCGCAACGTTTGTTTCATGTCAGGTTCTGGTATTCCTAAGGACTGTGAAAAACCTAGATATTTGTAGGTCTCGGTTACAGACAGAGATCTGAGTTTTGTGGCATCTGAAAGCTCTATACCTTCAGATTCCACAATCTCACCTTTTTTTACATACATAACTGCACACTTGTCTACACCAAATTCCATTTTGATAGAATTACTAAAGTTTTCCGTAACCTTTAGTAATCTTGTCAATTGTAATTTAGTGGGGGCAAGTAGTTTCAAATCATCCATGTAAAGGAGGTGAGATATACCTCGATCATCTTTCTGTAACCTGTAGCCTAACCCTGAACCCTCTAATAGAGTGCTCAGAGGGTTCAAAGCTAGACAAAACCACAAGGGGCTCAGACTGTCACCTTGAAAGATGCCTCGCTCGATCTTTATAAGTACGTCGTTCATCACAGACTGCCGACATCCAGGATAGCGAAGTGCTATTCTCCATTGCCCCATACACAACTTCAAGAAAGTGCACAGAGTTGTATCAATTTTATACAACTCAAGCACCCTCAGAAGCCATGTATGAGGAACGGAGTCAAAAGCCTTCTTGTAATCTATTATTATTATTATTATTATCGAATGCTATATGCCAGAGTCCAGCTAGAGACGCCAGTTATGTCTAGCGTCTCTTCTACATTCATCAGGTCTTTCATCAATTGTAATTGTTTTTGAAAATAAAAGATATAAAGGCCAGACCTCAGGTACTATTCAAATTCAAAATCATTTATTCAATTAAGACACTAAGTGACATTTATGTATGTTAAATTAAAGCAACAGTTAAAATTCATAGATCGACACGAACAGGCGCCACAGCATGTACTGGATTGGCAAGGTAAATTAGGTGAAAACACCAAAATCTACTGCCTGATTGTGTCGATCTAGAACTTCCAGTTTCCAAAATGCGTAGAGCCTTATGAAAAGAATTCTGGCAAAGAAACTCATGGCCACTCTTTTTAAAAGTGAGATTTTGAGGTACAATAGTATTAGTATTACATGAAAGGTAAACAGTATGCAAGCTGTTGTCATCTGAATTAATGAAGAAACCATCGGCTTCTCTCCTTCTCTCCAAATATTAACAATAAATATTATACTAACAACTTCAATATTGAAATCTATTTATTTCCAAATTATTTTTCTGACCCATAGTGAAACCGAATACGAAACTCTGTAACACCAACCGAACGATCAATTTAAGTTAATTGCAGCATCAATAAAAAATAATGACTAAATCTAGATAAGAATTTGATTTACCTACCAATCAAAATATTTTTAATGACCCGAAAAAATTAACAACATTTGTTTCATAAATATAAATTATTTTTTCATTATGTGTGATAGTGTAAGTTTTATTGAAAACTGAATATCTATACATCTATACAAATAAATGAAATTGGAGTGTATGTTTGTAACATAACACAAATGCAAAAGTTTTTTTGTATATCGATACTAATATAATAAAGCTGAAGAGTTTGATTGTTTGAACGCGCTAATCTCAGGAACCGCTGATCCGATTTAAAAAAATCTTTCAGTCTTGGATAGTCCATTTATCGAGGAAAGCTATAGGCTATATATAATCACCCTAATACTAATAGGAGCGGAGCACCAATGAAGAATGTTTCAAAAACGAGGGAAAATTTTCACGCTACGGGCAATAGAAGACGCAAACGGGGTTGCGTGGGTCAGCTAGTATAATATATGAATGAGCCTACTAAAGTAATTCTACTCTGCCAAAAAGTGGTCAATACACTCATTGCTAATGCTGACAATACAGCATGGTGACCCACACTATAATAGTCTACTGAGATGCTTCTGCATCTCGAGACGAGAGGGTAGTATTGCCCCGTCAAGCCAGCCCGTTCGTGCTGAAATCAGCGTAGCTATACTTCCTTGCTCAATATACTTTATTACTATTCTTTTTTTAAATATAAAAACTAAAAATCATATTATGAAAACATTTAATTTAGAACTAGTAGAAAATTTTACTACATTTAATGTTATTTACTTAATGTCGGCACCACTGAGAACAATAATTGAGTTACCCTACTACACACTCTTTAGAAAAATAAGTCTCGTATAAGAACACAGTTGGACTCAAAATAAGAAGAAAACAGAACGTTCCAAGTTACGTAAACAGATGTTACGTACGAGTATATCAGGATATTAAAACTGTACCAATCTGGTTTGCTGCTGAAAACGTGTAATGTAGTAGGTATAGTTACTACAATTTAGGGTTTATTATTTTGAACTTTCAAAATTCAAAATAATAAACCCTAAATTGTAGTAACTATAAAGAAGATGAAGGAGGTTCTATATTCAACTCCATGTATTTTTTAATGTATGTTAGGTTAAAATAACTCTGTTTGCATAAGAACAACGAAATAATACCACGATCTTAGAAATAATATTTCAATCAGATACAATTATATCTAATATATATATACATTTCATTTTATTTTTTAAATACTTGTGTATAGATTTTTTTATTTCATATATTTCTCAATGTTTTTTTTAATAATGTTTGAATAATACTTTAATTATTTATTTTAAATTACCATTTTATTCTCGGGGTAAAATAAATAACTCGTACTTTATAAGTAATAGGTACTTCTTGAGTTATAAGAAGAAATATTAAACGAAAGTGAATTTCATTTTTAACGTCTGTGTTTATGGCTCTCCAGGGATTGACAACGCGAAATATTACTCTTTTAATACTCATCATGCTGCAATGTGATTTAGCTACATTTATACACACTAGTGATTTGGACCCGCTTTAGAAAAGACAGAGATGTAATTTTAACAAAAATGTTTAAATATGGGTTTAATTTATGCAGTTTATTTTTAACAATTACATTTTATGTAATCGTTTTCATTGCAGATTCAATTATTGAGATTTTGATGCTCGAATTATTGAGACTATTTACAAAAAAAAAATATACAGCATAAAGGAAAAACGTAGTTCACCTTTGCATGTTTTTAAGGTTCTATGCCTAAAAGGTAAAAACGGGACCCTATTACTAAGCCTTCACTGTCCGCCCGTCTGTACGTACGTCATGTACCGTGAAAGTTAGACAGTTGAAATTTATAGAGATAATGTGTTTATGTTGCCGCTCTAACAACAAATACTAAAAAACAGAATAAAATAAATATTTAACGTAGCTCAAGCTCGAGCTTTTCTGCTCGATGTTGATAACAGCAACCGATAGACGCTTGAAATGGATAATGGTACGGAACCCTTCCTGCGCGAGTCCAACTTTATATCTGAACAATTGTACTATCCTAATGACTAACATATTGAAAGTCTCATTTACCTGTCTAGTGTCTGATTATAAAACTGTACCGCCAATCAACTGGCTGTAATCTTCAAAACCTTTTGTAACAATGTTAATAGTGTGCTAGACATTTACCCTCGCTTTACAAACTTATGCTTTTATATTTGAATTTATGTTTCACCAAAGAGGTTTTACAGTATATTAGGACCCGCTGTGTGAAGCCCAGAATATTAAAACACCGAGTTTTTCATGAAGACTTATCACTTACTCACGTTGTTACTGGTTAACCTAAAACCTAGACGGCAGATAAAGTTTTGAATCTAAACTACACACTACAGATTTTAAAAGATTTTATACAAACCTGGGGCTCCACTCACGTGTCTATCGGTTACCGCCTAAGTACCTTTTCGCAATCAGTAGCGTATTTATGGGTCCTGAGTTGCCCTGGTAGCCCTGTACACAAGAAGTCGCTTTCCATCAGGTGACCAATTTGCTCGTGTGTATATAAACAAATCTATACCAATATCTATGTATGTATGCGTGAAAGAAATTGCTATGAACGTTAAATCGACCCTTTCTACAAAACTTTTTCTATTTTTCTTGTTAATTTCTAGGATTGTATTATTAAGCCCTGGTGTACAAATAGTGTTTGATCTATCTATCTATTTGTGTATAATTATATTACTTACTTTCATTTCTATTTGAAAATGCCTGTCAAAAACTACGTAGTTCTGAATGTATGTTTTTCTACTGTTGGTGTTCCCAAAAATGTAAAATACAATATTATGTAATACCTAAACATAATCTTGGTAATGGTAATATGAGGGTAATATTGCCTGGCATGCTCTGGTAGGCGTTATGTACAAACGCAAGCTTCAATGTCAGTGAAAAGCATAAAAATAAAATATAAATATTTCTCTGGGCTTTGTATATTCTTTGTTCCGAAAAACGTACATGGAGTACAATTGTTTATATTATTATTTATTTTATTACTAGTTGTGCCCGCTACTTCATACACCTGACATTTGGATTTTCTAGTTATTTTTATCTACCTGACTCACACAACGTCGTTTGCGTCTTATATTGCCCGTAACGTGAAAATTTTCCCCCGTTTTTGAAACATTCTTGATTGGTGCTCCGCTTCTATTAGTAGTTGCATGATTATATATAGCCTATAGCCTTCCTCGATAAATGGACTATCCAACATTGAAAGATTTTTTCCCAGCGGTTCCTGAGATTAGCGCGTTCAAACAAACAAATAAACTCTTCAGCTTTATTATTAGTATAGATTTTTCACCGCACATATCCTAACCGGACTACGACAAACATTTTCAAACCAAAAAACTAAATCGGCCCATAAGTTTCGAGTTTTAGCGAGACAAACAAACAGCAATTGATTTTTATATAGGTATAAGAAGGAGAAGATTAATTTTACAAACAACATGAGCAGCCAGTATTTTCAGGACTTTATGTGAAATCATTATATTTAGAGTTATTTTCTTTGTATCTTTAGAATTTTTTTTTAATACATAAGAAATAATATTATGGTTGAACATTGTAAGAAATAAATATTTTATTTTAAGTGTTTCTCTAAAACTATCAGTTATTTTGAGACACCTCTGAGCTTATGTAAGAAAAACTACGTAACGGTTGACGGAACTTAACTGAGGACACAGAAACGTCAGTGTGTATGGAGGAATATAAATTCGCAGAAATATTTCGTGTATTTACTTACGAGGCATCTCTTGAGGGTTTAGATATACTCGTATGTATCGTATCGTAGGGAGAGATGGTTTATTGCGATGCAGTTTTTTCCTTATGAGGATTCGGTTTGGTATGTAGTTTTTTTTATATTATCTGTAATAATCCCCTGACATCTGTTGTTGATTATCAAAAGCATATATTCTGAAGATTTTATACCACAGAGTATTGATACAGCATTAATAAAAGCATAAACCTTGTGTCGACCTCCACATACAACATAACATACTACAGCGCCATCTACCGAAGTTACACTGAACTACGAAGTAACCTACAATACGAAGAAACTACCAATCCTGAATCGCGCAATTAAAGTTCTCGCACCGATTATCATATATACAACATCCCAACATCAACTGTTGGGCAGTAGCCCGCCAGGCATGATCCCTCGCCTGGTCGGAGGATCCTCCCTTTGTGTTAGAGAGACATGATACCCGTTCCTCCACAACCTTATTTTGAAACGGGAATACTATTTGATGTTAGAATAAAAACAGAAATAATTTGAACCATAACAGAATATAAAAAGAAATATATAGTTACGTTGAAATATATTTACACATATTTGCTATAATATATTTATCATCATAACATATGTCATACTTTGTAAATATTATATGTTATTTAATAACAGAATTCTACTAAGATAAAATAAGTAAAGTATCCTTATTTTATATAATACAAATAATACAGGTTTTATGAAATTAAAATAATATCACACAAACATTATTATCATTAAAAGCGGTTTATACTCATTTGCTATATTTTTATAAAATTATTATACTCAGTCATAACATATATCATAAAGAAGTTAAGTTTTTTTATGGAATAGGGGGCAAACGAGCAGACGTATCGCCTGATGGTAAGGTGGATGGCAACACCAGATGCGCCACAAGTGCTTTGCCGGCCTTTGGGGGATGAGGAGAGTGATAGGGGGAGTGATTAGGGTATGGGCCTCCGGTATCCTCACTTACTCGGTGAAACACAGCGCAGGCGCTGTTTAAGAAAGCTTTTCTGTGAGGCCGTGGTATCGCTCCAGTCGAGCCGGCCCATGCATGCCAAAGCATGGCTCTCCCACGTAATTATATTTTTAATATGTCTTACAACAATATAAACTGTTTTGTTACACAGTTATAAGATAAGTTAGAAACAAATCCTTCGGTTATTTCACTAAGTTGATGGAATATAATAATATTGCCGACCAGTTTTTATCGAAAGTAGTAAAAGAATAAAACTAAGAAGATAAATTTCTTTACAAAAATATATTTAGCCACACAAAATTAATCATCACCCAGGCCAACAACGGCCTTGGAACTATATTCTGGCAAAATAAAAACAAGGCCAATGTTTTCACAGCAAAAATAACTTTCAGTTTATGTAAATCACGGAGCGAGTGACTGCTAATATCCGCGGAATAAATAATGTACCGGCGGTTTTCACAAATCCTTTTCTCCAGCCACTGTTACGGGGTAATTCTGGAAGATTGTCGGTCGGCAGAAATAGAGATGTCTATGAAATATTGATTCAACACATCCGTTGTTTGTTATTTGACAACTGGTTGTGATTTATATTCGCTTTCAAAGTACTTATTATAAATTGTTTTATGAAATAAATAATTTTAAAAACGGTTACCTATTGGTAAATGAATACCGCCATTCATAGACATCTCTAACACACCTGAGTTGGATTTGTTTTAGTTTTTTCCTCCAAAGTTCCAAAGTCGGTCGAGCATGACCCACGGTGTTCCAAAACATGGCTCTGCTGATGAACTTCTGATTCCATGATTGCTTTGTTTGTTTTTAGTTGCAGTAGTTTAGCTTTTAATTCCAATCTAGACTTTAATTACTAGTCAAAGCGACGTAACCCTTGCCTTACTGAGAAAATTAAACAACATTATATAAAGGTTGAAATTACAATTCAGAAAAAATCAAGCATATTACTGGAATTATTATTATTATCCTGATTCTAATTTCCTATGAACTTTTTTCAAGAAATTTCTACAGAGGTAAGATATTATTATAAGATAACCTTTGTTGAAATTGCCCGCCTTAATTTAACCCGTTCCTGAATGTTAAATCAATTTCCATTTCTATGACCGACCTCTAATATTAATTCAACCGTTGATCGTATAAATTACGTTCATTTATTTTGTAGATTTTAGCAATATTTTACATTTGGAAGGTAACTTTTCTTCTGTTATTCAAGAGTTTGTACACAGACATAGTAAATATTACTTCAATCCGTCTCACAATTTGAGTAGGATGTCCCGCTCCTTCATCGTGTGTGAGTACGCAAGACCGGCGCTTTTGTATTATGCATGAGTAATTTCACTTACATTCCCTAGTCGGTTGCATTTGATTAATGTTTCAATAATAAGTGTTAACATTCTTATATAAACAGGATTATGTAATTGAGTGCCGAGTTTCATTACATTCCATTCCAAGTAAAGTTGATTGATAAAATAATGAAATCAAATGAGGGAATTCAAGGTTTTTATATTTATCATTTTCTGCTTTATTTGTTATTAAACTAACCTCCTAAAGTGTAGTTTTTATTTATAACTGACGAGGTTTTGCCTGCCTTTTTGTTACTTCTAAATTGATTTAATTCAATAGGTTTACCTTAATAAAATCTATTATCTGTATCAAATTCCTATTATTTTCTATAGTTCTGATTTAAGTAAGCAAATATGTCATTTATTCATACTTTTACATTCATACGAATATTACAAATGTCCTTGAAGGATTGTCAAGGTTGAAGTATATGAAATAAAGTATGTAATGTATATACATACGACAAATGAGATACCTGGTCAATGGCATGAAGTGAACTTAATACTAGAAACAATAAAGCTAATAAAACTAAATGACTTTTGAACTAAAACAAATCAAGTAGAATAATATGGACGTAAGCTGAAACACATATTTTGTATGAAAATCTCACTCTGAAATTGGTTAGAACGAGAGTTTCATATTTCCATATTTCTTGTCCGACATACTGCATAATAAATCTATAAGATGACTGTAGTATGCTTGGCCCGGAGGCAGGATTATGTGCGGTGTTTTTGTATTATTAATGCCACCTTGGTTTATAACCGAATTGTGTTCGTGTAGAAAGAGTATTAGACGTAATAAAAAATAGTAAATGTCTACACAGCTGTTGAGGTACCTAAGTTAGGGATATATTATTATGACTTGTAAATAAGATTGTATCATTGGTGCCTAGCTGTATTTACAGGGATAATTATTTGTTGTTTTGTTTACCAAAAATGTTGATTAGTTATAAGCTGACAACTTTCTACTGACTTCTTAATTGTATGTTGTATTTAATTGCCCCAAAATGAGAAATATTTTAACAATCGACTCGAACCGTGGGAGAGCTATGCTTCGGCATGAATGGGTCGGCTCGACCGGAGTGATACCACGGCCTCACAGAAAACCGGTGTGAAATAGCGTTTGCGCTGTGTGGTGAACCGAGTGAGTAAGGATACCGGAGGCCCATATTGACCCCTCCCCCCATCCCCTTTCCCATCCCCCAAAGGTCGGCAACGCACTTGTGACGCCTTTGGTGTTGCGGGTGTCCATGGGCGGCGGTAATCGCTTACCATCAGGTGATGCGTCTGCTCGTTTGCCCGCTATTCAATAAAAAAAAAAAAAACAATAATTCACATAAAATGAAGTAAAGGTTGTCTGTCTGACAGTCTCACGTTTGTTCTATATGAGATACGCTTTGCGTTTGGAGAATTGACACTGACGTGTGTCGATTTGTATGGAAATATTTTCAGAACGGAAAAGTTAAGCAATAACATACAAAAATGGATAAAACCTTTTTGAATCGATCCCGCTCATGTTCCAATTATGAAAAGGTAAGTTTGTAGAGAACGAGATTAGGGTGTGAATCAGACTCATACTACTTCAGTTATTAAAAATTTTAAGTATAATGAGCCGGTATAATATCTCAGAGCTAAGTTGTTTATTAAGAAACTGTAAACTACTATTAAAAATCAATGTTCAATATTCGAAAAAATAATCGAGAAAATGGAAGAAATTCCGTATGTAATTTTCAGAAAAATAATGTATAAAACTATATTCTATTTACCGTGGGAGGTCCACGATACGGCATGATTGGGCCGGCCAGACCGGTCGACCGAAAACCGATGAAAAATAGCGCTTGCGCTGTATTTCTATCTAACTCTGAAAGAGTTTTTCAAATCGGCTAAGTACTTATAATATAGCTATACAAAATAGAAGTTTCGGTACAACTATCCTATAATTTAAATTGTTATTATTAATAACTTTGGTCTCAATAAAAGTGTAAATTTCTCTGGGGAACGTCTCATTCCGCTATAAAACTTAGATTAAATTTTGTACATGAATTTTGAAAATCAATAACTCCTACTATTAGAGTAACCTAACTTCTTTGTGATATATGTTGTGACTAAGCATAATAAATGTAAATATTTATTTAAAAGAAAACATTTCATACATAGATAATAGCTTTTATAAAAAGGTTTCGTGATTCTTATAACTAAAGCAATCATAACGAAAATTAAATTCTCTTTTTCAATTCATTGAGACTATTTAGATATCTATTAACGATTAAAGAAAAATCAATTTGCAGTTACACCGTTAAGCTTTCATTTTAAATTTATTATCTTTTAAAATTACGTACCGTGTATGGTGCCTTTAAGTGGTTGTTACATACGGGTGTTATAATCGAGTAAGGTTGGTAATATACTTTGTCTTTGCTTGCGGCAACAAAAGTTTACACAAATTTACATCGCTACTTTCTTCAGAACGTTTATTTCGGTTGTTTTACTTAGACGGCGGTCTCGAAGTCAGAGCTATATAATCTTTATTTTAATACCATTTTTTATTGGTTATCATCCCGGTGTAGATACTTGTTTACACCAACCTGGCAAGTAGTGATACAGAAATAAGTCAGCAAGGCGATCTAGCTATATTCTCTAGATTAACATTTGCAACTAAGTTTGGTTGGTTTACCAATAGTGAAGGTAATGGAAGTAGCGAGTAAAATTAATGTAATTAAAAAAAATTGGGACAGTTGTGCAATAGGTTAGTCATCATAGCGAAATTCAAAATAATGTCTCACCTGGTTATCAGACGGCTGTAAGTCGATATTCCCTTGCCCTAGTTCTTATTCTGAAGGTGAAAGTATATTGTATCTTTTTACCTAACTACCGGTAAGCCATAAGAAGAGTTATAGATTTGTACATCGGTGGACTTAATATCCAAGGCATTCTCTAGTAGTAAACCTTTGGGTGGTGTAGAAATCTTGTGAGTATACATTACAAGGCATTACATACATAAGTTTATATACAATTACAACCAATAAATAAACGCTATATACAAATACATAACTAAGCACTATAACCATATATATATTATTACGTCTGCGGTATTCCCGGACCAATACGACCTTCAAATCTTCAAGAAAAGAACGTACTCCTTCTTAGAATGGACCCTTATTACCAGAGACGTCACAAGTGCGTTCTTTTTTTGAAGATCGTATTGGTCCGGGAATACCACAGGTGACAGTTCATTCTACCGTTGACTGCCAACCATATAAGTGATGGGGATGAACCTGATGTCGCATAGGACGCTGGCGGAAAAAGGCGGCAGGAATCAGTCCGAACAATTCCTCGGAGCACTCCCCGTAGTAAATGCGATAGAAGGTGCATTGCGAAGCCACATTTCTACGCAGCGGCAAAGAGTCCAGTCGAATTAAAACTTCTTGGTAGTCGACTATTCAAACCGCACTCCGTCGAATGCGGTCCAGAGGGATAGTTGGTACTGGTACCTCTGCCCAACGATGAGGACAGTATTCCATATGAGGCCGAACCTGCGCCTTATAAAGCAGAAGGCGGTGGGCCGGAGTGAAACACTGTCTCGATATGTTGTGCACGCCAAGAAGACGTTACTATTTCTGACCGTTATACAAATACCGCCGATAAAGCTGCGTATAAAAGGAACCTTTTTCTTCTATATATATATCTTCTTTACTATCAAAACATGATTCATAAATTTTAAACAAAACACCAGAAGTAATTCACTCAATAAACACTAATTAATCACTCACTATCGTTGACTGCCAAAACACTGGCCCAGGAACAAATAATTAATAAAATGACAGCTTATCTTGTGCAATTGTGTGTGTATAATGTTGGCAATAAGAAAGCATAAACAATGTCACTATGTTTTTGTAAATTTTTTGATACATTGCCAATCTAGTATAAAATTAGATGAACAATAACAATTAGGTACTACATAAATCGTATAAAGAACAAAGCAAGTCATTTTCTTGGTAACAAATGAACCAAAAGGAAAGGGTTACGAATTATTAGAACTTTTTCTTAACCACATAATTTCCCTTGCTGTAATTTTGCGGTAGCCGAAACAATACGGGCCACCACATAATTAGGGGAATATAACTTGATTTGTACGACTTCTTTGTAAAGGATTTTAAATATCCTGCCTACTGTGTTTATGTCTTAAATAAGTACAACATTTTAATAGTCACACAGAATAAGGTGACGACAAATTAACGATCGAGAAAATGGTCATAATGGAACGCCCTTGATCCTTATAGTAAGTTGCTTTCAAAGAAAATTTACTCTTTTTCCAGAATGTCTCTACTCTGTCTAAAGTGTATAAGCAGAATCCAAGAGCAGTGATCGCCACATTTTTTTTTTTTATGGAATAGTGGGCAAACGAGCAGACGTATCACCTGATGGTAAGCGATTACCGTCGCCCATGGACACCCGCAACACCAAAGGCGTCACAAGTGCGTTGCCGACCTTTGGGGGATGAGAAAGGGGATGGGGGGAGAGGTTGGGGTATGGGCCTCCGGTATCCTCACTCACTCGGTGAAACACAGCGCAACCGCTATTTCACACCGGTTTTCTGTGAGGCCGTGGTATCACTCCGGTCGAGCCGACCCATTCATGCCGAAGCATAGCCCTCTCTCTACATTCACTGCGAGTGCAGATAATGAAATCATTTAGCATGGTGATTACAGAGTATACAAAAAAAACAGAATTTATTTGAAAAGTGTCTATCTATTCAAGTTCGATATTTAATTTTGAAACTACACACTTTTTAAAACAAATGATACAATCAATTTCTAGTACCTCAAAATTTATAGTAAGTTAAAGGGTTACGTGTACGAAAGGTTATGGCACCATAAACCATATCTTCGGCAACGATCTATCATTTTAAGGTCTTTACTGAGCCCAGAGTTAGTAGACGTTTTATGAAAATATCATTGATTTCAATAGCCCATAATGCCCATCTCTGATATCTACGACTTTATCGAGGGTCTCTCTCATTTTGCCGCAATTTTTATGGGTACGTTTTTAGCGCTTTTCTGTCAGTTCTTGCATATGTTTTGATTAGATTAAATTTACATAATTCAAGCTAAGAGATCTCTTCAACAAACTTTCTAATGCCTTACTTAAGTCTTTTTTAATACTCAAATTAACTCTAAATATCTAAAAGGTTTTCTATTTATTAATCGTGATTTGGATTACGTATATTAATTTTGTATTACAGACAAATTCTGTACAATGATACACCAGTATCGTTAATGATACGGCCGAAAAAAAGGGTGTAAAATAATATAGGTGACTTTGTTCCATAAACCTAGAGATTTCTGTAAACAACTGTAGAACAGGTTCCAAATAATATGGAACTTTATTTCTATCGTTATAAGGAAGATAGTTATTATGTCTACACTCAATCCATTTACAAATAGCCTCACAAATTTAAATAAAATCAACAAAAAATATTTTTAGTCCTTTAACTGTTTTTAGCGTTTTTGTGAATTTGGAGTAAATTTGCATAAGTAGAATGAATAACAAAAAACACACAAAACAACAAACACACGAAAACTCAAATCGACATATTATTATAACGATTCGAGTTTCCATTCAAAAACTTACTCGTATTCTATACAATTATACAATATAGTAGCTGTCCTTCCTATCTTTTTTGTATAATATAGAACAGGGTGCATTCGAATGTATACCGTATCAAAACAAAATTTCATATAATTCCCTTACTTCTATAGAAAACCAACATACCAATTTACAAGCGTTTTGATGAAAGCGAAATTCCCGAAATGCTGTTACTCCGAGAGAATTCTCCCTTGCTGTCTATGGGTGCTGGCAATTGGAATGTTTGTCGCAAACAAGCTTCATACAGTTCAGAACACGCTAAGATTGTAAACGTCTGCAATATTAATAGCGATATACAGATTACACGAATTCGGTATATTAATTTTATCCTCGTCATTGTAGCTATGTAGTAGAAGCTTAGATCTCTTCATATCTTCTACATCACTTCTACTCACGAAAAATGAACAATAAATTAATAAACACTAATTCTAATAAAAACTGGAATCAAAACGACGACAGTTATCAATTCCAGTGAACACGATACGATGTTAATGATGCTTAATTTTCTTCTGTTTAAATTCTTTTTCTTAACAAGATCTAAAAACAAAGTAAAAGAAATATTTCACTCTTCATCTAGCTCAAAAAGTCTCGGTAAAGCATTGTTCAACGTACATTTGTGGGATGAGGTTCAGGTTGAAGGCAATTTGTCGTAGTGATGAATTCTCGCGCAAGAAAATACAAGTAGTTTTTTCTACACCTGTACATAAAAAAGATTTACTGCAAACTTTGTTCCGTGTAATAACACAAAGTATTTCTTGAAAAGTCATTCCCAGCGATGGCGCAGATTATTGTGTGCCGTGATTTTTTAACTTCATTTTTTTGTAGGCCTCTTGTCCATGTGTAAATATGTGTGTTAAGAGCAGAGAAGAGTAAAAGCGTTTAATTGAGAGTTAAATAAGAGTTAAGAGTTAAGCTAAGAGTTAAATTGAGCTTGATTTTTAATTGAGCTTAAGAGTTTAATTGTACTAGTTTTGTTTATAAATAGAAAATATTAGGTTAAGTGTTATGCAATAAAAATGTATGTTATAACTACAATTTAAGAGTTTTTATGATATCAATTATTTTTGTTTTATATTATTTTATTTTAGTAAGAAAAATCTGCCTGTAACCTAAAACTGCGCAATCTGTTACGAAAAAATCGTGAAGGAAAATGGGTTTCTTAAATTAAAAAAGCAGTGCCGCGCTCTTTTTTTCGTTTTATGGTTGAAAATGTATAAGGAAGGGTTAATGTTGGCCTTGATTTTTATGGCCTTGGTCTGCATAATTACCATAAGGGTCCAATAAAGTTTACGTATAGTAGACTTTACGTTCATTAATTTCATTATTTTTTCTCAGCATTGACGATTCTAAATTATAAGATATATTTCAGGACATTAACAAAATCTGCAATATTTTAACGTTTTCCAAAAGAACATATAAATTATCCTTAGTATATAGCCTTCTATCAGATTTCACAGTATTCTCCTTTTTATAAATCTTAGACGTCGTCTTTGAGTATCTTCCTTAGACCATAAGCTTTATATTTGTGACAATTTGTGCTAGAGACGTGGATAAAATGCTTTCGCATTTTTTGCTTCTATAGACCTAAATAAAAACAGGGATTATGTGGAAAAATAAAGTTTGATTTATGAAACTCTATAATATATATTTCATACTATGCCTTTTAGAAATTCTTCGTCATGGCTTTTTATAATCTTGAATTTATGAAGTGATATGATTTCCATTATTCTTCTTGATAGTTATTATGTTATTCTCAAAAATCTGTACATTAAAGAATAGTAAGAAGATAACAAATATGTATAGATTGAGTTATATTAAGGTTTTACCATTTTTTTTCTTAAAACCCATATTGCCTCCTCCTAAGGTCATTTTTTTTCAATTTCATTTATTCATATAGGACTTTCCGATAATCAATACTTTTCTAACCCTGTTCCGCGTAGTACGATGCCTATCATATTGTTGGACACTTGTCTTCCTAAAATGATTGAGGTTAGGCCATTATCCGATCACGTTTGTGTCGTTTAAAGTTTCAAACTTCAAATACCTTTATCTACATTACAAACAAAATATGAACTCATATTGAACTATTCTCTCCACATGACGCGTATAGAGCACATGAATAAATTCATACCAATTGGCCATTTAATTTATTCATGATTCAGTGAAAGTTTTCATTATGAATGCTTTATTACATCTATACTACTAACACACATTAATTAACTTCATAACGTAATATCCTGCATAACGTGCTAAAGTTGAACTTACACATAAAAGCAAAGCAATTAGAGTACACGAGCAGTTCTACACTAGACTCATCAGTCTTAACTCTAAACGTTGAAGCCCATGTTCGTGTAAACAAGAATTGAATTACAAATGTTACGAATCGTCTAACACAGTGTTCACTAAATGTTTTAGATGTGTACCTTCATGACAATCTCTAAGCTATTTGACGAATGTGTCCTGGAGCGGAATCGAAGCGACGAGGTATTGTGAATCTGAATGAATATCTGGTGCAGCTATTTGACTGCACTGTGATCGTATACGTGTTGAATAGAACTTTGTGTGATGTAAGAATTTTGATGTTTTCTAGATATTTAGGAGTATATCACAAATGAGTAAATTAACAATGTCAATTTGTTTATAAATTTGAGATTTGTAAACCAATTTTCTTTGAAATGTGATATTTGTTTCATTGTTAAATTGTGTTTTCTCACATAAAAACTACTCAAGACCAAGTTTGACAAGTTCCGGACTAATATTATGACTATTCAAGTCTTTCAACTATTAAAACGTTTAATACAAACATCAAATATAAACTTGTTTAAACACAAACAACATAAGCGAAATCGAAAATGCTTTACACTAAATACCTAAATAGTGACAGATTGTCAACGGTAACCTAGTTTAAAAAAAATATACAGAAAAAAGGTGGGAATACATTATATATCCATAAATGCGTATTATTAAAAGGTAGGTTACATAAAATCTCATTAAACGATACCCGTATGTATCTCCAATAGCCAAAGAGGAAAGTTGATTTTCCGATATGAATCTAGTACCATATTTATTAGGTTAATTTCCAAACTCATTTCTCAAGCGATCAGCAAAAATTATTTACCATTAATAAAAGTGACGCTACCTTCATTATATTTCCAATTTATTTCTTGCTCTTTATTACGGAAACGATTCAGATTAACATGAAGTTTGAAGGTTCAATGACTAGCCCGTTCCCCATTTCCATGACTGTAAATTGCATTATTTATACTTGATTGAAATGACAAACTTTGCTATTGTATTATGGTGATTGATAGGATAGAATTAGATATAATTCTCCAGACCGGGTTGCTCTTGTATCCTGGACATGAACGGTTGGCCCTTTCTGATGTTACGAAAATGATTTAAATCCTAATTCATTTAAATTCAAATCTTTATCATTGTTTTAAAAAATAAATTATTTCCATTTCACTTTTTTATAAAGCTAATAAAACAATCGAATAAAAAATATCATTTTATAAAGTCTAATTCCCTTCTGTTTCTTGAAAATATTGTATTTAAAAATATAAGTTAAGACACATATAAATTTATAATACATAGTATTTAGAAATTAAATGAAAGCTACTTAGAAACATACTTAAATGAGTGTCCTTTCTCTCATTGAACGAATAGGACGTGTTTACAGCTAGCTAATAAGTGTGCGGTTAACGGTATTTAATACTTGCCTATCGTCGGCGCGTTCGCGCGCTGTCGATGGACACGCCGTTGTATAAACATATAGAATATGAGTGAGAGTGTAGTGGAAGGAAATAAAGGAGCTATAGATATTATTAGTATGGGAGAAAGTAGTATGGAGGAAGATAGCGTAATTCAAAGTGAGAGCCAAAACCACAACGATGAGGAAAACATACATATTTCAAAGGAACAGGAGGTGGATAATAACGAGAATTGGACAGTAGTGGGTAACAGTGAGAAAAGAAGAAGAGTTGAACCGATCGAAATAAGCATTTCTAGTACACAGAAGTTACCCAAGCAATTTTCTATGGCCAAATTATTTAACTCGGAAAATATCACAGGAATTACTCGTGTTAAGTACATGAATTCTTTTAGAGTTATTATTAGTTGTGATAACGAAGAAAGCGCTGCGAAGTTGCTGGAATGTCAAAATTTTAAAGAGAAAGAATGGCGGGTTCAGAAAACATGGGAGAAAAATGTTTCCTACGGTATTATAAGGCAAATGGATTTAGATCTATCTGATTTAGAACTATTAGAGTGCATTAAAAGAGATAACAGATTTGAGATTTTATCAGCTAAGCGTTTAAAGCGGAGAGATTTTCAATCTGGGTGGTCAGTAAGCGAGAGTGTTCGAATTTGTTTCAAAGGAAACTACCTCCCACCATACATTAAAATATACGAAGTTAATGTTGCCGTAGTACCTTACGTGTTTCCAGTTACACAATGTTCGCGATGTTGGCGTTTCGGTCATACAATAAAAGTATGTCCCTCCTTAAAAGTTATTTGCCCTAAATGTGGTAAGAATCACCCGAACTGTGAAACTTCCTCGTACAAATGTGTCAACTGCAGTGGCAGTCATATGTCGTTAGTCAAATCTTGTCCTGCTTTTATTAAAGAAAAGAAAATTAGATCACTAATGGCTGAGTTTAACTGTACATACCGTCGTGCATTAACAATGTACATACCACCTTTTTCACCACCCTACAATCAACAATTTGAAACATCTACATCTTATCCCCAACCAGACAATTTTAAAAGCCATACTTATACACAGAACAATTCAAGTTATAAGTCATATGCAGCGGTACTATCAACAAATCAAAAGCAGGAGAAGAACCAGGCGGGAAAGGTTTCTCACGGAAATAAACGTAAACAACGCAGCTCATCGAGTCAATCACGCCAAGAAGCGAATGAGTCACTATCTTCAGAGTCATGCATGTCGGACGACGAAGAACGCGCATCCGTCACTGACGGCCCGCGCCTTGCTACTGAGACAGCGAACAGTAAGCGCTCGCGCCGTGGGAGCCCGCGCCGGCGGCGGCGACAAAACCAACGCAGTGAGAACACAGTAGAACAACACGGTAATAACGAGAATATTTCAAATACATATAACTATAAAGCGGGACCATTTGAACATGAAGTGCAGTCGAACCCGGGAATTTCATTTTCTGATTGCGCATTTAAGCCCTTATTAAACAAAATTAAAAGGATATTACTTTCAGAAAGGTATGACTGGTTTAAAAAAATTAATATAACTGTTGGCATTATTTTACAATGGCTATTATCGACTGTTATTGATAATATTACAGATTTGTCTTTACTTAAGAAATTGTTTGGCATAACTAGCAACTCTCAAAATGATTAATTTTTCTAATAGTACCGTTATCAATATCTTACAGTGGAACGCACAAAGTTTAAGACCAAAGCTATTAGTGTTTGAAAATCTTTTAATACAAAACAAGATACATATAGCAGTTGTTTGTGAAACTTGGCTGGAACAGAATAGTAGCATTAAAATTAAGAATTACGACATTTTTAGAACCGATCGGGAGGACCATTATGGAGGGGTCAGTATCATAACACACAAGTCTGTTAGAGCTCAGATATGCCCAATGGTACTTAATCACGCCGACATCCAAGTATTACATGTTAAGATTTTCAATTGCAAACGAATTGAAAATATAATTGCGATTTATTGTCCTCAATGGGTTCATACCCGTCAAACTGATTGGGAAAATTTATTTAACAAATTTAATCACAAATCCTTAATTTTGGGCGACTTTAACGGCCATCATTTTACTTGGTCATATAAAACAGACAACAGGGGCTCGCAGATATTTAATTCAATAGCTAATAGTAATTTAGTTTCCTTAAATGATAATAGTCATACACGCATTAAACTAGTTGCGGGAGCAGTACAACGCAGTTCGCCAGATATCTCGTTTGCTACTTCAGACATTGCATGTTTTTTTAACTGGCAAGTTACTAACGAATCTCTGGGTAGTGACCATCTTGTAATCACTCTCTCCACTTCGATTACCTGTAAGCCTGACATTTTAATAAAGCGTAACTTAAAATTAGCGGACTGGCAGAGCTATGAAAGTTTCCTTCAGAGTGCGTTCTCTGATTTTAATCTAACTGACGATTTTCAACAGCTATATAATAACTTTATTAATAATATAGAGGTAGCTGCACACAAGTTTATTCCGTACATTAAAGTCAATTTAAACCCAACTAGTAAATTTACCCCTAAGCCTTATTGGAACTCTAATCTATCGCAATCAGTTGCCAAACGCAGACTAGCCCTATCACAGTTTAGGAAAAATCCAACTCCATCGAATCTGACAATTTTAAATAAATGCATTCAAGATTCACGGGTACTTATAAGGAAGGCATCATCGGATAACTGGCACAAATTCTGTAACTCCTTGGAATCAGTGTCGTCAGCTGGTGAAATGTGGAGGAAGATGAAATGGCTAAAAGGAAATAAAACCGGCAATAAACATTTAGATAGCTCAAGAATCGAACAATTGTTATGCAATTTATGTCCTCCATACGTATTGCCGGATAAGCCTATATTTACTTCGCATAACTCTAAAATAGAATCTCCCATAACATCAAAGGAATTAGAGTCTAGCATTAAGACTAGCGATACAGCCCCGGGATGTGATAATATTTATTTCTCCATGATTAAACACTTGCCTACAAACGCAAAGTGCGTTTTGCTTCAACTTTTTAACGAAATTTTAACTTCAGGTTTCTCATCATTGCAATGGCGGGATATTGGCGTAGTTCCCATCCCCAAAGCTGGACGCGACCCTTCCCTAGCTTCGTCTTTGCGTCCAATTAGTTTGATGTCTTGTGTATGTAAAATATTTAATTCAATAATTAATAGAAGACTAGAGTGGTATTTCGAAAATAAAGGAGTGTTTTCGAAAGAGACCGTAGGCTTTAGAAAAGCTAAATCATGTTTAGATAGTTTAGTAAGACTGGTAACAAGGATCCAGACCGGGTTCTCAAGAGATCTGACCACTTTGGCGTGTTTCATTGATATTGATAACGCGTACAATAATATAAATATAGTTGCACTCTTAGATATATTGGACAAGGCAGGTGTTGGATCACAGATTTGTAATTATTTATGGTACTTTCTTAGTTTTAGAACTTTAAAAATTAAAAACAACAACAGCTTTACAGCTCGATGTACAGGCCTAGGTCTGGCTCAAGGTGATCCATTATCCCCATTGCTTTTCAATGTTGCTACCTACTCTTTATGTAATAGCGTAGGTGAAGTATGTATATCACAATACGCAGACGACTTCGTCCTGTACGTAGCTGATAAAGGTCTGGCAATTGCTGGTGAAGTACTTCAAATAGAATTAAATAATTTGGTTGTAAATCTGGCAAAATTAGGATTAAGTGTATCTTCTACAAAAAGTAGAATTTGTATATTTAAAAGAGGAATTAATAGGGAAACTATTTCTATTTCAATTCAAGGTTCACCATTGCAAAATGTTAGTTGTATAAAATACTTAGGTATGTGGTTGGACTCTTCCTTGAGATGGTCCAGACACATCAATGTTTTACATGAGAAAACCCAGAAGCTACTTAATGTCTTCAAAGTACTAGCTGGATCTGGATGGGGCGTCCACCCTAAGCATCTGAGACGTCTATACATATCCGTAATTAGAAGCCGTTTAGATTTTGGTAGTTATCTTTATGATAATAGCTGTAATTCAAATTTAGTTAAATTAGATAAGGTTCAGAATCAAGCTATGCGAATAATAGGTGGTTTTGTGAAAAGCACTCCTATCCATGTGATGGAGAGTGAGCTTTGTCTACAACCTTTACATGTTCGACGTATGTATTTAGCTGGCAAGGCGTGGTTTCGGTCTTTGTCTATTTCTAACAATCCTACTATAAATGTCATTAGCGAACTGAACTCCCATATTAATCTAAGATACTGGCGCCGCAAAAAGAAAATTCCAGCTTTAATTCAAATTTACAATAAATTTACAAATGTTAACATTCATTCCGAGGATCAATTAGACATGTATTCGATGGGATATTGGATGAGCTGGTATGATGTAAATGACATTATAAGATTATATAGGATCGAAGGAATACAAACCAAAAGAGAATACGATCGTACATCATTGTATCGTAAGTGCTCTTTATTTTTGAACCGTCAGTATAGCTCTTATTATAAGATATATACTGACGGGTCAAAGGAGAACGAACATATGGGAGCGGCATTTTTCGACAATCTGACTTATTATGTAAATTCAAAATTTGTAAAAACGTTTCTATTATGTATATTGAACTGATTGCTATTTTGGAGGCACTGTTATATATTAAGTCCTTAGACTGCAAAAACTATGTAATTTTGACTGACTCGAAGAGTTCCCTACAACATATAGCTCGTATAACCTCTTCCTTAAGAGGTACCCCGATAGCTTACAGTATTCTTAAATTATTACTGGAATTAAAATCTAACTCTAAAGAAGTCATTTTGCAATGGATCCCTTCTCACATTGGCTTGATAGGAAACGAAACAGTGGACAGTGCAGCTAAAGAGGCTTCGAGTGATGGTGAACCTTTACATTTTGTACCCGTATTCTCTGACTGTATTTATCTAATTAAAGTTTATTGTTATGAATTGTGGAAAATACACTTCGACAAGAGATCTGTTGAAAAAGGGATATGGTACAAGACACTTCAAAGTGAACCATTGCAGAACCCATGGTTTGGTAACTGTAAAATGGGACGGGACCTGTTAATCACTGCCTTTAGACTTCGATCCGGACACATTCCACTCAATAAATTCGCATTTCTTATGAAAAAAGTTCCGTCTCCTTTGTGTAGAGAGTGTGGAATTGTAGAGGATGTTTTGCATATTTTAGTGGAGTGTGTACGAAACGAGGACGTTAGGTACAGTGTAATGTTGTATGATGTTCCCAATTTAAAAAAAGTGGGGAGATGCAATTCCGTTCTATCATATCCGCTATCTACAGCAGCCACATTACTATATAAGATTGTTAATATAGGTATGCGAAGAAGAACCTGTGTTAACAATTGTTTATAGACTTAGATTTTATTTAGATTAGATGAAACATATGATTGTGAACTGGCCCAATGGAGTGGCATTACCATGTTGGTTATAACTCCTTAAATAAAGATTAAAAAAAAAAAAAAAAACATACTTAAATATAATATAATACCGTCACACAACTTAGCTTGAACCACTGCTTGAGCTGTCTTCTTGAACATATCTCCTAAGTTTCATATTATATATATCATCATTTAATCTCACCATTATCTTCATATCACATGCGTTAATTCTAAAACTTTCAAACCCGGATAGCATCGTTCCAATTTTTAGTGCATGTACTGTCTAAGCAAGTAGATATATATAACCCGGATGAAAACTCTCATGATGCAACTATCACAAACCCGGATAGTATATCAGCCTCAGGATAAACTTGCCAGGAGTGTTCCGTCGGTGAGCTCGGCACTGCGGAATCGTGATAGCATTGTGGATGACGTATGACCACGTTAGCGAGGGCTCTCACCGTGTAGTTATTTCTCCACAACGATTTGAATTTTCACTGCATAGTTATACAAGTAGCCATAAAACTGCACGCTATTGCATTAAACAATTTTATGACCCCTTTTATGTAGTTTAGAAAGAATAAAAAAAAATTCTTAAATAGTTTTCTTTTTTACTAATCTACACTATTCATACTGACACCATAAATTTGGAATTAACTTTATGTGTTACGTTTTCACTACTAAATCGCTGAACCGATTTGGCTGAAATTTACAGTGAACATCCTTTGATTCTTAAGAAATGACATACATTACTATTTATCACAATAACCGACAAACAATCGGGTGGAGCACGGGGTAAAAGCTATTTCTTTATAAAAGGATTTATTTTGGTCTCCATCGGTTACACAATAAATTGATTGGCATAGTTTTACACGCAATGATTTCGATTGGCGAAAGCCGAAATTTTCTTTCCTAGTTCCTATAGGGAGAAGATGAGGTACTCAAAACCCAGCAAAACACTTAGTTTTTTTTATGTATAGTCTGTCAAAGTGACGATTTACACGGATTTTCACAGTGGGAGAGCCAAGCTTCGGCATGAATAGACCGGCTCGACCGGAGTGATACCACGACCTCACAGAAAACCGGTGTGAAATAGCATTTGCGCTGTGTTTCACCGAGTGAGTGAAGATCTTGGAGGCCCATACCCCATCCCCTCCACCATCCCCCTCCTCTCCCCCATCACACTCCCCATCCCCGAAGGCCGGCAACGCACCTGTGATGCCTCTGGTGTTGCGAGGGTCCATGGGCGGCGGTAATCGCTTACGACCAGGCGGTACGTCTGCTCGTTTGCCCCCTATTCAATAAATAAATAAGTAGAATCCAAATGCTACAATGAAGCATGGCGGCCTAGTGATGCTTTTGCACCATTGGGTCTTGGTTACACATATTCATGGGTAGCAGCTTAGTAACTTACCTATTTAATTACAATTAGTCTACACGTATGCCAACTTTGCCATATTAATATACGTACCTACACAGTTACATAACATACGTCCGGTTTATTCAAGTTTGCACATGTAAAACATTTCATTATATAATTATCTGCACTGATGATTTTTTCGAGCAACATGACACTCGAATACTAAAACTATATTAAGCGATGTTTAGAAATAAATAATTTCTGTGTCAAATATTTGTTTTAAAATTTAATTAGTAAGACTTTAATTTAAAAGTATCTGAAAGCTTACAATCTAATATTTTTGCCAAGATCTCTATTTGGAAAGACGGCTAACAAATGTGAAATTAATTCACCTAACATCAGTTATTCTTACCTGCGCAAGCGACTATAAATTTATCCGTAATAAGTTTTCCCTGAGCCGATTTATAACTAATAATCTTGGTAGATTTTAAAATATGTTATATTTTTTGCAGTTTTTATGTCTTACATGATAGAAAAAATTAAGAATTTATTTTGCCTCGTATATTACTCTTTAAAAGAATGTGTAAAATAATGTAAAAACTTTCGATTAGTAACGAACGTAAATAGTAGCGCGTGTCCCTTCTCAAATATCTCCATATAAATTACATTAAAACCGATGCAGCAGTTTAGCTTTGAAAGCAGACAAATAGACATGCAGACAGACAGAGCTTCTTTCGAATTTATAATATTAGTATAAAAATATTTTCACACTAATATCTATACGGATAGCTAACGATATCTCGCACTAAGCGAGTATTTTTTTTTATCAGCTCTACGCATAGGATAAGGAAAGCAATTCTTTTAGGTTTTATTTATTTTCTTTGTCTTGTAGAAAAACAGACTTTTAATGTTATAATTTACGCTAAACTGGGCAGCGGTCATGGCGATACTTATATATATAATCCTAAAAACTAGGATAAACTCTCATTCAATTTGTCTTCCCCCGAAGCATAGTTATCGAAAAATTTACACAAGAAAGTGATTTTATTGAAATTCGTGGAAATATGCCAAACCTAAAAGGAAGAGGATTACTATAAAAAATCTCCAATTAGGCTCTCACTTTACTTAGACGCTTCTAAAATCATTGGTTTGTATAAAAATCTTCTTTAAGACCGGTTGATGCGTAAAGATGGTATATATAAACAACATATTATATCATATACAGGGTCTGTCGTAAATAATGGATAAGTCGTAAACTGGAGTTGGTCCGGCTATGAGACTATTAGAAAATCGTATCTTTTTGCCAGGGTTTCTAACCGTATGGAAATGGCGTAGACTTTTATGTTTTTTTATAAATTTCGCTACTCTTTGCATTCATTCCGTTGCCATTTCGTTAAATTTAGGTATTTCTGTGTCATTTTTTTTGTATTATAGTCTTGAAGATGTGTATTATTTAGTTTTAGTACTGTTTTAGGCGTTTTTAACGTTGGTCATTTTCAAAATTGTCATTTTAAGATTTTTTATGTTTTTGTTTTACTTAGGGTCAACTTTTGATCATTTACTGTGTAAAAAAAAAGTACGGCGCTATAGCTGCCCATGATCTTAATAAATTATCTAGTATGTGTAGATTCTAAAAAGGTATAACAATGCATACTTCACAAGTAATATTAAGCTACATGAGCGAGATCAATATCAAGGTGAGAAAATATTTTTTTCATGTAATGTTGTAAATGGTTATAAAACTTCGTCATAATGATTTATTTCTGCCAAGATTCTTTACACAAACACTATGGGGTCACTATTAAGGATATTCAAAAGAAAACTAGGTTGTTTTAGTACGTAAAAATATTTATTCAACAACTTAAACTAAATGTTCGAAGTGTCCTCCGCCGGCAGCTATGCACGCTCTACATCGCCTAATAAACGATCGCTTAATCCGGCGCACATAACCGGCTTCTTCAATTTTTCTCGCTGCTACTTGAATGCGCGCACGCAACTCTTCTACAGAACTTATTGTTTCACTGTATACTTTTTCTTTTATACAGCCCCAGTAAAAGAAGTCCAAGGGGTTCAGGTCTGGCGAACGTGGAGGCCATAAAATTGGCCCCAATCGCCCTATCCATCTATCTGGATAAGTATTATTTAAATGTTCCCTGACACGAACAGCGTAATGTGCTGGACACCCATCATTTTGTAGCCACATCTCATTTCTTATCTCTTGTGGGACGTCTTGCAGTAAACTAGGTAAAGTATTTGCTAAAAAATTCAAATACATATCCGCATTTAATATTGCCGGCAATTCGAATGGACCAATGATTTTGCCATTAATAATGCCAGTCCATAAATTAATTTTAAATTGATATTGCGATCGGTCTTCTCGGATAAGTCTTGGGTTTTCGAGTTGCCAGCTGTGTATGTTGTGAAGATTCAAAAAACCATCTTTTCGACACGTTAACTCGTCACTCCATAAAATTTTATTAAAAAAACTTTAGTAGCCTAGTAACAATGTCCTTTTCACGCGGGGAGACCCTTTGTATTGCTGTCTTTGTTCATTTTTTTACCTGATGATCCTTTTTACGAATAAACTTGTAACATGTTTGTCGCATGTAACTATTAGAGCACATCAATTTTAAAATTAAACACCTTTATGAAATGAGGAGGCATGAAATTTTTTTGACAAAAAACTACCTAGTTTTCTTTGAATATCCTTAATAGTGGCCCCATAGTGTTTGTGTAAAGAATCTTGGCAGAAATAAATCATTCTGACGAAGTTTTATAACCATTTAGAACATTACATGAAAAAAATATTTTCTCACCTTGATATTGATCTCGCTCATGTAGCTTAATATTACTTGTGAAGTATGCATTGTTATACCTTTTTAGAATCTACACATACTAGATAATTTATTAAGATCATGGGCAGCTATAGCGCCGTACTTTTTTTTTACACAGTAAATGATCAAAAGTTGACCCTAAGTAAAACAAAAACATAAAAAATCTTAAAATGACAATTTTGAAAATGACCAACGTTAAAAACGCCTAAAACAGTACTAAAACTAAATAATACACATCTTCAAGACTATAATACAAAAAAAATGACACAGAAATACCTAAATTTAACGAAATGGCAACGGAATGAATGCAAAGAGTAGCGAAATTTATAAAAAAACATAAAAGTCTACGCCATTTCCATACGGTTAGAAACCCTGGCAAAAAGATACGATTTTCTAATAGTCTCATAGCCGGACCAACTCCAGTTTACGACTTATCCATTATTTACGACAGACCCTGTATACAAGAGGATAAAACGGTAGGATTATTTATAGTCAATGATTATCACGTGAACCGTGTGATGTTTATCCAACTTGGTTGTAAAAAACATAAGTATTTAGATAACCATTAAAAACTTTGCTCGTTACGAATACGAAACTCCATTTTCTCCACTTATTACTCAAAAACTTCGGGTCCATGTTTTTTGCGAAATAAAAATTCCGCTTTAAATAAGGTAGTTGACTGTATCGTAAATAAATATCTATGTCTGCCTCCTTAATATAATTAATATTAAAATATATTAGCTCATTTGTAGTCTAAAACAGTGACATCACAACGTAGTATTTAGTACATTTTTCATACAAAGTTTTCGTTTTGACAAGTGATAAAAGTAACCTATTTGACTAAGGTGTCAACTATTCTTTTGTATTAAATAAAATATCATTTTTATTAAAATTTTGGATCGTTTTTTGTTTTTTCGAAAGACGGTCCCCATTTCATGTCATACATATTTTATATATTTTTTATCATTAATTTCATCACGACGACGACTTGAAGACTTCAAGACTTGATAATTGAAGACGATAAATACTTGACATTGGCAGAAATAGCTGATCCGAGTGATACGGCTACTTGCCATTTCATCACCAAAAAAAAAAAATTAATTTTACAAAATATTCCTGATTTTTCATTTGGAGGAATGTTATCAGGAAATTAGATTTTTACGCTTGAATAATACATATTCCATTATTAGGTGCCATGTTTTTTTGTTTGATCCTTTTATGCTTCATTGAGTATAATGTGGATTCAATGGTTTTATGGTATTTCATTGTATATCCTATAAAGTATCAGATGGATCGATGTTTACATAATGGCTAAATGAGAGCAAAATTATCGTTAAACAATTTTAGAAATAGAATGAAGATACCTTAATAATTTTTTTTTTCTATAAATGCCGTACATTGCAAGTATGACATTGCTATTACGATCTAGTCTACTGACTAATGAGTAATTTTACTTTGACCTAAATTATTAAAACAAAACTATAATAAGATTGTGTCCATTAACACTTTTCTTATTGTCTCTAATTAATTGAGGACACTCTGTTCGTGTGTTCTTGTATTACACTGCACTAAAATAGTAGTATTTTGTTCACTTCGCACTTTCACTTAACTAACTCAAAGGGTTTTAACCTTTTAAGTCTCCTTGTAATATCCGTATTGTCAAGAAGCTGGATAGCCTCAACGTTTACGTGATGATGAAGCCGGCGTTCATGTGCTTCGGCAAACTTTGATATAATGTCTGCGACGAGTTCTACTTTAAGGTCCCGATGGAGGTCGTTCATTCGAATGTACCAGGGTGCATTTACAATACCCCTGAGTACTTTATTTTGAAAACGTTGTATCATCAGTGTATTGGATTGTTTGGTACATCCCCATAACTGGATACCATAAGTCCATATAGGCATAAGGACTTATTTATACAATAAAATCTTATTATGTACGGACACTTTTGAGTGTTTACCTAAGAGCCAATACATTTTTTTGTAGCGAAGTTCCAACTCGTCGCGTTTCTTTTTGACATGAGCTTGGTAATATAATAATAAATAATAATAACATTATTACAAAGACGTAACAGATTCCAAATTACAATACATTTTAAAATATCTATGTATTTATGTCTGATACATTAAGATATAAGCCCTCTTCTATAAAGAAAGATGAGTTTTCGATTTGTGTACCTACCTACCTACATTTTTATAAAACTTATACTTATAACTTTTGATGCTTCGTTTATCTAGCAGCTGACTTACGCGACTGCCGATCTAGATCTCGGGTTCAAATACGGAGTCAGGCTAAAAGTGTTATTGAGTTTTTCTGATTATAGAAACACTTAATAACAGTTCGGCGTTTAGAAGTCGGGTTCTGAATCCCCGTGCCTCGGAGAGTACATTAAGCTATTCGTCCCATCGGTTTATGAGCTAGAGGGAACAGAGAGTGCACCAGAGTTTACGCACGCACTAATTGTGCACTATAATATCTCCTGCGTAGTTGACTGGTGTCCGTTGAGACTGGCCGCCGTGGCAAGGAGAACATCAAACTTTTATATTACAATCTGAATAGTTGATACTTTTCAATTTCATAGTTAAGCCTTATCCTGTAATTTAACGCGTTTAGTTGTACTAAACTTAGACGATGTATGTATATTGTATATTGTATTGTATGTATATGTATTTATACCAACTAAATTACTCTTACTACTTTTTTGTGATTACAATAACAGAATTACCACCAATGACTGTAATGTAAACAAATAAAAACATATTTGGTCTGTAATATCAGTTATACTTAATCGTATTATAATTGATTTTATCAACTGAATACAAAATAAATACACCAATAGATTTTCTTGATTTTTATTTCCTTCAAAATAAAAAGATTTTTTTCATTTTACTTACTTTAAATGCAATATGAATAGCTACTAAAGCTTTTCATATTTTTTTAATGTATTTAGTATTCCAAATATTAGAATTTATTTTTGGATTCAGAATTTTGATTTCAATAATATTCCAAGTTTCAGTTCAGCAAATAATTTTATATCGAAGTCATTCTATCGCAAGTGTTTTCAAGCTATATTTTACCCCTACAAAGGCTTTGAAACATTGATTAATATTAATGATTTCCTTTTGGAAACTAATTTGAGTGGATAATGGATCTTTTGTATATTATGAAAAAGTAATTTGTTGGGCCGACCGACCTACCAATTAGAATACAAAAAGCACGTGTCGGTTCTTCGATTAATCACCGCATTCAGAAATAAGTTGGTATTGAGATATCGCGTGATCCACCTCCATTTAGACGTGGTACTTCGGTACTTCAGTAGAAATGAATAGCTTTGGTAGTTTTCACAACTATTCTATGAAATAAGTTTGTTAATGGTTATGTACATTACCGGTAAGTACTATTATCAGCAAGCAGATCTTTAGCAGCTTAACAATCCTCCTAGAGCCGATAGCTATGTTATGCAGTAGTTGTTATAATAATTAAACTCTACATGTTTTAGTAAATTATTCATTTAGTAAAACAAATTAAGAAAAATAGTTTTAATTGTTCTCGAATGAAATTTGTATCCATTTAAGTAACTGAACCCTGAAGATAAATTAATACAAATCTTTTCGATGTATCGTAATATTAGTTGAAATGAAGTCAAATAATATTTTCTTTTTTCGTTTCTTATTATTGAAAGACAATTTACTAATGTCCTTATATTTGAAAGCTTTCACGAAAATCTTATGATGTTCAGAGGGACAGTATAATCTAGATTAGGCAACGCAGGCACCAAATCGACATACGTTAGTAAATCAAACTAAATCCATTTTCAGCGGGAGAGGATAAAGTCGGATTTCCAGAACGTTCTACTAGAATTCAAAGGACTTTATCTTGAAATAAATAGAAATTATTTCTGTGCTGCTTAAGAATAAACTTAATGTAATAAAAGTTAATTTCTCCAAGGACATGAGTTGTATTACGGTGGGACTTTGTGGCTTAAGAAGACTTATCCTACTACTATTATAAAGGCGAAAGTTTGTAAGTATGGATGTATGTATGTATGGATGTTTGTTACTCTTTCACGTAAAAACTACTGAATGGATTTGAATGAAACTTTACCACAATATAGCTTATACATCAGAATAACACATAGGCTACTATTTATAAAGATATAGCTTCGCCTCGCGGCGTTGCCCGCAGTTATCATCGTACCGCGGGTAGCACCGCGGGGTTCAGCTAGCTATTTTATAATCTAATAGGAAAATGCGTAAATATCTCAGAGACTAAAAAGAGACGATCTCAGGAAAGTCACAGGTATCCTGACAGGGCACTGTCTCCTAAACAGGCACCTATTTACTATAGGCGCAACAGACCGCCCTCTATGCAGGGGATGCATGGGGGCAGAAGAAACGCCGCAGCACGTTCTCACAGAAGGTAGAAGTGTAGCAGATTAATGGGCGGACATCCTCCAATCAGCATCACTCCCGGAAGCATGAAGTAACCTGAAAAGGCTGCTAAACTTCTGGGATGAACTAGGTTGGCTGGAGTAGGATGATGACAAACTCACGTACAACGGCCCAATCAAGAGGTTAAGTGCGGAAATGGCCCGGTAAAACAAACAAACAAATATCTCAAAATGTTATTTTATACCTACTTGTCCGTTTAGTACTTCTACTTATGGTGGTGTCTCGGTAAGTAATATGAAATAATTATGACCGGGCTAATCGTCACGTCTTTTCTTAACACTTGTATTGTTTTTCTTTCTTACTGGACGAGTCTCCTTGTTTGTGAGTTTTTATATCAGATATATCAAGAAAATACGTACAATTATATATTATTGATTACAAATTACTTATTTCGCGTGGGTATTAAATTAAACAGCAGAACATAGCATTTACCCGCGATTCTGATTCGAATGTATATTAGTTATCACAGTAAATAGTAGCTTATCTGTTATTGTGACATACAAACTATTTAACTGCAAAGTTTAATTTATATCAGTTTAGCAGTTTTTGCCTGAAAGAGTAACAAACATCCATATAGCCTATGGTACAAACTTTCGCATCATAATATTATTGGTACAATGTTATAGGACAGCAATGGTTGTGATAATAGACGCCCTAAGTACTTAAAATTGAACTTTATAACTAATTTCAATTCGATCAATTTAGAACCGCAACGCAAGGCAAGTGTAGGTATATGTTGATAAGAAATCATTACTGTTTTATTTGTAATCTAAATTTAAATCTGTCAATTATAATTTAAGCTGAATCCTTTATCTTTGTTTCAAATGTCACTAAAATCGAGGTCGATCGAGGGGTAGTCGACCAGTGATCTATTTGGCTGAACTAGATATTAGTTTTCGATAGATCAGTACACAGACCTTTGTCTGTCAGAAACTGTCAGCCTCATCTGATGTAAAAGGAACCGTACCTTTAACAATAAACGTGAAACCATTAATAGCCTTTTACTGTAATCGAATATAAGAACATTCTAAACTTAATAGCTTTATACCAAAAAAAATCTTGTCACTATTAGGTATATTACGATTGTTCCTATATTAATGCTTTAGATAAAAAAAAAGTTGTTATATCGGAAACAACAACTTAGTACTAAACCTATTTTTAACCGGCTTGAAAAAATAAGGTTTTCAATTGGACTATTTTTTTAAATGTTTGATCACCGAATGGGCGAACCAGTTTTGATGATTGATTTTTTTTTAAAGCTGCTGCTGCCCGTGTTCTCCCATATCAAATTGGTCAAGTTCTTGAAGTCGGTTTTTTAGTTAAAATTTTGTATTATCTTTTTATTCGAAGGCCTACCAAAGTGACTCTATTCAGCCTGATGAAAGCCTGGGTAGAATACGAGATTGGGGGTCACCATATTCACTGTGAATACAGACAGTACAATATGTCGACCCACACAATGGCAGCCTAGTGAAATATATGTTCACGCCCGGTTAAAAGACCCGGGATCATATTGGGATGGAAACACGAGCCAAGCCATTTAGTTCGAGAGTGTATTTCTAATACTCTGTATGTAGTAGCAGTGATATCCGACGCTAGCACATGTAGCCTTGTACAGGGAGGGAGAAGATGGAACGAAACAAATAAATATTTCAGATATCTAACACACAACGCTATCAAGTCCCAAGCTAAGCAGAGCTTTTGTTATGGGTACTAGATAACTGAGATAAATACATATATACTTTTTTTGTAAATTAATACATATTATACATGGATAACATCCAAACTCCGAAACAATTAACAACAAATAATTGTTTTTGGATCACACAAAAACTTGGTCCGACCCAGGATTTGAACCCGAGACCTCAATCACAGCAGTTGCATTCACGACCACTACGCCACCGAGGCAGTCAATGAAAGAGATTACACAAAAACCAGTCATATAACAAAACATAAACTTTATTTTATATGTGAGTTATAAATAAATCAATTAACCCTTATTTTTACGTACTGGACGTAAAAGTTTTTCAAGCGGAAACGTTCACAACATTTAATTATCTAACCTTTAAATTATACTTGGTCAAAAACCCGTAAACTAAAGAAACGCCCGACAATTAAACTTTAAGGCACTTCTTTGAAAGTGATTTAAGTTAGAAGAATCCTTAAGAAAACCGGTATCCTTCTCGGTCTAAGGAGCTCTCCCCTGCGTTAATGAAGGAATTCCGTTTTTATTATACTGAAGTCGACCCTGTCACATCCATTTTGTCTGTTAAAAGCAAGGTCGAAAAAGACAAAAAGGTAAATCGACAACAGATTTTTATAAATAAACGACCACTTCAATTTTATAGAAATGTGATTTTGTCTGAATGTACCCTTGACATTTCACCAAGATTTTATTTGATTTTCAGTGAACCATATAATAAGGGACTATTGTTTTTAGGTTAGGAATTCTACGTATAACATAACTGTGATTCTTTCATCTCTTGAATGTTATATTAAATTCATATAATGTAGGGCCTTTTATATCAAATACCGTAAATTAAGTATACCTACCTACTCTTCGATATTATAGGAGAGGTCACAATCGTATTTAAATGTTGAGTCGTAAAACTACCCTGTTTTGGGATATAATAGCTACATAAAACTATTTGTATTTGTTTGTGTATATAAGGTTTTAATTATTTAAAGAGGTGATGTGAAGTTCACTGCGTCCCTTAGTATTATAAAACGTATTTAGTTGTGTAGTAAATAGTTACAGTTTAATTTAAACCCTTAATATATTTCTATAGAAGACATTTTCCTATCTAGGCTACTGATGCACTAAGAGCAGACCAAACTAAATTCATAATAAAGTTTCGTATCTCTTAGAAAAGATGGACGGGGCTTGAGCGAAATAATTCAAAGTAACCTCAACTCAACGGGTTATGAAATACCTGATGGAATTTTAAAAGGTTTTTGTTAGAAAGTCTTGGAGCAGTAATAAATGTTGCAATAAAAATGAAAAGCTGTATTATATTGTAAATAACTGGTCATGATTAAAATAGGTATGTTTATAAATAAGTTATAAATTAGGAATTAAGAACACGAAACACAGAAAACCGGTGTGAAACAGCGCTTGTGCTGTGTTTCATCGAGTGAGGATACCGAAGGCCCATACCCCAACCCCTTCCCTCAACCCTCTCTTCATCGCCCAAAGGCCTGCAACGCACTTTTGACACCTCTGATGTTGCAGGTATCCATAGGCGACGGTAATCGCTTACCATCGGGCGATGCATCTGCTGGTTTGCCCCCTGTTCAATAGAAAAAAGGAAAATAACGTTGGTTATTGGACATGACTGTTTGATATATTTTTATACACTTATATTTGCAAACTATCTTAGAAAAATAAAGGCGTATAATCTTATAATAGTTTATTGACACTTATTACCCTTACTTTATTTTAAATTCTTAGTTTAAAGTACTTACTTTTGACGTTTATGAGAGTATAAATACCTCAAATATTTACGTTTTGATTACATTGAATTCAAATACATACTCAGAATCCTGGTTACAAATCGACCTCAAATTTTACCAACCGGGTCGGTTACAAACGTCTGTAAAGCTATTCTGTATCTAACTAAATTTCAAGAATGTGTGGTTTATTTACATCGATTTATACCGGATTGATTGGAAAAAATATTATATAAAAATAAAAATATTTTAATAAATATTATAATTATAGTAATATCACCTTTGAAAATATTTAATTCTAAAGTAAAGTAAAAATTATTTCAATAATATTTAATACTAGCAGAGCCATGCGGTGTTACCAGCGCGGTACAACAACAACGATAACGCCGCGGGGCAAAGATAGTCTAAAAAAGTAACCTAAGTTACTCCTTGTATCATCAGCTATCAACCAATGAAAGTCCCGTCAAAATCGGTCCAGCCGTTCCAAAGAATAGTCGGAACAGACAAACACAAAAATTGTAAAAAAATATATTTTGGTACAAGTACCGTGTATGAGCATAAGAAAATAAAGGAATTCATTATGGCCGACACAATTATGGATAAGAGGCGTCAATTTTATACCTAAACAACTAATTTCTTATATGTTTAGTGATTTATCTGTGATATAAAACATTTCAGATATGTAATAAAAAGTTCATTATAGCGAGGTTCATAATTAGTATTCAGTAGAATGGAAACACAGTTCTACTAGGTACACGAAACCTGGAAAGCTCTCCTTTGAAGATTCTTAAAAGCCAGTGCATTGTTTCACGATAGTATCTTTCATTCCAACTTTATTTCTTATTTAAAATTGTTCCTTTGCACTTCATTGTCAAGGAAGCTTTTGTTGGAGTAAGTCAAAAGATTTAACCGATGAAAAACACGTAATCTCTCGCAACTATTCGTATTTTCAAAACGTAAATAATTAAAAAAACATTCCGAAAATATTGACTTATTTATTTATTCAAAGTTTAAACCAGACTCGTAATATGCATTATTCTACACTACTGACACTGAAATCCTCTCGAATACCACCTCCTGTTGGCATGTCGGACTCGAACCGGCTAAAACCACACGCTCTCTCGGGTACTAGGAGCCGGGAAACCAGGTGCACGTTAGAATGGAAATCCCTGAAACCTATTCCCGTAGCGTGATTTTATACATCATGAACAAATTTTGTTTACCATAAAAGAGGTTACAATAAGCCTACCTAAAGTACAAATATGTGTACCTAATTGCGGACAATTTTTGAACTTTCAAATACGGATAATAATTTCATATATTATATTTGGTACGCTTTAGTATTCAAAGGAATATCTTTCCTCTGTTTTTTAATATATACTCAGATATCAGATACTCAGATCCTTTTTGTTGTAGCGCGATAATACATAGCCTTTCTCGATAATTGGGTTATCTAACACTAAAAAATCAAATCGCACCAATGCTTTTTGAGATTAGCACATTCAAACAAACACTCTTCAGCTTTCTTCTTTCTTATTTCTAGCCTTTATTATTCCCAACATTATTTGGAGTCGGCTCTTCAGCAATTTAAATAAATAAGTATTACGGACATTTTTCATTATTACACACAATGCCATCTAGTCCCAAGCTAAGTAGACCTTGTGTTATGGGACTAGACATCTGACATATACACTTTTTTGTAAACATATATTATGCATAGAAAACACCCAAACTCGGGAACTAATATTGCAGATCATAAAAACATTTGGCCCGACCCAGGAATCGAAGCGGAGACCTTAGGCACAGCACCGCACACGCTACCACTACGCCCCCCGAGGCAGTTAGTATTAATATTAGTATAGATTTCGGAAAATTGGCGTGTTTGTGTTGTTATTTTCTTCAATAGTAATTAAGCATAAGGATATATTCATTCAAAATTTTTTTTAAACAAGATTGTTCGGTCCATTATTGAAATATTAATATAATGCATACGCTAAAAGAGTTCGTACAAAGACTCACAAATTCAATACGAAAATAATAGACCAAGTATAAACCACTTTGTGAATTTAAATGTTACTAAATCCTTCATCAGTTGCCGTGAAAGAAGCTTTTCATACCTCTGAAATATTCAGGTTCAACATGACAGGCGAGGTACCCAGCATTCAAGACATGATATTTCTAGCGTTTAAAATGTAAAGCTTGTGATAAATGTACATGCGAGATATGTTTGCGAAACACGTACTTGTTCAACAATATTCAGTTACAACTAGGTATTTTCATGCTGGCTTTCTGTATAGCAGTTCTTTGTTTAATTCTGGAAGTCACATGAAGAATAGGTACAGAGTTTCATCAACATTTGTTACAAATATTGTAGCATAGTAATATACTACAATTTAACAATTAAATTTTAAGAAAAACTATTTGTCGCCCGCGCGTTGGCAATTATGTAAATTTAGTTTTCCGTATTTCCATTTAGAGGATGAACACCATTACTTATTGACTTGAATGGCGTCGACAAAGTGTGCGTCAATTTCTTAACGCTGTTAGACTTTTAAAATAACAAAATAAATAACATTTATTTTTATTTTGAGGTAATAACAAAATACAATAGCTGGTTGCGATACCTGGTTTGACTCATTAACATCCCAGCATAATCCTTGGGGCCGTCTTGGTTAAATCACAAAATAATGTTACAACGGGCAAGAGATAACTATAGAAAAAGATGTAAAATATATAAAATAAAATGAAATAAAACATTATTGCATAGTCATGTAATAAACGATGTGAAATGTTCTCAAACAAGTGCAATAGTTCTTACATTAACGACATTGAAAGTAAAATTAAGACGAACCCTAAATTCTTTTGGACATTCATTAAGTCTATAGTCATTAAGGAAATGATAAGAGTACTTATCCTGCATCCTTATCAAATGGTAATAATAAAGCCGGTGAGGGCCATGACATGTTTATACCGTGGGAGAGCCACGCTTCGGCACGACCGGAGTGATACCTCAGCCTCACAGAAAACCGGTGTAAAACAGCGCCGAGTGAGTGAGGACATTGTTATAGAAATACTTAATAACAACTTCCAAGTTGGGATCTGTACACCCGTGCCTCGGAAGAGCACGTAAAGCTATAGGTCCTGCGCCTTATCTCTCCCCGATTGTATCGGTTAACCGTCCCATCGGATTATGAGAGAGAGGGAAAAGAGAGTGCACCCGTGTTTGCGCCTACACTTGTGCGCAATAAAATCTCCTGCGTATTTGGCCGCCGTGGCCGTAATCGGCTAGGAGAAAATCATCATCATGTATATAATAGTCTACCCGTGTCCTGAAGCGGTATAACCCGTTCGAAACGTCGGGATATAGAAGGTATTGTAACCTTCTAAATAATTTTATCGTAAATAAGTCCCGCTATACAACAAAAACTATTTATATGTTTTCATCTAGAAAAGATAATATTAATGGAGGTTCCTTGTAAATTTCCTATCGAAATCGATGTTCAATAAAGCTGGGAACAAACGCTAATACAGTATAATTACGCCTACTATACACTAACATTGACTTGATAATAGGTATCAGTGGATTATAACATCAATATATCTAGCTTGTAGCTCAACGCATTAATATGCGGCATTCGACGCAATGCAATGTTCAGCAAATACACTACGGTTTGAATTAGTGTTTACTGTAGCTGTATCATCTTTTGTAGCAAGTCTGTCAGAATTTGGATTAATATAATTTAGAGGAATTATATTTTGTATAGAAATACAAGAAAATAATATAACCAGCAATGTTTCAACGTATGTAGAATCTCGGTATTAAAAGTAATAAATATAGTACCAGCTGAAGCTGACCCATGCCCACTTCTTTGGGCTTTAAACATTTTCAAGCAAATCCGACTCCCAATAAACAGATTTTAATTTTTAGAGTTAATACACTCACAAATAACGTAGCTTTCAGTAGAATGAACATAAGAATCGTTTTTATAGACACTTAAGTAGTTGATGGAAAAATTTACTACGAAAAAAAGACAGATGTCTTCTCAATAACGGTGTTTTCCTATTTAGTGTTTAATGTAAAATGTACATTGTTTCTCTTTTGTTACATAATCCTCTAGTTACGGTAATGCAACCAGAAGACACAGTTTTAAAGGAGATTTTCCCGTTTGCTGAATTTATGCTCCTCAACTGTACACTATACTCATTAATTTTCAAAATAAATATCATATATTTATCTGTGTAACTTCTTGCATATAATTCGTTTACGTATCAATTTGAAAATAATTTGGTTTGGTCTAATATTCCCTATTCAACCGGTAGTAGAAGACATTAAATCATAACCTGTGTCATAACGTTGTATATCTGCATTGATACTGTTCCGGAGCAACTGAATATTAATGTTGGTTCTAATGAGAACCCGATTGACACGGAAACGGAAATACAACACTAAACACCTAGTTGCGAGTCATTTCATAACTTGTTTTGTGTTTGTAATTTAGTCATTCTGTTTTTTATTTGACAAGGTTTAGGGCCAGTTTTACTAGTTATTTATAAACTATAAGATAGTTATATCATAACGATACGATACTACGAGATAATTTCATAACAATCTGCCGCCACCATCGTCCTACGTGACAGCAGTTTCATCCCCATCATTTAGATTGTTGGCAGTCCACAACTGCGCGCTTTTCCAGAAACATTCCTTGCACAACAAAATTATGGAATGACTGTCACCTGCGGAATTCCTGAACCACTACGACCTTCAAGAGCGTACTCCTTGTTAAAAGCCTGGCAATAAATTGTCAAGATTGATATCTATAAAAGTACAAAAAGGCACATAAAAGTGCCTTAGTAATTGGCCAGTTCATGCAATTTATACTGTAATTGTGAAACAACGAAGTTTTTAGTAGATAATCGTTTCTTGTCTGCGGAATTCTTAGTATTGAATTATGAATCTATTGGTCTTCGTTAATATCTTTCTAAACGTTAATAAATTATTTTCATATCTCATACAAATTACCGTGAGAGAGCCACGATTCGGCATAATTGGGCCGGTTCGACCGGAGTGATACCACTCACAGAAAACCGATGTGAAACAGCATCTGCGCTGTGTTTCACCGAGTGAGTGATGATACCGGAAGCCCATACCCCAACCACTCGCCCAACCCTCTTCCCATTCCCCCAAAGACCGTAAACGCACTAGTGACGCCTCTTGTGTTGCGGGTGTACATGGGCGGCGGCAATCGCTTACCATCAGGCGATACGTCTGCGTCACTCACTTGGTGAAACACAGCGCAAACGCTATTTCGCGCCGGTTTTCTGTGAGGCCGTGACCGTGTTCCGGTCGAGCCGGCCCATTCATACCGAAGCGTGACTCTCCTACGGTTTTCGTTTGCCCGCTATTACATATAAAAAATCTAAACGAAATAACTTTTTCATCCCTTATTCTTCCGTTCTTAGTATCGATAACCGCAATCTTACAAATACGATTATAGGATTGGACATAAGAATAACCAGTTACGATTTGATTGATCAACAATCGAAAGGAGACTGCCTTGGGTGTGAAAGTTTCATCAATCACATGTCCACAGATCTATCGGGTCACGCCTGATGACAGCTGAATATTTTTTGTTACGATATCTGTGAAAGATGACACTATGTTTATCCCATCTTCTTTGTTACAGAGATAATAAATGTTAGTTTCGTTTTGTATGCAATAATATATCGAGTAGTGACAGTTGACAACACCTACACATTTGTTTGAAATATAAGATTCATAAGCAAAATATAACGCAAAATTGGACCTAATGCCATCGCGTCGAAATTAATATGATAAACGCTCGCAGTTTTAAGGTCTTTCTTTCAGAGATTACAGCGGGGACAATTGAGTTAGAATACTGTGGCATTAGTCTGTTTCATTACGTAAATCGTTGAAATATCAAGGAGAATAATTATAGAGTCTGATTCGTTTACGAAATATTTGTTTAATAGTATGTACAGTCTTGGGAAATAATATTTTAACGCTAGTTTTCGATTCGATTCGATTCGATTCTTTTTACGATTACAATTATAGAACATTTTAAATTTTGTTTTCATTGTGTACTTTATCTACGATTATAAAATACGAGTCAGTGAATACTGTAATCGTAAATAAAGTACATCAATAACTAATAAAATTTATTATTATCAATATATATAATATTTAATCCACCGATACTTTATTTTGGCAAAGCTGCTATTAAGCTAGTAAAAACAACGATTAAATGAATCATAACTCTAAAAGTTTTAAATTTATCACGAACAAGATAATATCTGTTTTTGGAAGTTGTGAATAATCTTGATTATTTGATCACATAAATAAACAATTAAACAGTGTCCGTAGCTGTGTTGTGGACCAAGCAAAATGAAACGTAATATGTTGGAAACAGGACACGAATTAAACAGATCCCTTGTCAAACGCATCCGCTTACAGAGTGACGGACAAAGTCGTTTCATTTGATATAATTATTATAAATACAACATTTTGTAAACACAAAAGCACTAATATGCCTAACAGACAAAGACCATCATAAAAGTTGATCATGAAATGAAACAATAAAATCACAGAATGTGGAATGCTACTTTTGGTTTTCTTTTCTGATTGATGTTATATACTAATACTAGCTTTTACGCGTGGCTTCGCCCGCGTATTTGTCGGTTATCGCAGCAGAGAGTAGCCTATGTCCTTCCTCAAGAATCAAAGTATCTTCATGCCAAAATTCATTGAATTCGGTGTAGCGATTTGGCCGTGAAAGCAGGACAGACAGACAGATAGAGTTACTTTCGCATTATTTCGCGTATAAGTATGGATTATAAGACGTTAAATTTGTCGGTTTGCGTGGTTGTGGGGAGGTGATTTCTGGATCTAAGGCATCAGTTTTAAAGTTTTATTATTAGAAAGCCATGTTATTTATGAGTCTCATAGGCTAAATATTAACTCCAAAACCGATTATCGCGATATCCGAATTACACGCGGGCGGAGCCGCAGGCTCAGGAAGCCCATGCCGCCACAAATAACAAATATTGTGCACTGAACAAGTTATGAAATTATGTATCTGTTCATTTGTTTTACCGTGAGAGAGCCATGCCTTGGCATGCATTGGCCGGCCTCGCAGAAAACCGGTGTGAAATAACTCCTGCGCTGTGTTTCACCGAATGAGGGTACCGGAGGCCCTTACCCCAATTCCTCCTCCCGACCGCCAAAGGCCGGCAACGCACTTGTGACGCCTCTGGTATTGCGGGTGCCCATGGGCGACGGTATTTGTTTACAATCAGGCTATACGTCTGCTCGTTTGCACCATATTAATAAAAAAAATGTAAACAAAGTTAAATATAGTAGCAGTTATTGCAACATATAGAATGTTATTATTCTATTTGAAATGCAGTTGCGGTGAAAATTGAAAACACGATAGTGGAATGTCAGCCATAACGAGATTTGGCGCGAGCTTTAAAATATTTATCGAAACGAATGTGCTTTTTACTCGACTAGGCGAAGCTGAACGGACGGGTAATAGTTTTTTGCATTTGTATGTTAAATCATAGTGCCTAAGCTATTGAACCGATTTTAATGAATGAGGTGTTAATGGATTTTTAACCATGACCCAGTTGACGTAGCCTAAGTATATTATATTATTTTTATTGAAAATTTTCACGGAATTGGATTGTAGTTTTTAAAGTAATTTTTGTAGGAGTAAACATATTGGTTATAGTTTAAGGTTCTATCTATAACAGTAAAGTTTCAGCAGTATAAAACGAAATAATTTCTCTATTGATACATAACTTTAAAATCATTTTTTTACAAAACAATTAATGAGAAATAATTATTCAATCAACCAATCACCGTTCACTGATGAACAAAAATCTCCCTAAGTAGCGTAAACTATCGCAGTCTTGGTCTTAAATAATTTAATAATAATTATTCAATAATAATATATAATAATAAATTCTTGAAAATATGATATGAAAATAAATAAATTATTGGAATGTCTGTTTGTAAATATTAAAAAACCGCTTTTTACTAAATGCATACATATAACATTTGTTTTTAATTTTTTGTCTGTCTGTCTGTCCGTCCGTATATCTGTCCGTCTGTTTGTCTGTTTGTTCCAGCTAATCTCTGGAAAGGCTATACCGATTTTGATGGGACTTTCACTGATAGGTAGCTGATGATATTAGGAGTAACTTAGGCTACGACAAAACCGCGGGTAGCAGCGCGGGGTTCAGCTGGTAGTTAAATATGTGTCATAGTATTATATTTTCAATAGTATAAAACAGCTCTTAAGATTAATTCACAAAGACGATTTCTAATAAACAAAATGAACATCAAATAGTTTTTGATCAGTCCATTTTCTATTCTAAGGGCCATCTTGTTAATTACAATTGGATTGTCTTCTTTCCTATTAACAACATGAACTAATAAATTAACTGATCAAAGTTCATTAAAATGTTGGATAAATTGTTATTTTCTTTTATCCCAAATTAATTAAATTTGACTATTCACACTTGAAATCAAAGTAGTATTTATTTTTCATAATAATTGTTTACTTTGTCAACTTGAAACCGTTCACAATGTTCATATAAATGTACCGTTGTATAATTAGTGATTAAATAAATAAAGTCAAGTACTATTTGATAGCTGTTTAAAGTCAATAATTTGTCACAAATAAGTATTCGTTTCCAGCTATCAATCTACCAAGCAGTTCCACTTCGACGATTGTTCTACTTGGAAACTCGAAGCTCGAATTCCAAATTTATCTCTACAGGCAAACATCGTTTATCAGGCGTTGATAGTAAACTTGTGGTACAAATCTCACAATCTCACGATACTGCTTCTATTCTGTTTTACTACAACACTACAGATTTCCCAGATGCATCGTATGTTCTCACTTTAAGAGGCAATAATAAACAAAAATTTCCTTACAGTTACTGTTTTAACGACGTAATGAATTTTGAACATGAAACGTAATACATAGTTTAAGTATAATTAGGGTAAGATACGTCTTCATATAACCGAGAACACAATTACATTAATATACTTTTTTAATTCTAACATTGCAGCAGTAGAAGAGCTAGGCTTCGGCATGAATGGGCCTGCTCGACCGGAGTGATACCACGGCCTAAATAACTTGCACTATGTTTCATCGAGTGAGTGAAGATACCGGAGGCTCATATCCCAACCCCTCCCCCCATCCCCCAAAGGTCGGCAATGCACCTATGACGCCCCGGGTGTTGCAGGTGTCCATAGGCGGCGGTAATCGCTTACCATCAGGCGATACGTCTACTCGTTTGCCACCTACTGCATAAAAAAAAATTAAAAATCTAGATTTTTTTTTGGAAAATATGTGTCATCGTGTCTTAATGCTATCGTAAGTCGTGTTAAAACACCCTTTCAATAAATTTTCTATTCATGTTGAAGCTAGCAGGATTAGATGAAACAAACCACGTTATATTTTATTTATTGTCGAGTCCACCAGTGACCAAGATAAGTGGCAGACGGCTCTAAAGTCGCGGCGATGTCTATGAATCAAATATATTTTGTTGCTCTTTGTTTTTCTATTGTTCTCTGGGGTAAAATCCGGATAGGTGTTGGTAGTTTTTTATTTATAAATCCTGTTTAACTCTAATAGCCTACATAGCACTGATGCCTATGAGACGATTCAAGTCATGATCTATTGCTAACACCACGTTAAGTGTGTCCTAACATTACGTATACAGAACCTTGTTATATAGGGCTGATACCCTATGTAAAATTCAGTTCTTTTTTTATTATAAAATACTTATTCTAGAGAGATTTTTATTTCAAAATATGTGTTTATTTAAGCACTAAATTATGATTCCAAAGCTTGAAAGACGTAAAACTAATATGGTTTTTTACAAACGTCAAAAAAACATAGCGCTCGTAATAGCAGTCTTTAATTTTATTCATCGAATAGAAACTTTTAAAAATGTTGAAACTTAATAAATTTGCTCTCTAGACTGAAGATAATATTGAGGGACAAGGCTTTCAATTTTCATTACTTTAACTCATTTAACAAAAAGTTATGCCTTTTTAATACGATGTAATGAAAACTTTGTCTAAGTCATCAGTGATCAATTGATTCTAAGATGTCCAATACTTTCATTCGCCTAATAATTAATAAGTTCGACAACGCAGTTAATAATAATTTATCATTTATTTCTCTTATCACATATTCAATTTATGAATAATTAAGTTTAACGCAACAAAACAAATGTAATCAATGTATTTCAAGAATGGTTGAATCTTGGTTTAAAAAATAATGTTTGTTATTATTTTACTTAGTATTAAAATTTAATATCAATTGCATTTCTGAAGCGCTTTGGATCGAGATACTGGGTTCAGTATTGATCGAAGTTTCTAGAAATGCAGAAATCCTTTTTTTGGCACTGGCAATGAGCGCTGCCATTTAGGTACCGTGTTTATGCCATCGGCCTTTTAGGAACACTTCCAGTAGCCCATGATGAAAAATAATTTCACAGAAAACATAAAACAATTTATTAGTTGTTTGAATTTTTTTATGAAAGTTCTTAAATTTTTGAGTGTCCATAAACGCGTAAATGTATACCTACTCAGATCATAGCAATAAGGGAGATTTGACGAGTACTTTAATTGAATAGTTCATGTCCTAATGTCTCTACATTTCTCCCACAAATTTACACCACAACTAAAAATATATTAATGACTATGGTTTATATAGGCACATTTCTAACGCACACTAAAAAAATTGAAAACTGAGACTGAGTCCCAATAGTTCCTCGGTAAAATAAAATGAAATCATCAACACTGTTTTTGGCCTGATGCGTTCGCAAAAGCCACGCCCTCGCGCTCCATTGTTTCTATGATCTGAGTATGTACACGTGTTTATAAATTATTGTCACATCACAACGTCATGTCATATTAAATGCAACATTGAATAAAGTAACATAAAAATATACCTAAACATTGTCACCTCCCTACGCTTTTGTTTGAGGGTGTTCAAATGAATGTTAAAACTTAAATAATCTGAGCCCTTTCCTACGATAAAGTTAGTCCTGAAAACTTTCATATATCACTCATAGAATTGCGTTTCCCGGCAGCTATAATAAGGCTAATGGCGCGTCCTTTTGTACGTTTGTTTGAACCCGTCCACTTTAACAATATTATAAATTTAATATGTTCCAAAAAACTCAACACAATTCGGTTTTAGTAAAAATGTAACAAACAGTGAATTTAAAAGCTCATACAGTACAGCGACAATTTTTAAATGGAAAGCTTTTAGTGTGTTAAAGGCAAGTAATAAAAAAGTTACGCTATAAAGCTCCTTAATTAAGCAAATCACAGACTTTTTTTATTCCAGTTGAGGCAGGCTTTTAGTAACTTAAATATGTAACTTCTTCATCACTGAAAACTAATATGAAATATTTTTTCTGTCTAATTTTCCTATACAGCAAGTACATACGAAACTAGTAATGTTTTTTTATCAGATTTTTTTATTTCTAACTATATCATATTTTTTTTAAGGAATCAAGGAACGTTCTAATAGAATGAAACATAGTTTTTCTATATTATAGAAACAAAGTGCATGCCGTTTTCGGTACAATACATACTGTATGAACAGTGTTGCGACGATGCATTAATATGCATCGAGTACAAACTATCGGCAGCCACGATCGCAATACTGGTAGCAAACACGAATACCTATACCACCTACAGAACCCCTACCATTGTCACGAAAGTTAACTAAACTACGTTTAATCTATTACAAAGAAATGGCCTTTTTATCTATGCTTTTTACAAAAAGTAAAGTTATAAATAATAATTATACTACTATTTATATATTTTAAAGCCCACTGTCAAGTTTAGTTACAAATTACTTGTCGGTCACAAAGATAATTTAGAATTAAGCATTAAATTTTATTCCTGTTAGAATCAAAAGTATTGAAATAGCTAATGTTTATCTTCGTATGTATATTTCTATACAAATTTTTACTGTAGTGGTGTGCAATAAACTTTTTTTAAATAAATAAATAAAACTGGACATCAACTATTTACAAATTAAGCCTATACACATTACAATCTCGTACTAACTTTTTCAAAGCGAACGAGTTGAACTTATAACAATAATTTGACAGGCAGTACTTAACTCCTAAATACGAAATATCACCTAAAGAATCACGATCGTGTTTTTTTAAATATTTGTATTAGTTTAATGATGAAATCCAGCTTTGTTTTCGTCACCTAAAATAAAAAAAATAAGATGTACTTCTGACGGACGCTGACCCAGTGAACTTCGTACTGCCATTTTTTTATTATTTTGTATTTTGCCGAAAATCTTGTTGCTATTATTTATTTCGCCTCAGCTTCCCACGGGTAGTACATTCGTGGACTAAAAATAATACTAATTTTATAAGTTTCTTTGATACAAACATTGTCCTGATAATAATCAACACATCAAAAAAGAATAATCACATTTAATGCAGTCGATCGGCAGTTATGCGCCTACATACATTTTAGTGATTCATTTTTATTTATATAGACAAGAAAAAAGAAGTAAATTTTTATTATTAATGTTGAGTTTGTTTTAAAAACAATGTTGAAAAGAGCAATGTTAACATACTTTTTATACCAAAATATGTATGAACATTACAATTACATAAAATCGTAATTTGAGTCATTAGGACTCTTAAGCTGAAAGTTTATTTTTTTAATAATATACTTGTGTTTCAATATTATTTAGTTTCAAATTTTGTTTCATTTCTAAATTAGCTTATTATACACTTTACAGAGTTTTGGTGGTATATGCGTTTGTTGGTGTTTTATGAACATTCTGCAAAAGATTTCAAATCAAAGTTCTCTATAGTTAGTTAAATAACCAATGTCACCGTCGTAGTTAACAAATGGTAGGGTACACTAACTGGTTGCTTTCCAATTGGAAACACGGTAGCACTATGTTACAATAGACTGCTTTATAGCTGAATTATTTGCTTCACAATTCAGGATTGAGGAAGCAGTATGTCGGCAACTTATCTTGAAACTGAGGCGACTGACGGAAATACGTAACATTGTTACTTTGTTAGCATCAAAGTGGATTAAGGAATGTACAGTAGATATAGCGAATACCTACATTTATAAAGTATTAGTTTTTATAAAACTAGCTTGGTTTTGTATGAACAAGACGAAGGCTGGTTTGTACAGTTTAAAAAAACTCTTTAAATCGTATTGCTCATGAGATAAGGTCTGTGATGCCATTTACATGTTATTAGAAAAATGGAACTGTTATGTCCATGATTGTACATCTTTTTTATGTGATTACGTAAAGCTACATAAATAAATAATTGTTATTTACAAATTTTAACAAAATAAAACTGACTTCAAGGTCTGAATGAAATTTCAGCAGCATCTTTCAAATAAAAAATATCGTCAAAATCGGTTCACCCAGTCCGAAACATATGAGGTAACAAACATAATACAAAACTAACTTTTTTGAAGTCGGTTAATAATAAAATACAGTCGACAACATCAAATCTAAAATTTATTGACAAAAGTGTTTAATATAGTTTTTTAGATATTTTATAAGATTACCAGTATTAATTTAACAGCAAATACAACCAAAATATTATTGTTTTTCAATTCTATATCGAACATAAACATGAATGGTCGTATCTAATACTCAAGGTTATTTATTATTCTATTCTATCACGCTGTCTATATTTATAAACAAAGTTCAGTTTATCGACCCAAACTTTTGGTAATTACTGAACTGAATACTGAACATCGAAACTATGATAAATCGTTGTATTGAACAATAGCTGTTGTTATTTGTTAAACTTCAGTTACACAGTTGTAATCAACACTTGACAAAATACTGTATTGCTAGAAACTGTTCCGAGCTAAAGAATAAACGTCTCATGTCTGATTGCAATTATTGTATGCCTTAATCTAACCACAGAAATATAATCAGATTTAACTCCAACTTTCATATTTTACATTACGTAATGAGTTTTCTTTATACATATTTATATATATACGAGTATATATATATATTTCATTTACAATTTATAATAACTTTTAACGCAAAGCTTAAACATGCCTTTGACGTATTTAATGTCTAAAGTTTGGTACGAATTTGATCGTATATATATATATATATAATATATATCATATCTAATTATTGCACAATTTGACTATATAAATAGTATAATAGTACAATAATGAAAAAGATACTTACAAAATTTCTGAAATATATTGCAAATTCGTACCAAACTTTAGACATTAAATACGTCAAAGGCATGTTTAAGCTTTGCGTTAAAAGTTATTTCCAATGCGGTGTTCTGATTTGAGAAACAAAAATTTTAACATTAGGAATATTAACATTTACATCCCAGGTATGTAACCTGCAAGAAAACATCTGCAAAATCTTAAAGAAATGGCTATTTTTAAAAATAAATGATTTGTGTTGTTTTTATTTATTTATAAACTTTATACAATAAATTTGTACATCGGCGGACCATTCCCTTTCAGCCAATCTTTGGGTGGCGTAGAAATGTTATAAGATAGGTGTGTCACCAAAAAGAAAAATATTTTATGAATGTTTTAAAGTTATTTTTTTTTTTAATAATGAATATCTACTTGTTAAAGTATGTATGTCAACTAACTAAAGCGAATATTATAAAATGTTCTAATATGCAGACTTAGATATTGTAAAATGAGAATTTCTTAATAATAGGTCTTTACCTATGAAATTGCGTTTCTTCAGTACTGGTCATTTCAAATAACAAAAAGTTTGTAATGGCTCTGTATTCTAAATTCAAATTAATTTTGTTTTAAAACCATGACATTCTATTTACAAACTCAGTCTTTTGTTTTTTGATTAGCGTTGTATTTTCATTACATTTGAACATTTTTCATCATAATGGATACTTTAAAAATTCGTGTAATTATGGAATATGAGTTCCGTCGTGGCACCAACGCGACACAAACGGCACGTAACATCAAAAACGTTTACGGAGAGAACTGTACAAACGAACGCACAACCCTTTATTAGTTTTCCCGGTTCCGTTCTGGAAATTTTGACTTGAAAAATGAAGCTCGTGGTCGTCCGGAGACTTTGGTTAACAGTAATGAATTAAAGGCGATTGTGGAAGCTGACGAAACTCAATCTACAGCTGAGCTAGCAGCAGCTTTTAATGTAAGCATCAAAACAATATTGATCCATTTGCGACAAATTGGCAAGGTAAAAAAGCTTGATAGATGGGTGCCCCACGACCTTAACGATCGCCAGCGCAACGTACGCGTCGAGACCTGCCTTTCGCTGCTCAACAGGCAAAGAAATGAAGGAATTTTGAAACGAATAGTTACGTGCAACGAAAAATGGCTTCTGTTCGACAATCGAAAGCGCTCAGCAAGTTGGTTAGACCCTGGTTCAGCACCAAAGCAATGCCCTAAACCAAAAATGACCCCTAAAAAGGTGATGGTCACTGTTTGGTGGTCTAGTGCGGGTGTGATTCACCACAGCTTTTTACAAAACAGCATGAGCATTAATGCAGATGTGTACTGTGAAGAACTGGACAGAATGATGGAGAAGCTTGCACATCTGCAACCAGCTTTGGTCAATCGGTCGTCCCCACTGCTCCTTCACGACAACGCGAGACCCCATACTGCGCAACAGACAGTCTCCAAGCTGCAAGAGCTGGGGTTGGAAGCTCTCCCTCATCCGCCATACTCACCAGACCTTGCACCTACCGACTATTACTTTTTCCAAAAGTTAGACCACTTTTTAGTGGGTAAAAAATTCAATTCCCGAGAGGCAGTACAAAATGCCTTTGAAGAGTTTGTTGCCTCCCGTCCAGCTGATTTTTACAAGAAGGGCATCAATAAACTGCCAATGCGTTGGCAAAGATTCGTCGATTGCATGGGTGATTACTTCGAATAACAGAAATAAAAAAGTTTGAAAAAATAAGTACTTTCACTTATTGCATACAAAACGGCAATTTCATAGGTAAAGACCTAATATAACTCTAGCTTCAATTATCATCTTCCTAGCCTTTATTATTCTCAAGATTATTTGGGGTGTACTAGCTCAACCCGCATTATCTGAAAATCAGTTTTTCCACAGAGCGACTGGCGTCGAACCTCCACAGTCCTGAGTGTGAACTGAATTCGAACATTGAAGGCACTGACTTCCCAATAATAATTGCCATAGATCTTCTTGACAACCGGTACCGACGGCTTAACGTATTCTCCGAGACACGGGCGGGAAACACCGCCATCTTCCATGCTCAGGGCTGCTATTAAGAATACAGACAGAATAGATACAAGAAATTGTTAGGAAAACCCAAGAGCAGTCCAACCCGAGAATTACACCCGAGACTTCTTAATCTGCAGTCGCTTACGCTAATCAATAGACCAACGAGACAGTACTATCCACCAGACCAACGAAGCAGGCATAACTCCATTTCAAATAAGGACACAATTAAAATGTTGTGTTGCAAATCATTATTTATGTGTATTTAATCTTTAAAGTCATATAATATATTTATTGTTAGGTACAGGTCAATTAGCTCATCATACACTCATTTGCAAAAAAAAAACGGGCGGTTTCGATTTTCTTCCTGGCTGAAAAAAATAAAATACCAAAAAGGTTTTAATCATTTGAACATGTTACTGGCCAGTTATAAAAGTGCCATAATGCTTATAAGAGAACATTCCAAATTCAAATTTTTGACTGAGCCTGATTTTCAAAGAAAACAACTTTTAACTACATTTGGTGGCGCGAATTCCCTATAGTTAATATCGACTCTAATTAACTTTTTGTCAATTTTTATTAAATTATCTGATGTCCTTGACATTTAAAAGTATTGTTATTGCTATTTAGCAATCTCGAAAATGGTAGATAAAGTGATAAAAGCGAGCAAAATTATTGAGCTGCTTGAAGAAGGTTGCAGCCAATGCTTCGTGGCTCAGAGGCTAAATGTGAGTCGGTCGACAGTTCAAAGGACCTGGCAGCGCTATCAAGAGACCGGTTCCGTCAAGAGAAGGCCTGGTTCTGGCAGAAAGACATGTACCGAACCACGGGATGATCGTTTTCCAGTTAGTCAAGCGTTGAGAAATCGCAAATCTTCTTATGTGGACCTCAAGAACAGCCTCGAAGAAGTAAGAAATGTGCATATTAGTCTATGGACGGTCAGGAGGAGGCTTCTCGCTGCTAATATACACAGTCATCGCCCGGCACGCGGCCCTAAATTACTCCGTGGACATCGAGTTGCCAGGCTTAGCTTCGCTCGAAATTGTGTGTCATGGACTCATGAAGACTGGGATAGGATATTGTTCTCCGATGAAGCCAGGATATCTCTGCATGGTGAAGACCGACGTCGGCGAGTGCTACGTAGACGAGCAGAACGCTTTGCAGAGGCATGTTTTGAAGAAATCACACCTTATGGAGGGGGCTCTGTTATGTTTTGGGCAGGAATAAATTCCATGGATCGTACGGAGTTAGTCTTCATCGAAAACGGTACACTGACTGGACACCGATACATAACGGAAGTTCTAATTCCTTATGCACAACCCGCTTTAACCGCTCTTGGCGAAAATTCATTTTTTATGGACGACAACGCTCGCGCCCACCGGTCTGGCGATGTGCAAGCGTATATGCTAGAAGTCGGAATTCGTCGTTTGGACTGGCCAGCTAGAAGTCCGGACCTCAATCCCATAGAGCATGTCTGGGACGTTCTAAAGCGACGAGTGAGATCAGTGCAGCCGGCTCCGCAGACCATCAGAGAGCTAAAGAATGTGATTACCGCGGAGTGGGAACGTATTCCCCAAGAAACCATAAAAGATATACTCGCTAGCATGCCCAGACGAATGCAAGCCGTGATTTCAGCAAGAGGGGGTCACACTCAATACTAAACTTTTATCTGCTTTTAATGTATTCAAGAAAAACAAAGAAATTAACGCGTTTATTTTTATTTAGCGAGCAGGTACAATAATAGTGTTTTGAGCTTAAACATTATTTCTCAATAATTTAATCAAAATGTTATGATAAAACTGATGATACCTATTCCTTCCTAATTAATTTATGAAATTCTGAGGATAACAATATCTAAAATTGTCAAACAAACTAATAGTAACCATAAAATAGTTCTTTGCTTAAGTGCCCGTTTTTTTTGCAAAAGAGTGTATTAAAAGCAACATATTGACCTGAGTCTACATTTCGTGATGCAATAATGCGGTATAAACCGATAGTATCATGAATATTAATCTGCAAGATCAGAAATATCGTGTGATACACAATCATTTGTTTAATAAATTTAATTTTAAAAATGATAGTAGTGATAACTGGCATTTAGTCTCTAATTAAACAGAACTTGTATTTTGGATACCAAACAACTGATATAAATTTATACATACTTTTTTTGTGAATTCATAATATTATACATAGAAACACCAAAACTCCAAAACGAATATTTTGAGATCGTATAAAAATTTGCTCTGACCTGGGATCGAACCTCAAGAGCAGCAGTCGTAAACCCTACCACTCCACCAACCAGGCAATCCAATCGAATCATGAGTTTTAATCAGCCGGTGAACTGATTTATGAATCTAAGTTTAATAGCTAAGTCCTGCGGTGCTACCCGCGGTACAACAACAACAGCGGGTAACGCTACGGGGCAACGCTAGTGTAAACAAAGTTACCTTGCACTGAAAGTCCTGTTGTAATCGGTTCAGCCGTTCCAGAGATTAGCCGTAACACAGACAAAAATTGAAAAAATATCATTTTGGTGTATATACCGTGCATACATACGTATGCATTTAGTAAAAAGCAGTTATTTTAATATTACAAACAGACACTCCCATTGTATTCATTTTTATAGATTAGGTAATATTGGAATGTACGAAAAATAGACCATAATGGTTTTATCTCTGCATAAAAAAACTATTATTCACATAGAAACAGAGTCATTGATTTAAGTAGGTTCCTATTGGAATCGATGCTTAAACCCGCTCTACAGAACCAATATGTTACTTTTTAAGTGACCATTCTCAATCGCAATTTGCTATCGATATTTTCGCCTATTCTGTTTGAATTTCCACAGTGGTTCTAGCAATGCAAAGGAATTGTAAATTTCGTATTATGTTAATACATACGTATGCACTGGCAATAAATTAGGCTGTCATGTAGCAAAAACTGGAGCTTGTCAGCATATTTAGAATATTTAAACTGATGTCAGATTATTTTATGCTGTGTTTATCTTTGACATATTTTTTACTTTGTTATTGTTAATACTGAAGACTATTTTGACATCGCAAAGTACTTAATATATATTAATGTACATTGAAAATACACATACATGTTTCAAAAAAATGAAAATAATTAGATTTTAAAAAATTAACTAATCATAGAATAATCGTTATCAATCGCAAAAAGTTTAGTACTCTAGAGTAGTCTAGAGAATCCACCGAAATATAAACAAATATTTATATATATTAACATTTGAGAGTAATGTATTTAGACTAATCATCTGTACTTGTCTGTCATGTCTACAGCTGTTCGCTATAACGACAATATACAATTATTTTTTTATTGTATAGGGGGCAAACGAGCAGACGCATCTACTGATGGTAAGCGATTACCGCCGCCCATGGACACCCGCAACACCAGAGGCGTCATAATTCCGTCTCTCCCAATCCCCCAAAGGCCGGCAGTTTTGGAGGATGGGGAAAGAGGTTGGGGTATGGGTCTCCAGTATCCTCACTGACTCGGTGAAACACGGCGCAGGCGCAGTTTTACACCGGTTTTCTACGAGTCCGTGGTATCACTCCGGTCGAGCGAGCACAATCATCCAGCTCTCTCACCCTTTATAAATGCTGCAATGTTAGAATTAAAAAGTATATTAATATAATTGTGTTCTCGGTTATTCGAAGACGTATCTTATCCTAATTATATTATACCTAAACTATGTATTACGTTTCATGTTCAAAATTCATTACGTCGTTAAAACAGTAACTGTAAGGAAATTTCTGTTAATTATTGCCTCTTAAAGTGAGAACATACGATGCATCTGGGAAATCTGTAGTGTTGTAGTAAAACAGAATAGAAGCAGTATCGTGAGATTGTGAGATTTGTACTATCAACGCCTGATAAACGATGTTTGCCTGTAGAGATAAATTTGGGAATTCGAGCTTTGAGTTTCCAAGTAAAACAATCGTCGAAGTGGAACATATTATTATTACATTATATTATCTTTACTTTTCTACAACTATGTGCTTTAGATCGATGTACCTTTCAAGTTCACTCCTAGGAGTACATTACTAAAACAAATGTATTCTTTAAATTTTTCATACAATTTGAACAAGTGTTATTTGAGCTGTCTTTTAAATAAATTCTTTTTCTATGATTGTAATTATAACATATCATAATAGAATCTGTAGTATGGTAACCAGAGCACTGATATACATATGTGGTTATTTATTTTCTCTAAAGATTACAATAATACAGAGAAAAACATAGCAAGAAACAAAAAAAATACATATAACCTAATTAGCGTAGTTAGTAAGTTAGTTGTGATTTTTTTCTTATATGTATAAAATAATTCAAAATGTTAATGGAGAAACAATTTATGTTTACTAAAGCCTATGACTTAGTGACATGTCGATTGACGTTAAACATTGGATTTTTGTTGTATAAAGTAAATTAGAATACAGTATTATTAGCATACACCACACGAGTTTCATGTATTGTCATGAAAATTGAGGTGACCGTGCGCCACAAACACGAGATTTGCAATTCACAGTGCGTCGTGCTGGCAAATAGCCGAACGTTTGATGACTGATATTTGTAATAGAAGGCTTAACATGTTGTTTGGTGCAACGATTAGTGTTGACGATGGTTTCGGATACAGTTGGTGTTGCGAGACTCCGGGAAAATTGACCAAATTGTGTGCTTTTGTAACTACCAAAACGTACGCAATCTACATTGCTACTGTTATTTCGGTTCGCAAGAGAACCGCATTCGCATAATATAATATCTTTAATGTTACAATCAATACTCCCGATCTATCACACAATGTTTTTTATAGTTAAACGAGTTTATTAAAAAGATCTTGTTGCAATACATTTTAAAATACTTATTTAAGATATAATCTATCTATCACTTTTTAACTTTATTTTAGAAATTTGTATCTATGGAAAAGTTTATTTATAACAAATATACTTTACTCGTAACCCTAATATTATAAGCACTTAAGTATTAACAATAGCTAAAGAGAAAAAATACAGAGTTTGCTAAAAGTCAAAGAACAGTTAGAAATCAGAGCCCTTTAAATTTACGAAAAGCATTTAATTGCCCATAGACGTTTTGTACCAATATAAATAAATAGGTTTATAATAAAAAGAACCATCTCTTATTTCAGAAATCCAGTTAGTGAAATTCATTGTTTGTTTGACTCTCTTTGCCAACTAAATGTAGGTCAAATGAATACGTTTCAAATCGAACTTAACAGTTTTTGCTTTCACCCCTTTCTTTGCATTAAACTGATATTGGCACATTGATGATTTATTGTACTGTATCCAACCGTTAATAAATGAACGCTTGCACTAAATTCAATTGAATTTTTACCGGTTTAAGAGATAAAGGACTTTAAAGCTTAAAATAGCATATTAAAATGGAAAACTCGATTAATAAACATATTGAAATATCAAGGGTAATGTATAGAAAGCTTTGTGGTAATGGAATTCCTTTGAAGGTACTTCATAAATAGAGCACCTATGTAATGTATAAACGATATAAATCCGCTTATTACGAGTATTACTGAAGTAAAATGATAAGGTAATCTTTTGGCTCATGGAGGGCTTACAAAGTGTGAAGTCAAGGTACATGCCTGATAAGGTCGGATCTGTTATGAAATAATAGATTTCTTATTATTTTTTATTATAAAATACTATATACCAGAAATTCATTTATAGGTTTAATTAAAACTGTATGTCTTATGAGTCCTCCCTTAAATTATTATTTACGACATGAAGACTTAGCGACTTAGTTTCTACTATCTACATCTTTTTTTCTAATTTCTTGTTTAGGTATTTATAAAACTGGAATGAATTTAATTTCTTTGTATGACCATAACAAAATAAAAAGCATATACTACTCAATCCAATTCAATGTTACCAATCGTAGGTTTCAACATACAATTTAATTTGCAAATGAATTTTATTAATTTATTAGTCTAAACTGGATGGTGGTCGCACGCCAATGAATATTTAGCAGTTATCAATTATTATTGGCTTACAATATTGTAATACTCTGACCACATCACAAGCTTAGTGACCATTTTTTTATGACAAATTTTACTTTATGAATATTCCTGTGTCGTGTGGGACTTTACGAACATACATGAAACTAATACAAAGAACATTGAAAGTCAGAACAACAATTTGTAGATCACACAAAACGTTCGAGCAGTCAAATGCGTACACGGCCCTTTATACAACTTGTCATGAGTTGCTTGCTTTATTTACATTTGTGCTTAGAGAAAATAAGACAGGGTTGAATTACTTTCTCATTCGGATAAGTGCAATGAAAAGAGTATATACTAATGTTCAAACATTTTTATCACTTCCGTAGACTCAAACCATGTGTGCCCAAGCATGATTCTTAGACTGTCACATTCTCAATAAGTTGAGACATAAATCAATTTAGATTTTGTACCCTAAAGCTAAAAAATATGATATAGGGAAAACAATGAATAGCGAAAATACTAACGCTGTTGGTGTGTATCGAACTTTTATAGATTAGAAGCTTTTACTTGTTTTATTGTCATGATCAGAGTAGGGGAGATTGTTTCAAAAAGCTTTCATCTCTGTGACATTTATCGAAAGCCACAAGCAATACGTACAGTTGGCATTGACAAACAAACTTGGGAAAATAAATAAATTTCTCACCGCAGAATTTCTGTCCAAGTGAGTTGGGTTGGGGATTCCCCAAAAGCCTGTCAGATCCAATTATGTTAAAGACATAAGTTGATTTTACCCGTAACTTACCTGATGAAGCCTTTATTTTTAGGACGAATTGATTCTCTACTCACTTATATATTTATCGTATACTACTAGCTGCCCCGACAGACTTCGTTTTGTCTTCGTTCGACAGATATTGTTCTTTACTCTAAGGTAAGTATGTGAAAAGAAAAGTGACGTGTTTACTATTTTCTTCCCAATTTTACGTTTTTTCTTGATAAGAACCTACTTTGCGCCTTAACAAAAATATAAAAAAGCTAATTTTTCGAGCGGTTCTCGAGTTTTGCACTTAGTAGTACATTTGGCGATTCATTTTTAATTATTGTTTTAGGAAAGCCCGTTCTGTATACACATTAAATATCTAATGGCAATCAATTATATTGAAGTGGTAAGTTTAGGTTTCAGGATAATAGCTATAAACCAAAAGCGAACTTATACGTATTATATACTACTACCCTTGACGTATCTTTTTAAAACTATCGTAATTTCTCATATGAAAAATGAAAAATTCAAAATATAAAAAAGGTTAGGTGCTCATAGCCCAGTTGCATTTTAAACTCGTTTAAAAACAAAAACATCCAAGGGCAAGATCCGTAGCATGTACAACGTTGTCTTGCCAGCCCCCATCCCGCACTCGACCAGCGTAGAGACGTGTGACCGTAACCCTCTTCCGAGAGGAGACCCGAACCCAGTATTGGGATATTGATGAAAAAAAATATAGTGTTACCTAGTATAAATTCAATTATGTGACACTATGAGCAAATGGTGAGAACTATGAGCACTATGGCTCTGAGAATCTGGTCGAGTTCAATGCCAAGAAAACACAGGTGTGCGCGTTCTCTGCCAAAAAGTCTCCATTCCTTCCCCTTCCCACTTTTAAGAGCACTCGACTGCCATTACAAGGTAGGCTCGATATCCTGGGCATGGATATCAGCCGCGATCTCAACTCTCGCGAATACGTTGAGAGTGTCACTAGGGCGGCCTCGCGGAAGCTAGGTATCCTTAATAGGGTGAGACGGTTCTTCTCGCCCGAGCATCGGTGTCTGCTTTACAAGACCCAGGTTCGCTCGTGCGTGGAGTACTGTTCTCATCTTTGCGATGGAGCCGCGCAGTATCTGTTCGACGCTCTCGACCGGTTGCAGCGGCGAGCCATCCGCATTGTCGGCAGTCCCCAGACCACCAAGTCCCTTGAGCCTCTGCAGTTGCGTAGAGATATCGCCTCTATGGCAGTCCTCTAGCGCCTTTATCATGGAGAGTGTTCTGAAGAGCTGTTCCAACTGGTCCCCCCTTCCCCCTTCCTATACAGGACAACACGTGCCGGTCTTGGATGTCACCGCTTCAGAGTGGTAGACATACGCTCTCCTACTCACCGCTTCGGTTCTTCCTTCCTGTGCCGAGCGGTCAAAACCTGGAACTCACTACCTGCGTACGTGTTTCCCTCCCACTATGAACCCGGGTCCTTTAAGCGGAGCGTGAAGAAGCATCTCACTAGGCCGCCATAGTGTGGGTCGCCATGCTGCAATGTCCCTATTAGCATTGAGGATGGTGACCACCACTCCTGGATTCTGCTCGTGCTTTTCATCAGGCAGAGCAGAGTCATTTTGGCAGATAAGACATAAAAAAAAAAAAAAAAATTATCATTTAAAAATTGTACTTGGATTTGCCTCCTTTGTTCAAACTATTTATACCTACAAAATCTAAAAACTATCAAAATTCGTGAATTGCTTTAAATCATAAAAAAGTACACAAGAAGATAACAGTATAATATAGTCAAGTTATAATTTATTTAATTTTAACACAACTAAAATTATGTACTGAAATCATAGAACTGTTCTCATTTTACGTAAACCATTAGTATAATTGCTAAAATTTGTTCAGTGGGATTTAGTTTATTGTGGGAAAAGGTAAATGAAGAAACACCTCGAAAATTATTTTGGTAGTCTATATATGTTTGTATTAGATCGTAGCCGTTAAATTTCTTAAACAATTTTAATGAATGAAGTGTCTATAGATTCATAAGAATAGCCCTGGTGACAGAGGCTATGGAAATATCAAGACTTTTCTTGTTACCTACAAATTTACTTCTTTGTCAATGTTACAACTATAATGTTAAATTGTTTAAGTAAACAAAATAACCGTCTAATAAGATCCCCATTTACTCTTTGTTTTTTCTTATTAAATACAGTGTTCTTTGTAAAACATAAGAAGGTCCCTTAACAAGGCAGCAAAACACATATTTTTTCCGATAACACGTTCTCACGACATTTTAATAAAGGCTTGTCTTTAGAAAATAGTGCGCTATAAAGCCCAGCTAACATTTATTTTATAAAATTGAGATACTAAAACTTCCCGGCACTTAGCTTTCAATGAACGACCGTTGTATAGTACCTATTGGTAGCTCTTTTAATATATTGAGAGCACGTAGCGATTTTAAGTTTTGCTGTCTCGTTGCTGTTTTAAAACGACGTTTATAACACATATAATTTTATTAGCAATAATATATTTGAAATATTGCTATTACTACTTTTACTGTTCTTTAAAATCCATTTACAGTTACAGTCTCATGGTAAATGGGGGATTTTCACCGCCGAAATATTACCACTTTTATCAATATACATAAATACATACCGTGGGAGAGCCACGCTTCGGCATGCATGGGCCGGCTCGAGTGATACCACGGCCTCACAGAAAACCGGTGTGAACTAGCGCTTGCGCTGTGTTTCACTGAGTGAGTGAGGATACCGGAGGCCCATATTCCAACCCCTCCCCCATCCCTCTCCCCAACCCCTAAAGGCCAGCTACGCACCTGTGACGCCCCTGGTGCTGAGAAAAAACATAATTATCAGTTTTTTCTCGGTACGTTTGCTGAATTCATAATTACTTTACTAAACCTATAGTAGTCTACTAGTGGACATATGCTTTTCCAAATTCCACGCCACTTAAACAATATTGACATGAGTAAATATTTAAAAAAAAATTTCTTTCTTTTAATTCATAGCTGCACGCGAGGAGATTACCTCAAGGTATACTGGGAAGTCCAAGGGCCGGGTCCACCCGGTGCCATCAACGAGCGCTCAGCTTGGGCCAGGGAGCTATGTGGAAGCAGAGCAGATGCTCCTCCGTCGTTGTACTCTCCTGGGCCATCGCTTGTGCTGGAGTTCCACAGCGGTCCGAAAAAGAACAATGCTACTGGATTTGTGGGGACCTACAGGTTTATTGATAGACGTGAGTCTTTTTTACTTTTAATTATAATATATTAGAATCAATATATAAAAGAAATTATTTTTATTTATTTATTTGCTTACAAGATATGATTACACATTTATGTATTTATTTAATGTTGTTCTTTAATAACTAGTGTATTAAGTGTATGGATAATTTGAGCAGCGTTAATTCATAGCTTAACTGAAAGCTAAGTTATCAGCTCTAACTTACAATAGACACTTGGTAGCCACTAAGTTAATTCTCGTGGCTCTAAATACACTACTTCAGAACTTCTAAGAAGTTAGGCTGGCAAACGATGTTTTGTCCATCTACTACTTATGTAATACTTTTGATTGTGATTTTTACAATGTGAACAGAACGAATTACTTATCATTAACAATATTAGGCTAAGATAATTGTTACTAGATAATTGAAATGAAGCTCGAAATAAATAATAGTTATTGTTATTTTTATCACATTAATATACGAGTACATATTAATTTCATTTTCTTATACTTAGAAAAAAAACAATGCTTAAAACTTAGCCCCTTGTATTATTAAATTTGTAAGTAATAAAATATTCAGTTTTTGTTACTGCCGAACAAATTTACAAATTGGAATAACAAAGATTTCCGCGTGTCTATCACTACACGAATTCATGTGTCCGCCATGTTATTCTTTGTGCCATCCCAAAAACGCTCTAAACGTATTGTAGATGTTTTGATCAAAGCCACGCAGTCCGTTTTTAAAATCCAATATTTATGCAAAGTGTGTGAATAATTCGCGAAGCATTTTTTGTTTGTGGACACCATAAATTGTGACGACATCCCTTGAGAGCGCGGTTTCACGCCGGTCAAAAGAGACATGAAAATTTAAATACACTTTTCCCGTATATTTTAAGGAGCTTAAACACGCCTTACTCAGGATTGGTACTATAAAATAAAACATGCTAAATTATAATATATTGATATTACAATTATTATACTGCGTTCAGGTATTTGTAGTGGTGAATAAACGGTGTATTTGAATATGTATTTTACAGTTGAAGTGCTTTAACAGCGTTATAAGAGTTCTATGATATGATAACTTAATTTAACATAAAAAATAAATAGAAATATCCTAATAACATCGCAAGAAGATTTGTTACAAGAATATCTGGAACCTTTGAGTACTTAGTAGATATTCTAAATATATAAGATTGATAGATTTAAGATAAATTTTATGTTTAGGTGAAAACTCTTCTTCATCAGTACACTTTACTTACTAAAGTATATCACAGATCATTATTTTTTTTTTACAAGCCTGCCAAAATGACTAGTCTGCCTGATGGGAAGCTTGAGCAGAATCCAATGATTCCTATAGAGATGTTTCTGCATTATCTTTTTGACTATTTCACTGCCTCGGTGGCGTAGTGGTAGCCTATGCGACTGCTAAGCTTGAGGTCTCGGGTTCGATGCCCGGGTCAGACCAAATGTTTGTATGAACTGCAAATATTTGTTTCGGAGTTTGGGTGTTTTCTATGTACCTATATTATGCATGTATTTACAAAAAAAAGTATTTAAGTATTTATATTAGTTGTCTAGTACCCATAACACAAGCACTGCTTAGCTTGGGACTAGATGGCGTTGTGTGTTAGATGTCCGGAATATTTATTATTATTATCGAGCCTCCAGTCCCGCACTCAACCACGAATATGACGTCAGGAATGCTGTCATGCCTGGTCCATTCGTGCTAAAATCAGAATGGCTTCACATACTACCCATTTACTTATCAACTCAACAAGGTAAATATCTAAATGTAAGACTTAAAAGTTAAACCAAGCTTATTACCACATAGGATTATTTTTGTAATACTATAAACATATACTGTAACAGTTATAAAGCTACCCTGTAATACAAAGAAAATATCACATATTTCCCCGTCTACACAGCTAAATTTGCAATATCTATAATCTTATACGTAAACTTGAAAGTTGCTGAACCGAATAGCGTCTTTACACTTGAACAAATGTATTTGAAGAGCATCGACGCTTAAAATATCAACCACTGTCTTAAGGTGAAAACCGTGGGAGAGCTATGCTTCGGCATGAATGGGTCGGCTCGACCGGAGTGATACCACGGCCTCACAGAAAACCGGTGTGAAATAGCGTTTGTGCTGTGTTTCACCGAGTGAGTGAGAATACCGGAGGCCCATAACCCAACCCCTCCCCCCATCCCCTTTCCCATCCCCCAAAGGTCGGCAACGCACTTGTGATGCCTTTGGTGTTGCGGGTGTACATGGGCGGCGGTAATCGCTTACCATCAGGTGATACGTCTGCTCGTTTGCCCACTATTCAATAAAAAAAAAAAAAAAAAAAGGTGGCGTAGTAAAAAAATTTTTACAGAAGACGAATCATACTTATTAGCATAATAGAATACAGTTACAATTACTGGCTAAATAGACTCTTAAAATGTTACTGATTATCAAAAAAACATTTTCAATTAGAACTCCTGTTACTAAAACAATTTGATACTCTATGATATAGTGGTGCCTTATTTTATTCTAAGTTGACCGGGTGAACTTTAAACTGCCATATTTTTTAATGTGAAACTGTAGTTTTTTTTATATACTGCTACATGGCTATATGTTTTTCTACAATAAACCAACCACCTGTTTTACCATTTGGTGCACTTTTTTTGTTTTTATGTAAAGCTGCTGCTCAGATTGGGTGCCGCGTGTGTTATAGGCCACCTCTTCCACTCAATGCTATTGCCAGTTCATTCCGATGTTTTGGTAGCTTATTTTGGTATATTATGCTGTACTGGCTTATTTCCTGTTTAACCGTTTTGATGTTAAGATTTTTTTTTGGATTTATTGCTTATGCAATTCGGGATGTTAAACATAGTTCTCATTGCCTTGCTTTGAAATCTTTATAGTATTTCTATGTTGCTGTTACTTGCAGTTCCCCACAGTTGGATCCCATATGTCCAAATAGGTTTTATGGTCGTTTTATAGAACATCATCTTACTGGTGTTACTTAACTGCGAATGGCATCCAGTTAACCAGTAGAAGCTTCGAAGCTTACTATCGAGTTATTTTCGCTTGGTCCAGATGTGCTTCTGCCAATTCAGTCTTCTGTCCAGATGCATTCCAAAAATGATCTTGTCGAGAGATCTCTTAGGTTATCCAGAGTTACACGAGGGTACTGAAGGTTAAATGGACTGATTTAGTCTGGTTAACTCCTTCATTCTGGTTAGCAGTATCTTTTCCAAGAGTTTGCCAACCACTGGTAGTAGATTTATTGTGCTGTAAGAAGTGGTTAACCCTTTCCCTGCAGGGACAATAATAAACAATACTTTCAGTGATATATTATGCTGGATCATTTCTTTTTTTTTACAAGTTTTAATTGTCAAATAAAAAATAAATACTCTTTTTAAGATAAATTTAGACCATTTTGCTAATCTTTCTCTAATGGAAACTAGATCTAAGTTATTGAAAACGATCGTTAGCTGGCTCTTTTTTCCTGCTTATATTTCACTAATGAATTTCCTTTATCAAATTAAAAATTAATAATGAAGACGAAAATTAATTATTCGTTAGTGACTTGTAACTATATATACGCTATTTTCTAATTACGAATATTAACACGTCCTAACAAATTTTACTATAAGTATAGGGAATAATTATATGTGTATGGAAAAATAATAAGTCCAGTTCAAAGACCCACGATGCACTCGTGACGTTTGTAGTCTCTATGGATACTCACGGAACTCAGGTGACGCATCTACTCGTCTACGTTCATAATTAAAAAAGAAGAGTACTGAATCCTTTGTAAGCAATTTCAGGTGTCCTCTAAAATATGAAAAGATTTCGTAAACATTTGATTTTGAACAATTACTCACCCTCAAGACTAATTTAACTTATACTTTACAATTATCTACAAGAAATATTACATGATTAGAATCTCGCCTAACCACAACAATTGTGGCATTTCTTAACCAAATTATCTTCTGTATTTTAATTACATCGAGTTTTAATTAATGTCCTGGGGAATGTTAAGGAAAACAAAATGGGAAACAACTATTCCGGCGGCACTTCTAGGCACCTGGGTTGTTAATTATCTACTTATATTCATGTAAAAACCATTCTTAGCGCGAAGTAAAACACGTTTTAATGATATTAATAATTGTCGTGTTATTTTCTTTAAATGATATGCAGAAAGTTGCTTCAGTCCACAGAAATGTTGTAAGAACGTACAGGTTTGTCGATATTTTATTGTGAAATTAGACATGGCCAAGCATATATCAAATTTTCGCTAAGATAACAATGACAACCAGTACGATTGCAATTTTAAAAAAATCTAGAAATTTATTTATTTATTTTTTTAAAACTTTTTAAAGTTCTAAAGTAATGTTGCAAAAGTTAAAAGAAAATTTTGCTAAAAGACACATACCATTCTTTTTCTTTTTCCACTCCTGTTCCCTGTTCAGCCGGGGTCAGATCTCTTTGTGTGTTTGCGTCAGAGAACTCTGTTTTGGGTTGTCTGTGTGCTAATCTCAGCATTGCGGTATTTATTTCTGTATATTTGACCACCAGGTGGCAAGTGGTCTTCCTCTTTCTCGTCCTCGTGGGCGGTCAGAGATATTTAGGGTCTTTTTGACCGAGTGCTCGTCATTTCGTCTGATGATGTGACAATCGGTGCTACTTTAAACCAACCTCTGACATACTTATTTCGCACTTTTGGACAAAGTTACACCTCCCGCCCATCTAAATGCCTTCTTCATGGTCCAGCACTCTGCACCGCATATCATGTTAGGTCGTACTACCGTTTTGTACACTTTCCCTTTCATTCTGAAGGGCATTTTGCTGTCACAAAGAACTCCTGATCTCCATTTAAGCCAGGCAGTATTGATGCAGTGGTATACGTTTTCATCCTCGTTCGCGTCAGGTGTGAGGACAGTACCTAGGTATTCAAACTTGTCTACTTTGGGTAATGCAAGATTGTCTATGTATATTTCGCATCCCGACTCTGCTGTCCCTCCATAGTCGCATTCTAAATACTCGGTTTTGCTTCGGTTTGTGCATAGCCCATAGTTATGTTAATTTAGTAAAGCATTTTAATGAATATCAGGTTATATGTGTTTGCAATATTATCACGAACAAAGATAAAATGTAAAAGTTTTACAGCTGTAAGTACTATATACCTTCATTACTTTTTAACGATGTGATTTTTATGGATTTTGGATCCATTTTAAAGCTCGTAAATAGTGGATGAGTTCTGTACTAAAACCTTTACGGTCTCACTGTTGCAACAATGTCCTTTAATAGATATTCATTTTTCTCTTGTTAATATGAATATCATTATTACGGAAAATTTAATACTTGTGTTCCGCTTGATAATGTTCAAAGTTACCAAATAGTTTTTTTTATTGAACGGCTTTGTTGTTATCGACCACTTCATCTTGAGCCCAGAGGCAATCAACAATAAAATCTAATCTTAACCGACTTCAAACAAGAAGTTGTTATTTCCAATGTATTTTTATGTGCCCATTAAAATCTTCTCTTCATATTCATCTGTTGATTGATTACGAAAAATAAAAATCTCAAGGTCAGAAGTCATTCATAACCACTTTTATTATCATGCGTATAAATATTTTCTCTAATTATCTTGACAATTTATTTTACTATAACCAACTAAAAACATCTTGCAGTAAGCATCTCAGAATAATGTCTTATAGATCATTTTATTTAGGATTATCACTATTTTTTTAGTATTTACACAAACAAATAAAATATACGACAAGTTGCAACAAAAACTTTCGGTTAATAAGTAACATAATTACTAGGTGTAGTATATTGAAAGAGCTCTTTGCCATCACTATTTAATACGCTTCCGCATTGCTGACTCCTTTTATCTAAGAGGAACTTTATGAGCCCGCATCTTTATAGTTCTTCATGCGTAAGTAACTATACAGAAATAATAATACCCTGAAATTAAGGAATAATGAATAGTTAATCATTTTAAATTCTACCTTTCATAGATCATATCGCCTTATCAAATTTTAAGCCTAATCTATAAGCATTTAAAAATAAATTAAATTTGTGTAGAGACTCCTGCTTTACATATGTAGATAGAAACAAATGAAAAGACATAAAATAAATGTTAGAAAGAATGCAAAAACATAAAAGCGTTTAATAATTAAAACCATAAATACAACACACTGTCTCCAATTTTGCCTTTTAAACATGAAAAGAAATAGAGAAATATAATTGTTAAACTGTTTAAAACGATTAGTGAGATACTAACGAAGGTGTCTTCATAGCCTGTCCGGATTCCTTGAAAACCCCCGCTTTAATATTTAATTAAGAGATAGTTACAAGAGAATTTCAAAGCGTTGGAGTTTGAATTTTGCCTCCGGGTGATGTTAAATGAAATTCTCCAATACTATTCATCCACAGGAAAAGTCCATCCAGTTATTTATTACAAAATGATGACGTTAAAAATATGATTTATTAATCTAAATGAAGATTGGTTGCTCTCGGTTGTTGGAGGCTACTTAAAGATGTGAAAACAGCGACACTACTTATACTAATAAACATTCTATTTCAATTTTATCTATTTCCTGAACGCTATAATGTAATGAAAATGTTAATACATGTACTAACTTTAGTCATAGGTAGAAACTCTTCATTTTTACATAATCACACATGAGCTTAATGAATATAAATAAGTTAGGAACAGAAATAGATTATAGTTTTAATTAGAACGTAAGTAACTATGAATCACTTATCTAGGAAAAATTGGTTAGAGAAATCGGCACTATCGCGAATGGAGTCACTGGATAACTTAGAACACTTTCTCGATCAAAACATTAAGCAATATTTTTAAGGCATAATAATATAGTAGAGGTCTCATACATCTTAAAATAACGTCATTGATTCATCTATACTTAAGTTCACTCATTAACTTTACTAAACCGAAACTCCTCCTGAACTTGTAACAAATTGCTTCCTCATCCGTCACCATCCATCAACACTGTCCATTTATGCTACTTAACTTAGTAATATGTTCAACAACATTGTGCTAATATAGTTTAGTAACGTTCGTGCTTATAAATAATGGTCAATCGTGAACCGTATTAAAATATCACTTTATTATACCCTTGTGGGGGAACGGGTATCATGTTCCACCCAACACAAAGGGAGGATCCTCCAACCAGGCGAGGTGATCATGCCTGGCGGGCTACTGCCCAACAGTCGATGTTGGGATGTTGTATATATGATAATCGGCGCGAGAACTTCTATTGCGCGATTCAAGATTGGTAGTTACTCCGTGTAGTGCGTTACTTCGTAGTTCAGTGTATCTTCGGTAGATGGCGCTGTAGTAGGTTTTTACTGTTGTGTTATATGGATGTGGATGTCGCCACACCCTCGTCTGTTACTTTTGAATGACAAAAAATAAATTAAGTATGCCTACTTCAACATATTCATTTTTACTGTATAATATTTGCAGCTGTTTCAGCTAGTTCAATTCATCTAAAAACTAAATTAATATTACTCACTGCTCTTTTGTTCATAATAAATAAATAAATATTCCGGATATCTAACACACAACGCCATCTAGTCCCAAGCTAAGCAGAGCTTGTGTTATGGGTACTAGACAACTGATATAAATACTTACATACTTTTTTTTTGTAAATACATACGTATAATAATAATAATTTATAACTGTTCCCCATGTAAAGGTTGATTTGTCATTCGTCAATATGAGTAAACAATTATGAAACAAAACACGATAGTTCAGTAAGTAAGCATAAGGTGAGAGTTCTGTTTGTTTTTTTTTTTAACTTCCATCCTAACATTCAATCTTATTAAAGAATTTTCACTTACCTCAGCTTATATTTAGCAGTTGATTTAATTTCAATACAATCATTATCATTCGTACAAAGAGCTTTATCTTAAGTTCATATTTAATTCAGTTTGCAGTTCAATGCCAAAAGATATTGACAAACCAAATACTAAATTTTATTAATTTTATTCAGATATTTAATATTGAATTTTGGAAGTGAATGTCTTATTCAAATGAAGTAAAACGGATTCAATCAGAGATTTTATTACAAAGTTTAAACTTAGAGCTAAATTTCATAAATATCTGTAAAATATGTTTCTAAATATTAGTGGGAATATGTTATCTACCGTTTTATGCAAGAAACAAACGTTCTTTTTAGTTAAAACTAATATGTTTTTATGTTTTGATTTATTTCATACAGTTAAGATCGTTTTTCTTCTCACCATCAGGCGATACGTTCCCAACCCGCACTCGACCAGCGTGGGGACGTATGGCCTTAATCCTCTCCTGAGAGAAGACCCGAGCTCAGCAGTGGGACATTATGGGTCGTCGATGATACGTCTGCTCGTTTGCCCCCTATTCCGTAAAAACAGTACAGAAATATTCAGAATAAAAACAATTCGTTTTAACTAAAAGTTATAATAGATAAACATATTCAATGTAAATAATGTATATGTACAATATGTACATTCTTAAGATGTTTATGAAGTAGATATTACAAGGGTACGATAATACAGAAACTCAGTACTCTCCATTCATATGATAATATAACAATCCCTGAGAACTATATATATGAAAATTTCAAACAGATCCAATATTATGCATGTACATGTATGATTTAAAATGTTTACGAACATAAATTTTAAAAGTTACTATACACACGCTTAGGTTTTAGTAATACCATATTAAATTTTATTACTCAAATAATAACGCATCTCTACATTTAAATCTACACTAATATTATGAAGAGGAAAGATTTGTATGTAACGAATAAACTCAAAAAGTACTGGACCGATTTTAAAAATTCTTTCACCATTCGAAAGCTACATTATCCACGAGTAACATAGGCTATATTTTATTTTGAAAAAATAGGGTTCCGTAAGATATTTGCGTTTTTCAAGAAACAAGGTGTAAAAAATCAACTAGAAAACTAACTTATTTTACGATTTACAATAATATAGCTTATACATCAGAATAACATGTAGGTTATAATTTATAAAGATACTAGCTTCGCCTCGCGACGTTGCCTGTGATTATTGTCGTACCGCGGGTAGCACCGCGGGGTTCAGCTAGTATTTTATATAAACAACGATTTATTCTTTAGTGTATATTAAATACTTGTTAATATTGTTATATTTTTATTATCTTACTATAAACACGCTTCATAGAAACTTCGAGTAACAGAATGGTACTTAATAAATTTTGTTACGATAAAGTTATAAGTTTCATATCTAATACAGTAAAAATAAAAGTTTGAAGTATACATAAGAAAAACTCTATATACTTGTATAACAAGGTGCTTACGTTAAAAATAACCTTGATTCTCTCTTAGAACGAAAATAACAACGTTTCTTCCATAGTTTGAAGTGAGCAGTTACTAGTTCACAGTTTATCTTCTTAACGTTGTAACATTTTGAAATCGATGTTACTAGTATTTCAATCTAATTGGTAAAACAAGTAATAGTTTCTGGTACAGATCTTATTTAACCAAGACTTTACTATGAACATTTAGGACGGGTAACTGCCAAAGCTATAATGAATAAATAGTTCAATTTTTTATATATATATTGTGTATTTGTAATCTAATATATAAAATTCTCGTATCACGGTGTGCGTAATTGATCTACTCCGAAACGGCTCCACCGATTTTCGTGAATCTTAGCGTGCGGCTCGGGTGGAGAATCGGACAACATATATTTTTCACCCCCCTAAATGTTAATGGTGGTCCACCCTTAAATTTTATTTTTATGGCAATACAACGTTTGGCGGTTCAGCTAGTATGCTATAAAGGAAAAGTCCTTATAGCATATTCTTAAATTAAAACAAAATTACGCTTTATGTACTGCTTTATGATAATACAGTTATTGCTGTTAGCGCACCAAGAATTCTGTGTTTTTGAAGTGAAAGTTCTTCAGGCGCGTTGAGCAGTTTTCACATGTGCCGATATGAGCAAAAATCATGTAACACGCATCATCATTATAGCTATATGTACACTGTGTATATATGTGTAGTTTTTGGGTAAACAAAAACCGTGAAACTCGCGTCATCGTCACACACTTCACAAGTCACTTAGTTTTCACTTCTGTCGGCAGTCCCCAAAGACTGCTCCGCATTTTTATTTAGCGTTTCATTTGTTCTATCGTATCTATTGTCCATCATCTGTTTAGTTATTCCATTAAGATTAGAAGAAAAATTGAACTAAGAATATTATAAACCAAACACCATCCTAAAAAAATTGGGAGGAATCTTAACTTCAAAGTTAGAAATTTGTCTACCACCTGCGTTCTTATATTTGTCATATTATAAGCAGTCATAACTTATCACAGTACGGTAAAGACTTATTTCTTGGAGCTGGGAACTATGCGACGGACTTAGAAATAAGGTTTGTAACGATTGAGGCGATATTGTATTCTAAATGCATGGCAATATGGTGTAATATCGTATTTTCGGTTCCAGAATGGAGACTCTCTCGAGTCAAGTTAGACAAATGTTTGTTAAGGAGTTTCCACACCTGTGGCCATGTTATATGTCTCTGTCAGGATATTCCTGTTATCTGTACTGACAATGATAGAAGGTATCATATATTTGACGTGATGGTCATTAATGATATGAGTGATGTTTGTCGCCGTGAATTTGACATCTTGAATAGACTGTCATCTATCGGTTTGATGGATAACCACCTGTTTAAAGCACCTGAAAATGTTTGTAAACACCACTGTGCAGACACTCACCGTTAAACTATATTGCTATGCTTTGACAGTTCCAAGTGTATATCTTGCAATAATGGTTTACTTATGTTGTTACACTACTTATTATACTACTAACGTCGCTAACTAACTAAAACGTATGTATCTGATTTTAATTAGAAATCACTATACAAATTAAATATAAAATATAATGCAAATCTTTCTGTTTACTATCAAACTACCGTAGCTATCGTATACCTGTTAAGTAATCCTTATTTTTCAATCTGTAAGCGGGTTAGCATTCATTTGTTTAACAGCGCTTAAACGTGGTTTTTGATACTGTTTCAACATTTTTTTATGCTTTCTTTATTATAAATATATTAATAGGTTATAAATATTACATCTACACGCACTGTCAAGATTAAATATCTACAAAATCGAGATGCAATAGATTTATTACTGCTTTAATAATACTTTTTCACAGTAGGTGCATTACTAAAAGAATGGTCGGGTGTAAATCTGAGAAAATCCTTCGCTCGACGGCCGAAGACGCTCAAATAGGATCAGGTCAGGCTTTGTGAGGAAGGCTTATCGGCAGCTGGGCGCCATGCATATTAAAACTGCCTCGAGATCTAGCAACTTCAGTCAGAATATTCTATTAGTTCGGACATAAATGTGATGAAGCAGTTGACATTTAGTATTCTCGAGGTCAGTAGTCGACGTTTCGACGTTAACAGGATTTATGTTGTAATTATGTTTTCTGTACTAAATAGTGAATGTAAATAAAAGGAGAAAATTAATGGTAAGTTAAATATACTTTACAAAGAATATTATATATTAAAGGTCAACTAAAACAAAAAATGTCGAATTTTTATGTCCCATACCATAATATCTGAGCTGCCGATGTGATAAACGATATATAGACATACAAAATATATTTAATTAATGTAGATATCTTAATTACCTCGAAACTTAGACAAAGAAACTTCACCTGTTGCCTCCATACCAGGCAAATGGCTTACCTCGATATAAACAAATTACTACGATTACAATATTTATTTTTAAATATTCACTTCACTCATGAACACCTACAGCTTCAAGACAATAACTGGTTTTCACTAATTGCAAAGCACAGTATTGTTGTAAATTTAACATATTTTAATAAAAAAGAGAAATGAGAGACTATTTCATCACTGCCTGTTTAAGATCCATAAAACCGACCTTTGCACAAATTTTCTTTTGTGTCTTTTCTAAATATATCCACACAAGATTTTAAAAAAAATTGACAGCAAATTTAATTTTTTTGCCGGATGGCTTTATAAAGAGGAATATAGAAAGTGCCTCTTTATATGCTAAGTGATGGAACTCAGCAATACGAAACAGTACTTCTATATTTTATATATGTGCATGCACGTGAAACTTCTTGCAAAATATTTTGTTAGACGTGCTTTCACTCAGCGCATTCTATTTTGGGTACGTGTTTACACATTTGTTTACCTTTTTTATATTACATTCTTATGGCTACGGCTTCAGTTGGGTTAATGTATATAATTTCTCTGTATTTTTTTATTTTATTGAATAGTGGGCAAACGAGCAGACGTATCACCTGATGGTAAGCGATTACCGCCGCCCATGAACACTAGAGGCGTCAGAAGTGCGTTGCCGACCTTTGAGGGATGGGAAGGGGGATGGAGGGAGGGGTCGGGGTATGCGCCTCCGGTATCCTCATTCACTCGGTGAAACACAGCACAAGCGCTATTTCACACCGGTTTTCTGTGAGGCCGTGGTGTCACTCCGGTCGAGCCGGCCCATTCATCCCAAAGCGTGGCTCTCCCACGAAAAATATGTATATCTATATATAGGTACTACTCAGTAGGCATAGGTTTCACTATCATAGGTGTTTAAATATAAGGTTTATAAACCTCTTATCCTGGAGAGGAGGATTTTGAGTGTTGGGCAACGCATTAATGACTCTTAGATCCCCATAGCCACCAATGCAAACTCTAACATTACAAAGGATCATAGTTCCTTTTTTGTGGTCTATCACGTACCTATAAAGTCCATAAAATATACCTTAATCTCTGTGCCAAATTATTACTAGTGTTATTCTCGAACTTATGAGGAACATTTTATACTTAAACTGTACTAGCTGTTGCCCGCGGTATATATATAATAGTAGTCTATGTCCTTCTTCAAATTTCATTTAAATAGGTGTAGAGTATTACCAAATTTATATCAATCGGTATTCAGGTTTATGCGTGAAGTAGTAAAGGACAAACAGACAGACAGAGTTACTTTCGAATTGAGTATGGATTTGCACTTCATTTGTGATTTATGAACATGACCCTTTATTACAGTTTCTTCGTTGGTTTCGTAGCCATTTATTACAGAGACACTTTATTTCAAGGACTATAAAGGTTTCAATTGTATTAAGGTAATAGTTAATAATATACCGGTACCTTTTAATACATATTATCTTTATGATAGTATGAAATTATAATAACTATTTATCATATTCAACTTTGAACTTCAACTTCCTACGACCTCATTATCAATGATAGATAAGTATAATACGCACGGTTATCAGTGCACAAATAAATTTGAATAGGCTAATATACTTAAAGGTCTATAATACATTTAGTTTCACGACTACCTCGGTGGCGTAGTGGTAGCGTATGCGATTGCTAAGCTTTAGGTCTCGGGTTAGATTCCTGGGTCGGACCAAATCTTTGTATGATTTGCAAATATTTGTTTCGAAGTTTGGGTGTTTTCTATGTATAACATGTACGTATTTACAAAAAAAATATATATAAGTATTAATGTCAGTTGTCTAGTACCCATAACACAAGCTCTGCTTAGCTTGGGACTAGATGGCGTTGTGTGTTAGATGCAGGTACTATAAATATTATAAAAAAAAATCTAAAAACAATATAAGAGCGGAGGTAAACTTGCTTCGTATAATAAATACGCAGTAAAAAAATAGATAGTTATCTATTAACTAAACCACCTTCTCAAAACTGAAATGTGTAAATAGTATACATGTATTTTTATATAAATATGTGAAGCAAAAATATTGTAGCCCTTTTTAGGAACATTATGCGAACGAAGGAGTACGAAATTTGACACATTTAAAGTTTATATGCAGAAGAATTTCAACTACTAGAATACCGCAAAACCATTTATAAATAATAAGATGACTACATGAGACAATTCAAACCGTTCGACTTGATATTAATTGGACTAAGATAAAAGAAATCGGGATAAAAGAAAACAAAAATACCCGATAAATCTATGAATCATATAAGTAGTACTTTTTATGTTCATAACGGACCTTTTCGGACGGGCCGGATTTATTCATTATGTTTGTTTCATTAAAACTACTCATATACTCGTATACCTGTTTATTATTAGAGTAGCTGTTTGCAGCTCAATCCAGGTCCTTGTCAACCACATATAATGAGCTTCTAGAAAGAGTTCATAAAAACAATACCACTTACCTGTTATATTTCATAGCAGTTAATTCTCATATATATCTATCCCAGACTCTGCACTTACTAGATTTCATATTTACAAATATTTTGAACATGAATCCTTATTGTAATAAATTATTTCTATTTTTTGCAGGTAAATGTACTTACTTTTTTTATTTATAAAAACAATGCCCGAATTAGGAAACTACATCCTGTGTCGAAGGGACTTTACAAACACACATGAAACAGACACAGAAAACAACCAGATTTAGAACAACAATTTGTGGATCACACAAAATATTTTCCCATGTAGGATTTGAACCAACCACACTTGCGCAGTAGGAAACGGCGACCACTTCAGCTACTAACCCACACGTCCAATAGCTACATATCTATCTATTTAAATAAAAATGAATTACAAAAATGTAAGTACGACCATAACTTTCAATCGACTGCACCAAATCGAATAATTCTTTTTTTCATGTATTTGTTATTGTCAGGACAATGTTTGTATTAAAGGAATTTATAAAAAAGGAGGTGTTATATTCTCTTAGTCTGCTAAGTTCAATACACTGCAGCGATGTGGGAAGTTGACACGGGTTTATATATTTTAGTTTACACATTTATATTCACAAAAGTAAATAAGGCGATACGAAGTTCACCGGGTCAGCTAATTTACCATACTAATACCATGCTATCTTTATATATATTTTTAGATCCATAAAGTTTGCTTCATCCTAATTAGCACTATTTAGTATCTATTCTAAGTACAAGACTTAAAATAGTCCTGCAGATTCTTATCAAGAGTATATGTATAATATTATATAGTACAATTATTATGTCAGTGATAAATGTCAGGATGTTACAGCCATGGGTTCAGTACATTTTTTTAATGATTTTTAAGTTTCGAGATTTTCGACACTGAGTAAACTTTAGTATGAAATTGTAACAAAGAATCAATTGTGAAGATATTACTAAGGAACCTCTGCTATTTGCGATTTCTACACACTTGCATCAAAATATATAACAATGGAGTAACCAATAACAGAGTTAGAAGATATTTATTTATTGTAAATATTTTATGGTTGCTGAGAATATGCTACAGTTTCACCTTTGTTGGTGTTTGTAAGTATGTAATATTCGTCATATTCAAAACAGTATATAACACTAGATAAATTAATTCTTTTGGTTTCTTGATCAGGCTTGTGGCTTGTTCTCTTTCGGCATCAGGTTCTTTGTCTGCAAGAAATAAGAAAAATAAGATTTTTGTTTGAGATGAATATTTAACAGCAGCGCAATCGTTATCTCCCACCGGTTATAAAAGAAAATAATACAGATTCTTTTTCAGTATTTTATTTTCAAACTGACTAACGTTAATCATTTCTGAAAATAGTCAAATAGAAAAAGTGTGCGAACACTATATTTTGTAACACCAACAGTAGGGGCTACCTTTGTACTGCGGCTCACGCTGCGGAGCAAAACTAGTCTATAAAAATAAGACTAAGTTACTCTTTATGTCATCAGCTATTTGCCAGTGAAAGTCCCGTCAAAATCGGTTTAGCCTTTCAAGAGATTAGCCGGAACAAACAGACTGACAGACAGTCAAAAATTGAAAAAAATGTTATTTTGGTACGTTTCGTGTAAACATACATATGCATTTAGAAAAAAAAGCGGTTATATTAATATTTCGTTTTTCTTTAATGCTTGTCGGTAGTTAAAACAAGGGCCTACTTTTCTTTTCGTTTTTCTATTTTAAACGCCTACCTACCCACTAGGTAATACAAACTTATTTAAAGTACGTTACAGTCAGTTAGGTTACGGTACGTTAAGTATATAAATATCATTAATACCTTTTTATCAGCCACATTCATTCCTTTAAGTTTCAAATCAAAGACTACCATCGTTAAACATTTAGAAAAATATTACTCAAAATACCTTCTTACCAAAAAATAAACAAATTAAAAAAAATCAAGTGTGATTGGCTTTGTACAGTTCACTTATAATAAGTTTTTAATAGGTATATCAATCGAAATCAAAATATTTGACTTTTTGTAATCTAAAAAACTCCAACATCTAACTGTATCCCCTGATTCTATTACACATAAAGTTAGATAATAGTACCTATTACAAGTAGTAGGTACCACACAGAAAGACAATATTAATATAATTATACTCACTGCATCCTTTACTTTGTCAACAAACTCGTTAAAGTCCTTTTGAATACGTTCAGGATCAATTAAAGTTTTTACATTGTCAGCAAATTCCCCAAATTTATTTTTGGCTAAGTCGATATAGTTCTCTGTACTAGCCGCTGCGGGTGCATCGCGTTTGACAAAGGTATGAGCCTGAAAGAAATTATTATAATAATGTATATTTTTTTACTATTAAAATACAAAAAAGAATGGCAAACACATTGCATCGACAAAGGATTTAAAGTTAAATTCTTACACAGCAACGACTTGAATTAGGAGTAAATTGTAGGTCAAAAAATTTACATATTAAGCTTTTGTAATGCAATAGGTGACTAGTTAAAGCCCATACATTACGAGTATATGTACTCATGCTACAGCATGAGTACTTTTTAAAATTATTACTTTTTAAAAGGCTTTATATTATATACATATAATATAAAGCCTTTTAAAAAGTAATAATACCTGTACAGTATATTCTTATAGCAAGACAATCGACTGAATAAGTCAGTCGTAAGTCAGATCTGTTTTATAAGCAATGATATAACTTTTTATTTAAAAAGTAAACAATGGGATTCTTAAGAAATCACGCATAACTTTACTCATTACAGTGCAGTTTTTTTTGTATGACTAGCAACTAAAGGACTACGACATTATGGTGAAGTTATTTAACTGAAAAAACTGGTGATAAAGAAATATTAACCAGAAGAGTTCAAAAGTGTTTTAAGATTAATAAATTTAAAAGTACTCACACTAGCCAGGCCAATAGCCAAAAGGATAATGAATAACTTATTCATTTTTGATATTAATTAGTTCAAAATGTACGACCTCACAGCTTTACAGCACACTTGTTACTGAAGTATCGGCATACGAAATCCCATTTATCTAGAGCTCTACTGGGAACAAATGTTTGTTTACTATCGTGACCCCGAACCATTGGTTCTTGGAAAGCTAATTTATTAATTAGCTTGCAATGGCCGCTAATTGTTAAAGACTTGGGATGTCGTCATGTACAAATTTTTAATCATATTTCTCTAACCATTATTTTCCTTACAAAATAGGATACAGAATAAAAGAAATTCGAACAATGAAAACCGATTTTTAACAAAATATTCTAAAACAAATGTGCTCTAAAATTAAAAAAAAATACATATTTTTGTGTTTATATTAATTGTTATTTTTAGAGTCGTTGTTAGATATCAGATAAGTAGACAGCTTAGAATCAGAAGCAATAAATACCATTGGAATCTCGTAGTGACTATTTCTTGCTAGTTATAATCATGTGATTGTAATATGTCCCATTTGGCGCTCAATAAATGTGCAAAGCTGTAACATATAAGGTCTACATCTAATTTATGTTTTTAAAGTTACACAGTAATACTGTAAATTGTGGTAATAATTTGATCCGTCTAAATGATTTTGTTCCGGCCAATTCGAGTTAATCCATGCGTTCTGTATTTGAAAATGTTTTTTTGGTATTGTTATTCACGACAATAGACAAAGTAAGAGTAGGTTCATACGACAGCTATTGAGTTTATGATTTAAACAGTATAACCATTATTTTCTAAAGAGTAAAATGATAAGAATTTTGAGTAAAGAAAGTTTGTTTTTGGAATTATATTTGAACAGTATTTTTTGTATGCAAAGAAAGGCATCCTTGAAAGTTTACCTCAAAATGTCACTTCAAAATACGATAAAACGATTGCAATTGTATTTCAGCAAAACGAAAAGTTCATCGGTCAATTCAGTAAACCTGCACGTTTTGTCCAGTAGTTTAAGTTGTCGTCACGCTGCTTTTTAATGCACTATGTGTTGTGGGTTCAAATCCCGCATCCACAAATTGTTGTTCTGAGTTTGGATGTTCTTTGTGTCTGTTTCATGTGTGTTTGCAAAAGTCCCCCGCGACTCGGGATTTAAATTCCTGAGGTGTTAGTTGTTTTCTATAAAAAAAAGGTATCGGATCGATGAGTACTTTTTACATTTTTTTAAATGGTTTAGTATTGCCCCAAACGAGGATACATTTATAATAGTATTTTGAACAATCCTATAAATTTTCATCTGGGTGCGAACTCTTTTATAAAAGTATTTATATATGCTCCTAAATTGGAAAATGAGAGTATGACTTGCCCGATATACAGTGCTATACGGTGCTAAGAAACATTGGTGTCACAAATGGTCTTAGGTGCTTATTATCAATGGAGTCATTTGTTAAAGTGAGTTGTACATTTGCTAATAAGTGCGTAAGTGATTATTGCCTTTATGTATGCCTATATGTATATATAGTGCCTATTCTAATACATACTTACAGCTACTTAACAAATACAATATTTATACTGCATTACTTATATCTGATCGTGGGAGTGACGAAGATGGTCTGTCATACTGTGGCACTTTTAAGGTAGTTCTAACAGAAATCAAGTTAAGGGAACGTAGATTAAAGTGGTACGAACGTAATCAGGAGAAGGTCAAAACAGCACGTCGTAAACACATCTCTACCAGATGGCAAAAGCAGCCGATGATGACCTTCGTTGACGTGGTGAACCAGTACGACTACACTCCTGAAGAAGGAGAATTTAACCAAACTGAACCGGCTAGAAGGAAGAAAACTTATATCTGATCGTCAGAGGGCCATGCGTCGACATAAATGGGCGAGCTCGATCGTATTTACGCTTCAGTCTCACAAAAAAAACTGTTAACCAGTTCTTCTTTCTCATTCATCTTCACCGAGTTAGTGTGTGTGTGTGTGTGTGAACAAGGTTACCGGTGCCTAAACTCTTCTCTTGCGGATGGAATAAAGGGACGGTGGCACACTTATGACTCTTGCTTTGCAGGTGTCCATGGGCAACGATAGTCTTTTTTTTATGGAATAGTAGGCAAACGAGCAGACGTATCGCCTGATGGTAAGCGATTACCGCCGCCCATGGTCACCCGCAACACCAGAGGCGTCACAAGTGCGTTGCCGGCCTTTGGGGGATAGGGAGTGGGAAGGGGGAGGAGTTGGGGTATAGGCCTCCGGTATCCTCACTCACTCGGTGAAACACAGCGCAAGCGCTATTTCACACTGGTTTTCTGTGAGACCGTGGTATCACTCCGATCGAACCGACCCATTCACGCCGAAGCGTGGCTCTCCCACGGTTAAACTTGTATATTCCCATTGGGTGACCCGTCTGATCGCTTGCTAGTCTATATAGACTATTTTATACAATTACAACACATTATAAAAGCACTCTGCCGGTGTGTCCTCTAGACTTTCTCTTATTGATCGTATAATATCCTTTACTTCCGTGGAAAGTTATTGAGGTAATTACGTCATTGCCCATACGTTAGTGAACCAATTCTTATCACGATTAGAGTAAATTGTTTGAATGAAAACTTGAAAATTAAATTTGTTTTATACTACCTACAACACACATTAAATCTTTAAGTATAGTTATCAATCTCTATTGATAATTACTCCAGTTTGGAGGGATGATGAAATTCATTTCACCTAAACTTTAGTGAAGAAACATATGAGTTAATATTTCTTTGTATATCTTACTCAAATTGTGATCTAATTACTCATTTAACAGCAGTCTTATAAGTGATAGGTTATCTATTTATTTCTGGGGTCATTATTCTTCCGTTAGAATATAAACAGAGTAATTAGAAAATAATAACATTTTATAATTAGGTGCTTAGCTCATTAATCACATTGTGTGACTTATTGTTTATTTGATCGTAATCAAAACAAGACCACCATATAACAACAGGAACTAACTCATATATTGATAATAGCAACATCTTCCGAAAGTTATAAGATTTCAGGCATAATATGGTTATATTTCATAATTTAAAATACAGACGTGTTGCTGGTGAATTTGTTTCATCGCTTTTACTTCCCAGCTAAAATACTAGGAAGTAGTAATGGGTGGGTATTTTCGGGGTCTGTTTTAAGTAAACAATTCGTTTTAAAAATACTTCTATTTAATTTTCAATTATGAAATGTACTTGCATTTTCTAGATGTCCGAAATATTTATTTATTTCACATTACACATAGAAATCATATTATACATAAACAACATCTAAACTCCGAAACAAATATTTGCAGATCATACAAACATTTGGTCCGACCCGGGAATCGAACCCGAGACCTCAAGCACAGTAGTCGCATACGATACCACTACGCCACCGAGGCAGCTACACTAACATTTTACAGATACATTAAGGAAATATTTTTGTTAGGTAACTCTTTCACTTGTTAACCTTTCAATTCCTGGCATAATTTTAAACTTCCCTTTTGTAAACACTTTTATTTTTCTCAGAACCCGTAAAACAACGCACATTGTAATTTATGCCGGTACAGTAAAAACAAAATCGTGGTCATCAGTTATAAATATTTTTCCTTTCTTTATATGGCATTAAAATTATACAGCTTTAACCACGAACCTGTTCTGGGTCGTCATTTACTCTGCATTACCCTTTAATAAAACAAGAACCATTATTTACTTAGGACAAAACATTTTAATACATACTTCTGCATAGATTGGGTACGAAATTGTTCTTGCCAGGGTTTTCATGTTTACTTCGACCCTCATTTAAAGATATTTGTGAAGTGGGGATAAAAGAAAATCTTTTTTTAATATTCTCTGTCTGGGTTATGTTCATAAAGATTTTGTTTACGTAGCTATTGATAAACTTCGTTACAGTACAAAGTGCATGTTTCGTTATAGGAAAATATCACGTTACAACGTATGTGGCTTATAAGAGAAATTATTTAAGAAAATAGTTCTTGAAAATTATGTATTATGTGTCATTTTACTTTATAAAATATTTAAAAGAAAACACTTCTATATAAATAAATTCTAAATTGAAAAAATTGCCCACAGAAGTAATACAAGCAGCAAAATTTATTTCCTAGTACCGCCTAATAGTTCTTAATATAAATGTATGTGTGTTAATAAACAAACTATACTCAAGTAAACTAATATTTTGTTCCTTGGTCTGATAAGGGTAACAAACAAACATTCTAAGCCGTTAAAGGGTGACCGTTGAGTCGTATTATCTTTTAGATAAATTAATTCCTTTGAGCTAGGAAAATTTATTAAGAAATGTGATATTTAGTATTTAGAAACGATCTGAAAATATTAAGATGCCATTGCGCAATTAAACCAAAACTGATAGTCAGTAGTAGCTATATAAAACTTTGCGCAATGGCATCCTAATATGCCATTGCACACATGAGAAAAAGTTTGTCTTTTTCAACAACCTTTAACAGTTTACAATTGCAGATAGGGTTCTCTTTAGAACGGAGGTTTTGGCCTACTATATCACGCGCCAGGGAGCGTGCGTGCACTTCTGGGCCCGAAGGGGACATCGGGGTTTCCACTCAGAATGGGTCATCTGTAACCCATAGGTGGATGGTTCAAGATACGTCGGGGTGCCAAGGATTTCCCTACTACTATTATTTGAGACGGCTTGCGGTTTTTAGTCGGTTAGAGTCCGACATTTACACGATCAGATGGCATCGGGGGGGATATATTAAATCACATAGACAAAACTCGCTTACCATCAGGCGATACGTCTGCTCGTTTGCCCCATATGTTATAATAAAAAAAAACACTGTTTAAATTAAAACCCAGAAGAGTATAGACAAGAAAATTTATTTAATAGCAGAAATCCTGTTGAATATAAAGCATGTTCACTTTTTGAAATCTTTAAAAATGTCATAATTGTTTCCTTCGATATTTAAACAACGAAGTTCTTAGTATTTGATATCTGGCATAAATTATTATTTAGTCAGCAGACGAAGCAGGACTAGAACTTGGAGCTGTCAAATCTTCAAACTGAAATAAGAGAACAAAATTTTATATTTTATAAAACATAAAACAATACGTACATTTTTGTATCACAACAATATAAATAATTCTTTGTAACTATGTATGTTTGTAACAAATTGGGCATAGAGATACTTTGATTCTTGAGGAAGAACATAAGCTAGACTTTATTGCAATACCTGACATAGACGGGGTTGTAGTCACGGGCAAAATCTAGTTATATAACATTTCTTTAATAAAATCTCAATAAAGTGAAAGTGTGATTATGAGTTTGTCATAAACGTTTACAATTTTATATTTTACTAGTTGACCCGGCTAACGTTGTTTTGCCATGTATATTATTTTAGGAAAAAAAAATCATGCAAATAAATTAAAGGTTTTAATTAATAAATAAAAATAGGGGTTGATCGTAGATGATTGAAAATTCAGGGTTGGATGTATTTTCTAATGTTGTATCATTAAAAAATATATAGATGTTGACCGATTCTCAGACCTACCCAATATGCACACAAAATTTCATGAGAATCGGTCGAGCCGTTTCGGAGGAGTTTAACCACAAACACCGCGACACGAGAATTTTATATATTAGATGTACTATGTATATTATCAATCCGACATTATTTGTTCTTTTATTGAATAGGGGGCAACCGAGCAGACGTATCGCCTGAAACTAAGTGATTGCCGCTGTCCACGGTGCAACTTCAGAGGCATCACAAATGCGTTGCCGGTCTTATTCCGAATTTTATTCCATATGGTTACGGTTCCATTGAATGTTTATGTACCTATTTCAATAAATTTAAAAGAAAACCGTGTGTAAATAACACACGGTTTTCTTTCACGGTTTGCCGCGAAAACACACGGGCGTTTATATTTTACTTAATTATACACCAAATGTTATGTTTAAATTCAAAACGCTGGTATTATTTGATTCAAGTATTACCGCTTTAGACAATCTGTTGAGCTGATCACCAACGATATTAAAAACAGGCTGCAATTTCTTCTCCACGTTGACATCACTTACAGCTTGTGCTAGACTTTTATCAATACAATTCTTTAATGAATCCATGTTCTTTTTGAAGGCGTCTATAGGATCCGGTGGAGGCGATGATACATCTCTTTTGACGAATGCGTCGGTCTGTAAAAATATGAAATATTATTGATATTATGTGTAATACGTTTAATTTTTATTTGATTAGTGGCGGCTGTCCTCACAAATTATTATTGAAAAATATATCATAGTTACTAATTTTACAGCATAAACGCTTTAAGTGTTATTTGTAACTAATTGTGTTGGAATGTACTTGTCTAGTACAGTTACTACACGTTAACATTGTAAATCGACTGATCTGTTCGCATGCTGAGATGCGTTACAAGTCTAGTGGAAAATTGTATATAGTTGTATTTTGTTATTTTTAATTATTATTTTGATGCAAATAGTTTCTATGGAGAATTATCTTATTACTAATTAACATTTTATGCTCATGAGTCTCTTGACGGATTTTCACACAATTTGTGATTAAACTTTTATATCCCAACACTCCTAAATTTTCAAAGGCTAATAAGCGATTAGGAATACACATCCTGTGTTGCAGGGAACTTTACAAACATGTAACGGACACAAAGAGCACACAGACTCAGGACAACACTTTGTTGATCACACAAAGTGATGACCAACGTTGGATTTGAACCCACGGCACTTGGCGCAGTAGCAAGCGGTATAGTGTCCGTTTAAACCACTAGGCCAACCGTGCAGTCACAACTTAGGTGCGAAATTAATATTTGCCCTAAAGTTAATTTAAAAATAAACACAAAAGTGGCAATGAATGGCAAAGTAAAATGAAGGTCAAACGAAATTGAGGCTACAATGCTTCTATTTGCCCAAATCTAAACGATTGTCACATTCAGTGCGTTCGGCGTTTCGGTTAAGTAGAAGTGAATTAAACTCCTAACAGAACATTATTACGAAACTGTTATGATAGAGCGATGGAGCACACAAACATATATATGACGGCGCATCACTTATTTTATTTTGGTAACACAAGTGTCACTAGTTAGACACTGACGCAACACCGAGCATTGACGCGTGCGACCGATGACAATAGGGATGGAAATCATTGCCACTTTAAAAATAATAATCACGCGTTAAGATAATTGATGGTAGTCGATTATTTTATGTGATTAGTTGCGGGTAACAGTGACTTTGATCCCATCCCTAAAGAACTGTGGGTAGTTATTAATTGAACGCAGCCGGAGATAGTTATAAAATGGAACGCAGCCGTAGGGCAAGGATTATCGTTTAGCATCTCGCAGTAGCATCACATGTTCGGTGGAGTGTCGTACCTAAATTGTAACCTGTATACCATTATTGATTATCCTGACTATATTTCACTATGTATTATCATAAAGTGATTATAACAAAGCGATTGTGAGGAAAACCATTACTATCATTCTCCTCGCCCGACAACTCACGTCTACCGTCTTTTAAAAGAATATGGAATCTACCGACACTCTTAAAACTGGGAACGAATCCCTACATATAGATTACCAATAATAATAAATAATAAAAATAAAGTTTAAAAACAGAGAGATTGTAGCATAAGAATTCAAAACATTGTCAATTTTATATTCATTTGCACATGTAAACAATCTTATGGGTGAAGTTCTGTCATCCTTGGCAGGTTAGGTAGTAACCTGTGGTAAGGGGCATAGGGAATTAACAAAGTTGATCAATTAGAAAAGTTGAAATTTATTGTTAACTTGTTTTGTCATTTTAAATTCATTACATTCGGAAAATATACCGCAACTAGCGGTACTTCGAAAAGCAACTGATCAAGAAGTCTGTACTCGTAATCAATGCGATAACTACTTTAATAAACAACGCGATTCAATCGACTCAACGTTCTATAACCAACCCTTTCGAAAAGGCGCGTTAGCATTCTTTTAGCATCACTTATCGGCAATAACCCTAAAGAGACCTCTGATAATTAACTCGGAATTACTTTTGGCAGGGTCAACGCCATGAAACTATTTCAGATAGGAGATTCCTTTGACGATTTTCATTTTAGTACAACCCTTGTGGCTTTTATCTGCAATCGTAACTTCCCTTATGTCCTTTCAGATCTATAGCGACTAACATATTACATATTTCGTGTTACATACTTTTAAGTACTTCTGGAGTAGTTTCCAGCATTAACGACGAAATGTATTTAAGTATGTGAATGTTTTATTTAAATTTGTATGTGTGAATTCGTAAAGAAAGGAAATTATTGTTGTATGTGTGTCTAAAATGTGTATGAAAAAGTCGCTATGCTTATGCCCCACCGGTCCGCCGGCCTTATGAACTTAAATGATTGTTGAAGGCCACGCAAGTAATTTCTTTAATATGCTACGATATGGAAAGCAATGATACGGTACAAGTTGAAAATTGTTTTCTCAAACAAACAGCGCTTACCCTTCTGTTCCTACAGAGGCGTTTGAAACGCCCACGTACTTTTAGTCCCGCTTACGTAACAATCGAGAAGCCCATTGCCTTTGATAGGGCTTATATTTTTCTAAATAAACGTAATTATTATGCCTTTAATAGTGAAATGGTGGACATAGGCCTCTCGTTACAAAGGACGTTTTGGTCTACTGGTTTGTTTCAAATTGCGCTACTCTTTTCAGTGATGTTATCCTGTGTAGTTTGCTTCCCTAGTCTATTACGAAAGTCGATGATGAAGGGATGCATATAGATGTTGACAATCCGTATTCTTAATCCATATCTCATCAAAAGTATAAGCATATTTCGATATTTATTAAATATTATTGTTTCTTTTTTAATTTAACTACAATGTTAAATAGCTGAAACATTACTTACATGATCCAATACTACCAATAAAACACATAATACAGTAACGAATTTAAAAAACATTTTAAGGAAAAATACAAGTTGTCACAAAAGATGATCACACTATGGCCTCAAAGGTAATAGTCGCATCTACTTAAATATGTCTACATACTCACTGGTACAGTCGTGTACACAACATAAATGAAGATTTCGAGTAAATTAAATTTAAGTATGCGTAGATTACATAGTAATAAATATGTATAATAATATCAATAAAATTATGCCCCATTTCGGATAAGTAAGTATCAAGTTTATTAGTTATAAATATAAGTTTCCTTTTATTCATCTGTTTAAGCTTCAAGGTACATGCCACCTAAGCGTCGCGCCTTGGTGAGCTTCGTGTAGCTAGCATGATATTACTGAGTATTGACTATTATTATTATTTATTAAAGTAATTTTAATCGTCCAAAATGAAATGAAACTTACTTCAATATCGAATAACAGATACGTTGAACTACGGAACAACTGGGTTTAAATAGTAAATCGCGCTATGAAAATTCTCGCTCCAATAAGTATAATTTTAAATTTCTGAATATCTGTAGAAACCCATAAAGCAGAATATTAATATTAAATAGTGTTGCACTCTCCCAAAGATGTTTGTCTATTATATGTTTTATGTTTATACATAAATTGTACAAATATAGTGATCCATCCCAAACGTTTAATAATCTAATTGTTCATTAGTTTACTTTCCTGCCTATAGAGAAAATTCTCGCATTCTCAATGTATCATCTGTCGCGGGGGACTTTGCAGACATAAAATGGCCACAAAAATCACCCACACTTAGAACAACTATTGGTGAATCATGCAAAATATCGTACCACAGATCAAACCCACAACACTCAGCACATTAAAGAACGCAACGGTGACTGCTTAACCAGTGCAATCCCAAAAATCTACTGAGTCGACGACAAACTACTAAATCTATCTCTGTTAATATTTATATTGTGTATATTTTATTGACTACGTTCTTTATAACATGTTATTTTGAACAATACAATACAACAAAACACAACGGCAACATCCGAACAAATTTTGATGTTTAACGACTTAACACGGAAATTGACAAAACATTATTTGCATTGGAATATATTTGGTTCATGTTATGATTGTTGTTTTTGATTTAGTGAATGTTTTGACTGTATATTAAATTTTTTGTTTAACCTCTACGGTTTACATTTACGAGGGATATGTAAAGTTATTGTATAAAAGAAAATGGACAATAGTGGATTGTTTTTCAATAGTGACAACGTTGGTTAATCAATCAGTCTTATTTTAATTGTATATTTACATTACAGGTTTTGGTCACTTTAATGCGATGCCAGTGGTGTAGCACTATAATATTATGTGTTGTATTTATATATTTATAATAACAATATATGGTACTCAATTTAACTTATACATATGTAAGATAAACTCGTTCGAGTTTTTCCGTGCATCAATTTCATCTCCAAAGTATATTTAAATCTACTTACATACTCAACTATTTCTAATTTTATACATAGTTAAAGTTGTATTATTATTTCATAATTCAAACAGTTGTATATATAGGTATTTTTCCTACAATCAGTTAAATTTCAGGGCCAACTGAAGGTCACTCAAACTGAAGGTAGATTTCAGAGTTAACAACAGTGATGACGTCACTTCGTGCTAAATAAATAAGCAAACCCTACCAAAGAACTCATAACTTAACAATATTAACCATGATATAAAAATTTATATTTCTATATTTATCTATCTATATGTTTATTTTGGAATATATAAAGTAAAGGAGTCTGTCCATCTTGCGCTTCATCTTTCGTGTCGGATAGCTGTCCGATCGGATTGTGAAAGTGTGGGAACAGATGTGTGTGTGTTTGAGCACACACTTGTGAGTTTTTTCATATCTCCTGCATATTTTTTTTAATCTACGTTAAGAAGAGGTGTAGCTAAAATCGGCTAGGAGTACCTGAAAATCAACATTTCTATAAATTTAAAAAGTGTTTTAAATTATTTGAAAACGTCTATTTTGATGGCTTACAAATCTCTAAAAGTTAATATTTTACACACTATTCGTTTTAGTCTTCGATTAGTTCACAAAGTTGTTTTAATACTAAAATAATGAGATATTTAACACCACAATCTTATTTTGAACCTGTCAAATGTAATTATAAGCTTGACTTGATAGTCGATACGTAAACGTCTAAAATTTCGTTATCTAAGGCTCATATTTTAAAAGACATCTCAGTCGTGAATTTAGTTTTAAAACTAATTTCAAGAATTATATTTTATTTTTGAACGTCTCTTGAAACAAGATTCACTGATCGTTATTTAAGTAAGTAAAGATCAATGAATAGCTATTTTAGAACGATGTTTATGTCAAAATCTCCTCTCAGGAATAGATTTTGACAGATGTGATCTCTATTCAACTGAGACAAGCTCAATCTAGTCTCAAGTGGTAATTTCTAATACCATATAAGGAAAATTAATGTATTTTATGATGATTTTTCTGAATTACAACTAAAGATTTATTTTATCTTACTTTACGAAAGAAAGAATTGCTTATTACACATTTCAATACACTTTAATTAACACTAATTGATATTAAATTCTCTTAGAATACACATTGAACTTTTTGTTTTAAGTAATATCCTTCAAGCAATAATAATAACCTTTTGATTTCTCACAAATATATAACAGTAATTTTGAAATAAAAACAAATACATAGTTTGAAAATTCGACACGACAAGTATTGATAACAATTTGAACTTTCCGTTAAAGGTAGTATCTAGTCATTTTTATTTTAATATTTAAAGTATTTAATTTAGAGCGAACTGCTTCTTATTATTATATTTAAATTGGTACAGTAGCCGATAGTGTATTATATACAAACTAATAACCAATAATATATAAATTATATTCGTTAGATATGATTTGCTTAATATAATTTGGTGCGTAATACGGAACAATAATTTCGACCATGCAGAAACGTAACTGAGAACAGATTTGTGAGTTGAGATTAGTTACTGAAACTAGTTTCCACTGAGTAGAACTTAAAACGCATTCTGTAATAAGAGCGACACTTGAGATTTGATGAGAACTGGAATCTAGTTTCTACTGATCAGAGTTCAAACGATACTTCAGACGCCTTCTATAATACGGGCCTAGTGTAATATGATCTTTTATCTTCATCATTTATTCATAAGTATAACAATACTATAAATATTAACGTATCCAAAAGATAAGTCCAATGATTCATTAAACTTCCATCATAACCCTGATAAAGCTATTTTACTTTAATCTTTTAAAGATCCCTGACCTTTTTAAAATAATAAAACATTTTATCACAAGAAGCATTGTGATATGACAATAAATTACGTTGAACTATCTGCTAAGAAATATTCTATTGATTATAATCATTACCTAAATAAGTAGAGACAAGTTTATGTAATGTATCTTGTGTGTGTAGTGATGGATTAAAAATATGGAGTATCACAACCTCATGTCCATGGGTGTTGTAAGAGGCAACTAAGATAAGAGACTATGCAGGGCATTAGCACTACATAGAGAAGGAAAACTTATAACACAAACACAGCTTGGTACAGTAGGTCAAAATCTCCATGCGAAAGAGATGGCTTATGTCCAGCAATCTACTGTTAAAGACTGTTGATGTGAAGTTTATGCAAAGAGAGACAGAGACAGTAAAGATAATATAGCAGGTTTTCAAGCTTTTTGACAGAAGAAAAGGCCCATTCTAATCATATTCCTTTTTTATCCTGGTTACGTAATTCTATATATTACTCCATTCATATTTGCCTTTCCTATCAATGCCTTGCTTTAAACTTTTTTGATGAATCTTTATTACATCCAAGCGTCGGCAATACGCTTGCCTTCTGATATTTTAATGGAACTTAAATGATAGTTCACATGATGTATGAAGAATGTAGATGTTTAATATGCCTTTGCCGACATGCCTCGAGTGAAAATGGTTTGAGTAAACGTATGTAAGTACAACACGAAATCTGTATTCACGATCTATCAACGCACAGCTCAAACCACTGACCGGATTGCGATGAAATTTGGCACACATACAGCTATTATTATGTAAGCGTGCGCCAAGAAAGGATTTCACAAAACTGAACCCCTAAAGGCGTAAGGGTTTAAAGTTTATATGGAGCACCAAGATTACGTAGATTTTTCGTGTTGAAATATTGCGAGGTTTGTGCTTCAACTAAATAAGCAAATAACTGGTTTAGGGTTTTTCAAAAATCAACCCTCTAAGGGGTAAAATGGGGTAACGAAGTCTTTTAAGCAATATGGGTATCGTTTGTAAGGTTCTTAGCCGCTATTATCACATAACCATCAATTCAGTATAAACTTGTACATCGAAGTTAATGTAAATAAAGTTTTGCTTGCGATGATACTATACTAATTGATGTAATAGACAAAGTGCTCAGTTCTAATTACACAAAGGATCGAAGCACTAAGATGGTTCCGATATCAATCAATCAATAGCTTCTAGTTTTGAGGTTAATATTCCCCTACCAGATTACGAAATATATGCGCGCATACATTTCTAAGTTAAAGTAGTTATCAGTTTTATATAGCTTGAACAATGGCAGATATCAAACCAATTACTAAGATAAGCAGTTTTTATTTTACCATAAAGGACAAGGCATACGCATAGATACTCTTGTCTGCCTAAGGTTATAAAAGTATTGTGTGCTTATGGCAATGAAGTGAAGAGACTTGGCCTTTTTTAAAGTTTAGGAAGGATCCAATACAGAACCGCGAGAAATCGTTGCAATCAGATGATACGTAACGCTTAACGCCGACACATTCTTGACAACATTACCCGTTCAACAAATCAGGTATCGTACTGTTAACTACTAGGCGAGTCTACCCTTTTGTTTTCTCCGGTTGCCCCGAGTGAGATCAAAAAGATAATGCTCTCCATCAAAATCAATCATGTTGGTTGTGATCATATGAGCCGACGTATGATCATCATAAACCTTGTCATAGAATCCAGTGTGCTCTAACAGTTTGCGAAATTCATCTATGAAAACAACTTGCTAAGCCCGATGCAATCTGGTTTCAGGCCCGGGTACAGCACTACTTCCACCCTTCTCAAAGTGCCTGACGATATTAGGGTGGGTATGGAGTACATAAAGGTCGCGGTTTTAACACTGATCGACTTCTCCAATGTCTTCAATCACGAAATCCTCTTATTTATCCTTTTCCATATTGGCGCTGCGCGCGAAGCTAGAGGGTAGCTGCCTTGAATTTGTACATTAGTAGGGAATAAATATGATTGTCAGCCTTTCCAGCATTGTATAAGAAATGATCAAGAACATAATATTGCAGCCGTAGTGCTTTAGAATAAATTTTAGTTTTGTTGCGATTTGCTATTAGCTTAAAAGTGGTGCTCTTGTGCCTTCAAAGAAGTACGTACTTGATAAAAGTTGCATTACTGTAAGTGGCAAGTATAATCTTTAGTATTCTTCTTTGAGCCCTTTTCAAAGGCAGTAGTGATGTCGTCCGCACACCATCCCAATTAATATGGCATGGCAAAAAAAAATGGCATGAGCAAGTTGCAAGCGTCAGAACGATGCTGGTACTATTCGGGCGCTTTATGGTCTGAGAAACTTTCTACCGCCGAAAACCAAGATGATATGCTAGTACAAACCCTTATCTTAGCCATTTATGGTTATAGTAATGTGTGCTGTTATGACCTGAATGATAAACTTGACTGTCTCCTTAATAACTGCATTCGATTCGGTTTTAATCTACGTGAATATGATTACATATACTCTTTCCGCTCGCATCTCAATTGGTTACCAATCTGTTTAAGATGAGAACTACGTGCTCTGACTGTCTTATACTTCATCGTCATCATCTTATACGTCCTACTTCCAACTTCTATTTAGCAATCACAACAGAAACCTTCGGTCCACTTGTAATCTTTTCTTCGTTGTCCCTCCTATACGTCTGACTTTTTTTGCTCATCTTTTGTTGTTCGCTCTGTTCTTCTTTGGAGTGAGCTCCCTCTTGAAATCAGGATGACCACCAATACTTTTTCTTTTAAAACCAAACAACTGGCAGAATCATCATCCTCAGAATTGTCATCTACTATTTTTTACTACAATTTGATGTATTAGATATGTTACCTGATTTATTTATTTTAATACAAATTTTAATAAAAATTCACCTACTTTCCGTTTTCTCTACATCGCCCAATGGTTGACCGGTAGAGAATGCCTTAGACACTTAGTCCGCCAATGCACTATAAGTGAATAATGTATTAAAATAAATAAATAAGTACCCCCACCCCACGCAGAACTTATGAAAAATATCTGTTCAAAAGCATACAGCTGTTGCTATACAACTAATAATAATAACTTATATAAATGACGAAAAAGCGACATTGATTGCGATGTTTTAAAATTATGATAAATGATTCTTCACTTCAAATTTCTATCTTACTTTGTTGGTAATCATTTGGCTGGGTGACAGATAATATTTCAAATGTGATGTAAAATATGACTTCCATTATCGTAATAAATTATCGACTTTTCGATAATTTTTTCTTATAGTGCCAATAATATTACTGATATTCGTTTGTTCCAACGCACTAAGCTCAAGTTAGAATCATAAAATGTCTTATTCCACAAACGACCCTGCACAGAAGTTTTTGAAATTCTGGAATTTCCTCCACTATAATATTAATCTATTACACATGAACTTTCCTCCTGAATCATTCTATCTATTGCTGAAAACTGCATCAGAATCCGCTGAGTAGTTAAAAAAATTTGCGAAAAACAGCGAACGACTTTATTTTAACGCTTTATCTACAGCGAGTGGATTTAAGTTGTTGATGTAGTTTTATCGAAAATAATTATTTGGAATATAAATAAATATTGTAATAATAATAAAACCTGATTGTAGGTATAATAAGCATTTGATCGTTTCTCCGCTGCGAGTATTTTGGCTATCATGATATAATATAAGTTTACTACTGTACTGTAAAGTTTCATCTAAATCCATTCTCACATCTATACAAACTTTAAAATTTATAGAATTAGTACCTACGAAAAATAGATAGGTTAGTTGGATGTCGCATCGAATATATGTAAAAATGTATACGTATAAGACAAACCCCAGCATCACCATTATATTTTACATTCGTCACGAGTTGATGTACAAAAAAATATCAGTTTTTACGAAAACATCTCTCAACCCGAGATTCTTAGTTGAACTCGTTTAATAGTACTAAATGATTTATAACTATCAAAACAATTGTAAAAAAGTCATTTATCTTCATTAAATTTACGTAAACAAACATTTTAGGTACACAATATATTAATTTAGCAAACATTCGGTGACGGTTTCTTCTACTATTGCTTATCTAATGTGTAAAGTTCAATGACAACACATATATTATTTTACGAAATGCTTTATACTTTAATCATTACAATTATTCGTATACATATAATGGCCTTTCATAACTCACAAAAATATAATACTATATAGTTCTTCCTTCTTTAGATATTGGGTTGGTTTAAGAATCAGGTATTTTATCCACTACAGGTTTAACTTCTGCTTCAGCTGTGGTTTCTACATTGGATTCAGTCATTGTTGGTATGAACACGGAGTCTTCATCCATTGGTTCCAGTGAATCAAATTCAATCGTAATGTCGCTATCATCTAGCGAAAAATTTTGATAGCCGTTTGTAAAACTAGTATTGTTGTCTGCATTTTTATACAGGAATATCTGGAAAGCAATAATCAATTGCTAATTTTCTGTAAATTAAACATACTGTTCTAAACTAGCTGACTAAGCAAACTTCGTACCGCCACATTTTCTTTCGTAAATATTTCCTAGTTTTATAAAAAACTTGTTTTAGTAATTATGGTCTCCCACTTGTGGGTTGTTTATGTAGGATGTTAGTTATCGTGACAAAAAGTAGCGTATGTCCTAGACCAAGACCCAATTTATCGCTATACCGTAAATTCTTCCTAATCGGTTCAGTGGTTGAGGTAAGAAAGCGTCTTTCTATCTAACGGACGGACAGGGTTACTTTAGAATTTAAAATAATAAAAAGTATGTAGTATATGCTCATCAATTTATTTAACCCATCAATTCATCATTAACATTATTGGTGTTATTTTCATAAAAATTAAGAACTACTGAAAACAGATTTAACAGTCGACACCTCTAAAGAAATAGAAATACCCATAAATCCAAGAAAAGCCCGTAACAACAGCAGCTATAGAAATTCAAATGAGCGGGACGTTAACACAGCCTGTTGTAAATTTAGCGTTTTATTACTAAGGCACTAGTTGACATTTATAAGTCACGGTATCAAAGGTGTTTTTAATTATTTCCTTGCCTTGACTACCAATGTTGTATTTGATATGAATGATGTTGAATGAAATGATAATCATCCAAGGAAAATATAAGTTGCTTTCAAATAAAGTTGTTTCAAAATCATTGATATTTAAAAAAATCTAATGGAAACCAATAGGAAAAACGTTTTTAATATTTTGTTACAAAGTTTTACCGTTTTTCGTATTATTTTAAGGCTTAGCACTAATAACACTTTTGCTATTAGTGCCAAATTAAAACAATATGCAAGATTGTCACAATCTAAGATGCTAGACAGTTGTCAATCAGTACCGATTGACGGTTTTTAATATGAAGTTTTGAATAAGATATTAACTAAATTTTTTGTAATACTAAAATAATCATTAAACATAACTTTATTGTTTTGAAAATTAACTAAACAAAAACTTCTACAATTGAAGTGAAACTTCTTTAGGCGCATGAGGGTAAAAATTTTACGGATGAAACGCGTCACGAAGATGTGCAGCGTTTTTGTCGAAGAAGAGGGAAGGAGCGATTGAGACCGATTGAGAGACAGTGAGAAAGGGCGAATTATAATTTAATATTCATTATCTGAGATTATACTATATTATTTTCTAAACAATATAAAATAAATGTATTTTAATAATTCTCTTTAATTATTTTTATTAATAATTAGTTTGCCAAAGAAGTTTCACTTCTGACATGTATACTTTGTACGCACGCACTTTTTCTTTATTAATATGAGTAATTTTATCATGTAGAGGCAAGCAAAAGAACTATTTTACATAAATAAATATGTATATAGAACCTTAATCGAATATGATTCGTATTTATGTATATCGTGTATTACAAAAGTTATTCTACGAATAAATGCTTTGTGTCATTTAAAGTATTACAACATAAATGCCTTTGTGTATGTTTGAAAACAAACAGACCTTCAGTTGGTAAGCAAATAATCAAACAGGTATGTTGGTTTTACGTCATGCATTATCTACAACAGTAGTAACGTTTACTTTAAACTTTGTACCTGGCGGAAATTATACAAACCCATTTGGGTTTCCCGACTTTGTTTACTGCTAGAAAAATCTATAATTTATTCGCACACTGTAACTGTTTCTCACAATATATTGTATTATTTAATTACATATTTCCAACTCGTCCATTTTTTTTTTCATTAATTTCGTTGAGGGTTCCAAAAAGTTTTTTTTTCTGGGCTACCCGAGTGTCATAACTTGATGTGTTCGTGGATCAATTCTGTTGTGGTGATGTTGATGAATGTGATCCTGGTTTACAGGATACTGTGGTGTGTGGGCGTTATTAGTCTCATTAAATGTAACTGTCTTTTTTCTTGTTTTTTATAGTCAATTTTTTGAAAGATTTTAGAAACTTATTACATGTATTAGATGGGAGTTTGAATTTGAAAACATTGAATTATTAAATTCAATTACTACTGAGATTATTTTAAATTCATATGTGTGTTTAAGAATTATTTTGAAAATCAAATTAAATACTTCTGGACTCCAGAAATAGTCTAGGGCGCCTTGACACAATCATCAAAAATGTAGGTAATTTATGAAAAGGTACACGATTATAACAAAAACAATTTAAAGAAAGTAGTACCAGTCACTAAGTTTATTTAGAAATCCAAAAGAATGGATAATAAATAATATAATAATAACAAAAAAATATTCGTAGAGTTATTTATCCATATACTACTGTACTCGGCTACTAAAATATTAATTGTATGTGATTTGAAACAAATTAAAAGATAAACGTTAATTCGACCTCGTCGAAATCGAAAAGAAGGATAGTGGTTTTGTCAGTCTATGTATGTTTGTATGATCCATCGTACCGCTTAAACTACTGAACCGATTTGAATGAATGAGTTATCAATGGATTCATAATATTCCGGGTGACAAAGGATATACGAATCTTACTAAGGTTTTACGTGATCGTTATGTAGAGTACTATAACTGTATTGTATACAGATCTTTAAACTTTTTCTTGTGCATTTTATTATAGTAAAATGTACATTGTACCGCCATTTGTACATGGTCAGTCATTTGATGGATTATTTTATGTAAACTATTTATGTAATGTACAATAAAGATTATTCTATTCTAAAGACCAACTAAAGCCGTTATTGTAACGTTTCTAAAGTGTCTGATAAAGCCTACTAGAAATAAAAGCTTCCTGACTTTGAGATGTAAATCATAATGTATGTTGATTATGCAATACTCACAATATAGTTAAAGAAACCGCCAAAGCCATCAATTGCCATCATCTTGACCTGATCTCTTTTTTCTTCAGTTAAGTCCGACATGATGGGCAGCATAAAGTCATCGATAGCTAAACTCATGGCGTTTATAAAACCGCTTATTTCATCCTCAAATTGTCCATATTGTTCAGATGATTGGGAATCATCTGGTGGTAGTTCTGAGGATTTGAATACGTCTGCAGTTGGTGCAGGTACTGCAGTTGTTACAGGTGCTGCACTTGGTGCAGTTGTATCTGGTCTCCCAAGAGCCTGAAATAAAGAAAACAAAAATGGTTATTTACCATTTATTTAGATCTATCTTGTAAATTAATCAAATCTTTTCTATTTTATTTTATGGAATAGGGGGCAAAAGTAACGTTTACAATATATTTTTAAGTATAATTCTATAACATAAATATGGAATATCGATAAACAGCTTTTTTGTTTCTTTTTTATGGAATAGGTGGCAAACGAGCACACGTATCGCCTGATGGTAAGCGATTATCGCCGCCCATGGACACCCGGAACACTAGAGGCATCACAAGTGCGTTTCCGTTCCATTCAAATGATATTACCATATATACTCAAGGAAAAGCTTGATTTAAAGCATATTTTCCTTCAAAAGCATATTTTCGATTTATTCATAAATACGACCCGTAAATAGTCTAAAGGGTTTACTTTACACTGGAATATATGCGGCCATGCCCTGGCTCTGACACAATCAACTGTTTATACTGCTCTGTTACTGTTTACAACACTGTTTTATAATACAACTTACTTTCTCTGTATAAGTATTCGAATCGGTACGGAATCGGAACATAACTTACACTTTTGTTAGAATATATTATGCTTAAAAATTCATTCATCAAGTATTATACATTCAATGTATAAATCTGCGTGTCTGTCCGTCTGTTTGTTACTCTTTCACAAATAAAAGACTGCACCGATTTCAATGAAATTCGGCATAGAGATACTTGGATTCTCGAAGAATAATAATAATGATAAATATTTTCGGACATTTAACACTCAACGCCATCTAGTCCCAAACTGAGCAGATATTGTACTATGGGTACTAGACAACTGATATTAATACATTTGTACATTTTTTTGTAAATACATACATATTATACATAGAAAACACCTAAACTCCGAAATAAATATTTGCAGATCATACAAACGTTTGGTCCGACCCGGGAATCGAACCCGAGACCTCAAGCTAGTCGCGCATACGCTACCACTACGCCACCGAGGCAGTAAAAAATAACATAGGCAACTCCTTACCGCGATAACCGACATTCAGGTGAACGGCGCCGTATGCATGAGTTAGTGTGCTATAAATTTTACCCCAAGGGATAACCATTTTTAAAGTAATATGTTTTAGAAACTTGGTGTTTAACTAATATAGTAATATTACAGAGACTGTCCCATTTGTCGACTGCCTGGCCCAGTGGTAGTAAATGCGACTGCTTGAGGTCTCGGGTTCAAATCCTGGGTCGGACCAAGTGTTTGTGTAATCTACAAATATTTGTTTCGGAGTTTGGGTGTTTTCTATGTATAATATGTATGTATTTACAAAAAAAAAGTATATAAGTATTCATATCAGTTGTCTAGTACCCATAACACAAGCTCTGCTTAGCTTGGGACTAGATGGCGTTGTGTGGTAGATGTCCGAAATATTTATTATTATTTATTTATAAGTAAGAACTTTAAGTTCTAAATACAAGTAATATAACTGATACGTACCTTTTAATAATTTGATGTCAAGTGGTAGCACAGTTCAATGTTCTAAGCCCTATCTACAAAGCCTTTATTACAAGTAGGCTCTCTAACGCGTACCTAACTTACTGCTTGTGACCTGTCTATCACAATCATATACTACATACATTATTTAAAATAGCTAATTTTCATACTTTTTTCACTTACCTATCTAATGCTAACAGTCTTTAATATTAATAATTATTTAATATTACGTTTTATACAAATAAAAAAACTTAATGGCTTAGCCATTCTCTACCAGCAAACCTTGTAAATATATATTTAGTTGTTTTGCTATTTACACACTGACAAAAAAAATAAAAAAGAATATTATTCATATTTTAGTTACGCTAACAAAACACAGATTATTTTCTTTTTAAATTATAAAAAAAAATGTTATCTTACATCACACAGTTATTTAGTAAACACGATTTGACGATTCTCTAAATGCATCGAAAATGGCAAACGAAACAATAGTTAAAATACTCACAAAGTAAAACGCAGAAATAAAAAGCAAAATGCTAAGGAACGACATCTTTAATGACAACTAAAAGTATAGCAACAACCCGACAATATTTATATTGTATGCAGTTTATTTATTGCCTCAGGTGAATCAGCATTGTCACGTCCAAAATTGATAAATCCGTAATACGCAAAAACATTAGTATAGTCATTACGTGTAATAAGGTAATAGCAGAGTGATAAGGCTTATAATAAATTTATCTTAAGTACAGTTGAACACTTAGCTACATGAACTGAGACAATAATGTCTTACTGTTCGTAGAAAAACCTATAGACAGATTATTTTCCATACCATTAAATTTATTACACGTACAGATTCCAGGTACACACATTGAGCGGGGGTAGTGCGGTCCATGGCCCTTTATGGGGCCCCAGTATGGGCGGTGGCCCTAGGGGCCAGCACTATCGCACTATTGCGACGACCGCAAGGGGTGTTGGCCATCAGGATCATAAGGGTGTACCGCACAATCTCTTTTGAGGCGCGCAAAGAAACAGGCGGAGTGGGACCGGGAGAGGTTTAGATCTCTACCGGCCCGCTGGGCCCGGGAACGGGGCGGATACCGCAGGAGAATCGGCCGTCGGAGAACTCAAAACGATCTCCGTCCTCCCTAAGCACAAGCCTGGGGGGTGACAGATGAGGCCTTTTGTCACCCTGGCAGAAGCAGGCTCGGGTTTTGCGCGGACGCTGCGAAACATGCGCGCTCCGGGGGACAGCAATGGAGACATCGGGGTTCCCATACAGTAGGGAGCCATCTACAAGCCCCTAGGTGGCCCGAGGTACGTCGGGGTTCCAGGGTTTTCCTTTCTAGAGTGCACCTGGTTCGATGTGCGGCTTTAGTCGTTTCGTGTCCGACATATCACCAGGATGTGGTATCCGAGAGGATAACCGCACAAGGAATAAAAAATCTAGGCACGGTATGCACACTGAGAAAAGTTCAAAAATTTAATTAACTACTATCTGTATAATTGGTTAATATTTGTATAATTAATATCAGTGTATTTTGTGTACCATAACCACAAAACTGTAACTTCACTAGTTTTGTTCCGTAAGCGGATGTATAAATTACGCGGTTTGATTAACGTAAACAACACATGTTTGCGTGAATCATTTATGAACGTTCGTGCTAATTTAAAAGTTCAAGAGGCCTGATATATGAAATGACTCTGCGTCATACTTTAATTGTTGAATCTCTCAAAATCTATGAACAAATCTTAAATATTGAAACTATAGCGGTCGTTACATGCATGAAACGGACACACAAGAACACCCAGACTCAGTACAACAAATTGTGGATCGCACTAAGTGTTGTTCCATGTAGGATTTGAACCCATAGTACTTGGCGCAGTAGAAAGCGGCGTGGCAGACGCTTAAACACGTGCACTTTCAATACAGCGACAGTGTGGAACAACGAAACGTGGTCGGGTGGGCCTAATATGTTTATATTAATGTTTATTTTCCCTATTATAATAAGAAAACATGAAATTACATTTCATTCTAAATAAACATTAATTAACTCATACTTTGAACGATAATTGTTTGACACAAACGTGACTCCGTACCATGTAAGTACCTACTGATTAGCAGCCCGCGAGATAGAGGCAACACGTGATTATGATAAATATACAAATTATACGTCATCATTATTTGTCAGTTCTTTTGTTTTGTGTTCGTTCTTTTATGTTATTAAAGTCACTTGAGATATTGCTTTATTTTGACATGTGTTGGGTTCTTTAAGTTAAATAGTAACACCCTTGGATTGAAGATTACAAAATTCAATATTACTGGAGCTAAGGGTAGATTTATATTAGACTGGGCTGTGTCGGATCCGACTCGGATTTGATACGATACGATTCAGAATATATATATGCAAGGATCGCTCGGTTAAAGGTATTAGATAGATATAAATGACGATACGTGTACGTCAAAAAGCTCTGCAGCGATTGGTTCAAATTTTGATTCAATTCACAACCTGCTTCAAAAATGGATTTTATCTAGTTTTCGTACTAATTTGAATTCGTGTCAGTCAACACAACGTGTCAGTAGACAGCTGGTTTCCTACAAATTTGCAATTTGCTAATTTTGTTTAAATCGTTTTATATCTACTAATATTGTCATGAGATATATCATGTTAATAAGTTTATAAGATTGTAAGGTGTAATCTCTGAATCTACTGAACCATATTCGCAAATTATTTTAGCAATTGAAAGTCACATTATTTATGAGTGCCATAGGCTATATATCAACTCAAAAAATGTAAACACTTTTTCGTGGCAGTCAGATTTTCTTGAAAATGTTTAACGCCCAAAGAAGTGCGAACGTGTCATCTCGTAGAATAAAATTAGTTAATTGTACAACAGTGTTTTAATATATAAGTAAACAAAATTTCAACGGGATGGGTTCAGTGGATTCATAGCAAATAGGCTGCAACAAATAGCCTCTCTCACGCGTCACCTATAAGGTATTCTTGTTTTCATTTATTCGAGGCTATTAGATTTACCAGTAATCTAAATTGAAAAGGGTTAAATAAAATAAGTATATGTATTCATAAAATGAATCCGTACTCGTATTTCTCTAAAAGTTTTAAGGGTTTTCAAAATCTTTTTTGTGTCCATCATAAACAAAACTCATGAAAAAAGTCTTAACATGTTTTACTTGATCATTATTTCTTATATTCTTTTGAATTAGATTAAAAACATTCTGACTGTAACTTTATAAAAAAAGTATCTTTATTTTATGTAAGGTTTATTTAAAACATTGCTTTAATGGTATTTTTATGTGTATGTTATACATTGTTGTAGACATTGTTGTTCATTTTGTATTTATTACAAGCTAATAATATAAATACAGTTCATATTTATTATAAAGATAGTGCAAGATTATTTGCACGACCTTCTTTATTGGTATTTTTTTTAGAAAATGTATGTGTTCATCTATACTATATTACGAAAGAAAACTAAAGGAAAACATGAAGGATCGTTAAGTTAGGTAAGGGCTAAATTATGTGCGGTACAAAACGAGAGATCTTTCCAATTGCTTCAAACAATAGTTAAATAATATCTATAATTTACATTCGTGCTTATTTTTTCGATAAAAAACTTCTAAACTAAACGAAAATCAATATAAAATCGCTTTACTAAAATCGGGTAACAGAAAATAATTTAAGAGCCTATAGACACAGTAGGCCAATTGCCTCTATTCATGATTATCATCATCGACTGATAGACTTATCGCATTCTACTGTTGGACATAGATCTCTCCATTCTCACGGCTCGGCTATTAATGACTATAGATGGTAATAATAAATTAAGTTTAAAAACTAAAATACATGCTCACATAACTCGTGAAGGAAATAAAATGGTATTTAAAAAACGTACGTACACACATAGTCTGAAAACATTTCATCCTTAGAATTAAATTTAACTAAAATGATGAAACAAAATACTAACCGCTACAAGCTACTTTATTCATTATTGACATGCTCCGGTTTATAAACGTCGATAAACCACAAAAGTCTCAGCAAATCCCCTCATGCTTACTAGGGCATAAAATCATCAGCAAACACTAAAGTAGTAAACAGTAAAGATATACAGGCATTTGTAGTTACGTAGTCCCTGATAGCACACGTACAGTTTATTAAATTAAACCCTCTTAATATTTAAGCCGGATCCCTATTTATTTAGGACAACTTGTAACGGTATCTGCCGTTATAATGTCGGGAGTGCTGTGATTATGTGAAAGAACTTCGTTAAATAGGACCACTCTTTACAGCAATTCCTGGATAAAACAATTATTAACAGTCGTATAAGATGAATTTGCCTCTCGGCTAAATTCGTTTATTTTCTGTACTATATGGAATAATGATATCAAAACAGAGAAGATCGTTCCAAAATTGTTTTCTTTGTAGGTGCGATCGTGGGTAATAGAACTTCTTCTAACAGAGTTATAATAAAAGACACACGATTCATATTTCTTACTTTTATTTAGTCCCACAATAAATAAGAATTTACATATGAGTAGCACAACAAATTTAGCTTTGTAACTTTGTACACAAAAATAAAAAAAAATCCTATGTACGATAGGTTTCCTTAGGCAATATTCATTTAAAAAGGGGTTCCTATGGGGGCTTGGGGTTCAATATATAGCCACCGACAATAGCTATATATTGAACCCCTAGCCCCTATAACTATCTATCAAGGTTAAATCCTTGCAGCACTGGTAAATAATTTTTACATCATAATTTCAAATAACACTCAACTCAATAGATTAGATAACGTATTCCAAGACAAAGGATTTATAGTAATTCCGTTAAGGTAAGTCGAGGATAAAATATAAAATTTCGCTAGGTTCTTTCGAGAAAATTGAATATTCATGCAGGAAGATGGGATGCCATCTATCGTGTCGACGCTTCTTCGGCTATTATACTATGCCTGTGCCTCATTTTCTTATAAATAAATATATTTTCGTTATTCATATCTTGAGACCATACAAAATTTGATAAATTTAATAAAATTGTCTTGTTCAACATTAAAGTTGTAAATTATTTTGCTTCTTCCATTCATAAATCATCATCATCATCAGCAACAACCCATAACGAAGCGATAAGACCGCTTATTGTGATACTTAATGTCGATGTCCGTATACGAGTATGTATCTCTATACAAATGTTTACTAAAGTGGTGTGCAATAAAGTTTATAAATAAATAAATAATGTCCTACTGCTGGGCTTGGGTTTCCTTTCAGGAGGGTTAAGGCCATACCTCTCCACGCTGGCCGAGTGCGGATTTGTGACTGGCAAGATATCGTTGTGGCCACATAATCTTACCGTTGAATGTTTTCAAGCCGCCCAAAGGCCTTGTACTAAGCTTCACGACTGTTATCCTATGAAAACAACCAGGATCGACTGCTTAATGTGACACCCGAATCACGGATAGTGGCTCATGGCATCATGCCACCAGCGGTCAGCCATCCAGGTATTGATCGCGCAGTCGTTGCTTTCATAAAAGAATACGAAAAAAAATATTTTTCTTACGAATTAATACTTAGATTTGAAGTAATTTCTATTTTGAATCTACTTTTACTAACTGCTTTTATGATTTTTACACGTGCATTTAATGTTTGTTCTGTCTTTGTTATTTCGTCCAGAATATATCCCTCACCACGAGGAGTATAACACGTTCGAAACAGAGGCAAATACAATATATCCTAACCTTTTAAATGATATTATCGTGAAAAAGTCTCACTGTAAAACAAAAACTACTGCTAGTAGTAACATGCCTCCAACAAAAAATGTTAAAAACGATGAAGAAATATTTTTTATTTCGTTACTGTGATATCCAAGTAGTATAATATATAAGGCAATATACAAGTTATCGTTAATATAGCTAAACACAGATTAACAGAGATAGAATTATAGACGTTTCCAATCTACATGTTTATCTTAGTCCCCTCTACGGCAAAACAACAAGAAAAACCAAATTAAAAAATTATGAGAATTTATTTCTGTACCTAGAAAGTTCGATTGATAACTACACTTCTTTCGAAGATTCAAATTAGATTATATTAAAAGAATATCTAAAACAAAGAAGACAAGTCTATAATATAATACAAAGTGAACATAAAATTTATAGCAGCGCATAAATCTTGTGTACATTGTATTTATCAGATCATAGTGAGCGCATGCATCGCCGTATTACGGTGCATCTCGGTGCAAACAAGTCATAGTATCTTGAACACAGGTGTGTTTGCATTTAATTAGATCACGCTTTAAGATTTGTGTACAGTGTGTTTATCGTCAATCCATGAAGCGCTTCTTAAATTTATCACGATGATACTTTTTAAATTACTTGGACAAGAAACTTACAGGGTTTTGTTAAATAACCTTTCAAAGTTGCTTATCTTTCTTTTCAATATAAATTTGGTAGGCTTTAAGCTTGACCTCTTCTAGTTGTTATTATAATTATAAATAAATAATAATAAATAATGATGTCGTGTTTCGTTGGCGAGTGCCAGACCGGAGGCCATATGATGCAGAAGCATATCAATAAGCTGTTGTAGTACGGGTCACCAAACTGCATTGTGTGAGCAATACATTTCATTGTCTTCAAAAACATAGAAATAATTAAAAAAGTAATGAAAAAGATAGAAATTAAGGTATGTAATATTAACAATCGTTATTATTATCAAATATTCCTAAGCGAAAACAAATATAATGAACTCACTTTGAAGTGAAACTTTAGACACAAATAAAATAGAACTTATGTTTCGCCAATTTATTTTGGATATTCAAAATAACATTTTGCATTGTAACATATTTTATTTTATAATTTTATATTAATTGTAATATAGCTACGTAGTTTTACATGCATTACAGTAACATGATAAGTTAGTGAAACTTGTGACGATAAAGATTTTAGGTAGCTTTCCTTGGTCTTAAGTCTACTTTTCTAATTGGTAATGATTCATGCAGCAGTTAATATAAAAAAGAACAAAAAACACCAAATTAAAGATCAACATCGAAATTTATGAATAATTTTTTTATACAACCACTTCTTGAGCCTTTGGGAAGGTCTAGCCGTAGACCTCTTTCGGATGAGACGATGGTGATAAAAACTAACACTTTTAATAATAATATAATAATAATAATAAATAAAAAAAAGGGGCAAAAAGGTTCTGGAGTGGCGACCACGTACTGGAAGACGGAGCGTGGGTAGGCCCCCTGCAAGATGGTCCGACGACCTGTTAAGGTCGCAGGAGACTGTTGGATGCGAGCAGCACATGACCAGTTGTTATGGGCAGCCTTGGGGGAGGCCTATGTCCAGCAGTGGACGTCTTTCGGCTGACATGATGATGATGATGAATAATAAATATTCCGGAGATCTAACACACAACGCCATCTAGCCCCAAGCTAAGCAGAGCTTGTGTTATGGGTTTTTTTTGTAAATACATACATATTATACGTAGAAAACACCCAAACTTCGAAACAAATATTTGCAGATCATACAAACATTTGGCCCGACCCGGGAATCGAACCCGAGACCTTAAGTTTAGCAGGCCTACCACTACGATACCGAGGCAGTCAGTCATAAAAATTGTACATCTACATTAGTTTTTTCGTCTAAAGCATGATTTTGCAAAAATGATATTAATAGTCTCAAGAGTGACAAACGTACTATGAACTACAATTTTAACAGTACTCGCAGTTTTATTCAGTTTACAAATAACAAAAACATCATAACTTTCCTTCCTATATTAAAATGGTTATGAAAAACTGGGTCCAACTGGACTCAAAACTGGGACGGTTATTGAAAAACTACTATTATTTAAAAGTGCAAAATTTTACTTTTGTGCAATATATTTTCATTCTGTTGTGAAAAATTCCATACTTTGGCTAACATATTTAAGTTGGTGTATGTATCTAAAATATTGTGTGTTTTATTCACTGGTTTTAGATGACGACTGAATTAATCGATGATTATTTTGTTACATTAATTAAAACTATAACATCTTTAAAAGTAAAAATGGATTACAGAAATGTATGTACACGCATAACTTTCGATTGACTGCACCAAATAGAATAATTCTTTCTTTGATGTGTTTGTTATTGTCCGGATAAGGTTTGTATAGAAGAAAATTAAAAGAAAACCAGAGGTGTTATATTTTCTTAGTCCGCTTGGTAGTGTATAGAACACTGCGAACTTGCGGGGTGTTAAGGCGGGCTTGAATAGAAGAACAATTTTTGGTAATTTAGAAAATATTCTCAAAAATAAATATGGCGGTACGAAGTTCCCCGGGTCACCTAGTTCGTTATATTTACAATTTTAACATGACGTACCAAATAACTCTTTCCTGAATTGTAATTCTACAGTCGTTTTCATTGTGTCTCTTTTCGTTTTCGACTAAGATTCGCTTTAGCCTATTTTTTTCTATCTGTCATCATTTACGACAAATCAATATGCTGGAGAATGACAGTGTACAAAAAATACTACAAAATTATTATCTTTCACCAAATGCCACCTTCCTACAATAATACTTTCAAATACTTTGAACATCCTCAATAAATCACACCGCTCGCTTGTATGTAGTTCATTTCTTTTAAGGCTTTGTTCTGCAGACAATCGTACAAAGCGACGTAACAAGAGCACTTTTGCCTCTCCCCGCAGATAACACTTTGCATCCGTACATGCACGATGTCATACACCGCGAAATACTTAAAGTATTGAAAGTTGAAATCATTCGGTCGGATATCGGAGTCTTAAGTTGCACATTTAAATATTAAAACGAGCGACGTAAATGACACATTAATTAATGAACCCTTAAAAAAAGAACGCAAAACAAAATAAACTTTTAAGAATTTAATCCATAGTTTGAACCTGTTTGAGGGATTTCAGGATAACCAAAATATGTAGTATATAGGCATACGCGGAATTATAAAAGCACTCAGCAACAGAAACCGATACGATTAACATTAAATAACAAATACGAAATGCATATAAATATTTATATGAATACACAAAAATGCATATCTATACTAATATCGACGTAGGAGAGCGACGCTTCGGCATGAGTGTGCCGGCTCGACCGGAGTGATACCACGGCCTCACAGAAGTGTGAAACAGCGCTTGCGCTGTGTTTCACCGAGTGAGTGAGAATCCCGAATGCCCATACCCAAGCCCTTCCTCCATCCCCCGCCCATTCCCCAAAAGACGACAATGCACGTATGATGCCTCTGGTGTTGCGGGTGTCCGTGGGCGGCGGTAATCGCTTACCATCAGGCGTTACGTCTGCTCATTTGCCACCTATTCCATAAAAAAACCATAAAATGCTGTTTATAGATATTCTATTCTATTAAGTAATAGTAATAAGTAAAGTAATTCTATTAAGAAATATTGTGTTAACGTTATTACTATGTATGTATTATTTCACTCTTTTGTACATATAATAAAAATACAAGACAAAGGCAATTTTTTTAATGCATACAAATATTTACACCGAGTGCCTCTCTCTTTATGCAGCCACCTCGCCAAATAGTTGCAGATACGAGGTAAGATCGACCTTCAACTATCTGTTATCCGGATGAAAATTATATTAAATTAAAGGAAATAATTTTCTGATCATAACCCATGTGGGTTACGTAAAAAAATGTTCATGAATATGATTAATTGTTATTTTTAGTCCACCCTCGTCTTATCCAAATGAACTAAACTGCAATGGAAAGTATATAATGTGTGTAATATGCAACACCACCACAAAATAAATATAGATATAAATACATTCAATACATTATGAGATTCCCTAACACCTGCGCTAAAAAAAATACAAGCCTCTACACAATATACCAGACACCTGAGAATTTCCACGCTTAATTTTAACCTTGTAGATGTGTTTTAGAAAAATAATGTTTAGCCGCTAACAAAGACTCAAACACACGCGAGGATCAAATAAAAAAACCCTTATATTCAAAGCTCTTTCACAACAGAAGTTCTTAGAAAGGTGTTTGTTTTCAATCTAAAATACGAAATAAAGCTCTAATTCCTATAATTCTAAGCATACCAAACCTGCTCATCTCTTCACAAGAAGATTGTCAAATAGATTTTTATTTTCGGAACATCTTTCACTTGAAAATACGTTTCAATACAAGGAGAATACACACGCAGAGGATTAGTCATGTCACGCAGCAGCTTATTCACTCCACGGCCACGCCTTATCGAATATTGAATTTGGATGTGTACACTTTATTTATTACCTCTCCGAACAAAAAGATGAATTACAATTCAAGAGAGAACAAATTCGTGCGTGGCAATTCTTTAGAAAATATATGTTTACAAGTCGCGTTGAAGGAAAGCGATAAATTATCTCAAAGTTGAATAAAAATTAATATTTTATTTTTCTACAGCTGTTGAAGCTGTGAGTGGAATAGGATGACAGTCGTGGTTTGCTTTCAAACAGACCGTCATTTATTTGTGACTGAAACTTTCCCAAATTTACTCCTGGCTAAACAGTTGAAATTTAATGCATCGCCGAGTTTCAAAGCACGGGTAAAATACATTGAACACAACAACTGCGTTAATAATTAAGTTTAGATGTATATCCATCGACGTGGCAAAAATGAATAGATTTTGAATGGATTAATAATATTATACTTTTAAATACTGTTATGACGCATAATATAGTAAGCATTTCTCATTATTTTTATTTATTGCTTGATATCATGATTAGAATCGCATAAGTTTAATAAAATATAATAAATAACATTAAACATATTTACTTCATTATAGTTATGTTTTCTTTTATGTGCTAGGGGGCTAACCAGCAGATGGATCGCCTGATGGTAGCAAATATGCGAATAATGATGGTATAGAAAGCGATTAGCACCACCCATGGACACCCACAACACCTGAGGAGTCACAAGTGCGTTTCCGATCTTTTAAAAAAGAATTTTGTTGCGTGAAAAAAAATCACATAATGCTCAATTTTTTATGAAGTAATGACTAAATTAATTATGATGAAATTAAGTTCTCTGTATATTTAACTATTTTATTTCTCTAAAGAAACGAACATGTAAATCAGTATTTAGTTGCCTTGGATTCTTTGGTAACGAGATATGCGAGTATTAGTGTCAAGCCCTTTGTGTTAATGACGCGTGCGTGAGAGCTTAATGTGCGTCCCTCAAGGGCCATTGAAACATAACATTAGCACACGATTGTTTTAATGTTTAAAAGCTGAAGACAAAGAAAAACTTTCGTGTATTGTGAAAACACGAAATGCTTTTAACTATAAAACAGTCCATAATTCTTACTTTGATTTGTAAAATAAATTTTATTTTAACTATACCTAACTGATGCTTTGAATACAGAATACACTATACAATTTACTGAGAAAATATAATATAAACAAATAAATGAAATTGAAGTACCTGTTTGCAATTTCAAATTATCAATTTTTCAGTGAATGCCTATGAGAGCATGTACGGTACTTACAATATTCTAACGGGATTTTCACAGGTAGATTATATAAGGAGTAACTTAGATTACTTTTTTAGGGTTCCGTACCTCAAAAGGAAAAAAACTAAACCCTTATAGAATAACTTTGTTGTCCGAGTGTCTGTCTGTCAGGACCCTTTTTCTCAGGAACGCGTGGAGGTATCAATCTAAAATTATATTCAATATTCAAGTTTACTGTCCCTTGGAGCTGTAAATAATCAAACTTCTAAGCCTAAATATATATATATATATATATATATATATATATATATATATATACACAATCAATAGATACAACCGTTTATGCTGCAAATTTTCAACACTCGCAAGGGAATCAAAAGCTACAGGGAACTTCCCGTAAACTCAGAATCTTGAAACTGCTGGGCTCGAACAGATTTCAATAGATTCGGAAAAATGGCGGGGCTGTACAATCGTTTTCAGAAAATTTTATGTAGTCGGATTATAGTTTTTTAAACTTTTTTTTTATTCCAAACCAAAAGTACGTATTTAATAAAATAAATTGTATATTCAATCCATTATAAAAACTCTCCGCCTTAGATCAATAGATTCGAAATATGAACAAAATTAATCATACCACTTTATACGACTTAGTTGAAAAGTAATTAACAACAGTCAACAACAACAACTTGAATGTTTGATATAACCTTAATTAAAAATCAAGTATGAGAACTGGTATCCTTACAATCGTATATATGCTACGTATTTAATATGTTTTTTACAGCGCGGATTACACAATCCTTCTTAATTTGTACTTCTTGATTTCCTTCTTAATCGTGTTGCGAGTACGCTGCAGACATGGGACAACATTTTGTGTGATCTAAGAAATTGTTGGAGTCTGGGTATTCTTTGTATTCGTTTCACTGCACTGCACGGTCGTCCTAGTGGTTTAAACGATTGCCACGCCGCTTTCTACTGCCTTGAGTGTCCGTTGTAAAGTCCTCCGCAACACAGGATATTTATTCCTAACGCAGGAGATTTTTTTATTCGAAAAAAATAACAGTGACGCCTTTTAGATTCTGGTCAAATGCAGCTAGAAGTAATTGTATTTTACATAGAATTATATTGCCAATAGTTTTTCACTTCCCTCGTCTTACCATTGTCATTTAGGAAATAAGTAGGTTGCTGCGACATTTTTTCTACGTATTTACGTTCATATAAAGTAAAGTGTTATGTTAGCTGTAAGACGTGCCTCAGAGAATATTAACACTGAAACGACTGGATGCCCATAATTTAATATTACTTAAGCCTTTATGGAGGTAGTAAAACGCAACATTGAAACGAATACAGATTAGCCTTCAATGAAACGTGGACCGAAAATTAAGCATTGTTTTTATGTTTTATAGCTTGGGTAATTTTTTTCATTGTCGTTGGTGCTTTCGGTGGTGAAAATAAACGTCAAAAATGTATAGCAATAAAATCAAATACACGGCCGGCCGATACTTACTTATTATTTGTTTCAATGAGTAATGATGAATTTATAAAAATGTCACACATTGCATGTAGAATGTTATTTTTCCCGTTGTTTAAAAACTGTTAGGACTTTGACTATTTATTTATATAAATACCACATCATGCATATTATATTAAATAAATAAAGAAATATTTCGTACATCTTACACACAACGCCATCTAATCCCAAGCTAAGGACAGCTTGTGTTATGGGTACTAGACAACTAATATAAATACAAATATACTTTGTTTTTGTAAATACATATATATATATAATACAAAGAAAACATCCAAACTCCGAAACAAAGAATTGTAGATCATAAAAACATTTGGTCCGTCCCGTGAATCGAACCCGAGACCTCAAGAACAGCAGTCGCATACGCTACCACTGCGACACAGAGGCAGTCAAAATTATAATTATAACTAACTAGCTTTTACCCGCGGCTGCATCCGCGTGTATGTCGGTTATTGCAGAATATAGAAGCCTATGTCTTTTATCAGGCTCTAGACAATCTGTGCACCAAACTTCACTAAAACCGTTTTTATGAACGTTTGGTATGAAATCACGACAGACAGACAGAGATTACTTTCGCATTTATAATATTAGTCAGGATTATAATAACATGTGGCATTGTATCTGATATGTATGATAATTGCGATGTACATAGCATTTTCTGTAATGGGGGACAGCGATCTACTTAACAATAAAACAATATTTACTATAATTATACAAATAATATACTAATAATACTAATAATTATACAATATAATTATACAAAAACAATATTTACTATAATAATACAGTTTTACATATAGTTCACATCCGACCGAACGTGGAATATTTCATGCAATTGCACACTGAAAAATCATAAACCTCCTTTTGAGGTCAGTCTAGTGAAAATACTTACGTTCTTTATATGAATCTGAGATGTGAATTCATCTTGCTCTTTCTGTTTACTGTTATATATGATACTATTATCTTTCATATTATACATCATCATCTCTTGAACAGCCTGTACTATTGCTGGAAATAGACTTCTCTTTATTGGCCACACAAATTGGTAAAGCGTTTGTGTCAAGTTTGCCTTCTTTTTAAAGTATTATTGTTCTGCGTGTGCTCCCTTAGTCTGCTCTTACAACACTCACGAGAAGGGCGATGACATTCCACATTCTTAATCCTTTACTACACGAACCTAATTATAATGTATTGCATGGATGCATGTATGTATGTATGTCTTCGGTTTCAGTGTGTTTTATTCTTTGCAGGATTATTCGACACAGACGGCGTCCGGGTGCCCGGTACAGAATGTGACTTCCAGTTCAATCGATCCGGTAACCGGCCGACGCATGGCCGGTTCTACAGCCCGAGGTATCCGTCCATCTATCCGAACAACGTGCGCTGTTCCTATTACTTTCATGCCAGGTAAGCTTTATAGCTTCACAAACGACTTCGTAATTAAATTAGATTTGTTTTATGTAAATCGTTATTAAAGATAAACTTTAATATTAACATTATATTTATACTTTAGGCACATCAGATAAAAGGTCGATTTTGATGCTGATGACTTAGGTTACCAATTAACCTTTAGAATACAGGGAAAAGAAGTATTAGGTACACTGGGGATGGTACAAGATGTACTTATGTATGAGTAGTAAAATAAATACCTTTATATAGCTACAATTGCAATATATAATATGTACGTTGTGACATGAAGTTTCTTTATAACCTCTTCTATGAGCAACGCCTCTGTTTTGACAGAGTAAAGGTGATAACAAGAAAGGTGAAGCTAAACAATTTACATAACTTCTACTATACTGGCACTGATCATTCCTTCACAGTTTTGTCTTCCATATAACATTATCATAGAAAGAAAGCTCCTCTTTAGAATGGGGAGTATTTAGCTCCTATTAATCGTAGCGATGCCTACATCAGTTGAAGCACAGACGTTTTCTTTCAAAATATAGGACTCATTTCTAAATGTCAAAAGTATTCCTTGCAATATTTCTTATTTATATGATATCTTAAACACTTTTATATTACTTACAGTTCTACATAGCATACTTTACAACAAACAATCTAGTCATGAATTCCTACCATCCTTTAAGAAAAATACCTTTGAATTTTGTATCACTTTTAAAGTTATACCTAAAAGACAAACAACACCCATTTAATATGTTTTAACGAATTTTAAGATATTCATACACAATGCAATCATGATTTTCACTTGTTTTGTCGTTTTGTTTGTAAAGAGAATTTAAATACAGATTGCCTGAAAATTTCAATAAGTTTTATATTCAGACAAAAGATATGACTATTAGAGTTTTCTATTTACATCCAGGTCCTACAGGACACGTACCTTGTGTCATTATAGTGATCACGTAGTAGTACAAAGTGTAATCCTCTCTCTTGGTCTGTTGCTGCGTACGTGCGCGGGTTACTAAATAAATGATAGTTTACAGTTTCATCTTAATAGAGGACAGCGATAGTGTTTTGTTATCTGATAAACGAACCTTCATGAGTAAAAATTTTTACCGTTCAGATTTATAATTTATTTCTGACGATCCTTTGCCTACAAACTAACCGAGTGTATGTCAAGTAAACAATAGCCTATTTTACCCGCCGGTTTTTATTTTAATCGTTTCTAAGTATTTTTTTAATCAGTTTAATGAATTGTGTATGAAAGTTTTACTTACGTCTATTTAATCAAATAAAACCGTTTTTGTTTTCAGGCCAAAAGAGCGAGTGAAAATCCTTTTCGAAGAAGTGTCTCTTCAAAAAGGGGACGTTAGGTGTGTATATAAGAATTTACTTTAACAACAACTTGTGCTTATATATATATATATATTTTATTCTGTTTTTGTTTTGGAACTTTTACGCACAGCGTATGCCAGTTCCATCGTATCCTGAACAAGTTACTACATACTTATCGTCTAAGAACAATCGACATGAATCTGAACAGAGCCTTCGCACCATCGCCATCTGGTTCCGATAGGATTCTGTGAAACATTCCTACGTCGGCTCCATTCAAGTTCAAGTCGGACACTAAACTCTTTCTACTAGACTCATATCTGACACACTCCATCAATAAATGGTGTAAGTCTTCCACAACTCCACATTCCTCACAATCAGGCGAAGCCGTTTTCTTCAACATATAACAAAATTTATTGCAATGTGATTATATTTAATGGCCAAAAGTTTTGTCTGCATGTTCTGCTGCTTCTTTGGTCTAGCGATTAGCATAAGCGTCTGCAAAACAAGAGTTCTCGGGTTTGATTCCCAGGTCGGGACTGCTGTTGGGTTTTTCTTACAAGAAATTCTTGATAGCAGTTCGGAGTACCTATGGAAGCTGGAGGTGTTTACCGCGCGTGTCTCGGAAAACACATCAAGCCGGCGTCAAGTTTTAGCAGGCCTATACATAAAAAAAGGTGTGTGAGCTAAAAATTCGTACAAAGAATTCTCCTGACGTAATGGTACTAATACTAGATCAAAAAGATATTTTTCGTAACACAAGCCAGGTTCACAATACAAAAAACAAACAAGACATTATTTACATGCACCTGTCGAAATAATTTGTTTTCACATATTTTTAAGGTGGTAAACATTTTGCTGCCAAAATACATTTTTTATACAAACTTACGTAGCTCAGTATAAAAAAATATTTGTTATATCTTTTTCTAGAAATAATTTTCGTTCAAATTGAAAAAATATAAACTACAAAGTAAGTCTCTGGCTATAAGGCGTGCAAAATCTTTGCCTATATTTAAAAAAATGGTCAACGATTCGTCACCTGACATCATACAAATTATGTGTCTAAAATATATTTTGTGTTAAGTATATATATAGTATATACAAAGATTTTTAAATATATTTTAAGTAGCAACTAACCAGAGAACGTGTTGAGCCGGAATCGGAATGAGGAAGTTTAATTTTCATACAGCCATCCTTTTTTGCTGGGGGTATTTAAAATTTAAATTTATTATTAATAGATTTAAAATGTTAGAGATCCTTAAAGTAAGGTAGTTTGAAACTCCATTAATAATTATATACGATAATTAATAACAATATACGAGGATTTATCCAAAGTTCTTAAAGCCATTAACAATATCTCTTTTATCAATCACAAGATACTCAAATGTATTCACAAAATTATAACAAACATAAAATTCTGTCGCGCCACAAAACGACCCTCAAAAATACTCTGCAAAGCATAATATTTGTTGTAAAATTCATTAATAAAAATGAAATTGCACATAAAATTATTCCATAAAGTCTCCATCCATATCCGAAGAGTATAATAAAACTGTTGAAGTATGCGTCATAATCGAATCTTTCATCGAAAATATTGAATGTGATGATAAAAGTGCAACTTGCAAGTTAGTGCTACCATGTGACTTAATATTCGTGAGATTTGATAGCAACTTAAGTGTGTTAACGACTGTACGAAGCTTGTTAATGTTTTCATAGTTAGAGATAAAACAATATTATTCCGTCTGCACACCAGTTACTAGTAATCTATACAAATAATAAAGCTGAAGAGTTTGTTTGTTTGTTTGAACGCGCTAATCTCAGAAACCACTTTTCCGATTTAAAATATTCTTTCAACGTTGGATAGTCAATTTATCGAGGAAGGCTACAGGCTATATATCATCACCCTACTACTAATAGGAGCGGAGCACCAATGAAGAATGTTTCAAAAACGGGGGAAATTTTTACGCTACGGGCAATATAAGACACAAACGAGGTTGCATGGGTCAGCTAGTATGAAATAATAGGCATGTTTTTGATGAAACTGATACAATAATAAATGTAGATAAAGAAACAAGTTTTGTAACCAATGCATATGATTTTTACTAAGATCAGTGCAATATGCTCCTGGCTTTAAATAACTGGCATTTTGTTTTGTTGTTGCCTATTTTTAATTACAATAAAACGTTTAGGGTCCAACTAATAAATCATAAATAGTACGAGAAAAATACTGCTGTTACTTCATGGTAGCAGTGGTATTTTTTCTCTTATTTTTCCTTTATTATCGTCAATAAAAACTTTATATTGTTTACACCTACAGTTTTATAAAATCAAAAGAACTTCAGCTTAGACACTTCACTTAAAATCACGTTATTGAAATTGTACAAATTATTACATGAAAGGATTTTATACTAAATAAATAAATATTTCGTACATTTTAACACACAACGCCATCTACTCCTAGACAACTGATATAAATACATATATATTTTTTTTCAAACTCTGAAACAAACATTTGCAGATCATACAAACATTTGGTCCGACCTGGGAATTGAACCCGATACTTCAAGCACAGAAGTCGCATACGCTACCACTGCGCCAGAGACGCAGTCAGAAAATAAAACCTCAACATTGTCAGTTCATGACATGCTTCATTATAACAATCAGGGGAAGGGATATTCCATGAGATCTACTCGTACAGTGAATTTTACAGTAAGCGAGGTGTATGGACAATGTTGTGTTAATGCACAAAATAATAAATTATGCAACATCGACCACCAAGCTATTTCAGTTTTGGCTTTTGGCTTGCTTCGCTCTACAGATAAAATTTTTAAATGCATTTGGGGTTGTTTTTGAATTATAAATCGTGTACTATTACGTACGTACGTTATTTATGATAAAATAAAAGACACTAATTTAACTTTGAATGTATTTTTTTCTAATTGTTGTCTATTTTCTTTGCGAGTTCTTCCACTTCTAATAATAAATTCTTTATATGTTTCACTGTCAAATAAAACTAAGGATATTAAATAAATATATGATTATATGTTTTTAGCAACTTTAATGATTTATAATCACACGTTCATTATTGCATTTGCACTGGCTATATGCATAACACTACCAATATGTCTATCAAACTTTAGGATAAAACCAAAATCAGGCAGAGTACAGTGTGCCTATTTGCAGTTTAATCAGAAAACACACCCAATAAATCGGACTTAATATGAAATGGTGCTGAATCTAACGATTCAATAAATTCGTACCTCATAACATTGCTAGCGTTGAGTACAAAGGGGGTCTGCCAGTCAACCCTAAAGCGGAAAGCAACAGAGCCACTATAATTAAATTATGGTTATAATGGCCGTCCACCGCTCCCATTAATGAGTTGAGCTCATAAACTATACTTGTTTAATTAGCTAGATAATGCATGAATACATCGCTTTAGGAGTTTCATAAAGCTACAGGTATTTTGCATATTGTTTCATCAAGTGGTTTAAGTAAGTTTACATAAATAATTAGAACAGTATTCGTAAACAAATATGTATTTATTAAACATTTTTCATTTTAATGATACGACGTTACGTAATTTAATAACTTTAAAGTGTAAATCATGTTTTTACCCTGTATTACAAGTGCATCATCTTTTAGACACGCCCAAAGGTTGTATGGTATTGATGAAGTCACACAATCTCAAGTAGATCTGTTGTTCAAGAAACGTTAAAGAAAGGTAAATGTACAGTGTATGCACATACATAAGTACATTTGTAAATAGTTATATATACGAAATATGATTAGTGAAGAACGAGATTTCTGACCCAAGTAATTTTATATAAAAGAAGCCTTCCACATTTTTATCGTATAACTTGCCGTGGACCAAGCATTTAAACATTTTTTGGTGGGAAGAGGATTTTATTAGGTTTATTTACATGGAAGAATATATTATACGATACATTAACTCTTTGTAAACAGATGTTTCCGAACCCTTAAATTTGGAAATATTCAAGTAAGATAAAATATTATAACATTATTTTTTTATTTACTTTCATCATTCTCAATATCCTTGATTAAAAACGAGTCAATTAAGACGAGAAATTTGGATGTACCTATTCTAAAGGAAAAACTAAAAACTACTCAACTAAAATTCGTAAAAATTAAAGGTTGAATATCTTGGGCTAAGTCCTTCCTGGGGGTCCTCGTACAGTTGTATCTTGTACTTCTTGTCGAAGACCAATGGCCTTGTTATCGTGTCAGTTACAGCTTTCATGAGTGGTTCCTTACCTATGGCCTCGTAGAGGATTTCGGTGTGCGGTACCCTAGGCGGTCTCCGAAGATTTTGTATCTTTAGCCGCGCCGCCGCGGCCAGAGCTTCCTGCCTTAAAAAGAGGTGGAGTGGTTGTATACCTATGGCTTCCAGAGCCGCAGTTGGTGTAGTCCTCATAGAGCCTGCGGCAACCAGACAGGCCAATCTCTGGACTCGTTATAGTTTAGCTTCGACTTTGGATAGCTAGGTCCGTGGCCACCATACTATCGCACCGTAGCTTACCATTAGTCGAATTACTGCCACGTAGAGCCATAGAGTTTAACTCACCATTCTGCGGCACTGGCAGACTAGGATTGTTGCTTTTTCAATCTTGTTGTTGAGGTGGGCACTACAATTCAGTCTCAGGTCGAATATAACCCCTAAATACTTTACTACCTTTACACCAAATTTCATTAAATCGGTTTAATAGATTTGCCATGAAAGTGCGACAGACAGACAGAGTTACTTTTACCTTTATTATATTAGTAAGGATGATATTTACTTAATAAAAATTAGTAAAAGATTTTTGGATATATTCATGTTACAAAACAGTGTTGCCCATATTACATACAGGTAGACTTAGTCGTTGGCAGCGTAACCCGTGCATTAAAAGCGAAATTGCTCAACTAATCCATTTACATAGGCAAGGGACGTTAACGAATTTAGTGCAAAACTAGGTAAGGCCCTGTCGGTATACAAGGTCTCGCAAATTATATATACACGTATATACCTATATATACACAGTTCTCCTTTGCGATTATCAAGGGATTGAAATTTTATATTGTCACTAAACCAATATTTTGCTTTGCTGTAGGTATGTATGAAGTCGACAAATATTTGCTTTAGTTTATTTTTTTTAATTCATTGGAAACTTTTCTCTTAAGCAGAAAAACTGAATGATTCTTTTTAAGCATTCGTCAGTCAATTTATCGAAAACTTATTTGGACCACGATTTTGTAGAAAAAAATTGGCAGTCATAAGGACTGCCGATAGAAGGGAAAACTTATAATTTAGATTTTTTTTTATGGAGTAGTGGGATAAACGAACAGACATCTGATGGTAAGCGATTACCGCCGCCCATGGAGACCCGCAGCACCAGAGGCGTTACAAGTGCGTTGCTGGCCTTTGGGGCATGGGTAGAGAGATGGAGGGAGCATTTCGGATATGGGCTTCCGGAATCCTCACTCACTCGTTGAAACACAGCGCAGGTGCTGTTTCACACTGGTTTTTTGCATGGCCGTGGTACCACTCCGGTCGAGTCGGCCCATGCCTCCGAAGCATGGATCTCCCATAGAAATTTAAATGAAATTATCAACTTTAAATATTAGCATGTCGGTGACGCGAACTCATAAGATTTTCACCTACCAAAAAGTACCAGTTACCAAAGATGTTTTCACTTTAAAAATTAATAGGTATAATAAATTAAAGTAAATAAACTAAATAAATTAAACAAACTACACTGTTATTAATAATTCGAAAATTGAATTACTTACTTGTATGAATTAATTTACTTTGTAGTAAATTGTATTGGGTCGGAAGTTTAATAAATATCCAATTATGTCGTCGTTTCCAGTACTGTTTACATTGCATTAACATAACGACATACTTCCATACCTAAAGCGTTCGACAACATTACAAAAATGCTTATTTTCTTTTGGCTCATTAATCTTTATGGAATCACATTTTAAACCGGATGAAATGGAACTATATTCATCCAATCTGTATTTGAGTACGTCTTTACAAATATTTTATGATTTAGGGTAAATGTAAAACTAGACATGTAGTTTTTACAATTTATATAATTTTATATATGAGCCTGCCAAAGTGACTTTACTTAGCGTGATGAAAAGCATGAGAGAATCCAAGAATAGTGGTCATCATACTCATTGAAAATAAAACTATGCAGCATGGTGATTACCACTATGGTAGCCTATTGAGGCGCTTCTGCATCATTAGGCATCCAGCCACGCACTCACCAACGATACGAGTCAGCACAAATGCTATCATTTTAGGTTGATCTTACAGCAAGGATAGTACCGCCCCGGTTGAGAAAATGTTTTGTAACTACGATTTCATGAATTTTAAAATTACTTTAAAAGTATCTGTGATAAGCTTGGGTTACTTCTGGTTATAATTATATCAGAACTCATCAGTCCTTTGCATAAACATAAATGTCTATCGATGTTGTGTTTGTGTGTAGACTACCTTTTTCATAAAATATGAGATGTTACAGAAAGTTATCCAGCTAGGTGTATTTTTGAGTTAGGTGAGTAAGTAAATAACTCTTAAGTTAATAGAGTTGAATAAGCCGTCATTCTTTCTCAGAAAAAAAACACTTACTTTAAAGTAAGTATGCAAGAACAAAGGGCTTATTTGGCCTAGAAATACATTAATATAATGTAAACCTCGAGTCTCTTAATCTCTAAACATCTCGATTACTCCTAGAATAGCTGTGCTTTTCTCTCCGCCTGATTTAAATTTTAACTGCAAAGGTAGCATAGTAGTGTGAGCGGTCGCCACACCGTTTTCTACTACGCTGAGTCTAGAGAGTTCAAACCCACATCGGACAACATTTTATGTGATCCACACATTGTTATTCTGAGCATAGTGTTCACACACACAGTGTTGTTATTATTTGTGTTCAATTTATAAAAAAAAATTAAAGTCTCCGCGGCACAGAATTTATACACGGTTGTTAAAAGATTATTTTATGTTCGCGTGTATGTATAATAAATTATTATGAAAGTTATATATCTGAGAATAAAACAATTGTAAAACCATAGGTACACATACAAAACAAATGACTCCTTCCCAACCTGTATTTCCTATGACTTTTTTATTCATATATCTGTATATGTACAACTCATAAATAGGTTTATATATAGGTGTAAAGCAAACACGACAATTTACTCTAACGAACAGCCCATAAAACGTACGAAGGTATGGTACTAATGTATGTCAAGAGCAGAAGTGAGCCTATTTCGAAGGTTTACGGTATAATCTCACCGTAGAAATATTTATGAGGGAAAAATTATTCAGAAAGAAAATATGGAAAACCGAATAAATACGATTTTTTATAACTAAAACACGAAAAAGGAATGATAATAAGTAGTCACGTTTCTGCGTTTTCAAAGCAGAAAAATGTTTAAAGCTTGTTTCAGTTCAATTCAGTATTCTGTTTTGTAAATTAAAATAAAGAAATTCGTTATCCGTCATTAGCTCCAGACGATTAAACTCCTCAATTATTACCAATACAGAAACAAAGTTTTATTGCGATATATTAGTTGTATAATGATAAACCATTTTTAAGGTAACCTTGAACTTTAAATAGCTATTTTTCAAGTTCTTGAATATGAATCATAATATATGTTTAATATGTTTGTACCTAGAAAATTATTATATACCCAAAAAACGACAATTAAAATACTATTAATTTATTTTTCAATGTAGTAAAATATAATATATTGATAATGATATGACATTGCGTTATATAAATTGAAATCGAAAATTAAAATAATGTAAACCAACTCACTACACACCAAATGTTGTGTTAATTATATTATTATGAGGAATAACAAACCACAATTGCCAGATATTACCCACACGCCGAGGTTCTATTGGCTGTTTGCGGTCGCTATAACGCTGGTACCTGTACTATTTTCGACCACAATGTAAAATGAATCTAATAATTTCGGGAACTGCTAACCTATTAAGCAATTATCGATTTTGATGTTGTACTTAATTTATTAATTCAATCATTACAGTTGAAATTCGAGAGTCAGACCTCATCTGCGTTTCAAATAGGTTTTTAGTACTGAATACTTACCCACTTAGTGATTATATTCGCTATGCATTCTCGTATACTCATAATCACGTAGCTCTTCTTTTAATCTGCTACTTCTAGTATATTTAATTTACTTCTTGTCACCTCTCAACCTTTACTCATTAGAGACTAAACAATATTTTAAATCCTCACTACCTAATATTTATTGCCATTCTACGTTGTAAATATGAATCAAAATGTATCATCATCGTATTATAATCCAATTCTAATATTATTTTGTATGTATGAAGATGACAGTATGCTGAGCATAATTTAAATTAATCAATTTTAGTAAAATTTTAATCGTGGTTAAAACATTCGGTATTCTGCAAAACGTGTGTTTATAAAAGTTTAATTGCATCAAAGAAAATTAATGTTTCACAAAATTAAATAGATTTACAGTCCAAACTGCACGTCAAATACAAATGGTTAGGAATGGACTATGACAGGCAACTAGAAGACAATATAAAACGTGTTTAAATTGACTTATTAGATTTAAAACAGTAATTTTCATCTTTGAAATTATTTTATCAAAACGTTGTTGTGAACGAACAAGTTGTGAAAATAGTAAGATATTTTCCTATCGATTTAACAATATTTGAAATACTAAAAGTGTATAAACATACAAACGTGTTCTCATTTTTTTTTATATAAATTGTTATGGCTTAAACTTATGTGAAAACAAAAACCTACAGTTACAGTTCAAGTTATAGTGGACACTGAAATAAAACAAAACAATTTAATCGTAAATAATTATGGTTGAAACTCAAATCCGCCGAGTGATCTCTAGCATTTATTAACGAGCTCATTACTGAAATGAAGCTACATTTCCCGAGTGAATATCATTTAAAATATAAATACTTTAATTTTTTACTTAGACTTTTAGATTAATTATATTAAAGAGGTGTTTTGTTGTGTTCCAGCTGCTTGAGGAGAGCGGACATCATTAAAGTGTTCGACGGCCGAGATACAAATGCACCGACTATATATATGCTGTGCAATGAGCTATCAGGTATTGTAATATAAAAGTTAACTAGATGAAATATTGTTATGGAATAAGTGACCTTATTTTCAAACACTGAATGTAGTAAGGAAACACTAAAGTGTAGAATGTTCCGGACATCTAACACAACGCCATCTAGTCTCAAGTTAAGCAGAGCTTGTGTTATGGGTACTAGACAACTGATATGAAATACAAAAAAATGTTTGTAAATACATATATATTATTCATAGAAAACATCCAAACTCCGAAACAAATATTTGTAGATCACACAAACACTTGGTACGACCCAGGATTTGAACCCGAGACCTTAAGCACAGCAATCGCATTCACTACCGCTGCGCCACCGAGGCAGTCAAAATAGTCAGGCAGAGAAATTTAAAGAACTCATCAATAAGTAACAGCAAATTTAATTGCAAGTACACTCTGACATGGACTTCAAATTCTAATGGATCCTTTGAATCAAATTCGAAAAAAGGATGCTTAGAATTTTGCTCTGCAACTTATTTCTATTTCTCCTTATATAAAACACTAGCTGACCCACGCAACCTCGTTTGCATTTTACTTCGTTTTTGAAACATTCTTCAGTGGTGCTCCGCTCCTATTAGTAATAGCGTGATGATGTATAGCCTATAGCCTTCCTCGAAATATCCAACACTGAAAGAATTTTTCAAATCGGATCAACGGTTCTTGAGATTAGCGTGTTCAAACAAACAAACTCTTCAGCTTTATTATTAGTATAGATTTATTTATACTACACATTGGCGCGATGTCGGAATGACTTACAATGAATTTACAGATTCTAAAAACATATATACATATATGCAAACCAAACTTTTGTCCGTGGCTGAACCTGCGTGTATATCGATTATCACGGTAAAAAAAATAGGTAAAAAAACTTTTTAAGTTAAACGGTTTTATGTTAAAAAATGTACTAAAAACCAAAAAAATAATGCTATGCTAGACTAAAATAAAACCGTGGGGTTAACATGGAGTGTATAACTATTGGAATTTCCATGAGCAAGAAAATAGTCATTAATTTCCTCACCGTCTGCGGGCCAACTGCCTAACGACGAATTAAACGATTCTTCTATCGCACATTAAGTCGATAATTTGTAGACAATTGACGTGCCCCACGGTTTTATTTTAGTCTAGTCTATGCATATGTTTATAATTCCCACGACTGTATCTATTTTTATTTTTTTTGGTTTTTAGTACATTTTTTAACATAAAACCGTTTAACTTAAAAAGTTTTTTTACCTATTTTTATTTTCTAGTTTTTAGTTTTTAGTGCTTCATTCTTTAAATTTTTATAGTATATTATATTCTGCTTGTTGAGCCCTTTCATTTGATACCCATATTGATGGGATTGATAAAACCTACGTTATCCGCCATTTTGTAGCAGCCGCCATCTTGGATTTCAATTTTTTATATTATATTGTATTCTGCTTGTTGAGCCCTTTCATTTGATACCCATATTGATGGGATTAATGAAACATAAATTATCCGCCATTTTGTAGCGGCGGCCATCTTGAATTTATAATGATAATGAATAAACATAATTTTATTGTCACCAAAATCCAAAGTGTATACAAAATTTCAGATTAATCGGTTGACAGGAAGAGGGTGAAATTTGAATTACTAAATTTGATTTTTTGAAGGAAGAATAAAGAATAAAGAAAAAAGCAAACAGGGTGAGCTAATTAAAACCGTTTAAAAAGTGATTAAGCCACTCGCTAACAATAAGACTTACGATTGGTGAAAGAATTTTAAAATCGGTTTAGTGATTTAGGTGGCTGTTGGTGAAAATGTAACAAACAAAGAAACATATTACAAAATAATTTTCATCAAATTACTAAAGTTGTTGTTTTTATTTAATTCGTTCATGAAAAATAAAATGTATAACATATCAATACAGATTGGCAACATCACATGCCATGAACATATCCAATACACCTTCGGGAATACACGCAGAGGTAATTATTTTTAATTCAACTTCATGTCAGTACCAAATATTGCTTCCAAGCGCTCAAAATATAATTGTAATTGGTTGTTTTATATTTTTTTTATTTAAAAATATTTCCCATTAAACGAAACTGGTTGATACGAACTGAGTAGCAAAAGCCCAAACATGTCATCAAGCTATTCTGCCTTTGTGATAAAAGAAAAGTAATTTTTTCGAGCTTTGTTTATGCCAATCAAGCTCTGTTTGTTATAAAATCCTTTGCCTAACAACTGAAGCCGTTGTTTGATCTCTATCTCTCTTTCTCTCTGATTTATATTAAACCCAGAAAACGAGGTTTAGTTCGGAGTTTCACAATTTGTTATGCGGTTAGTCTAATTTGTGTGGCTTAGCGCGTTAGTTTCTTTATTTTAGTTGGAGCCGATGTCTCGCTATTCGGCTTTTAATTTGACGCTGACCATTTTAGAGAGGTCATTATCACGCAGAATTAACTGTAGTCTGAATCTGTTCGGAAATCCTGTGGGTCCAAATACCTCTTTGACCAAGTTATTGGACGACTGTAAGTAGAAACATAATTAAGCAGTAGACAAATGACTAAATGTGAGTAAGAAGAGAGATAGATAACGAGGGGACTGTCAATCAAGTTCTCACATAAAAACAAATGAAAGTGAATCGAACATAAACAATTTAACCTGAAGTCCGAAACTCAGAGCTCTCTATTCAAAGGTTTTTGACATGCAAATTGATACTATTGTACATTCTATTCATTCTTTATTCCATTTATTATATCTGTACTAATAATAAAGCTGAAGAGTTTGTTTGTTTGAACGCGCTAATCTCAGGAACCGCTGGTCCGAATTGAAAAATTCTTTCAGTGTTGGATAGTCCATTTATTGAGGAAGGCGAAGGCTATAGGCTATATATTATCACGCTGCTACTAATAGGAGCGGAGCACCAATGAATAATGTTTCAAAAACGGGGGAAATTTTCACGCTACGGGCAATATTAGACGCAAAGGAGGTTGCGTGGGTCAGCTAATTACAATATAAGACCACGACAGACTGTTAAATGTCAAATGAAATAAATGTAGGTACATAGAAATGTTCTACTTGAGTAAAGGGTAATAAATTCCTACATGTGTGCCCCCATTCTTCATCTTAATGACTTTGGCAGTGAACCAAACGGTTAAGGATGCTATAAATATGGGACATGGATCTCTGGCCCAGTCGTTGTCTTTCAACTACGATTAAAAACATACACTAGATTCTTTACAGTGATTTTCTGGTCATAGAAGCCAACAATAAAATGTGTCTTTATCTGTTTTAAAAAAGCTAGGATTTACTGTAGTATATTCTAGCAGATACAACAGAGCGTATATAAGAAGATAACTATATTAATATTGTAAAAAGATAAAGTTCTTAAGATTGTAGGATTTATCTCTGGATCTACTAAACCGATTAAAGTCAAAAGTCACTTTATTTGTAAGTGTCCCATTTTTTTTTACCTGTGGATTCCCCTTCGGGCCTTCACCCTTCCGGGATTTACGGCGGGGCGGTGTGTCGGAATCGAGCCGACTAAAACCACACGGTGTGCCACTCTGCGCCTGAGAAGGGATGGGTCCGGGAACTGCTATTATTACACACGACCGGACCCCTCCCAGCATTTGTCCCATACCCCAACCCCTACCCATCCCCCAAACGTCCGACAACGCACTTGTGACGCCTCTGGTGTTGTGGGTGTCCATGGGCGGCGGTAATCGCTTACCACCAGGTGATGCGTGTGCTCGTTTGCCCCTTATTCCACGAACAAAAAAAAGTGACATAGGGTATGAAAATTAAATACTAATAACCACGATATCCGACATACACGCGGGTGGAGCCGACGGCCAAAGCTAGCTACAAATAAAGACCTTGAAATAAATAAAGCACTCATGCTTGAGTATCATATAAAAAGCTTGAGAACGGGTTCAACAATGAACTACTGACTGCCTCGGTGGCTTAATGGTAGCGTATGCGACTGCTAAACTTGAGGTCTCGGGTTTGATTCCCAGGTCGGACCAAATGTTTGTATGATCTGCAAATATTTGTTTCGGAGTTTGGGTGTTTTTTATGTATGTATTTACAAAAAACAAAGTATATAAGTATTTATTTATTTAATACATCATGCACTTTAGGTGCATTGGCGGACTTAATGTCTAAGGCATTCTCTACCAGTCAACCATCGGGTGATGCAGAGAAGACAAGAAGTGGGTGCATCTTGTAAACAAAAATATATTAAAATAAACATATCTGGCAATATATTAAATACAAATAATATATAAAAGCTAATCATACATACAAGAACTAATACATACTATACATACAACTAAATACTATTACTATAATATATATTTAAACATATATATATAAATATAAACTTTCATAGATACATACATACGCGAATAGGTGTACTAGGAATAATAGATGACAGTTATGTAGATGTTGATTCTGCAAGTTGTTTGATAAGAAACTGCTTTACCTTTATCTTAAAAGAAAAGATGTTTTATATCAGTTGTCTAGTACCCATAACAAAAGCCCTGTTTAGCATGGGACTAAATGGCGTTGTGTGTATATATAATCATTTCTGGATAATTAATCTACACATATATATCCATATCCGTGACCGCGTCATATCCGTGGGGTGACCTATTTAGCATTGCTAGTACTTGTTAAATTGTGTGAATTTAAAACAATATCTACTAAAAATACTCTCAAATAAACCCTTTCTAGTGAATAAATAAATAACGTTCTTTTAATCACAATCGTAAGTTTCCGTTGGGTTTACTGCTAGTTTCTATTTATTGCTATATTCTCGTAGTAAAGTATTATTACGACTAGCAGAATACCGGTTCAACTTTCAGTTACCATACTATTTATTTAAATTGCCATCGATGTTCAACACTCAACATTGAATTTGGAAAAAAAATCGTCTGGTGTAACATTTTCTTCTGTCTCATCTTTCACTAAAAAGATAAATAAATTATTTTAAACAGGTAGTTATTTTTGTACTATTGCTTCTAAAGTAAGCTAATTCTCTTCAATCCTATCAGTTTAATCGATACAAGTATATCCTTCTGTATTCCTCTCACATACGTATCGGTCCCGTCACCTTTGAATGACTACGACATCCGACCATCCCCTTTTTGAATGAATAATGCTACGTCAAAGAAATGCTGACTTTTGGGAGTAGGGTTGCTGCAATATAGAAAATAATATGTTCGACGTACTAGGAATGAATTGTAACTTTTTGCTAATGTATTAAGATGACAAATGAGTTCTCGTTTTGAAATACTTAACACCCAACTAATGTTTCTGTTTGGATCATCAAAAAAAATCACTTAGTACGAAATATATTGTATAAATAGAATACTGCATGGTTGGCCTAGTGCTTTAAGCGGTCTTCCCGCCACATTCTACTACGCCAAGTGTTGAGGGTTCAAATCCCACATGGAATAACATTTTGAGTGATCCACAAATTGTTGTTCTAAGTCTGGGTGTTCTTTGTGCCCGTTTCATGTATGTTTGTAAAGTCCCCCGCGAGACAAACAAAACAAAAAAAAATTGAGTACGTTTTTAGTGAATTTATTATTAAATTATGAAGAAAGTATTGTTAAACGGTATCTCCGTTTAACAATACTTTCTTAACAAATGGAGCTCTATAGAATTACATAGTGTTGATAGATAATAAAAAAACCTGCAGTCAGCGCTATCTGAAGAGAATATGATCAGATATTAGTCACCAGTGGCCAGCTGTTGAATGAAGTTGAATGAAGTTAGTACATTCGTACTAACTTCATTCGTGAATGTTATTAAAACACTAATCATTCAAAATCAAATTCAATATAACCTGTTTTACCTCTTCTTCTTTGGATGAAATGGCAATTAGCCGGATCACTCGGATCAGCTATTTCTGCCAATGTCAAGTATTTATAGTCTTCAATTTTAAGTCTTCAAGGCTTCAAGTCTTCGTCGTGATGAAATTAATGATAAAAATATATAAAATGTGGATGACATGAAATGGGGACCGTCTTTCGAAAAAACAAAAAATGATCTCCCCTGTTTTACCTCTGGTTACTTAAACAAATGAGTGCGTGTCCTGACAGCTGACATCCCTACGCGCAACCTACTTGTTCCAGTTGCGGAGAGCTGTGATTGCTAGCCCAACTCTGTATACCTAATTTCCAGGTTTTACATTATTCAGACAATAGTTGGATTTTCTTGATAATATTTTTTGAAAAGAATATATTTTTCTTTCTTTTAATAGAGAGTGGTCTAGACAGAAAATACAGCATGAACTTAAATACCATAGTGAACCAAATAAGTTTCCTGTGTTTTTGATCACTGGAGATTAATGTTTTTGAATACTTTTACCGTGAGAGAGCCTCGCTTCGGCATGAATTCGGCTGCTTCCGAATGCTTCGGCTCGACCGGAGAGATACCACGGCCTCACAGAAAACAGGTGTGAAATAGCGCTTGCGCTGTGTTTTACCGAGTGAGTGAGGATATCGGAGGCTCATACCCCAACCACTCCCCCATCCCTCTCCTCTTTCCCCCAAAGGCCGGCAACGCACTTGTGACGCCTCAAGTGTTGCGGGTGTCCATGTGCGGCGGTAATCGCTTACCATCAGGTACGTCTGCTCGTTTGCCAACTAATCCATAAAAAAAAGATTAGACGTAGTTTCGGACTAGGGAGATACATCTGCTGCAAAATGTTGTTATTATTTTGATTTTCTCATAAGTAACAAGGAATCTATGAAACACTGATACTCTCCAAGACAGAAAAGTTTTATCTTTATAACCTACATTGAAACTTCACAACTATTGCCACAATGTGTCATCAGTTAGCCTTAACATCACATAAATAATTAAGCAAAACGACAGATTTATCCAATGTCAGTGATCAAATGTTCTTATTATCCTTCATTAATCTTTTCCTGTTCCAAATTTACTCAACCCAAAACTGTAACAATAGACTAGGGATCATTCAAGTTACTGCGTTCATCCTTTCAATAGAAACCTTCCTCAAAAACGTTTACTCACAATAGAATCGTCTGGGAGTTATTCAAAATATGATACATGTACCTGTTTCCGTGTAACATAACAAACACGAGTACAACGATGCTGACGTGTGTAGGTATTTTGTCTTACAAAATTTGATGTCGGAATATCCTTTGATGCCAAATCTGACGGTTTGTGACGTTTAAACGCTAGTCTTTTGTTAAGTCGAGCCTTTTACTGCCAAATGAGTTTTGGTTTTCAAAGACTGTTGCATATTTTTTGTTACAAATTTCATACAATTAAAAACAAAAATTATGAAAAACTTTCGAAGAAATGCTTTCAGACATAAAAATATACCTAAGTTAAACTGGGGTAAAGAAACGAGTAGAACTATGATCCTGCAAATCTCAGAAGGGAATCGGGACTGTAATCACAGGTCAAAGTGGTCAAGTTCACATCAACAAGTATTTACAAAAATATATTTAAAATTACGTTTTACCTGCAGCTTAACTCTAGCATGATTGTTTCTCTCTTCTTGTTTCTATCTTTGAAAATGACGAATCTTTTTTATATCCCCATAGAACTAAAACTGCAAAAATCCTCTCTTAGTGAAAGAAAAATGACTAAAACTCTTAGTGGGAGAGTTTTAAGCTTATAGCCCCAGTGGCTTAGACTCTGCACTAATGTACCACTCACTCAGGGCAAGTAATTTAAATATGTACAGATACATATACTTAGTTAAATTTACACTTCTTTAAAACAAAAAAGTACGACGCATTACTATGCATTACTTACTAACAGCTCTTTTTCTAAGTTCTCAGTAAAGTTACTAAAACAGATATTTGGAGCGTAATACTGATGTACACAGATGTACACAATGTATTTGAACGTTTGAAGGGATTATCGTTGGTTTTGAGTGGCTTTTATATACTCGTAGCTATTCTCTGTATTTGTACTTGAACAAATATCACAAAGAATTATACTTACTAGGAAAAATCTAATACTCATCATGAGTTTGTTAAAAAACAAATACCTAATAAACATTTTGCAGCTCTAAATCGATATCTTGATTCAATTATGTAAGCTGTATGTTCCTGCCCTCGAAGTAGGTTAGCCACCTTCAAAATTAATTTAAGATATCACCTACAACTCATTTTTTTTTTCTTTTTTTTTTTCTTTAAAAGACAACTCCCACATTAGGAATAAACATCCTGTGTCGTGGGGGACTTTACAAACATACATGAAACGGACACAAAGAACATCCAGACTCGGGACAACAATTCGTGGATCACACAAAGTGTTGTAGGTACCGCGTGGGATACTCAATAGTTGCAAAAACATTGTCACCCGTTAAGTTATCTCCTCTAACGCCCTAGAATCAGAAGTATGGATGTTGTGGCTCACTCTGGATCGAAAGGCGACCAAAAAATTGGTCGACTATAGTTTTCTGCGGGGCCATGGTGGAAGTTTAGTCAAGGCTGCCCATTTGTAGTGGTTATAAGTTTAACAACAAGAAAAAGTTTGAAAAACTATAACCCGACCTCGTAAAAACTTTAATAAAATTTAAATAGTACATACTCGTAGCTCTCAGTAGTAGACAACGCTGATTTTAGCACGAACGGGCCGGCTTAACCGGGGCGATGCTAACCTCGCACAGAAAATCATCGTAAAATGATAACGTTCGTGCTGTCGTGTTTAGATGGTGAGTGCGTGACCAGAGGTCCAATGATGCAGAAGCATCTCTAGGCCACCTTGGTGTGGGTCACCATGTTGCATCGTTGCATTGTCTGCATTCACAATGAGTATGGTGACCCTTGGATTCTGCTTAGGCTTTCCATCAGGCATGGTAGAGTCATTTTGGCAGGGCCATACATAAAAAAAAGGTATGGTGGAACATACAAACAAACATAGACTGCCAAAAATATTACCCTTTCTTAATTTAGGCTTCACCTCAGGTGTCGGTGCTTTGAACATAATTCTACGAGTATTATTTGTTTCAGGTTATGAGGTATTATCAACAGGACCGGCACTCCTAATTCAGTTCACAGCGAACTCAGCAACACCGGGTCAAGGGTTCTCAGCAGATTTCCTCTTTCAACCTCCTCCGGATTCTACAGCTGCTGGTTTGTATGAACTTTATAAACATCGGGTTTTACAGTTTTTCAAATCACGTCGGGGTCACCACTTTGGGATTGTTCCATAATTTGAGATGTAATGAAACTCAGACCTCAATCACTGTAATTGTATAATAACCAAACAATACAAACATGGTTGGCAAACTTAACATCAAGTTATAAAGTACTTGATGCGGCTTCACTCGCATTTATTAAAAAAAATACTGTGTTACTTCTAATACCTCCAACAATATGTGTACAACGTTTCATGCTGATCGGTTAAAAAGTTTTCGCGTGAAAGTGTAACAAACAAACTTTCACCGTTATAATATTAGTGTGTTATTAAGATAAACTCGTGGTTAAACAGTGGCTATGCGAGCGTCTCAGATTCATACTGACAGCTCAGATTAAATAAAAAAAGATAGATAACGCACGTAGAATAAGAAAGAAGGCATTTTCATAACTATGTCTGAGTGACTGAAGTGTTGCCACTTTTTAAAAACATGTCCCTGAAAATTACATTAAAATAGATAAATATGTTTTCTTCTTATAAATTGCAATTAGATTGCCCATATTTAACACTATAAAAGTACGTGACAAAAAAAGTAATACTTATGTCTCACTCTCAAATTCATTATTTGACAATGAATTTATCTACATTTCTTGGCTATTAGGAATACGAACTCCTGATAACACACTCTCAGTACATCTTTTGTGTGTATTATGTATGAAATGTTATTCCTTCAGCCTTTTTGTCCACTTTTGTTTGGTTTTACACTATTAAATTGTACAAGACGGTATTTTGTAGGCAGACTTACTGCACGACAATTTGTATGCTACAAACCATAGTTTGTTGCTAGTTAGACAAGAATGTATCTCAGAAAACAACTTTTGACGCTAATCTATGTAGGTAAGTTGCGCAAATATTCCACCTAAATTAGGTAGAATAGGAGAGAGAACATAACCAATGCGGCAATGCAATGTAATAAACGCTGAATCCAGTTAAATGGAAATGGGTTCTAACATTAGAATAGGAATGCTGGCGGAGGGCCAGGTCACCTGAGGTACTTGCTTGTCGTAACTGGACTGCGTAGGTATTTCGTGAAACAGGTATTTTTTTAATTCAATTCGAAACTTCTGTACTAATTGCCAAAGTATACCATTCGCTAAAAGGTAGCAATTATTTTATAATTAATTTTTAAAACACAATTTAGTACGCAAACTTTCAAGTATATTAACAACCGGTGTATGTGTGGTGTTTTTTTTAACATTGCCATCTTGCGGATTTTTCTTGAACTATGAACTTTGTCAGCGTTATATTCGCATACAGTATATAAACCACTTTTCTGAAGAATTCAGTGTTTCGATAGTAGATGGCGTTATAAACAATTTTGTTAAACCGAGCTTTTATTACAGATTCAGATCGGTTGTTGAAGCTGAGTTTTGGAAAAGCTTTCGAATCCCTCGGGCCTGAAGTAAGCGCTACAAGTAAGTAGAACTTTCTTTACTATTAATAATTCACCGATATTCAATATTTGAGAGGTAACTGCGTGCAAACAACCTGCCCTCCGTAGGAAAGAGGGCTACCTAATCTTGTACCATGAATAATTTTATGTCTTGTTATTGTTTATTTCCTACCAGAGTTTCTAAACATTTAAAATACACTTAAATCAAATAGGAAATGTTAAACGCTTCTCAACCTAAAACTAAATTAACTGTCCTTCGCTTGGATATATCCACAAATCAATTCAAGATTTGTAAAAAATACCGGTAGGTAAGAAAAATGGATTACTTTCAAGATCTTAAGGAATTGACACTTGAAAGTTATAATCGATTTATCACTGTATTTCTTTTGTAAGTTGGATTGTGGCTACATACCTACTATTTTAATATAAGTATTTATGTGTTTACTTTTATTTGTACTAGTATATTTATTTAATCCTAATTTTCAATTATGTGTCATATAATTTCTAGTAATGTTCTAGCGACCTCAGTTCACAGAATTTCTTCTCCTTTTTTGCCTTGAAAATGAAAACATGTTATTTATTTTACTAGTGGTCGTCCAGAGGTCGAAATTCAAACTTAATTCTTTGAATTTTTTATTAACAACTTCTAGCGTTTCTTTTGTTTAAAGCTATTATACCTCTATAATCAAAGATTTTATCAGTACGTCAGTGTAGACAAACAAAAATATATTTTTAGTTTGACGGGAGATCGTTATTTGTTTTTTCGAAAGACGGTCCCCATTTCATCTCATCCACATTATATATATTTTTATCATTAATTTCATCACGACGAAGACTTGAAGACTCGAAGACTTAGAATTAAAGACTATTAATACTTGCCTTTTCTAAAAAACGATCAAATTATATTTCCTCACCATATGGGGTAATTTCTAAACATAGAAAATAGAATGCTGATAACCTTGCAAAAATTACCATACACATAAATAGTCGTTCTAACTACAGTTGTGACATCGATGTAATTTAAGAGAGAAACCTAACCCCTAATACAGTTGTTCATATGTATATTTAAGCACTAACTTTATTAGAACTACGTGAGCACGCAATGAACTCCATTACTTAAATGAACTTTGCCAAACATGTTGCTCGGAACTGTTTGGTAAATGTCAAGACACGAACTTCCATTCGTTGCGATCTATTGAAATATCGCTGTTTCGGTTATAATGTATTTTAAGTACGAATATGTTTTAGTACCTTGTAATGAATAGTGAATTTAGTACAATTATAAATGCTGCGTTCAGAATTCGTACTCTATAACAAATTGGCGTTGTCTTTATTGGATGAACTGTAATATTGCGTTTGTGTCTCAATGTATTATATTCTCAATATAGTTTAGGATCATTATCTTATAGATATATCTAACAGAATCCAGAAATTAGTTTGGTGTGGAAACATCTTCAATGGCAATAATACTTTTTTGTAAATGTTCGTTATCTTCTCAGCATTCAAAGTACCGGTAAAGAAGTGCAAATTTCAAAAACCCTTTTTGGAGAAGCATCCCCAAACATGCGCCTTTAACGGGTGTTTCACAGTTCGTACCATCAGTCTATTGTCAGCCGTAGTCTAAGCTCGACTCGAGTAAACTGCTCCCCAAAATAAAGCTTCATCAGAAAAAAAACATCTTGTCCCAATCACGATCTTTGTTTACGCACAAACAATGTAACCGTTTTTCAAAATGCGTTTCAGAAATAAAAGGTTTCTTCACAGTGCTTCGTTATTTCACGCCATTTACAACTAAACGGGTTTTGATGGTGTCAAGTCACATAATTTTTCTTTTACTGTTCTTGCCCAGAGCGAGGTGATAACAAAGGATTCTTAGCAAACAGCTGTTCTTTGTTTGCCAAAGTCAAATCATTTATTTCCATAGGCCCCAAAAGGCACTTGAACACGTCAAAAATACAAACATCAAAATATAAAACAAAACTCAAGGAATCAATTCAGTGATAAAAGATACTAATACTAAATGCACTAAAATGATTTGAATTACCGGACCTTAGATTGATTTCGATTCAACTCAAAGGTTTAAATTGAAATCAATCCAAGTACCAGCTCCGATGGGTATTGCATTCATGAGAAGAGCTGGTGAGAAACTCATGTGCACCATCTTTTCAAATAATTCATACAAAGTTTGTTTGTTTTTGACAACAGTACTTCTATGTGCAAGTTAAGGCTACCAAAACACAAAGGCTAGAAAGCGGTCTCCCACCCACAGAGACCCACACTATGGCGGTCTACTAATGCTTTTACATCATTGGGCCTCCGGTCTCGCACTCACTAACGAAACACGACAGCACGACGAATGCTGTCATTTTACGTTGATTTTCTGTGCGAGGGTAGTATCGCCCTGGTCGTGCTGAAATCAACGTGTCTCTATTACCTTGAAAATTACATACATACAGTATATTCCGTTTATTGTCTGCGAAAGAAGTTTTTTTCGATTTGCCACGATCTGGTAAGTCAACGACGATTTTTTTTTGTGAATATCTCTTTACTCATTTGCTCACGAAGGCCTTGAACTTTATCACGTAATGGGCAGCCCGGTCGCGGGACATACTCGTACTAGGTCCTTTCAGATGAGTACAGAGAAACACAGCTTCAAAGCAAAAGCTTACGCGGCCTTCATTGTAAAAAAATATATTTTTAACAATATAAACTGGGGGAATCTTATGGTTTTTACAATGCATTATAGGCAAAGAATTGTTCTATTCAGCCTAATATTTATTTTCATAAATTTTATTCTCAAATTTAAAAATATGCTGGTCACGTTCTTGTTAAACACACTGTTTATACAAGAACTGCTCGTATAAAGGTATCAGACGTAATATTGTCACTATTAAATAAAAACATTAAATGAAATAACAGCGTTGAAAACACTGTCCTTAAAGAAACGTACAAAAGTTCTTCATTCATATAAAATTCAAAGAAACTTTTTCATGTTAAGTGAGTCTTCATAATTACGACTGCAAGAGCGCAAGGAAGTTACAAATAAACTAGTAAGAAATAAGTTTAAATGGAATCAAGTTGAAACTAAAAGGTATCTCTTTGAAGTTTCATTGCATTTCTTACATCTTGTTCTCCGTTATTCTTTGAGTCCCTGTTCGTAATTATGTGTGCTTCAGCAGATGTTGCGAAATACACCATTTATATAATATTCATAGACTATCAATTGTATACTTTTTAATGAATACCTGCTCCCCGCGATGTTACCTGCGATTGTTAATATACATTTACATCAACAACCACTAGTAACACTACTGGGTGCAGCTAGTTCAAAATAAAGTACATTTACTCCTTATATTATCAGCTATCTGCCAGTGAAAGATTCGTCAAAATCAGTACAGCTATTCCAAAGATTAGCCGGAATAAACAGACAGATAAACAAAAAAATGTCATACAGGGTCTGTCGTAAATAATGGATAAGTCGTAAACTGGAGTTGGTCCGGCTATGAGACTATTAGAAAATCGTATCTTTTTGCCAGGGTTTCTAACCGTATGGAAATGGCGTAGACTTTTATGTTTTTTTATAAATTTCGCTACTCTTTGCATTCATTCCGTTGCCATTTCGTTAAATTTAGGTATTTCTGTGTCATTTTTTTTGTATTATAGTCTTGAAGATGTGTATTATTTAGTTTTAGTACTGTTTTAGGCGTTTTTAACGTTGGTCATTTTCAAAATTGTCATTTTAAGATTTTTTATGTTTTTGTTTTACTTAGGGTCAACTTTTGATCATTTACTGTGTAAAAAAAAAGTACGGCGCTATAGCTGCCCATGGTCTTAATAAATTATCTAGTATGTGTAGATTCTAAAAAGGTATAACAATGCATACTTCACAAGTAATATTAAGCTACATGAGCGAGATCAATATCAAGGTGAGAAAATATTTTTTTCATGTAATGTTGTAAATGGTTATAAAACTTCGTCATAATGATTTATTTCTGCCAAGATTCTTTACACAAACACTATGGGGTCACTATTAAGGATATTCAAAAGAAAACTAGGTTGTTTTAGTACGTAAAAATATTTATTCAACAACTTAAACTAAATGTTCGAAGTGTCCTCCGCCGGCAGCTATGCACGCTCTACATCGCCTAATAAACGATCGCTTAATCCGGCGCACATAACCGGCTTCTTCAATTTTTCTCGCTGCTACTTGAATGCGCGCACGCAACTCTTCTACAGAACTTATTGTTTCACTGTATACTTTTTCTTTTATACAGCCCCAGTAAAAGAAGTCCAAGGGGTTCAGGTCTGGCGAACGTGGAGGCCATAAAATTGGCCCCAATCGCCCTATCCATCTATCTGGATAAGTATTATTTAAATGTTCCCTGACACGAACAGCGTAATGTGCTGGACACCCATCATTTTGTAGCCACATCTCATTTCTTATCTCTTGTGGGACGTCTTGCAGTAAACTAGGTAAAGTATTTGCTAAAAAATTCAAATACATATCCGCATTTAATATTGCCGGCAATTCGAATGGACCAATGATTTTGCCATTAATAATGCCAGTCCATAAATTAATTTTAAATTGATATTGCGATCGGTCTTCTCGGATAAGTCTTGGGTTTTCGAGTTGCCAGCTGTGTATGTTGTGAAGATTCAAAAAACCATCTTTTCGACACGTTGACTCGTCACTATTCATGCCTTTTTAAAATCCTGTGTACAGATTTTTGAGGTATACCGGTGCGCCTTGAAATTACACTTATGGACGTACCAGGGTCTTCTGCAACTATTTCCAGTACTTCGGCTGCACTGTGGCGTTGTGGTCGTCCTTCACTCGCCCCGCCTACGCCGGTCCCAGGAAATCGTCCTTCCAAAAATGTGTTGTGCACTCTTATGAAGACACGATAGTCAGGATGCCGGGCATTTGGATATTTTTCCCGATAAACTCTAGCAGCTCTATTGGCGTTGCCATCACATAAACCATAAATGTAATGCATGTTTACGTATTCGGCCGGCGTGTATTGTTGAGGCATGATATACAAAATTTTCCAAAATAACACGTGCAATCGATAGCACAACACGATGCCCATAAATGAGAGCTGAGTTGTCAATATCACCAGGTTAACAAGTCCAAATCACAAAGAAAATCTAAGTCCGATATTAGAAAGCAGTAACAAATTGACGACAGTAATGAAAACGAGAGCACATGCGATGGTCAAAATCACACTGAGAGATGTATCAGGAGTGCGCCCTAGCTAAACGCATGCTAACCTTTTCACACATCGTGAGTGTGAAAGGGACGGTGCATCATGCAGTGTGCCTAGTAACAATGTCCTTTTCACGCGGGGAGACCCTTTGTATTGCTGTCTTTGTTCATTTTTTTACCTGATGATCCTTTTTACGAATAAACTTGTAACATGTTTGTCGCATGTAACTATTAGAGCACATCAATTTTAAAATTAAACACCTTTATGAAATGAGGAGGCATGAAATTTTTTTGACAAAAAACTACCTAGTTTTCTTTGAATATCCTTAATAGTGGCCCCATAGTGTTTGTGTAAAGAATCTTGGCAGAAATAAATCATTCTGACGAAGTTTTATAACCATTTACAACATTACATGAAAAAAATATTTTCTCACCTTGATATTGATCTCGCTCATGTAGCTTAATATTACTTGTGAAGTATGCATTGTTATACCTTTTTAGAATCTACACATACTAGATAATTTATTAAGATCATGGGCAGCTATAGCGCCGTACTTTTTTTTTACACAGTAAATGATCAAAAGTTGACCCTAAGTAAAACAAAAACATAAAAAATCTTAAAATGACAATTTTGAAAATGACCAACGTTAAAAACGCCTAAAACAGTACTAAAACTAAATAATACACATCTTCAAGACTATAATACAAAAAAAATGACACAGAAATACCTAAATTTAACGAAATGGCAACGGAATGAATGCAAAGAGTAGCGAAATTTATAAAAAAACATAAAAGTCTACGCCATTTCCATACGGTTAGAAACCCTGGCAAAAAGATACGATTTTCTAATAGTCTCATAGCCGGACCAACTCCAGTTTACGACTTATCCATTATTTACGACAGACCCTGTATATGTTGAGTGAAAAACTGTTAATATGAAAATATAAACACAAAATTAAATTTTATTTATTAGTATAAATATTAAAGCATTGTTTTGTTTGTTTGTTACCAAACTCCTCCGAAACGGCTGGACCGATTTTTATGAAACTGTGTGCATTTCGGGTAGGTCTAAGAATCGGCCAACAGCTATTTTTCATACCTCTAACTAAAAGATAAGGGTGACCCATCCCTAATTAAATTTTATTTTTATGGCATAACAAGGTTTGCCAGGTCTATTAGCATTTGTACAAATATTAATTTTACAAAGAAAAGAATGTTTAATTGCTTTAGCTACTATCAGGTGACCTCTCTCACGACTTAAGTTTATAACAGTAAAGTTTGTGGTAATCATTACTTTAGGTAGGGAATATATTTTTAGCTAGTGCCTCGGTGTTCAGTGCCTAGGAGGCGCAGATGTTGCTTTTGTGACTGCCTTGCTGAGGTCTCGGTTCGATTCACGGGTCGGAATAAATGATTGTATGATTTTTTTCGAAGCTTGGGTCCTTTTTTCCATGTATAATATATATGTATTTCACTATCAGTCAATCTAACTGTCATAGCACAAGCTCGGCTTAGTTTGACTTTGTTTGAAATAATTACTTCGACATTTAAATTTAAAAGGGAATGCTACGTGAAGGTTTCATGCAACTGTGATGAAATAGAGAACAATGTTATTTACTAGAAGCTAAGTGGCATTCTAAAAAAAATGAAACTTTTGCGGCACTAGAAAAATAGACGCTCTAGACAATTTAAGCTGCGAAGTTCATGGAATTATTTAAAAGTCATCGTGCCACTAGCTCTGTCTAAATTGCTAAGAATGCAGTGAATGTAAAAAATATTCATTTCAAAATGTATTTTTTATACCTTTGTTTGTGATGAGCTTTATAATGAAGGTTTTTTGAGGCGCTCTAAATTTTATGAGAATGCATACACTTTTTCATAATATGAAAATAGAACAGAATTTTACTGCCCACAGGGATTCTAAGAACTCCACTGGGTAGCTGGTAGATTCTTCATCTGCCATAACTTTGTTAATGGAGATATATTGTACATTACCTCCCGAAACAAAGCTCAAAATTTCAGCGTTTAGCTGCTTGATCGTTTCGTGGAATCAAAATAGCTCTTTCGCAAAGCCAGGCAATTTGGCAAATTGGTATTTGCGTTGCATTTCCATACACGGATGACATGAGGTATCCTATTAATGAAACTTTGCAGCATAGGTTTTCGTTTAGAACAACTTTTCTTTGTTGCTACGGATATACACCGTTACCGATCTCAATTAGCAAATCTGAAAACTCTTTCGGCCAGACCAACTGGATTATAGTTGATTTCCATTGCGTATCTCTATTAATACGTTCACCGACAAATAATGGCTCGGGCATGCCATATTAAGAAATAGGATTACCTTCAATTTTACAATAAAAAAAATTACCTTGAATGGCCAGCAAACATCGATTCAAGTTTGCAATTTCTTCATGCCGTTTTTTATTAGCTGTTGCATTATTTATTAGCTGTGAGAGAATGAGTAAGGGAACTTACTCATTCTCTCACATCTAATAAATAATTTTCCTCACTCTGAAGGGTTAGCTAATAGTTCTGTCTAACTGTTTCTTATCTTTGTCTATGTTCATCTTCACTTTCAAGAATTCTGGCATAGTTATGTCACCCTCAATCAGCTGATAATCGAGATATAAACTACTTTACAGCTCTCTAGATTACAAAGCTCGTGCTCTTTGAGTGCTCAGGTGGGGTTCTGTGTCAGTGAAAGTCTCAGACTCACACGATTGTTCATGAGCTTTACGATCGATAGTGAGGCGTGCTTCCCGTACTTCAGGTATCTCCTAAAACCGGACATTAGCTGTGCGAACTCAGGCGGGTTTCCCTATCAATAAAGGTCTCCGAATCACGCGATAGTGCACGAGTCTCATGATCGGCTGTGAGACATACTTCCCATTATTCAAGTGTTTCCTGAGATCAAGTATTTGCTGTCCAAACCCTCTGAGAGCTCAAGCGGGTTTCTCTAGCATTGAAAATCTCAGACTCACGCGATACTGCATGAACTTCACGATCGGCAGTGAGATGTGCTTCCTGTTTTTCAAGTGTCTTCTGAGACTGACAAACCGACAAAAATTTAAAAAACTATTGTTTTGCCTTCAATATGATCAATATATTTATTTATAATACTAATATATAAGTAGGTACCTTAATTTAACAAAATATTACTAAACATTGATCGATTTTGTTAGTTATTTAAACATCGCAAGTTTTTTTCGTGACATTTGTCATCCGTATTTACGAATGAAAATGTCACGAAAAAAACTATATTTTACGAGGTTTAATTTCTCCAAACACAACACTAAAACGGTCTAGCGCCCGCTGCCTAGCCCGCTGATTTCTAAAACGGATTAGCATGCCCACTCCGCTGCCGCCGCTGATCCGCTCCCCGCTGACTTCGAAAACGCGGTCTAACAAGTTCGACAACCGTGTTTCTACAAGGTGTGTTGGTTGTAGAGGTGTGATGGCAGTCGCTATTTCCCATATCACAAATATGAAAGCAAGTACCTTTTCTCATTAAAAGCTAGAATGTATGTAAGCATTCGCCAGGCCACCATGGTGTGGATCGGCATACTATATTGTCTGTATTTTCAATGAGAATGGTGGCTCCCACTCTTGGACTCTTAATGACTCTACTTATCCCTTCCATCAGGTAGTGTAGTCTCATAAGCAGGTTTAAAAAAAACCTATTTCACGGTTGGCTCAGCTAGTGTAAATGTTCGCCGACCAACAACCATTCTCTGATACTGAATTTAAATTTTAAAAAAGATTTCACTTCAAAAACCCTGCTGAATAAAGCTGTAACATTTCTCAATTTTATTCCACGTCATAGCCAAACTTATATCCGAACCATGCCATGCATCTTAAATCACCCAAAAATAAAACACATTCAACAAATAGGCTGGAAGTCTATAAAAGTGCTCGGAACAACTTGAATATATATGACGTCACAGTCCTGAATGCACCTCCGAATGTCTCCGTGACAAGTAAGTGCATGAAGTATACATTGCTTGAATAAATAATGAAAGATGCTGCAGTCACCGACATTCCTTACACGCTGAATGAAGGCCAAGGATTTGTAGCGCAATAAAATAACAAAAAAAATCTTACGTTCCTTTGTTTTTATTTATATGTATCGATTTAGATTTAAATAATATGTTCTAATAGTACTTTTCTTCAATTACTTAAAGGTATGATTTAACATGACCTTGTATAAATATACATCGAAAAAACATCTGTGACCGTATAAAATGAATTTCGTAAGTTATTTCGCTTCTTGAAAAACATGTTAATAGCCATTCTCCAGTCAGGCTTCCCTAAAATCAAATAGCAATAGAATTGATATATTTCGTGGTATCGATACTATCGTATCAATACTAATATTATAAATTTGAAAGTAGCTCAGTCAAACTGTCTCTCTATACCGCTTTTACGGTTAAACATGCACCGATTTCAATGTTGCACTGATTCACTGGAAATAGTTACTTTAATTCTTTAGGCTTGACATAATCTTTACCACGATAATCGACATACAACCGGGTGAAGCTGTACAGCGAAAAGCTAGTATGATAATACATTAATTATATTTTTTTTCCATTGCTGTACAAGAACATTGCACAGACCAAAAAGTAATTTAAAAGATGTAAAATATATGTACTTTAGAGGAAATTACTTTTATGGTAATCCGCGATAAGCAAGACATCACAGATGTTACAAAACAATAAACTCCCTGATGTATCAAAGCCAAGACTTTTGAATTATTTACATAAAGTCAGACTACACGTTGATTCCCACATTGAGTATAATTCTAAAGATGTGTTTTATTTAATCTGAGCTTTATTAGTTACTTTAGTCCAGTCAGAAAGTGATTTAAAATTTTAATAAGACACTAAACTCGTTTCTTATTATGGTGATATACTGGTACAGTCAACACTAAAAGAATATTATTTATCTTTCAAGAAGAAGTGTAAACAATATTCTAATAAGCTAGAAAACGCGCGGCAACGGTACGAATAATCGCCGTCTATCGAGCGGTTAGTTTCTTGCAAAGTAACCTCAGATATTACTGCATAATACTGACTACCAAATACTGAAGAATATAAAATTAAGTTTCTCTATAATAAAATCGTGTAACTGGCTGATTGTTACGTTTATTAAAAATACCAAAGCTCTAAATACTAACAGTTTTATTACTCATTCGGTTATAGTCGGGAGCGATAGTCAGGAACGTTAAAGTAAATTAAATACCGCACTAAGTTACCACCTAGTAAAACAATACAAGTTTGTATTAAGCTAATGGTATTTACCTTTGTAACTTATATTACAATGTTATTAATTATTCGTATTAGGTATTTCTTACGTTATTGCCAGACCACCAACTTCTATTTGTACAAAGTTTTGGATGCTTACTTACTCTTTGAAGTATACTAAATCATATTTGTTTAGTACTATTTGATATTACCTAATATCAGTCGAAAGTAGGTAACAACATAAATAATATGTACTAATATCTACTATATGTAATAAAATTCTCTTATCATGTTGTTGCTCACAACTCCGAAACTACCTAATCGACTTTAATTTTTTTTAATGTGTGTTTTGCTGACGTGCCTATGATAGGATAGTTAACGGTACGCTTAGACTAATACGAGCCGACCATGATTGAAAATAGACGCAGACAAAGTTGCGTGGATCAGCTAGTAATATTACAAAGCTGTAGAGTTTGTATGGTTGAAGGCGCCAAATTCAGTAACTACTGAGTTATATTGAAAAACATATTTTAGTTTTGGAAAGCCAATTTATCGTGAAAGGCTAAAAAACATCACGCTATGACCAATCGAAGTCGAGCATCAATGACTTGTAAAAAACGGTCAAAAATTGAATACACTTAATTGACCCAGACGAAGTAGTATATGCACGCTGATTTCAGCACAAACATCAACGTAAAATGACAGCATTCGTGCTGTCGTGTTTCGTTGGTGAGTGTGAGACCAGAGGCCCAAATTATGCAGAAGGATCTCTGGACGCCATGGTGTGGGTCACCATGCTGCATTGTTGCATTTTCTGCATTCGTAATGAGTATAATGACTACCACTCTTGGATTCTGCTTACGCTTTCCATCAGGCAGAGTGGAGTCATTTTGGCAGGACTATACATAAAAAAAAAGTAGCACAGGTCAGTTATTTTAGTAATAATAGTATTATATTATTAAATTTAACTATATGCGTATTATAAACACTGAAGATTTAAAGAGGGCAGTCAACCTCAACCAGAGTTACGATTATGACCGGTCAGGCTTTAATCGGCTTTACCTCGTTAAGATCTTTAGCGACCCGGAAATTGAATATTGTTCTTTGGAGACCTTTGTGTTTAAAATTAGAAATATTGTTATTCCATTTATGTTATCTGATACTTATGAAGAAATTGTTTTGAATGTGGGTTTAAAGGTTTAAAGTTTCAAGGTATCATCGATTGTTTCATTTAATCTTCACGGATGCGATTAAATGTGCAAATAAAAATAATATTCATTGTATTGTGTCTAACTAAAGTAGCATATTACCTTAGGATTACAGAAAATATAGGCTAATATATCGAATATGCAATGTTAGGTTGCAGATTTGCATATTGGCATATTTAGGTGGGCTACCATTTTGTATAAACAATATTTAAATACAATATAATTATGCATCACTTTCTAAATAAAGTAAATCGAATTTACAATGTTTCTTATTCACATATGTACATATATTATCTGAGTAAATTCAAAGGGTAAAGAAGAAATTCATTGAGCGGTCATTGCTTCGTTTTGATACACCGTATCATAAAAGTAAAAATGATACTGATATTTTTTTACAAGTTCAAATTGAACTCTTCTAGTCCATACCACTAGAAGAACGAGCTGACTTTAACGCTTAGTTGATTCAGTACTTTAAAAACTGTACGAAATACAATACCGTTCCTTTTTTACACGTCCGCCCATAGACTCCTCCGGTCTTTAGCCATCGGAAGAAAAAAAAGCATACCTAACAGCGGTTTCCATGAGGTCGAGTCACAATCATAAAACCATAAACCACTTAGCCTCGGAGAATACAAATTTCAACTCCCTACGTTACAAACAGATATGACAAACCTTGCTTTGCTTCTGTCCTATTTACCATATTGTACATAAAACCAAACATCAAAGTAGAGGTCCGTTTACGACAACGTCGACAACAGATCCTATTTTTATTCGTTTTTTTACGATAACACAATATACCTACGTACAAAAAATAAATTACGTTTTACATTATATGTCTACCTGCTCTAAACTTTAAGGAAACTTTATTTCAAGTACACATATTTTATTCAAACATATAAGCGAGAGCAAAATTTGACATATTCTCTAATGTTTTCAACTTCCACAACAAAATTAAGTCCTTAACCGAGTATAAATGGGCACTTTTAAGCCAGTACTCAAAATGAGTATTAACACAGTTGAAACAAACATGGAATGAAAGAAAAACAAAGAGTACGAGAGACTGAATACATGACAACAGCTGTTGTTTGAAAACAGATCTTAGTTTAGTTACATTTTAGCCTTTTAGCTCAAAACTTAATTTATTCATAAGTATAAATTTTGTAAAATTACATTGTAAAACTTATTTTCAAAGTTTATTTTAGTTATTATCCTTTAAGACCTTTTTTTCCCGTAGTGCTGTTCTCGCCATGCCATTGGGACGGAGGGCGTGTTGGAAATTCTGGTAAACCGGTCTACCCACTAATAGACTACGGGCCCGTGTCGAAAATTGATGGGTCATGTGAACCACCAGGAGACTTTTTTAGAAAGATACAGGGGCATAAAACAATAACATTTAGCACTAAGCTGTCACTTGGAAGCTGTCCAACTGAGTATAGGTGAAGGGGAGGGAGTAGGAACCGTCGATTTTTCTCCCTTGTCACATAATTTTTGTACGGCGTTGCGAGATAATGGATTAGAAGGGATATTGAAATTGAATGGGACCGATGCCGTCTAAAATTAAATGACTAAATTGAGCGAGACAATCGCCGGGAAATCTAAAAGAAATCCAACTTTGTGGCTCACTATTTTTGTTCGGCATCGGTCCCATTCAATTTCAATATCTCTTCTAATCCATTATCTCGCAACGCCGTACAAAAATTATGTGACAAGGGAGAAAAATCGACGGTTCCTACTCCCTCCCCTTTACCTATACTCAGTTGGACAGCTTCCAAGTGACAGCATAGTGCTAAATGTTATTGTTTTATGCCCCTGTATCTTTCTAAAAAAGTCTCCTGGTGGTTCACATGACCCATCAATTTTCGATACGGGCCCGTAGTCTATAAACCCCTGTGTCTTACCTGGCATCGGGTGAAGCTTAAGGAAAGCCACATTAATGTGTACTTTTAACTAGTGCCATTATACCTAAGTACAATTTTGGCCGAATATATCAATATTTCAGTCTAATAACATTAAGATCTCAACAATTGTATTACCTATTCTAAGACTACTGAGAAGAAAACACTGAAAGCACAAATTCGATACCAAAACAAACGAAAGTTAATAAATAGGTCAGTAGTACACAAACTAAAGTAAATAATACCTAAACAAACTAACTCACAATTGAAAACTAGGTACAAACTGCAAATCAAACACTAACATTTTATAAACAACGGTACGGTTATTCAAAACTCATCCATTCTTGTAACAGTTAGCACAGTTATAACGTGGGGTATTTGTTATCGAAGAATAAAATGAACTAGTTTCTAAAACTACTTCGCATAATTAATTACATTTTATACCACTAGAGACTTTTCATACCTGACTTGAACATCCGCAGATAAATAGAAACTAATGAATAGAAACCATTCATTGAACAACAAGTTAATTCTCAAATAAAATGTTACGTATTGAATTATAATATAATCTTACTTAATAAATAAAACATACGTATGCTCAATACTAGGCATAACTCAGGTACAAATTACGTGAAACAAAAGAAGATAAAACAAGTATGTCCAAGGTTGTTGACGCAACCCTGGTTGAGGAAGTAAAATTGCATATTCTAATCAATTGCTCAGATACCAAATAATGTAGAATGAAAATCACAAAGTGTTACTTGAAAAATCAGTGTATTCGTAACTCAACTCAGTCTATATTCTAAAAAATTCATATCGAACGAAAAATGACAGAAACTCACATTGAGCAGCTGGCAGATTTAAAAGGAAATCTTTATTTTCAATAAGTTCTCGTTTCATTTCATATTCTTTAAAGCAGCCGTTCTCAAATTAATTAGCAAGTGGATTCTATAGTACACATTATCTTGTGACAAAAAAAAAGGCAAATTACGTGGTAATTAGTTATACTGAAGTTACGATTATGAATGTGTAAATGTTTTATCATCAACCAAAGTCTTTTCAACCGTCTGAAACCTTACATTCAGCAGTAAATATTAAAGGCTGATGAGTATGATAAAAACCCGGCAGGCTCGTCATTTCACAGTAATTCGCTAATAAAGTATCTAAATGTAAAGCCACAAACCGTAACTAAGTACGTTAGAGTAAAACTAAATAAAACCTTACGATATTCCATCACAAGTGATCCTATTGTAACTTGATTATAACCTAGAAATTAAATAAGTCTTCGAACGCTTCGGTCTAAAATTGTGCCTACAATTATCTAAGTAAAAAGTTCTATTGAAATTAAAACACCAATGTTGCCATTACATTAAACTTTCCTCATAGCAATAAGGTCTGTATTAGTTTAGCAAATTGTTATTCCTAATTAAGACGAACTTGATATCATGGACTGTTTACTTCAACTTTTAAAGTCTTAGGCACTTATATAATTGAAATTACTTTAAAAGGAACGGCTGAGTTAGAACCTACAACTTGGTAATATTAGACCTCTGGCAATAATTTATACCGGATACAAATAACTTAAACCCTTCATCACAAAGTTTTGTTTGCCAATTACAAAAAGGTTTAAGAAAATTTTGGCTGACAAATATTGCTTAAGTTCTCTTAACATTTTTCACATCATTTTAATAACTGACATGAATATGTATTATAAAAATCGAATAAGATGTGGCTGCCTTTGTTCTCGATTTTGTATTCATGAATAGAAAATATTGTGCAGAGTACATAACATCTTCATTCCCATTGAATAGCTACAAAATAAATAGATTATGAATCGCAATCAAAATTCGATGAACAAAGGTCGTAATCTTTGGAAATGAAATTTATTATATTTTTTGTGAATTTCGTTTCCAATGAGTGTAATATTATATTTGGCTCTGTTTAATGTCCACAAAACCCTAAGCGAATCAGAAACTGTATCGAGAAGGATGATGTAAAGATGCCTTAATGAATTTATGGAAAGACTAGCTGACCCACGCAACCTCGTTTGCGTCTTCTATTAAATTTCCCCTGTTTTTGAAACATTCTTCATTGGTGCTCCGCTCCTATTAGTATCACTGGAAGAGTCACTGGCACTGGAAGCGTGATGACATATAGCCTATAGCCTTTCTCGATAAATGGACTATCCAACGATTATCTACTCCAACGCACATACGCACACTGTTTTGATAGATATGATTGAATTTGAACTTTGTGTAGCTGTAATAAAGTGCAAATTAACTCATTGACGTTAGGAACACACCTACATTGCTTAGACAACAGTGCTTGTAATGTATGAACTTTATGCAATAGCAATAAAGCTCAAATTGACTTTACGTTATAGTTAGAAAAAGTTTCTATGGGAAAAATAAAAGGGCTCTTTTTAGGGCTTTTCCGGCCATTATTCGATTTATTCTCGCCGTAAAAACTATCCTTAAACTTCAACGAACATTTAAAAAAAAGAATTGGCCAAATTGGTCCAGGCGTTGTTGAGTTATGCGCTTACCAACACATTGAGCGATTCATTTTTATATTATAGAGATATTTAAAAAAAATCTAATGGGAACAAATAGGAAAAACGTTTTTAATATTTTGTTACATAGTTTTATCGTTTTTCATATTATTTTAAAGCTTAGCACTAATAACACTTTTGCTATTAGTGCCAAATTAAAACAATATGCAAGATTGACTCAATCTAAGATGCTAGACAGTTGTCAATCAGTACCGATTGACGGTTTTTAATATGAAGTTTTGAATAAGATATTAACTATATTTTCTAATACTAAAATAATCATTAAACATAACTTTATTGTTTTGAAAATTAACTCAACAAAAACTTCTACAATTGAAGTGAAACTTTAAAGAAGTTTGCACGAGGGTAAAAATTTTACGGATGAAACGCGTCCCGAAGATTTGCAGCGTTTTTGTCGAAGTTGAGCGATTGAGACCGATTGAAAGAGAGTAAGAAAGGGCGAATTATAATTTAATATTCATTATCTGAGATGTTACTATATTATTTTTTAAACAACATAAAATAAATGTGTTTTAATAATTCTCTTTAATTATTTTTATTAATAATTAGTTTGCCAAAGAAGTTTCACTTCTGACATGTGTACTTTGTACGCACGCACTTTTTCTTCATTAATATGAGTAATTTTATGATATAGAGGCAAACAAAAGAACTATTTTACATAAATAAATATGTATATAGAACCTTAATCGAATATGATTCGTATTTATATCGTGTAGTACAAAAGATATACCACGAATAAATGCTTTGTGTCATTTAAAATATTACAACACTAGCTGACCCACGCAACCTCGTTTGCGTCTTCTATTGCCCGTAGCGTGAAAATTTTCCCCCGTTTTTAAAACATTATTCATTGGTGCTCCGCTCCTATTAGTATTAGCGTGATGACATATAGCCTATAGCCTTTCTCGATAAATGTACTATCCAACGTTTATCTACTCCAACGCACATACGCACACTGTTTTAATAGAGATGATTGAATTTGAACTTTGTATAGCGGTAATAAAGTGCAAATTAACTCATTGACGTTAGGAACACACCTACATTGCTTAGACAACAGTGAGTGCTTGTAATATATGAAATTTATACAATAGCAATAAAGCTCAAATTGACTTTACGTTTTAGTTTGAAAACGTTTGTATGGGAAAAGAAAAGGGCTGTTTTAGGGCTTTTCCGGCCATTTCTCGCCGTAAAAACCATTCTTGAACTTCAACAAACATTTAAAAAAAGAATTGGCCAAATTGGTCCAGGCGTTGTGGAGTTATGCGCTTACCAACACATTGAGCGATTCATTTTTATATTATAGATAGATATTGCGCCTAGAATTTTTAAATTAAAAGTTATCAGTTTACTATTGTTCAGTTTTCCTTGCAAACTTAACATACCCGTAATATAAGAAAGATTTAACTGGTCACTGGGTCTACTTCTGAGGTTAGAGGCAAATAAAAGATTGAATAATGTAAATGTATTTCACCCAATGCATGCGATAAAAACACTCTCAAGGTATCATTTTGAAAATCGTTTTAATACCTCTATTGAAGTAAAATGTAGCACAATTCAGATATGTAAATAAATAATAAATCAACATCTTGCCTATATTAATAACGAAAGGGATATACCTATGAAAGGTTCGTAAACAGGTATTAATAAACTATAAATCAATCTAAACTATTCGCATCTGTTCTCTTCACCAACTCATCAATCGTTTATTTGTAATTTGAACAATCGAACTGCCTGAAAATAATTTGCAATGTAAACTTCATTGTAAATTGTGTTCTTCAATTTGGCTCTCATATATGTTTAGGTCTTGTAAAGTTTAAACATTCGTTCTTATTATTCGCTACATTTGTGTTCATATTTACTCTGAATAACCACATTTTGCTTTTAAATTAATAGCTAAATTATATGTGAATTGAAATAGTATTTTCGTCACTCACTCAACCTAAATAAAACTTCAGATAAAACTATGGACATGTGCAAACAAAATATGTCCGTAGTATTGCAGTTGAAACTAACATTTGAAAGAGCAAAAACTGTTCTGCATAAACATCGGGAACAACAAATGTTAATTGACAAATGTTTAAGAATGGGAAAACAATAAATATTTATCCAACTTAAGTAAGCTTCATAGTTTATGTTATGATGTCAAATGGGAAGGAGAGGGAATCAATTAAGTGAACAATAACAGTCTTGCCTCGAGATTTTTACAGAGACTTATTTTGTAAGATAACTAAGGAAACTCAAACCTTTTTATAGGTTTTCAAGATAAATAGTTTATATAATCTTAAAATACTGTCTACCAGAAGTATAGTTGAAGGTCGATCTCATACAGTCATAATTATAACCATGTCATCCACCTTTTTCTTCCTGAGTCTCTCATTTTCTTAGTTTTTGGAGTTACTTTACTAAAGTAGGAATGCTTACATTTACAGCATTCATAGGATAGGATGATTTTGATCACCTACTACATATGTTTGTGAAAATAAAGTTGTTATTAAATTACGTATTTTTCACAATGTAAGCACCAACCCTAGCACTGCAAACTTCAGAATCGCAACAAACTTCTCTTATATACATGGCCACTTTGTTTATGAACACATGCCTAGTTTGTTTAAATGTATATAACTTTAACTTCAAAGTAGGAAGAATCATGTTTGGACCGTTTGTTTATAGCCGCTGAATGTAAATGTTTAATATCATGAGTAATACTGTTTGTGTGAGTTAGGGTTGGCATTCGAATGGCTTGCAAATCATTGTAATATACGGGCTATAAGTGACATTTTATCAAGTCTGTGAAGGTCTCAAGGAACATAAATGTGGTTGTGAGTTGTGAACTTATTTGTTACGAAAGGGAAAATAGTTTTGTATATTTTCTGCAATTTAAATCTATAATCTATATCACTACAAATTTGTAATCGTAACTGCATATAATTTGTAATCGATCCCTATACTAGGGGATACTCAAACAGAGATTTCACCTGAAGGTAGTGCCTGAGCTAGCGGACAGTCGCTGAGATTAGTCTGTATATCGTAATAACAGCTGTTCCTGAATCACTCCTTTTTTTTTACGTGTGGAACTAGATATACTATTATACATAACTCCAGTGTCATGATGTTTGTCCGGGATGAACTCCGAAACTACTGAACCGAATTTAACTTTTTTTTAATGTGTGCTTTGTTCCAACTTAAGAGATAGGATAGTTTATTTCTCAATTTGAGATTGCAATTTTAATTATTGCAAATTAATTGTTTTTTATCTGACAAAGAGGCATAGTTCGATAATATATTATAAATTAGATTTAGTATTCTAAAGATCAATACAAAGTCCCAGATTAAAGTTTATATTAAAAAGTAACCATTAACAGTGATTAATTGATTTCACTTCATCAAGCTTACCAAACTATCTAATACAAGGTTTATCAGCACATCAAATATCTGGGTCAAACTGCCGCAGACAAGTTAAATAATTTAAATCACTTTATTGAACCTCGACGTTGCGGCCGCTTTGTACAGATGGCCACTGCAAGAGCTAAATGTCAATAAGTTAAACAATTCAAGCCTCCAAACTCGGCAAACGTTTATAGTACCTAAATTTGTTTTCCAATTTTGGGGATATCTATAGCTTTAGCTTTGGAACAGGATGAACCACATATAGATATATGCAGTTCATCCTCAGGTTCACCCATCCCATTCAATGATCAAGTAGACTCAACTCATGCATGGGTAAGAGTGTATGTTGATCAAATTTACAAATATGAATGTGCACACATGCACATCTTTGCTAAAAATAAACCTGAAGAGTTTGTTTGATTGAACACGCTAATCTCAGGAACCGCTGGTCCGATTTGAAAAAATATTTCAGTGTTAGACAGTCCATTTATCGAGGAAGGCTATAGGTTATATATCATTACGCTACTACTAATAGGAGCGGAGCATCAATGAAGAATATTTCAATAACGGAGGAAATTTTCACACTACGAGCAATATAAGTCGCAAACGAGGTTGTGTGGGTCAGCTAGTTACAATATAAGACCTTAAAATTACAAGTAGCATATATTTGTATTATTATTACTAAATCTTACTTTCTGTTATTTATTTGACTACAAATTTATTGTATGGAATGACATACATTATACTGTGTTTGTTTAAAGCAAATCAATCTTAAGATTCTAATCATATCGATTTAATTGTCTTTCATACAAAAGTTGAAATACAATGATTTCAATAATAACGTAGGTATGGGTAATGGTTTTAATGAGAAGTAACTAGTAATAGGAGCACATAAAACTATAAAGAAAAATCGGTCTTCAAAATCGATTTTTAGAGAACAATGTTAGGAAACATCGATGAATATCATCAAAAGCTAAGTTAATAACGGTGCTCATTTGTAAGCGTTGTATGTGCAAGATTGATCGAAAGCTATTTCTTTTCATCTTGCAAAGGTAAGTGACTCACAAATCAACTGATCAATAGCAACAGAACGTGAACGAAGATACAATAAATACAGAATGTACCGTAAACGACTAAACATTTTGGTGACTTTTGACTGTGTCTAACTTAATCATATTTAACTTATAACATATTTCAAAATATTTTGTCTTATGACTATGTATTAAAGTTTATTTTCAGTTGATTCAACAACCAGTTCCAGCAGGTACTAAAGTATCATAACTTTATGTTCTTGTTGGTTTAGCGGTTATCATATGCGAGTGCCGATCAAGAAGGCTCGGGTTTGATTATCGTGATGGTTTTTCTTACAAGATATTTTTAATGGCAGCTCGGAGTATGGAAGTTGACAATGTTTCGCTTCCATGCCTCGGAGTATACATTAAACCGCCGGTCCGGTTATCATGAACATCATAATCATTCTTTATAACTAGCGTGTTCTTGTAACAGCGTCATTCATAGTAATGATAGTATTACGGAACATTTTCTTTACCGGACGATTTTGACCACCAAATAGGCAATTATATATGGAATCAATATCTGAATTATAAGCGCGTTTCATATTCATGAGAGCGATTGCGAGTGTATGACATTTGTTATGATCTTTGCGTGGTTTGCAGTATTTTAACAGATTTATCACTAAGAAAGTAACTAAGTGGTCCTTTTAATTAAATTCTGCAAATACAAATATCATTTTGACAAAGCTCTGTATCAAACACCATCGTATACACAATGTTTCATTTTGGATTGTAAAAAAAAATATTCCGTTTGGCAAAAAATATATTTTTGCTTGGAAACGTAGGTACGTTTCCAAGCAACTGTGCAACTTCAGAGAAAATGTGTATGATAAAATTTGTGATTATCAGTGAAGTGGGTATGGTGAAAATGTGTTAAAAGGAAAAAAAGCTGCTCTTAAACCACATTTAAAATATTAAACCGAGACAGTTTGTGACTACGGCCACACTGCCCATGTTAACGACTTCATCGACATCGAAAGTATTACGTACTCGTATGTAGGTACGCTCGCTCGCATAATATGAACAGGTTTAGAATCGTCCTATTTCGTCAGAATTCTCTAATCAATCGTAAAAACTTTTTGTCCCCATGATTGAGAAGGAAGAGGAAAGTATATTAAAAAAAGGTTACCTCACTCGTCCTTTAATTTTCATTTCAAAATACATCCTTTGCGTCTCGATATTGCCTCTGGAGTTCTCGTTAAGGATGTCTTTAAGAATGATATCCAACAAAAGACTCACATGGGAACGTATTTTAATATCTTTAAAAGTTGTCAAATCCTGTACACAGTATTTTAACTTGATATTACCCCGCTTGTTAGCGACCCGACCCGGATTCGTACGGTAGTCTCTGAAATGCTCAGTTTTCCCTTACTAAAATATGTATATATGGTTTTTTTATTGTTTTCAAAAGACAACTCCCGCACTAGGAATTTGTAGATCACACAAAGTGTTGTTCTATGTGGGATTTGTACCCACAACACTTGGTGAAGTAGTGAACGGCGTGGCGACCGCTTAACCATTAAGCCAAATGTCAGTATGTATTACACCTATAAACTCTCCTGTTGAATTACTTTCTTTTGAGCAGTTTAACAGACAGTCGAAGAGACTTCATTTTATACCATACTAGCTGACCCACGCAACCTCGTTTGTGTCTTCTATTGTCCCGCTATTGATATTAAAATTTTCCCCCTTTTTTGAAACATTCTTCATTGGTACTCCGCTCCTTCCTTGATAAATGGACTATCCAACACTGAAAGAATTTTTCAAATCGGATCGGCGGTTTCTGAAATTAGCGCGTTCAAACAAACAAACTCTTAAGCTTTATTTATTAGTATAGATATAGACTAAGTGACTTGCGATCGTAGCCATATTCGTTCCGATGCTAACCATTTGGTAGAAATCATCATTTCCTTATAATTTGAATGCGAACGAATTCTCCGGTTGAAAATACTCTAGCAGAATTTGAACATATACCTACAATGGAATAGATAGAAGTCAACAGTAAAAATGAAATTTTATAGGTCTCAAGTAAATCACAATTTCACAAAATGGCTCACATCCAAATAACGTGGTTAGTTCTAATTTCGGAAGAAAAATATGTCATGCAGACTGAATAACTTATTGATAGCAAAAACATAATGAGATTCGATGCCAGATGCGTTGATTAAACTATTTTGTGTTTATCGATATTGAATGATGATTGTTTTCGGAAACGCAATACGTAAGGGGTCATTAGATTACGATATTTTGTGTTAAAACTGTTAACAATGGATCTTTTCATTTAAATACACAATTTTCCTTGACTTGTAACAATCAAAATTGTGTATTGGCTTTAGGTACGAATTTTTATAGGCTGCTTTACCACTCTTTTACTTTTTATGTATAAATCATAGGGATTCAAAATAAAGAAGCCATGGCTTAAATTTTAATTGAAATTAATTTAAAAGGATTGTAATGAAAAGACGCATTATAAAAGTTTAAAGGACATCCTGCATCTAAATTTCTGTACTGGTAGACTTTCTTCGACACTAAAGAAGGTGTCTTAATTATACTTCCCCAACATATTACTCCAACGTTCTGTAATCATGTCTTCACAAGAAAACATAATTGACACACTGGTTTACCAAAGCCACAACTCTTTAGGAAGACTTCTGAACTTATTTCAACATATAGTACATATTCCGTGCAAACATCTAACTCTTTAACTTAAACCTGGCGCAGTTTTCCTTAAACATACTACACGAGTATGTTTCAAATACTAAAGTTTATCTCGACTTTGTAAATTGTAACTGAACTAAAAAAATAACAATGCTTGGTTACCTGAATTTTTGACTTTCCTAATAAGCCACAGTAACTGTTATATTTCCATATTGAAACATACTAGTGATCGCCCAGAGGTCGAAATTCGATTTTTTTTTAATTTTTAGTATTCCGTACCACAATTAAGCAAAAAACGACACCCTTATAGCATCGCCGTAGGAGAGCCACGCTTCGGCATGCATAGGCCGGCTCAACCGGAGTGATACCACGGCCTCACAGAAAACCAGTGTGAAACAGCACCTGCGCAGTGTTTCACCGAGTGAGTGAGGATATCGGAGGCCCATAACCCAAATTGAGTAGAATTGACTAATAAAAATATAACTCAAATTAGAAATGCCAGCTTGTAATAAATATTTCACAAGTAATACGAATATATTATTAAACTAGCTGAACCCCGCGGTGCTACCCGCGGTACGATAATAACTGCGGGCAACGCCGCGAGGCGAAGCTATATCTTTATAAATAGTAGCCCATGTGTTATTCTGATGTATAAGCTATATTGTGGTAAAGTTTCATTCAAATCCATTCAGTAGTTTGAAAGAACGTGAAAGAGTAACAAACATCCATACATACATACATCCATACTTACAAACTTTCGCCTTTATAATAGTAGTAGGATTTAATCTCAATTAATTGGTTTTGGTCTCGATATGGTCGACCAAGACGCATATATCGTTCGATTGAGCTTATTGAATGGGGATTCATTCAACGGCGAATATCTTTTTTTAAGGTATAAGAAAATCGGATTTATAAGATTTATTCTTTTGAGAAATTACTAATCTGTAGAAGTCGCCTTGACATGAAATGTATTTAAATTTAGTCAAATTATTTTCATGGCGCAGGGGCAATAAATTTTTAGTAAATATTTTAACATAAAAACTGAATCATAATAATGTATAGTGGATGAGGATTTTTGGGAAAAGAACTAATTACAACTCTCACGTGTATGCTGCTAAGGTCTAAATACAATTGATTTTAAATACTACCATTGCAAGTACTTATTTAAAGAATTTCTTTTTAATTTAGCAATTCTTACAATCATTACCTCTACTCAGTTATAGAACTGAGTAGTAATGGTTATAAGTTTGCCACTCTCCCTAGGCAGAGTAGCAAACTTATATAGTGTATTACAGTAACAGTAACACTCCACTAAACATACAAAGGTACACAACCTTTTATTAATGTAGTATTTGGAGTTTCCACGAGTAAGCAAACACGGTTACACAGTACAGACGGTTATTCATAAAAATATGGAATCTTTTAAGTAATAGGTTCACATAAAAAGTTCTTTTATTACACCAACCAATCACCGAGTATATACCTGAGAGTAAAAACTTGCCAACTTAACGTCTAGTGAGAAAAGTGAGTGGAAATTTTTCTTGTAAATTTTGTGCGGTGTTGCGGCTGCTTTATTGTAACTGGCTCGGTTTGGCGCGCGTGCAGTAGATTTATTTTGATAGAAAATGTTCTATGAGCGTTGTAAAGCCATTTACAATTTTTACATACATATCGATAAAACAGAAATAACTGCGGTGTATATGTTGTTGCACAAAGTTGTGGAAATTCACACTTTATTTTGATAAACTCTCGTTTAACTTATTGTTTATCTTGTAAAGTATAAAAATAAGGTTGCCGATGCCGAGCAATCCTGTTAGCTTATCTACGTAAAAAAGGATCTTGTCATCCATAACATTATAGATACCTTTTGTTACTAAAATTCAATTGCTAATTTGATTTCGAAATCCAGATGTAAACAATTCCTACAGTTCAACTTCATAACTTATTATAAAGTACCCAATACGGCAGACTTACTTCAGACCCCCATATCACAGAGAAATTATATTTGCAGACGAATACCGTATTAAAAGTACAAAAGTCTACCAATAACAGTCTGCAGATACAAATGAAAATAAACGAGCGACGGTCTTATTTCATATAAACTTTTATTTATTCCATAAGTGCCTACTGCAGTTACTTAACAATTCTCCACCAATGGCCCTAGACCGAATAACTTTACGTAACCTTGTATCGTTTTAGAATTAGCTAGATTTCGTAAGGTCAGCTGAAATAGAAATGCAGCATGCGATAAGACTATCAATAATGTCTGCACCTTTTTTTGTGGTGACTCTTTAATGTTTAACTAACTAATTCTTGATATTCAGAAAACAAGCTCTAATGTTTAACTTTTTTCAAAGTTGTTACTACGCTCATTGCAAACACAGATTCCGATCTCACACTGTCATTTTAGGTTAGTTTTTTGTGTGAGCGTGAGAGTACCGCCTAGATTGAGCCGGCCCGTTCATGCTGAAATCGGCGTGGCTCTACTACCCTTAGGATAATAATAATAATAATAAATTCTTTATTGCAGAAAATTACTAATTTAATATAAGCCCTGATTCCCAAACTAGCGTGAGCTGTATGTTGGGAGCCAGTATCTTTCCAAGTATAAATTACACAGATACATTTGTGTTTGTTGCAAAGTGGTCTAAATATAAGTAGTAGATTCGTATATTAGATCTAGCATTAACATCATACCCTTAGGATATAAATCCAATTCTTGCGTTTGAGTGTTGTAAGTGTTTTATGACGCATTGATATTTGAGGATTTGCTTGAACATAAATACACAATTGAAATGATCTCATAATAATTGCGATGCGGCAGCAAAACTTAAAATAGATTTACCATTAATGTATAAACGAGGTAATTCCTTTTAACTTCCAAAGTAGACGATTAACCATGTACTTATGGATGAGCTCCCGTATTCTAATTATCTTCTTGGAAACTGTAGCGAAAACTTTGAAACAAGAGAGTCAAAGTTATAAGTGATTAATTGTAAGACATTAATTTGATATACACACATGTATGTATTTGAATTTAATTCAACTTCATCCTATTCTTTTTATAAATTGTTGCCAAAATGACTCTACAGGCGGGACCTGAAAGAAAGCAAAAGTAGAATCGGAGAATCACATTATTGCCTAGTGAGATGCTTTTAACGCCCAGTTTAGTGACTCATGATCCTAATATTTACCAACACATTTATATAAAACTTTCTTAAATGTCAGTATGACTGCTTACATTCTGATTTAAATAAATATTAAAAAATTAAAACACAATACACATCCATTTTATTTATCTTTAACTTCATGTAATGGGGACTCTTTATGATTGTTTAAGTTCACCATTTAATAACTTGCACACAAATGCTTACGTAAATAATACAATTCTCATAATTTCCGGAACCAGTCTCTGGAAAACGTTAACATATTCACCATTCGTATAAGAATTTACAGTGGATCACTTAATACTTTACTATAAAACTAAGTGAGTTTAAATGCATAATATACTGCTTTTAAAGTATTTTATTCATGGTCAAAAAAGCAGCTTACGCGGTCAGTTCGTAAACTGCCACTTTGTAAAGCGTTTGCATTTTGTTGTTACAATTGTGTTAATTATTTCTTCTAAATGTGAAAAAAAATGCCAATAATACATATAAATGACTGACGATTTTGTCAGTAACATAAATATATATAAAATACATGAGCCTTCTTGAGATTGTGACTTTCTAGTAAAGAAGGTAAGTTTGTATATTGAAAAACAGCATTGTGTTAGAAAAATATTTCAAGAATTCAATCGAACAGCGCCCTTTAAAATCGTTTCAGTATCTATATATCACATCCGCACCATATCAGGTAATGGTGATCACTCTTGTTCAGCCCAGGTTCTCCATTTAATGGGCCCTGATGTGGCTAGCAAAACCGAACTCCGTTTTAAAGTCCGATTGCACTGCGCACAGTAGAGCTGGCAGCCCGAGTTGAAGGTATACTTGTACGAGTTTTTGGATCTCGTTTTGAGCTTTTGACACTTCGACTGTCCTTCGCCACTTGGGTCTGAGGCCAGCAAGCTGCTACTAGGAATCTGTTGGTCGCACAAGCGATAAGGTTACGCTTGAGTACATGTTTGTACCAGAGATATAGACCGCCTTGTCTGCGATTTGCGCAAGTCAGTTCAGAGTAGATGATTGCTTTTGGCAATCTGTTAACGCGCGACGCAAAATCTCTGTGTTTGGAACACGGTCCTGGCACTAACTACGCAGAATATATCTAAGACATTTAAGATGGAAGTTGTCTAGCTTCTTAATATCTGCATGGAAGCAACACCATGTCTCTGTAGCATATAGCAGTGTAGGCAAGACGCTTCATAACAAGAATCTCTTGGAATATAATGTCATCTGATGAAATAGAACCTGGTTAGGCGTGACATCAATACAATATAGACCTGAAATGTCCGTTCCCTGTTCTGCTAAGAATGGGGGGCGACAAGTTATCGATGTAGTTCTAAGTGTAAATATACTTTTGATACATGTGTATCAAGAGTATATTTACACTACGTACCAGGAGCCGGAAAACTGAAGGACTTTCCACCCGTTTTCAAAAAAGATGCAAGATTTAACTTAAACCTTCTTTTAAAAATACATTTACTTTTATCACGTGGTCAGTTGATGTAGTAAAACACAAAGTCTTTTATAGATTATTTATTACTAAACAGTACTCAGTAAACAAATAGAGGTAAAGTAATTGACGCGTTTAGCAATAACTTTTCTTATATCAGAGCGGGATCATTTTAAGTGCGCGCTCCCTCGCTGAGCATTTATCAATATTACTGGTATAACAAATAGCGGTTCCATTATGTCGTACGTAAATGTTGCAGACACAATAACATTATTTAAAAGGAGGCATAGTAAAACTGACTGACTTTTTGGCCCTGTATTAAGTACCTAATACTGACTGAACGCGCAGTTAGTGCGATAAGTATTATCATTAGTTCTGTAACTGGCTCTCATTTATCTGTAATAATGTGTATCTATTTAATAATATAATATCTATACCATTTTTAGCTTCTGAGTTTTTAAGGTGATCGGGATCGGGATGTATTAAACCGATTTTGAAAATTATTTTTTATCTATAAAAAGCCTCATTATTTTTAAGTGTTATAACCTATGATGAAACACGCGGGCTGAGCCACGGGCTAAAGCTAATGTATATAAATAAGTTAACTATCTAATAAAGCAAGGATACTCTGTCGCATGACTAAGCCCGCCATGACTCCTTCATATTAGTTTAACATAAACATAGATCAATGTTCGTTAAAAGGGTACAATGTGGTTGTCATATCCGAAAGGATAAAAACCCCCAAACAATAAAATTTAAAAAAATAAGTTAACAAACATTTTTCCGGAGATACCCGTGAAATCGCTAATCAAATATCTTAACAATCAGTAGCTTTCTGACAGTTACTAGTCATAAACATACACTATTCATTTTGCCTAGCTTACGTCTGTGTCTAGGCTTCAATTCAATAGGGTTCAAAATATCTAGGTTAACCCAGTTACCTTGAGGTATTTCAACATCAAATCTGGCAGCACATCAAAAGCATTTTTTGTTTGTGCGTGTGCAAATCCTCTTGGATAACAGTCAGGCTCAGCCAGCCGGAACGAATAGGTTTGTGAAATGAAACTTGTACAAAATAAATGATGAACTACTAACAAATATACGAAGTATTGGTCGTAGTTGCCTATTTTGGTATCACAAAAGCTACTGTACCTTGAGTCTTCCTCACATATAGTCTAATATTAATAGCCTGTCGAAAGAGACTAGAATTTATTATACATGTGTGTTAAAATCTGAAATAGGTGCATTTAAGTATCGGTCTTTAAGTCTGGCACGGATTTCATGGTAGAGATATTGTTTTCATTTAATTTCTTTAGTTAATATAACTGTTTACGACAGTTAATAATTAATTAATTAATAAAGTAACGCCGCAGTCAATTATTTCAGAAACGTTATTGTTTAAACTATTAGGATGGTTGACACCTTAGTCAAATTAGTTACTTATTATCATATTTTAAAACGATAACTTTGTATGAAAAATGTACTAAATACGAGTACAAACTTGTGACGTCACTGTTATAGAGTATTGAGCAATATATTTCAATGTTTATTTGATAAAAATTTGTGATTGAAATGAGAAGCTATTAATTATGTTTGCCGAGATATTTTGTAATATTTGTTTTAAAGAAGGAGACAGGTATATATTTACTACACAGTCAATTACCCTATTTTAATAGTTCAGCACTATTACAATTGACTTAATAATTTAAAACTTAATACAGTTTTAAACATAGAATGTCTATAAGTTTTTATTATAAGTAATCACAAACTTTATTACATCTGCATACACCACACGATTCTGCAGTGTGATGAGCTTGTATCATTGAGCTAATTTGATTTGGCAAGAAGACAGTATCTATCCGAGATATCTCTTAGAATCGGGTAAGGCGAGCCAAACCAGAGGGAACATCATGGGTCGTTCCGAGGTAAGATGTAATCTCCAAAGTGTACTTTTTTTAATAATAATAAACTTTAATAAGGTAACATCAACAACATGACAAATTAATTGGTTTTGAAGAATCGGTTATGATGTACTCTTTAACTGGATGTGTACAATATGGCGGTGGTCCCTAACGTCTAAACCTGTATCTGAGACGTTAGTTTCTTATCAGGTTTTAAGTTTATCTTAAAAATCATGGGTATTTAACTAATCTCTAGACTTTACTTTAGCATCGTCATCACCTTCTTAGCTTTTATTAATCTCAAGATTATTTGGGGTCGGCTACTAGTTCACCCGGTTTTACCTGCATATCAGTTTTTCCATGGAGCATCGGACCTCCGAAACCCTGAGGGTGAACTGAATTCGAAGGTTGAACTAGTTCTCAGTATATTTGAGGGCACTGAATTCTCAATAACGATTGTCATAAATCTTCACAACTGGAACCCTGTTGGTCCCGGTTGTCATTAACCTTAACGTGGTCCCCAAGGCACGGCCGGGGAACACCGCCATATTCCATACTCCGGGCTGCCCGAGATCTCTTGATCGGCAGTTGCTTGCACTAGCCCCTAGACCAACGAGGCAGTTGCAAACTGCAATTAAGCAACAAAATATTAAAATGCTGTCTTAAAGGATCTTAACAAAAAGGGAAAACGAAAAGTCGATTATAGTATTCAAGACTTTAGCCATCAGTTGTTTTTGTACACTTCAACACAAACTCTGTAAAGACAAACTCTGAACTAAGTAAGATCAACCACTTCAACTTTTAATAGAACCTTCTATACCGCTTTGAGCTAAACCTAACGTTAATAATAAATTTCAATCAAAGTATTTTCATAATTTCACAATGTACCCCAATTTTTACACTTAGGGTATATTTTTGGGGCTTCTGCTTTTCATCTTGTATTTAACGCCTACGGTTAGCTGTAAATACAAACTTCTTGATTTATTATTTTTAGTGTCTGTAAGTATTTTATCCCCGGCAAAGCTAAAAATAAGAATAACAGCTTTGGAAATCTATGTATGTTTGTATGTTCCACCGTAGCACCTAAACCACTGGACTGTTTTTTTTTAAATTTTGTCAAAAGTTTTCAACATGGTCTGGATATAGTTTGTAAAACTATTTCTTGTCAAACATTTAAAGCCGTAGCTTTCTCTCGATGAATACAACTGTACATTTCTTTGCTAATTTAAAAATTTCGAATAGTATTAGACCATACCACATTACACGACGATTAAAAACCCGATTCTAAGAATATTAGTTTATGCCATTTAAAACATCCAAATGGTGGACTCAATTGTACATGTAAATATCAATAAAAAATGTATTACCTATTAGGTACTACAAATGTTTCCATGTACAGTGAGTATCACTAAGTACATCGTATAATTACTAATAACTGAAAGCGTCGAAGTAACTTCTCAGTAATTCAGTTACAAATTTCAGATAGTTGAAGCAAATCTATATTGAATATTAAAGCAAGCGATCGTTAGCAGTTCATGTGACTGTCTCTACTAAAACATAAAGATAGTATTTAAATTAAAAGTATCTTTTGAACGGCAAATGGTAACTATTAGCTTTTGTCTAATATGTTAGTTTATATATTAGTAGCCTATGTATTATTCTGATGTATAAGCTACATCTAAAGTGCCATCCAAATCCGTTCCGTACTTTTTAAATTCAAGAGTTACACGCATTCATACGTCCAGACATCCTTCCAACCACCTTCCATTTCCAACCTTCACAAACTTTCGTATTTATAACTTGCTGAACCCCGCGTTGCTATCCGCGGTACGACAATAACCGTGGACAACGCCGCGAGGAGAAGCTAGTATCTTTATAAATTGAAGCGTATATGTTATTCTGATGTATTAGCTAAATTATAGTTTTTGTGTGAAAGAGCAACAAACATCCTCACATACATACTCACAAACTTTCGCGTTTATAATATTAGTAGAATACTAACAGGACATAGCAACACTGAAATTATTATAAGTTATCTTTTAAATCAGGGTAATCCTACCTAAAGAACACACATTCAATATAAAATTCCAACTTAATTAAAACTTATGTATTGTTCTCGTAGCGAGTGCAGGCTCTAGAGCACTATGAGAAGGCAAGCACCTACTTTCATCATTTGAACTTTTCTGTTTCGCTGCTCGTGCAATAACTATCCCTTACACTCATTTTATATATTTACAAAGTTGGAATCTTCAAAACGATCTATATAAGTAATAGCAGTTTATCGTCATGTTTGTTTACGAACTTATTACTATACATACCTATATTATATTTAAATATAATTTTATAAATATGTATTGGAAACCTAAATTCAAGTCAAATCCCAAGTCAGTGAACCAAAATTGTATATATTGAGTGAACAAACTTTTAATTTTCAGCCACTCAAAGCATTTTATGCATATAAAACTAGCGTAAACCTAACGAAATTCCTGCATCAACCTTGTTTAAAGTAAAAAATACAGAGCTGAACGCTAAGCCGGTACTGCGCAGTGGTCCATTTCTCCCGTTCTAGTTAGAGGGACCTCGCTCAGTCGGTGCTCACGTGTCGAGAGCTCTCGACCTTTGCCGAAGCAGTAATCGACACTATTCTACTACCGCTTTCCCACTCGCATACATTAACACGGACTTATAACCCGCGAAAACAAAAAATATGTCATGTGAAAAGTGAAGTTAGTTTTTTAAAATATATTCATCAACAAAAATGCATGAGTTTTCAGTTTAGTTCTGAAGTTTATAAAAAGTGTAAAGCAATGATCAAAAAAAGTTATCAAGGTGTGTTTTTAAGTCTCATCTCTATTTCCTTCTGCTGTCAAATTACTGAAACTATAGCCAAGAGCGCAAGTAGATTTATCGGTAAGTTGTTAATTTACTTTTGCAAGTTTTTTAATATAAGTTGTAGCAGTATTGACAGAGTTTACATTACAAAAGTAACATAAATTGTGGTAATACATGAATGTTAGATAAGGAGGCGTTTTACACTTAGGTCTTAGAATTGCAAATTATTTATTTACACGCACCTTGCGAGACCTTAACTACCTTCAACCTTGAATTCAGCATTAAACTGAAGATTTAACTACTTAATCCACCGAGAATCTGTTTAATAGAGCAACTTTATGTATCACATTGACATGTTAATACTTTTAAAGAACAAAATACTCTCACAAGAGCTTTTAAATAAAACTGCTTTTTAGACTTTAAAAAACATACAAATTCACGGATGCCTAGACATTTTCAGCAAAGTAATATCTTGCCTTCTCTGAACATATTTTATATTTTTCGTTTTGCATAAGGTTAGTAGAAAATTGTTGAATACTGCATGGTACCTGGATAGTGAGTACGGCTAACTCTTATCTCTTTAGGGAATACCAACCACTTCTGGGGTCAACAGTGTAGTAACCTAACGCATAATTTGTGAGGTTTAATGAAACGTGCATAAATATGATTGATGATTGTTCTAATATTTGTCTTTTTAAAACTCACGATGACAAGAAAGAATTATCTTTTCTACGAGATAATGTCCCATGAATGCAAAATTTGTACCTAAATTTTTCTGTAGATTTTTTTTCATAATTATAATAAACTACCTTCTTTGACAAATGACACTTGATAAATGAGGATAACAATGAAAACATTATCAAAGTAAGCTGTAGCAGTGACGTCGTAAAAGGGCGTATATGAGCGTTATTATTTCAGCTCGGTGCTTTGCTTTAATTAGCACCGTGAACATGCCACCTCAATTTAAAATACGTTTGCAATGCATCCACAGCTAGTCTATGTGTGAATGCATCATCAATTTATTTATGTACCTTTTATATTTGTATTATATGTTTATTATATTTATAATATCCAAGTCAATTTCAATACATTTTGATACCTTACTGCATTAAACGAACATAACGACAGAGGCATTCGCTATACACTTTCATTTAAAAATATATTATGTCTGAGTTTAATTTTGGATTGGCTTGAATGAATGTAGTTCTTTTTGTTGAAATATCGATAAGTATATGTATATGTATGTGTATATACATATATGAATATTTATACATGAAAAATATCTTCACATGACTTTACGTTGCCATTTATTACTACGAATGAATGATTTGCATTTGATTTTGATCGTGGGAGAGCCGCGCTTCGGCATGAATGGGCCGGCTCGACCGGAGTGATACCATGGCCTCACAGAAAACCAGTGTGAAATAGCGCTTGCGCTGTATTTCACCGAGTGAGTGAGGATACCGGAGGCCCATACCCCAACCCCTCCCTCATTCCCCCTCCCCATCCCCCAAAGGTCGGCAACGCACTTGTGACGCCTCTGGTGTTGCGGGTGTCCATGGGCGGCGGTAATCGCTTACCATCAGGCGATACGCCTGCTCGTTTGCCATCTATTACATAAAAAAATATATATATTTCTGGTACATTTCTTCCACATTACACAATTATCTTCGCAGTTTTTGATATTCAAGCTAAATATTGGTGAGTGATTTAAAGGTGATACACGAGAATATATGAAACTCCCTTTTTTTTCTCCGTGTGGCAATCCCTTACCTTACCTCGTACTGGTTGCATGTCGGACTCGAACTGACTAAAACCGCACGCCGTATTGGGTACTAGGAGCCGGGGAACCAGGTGCACCCTATTAAGGAAAACCCTGGAACCCCGATGTACCTCGGGCCACCTACCAGTTTGTAGGTGGCCCCCGGTATAAAAACTCCCTAAATAAAAAAACTCAGCCCGGGAGTAGACCCGGTTTATCTTTTAAGGAAACTTAACTCCTACTAGCAAAACTTTTTTTTACTCAAAAGTCAGTCTACAGTTGGAGTACCAGAGATGTTCACGTATGAAATGAATATCGCCAAACATTTTCTACCAGCTCTTACCAGGAACGTGTGATTATTTGTATCTATACTAAAATGAGTTTGTTTTTTTGTTTGATTGTTTGTTTGAACGTGCTAATCTCAGGAACCGCTGATTCGAAAAATTATTTCACTGTTGGATAGTCCATTTATCGAGGAAGGCTATAGAGTATTTATCATCACGCTTAGACCAATAGGAACGGAGCCCCAATGAAGAATGTTTAAAAAACGGGGGAAAATTATTACGCTACGGGCAATAGTAGACGTAAACGAGGTTGCGAGGGTCAGCTAGTTAAATATAAATATCAAATTTATTTAAGTAACAAAATATTTAAAACTGCGTGACACAGTCAATAAATAAAGTTCAGGTGTATTTTTATAAAAAACGATTTGTTATCTACACGTTAAATTACAGGCCGAAATAATTAATCAATCTAATTGAAAATATCAAGGCAATATTTATGAAGTAAAATTTATATTAATAAAGGAGATAGGTATTTTAAATTATGACTATGCCATTTTAATAATAAAATTTACACTTTACAAATGATACCTGTCATTTATCCATACTAATATTATAAAATTGTAAGTAACTCTATCCTCTATCTGTCTGTTACGCTTTAATAAAAAGAAATATCAAAAATCGATAATAGTATTCAAGACTTAACGATTAGTTTTTTTCGTTCACCGGGAACACAAACTCTGTTAAGTCAAACTAAATCGCTGAACTGATTTGGATGAAAAATACAATGTAGATCCTTTGATTCTTGAGGAAGAACTAATAAAGGTCCTTGAGATAGGAATAATAAGCTACTATTTACCGTGACATGCAAGCGGAACATTGACCAAAAACTAGTGAAGTAACAAAATTGTATTTTAGTGAAATTCTTCGAGACAAAAAATTCGTATCTTTAAAATATTCCTGCTACTCTTCGGCACTCCTAGAACAATGATCGCAGGAAGCAACTTTGTAGACCTGTATTTGGTTTCCATTTTCTACAAATATACCGTGTACTAGTATGATTAGTTTTAACTTCGATTTTATTTTTTTTATTTATACAATTTCATTGCACCACATTGATCTGATTTAAATTATTCTAAGTGAGGTGGTAGTACATATATCAAAACATGCTCGAGCTGTTCGTAAAGTTAAGTTTAAAAATCCTTTTTTTATATATTTCAAACATCTAACTCAATTCCATATAGCTTCAAACTAAACAAAGCTAGATAGATAAAATAATTATATCCTTTTTTCTGTATACTATACATACATATATATATAGAAAACACCTATACTCCGAAACAAATATTTGAAGATCATACAAACATTTCATCTGACCCAGGATTTGAACCCGAGCCCTCAAGCACAACTGCACCACCGAGGCAGTCACTTATATTATACACTTCTGTATTAAGCAATTTGAACCCTTATCACAAGGGATGGATATCACTTGCGTGTTGTGGTGGGAAAACAGCCGGTGTCTGACGCCGCCACACCACAAACATGTCTAAACAATACGAAAATGAAGACCTCCGTAGAATGTACGTTTCTACAATCAGTACCGATCTTAAATCAAGCATTTCATCATTAAATAAATATTCTATAGTTAAGTATTTAAGATCACGTCGTAATAACCTTGAAGGAAAAAAGTATATCTTTTAAATGAATTAAGTCATAATTGAAATTCCTGACAATATTTCCATCAATCAGGGTCCCTAAGCAAAGAGTGAATTCTAGTAAGCAAATCCACGATGAATTTTGACGCCATACCTATCCGTTAGCATTATTAATCTAGTCGAAAAACACACGAAATCATTTCCCTTATTAATATGAATACCCCGTCTAACTTAGACATCCTTTCACAAAAAGTACTAGGTACATTATTTCAGAACTTAACACAAGATACTAACTTACATTCATTATCCAAGAACGTTGAAGACATATTCCGAAGTTATTGTCAGTTCCGCTATTTGTATTACGGACGACTATAATATACTTCATACGACATTCTCTCCCATTTATTATTATCAAATGAAATTCATAGGACGGCTGCAGACGTTGCATTCAGTAGGATCTGTCTTCGTAAGCTCGAAAATCCGAACTATTATATTAGAAATTCGAGGTCTGGCTTGCCCTGTCAGTATTCTTGAAATTTACTAGTTTGTACATATGTATGTATCAATTTGAACATTTATGTTACATTGGACATCTTAGTGATGAATTTAGTGGCTTTCGTTTGGCCTTTGTCCAACTCACGTAGCACAAAAGAATTGTCTAACTGAAATAGAATTTTCCCAATAGAACAAATGCAATGGCGGATAAACCTAATTAGTGAATGTTTGGGAGTGCTTCATTAATTACTAATGAAATTTATAAGAAAACGTTTAGTTTTTATATATTTGACTTGATGTGGAGACGGTCAGAAATCGTCTTCATGAACAAGTTTAAAAAATAACCTTCGCTACCAAGAATGCTGAAAGCTGTAATGTACTGAGCTTTCCTTTTATCTGTATAAGTTTGAATAATTTTGAAAGTTTTTACGAAAACGAGAAAACGTTAAAAGAAGTTAATTTTACATACATCTAAATCCGGGTCCTATTTATTTTGTAGGGACCTCCTAGACTATAAACTGTCCCACAATAAAATTATATTACTGGAACCCTTTTAAAAAAAGAGTTATTTTTACTTTCTTAGCGAAATAATAAGCCGGCTATCCTATAATATACAACACTAAAGTTTTGAAAGCACTTTGCCCTCAATCTACGACGTAATTTGTGGCGTGACTACAAAATGTATGTCATACTAATTGATGTTCTTGGTAAGCTTTGGTTAGTGGACTATCCCTTAAGAGCGAACTAAATTAAGCATATTCCCTAATGGTGGTCACGATTGTCAAGCCACTTAGCGCTGTTATAATATTGCAGTTTCATACTTACATTGCTTTGGATGAAGTCGCATTAGTTTAACTTTCGTGAAATTTATTACGATATCTGTAATATTTCCTCTTCTGCAGTTGAAAGGTGAATGTTCTAATATGTGCTTCAGTATAAGGCGCTTTTTTTGGTTTTGTAACTGTAAATAAATATGTTCAGTGACATAAACCGTTAAGTTATGTAATTAGATGGCCAGCTTCACTCTTTCTTAATCCGGCTAAGGCATAGTCAAAAAGAAAGGTAGTTTTAGCAGCTTAGGTATGTCTGTATGTTTCACCGTCACTCCTAAGCTATTGAACCACTTTTATTGAAGGAGGAGTCAATAGATTTGTAATAATGGCTCGGGTGACATAGGCTATATAATTTTTGTACAGTCTTAAATAACGAAATTAAAGCTACAGATTCTCACCTTGAAGAAATGAAAGTTAGATAATCATCACCTGTTTGGTATCAAAAGAAACTTCTAGGCGAGCACATTACAAATATTGTTAAATATATCATATAGTTTCAGTCAAAATACCTATTTAAATGTTGTCGTACAATTCTGTCCTTGAGAAAAAGTATTTCAGATAACGTTCCTACTTTTGTACCAACTGAAGCCGCGGTTCACCCTTTCTTAGAATTCGACGATAAAGATATTACATGGCTAATGTATATGTCCGCTCGGGAAACGAAAAAGTAAGAAACTAAACATTTTTTTTTAAACTGAACTGACCGCATAAGCTGGGACCTAAAAAAGATCGCACATATTAGAATTCTGTTTGTTGGTTCTAGGAAGGATGGAGGTGTCCATTGACATGGTAGGTACAGTAGGCGACCACGACTCTGCCTTGACTATTTTTGTATCAATGCATTTCTGGACTTCTATCTGATTTATTTTCTAGTTAAAAATAATAGAGCCTGTATTTAACGCTGTCGGGTTAGGGTTAGGGTCGCGGCAGTTGAGAATTCATAACAAATTATGTGTGTTTAGTGTGGATGGATGTTTTGTCTATACTAATATTATAAAGAGGAAAGGTTTGTATGTAAGTATGTTTGTAACGAATTGGCTCAAAAAGTACTAGGCGGATTTTAAAAATTCTTTCACCATTTGAATGCTACATTATCACTGATTAATATAGGCTATTTTAATTGTAAAAAAAATAAAAAAAATAACAATATGTAAAATAATAGCTGCAGGTAACACTGCGAGGTTCAGCTAGTATTATATATATATTCATTGGTTTTCTTAGTCAGTAATCTGTGTGGGACTAGAGCTTAGTGTATTATAGTCCTATACCGCCAGCTATAACGGCTTACTCGATAGGCTGGAAGCCGCTAATATTACATAACTGTCTTATGGTATTACAAGTTTCAGAATTAGGTATAATTGTTTCGAGTTTCCTCAAACTATGTAGCTTTAGCAATCACTCTTTAAAGTTTCTATAGACCAATTTATACTTTTGTATGTTTAGGCTTAGGTCATGCAGGGGTAAATCTATATAATTAGAAAATGTGTCTGTTCATAAACAGATTTTTGTAAATAAAAAAAAATTGAGAGCGAGTACGTACAACGCGCGAGCACACGAGCACTCACAAATACATACGCACACACACACATACTCAAACACACATTCAAAAACTATCTATATTACTTGTATTTATTACTTTTCTGCGAAATTAGGACGGTTATGTTTTTCGAGTGTATGTATGAATATTTCATTGGCACGCCCTAGAGCCTAAGCGGCTTGTTGTATTTTTATGTGAGTGGTGTCAACAGATTCGTCTCGTCAATTTAACAGTCGTAATAGACTACGGGCCCGTATCGAAAATTGATGGGTCATGTGAACCAAGAGGAGACTTTTTTAGAAAGATACAGGGGCATAAAGCAATAACATTCAGCACTATGCTGTCACTTGGAAGCTGTCCAACTGAGTATAGGTGAAGGGGAGGGAGTAGGGACCGTCGATTTTTCTCCCTTGTCACATAATTTTTTTACGGCGTTGCGGGATAATGGATTAGAAGAGATATTGAAATTGTATGGAACCGATGCCGTACAAAAATCGACGGTTCCTACTCCCTCCACTTCACCTATACTCAGTTGGACAGCTTCCAAGTGACAGCATAGTGCTGAATGTTATTTTTTATGCCCCTGTATCATTCTAAAAAAGTCTCCTGGTGGTTCACATGACCCATCAATTTTCGATACGGGCCCGTAGTCCATAAGAGTGACACTGGCTACATCAAAAAAAAAATTATAAAAAACAACCTGAATTTAATAAAGATAGCAGATATTGACGCAGTCGGGTTTTTTTTTCATAAATAACTCATTACTTGATATTATCCTCAATTTTGTTATTATTGTACAAGTTCTGTGTAAATAATGCAATTATGTTTATCCGGGATTGGGAGGCCAGATACTTGTAATACAAGTTCACTTAGTACGGGCTCCTGTCTCCCATCCAAAACTTGTATTTACAGCTGTGATTTGAAATATACTGTGGGAGAAATTAAATAAATGTATTAAAATATTATATTACTAAATAAGGACACAGAAAAACGAATAACACTTTGAATGTTTCGAATATCACATGGTCTAGTGTTAGAACATTATTAAAAACAACATACTCTACATACTAACATTTCACGGTTGTAAACACTATGGGAGCAAAAAGGCAGTATACACCTATGACCATCCCTTTGGGCATTCCTTCAGTGAATTACAGTTCGTAGAGTTATTTATTCATTACATTTTAACTTTTGTAATCTCATTTTGCGTCCCTTGTTCGTGTAAATGTTCTAGGTTTACGATTGAATATGTTTTATTTACTTTTTGTGCAGTCAGATTTTGTGAAAATATAAATTCGACAGTTCGAGGAAGATAGGTTTGGATAACATCATATTATTTCAAAAATAAAATAATGTTAAGTTAATGACAGTACTACCCGCCGGAAATATCTGCGCACCCGGCTGGAATGCGCTTCACCTCTCGCTTCCCCACGCATCGCCTCGCCTTCGCCTATCTAGTACCGTTGCCAACTCAAGCGCTGACGCACGTGTATCATTCTTGCTATCGTAATCTCATTCTTGTTTATTATTATCTGTTCAGCGAAATATTAACTTTCTAGTTTACATGACGCCATTAGGCCAGGGTCGCAGATATTTCCGACGGGTTGTAATTATAATGTGTTTATTTTGATAAAATTATTTAAATTATTCAAAGTAGAAGCTTTTCACCTTACTACGGCGAACCCAAAAGGAAGGGAATAATTTAGAAAGTCTCTGTATGTTTTTATGTTCCACCGTAACGCCTAAGCTGCTGAACCGATTCTAATGAATGAGGTGTCAGTAGATTCCTAATAATACCTCCGGTGGTATAAGTTCTATAAATTTTATCAAAGGTTTTTACATATTTGGTCTATAAGATTTTACTTTTTCTTAATAAACATATGAAAACTTAAGGTAAAGAATAAAGGTCGATGTTAAGCTTCATCATTAATACAAATAAATCTTTATCTCTCTCTCTCTCTTTAACTTCATGAAAATCAATGCTACAATCTGAAAATTGCATGAAAGTAAAACAAAGCTGAGACTGAAGTTAAAACATACTAAATAGACAATTGAGATTTACGACCTAGGTCGTCCATATTTTCTCAGCTCTAAACATGGTATCGGATGTTTAAATTATTTTGTGAAAAATGACCCAAGTTCTCAATAAACTGAGGTGTGGGCACTATCTTAGCTTTGTTTATGTTTCTGAGTTTACTGTTCTGAGTACTCTTTACATATGTATAGGTTTTGTTTAGAGGAGTTTAACTTAAAGATTTATACTTTGATTTTACCAGTAAGCCGTTTCTTCGGAACGATGTAATGATGTTTGGACAAAAGGTTGTCTTCCACAAATTATCTGCAAAAGTCTAAAAACAACATTCTTAGTGGTCGTATGTAGTTTCATTGGTTTCAGATTTAGTAGAGCAGTGATATTGACGTACGTTTCGATGATTAAATGAATGGGGCACAGGGAGTTGAACAAGCACATCCGCTCGGTGTGAGTTTAAAAAAAAGAAATTAAGTCAACTCTTATTAGTAAATGTAGAAAAGTAACTGATCAAAAATAAAAATATTGATATTTCAAAGTAATTGTGAATAGGCAGAAAAAGTTAATAACTTGGAAAAAAATATATTAACTATTTCGTTTTACTTGTTTATATCATATTATACTTTCGCTTTTTGGATTTTTATTAAACATCAAATAACAATAATTAATTACTGCTAAGAATGGAGTTGTCTAATTTGCAGTTTTTGTCGATTAAAATGTCTGAACTGTAATAAAATCGTTCCAAATCTCTTCAAACGGCTAAATATGTAAAGAATAAAATTTATGTGTCCAGGTTCTTCCCGTAGGCACCAACTAGGAGTCTCGGGGTGACTTCTCCAAGTCGAAATAATTATGTACACGTTTATAACAATACAGATAATAATTTTAATATGCATACATGATCTCTATGCAGGTTTAGTCAACACATTTGATTACTTTTTGTCAATAGGCAATATCACAGTCGATCTAATTAATAAATTGTTGCATAATTACACATCTGTGCTAAAGTAATGATGTTTCAGTGTCTATATTGAAGCAATGTCATCTATATGTCGCAGCCAATATATATATACCGATTTTTCTTGTTTGATTTACTTATTATAATTTGAACACTGCGATAATATATTCGGTTTTTTAGCTCAGGTGTACTCGTTCCCTTACACGCTGGCAGAATGTCCGGCGTGGGGGGAGCCGAGGCATGATCTCATGGCGTCTATCGGGGTGGGAGTTTTCTCGCTCCGTAAAGTGATTGCGGCCATGTTGCGGAGCGAGAGCTCGTGGAACTCCACCGTTTCTTTCTGCGAGCAAGTTATGCTTGCCAAAAAGTCGGCGGAGCGGAATCGGGAAAGGTTTAGGACTCTCCCGGCGCGCCAGGCCCGAGAGCGGGCCAGGCACCGCAGGCGACTCAGGCGCTAGAGATTGCAGAACGATTTCCGTCCTCCTTAAGCGCAAGCCTGAGGGGTACAGATGAGGCTATCTGTCGCCCTAGCAGAAGCAGGCCCTGGTGACGGCGCGGATGCTGCGGAGCGTGTGCGCCCTGGGGGATAGTAGCGGGAACATTAGGGTTCCCACACAGGAAGGGGCCATCTACAGTAATCTTACTTACCATTTGAATTTAAACCAATCGATTTAAAAAAAGAGCTGAAAGTGTTCCTTCAACAAAACATAAATACGATGAAAATACTTTATTGAAACTTACTAAAGTTATGCAATCCTACAAACCTAGTGATTCAATTAGAAGTCACAGTTTTTTTAACAAGGTTAGACAGCGGCGACCTAATTTGTACCAACGAGCTCTGGTTCCAATTTATCGTATTTGTGTATGCAATTAGAGTGTGCAGTTAAATCCATGATACAAGGAATCCTATGTGGAAACTATTCATTTTAGTGTGACATTTCTAATTCCAACAGCCGGATCGTACATGTCACAATTTATTAGAAGCTATGATACAGTTATTGTAGTATTCTTCATTTCTATATATTTTAAAGGACATACATACATACCCACGTCTATCATCGAAAGGTTAAGCCATTAAATGTTCATATTATTATTTTGCCGATTATAATTTCAATCGAACTTACGCAATATAAAGCAATGTAACTGCTGACAGACGAGAAATATAATAATTAAATTTTATTATATTACTAGAAATCTGCCCGGGTCCGCACGAAGTATTTACGGAAAATATAATATAGCCTATGCTACTCTGAGAAGCCGTGTGGCCTAACTTTTAACGACGTCTTCAATAAATATCGTTATATTTGAGCCAATGCACTCAAAATTGTAACAAATTATATACATACATACATTAAAAACATATAAACCTTCCTCAAGAATCACTCTATCTATTGGTAAAAACCGCATAAATCCGTAACCTATCCGTAATCTATTGGTAAAAACAGACATACAGACGCGGCGGAGGATTTGGTTTTAAAGTATGTAGTGATTTCCAAATCATACAAATATTTATTCCCCAAGACTTCAAACATCCACGGACGCTACCACTGCGCCACTGAGGCGGTTAAGGGTATTGCTCATACGAGTGCATTTGATATCTCAAATAGGTTTATGTGCCTGTAACTCGAACTGTCTGTTGCCTTGAAGTACAAACCTAAGAATACTTGTATCTTATTTAAAGCAGTACTGTAAAGCTGAGAGGAGTTACTATGTATGTTACAATGGGTTAACTTCAATAATTACTTAGCCACTCTTTCGAAGAAGGCTACAGGCCATATAAAATTACACTACCACCAATAGGAACCTATACAAAATATTACAATAACGGGAAAAATCATTAATTTTAAGAGACAGTTCAAATATAAAATACAAAAAGGTTTGAAGTAAAACTGAACTGAATTGATAAATTAACATCCACTTTCAAATTGAATTAACGCGATACAAAATATGTACACCAACCAACCCGAGCCTCTAGCTCAATGTTAGTCGCGATGCATAAAACAGTGGTATGTTAAAGCTCGAATATTTTAAACATCAAATTCATGAATCGATAACGTATTCGAGAAGCCCAAAATTGCGTGCAATGGGAGAAGCTTATGTCCAGCAGTGGACTACAAAATAATTTTAAACAAAAAGTATATTTGAAACTAGCTGCGTCCTATATTGATATGCTTAATCAATTGCTTATGTCTCGGGAACTCTGTTTCTTTTCTAAAAAAAATAGCCTATAAGTTATCAGTTACCTCCGTAATTTTGTTTTCTCAATTGATGCGGCCCTACAACACACAGATACAAACACACAAATATAGACACACGCGATTACAAACTTTCGACATTATAATATTAGTGTGATAAAGTCAAAATCACCAAATATTTACTCTCAGATACATTAGTCTTGTTGATGTTAAAATGTAACTCGTAATTTATACAAATAGGTATAACAGCAGTCTGTAAAGTACGTTACTGCTGTGAGGGAATGAAGCGCTTGCTTCAGAAAAAACTCTTATGTACTAACTTAAATTGGAAAATTCCGTCGCATGCAATCAAGACTACATTTGCAATGATAAAATATCTCACAACGATTCGGGAAATGTTATGTATTAATAAATTCCTATCACAAAAAATGGATTCGATGCCTTATATTGTATTTCTACTATCCCATAATTAATTTGAAGCCTTACAGGATGTATTGACTGCCTCGATGGCGCAGTGGTAGTGAATGCGACTGCTGTGCTGTGGTCTCGGGTTCAAATCCTGGGTCGGACCAAATGTTTGTGTAAATCTATAAATATTTGTATCGGAGTTTGGGTGTTTTCTATGTATAATATATATGTATTTACAAAAAAAAAAGTATATATGTATTTATATCAGTTGTCGAGTACCCATAACACAAGCTCTGCTTAGCTTGGGACTAGATGGCGTTGTGTGTTAGATGTCCGAAATATTTATTTATTTATTATTTATTATACAGACATGCATTCTATTAAAGTAGTCACTTCAACATTATCCAATGTGACAACGCACCATAAAATATTTATTTAAACTTAATGCACATTTTACATAAAGGCGGACTTAATGTCATGGGGCATTCTCTGCCAGTCAACTTTAAGGTGATGTAAAAATATGATGTGGTAGGTGCGTAAGAGAAAATAGTATAATTTCACATACGAGTGTATTAATATATTTGATACGATGGTATTGGATAAAACTAATATACACAAATCAATACTGAATTTTGTACATATATACATAGAAGTATAACATACCCTACATGTTATGTCTTTAGACAACATACAGGTGCTAAAATAATCTACAATAATCGTAATTGCAAACGTTTTATTACATTTATCGTTACAGTTTGAAAGTTTAGCTTAGAGTTAAAAAGTTACAAATCATGACGTAAGTCGAGTAAATGACACTGACGTTTACCGTCTCACAACCACAGATTATACAGTTACTTATTGTAATCGTCGGTTGCAGCGGCGCTGGAACACTACACATTACATAAATATAGACATACATAAATAAATATAATCTATAAATATAAAAATGTTATGTTGGTTTGTGATCGAGCTGAAATTTTAGAACGATACTCGTATATAATCCGCATCAAGGATTGTTTTTATCTAATTTTTGCATCAGTCACATATCCGCGACCGCGAAAAATCACGAAAAAACCGATATAAACGCGGGCGGAGCCGCGGGCAACAGCTAGTATAATATATAATTACTCAGTCTGAGAACTATCGTTGTGACCGTTCTGCCAACTCATTCCGGAGTAGATCACGTACTTTCGTCTTGGATGTGAAGCGACTAGTGGATATCCTGATTTCGGTCAAAGAAATTTGAAAATTGGTCCATTCCTAAATGTATGTGGAGGAAAAAGTTTCATGACTCTTATAACACAAAAGCAGAATTCGACCAAGTGAATGTATTTTGGGAAATCAATCGCTAACTGACGACCGAATTCCCCATATCGTGACACAGGAATAGTAGTACTAATCGTTCGCTATGTTTTCGTTAGATGGCACTGGAGTATATTATGGTCGTATTGTATGTGGAAGATGTCACACACATATGTACAGCATAGCTAAGAGAAAGGAAGGCCCGCGTGGTACAATGTTAAAGCAATGAACTGTTAAATGATGTTGATGTGACGCCATTTCATTACACCTCTTTCGAATTATGAATATATTCAGAACACTAATGAAGGACATATTGCATTACTTAATGCATTCCCGTAAAGTGCTACCAGTAGTAGTACGTCTTCCTTTGACTAGTGAAATATACATGCCCATCTTGCATGCGAACCAATTTCGCATCTGTGACGTCAGTACGTCGCTTACGCTCGCTGCATCACGAACCCAAAGCAACATATAGCGTCATTTTGATTAATTGAAATGCTACATCATAATACTCTTATCTTTGTTTCCATAACCAACTGAAAGTATAAATATTTTCTATAAGTTTACTTTTGAAATTAACAGTGGAAAGATTTCAAATGTATTATAAATTTATGCCACATATTAAATATGTTTTGTTTATTATTTTTATCATCATTCTTCAAGACAAGACCAAAAAACAGACAAAAGGGAATGGGGCGGCATAAGTTGCACTCTTTAGCCGTATATTATGTAGTTAATGGTTAATTACGTAGGTACCAATTGCAGACAAACACAGTGTTAAAATCGTTCCAATCCTGATCGTCATTAGAAATCAAAACTTGCTCTGGACAACAACAAAAGAATATAATAATTTTTAGGATATAATGTTGAAGTAATAAGATTTTATTCTATCTTATATTTTGACTGCATAGTTGGCCTAGTGGTTTAAGTGATCGCCACGCCACTTTCTACTGTGCCAAGTGCTATGGGTTCAAATTAGAGAGACAACACTTTCTATAATTCACATATTGTTGTTCTGAGTTTGTGTGTTCTTTGTATCCGTTTCATTTATGTTTGTGAAGTCCCCCGCGAAATAGGATGTATATTCATAATGCGGGATTCATATTTATAAAAATATTTATTAAATTAACACTAAGCAATTAAACGTAGCGACCAAACGGCAAAATAAGATTTCCAATGTACGAGGGGTAAAGGATTGTAACAAATCATTAACCTTATTAATATTGGGTATCCAAGGTGTCGAGAATGAAGATTCAGGAGATTTTCAGTTATTTATAGCTATCTGTGGTCAAGCGATAATCAGCTGGGTAGCTGGACATAGAAGATTGATCATTGTGAATTAAAGTAAAGTTCTTTTATAAAATTAAATTCCCGTAATAAATTTATCCGGTACTTCAAGTTTACCAATGTAAGCTAATGTTATCGTGAAGGATAAAAAACTTATGTCTAACTGTAAGTTTGTATTACTTTAGGGAAACAAAGTACAGAATGCTTAAAGATTTAGCACATCGCTTCTTGTACCCAAAAAACCACAACATCAGCTCGAATAATCTGTCACCAACTTTTGATTTAATTGTTTGGTGTATATTAGTACTGACGTGTACGTGTCGGATAACCGTCCCATCGTATTGAGAGTGAGGGAACAGAGAGTGCACATGTGTTTGTGCACACACCTGTGCACTGTAATATTTCATGCGTAGTAGACAGTGGCCAAAGTCGAATAGGAGAACATCAGAACATCATTAGTACTGTAACAATTAGCTATTGGGATAATACTTCAAGAAAGAGGCAGAATTTTTGATTTCCAACAATAAAATCAATATACATCGTAATGTTTTCTTAAGCCTAGATCGTAAAAACTATTTAATCGCAGATTAGTATTTTGATGTATATACAAATAAATAAAATAAAAGTGTCTGTTTGGAGTTTCATAATATCTGTCGGTGTCTGATTGTGGCTAATTTCTCAAACGGCCTGACAAATTTTGACTGGACTTTCACTGGCAGATGCAGCTGCTGTTGTAAATAGTAACTTAGGCTATTTTATTTTGGACAGTTGAACCCCGCTGTATTACCCGCGATTTTTATTTAGGCTAGGTTTACATGAAAAATATAATTCTACGAGCCTCGGATGAATGTTCTACAATAAGACTAAGGCTGACATAAATGTAGTAAGAAGACCTTACTGCGGTCAAACCAGCAGCGGGCAGAGTCGTGATGCAATTAATTATTTGGAACGGAGTGTTAATCTCTTCGGGCATAATACATTGCTTGTTAAACACACACTTAACACTTTACAGAGCATTAGCACTGATCTTTGAGACACTTGTTAGTAAATGAATTACTAGGATTGAAAAATCATCCATTCCTAATCCACATTTAGATATTACAAATAATCATTCTACCCAAATCATGTCTAAACTAGAAGTTATTTTAGTAATATAACAAGCTTTCTAGACATCATCATGTTTCTAATATTTTCACATCCGTCGGTCAAAGTTATTTTTTGTTATTATTCTGCCAAATATATAATTACACAAAAAAGGTGTGTGTACGATTCATACACGATAGAAGTGAAACTTCAGTAAATTTGCTCTCTGGCTCTGGCTCACTAATTACAGGCGACTTTTTGTATTTATGTCTCTTACCTGTCGTTTTTTCCGTTGCATCCGGTTTCACAACGATTCTAAAGAAGTTTCACTTCAAAATTACAGTTACCAGGACGAACCCATACTTCAACCTAGGTTCTCTATTTGTGTGAAGTATGCAGATTCTACATACATAATCCCGTGCTCTAACTAATGACGTTAATAAACACTGCTATGTAGTCTCCGTACTTCGCTCAGATGGAGAATCTACGTGACGCACTGGTCCAACCCCAATTACTTCAATCCAGAGGTTTTATATTTTTTATTTATTTTCGATATATTGTTTTAGTAATTATGCACGATTTAGCATCCCATGAGGGTAGTGTGTAGTCACAGATGAAAACATTACACATTCGGTTGTTTTTAGTTTCTTCCATACAAACCTTGCACTGACAATGACAAATATATCAAAAAGCTATTTTGTGCAGTCGATCGGGAGTCATGTACATACATATTTTTTAATATAGATAAGAGTTTCTATTTTTACAAATATAAATAATGTTGTACAGTAAATAGAAAAGGGTTTCCTTGATATTTACACGAAGACTTTGAACCTACACGAGGCTTTGCGATTACTTAAACCCACTACAATATTAAATATTCCATGTCATGGGACATTATTTTATGTACACAAATACCATATATGTGATCAGACGTTTGTTGGTTAAATAGACGGAATATTATAGTGTTTATATAAGGGAATACTTAATAGAAAACCCTGGGATTTTATAAATTCGTACAATTTCTGATACCACGAAATAATCCGTACTAATATTATAAATTCGAAAGTAATATGTATGTCTCTTACGGCTTAACCACTAAACCTATTTAGATAAATTTCGGTAAAGAGCTAGATGAGACGTTGGAAAAAAACATTGGCTACTTTTTGTCGCGATAGCACGAGAACGAGCAGAGCTCCGTGCAAAACGTATTAAAATATAAAGAACTTAGAATCAAAGTATCTGCTTGATTTTATTTCAATTTCTGAGAGCTTCGTGTTTTGATGGTGAAAAGAGAGTACTAGTGGGCTATTTTAATGGGGTGTTTTCTAATCCAACAACACACGAAATTAGGCAGGTAATTAAATTGGCTGATTTGGGCTTATATACAGAATAATGTAATTAAGGTTTAGTTTTGATTTAAGACATGTTCAGTTATGTTTATTATTGATGTTAAGTTGTATTGTTTGATGTCCATATGGGACGATGTAGTTGCTCAGCGATAGAGTCCTTTTACATTATTTTTTTAAACTCGTCTTTAATTGATTATTATTACTTAGAGTACTGTAAAACTGTTATGAACTCAAACATTTCCACAAGGTATTCCTTAAACTTTTATGAAACATATATTTCCCAACTCCCAGTTTTTCGTATACTTTTCTTAACATTTGTGACACATTATTGAGCATCTTTTCTACGGATTTTTAGGTTACTTAAATACGTTGATTTACTAAAGTGAAATTGTTAAAGTAACTGATAAAATGTTCCTTCGGAGTTGTTGAAACTTGAGAAAATAATTTAGACATTACGCACTTGTGACGCCTTTGGTGTTGCGGGTGTCCATGGGCGGCGGTAATCCCTTACCATTAGGTGATACGTCTGCTCGTTTGCCCACTATTCAATAAAAAAAAAAAGACATTTCAATTAAAACTATTATTCGATCATCATCAAATTAAACTATCATAAAGAAGTAATTAAATATCGCTGTCACTATACTGTCAACTAATATTTTTATAAAATACTTGAAATAGTCATAAATGCATTGAATATTTTATCAATAATGTTACATCTAGTAAATGAATTTACTGTCATCCAGACCTTGCGAAATAGCAAACAAAAAGCGTCCTTCTGAGAAAAAAATACTCTTGAACAGTCGAATATTGTACATTATATTCTAAGTTATCCCGGTCTAGTGTCCCTGCCCTTTGAGACTTAGAAAAAATTATATTTTTCGGCATGCGTAAGTATGTATACAAAAATACGAGTTCTATAAATTCAAAAATATTCTTCTGAATGATTTCGTATTCGATTTAACAATGGTCTATTGAATTTTGTATTTACGTAGATAATCATGTAAATACGATCGATGTTTCACTTTTTTAGGTCATGTAACACAGCCCTAGCAAAACTAAATGATAGTGGAGTCGCCCTACTCAATACATTGCCAATACTGAGCCAAGATGCAAGTAGATGCCTAACGTCTGTTTATATTATTGGCTAGTATTTTGTTTTGACCACGTGACTTAAGAAGACCGCGTTGAGAAGACGTCATTCCCATAAATATCTTAGTCTTTTAGTAATATTCATGACTAGAGGTTCTGAAACAGAAAAAATCTGTTGAGGTTGAAAAAAATTGTGTAAGTCGCAGAGAAAAGGTTTTCAAAAAACAAGATAGAAGAGAAGTACGACAGCTGATTCGCAGATTGTGTGATTCATGATGGCCTAAATGGTCATGATGATTGTGCAATCCAGATTGCTCAGTTTTTTAAATTTCATTAGTAAAGTAATAATTCTAGGCTGAGATGTATAATCACATAATCACATTGAAAGTCGTTTCTGGTTCGGGAACGTTTTATCACTTACGGCGTTACTCTCTGATATTTTATTCATGTTACATTGACTTTACGTTAAATATTAATAATATCTTAAGATTCGGCCTAAAATCTTTGCAAAAGATTAAGAATATTATGTCTAGACATTGAAGTTCGAAGGATCAAAGGACGAAAAAACCGACGTTTATATAATTTTGAAGTCGAAACAGTCGGACTTATATTAAAGATACAGATAACTATCGGTTCATTATGAGCTTTGATATAATCTATCTACTTTTTAGAAGTAGTTTAGAATGTTGCTAAATGGATTATGTTAGATGAAGCGTTAGTTCATTAATTCTATGATTGTCACTAAATAATATTTTTGAAGCCGAGGATCGAACTAAGTGGCGTGCTATTGGAGAGGCCTATGTTCAGCAGTGGACTGCGATAGGCTGATGATGATGAATATTTTTATTGATTTCAATAACCTATCTCTAATTTAAACTGGACATATTCTACAGATTTGTTTTGTGGAGGTATCCAGCTGAAATTTATATCTAATACCCAAGTCTACTGTCCCTTCGAGTTGTGAAAAAATCAAACTTTTAAGCTAACGCAATTATAAAATACAGCTGCTTTTGCTGCAAATTATGAACACTCGCAAGGGAATCATAACTTATTGCTCTACCAGCAGCCTGCAGCCTGTAGCAGCGTTCTCGCGAACTCAGAATCTTGAAATTTGGTACGAAGCAACGCCTTATGCCACAGATAATGGAAAAATTGCGAAAAGCATACATTTTTAGTTACATCGTAGATGTGTGTACGGAACCCTCGGTGTACAAGTCCGACTTGCACTTGGATGGTTTTTTTTTTTGTCAAGTTTAAATTGTTAAAGAAAGGACATATAAGCTCTATACGGTAAATTGAGATAATTCTCAATAACCTATCTTTAGTTAATATTAGAGACATACTCGTATTATTGAAAATGACCATAAATAAACAACACGTTGTATGATGAAAATCTTGTTATGGTATTTCATGAAGACAAATATATATAAATGTAATTAAAAATCTATTTCTTTAGACGTATATCTTAAAAATATAAAATAAATATTTCATTGGAGTACCTTTTACCTAAATTCAGCAACGTATTCGAAATAAATAGTAGGTTAAACTAACCAATTAATTTGAAATCGGGTGAAGCCCAAACGTGAGTTGAGAAATTAATGGTTAAATTTTATCGAATATACCCATTTGTTTTAGGCAGTATAAATGAACAGAATGCTGGTCAACTATCAATCACGCTTAAGCTTTTACATTTTCATTAATAATTTGATTCTAAATTATGCAAATATTTTTAAAAGTAGTATAGTTACTCTGAATTGTCATTAAGTTACGCAAGTTTGACGTGTTAAAGTAAAACACGTCAAAAGTAAATCTTCAGACATTGCACATAAAATTGCACTTGTACTGTATTGTGACAAAGCATCGCAGAAAAGCTATTTCTGTTTCCTCTATCCAATGTTACCGTTGCTGAAGCCACAAATCCTTCCCCTGTCTTTTGTATCGAACTGTATTCGAAGACAAAGGGGAACAAATAATATTTAGTTGACCCATACCGACGGAACCTACATGTGTCCTGAGTGTGAAATGACACTTTGGTCGTTTTCTTCTTTCATCAGAATTGATTTAGTTTTGCAGACGTAAGATGATTCTATAGTAACTACTGATAAAATTATTTTGTTACAATCGTTCGACTGGCAAAAAATGATCTAAGTATGAAGTTCGCTAATGCCTGTATATTTGGGCATAGTTTCTAAATGAATAACAGTATAGGTTGAGTGATATATATTGTTCCGTGGCATTAAGTCCATACAGGTGTGTAGATAGTAAAATTAACGAAATAAATAATAATTATAATAATAAATAAATATTCCGGACATCTAACACACAACGCCATCTAGTCCCAAGCTAAGCAGAGCTTGTGTTATGGGTAGGACTAGCCAACTGATATAAATACTTATATACTTTTTTTGTGTAAATACATACATATTATACATAGAAAACACCAAAACTCCGAAACAAATATTTGCAGATCATAGAAACATTTGGTCCGACCCGGGAATCGAACCCGAGACCTCGAGCTTAGCAGTCGCATACGCTACCACTACGCCACCGAGGCAGTCAAAATACATTTTCCTTTTACCCGGCTGCGAAAGAAGGAGGGTTATGTTTTTCGGGTGTATGTATGTATTTATATTTCTTTGGCACGCCTAGAGTCTAAACGGTTAGTCGTATTTCTATGTGAGTTGTGTCAATAGATTGGTCTTAGTCGTAAGAATGACATTGGGAACATCAAATTAAAAAAATAAAAAACCTGAATTTGATAAAGATGGTAGATATTGACGCGGTTAGGTTTTTTAATATAATTTATACTTGTTAATTTATTCATATTAAAGTTCGCCATTAGTGTTTCTTTGTAAACGCTAAACAATATTTTAAATGTCCTGACACGCACCTTGATAAACATAAATGAAAATTTAATTTCAAATGTAACAACCTTGACAGATTTGTATTTATTTAAACTTAACGACATGCGTGACGCAATGGCTGGGTCCCTACATTATTCGTGTTCTAATACTCGTACAGGCTAGCCTTAGTTTGAACTGTGCACTCCCTTAAATTTTAATTTTTCCAATTTTATTTCGGGTTTCTGCATCGAGATTTGACTGGTTTCAGCATTGGTTTAGAGACCGGATTTTGAGACCGGTCACCTGCCTTACAGACACTCCTTTGAAACGTACATATTCGCTTACATACGGAGCAAAGGACCAGTTTCAAATAGGGTAAGTAAGGCATATAACGACGGATTTGGGTTTAAGGACATCACAAGGCGCGGATAAACAAATAGAACTAAGACTACAGTAGCCAAGACATGATTGTAGAGATATTAACGTGCTTTGGTTTCATAGTAAACCGTTAAAGTATGTAATTATTTCCTTTGAGATACAATGATGTTGCAAAGAGTATTAACAGGCATTTGTATATTACAAACCTCTTTGATACGATAATCCCAAGACAAGTGTTAATGCAGCGAAAACATAATGTACTTTGGTCTTCGTATCATAAATAAAAATTTATTAAATTACTTAATTAATGATTTGGGTCAATTAAAAAATGAAGCTAGCAAACTTAATTTGTGATTAAAATTACTAATTAACGGCTCGCAACAATTTTTTACAGCATTATCGTATTTCTTAGTTAAGGTTAGCTTTTTAAAATAATTTCTTTTTTTTTTTTTTTTTTTTTTATTTATATAAACAACAACATCTTACACATGACAAAAAATCAAATACTCGCCAAGCTGTTAAGCTTGTTGGCGAGACGCGCTCTTATCTACATATATATTTAAACAACTCTCACTAGTACATTATAAAATTACAAAATATCAAATTCCCTCACACATCAACAACACCTATCCTCTCTAACAAAAGAGCCCTTAGTTGTGTCTTCAATTGACATAAACTCAACTTAGGTAGTTGTCGCAGTAGGCCGATTTCATTAAAAACATCGGGAACCATGTATGAAGACATTCTTTCACCATAATAATTATTTACTCTAGGTTTACTTAGTTTTTTTTCTGTTATACTTCTTGTATTGTATATATTTTCTACAGCTTTTTTGTGTTTGTCATTAAAATAGTATTCTATGCCTATTAAATATTCAATTTTTTTCTCTACTGGCAGAATTTTACATAAAGGATATAGTTTTTCGTATTCTTTGCTACACATTAATTTGTCTTGTTCGTTAGCCAGATACTTTATAAGCCTTGTTTGAAGATCTTTTATCTCTTTTACATAAGTTTGAAACGTTCGCCCGTACACAGTGAGTCCATAGCTAAGTAATGAGTCCGCAAGAGCATAGTATACCACTGTTAACGTATGTTTGTTAATAATTCTTTTTAAAACATAAAATTTACCTAAAATAGATCTAAGTTTACTATTAACTTCACTAATATGTAATTTCCAATTAAAATGTGTATCAATCGTTAATCCCAGGTATTTGTAACTTACAACCGATTGTAACTTTTCACACTTACAATTTATTTTATTTATGTGTAAGCACTCGTATGTGTGTCCAACAACTACTATCTCCTCTTTATTTATTGCTCTGGCGCGACGATTGTAAGGTGAGTAAACATGCATGACTTTAGTTTTCTAAAAGTGAAATATTTGTACAAAAATAATTAATGAAACAAGATTTCCTGTGATGATACCATTTTATTAATTAAAATACAATGTTTTTTTTTATTTTACATCCACACCCACTGCATATCCTCGGCCCTTTTAATTCCTGCATAAAATAGTTAAAATTACGTTGTGGTGAAGAATGTAATGTAAATGATAAGAATGGCATATAATAACAAATTAAGTAATGATCATTGCTATCGTGTCTTGTTTGTGAGTGCGAGACCAGAGGCCCAATGATGAAGAAGCATCTTAATAGACCACCATAGTGTGGATCACCATTCTGTTCATTGTTTGCATTCGCAATAAATATGGTGACCACTACCGTTCCTGCCATACCTTTTTCCTTTAATCCTTTGTTCTTTGGAACATACTTCCCAATTTACTCAAATAATTAAAGTGTTCGTTTGACAGTTAAATGTTTGTCATCTGTCAAAATTACGTTTTTGTTCGCAAAATTTGGAACACTTTATACGTTTCTGACTGTCTCTTCGCAGCCTTAGGCATATATAAAGGCATTTCGGTGTAGATATTGAGAAGATATTCTAGACCAGTTAAATTCTAAGTAAAGTATGCCCGGAGCTGCGGGCCGCCTAGTAGTAGTTCGCGTATTTTTAGGTTATCATAGTAAATAGTAGCCTATGTTCTTTCTCAAGAATTAAAGTATCTCCATGTCAAATTTCATTGAAATCGGTGCAGCGGTTTGGTCGTGAAAGCGTGACAGACAGACAGAGTTACTTTTGCATTTATAATATAAGTATGGATTGTGTCATTGAATCCATTGAATCTTTGAGAATTATTATCAGTTCAAAGCGTTTGATTTATGCCACTTGAATTTTTATTCGCTTTTAACTAAGTAAAGGTCGCACGGTTTTTCAATATCCAAAGATCCAATAAAACGTTTTTCCAACAAGCAAAGAAAGTACGATCGTGTGGAGAGCCTCCAGCTTTTGGTAAGAGCGACATATCACTGATTGCAGTGTCACTAACAGTGAGCATCGCAGCTCATATTTAAATTGAATATAGAAACTAGGGTATATGTAGCTTTACTAGCTCGTTCGCAACTCTGCACGCATGTATGTTGGTTAACGTAACCAAATGTAGCTTAAGTCCTTCTCTTAAGTGAGATCTATCTCTATACCGAAATTAAGTTCGAATCTGTTTAGCCGTTTGGCCGTAAAAGCGTAACAGACAGAAAGAGCTTCTTTTTAAATTATACTATTATTATTATAGTAAGACAGCTTTATTCTATCGAAAATGGACAACAAAGTATACTTCAGATTTGACCTAAGCATCTAATCTCCTTACGGAAGGTTTTTACGGCGCAGAATTATACATTTTCCTGAAGTTGACATTAAATACAGAGGAAAAACAGAATAAAAAATGAGATAGGTACGCACTTAAACTATTATAGTGATTATTCAAAATCAAGGTATTACTTTCATATACTCGTAAATATTTGTTTAAATAATCAAACAGACATTACAGTAAGTGCTACTGCTATTGGACGTGTACAATTCAAGAGTTACGTTTTTCTTATGGTATAGGGGGCAAACGAGCAGACGCATCGCCTGATAGTAAGCTATTACCGCTGCCCATGGACACCCGCAACACCAGAGGCGCCACAAGTGTGTTGCCAGCCTTTTAAGAGAGAGTATTTTTTTAAGGTTTGAACGTCGCGTTTATTCCACAGTTTTGTTATGCGAGGCAGAAAGTTTCTGGTGAAGCGCACAGTTGTAGACTGTCAATAATCTAGATGATGGGGATGAAACTCCTGTCACGTAGTACGATGGCGAAAAAAAGTCATCAGTCCAAACAATTCCACGGAGCACTCTCAGCGCCAGAGAGTCTAGCCTAATTGGAAGTTCTTGGCATCTCCAGAGAGAGGAGCTTGTATTGGAGTGCCCCTGCCCAAAGTTGAGGACAGTATTCCATGTGATGCCGAACCTGCGTCTTATAAAGCAGAAGGTGGTGTGCCGGAGTGAAGTATTGTATCGATCTGTTGAGCACACCAAGCTTCTTCGAGGCGAGTTTGGCCTTACCCTCCAAATGGCCACGAAGCTGGACTTCTTTCGATACGACCCACGGCAGTTTTTTAGTGGTTAACGTGCAAATTTCTATATCGCGATACAGGTTTAATGGTTTAGTCGCGAGACAATAAGTACCTAATTCGTGCGCTATAGTATGTTTTGTAGGAGTCACTACAAGAACGTAATGTTACTCCGTGTAGAACTGGCCCACGTGTGCTGAAGCATGGCTGTCCCCACTGCAAATCATAACAATACCTCGTTATACCGATTTAAATTCAATTGTTTTGAGGCATTTGGTAATGACTGTTAATTAATCACCAGTATTGTCTGCCGTCCCTGTTGATGTATTACATTCTCGTATTACTAACACTGTATTATTACGTTACATTTGCACTCCATGTCAGAAAAACATTCAATTTTCTACACATGTTTATCATGGATATAATATGCAAATTGTAAAGAGCCAATAAAATAACAAAATCACAAAGTGCCTTCTCGGAACTTTACGTAAAAAGTGTACATTTTTACTTGAAAAAACTTACACAAAACGGATAACTGAATTAGCACACAAACACACCCACCCGCTACCACAAGTTCAGCTGATGTTAAGTCCGTATCTATGTTTGTAAACAACAAAAGTCATCGACGGAAATCTTCGGTCAATATCTCAAATAGGTTAGCTTGACTGTATGTATTAGATTTTATCAAATTCTGTTTTGTAGTTACTGTCTTAAGGAGTCATAAAAAGGTAATAAGCTAACAATTTGTGACGTATATTGTGGGAGACACGCACTACTAGAGATATAATAAAAATTTATGTATTTCTTTTAAATACCGTTAAATAAAAATAAAATTTTACCGTGGGAGAGCCACGCTTTGGCATGCATGGCCGGCCCATCATCATCATCATCATCATCTTCCGGAGTAATACCACGGCCTCACAGTAAAACCGGTGTGAAATAGCACTTGCGCTGTGTTTCACCGAGTGAGTGAGGATACCGGAGGCCCACACCCTAACCCCTACCTTATCCCCTTCCCCTTCCCCTAAAGGCCGGCAACGCACTTGTGACGCCTCTGGTGTTGCGGGTGTCTATGTGTGGCGGTAATCGCTTACCATCAGGCGATACGTCTGCACGTTTGCCCAGTACACAAAAAAAAACGGCCTCACAGAACCGGTGTGAAATAGCGCTTGCGCTGTGTTTCACCGAGTGAGTGAGGATACCGGAGGCCCATATCCCAACCCCTCGCCATATCCCTCTTCCCATCCCCCAAAGGCCGGCAACGCACCTGTGACGCCCCCGGTATTGCGGTTGTCCATGAGCGGCGGTAATCGCTTACCATAAGGCGATTCGTCTGCTCGTTTGTCACATACTCCATAAAAAAAAATTACAATGATTTTCTTAATTTATCAAATTGTAAAACATAAACATTCTATGACGTCAAATCAACAGATACACAAAAAAAAATAACATTACTTTGTTACAAAAGGTAGTCAAACTTCAGAAGTCTCCAGAAAAAATCTATGTCAATGTTTCTACGAAATGCCACAGTTTAGAGAGATTTTGGGTGGCCCTTTAGTTATGCATGGACTGGTATGTCCCAGGGCTTTGTTAATTATGACTTGCTTGTACACTTGAACATTGGATATTTAGGGTTTGAATATCAGATTTCACGTTATGTTGTACAGACATAACTCGTATCTTGAGTTATTCAGCTTTAAAACAACCATCGTATATTGTTATTATGACATATTTTGTACTACGAGTATAATCTAGCTAACCTGCCTGACTTCGTTTGCGCCTCTATAAAGTAATAATTGTTCCTCGTCTTCCTAACCTTTTTCATTGATGCTCGGCTTCTATTGGTAGTAACGTGAGGATAGAAACCCTTTAGTTTTTCTTGATAATTACCTATCCACTAAAGAATGTTTAAAATTGGTCGAAGCGCTTACATCTGATGTCGTGACCGAGGAACATTGTGATTCATAAATTTACATATACTTATATAAAATACCAAGCAAAGTTCGTTCACACTAAGTACTTTATATATATACTATATCTGTGGCAAAAGCATCACTGTATCACTACTATTCTAACTACACTAATAAGGCTAACTGCTGGGCCGTTTAGAATAGTTACTTCCACCTATCCCTATAAGGCTACGGTACGAAGGCTGATCAGCTCGGCCAGGTGACATACCCATCGCAGTACCTACTGTCGTCATCTAGCTGGCAAAGTATAGGGCCAGGTTGTAAACACAAACCACACGGGTCAGCAATCTCCACAGCTGTCCCGAAATACCCAAAATCTGTTTTGAGACTTTTTTGCATTAAGAAATTGCCACTTACGTGTTTTACGTTATGAAATTGTTTTATCTATGAAAGGAGGTTATTTTCGTGGGAAGAATAAAAATCGGTTTCATATTTATCTATTTGTTATTTTCCATGACAACGTATATTCTGCAGTTATGGAAGGAAGGACTAAAATTATCAAATTGCGACTTCTAAAAGGGTATAGGTTTGATAATAAAAGTACCTTACAACCGCTACAGGTATTTCCAAAAACACAATAGACGAAACTTGTGAGCGAGTTAAATTTTCCTCTAACACTTTTTATTGGGGACACAAAACTTACTCGCTTCAATATTGTATTGCCGTAACATCTTCACAGTTATAAGAATTATTTTTTTACATATCAGAGAATATTCTAATAATGACATTGTTTAACAATCGATACTTATATAATAAATGTAAAAGCAGCTCTATCTGTCTGTCCTGCTTTTACTGCCAAACCGCTGCACCGATTTTAATGAAATTTGGTATGGAGATACTTTGATTCTTGAGAAATGACATAGGCTACTCTTTGCTGCGGGCATAAGCTAATATTTTATAATTAAGACAACCACAAAATCAGTGAGTAATAGAATAGAGGAGTACGAGTGATTGTGAATAGACTATAGTAGATGTCATTAACGTTCGTAATTCGGGAAGTTATAATAATAATAATAAATATCTCTATTGTACACTTGCTTATGTAATTACAAGGTAAACTTAAAACTATTATAAAGTATGTACAAGTGGCGGCCTTATCGCTCCAAGGCAATATCTTACAGGCAACCATGAAGTTGTGTACTGTAAATATTAATCAATAGAAAAAATGTTTAACAGGTATGAAATATCTATTACAAAATGTTCTGCAAATATCTAGTACTACTACTCTAATATTCCACTTTCGTGATCTATTAGTTTGATATCAGTTGCACGAACATGACGACTTACAAGGGCAAAACTCGCACTGCCCACAAATTAACAGATTCATAGAATGAAATATTTTCTAATCAATTACTGTATGTCATTTGACTGACTGCCTCGGTGGCGTAGTGGTAGCGTATGCGACTGCTAAGCTTGAGGTCTCGAGTTCGATTCCCGGGTCGGACCAAATGTTTATATAATCTGCAAATATTTGTTTCGGAGTGTGGGTGTTTTCTATGTATAATATGTATATATTTACAAAAAAAGTATACAAGTATTTATATCAGTTGTCTAGTACCCATAACACAAGCTCTGCTTAGCTTGGGACTAGATGGCGTTGTGTGTTAGATGTCCGAAATATTTATTATTATTATTTAGTTGATTTGAAAAGAATCTTCTAAGAATATTGTTTTATTTTACTCAAAAATGCCACAACTGGCAAGGCGCCGGTCCAAGAGCTAATTCTATTTATTTAAAAATATTTAGTTGTACAATTGGCATATAACACAAAGAAAAAAAGGAGCAGTGAAAGTGTGCATTTAGTACAAAATTATAAATGCCGAAATGATTCAAATAATACATTAAAAAGTACACATTTAACGACCATTCCACTAATCACGTTGTAAAGTACACATGGCTATTTCGCGTATAATAAATAGTATCCTATGTTACTTCTAATACCTCCATGAATATGTGTACAAAGTTTGATGATGATCTGCTTAGTAATTTTCCCGAAAAAGCGTACCCAACAAACTTACTGTACGCAGGGCGCACTATGACACCACTGTCGCGTCACTTGGGGTGATTTCAATAAAACCACCGTATCACACTATATTGTATATTATAACACAACTATAGAACCAATACATGTGCCTTGAACGCATTAATAAAAAATAAATGTTTTATCTATTTAAATCGCCATGTGAATCAAACGATATCGCGATTCAGAATATGTGCTAAACGCCATCTATCGATCGATCGACAACTAAGTGAATGTTGCTTCCAAACATACCGCCCACCATGGACAAATTAAGCAGTAAAAAAAAATATAAAGCCTTAATTTGTTCATATTCACTATAAGTATGGTTATCACATGGCAACATCATAGTAGTTAAACTATTTGTTAAACATTGTTTTACAATATATAATTGTTATTAAATGTAACATAAAAGAATGGGTAAATTTAAACAAAAAAAATAAAACTAAAATCTTACAAAAATAATAATTTTTGGTTACAAATTATGAACTACTTAATACGAGTATAAATACAAAATTGCCATAAGGTTATTTATTGTACTGTGTTAATAGGTAACACACATACCTTTACAACGGGTCTTTTTATTACGGAGTTTTTACACCTTAAGCTTACAACGCGTGTAACTCCGTCCAACCCCGGATGTTTTTGTTCCACGATCCCGAAAAGCCACTGAGCAGGTGGCAGGCCGTCCTCTTTTACTAAGACCATGTCACCAATGGCAGGTTCTGGTACTTGGTAAGTCCACTTGTACCGATTTAGAAATTGCGTAAGATATTCATGCGACCAGCGACGCCAGAAATCCTGCACCATTCGTTGAGTTAGTTGCAATCGTTTCAGGCTGGTGATGTTAGACTGTTCATAGTTTAGTTCTGGCACAGCTACCAGAGGCTCTCCTATTAAAAAGTGTCCAGGCGTTAGCGGAGCTTGGTCTTGGGAATTATCAGTCACACGAGACATGGGGCGTGAGTTTAAGCATGCTTCGATTTGGGCCAACACAGTAGCCATCTCTTCGTAAGTAAGGGTATTGTTTCCAATAACCCGCTTGAGATGGTACTTTGTAGACTTTATACCAGCCTCCCACAGTCCTCCAAAATGAGGAGCGTGTGGAGGTATAAAGTGCCAGTTGGTTCCATTATCCGCCAACCAATCCGCTACCTCAGTAGCTACACTGGATCTTTCGATGGCTACTAATTCTTTCAATTCCTTGGCAGCTCCGACAAAATTAGTACCATTATCGCTGTATAAGTCGGCACAATGACCGCGTCTGGAGACAAAACGCTTAAAGGCAGCCAAAAACCCTTTAGCGCTCAAGTCACTAACCGCCTCCAAATGTATTGCCCTGGTCGCCATGCATACAAATAGGCATATATAACCCTTGTAGGCATGATGTCCTCTACCCCTTGCAGATCTCAGGGTAATAGGACCCGCATAATCAACTCCACTTTGATGGAAGGCACGACTAGGGTTAACACGTGATTTTGGCAACTGACCCATCAGTTGTTCTCGAAACTTAGCTGCGTGACGAATGCACGATATACACCTACGAACATAAAACTTCGCTTTATTTTTAACATCGAGAATCCAATATCTTGATCTCAAGAAGTTTACCATCATTTGGGGACCTCCATGTAAGGTTCTTTTGTGGGCATCGGCTATTACAATCTCCGTGAAGTGTGAATTTGCGGGCAGAATCATTGGGTGCTTCATACCCTCCTCAAGTGCAGCCTTGTCTAATCGGCCACCAACTCTAAGTATTCCATCGCCATCTACAAATGGATTCAGAGAGGTAAGTACACTTTTCCTTGTTACGGTTTTTGTTTGCAACAGACTGTCAATTTCAGCCGCCAAATGTTGCCTTTGGCAATGCTTAACACATACAACAAGTGCATTGTTTAGTTCCTTACCTGACAACCATGACTCATATTTGACAGAGGTTTTCTTAAAATTTAAAAACCGTCTACAGTATGCTATGACTCTAATTAATTTATTTAATGAGGAAAACTTTGACCATACTGCTAGTTCTTCCTTCTCTATGGTTGCCAGAGTTATTACCTTTGCTTTTTGTTCTTGATCTGTGTTGTATTCCGTTCGTTTTTCATGGTTTAATACCTTGTGCTTCAACCACAAGGGTCCCTCCTTCCATAATGTGCTTGAGATTAACTCTGTTGGACTCATTCCTCGGGATGCATAATCTGCGGGATTCTCAGCTGACTTAACATGACCCCATTGACCCCTACCAACTACAGATAATATTTCTGACACTCTGTTTGCCACAAATGTTTGCCAATTGCATGGATGTTTGCTAAGCCACGCAAGCACTATCGAGGAGTCTGTCCATGCATAAATGAGATGTCTTTCAATTGCCAATACCTCTGCAACTTCAACCAATAATTTCACTAGTAAAACAGCAGCACATAGCTCAAGACGAGGGATAGAAATTTGTTTAATGGGTGCGACTTTTGTTTTCGCTGTTACCAAACGAGAATGGACACCACCTTGTCTGTCGACTACACGGATATAAATTACTGCACCGTAAGCAAGACTAGATGCATCACTGAATCCATGCAATTCTACCGAATCACCAAGTGATGTTCGTAGCCATCTAGGTACTCTAAATGGAACTAAATTTTCAAGTTCATCTCGATAGGCATGCCATTCCCTCAACAATGTGCACGGCAACTCTTCATCCCAATCTATACCTGACAACCATATTTTTTGTATTAATATTTTCGCCTTTATGATTACAGGTGCAAGCCAGCCCAAGGGATCAAACAACATGGAGATGTGGGAGATAACATTTCTTTTTGTTTCAGGTGTCTTTGAAGCAGGTAGTTTCACAGTGTAAGCAAATTCATCGGGTTCTCGCCGCCAGGTAAGTCCTAGGATTTTGATTACCTCATCAATTTTTAATTCATGGCTTTCCTCTTGATGCTTATCAATGTTGATGTATTTCAACAATTCTTCATTGTTGCTTCTCCATTTTTGCAACTCAAAGCCTCCTTTTGCCAATAGTCCCGACATTTGATCATAAATTTCCTTACCTTCAGCTACAGTTTGACAGCCAGCCATCATGTCATCCATGTAAAAATTCTGCATGACAATGGACTTCGCGATTGGGTACGTATCTCCTTCATCTTCTGCAAGCTGGTGTAATGTCTTCACTGCCAAGTATGGAGCTGCTGCAGTTCCAAACGTTACTCTTAGAAGACGGAAATGTCTGATTTCTTCTGAGCTGTCCGAACGCCATAGTAAACGTTGAAAATCCACGTCTTCTCTAGAAACAAGTACTTGTCGGTACATTTTCACTATATCCGAAACAAGACAAATCGGGAACGTACGCCATCTCAACACCGTGTGCCGCAAATCGTCTTGTAGGGTTGGACCCGTCATCAATTCACTATTAAGCGAGACTCCGTTTTTACCCAAACAAGAGGCATCAAATACCACTCTAACCTTAGTGGTACTTTTGTCCTCTCTTAAAACTGCATGGTGAGGAAGATATACAACATCCTCTCGATTCACTTCTTCTGGCGGGATGGGCTCCATATGACCGAGTTCGAGATATTCGTTAATTACCTCTGTATAATTCTTTTTCAGATCTAAATTCTGGACTAATCTTTTCTCTAAGTTAAGAAACCTGCGTAATGCAATATTCTTTGAGCGACCGTTTACGCAATTTCGTTCCGATGTTTTAAAAGGTAGTCTAACAATATAACGACCAGAAGAGTCCCTTACCGTCGTCTTCTTGTAAAAAGCCTCGCATTCTTCCTCTTCCTCCGTGTAGTGTTGTTTAGATACTACAGCTTCTTCTATTTTCCAAAATCGTTCTAGATAATTTTGGTCTTCTTGGAGGGTTAAGTAACAATGGTTCGTGTTACTTGCTAAATCTTTATTTTTCGATACTTCTCCCGAAAGAATCCACCCTAGTGTTGTATCTTGAGCTATCAAAGTACCTGGAGGTCCTTTACTAAGTCCCTGTTTTAAAATTTTACTATATACTGAAGAACTTAGTAACATGTCAATTCTCCCAGGTTTGTTCCAAGTAGGGTCTGCTAGTTTGTTATTGTCCAGTTGTGGCCACAATGGAAAACCTATTGTTTGTGTTGGTAGAACCGATGTAATTCGTTTCTGAACATGAGCCTTAACTGTTACGATTGAGTTAGGATCATGCATTGATTGCAATTTAGGATACACAATATATTTTGAGGTCAATGCATTCTTACCTTCCTCGTCTTCCCCCAACCTTAGTGCGGTGTTGTAGCAGGTATGCTTCTTTAACCCAAGGAGTTGCACTGCGGATTCCGTTACGTATGAAGCCTGTGAACATTGGTCAAGCAATACACGCAAAACAACTCCTGTACCTTTCACCTTAACTAAAGCCGTGGGCAATAAATCTTGGCTGCTACCTGCAGCGGCACAATTGGTAATTGTACTGGTTTGATTTTCTTTAGTATCAACTGATTGCTTAATTTCTTTCCTTGAGTCAGCTGAAACTGTTGACGCATCCTTAGTGTGTAATAAGGAGTGATGTTTACGCTTACATATTCGACATCTTGTAGGCAAATTACAGGCATATACCGCATGACCTGAACCGAGGCAATTAAAACATAACCCGTTTGATTGGACGAAGTTACGACGTGAGGCGACACTTTCGTTACTAAATTTTTTGCAGTGACCGAGTTTGTGATCTGATTCACAATAAACACACAACCTTGTAGCTACATGTAAAGTTTTGAAAGTAACACCTTTATTAACATTATTTTTTGAACCTTTACTATCCATAAATTCTAGGGAGCGAAAACGTTGTTCCAAAAATTTTTTAAATTGTTCCCATGAGGGTAATTCTTCAGACAATTCATAAATTTTCGCTTCCCATAACTTTCTCGATTCTGCATCTAATTTTAAACTTAATATATATATGACAATAATGTCCCATGAGTCTACTTTGATATCTAAATTCTTAAGAGCATTTAAACAATCGCTACTTGAATCCAGTAGTTCTCTCAGAGCTGATGCTGATTCAACAGCAATATTTCTCTGACTAAGAAACCGCTTTAAAATGGAGTTAGCCATAAATCTTTTGTTGTTGTATCGATTGTTTAATTGCTCCCAACATGTTTTATAATTTACATTGGTAATGGGTACATTTTTCAAAAGTTGTTCAGCCTCTCCAGTCAAATGACTCTTTAAATACTGCAAGCGCTGAATGTCGTCCAGTGACTGATTGTTGTGTATTAATGACAGGAACAAATCTCGGAAGCTGACCCAATCTACGTATTGACCCGAAAACATTGGTAAAGAAATCTTCGGAAGCTTAACATTGGAAGTTGCCTTAGACTTTTCACTTGAACATACGCTTTTTTCCGACGCATCAAGCTTGTTTAATTTCACGAGGACCTCATTAAGTTCTGTTTTATAGTCTAAATACAAATCTTCTGTCGCCTCATAAACTCCTGCAGTACTATACTGTGAGGTGTTATACTCAGTTTCATCAATTTCGCTAATAATTTTATTATGAATTTCAATAAAAGCTATCCACTTTGCTTCCAGATTTTCTAACCTCACGGTAACGTAAACTTTAGTGATTCTTTCCTTAGGCGATTTTTTAAAGTTTGTCCTATTTCGTACAATACTGTTCATTGAATTTATTTGAACCTTGTTGTATGCCTCCATGATGAAATTATTGTAAGTCTTTTACACTTGTAATATATTTTTTTTTAAATCGACTAATATTTTTCTAAGTGTTGAAGATTCTTGTACAAATTTTTCTAAGTCTTTTTGATTTAAACACTCTGACTAAAATCGGCCATAGCTTCGCCGTCACTTCACTTTTTAGAGAATTATTCTAAGTCCTAAACACTTGTAATTTTTCTTTAATAACTACTAAAATTTTTCTAAGTGTTGAAGATTTTGTACAAATTATTCTAAGTCTTTTTGCTTTAAACACTCTGACTAAAATCGGGCATAGCTTCGCCGTCACTTCACTTTTTAAAGAATTATTCTAAGTCCTAAACACTTGTAATTTTACTGTTCATGCACTACAAACTTTAAATTTACTAAGTCTTATTCACTTTGTTCTAGAGAATTAAAATGTTCAAACACTTACAGATTTATGGTACCTCACTTTAGTTTCAGAATGTTCCAGGTTCAGGTCTGCGTCACCGAAGATGCACCTTGTTGCTTCGTCGTCGCACTTTTTCACTGCGATGATTTCCCACCTAGGGAATGTTAGCGCCCCGAGCAGCGATCCACTGCCCATAGGTGCGCGTCTCCGATGCCAGCAGGTTTCCACCGCTGTAAATGCCCTCTTCCGCCAGGCTCCAATATCCGGCTCGAAGTACCACAATGTACGCAGGGCGCACTATGACACCACTGTCGCGTCACTTGGGGTGATTTCAATAAAACCACCGTATCACACTATATTGTATATTATAACACAACTATAGAACCAATACATGTGCCTTGAACGCATTAACAAAAAATAAATGTTTTATCTATTTAAGTCGCCATGTGAATCAAACGATATCGCGATTCAGAATATGTGCTAAACGCCATCTATCGATCGATCGACAACTAAGTGAATGTTGCTTCCAAACACTTACTTTCACCTTTATTATATTATTAGTTAGATACAATAACACATACCTCATTGAATCTTCGTAAGCATGTGTTCCATATATAATATATTATAAGTGCTTCCTAAATGCACTAACGGTTAGTAAAGCCAAACGCGCTTCAGATAAACATGAATCATCGTTTATCCAGAAAGCTAATATGATAAAAATTCGTTAAGATACACCTAAAGTAAATCACCTTGGTGATTAAAGACGCTGTAACAGGATAGATATATCAGTGTTCGTTATTTCTAAGTACGGAGAGAACGGCTCTTTACCTTTGTCATTGATTGTACATTGTAGGGTTTATATTTGGAACAAATGTTTTCTTGCTCATCTTTTGAGTAAAGACATTCTGTATTAAAATCAGAAAAGATGAAATAATTAAATATGTACTACGAGTATTTTCCTCTGTATGTCAGCTATTGAGACTCCCATTGCCTTAACAAGGTCTTGCTCAGAATCGGTGAGTCTGTTCCGCAGCTCACCGTTACTACTAGACTACTACTACTGTTGTAATTTTGTACGAGACCTTCAAGGTCTTAAAGGAGATGATTATTATTATTTTAGACAGCTATTTTTGTGATTCGTTTTCAACCACCTTTTTATGGTTTCACGAAGGGTATAATGACTTAGGTGGTACAGTTAATTTTCAAAAACCTACTTGGAAAATTTCATAAAAATATTAAAGAAAATGATTTTGTTATTATTGGTTCTAAAAATATTATTACCTAATGAATTTTGGAACCGCTTTTCTTGATAGCTACGAGTATTGACGACCTTTAGTGTTATCTATGAAAAATTTTGGCAAGAATTTTGTTTTTTATTTTCGACGAACCTTCGTTAGCGATAATTTAATTAAGGTCGAATTTCGACCTCAAAGCGAACATTAGAATATTTAAAAAATATTTTAGTGAAGATGATAAACTTATCGATTGACCAAATAAGTGTTACATAAAGACTACATTATCTAAAGGCTTGACTACGTTACTCTGTTGCCCAACCACCGTGATTATGCCCGTATCTGGCTAAATTATCTGCGCTAGCAATTTGTGCTGCCGATTCGGTATTTGACAGTGACAATCTGGGCTTGTCACGTATGACGTCACAATTTACGTTTCATTACTCAGGTGATCTGTATTAGTAGGATTTGTTTATCCAAAGTTTGTTCTGACTTAAGTTGAGGTAATCCGTAGGACATAAGATTAGTCATCATAATCTACACAAATAAATAAAATTGAATTGTCTGTTTGTAATTTCAAATTAACAACATTAGTAAAATGCATATGGAAGTACTTTAATACGGTAATATCATCAAAAATAATATTTTATACTAGCTGATTCTACGAACTTCGTACCGCTATTTCTAAGTTTTTGTAAAAACATGTTTTAGAATTTATCCAAGCCTCAGTTTTCCACGGGTAGTGTTCAGTCGCGGACTAAGAAAATATAACCCTTTCGGTTTCCGTATAATTTTCTTCTATACACACCTTGCCTGACCGTAACAAAAACATAAAAAGAATCATCTAATTTGGTGCAGGCGTTCGGAAGTCATGCGCATACATACATTTCTATGATTTAATTTTATTTATCTCCGGAATGGCTGGACCGATTTCAGGATTGACGAGACTTGTATTCACAGATAGCTAATGTTGTAAAGACTACTTTAAGCTATTAAAAATAGTCGTAAAGGGTATCGAAAGCAACAAAACCTGCAGGCCACAGTTAGTTAGTTATAATCATAATATTGACCTCACATATTTCACGCGTGGCTATCTGATCCCAAACTAAACAGAGCTTATTATACAATAATTACCAGACAATATTTAAATATTTGAAATACGAGCACTGGTGTCTATACTCTATTATGGCTTTTTCATAACCAGTTACAGATTATATGATCGTCTACGTTGAAAATCGAAACCCTGGCTTAGCAGTTAAGGCCACTAGATCAATAAACTCATAATTTAATTATTTAATGCTTTTATTCGTATTTACCTCACTTTCGTATATTATAATTTTAGTGCTAACGATGCCTCTCAGCCTAAATAACACTTTAAACCTGAAAAACGTCTCCTAAATTGGTTCGCTTTATATCTCCCAGGTATTGTAACTTCAATTTACGTATAAATCGCTAGATAGTTTTAGAAGGATTCTATCGAGTATTAGAAGCTCCGTTGGCAGTATAAAGAGAATGAGTACAAAGCGAATTGATCACGACGCATATAGAGCCTTCAATATTTCAACATTTTTCTTATAATAAAAGAAAAAAGTATTCGTAATATAAGTTTGAAGAAATATCTTCGCAATATTGTTTAACGTTACATTTTTGACGTTCGAAATGTATTTGAAGCTGTACAAATAAATAATATCGGAGTTCTTTTGAAGTGTCTGTTTGTGAAATCATGATAGCTCATATAACATAAAATTATACATCTTTGTACTAGATTCACCAAATACAATACTAATGATATATAAATATTCATGGTAGTTTAAAAAACTGTCGGTGTAGTAGTTCCGGGTACCTCCTGAACCAGTCTTCTAATTACTTTGGGATTTTTGCTATCAGATCAGCTAATGTCATTTCTATAAATCTTCTTTTTACATTTTTTACTTTTAAGAAAACATTTTAAACTTAAAGTTTGAAATAAAGGTAAAATAAAGTCTCGCGGATTTCAGCACGAACGGGCCGGCTCTACCGGGGCAGTAATACCCTCGCACAGAAGATCAGCGTAAAATGACAGCATTCGTGCTGTCGTGTTTCGTTGATGAGTGCGAGACCAGAGACCCAATGTTGCGAAAGCATCACTAGGCCACCATAGTGTGGGTCACCGTGCTGCATTGTTGCATTGTCTACATTAGCAATGATTATGGTGACCACCACTCTTGGATTCTGCTTATGCTTTCCATAAGGCAGAGTAGAGTCATTTTGGCAGGCCATACATAAAAAATCAATAAAAGATTAAAACACAGACATACGCCAGAACCATATCACCCTCAGAGCTATTATTATCAAATAAATTTCTAATATTTATTCATTTATTAACTTAGTGCACATAAAGTACAAAGACGGACTTAATGCCATTAGACATTATCTACCAGTCAATCTTCAGATGTTGCAGAAATATGATGCGGTAGGTGCAAGGACAAAATATTGAATTCGACAAATAGTAATTACGCAAATAATAGATAAACCTACATCAGATGTAACAAAAATACACAATTATTCTACTACAATATATTAATACATACACAAAAACACATATACACAACCATAAAAATAAATAAATATAAATAAACAAGTATATACACACAACGCTAGTAGTAGTTGAGACTGTATTGCCAATTCAGTCCGAAGAAGTTCGCGCAATCTTTTCTTTCCTCTTTCTTTATTCACACCTAATCGCACTTTCTCCGCAAGGAACTAATCGAAGGAAATAATGATCAAACGAATGATTACTTCAAAATAGTTGTTAGCTCCGTACCTTTGTAAAGCACGTCTGGTTAGATTAGGGTCTTTTATAAAGCTGTTTCAGAACTTAAACGGAACACAGATCGCCCTACGTGACTCCGCAACTTATATCACGAATTTCATATTAAAGTCGCCGCTACTCCAGAGGGTATTTTCTTTCTACAAAACTTGTCCATTGTTCAGTTATTTCTTACTTATTCTCTATTCTATATGGGTTATTAAAGCTCGTGAGATGTAAATGAAAACTTGGGAATCAAAGGCTTATTTAGCTTTCCAGTTCCTACACAAACAAAGTTCTGTGATTACATTTCAGTTCACAATTGTTTATGTTTTCAATTAGAGCTTTGTGGGAAAATGCTTTTAAGATTGTAAATTAATTAAACATACGTAATTAGAGCTACATGAAAGACGTATGTGGGTTTTAATGTTGATAAGTGACACGACAAAAGTGAATCTATTCCGCGACGTTTCGAACGGGTGGCACCGCTCGTGGTCATGAGCAGAGTCGTGTGGTCGCGATGCGCGAGGTGTAAAAACCCGCACTTGGTCGTGTTGATTATTAGTACTTTTAGTAATCCTAGGCCCGTATTTTAAAAGGCGTCTCAAGTATCCGTTGATCTCTGATCACCTGTATTTAATTTTAAGTTCACATCAAATCTTAAGCGTCGCTCTTATTATAGAACGTTTTAAGTTCTACTTATAGTCGTTCCAATAGTTTATTTAACTTTTGACAGCTCTAATACTTAATCAAATAGTGATACCCTGACCCGTTACCTATTCGATTTCTTTCATCGATCGATTTTATGCATTAAGAAGTTTTAATCGATTTAACAAACTCATTATTTTATAGATAATTTCGTACTTCATATTTCTATGTGTTTCAATGTGCGACCTCCTTTGTCAAAATAAAGAAGAAATGGATTAAAAGAATGTTGTTCAAATATGACGGTTCTATGTCATGAAAAAATATATAATAAAAGGAACTGAATTTTCAAAATGTATTATTGTATTGTGTTGTAATTCAGTGGTTAATATTGTATTTGTTAAACTATTGATGATCTTTATTAAATCTCTCTATGTCTATTTTAAAATAATCTACAGTATTTCAATGAGTAACCTTCAATATAGTTGAGTATTTATATTCCTCCGTATTGATTTATTTGTGAATTCTCACGTTTGGTTGAGTTGAGCGTATCGTTCCTGCCTTCGTTACTGTCAAAATGCCAAAAAAGAAAGTACTCAAAGGACAAACAACTGTCAAGTGATGATGATTCCTGGTCATACGAAGAAGACGATTCTTTATAATTAAAATTAGTATTACAGTACCTCTTTTGGTTGTTTTATTTTTAATCCGTAAATTACTACGAATTTCAACATTTTGTACCTGTTCATTACAAGTAGGTACCGCAGGTAGTTTTTATTTGAACCAACTATAGTAAGTCTAAACAATTATTTTAGATTCATTAATTTGCGGCGAATACATTCGATCCCATTACTAGGTACGAGTACGATGGAACTGTTTTCATTACGCAAATTATTTATGCATTGAAACAGAGACATTTAGGGCATTTTAATGCAAAATAATAAAGCTTTTTACGTGATTTGATATAAAATATAATCACAATAATTTTATTGTATGTTTTATTGATATAATCGATAATCGATTTATTTCAAAACCGTTTTTATAGTCTGTGGTCATTAATTACGAATGACACATCCCTAAGTAGGCGGAGCCCGCCCATAAAGTACAGTATTATCTGTAGTACATTGTATCAAAAATTATTACAAAACTTTATGTGCGTGATCTGTCAAAAGTTAAATAAAGTATTGGAACGACTATAGATAGATAGATAGATAGAAAACTCTTTATTTGTACACCTTTTTACATATTATAAGATGACATATGGATATAATGTAATGTACAAAGGGCGGCCTTATTGCCGAAAGCAATCTCTTCCAGGCAACCTTAGGATGGATTAAAATGTATCAGAGAGACAGCAGCAGTTGACGGTGTAATTGATTTTAAGAAATATTTAAACTATTATTGAATATAATAGGGCACATATACATAAATCTACTTATACAAACATACATACATAAAATATATACATAAACATACGCATATACTACATATAATATACACAAATTAACACAATCATTTAATTATATCGCGACACAGAATCAGTTACGTCGTGACTGAATCTGTTATGATGACCAATACAACTCTTGAACCAATGTGTTAAAACTAGTTACTGTTTTCGCTTTCCTGGTATTTATCGGCAATGCATTCCACAAGCGTACAGCTTAGCTTAGCTGAAACTCCTCTCAGTAATAAATCTCAACTCACAATCTGTTCTCAGTTACGTATCCGAATTAGCGAAATTATTATTCCGTATCACGCATCAAATTACATTTAACAAATATAAGTTATATATAATTAGTTATTAGTTTATATTATAATACACTATTAGGTGGTGTAGCAATGTAACCATAATAATAAGCAGCAACTCGCCCTAAATAAGATATTATAAATATTAAAATAAAATGATTATTTATTACCTATAACGGAACGTTCAAATTATTATCAATACTTATCATGTTGAAATAATGGTTTTGTTTTTATTTCAAAAATATTTTTTATATTTAAATTAAATATTTAAATTGAAACAAATAGTTGAATGTTTATTTTAAGTGAATTGAATATCAATGAATGTTATTTGAAATGTGCATGAAAAGTAATATAAAATATTACTTTATTAAAATATCTTTCGTTGTTATTCAGAAACATAATCATTAAATAAGATCAATTCTCCTACAAGGAAATTACCACTTGAGACTAGATTGAGCTTGTCTCAGATAAACAGAGATCACTTCTGTCAAAATATTTTCGGATTTTGACATAAACATCGTCCTTAATTAAGCACAAAGATTCACTGATCTATTTATACTCACTTGATTAAGAATTAGTGAATCTAGTTTCAAGAGACGTTCAATAATTAAATCTCTTCTCTAAATCTGTCTTAAAACTAGATTCACGACTGAGACGCCTTTTAAAATACAAGCCATACACACGAGACTCATAACATCTGCACGCTTTATTTCGTAACTTCGAAGTTGATTGCACCAGCTGATTACAGAATTTGAAAATGTTTATAGTCGGTATCCGCCTTCTGGTATATATAAAATGTCTCGAAAACCTAAAAACAGGTTACTCTTCAATCTTCGGTACCTGAGCGAAGGATTTAATTTATAAAATTTTGTACAGATATAAATGGAAATCTACATTTGGTATTATCGCTCACGGTGATACCTTTCAGTCAATCTTTGTACGTTTATAGTGAATTTTAATTGTGGGTACCTAAGTTTAAAATAATGTAAGTAACTAATATTATTAAAAACCTAATGCATGCATCTACAATAAACACACCATAAATATCATACTATGAACTTCTTTTTAATATTCTGGTCGTTAATTTTGAGGATCATTTCTGTATTGTAATTATTTTAATTTCTTTCCCTAACAAGAATGTAAAGAAGATAATAAATTTATACAGCTGTTGCGCAGTGGTGGGCCGAAGGTTTTTAATTTACTGAATAATCTAGGATAGTAAGGAAAAATAACATAAAGATTTACAGCGAAAGTTATTAGAAGCTGTTGCTTTTTATTCAAAAAGTTTTTCGCCTCTGAGGATACATTACGCTATTCACCTCGATTCTTATGCTAACATCTACAAACGTTATCAACAACGTTGATTATTCAAGAAAATTCTGATGACCTAGAACGAAACAAAATTTATTCAAATGTAAGTTGCAAATGTAGTTCTTGGTGTAAATTGAACGTCTAATTGAATTATTTGAACTTGATGAGTTGAAGAGACCCTTAACTTAACGTACTGGTTATTTTTTCTTTACAGTGTTATCTATACATCGTATAGATTAACAGTCGGATGCTTATGTGTAATAGTTAAAATTCCTAAAACTATTTAAACCGATTATTAGTCAGGAAAAGTGTTTGCAATTTCGATCACCTTTTAGGTCGAAATATCTGATACTAAAGGATAAATTACTAAAGGAATACATAAAAATATAAACATGTGGTGATTAAGAATACGGAGTGCCACCACCACAGCTCATTCCATGGGTGCCAACGTGTAACTACGTTAGAAATTTCACCACTGGGATAAGGAAAACTTGAAGCAAACCCTACACCATCCCATCTAACCAGCATAGTAGGCCTAAATTAACGAAGGTTGTTGATAATGAAGTAAAAGCCACGCTTCGGCATGAATGGGCCGGCTCGACCAAAGTGATACCACGGCCTTACAGAAAACCGGTGTGAAATAGCGCTTGCGTGAGGATACCGGAAGCCCATACCTCAACCCCTCCCCCATTCCCTCTCACCATCCCCCAAAGGTCGGCAACGCACTGGTGACGCTTTTGGTGTAGCGGGTGTCCATGGGCGGCGGTAATCGCTTACCATCAGGTGATGCGTCTGCTCAATAGCCCCCTATTCAATAAAAAAAACACATTAAAAACCGCAACCAAAAAACTAAAATAACACAAAACAATAGGTAAGTCAAGAAAATAGCAAATTAAGGCAAAAAATAAAATATACTGATAAATCATCTACAAAAAATAACTGATAGAAATCTGTGACAAACACCGCGATACTTTCAGAGTTATTTCTCTAACATGTTTACGTTTGTGTAAATCGATCAAAGCAATCTAAGTTCATTCTGTTTAGGAATCTTCTAACAAACATCGAATAGAGTTTCATTTCTTTACATTTTATTTAGTCTATACTGAACACAGTAATTAATGTATATTTCATTAAAGTAACATAGAAATGATATGTACCTACAAAAATGAGCTTAACCCAAATCTGAGTTTTTACCAGCCAACCTATAAAGCTATTAAACAACAAGATATTGGAGAAAGTTGCTGCAATTGCATATATCTAAGAGTAAAAGAAATACCTGTGAGATCAGGCAGTATATTAGGTATATATATCATTATCTTCCCAGCCTTAACCTGAATACCAGTTTTTCCACGGAGCGACTCTCATCGGACCGTCGCAACCCTAAGGGTGAACTGAATTTGAAGATTGAACTAGTTGTCAGTATATTTGAGGGCACTGACTTCCCAATAACGATCGGCATAGATGTTCATGACTACCGCGACCGAGAGTTTGACGTGCTCTCCGAGGTATGGGCGGGAAATACCGCCATCTTTCATTCTCCAGGCGGCTATTAACAATTTCTTGTTAGAAAAACCCAACAGCAGTCCGACCCAGGAATCGAACCCAAGACCTTTTGATCGGCAGTTGCGTACGCTTACCACTAGACCAACGAGGCATAATAGGTATACATAGTTAAAAAAAACTGTCAATAAAAGGAACAACCGTCACATTGTTTCTTAATGTCAAAAATTCACGTAATGACGATAACTTTTTCAATTATATTATTGTTTACCAACATCATCATGGATAAAGGTGTGGACCCAATTAACTCTCGTGACACAAAAATCTTGTTACATTTCATGTAAAGTGTACATTAACCTTTCAGAGCGTATGTAAAACACCAAATATGAATGTTTCATATGAATGCCATTTCTGGCGATGTTTTGAGTGAGTTCAAATGTGGAATGGTTAACAGGACGAGAGCATGGCAAATAAGTAATGAAGTAAATATACAGTGAGGGCTCTTTAATTCAATTTATACGTAGCCTCCACGTGAATGTCTGCGAATGAAGCTGGACTCCATCATGTTAGCAGAAGCATCCTGAGTGGCCGTAATTTATTTAATTACCACTTGGAGACGGAAAATGTAATAACGTAGCATAGTGGAGTACGTGTAAGTGAGTACGAGATTTCGACAATTTTTTTATTAAATGTGCCCATGGATGTTTTTATATGCTCATTTATCCCTAGAGACATAAATTTATTATTTACGGTAATGTTAAAAAATCTTATGAAGTTTAATGAACGTGTGTCACTTTAAAGATTTGAAGACTACGTAAATAAATAAAGAGAAATACTTCGAAAAGATTGAAATTAAAATGAAATGAGTGACTTAATTAAGTATAAAATCTATTTATAAATTTCAATTGATTTATTAATTGACGTATCGTATATTTATTTCTATAAGTCGTTTAGTAATCATTCTAGTTTGGACTTTTTTATGATGAATGAACTCAAAAGAGACATAATTAGTTTTAAATGATTAAGTAGAAAATAGAAAATGTCCTGCAACATTAGAACTCACATTTCGACACGATTTACAAACCGCTTCGGAGATGGTTTATAGAAATTTTTCAGCCATCAATTTTGATTTTTATTTCTCGCTAACCCAATTTGAATTTAGCACAGGAAAAGAGTACAGATAGTACTTTAAATTTTACATCTTTTAGGTGACCTAGAGAGAAGGAGGACTAATTTAGAACCTGTTTTACTATTCTTGACTTAGATGTGTGTAGGTATTATTATTATAAAACCAGTAAAAAAAAATCTACATTGATATATAGAACAGGCTGTAGAAAGAAACAGCGAAATGTTATTTTATAGGTTCTAACAAGGAATACTCTCAACTGTATCGTAAGCAGTATAAAAGTTTAGAGACACCGCATCGCAGTTGCCACTATCAAAACTAAACGAAGTCAAGTTTTTAAATTTAACTTCGTAAGGGACCGTAAAATAATAATAATATATCACTTTATTGTACACCAGATGCATTACAAGGTAAGTTTAAAATTAGGGAAGTACAATTGGCGGCCTTATCGCCCGGAGGCAATCTTTTACAGGCAACCATAAATAATATACGATTAAGTTTAATAGTAGGGGAATGTCTTTAAATTATTGTTTCTTAAATTAAATAAATGGGAAGAACTATCATTAGAAATGACGCTTTCTCTCTCTTTTAATGATAATATCTATTATACAAATTTATACCTAACTAAAAATATAATATTTCAAGATAATTTAAAGTTTATATTTTAGTCACTAACCTAATTTTTTAACGGTTCATCGTAGTTACAAGTAACGATCAGCGGCAAAAGTCTCTACCAAGAGACTCGTCTGTATGTGCGCCCATACACTACAAAAATGCTATGAAAAATACATCAACAGTAATAATAAGTAACAAACAAATGGAATGACACATTAATTAAACTTCAAAGACGATGCGTCTTGAAGACAGTCTTTGCTAATTTTCTTTCTTTACTATGATGAGCCTTACAATTTACATATTACTGAAAACACACATTAAAATAATAATTATCCATAACTATTATTTTGAAGTCATCGTTGTTAGTTTAACGTCTTTACTTTAAGATGTTGCGCTTCCTACCCGCATTACATATGTTATGTCTATATGACACGTAACAATAAGACTGCATGCACACTGCAGATGTAAACCTTAACCGCATTCGCCGAACTTCCTTCCCAAATTGTCACATTGCATTCTCAACACTGATGAAAGTCCAAATTTGTGCCAAAGTCGAGTTTTCTAGCTTGTTTGTGCTAATTGTAAGAACGGTGTGAATGTGGCTACGACATCACGTTGTTGAGATACGACTCGGACGTGAGTCTGTTCGTCTGATTATACACTCTTTTGCAAAAAAAACGGGCACTTAAGCAAAGAACTATTTTATAGTTATTATTAGTTTGTTTGACAATTTTAGGTATTGTTATCCTCAGAATTTCATAAATTAATTAGGAAGGAATAGGTATCATCAGTTTTATCATAACATTTTGATTAAATTATTGAGAAATAATGTTTAAGCTCGAAACACTATTATTGTACCTGCTCGCTAAATAAAAATGAAACGCGTTAATTTCTTTGTTTTTCTTGAATACATTAAAAGCAGATAAAAGTTTAGTATTGAGTGTGACCCCCTCTTGCTGAAATCACGGCTTGTATTCGTCTGGGCATGCTAGCGAGTATATCTTTTAAGGTTTCTTGGGGAATACGTGCCCACTCCGCGGTAATCACATTCTTTAGCTCTCTGATAGTCTGCGGAGCCGGCTGCACTGATCTCACTCGTCGCTTCAGAACGTCCCAGACATGCTCTATGGGATTGAGGTCCGGACTTCTAGCTGGCCAGTCCAAACGACGAATTCCGACTTCTAGCATATACGCTTCCACATCGCCAGACCGGTGGGCGCGAGCGTTGTCGTCCATAAAAAATGAGTTTTCGCCAAGAGCGGTTAAAGCGGGTTGTGCATAAGGAATTAGAACTTCCGTTATGTATCGGTGTCCAGTCAGTGTACCGTTTTCGATGAAGACTAACTCTGTACGATCCATGGAATTTATTCCTGCCCAAAACATAACAGAGCCCCCTCCACAAGGTGTGATTTCTTCAAAACATGCCTCTGCAAAGCGTTCCCCTCGTCTACGTAGCACTCGCCGACGTCGGTCTTCACCATGCAGAGATATCTTGGCTTCATCGGAGAACAATATCCTATCCCAGTCTTCATGAGTCCATGACACACAATTTCGAGCGAAGCTAAGCCCGGCAACTCGATGTCCACGGAGTAATTTAGGGACGCGTGCCGGGCGATGACTGTGTATATTAGCAGCGAGAAGCCTCCTCCTGACCGTCCATAGACAAATTTGCACATTTCTTACTTCTTCGAGGCTGTTCTTGAGGTCCACATAAGAAGATTTGCGATTTCTCAACGCTTGACTAACTAGAAAACGATCATCCCGTGGTTCGGTACATGTCTTTCTGCCAGAACCAGGCCTTCTCTTGACGGAACCGGTCTCTTGATAGCGCTGCCAGGTCCTTTGAACTGTCGTCCGACTCACATTTAACCTCTGAGCCACGAAGCATTGGCTGCAACCTTCTTCAAGCAGCGCAATAATTTTGCTCGCTTTTATCACTTTATCTACCATTTTCGAGATTGCTAAACAGCAATAACAATACTTTTAAATGTCAAGGACATCAGATAATTTAATAAAAATTGACAAAAAGTTAATTAGAGTCGATATTAACTATAGGGAATTCGCGCCACAAAATGTAGTTAAAAGTTGTTTTCTTTGAAAACCAGGCTCAGTCGAAAATTTTAATTTGAAATGTACTCTTATAAACATTATGGCACTTTTATAACTGGCCAGTAACATGTTCAAATGATTAAAACCTTTTTGGTATTTTATTTTTTTCAGCCAGGAAGAAAATCGAAACCGCCCGTTTTTTTTTACAAATGAGTGTATATTGAATTATTTCGTAAATTCAGTTTGCTGTTACTTAGTTAAATACTCGGTATAGTTTTCAATTAAATTGCTAACTAAGGTAAAAACTTACCGTTTTTACCTTAGTTGGCCGGCAACGCACTTGTGACGCCTGTGGTGTTGCGGGTGTTTATGGGCGGCGGTAATCGCTTAGCATCAGGCGATACGTCTGCGCGTTTGCCCCATATATAATAAAAAAAAATAAAAACGGTTATTGAAAAACAACTTGCCCTGCTGACCGGCCCTTTGAATTTCTATCAGCAATTTTAGTATTTTTTATTTGAAGACTAATGCAGCAAATCTCATATTTGTGTGGGCATTAGTTATCTTCGTAAATATTCTTGAGGTTTTTGGTCACGACTTATTACTTCCTTCAACATCCTTTGTGCCCAAACTTTACGAATTCATAATGAGCTTTATACCGAAGATCTTGAAGTTCGTTTTTTATTTTTTACAAAACGTTTGCAATCTGCAGGAGTTACAAATTGCCGTTCCGCAGTCCTTCATGAGCGTTTGTTAAGGCAGTTGATTAAAACCCTAGATTTTCAAAGTAAGACGTGGATCGCCTTATTAATGAACGACTTGCTTCAAGCTTTATAGTCTAGTTCTTTAATAAAACCTAATCTAGGTAATAGGTATTTTTGTTAATTATTTACTTTAGATTGACACTAGTCGTGAAACGTTCAACAGATAAAGCGAAATATTTTTTATTTATTGCTTACTAGCAATCCGGCCTGGCTTTGCACGGGTTTTTATACGAAAATTATAATATAGTCTATTTTACTCTGAAAAGATATAGCTTTCTAATGGTAAAAGAATTTTGAGAATTGGTTGATTAGTTTAAGTTGCATCTTAATAAACAAAAATCAATACCCCCTCACAGAAAACCAACTTAAAATGATAAGATTTGTGCAGTTTAGTTTCGTTAGTGATAGCGAGACCGGAGGCCAAATGATGCAGAAGGATCTCAATAAACCGCCATAAGATCACCATACTGTATTGTTGCATTGTCTGCATTTAATATGCATAGCCATGAGTATGATGACCATTACCCTTGTATTCTGCTCATGCCTGCATGCATGCATCAGGCAGAGTAGGGTCTTTAGCAAGCTCATACTGTACAACAAAATACAGCAATAAAATTAAACGCAAGTTACACATAATACGACCTACAATTGCTTGTCGATGATCATTATGGGCTAAAGTCTACTCCCGAAATTTATAATTTTTGATCCTGCCTTTTTAAAATTGCCATTACATTGCCAAACTCTAGTTTTGCTCAATATTTGAATTGGAAAGGCAATTCTGAAGTTATCATGTAAATACTTAGTATAAAAACAGCAGTTCCGTTGCCTGTTAATACTATATATTCAATGAAATTTCTTTGAAAATTTACTACTTTGCGATGAAATGATATATATTTGCATTATTTTAAATTTTCTTAGTAATGAAATAGGGGCTGCTGCTTTTAAATTTTAATTTGTACAACGGAATTTCAGGAGACATCAAAGAATGCAAAAAATCTGTGAATAATGTACCTACTTTTACACCTGTTTAAATCAGAAATAAGTAATAATTTTGTGATGATGTTTCGAATTCGGAAGCAATAAATTCATTTATTTGTTCAATTTGTTCATAGTGTGTGATAGTATAGTCCTTTCTGTAAAAAAAGTTATTGTTTTAGTTTGTAACTAATATCGAAATATACTTTTTCAAATATTTCTTTCAAATTTCACACCAAAACACAAATATTATTAAGACGTATACCGAGATTTGCTGCTTAAAATTCACAATTCCCTGTTAGGAGCAAGTCGTCAGAAAATTGCCTATTATCTTTGCAAGACAATATAATCCTGATATTGGTTTTATATTCACAAGTCGTTATATGTGGCTAAAGACAATGAAAAAGCTAGAGAAGTCATCTCTACGTATTTTTATAGGAAGTATGAATGTGGAATAGACGATTCGCACCCTACAAAAACTGTGGCTGCTGAGCCGGATTCTACTTTGGCTAATATAAATTTAATGTAAATGTTTTAAAGCAGGCATTTAAAAAAAAACTGCCTCGCACAACAAAACTGACGGAATGAACTAACACCTGCGATATTTCCGGATCAATACGAGTTTCAAACCTTCAAGAATAGAGCATTGTCATCTTTCTTAAAAGGCAGGCAACGCACTTGTAACGTCTCTGGTGTTACAAGTGTCCATGGGCCGCGGTAATCATTAGGCGATACGTCTGCCCGTTTGCCCCCGATAACATAAAAAAATGAAAACCGCATAAAAATCTGTGTAGCTTTTGAGTTTATCGCGAACAGACAGACGCGGCGGTGGACTTTGTTTTATAATATTTAGTGATACTTCCTCGTCCTCCTTATATTTCCTTGCTTAAATAATCGAAATATCTAAAAAAACACTTTTGTTGAAAATAATTAATCTGATAGACCTATGTAGATATTAATATATTTACATCATATGGTTATTTAAAATTCTGGTAATTCGTTTAATCCATGTGATGAGCTGCTGATACGAAAAGGTCTACCCTCATCAGCTACTTATCGTATGGATTTTAAGACACGAGTTGAAATTTGCCCCATATTTTTTTGTTATGTTTCCTTTGATTTAGAATAAACATCACTTAATTTTAATATCGGGTTTCTGTTTTTTAATCTACTTAATACAGTTTGTAGGTGCTTATTAGACTGCAAACTAAACGTCAAAGATATTTTTGATTGATTGATTTTTATAGTAGAAAAAAAGATTTCCCACTCTCATATTTTATTTCGTAGTCAAGCACGGTATAGGAGATAGTGTGGCGACTTCCACATACAGCGCTATCTACCGAAGATACACTGAACTACGAAGTAACTACACGGAGTAACTATCATATATACAACATCCCAACATCAACTGTGAGGCAGTGGCTCGCCAGGCATGATCACCTCGCCTGGTTGGAGGATCTCCCTTTCTTTGGAGGAACATGACACCCTTTCCCCCACAATAGTTACGACAGCGAAGCCATGGACCATTGCTGGTCCATGTATAAAATAACCTAGTCCCGCACACGCCCTTTGTGTGCCCCTCGCCCCCACGAAGGGTATGGTGCAAAAAGCATGCAAAAAGGGTACTAAGCCCACAATATTTACCACTTTTACCGGTAAAGGGTTCCGTGTAATCCTAATCTATAATCCATAAGCTAAACCCAACAAACTATACGGCTAGTTGTAACCCAGTCACGTATTTGTCACCCGCTCCTCGGTAATGGAAAATGTTTACTGTTATTAATGTACGGATAGTTAGGAAACTTACTTTAATGGCATAATTAAGTGCTAACATGCACTCATATTAATAAAAGAGGTAAAACGGTTGCCGGCTCGTCATAGGGGTGCCATAAATTCATATTTTATTAGTTATAGTAACACCATTTTTTAAAATGAAGCTTATTTATAAACATATGCATAAGTAGTTAACCGATACAGCATATATTAGGTGAATACCTACTGTACGAATGTACAGTAGACTTCTATATGTATTATATATATTATTCTTTAGGTCAGCTTTTCTGCCAACCTTGATAGGTACGCCTGGCTAACCGCATTATTCAGTTTGCGACTATTTATTACATTGGGATTACCCTATTTCAACTAAAGTTTACTGTACGTATCTCTTACAATATTGGTTTCAGTTATTTTGTAAATAATTATGACTATTTTGCTTACATGACCTCTTAAAAAGCATTTTCTGAAATTATTTATTTTTTTTATTTATTTAAGCTTCCTGCAATTACATTGCGCAAGGCGGACTTAATGCCATAGGCATTATCTTCCAGTCAACCTTTGGGTGGTGCAGAGCTGTGTGTAGCAGGTGTATTATTGAATCATATGTGAGAATTAAACATAAAAGTACTATTACGCGACATTAATATTATAAATACAATAATCATAGATATATATATACACTCATACATATACATATATACACACATATACATATACACACACATACATACATATATAAGATATAGAAAATAAAACATACATACATAAGCATACGTCCAAACGCAGTTGTAAACAAATAAAAGATCATTCCGATGACTCCGTCAACAAGTCTCCGTAGTGCTTGCGTACTCTAATCTTAAAGCTCAATCGGCTGGCACACGACCTAATTTCTAACGGGAGGGCGTTCCAGAGTTTTACTGCTTGGACGGAGAAGGAAGAATGAATAACGCGGGAACAATGTGCAGGACAAAGAAGGAGGAGATTATCGGAGGAGCGAAGATTTCTGTCATGGTTAGAGCAGAGATATTGTAAGTGGGATGTTAGGTAACTGGGTGAGTTGGGAGAATGTAGAAGAGAGTGCAACGTTGTCAACGCCCGTATACTGCGGCGTTGTCTGATAGGTAACCATGACAGTTCCGTCCGGTAAGCAGATACATGGTCGTATTTTCGTAAGTTGAATATGAATCGAATGCAATTGTTGAGAAGCCGGTCTAGTTTATTGAGGAGATCTGCATTCAGGTCGAGGTAACATACATCACCATAGTCAATGACTGGGAAAATCAACGTCTGTACCAGCATGGTCTTGGTCTTTACTGGGAGAAAATTTTTTAGTCGATAGAGGACACGCAGAGTATTCGTAACCTTTTGACTAACACTGGTTACCTGAGTTTGCCAATTCAGAGTTGTGTCTATGTGGAGGCCGAGGTCCCTGACCGACTGACTAATAGGCAATACTGTGCCATCAAAAATTATGTCTGAGATAGTGTCGTAGTCAATTCTATGTACCATTCTTGGGCTCCCCATGAAGATCGCCTGACATTTGGTCGGATTCACGTCTAACCCGAACTTGCTGGACCAATTTTTAATGGTGTCTAGGTCATGGTTGATGCTGTTGATCGCGTCGCCAATATTTTCTACTCTTGCATGTGAGTAAATCTGTAGGTCATCTGCATACAGATGATACGAACACTGAAGTTTGTGAGTTACAAAGTCAATAAATAACGAAAAAAGAAGTGGAGAAAGAATGCCGCCTTGAGGAACACCAGAGTCAAGTTCAGCCCATAGCGATGACGACTCATCAGTGCGAACAGCCTGCTGGCGTCCTCGAAGATAGGATGAGAACCATTCCAGTGCATCGTCGGAAATCATAAAGTGGGAAAGTATTGTAAGCAAAATCTCATGGTTCACTGCATTGAAGGCATTTGAAAAGTCAATTAGGGCTAGTACAGTTATCTTTCCATCCTCTATAGCCGCCTTAATGTCAAGTGTCACCTTGAGTAAAGCTGTCCCTGTACTATGACCAGGTCGGAATCCTGACTGGTATACATTGAGCAAGTAGTTCTGGTAAATAAATTGAGATAGTTGCTTATGTACACAGGCTTCAATTATCTATCCACCAATAAATAGAAGAAGATATGGAATGAAGCATAGTTCCTTTCTCCCTACAATTATTTTGCTATAAAGTAACCTAATACTATTTTGCCGAGAAGAAATCGATACTAACAATAATAATAAATATGTCGGACATCTAATACACAACGCCATCTAGCAGAAGCAGAGGTTGTGTTATGGGTACTAGACAACTAATGTAAACACATATCAATAATTTTCTTTTTTGTAAATACATACATATTATACATAGAAAACACCCGGATAATTATATTTATTCGGTTTTGATTCTCAATCCTAAATCTGTCATCAACCATCATGATCACGTGGGAGAGCCACGCTTCGGCATGAATGAGCCGGCTCGACCGGAGTCCACAGAAAACCGGTGTGAAATAGCGCTTGCGCTGTGTTTTACCGAGTGACTGAGGATACCGGAGGCCCATACCCCAACCCCTCCCCCATCCCCCTTCCCATCCCCCAAAGGTCGGTAACGCACTTGTGACGCCTCTAGTGTTGCGGGTGTCCATGGGCGGCGGTAATTGCTTACCATTAGGTGATCCGTCTGCTCGTTTGCCCACTTATAAATAAAAAATAAAATAAAAAAATATGGCTGTGATTGCAACGGAATAGTTTTAATTGCTATCTCAAACACTCAAACTAGCTATAAAGCCTGTCGGTTCCTTGTGTCTTACAAACTTAGAAGCCAACAAAAAATAAAACATACACAACATGTGCAAATCGTCCTACAGAATAATATAATAAATATCTGGCAATAGAAATTTGTGTGACGATGGCTCGTAGAATGTAAACTGGCTTGTAACTTTAACCAAGCATGGCCTACTGATACTATAATCCGTATGTTATTATACGCGTTGCCAAAAGGCAGAATAATATTTTTTTGCGCACAATAAAATCTATGATTCCCACTGCGTACACTCTCAATTGACGCTGGATAATATTTACTTTTGTGACAACAGTTTCTGCTCAAATGCCACCCTTTTATTTTCAATTGTTGAAACAACAGTCATCGTGCAGAATTTTCAGGTTTTAAGATGCACATTTAATATTTTTTGAAAGATAAGTTGAAAAATGATTACTAAACATAATGAAAGTCTATAGATAAAATTAATGCCCAGCGCAGTCCACCTTTGGGTGGTGTTGAAATGTGATAAAGCCTTATCACTTCACTATGGTATAAAAAAATTTAGAAAAAGAAATTGGTGAACATGGCAACGTTCCCTGTACCGCTCAGTTTTTACACAAAAAGTTTTAATCTCAGTAAAAAAGTTGTAAAACCAATGATAAAAATCATTGATTTTATAAATTGTTTTACAGCCAACTTTACATGTCTGTATTTTTTCGATTTTTATGATAAAGTTTATTTCTTCGAACAAAAACTGTTAGCATTTCGGAAAATACATTGAACATTAACAAAATCTGCTCACTCAAGAAGACATTACACACTATATTTCCAAATTAAAAACAGATGAACTAAAAAAATTTACTCAAGTACATCTTGACAATATTTTAGTAAGGAAATCCATAATTTTTACTGGAATTTAATCATTTTACTTTATAATGTTGACTTATAGAACTTTCACATATTTGCTGTAAAAACTTCATACCTCATCGAAGCTTACTCCACTTTCCCTCTAATAATATCGGCTTCTTGTTCCTCTCAGTGACTAAGTAAATGAACAAGTTCAAAAAAAGCCAACTCTCGGTCTATTAGTTGTCAACTAAACAGGGAGAGAGCGATGGTGCGAGTAATCCAATTTGAAAGTTGTGCGCGGCCGACCGCGCCACGTCATAATTAACTGGTGGTTGGGGACAATGGCCATGAATAAACTAAATCTCTTTGACAGACTGGTGAAAACAACTGGAAAATGCTACTCGTGTTTGTTTTGGTTTCTACTTTACGATTCAAATGAGAAATATGCACACAACATTCATTCCATATGAAACTTGGAGTTGCATTTGTTTGGGTTCTTTTAGGAGCATTGTTGGTCAATGTAATTGGAATATCCGGGTTCCTTTGCATGGTTATGTATGTTTACTGTTATTTCTTTGTTAGATCTGGACTTTATTGCAAATAATAAACGAACGAGTGAGCCTAAGACTACATTTAAATGACCACAACGGCAGCATAGTGCGACATCGCGTGTAGAGAATTCACATATTACCATTGTGCGCTACAGTCATATTCACTGAAAATAGACGTGATTTTTTAATTTTATATAGAAAACTGTGATGACTTAACCGTTACCGCTTATTGATCACATGAAATGATGCACATTGTATCCGACTTCAAAAAATGAGAAGGTTCTCAAAATGTGTTTCATGAATTATCAAAGATAAGGTTGTATGATATAATGCCTGATGACCCGCCAACCGAGATCGCCACGCCGCTTTTTATTATGCCAAGTGTTGTGGGTTCAAATTCCACACAGGATAACACTTTGTGTGATCAAAAAAATAATTGTTCTGAGTCTAGGCATTCTTTGTGTCCGTTTCCTGTATGTACAGTCACACAGTTCACCTGATCGACGTAACAGCCATTCCTTGCAAGAACCATAAATAATATTTATCTTAACACAGATATATACCCCCAACTACTCTAATTACAACAGATGGTTGAGCAAAATATGGTATACATCAGAACGGTTGAAACAAAGAGCTTAAACTGTAAAACTGTGCAGGACAATTTATCTTGCAGATAATAAAAGAACACAACTAGGAACAAAAGCGATATTGTCTGTTGTTACTTGAGTTCTGTATAACCTATATGTAGTAATGTAATATGTATTATTGTATGTGACTATTCCTTATTACAAATGATGCTAAAAAGGTAATCTATTATTTCATACTGGCCTTATTACCAATCTGGTAGTCAAAGCCTGTCGTATTGAACGTTTATCTTTATTTAAAAAATAAACATTCAAACTTAATTTAACAATGTGTTAGTTGGAATAATATCTGTATTGAACATTTGCCTTACTAAGTTTATTTTGACGGCAAAAGTTAAGTTATCTCATTACGAACCTTTAATGCGTGCTCTTGCTGTTACATTGTTTCGATGTTATCCGCATCTAATGACGCTTTAGGCTCTCAATTGCTACAGTCAGCCATTACAAACCGTGATAGGGACATGCAGCAATGTTCACCAAATACTGATTAGTATTCCGTAATAGGGGCTTCAAAACCTATTAGCAATGCATGCTGCATATGTATACCTACCATTTACGTTCTATGTTTAACTGTAATTCGCAGAGTGTTTTCGACGTTTAATGTAGAGACTTCTGTGGGCTTAAATTACAGATCGGGTCACTGCAGTGAAATTATATGGAATGGTCATTATGTCGGTGGAAATTGTTGTGATCAACGTACATATACACACGCAGTTACATTTACACAAATTACATGTCTAGCCTTCAATGCAGCTGGATTTAAATGTAATAGTCATATCTTATAATATCCAATTCTATTTTTACTATATTAATACTCGTATTATAAAGCTGAAGATTTTGATTGTTTGTTTGGTGGAATTGCTGATCTCAGGAAGTGCTTCAATTATGGCAAGACCAATAGGAGCAGAATATGAATGAAAAATGTTTCAAAAGCGGAGGAAAATAATTTCGTTTGAGAAATTCCATTGTGTATGCTGCGTAAATGGTTAAAGATCCGCAAAATTAATGTAGGAAACAATGGTTCCCCTTGAAAAGTTCCAAATAACAGTCATCATAGCAGTAGTCTCTTTTAAGATTGGCTTACTGTAACCTTTTTTTATGGGAAACAAATTTCTTTCTTTGGTACAATAATCGTATCATGCTACGGCCAATAGAAGACGCAGAGGGGCTGCGTGGGTAAGCTTGTTAAAAAATTGGATTGCATTAAACTTTCACGTTTCATGTAATATGGTTATTCCAAATATAATTGTGGCGACTTCCACATACAGTGCAATAGCAACATACTATTGCGTCATCTAACGCAGACACACTAAACTACGCAGCAACGTACAACACGAATAAACTACCAATCCTGAATCGCGCAATAGAAGTTCTAGCCCTGATTATCATATGTACAACATCCCAACATCGACTGTTGGGCAGTGGCCCGCCAGGCATGATCACCTAGCCTGGTCGGAGGATCCTCCCTTTGTGTTTGAGGGACATGACACCCGTTCCCCCACATAATCTTAAACCTGACTAATAAAAAGTGTATGCACTAAACCTTTGAATTGCCTGAAGTTTCAAACAGGTTGCACTGATCATAAACACAAATGGAATGGCGCGTAAGTTAGGCCTATAATATCTATATATCGTATTAACTCTCTTTAGGTAGTAATGACTATAAAGATTTATCATGTTTTCAAATTAAAGTAATACCAGTCCGGTGTAAGTATGATTTGCATATTTTTACTCTTAAACTGGTAACATCTGCGAATACATCTCTAAGGAGGAACATTTCGTTTCAAAATTTATTATAACCTCTATTATAGCCTTTATAAGCCGTATGGCCTCTTGTGCTATTGAGAAGGACCAATTTTGCCACTGAATCTTGCGATAAATTATAACCTCTAAGCCTGTTATAACTCTCAAAGGAGGTATACACTTAGTCTATTTATTGATGCTGGGGTAGTTCATTGATAGTTATTGTTTTAACAGTTTAATTTGGAAGTTTTTGATTAGGAAAAGTGTTAGGGCCAGTTTCCTTCTTCCACAAAAGTTTCAGATGGAAATTGCTCAAATATATGTATATGGTAATTTGTCATATGTCTTAATCCGAAACTTGTAAAACCGAAATCTGTGGTTATCTGGCAGATAAGTGCAAAGTATTCTACCAGGGAATTTATCAGCATGTGGTGACCTGGCCCTTGAAATTGTGTTCATGTCGAAAATGTTGAGTACATTTCCCCATACTGCCTCAAAAAAATACACTGGATGTAATAAACTGACAAAACACAGACAGTAGGCAATGCCATTACTGTACCATTTAATTTGTTAGCTAAAACTAACAAAACAAAGAATATAACTATTTCAATATTTCAAGTATCGTATACGCAGTACAGTACATATGTATATTCGCCTCGTCCGTCTCTTCTATTTAAATAAATTATTTTAACCTAATTTAGATAGACTAACTTATGAATTTTGCAGAGATCGTATTCTGTCAAAGTCGTTTTCCAATTAATATAATAAATTCGTATCGAAATAAACCAATGAAATGTTCCTTTGAGAATGAAATTATAATAGTTGTTTATCGTAAGCGTAAGCGTTTTGTGTATTATTTATAATTTGTACACAAATAACATTTGTATTTCATCTAATGGAAACTCGGTAATCCTGTTTTCGTTACAGTAAAAACGTGAAGAGCTGTCATAATATGGTATATCAGCTCTAAATTAAATAAAAATAAATCTGGCATATCTCCTATAACATATATTACATCTACTAGGTATCACCATAAACTACTGCTAAATTGCCTAAAAGAGAAAATCACAGGAAGAGTCACACAGGCACGAATATTTAAACCACAAGAACCACGTAGGGCACGTATTAATCATGCGAAGCATTGTGCTTAACTAAGCACTACTTTAGTTACCCAACTAGAGATTCCAAGGTCACATTGTTTTAATGATTAAAAGCCTTTATGCATGAGTTTGTATGTGCAAGTTAAGTTAACCTAGGTTCGGACCTTTTGAACTGTTGATGTGGCAAAAAATTGTACAAGTACACTTACTCGTAACGTAATTCAAACATAACAAGAATATTTTGAATAAAAATGGTTTTACTCTAAACGAAGTAAAAAAATATTTGTCTTACGTTTAAAAAAAAATATCCTCCCAAATTGTTTCTCAACACGTCAGATTCATTTCGACAAAATCAGCATAACCTTTCTCAATTTTTAGCCGTCATGCTCAATGTACATACACATTTAAATATGTATAATCAAAGGTCACATCATGACAACGACGAGTGAAACATCTGCTCAGATTTTTTCATATTCGTTGAATCGCCTTGGAGTATATTGAACATGACAAACATTTGCTTTCATTTTTGAGAAAACCAATAACTGGGATGTTGCGGTTTTCAAACGCTTGAACTCTTCTTTTTTTCTGTTATTCTTACATCGTTTTAATATTCGATGTTAATATAGATACTTTTATTTATTGAATAGGGAGCAAACGAGCAGGCGTATCGCCAAACTCGCAACACCAGAGGCGTCACAAGTACGATACCGGCCTTTGGGGATAGGGGGACGGATGAGCCTCCGTTATCCACACTCACTCGGTGAAACACAGGGCAAGCGCTATTTCACACCGGTTTTCTGTGAGGCCGTGGTATTACTGCGGTCGAGCCGGCCCATTCATGCCGAAGCGTGGCTCTCCTACTATAGAATACAATATATATACTCGTATTATATATACAGGACATTGATGATGATGGCACTATATTTATATTATATTTTTTTGTAAAAGTATACATATTATACATGGAAAATACCCAAACTCTGAAACAAATATTTACAGATCATACAAACTGTAGCGGTCACGGATTCGATAACATTATATCTATAATAATATTATTACGAGTATATTAATATTTTTACATTGCGTCGTCAGGCTACCTTTCTGTTGCACATTTAAATGTGCAACAGAAAGGGATGTCATACGCCTACATTTAAGCGTGCTAACTGACTCACTCTCTCCTTAATATTAGTATAAATACCGGTGTTGTTTTTGTATATAATCAGTCATGAGTAATCAGTCATCAGTCATCCTTTGAATACAAGGATGACTGATGTGCGAGTGGTAGCGTAAGCGACTGCTGTGCTTGAGGTCTCGGGTTTGATTCCCGGATCGTTCCAAATGTTTGTATGATCTGCAAATATTTTTTTTTTTTTTTAAAGACAACTCCCACATTAGGAATAAACATCCTGTGTCGTGGGGGACTTTACAAACATACATGAAACGGACACAAAGAACATCCTGTTTCGAAGTTTGGGTGTTTTCTATGTATAATATGTATGTATTTACAAAAAAAAAAGTATATATGTATTTATATCAGTTGTCTAGTACCCATAACACAAGCTCTGCTTAGCTTGGGACTAGACGGCGTTGTGTGTTAAATTGTCCGAAATATTTATTATTTATTTATTTATTTATTTATTTATCCCGCTGTTTTACTCAATACATTCTTACGGTCGTCTACATTTATAGCTGGTTTGGTTTTAACACTGGTGACGAACACAACATTTGTTAGTGGTTTTGGTTATAATAATAGTAATAAAGCTATTTATTCCATAACCCGTATTCCATTTCAAATCATATTAGTATTTTTTTTTGATTTACATACTAGCTAGTGTTAGTTAATATTTTAATCTAGTGTAGGGTATGGATCCCTTCTTGGGTATAAGCCTCCTCCAACCTCCCCTATTTTTCTCTGTCCTTTCCCTGGTCGAGCCAATCTCTCCCCACCGTCTGCACGATGTCGTCTGCCCATCGCTTCTTAGGTCCACCGGCTTTTCTTTTGCCTGAAGGTGGTTTTGGTTACCCGACCTTAACCACTCCATTTGGACCGGCCCGGGAATTGAACCCGAGACCTCAAGCACAGCAGTCGCATACGCTATCACTGCGCTATCGAGGCAGTAATCATCATCAGGATAAAATAAGTTTCGGTTATATACTATAATCAAACACTAAATGGTTATAGATTGAAAGAAGACTTGCAGAAAGGGGCTGAATTTTGACATTTCAATCTATAAGTACTCTACTACGTGTTTATATCTAAAAGGTATCGACCAGGTGCCCGCACACGACTCTTGAGAGTTTTGTTTGCAGTAGTTTCTTATACGAACACTTTGTGATTCCTTGCGGTACGCCAAGGTTTCTAAACAAAGAACAAAGACCTAACCTTTCGCATGAAGTGATAAGAAGTTTAATTAACGTTAAACTATCATAAGGTATTGTTATCATGGCTATCACTTATAATGAAATCCTTCTTCAATAAAATACTTTACAAACGCATTTGTTTTTGAATCATTTTTAAGTGAGTTTTCAATTCGTCTATTTATCTAATTATATTCCAACAACAAGTCGTTCAAGTGAATATTTATATACTATTAATATTTTTATAGAATTCAATTTAGAAACAAGCGTGCGATTTATTTGATGCTACATACGTATGTATAATATAATAATCATTAACAAACTGATAAATTTTGGCAATACATACTGTGCTTGAGGTCTCGGGTTCGATTCCCGGGTTGAACTAAATGTTTGTATGATCTGCAAATATTTGTTTCGGAGTTTGGGTATTTTCTATGTATAATACGTATGTATTTAAAAAAAAAGTATATGAGTATTTCTATTAGTTGTTTAGTACCCATAATATAAACTCTGCTTAGTTTGGGACTAGATGGCGTTGTGTATTAAATGTACGAAATATTTATTTGTACTAGTGGTATCGCGGTTACGTTGTCGAAAATTTCCACTGATCCCAAAATTACTTTACTTCTTAAAGTAAGGTATTCTATAAACGATTTGAGGCAGATCTAAGTACAAAATGGGGACTTATACGGTCTATCCGATTTAAATTTACTATCGGGTCGAATAACGATTCTTAAATTTTTGTACCTTAATTAAGTGAGCTTAAAAGTATATTAGCCATTTCTACGTTTACAATATTATTAGTACTGATAATAGAAATGAGAATTCCTTATAAAGTCCTACTAAAGAAAGGTCTTTCAAAAGTTCTTATGAAGCAGTGAGTGCTGTTTGAGCCACAATATAAGTGTATAAGCAGCAACATACACATACTCGTACAGTAAACGCTAATACTATATAGGAATCGTCAACATATATTTTGTAAATGTTACAGCCTGCCTAGTATGTATGATGCCTTTAGGCTGCCTACACTCAAATTACATTTTCCCATTAGCTGACAAGATCAACATTGAATGAGCTTACAAGTTAATGTATGCTACATACACATACATGCACGCATACCGTATATATACGTGTGGTTTTGACTCACAGTCATTAGACTATAGATATGACTCCTCTCCCCGGCACACACGCTACTATTAAATTATAAGATGTCTGCACATACTATTTTACATAACATCGAAAGTTACTTTACCAATCAATAGGCGTTAAGTTATATTAAGTATTAAGTAAGTAAGTAAGTATTCAAAACAAATTTCTACTGATTGAGACAAACTTCTTAGCACTCCATGGATTCACCGTGCGGGTGCCGGGTCCATCGTGTGGCAGAGGGAGAAACTCAAAGCAGTTCCCAGGACTTACGACCTAGGTGTAGGTTTAAGGAGGCCCCCTTTAAGATACGCATCAACGGTCACCTTCACTGCTCGAGTTTCCCGCCCTACCTAGCCAAATTTGGTAGGAACCTGTTAGTGTTAGTTAGTAATAATGAGCGTCAAGAACAGTAAAATGTGGAACCACAATAAACAAACTTAAATTAATTTTCTTCTGTCCTAAAAATCTGAAATACACTTAATTTGGTAGTAACTCTTATGACTCAAATATTAAGAGCGTAACAGTTCAAAAAAACATCATATCAACATTCCCTGAAAACAATTTTCATATCGTATTCGTGATATGTCAAAAGCACACCAGGGTTGTTTTTGTATTTGTGCTCAAGATATGTATCTAAGGATGTCATTTGACGAAGGTGCACAGATGTAACGCCGATAACAATAAACAGCGCGCGCGACACCTCCCTGATTCAGAATGTTCCTCGGCTTGAAGCTTCTGAGTTAACACAGACTACAGAGTAGCATAGTACTGAAATTGAAATGAGTGATCATGTCACACATGTCTGATCATAAAGTCTTTGCAACTATATTTGTATGCTTATTTTATCGAATTATTAATAAGTCATCGAAATGACAACTTATTCCACAAAGATGAAAACTTACACCAATGCATCTAAACAATGTCTAAAAGGGTTTGCACATTTTACCAAATGTAATTTAGACCGACTCTTGTTGCCGACATGCAAAGTTTGACTTTTTTTGAAACACAAAGAAGGGAAAGGTTAAATGTAGCTAGAAAATCGACTTGTCAAGGAAGAAGGAAAGAAATTTTAAGAATAGTAATTTTATTTATATAGACAGTTTACACCTATCGATAAAATCTATAATTTTTAATTAAAGCGGTACAAACTCTTCTCTTAGTGTTAGCTGTGATTGTCTATAATTGGCATCATATTATTTAAATATAATATGATTAGATGTCTGTATCATAAGATGACACATATTGGTGATCTAAAATAAATATAATACAGATGACAAGAGTAAGCCATAATCCTTACAGATTAGCCTTGTTCGTTGGCTGTCGAGAAGTCTATATACTTTTAAAATAAAACTTAACTAGTGCGTAACTTAACGTATAAATTAAAAGTTTAAAACTTGATAATTAATCTGGTAAAATTAAAGCAAACTCTTTAGTATATTAAACTATCTTACCGTGGGAGAGCCACGCTTCGGCACGAATGTACCGGCTCGACCGGAGTGATACCACGGCCTCACAGAAAACCGATGTGAAACAGCGCCTGCGCTGTGTTTCACCGAGTGAGTGAGGATACCGGAGGCCCATAGCCTAACCCCTTCCCCATCCGCAAAGGCCGGCAACGCACTTGTGACGCCTCTGGTGTTGCGGGTGTCCATGGGCGGCGTAAATACTCGTAGCTTACCATCAGGCGATACGTCTGCTCGTTTGCCCAATATAACATAAAAAAGAAACTTATGTAGCCCTTCTAACATAGATTGAACCGTTTCGTGAACTTTAAATTTTTTATCGTGTTTTGGTTGAACGATGTATACAGGTGTACGAGTATACATCCCTACTGTTTCGAAATGGATGGCAGGCTAACGGAACCGGCAGTGACATCGATAGATTTCGTGATTCACAACCTTCCTAACTAACATATGGCTCTGAAAATAGAACTTGAATTTTATCTAGTTTAGGGTAGAATCTTTATTGCAAGATACGTAAGATATATAACTGCTACTGACTAGGCATGTTTTAGCGACGTTCCTTTAATTCATTTAAGATAACGATGTTAGTTTGAAAAGGGTCAAAAAGTCATTCGAAAGTATGATATAACACCACAATACAAAAATGTTTTCTTAGCAACTGAGTGACATTGAACGTGTGTTTAATATTGGAAAGTTTTTATATAACAAAACAGCTGGGTTCGTGTTAAATTTACATTAGCGTGGTGCGAGGAACTTTTGTAAGACGTTACTATTATGGTTTTCAGAAAGTAATATTTAACTATTTCTGTCGCAAACTTTATCAAAAATGTATACTGAAAAAGATTTTACTAAAATTAAATACACTGGGTTTAGTAGAATTTAAGAACAAAGGATATGTACGCCTTCCTTACTTTTTTAAATTATTACGATGTTAAATGTTTTTTTTTAAACATTAAATAACATAGGTATAGCGGAGATTCCAAATTTCTAAAACATATTTTTAAGCTTTTTCACTTAGAATTTTAAGACTGCGGCACACAGCTGCTAAAGCGCATACAACTACATAATATACATATATATAGAAATTGTTTATGATTTCGAGAAATCTTCAATATAACTGGTAGAAGAGTATAGTTGAGGAATCAAATTAAAGACGTAAAAAAATCTTTCCAATGATATCTTGTGATAATTTACTTGTTTTTTGTCATATCGAATTCATCGGTTTTAAAATCACTAATATCTATCTTTCAACGTATATTTCAAGAATAATATATAGCTTATTTCCTCACTGAACCCAGAATTAATGTTTTACCGATCTCATGAAATCCATAAGAAAATTGCATCGCAGTATTTCAGAACAGAGTTCGGCAATTTAAAATAATGTTACTCACTATGTGTATCGCATATGTAGACTTGAACAGGAATTTCTTATAAATATTTGATTCAGTCGAGCCAGAATATTTGCGTTTGGTAAGCAACAGCAGGTTAAAGTAATAACGTTGAAACTTCAGAATCCACCTCTGGCTAAAAGAAGTTTCATTTCAATAGCAAAGCGTTGAGAGAACGGTCAGGTGTAAACGCCATACAAAAGTGTTGGGAAACAATGTCGGAAAGCTCACCGATAACATTGTTGGTTTACTTGTTTTGCCGTCCACGTCCAAGCAAACTGTATTTCAATAGGCATTTTTACAGATAACCTGATTCATTGTTTGTTAGAAAATATATTGACGGCAAAAAGCGGAAATGTAGTATCTCGAATGACTTTTGATTTACTTTAGATCACAAAAAAACCACGTTAAATGGTCCATGGCATTACGTGTGGTTTAGATAGAGAGAAATGTCTTTAAAATTTTAAGTTTTAATCTTTATTAGTCTACCAATTATATTTTTAAATGATTTTAAGCTCTAAGCATCAATCAGTGACCAATGTATTACGGGAAAATCGTTTATGCGACATTAAATTTAATATGTGTGTGCATAAAATGTGTGCAAGCAAATAGAGAAACCTATTTTTTAATAATTGGCCTTGTAAAGTTATAGTACTTTGTATAATTATAACAGATAGAATAGCAGATATACAAAGGTAATAATAACAAAGCATTGACTTTCGCTGTATTTTACAATATCTTCATTTTGTTCCTTTCTGATATCGATTGAAATGAAAACATACGTACAAATATATTTCGTAAACATTTCGGAATATTCTCAAATATTTAGATTGTCCATTCTATGCAGATCAGGTTGCAAACGTGAAACAGTAAATCCCCTACAATATCATATCATAGTGAAACATATAAATACAAATGTAGACGAAAAAAGTATGAAGAAAAATATGTTGCATTCTAAAAAGCTGATTAACAACACTATATATTTTTACAAATCTTCTTAACACACTTAAATTTTTCCAGCACTTTACCACGAATAATAAATTTTACATATTGTCTAGTTTGACTAAATATAGGTAGCTAGAAACATAAATTTGAGCCTTAATAATATATTCCAGGTTTCAGAATGCCTTTTGGTAATAGGCGGTAAATTCCCTTTATCACCAAAAGTATCAGTCGCAAGAGACTTGGTACATTCATTAAATTTTACTCGAAAAATGGAAATAATTTTGTATGTTTTACAGATGATATTCAAAATATGCAAACATTACCGACTCAGTTCATTTGAACGAGAAAAGCTCCACGCGGGTATAAATAATTAATTTGTTTTGGCGCACACAAAGAGCTGTGTACTTGAGGGTTTGAGCATAGCCGTTGAAAATTTAAAAGGGAACACGCGATCCACGGCCTAAAGGTGTTTTCAGTGGTTATAAGCCATGTTGAGTGTGTTTAACATTGGCCCGTGATACTGAAGTACGCCTTTACATACATTTAATACATTTTTCAACCCTTATTAGAAAACGTTCGCTTTGTTAGTAGGCCGCCTAACTACGGTCGTCGGAAATTGGGCTCAGGATAGTCACAATTTCTTTCCAGGAGTACTGAAATAACGTTTTTTACTGAAGTAAAAGAAAGCTACAAAATATTTAATGTCAAGGTGTGATGATCAAACAAAGGACCTTTTTTTCTATATTTAGGTGTAGTGTATCTACAACGTCTACGTATGTTTGTATTTGGGCATATGAAAGTACTCGTATGTTTATCAGTAGTATGATTATTACAGTACAACCTCTGCCTAGCTTTAGGTTAGACAGGTCATATTATGACGTTTTTATTTTCTATTAGAATACGTAAATGTTAAGTAAATAAATATTATTTCTATAGAAACTATATCAATGATTAAATACTTAACATCTAATGCACAGTTTCACTAATTGGTTCAGTTCAAAGAGCTAATATTTTGAAACAAACTGAAAGTCATATTCAGTCAATAATTGCGCTGGCCAGACAATTTTATTAACCGGAACATAAGATTATCTAAATTTACCAAAAAAATCGTTAGTCTATAATATATTATAGACTAACTATTTGGTTGGTAAATTGTATGGTAAAACCGACATACCGGTATGTCGGTAAAGTTAGCCTATGTCCTTCAAATTTTATTGAAATCAGTTAAGCGATTTAGCCGTAAAAGAGTAACAGACAGACAGAGTTAATTACAAATTCATAAAATTACTAGCAACCCGCTCCGGTTTCGCACGAGTTCATTACGGAAAATATAGCCTATACTACTCTGAGAAGATGTGTCGCTTAATTTTTATCCGACGTCTTCAACAAATTTCGTTATATATTAGTTATATTTCGTTATACTCAAAATTTTTACAAATTATATACAAAAACCGTCCTCAAAAATTACTCTATCTATTAATAAAAACCGCATAAAAGCCCGTGCTTTTGATTTTATCCCGAATAGACAGACAGACACGTGGTGGGAGACTTTATTTTATAATATGTAGTAAAGTATGCATATAAGCGTTGAAACCACGATTCAATAAGAATATTAAAGTTTCGATGTTAATAAAATATGGGTGATATTTACTATTCAAAACAAGTGACAAGTTCTTAAATAATGTAGCAAAAGAATAATACCTACGGCGACTAAATCCCAGCCGAGTAGCTGTTGCTAGTGATACTTCACACACTAATTGCACATCCATCAATGCCAACAGTATCTATCAAGCCATTCTCGTTACTCCATCACAAGAAAACAGGCGTATTCGAAAGTACTTGATTTACTTTCAGAGAGGGAAGAGATTGTTCAAAATATATTTAACCAAGAACCATTTTTTGTTCCTCGAAATGAAAACTATGATAAAATTTTCATATTTATGAGAAAATCTAAGATTTACTCCACCGTTGCTATGTAAACTATCTACTGTTTACATGTAAACTATCTTCAGTGAAGCAAATGAAAGAAGATGAAAAAATATATCACATATTTTTTTATTAATACGTAAGCTTAGAGATTTTAAATCAAATTTTCTAATACATGATTTTTTAAATAAGTCCCACACTAGAAACATTGCTGTAGGACCTTGCAAACATTCACGATTAACATAAAGAACTTCAACAGAAAGACTCAGAAAAACAATTAATCGATCACACAAAGTGTTGTCCTGTGGAGGAACGGGTATCATGTTCCACCAACACAAAGGGAGGATCCTCCGACCAGGCGAGGTGATCATGCCTAGCGGGCTGCCAACGGTTGATGTTGGGTTGTTGTAAATATGATAATCGGCGCGAGAACTTCTATTACGCGATTCAGGATTGGTAGTTACTCCGTGTAGTTACTTTGTAGTTCAGAGTACCTTCGGTTGATGGCGCTGTATGTGGAGGTCGCCACAGTCCCATGCGGAATTTTAACCTGCAACACGCAGCACATTAAAAAGCGTAGAGGTGATTGCTTGAACCACTAAACCATCCGTGCAATCACTTACATACTAACTCAAAGCACGTTATAGATAAAGGTTTAAAAATACACATTTAAATTAAATCCTTTTTCAATGTTTCAGGGTTTGAAACGAATCAATTGAAGGGGGAAATAAATAATAATTTATTAAACTTATTCCATCACAGCAAATATATTCCTAAGACAACTCTGTCTAACATATAATTTTATGAAACGTTTCTTAAAAAACTAGTGCCTATTTCGACGCTATTGAATTTTTGATTACTCTCATACGTATTTAAAGATGAAGAAACTTCCTACCTTTGAAAAACACTTAACAAAGTTTGAAAGAAAAACGAAAGCTCTTACCTTAGTCCTTTTAGAAGTCACTCAATAGAGACACTTGATTTTTATAGTTATACGAGTAAGTTTAGCGACAAAACTAGCAAAAAAGTAGATGCTAAAGTAGGCTATGAACTAGAAAAACAAATTAAGGTTTCTTTATGCTTTACTGCGAAGGTGGTTATCTTAGAAAATAAACTTACTTAAGTTTAGTGTGATACAATCAAAAGTTATAATATTATGTACTTAACAGTTTAAATATAACAAACAACTAGCGCCTCCTCCCAGGTGAACGGCTTAGTAACAAACGGGACTTCATTTTCAATCTGTCACCTCAATGCTAAAATCAAGTATTATTAATTTGTGTATTCACCATAAAAATTGTAAAATCCTCATTATTAAACTAAATTTGGGTGATGAAGGATTAAGAATACGGACCCCCCTTACTCATTCCATGGGTTCCATAAGAGGTGCCTAAGAGACAAACTACACAAGACAATATCACTAGAAGGAAAAATTGAAACAAACCTTGTACCCTTCGGTATAACGTAGCACAATAGGGTCAAACCTTCTTGCTAAGAAGTGGGTGTTGTAGTGTGCCTTGTTTTACTTATAGCAAAAGTGCTTCAACAGCAGCTATGAAATTGCACTTGTCTTTAAAACAATATAGAGTTTTGAAAATTCATTCTCGATGCCACCCATATTGCAAAAGCTATAAAATATTATTAGCTTTTCGCACTAGTGAGTAGCCACTTTAGTAAAAGCCATGTTTTCAGTGCTGCGGATGGTCCACTAAACGTCGGTTGTTTGATAATAACGTTTATAAATATGGATCTGGACTATAAGATGCTTGCGTGCAATAGGAAACATGCATGTTTTTTTTTAATTTCATAATCTGATCATTTACGTCTCTTTAACATAGAAAAAATATATTAATAGACTTCAAAATGGTCAAACTAATTTTCAAAGTGAAATTTAAAACACTGACTAAATATAAGCCATTCAAGCGCCGCCATTTTGCGCGCGCTTTTGACACGGCCAATGACGTCATTTTTTATTTGTTTACTATTCAGTATTTCAGTTAATTTAAACTTATTTACAGCTTTAATCGCTTTAAAAATCATGGAAGAAGTAAATTTTACTCATAAAAACTATTAACACAGGAATATCAACGTCTATAATTTCGATGAAGTCACTTCATCGACGTCACATTTCGTTGCGACCAACAGTGACGCGTTTCGTAAGTTTGAATTTTCCTGCCTTAACGAGAAATTTTATTATTTTATTTAGACAAATTAATTTTTTATGCATATTCCGTGATATTATTATAATGGCGATATTACGGTCATCAGAGCTCGACCATTAGTTAGAGTGGCATTAATACTGTGTGTGTGTATGTACAATAATGAACTTGCTATTATGTATTTCATTCGTATTTTGTATTATTTTTTTAATAATCATGTCATTTATGTATCTCTGGCAATAATTTTGTCATTAATTCATACTTACTTGCCAGAAGAACGAAGAATATTGATTTTTCTTTTGAAGCTCATTATCAGCATAAACAATGCACATACAAGATTTAAATCGAAACTTTCCATAATAATATGCTACTTTATTTCAATAATATAGCGTTGTATTGTACAGCAATATAAGTACACCTGTTGCAAAATGTTAGAACAGTAGAATACTTGTTACTTTCAACAGAAGGCTATACCTCTGGGTGGGGTAGGAAGCAAAATTGCTTTTTTACATCGTCGAAATAGAGATTCTCCCAAGGCAATATTCGCAACACCGGCCGCAACATATTCAATCGGATTAATTTTATTAAAAAAATATATGCTGAGATTAATTCCTTAGAAATCTGCCAGTTGGTGATTTAAAAAAAAATGTTCCTTTCCTTTGTCTGTTATATACCTTACTAGCTGAGCCCCGCGGTGTTACCCACGGTACAACAATAACCGCGGATAACGCCGCGGAGCAAAGCTAGTGTAAGAAAATAGCTTTAGTTACTCCTTATATTATCAGCTATCTGCCAGTGAAAGTCCTGTCAAAATTAGTCAAGCCGTTCTAGAGATTAGCCGGATCCAACAGACAAACAAAAATGGAAGAAAATGTTATTTCGGTAAATCTACCGTGTATCAATTTGCATTTAGTAAAAAAGCGATAAAAAGTAACTTATAACAACCATTTCGTTAAAGTTGACATATTTTTTATTTATGTAGGTACGTGGAAATACATGTTATTTAAAAAAATCCTCCATTCTATAATAATAATAATAATAATAGCAAAAAGCAAGCATAAAGCATCTACGTCCTGGCTGCGGTATAGTGATCTCTTCGGAGAAACCGAAGGTTTTGTCTGTGCGATTATGGACGAAGTTATCATGACGAATAACTATCGGAAGTATATCCTGAAGGATGGTACGGTCGACATTTGTCGGGCATGTCACCGTCCTGGAGAATCTATCAGGCATATTATTTCTGGTTGTTCTCGTCTTGCTAACGGCGAGTATTTGCATAGGCACAACCAAGTAGCCAGGATCGTACATCAGCAACTTGCCCTTAAATACAATCTTGTGATTTCAGAGGTACCATACTACAGGTATGTGCCCGATCCAGTTCTCGAGAATGGTCGTGCTACGTTATATTGGGATCGATCTATTATTACAGACAGGACTATTGTAGCCAATAAGCCTGATATTGTGGTGATAGATCGATTAGAGCGCCGCGCAATGATTGTCGATATCGCCGTTCCTCATGACGAGAATCTCGTGAAAGTCGAAAAAGAAAAACAAATAAAATATTTGGATTTATCTCACGAGATTGTCGATATGTGGAATGTGGATTCGGTGATCATTGTTCCGATAGTCGTATCAGCTCACGGATTGATAGCCAAGAGCCTCGACCAACACCTTAAGAGGCTCACGTTAGGGGGCTGGATCAAGGGTCTGATACAGAAGGCAGTCCTTCTTGACACGGCACGCATAGTGAGGAGGTTCCTGTCTTTGGAGCCCTAACCACCGGTTTCTTGGTCCCTGTACCCGAAGTCGGTGGTCTACTATTTTTTATATTTTTAAATGTATTTGTTTTATATGTATATTTAAAAATGTAATCTATATGTATATACAAAAGGAATAAAGATAATAATAATAAATATTTCGGACAATTTATTAACACACAATGCCGTCTAGTCCCACGCTAAGCAGAGCTTGTGTTATGGATACTAAACAACTGATAGAAATAATTATATACTTTTTTTTTGTAAATACATACATATTATACATAGAAAACACCCAAACTTTGATACAAATATTTGCAGATCATACAAACATTTGGTCCAACTCGGGAATCGAACCCGAGACCTCAAGCACAGCAGTCGCTTACGCTACCACTCGCGCCACCGAGGCAGTTTATGTTTACTATTTGATGGACCTTTATTGGTGCCCAACTAGAAACTACCTAGAGAGAAAAATAGATGAAACCCTCGCCTCATCGGGCTTAAAATTTTACTCCGGCCATATATCAAAAATAAAAGGAAATACTGTCACCAGTTTTTTAGCAATCATCGTACCATCGCTGCATCGTGTGGAAGAAACGATTCTTTGAGAATTTATAAACAAACTTTGTTATAAAAGAGCAGTAATGGTTTTTTAAGTCTTAATTATAGGTATTTTGGTTTTTAACCGACTTCAAAAACGGAGGAGATTTTCAATTCGACCGTTTTTTATGGTGTAGGTAGCAAACGAGCAGACGTATCGCCTGATGGTAAGCGATTACAGCCGCCCGTGGACACCTGCAACGCCGTGGGCGTCAGAGAGAAACAGAAAACCGGTGTGAAATAGCGATTGGGCTGTGTTTTACCGAGTGAGTGAGGATACCGAAGGCCATATCCCAACCCTTCCTCTCATCCCCCTCCCCATCCCCCAAAGGCCGGCAAGGCACCTCTGACGCCCACGGCGTTGCAGGTGTCCAAGGGCGGCGGTAATCGCTTACCATCAGGTGAAACGTATGTTCGTTTGCCACCTACTCCATAAAAAAAGTATGATTTTATGAATATTACAGGCAAGTATAGCAAGACAATTAATATAAAATATTTTTAAGATGTTTAATCTTATCACGCAAAATTACGCACAGAAATTACGGTAATATATCGTAGAAACAGCTTGTTTTAACAATCCCTTGTAGCTTAGAAAGCTGCAACTTACAGCTCTTAGCTTTACAACTCGTAATTGTTTTTATTCAGATATGCTGCTGAAAAACCATTTAGATTCATGTCAGAACGAATATCAAAACGCAAGAGCCGTACATCTTTGCTGAACAAGATATCAATACAAAAGGTCTTTCTATTTCGCTTACAATTACAGTACGTGCTCCTTTTAGATATTATCGTAGACCACAATAGGCACCCTTCAGTTGACATGTGTTATCGAGTGTCAAGCATATTTGTATCTATACGGTTGTATAACAACTTTGAAAAGATCCATTTTCATAACGGAAATAAAATCACTAGTTTCAAATAAGACATTTTAGTTGGTGACATAAATGTTCTTCATGTTCAAATATAGTACCTAATACAAAAGCTTAGTTAATATTAATTGTATTTCATAATTAAAGAAAAATATCAGTATTTTAGTTTTCTGTTTTTATTTATATGTTTAAAAATATAAAGACCGCTAGCCGCGTTTACGTTACATTATGATGTCAGTCATGTCAGCAATTTAAGACGTTTCAACTAGTGTAAGTTACTGTTTCGGTAAATACCCAAAGGGTTGTGCCAAAGTCTAAAAATCAATTTAAAAAAACTAAAAGAAGATTTTTTGTTCTTCAACGAAGAGAAAATGCGACAAACTCCGCTTTCTGATCTGCATCAACAACAAACATCAGATTTTAATTTGCAGCGATTTAAGCTTACAGCTATTTACTACTAAGATTACGCAATGACTAGAAAGCAACATATATCGTCTTCTATTTTCATTACTTGTCGATTAAAAATTTATATCATAAATTTGAGCAATCCGATTGCAAATAAATAACTCATCTAATACTTTAACGTTCAAATTAAAATGCTTTTAAATACATTTCTGTTACAGTGAAATTCTGTTTTGATTCTAAAGTATTCTTAAATGATTTCTAAAATTTATTGAGCGGAGTTTCCACTTGTTGTAACTCAATGTATAATTCACTGTCTAATTTGAGACTTAGCGGTTGAGAAATCGTGAGTCTTGGTTTTAAGTTTACTCAATCTAAATTATATAACGATAGACTGAATAAGTTGTGACTGTTGTCCAAACTACTTAAACTTGAGGACTCTTAGCAAGTACCCTCGTGTTTTTATTGTTTGCAATGAAAGGATTAAAAGTAATGAATAAGTAAATTGTGAGACGACAATGATGTACTTGGACTAACGATTAAGGGCCAGTTTCATCGCTTGAGAATAAAATCGCAGATAGACTAATGTCAACTTACCCGTCAAATAAGTACAGATTTCGGTTTCACAAGTCTAGGATAGAAACATATATGTCAGATATATTATACTTTTATCTGTCAAATTGTGTTAAATTTTAGATAACTATACGAAACTTTATTAGGAACTGGTGAAACTGACCCTTAATATCGTCATATTTTTAATGCTCGTCACCCTTCATCATGAATGGGCCGACTCCACCGGAGTGATATCAACGACTTACAGACTTACAAAACCGGTGTGAAATAGCGCTTGCGCTATGTTTCAACGAGTGAGTGAGAATACCGGAGGATATCCCAACCCCTTCTCCCATCCCCTTTCCCATCCTCCAAAGACCGGCAACGCACTTGTGACGTCTCTGTTGTTATCGCTTACCATCAGGTGATACGTCTGCTCGTTGGCTCCCTATTCCTTATAACATATTTATATACAATTTAAGTACATCTTTGCTGATTGCGAACGTAGGGTAAAATTTCACAAGAAAATATTGTTAAAAATGTACTTGGTACCAAGTTTATTATAAAAAGTTATGAAAGTACTATAGACTTAAAAGACTTATAACTTTACCTACTCTTAGTGAACAAAGTAACGTTTTTACACAGCACATTTTGCCCGTTTTATAAAGTTGAAGGATTCAATAAGTTATGTTTTGGTATAGGTCAAAGGTCAATGAACAATAAAAGGTGAGAAGAGTTTGACGTGAAGCCCCTTAATTTAATCAGGCTGAAGGCATTTTTTCTTGATCAGGTTCATGCGAACTCTATTACTTTCAAAACTTTTATAGTTAACTTTTGTTACTATACATTATTTAAGCTTCGCAACACTTTTTCGTAAAAGAAACATGAATTGGATTTGGAAAATATATTACATTGGTGATGATACTAACACCTGCAACACAGTTTTTATTAGCGCAGCTGTTAGGGAATTCCATAATGTAGTAATTGTACCTATGTCAATAAAGAATATTATTATTATTTCCTTTATTACATTTAAATACACATATAAATTACATTTTTAAATATACATATAAAAATAAATACATTTAAAAATATAAAAAACAGTAGACCACCGACTTCGGGTACAGGGACCAAGAAACCGGTGGTTAGGGCTCCAAAGACAGGAACCTCCTCACTATACGTGCCGTGTCAAGGAGGACTGCCTTCTTCTTCTTCTTTATTATTATTATTATTATTGAGTTTCTTTCACGTCTTTATTGATAAGTTTTTCTCCTCAAGCACAATTGTTCACACAATTGTACACAATTTGATCGATCGAAAAAAACAATTATCATATCATTTATGGCTTGAAATATGTCATCTCTAAAGGGAATAGTTGATATCCCAAAAGCCCTAGGGATAAAATGGAGGCAAATACGACTTATATATACGATACGATCGACGACGAAAATACGATCTTAATAAATCTGGAAAAACTGTTCTGGTGAAATAAGAATAGACATGTGTGTTATTTTAAAAGCCCGAATTAGGATTTTACCAACTCTTAAGGGTAAAAATTCGAATAGTTATGTAACTAAAAATAACATTTCTAACTTTTACCTTCACTTGGTAAATCTTATGATTTACCTCAAAGGCACGGTAAATGTTGAAAGACATGTCTTAACGTGTTCAGCTCATCGTCTCGTACTCGTTGGCAGTCTGCAATCCAAGCCGTGATATTACAATTTCACTAATGATATTAAAACAAAACAGAAGATTAACAATCTACTTCATTTTTTACAGTTTAACGACATAGTTTTAGTGACACTGCAAGTTAAGGTTAAGGTATTTTTTTTTGTTTTAATAGCAGTTTCTTTCGGTTTAAAAGAAATAAAAAATAACTTAGCCTAACCTAACCGCTAGTTTTTATTCTCAAAACCAACATTTACCAGTCGTCACCGGTAAAACCTAACATGTACTAAATTCTAATGATAATAAAATACAAAATCCTTAAATTTACCAACTCATGACGGTAAATCCTCAGATTTACTGGTAAAACCTAAGATTAACCAATATATGGCTTTTACAGTAACACGTATACCTTAAGTTGTAGTGTAGTGTTTGTGTTAGTAACAACTGTATTAGTTAACTGTTGTCATAGACGGAATCGATATTGATTTCACTAATTGCTGGAAATCACTCAATCATTAAACAACTTGATTACCACATAAAATTAATCAAATTTAATGAAATATCAAGTATCCTTCAGTGATCGTAAGATGTGAAACCCTCGTAGGCCTAAAAGGATCCATTTGTTTTCACACAGTTGACATCTAAAATAAACTTTTGCCTCTGTTTATCACAATTTAATGTCTCCTCATTTTTGTTATCGTTTTAAGATGACCATATTTTCTACATTTAATTCAATACTCTTGCATTAAAGCTGTATTAAAGTACTCTTCTTTTTTTTCTACTTTTTCTTTTTTCGCAATTACATTTGAAATGGTTTTTTCTTTTGTCCGTGTTGTTTTTCACCTGATGTTTACATGCCATTGTCAGAATAAATAACCTCCATAATTAATGCTTAGTGAGTACAAATTTAAAATCCTACCCTGGATATTTTAATTGTCCTACACGGCAATTAGCCTTCTCTCCCTACAAATTATATTTTTAAAGATGCCTCTCCAATTAGCGAAGGCTTTCAAAAATTTTTGTTTAATTTTCTTGGTTATTTAAATAGTTGCGTTAATTAACTCATTAGTCAATGAACTTGTTGTTATTTCATGTTATTTATCTCTCATTTAATACTTTACTATCGTCACTTTTGTACAATAGTCCAGTCATTTCGAAGTAGGTTGTAATTCTACACGTAAATCTCATGTCAACCACAGATCAACAGTAAAGAAAAATGTTAGTCCTTAAGATTTGCACATTTATACACAGAAAATGGTCCAGAAAATTATTTACTAAAGATCAGGATAAATAAGGATTCCAGATTATTTCCTCGGTACACTAAGGAATATTCGAATGACTAGTATATTCTTATTAATAAAACAGTTGAAAAATTCTTCCTTTGTTTTCGTTTCGTAATTTTTTATGTATAACTTGAGGAACTTAACAGGTTGAAGACTAAATTTATCTGATTTTACGATAATTAAACCCATAGAAGCCGATAAAAGGATTTCGAACAAAATTCTAAATCCAAAAATAACGTTTATAAAAATGTTCTAATAGAAGATTTGTGCAAGTGGCATTCTATCTTTTTGATTGAAGATTTATTATCCAGTTGTCAGGAATTCGGCCAGATTTCCTACAATGAAGTATAAAGTAGGTACATAACAATAAAATGAAAATGTTCGTTTTCTTTTTGTGCTGCATAAAAGTTAACACAGCGATAAATATAAAAAGTTGATTCATTTCATTGATATGATTAGTTTTATTTACGAAAAATTAACAGTCATAAGGACTGCCGATAGAAGTGAAAACTTATAACTTAGTATGTTATTTGTAAAATTAATGTGTACAATTAAAAATTTCATAATGTTTAAATAAAAATTATCAACAAGAAACATTAGCATGTCGGTGTCGCGAACCCATAAGATTTTCCGCTAAAAAGTGATCAACGCGGCTAAACAAGTTTTCACTTTAATATCGTTTAGAATTTCTATAACCCAATTAAATACTTTGGCATATTGTTGACAAATCTTTTGCGTAAATCAGAGTTTAGATCTTTGGTATTATAATGTTTCAGGTAGAAACATTACTGGTAATGTAGCGTTATAATTATCTACCACAATTTTAAAGAATAAGTGATCAATAGATTCGTAATATTGGCCCAGGTAAATAGGCACATAGGCTTTATGATTTTTTTTTACCTAGTCGGTTTTTACTTTTATAAACTTTTTGTGACTTGACTTTAATGAGACAAGAAGTAGTATAAAATTCAGAAATTCACAAACAGTCATGCAGTGTAGGTAGGTACTGCATGACCAAACGGCACCCGACTACGGGAAAGCCAAAGGAACGTTAGGATTTAGACAGGCTATGTATGTATGTTCATCTGTTCCCTCATAGCTCCTCTACTACTTATTAAAACTTGATAAATGAGATATCGTTAGAAGCGTCTTGATCGTCCACTGATTAAAGGCTATTTGACGTATCAATGAGTCTAATGTTTTTTGTTAAAAAGCAAAAACTAAAACCTAACAAGTCGTAGTTGGGTTTAGATTTAATTTTTTTTTAATTAAGTAATTGGCATCTTCGATCAAAACATAAAACTAATTCCATAACATACTTATATATCGTGCTGGTAACAGTGGTCCGGTTATTAATCTAATTGACCGAACTACATATCTGTAACTTTTTAGTTGCAGAAATAGATTGTAAAATACATCAAATGTGTATTTTACAGAGACTATTTTTGTTTTACAATGTAAATTTAACCGCTATAACGCGGTATTGTATCATAATTAGGACCAATACCTAATTGTTAATAAAACGTATCGCATTACGCGAAGGTCGAACCTCGCCTCGACCCGGCCATATAATGTGAAATGAACCGGGAAATGATACTATTGATGCCCTTTTGCTTAGGATAATACAATTACATAGGTAGATAATAATAAAGGTTTTCCATAGTAAACTTGAGATTCCATAGTAATAAACTTTCATCATCCATTGGTTAAAACTATTGAGTTCTCATCGAAAAAGCTTTTTGGAAGGCGCGGCTGTGTGAACTGGGTTATGCTTCTTCAAATCTAATTCACATCATAAAAGTTGACATGATACAAAAAATACCAAAAAAAAAACATTCTTTCGGAAATCTAACACACCACGCCATCTAGTCCCAAGCTAAGCAGAGCTTGTGTTATGAGTACTAGACAATGGATATAGGTACATAATTATTATTATTTGTAAATTAATACATATTATACATAGGAAACATCCAAACTTCGAAATAAATACTTGCAGATCATACAAACATTTGGTCCGACCCGGAAATCGAACCCGAGACCTCAAGCACAGCAGTAGCATACACTACCACTACGCCACCGAGGCAGTTTAATAAAATAATACATTCTGTTCTGTATATTTTTTCGCTTTACAGTATTTTTTTCTAATTTTAAACAACAGTGTCATACAAAATAAATACTTTATGGTCCTGTAGGCGGGGACAAACATTATACATACTTTGTTATATACGGACAAAGAAAGATCTACCAAAACTACCTTTATCACCGCATGCGGCAGTATTTAGTTTCACTAATTTGAAGATACCATTTGAATACTCTCTCTACTATCTCTCTCTCTACTATATATAAATTATATGTAGCCTTTTAATTATCTCAGTCATGTTTTAAATGGATATTTTGTGATACTTATTTTTCTCTTTTCAGTTCATTACTTTTAAACAGTCGGGTTTTTGTTTTTATTATAATATTTTTAAATACTCAAATTGATTTAGTTTCATTCTATTGATGAGCTCACGTACTCGTGTAAAATTTACATTTCACTTCATTTTCGTTTTGGTGGTCTTGTTTTTTTTTTCTTACTTTGAAACGGAACTTGATTTTTTTTGCTTTTAATGGTCCTTAATTAAACGAGAGCTTAGCAATGCAATACTCAAAATATACCTATATCACAAAGTGGTCTGAATCTTTGAAAGGCCTTAATTAATCAAATTTGGCAATTCCCAACAGATTCGAAAAAAATTCTAGAATTTTTTTAAGGAACGGCCTATGTTCAGCAGTGGACTGTTAAATGCTGTTGTTGATGATGATGAAACAGATTCTAGATCTTAGTGTTAGGTATTAGGTACAACTGGTATCTTTTCCGTCCCAAAAAAAATTTAAAATGTTGATGTACCTATTTATGGACGGACGATTCATACTTTCCGAGGTACCCTAATGAAGTGAGAAAATATTTAAGGCATTAACAATACTCTTTTATTTTCCATTAAGAGAATCCATTTAGACGTAATATTCTCCATTAGGACTGTCTGCTCGGTGTATACTTTAAATCTAGTTTTTTATTAGGTACAGTTATAGAAGTATCACAGCCATTAGGGCTGATATTCACTTTACAAGATTTTAATAGTATTTGAGAATAGAAAGGTACTATTAAACTCTTGTAAATAGAAAAAAAATCTACTACAAGATTAAAGAGTGATTAAAGTTATAAGGTTTAAAATTTATAGAGAGTACCCTACTATTTATCTGAAATAACCATTTATTTTACGGCTTCACTGGACCCATCGGGTGAATGTTATACGAAGGTTGGTTGCTATCCCAAAAGGTTAAGCTAGCATTTTCAAAGGAAAAACTTAATAATTCGTAAAACATGTTGATAACATTATATCAGGTACTGATTACTTGAATCATTAAAAGTACCTAAAACAAAAATAGAAGAAAATGAAACTGTTCGAATTTTATCAAATAAATATTTCGGACATTTAACACACAACGCCATCTAGTCCCAAGCTAAGCAGAGCTTGTGTTATGGGTACTAGACAACTGCTATGAATACATTTATACTTTTTTTTAAATATATGTATACATAGAAAACACCCAAACTCCGAAAGAAATACTTTTAGATCACACAAACACTTGGTCCGACCCAGGATTTGGACCCGCGACCTCAAGCACATCAGTCGCATTCACTACCAATGCGCCACCGAGGCAGTAGGAGTAGGATAAATACCTATAGGTAGAAGTAGGCATGTAGGTACGTTAGTTAACTACTAAGTATGTAGTTCAAGTCACAATGGATCAACCAAGGACCAAAATATACCAAATAATAATAATAAATCTCTTTATTGTACACCAGATAACAAAAGTAATTACTTAATGCTATGTCAGTACAATTGGCGGCCTTATCGCTCAACGGGCAATCTCTTCCAAGCAACTGAGGAATGGAAATAAATACAGGATGTAAAGGGTAGTGTAGGATAGTGTCTGGTGTAATCGAGAGTAGTTGGGAAATGAAAAGAAAGCAGAGTAAATAAATATAAATAACCATTTTTATAAAGATACTAGTAACACAAATACAAATTTATATAAAAAAATATAATAAGCTAAATACATCGATGTTATACACATAGTGAATACTACCTGCCTGTTTTTTACGACCTATAAAGGTCGAAGAATAGAACCCTATAAGTTATAACATTTAATCATCTGTTCATCATAATGCGCGGAAGTACATTTTGTAACAGTTTCACTCAATTATGTATAAAAATTCAAAATATTTTATTTGTTGCAACTTTCACATGCAGCGCCATCTATCGAAGATACACTGAACTGTCGTACGACACACCGAACTACAGAGTCACTAATTCTAAATCAACCGTTGAGTCGCGGTCTAGTGGGAGGATCCTCCCTATCTGTTAGAGGGACATGACACCCGTTCTTCCACAATATTACTAGCGACCCACCACAGCTTAGCACGGGTGCGACCTGCACACATGGCGCGTAATATTTATGTATTATACACATAATAAACTTCTTGAATCACGCCTTTAAATAGTGAAATCTGCGTTAAAATTCGTTGCTTTGTTTGTTTACTTAGGCTTGGGTGTACAAGAAAAAACGGAGTTTCTTTTATACTGTGTAAAGATTTACTTAACAACAACAATGAATCATTTGAGGTACCTATATACGTTGGCTGGTAGAGAATTCCCTAGGCATTAAGTTCACCGATGTACACAAATAAATACACCTTATGGATGCATTGCCACATTGTCATATGTTTTATGAGCGGTTTTTCAACAAGCCTTCGACGCCGTTTCAATCGGAGCAATGCCAGAGCCATTCATTGCTGTGAACCAAATAAGGGAGTTTCCCAGAGTACGAACCTCTTTGATAAAAAATATCATTTTGGTGACGGATTAAGAATGTCACCACCGCTATTCATCCCATGGGTGTCGTAAGAGACGACCAAGATAGCAAACTACGCAAGACAACATCACTGCAAAAGCGAGGAAAACTTGAAACAAACCAAAGGGGGAAGGGGGGGCCACCGACCGTACCAACTCGTCTGGAGGAGTGTGGCACAGTAAGCCAAAATCTCCTAAGGAGAGGCGGTGGACTGTCAACGGTATCAACCTGGTACATTTACCAATTTACAATCCACAATTTTCTTCAAATTCTATCACAGGAATTAATAATTTGGTTGATGATGCTATGTAGTTTCTAATATGTATACTTAGAAATTAGAACACAGAATATAAAACGGTTCTCATAAGACAGACCAACTGAACGTCGAAATTAAATAAAAGTACATGGTTATATTTTTATATATTTATATAACGAAACAAACAATTGATCATTAATTTCATTCTTGTAATTACACAATTAATGCAGTTTTTGAGTTTTGTAAACTCACATTATCACAGATTCAAGGCTCTACACGAACGGCATATTTAGTCGTATCACATAAACAAATATCATTTATACATTTCATTAGCCAGTTTTTGTGAACATGTCTCACATCTGCAGATAATTTTCTTTTCAACTTTTTCATTTTCTCATATTCTATACTCTTATTGTTGTGAAGAAGAAAATCAACGTCCAATGAACGGATAGCTTTTACGACTGTTCCTCCAAATGCTATCCAATGCCTTTCAAAATGGTTTCGCTCGTCTTCGGGAAAACTTATGAAATCTGGATAGAAACCCAATTTTTTTCCATTAAATACATCAGGTAGCGGATTTCCTGGATTAAATGAAAATTCTATGCTATCTATTACATCAATGCTCTTGTTTCTTTCATCTGGCATTTCAACGTCTGATGAATTTTCGACCGAAGAGTCTGATTTTTCTAATTTTACTTTAGGCTTTTTCTCATTTTTTTTAACAATGTCCAGCATATCAACGTCTGAGGAATCTTTATGTGTAGAGTCTGACTTTTCAGGTTTCACTTTAATCTTTTTCTGTTCTTTTTTAACATCTTCCATATCAACGTCTGACGAAGAGTCTGACTTTTCTAATTCTACTTTAGGCTTTTTCTCTTCTTTTTTAACAAGGAACTTATCTATTCTATTTTTAGGGCTGATTTTAGTGGCTTTTGTCGGACTTACTTTGCTTTTAGAAGAACTAGCTTTCATTTTCTTTGATGGGGGTTCATCGTTTGAGGCATCAGCTAATTTATTTAAAAGAGAAACGTCTGTTTTTTCTTTAGAAGTTTTATACAAATGTTTGAGCTCTTCCAAATTAGTTGCCGATTTCCAATCCTTGTCGTGTCGTATTTTCGTTACTCTTGGAAATCTTACTGAAATCCCATCAGCTGTGTGTAGGTTGGCTTTTGTTAATTCGGTACCTGAAAATATACCAAAATAGCATATACTACAACCAAAACTTTAGAATAAATGCTTTACATTTAAGTTGGCTACAAAACGGGATGAATTCTTGACTTAAATAAATAATGATCTAGCATTTTGTGCTTTATATTTATTGTGCGGAACCTGGATTTCAGGAGAAAATAACAATTCTTAATTATACATACACCAGTGTGTGTAATCATATAACTTCTTTCTCTTAGCCTTTATTCCCAAGATTATTTGGGGTCGGCTACTAATATATCATATAATACTAGTAAATATTTAATACTTGCTTTTGACCGCGATTCTGATCGCGAGTATGTTCGTAATCGCGGTAAGGAGTAGCCTATGTCCTTCCTCAAGAATCAAAGTATGTGTCAATCATGCCAAATTTAATTCAAATCGGTGCAGCGATGAAAGCATACAGACTGAGTTACTGAGTTGAAGTATGGATTTCATAAAAAAATAAAAAGAACTTACCAGTTATTTCCCAAACAGGTTGCTTTTTAGGATCTGCAGCAACAAAGTCAGGCACCATTCCTTTATTGCAATCTAACCAAGATGGTACTTTACTGCTCTCTTGTGATATTTTCACCATAAGCGGCGTCAATTCCTTCTGCAGCCTTTCCAATGTACTGTCATCGTGTCCTGTGTGAACCTTGGTGACTGTCACCCATTTGTTCCTTCTCGTGTCGTGACAGCCCATCAGGAATACTGACATCATGCCACCTTTTTTGCCAGTGCCTGTAATAAAAATGAAACATAATATTATTATTTTATGAAGGAAATTTTATTAGAATTTGTGACTTTACTGTAAGCATGCTTGTAGATTTAAGTTAAATATGCATAGGTCAATGGCTTTTAATCCCATAGGAGTACATAGAGGCATATAAAAGTGTACATCTTATAGTATAATGATTTTAGTCAACTGGGAATAGAGTAGATGACACTTGGTCAAATTAGTTACATCTTATTATCTGTAAAAACAATAATTTTGTATGAAAAATATACTACGAGTAAATTAAAATATCAACTTATACTACTAGACAACTGATATAAATACTTATCTACTTTTTTTTGTAAATACATACATATTATACATAGAAACACCTCTAAACTCCGAAACAAATATTTGCAGATCATACATACATTTGGTCCGACCTGGGAATCGAACCCGAGACCTCAAGCTTAGCAGTCGCATACACTACACACTACGCCACCAAGGCAACAAAGTCAAAATAATCCATAAAATTTAATAATGGATATAATTAAAACGTAAAATAAAACGAATGTCACGAAACACGAAATGAAACTTGAAATTTAATGATTATTGGTGACTGAATTAAAAACAAGAGTGAATTAAATTGTTAACTAAAAGGCACTAAGTACACTATATAATTTAAATAAAAATTATTTACCAACTGCCGAAATCAAACAGTTATTAGCGGCATAAGCAGTAGTTCTTATATTATGTGAATGCCATATTAGAAAGAAAGAAGAAATATGTAGTACTACATAAATACCTACCAAACCAAGCTCCCAGTACAACAAGATCAGCAGTATCAGCCATTGCTCCATCAAATAGATAATCTTTTTTCACTTTCAGCCAATGCCTTTTGCCTGGCTCATATGTAGACTCCAAGTCTTTTAGTACTAGACCTTCTAACCCTAGTTGTAATACCTGAAATTGTGAAAAAGAATAATCAAGAAACATACAATATCTTATATAACACACATATACATAATTAAGTTCAATTTATGAATAAATTGCTTACGTTACCCATGGTACGACAATAATCGTGGGTAACATCACGGGTTCAGCTAGTTGGTAATAAAGTTGTTTAATTAATCTGATGTTGAAGGCAATCTTAATACATAATAGTTATAATATATTTAGATACTACGCCGGTTGGCAAAGCTAGTGTAAAAAAAGTAGCCTAAGTTACTCATATCAGCAGCTACCTATCAGTAAAGTTCTATCAAAATCGATCCAGACAAAAATTTAATAAAATGTTATTTTGTTATAAGTACCGTGTATACATAAATTGAGCTGTGTTCAAAATCAAGTTAGTTTTAAAGAAGTTTTTGTAAAAGACTAATTAAATTCAAAGGTAAAGGCATGAAGGCAGAACATGACCTTATTGAAGACAGGATAAGCAATAAATCATCAAAAACAATTAAGTAGGTACTGCATTTCAACTTTAACGGATATAAATTTATTTTTTGTGGTTTTGTTTAAGCCCGTTTTTTAAACATTCTTCATTGGTGCTCCGCTATTAGTGTGATGATAAATAGCCTATAGCCTTTCTCGATAAATGGACTATCCAACACTGAAATATTTTTTTAAATCGAACCAGCTGTTCCTGAGATTAGTGCGTTCAAACAAACAAACTCTTCAGCTTTATATATTAGTATAGATTTAGATAGTATAACTATTCTAAGCATGAAACAATACCTATCTACCAGGCAACCTCTGAGTGGCAACAGCAGGCAAAAGTTTATGATAAACTGAACATTTTTATAGAAGCAGTGATTAAACATACACAACAGTAAAGTGAATAACTGTACCTCAGCAATCATCTTTGCTAGATCTGATGGTTTTTCAATCAATTTTTGTTCAGAAAACATAATATGATTTGTTACTTCAACCATATTATCAAGAAGAAACTGTCTTCTTTTCCTTATTGGTAAGTCTATTAATGCTTGACCGTTGTAAAATAAACAATCAAATACAAATAAACACACTTGCGCATCTTTAAATTCCGATTGCTTATGAACACCTAAAGTACCAAACGGTAATGGTTTTCCAGTATTTACATCAACCATAAGTACTTCAGCATCTAAAATCAAGTCAGTTCCTTTTGGGAAAGCTTGAGGTAAATAATCCTTAAAATGACTGACTTTATGTGCCATTACGGGTTTTAATGCCCTTGAAAAATATTTAAACTCATTCCCTTTCTTATGAACTTGAACTCGTTCACCATCATATTTAATTTCCGAGAACATTCCATTTGGACATTTTTTCATTGCCATTTCTATAGATTTGCAAGCTTCAGCTAACATTGGCAAAACGGGTGTCATTATAGACAGTTTTGCTTGAAAACCCTTCTGTATAGCATCTTTGTGTTTTACAGTACTGCTCTCTGATAGGATTCTATCTAAAACCATATTTAGGTCTCGGGATGTTTGAAAAACGCTGTATGCATCTGGGTGCACACCTTCAAGTATATGTTTAGGTCCTGCATTTATTCTTAAATCACCCTTTATCAACCTGATAAGCATTTTCAAGTCATTAGCAGTACATTTCTTTACAATTTTCTTAAAATGGTAAATTTGTTCTTCTTCTTTAGTCAATTTTGATAAATCGTCTAAGAAATGGTCTACTTTTTGAATTGTGAGTGTACTATCTTTCGCTGGCTCAACTTTTGATTTTAAAAAGAAATGATGAATTGTTTCGGCAACGTCTCCTTGTTCTAAATGTGTCAACATATCATCGTGATCCATACCAAATATTTTAGAAAACAATTTCACCAATTGTTTACTTTTTAAATTATAAACTCTTTTTGATACCTGTGGTAACAATAATTTACACCATAAAGTAAGGTCACCTGTAAATGAGTCTTCGTTAGTGCCGTTTCTAAAGAAATCATTGACAACAGCGGTTTTATCTGTGTATGCATCTACTTTTGAAATCTTTTTACAGAGTTTAAAAAATGTAGAAAACTTATCATCATCTGTTTCAACTTCCTGTTTGCAACTATCAACAACATCTTTACTTGTATTAGAGGTATCTTTACTAGGTTTAGGAGCAGATACATTTTTTATCACCTTCGCTGTGTATTTTCCACTATTTTTATTTTCATACAACTTCTCCATTTCATTGAGCTTCTTTAGTATAAATTCTTGATCATCTTTACTGATATTTTCCCAATTGCCAATGTCATCAATAGAATCTACACGTTTAGTAGCGGGCCGCTGTTTTAATAACATATTCATGAAACAATCTACATGATGCCACGATTTCATACTTTGGCCTTCCCCATATGGACTGGCTACCTGCTTCGCTAGTCGCAACTCTCCACTTAGACAGTTAGTTTTACATCCTTTACATGAAGCCCTACCACCTTTAGCCCTATCAACAAAAAAAGGTGTTGATTCCGCCATAGTTTACCAGAGGTTATGAACAATTTTCAATCGTATGTAACATCAAAATGAATTGTATAATTTCATAATCAAAACATCACACATGTCATTTCATGATAAACAGCTTAAAAATTTGTTTTGTTCCTATGGAAAGCGATGAAAAACAACGTAAAGCGTGACCTTAACCGCTTTCTGACAGTTTGTCAACTATAGATTTAAGGTGACAGTGTGACACCCGTGACAGTGACAAACTGTAGGGCTGTGTTTTATGTTAATTTTTGTCTCAAGCACTTTGTAATCAACACCAACAAGAAACTGAATTTTTAAATACACGCAATTTATTAATATATGTATTAAAGATGTTTTTACTTGCAGAAAGCATTCATGCCTCTTTAATACTGGTATATTTTTAGGACCGCATAACGTAAAATAGTAGATAGCTGACTGGCGCAACACTATTGACGTTTCTTTCCACGCATGCGTACAAAACTAGTAAATATTGCTAAGGAAATTGTTATTCTATTAACTTCCACTACTAAATTTAAGTAAGGTTTACTTGTTAATGTCCTACGTAATTAAATTGTGAATAATATTTTTCATCGGTGAAACATGTTTATTTTCGCGTGTTATTGGTAACGTTTTGCCATTGCCTTAATAATTTTCACCTGAGTCCAAGCACTATGTTAACGTCTACAAATATTCGACATAGAAGGTTTAAATACTAATTGAAATGCATAATTTTTATAGGTTCTTCAAAAATGAAATATTTATAGAATCACCTCATCACGTCATCTGGTTGTGTCTGCCAAATCAAAACGTTCAATACTCTTCTATTTTCCGAAAACGTGTATCAAAACTTAAAATTAATATCAAAATAAAGTGTATGTCCTACAATAGTTACAATACCGGTGGTTTCTTGATGCTATCATTCAAGTCGTTCCCTTTGTTTAAGTTCCATAGGAACTTATAAACCTATAGCTTAATTTAATCATCAGGATAAATCTTCAAAATTGTTAGTTTGTTATTTAGTCACAAAATAAATGTGCTTTTTAGTACAAACTTATTTCTTTAGCTGATATAGATGTTTAATAGGACCTCAAACAATTAAGTTTAGTTTAGAAAAAATGCTTTTATTAAACATTGCACAAAAATATTGAATAGACATACCTAGATAAACTCAATTACTGAACTGAACTCATCAAATTCGTAAGTGAATTAGTGCAGAGTACGATATATAGCATGGATTATTGGCAGGTTCTAAATAACGTAAATGATCTATTAATACATTAAAAGGTTTCAATGTGTACCTACCTACTCGTGTGTGACTTCAATTGAGATATTTTTAAATCGCCTTTTGACTCTGATATTATTAAAGATATCGTAACAATGAGTCATAGGAGCAAATGTGAAAGTGCAAATTGAGAAAATATTATCCTTTTAAAACAAGTGTTGAGCTGAGCATTTCATAAAATGTTATATCCAAAGATGATGATACCTACTTACGTACCTATTAAGTAGTTGTAGCTGTTGCTATTTACTGGACACCAAATTAAATGTTACAAACTACGTTTCTCTCTCTTTCCAGCATCATCATGTCACCAGGAGTTCAGCAGCGACGGCACGAAGCACGGCACACTGACGTCACCGCACTACCCTTCGCCATATCCTCCGAACACTCATTGCCATTATGAGTTCTTCGGAAGAGGAAAAGAGCGAGTTAGATTAATTTTTCAAGACTTTTACCTGTATAAGTCTCCAGATGGATCCACAGAGTAAGTTTGAATGCTTTTATTTTTTCCACTTGTTTCTTAAATTTTGAAAACTTGTTTTTTAACTTGTTAAGTTTAAAGAATTACTTTCAAATAGTTATATGTTGATTTTAATAACAGTCTTTTCATGATAACGTTACAAAATATTACGTACGAGCTTTGTTGAAATCTGACTAGCGCTTTGTCCTCATTTACTAAATAAAGAAAACCACGTTGAGGATTTGAACATTTTTGCCACTTCCCAAAAGTTCTTAAATATTACTTGCAGTGTATTTAAAACTAACTCATATTTCAATTGACTGCTTCGGGGGCGTAGTGGTAGCGTATGCGACTGCTAAGCATGAGGTCTCAGGTTCGATTCCCGGGTCGGACCAAATGTTTGTATGATACGCAAATATTTGTTTCGAAGTTTGGGTGTTTTCTATGTATAATATGTATGTATTTACAAAAAAAAAGTATATAAGTATTTATATCAGTTGTCTAGTACCCATAACACAAGCTCTGCTTAGCTTGGGATTAGATGGCGTTGTGTGTTAGATGTCCGAAATATTTATTTATTTATTTAATTTTGTTTTGTTTTGTACCGTGGGAGAGCTATGCTTCGGCATGAATGGGTCGGCTCGACCGGAGTGATACCACGGCCTCACAGAAAACCGGTGTGAAATAGCGTTTGCGCTATGTTTCACCGAGTGAGTGAGTGATACCGGAGGCCCATACCCCAACCCCTCCCCCTATCCCCTTTCCCATTACCTAAAGGTCGGCAACGCACTTGTGACGCCTTTGGTGTTGCGGGTGTCTATGGGCGGCGGTAATCGCTTACCATCAGGTGATACGTCTGCTCGTTTGCCCACTATTAAATAAAATAAAAAAAAAATTAAAAAGACGTGTAGATAAAATAAGCACTTGATTGTTTTTGTTCACAATTTACTAACACAACGTTATTTAAGGGATCCCTACAAAATAGGAAGTTCTTGATCTTGAATTTAATTCTTTGTAACGGTTTAACGTAAATCGTTATGCTCGAATGTCGCTGCTGGGGGTGACCTTACGAGACCATTGGTTAATTTTTGTTCGCACGTAACCGGAAGGCTTGCTGGGTTAACTGCTCTTTCTCGGGTTCCAGAAGAGTTTATTGACACTGATACTCATTTCAAAATTTCAACGAAAAATAATAATAAGCTTCCCAAGACGTCAATAATTTAAACAATTTATTTTCTTCATTTTAAATCGTACTACTACTTCTTTAATTGAGGTAACTTTGCATTTTTTAAGTGAAATGTATTTAACTTGAAGCAAAAGCTATAATAAGCTATATAAATATAATATGGGGCAAATTATGACACTATAATCTAGTACACAAAATGTAATTAGGGAAAATAAGGAAGTGTAAATAGATAGTATAGATAGTACGGGTAAATAGCCTATATAAAGTTAGTTAGTTGGTTAGTAATTATCAAAATCTTTTACATAGTCGGGTTATAACTTTATAAACTGTTTTCTTGTGAGTAACCTCGGAAGTCGTCATTAATATTTCTGATATAGGTTTTCTTCATATTTTTATTAGTTAGTTACTACTTTTATTGAAAAACTGACCCAAAAAATGATTTTCTTTTTAAAAATGTTACAGGTGCACGAACGTGGACTCGTTGCAAGCTTTCGTCAATGTTGATGGGCGATTGGAAAAGGTGGCAACATACTGCGGAATCGACCTCCCCAAGCCAATTATGTCTAATGGACCGAAACTAATGCTGGAATTCCGTGGAACACAATCTTCGAGATATTCAAGAGGATTTAAAATATCGTATTCGTTTGTAGAAAGTTAGTATCGTATCTTAAACTCATTAACTGTATATGTATATTGAAATATTGACTGCATTGATGGCGTAGTGCTTTCAATTGATACCTCGTTACTTTCAACTGCGTTGAGAGTTGTGGATTCCCCCACAAAAATCCCGCATGGGACAATACTTCGTGTGATCCACAAATTGTAGTTCTGAGTCTGGGCGCTCTTTGTGTTCGTTTCATGTATAATTTTGAAGTCCCCGCGGCACAGGATTTATTCCTGCGAGATTTGTCGTGTGATTTTTTTTTGTTTATTTATGGTCACCACTTAAAAATGCACCATTTTTTTAATGATCTACCCAATGTTTAGGATTCAATATTCCTTGAGGATGATGCAGTTTTTTTTTTCAAATTCCGATGAATAGTTGGAGATATAGGTAAGGTTATTATGTATTATCAAAAAATTCCAAATGAACTGTGCTTGAGTTTCGGGCTCGGAGTGAAAACTAACACTGTAAGATTATGTAATGCTTTTTTTTTAATCTTTTACCTCACGGCTTTATCTATCACTTTGCAGATTTTGGAATAAACACAGGAAGACAGCTCAAAGAGTTTCCATGTGCTTTCGTATACAATAGTAGTGAGGCGAGGAACGGCACGTTCGCGTCTCCCAACTCGCCAGGACCTTATCCCAGGGATACGGAGTGTACATATTTCTTCCACGGCGGCGAGACTGAAAAAGTGCATCTGCATTTTACAAATTTTGACGTTGAAGGAGTTTCACCGTAAGTTTAAAAAACCTTCGATTAGCTGAGAATCTGCTAAAGAAGCATCTTTTAGTGTAAAACTGACTCGTCAGGTGGTTTAAACCCGTGATGAAGAACCGTACCGACTCAGTTCTTAGTTTAGGATTGGCGCAATATTATAATGCGCATAGAAATCTGAATAATATATATGAATGTATTATTTAGTGGTCGTAGTAGTTTTAACTGCTGAGTTCAAGAACGTTAGAATATTAATTAATCTGTGGTTAAAAGTTCATGGAATCATTATTTTGAGACAACTGTGTAGCGAAAATGATTAAGTTTATATTCTGTTCTTGATATAATTCTTTGTAATTAATATGCATGAATTTAGTTAAAAATATTATTTGCAACACTTTGCTCACATGAAACGAAGTCTATTTGATAAACAGTATTTTTTCTAATAACTATTTTTATTACAGGTGCGAAGCTGTGTCGGCGAGTGATTATGTCGAATTTTCGAACTATATGACTGAAGACAATAGGTTTGGTAGATATTGTGGGCAATGGAAAGAGTTCCACGTAGAGTCTGAAAGAAATTTCTTTAAAGTTACATTTAGGTCGAACGACCGTTTAGATGGTACAGGCTTTAAGGCCATGTACCAATTTTTAGAAGTCACTGACGAGTATCGAGCTCCTGCGGCACAAGATAAGGCTTCAAAATCATTCTGTAAGTATAAAGTACATAATACTGAAAAGTGTACTGGGAATCATCTGATATAGAAAGTAGTTAGAAGTATTGTACCGAAATGAGTACCAATATAAGATACTAGCCCTTATAGAAAATATCATTATATCTTGAAGCAAATCTTCAGAGCTAAATTGCCTTGCTGACTTTTTATTACTTTCCTAAAACTAACCTAACCGTGGGAGAGCAACGCTTCGGCATGCATGGGCCGGCTCGATCTGAGTGATACCACGCACTCACAGAAAACCGGTGTGAAACAGCGCCTGCGCTGTGTTTCACCGAATAAGTGAGGATACCGAAGGCCCATACCCTATCCTCTCCTTCCATCCCTCTCCCCATCCCCTAAAGTGAGGGACGCCTCAGGTGTTGCGGGTGTCCGTAGGCGGCGGTAATTGCTTACCATCAGGCGATACGTCTGCTCGTTTGATTACTTGATTACTACTTAATATCACAAATTAAAGAGTAGTTTAGTAAATTAATCGGAGTCAGTCGCAGAGAGTAATCAAAGGATGCATATTTTTAGAAGAAAATTATTTGCATTTATTTGAAGCATATACCTAAACAGTTTTCGGATTTCTTAATTCTTCAATGTGTGTGTATACACTGGTTAAAACAAAACAATCGAAAAAGTTGAAATTCAAACGCCAAGCGGTGTCTAATATAGAAAATCTAACACTTTGTTTTTCTTATTTCCAGGTATATTTGAACATTTTCTAACGCTGATCATCCTCGCAATACCACAACTGCATCATCAACTATATCATTAAATAAAGTGATATTAGATTAAATATAATAAATAGTCTACTTCTGTATATTTTGTATAATAGTATGTGCCGTACACATGTATTTACGTAGATATGCAATATTTTCTATAAAGTCGCGTTTTATGTTCTCCTCTATTACTTACCAAATAAAGCAATACCATGCAACACACAATAAAGATTTATTCATAAAGGCACGTCGTAATAATAAAATAAATTATTTAAATTGATTTGTATTTTTAATAAACTTTGTGTATGTCACTTTCTTTACATTCCAATCTTGTATTCTCTTTAACTTTATCATTGTGATGACTTAAAACTAATCTATCAAGGAAACTGGCATGGACGAGGACTGTCCAAGATGGAGGACATCTTAAATAATTAACTGAAAATAGACTAAACTAACTAAGAACAGTTAAGAAACCATCAAAATAATTCATTATTTTAATGGTTTCTTATTTATCTGGAGAACGAGAAACTACGAATTACTTAAAAATTACTAGATCTCGCATAAAACTATATACCTATATATAAAAGAGAAATACCACTCACTGATTAATAACGAAATTTCAGAAACTATAACAGCTATAAATTTGGCAAGTACGTTCTTTATTGAGTGTAGACATCCGCTAAGAACGCATTTTGCAAAACTCTACCCCTAAGGGGGTAAAACGGGGGTTGTGATTTGTATGAAAGACCAATGTTATTGAAGTTTGAGATACCTATAATATAATATATTTACAAAGCCACAAATACCGAACAAAACGAAAGCTAACTAGGAAAATCGTTATCAATTATGGGCAGTGGGTAATTTTTTTACAAAACTTAAGCCTGGCTATAACTAATCGCCAATTTCATTTAAAAAGTTACAGTTTTGTTTTCGGTCTGTTTATCACAAAAGGTCATATAAACATCACTCTGGTAAGCATCCTACCTACAGTGCAAGATAGGCAGTGGTCGTAAACATTAAAGTTGTAAATCATACTCATTTTTCAAAAGTATGACATGTTTTTAATAATAATATATCTCTAATTAGATATGGTGTATATTTATTAATTAAAATTAATTAAAATGTGCGTGAAAGTGCTACAACATGGATCCGCGTAAACGCAGGAGACGGGACTTTCAAAATTCACCCATATCCTTGGCTAAGCATAGGAGAGAAAATTCGTCAATTTACTTTAAAATAGGAGAACGTTCTCAATTCTACTGTATTTGTTTTAAGTTTGTTACCTCAGAACTTTCAACTAGCTAGGTGAACCGATTTTGATGATTCGTGAAGCCGGTTTCTTTTTGTTAAAATTTTGTATTCTGAAACATATCTACTAGGTAAGTTTTGTTTAATAGATAAGTTTTATTATAAAAATATATTTTTATTTTAATATATTATTTTTTTTTTTTTTTTTTTTTATTTTAAAAAGACAACTCCCACATTAGGAATAAACATCCTGTGTCGTGGGGGACTTTACAAACATACATGAAACGGACACAAAGAACATCCAGACTCGGGACAACAATTCGTGGATCACACAAAGTGTTGTAGGTACCGCGTGGGATTTGAACCCACGACACTTGGCGCAGTAGCAAGCGGCATGGCGACCGCTGACACCACTCGGCCAACCGTGCAGTCAATTATTATAATGCTTGTTTGTGTGGTTGAACACACTAATCTCAGGAAGTACTTAGCCGATTTGAAAGTTTTTTTCAGTGTTAGAAAGCCCAGCTATCGAGGAAGGTATATCATCACGCTACAACTAAACGGAGCAGAGTATAAAAATATGTTACAACAACGAATCATCAAAATCAGTTTACCCAGTCGAAATTCTGAGGTAACAATCATAAAAAATACAGTCGAATTGAGAACGTTCTCCTTTTTTGAAGTCAGTTAAAAATGTCCACGACAGCATGTCTATCTTTTCAGGTTGATTCACTATAACCCGTTTTATCGTAAACAAATTTATTCAATATCACGCCACGGGCAATAAATCCAGACGAGGTTGCGTGGGTCAACTATTTTAGAAATTTTATGGTCAATAGGAAAAACATAAAAAAAAAATCTATATCCACGCAATGTTGCAGTAGGAAGGTTTTAGGTACCTAAACAAGGTGCAAATTGGAGTACCTATGTAACAAAATACGTCTTTAAAACACTGCCAATAAGTGCTGACCTGAAATCGTTCTTTGTACTTAATAATTACAAAAGTTATGCAACTGAAATTAGATTAAAAGCAGCAGTTGCAGTTGCTCCACTACTTTCGCCTTGGTCCATTGGCTGTCGCCGAGTTGTGCACCGCACGTTGACAGGTGTGGCGGCGCCACGTTCGCTTCGTTTAGCTATTCTCACGCGCGGTGTCCCCACTCCGCCGTACGTCACTTCGAGTTCGTTCGCCGCTCTCTTCGGTGTCGGTCGATAGGCTGTGTTTAGCTGTTATCGAAGTCCGCGAAACTTTTTTCGAAGTTTTAACTAAGTGACAGAAGGAGTACTATATTTGTATTTATTGTGATATAAATTGTGTGGAAAACATTATATTTGTTGTGACTTAGGGAAGTGTGAGGGCGGAGTGGTACTGTGAGTGTGATTGTGGTCACAGGTGTCGCATTCCAGGGGGGACGCCGACGCAGCCTCCGTGTCCGTGCCCGATATAGTACATACAGACAGGTGGACCGCTAGACTATCCTACTTTTTTTCTTGTGAGTATAAAATTTGCATAAGAATATAAGTTGGATCTACCTACGTAGCAGAATTTAAACCTTCGGTCAATAAGACTTGTATTTTCTAAATTAAAAACGAGTTTTAGAAGCGGGCATGTGTTTATATGGACGTGGAAAGCAATTTAGCTACGAGTATAGACTAGAAAGGTTTAGTGTTAATTGTTTTAATTTGAGCGGGAAGCGTCGATGTTCGTTCGTAAACAAAGTAGCAATATATTAATGAAATGTTTACTGAATGTTAATTGAGAATCTTATTAGACGTTTGAGTACTAAGTTAGGCTAATAACACTTTGTTTGCCAGAGCCCAGAATCGATTTTTCTTTTGACGATTTGGTAATACAAGATATGAAAAAACAGGTTTAGATTATGACTTAACGCTATACATAGAAATAGGCCGATTTGAACTGTGGGTGGGCTAGCTAACTCAGCTTTGAGCGAGACGGTTTCAGCAAGATTGTTACTTCCTGGAACACCTAGTCTACTTATAGGTTACATGGAGATGTGCCGCATTCGTCACTTGAAAGTAATCTATGTAAGAAACAAAATTGAAGTGTCTGTTTTGTTTGTATTTACTTAACAGCTTTCAATTAAAGGCATATGAAAGTATAATTATATATACAACCCATGAAAAAAGAAATCTGGAATGCTGTACTGATTTTGACTAGACTTTCACTAGCACATAATTGATGTTATAAGGAGTAACTTAGACAAATTTTATTTTTAAATAAATGAAGTTACGCTAAAACGAAATTAAAGCTAATGAAATATTCAACAATTTTCAAAAAACAACTAAAATTATGGGTGAAACCGCTGAGTGCACTGCTGGTCTATACTAATATTATAAAGCTAAAGAGTTTGTTTGTTTGAACGCGCTAATCTCAGGAATCGCTGATCCGATTTGAAAAATTATTTCAGTGTTGAATAGTCCATATATAAAGGAAGGCTATAGGCTATATATCATCACGCTATGACCAATAGGAGCGGAGCATGAATGAAGAATGTTACAAAAACCGGGGAAAATATTACACTACGGGCAATAAGAGACGTAAACGAGGTTGCGTGGGTCAGCTACTGTCTAATAAAGTCTCACCTATTTATCTATTAATATATCCTAGGAATGTACGAAATGTACCTTATTACATTACAAGTCAAAATGATATTTACGTCAAGTCTTGTTTATGTAAGAATACAGCGAATTGGTATCTGATAAGCAAATGGTAACTATTGTTCTACTTAAAGATTTTAAATTTTGTTTCTATTTCCCGCCACTATTTTTTACCATATCACGAAAAACAAAAAAAAGCAATAGACAAGAAATGAGTAAGAACTCTTTAGCTATATTTGTTACCATTCGACATAAATTTCAAGTTTTAGTAGGTGCAGGACAATGAAAGCAAAATAAAATTATCTGATTACGCCTCATTTGCATCAAGCAGAGGCTTGTTTACAACATAAATAACACCTGTAATTTAAACACACTACTACTAAACGTGTGTGCACATTGGATAGGAACACTATGCCTGCGTGTCAATTTACTGGCATGCAGAATGAAAAATCGATGCTGTCATTACCGAGATTAATGACAAAATCGCAAATATCTGCTGTAATTTATTGTTGAACACAGTTAACGATAAACTTCGATCGTAGTTTTAGGACCATTTCTGGTAATAGACCACTAATTCAAACCGGTCAAATTGTACTTTGAGTTCAATTACCACAAATCACTAGAATCATTCGAAACTGGTTGTCATTTTCTCTGTTCTGAAACACAGGTAAATTTACATACCTGTCTTTATTTAAATACCTACTTATGACCCAACTTGATATTCAACCAGTTAAGTTATAAGCGACAAGCTGTGCCCCGCGTTATTCTTGTATCTTTATAAAAGTAACAGAGCAAAACTAATTCATTCAGAAAAATAGTCTAAGTTACTCCTTATATCATCAGCTATCTGCCAGATAAAATCCCGTCAAAACTGGTCCAACTGTTCCAGAGATTAGCCGGATCAAATAGACAGACAAAACAATTCAAAATAGTTTTTAACGTAAGTAAAGTACCTATACATGCTTCATTTAGTGGAAATCTGTTAATTTAAAATTACAAACAGACAATTAAATTTTATTTATTTGTACAGCTAGTTATATTTTCGAACATCAAAATTCAAAGGTTCTATAAGTACCTAACTATAGCCAGCTAGAAAATTAAAGGTTCTCGTATTGTTGGTTTCTTGCAAAATGTTAGCACAAAGCTGTCGGCCGCTAAAGGTTAGCCGCGGCTCATAAATAATTCGAAAATGATTCTAGAACTTAAATAGCGTGTATTTCTTCAGTACCTGCAGATAATATAAGACATTTAAATATATGCTATACGGAAATCAATCTCAACTCCATCCTACAATGATTGCCACTGATTGGTTTACAATCACCTACCATTTTCCTCTCAACTAAACGAAAATGTGGTAATGCCAGTTTTAGCACTCCTTAAGAAGAACTGTTAAAGCGCTGCACATCTCTTAAGGGGAAACGTGTGTCCTTAAATAAGTACTTCGGTACGTTCGCCTATATTTTTTTATGAAACTGCCAATACTCCACTTAATAACTATTTGATTGACCACACGATTGTTACTGATAGACTGTCTCCGTACCAGATAACAGAATTTAAAACTGCCATTTAAGTGACTTTATATCTAAATTTTGCTTCCTGGATCATCGTAAGGCTGTCATTTGGAAGTGAGAACGACATAATACTCGTAGTATAAAGTAACTGTAAATTATGAGCAGGTTTCAATTACAATGGAAATTCTTGGAAATCTTTACCTAAGAAATGTTTCGAAAGACTTTAGATGATACTTCAATATACCCTGAATTAGCTTTCTCCCGCATTTTGGTCGGTTATCACGGCGAAGTGTAGTGTAAGTCCTGCCTCAAAAATCTAAGTATTTCCATGCCAAATTTAATTGAAATCGGTACAGCGGCTTAGCCGTAAAAGTGTAACATATAGAAAGATCAAGTATGGATTAGAAGTCTAAATTCTTAAGTGTTTAAAAACTTTGTGATATGAAAGAACGTGCGTGTAATTGTACCAAATTTATACATCTATACAAATAGATAAAATTGGAGTCTGTTTCTAATATTAAAACAAACGCTATTCACTAAACACACATATATGTATATGCGGTACATATAGCAAAAAAAATTTTTTTTCAGAATTTTTGTCTGTGTCTGTTTGTTCCGGCTAATCTCTGGAACGGCTGGACCGACTTTGACAGGCATTTCACTGGCTGATGATATAAGGAGTAACTTAGGCTTGTTAGGTTGTACAGCGAGGCTCAACTAGTGTAATATAAAACTTTACAATCGTGTGAACCTCGCTTGCAATTTACGACATAGAACTGCATATTATGTAGTGTGTAGACAGTTTCATGACTCTCTTTTAACATAAAAGCTAGATATCGGTGTATTCATTGTATTGAAATTCACTCACATATTAAATGCAACGAATGAGTATTCGAGTTCTTATTATGGTGCGTATTGCAAACTCTTTGACAACAAAAGGTGATTTTATCCAGCCATAAATTGCCAAGTTGTAGAGTCAACATACGATATTTATTAATTTATTTTAAACTAGCTGACCCTGCAAACTTTATTCCGCGTAACTGTCACTGAATGAGTGCAGCAGATCATGTTTTTTAAAGAAACATTTATTGATGAATACCATATTTTATAACTTATCGTTTTATTCCGGACGAAGACAAATTCAAAAACACGAAAATCGTACAAATTGGTCCAGTCATTTTTAAGTTATAAGTAGTGTAACTAACACGACTTTTTTATAATATATATATATTACTGGCACTTTGTGTCTATGCAATACTAAAACACATGAATAAATGTCAAAACGGTATCTCTAATATTCTATTTATTGTCAAGCCTGACTTATTTTAACGAAGTTAATCTGGTCTACGCTTTTATAGCAGTCCACCTCTACTTATCTCTTTGACGTTTAAGGCGTTATAACTTTGAAAACGGCAAGTTACCTATTAATCTACTTAGTTACTTGAAATGTGCAAAATTTATGCTCTAAAGACATATGCACAGTACCTGTAGTTAGGAAACGATTCCTGATAAAGCAGATAGGACATTTTAATCAAAAAAATATTTGATTTACAAAAATAATTAGCAGTTTAAAATTTCCAACATTTTATATATTAACTAAACCTACCTCTGTTTTTTAATTAGTTTGCCAAAGTGACTCTTATCTGACTGGTCGAAAGCATAAGCAGGATCCAAGAGTGTTTGTCACTATACACATTGCAAATTCAACAATGCAGCATGGTGACCCTCACCATAGCGGCCTAGTGAAGTTCTGCATCATTGGGCCTTCGATCCCGCACTCCCCAACAAAACACGACAGCACGTATTCTGTCGGAAACCTGTAATCCTACAAACAATTATAATCATCACTGCACGCGGTATCACAGCTTCTTCATAGTAATAATCTGATGATTTGAAATAAACATTGTTAAGTAATTAATTGATGCTATCGACCTCGTCGTCAGAATCACGCTAATGTTTTTTTTAATTATAAACAATGACAGCTAAGCTATTGTGTCAAGATACAAGAATTCTACACGATGTTTATCATACACAGTATTGTGCCTGTTTTTGTCAAAGACAACAGCATATTACTAAGGTTAGTCAAGTATACGAACTTTTTTTTTAAAAGTCTTCAAACTATTGCTTGTAATTCGGCCTTCTTTTTACTAATTAAAAAATTTCGCATACTCTTAACGTAATTTTTATCCAAGCCTGATTTTGGGTAATGGTGTTTTGTTTTCTCTATAGTAATAATAATTTAACACAATGTACACACTGCGTTTTTTATGAGCCCATATTATACAGTCTGTACTAGTAACTAGAATTCTATAAGTACTAATACGTAAATCAAATACTTTATAGCCTTTTTTATAAAAAAAATGCTTAAGGAGGAGTATAATATTTGGCACAGTTAAAGTTTATATGGAAGAGTACAAAAAACTAAGAAAAAAATTGAAATCAATACGATTGACCCACTCAAAAAAAAATGGTTTAATTTCGACCACTGGGTTACTACTAGTGTTAATGCTTAGTAGATTTATATAAGAATGTTGATTCTCATAGTTGTCAGGCCCATCATAATTTTGTAGACAGGGTAAGTTAGGTTCCTAACGTTTTATACAAGTTTTTATACTGTACGTAGATCTGCCATAATAAAAAAATATAGAGGAGTGTCGATAACATCTTAAACGGCTACCAGGAGACTGGTAACTAGATATAGAAACATTTGTATAACCTATGCGTTGTCATCCCTTTTCCTATTCCTTATAAAGTTTTGTCAACCCTATTTACCAGAAGAAAAAAAAAGACTATCTAATAGAAATGGTGAAATTAGGTCTTCTGTATTCTTAAATCAACTTGTACTTAACCCTAACTCTACTATCCACACGAAGCCATTTGAATTTTTTCCTCTAATCGCAATGTGTGCTATTTTAATGAGCAAAATAAAAGTCTCTAATTCTTTAATGAAAATACCTTAGCTGACTGCGGGCAATTGTGCAAACAGAACATTGCCAGTGCCTATTAAATGTATATTTAAATCAAATGGTTCCCGTGCAGTTATTTAAATAGTTTATTAATATGCAAGTGGGTTTTATATAGTTAGTGTTTTCGCCGTTAAAACTCGACTAGGGAATTGTAACTACCTACTGTTAATTGTGTCTTGTACAAAATTGCCGAGTTTTAAATAGCTCCTAATAAATAAAAGTAAATATTTTCAGTAGAAAAAACCTCGTTTATTTATTTATTTCGAGTTGTCTATGTTGTCTAAGTCATTACATATGACTATGATTTTGAACTTGAAGCAATGAGACTTTGGTAAAAATATTACTTTTTAATCTAGTCTATATTTATAAATTTAGTTTTCATTATCAATAAGCTTTAAAATGATTTATTTTTATGTTATTTCACGAAATTAAAGAAGTAGAAGTAGATATTAATTAGTTAACCAGAAAAACTAGAAAACTCCCAAGAAATAAACACTTAATATTATAAATTGTAAAGTAATTCTTTCGGTCTGTCTTGTACGCTTTCACAGCTTAACCAGTGAACCGATGTGGATGAAATTTATTATGGGGATCCTATTATTTTTGAGGAAGGACATAGGCTAGTTTTCGCGCAGACAGCTGCGGTCAAAAGCTAGTTATATATACCCATACCTATAAAGGGGAAAGTAAATTGCCATCAATTCTTGTACTCTGGCGCGGAAAACTTTATTAACGTAACTTGTTATGCCGCAAAGGTTTATACTATCTAGTTCTCTAATTAATGCTATCGCAATCGGCATAGCATCTAACAAGGGATGAAAAGTTCTCATAAAACCGAGTAACCTATCATTAGTACCAGCCTACTACGAACAGAGGCTATCTTCTTAATTAGTTACAGGAAGCTAAACTAGCCATGTCAGATGCAAGATATATTTATTTTTATCGTAAATTAAATTAAGTTTTGCAGTGTCCGTAACGTACTGATCACATAATACACAAATCGAGTGACCAGTGCAGGGTTAGATAGTAGGTGCCGATTTTTTTAGTTAGTCGTCGGAAAGTTTGACTGCCTCGGTGGCACAAGTAAGTAAGCGACTGCTGTGCATGAGGTCTCGGGTTCGATTCCCGGGTCGGACCAAATGTTTGTACGATCTGCAAATATTTTTTGCGAAGTTTGGGTGTTTTCTATGTATAACATGTATGTATTTACAAAAAAAGTATATCTGTAGGTATTTATATTAGTGGTCTAGTACCCACACAGATCACACCCTTGGTTTGGGGGATTGGGGGTAATCTGTGAGTACCTATAACACAAGCTCTGCTTAGCTTGGGACTAGAAGGGGTTGTGTTAAAAAAAAATACCAACATAGGCCCCGATAACTTCTTACCAGAAAGTTCACTCTTACACTTGAAATATGTTCTTATTTTTTAATTTTTGTATTGGCAGTTATTGCAAATATATGGGGTATTTGAACATCCAGACTTGACGCAGATATTAGTATATCACGTAATCTCACTCTTTACTCACTATTTAGTGGCAACTGTTAATGCGACCACTTGCTAACTTAACCATTGCATTCCAATGACTCGATGTTTACGTGACATGAAGTTTATGTTACTCGTATTTTAATTCGTCAATCTGCAGTGGCTTTATCTCGCGAGTGTTGCAACACCACATAATATCTAGTACTAGCAAACCGCCTCGGCTTCTTACGGGTTCTTTACGGAAAATATAATATAGCCTATGTTATTCTGAGAAGACGTGCTACTTAATTTTTGCCGACGTTTTCAACAAATATCTTTATATTTTAGCCAATATATTTAAAAAAATATCAAATTATATAAGAAAACCTTCCTCAAGAATCACTCTATTTATTGGTAAAAATGACATAAAAATTCGTGCAGTAGCTTTTGAGTATATCGCGAACAGTCAGACAGACAGACGCGGTCGAGGACTTTGTTGTATAATATGTAGTGACTATGAACAAGTTACCGTCACAATTTTTGTGTTTTTATTTAAGTACGATACTTAATGTATATTATTGCACTCAAACATGGTACTAGTCATTTAAACTAAGTTTAAGTTATGATTAACCTCGAATGACTGATTGTACACACACCGAATCCTTATTAGTGTAGGGAGACCTTCAATGCATATACAAAAGGTTGGTACTCGTACATTTATGTATTAAGCTGCGATTTACATATTATTTTAACTTGCTGTAAACCCGCTTTGTTCACTTAAAAGTAGGGTTTCATCCATTCGAATTATTGAATAAAAAATAAAAACCTGACAAGGTATATGTAAAATGACGTGATAAAATGGCATGTAATACGAACAAACTTATTTTTAAATATGTATGTACGATCATCTTCACCATCAACAGTTTTTAATGGTCCACTGTTCGACATAAGCCTCTTCTTCAAAAGTAGGTTTAGTTCTACTATACCACGCTTGCCAGACGGATTGGTACAGGGTTTGTTTCAACTTTTCCTTCTGTTTAGTGGTGTTGTCCTGCGTAGTTTGCTCCTTTAATCGCCTCTTACGATGAATAGAACGGTACGGAACGGAACGATACGGGATGAATAGGGTTAGTGAATCTTTATATTCTTACCACTTATTATTATTATACACACTTACCACCATTAGCTAACATATTTCATACACGTACTAAATAAGAAAATGCCTACAATAGAACGTTCTGTAAAAACTACAAAACGATCCGTAAAAACTTAGGTGATTTGCTTGAAACATGATAAGTGCCTTCGGTTGACGTTTGTCCAATCCGTCAAGGTTCATTTCCACATGCTATCGTTTCATCTAGCAAGTGTCCCGCAAGTAATCACACAATCAACTGTTTTTTGCAAAAAAAATTGTGAAGAAGACATCATCGTAGGTTATTACGGTGGCCATTGGCCCGAACAGGAAATTTGTCACCACTTATTTTTTGTTGTAAGAACTGTGTTTTGTAAACCGGCTTTAAAAATATCTTCGACGTTATAAGTCAATATTGTGAATACCATGTCTAACACGCTTTTTGTAGGGACTTTGGATTTTGTACATTATAACTGAGAATTTGTGTAGGCAAATCAGATGCGTGGCAAATGCATTTCTTACGGACTCGATGTTAGAAGTGGCCAAAATTGTTGGAGTTTCTATCTGTATTCTTGATTTTGGTTGTAGTTAACAATCAAGATCATTACCGAATTGTTTCGTGATGTGTTAATAAAAAATATAGAAAAGGTCATAACTTTACATCGTGGGAGAGCCCGGTCGAGCCGGCCCATTCATGCCGAAGCGTGCATGAATGGGCCGGCTCGACCGGAGTAATACCACGGCCTCACAGAAAACAGGTGGGAAATAGCACTTGCGCTGTGTTTCACCGAGTGAGTGAGGATACCGGAGGCCCATACTCAACCCGTCCCCCATCCCCCTCCCCTTCCCCAAAGGCCGGCAACGCACTTGTGACGCCTCTGGTGTTGAGGGTGTCCATGGGCGGCGGTAATCGCTTACCATCAGGCGATATGTCTGCTCGTTTGCCGCCTATTCAATAATAAAAAAAAACTTAAACTTCTCAAACTTTTTTAAGAAATATTAATACTAAATAATAGAAGAATGCAACCGAAATAAAGTCTTTTTTCTACATACTACTAATAAAAATATTCTAGTTTTTTTAAACATTATTAAAAGAATAAACATTTATTTGAAGTAGGTATATGTATTTCTATATATAATATAAAACTTTGTAATTCTTTAGCGACATTGTTTGTGGTTAACCGTTTCAAACCCCAATTTTTACGTAGTGACTGATTTTTTTTACTAAAACGTGTCAGACTCAACCAACTTGTAATATTTTATAAGATTTTATAATGTAGAATTAAAAAAAATGTGGTGCCATGTCTCGAAATAAAAGGAGACCAGATTACTACGAAAGATCTGACATTATCGAAGTAATCGACAATAATGCAATATGTATTACTCATAATGTAGTCAGGTAAACGAGTTTTCTGGCAACAATCACGCCTCCATATTAAGTAGGTACACTATTACTAACTTTAATGTTCTTGACACTTCTGGTACCTAGTGATTAAAAAATAAATAGGTAAGTACATATTCTTTATCAATCAATTTCTTACCCGGTTCTCAAATTAACTTATAATAAAATTGGCGCAACGTGTTATTCTGCAAATAAAACTATTTTATGGAATGTGCATGTTAGCGACACGATAGAAACTCTTCTTCGAGATTTCACCGTTTTCAAAATGGACAAGTCAAATGGAAAATGAAAAGGCAAGTGAGGTTAGGTAAGTCTGAGTCGGCAGTAGCTGGAAAAGGCAGTATCGTCTATGTCTGTCTTGCGACTGAGAAAGAGATAGCAGTCGGAAAATTCTACACATTTCTGTTGACAGTACTACAAGGAAACATAATACTTTGATAAATCACTCCCAACTATCGATACATAGTATTATTCATTAAATAAAGTTGTATTACACGTCTTCAGAACGTTATTGTTCTGTCATGTTAAGGCCAATAGACTTAGGCGTCGCCGCCGCCCTTGCACTATATACAGAGCTTCGCAACGCAAACATGTTTCGTGATAAATAACTATAGTGATTATAAATTCGTTGCTAACATTTCTGAATTAGACACGCGTTATTCGATTTGTAGACACTGACTTTAAGAGTTGACCGTGAGTGAACGATTTATAAGAAGTAAAAGGCAGAACTGTTGAACTTGTGCGATTGTTTTTGTTTGGAAATAATATTTAATTTTATATCGTCTGTTCTATAGAGTATTGGTGTATTGGTGAAATCGCTTTCCACAAGCGTTATTTCAAGTTGTGGGATGCGATTAGTTCCGTTAATGTTAAGTAATTAACAATCCAGACGGAGTCCCGGCAAAGAGAACACAACGAAATGAAGTGACGGCGAATGATGGTTGATTATATCGTTATCAAATACACTCGTATTCTAAAGAACTTTAGGTTGAATTTAAATAGTTACTGTATTAGTATCTTGGCCGCCACTACGTACTCTGACCTCAAGAATCCTTACAAAGACAATTTATGACAATAGGAATGAGAAGTTAATTCTGTGTTACGCTTTCACGCTCTAACTGTTCAACCGATCATCATGATTTTGCGACTTCAACTGGAAAAAACATGCTAAATCAACCGGCAATACGGTACAATAGAGATAATTAAATCTATTGTCATGGTATAATGTTAGTTAGAAATAAAAATAGAAGCGTTGCAAATTAAAGATATGTAAACAAATATAGGTATATACAGGTGAACAACTTTGCTTCCGCCACTTTTTCCGAAATTCCAGGTTTTATTGTAAAAAAACTGGTTATAAATTTATGATTCAAAGTATTGTTCATCGCTAGCCACACAAACTTTCTCCCATCTTTTAGGCAGATTCTCATTCTGCATCTTCGAAAACCTTCTCTCTTTCACCGCCATGCCGGTCTTCGACTTCGACACTTCTTGAAGCGTTGAAACCACTATCGGCACGTTCTTTCACTAATAGCGGCCTCACCATCGGTATTTGAGTGCATTCGATGAGCCTCAGCCGCAGATTTCTTCATATTAAAACAGACAATTAAAACATCCCGCAAATGACGAGAATTTGGCTAGTAAGCTGACATGTTTAATCGAGAATAACTTTATGATGCAGACAGAAATCGACTAATATTTCGATGGCGTTATGTTTACAAATACCTAAGCTTATTGTATGCACTTATGTATATGTATTATACTGCAGCCATCTATTGCAAAACGGCGAAAGCAAAGTTGTACACCTAATATTATTATGACTCTTCATTATAACATTCATTAATGTTCCTGTCAGAGTTATACAAGATATGATGCCAATCGTAGCATATAAAACACTAAATTATACATTTAAAAAATATTACTATTCCTTTACCTACTTAAAAATATTTTTAGTAAAACAATGTCTCCATGTCCTTAGCTCGAAAGTAACGTTGTTTATATTTCTCACAATTTAGATCGTCGTTCGTTAACTTTCAGTTGAACAATTCGAGTTAAGTATTTTTTTGTCTTTGTTTAGGCCTATTTATGATTTAACATCTACTTTATTGTGTTTTCTATTACAAATTTTAAAGTTCTAGTAAAAGCAAAAGCTAATAAACAGAATCTTATTTCTATGAAAGAGATATTACAACTATCACTAAGTTTGTTTTGTAGTTACGAAAGGAATTGAGATTCGAAATATCTTTTTATGTTTGTTTGCATTTGTTTAGATGATAATGTGTCCCCTTTTTTACTCGACAACGGCGAAATCAAAAATTCGGGTAATAGTTTAGGCAGGCATGTATGTATGTTCTATTGTAGCGTCTAAATTACTGAACCGATTTTAATAAATAAATAGTCCGGGTTGCAGATGTCGCATAAATATTATCAAAATATTTTATTTTTCTCATTTGTAGATATGTGTGTATACGTCAATAAGGAAACATATTTTCATAAAGATTGTGAATTCCAATAGAGCACAGTGTTGTGACAGAAAATTATTTCTTAAACGCCACTTCTTAAATGCCATGTATGAGAAATATTCAGATGGATCACCTAGTTGAATAACGTAAAGGGACTATAGGAATCTTCACTTAAAATGTACTCAACGCCATCTAGTAATAATAGAGTAGTTCCGATTTGAAACTAAACCTACATCGCGCTATTAATGTTTGGCAATATATCGTTATCTTCATTAGGCATGGGATTGGAAATCATATGATTTATGTTTCTAATAGCTTATTTGATGAGTTCATAAAAGTGTCTACGTTGCAAATTCATAGAAAGTATTTAATTCAACACGTAAATGGTCACTAAATTCGTATTCTGGGTATGACGGAGCAAACGCAAAACCAGTTTATTCTACCGTAGCATATGAGGAAACCTGTCAGTGAGAGGCACACCAGACCCACCTTGCTATATCTGAGCGCAATAGATGTTTTGCTTTAATCGATTATTTATTCCCCGACGAAAATACAGCCAGAACATCTGCAAAAGCCACGTGCGCTGTACTGGCTATTTAGTTACTATTCAATAATTGTCTCGTTGATTGACTGCGTTTTGTTTTGACCGATTTCGTCTTTTTCTTCTTTAGACGACGCCGTCTCAAACTTAAAGTAAGAACAGTTTATATAGCTAAAAAAACATAATGCATATATAAAGAACTAATATTACTTATTACACAGACTATAGAAACGTTGAGCAAATGGTCATAACTCATAACTATATTCAATAACGGGATTAACGGAAACCGAACCAGGGACCTATGAGATTCCGAATGCAACGCAGTCAGTCACACATACACGTACTTAGATTGTTAGAATGTTTTTAAACATTAAATACCGTTTAAAAAGTCGAATGTAAATTTTTTGTACTTGCTTAAAAACAAGGTCAGTACTAAGAAGTTTTTATCTGAAATCAGTATGGGTATAATGATTAGTAAATCGTTTGCGAAACAATCAGTTAAACATAGTATATCTGTTCAAATACCTTTACATTGACAATATATTATCGTCTCGAACAACGTCACGGAATGCTGCAATCACATTGTTTTATCTAAGCTTGGAGTAATCTAACCTGTCGAGGAATGTTTGTAAGGCCAGCGAGACAGCATTTTGTGAATATAGGACCTCATTTATCGGATGTGACAGCTATGAGAATTGAGCATTACTGTGTGCATGTTTAGATACGCGAATCATGAGGACAGAGGGTGACAAATTGGATAATTAGTTTGTAATCACGACGCTGTTCCTACCGTCTTATTTGTTAAGAAATTCTTGCAACATTTTAGCGTTATACGAGATTTTATGTTGTGATGTATGCTGTGTTATGTAATAAAAGTAGTGTTGTATTCTTATTGGTATAAAATATAAAAATACTTTAACGTTATGTTTTTTAATATGCAACAAAAACATAAGATTATGTTGAGGTCTATCTTGTTAGATAAAGAATAGATTCCTGTCCTCTTATTACATCTACTTAAGATTTAATGTCTAGATGACATGTAGTATTCTTTGATCGAGTGTTCAAAGCATATTCTTTAATATTATTTGTTACGAGTATAAAGTACAGTAATCTACTCACACAATCATTACTTAGTTAGTTTTCGCAAGTAAAATAACTTTTGAAGTCATCTACAAAGTGCAATTATGACTGTGAGGTCATAATCTCATTAAATGAATTTTATTCCACAAATACGAAGTTAACTCTCAATTTATTCACCAAGAATTTCAATAGGGAATTAATTTTAAGCTGAACTGCCTGAGCCCAACAAGACACGATTCCTGATTTCAATTGTAAACTATAAATCGTTGCTCTAAAACCACGGCGTGTGTTAACCGTTACGGGGAGCGGCCGAGCTTTCCTGACGAGGTAGGCTAATGTTAATACCTCTCTCGGAATTATGTCTTTATGAGCCTTTGCATTTGAAATTTTAGAGTTCGTAATCTTCGTTGTAAAACAATTATCTTTGAGTGCCCAGTTGCGGGTCGAAAGGAGAAATAGATGGCTGAGATAGATTTACGATAGGTAATCATATGTCATTCATTGAGAATGGTCGGCGTCTGTTTAGAATGTAAATAACATGTGCCAGGATTGACAACTGTAATACTAAAGCCTGTAAACTGAGTGTAATTACATGTTGCCTCATGTGTCTGCATTTTCTGACTGATATTAGTGTTCATTTTGCCTAGTAAATAGCAGGTGTAAGCCATAAAGTATAAGGCTCTCTAAACGTTTTTAGTTTCGATACGTTAAACAGTAGGTAAAATACCTAATTAACATTGGCATTAATAAATAAATAATCCACAAAGAATACCGCACACGATGACACACCTTGCAAACTGTGATTCAACGTAATACTTTTATAAAGCTTTGTGTAATATTGTAATCAAATTTATGTGATTAATACCTAACATAACACGTATTCGTTTTCACGTACAATATTCTAAATAATACAAAAAATTATGGAACACATAAATTGTTAAACATACCTTTGTGTTTTTTAATGGCGGGATAGCTTTCTTATGGCAAGAATTACCTGTGTATCAAACACAACCCAATCCCATTTTGGAATTTTAATATGTATGCATGTATAGAAGACGTAACCGGCAAAATTATGAATATCAAGTGATGATAATGTACTCTAACCGATTTTCGACCACTACGCCAAGTCTCACTCAACACAGGGGATATTACCGGGCACAAGTGTGTGCGCAAACACAGGTGCACTCTCTGTTTTCTCACTTTCACAAGCCGTTGGAATGACTATCCTAAAAACATTTAAAAATATATTCTTGTTACTTACTACACAGGTATTATATACTTATTAATATCACTAATCCATCTAATCTTATTACATGAAGACGTTTCTTTCTAACAAATTCTTCTTTCTTTGTGAAGTGAAGGACCGAGATGGTAACAGGAAATTCATCTTTGTTTCACACTTATAACATTTGCACGATAAACTGACAGAGTTCCCATAAGGACTTAATTCTTATGACAACTTCTTAATTTTCATTTAAAATTATACTATTCAGCAGTTTATCATAGTATTGTCAGAAATCTCTTACATCATGTACATTTGGATAAGAAATACTATTTCTGTTACTGAATACGTGTTCTGTAACCGTTAGACAGTAATGTCAGCAATTTGCATCAAACCGTGTCGCGGTGACAACATGAGCGCGAAATACGTCACCTCTGTCACAAAATACCTGTCGTGACTTAGACTTAGATATTACTTTCTGTCTATGTTTCTCAACATACACGTCGAGCCAAGCGCTTAAGGGTAGAACATAAAAGGTAACTGGTTTATAGTCATTAACAGTTAGAACAGGGGAATTTTAATAGTGTTTGATAGTAATTCAGACAGAGCCTGTTTTATAGGTAGCATATAAAAAAATCTTTTTTGTATACCGATTTCACGGGACCTTCATTGTCAGATAGGTGATGATATAAGGAGTAACTTAGGTTATTTTTTAGATTAGCTTCTCCCTGCGACGTTATCCGCGATTGTTGTACCGTGGGTCTCAGCTTGTATTAATATAAGTCTAACTTAATACTGAAATAAATAAACTTGCTACCCGACAACGTCCCGTAGATAAATTATTTAAAACGTATAGGGTCATCAATACCAATACTGACTTCGCAGTTGACCAACCTTCGATATTGTTATGTCAACATTGTTTTGAAATGGAGTGTACTTATGAAGCACAGTTGTATTTTCTTAGCTTTCTCGCAGTATATTTGTTTAACAAGTTCTGAGTTTGCCTCTATTCTTTACTCAGAAACTAATTACATGCACCTTTCTTTGTGAAAAGGTTGTAGAGTTGCGTAAATCTATTCGTCGGTGTCGGTGTTACTGCAACCGGTACCAGTTGTGAGGTTTACGATAAGTGTCCTACTTACCCCTTTGTTTGCACACAGTTCAGTGCTGAGGAGAACGATGAACCACTAAAATAATGGAAAAGACTTATCCCTCGAGGGTGGTCTTTATAGATTAAAAAAAGGCAACATTAAAGATGTAACAAAAGCATTTTTTTTTCTTTGTTATTTTTACGAACGAATTACTGTCTATACATCGTCTGAAAACAAGACATGTTTTGATTTTTGCTTGCTTGCTGTATTTCTCCTTGTTTTAACCCGACCGTAGTCATAGGCAGATAGGAATATTCCTCGTTTAGAAATTACTATTTTAGCAAATAGGCTTTTTTCATTTTGGCATTTGAAAGCTTACCGATTTTTAAGTTGCTTCAAAAAAGTAATAAGGTTAAATATTAATTGTTCGAATGAGTGCGGTGTGTACCGGAATGCACCCGTCGATAGTAGTCGACCTCAAAACCAACCGAGGACACTTTGTGGTGACGACTGTACTTTTAATTATCATATATTTGTATCTGATTAATTATTTGCAAGCTAGTTAACAATACATACCAAAATATTATATAATGTCTCTGTTACATTATCATAATAATTGGAAATAGGTATGTTCTGACTACAAAATGAAATATATAACAGGAATTAGCATATTTTTGTGCGAACACGTCTGTCATCGCTTACACTGTGTGATATTAAAAGAGGATACATTGTTGAAATTGTAATATTGAAACAGGTTAATATGTTTTTTGTTTTTGTAACCTGTGCATGTTTTTTTATAATTGAAGAAACTTTTTAGAACATTAAAATGTGTTAATGAGACGTAAACAGGGACAAAAACTGTAGGGGCGGTAAAACTTATTGTGTATACTATAAATGGTTAATTAGCACCTTTATCTTTATTCAAGAAACAGTTGAAATCGTGGCTGTTCCCAATGTGTTTTTATTCGCTGTATGAACTGTTCAATGGGAACTAATTGTTGATTATTTCTAAGACAAATTTGACATGTTTAATAATTTTTAATTTATTGACAATTTGGAATTATAATTAATCTTCACTTATAGATAAGTGATTTTATTAATTAGCTTATTATAAAATTTTCAATGAATACCACAAATTTTTACATGTCATGTCAGTATGACTAAATGTAAGAACTAAATAATAATAATAATCTTTATTCTACAAAGTTAGTTCACAAAATAATGTAGGTACATAATTTATCAGTAAATATAACTATTGAACAAAATATATCTCTGGTCCCTACACTAGGATGCCCTGTGTCGTGGGGATGCAATTTTTATAACAACTTATGTACAACATTTCATGACAAATAACATTATTCTATTTTTTTAAATTTAAATCATGCTCAAGTCAATATGGTCGAAATTAGGCCACCAGACGGTCAAAATGATAACCGTAACCGCTTCCGCGAGACACCTCAACCGAGCGAGTCGACAACAGAATCAATATTAGTAAAAAAAACCATACCTTTCATTTCATTTTGTTTTTTTTAAATTTATTTCATATTTATCACAGCTGCACATGCGTGACTATTTTGACCTTGTCCCTGTCACATTCGTTGGCACAAGTGTGCATGAGTCATTCATGTCAGAAGTCAATATAATATATGAGTAAATAATATATATAATAATACATATATAATAAATACCCTGTGTAGAATGATACGACTATTACTTACTGTACATAGGTATATGTATTTTTTGTTTTCTAAAAAAACTAATCTCGCATAGGTTACAAAATTTAAACCTCGAACTATCAAACCACCTATTGCGTTTCTAAATTCATTGGACATTCGAAAGTTAAAATGCTATATTCCATATCTATACGCATGGGTATTCTAAACCTTTTTAATTTTAAAAACAAATTAGTCAGCGTTTAGGTTTTTGTAAAATAAATTCGCCTGAAACGTGCTATTAGTTTTATTGTCTTTAAAAAGGTCGTCTAGTTAGTTATCTTTTTTAGTTACAATAGTACAGAACATAAAAATAGTGTATAAAAACCTAAGATTAAACGAGAAGTTAAGTAAAATGTGGCTTTTATTGAAATAATCGAGTTTTATTTAAAAAATTGTATGTCAGGTTGGGTAATGATGATCAACGAAAAAATAAAATGCAGACGTTATTGCATTCATGTTTTTTTTCATAACAGAATAAATCGCTCAGCGCTACTTTGCTCTATGTTTTATACCTAGTTCCTTTTTTATGTAGCACAGTTATCTTGATCTACTGCGATGCCATTATTGGTTTAAAGTCATTACCTGTTATATTAACACCCAAAACGTATTTAACTTTTATTGGACATTAAAACCTTATTGAACACTTTATATTTACCGCACAATAAAAACAGAAATGTCAGAACTTCGATTGCATAATAACAGATGAGAAGGGATGTGCCGATTTGATTCGATATTTTCTAAAATCGTATCAAATTCAAACAATCGCTTTTCATATAAAACTAATTCAAATAGAACTTCAAAACTGATATTTCATGTTTAATGCTTGTTAGATTTGAAACTTTATGTTGTGTAACTTATGAAGGGATTAAGTTATGAAATAATTTATCGGTACTTTACATCGCTATAATTTTGTATTGACCTTTGCTATCGTTGTCAGAACGAGACTACAAACTTCTAGTACCACGAATATATGATTATTAAATTGGTTGCTTTGCTGCTTATTTACAACCTTCTATTATACCTAATAAGTAATTACATGATTAAAGTTAAAAGTAATTAAATAAAGTAAACTAATTAAAATCTTTGAACTGTTTTCACACCTGCACATAAATAAATATTTACACCTTCCCCCATGAAATTTAACAAGCAAGAAAAGTACCAACGAGCAGTTTGGACATCCACAAGAAATATAGCTCTACAAATATTACAATTCTACCCAAGATAATTATGTCTTGTCATATATCTCTTATTTATTTTTTAATTGGCACAAGTTCTTCGAAAAATATGTAATAATAATAATAATAATAATAAACTTTATTTGAAAAACACAACCCACAACCAAAATACAGAGTTTCAAACACATTAAAAATAAGATCTTAACAATTACTTTTTTTTTTTTTTTTTGAGACTGCAACATTTCAAACGTCAATCAAAGGCAGATGTATATATATTTATGTAGTTAAATGTTTTAGAGTTACACCATTTTTATCGATTAATCAAGGCGATTCGAATTACGAATCATTGCGATTCTGAAAATTTACTTGAGCTAAACCAGCACATTACTAAATACCTTTCCAACATATCGATGACACATTTACTAGAACAGTTATACAGTCATCGAGATTATATTGTTAATATCTCGATGTTAACAGTTAATGTTTGTTAATATCCTGAAATACAAAATTCAAATAGAATTGACAATTGACAAAAATGATCTTATAACTGCCTATTACATAGGTTCTCATAGATTACTGGAACATAAATTTGTGTGGGAAAGCAAAGTTATTCATAACGTTTGTATGTCTTAATTAATGTGTTGAGCTCCAATGTGTTAGACCCTTTCTTCCCCTCGTGAATCGTTTTATTATTCAACTCGCAAGGCTTATATTATGTCTAACAAACACAACTGTTGTACGAACGTTTGTGATTAATAAGGTTTAGTGTCCAATATATTATAAAGAAGTAACTCAGCGGAGCTAGTCTAAAAAAGTAGTATAAGTTATTCTTTATATCACCATGAGCTATCTGTCAGGGAAAGTTCCGTCAAAATCAATTCGCTCAAATATTAACCGGAACAAACAAACAGACACGCAAATATTAAATAATATGATTTTTTGATGAAGTACCGTAGACACTTTCATATGTATTAAGTGACAGCTGTAATTTTGAGATTACAAACAGACATTTCAATTTGTATAGATACATATAGTAATAGACAGACAGGTAGATAATACTTGATTTGTACTCCAGAGTTTTACAAACATTATGAACGATTAAAACGGGCAACACATGTAATCTCTGATCTTTATTTAAATTTACATGCTCAGATCGAGCATGTAATATATTATCTTAGAGTGATTTCTTCCATGCAACCTTTGGATTAACTAGATTCATACAAACTAGGTAGGTACTTGCATAAAAGTTCGGGACACAAAGTTTTAACTTATAAAATATTTACATTTATCAATACAAATTTTACTTACCTAGTAAATAATATCTACTCTTTAGGCCATGCAACTTTTTATCTTAATACTTATTTAAAATTAGAGAAATTAAAAATATAGATCTGTAAAAAGCAGCTACCTTCGAGCGCACACCTTTTAAAAAACCAGCGCTCCAAGAATATAATTAGACCGTGTCCCATCTATCTTTGTTTTGGGATGCCGACGTCTTTAAACGTCTTTATTACGTGTCATTAAGGTTTAAGAGGAGTAAAACAAGGAGAATCTTTCAATTAACACTGATAGCGAATGACGTTTACGGCCCAGCGGACAGTGACGATGATTCGCCGTGGCAGGTTTCATTTTAACTTACAGAGCCTAAATAGGCGTAGAGAAGTCAGTTTTTAATTAAACTTTCCTTAATTAAAATCAAGTTTTAGTAACAATACAAATATAAAATATGAAAGTAAACGATCTAGATTCTACTCGTGTATTTATGCCTATTATTCTCTTGTACAGCCTTGATGCCATAAACACCACAATTTTTTCCTGCGTTTTATTTCTTTTCCATGCCTCGTCTAACCACAGATCCGCGGAGGTTCCATATCCCGCGGTTCTTTTGAATGTGCCTGCGCACCGTGTCGTATTCTCTTGTCCCTTCCCCTCCCCTCTCACCTACCCATCCCACCGCCAAATCCTCGGGACCACGGTCAATCGTCTTTGTTTGTTAAAAGCGCTACAAAACCAACACGTATACACACAATAAGGCTTCTTTCAACTTTTTGTTTTCTAATTCGACAAGATCTCGGCTGCGAAGTTACGAATACAAAAAATGTGTTCTAGATTGATATGTTATGTATGACCAATGAACAACAATTACTACTATAAAATGTTGCAATTGTGACTTGCAATTATAAACTGTTAAGTAATCTTTTATAGCGAAAACATGTCGAATAAATAATCAGAGCTTATATTGTCTAATCTGAAATAGGATCTTTCTTTGTCAACGTTTCCTTTGTGGTATCGTAACCATTTTTATTTTGTCCAAACACTTCTCTTTACGAAATGATTAAATTACCGTATCCACTCAACCTTATAGAAGCCACAGCTTTTGCAATACAGTTAAAGTTTTTTTGTAAAAAAATATTTTTACCGGTATCCATTAACAGCTATCGGTATTCGGTCAAAGCAACCGTTGGAGCGGATAATTGATCTAAAACATAATGATAATTCACCTCGCAATACTCATAATTTCAATTCTAAAAGTCTAAAACTAAAACTAAAACACTTTGCAAAAGTTGATCAAAAAGCTACATTTAGTTAAGTTACAAACATTTTAATCTATTTAGGTGAACTACCTAGTCATAGTATTTTGGATACTTTGTGCTCTTTCATTGACGATGATAATAAACGTTTCAAAATATTCCGATCGTTATTTAAAGGTGCTTAGTATCTTGCATTTTCTTGCTCAACACATGTTACTAAAAACATATTTAAAATGATGTATTGTAAATCTACAAATGTAAAAACGTTACAAATAAAAACAAAATTAAAGTGGTTTTCTTTAATGTCAAAAGTATTTTAAAAAGATTTTCAAATACGATTTTATCGACAAACATCACAGGTTCTTGTGCACCAAAAACTTCCACTCTAATTGTTTTCATGAAATGTATTGTTTTTGTTGAAATTTTATTCCTGTCTCGTCTTTTATTCAAAAATCCTGTCACCGTACATCCGACCACTATTTTAAAGTGTCTGGTTTCATTAGCTGTATAATTTTAAGGCGCTTACGAATTACTAGTTGATTATTTTAGCTCGGTGACATGAATCAGTAAGCATTCTCTCACGATCTAAAATGACGTCAGTTTAAATATTTTTCCGTCTGCACGAAGCCTTTATGACTGTTTTGTTTCATACAACCGTAATTGCTTAGATCCTTATCATTATTGCTTTGGACGGAGGGATAGCTCCCGGCTAGTCCTAATCTCATTTGGACTTGTGGTTCAATAAAAAACTTGGGTCTCGGTAATCGTGGGAAGGGCTGATGACTCTATGTCGATCAACCGCATTGTTTGGAATAACTCTATTAGAACACCATGAATTGTTCTTTCTTTAAATTAACCGTAAAGAATTCTAAAGCTCTTTATTTTATTTTTTTAATAAATAATAGATTACTGTCCCAGAATTCTACAATAATCGTATACAGACTATTAATCTTTTTAATAATTTTATCTCGAAAAGTGCCGCTATGCAACTAAAACTGTGTTGTGTATGTGCGAAAGTCTAAAAACAGCAGGTTTTAAATATATTCATTTTAGTTTACATCCGATTTACGATTAATTTACCTTTCTTGCACACTTCAAGGCTTTAGGAGTGTAAATATAAATGCTTATTAAAAACATCGATAAAAAGTAATCAATAAGGTTCATATTTATCTTGCAATGCGGTTTCGACTTGACCGCCCGTCACAGGTAAGTCAGGTAACATGCACGCATTCACCCGATCCGTGCGTCATACGGATGTGGGTTGTACTCCATACATCTGTAGAACCAGTTCTGAGAGAAGCAGCTTTTTGTCTTGTATCGTGACCATTTGTTTGCCATCGCGGTTCGCCATTAGCTGCCTGTTAGATGTTATGATAGACGGATGGGTGGGGTTTGTATAACCTTGTAAAGGAGAATTTCGGAGAATAAAATATGATTTTGATTTAATAAATTGTATGATGTGTTTCTATAACACATTTTTGAATGAGCTTGATTTGTATTATTATTAGTATTACAATGACTGAATTGTTAACAAGTCTATATCGTGTATTGTAAATCTATCTATATGAATAATTGGCATTGAATTTAATTTGTTTATGTATACTAACAAACAGTTATTATGTCCTTTCTTGCGTCACGTTTAACATAGTAAATAAGTTTTACCAGCTTTAAAAGTCTTCTTATTTTTTAGTTAAATCTTGACGGTATGAGCTCGACCTGATAATATATCGTGAATAGATTATAGATACTATTACGGTGGTCTTCATCTCGATCGAATCGATAAATTTTCTTTTACGAATTAACGAATTTGGGGCTTTAGACTAAAAAAAACATGATAAAAAATCTGAAATAAAATTGTTACTTAAAAGAGTGTGTTCTGTGTGTATATGTAGTGCGTTTTTGAAAATGAATATATATATACGATACGTACCATCGTCATAGATACGTTATACGTGTCAAACAAAAAATGTTGAGTAGGTATATATGTTAATAAATACTATAACTTACTTCCGCACTTAAGATTAATAATAGCTTTTATGTTTTGCAACTATTCATCTGATCGAGTACACGATTACGTACATACACATCTTACTGTATTCGCTATGGGAACATTAATAGCAAATATATCAAGTAGAATACTATTATTCAGAGTAATGTTCACATGTTCTATATAAGATTTCTCCCACGAGCTCCCATTACGACTGCCACAAACGAACATCAATCTCCGGAACAATGGACTTCATCGCTTATCTTAGGGTTACCATGGTATGCAAAATCTCAAACTTGTTGAAAGGATTGCGCTGTCAAGCCCTTCCGTGAAACAAACATACCTTTATTATCAACAATTTTAAACACTGCAAACGCCGTTTGTTGCAACTGCTATGGCTTCTGTAAATGTAGAAACCATAACACAAAGTTTGTGCATTTATCGCATGAGCTATTTAAAACCGCTTTTTTACAGCGACCTCCTCCTTGCATCGTTATCCTCAATTCTGAGCGTCGTGACCACTATTTGGAGCTATTGAGCGAGTGATAGCGCGCCACCTGTTTCTATCTTGAGCAGTGTTTAGAGCAGCATGGATCGTAGTGCCGAGAGTAGTGCGAACTTGGTCTGCCCAGCGCAACGGGCTATGGCCCCTGGGTCTCTTCCCCTCTACCTTACCCAATACCATTAGTCTTTAAAGATTATCGCCTTCTCTTTTCGCAATATGGCCAAAGTATTCAACGATTCTGCGAAGGGACAAGATCTCATACAGCACCATCAACCCCTAAAAGTCCACTACTGGACATAGAAAATCCCTATCCTTAGAAAGGAGGGTTTGGCCTACTTATACCACACCAGTCAGACGGGTTGGTAAAGAGTTTGTTTCAAGTTTTCTTCAACCCAAGAGATGAGTAGAGGTGGTGACACCCTACATTCTTTATTAATCTCCATATGGACAGTTTCATATATATAAAAGAATTATAGTACTGTTATAGTATAATCTAGGAAATCCAAGAAGAAATTTTATTTAGATCCTCATCTGGCCTCTGCGACATGTAAGGTTATGTGTAACAACTATGTTTTTGTGATAACCCTAACGATTGATACTACTATAAGCGTCGCGAATTTTTCAAACCAAATCTACACCACGTGTGAAATGGCGCTAAGAATCGCTGAAGTAAGTCGTGTATTACTTTGTTGTAAAACTAATGTTACGTGCATACGGATCGGTTTCTAAGTAAAACAAAGAAGAATAGACACAATAATATTTGGATAATAATAAATGTTCTACACTGTTTACTTCACCTTTACATTAGATATTTGTAACTGCAACGTTTTTTATAGTACTGTAACGTTATATATAGTTTAAACTTTTGCCGATATTTGTTTTGCACCTATTTAAGTATTCATTCATTAAAGTCACTCGGGTCATACAAAAAAAGGAAATAAACATTCGAATTCGTTTCTTAAAGCCAATAAAATAAAACGAAATAAAAACATTTTATTACTAAAACCTTGTTTTTTCATGACTTTTGTTTTTAGATATGAGTTTCTGATGTCATGTTTTATACAGAACGTCTGCTGAGGTATCTCATTAATTTATTTTATTTATAACTACTTCGTGTTCGCAGAATGCATTTAAGTATTTTGTAATACAAATGCCAAATGAGAGGTTTTATGAAAACCAGTTGTGGACCAATGTCAGTTCCCTACAATAAATACGATTTTCTATTAATAGATTTAAATTATGTACGAGTAGTACCTATTAACGTATGTAGTTGTTCTTTTTTCATTACCGTTCTTCGGTAACAATTTAAGTTTTTTTTTGTAGGTGCGTATGTCTATACATATCCTTATATGTAAGGTAAGTTTCCACTAGGTGTTGAGTATTTAATGGTAATGAAATACATTAACATAGCCATACATATGCTAACAAGACATTTTGAACTAATATTTGAATATAGATCTTTTGTTTTCTGCTCTCACGAATTGCGTTGCGTGTAACGGAACTGTGCGAAATTGTAAGTTGAAGGCGTCACAGCGTGTGAACACTTTAATACTATGTTTACTCGTGAGAGACTGGTAAAAATAATGATGACACTTTAATATTTATTTTACTTAAAAAACCCTTATTTAAACGTTTTTAAACTGCTGTTTAAACAACGTATAAGATTTTAAACAAGTGAATATTGAAAGCTAATTTAAAACTTTGGGAGTTCAAAAGTAAGTTGATTAGTATATTTTTAGTAGATCGATCGATTTACTAGATAGATAAAGAAGTAAAGTTTCAACACGAAACAACTTTGTATAGACGTAACTTTCACAATCTCAATATTTTTTTCCATAAAACCATGGGATTACGAACTATTTATATTTTATTACAATTAATATTTTTAAATAAAAATCTTAAAAACAACGCATTAAACAAATATATGGACAGACATCATTTCAAAGACCCGTACTTAGGTCCACCATAGGGTTGTGGCCAATTATATTTGAAAACAACTTTTTTATGAACTATGGTAAGTATTTCAATATATCTTTCTTTAGCTACTTTTTTGTAGAACCAAGATGTGATGATCGAATATTTACTTACATTATAAAAGCTTTTAATTTAAATTTATTACAGACTTAACATCTAATGGCAGCTAAACTTCTAAGGTACCCTAGAAAAAAAATAAGTGAAAAAGTGGTACTTAGGTATTAATCTCAAATATGTCTCGGAAACCATAGACTCACTGAAGTAGTAGGAATGTACTACTCTTGAGACAACTGTTTTTTACGCGAGTAGTATTGTATTCCTACGTTAAATAAGGTCCGCTGACTCCACTTTGGACAAATTATTCTGTCACTAAGGTATTTAAGTTATTGGAGCGAGTCCATTCAAATCCTGCTTTGCTTTATAAAGGATAGTCAATAAAAGGCATAGCAAGGTTATAAATCTCCGTGACGTGTTTCTTTCCATGCAGGTCTTTAGTATTTTTTATAACTAATTGTCATGGAATGATTAAGGACATGATAAAGGGATTACAATTGAACTGTCGTTCTAAAAATTAGACAGTAATATTACATCACATTATCATCTCATATCAACAGCCACTGCTGGACATAGGCCTATCCTTATAAACGAGGTTTTAGCCGTTAACCAGACGCGCTGATATAGGGTTCGTATTTAGGCAGTAGCGATAAAGTTGTGAAACGTATGTGGATGAAATTTGGGCCATCACACCACCTGTTGGCACGAGAATAGAACGCTTTGACTTCACCTCGCCCGGTTGAAGAATTCTTTTTTTTATTATTATATAGGGGGCAAACGAGCAGACCTAACGCCTAACGTTAACCGATTACCGCCGCCCATGGACACCTGCAACTCCAGAGGCGTTACAAGTGCGTTGCCGGCCTTTTAGGAAGGAGTACCTACGCTCTTTTTTTGAAGGTTTAAAGGTCGTATTGGTCCGGGAACACCGCAGGCGACAGTTCATACCACAGTTTTGCTGTGCGCGGCAGAAAGTTTCGGGAAAATAGCTCAGTTGTGAACTGCCAACCATCAAGATGATGGGGATGAAATTTCTGTCGCGTAGGACGATGGCGGAAAGATACGGCAGGGCTCAATCTCAACAATTCCTCGGAGCACAGAGAGACATGACAGCCGTTCCTAAACATAAATATACACACCGCTCCTTCCTTTACTTTTTGAGTTTTAAGTTGAGTTGATTGAGTACCATTCTCAAATCTTAAGAATTTTCAAGTCATGCTCAACATTCATAGTGACATACTGCATAAAATTCCAAGACTAATGGGCTTTATTACGTGATAGCGATCTTTCATAAAAAGCTTTTAGATTCACGATAAACAATGAAGTGGGAGATGATTATAAATTAATCTTGTCAAACGCGGTCATCACTTTTCATTCAGCAATTTCTCACATCTTGTATAATCTCGTCCACTATGAAGAAATGTTGCATAAATATGTAGTTACTTTGACCTTTTTATTCAATATTTTCACTTTTATTCATTCAACTGTCATTTACGTTGAGTAAATATGGTTGGTTATTTATTTGTTAGCCCCTATAAAAGGCCGAACAAACCATTTAACTTTATTCGTTATTTGTATTCTCTAGTCAGTTTAGCAAAATTCAAGTATTCTTCTTGTAGTTTTCTTATGAAAGGGATTTTATGTAAATTTTCTTCGCACATATCTATTTATAAATAATTTTACGAAAATTGGTTTCAATGCAGAGTGGAACGTAATACATAATAAAAACTCTTTTAAAGCAAGTGTACCTATTTAGTTAAGAGCGTGTGAGAATATATTTAGGTAGGTACTTATAAGAGTTATAATAACTAGAGGTCATTAAAAGAAATATTAATAAAAAAATGCTGTCAGATTGAGACTCTTTTACATTAACTGTAAATATCAATCTCTTTTCTATGCTTCAAAAAATACACAACGTAAATTTCAAAACTTATTTTTTATGATATAGGGGGCAAACGAGCAGACGTATCGCCTGATGGTAAGCGATTACCGCCGCCCATGGACACCCGCAACATCATTATTAAAGGGAATTATTCCCACCATTTATTTCTTCTATCCATGTTGTTTAAACAAAAGATTAAGAGATATGTATTGTACAATATGCTTCGGAGCTCAAGGGCTGATGTGGCAACCTTATTTTGTATTACAGCTTGCATCTAAACAGGTATTATTAAACTTCATTTATATACAATGTTGCGTACTATAATCATTGGTTAGGTCCCTACGAAATTGTTTCGATCCGTCCCTGTCGTGCATTCAATACCTTTCATCGTGTCATTTTAAACACTCATAATATATGTAACCATTTGCTGGATGTGAATGTATAACTTTTAATACCACTAGAAGGAAATGAAGAAAGAGACAGATACAGACCTAGTTTTCCTTAATTTCAATTACATATTTGAAAAACATATAAGCTGATGATCGTTCGTGAGAAAAATACTCGACTAATGCATTACAATTTAAAATTAGTTAAGGCGCTATGATATGTACACTCAAAACCAGGGTTTAATTAATAAATCCTTTTTTTCAAGACACATGGCACTAGGAATATTCCTGTGTCGCGGGGCCAAACATACATGAAACACGAACAACAACAAACAGATTGTTTTGACTAATCTACTTTATAGTATGAATTTAAGTAAAGTATGAAAGTATAATGACATATTAACTATAACGTAAGAACGTAAACACGTAAGAAAGCATGTTTTGGTATGATGATATAATAGAACACAATATCTGTGCTGTAGTACTTATTTATAATAGGCGACATGTCTAAGCTCTTTAAATTTCCATGATTATTGATGTTATATATAAAAATATTACGCTGCGATCTATTTATTATAACGTATTTCGACTAAAACTTAGACTCCTTCCGCATTTCCCAACGAGATTTACAGAAGTCATTAGTATAATTAAAATATATGCAAAAATGAAATAAAATTGATTAAGTATGCTTATCTTAATTTAATGTGTTATTTATTTATTAACAAGACCTAAAGGTCAAGAATACACGTACACAGCATTCCAATAAACGAATTCATAAGACACTTACCTACTTAGTATGTTTGCAATGCAATTTTCTTCTAATATCTTCATATTAAGCAAAGGAAATCAGTCATTCAACCTATGTTGTACTCGTACGTCACGTCACAGTTGCTCTATTCTCGTGCCAATAGATGGTGCGACGCCACCAATCTGATTCCCTCACGGCTGGCAACTTTATCGCTTCCGCCTCGGCACACTGCAAACGCAATGTAATAGCAGCCTTATCTGAAACAAAAGAGCCGACTGCACTGCCATGAAGTGCCGTATTTTGGTACGTTTACCCTATTTTATAAGACGTGATACTAGGAACGTTATGTTTGAATGGTCCTTGGTGTTTCGATAACAATATCCATATTTATTTAAGGCCTATGTCGGCGAAGTCGCTTTTGGAATCTGTAATAGATACTTATCTGTGTGTTGCCATGTTCTTAGAAATCAATTGTTCTTTATGGCTTGTATCTACATGACGTTTATACTTTCTTTGTTTGTTTCAGGTTAGTATCTTCGAATATTTATATATGAAACTGGAAACTGGTAAAAGAGCGGTTTAGCCGTATGGGTGAGTTGTAAAGCTTACAAATGTACATATAAATCTTGTTTGATTTATTTATTAGTAAGTCATGTTATGTCCTGATTTTAAGCGTTTCATTCCGAAGTTAGTGCAAATTTGTTTTAGGATTTTTGAAACGAAAGCGGTAACACGAATGAGTAAGGCAGAGGTTAAGAGGCCCATGTCCTATAAGTGGGGCATACAAAGTAGTTGGTAAAATCTTACCATGTTATAAAGCTCTGCCTACCATTAAGAATACATACAAATAAAAATTAAGGTTTATGAATATCTGATGGAGCTTTTGCAATAAAATTGAAATAAGATTGCGGTCGGAGTCTGCTCGTATAGACATCATACCTGTTAAATTATACGATCACCTATTTCGTCTAATGTTTTTATGCAATGCATAAAGTACACTCTCTTATGCATTCTAGCCGTGAAGTTATGTGAACAAATTATGTGCCATTTGAATACTCGATCGCCGTTGTTTGTGCTGAGTAACTGATGTTTCGTATAATCAAGGTCCTTTACCTTTTAAAGTCGTATCGTAAATATGCAAAAAATGCCGTAACAAATGATTTCCTTCTTAAAAATATATTTTAACAAGTCGTGAATAATTCATAATAAGTATTATATTTGTTCATATAATGCCTTCAAAAACATTTGTAATGAATGTCACTGAGTTTTTAAAAATAAGTGTTTTTATACATTTTAAAAGCACTGTAAGGGCTATTTTAAAACATGCTACATAAATCATATTACCCTGCATCAGAACAAATATGTCATTCAAATCAAGCTCGACGTTAGCTTGCGTCACATATTTGTCTTGTATAACATAATCTTGTCTAACTGGCAGTCGACGCACGCGCAGCTAACATGCATGGCATGCACGCATCGAATACCATCGCGAACATTGGATCTTGTGTTTACAAAGTTTATTTAATATTATATCCTAATTTTTTATCCGATAATATTGAAGCTTAAAGGAAGAGTTTTGACAGTCTATCTATACTAATATTATAAAGCTGAAGATTTTGTTTGTTTGAACGCGCTAATTTCAGGGACCGCTGGTCCGATTTGAAAATTTATATGCTATATATCATCACGCTAAGACCAATAGGAGCGGAGCCCCAATGAAGAATGTTTAGAAAACGGGGGAAAATTATTACGCTACGGGGCAAATAGTAGACGTAAACGAGGTTGCGAGGGTCAGCTAGTGTACTCGTATGTATATTTGTATGTATTTTTTTTTTGTTTCAATAAACTGAATTCTCAGCACTAACCATTACGTAGTGATGAATTTAATATTAAACTGGGTAATACGACCACATGAAAATAATAAAACAAAAAGGTTAGATGATACTTTCAAGTGCTTCACAGCCTAGGAGCTTAAATCGTGGCATATAAATCAGCTACTAATATCCTTGATCTCCAATGCTGAACTAGTAACACCTCACGACTTCGAGCGCATCTGGCCAAATGTTATTATAAGAACCTCTGTGATAGAACGAAGTATTTTCAACGGTATTGAGATCGACTCTTGAGGTGCAGCTTTAAGTATATTTATAAAGTACAACTATTATTTTTAATGGCGATCTATCTACCTACCAATACACTGTTATGTTTTTATAATAGTATAGGTATTAAAGATACAGAAGGATGTTTATGATGAATGATAATACGTAAATGTAAATATTCCTACCACTTTTGAGGGTTTTAACAATCATTGACTGATATTCAGTTCTTGTACGAACTTCTAAATGTTGTATTCATAAGTGGTTTAGATGAAATCATACAGAAGTGGCGATCCAACGTCACGGTGTCTGACGGTTGCTCGGGTCACTGCCCCTGAACTCGTCTGCATTTCCTCTATTTACTGGTTTACTGGTGTACTAACCTCATGCTCGGGCTTATTTAGGGCGTGAATTAAATGAAGATGCATTTATTGTTGAAGACAATTTCATAAAGCATATTACTTGCAATACAAACAATTCTTATCTTCTGAAATATAAAAATGAATTATGTGACGACAACGGCAACGTTATGCTTCTTATTTGAATGTATCACTACACTTACCTACTAAATTTTTAATACACTTTTATTACCTTTGAACTCGATTTTGACTTACTTGTTTAGTCTTAATGAAGGTCTTATATCATCATTAACGACTACAAAAGCAGAAAAAATAATAGTTAAAACTAAAAACCATGCTTTTGTAAAGAGTCTAAGTTAAAAGTCGTTTTTTGTACACTTTTATCATAAAATGATTTTTCTTCTTGAACTTGTACAAAATTATGTAAGTAAGTAACATTATTTCATTCTATTGTATTCTATTTGTAACATGTGAAACGCCGTCACGAACTATACTTTCAACAAATCAAGTGTTATCTTAACTAACTCTTGCGTGTAATGTTCGTGTGCAAAATAACCCATCTGCATGTGGTGAAACCGGGGCGCGCGCGACCTTTGACACTAAATCCAAGATGGCCGATGGCTAAGCCGTCAATCTAAATGCTTTTACTATCCTTATCTTTCTTTCTATTCTAGCTTTTGTATGTTACATATTCATTATGTCGCAGATTAACAGATACAGACTCGATAATGAACCGCAGCTCAGTGGTTTAGACTAAATTGAATGGACTTTACAAAAGTGGGCATGAAATAGTCCAAAGGTCGGTCCAAATTGTAGTAATAAATTATTCCATTGATAAATTATTGAATTGTTATCTATGTAGACACGAACAATTGGAAGCTATACTAGATCTATTATGGATATCGAAAACTATTTGTAATGTGTATGATGATTTGTAACTCTCATGGTTTCCATAACGTCGACAAATTACATGGTTTATGGTGTTGAATTTCGTAATGTAATTCATTTATCTCGTGTCTACAAGACACGGGGGCTTATAAAAGAGCAATTTCATAGAAATGGAACCTTCCTTGCACGCAGGTGAACATATAGCGGGTTGATAAAATAATTGGTCATTACTGTTGTGGATGTTTAATAACATCTAAAATTATCCTTTTACGCTTTAAAGTAAGGCAGTAATAAATAAAAAAGTCGTTTATCTGTTTCGGTATAATATTAAGTTTTTAATCATGATTTTGCTTACAGAGTTTCGTCTTCGCTTCGAGACTATTGTAAAAGCTATCGCCATAATATATCCAAAAAAGTTCAACGCAACAAAGAGTAGTGTAACTAAGTTACATTGGCAATAGCTATTTTTGAACGTAATTTTTTTGTTTTATTTAAAAAAACTAGAGTGAATTATGCAGTACAGACTGTCTATTCTTTCAAATGTCCTTGTTATCGTTTTTTATTATCTAAGGGGTTTAAACGATATATCATCCACAATAAGAAACATCTCTAGTAGACACTAGACTATACTCGGGTAGGCAATCTATTTCACAACATCTATAAAGTACATAAATAAAGTATAAATAGTTGTACGTTTTTAGCACTAAGATCATCATGATGAAAGAAATAATGTTAAGAGGGGTGATGTAACTTTTTTAACACATAATTAAATTATATTCTATTGCAATAAGCAGTCATGTCCGCTCATTGCCATTTATAGAAAACATCCTTGTTTTTACAGCACCAATCATTAAGTAAATTTCATATATTTCAAACATTGGATTTTCGTAATTGCATAAAATTTTCTAAGCAATAGTGTCAAATGAACGGATACGTTACATGATTGTTTGCAGATAGAATAAACACTTTCGTGCAATATCTGCTAGCAATAAGTAGGACTCACTTTCTACTGTACACATACGTAAATTGTTTGTGAAATGTAGTCGGGGAAAAAATGTAATGGTTGATTTAATAAAGTATGATTATAGGTTTTATAAACTTTGCTTATAATATTTGAATTTGTTGGCAATATAAGCGAATGAGTTGACTATCAGAATATACATTACAGTAAAAGTAAATTCTCAGCAGTACTGTATCATATCTTTAAAAGTACAGTCTCAAATCTAAGGTTTAAGTAAAGTAGTAAAGTCATTACATTGAGTCTGTTTGTACACAAATAACAGCAGTTCTCAATATGGATGGTGTTAAATACTGTCTTTATTGCATTAATATAATCTGAGCTTCCGACTACATACAAGCCTGATATACGATTATGGTATTCATCGATAATATTAATTTCATTAAATAACCTTTCGCATTTCACGACCTTAGACTCGGCATTTGCCATCAACGGCTCCAACTCATGAAAGCTGCTCATTATCTAGCAACAAGTATATGCCCAAGCTACTTGTTAGGTATAAGGCGCTCATTTAACGCTTGTCTCGTGCCATTATAAACCAACAGTGAGGCCTACTAAGCCTTGCTTTCTACCTTACCTTAATTATGTGATGATAACACGAAGCTTATATAAGCTACTACTTTTATCTTACAACGAATACTTGATAAGGACATGTGGGATAAAACTGATAGATGTGTGGGGGGGGTATCATGTTCCACCCAACACAAAGGGAGGATCCTCCGACCAGGCGAGGTGAACATGCCTAGGGCGGGCCACTGCCCTACAGTTGATTGCAACGAGAACTTCTATTGCGCGATTCAGAATTGGTAGTTCCTCCGTCTAGTGCATTACTTCGTAGTTCAGTGTAACTTCGGTAGATGGCGATGCAGTATGTTATGCTGTACCTATGTGGAGGCCGCCATAGATGGATAAAATAAGTCAAACTTTGAACTTCGATTGCCTATTACCAAAACTTATTCCTAAGTTAATTAATGAACAAGAAACAAGCTACCACTATTATTAAAGACCTAGATCCTCTGCTTCTCTAATAACCCTCTTCTACAGGACTACAACTGACCACAAGTTCAGTTTGTTGTTGTTTTAACATATACATTTTCTAAAACTACGATCAACTATGTTCTATATATAACTTATAACAAAACAATGGAGGAAGGTAAATCTTAGGTATTTTGTATTATCCTACTTAAATCCATTGACACCACAACTGTATTTGTTTAGTCACGTTTATAAATGACTTCAGAATTGTATGGTAATATTGTGAAATTGTAATAATCAACTTAGTTAACATGTTGTGTTTCAAAATAGCACCAAATCCTGCATTGAACTCACGTACTAAAATCTATAGAGTTATGGACATTGTCAAATATTTAACAGCCTATTATTGATATGTCTGTACACATTTAATCTTATTCATAATATTGAGATTAGTGTAACAACACATTACTGTATATTGCGAGACTTATACATTGTAAATAGCGGTATTATGGTTAGTCTAAATAGTTTTCATGTGCGATAAATTTCAATATTTAATACCGTAAAGCACACGTGACTATAAATTCATTTTGAATATTGCCTTATTTAGATATCTCTTTTGTAAATGCCTTGTATGACTGCCTCGTTGGCGCAGTTGTAGCGTATGCGACTGCTGTTCTTGAGGTCTCGGGTTTGATTTCCGGGTCGGCCCAGATGTTTGTATGACCTTCAAATATTTGTTTCGGCGTTTGGGTGTTATCTATGTATAACATGTATTACAAAAAAAATTATAATTTGTATTTATATCAGTTGTCTAGTACCCGTAAAACAAGTTCTGCTTAGCTTTGGACTAGATGGCGTTGCGTGTTAGATGTCCAAAATATTTATTTATTATTATTATTACATGTTAACTTTCAATAGTCCTCGTTAAAGTTGTTGGGTACGTAGTTTAATTACTTGATAAATCGTCATCCGGATGTTGTACCTACTATATAAACCTGGTACGATAGTTTTTTCAGTATTTCACAAATAAGACTAACTTTGAGAACAATATATCATTTGATATCGGATTTCTAGTGATCCCTACAATTATAGGACAGCCATACAACCAAGTACTGAATCCACTGAAGTATCTTTTCCAACACACTTTTCGCCCAAGTAGGAAATCATTTTTTTTTATCACCTCTGAAGACGTTTGAAGCTTGTACCTCATTTTCATGCTCGGAACTTACGTAGGTTACTGAATGATGTATAAAATCGTCAGTGACAGAAGTGTGAATGTGATGAAATCAATGATTGTTTAAGGTGAAATACAAAAACAATATTTATAAATATCATACTTATTTTTAATATTCAGTACGTTTAAAATTGAATAGCACCTAACAGTTGTAACAGTGTATAATCATATGATATATTTTATCCTTATAATCCTCCTGTAAGGATAATCTAGAGCCAAACCCATGGGTTTCAAGACAGGATTAGAAGCACTTGATTTCCTTACTGACATTAAACCCATTTCTAAACGTACCTTCTTGTTAAGACACTATTGTGTTACAAAATGCTACTGTAGGTACATTGTGAGTTAAAATTTTCGCTGTAAAATATGCTTATTGTTATTAATTGAATATATGACTGTGTTCTCAAATTTTGCCTATTTGTTTCTTTTTAGTTTATCTTCAATTAAAATTTATTTTTTATATTCAAATCAAATTATGTCATGCTTTAATAATAAGTTTATGGCTGTAAATAGTATATTTACAATAATACAAATAAATAGTATATTTTTCTTTTTAAAAAAACTTTAATATTATGCCAATCACAGCGCTATTTATTATTAACGCTAAAGTCTTCAAATACTACCGTCGTTCTTGTTACCTACTTAATTTTATATTTTTATTTCATTTTAGTAACCTCGAACAAAACATACAAAAGGCAAAGCAAATGCACAAAAAACAAAGTTGCTTTCTTGCCGCCTTGTTAAACTTCGTGTTTTGTAAACTAAATCTTGCTCAAGGCAAATATTCGGGAAATTACAATTATGTTTAAACTTTTGTTTACTTTAAATTGTACTACATACCAAGTTTGTTATATTCTTGACATAAATGCCAATATCTATAACGTCTTACTAATTAGCTTTATCATAAGTTTATGTTACTAGTATTCTAAGCATATTAAATACAAATTCTGACAAGTCGATCTAAATACTCGGACTACTATGTTTAACTTTCAAGTTTATTCTATGGTGATCTGCGTGGATGAGAAGTACTGACAGAAATATCGCATATTTTGCATCTAACTTCGCCCACTTGCCAACAGTTTACCATATTGACATTTATACTGATTGCATAAACCATCTTCACCACTAAACATAACGACAGGCCAAGTAGGACTGGTTGTATAAATAAACAGAATTTATTCTTAGCCTCACAGGTTTATTGGTTTTGCCTCAATTCATATAGATGGAACTAATAGTTTTCTACATTCATACGTCTTAAACCGCCAATATTAACATAAAACTTTTAGTGTGGTCGAAGAAAATGGAGCCACGTTAGTACTGGTATCCCACCTATATAACTCTCTCTAACTATATCATTACCATCTTCAAAACCTCTTTCAAACTTATTTGGTATAATGAGTTTTCTTTTTCCTTTCCTATCTTCACTAAATTTTACTTATCTTAACGCAGCACTTATCCATATCGGGGTAACACTTTGCTCGTGAACTTTTTAATAATTGAATTTGATATATAAAATAAATCGATAAACTGAAAACCCCTTTTAGCTGTGGCGATGTTAAACGGACACCTAAGAGGAACAGTTTCCAAACCATGGGTGGTCTTATAACATATTATATACATTAACCAGAAACTTTGAAATATTCTAATGCGTTTAATGAAATTAAATGTTGTGTAATATCCGTTATCCAAAAAGTAAAAAGACACGCAACGTAAACATTAGGAATGCAATCATGTCGTCAGAGATTTGAATGATAACCATCATCAGTTTTGCAATGTAAGTATTTTGATAAGTAAATTATCTGTATATCTCTAACATTATGTATAGTTTTACTTTCTGATTACACGATGAATATTTTTTTTATTTTTAATTTTACGAAATCATATTGCGCCTAATTACATAAATCATCTTCATTTTGATTTGATATGGTATATGTTTTGTATCTTGTAGTTCATCGATGCTGGAAATTGGGATTTATAATAGTAAGTCGCGTTATATTATGAACTAAAAACATATTATTTAGTATCATAAAATAATTAAGTGCCTACTCAATATTTTACAAATCATAAAGTAACCTAAGTCGACTTTAATATCGTAAATAATTAAAGTGGACTGAGTCTTCAAGCATTGTCACGTCCACGCCATATTTATTAAAATGATGAAAAATATGCAAGATCTTCGTAACCTTTGTTTTCGCTATTCGAAAGGTATTTAAAAATGACCGTTCTATATGAAAAAACGAAATGAAAAAAAGAAATGGTATACGTAAAATAATTGTACATTTACGGTAGGAAGGATGTCTATATATATAGGCATATATATTTTATATAGCCCTTTTAAAGAACAGCCAACCCCAGGTTCGATATAAGAAGCGGGTGATTTACGACAAGACAGGCCGCGGGCGACAGAGTTTCTAAGAAGATCTACAGATTACACCGCTCTGTAATACACAATGCATTTAGTCCTACTTGTACCTTTATTTACCTAATACAGCATGAGAACCATGCTAAAGTCGAAATTTCAAACAGTAATTGGCAATTGTTTGGTTCATTTGAATTCAATTTCGTGATATTTATAGCGTTTAAGTGACCATACACCGGTTCAAAAGTCACTCGTTCTAATATCGTTTCCGTAGCTCGTTATTTCAAAATGTTTATAGGACATTATTAAGGGTACTTTCATGCATTTCAAATGATAACTGTATTAATTGGGAAATTGTGTTCAGAGAACTTTGAAAGTTGTCAATAGCAAAATGTTTTGATATTTTCTGTATGATTATAAACGGGTCTACGTAAATGTGTCCCTAACCTATGTCCACCTAGTACTTAAACATAGAGAAAAATTCAGTAAAATGTATTTTATTGCGCAGTGTATTTAATCATAACGCATAAAGTTTGTCTTAGTATTTATTTATTAATTTCGTTATTACTCAGTTAGTTTAAGTGAAAGTCTACTTTAAGATAGGCTAGATACTGTTCAATAGCTTATTGTCATCGTATGCTTGTACAATATATGTCCTGTACTGTTCTACGGCAGCTGGAAAATTGCTTAGAAATTGTTTTAATGCTTCTGGAAATGGTCAGTCATTGTTTTGACCTGACAGCATACCATTACCGTAAATTTGCAACATATGTCAGCATAGTAAGTTAATACTGCTACTTCCTCGAACGTCTTAATAGCACTGAGTAGTTTAAACAGACTGCCTTTTGCTGTAGACAGTATTCTCTTAAGAATTTATCTGTAACAAAATTATATCAATATATCACATTCTGAAGATACCATCTTCCTAGCCTTTATTATTCCCAAGATTATTTGAGGTCGGCTAATAGTTCAACCGGTTTTACCTGAATATCAGTTTTTCCACGGAGCGACTGACATCGGACCTCCGCAACCCTAAGTGTGAACTAAATTCGAAGATTGAATTAATTTTCAGTATATTTGAGGGCATTGACTTCTCAATAACGATTGTCATAGATGTTCATGACAACCGGGACACGGGCCGGCAACACTGCCTTCTACCATACTCCAGGTTACTGTTAAGAATTTCTTGTAAGAAAAACCCGGGAATCGAACCCGAGACCTCTTTATCGGCAGTCGCTTACGCTAACCAATGGACCAACGAGGCAGCAAGATACTATGTATATAAAATTCTGATAAACTCTGAATCATTCAGAGATTATGTTCTCCGTTAATAATAATGTGTTATATTGTTATCTTACAGTTGCACTCATCGTTTGAGCCTTCTATATTTGAGTCGGAAGATATGAATTACCATATTATCGGATATAGCTCACTAATCTCCGTTATTCATGGAACTAAACTGTTTTATACTATCTTATAATACATTTCTCACGATACGATCGAAATATGCTATTTATATCGACATAACTGCTTTGATTAAATATTTATGATGACTGTTACTGATCCCGTGATGTTTCACGCATCATTTTACGACGGGGTTCATCACGAATAACGGTAACATTGGTGCATTTGATTTGAGTACGAATATCATAAAACGCCTCCTGAAATCATTTCTAAATAAAATCTTAGATATAGTTTAGAAATGTACGGTTCAAAGGCATTGTAGTTTAAATAGTAATCGTCTAAATAATTGAAAACATTATTACGCGAAAAAATTTACACAATTATTCTTGTGCGTTTCCTTTGTAATTTGTGTTCATAAATATAAATTTATGGGTTAGTATAGTAGACTCCGAATAAGCCTTACTAGGTATAAAATAAATGTAGTCAAAAAAAATCAAGACTTGTTAGGACTTATGCGGTTCTACCTAGAGCTCTTAGAACCGCATCAAATTTAGCTCAGTTTCAAGACTTTCAAGATACCTTAGGTATTCGATTTATTTCTTTTTCATACCACAATTTTAACACTATGTTATTATGTGTGCCAAGTTAAAATGCTGTGATATTTTAAGGCTCTTTACTAAAACTGGTATAATAACTATATAATACTTGTATAACAAAGTTCCGTTATGATGTAAATCACATTAAAGCCTCACGTTCGTGCTTGTCTAGTCAGCCCATAGAATATGACAATAATTGTACATAGTGTGAAGCTAGAAAATAATATGCGGTGCATAAATCATTGTTTATCTTCTTGAAATATTAAGATGTTTTTTTCTTAACTGCCTCAGTGGCGCTGTGATAGCGTATGCGACTGCTTGAGGTTTCGGGTTCGATTCCCAAGTCGGCCCAAATTTTTGTATGATATATAAATAGTTGTTTTGAAGTTTGGGTATATGTTTGTATTTACAAAAAAAAAACTATATATTATATGAGTTGTCTAGTCTAGTACCCATAACACAAGTTCTGCTTAGCTTGGGACTAGATAGCGTTGTGCGATAGATGTCCGAAATAGTTATCTATTTATTTAATGTTGTATTTGTCAAGTATTTTTTTTGTGGTTTGGAATGTAGCTACTGTTCTTGTTTCCATAGTTAAAAGTGTTAGTTGTTGTTAGTTAAAACTTTGTCTCGAATATCATCAATTTTATGAGATTCTTTAGAATTTTATCAGTAGATGAAATTAGTAGGAAATGCGATAAAATGATAATAAATTGTTTACGATATGCGTTCGTTTGTGTCGACTTTACCTTTATTCGAACACAATGTGTATGATTAACATCTTAATGTTTTATTTTTATTATTGATTTTTAAAGTTAAAGACGTATCTGCGTATAAACTTGACGACCAAGGATTTGTGTTCAATAAAATATTTTTAGATTTTGATACCTTATATTATATTTCCTTCCTCTTTATGCTAACATAACTTCAAAGCTTAAATCTGTGCATTTCATCTTTATTTATTGGTTTCAGGAGACACAAATTCTATATCCAATAAACCATCCAAATCTTTGTAATATATAATGCAACTGAGTCTGAACTTATCTAGCTAAAGAGCTTTTGCTTAGACTCAGCAGGTGAACATTGCTGACGACGAAGGTGAAACAGAGTATCCCGTGAGCATTGCTCGTTTTATGTCATAAATTATCCTTGTGCTTCCATACGATGCGCGCTGCGCTTGGGCAAGGAATGTACTCGTAAGTTACAAGCAATAGGCGATAGAGGTTTCGGACTTTTGATGAGTCTTTGTTTAGACTCCGATGTGTTAATATAAACAATATCCCTTTTCATAGTTTTCCTTTCTTGTTTTTTTTGTTTCAGTCTTAATTATACGGTTTTTAGTAACAAAAGATTTGCTGTCTCATATTACGTGAGTGGAAACCAATTGTTGTTTGTAAAAAATAAGTGTTTCATCTAAGCTTAGCTCTTCGGTGAAACGGCCGTAATAAAGTGTTTGTATGGATAAATAATTATTTTCTTACTTATTTGTTACTCTTTATTCGGGTAAATATTGAATATTGAATTCAATTCATAAAATATTTTTACAATAGTATTTCATATTGCAATGTGCCTGCCAGGTGCCAGAGTTCGGTCACCTTCATCTAAGAATATCTTTTATGCACTTACACGCTGTACATATTTATTTTGCATTAAAGCTCCTGCGACTTAAAGAGGCTTACAGTGACCAGTTATGCTATAAATATTCTATACAGATGACACGGCAAACATGTGTTCAGTGCGGCGGGACAGTTCAAAAATATATGACGATTTATAACCCAACGAAAGGCGACACACAGTACCGGGCAAGGCGGGCGTGAGAAAAGCGCAAAGACTATTGCACACATACATTGCAAACAAAACGTTTTATAACTTCATAAATTATTCAAATCTTATTTCTTTTTAATTCTGATCTTTAATTATATTTCGTCTGTAAGATGTTTATCGCCACCCACTTGTGACTTGTGTCATAAATAATAAAACTAATGTACGCCCATTCACTGTCAAGCGATACATTGGAAGAGGTGTGCAGATACCGAACTAGTTGATGTATATACTACGTAATTAATTATAGTCTTAACGTAGGAAGGTTTTCATATACGTCTTATGGGAAGTTAATAATAAAATATAAGCTCATCCCTGATAGCCAGTTAAAACGTGTAATTTGATTGAAAACTTCCTAGAAAATAATAGAGATTAAAATCTAGTACACAATGTAAGCAAGAGAGATTATTAAGGTTAACATTAATCGAACATAACTGTGAGGAATGTACGAGTACCTACCTAAAAGTTTATATAGCAATTATTTATCTTAGATGGGAATCAAACCTTAAACTCTTAAAATTTGCAGTTGGGATTAGCACCCACATGACCGACTAATATACAGTTTAAATTTAACTAGCTGACCCTCGCAACCTAGTGTAATAATTTCCCCCGTTTTTTAAACATTCTTCATTGTGGCTCGGCTCCTATTGGTCTTAGCGTGATAATATATAGCCTATAGCCTTCCTCGATAAATGTACTATCCAACACTGAAATAATTTTTCAAATCCGACCAGCGGTTCCTGAGATTAGCGCGTTCAAACAAACAAACAAACTAACTACTCTACAGCTTTATAATATTAGTATAGATTAAAACACATTTCAAACACTATAAAAGCACTATGTGACCGAAAAAGCTCTTATTCATTTTAGTACTTTTGAGTTCATTACGTAAGTTGTAAAAGATTCTCTTTAATCAAGTAAATATATTAAATTTAATAAGCAATAAACAACGATTGTATTTTTCTCTTAATTTGATTAACTCGCTATCAAACATATCTGTATTCTAGTCTTTAAAAGATTAAGTAATACTTAAACTATCGGTTCTACAAATCTGATTCTAAATAACTAAATGTTCCCAGAATAAGTTCACTATTATTGGCCAACACTAAATTTGAACTCATGACCTTTCTATCGTAAATCCACGCCCTATCATTGCGGGTACCGTTCTGTCGTTTGAATGTAAATATCTTAAAGACATTTAAAGTGATATCGTTTGATATGCACGATTGTGAATTATTACCTTTATGGCTTATGGTTTAAATACTTTTATTTCCATTCCAAACCTTATTGATATTTGAACGAACAAAGGGACAGTTGGTAACGACGTGACTGCATAAACAGACAATCACCGAGAGACAGAGAGAAAAACTATAAAATTGTCACACAAATTTTTTATTCTGTTGTTTCTTTTGAAACAACAGTAAAAATGCAATTAATAGATATTTCACTTTGATTTGACTGCCTCTGTGGCGCAGTGGTAGCGTATGCGACTGTTGTTCTTGAGGTCTTGGTTTCGAATCCCGGGTCGGACCAAATGTTAGTATGATCTACAAATATTTGTTTCGGAGTTTGGGTGTTTTGTATGTATAATATGTATGTATTTACAAAAAAAATTGTATATATGTATTTATTATATCAGTTGTCTAGTACCCATAACTCAAGCTCTGCTTAGCTAAAGACTAGATGGCGTTGTAAAAAAAAAAACAAAAAATGTACTAGCAAAGTCCATAGCAAACTTAAACTTAGCGTTTGGGTAAACGAACTCATACTGATGTATGGCATGTTGCCAGCAAATACAGTTTTGAATAGTTCTTGGCAATGAGAAGTATGAATATTTGAATAATACAAAGTACTGACTAATTTGTTTAAATACCAATGTTAAGGTCTGAAAGTTTATGGGCCTACAAATACCATGTTTTACAGTAAGTATTAAATTTGCGTATTCATCCATGCATTACGATGATGAATTATAAATTGTCTTGTGTATATAACAGAATCTTTCAACTTTGTGATTTCTTGTGCACTAGTAGGTTCACTAGTGTATAATGCCATGTCGAACTTCTTCAATAACCTATATCGTTTTACCTATACCGTACTATGAGTATTTGTTATTTTTTTGACAACTAAAACATGTCAATAAAAAAAAAACATCCTGAGTAAATCATATTGAAAATAATATAGATTATCACCACTTTTAACTAGAGATAGGTTATTGAAAAACGGTTTTAAGTTCACCCCGTGCAATCTAAAATACAGGAAGTAGTAAACAAATGAATAAAAGTTAAACGATTTAAGTATTTTGGATCCAAATTAAATTTAATTCTTTTTTACATTCAAACGTTTGAAATAAATAAGTAATTAAACTTAGAATCGTTATTAAGCACCGATAAAAGTTTTACGTAAAACTTTGTACTAAAGAATTATGATCTTGTAATAGTTTTTGAAAAGTTTATTGCCGTTTTATAGCCAATCACATGGCATTAAAGTACTGTTAGTGTGTTTGTACAGGAATGCGTGCAGGCTTACGTTATCTTCGAAATTATTATACTTTCACCGACCAGCAATCTGTTTCAAATAAACACTTATCGATTGTATTTAGTTATACTCGTATTAGAATAGAATACACTTTATTGTGCATCAGTTAATACAGTTTACATATAAGAAAATAATTAAATATTAATTGAAAGACCATATACAAATGACATCAAAGCAAAAGGTATCTTCACTTCCTACTCTTGAACAGTGGTAGTAGAATAATGGGAACATAATTTTATCCCAATATTTAGTAAAAGGATTCACAATGAAACAAGAAAAATAAAACACATATCACATAGAATAAGTGAAAAAAGAAACGGGACATTGACCAGTATATTTTTTAAATTTATTTACAGTTCTGTTCTACATGAGAAAACTCAATACAGAAAGCGTTAATTGCTTACACACATAATTTAACATTCGTCGAACTGTCTAGGCTACGCAAATATTTGTCGTATCTTGATATTTTAGTTTGAAACGGAGATAATTTAATTTTTAGGAAACGAAGTCTATTAGTCCTTCTTCCTCGCTAAAGATTGACTAAAATTAGATATAGGTATGTACAAGAATAGCATTACATAACATAACATTTTGGAAATCGTTTTACTAAAATAAGAGGGCTTTGGCTATTCTACCTGATGGAAAGCATAAGTAGAATCCACCACTCTCACTGTGAATGCAGACAATGCATCAATGCAGCATGGTAACCCACACTATGGTGGCCTAGTGATGCTTCTACATCATTGGGCCACCGGTCTCGCACTCACCAACGAAACACGACAGCAAGAACTCTGTCATTTTACGTTGATCTTCTGTGTGAGAGTAGTACCGGCCCGTTCGTGCTGAAATCAGCGTGGCTCTGCTTACTACTGTATTTCATATACATATTTGGAACGTTTAATACTTTCTAGCATTATTCTGTTCTTTTTTATGCGTCTGTGTAATCTAAAAATATAACATGATGGACGTTATCATAACTAAGAGCAATTCATCCACATTTTACCGTTATTTAATTATTATCAATTTCGGTAAAATAATATTAATTTTATTTCTGAAGTGCCGGAATGAGCAGTGAATCTAGTTTATTCCCATTATAACTGTATTGACCGAGGTGTCTGATTTTAAATAAGCTCAATAGAAACTCGACCACAACGTATATTAGCAATCGTAAGAATTGACTTTGTTATTTAGAATGCTAAGTTTGTTTTACAAAGTAACGATATGTTTAAAGGGTCGTTTATTTAAACACTAGCTAGTGGTGTTGCCCGCAGATTTTGTTGTTTTTAAATGGGATATTTATCACTATTTCATGGTTTTTCTTTTTTCGTTTAGCCCTATTCTTTTTCTATAATAAAAGTAGCTGAAGTTACTCATTATAACATCAGTTTCTGCAATTGAATGTCTAAAGTTAATCCGAAATAAGTCTAGCCGTTTCAAAGATTAGCTATACTCGTTGCGCTGTAGCATGGTGCAGGTGACATTTGCCTGTACGACGTTGACATCTATCAGTATCACATAACTAAGGGATGTGACGTTATGCAATTAATTTTTATCGCATATGATACTCGCAGCATAAATCTAGTTCTCTTTAATATTGTTATGAAAATGAGTGTGTTATTCAGTTGTGCAGTATAACTGTTATTTGTTTGTTGAGTTCGTTGTTATTACCATGTCTAAGCATACAAAAATAAACTGTTTTGGGTAGTCAGGCCAGGGAGGTTGTTGTTCGTTAATAATATCCGTCACAGACTCAGATGATGAATTGAGTGACAATTCAGATGTTCCTGACTCTGATATGACGATTTTGAAATGAATTTGGACGAATAAAATGTATTTTTACTTAGCAACCTTTTAAGCAACCTTACTATAATATATACTACTATAGTTATAGACCAATTTTAACTATAAAAATTACCGTTTTTTATTATGAAAAATATCGACTATCCATCGTAGCAGCACATCCCATCACTAAATACTTCTATGGCGTTACGTCATACGCATAACACTGCTTAATTTTTCATTAAATTTGATTTTATTTGTAGATTAGAACATTCTGGTTTGGTTTAATTTAATTTACTACAGTTATTAATGATTTAATATATTGCGAATGTGGTACAGCTGAAATACTCAGTCATAATTTATAAATCGCGGCAACTTTCAAGAGTGAAACGAAGTGTTACTGAAACTGTCACCCGCACCATGCTACAGCGCATAGAGTATAGAGCAAAAAGTCAGACAGACATAAATTATCAAAAAAAGGTTTTGATGTAAGTATTTATACTTACATATGCATTTAGTGAAAAGCTGTTTTTTGAGAATAAAAACAGACGCTTAAATTTTATTTATTAGTATAAATCTATTTCATACTCTCCTAGTTTACCCGGCCACACCTTCGCCGAGAAATGTTTTGGTCACATTGATGAGAAATGAGAACTGCCTAGACATCAGTCGCATACGCTGCCACTGTGCCACTGCGGCAGTCGACAAAGTTATCTTAGACAAAGTATTAGCCAATAACACACAAGAATTTAGGCTGTTAACGATTGTAGAAAGACAAACGCTTGCAACTTGGCTAGGGAAGCTGAACTGCCACGAAAAATAGAAAAAAGCAAACAATAAGATGAAGGCGCTTTTTGTATCGTGTCTAATTTCAAGCATTAAGCTTGAAATTAGGTGTAAAATTTTATGTAAATCTATACGAATGAATAAAATTAAAGGGGCTGTTTTTAATTTTCAATTAACAGCTTTTTAATTAATGCTAGTCGTATTTAATTATTCTTTATTGTACATATTCAACACAAAATGATACAAGTAAGTGTCATATACAAATGTGCACTTACTCCAAAATTGAGTTTTGATTGTTGTTGCAAAGATACATCAACATCCGCAGGTAACACAGCGAGACGCAGCTATATATTATATAGATATATATTATAATATGCAACTATTTTTTTTTTTTTTATGTAAAAGGTGGCAAATGAGCAGGCGTATCGCCTGATGGTAAGCGATTACCACCGCCCATGGACACCCGTAACACCAGAGGCGTCACAAGTGCGTTGCCGACCTTTGGGGGATGGGGAGGGGGAGTGAGGGAGGGGTTGGGGTATGGGCCTCCGGTATCCTCACTCACTCGGTGAAACACAGCGCAAGCGCTATTTCATACCGGTTTTCTGTGAGGCCGTGGTATCACTCCGGTCGAGCCTGCCCATTCATGCCGAAGCGCGGCTCTCCCACGATTTGAGATCTTATCTGTATTGTGACCCATCGTAGGGAATCATTTATAGGTAGGTAAAAGAAAGCTTTGCTTGCACACCTAACGGGTTTTAGTAATCTCATGAGCATAAAATCGGGATGATGCGAAACGTCGGTAAGCTTTTGATAGTTATGACCAGACGTTTATAACGGAACGTGTACTTCTATTGTGTACAAATATTTAACCGTTTTTAATAACAATTTGTAATTATGCCCTGAACCTTGATCTCTTGCAAATTTTACAGTAACGTGACGACTGAACAGCGGTCCTTTCAATCATTAATTTATTACTAGACTAACTATGCCTTGTGGTGTTAACAGTGGTTGTTACTGTACCTTTATAATAATCATCATCAGTTGCTGTGGAAAGCCTTAGAGGAGGTCTATGTTCTGCTGTGGACCTTGTGCGGTTATCTTTTCTAGTCTAGTCTATCCTCCCTATTCTATTCTACTCCGGGTATTCTGGTCTTTTCGACTTATTGTTGTTTTAGTTTTTAAGTTAAATACTAAGACTTTTTAGTCATACCATAAACAAGTAACAAACTATTAAAAAAACCCATCTGCGTCAATATCTGGCATCTTTATTAAATTCATTGGAAATAGAAAGAACGGAAAATAAAAAAACAATGTATTTTTCATTTTGATGTACCTAGTGTCACTCTCACGATAAAGACGAATATATTGACATCACTCCCATAAAAATACGACAAGCCGTTTAAGCTCTAGGGCGTGCCAAAGAAATAAACACATAACCCTCCTTCTATCGCAGACGGTTAAAAAGGAACTCTTGTAGGCAATTACTTTGGATTCCGATTGTCTTTCTGCATACATCCCACACTTACGTTTTTTCATCTGGAACTACAGAACAATAATTATATTGAGTAAGTATGTAAATATTGTGGGTTATAGCCACACAGAACAAAAAAACACCTGACATTGTAATAGTTCTTGATTGTTTAGAACTGGTTCAATTCCAATAAATATTTGAAGGTACACCTTTCGTTCGTGATGTACTAGTAACAAGTGCGATTGTTGTAATTTTGCGTGTAAATTCGACACAACCTACTTTGAAACCGATGTTTTGGCGATAGTTTGAGATGATAGCAAGGGTATGTGTTTTATTTTATTTATTAGTGATATTTCATATATTTCTGATTATTACGTTCTTATTTTTAAGAAATGTATTAAGCTTGTACTGTGATAAACGGAGTGGTGATAAATATTCTTAGATATACACATATATTAATAATATATAATGTCACATAATTTAACATCGAAAACAGACAGACTAAAATGAATGTGCTCTTCACAGCAGTAATGTCCTACGTGGGAACTATTGAACTATATCCTACTAACAATAGTGTATATATTGGGGGACGTTACTTCAAATACACTAGTATACAAAACACAATAGTATAAAAGATGACATTTATGAAGCTGAAGGAACATCACATGATTCAAATTTCAATGGCGCCCGTGTTGAAAGCCTAGTACCGTAACATGGGTATATTACCGTCCATAATACTAGTTCGTGATGTAAGTTAGATCATTCTTATACTTCGCGTGTTTACAGTCGACACACTCTAGTTTGAAAGCGATATGTATTGTGTTTTGATTTACTACATAATAGTCATGTTAGCCTCGATGTCAAACTCGATCGGTCCGTGAGTAACAAATATTCGTCGTTCTTGAAAATTACTCGCTCGTGACGTGACACTATGTCTTGTTATGTTTGTGGTTTACGGTCCTAAATAAATTTGTCATCTCTATCAAGTTAGTAACATTTAAGGAGATGAAAATGTTTAAACCTGGAATACTTATTACACTTACTATTTCTTAGATATAACAATTTTATTTTGACGCAATTTCCTAATAAACTTTAGGAATAAACTTAAATACAAGTATACATTAATAAAAAATTGAAATCCGATAAAGCCTTTGGATTCGATGAGATAGTAAAGAAATTCACAAGATACGTGCTAAAAACACACCCTGCCATGGCAGTCAAAAACTTCTTGTAAAAAACTAAAAATTAAGCTATAGTATTGAACTCTTCTTCGGTTATGACTGGCTGTGATGTTGATAGTGTCGCTTTTATTGCATTTATATACTGGAAAATAAGTATGAAAATTATGTTATCATTTATTATAATATTGATATTATACTTGATGTTAAAAGGAAGTTACTGTTAAAAAAATATTAACGATTTTCTAAATCATTTTGAGTTAGCTCGTGTAACTAATAAGTAGTTTGGTTTAATTCGAGTTCAATGCGTTCAATATAAACTAAAAATATTTGTGTTTCAACTGAAATAACTATTATAACTGAGATGTGTCGTATACTTGTTTTATCCATGATTTGTTTAAGACACAGCCGAAAATCAATAGTTATCTTGATTAAAAATGTGACAAATAATACCGCTTTTTATTTTAGTTTATGCAAATTTTTTTATTATTTATTTTATTTGTCTTTTTGTAATAAAATAACTTGCATAACTTAGGCACATGTAAAGAGTATTATTGAGAAAAGTTTCTTCATAAACTAAGCAGATAATCTCTGGAATTGTGGTAATAGTGTCATTTAATTAGAATTTACCAGGTTCGTACAGTTGCATAAACGCAAAAAGGCAATATCGTTTCAATAAGCTGGTTACCATAAGCGTTCATTTATTCCGTAATAGGAATAAACATTACATACATTAGTCATGGTGATATATGCCGCGTAAGAATCGTTTCGCTTTCGGAATCACGAGTTTTGCTCTCGAAACGACGACGGTTAAGGGGAATTATGTTTAAACCAACACACTTTGCTACTTGTTAAGTAGAGTGGAAATATGTAAACAAATACATCCTAGTTAAAAGATCAAAGTAATGGTTAAATTGAAAAATACTCGTACTTCTAAGAATATTACCGACTCGATTCAAATCAGTATGCAAAGTCCATACATCTTGTTTGTACCTTTCATTTTATCAATAAAATAAATCACAACTGGGCAGCAATTCAAAGACAGACCGCAAACCTTTTTTTATACACACGTATATTATAGTAAAGGTTATGCCATGCGATATATTGTGATGCGCTAATCTGTTTGACATAGCCCCAAGTTGTGTCGAGAATTTGTACACTAAACTCAATATTAAATTAAAACGGCCTAGGACTCTATATCGATATCTTAAATTCATTTTTATGGCTAAATGTTAAAGTCGAAATTGGAATGAAAAGAGCACAGCAGATGAATCGTCGATGTGCTCTTGCGGTGTACCGTTAGCTGCTCACCTGCGCCCGCGCTTCTCTAGTTATGCTAATGGCTGAACGCGGCGCGCTCTCAGTACCAAGTACATACTATACTGCGAACCATAGAAATAAGTTCACTAGAAGATTTAATAGTCGTATTTCCTTGTACGAGGATGCGTACCCGCAATATTTTCTTACCAAAATGGATTTTGCACGCTCAACGGACATCATCTAATGTCATTATGCAGTCATACGTATTTAAATAAGATCGTCTACGTAAGGAATCTGCTCAGAACTGTATATTGTGGTCGTTGTCGTGATAACAGTCAGGACTTATATAAAATAGTTTTTATTGAATGTTATTATCAGATAACTTGGCTTATTCAGTAATGTTTCTTATCTAGCATATATGTTAAATATAACGGTGGGAAATGTTCTGTGAAACGAACCGTGGGTGGACGAGAAACTTTAAAGGAAATCGATTCCGCGGTTCGTGTTTAAGTCGAATTCTCGACATAGGGGTTAAGTGTTTGCGAATAAGATGTTCTCTCCTTTCATATAAGTCCCGGTAAGACCACTTTATTCACGTGTGACGTGCATACGAATAGGCAATTAAATTGTGCAACTTCAATGTAATGTTACATTAAGAGGGTTCAATTCTTCATCTAATAATATTTCACACCATTCTTATAATGTTTTATGTCCGTTTGACCGTATATATTCCATATAGTATTAATAGATTTAAAAAGCATTTTAGAATAACTGAAGTACTTTAATACGTATACTAATCTGTATTAATACTAAACAAATAAAGATTGTTTGTTTTTTGAACGCGCTTTCCTTAGCAACTATTGGTTTGATTAGAAAAAATATTTTAGTTTCGAATCTCTCATTAGCCAATTAGGCGAAGCTTTATACTATAGCCAATAAGAGTGGAGTATCAATAGAAAATGTTACAAGAAAGTCTATAATTTGACCCAAGTTGCGCAAGTCAGCTAGTAAATATATAATTATTATTAACGCCAATAATTGTCAGGTAATATGAACATAATAGTAAGTTAATTGCGAATGTTTAATTTTCCATTTCATCATAACATTCAACATCCATTGCGCTTCTAATCAATGCTTACATTTAACAGAAGACTTCATTAAGTCTCACAAAGCTGGCCATTGTGTGATTAACAGAAGCTGTTGCCGCAAGCTTGAAATGTCTTAATGTACTTAGATTACTTTGTCGTTCATATCGAGTACATCGCGTCATAAAATCGATCACTGCCACATCTGTCTATTTGTGACGTAACTTCACACTGCGATTTTTGATGTTAAGAGCCACGGAACTAAATTATTGTGCTACAAATGGTACAATCAATCATTTTGACTGAAAGTGTAACATTCGTCAGAATTGGCGTCATAGTTGCTGATGCTTTTTTTGCTTTTGTCGTGCTTACTTACTTTTGAAAACATTTCACATAATTTAACAGTGTGAAGAAGCATGTTAAAATATAAAAATATCGCACAAAGAATTACTAGATATACCTGATTTGTTTAAATAGGTATAGGTCCATAGACTAAATAGACTTACACATGAGTGGCAAGCTCTTATGTGTCTTGACATTTATGTTCAAGTTTGGCAAGTTAATGTTAAAATATTTTTTGTTTTTTACATAAACTTTTAATGGAAACCTACGGCCCTACAGTCACGATTGTCATCTTCTATTGTAGTTTCTGTCACCCATTTCTCACTTTCCATTTGGGGCTTTCGTTCGTAATTCGATTAGCGGTGTTACTTTTCGTGAATTGGTACCGTTGGGATGTACCTCACGAGTTTTGGGCAAATTTGTCCGTTCGTGCATGCATTTGATAATAGAGAGAATAATTGAAGAGATTGGTGATCCGTAAGTTTCCCAAAAAGTGTTTTTCATAATGAATTGACACGCTTTGTAATTTACGTGACTATTAGCTATGGCGTTAGATCTTGTCGTGGAAAGAAGTATAATTTTAGCGTATTATGATTGTGTTCTAAAGGGAGAATTAATTATTTAAAACGTTTCTTTTAATAGAAAAAAGACTCTACATATATTGTTTAAATAAGCCGGTGTATCAAGCAAAAGTGGTTATTTTTTCATATGCGAGTCATTGCTGTCATAGTCTATGCAGATAATTGAGAGATGCTGCAATATACATACATATTATGTATACCTATCTATGTTGCCTTATGTACATACACATGAGACATGTAAGCATGTGTAAGTTTTTTTGTATAAATATTTTTTGCTTAACAAATCAAAACGTTTTGTAATAAGTTAGTTTTTTATGTTTCATTTAAGTATCTATTAAGATGGCTGATACGATATGGGCGTGTAAACTTTTTATATGAAACCACTGGTCGATTGCGCTACAACTTTCCGTGTACCTATACCTACGGCAAATTGTTTTCTGAGAACGCATGCTGAGTATCATAAGTATGTCGATTTACAAGTCGTATTAGTTCATGTAGTTAATGTTTTGTGCCGGTGATATGTCAAATGCATTAGTCGCGAGGTTTTTCTGCGAAAGTATCACATATGCAAATTGCTTTACACATCGAATGTTGGTGACTTTTTAAATGTCGACAGTCTATTGCAATTGGAGATTCTCATAGTTCATTTTGAAACCAGTTTAGAATTACAATTTCTGTTTGAAATCTAAGTATTATACCGCCACTTTTGAAGTCACTTTGTATTATGTAGCTACTTAACAATAAAAATGTTGTCATTAACATTAGTTAATTTAGGTCATAATTATTAAAGCCATGTGGAAATGTAGAATAGTTTTGTTTGACAAGGGTGACCTAATTACAGCTATGGTCACAAGATGGACTCTTCTCAACATCTAATCATTTACTTCCTTGATTCATAAGCTCGACATACCCACCGGCAGCCCTTCGGCAATGTCCGACAGGTAGTCGTCAATCATCGTGACTCGTTCGGGATGTGGTGTCGTGATCGCGGCCCACCCAACAGGCAAACGCGCATGTAACTGTTCCGCTGCTCAGCCCAGCCATGAATAATCTCCATCTCTGTTGCTATAAACTTTTAATTATCTTGAAATTAATATCATATGAATATGTATTATGAGAACTAGGCGGACACCTGAATACATTGTGCTATTTGGAGAACTATTACCTTCCTTCATAATACACATACCTACATACAACTTACTTTCTAATTGGATGTGCCTAACCTTTTTTGAATAGCTGTGGTAAGTACAAATATTTACGTTATAAATTTCTAGTTATTCGTTAAAAATAGTTGTTTGTCTATTTAAAAACAATATATTTATATGTATATAGAGGAAAACGGTTGCGGAAATGCTTATGAATAAACAAAATACTAAAAAAAACTAATGACTTGACATCATATAACATTCAGAATATCTACGAAAAACTAGTCACACTAATATTCATATTCGTGAGCATATTTTATTAAAAAAGAATACACTAATACATTATTTAATTAATTTAAATGTAGTTGTGAATGCGGATTTTGAAACAAGTTTATTTCCTAGCCTCTTTGCCGCAATTGACAGTTATATAGGTATAATAATATTAATATTTTTTTCTTTCAAAAGACAGCTACCGCATTAGGAATGATTCCTTTGTCGCGGGGGACTTTAAAAACATACATGTAACGGACACAAAGATCTCCCTTACTTAGAACAACAATTTGTGGATCACACAAAGTGTTATTCCATGTAGGATATGAACCCACAACACATAGTGATTTAGGGAACGGCGTGGCGACCTCTTAACCACTAGGCCAAACGTGTAGTTAACTGCTGCTAACAAAACAGCAAATACAAGAAATTTTATTTTATTTTAATGTAGTTTTTTTACAACATACATTTTGGTGACAATCGGAGCAGACTGAAACTACTAGTTGTTCTACTTTCATTTGTCTTATCCGAAAACTTAGCAAACATAAATGTCAAACCACAATGAAGTTAAAGAAACTGTACATATTAGTTGTGTATGATATTTATCGTTTCACTTTAGAAACGTTTAAATTTAACGCTGGGTGTGTTAGACTTGTGTACTGACCTCGTTTTAGCAGGTAAGCACCGATTTGACGGACTTGTTAGTGTTAATAAATTCATTATTTTATGCAACATTTATTTTGAATTATGTCTTTGAAGCTCGGCTCTTTGTCATTTGAAATATGAATAATATTACTACTGTGACTTTTTAGTAGTACCCGATGCTCAACATATTATAGGTACGTTCAAATAAAATGTGGAAAATCTATTAAGACTAGTAGAATAGATATCGGTCACACTACAATAAACACATTTATGACGCTTATTACCTGAATAAACGGTATATGGCGTTATCGTTGTTTTTTTTATTGAATAGGGTCAAACGAGTAGGCGTATCGCCTGATGGTAAGCGATTGCTGCCGCCCATGGACACCCGCAACACCAGAGGCGTCACAAGTGCGTTGCGGGCCTTTTAAGATGGAGTACGCTTTTCTCTTGAAGGTTTGAAAGTCGTACTAGTCCGGGAATACCGCAGGCGACAGTTCATTTTACAGTTTTGTTGTTGAATGCGGTCCAGAGGGAAGAGCTGGTACTGCGGTGCCTCGGCCCAAAGATGTGTCTTATGAAGTCGAAGGCGGTGGGCCGGAGTGAAATACTGGCTCGATCTGTTGAGCACGTCAAGCTTCTTGGAGGCCAATTTGGTCTTATCCTCCAAGTGACCATTAAACTGGACTTCACTCGATATGCCGACACCAAGTATTCCAATGTTGGTTGAAACAGATAGAGGAGTGACTACAAACCGAGGACATACGACCCAAGGCAGCTTTGCTGCGTTAATGAAATTAGAATTTCCAATTGATTCCGTATGGATGTTTATTAAGAATTTGCCCCGGTCTTAAATGACGTAAACCATCTGAATGAATCAGAAGAATAAGGTCATAATGACTAAGAAACTGCATAAGAGTTTAACAGAACGCGTATTCATCTCTACTTTGAAAATGATATCATGACATGTGTGGAGGCTAACTTGACTTAGAAAGAAGATTTTGGCCTACTATACCACGCTGGCCAGACGGTTTGGCAAAGGGCATGTGTCAAGTTTTCCTTCACTTTGCAGTGATATTTTTCTGCGTAGTTTAATAATAATAATATTTAACACAAAATTAAGTACAGGTTTTCTGTACAAACAGCATTTTCGTTAGTTACGTACAGAGTAATAGTCAGGCTCCTCTGGTAACCACAGTAAGATTTAATTTTTTTTGTGGATACTAGTCCCTCTCTCAACTAAAACCTACATTTATCACGTAGTTTCACAGTTTGCTCCCTTAGTCGGCTCTTACGACACCCACATGGCGTTGTATTATAATTATTGAATACAAATACTTAATATTATGGTAATTATAAAATCTGGTTATAGAATAAATAATAAGTTAGCTATGTTTTAAAATTGGTATGTAAATAACTACATTATGCTTGCTGAGTCTCTTAATGTCAGATATTAATATCTCTTAATTGACTATAATTACCCGATGATTTAGGAGAATACCTGCTAAGTAATTACAATCTCAAGATATAAAAACACAAAAAGTAATTACCTACAATTTGATGTAAAATAGACATATATGTTCATTATGCAACTGAAGGAAATAAAATAGTGACAACGTGTGTAGTTAGAAATCATTAGTTTTATAATCGATAAAAGATAAAGTGTGTCGGACCGTTATGAGCATAAAAACCTGCAGTGGGTCAATGGCACAGCACGAGGCTCGCATCACTTTGAATACGGAGATGCGAGCGCGCGCAACGAGTTAACCTTTTTTGCATTTTCGATCGATAGTACAAATGGCAATTAAATATTAAATTTTTGTAGACATTAAAAAAGTAAATGAAATAGCTTAATTAGCAATCTTGTACTGTAGAAACTTGTTAATCCGAAATCACTATTAACTCGAATTTAAATCAAAAGGCAAATTTAAATCATTTGACAGCATCGTGTTATAAGATTTCAGTAGAAGAAGCCAACTGATAAATCAGTTGATGGATGCATATAACATACGTGGGCTGTTCCAAAAATAGTTAGTTAAATGAAAAATAGAATAACAAAAAAATTATTGCTTTTTCAACATACCAAAACCATACAAAAACCCAAATGCACTTATGCATTCGGTTGAAGCAGCTTTTAAAACATTTAAAAACGTGTCTTGCGAGGGAGTGTGCAATCCAAAACAGAGTCACAAATAATCTTTAAACATATTTAAAAAAAACTACACATATATACATAAGCCAGTGATTTTCAGAAATGAGGTTTGTGTTGAAATTAGCCGTCAATGCAAAATAATTTCATGAAAGAAGAGATTGTATTTATTCTGTAGCTATCAATTATCGGAACAACCTAGGCATTGTGTCAATAGCAAGCACCCATAAAAATTATGATACATACACTAAGAGTTAAGATCCCGTCCATAAATCATCTTTTATAAAAATCTTAGTATCGTCTATTTAATTATCATATATTATAATAAAAAAGTCATTCAAAGTTGCGTCCACAAATTGTATTCAAACAAAATTTAATCTGTCGCTTTGATACTGCATTTGATAAACCAGAAACATTAGACAACACTGATTGTATTACTTTCAAATATATAGACAACGAGACATATATCAAGGAAAATAACATCTTTAGCAACTAAACTATCTTAATTTTATTGATAAACCAAAACAAACAACACAAGCTTGAATTGACTTACACCTATTCAAAAAGATGAATGTCGTTGTAGTGAATACAAATTACCTAAATTCCCCAGTACACCACAACGTATAACCACCCAAAGTACGTTAAATAACAAAAAACCTTTGTGTAAACTATCGATATTTCAACATAAATGCTCGTCCATACAAGTAAATACAATGTAAATATTTCTCAAAACCCGCCAAGAATATTGTTCAATGAATCAACGCACGTTTAGTTTAGTAAACAAAGCAAACCACCTCTATACAATATAACCATTTACATATAAAACTAAACGCATTTTTGTACTACTTACTATATTATTTGTAAACAGAAAAAGTATGCCGTCGATTTATGAATAGTAATCATGGAAACAATGTGCTACTTTGATGAATTAACACAATACACTATGGTTACTATGAACTGACTAACTGGTTTAGCTTGTGGCCTTGGTAGAGATAGGCGTTTGGTATGCACATTACCCCATTCAACTTCCTGATATGAAATTATGTAAGCGAGCTCTGATTTTATTCGATTAAAACTAGATACATAAAAGGTTTTATGCTATGTAGTGTAGGTATAATATCGTTAGTTGCATTCATATTGAAGTATTATTTTTTTGTAAAGAATTCGATAGAATTTTGTTGAGAAGTAGGAATAGCTTGTCATTGTAGAGTAACTTGTAGGCGAAAAATCTGTCCGACAATCTGACAGATATGGCAACAAGATTTGTTTAAACCTAGTTGTTTAAACAGCAAACTGTTTTACTTTTATAACTATATACTAAACAAATATATATATAATTAAATCTTCACTACTAAAGAGGACTAAGGAAGAAAGCTATGTAACTACGTAATAAATGTAAGTTTTAGTTGAAAGAGGGATTAGTATCCACATCAAAAGTTAAATCTTACTGTGGTTACCAGAGGAGCCTGACTATTACTCTGTACGTAACTAACGAAAATGCTGTTTGTATCAGAAAATCTGTACTTAATTTTTGAGTTAATTAATATTATTATTATTAAACTACGCAGAAAAACATCACTGCAAAGTGAAGGACAACTTGACACAGGCCCTTTGCCAAACCGTCTGGCCAGCGTGGTATAGTTGGCCAAAACCTTCTTTCTAAGGAGGGGCCTATGTCCAGCAGTGGTCTATTAAAGACTGTTGAAGTTTGCCCCCACACATCTGATGATATCATTTTCAAAGTAGAGATGAATACGCGTTCTGTTAAGCTCTTATACCGTTTCTTAGTCATTATGACCTTATTCTTCTGATTCATTCAGATGGTTTACGACATTTAATAATACTAATTCTGCACTATATCTTAATCTGATGGCAAGCCATGGTCTAAAGCAGGGTATTAATTGTCCTACTAGACAAAACACGTGTCTTGACCATTTCATGGTAAAAGCTAGTGCAAAAATTCAAACATTTGTTTTTGACGAGTTAACGGATCACTCACCTATTTTATTGCGTATTGATTATGCACCTACTTCCAAGCAAAATAAACATATTAATAAAACTAAAATTGATTTTAGTGGTTTAAGTAGGTGTATGGAGAATGAATCGTGGCACGATTTATACTCGGTGTCAGATGTAAATCAAGCTGCTAGAATATTTACAGAAAAATTAGAAAGGTTTATTAGCTGCAACACTTCAATTAAGAAAATCTCGAAGCGTAACAGTCCATTGAAACCCTGGATAACTATAAGTGTAATAAAATCTATACGTAAACGAGATAGAATGCATAAAATATTTAAATTAAACTTAAATAATTTAGAAATTAAACAGAAATACTTAACATATAGAAATACATTAAAAAAGGTAATTAAAACTCTAAAAACAAACTACTACACAGATAGACTAAACAAAAACAAAGACAATTTAAAGGAAACGTGGAAAACGATTAAGGAATTATGTAATATGAAGCAAAATAAAACACCGCCCACAGAATTGCTTAACATAAATACAAATGTTACCAGATCACTAGATGATGTTAACAACTTTTTTGCATCGGTTGGTTCGGGCCTTGCTAAACAAATATTGCAAAAGTTAAATACGGATGAGTTAACCCTAGCTCAAAATGCTAAAATCAAGAATACACCATTAAACTCGATGGCACTATACCTAACGGATCCTGCAGAAGTGATTGATGTGATTACCAGCCTTAAATCCCAAAGTGCTCCAGGGATAGACAAAATAACAGCTTCTATTTTAAAAATGTTTCGTTTCCACCTTGCTAAACCAATATCCTACTTGACCAACTTAAGCTTTGAACAAGGCATCTATCCTGAAATATTTAAACACGCCATTATCTGTCCCATCCATAAATCAGGAAACAAGTATCTCCCCACAAACTATAGGCCTATTTCGTTATTGAGTACCCTCTCTAAAGTAGTTGAAAAAATAATGAACAAACGCTTAATAAGGTATATGGAGACCAATAAACTTTTAGGATTACAACAATTCGGTTTTCGAGCCAAGCATTCTACTGACGAAGCTGTATTACACCTTACAACTAATATTACATCTCACATTGACAGGGGCGATAAATGCTTGGCCGTATTCCTTGATTTACAGAAGGCGTTTGATACTGTATCTATTCCAATTCTCCTATCCCGGCTTGAGAATTTAGGAATTAGGGGAAACGCACTGTTATGGTTGAAGGACTATCTCACAGAAAGGTACCAGTATGTAAGAGTTGATAACCATTCCAGCAACTCCTGTTTGGGGTCATATGGGGTCCCACAAGGCAGCACCTTGGGTCCTACGCTATTTCTAGCGTATGTAAATGACTTGTGTAAATTTGAAATTCAGGGTGCCGACATACAAATGTTTGCCGATGATACTGTGGTATTATTTCATAGTAATACATGGGACAATGTACGGCAATTAGCAGTAAAAGGTATGTCCGATATAACAGCTTGGCTCGAGAATAGTCTTTTATCACTAAATGTCGATAAAACAAAATTTTTATGCTTCAGTAAAACTATGGCGTCTTCTCCTAAAATGTTCCATCTTCCCATACATTGTTATCCCTGTAACCGTTCAATTATAAAATTAACTGCACGTTGTAATTGTCCAGAACTATCAAGGACAACTGAAATAAAGTATTTAGGAGTGAATATAGACGATAAGTTAAATTGGAAAAAACACATAAATACAGTTGGTGGTCGACTGAGGAAGCTAATTTATATATTCAGGGACTTGCGAATAATACCTGACACAACACTTTTAATTCAAACATACAAAGCCTTAGCTGAATGCTTAATCACCTACTGTATATGTTCATGGGGCTCAGCAGCAAAGACACACTTAATTGAGGTTGAAAGAGCACAACGGGCTGTACTTAAGGTACTCCTTAACTTACCATACTACCATCCTACTCAATTAGTGTACGAAAAAGCTGAAGTTTTAAGCGTACGAAAGATGTTTGTTTATCAGTGCATTCGCAAATACCACAAGCATACCGTACCTCTTCTTCAACCTTCGGGTAAAAGAAAAGATAAGTGTCCAATCCCAAGGGTAAAAAGCAAATTTGCTCAACAGCGATATAGTAACATTGCACCTAGGTTGTACAATAAACTAAACTTAAATTATAAGACCAGACACTTATCAAATTATCAAATTAAAAAGATCATCAAAATATGGCTTGCGAGTTTTGACTACGATAATGTAGAGGATTTGTTTACAGTCACAACCTAGTTCAAAGTTTTGACGAACTTCCAATACACACACACACACACACACACACACACACACACACACACACACACACACACACACACACGCGCGCGCACACACGCACACACACACACACACACACACACACGCACACGCACACACACAGTAGGGACACACAAAACACGCATACCGCATACAGACACAAGCACATGCAAAATTGACAGACCAACTATAAAGTATGTTTCATGTATGTTCCAATTGTAAACATTTATTGTATCACTATTTTTTTTGGGAAGGTACTGACTCCCGACACACAGCTCACGCTAGTTTGGGAATCAGGGCTTGCACTTAATTTGTATACATACTTTGTTACAATAAATTATTATTATTATTATTATTATTATTATTTAAGACTGGGGCACGGTTGCAGTCACGTCATTACAAACTCTTAATAAACACCCATACGGAATCAATTGGAAATTCTTATTTTATTTACAACGATAACGCCATTTACCGTTTATTAAGGTAATAAACACCATAAATGTGTTTATTGCTAGTTGGTGTGACTGACATCTATTCTACCAAAGTTAATAGATTTTCCACAGTTTATTTGAACGTACTTATAATATATTAAGCTTTGGGTAGCTGATATAATTAGAGGTTTGTCTAATATAGGTAGGTATAGAGAATACTTTTTTAAATAATATTCATTAAGAGTAGATATTCGCAAGTATTTGCCTCCAGTTGCAAGTCTTAGGTCAGACAAGGGAATTGTACGAAGCGATAATAATTTTTGCTTAACATATTGGGTTCTTAGCAATTTATGCTACAAAATGTATAGTTCTTTTTTCCTTCCTGACACTGTCTTTATTAATTAGTACTTGACACGAATAGCCTTATGCCACGTTAACCAAACATGTTATCTGCTTTTGGTCTGTTTAAAATCTGATATTTACTAGTGTCATAAATTTAACACCATTAAAACACAGTCCAGAATTAAGAAACGATGTAAAAGTTTATTAACATTATAGTTATCTGAGTATCATTTCGTAGTTGCCACCTCATCGTTCACTATGCCACTTTACATGGTTCAGACATGTCAAAAACTTAACAGTTTATAGTTTTTTTATTAATGTAGCTATAACTACTTTTACGAGTTCTAAGTTTATTATATGTTACAGTATCATGTTTCGTTAACAGTTAAATGTAGAATTAATATACTATAACGTACCTATCGTATTGTTTATTTAAATGAAGCAGTTCATGCCGTATTCAAGTTATGTTAGCTGGCTAGTTTATGTTAATGTCTTGTATTTAATTAAAATTTCTTACACTGCATCTTGTTGTATATTCGTTACAATACCTTAAGCGTTGAATTCTAGTTAATATATTTTGTAGACTATAAATAACTTTATCATCTGTTGAAAACTTAAAATATAAAACAAATTTGACACCGTGTTACACAATTAGGATTAAATCACACATCCGTTAGGGACCGTCTCCACGAACTAGAGAATCGCGACAAATCCATGCGTTTATCGTCGGGAAATCTTAACGAACGAGTGATTATTCCTTCAGCGTATCATCGCGACTCCTAACGGAATCGCCGAATGTGTAGTAATTCGTGATACGACGATAATATAAGACTACCTCGGTGGCGCAAGGGGTAGCGTAAGCGACTGCTGTGCTTGAGGTCTCGGGTTCGATTCCCGGGTCAGAACAAATGTTTGTATGATGTGCAAATATTTGTTTCGAAGTTTGTGTGTTTTCTATGTATAATATGTATGTATTTACATAAAAAAAGTATATATTATGTATTTATATCAGTTGTCTAGTACCCATAACACAAGCTCTGCTTAGCTTGGGACTAGACGGCGTTGTGCGTTATATTGTCGTGTGCGTGCGTAAAAGAAGATCACATATATATATTTTTTTTAATATCGCTGCGATTCTCTCGCACATGGAGATTATGTGTATGTAAAGGTAGTAAAATTTCTAATCCTTACTCGCTTGTTCACACCTATAAACAAGTTTTGATTTTAGTTTCCAACAAATCTTGTAACATGTCATGATCATAAAGTAGGATTTTTTCAATTATGTTTTGTTTATCTTTTGTTCTATTATTTTACAACCACTGCTTCTTTTCAACAACAATATTCTATAGTGGTTGATAATATTCAACGGTTCTTAAGCGTGAGATTCTGCGTGTGAAGAGCGCGGTGAGTTTCAAATCGGATGGAAGGCCTGTCGTATTAGTGTCAGGCGTTGCAGACTTGAGATAAGTATGAATGCCACTTAAAATTTTCTCATATTGAATAACTGATAGTCTTTATATCTTTAGATCATTGTAGTGGATTATACTGCAAATACCGTTGAAGCTTCGGTGCAAACATCAAATAAAAACAACATAAAATAACAAAAAAATGGTCTTACAAAGGCTGTGAGACTCAAAAGCGTTTTAGGAACTAATTGTTACACACAGAAACGTGAAATGATTCTTCTAGTTAATGTTTTAAGGGTTTGTAAAGTAGTGGTGCGGTGAAAGACATAATAGCTGTAACGCGAAAAATATGTTTGGGGTCAGACATCAGACTTTTCAAGGAACACTTAATTAATAGATTTGGTTGTCAAGTTGGTTCGAATGGCAATGTAAAAATAAACCTCCTTTCTAACATTTATGTGAGATTTTTGTACTAATTATATGAAATAAGTGTAACGTATCAGTATAATTATTTAATGTGTTTGTCTGCAGTTAACATAAAAATCAATTATGTATTAATTTATCACAATTCTTTGTAGCCTTTGTTGCTAAGTCATTCTCACTGCATTCTGTGTACAAAATGTACCTCGACCGGCTTATTGCGTAGTCGGGAAACCTGACCACGACAATCGCTCTCATATCTTGTAGAACGCCTTAACAACCACCTTCTAACATTTAAAACACCACTTTACAGAAAATTAATAACGTCTATTTTTCATTGGCGTTTTAACCCGAGACATTCGAAGTGATTTTAAGCGAAATTGCAAGTTAGAATAACGCAGGAAGGATTACTTTATGATGTAGATAATCAGCACTGATAAATCGAACTGTGAGAAGTTGTCGCTCTAAAAACTGCAGATTTACTTCAACTTCACAGGAAAAATCTTGGTATGTAATAACAATCCACTTAGTAAGGTCATCGTATGAAATAATTAAAACGTTAAGAAACAGGCATTGTTATCGATTATCGGGAAATGTATTACTGAATAAATATATCTTTCTTGTGAAATGGTTTTCGTACAATGTATTGTTTATCGGTTATAATCTTAAGACTGAGAAATACAATCAGCGAAAGCGGTTTATTTCATATATATTTACATTATTGAAAATGAATTCCAATGTTACTTTTATGAACTATTATTTTCATTTAGTAAATAATAAATATTTCGGATATTACACAACGCAATCTTGTCCCAAGCTAAGCAGAGCTTGTGTTATGAACCCAAACTCCGAAACAAATATGTACAGATCATACAAACTTTGGTCCGACCCGGGAATCGAATGATTTTTATTTTGATAGCATACATTTGTGACTTGAATTTTTTGCCGGATGAGAAAAAAACAGACTACAATCATGGCTGTCAGCCTAATACAAAAAAATAAATAAAAAAGAAGCAAAAAATTGCCAGTTACAATTTTGTTCAGTTTGTTCAAAACAATTTTGTGTCGTCTACTTGTAAGCTTCTATGTTCTGTGAGTAATAAACACGAAACTGATTAGAATATTTGCGATTTAGCACAGATTTATTTTTGATCTTAAGACAAGCTTCTTATTAAAAGATCCCTTTACTGAATGTACTTATCATAAGTAATACAAAGAACTGAAGTGAGTTTAAATTACAGTGAAAAACAGAAAAATATCAACAAGCACATAAGAAAGCCTGAAAGCCCTATACTAAATAGAATTGTAAGTATTCAAGTAATTATATGCAATAGACTCTTACAACGCTATTTGCGAAATGATGCACTACATATTATTACTTAGAAGAAACGAGAGGCCGTCTTTAAAACCATTAACACGTCCATCTTGTTGAGAAATATCTGCAAGTAATACAGAATATGTTCTCTATCATTTGCAAATATGTGAGCTAACAATGGTTAGCTAGCTCACTTTTACATAACACGCGCCCAGCCCCTTTATGAGAAATATAATTGCACCGTTTAAGAAATTGATTTATCGAATACTATTTTAAAATAATGAACGGCTAGAATTACATTGTGAGAACAATGCCTCTCGGATCTAATTAAAGTAAAGGTTAAATACTTTTTGTTTTAATGATTCAAAATTATAAGGGAGTCTGGGTCAAAATAATAAAGTAATAAAGTAGAAGTGATTTATGCTTTTACTGCCAATAATAATAACTAATAAAAACTACAAATGCGTGACTGACTCTACTTTCAATCGTGTAAGTGTAAGTGAACTCACCTAAGTTATAAAAGTACAAAACAAAGGTAAATAACACTAGCCAAGAGTTTACATAAATGCCATCGCATTTTGTTTCAGTCGATCTCTTTGATTTAGTTTCAGAAATTTGTATTTCAAGTTTGTGTGTTGAAATTACAATGTAAATGTCAAAACAAACAAACAAAGCGACTGTATTCTCTTCATGCCTGCTTAATAACCAACAAGTAGGTATAAAATGGGACACAGGAGAAGGGTTATTGCATTAATATAAGAATATCTGGGGAGGACAATAGACCCAGTCTATTTAATAATCGACTATAACCACCGTTCTAAAATATAACTTGGTGAAAATTTGCTCTTAATTCAGTTTCCTGAAGTACAGTTATGGAAACAGCAAAGGCACGAACCGCCGTCACGTCAAGCATTCATCAACGCCAACTTAATTTCTTCCTACTGCATTAGTTTTATTAATTTCGTAGAAATAAGAGCATTTGTTCTGTTACTTGGGAAATTGCATCCCATGCAGCAGCCATTTATTCTTGTAATTATTTAAAAATTAGCCAAGTGCCTCTACTCTGTTTGATGGAAAGCATAAGAGGAATCCAAGAGTAGTGGTCACCATACTAACTGCGTATGCTGACAATGCAACAATTCAGTATTGTGACCCAAAGTATGGCGGCCTATTTAGATGTTTCTGCGTCATCGGGCATAATGCAGATGTAAGAAAATATGAAAGTTATTGTGCTTTTAATTTGTCTTAAATGACAAATGTGTATTGCATACCTACTTTAAAAGCATCATAAAAGTAAAGGAAACCCTAAAACTGTAGTAGAATAGGTTCCGTTTCATATTTATTTTAAAACTTACTGACCCAGCAAACTTCGTATAGCCTTATTTATTTTAGTGAATATTTTCTAAAATTATCTAAAAAATAACTTTTAATAAGCCCGTGTCAACTTCCTGCAGCGCTGCAGTGTATAGAACTAAGCGGACTAAGACGATATAACACCTTCTTTATTAAAATTTTCTTGTATACACACCTTGTCAATAATAAATATTAAAAAAAAAAATATTCAATTTGGTCCAGACGATCGGAAGTAATGAGCGTACATATATTTCTGGGATTCATTTTTATTTATATAGATATAAATAACGTAATAAAAAACCAAACTTTATCTCTTACAAATTGTTCATTAACGCAGGCGCTGTTACCTAAATTTAATATGTGTGTACTGTGTATGTCTAATTTTCTAAATACGAGGTTGCTGTTTGGTATTTAGAAAATCTCCGCCGCATATTGCAGAAATTCCAGTAGAAGCAGCTTCTGATGCAATTATAATATTATCACGGTATTCCACAATACAAATTCTCGCAGTTACATACCTTTTATTCAAGGTTTCACAAAAATTAACCTATAACACGCAAATCGAAATTGTTGATTTCTAAAATGATTTATGTTATTAGAAAGTCAGTTTTACTATTATATTCTGTGTGAACACATAACATAAATATATGAAAGACAAGAATGAATTTACGAAACTAAGTGTAGATGACTTGTCAAGATAAATTCTTCCATAGAAAACGGTAGCATTTCAGCAGCATCATATCTTAACTAGCTGTGACCAGCAGTATTGCCCGGTATTTTTGCTTTTTAATCGGTAATTGTTTACTACGTTATTAGTATTAAATAAGTTTGTTAACATATTTAATGTCTGTTTCTATAATAAAGCTAGCCTAAGTTATGCCTGTCTGTTTGTTCCGACTAAAATAGACATACCTACTGACAATTTGAGAAAATTTTAATGTATTTTTGATATACGTACCGTATATACTTCTATATAGGTACATTTAATTGTTGAATTGAAACGTTATTCGACAGTAAAGCTGTTAATTTCAAATTACAATTCTTCAGACACTTCATTTTTATTTGTTTGTATAGAAAAGTGCTGCATTTCTTTTTTTATATTTTAATTATAACACAGTTGAACTCCTCCTCGTTTATTAAGTTGGAGAAGTTATTATTTTGTTTTTTTACACCTTTTAGTGCATTAGCGTTAGGTACCAAAATTGGCCGCCGTAAGCCTTTCAGCCAAAACAAAGAACTTCCTATAAAACGTTTAAAAAATGTAACATACGAGTACTTTAAAGAAATCAGTCGCACTTAGGAACTTTTTTGAACTCGCTTAAAATTTATAAATGTAGAGAATAGTCCCAAGTGTGAACGACCTTTACAGCTTCAGCAAAGTCACTAATAATGCAATTAGACACAATGATCATCACGACAGTTAACAGTTATGAGTCATTGGTCATTAGACAAATAATCGTCGATACAATACACTATTCTCTCTTGCTCGTTCTTGTCACTGCTCTTTAGTGTCTGAAATCTGGACAACAGCAGACTTATTGTGATGAAAAACTTTACTTTAAATGGAAACTGCAAACAGAGCTCGATTTTTTACACTTATAAGTTTTCGTGCGACAGCAAAACAGTTTACTTGTTTTCGATGTTTTTGTTGAATGTTTTAGGTATATTAAAAAGCTTTTATGATGGAATTCTATAAGTACTCGTACTTTCACCTCAGAGCTGTACCCCGTCAGGAAATTCTAAAGTGGCTAGCTGATTTTATAAATTAAAAAAAAAAGAGATACCAGAGATCAACACAAAAATTTAAGTGTTAGTAAATTTTCGATTGTGGCGGTTATCAGTATCTAAATAAAATCTGAGAAGTCAATTTACAAAATAAAATGGATATACTAATGAGTGTACTTATTTTATCAATAACTAGCTGTGCCCACTACTTCATACACGGGACATTTAGATTTTCAAGTTATTTTTAATTTTTCATCCTTTAAACCTTGACTACGGCAAACATTTCAAAGACGAAATCAGCTAAATCGGCTTAGCCGTTCTCGAGTTTTAGCGAGACAAACGGACAGCAATTGATTACTTTTAATACTAAAAACTGAAAAACTGCTGTTAGTAATTTTATGCCGAATTCTTTAACCCTGTTCAATCTTTCTACTGCACTGTGTAGGTACAAAACGTTCTCAAGTAACTTACGAGAAGTCAAGTAACGAATATTACTTTCGTCCACGACACCGGTGAGAACGTCTTTGTGCTACTTTTAACCGCAAGTCTTTCTTGCAAATAGTTCCCTTAAACTATGTTATGATTGTTGATTATAATTGTCCGATCAAGTTTGTTGGGCACGTAATTGTTATTACACGAACCGCCTATTTTGTAGCATCATTGCGTATGTAATTTGTCTAACGTTAAAGGTATGATTGGAACATCTTGTTCAAGCAAATTTTACATATTTGTATGAGCTCCTAAACGGTCTACTTGTTTTTCGAATCCAATTAAAATATAATGAATGTTTATGTTAAAGTGTGTGTGTATATACATTCGTGGCAAAATAATGCTTTATATAGCAACAATATACACGGATTTGATTAACATTAGTAGATCTTAAAGCCCTTGCCTCGGAGAGCACGTTAATCCGTCGGTCCCGGTTGTCATGAACGTCTATGACAATCGTCATTGGGAAGTCAGTGCCCTCAAATATACTAACAACTAGTTCAATATTCGAATTCAGATCACGCTCAGGACTGCGGACGTCCGAACTTGTAACCGACCCCGAATAATCTTGGAAACAATAAAGGCTAGGCAGAGTAGATCCAAAAGCTATGGATACGAGATACACAGTTACGATAAAACAAAGGACTTCAGTCAAATAGATCAGAAGAATCTAATGTTTTTGATGATGTGGTATGTTTTTAAAAAAGGAATAGATGAGAAGGGAATTCTTATATGTTTTCGCAATCTTTCATGAGACCTGCAGCCATTATAAACATAGTTTAAAATTCTTCTTGTGCTTTTATTTAAACAATTGTTTATGTGAAGTGAATATACTCCCGTATATCAAGAAGCAGATATATTGCTACTGATATAAACAACAATGCCTGTTTTCTGTATTTTAATAGCACAATAAATTGAAAATAAATCTTTACGGCAATTATTTAAGATATAAAATGGTTTGAAAGCTCTAAGTGTCCTTTGAAAATGTAAAAACGAACTCACGTGTCGGCGTCGTAGACGTGATCGGCAAAGGAAAGAGACATCCTTATATTTCTTGGAAACCGCCTGTCGTTTCACAATTGTAGATAAAAAGCAGTAAAAGTGTTTTTGCGTTACGACGGTTCTTATTACGTAAAATCTATGCCCGCTATTACTCGCATAAATAGACATATGCAATTTCCAAGATAGGGACAGATATGGGCAGAAGATTAACGATGCTATTCTTACTAATTTCGGTTTATTTATCACCATAGTTAAGACAACATCTTGATTATTGCTGTTTAAGATGATATATAGAAGAAAAAAATTACATCTCATAAAGTATTTATTAAAAGTAACTAAACTAAGTATTTAAAAAAAAATAACCAGCCCAAACTTTTTTATAGAAACTGTTTAGAAAATGTAATGATTACTGATAAATTTGTGAAATATATACCCATGAAATATATAATATGTCATCGTAATGATGAAATAAAATTTATACTATATTATACATATATTAAGTAGAAGATTGCATATCTTCTTCGGACGACATTAATAAAACATTGCATTTAAGTACCTTATATCGGAAGAATGCTTATACTGTACAAAATTAACTCATATGCTTAAGTATATTTTTTTATTGTTCTCAGATTCAAAGATGGCGGAATGATTATGAGGTCGAACGGCGAACGACTTTTAGGTGAGTCTTGAATGTAAATATATTACAGTATTATGCAAACAAAGTCGTTTATGGCTTAGGCAATAATGGATCTGTTCTGGCGGTTAATTGACTATTTGAATGTATAAAACCCTCTCGGCAAAGAGCAAGGCGTGGCTCAAACTGCAAGGAATTAGTTTACCACCCACGCTTCGTTCGGTGACAAAATAAAGTCATTAAATTTATTTTGACAAGACGCTGTGCCTACTATGATTTAGTAATGTACCGTAACCTAAGTGTCACTCTATCTTTGAAATGGATTAAGCAAAAACCACATTATGTTGTTTTAAAATCGTATAAAAACTCTAATAAACGTATCTACAACTTCTTAAACGATTACATTATTTTCTTTTATATTATCTTTTGCCCCGACCGATCCCATATTGAGGTTGTGTAACTGGGTCTTTAAAGGTCCAGAAACCGTTTTAAACATTAATACAACAGGTTGTTCATGTATTATCGAGAGTCATAATATAATCGTTTAACTTCCAGTATCACGGGTTTTCAAAGATAACAACTTACTTCATTTCGCCACCGCACTTTGGGTAACATTTTAGCTCTGTACTGTAGCTGTTTAATTATTGATATTGTAACGTTTATTGTAAATGTGTGTTGCGTATTTGTTATGAAGTAAATTTATTGTTGCCGGTCTCAAAGTCTACGGTTATATATGTAAAATGAGATGAAATCAAAATTTTTTTGACCAACACTTTTTCTTTGACATGGGTTAATATGTAAAACGTTAATAATACAATTAATACTTTATTACTTACTGGTGCAGTTGAAACTTTCATTACAAGCTTAATTTAAAATAATGCGAATTCATCGTATTTAGTATCAATTCTTGATTTGTTTTACATATTTCATTAAAACAAATCTTTAATCTTGAAAATATTTTACTAATACAAAAGGGCCAGTTGATATTTCCAGTATGTGATGTGTCCAATGAAGAGATCAGAAGGGGAGACCCTGGCTAATTGAGTTCTATAGTGGTCCTGTTTCTTATACTGATGGTATTCCTTACCTGGCTATTTTGGTATTTCTTTGCCGCGACAATACTAGGTTAGTAAACCTAAAATGATCCTGGCCGTAAATATAAATAAATGCTAACTCAATCCAAACAGAGAAAGGAATAGATGATGAACTATAATAAAATACTCTATTCAAAGGCTAGAGATAAAGTACTTCTAGTGCAGTTAAGTTATTCCCTATAACATAATCCTTTCGTTTGATAAACAAACGTTCTCGCACCTATTTTCTCCAAGCACGTATTTTGTGTGAGGTGTTACAAATTTTGCCCGCAGCTGGATAACAATACACCTTGTTGAACATTATACCGTGTGTAAGATATGCAACGGTTACGCTAGCTGACTTACGTTAACTGTATAAATATATCGCATACTTACAGACCCGCTAAAATCCACCAGTTTCCAGTCTTGTATGCAAGTTATGAGATGCAATTTAAAATTATATATTATGAAACTTTTAGTTTCTGGGTACTGTGAAATGAAAAATACTTCTTCAAAGCGAACATCAGCACCTTCTTTATCGAGTTTTAATTGGTGGATTATCATTGTTTTAACTTTACAAGGTGAGATTACATAGTTATTTAAGGCTGCGATTATTGGCTTTATAAAAATTTAACACTTACTTTATAGTCTAGGTATTATAAAAAACAAATGCTCATTTAAATGTGTGCCTACCTTTTCTTGCTGTGTAACTGTAAGATCTATGAACTCCGATTTAGGCGATTTTTATATTGTGTAGCAAATCTATAACTAAACAAGGAACATTCGTAAAACGTATGTAGGTGTAATAGAATAAATTAAAATATAAAAACGGAAATCAAAAAAACACATTGTAAACTTTTATCTCTTATAAAACCTCTTCCAGGTTTCCTCAATACTCTATTCTTTTATTAAAACTTATTTCGAGAGGTCATTGCTCTATTTACATATGTATACATATTTAGTTTGCCAATAGTATTACGTTCATTGAATAAGTAATATATTGAAGCGACACAGCGTCGTCGGTGTTACCGGTATTACGACATGCTCAAATAACGCTGATTTTAATGTAACAGTAAGCACTTAGTCATTGCGGAACAATTCACAATGTGTTTGTGGAAGGAGTTTTGTTACCATTTCTGGCAATTACGTGGGAATGGTAGACAATTCTGTAGTTTTACTTTAAGAATGCAAGTAGTACGATAGATTGTCGTTCGTATTCAAACAATTGGTTAAATACCTCCAATGAACAGAAAAACTGTCATAGTAGGGGATTTCGTCCGTAAGATTGCATTATCGCAAGAGAGTTTTCTCTTGTAAGTTTTAGTAAAAACTTCATATTTAGTAAAATTTCTTCATTTCTTAAACTACTTGATTAAAATGATACTAGATGGTCGAAGAAAGAATGAATAAAAATTATTAATTTTAGTTAGATCTGAGTACTGAACTGAATTGATTTATCATCTCAATTGCATAGCTTGTGGGTATTTCAGTACATCAAAAAGCTTTACGTACGTACACTAATTGTCAAAATTAAAGTTTATGATATTATTAGTGCTAAATGCATTCCCAAATTTTTACGAATTACTAAAAAAACCTTTGTATTTATATTTATTTATTTATAATGCCTAGATTATCAAGCTGGTACTTTTTAACATACTAAATCGAAACTTGTAGAATAAACTGTCGCGTCTGTATATGTCTCTCTCTACATGGTCGGTACTAAGTCCACCGCTGTAGCACTCTTCATGCTTAAGTTTCCTGTCATTTTACTAGAAGTATTTGTTCATCTGATCTCATCACTCCACTTTGCCTTTTCCGGTTACCACTCGAAAACTTCTTATTGACAAGTGGTTAACGATTCTCGAAAGTATGCGTTCTGTTTATAGTCACTTCAACTTGCATAATTACATGTTGACTGTACTACGACTTATATGGTTACTCTGTTCTTGTTTCCGATTTTATCTCTAAAGGATCTTGAGACAAGATTGATCGTTTTCAAGGTGATTAGAAGTAACATATGCATAGCTTTAAATTATTTTTTTTTCAAAATATATCTAATCTATCTTAATATATATAAATCTCGTGTCACAATGTTTGTCCTCAATGGACTCCTAAACCACTTAACCGATTATAATAAAATTCGCACACCATGTGCAGTTCGATCCAACTAGAAAGATAGGATAGTTTAAATCTCAAATTATAGTCGCAATTTTAATTTATTGCTAATTATTTGTCTGTTATTATTTGACAGTCACAATTATCTGTTAACTCCAAATGATTCTAACAGATGTCGATACCTTTCGACTGGGTTGAGTAAGTAATCAATAGATGGCGCTGCTATGGTAAATCTATAGGCTATATTTTATTTTGGAAAAAAATAGGGTTCCGTAAGATATTGGGGTTTTTCGGACACAAGGTGTAAAAAATCAACCCTATACGGGGGAAAATTTTTCGCTACGGGCAATAAAAGACGCAAACGAGGTTGCGTCGGTCAGCTAGTACTAATATATATAAAGCTGAAGAGTTTGTTTGTTTGTTTGCTTGAACGCGGTAATTAGAATAAGTACTAGTCCGATTTGAAAAATTATCTGTGTTAGATAGCCCATTTATCGAGGAAGGCTATAGGCTATATATTCTTAATTAGGGTTCAGGTGAATTCAGGGACTTGTAAGTCGTATTAAGGAAAATTAACGTCACTATTACATTAATTCAGTATATTTGTCGATGATTGTCATCATTCTAGTTTGTTATTAATAAGTGTCCAGTTCCCTATGTGTGTATATTTTGGTGTTTAGTTTCGTTAGCTCCAATCATCTGCTGTCTGCACACCGTTGTAACTTATTTCAAAGTCAACCTATAGACCACACTTATCGAAATATAAAATTAAAGCTTACACAAGAATACATTAAAATCTATTATAGTCTAATACAATTGAAGGTTCTCATCTTAATAACAATAGTGAAGATCACGATCTGTTAGATTCCTCCCAAAGAAAATCTATACAAGTTCAAAGTTCACACATTTGATACCGTACGTGAACATCCATTATGTATTAATGTTAATTATTATCAACTGCCTTTAATATTCCTGGACACTAATAGTTCCTGGACATAGATAGACCTTTCCTTCGCTTAGAAATAAGGTTGTATATCGATAGGGTTTGCTCTAAGTTTTTCTTATCTTTACTGAGCTGTTGTCCTGCGCAGTTTACTGCCCAAGTCGGCTCTTATTAGACACTTACGGGACGAATAGAGTTGGTGACAGTCCATATTCTTATACTATAAATACCTACCATGAAGCGTTCGTTTCGTCTTTCACGCGTTCACACGTTATTTAAAGATGTGTTTTATTTTTTTTAACTCTGCCTCTCAATACAAAGGCTAATAAAATGATAATCGTTGCTTTAAAGGTGAACAGTGACCTTATACGGCAATTCACACGAGAATACATATTAACATATAATTCAACTATAGTCGATATAGAAAAGTGGCTACGTTTTATCTAAAATGGGTAATCTGTTTTCTATGAAGATCTTATGAAGAAAAGATATGTGATCGGTCACAGAAAGAATGTTGGATCACTCGATCATAATGTTTGAATATTTTTGCAAACTACTTTTTGTCGAATGTAAACTGCAAGTATCTAAGTAACTATATATAAAATTTTAATGAAGTATGTTTTATTAAAAAAAAAAAAAAATTATGACCATGCGTAGAAGCGAAAATTTGTGGGATTAAATATTATAAAAAATAAATATTATTATTACATATATATTATATATATATAGATATTTGTTAAAATAAAAAATAAGGGTAATAAATTCCCACCTAATTTACACCACCGTACTACATCAAGTCTATTTTTGTGTAAAATATTTAAGTTTAGTGAATATTTGGCGTTAAGCAGATATAACTCAGTTGTGTGTGATTTTATTTTGTATAGAGTGTTTTCGAATAACACAATTAGCACTAGTATCTGCGGAATCCTACCCTAATCTGTTATGTCCTACTCAAAAACATATTATATTCATATAAAAATATGTAAAAGCAAACCCATTACCTGTTTTCACTCACGTCGTTTATCTCAAATAACCGATGACTGCATTAGATAGGTACGTTTAGTTTGTTGAGTAGGCTAGGTACATATATGCAGGCATAGCTAGTTTGATGAATGATACTTACTTACTTTACTTGCATTCACTGGACTAACTAAACACAAACATACTTTTTCCTTTACCCATAATTATTCCCTGTATATTAAATACATCGGTCTGAAGCTACTCAGAATTAAGAGAAAAGTTTGTAGAAACTAAAAAAAGGCAAATTTTGATTGATAATATTATCTGGTTGAGATAATTAGACCACGCACTTTGGGAATTACTAAATCTTTAATTTAATTCTTCTGTATTCAATTTATTCTTTGCCAAGGGAAACAATATTATCCTTTTCATATCTGTAAAATTGTAATAAGTAAATCACAAAAATATGAACATTTTAAAGTTAGTAAGGGCTTTACAATGGCTCTACAAAGCGCGCCGAACTTTCCATTTACGAAACATATGGATAAAATTTACGCGCGTCTACGTCCATTGTCAATTTAAAATTGATGATGATAATCTTTTATTATTCCCTGCATACTACATCTAAAAATGTACACATATTATTACTCTTGTAAACTTAGTTCTCATGCTGTCCCGCTTTACATGTGAGTAGCGTAATATGAGATCATTAGCTTCGACTTCAATTTCGTTCCCATGAGGTAATCAGAGTATTAGATATTATAAACTAGCGGCTATGTAAAACTTATAAATGTTGGATGGTAAATAGCATTATGCAATATTAGTCATGTACTTCGATGTGGATATGGAGTGACAAATGTGACAGTCTATTTGTGCGACATACTTCGCCTTAAACAGATTTTCTGTGCAAGGAAGACTATAAAACAAACGTTAAATGTATCTCGACGTCGGCAGTTTAGAAAACTGTCATATAAGAATTATTTTTATTAAATTGACGTTTACTAATATTTAAAAAAAAACCAGTATGGTACCCTAACAAATCAAAGGCGCTTTGTTGGCTCAATTAAACACAGTATGATAATGAAACTATAATGTAAATATATATTTATACATATTATTTCTGTTGGTAATGCATACCCTTCGGTCTGTAGCTATTTATAATTAAAGAAATGATTGTAGGAACTAAGAAAAAAAAAGAAAATGTTGATCATCGAAGTTAATATTATCTGCTTGAGACAATTAGACAACGCGCTTTGAGAAAATCTGTAATTTAATTCTTCCGGATTCAATTTATTCTTTGCCAAGGGCGACAATGTTAGCCTTTACATATCTGCAAAATTGTAATAAGTATCGCAAAAATATGAACATTTTAAAGTTAATAAGGGCTTTACAATGGCGGAACAGCGCGCCTAACTTTCCACTTACGAAACACATGGGTAACATTTACGCGCGTCTACGTCCATTGTCAATATTAAATTGATAAGTTTATATTTCATTTTATTTATATTTTGTACTTTAAATGAAAGGTTACTGAGACAAGTTATCATATTATCAAGAAACCGTGTTGGTGAAAATGTTTGCATTTAAAATAAGAATACAGCGTCCGTTTTTTATTGAAAATTTGGTAAATGTAAATTTAGTTCTGTCAAATATTTTAGAGGAACTTTGGTACTCTTACATGGGTTCCAATTACTGAAACACAATATTACACTAATAATTTTCTTAGCAACGGTTGACACTTTATACATCCTTATGTTTTCTCTTCAAGTTCTTGCCATAACGGTATAAGGCTTGCGCCCCCGTTTCAAAGTGATAATGCTTCTGTAACAGATAGCTGATTGGTCCACGGGACAAAAGGAACTTATAATGAAAGTTTAATTCGACTAAAATTGATTGTACAAAATGGTGTACCAACATGTATGAAATCGAATATTATAGAATCGATTAACTAATGAAATCGAATAAAATGTAATGGATTATTTGTAGTCTAATGAGACTTTAAAATTAAGATTGAAATGTAGAAATGGTTCGTTTACAAAATAAATAGGTTTTTGTTTAGGTTTTACATCAGACATTTTCTAATGATGTTGTAAGAACTACTGTAATTTAACTAACTGTGTCTTGTTAGCCAGTCACAAGTTAAGCAATCCCTGCGTTTTAATATGTATATTTTGCCCGCGATTCTGCTTGGGAATATGCTTATTTTTGCGGTAAAAAATTGCCTTTATCCATACTTAAGAATTAAATAAATATACCTATGATCTGTATCTATTTATCCTAATGATAAAAATTTATTCAAATGGCTAGATTTTCTTCACAGTTCTAATTCCCAGGCTTCATTACAATATTGTAATCTGATGAACGAATACATAGTTTTGTACATCCACTGTATGTTTCCCTTTACAATTCACAATAGTATCTCAACTATTACTTACTTTAAATCTTTAGTTCTCTAACGGTCTCTTTATCCTTTAACTCATCGGACCTTGTTTCTCAGGCATTTGTATTATGTTTATCTTTATTTATTAGCGTATACCTTGAGAAAGTCTAGATTGTCGCAATAAACCTCATAGGTCGTCATCGGTGTCAACGTAGAACATTCCTAGGAGAATACTCGTAGTATTTCAATATTGTATTGATCGTTCCTTTATAAAGAAAATCAAAATGGCTTCAAAGGTTGAACTTAAATAATCGGCCCCTCACCTCAAGTAAAAGTCGATAATTTTATTTATGCAACATTAACGAGTTCTGAATTTTATTTGTTGAGTATAATTTGAAAGGCAAAACAGGTACAGATTCTGGTTTATTATTAAATTGATGTCATTTGTATGAATCAATACCGTTAAAGTAATGCTTATATTATATTAAAATAGTAAACAGTATGTGGTCCTGATGTGAGCACACTTTCTAACTTGTATATTCTAAGATGTTTACAAGTTAACCTCTGCCTTTTACTTATTTGGTAAACAAAACGTTTATATTAATTGGACAGTTTCTTTTGGTGAAATGTCAAAATAATATATATGTAGTTAGTTTACGTCTACCGTTATTGGTGTGTTATAATACCGTTATAGATTCGCAGGCTCGTCTACCAGTTTTTATAATAGATAGTTTAATAGCTTCGCCATGCTCATTTGCAACAGTTCTTAATTTAAAATAAAATTCTGAAAGCAGTGTCATACTATGGTGCGTAACTGTTAATTGCCAGTAATTTTATTATCTATATATTTGTATTTATTTTATATCATCACATCAACAGCGAGTAATAGTCTTCTGCTGGTCATCTTAAAAATGAGGTTTGGATCTATTATACTACGCTGGCCAGACAGGTTTATGTCGTTTTCCTTCTGTTTGCAGTGCTGTGTCCCTGTGTAGGCGGCTCCCTTAGTCGGCTCTTACGCCACTCACGCATAAATAGGGGTGACACTCCGTATTCTTAATTTGTCACCAGACAGACATTTGTATATATTCAAAAATACAAGGTGTCTCAAAAGAAATTTCATATTTAGTGGATTGATTAAAAAAAAAGGAAGCGGTATATAGAAAAAATGTTTATTTATTGTTAAAATACACTTTTTGGGAATTCATTTCTTAAAAATAATATCGTCTAAATGTAAACCCTCACGTTGTTGGCACTCATTTAATCGAACAGTAAAATTACTTATGACTGCTCGACAGGTGGAGTGAGGGATGGCTGCCATTTCGTTACGGATATTTTCTTTCAAATGCGCCAGTAAAGTTGGTTTATTGGCGTAAACTTTAGATTTAAGATAACCCCATAGGAAAAAGTCCATAGGGGTTAAATCTGGGCTACGTGGAGGCCAATTTATGTCACCTCTCCGGGAGATCAATTTTCCTGAGAAAATTTCACGAACACGTGGCAGAGATATATTGGACGTGTGTGAAGTTGCTCCGACCTGTTGAAACCATGTTCTTTGGTTATAGCCAGGAAAGTTATGCAGTTCAGGTACCAAGAAGTTGTCTAACATCTCCACATAACGCTCTGAATTCACTGTAACTGTACGCCCCATTTCGTCTTCAAAAAAGTGAGGGCCGATAATTCCTCGCGCCGACATGGCAGCCCATACGGTCACTTTAGGCGAGTGTAGGGGTTTCTGATGTTTGCGTTTCGGATTGGCTGAACTCCAGTAGCGGCAGTTTTGCTTATTTACGTGGCCATTAAGATGAAAATGAGCTTCATCCGAAAACAAAATGTTGGTAAACGTTGAAAATCGCTCAATCATCTGATTTACGAAATTAAGCCTCTGACCGGGCTTGGGGCTTTAATTCTTGCACCAATTGAATTTTGTAGGGGTGCAGCTTTAGATCTTTGTGCATAATGCGATGTAATGATGATCTATGCACATTTAAAGCACTCGCGCGCTTCCGAATTGAAAGGCTCGGGTCGTCACGTACAGATTGATTAACACTCTCCACGTTTTCTACCGTTCTTGATGACCTAGGTCGCCCGGATTTTGATTTATTCAGCGTTGATCCAGTCTCTTCAAACTTTTTAACCCAATGTCGAATGAGAGGAAGGCTTGGCGCATCATTTAAGTGGCGAAAACCTCGAATACTGCAGAATTTTCTACGCGCGACAGTTGTCGAATCACCGTTCTTGTAAAACTCTCGCACGCACAACGCGCGGTCTGCTCCCGAGAAACGCTCCATAGCGACTGAATCCCCAAGAGCCAAGCTACCAATTGACATAACCCCCGCACCCCTCAAGTACGCAGCGTTCACGCAGTAAGCTAAACAAATATAAAATTTCTTTTGAGACACCCTGTATATAAGTAGATTTGTTTTAGAATCAAATGTGGCTGAACTTATAACAATAGGACAATATTAAGTAAGTGAGACCAAAATAAAATTATAATGAAAAAAAGGTAGTTTTAATACGCGACTGTATGTTTTATTACTATTTATCAAATTTAAATATCTTGTCCATTACGTTTATAGTGTCATTAGGTTTTAAATTAACAGTGAAGTCGGACTTTTAAGTGATAAAAATAGTAAAAAGCAAGGAAGTAGAAACAATAAAGTTTGTTTAATGGCGTATTAAATAGTTGTCAAATATGCAGTAAAATAAAATGGGGCTATAACATATTTTACAATTGACACAATTGTATCATGCTTTAATAATATTTTATTTTGCTTAGATCCAAGATCCTGGAGTCTCAAAAGGGTAACAAATGAGTCCCACGAAATTGTTGTGGAGTTTTAGTCATGTGGTGAAATGCCTTGTTTTTATTGTACTGGACCAAATGCTGTATTATGTATGTTCCTTGATGTCTCTCATTTCCATTGCTTAATTTTAATTTTATTTCGTTGTTTCTGTTTTTATTTTATCTTTTGCCTATTGGTTGGAATATAGTGTGACTGAGTAGTTTATTATTAAATATTGAATATATGTGTAACGATTTGATGAATGTTGGTTGGCCTGTAATTGGCAAGTGTGTAAGGCCTTATTACATTTGTCACTTCACACGATATATTTTGTACACACGAGCTATGGGAAAACCTATAAATAAATAAATAAAAGTTATAAATAATATCAAAGAAGGAAAAACAGAAGGAAAGAGAGGAAGAGGAAGACCGATACACAGTTAAATAGACGAGATTAAGAAAAGGGTGGCGGTTGTGACGTGTAAAGAGGTTAAGAAAGCGCCTCTTGGTAGAGAGAACTGGATAAAGCTACATCGACAAGAGCTTAACTATGCGCATTAATGATGATAATAAAACCTTTTGCTTTCAAAGTTCTAGTTGTTATATTATCCAAATCTCTAATTTTAATAGGGTTTCATATATTCTATAGGTTATTTAAGTCATTTTTTCTTAAAACCAGAATAAAATAAAAAAATCTCACCTCTCACCGCTCACCAGAATCGGTTACAAGTAAAAAAACATAGAGGTGAATATTTTTTTACATGCAGCGTGTTAAAAAAGACTAAATCCACATACTTTATCCAATTAGTTATTAGTTTTTGACACTTGTTCTTGTCATTGCTGACCCACGTCTCCAAAAGATACTCGTAAAGTAAACGAAATAATAAGGCATAAACTATGCTTACAAAATGGAAATAGACCTTCGTTTAAATATGTCAGAATTGACATTCTCAGTTCTCAATTTAATTAAACATCTATAGCTTCCAGCGTTAACGGTTCTAAATCTATTAGCGTGAATAAAAACTTTATCACCATATAAGGTTAGTAATGGCCATCGTACACATAATTTATTTATGTCACTCAGTATTAATTTGAATATATTAATAATATTAGGTGAAAAATGAAAAGAAACCATTTATCATTCGACAGTTATAGTCTAGATATTTTAGTAATAATTTATGGTAATCCAATTCTCTGTAACAGATATCTAAACAAATGAATAAATTTTTAATCTCATATGTAGTATCATATGCATAACTTTTTACAGAATATAACAAATTTTTACACAATAGTGATAGCACTAATGCTACAGAGTGTCACCACCCCTGTAAGTGTCGTAACCAATTAATGGGTAATACGAAGAACAAGAGAATCTAGCCTGGTAAAGGAGGCTTTAGCTTCCTTTACCACGCTAGACAGACTGGTACTTATAGATATTTAATTGGTAAAGGAAGATAAAACCTCCTTTCTGAGAAGAGGCTTGTCTTGCTATAAATTTCCAAAGACTGTTAAAGTGATGATGTGTGTGAATAATAATGGTAACAATAATCTGCGACTCGCCAGATTCACCAAAACAAACCGACTGCACGGTTGGTCGAGTGGTTTAAGGGTCACAACGCCGCGCCGCTTCTACTGTGCTCAGTGTTGTGGGTTCAAATTCTACATGGGACATTACTTTTTGTGATCTACAAATTGTTGTTTTGAATCTGGGTGTTCTTTGTGTCCGTTTTATGAATGTTTGTAAAGTCTTCCGCAACACAGGATGGATATTCTTAAACCGCGAGTTGTCTTTGTAAGAAAAGAAAAATAAACTACTAAATAGAATTCGTAAAACGGATGTACGGATGTTAAGATTGTATTTTACGTAAATTTATGCATTATACTGAAGCACTGCAGCACAGTTAGAAAAACCCATAATAAGTGCACTTGTAATGTACTTGGTACTAGTTAATTACACACATAGGTCATAGTTCACACCTCCAAAGAATCGTGAGTTTAATTAACTCACCGAAACTCGTAAATTATAGGTACGTACTATTAACTCTAAACAACTTAACTTTATAGTCAATTAGTTTACGCGTGCGGCTCCGCCCGCTGATTTGTCGGTTTTCGCAGCAAAGAGTAGCCTATGTCCTTCCTCAACAATCAAAGTATTTCCATGCTAAATTTACTTGAATTCGATGCAGTGGTTTGGCCATGAAGTAGGACAGACAGACAGAGTTACTTTCACATTTATTTTATAAATATGGATATCACGATTTATCTCCTAAACACCGATATACTTTACGAGCTTTTGCGTGCAGATCCGGCCGCATGTATATCAAATATCACTTTTCGGGTTTTCGTTAATTCATTTTTCGTATTATATATGTAGCCTGTATGTGTATGACACTCGCAAATAATGTGGCTTTCGATTGGTAAAAGAATTTTCAAAATCTGTTCACAAACTAACAGACTTTACTGCTATAGTATTAGTATAGATGGTCAAATCTTTAAATGCATTATGAAAATTTTTAGTATGAAAACAATCTTTTATTTTTAAATATTGCCGTAAAAGTTAACGATTTCCAGTTTTACCTTGACTTATACTAGTAATTTGTACATTCATTTCATCAAAAGCAATCAGCACTTTAACAATTTATATTTTATTAGTAAACTATTAATAAATCTGTAGATCTTATTACTCAAACACATTAATCGATAACAACGTGATAGATGCATTGATGAAAAGTAAAATTAATAATTCATTCAGATAGAAGGACTAATAATAATTGTATGAAAAGTAAAATTTGAAACCCAAGATTTTTATTTCACTAATACCCCTAGTGTACCAATAGTGCATTGCCATCCTTTTAACTGACCCTCCCCTTGAAATTGGATATCAGGCTTAGGATCTGGTTACCTTACTCACTCGGTAAAAATCAATAAAAAAAACTCATAACAGTAACATTTATTTGCCGTGAGGCCGTGGTAGCAATCCGGTCAAACCGGCCGATTAGTGCCGATGCATAGTCCTGTCAGTATTTTCTTTTGACAACGTGACACGAACTCGATGCCGATACATTTGTTATTCTAAAACCGTTAAAAGTGTAATCCTTGTACATACATATAAACCAACGTATATATGCGTTATCTGAACGATTTTCATGAAATTTATTATGCAAGTGGTTTCGGGGCGAATGAATACTTTTTAGAAAAATTACCTAAAAAACGGTCATTCGGGTGCTTTTCTAATAACGTTCACATTTGTAAAATTTCAACTTTGCTAGGGAGCAGTACTAGGTAGGGCAACACATTAAAGTTCACCTACTTACTTTAGATTGTCATTCAAATCACCCACGATTACGCGTTAAGTAACATCGTTATAATAAATGACTTGATTTTATTTTTGTTTTGTACATTTGAAATTCAATTCAATATTGTATGTATATCTATGTACTTTCACAAAAAGTAATAAACACGAATTTGAGAGCCATGAAGGAAAAAAACATTTTTGGAGAAAGCATTATTGGTTATTTTTTTTACAGTTGTATACAGTGAACCCAATTGGAATAGGTGCAATGATGTTTCTAAACCCAGAAAATATGCGATGATTGAACATCAAAGGGAAACTTAATCCCAACACTGTACACGGTTTTGTGACTACTATTATAGAAATATATACTTCAGGAAGAATTGTTTTTTTTTCTGCACTTTTGCCGAATTTCACAGATTAAGGGAAAAATTCTTGTAGGTCTGTCCTGTTTACATGTTAATTGTAAAGAAATCTTTTACTGCGACGGCTCCACAGCTTTTTTTGATGTGAAGTAAATACAACATACGATAATTTTAAATAAATTTATGTTAGCTATTAATTAGTCATACTAAACATTGCCTCAGAAAAGCTGTTTGAATCATCTGAAAGGATGTTAAAGCTTGTTATCTGGGTAGTTCTTACGTAATTCATTGACCATATTGTGCATTTAATTTGCTTCTTCGATATTAATAATTGCATCATGTCGAAGAGATTGGACATATATTTAATAAACTTTGACTGAACTGGTCCGTTTTGAGTTGAATTTAAACTGGACTTGTGAAGTTGTGCTGTAACGGTCTTAATTTATGAATTGAAACTTACGTGTTTTAATTATTTAACTTGACGACTTCCTGCACTTGAAGCCCTTCACATAGTAACGGTTTTCTTTCTGACACTTTTATAACAGTAATTAGAATTCTTACAATTTGATCATCAACTGTGACTTTGACTGCCTCTGTGGCGCAGTAGTAGCATATGCGACTGCTGTTCTTGAGGTCTCGGGTTCGATTCCCGGGTCGGACCAAATGTTTGTATGATTTGCAAATATTTGTTTCGGAGTTTGGGTGTTTTCCATGTACAATATGTATGTATTTACAAAAAAAAGTTGCTTGTACTAGCGTACACTCGTAAGAAGTGAAACTTCTTTATGACGTTATTTTTCAAAAAATAAATATCATATGTCGACGTAAGGTATAACGACAAAAGACTTATAAACCAGCAATATTCGTGACAATTCTTATTTCAAGTGCAATAAAAGTTAAGGAGCGAGACCTGAGTAAATATTTCGCGATCTGTGGTGTGAATGAAGTAAGTTTGTGGAATGTGATGTGTGTAGTTATTTACATTGTGGACTATATAAAATAATATTGTTTGTAATGTGATATTTCATTGTAGTATTAATTTGGTCCTGTTTGTGTTTGAAAATGTTTTTTGTTTTATTTTATAAATTTTTTTTGAAGGATTGTATATAACTACTCTCAATAATGATAAAACATTTTATCATGGCCGAAAAACGTCAACGTCCACCATCGATTTACAAGCAGAATTTAAACGATTGTCTCTGAATAAAGTAGAGACTATAAATGAACAATTGTTTCAGTTTATAAATAACAGGAAGAAAACTCAAACGTAACTACTCAAAACGGGCCGCAAAATACATTGGAGACATTTACCAATCCCTACTGCGCTGGAAAAAGTATACTTCGAATCACGCGTGGTAGGGATAAAAAAAAGATGGCGCGTAACGGATAAATGTAACGCGTAACGAAAAAAAAGTTGCGTGTACTAGCGTACACTCGTAAGAAGTGAAACTTCTTTATGACGTTATTTTTCAAAAAATAAATATCATATGTCGACGTAAGGTATAACGACAAAAGACCTTTAAACCAGCAATATTCGTGACAATTCTTATTTCAAGTGCAATAAAAGTTAAGGAGCGAGACCTGAGTAAATATTTCGCGATCTGTGGTGTGAATGAAGTAAGTTTGTGGAATGTGATGTGTGTAGTTATTTACATTGTGGACTAAATAAAATAATATTGTTTGTAATGTGATATTTCATTGTAGTATTAATTTGGTCCTGTTTGTGTTTGAAAATATTTTTTGTTTTATTTTATAAATTTTTTTTGAAGGATTGTATATAACTACTCTCAATAATGATAAAACATTTTATTTTAACCCCGATAAAAAAGTTTCACTTCAAAAAGATAGCGTAACGGATAAATGTGACGCGTAACGTAACGGATAAATGTTACGCGTAACGAAAAAATGTTACACAAAATTTTTTGACTACCCCGATAAAGAAGTTTCACTTCAAAAATGTTACACTAAATTTTTTGACAACCCCGATAAAGAAGTTTCACTTCAAAAAAAAGTCTATATGTATTTATATCAGTTGTATAATACCCATAACACAAGCTCTGCTTAGCTTGGGACTAGATGGCGTTGTGTTTAAGATGTCCGAAATATTTATTTATTTAACTGTCATTATACTACATAGATACTGGTTTTGTGTTTATTATGATTAGCAAATAGCAGCTAATAAATAGCTTAAAACTGGTATCTTCAGTCTATATAGGCTTGCTTCTGGTTTTTGCAATCGTTTGATATTACAGCCTGCCAGGAATTTGTATCTGACACTGTAACTCATGCCTTTTGACAAGTAAAATATACTGTTCCTTTACTACCTACGATGAAAACCGGCCTAGATTGCCTATAGGTTTTCATTAAGAAGTAAAGTATCATTGTTGTTCATGATTACTGTTATGGTGTCTCGGAACTGGGTACCCTTTATATAGACTAAAGTAAGACAACAGACGTAGTACGTACTCCATTTATTACGATTCTGACACACCTCTTTTGCTTTTTCCACATTCATCACTCACTGCATGCATTCTTATCGGTTACTGGTTCTTTTCACACGGTCTTTTTCAGAATATCACCATTTTTTACGGTAAATGTTAGTCGTGAACGACATCTTCCGTCACTTCAACCCCCATTCGCTCTATAAATTCGTTTCGTGAGTGTTATCATCCATCCATGGCCAAACCACCGAAGTATGCCCGTTTCAATCGTTGTGAATATATTCCTAATTCTGTCACTAATATTCACGTCACACATACTGAGTATGTACGAACTGTACTCGTGGCACAATTATTTGAGATGTCACTGAAAAATATATATATTTCTAAATTCCTGGAGATATAATACTTGTATAAGTAATTGTAATATGTAGGGTCGAGTAAAAATCGAAAAAAGTATTATTTATTTAAGTTTCAAATTTCTGTACTTGGGATCTAGTTCTAAAATAAGGTTACGTCTTGAACTTGCCTGTGCTTGGATAATATCATCTAATTGTTCCTAGAAACTTCACAATTATAATCACTCTGTGACTTGTTTATGAAACCAGTGTTTAAAATGATTGACGAGTCCGCTGTTCGAAATGTAGGTTCTTCAACTAATTGATGTGTGCAAACTGGTCGGGCGACTGGCCCAAATTTGGCACAACCTGTTCAAGCTTGTTCAACTGTAAGTACAAACACCACCGCTACGTCGAACCATCTTTGGTACTCAAACACGTGTTTTCATACCTGTCTTCTGAATTATGAATGGGTTTTTGTCTTGAATTTTGTTATGATCATCTCTAAGTTGATCACCATTTATTACCCAACTGCTAAAAGGAAGCAATGTTTGGCATAATGCTTTTGATTTTATTTATTTTTTATTTAATATTTTTAAAAAGTCATGCTTCGTTTTTATACTACAACTGTACAAAAATTTATATAGAGTACAACAGTTACTTTACTATTCGGGAGAAAATACGTCATATAATACTAAATTCAAATAGGTTTTTATGATTCTCAGGCAATGGCAAGTATCATTTATATTTCGATTTACCTATAATTTTTACTACATTACTGTGAGTACGTGTTGATTATATTAGCCTAAAAACTTATTTATAACGGGAAGAGACCACGGATATGAACATAGAGTGATAGACTAAAACATGATCCATTGTTCCTGTTGAAGTACGAAATCTTAAAAAGTAGGTGATTATGATGCTCTATTACTTTTGTGTTATAGATTTAATCAATGTGAAGACACATTAAAGGGTCATTTCACTCGTCGCATTACGAATACTTTACAAAGCCAAATATCTCTATCAACGTTGATAGCAGGCAGATAGCAGGCGACCGCCTGTACACCGAGTGTACCGATCCTAAATTCCAATCGTGGCGATTCTCGATAAGCGATACGTAAACGTTCTCGATTGTCTAGTACCGTTCTATGAAACTATCGTTAAATTATCGCTCACGTTTTGCTACTGAGACGGCGCCCTACTATTACGGTATTGCAAGGAATTGCGATGGTTTCAGCGGTTAACTGTGACACAGGCGCGTATTTGGTACGTGACGTCATAAACACAGATTTAGGTCTCTATTACCGTTTTACTTCTAAGTTTATGATACGATTTAGCAAATAATATTAGGTTTGTGCCCAACATTGGAATATTATTACTCTTTGAACTGTTTCAGGACATGCGTAGGCATGAAATGGGTATCCATAAGCTTTAATGTAATATCGTAAAATTCAAAGCGAAGGGTTAGATGACCATCAAAACTGCCTGAATCATTGAAGCTAATTTGTTTGTTCTGTAATATCTAATAGACGTAATAGCTAAATCGTGGCACCTGACTAATAATCTATACTAATAATAAAGCTGAAGAGTTTGTTTGTTTGTTTGAACGCGCTAATCTCAGGAACCGCGGGTCCAATTTGAAAAATTATTTCGGTGTTGGATAGTCCATTTATCGAGGAAGGCTATAGGCTATATATCATCACGCTAGTACTAATAGGAGCGGAGCACCAATGAAGAATGTTTCAGAAACGGGGAAAACTTTCACGCTACAGGCAATATAAGACGGAAACGAGGTTGTGTGGGTCAGCTAGTTTAATATAAATTTAAGGCCATTGGCAATTGTGGCCCCTATTGTTTGCGTATTCCAAATTTTAATAACAAATATTATAAAACAATTCAACGACTACTTCTATGACTAACAGATCAGAAAAGTTCTCGAACTGTTTTCTTCATATCATCTGGATTCATCTTTTCCTAACAAAATTGCCAAGTTTTTTGTTTGGTTACAATTGGTTGTTAACAAATATACAAAACATAATGTAAAGATTATATTATTATCATTTATTCAAAATTAAATTACAATAACCAATTACATACAATGACAGCACTGACAGAATAAAGACATTGATTCTACTTAATGTTCGAATTATGTAAACTATCCAGCACGTCTGTTATATAAGACTTATAATACTTTGGGCCCGTCTGAGTTTATAAACCTTCTAAGCTAATGGTTTTCCCATGTTAAGTGTCGACGCGTCCGCGTCGGTGTAACACGCAGTCTCCCGCTATTCGGATAACATTGTTTATCGAATTTTCATTTGTGGGTGTATCTTTCAAATTGGCATGCTGTCACACCGTTACATTATTGGCGTCACGAAGGTTCTAAATATAAATTTAAACGGAATTTTATTACGTGGGTGGGTAATTTGTCTGTCGTAGTTGAAATTTATTAGATTAATGACTGCAGTGGCGTGATTGCAAATGTATGATGTTCCGTGGTAATTATGGTCAAATTGTTTCAAATCTAAATTACTAAAGGCATCAGATAAACGAGGTCAGAGTCAAGATGGACATCACAAAAGCCAGTTTAAATGAGTGAAATATTCTAAATTATGCAATCCAAGATAACACATAAAATATATGAGTCCTATCAGATTGATTCTACGTGCGATAGGTTTTTATACTTTCTCTTCTTTTGTCTTCTGCTACAAAGAATAGTTAACTTAGACATATATTTTGTTTCTTCAAAAGAACACTCTTCAAGACCACTTCAAACGATTTAGAACATAAATGTACTCAGGTTCTTTTAACATAATCTTTTATTTAAGAAACTAGCAGAGCCACGCAACCTCGTTTACGTCTCTTATTGCCCATAGTGTAATATTTTTCGGCTGTTTATGTAACATTCTTCATTAGTGCTCCGCTCCTATAGGTCTTAGCGTAATGCTATATAGCTTATAGCCTTCCTCGATAAATGGACTATCCAACATTGAAATATTTTTTCAAATCGGACTAGCGGTTCCTGGGATTGATGCGTTCAAACAAACAAACTCTTCAGCTTTATAATATTAGTATAGATAAGCTGTTAGGTTAGTAAAGTCACCACTGTAACTTAATACTTTCCTTAAAAATAAATCGGCATCCCACTGTGTCACAAAGGACTTTACAAATATTCATGATAAGGACACAACACCCAGGCTTAGGACATCACTTCGTTGGTTCCATGTGGGGCTCGAACACACAACTCAAAAACCACACTATTCGTGAAATCAAATTTTCAATTCACAAATTGCTCAACGAAACTAGTCAATAGATCTGAATGTTTTACAATAACACCTGGTATCTTTATATACAATTTAAAGCTCATGTTATGTAGAAAACTTGTATCCTGTAAAATAACTAAGATTTTTTTGTGTTTAACAAGGGATAGATTGCACACATATCGTCATTATTCAGTACAAGTTATAGCCTGTGATCTTATTAGCGCCGGCTATGCGGGAGCCGATACCTACCAATTAACTCTTGTTTATTACTTTCAGTAAGTAGTGGTCGGGGAACATTAATCGCTTATCATATATGCAGTATGATTAAGCGAGGAATATCCTATGGGAATATGACCGCGTTAGAAATAAACCCCAACGTTTTTTCTGAATATAAACTTATATTGCACCTGGGTTAGGGTGGTAGACCAAAATCTCTTTGCAAAGGAGGTGTCTACGTTGAGCAGTCTAACAATATGACTGATGTATGAATGTAAAAAATGTGAATCTCGTTTGTTAATTTAAATCATCATCATCATCATGTCAGCCGAAAGACGTCCACTGCTGGACATAGGCCTTCCCCAAGGCTTCCCATAACAACCGGTCCTATGCTGCTCGCATCCAACAGTCTCTTGCGACCTTAACCAGGTCGTCGGACCATAATTTATCATTGGCAACACACACTGATCAAAAACTTTCGTCTTGAGACACTGGTAATTGGGACGAGAAAATTAATTTAAATATTTATCGCTCATTATGGCTGCACATGTTTTGCATAAGTAAGCAGTATTTTACAGAGATTACCTTGAATGAGAAGCCTTACAAGAATCTAAATACAATTTGGTTATTAGATTATACCTTAAGTAACACTATACAAAACATGTGTCCGGTTGAATAACAAAATCTTTATTCCATATACTTTAGAGAATACACTTCTTGTTATATATTTATACGTCTAAGGCAAATAAGCCATTGAAGCAAAAGTACTAACTTAGATATTCCAATAAAAATCTTAAATAAAAACTGAATTTTTTAGCGCTCATAGCAAGAATCTTAGAAAGAGACGGTAGCGATTAAAATTGATTGCATGGGTACAATAAAAACTTTTAGCTTTGTGCCGTTCTAATCTTGAATTGAATACAATACAAGATTCACTCTTCACAAACGTAATTCACAATGAATACGCATAGTTTCAAACGAACCTTAGTTTTTAATTAAGATTATTGTGCTGTTCTCTATGCATTCATCTATTTTATTTTTGACAGTTGGTTGAGAACGTAACTATGCTTGAACTTGTAAAATAGAATTTAAGCACACATGAAAACAAATTTAAAGAAATAAGGTAACTAATTAATTAAGTTATCTAAAGACTCTTTATTGCCGTTCTTAGTTATTATCTATATTATAATATGTATATATTTACAAAAAAAGTATATATGTATTTATATTAGTTGTCTAGTACCCATAACACAAGATTTGCTTAGCTTGGGACTAGATGGCGTTGTGTGTAACATGTCCGAAATATCTATTATTTATTATTATTATCCGTCTTATTTATAAGCGTTATTGAACTTTAAACAACGGTTCTGTAGTATTTTTAACTTAAAAAAAGATGTAGTAAAAGTGTACTATTTTAATATTTCGTTTTACGTTCTATTGTTAAATGAAATAATGTGAAAAATACTTTTTACGGCAAATGCATGTATTGCATGTAAGTTTTCTAAATTAATGGAAAAAAATTTCCTCATCACTTATAAATGGCAATATTTCATTCTCTATGCAATTATAAATCATCTACATTTCGAGTTTTAATTTAGAGTACCTAATGAACATTTGAAAAATGATATACATCATGACTTCTATCCTGAGTAACATTAATAATAATCAATTCTAATATACATAACACAAGTGTAAAATATATGTAATATAATTAATTAAACGAGTACAGTAGTTATTATATTATAAATCGATTTCAAAATTATAAATAAAAAATCAATCAAAACTTTTAATCGATTCATCAATCGATTTTAAGTCATCACTACTACTACTCAAACTTTAAAAAAAGTTTAGACAGAGTATAGACGTTTTGAATGACAGTTGTGCGCCGTGTTTCATATTACGAAATTTTCTCTAAACGATTTAGTATCTGATGTCAACATACGAAAGCTTGCAGTCCCATCATATAAGTCTCGTTTAAAGTAGACGAACATGTCACGAACTGTCCTCAAATCATAACCATGAGTCATAAAAGTATTGTGGTTTATCGTTGTACTCAACTTTAGTATTTCTTTTTTTTTTATTCCGTGGAAGAGCCACGCTTCGGCATAAATGGGCCGGCTCGATCGGAGTGATACCACGGCCTCACAGAAAACCGGTGTGAAATAGCACTTGCTCTGTGTTTCACCGAGTGAGTGAGAATACCGGAGGCCCATTCCCCAAACCCTCCCCCATTCCCTCTCCCATCCCCCAAAGGTCGGCAACGCACTTGTGACGCTTTTGGTGTTGCGGGTGTCCATGGGCGGCGGTAATCGCTTACCATTAGATGATGCGTCTGCTCGTTTGCCATCTATTCAATAAAAAAAACTTTCATAATACTCTTCGGTTTTAGCGGCTCATGCAAATTACTATATTACACATGGAATAGCGATAACTTTCCTAATTATCTCTATTACGAGTATCACTTTTCTGATGAATGAGATGGTTCACATCGTGGTTTGATTAGTAGGTTTCTTTTTTTAATTTTTAATTGTATAGGGGGCAAACGTGCCGACGTATTGCCTGATGGTAAGCCTTTACCGCCGCCCATGGACACCCGCAACACCAGAGGCGTTACAAGTGCGTTGCCGGCCTTAATGTTTAAATAAAGGATACTAAATATTTTATATGCAATTAATAAAACCGCCGGTATGGGTATCGAGAATACACAGGTGTATTTTAAGTTAGCTGACTTCTATCCTGTTACGAAAATTTTTTGATAAGAAAGAATAAAATAATATTCTGTCGTGATCCATCAAAGTGCCATGTAAGAATCAAACCCACAATACTCAGTGCATTAGTTAACGGCGAGGTGACCACTTAAACCTGATATTTCTTTAATTCTTTGCGATCGTACTTCAACATTTTGATTTTTCCACGAATTAATATTTTCACGGTTAATGCCACACAAACTCTTTGTACCGCATCGAATCTTGAATTCGTGTCTAATTAGACAATTCACTCGTAATTTTTTTACCACCTTCGAATGTACTAACAAAACTATTGACCCCTAAAATTGATGTATTAATCATCTAATTGTTATGAATTGACTGCATGTACTTCGGAATACTTTAAGTTTAAATTATTACTTAAAGTTTAAATATGAACCTGTTTCTGTCATATAGTTGACTAGCTGACCCAAGCAACCTCATTTGCGTCTTTTATTGCCCGTAGCGTGAAAATTTTCCCCCGTTCTTGTAACATTCTTCATTGTATTAGCGTGATGATATATAGCCTATATATAGCCTTCCTCGATAAATGAACTATCCAACACTGAAATATTTTTTCAAAATTTATCAGTGGTTCCTGAGATTAGCGCGTTCAAACAAACAAACAAACTCTTCAGCTTTATAATATTAGTATAGATTATAGGATTCCCCTGTACAATCCCGTTACATAGTTTAAGTTCTAGTTGGCTTTAGAGCCCATGCAAATATTTGTCCCGTGTGCTCAACTCACGACTGCATAGAAAACGGGCGCCATTAAGTTCATTAAAAAAGCAAAGCACTTCGGAAGAAACCGGTTACTACCGTTACCTCGCTAAGTTCATGTATTATTTAAGTAAACAGTGAAGGTGTTGGTTTAAGAATTATTTTTAGTTTATAGGATACGTCATGAATGTTTAATGTTGTGTTTATGTCGTATTTCTAAGCGCTTTAAAGGAATATTACATTCTTTTTTTTTAAAGACATCCCCCGCATTAGGAATATACATCCTCTGTCACGGGGGAATTTACAAACATACATGCAACGGACACAAAGACCCAGACAGAGCAACAATTTGTGGATCACACAGTGTTGTCTTGTGGAGGATTTGAACCCACAAAACTTTACGCAGTAGAAAGCAGCGTGGCGACCGCTAAAACCACTAGGCCAACCGTGCAGTCATTTATCAAATATATGTTTTAGACTTAACAATATTTTTAACACAGTCAGTAGTTATTTGTTTTTTACTACGAAACTATGGCACGCTCCATCTTCATCATTAAATTATTGGGATTAAAAACCACAAACGCATATAATATATATGCCGTTATAGTATCTGTTATCACCATAACACATACACAAGAATATATTGTGTATATACATGTGTGGGCATTCTCTCTATATCGAGTCTTGCTTTGCATATCGTACAGGGATATCTGAATACGGGGTTAATCAAATATCTAATGAATCAATTGGCAAACTGGAATGTTTCCTGATTGTCATTATTTGTTTGTTTGCTTTGTATCGGGTTATGCATTGAGTGATAGTAGAAGAGATGTGTGATAGCAGTAATTGGTTCTATTAGAAAGTTGGTTGATGTTGACTATTGTTATGGTAGATTCTTTGTAAAGGTAGAAAATGGCGGTAGTTCAATTAATTTAACTTTATTGATTGCATTGTAGACGATCTATATTAACTACTGTTATGACTATGCATTCTGATCACTTGTTATTTTTTGTGTATACAATGTCTGTAAGTAGAAAGTGACCATTTAAATTGTCTGTGCGTGACTTTTCTTGATAACTAAATTGTGTACTTAGTATATGTAGAAAATTTGAATAAAGAATATCAATAAAGCTTAGGATTACGTCATTCCTTATTAACCGTGTTTTGCGTGACGCTGGATTTAAAATAATTATTGTCACAAAATGTATTCATCCCGTGGGTGTGAGAGCTGACTAAGGGAGCAAACTAGAGTATAAATGGAGGGCCTACTGATCTACGTGGTATATGTAGGTAGGTAGTTGCCAAAACTTTTTTGTACCTAAAAATTTATCGTATTTGTTCTATATTGCATTTCAGTATCTCACCTAACACCCAAATGCCTAAGAAATAATAAATTTTATTCCTTTCAATTACGTATTTAATAAAATACCGTGCTCAGAAGATATAAAGCTCAACTTACCAATAACTTTCCATTACATTACGTCAAGTTACCTGGTTGCTTTTACAAAAACCATACTTTTCCTCGTAATGTTCTCGCCCAGTCCAGAATAGCTTTTATAGTCAGCTAAACACCGCCTACGTAGTTAGTAATGTTGTCCTATAAATTGCACTTCGTTATGCTAAGTCGATAGGCAGGTGGTCCCACTATTTTCCAGCTAGGGGCACAGATGAATCTGTGTACCTGTGTTACAGAGTATTTCGAATAGAAATTGTTTGAATTATATGCGATGAGTTTAGCGTGTACATCTCTGGTTTTAATTTAGAAAGTAGGGTTTTATTACGTAATCATAAAAATCAATTAATACACGATCGAGACCGAGCTATCTTATAAAAAGAGGACATAAAAAGGAAACAATAATTAACCTCAAAATCTACTTAACTTAAACCACGAAAACTTTTTGCATAACTATTGAAAATTACGAGAATGAAGTTCATTGTTACTTGTGTTAAGTGTGAACTCACTCTTAGGACAAATGTTTAACTTTTCTTGCAATATTTACTCAAACAAAGGTTGGGCAGCTATGAGTAACGATACGTCAAGAAAATTAACATGTAGAAAGTGGTATTCGAGTTGTCCACCAAGTTTTTCTCTTGTAACTGTATTCAATGACATCACCTTAGCAATATTTATGCTTGACTGCACGGTTGGCCGAGTGGTTTCAGCGGTCGCCATGCCGCTTGCTACTGCGCCAAGTGTCTTGGGTTCAAATCCCACGCGGTACAACACTTTGTGTGATCCGCGAATTATTGTCCCGAGTCTGGATGTTCTTTGTGTCCGTTTCATGTATGTTTGTAAAGTCCCCCACGACACAGGATGTTTATTCCTAATGTGGGTCTTTGTTGTCATTTTAAAAAAAAAAAAAGTTTACAGACCCGTTTGTCTTCTCATGGTGGTTATGATCACGTAGGTAAACGTTCAATGGTCCAGCGTTAGTAATACGAATAATTTGCTATATGTGTCTGTTGTTATTGCAAGTATTGAAACCGAATAGGTCGTAGTAAGAATTAATTCACCAAAATTTACATAAACAAGATAAAAATAACGATGGAAATATACTAAAACGTTATATATTAAAGGTAGAAGTCCAACTTTTTACCAATTAGGTATAAAAAGGAAAGTTTTTAATATTTAACTCTGCACTAAAATTGGGATGGATATAAAAAAAAATTAAATAAACTTTCATCACTAAACCTTAAACATTAAATAATCATTATTATCATTTCTTCCTGTGTCTCTTTTAATGTTATTGCATTTTCCTGTATTTGCTTCATAACAATGCTTTAAACGTAGAGTAACATTAATATTGACAAATTTTATTCTGTACCTAATAGAAGCATAAATTATTAAGATTTTAACTGTAATCACGAACAAAATGAACCTGCTAACTATATTATATACAGCGATTTATCACAATTTGTATATTGTTAAGTTAATCAAACGACGATTTGATGACAAGTGTGATATGCGAATACAAATCTCAGAAATTTTCTCTATTTCACATGTAAACTAGTGTTAATGGAACAATAAAATATAGAATTGGTATAACCTTTTCTATTTCTGTTTAGTCTACCATTTCATTGTTACATAATAAAGCAAACACCTGTTATTTTTACATAAGAAACAAATTCATTATATATTCATTTTCTAGAGAAGTTTCTACTAATGATATGTAAACTCCGAGTTACCTTATATGGATATCGTTCTCGATATTAAACAAACTGATTTCCATTGTACAACTGTGGCTTATTACCATAGGTTCATCTTAAACAATGCGCGACTACATGATGTATGTGTGTTTCGCTGTGCTTCGCATTATGTAACTGGACTTTATAATTACAACAAGAAATTATCTACTTTAAAATCTGAGACTAAAGGTTTATTATCGTATATTGGTTAATAAGTGTCATATTTCATACGCAATAGTATGAAATATTTACGAGAAGCTCGCGGCTAAACTTTCATTGGGATCTTAGAATGAAATATCAATATCGTAAATAATGTAATGAGTTGCTAGAGAACTTCCTATTGCAAAATAATTTGAAGTACTTACATACAGTCACTTGACACCAAATGTTATATATTAAGCAGAGGCCCAATGATGCAGAAGCATCACTACACCGCCATGGTGTGGGTCAACATGCTGCATTGTTGCATTGTCTGCACAAGCAATGAGTATGGTGATCACCACTCTTGGATTCTCTTTATGCTTTCCAGGCAGTGTAGAGCCATTTTGGCAGGGCCATACATTTGCATTGAGAATCTTGTTACAAATAAACCATTCGTTTTCTGCCTCGTCTAATCAAGAGGAAAGGTTTGATTATGAGATTTTTTTTAAAAGACAGCCACCCTCACTAAAAATAAATCCTGTGTTGCGTCGCGGGGGACTTTACAAACATTCATATAACGGACACTTAGAACACCCAGAGTCAGAACACAAAGTGTTGTCGCGCGTAGGCTTTGAATTCACAACACTTAGCGGAGTAGGAAGCGGTGTGGCAACCGTTTAGACCAATACCGTGTCAATAACGATTTGTTTGTGTGCTAAGATTTGTGTACATATATATAACATTAAATATTTTTTTATTTTTTCCAGGTAAGCATCGTGTGCAGCATTTACCGAACATACCGATAACCTGGTATAGTAGTAGTTTATCTAGTCTCTAATTGCTCTACTACTAAAAAAACTAAAAAAAAAGTATCTAAGTACCTAATTAACTGAATGCCTCTTCAATCGTCTGAACCACACTAAATATTATAAGAACTATCCAAAGTAATTTTATTCGCAGCTTATAATGTGATTGAATTGATTGAAATGTCGTCATACTCAATCTTAACTTTATTACAATCCTATTAATATTATAAACGCGGAAGTTTGTATGTAAGTGAGTATGTCTGTTACTCTTTCACGCAAAAACTACCTTATGGATTTTGATGAAACTTTACAATAATATAGCTTATACATCAGAATAACACATAGGCTACAATTTATAAAGATACTAGCTTCGCCTCGCGGCGTTGCCCGCGGTTATTGTCGTACAGCGGGTAGCACCGTGGGGTTCAGCTAGTACCTAATATTTTAGTTTAGTAATATATTTTATCGTAATGTTAACGTTTCTTTAAATATCGTATTTCAGCATTTTATAAAATCATTAATAAAATATAAAGCAACAAAACAGATATTAGAATGTATTTTACGCAAAGAACATTTTTTTTTATGATTTTTGATTTCGTAATAGAAAGCTCATAGAGTTCGTTGGGCAATTGAAATTATACAATGTTCATAATTACGATTTGATAGGCTGTTTTCATGAACGTAACTGTACATGTTATACAGCTTTTCAATCTGTTTCTTAACTGCAGACTTTTGAACTACGTAACATTTGAATAGATTAGATTTAGAAATATTGCTAAACCTTAGGTTTTTCAACGGTATTGTAGTTCAGAAGTAATTACGGGTTTGAATAGTTTTGTAATTTGTGGTTAACGATTTGACATTTTAATGTCTGGTAATTTCTAAGTTCCTATTACGATGCTATAATAAATATAGAAGTGGGTTATGCCGTCCATAGGATTCACATTATTAACATTAACTGTTTTTTCTTGCATTTTTTTTAATAAACTCAAGAGTACAAGGTGTCTGAAGATATATCATAATGATTCAAAGGCCATGTTATTACCAATTGTGCGAATCGACTGAAACTAAATATACAAATTAATACAGCCTGCTAATTACATTATAGCGGGCCATTTCCAAAAGTGTGTTTTGGTGTTAAAAGTACTACGGCAATAAGATGTACATTCCGTTCCGAGGTCGCACCTTAATTAATAAAAAAATCGTAAAATTAACAACAAGTGCCTTTAAAAGTCAGCTGTGGTACTGGGTCTTAAAATTCACCTATGAGGTTGAAAAAATTGGAAGAGAATTGTCACTGTATTGGACGTTAACAAAGAAAGTAACTTTCGATGTATCGAAGAATCGCATCTCAGCAGTTCTTGATATATAAATGAACTGGATGATATCAATGCACAGAAGTAATTTTATATTGTAATATTAAAATTGTATTATCAAATTAAAATTGTGTAGAGTATTGACTCTAATTGGAACTAGTTTCCAACAGTTTTGTCCACCTTAACTCACGTCAGTGAATTCTCCTCTTCTAAAAATAATTAAATCCTTCCTTACTTCGTAGTCTTCATAAACAGACTGCAATAGTTCAGTGTTCTCCACTTTACAATGCTGTTGTCCTACGTAGTTTGCTTTGGAGTGGATCTACTAAAATTTACTAACGTTTCTTGTAGTTTGTATACCTACCAGTTTTAAAATAACCGTTTAGAATACCACCATTTAATACTCGTACAACTATAGCAATACCTAAATACGTAATCGTAGTATCAATACAATAAAATCATTAAACGTAATGGGGAGGCAGTTGTAAAATTGCACTCGGTTCGCTTCTTTCACAATTGTAAAATTAATCTCAAGAAACGATTAGAAACTCGATATTGTAAGCCCACGTTTCGGGTGCTAATAATTATAGGTATCGATTTATAAGGCTTCGCGTCAAACCAGAGCTACATTGAAAATTGCAATTGATCTGATTGTCTTGCCGTTCTCGGTTAGTGTCTAGTTGATAAAGAGTCTTGAAATTATATTACTTTAATTACATTTGTAAACGCTTTTTGCTTGTTCTATCGGAGTTTATTCTTCTATATAGTTTACTGTGACGTAATCCTACGAAACCAAATGTTTTACGATTTATACGACGGCCTGGATGTAACAAAAAGCGAACAAAGTGGTTTTTATTGAGCATATTTACCGTATGGCTCGAGAGGCACTCTTCGCTGAAGACGTATGAAGGAAGCAATCTGATATGTAGAGATTCCTTACAAATGTACCTGTCCATTTAACTGCCCTTTAAATAAAGACAGAATTGTGGGGGAACGGGTGTCATGTTCCACCCAACACAAAGGGAGGATCCTCCGACCAGGCGAGGTGATCATGCCTGGCGGGCCACTGCCCAACAGTTGATGTTGGGATGTTGTACATATGATAATCGGCGCGAGAACTTCTATTGCGCGATTCAGGATTGGTAGTTACTCCGTGTTGTACGTTTCTCCGCAGTTCAGTGTAACTTCAGTAGATGGCGCTGCAGTATGTTATGTTGTATGTGGAAGTCGCCATAGAATAATAAAATAATTTGGTTTAATTATAAAACCAAAGTAAAGTTTTATGTGAAAAAGAAATTACGTATGGCTCTTTGGCGAAACAAAAAACGACCTTATATTCTTTAACGTATAACTCTGTAGGGAGAATTACTATACATAGAGTGTATGGTTTGAATATTGTTTAATGCACTAGTTTAATTATATTTTACCTTGATCTATGAGGCACTCTAATGTGTAGAAGTTTCGTAATAAAATAATTCGACTCCTTACAAAGTATAGTTATTATATTCTACAACATATCATCATCATGGTGTACTCTTATGAAATGTGCTATTAAAATATGAATTTGTATAGCGTGCAATAAGTAAGTGAAAATGTGGGCAGTATGTTGCGCTAATGTTTGTATTATTAAATCTTTTCCTTCCTCTTATAATACTAATACTTTTATCAACTAGGGAGGACTTATTCATAGGATGTGACAACAAAGAAATAACGATTACAATATTCAGAAATAATCTACATCGAAATGTATTAGATCTACAAAAATATACAATTTCAGCTTCTATTCAAAGGCAGATAAGGCACCAAATCAGTTACATATTGCTTGGCTTTCTGTATCGAAAGAAAATTAGTGTTATATGTGCTGATACATGACGAAACAATCTATAGAATCGTGTGAGTGTATTAGGAAATAGTTAACTCGACTCGATGACAGACAGCGGGCATCTGTGTACTACTTGCCAAAGACCATGGCTAAAATGAAATCTGTTCAAACTGTGATGTAGATGATACCTACTTACGTCTACTGATTTTACCGCCAAGCTTTAAATTAGTATCGTTGCAATTAATAAATATTTAAAACTTATTGCTTTTATATCTTTTTTCAAATTCTCCAAAAAAAAAATTGTATTAAGCTTTTAATGATTTATAATAGTGAACATTATCATTATCAAAGTTTTCCTGAAAAGCCATATTTTTAAATGAACACTCACTTTAATGATAGTCACAAAATAATTCTACAAGTATTTATACCATATTGAGGCGATTGATATTCTTTGTCAAATATCATTAAAAACAAAAGCACAAAAGTTTTTGACAAAGATGCAATTGGTACATTTAATGTTCATCAAAAGAAAAACTTATAAGCTTTTGTATAACCATATTTATCATCACTTTTGATTGTATATTTTCAAGTCACACAGAATTGCAGTGTTGTGTACCCACTAGCATTTGTAGGAACATTCACACAGGAAATATGACAAACGTCAAAGAAATAGTGGTGATAAGCATGAAAGCGTAAATTGGAAAGTGTATCGTCATCGACTTATTAATTGGTTCCGGTGACATCCACTTGTAACGTTAACTTTCTTTCACATAAGTAATAGGAAAACGAAACCAAGAATAACATATTTGAAAACTTTAAAAGAATATAATGGCCCACAATTTGGTTACTTTACTCGCCGTAATAAATACAATTGTTACAAATAGTCTCCATGACTGCATTTAATCAAATATGTTACATATTTACTACTTGCTTTTGTCTGCTTTCCCGCCGACGTGTATATCGAACATCGCAATATTTTTTTCATAGCCTATGACACAAATAATGTGGCTTTCTATTGGTAAAATAATTTTCGAAATCGGTTCAGTAGATACAACCTCAAAAACTCACAAACTTTACCTCCTAATATTAGTATAAATTTACTCAATCCACAAAGATGCCGTGAATAACATACATTCTTCATGACCCAAAATCATCTATTACACACACATTTACACATACATATTAGCATAATGATGCTTCTTAGTTCAGTAACTTTTAAATAGGTATATTGTGTGTGCAGGCAACTATGAAGGGTGTATTCATAAATTAAAACATCACACGTATTCACATCTTAGTTTATTACCTTAGAACCTCTCCACACTTTGTTTAAAGATAGTGTTTACGATTTCACTGAAGTTTATGCACCGCTGTGAATCAGTCCTTTGTTAGTACATTCATTTTCATACATGTATGCAATGTTTGTATGTAACATATTGAATCAATTTGTTTCTTTAATGACTTGCTTTTGTTTAACAATGAATGAACGGTTAGGGTTTGGTACTTTCTTGCATAATGTCAAGACCATTAAATGTATTTTTGTACTTACTGGATATCCCAGGACGTGGCTTAATAATACAGAGTGTCACCACCTCTGTTCATATTGATTATGGTAGCAAACTATACAGGACCACATCACAGCAACTACAAACAGTACCAACCCATCTGGCCAGAGTAGTATGATAAGCCAAAACCGCCTTCCTAAGAGGTCCATGTCCTGTTAAAATCTGTTGATGTTGAATCCATATCCAACCGCTACCAACCACTGTCGGAGACCGATATAGTTGACGTCCTTTGAAGGAGGCCTTCGTTCAATACTGGACAGCGAGGATGATGATACTACTGAAAAAGTATGTTAAGTTCTCTTATGTTTGAGATAGCTTTTTTTCTTCTTGCTAAGAACAAATATAAAACACACTCACTCCTCGTAATCTGTAGTAGTAACATCACGGCATCACACTTGTCGTCGACTTTTGCAACATCAGGGGATTACATAGTAATCTTGATGCTGTCCATCATCATCACATGTATTGGTTCTAACTTTAAATATTGTAAGACAAGCGTCATGGTTAGCTTTACTAAATATTAAGGGTTAACAAACACTGTACGCACTCTGACCTCAATGCGGCGTGTCCGCGTGGTACCTTAAAATGACAAAAAGTCACGAATTTCCGAATTTCACCATCGAGTAATTGTTACGAATCGAATTATTCGCCTGATTTCGGTTGACTTTGCTCGCGAATGCGATTAGGTGCTATGCGCGTGACTTTCGCAATCGTTGACGTTATCATGTCGTGTCTAGCCAAAAGTTAAACGTGGAACACTGATCTCAAACATTTGCTGGACTAAATATATTTAATATTATTAAAAAAAACTAACTTCAGCAAAAGGCGATCATGTTCATGTAAGTGTAGCGAGTGTCATTGCTCAAGTCCATCGCATCCTGTCTGTGTCTGAGGTTCCCTAACCTTAGGCTACTACATAAGAATGAAAAAAAAATCATTTTCAAATCCAAAATTGATGGAGTGATCGGTAAAAACATAAATAAAATAAATATAGAAGCAAACACTTCTAGGCCTTTTCCTACATCTAAAAACGTATAAACCACAAAAGCTAGAAGCGATTAAATGTATCTATAGGTAACTAGCTTATATTAGTACGGAGCATTTAATGGTAACTTCGTAGGTTCATTTTCACGCCTTACAGTCAACGTGAACGTTATCATTGCTTTACATTTCAAATATTATATTTCAAATTGCTCTAATCGTCATCGCCCGATATGGAAACGACCAGTCGTTGTCCATTACTTACGATTTCATTCCAAAAAGATCTTAATCTCGAGCCATTATCGTCTGTAGCAACAGGAAAGGCTATCCGATCTATGTTAGCTTTATTTGGAAGGTAAAATCGAAATTTAAATGGGTGGCGAACGTTTTGAGATGTTTTAGGATAATTCACTTATTTTATACATGTTAAACCAGTTTTATTTTATTTTATAACTTCATGCACTTGTGTACATTGGCGGACTTAATGCCCAGGGCATTCTCTTCTTTCATTCAGCCAACCTTCAGGGGGTGTAGAGACCTTGTCTTGTAATAAAATTTCAAGTCTTCGTCATGATGACATGAAATAGGGACCGTCTTTCGAAAATAAAGTATTTCTTTATTTTAAAGTTGGTACATCATGCCAGGTTTCAGGCTCGCGTCATATTAATATTATAAAATGTATTATTGACAGTGACATTAATTGGTTGTTATGAATATATGGCATTCAACATTGGGAAGTCAGTCCCCTTAAATATGCTGACAATCTTCGAGTTCAGTTCGCTCTCAGGGTTTCGGAGGTCCGAAGATTCTCGACGACGATGATGTCTTTTAAAAATTTTCTCAATTTCCTGTAGCAATTCAAACTTGCTAAGAACGGAAGTCGTATGCTGTATCAAGAAGATTAAAAGTTATATTTGTTAACGAACCACAAACTCGGCATTAATAATTTTTGAATTTTATTAGTAGAAAAAATTGTGGTAAAACATATACAAGTACTAACAATTTAAGGACCAATGATAATAAACTTTGACAATTAACACGCACATTAATTACTTTTATATGTCCCTTACGGCTTCTTTCAGTTGCCTTATACGGCAGATATAATTATTTCTGTAGGAGATTCCAGTTTATTTCTCAATAGTGCGGAGTTGCTACTTTTGTTTATACAATCAACGGACTCTTAGTTTCAAGATAGTAAAACAAATGGCGGTCGTGACGATGCCCGTACTAGTTTCCATTTGTGTAAGATGTGTAAAAAACGGCCTTGCTTTGAATTTTGGATTTAAATTGTAGGCTTATGAAATAATAAACAAAGAGAAATCCGTAATATTATTCAGTACATTTGTTTTCACCTACTTTTTTATAGCACTGTTTTATTTTATGGTACTAGTCTAGATGAAAAATATTTGTTTATCTGATGACATCTAGATGTGATTTGTTTCTTAGCACACCCCAGTCATATTCCACAAACAAATATTTAATTTAGCTATAAACAATGATAATAAATAAATATCATCCATACTTTATACTGCCTCGGTGGTGCAGAGGTGGCGTATGCGATTGCTGTGCTTGAGGTCTCGGGTTCGATTCCCGTGTCGGACCAAATGTTTATATGATCTACAAATATTTGTTTCGGAAATTTGTATTATTTAAAATAATATTGTATTACAAATGCGAAAGTAACTCTGTCTGTCAGTCTTTCCTGCTTTCACAACAAAACCGTTGCATCGATTTAAATGAAATTTGGTATGGATATACTTTGATTTCCGAGGAAGAACATAGGCTAGTCTTTGCTGCGATAACCGACAAATACGTAGGCAGAGCCGCGCGCAAAAATTAGTTGGCTATAAATAATTAAACAACAAACAGATAAGTCTGTCCGCTTTCACTCAATTGACGTTTCAAATACTACAAGTGAATCATTGTTAAACTAATATTCACTAGCATACACGTTTGACAGCACAGTAAATGAGTAAATACATTGCTTGTACTTCTACGAGGCCAAAGATTTAATCGAGTGACAATCATCGTAAATTGACAACGAAGAGAAAGCAATTATCGTGTATCTAAAGAGGAACCCCTAAATCAATGTCGATCTAACAATGGAAACCTGTCGTGCTTTCGAAGTTATAGAATAAGTAAGTTTGACGTTGTATACGTGTGTATAGTCCTTAAAATATGGCTTGATCTCTGTAGTAATAGTTGTCGCTAGTATCATTTAAATGATTAAATCATGCCGTAGTATGACAACAAAAATTTGAGCATCCAAACTTGAATTAAACGTTTACACGAGGTAGGTACTCGAACTCCATTATATAATAAACACACCTTTTCTAGTACTACCCACAATTTAATACCGCTATATACATATTATACATAGTAGTGCAAAAAGCACCGCTCATTTCGTGACGACGTTGTTCCGATAACGGCATCATCGAGACCTTGAGTGGTCGAAACTTGAACTTTTATACCTGCCGACCATGCTTTTCCTCCGTGATGAGACTTTTAATTACTTGCATTTATGTTTTTATAGTTTCGATTAATGGGTTCGTAACTGTTTGCTGTTTTATAGACGTTACACGAATATATTTTAGTATTTACATTCATAACTAAAATTTTATATATTCACATCACAGTACTTTTGTCTGTTTTGATGATTTTGAAATATACATGCATTGTCACGGATCATAATAGTTATTCATCTGTCTATCTCTATTCAAAGTTTACTGTTAAAACTAGTTATTTATAGTTTATACTAACTGAGCCCCACGGTGTTACCCGTGGTACAAGAACAACCACGGGTAACGCCTTCGTATATATTTTCATAAGCACTTTGTGCAAAACTTGTTAATTTTAAATCACAAACAAACTCAATCAGTCGTAAATCAAATTTCAGAATCCCCATATGTTATAAATTATTGCGTATTGCTTTCAGTCATTGGCTATACACAAATTATTGCAATTCATTATAAAAAAACATGTTTTGAATAGTGGGTCTGATTTTATTAATTCCTGTAAAATAAACTTTGAAGAGCTAAAGATTTAAAGCAAGTTTGTACGTTTATGACTTCGCATAAGCATGTATGTTACTTACAATTTACCAGCACGAGATTGACGCTAATAGATGTGTGAGAAACCCTTAGAAATATTGCCATACATATTGCATACAGCAAAAATATTAAGGTTCCAAACTCACTCGACAGCTTTATACGAAAACCTTTATTCATTGTTATGCGATTTTATTACATAAGTAACAAATAAATGATGGCAAATAAACGTGGCGTGAAAATTTCATATTCGTAAAACGAATATGTGTATTATGCACGTATCAAAATGTAATAAAAGTTTCGTAGTCTGAGTGAGCACTAATGTCTAGAAAATTATCTTGTTTATTTCCCAATTTATTTTAATTAAATCAAATGCGTAATTACCGAATCAATCACTTAAATTCACGTCACTTCTTTTCGACATTTATTCGTTACAGTAGAGTTATTTGACATAACTGTTTTCCAATAGAAAATGATGGTGTTCCTATTCGTGCATTGCCTGTAGGTTTCAAATGTCATTGCGTGGCATCTCTGTGTGAGAATTTCACGTTTTGTCGGCAAAAGCTTTCTCGTTGTATTGCAAGAAATTTTTGAAAGAAACCAGCTATTCGTGATTTTATTTATAACAATGTCCGTATTTTCAAGCTTCTTTTCACTTTTAATGTATTTGATTTGAAAATAGTGTTAAATCCAATTGTATTGCAAGAACGAGCGTCGAAAAGCCAATTGAATAACTTAGAGATTGTTTAAAAAGAAAACAAAAAAATATATATATATGAGTTATTGTTAAAAAAAAATAAGAATGATCAAAATTACCTGGCACACTACCTTTTTTTTGTTGCCGAACCTTCGAATATGCACATTATAATATGTATAAAAATAACTTTTTTATACTTTTGTTCCGTCAGGATACGCAGTGACGGCAATCCGCCACATGATTCACATTTTCATATATACGAAACTTTACAACCTATACTGCCTTCAATAATATACAAGAAAATTCACAGTCAGTTTTTCCTATGGGAGAGAGCTTTATGAAAATCCTTGCTTTAAATAAAAAATATTAAAGAACCAATATGAAAGGCATATTATTATAACTAATATTGTAACATATATTATATACTAGCTGAGTCCCGTGGTGATACCCGCAGTTCTTTTTGTACGTTTACAACCGCGGGTAACGCTGCTAGACGAAGCTCGTTGATAAAAGTTGCCTTACGCCCACTCTTTGTTACATCAGCTATTTGCAAATGAAAGAACTTCTTTTAGACGGGACTTCATACATTAGCCGTAGCAAACAAACATACAAAAACTTTCAAAAATGTTATTTTGGTATATGTACCGTGTATACATATGCATTTGCTAAAAAGCGGTTATTTCAATATTACAAACAGACATTCCAATTTTATTTTTTTGTATAGATTACGTTCAGCTGTAATTGTAAGCTATATAACATATCAGTATAAACCAATACCATTTCCATTAAGTTAAAAGCCTTTCATTTTCACAGCATGTGAGCATAAAAGGTGCCTCACCCCTCTTTATTTTCTTCCACATTAATCCCCTCACTATTCCCTTTCCGTACTTACATGTACATTAATATTTCTTAGTGTAATGAAAAATATGTATTTTGAATGTTGCAAAACACTGAAAAATACCAATTATTGTAAAAAACTACTTTTGACTTTGTCAATCCTTAATTATTTAGTTGATTTACTATTGTGAGTTACTGACTATTGGCGTGTTTATGAATTCAATTTAAAATCATTTATTCAATTAAGACACTAAGTGAAATTTGTGAACGTTAAATTGAAGCTACAGTTAAAAATCATAGATCGACACAAACAGACGCTACAGTATGTACTGGATTGTCAAGGTAAATTAGGTGAAAACACCAAAATCTACCTGTTTTTGTCGATTCATAACTTCCAGTTTCCAAAATGCGAAGAGCTATATGAGAAGAATATTGGCAAAGAATGAGATGTTATATTTATTGGACTTTTATAATACGTAGTGAAACGGATTTAAATAAATAAACACTAGACCCGTATACCCGTACACGGGTATACGGGTCTAGTGTAGGGGTCGCAAACCGGGATACCGAATTTCGAAAATACCGGGATACCGGGTCAAATTGTGGTCAAATTAATACCGGTATTCATTTCCCAAAAAACCGGGATATTCGGTATTTTCGGTTTTAGTCAAATAAATAAAAAATAAAAACAGATAGTTAAAGTTATGCGTCAAATCATTCAAATTACGAGCACGCCACTTCATTCACCTTACGACAAGACCGATGAATCCAGCGACAGCCGAGTGGCCGAACTTCCCGACCGAACGATAAGTACAAACACACACCTGCCACAAACAACTTCGCAACACCCAAAGGTTTGTCTGGAAGACTGCCTGTGGCATTAAGGCCGCCTTGTGCAACATGTTTGCAGGAAGTTTTAATAAATAAATAAATAAATAAGCGAACGAGCCAATCGCGTGGCGCGAACGATGCAACTGGGTGAGTTGCGAATAGTTGCGATGCAACCGACAAGTGTCAAATTTTCTATTTCAACTGTTTACATTTTGTCATCGTCGTTCGTTTTTGCGTGTTTTGTTGGTTTGTTTTTGTTATCCACACTTGAAATTTAGAAATACAATAGACGAATTGGTAAATAAATGATTTTAAATTATTATATTGTATGATTGTATCAATTGCATGTCGTAAAAGTATGGGATTTTAAATTATTTTTTTGAAAAAAGCTGTTTGTGGAGAGAGAAAGAAGTGCAAATATTTTTCTACATTTGTACTATTTGTATGTATGCAAATAGCTAACATAGTAAGTAGGATATAAACGAACGTTTAATTAGTGGTTTCTACCGCAATTGCTTTCAACTATTTTTTTATAGCTTTGCCCTTTGATTGACTATAATATTTAGTTTTACTTTTGTTAAACAGTCATAGTATAATTAATAAACTTTCAAACTAGCTGTATCCGCGACTTTGTATCATCACGTCTGTAGATGGATTACCTTTTAGTTTTTTATTACTTCAAATGAACAAAGACAAATCATGGCGCAATCTGGCTACAAATTGCCTACATCTTCAAATTCAATTAAAAATATGGTGATGAAGCACGGTGAAACTGTAAAGCTGTCTATAATAAACAAGCTTCAAAAACTAAAAAATGACGGAATTAAGGTCTCGGTGACTCTAGATGAATGGACTAGTATAGGTAATAGACGTTTTATGAATGTCAATGTGCATAGTCCAATGGTGAAAAACAATTTTGTTAATCTCGGCCTAGTAAGAATCATTGGGAGTATGCCAGCCAGAATTTGCTTGCAGTTGTTGGAGAAAATATTGTTAGCGTTCGAATTATCTTTGAAGGACGACGTAATTTATACCACAACTGACGGAACTTCTGTAATGGTGCCTTTTGGACGTGATGCATCGATTTTCCAACAACAGTGCCTTGCTCACGGTATACAGCTTGCAATACTAGATGTATTGTACAAAAATAAAGAAAATTACCAAACACGAGTAATTGAAACAGAAGTCGATAAGAATAATGACACACACGACGATAATGATGAAGATGACAATGATCGTTTTCATGTTACCTTAAGGACTGATCCTAACAACGAATTTATTTTCAAAGAATTAATAGATAAAGTCCGTAAAATTGTGAAAGTTTTTAAAAAGTCGCCAACAAAAAATGATTTGTTGCAAAAATATGTGAAAGAGGAAATGATTGGTGAAACTAATTTGATTTTAGATTGTAAAACACGTTGGAACAGTTTAGCAGATATGTTGGAGAGATTTGTGAAGTTTAAAGTTCCGATCAAGAAGGCAATGATACTCGTAGATTTAAATATTAACCAAGAGCTACCAGAAAGTGAATACCGACGACTGACTGATCTCAGCAGAGTATTGAAAATACCGAAAGCCTCTGTCGAAGAACTGTGCCAAAGAACCGCTAACCTAATTACTGCGGATACTGCTCTGAAGTTTATGTTCACAAAATTAGACGCCATGCAACATGAGTTAGTTGCTCGTGAACTTGTAACTTCTCTGAAACGTAGGGTTAAGGAACGAAGGTTGCTGGTTGCTTCAACCTTAAATTATCTACATAACCCAAAAACTTATTTTGATTCAGCAAATGAATACTACAGATTGCACAGAGATGAGAAAACGCATTGTGGATGTTGTCAAACCGAAAGAAAATTTTAATATGGAATCTACTCGTGATGTTACTGTTTCTGCATGTGATGATCTCCCTTTAGCTTCAGTTCCGCTAAAGCAACAGTTAGAAATGGTAGTGAAAAAGCAAATGCTAAATCAGGACAGTACATCAAAAGCAACTGAACCTGACTTTGAAACTTTAATCAAAATAGAAATAAGAGTTAATTTTACGTTTTATGAGAATTTGTTAATTTTATGTTTTATGAGAATTTATTACAAGTTTGTTAAACATTTTATTTTTAGAACTGATTCCTGGTAGAAATCCCGACTTCCTAGTCAAACACTACATTTCATTAAAGTATTTGACCTAGTTAACCTAAGCTTTTTTAATAAGGGAATAAGCGGGCATTTTGTATTAGTAAACTATTACTAAGAACTAACTTGATTGAATACCAACATATCATAATAAACCTTGTGTCAATGAATATTTGGTTTTATTTAGAAGATGAATTCATTTAGGTTATTTACTATTCCTCCGCAAACTAACTTTATTATACTAAATTTAACTTAATCCCGGAAATATCGAAAATACCGGAATATCGGTATTGGTCTGGAGCCAATACCGAAAATACCGGTTTTGGATAAATTATACGGTATTGCGACCCCTAGTCTAGTGTGTATATTTCACGGGAAAGGACAGTTAAAAACATACTGTCTTTACTAACATACTTTTTTCTTTTGGTTTTAGAACACCTATTTTTTTTCTTAGGCCCCAAAATTAGGAATATGGAGAAACCTCATTGTTGAACCTTGTCTCCGTTGTGTTTTTTTCTGAAAGATCGCAGCAAACTTCTATAAGATATTTAAATGAGAGATCGTTTTTTGTTTTTTCGGAAGACGGTCCCCATTTCATGTCATCCACATTTTCTATATTTTTTATCATTAATTTCATCACGACGACGACTTGAAGACTCGAAGACTTGATAATTGAAGACGATAAATACTTGACATTGGCAGAAATAGCTGATCCTAGTGATCCGGCTGGTTGCCATTCATCAAAAAAAGAAAAAGAAAGAAAGAAGAAGATATTTAATCTTGCAAAAACTTGATGTAGATTTGTTGTCTTTTTCAGGATTGTAGCCAAAATTAGATACCCATTATTTTGTTTTTTCAATAAATAAATTTATGTACCTACTCGTATGTTACATTTCAATTTATTCCAAATTAAAATACATCGTGCTCACCTTATAATAGGCGCAAAAAGAGAGAGGCTCGATCTAGTTTTTTCAATACTTTTTTTGCCTTTATCATTCGGCCTTACGCAATCCAAACTGGATGTGGTTACATGTTTTTTAACGATGTGTGACATAGACGCAACTCGGCTAGTCAATAATAGGAATTGTCAGTTGTAAGAACACATGTGTAGTGTATAATGTATAGCGCATTGAAAAATTAAAATGACTTGATTAATTCGGATTGCCCGCTTTTTTTAATATATTTTTTATCATTCGTATCCTATGTATTTTTTAGTACGAGTACCTAGTAGTACGAGAATATGTACGAGGGTGATAGGAAAGTTTCCCAACCTAAAAATTAAAAAATACATTTTTTTCTTACACTTCCTTCACACTTCGAATAGCATAGCATATAGTTGTGCTTCTTTGCATAAGATAAAGAATATTTACTAGTTTTTATTAACGAGTACTACATTATTCACGCTGGAATAGGAAACTTTTCAAACCACCACACCACATACTAGGTGGTTTGAAAACTTTAATTTTTTAAACGTATTACAGATGATTCAGCCAATTTTATAAGAGTACTAAATAAATATGTCAATTTTTTTTTTAAACATAGTGAATAATATGTAGGATACCGGTTCAAGCATTTTTTCAAGATACCTAAAAGAGATTACTTAAAACAGTAACCTAAATTAAATTGAATTGATAACAGACTAGATTTTATAGTTTAAGTATGATTTAATTAATTAATTTTCTAATTCTAATTCTAGGTGTTAAACTTTAAGTATAGTTTGATTACTACACGATGCAATGCTATATTCTAATAATAGGTTAAAATTATAAATGTTATTAACATATTTATATTTAGAATCATAGTGTATGATTAAGTTACGTTGGCTGACTTCATGAACCGTGTATCACAGTATAGTCCGCGCTTGTTAAAATAACTATAAGCCACGTAAAACCAGCTAAAGGACAAGAGAAAGGTTGAATAAAATTCCATTTGAGGGAAATGACAATTGCCTCATAAATTACATTGAGTTCGAATTTTTACTGATCTTTTTTGGCAATACTAGTAATATGTTCAAGTATTTTAGAACATTTTATAAACGAATAACCCTTCCACTTAATATTTATACATATATAAGGATGTAAAATAGCTAAATGTCATTGAAAGAAAAGTACAGTTTGTACCATGAAATCAGTAGCTTCAAGCATTCACGAGGTCCAATTGATTAATATACTAACTGAGTAACTAATTTCGAAAGCAGCCAATAGCACATAATCGAACAATACATGCTTTAAAGCAATATTTATTAAGTTACACACAAGCTACTTTGTATTCAATTATTCATTACATACAGAAGTTTTTATTTGCTGAAAACTCACGATTCATTGAACACGTATTTGATAGGATTGAGATTTAGAAACAAAAGAAAGAAGAAAGCTTTCATTTATAAGAAAAAGTTTAAACACCTATAACCCGATTAAGTAAAAGCTTTTCTTAAAATTTAAATATCAATTGACACCTTATTGTTTAAAATTGCTAAAAATATTAGCCTCCCTTTTAGCTCCGTCGTAGTGGAATAAAAATACAGTTTTAAACTAAGGTTTGTTTCGTCTCTATCATACTTTTTGCAGCTGCTTATCTTGCAGTCTGTCGTTACCTCCTTACGAGTTTAATGGTAGCACCGTTTTGTCTTAGATTAAGTTAATAAGATATAAAAACCGCTGAGAAATTGTGTATTTGAACTGGCATGTTTAATTAAATATCTTATTTTTTAATCAAAGAAAATCAAAGACTGTGTAGTCCTTTATAGCTGAAATAAAATCAAATCAATTGATTCAATATAATAACTTCCAATACAAGTATTTCCATCATAATGTAATAAGTAAGTCACGCCTATTTGGTAATAAGGTTTTTCAGCATGAAACTACTTTAATCTATGTAGGTATAACATTTTACAACTCTCAAGGAGTTTTACTGATGTCGTGCTAAATTGAATCGTGTCTGGACTAAGCGATTAGAACGTAAGTATATATCGTAAAATTGTCTAAATATAGTCTTCGCACTATTATATTAAAGAGGTTGTATACTGAAATGGATTTTTTATTTTATAACCCACTTTCATTTGCTTCTATGTATATACTAATATTGCCTAACTGCTTGGTTTACGGCGTATAATAAACAAGTGATGAGTTGTTTTTGATCGAAATTGTGTTGAAATAAACAAACTGAAATATATTTTGTCCTTAGCCTTGTCCTTTTAAAGATCTACATGCGTATATGAGTAGTAAATGCATTGGTAGTAGGTATAACAACATCTAATTACTTTATTCTTGAATCTAGTTGCCATACACTTTGTGACGTTTCTTCGGTTAATTTATTAAACTTAAAAGTGAAAATTGTTTGTGGCTTACCTTTTCATCAAATTATGGCTCAATATCTCAATACGAACATTTATTAAGACCAGTTTGTCAATAGCTCTCTTCTCAAATGTGGTCCTTAACATCAATAATAGTCGTACTAGTATGTTCAGCATTTTAGTATAAATACTGCAGAAAACTTTTGACGGTGAAAAATAAATAATTAATTAAAACTAACGAATTTCAGACCTAAAAATATTAATACTGTTTTACGAAACCAGCGTCTAGTGTCTATTTCGTTCTAATATTTAAATTATCACTGTCAATGTATTTCATTTTATGAAGGTTCATGCATTAAGGCTAGATAAACTCTTGTATAGACAGTAAATAGTAAGTCGTCTCATCTAATACCGTTATCCACTTCCCAACTTACTCATTATTATGCCCCTTTACATGGATTACTAGCGTGACCACTAAAGCATTTAAATTTGAATAGCATTCTTACAATAAACTAGTCGGACCGTAGTAAAATATGAATGGTTTGTTCGATTGTTCGCTTAGTAAATGATACAAATATACAGTTGATTTACATTAGTAGATATATACCATGAAATAGTTACTTTGTGAAGAAAATAATGAGTATTATATCGATTTTCCTTACTATTCTTTTACAATATAAGTGAAGTATTTTACGCATTTTATAGGTTACCGCAAGTTACGATTAAATAGTAAATTATATTTTTTTTTACAAAATATTTGTAACTAAGGTATTTTGAAATTGTATTTGGACAAATAGGCGTAATGCTCATATTTTACTAGCGACCCGGCTACGCACGGAAGTCTTTGAAATTCTCTTGTGTAGTTTCAAAGAGCCATGCGAACAAACAAAGCAATCGACATCATTTTATACTACGTTAAGATATATAACTGTCACCACACCACATACATTACACGTTGATTACTTTAAAGCTATACAACTTTATTACTTTTTAATTAACTACTGATCGTGGTCGTTTTATAGTCGACTAGCTAAGCCACGAAACTTCATCTGATCATTTTTCATTGATTCTTGACTCCTATTGGTCATAGTATGATGTCATATTATTATAGCCTATAACTTTCCTCCCTCAGTAAAATAATTGTAGAAATTGTAATAGCCGTTCACACGTCATGTTGTGACCAAAGCAAATGAGAGTATTTTTACTTTTATAGACAGTAGATAATGAGACATTATATTTATTTTAACAACAATAAATATCGTAGCTATTTGTGTACAATATAAATATATCCTTAAAGCTGTGATAATTAACTGTTCGTTAACTGTGAAATAATTAGTTTTATTTTGAAAAGAACCAGGGCAATAGTAATTAAATCTCTTTGTTTAGGTTTGAGTGTACTATATCTTGTGTGTAAGTAGGTCGTTTGGCAACATGACAATAGACTTGAAAACAATGATGAGAATAATATAACTGTTGCTCACACTCTAGTGTTGTCATACGTAATAACTTTTGTGTTAAACGCTGCATAAATATCAAGTTTTTTTTTTAAGTAGGTATGCTAAAGTGACTATTCAGCCTGACGGAAAGCTTCGGTAGAATCCAAGAGTAAAGGCCCACATACTCGATGTGAATGCAGAATGCAGCATGGTAGCCTAGTGTAATGCTTATTCACGCTTAAAAAACCCAGGATCATAGTGTGTAGTAAGTTCCAGTTTTTGTTTGCTCAGCATTATATCGAAGACACGAACCGTTAAGTTAGAGAGCGTATTTCTATGTCTCATTGGGGGGGACTTCCAAGACCAGCACTTATTGTCTTATGGAGAAAGGATGGGACCACCCTTAGTAGTATTGTGGATATAACGATTAAGTAAAATAGGTATTATACATATATGTAAAATAGAATTGTCAATTTGTACTATGGCAAGAAATTAGTCTTTTTTTTTTATTATTTCAAAACTATTTGCATACGCAAACTAATGTCAGATGCTAGGTAGGGTAAGGTAAGGTTTTTCATTGGCGAGTAGACAAAGTATATGAAGTTTCTTTAAACGAAATGGTTTTTTATGGTATAGGAGGCAAACGAGCAGACGCATCGCTTGATGGTAAGCGATTACCGCCGCCCATGGACACTCGCAACACTAGAGGCATCACAAGTGCGTTGCCGGCCTTTGAGGGATGGGGAGGGGGATGGAGGGAGTGGTTGGGGTATGGGCCTCCGTTATCCTCACTTACTCGGTGAAACACTGCGCAAGCGCTATTACAAATCGGTTTTCTGTGAGGCCGTGGTATCACTCAGGTCGAGCCGGCCCATTCATGCCGAAGCGTGACTCTCCCACAGAATAAACTTACTATAGTTTAATTAAATTACTTTTGGTCTTTATTTATTCTGTCAGGCAATATGATGGGTTAGTTCGTATCGCGTTTGATGCTCCCTTGATGTAAAACTAATGGATGTAGGTAATTCATCGCTCACAAACGTTCAGAAAATTGTTACCGATGTATTGGGGAAAAACCCACAAAACTCATCTTATTTTCCTTTAAAAAGAAAGGTGTTATTTATTGTGTTTACTATTCCGCCGGAACGGATAACTACGCAGCAAGAAGTTTAACAAAACTACCTTATACCTACTCAACACCTTTAGGATATAAGTTGTATATACCAATATTGTATCGTGTCATCTAGTGAGTATTGCATGTTTACATAATAACTTCATCAACAATAAAATAAATTACGATAAGATTCGCGATTTCTTTGTTTTCATAATCGCTTTCTATAAATCCTATCGCCTTTATTAGGATCGTTAGGTCAAAGTAGAAACGGGAAAATTTCGTCAAGATGGATCGTTTTCATTGCTATTATATATTACTATGTCGCCTTTTCCTTCATGAATAATAAAGACATAAATCTTAAGCTGTTATTTATTGAAACTTGTCAGAGATAAAGCATGGGTTATACAAAGATCTTAATAATCCGACTAAATACATTGTTATTGAAGTCCGTGTGGCACAAATAAATCTTGTATTGTGATCAAACTTCCTATTCTATTCTACTATTTATTCAACCTGTGCGTGTTTGTTTGAATGATTTTATTTCAAGTCACACCCATCCGCCCACGCGCAGCGAAAGTCGAAAAAAGTACTACCTACTACGCTTTTTTGTTTCTTACAATTCAGCAAGAGATACACACTCATCGATTTTGTATACAGTTACATCGATTACGAAAGATTGAATCGATTGTTGCGATTCTAAAGACACACGGGTGGTCTTATTTTCGTTAAGTGGGTAACTAGGTATGTATTTATTGTAGTGAATTATGTGGATTACAATCGATAACACGTAAGGGCAATTTTATTTTAAATAATTGAATCAAATTGAGAAAGATTCGAATAGCAGTATTAAATTGTGCTTGATTGTAGGCGTAGTAAATTACAACCAGAGATAATATAATACGAATTGAAATTCTATGGGTATTTTTTTCTTGTGTGCAATTCATTTTAAAGGTATTCATTTTTCATGGTATGAGAGTAGTTATCAGTAAATCATGATAGTACAGGTTGAAGTTATGGTCGACTCATAAGGAAAAAGGCCGTAACGATACAATTCAACCGCTTCCTGTCGATATGTTCACGATCGATCAACAGGTTTAATTCCTGGTGCAACCAGTTATTGCTAGTTTACAGTGACGAGACACAGCATACAGAAACTACTGATAAATATTCAGTTGTTAGATATCGTTTTTCCATCGTCCATAAATAAAAATTATGTTATGCAGTAGATGTATTATCATAATTGCAATCTGGGCGATAAAATTATGAATTATGGACCTAGTGGAAAATTATAAAGTGGAATAAATTTGTATTCCTATTTTTAGGTAGGATTTAAGAAGAGAACAGGAAAACATAGGATTTGTTGCGTCAGTGATAAAATACAGCAGTCGCATTCACTGCCACTGCCAGCGAGGCAGTCAAAATGCAGATTAATTCGTGTTTTTATCAACATTATTATTAATGAGACTTTTTTTACCATCTTATTATTTTTACTTATCACCGATTAAAACCTGTCTCACTCGTGTCATGACATTATCGAAAGCTAGAAACATTAAGAGCGAACTTTGGGAATAAATCAAACCTAATCTCTTTAATAACCCGACGCGACAGACCTCACTTTAGTCCAGCAAGTGCGTTATGTGGGACCGGTTCTCACACCCACATCGCCCACACAACTACACCGAAACATTGACATTACATTATGCAAGGATTGTTATATTGCACTATTTTTATTCAGGATTGACTGCCTTAGTCTTTATTTTATCATCATCATTAGCCATTAGTAGTCATCTGCTATATTATATAATCATAGCTTCCTCTAATTGAATACCACTTAGATTGGTTCTGGGTTTTCGCGTCCAGCTCCTACTAGACATCTTGCAGAAATCGTTTCTCCACCCGACCTATAGGGTCTTGCATTACTTTAATTTTCTGTCTTCATTGAAATATGTATAGAACTTTATTACTCATCGCATATCAACTCAGTCTCGAGTCTTTAAAATTGTCTTTAATATTCTATCGAATCTGTAAATAAATGATGTCGTTAAGCATAGCTACAAAACTTTTTATTTCCTACCTACCTTGATTACTTACTTTTGTTCAGATATTTGAAGTTATTTATTTTCAAGATGATTTACATGTAATTATTTTACACCTCATATCTTTTTCCTCCATACAAATCAATAGTTAAGCCTTGTTTAAAATAACAATGACAAGCCATAGTACATATTTTAACTATCATTAAAATAACTTGCCCTTTGTGTAGTGGAATCCAAAAACAGATTGAGTTAAATTGTTTAAAATAGAAAATGAGAAATACATTTTAAACATAGTGTTCATAGAGGTCCAGGGAACTCCAATCAAACTGAAGACCACACAAACAATTGAATAACAATGTTCCTTAAGAATGTAATCTAAACTTAAGTATAGCATTTAGTAAGTTAAGTATACATTCAGTGAAGAACGCAGTCTCCTTTTTCATATGCACTTACCTGATTCATTCAATGAACGGTCTGGATGGACAATATTACTTTCTGTTTTTCTTGTAATCTGTTCATAGGAATAGATGACAACAAAAACAGATATATAGGTACATATAAATTTATTTGTATTAGTTTTTTGAAAAGAGTGTTATTTAGATTTACAGTGTAGTATTTAAATCTGCAATTTATGTCAACTAATATTTCTTTTTCATACATTATAAAGTGTATATTGTAAAAGTGAGGTATTGAAATAGTTATATAAACGTACTATACAAAATGATAATCCGTTGTTGCCACTTAATTCCACTTACACTTATTTCCATGAATAATGTAGAAAATGTATTATTATAGTCATATGATAATCATTTGCTAATAAGATAAAAAATATTAAAATAAATATTAAAAATATTCTTAATTATATTAATTTTAGAAAAGAGGTCATTCGTTTGTCTACTGCTACCTGCTCACTACTATCTGCTCATCAATCAAGTATCAAACGAAAACATACCTTAATTTTAAGAAAATGAAATTTCATACACATATCTCTACAATTTTTTGTTAGAGATAGTGTTTATGTATTCTGTTAAAGAAAAGAAAAATAAATGGTAATGAAATTATCCCAGAACAATTGTTCCCAATTTCGCGGACTTATACGATTACTGAGCTGAACAGATTGGATAAATGTTATCGAAACAAATATTTAATTGGCATTGCTAATTGCTGACTGGTTCCTATTGTGTTGCCGACGATTCGTTCTCACAATTGCCATTGTAGTTGAACAATGTTGGGAGCCGACCCCAAGGATCATGATGCAATCTTGCGACGATTCAGCGGTACTGTCTTTAAAGGAAATGATGGGTTCTTAGAACGTTGACTTTTCGGTAGTATCAGGTCGTTGAATTGATTTATCGGTCTGTCCTCCTAATGTCGCAATACATCTGGTGATACAGCTAACTCTGGTAAGAGACTGATTAACGAGCAAGATGAATTTGAACTTGACTTCTTAATGTCCTATATCTCCCTGATGGGGCAAATATGAATTAGAAGAACTTATACAGACGCCCCTGATAAAGAAAAAAAGCGTCATTACTAATAATACTTTTGATAATGGATGGACAAAATATATGTATTTTTGCCAGAGCTACACCCGCTTATGTCGATTTTCGCGGCAAAGAATACCCTATGTTCTTCCTGAAGAATTAAAGAATCTCTATACCCAAGTTAATTGAAATCGGTGAAGTGGTTTAGCCGTGAAAGCGTAACATATAGACAGACCGACAGAGTTACTTCCGAATTTATAATAGTATAAATGTGTGAAACCAAAATCGTACAAGGCATTCCCCTATTTATAGAAATATGCAGACAAACATCCTAAAACTAGCGAACGAGTACAGTATTAATGTGAGCAGAAGTTTTAAATTTTATATTGATCATCTGAATGCAGCTCGGCGTTTCGTAGCTCTCAATATACTCTAACTGGTCCTACAATTACTTCACCAAAGAGTTAAAGTTGTAACCTATGATTTATGAAGAATTTTATGCATTATCTAATGGTTGTACTTATTGTTACAGGTGTACGGAAAGGAAGCATAATTTAAGTAATGCTGATACATCGGTGCCATAATCTTTGCGTAAGTGCCTAGTCATTTGATATTTCGTTCGTCGTTTTCGTTATCGTTATCATGTTTCTGTTCTTACCAAAGAGTTTTTACCTGCACATTTTTTTTAAACAGATTAGTAATAACTACTTCTCATCATTTACCAGAGGGTTATATGTATAGATATATGGCATATCTCAAACCTCTAAACTTGCATGTGTTCACACCTATTATTGTATGCAATTTCAGAGGCTTAGTAACAATTAATAAACTTACCACGAAATAGCCTATTTGCTACCGATGAGTAACACAAATGCACAAGTAATAACCAGCATTAATCTTCGGGTGATTTTTATAAGCTGCCAGCATATAATTTTAATAGTCTATCAGTATCAGAAAATAGGGTCCTTTACTTTTAAAAAGAAGGAGTCGTTTATCTTCAGGATGCTATAGCACGAAAAGTATTGCATATTCATTTACAATTCGACACACGTAGCTATAACCTTATTGCCACAACTTAATAAAGTAGCACTTATCACTTGATTTATGTCCGAGTTTTGCAATCAGATAAGCCGGAATATGATACTTAAACTGGTATGAAAAACGGCAATTCTAAACTGCTTTTCCTGTAACCTGGGTGAATGACTCAATTAAACTTTGGTTTATTTAACTTTTTACCTATTCCCTCGTTTACCCTAAGGCTAGATTACTAGACCGTAGTTTGCTCAGTGTAATAACTAACAAATAATGATAGTTTCGCCTCCGCTCTTCCAAACATGATTTAGTAATAGACAAATTGTAGGTGGTCAACAGATAGCTTTCTAATATTTTTATATTGCAATGCAAATTTTAATAATAAGTGTCGGGGTTTGAATTCGATTTCGATTATGAATTAATGGACTTGAATGAAACTAAAATTACTTTTTTTATACTATGGCATCATACAGATTACTCATCTCACTTACATGTAACGTAGTTATTTCTGTTTTACATTTGGATAGAAAGATTAATTTCGAATAGTTATTTGAAAATACGTCTATAGCTATCTCCACTTTCGAAATACAAAATATGTAGTTTCTGAAAAAGTGGACGAGTCGACGACAAAATATGTATGGGTTTACCATAATTTTATTCAATTCTAGTAAGAAAGAGACAGGGATAGAGAAAGAGATATCTCAAATGCAAGTTTGTTAAATTCAGAGTGTCCCATATATAGCTATTCGCGGACGAAATTTGATGATGATTAAATCAATTTTATGGGCTATAAATTACATTCTCTAAGTTAGTTATATATCTGTCCAAAGTAGACAACTTTACCTACAAACCCTTAATAATAGAACGATTAATTGCTCAGCAAATTAATAGCTCTACTTTACTAGGGAACTGGCTAAATTCCTTCATCTATTTTTGTATACTTATATAATGACTACGAAACTGTATGACAGGTTTTGGTTAGTTTGTTATTTACTTGAAAACCTTTGTATGCCATACATAGAAATACCAGTTGATTTAATAGCCCACTCACAAATCATTATATGGTTTTATTTCGTCATAGTTTTAGTTAATTATGTAGATAATATAATTACTTTGTAAAGGAAGTCTGAGTTTTAGATTCGTTACTTATTGACAAATTAAGTGTAAAGTCCGATTCAAATCTATTATCTGTAATTTATCCAAGATCAAGTCAATCAATAGAAATAGACAGGTTCATTTTTTTCATTAAAAAACCATAATATACATTTTGTTAACTCTGTATTAATAACTGCCTCATTGGTCTAATGGTTGACGTATGCAACTGCCTATCAAGAGATCTCAGGTTCGAATCCCGGGTCGGGCCAAAAGTGTTGAGTTTTTCTGATTATAGAAATACTTAATAACAGCTCGGAGTTTGGAAGTGTTGGGGTCTGAACCCCCGTGCCTCGGAGAGCATGTAAAGCTGTCGGTCCTGCGCCTGATCTCTTTCCGGTCGTGTTGGTTAACCGTCCAATCGGATTATGAGTGTGAGGGAACAGAGAGTGCACCTGTGTTTGCGCACACACTTGTGCATTATAATATGTATGTAGGCTCTAGCTGGTCTCCGTTGACACTGGCTGCCGTGGCTGTTAGGAGAATATTATTGATAACGCCAGGATTGATCGATATAATATATTTAACAATTGATGGTGAGAAATAAATGTATTTTGTAAATATTAGAAAAAAGCTACTACTAACTACACTACATTTGCGACTGTATTGGGTTTCATTGAATAGTTGGTTAAGCGTATGAGGAATGAGGAAATCATTCTTAAACTTCCGATATACCTGCCTCGCGAAATTGTTGAAACAACTGTATAAGCCTTTTACCGGTTTCAACATATGAAGAGGTTTTTTATATATTTTAAAATATGGAATATAATTTTAAACAACATACGAAAGATAAGTTTATGCGCTTGTGTAATACAACCACGTCCTATGTCTGTTATCTCTACTAAGATAAGTTTAAAGTTATAAACACTGACATAATGTTAATGACACTGATAAAAACAATTTCAATATTTTAAACATAAACTTTCAAGAATATGGTAATATGAAATGGAAAACATTTCTAACCTGTATGTCACATACTTATTTCAATTTATTTTGACATTTGGAAATAAAGCAAAGTGTTTGTGTGACTTAATTAATATAAAAATTTTCAACTTACTGATTAGAAGAGTATAGTATAAAACTATTTTTGGTATTTAAGTGTGTATAGATAAAAAATAACTTTTTATTCGTCAACCGATTCAATAAAACAAAGTCTAATCGTTAAGTGAAGTTAAGGGAATACCGCATCAAAATTGGTAAAGCCACTTCTCTAATGTTGTTTTGAGTTTAGTTAGAATAAACATCCCTTTCTTTATGTTTTTTGTTACCTCTTATAATTTTATTGTATTTATAGATAGCTGGAAGCAAAGAGGGAGCCAATTGACACCTGTCCGTAATCAATAAACTATATAAATAGGGTGTAACTGACATAATAATGGTACCTTTTTAGAAACCATTTAGGTAGTAAGAAACTCACGCCTACGTCTATCGACGAAATCTGTCGAACGTTTTCTTCGTTGTAGTATTATAATTATGCTAACAAATTACGAAGTAAACTATATTACCTAACAATTTAGATAATATCCTTAAGTGGAATATTTATTATTATTGTGTTTTGCCAGTGAACTTATGATTTTATACCGTTGAATTTAATGGTGATTCGATAGGAATGGATGTTTATAGCAAAATTCTAACATAATATTGTCATTAAATTACCTCATGGTTTATTCAGTAGGAAGTTGTTAGATATAGAATGTTATTCGAGTTTAAAATAGGTTTATGTGACGAGACAGTTTTATACAATAAGCCTGTGAAATTTAAGTCCAGTAAATTGAAGTACTGTTAAGTTTTAGACAGTTTTAATGTCCTAAGTATTTTTGATTGATCAAGAGTGTTGACATATGTATAAGAATCCATACTTATATTATGAATTCGAGAGTAACTTTGTCTGTTTGTCACGGTTTCACGGCTAAACCACTGCACCGTTTTCAATGAAATTTGACGTGTCATTGAATTTTGAAGCAAAGCATGGATCACTCTATACCACGATAACCGACACACGCATATGAATGTATATACGGTACACATACCAAAATATATATTTTTAAAATTTTTGTCTGTCTGTTTGTTCCGGCTAATCTCTGGAACTGCTGGACCGATTTGGACGGGACTTTCACTGGTAGGTAGCTGATGGTACAAGGAGTAACTTAGGCATACATTCTTATACTAGCTTCACCTCGCGGCGTTACCCACGATACGACAATAACCGCGGGTAACACCGCGGGGTTCAGCTAGTATACAATAAATACATCCATAAACTATTAACTTCTCCTCATTTACTGTTTGGATTATAACATCGTATCAGCTAATTACAGTTTACAACATGGTCCGTTATCTTAAGGTCTGTGATACTATTTGCTAAGTGGTTAAAGTAAATATAAGGTCGTGTAACCGTGTAATAATACATTGTTAAATGTATGGGAACTAGGAAATGTGTGACCACATTGCGGAGTTCAAGAGCATAAAACTTCTTTCTTGTTTCTTTATTATGTGTAAATGATGTGTGATGTGATGAAAATATAGCGATGCATTTAAATTAGTTACGATAATTGACTAATTTATAACTTGTTTCTTGTAAAGTTTGTTTTTTTAAATTTTTTTCAGATCATGGAGACTGAATCAGTTTTCAAGATTTTTTTTAGGTATTAACGGGTTATAGGGCCGAATTGACGTTGGTTAAACCTCGACAGGGTCCATGTATTGAAAGGCAACGCCGCCATCTTATCCAGGGCAACCCGTAAGCTTGCAACGGACGATTCAATAATCCATTTGGAAAATTACAACATTCTTACTACTACAAATACTACAGTACCTTTCATCAAGATCTTAATCTCATAATTTATCTCATATCTATAATTACTATCGTACTATCTATCGTATAATTACTTAACAATAAAATAATCAAGCCCCCAGTGATTGATTAACAAAACAAACAACTCAATTGAATATATTAAACAGATTGATAGACAGTTTACCTAATCTTTTTTTTTCGTAATTGGTTACGAAAGGTCGAAGTTGAATTCTTTCGACATGCGTTATTACGGTACTCATTTGGTATGGCATGTTGTATTATTTGCCTTTGGTAGTGAACTTAAGTGAAAAAGTTGATAAAGCGCACTTGAATCAGAAGTGTTAGCTCTATCGACATTTGAAACTGCGAAGTTACATGTAATGTACGAGTATGTACTACACGGTGGTGGGATATAAAAAAACCTGTATGGAAATACCACGCCGACGAGAGGCCAAAACCTCGTTTTTAAGGAAAGTACCTAGGTTCAACAGTGGACTATGAAAAGCTATTGATGACGATGATGATGATGAATTATGAAAAAGTTGCACCCAAAAAACTATTACAAATGTTTATGTCAAAATATTGATTTTTAACAGACTTTAAAGAAGAAGGAGGTACTCAATTCAACTGTATTTATGTTTCGTACCTCGGAACTTCCGACTGGGTTAACCGATTTTATTTATTTTTTATTTAAAAGCTAACTCGTTTTTTTTGTTACACTTTTACTTGTATGGCACATATTCTTATTAAGTTTAAAACTTTAGGTTGTGTTTTTGTCATTTCACTGGGAGGTCCAATTAAAACTATTTTTTTTTATTAAATGCACTATTTTGGTCAAAATGCTGTATTTAAAATAAATAAACTTCTGCTGATAAGTTTTACCTTGACACATTACGCTCAGGTAATTGCAGTTTTAACTTAATTTTTAAAATTATACTCAAGTAAAATTAAAGTTATCTTGACGACACGACAGGTGCATATAATGTTAAACTGTGTTCTTATACGTATTATTATTATAAACAAAGGAAACTCACGCACCTGTCTTCCGTCGGCGCGGCGGCGGTGCGTTTGCGCATTGGACACGTAAAAAAGGGGTTTGCAGGAAATATTATGATGATGTAATTCAAAAAATCAAAAGGATAGACTGGAGAATTTCGTTTTTGATATTCGATTAAATTTAACTAATGTATTACTCGAATGTCGCTATGACGATCATTATAAGCTGACGTGTATTAGGCGAACTAAGGGTCGGGATTTATAAATTAAAGTCAATATGACACACACACACAGAGAGAGACATGCAGAACTCTTAACATAACACACATAAAGCTTTACATTTATCTTCAGTTTGTCGTCTGTACGCGACTCATAGAGAGTGAATTATACTAAACATCCTGATCTGAATAAAAGGTTTATAGCTATTATACATGTAGCGTAAAGACAAACAGCTAACTTATGTTTCCTACGATTGAATGAAGATAACCTGCTGTCTTGCCTCTACTATGTCTTTAATACCGCAGTACTTGCAGCGGCCAATCGCACCCAACTCGGCTCAGCGGCCTTTGCGTTTCGTCACAGCCTCAATTCACATTCCTCGATCTAGCGTCGACTTGTCTCTCTTGCCGACAAACATGTTGATTTATGTTCCATGTAATTCTAGTTTTGGATAGGCACTTCCAATTAAGACGAATTAAGTAGCAAGGGTAAAGTGTGAAAGATTTAGGGCTTGCTTTTGAATTTTTCTTTTTTTTTTCTTTTTAATGTTGTGCTTAATAGCTACGAGTATCTACTCACAATGACGACGTTGAATCCTGTAATAATCTTTATCCATACTGTCTATCGGTCTGTGACGCTTTCAATGCTAAACCGCTGCACCAATTTCAATAAAATTTGGCATGTACCTATGTATTTTGATTCTTGATGTAGGCTACTCTTTACCGCGATAATCGACAAACATGCGAACGGAGCCGCCGGCAAACACTAGTTTCTTATAAAATTACTATTTAATTTTTAATTAGGCAATAGAAAACTGGAATTACCTAGTCGACTTTTTGTAACTACGAGTAGTAACCAGAGCGACACCTCGTCGGCTCGCTCTATTTCATTTGAATGATAGTTAAAATTTGCGAGACAGGGTTGGCCAGAAGTAATTTTTTAAATGATACTTTATCAAAATATTATACTAATTTCGCCATAATGCCTTTAATATATTAGTATACAATATGGATTAGATATTTAAATCTTCAGATTTGAATTCAAAATATCAATTATTCTGACTGCACGGTTGGCCGAGTGGTGTCAGCGGTCGCCATGCCGCTTGCTACTGCGCCATGTGTTGTGGGTTCAAATCCCACGCGGTACCTACAACACTTTGTGTGATCCACGAATTGTTGTCCCGAGTCTGGATGTTCTTTGTGTCCGTTTCATGTATGTTTGTAAAGTCCCCCACGACACAGGATGTTTATTCCTAATGTGGGAGTTGTATTTAAAAAAAAAAAAAAAAACAAAAAAAAAAAATTTCTAAAGCGAACAGTCTTACACAGAATAAATTTATTTTGGTATTAATATATTAAGATACAGTTATTTCGATAAGGAGATTTAGAAGCTTGTAATATCAGCCCAGATAGTTATTCCTAGATTAGGAACAGTATCGTGTGTTGTGACCCCAATCGCTGATGTTGTGTATAACCGACCGTGATACCCATAATCACGAGGGCTCATATTCTCTACAAATTTTTGCATATAAATGTAATTGCTCAATTTATCAGGGACCTGTCATATTCGATAACTAGTTGTTTAATAAATATTAAAGTCTGGCCGGTGGCTGATATTGAACCTTAAGACATCCAGTATTAAAAACATTTTTACTTTTCAAAAGTCGAGAGTGAAATTGTATACTAAACACCTATTATCATAAGAGCTCATGTTATCTACAAAATTTTGCACACAAATGTAATTGCTCAGTATATCAGGGACCCTACTTGATAGGTTAGCTTTTTAATAAAAGTCTGACCGGTGGTTCATATTGAACCCTGACTCATGAAGTTTAAAAACTTTTCAGTGTAAGCTAAACTCATGTACTTGACATTAATCTGATCTTATTTTTTATAACTTCTGATTCAAAATGCGATTTCTGCGATGCTTCTACATACCCTTCAATCTTTCGCGTAGATTTTGTCTGAAACAAACTTTATATTTCTATTACAGTGAGATTCCGTAAAGGAACTGTAACAGAACTTGTTGCATTATCATCTTATCTCTTATATTTGTGTTTAGTACAAAAATTAGTAATCGTAATTATTAGCAATTTGCAATAATCACTTTGAAGTAAACAGAAACAACTAATTGAGTGTAACCATATTTAAGACATTAATAAAAGCTTAATAAAAATTATGATTACCAATCAAAAGCGGTTAGTAATGCCTTCGACATTAAAATTATCAAGTGAAAAAGGACCCGTTCTTTTTATTCTGCTCGAAAACGTAAGCCAATAAATAATAGAAGAAATCTTTTATTACAATGTATTATATAATATTACTTTCCTGGTGCCAGGTTTCAAGAAACACTTATATTTATTTGAATTTGTGACATTGTCTTATTAAGCTGAATGTAAATTCCGATTTTCAAATTAAACGTTAAGGCTATCAGACTAGTATTAGGTTTCCTCTTCCCGGGGTCATATCAACTCCGATTACATAATCATTACAAATATTTTACATTATCATGTGAGAAATCTTTGTTGATTAACTGTTCTCTTAAAGTAAGAAGCTGTTGAAACACTACCATATCAGTATATCTTTAAGCAGATAGCAGCCATAATAAGCTTAAGCATAATAGTCGATGTAATAAATTATCAACTTTCTCAGTAGATTATTTGAAAATTCTACGCAATAGAGGAAGGGTCAGGCAATTAAAGATTATCAAATGAATACTGGTAGCTGTTCAGGGGTATTTTCTATGCAACTCCGCTGTGTGTGCGATCATATGATATAAAAATACTTAACACGACGACCTGATCCTAAACTAGACAGAAAGTCAGGACAGAACTCCCTTCGGAAAGTTGATGTATGTGTGTATATAGTCTATACATATGTAGGTAAGTCGTGTTTATAAGTATGTTTATTAGCAGTTTAGTAGCCATAGTACAGGCTAGCCTAGTTTCGGATCAGACGGCCGTGTTTGATTTATTTTATATATAGTACAGATTATGTACTCTCAGCACAAATCTTGCATTTTTCCACAAATTGAATGCTCGGTCTCTGCTCAGCAATGAAGATTACTAACAATAACCCTACATACCTGTCAACAATTATTCGTAGCTATTTTAATCGAAAAAAGATTTAATTGGTTTAAAAGCTATAAAGTCCGACTTAATGGGTTGCGACACAAATAAATTAAAACTATCCTAAAATAGTTTTGGCAACCCTATGTAAAATGATCTGACCTCTTGACCACAATTCCATTGTTCCCTAATGAAAAATGATCTTAAAGTTTCTTACAACGCTATTATTATTTTAAGATTCACTTTTTGTAAAGTTGTGGTAAAGCCGATAAATAAAAACTTTCTTCATTTTTAGCTTTGGGCTATTTTCTGTTAGTACTTTTATTTTGCATTTGAGATCAAACAATGTCCATTGTTATGCCTGGACTGGTACAGGGCGTAAGATAAATGATTGAAACTATACACCGTGTTAAAGAAAGATGTGGGCTTTGATAAAATATGTTTTAGTGTCAAAGAAATCTTGGCATAAGGTACATGGTAAATGTAAAAATAATATTATGATTTAGTGTATGAACTTGATCATATAATAATAAAGGATTGAAAGAGAGTGAAAACCTTTTCCTAAGAAAATATCAAGACGAACTACTTTAAAATAATGCGTAAAATTACCCAACACATAAATATAAGGAACCCAACAAAAAAAAACCTTAAAATATGACTTCAATAAAACTTAACTTTTGGAGTAAAAACTTCGCATGCCTGTTATAGGCAAATTTATTACGTTGCCTTTTGATGCTATCACCTCCATTCTTCTTTCTTCAATTTCTCTTTCTTGCAAACATTTTTGTTACATAAATATATATCTAAATGTCTCTAGGTATGTGTTTCTAGTATGCTATTTCTATTAACATTTTACACTTTTGAAATAAGGTCGCTATTGTTTCGGCCGTTGGGTGCAATAGATTCTATGATAGCCGACTATGTAATGACCATTAAAGGTACAGTTCCTTTAAATTGAATTTCAATTGACAAGTAACATTAACATATTTTACTGAATTAAGGGGCATTTGAGTATAGGATAGAATTATGTTACAACAGAATAACATTCTTCAAAAATAACAAAATTTGATATCGCCTTGTGTAATATATCTGCCAAACCAATTATGGTAGTCCAAAATATAATATCGTCATCATTAATACTTATCCAAAATTTAAAAAGAGAATCTTGAATGTTAATATGAACTAGTTTCCTTACAAAAGAGGAATATCGCCGCCTTTGCTCAATAAATATTTCTTACAACACAGAATGAGTCTGAGACATCTTAGTCCGTCAATTTATTGAAGTGACAAAGCTGTTTAATATTTTCCGTTACGCCTACTAGGTGCTTTCAAACTACTTGATATTTGTATTGTATATTTGAGTCGACGCAGACACTAATCTTTGACGAGAGCTTAGTGACAGTTGTATAATGTTGTTAGTGAACACTTTGTTATATAGGCTGGTCTTGATCAAAATGTGGATCAATCTACAATTTATCTACGCACCTTTTTATGGTAATCGTTCAATATTCTAAGTCATAGTATGACATAATAAAAAAACTAGTTTAAACTAAGTAATATTAGAACTTTGATTGTGCCCTTTTTGTTAAACATATATGTCATATCTATACTCTTCTTCCTCCTAACCCTTATAATTCACAAGATTAATTGGAATTGGCTACTAGTTCAACCGGTTTTACCTGAGTGTCAGTTTTTCCACGTAGCAACTGGCATTGGACCTCTGCAACCGTGAAGTTGAACAGAATACGAAGATTAAACTAGTTGTCAGTATATTTGCACTGATTCCTAATAACAATTGTCATAGGTGTTCATAACAACCGAGACCGACGTCTTATCCGAGGCATGTGCTGGAAACACCACCATTATCCATACTCCGGGCTGCTATTACGAATTTCTTGTAAGAAAAACCCAACAGCAGTCGCTTACGCTAATCGCTAGATCATCTGTTTGTGATTTTAAATTCACTGCTTTTAGTTAAATGCATATCAATTTTTTTTTTGTTCGGTCAGCCTCTATTAATATTTGGACCGGCTAATCTCTGGAACGCTTGGTCCTATTTTGATGGGACTTTCAATAGCAGATAGCTGATGATGTAAGAAGTAACTTAGGCTATTTTAATAATAACTTTGGCCCGCGGGTTACCCGCGTTTGTTGTTGTACCTTCATAACCCTTAATGTTGGTTGAATAGTTTTAGAACAGTTTGTAAAATGATAATTTGTTACTATTAGAAGGCGTGATGCCAGGTCCGTTAATAATATTTTGCAACCTAGACACGTTTGTTATGTAATAAATGCTTTTTCTATAGGAAATGATTATGTTTCACGCATAGCGTGAGACGGTGAGATACAGGCACAGTTGGTCGAGGTCACACAATCACCACTTTCTCACAAACAAAACGTTAAAGCGGTTAATCGCTTAACTAATTTACTTAATTAATATATAAATGTGCATATAGGTATGTGCGAAATAATTAAAATTATACTTCATTAGTTTAGGTTTTATGTGAAATACTTGTTCTATAGTTCCATAGAGCTAATATTCCATTTTCCTATGGATATGTATATGGATAGATTTCTAGTAGAAATATTGATAATCTGTTATATTTACAGTTACAGATATTATTATCATCCTTATCCTGTATTTTTATCCTTTTTATGAGAGAGGAGTGTGAATAATACTTAAAATGCATGTTGTTTTTAATATTTTTCGTTGTAAGTTATTTTATTTACGTTAGTTGATGTGCTATTTAATGGAAGCCCAACTTAGTACTGCGTGTCTTATATTGTTCAAGATTTTGAAGCTTCCTACGGAGTAAATACAATAGGTGAGGTGTGGACCACATTGTTTGGCCTTTGGTCACATTATTTGTGTGAAATTGTGCAAGGAATTTCGTTTACTACTTTCAACTGCTAACAAGATATAGTTCTGCCACACCTCAGTATTTACCGTTTTCGGCACACAAAATTAGTTTGGTGTTCACATTTACAATTTAAATATCATAGGGTTGAACACAACTGAGTTGCCTGACCTCTTTGAACACGGAACAAACGTCACTTAATCTTTGTTTAAATGAAGAAGATATAATATAATAGATAACCATGAAGAAGGTGGGACCGTCCTGTAGAAACGCCTGAACTTATAATCATCAATATAACGCAATAAAATACTATTTTAGGTAAAGAATAAACTCCACGTAAACTGAACAAATGACCGAAGCATTTCATTTATTGAAGTGAAAACGTCTTTAGGCGCGATGAACACTTTTTGGGTGGACAAAAATACATGGAACTCGCGTCATCGTCACCGAACGCTTTTCATGAGCTATATGTTTACTGTGTATATATGTGTACTTTCTGGGTGACCAAAAGCGTAAAACTCGCGTCATCCTCACTATCGCCACCGCACGCATTAACAAGTTTTAGCTTCTATCGGCAGTCCCCAAAACTGTCCCGTTTTTTTTATGTGTATTTTGTGGGAATGTGTTATTTATATTTATACCTATTTACAAATAAATAATAATATTAACCTCTTGTGAAGTAATCTGCAAAAAAAGGAAGCTACTTTTCAAATAAGTAAAGTGAGAATGATTTTGTTAGAAGTTACACTTATTTTGCTGTTATATCATCATAGATTGTGTAAAATTAAATTCGATTTCAATAAGATAAAAGAGATAGATTACTAATAAAATAAATATGAAGTTCTCTAATTGTAACTGCGTACTCATCTTCCGATACGTATTATATGTGCTAATAGTGTTGCAGTAAGTTTATCAATATCGAGGTCAAGAGCATTAGCACTTATTATCGATTTTAACACCTTCGCAACTTCCTAAAGAAAGTTTGGACAAACACTCGATAGATTGTCGAATATTTTTTCCATTACTATATCATTTTTATCTATTTTTTACCACGTTTCAAGAGTAACTAAATTAGGATATCCAATAATATAACTTTTGTTAAACTTTACAATATCATAGCATATACATCAGAATAAAACATAGGCTACAATTTATAAAGATGCTAGCTTCGCCTCGCGGCGTTGCCCGCGGTTAATGTCGTACCGCGGGTAGCACCGCGGGGTTCAGCTAGTAATAAATAAAGCAAACAAGCAAGCAAGAATATTATTCGATAAGATGCCAAGCATAAAAAACCCGATATTATACATACAGTTCTTGGTTTGATCAATTATTTTTTGTGCATTTGACATAAGGCCGCTTATGATCGCGAGGGATACCGTCTGCTGACCTCCAAACTTCATTTTGAAGATAGCACCCCATGATGATGATGATTTGACATGTAGTCTCTTAAAGTTCACTAAGGTTTACACTAATGCCTAATTTATAATTTAGTAACTATTAAATATAATAATTGACTATTTATGTACCGCAAGTAGACAGCAAGAAACAGTTTAATTACAAAAAGTCTTTAGGCTATAGTTCTCACAACTGAGTACCTACAATAATTTCTGACACTTTAATGCAGATCCTTTGAATAGGTACATGATTTGCGTTGACACTGATTGAAGTTCCGTTCACGCCTGATTTCAAAAGAAACATATTATATAGTAGCCGACCCTCGCAGCCCCGTCTGCGTCTTCTATTGCTTGTGGCGTAATGCAAATTTATCTATACAAATAAATAAAATTAAAGTGTCTGTTTGTAATATTAAAATAACCGCATTTTATTAAATTTTTGTTAGTCTGTCTATCTGTTCGTTCCGGCTAATCTTTGTACTTTTTTTAGATTAGCTTCGCTCCGCAGATAACAACGCGGGGTTCAGCTAGTTTACCATAAAAAAGCCAATCTAAAAAGTTACATATATGCTGTTGCGTACTTTTTCTAGAACTTTTCAAGGGGAACAATTCTTTCATACTTCATATTTTCACGGATCTTTAACCATCTACAATGGAAGTTTTCAAAAGAAATAATTTTCGCCCGTTCTTGTAACATATTTCATTGATACTTCGGTCCTATTGGTTCCACCGTGATGATACGAGTATATAGCCTTCTTCGATAAATGCGCTATCTAACGCTGAACAGTTTTTTCAAGTCGTACTAGTAGATACTGAGATTAGCGCGTTCAAAAAAACAAACAAACTGTTCATATTTATAATATTAGCATAGATTTCAGGAAGAAACTTAAAACCGATACCAAGTTCTTACTAAATATTATGAATGTAGTAATACCAGTTTTCAAATAAGCATAAATCATAAAGTAAATACGGAAAACAATTAACGGAATATAATGAACAATTTCAGTGAACACGACTTTGATTGTGATCGTCTAATTACGTATCGATTAAAAAAAAGTTTTGACCCCGATTGCGTTTTGCTGATACTATTACGCAAATATTCATGACATACTATTTGCTAAACGTGTAAAAAGTAATTTCAAAGTGGCGATTATTTATAGATATCTTTTGAAAGATCTCATTTAAACATTATTAATTATGCACTCCATTTTTATTAAACTTAACAAATTTCTTCCAAGACCTCAGCACAAGAGAAAATATATAGAATATTATTATGTGTTTAGAATAGGTGTGACGGATTAATAAAAAATCTGTTAATTTAGGTGTTAAGTAATACCACCTTGGACTTCGACTTCACCAAAACATAAATTTTGCCCATTATCAGTCCAACTTGCTAACAGAAGTAATGAATAAGATATATTGGTTAGTTTTGTTCGTGAATAAAACACAAACACACCCGTTTTATGAGGCTGATAAGAGGAATATTAATAATTTATATACAGAAATGTATACATTCCAAGGAAGAAACATAAGTTTTAGAAAGTATGATGAATACAATTATATGTTACGTCACAACTGTTTGCCAATTTGACGGTCCAATAACAATGTGCTAACAGGCTTATTATGTGTTCCAAAATGTTCCTATTATTGCCTTTTGTAATACGATAATAAAGAGTTAGGCTATTACCTTTGTAATTACTATACCCGTTAACACGTATGTGCATGCATAAAGTTTAATATTTACATGAACATAATTCAAATTTTAATAGTGTAACATCGTTAAATTTTATACGCAAGGGATGAAAGATCATTCTTACCTGCAATTTGTTGCATTAAGAACGAACATCATTATAGTTTCGCTCAATACGGCTATTTAATAATATCTTAGCGCTATTTTAAATATTTACAAAGTAGGAGGCGTAGGATACTACAATGAAATATAGTTCTAATAAATTCTCTATCGAGACTCAAAAACATCATAATATCGGTATGATTGATCACTTTTACAGGCAACACTGCTCTAGAGAATGTAGATATTATTTGCTCCAAAACATGGATTATCATTAAATAGATAATTCAATCACAAATCTTTAAGATTATAGTTTTCCAAAATACAAATTTAAAGGGATTTCTATCAAGACGTATAAAATGTTATGTGATATTTTATAAAGACAGAATAACTATATATTAAAGCTTAGATAGTCGGCTTGAGTAAGAACAGGTTGTAGCAAATTATACATGTCGTTTTGTATCCGGTGCCTCTTCGCAATAATTTATAGTATCTGCTTTCTAAACCCTTCGGTTCGCTAGATGGACGCTTACATATTTGAATTCAGAGATTTTATCTATTAGAAATTTTCTTTATAAACTGTGCAAAGTGGTATTGTGATGTGTCTCGTTAGTATATCTTGACATCGTTAAGGAATTGATTACTGCTGTGTATTTACTAAAATACTGTTTTTCAATACTGATGATTGAAACTGTTTTTGGAATAACTAAAGCCACATATTACGTGTTGGTATCTGTTAACTGTCATAGTGCTTTTTTCTGTTATGCAGTTACCATTCCTGTCCATATTTGTCCCGTGTTTTCTAAAATCACGATTTTTCTGACCTAGACAAATATGAATCTTAAATTACTACTATGGAATTAGTGAAATAAGAACATGATGTAGGTATGTTTAATATTAAAGAAACCTTTCCCGGTTGTTGCCCCTAGCTACCGGGTAGGCTACTTTTTGTGCTAAAAAACTAGTCGCACTGCTTTTATCTTTAAGATTTATCTTGTAGTCAAGGAACTTTTATGTTTTTGTAGTAAACCGCCTACCGTCTTTTGTCTGGTGTGAGTCTGGTCACACCGAGACTTACAAAAACACGTGTGAAGATTGTTGCGTGTGATGCGTACGAAGCGTAAATTTAAATATATAGTGTAAACTTTTATTACGCCTCTAAATCTTATGTTTTTTTAGTTCTCCATTTATATCAGTGTGTCGTCACGTATGATTTATCAACATCGCACATTGTAATCGCGAAAACATATTTCGTAACTACTTGTAAGTATAAAAAATAGATTCTTATATTCTTTATAACTTGTTTTCTGTATATAAATTTAGTAGCAGCTTCATCTAAGGGTTTATTCCACCTAAATGTTTCTATAATTTTAACATTAATTATCTTTACCCACTTTTTTTGCTGCTCCATCCAGTTGCAGGATAAATAAAATTATACCAAAAAAATATTATTACCCAGTGAAAGTTGAATCATCTTCGAAGGGGAACTAGTACAATTAGTACATTATATACACAATTGTCTCAAAAGCTAGAGACAAAAGCGTATTGAATGTTTCCAGATGACGTATCTGTCTATTCAGAATTATTCTGCAAGTTAAAAAGTCAACCAGTTTCACAAAAAAATTGATTTATTTCATTTATTTTATCGACTAAATTTATCTGTAACTTTACAATTTGTTATTGTGTAATTCTTTTTAATAGTTTCTTTAATGCTTCTAAGCGTCACTTCTTATCAAAAAGTCGATGCTAGCGTACGTTTACGCAATTATGTGCATATTAATTGAAATCATAATTTTTCTTTTAATTAAGTTACATTTTAACGTTTTTTATAGCTATAATTAATGGTTTATACCATAAGAAATTTACATATGACTGCCATTTAGTATGATTTCACTATTTAAATTCCTACTATCAATTTGTAAAATATTTAATCAAACTTCTGTAAAATAGTACTATTAACGCTAAATAACTATATTTAATTATTTATATATAGTAACTTACGATTATATGAAAAAAAAATAAGTTTATTTATTTTTATCACAAATAATAATGCATATACGCATTTCAAAACCTATAGCATAATTTAAATACTATAATTTATGATGTAGGTAGATAGAGCATTTTTTTTTGATGGATGCGAACTTCCCAGGACCGTGATAGTTGGCACTCTTTGGGGAGACCATCGTTCAGCAAGGGACGGCGATAGGTCAATTGGAAGGGGACAAAAAATCACACAGCCAATCATAAGTGTCACACGAGCGTTGTTGCCCTTTGAACTGTTCCATCTAGAAATAGCAGGTAGATTTTTAGGCTCTGGTTATTTTATTTGGTGAAAAACAGCGAAGAAATTGGTTTCAACAGGGCTTTTTTGTGTGATTTTGATTAGAATCAGCTACTAGTTGAACTTGAATATCAGTTTTTCCACGCAGCTACTGGCATCAACCTTCGCAACCCTGAGGGCGATCTGAATTCGAAAGTTGAACTACTAAATATTAATTATGCTGAATAATTCGTGACGATTGTTTCTGTTTTATATCCAGTATTTATAATGCGTCTACTTGAAAAAATAAACATATCTTTTTCTTTTTTCGTTCTTTGAATATGTTTTTTACTTCATTATGCACAAATAATATAAAATTATCTAGTGAAAGACAGTGCGTGTATGCACGAAATGCAACTTCTTAACTTAGAGTAAAATTATTATTTACTTTTTATTTTAATTGATAAAAGAACTTTTATAAGATATTGAGACTTCAATAACTGAATAGTCTCTAGGTATTAGACGATCGCTGAAATGTAGTCATCTTTTAAGATATTTACATTTGTTGTTCTTTTCGCTTATATTGTTCTCGATTAAACAATGTCCGATCTTAGCTCATGATGATGCACAGCACAGCATGATGCTAATCCAAAAACAAACAACGGTGATTGAATTTAGGATAACAATATCTTAAAATTTGTTTCGGCTGTTTAGTGTTGATTGGAACCAGCGAAGGAACCACGTACTTGCTGTGGCATTTAGTTTAATTGTGATCAATGTGGGTGATGGTGGTGCTACAGCATATAAAAGAAAATAAAACTCCTGAATTGAAGGTGCTTTTTTTCACAATTACGTTTTATCGCGTGAGTACTGTTATATCTTTAAATATACTGAGCGTTTATTGCAGTTTCTAAATATTCAATATCACTATTGCGATATCATTCTTTATTTACCAATAATGACAAAGACATTAATAGAACCTTCACCTTGAATTATTCATAAACTTTTTTTTATATAAGTGAACTTGCCAAAGTGACTCTTTTCTGCCTGATGGAAAGCATGGCATAATTCAAGAGTACTGGTCGCCATACTCATAAACGCAGACAATGCAACAGAGCAGCATTGCGACCCACGCTATAGCAGCGTATTGAGCGTGCATTAATGGACCTCCGTTATACCTACTACTATAACGTAAGCGGACTCTCATGGATCAAACAAACATATGGGGGATGATATACTTTTTACGTGAATATTTTCTAAATTTAAGTAAAAAATTGTTTAGTATCCCATCTTAGTTTCCCACGGGTAGTGTAAACATAACACTTCCAATTTTGTTTTAATTTTCTTCCATATAAACGTTGTTCTGACAATAACAAAAACATTAAAAAAAAACAATTTGGTGCAGTCGATCGGAAGTTATGCGCGTACATACATTTCGGCCATTCATTTTTATTTATATAGATTATTAAAGTAATTTCGACAATTATTACTCAAGTTAGAACAATATATGTCGAAATTACTTTCATTATTTTTCTTTAAAAAACTAGCATGCAGCCTGTGACTTTAAAATAGTCAGTATTGAGCTAATTAAGGCTAGCCAAAAATAACTATCGCAAAAACGTGCTCATGTACCTACATACTTTAGACTTCTTGAACGGTCTGCATTACATCATTATAATGTCAGAAGTGCACTAACTACATTATTTAAATAAATTTTCTCAAAGTAACAAGAAGTCTAAATGATTATTAAAAATCTAATGTTACAATCATGTAATGCAAACCATTACTTTCGCTCACAATTTGTTGAAAATGTACAACGCCGTAATTTTATAGTAGGTAAGTGTTAGGTATATCTTACACCTAAGCGCGAGTCCTGCTTCTATCTCCATAATAACACTAATCCTGGTACTAGAAATTACCAGACACGACTTCTCTACCCTGAGGAATTACAATAAATAATTACATGTCCATTGCCTTTTTACATCCGCACGCTGATATGTTGTTAGAAGTTAAAATGTTAATGGTTTATGCCCTTAAACAGAAGGTTTATAGTCGTGTTGTATTTCTGTTCTGACAAAACGGGATCGTATTGATATTTGCCTTTGACAGAACAATTGGATTCACGAAGTCTCTTTAATATTCATTGGTTTCCGTCAATTATTTGTTGTTTGTGATGACATTCGTGTTTGTAATGTTGCGGATTTAAACACTATAATATTCTTAAAAAAATAGTCCAAAGAACTACCTTATATTTCAATAAAAATAAAACTTTTTCAAAGTTATCCATATACCTACTGCTGTCTCAACTAAAGTAAATGCAAATTGTAAAATGTAATAATTATAATATTTAGTAATTGTAATAAACCTGTGGCGGCTTCCACATATAACACAACAATAACCTACTATAGCGCCATCTACCGAAGATACACTGAACTACGAAGTAACGCACTACACGGAGTAACTATATATCCTGAATCGCGTAATAAATAGATCTCGCACCGATTATCATATATACAACATCCCAACATCAACTGGTGGGCAGTGGCCCGCCAGGCATGATCACCTCGCTTGGTCGGAGGATCCTCCCTTTGTGTTGGAGGGACATGACACTCGTTCCTCCACAAACTTATAATATTTGTAGAAAAGCTGTGATATCAAATATAAGCTACAGACTGAGCACTCGATGCTTTTATCTATTTACTAACTGACCCACGCAACCTTGTTTGCGTCTTAAATTGTCCATAGCGTGAAAATTGTCCCACGTTTTTGAAACGTTCTTCGTTGGTGCTCTACTCCTATTAGTAGTAGCGTGATGATATATAGCTTATAGCATTCCTCGATAAACGGACTATCCAACACTGAAATAATTTTTCAAATCGGACCAGCGGTTCCTGAGATTAGCGTGTTTAAACAAACAAACAAACTCTTCAGCTTTATTATTAGAATAGATTACATATATGGTTTTTGTTACCTTATCTTGCATAATGTAGTCATTTAAATTGCATGAAAGTGGTTGCCTATATTTATTGTCACTAGGAATATATCCTGTGTCGCAGAAACTTAACAAACACACTTAAACGTACACTAGCAACATCAATTTGTGGATCACACGAAGTGTTGTCCTATGTGGCATTAGAAACCACATCACTTGGCGAATAAGAAAACAGCGTGTGGCTAGAGCTTAAAGCGCTTAAAGTCAATTATATATTTTATTATTTTTATAACATTAAAATCAAGATAAATTTGATAATAAATAAATATAAATAACACGAACAAGATGCCATTCGAATTCATTAAAATCAGTAACAAAGACAGCACTAGATTTATTCTAAGGGTTTCGGTGGCGATGTCCGTATGATAGCATCTAGATCGCATCTTACTCGCGTGGCGATCGCATCTTCAAGCTGCTGCTTTAATGAGGCTGATTCAACGTTTCGTGGGAGTGGCCAAGGAATCTGATTTTATTATTCATGTATTGTCACTTGGTTATCTTTTATTTAAATGCAATATAGCTTTATCAGAGATGACCTTGGATTCTCTACATTTTTAAATAAATACTTTATTCATATAAAAAAATAATAAACGAATAATTGAATTGTTTATAAAAGCGAACCTAACAGGTTTGCCGATGATTGAGATAGTAAATTCTGAAGTTATCGAATCGATCGCTTGGGGCATAAAATTGATTAAAAAATAAATAATAAAAATACATAATATATTTAAAAGTGGTATTTATTATAAATACCACTTTTAAATATCTATAAGAGGTAGGTATGTATAGATAAGCGGTCTTTGCTGGAAATACATTCATTGCATTTTGTTTAAAAACAATTAATCATTAATTCTTTAGAAACAGACCACATATTCTGTCCCCAAATTATATCCAGTAAATTAATGAGCGTTTGGCATCTGAAATATGAGTTCTGCTTATACTTTCATAAAAATGATATGTGTTTATGTCGACTTAAATCAACACAGTCATGGTAATTTTTAGAACTATTCCACTACTCCCAGTAACAGTAATACGACTTCCCTTGAGATAGAACATGATTTCAGACCTAAATTTACCACTGAAGTCTTATGGCCTAGTTCCAGTACTTCCAGTTTCAAACAATCCAATTCGGTACTATTTACAAACTTTAAAATTCAGCTGAAAAAACTTACTGTCATTTTTTGTCACAGTTATTCTATATTTCTTTTGATATTTAAATTGAGGTGAACGATATTGCATACAGCTTTTGCAACTAACCAGTTGCAAGAACAAGAGTAGACCTGTTTTTTGTGCTCATAAATTCGTTTTAAAGTTGGTTGCCTGGAAGAGATTGCCTCTGGGCGATAAGGCCGCCAATTGTACCTTCTAGTTTTATGTTACCTCTTTAAGTAATCTGGTGTACAATAAAGAGATTATTATTATTATTATTATAAAGTCATTCTTTTGGATTTAGTACTTGTATAGAAACCTTTTATTTTTCTTACCACCTTACGGAATTTCATGTTTGAAAAGAAAAACTGCTTTATATTTTAGGAGAATACAATTTTAAATACAATAATATTTTAACTGAAACTTTACAAATAGGACTATTGTTTTGTATGTTATCTTAAAAGAACCATCGGCGCTTACAAAAGTGACAATTTAACCATAAAAACAATTATTATAGAATTACTAATGTTGTCATTATAAGTCGAATCTCGTTAATTCAGATGAAATTAATTTAGTAAAGTTAGTAAACATGCAATGTCCATAATTGCTCATATCTGAAACAAGAACAACAAGAAATAAATCTTTCCAGACATACGGATTCTTCCTACGACTTTAAACAGTTTAATAACGACAGTAATAAAAATGTAACGTAATTATATTATAGAAGGTTTAATCTTCATTTAACGTTTGTTATGAAAGTGAAATTTAAACAAGTTTCTGAGATTGTAACGCTATTTATTTGCTGTTGACATTTCCCGTTCCAAGAAATGAACATTAATGCGTAATTAACATACGTATCATGGTGCATATCTAACGGATTAATATTCGTGCTGGGTGGTAGTCTCAAATAATAACACTGACAGTTTTCATTGCCCACTTATCTAATAATACTGTGTTTTACAACAACTCACAGCATTAAGCTTGTGAAACTTCAACTGCTATAATTGTACAGATCAGCTTTGATATGTAAAAATTAAGAGAAATGTTAATCCGAGGATTTGTTTAATGCACTATTAAACTTGCACTATTAAATTTTTACTAGGGATTTCATGATTTAGTAATTTTAACTTCTTTTCATTCTTCCATAATTATGAAGAAATTTGATAACAAAAATTGATTTCCTGCTGCCTTATATTGCAATGACATTGCTGGAGCAGGGTGTTCTACTATAGATGAGTCATTTGGTAGCTTTATAGCTTACTATGGTTACAAGTAATTGCCAAATATTAAACGGCATATATGAAATAAGGGGTGCTGGTCCGCTGTTAACAAGGCCACTTCCTCGCTTGCTGTAAGCAGCACGCAGCAGCAGAATGGTATATAATAATATGAAAATATTTAAACACGTATGGTGCTTAAATGTTGCTATTGAGCTCTTTTAGCTACTGAAAGTTTTACCTTAACAACTAACTAACTAACAACATCCAACAGTGTCCCGCTACTTTCAACAGGACCACCTTGTAAAGCCTAATGACGCTCCGTCTAGTGACACATGAGAATTCTTGGGCTCATCGGCCATCATTTCTACGAGCAATGTGCGCCGCCCACTGCCACTTTGGTTTGCAAAGACATGGTATGCTCGCATGATTATATATGCGATAATACCACATCTTTTCTACCTTTGCCAATGTTAAGATCTTTCTCATGTTAAGATAAAGTTCCTGTGGGACATTATGTGGAAATAACCATTCAATTCCAACAATACGTGTACTATGCTACATGAAAAATTCTAAAAACACTTTGTTAAACTGTACAGAATTCTGTGCAATAAGATAGGTGTGATTATACTATGACTATAGTAACTGAACAGATAGTGCATAGCACAAAGTTCTTCCCCTTAAATGCAATGTCTGCTTAGTGCTTCAACGCGTCAACACAATAGAAGATTGTTGTGGCTAGGACTTCATTTTGTTCGCTTATCTACTTTAGTTTGGCGGTTACCCTTAAAGGAATGTAGTGCATTCTCTTCACGTAAATCGAAATCTGGTGGTATTTCTTATATGCAAAACCTTATTATGTTCAACACTGAGTGAGCTTAATTTTTGACACGATATACCAACTTCTTTTCTAAGGAAAAGCGTATGTCCAGCAGTGGACTGTTAAATACTGTTGATGTGATACCAATTGTTTTAAATAGAGTTTTTATAATTTTTTGGTATCTTGTGATTCTTATCTCTCTCTATCTTATGATTTTCTGTAAATGCATTGTAAACTCATTTACCATACGCCATCAACACTACCACCACACCAGATTTCAATATTCTGCTTTAAGATTATCCATAAAACTATTTCTTATTTCCATCGAGCCCTATAAATTGCAACGTCAAAAGCCTTCCGAACTTTGTGCCATTTAGTCATTAGCATTTATGTTCGTTAGCAAGTTTCTAATGTAATCGATCTGGTGCATTACATCTGTATTACATAAAGCACGGCATGTTAATATTGATGACTGCGTTTATTACTCTTGATGTTTTAATGTTCAATGGTTATGGATCGTTACATTACCTTGCCTTACATTATATTGCGTTTTCCTTGCCCCACCCGTGTATATATCGGTTATCTCGATAATTGTAACCTCTGTCCTTCCTCAAGAATCAAAGTATTAACAAGAAAGGTTTAGCCGTGAAATCGTAACAAACAGTCAGATAAACAGAGTTACTTGTTACTTTCGAATTTGGAATATTAGTGTGTGTTACTATAATGGTGAATTTACTCATCTGATATTTTACAAAGCACTCAAGATCTTATGAAAAGTGTCTAAACTATTCTTATATTGTTGCAAATAGCAATGGCAACAAGTAAATGAATACAACCAGCAGTCACATTTACACAATACTTTATTATTTTACACCCAACAATTTTGCCTGTAGATTATTCTAGAGGTATAATCAAGCGCGTTATTACTTCCCCACTAAACACTAATACATCACAGAATGCTGATGCGAATACTGTTAATTCACAACAGTCACGACGGTGTGCATTAGATTGCGACCCATTGAACTTTAGATGAAGATGTTACGTAAATTTATGCAAATCGAGGTGAGGATGCACCAGGCTTTATGTAAACACTTTCACGTTGGTTATAACTAATGGGGGTTTTCTTTAAAAGGAATCTCAGTAAATATATTCGTTTAACTTTAATGATAACTTCTAAGTCACCATAACCAACGTTAGAAGATTATTTAGGAGTACTGTAATGTTAAAATCACTGAATAGATAATCCTGGAATAATAAGGCTTTATTATTCTAAGTAGTTAACGAACTTACACCTGTGAAGTAGGTAAAAAGAAAACATAAGTATTTTAAGTTATATACGACTACCACCATTTTAAAATGGCATATTTACCTTGAAAGTCTGAAGAACGTATGCTCGTTGTTTGTGTAGAAAGTATTAATCGGGAAACAGGTATCGAAGATTTGACCCCGAGCCTATGTTTATTGGCGAAATATCACAATTTATATTATATCTATACTAATAGTAACTGCATCAACGGGTTTCGTCTTCTATTTCACAATTTAATTAGACATTTTAACAACATACATCAGATATAATATAACCAGTTAAGTACCTATACAAAACTATGTTCACGTTATTTTAAGAAACTCCAAAGACAACGCTGTCGAAATCTCACCGGAGTTTGCCAATAAAAAGCAACTTAAATATTTTAATACAATATTATTTGAATAAGAATCTTATTCCCACGGGTCAAAACATGATTTCCAACGCAATAGCCTTAGCGTGTTCTACACCTGTCTCAAGGATCAAGAAACCTTAATCTAGCTCATTATTGCTTAGTTCTGAAACAGCTTACGTTTGTTCAAAAGGCCGTCTACTTAAGGCGTTGGTCGTTTAATTTAATTAGATCGTATTGAGATAAATGTAAATGCCACGCTACACGATACTCGTTTCTGCATTCGACATTTCTATCTTGGCCACGTCTACACTTTACGTTCTTCCACGTGTTTCCTTTTTTTATACCTTCTATTTAATTCATATTTATGTGTTATAGATAAAAAATCATGTTCTCTAAAGTAGAACTAGCCAGTTTAATGATATTATTGTAAATGTTGTTTCGGAACTGGACAAGTATAAGCAGGTATTGTGAGTACCTTTATAAGGCTCTGCACCTAATTTATCTATTATATTGACTACTATTTACATATATTATATCTTAAGTGTAATGAATACAATTATGTTATCAAACGATAAAGATTTTTTTACTAAATAACTGGTAAATGAGCGAATAATGTTATCCACGATGTATGCATTTTTCTGGAAATTTTAATTCAATGATGACTTTGTAACCAGGTCTAGGAAATTAATTTTAACATACTGGAGGACTTCATATATATGCAGTGCCATCCAATATGCAGGCTGCACTACGACGACAAAAAGTGTAATTTTATGGAAATTTAATGGTTTACTATTTTTGTTATACAACTCACCGTTTAGCTTTAATACGTGAAAATCCCATTTTTGTCAAATGACGATAGGGATTTTTCGAAATTAATTTAAAGTAGTAAGTAAATAAAAAGTGCTAGCTTTCGCCCGCGGTTCCGCCTAGGTGTAAGTCGATTATCGCGGTAAAGAGTCGCCTATGTTTTTCTTCGACATTCAAAGTACCTGCTTGTAAAATTTTATTAAATGTAAAATGTGTATATGAATATAATAATTAGTCTATTGTTGTTTCTAACTATTGTATTAGATACGATAATTTTTTGCCCTTTTCTTACTTGACAGTGCAAGAAATCTTTATAATACTCTGAATGTAAAATAAATGCTGTCAAAATTGCACATACCGTAAGACAATATATTCTAAGTCACGACGCATATTGTAAGAAGTTAATAGATTCAAACGCGTGTGGGCCCCATTGCAATAAAACATCGATCATTGAATGCGCCGGCGCCGTTAGCAGAGTAAATCGAAGGGAGGAGACGGAAATGGACGGGATGATCCGCGATATTGTAGATCGTAACGGTTTGATTATGGAAGCGTTTTGGATTCGAATTGTAAATTTTCTTATAATGGGTTTGTGATAGATCAGTTAGAAATTATGCACTATACTGTTATTGAATAAATTAGGAATTTACATCGAGAGTAAATTTATATCTGTTGTTGGCATGAGAATATGTTTTCTTAGTAAGTACAAGTACCAAAACCATCTCTGAATCAAGTGCATTCGAGTATTATGGTATTCTTATTAATCTAGAGATGAAAAGAAAATGTTCCATTTATTCGACTATCCCTCTTTGTCTTTCTAAACAAACGTCAGAAATTGTAGACACGTGGAAAATTATAATTGTCAATAAAAAAATAACAGTAATACTCCCTTTTGCGTAGCCAATATACAACCAATCTATCATCTAGGTGTCAAAATGTTTTAATGATAGAATTTACCGGTCGTTTATTTGACAGCGGTACACAGTTTTTAGTTGCTATAATTTACACGTTTTTTAGATTGTAATTAATCTCTGTTGTGACGAGTTGTTTCTAACTTTTAATAAGGTAAAAACTTTTGATTACTATGACTGACTTTTTCCGTTTCCGTGTGGTGACGGATTATAATACTGAGTGTCACCACCCTTATTCATCTCATGGGTGACATATGAACCGACTAATCAAGACGAGAAAACCACACAGGATAACTGTAACAGAACTGCATGGAGAAGGAAAAGTTGAAACAAACTCTATACCACGTCTGGCCAGCGTGGCATAGGGTTTGTTTTGTGTGTTGTGTGTGTGTTCCATCAACAGGTTTTAAATGTCCAGCAGTGGACTATTAAAACCTGTTGATGGAACCTGATGATGATGACTGACCATATTCCTATTATACTAATACATTGTATCAGCAAGCCCAGTGCAGCGACAAACCTTTAAAGACGGAAGAATTGGAATTCTTTATTTTAAGCAACAATTTTTTCTACAAGTATAATTGTAAATGAAACGAAAATTTAGTCTTATATCGACAACTTCCACAGCATTGTACTTCAAACGCAAATAGTTCGTTCGGTAACTGACTCCAAAAAAGGAAAAGGCTCTTAATTCAATTGTATTTATTTATTTGAAAGCTGGTGCTTCCCATATGGTCCCATTTCAGTTTGGACCAATTCTTGAAGTCGTTTTTTTAGTTAAAATAGGCGTAAACGAAACCAAAATTTAGTCTTATACCGACAACATCCGCAGCATTATGAACAAACGCAAAAAGTTCGTTAATTTACCAAGACTAGGCCATAATGTGAGGAGAATTTTCATTTTGGAATCGAGTGTTGAGTATAGCAGATATATTATTTTATATTAAGATAAGGATAAGTTATAACACAAATACACGGTTCAATTTCCTTAACAAGCGACCGGAGTCACCGTCACTTACAATGTAAGAGGAATTGACGCCATCCGTGTCGGGTAAAATATTCTCACACTTAATAAAGTGGGACTAGTCGGATTGCTTGTTGAAATGTTTTAACTACGAAGGACAGAAATAATGATGGATGACGTAAGAGTCTCAAATGTGCAGTTTTTTGCTTCGCGTATTTATCCGCTACAAAAGATTTCTAAAGTAGGAGATTAAATGATTACGCATAGTAACTATTTAATTCCCCACTTTTTATCTATTCTTCCATACTTAATTAGTTGTTTATTGAATTCCTTTGATATTTTTTAGAAAATTTGACTAGAAACACTGTTCTTTGAGTAATAAATTACCATAGATTTTGCTTACATGTATAAAAAGTCTGCTTGTAACACAATATTTATAAAGAATCATATATATGGACACTTCAGATACACATTTTTGAATTGACTTAATTCTGGATATCAGTTTATACTCGTTACTTAATTATGACGTATTGAGTTTAGAATGGCATATTTTATACCTCATTTTTTTCTTTATTATTAAATATTTTTGTTTCTGTTATTATAGATACTAATAATATATTGGTTGGTACATACTACTAATAGTTATAAAAGTGCGTTGTCACATTCACAACACTTTAAAGCAGTCGTGTAAATAGTGGAAAATCCAGTGAAAAACAGTTATCAAAATTCAGGCACGCACGGGAGTGCTCAACCGCAATCCGATAAGACAATGGGTGATAGGTTACAACAGTCCTGTATTACAATACAAATTCCTAGCACAAATTACATGTATACAGATTTCCGTGCCCGCCTCTCAATCGTTTTTCATTGTTCCGTGTGCAAATTGCCGATAGGCTGTTGAACGATGTTTCAGTGGAAAGTTTAGCGCAGGAATATGCGCAATGAAGTGTTTCAATTCAATTTCTAATCCCATCATAATAAATGTACCATGCATGGTGAAATGGGCATCATTTTGTGCATGTATTTGATAAGCCTGTTGTAAACTTTCGTAAGGTAATAAATAGCTTAACGTTATCTCACACTTTTATGTTTGCTCAAATGGTTCAATCATGTTCATATCATTCATTTCATATTTTAAATATATCGGACATTGTTATGCATTGATTAGAATTAATTAATAATTTATTAACGATTTAATTTAGTAAAGAATTATATTCTTGAAGTGATACCTTCAAAATGTGGGTCGTTATATTAATGTGACACGATTAGGGGATGCCATAGTGGATAATGGGATTACTACAAACGTAGATGTGGCTTGTTCGTAATTCATAGTAATAGCGTTAACGTATTATACGCTTTGTAATCGGTCGTAACTGTTATCTATGTCTGAAATGCTCTGATTTATTTAATGTTAATAAAGCCCATTAAAACGTTTTTGATAAAACGTGGTAAGGTGTGGTGGCCGGTTTAATCTTATATTTTATATATTGTTTCATTTTGTTGATTGTGTAATAAGAATTAATAGTTTTTTTAGAACTTTATTAATAAATAAGTGATAAACATTGGAAGATATATTTAAATTTTATTACAAAACACTCTTTAACAAAATGCGCAAAGTCTGACGTATAATAATTTAGTTTTAAATACATCACTTTTACGATGGGTCTAAATTAACCGCCCAAATAATTATCATTATATTACAAAGAGGAATTCACTAACATTTATAATTTAATATTGGATCTTTTGAAATGTAATAATATTTGCTTCGATAAATAAGTTCTGTGTAATCATAGTCTTAAAAACATAATTATAAATGCATAGAAGCAGGTGGAGGAAACACGCAGTAAAGTAAATCTATTTGTTTATTTAGTACTTATTATGAATTAATGATAACGTAATTATGAACTGGTGGAAGATGATATGGGTAGACTTTTGTTACAGTATCTCATTTAAATTCAACCGAGAAATGCAATAATATCTTGGTTGAATTTGACCGACCTCGATCGGACCACATGTTGCTGATCCGCCGATCCGAGAATAAATCAGATCGGATGTCAACGATCAGAAAATATCATATCAGCGCATCCCTAGATTTCGCTGTTTTACTTCCAGGTTCAATAGAAATATTAATTTAGGTAATATAGATACCTGGATATAAAAAGGGTAAAAGAACCCTCTGTATAATTTATTTGGTGTGATTTACATTTAATGACTACAGTATTTTATACTTTCTAAGTACCTACTCGTACTTCATTTTTGTTGATAAGGTTGCCTAAAATATACTCGTATGAAAATTTGTTAATTTGCAAGATTTACTAAAAATTAACTGATCTCAATGTTGTACGTATAAATATACCTATTTATACGAGTGAAATTTATATGTTAAACGAAGGGAAAGATTATGATGATCTCACCATAACGTTGTTTAGTTCATGAAATCGCTAGAGTAAAATAACTGTCGATTTGCAATGGAATGCAAAGGCTCGCTATCGACACGACTTAACACTGTTGCGGATAAGATACACCTCGCAGACCTTAAGATGAATATTTATTAGATATTGGTATAAATACTTATGTGAGTATGAAATGGTGTATTTCGAATAAACCGTGAGTGAAATACTTATCTTTAATGAAAATGTTAAGTCGATATATGCATATGTACGGTCTTTTACCGCGATAAAGTTTTTAACGTCAGTAGAGCCACGAGAAAAAGCTAGTATAATATAAACACCAGTAAAGTTCGTATTAAAACTATAATTTGTTAGGTTCCTAGAAAACTGTTAGTAATAAAGACAATAAACTTGCCAGAGTAATGTCGTGAGATGAGAGTGTTTTACAGTATTTTGTCTTTCTTACTGCAAAGATCAGCACTCATAAAAGACATAAAAGAAAAATTATCCACTTGCCATATCATTCCTTTATCTTATTTATTGTGGTCTCCGCCCACAAACTTAGACGCTGAGTTATACTTTTAACGATTTCTCATGATTTAACTGTCTTCTAGATAGCCTGTTAATCCGGGACTACTTTTTGCGCCATCGTGCAACTGGTCAGAACCGTTCATGTTTTATTGCAACTATAAACCACTGTAAATAATTTCACTTAAGAACTAGCGCGCATTGCATTCATGCATTCAACCTTTTTGTACGTAATCCCATTGCTCACTTTAAAGTATATGTGATTTTTAGAAAATAACGTTATCTCTTGCTTTATGCCAAAACCAATTAAATTGTATTATATATCACTTATGATAAATGTATCTATGTTGATCTAATTACTAGATACAAAAAATATATAGACTGCCTCGGTGGAGTTCAGATTCAGATTTTGGGTTTTTTCTATCTATAATATGTATGTATTTAAAAAAAAAGTATATATGTATTTATACCAGTTGTCTAGCATACCCATAACACAAGCTCTGCTTAGGTTGGGACTAGATGGCGTTGTGTGTTAGATGTCCGAAATATTTATTCATTAATTAATATTAATTATACTTATATCGCCAATAAATACGGTACAAGTCCTTGCAATTACCTAATTAACTCAATTGTAATTTTGATGCTCCTTACACAATTAAAACTTATTTTAAATATTACTATTTGAATTTTATATAGATCCTATTATATTATTTTACTTTGCTTATAACGTATAAAATTTCGTGTTGTTCGGCTCAATTCTTTAAGATGCATTGGTATTTATAAATCATCATTTAGTAAAAAAACGACCATGTAAGCTCATTTGCCAAGTAATCACATTTTTCAACAAGAAGGTGCGTATACGCCACAAGGTGTTGGCCAATAAATTGTGCTCTAATGTAGACCCTACGGCATAAATTGTTAAACATGGTTATATCGACTGCTGTATCCATACGTAATTTATACGACACCATTCATTTTTCTGACTTAGCTTGTGGGATTTCAGTGATTGTAAATTGCATTAGGATTTAAACGGATTTGTAAAGGGGTTTCAAGGTTATGCCCGCGCGGCTTATTTGCTTAATCGTGAGAATAGGCGCTATGATAACTATGTTGTCTGTAATCCGATTAATGTCGAACGTTATAACTTTAGTTTAGATATTATAACTCAGGTTCGTGTATTACTTGTGTGTAAGATTAAAACCGAATTAATTTCATGTCGAAATAAAAATTTATGCTTTATATGAAAACGAAACTAACTAAAGTCCTTGAGATTGGGATGTTTTGATTGATATACGAATTCAAGTTCTTACTTTTATATTCTAAAAACAATTTCTTTTTTTGTTATAGTGAGATGGCGCGGTGGAAAGCGCTTCAGCATGGACAATCAACAGCTTGGATTCTTCTCTTCTGCATTTTGCAAGTGGCGAGAGCAACGCCTGGTAAGTCCACTCTTAAAATACTAAAATATTTATTTTTATCATTATAGTATATCCATACGACGTAAGAGTTTTGTTACTAATATTTAAAATAAATAAAGCCTCAAACGGCGTAAGTACCAAAATATAATAGGTAATTACGTTTTTGAACCGTTTGGTGTCGAGACGCTAGGTTCGTGGGGTCCAAGTGCTCGCACTAGGTTTAAGCAAATAGCTAAGCATCTGAGTGACGCTTCTCGCGACCAGAAGGCCGGATTTATCTAGCACAGAGAATCCGCATTGCCTTTCAACTTTACAATGCTGCCAGTCTTTTAGGAACGCTACCAGTAGGCGAAGGTGTGGAGGAGTTTTTTGAGGCTTGTATGTAAATATTTTTATTATTATTTTTTTAAATAAGATGGATAGATAAAAGCTTTATTGCAAAACTTAATATTAAAAAAAATACGATGTCGAATATACACGAATAAAAACAGTGGTACAATGGGCGGCCTTATCGCAATCTGCAAACTCTTCCAGGCAACCTTAAGATGGACATAAGTAATGTGTAGTTTGTGGTGCACATTTACAAATCACGTATAAAATTAACATTTTCTATATCAAAATCAAACATCGTAGGTTATCACAACAATGTAGGTTCTATTCCAATAATGTTCCTAAACTGTGCAAACAATAGTGGTAGTATTAGTTATTCTATACATAACAAATAATTGTAAAAACGTAAAAACATTCATTAATCATAATGACTGCCTCGGTGGCGTAGTGGTAGCGTATGCGACTGCTAAGCTTGAGGTCTCGGGTTCGATTCTCGTGTCGGACCAAATGTTTGTATGATCTGCAAATATTTGTTTCTAAGTTTGGGTGTTTTCTATGTATAATATGTATGTATTTACAAAAAAAAAGTATATAAGTATTGATATCAGTTGTCTAGTACCCATAACACAAGCTCTGCTTAGCTTGGGACTAGATGGCGTTGTGTGTTAGATGTCCGGGATATTTATTTATTTAATCATGTTTATACTCATCAATGATACTCCATTGAAATGCCTATTGTGTTTTCAAATAGAAATTGTTGAATGAATACAGTTATCGAACAGTAACAGCATCATTCAATATATAACTATCGTGTATTTACTATTGTTAAACCTTTAGTTTCCTCCAAAAGGTTGATATAACAGATTTTTCACATGGTGATTATACGATTCATGAAAACCTCTAAAACGAATGAATTACCATGTCATATTTAAAATTTATGCGGCATTTACAGATTGTTTGATGATGTAGAGAAATAGTTTAAACTTTTTTTGATCAATTGATGATTGATAATGTCGGTACTTAAAATTCTAATTAATTGCTTTCTTCATATACATCTGTCTCTCCTCTATCATTACTTACTACTTTAATCTACTTTATGCCTTTCTCAATCAAACGTCAAAGTTACGTCGAGTACACGCGTTAGTTCTTAATCACTCATTTTCTTAAATTTAACATGAACGATTCATAAATAAACTCGAATATACATATTTTTTTAAACATTATGTAACAAATTTAATTAAATGTTTCAAGTTGGAAAGTACGGAGGATGTTAGCTAGCTTTCACCCAGCAGGGCAGAACTTATTGAAACATAACATGTTAAACTAATGAACTAATAGCTTTTATGTTACTCGTTAGTTAGTTTATTCAGAACAAATTCCAAATTAATTGCCCAAAAGCAAGAAAGTACGAGGTACAAGAATTCGCTGTTCCGCGAAAACATGCTACGGACTGTGTTTTCTAATTGGAACAGACACTTATATGGGCAGACGTGTTTTACTTTACGGGACCTAAAATATTATAAGCTCAGTAGCACTAATTAAGACTGTCTTTTATAGTTACCCTTAATATAATTAAACTATGTACCTACCGGTACGTATGTCGTAATTTTGTAACTAAGCAGGTGAACACCAAGACCAGTTATAAATGAAAATCAATAAATACTTATGAACAAATTCGATCATGCTGTGTCTTCGATATATTTAGTTAGTTATAAACATGTTATAGTCAGCGTAAACTATTTTTAATGGTCTTCATAAGTCGAAGTACGGACCTCACACTGTTATGTAATTGCTGCGTTTCTGATCGGAATATGTGTATGGTATATACTATTTATTGAACACCGTTTTATTTGTAGTTGCTTATATCTAAACCTAGTTTAACATGCATCTGTCGTCTTTAATCTTAAATTTATAGTTTATATAATGTATTTTAATCAAGTTTATGGAACACGCGCTAAAACCTCTTTTTAACTGACTTAAAAAAAAGATTTTGCTTGAAATTTGATTTAAGTGATTTTGCTTGATTAGTCTCATCAAAATTCAAAGCAAATATAAGACTACTCAGAATAGAAAAAGGAACAATGAATACAATAAATACCAAGAATAAAATTACATTACTTTGAAGGCTACGAATTATTTTTTCTCAACAATAATCTGTTTCGCTATAAAACATTCAGTAGGCACATCACGATTCACAGTTAGGTTATCTGAAAGAATTTAATAGGAGAACCAACAGCAGCATTGCAAAACCTTTAATTAATCGTGCTGAGGCCTAACGAGCTAAGGTCTCGTGCACCTGTCGATCCCTTTATTTATTACTGTTTGTTGTTGTGAGAGTTTGTTTATTGTCTAGCTAAACTCACCTTTATTTCAATCAGAATATAGTGATAGGTTGCAACGGCTATTATTCCTGCTAAGAATAAAAAAAAAACTCAACTCTACGCAGTGAAGAAGTTTTTTTATGAACATATTTTCCTTTCCTTTGCAGGTCCATGTGAAGTTGAGACGGGACAATCCAGCATTATAGTTGATATAGAAGAGAGTAGAGGAGATCGTAAGTTGTGAATATAACAATATATATAATAATAATAATAATTGAGAAAAATGTCCGCTGTTTTGGCGGTTTGTGAGAAGATTGGGAGGAATATGTTGAGAAGAAATGTGGAGAAACCCAATGTTGATAGAATATTATTAGATTCAAAGAGAATTTCTAAATGTTGTAATGGTAGGTAAAAAAAATAACATTATTCTGTGATGATGGAGTGACTTCAGGAGTTGTATCACTGACGGAGATTGCGATTGACATTATTAATATATTTTAGTCGTCATAGCTTATTTAGAAATGTTATCCGTAAATGCATAGTAGACGCTTCGTGAATCATCTAATAATCCGAAAAGTATACGGTCGTATCAACTTGTCTTATAACGATCAGAGGTACAATTTAGTTATAATAAATTTAACCTGTATTGATGTGGTTTCGTCCATTATTTCTTTGCAGAAGTTAACCAAAGTACAGTACCATCGGTGTTACCTATAATAGGAGAGCCAGATGTAGACGTGGAGTTATCTACAGTATTCCCCAAGGGTCCTACGGTATTCCAACTAGATGGAAAACGATTGCAGCTACTCCAACCGCTTGATAGGGATGCGGATAACTTATCGCATATGGTGTTCCAGGTACGGCTTTAAAATTATATGAGAGACTCCTTTGTAGTTTTTTACAGGTGCTTTTTGTGAATTAGTCTATTATAAAACGATCGCAAGTTTAAAGTTTTGCACACTTTGATAATAATATATGTTTCTAAGATGAAGGATGCTTATATCTTAGAAAAAATAACCTCACATTATTACGTAACTTAAACTCATAAATCAGTGTTCACTTTTGCTATTTAATATTTCCTAATAAATTAGTTAATATGACCGATTATTTATGTATTTTAAAACATGTACCAAAATTATATCTGCGTTATTTGTCATATTTTTATTAAGATCATTAACAAAGCAAAGGCGGTAGCCAAACCTAAACAAACCAAAATCAATCTTATCTACGTTTACTGAAGTTTAAAATACCTTGTTAAAGTTTTTTGAAGTTACATATCCACTGATCAAAATTTATATGACCCCTCCGGCTTATACGATTGTTATTAATGTGTGTTCAAAGTAATTTGGTCTATAACTAATGAGGTTTTTCGCAGCTGGTGTGTCAAGTGAAAGCTACTAAGAAGCGACGAACCATACCCGTGATAGTGAGAGTATCTGATATCAATGATAATGCACCTGTTTTCCAAGGCACTCCCTACGAAACTAGTGTGTCTGAGGTAAGCTCATTTTAATTTAGGATTTCTACTAAAAATCTATATAAATATAATAAAATAAGCCCCAGAGCTTCAGATTCTTTGTAGCCCAGTAGGAAATGCTATGAAACACATTTGATACATAATTACCGTATTCACTAAATCTTGTGTAGTTAGTTAACGCTAATGTTTTAATCTCCGATTTAAAGAGTAAACGTTGCGTTTATTTGAAAAGACCAGGTAAATTAAATGCACCTTAAAAGTGTCCATTTGTCCACCATGTTTTATTTAAAAGTGGTAATTTTCAATTACTTAAATGCTCATTTACGCTAATTTCATAATTGCGTCGTAAAACTTATATTTCTCTAAAATTATCTTCGATTTTCTTATTTTAGTGAAGTTATTTCTAGATTTCATAGATCATCTTCGTAGATTTTTATTGTGACTTAACTGGTTTTAGTTAATATGTTACATTTGGAACGTCATTTGACAGAACGAAACTCACTTTTAATGATTTTAAGTTCAGAGAGTTATTGGGCTACAGAATTAGCACCAGTATATATCCATTTGGTTTTCTTTACAAACAGGTTGGAATGTATGATACACATACATAAGACTGCCTCTGTGGCGCAGTGGTGAATGCGACTGTTGTGCTTGAGGTCTCGGGTTAAAATCCTGGGTCGGACCAAGTATTTGTGTGATCTACAAATATTTGTTTCGAAGTTTGGGTGTTTTCTATGTATAATATGTATATATATATATACAAAAAAAAGTATATATGTATTCATATCAGTTGTTTAGTACCCATAACACAAGCTCTGCTTAGCTTGGGACTAGATGGCGTTGTGTGTTAGATGTCCCAAATATTTATTTATTTATACATTCCTGCCGTAAAGACGTTATATTTGAAACGAAATCAGACAATTTTACATGTAAACTTTTACATCGACATATAACTCTCATTATGTATCTTAGCTGGTTCCTCTCGGCACAACAATCTTCGACGGCATCAGGGCAGTGGACATCGACGCCGGAGTCAACGGTTTATCGGAATACTTCATAATACCAGGAGATAATGCGACTCTAGAAGAGGCTCATGCTGTTGATGGATACGGCTATTTTACGATACCACTACCCCATCAAGGGCAGGTTACAGTCAACAGGACTTTGGATTACGAGCGTACGCAGAAGTATCTAGTCACTATTCTTGCTTCTGTAAGTATTTATATAAATATTCAATAATATTAATCGTTAATCTGTTGACTTTATTCCAATCGTAGTAATATTTGTACGAAAATAGTAATAAATAGTTAAAATTAGTCAAATGATATGTAAATCGACTTATTTAAGAAGTATTGTTTGTTTCAACCTACTTTCATAACTTTGATTAATTTTCCTATATATAGGTACTATGAAATTATATCGAATTAATTAACGGCGAGATATTCAATAAGACTCATATTACAGGATCGTTCCCGAGATACGAAACGACGTATGTCCAGTACCACAACATTAACAGTGAACGTGCAGGACGATGATGATCAGGATCCTTCCTTCATTTACAAGGGTTGTACTCTACACGAGGGAGCCTGTTTTAATCCGGAGTATAGTAGTTTTGTAAGTAGAAATTTTATTAGGCATCGTCTTGAAAACTATTTAGCTCATAGCGTTCCCCAATACATTTTTATATCAAACGAGCTTCGCCTCGTGGGGTTTTCCGCTTTTGGTGTAGAAAAGTTACAACAAAAACCGTTGGTTACACCGCGGGGCGCAGCTCGTTATACATACATTTATGTCTTCCTCTTGAATTACTCTATCTATTGCTCAAAGCCGCATTGAAATCCGTTTAGTATTTTAAAAGATCTAAGCGAACTTCATTCAACACTATGTTAAGACTTTTCTCAAAAAAAAATACTTTTTGACGTTTATACAACATTTTGCATAGATGTTCAGCTCCCATTGGGCTGATCCATAAGCCTGACGTTAAATTGCGTTCCTTGATAAATGGGCAATGGAATGATAAAACATGTTCTTTATTCGAGCTAGTATTTACTGAGATTAACGCGTTCAATCAAACAAAGTCTTCAGGCATTATATTGAAACAGTGTTAGTCAACGGTGCACTGTGTAAGCTATAAATTATAATGATTTAATTAGAGGAAATTGCATGCTCTCATTAAATTTCACAGGGAGCATATAAAAGTTACAATGTAATTTATTACTTTACTGTGTGTAATAGCGTACCTTTACGTTCCTTGAATTGATTTTAAAACCTTACCATGCAGTTTTTAAGACCTAACACTGTAATTAACACAACAAAGTGTCTTCTTATATGAACTCATTCTTTCGCACTTGTCGTAATAAAGTTTTAACACTAGTTCAGTGACAGGAATACTAGAAATTTATAGATAACATCAAACACAGTGAAATTAGGTTCTGATTTTACGATTTTAAAATATATAGATTGTTTTTTCTTTTTTCTCCATTCTAAATTATCTTTTCGGCTAGTGAACAAATATAGCCTGTTGATGAAATAACGTATTAGAAAAGACCTTACTTTCATGGCAAGGACTTAAATAAAACTAATGTAAGTAGCTATGTTCAGCAGTGAACTGCAATAGGCTGGTGATGAAGATGATGAAAAAATAAAATATAGTGGCAAATAGGCAAGCACCTAGTTTCTTTATGGTCTCTCTTATCTTTATTACTATTCTTATGATGACTGTTTCGACTTTAGTTACTTAAAAATGTATGACACAACTTAATTTCAGCCTAAAACTGTAAAATTTCTCTAGTTCATGTTAGTGAAAAGATGGTGTTGATGATGGTGTATGATTTTTTTTTAATAAGCAAGTAAGTCGTTACAGTCGTATCTGCTTACAGTTAGCAGTTTGTTTTATAACTTCAGCCGAATATTTACTCAATCCCAATCACTTGAAGACTAATGTTACATCAACAGGTAAATAGTGGTGTTCTTGCCGGAATTCTCACCATTGAACCAGAGAAGATCCAAGCAGTAGACATGGATACGTTAGATGCCAGAATACGATACAGCATCGAGAGCGGAGAACCCGACTCTTACAATACCTACTTCGCAATAGACCAGAACACGGGAGCTGTAAGACAACTTGTTGCCGTTGACACTACCATAGCCAAGAAGTTCCAATTAGTCATAAAGGTACGTAAACGACACCTATAAACTATATTTTACATTGGAATGCCTCGGTGGCAATCATAAACTTTGAAAATGTGTTTGAACCTATTTTAGAAACCCCAATCCAAAGAATTTAAGGATCTCTCAAAAGCTTTTGTTATTAACTGTTCAAAAGCTTTGTGCTGGACATGAAGCATAAATATGTTCCCTTTCATTGTCGTCTACGTTTCTGAACATTAGTTAGTTATTTATTTTATAGTTTTCTTTATAGCTGGTTAATGTATGGGCACATTGAAAAAAATTCTATAAGTAATCACAGTCGTCAAAAGATTTTAGTAGTTCACAAATCAGTGCATCTATATTCTTGATCAAATTGTTCTATCGTTAGTACGTCAACTTCATTTTTGTTTGTAGGCGGAAGAAGTAACGGAAGCTAAACGCTTCACAGAAGCGAAGCTAACGATTACAGTACGACCGGTAGATGCAAGTCCACCAGTTGTTGGAGCATCATCGGATGAAGGAGTGATCGAAGAAAATTCACCAAAGAGCACTAACGTTGTGGATTCAAGTGGAAAGCCTATACAACTAACAGTTTCGGATCCCGACTTGGTAACTAAACTGAATCTATATTTTTTTTATGCGGTGAAACACAGCGCAACTGCTATTGCATACCGGTTTCCTGTGAGGCCGTGGTATCACTCCGGTCGAGCCGGCCCATTCATTCCGAAGCGTGGCTCTCCCAGGGTTATATATTTATTTGTTTAATTAACAAGCATATAAAAGTACTACCTCAATAGGTAGTACTTTTATATGCTTGTTAATTATCTATAATTTTATCTATCTAAAAATGCGTTGTAAAGTTTTACTAAACACGCGTAGAGAAGACAATGCAAAGAATCAAGCGAGTTACGAAGTTAACGTAACTTACTCTTCTATCAACTTATTTAGTTCTAGTTTACTATAAAACTTGTCAATTTTAAGTAATTGTCCAAATGGTTCTGGTTTTTGCATCCACAGAGTCCAGGTGACCCAATACCAAACTATACATTTGAGCTAACAACGAACTTCTTCGACGTGGATAAAGACGGATATTTAGTTGCCAGCGGTGAAATACTCGACAGGGATTCTCCCAATACTGGCAAATTTAGATTCCAGGTAATTGTTTTACATTATGATTGTGTGAATGCTTTAAAAAAACCTAATCCTTTAATTAATCGTATAAGCGTTATTTTTTTTTGTAATGTTGGAAATCTTGTTGAGTTTTCCAATTCCTGTTTCAACCGTGTACTTAATTGTGAATAATAAATCTCTTGTATTATATATACAGAATATTAATGTGGAGGATTTTCGAACGTCGTAACGTTATCAAACACAATAATACTTATTTTGTAACTAAGATCTTTAACAACATATTTTGTGTTTACATTCTTTCTCCAAAAGAAACTATCTAGACATTTGTTCTACAATATTCATGTTTAGATTTTTAGAAAACAACTCACAATGACCAATTTTAGGGAACATTTAAAAAAAACATTTATGATACTTTTTCGTCCAGGTGGTAGCCCGTGAAGCTAATGGTGGTGCAGCATCAGCGCCGTACTCTTTATTAGTGCGACTTTTGGACCAGAACGATAACGCACCGGTTATACCTAAAACTCAACCTATCATTGTACCCGCCAGCTTGGAACCTACAGCTGTGCATAAGGTTAGAAGATATACTCGTATTGAATAACTCTGAATAGTTGTTAACATAGTATATAAGTGTAAACAAAACTTGATGGGTAAGTGACTTAAGCCGCACATAGATGCCAACCAAAACTTACAAGTGCGTTGCCAACATTTGGTCCTTCGAGCCCCTCTTTCCCCCCCATAATCAAAAGGAGGAGCTCTGAAAACCTTTCTTACTCGGTGAAAAGCAACGAAAGAGTCTTCAAACACCGGCTTTCTGTAAGATCCGGTTGAGTCGGCCTATTTATGCCGATCATGGCTTTACCCATGATTGATGGAATCACAACATATTGTATTAACATCAATCGTACAAAATCTGGAACTCACTACAGCGCACGTGTTTCTCTCCCACTATAATACCGAGCCCTTTGAGCGGGGTGTGATAAAACATCTCACTCACATAACCATGCTGCATTGTCCACATTTGCAATGAGAATGGTGACTACCACTCTTGGATTCTACTCATCACTTCATCAATTTGACTGCACAGTTGGCCTAGTGGTTTAAGTGGTGGCCACGCTGCTTGCTACTGCGCCAAGTGTTGTGGGTTCAAATCCTACATGCTACAACACTTTGTGTGATCCAGAAATTGTTGTTCTAAGTCTCGGTTTACTTTGTGTCCGTTTCATGTATGTTTGTAAAGTCCTCCGCGACACAGGAGGTATATTCTTAACTAGCTGACCCACGCAACCTAGTTTGCGTCTTCTATTGCACGTAACGTGAAATTTTGCCCCCGTTTTTGAAACATTCTTAATTGGTGTTCCCCTCCTATTAGTATTACCGTGATGATATATCATGTCATACAAATCGAACCAGCGGTTCCTGAGATTAGCGCGTTCAAACAAACAAACAAACTCTTTAGCTTTATAATATTCGTATAGATACGAGAGTTGTATTTCACAAAAAAAAAAGTTGGCGGACAGATTTATCTACGACAATGTTTAATGTACATTTACAGGTGGAAGCGATCGACATCGATGAGGGTGAGAACGCACGCGTTACGTACGCCATCTATCATGTGTCTAACAATGGCGGCAACAAGTTCACTATTGACCCTAACACTGGAGTTATATGTAAGTTGCACCGTTCCTATTAATACTTGTCTACCAACATCTCTAAAGGTATTTCTTTGTTGATATACTGTGGCTCTAATACACTATGATAAGAAATATACTGAATAAATTGCCGACAAAACACAGTAAAACTGTACAGCCTTTTAAGTTTGATACATTTTGTAAAAAATAATTGATTATCATTTACAATTTTCTGTATTTGCAAAAAATAGATAAAAATCATCTTCAATCAGTGCTGAACTTTAAAGTTTTTTAAGCGATAACAAAGCAATTTAACGTTTGAAGTATAAAGAAGATTTAAAAACCATAGAACCTGTCACGGAAAACGTCTTTAAGAAGTGATAATAAATATTATCTTCTCACGACTGTATGCTTCTTATGCCTGATTTACACAAGGCAAAAATAGTTTTTTCATAGAGCATTTTTTATCATAGTGTATTTAAATGTGTCGTATGTTTCTTTTAACTTCCTGTTTAGCACTGTGTTAGCATGTAGCACAATGGATAATACTTTTGATTATTCTTCTACCTACTGATCAATTTAAGTTTTTCTCTGGTTATTAGTTACTAGCTGACTCACGCAACCTCGTTTGCATCTTCCATTGCCCGTAGCGAGAAAATTTTCTCCCATTTTTGAAACATTCTTCATTGGTGCTCCGCCCCTATTAGTATTAGCGTGATGATATATAGCCTATGGCCTTCTTCGATAAATGGACTATCCAACACTGAAATTTTTTTCAAATCGTACCAGCGGTTCCTGAGATTAGCGCGTTCAAACATTCAAACTCTTTATCTTTATAATATTAGTATAGATTAGTATAGATTTATACGTGACGTTGTATGTATGAATTGTATTGGTTATGTGTTCATTGTGGACGGCAAATGGTTGAAATGAATGCATAAATTGATATTATATTTCACTGCACAATTTTATTCTCATTTTTCTACTCGGCTTATTAGCATGATTGGAAGCGTCACGTGTTTTCTTCTAGTTGCACGTTTTTACATATCATACACCTACCACTTGTGTATTTGCGTTAACTGTATTTATTTATGTGTCAGTTGCGATCATCCTTACTAATAATAAAATTAACTATTTACAGCAAGTACAGGTCGATTACAAACAGGGGAACAATACAGTGTCACTGTCAGAGCGACTGATGCCAAAGGCCTTAGTTCTCAAGGCATCGTGGAGTTATCCGTAGCCCCGGGACCAAACACCCGACCACCGCAGTTCTCTACAAGAGACTACTCCGCGCCCGTCTCAGAGGGCGCTGCTATCAATTCAACTGTCATTACTGTCACTGTAAGTACATGAAAGAAGAATTACTATCGGATCTTATTTTTATTCAAAAAAACGGTCCGCGTTTCATGTCACCCCCAAGTTTTATATTTTTATCCTTAATTTCATCATGACAAAGACTTGAAGACTTTAGAATTGAAGACTTAAAATAATTGACATTGGCAAAAATTGGTGATCTGGCTGGTTGCCAGTTCTTTAAAAGAAGAAGAAGAATTACTATCATGAGTTTGAATTTACTATGTTGTAAAACATTAGGTTTAATTATTCTCCAAAATGTAATATATGCCTATATTGTTGACCATGACATGATGACGTGACGTAATTATAGCCAAAATTTTATGTTATTGTTTTTTTGGCAGGCTAAAGATCCGGAAAATGAACTTGTCACCTACTCAATTATGTCTGGTAATGATCTACGGCAGTTTGCGATCGGTGCCAATACAGGCATCATCACCGTCATCAGAAGTTTGGACAGAGAGGTGCTGACGCGATATCAGCTGGTAAGAGAGATGACTTAACTACAATTATTTTACTATAGTCCGTTCGCGTTAAGACAGTAGTGACACAACGGTTAAGTCCCGAACCCTGACCGATCAGGCTGCAAGCTTTCGTAGGAAATAAAAATGGGCTGACCGCCGCCCATAGACACCCGCAATACCGTTCATAACAGAGGCCTTTTAGGAAGGAGTACGCTCTTTATGCGTCATTATTTCCTTAAGGCGGATGGACAAGTTTAGACAAGACTATATTAATTTATAAACATATCACAATCACATCAATCAAGACCCACACCTGACCTACCTATAATATCATATATAAATACACATTTATGTGTTTAAAACTGTATCAGGTAAGCTTTAAAGGAATTTGCTATTGATCCAATTATAAAAAAAGTAAATTAAATATATCGTGATTTCTGATATTTGTGAAATTTGTTTTGTTTTCCAGATGGTGAAAGCCGAGGACCCAGGGAAGTTAGCGAGCACAGCGACAGTAAATATCAAAGTCACGGACATTAATGATAACAACCCGAAGTTTGATGAAGATTCTTATTTGTTCAACGTTAAAGAGGGTATGTAAAGACCGTTGTTCGATAAACAATGTATCCAAACATAAAATATAGCTAACGATGTATCCGATTACAAACGGAAAGGCTAGTTGATCCCTCGTTAAAATGTCACACGTTTGTCAATATTTTTAATCGTCGTTTAAAAAGTTAAATTTATGCTTAGGATAAAGCTAACGTTCACCTTGAGTCTTATATTTACATCTTAGATTTAAACACGTAAAATAATACAGTCTAATGACTTTTTTAATTGTTTTTAAAGAGTGTATCTTTTAATTTTTACTACCTATTTATTTATTGGTTCATTTTTGGTCATTTACTTATTTTATGTGTGTATATGTTGTTACTGAAATAATTTACTGAAATAATTTCGTATCCTACCTTCTTTGAAATATAAACAATGTCATCAAACTTTATACACTACTAGCTGAACCCCGCGGGGCGAAGCTAATCTAAAAAATGTAAGCCTAAGTTACTCCTTGTACCCTCAGCTACCTACCAGTGAAAGTCCCGTCCAAATCGGTCAAGCCGTTCCAGACATTAGCCGGAACAAACAGACAGACAGACACACAAATTAGAACATTTTATGGTTATATCTTTTATCGTTTAGGCAGCGTACGCAAAATAAGTAACTTTTCTGGTTGATTTTTTTACACCTTGTGTCCGAAAAACCCAAATTTCTTACGGAACCCGATTTTTTTCCAAAATAAAATATGCCTAGCCTATGTTACTCGTGGATAATGTAGCTTTCGAATGGTGAAAGAATTATTAAAATCGGTCCAGTACTTTTTGAGTTTATTCGTTACATACAAAATACAAATCTTTCCTCTTTATAATATTAGTGTGGATAACGAACTTACTACCAAAAAATAAAAATAATTTACGCTTTTCCGTTAACCACGACGGTTGAAAAGTCGTTTCATATAAAGAGACAATTGTAGCTACATCTATAATTGAAATTTTACATACTTCCAGGAGCGGCAAATGAATTGGTAGGCTACGTACACGCGACTGACTCGGACGAGGGGGTGAACGCCATGGTCAGTTACAGCATACCGACTCACTTGCCCTTCGTCATTGACAACTCCACCGGCATGATCAGTACCAATACTAAACTCGACTATGAACACACTAAGGTAAACTTTTGTATTTTTTATGGGTAGTAACGTATTTTTTATGTATTATGGATCATGTGGCAAACGAGCAGACTTATCACCTGATGGTAAGTGATTACCGCCGCCCATGGACACCCGCAACACCAGAGGCGTCACAAGTGCGTTGCCGGCCTTGGGGGGATGTGAAGAGGGATGGGCAGGTGTCCTAACTCATTCGGTGAAACACAGCGCAGGCGCTGTTTCACACCGGTTTACGGTGAGGCCATGGTATCACTCCGGTCGGGCCGGCCTATGCATGCCGAAACGTGGCTCTCCCACGGTACTCTCTGCTTTTTTGCTATCCGTGAGAGTAATTTATCGGAAAGGGACGGAAGTAAGTATGTAACAGGAAGTCATTTTATCTTCCCAGATTTTATTTTTTCCAAGAATTTTTGAGGTCAGCTACTTCTCCAACTGGTTTTACCTGAATATCAGTTTTTCCACGAAGCGATTGGCATCTGCCCGCTGCAACTCTGAGGGCGTTATTGTATTACACTAATAACCTCGCTCGGAAGACGTGAAGACCTATACATACTAAGGCTGTTATTGAAATAGGTGGACTGGATATCTAGAGTCGAAATTAAGAAACTAGTACCGTAGTACCACTTTTTAAATCCAAAAAGAACATCAAAGTTTGTCTTGTCGTTTATGAGTTATGCTAACACAAACTACCACATGCAAAAAAATAACGCAAATAGAACAAAAACGACCGAGTTCCCCATGCTTAGCTTGGGACTAGATGGCGTTGTGTGATAGATTTCCGGTATATTTATTTATTTATTTATTATTATTCTTTTCAGGAATATGAATTTGTAGTAACGGCTACAGACGGAGCAATAGACAAGAGATTGGGTACCGCATCAGTAACGGTACAAGTACAAGATATACCCGACGAAGCGCCCGTTTTCTCTCAGACGTTATATTCCGTGCACGTACCCGAAAATACACCTAACTACCCTGTTGTTAAGGTTCAGGTTAGTATAATTGAAATGGTTTAACAGCATTCCTTGGAGAATACCGATGTCATTTGTAATTAAATCATTTACGATACCACAATTAGAATTTAACATGCGTAAATGTTTATTAATATGATTATTCTATAAAACTATGTAATTAATTTAGAAGGTGTGGCAAAGAATTAGAAAGGAAACCTATGAAATCTGTTATAAAACTCTTAAACTCTCTCTCTGGTTAAATAATTTATCATTTTAATTTGTACGATCCTATGGAAACTATAGTATGTACCATGACCAAAAACTTCTTTCTGTGAGAGCACTATGCCCAAGAGTGGACAATTATGTAATTTTGAAAGTCATATTTTCCATTATAATGTTGTGGAGGGACGGGTGTTATGTCCCTCGAACACATAGGGAGGAACCTCCGACCAGGCGAGTTGATCATGCCTGGCGGGCCACTGCCCAACAGTTGATGTTGGGATGTTGTATAAGTGATAATCGGCGCGAGAACTTCTACTGCGCGAGAACTTCTACTGCGCGAGAACTTCTACTGCGCGATTCAAGATTGATGGTTTCTTCGTGTTGTACTTTGCTCTGTAGTTCAGTGTATCTGCGGTAGTTGGCGCTGTAGTATCTACAACTGTTGCGCTGTATGTGGAAGTCGCCACAATGTAATTTATTTTTATGTTCAATTATTGTGCCTACAGATAAGAACGCTTGTCTCATTTTAGGCTGAAGACCCAGACACATTACCAGAGATAACGTACACAATTCTGATGGGAGATACAGATCTGTTTTCAATAAACCGTAAGAGCGGTTTGATTCGTACACTTCAGCCCTTGGATAGAGAACTGTCGGCCAGATATGAACTGAGCGTCGGTACTGAGGAGAATAACGGTCAGGGAGCTGGTGCTACAGCCACGGTAGAAGTTATCGTTGATGTAAGTATATGATGATGTAATTATAATTCCTATTTCCAACACTTAGGTCACCACATATCGAGTATAGGAATCGTTTGTCTGTGCAGTTATATCTAAAACGGATTTTTATTTTCTGAAAATTCGTTTAATCTTTTTTATTTTATTTAAACACTACTCAGTACTTGGGGAGGGGATGGGGGAGGGGAGGGGATGGGGTATAGGCCTCCGGTATCCTCAGTCAATCGGTGAAACACAGTGCAAGCGCTATTTCCGGTTTTCTGTGAGGCCGTGGTATCACTCCAGTCGAACCGGCCCATTCATGCCGTAGCGTGGCTCTCCGACTTACTATATATGTGAAAGAATTTGTCTCTTAAAATAATATTTCGATACCCACAGAAATCACCTTATTTTTTATTGTTTTTAGGATAAGAACGATAATGCTCCTATATTTACGTCTGTGGTTCGTCCAGTGACAGTAGAAGATTCATCTTCAATAGGCAGCCTCGTCCAAACGGTCGTGGCCGTAGATTCCGACGCTACTCCACCTAACAATAGAGTTAGATACAAACTGGTGGGTAGAGGCAAAGCGTCGATTTACTTCCACGTGGAGCCTGACACAGGAGCTGTGAGAGTTCGAGATGATTTAAGGAAGGAGACGGACAGCGAGTATACTGTGAGTTAATTTTCTATGTTAATCCTTTTGTTTAAATATTAAAAATCACTCAAAAGTGGTTTCGTCCTGTCAAACATTGGCAAAAATTGACTACAAGTTTAAAAGTAACACTGAAAATAGACGTGATCTAAATATATAAATACAAAAGTAGTATTTAGGAAATTGCTTGATTATAAAAAATAATAGAAAACACTTTTATTTTATTTTTTTAGATCTGATTCAAGAACTGAATGATCACTATTGTAACCCTACCGAGTCTCGTTTCATTTGTCCGGTTATACATCAATACTAACGACTCGCTTTGACAATTGCACTGACATTACATAAATATCTTTGAAATTCTCGGATCTTATCTTCCTTAACACGCATAAATGCCTTCCTCTTGATTCACTCTCTCTATTGATAAAATCCGAATTCAAATACATTACATAGTTCGAAAGATCAAAGAATATAGGAACGGGGAGTGACTTCAATTTATACTGATTTTTTAAGTTATTTATTTGAAACGTTAACTGAGTAATTTTATAGTATGTAATGATTCCACATTTTATGATTATAGAAAAGACTCGGTACAAAATGATTCTTCTATAAAAGTGTGATATAATTAGTTTGTAAATATAATATTGTTCGTTCCAGGTGGACGTGCAAGCGTACGACCAAGGAGAGCCTGTGATGTCGTCCGTTCGTAGTCTCACTGTATACGTCAGCCATTCTGCTACTGTGCCACCCGACGTAAGTCAGCTAAATATATACTAATATTAAGAGTTAGTTTGAACGCGCTAATCTCAGGAACCGTTGGTCCGATTTCAAAAATTCTTTCAGTGTTGGATAGTCCATTTATCGAGGAAGGCCTCGCCTCGCCTTTTTAGTAATTTCCACACTTATTTGTAATTTTAAAATTAAATATCATTACAGGTGGGACTCGGTTTCGCGGATACAGTTTATACAGAACACATAGCAGAAAACTCTCCGAACGGCACTCTTGTTAGGATCTTACCTCTTCTCAATAAGAGAGAACATTCGCCTGATACTCCACTAAAGTGTAAACTTACTGAATCATCACAGAAAGGTAAGTTAAGACATTATTTTTAAATTAATTATGGCTTGTGAAAGTTAAATTTAATAATGCGATGACAAGAAAGAAAAGAGAGAGACATCTCTTATCATGGAGTTTGATTGTTTTCTTTGTATAATTTCTATGTATGTAATTTGACTTCTGTAGCGCAGTGGTAACGTATGCGACTGCTATGTCTGTGGTATCGGGTTCGATTCCCGGGTCAAATGTTTGTATAATATGCAAATATTTGCTTCGGAGTTTTGGGTGTTTTGTATGTACATTATGTACCTATGTATTTATAAAAAAAAGTATTTATATATATTATATATATATATAATTGTCTAGTTCTAGTACCATTAACATTTTACTTGGGCCTAGATGGCGTTGTGTGTTAGATGTCCGTAATATTTATTTATTATTTATTCAATTACTAAGTACTCTGTCAGTCAATTTAGCTTTCGTAGTACAAGATCTGCTTATTTTGAAACTAGATGGCGTTGTATGTGAGATGTCTAAAATATTATTATCTTAAACTAAGATTGCTTTTTGGTTAAAATTTATTGTAAAATTAGGTATTACATAAGACTTTGTGACACTGTTTTCGTCATAATTGTAATGGGTGTTAAATAGATAATAGTTACATTTACTCATTATAGCATACAAGTCGTCACACAACGTAAGTAACATTAGGTGACCGTTTCTATAAAATAATGAGTTAGTCGATTTATAAAGACGAAATTCATAATTAGCTTATGCAATTATGCTTACTTCCCTCTTATATTGACATCTTTGTCACACTTACACCCCAAACTAAGTGTGTGAAGGAGACACATGATCGTTTTTTTCTTTTGAAAAGCGATATTGTAAATTCTAAAATGGTGAGATCTGGCCTGTTAATATTTTATATATGTGTGTGTGTGTGTGTGTAAAAGTGCATGTGTAGGTATATATTTGGAGTTTCGTATCGGCTAGTCTGAAAGGTCTAATCGATCAACTGTTACCATTATTACAGGTATTTTCTACGTCAAACTAACAGAAGACAGAGACTGTGCCATCTACCTCAACACTAGTTCTTTAGACTACGAAACTCTTTCCGAATACTCGCTAGAAGTACAACTTGAGTCTATTCAAGGCCTTATCAACCCCGAGAGCAGTAAGGCTACGATCAAAGTTCACGTGAACGACGCCAATGACAATGCGCCAGTGTTCGTCTTCCCTGAACAATCGACTATTGCAGCCGCTAAAGGAAAATATTTTGCCATTGTGACCAAAGATATGTTGTTGGGGACGAATGTTTTGCAAGTCAAGGTAAGTTTTCATCTTATGGTGATCCGTAATCCAAGAGTGGTGGTCACAATACTTTTTTTTCTTTTTTTTTTTCTCTATATTTTAAGGGGCTTTTACCCTATTAGGGTATGCCAGCCCCATAAGGCCTTAAGTTAACCAAATATCAATTATATATTATACGCTAGACTATACAATTTAATAGCTTTTTCTGATGTCGGTATAGCCAAAACACTTTGAACTATACCGACATCCAAACGATTCAGATGTAACTGCTTCATTACTACATTTCTTTTTGATTGATTCTTGACACATTCCATCAATAAATGTTGAACAGTCACCATACTTGCAATGCAAATGCAAACAATACAGCATGGTGACCCACACCCTTGCCATTTCGGACTCGAACCGACTAAAACGTGCATGTCATCTCGGGTACTAGATGTCGGGGCACCAGGTGCACCGTAGAAAGCAAAAACCTTGGAACCCCGACGTACCTCGGGCCACCTACGGTTTATAGATGGCCCCCTCCTATGTGGGAACCCTCTGTTTATCACACCATGGCGGTCTAGTGATGCTTCAGCATCATTGGGCTTCTGTTCGTACTTCGTTGTGCAGGTTAAGGCTATTTTACCACAAAAATAAAACTAAATTGTAATTGATTCTTCTTATAAAATGAATTCATCACCGAAAATAAAAAAAATCTAGCTGGGAAACATAAGACAAAAACCAACGAAATACGAACTGTACACAAAGGTTACATAAAATACATAGTAATCCTTATATGTAATAAACAAAAAAAATGTGGATTTAACTCATTAGTTATTACCTAATCAAGATCGTAACGTTATGCAAACTAATGATTCAATGAATTAAAGTATATAATTATTAACGACTATATAAATACCAGTCATTAATTTCACTTTCTACGTCTTAATTACTTTTTTTGTAACTCAGTATTGATTCAGAACTCTATCGAATGGGGCTATACACTTATTTATTCCATATTATTATCATTTTAATTAAATTATTATCAGGCTAAGGATAAAGACAGTGGGGATTATGGAAAGATAGAGTACCACAAGAACTCCTGGACTTCGGCAGCGGAAGAGTACTTCAGCCTGGACGCTGACACAGGTGTGATCAGCAATATAAAAACCTTCGAGAACGTTCCAAAGGAAGACCTACCGTTTAAGTTCAGTGTGACCGCGAGGGATAACCCCAAGGCCTCGCAGGATTATAACATTGCTAGAGCTTCTATTGTGGTGAGTGTTTATAGAATTTTATTTAAGTATCATAAATGTCAATATTAATACGTGTCGTGTGATGATGGATTAATAATACTATGTGTCACCACCCATATTCATCCTATTGATGTCTTAAGAGATGGCTAAGGAACAACGCAGAACAAAATCTTTGGGTAAAGAAAGGAGAATCTACCGTGGGAGAGCTATGCTTCGGCGTGAATGGGTCGGCTCGACCGGAGTGATACCACGGCCTCACAGAAAACCGTGTGTGTTTCACCGAGTGAGTGAGTGAGGATACCGGAGGCCCATACCCCAACCCCTCCCCCATCCCCTTGCCCATCCCCCCAGAGGTCGGCAACGCACTTGTGACGCCTTTGGTGTTGCTTACCATCAGGTGATACGACCGCTCGTTTGCCAACTATTCAATAAAAAAAAAATAAAAAAAGAATCTTGAAATAAAAACTTTTTTTTAAACTTTGGTATTTCCCACGGGCAGTCATCCCTCCGGTGTTTGTGACGGGGTAGTTTGTCGGAATCGGACCGACTAAAACTACACGGTGTGCCACTCTGCCTATGAAGGGAGGGATCTGGAAAGTTCTGTTTTTAACATATCCGGACCCCGTTCTTGAAATAAACCCTGTACCATCCCATCTGGTACAGCAAGCCAAAATCTGCCACTGCTGGACATGGATCTCTCCTTAAAAAGGTTAAGGAGAGACTCATGTCCAGCAGTGGATTGTTGGAGGCTGTTTATGATGTATTCAAGCCAGCTGGCATAGTGTAGGGCCGGGTCAGTACACAACCCCACGGGTCAGCAAGCCTCACAGCTGCCCCGAAAATGACAATGATCCAAAATATCCTTTCTATTGGACGATTATCTTCTAGCATAACAAACATTATTTTCTCAAGATACTATTATACCTATGCCAAAATTTAAACGTATCACGTTGAAATTTCGAATTTAAAGGTTTCTAACATTAAGTAACAAAACTGTTAATATTTCAGATAAACCTATTAGAAAAAGAAAACCAATTAGTTTTAGAAGTGTCAGTTAATCCGGACACGATGCGTCGTCGGTCCCGAAGTCTTCTCACCGCCATCGAAGAGAAAACGGGCCTCGTGGCTGGACTTGAGAAGTTGACTGCAAGGCATTATTTAGGAGAAAATGGAACGTTAGAGACGGACACTAAGGGAACTGACGTCTGGTTGTATTTAGTCGACCCCAGCACTGGACAAATTTTAGCCAGAGAGTCGGCATCTGTTAAAGAGTAAGTATTCTTTAAATAATTATTCTTATAAGGATTTTATCATGCATTTTTGGATTCATATTATTACTTTGGCTGGGTAAGGCTACATTCACGCTAGTGCTGAGTCAGTGTTTTTCGTCATTCCAAAACTTAAAAATAAAATACTTGGTAAACGGTCCAGCACTACGACCTGGGCGTGAGGACACTCGCATTGACGCAATTGACGAATGCGCCAATGTGAGTTGAGCCTTATAGATGTTGCGGGTGGCTGTTGTGCTAATGTGTGTTAAAACTATCTGAAATAAGTTGTCAAGGTACAATTACAACCGCATAGATATAAACTTATCTTTTGAATCATTCTATCAATTGCCGAAACCTGCATTGAAATCTATAGAGTAGTTTAAAAGATCTAAGCGAACAGACAACGGAAGCGACTTTATTTTATACGATTTTGTCTTTGCACGTAACTGCATGATATTTCTAAATCACTGGGGGTCGGTTGGAAGAGAATGCATTATAATACACATGCCGTCTCACACGAAAATTTCTTGCATCGTTATCATCCTAATTTCACACCATTTCCCCCTGGCACACTTGGCTAAGGCCCGTGTGTTAGATTTAGCTTTCCCTTTAAAATAAAAAGGAGACCAAAAAAGGTATAAAACAAAATAATAAAAATAGTTTTTTATTTCAAACACAAGATTCATAGGTAAATTATATCACTAAAAAAAAAAAATAAAAAAAATAATAAAAGAATACAAATAAACAAACTAGTAATATACGAAAAATAAAAATAAAATAAAATCAGGCTACTGTTTTTAGCCTGTGCTTGTGCATACAGGACGTAATGTTCCTATCTGAGAGACTTTTAATGATGGAATTCTTACACCGATCAACTCTGAATCTGAATCGATCTATGCGATTTCTCTGGATGGCTTCAAAAGGGTTAACTGTTGTGCCTATAATCGCATACCGGTCAACTCTGGATATGAATCGAGCGTATGCGTTTTCTCTGGATGACCTATAATCGTACATAAGTTTGAGAGTGAATAGAACGTTTGTACGTCAGGGCGCTGTCGAGCGGCGCCGGCGTGCACAAGTACGTGTCGGCGCGGCTGCAGGCGGCCGTGAGCGCCGTGCGCGCGCCGCTGGCCCCCGCCGCGCCGCCGCGCCGCGCGCACGCCGCCGCCGCGCCGCTCGCCTCGGCGCTGCCCGCCGCGCTCATCGCGCTGGCCGCCGTCGTGCTCGTCGCCGCCGTGGCCGCCACCGTCTACATCTGCGCCTCCTGGAACAGGTGTGCACTGTGCGGCACCGTACTATACATGCCTAACACACTATACTGCACGCTATACACTATACTATACGATACACACTTTACTATACATATGCTACAAACTATACTATACATATATACTACACACAATACAATAGTGTAGTATGTAGCTATGTATAGTATAGTTAATATACATAGCTCGTACTACACTATACATCATTCAACCGAACCCACATTTGCTTTGACAACCATTAGGTATCATTTAAAAAAATATCAAGAGTTGAATACTGAAGTATTATTATTTTAGTTGATCTTCTGTGACTACAAGATGCTTTTTTATAAATCTCAAAAAATTCGCGTTAAAAAAATAGTGACGCTTCGATTAAGCGGTGGACCCCGCTCGGTTCCAAGATATTTGTCTCGTTTATTGTTACGTAAGCGAATTTGAAACTTAGTAAATCAGAGTGTGACGTTTGATCGATAACTCTATTTTCTTAACTCGAATGTATAGTTATTGAAATGTTTTTTTTTATATACAAATAATATACTATTATAGCCAAAGAGTTAATATTTAAGGCATGTTCAGTTTCGAAAAAAACACTTATCAACAAAGTTTTTAACGAATTCTCATTTATATATAAACTCGACTATGTACCTGTATCCTACGTTTTATTATCTTATACTACTAAAAAAATCTCACTTATACATTTACTTAATCGGATTTTTAAGTAATTCCATTATTGTTTATCTCTGAGTAATTTCTTGGGGAAAAACAATCAAAAAGCAGGGATACACTGGTCTTTCGAATCACTGATAACCGTGAAAAACCGTAGCCATTTCTTATCATATTATTGCCTACTCATTGGCTCCCTAGTTGATGTACCATATTGCACGTATCCCCGTGTCAGGTACAAGAAGCACAAGGAGCAGGCGATCCAGCAGTACGGCACGCTCAGCATGAGCATGCCTCCGCCGCGCCCGCCCTCCGGCTACGAGTCCAGCGAGGACGAGCCCGCGCCACGCTACGAGACACAGGTACTACACTTTACCCTATATTGTTCACTTCTCAGTTTTAGAATATACGACTGCTGGGCTGAAGTTCCCGGGTGTGCGAACCGGAAGCTGAACCTTGTGTAGTCCATTCGTTTAGATAGTGTCGGTGCACCCGCACGGAATTGTGGTTATTGTTATTGCGTAAACTGACGAATCATACTTGTTGTGGGTGTACGCCCTTTGATTTTGTGTCGGTTTACCTCACGTGCGACGGCGGTACGATCAAGGTGACCTTATCTAAACGAATGGACTATACTAGCATAAGTATTCTATCAGACAATCTTACTTTCATAGCACTCTATTTAGTTCAAAACTAAATGGTGCTGTGTGTGAAATGAATTTCATTAACAGCCTTTGGTAGTCCAATGTATGATATAGATGTCTCTTTAGAAAAGGTTTTAACCTGCTGCATTATAGTTGACATAGTTTGTAATAAGATTTGGTTCTCTTTTTTTTCACACAAAGCCATCTAGTCCTAAACTAAGCATAGCTTGTATTATAAGTCCTAAACCACTGACATAAATACATTAATCCTTTTTTCAAATACATGCATATAGACCCGAACACTCAAACTCCGATACAAATATTGCAGATCATACAAACATTTATCCGACCCGGGAATCGAACCCGAGACCTCAAACACAGCAGTCGCTTACGCTACCGCTGCGCTACCGAGGCAGTCTTAGCATTGGTGATGTTCTGCACCTGCACTAAACCTACATGTTATTTCATTGCCAAAAAACTTTATTGACCTTACTAAGTAAACCGATGTAGTAACATTAAAAGAAACGTATGTAATTAATGAAAAAAATATTTGGAATGATATGCATCGGAGATGATGCTTTTCTTCAATACTAATTTTTTGAAACATTATTTGTGTTATTATAAAATGCCTTATATTGTTATAATAGTTGTGTAATAATCATTTCAGGTCTTGAATATGGCAGTAGACGATGCCGATCTACAACTGGACTTCAGTTCGAACAACCACGCTTTTAACATTCATAGTGTGCAGTATTTATCCAAAGACAATGGTTAGTATACTGTTTCATAGAAGTTATATCATGTAAACATACTCTCTCAGAACATGACTTATTTATGAACATAAAGTTAAGTAAAATTGTTTACGACAGAGTATGAACTTGCCTTTAATATAACAATATTGAAAGCCTGAGAGGTATATGTCTTATTGTACCACGCTGCCTAGGCTGGTTAGTATAGAATTTAGTACAAGTTTTTCTTCGATCGCGTTAGTTAAAATAACTCGATAAAAAAAACTACGAGCTTAGTAATGTATATATGTACTAGCTGACCCGACAAACGTTGCTTTGCTATAAAAAGGAATATATATATTAGGGGTGGGTCAATAAAATCGCTATGCAAAAATAGGGGTTGATCGTAGAGGGTTGAAAATTCAGGGTTGTATGTATTTTCTAATGCTGTATCATAAAAAAATTAAAAATACATATTGGCGTGGCCTACCCTTAACATTTAGGGGTATGAAAAATAGATGTTGTCCGATTCTCAGACCTACCCAATATGCACACAAAATTTCATGAGAATCGGTCAAGCCGTGTCAGAGGAGTTGAACCAAAAAGACCGTGACACGAGAATTTTACATATTAAATAAAACAAAGTCGTGTTATTACACTACTTATAACTTAAGAATGGCAGGACCAATTTTTATGGCTTTCGTGTTTTAAAATTTGTCTTCGTCCGGAATAGCATAATAAGTTTTAAAATATATAGTATTCATCATTAAAAAATATTTAAAAAACATGATCTGCTTGCACTCATTCATTGACTGTTAAGCGGAACGAAGTTTGCCTGGTGAGCTAGTATTTAAATATATTTTTATTTAAACAGGAACTTACATCAAGCCTAGTAACATAATTAATTCGCAAGCATTACAAAAAATCAGTATTCTTTTTAGGTGAACGCAGTCCTACGATCTCCGAAACAGCGACCACCGCCCGCGCTTCAAGCGTCAATGAAAATAGCGGCACTCTCAACAACCACAACAGTCAACTATTCGAGCCCATTGCCAACAACTCGCCCGCCATTCGCAACACGCAGACCCTCAACCGTCGAACAACGAACTCTCACCCTTTAAACAACGCAATTGGCACGCTACCTCGCGTCAACAACAACAACGTGGGAGGAGGTCTGCTTGCCACTACACTGGGGAGGAAGATAAACGGAGGGAATAACCACAAGAAGAAAGCAACACAGCCTATTATGGCGTACGATGAAATACCCGGATTGCAAAGGTTTGTTATGAAAGCTTTGTAGAAACGTTATACAAATATGGATCTAAATGTAAATTGAACTTTGTCTAGTTTTTTGGCTGGATCTAGTTATGATCTTTTACTTACTGACTTAGTAACCATTTCGTGGTTATAAATACGTAGCAATGTACAAAATAGATCAAAGACTTAATAAAAAAATGTATTTAAATATTAATTTCGTAAATATTAGTTTAACATGCAGAAGAGCTATGACCATTTATACTCAACCACGAAATGGTTGAATGGTAAAGCCGAAAGGAAGGGCTGAAGTTTTGGCAATTTATTGTATGTTTGTATGTTCGTATCGTGGGAGAGCCGCGCTTCGGCATGAATGGCCCGGCTCGACCGGAGTGATACCACGGCCTCACAGAAAACCGGTGTGAAATAGCGCTTGCGCTGTGTTTCACCGAGTGAGTGAGGATACCGGAGGCCCATATCCCAACCCCTCCCTCATTCCCCCTCCCCATCCCCTCCCTCATTCCCCCTCCCCATCCCCTAAAAGTCGGCAACGCACTTGTGATGCCTCTAGTGTAGCGGGTGTCCATGGGCGGCGATAATCGCTTACCATCAGGCGATACGCCTGCTCGTATACATAACCTAATACATACAATTGTCACCGAATACATAAAAAAAAACATAACGCCTTAAATACTAACTAATTTTAAGGGTCCCGGTGTATATTACATCAAAAGTTTTCACTTTTCTTGTGCCTTTACTAGTAATGCACCTCACGATTTTATTTTTATAATTTAAAAAAACTTATTTACGTTTTCACATTATATTATCATAACACCACTAATAATAATTACAAAAATCATTAATTTGTAATTTTATTTCACAGAGCGTTAGACAACGATAACGTCACATTTGGCAAAAGAAACTTCACTGGTTATTACGACCAATCCCCAGTTGAGACCACCACAGAGCTATAATCACCGTGAATATTTAGATATTAATAGTGATTAACAAAATGTATTGTATTCCTTCAAGTGATAACTAGGACATGAATTCAGTGATTTGGAAAACTTTGTAGTGAAAGAGCCAAAGTGAATTCCGTCCGATATTGTTTTATAACATTTGTGTTCAACGAATATAATATTTGCTTCGTGATAAGATCGACTGAGAGACTTTTGAATAATTTTACATATGTGAATAACGAATTTTTAGATAATTATATTTTTGTACTTAATAATATATTTTCTTAGCCATGGCTAGTCCCGTTTTATGAACAAATTGTGCATAATAATACTTTAAATGTAAATATGGCATTACATGGTGATGTATATTTTAAGGTACCTGAATTGTAAATACAGGTACGAATAATTTCAAAACTATTTTTTAGTCTTTTTTATATTTTCATTTTGGCAAAACGTGCCATTTCTTCTAAACTACCTACTCTTTCGTTAGAGTAGTCATAAGTATTACAGCCAAGGTTTCATTCGACTGCAGTGCTGTGATATGTTCTTATCTTAAAATCTCATATGAAAGCTAAACTTCTTAAACTTCGTCGTTCCTTTACACATTCTTGACGAATTTTGTGCCAGTTACTGTTAAAAATATAATATAAGGAATTAACTACGTCTGCACTTGCCTTTATTTTCGTAATTCTTTAAAGTATGACCACTTGTGGGCGTAGTTATAAAATAATAATTAGCATAATTAATGAAAATGCTCAGATTTTGTTATATGATTTTTATTTTTGAATCTGGCCTCAAATGTTATTTGTGCCAAACTGAACCAATATTTTTATTTATTTCGTATTGGGAGTGTAAAATGTTACCTAATGTAATATCTCTGTATATCTTGTAAAATAATAAAATGGTTATTTTGAATGTGAAAAATAAATTTGTACTATATAATTTTGTGGTAAAAATGTTAATATAATTTTTCAAATAAATTGATTTTTATTATTCAACTGGAGACTTGTATCAATTTGAATCCCTAAAAAAATTTCATGTCAGCAAATACATATTACTTGTAGGGTTCTACTGTTTTCGGAAGAAACCCTTATAACTTCTCCATATCCGTGTCTGTCCTCGAATTAGACAAGAAAAATTTTGTACCTTTAGATCGTATTTATTTGGTATACTCGTATAATCGGTAATAGGACCTCCGTCTTATCCAGAAATAGACTTATAACTAGTTCAACCATCGAATTGCGATCAATGCCAGTCGCTTCGTGAAGAAACTGATATTCAGGTAAAACTGGTTGAACTAGAAGCCGACTTTTAAAAAAATTGTAATAACTAAGGCCCGGTTTTTTTTAACAAATTCATAGATATTGTAAACAGTCGCGCACCTTAGATTGAGTAAATACGAATATGTGATTATATTTTAAACAGTTATTTGAAATCAAAAAATTGCGAACACCGTATTGTTGCAATCTTAATTATAAGTAATCGATGTTTGACAGTTTAAACCATGTCCTTAGCTGTATGCCTAACTACCAAAATTTTAAACTATTGCATAGTTTTTTCGCGGGCTTTGAGCGCGGCGACCGATTCCAAACCTAACACCCCCCACTCCACCTACCATGTAGCTCGGCCGCGTTCGCTTAACGTGTATGTATATGGTACGACTGTACGAAGCTCGCAAGGATCCAGACGAGCTGCTCCGAAATCGGACGAATACGTAAGCAGCTGTTTGTGAGAAAGTATATAGGTGTATAGGTATCTATCATATCTTTATAATGCCACGCTTCTTCCAGATATTTAGAGGATATCAAGTCTCAAACTTATGTTTCTTATTTCAGTTACCATAAACCTATAGTTTCAATGATAAAAAATCCTGAATAACCTACATGTATTGTAAGATAATTAACCTCTCGGGTGCGGCAACACGGATCCATGTTTGTCCCGTCGGTGCGGCACACACGGATCCATGTTTTTCGCAGTTAACTTGCATTTTAATTAATTTTGGGTATTAAAGTTATTATAACGAAGTCTAGAAAGGTTTGTTATGCATTTGCTTTATACGAACAACATTTTAAAACATTCGTTTGTCAAGTGCGCTTCAAGAGCCGTAAAAAAAACGAGTTCCAATTTCAAAGTTGACGATGACGCAACGCGATCTGTCAAGTGCCTCTTAAAACTGATTTTTTGCCGATAAGGTGATTTTGAAGGTAGTTTGTTGTTATATTTTACTTATTATACTTATTTTAGGAACCACTATCAATACGAATTGAGGCATAAATCATGCGTAATTTTGAATAGTGTTACTCAAAAAGTTACCGAGTCTATTACCTATTGAAAAGGGCTTACTCATTTGAAGGTTTTTACGCATTTATTCTTATGTTTTTATTGATAAAATGATATAATTGCGATGAGAATCTTATATAGAATATAGAATAGCAACAAAAATGTGTTAGAAAAGCTAAATATTTAAATAAACACAAATTTTTTGCCTGACGAGCGAAATTAGACGCACACATACAAAGGGCTCCCACGCCATTACTGTTCTACATCATCATCAGCGTATCGTAGTCCACTGCTGGACATAGGCCTCTCCAATAGCACGCCACTTAAAATTGTATATCGCCGTTGATTCGTGTTTGCACGCAGCCTAGCGGGAAGTCCCGGAACTATTAACACCCACACATACACAGTAGTGACGGACAATGAACAAGACGTAAACTGATCTTTGTTTATGTTTTACTAAATTATTTTGTATTGACCATAGACTTTGTGTGTCACATAATGGAACGATCAGTTTGTTCTCTTTAGCATTCAGTCATTTTCATAGAGTTTAGAGAATTCTCAGAACTTAAAAATAATAAATGAAGACTGGTCTAGCAAACGAGTCCTTTTTTTAAATAACTTGATAAATAGGTTGTTTTTTTTATGTATTGTTCCTGTCTTTTGCACTAGTTAACTAAAAAAATAAATTATTTAACTAAAAAACACTATTTCTTCATATAAATACTACGTAATTTGGTGTTCGGCGCAAATAATAGTTTGATTGTAAAGTACCAAAATGGCGAATATCTCGACAGCGAAATGTGATTTTTACAAATATGTTTCTCAATGAATTTTTACTGCAGTTATAGTGTTTTTTATATCAGTAGATAGCTTAGTTATCGAACTTTATGAGGATAATAAGTAAAATGAATAATAAACCACATAAAATAGTAAAATCATGTTTATTAACACAATAGGTGCGTAAATTAATACTTGGCTCAATTGTGAGTAAATAATAAAGCGATAACATTAGTTTAGTAATAAAATATGGCATAACCATGTACGCTTGTTATCCATCTTTTGAAAAATAATCACTTTTATAACCACCGAGCATTGTTTTTGAAAAGATTTAATCATTTTCGTACACCATGCACCGTGTTGCAAAATTTTGCAATTTCGCCGCACGGTGCATGTAACCGGAAGTACCCGTTCGCGCATCCGAAAGATTAAAATAAAAATATTTTAATCGATATAACTTCTTATTTATTCAATAAAAGAAAAAAAAAATCTTATCGGTCACCACGCGTAAAAAAACGCTTGAATTAATATCAAAGAAAAAACTTGAATTAATATAAAAAAAAACTGCGTAAATACAAAATAAATAAATACTTATAATTGCAAGTTGATAAAAAATGCTATGCAATAGCTTTACCGCGACAGTGCCACACGTTTTTTATTTGGTCAGCATGAAAGAGCAACAGCGTATATGATGTGAATAATCGTTATTAACATTTTATAAATCAGTCAATGAGATGCAGTTAATCATTACCAAAACTGTAACTATAAATAAATAAATATTCCGGACATTTAACACACAACGCCATCTAGTTCCAAGTTAAGCAGAGCTTGTGTTATGGATACTAGACAACTGATATAAATACTTACATACTTTTTTTTTGTAAATACATACATATTATACATAGAAAACACCCAAACTCCGAAACAAATATTTGCAGATCATACAAACATTTGGTCCGACCCGGGAATCGAACCCGAGACCTCAAGCTTAGCAGTCGCATACGCTACCACTACGCCACCGAGGCAGTCAAGAACTATAAACCAGATATAAAAACTTTCTTCTATCATATCGGCCTATCCCGGCCGGGATTGAGATGTGTGTGAAGGTATGTGAGATAAATTATAACCCTCATATATTTAGGAGTTTTCACACATAAAATACAGTTTCACATCAGAATATTAAAATTATACATAAAGTATAATATCGGTACATTCTTACAGAGGTAAATAACGCGTTTTTTATGACCTATATGTGTATGAATCTGTGGTTAGACCTATAAACAAAACGAAAATTGAAACCGTGCATCGTAAATAATGTCTCAAGGGTTAAGCGTTAACTAAAAGGTTGCGGTCAACGCCCCCTCCTGTTAAAAAATTAATGTGCCTACGAGCTTGTTTTATGATCAAACCCTGTAACAGAGTCATGAAATAGTAGCCGGTCCTAATGGAAAGGTAAAAGATTCTTAAGGGTAGAGGTAAGACCGAAAACCCCTTAAACCATTTTGAATGGCGTGTCAAATTGAATTTTAATGATCAATTGAATCCTTCACTTTGAAATCTATGACTATTTGTATAGAAACGTTTAAAGAATTTGAGTATTTTGAAATGAACCCTCTCTGCGAAATGGAGTAGGTAAATTCATAATAAATATGATGTTTAGAAAGATACTTCATTTTTTACTTTCTAATGAATACCTATACGTGTAAAACTTTTCGGAAAATATAGATTTAAGTTTCGCACAAAACAGGCTTTGAAACAATTTGACAAGGTGACCGTTCAAGTCTGGTCAACGTAGCAATGTAGGCTCTTTTGGTCTACTAGATTGGCTAGATATTTTGGACTATACGCATACAAAATGAATAAATTTCAAATTCATTGAATGTTTCATACTGTCGGTACAGTAATAGAGTAAAAGTTTTATTATTGAAAGCTTCAAGTTCAGGCTTCTAGTGGTACAATAAAATATTTAATAACCCAATCACACGTTGTTCAATCCTTAAAAATATTTGTAAATTGCGTGTGTGTGTGGGTACTTACTGATAAGACGTGTTTCAATTTGCTCCCTATTAATATTGTCAAATAGTGTTAACATTTGTTATTTCATATTGTACTTATAGTTTTATTAGAGTAGAAGTGTCGACCTTTCTAGTGGTGGAAACTGTTTTACATAATCCAAAGTGGTTCGAAAGTTACAACTATAATAAGTTTAAGAGTTTTTAAATAACGTTCGCCGGTCCTGACCTACCGCAACTCGCAGTTAGCGTGCGGAGCGGGACGTTCAAAAGTAAACGTTCAGTGAGCCGTGTTCGTTCTTGCAAGGGACAGTCAAAACGTGTTATCGGTGTTGTGTAATTTTATACAATTGTAAGTGTGTAATTGTATTAAAGTTCAAAACATGCCTAAGTGTTCTACATGTACCAAATACCTCTCAGTAAATGACCGTATTAGATGTGCGGGGTGTTCTGTGGCAATACATCGATCCTGTGCAACGAGTGCTCCATCGGGCAGGGCATCTCCATTGTGGTTGTGCCAGGCCTGCTCATCCGACTCATCACGATCCCCTACGGTTGGTCTCGCGGAAAGAGACGCTAAGGAAACTGATGTGGCCACTGAGTTGCGACTATTTCGCAGTGAACTCAACGCACTTAGGTCTGAGCTGCAGGAGCTTCGTGCCGATGTGGGTGAGTTTAAACAAGCAATACAGTCATGTAATGGCAGGGTGGATGACCTTGAATGCAGGGTTAATCTGCTTGAAACGCGACTCGAAGATAAGAGTGAGTTTATTCTCAACTCAGACACGCAAAACATTATCGAGGATCTGCAGCGACAGTTAAACGAACGCGATCAGGACAGTCTCCTAAATGATGTCGAAATTGTGGGGGTGTCTGAGCATAAAAGCGAAAACACACACCATATTTTGGGCGTATTGCATGCTAAACTGGGCTTGCAGGTCGATGACCGGGATGTCATGTTCGTGGAGCGGGTGGGCCCAGTGCGCCGTAATAGAACTGATGACAGCGGCACTGGCGGCAGCGCGCAGCGGCCTCGTACCATAGCGGTCCGATACACGAGACGTTCTGTCAGGGATGCTGTCCTGCGCGCCACTCGTGTAAGACGTGTACTCACGGCGGCTGATTTAGAGGTGGAGGGGGCAGCGGCCACCCAGCGAATATACATCAACGAAAGACTGACGCGAGTAAATCGTCAACTTTTCTATAAGGCGCGGGAGGCCGGGAACCGCATGAAGTGGCGGTATGTTTGGACTAAAGATGGTAAAATCATGGCTCGAAAAGAGAGCGGTCAGTCTGCTGTATTCTTACGGTCTGAACGCGATATAAAACGAGTTTTTGGCTAGTATTAGGTTGGCACTTGGCTGTTGGGTTTACTTGTTTTTTTATTGTTATTTTGTTTTTTTTTTATTTTGAAATGTGTGTCGACAATATACAATTTATTTTATTACCTATGTACCAGTACTCTATGCATAGACCCGGTACTAATATTGCTGTTGGGTTGCGTCGCGGTGTTAATTATACTACTATTTTAGTGTTTACATGTGTTTTATATTTTATTTGTTATGGACTCATCCCACATTCCCGCATAGTAGTGAAGGCAAGTTCTATGATTTTCTCTATTTTTGTTTGCAGTTACAGTCATATAATAGTGCTTTATTTGTTCGTAAACTTTACACTTATATATCGATGGCTACTAAGTATTTAAAAGTTGGATTTCATAATGCAGGGTCTCTCTCTACGAATCATGATGAATTTATAATGGCCATGACCAGCCATTCGGTCGATGTTATGGCAATTAATGAAACGTGGTTGCGGCCGGGGCAGGAAGGTCGAGCGCCTGCAGTGCCTGGCTATCGACTGCGACATATGCCAAGGCCTGCTAACATACGTGGCGGCCGTGGTGGTGGCGTCGGCTTCTACATCAGGACTGGCATCGGCGTGCGTGCATTAACTCTCCCAACTCACCTGCAGGTCGAGCAGATGTGGTTGACCTTAAGTGTTAATAAAAAAAAAATTGTAATTGGTACTGCTTATCGGCCACCCTGGCTAAGTGTGGACACGTTCTTTGATGCTATTTCGGATAGTATTAGTTCTTTTCCTCATCATGATTATATTATAATTATGGGTGATATGAATATTAATTTACAGGACAATGTCAACACTGCAACAAAAAAGTTTCACGAATTTCTCAAACACTTTAAATTGAATCAAATTATAGATTCCCCCACTCACTTTACACATTCTAGCCAAACCCTTATCGATGTAATTTGCACCGATGCACGTACTCGAAATGCATCAGTGACTCACATCAGTGAACTTGGCCATCACGCATTCCTTACTTGCGAGATCCTCTTAAAAATGGCAAAGATTCCGTCACGACATTTAGTTTACCGTCCCCTAAAACACATCGTTATGGACTATTTCACCACTGACTTGGACTCCATACCATGGAACCTATTGTCAAGCATGAGTGATGTCAACGAGATGGTACAGGCTTTTAACTTTTATATAACACAATTATTTGATGTTCACGCACCTCTAAAAAGAAGTGTGATCAAAACACGTCCTACGCCATGGATCACTGAAAATATTCGGTTAATGGTCAGGTTGAGAGATAAGGCTCATGCTAAGTATCGTAGTACTAAGCTTGAGTCACACAAATTGTATTATAAAGAACTGAAAAGGCTAACATCAACCGCTATGTACAATGAAAAAAAAGCGTATTTTACGCAAAATATAAACAATAAAATGAACGACCCTAAGGGTCTCTGGGCCAATCTTAAATCTGAAATACTACCTCCTAAAAACACTCACCTACCTAGCTACTTAAATGATCCAAATAACATTAATGATGAATTTCTCCAGGTGCCTGGTCATTGTGAAATAAGTATTTCAGATCTCACTTACTATGAATTTCATAGACACTGTGACGCCAGTTTTTCGTTGAAAGCGGTGAATGAGCTATGTATACTCAAAATACTAAAACAATTAAAATCTAGAGCTCAAGGCGTGGATCGGATATCACTTGATATGTTGACTCTCAGTATGCCTCAGTCACTAAAGACCATTACGATGATTATAAACAATTCTATTGAAAGTCATACCTTTCCGCACTTGTGGCGGCTGGCTGTAGTTCGACCAATACCAAAATGCTCTAATCCGCAGGATGTTAAGGACCTGCGTCCTATTAGCATCCTGCCATGTATGTCTAAGATTTTGGAGAGAGTTGTTTACATGCAAGTATGCGAATACCTGGAAACTAATAATTTGCTGCCGGAACTTCAGTCAGGGTTCCGTAAGCAACGTAGCACTTCCACTGCCTTGTTGGATGTTGTTGATAATATTTTGGAGGCGCGTGACAGGGGGAATGGCACGTTGTTAACCCTATTGGACTTTTCCCGTGCATTTGATTGCATTAATATATCACTATTGCTTTCCAAGCTTTCCTACTATGGCTTTGATGTTGAGACGGTGAAATGGTTTGAAAGTTATCTGTCCAATAGAGCGCAACTTGTCGAGATTACTGGAGATGATGGTGGCAAGATATTTTCTTCCCTTCGTCCGGTGACGAGGGGGGTGCCTCAAGGATCTATTTTGGGCCCTCTTTTGTTTATTCTGTACAGTGGTGATGTAACAAATTGCATTAAATTTTGTAAATACCACATGTATGCTGATGACATACAAATTTACGCTTCTTTCGATCCCACACCTGATACAACTTTAACAGCTGTAAGAGCAATAAATGAGGACCTGGACAGAATATTTGCATGGGCCCGGAGGAACGCGTTAGTTTTGAATCCTCTAAAGTCCAAGTACATGGTTTTGGGCAGTGAGAGTCAAATAGATAGGATTACAGCTGCAAACCCTCAGATCATCATTGAGGGAAATCTAATAAGCAGAGTTTTCGAGGTTCGTAACCTAGGATTAACCATGGATCCGAAGCTACAATTTGAATCTCACGTTAATAATATATTGAGTAATTGTTTTTACCGTTTAAAAATTTTGTACAGAATACGTCAGTTTCTCACCACTGACCTGCGTAAGAACCTGGTTGATTCACTAGTGTTATCAAAACTCAATTATGGTGACGTGGTGTATGGACCATGCCTACTTAAGCGTTCGGAAAGGTTACTGCAGCGGATTCAAAATGCGTGTGCTCGTTTCTGTTTCGACATACCGCGTTGGAACCATGTTACGCCATTTATAAATAAAAATAAACTTCTCAATATGGCATCTAGAAGAAAGTTACACTTCGCTACCATGCTATTTGGAATAGTAAGGAGCCAGAAGCCTAAATATCTGTTCGATAAATTGTTTTGGCTGCAAGATAGTTATTGTTATCCTGTTAGGTCGTCAGTCCATACCTTGAATGTGCCTACTCATCGCACAACAGCGTTTAGAGGTAGCTTTAAGTTCGCGGCAACAAAATGTTGGAATGACTTGCCTCCACCTATGCGAAAATTTAAAACAACCCAAACATTTAAGACAAATTTAAAAGCGTTTTTATTGGATCAACAGATGTATTCCTAATTGAAATTGGTATTTGAATTATAATTAATGGACATTGTAAACGATATTCTGCAATTATCCCGTGGTCTGCAATTATTTAAAACATTCGTACTGTATACTAAATTTGTTTCGAAACACAAATCTTCATTTTGGTTCTTCTATTCTGGACACACGAATCACCATCAAGGTGTTGCTGAAAATCAGCGCTGTATCTGTTTATGATGCAGCATTAGGCTGAGCAGCATCTGTTTTTAATGTGCACTGCGACGCAACTTTGCATCAGTATATGTGTAAAGATATATATAAATTGTTATAACATTGATTACTGTTATTTTAAGTACTTAACTATGCTTTAAGATAATGTTTCAATACTGTTTTATGTACCATTTCATTTAATTTTCTGTCGTGTTGCAATGTCGTTAAAATAAATACTTTTTTCTTTCTTTTCTTTCTTTCTAAATGAATACGGCACGTAAGTATTCGAACGAACAATCTCGTCCGTAAATTTTTAAATTTAATATATCTTTATGCAGCGGTTCAAAACGAGTATTACGTCGTATCAAATTACAGAAAAGTCAAAAAATATAAAATTCTACGCCGCCTTACCTAATGGCGTGTACGGTTGCGGACCCATTCGTACATTCGAAAGACGTTAGTTAGTTAGTGTGTTTTAATAAACAGAATATTTTGTTGAGATTTTTAGTATCTATCATTATGAGGGTTATCTTATGTTATTCTATATGTACCTATCTAATCTAAAATCGGCGAGGTATGCCTAATACGAAAGCAGACGAACAGCCAGCCCTAAAAGAAATCCGCTAAACCTCTATGCATGCCATGAAGACGAATAAAACTTGTCAAAAGATATTGTCGTGTATGGACTTAGTTGTATATAACTCTGTCGTCTCGAGCAAAGCACGCGCAATGCGCGGGGAGGGGTGGGGCACTGGCCTACCGACCGCCGCAGAGTGAAGACGTGTGCGATTGCTGGGAGCCGATATCTATCAGTAGGTAGTATAGTACCTCAGTTAGATAGTGTACATTATAGACATAAAAAATTTATACGATATGTACCGTACTATATGTAGAAGTATTGTTAAATCAAAGTTATAGATTCATTTCGTTCAGAACGTACATGCAGGACCATATTATGACAATATCTGAGAAAGCTGTTGCGAAAATCGTATTATTAAAGCGTACCTACTTGTAAATATTAGTAGGTCAGAAAATAGTTAGCATATGTTTATTTATAGGTTATCTTATCGATATTGCTTATTAGGTAAAACTTCTACCCAGCCTCGTGTACTGTTAATTCACTAGCTTCACGCTATAACATGGACATGGCATAAACAATGGACGCTTTAAAACTGGCAAAACTTTATTTTTTTAAATACTTAGTAGAAAGTTAGAACTGTTGAACTTTGTTTCATAAAAAGTGCATTCACATTTGATACCATTTTGACCTAAGAAAGAACTGTATTAGATTTTTAACCTATTTAAACGTCGTTGATAAAAACTCGAATAAAATATTAACTTTATCCAAATACCAAACAGCTGAATATTGTATGCAAGTATCTAGTAAATTTCATCCAGGGAACAGCGGGGTATCGTACTTGAGACGTAATCTCAAGTATGATACCCCGCTGTTCCCTGGATACGTGAGCATGTTAGACTACACGTGTCACTACAGGAACATATAGACCTGAATGAGACTGTTCTAGCATTGACATAAGTGATGGGAAAGAACACGTTCGATTATAAACGAAAATTTAATCCACACAGTCTTAATTTGAACAAGGCCTTTGATAAGAACTTGCGATTTGTTATGCGTTATGAAAGCTTAATTTGAATATTCGACATAGGTACATACAGTTTACCAATGTGATTACAAATCAGCATGTAAATACTCCTACCAGTCATTTATATACGATAGATATTATGTGAATATGTATTTTAAATCTCAAGTTGGGATTACGGTATTAATTTAAACTGTGGGCATTTTATACGGATAGTGTTGCAAAATATATGTAGGAATTTCGTAGTGTGTGTACAGCTTTATTTAGAAACTAACAACATCTTGCCGGACTTGTACGACGGACATAACTCGTAAGTTAATGTTTGTAAAACGAGTTTCAGTTAACGAAGTTAGTAGAGGCTAGGGAGACATTATCCTTAGTTGCTCATATAAGGGACGTAAGGGTCTGTCGCTACCTTATTGTACACATTGTCGTTAGCTTGGTAGCTTACTTCTTGATGAGTTCCTAATTGAGTAACGAGATCAAAACATTTCTTGGCATTATGTTTTAATTAAAATTATGGTTAGTTGTTTAGTAGGGATCTGTATTTGCCCGCAGTTCTGCAAGCAGATATCTTCCCTTTTTTTACATCCCTGACAACTTTTTTCTCATTATGTGATCCACAAATTGTTGTTCTGAGTCTGGATGTTCTTTGTGTCCGTTTTATATACGTGTTTGAAGTCCCCCGCGACAAGTATTACCTACTATTGTTTAGTTGTTGTATTATCATAAGTTAGAATTTACATACCTACTTAGAATATTGAGTCCCACAGTAGTTAAAGTTTTCACAATCACAATCTAGAATTTATTCACAGTTTAGATATTGATGTTTTCACATCAATTAAAAATAACATTTCATTTAAAAGAAATTACTGCACAATATTTTATAATGAACATAAAAAGGATGTATTTAAACAATTCTAAATACATTAATAAATTATTGTATCAGGTGACAATATAAAATAACTTTTGTGATATATTCTGAATGGGTCCTGGGCCGATAGACAAAGTTTGTACCTATAAAAGCACAGCGTCCGGTACCTCTGCAATCTCCAGCATCGCATAAAAGTTTCCTCAAGCTTTCATTATCAAACCCTTTTAAATCCAAAAGCCTTTTAAGTAGGTTCTTTCGAGTTGGTCAGAGGTTATTTTGCTGTTATGCATAGGTTTTTTTATACCTAATTTATGTTTTTTTTTAGAAAAAATTATCAAGAGTAGAGTGCATTGACTTTCTTACAAAGGCTGTGTTTTCATTTGTTCGAACTTTGCATGTGTAGGAACGGAGTTGGAGGCAAATAAAGATGAAGAAAACGAGAACACATGAACGCCTGCAATTTAGGAGTCACATGCAAGTTATCGGCCTTTTAGTTAGGAATACCATCTCACTTTTATTGAAGTATCAAAGATTGTATTTTTAACAATTAGATAAAACTTCCTGTTTTCGAGTTTTGGAATCTTCTGCTAGTGATAACTCTTTAAAAATAGGCTAAGGTTTATATTGAGGCTTAGGTTCATAGTACCCACTGTTCAGAATTTGTGGGTAGGTATTATATAGGATAGGTCGATTCAGTAAATACTACTAAAATATATTGAGCAACGTAATATATAGCACAATCATTTAAATACAGTAAACGTAATGGCATCAAAAGTCGATTGAGATCACGGCAACAATATACATAGGAGTACTGAACTTTCATCCGTTGGAAAATCTCCTAAAATATAAGAGCTTTTTAATATCACGTGCACGTAAAATAGAGCGTGACAGTTACGCATCGACATACATGTAAGGCGCTAAGACTATTTTAATTACAATGTGATAAAACAAAATAACCATTTATAAATAATCATTCATTCTGCTTCGGTGGCGCAGTAGTAGTGAATGCGACTGCTGTGCATGAGGTCGCGGGTTCAAATCCTGGGTCGAACCAAATTTTTGTGAGATCTACACATATTTGTTTCGGAGTTTGGGTGTTTTCTATGTATAATATATGTGGGGGAACGGGTGTAATGTTCCTCCCAACACAAAGGGAGGATCCTCCAACCAAGCGAGGTGAACATGCCTGGCGGGCTACTGCCCAACAGTTGATGTTGGGATGTTGTATATACGAGTATGATAATCGGCGCGACAGCTATTTATTGCGCAATTCAGGATTTGTAGTTACTCCGTGTAGTGCATTACTTCGTAGTTCAGTGTATCTTCGGTAGATGGCGCTGTAGTAGGTTATTGTTGTGTTATATGTGGAAGTCGCCACATCAGTCCCCTCCAAGACCGGAGGTCGATAAATTGTTGAGTCAGCTGTCTGTGCTCCGTTGTGGAGCTTTACAGTGCCAGGAGTGAGCAGTTCCAGTGAGTCGGAACTGAATGCCGCTAGTCCCAGTGAGTCGGGGTTGAAGTCCGCTGATACCAGTGAGTCGAGGCGATTGATGGTAGTGGCTGGCTGCTGCGTAGACGGGAGAGATGTGCTCTGCTTACATGGGCCGTAGGTGCAATGTGCTGTGCCTAGACGCTGTAGAGGCCGTAGGAGTAACCAGCCTGGAGCGGTCGCATCCTGCGTGTGGTGCATCCCTGTTGAGACCGAGGTTGCTGGCTGGCTGAGACTAGCTGTGGGAGTGAATATGATGGTGGCGCTGATCTGCTTCCTTAAAGGCTGCTTCCTATCACGTCGGGGTCACCATTGTGGGAGAACGGGTGTAATGTTCCACCCAACACAAAGAGAGGATCCTCCAACCAAGCGAGGTGATCATGCCTGGCGGGCTACTGCCCAACAGTTGATGTTGGGATGTTGTATATACGAGTATGATAATCGGAGCGAGAGCTATTTATTGCGCAATTCAGGATTTGTAGTTACTCCGTGTAGTGCGTTGCTTCGTAGTTCAGTGTATCTTCGGTAGATGGCGCTGTAGTAGGTTATTGTTGTGTTATGTGTGGAAGTCGCCACATCAGTCCCCTCCAAGACCGGAGGTCGATAAATTGTTGAGTCAGCTGTCTGTGCTCCGTTGTGGAGCTTTCCAGTGCCAGGAGTGAGCAGTTCCAGTGAGTCGGAACTGAATGCCGCTAGTCCCAGTGAGTCGGGGTTGAAGTCCGCTGATACCAGTGAGTCGAGGCGATTGATGGTAGTGGCTGGCTGCTGCGTAGACGGGAGAGATGTGCTCTGCTTACATGGGCCGTAGGTGCAATGTGCTGTGCCTAGACGCTGTAGAGGCCGTAGGAGTAACCAGCCTGGAGCGGTCGCATCCTGCGTGTGGTGCATCCCTGTTGAGACCGAGGTTGCTGGCTGGCTGAGACTAGCTGTGGGAGTGAATATGATGGTGGCGCTGATCTGCTTCCTTAAAGGCTGCTTCCTATCACGTCGGGGTCACCATTGTGGGGGAACGGGTGTTATGTTCCACCCAACACAAAGGGAGGATCCTCCGACCAGGCGAGGTGATCATGCCTGGCGGGCTACTGCCCAACAGTTGATGTTGGGATGTTGTATATATGATAATCGGTGCGAGAACTATTTATTGCGCAATTCAGGATTTGTAGTTACTCCGTGTAGTGCGTTACTTCGTAGTTCAGTGTATCTTCGGTAGATGGCGCTGTAGTAGGTTATTGTTGTGTTATATGTGGAAGTCGCCACAATATATATTTTTTTTTTTTAATTAATTCTGTAGATGTCGTAGTATAATACTCGTAGGTTTATTCATGTTATATATTTTTTCTTTATATTGCCTTTATTTTTATTCAGTTTGTCGGTATAATAGTTCTTTTTTAGTGTTATAAGTAGGTATTCTAAAATGTTATGTAGTTTAAAAATTGGTTTATAAGTACCCGATTGGCTGGATTTTTCTTTACAGCCTTATTCATCTTATCTCTTTTTTTATATATTTTACTACTCCCACTGTAATCCACGGTTTTAATGGTCTGATACGTTTATGATTTTTTCTAACTGTTGTATTGGCATTTATGTTTCCTAATTTTGTTATAATTATTTGAGTAGCTTCATTTCTCTTGTCTCTCTCCTAATTACTTCATCTGGAAATTAGTATAGATCGTTCCCCTTTTAATTCCCCAAACATCGATTTATGCCATCCATATCACCATCAATTGATAAGACACTTGCTCTTGATTTGTGTGCATGTGTCCAATAGGATAGGCGAATAATCAGTCAGTTCGTCAAAAACAAAAGTTTGTGTTTTAACTATAAAATGGTCCTGGTAATGGTACCGGTAATGGTGGTGGTAATGTACTTTGTCTAGTAGGATAATTAATTCGTTGCTTTTTTTTTATCTGTTTTTTGGACTTAAAAAAAAAACTCCCACATTAGGAATAATCATCCTGTGTCGTGGGGGACTTTACAAACATACATGAAACGGCCACAAAGAACATCCAGACTCGGGACAACAATTCGTGGATCACACAAAGTGTTGTACCGCGTGGGATTTGAACCCACGACACTTGGCGCAGTAGCAAGCGGCAAGGCGACCGCTGAAACCACTCGGCCAACCCTGCAGGCAAAGCTTTAGACCATAACTAGTCATCAGACCAAGATAAGTTGAAGAATTACTGTTAAGATTACTGGGCACGATATGCAGATTTAAGTCGTCTTCAATATCAATACTTTATATTTGTTCCAGGTACTTAATATACTGTCTAGAGAGTTTATATAACTGATTGAATTCCTAAAACTTGACGGACCATAATTGCAGACAACACAAATATCAATACGGTTTCCCTGCGAACAATTTGGTTCGAACCAAGTAGTTTCATACACGTCCCGCACATGTACAATAACTCCATCACTTTTATTTAAGGAGATTTTCGTTTTAAACATGTTATAGTTATTTGAAGTTGGTGGTAAGGAATGTTTGTTAAACATTTGTAAAACATTAAATACTATTTGCAAAATCGATAAATCGGTGAACGTCATATATCACCAATTTATGTTGTAATCAAGTCAAAATTAAAAAAACGCGTGCGGCGGTGGCTGTGCAATTTTGTAAATAAATAGCATGAATTGTTATTCATTAGTCTTACTTGGGAATGGCTGGACTGATTTCTAATTTAAATCTTACTAATTTTGGTATTAAAATAATTGTGTAAGTCTATGAAAACTCTTTTCTTAATATACATAACAATAAGAATATTAAGAAAATCAAGAAGAAAAGAAGAAGAAAGAAAAACAAGGAGACATCAGAATAAGTAAAACAAAAATCATTTTTAATATTATTAATTCGACAATTTCAAATACACAATTATTAAAAAAAACATTATAAAAATACCTGTCTTCATTTTTATCCTTTACTTCATATCGTTGTCCTTATTATACGAGTACGATAAGTGTTGTAATGTAGTTTAAACAGTTTCTACATTAATTAATTGCCATTTGTAAGCCAAATTTCCCTATTGTCGTAAATGTTTTAACAGTAGAATATAATTTATTGTAATGTGTTGTCATAAGTAAATATATGTATTTAAAATTGTATTTTTGTTCGACAACAGCAAGCTCTTATAATCGCTATATTTATTTCCCTTTCAAAGATTCTCATAGAATTTAATGGCAAGCATTGTATGTATTCATGTAATTTCTGTATGTCTCGGTGGAAAATAATTTTACGAATACATTGGCCATCACGATCAATCACTAGTCGTCAGGATGTTTTTAAGTGAAAACATCACATACTTTTGGCTACAATATTTAAGGTAACGCAGATCTATACTGATTTTCCTCCAGTTCAGAAAAAAAGGTTCTCTGTGATATATGTTTAAAATATATATATTTATAATGATTATACAACCATGTATTACTACTACTATCCAATAGTCCACTGCAGGACATGGGTTTCTGCAGGAAATAATCAACATCGTGGATGTCAGCAATAGCTATTCAACATGTACAGGCACATACATACTTAAGAGTCGTTAACCACTAAAAATATTTAGATATGTAGATATATTGTTTGCTGTAAAAAAACTGTAAAATGTTATTGATTTATCGTGTTAAATTTTATGTGTACAGTGATTTTTTATTTGTTCAGTTGTGGCAAATAATATAAATGTCGAATATTAATTGTGTACCTGTTGATTACGTACAATTATATATTTTAGCATTTCATTGGTGTAACGGTTGTATTGTAAAGTATTAACAACAGAACACACGTTATGTTGGTGGTACTACTGCTTCTTTTAAATATGTCGGATACTACCTTTATCTTGCGGAAGCATAATTGGTGGCATCGTAAGTAATACATACATAATATACATTTCTGTACTTTTACGTTTTTAATTTATATACATTTACACGCCTTTTTTGCATACTTATTGTAAGACAATAGAAATATTGTTTGGACAATAAATCTTTCAAATCTTGTAACTAACTATTTTGACTGCAGTTCCTCTGCAAACTTCAGCCCAAAACACCAAAGGCATAGATGTACCATTAATTTTTCCATTCAAGTCAGAATGTTTTTACTGCCATTTTTTCATCTGGTCTCACGAGACGAGTGACAATATCTTTTATATAGTCTAGGGAGACATACAACTATATATATATATATATATATATATATATATATATATATATATATATATATATATATATTTGTATGTCTGTTCTCAGTAAGGGTATTAACATATTACTTACTTATATAAAAAAATACTTACCTACTCAATTCTCACTTATTTCAATGAACTCTATTCAGTAATTTTCAGCTGCATCCGCCTGGTAAGTCAGTATTTAATTAAGTTTACTCAAGCCACGTATCGCGATCGATGTGTTAATTCAGGCCTGACCCCTGGTCCAAAGGATTCCATTGCAAAAAAACAAACACTATGGTCAGGTCTGAAAGGGTTTAAAACTCACTGTAGTAAATCCAGGTATTTTCTAAGACGGGGAATCATTAAGAATCCCTACCGACTTCAAGGTTTTAAGATGTATGTGTATTACGGGCAGTTCAATTAATAGATTTGGAGATCTGGTTTGTGGAAGAATATTATTTCCATTTACTTTCCTGTCTTCCAATTAAATACAAAACAGGACCTTCTGGGAACACGAGACGTTAAATTTTGTGCACAGTGACTTTGGGGCAGTAATATCCTCTTAGCGAAATATCAGGGTTCTAGCAAGTTGAACTTTTCACAGTGATAACTAACGTGAAGTTCTGGCATTGTTCCACGTAAGTGCACTCATTCCTCAGCAATGGTGGTACACATATAAACTAGAAATAGATCTGATCAGCAAAGAGCAAAGGGAATCTAGCATTTTTTCAAAGAAAAGACTTGATGAGGCAAAATTGGAACTCAAAAGTTTGAAATAATAAGATGGATATTAACATGGGAGAGCCACGCTTCGGCATGAATGGGCTGGCTCGACCGGAATAAAATCACAATTAAATCCAATGCTCACCGAATGTTTTTTTAATTGTTGAAATGTTTGTTTTTAATTATTACTTTCTTATTCCTATTGCTTTTTTTTTACTTTATAATAACGTGATCTATTGTTAATTCATTTAATGACGCACGAATTTTATTTTGTAAGACCAGAGAAGGAAAGACCGGTTAAATGGCATTTGAATATGGTGGTGGTGGATTATATATGATTTGAAAATAACTTTTTGTATTACAACGCTTTGTGCGTTATCGCTACTTGTTTACCAAAAGTGTTTTAGTTCCTTTTTATTTATTTAACAGCATTGCACAAATGTGGACCATATGAAGTAGCGAGTTTTTGCAAAAGAATTTGCCCACCTCAATCATGCGACAGCTTGTCTCACAAATATTTTTGTCCGAAAACACATTGTAGTCCTGGTTGCAACTGCATTGACAAATATTTAAGAAATTCTCTTGGTGTTTGTGTTCCGATCGAGCAATGCTATACAGGTACTTATAAATATTCTAACAGCAAACAAATAGACCACAGTCGAAAGTAATGGTCATGGTTGGAAGCAATTTGAACTTAGCTTACGTAAAATATTTTAGTCCTCGAACAAAATGTGACATTGTTACTTTCAACCCACATATTCATCTATTTCCTTTCTAACATACTATTTTCTGGTTTTTCACTTCTGTTCGATTTTTATTTATTTTTTTTGTTAGTATATATATATTTTTAAGTTTGTAAAGGTGATGATGGAGGTGTCAATGGGGGGATAATAATAACATTATGTACCCTATTTACACTTTTATTACATTTAAAATTTATTGTATTTCTATTTTTTATATTTGTGTGAACTTGCTTGTGCATGATGTGGTCTCCTATAAGTGAGGGAGCACATAACTTGTTATCCTACTAATTACTTTTGTCTTGTTTTTGTGTATTCCTCGTTGTGAGATCCTTAAATAAATAAATAAATAAATAAATAAATAGTAAGATTTGACAAAACAATGATAGGGACAAATATCTCTTAAAGACTATCTTTGACCATATTTTTAAAGTAAACTTTTCTAAACTGTACTTAGTACACTAGTAACAAATTTCCCAAAACTAAAATCAAATCAAACGTGAACAGTAATTTTTATAACAAAAAAACAAATGTTTTTTTATATCGAAATCGTGAAGACATTCTAAATTTAAGTTTAATTGGCAATTTGTCATAAACACCTGTTATTTCAATAAAGCTGTATGAACTGCACGTTGTCCAAATACTGATAATTAGGTTTTTATCTATTCGTGAGTAATTTAATAATCATTACTCATTCAATGTATTTATATAGTTTTATTTGTTTAACAAGATTGTTATTTTGCTTTGTAATTTTGCTAGTTAGGGGATATGTTTTTTCATATTAACGGGTATTATGAATAACTTTTAAATATTTTTAGATTCGTATCATCCTATGATTAATAGAAGAAATGCTATTACGTGGTATCGAAATTGGTATCAGCTTATTAAATTTGGTCTAATGGACTTTTTTACGAATTTCATATTCCGACGCTGAATCATCACAATGTTCTGTTTCTGTTTCTTATTCTTCAACTTCTCATCAAACTGGGCTAGACAGCGGTTGGTTGTATAGACATTTGTTACTTTTTAATAATTCTCAAGGGTTTGCGTCAAGTCACAATAACATAAACCAGCCCTCTATAGTGTAAGGTATACATATAACTGTCTCAAACTGAACTTCGAATAACGTTATAATAATGATGATAATGGTTGCGACATATGGCTTCTACGTAAGTGTTTGTGATAGGAGTGTAAGTACGAGGGTAACTCTAAGCTGCAACTGTTAAACTTATACTTTAGCCAGTAAGCTATCGTCAATGTACATTACTAAATTGTGATTTGAAAAGCTTTTACTAGTTTTCATTCATTTATACCTTTTTCATTTACGGTATTCCAGTGCCGTCCTGTCCAGTAAATGAGCAATTTGTGAGAGATGACGTCAGCTGCATAAGAACATGTGGAAATAGATTGCTGCCATGGAAAGCAAAAGGAGCTTGTGTACCTTATACAGGGTGTGCTTGCAAAACTGGTTACATAAGACAGTATGACAATGGAACTGGACCTTGTATACCAGAGAAAAGTTGCCGTAAGATTTTACTACATAAACTTTGATTGCGTATAGACTATAATATAAACAATTTTGTTTGACACTAATTTATTAATGAATGGATGACATAATTTTGGCCAAACGATGGTTTAGATACAAAATTAGAAACAGTGTAGGTAGCCCTAGCAGCAGTTTCTAAAATTTCTACTTCATTTCCAATGGGTAATTCAGACATGTTTTTGTGTAAATCTGTAAAAATCTATTTGTTTTAATCAAACCTGGCATTTTTAAAAGTGGACAACTTCTGAATGAACTGCTAGGATTTCATGTAGCAATTCAGTGCACTTGATGTAATAATAAATACCACAGTCGTTGATCGTTGTCGTTGACATTAACAAGTAGTTGAAAGAAATATCTGAAGATATATTACGTTTCAATATTATTTTTCATGGAAATAGCTAAAATTTTGGAAGAATGTGGTATAAATGAGGTGCACTCTAGCTGCAAAATTGTTTGTCCTCCTCAAAGTTGTGATAGTATCTACACCTCTTACCTATGTTTGAATACTGAATGTAAACCCGGATGTAACTGCAAAGATGGATATCTCAGGAACTCTGAAGAAGTATGCATTCCTGGAGACAAATGCCCCTCAGGTAAGTGTTGTTAGGTCTCATGAAATACATATCATATTATACGTAAGTACGATAATCACATTGATTAAATTTCACTTGTGAATTTGTAGCTAACCAACAATGCAGCGATCCTAATGCGTCCCCCAAAAATTGTCCAAGTTCGTGTCAACCGACTTGTGACCAACCAAATACTAAAGACATAATTTGTACCCGGCAATGTCTTCCGGGTGGCTGTGTCTGCAACCCGGGATACATATTAAATGCAACTAAAGGAACTTGTATTAAAAAAGAGCAATGTCCGAAAAATCGTAAGCATTATTATTTAAGTATGCATTGATATATCATTAGATAACGTATACAACAATACATTAGATAACAATTAAAGTATACACAAGAATTTAAATATACATTTAATGTCTGTTGGCTTCTTTGAGTCTTTTTATATCATCACTAAGTTAGCTTTATGTATTGGTGTTATTAAACAAAGAAGAGAACAAAGTAATCTCTTTGCATAAGTTCTTGCTGACGTATCTTGAACTTACCACAAGAAACATTTTCTTTGACAGTTATAACTATTGAATTCTCTATTTTCGATAGATATATTTTTCTTAAGAAATTCTTCTAAAAGGAAAGAACATGAAATAATTAAAATTCGTCTAACCAATTGGGCCACAGGCATGTTTAAGCTTTGTTAATAAAAGTGTGAAAGTGTAGCAAATAAAGTCATGAATTGGTCGTGAAATCACCTCTTTCTGTTAAGTGGTAGAAACACAGTGGATGGACGTGATGATAAAAATACTGTTTTTGGTTATTTATTATTTTAAACATGATATATCATAGTCATATATATATATATATTTATGGAGCGAATGATTGTTTCATTGTATTTTGAAATTGCTAGCTAACCAAAAATGCGACGATCCTAACGCCTCACCTCAAAATTGTCCAAGTTCGTGTCAACCGACTTGTAACCAACCAAACACTAAAGATGCGATATGTACCTCGCAATGTCTTCCGAGCGGCTGTGTCTGCAATCCAGCATACATTTTAAATGCAACTAGGGGAACATGCATTAAAAAAGAAGAATGTTCCATAAAGCGTGAGTATTACATTTGAGTATGCATTACAGCATTATTATTACACTGTCTGGTGCAATGTGGTGAAAACATAGTGATATGCCATAAGCTCAGAACAAATTATTTTGTAATAAGCTAAATAATCACAAGTGTCAGCAATCCGGGATATATTTTAAATGCAACAAAAGGAACATGTATTAAAAAGAAGAATGTCCGAAAAAGCGTGAGTATTATATATAAATATGTTTTACTGTATATTTGTGTCACTGTATTAGAGTGTCAATTATTAAGACAATAACACAAGAATACTGCTAAGTGGTCAAAACATAGTGATACAGCATAAACTCAGAACAAATTATTCTGCAGTAACCTATTAGTTTGTAGAAATGTGTAATCATAAGAAACATATTTTTTATTATTGAAATAAAATTTTAATTGATTTCGCACATTTTCAGCTAACCAGAAATGCAATGACCCTAATGCGACTCCCACAAAATGTCCTAGTTCTTGCCAACCGACTTGTGATCAACCCAGTACTAAAGACGTGATTTGTACCTCGGAATGTCTTCCGGGCGGTTGTGTCTGCAATCCAGGATACATATTAAATGCAACTAGAGGGACTTGTATTAAAAAAGAAGAATGTCCGAAAAAGCGTAAGTATTTAATTTAAGTATGCTTTATTGTACATCGGTATCAGAGATTTATTTATCAAGCGCATAATACAAGAATATTGCTAAGTGGTAAAAACATAGTTATATGGCAAAAGGTAATAACTAATTATTCTCTACTCACTTCTTCTTTGTATACAAATCATGAGGAACATACAAATTTTAATACTTGAATAACTTTTTATGGAATTTTTAAATTTGCAGCTGACCAGAAATGCAGTGATCCTAATGCGTCTTCCAAAAGTTGTCCTAGTTCTTGCCAACCGACTTGTGACCAACCCAACACTAAAGACGTGATTTGTACCTCGGAATGTCTTCCAGGCGGCTGTGTCTGCAATCCAGGATACATATTAAATGCAACTAGAGGGACTTGTATTAAAAAAGAAGAATGTCCGAAAAAGCGTAAGTATTTAATTTAAGTATGCTTTATTGCACATCGGTATAAGAGATTTATTTATAAAGCGCAAAATACAAGAATACTGCTAAGTGGTGAAAACATAATGATATAGCATAAGTTCAGAACGAATTATTTTGCTGTACCCTATTAGTTTGTGGCGACCTCCACATACAGCGCCATCTACCGAAGACACACTGAACTACGAAGTAACTACATGGAGTACTATCAATCCTGAATCGCGCAAATAGACGTTCTCGCGCCGATTGTCATATATACAACATCCCAACATCAACTGTTGGGCAGTAGCCCGCCAGGCATGATCACCTCGCCTGGTCGGAGGATGCTCCCTTTGTGTTGGGTGGAACATGATACCCGTTCCCCCACAAGTTTGTAGAAATGTGTAATTATGAGAAACATATTTTTTATTAATGAAATGTAGTTTTCATCGTATTTGCAAATTTGCAGCTAATCAGAAATGCACTGACCCTAATGCGTCTCCCAAAAAATGCCCTAGTTCTTGTCAACCGACTTGTGACCAACCTAACACTAAAGGCGTGATTTGTACCTCGGAATGTCTTCCGGGCGGCTGTGTCTGCAATCCAGGATATATATTAAATGCAATTAGAGGGACTTGTATTAAAAAAGAAGAATGTCCGAAAAAGCGTAAGTATTTAATTTAAGTATGCTTTATTGTACATCGGTATCAGAGATTTATTTATAAAGCGCAAAATACAAGAATACTGCTAAGTGGTGAAAACATAATGATATAGCATAAGTTCAGAACGAATTATTTTGCTGTACCCTATTAGTTTGTGGCGACCTCCACATACAGCGCCATCTACCGAAGACACACTGAACTACGAAGTAACTACATGGAGCACTATCAATCCTGAATCGCGCAAATAGACGTTCTCGCGCCGATTGTCATATATACAACATCCCAACATCAACTGTTGGGCAGTAGCCCGCCAGGCATGATCACCTCGCCTGGTCGGAGGATGCTCCCTTTGTGTTGGGTGGAACATGATACCCGTTCCCCCACAAGTTTGTAGAAATGTGTAATTATGAGAAACATATTTTTTATTAATGAAATGTAGTTTTCATCGTATTTGCAAATTTGCAGCTAATCAGGAATGCACTGACCCTAATGCGTCTCCCAAAAAATGCCCTAGTTCTTGTCAACCGACTTGTGACCAACCCAATACTAAAGGCGTGATTTGTACCTCGGAATGTCTTCCGGGCGGCTGTGTCTGCAATCCAGGATATATATTAAATGCAAGTAGAGGGACTTGTATTAAAAAAGAAGAATGTCCGAAAAAGCGTAAGTATTTAATTTAAGTATGCTTTATTGCACATCGGTATCAGAGATTTATTTATAAAGAGCAAAATACAAGAATACTGCTAAGTGGTGAAAACATAATGATACAGCATAAGTTCAGAACTAATTATTTTGCTGTACCCTATTAGTTTGTGGAAATGTGTAATCATGAGAAACATATTTTTTATTAATGAAATGTAGTGTTCATCGTATTTGCAAATTTGCAGCTAACCAGAAATGCACTGACCCTAATGCGTCTCCCAAAAAATGCCCTAGTTCTTGTCAACCGACTTGTGACCAACCTAACACTAAAGACGTGATTTGTACCTCGGAATGTCTTCCGGGCGGGTGTGTCTGCAATCCAGGATACGTATTAAATGCAACTAGAGGGACTTGTATTAAAAAAGAAGAATGTCCGAAAAAGCGTAAGTATTTAATTTAAGTATGCTTTATTGCACATCGGTATCAGAGATTTATTTATAAAGAGCATAATACAAAAATATTGCTGAGTGATAAAAAGATAGTGATATGGCAAAATGTAATAACTAATTATTTTCTACTCACTTCTTCTTTGTATACGAATCATGAGGAACATACAAATTTTAATACTTGAATGATTTCTATGGAATTTTTAAATTTGCAGCTGACCAGAAATGCAGTGATCCTAATGCGTCTCCCAAAAGTTGTCCTAGTTCTTGCCAACCGACTTGTGACCAACCCAACACTAACGACGTGATTTGTACCCGGCAATGTCTTTCGGGTGGCTGTGTCTGCAACCCGGGATACATATTAAATGCAACTAGAGGAACTTGTATTAAAAAAGAGGAATGTCCGAAAAAGCGTAAGTATTATTATTTAAGTATGCATTGATTTATCACTGGATTATACACGAGATTTTAAATATTTATTTAATATCTGTTGGCTTCTTTGAGTCTTTTTATATCATCACTAAGTTAGCTTTACGTATTGGTATTTTTAAACAAAGAAAAGAACAAAGTAAACTCTTTGCATAAGTTTTTGTTGTCGTATCTTGAACTTACCTCAAGTGATTTTTTCTTTGAATGTGTTAACTCTATTGAATTGTCTATTTTCGATGGATAATTTTTGAAGTGAAACTTCTTTATCGGGGTTGTCAAAAAATTTAGTGAAACATTTTTTCGTTACGCGTAACATTTATCCGTTACGTGACGCGTCACATTTATCCGTTACGCTATCTTTTTGAAGTGAAACTTCTTTATCGGGGTTAAAATAAAATGTTTTATCATTATTGAGAGTAGTTATATACTTCAAAAAAATTTTAAAAAATACAAAAAACATTTTCAAACACAAACAGGACCAAATTAATACTACAATGAAATATCACATTACAAACAATATTATTTTATTTAGTCCACAATGTAAATAACTACACACATCACATTCCACAAACTTACTTCATTCACACCACAGATCGCGAAATATTTACTCAGGTCTCGCTCCTTAACTTTTATTGCACTTGAAATAAGAATTGTCACGAATATTGCTGGTTTATAAGTCTTTTGTCGTTATACCTTACGTCGACATATGATATTTATTTTTTGAAAAATAACGTCATAAAGAAGTTTCACTTCTTACGAGTGTACGCTAGTACACGCAACTTCTTTTTTTATTTCTTCAGATTTCTTTTGATGAATTTTCATCTAAAAATAAAGTACAAAAATGATTTAAATTCTTCTAACCAATCGGGCCACAGACACGTTTAAGCTTTGTTAATTAAAGTGTGAAAGTGTAACAAATAAAGTCATAAATTGGTCGAAAAATCACGCCATTCTGCTAAGGTCTTAGATTGGGGTAGACTTAATTTGGTCCAATTCAACCCGACAAAGATATAAATTTGCGCGTTCACCATTAAAAAACTACCGTGGGTCGTATGTCCTCGTTTTGAAGACACTCCCATACCTGCCTCAGCCAATATTGGAATACTTGGTGTCGACCCAGTTGATCAACCCAATACTAAAGACGAGATTTGTACCCGAAAAAGGGTGGCTGTGTCGGCAATCCGGGATATATATTAAATGCAACTAGAGGTACTTGTATTAAAATAGAGGAGTGTCCAAAAAAGCGTGAGTATTTTACTTAGGTATGCATAACTTTGTGTACAGTAGTAACTGATACATATCAAATCATTAACCCTCGAGGCCAAAACATAATTAGGTAATGTGTTATAATGTTAATTAGAGTCTTCTTTACAGCTCCTAAATGTAATGATGACCCCAACGCTATGATATTTGACTGTCCTACATCTTGCCCACCCACTTGCGATCAACCAGATACTAGCAGCCAGCCCTGTAATGCCGCATGTGATCCCAGTGGTTGTATGTGCAAAGGCGGATATATTTTATCTAAAATTGGCGGGAAATGTATTCTGCCACATGAATGTCCAGGTCTGTTATACCATATATTTAAGGCGAAGTAAGTAGGTTTTTGCAAATATGTACTTAGCCACTAGTTATATGAGATTGTGTAAGAAGTAGAGTAATTTTTGTTACCGTCATCATATCACATCAACAGTTTTTAATATTTATCTGCTGGATAAAGGCCTCTCCTTATACAGGGGTTCGGCTTGCTAGCTAGGTCTGTTTAAATTTTTCACGTCTTGTTACTCCTATGGGATGAATAAAGATGGTGACACTCTGTATCTTCTTAATCAATTACTACACACATAATTCTCATAAATAGGACATTTTTCGATAAAGTTGTTGTGTTGAATGATGATTAAGGCTTTAGTGGGGTGCTGAGCTAGAATACCTCCTCGTGGTGCACACTGGAAACGTTGTCGATGGCGCCGTTTCTACTTTAATTATTTTGAAGAGGGCATTACCGCCATCCGCCAATATTCTAGCACGAAGAGGAAGCCAAATTCCTTGACTGTCTGGTCCAGACCTGGTTCAATAGAGTGGTTGTATCTGCTGGTCGCTCTTCAGAGCACTGAGAAAGAAAACCTCGTTAAAAACATTCTCCGACCTATCATGGGTCGGAGTTTCTCTGCTGTAAGCGGTCGTGGTTATGTCTCGCGACTCTGATCGGGGGCGAAGGTCTTGGCTTATTTGTCATTTCGTAGAAGGAGGCAGCGGAGAGTGTCCGGGAGGACGACCTCTTCTCGGACCCAATAAGCCGCCGGCGAACCGGGTGACGGAGGCGCGCTTACCAGCGCTTCGTGCGGTTTGAGTTGGTCCGATTCTGTTAGACCACTCCGCCGCAAAACCCCGGTGAGGGGACGGCCCGTAGGGGTTCCTACACGTAAAAAAAATAAAAAAATAGTATAAATTTCTGACCTGTTTGAACAAGTGCTTACCACGTCCCAAATCCATCTGTAACCAATGCATATTCTTCTTGCATCACCTGCGTAATTTTGTTTTTCTTTTCTGTATAAACTGTATTGTGAGTGCAGTGATAGCGTATGCGATTGCAGTGCTGAGGTCTCGAGTTCGATTCCCGGGTCATGTCAATATTTGTATGGGGAAATTTCTGTACCTACCTTTTCGGGCACATAGTCGTGTAAATATATTTCCATGAATGTTTTCCTTAGGTGGTGCTCCACAATGTTCTGGTAACAAAACCTTCTCTGGCTGTTATGTAGACTGTCCGAATAGATACTGTCCAGGAGATAACAGCGACGCATTAGTGATTTGCGATCCAATATTCCCTTGTCCATCAGGCTGTGGTTGTATGAACGGTTATCTAATGTTAAATAGCGAATAATTATCACAGTTACATTGATTAATGGTACATTTGATAGTATTAGCGAATCACATTGAACTCAAATTTCCACTGTCGGTCGCGAGCAATGAAACGTTATGATGTTTATAATTTAACTCTACTAAAATATAATCGTGAGTGACACTAGTATTATATACTAGGTAAGTGCTGTCTCTTGCATATTTACCGAAATTTTGACAATGTAATACTTAATAAAATAAAGTGCAATACTCGTAAGTCGAGATATTAAAACTATACAAAACATCGCAAGAGAGGATAATTATTTCTTAGATATATATGAGTTAAATTTTCAATCGAATAACCCTAATTATTTGCCATTCATATATTGTGTTAGTAATTAGTGTTCAAATTTAAACGTTATTTTATGTATATTAACGTTAAAATTAAAAAGTATTGTAACGTTTTAGCACAAATTCAATGCACGGGACCAAATGAAATATGGGATCCCGCCCCCTTAAAATGTATTCGAGAGAGATGTGAAGATGTTAATGTTGATACCGAATGTGTAGACGTATCAACTGCACCTCCAAAATGTGTTTGCGAACCTGGTTATTACAGGGACACTAACAATGTTTGTGTACCTGCTTCTGAATGTGGTGAGTTATGGAGGAAGTAAACCATTTTTATTTTATTTACGACTTCATGCGCTATGTACATTGGTGATGGTACATTTTAGGCATTCTCTACCAGCCACCCTAGGGGGGGAGGGGTGTTAATATGTTTTGATCAATATCTATAATAATGTATATAATTTTCAAGTCACGTTGTTGGTTACTAACTAACTAATTTTCATGTGTCTTTATTAAATACGAGTATTTTGACGTGTCTGTTGGCTTCTTTGAGTCTTTTTATATCATCACTAAGTTAACTTTACGTATTGGTATTATTAAACAAAGAAAAGAACAAAGTAAACTCTTTGCATAAGTTTTTGTTGACGTATCTTGAACTTACCGTACTTAAGTGACTTTTTCTTTGACTGTGTTAACTCTATTTTCCCGAAACTTTCTGCCGCACACAGCAAAACTGTAGAATGACCTGTCGCTTGCGGTGTTCCCAGACTAATATGACCTTCAAACCTTCAAGAAAAGAGCGTACTCCTATCTAAAAGGCCGGCAACGCGCTTGTCTCGTCGCCTGTCGCCTCTGGTGTTGCGGGTGTCCATGGGCGGCGGTAGTTGCTTTTGCTCGTTAGTTCACCATATAATAATAAAAAAACGTGGTGAAAACACAGTGAATGGACGTGATGATAAAAAGCTGTTTTTGGTTATTTAATATTATAAATATGATTAATCATAAATATGCATATTTAGGGAGTGAATTATTATTTCATTGTATTTTGAAATTGCCAGCTAACCAAAAATGCGACGATCCTAACGCCTCACCTCAAAATTGTCCCAGTTCGTGTCAACCGACTTGTGACCAACCAAACACTAAAGATGCAATATGTACCTTGCAATGTCTTCCGAGCGGCTGTGTCTGCAATCCGGGATACATTTTAAATGCAACTAGGGGAACTTGCATTAAAAAAGAAGAATGTCCCATAAAGCGTGAGTATTACATTTAAGTATGCATTACTGCATTATTATTACACTATCTGGTGCTATGTGGTGGAAACATAGTGATATGCCTTAAGCTCAGAACTAATTATTTTACAATAAGCCAATAGTTTGCAAAGGAATCACAAAAAAATACATTTTTATTTATGAAATGTAATTTCTTTATATTCCAAAATTTGCAGCTAACCAGAACTGCAATGACCCTAATGCGTCTCCCAAAAAGTGTCCTAGTTCTTGCCAACCAACTTGTGACCAACCCAACACTAAAGACGTGATTTGTACCTTGGAATGTCTTTCAAGCGGTTGTGTCTGTAATCGAGGATACATATTAAATACAACTAGAGGAACTTGTATTAAAAAAGAAGAATGTCCGAAAAAGCGTGAGTATAGAATTAAAGTATGCTTTACTGCATATCTTTGTCACTATATCAAAGCGTTTAATAAGACAATAACAAAAGCATACTACTAAATTGTAAAAACATAATGATACAGCATAAGTTTAAAACAAATTATTTTCTGTAACCTATTAGTTTGTAGAAATGTGTAATCATGAGTAACATATTTTTTATTATTGAATTGTAAACTCCACTGTATTTGCAGCTAACCAAAAATGCACTGACCCTAATGCGTCTCCCAAAAAATGTCCTAGTTCTTGTCAACCGACTTGTGATCAACCCAATACTAAAGACGTGATTTGTACTCGGCAATGTCTTTCGGGTGGCTGTGTCTGCAATCCGGGATATATATTAAATGCAACTAGAGGAACTTGTATTAAAAAAGAGAAATGTCCAAAAAAGCGTGAGTATTTTACTTAGGTATGCATAACTCTGTAATACAGTAGACACTGTGCAGTACAATAGTAACTGATACATATCAAATCATTAACCCTCGAAGCCAAAACATAATAAGGTAGTTTATTATAATATTAATTAGAGTCTTCTTTACAGCTCCTAAATGTAATGATGACCCCAACGCTATGATATTTGATTGTCCTTCATCTTGCCCACCCACTTGCGATCAACCAGATACTAGCAGCCAGCCCTGTAATGCCGCATGTGATCCCAGTGGTTGTATGTGCAAAGGCGGATATATTTTATCTAAAATTGGCGGGAAATGTATTCTGCCACATGAATGTCCAGGTTTGTTATACCATATATTTAAGGCGAAGTATGTTTTGCAAATATGTACTCAGCCACTAGTCATATGACATTTTGTAAGAAGTGGAGTAATTTTTTGTTATTGTCATCATATCACATCAACAATTTTTATATTTATCTGCTGGATAAAGGCCTCTCCTTATATAGGGGTTCGGCTTGCTAGCTAGGTCTGTTTCAATTTGTCTTGCGACACCTATGGGATGAATAAAGATGGTGACACTCTGTGTCTTCTTAATCAACCACTACACATATAATTGTCATAAATAGGACTTTTTTCGATAAAGTTGTTGTGTTCAATGAGGATTAAGACTTTAGTGGGATGCTGAGCTAGAATAACCTCTTCGTGGTTCACACTGGAAACGTTGTCGATGGCGCCGTTTTTTCCTTAATTATTTTGAAGAGGGCATTACCCCCGTCGGCTAATATTCTAGCACGAAGAGGAAGCTAAATTCCTTGGCTGTCTGATCCAGACCTGGTCTAGCAGAGTGGGTGTGTCTGCTGGTCGCTCTTCGAAACACTGAGGACGAAAACCTCGTTAAAAACATTCTGCGACCTATAATGGGTCGGAGTTTCTCTTCTGCAAGCGGTGGAGAAGGTAGGACGGGTTCGGGGTGTACTTCCACTACCATCGAGCAAGCATAAGGATACTTTGTCTTTGTGCCCCCGCCGGCATATCGTAGTCCCGAAAAGAGAGTCTTGGGTATGTCTCGCGACTCTGATCGGGGGCGAAGGTCTTGGCTTAATTGTCATTTCGCAGAAGGAGGCAGCGGAGAGGGCCCGGGAGGATGACCTCTACTCGGACCCAATCAGCCGCCGGCGAACCGAGTGGCCGAGGCGCGCTTACCAGTGCCTCGTGTGGTTTGAGTCGGTCCGATTCCGATAGACAACCCCATCGCAAACCCCGGTGAAGAGATGGCCCGTGGGGGTTTCTACATGTAAAAATAAAAATAGGACATTAGTATACATCTTTGACTGCCTCGGTGGCGTAGTGGTAGCGTATGCGACTGCTAAGCTTGAGGTCTCGGGTTCAATTCCCGAAATATTTGTTTCGGAGTTTGGGTGTTTTCTATGTATAATATGTATGTATTTACAAAAAAGAAGTATATAAGTATTTATATCAGTTGTCTAGTACCCATAACACAAGCTCTGCTTAGCTTGGGACTAGATGACGTTGTGTGTTAAAAAAAAAAAAAACAAGTGCTTACCACGGTTCAAATCCATCTACGAGTATAACCAATGTGTATTCTTCTTGCATTACCTGCGTAATTTTGCTTTTCTTTTCTGTATAAACTGTTTTGTGAGTGCAGTGATAGCGTATGCGATTGCAGTACTGAGGTTTCGAGTTCGATTCCCGGGTCATGTCAATATTTATGTGGGGAAATTTCTGTACCTACCTTTTCGGGCACATAGACGTGTGAATACATTTTAATGAATGTTTTCCTTAGGTGGTGCTCCAAAATGTTCTGGTAATAAAACCTTCGCTGGCTGTTATGTAGACTGTCCGAATAGATACTGTCCAGCAGATAACAGCAATGCATTAGTGATTTGCGATCCAATATTCCCTTGTCCGCCCGGATGTGGTTGTATGAACGGTTATCTAATGTTAAATAGCGAAGATCGACGATGTGTGTTGGCTTCTGAATGTCGTAAGTATAATTATCACAGTTACATTGATTAATGGTACATTTGATAGTATTAGCGAATCACATTGAACTCAAATTTCCACTGTCGGTCGCGAGCAATGAAACATTATGATGTTTATAATTTAACTCTACTAAAATATAAACGTGAGTGACACTAGTACTATATACTAGGTAAGTGCTGTTACTTGCATGTTTATCGAAATTTTGACAATGTAATATTTAATAAAATAAAGTACAATACTCGTAAGACGAGAAATTATTCCCTATTCAAAACATCGCACTAGAGAGGATAATTATTTCTTAGATATGTATGAGTTAAATTTCCAATCGAATAACCCTAATTATTTTCCATTCATATATTGTGTTAGTAAGTAGTGTTCAAATTTAAACGTTATTTTAAGTATATTAACGCTAACATTAAAAACTATTGTAACGTTTTAGCACCAATTCAATGCACAGGACCAAACGAAATATGGGATCCCGCCCCCTTAAATTGCAATCGAGAGAGATGTGAAGATGCTAATGTTGATACCGAATGTGTAGATTCATCAACTGGACCTCCAAAATGTGTTTGCGAACCTGGGTATTATAGGGACACGAACAATGTTTGTGTACTTGCTTCTGAATGTGGTGAGTTATGGAGGAAGTTAACCATTTTTATTTTATTTACAACTTCATGCGCTATGTACATTGGTGACGCGTGTACGTGTACGCCTTAGGCATTCTCTACCAGCCAACCTCTGGGGGTGTAGAGATCTAGTTATGTGTTATGATGAATATCTATAATAACGTATATACTTTTCAAGTCACGTTGTTGGTTACGATGAACTTTGAAACTAACCAACTAATTTTCATGTGTCTTTATTAAATATGAGATTGTTAGCGTGTCTAAAATAGAATAATCAACATCACGCTTACACTAATGGGAATCCAGTATGATTGAAAAGAGAGGCAGACGAAGTTACGTGGGCCAGCTATTTATTCAAAAAATAAATTTGCTGAATTACAGGAACTTCAAGTTTACAATAATATCACAATGATTAGTACAAACTTTGAAGAGAGATGCTGAATATTTTATTTCTTATGGTATAAACAACGGACGACTTACCTGTAACTAAAAGTCACAAATGGGTTGCTGTTTTTTTAATCCTCATATCTGAATTAGGGTTCTGTTAACTTCAATCACTCAGTTGACATTACAGTGCTCATAAAGTTTTTATTTCTTTATTTAAGATAAATGTAATGGTGATTCTAATGCAATTTCCACACAATGTGCTTCCGCTTGTGCACCGACATGTGCGGATCCAGGTGCCTCAAATAGATTCTGCATTGAAGTTTGTTTAACAAACGGTTGTCAATGCAAAACAGGATTCATTCTATCCAAGATTGGAGGACAATGTATTGAGCCAGAAAATTGTCCAGGTACAGATAGTATTTTATAGTTAAATATCCCCGCAAACATCATTTTTGAGAACAGTGAAAAGTTAATATTTAGGTAGGAATACAGTTGTATCGTAAATTAATTTGGCGAACAATCTGGCGGACAATAAAATTAAGAATCTATTTCAATATAAAAAAAAACATAGGGCTAAGAAACATAAATTGGAATAAAATTATCTTAAAGTGCTTTCTTATATACTTATTAGCTTTTTTTACAAAATGAGTAATATATTCTCGTCTGGACAAAATAATATAATAACTTTCAAGATATTGCAAAATACCAATAAATTATTGTAAAATAAAATTGACGTTAAAGTAGTCGCTTATTCGATTGCTTTGTGTCTAATATTAGAAATCAATAAGCTAACACAAAATGTTTAAATTGGATCTCTAGGTGGAATCCCATCATGTGGCCAAAATAAAACCTACATGGAATGCTACATCGGCTGCCCGACTAATTACTGCCCAATCGATGATAATCGAGCAATGTTTGCTTGTTCTGTTGCATCCCCGTGTCCTCCAGGCTGTGCTTGCAATCCAGGATATATGTTGTTGAGCTCCGAAGACCAACAATGTGTTAAATCTTCAGAATGTCGTAAGAATACTTAGATTGAGTTCAAACTTCTGGCAGGGCTTGGCTTTATAATTAAGAACCGGTTAAAAAGAAGTGATAACGAGCAATTCATGTAATGCTAATCATTAGTTGCAGTAATATATGACTTCAATTATTTAAGTGCTTATTGTTTCTATGCTGTAAAAAGTAAATATTTGTGTCTTACTGATGGTAGAATAGGTGTTAGGTGGGTAGAATGTTTAAAAACCTCATCTTGGTTTGAATTGTTAAAAAAACAGATTACCTTTGCGAATTTGTGTCGTATTAAATTAACAAAATACAACTTCCAAAATCTTTCTCTATCGCGAAAGGCTTGACAAACATTCATGAAACAAATTCAAAGAACATCCACACTCAGAATAATAATTTGTTATGTAATTACACAATGTGTTGTCCCTTTTGTTGTTTGAACCCCTAACACTAAGCGCAGTAGAAAGCGGGGAATTGCTTAAATGCACTTATTTTAATGAAAACTGTAGTGTTAAGAAACATTTCATGTACTTGTTTATTTTTAGCACCAGTAAACTGTACCAGACCAAACGAAGTATGGGATCCTGCTCCTTCCAACTGCTACTCCGAAAGCTGTGAAGACCCAAAGACGGATTGTAGCGATAACCCTGGTCTACCAAGATGTGTTTGTCAAAGTGGATTTTACAGAAACAAGGATGATATTTGTGTTCCAGCTTCAGAATGTGGTAAGTAATTCCAACATTTTTTTTTATGGAATAGGCGGCAAACGAACAGGCGTATCGCCTGATGGTAAGCGATTACCGCCGCCCATGGACATCCGCAACACTAGGGGCGTAACAAGTGCGTTGCCGGCCATTGGGGGATAGGGGGAGGGGATGGGGTATAGGCCTCCGGTATCCTCATTCACTCGGTGAAACACAGCGCAGGCGCTATTTCACACCAGTTTTCTGTGAGGCCGTGGTATCACTCCGGTCGAGCCGACCCGGCTCTTCCACGGAATTAAGAGAAACTCACAAAAAAAGATACAAGAATAATAAACTACATATCAACACAAATCGCAACAAATTTCACTACACGATGGCCAATTTTTGACCACAAGATTGCCGAAGAACATTATGTTTAAATAGTATTTTTAGAGGCATTTGTAACAAACAGTAATAGGAAACATGGTTTTTATTATAAAAACTGGTTTCAGAGTGTAAAACAAAATACATTTTCAGCACCGAACTATGCTGACAGGAAATAAATTGGTTTTAGCAGCACACGTAAGGAATGTAGAAGAACTAAGAACTAATAGCAATAGTTATTTAATACGAGCCAACATAATTCGGCAAACATCGGTGACGAGACGAGCTCCTTCCATTATTATTTTATTTGTTGTGGTATCCAACACCATATGTATCATGTTATACATCATGTAGATGGTTGGTAGTCCACAACTGTGCTATTTTCCCGAAATTTTCTGCCACGCACAGCAAAACTGTTAAATGAGCTGTCGCCTGCGGTGTTCCCGGACCAATACGACCTTCAAACCTTCAAGAAAAGAGCGCACTCCTTCCTATAAGGCCGCACTTGTGACGCCTCTGGTGTTGCGGGTGTCCATGGGCGGCGGTAATCGCTTACCATCAGGCGATACGTTTGCTCGTTTGCCCCTCATATATTATAAAAAAAAAATTGTGGGAGGTTTCTGTTGCTGTGGTATATCGTATCTGCATCTTTCGTGGTTCTACGTTTTATCTACCTAGAACATATGATTCACTTACCTTTTGCTTTGATATACTTTAGGGAATATCGTGGGAATATAACTCGGACTTGCTCGCGCGTCTGATTTATACCTCTTATGAAATATTTACTTTAAATGTTGTCTTCTTTTTTCTTTTTACAGCTGCTATTCATTTAAATCTTTGATCTAATTTACAGCCCGCTTTAGGATAAATATAAAATTTATACTATTTCTGCTGTTTTTTGCAGTTGAAAATACAACATTAATGGCCTATTTTTAAAGCAACATTGTCAGTTTCACTAAGCCCCTAGTAATGCACATTTATGCCGCGGCGGGCGCTGTGATCGTTTCCTGTATCCCCACTAAACACTGCACACGATCCCAATAATGACGTTATCCGTGACGTATTAGTCGGTGGCGAACTGTGCTTTGAATTTCTATTATGAGAACAGATATATCTGCAGAACATAAAGTTGGTTATACCTATATTTTTTTTATTACAAGACACACACATGACGCAGATAACCAACAAAATCATAGTAATAGGCAGGTTTGGGTCTCGTTTTTAAAAGCTTTTGTTTGTTTTTACACAGAATTTTATAATATACTGCTAGTCTCCTAAAATTTCAGAATTCCTTATCAATACGTAGGCTCTTACAAAAATAAACAAGTTTGGGAAGTACGTAGACTGTCAGACGCTAATTGAGCAGCACCTTAACCCATTATTATTAGAAATTTGACACCCATAGTTCTCGTTCGACGTCCACGGCCGATCTCTGATTTGTTTTTTACGGTTTTGTCATTACAGAAGTATTATAAAATATTTGTTCTGCGTAAGATAATCTTAAGTAAGTACATTGGCTGAACCGTTAGAATCATCAATAATTGAAAATATATAAAATAATATTATTAGGTAATTTATTTTCTGCTTAATTACTTTCCTTATCTACAGAAACGGGATGCAATGGTGATCCAAATGCAATGCGAAGTACTTGCGCAAGTTACTGCCCACCTACTTGCGATGAGCCAAGTTCGTTTGGTAAAATATGCATAGACGCGTGCGATCCAATCGGCTGCGAGTGCAAACCAGGATATATATTGACCAAATATCCTAACGGAAAATGTGTTAAGGCGGAGGAATGCCCAGGTAAGTTCAGAGAGCCATTTTAAAATATTCAGCCAAGTCTGTCACTGGTAACGGGCTACTGTGAAATATCAAATACCTAATTTTACGATACTTTAAATATCGGTTTTATATAATACTAGCTGTCCCGGCAAACGTTGCTTTGCCATAAAAGGGAATATATGTTGTAGAGGTGGGTCAATAAAAATCGCGATGGAAAAATAGGGGTTAATCGTAGAGGGTTGAAAATCTAGGGTTGTATGTATTTTCTAATGCTGCATCATAAAAAAGTAGAAATTAAAAATTTTGTCAAAAAAATAAAAAAAAAAATTTTGGGGTGGACTACCCCTAACATTTAGGGGGATGAAAAATAGATTACAACCGATTCTCATAGATACCGGATAATCACAAAAAAATTCATCAAAATCGGTCGAGCCGTTTCGGAGGAGTTCGATTACGCACCCCGTGACACGAGAATTTTATATATAAGATAAGATGTAACTGATTTTGATTTTGCCTGGATAAGCAAGCAAGCAAGCTACCTCATTACATTTTTCTTCAATCTTTAACGAAACACCGTTCAATTTCTTATTTCCATAAAAATTGTAAAATAATATGATGCACTATATCTTAAATGGACCACTATTTCTAAACTGTATCCAGAAGTGGTTAAGATTATAAAGAAAAATAAATTGATTCTTATTATTATTTTTAGTAAATAGTGTTAAATGAGTGGTCCAAAGTTACTCAAAAAATTCAGTTTATCTTAAAAAGTCTTTCATAATGATGATGTTCTTCTTCTTTTTTGACAATCAGCTAATCGTTATTTCTTCCAATAGTCAGTTTCAAGCCTTTGTTGTGACGAATTTTATGAAAAAAAATATAAAAAATGTGGATGAGATGAAATGAGGACCTTTCGAAAAAACAAGAAACGATCTCCCATGATGATATTATTTACTCGTATTAACATTTCAAAGTATTATTTTATTACAATTTATATAGCCATAAAGGAGTACAAGATATTTAGGAATTATAACTAAGTGACATCCAGTCGGTTTTTCATTAACATTTTAGTATTATAAAGAACTTCAAAATGAACAAAAATTTATATGTTACATTTCCAGGTGGATCTCCATCATGTGGTGCAAATAAAACATTTGTGGGTTGTTTCATTGGCTGCCCGACTAATTATTGCCCTTCGGATGATAATCGAGCACTTGTAGCATGCGAATTTGGTTTTCCTTGTCCACCAGGCTGTGCTTGCAATCCAGGATATTTGATGTTGAGCTACGGAGATGAACGTTGTGTTAAATCTTCGGAATGTCGTAAGGATATTTAAATTTCATTGAAATTATTTAATGATGTCAATTTAGTCACTCTTTTATACAAGAAATACACTCTTTTTTACGATCATGTACTGATTAATCAGCCTCTCCTTAACGTGAATAATAAACTAAGAACTAAAAACCAACTACAACAAAAAACGACGCTGAAAGAGTATGTACAAAGATTTTCAGGACACTGGACAACGTACCGAGATACACATATTCAAATTTGAAAAACTGTAGTCACGCGTTGTTAAAGTGTTATGGTACTATCGACCAACTTGAAAGGTGACCCACTTTGACAATTATTCCTTTGTAATCATAAATGTAGTTAGGTTTTCTTCACTATTTGCACATAGTACGTTTTAGATATAAACATAAAAGCGTCATTACGGGTTAAATGTCAATGCAATTTAAACCTTTGTCACCACTGAACAAGACTTATTTTTGATACAGCAGTCTTATTTGAATTTCAAATAATATAATCGTTTATAATCCAAACTCTTTTCATTGCGAAGAAAAAGTATTATAATTTGTAAAATGAAATGACATTATGTGTAAGATGTCAAGTAGTAGTCAATCTGAAAATATTAAAATAAAAATCTAAGAATATATTTATATCTATAAACGAATCGTATAATGGCCAATTTGGTAGAACAAAGAGCTCGGATTGTAGTGCTCAGTGAGCAAGGTTGCGGCGTTAGAGAAATATCACGTGAGTTAAATATAAGTCGTAACACGGTCAGAACCTGGATCAGACGGCACGCTGAAGAGGGTATCCTTGAAGACCGACGACGACATAATCATGGGGTTCGTCGAATCACAAACCAACAGAGAACGGAAATGCAACACCATTACGAAGAACATCCTTTTACGCTATTTTGCAGCACGTTACGACGTTTGTCTAGAAACAATTAGAAATAATTTGCACCGCACTGGGCTGCATTACAGACATCATGCTAAGAAAGTTCATTTAACGGATGCACACAGAACTGTGAGATTAAATTTTGCACGTAATTATTTAGATTTCGACTGGACAAACACCATCTTTACAGACGAAAAATCATTTCGCTCTTTTCAACATGGTCGCTTAACTTCGTGGCGTTACGATAACACGCGATACACAGAAGACCACGTAGTGCCTAACCAATCATCTGGCCGTATTTCAGCTAACATGTGGGCATGGATGGATGCTGGAAACATAGGCGAACTTGTTCCTATTTCTCCTCGTCATAACGCTATCAACTATGTCGATTTATTGGAAAAATCAATGTTACCGACTTTGCGAACAGTTTACCCCCGTGAAGATGTGCCAGTATTCTCCTATGTTCATGATAACTGTCGAGTGCATACTGCCAGAATTGTCTCAAATTGGTTTACGGAGCATGAAGATGAATTTACTCTCATTCCATGGCCGTCTAGGTCACCAGATCTTAACCCAATAGAAAATTTATGGAGTTTGATGGTTCAAATGTGGGATAACAGGAACGAGAGGACTAAAGAAGCAATCGAGCTGCATTGTAACGAAATCTGGGATTTCATGAGGGGAAGTGACATTAGCAGTCGTCTAATCGGGTCTATGCGTAATCGATTATTAGACGTTATTGAAAACCATGGCGCTTACACTCGGTTTTAGGTTTAACCAGTAATCCTACAGACCCAAACAATTGAAACCATTATAACCCAAAAATTAACTATTGAGAAGTTTTCTTTTTTATTCGCTTTACGAAGTGAATGCCATTATTTTTAATTTAATAATATGAAATAAACAAAGGTCTCTAATTTTACTGTTTTATTTTACTAATATGTATGACTAGCTGTCTCGACAGACTTCGTTCTGTTAAATAAATGCTTATCTATTTTTGTTCTACAGTACCCTATGCTACCTTTACGGTACCTCTACCCTCCTACCTCAAGTCTACCCATTATCTACACTATCTACACCAATATTATAAAGAGGAAAGATTTGTATTTTTGTATGTAACGAATAAACTCAAAAAGTACTGGACCGATTTTATTTTTGCCGTGGGAGAGCCGCGCTTCGGCATGAATGGGCCGGCTCGACCGGAGTGATACCACGGCCTCACAGAAAACCGGTGTGAAATAGCGCTTGCGCTGTGTTTCACCGAGTGAGTGAGGATACCGGAGGCCCATACCCCAACCCCTCCCTCATTCCCCCTCCCCATCCCCCAAAGGTCGGCAACGCACTTGTGACACCTCTGGTGCTGCGGGTGTCCATGGGCGGCGGTAATTGCTTACCATCAGGTGATACGCCTGCTCGTTTGCCATCTATAACATAAAAAAAAAAGCGGAGCGGAGCACCAATGAAGAATGTTTAAAAAACGGGGGAAATTTTTAACGCTACGGGCAATAGAAGACGCAAACGAGGTTGCGGGGGTCAGCTAGTTCGAAATAAAGTCAATCCTATGTCTCAAACAAATATACAATTAAATCTTTCCTAATATACCTATAGATAAGGACGTTCACTGGCTAACAAACTTTTTTGTGCAATACTTATCATAGTATACGTCTATGTCTATGTCATGGCTTTGTCAGTGTCTAGTAGAATGATTATGGTTCGTCACTTATGAAATGTATGTTCAAGCTAATTTCAACCTAATGGTATAGAATAATTGTAGGAAAATGACTCTAAGGGGGGTCATGAATCAGTTTGGTCCACTGTACATTTCTATGTAATCTCTGTACGTTTGGTTTTAGATTTTCTTTTTTACTTAAAAAAATTGGTGCCTTTATAATATTAGTTTATTTGCAAATAAATTGTAATTACAAACAAGTAATAAGTTGTTTAGATGCTTTATTATTGAAATAAATATACTAATGAATCGCTTTCTAATGATACAAAACACGGTATGCTTATATTAATTTATTTATTATTCTTAGTTTTATTGTTCGCCAGAGGGCACCACGTTGGATACATGACACGCTACACACAGCCTATAATTAGCGGACAATTAAGATACTTTTGACGATACCTCATTTGTCTTATTCTGGCTAGTAGTTTAGAAAGTATGAGTGAACAGAAAAGCATACCACCAAAATATACGTACAAAGTCTCAAGCAAATGCTAATAACATATTTATATTTTTGAAATGTACGCATAACGCCTTTTTCAATGATATTTTTCTCATTTTTTAACTTAGTACGGTACATTTTACACATCAGATTCAGTAACACGTCATACAGCCTATAACCAGCGGATAATCAAGACGATTCTAACGACACCTCGTTTGTCCAGTTCCAATAAATAGTTGAGGAGCTATGACGGAATAGATGAACAACATACATATGTAGCCTGTCAAAATCATAACCCTCCTTTGGTTTTGCCATAGTCGGTTAAAAAACCTTTCCGTGTATTAAAAAGCCAACGTACTTGTTTATTTTCAGCACCAGTAAACTGTACAAGACCTAACGAAGTATGGAATCCCACTCCATCTAACTGCTACTCAGAAAGCTGTGAAGACATAAATTCAGATTGTAGTAATAGATACCCTAATCTACCAGGATGTACGTGTAAAACTGGATTTTATCGCAACAAAACCGATATTTGTGTACCTGCGTCAGAATGTGGTAAGTCACTTTTTTATTTTAAATTAAGATTTGATAGTTATTAAAATCTCGTAAATCATAAAAATCAAAAGTTGAGTTGAAGTAAAAGTAACTGGTAATACTTATCCTAACAAAGGATTTTTCTACATCTTCTTCTTTCACAAAGATCCTGTTATATTAAGCATTCAGTCACAAAATTTATATATGTTTATTTGCGTAGATACGGGATGTGACGGCGATCCAAATGCGATGCCTCACAGTTGCCCAAGTTTCTGCCCACCTACATGTGATGCGCTAAGTTCTCGGGGTAAATCGTGTATCGCTGCTTGCGATCCCCGCGGCTGTGTATGCAAACCAGGTTACATTCTGACGAAGTATAAGGGAAAATGTGTCAAACGAGAAGAGTGTCCAGGTATGAAATAAAATATACTCTTGAATCGATATTAGTATTGACTAGCTTCAGGTTGAATTTTAAGGTTTTATTATGTAAGGTTGCATATGTTATAAAAATATATAATTCGCACACCGTGGAATTATTTAGAGCGTAATGTCTAACTGTTAAATAGTAGATTTATAAAGCTTAAGGCAAAATTTTTAAATGAATTAAAAGTCTAGGCATTATAACATCATCATTGCCATTAACTACCTGTAGTATTTTATATATATATATATATATATATATACATCTTGAAGGACATGTTGCGTCCTACATGGCGTTATTTACCGATGATGCTGCGTCCGACTGACTTTGTGCGTCCGGAATACGGACGCAAGATTGACCGACCCTCATTTTTAGCCCAAGGGTCCCTTATGATCATTAGAATGCTAGGGCGAAAAATTGGCATGGACGTAATTCCATCCCTACAATGCCTTTTAGCGTATAATATAGTTCCGCCATCGTCCGACTGAAATTTGGAGGGCGATAGTGTTCAGCGTATAATTTACCACGTATACTTTCAGTTCAGTTCACCGATCTTACCGTGTCCATTGAATATCGTACTTAATTTGTAAAGTTTTTATCATGTTATCGTGACAACAATCTTGCTTCTATTAAATATCCTTAAACGGGCACTAGGTACGGTGTCTGAGGGGCCTATTCGGGGTTCACGAGGGACGCATGGTGCGGGGCGCGGGGCGACGGGCTTCAGCGCGCTCGCGTGCCGAAGTTTGTAAACAAACAGACATCCGGCCGTGATGCAAGCTTGTCATCAAAGTGAATTATTTGCAAGTGCGTTAAAAGTGGTTATTTATTTGGTCTATTATTATAGTTGAATGAAATAACCTTTTATTCTGAACTTGACAAAAATTTACATAACAATTTATAGAACCGTTTTGGTTTCTTCTATAAAATATCTCGCAGTTCAGTGTGCCTGTTGGCATAGGCCTCCTCTAACATTTTTCACTGTGTTCTGTCTAGTGCCACTCTTCTCCAGTTGTGTCCTACTGTGAGTTTTAGGTCATCCTCCCATCGCATCTGTTTGCGTCCTCCGTTGCGTTTTCCATCTCTGGGGTACCAGTATGTAGCAATTGTGCTCCATTTATTTTGCGGATCTCTCATCATATGACCAGTCCATCTCCATTTTTTCTGATCAATTGGAGTAAGTACGAGTATGTCAGTAACCTTGGTTCTTTCTCTTATAATTGCGTTTCTTACTTTGTCTTTTCTCTTTATGCCAAACATACTACTCTCCATGGCTCTCTGACAGCGTGCCAATTTTTCCCTGTGGTTTTTAGTAAGTGCCCAGGTTTTGCAGCCATATGTAATGACTGGAAGAATACAGACATCAAAAACTTTCTTTTTTATTGCCATGTTCAGTTCCGATTTCATTATTTCCTTCAGTGACCAGTACTTCTTCCAGCCATTAGCTATTCTTCTGTTAATCTCCTTTGTTGTCTGATCTTCATGGGATATTAACTGTCCTAGGTACATGTATTCTTGCACATATTCGAGGGGTTGGTCGCCGACTTCAGTTGTTATAGGTTTGGAGTTTGTGAGTAGTTTGGTTTTGTCCCTGTTCATAGATAACCCCTCTTTCCTGCTTTCTTGATTAAGGGTTTTAATCATTTGCTTAAGATTTTCTGGATTTTCTTCAAAAAGTACTATGTCATCTGCGAATCTGAGATGGTTAAGTTTTACGCCGTTTACATTGAGGCCGAACCCCTCCCAATTCATTCTAATAAAGCTACTTTCCAGTACGGGTAAGAACAACCTTGGTGAAAGTGGGTCGCCCTGTTACTGTTACTCCTCTCTCTATCTTGATCTTATCTCCTTGAGTTTCAAGCTGTATTCTGGCTTCGCTATTTGAGTAAATGTTTTTGATGATTGAGATATAGTTTGAAGGTATTCCTTGCTGTTCTAAGCTTTCCCATATAGCTTTATGGCTTATGCTATCGAATGCCTTGGAGTAGTCTATAAATACCATGTACAAGACTTTGTTATATTCTTTGTTGTACTTTCCCAAAATTTGTTTCACCGTATGTACGTGGTCAAGTGTGGAGAATGTGCTTCTAAAGCCAGTTTGTTCTCGAGGTTGATTTTCGTCGAGCTTTTTATTTATTCTTTCCAGGATAACTTTGAAGAAAACCTTATATATGTTTGACATCAGACTTATAGGTCTGTAGTTTTCTATGTCTTCTTTTTATCCTTTCTTGTAGAGGAGTAAGATATGAGACGTTTTCCACTGTGTCGGTATTATGCCAGTCTTCATTATGTCATTAAATATTGTTGTGAGGATAGGTACTACATCATTAAGAGTGCCTTTTAAAATTTCATTTGAAAACTTCTCTGGACCTTGTGCTTTTTCCATCTTTTGACTGCGTATAGCTTTTTCAACCTCGCAAGGGGGGAGTATTTCTGGTTCGTCGTATAGATCTTGCTGTATTATATTACAGTTTCCATCTGCTCTTGAGACCGTTTGTCTAAGTTCGAGTACAAGTCCTGGTAAAATTTGGTAGCTATTTTATTTGTTTCCTTTTTATTTGAACTAGTGTATGTCTTTTTGTTTAGTTTTGGTATTCATTCTTTGTTTACTTCTATAAGTTCTTTCCGTGCTCTCTTCACCCCTCCTGTTTTGATTACATGTCTCTCTATAGTTTGCTATAGTTTGCAGTCTTTTGTTTTTTCTATCTCTCTTAATGTTCGTTTGGATTTCCTTACTTAGCTAGATAATTAATTTGATGTTTTCTTTTTTTCAATTGCTTAAAATCAAGTTTTTCCTTTTCTCAGTGAGTTGCAATGTTACATCAGTTAGACTGTATTTGTTGTTATTCTCATTTATGGGTCTTTATTAAATCAGTTGCTTTTCCAGGATATCATACCTTGTAGTGACGTCAATGTTCTTAGTTTTCATACGTATTTCTTTAGTTGGTCCATTTAGAAAATTAGTAAGCTTTCCTTGTTGTTTCATCAATGTAATGTCATGATTACGTGATTTCATATGTTTCCTGGATTGTCTTGGAGACTTTATTCTTAGAGAGCTTCTTACCATATGGTGATTCGTATTGAAGTTAAATCTTGTCACATCTCCCCCAGAGTCCATAATCCCCCAGAACGTATTCCTCTTTATTTTGTTTCACACCCACCTGTGCATTGAAGTCTCCCATTAATATAACAAAGTTATGTGGGAAAAAACATCCTTGGAGAGGGCGCTGCAGTGCCACGATAAACATCGACTGTGTATTTAAAAAGTCATAAAAATAGATAAAGTGCATAAAACTGTGAAAACGTGAACAAAAAGAACATCTCCTGCGTTAATTCAACTGGTGAAATAATAGAAATAATAAGAAACACTAGAAAAATGGACAAAAATTGATAAATAAACAGACTTGTGAAACAGTGATATATTTTCAGAAAGTGAGGGTACTTTTGACCCGACAATAGCCGGTGTTATATGATCAACCATTGGGCATCTTGTTTTCATATTAAGGCAGTGAATGCAGTGAATGAATAATAAATACAACATTAAAAAGTAAAAGTAAAATATCATACCCTAAAAACTAAAAGATTAAAATCATCCAACACGGTTTTGATGAAAGCGCCATCTAGTGCCGACGATATTATCGCGGATCGATCCTTACTTGGTTGAGTGTCTGGCAGGCGACGAATTCCTAAAAAGAGGACTAATACTATTTTCAGCAAATTATATTATACTAAGTCTTATAACCAACCAACTGTCGGTAATCTATTCAAGTTTTATGTTGTGCTCACAAGGCGTCACCACTTGTATGAAAACAAAAATATTTTTCACAAAACCATTATTTTAATTTAATTAAAAAATATTAAAGAAATTTAAGAATGGAAGAAATAATGGCAACACTACGCTTAATTCAAAAAGATCTCGAAAACCAAAAAAATACCATAAAAGAAAACGGCGTAGAAATTGCAAAAACAGTGACACAAAACATGAATTTAATTTTAGACGAAAAACTAAGTCACCTGGATCAAAAATACGCAACCCTAAATGAACAAATTCAAAAACAAGAACAAAAGCTGAATATATTGGAAAAACAGGCAAGACACCGAAATATTGTATTTTTTGGCATCGAAGAACGTAACACACCCTTCTCTTACTCTGATTTGGAAACGGAAATTATTAGTTTCATTTCAAGATATCTTAAAATAAAAGTAGATCGTAATGAAATACAAGAAATCAGAAAAATAGGGAAAAAGATGGAAAAACCAAGGCCCGTAGTGGTCACACTGACAACCGTTGGGAAAAAAATTGAAATTTTTAAACAAAAAAAGCTATTAAAAGATACAAACTATTACATCAAGGAAGATTACCCACAACATATTTTGGAGAAAAGGAGAATGTTACAGGAACAACTAAACATTGAACGGGAGAAGGGTAATAAAGTTATACTAAAATACGACAAAATAATTATAATTGGAAAACAAGAGGCAAATAACACATCGGGAAACAATAAAAGATCCCTCCCAACATCGCCTCAAGATACCAATAACCGCAACAAAGCAACGACTAGTACTCAACCAGTAAAGAAAAATAAACGTACATCAAGCATCTCCCAAAACCTAACCGATTATTCAGAAGATATAGTCAAACCAGGAATCCTGAACTACCTTGTGAATAAAAATCCAACCAACCAAGTTTTGTCAAAAAATAATCAAAACCAATAGCAATCGGCACCCTCTCTCAAAAACAAAACAAATAAAAAAGGCAACAAAGAAAACTATCTTCCAAGCCGGCTGGTCACCGTGGAAGAGAATGACCACTACCCTCCGAAGAAACAAAGGATTAAAGTAGCCAGAGACAGAGACAAGTGGAAATCTTTGGAGGAGGCCTTCACCTGAGAGGGGTCCATGCATAAAAATTCTAATAATAACATAGATATAATAAAAATATTAATTGATAATAATGAAAATAATAATTGATAATGATGGAGAAAATAATTTAATAATAATGAAATAATGATTGATTTATGCATGACTGAATTGAATTGAATTGTATTATGTATTATATGTTATATATAGTAATAATCTAAAAAAGAATTAAAATCTAGAATAATTTTAATATAATATTAAATAGCATACCATTTATAAAACCAATATGTTATGTAAAAACGCTTGGTAAATGCATGGAATAAAAGGCTTTTTTATTTTTTTTATTTTATTTTATTTATGTGAATATGTCGTTATTTTTCTGGTAAGTTTATAATAGAAGAGTTTGCTTTCCATTTTTGATGCTTTTTCTGTCGGGGCGTATGTTTGGATAATTGACCATATTTTTCGGTATCCAGGTATGAAGATGTTTAACACTGCAATTCGGTCTGAAATCCCAACGAGTTCTTGAATATGTCGCTTCAGTGAGTTTCTAATAACGAATTCTACACCTCTCTAGCCAGGTATTTCGCCTTTATGGAATAGTATGTAATCAAAGCGTACCTCAATTTTTTCTTTCAGCCTTCGTATCTCACAGAGACCTAAGATATCCCATTTAATGCCGTTTCGGGCTTTCTCTAGCTCTTGTAGACTTTCTTCCGTTCTTAGTGTTAAGGTATTTAGTTAGGTAATTTTAAGTACTTTGGTTCTTCTTATTAGAGGGTGGTGGTCTAAATCTCACTCGGTGACCAGCCGTTGTGGGAGACATTTAGTTGATTGGTTTTGTTTATCATTTAATGTTGTTGTAGTTGTCGTTTGTTGCCATAGTTCCGTGGTAGTAATTAGTTTTTTGGAGTATTTGAATCAGAATCTTAAATTGATTTCTCTACAAATTTGAGTATGTTAGGTCTAATTATATCTTTAGCATTAGTTTTAGAAGAGGTTGGGATTGGGGTACTCATGTTTTTGTTTATGTTGCCTTTTTTCTGTGTTAGAGACTAATGTGAATCTGGGGACTCCCTTTTTCTATTCTCTCTAGACTTATCTTTCTGGTTTTTTATTATGAGTTTGTCGTGTTTGGTATATGCAATATTTCCTTTCTTTTTTTCTTCTTCCACTTGAGGCTGAAGTTGTTTACGTTTTTCTAAAACTTCTTTAGAGTAATCTTCTTTTACATAGATGCCTAGGGGGAGACTAGATTTATTTTAAGTATAAGATGCTTCTTCCATTGAGTTGTGATGGATATCACCACGATATGCCTTTTATTCCGTACATTCACCTGCATAAATATGATTACTATTATATTATTCGTATCATGAAACTTCCTTTTTCTACCTTTGAATCTACATGTTTACACCAGCCTGTGCATCTGAACTTACCTGTTTATACATACTTACCTGTCCAACTCCGGACTTACCTGTTCATACCAGCCTGTGCCTCTGAGCTTACCTGTTTATACATGCTAACCTGTCCAACTCCGGATTTACCTGTCCAAATCGGCCTGTGCCTCTGAGCTTACCAATAAATATTGTGTTATATTTTGGTAATCAATCGACTACTTTAATTTATTTAATACCCAGCTCGTAACAATACCTTTCAATTGTATCGATATAATGGCGATGCGTCCAGGCGCGTTTAAGAGATTGTTGTCAGAGAGGCTGGCATTGCTTTAGTCTCTGGATCTGGGTTTTTTCCTGCATGCTATATTGTGTTGTATTTGACTTTTGTTTGTGTGTATTTAAGTATGTATGTATGTAACGCGAGATGACCGTTGGTTCATGCACTTATTGTTTGTTGTTAATATGTGGTAAATGTCGCTGGTGTCATAATTGCTACTGTCTTGTGTCAATTATTTTATAATTATATATTGTGTCACTGTTTATTTACCTAAATAAATAAAAAAAAAAAAAAATACCTACGCTATACATAGGTATTGTCACTTTTGTATGCTAACTATTAATTATTTATTATCTGTGCCTGGAGTCATTATAAGCCCTTATATAGGTGGAAGCCTCTTCGCTGATAAGCTGGATACAATAATTCAAAAACAGTATTCGGAACCAATCTGAATTCAATAGTAGATGGATGTAATTTAGTTATTATAATCATTATGATATATGCAGAGCATTATACGGAATTGATTTAAACATACAGTTGGATGGAGGCGGGAATGTGCATGCAGTGTTTTGAACGTATACGGAGATATTCAGTGTGCAAGAAAGATTTAAGAGTGAACGTACGCACTAATTTAATTATTCGGAACCAATCTGAATTCAATAGTAGATGGATGTAATTTAGTTATTATAATCATTATGATATATGCAGAGCATTATACGGAATTGATTTAAACGTACAGTTGGATGGAGGCAGGAATGTGCGTGCAGTGTTTTAAATGTATACGGAGATATTCAGTGTGCAAGAAAGATTTAAGAGTGAACGGACGCACAAATTCAGCTAGAAATATTTAATTTGAATATCACCATTTAACGTGTAACTGAAATTTGACGTCGACTACTGATATGATACTAATTAAAACATCTTACATACGCATTGAAAACGCCGACGCCGCAGGGTGGTAGTTTGTAAAGACGCAAGAAGTCCTTCGCGATTTATATATATATATATATATATTATTAGTTATTATTAGTTTTTTCTTCGTAATTTAAAAAAAAAAAAGATATTTATTTTTTTAAATTACGAAGAAAAAACTAAAATTCTTAAAAATTCACACCTCTTGAGATATTTTTAACTACCATTACCACAAGTTTCCAAATATTTCAGATTGTCCCAAAACTCAACACGTTGTATATATATATATATATATATATATATATATATATATACAACGTGTCCCAAAACTCAACGATAAGCCGGTACCAGAAGGTCGGCCTGCTCGTGACTACTCGTGAAAAAATGTTAAAAAATAAATATCTTTTTTTTTTTAAATTACGAAGAAAAAACTAAAATTCTTAAAAATTCACACCTCTTGAGATATTTTTAACTACCATTACCACAAGTTTCCAAATATTTCAGATTTTTTTTTGTATCAGCATCCTAAGTAACACCGTTATCCATCACAATCCTTAGAAAACCCATAACACTTGTAGATTTTACACGAAAATTAATGAAAGTTTTTTCTTTTCTTTAAAACTCTAAAAGATTTGTCTTTAAGGGCAATTTAACTCATCGTGGTGTAAAAAAAATGTATGGTCACTACTATGGCAAATGTTTTAAAAAAATTACGCATCTAACTATGAATCTAAAATGGTACAATACTTCTTGAAAACCAACCACAAAATAAAAATGCAAATTATTTATCTAAACATAAACCAACATTCATGAATTGTTTATAGTACTCAATTTTACTACCTGCGCAAAGAATGCCTGCCGTACTGCTATACAAGCGAGATTTGTGAGATATTGTAGGGTACGAGTATTATACTATCATATTTTTGTACCTAAGTGAGATTCGAAATTATTGGGAACTAGCTGACCCACGCAACCTCGTTTGCGTCTTCTATTAAATTTCCCAAGTTTTTGAAACATTCTTCATTGGTGCTCCGCTCCTATTAGTATTAGCGTGATGACATATAGCCTATAGCCTTTCTCGATAAATGGACTATCCAACGATTATCTACTCCAACGCACATACGCACACTGTTTTGATAGATATGATTGAATTTGAACTTTGTGTAGCTGTAATAAAGTGCAAATTGACTCATTGACGTTAGGAACACACCTACATTGCTTAGACAACAGTAAGTGCTTGTAATGTATGAACTTTATACAATAGCAATAAAGCTCAAATTGACTTTACGTTATAGTTAGAAAAAGTTTGTATGGGAAAAAGAAAAGGGCTCTTTTTAGGGCTTTTCCGGCCATTATTCGATTTATTCTCGCCGTAAAAACTATCCTTAAACTTCAACGAACATTTAAAAAAAAGAATTGTCCAAAATTGGTCCAGGCGTTGTTGAGTTATGCGCTTACCAACACATTGAGCGATTAATTTTTATATTATATAGATGATTGAATTTGAACTTTGTGTAGCTGTAATAAAGTGCAAATTGACTCATTGACGTTAGGAACACACCTACATTGCTTAGACAACAGTAAGTGCTTGTAATGTATGAACTTTATACAATAGCAATAAAGCTCAAATTGACTTTACGTTATAGTTAGAAAAAGTTTGTATGGGAAAAAGAAAAGGGCTCTTTTTAGGGCTTTTCCGGCCATTACTCGATTTATTCTCGCCGTAAAAACTATCCTTAAACTTCAACGAACATTTAAAAAAAAGAATTGTCCAAAATTGGTCCAGGCGTTGTTGAGTTATGCGCTTACCAACACATTGAGCGATTAATTTTTATATTATAGATAGATAATTTCGAATCTCACTTAGGTACAAAAATATGATAGTATAATCCTCGTACCCTACAATATCTCACAAATCTCGCTTGTATAGCAGTACGGCAGGCATTCTATGCGCAGGTAGTAAAATTGAGTACTATAAACAATTCATGAATGTTGGTTTATGTTTAGAAAAATAATTTGCATTTTTATTTTGTGGTTGGTTTTCAAGAAGTATTGTACCATTTTAGATTCATAGTTAGATGCGTAATTTTTTTAAAACATTTGCCATAGTAGTGACCATACATTTTTTTTACACCACGATGAGTTAAATTGCCCTTAAAGAAAAATCTTTTAGAGTTTTGAAGAAAAGAAAAAACTTTCATTAATTTTCGTGTAAAATCTACAAGTGTTATGGGTTTTCTAAGGATTGTGTGGATAACGGTGTTACTTAGGATGCTGATACAAAAAAAAATCTGAAATATTTGGAAACTTGTGGTAATGGTAGTTAAAAATATCTCAAGAGGTGTGAATTTTTAAGAATTTTAGTTTTTTCTTCGTAATTTAAAAAAAAAAAAAGATATTTATTTTTTAACATTTTTTCACGAGTAGTCACGAGCAGGCCGACCTTCTGGTACCGGCTTATCGTTGAGTTTTGGGACACGTTGTATATATATAATACTACACTATAAAAGAAACGTTATTCGTTGTCATACTAAATAAAGTTCAATTATTTTTTTCTTTTCTACATAAGTTATTCATAATTATTTTTAATTGTTCTAAAATACTACATAATTCAAACCAAGCACGTGCTAAACATTTAAATATTTTCAGGTTTTTAAGAGTTTAGTTAGATTTATTCGAATTTTCATGCCTCTGCCTGAATGAATTTTCGCGCGCAGAGTTTTTGAGGCTTAAAATAATATTTTTAGGCAATACCATATAATAGTGTCGTTCAGAAGTCACCAAAAAGGTAAAATAAAATAAATTACACTTACCCTTTACGTGACAAAAGCATGACATTATCAGTCGGATTATTTGTAGCACGGACAGAAGGGATTAGAGGATGTCATTTATTAATTCTCTTATGATATACTAAGCTGCTACTGACGTTCGTGTTAGCACTTAAATGACGAGAGGGATTTGGATTTTGTTGTCAAATGTACAAATTAAATTATATGTACATGTAATAAAATTACATCTCAAACGATTATGTAATATAGTTTTGAATGATAAATTACGCAGTTTTGGTACTCACAGGGTCTATTGCTAAAGTATCATCCTAAAAAAGTTCTAGTTAAAGAAATTTAATAAATACTAGACGTCTAGTGTAAAATTTTATTTCTAGAAATGTTAATAGAGTTTTGATACTCCTTATATTGAGGATGCTAATTAAATTAAAAGGCATAGAAATCTACAGGAGGTTAAATTTACACTTTCATTTTTAAAAAGTCTCTTTACAATGAAAAAATTTCCTTCAAAGTTTTAATGAATAAAGTATTGTTTGTGAATTTGAAAACAACTTGATGCGTTTTTAATTAGTAACGTTATCCTGTTCGCAATACATCAGAACTGCCGAACTAATCCCTAATGAAACTAAAACTAATCAGGACCACACTATTGACTTTTGAAAGACGCAGATGAAGTTGGGCGGTTCGGCTTCTACAAAAATAAATGTCATTCGCTTATTTGAGATGAGTCTATAATGTTTTGCCTCGATAAATATCTGATAGCGGTCATCTCTACACACAACCTTACCCAATTTATGTTTCAAAGAATCTTTTCTTCATTCTATATACTGGATTTAGAAAATCCCTCTTTACATACGAATATCATAAAAGATGTGGGATTTTCAACTTTTCAGTCACTGATGCTACTTCTTAAATTCAGTGTACGCATTTTCAAAAGTAATAGTTTAAAAATCTTCTAAACTTTTTTTAAAATGAAAACAAACAAGATACGACTTTTGTCTTGAGAAAAATTTATAGTGGCTTGCATTTCAAAGATATGCAATAGAATAACCGCAATGCTTGGACAGTAAACCTAATTTCCATATTTTTCATTTCAATTTTGTCGTGAATAGCTGTGGAACAAACTGGGTAAATCTATAAGAGATGTCAAGAACTGTGTGAAAGAAAAAATAAACAACGTAGGATCAAGTATAAATTATAGAAAAAGACTGTAAAATATAACACATGCACAAACACACACGCACACACATACACAACTACGCATGCTTGTATATGGGACATACTTATGGCAAAAATAATAGCCAAATATAGCAAATGTTTGCAGAATTTAAATAAAGCACATACAAATTACATTATATTTATTGATATTGTATTCGTTTAATATAAATGGCAGAGTTACGAAGTATTACTAAGTGAGTTTCAAACCCAGAGCAGGTAGTATCTATACCTGTGTATTACGTTCTCTTTGTTCGAATGCCTTAGAGCGAATAACACAAAACTGAAAAGTGGAAATAAATCCCAGCTTTTTCAAAGGAAATTCGATGGCTTAACTGGAAACCCAAGTGAAACAGGTTTCTTCGACTTAAGTAAATCTAATAGAAAATATTTGGCTCTTGGATTACGTTATGTTCTCGTTTTCTTTTGTGTTGACTGACAGTTATACTGTGCAACGTTTGATGCCTTTATAATGATCATTGTGGCCTTACAAGTAGACTACTGAAAAGCGTGTTTCGTTCTGAATAAACCTTTAGTTTTATAGATATAGTTGCTACTTATTTAATTTTCTTGTGATAATATTCACTATAATCACGATTTTATGCATTAAAGGAGCCTTGGTTTTTAGTTATCTGGTCATTGTCATCATGTTATCTAGTCATTGTCATCATGTTTGAAGACAGTCTTTTCATAATCAGTCGTCTTAAGTCTTTATTATTTAAAAATAATTAAAATAATCTAGTTTTTAAGATGAATACTTTTCAAAGTAAAATTTGTAGACCAGTGTTATTATTATTACTAGTCATTTTGTCTGTTTTGTAAAGTCTGTTAAGTAAAGTTTTTGTCTGACTTTACGTTCGTCTTTGTTATTAATTAATTTATCTATTATACAGTTGAAACAAACTAAGATACTTTTTATTATAATCAAAATCATATTTTATAAAGCAAATATTGAAGTAGTTAATTTTGAGAGCTCTGTTAGATTGATTTATATTGATTACAATTTACTGATATTGGATACACAATTAAACGTTACAATTTATGGCTCCTTTTTATGTTAATGAATAAATACTGTTAAACTTTTACATTAAATACCATTTATAAAGTACGAGTAACAGTAGCAATTCTTTCTAATCTATACTAATAAATAAAAGTAAGTGTATGTGTACCTAATGAAAAAATATAGAAAATAGAGTTAAATATAACACACACAAACACATACACACGTTTGTGTGTGCGTGTGTGCTTACACACACACGCACACACAAAATATATAATGAAACATAGTATAGTAAATAGTAAAGTCACATGCAAGTCGACACGCGTCTGTTCGTTCGCAAATATTTTGTTGTTGCTAAGTAGATAATAGTGACCATTAGGTTAGACCTTACACATAATAATTATATATAAGACAATAATAAAATACTCCAGTTAAAAAGTTGTTCTGTATCATTTCTCTAGTTGAACTAAATGAACGAACAATTGTGTTTTGGTTGTTGTTTGTTTGAACCAAAAACCTGATAGCTTAAGTCTGTCACACTTCTGTATTTTTACTTGTCAAGGTAGATATCACCTACTTGAAGGGTCTAATACTGCAACTAGCTAAAATCCATACTTACATTATAAATGCGAAAGTAACTCTGTCTATCTGTCTCGCTTTCACGGTTAAATCACTGCACAGACTTCAATGAAATTTGACATGGAGATACTTTGATTTCTGAGGAACGACATAAGATACCTTTTATCGCGATAACCGATACATACGGTGGGGGAGCCGCGAATAAAAGCTAAAGTTGGTATAAAATATATTTACTTGTGCTAGCGTAACTGAAAGAATTAAATTGTAGTAGCTGCCTTTACTTTCTCCATTCATTATTGAAATTAGCTTTTTACTTCTTGATGTGACTTCAGTTTCCACAACAATTATCGATAAAGAACCTTTGATAATCCACTGGCGTATATACTCGTAGACCTCTCTTTGGAGAGGAAGTAGGTTTCAACAATACAGCTTTCTTATTTTTATACTCAAAATAAACAATTTTAAATACCTATTGAATGTATTACATTGTAGTCTATTACCTCCAATTTAATACGAAGAGAATAAATTTAGTAGGTAGTAACGTAACTAATTAACAAAATAGAGGTAGCGGGTTACTGCCGAAACAGTAATTTTATATGCACATTAGTGCAGTTCGCGGAATACTCATCTAAATGGAGTGTTGGTTACTTTACTAAGTTACGTCATTATTCTCAGTCTTCTTTGAGTTAACGTGTAAGGAGCGTAGTCATATAACATTCGCGTTAATCATCCTTGAAGCGAGACTCTTATAGTCAACTGTATAATTAATGTCATTTTATGAACGGAGTTAATTCACGACAATTTGGAGAGTGATAGAACTCAGTTGAATGAGACAGATGACGTAGTTAAACTTAGTAGAATATAGTATATTCCTAATTGCTATTGTAATTATTAGTTTTGAGAGAATTACTGAATATTATTTATTTTCTCGACTTGCACAAAATGGCAGTTATGAGCTGAATGCGAGAAGCCCAAAACCGGTAAAGGCGTGCAATTAGATAGACCTATGTCAGCTGTGAACTATAATAGAACGATGATGATGATGATTGAAATTAAATACATTAAATCTAAAGTTACATACAGTGACATATATATTTTGAAGTTGCTTGTCAAGTTTCTAGAAGAAATAGGTAAATTAACAAAAGAAAGATTGATTAAAGTAAAGTATTAGAATTTGGTTTCCTAAACTCTTAAAGTGGTATTAGTTAGGGTTTTCGCAGGAACTAAGTTTATACATAGATAAAATTATAAATTTAGGAGTCACGAGTAAATGGTGCAACTAAGAGATAATTTCATTTCTTTTTGTAAAAAATTGTTTTTACATATTTGATCGAGTAATTATCATAACTGATTTATACTTAAAGCATGTTAACCCAAACTTGACACCACCTAGAACTAAATCTGTTTGATAAAAACCATTCAAAATATTAATAACTATTAATCATAGACCGGTATAATTGGCACTCCTTGCAGAAGACCTTCGTTCAACAGTCAATAGTGGACGGCAATTGTTTGATATAATTATATAACGATGTAATTTTGAGGTAATTCTTTTTATGTAAAAGGCAAATAGAGTTTCTTACAATATTGCATTTTATTGACTACGATAACACTAAAACGTTCCTGCGCAAATTTATGCAGAGTATGCAATTAAATATTTTATTATGCAAAGAGTAGTAAAACAGTAGTAAAACTTACGAATTTCAATTATTTATTCATTAATTTATTTTAATAGGTAGGTACAATTTAATATTTTATATAAATGTAGCAAGTTGTACCTGATTATTTTTTAGAATAGTACCGGAATACGCTACTCTAAACTGTATAAGAAGCTATTGTATAAAAAAAGTGAAAATGAAAACGGACGTTTGTATATGGATATGTATATTAAAGAACATTTCTTAAGTTATTTTAACATTATCGTATAATTATTTACGATCATGATTAACAGCTACATGTCTGTCGTGTCGTGTGGGTCTTACCCTAAGGTTTGGATTCACCCATTTGTGGTTCTTTTTTTAAACACACTTCACCGTTTGCTTGAAATCAATAATGCATCGCTTCTGTTATCAAGAACTGACTAAGGTTTAAAGCAAAAGTTTAGAACAATAAATTTAAGGAAATAGTCTATTTCTTGGAAAGTAGTGTTGCTATTTAGAAAATTGCATTCATTAATAATTGGATTGGATATAATGAACTAACTTTTGCTCGCGATTATCGCGGTAAAAAGTAGCCAAAGTAGCCTTTCTACCAAAGTATTATCATGCCTTTCAATGAAATCGATGCAGCGGTTTGGCTGTGGAAGGGGAACAAACAGATAGACAGAATTACTTTTTGAAATTATTATATTATATGGATGTGAGAATAGAGAGAATATCAAATTATCTTTTGTTTCTTCATTCCAGACTTGTGGTATTACTTCTTTATTTCAATTACCTTTTCCATATGTGTCTCTTGTAAACTATTATATTGCCATTAAATAAACCAACTCAAACTTTCTTAATGTCACATATGGCACCGACTCCAAATATAACTCGAGTAGGATAATTATGTTTTTTTCAAATACCCATAATGCTGTTGTTGAGTCGAAGTAAAGGTAAAATGAAATCATTTTACACATAATGATATTCAATACTAGGAGTTCAAAAAGTGAAAAAGTGGAGCAATATATTTACAAACCAGTTTGTGAATTGAACCTTTACAAATTAATAAATAACAATTTAAATAAAAAATCCCCGAGTACCAGTTGGTTTAATGATATCTGAGTCACGATGTCGAATGGCGTGTAGTGTGTTATATCCTCATTATATTGTTTACGAACCAGTTTCAAGTTCAGTATCGTTGTGTTCGGAGTATAACAATGTTATTATTTGTGTGTTTCTCAATAATATGTTTTGTTAGTAGTAGCATTACCAGTGATGTGGGATCAACAGGTATTTAATGTTTAAAAAAAATTACTTGATTTTACTTGCTTTTAACATAACAAATGCAATATATTTGTAATTTAATTACAATTTAAATCAAGTTAACAAATTAGTTAAAATGTATTACTAAATTTTTGTAGTAGTAGTATGAAGGTAGTAGGTTTTAGTCAGGCAATACAGAATGTAAAGCAAAAATAATTATGACAAAAAATCTAACCTTCCTAAGTTAAGTTAAATTAAGTTATCAGTGTAACAAGTTAAAAATGATATTTATTTATTTCCATCTAAAATGCTTTAATCCTAAAGGAAAGGTATTAACTGCAATTGATTTCTAATTTTAATCCGCAGTGGTTAACTAGTAAACTGCCTTTTTTTTTTGTTAACGGGGTGGAAAAATCCCTTCGGATCTCCGGCTCCTTGGGGACTGGGGAGCCAGGTATGTGGTAAGTCCACTAAAAACCACCCAGGTGGCCGGCCTCAGGCGCCCTTCTCTGGGGAGGACCCGGACCAAGTTATTTCAGGTCCCCCCAAGGAACGACACCGCGTCTACAAGACTATTTCCTGGGCGAAGTCTGGGCTTCCCCCTGCCTGTTGGCCCAACCATTAAATTTTGCAGCCTAGCCAACTATAATTGCTTTTTCATCAGTAGGTATCTCAATCATAGGGCATTCTCTCGATAGACACGCTGACAGCTCTGTCCATGTCCATGTCTATATACTTCAAGGATCTGCATACACCACACTGTGAATGCTGCCAAAACCTTACTTTCGATAAGCCATACACTATATCAATCTCTGTAACTTAAAAGCGTGGGTGGATTAAATCATTTACTGCCCCGATCAGTAGGAATGAAAATAGAAAAGTTTTTGAGTAATAAAATCTAACATTGAAGAGAACTTGTATGTACATTTATGAGATATTCCTGGCTTTTAAAAAATAATGAGGTCACAGCCCTTGATCAATACGTTACTTGCCGAGAGCGTCAATTCTCTTTGTATGCCATGATGATTGATATAAAATTAGTAAAAATAAAGAATAATAATAATAATAATAATAAATATTTCGGACATCTAACACACAACGCCATCTAGTCCCAAGCTAAGCAGAGCTTGTGTTATGGGTACTAGACAACTGATATAAATACTTATATACTTTTTTTTTTTTTTTGTAAATACATACATATTATACATAGAAAACACCCAAACTTCGAAACAAATATTTGCAGATCATACAAACATTTGGTCCCGGTCCGACCCGGGAATCGAACCCGAGACCTCAAGCTTAGCAGTCGCATATGCTACCACTACGCCACCGAGGCAGTCGATTTTTAAGAATAAGACGGACACAAAAGTTAAACTTTGAAGCTTGCCAAATTTTTGCTCAACGGAGCAAAAGTTTTACAGTTATTAACATTATTATTATTAACTTAATGAAAACAAGTGGTTTAAACAGTAAAAACAACAAAAAATATACTTATACATAGATTACTACGATTTGCACAAAGCTTTTTTTTATGTCTGCTCCTTTTGTATGTCCATAATCTTTAAGTTTTCCCCCTTCGTATTTTAAATGATAGGTTAGGATATCAACAACCTGTGTATACTTACTTATATTTATAAATTGAAAAGCTTGTTCTTGACTCTGTCCTTCTTTCTTAAAGCAGGTACATACATAGGTCAAACCCAAAAAGTCAAGAATTTATTTTCTACTTCTGAACTCTTTGACTATATTCCTGACAGAAATATAATACTTGTTTGTACTAACACATCTCTTCTTACACTAATACATTAAGATTGAGAGTTCATATAGTCTGCATACTTACTTTATGTTATGTTAATATAATGATGGAATTTTGATTATCAGCCCAATCCATTTTAATGTCACTTGAATATAATATTCAAATGTAATGCTATACGTATTAAGAGGATTGAATGAGAGACGAGGAGGTGAAAGACGCAAAGTAAATGATCCTTTGTTTTGATTTAGATGAGAAAGCATGATTTTGTTGTCCATACAATTTTAACATTACATACATTTCTCAACAATTGTTCAAATATTGAACATTTATTAAGAAAAGCTTTGCTAATTTTCAATAAATATTTTTAACATTTCAAAACTACAATACATGAAAATGAAGCACAAAATTAATGAATAAACTTAGTTAACATTATTCTATGTAACTTAGTTACAACTTTACTATTAGTACTTAACTACTTACATTTATTTTTCTTACTTTCTTTCTATTTTATTTACTTTTTACTTACTATTTAATTTTAAAGAGTCTATAAAGCTTTAAAAGGCATTAATGTCTTTTCTCGTATTATTTTTCTTGTAACATCTCAGCCATTACTTTTATAGGCTTTCCCAATGTTTTATTGACCGGATGATACCTGGGCAAAGAGAACTCAACGCCTTCTCTGAAATACTAATTTAGTATATTAATTTTAAAAATTGATTTTGTGTCAGTCATATAGTGTCAAGTAAATATCTGAATGTTCTTAGTCTTTTTGCCCGACTACAGTAAAGCGAAATGTAAGAGAAATAGTTCTGGCAGCCTAGGTATGAACCGATTTTAATGAATGAGGTGTCAATAGTTTCATAGTAATGGCTTGTGTGACATGGACTAAATAATTTTTATCACAAGTATTTACGTAGTCGGTCAGAGCTTTTTAAACTTTTTCTTCTTCTACTATTGCCCATAGCGTAATAATTATCTTCCGTTTTTTAAACATTATTCATTGGGGCTCCGCTGGTGATATATAGCTTATAGCATTCGTTGATAAATGGACTATCCAACACTGAAATAATTTTTCAAATCGGACCAGCGGTTCCTAAGATTAGCGCGTTAAAATAAACAAACTCTTCAGCTTTATAATATTAGTATAGATTATGTGTAAGGTCACACCTAATGGTCACTATTTTTAACTTAGCAACAACAAAATATTTGCGAGCGAACAGACGATCGTGTGACCTTACTATTGTTTTTTATCACAGAAATGCATTAGGTATACATACACTATTTACACTTGCAAAATTTTTATGTCCCTGTTCCGAGTCAGAGATAAGAAAACATATAAAGCCGAATGTCGTCGTTGGGAAGGAATAAAGGGGCTGTTGGAAGTCGACCCATGATTATAAATTAACTCTATTTTTTGTTGCAGCAAAGCCTTTGCTGTGCGGCCTTAATGAAGTAGCGGTTAAATCCAGAACGATTTGTCCACCACAGAACTGTGAAATAGCGTACACCGATTACGATTGTTCTGACTACAAGAATATTTCTGAGCCGGGATGTGATTGCCTCCCCAATTATCTCCGCAACGGCAGTGGTATATGCATCCCGAACGATGACTGTCCATGTGAGTATATCAATTGCTATATTATGTCTGTATGAACCTTCTGAACTATGTTCATTATTTGCGTTAGATTTTGTGACTTCGAATGTTATTACTTTAGAAACAATAGTATAATTCTTTACCTATACAAAAAAAAAACACTCATTTACTTTTACTAGACTCATGTGACGCAGAAAATTAAACTTTTTGTGCTTTTGTATATCTAATACAATGAATGTTTTGTACTATTTTTTAATAAGCATTGATGAAATGAAAAAACAATTTAAAGTACGTAGGTATGTAATTTTTACTAGCTTATGAATATTTTTTATAAAAGTCGTACACCAATGTAAACAAATATTTCAAATCTTCATTTCTTTGCCAATCCTAACATTTTATTTTATCTTGGTTTCGTTAGATCCAACAACACCGATATGCGGTATTAACGAAATAGCAAGAGACTGTAAAAAAATTTGCCCACCGCAGACTTGTCAAAGCAGACTTGCATTATACAGATGTCGCAGCAATATTACTTGTGAGCCTGGATGTGACTGTATACCTAATTATTTAAGGAATTCCGAAGGTGTCTGTATACCTGCTAAGAAATGTGATTCAAGTAAGAGTTTTTACTTCATGTATAAAGCCAAGCTTATCGTAATTCGAGGTCATTTGGCCGTGTGATATGAATAATGTACAGATACTGATTTTGTGTGTGTGTGTGTGTGTGTTCATATGCATTATTTATTTATATAAGTGTAATAATCTCACACATTGCATTCGTCATTGAATCGGCAGATATTGTTAATTTGTTTTTTTTTTAAGTTACTTAAACTCTAACTACCTGTAAGTGATTGGTAAAGGAACATTGCCTGGGAGACAACAATAATCCGTAATCAACTGTTATTACAATCAGTTCTGTCACAGTATTGAATTCCAATTTGTGTACAATATCTATGAATCTCTCTTATTATGTATATATACCCGTATATGTATTTGTGTCAGTAGTATTTTATACAATATATATATTTATACTGCTTTATTTTCCTTTTTCAAACTACTCTATAATCTATCAGACACTACATTATATGTCTGCCCAATAACGTTAATTATTTCCATCTCACGGTTGTCTGGAAGAGATTACCGTTGAAAAATCAGACAGCCGGTTGTACTAACCTAGCTTTAAGTTATGCACTTAGTCATGTGGGTTTAAATACAATTTATTATTATTAATAATAATAATACCTTTTAAGTGACTTTTTGAGGTTTTTTGCCATTATTATCCATCCTTTCTTTGTGTTTTTTAGTTAAACCAAACCATCCAACTTGTTCGGTTTCTGACAAGTGCATCCGTACTTGTGCCTTGCCCAATCCTCTGAACTGTCCGTATGAACCAGCAGAAACTAATAAAGATGGCTGTGAATGTATGGAGGATTATATACTGTCTGAAATTGGGGGAAAATGCATCCGAATTGAAGATTGTCCAAGTGAGTGCAATATTATTACTGTATTAAATATATCATCCATAAATGCATTTAAAATATGTCCTTTAAAATAACCTTCGTAAGGCTTTTTATACTATGACTTATTTCTATCATAAGGTTATATTAATTGCTAATTCTAGTCCTTGCAAGTGAAAAAGAAGTATTATAATAAGTATACATTCGAATTAATTGAACGATTAGCTTACTGATGACGTTCACTACTCCGAACAAAAACAACCGGAACTCAATTTTTTTAGGAAAACGAATGAGACTCAATTATTTTTTCATCTTCATTTTATTTCTTTCTTCTTTAACACCCACTGGGGATCTAGACTTACTACATCAAAAGGGAAAGAACTGTTATGCGCAGTTAGAGATTTGCAATGTAACGTTATATCTACGGGAAAACCAACATACTGGCCAACTGACCCGCACAAAGTTCCTGACCTCATAGATTTTTTTATCTATAGGAACATATCGGATTTAATATGTATTGAAAGTTGTTGCGATATGAATTCGGATCATTCACCGATCATGTTAACAATAAACGGAAAAAAAATACAAACAGAGATCCGCCCAACGCTAGTAAATAAATTCACTGATTGGGAAAGTTTTAAATATGACCTACAGTCTATCACTAATCTAAAGGTCCCATTAAAGCTCCCAGAACATCTGGATGAAGAAATACTCACCTTTGTAAATAACATTCAAAGCTGCGCTTGGAAGAATACGCCAGAGTTAAAACGTACAATTAGAAGTACTAACTATCCAATCGAAATTAGAAATTTAATTAGCGCAAAAAGAAAACAGAGACAAAGGTGGCAGCAAACAAGGTACCCTTCGGACAAAACATTGTTGAATAATCTCACAAAAAAACTCACTCGAGTAATACAACAGTTTAAAGATGAATGTATGTGTACTTACCTAAATCAACTAACCAGTGACCGCACTACAGATTATTCGTTATGGAAGGTCACAAAGAATTTAAAAAGACCTGTTACGCAAATACCACCCATTAGAGAAGTAAGTGGGCAATGGGCTGTAAGTAATGAACAGAAAGCTATGAGATTTGCTGGTCATTTAGAACAAATATTTCGTCCGAATGTAGCAAATACTGTGATAGAAACATGTCAAGATGGAAATAAAAAATATGAAGACGATATAAGACTCATAACACCAAAAGAACTGTGCAAAGAAATTAAATTGCTGAACCGTAAAAAATCTCCTGGTTATGATCTAATAACTGGTGAGATTTTAAATAATTTACCACGAAAAGCAATAGTTAAGCTTACTACGCTTATAAATGCAACATTTAGACTAAAATACGTACCTGATATGTGGAAAGTGGCAGAGGTAATAATGTTACCAAAACCTGGCAAACCAGTTCATGAAGCAACTTCATATAGGCCTATTTCTTTATTACCAATAATTGCAAAATTATTTGAAAAGCTGTTATTAAAAAGGTTAAAACCAATAGTAGAATCAAAGCATTTAATACCTGACCATCAATTTGGCTTTCGAGAAAAACATTCCACTGTAGACCAAGTTCACAGAATTACTAATATCATTGAAAAAACTTTAGAAGAAAAGAAAGTGTGTGCCACAGTTTTTCCAGACGTAGCACAAGCTTTTGATAAAGTATGGCACGAGGGACTTGTGCACAAATTAAGAAAAGTACTACCAAAACCCTTTGTAGACATATTAAAGTCCTATATATCTGATCGAATGTTCAGAGTAAGAGAAGGAAATGCATATTCTGATCTGAAACCTATTAAAGCTGGGGTTCCACAAGGAAGTGTTTTAGGACCGGTCCTGTACCTGTTATACACTTCTGACATGCCAGGATTAGATGAAAATATCATTGCGACCTTTGTTGATGACACGGCTATTATGGCCATTGGGTCTACACACAAGGAAGCAGTAGATAAACTTCAAGTAGCAGTGAACACCATTTGTGACTGGACGAGTAAATGGCAAATTAAATTAAATGAATCTAAATCGGTTCACATTGACTTTACTAATAAAGCTCCTAACTATCACCCGGTATATATAAATAGTCATATAATACCCTATGTCAATACTGCCAAATATTTGGGAATGACACTAGACGCTAAGCTTCGCTGGAAAGCTCATGTCAAAAAGAAACGCGACGAGTTGGAACTTCGCTACAAAAAAATGTATTGGCTCTTAGGTAAACACTCAAATGTGTCCGTACATAATAAGATTTTATTGTATAAACAAGTCCTTATGCCTATATGGACTTATGGTATCCAGTTATGGGGATGTACCAAACAATCCAATACACTGATGATACAACGTTTTCAAAATAAAGTACTCAGGGGTATTGTAAATGCACCCTGGTACATTCGAATGAACGACCTCCATCGGGACCTTAAAGTAGAACTCGTCGCAGACATTATATCAAAGTTTGCCGAAGCACATGAACGCCGGCTTCATCATCACGTAAACGTTGAGGCTATCCAGCTTCTTGACAATACGGATATTACAAGGAGACTTAAAAGGTTAAAACCCTTTGAGTTAGTTAAGTGAAAGTGCGAAGTGAACAAAATACTACTATTTTAGTGCAGTGTAATACAAGAACACACGAACAGAGTGTCCTCAATTAATTAGAGACAATAAGAAAAGTGTTAATGGACACAATCTTATTATAGTTTTGTTTTAATAATTTAGGTCAAAGTAAAATTACTCATTAGTCAGTAGACTAGATCGTAATAGCAATGTCCTACTTGCAATGTACGGCATTTATAGAAAAAAAAAAAAAAAAAAAATAAAAATTATTTCTTTGCCATTCATTGAAAGTAATACATATATTCAATTCATTCGATTTTTAAAAGGATTTTCATGGCCCGATTTCGGAAACACATTCAACTCTTTGTGCTAACTCTCATTCATCGCCTCAAAACACTTCCCACAAAGATGTTAGTAGTGTCATTGGGATAGAAAAAGTCACAACCCATGTCAAGCACCAATACAAAGTTTGTCGAATGATGTGAATGTTGCTTTTGGTAAAAAAATTGTTCAGACAGCTCACTATCAAATAAGGAAAAGTTTAAAAATCTCGACAAAGTATAAAGTTTATATAGCCTAAAATATCCAGACTCACTCATTAAAATCGGTTCAGTTTTTTAGACGCTACAGTAAAACACATTAAAATACAAAGACTTTCTTAGATACTTTGTACCTCTCGCTTCTCTTTTCAATATTCGTCTCCAATATATATACTCAACTAAATTCGAAATAGCAACATTTGGAGAATAAGACATAAAGTTATTCACAATAATTGGAAAGAGTAACGTTGTATCGATTTAGATCAAGTTCGTTTGAATAAAGAATATCAGATAGTATTTGATCAGAACGTATATGGCAGTTTGCTTAAAACGTAAACTTGCCAGTATAATTGAAAGCAACAAAAATTATAATGAAGCTTTACTTGTAATGAAAGATTGAAAAGAAATTTGTATAAACAGACGATTATATTAGTATTATTTGTAGTATTATATAACCAACCTACTATAAATTCGTGTAATATTTCTGTACATACTCATTAGCTTAACATACTTTAAAAAAACGCAAGTGCACAATGAAATATCATTCTATTATATCTATCCCGAAGTGTGAGAGACACGAGTTTATGTGACGGATGATGATGATGATGATTATTAGATGATGTAATATCTGACGGAATATTTCAGGTAATATAACTTGCAATGGTGATCCACACGCCAGAGCAAAACGTTGTCCTCTTCCGTGCCCCTCAACATGTGACTCACCAAATGCTACACCCTGTAAAAAAGCTTGTGACCCAATCGCATGCGAATGTGAACCAGGTTATTTATTTTCAAAAATAGGAGGCAAATGTATTTTGCCGGAACAGTGCCCTGGTAAGACTTTTATTAGTTTTAAGTGCTAGTATTTTTTACACGCTTTTTATGAGCTTCAACTGTCAACTGTCGGCAACAAAATATTTATTTGTAACCGACTCATTTGGCTGGTCGAGGACCGATGACAATAAAATAAACTGAAAAAAAAAGTTTCTAATACTAAACATACATTTTTTTATTAATAAACCAAGCCAGAAAGTAGATTTTCTTCAATAATTCATATTGAGGATAGAGTGGTAAATAAAAGAAATTATTTTAATGTAAAAAAGCGTGGGTGCTTCAGAAAATATTTCAATTTTTTTTCTACTTCTATCAGTATCTAGTCATGTGAGGTAAGTGTGCGCTATGGGTAAGAGTACGCAAATCCACGTATTTCAGTCCAAAGCGAATTGGATTACGCACACTAACCTACAGCGCACACTTGCCCAACATAACTCTATCAATGGAATGTTAACATCAGGCACCCTACGATTTTGATATAAAAATGATTTCTTTTAATTAATTGGTCTATCCTTAACTTGAATATAATATATTTTTTATACTTTTAGTTTGGTTTATCTAAAATGTATATTTTTTTAGTTTTATTGAACTATTATTTATTATTCTTTACTGTTCAATATGATTTTTGTCTCGACCAGAAGAACTGATGCTATGAAAAGTTTTCAATGTTATGCCTGTAAACAATTTCAAACATTTTTCATACATTTTGCATCAGTAAAGAAAACGAACTAACATTTTTGCAATATTGTTTTTTTATAATATCATTGAGGTATCATAACCAGTTATCCAGGAACAGTATATTACTGGTTATAATGCCTACCATTACCATATCATAGATATCTATTACATTTTGTTTACCTTTCGTTTATAGGAGGCCACCCGTGCCCCAAAAATTCCGAATTCCGCCCATGCAAGTATAACTGTCCACAAGACTATTGTCCAGTAGATGAAAATACAGACAGAATTGTTTGTGACCCCTGGCCTTACTGCATGTCGGGCTGCGTGTGTAGATTAAATCACAGAAGATTAAGTTATGAAGATGACAGCTGTGTAGTTGCCTCTGACTGTCGTAAGTTTTGTATTTTATAGATCGAGATTTAATTGTATTCCTATTTTCCTCACAGTATCAGGAAGGAGCAGATCTTTTGTCGAGATAATTTCATCGGGGTTCGTGTCAAGTTAGATGTATATCCTGCATTGACTTAAATGAAATCAGATACATTTATTTATGCTAGAAGTGGACCAGGCATGTATTTTGCTTAAATGTAGAAATTTCTTTTGTGATATACGAATAAACTAAAATCTTAAGAAATAACAAAATACGTTGTATTGCAAGTGCCGAGTATAGTGATATAATTGTATGTCACTGACCTGCATAGAAAACATGTAGTATACAATCGAGAGTAGTGTTTATACAATAATTTAAAAAAAAATCTGTTACATGGTTATTAGATACCTCTTAGAACATGTACACAAGAATTATGAAAACATAAAAAAAAAATCTGAGGTCATGATAGTAGTACACAATAGTATAGTGAAGGGTTGAACGATTATAATGATTTTCAGTGTGATGTTCAATGATGTCGGTCTCAGTGGTGATTCTTTTGTTGTCATCATTAAACTAAAATTCACTAAAATTTGATGATGGATTATATATTATATTAGGTCTTTACCTATGAAATTGCCGTTTTGTATGCAATAAGTGAAAGTACTTATTTTTTCAAACTTTTTTATTTCTGTTATTCGAAGTAATCACCCATGCAATCGACGCATCTTTGCCAACGCTTTGGCAGTTTATTGATGCCCTTCTTGTAAAAATCAGCTGGACGGGAGGCAACAAACTCTTCAAAGGCATTTTGTACTGCCTCTCGGTAATTGAATTTTTTACCCACTAAAAAGTTGTCTAAATTTTGGAAAAAGTAATAGTCGGAAAGTGCAAGGTCTGGTGAGCATGGCGGATGAGGGAGAGCTTCCAACCCCAGCTCTTGCAGCTTGGAGACTGTCTGTTGCGCAGTATGGGGTTGCGCGTTGTCGTGAAGGAGCAGTGGGGACGACCAATTGACCAAAGCTGGTTGCAGATGTGCAAGCTTCTCCATCATTCTCTCCAGTTCTTCACAGTACACATCTGCATTAATGCTCATGCCGTTTTGTAAAAAGCTGTGGTGAATCACACCCGCACTAGACCACCAAACAGTGACCATCACCTTTTTAGGGGTCATTTTTGGTTTAGGGCATTGCTTTGGTGCTGAACCAGGGTCTAACCAACTTGCTGAGCGCTTTCGATTGTCGAACAGAATCCATTTTTCGTCGCACGTAACTATTCGTTTCAAAATACCTTCATTTCTTTGCCTGTTGATCAGCGAAAGGCAGGCCTCGACGCGTACGTTGCGCTGGCGATCGTTAAGGTCGTGGGGCACCTATCTATCAAGCTTTTTACTTTGCCAATTTGTCGCAAATGGATCAATATTGTTTTGATGCTTACATTATAAGCTGCTGATAGCTCAGCTGTAGATTGAGTTTCGTCAGCTTCCACAATCGCCTTTAATTCATTATTGTTAACCAAAGTCTCCGGACGTCCACGAGCTTCATTTTTCAAGTCAAAATTTCCAGAACGGAACCGGGAAAACCAATAAAGGGTTGTGCGTTCGTTTGTACAGTTCTCTCCGTAAACGTTTTTGATGTTACGTGCCGTTTGTGTCGCGTTGGTGCCACGACGGAACTCATATTCCATAATTACACGAATTTTTAAAGTATCCATTATGACGAAAAATGTTCAAATATAATGAAAATACAACGCTAATCAAAAAACAAAAGACTGAGTTTGTAAATAGAATGTCATGGTTTTAAAACAAAATTAATTTGAATTTAGAATACAGAGCCATTACAAACTTTTTTTTATTAGAAATGACCAGTACTGAAGAAACGCAATTTCATAGGTAAAGACCTATTAATCTCATCTGTCTACAGTCCATTTTTCGATAGCTGAGATCTTCAACAGCTGTGACAGCTGTTGTTTAGTTCAATACCAAATAAACGTTAATCAGAGATACACTAACACTTGTTTATTACTTGAAAAAGTAAAATTTACATTGGTATAACCAAAATTAGTTAAATTACTCAATGTAGGTCATAATTTTTCTAATATTAAAATTCATAATCCATCAACAAATTTTAATTTAGCGATGACAAGAACAGAATCTCCACCATTATAGTACACAAGTGTGTAACACAGGTGCACCTCTCTGTTCCCTCTCTCTCATAATCCTATGGGACGGTTAACCGATACGATCGGAGAGATAAGGCGCAGGATCAACAGCTTTAAGCTTAAGCTCTTCGAGGCATGGGGGGGGGAGGGGCTTCAGACCCCAACTTCCAAATTCCGAGCTGTTATTAAGAATTTCTATAATCATAAAAACTCAATAACACTTTTGGTCCAACCCGGGGGATTTGAGCATCGCATAAAAGTCGCATACGTCAACCGCTAGACCAATGAGACAATTATCGTAATACTCAGATTATGTAACTCTCTTTCAGCACCAGTCAATTGCACTAGGCCGAATGAAGTATGGGCCGGGTGTCCGTCTGACTGTTTCTCAGGGTATTGTGCAGACAGAGAATATCAAGATGCACCTTGTAATACGTTTGTGTTGAACTGTCAACCTAAATGTGTATGCAAGAGAGATACTTTTAGAAATGCTTCGGGTATTTGTGTGCCTGCTTCAGAATGTCGTAAGTATTATGTCATATTTACTTTTAAAATTGCTTCATTTTTGTTGGTGTTTAATACAAACTGCCATATTAATAGTTTTCGGTCGTTTTTTGACTTGAAAAGCTTTTGGAACAAGCTATGCTATGCCGAAAAATGTACCTATATACTTACGTCACAGTCCATTTACACCGTATGAATAAAATTTATAAGCGCTTAAATTTGTACCATATTAAGGCTTAGGCTTAAAGTGCCATAACTTTTTCTACATCAGTCAATTATAGTGATGTAACCTTAGCATTTTCTCTACACATTTTTACGAAAAAGAGTATTGACAGAGAGACAGCAGACATTTATTTTGAGTAACGGAACCATTATATAATAAGAGAGCATGTAGGTATAATGTCAATACCTATATTCAAATTTCAACTATCCACACAACATTTTACGCAATGACTATTCGAAGCATTCTAATGCCCAAAGCGATCCTCTGGTTCGTTTTATTTATCTTCTATTTTAACGATTTATTGCATTACTTATACGTAAGCAGGTACAGAAGTAAGTAGGTACAGGTAAAAATAAGCTTCTGTAGCAAAATATTTTGAGGATAAGACCGTCTATTGCACCTAAAATATTTATGTTATCCAGAAACACTTGGATATTTTGATATTAGATGTACTATGATTCATTTTTAATGATTCCAGCTCCACTTTGCTCAGTGCCTGATCAATGTCGACGCACGTGCTCCTCTCCAGATCCCCCCGATTGCGTTCATGAACCATGTTACGCCAATGAACATGGGTGTAAATGTATGGAAGGCTATGTACTGTCTGATATCGGAGGAACGTGCATAAAAATTGAAGATTGTGAAGTGTCACGTTAAATTATTACTATATATATTAGTATTTATATAAATACTTAGACACGACAATGTATGACTGTAAGAAATTATACAATCAATATTGTAAAACACTGTGTAATATTTATACTTTATCCTATATCCTTCCTAACCTTTATTATTCCTAAGATTATTTGGAGTTGGCTACTACTTCAACCGGTTTTAATTGAATATCAGTTTTCATGATAATAATTCCACGAGGCGATTAGCATTGGACCTCCGCAACCAAGGAAGCAAGGGTGAACTAAATTTGAAGATTGAACGACTTTTAAGTATATTTGAGTGCACTAACTTCGCAGTAGCGATTGCCATAGAGTTCATGACAACTGGGACTGACGGCTTAACGTACTCTCCGAGGCACGGACATGAAACACCGTCTCACACACACCGAAACCCTTCTTCCATACTCTGGGCTACTTTTAATTATACCTTTTTCCTATTATTTTTCTAAATTGGTGCTGACGGAGATCTCACAATATGGAATATGCAAATTGCTCAGGCTTTTTGTTGTACCGGAAGGAGCTGGTCTAGCTCAAATCTCAACCCAACCGAAACACATAATATAACACACAAACACAAACATTACTCTTTACCATAACAATACTATATATTTAAGGACCATCATCCTACACTATATCCTTAAATTAATGATATGATGAATTAATGAAACAGGAAGTGCAGCCTAAGGTGGCCTAGCACCGAGTTTTTATTAAAAGTGGAAGCGTATGAGGTTTCGGACTACCATTGAACACAATCGACCGCGATACAAGGTGCTAAACTTTAGGTAAAGTAAACCTGACTTACCTTGCGGACACAGCTGAAAATTAATCACGGTTAAGTACAGGGTACAATCAAAAACTAGTTCTACTGCGTAGTTTCCTACACTTAAATATACTTGCCATAACTGTAATCCACGAGGTGTTAGCGAAGTTCACAAATTAGTTTTATCACAAAGGGTTTATTTTCACAATATATTTCATAAAATCCCGTGCGCCAATAGATACGCGACTATAAGGGGGTTTTAATGTCTACAGATTTCATCAATTCAATATTTTTTCATGTCAAGACGGCAATTTTAACTTGGAAATTCAACAGGTCACGCGTTTTTACAATCTTAACCCACGTCAAAGTTATACTAAACTTACAAATCAACAACAAACCGAGTTATTCTAAATAAAAAAGTTGCCAATGCACTTATGTATTTGGGTGAACAAGCTTTCAAAACATTTAAAAGATTGTCGGGAAGAATTGCATGTTAAGCGATAGGCCGCCAATTATACCGACCTAGCTTTGAGTCATTTATTTAGTTATCTGGTGTACAATAATGAGTTATTATTGTTGAAAAACGCGTCTAGCTGGCGAAAAATAACCGCCGAAATTCTTTGGGGCCCTCGTCTGCAGTGCTAAATGTTTGCCTACGAAGCATTTCTTTTACAGTAGGAAATAAAAAAAAACTAGGCTGTACGGAAGATGTACCCCCGAAGTTGTCAAATTGTCCATAGTTCCAGCAGCTATGTGAACTTGCTCGTTATCTTGGTAATAAAGAATGCCACGGACGCCGCTCCTTGGGCGCTCGCTATGCAACTCCCCGAAAGCTTGAGGCAGAAAAATTTGGCTATACCATTCACTAGTAACTGTTCTATGGTCTACTAGCGGATTTAGTGCTACGGAATTTCCACTGCGTCGAACAAAAACAGCTATCATTTATGATTAGAGAGAGATCAGATGATTAGATATTAACCAGCTTTCAAAATATTTAAAAGACACGTTTTTTAAATGTTTTAATAGCTGGTTCACCCGAATGCATAAGTGCATTGGAATTGGAGGGGGATATTTTGAAAAACTAAATATGTAATCTGTTTTTTATTATAACTATTTTCTATTTCACTAACTTTCAATAACAGCCCAGGCCATTAAATTACTTAAGAAATGAATTTAGTTCATTTTAATTTTTCAATTGAACGTTTAATATTATTTAAATTTAATTAATTAATTAAAATTATTTTATATTAAGTTTTTACATTATTTATTACTAAATACATAATTAAAACGTATACTTTCATCGCACTAACATGTTTTCTTTCCAATCTGAGATTTACGATATCCCTTACCGGGTAAGTAAAACGAATAGGATGAAGAAACTATTCCCCTATTCGTTCCCTCTACTCTTATTGACTTTCTTCCTTTGTTCCGTCTAAAAAATATTACAAAGAGGGTTAGCGTCAGGCTAGAGCTGATGTTTAGAAAAACACCTAAAATAAACTAATTCTCGAGAGAAAGTAAAAAGCATTGAAGAGATTCTATGCTATGTAAAATAAGTTTATAATGGTTATTTATAATTACATAGAAGTACAATTTACATTTAGGAAGCAATAAAGTATTAAAGTTAAGAAATGGACTGATAGATGATTATGATAAAAGACTAACTTAACGAATGCTGACTTACTATACAAGACCATTACATCATTAAGCGAAGCCTCAAAGTGAAAATATACAAGAAGGTATAGTAAATGTGTGTACTAATCATTTAAAAAGCGTCGTATAAATCAAAGGGTCTGTCTACAAACCGTTTAGCATAATGTTAAAGCAAACATTACTCGTCATGTACATTACAGATTCTTCTCTGAGTATTCACTGAATATTCAAATTTTAGTCTAGGTTTTAAACCTGAATTAATTTAGATAGTGTATGCTGTTAATCATGTTATGCTAAACAAGCTGGCTAACAGTCGAGTGCCTACAACTTTGACCTTTTGCGTGAATAAATATGATCACGTTGGAATTAAGTTGCTTAGTAATATGTGATCTTTTATTGTTAACCATCTAGTTAACAACTCATGTAGAAATTATTGACGACTGATACTCATAGTGCCATGAGTGTGTCTGTGATTCGGAGGTCACGTTAAGCAGTCGGTCCCGGTTGTTATCATAGGATAAACAGTCGTAAAGTTAAGTTGGGGGCCTTTGGGCGGCTTAAAAATATCCAATGGTAAGATACGTAGCCTCAACGTTGTTTTGCCAGTCCCTAATCGGCACTCGGCCAGCGTGGGGACATATAGCCTTAACCTTCTCCTAAGAGGAGACCCGAGCCCAACAGTGGGACATTATGGGTTGTCATTACGGTGTCTAGACTAATATATATTAAAATAATTTAATCATATCTCTGTTACTTTACGTTAATGAAGCTACTATTCATACGTCTGACATATAATATTGAGAACAGTTCACATTTGAGCCCAGTACAGGTCTGTCATAGATTCTTTTACGTCGCAACCGTCTCTGAGAACCTTTGGTTGTAGTGTTAAATACAGTGATTTAATAAATTATTACTACTGTGGAGAACGTGATTCGGAATGTTCCAAGGCCGCGTAAAATGACAGGTGAGAACGACACATTGATAGCTCTTGCAAAGACGAACGAAACATATTGTTTATATAGTACCTTGCGTTTTCATATCATAGAGTAGTGTATTAAGTTCTGTGTGTACTTACGTCTACATTGTTATAAATACTGCGATTTATCGTTCGTTCGGCGCACGCGCCGTCTTGAATCCCTCGTTGACGTCCAGTTACCGTGCCGTACGGAATCCCTCATGACCCGGCCGCCAAACTACTACTAAGCTAAATAAAATAATGTACTTAAATTAGTACACTTTAGTTACAACTAAAGTGTCAAAGTAAAATTTTCCTGTGTTGCGGACTAATGTCACCGTACTCAAAGAAGACCTAGCTCATTACGATATTTTGTGGATCACACAAAGTGTTGTTTCATTTGAAAATCTTCTCACAACATTTAGTGCCGTAGGAAGTAATGAGTTAACCGCTTAAACATTGGTTTAGGTAAGCACTAACTGTGCAGTTTTAGCTTATATCGAAATAAGAGGGATTAGCTGTCTCAAACATTGTAACAATGAATTAAATCTAAAACGTGCTTGACTGTTATAATGCTAATAAATAACCAAACCCCTTTAGCTAAGACTTTGTTTCGTGTCAATTCTCTTTTCACAATCGCTAACGTCCCTATGCTATTGTATTATTGCCTAACATTTTGTTTTACTTACGTGATTAAGCGTTGAGATGACGTCAATCCCATATATTTGTTAGTTTTCTAATAACGTTTACGTTTGCAGAATGTCAATTTGGTTAAGGGCTTCCCTATCTGTCAAGATAGTAAGAATAAAACCTTCAACAAGCAATAAATGATAAATGAAAATGTTACTTCAATTGTTACTTGTAACATATACCAGAATGTTTTTATTAAATCATATAATATTATATACATTGTCATTAATGTCATATCGTATCATATAAAGATGTCAAGAGATATCACAAAAGATGGGAACGTGTACCATTCTATTATTAGATTAGTTATTTATACGGTTTCTTATTTGTGTATGGCATTAATAGAGTTCGTTCATATAAAAAGTTATAATAATTTAAATACATTTAATTAGAGGAGAAAACCGTTAGAGTCTGCCCTGTGGCTTTAACTTTTATTTGTCAATATCATATTATTGTATGCTACTGTCAGTTTAATTTAATTTAAGAACAAATAATGGAAAATAAGAAGTTCTTAAAATGATATATAATAGCAGTAGAAATAACTGGTTCCGAAAACAATTTTGAAGTTCGATAGATTTCTAGTCATTACCAGGCACCTTAGCATTCATGTTACATGCGTAGCTTACTTTTGTCAAACTTTTGGTGAAAAGTTAAGACCTTCTTAATCATGTCTTAAGGCACAATTGAATTATATTTCAAACACGTTGAAAAGTATCCGCTTTGGCTTTTTCTTTAAAATTCTTTGTAACCTTATGAATATTTTTGGTGGTTCTCAACTTACTGAGAAAATAAATCGTCCTTTTTATTTGTGAATTGTTTTGAGACTTCTCAATGTAGTAGATATTTTGTACAACAACAATTTTATGCTGTTGTACTAAAATAGTAAATAAAAGTTATTGATCACTTGTTCCAAAAAAGTTGGAATTTATATAAGAAAAGTAATAAGTATTTTTGTATCAGTTGTTATTTGTTAGTCCAGAGAGAAATGGTTTACCATAATTACGAAGAAAAACACACAAATAAAATAATAACTAATTGCTGTCAAAGTTTTCTGGAAGAAAATAGATCGCCGTTATCAATCTTACACAACTGAAGTTTCTTCTAAGAAAAATTGGATTACAGGGTAATGTTGCTAACCCAGCGTGTAGTTTGAAAAGTTCTCGAAAGTAAACCTATTTAGTAAATGTTCAGGACTAAATAATTGCTAGAAAGGTTAATTTAAATTCTAATTATCAAAAAATTAATTGCATGCAATTAATTATGCAACATGCAAATTAATTATTACTCACAGTGAAACATAGAACCTCCTCCTTTTGAAGTCAGTCATAAAATAAACCCTATATTCCCATTTAAATGTCCCAAATTCCCAATTAATTTGTCCAAATTAATTGATCTATACTCTCGTGTACTATATATATACGAGTATATACCAACTTATAATGATTTTTACACATCCTAGCTGTCTAACAAAAACTATATTTTTACTTCTCCCCTATATTAAATGGATGCACAAGCAGCAATTTCTTACTCAATTGTAGATTTGCACAAGTTATAACCTCTTTGCTGATTGCTTAAGGCCATCGTATATCTTATTTCTTTCTGCCACATTTGCTATGTAAATCGATGGATACAAATTGACTCACTTTTCAATGTAACTTATTCCTTGCCATGTAAATGTATGAATAAACTGCTTGTAAAGCAAACTGTACATTGAGGGACTACTATGGAAACTGATATAAATTTATTATGTGCTGTTACACTCCATGTTTATTTTTATTAATGATAACAAACGCAATTTAGTCACTGTTAGATAATTTGTTTAGTATAGGCACACTCTACAAGCGTGTATTTGTTGTTAGTACTTACAATTAAACTTAACAATTTGGTTCAGTCAGAAATAAAAATAGAATTATGAAATCTTTTTAGCCAACCAGCTGATATTTTGATAGATGTTTCTCTTCTTTGCACGTTTTATTCAGGGCAGATAGGGGACATCGGGGTTTCCAAATAGGAGAGGGCTATCAATAAACCGTATCAGACCCAAGGTACATAGGTATTTTTTTTTTTATTTTTTTTTTTTTTCTACACCTCCAACATTATCGGAGTCTTTGCTATATCTGTACGTTCATGCCAGTTCTCGCGATTATGCTTCTCGCACTTTCATGCTTCATTCCTGTTTCTTTCTGCCATTCATCCGTTCATTCTACGGGTGGGACTCCCGTCTATTTGCCTAATCTAATCTAGCTATTCGATAGTGTCTATCTTTATTTCTTTATTTTATTGTTTTTTGGGGAAATGAGGTACGCAGACTTAGTTTTTATTGCCTTCACACTTACAGTCTTATTTCTACTTATATATATACAAAGCACATTTTGTGTTTTTATCTTATGTTGTAGTGTGTACATGTTTCTTTATTTATATATTTAATATCTACTTATTTATTTTTGTACTAATTTTAACATTGTTTTCTTATTTCTAATACATTTTTTTCTTACGACTAATTGCTTATTATCTACTATCTTATACAGTTATGATTGACACTAATATAACATACTATATTGTGTAAACATAGTTTTCTTAAACTCTAGTTTTGTTACGCTCTATTACAATTTTAATTACTTTAATACAATAGTCTAAAGGTACATAGGTATTACAGGGCATTGCTTTCTATGGTGTACCTAGTTTTCCGGCTACTAGTAACGGAGACGTCGACCTATTTCTGATATGGTCAAGTCTACCATAACCACCAACGAGTGGCATCCCGGGAATATTCAGACAGACAAAAAAAAAGTGTTTCTCCTCCGCTCCGCAACAAGAATATTGAGTAACAAATTCTAAGAAAAAGTCCAAATAAATAACAAAATTATACCACGCTGAGCTTTTAAAATAATCTTTATTTTATTTCGTTTTTAAAATTAAGACAATTACAAGTAAAGAGGATTATTTGTACAACTGCTTTAGTCTTGATTATCTGTATGCCGTAGCGTTGCGCAGTATGTGGTGTCTGTTGTTTATTAGTACTTGTTTTACACAAGTAATTACTTTGTCCCAGTATCTTCTCTAAGAATATGGAACTTAGTACTTTTTTTTTATTTCGAGGTTCATTTTAATTCGTGTTACTTTTTATTTTTTATACATTGTACGTATGTAGTATATTACTGTGATATTATTTGTGTCCGTGTAGTATGTAGATGTTAATGTTTTTTTTCAAGAATTTATTAATCAACTCTGTTAAAAAAAATATTTTTTTTAGGAATGTATATTCTCAAAGCTAAAGTATGGATAAAGTGAAACTTCAAAAGTTATTTATCAAGACTACGGAACCATGAAACTCAAGTGATGATTTGGCAGAAAACTAAAACTTTTTGGTACTAAAGGTAATAACAATATATTTTATCTAAATACCAAGTCAAGCAATCCACGACGATCCATCTACTTGGCCTTTTATAATTTAGATACCATCTTTTATTTCTCTTGAATCTAATTATTTTTTAATTTATTTACGTAGGTTCTAAGCTATGTAACATGTGTTTATTTTAGCTTGTGCTCGCGGCGCCGCGCCTGCATTTGTATCAGTTATCACGGTAAAAAGCCACTGGCATAGCCTTCCTAGTCCTTCCTCAAGAAAAGAAACAAGTTCAGTAACTTTCGATTTTTTTGAAGGATGGATTGATACAATTTTAGCTTTGTAACAGACGACCTCACAGAAAACCTGTGTGAAATAGCGCTTGCACTGTGTTTCACCGAGCGTATGTGTGAGTGAGGATACCGGATACCGGCCCATACCCCAACCCCTCCCTCCACCCCCCCCAACCCTCTAAGGTCAGCAACGCACTTGTGACGCCTCTGGTGTTGCGGTTGTCCATGGGCGGCGGTAATAGCTTACCATGAGGCGATACGTCTGCTCGTTTGCCAGCTATTCCATTAAAAAAAAAGAAGTAAAACTCGTATCTTGGGAATCAATAGAAAATATGACTCATTGTGAGAGGGTGTTAATAATTGATATTATTCATTGTGTAGGTGTCTATAAATATTATATGACATTGTTAGTCATTCAAAGGAGTTTACTTTCAAATTGAAACCGTATCTGACTGACGTAGACTCTGTTAAAGTCTCGATGACACCTCTATTTTCTGACAAAACAACTCTCAAATTTCAAAGTTATGAAAGTTTCAGTATAAAGTGGAGACAAACTCTGACGGACATTAAGGCGTAAAATTGATATTTTAATATTCCCTTGTTGTCAGTTTGAATGAAATTTTGAAGTAATCTTCGTATTATTTAAGTTTGCCCCTAGCTGTACAATGCTTGGGTCACGTAGAGTATTTATAGGGGGTTTGAAAGATCGATCTATAATTTACATATTTTTTATTTGTTTAACTTAATTATGAATTACTAGCTGAACCCCGTGGTACTTACTACCCGCGGTACGACAATAACCGCGGGCAACGCCGCGAAGTGAAACTAGCTTCATATTACTAGTATCTATATAAATTGTAGCCTATGTGTTACTCTGATGTATAAGCTATATTATTGTAAAGTTTTGTCAAAATCCATTCAGAAGTTTTTGCGTGAAAAAAAAAACAAACATACTCACTTACATACTCACAAATTTTCGCGTTTATAATACGAGTATTAGTAGGATTGTAATGGTGGAAATTATTTTTGGTTGATATTATTGTGTGTGTGAATGAATGAATGAATGCGTAAAATTCTATGCCACTAAAGGTAGCACCTACATCTCAGGTCTTACCTTTTAGGTATCAGTCGAATTTAAAAAAACTATAGCCTACACTTTTTATTACTTTTATTATGTTTGAGGAGGAACGAGTGTCATGTTCCTCCATCACAAAAGGAGGATCTTTCAATCGGGCGAGGTGATCATGCCTGGTGAGTCACTGCTCAATGGTTGATGTTGGGAAGTTGTCTTGCTTCTCGGCGCGAGAACTTCTATTGCGCGATTCAGGATTAGTAGTAGTGTAATCGCGCTGTTTGTGTTTTTGCGTTGTAATTTACCTTGAATAAAATTTTAAAATAATTTAGTTGTGAGAGAGCGAGTAAACAAGCAGACATATCACCTAATGGAAAGTGACTGTCGCTGCTCGTGTATGCCTGCAACTAATTACTGATCGTTATTACTAATTGCTGTGTTGGTGTAGAGCGCCTAGGGGAGGATTATATCCATCAGTGGACATCCCCTCGGCTGACATGATGATTACGAGTGAGATTATGAATAAAATTACATAAATTTTACTTAAATAATAAAATCGTTAGTAATCTAATGCCTCACTGTTTTTCATAATGAAGTCCTTAAGGGAAAAAGGGATTTAGCACAGTTTGTATGGCCGGTAATATTTTTATAGCACATTAATTTGAAACTTCGTAGATATTAACGCCCATTTACACAAGTTAGTAAAGTTTTATATTTATATGCTGGACATAAAAATAAATCAGTTTGATTATTTGATGAAAATTACTGACCCATAGCATAAGTTTGCGGTTTAATGATTTTTTTGTGATGGTAAGTCCATGGGAAGTGTGATACACTGGGCTTTCGAATATCTGTTACAAAGTTTTGAGAAACCGTAGCATCACTTAGTTCGGTATTTATAATTCTGTTAACAGTTTATTAATTATAATAAAAAGCAAGATATGATGTATACTGAACGAATGGTGTAGTACTTGAGGTGATCGTCACGCTGCTTTCTACTGTGTTAAGTTGTTGACGCTTCTAATCCCATATGGGATGACACTTTGTGTAATCAACATATTATTGTAGTTCTGAATTTGCATGTTATTTGTATCTGATTCATGTACGTTTGTAAAGTCCTCCTTGACACAGGACATTCAAGAATTTCTAAAGCGGGAGTTTAAATAAGAAAAAGTATTTTTAAACAAGAAAAACAAATACTTTGTTTTACAGTTTTTACTCCTATCACGTTTAACAGTAGGTTTTTTTAATAAATAAGAAAAAGAACAATTGTAGTACTTCAGTTCAAGTTTTTTTTTTATTTTAAAGACCATACGCGAAAACTGTGTAAGGCTGCATTATATACTTAATCTTTTAATTGTAATTACATTTACAATTTCCATAATGGGACGAAATAAGTTTATATAAGTAAGTTCGACTTTAATACTCGCAGTGACATATTTACGAACGTGTCATTGAAATAAAATAGTAAATTTAACACATTTTATTTAGTACGCCCTCTTACACTCGCAATCCTTGTATTATTGGAAAACGCTTTCAAACTCTGTTGCAGCTGTTTTTGATTTAATGTGTCGGAAATTTGGTTCTTTATGTTTGTATATACGATGATTTATTATCGATAGTTTTCTTTACTATGTTTTAAAGATGATAATGTGAGTATAATAATAGAGACGATATCGCAGAACTTTCTAGATAGTAAAACCACGTCAATTTCAACACGAACGGGCACGACCGGTACTCACATATCACAGAAGACCAACGTAAAATGATAACATTCGTGATCTTGTATTTCGTTAGTGAGTTGTAGAGTGAGTGTATTTTGTTAGTGAGTTAGTGACCGGAGACCCAATGATGCAAAAGCATCTCAAAAGGCCGGCATAGTGTGGGTCACCAAGCGGCATTGTGGTATTATCTGTACTCACAATGAGTATGCTGACCACTACTCATGGATTCTACTTAAACATTCCATCAGACAGAGAGAGAGAGAGAGAGAGTCACTTTGCAGGTTATTCATGTGGCGACACCCACATACATATAACACAACAATAAACTACTACAGCGCCACCTACCGAATATACACTGAACTACGAAGTAACGCACTATACGTGGTAACTACAAATCCTGAATCGCGCAATAAAAGTTCTCGCGCCGATTATTAACCTGCTTCACAGGTATTTTAAATTATGATATATATGTGGGGGAACGCGTGTCATGTTCCACCAACACAAAGGGAGGATCCTCTGACCAAACGAGGTGGTCATGTCTGGCGGGCCACTGCCGAACAGTGGATGTTGGGATGTTGTATATATGATATTAGGTCTTTACCTATGAAATTGCCGTTTTGTATGCAATAAGTGAAAGTACTTAGTTTTTCAAACTTTTTAATTTCTGTTATTCGAAGTAATCACCCATGCAATCCACGCATCTTTGCCAACGCATTGGCAGTTTATTGATGCCCTTCTTGTAAAAATCAGCTGGGCGGGAGGCAACAAACTCTTCAAAGGCATTTTGTACTGCCTCTCGGGAATTGAATTTTTTACCCACTAAAAAGTTGTCTAAATTTTGGAAAAAGTAATAGTCGGTAGGTGCAAGGTCTGGTGAGTATGGCGGATGAGGAAGAGCTTCCAACCCCAGCTCTTGCAGCTTGGAGACTGTCTGTTGCGCAGTATGGGGTCGCGCGTTGTCGTGAAGGAGCAGTGGGGACGACCGATTGACCAAAGCTGGTTGCAGATGTGCAAGCTTCTCCATCATTCTCTCCAGTTCTTCACAGTACACATCTGCATTAATGCTCATGCCGTATTGTAAAAATCTGTGGTGAATCACACCAGCACTAGACCACCAAACAGTGACCATCGCCTTTTTAGGGGTCATTTTTGGTTTAGGGCATTGCTTTGGTGCTGAACCAGGGTCTAACCAACTTGCTGAGCGCTTTCGATTGTCGAACAGAATCCATTTTTCGTCGCACGTAACTATTCGTTTCAAAATTCCTTCATTTCTTTGCCTGTTGAGCAGCGAAAGGCAGGTCTCGACGCGTACGTTGCGCTGGCGATCGTTAAGGTCGTGGGGCACCCATCTATCAAGCTTTTTTACCTTGCCAATTTGTCGCAAATGGATCAATATTGTTTTGATGCTTACATTAAAAGCTGCTGCTAGCTCAGCTGTAGATTGAGTTTCGTCAGCTTCCACAATCGCCTTTAATTCATTATTGTTAACCAAAGTCTCCGGACGACCACGAGCTTCATTTTTCAAGTCAAAATTTCCAGAACGGAACCGGGAAAACCAATAAAGGGTTGTGCGTTCGTTTGTACAGTTCTCTCCGTAAACGTTTTTGATGTTACGTGCCGTTTGTGTCGCGTTGGTGCCACGACGGAACTCATATTCCATAATTACACGAATTTTTAAAGTATCCATTATGACGAAAAATGTTCAAATGTAATGAAAATACAACGCTAATCAAAAAACAAAAGACTGAGTTTGTAAATAGAATGTCATGGTTTTAAAACAAAATTAATTTGAATTTAGAATACAGAGCCATTACAAACTTTTTTTTATTTGAAATGACCAGTACTGAAGAAACGCAATTTCATAGGTAAAGACCTATTATAATTGTTCTCATGGGAATCAAAAATTTCTCGTAAGTACGAGTACATTGCAGTGATCTGCTGTGAGCTGATTACTGAAACCACTGAGCTGCGTGAGATGTATGAAGTTATTATTGTTATTACTGCTCTATATGTACATTACCTATTTGTATAGATATTCGTTGTTTGATAATCCTTTGAAATGGTAATCCATGGACATCTTATTAAGATTACCTTTAATGGTTATTTAATGTTTTATTGAACAATAAAATCCATTTTAATGTAAAGTAGTACGTAAATTTGACACGATCATAGTTATTTAACAAAACATGACATTGTTGTGAATCTCATGATAACATGAAAAGTTTACTAAATGCACAGTAGTACAAATACAACTACGGCACAGATATCAAAGTATCAGACCGAGTATCGAAATAAGAAAAAATACTCGAAATCAACTCGTTTATAAGAAGAACCTCAACGTACTATGGAAAGGTTTTTATGTTACCCATAAATCAATCCCAACGAGAGATCTCCCTAAAGGTTTTCCTACAATCCTTGTTCAGATATAGATAGTCACTTTTTAAATACGAATAAATTAACTTTGATGTACAAAAGAATGGCTGTAATTCTTTTTTTTTCAGGTGTAAGGAAATAAAGATAGGAATTAAATTACCTAGATTTAATAATAAATCAAATAGGCTTAATTAAGGATATATATTAATATCAAATCTTCATCATTTAGTACCTACTATTGATTGATGTAAGCAAAAACTTAAAACTTATGTACGCAAAAATTTAAATGAATCACATAACTACGATCTGTGTGGTTATGTATTTGGTGAGGGATCATAAATACAGAATGTCACCACCTCTATTTATTTCTATCCTAAGAGGCGATTAAGGAAACGAGTTACGTAGGACAACAGATAGAAGAAAAACTTGAAACAAACCGTACGCCGACCCTTCTCTCTGGGCCAAAATTTACTTTCGAGGAGCGGTTTATGTCCAGCAGTGTACTGTTAAATTCTAATGATATAAATGAATAAAATTTCCATTTTTAACACATCAAAGACACTATTCAATTCAGTGTTACAGAAAAACATCGCCAAACAAATACCCGATGCTGGACATTTCTCTATCGCACACACCTATTTCCAAGTCAAATAAGGCGTAAAGAAAACATCCTATGACTCCGCTTAGTCTGTACTCGCTTCGTCAAGTAACGTTCGATGGTTCGATTAATTAGTGATATTAGTTCCCCCTCAAACTCTAACTAAATAATTGGTTACGATAAATGTTATTCTGCCAACTGTAATTGGTTTTCGTCTTATTTGTTTGCTCACGTTCATTTTCTTTTATTTTTCTATTTGATCATTCTGTTTATGTGTGTGTCAGATAATTTTGTTTGTGTTCGTCTTTATCATTTTGTCCTAGCTCTTGAAGTTGATTGAGTAGCGTGAAATTATATTGAATGAATGTTTGGTTAGTATACGAGATTTATTGTGTTCATTAACAAGTCATTTGAATTATACGAAAGAACTTATTTAAATCAGGTTTGGGTTCAATGATTTGCCAATCCAGGGCTAATGGGTAGCCGTAAATTTATATTAGAGTTTTAAAATTGAACATTTAAATTCAAAAAATATATTAAAACCAATTATTTAGGGTTCCGAACTTTGTTGTCCGTCTGTCTGTCAAGACCCTTTTTCTCAGAAACGCGTAGAGGTATCAAGCTGAAATTCATATCAAATACTCAGGTCTACTGTCCCTTCTAAACCAAAAATCTAACTTCTAAGCCAAAGCAGTCAAAAGACACAGTCGTTTATGCTGTAAATTTTGGACACTCGCAAGGGAATCAAAACCTGCTGTGAACTCAGAATCTTGAAATTTGGTACGAAGCAACGTCTTATAGCACAGATTAAGGAAAAATTACGAAAAGCATAAATTTTAAGTTACATCATATAATATACCTACAGGTTTATACGGAATCCTCAGAACGCGAGTTCGAGTCCTCGCACTTGGCCGGTTTTTTTACTGTGTGAATGGCGTAAGTGGTTTAAACAGTCGCAATTTTTTTTTGTAACTTTAACGCACAGCGTATGTCAGTTTCATCTTATCCTGATCTCTAAACATAACACTACATTATTTTTCGCTTACTGATTTAACATACTCGGCATGAATTTGAACAGAGCTTTCGAATCATCGCTATTTGGTTCTGATAAAATGTTGTGAAACACGCCTACGTTGGATCTATTAAAATTCAACTATTTCTACTAGACTCATATCTGCCACACTCCTTCGGTCGCTAACAGTTTATGTATGAGAAATGTATTGTACGTTACGTGTGTAAAGCAAACCATTCACAATTTACTCACAACTACTAACATTAATCTGTATAGAAGCGGTACACTCTAATGGCGCTTACCGGGCCGTACCAACCTACAGAGATAAAAGATCCTGTGTGAATTTCTATAATACAGCTACAATGTTTCTCTTTACCGTACGTTGTAATTACTAAAACGTCACTGTGAACGTGGTTTGAATTGAAAAAGAAGATTACGTTATGTTATTATTATCACGATGGTTTTATATGACACATATCATGAATTTTACGTGCCTAAATTGAAAATGTAATAAATATAAGTGTTTTAAATTCTTTAATCTAAAACTGAAGCGTATTCAAATTTCAATTCAATTCAAGTCTGTTAAATTAAATGAAAAATAAATTGTTCTGTTTTTCAAAATTTAGTTGAGAGAATTTCAACATGGACTCGAAAAATTCACAGAGATAAAAGCAACCGACCATAGACTATATACTTATGAAGTAGAGATAAACGAAGTTATATTATGAGTCGGTTAACTATTTCTCGCATTAAATTTTCTAATTTCAACAAAATTAAAGTGGAAAGAGTGTACCTGTCTATCTTTGTTTTGTTTTGCATATAATTGCCATTGAAACAAATTACTTGTTTTCTTTAATAAAATCTCTATTAGTCATTTTAAGTTAGATTTAGCTGCTTTGAACTGTAGTGAAGTTTATGTGTTTGACTTGGTTTTTATATACTTGGATCCTCCTATTATTTTAATATTAAAGTCTATATGTACATTCCGAGTACCTACTAATTGCCATAGAACTCAAGAATTGTGGCTATTTAATAATATAACAGTTTATAAGAACAGCTTAATTCATTCCCGTTGGCATCCAGATTCATTCGGGCAAATAGGTTGTATTGATAAATGTTTAATTTATTTGACAGCAATTAGGAAGTGAATGTTGAATCGTTTGATATAACTTTCTTAGAATTATCTTAGCCTCATCTCCGGTAGAAATGAAGTGGTTAATTTGTAAAATGTCCTTTGGTTTGTGTAACAGTTTAAAACGGCCTCTTCATCCGTGAATCATTTTTAATATGTAACTCATTTATTATCATTAATAATTGTCCATTACAAGTTTTATTGATGTTTTCAATTTACGTAAAGTCAGCATCAAGAATACACACGACTGTGCTTACCTACAGTGTGATTTAATTATTGTGTTGTGTACATTGGTGTTGTTAAGTGTGGGGGAACGGGTGCTATGTTCCACCCAACACAAAGGGAGGATTCTCCGACCAGGCGAGGTGATCATGCCTGGCGGGCTACTGCCCAACAGTTGATGTTGGGATGTTGTATATATGCTAATCGGCGCGAGAACCATTTATTTAGCGATTCAGGATTTGTAGTTACTCCGTGTAGTGCAGTTTGTAAGTACAGTGCGTTACTTCGTAGTTCAGTGTATCATCGGTAGATGGCGCTGTAGTAGGTTATGTTGTATGTGGAAGTCGCCACATTAAGCTAATTCAGTTTGGGACACAATTGGAATAGAAGTATTTTATCCAGATTGTAAAACGAAGCAAAAGTTGGTCCGAAATTTCAAGATAGTAGAGCCACATCGATTTCAGCTCGAACAGGGGACCAAACTAAAGTGTCAACTTGTGAGTGCGAAAAGTGCGAAAGCCCATTGATGCACAAGTATCTCAATAAGCCGCAATAGTGTGGGTCACCATGCTGCATTGTTGCATTATCTGCATACGCAATTAGTATGTGTGTACTACTACTACTCTTAGATTCTGTTCATGCTTTCCATCAGGCAGAGTAGAGTCAAAGAATACGATATTCTATCTATAACCATTATTGCAATGATTTATGTAATAAGTCAATTTGAAAAATTAAAAAATACTACATAAATTCATTCTATATAATTAATTAGGTACACAACATTATGGATTTACTGAGTCAATTAGTCAAAAAGTACCAGCCACTACACCTTCGGAAACGAAAATCTAGTGAATTTAGTTTTACTTCTATCGTACTTAAAATTACGTAAAGTACTTAAAAGTACATCTTTTATCGAAATCAGTCAAAGCTTTTTGCATATTGCTTAAATAATCATTGTATTAAGAAAGAAATAAGTGCTTTTAAATATACCTATTTATTTAATTCCACTAATTATTATAATGGACTTTTAAACAAGACAAGCGTGGAACGAAATTAGTTCCATCTGATAAAATTTGGAGAGAACATTTTTTTGGCATCTAATGAATTGATTTACGTGAAACACGCAAATCATTCTAAATTTAAAAATATATATGATTGCTTTATAATAATACCATTGTCTTTAATAATAATGCTCGTGAAAGTTGATAAACAATTGGATTTAGGTAACTTCTTAAAGTTATTGTAAATTCCAGTTTTTTGACTATGGCGAAGGGTAATAATTATAACAGACGATGTAGATATATTCCACAGCAGTAATTAAACCAATAAACAGATCTCAATCAATGACGTGTATGTGATTCTTTTTAATCTGTTTATTCGTAATAGATCTGTAATCTTGTTCAAGGTACTTGCTACTCAAATACCTCATTTATAAGTTGTATATAAATTTAATCTAGTTAGTTTCCTAACTAGCATTAAACAATGTGACTAATTTCCGTTAAAAGGTAAGAAAACAAAGTGTTCATTTAAAATTCATTTTATTTTTAAACATAAAATGTTTTTTTTTATTTGACTTTAACTTAACTAGAATGTTTACAATGTTTAGCTGATCAGTCTTCGTCACAATATTCCTCATTATTATCCTTCAGGGCAAAAGTTGTAAATACTTGCTTGATTCCATAATGTTTTAACTTTCTTGAATGCCCCTCTAAGTTTACTATTTTCCTGTAAATTAAATAAAGATACGTTATGACGAAAATGTTTGTTACATTATCAACGGTTTTATTATTTTTATTTGTTTGAAATATTTTTCCTAGTAACATTAATTAAATATTTGTAAAGGATAAAAAATATTCAATCAATTGAAGCTAACACAAAATAACGAAAAAATCCTTTTATCAGAACCCTGTTTTCTTTGTTGCTTATCAATCCTATTCAATATATATTATACTACAGCCTCACAGAAAACCGGTGTGAAATAGCGCTTTCGCTGTGTTTCACCGAGTGAGTGAGGATACCGATACCGGAAACCAATTTTTTTTTTTTTTTTTTTTTTTTTTTTTTTTTTTTTTTTTTTTTTTTTTACGTGTTGAAACCCCCTCGGGCCGTCACCCCGCCGGGGTTTGCGGCGGGGCGGTGTGTCGGAATCGAACCGACTAAAACCACACGGTGTGCCAACTCTGCGCCTGAGAAGGGAGGGGTCCGGGATCGCTGTTATTAACGCAAACCGGACCCCTCCCAGCGCCTGCCTGCGCAGAAGCGGGCACCGTCTGCTGTTAAAATCTCAATTTAGGCGACGCACGGCACACGCGTACGTCGCCCCCTCGCGGTTGGCCTGTAATGCGGATGGAGGGGAAAACCCATCCCGTCCATCCGCGGCCACACTCAGGGCGGCATGAGGCGCTGATAGGCGCGCCTCCGCCGCCCCGTGCGCCGGCGGCGGATCGGGTCCGAGTGGATATCGTCCTCCCGGGCCTTCTCCGCCGCCTCCTTCTGCGAAATTACTTCTTCGCAGAAGGTCGCGACCGCGGTAAAACTGCTGTCGCTACCGGCCATGGACAGTACGACGGCCGGCAGCGACATATCTCCTCCGATGACTGCAGTGAGGGCCCGGCGCTGATCCGCCCAAGCGGGGCAGATCTCCAGCGTATGCTGGGCCGAGTCCTCACTGCAGTCGCAGTGGTGGCAGGCGGGACTCAATTCCCTCCTAGCGACCGAATGCAGGTACTTTCCGAAGCAACCATGCCCGGAAAGCACCTGCGTCAGCCGGAAGGAAAGGGTCCCGTGCTGCCGCCCTGCCCACTCGAGGATGACCGGCTGGAGCGCCTCCACGGTAGCAAAGCCAGCGCGTGGAGCCTCCAGCCGGGACGACCAACAAGCCATCGTGGCTCGGCGAGCGGCTTCACGCCATTCGCGTACCTCTTCGGGCGGAGCACGATACCCGTACTCCGCCCGATATTCAGCCGCTCGCCGATAAACTTCGGCGAGCACTTCCGCCTCCAAATCCCACGGGGGTGTTCCGGCCAAGGCACACGCCGCCTCGGTGGACACCGTGCGGTATCCGCGTATGGCTCTGACCGCCAATACCCTCTGAGGGCGCAACAGGCGCGCCTTGTTCTGGACGGTCAGAGCCTCCACCCACACCGGTGCACCATATAGTGCCATCGACCGGACCACCCCCGTGTAGAGGTGTCTTGTTTCGACGCTGGCTCCACCCAGATTGGGCAAGAGTCGCCCAAGGGCGGAGGCAGCGCCGACCAGCTTTGGGGCAAGCTGTCGGAAGTGCTCGTCGAAGAGCCACCTACCGTCGAGGATCAGGCCCAGATACCTCATCTGGGCCCGAACCGGTACGAGGACCGAGTTGACTTCGATAGAGGCGCCGGGGGGTGGACCACGACGGGGCCCATGGAATAGCAGGGCCTCCGTCTTGTTAAGGGCCACCCGTAAGCCCAGCGCCTCGATGCGCCCAACCACCAGAGAAACACCCCTGGTGGCCAGGCGCGCCGCCTCTTGGAAATTGGCCCCCCGAGCTGTGACCAAAGTGTCATCGGCGTAACAAATTACGCCCAGCCCGGGGGGCAGACGACTTCGAAGGACCCAGTCGTACCCCACGTTCCACAGGAGTGGTCCGAGGACAGACCCCTGTGGAACGCCGCACGACATGGGTCGCCGGCGCACGGGGCGGCATGAGGCGCTGATAGGCGCGCCTCCGCCGCCCCGTGCGCCGGCGGCGGATCGGGTCCGAGTGGATATCGTCCTCCCGGGCCTTCTCCGCCGCCTCCTTCTGCGAAATTACTTCTTCGCAGAAGGTCGCGACCGCGGTAAAACTGCTGTCGCTACCGGCCATGGACAGTACGACGGCCGGCAGCGACATATCTCCTCCGATGACTGCAGTGAGGGCCCGGCGCTGATCCGCCCAAGCGGGGCAGATCTCCAGCGTATGCTGGGCCGAGTCCTCACTGCAGTCGCAGTGGTGGCAGGCGGGACTCAATTCCCTCCTAGCGACCGAATGCAGGTACTTTCCGAAGCAACCATGCCCGGAAAGCACCTGCGTCAGCCGGAAGGAAAGGGTCCCGTGCTGCCGCCCTGCCCACTCGAGGATGACCGGCTGGAGCGCCTCCACGGTAGCAAAGCCAGCGCGTGGAGCCTCCAGCCGGGACGACCAACAAGCCATCGTGGCTCGGCGAGCGGCTTCACGCCATTCGCGTACCTCTTCGGGCGGAGCACGATACCCGTACTCCGCCCGATATTCAGCCGCTCGCCGATAAACTTCGGCGAGCACTTCCGCCTCCAAATCCCACGGGGGTGTTCCGGCCAAGGCACACGCCGCCTCGGTGGACACCGTGCGGTATCCGCGTATGGCTCTGACCGCCAATACCCTCTGAGGGCGCAACAGGCGCGCCTTGTTCTGGACGGTCAGAGCCTCCACCCACACCGGTGCACCATATAGTGCCATCGACCGGACCACCCCCGTGTAGAGGTGTCTTGTTTCGACGCTGGCTCCACCCAGATTGGGCAAGAGTCGCCCAAGGGCGGAGGCAGCGCCGACCAGCTTTGGGGCAAGCTGTCGGAAGTGCTCGTCGAAGAGCCACCTACCGTCGAGGATCAGGCCCAGATACCTCATCTGGGCCCGAACCGGTACGAGGACCGAGTTGACTTCGATAGAGGCGCCGGGGGGTGGACCACGACGGGGCCCATGGAATAGCAGGGCCTCCGTCTTGTTAAGGGCCACCCGTAAGCCCAGCGCCTCGATGCGCCCAACCACCAGAGAAACACCCCTGGTGGCCAGGCGCGCCGCCTCTTGGAAATTGCCCCCCCGAGCTGTGACCAAAGTGTCATCGGCGTAACAAATTACGCCCAGCCCGGGGGGCAGACGACTTCGAAGGACCCAGTCGTACCCCACGTTCCACAGGAGTGGTCCGAGGACAGACCCCTGTGGAACGCCGCACGACATGGGTCGCCGTCTAAGGACGCCATCTCGATCCTCGTACACGACGGTACGCTCCTCCAAATAGTCTGCCACCAGCCGCCTCAGGTACTCTGGCACCCCATGATACTGGAGTGCTTCCCTGATGCAGCTGAATGGCAGACTATTAAAGGCGTTGGCGATGTCCAAGGACACCGCCAACACCACGCCGCCACAGCCAACCGCCTCTTCGGTCACGGCCCTAAGGCGCATCACGGCATCGACCGTCGAACGCCCCTCTCGGAGGATACCGGAAACCCAAACCCAACCTAACTGTGTCAAAATCTACCATCTTTATTGAAATTTGTTTTTTTTAGGCTCTAGGGCGTGTTAAAGTAATATAGATACATACACTAGCAAATCATAACCCTCCTTTCGCAGTCGGGTAATAATTTAATACCCAATCCACAAACAATTGCCGTGCCGAAACCTGGTTTGAGAGTCAAGTTTGCACTTAGCCGCTGTGTCATAACTGTTACTTCAACAATAGTAATTAGAAAGGCCGTAACAACTTGACGTCGTAATTCCGCACCGAGCTTACTTATTCAGGCCCTTGATGTGTAAACCAATGTACGGTTTAGTACAATTTCAGGCAATTTCGTAAGTGTTTCAGAAATTAGCAGCAGACAGGTAGAACAGATTTGGCTCTGGAATTACTTCTGTATAAGACAAAATTGTTCAGATAAGGTTCCTAACAAACGACGAACACGTTTCTTCTTCAGGTAAAAGGCTTTTAACAGTTACGTCGACGGAGTTTTTATGGTTCGTTAGCGCGGCTTCTCGGAGTTAACAGGCTTGACGATGTATATAATGTCAATATGGACGATGTATCTTAATAACTACGGCAGATTGTTTGAGCTGTACAGCGTGTAGAAATTAAAATTTACATTACCTGTCACAGACAAATCGCAATTTTGACCTTAATATATTGAGCATTGACTATGTGTATAAGTGTCGATTGTTTCTTTATTTATACCAATTTTAAAATATACCTTATGATTTAGACGTAACTATCAGTTATATTGAAAATGTTTCTACTACATTTAAAAAAAAAATTATAACATACAGAACGAAGGAAGGCTACATTAGCAATGAATACCGCAGCTGTTTTGCATTACAGCACGTATAAATTACACCCGTTCAAAACTTATAGGAATATAATAATTTTAATGTATATAAATAGGTAAATATAATTGAACTGAGTCAGTCTATAATTTTAAAAATAACAGCATGTTGTGAAAGTTAACACGGTACTTAGAAAAAAAGAAGGGCTTCTATTAGGCTGACACGATCTTTAAATCAATGATTGTGGTATTGTTAAGATAATTCAAGATAACTTATTTTCATTAACAAAAGGCAAACTCATTATTTTTGGAAAGGCGAAAGGGTTCTAAATACAGTGCCCGGTGTTCCCCTTTGAAGTGACGTCTTAACATTTCAGATCGTGGCTGTGGAGGTGAATAAACTTATACATCGCTATGTTACTTGCCTTTGTGAACAGTTAGCAGTAATAAGATGTAAGTACACGCCTTTGTTTATGTTAAATGGTTGTCTGTGGCTTTTAGTGATCACGTGGTTTAAAAATTAACAAAATGTTAAAGAAATTACCGCTTATTTTAACAAACCGCATATATATCGTATACCGCTTTCGAAACGCTCTGAATGACTGGGACTGACACTAAAACTAGACATGTCACACTTAAATAGACTATCTAAACACATACATGAAAAGAAAAATAATATTTTGAACATCGCTTTACTTTCAGTAATATAGTTTTTAGAGAAATTAGTGTTTACTTTTAGCGACAATAGAATTAGCACCATTTTTATTATTGAGATTTTGCTACATCATCAAGCCTGTTAATAATAATGCACAGTAAATGTTTATTACTTACAACAATCCACAGGCAATACGCAGTGCTGTAACCCTTCATGGAATACGTAACCCTTCTTGCAATCGCAGCTGTTGTACCGACAGCCACTCAAACATGTCTTGTTAAGTTCTTTATAGTCAGAACAGGAGTTACCGCAGTGGTTACCACAACCTGTGGTAGCGTTGAAGTCTGATCGGCAGCTGGCTATAAAGTAACGTAATACATACATACATTAGCCCCATGTTTGACTGGTAGAAAATGTCATTGGCAATAAGTCCGCCATTACACCAAATGTGCACAAAATAAATTAAAAAATAAATTCGAAATTCCTTTTTCAATATCAGTTTTCCAATTTTAAGCTTTGACCTTAAATTGCGCCACCAAGACTGTTACAGTATGTTTAATTGAATTTAATGCCTCTTTTGTGAAATCGAACTTTGATATTTAGCATTTATTATTCCGAAAAGGAGTAAGATCGTAAAAATGGAAATCAGCCACGAAACACATAAAATACTGAAAAATATTGCTCAAACCATCAGCAGAAAATCCGATGTTTACATTAAATTAATATTTTGTCTGGTATGAAACGAATATATTGAAAGAATTTGGGTACTTTAGAACTGGAATTAAATTATCAAAATAGGTTGCGAGCTTCAATAGACTTGTACCGTATTTATAATATTAATGTACATGAATAGGAATTCTGTATTTTTTTTTTCTAAAATTTTATACACAGTGCATAGCTACAAACTAAGCCGAGCTTGTATTATGAAAGCTATATTGACTGATGGCATACTTATATACTTTTTTTTTTGTAAATACATACATGTTATACTTTGAAAACACCCAAACTCCGAAATAAATATTTGCAGATCATACAAACATTTGGTCCGACTCGGAAATCGAACCCGAGACCTCAAGCAGAGCATACGCTACCTCAGCGCCACCGAGGCAGTCAAAATAAATAAAAAAACTAAATAGTGCAAGTCAACATTTTTTGGAGATTCATCAATACAACAATTTGTTTTTCTGTATATATACATATATGCAGTACGTATTTCTGCCCGGATATAATTCATAATAATCAATACAGATTGTATTAACATATTTGGTAAAGCCATTGGAAAAATATTTTTTTAACTATTACGAGAAGAAAATTACTCGTATCTCCTACTCTTGTTAGAATAGGAATTTCTATATAGAAAATTATGTAAGCTACTAAAAATAGTGTTCAATTATTTAAGAGAATCTCAAATCAGGCACTAATAAAAGAGTATTGGTTAGAGATAGTTTTTTTAATGAATATTTTTATAACAAATAGATTTCAAACGATTTCAGAATAGACATTATGCATTACAACTTTCTCTAAAGGCTAAGAAAAGTTTGTTAGAGTCACTCAGTATTCATAGAAGAAAAATTAGTCGTTATTGTTTATCAGGGATAGTTGTAGGCACCACTTTACTTTCAGTAAGTTTCTATGTACGTAATACTTGTACCCGCAAACCGCAAACTTGACTCAGTTCTTACTCCTTACCGGGTTTGTGAGACTTCAAATAACAAACTTATGCTACCTAGCATTGTTTCATTTGTATACCTCATTTAGATTCGTATTGAACGTTGTCTTTTGGGTGAATTGAATGAATTAAAATTAGATTTTAGAGTCAGAAGATGAGTTGAAATAGACAGAGAGAGCAAAATGACATTGGGTTAATAAGTTTTATTGAGTTCTTGGCAAAATTTAGAACAGTAATTTCGGTGCTTACTAAATTTTTAATGTGCCAAAAATGTCCCCGTGTTAGAGTTTTCTTAAATGATTAAATAATTAATTTCACTCAGCACTGACTAGCTTATTTTTAGAACTGATTTCTTTTAAAAAAAAGTTCTAGGAGCGCTTTAAATATAAATCTTAATAAGCCTATAGTAAAAGTTTGTAATCAATCTGTTCTAAATTCTTGAGAGTTATGATAAAATATTAAACGTCAAGTTTTGCTTGAAATTCTTTGAATTTTAACGAAATTAGATTACCGAGAATCGCAAGTAGCGATAAAATTAAATTTTATTATACTCGTGGATGGTTTATTTGCTACCTAAGTGGCTTTTACATAAGGTTATCTCTCTAACGAAAATACCAGGAATTCAAGTTCATTGTCTTTCTTAAGATAAAATTTATTAGAATTAATTAATGAAAGTTGAATTTCGATATTATTAGGGAAAATATTAAGATGTGTCAAGTAAGGTACTCACGGCACTCAGTCTTCGCTATGCAGGTTCCATTAGTGTCTCTCACGTACCCATATATGCACACACATTCCGGTTTGCACAGCGATGTGCCCCCACCGCATCGTATCGGATATCCAAGCTCTTCACAACGCTTTGGCCCGCAGTGGACGCATTCCACGTTAACTTCGTTTTCTTTGCATATCACTGAAAACATTACATTATATTTTGATAAAAGAATCAATGACATTTACTTCTAGAAACAATAGTGCTCTCGCACAATGTTATATAAAATGATATTAATCAGTTACTTAGTTTCTTTTCTTGTTTACAAAAGGGTAATAGGATAACTGGGACGTAAAGGATGTAAGTAGTAATTTTCGTCAAATAATTTTGCAAAAGTTGTAAAAATGTTAACCTTTTGTCTATTACTATTTAGCTAATTAGAAAAATAGTTGTATTGGCAAAGACTTTCTTGGACACACCTGAAATAAAACTTACTTGTATATTTATTACATTATTTAATAATCTTAAATTTCACCTAAACGGTTTCGCCCTATGTCATTGTTAAGGGTTATTTATTATTATATAAATTTATCCACATCTAAAACCTAAAAACTTTGGATACAGATTATTTCTATGTACCCCGTAGATGATTGAAATGGGGAAATTGCGGTATCTCGAAATTTACCAACACTATTTGTTCAATCAACATTTTTCAAAAAAGCTAAAATTTTAAATTCATTCACCACATTACAATCTAAAGAATGTGAATGAAAGAAAATAAAAGTTTGTAAAATAGTTTGATTAAATAGAGGAATTAAAGTAAATGTCGACAATAAAGAGTAAAAAATACATTCTTTCAATACAAATACAATATGGCTCTATCGTGGATAGTCTGCGATAGTGATATAAAAGGACACCACGAAATTATGGTAAACTAGTGTTTATTTGCTGCATTTCACTGAGTGAGTATCAGAGAGGGCCAGTGTCCCAAATTTGACACTTCCGGAGGATAGTGGCACTTTGAGAATGCCAACGAGCTTTCCCTCTTAGTAGTAGGTGTCCAAGAACAACGGTAGTGAGTTATTATCAGTTTAGTCATTTTATTATGAAAAACAATTTTGGTGTCTAAATTCCTTAACGCAAGATAAATCTATTTTTTTCGAGAACACACGCCCTGTGTTGGCACTAACACTCAAGGAATCTTACCTTAACAATTTCAGGTGAATTATTGTGGCATCACTATCGTGTCTGCATAAGGAAGGAAGAGTTCAGAGCAATAATGCTCACATGTGAGGATCTAGATATCATAAGTATGTTCAACGTGATCTGTATGCCGTGCATAGAGCTTTTATGTTTTTCCTCATAAAAATGCACCAGGAAACTTGTTCAACACGATATTGCAACAAAAATTTTGCACCTGCAGTATATTTTGATACGTGCCTTTCATACGAATTATTTGCATAACAAAATTGTGGATTTGAAATTTGTGGGCGAGGAAAAAGGCTATATCTACGAGTATGTATTAATGAAAATCTGAGATCGTATGACTGTTCCTATTTACGGGATTTACTGGTTCTAGAGGTATTGACACTCATGTTTGTCATAAAACATTAGAAATTACCGGGTTTTTCCCTCTTACTTAAATGGAATTTATATGGTATATTTTTTGTATTTGTGGCGTTTTTTTCCTTATTCACCTCAATATGTTTTATGTTTTAAAAAGTCCTTGAAAATTAATGACAATATGCTAGAACAATACTTAGGAATATTATTATTTTACATTCTAGAAAACAGGAAAGTAGTCCTTTTTGAACACATACAAAGGGGCACTCAACATGAAATTCTGAGGCTTCTTTTAGAGGGAAAAATACCTGGTAGGAAGACAGCAGGTCGACCAAGAAGGAAGTGGATAGATGACATCAGGGCTTGGACTGGACTAGAAAAATATGACCAACTGAAAGAGGCCGCTCATGATCGCGAGGTATACTGCCTGCTGACCTCTAAACTTCAATTTGAAGATGGCACCCCATGATGATGATTTAATATTGTAACAAGTTTCATCAAGTGCCGACAATCGAGAGTATAAATAACATTATTATTCTTATTTTATGCAGCCCTCGTCTATAAAATAGCTCTCATATCTTACAATTATGATGTGATGTGATTTTGTAGCACATAATGACAACAATCCTTACGCTTGTGTTCTCTCGAAATGCTGTTTACATTGACATAAGTGTTTAGATTACACTTGTAATAGGGTATTTAAATTTTGTATAAAATTTGATGAAATAGAAATATAATGTAAATTTAAAGGAAAATTACTGTTCTTTAGAAATTAAAAAGAAAATAGTGTGACTATGTAACAAATGAAAATAGTTTCTGTAGCTAATAGTTTTAAGATTTTCGTAACTTTTACACAGTTTTTGTTGTACAGTAGGACTTATTTGCGGTAATATTATTTGTAAGGTTACATTACGTTCTATTTCCTGATGTTTCTGGTTTCCTTTTAGTTCTATTGCTAACACTTTACATAAGTAAAAATCACATGAGAATTTGAAGAAAGAGCAGGAGAAAAACTATTTTTTTCAACTTTTTACATAATTGTTATTTTTAATTAATTACAATACATAGGTATATTAATTATAGTAAATACATGCATGAATATTTGAATATTTGTTGTGAAAATTAATAAATTAGCGTTATATTCTTAAGTTGCATTTATTCATTTAATTGAAAATACACTTACAGCGCCTTAATATCTCACTAAATTTTTACTGCAAGCTATAGTACACTTGTTTTCAACACGCTTTTATTAGTTTCATCTGTATGTTTGTTTATTTATTTGTTATCAACTATAGTATAGTATATTTTATATTAACTAGCTGTTGCCCGCGGCTCCGCCCACGTTTATGTCGATTTTTTCGTGTTTTTTCGCGTTCGCGGATATGTGACTGATGCAAAATTAGATAAAAACAATCCTTGATTCGGATTATATACGAGTATCATTCTAAAATTTCAGCTCGATCGGTGCAGAACTTTTTGAGTTTTTGAAGCGTACACAAACCAACATAACATTTATATACATATATTACACGCGTGCTGTATATTACTAGTAGTCTTGTTAATCTCCCTAGTTAAAGGTCGGAGGTGGATTATGTTGATAGTGTTTGACTATGTTTATTTTTTTTTGTTTAGATTTAATATATTTATTATTTATAAAAATATAAGATAGCTTATACCTAAAAAAAAATATGAAAGTTCGTATTCTACAATACGAATGTTTAATTAAAACCTACTTACATTCGCTATGTATAAAGTAAACCCAGCACATGGTCACTAAAGTAATCACAATCCACTTGGACATTATGACCACGAACGTCCACAGCGGTCCTCAGTCACAACACAAGTGACATTTATTTACTATTTAAATTCACTGCAGACCCTACATGGCATTCAATCTTTTCCTCTACATTGAATAAATTCACTGGATTACTCAATACTACACAATTAAATTAATGTTTTCCTTGTCTAGTCAGATAAATAGAGTGACGTGGCATGTTTTGTCATTATCTTTAATTACTTTCAAATTTAAATAAAGTTCAATTTCATCTGTCATTGTTTGTACAAGGTAAAGTGTAAACCTTGACAGTCATGTGATAGCGACCGTACGGTGCATAATTTTGTTTTGTTTTTTTATTTGCAACTCTCAGAGAAACCAAAACAAATCATAGATTATTACTTTCAGATCGTAAAAGGTCTTATTTTAATGGAAATAAATTACTCAGCAACAAAAACTATAATAATACTTGTAGTCATCATTTCATATTTTTATTGATATACTCGTTAGTCTAGAGGTCAGCGTAAGCGACTGTGGATCAAGAGGTCTCGGGTTTGATTCCCGTGTGATATCGGGTGTTTCTTACAAGAAATTCTTAATAGCAGCCCGCAGTACTTATGGAAAATGACGATGTTTCCCGCCCGTTCTTCGGAGACCACGTAAAACCTTCGGTCCCGGTTGTCATGAACATCTATGGCAATCGTTATTGGAGTATCAGTGCCCTCAAATATACTGACAACTAGTTAAACCTTCGAACTCAGTTCGCCCTTAGGGTTGCGGAGGTAAGATGCCAGTCGCTCTATGTTAAAACCGATATTGAGGTAAAACCGGTAGAACTAGTAGCCGATCCCCAAAAAATCTTGGGAATAATAAAGACTAGGAAGATGAAGATGTTGATTTTATATTAATATTACAGTTTTTTGATATTCTCCTAGCTAATTTCGGCCACGGCAGCCAATCTCCACGAAGACCAGCTAAGCGCAAACACAGGCGCACTCTCTGTTACCTCACTCTCACAATCCTATGGGACGACATATCTAACATGCCCGGTGAGACATCAGGCACAGGACTGACAGCTTTACGTGCTTTCCGAGACACGGGGGTTAAGCCCTCAACTTACAGACTACGGGCTGTTATTAGGAATTTCTATAATCAGAAAAACTTAATGACACTTTTTGGCCCGACCGGAAATCGAGCCCGAGACCTTTTGATCAGCAATCGCATACGTCAAATGCTAGACCAACAAGGCAGTTATTTCTTTATTATTCATCTAAAGATTTTACTATACTAAACATAAATAATTTGAATACTAAAACGTTGTTTACAAAATAATGTATAATGTCAACGCCACGAAACTATTTTCCACCTCAATTCCTCCTAAATTGAAACACTTTATTCCAAACATTGTTTTCACCGCAATCCATTACTTCCCGGACGAAATCCCAAATATGAAATTGTAAAAAAGCGTCCGGTGACACAATATCTCCGACGTAGACAGCTTTCACCGAATTCGTTCTATTTGTCTCAATATACCCTTAGCGTCGATCGGATTTCTTTTCAAAATCCTCTTATCCTGTTTCCTCGATGTTTATAGTTTTTGCACGGCTTGTGGAGTGTTTGAGTGCTTATAACAATTTGATTTTTCTTCAGTTGAAATTTGATTGTAAATCAATATTGTTAACTGCATGATATGTGTAAAGAAATAGCGTGTTTGATATTTGTAGTGAAAATCTTTATAGTTTAATTTTAGAACCACAGTCAATATTATTATGATCTTAATATATGCAATATAATAGTATTTTTCGTGATTAAATAAATAAATATATCGGACATCTAACATACAGAGCCATCTAGTCCCAAAGTCCCAAGCAGAGCTTGTATTATGGATACTATACAACTGATATAAATACATATTTACTTCTTAATACATACTTCTAGTTAGTCATATTCTGTTTTTTTGTATTTTTTTTTTAATTTTGTGTTATATTATATTTAATTATTTCACCTTTTTAAGTTGTTCCTGTGTATAAATAGATTTTGTAATAATATATGAATAGCATACATGCGTATGCTATTCATATGCCTCGTCACAAGATGACTCTAAATGATACTAAAAAACATTGTTATTTCATGTAAGTGAACTGAAATCGTCCTTATGAAATAAATATTCTACGAATCCAAACTACTTGTCAGTATATTTGAAGTCACTGACTGACTAACTAATCACAACCGGACCGACAACTTAACGTGCTCTCCGATGCACGGACGGGAAACACCGCCATCTACCTTACTCCGGGCTCTCATTAACAATTTATTGTAAGAAAAACTCAACAGCACTACGACCCGAAAATGGAACCTGAGAACTATTGACCTGCAGTCGCTAACGCTAACCAAAACAGCAACGAGACAGTTGGTCTAGTGGCAGTCTGCGGGAATAACATGTAAACAATCATTTTGATATTAAAAGCTAATACAAGGTTTACTCATCTCGTATTTCCTTGTATTATTAGGGGTTTCCCCAAGTATCTAACTCTTTTTATGTAGTTGGGTAATTTTGCAGACAAATAAACTTTGGACTTTCCAAACACTATAACAGCGTCTAACCCGAGAATATTATGGATTTCCAACAATGTCGCTAGTTCGTAGCTAAACATCTTATTCCCCATGATACGAGATTATTATTTAATACAGTATTAGTATATTGATATTTCTAGCCTAGTCTAGCCTAGTCATCTAGCCGTCAGAGTATTCGTTACATTTTTTTGGAACTATTTACTTTAATTAACCGACAAGTTTTTTTAAATATCAATTTGTAGGTTTCAAATTTCGTAGTCGTTGCAACTCTTTCATAGAATTTTGGGCATATGGCGGATCTAAGAGCATATTGACAATTTGTGTTAAAATAGTAATATAAACGTTATATGATACATTTATTTTACTATCATTCCTTTGATACCCATACTGCTAAGGTATGAAAAAAATATTTTGTGGACGCAATTTTGAAATTTATATAGCCTATGTCACTAGATGAATAGGGTAGATTAGTTTATAATTAACAATATATTATTATAATATTATTTTGCCATTTATTATCTACCCAGAATGCATTCAAATACCGATGCAAGAAATAAAGAAATTGAATCTGGCTTACTTTTTCCAAACCGAAGGACCAGTATTTCATAAAATTCTTTTTAGTTCTTCAATTTATCTATTATGTACGAGTATTTACGACAATTCACACGACGCCCTTTCTGCTCATGACGGGACGTGGTTGTAACTAATGGTTTGCATTGTTGCTCATTCAATGCCTATTTTCCGCTTCTTACAAACAATCACATGTGGAGAAAACATTTCTTATTTTGCAATAAAAAAAATTGTCATGAAATATTTAAAATTATCACCTATTTTACCTAAAAAAAAAACAATGAAACTTAACAGTTATTAATATATTATGCTGTAATCATTTTAATGTACTGAAAGGAAAAGAAAATCATAAATATCTGTTTATCATATTCTCTTCGTTCTCTCCGTCTTCTGTGCTGTACCCGATAGGATTCATAATTATTACTTAGCATAAGAATTTTCGGCACATGTGGGGACGTATGGCCCTCTCCTGAGTTGAGACCTGAGTAGGTAAGAAGAGAGTAAGTAATTTTACCAGTTCTAAAATTAACGTCATGAAGGCGTATGAGTATTAAGTAAAGCGCTGTGAAAGATTCATATAAATTCATTATTCCTACCAATATTATAAACGCGAAAGTTTGTGAGTATGTAAGTGAGTATATTTTTTGCTTTTTGACGCAAAAACTACTGAATAGATTTTGATGTAACTTTACGAAAATATAGCTTATAAGTACATCAGAATAACACATAGGCTACAATTTATAAAGATAATAGCTTCCCTCGCGGCGTTGCCCGCGGTTATTATCGTGCCGTGGGAAGCACCTCGGGATTCAGCTCTTGTATTGTAAACCTGCGATGTGGGTGATTTTTTTTGTATTTTTTTTCTGTGTATTGTGCTCTTTATAGATAGATAGCTACGTTCTTATTATGGCTATTCCAGATAAATTTAATGTAGGAAATGGTACTCATTATTACGGTGACCCGTAATTATTGGGACTTTGGCCGCAATGGGTTCAACATTCAAAACAGGTTTAGAAAAAATAAATAATATATATTTAATATGCAAAACTTTCCTAGCCGGTTCCCGTGTATATTTCTATAGACTGCAGCTATTTTAAAAGGAAAAAAACTAAACAAAAGATATCAAAACTTTAATGTTGAAGTTTAATACTTCACGATGTGAATTACGCAGAATTCAGTCTTGGGAAGGAGCGGGGCAATTTCTGAGTTAATAAATAAATAACCCTAGAAGTCGACGCCGTTGCAAACTACTTACCTTTTGAGGTAGATGTAATCTATTTTAGCTCTATGAAGCAAGTTCAGTGTGCTCGAGAAACTTAACGGAAAATATATTCGAATAAGAACTGTTAAAGTAAGTTTGCAATTGGAGGCATAAATATTTTAAAAGAGATTAAAATGGGTATGTTTAGAAACGAGAGGGGCGTTTGACGGTCGATGCCGTGATGCGCCTTAAGGCCGTGACCGAAGAGGCAGTTGGCTGTGGCGGCGTGGTGTTGGCGGTATCCTTGGACATCGTCAACGTCTTTAGTAGTCTGCCATTTAGTCGCATCAGGGAAGCACTCCAGCAGCATGGGCGCATTAGGGCTGACCATCTGTAAATCATTAAATGAGACGCCTGAAGAAGCGGGACAACTTGCATTAAATATACCACACGAAGTTTCTTGGTAGGGCTGCTTTCACGTAATACGCCATGATTCACATCATAATAACCGGAAGGGCTTACAGATTCCGTGCATTCAGTTATATGACCGAGTGATTCATAATCAGATATAAATTCATAATATAGTTAACTAAACTCAGGTTTACCCTTTAATCTGCGTTCTAAAGATTGTAAACAATAAGAAGCTTTATTAATTGAATTGCCTAGAGTAGAAGGATTTTTTTTGAGAGGAATACGAACAAAAAAACGACCATCAAGCAATCTCGTCGTATTTTTGACAAAATGCTCTTCACTTAACTTCTCTTCTCGCGAGTAACGAGTAGACTTCTTATTCATCTCTTTTAGTTGCCAAAAGCAAGATAAATCACTTAGAATTTTGCCGAAGTCATCGTCAGCAGAGGCATTAACTTTGGCAAAACTACATACAATTTTGTTAGACAGCAATGCAACGAAATTAAGAATGGTCCGGAGATAATTCATCCTAACCAGGTTTGACACAAAATTGGCTTACCAGTACCCAATTTTATTTGCTGTGACCCCAATAAGTCCCAGAAGACATCAGCACCAATTAAAATATCTACTACTAGGTTTGTGAAAAGCGGGGTCGGCCAAACAAATATGAGAGGGTAATTTTAAAGCAGAATTATCTACTTCGTTACATGGCACATCACTAGTTATTGTTGGTAAAACGAAACAATAAAGTTTAGCACTGAAACTATTGTTTAATGGCGTAATATTAATACTACACGTTTTACTTACATGAGAAGTTACATTATTAATCCCGAACAACGACCTAACCACCGGCATAGTCTCTAAATTTAACTGTCGACATAGTTTTTCCGTCTCAAAACACGATGTTCGTCACCATTACGATCATGTAATTTTATTAATGCGGTTGACAATAACACACCATGTGTCACAGCGTTGTGTGAAGATGTGACGTTAGCCGATAAAACAACATTAAACGTCTCAATCAACATGTTATTGGATGAGTCACTACTCTTATTGTTTGGAACATTTCTAAATTTATTATAAGATTCAAAATCAGCCATATGTATCAGAGTGTTATGCCTGCACTTGCATAGCTTGCAACTAGGTCTTTTACGATGGTTCGTGAAATGTCCCGAACGAAAACAATTAAAACAAACTTTGTAATTAGGCAACAACTCAAAACGTGCCTCGCTATTTAATGCAATACATTGTTAAAAATCACTTAACTTATGGTGACCTTTGCATTTGGGGCAGACCTTTACACCTAAGTCTGAGTTAGGATTACTACCATTTTGGACGGCAACCATAGACTTTAGCTTAACCCCTAAGTTATTTGATTGGGGCGGAGTATTACGAGATAATTCTATAGTTTCAAGTAAATCGGCCCACGTATGAATTTTAAAAATGAATCGAAAGTAACTCTGCTATCTCTGCCCATATAACCTTTGTACACCTCTCACTCACGAAATGTTGTAAATAAATAAATATTTCGAACATCTAACACACAACGCCATCTAGTCCAAAGCTAAGTAGAGCTTGTGTTATGGGTACTAGACAACTGATATGAATACATACTAAAAGACTCTGGGGATTTAGTAAATGGAACAACTTCATATTTTTGATATAACTCAAACTCAAACTCAACTCAAATCATTTATTTCCATAGGCCCAAAAAGGCACTTGAACACGTCAAAATACAAACATAAGAATATAGAACAAAACTCAAGTAATCAATTCAGTAGTACTAATACTAAATGCACCGAGATGATTTGAATTACCGGAGCTTAGATTGACTTCGATTCAACTCAAAGGTTTAAATTGAAATCAATCCAAGTACCAGCTCCGATGGGTATTGCATTCATGAGAAGAGCTGGTGAGAAACTCATGTGCACCATCTTTTCAAATAATTCATACAAAGCTTGTTGTTTATGACAACAGTATTTCTATGTGCCAGTTAAGGCAACCAAACCACAAAAGATAGAACACATCTTCACTGATTCACTCCTCGACCAAGACTGCCTTTACTCGGCCGCCATTATGGTTTATATAGGATATCTACCCTCCATAATGGCCGCCCGACATCAAGTCAGTCTTTTACATTTCTTATTTATTAATTATGACATTTAATATGTTTTAATAATTTCATTAATTATATCTTTGACTTTCGGAATTCTTTGCCTTATTATTCATTACACCTAGTATTTCATTGGCCGATATTCCGGAAGTCAAGTGTACAATCACAACTGTTTATTATAATTAGGATTACCGCTAACAGATTCGGCTATCCAGCTATCAACACGTCCTCGTGTTGCAATTTATAATGTATATTCCAACTTATGATATATGTATATATTACAATTTTTCTGTCGATCATAAACAAATTATAATTATACATGAAATAACAATTGCATTTTACAACCTATCACGTTTCTCAATAAAGTACATTTATTTTCAATATAAATTTTACATACTTTAACAGTTACACTGAAATTATAAAAATTAAAAAATTAAAAATGCATTAGACATAATCTTTAAACATTCGTTATTCTTGGTGTAATTTCAATCACCAAATAATCATATCGGGTTAATTTCAACCCCGCTTACTCATTAAATCGGGCTAATTTCAACCCTGCTTACTCATTAAATCGGGCTAATTTCAACCCTGCTTACTCATTAATAGGTGTAATTTCACACCAAATAGTCATATTGGGCTAATTTCAACCCCTTTTCGTCATTCATAGGTGTAATTTCACACCAAATAGTCGGGCTAATTTCAACCCTGTTTCGTCATTCATAGGTGTAATTTCACACCAAATAGTCGGGCTAATTTCAACCCTGTTTCGTCATTCATAGGTGTAATTTCACACCAAATAGTCGGGCTAATTTCAATTTAGTCATTTATAGGTGTAATTAAATAACAATAAATAAATATTCCGGACATCTTACACACAACGTCATCTAGTCCCAAGCTAAGCAGAGCTTGTGTTGTGGGTACTAAACATCTGATATAAATACTTATATACTTTTTTTTTTGTAAATACATACATATTAAACACCCAAACTCCGAAACAAATATTTGCAGATCATACAAACATTTGGTCCGACCCGGGAATCGAACCCGAGACCTCAAGCTTAGCAGTCGCATTTGCTACCACTACGCCACCGAGGCAGTGGCGCCAATTTCACCCTAAATAGTCATATCGGGCTAATTTCAACCCTGTTTATTTATATGTGTAATTTCACACCAAATAGAGTTAATTTCAACTCAAATTATTTATTTATCTTTATTGCGTACATACTACAAAAAGTACAAAATAAATACATAACGATTTGCGGTCTTATCGCTCAAGGCGATCTCTTCCAGTCAACCATATTATGGACATCGTGTGTTAAAAATGTTTGGTTAACCCAACACACAAGTAACACATATAGATCTATATATATCCTATTCAAAATAAACTGAAAGTATTTACCATAACACGTAGTATTCCTTCATCAGCTTTGTAATCACACCCAAAGTTTCTGCATGTCGGATTGTCTCAGACAAGTTTGTTACATAGCCTTACTGTTTGCACAGAAAAGATTTGCCTTTAAATCGAGTGGGAATGTGTTGGCATTCCCAGTATCAACTTCTCCGATGATCTCAGATCTCTGTAATGTACTTAAAACTGAAAATAATAATTTTAACGTCATATCAAGCTAATTACCACTCGCCGTTACCATTACATTAATAAATCAATCTTATATATAAAATTCTCGTGTCACGGGGTGCGTAATCGAACTCCTCCGAAACGGCTCGACCGATTTTGATGAAAATTTTTTTGTGATTATCCGGTATCTATGAGAATCGGTTGTAATCTATTTTTCATCCCCCTAAATATTAGGGGTAGTCCACCCCTAAATTTTTTTTTTTTTTTTTGACAAAATTTTTAATTTCTATTTTTTTTTTATGATGCAGCATTAGAAAATACATACAACCCTAGATTTTCAACCCTCTACGATCAACCCCTATTTTTCCATCGCGATTTTTATTGACCCACCTCTACAACATATATTCCCTTTTATGGCAAAGCAACGTTTGCCGGGACAGCTAGTAATCCTATATAAAATTATTCCTACTCATTATAAATACAATAGGTAAGTACTAGATAAGTAGGACACTGGGTTAGTTAATTTTCCTCGTGAAAAATCATTCATTGTTTCTTTTAACTAGGGGCTTTATTGTACGCACACTCTAGACAAGAGTTTACGTACTTTTTAATCAATTTAATTATTTTCTTAAACCAATAATACTCTTTGATTTTTCGCAAAGTCTTCTCTTAAGCAAAATGTTCTGTATCATTATGGGCTTGTCCCAATATTTGTCATATTACATCTTTAGGTATCATAACTTTATCAACGTTATTAGTTTTCCTATAGAGCAGGTTTTTCTTAGATTCGAAAGTATTGTGTATGTTTAATGTCAACAGGCTAGAGTTTTCAAAGAATTCTTTTATGCGAATAACTTCATCTTCCACTATTTGTACCGTCGCATTCCAATCCCCATCAGACGTAATACGCATCATCATATTCTCAGTCCTCACCACTCCCAAGACCGGGGCTGGCTACCAGTTCAACCGGTTCCACCGGAACAGGAGTTCCTACACAGAGCGACTGTCATCGGATCTCCGCAACCCTAAGGATGAACTGAATACGAAGGTTAAACTAGTTGTTACTATTTGTGGGCACTGACTTCCCAATAACGCTTGTCATAGGTGTTCATGAGAACCGGGACCGACGGTTTAACATGTTCTTCGAGGCACGGGCGGGTAACACCGCCCTATTTATCGAAAAGTGAATTGGTATCAGATCGACTATCTGTAATTAGATTTCGACTTAATGCCTCAACATTTGTTATACGATGTCTCGGTCCTTTATATGCTAGGTACTCTTTTTAGTAATGTTACCTTCCCCAAAATAATTTATTTCCGGAATCATTACGAATCAACAATAAACTATTCTCGTTATTAATTCGAAAATAACCCGCTAAAATCATATATTCCGCGCCTAGTATCAACAGCGACTTCGCCAGTGCCCAAAGGGTTTGAATAATTTAAATAACTTCAGTTGCAGTTTAAAGGGCAGTATGATTATAAACAATACTCAAACTTAGGAGCATCGAGGGAGACTGGCTTCCGGACTCCAATCACCTACAGTTATGAAAGTGCTACTACCTTTTCGCGACGTAACTCACGCTAGCCAGTCGCTTCCATGCACATCACAGACATGAAACTTGTAACGTAACCAGCCAGAGTCGCTCGCAGAGGCGACACAGCCTCGCGCCGTGGAACGATAGCGTCACCAGCTGCCGCCCGATGTTGGCATCAAACTCAGTGGCGATGTTGGTTCGCACTGGGTAACTCAGATACTCGCCGTCTTCTCTATGCAGCATATTAAGTATGGTTCTGTAATATCTGCATTTTAATGCATATTAGCTGAAAGGATATCGCAGCATTTATGCTCATGTATGACAGAGGTACCGCAGCACATTTCTCTGTTTGGAAGACGAAGTACCGCAGCACCTGCCTTTACCAGCTCTCAGTAAGACCGCAGTCTACTACCACTAACGCTCTGCCATCTCAGCACAACTGATGGTAGAAGCGGAGCTTCCAAGCAACCTCAGTCACTCGTCATCTCACTCAATATCTGTAACAGATCAAAAGTTACTCACGATCGAAAAAGCCTGCACAATTATCAGGACACCACTCTCCTTTCCAGAGCACCATAAACTGTGCAGTTGCCTGGATGATGAAGTGTAATGAACGACGAAGTTCATCCACCCAGTCCTTAAGTTCTTTCTTACATTAGGCCATGGTCACATAAGATAGTACGGGGTACCAAATAATGACACCCATGTTCGAGAAAAACCCGCTTGCGATCATCAGCATCTTGTCTATAAAATGTGTACAAGAGGCTGTATTTAGAGAAAGCATCAATTAAAATTAAGATGTACTTAAATCCATTTGACTCTGGTAGAGCCCCGAGGACGTATGATACTGAATTTATTCAACAGTAGGTTTTGTACAAACGGATAAGAATTCGAGCACATCCTTTGTGAATAATTTAGCATTTGTGGTCGTTGCCTTAATCCGAGGGTCAGAAATACCTCTTATAGCAATAGTTATTTTTAGCTAGTCAGAGACCCGTCACAATATTAAGGCCGACCAACACTAATTTAAAAGCGTTTTTATTAAATCAATAGATGAAATTTGTATTTAAATCGTGAAAGATGGGCATTTGTAAACAAAAACTAACTATTTAGTTCAGGAAATAAACCTATACCTATACATACAGCATTAACCATAAATAAATTTCCGTTAGAACAGAAGTCAATTCAACAATATTTAGGGTTAAGAATGGATCAACATTTATCGTGGAAGACCCACATATAACATATATAAGGCAAAATTTCACCACTCTTAAGCCCCATACGGTCCCTAGTAAGTGTATTCCGCGTAAATTAAAATTAAGTGTTTATAATTCATTAGTAAAACCTCATTTCTTATATCGAATTGAGATTTGGGGAAGTAGTCCAAAAACGAATCTTCAGCAATTACAAAGAAAATAAAATAAAATCATAAAACTATTATTTCAACTACCGTATTTAACACCAACCCGCAATGTTTATGAAAAACTAAAATTATGAATATCAATCAACTTTACATGTACAGCACCTGTATTTTAATCAAAAAAAATTTACACCAATCATTTATTCTCAGATCTCAAATAAATAACCGTAACACTCGTCGAGGAAGTTTAATTGTATTGCCAAAAAAAAATAAGAACCAATTATGGAAAAAAAAAATCAACGTTACATTAGAAGGTATTCAACTGTATAACAGTCTACCCTCACATATAAGACATGTTAGCATATTAAGCTTATTTAACTCAAGACTAACTCATTATCTAATAAGTAATCACTCGCTATTCATATAAATATTTATTGTAAAATATTTTAATAATGAAATCAGACTTACCCGCAAGTTGAAGACAATATAAATGCTCTGTTAATATCAGGATAAAGCAAACGAATTACGAATCGGATACAAACGCGTGTTTTTATATCCCACTTCTGATCTAAAAGACTCTGGGGATTTAGTAAATGGAACAACTTCATATTTTTGATATAACTCAAACTCAAACTCAACTCAAATCATTTATTTCCATAGGCCCAAAAAGGCACTTGAACACGTCAAAATACAAACATAAGAATATAGAACAAAACTCAAGTAATCAATTCAGTAGTACTAATACTAAATGCACCGAGATGATTTGAATTACCGGAGCTTAGATTGACTTCGATTCAACTCAAAGGTTTAAATTGAAATCAATCCAAGTACCAGCTCCGATGGGTATTGCATTCATGAGAAGAGCTGGTGAGAAACTCATGTGCACCATCTTTTCAAATAATTCATACAAAGCTTGTTGTTTATGACAACAGTATTTCTATGTGCCAGTTAAGGCAACCAAACCACAAAAGATAGAACACATCTTCACTGATTCACTCCTCGACCAAGACTGCCTTTACTCGGCCGCCATTATGGTTTATATAGGATATCTACCCTCCATAATGGCCGCCCGACATCAAGTCAGTCTTTTACATTTCTTATTTATTAATTATGACATTTAATATGTTTTAATAATTTCATTAATTATATCTTTGACTTTCGGAATTCTTTGCCTTATTATTCATTACACCTAGTATTTCATTGGCCGATATTCCGGAAGTCAAGTGTACAATCACAACTGTTTATTATAATTAGGATTACCGCTAACAATACATACTTTTTTGTTTGTGAATACATACATATTATACATAGAAAACACCTAAACTCCGAAACAAATATTTGTAGATTACACAAACATTTTAGTCCGACCCAGGATTTGAACCCGAGATCTCAAGCACAGCAGTCGCATTCACTACCACTGCGCCACCAAGGCAGTAAGTTGTAGAATCTAATTTGTGGGTAAAATGAAAATTAAAAGAATATCCCAATATTCAACAGGCTTACCCAAGGTACCTGAACTCACATAATACTCTCGAAGCCACGGAGTAATTAGAAGCTGAAAATGCAATAGATTGGATAACCACGGCAGCAAATCCCTCCAGAGAAGTTAAATACTCAAAAAAAAATATTTTTTCCTAACATACCACCTAAGATAAATATATTGACTCAGACAATTAAATGAAATAATGTAATATACAAATCTATATTACTATACTTAGATAGGTATGATTCTAATTTAATTGCTGCAAATAAGTATAAATATATACGGTAGAAGAATAATTGTTAAGAAATAACTGGTCACGCACATAAGACAATTATTTATTTATTTATTTATTAATCTTAGGGAAACTTACAGCAATACACTTAACATAGCTTATAAAAGTAGCAACAACACTCCATTAACAAGTCTCCACAGATTTAGACTAACTGTAAACCTAATTATTACAAAAATACTAACCTTTAATCCTAATTTATGTTATGGACTACCTGATTCGAGTGTTGGGTGACGATATCATAAATTAACACCGCAAAATTTATTGTAAATGATTCACATAACAAACCGCCGGCAACATTTGAAGCAAAAATTGCAATCATTAATTCTCACGCAATATCCACTATATATTTCTTGATTATTCATATGAACCAATATGTTCGGAATTTAAAACGATTTCAAATAAAAGGCAGCAGGTACTTGACTATGTGACTTTACTCGGGTGAATGAATATATAAAAATAAATCTTTGTACATAAATTAAAGTAATCGTTCTCATTCATATGAACACAAATTATATTATAGTTAAGCCTATTTGCGCAGGCGCTTGAACAAGTATTGAGTCGGCCTGTCATTACAGACGGCATACGAGCCCTAGCCATCGTGTACCGTGATTAATGCGTAATTGTTATGTAAATGAATTTAGTTCCTATACTCGTATCCCAAGACCTTAAAAGTATTTATTTTAGATTAAAAATGTCTCTACTCTGCCTGATGGAAAGAATGAGCACAAGCTTCGATTCTGCCAAGAGTGATATTAACCATCCTCATTGCAAATGTAGACAATGCTGCATCTTATGCATCAATAAACATTTTTAAAAGCTTTTATTTAGTTTCACCAGTCGCGATGTTTGTCTGTAATCAAATCTTGCAAGTTAAATTTGATCCACTACTCAATTGAGCTGAAATTTAAAAAGTACCTTTAGTTCTGATGATAATGCAATTATTCATAATCGATATTATTATTAATCCAAAATTGCCGCCGTAAGAAAATGATGTCGTACATATTTCTGAACATCCCACCCAATATGAATATCAAATAAAAGGGCTTAAAGTATTTTTTTTATTAACAAATAATGAAAGTTTGTTTTTTAAAAAAACTTATTATATTATCACTTGTTCTAAACTACAATTACTAATTGATATCTTTACCACGCATATTTTACTTCACATAACAAATATTACCTTAGGAACAACAATTAAGAGCCGACAATTATGTTATGTATTTTAAGGAATAGATAACTCCAGTCAGCAAAAACTAATTAAAACTTCAAACACTCAAAACCGGTAAACGCTCTAAATTATGTTTGCATAAATATTATGGCGTGCTTAATAATTAATTCCAAAGTGAATATTAGTATAACAACATTAATAACAATTAGCCGAGTTAAAAACTTTCGTCAAATTTCTACTGTCATCAATTTTATGTTTTAAGCATTGGAAAATAGGTTATGTCCCACAATAGGCTGCATCTCCCTCGGACATTAATATTTAATCATAAATTTGATAAGTTTGAAAAGCATTGGAGCGTATAACATTAGGGTCAAAATTTCGTGAAAGAAAAATATTTGCATGGAAGTTTTTAAAAGAAACTTTTTTCGGAATCAAGGAAATATTTAAAAGGAAAGAATGTTTTCTTGGAGGAAATTCTCGCAAGTTCACTGAAGCGTAGTTGAGGGAAACACTAACAATTAAAAATGCTAAAAATGAAGCAAGAAAACTACAGATAAAGTAAATTTATTTTTAAAAGAAATATTTAAGGTGAGATTTTGAGATGAGAGAATTTTAGATATTTATCCTGACATCCCGAACGCCTTTTTAGGTAGGAGTATTGTCGAAATACCTGTTTTTTTGTTGACGGGGTGGAAAAATCCCTTCGGATCTCCGGCTTCTCGGGGACTGAGGAGCCAGGTATGTGGTGAGTCCACTAAAAACCACCCTGGCGGCCGGTCTCAGGCGCCCTGCTCTGGGTAGGACCCGGACCAAGTTATTTCAGGTCCCCCCCAGGAACGACACCGCGTCTACAAGACTCTTTCCTGGGGGAAATCTGGGCTTTCCCTGCCTATTGGCCCAACCATTAAATTTTGCAGCCTGACCGCGGTTTTGCGACCAAGACGCTCCTCTGTCGCTGACCGCATCAATCAGCTACCAGAGGTCCCCACTCTCTGGCAGCTTGCGGTACTGTCGGCGGCTGGTGTTGCCGGTGACGTCGCCTACGCTCGGGATCAGCCCTCTCCCGATCCCGTTCAGCGGTCTCTTTCTGGAGCATCACTGTCTCACAGAAAGAGACCACTGCGTCCCAGCACTCCTCACCCGCCAGCATGGCAACGATGATTGCTGGTGGGGGCAGGTCCCGTCCGATTTGGCCGACCAGCACCTCGCGTTCAGACGCCCACGCGGGGCAGTCCTCCAGCGAATGCTGGGCGGTGTCCAAGTCAGCCGGGCAATGGTGGCACTGTGCCGCCTCCTCACGTCCGATCCTATTCAGATACTCACCGAAGCAACCATGCCCGGTGAGTATCTGCGTAAGTCGGTAGGTGACGCGACCTTCCTCCCTTCCTACCCAAGCTTCGAGGTTAGGCAGAACGGCACCAACAGCGCGTTGGCGCGCATTCTGCGGCTGTTCCAGCCGCGCGCGCCACTGTGCCAGTGCCTGTCAGTGAGCGTTCCGCCGCATTTCGAGCTCATCCTGGTCTTCCCCGCTTTCGCCCCTGCGGATTGCACGAATCTGGTCATAGACCTTCGCGTCCATATCCGCCAGGATATCAAATGGCGGAAAACATGCCAGGACTGTCGCCGCCTCAGACGAAATAGTGCGGTATCCTCGTACGATCCGAATGGCCACTACCCGCTGCGCTTGATTGAGCTTAGCTCGGCAGCGGGAGAAGGCCGATAGGCGCTTGACCCATATCGGCGCTCCATATTGTCGAAATACCTACATCCTACTTATAAATTTAATGTAAGTACATAAAATATTAGGTACAAATTTTTTTTGTTTTTCATACCCTGAGTGATCGGATGTAAACTTTGAATCGTACGAAGTATACTAAAGTGAAATTATAAATTCAAAATTTCAAAAAAAATCCATGTTCTATTAAACAAAGCCCGCTAGTTAGTTACATATGAATATAAGTTAATGTGGGAATAAAGAAAATTAAGAGAACATTTCTGAATTCGAGACGGACGTGTTTTACTCAAGCGTGACCTGTACCTTCACTTTAATACATGACTCGGATGTGTTGGACACGACTCGCACCGCCTGGCACAATCAAACATAAATCACCTTAGACATTGACTCTGTAAAGGAAAGCTAGAAAGTTATTATTTTTGTTTAGTTATACGAGTATATTAGTATTCTTTCTTACACTAAAAGGTAATTCAGCACGGTTGCCGTAGTGGTTTAAGCGGTCGCCACTAGTTCTACTGAGCCAAGTGTAGTGAGTTCAAATCCTACATGGGACAACACTTTGTACGATTCATAAATTGTTATATTGAGTCTGGGTGTTCTTTGTAACCAACCATGCCAATAATATTAATATAAAAAAAAACAAATTACACGTACAAATTTAAAATATTTAAAAAAAATTTTATATAGTTTATTGCTCTGTTCATTTCGCATATGACTAAATAAAAACGAAAACGAGCGTCGAATGTCTGTAGACTTTGAATAAAGTACAATGTCAGTTCAAACTCTGTCAAAATTTAACTAAGACATTATCGAAGTATTATTATTATTTCACAAACTTACTGAAGTTTAAATTATTGGTTTAGAGATTACAAGATTTATTCAACTACAAATATGAATATTGAGTCTTTAATCGACTATTATTAGGGGTTTATTAAAACGGAACTGAGTGTTCCTCGATGTACCTCGTTGGTCTAGCTGCCAAGATTGCCGATCGAGAGGTCTCCGGTTCAATTTCCGGGTTGGTTGCTATTAAGATTTTCTTTAATAAGAAATTCTTAATGGGAATATGGAAGATAGTGGTGTTTCCGCCTGTGGCTCCGAGAGCACGTTAAGCTGTTGATCCCGGTTATCATGAACATCAATGGCAAATGTTATTGGGAAATCAGGGCCTTCAAATATACTGACAACTAATTCAGCCTTCGAATTCAGTTCACCCTCAGGTTTGCGAAGTCTCTTGGAAATAATAAAGGCTAGGCAGATGAAAATGATGGAACTGAGTGTTACTTTGAAAAGAAATTGCTAAAATGACCTGATTTGCACTTTTTACGTGTCCACCAGTATCGGTATCGGTGATCGTCGTCAATAATTTATAGGGAATGAACTTAACTCAGAGACTTTCAGTATGAATGTTCAACATAAAAAAATAAAGTAAAGAGGAAGGAAAGGTTAAACTTGACTCATTGTATTCACAAGAATTCAATAAATATTCTCAAGGTTTTAAAGAATATTAAAACCATATTAGTAAAATAGCATAATAAATCACCTGTGATTAAGAGTGTGTTGTGTAAAACTTTTAATGTAATTAAATTGTACTCAATTTTAAATAACCCTTCTTCACCTAAATATCTAACTGCCTGCTTCCAACTTCTATGCAGCAACCACAACAAAAACCTTCGGTCCACTAATAACCTCCTTCTTCTTTGTCCCTCCCATACGTCTGAGTTTGTTGGCTCATCTTTTGTTGTTCAGTCCGTTCTAATTTGGAATGAGCTCCCTCTCGAAATCAGGATGGTCACCAATGTCTTTTCATTTAAGATAAAAGTAAAGCAGTTTCTTATTAAACAACTTGCTGAATCAACGTCTACATAATTGTCATCTATTATTCCTAGTAGGTACACCTATTTGCGTATGTATATATGTACTCGTATCTATGTTAGTTGATATGTATTTAGTTATATGTATAGTATGTATTAGTTCTTGTATGTATAATTAGCTTTTATATATTATTTGTATTTGATATGTTGCCAGATATGTTTATTTTAATACATTCTTGTTTACAAAATGCACCCACTTCTTGTCTTCTCTGCATCACCCGATGGTTGACTGGTAGAGAATGCCTTAGGCATTAAGTCCGCCAATGCACCTAAAGTGCATGATGTATTAAATAAATAATAAATAAATAATAAATCATTTAAAAACCTTTAAAAAATTAAACAGTCTAATTTTCTTTTTAATAGGTAATAATAGCAGTAGTATTTTAATAAATTATATTATATTTAAAACATGGTTAGTTCCAAAACCGAGCAAATTATACTCTGAAAAAATATCTGAAGTGCAAGATTAACTTTTTAATTTGTATTTAAACCAAAAGAATTTTGAAGTTTAGGCTCATTAAATTTGCATTCCACAAAATTAGAGGGTAGAAAGAAATAAAATGTTGACTATTAAAATAATATTCTCTATTATCCGGAGCCTGGAACTTGTGCGGTAATCGCTGAATATCGAATTAGATTGTTATAGTAAAATTGCATTTGCATAAACTGAACAGAAAGTAGAACTACTGATTTAATATAGTCCAACATTCAACTTTTCCTATTTAAAACTGCACCGGTTACGAAATTGCACAACTTGATGCAATTAAAAATGACTCTCGCAAAAAAATCCGACTCAGCTCTTTCAATATGAAACTTTATTATGAAGGATGGAAAGTTTTAATAATCCCTAGCGACAAGCGTTGAGTACGTCCAAATCGAGATGCTGTAACCTCATTTCACACCGCCCGGGTTTTAGTCATTCATTTTTAAGGTCATAAATAAGTTTATTATTAATGTTCTCATTTATTTTGCACCTTGAAAGCCTTCTACGACCATCCTCAGGTAAATTTGGAGTTAAAGCGTTTAATGTATTAGTTAGATTTTTAATTCTTTACTTCAAACACAAGATATACTGGATTAATAAGAAGCAAATAAAAGAAATTGTGTATATTATGACTGGAAGTACTCTAGTAAGTAATAATAGTAAGTAAGTATTATGACTCGTATATAAATAATATGTATCATAGTAAATTATTGGATTATATATAATAATCACTTCTCAAGAGACAACTAGGATAGAATAAGAAAACTCTTAACAGTGTAAAATAAATGTTATGAAAGATACAAGCTGACTCGACTGGCACGGCACGCTCGTGTTATAAGTTCATCACTCTGTTCTCACAAAAAACCAGTTCTGAACAATTATTTCTTTGCTTTTTCTGGAGTGAGTGAAGAAATCCCTCCATTCTGAGAAAAAGTAGAATCAAAGAGCTGTAATGCACATGTGTATCTTAAACAACAAGTAACTTTATAGTTTTGGCAGCTTATGACATTTATGTTCTATGTTCCACGATATTACCCAAATCACGGAACCGTAGTATTGAGGTGATTCATTCTATATTCATTTTAATAAAAGTTCTTTTCCTATTCGGTTCATAGTTTTTAAATATTTCCTTGTTATTGCACTGTCTTTTTTGTTTTTAGATTTAGAACAGATATTAGATTCAACTTATACCTATTACACTTTCTGTAATGTACAGAAATAAAATGTGTGTATGAGTTTATCTTTAAACGCACATGTCTTACAAAGTAAGTAAATGATGGAACTACTACGGCAAACTCTTAATAGCAGTAACTGGCTCCACCACTCGCACAGACTCACTCGACTTCTGGGAAAGATATTATACTAGTTAGTGACATTTTTCTAAGTCTCTCACAAGTTTCATTTCAGTGGAAGCTAAGAAACTAACGCGAAATAGTGGACATTATACACTATGTTTATTGGGCCAGTACTCAAAAGTAGAAACTGGTTTTTGTGTTTGAGTCTATTAAAATAGTAAATCAAACGTAAAAGTCCTAACAAGTAATTAGGTATATCATCATTAGTATTTTGTGATGCTAGATATAGTGTTCATTCCACAACTTTTTACATCACGAATATGGTACACTACACATCAGTTAGTCACATCTGAGTCATAGGTTCCAAGCACTGCCTTTCACTGCGTTTAAAATCATTTTAAATGCAAAAAGCAATATAGGTTGGTAGTGAGAATCTAAAAAAGTTTATTTATAGCTTTCCAAAATATCCCCCTTCAACCTCAATGCACTTATAATGCATTCGGGTGAACCAGATTTCAATACAAATAAAAAACGTGTCTTGTGGCTCGAAAAATAACCGCCGAAATTATTTTAAAGCCTCGTCTGCAGTGCAAAATTTCCTTCATTATTTTTCTAAGGCAAATGAAAAAAATATATATATATATGTTTGCATTGCTCAAATTCAACAACATGCATGGACCAAGAATTGCAAATTGTTTGATCCCGATCTACTTAAATAAATTACCTGAAAATTTGGAAATTTTATACAGAACAGGTTCGATAAGATGCAAGTATAAATTTAAAAAGTATTTTATAATGAGATTAATATGGACTCTATTTTTTTATAATAGTTAAACCGTATTGTACTAAGCATGTGAACGGCTTGCCAATACCCATATTATCCCTAAGAGGTTTTTGTGGATTGGCTAAATGAATATACGAGTATTTAGCATATCCACGAAAGATGCAGTCGAGGCGTACTGGTAAATAAAAAGAATAAAAATCATTCTACTGCTAAATAAAGTGTTATGCAAAGGAATTCAATGTAAAATAATAATTTAACAGTGTTCCGAAACGACCGGTATACAGGTATTTAACCTGTCACATCCAAGTCTTTGTTGAAATTCGCTACCTTTGTTAGGATTCACTAACTTATGGGTTGATAATTTTCTATTTAGGTTAAAATTGGGACTTACTATTTACAATATAAAGCCACTTTTGATATGTTCTAAGCGATTTTTTTTGCTTCACATGAAATTATACAACGAATATTACTAAGAAACCAAATTAAAGTATATTTTTTATTTGGGATATACTTGCTATTTTCTTGCGTGTGTGCTTATTATTTTGCTTTTGTTTTATGATTTTTTATAAACTAAGTAGACATGAATCGTTTTTTATCAAGATGACAATAAAGACATAACTCAGGATATACTCTCGATTACTCCTTTGATTCACTCGGCAAAGACCACTTAAGCCCGTGCCAAGCGCTTTGCCCACTTCTAAACATATCGGCCTGTTGACCGACTGCATTGTCTACATAATTTGATCAGATGCGACATAGCATTGAGTTAATTGAATATTGGCAAATGTAATTACACCAACGAGAATCTGTATTGATATGGACTCGAGAGCTTTGAACGGATATTGAATGATGAAATCAAAATATTAATTGAATTTAACATTCAGAACACTCGGTAAGCTGTACTGAAAAAACAATATTGTACTGTTTTACAGGTACATATTGTTAAAAGCTGGTCAAAATAAGATGAGTATTTTTATTTTAACAAATCATCATTTACGATAATTGGTAGTGGTCTATCAAGTTATTGGACATATCCAAGCTAGCAATACAGAACATGAAAACCCTAATTTTGTTACTATCGACTAGTGCTCTTCTTGCCAATACAGGCGTTAGTAGTTTTTGTCTACCATTTTACAAGGCACAAAAGTGTTAATTAGGCGGGTGGATTCAATAGCAGCTGTAGCCTACTCCTCCTATTGTGTAACACAAAAGTGGCGCAAGTAAAATACTGAAGAAATTTAATTTAATTATGATAATGAGCCTTTTGTGAATGTTGCGTTAATTGTAATTTCTAACTTGATGATAGAATTAACAAAGTCATTAGCATTCACAGTAGTTAAAAGTGACAGTTTTCACAAAATAAATTATATACGCTACTAAATCAGTTTACAAAACATTAGCGAATTAACCAATATATTAACAAATACGAGTATAATAATTACAGAACTTAGTAATTTTTTACTTATTTCAATGAAATCACTTTCAAAATGCTTTTCATATAAGCATGTGTTTAAAAACACCTATTTCTAGTGTTACATATGAATCTTTGCACAAAACTCACTTTTGGTGATTTTTTTAACTAAGTAGTTTAGAGAATACAAATAATTATCAGATCAGCCCTAACGCAGAAGACTCGTTAATTTAAATAAAAGTGAAATCCAGCAATGATTTGTTACAAAATCATTTAAATAAAATAAATCAAAGTTTTTAAATATTTCATAAGTCATAGAATTTCTTGGAAAAAAAAGAGAGTGGTTTCCTTTATTCACCTGGTTCTACACTATTTGGAAGTTCAGTTTTATTAATATTGACTTCAAGACTTACAACTGCACTTTGTCTGAGAAAAAAACAAATTTCGTAGAGTGTTTCTAGCTCTCTTAATTTCTATGGTCAGCATTTCATATTTCTTTTTTCACTTTATTTGAATGGCATTCAAGAGAACTCGTGCATTGTGTTTAGTCGCTTGAAGTATATTGATAACTAAAGTACGTGGCATTTGTGCATAGGCTTTCAATATAAGTACTAGCTCGTATTGTTTGGAAAATAGCGCATGGTTTACTAAGTAAAACTGTTAATGTAAATGTATTGTTAATGTTAAACTGGACGTCTAATGTTAAAATAGATTTTGTTACGCTAATATTTTGTTTATTAAAACATAGTACGATTACATTAATCACACAATTCATCATTTAAGTGAAGTATTATAGTGATATTAGCTTTTGCTCGCGGCTCCGCCCGCGTGTATTTAGAAGTAAAGAGTAGGCTATGCCTTTCATCAAGAATGTAAGTATCTACATGCTAAATTTAAATAAATCCGGTGCAGTGATTTAGCTGTGACAACAGTACAGTAACAGACAGGATTACTTTAGATTTTGTAATATTAGTGGATACATGTTTTGGTGAACTTCAGTTATTCATTCGGAGGAAATCAAAGATTAAAAAGTCTCCCTTTGGAATAAAATTTCGCTGTAGCGTAGTGAAGTGACATACAATACCAATGAACTGGGTTAAAAACACATTAATAACATTTAAATGTTAAATTTAAGAAATGTTTAGTAATCTTTATTACGTTTTTAAAAAAAGAGAATATCTTTATTTGCCACATAGCTATGTGCCAAAAATAATTTTATACTTTTTATGTGATTAGTAATAGATTTAAAATTGAAATACATCTATTCTTCCTTAAATACATATTTCGATCAAATAAATGTCTAGATTCATATCTAAACAATCAATATTTAAGCTCAAGTTAAAAGAAAAGATGAATAAATATAAGTATATAATAGAGCTTGAATAAAATTTAGATACGTTTATGGAACCCCGACAGAATAAGCCAAATGACTGCTATTTCAGGTATTATTTGCGAAACACTTGTCTCGGTGACTAAGTGAAGACTGTTATGGTTTCTTGTGATAAGAAAATACAGTTAGCCGAAGGTGACAGAAATATATTAGGGTTCCTCCCACGACTTATAACCGTAACTTATTTTACTTATATACCCTACGGCAATTTGTACCTTTGTGATATTTTGTCTTCATTTTCGCTGGGATACAATTGTTTTATTTTAGTAAGTATGAACTCTTAACTATAAAATCCTACTGCATTATGGTAATATTCTACGTAACTCTTGTAATCTGTTCAGTAGATTTAACGACTGTGTGAGCTATGAAACCACTGTGATATCTGAATCGTGACGCGCTTTGAGAAAAAATAGTGTTTGAATCCACAAAGTGTTATTAGCTAGACTTTAGCTGCTACCGTCTAAACAAATTGGAAACATAAATCGATTATCTTCTTATCAAAGTATGAGACTATATAAAATGGATAGTAACTTATGTAGGTAGGTAACCGTTTTAATTATATTAATAGACGATAGTGGCACTTCATATTTGTAAAATATCCTAACACATATAAATTTAAAACTTTACATTTGCAATGAAAAAAAGATTGTCCTATCTTTTTTTTGCTTACATGCCTACATACGCCTTATTAGATTATTTCTTTACAAAACCATAACATGGCCAAAACAGGCGCGTTAAATCGTGCCTAACGAGAGAGCTCTTAAGCTCCGTCCACATGCTTAGTGTTTGCCACAAATACCAAACACAACAAACAAATTCTCAAATACCTTTAAAACAACCACTGCGCAAAAACCAAGCGTGTGGATTCATCGCGAACTGTTTGCCAAACAGCCTTTGATATGTGAAGAAAAACTGACACCGACTCCAAACAGACACAAACAGGAACGGGCAAACACATACTAACACCAATCCACATGTTCGTGTTTGTTGTTTGCAAAGTGTATGGACGAAGCTTTACATTTTAAATTACGTATTAACTGTCGTAATAACCTTACAAAATGAGTAGTTCATAATAAGCTTGTGCACATGCAAAGGTCGACAAAACACTGCATTTGGCCAACTAATGGGCTCATTATGGTGGAGTACATTCTGGAATTATTTCTCCGCTTTACGGTTATTCTCTGAAATTGTAGCTTTCATTAAAGTTGTTAACTATATCTATCATATAATCTATTCTTTTTTAGGGCAACAACCCTAAAAACAATAGATTAAATGGAGAAAACTTTATTTTTCTATTAACTTTCAGTAGGTACAAGTTAAATTCTGACTTTACACTTAATTAAACGACTTTGTCAGTAGAATATATATATATATATGATATATATACATAAGAAATCCAGTCCTTGTATCCTGAGTATCTTATTTTCTAATGAGGTGACAGTTAGCTAAAGTGAGAATTATTCCTATAAGTTTAAGGTTTAATATGAATTGCAAGGTCTGACCTCTGAAGTATCGTTTCGATCTGATTAAATAAAATGGATAAATAAATAAAGGCAGTGGTGGTTGATTTGATGTAAGATAAATGGAATATATGGTTGACAAGATAAAAATCATGTTCCGTTCTTGATATTTTTATGTTCGTGTGGGCAAATGATTGTTTACTGGGCAGACTATAAACAGGTATATTGATATAAAAACAAGATATATATACCTACATACAAATTACATATATACATTGATATATTATATTCTGTTATATATATTTCTCGTGTCGCATTTTTGCTTACAGTGAACTTCAAAACTATGTAATCGATTTATATATATATATTTAAGGTTTCATTCCTCAAAAGGAAAAATATAACCCTTGAAAGATCACTTTGGTGTCCGTCTGTCTGCCAAGACCCTTTTTCTGAGGAATGCGTTAAGTTATCAAGCTGAAATTCATATCAAATACTCAGATTTACTGTCCCTTGGAGCTGTGAAAAATCAAACTTCTAAGCCAACACAATCAAAAGATACAGCCGATTTTGCTGCAATTTTTTTGGAAAAAAACCTACACCCTCTGAATTCAGAATCTTGAAGTTTGCTACGAAGCAACGTCTATAATATTTATAGGATTATAGATTATAAGATTATTTATAGGATAATTAACATCACGTTTAAACGAATGGGAGTCGAGCATGACTGAAAAGAGACGCAGATAACGTCACGTTTGTCTACAAATACATTATAAACAATACTATTTACTAAATATGGTGGATATTTAGTAAATAGTATTACACACTACTGAAACTTTTTTTAATTTCAAAGTAAAAAGAGATGAGAAAATAAGTTTAAAGATTGTCTAAGTAACGAAGCGTCTACAGTGTAAAAAAATGCCTAATCTATATTTTAATGTAAATACTATATCGGTATCGATATCTCTTTCCTTCCCTACTCTGTTTCTCTTTGTCTCTATGTACCTACACCACATTCAATTATTGAATAGCTCAAAATAATTGTTTACTAGTTAGTATGTCCTAGGAGTAAAATTTGTAAACGTACATAAAATATAACATATCTACAAATATAAAAGTTGAGGATTCCACGGTGAATGCAATTAAAAATGTATGCATCATTGATATCATCTACTATCGAAAGGTACTCTTCTCTCTGCATTATTTTTGTAATCACAGAATAAATACTATGGAAAAACAAAAGGCATCGAAGAATGTTCAATGTTTAAATTTTTTACAGATTTATTAATATAACTACATAACAAAGATTTATTTAGAAAATTTTGATGATATAACTATCAGAATTAAAGAAATAGTCTTTAAAACATAAAATACGGCAACATCGAACGTGATAAAATAAGGCAAAACCATAATCTATACTAATATTATGAAGCTGAACGGTTTGTTTGTTTGTTTGAACGCGCTAATCTTAGGAACCGCTGGTTCGATTTGAATAATTCTTTCAGTGTTGGATAGTCTATTTATCGAGGAAAGCTATAAGCTATTTATCATTACGCTACAACCAATAGGAGCGGAGTCCCAATTAAGAATGTTTAAAAAATATACGAACTATAAGCAGATTACTATATATTTGAAAACGAAACTATAAGGACCCTAAAGTAAATAGTCAACAGTTACAGTAACGACCTGCAATAGTCCCCGACGGAGTTCAAACTAAATAGAATTGTTATACTTATTGGCGGTGAGTTAATGAAAAAGTTTTCAAGGACTTCAAGTTTTCCTTGTTGGTATATAAGTAATAGCATCCTAATTGCGAGTGTTAGTATAAAGGTGATGCCAATTAAAATTGACTTACATATTTCTCTATAAGCACTTGTTTCCCTGTCTCCCGCGCATCGGCTCTTGGCTCGAATTTTATTTTCTTACCGACAACCTCCCTTTCCCCAATTTCTGTGAGGCTGGGGAATCGACGTCAATGGTGGCGGCGACAGTCGTTCACCATTACCGACCCGTTGACTCCATAACGTACTCATTGAACACCTGTTCTGAGGTCGGGATACCACTCCAGTAGAGGCTTCCTATATAGTAAGGCTCTAGCAGGGCGCAAACGTGGACACTTTTGTGTCTTGTGTCAGTCTTGTGTGTTGATATAGAACCAGTATGAAATAATACACTCCCTGCGCATACCGCCGCCACCGGACACAGGAACTACGGTAACCAGTGACCAGTAGTAGCTACGGGCGACACGTTTGCGCAGCTCTTATAGCATAGAAAAAAACTCTTACATACTCGTAATTACATTTATGCGCACGACATATTTTTACATTAATGTATTTGTCATTGTCTTCCTTCATATTGATACCGAAGGCTTATTTATATTATACATGAAGGTAATTTCATTAACGTTCTATCCTCGAATATCAAACGTTCTCCCCATTAAGACCCTATCGTTTATTAAGTATCATTCGTCCCACAGTGAGACACTTGAGCTTCTTTTTGCGATAAATTTCACAAACAACTGAACAGCGCAGGTTATGTAAACATGAAACGAATTTAGACAAATAATATTGTCATTCGTGACAAAACCGACTTTGCGTTGGAAAGAGACAGACTTGTGGTGAGTACCGAGTACAACCGAATAAGTAGTTATATAGTATACCTACTCATATTCGCGACTATTTACTATTATCGAGTATCGTGAAGCAATGAGGCTTTAAATTTGCTTCTGCTATCACGATTTTTTTTTCAATACAATAAAACGATATAGTTATTTATAATACACTAGCTTTTGCCTACGGCTCCGCAAGAGTGTATGTCGATTATCGCGGTAAAACGTAGATTACGTTAGAAACGTAACTTTAAAGCTGTAAGTTTAAAGTTGAAAATTATTCAGATCCGTTGACTAAGTACATACGAGACCGCTATGTCTATTTATAAACTCAATTATACGTAAAAAAATATGAGGGTACGTCAAAAACCTTTTCGCACATCAGTTTAGGCCTAATTCGTGAGGTACGTTGTTGGTTATAATATTTGTAGCTTTTGATGGTGAATGGTTAGTGTAACTAATTCTATGATATAGTAACGTAATAAGTTACCATATTACGAATCCTTTACAATATTACCATAAGTATACAAACTTGTAGGTAATCGAATATAGCCTATATACCCTTTTCAATAAAGGGTACGAACATTTAAAAAAAAAAGTTCTCCACGAGGCTTTCAATTAAATACCCTATCTACAAGATAAAATATGTTATCAAGTTCCTCTCAAATATATTTGGCACTATTATCAAAATTATAAATCATCTTTATCTCGCATTTTGTCGATTTCCTCCATCTATTGTTTGTGAACAGTGAGGCTTTGTCGACTATGAAATGGCTGTGATTTCCTCAAAAACATTCACTTTAAAGGAAACAGGACTTTGTACCAATACGCACAGACTAGGAAATTGCGTGAAAGTTTGACTTCCTCGGTGGCGCGAGTGGTAGCGTAAGCGACTGCTGTGCTTGTGGTCTCGGGTTCGATTCCCGGGTCGAACCAAATGTTTGTATGATCTGCAAATATTTGTTTCGAAGTTTGGGTGTTTTCTATGTATAATATGTATGTATTTACAAAAAAAAGTATCTATGTATTTTTATCAGTTGTCTAGTACCCATAACACAAGCTCTGCTTAGCTTGGGACTAGACGGCGTTGTGTGTTAAATTGTCCGAAAATTGTCCGAAAAGTTATTCAGATGTTTATGGTTTTTGAGACGTTTTTGCGTCAAACACTGGGAAGTAATAAAAACATTTTCTGATATCTGTCAATATTTCCATTACCATAAGTGTTTCCGTTTTAAATTAGTAAAATTAGAGTAGCAATTGAATGATTAATGATTAGGATTTTATTGAAATATAAGTGTTAAAATCTATAATCACGGCATTTATTTAAAAAGGATTAATGCAGATGAATGTATACTATACTAGCTTTTGCGCGCGGCTCCGCCCGTATGTTTGTGGGTTATTGCAGCAAAGAGTAGCCTATGTCCTTTCTCAAGAATCAAAGTATTTCCTTGTAAAATTTAATGGAAATCGGTGCTGTGGTTTGGACAGACAGACAAAGTTACTTTCGCATTTATAATAAAGGTATGGATTTATGTTTATGTGTTAGTATGTACGTGTGTATTAAAAAAAAACGGGGACTGCCGCGGTAAAGCTATTGCATAGCATTTTTTATCAACTTATGCTACTATTATAATTATTTATTTATTTTTATTTATGCAGTATTTTTTCTTTGATATTAATTCAAGTTACACTTTTTGAGCGTGGTGACCGATAAGAAAACGTTATTTTTCTTTTATTGAATAAATGAGAAGTTAATATCGTTTAAAATATTTTTATTATCTTACAATACATGTAGGTTATTCAGGAATTTTTATTATTGAAACTACAGGTTTATGGTAACTTAAATAAGCAACATAAGTTTGAGACTTGATATCCTCTAAATATCTGGAAAAGAGTGTGGCATTATAAAGATATGATAGATATCTATACACCTAAATACTTTCTCACAAATAGTTGCTTACATATTCGTCTAATTTCAGAGCAGCTCGTCTCGATCCGTGCGAGCTTCGTACAGTCGTACCATATACATACACGTTAAACGAACGTTTGGCCGAGCTACATGGTAGGTGGAGTGGGGGGTGTTAGGTTTTATTTTCGTTACAGAATTTCTTGATTCAGTCGCCGCGCTCAAAGCCCGCGATAAAAGCTATGCAATAGTTTAAAAATGACTGTATTGTCTAGAAAACGTAACGTATTTTGAGTGAACTTGTGTTCAGTTGAGTAATCGATGTCATTCTAGCCATATGTCATCAGAGGCAGTTAATAAACAATGTCACATCAAAATTAGACATTTTGACAGGACCTTGATAAGGTGTCGCCCACGGTTTTAAAATCTACGCAAGAAAACAAAAATACTTTGTGAAGGTCCCATACAAACTTGGACAGAAAAGAAAAATCACAAACCATGATAAAGCTACTTGGGTCAGTTAAGCATAGCTCTGTAATCAGTCTGGCAACTACAACGCAAGTTTACAACAGACGAAAATAAAGTTTATAGTTTTGGAAATAGACCTTTTACCATTAAACTGGGCTAAAAGCTATTTCGAGCCAGACTACTCCTTTCATGCTGAGTGAAAAGTTTCGGTTTATCATGAATTTGGGCCCTAATAATACTCTATAATAACTAAAATCGTACAAAACCACTATATAATGACACGTTGTGTAATGTTTGTTTGGCTATCCTGACCATAGAGCCAGCGATGCTATCAATAAAAAAAACAAGTATATATATGGTATATATATATAATGAAATGAAAAATATTGGAACATAATTGTTCTGTTAAGTTGTTTCTACCTGTCTGTCTGTTACGTTTTTAGGCCTAAAACACTGAACTGACTCTGATGAAATTTAGCATGGGGTTACCTTGGGCTCTGAGCAAGAACATAGACTATATTTCAATCACGATAAGCATCTTATACGTGTATACTCTTCTGACATAATACAACAAACATCAGAGTAGTTAATATTATCATACCAGAAGTAACTGTCAAACATAGTACCTATAATATTACTCTGTTGGGATTCTTATCTCCTAGAGCTACAGATGTACTAGTTAAGTCATAAACATAATACGATTATGATATTTGAAGAGGGGTTTTACAGCTCTCCTTTATGAGGATGTAATAAAATGAAAAGCATTACTAGTGAAAAAGTTGCAATCTTGTCGACACATGACACTGTAGCGTTGAAAATCTTAGCTATCAAGCAATTTCTTTGGCAAAATCCATTAGTGTTATGGCACAGTGTTGTGTGCTTCGTGCTGCTAGATAGGGCTGTGTTATTTAAAATAACATAATTCGAATGCGTTTATAATAAGAACATTACACACTATTAATAAGTGTGTGGTTAAAAATAATTATCTCCAAAATTGTTTCGAAATTTGATTTCAACTTTTATGCAATAAGCATAACAGAAATTATATGTGATATTATATATATTTTTTTTAATTCATGCACTCAATTCGTCTTTTTTCTGCATCTTCCAGTTGATTGATTGGTAGAGAATGTACGAGGCATTAAATTCGCTTATCCTTTACTTACGCACAAATATAAAGGAATAAAAAAATGGTTAATATGAAATACTAAAAAAATAGGTTTTAATAAAATATATTTAATACAACACTTCTTTATATCACGGCTCTTCCAGTACAGTGTTACATCAGGTGTCCATATGGCACAATTTGTCGCCCCATGGACACATTAAAAGGAATATCATTTCACTAATGGACCGTTGTTTATATGTAGGTGTGGAAAAAGCGGCGTATAAACATCTCTGGGGCGCTAGTTCAATATACAAACGTGTTGATGTGTGAAATATAATCATTATCATATATTTTTGGGGAGGCTTTCGTTTGTTCGGTAAATTGACGTGTGAAATTCAAGTGTCTGACATTGTCATTTTTTTCCTTTTAATAAAACCAACAAAATTTTGAGTAATTACAGTTCCGTGTACCTACGAACATTTTGTGCACTTTCTAATTTGGTAAATGAGGTCCAATGCTGCAGAAACCTCACTAGGCCGCCATGGTGTGGGTCACCATGCTGCATTGTTGCAATGTCTGCATTCGTAGTGAGTGTGGTGACCACCGCTCTTGAATTCTGCTTATGCTTTTCATCAGGTAGAGTAGAGTCATACAGGGCCATATATGAAAAAATAACAGAAGAAGTGGATTCAAAACCACGCGTATTGCAGACGTTTATCCTATCACACAATACTAGGGAATGTGTATGTGAGCATAGGGTGTGATTATGCATTTATTGTTTGTGTTTTTATGTAAAATGCTTATTTATACATTTACTTTTCTTGAGCGCCGTCCACTCCTAAACCCATCTCAAATCCAAGACCCAATCCAAGATTTTGGGCAGCCCACATCCATTCTTAGCTAGCCATTTTCTTCAAGTTGTCGTTCCATCGGGTCGGCTACTAGTTCCACCCGGTTTTACCTGAAAATCAGTTTTTCCATGAAGTGACCGGCATCAGACCTCCGCAACCCTGAGGGTGAACTGGATTCGAAGGTTGAAACTAGCGTGAGTATATTTGACTGGGGACTGATATCTCAATAACGATTACCATAGATGTTCATGGCAACCGTCACACCGCCTTAATATTGTAGAAAATTACAAATCTGTATACTAATTTATGAGTATGGCAAAATTGTACATAGACAAGTAGGCATATTTGGTTTTCCTTTTATATCTAAAATTCCGTCATCAGACCCAAAAGATGCTCATAGATACCTATTTGTCATGTATTAGTAATTTTCATAAGCACTATTTAAAAAAAAACCACATTCATTATTACCAAACACTTTTAATGGACACTGCCAGGTGTTTTCGAACTCCTAAAATTCATAGAAGTAACCCCACATTTTATGTAGGCTTGTTATATTTGGTACTATTTTTATACCTTTTGTAACTTTTAGGTTTATTGTGTCGTCTTACATCACACAAACGTACACTTCACATACGTATGTATCCTGAAAGGGATAGATATAGATATGTTAAATGTCCACGTTTTGCCGACCATAATTTTAGTCCTAATTGAGTATATTAATTAGGGTAAGCCTATTCCTGACGAGGAACTACTTTAAGAATTAGATGAGAAAGTGGGAAATGTAATAAAAGTAAAAACAAAGATAACATAAAGATGTTGCCTGTATGGTGGATTTTGGGATTGTTAGCAATAAAAGCAATTACTAGAGTTGATCTACTCGAATCGGGTACGGTACTCCGGTCGTGAAACTGTAAATCAGACTGGCTTTTGCTCAGGAATCTGAGATTTTGCAGTGTATTTTAAAATATAATTGACTAGCTTTAATTGACGTGTGTATATCGGGTGTCACGATAATCATTTTTTTAATTATTATATAGCCAATGACACTTATAAATAATGTGTCTTACATGTTCATGGCAAACGGCTTGAAAATAATTTTCGAAATCTGCTTAGAAGATCCAAAGGTTACCCCCACAAAGTTTACCTCTTTATAATATTAATATGGACGTATCTAATTGTCGTTACTGTTGACGCGGGCGTAGTCAGGGGTACCATTATCATCACTGGCGACATAAACTGCTCAAAAACTTTCTTTCTATGTCTAAGGTATTTAAGACGAGAAGAATGATGTAGCGCAAAAAGTGCAATCTTAGCACTCAATATTGAATCTTCCTAGCTAGATATGATACCTAGATGACAATTACATATACCTTATATATATGTTAACGTCAATAACTTAGAACAGTCAATTTTCACTGGACTGGGTGCGACATACAGGTAAAATTTCGGTTTTTTATTTTCTTTTCATCTATTTTTTTCGTCTTATCTAGGTTAATTTTAAGACCGGCGGGCCTTTGAAGACCCTGCTGAGTTTAGGGATTTCCATGGTTTCAGCCATGACGACTAAATCATTAGCAAATCGAACGTGGGGTGATACATTCGCCATTAATATTGATACCAAGTCTATTTCAGTCTATAAGTCTAGAAACATCTTCTAGTACCGCGGTGAGTAGTTTCTAAGATATTACATTTTCCTGCCTCACAGGTAGTGAGTCAGGAAAAGGTAATATTCGGCAGGAAAATGTAATATTGTAATATTCGAAATTATTCGGTACTAGTAGTCGAAACCACCGCTGGAAAGACAGAATCACAGCCCAAGTTTTAGGTTATATACATGTTATATTCTTCGGACTTCTGTTTAAACTGCCGGCATGTGATCTATGGTACTATTTGGATACCAGATTGTAGGCTGGAAGTTGTCAAATCTGCATTCCAGATGATTTGTAATGACTTTCGAGAATAGCTTATACGAGTAGATATGACTTAAAAAAGAGATGGGTCTATAAATATTTAGCAGGATTATCGCCCTTTTTAAAAAAAAAACTCGTCATTCAACTTCCAGCTTCCAAAATGCGTAGTGCCTTATGCCGAAGAGTACTGGGAAAGAAACTTATGGCTATTCTTTTTATAACTGACATAGATATTAAGGTACAATATTGTTAGTATTTAACATGAAAAGTAAACAGTATAAAAACTGTTGGCATTTTCAGTCGTTTCAAAATATTATTTTATTGAAATGCTACAAAAGCTAACGCACCAACTAAAAAAGACACAATATACTGCACTAGATATCGTTTGATGGTTTATTTTATTTTATTTAATGAAACAAAAAACCTATTGAACATGGAAATTATTTAAGGTGCACATCTACTTACATTCAGTTGCAAAATCTATTGCAAAATAATTCGTGACTGGATTAAGAGGCCAACATAATAGTATAGGCTAAATCATCGCTGACTAGGCCGACCAGTCACCTCAAGCAACATCCGATCACGAGTATGACGCATGGACCAGTCATCATCTCCTTAGCCATATTAGAGGGAAAGAAATGACTCGCCCCACGACGACACCGTAAGCAATGACATTTTAGTGAGCATGACGAACCATAGTCGAGATGCTGATAAAAATCATTACTAATCAAATTACCATAATAATCGTCACGTATTTTTGTCAACTAACAGCGCTTTGTTTTTAATTTAACTTAATTATAAAACAAGCCGCAATCGTTGAAGTTACGAAGAAAACTAGATAAAACATAACACATTTGTAGTTACGAGGAAATAAAAATACCTTCAAAAAGTTATTATGCGATAAAGTTACAGTTAAAGTTAATATTCGTAGTTAAAATAGTATAGTGATTGATGCTGAAGTGGATGCGAGTGTTTTTTTAATCGCGTTTTGCATTTCGAAATAAAACTGTTTATTTGTAATATGATTTAGCACCAGCTTCCATAATGATGGAGCTAGGAGATGGAAAGTGAAACTCTTGGATTGACTACTCCAGATTTGCATTAGTTACGCTACTCTGATGATGAATCCGGTTTGTAAATATGGGTTTATTATTTGGAAGAATGTTTTTATTAGGTTTAATATTTGACAATATACCTAAGTAAATGACATACTTTTCAAAAAACAAAAATTGCAATGCTGTCTGCTAAACTATTTTGTACCCACTTGACTCTTTCGTTTTAATTTATTGGAACGTAAATTAGAAAACTCTTGCAACAATTCCAATAAATGTAAAAAGAATGATGTAGTGTAAAATATTATATTGTATTGTTAATATACAACCAAGTGGACTGCACGGACTGTCGACTTACGATCATCGTCTCAGAATAACATTGCTTTTGTAAATGTTATTTCCTTGTAACTAATATGTTTTTCAATCTGTGTAAAATAAATTATAAATTAAATGAAAAGTTTTGTTATTTGATTTACATGTAAACCGAGTTAGGACTTAGTGTAGTGTGAAGTATCATATTGACAATACTGGACAATCAACTTTATATTTTACCGGCGAACCATCTTCAAAACTGAACATTGCCGTTATTGATATCACGCAGTCACCATGTGCCCCTGAGCTATTTTTACTTATTTGTTTATTGCATCAACAGTGGTAATTGGTTTACCGCAACCGGTTGAGGATGTACCTTTAGGTTTGAATTATGATAAATCTTCATTGTTTCCTCACAATAAATTTAGTTCAAATATATGTGTTTAAATAATAGCTTATGACTTCCATGAAACTTTTATTTTAATTTAATTTTCATTAAGTGCGATGAACGCTGCTTTTACTATAAAGATATTATTAACAAAAATGTGGTGAATAGAAATATAGATACGGCTTATTAAAATAACTTACCTCTACCTTCTTACCTTGAAGTATTTTGAGTCATCAAAAAAATATCGGTGGTATACACTGGTAGTACCGGCGGCATGTATGCCACAGTTAATTATTTTTAATATTATTCAGTACAATTATAAAAGACTCTCGAAAACGAACGACTTCTTATTAAACTAAAGTTTTTTATCTAGTTAACGTTAGAAATATACTAAATAGTTTACTATTTTTTTACTATATACTTCTTTATGTCTTTAGTGGAATGGTAAACGAGATTTACAAGTTAAATTAACAAAATTGAGCAAAGGAAATAATTTTGTCTTTCAATGTTTTATCCTTTAGTTTATTCTATAGCATAACATACCTATGTTTCGAGCAGAGCAGTATGGATGTCAAATCAAAGTTACGAAATGCTAGCGAGCGGTCCTCGCAATGATAAAATATGGTAGAGTACGTGATAATACTGTGCGAGTGTAATTATTGTTTTTAGTGTTTGTTACTTTGTTATTATATGTATCATGGCACGGAATGTGAATCTGTATGCAGGGCGTCACCTGGGCTCCATTGAAAACCGGTTTCAGACGTTTTGTCACACACAATGCTGAATTGGGTTCATTTCTAGCCTTGCAAAATTGTTTGTATTTTATGTTTTTTATTTTCGATTACTTTTTGTTGCCAAAAGAAATATTTTTCTTTCGTTCTTTCAAATCAAATTGAATGTATGCAAGGACTTGGGCTATATCCATGTTAGGGCCACGTCAAGTTAATACTAATATCAATTCGTCTAAAATCAAAATTTTAGACTCATCGGTTCTTTAACTTTGGTACTGAGAGTTTTTGATTGATTAAAAGAGAGTTACGGGTTTGTTAGTCTAGGGGTTAGTGGTTTCGGCTGCTATCTCAGAGGTAGTAGGTTCGATTCCCACCCAGGACAAATCTTTCCGAAATGAGAATGGATTGTATTTGATCTATAATATTTATGTATTCAGAAATATATAAGTATGTTAATACGCAGTTTGGTTACCCCATTGTGATCCCAAACTAGGCAAAGTCTGTACTGTTGAGAATTAATCCTTAATTATAGAAATCGAAAACAAAACTTGCTCCAAGTTTAGCAAGCAATATAAACAAACTTAAAGAAAATTTTAAGAAATCTTATTACATCGTATTTAATAGCACAAATATATATAAATATACGTGTATGATATTATTAATCATATTCTTACCTACATACAAGTTTTATATTGAATATTGTGTGTTATGTATCACATGTATGTATATATAGGTAAATGTGACTGTGCAAAGTGTATAGGCTGTCCTATACACTTTGCACACATACACATGTATATAATGCATGAGTGTGGTGTGTGCAATGTTCTGTACAAGCATATTGCATATAGAGGCTCAACTGAATCCACAAACTGTTTAAAATTATTTTGTGAGTCTATGTTTTAGAATAAAGTTTAATTATTATGAGCAATAAATTTTCAATAAATAAAAAATAGAGAAAACATAAATGATGACGACATGTCATTAGAAACTTAAATCTAAGGTAAAATCTATGGACGAACGACACATTTGCTATTTGATAGTAGAAGGCACTCGAACAGTACTATTAGAGACTTTGCCCAGTATGGCATCAGACAGGCGTGTAATAAATTTGTTAGATTATTTTAATTAATATTATTAGCTTTAAAGCGAGTTTGTTTTATAAGTTGGAACTAAAACAAAAATTATCCTTACAATAATAGCAATGAAATGTTCAACGAATATAATCAGCAAGGCAGACCCTTATTGCAGCGGTTCCCGCTCTATCCGTTAAGATACTTCCCGAAGCACTCATATCCGGAACCGGGCATGAGAACCTTATCGCCTCTCTAGAGAATCCTACCGTAACGGGTCTCACCGCCATGATGGTTGCGTTCCTTAGCAGCTTGTGTTAGATCTGTATCTTACTTATGTAATGATATTAAAATATGCACATATGTTTGCATTAAATTACTTATAAAAATATGTAATCAAAAGTATTTGCTTTAAGTATTAACACATTTAAGTACACTGCTTTACACCGTAAGAGTGTTTTCACTATGGGACCAAAAATCTACAATGAATTGTCAAACGCATAAGACTTGTTGAAAATGTTAATCACTTCAGAAAGAAACTGTTTTCATTATATTTTATTTATTTATTTTTAATGCGTACATACTACAAAATATTACATAAAATGAGTCACAAAATACATTTATACAACAATTGGCAGTCTTTTCGCTCACGGCGATCTCATCCAGACAACCATATTTTTATTGATAAATCGTATTACTCATTATCCGATTTTTTTAAATGACATGACTCTGTAATTATTTTATGACTTATTGAATAATATTTTGTAGTTTATACTATTTTATTTATTTGATTATTTACTTTATATAAATTTATTTACCTACATTTAAATTTAAATTAAATTATTAATTATTATTAATACACATTTGTACGCCAATAACTGGCGGATCATAGAGTAACCACATTTATTATGTACCATCTTATACACCAGTCATCACAAATAAAGATTTATTTGATATGTACATGGAATTTTTGTATCAGACCGATTAAAACATATGTTTTAAATTTATTTTTATTTAATAAGCGGTTGCAATAAAAGATATTGACTATCTAATACAATCTTTTCTTCTACTCCTGTTGACTATCTCATAAAAACCTAAGCTCACCCCTACTCCTGTAGAAGATCGTGGTACTTCTTCCTTCCTTTCTCTCTAAATGGGCCACATGATCTGGGTACGTTCACTAATCTTAACTAGGTAAAAAGTATATATTTAGTTTGTTCTGTACCACACAACACCATTTTTGTGGCAAAGGTTAGTGCCAAAGGCTCAAGATTTATATTGTACAGAAAACATTATCATTTGAGAGCACTATGCGGTGCATATAATGCTCTCATTACGTTCTAAATGCGACTCCAGAACAACAATGCAGCGTTCAACACAAGTATGTATCTAGGTATACATCGAATTAATTTCCTTAGTGGCCTACATAAATAACAAAACATTATACTGCTTTCAAGAGCAGGTGGCATTTGTATGTATAACATGGTAGCAAATATTTTGCTGCAGTTTCTAAGCTGCCTCCCGCATTTTATCCCCCAGATTACAGCTAATTTATGATTCAACTCACGGCTGCAGTTGTACCGAAAACTAAATAAAAAGTTAATATGGATGTAAATACTTCGCGTTCAGGAAAATAAATATGGTTACTTAAAGGTCTTCTAGCAATAGACGATGTATATTTTTAGTGATGTAAATTTAAAGTTTATTGCAATTTAGAAGCTGTTGCGTATAATCATAAATACATTTACGGTAAAATAGCTGTATGTCATTTATTTGTTCACATTTTCAAATTGATTAATATTAAGAGTGCAATACTCCTATGTGTGTGATAATTTTGTTGACTAATTAGAAACATTGTTTTGTGAGTTAATATTACTTAAAATCGAATTGTTCATTTATGGGGTACCTAAAAAATTTAAACGTTCTTAGATGTACCTTAAACACAAAAAGTTTGCAGAACACTGATCTACAGTATTGAATCAAATTATTATGTTTGTACGTGATGTATATTACTGGATCAAATAACTGTGTGTACATGTGTTAAAGTAACAAAAAGTATTTAAAAAAGAGACACTCAGTTTATGTTTTTGTACCACATCATTTAAAAAAGTGACAATAGGAAGTGAAAATGAGTCGCAACGACAGTTAACTGAGTAACTTAAAAATACCATAATAGCTCATCAGAACGTTACAAGGAAAAAAAAACAATTATGCAAAAAAAAAAATAGTTACGTAAGTGATTCAGTTATTTGGGTTTTACAACCAATTACCGTGATATATTTTCGTTCGATAAATCCCAGTTTTGGTTTACTAGCCGATTTCATCATAGACATAATCACCATTCGTATTGAACACGATAACTTTTTTATGTCTAATAAAGTTGTGCATTGTTGGTGTATAATGGAGAATTGTGAGTAGCTAATCGTAAAGCAAGTGTTTGACTCGACGAACAAGTTTGTATTATATAGAGAATCATCTTCACAACTAAACATTACAGTCGCACACATCACGCAGTCATCATGTGTTCCCGAGCTGTTGTTATTTGTTTGTTCGTCTTTGTATTAACTGTGGTAATTGCTACACCGGTTGACCAGAAACCGTTTGGTGAGTCTTTTTTTTCGTATTATGTCATTGATTTTCTTTTATTGTAGCTACAGTTTTTCTTTAAAATCGTTTCAAATAGTGGCCGATCCCAAATAATCTTGGGAATAATAAAAGCTAGGAAGATGAATGGTTCAATTTTTATTGAAAAAATTTTTGTGCGTGTATTTAATAATATATAAAAAAAATAAATTACTGCAGCAGATATTAGTTTCAGTTCAAATTTCGCTTATTTAAAGAGATTCTATAACTTGAATGTAAACATTACTCTTATTTTTATACAGATTGTCCAAAAAACGAAGTTTACCACAAATGCAATTTAGAGGTCTGTTTTAAGAAATGTGCAGACCTCAAGAACCCACCACCATGCCCATTGATTGCTGCAGGATGTTACATGCCAGGATGTGAATGCAAAAGAGGTTACCTCAGAAATGAAAAAGGCGTTTGCGTGCCTACGAAAGATTGTTGTATGTTAAATTATTCTATTTCAAGTTATTTAATATAATATTATTTGCGAGTAGGTAGTATCCATAGGCTTTAGTAGGTTTGATTTTAAAGCCTACTATAAACTATGGTTGCGTCGTGTTTAAGAGATATAATATACTAGCTGATCCACGTAACCTCGTTTACGTCTTCTATTAATAACGTGATAATTTTCCCCCGTTTTTAGAACATTCTTCATTGGTGCTCCGCTTCTATTGATCTGAGCGTGATAATAAATAGCCTTTCAAGATAAAAGGGACATCTAACACTGAAATAATTTCTCAAATCGTACCAGTAGTTCTTGAGATTAGCGCGTTCAAGCAAACAAACTCTTCAGTTTTATATATTAGTGTAGAAAAACACAAAACATGCATTTATGACCTCTTTCTTTGGCATATTTATAATTTTAGCCATACAGGCATGTTGCATGTTTAACCAGCAAATGAGACATAAAATGAAAGAAAAATATTTTATTTACAGATTTAAATAAAGCTTGAGGATTATTTAACAGTTACATACCTAAGTACAATAATAATATATTTTCTAAATAAGAGTTAAAAAAATCATACTCATACTTTATATTATTTCTGTGTGTATTAACACTATACGGAATTCGTTAGGATGATAAATGATATTTTAACACCTAATATTTAATTAGGTAGGTTTTCCTATACAGATATTTGCCTACATAATTTTTTTGCTGCAATCATTATGAATTATTATTTTTATATGCTTGACGTATTGCTCGTAATGTTCTACAGTGTTGTTGGTGTTAAATTAACTTGATTATGTAGTAACAGGAAAATATAAATGCGGAAAAATAGTGTTGATGGATGTAAAGCAATTCGTGTTACTAGTTGATAGGTACAATTATAAATATAGAACATCTATAGGATTTTAAAATATCTCTAATAATTTAAGATTAACCTTTTTTGTGATCCATTGGTAATTCATTAAAAGGGTCCATAGTTTGAGGTTTTTGGATCTGGGTTTATTTTTTAAGTTTATGTTATAAATTATTTAAATTTTAAAATACCTAGCTAAACAGTCTTTTGTTTTTTGTAGTTAATTATAAATAAATAATAAATGAATTAATATTTCGGACATCTAACACACAACGCCATCTAGGCCCAAGCTAAACAGAGCTTGTGTTATGGATATTAGACAACTGATATGAATTCATAAATACTTTTTTTTGTAACTACATACATATGATACATAGAAAACACCCAAACTCCGAAACAAATATTTGTAGATCACACAAGCACTTGGTCCGACCCAGGATTTGAACCCGATACCTCAAGCACAGCAGTCGCATTCACTACCACTGCGCCACCGAGTCAGTCAAAAAATTATAGTTTATATACATATATATAATCTTTCTATAATTTGTTTCGTAATTTTTTGTAAAATTTAAATATTTGTTAGTTTATTTTTCAAACTAAGTTACTAATTTAAGTTACTAATGTACATTATAACTCCTTTACAAACTTAATTATTTTAATTGCTACTTTTAAAATGAAATTTCTTTCTTTCACAGAATGGCGTCTGAGATGAGACAAGAAATAATGGAATGAAGTAACAAAATAAAGTATTTGAAACTATTTTTTGCGTGTCATTGCATAAACCCATACTGCCGTACCTGGGGATTAATCCCTGTTTATGTTATTCTTATTACTTTTAGTATTAATAATCATAACCAACAACGTTATTGCTGACAGAAATATGTGGTAACTAATCAGATGAACGGATGATTCTTGGCTATTTGTAAATTAGTGTTTTGTGATTGACCAATTACTAACATAGCCGTTTCGTGCAGTTATTTTGTCGTAGGAAAACCACGCTCTCAGAGAGTTACTTCGCAGAGTGATACCCGGCCTCACAGAAAACCGGTGTGAAACTGCGCCTACGCTGTGTTTGACCGAGCGCGTGAGAATACCGGAGGCCCATTCCCCGAACTCCTCCCCCATCTATCTCCCAATCCCCCGAATGCACTTGTGGCGCCTTTGGTGTTACGTGTGTCAATGGGCGGCGGTAATCGCTTACCATCAGGCGATACGTCTACTCGTTTGCGACCTAGTTTGCGAAAAGAATAATTGAATACTATATTACTATACTACTCTAAACCCACACGTAGTATTCTGGCCAAAATTCATATACTTACTTGACATCAGCAATAACAATAATTTTAATCAAAGCTATCTACTGTGCATGTGGAATCTAACAACATTTTTTGTTTTACGTAGTTAGTCATTCTACGTTTTGCGCATTTACAAAATTGGTTTTGAAGAATTATATTATAGACGATATGTTTCTAATATTTTGTTATTGTACACTTTATATTAAGTCACATGACAAAAATACCTTTCCATGCACTTTCGAAACTACATTGTTGACTATAGTTGCGTAGATCCAAAATCTCATTCTAATGGAGAAGCACCGGGAAGAAACTCGATAAGTTACTCTTTGATAATCACTGAGTATGAAGACCAGCTTACAATGGAGCTAATTCTGAAGTTGCTTCACTAAATTTCCCAGAAATTAATTTCTATTCTCTTATTTTAATTAAACGATTTCTGAAATGCTAGTTTTGTATGTACCTGTGTATTTAGATAACTTCTATTTTTAGCGTTACATACCTAATTTTAGACAATCTATGACATTTAGAACGTTTTTCACAATATTAAACTCATAGTCACTGTGGTAGGAATATAACCAACCGAAAGATAAAATAAAAAAACCTCTAAAACTCGATCCGTTGCCATAAAAATCAACATTTCCGCTTCATTTTCAGTTCCGACCGCAAAAAACAAACTTTTTCAAAAACCCTCGACCGGTAACATTAATACTATTTCTGTTGGAATTTCGACACGAACACGACTTTTTGTATACATTTGTGAGTGTTACGTTTAAATATTTTGTGATATTCCATAAACAGTCAGTTGTAATGGTCGAGATATTTTAAATTGCTTCATGAATAGAAAAGAGAAGTTAGCGCACTGAAATTGCGTTTTATTATCGTAGTGCGAGGTTATCTCATTGTGATTGTATAGAGCTTCAGCATTCGGATCAACATCAGAAGTAAAATACCTTTTTAAAGAGAAATAGATCATTCAGGTCAAAAAAAAAACTTTAATTTGGTATCTTTAGTAAGGGGTTGTTTGCCAATTTACCTGGTGGGTGGAAAAGAACGACGAAATAGCTCTATATATGTTGATGAAATGACAAGAATGCTATGAGTTTGAAGCCGATTAAGAGACAAAAAAAAATTTTAAGAAGCTCATTCAATTATAACTGACTAAATTTTTAGGAGGTAACAAACATATAAAATAGTCGAATTGATATCCTCCTCTTCTTTTGAAGTCGATTAAAAAATACTTATATATACTATGCAAATTTACCTATAGCGAAATCTATAACGTAACTATTATTTTTAATCGTACTGTTACCAGTATTGTATTTTACCATGTTTTCTTACTGATTTAGGTTTTGATATAGCAAATAAAAAATAAAAGCCCAACTAACAATACCTAATCAAGTAGTTTCTCCTTGCTGACACATTATAATAAGAGCAAAATATAAAACCGAAACATATTTACAAACTTTTACCTTGTTAAATATAAATGTATGTATAGTGAAATTTCGCAACTGAATTTTTAAAACACTTATGTTTAACCAATTGAGCTGAATTGTCCCTTCATCATTTTAGCGATAGACCATAACACGAATGATATTAATATCAGCCAGCATATTTAATGCTATGTGTACAGAAAACCACATATAATGTAGTGTAGGTAAGTGTCTATTGTTAGGTTTCAATGGAGGCGTGTAATTTGCATAAGCAAAGTTTGAATTTTAGGGATAATAGCCTGCATTATTCAGGCTTAAATCACTAGAACATTTCGTGGGCCGTACGTTATTCGTGGTATTTGTGCATGTGATACGAAGTTTTCCTTATTTGGAGCTAACACGCTCACTACAGCTCACATAAATTCTGTTCCAATTCTACTAGTGTTATTTCATTTTCCTTTATATTTTAAATACTTAATATTTAAATAATACTAAATATCAAGTCAGTAGTAGTAATATAATTTAATAAAATGTAATCTAATCTATGGAAATAAATAACATTTAAGTTTCTATTTGTAATTTCAAATTGAGCTCTGCTGCTCACTGCTCTTGATGCATATGAAGGTTGATATAGCATTAACATCATTAAAATATTTTTTTTATCATCGGTCCATTTATTACATCTAATTTCATTAACGGCGGGATCGATTTTGACTGAAGTTTCACTAACAAATAGCTCATTTTATCAGGAGTCATTTTAAACGTTGCGAGCGGTTTTGTAGTTTGGTTATTGTTGTAAAAGCACAGCAACAACACCGGGAACACCCTGGGGAGCAACAAGTCATTATTAAATTTAGTTACAATTATATTACCCTGAAAGATTCTTAATTCAGCACAAATAGGCCGACTTAACCAAAGCGGTACCACATAAAACAATGTAGAGATTAAATTCATTTATCAAATCACTTATTTAATAAAACAACTAGCTGAACCGGCGGTGCAACAATAACCGCGGCCAACGTCGCGAGGTGAAGCTAGTATCTTTATAAATTGTAGCATATATGTTTTTCTGATGTATAAGCTATATTATTGTAAAGTTTCATCAAAATCCATTCAGTAGTTTTTGCTTACATCCTCACAAACTTTCGCGTTTGTAATATTAGTAGGATATAAATTTACAATTTCTACACCAAGACGCTTACAATGAACTTACTCACGCTTGTACATGCTATGTCAAAATAATGATTTTTGAATATCGTTTACAAAAGAAAAGCAAAATGAATTTCAATTACAAAAAACTTAAGTATAAATAATGTCACCAAATATGATCCTAAATTAAAAAAAGTAAGGTTAATATTTTCAATTAAATGTCTATGATATATCAATAAATGTCACCATCAAATTAAAATACAATTATTTACAGTTATTACACTACTAAAAAATACACCAGCCTTTTTAAAAAAACATGTCTGCACTTGAGCTAGCTTTCAAAAGATCATTTATTAGATTGATCGCTGTAACTGTGGGACTATTACTAGTGATGAGATAACTTCGTTGCTGCAATATCTGATTTTCAGCCTGTGAGTGAGATTACTAGAGCCCAAACCTCATGATTCTTATGGGAGGAAATCTAAAAACGTCAAGGTGATTTAAGTTGCAAGATTGATATTAGTTTAAATATATATTTTAAGTTATGCACAAATACATACAAGGCAAACATGTCTCCTCATATTTAAGTCATCAAGCGTCTATTTGTGTAGGACAATTAGGAATACTTGTCTCTACACGAGGCATTATGCATTAGTAAGTCTATAACCATAGCGCTGCTGGTAGTGTTTGCCTTCGAAGATTTGGTTCAAACTATAAATAAATTAATCTATTGTTCAAAATTGTGAACAGGAACTACCGTTCTTACTATGAGTGTTTTGAGTGAATAAGGGATTTTAATTTACCTACTATTTTGTAAGTTCAAAAAGAAACGTCGAAATTAACTGTATGTATAATCGACTAAAGTATTTCAATGATATAATTTTTGAGACTCCCCAAAGTTGTTGAATTGAAGTAAGGAAACTGAATACTGAGTAAATGTACAACTGTATAGTGAGCTACTTTAAGGGTTAATTTAACGAACTTGAAGATTGACAAAATTGTTAGAATCATTCATCACTCATTTTCATGAATCTTTTTCTTGTCCTTCTTCGAATTCCGTATAGAATAGGTGTAATGTGCAAGATTAAAAATGGTTTTGGATGGTTTTTTCATAGTTGGTCCATTACCTAATTTAAATGTTAAGATTATTCAATTAAAAGCACTTCTTTTTCTAAACTTTATAAAATCTAAGACAATTTGTTTTCAGCTACTTGTTCGATTAAATAATATTTATTAAAAACCTCATTATGATTATTCATCTAACCCCTTATTCATAAACATCATTTAACTTTAAGCAACTGTACTAAGTTCAAAGTAAAGTAAAACAGAATCATTGTGTATTAACTACAAACAGCAATTACGAATCATACATTCCTAATACTGCGCTATAAAATAGCCCATCTTATAGTAAGCTGTTACGTAATATACTCACGTGTTACTGGACCCAAAGCCCTACTGAGATACTTATATCAGTACTGAGTACTTACTCAGTATTATTGGTATTTATTAATTGAAGAGTATTCTCAAGTCACGTACACACTCGCTTGTTTCGTTATTTCCGTTTCGTTTTCAGCTACATTGAACCTCATGTTCTGAGTACATCTACGTAAAATGAGAACTGTGTCATCAGGTAACATAGAAGATTCGATATTTCAACGTGTTCAATTTGTGAATACCAACTGAATTCTTTTGTGTATGTAAATGTGAGTATGGTATAGGCTTGTAACATAAGTTCATATTTAGTATCTTTCTGGTGGTTTTAAGTTTTGCCCCAGGCTACCCAAATGTCCTGCTGGCGGTTGTGTCACGATTCGGGTTGTTAATCTTGACTAATACCGGTTAGGTAACACGATGGCTGGGGCTCGTATGCCGTCTGTATGGACAGGCCGAATCAATACTATGGTCCTTTCTTCGAAATGCTAACCCAGATCCTATACTGTACTCGCATAGATTATTATTATTTTTTATTCAATCAATGTTCACGGACTTAAAAAAAGACAGCTCTGTGCTTTGTTTTGCCATGCCTTTCCAGAGAGAGTCTTAGGAAATGCCGGCCTCTTCTAGCTATAAAGTCGGATGTGTAAAAATGCCTGTAAAGATTTACTTACAAAATTAATATCATTTATCATCAGCCACTAATGTAAGTGAATAGTATTTTAATAAATTAGTTATATTACTTGTTCGGACCAAACCAAATACTGCAATTATGTACAAATTAGGTAGAATTGGTGGTTGAATCATTTATTAGTCTTTTAAATAAGATATTTTGATTCTTGAACAAGGAAATTAGTTTCTCTTAAACACGATAATCGACACCAAGCCGCTGGAAAAAGCTAGAAGTAGAATTTGTCTCTCGTGATTAAATAAACACAAAATTGGAAGATGTCTTTTACATTAGAAAAATAGTATGACTGAAAATAGTTTACTATTTTAATTTAAACATTTAAATGCATTGTTCTTAAAGTTAGGGTCTTTAAAAATACACAACTTAAGATGAATTTTGCAAGCATATTTTATTAAAGCTGTAACATTTGAAAGCTAGAGGTGAGAATTTTTATCACCTAGTCTTTAAATTTTCTCTTTTAGTGTTGAGAAGTTCATTTTAAAAATTAGCTACGTACTGTTTGAGCACGTGAATGGCAACGATAAACTGCTGGCTTGATATACATTTTACAACCTCTTTTCAGGTATATACTCTTGATTTTATTTTCTCAGCTTTATTTTCACGCTGTCATTTCTATAACTCTGATATAAGAATAATAATAAGAAAACTTTATTTGGCTTTATATTACACAGTTACTTATAATTATTAAGAGTGTTTAAACAGTGACTGGATAGGTTTTCCAAATCTAATATCTTAGCTTCGACAATTGATATTCGCTGTTCGAGAGAGATGCATCATCCTTTCAGAGCTCTGTGGATTGCTCTGCGTTCGATCGCTCATATCCTGTTTAATGCTACACATTTCCCTACGCAAATCCTTAACGTCATTTATTATTTGATTCGTGTCAACGACATTGAGAGAGCTGGTTGAAGATTCTGGCTTCTTAGGCTTATTTTGGTTCGTGCCAACTTTACAAAGATTGTATTTCTAGTTGGTGCGGTCACGTGGACTAGCAAGCAAAGTGGTACATATTAAATGCCAGTATAGGCCACACTTACCACAAACAATACATGTAGCTTCATCATCTTTGTTGATCCCGTTATAACACTTGATATTATTGTCCATTTTGGTTTTTAAACTACGTAGGTAACCGTGATCGAAAATGAATTTATCGTAGGTAACGTGTAACCGATAGGGTGCTCGGCGAATGAATAAACTATTATGGGGCTAGAATTTTAATTCAGAGGACATGGATAACCAATCAATAACAAATAGAATGTTTATGCGTGTACCCTTTCAACACATAATAATACCATATGTGACTACATATATACATATTATTATTCTAACATCAGTAATGGTCACTGATAACTTTTGATTCAATGCAATAATCCATGCATTGACAGTTATGTGCGGTCCAACAACTCATTATCAACCAAAATCTTCATCTTGGTTCAGACGTTTAAGGAACGTATAATTCCTATTAATAACAAAGTTTGTAAGAAGGTATGTAGTATAGCTACATACAACAAAACTAGAACATCAGTTGAATTTTTGATTTACTTTTTACATAATTCACATTTCAAATATGTCCAGCAGTGGAGGTGTTTCGGCTTAGATAATAGCATTTCAAATAAGACTGAGGCCTGTTTACTCGTAGTGGTAAACGTTTAGAGGCAACGTTGTTGAGAGCTTAAGATATATCTGCCATTACAGTATACTAACTGTTGTCCCAGCATCATCTACGTTAAATTTCAACTATTTAAACTTTGATGCATTATACCATCCAATCACTTTCCTTTCTGTGGATTTTTTCTTTTAAAATTCTATGTGTATATGTCCCTATTCAACGTTTGTTCTACATCTACAAAAACGCATTAAAACTTATTCAGATCTTTAGGTTTAAAGCTGATTTTTTTTTACTAAAATCATATAGATTTGAGAGTACCTACGATTGCTGCGATGAAATAAAATAAAATGCAAAATGAAAGTGACTGCTTGGCTCTCAGACTTAACCTAAGATAATACTGAAAAGCTGCTTGTTGTCTTGGCATAGATGTGGTGTCGGTCACCGATGTCGTCCTACTGTGTCTTGTAATACATACACACACATTCATACATTATCACACACACGAACGCATCCACCCACACACTCAACCACTTATATAGGTACCCCCTTATACCCTCAAATTATTCGACCACAACCGATCATTGAAAGTAAAACTTAATGAAATACAGGCTGTAAGCCTAGCTTAGGCACCAGTCTCCCATAGAAACCTTTTCATATAAATGTGTAAGCTGTAAAGTGGAGTATGTATTGTGGCGAGTAAATAAATTATTATTATATTAATAATAAACACAAAAAAGCATAGTAAGATATATGCAATATGATAGCTACAACTCACGAAGCTTATTTCTTTTAGTGAAATTTAAAAACATCTCCCTTACTTTACATGTAAGAACATTGAGACGGCATCAGGTGTACCTTATATTAGAAGTTTATGACTTGAAATAGCGCTTAAAAGAAATATACAAAGATAAGGTTATCTAAAAGCTTGTAGATAGCACTAGCTAATCCACGTAACTTCGTCGGCATCTTTTTTTAAGCGTCTTTCTTTCTTTTTACATTATATATTTTAAAGAGGCACATATCGATGATAGCATGATGTTATAGCCTTATTCGATAAATAGGACACGTCAATTAGATCAATTCGAAGCAGTAGCCTTTGAGACTAGCGCACTCAACTAAACAAACGCTTAAAGTTTTTACCCGACTGCGAAAGAAGGAGGGTTATGTTTATCGAGTGTATGTATGTATATATATATATATTTGGCACGCCCCAGAGCCTCAACTAGTCGTGAGAGTGATATTGGGTAAGTACATTAAAATTTTTAATTTTAATGTTAATGTTATTACGAAAAAAAACCTGAATCTAATAAAAATGGCAGATATTGACGCTGTCGGTTTTTTTAATAAATAATTCACAACTTATTTTAGTATTAGTTTAGATAATGTAAATAAGATTCACATAATACATACTTTAAAGCCAGCTCCGTCTCATTTCCTAAGTTGGTCCTTAGAAGGCCTCTTACAGCAGGGAAACACTTGTCAGACTCATTTCCTGATACTCGAAGATTGTATAGCAAGGGTGTGAGAACTTGCTCATAGTGTTCTTAGGCTGATGTTTATCATTTCTCAAATAAATTTATTTTTAGTAACTACATACATAGGACTTGGTTATTATTACTATACTAAAGTATACAAAACAATATAAATTAAAAAATTGGAGCACTCTTGTTAGTAGCATCAACTCTAGGTTTAACTGCAGCATCAAATTTAATATTATATTTATTAGATTTGACCTAAGTTACCGTAATATAGAAATAAAACATTTTTTGTTAGTGTTTAGGGGGCAAACGAGTAGTCGTATCGTGCCGCACATGGACACCCGCAACACCAGAGGCATCACAAGTGGGTTGAGGGCTTTTAAGAAGGAGTACCGACGATCTTTTCTTCAAATTGAAAGAAACGCAAAGTTTCAAATAATTCTGAGTTGTTTAAATTTAAGTTGTCTTACTTTAAATATGCTGAAAAGGTCATAAATTATAGTCCGACCCGAACTGTCGGTTTTTGAACAAGAAAACCTATTATTTATTTATTTATACAAACTTCCTGCAAACATATTGCACAAGGCGGACTTGATACACTTGATAGACAGATACACTAAACGCTATACTTGTGTAATATTTCGTGGTAAGCGGTACTTCGTGATAACAATTCTTCATATATATACTTTTTATTAGTCTGTATAGAAATCCCCCCGCATACCACCCCGCTGGTGGTTATGTCGGACTAGAACCAACCAAAACCTGCATGTAGTAGCCAGGTAACCACGTGCTTCATAAAAAGGAAAACCCCGAAACACCCATGTACCTCAGGCTCGATTGCTCTTTCACGAAATAACCAATCAAAAGTCATAAGCATTTACATTTAAATAATACTCTAATCTTTATAAAACTTTATAGTACCTACCCTCCACCGAAATATATCCATAACTATAGATATTATTATTTAAAATTAATATCCTTACCGTCGGGCTTCAACGTACTACCAACTTCAAGCTACCGTTGGGTTAAATAAATGATTTTATACCGAAACCCTTTTCAAATGAACAACTGTTTCGACTACTATTATTTAAACATTTTATATGTTATTTCAATTAAAGCAATTAAGGTAATTGGTTAACGCGTTATTATGAGGTATTCCGTATTCTGATCACGTTTAGGGTTCTAACATCTTGCTCGTATCCTTTCATAATGTACGCAAATGGATTCCAGGCCCATTTATACATAGATCGCTAGTGAAAATTTCTAATTTTAAAGAATCAAATTTAAGTTAATCTCTGTGTTCTCACGAATTCATAATTATGAAAATCAGTTAGCTTTCGAAATTATGAAAATGAGTTAGAATACAATTTTAGAAATTACACCTTTTAATTAAAACCGTGACTAGTTGACTTAAAAGTTCATTACTTTATATTTTAGGCATCAGGTTAATATTTAGTTTTAGATTTTAGAACATATGTGTAATGGAGAATTTCAAAATATAATATACCTACAGGTTTGTACGAAATACTCGGTGCGCGGGTCCGACTCACCCTTGATTTTTTTTTAATTTTTATACGATATTTTTACCAAAATCTTGTATAAATCCAAAAATTTTTTTTTATTTTTAATAGGCCAAAACCTGCTAGTCTTATAGTGAACTGTTAATGTGATCTGAAAAATAGCTTTGAAAATTTTGGTCCAATATAAAACTACAAATAAAACATTATTCAACTCAACTGGATATGATAAACAACTAAATTAAAATTTAAATGCATATTCTCTATAACAATTCTATAACAATTCTCAACATACATCTACACACAGTACCTGAACGATCTGTTAACAAGAACAACGAAAACGTGTGCAATGTTTAAGCACAATTTATAAAAACGTAAACAAAATCAATCTTGCATTACAAAACTGAAAAGTTCGCATCAAAGTTTCGCAAAAAACCTTTTATATATCACAAAGCGAATTGTTTTTTCTGAAGCTAGTTTAAATTAAATTATGTTGAGTGCCGTCCGATAAGACAACAAAAGATGAGTCGACTCGACCCCGATTAAAACAAACTTTTATAAATGAGGATTCAATTATTATTAACGTTTAAATAAAAGTTGGATATCTTTCTTTGGAAATTGAATCTCTTTTGTGGATTTTTATTTTAGTTTACGGTATAAAAAAGACGAAAATAATATTTTTTTAAATACCAAGTAAAATCTTTACGTAATCTTAATTGAAATACCATTTCAATATGCACAGTGATAATTAAAATAAGAAGAAAAAGAAAATAATAAAAATACACCTACCTAAAATATATATATATAAAATTATGTAGAAAAAAAAAGTAATTTTCACAAGACCTGTAGTGGACGTAACTGAAAACGAAACATAATAAGAAATGCCATCTTAATATTTGTTTTGATGCTTGAGAAGAGACGAAAAATTATAATCATAAAAATTATTCAAATACGAAACATTACTGTATTTAAACCCTTTGAAAAGAAAGGACCAGCAGTTAGAATAAAACCTGCAGTGGACGTAACTGAGAACGAAATAAAGTTAATCATTCATTCAAAGTGTTCTGTGTAGAACAAACCACGTTTTAAACGGACGGGCCGGTTAACAGGAGGAATTGTTGAAAGAGTTTCAAACAAATTAGTAACTTAATCTGTGTTGAGTCATGTTTTGGCTCGCTTACTGCTATTTTTAAATTCGTGGTTAAATACCAATTATGAACCATGAACCTTGACATAAATTTGCGATTTTAATTTTTACGGAAATATAACTTATTTTCTCAATAATGCTAAAGCTTCTTAGTTACTAAGACTGGGTTTGAACATATAGCTAAGACACTATTTTGATTTTGAAAATTCTGGTAAAGATACATATATTATGTTTTATTTTGTCTGTGAACTGTCTTTAACTCAATTTTTTTCTAACCCAGACTAGGGTTAGATAACACACGAAAGCAGGCTCACGTATTTTTAAATAAGTATTCAAGTAATCATTATTTTTTTGTTAATTTTCTTAGTATTGCATTTATTTTCTATAAACTTTATTTATCCTTAAATTAGAAAAGAAAACATGTCCAATTTTCTAACTTCTTGAAGCAATTAGAACATGTTGCAAACATTGTAACATAATAAGTTGTAAAGAAAAAGTTGTACAACCTAGACTAAGCTTACTGTTTCATTTAGTTATAGAGTTAATGATCCCAAACACAACAAGGTTATCTCTTCTAGTCGAGGAGTTTTTATTGCCACTCAAATATCTCCATCGTGAGCTCTCTAAATTGTTAATATCAGTTCTAGACTGAACGTCACAAGACTATTTTGTTTCATTACGAATATCTTATTCATTTCTTATTGTCTATCCTCATTATATAATTAAAAAAAAACATTTCGGACATCTTATACACAACCCCATCTAGTCCAAAGCTAATCAGAGCTTGTGTTATGGGTACGAGATAACAAATATAAATACATGTATGTACTTTTTTTTTGTAAATACATACATATTATAAATAGAAAACATCCAAACTCTGAAATAAATATTCGAAGACCATACAAACATTTGTTGCGAACCGGGAATCGAACCCGAGGCCTCAAGTCAAAAGTCGCATGCGCTACCACTGCACCACAGAGGCAGTTATTGATATTATTAAATATGACACATTTGAAAACAGTGTTAGTGTACTTGTGGCCTATTTTATTAATAAAAGATTCTATTGCTAAAACAGTAACGCAAATTTGCATTATTTTTAGTACTACTTTATAACATAAAATTTATTAATAAATGTTTTTAACGCATTTTAAATACATATCTGTAATTTTGCAACGAAGAGGCTCTGGAAAGATGAAATGAGTGTCCTCAAATATATAATTTTTATTTTATAATAAATAATAAATGTGGATACTTTTAGTATATAAAGAACACTAATTTCATATAATTCAAAATGCTAACAGTACTAAACTAATGTACGTATGTAATTAGAAAACCTATTTGCTGTCTATGTTTTAGGTAATCAAATCAATTAGTGGTCCAGTTCTGAAGATAAAGCATCATTCTAATATCACCACAACAAATGTCTTCGAAAGAGCTATAATGAAACCACCATTAACCTAGTATAAAAACAAAATAAAGCCGTTTCTAAGCCCATAAAGGCAAGCCATAAAACTTTCAGTGTAACAGACAAGGGCTTCGTTGGTTAGAAGCAATTTTTATTGTCTTTCAGCCAGATCGAGTATTTGTTTAGACGCGTAATGTGGGCAAGCCTTTAACTTTAGTGATGTAGATGTGTCGATGAAAGTTGTTGATATTTAAATTAACATTATTTTATATTTATTCTATTCTTACAGGAAAACTTACATTTAATAATCTTTATGAGTAAAAAACGTAGTAGTAAAAGTTAAATCATAAGTTTTTATTTGATAAGAAAAACCAGGTAGCAACACACAGAAAAACATAATACGATAATTACACAACATATTATTGTTTAAAATAAAAAATAAAAAGTACATCATTATTATAATAACGTAGAAGAAAAAAAAGCCATAATCTTTTGAAAAAACCTTTAAATAATGTTTTTTTTTAAATGCGCATCTAAGGATGCAAACTAGTCAAGATCGACACACCGACAATCCCAGTTGAACGTACGACATACTCTAACAAGTCATGAGTTCTGTCTGTACGTTGTTTTCGCTTGGTTTCCTGGTTGAACAACAGCCAGAAAGGGATTTCGGTTAAAAGGATGCCGCGGTTCGTTGAAAGTGAAATTAATTATGCAACTATTTTATGTTACGGCTACTCGTGATAAGCTGTTACGGTGTCATGAAACTGTTATCACGTTGAAACTCGTAAGATTATAAATTTCATGAATCTTATTTTAGACGCTTATGTACCTATATACATTTGTACAATCGTTAATCTTGTCAATCTTGCATGAACGACGATTGTTTTTCTAAACATTATACATTTCAACGTTAAAATTTAATCTGAACGTCTTATAAGAAGATGATATATTAAAATTTATTTATATTTAAAATGTATGTAAAATTATGGAAAAGGCAAATTGCTAATATTTCATTGACTTGCACATGAAGTGCAGCACAGTTGAGGCACAGTGGCAGAAGGCAGACAGTTTTATTTTTGTCAGGTTAACGAAGTTACTACCTTTTTTTCTGCCATTGTCCTACTTTACACGAAACTTTCTGCCGCGCGCAAAATACGACCTTCAAGAAAAGAGCGTACTTCTTCCTAAAAGGTGGTGATCGCTTACCTGAATGTGATATAATAAAAAAAAAACTTAATAGAAACTGTATATTAATCTGCCTGAAGCCAGATTTTGCCCATGACATTTTGTATTATAAATAATAATTCTATTATATGATTATTCTGGAACCGTAGAAATGTAACAATGGCCTTTTGAAGACTTTCATTAAGATATTTTCCACTTACATATACATTTTTGTTACGCAATATCATACGAGAATATAATATGATCATATTTATAAAAGGTTCTCTATTAAGAAATGGTTACGCTTATTATTAAGATACACGAATTTACTCATGAGTATATTTTAGAAATGATCAACTACTTTCAGACCACAATGGGGTTCTAGATCTATTTTACAGCGAGTGAAATGTACTAACGCTAACTAAGGTAACTAACGGTGTGCACCTGACGTCGCTTGCGCGACGAGTTACACCTGCCTTGAACAGGTGTAACTCGAGAGTCAAAACTACGAGGCTAAAACGTTTAAAATTATACAGCTATCATTGTTTCGTTGAAAATATCATTTCCTATTCCTTTTACAATTATTAACAGGCTGCGTTCTACGGTTTGCTATTTCATTGGACTTTTCTTTCTAAAATGCAAATATTAAATGCGGATTTTATTGCTTTGAATGGACTATTTTGTTGGTTTTTGTTTTGCCATTTATTTTTTCTGAAGTAAAAAGTTACTCTTTATAACATCAGCTATCTATTCGTTCTTTCAAAGTCGGTCCAGCTGTTCCAGAGTTTAGCGGAAGGAAATAGACAAATAGGCAGACAGATAAAAATTAAAAATAAATGTTTTTTTAACTTCAGTAGCGTATATAATTTCATGTGCATTTAATGAAAATATGTTAATTTCAAATTACAATAGCCACTTCAAGTAAGTTTTAATAAATTACAGAAATTAAAGCTCGAAGAGGCCTAAATGAAACAAAACTTGTATTCTGAGAAACCGTTATTTTATATAATGAAGTTGACTTTATTTTACCCACGGAAAATAATTCTATTTTTCAATTATGAGTGTTCTTTGTATTCTTAAATTTAATAAAAGCTGTTTAGAAGTCACTCAATAGTCAAGGACCTTTCTTGGAAGAAATTATACAAATCTAAGAAGACCTAACTACAAAATGTGAGTAAAAAAATGCACTTCAACATAAAACATCGATAATAAATAAAAGGCACAATTTATTTTACACTAATTTTTATCTTAGACTTTTTAGAATTCACAAACATAATTGATTTTTATGATTTTATCGATAACATTGCTGAGACATTAGCCATTCACTGAGACTGTGACCTTTTACGATGGTTTGTGGTCGGAAATAGAATACCATAACTATCTTGAATCTATTTCCTCTTTAAGATTGGCTATAGACATGTGAATCACTTTAGATTCTTTATTGGAATAATCCTATTTCTTATGTATAGATTGTCATATTATCGTAGGCAATTGATCTTAATATTGTTATTTGATATTTATAGTTAACTGCTAGCTAAGAAACGGGTTAGGTCGGTATATCTATTGGCCGTGTCAAACCAATACACCCCTCATACGATAAAAGAATATATATATATATATATATATTTTCGTATATACTCGTAGTGTAAGGTACCGTTTTTTTTGGATGTTGGTTGTGATAATTATATAGGTCCTCTGTAATAATAGTTTTTTTTATTTTATTTTCACACACAATGCCATCTAGTCCCAAACTAAGCAGAGCTTGTTTTTTGGGTACTAGACAACTGACGTAAACACATAAAAAAAAATACCCAAGACCTTAAGCACAGCAGTTGTGTACGCTACCACTACACCAACGAGGTAGTCATTAAAGATGTATTAATAAACAAGCCAAAACTGAGTAATACATCGTTAAATATGAGCTACTATGAGTGGAGTGAGGTACGGCTATTACCATAACCTCTCAGAATAACAAGATTAAGTCAGCCTTTCGTTAATACACATCCTTTCGTTTGCCTGATTTCAGAACTCAATGTGATGTACTTGTTTCTCTTGAATTACACGTGCCCATCGGCGGCTTTAGATAATTAAATTCAGGTGAACCATCTATACGCGTGTCCCCATTTCATAACAAATAACTTTTACAAAATTTTCCGAATCTCAAAGTGGAAATTTATTTCTGTCTCAAAAAAATATTGTTTTGGTATTTGGATTTAATATCATTTTCCTTTTTTTCCTTTCATTATCATTTTTCTCTACTAAGTAAGTACTTTAATTTCTCATTGTTGTTAATCGCGCTACTTACAAGGGTCACTGCTATGATTAGTGAACATGGATCATTTATTTAAGTTGCGAAATTTTAATCGTTTTAATACTGGCTGTAGATAAGTTTTTCAATTATATTTATAATTTTATACTTTACGTACATTTTCATTATGATCATAATCGATAGTTTTTAGTAGTCCACTGATAGTCATAGGCCTCCTTACAAAGAAGGCTTTATTTTATTATCTACCACGGTGGCATACGGATCGCTATAGAATTTTTTCATAGTATTCCTTCATCTTACGGTGGTGTCGTCTAGCGTGGTTTGCTCCCTTAGTCAACTCTTACGTTCCATATGTGGGAATACAGTGTAACACTCCGAATTTTTATTCAGCACTACACGGTTGACATAGCGTATATTTGGCAGTGGGTAATAGAACCGATCATTAAATTTATTTTGTACTTTCACAACCAAGCTCCAGTTTAACATGCGAAAACCGCGCAGAACGTGCTTAACATCAAAATGCTACGTCATCGTGTTAAATTTTATACATCATTTTGCTGAATTACTTATTGTTCAGGCTGATTTTTGTATGAAAAGGATTTGTTCCTACTTGGCATATATTTTGCCACAATAGCACGTTACCGTTACGCTAGCGTTATACAGCGTTTTGTATTTCAAAAATGGAATAAATTACTATATAATACATGAAATTCAGCGTGTACATAATACGCGAACTGTAACTATTTCATTTCATTTAAAATAATTAAACATTCAATTTATCACAATTGGTTTATGAAATACGTAACTAATATTATTTCTTATTGATAGTTCTTGGATTTAAAAAAAATGGGGCTAAAGGCACTTTCATAATAGGAGTATATAGGATATGCTTAAATATATGTCTAATTAGTTCAACGTACCTGCTTGATGGTGCTGTTGTTCGTGAAAAAGCGTGTATGTTAATAGCAATGGCGATGAAGGAAAAACCTTAGTGCTTTATAATTTGGACAGTTATTGTGACATTTTTGATTCTATGTTGGTGTAATAATGCACATGTAATGTATTCGTATCAAAAAGTGATAAACAAAACCTTTTAATGTGCTTTTATTATCACTCCTACAGTTCATTCGTCGATGGTTTACGAATCACGTTGTACTATTCTATAACCATTGTTACCAAAGTTCCGCTGCCACAATAAAGTCTTGAATAATTAACTTATAGGAAATAGGACCATACCCTTAAATATAAATTTCCTCCAAGGTGTGACCGTTTTAACACAATGGAGACATTTGGATCAAGGACCTTTGGTAATGATATTATTATGATGGCTCATTCCTTACTTTTTTATACCAGTTTTCACAATAAAGAGGCCGCTTGGAAATAATTATAGCATAAAAGAGATGTTTAATTTAACGTGCGGTTAGATTCTCATTTCTAAATAAATGGGCCTTAAGATTATTTTCGAGAAAGACTACATTTTCAGAAATGCGTGTTTTGATTTGGGGTAAGATTTGAGAGCTGTGTAAGATGCGTAGTAAGGGGTGAATGAATAGATGTTATTGAGAAAATGTCTTCTGTATTTGGAGCACGAGGAACTGAAAGATCAAAATAATATTTTCTTGTATTTGGATTTATTAAAATAAATAGTTCGAAAGGGAATAAAATAAATATTTACATCGTTTTTTTTTCATAAATATAAGGATTGTCAAAGTGACTTTATTCGGTTTGATGGGAAGCATGAACTGAATCCAATTGTGATGGCCACGATACTTATTACCGATGCAGACAATGCAGTATGGTGACCTAGTGAGAATCTTCAAAATTATGAATGCTTATCCTATGTCTAAGCTTATACAGTATTTACAAATTTGATAAAATAATCTACGACATGAATCCGTTACTTGACCCCATAAGAAACTAACAAAAAAAAACAAAGTTTACCCAGAATTTTTTTACACTAAATCTGATTAGAAATAGTGCTTTGGGAAATATAAAAAGTAACAGAAAAGATAAGCCAAGCAATCTAACCTCACCATCAAGACACAGTACATTTCCAGCGATAAGAATAGAATTACGTCATCAGCCGTCAAAGGGAGATTGCTTTAAAAGAACTAAATTATTCCAATGAGACTATCCAACAACATTAGAGTATATTGACCTGCAGGGTATCAACTTGATTGTCTGATGACGTTCGTTAAAATCCGTCGCGTCGATTCACACCGTAAATTGCATCAAAAGAATTCCGACGAAACCAACTTCAAGTCTTTCGTTAGTGACTTCTCGATTGAAAGTCCAACGGGTGCCCATAACTACGTCTATTCAATAACAACTTCGGTTGACTGAAATTGATTTCTGAAAATTGTTACTAAATTAGGAGTTTTGGGAATAAAATTTCAAGAAAAGTTTGAAAATATACTCGTCAGCAACTTCAATAGTTTTCGAACCAGGGGACATCCATTAGATCTAAAAGTTATTACAGCTCCATTACTTTAAAATTTATTTACTGTATTTTACTAAAATATTTGCTTATAAATTAGGTTTAATAATATCAATGTTCATTACGTACCGTAATGTAATGTACCATACGTAAAATGAGATATGCGTACAGGTATGCGCCTCCGGTATCCTCACTCACTCGGTGAAATACAGTGAATGCGCTATTTCACACTGGTCTTCTGTGAAGTCGTGGTGTCACTCCGGCCGAGCGGCCCATTCATGCCGAAGCGTGGCTCTCCCAAGGTATAATTGTTGCTTAGTTTCACATTCATGAAACTGTGTCTAAAAATAAAGGATAATCCGTAATTTCATATTTAAACTTTATTTCTAACTACTCGTATATAGATAGTATAATATTTTATTTTTATTGACAAATACATTTCAAAACCCAATTATTTCAATAACGCGAGTTCGGTTTCCAATATTTATTTATTATACAGTCTTATGAAGTTGCCACCGGTAATCGAAATCGACTTCATAAATAATTGAAAATGTAAAAGTGTCAGAGGTCATATTTCACTTTTATTGAACCACGATTCTTAAGACAGTCGAACCGCAATTGATCAAGTTTGAATAAAAATAAGTCCAATATCGATAGGATACTGTGAAGCCAAGCGATTAAGACCACTGACCGATGACCGTTTTGTTGGGATGACTGACTAAACTTTTTTAATAAAACCTACTTTTTCTCGCTCTGGAATAAATTTGGATAGGGGATGGACCTCACAAAAAATTAGACTTTAACAAATAATTTATGTTTACTTAGGACAGAGTTTGCAATAATTAAAAGGTTCAGTAAACAATTTAATAATATTATTTCAACTCACGGTACTTTATACCTGTGGATGTTATTTTATGGATTTAACGTGGTTTGTGAGGTAAATGAGAGTAGTGAAAGTTTTAAGGTTACCGTGAAAATAAACAAATTAATTAATTTAATCTTTATCTTTTATAGAAATCTTTTTAATTTTGTTTTTGAGGCCTTAATGATTACGAAACATATTTTCAACTTAAGCAGTATTCCAATATAATATCTTTGATTTTACATGATTAATTGGAAATTTTGATTAAAATTTGTGAATTGACGTGTATCCTTTTCAGGGTTCGGTACCCAAAGGGTAAAAAGGGACCGTATTACTAAGACTCGGCTATCCGTCCGTCTCTCTGTCCGTCTACCACCAGACTATATATCATGAACTGTGAGATCAGATGATGTATCTCTATTTTTGCTTTAACAACACATGCTAAAACAGAAAAAATATTAAGAGGGCTTCTACACATTCTATAGATAATAAGTCCGACTCGCACTTGGCTGCTTCGTTCATAATTGGATTTCAGACATGTAATTACGAAACTATGTTTTATTCTTGGGCAAAATTGACATTTAAGATAGGATAAACCAAGGCTCAGACTAGATTAAGCGAAACGATGATTATAATTAATCATTAATATAATAAGTATGTTTCACTCATTAGTTATACGTTAAGAATTGTGTGTATATTACTGAAATTTTGGTAATAATAAACGTATTATTATAAATAGTACAGACTGTAGTAAGTGCCTAAAATAGATTAAAATTAAAGTAATTTAATAATTAAATAAGCCCGTTCAAAACAACTTTCAAGTAACAGCCGTTTTCAATTCTCTCATGGGTGAAATTTCAAAGATTTATATTAAATATTATTACTCAAACCAAAGTATACGAAACAATTCAAATGCCTCAACATTCAGAGTATAATTATATCTCTCTTTGCGAACATTCATTAACAAAAGTTTTTGTTATGATGGAAACGATATTTCAAAACAAACTTATTAATTAGACTCGGATAAACTTGCTTAATATTTTAGCAGCTTACACTTACTTTATCAATTTTGGAGTGTTAACACTTCTTGTTTTTGAGTATAAATAAGATTATTACTATCGCATGTTTTAACAGGTCCCGAAGTGTGAAAGGAGCGTCTTTCGACTCCCTGTGGACTTTGTTGTCTCTTATTATAAACAGATAAACAAATTCCCAGGCTTTCTAAGGATAAAATTTTAATATTGAAAGGTTCCTATGATATCGATCTCATTAGAATGAAATTTAAATTCTCTTGTTGCTGTAACAGATACCTAATACTTATGGTACGACTTTCCAACAGTTAAGTCTTACAATAGGATGTATTATCGAGAAAAAGTTATCGTATTTAGCCTTTAAATAACTAAAAACAAAACACATATATACTCACGACTAAATTCTTCTTCAGCAGCACATTATACTCGAGTATGATAAAATTCCGGAGGAATGACTCAATCTGACTATAATTGTAATAAGAGGCAAGTATATATCTATCAGTTCAACATTTTACGAATTTGATTTGAAAACTGATAGTTTAAGAAAATGGAATATTAGGTCTTTACCTATGAAATTGCCGTTTTGTATGCAATAAGTGAAAGTACTTATTTTTTCAAACTTTTTTATTTCTGTTATTCGAAGTAATCACCCATGCAATCGACGCATCTTTGCCAACGCATTGGCAGTTTATTGATGCCCTTCTTGTAAAAATCAGCTGGACGGGAGGCAACAAACTCTTCAAAGGAATTTTGTACTGCCTCTCGGGAATTGAATTTTTTACCCACTAAAAAGTTGTCTAAATTTTGGAAAAAGTAAGAGTCGGTAGGTGCAAGGTCTGGTGAGTATGTCGTATGAGGGAGAGCTTCCAACCCCAGCTCTTGCAGCTTGGAGACTGTCTGTTGCGCAGTATGGGGTCGCGCGTTGTCGTGAAGGAGCAGTGGGGACGACCGATTGACCAAAAAGAAGGTTGCAGATGTGCAAGCTTCCCCATCATTCTCTCCAGTTCTTCACAGTACACATCTGCATTAATGCTCAAGCCGATTTGTAAAAAGTTGTGGTGAATCACACACAGCTGTGGTGCACTAGACCACCAAACAGTGACCATCACCTTTTTAGGGGTCATTTTTGGTTTAGGGCATTGCTTTGGTGCTGAACCAGGGTCTAAACAACTTGCTGAGCGCTTTCAATTGTCAAACAGAATCTATTTTTCGTCGCACGTAACTATTCGTTTTAAAATTCCTTCATTTCTTTGCCTGTTGAGCAGCGAAAGGCAGGTCTCGACACGTACGTTGCGCTGGCGATCGTTAAGGTCGTGGGGCACCCATCTATCAAGCTTTTTTACCTTGCCAATTTGTCGCAAATGGATCAATATTGTTTTGATGCTTACACTAAAAGCTGCGGCTAGCTCAGCTGTAGATTGAGTTTCGTCAGCTTCCACAATCGCCTTTAATTCATTATTGTTAACCAAAGTCTCCGGACGACCACGAGCTTCATTTTTCAAGTCAAAATTTCCAGAACGGAACCGGGAAAACCAATAAAGGGTTGTGCGTTCGTTTGTACAGTTCTCTCCGTAAACGTTTTTGATGTTACGTGCCGTTTGTGTCGCGTTGGTGCCACGACGGAACTCATATTCCATAATTACACGAATTTTTAAAGTATCCATTATGACGAAAAATGTTCAAATGTAATGAAAATACAACGCTAATCAAAAAACAAAAGACTGACTTTGTAAATAGAATGTCATGGTTTTAAAACAAAATTAATTTGAATTTAGAATACAGAGCCATTACAAACTTTTTTTATTTGAAATGACCAGTACTGAAGAAACGCAATTTCATAGGTAAAGACCTATTATTTGGAAAATTAGCAGAATGGGAAGACAATGTTATATATGATTATACGGATGGATGTTAAAAATAACCTAATTTACTACCATTTTAATAAATGCCCACCAAAACCTTAATACGAGTAATATACATTAAAATAATATTAATGTACACACGTACAACGTTTCTATTTAAAATATATGCTATAGAAATAGCAAGTTTCCAAAGATCTTGGCGATAGAGCGTCATTTAAGTATCAAAGTTTCCGAACACCTGCTTCGAAACAATGTGGGTGCATAGCTTCTGAATTGCATTTACAAAATGAGTTAGCAAAGTACACATACTTTATTGCAACTACCTAACTTTGATAAATTGCTTCTGGATAAGAAACTTGATATATTATCCCACAAAATACTAAGAATTTTTACTAGTTTTAATAGATATTGATTACATATTTATATATAGAATAGGGTGCAAACGAGCAGACATATCGCCTGATGGTAAGCGAGAGGCGTCACAAGTGCATTGCCGGCCTTTTGGGGATGAGGAGGGAGATGGGAGAGGGGTCGAGATATGGATATGGGCCTCCGCTATCCTGACTCACTCGGAGCAACTCAGCGCCATCGCTTTTTCACACCGGTTTTCTGTGAGGCCGTGGTATCACTCCGGTCGAGCCGGCCCATGCATGCCGAATTGTGGCTCTCCCACGGTTATCAACAAAGACCATATTCACATGTTCTTTACCAGCAGATACTAGAATAGGTTGTTCTAACTCTTTTAGAATTACAACAATGTCGTGGAACTGACTGAAATCTTGACGGTGTTTCTTTTCATTTACTCTTTTCCAGAATACATTGTCGGACTTTACTACTGCTTAATTAAGACAAACCATTTTTAACCAAAAACCATACTGAAATAAAAACATTTACTCAAGATTACTCTTACTTCTACAAAATTGGAATATTTCATTATTCATGATAGATTCATGTAGTTGGTCCGGTTCATAACAAAACAATTTCTGAAATACGAGTACGTTTTTACTGTATGTATAAATTCAACCAGACATAAATAAACTCTGAAATAAAAACATTACCAAAAAGGTCGCTTTGTCCATCCTCTCTTAAAACAACGCTCTTCATTACTTTGTCATGCAAAGTTATTGTTTACAAACTGAGTGTTTCCCTAAAGCAAAAATTAAAAAAAAAAATTGCTGCTTTGATTATGAATTTATATATATACAATTTTATGTTCGTCTATTTTTATATTTAAACCGGCCAAAGTGCATAATTAAAAGCAGGAGCAAATTCAAGAGTCGTGGTCACCATACTTATTGCGAATTCAGGCAATTTTAGAATGCAGCGTAGTGATCCACACTATAGTGGCCTATTGAGATGATTATGCAGCATTAGGCCTCCGGTCTTGTTGTCTTCATAATAGTTAGCTTTCAGCCGCAAGTTGTATCATTTACACTTCAATACTAGGGTCGCAAAAAGGAAGAAGAAAGGAGGCGAGGTGTCCAATAGAGGACTACATCAGGCTGATGATGATAATAAGCGTCTCTACTGTGCTTTAATAAAATGTTTATCCTTATGTTCAATCATTATCCACAGTCAGACAAAAGAATCAGATAAATTCATTTACCTGCTTTGTGTTCGTTACTTTACTGTCTTTCTTTGTTCTTTCTTACATGAGTTATATTTTATGGATCATGCTGAGCAATCAATACTTTGTTCCAAGAATTATTAAAGACCATTTTTTTAATGAATTACAAGTAGAGCAAATATTTAAGATTGTTCCTAGTTGAGATTCTCATCTTGCTCCACCAAAATTTAATACAAAAATTTCTTTTATAAAAGTGTGTCTGATGAGTTCTATACTTCACTATAAAATAAAATTAATCTTGTTCACGAGACTTCAAGTTCTTGACAGCCACTTTTCATAAGTAGGTCCACTCGTTTTAATCTTATCGCAAAGCTGCGATGAGCAGCCGATAATCCAATTAACGGTTAAGTAAAAAATAGAAGAATTTAAAAGCTAATTTTAATAAAGTGCCGATGTAACTTTGAACATTGTCAGTCGAATTGAAAAGTATACTTTTCACTCAGACTAATTGGTGTTTCCGTAGATCCAACGTTGCAATGTGTCGCTTTGAGTTTTTTGAGGCTGACGTAATAGAATCGTTTATTAGGACATCTTTCTTTTCCTTTTGCGATGTGTATATTAACCTTTGTATGTAAAAATGTATAGAAAACACATATATTTCAAATTTAGTAAAGGTAAAAAGCATATGGTTGTGGATGAGAGGAAAAATGTAAATAAGGGTGCGTGGTTTATGTTTCCTGACAACTTTCTGTAATGTATGCAGGTAAGTAAATATTTTGCACTATACTTGCTTATTTACCTTAAGGCTAAAAGACTTTTAAACACTTGTAAAGCTATAATATGTTTATGAAATACTGTGATATGAGTATTTATACAAGGGATATTTTATCATTACATTTCAGTACAAACTTTCTTCCGTATCACCCGAAGTGAGAGTTTATCACCATTTCAACCAAAAGACATACATATCAAGAAAGAGCTTGTATATCTGTGTACTTTAAGGTCCACTATAAAGTCACAAAATTGATTCGCTTATTGATGGATCTTAATACGCTCAAAGTTTAGAGATCTTGTAAAAAATATTAGATATATTAGAAAGAAAATAATTAAGGTATGAAATGAAAACCTTTCTTAGAAGGAAGGCTTCTTTCTTATATGTAGATAAAGGTTTCTAATAATATTTTAATAATATTGTTCGTGTAATAAATCAACGTTATTTTTTAATCCATATTACTCGCTTTCACTGGGACCTTTTCTATTAATTTGTGAGAACCGAGAGAAATTCGCCTTTTATGTAGACAGGTACGAATGAGAGCGCTTTTATTTGAGCAAGTTTAATACTTCTTACAAAAGGTGCTTTCAAATGATGGGTTTGTATACAAGACTAAATAATTAATTAAATCGTTCAATAAACGTATAATGGGAAAAAGTTAATAAACAAACCAATAAAGCACTCTTATTATAATTGTAGATTAATATTCTTTTCATTCTAAATAAAGCTTTTATTTTGTAATCAAAGATTTGATTATGACATCACACAATTCACATAAAAATTTAATTAGAAAACACAGTGCATTTTCTTCTTTGGGTTATTTTGAAGTAGTATGACAGACTGTAAAAAACACAATAGTTTTAGGAATATCTAAACAATTATCTTTAAATAGATTTTAAATTGTCTAAAAAAATATTATCTGTTGATTGATAGAAATAATGATCCTGATTTTGCTTATTTCGTAATGTTTTTTTCCAGGTTTCGTTTTTATCGATTATCACTAAATACTTAAAATATTAATCTATCGGGAGAGTTTCTTTTTTTTTTTTATTGTATAGGGGGCAAACGAGCAGACGTATCACCTGATGGTAAGCGATTACCGCCGCCCATGGACACCCGCAACACCAGAGGCGTCACAAGTGCGTTGCCGGCCTTTTAGGAAGGAGTACGCTCTTTCCTTGAAGGTTTGAAGGTCGTATCGGTCCGGGAACACCGCAGGCGACAGCTCATTCCACAGTTTTGCTGAGAGTTGGGGTATGGCCCTCCAGTATCCTCACCCACTCGGTAAAACACAGCGCAGGCGTTGTTTCACACCAATTTTCTCTGAGGCCGTAGTATCACTCCGTTTGAGTCGGCCCATTCATGCCGAAGCGTGGCATGCCGAATCGAGATTTTTAACTTTGACAAATTAAAAATAAGTTGGAAATACAAATGTTACGTGTGCGAATTAGCAGGTACACCTAGTATCTATATATAGTTTACGAAAACTGCAGTTTGAGCTGTAAGAACTGATGACTGCATCGTGTAGAATTATTTTATCTCACTATAAACACGTATTGATTCGCTTTAAATTAAACATACATTTTATGAAAGTGGAGGTAATATTAATAGAAACGAATCTCAACCTCGTTAGTTCCAGCTTATGCAAACTGCGGTTAAAAACTCTACAGCTTTATTAATCAGATTTTGCTTTTAGTTTTCTTATGAAATCGCTTGAATAAATAGCTTCCGTAAATGAATTAGTCGAACGGAAGCAACGCACCGTGGAACCACAAAAATGAAGTAATATAAACGTAATTAAGGGTAATGTTGGTCAGATACAGTCAAGCTCCGTCAGTGGTTAACCTGTACCAACTACTCGTTTAGATTTATTGAGTTTTCATACAAGATTTACGAGTGTCATTTATTATTCACTATCTGCGGTACAATCAAGATTTATGGCACACTTTTCGGTATGGTTTTATATGAATAAATAAACTATTTCTTTGTAATATTTTGGCGACTCGCATGATAAGTATCTTTGTTGACCGAAGTATCTGAATATTTAAACATTTGCGAGACGTTAGGTAAATGTCTGCCACGATATTGTTGTCATTTATTTGGATAAATCTATTACTCACATTACACATCAGTGTCTAACATTATTGACGTGTGATTCAGTTACGAGTATAAAAACCATTTGCGACTTATCAAACATTTATTTATTTAAGCTTCCTGCAATTACATTGCGTGAGGCGGACTTAATGTAATTAAGTAAATGTAGTAAATTTCAATAGTCAGGTTGTTTATATCACATAGAATTATTCAAATTATGGTTTTTAAAGCGGCGCGTCGCCGAGTATGTGTGGTAATTAACATAATGGATTAAATAAGACACGAGGTAATTCAATGTTGTTTGCTGTAACATAAATTTATAGATGGAAATGTATAATCATTTCATTTATGAAAGTTCATAATTTTCTACGAGTAAATAAGGTGAAAACAAACGATTAATGAGTTCACAAAGAGTTCACAAAGCTGTGTATTTCGAGAGCAATTATTTTATCATTAATTTGTGTGTATTTTGAGCGCCTTACAATACGAGTTTCTGTAGATACAAAACACACTAGTAGCTAGACTAGTAATAAATAATTCTGGCTATGTGAATATTTACTACTTACTTATATCTCTTAATATTGAATCTTGAGCAGTTATTTTACTTGGAATAGTAAGCAACTAAGCGCGATGAGGCGTCCGTCTGGCTGGGTATATTAACTACATTAGATTATTCTAGCAGGTGTAACAGGCATACAATACATCTATAGCCATAAAAAAACAAGATAATAATATTTATGTAAGCACCTCAAAGCACCTTTCAGAAATGCTACTAGCAGTAAATATTCATTTAGTATTCATTGATGGTTAGATTTACATCTATGTACAAGTAAATTGTTATATTTAAAACACTTTCTTACAGGAAAATATTATTTTGACTACTAATATGCAACATATTATGATGAGTATTTGGGTAGGTCTGATTATGAAAGCGTAACTGTTCTATGTAAGAAACAAACACCGTGGCATTTAGAAATTTAGTTAGGAGAATGGCTTTAGTTACGATTTAGCATGACAGACTAAGTTCTAGGCTCGTTATATATCGTTTCATTAAAATGTACCGTTAATTTAGCGAAAAGAACTGTATGGGTTTACGTTATGTATTTTAAATAAATATGTATATAAATAATTAAATGCAGTTCTAGAAACTTTGAAAGAAAATGAAAAATAAACTAAATTTATTTATTTTGGCAAAACGAGACAATTTTAAATATGATAATAAAATAAACTTGTCTTGATAAATGGGATAATGCGCATTTAAAACCATGATGATTAACTACTTGCTAACATATTATGTCTTCTTTAAACTTCTTTAAACACTAGGTTATACATCTGTTCTTATTTTTGCTATAATACCTTTAAGTGGTTTGTAGAAGAGAGATGTGAAATTTAATTAAACTACATGCTGAAATATAAACGATCATGTCAAAAGAAAATCCTACCAAAATATATCTAAGATCTATCTAACCAAATTTAGGCCTCTCCTATTGCAAGCCACTTTGATCAATTTTGGACTTCTCGCATCCAGGTTTTGCAATTTCAATCCCAAAGGTTATCGGTTCAGCAGCCAATAATACATTTCTCACCTAATATCAATTGAACCTATCAACCTACACCAGACCCATCAAAAGAATTATGACCTCATCTTCTGTCGAACACAAGACAGCTGAGATTATAATATCATTAAATTATATTTCGACCAGATGTCAAATTTTATTGCAGGGGAACTGGCTATATTGACTGCCGTAAATTGACCATATAATTCGAGACGGTCGACTTTATGTGCTCTTGAAGATGAGATTTAACTTATCACATAATAGATTTGAATTACAATATTACGGACTATAATTTTGATATAGTATGTAGTAGATACCATTTATATTACGACCCTGTTATGATCTATAGATCGTAATAGAGTTCATGTAGAGGCTTACAGGAGAAACCGTTGGTATAACATTTTATTTAATAAACTTCTAAGCTGTGGTCTTTTAGTGGTTATTTAATTAAAATTAAATAACCACTAAAAGACAACTTGCTTGAAATAGTACTGATTTTTAAAATCTTGCATAAGATATTAAATAAGTAACTTGTGGTTCGCCTTATTTAATAAAATAACAGCCAATAACAGGAAAAAGTTTAAAAAGTATAACTCGATTACTTTACCGATTTATCGAAATTTGATAATGAAATTAAAATAACTTAAATCACCCAGGCTATTATTACCAATCTATTGGTATCACAAGTTTTAAAATCGGTTCAGTACTTTAAGCGCATAGGTGAAACATAATACATACGAATATGTATACAGACCGCCAATTGGAAAAATTTAAAGTACCAGATCACACCTTCAGGTATGCAAAACTATTAAAAATTTCTAGTCATTTGAGCGTAATGCCGTAACAAATATAATAATAAGTTTCTCTATAGTTGTCTGTAAAACTATCAAAATCATTTTATGCCGTTTTATATTAAAACAAGTATCAAAATGTAAGAGTCATTGGTTGTTTAGTACGTGAGTTATTTTATGAAAATGAAATAGCATACCGTATCACACGACACGATAACTTGGTTAAAGTGTTGCAGTTTCAATTTGCTACGTTTGAAGGCATTTTCATATTTGTGTGCGTTTTTTGTAACTGCTCTACGTTAAAAGTCGGCATTTTTTACAGAACGCATGTAGTTAAAACTACTACATTTTTCGATTTGAAATGAATGATCACTAGAGACAGGATTATATGCATTTTCATATTTGCATATGCATTTGCATATTTAAGCTATTCTCCGTTATAATATCATATTTTATAATCTATCAAAGGATAATTTATTAATTCTGAAAGAAAAATTACTTTAAATCTTTTTGGGTGCCTAAACCTTGTCGTTTAATTTTGCAAATTCTGCCAATTTTAAGGCAAATTTCGAACATATTTGCATGCTTATTACAAGCCTTTTATGTTGCAGATAATCAGGTCTATAATGGTCACTATTTGACCTAAAATAACCCCATAAATGGCGGGAAGACAATGACTAAATCAACTCTTATTACTTCTGGAATCTTAATGTAAAGTCTTCCTCCTAGTTTTACTATTTAATATTGAGTGCATTGACTTCCCAATAACGGTTGCCATAGATGTTCATGACGGGGACGACATTTTAACATGACGTTAGAGGTTAGATATACACTGGTATTTATACTGACAGAAAGACTAGCCCAGAAATAACAAAGTGATTTGTGATATGACTGTCATTGACAGCCTCGGAACATTTAAGAAATGGTTAGTAAAATCAATATCTTTTAATTTTAAGACGGTTCCTTGTTTTTGTGTGAAATTAATTATGACATGTTTTGTTACCTATATTTTATCTTTTATATCGACATAATAAATAGAGGGTCTGGCAGACCGTAGGATGGTCAGCCGGTCAAAGGTTATTGGGTATTACATAAATCTTATAATTTATCGTTTAGTCTCAGTAAAGTATTCAAAATTGTATTAGAAATGGCGGGCATATATTTCAATAATTTTAATAAATTTAAGATCCATTTTTAAAGACGTAAGATTAATTTACTAAACTAAGAGAGCAATTCACACAAAAATCAAAATAAATTAATATCGATTGTCAAAGTAGTATTCAACAGCGAAACATCCGTATCATATATTATAAGTAGGTGTTGAAATTAATATTAATACGAAATAAAAATGTTCGTATCTCAACGATCCCCAAAGGAGTGGAAGGAAATCAATTGATAAAGTTGGAATATATAGTATTCCCCAGCAGACGATACGTTTTCATTTGCTTGTCGCATCTAGACTCTGTGATTGGACAGAAACGAGAGATAAATTCAAAGGAACGTAAAAGTAGGGAACAGTAGACGGTTTTCTGTTGAGTATTTCGCTGTTTGTGAAAGGAGTGTTATGATGTGCAAAGGAGCTACTTTGTATTTGGTTTGATTTTTATTACGAAGGGTTCACTCGATTGCTGGCTGAGCTTTGTGTTTTTATTTTGTTTCCAAATGTTATAAAGGTTGGAGCTTAGACTCGTATACAAATATGAGGGAATTTTAGGATAGCAAATTACAATCTACCGATTTGAATATGAATCGAATGCAATTGTTGAGAAAATGGTCTAATTTATTGAGCAAACAATACATCACCAATAGTCAATAAGTGGAAAAATTCAAGTCTGCACCTTTCAATGGCAATGGCGTTAGATTTACTGGAAAAAAATCAAACGAGTTTATGTTAGGCCTAGGCAGACGGGCCACACAGTCCATTGTCTGAATTTTGTTTTGATGATCCAATGTGGTGGTTGTGGTGAAGTAGCGATTGATATCATCTAAATCAATGTCCTTTGGAAAGTCTGCATGGCGCTTTCTACCAATGTCAAGAGTCCCTAAAAACTTCCAAATATCAGCTGAAGAAGATGAATAAATTTTATCGAGAATATAGCGGCATTTAGCGTTACGTAAAACTTGATTACATTTATTTCTAGTAGTCTTATAGAGGAGCCAGTTCCCATCACAAGGATTACTTTAAAGCGCCGAAAAGCAAGATCCCTTTTCTGCATTACGTTACGGATACTATCCTTGAGCCAAAGTGGGAGGGATGCCTTAATTTAATTCTTTTCACTGGTGCTTGAATATTACATAGGTGTAAGATGTTACCGTTTAATATTTCGACCTTTTCGTCAATGGTGCCTGTTGCTCCTAAAGGTTACCAATAACTACGAGAAACACCCTCTTGAAGTTTCTCCAAATTCATGCGCCTGAAATAGCATCTGTGCATAACGTTTGCTTTAGGTTTCGGTGCATTGAGTTTATATATATTAAAAATTTTGTCGTAAGAAACTGGGTGCCAAGTATTGTCCATGAGAAAAAGCTTTCGTAAGAGACGACGTAATAACAATATTCAGCAAGATGTCTTCTCCATTTAGGTTGTGCTTGAAGATATAAAATATGTAAATAAGTAGACTCCAATAAATGTAATAGTTTACGAGAACAGGAGTTTTGAGATAAGAGATCAGTATTAAATTCTCCCATGATGTTGTGATGCTCATACTCAGACCACAACGATTTAGAAAAAAAAACAAAAACGATATTAATTAAGCCATGAGTAAAGATTATACGTCAAACGCTAGTTCAATCGAAATATTATCTTAAGATTAATGTAAAAGCGAATGACTTAATAAGTACATGGAACTCACTCGCTAGAAACGCGCTGCTCGTAAACGTCAAAATTGTCAAACTTTAACATGTAGGTAAAACAAAATTATACAGTTGTATGAAGAGTGTCGAGAAAAAAAACTGAGTGCAAATGTTTTTAGGCCTGGACAAAACAACGTAGGCCTGGAAGTTACTTCCTACGTGTCATATAATTGCTAACATTGGAACCGGCGTTTGATTTACTGCCAGCTATCACTGCGCGGGCCACTTCAGCTACCTTTAGATACTTTTGTATTAAGGGTTGCAATTAATACAGCGACGTGATCCTAATCCGGATTCCGTTTGTAGTTTTAACGACAATAACACTATCCGGAGCCAACAACGTTTCACACGTAGGTACATGTTTATACATAGGATAAATTAAATACCCATAGTGCCACTCAATACAATCATGATCCCTTAATCCCGATACTCAGCCTCCGGAGACAGTACCTCGGTGACAATACTATTACACTCCTAATCTCTGTTTTCTCGAACTTATTTTCTCTATAATTGACTTTTTCTATTTGACCTCCAACACGAATCTAATGTATACTAAATGCAATTATTAGATTCGTTCACACGTACGCTTTTTACTGCAAGAGTCGGATCGAACGTGAGATAAATAGCTAATATCAGGGTTTTGCGGAGAGCGATATTCATTTAGTTGGCCACAATTACAAGTCAAAAGAATGTTACATGTGTCTTTACTATAAAAATCGAGTTTTTTTTATAGGGAATTACGATAATCGGCGAAAGATGTAGTCACTGAAGATTATTATTTTTTTTTTTTTTTTAAAAAGACAACTCCCGCCTTAGGAATATACATCCTGTGTCGCGGGGGACTTTACAAACATACATGTAACGGACACAAATAACACCCAGACTCAGGACAATACTTTGTGGATCACACAAAGTGATGTCCCACGTGGGATTTGAACCCCCGGCACTTGGCGCAGTAGTGAACGTTTTTTTTTTTTTTTAAACCACCAGGCCAACCGTGCAGTCAAATTGTATTGTTTAATAAGACATGTAAATAATTGGTTTAATGTGCATAATTGGAGCCATGATCAGTGCTATTTTTATTTTTAAAATTGCCCACTTTATAGTTGATTCAACTCAAAGTTAAATCAAACTCTAAACGAACTTCCTTAAAATAAATGTAAAAATCCAAGACATCGTGAAAAAATGTGTGTATGCATCATACGTTTATACCCTCTTATGTAGATACATCGGTCATAAGTTTTAGAAGTAGTAGTAGTAGAAATATACATATGTGTCACAGGGGACTTTACAGACATACATGAAACGGACACAAAGAACACTCAGACTCAGAAGAACAATTTGAGGATCACACAAAGTGTTGTCCCATATGGGAATTGAATCCTTGACACTAGGACGCAATAGAATGTGGCGGGACTACCCAAACCACTGGGCCAACCGTGCAATCGAAAGCCTGCAACCACAACAACAACAACTATTTCATAGGAAACTAGATTATGTCCACGGCTCCTACTGCGTATGTCGGTTATCGCGGCAATACTAGCCTATGTCATTTCTCAGGCTCTATACTATTTCTCCGTGGTTCTTCTCGTAGACCCCAGCTAGGGTCTCGGGGAAACTTTTCCAGGCCATGGCCTGTTTAAGTAGTGCTCCGCGCCGCCTGCGACTACAGGCGGGTCACTGGTTTTTTTTTTATAGAGGTCTGGTTTAGACCCCTGCAGCTTTTCCCCATCCATAAAACGACGGGACCTTGTCATTCAATGTTTTATTTAAATCTTATTTGTTTTGTAGTAATTTTTCCATTGTCGTTTTTTATGCATTTTATTTTCTGACACCATTATTTATATTCCATTTAATCATCCATTCATTAGTTATATTTATATTCAATTCATTTACTTATCTATTATATTTATATTCTACTTATCTATTATATTTATATTCAATTTATTTACTTATCTATTGAGTTTATATTCTGCTTGTCTATTATGTTTATGTTCCACTTATCTATTACATTTATATTCCATTTCTTTATTCATTATATCTATATTCTATTTATTTAATTATTTATTTATTATATTCTATTTATTCATTTATCTATTACATTTATATTCTATTTATCTACTTATTTATTTATTATAGTTATATTACATAGCTCCTAGGGGTGTGGGCCCAAAGGAGCGCCCGTCAGCCGGCACTAGGTCGTCGTAGGAACCATAGGTGAGTCGAGTGTGAATGTACGCCTTGTACACACCGAGCTTTGCGCGGAGCGGCAATCGGGACGTTAGTACGGGCCGCAGAAGGGAACGTGCGGCACGAACCTGGGCAACTACATAGTTAACATGAAGCTTCATGGACAGGGTGCGGTCGATAGTCACGCCGAAGTATTTCACCGTCGCGGACCACTCGACATTCTGCCCTATGAGCTTCAGCTGTGGTGGTATCTTAGTCCCTATAGATATCGCCTGGGTCTTCGCCACGTTGACCGTCAGTCTCCAGAGCTTCAGCCAGGTGGGAAGTGCGTCTAGGGTGCGCTGCATGTTGGTGACAGCGTGGGCTCCATCTTTTGACGTCGTGATGTAGGCTACGTCGTCGGCGTACAAAGCAAGTTGCACGTCTTCAGTGACGGGGATGTCGTCTGTGTACCAGGAGTAGCACACTGGAGATAGGCCGCTTCCCTGTGGCACACCGGCATAGATGAGTCGCTCAGTGGACAAGGCGCTTTCAACCGCCACTTAAAGCGCCTGTCATGCAGAAAGGTGGCCACAATCTTCACTACTCGACGAGGAGTAGTAGATGTGGACAGCTTGTACAGCAGGCCGGCGTTCCAGACGCGGTCGAACGCTTTCTCCATATCACCACCTATACTATCTGTGCACCTAATTTTATTAAAATCGGTTCAGTAATTTTGGCGTGAAAGCACGACAGACAGACAGAGTAACTTTCACATTTATCATATTAGTAAAGATTTTGCACAGTTCGCCTCAACTTTTTTGTTTACAGTCCAACAAATTATTATGGTGAATCAAAGAAGTGCATATTATATACGTGTAATTAATTTATTATCTTCTCATTAATGGAATAAAAAAAGACATTTATTGAAGTGAAAACTTCTTTAGCGGCGCTGTGTACTTTTTTGGAATGGGTAAAAATGTATAAACTCGCGTCAGGTCACGTGACCTGATCGAAAATTCGTAAGACGGATGGAGAGAGGACAGGCGGCGCAGGGCGCTTGCGCGAATGTTCGTGTGTGTATGTAATATAAATTGTTATGTTTGTGTACGATAGCGCAATAAATGAATATTGTATTCCACCACATAAAGAATAGTACTTTTATACTGATAATGAAAGCAATTCGTACAAAATTGTTCTCTAACCATTCCAAAATATCAAAAATGCACAACGTTAATATTCAAGTTTTCACTTCTGCCGGCACTCCCGCAGTGCAACTCGTCGATTTTTTTTTTATTATATTTTTATCCCATTCTTGATAAGACCTTATTCCTTTCTCTTTTAAAAATTCCATTTCTAACAACATCAACGTATCAAGCTGAAATACGTCTAATATTGGAACATGAATATTTAATATCTTTATCTACAATTTTGATTATGGAATCCTCGTAACACAAGTCAGACTTGCTTTGGTCTGATTTTTTTAATAAGTTACTTGATAACATCGTAGAAATTGCCTTCGTCTCTAAACAGTTTCAGAGCAAATTAGAATGCTTTCAGTGAAATATTGCGAACAAATTACACGAGTTCCAAATTACCTACAGCTGTGTGGAGATAATTGAGAATAGATCTGTAGATATAATGAGAAAATATCAAAGCGCTGATCAAATATACTATCGGCATATATCTGACCGAACAGATTGCCTTTACAAGAGGCAATCTAGCTGACCGAGATAGATAAGATCATTCTCTTAATAGACGTATGACGATCTCTGGTTAATAAGAACGTTTATGTGTTCATTGACTTCATTTGGCTTATAGTCTTGCTTTATTTCGTGAAAGGTTACGCATTGTTATAGGTGTATTTCGAAATATAGAATCGATTGTATGCAATGTCTCTATGGTTACTCTTATAAATTCAAGCTGTGTTGTGGCTACAAATATTGTACTCACCTTTGTGTTTGAGAGAAATAAATAAGCTATTATTATTATAGAAACTATTTATCATTTGCTATTATCAAAATTGAAACATTTAATCCTGATCGACAATATAGACTCTCTAATTACGTACGGGGAACAAAAATTAGTTGCAGCTAAATGTATGCTTTTATGTAATGGAATCTTAATACGCCTTACTTTTTCAGCAAGGACATAGTTCTAAGTTAATGTTGTAGTATACTCGAATAAACATTTAATAAATTAGTCCGTTACCCTGGGAGAGCCACGTTTCGGCCTGTGATATCACGGCCTCACAGAAAAATAGAAAGCTGGTAACAGCACCTGCGTTGTATGCACACCAGTTTCACAGTTTCACCGAGTGAGTGAGGATACAGGAGGAACATACCCCAACCCCTCAAAAACCGGCAACGCACTAGTGACGCCTCTGGTGTTGCGGGTGTTCTCGGGCGGCGGTAATCGCTTGTGGCAACATCCACATACAGCACCATCTACCGAAGATACACTGAACAACGGAGCAACGTACAATACGAATAAACTACCAATCCTGAATCGCGCAGTAGAAGTTCTCGCGCCGATTATCATATACACAACATCCCAACATCAACTGTTGGGCAATGGCCCGCCAGGCATGATCAACTCGCCTGGTCCCTTTGTGTCGGAGGAACATTACACCCGTTCCTCCACACGATTACCATCAGGCGATACGTCTGCTCGTTTGCCCCTATTACAATAAAAAAGTCAATATTTCGTATTAAGTTACATTTTATTGGGTAAATTTTAGTAGCATTGCTTTCATAGATTTTTCAAGGAGTTGCTTAAATAATTTTTACTAATTCAAAAAGGGATATTTAAAAATAATGGTAGTAGCAAGTAAGTAAATGTGTAAATCAGACGACATTAATTAATAGTGGCGATTTCCATATAATATGCGTGGACCGCTTTCCACCAAGCATAAATACCTCGTTTACTCCTCCACTTATCTATAAAGCATGGAAGCACTACTGCTATTGGATAATTCAGGACATTTAAAATTCGAAAGTTTGTGATACGAGGTCGGCTCCATGTAATTTAAACTTACAAATAATGGTTGCCTTGTTAGATTGAAACAATAGTCTAAATACAATAACTACACTCAAAAGGTCTCCTCATAAGGGTCTGACATTGCTGATAGACTATTTTAAGTTATAGATCGTAAATTAGAAACGTTATTTCCTTTAAACGCAATTGTAAGAATCTTTCAACATCTGGTGGCGATAAAATAGAAATTCTACTTAGAATTGTGACTCACTTGAACGTAGTAAAAAAGGGTCTGTACCTGCTCTATGGGAGATTTTGTGGGAAAATATGAAACGGGCATGAGGCAGTTGGTTTAAAACCACGGAAGCAGACAGTTCAGGGAGTTGGGTTTTAGAATCGGAGGAGAGAGGAGTGAGTTTAGAAGCTTAGAAGGGTGAGGACTTGGTCTTAGGCAGGCGGTGAGACAGGACTCCGAGTCCGAGCCGGGCGAATCTTCGATATATTGAGTAAGTTAAAGTATATAACATTGGATAAACTCAGGTGAGTCCCTACAGCCTTTCGTATTTTATAGGATAACAAGGTTAATAGGTATTGTGTCCCGGTCTGAGTATCGTATTGATTGTAAATAATTGTAATATGTAATTTTACAGTTATTGAACTAGTCATTGCAATTGGTTTTTATCTGTAGCTTTGTTTGTGAAGAAGTGCTCTTGAGAGCTAGGAGTCTTAATGTTTGAATATACAGGGCTACCGTAGGTGAATTAGGCGGTATCTCGGGTTAACGTCGGTGGGAGAATTCGGGTTCGATCACCGAGACGTGAAGGGATGTTCAGATAATGGCTCCCAGATACTGCTGTATCTAGTAGCGGTAGCATATGGGAATGTAACCACCATTAATACTTGATTCGGTTGTTGTTTAATTTGCGTACGGTTAGCCTAGAGTAAGGGAGCTTTGATTCCACCTGGATCTTGAGTGCACAATGGGAGAAAGCGTGATCAGAACAAATCAATTGGAATGTGCTTAAGTGTCAATAATCTTTCCCTTTGTTCCGCGTGAGGTGTTTAAACCAGTAGAAAGACTACGAGTCTGGTGACGAGTCTTATAGAACTGCGCGGTGGCGTGGGCGCAGGTCCAACTCTTCAAAATAAGAGTTGCTGGTGATGTTTTAATGATAACGCCTTGTCCGATAGCCGATCTATTACGTTACTCAGACTAGGGCGCTAAGAGGCATCACCGCATATGGTCCCTTGACCGTTATTTAGGTTAGCACGCTAGGAGGCAACATCACATATGGTGCCGTGACCAGGATCTTTAGGTTAGCACGCTAGGAGGCAACATCACAAGTTCAGATTGACATCGTCATTTATACATGGAAAAAGTATTTTTTAATTACCTGCGTTCATATTTACATTCGATCTTACAAATATTTATGTTGCAACGTGCAGTAAAAGTGGTTTTATATATTACAATTAAATTACATTTATCATAAAAGTACTCAGGAGTCTGTGATAACGTATGTAGTGTGTGTATGGTTCTATGAAAATTACTGCAGAGGTGGATAAATATATACAAATATGTTACAACTCATTAAGTTATTTTGTAAAAATAAAAAAATCTTAATTTTAAAATTGTATGAATCTATATAATATCTAAGGGGTTTTGTTACGAATTTAGAAGACATTTATAAACTCTCAGCGGTGTCAAGGAAATTATTTAAGAGTGTGTTATGTGTGTATGGTATTTTATTTACTTTCATCAAATTTACTATTAACAATACAAACTAAATCCATAATCTTTAAATAAATTCACTAGATTATAGAGAAATTAAGAGAGATAAGAAGCTCATGAGTGTATTTCGGGAACGTCATTGAGTAAAGCCAAAAATTTAAGTGACCTTAATGTGAGGCACTACATTGGTTTAGCCCGACCTTGGTTTTATTCATGGTCCAGCACGAGAGTGCATGGATCGTCGTTGCTTCCTTTTCCGAGGAAGTGATGTTCTCAAAGGAAGCGGCGGGGCGGGAGAGAGAGCGCTGTATCCCCCTGACCGCAGAAGACACATCGGACGCATTCGTGGATCTGCGGCCGCATTAGGAAGTGGCCGGCGGCGACGTTTAAACACCTCACGCGGAACAAAGTTCCGCGTGAGGTGTTTAAACCAGTAGAAAGACTACGAGTCTGGTGACGAGTCTTATAGAACTGCGCGGTGGCGTGGGCGCAGGTCCAACTCTTCAAAATAAGAGTTGCTGGTGATGTTTTAATGATAACGCCTTGTCCGATAGCCGATCTATTACGTTACTCAGACTAGGGCGCTAAGAGGCATCACCGCATATGGTCCCTTGACCGTTATTTAGGTTAGCACGCTAGGAGGCAACATCACATATGGTGCCGTGACCAGGATCTTTAGGTTAGCACGCTAGGAGGCAACATCACATATGGTGCCGTGACCAGGATCCTCGTCATTAAATGTACTGAGCCGTATTTATTACGTCAGTGCAACGAGGATGAACTTACAAGGGTTACTACAAACAAAACACAACGTAGACGAATATTATATCATTGGCCACAACTTAGTTGATAGTATATATTTGGTGTATAAATCACTTATAAATATTTTAGTAATTTGTATTACACACAGTATATAAAAATATATACTGTTATATTTTTACTGTCTAACCACATAACTTATTATATTGCATAGTGTTATAACAAAGTTATGTTCTGTTAAAATCATTCTGTGTTATGCTAAACTACACCACATCACGTGTTGGGTTAGTTAAGCTAGATTCATATATATATAATATCTAAGCTTAAACTTTAGAATAATTTTAAACATATATGTGCTGCGAAAGAAGACGAACGGGCAGATATAGGTTATTTGGGTGTCTGCAAGCGATTACAAATTACTGTATAAGTTTCGCTTTACACTGTTCGTTACAGTGTTGAATGTTCCGTATAGTTTCATTCATAAATTCCATGAGTGGTATTGTATACGACGCCCAGATATACATAAGGTACGTATATATACGTACGTATACTTATGTACTATAATCAGTTACGGGTACAAGCATGTTATATGTGTGTATCTATGTGTACTCCGTACCCAGATTCAGTTTGTATTTATAAACATGATTGAGTTTTACTTCTAGACAGATGATATGTAAAACTTTTGTGAACAGAGCAACTAGGAGTAACACGTAAAATGCACGTGTGTACTGATCATTTAGGTTGTGATGTTACTAAACTGAAATGCTACTGGGTTAGACTCCCAGATGGACATAGTTGTTTTAAAGACGCTTCAGCAAGCTCTATTTTATGTGGAGGCAATCATGAATTGCATGGCATTTAGTTTCATTAAGTAAGATATGACGGTAAATCTTATCATGTTAGATTTGAGGCAGATTAATGTAATGTCACAAGCATAAGGATAAAACATTAATGAATGTCTTACAGTCACTTTGTAAGAAAAAAAAAAAAAAAACGTGTACGTTCAGTGTATGTAGTTGTTGGGTTCGACTCCCAATTAAACCACATGCATAAGGATAAAACATCAATGTGTGTCTTACAATCACTTTGTAACAGGGGAAAACGCATATGTTCAGTGTATGTAGTAGTTGGGTTCGACTCCCAATTAAACCACATGCGTAAGGATAAAACATTAGTGAATGTCTTACAGTCACTTTGTAAGGGGGGAAAAACGCGTACGTTCAGTGTATGTAGTAGTTGGGTTCGACTCCCAATTAAACATTATCGCACGTTTTAATACGTCTTTATAACCTTGTATCGTGGTTTAAGTAGGTTATAACTGAAATAATTATACGTTATATACACTTATCTTGCTATGATTACGATATATACTTTAAATATATTTAAATTATCACAAGTAATATAATACAACGCGCACGTTTAGTGAATGTAGATTGATGGGTTCTTTCTCTAGTTAAACGCTATTGCAAGTTATATTAAAATGTTCTTATAGTTGGGTTCGACCCCCAATTAAAACACTATTGTACGTTCTAAAACGGTTTTATAACCTTTGTATCGCTGCATCAAGTGCCGTGGGTTCAAATCTCACGTGGGACAACACTTTGTGTGATTCACAAAATGTTGTCCTGAGTCTGGGTGTTCCTTGTGTCCGTTACATGGATGTTTGTAAAGTCTCCCGCGACACAGGATTCTTAATGCGGGAGGTGTCTTTTTAAAACCAAAGAACTTGTCCTGCTATGGTTATGATAGATACTTTGATTATGTCTGTAAGGTATCACAAGTAATGAGTTTAAGTTTCATTAACTTATTGTTCTCGAAACATTAGACAAGCGTTTATAAACTAACGAAAAATGTTAAACTGCAACGGTCATTAGAGAAAAATAAATAACATGCCAACGTATGCATGATAAAGTTTCATTTTTCAAATAATATATGTTAATATATGCACATTATAAATAATTAATCCTGCGTTTGCAATCATAGGTATTCATACGCATGCCAGGGTTGTAATGGAGAGCATTGCAAGCTGCAATAAAGAATACAATACGATACGAACAAATCGTAAGATGCGGGGGGAATAGTTTGTAATATGAAAATGATATACTTTATCTTGCTGAATTTCCAGGTCCGACTCACGGGCAACTAAATCATTGTGTCGAATTGCTTTGTGTTAACAAGAGATGAGTGCAATAAACACTATTGCACGTTTTAAAAACGTCCTTATAACCCAGTATTGTTTGTTTATATAGGTTATAACTGGAATAATCATATATTATAAACATTGGTCATGATGATGATATGGTTATGATAAATAATTTGGTTATATAGGCATCACAAGTAATACAGTAAGATATGAACAAATCGTAAAATGCGGGGGAAATAGTGTGTAATATAAAAATGATATTTTACATTTGATACACACGGGCAATTAAATGGTTGCGTTACATAAGGCGCATTTGTCTTGTGTTAACAATAGATGGGTGCAATTATGTACCGGAAAAAAAATGTTATAACATTTGTTACGCGTTGCACCGTTAAATTAGGGTCTATGCAAGAAACAATATTCTTTTAATAAACAAAGAAGTGCCCATTGGCGCTGGGTACAGAGAAAAAAAGGAAGTGCAAAAAAAAGGGATAGGAAGAAAAAAAAAAAAACTGCTGTCGCCAATGAGTTTTGGCAAGCCAGATGTTTGAAAGTTTAAGTGTACTGGGTTCGACTCCTAGATTAAATAGTGTAGCTATATGAGGTTTATTCTTGTACGCTCGAGCGGGTAACGATTACGAAAGCTAGATGTTAGTTAAATGCTAGCATCATAACGTAAGATAGCAATGGCGTCAATAGTTAGGCGTACGTTAAATGATGAACCGCGAGAGAAGACTACAGGGAGAATCGCTTATTGTAATAGCTTACTGGGTTAGAATCCTATGCTAAATTACGTAAATGTGTTTGTAAAGTTATTCCTAATCTTAGAGTATCTAATTAGCATTTGAATTGGACACGGTTGCGATATGGAGTTTATGAAACATATATGTTAAATCACACACAAGCACTTGGGGTAACACTTCAATGTTTTAGATAAACATAGAGCTGATTAAAGTTGTCAGACCAATTCTTAGGTGACATTTATAGTTAGTCGTAGTTAGGTTGACGTCTTTAAGTTGGATAAATAATAATTATTGGTTATACTAATTATGTATACGACAATTGTAACATTGGTTAACGTCGTATATGTACATACACGGTAGTAGTCAATTGTGAACAAACAAGACATAGGTGTTACTTATGTGGCAGTAGGTAGCACATCTATTAAGTAAATGAAACTGAACTTGCATCTCATATCTATGATGATGATGCTGATGATAGTATCTTTCGATTAAGAGACACAGTATAACAGCAGGTGTGAGTAATATAATATGATGGAAGTATATTACGAGTAAAGATGTTAATTTGATGGATAGCTAATGAGCTAATGTAACTTGCATCGTTTGATTAAGAGACACAGTATAACAGCAGGTACAAGTAATGTATGTAAAAGTATATTACGAGTAGAGATGTTACTTTGATGGATAACTAATGTAACTTCATTAGTGCAACTTGCGAGTTAGACTCTTGCATGGAAGGATATTAAGTAAATTACTTGATGATGATGATGACTGAAGATTAACTTACCTATAGGGAGTCTAATATAGATTTCAAAATAGTGGGATCATTAAATTGCGAACTATGATCAAAGATAAGTTTAAGTTTAGAGTTGGTCATATACAAATGTAACGGGGTGGGTAGTTATAGATAAGTAACAGTTTGATTGACGGTCCTCTAATTACTATAAGTGTATGTGTGCAGAAAGAGGATGATGATGGACATCCTAGTGAAGTAAAGTGTAGATGAATAATGGGCACTTAGAGATGTGTATGAGTACATACAGGGCTGGCGATGAAGGAAACGCCATTGACATAAATTGATAACTCTTTTCCTAATTAAGTGTGTAATAATACACACAAAGGTGTAACATAATGCCGATGATGTAAATGTCAAAAAAAAAAAAATGATTTAGAATGCAGATGCTGGTTATAGGACCCTTATTCAGTAAAAGTTTAAATAACAATTCCAATTTTGGGAAGTGTACATCCATACACATGTGTGTATTTTAAATAAAATATGTTAAGTTGATGTCACGAGAAAATATCGTGAATATCAGACAGTTCAAAACAAATCCTCTGCTGTGGTATTATCGTGTTCCAGTGAAAGGGGGTATGGTACAGTGCCAACAACTCGTCGCGACTTGCTGATCCTCGTAACTGCGGCTTAGAACACAAGCAAATGGTGTATTATAAGAAAAAGAGCTACAAAGAAACCGGAGCAGTGGCAGAGCAACGTTGGAGCCTGGGAAGACCGCCGGAGCAATGAAGTTGTACAGCTAAGGAGATAGTTTCAAGCGAAAAGGCGTGCATGTTAATTGTATCAAGTAACCTTAGTTAATACTCGCGAGTTCGAGATATTTAAACTTCTTATGTTGTAAGGGCAGGGAAACGTGGAGTAGTCAAAGCTACTAGTCATGTATAATCTTATAAGATATTGCATTTGTAAGGTAGTTAATTGAATTATTGTAAGCTGACATTTTGATAGTAATAATTTTAAAGATGAAAGGAGCGTATGGTGTAATATAGGCGTAGGGGGCAAAACGAGATGTTGGAATAGTTAATGTAACGAATGGCTTTACACTACAATTAATGGTCGAGCATACAAATAGCACGTTTTGAATAACACCTTGAAACCTGTTACGCTGATTTCTCAAAGAACTTATAACAGTAGTCTGATAGGAATTCAGTGGGTATTATTAGAATGTACCACTTATAATAATTAACTTACCTACTTGGTATGAAACAACCGAGTGCATTGGAATAGACCAAGCGCATTAGCTAAATAACGTTTATCAGTTACCTAATAGGAATCTTATTTTGGCTTATAAGAATGAACCACTAGGAATATCTTGTAAGAGATCGATAGGTCTTATACGAGTAAGCCGTTGGGACTAACTTATTTGTACCAGTCATAAAAGGACAACACAGTTGGATCAAATTATTGAATTCTAAACTGTTTAATGGAAATAACTAATTTAAATCGATCGAACCATATCGAACAAAACTTACCTTTTGGTATCGGTTGGTAAAACGTATCCAAATGCTACGATACCATGCCTATCATCCCATTCTATTACCACGCAATAGTGGAACCAAATCATATTATCGACACATTCCTATACAGCGGTTAGTTCAGGAGAACCACCACCCGCTAGGAAGTATTCTGCCATTATTGGGTTTGAAGGTGTGCAGAGGAGCCTGGAACGTGACTGCTAAACTGATTTCCGAACGTGTAAAGTTTCATACATATTATTATCATACACTTATGCGATTATATCAAATCATGCCATAAGTTTTAAAAATAATTTAGACAAAGTTCTAATTCAATCACTGGATACAATTTAAAGTAAAGTGAAATCCCATACGCTTAGAAATACTCTTCGCGTCTGAATTTCAGGGGGGAAAATGTGATACGAGGTCGGCTCCATGTAATTTAAACTTACAAATAATGGTTGCCTTGTTAGATTGAAACAATAGTCTAAATACAATAACTACACTCAAAAGGTCTCCTCATAAGGGTCTGACATTGCTGATAGACTATTTTAAGTTATAGATCGTAAATTAGAAACGTTATTTCCTTTAAACGCAATTGTAAGAATCTTTCAACATCTGGTGGCGATAAAATAGAAATTCTACTTAGAATTGTGACTCACTTGAACGTAGTAAAAAAGGGTCTGTACCTGCTCTATGGGAGATTTTGTGGGAAAATATGAAACGGGCATGAGGCAGTTGGTTTAAAACCACGGAAGCAGACAGTTCAGGGAGTTGGGTTTTAGAATCGGAGGAGAGAGGAGTGAGTTTAGAAGCTTAGAAGGGTGAGGACTTGGTCTTAGGCAGGCGGTGAGACAGGACTCCGAGTCCGAGCCGGGCGAATCTTCGATATATTGAGTAAGTTAAAGTATATAACATTGGATAAACTCAGGTGAGTCCCTACAGCCTTTCGTATTTTATAGGATAACAAGGTTAATAGGTATTGTGTCCCGGTCTGAGTATCGTATTGATTGTAAATAATTATATGTAATTTTACAGTTATTGAACTAGTCATTGCAATTGGTTTTTATCTGTAGCTTTGTTTGTGAAGAAGTGCTCTTGAGAGCTAGGAGTCTTAATGTTTGAATATACAGGGCTACCGTAGGTGAATTAGGCGGTATCTCGGGTTAACGTCGGTGGGAGAATTCGGGTTCGATCACCGAGACGTGAAGGGATGTTCAGATAATGGCTCCCAGATACTGCTGTATCTAGTAGCGGTAGCATATGGGAATGTAACCACCATTAATACTTGATTCGGTTGTTGTTTAATTTGCGTACGGTTAGCCTAGAGTAAGGGAGCTTTGATTCCACCTGGATCTTGAGTGCACAATGGGAGAAAGCGTGATCAGAACAAATCAATTGGAATGTGCTTAAGTGTCAATAATCTTTCCCTTTGTTCCGCGTGAGGTGTTTAAACCAGTAGAAAGACTACGAGTCTGGTGACGAGTCTTATAGAACTGCGCGGTGGCGTGGGCGCAGGTCCAACTCTTCAAAATAAGAGTTGCTGGTGATGTTTTAATGATAACGCCTTGTCCGATAGCCGATCTATTACGTTACTCAGACTAGGGCGCTAAGAGGCATCACCGCATATGGTCCCTTGACCGTTATTTAGGTTAGCACGCTAGGAGGCAACATCACATATGGTGCCGTGACCAGGATCTTTAGGTTAGCACGCTAGGAGGCAACATCACAAGTTCAGATTGACATCGTCATTTATACATGGAAAAAGTATTTTTTAATTACCTGCGTTCATATTTACATTCGATCTTACAAATATTTATGTTGCAACGTGCAGTAAAAGTGGTTTTATATATTACAATTAAATTACATTTATCATAAAAGTACTCAGGAGTCTGTGATAACGTATGTAGTGTGTGTATGGTTCTATGAAAATTACTGCAGAGGTGGATAAATATATACAAATATGTTACAACTCATTAAGTTATTTTGTAAAAATAAAAAAATCTTAATTTTAAAATTGTATGAATCTATATAATATCTAAGGGGTTTTGTTACGAATTTAGAAGACATTTATAAACTCTCAGCGGTGTCAAGGAAATTATTTAAGAGTGTGTTATGTGTGTATGGTATTTTATTTACTTTCATCAAATTTACTATTAACAATACAAACTAAATCCATAATCTTTAAATAAATTCACTAGATTATAGAGAAATTAAGAGAGATAAGAAGCTCATGAGTGTATTTCGGGAACGACATTGAGTAAAGCCAAAAATTTAAGTGACCTTAATGTGAGGCACTACATTGGTTTAGCCCGACCTTGGTTTTATTCATGGTCCAGCACGAGAGTGCATGGATCGTCGTTGCTTCCTTTTCCGAGGAAGTGATGTTCTCAAAGGAAGCGGCGGGGCGGGAGAGAGAGCGCTGTATCCCCCTGACCGCAGAAGACACATCGGACGCATTCGTGGATCTGCGGCCGCATTAGGAAGTGGCCGGCGGGCGACGATTTTGAGTAATTCCTCTTCTAAACAGACAGGCCCAAATGTGTGCCTCTAGAGAAATGTAACCAAAGGGTGACGGTTGCAACGGTTGATGGGATCTATTTTGGGTGAGATGGGGGTAGCGGGAGAATGCAATTGCAATTCTCGCTCCTTCAGCTATTGGTAAGCAGAGGAACGCTGATGTGGTTTTTAGTAGGTAAGAGTCCAACAGATCCCTTTGCTCCCCCTCTAGTAGGCGAAAGACATCTATGAATAAAGCTCATCAACAAATAAAAAATGGCATGGCCTCTTTTACTTCCACTTTCAATAAACAGTTGCACAAAAAGTAGTAAATAAAACCACTGTCAACAAAGGATGTAACAAGTGATATCAAATAATCAATCAAATAAAAACAATAGAAGCAAAACAAACTCAAGCTGAATTGGTCTGGCTTTATTTGAATAAAATGCCAAGGGATACCACAAATAAACACATCACTGAATACAAATAATGATAAATTACTTCCAGTAACATAATTAAGAAGCCAATTTTGCCTCTATTGATTGTAGCGATCCCCAAACATTGAAATAATGTTTTCTGTACGCTAAGCTATACATTATAGAGATATGTACATTAGGATTACATTTTTGTTGTGAACAAGAAAGTTTTAATGTTTATGCTTTCAATTGTAGATGTAATATATTTAGAGAGTTTCTTTGGATTGTCTCTGAGTAAATATCCGAGTCATATACTACATATTTAGTGAATTTGATTTGAGTTTTACTTTTAACAATAAATCAATACAGGTATACATCCTTTGTTTCTTTTTATAAAACGAATTATTTATAATGGTTTTGTTTTTAATTCTTCTGCGATCAGTTTACAAGTTCCGAGTTTAAAATTTAAACTCTTGCTTGGCGTTTGACATCTGACACGACGCTTTCCGAACAAGTATCCTATTATTGTAGCATTATTGAGTTTTGGAAACGGATAAACTTGCAACACTCAACCAAGCACAGGAACTGCCTTATTCAGAGTTTTTTGTTCTCATCTTACCTTAACAGTAATTAATACTGATACTCGTGCTTATGCCAATAGCAACGCAAAGTTGCTACTCAAAGGCAAATTGACAGTTTGCTTTCTTTTTACGTTAATTAGTTTTAGTTAATTTATTAGTACTTTTTTCATGAAAGGCAACAGTGAATTCTATAATGAATTTCTTTCACACATATGCACTTTCAACATATACTTAACAACAAATACTTTTACGCTTTATATAAAACTTATCTTCATAGCCTTTATTATTTCCAAGATTATTTGTTATTTGGAGTCGGCTGCTAGTTCAACCTGTTTTACCTGAGTATAAATATTTCTACGTAGCGACTGCCATCGGACCACTGCTACCCTGAAGGCAAACTGAATTTAAGGGTTGCACTAGTTTTCAGTATATTTGAGAGTATTGACTTTCCAATAACGACTTTCATAGATGTTAATGACAATTGGTATCAACGGCTTAACGTAGTTCTCGAGGCACGGGCATTAATCACCGTCACGCTTCCTCTGTTATTAAGAATTTCTTGTAAGAAAATCCCGAATGAGACTGTTTTAACTCGACCTGGGGATCGAACCCGAGACTTCTATATCTGCAGCCGCATATGCTAACCGCTAAATCAAATATTAATGTAATGACTTACTTCGCTGGCTCAGCGACCCAAAGTGTGTCTTGACCTCTGACAGTAGGAAGCGCCATTCTTTCCTATCCTGTGCCAGCTCAGACCAATCGATCACTCTCATCTCTTTCATATCGACTGCCGCCTGATGAGTGGCCCAAGCCACGCTCTTTTGACAGCTAGAAAATAGAAATGAAAAATTTATTTCGGAAGAATTTCGGAAATTAAAAAATAAATTGTAGAACTACTAGTTTTTACCTGCTTACCTATTATTATTATTTTTAAGCGGTGCATTATAAAAATAATTTAACAACAATCTTTAAGTTTAACTACTCCTACCATTGATGGTCAGTTAGTCAGTCTAACGTTTTATCAAGTCAAAATGCTGTAAAACACCTTGCTTTAAATAAACATATTCTACGTTGCAAGATACCCTTCCTGAACTTCGTATTATTTAGTTTTCCGAAACTTTGACAGCGTATGGCTCTTGAAAAGGGTACATGGCGAGTAAGATGTAGCAGATATTTCACGAAGTAAACAGTTCATAATTAGAACAAGAGACAGCTAAGTGTTTTTTTTTTATTTTTTTTTTAATTTGCCTCCATGCCTTGATTATATTGTGATGCTTTTTTTTGTATAAAGAGAACTCCTGAATTACGAAATAAATTCATGTGTTAAGGGGGACTTTATAAACAACAATTTTTGGATTACAAAAAAGTGTTTTCCTATATGGGATTTGAACCCACAACACTTGATGTAGTAGAAAGCGCCGTGGCGACCACTTAAACCACTAGGTCAACCGCGCAGTCCAATTTATACCACTTACCATATATTATACCATTTTTACTCTTCTTGGTTTTCGATGTGATTAATTTTAGTATACATTACATCTAGGGGCACGGTCATTTCCACGTCAAGACGATCCAAACGAAATGCAAGGGCACTACCTACCGTTTTCGAAGTGCTTATTCGTTTTTTTTAAGTTATGGGACTTTAGTTTCCGATATACCAGATAGTTCAAATTTTGAGGATTTGATGACAATATAATATAATAAATCTTTATTTCTCTCACAAGGATGGATGGATCTAATTAAAATTAAAAAGATTCTAAAATTTTCTTGGTAAGAAATGGAGTCCGTACTAGGCTCTAGGCCTGTGTCACAGATATCCAGGCCCCCCCCTACGGCTGACAAAGTATTTATTTAATTGTATTAAATCTACTCAGAAATTATACAGAAACAATAAAAAATAAATATAAAAAATGCAGCTGCACCTACAAAAACAAGAAAAAAAAATACTAAGGTAGGTACTTAATTCTATTCAAAATTAAAATTAAAATTATCACTTAACAAAAAATTACTAATACTTAAATGAGATCAAAATTCTAAGGTATTTAGGTTGTGTGTAGTAAAAGACTAATTAAATATACAAAGCTTAAATTACATACCTTACTTACTTTAGATTTTATTCATATCTAAAATATACTGACTTCGTCACTGATACACTGATGATATAACAAAACTATGAAGGTACTGTCTGAAATGATAGAAAGCTGAAATGTAAACTAAGTTTAGTATATATAGAACAAAAAAATCTATTATTTTTACTTCCTAAGCCCCGAGATTGGGGGGTGGAAGTTTGTATGAGACTTTCACTAGTTTTTATGCCAAATAGGGATTTTATTTTTGGTATACGAACTTTTTCGAAAGAAAAAAGATGTACAAGAAATACACCCCAAAAAAGTAAAAAAAAAAACAATAAAAATATGTATGTGGAATAACCTACCTGAGACAATAAAAAAATCTAAATCTCTGCATACCTTTAAGAAAAATGTCACTATTTATTACTTGACCATGTAAAGTATTCCAGTACAGTCATGGTTTTTAAGGTGTGTTAATTATGGTAATATTTGTGTATGTATTTATATATGTTAGTAAGTATGTAGTAAACGTGATATATATTAGAGTAAGTAGGTATATATGTAGGTAACTTTATGTGTATTATAACTTAGATTTATTGAAGTACACCGCCGACTACCCAAGGGATAATTTCATAATATCCGTACAAAGGTTGTCTGGAAGAGATCGCCGTGAGTGATAAGACCGCCTATTGTGATACCTGATGGCGATGTCCGTTTATGTATCTCTGTACAAATATTTACTGTAGTGGTGTGCAATAAAGTTTATAAATAAATAAATAAATACTGCCATAAGCAAATTACAAAAAGAAATGAAATGTGTTATACATTTAATTTCTTAAGTAACGAATCAGCCAAGCCTGTATTTTACTGAGATGTAGAGTTCGTGAAGTTAAGGTTGTGTAGAGTTAGGGCGTGTAGATTCAGAAGCTTGGCTCTATATGAGATCTGATATCTTTGTCACAGAGTAAGCCATATGTAGTCGTCTTGGCAACATTTTACATGAAATTATTTTTGGTGGGATATTTTTTACTAATATATTCTATGAACCTGTAACGATAGAAATATATAAAGGCTAGTTATTAACTTCATTAAAATTAATAGATAGAAAGTTTTATCGTCTACTTGTCAAGTACTCTATTTTGAAAGATACGGATTTACATGAAAGTGGAGTGGTGGCGCCTGTCATATCATAGTAAAACTATTTAGTTCTTGATAAAGGTCCCTCATTCAGTCCAAAAACTGTAAAGTTCTCAGAAATATATTATATATCCGAGAAAAAACATTAACGAAATAAAAATATAAAATGTCCTTCACGTATGTTTTTACTTCGATATACGAGTATTAATTGCTTCTTATTAAGAAATTACAAACTAATCCAAAACACTCTTTTGTTTAAATATTACTTATTTATTAAAAGATTACCTACAAACTACCACCTTGTCTTGATATTTCTAGTTTAAGCTCCCTGATATACGATTAGAAAGCTCATTTAATACCTAGACCTTAGCATCGTCTTAAGCCGTGAGAACAACAAGAAATACTTGCGAGTCACTAACAAAGCCTACAAAATGTACCCGTAAAGTTTCTTACTAACTCGCAGCCTCTCACGGGTATGTGAACAATAAACCTAACATTTTATTCAGCGAAAATAAAAGCTGACCCCGATAACAACAATTTGATGACTTAATATTTTAAGGTCCTTACATTCGCATGTTCTTGAAAAAAATGTGCCTACGTTAGTCATAAAGTAAAAAATTTACGCGTAACATCACCATTTTACTTTTTAATATAGGCGTTTACGTACTCGTAGTGAGTCTGCAGTCAGTGTAGCGTTTATACTGTCGGGTGCGGACGTCTACGCCGTAGATCGTAAGCGTGCGTAGCATCGTAGATCGCGCTGCAAACCAGTGTAGAACAATTCGATAGGAAGTATTTTTAGAAGTACGTAGTTAGTTTTGTTAGTTCATGTGTTAATTAGATCGTGTTGTGTTTAATTATACTGAAGACTATTTAAAATAAAAGTAAGTAATTTGTATATTTTCTGAATTTTTCTATTATGTTCATTTCAAATATTTATGTTATTTAACTCAAAGATCTACATACTGTTTCGATACTGTTTGATATTTAGTTTTAATTTATTCCTGGACTTTTTTAGCGCTGTTTGTTAAGTTTCTTTTTTTGGTATAAATAAATCAATTGCTGTTTATATGCTTTGATTATTCTTTGGCAATGCTTAGTTCCTAGCTAAACTACTGAAATAATCTATAGTGTGGAAAAAAGAACCCTTTAAACAATGTCATAAGTCTTTTTCTGGCCGATTGAGCGTAAGTATCTTTTTCAGAAATGGGGATAAAGGCTAAGCCACTGTCGCTAAGTAAATATTCGCTTCGAAAAAAAGATTTTCTACACCAAAAATTTATTAGAAAGTCATAAGGTTCAGAGCAGTAATCCTCGTCGGTCCCTTCGTATAAAGAAACATGTCAAAAGTATTTATAGAGGAACACTTGAAAGTTTGGAATTGATCTGACATTTAGTATGGTAAATACAGTTATTTTTTTATATTACCGATAGGTATTATGTTAGGTTAAATAGGTTTCGGAAGTTTGGATTTTTAACATAGAGTTAGTTCAGTTTTTTTTTTTTTTTTTTTTTTTTTCTGCCTACAAACTGTCTTACAGTTTGGCAGACTTGAACATGTAGAATGTGTATATGATTTTAAATAAATAAATTAAAAAAAAAAAGTTTTAGTTTACTTTTAATTTCTTTTTAAATTACCTTATTATATGCCGTGCATCGGCACATTTGGGCAATTACGTGGTTGAAATACGGCTCCTCAGGCAACCGGTACTGATAATAACTTTGTTGTTTGAAAGATCTCTGAATTAAACTAAAAAGTACTAAAAATTAGGTTGAACGCAATGTTCAAAATATCAAATTGTTAAGAAATATTTAAGACACACTTAAATAAAGTTTACCTAAATACATGAATACAAGAATAGTACTCGTATTCCGATTTTTTTTTTAAATTTAAGATAATTTTTGACAAATTTTTGTTTACAGTTAGTACCGATGTAAGTTTTAGTGGTTTTTCACCGAATGAGTGAGGTTATTAGTATCCAAACCTATTTCTAGAGAATGCTCAATAAAAAACAATATTTTCTAAGGCTATTGATTTGCAGCATAAGCAATTTTTTTGTATTCCACTCCTCTATACATTTTAAAAAATCATACGTGCCTTATTTATTTATTTATTTAAGTCTTCATGCATAACAGATTCATATGTACAACAAAGTGATCTTTTATTATTCTTAAAAAAATAACTATAAACTCGAAAGAAAAGATAAATAACTCCATAAAAAGTTGCCTTTTCAACTCACCTTCGTATATTATGAATTAAGAAATTATTAGCGTATACAATAAGTCCTAACGTCGGATAAGTAACAATTCGGTAGTAGAGTATAATTTTGCTCTCCTCTATATTAACCACAGAATGTTGGCAACCTTCAAGAGTTTTTAGCACTAGCTGTGGTTTATTTTTACGGTATTACAACTACACCCGGTCGTCCAATTACATCCTTACGTCTGAAGTGTAAGTCGAGGTAATAACAATAGAGGCTCTTATGTACAGAGATTGCGTACATAATAGTTTACAAGAATTAACAACTAGATATTCACATTCTTTTATAACTTATTGTTATGAATAATTTTCAAAACTTAAAACCACGTACATTGTTTTTATATAAGTGGGCCTGCCTAACTCTCTCTCTTTAAAACATTAACAGTATCCAAGAATAGTGGTCACTATAATCATTGCAAATGTGGACAATGCATCATTGGCCCTCCGGCCTCACGCACACCTATGAAACATGACAGTACAAATACTGTCATTTTAGGTGGGTCCCGGTCCAGCCGATCCATTCGTCCATATGAACGTGGCTTTACTACTTATCAAATATATTTTAAATAAACAACTGATAGATGTCTGATCTTTAATCGATAAAACTTTTATGTGTATTTTTACGAGATATGGTTTCAAACCTTATAAAGCTGTAAGTAATACCATGTCAATTCAAAGAATGTAACATGGTATTGTTTCCTACGAATATTATTCCGTACTTAGTTATCGTTAATTTAAAAAAAAATATTCTATAATCTATTTATATTATTGTAACATAATAAGTGTGTCCTGTAATTAAATACTTGCTGAAAGCAATCACTAAATCTTTCATTAATATTTCAAAACTTGTTTCTCAATATCAGGATAACATCAATGTCTCAATAGTATCAGTTTAAACTACCATATTTTTAATCCACTAAAGGTAACCTTTAGATGGATGATAACTTAATTTTCTTGACTTTGCCTCAGAAAGTTAGACAGCTGCGAAAAATGTGTATGAAGAACCTTTCAAAGCTACTGTACCTAATATCACTACCCCTTCTTTTCATCGGTTCGGACCTAGGTATGGTGGCTAATCACTCTCACTTCAGATCACGAACAGAACGTACATCAGATTTTTCTGAAGTCACATGTTGCATATGTTACAAAAGCATGTACATTATAATGATGTGATCTCGATGCCCCTTTGTGATCCAAAGTTTACTCATAAATGACACAGTTTATGAGTTATAAACTAAATTAATCTAACGTAACACATCACAGCAGGAGACGACGCAATAACAATCAATCCATCACAGATTGTAACAAATGTTACAAATGTCGGTACATGCCGTCTCATAAATAAACGTTGACGCAATATAGTAACTAATATGATGATATAAATAATCCCTCCGCAGGACGCATTGAATGGCTAACTTTTCATTTGCTGTCGTCTGTCGCTTTACGTGTGTGGGTTAGTTTGTTTTTCTCTTAAGAAAAACGTTCACTGTTTTATTTTTTGTTACGATAAGATATTAATATTCCACGAAAAACATTTTCGTCTAAAATATTGCCAAGATAAAACCTGGCTCGCCCTATCAAATAATGTCACCTTCAATTTTGACACGCCCTATTTCTATAAAACCTAACTTCACAACTTCTACATCCTAATCGAAATATGTGACTTCGCTGTTTTGATACTAATAGAAAAAAATAATTAACAATGAATAATTTCTTCGCCTGACGGTAGCGAAATATTTTTTTACCCACTTACATGTAACATGTAATGAACGGCCAGTAAAAGAAGAAAACGTGTAAGCCTTGTGATTATGCCAAAATAAATTTTACTTTTTCAAGTTATGAAGAAACGTGTACTTCTGATCAATCAAATCTTTTAGTTGGTAATGAACTAAATATAGCGAAACCTGAGATGTGAAATATCCATAAATGAACTGTTAGCAGATGAGATTAAAGTATGTAATTTAAAAACAAATTTTAGAGAATTTTAGTTTAGTGATGACAACATTAGAATTACGACCATTATCTGTTATAATCCAAACCTAAATAATGAGGACTGATAAAACGACGAAATGTTTCCAGAAACTCGCGAGGCCACTACCGTACCCTAAGATACATCAAGGATTGTATTCACACTGAGATCAAATATTTGTATTCTAAATAATAGGTCTTTACCTATGAAATTGCGTTTCTTCAGTACTGGTCATTTCAAATAAAAAAAAGTTTGTAATGGCTCTGTATTCTAAATTCTAATTAATTTTGTTTTAAAACCATGACATTCTATTTACAAACTCAGTCTTTTGTTTTTTGATTAGCGTTGTACAGGGTGTCTCAAAAGAAATTTTATATTTGTTTAGCTTACTGCGTGAACGCTGCGTACTTGAGGGGTGCGGGGGTTATGTCAATTGGTAGCTTGGCTCTTGGGGATTCAGTCGCTATGGAGCGTTTCTCGGGAGCAGACCGCGCGTTGTGCGTGCGAGAGTTTTACAAAAACGGTGATTCGACAACTGTCGCGCGTAGAAAATTCTGCAGTATTCGAGGTTTTCGCCACTTAAATGATGCGCCAAGCCTTCCTCTCAGTCGACATTGGGTTAAAAAGTTTGAAGAGACTGGATCAACGCTGGATAAATCAAAATCCGGGCGACCTAGGTCATCAAGAACGGTAGAAAACGTGGAGAGTGTTAATCAATCTGTACGTGACGACCCGAGCCTTTCAATTCGGAAGCGCGCGAGTGCTTTAAATGTGCATAGATCATCATTACATCGCATTATGCACAAAGATCTAAAGCTGCACCCCTACAAAATTCAATTGGTGCAAGAATTAAAGCCCCAAGATGCCGGTCAGAGGCTTAATTTCGTAAATCAGATGATTGAGCGATTTTCAACGTTTACCAACATTTTGTTTTCGGATGAAGCTCATTTTCATCTTAATGGCCACGTAAATAAGCAAAACTGCCGCTACTGGAGTTCAGCCAATCCGAAACGCAAACATCAGAAACCCCTACACTCGCCTAAAGTGACCGTATGGGCTGCCATGTCGGCGCGAGGAATTATCGGCCCTTACTTTTTTGAAGACGAAATGGGGCGTACAGTTACAGTGAATTCAGAGCGTTATGTGGAGATGTTAGACAACTTCTTGGTACCTGAACTGCAAAACTTTCCTGGCTATAACCAAAGAACATGGTTTCAACAGGACGGAGCAACTTCACACACGTCCAATATATCTCTGCCACGTGTTCGTGAAATTTTCTCAGGAAAATTGATCTCCCGGAGAGGTGACATAAATTGGCCTCCACGTAGCCCAGATTTAACCCCTATGGACTTTTTCCTATGGGGTTATCTTAAATCTAAAGTTTACGCCAATAAACCAACTTCACTGGCGCATTTGAAAGAAAATATCCGTCACGAAATGGCAGCCATCCCTCACTCCACCTGTCGAGCAGTCATAAGTAATTTTACTGTTCGATTAAATGAGTGCCAACAACGTGAGGGTTTACATTTAGACGATATTATTTTTAAGAAATGAATTCCCAAAAAGTGTATTTTAACAATAAATAAACATTTTTTCTATATACCGCTTCCTTTTTTTTTAATCAATCCACTAAATATGAAATTTCTTTTGAGACACCTTGTATTTTCATTACATTTGAACATTTTTCGTCATAATGGATACTTTAAAAATTCGTGTAATTATGGAATATGAGTTCCGTCGTGGCACCAACGCGACACAAACGGCACGTAACATCAAAAACGTTTACGGAGAGAACTGTACAAACGAACGCACAACCCTTTATTGGTTTTCCCGGTTCCGTTCTGGAAATTTTGACTTGAAAAATGAAGCTCGTGGTCGTCCGGAGACTTTGGTTAACAATAATGAATTAAAGGCGATTGTGGAAGCTGACGAAACTCAATCTACAGCTGAGCTAGCAGCAGCTTTTAATGTAAGCATCAAAACAATATTGATCCATTTGTGACAAATTGGCAAGGTAAAAAAGCTTGATAGATGGGTGCCCCACGACCTTAACGATCGCCAGCGCAACTTACGCGTCGAGACCTGCCTTTCGCTGCTCAACAGGCAAAGAAATGAAGGAATTTTGAAATGAATAGTTACGTGCGACGAAAAATGGATTCTGTTCGACAATCGAAAGCGCTCAGCAAGTTGGTTAGACCCTGGTTCAGCACCAAAGCAATGCCCTAAACCAAAAATGACCCCTAAAAAGGTGATGGTCACTGTTTGGTGGTCTAGTGCGGGTGTGATTCACCACAGCTTTTTACAAAACGGCATGAGCATTAATGCAGATGTGTACTGTGAAGAACTGGAGAGAATGATGGAGAAGCTTGCACATCTGCAACCAGCTTTGGTCAATCGGTCGACCCCACTGCTTCTTCACGACAACGCGCGACCCCATACTGTGCAACAGACAGTCTCCAAGCTGCAAGAGCTGGGGTTGGAAGCTCTCCCTCATCCGCCATACTCACCAGACCTTGTACCTACCGACTATTACTTTTTCCAAAATTTAGACAACTTTTTAGTGGGTAAAAATTCAATTCCCGAGAGGCAGTACAAAATGCCTTTGAAGAGTTTGTTGCCTCCCGTCCAGCTGAATTTTACAAGAAGGGCATCAATAAACTGCCAATGCGTTGGCAAAGATGCGTCGATTGCATGGGTGATTACTTCGAATAACAGAAATAAATAAGTTTGAAAAAATAAGTACTTTCACTTATTGCATACAAAACGGCAATTTCATAGGTAAAGACCTAATATTTGCTATGTAGACTGTTTCCATGTATTAGATATGTTATAAAAACATTCTAAGTTATATTACACAGAGCCATAGATTGAAATAAGAGCCCACATAATATTAAAATTTTATGTCTTCGTAGACCGATTAAATCACTGTAATGATGGAGCTAAATGTGTTGGTTGCGACATTCGGAGGTTTCGGGTGAGTTTACGGCTGGTACAAATATTTGCATAACTTAACGAGGCATATTGTATGCATATACGTATACGTTTATATACATACTTATATGCCTTGTTAAATTATCTTGGGTATAATTTAGATATATATTTAAGACATAAACATCTGCGTTTATTATATAACAACTAACAAAAAGGCTCTATTCTGTCTGACAGAAAGCAGTCAAGAAATTAAGAATGAGAATCCAAAAAAAATAGCCGTCTACTCCAACTCAAAGCACCTACATAATCAATACATATAAAAATGTTATGTTGGTTTGTGTACGCTTCAAAAACTCAAAAAGTTCTGCACCGATCGAGCTGAAATTTTAGAATGATATGTAATCCGCATCAAGGATTGTTTTTATATAATTTTTGCATCAAACACATATCCGCGACCGCGAAAAAACACGAAAAAACCGACATAAACGCGCGCGGAGCCGCGGGCAACAGCTAGTATTACATAGATATGCTTAGTTTGTGTATACCTCTGTATAAATGAGGCGTTCGAGAATATTACCTCCTAGTAAGAGTCTAGACAGTCTCGTTTCTAAAGTTTGTTGTAGTTTAAAAAACTCTTATGTAAATCGAGTACTTTCATAAACATTTTTAACCTGTCTATAATGTTTGCAATGTAAATTTCTAATCAGAAAAGTATTGAACACAATAAGAAAAACTATTATTTTGTGGAGTATTTTTCAAAGCAGCACATTTATAAGTATACATTACTAATGTTGACGCTTAAACCCGCCGAAGTTTTAAATGAATATATAACATACAACTAACTAATTCTTGTAGTAGAGAGCTACATTAGTTATAATGAAAAACTGTAAAGTCTTCTCCAAGATATTCTCACAGGAATGCTTAGTTTATTGAAGTGAAACTTAGACAGTGAAGCTATGGACAACGCTTATTTACCAGCTGTGTTCGCAACTTTCGCCAAGTAATATTGATGTATATGAAATAGTGGTTTATATATTGCGTTTATCCATACTTAATATAGTAAATTTGAAAGTAATTCTATCTGTATGTTACAGTTGTACGGCTTAACCTCAGCACCGATTATTATAAAAGAATTTGAATAAAATTCTCTTATTCTTGTTCGTTGTCTACTCTTTACTGTGGCAACCAACATTTACGATGTTATAATGATTTTCATATCAATTTTATGAATATACTAGCTGACCCACGCATCCTCGTCTGCGTCTTCTATTGCCTGTAGCGTGAAAATTTCCCCCGTTTTTAAACATTCTTATTGGTGCTCCGCTTCTATTAGTATTAACGTGATGATATATACCCTATAGCCTTACTCGATAAATGAACTAACCAACACTGAAATAATTTTTCAAATCGGACCTGCGGTTCCTGAGATTAGCGCGTTCAAACAAACAAACAAACTCTTCAGCTTTACATATTAGTATAGATATATAGTCTAGTATAGTGTTGAGTATGTTTACATTCTTCGTTTTTTGAATATATCACTTACTAATTTTACATACACACGGTTATTGCTTTGTTAACTTTAAATAACTACCTGTGCCCTATCTATATGAATTTATATACACGATTAAAAAAAATATGTAAAGAACTTTTTGAAGCGTGTTTTATTTCATGTCAGAATTCAAATCAATCGGTACAGAACTTTTTCCAGATTGAAGATACAATTTGATTGCTTTTTGTTAATGGCTTATTATATGGTAATTTGTAAGCTGTAGAAGCAAGACCATTAGCGATTGTAAATATAACATTTCAATAATATTCATCTAATCGTTTTATGTGAAGCTTGGCTCTGCATACAGATATAAATTCAAAAAAAAAATAATTTGCAGTACGGTATAACTAACAAGTTTTTACTTAACATATTATTTTATAGCAAATGCTTTATATGAATTTCTCTAACTAAACTAAATAAGTAAGATTGTTAATTAATATTATAGACTCGATAAATGTCATGAACGGCCTACTGATCTCAAACTAAGCAGTATTGTGGCTATCAGATCGCTGATTGACATTTATGTAATTGTAAATATTTACATAGCATAGATAAATTGTACCCAGACAGAACATAAGAGCCCCTTTCTATATTTTTAATAACAGAATTATTATTTAAATGAGATAATTATAAAAACAGTTATTTACATTACGAAAAAAAGAGTTATAATAATATTATTATTGATATCTAAGAATTGTTAACCCGAAACAGTAACCGAAACAAACCACTTTCTAATAATAATGCTTTCAATATACAATTTTCACAACTAGTTCTAATTTATATAAAAGCGATATGATATGATTTAAATTACCAACATTGTAAGCAGAATTGTGGTTAAAAAATATAAATGAATAATTTCATTTATACAAAGATTAATATAATATAGGCATTGATGTGAATAAACATACATAATGTACATAGTCTAGAGAACTACGCTCACATATAATTATATTTATATACATATTGATAGGACGATATTTACGATACATATAAGTTTGCTAAAGAATTTGCAATAAGGATATTATTCAAAAAGATATTATGTTAGCTTTGTGCTAACAAAACCAGGAAAATATTTCTGTTCAATATTCGTGATTGTACGGAAATACGAACTAATCTATCAGTCTAGTCGAAGTTTGGTGGTTAGCTTTTCGCCTTAAATTTGGTTATGTTACTGTAGGGTTTTTTTAATATTGTCAAAAACACCATTATTGTAGAGAAGTTGAACATCTATTATTAATAATTCTCTTATCACGTTGTTGCTCACGATGACTTCCGAAACTTTCTAACCGAATTTCAGGTTTTGGAACGAAGTTCCTTAGCGCGCGTTGCGAAAGGGGGCTAGACGGAAAAAATTAAGACGAAAAGTTGTAACGACACTTTTTGCTATAGTAAGCTATTGTAAGCCGTGCGGCGTGCGCATGTTTCTCTGTCTGTCTCCCTCTCTCTCTCTCTTATAGAAAGCAAGCCAGATATTTTCGTTTCGTCTTTCTATTTCGAACTTCGTTCCATCCGGGTGTCCCTTGACACCTCTTAAGTTTTTTTTAAATATTTTATAGGATAGCTAACATCCCGCTTAGACCAATAGGAACCTGCATCCCGGACATGATTGAAAAGAGACGCAAAAATTACGTGGGTCAGCAAATACTTAGTAATAATATCAATTACATCGAACTTCGTCCATATTTGCTAGTAACAATCATCTTAACTTAATATTAGCAAAGTGCAGATATGGATTACAAGTAGGCATATCCAATGTGCTATCAGTGCATAGTTCCATCAATCTGCCCACCTGGTCAAGATGTAATGTAACATATATTTGAATTCAGAACAAATAAAACAAAAACAAAACATTCAACTATAAAAAAACTGACAAACTATTCTCTCTTTATGTAATAATAGAAAAGACAAAACAATATTAATCTACTTACATTTCTATATTTTAAATTACAATGTGGATAATATTGCTTAGTCAGCGTTGAATGTTCTTCGTTTATATATTTGGGTCACGTAACTACTCTTAAGTTCAAAGGTATATTATGTTTATATTTAGTACAGACGAAAATAGACTTAACCCGTTGTTTTAACTACCATTTATACGAAACAAGACCTAATAGTGACGTAGGTATAGTAGAGAAACGTTTTTCACAGTATACTGACTAGCGGTTACCCGGTGGTCAAAGTTCAACCATAATTCATTTGATTTTGAAAAATTCATGTATTTCATCAATTTATAACGTAAGTCTAGGTATTCATTTCCAATATATGTTCCACTATTTAGAAACTTTCCTGATACATCATATTTGTATCTATCACTACATAGTATAAAACAAAGTCGCTTCCGCTGTCTGTCTGTCCCTATAAACGCTATAAATCTTTAAAACCACGGAACAAATGTTGATGCAATTTTCTTTAAAAGATAGAGTGATTCAAGAGGAAGATTTATTTGTATATTACATGCATAATATACTAGAGAAACACTGATAGTTTTAGAGGTGTCTAATGTGATGTCGTATTTAAACACTTTTTTTGCGCTTACATTGCAAATGCTGGCTGAAACGTACGAGATAGGTGACAATAATGTACTACAGTATTAAACATCTATATACATAAAAATGTTATGTTGGTTTGTGTACACTTCAAAAACTCAAAAAGTTCCTGCACTGCTGCACCGATCGAGCCGAAATTTTAGAATGATATGTAATCCGCATCAAGGATTGTTTTTATCTAATTTTTGCATCAGTCTCATATCCGCGACCGCGAAAAAACACGAAAAAACCGACATAAACGCGGGCGGAGCCGCGGACAACAGCTAGATTTAAATAAATCTACAAAATGTCCGTATGGTTAATCCAGAATTTTTTTTTTTAATCCTAAGCAGAAAATAAACACCATGTCAAAAGACCTAAAGTAGATAAACTAGCATGGTATTAGTAGTCAACGTTCGATATGAGACAAGGTTTCTGACAATATCAACTATACACACTTATAAATATAGTCATAATATCTAACAAGCACAGAAATTTTTACTTACATAAAATCGAACCTTTTTACACTTCAACGAATAACATTAAAGCGCGACAAATGTACATACATATATTACATATTACAAACTAATTAAGAAGCTTTAACCTAGAGGACCAATTTAATCACTCCACGAGGTCCTAAGCTAATCTTGTTCATGACTTCTTAACACGGAACTCTTGGGTAATGGCATCAATTTAATACTGTTTAAGTACACCGGCTCATCCCGTTACTTGAATGGTAATTCGTAACTAATTTAATTTGACTTTTGGAAGAGAAAATGTCGAACTGATATGATTACGTTTATGGAATAAAGAAATGTCGAATGTTACTGAGATTATGGAAATATATCGTGTCAGAGATCTGATAAAACGAGTAGGTTGAATAAAATTACATTTTCTTTCACCATTTCGTCACTAACATTTCTTTACATTCGAATATCGGGCACGAAAAACTTTGTGTATTTTGTGTATTTCAATTATATCTATAAATAGATGTAAGTAGAATTTCTATAACATTTCAACATTTCTATAACATAAATAAAAATAAAAAGACACTTAACCGAGGTTAGAATAGAATTGGGTTTTGTTTATTATGATATAGAGGACGAATGAGAAGACAGGATATAGCCAATGGCAACTGGCACCTGTAGATGCTCATCGAAAATCAATAAAAGTTTGCTTAAAATCTGTTTCTGTGAGTCTGTGGTGTTATCCGGTCTCGATCTCGAATTTGTGCTAAACCATAACTCTGATATAGGTTGTTTTTAAAATTGGAACGCCAATTATATTAGTAACAAGAAAAAGTTTAAAAAAAACATAACCCGACTACATAAAATCTATCAACACCTCATTCATTATAATCAGTTCAGTTGTTGAGGCGCTGTATGGGAACATACAAACATACGTTGACTGCCGAAACTATTACTGACCCTTCCTTTTTGCTTCACCGTAGTATGGATAATGAATAAAGACACAGTAATACGAAAAGAAAGCAATGTATATTTCTTTACCAAATCGTATGAAATCCAGACATTCAACAAACGAAAAATAATTGGAACTCATCAATATCCATTTCAATATATGATAAAAACAATATGGTCTTACAAACCAACAGATCCGATTTCCTGTCGATCTTCATCAGTTAGACCGCGCTTGAAAGGAACCTATCCATTTTGCAATTTTACCGATAACTGAAAATAGTATCTGACAGATTTTATATATATTTTCTTGAACGAAAATGTAATCCCGAGTTCAATAGCCTTTAAGAATATAGATGGATTCTAATCAAGATAGGCATTTAGGTATATATGTAACATGGGCCGATCCTGCCAGCTGGCAGGTGATTAATTTTCTTGTTTAGTGGTCTAATCTGAGGGGTCGAGACTGAGTGCAGGTTGATAGATTTGTAAGATTGGATACGCTATATTTCTTTAGTTCTTGGTGGCAATTCGGGAAAAAGAACACTCTGCATATAAATAAATAGTGAACTCGTGTTAATAAATAAAGGTTATGTGTTAACTTTTTTAAATTAATAGATTTTCTACAAAATTTTCATCATACTAATGTTATTAACCTGAAAGTGCGTAAACGTGGATGCAGGTAAAAGTTTGTAAGTAAACAAAGTATAATATGAAACAACAAATATACGAGCATACACAGATTATAAAGAGGCCCACAAGGGCAAAGCCGTGTGAACTATCCACAATGTTTATATTTCAAAATTTTATGTACTAAAACTCGTCAAAACTTTAGCAGTTAGTAGCAAACTAGTTAGCAACTTCCTACCAGAATTTGTAATCAACTTCATTCATTATTTCATCATTCTTCATTTTTTATCGTCCATCTTGGTATAGAGTGGTTTTTATTCAGTAGTAAGTACGTGTAGTCTTCAATATGCTTTGTAAAATTTTAGTAGACTTTAATATCAGGCACTAAACTTATCAGACAGCAACATTAACATAATATCAAATAATAATGATTGCAATTGTCAACTTTTATTTAATTAATCCAGTTGTGTGTTCTCTATATTAAGTTTTTGCATTCACATGTAGTGCTTACATCAAAACAATTTATGTACTTTTACTTTTTTGCATTAATCTCCAAAGAATATTTTATGTGGCAGTTTAAATCTGTATTTTATTGTTATCGATAACTTGATAAGTAAATTACACGAGTCATTCTTTAAAAAAAACATAACTTAGAGATTTAAAGGAATTAATTAAAAATATTTAAAACCTACTAATTACAAGCTACTATAAATAAATGAATAATAGAGTCTACGGTATTTACTGTTCGCTTAAGTACCTGGATGACCGATGCTTTGTTTGGTATCGGTTATTTATAGTAATTTTGGTAGCTATATCGATTGGTCGGAATCGGATCGGAAACATTACAGTGTTCTTTCAATGGCAACGCGCGACATCTAAATTCTCTCACCTCGGGTTTTGAACAAAAATTGTTCTTTCGGATTGTAGAACCCGCAAAAAAGTCCATTTAAGTAAATATGCCCGAGTCACGGTGAAATTAGGCGCACCCTGTAACGTTATTAATGACTTTCCGATATTGCCCTCACTTTGGCTCTGAATTTAATAACTCGGCCGAAATTTTAGAAATCGCCGTATTCTTTTTATTATCATTCTTGGACGTTGACTTGATTGTGAAATTTATGTAGTTTTATACATTTTAACGAATGAAAGTCAAAGTCCAAGATCCCAGTCAGCCCAGACTTTAGGAAAAATGTTTTTTTAGGATCGGTAGTCTAACATATACTCAGAAGGGAATAGATACTCGCTGATCATAAGAGGTATTAAAGGTGTAAAGAAAGTGTATGAAGGTGTTGACGCAAGTTGCGTTCCACGCCAAAGGCTTACCCATCTTCCACGGCAGTAAGGACGTTTGGTCTCTTCCCATCGTCTCGTACCAGACCATTGTGTTCACATACAGCTGAAACATCGACTGTAACAAGAGCACAATGGATAATGGCTAAATTAGAAAACAGATTATTGTGTAATTTAATCTTATTTTATAATATTAAACATGTTGCAAGAAATTTAATATATTAAATAAAACTCACGAGTTTGTTTGTTTGGTCTAACGCGCTTATCTCAGGAAACATTGTTGGACAGTCCAATTATTGAGGAAGGCTATAGGTAATGTATCATCACGCTACGACCGTAAGGTGTGGACTTTCAATGAAATATGTTGCAAAAACGAGGGAAAATTATTTCTTTTGAGAGCTTCCATTGTGTGCTCTGTCAAAATGGTTAAAGTTTCACAAAAATAATGTACGAAAGAATTATTCTCCTGTAACTTTTTTATCTAAAAAAAATTCGCGACATCATATATATAATCTTAATAGATAGACATCTTTTGAGATTAGCTCACAATAAACGTTTTTATGATAATCAAATTTGTTCACGCTTAATTACACCATGCTACGGGCAATAAATAATACACACAGATAATTGTAATATTTTATTAATGAAACTTGTCCTCGAACCGAATAATCCTAATCATTTTCAGAGAAAGCTACAACAGTTTTCCCAGAATGTATGTTCCATTGCGTGGCAGCCAAATCCTTTGTTCTCCTTTTGCGGGTCATCAAATACAGCTTGTTGCGGTATTGATGGTTCTTATGGCTTGCCATTAAGACCGTATGGTGTCAATGTTTCGGAGTTCAGTTAACGTACTCAATATGCCTTATTGTATTTTATTACCCTACGAGGTTTTGTTAAGTTGAGAATGGGCCTGGACTATATTATTTAAGTTAACTTTATAAATACATACTCGTATGGGTAATATCTCATCATGATAACGATTAAATGTTTTCAAAATTATTCAATAGTAGGTAATGCCAAAAGGAAAAGATTATTGCTTTGTTTCAAAATCGTTTTCTCAGTTCCAATATCCGATTTTCCATGGCAACGCCGCTTTTAAGCTTCGGAAACCTCATTCACTTAGTAAAAGCAACGGTAGATTTGCTAAATACATATTTTCTCAGATCAACCATCCATTCATTCCCTTCGAGCATCCCGCGATTCATTTGAGCTGAAACTTGATTTTCAAACGGATTTTTGATGTAACTATTATCATACTGTTATTGCCTGTTTTTATGTAACTATATAATTTTATCAGTATACTTGGCCACTATTATGAGGGTCACTATATTGCATTGTCCATGTTGTCATTAAGGATATTGACCATCACTCTTAGATTCTACTCTTGCTTTCTACTAGGCAAAGTGATTTTGGCGACTAATACCTAAAAAAAATGAAGAAGAGAGGTTTATTTTAAGGATAAGTGTAATAACGTTGAAATTTAAAACAATTGTTTTGATACTCGTACTATATTGGATTAATATCTGAGTAGTTAATTTAGAAATGAATATTTATATAAACCTAAAAGTATTTTCAGAAATCACTCTAATAAAAATACTAATGAATAAGTTAATCCGTTTTAAAGATTACACTTTACTTTTAATTTTAGTCTTTTGAAACGGCTGGATTTCAAAATAAACGTAGTTTTGGCCTAAATGACTTCAAAACATCCATTAACTTAGAGATTAATATAAGACATTAGATAACATCTGACCCCCATCCAAACTTAACTTTGCTGGTCAAAGGCAGCCGTTTAATGAGAAGCTTTATAGTCTTGAGTCGAGTTTATACTTAAGAGCTTATTATGCACTAAGAAACAATTATTGTTGGGACTTCGATGACTTTTGTGGGTTTAAGTATTATTTTGTAGAATTTGCGTAATATTGTAATTTAATTTTTTAAGTTATACAATAAATCCTAATTCAACATAGTCCATGACACCACCTAGCACATGACACTAAAGTAAAAGGCCATTTCGCTCCTCGATAAGAGGCTCAAATATTTAAAAAGTTCTGTACTTGTACCTACCTTTAGAATTAGGGAAACTACGGATAGGATTTACATGTAGATTTAAATATGTATTTCGAAAAACAATTTTATAATTTGAAAATTTTATTTGTTTCAGATTCGGCATGCTACGTAATATGGGATACAGAAATGTGAAGGTAGAATCAATTAATATATTTAATCAATTGTTGCGTATCATCATTAGCCTATTGCAGTCCACAGCTGGACATAGGTTTATCCCATTGCACGCCACTCTGATCAATTTTAGGCTTCTTGAATCCAGCCAAAATGCGCAAGTCATCACTCTACCTGGTCTGTAGGGCATCCTACACTACGTTTTGTGAAATATAACTCTTTATTATAATGTTAATCATAACTAGCTCTAGTAATAAATTAACGAAATAAAATATTCAAATTCTCAGCTGAGTAATATTTTTACAAGCAAAATATTACTCAGCTGAAAAGTGCTACTTAGTGAGATGTAAACTTGTTAAGTGAAATTACTTTAATTATGCTGGCACTTAACATTACCAGAATGTTTTACTTTTACTCGGCATTTACTTTTCATCATGAGTTAAATTCGAAAACATAACATATTAAACGTAGGCTACAATATAGAACAGAAGACACATGGCTTACGAATTAGCGGTAAGGCAATTAGGGGGGTTTTGTTGTTCTTATTTTTGTATCCAAGTCTTATTTATGCAGTCTTATTAACATTTTTGATTTATGGCAATTATTACTAAGGTAACTGAAACTGAAAACGTTTAGGTTAATGATAAATTGTTATTTCCTCAGTCACAGTAACTTTTTAAATTAATTTCACTATATTTAAAAATATATACTATAACTAACTGAGCCGGCAAACGTTGATTTGCCATAAAAATATAAAAAATAGGTGTGGGTCACCCTTATATTTCAGGGGTATGAAAAATAGATGTTGGCATCGGCCAATCTCAATCTCAGACTTACTGCATACGCACACAAAATTTTATAAATATCGGTGCACCCGTTTCGTAGGAGTTTGGTAACAAACACCGCGACACGAGAATTTTATATATTAGATTTATCTTATACTGAAAACCATGTTTCTAAAATATTTCAGTTAATAATACGCAATGAACAAGAACAATACTAAAACTTAAAATACAGTTTTTGTTAGTTACTAAGTTCCATAAAAATATTTTAGAGTAATACTGGACTAAAACATACAATATAATATTAATAATTAAAACATTAAAACATACAATATATAAATAATATTTGCGTATTAATTATTCATTTAACATCCGTGAATACGACGTCATGATTAATATTAATGAAACTGAAGGATTACAATTTTAATGAGGATTTTAACGATGTGTATTGATTTCTACGAGCAGTTATGAGGACTTGTACACCAAACATATACATACATATGTACTCATGTTATGTTATGTATTAATCTGATATGAGTAAGTCCTTATAAATCTCTGTGTAACTCAACACACCTGTAACTTAGTCCTACTAACTCAAAGTTTACTAGACGTACGTAGACTAAAATTAGATATAAATAAACTAATGCTATTGAAAACACATTTTTCCCTTTTGATCATCTTCTTCATTCCTAAAAAATCGTGTCTTTTCTGAAATGTATGGTGAATTTAGCCACAAGTTGCTTTTACACTGTTCGATCTTAACCTATTCAAATTGCAGCGGTTTTTGGATACAATACACACAACACAAACAAGTAATATATACACATAAACATCAATTCTTACTGTCGTTTTTTATCTCTAAAATAAATTTTTAGGGTTATGAGTATGATACTTCGAATCTGAATAATGTCAGACTACATTCTAGGCATTTCAATTGTACTATGAACAGAGATAGTCTGCGAAAGACCTGGATGGTTGTACCTTTTAGGAGGAGACCTATGTTCAATAGTGGACGGCAATAGGTGTGGCGAGTTCCATATACAGCGCAACAAGTAAAACACACTACAATGCCATCTACCGGATTTATGCCGAATGTCGAAGTAACGTATAAAACGAAGAAACTACTAATCCTACATCGCGATATAGAAGTGCTCGCGCCGATTAGCATATATACAACATCCCAACTTAAACCGGTGGGCCGTGGCCTGCAAGACAATCAACTCGACTGGTCGGGGGATCCTCTATACATATAAAACGATTTACAATGTATTTTTAGGAAATGAACTAAGGAAACATTAGTCTTGTACCTAAAGTACGAGTAACTGCCAAACAAACCGTTAGTAAAAGGACTACAGTAATCAATTCTAGAGCGCTTTAGTAAGAGTGCTGTCTTTAAACTAGATGGACTTCATCGTCATAATTAACAACATTCAAACTTTGATTTTAACAACTCTGTAATGCTTTTGGAGTAATCGAGGATCACTTAAACTTTCAAGAGGATGGATTGTCCTAAGAGGTTTGTCTAGGTTAATGTAAGGCGTGAATTTATAACTAATAAGTAACAAATATCTTATTACTATTATAAATGGGAATACTATGTTCTATAGATTTGTTGTTATTCAATTATGCTAGAACAACTTAATCGATTTGGATTTTAGTCTTAACAGCACATAAGATACTGCTTTTACATGTACTTTTATATCGGTTAAATTGTTAAGTAAACATTTAACTAATACAAGTGATACCTCGGGCAGAATTTTTTGTTTTATTACTCTTGGATTTTCGAAAAACTAATCTTAGGCTTAACTATGACGTATTTTTGCTAAAAAAAGGTTTACCTCTTTTAGAAACCGTGAAGTACGCCTGTACCAATGTATTATGTATCTCAATAGACGTACTATGAATCGTTATCCGAATGTGAAAAGGCGAAGCAAACATACACTGCTATTTACTGTTACACGTTACGTATTTCGAGGTCAAGCTCAAGGACTTACTGTAATATTTATAAACAAAATTGGGCACAATGCAGTAAGAGTTTTCAAGTAATGTAAAAATATTTAGTGTTATATTGTTTAATTGTTAATGTCCTGGATGCTTGTCTATACTAAAGTTAAAATAACAAAAAACTTATCCCAGAAATCAAACCTGGTAATAGTTATCCGAGTAAAGAAAAATATTAATATTTTCTAACCCAGTGCCAAAAATGTCTCATTCTTCAAATGTTATTAAATATTTTTAATAAAAGAAAGAAGAAGTTAATTGATAACAACTTCGATAAAGTAATTTTAATGCCTGTATAATAATAATAGCGTGTACCGAAATCACGCGATTAAATTTCTAATAAAAATACACTGTTTATTTTTTAGTTGAATCTAATTGACAATATTGGTGATAATAACTTAAAATAAAATGATATCTGATCAACTGGTATTTTCAGTTACAAGGTCAGGTTGTCTTCTGGCATTTTGCAGATCGTATTCCCATCTTTTTACCGGCCTTCCTCTATGTCTCTGCCCATACCTGGAATACCATTCCGTAACTTTTTTAGTCCATTTCTCTGCTTTTGATTTCCAAATATGTCCTGTCCATATCTATTTCAACGACTTTGTTTTTATTCCTACATCTACCACCTTCGTTATTCCTCTAATTTTTGTAGCTTTACATTTATCCTTTAGTCGTAGATTTAGACGTAGATAGATCGTTTTGCATTATTTGCGTATAACAATAACGTAGCAGATTGCATCACTTCCAGCTGAGACATACCCATCGGACTCAAACAAACAGAGTATACACACGTTAGTAAGACAGTACCTTTTATAAATACAGAGTATTAACACAAACAAGACAAACCAATCACTAAAATGAAACTGAAATGAATATCCTTAGGCTTTCTAAGTTGGAATTGAGTTAAGACTACTTTGAGTGATGATGGAGATATATAAAGTGACTTGTTCAATGCGCTGAAGTATTTGTTATCAACTTTTGAAGCATTCTTACCTGCCTACCAGAATTTAAAGGTAAAGTTACGAAATTGTAATAATTCTTGGACTGTTCAAGAATTTGGAATTGTTGTAAAAGTAAGTTTTCGGACTATATTAAAGGTACGAACTTGAACAAGATAAAAAGTTACAGTGTTTTTTTTTTCAAAGAAAGATAAAGTGGCGGCGAATTTTTAAGCAGTCTCTAAATCAATTACTAAGAGAAAGCATTAATTTTCGATTAGAAAAATAAATATGAAGATAACATTTATACTTAATTATTTTTGAGAACTATATAAACATGCTGTATTATTAATGCAGACAAGATCAGATTAATCCTTAACTCACTTTTCTGGAAATCAACGTATATAATACGTATTGGTATTTTTCTGCGATCTAAATCTTGTATGTAAATATATAAATAAATACATAGTTTTACAAATTGTTATGTTATTATTACATAAACAGTAAATCTGAGCAAATTAACAAAAGAAATTTCTCTTAAAATAACATAAGAGGTTTTGGAAGGCATTGCGATAAGTGTTTGAAAAGAATATAACGAATTGAAGAGTTTCCAGAACAAATAACCAAAAGGTTTTAACAAAATAGGTCTTATTTACTTAGGCTGTACTTCATTTATTTGCTTTAACCTTGTTATATTTTAACTAGTCTTTATTTAGGTCTTAGGTCACTTAAATCAATATTTTTGCGTATTCGCTTTTGAGGTGTTGAAATACAAAGTCTAACTTATGAAGAAATGTTAACAAATAGAATTTCACGAAAGCCTTTCTTAAAATATGTCACAAAACTTTATTAAATATTTACGTATTTAAAAATAAAAACTGACAAAGTGCCCGTTAGAGCTAGCGCAAGTGGTAAAGTATGTCTTTTTAAACACTGGTTTTAAAAATTATTACTGCACATTTAAAAAAACCATGGGCAGAGGATTTTTTTTTTCTCACAACGCATTTAGTCTCAAGCTAAGCAGAGCTTGTGTTATGGGTACTAGACAACTGATATAAATACTTATATACTTTTTTTTGTAAATACGTACATATTATACATAGAAAACACCCAAACTCCGAAACAAATATTTGCAGATCATACAAACATTTGGTCCGACTCGGGAATCGAACCCGAGACCTCAAGCTTAGCAGTCGCATACGCTACCACTACACCACCGAGGCAATTGCTTACTATCAGGCGATACGCCTGCTCGTTTGCCCCATACAATAAAACAAAACAATCTACAACATTATAAAATTAAAAATAATAGTTTTCAAATACAAATCATGTGGTTATTAGCTTTGTTTGGTTAATATCGGTCCAGCAGGGTTAGAGTATCAAAATGATGTAAGGCATTTTTTGTGTATGATTACTAGATTAAGTGCTTGCGTAAGGGGGTTTTAATTTTTTATATTAAGCTTGTTACGAATGTATTGACACCTCATTCATTAAAATTTAATCAGTAGCTTAGACCCTACGTTGGAATATATAAACATATATAGACTGCCAAAACTATAATCCTACCTTTTGGCTCCACCGATGTTGAGTAAAAATCTATTTTTGAGAATACGTTCTGTGGTTAATTACTGACAACGGATCATAAAACGTTGTTTTTTTATTGTTACTTGCTCGAATCATAGCTCAATATCGACATACTATCGGGATGTAACAATGTGAAAATAAGAAAAGGTAAAAATTAAATATACAGTGTTAATGAAGAAATATCAAACTGACCCGAGACAGATCAATTAAGAGTAATGTTAGTATTTATATTTTAAAATAAACTAACTATCCTATTTATACTAATATTATAAAGCTAAAGAGTTTGTTTGATTCTTTGTTTTTTGGTTGAATGCGCTTATCTCAGGATGTACTGGACCGATTTAAAATCCTCTTTCAAAGTTAGATATTCCAGCTATCGAGGAAGGCTATAGATTATAAAACATCACGCTACAAACAAAATGGAGTGGAGTATCAATGAAATTCATAACGAAAATGGGAGAAAATTATTCCCTTTGAGAGCTTTTTTAGCTTTTGAGCTGCGTAAATGGTTAGTTTCAAAAGAATGGATGAAAGACAATAAATGAAAGAATTTTTCCTCTTTGAAAGTTATAAAAAAGTCTGGGACAACATATGGCTATCTCTTATAGGTGACTTACTATAACCTTTTTATGGTAAACAAATTAGTTCACACTGTTATAACATTACGCTACGGGACATAGAAGCAGCAGACGAGGTTGCATGGGTCAGCTACTTAAAAATATTACGCGTTAGTTGTGATTTATACGACTGTACCTGAAACTAAATTTACACAGTAAATACTCATTGTCCTAGCCTCTCATGAAACAATGTGGTTTGCTAACACAGTGCTTGATTTATGAGTTATGCTGGAACTTGTGTTAAACTTCTAACTTAATTCACCCACTAAATATTTCAGGCCATTTTACATAAACCAACCACTAATGTCTACCAATGTACGTACTTACTCTTTAGTATCTCAAACTAACCAAACTTGGGGTATTTATTCACTAGAACTTTAGTTGCACGAACTTTTAAAGCACTTTGGTACTGTTCGTGTAACAAAGGTAGTTGGATGAGTTCAGTCCGACAAATGAGCATCGGACGGAATTAAATGGCGGGCAAACTGACGGCCTCGGATCTTTTGTTATGCTAATATTTGCCCTCCGGAGATGACAAATTGTGATGCATTCTGTGAAAAACCCGACGGACTTACGACGACAAACCGTGACAGATATAGATGTGCACAAATAAAAACTTCCTATCTCACAAAAACCAATCCTTGGGGACTCGATTCATGATATATTCAGATATATCTGTTTTTCTTTTCTGTTTAAGCTTCTTATGTTAATGCAAAACACATGTAGAGTGCCAGTCTGTAATTTTGGTTTATGTTACAAAGTGCGTTAACCGTCCAATCTTGACAAATGTTATTGTGCAAAGTTTTTTTGAATAGCGATTATGTGCCTAAAGTAAATGCAAAGACACATTAATACATACGTGCATGACATCATTTATTTTACTATTACCGGTAGGTGGTAGTAAAATAAATTACCATACGATCTATATCTACGCTATTGTCGTCAAGGGTTTGAGGGTAGAAATTTAATGTATATATAGGATACGTAGCGTTTGGTAAATACGGCAGGTAAATGAAAATGATAAAAAGGTAAACTCACGGTTGATGTTACATAATTATATTACCTGTTACAGTAATATTGTCCGCTACAGGACCTTATGTGTACATTCCAGAAGGCACGAGGACAGTAGTAATAATTCAAACACAAGCGCAGTATATGGACAGTAAAATAGAAATACATAGTTCCAATGTCGTGTCTGAATTTTTATTATTAAATGACATCTTAAACAAACGACTGATTTGACGCTTGTTCGCGCTCACCCAGTCAGCTAAAAAAACATCAAAAGTGATAATAGGGAGAAGGCGATGTCGATAATTTGGTGCCGATAAATTTCTATCGACAAAGCGGTATTTAGTATTTTGTGTGCAAGTGTAAATAAATAGGTATTAGATATAACAGACACATAATAAACACATAAATAAATAATATATAGTACGGATTCCTACATTTACATTTAATTTCTACTATCAATGTCTTCTCTTCTCCGTTAAAAGCTCTATTAAAGCCTTATGACCTCGTGCTATCACAAGGGCATTAGGCTTCAATAGGGCTACATAAACTATCCCATTAGATTCTGGAGTGCTTTATCACTCAAAGTTTGCAAGGACACGGGAAAGTTATAGTCAAGCCCGTCACGGTTACTATTTCGGCTTAACAATAATATATCGATTACTTTACTTGAATATTATCTCATAATGGTATTTAAAGCTATCATTTTGATATTTGGTTTTTGTGCGATGTCGACAATGTGAGGAACATCTATTTCCCTCTTTAACAAAACCATTGTTTGAAACCATTAGCATATGGAATACAAAAGTGAGAAGGAGCTTTGGTGAACCCCAATTTAAGGATGAGAAACCAGACTAAAACATAACACTAAACATGTCAAATATATTATCTTCTTAACCTAAGATTAATTGGGGTCTGATACTAGTATTTCCACAGTTTTTCCACAGGTCGACTGGCATTGAACCTTTACAGCCCTGATGGTGAACTGAATTCAAAGGTTGAAGTAGTAGTCCGTAAATTTGAGGGTACTGCCTTCCCAATAACGATTGTCATATATGTTCATGTCAACCGGGACCGTCGGCTTAACGTACTCTCACCACCATCTTCCATACTCCGGATTATTTCATACGAACCTAATCGAAGATTATTAGGGAAAGAACAAAGCTATAAGGTCTTAAAGTTATACAAACCAATTATTGGAGAAAAATATACTTTCTGTCCAATAGATTAAGAAACTTATTAGATTGCGAACATATTTAAGGAAGATGACGTTGCCTTTTGACATGTTATACACAGAATAAAAAACTGCCTTTTACCGAAGTGTAGCTTGAAAATTAATATATAAAAAATAGATTGCATAATATATGGATACATTATGTTTAATGAACCAGAATAGTAAAAGGTGTCTGTAAATACTTTACTTAAACATTTTTTTTCATATTTATTTAATTGTTAGACAATGAAGCTTCGTAATATTACATATTTATTAATGACTAACTTTAGCTTATGGCTCTGCCCACGTGTATGTCGGTTATCACGATAAAAATTTGCCTATGTCAAGAATCAAGGTAGGTATCCTCATGCCACATTTCAATTAAATTGGTGCAGCTATTTAGCCGTGAAAGCGTAACAGACAGACATACAGAGTCTTATTAAAATTTATAACATTAAAGTATAGATTTCTTTGCTTTTACCGATTGATAAACCATAAGTATGTAAATCAGGTAAAGATTTGTGGAAACGATAATCCGTTTTATTTTCGACTGCCTTGGTGGCGCAGTGCTGGTGAATGCGACTGCTGTGCTTGAGGTCTCGGGTTCAAATCCTGGGTTGGACCAAATGTTTGTGTGATCTACATACATCTAATATTTGTTTCGGAGTTTGGGTGTTTTCTATGTATAACATGTATGTATTCACGCGAATGGCGTGAAGCCGCTCTCCGAGCCACGATGGCTCGTTGGTCTTCCCGGCTGTAGGCTCCACGCGCTGGCTTTGCCACCGTGGAGGCGCTCCAGCCGGTCATCCTCGAGTGGGCAGGGCGGCAGCACGGGACTCTTTCCTTCCGACTGACGCAGGTGCTTTCCGGGCACGGTTGCTTCGGGAAGTACCTGCACTCGGTCGCTAGGAGGGAACTGAGTCCCACCTGCCAACACTGCGACTGCAATGAGGACTCGGCCCAGCATACGCTGGAGTTCTGCCCCGCTTGGGCGGCGCAGCGCCGGGCCCTTACTGCAGTCATCAGAGGAGATCTGTCGCTACCTTCCGTCATACGATCCATGGCTGGTAGCGACAGCAGTTTTACCGCGGTCGCGCCCTTCTGCGAAGACATAATTTTGCAGAAGGAGGCGGCGGAGAAGGCCCGGGAGGACGATCTCCACTCGGACCCGATCCGCCGCCGGCGAACCGGGCGGCGGAGGCGCGCCTATCTGCGCCTCATGCCGCCATGAGATCGCACGCTATGTGATCTACATACATCTAATATTTGTTTCGGAGTTTGGGTGTTTTCCATGTATAATATGTATGTATTTCCAAAAAAAAGGCGTTGTGTGTTAGATGTCTGGCATATTTATTTATTTTCTTAATTCATCATTTAATGTAAACTTTTAGTCCGAGTAATAAATTAAATTAATATCCTAACATCATTTTGTATTTAGTCATTTGCCTTCACGTGTCATCTTTGTGAAAAACCTTTTCCGAACCGTTGACGGGGTACAAAACATACATGCGGTAAATTCAGTTTGAGGTCCCGCGAGAAAAATACATACGGGTTAGTGTCACACTACCAACTAAGTTTACTATACTCCCTAAGTACATTGGAAACTTTATATATTTTCTAGCAGTATTATAATATTTACTCTGTACCATTTTGATGAACGTAAGGATTAAGCTTTCATACAAAAGGGAATAGAACAGCTTACTATAAAATCTTTGATCTGAAAGGTTATGGGATTACGAGTCAAACTTTTATTATTATTTGTTGCTATAGTAATAGACAGAGAGATAGAAAAGTCTTTACACCGTGTTATAAAGTTACAAGAGAGTACACATTACAATATAATAGTAAAATATATTGTGAATTTTAGTTTTTGACAATGAGCGTAACGGGACAATGAGTCATCCTTTTTCAGCCGGCGTTCATTGATTTACGAGTATTAGACGATGTCACATCAAAACCCAATTCTAAAAAGTGTAAAGGTGATTTTAGAGCGTCAAATGTTAACGAGAAAATGTTTAAACGTTATATGATACCTACTCTTGTACCTTTTCGTATTCTCTGTACAAATATATATAAAGTATAGTGAAGGAACTATTTAGTTCCTTTCAACAAAACGCCACTTGTGTTAGTTTGGGACAGTAAAAATTCACGATCTAGAGATCAGGTGTGTCGAGAGTCAAAGTATCGTTCCAAGTCATTTGCCTAACGGTTTTTCAAAACTTTCGAGAGTGCAGGTAGCAGACGAAATTGAATTTTGAACATATTGAAGAATAAATTTTAAAGTTTTGAACAAGAAGATGTTAAATTAAAAACATAATATGAAAAAAACTAAGGTCTCTTAACTTGAAGTTAAAAAATTTCTTCATGTTTCAACGAGGTGTATATCTTTTTGGTGTTCAATTCTAATTTTAAAGGAATTCCAAGATATCAACGTCGTTCGTAACTAATACTGCAAAAATTTTTCGGGCTTCTGGGACATGCCAGTATTAATAAAAAAACAAAATATCTACGAGAGGTCTAAACCTTGTGCCCGGAGAAAACGCAACTCGACACCAAAGTAATCCTCTTATCCTAATATGAGATGGTGAAAATCTTTTATAGAACCAGGCACGTACATACCCTGAATATAAGTGCAGTATACGTCATGTCACATATACGTGTATATGTATGTATTTCTGTGTCAGCCGCATCAAATTTAAGCCGGGTCTTAGGTGTCTTTTCTCGGGGAATGAATTGCATTATACACTTAGTTCCTTCGGCTTACTTGGTAGTAATAAACTTAGGTAGATAATGAGGTATGTTACAGTTATTTTATAACATAATACTGTATTCGTGTGTGATGAATTCCTTCATTACTGTCATATTAAAGTTAGCCACTTAGTAGTAATACTTTTTAAATCTATAATTAATACTTCATTATGAGATTGGAAAAGACTTACTAATTAGGCTGACCACGTGTCGGAATAACGTGACTGCTCTTTTCTTCGGCCTAAAGACATCTCTTTCAAAGTTGGCTATTTATAAATTAAATAGAAGATTTGTTGCCTTTTTGATGTTTAGTGATCAATTTACGATCAAACCTAAGCAGTCTGCAAGTTGTATGTGATATAACTTCGTTGAGATTCGATGAACTAATCCTTATGAGTTCTCTGTTTTAACCTATTTTAATACACGTGTTAATATTGTTAAAAAGAAGATAGAATGATAATTTTGCCTTGTCTTGTAAAAGATCATTTCACCAGTACTTAAATAATAAACTATTATTATCACGATTAAATTTTTTAGAGGAAAAATATTCTGAATTGAAATTTGCGCTTCTGAATTATTGTGACGAAAATTGAATTTATATTTGTGAGGGTTTTGTCATCATTGAGGTGACCATTTTTTTGCTGTTCTTTAAAATATTAGATGATCGACCGAAGATACATTTAGCCGACCTAAACAATCAATCATCATTTATTTGCCTATTTGCCCTATCTTATGCCTATGTTAGAGGTACACTATTTCCTACCATCATTCGGAGTAAAAATATTCAGATATACAGAAATAACGTTACCTAATTAAATATAATATAGTTAAATTATCGAAATATGTGAATAGAAATCCACATATGTAAGTGATGTTAGAAAAGGGACTTGAATAGACACAGACGTAGATAAAATTGTCAAAGAAGATTAAAATTAGCAATAGTACATCAAAATTGTTAGGATAACATTAGATAAAATATGTTTAAGTTGTAGTACAGTACAGGAAATATTTTTAGTGCAAATATTGTAAATCAGACTAGAGTATTGTCTATAATTTTGATAGGTTTAATTATGTATAAAAATTATGCACTATATCTTTTTTCCATATTAGCTTACCAGTTAGCTATCAATTAAAATTAAAATCTTACATATTTGATGCTACAGTATCAACAAAGCTGTGGGATTTGAGGGTCACACCGTCATACCTAGCAATATTCCAATTAGCATCATCCCTTTTTGATTCTGATTCGGTTAACCCATTATTAATATAAACTACAATACAAATTGTCAATTATATTAACCAAACCGATTGTTAATTATTATAACCGAAACCCTATTCACTTTGTACCTATTACAAATAGAATATCACCTTGGGACTTTTATTGATTTATTTTTAAAGCATATTGAGCAAATAATTCAATTTGAAACTTCAAAGGAAAGGAAATCCTTGTTTAATTGTATAAATGTCGCAATAACCTTAAATATTAATGTTTTATTTTAACTAATGGTGATTAAATAATTTTTATTTCATTCTCTTGGAGTAGATTTTTGTCATGTATATATTATTTGTTTCTGCCGGAAATTATTTCTAAACGTAATGAAAGCTATCCCCGATACAAACCATTTTTTTTAACCTCTGGAAACCCCCTCGGGCCGTCATCCCACCGGGGTTTGCGGCGGGGTGGTGTGTCGGAATCGAACCGACTAAAACCACACGGTGTGCCAACGCTGCGCCTGAGAAGGGAGGGGTCCGGGAACTGCAGTTATTAACACGACCGGACCCCGATCCCCGATACAAACCAACACCAACCACTGAACCATATCTGACAATTTCAAGACATAACGAATTCATCGACGACACTAGGGATTTAGTAGACAATCAAGCAATTGTACCGGGGAATTCCAGTCCTCTAAAGCGTATATTATTTTCATAAAGTCAAAACAGTTATTTCATTTATAATTAAGTAAAATTAAATTAACACCGCACCCATTCAATTGCATTAACGAAAGTAATTGTAATAATAATTTGAAATACATAGAACTGGTTATGAAGACATTTGAGTATCAAATACCTTTAACCCTACAAGGCTTAAATTTTTATTAAGGCGTGACAAAAATATATGTGATAAAGTTAGTGATTAGTAGTTAGGAAAAAAAAAATGCAATAATTTACAGATAAATCAAGTTTTTATTTCAGTTCCATATAATTATGGTACACTGAGCCTTAACTATACTTTTTGGTAATCAATCAACTCAAATCAAAATCAACTAGACAATTGTTTTGGAAACCTTTCCTGTTTGAATAATTTGAATTGGAGACTTATAATTGTAACAAAATAAAAAAAAATCTATTAAAAATACCTATTGATGAAAATTCCTAAAACAATTATTATCTTTATTCAGGCAATGTTCCACTCGACATTTTTCGCATTTTATGAAGGTTTTTCCTTTGCAACCAGGATATTTGCATCGCTGTCTTTTTTCACCCCAAACAGGAAAATGTTCAAATCCATCGCATCTGACATCACGAGGAGGCAAGATTGTTATATTAGGCTTCTTCCTTCTTTTTTAAATTTCATCAGATAAACTTGGTCTACCTCTCTTTTTGTTTATAGATGGCCCAGACATGCATAAACTTTTTCCTACTTCAAATTTGAAGTCCTTCTGACGAGCAATTCTTGTATAATATAATCAAATTTTGCAAGGATTAATTTTAATTTAATTTTACGAAAAAAATACCGCCATCCAGATCATTCAAGGTACTATTGTTTTAATTATTGAATAGGGGCAAACGAGCGGACATTTCGCCTCATGGTAAGCGATTACCGCCGCCCATTGACGTCCACAACACCAGAGGCGTCACAAGTTGAAGGTTTGAAGGTCGTATTGGTCCGTATGGTTTTGACAACCTATGTGATCATCAGTTACCTCATAGTTCCTCAACTCCTTATTAGAACTGGTCAAATGAGATATCATTAGAAGCGTTGTGATCGTCCACTGGTTATAGGCTATATGATGTATCATTTAATCTAATGTAGCGCCCTCTAGTGATTATAAATTACTGTGTTTAAAATTAATTTGAGATTAATCGTGAGATTGTTCGGGACTTTCTCCGTATTTATCAAACAATTGTTATATTTCTATGGTATTTAAAAATACTTTGCAAAGAAACTAATATGTATAACGGCACCAAAACATTTAAAAAATAAAAAGAATACACTAAAACCCAACCACGATAAAAAAGACATAGTTGGGTTTTAGTTTTTACTTTTTTTATTAGCAGACGTATCCATCAACTCAAATAAATATTTATAAATGTGTATGTATTTCTATTGGTTATAGTAGAACATTAAACTGAGGTTTATTAAAATCACAGTGTATTGCTGAGGTTCTATACTAATGTTACGTCCTTTTGTACTCGTACCTACTCATTGCATGAAATCAAAATCAAAATATTAGATTGATTTCTCTGTGTGCATTAATTAATGTTCAATCTATTCATACGCTTCCAATTTACAGGTAAATAAACATTAAACCGATTTTCACAAGCCTGTTATGTTCCGAAGCTTGTTTCATATAAATAATAGTAAACTAACTGGATTTAGAATAATTTGGAAATTATATTTTTACTTGCAGTTGTTGGTTACAGTTTAATAATAATAATAAATAATAAATATTTTTCGGACATTTAACACACAACGCCATCTAGTCCCAAACTAAGCAGAGCTTGTACTATGGGTACTAGACAACTGATATTAATACATAAATACTTTTTTTTTGTAAATACATACATATTATACATAGAAAAGACCCAAACTCCGAAACAAATATTTGCAGATCATAGAAACATTTGGTCCGAACCGGAAATCGAACCCTAGACCTCAAGCACAGCGGTCGCATACGCTACCACTGCGCCACCGAGGCAGTTCAGTACGTTTTGACACAGATGAGACAGTTTAGTATGTTACTTTCAGCTTCTTTAAGGCTGCTAAAAGTAGGAACGAAAGGTGAGATGTCAGAACAAATCAACTAAAACCTTGGGTGCGCTGATAGACTTTAAAAGGAAATCCCGGATGCCCCGACAAACCTCGGGCCATATACGGCTTAGGTATTGCCCTCTCATCTAAATGCTTACACCTCCCTTCAAGTCTATTTTTTAAATGGTCTCAGCTTAAGTAATAGAGTGCCAGCGAATGTGTCAAGATGAAATCGCGGATCTCATTTATAAGTAGAGATATGGAGCTCGACAGTTGAAAAACATGAGAAGTGTACAAGAGGAAATTAGGTTTCAGTAAAACTCGAAAAGGGTGAAAGTTAGAACATTTCAAAAATTTTGGTAAAGTTTGGATTACAAATCATATTTCGTAGCAATAGTTTATCATGTTGTTTAACTAAATCAAGTGGAATCTATTGAGTCTATAAATTATTATCAATTCTAATTTATGTGACGGAAATAGAAATTTAGTAGCATCTGTATCTTTTAAAAGTTCCGTAAAAGTTACTTCGGGAATTAACGCGAAAACGATATACCTACATACCTATATATATCACATACCTGCATTACCTATTGTACTAATAGATAGTGTCTATTCTTCTTCCTTAAAAAGATAACGCCCGCATTAGAAATATACATATCCGGTGTCGGGGTCCCAGCTCAGAACAACACTTTGTGGATTACACAAAGTGTTGTGTCATATCTCCCACTAGGTCAACAGATGCATGGGCACGCACTAATACAAGAGATATAAAATGTTTGATACAAAAGTTGCATTCGATATCGTCATTGTTTTTTATAGTAGGTATTGGTAGTTCATTAAATACTATTACAAATCGTATATTTTTATTCCTTAGTTCAAATTCTAGCCTAAATGTATTATAACTCTAATTAAACACAAGAACAAATCAAAACAATAGAAACGATATAGTACGTATAAATGAAAATTAAGAAGTATCTTGGCTGATTTCCATTATCTCTAGTCCCAAGGTAGATACGTGCTTACATTGTAAGAGTAAATCAAGCCTAATTTACACAGAGATTTGTTTCCTGCTATGTCCGAACTCTCGCCATACATCACGGCTAAGCACATTTAAATTCAACATGTTATTCCTGTAATTCGATTCAAGCAATTCCAATGTCAATTAGATCACTTTATTCGAATAGATTTGGCTTATTACTGAACATTAATTAGTTGAAGAATATTTTTCACAGTTCATTTCTCTTCGTCTGTCTGATTCTTATTACCTTCGAAACTGACATTTTTATCTTAAGATTTTAAATAACAGTTTAAATGGGTGATTTATGACAACATATTTTTATTTAGACTGCTTTATTAATGTCGCTCGCACAAAATCTACTACTGTCATATTTTCTACACTAGTACTATAAGGCAGAAGAATTTCTTTGCTTAATTAAACGCTTTCATCTAAGGACCTACTGAAAAATTAATTTACTGTTATATAACACATTTATCGAGAAATGCTAGAGTCTATATATTATCACGCTATGGCTAATAGTACCAATGGAAAGTATTGCAAATGGGGAGATAAATATTCCTTTTGAGATATTCGTATGCAGCTTAAAATTCGCATAAATAATGTGAAAAAAGTCCACAACAGCATAATAATAGCATATTATGTATATATTTTAAGGTTAGACAACGAATAACCTTATTTATTATAAATAAATTAGTTCACACTGTTATAGCGCTATAAGCAATAGGAGACGTCGACGAGGTTGCATGTGTAGCAGTCATGGATTCAATTTAATTTTTCCCATACAAAATAAATATTATTATATTATTATATATTTACCTTTGCGTCGTCCCGCTACACCATTCAAAAATGACAGAGACAGTCAGATGTCAAATCGCCTACATTTTTACGTGCTATCTGACTCACTCTCTGTTTGACATATTATGTAACATCGTACATCAAACTACACCATTTAAAAATGACAGAGAGAGGTCATACGCTTGCTACCAGACTCACTCTCTCCTTAAATTTGTATAAATACAAGTATTGTTTTTGTATATAGTTAGTCATCTTTTGAATACAATAATTCTATCATCATCCTGCTGTCTTATTCAATATACTCCTACGAACACAACATACGTAAGTGGCCATGGTTAACCAGCATTAACATCCACACTGGTGACCCAGCGACGTCGGGATACAGCAAAAGTAATCCCAAGAAGATGACCAGCACGGGAGTAGCAGCAGCAAAAGCAGCAACAACAGCAACAGCAGCAGCAACAAACACAACAGCAGCTACAACAGCAGCAACCTCATCAGCAACAACAACAGCAGCAGCAGCAGCAACAACAGCAACAAGCACAGCAGCAAGCACAACAACAGGCTCAGCAACAAGCAGCGCAACAGGCCGCTCAACAAGCGCAGCAAGTGCAACTACAGATACTGTCTCACGATCGTCGACCGCTTCACACGTTGGCCTGAGGCGTATCCACTTCCAGACATAACCGCCGAGAACTGCGTTGCTGCCCTCGTAGATGGATGGATCTCACGTTTTGGATGTCCAGAGCACATCACCACTGACCGAGGTCGACAATTCATATCGCACACCTTTAAGGAATTCACCACCCTGATCAGCGCAGTGCATCACACAACCACCTCCTATCATCCAGCAGCCAACGGTCTCGTAGAGAGACTTCACCGACAGCTCAAATCCGCCATCACGTGCCACGCGTCTCCGAACTGGGTTGAGACTCTACCTTGGGTCCTACTCGGCATTCGCAGTGCATGGAAAGCAGATATCCAAACGTCCACTGCAGAACTAGTCTACGGTGAACCACTCTGTCTACCTGGACAGTTCTTTTCTTCTGCTCCTAACGACGAGATGGACATGACCAACATCATCAACAGACTTCGTGCTCATATCGGAAAATTAACCCCACAACCAACATCCTGGCACGGCACCTCTAGCCGTACCTTCTACATGCCTAGTGACCTTAAAACTGCCACTCATGTATTCATCCGCCAGGGTCCTGTACGTAGACCACTCCAACCACCATACCTTGGTCCGTACAAAGTACTGCAACGCGATCAGAAGACATTCGAAGTAGAAATACAAGACAGACCTCAACGTATATCAGTCGATCGTTTAAAACCAGCCTACATCACCAGAGACACATCAAATTCAGCACCGCACCCCTCAAGGACTGAAGACCAGCTAGCAACCAAGAAAACAAGAAGCGGGAGAACAGTCAGATTTCCAGACTACTATCAACCGAAGCTAGCTCCGGCTTCAGCGGGGGAGTAGTGTAGCAGTCATGGATTCAATTTAATTTTTCCCATACAAAATAAATATTATTATATTATTATATATTTACCTTTGCGTCGTCCCGCTACACCATTCTATTAATTGTATATCAAAAGTACATTAAGTATTACACATTGTGATGTTAAGACTAGTAGCGACATCTAGTTTAAGATATGTCAGTTGTGCTGTATAGACATCTTCCTTCCTTCAATAAACCTTAGTCTGCTATTGGAACGCAAACGTGTAGTTTTATTTTAATAGGTTATGGGCACAGAATTATTACTAATTGTGAAAGTAATTGTGTTTTTTGTTTTAAACAATAGTTTGATAAACAATCAATTTTTCATTGTTAGTTTAGCAAGTTCCTGCGTATTAGCAATAAACTTATATTACACACGTGGTGTAGCAAGCGCGTGCCGGTTCGGTAAAAAAAATGGCTGCTAACTACATAGTAAATGTTCCAAAGTTGCGTGGTCGTGAGAACTATGATGAGTGGGTGTTCGCGGCAGAAAACTTTCTGATACTTGAAGGCATGGTGAAGTGCATCAAGATCGAACGAGATGAAAGTGGTACAGAAATAATTGTATCGGCTGCAGATGACGCGAAGACGAAAGCGAAGCTTATACTCACTATAGATTCATCATTATATGTTCATATTAAAACCGTCAAAACTACAAAGGAGCTGTGGGAGAAACTCAAGTCGCTCTTTGATGATTCCGGTTTTACCAGAAGGATAAGTCTTTTAAGGCATTTGATATCCATCCGTTTGGAAAATTGCAGTTGTATGACCTCGTACGTCACACAAATAATTGAGACGGGTCAGAAACTTTGTGGAACAGGGTTTGCAATAAATGACGAGTGGATTGGTTCGTTGCTACTAGCTGGATTACCAGAGAAGTTCTCTCCTATGATTATGGCGATAGAACATTCGGGCATTCAAGTGACAACGGACGCCATTAAAAGCAAGCTTCTAGACATGGAGACCGGAAACATAGATAATATAGATGGCGCACTTGCCGTGTCAAAAAAGGTTCATTTTAAGACGAAACCAAAAGCATCTACTGGTGGCAGCACTGGCAACAAAGATGGCGTCAAGTATAAAAATGCCGGTGTCAAAACTGTCAGTGTCAGATGTTATAGATGTAAACAAATTGGACACTATGCATCGCAATGCTCGAATAATCCCAAGTTCAATAAAAATGAAGACCATAAGCAGACAAACGCATTCTCAGTTGTATTCTTAAGCGGCAGTTTCAATAAAGGAGACTGGTATATTGATTCCGGTGCTAGCGTGCATTTAACCGCGAATTCGAATTGGATCACTAGCAGATATCGGAAAGTTCATCAAAAAATTATGGTAGCAAATCAGGAAACTGTTTCAGTTACATGTGCTGGCGATGTTCAGATTACAACCTCCGTTAAAGGTAGTGAATTTGATATAAACATCGAAAATGTGTACTGTGTACCAAACTTGACAACTAACCTCATATCAGTGAGCAGGTTGATACAAAACGGTAATAAAGTGGATTTTACAGATAATAGTTGTCAGATTTACAATAGAAATCATGAGTTGGTTGCCACTGCAACATTGACTAATGGTGTCTATAAATTAAATGTACAAGAATGTTTGGTTGCTGCGGCTACAACCTCGGGCTTTACTTGGCATCGCAGGTTAGGCCACTTGAACAGTGATAGCTTAAGAAAGACTAAAGATGCAGTAATAGGTATGAATTACAATGAGAATTTCACTATAAATAAATCAACGTGTAAGACTTGTTGTGTAGGTAAACAATGTCGATTACCTTTTAGAAATAGTGGTACAAGGAGTACTGAATTACTAAATGTTATACATAGTGACCTTTGTGGACCTATGGAGGAACACTCATTAGGAGGTGCATCCTACTTTCTATTATTTGTGGATGACTTCAGCCGGATGACATTCATTTACTTTCTGAGGCATAAAAATGAAGCGTTGAAATACTTTAAAGAATTTAAAGCAATGGTAGAAAACCAAACTAGTAGAAAAGTAAAAACATTCAGAACAGACAACGGAAAAGAATTTTGTAATGTTGCATTTGATGATTATTTAAAGAAATTTGGGGTTATACACCAAAAATCTAACCCTTACACACCTCAACAAAACGGGTTGTGTGAAAGGATGAACAGAACGATTATTGAAAAGGCTAAGTGCATGTTATACGATGCGGAACTGAACAAGAAGTTTTGGGCCGAGGCTTGCAATACGGCTGTGCACTTACATAATCGAACCGTTTCATCAGTTTTAAATGGTAAAACACCATATGAACTATTTATGGGTGTTAAGCCAGACCTGAGTAATCTAAGGATTTTTGGATCACCTGTCATGGTCCATGTCAATAAAGAAAAAAGGTCCAAATGGGACAGAAAGTCCATTGAATGCATATTACTGGGCTATCCTGATAATATTAAAGGTTATAGATTGTATGATCCAATAAAGAAGCAAGTTTTCACAAGCAGAGATGTTGTTATTATGGAAAAACAGTCGGCCATTATGGATATTACTTCGGAAGAGAATGAAAAAGAATCTGAGATAAATAAAATAGTAAAAGAAACTGAGGTTTTGCAGGATTCAGTGGGAGAAACAGATAGAACATTGATGGAAGAATCAATGGAGGATTCATCTTCAGATTACTTACCAAGTGATTATGAAGATTGTTCAGAAATTCAGAATAATCATGTTAGATTAAATAGACCTGTCCGAGAACGTCGTGCACCAAACTGGTATGGTGGTATATGCTACACAGAACACAGTATGAATAGTGGAATGGATCTCACACTTAAAGAAGCGCTGAAAGGGCCTGAAAGAGATCAATGGCTGCAGGCAGTACAGGAGGAATTAAAGTGCTTTGAGGAAAACGATGCTTGGGAGATAGTGAATGTTCCTAATAATTCTACAATAGTGCAGTGTAAGTGGGTGCTTAAGAAAAAGATTGAACCTAGTGGTAAAGTTCGTTTTCGTGCAAGGTTAGTGGCAAAAGGTTTTTCTCAACGACCTGGTGTGGACTATACTGAGACTTTTTCACCCGTGGTAAGACATAGTACTCTTAGATTATTGTTTGCTATTTCTGTGAAACTTGGACTTGATATTGTTCATTTGGATATATGTACCGCATTCTTGAATGGTGATTTAAATGAAAATATTTATATGCAAATACCTGAAGGATTTAATTGTCCAGATTCATCAAAGGTTTTAAAATTAAAGAAGGCCATTTATGGATTGAAACAATCATCAAGAATGTGGTATGACAAGGTAGATATATGTTTAACTAAAATTGGATATTTAAAATCCAAATATGAACCTTGTTTATATACTAAAAATGATGGCAAAAATATGACAATAATTGCTCTGTATGTCGATGATTTTTTTGTATTTTCAAATAATAGTGCTGAGACTGATAAGCTAAAATCTGTATTAGAATCTCAATTCAAAATTAAAGACCTAGGCCAGATAAGGCAGTGTCTTGGTATGTCAGTTTGTTATGATAAAAGACATAAGACTTTAACATTAAATCAGAGTGATTATATTGAACAGTTGTTATTGAAATTTAATTTGGTTGATTGTAAATCAGTGAATACACCAATGGAATGTGGTTTAAAATTAACTAAAGCTATGAGTTCTGATAAAAATATACCTTATCAGCAACTAATTGGATGTTTGATGTATATTGCCATACTTACCAGGCCTGATATAGCATTCTCTGTTAGTTACTTAAGTCAGTTCAATAACTGTTACAATAAGGAGCATTGGGCTCATGCTAAGCGTATATTAAGATACCTTAAGGGAACCAAAGATTATTGTATTAAATATAGTGGTGCGGATAACAGAGAGATTGTAGGCTATGTGGATGCAGATTGGGGTAGTGACATAACAGACAGAAAATCCTATACAGGTTACTGCTTTACTCTCTCTGGGGGTTTGATATCTTGGGGAAGTAAAAAACAGAAGAATATCACCCTATCTAGTACTGAAGCAGAGTATGTAGGTATATCTGAGTGCTGTAAAGAGGCAATTTATCTTAGAAATTTACAAAGTGAAATCATAGGTCAAATGCAGTGTATTGTAATTTTAAATGATAACCAGAGTGCACATAAATTGTTATATAATCCTATATTTCATAATAGGACGAAACATATAGATATAAGGTTTCATTTTTGTCGCGAATGTGTTAAAAATAATGTAGTTAAAGTTGAGTATCTACAGACAGCTCATATGCCAGCCGATATACTCACAAAGTCGTTGAGTTCTATGAAACATTATAAATTGTTAGAAATGTTGGGAGTTCAACAAATGTAATAATTATATTTTTGTTTTGATATAGTGGGAGTATTAATTGTATATCAAAAGTACATTAAGTATTACACATTGTGATGTTAAGACTAGTAGCGACATCTAGTTTAAGATATGTCAGTTGTGCTGTATAGACATCTTCCTTCCTTCAATAAACCTTAGTCTGCTATTGGAACGCAAACGTGTAGTTTTATGTGTAGTATGTGTAGTAAATGACAGAGACAGTCAGATGTCAAATCGCCTACATTTTTACGTGCTATCTGACTCACTCTCTGTTTGACATATTATGTAACATCGTACATCAAACTACACCATTTAAAAATGACAGAGAGAGGTCATACGCTTGCTACCTGACTCACTCTCTCCTTAAATTTGTATAAATACAAGTATTGTTTTTGTATATAGTTAGTCATCTTTTGAATACAATAATTCTATCATCATCCTGCTGTCTTATTCAATATACTCCTACGAACACAACATACGTTAGTGGCTTTGGTTACACAACCTTAACCACTACACATGAATCAGCCAGTATAATTATGAACCTTAATGTAATGGAGCAATATTCCTCGTAACAGTTTTACAACTACTTTTTATTAAAACTGGTACCATTGCTTAGATGGCACAATATATCTAGGTACTTTATCTATTCTTATTCGTACTTCACATCAATAAATCAATTTATTATTTTATCAATCAACAGCCGTAAATAAGTGTTTTACAAATGAAACAAGTTTTATTTCATTTAATATTCGACAACGTATAAATACTCGATCCAACCTCAATACAAATAAAATGACAATAGATAAAAATAAATAAAAACTACCACGTCAGAAACCTCTCAATCATGGTCGGGAACAATTTTTCATTGTTATTAGAAAAAGGACCGATTTCGAGCGCCTCGGAGGTCGGTGGGTCTAACTAAGACATTGTCAGTTTTCGACTTGACTTATGACATGAATACGTAACGTAACTGAACGCGTTTGGATTCTGTAACTTTCTTACGAAATATTGTATTTTGGCAAATATTCTTTTGAAAATAATCGTTTTGTATCATAATATCAAATTATGTATATACACATAGGTAAGCATAGAATAATAATAGTGAAGTCTTTAAATTATTTTGAATTTTCATTTTAGGTGATCCTACTGAGGATTTCAATAGGCAGTTAACTAAGAATGCCTAACTATGAAACTAAGTCATACTTTCCAATAATAATAGTTATAGTATAATGATCGTTTGTTAATGGAAACGATTAATTGAAGTAATTGCCTAACAGACTTGTCATTCAAAAAATCTTAGACTTTATGTACACTTTGGCCTCTTATGTGGACCCCTTTGATAACATAAACCTTAGGTAAATTCGTGGTTTGCGATACACAAAGTTTGTATTAAAACTCGGATACGAGCGTGAAAATTTATCGATAGAGCTATTATTTAATAAAAGGCCTGACATAAATGGTGGTAAGTAATTTATACTACGAACGTTATTGGAATGTCCGCGTTCATCCGGCAATGTAATAAATAAACAAAATTATTCAAATTGAAAAATGCAAATGAATACCAGCGGCAAAATTTTTTGAGAAGAAATTTTTAATTTTAATAGTTTAGACAAAATTTGACTATTGATAATGTTATAAAGATGGTAGCGGATCGTCTAGACTGTTTATTTGTCAATCACTGTTCCGCAGTCGCCAATTGGATACTGTGACAGTGATTGATGATATTTTATTAATTCTCAGTTTATTTTTCATGTTAGTTTTAATTGAATTTAAATATTATTCTTTTTAACCGACTTCAAAAAAGGAGGCGGTATCAGAATTCGACCGTATATATGCTTTTTTATATTTGTTCGCGGATAACTTGGTCGTTTATTAACTGATTTTGATAATTCTTTTTCATATTTAAATTGTTAGTAATTGATTTTACTATTTATATTATATTATAAATAATATTAAATGTTGTAATATTATTTTATTCTTTTTTCTATTATGATGAGTGTTTTATCTATAAATAATATAAGTTTTACTAATAATATAATAAGTCTTATTCTATCTAACAAAATGGACACAAAGTGGACTGATAAATGATTTATAATTATAAATAAAAATATTAAAACGTGATAAAACTTTTATATATATATATATATATATATATAGATATAGATATAGACTCGACATTTGTTAGCTCGACATAACATTCACCTGATTGTCATTAAATTTTCCATATATATTACCAGAGATTCCATCAAAGGACATATTTCCCTTTCATCTAGCAACAACATTATCTCAATGGATGAAATAAAATACTTTTTATCATTGGTAGCCGTAGGCAATACCTAGTAAATAATAAAGGAATATCGATAACAACAGGAATAACAAATGATCATTATTAGAATTTTATGTTTTAAAAATAGCTCAGGTTATCAATTACAGAGGGAGCAAATAAGTAAAAGGAAACCACCCCGGCATTTTTTTCCTTATAATGAAATTTGAAGATAAAACACTTCCCCCCCTAACAAAAAATATATTAGCGAGTAAATTAAACATCTCATTCTTTTGTTATTTCACAAAAAAATATACGAAAGAATGCACTGACTTTCCCTTCATTTGTAAAAGGAAAGCAGTGTAATCTAATATTTAGAGTAGAAACCATGGGCGGTCTGTAATTATGATGTACGAAGGTAGCGTTATTTGCAAACCGTAATATTTATATAACACATTTAAACGTATGGAAATTTTAGGGAATAATGAAAAGGTTTTATATTTATTTTTGCGGGTGAAAGGTGGAAAGGTGCTATAATACGCTTTTTATTGTAGAAGGTAGCTGTGCGGTTCTGCATGTTTAATAAGGGTTTATTTTTGATATTTTTAGAGGTAAAATGGCACCTGCTGCGTAAATATTGTGTACTTTATCAGTATAACTCTCGTAAAGTTACGAATAAAACTTTTGATTTGTCGATTCTCTTTCAGTGCCTACGATCAATTTGATTCTTTCTAGCCTTTGTGTTTTGGTTGCCTTAACTTGCACATAGATATACTGTTGTCAAAAACAAACAAGCTTTGTATGAATTATTTGAAAAGATGGTGCACATGAGTTTCTCACCAGCTCTTCTCATGAATGCAATACCCATCGGAGCTGGTACTTGGATTGATTTCAAGTTAAACCTTTGAGTTGAATCGAAATCAATCTAGGCTCCGGTAATTCAAATCATCTCAGTGCATTTAGTATTAGGAGTTTTGTTTTATATTTTTATGTTTGTATTTTTGACGTGTTCAAGTGCCTTTTGGGGCCTATGTAAATAAATGATTTGAGTTTGAGTTTGATACAAAATAATGATGCTAATTAAGGAACCAATAATCTGTTCAGCATCAAGGAAGGTAAATCTGTGAATGTAATTCAGAAACAAAACAGTATATTTTTTATGGCAAAGGGGGCAAACATGCAGACGTCTCGCCTGATGGTAAGCGATTAACGCCGCCCATGAACACCCGCAACACCAGAGGCGTCACAGGGGCGTTACCGGCTTTTGGGGGATGGGAAGATGGATGGGGTTAGGGGTTGGGGTGTGGGCCTCCGGTATACTCGGTGAAACACAGCGCTGGCGCCATTTCACACCGGTTTTTTGTGAATCACCCCGGTCGAGCCGGCCCATTCATACCGAAACGTGGCTCTCCCAAGGTATTTATTTTAATCGTTACTAGCTATTAACTAGTCCACTGCTAGACTAGTAGGCGGCTCTTTAGAAAGGAGATCTTGGCCTACTACCACACCATATCACTGTATCATACTGTTTACTTTGCTTGTACCTACCAATTTTTCCTGCAGTACTGTTGTCCGGTTTAGTTCATCCTAATAGCGGGGGCATAAACACATCATGGGATGAATATATGGTGACACTTCTGTATTCTTAATTTATAATCGTACGGACAGATTAAGTTATTACCTTCATGAAATAAATCTCTTTCGTGAGGGGACCATACTTTGGCTCACTCATATGTAACGGTGTACTAGAATTATAGCATTAGGGATATCATCAAAAAGAGCAGATATGAGTAAATAAAATTACAGGAAGAACAAGCTCCCCATCTCAGTATATAAGTGTATATATATATCAGTTGTCTAGTACCCATAACACAAGCTCTGCTTAGCTTGGGACTAGATGGCGTTGTGACATCTAACATGTCCGTAATATTTATTATTTTATTATTATTATCTTGGTTATTTCGGGGCTACTTAACTGTGTGAAGAGAGCATTCTACTAGGTTGAACACTATTCCATTATAATTATGAAAACTTCAAATGATCGTCTTTCGTGTTCTAAGCCTCTCAGATTTAATTTTTTTTTTTTCAAAAATGCTTAATAATGTTTTATTTTATTATATATATTCTGACTCTTTGTTCCAAGTACAAACAAATACGTAGCTCAATAACAGCTAGTTTCGACTGCACGAGTTGCGTAATAGTTAAAGTAATTGCCACGATTCCATTCCCTCACGAGAGAAATAGTTGCCTTTACTCTGGGTTTTCTTTATGTCAGTTGTTTGAATGTTTCTTAAGGCCCCAACAATACGAGAGATTATCTTGATGTTCTTCCCGTTCTAAATTAAATAAATAGATCTACAGAACTTCTTTTAAGTGCCATATAGGAAAAAGTGAAGCTATATGCTGTATTTTTTCCACCTTCTATGAATCAGTTGAAATTTTTTTTTAAATTATTAAAACTCTATTTAAGATATTTTAGGATTGTAAATAGTTATGGTATGACTATCTTAGTTCTATTATTTGAAGAATTAAGTCTAGTGGTAGTAAACTCTGTAAGCACTGCAATAAATACAAACTTTTTAAAGCTTAATATTTACTACATTACAGAGTTACATCCTTTTATCACTGATCAATTCAGTACTTGAGTTTTTTTTTTTATATTTGTATTAATAATGTTGATGTTTGTATTTTTGACGTGTTCAAGTGCCTTTTGGGGCCTATGGAAATAAATGATTTGACTTTGACTTTGACTGTCTCATGTTACAAATAATCAAGCTCATTGCTATATTTCAAATGTCCTAGGGATCCTGGATTAGCCGTCAGTATTTTTTTTTCTGTGGGCCTGTGAAAGTGACTACTCTGCCTGATCACCACACTCATGGTGACCCAAACACCATGCTGCACCATAAACATTAGTCTAACAAACCCTTATCTAACTTCATACATAAATTAATCTCAAAAAAAATCAAATTATTATTATTTAAAACTTTCATATAACATAATACCTCATAAATATATGAGTAGCTATACCCTGTATATTGATTTTGTTTAAACGTCTAGGTTCATATGACGTAATATGCAAATGACTATTATGCCGTGCATTTATATCTCTAATTACCATAATACTTTAATACATGTTGTCGGCTTCACGCCGAAATGAACGGATTTATATAATAGAGGCTCAGGTTTTGTTCATCTTACATATGACGGTTTAATCTTAAATCACAACCCATTCAGGTTTGTATGTTATTAATTAACTGTTTTAATTAACTATTGTTGTGTTCTTGGGTAATAACTAGTTGGTTTTACAACAATGGTCTTAGGGAGTATTTAATCATGATGCCAGCTTTGCTTACCAAGTTTTGTTTGTCTTACAAAACGATGTGAGTTATTTGATTTTGAAATGCTAATAGCTATACTTTGTTTAGCAAATAACTGTGATATTTCAGGTAATTATTCGCTTCAATGACTGTCGTATTCAATAACCACAAAATGTGGTTTGTAACTCTATTGAAACTATAAGTAGTTTATGATATTACGTAATATAATTGATTAAGGCATCATTTTCAAAGGCTTTAACATACATATGAATAATGTATGATAATAATATGTTCTAAAACCCTAAAACTCCAATTGAAATATTTTTATCTGTGTTTTTAATTTAATGGATTTTCTAAAAGGAGGTTATTTATTCGAGACGTAAGTGTGTGCGATTATAGAACTGTGAAATATTGTGGTTTATATAGCCTTTCAGGATTAGACAACCTAAAACTAAAATAATTTTACAAACATTTTTTTCCTGATATTAGCGTGTTCAATCAAATAAAAATATGAACTCTTCAGCTTGACAATCGTGATAATATTAATATGAATTTATTTGAAATAGATTTTCAAAATGAAATGTAAGTATATCAGTTAATATCTATGTATTAATTTGTCTTTTTTCACGAAGCAAATATAGGAATAAAACATTTTTAATAGCTTTCGTTGACAGCAAATTTGTAAGGTTTTTTTTGTAACCAGTTTAATTGTTTATGCGACACGGACTTAAAGTATAAGTTTATTGATCTGACCTATGAATTTGAATTGTTGATTTGATTTCAAATTGAACATTTAAAAAACTTTATCAGCTTTAAGTGTCACCATACACTTCAAATCCACCAGCCAAGAACTTAATATACTGAGTACGTTTTAAATTTTCAGTACACATACAAATATTTTTCACTTAAAAACATAAATTAAGTTTTACTAAGAAATTGTAGCATTTTCTTATTGTACTCTTAAATTGACTTGAAAGGAAAAAAAAGCTGAGTGCGAAACTAACCCATTAATGGCTTGCTCATTTCACATTTTAATCACTATAAACAACAAAGACCTGAGTAAATATACTTTACGTAATTATTAAAACTGTGCAGTAGCAGTCCAAGCAAAGCGGTAACATGCATCGTTGCATGCTACTGTAACTTTGTTTAACTTCAAAAACATTTGCAGCTAGACACACACAGGTAACTTCCCAACTGGAAATACTGATATACTCGTATTGCATTTTAGAGCTATTAAATAGAAATACTTTACCTACTAATAACTCTTTAAGATTACCATCTGTGATCTGTTTAATTTTAAGAAAGGTTATATACTATCACAATACGGTCAGCTCAGTTTTAACGAAAAATTTTGCAAAAACCGTGGGAAAAATATTATACACTTATTGTGGTATATAGGCCAAAAATAAATTTCTAAGGATAAGCCTATATCTAGTGGTGGATTATTAAAGACTTGATAATTCGACTAAGCTTTGTTCTGCTTATCATGCTTGGTGTTAGAATATGACAACAAAATTTAATTAGTAAGAGAAACTAAAAAAAATAAATTGCAGTGCAAAACTATTCCATTTTAATGGAATGAAGTTGAAAGATTTTTGGCATTGTTAAATAGAAGTTTTGTTTTGACTTCATTGAAAACCAAAAAAAGTAGTATTGAAAACCAAAACAATGTTGATTAGTCTAAAATTTTCTATCAATAAATCAAACGGTTAGCTGTCTTCCATTAGTTGTTTAATTAAAATCATTATTTAAAACATATTTAACTAACTTCAAAATAATAATGTATGTTACATTAGAACTGTAAAACTATCACTTTGACAGGTGATAATTCAACAACAAATTAAAATATACTTATTTCATTAAGTTCATAAATCTTAAGAATATGTAACATTCTTAACAAACAATATAATAATTTTACTAAGCCTCGACTAGATTTTGCCTTCGGCCCAGCCCGCGTTTATATCTGTTATCACGGCAGAGAGTAGTTTATTTCCTTCTTCAAGAATCAAAGTATCTCCATGCGAAATTTCATGAAAATCGGTGAAAGCGTAACAGCCAGATATAATTTAAAATATGAGTATAGTAGGTGTTTCATACTTTTGAACTGGTTGGAGGTTCAATGAGGTGGCATTGGCTGTGATCAAAGGTGAAAAGCAAATTATTACTTTACAATCTAACTTGTATCCGAACGATAACGAAATTATCCAAGCCCTAACCACAAATTACATTATTCCAGACTGTCACACCGATGAATGTTTAAATTCGACAGGAGACAGATTTTAACACTATATACCCTTTATCAATTATAATTAGAATGGGTTAACAGGAGCATTGACGTCACCAATGGTGTAGTTGTACACAAATATATAAATATTTATTTTATATTCGAAAGTATTCATATTCGATACTATTCAAGTATTCATTCAATTCACAGTGATAAACAAGGTATGCTTAAACCTGAGACCAATTGTTGACTCTTTAGACCACAGCAAATTAAACTTTACTATATGCGTTTGTGTAGTGTGACTGTATAATTTTATTGTAATCGATGATCTTGATGTACGGTAAATCTCAAATGAGATTGTGATTGCATCAATTGTAAGAAGATTTGTAACTCTCTTAATATTTATGCAATATTTTGATTGCCTCGGAAGCCTAGTGGTAGTGTACACAACTGCTGCGCTTGAGGTCCTCGGGTTCTAGACAAATGTAATTAAATTCTATATATATATATATATATAATAATCGCTTTATTGTACACCAGATAATTAACAAAGGTAACTTAAAACTAAGAGGTACAGTTGACGGCATTATATATTTTATATACGAGTCTAAATTTATTTTATTTTATGTTTAGGTTAGGCTTTAAAAGATATACTCGTATCTCAAACTATAGTTCATACTCGTACAATACTATTGATGTTGAAAGAAATATATTGTAGGTACAGAGTATTGTTATTAAGCGACCTTATGTGTCACTTCGAATTTCGCTTAATAATGATCCTATTACAATATGTACTTATGTGGAAATGTAGGAACGACGTAAGTAGTTGTAAGGTTTCGTAGAGCGACGTAATGCATTAGTCGTGTCACAGTTCTGTTATCGGGCCATTGGTATACTAAGGTTGGAGCGACCTTAATACTGCTTGTTAAATTAGACTTTTGATTATGTAGTATATGTACGGAGCGGTTTTCTTGTGTATATTATGTTTAAATTCTTGATCCTTTAAAGCCAAAAGATTTAGAGAAAATGAAAATTTTACTGCGGGCCTTTTATATAATTATATTTTTCTTTTTCATTTCATAACTTTTACAATCTTCATTAGTAGCCAGCTAATATTTAGTATGTTATTAAACACCAAGAATCATCATAGTTTAAATTAAAAATATATTGAGTTCATAAAGAAGTTAATAAAACCATTTTAACCCGTGAAAGTTTGAAATATTAGCATTTTTATAGTTTGAAATATTAGCAAAACAGTAATTTAAAGTACATAAACATTGTACTATGCTACTAACTTCGTAAGATTAGAAAAGTCAATATGCTCAGAAAGTGTGTTTGAAAAGAATCTTGTGAATGCAGAGAGCTACCGATGGAGTGGATAAGTCAGCGCATTGGATTTCAAATGAAGCAGTTCGTAGTCTTTGCAATGCGTTCGTATTCAGTCGGAGCTCACTGTAGCGTGGACAAAACTGTCAATTCTTAGAAAAGGATTATGTTTGACACAATTTCGATTCAAAAAGGTCCTCTTTGTTTGCTACTACGGCTTCTGTGTCAACTTGTTTCAGAACTTTTATATTTATACCTTAATATTCTCAGACCACTTAACACTACACACTACAACTATTGTACACGAATAAGATAATAAGTAAAATGTAAACTTATACAGGTGTACTGATAAGTTGAATGTTTAAAAACCAATTTAATTTTATATTTCAGACATCAACCACGTTTATCCTGCTTCTCCACTTATCTCTTCACACAGTCGACGAAGGACACGCAGTAAATCCAAGTGAGTATAAAAGTACTCTCATTTTGTTAGCTTAATATCATTTTGTTTACTGCGACCGTAATTTGTAACTTTTGTAGCGTAATAAAGCGGATTTGCGCTTCTTTGAATGTTTTTGAACCTTAATCTTTAGAGACCTTTAGTATCCGATGCTGCCATTGGCGTTTAGTAAAAGTTTTTCTTTTGAGAATATTATTAGTTTGGAACAAAGGACTCCTAGTTCACTATAGCTAATAGAGTAAAAGTTCTGAAGCGAAAGAAAGTCAAGTAAGCTTTATTATTATGTGAGATGATAGAAATAGGGTAAAATCTTTATGGTATAAATGTAAAAGTGAGTTTATTTCTTTGCTACACTTTCAAATCTTCTCAACTGATTATCAGGAACTCCTTTTGCAACCTATTACACATAGAAAATATTGTAGTATACCTATCATTTATACTTATTCACTATATATTTATTTACATATCCATATAAATAAAAAAATATCGTTAAAATGTATGTACACGTATAACTTCAGGACGACTTACCTCCAAATTCAATAATTATTTTATTTTTTTCGTCGTAATTGTGAGGATATGGTTTGTATTAAAGAAAATTATAAGTAAACTGTAAATATTTATGGTTATAAATAACCCTTTATAATTTTTTTTACAATTAGACTAACCCTACCGCCTAAAATAGGTATTAGTGTGACTTGGAATTTAGTTTTCTGCTGTTACAGAGACAGAATGCATATCTGTGTGTGCGCGTGAGTGCGTGTGTGTGTATACAGGCATGTGTTCGTGTGTGTGTATATATATGTCCAAAATGGATATGTATGTATGTGTAGATTTTTTCAAAGACTAGAGTTTGTAAAAAAGCTATTGCTCTAGTTCTATAATAATAACAAGATTTTCGAAAGTTTATAGGTAAAATAATTAGGAAAAAAATGACAGTACTAAGTATGCTGGGACAACTAGTTTATTATTAACTTTATGCACTTTTGTACATCAGCGGACTTGATATCTACGGCATGCCCTACCAATCAACTTTAGGGTGGTGTGGAAATTTTATAAGGCAGATGCATATGAGTTAAACAGTTTATTGCATACAAAAGCTTATAAACACATATACACAAAAAATACCATATATACATACCATATAAATACTCGTATGTTTTTAATTATATAAACACTTACATATTTTTTGTTGTATATACAAGTTTCTACAAAACCACAATAACGCGAACGAAAACGAGTTCATGACGATCTCTGTGTTATGGCCGTGGGAGAGCTATGCTTCGGCATGAATGGGTCGGCTCGACCGGAGTGATACCACGGCCTCACAGAAAACCGGTGTGAAATAGCGTTTGCGCTGTGTTTCACCGAGTGAGTGAGGATACCGGAGGCCCATACCCCAACCCCTCCCCCCATCCCCTTTCCCATCCCCCAAAGGTCGGCAACGCACTTGCGACGCCTTTGGTGTTGCGGGTGTCCATGGGCGTCGGTAATCGCTTACCATCAGGTGATACGTCCGCTCGTTTGCCCACTATTTAATAAAAAAAAAAAAAAAAAAAATGGTGAACATTGGGCCAAAATATGAAAAAAGAAGTTATATCGCACTCGGAGGACGCGTTATTTGAACGAATGTGTCTATTTAGATGTGTAGTCACAAAAAATTAAGTAAACTACTGCGTTTTATAACCTGTGTGTGAGTTATGTTCGGCTTATAGCAGTCATATCATAAACTAGTGGGAGAGCCGCGCTTCGGCATAAATGGGCCGGCTCGACCGGAGTGATACCACGGCCTCACAGAAAACCGGTGTGAAATAGCGCTTGCGCTGTGTTTCACCGAGTGAGTGAGGATACCGGAGGCCCATACCCCAACCCCTCCCCCATTCCCTCTCCCCATCCCCCAAAGGTCGGCAACGCACTTGTGACGCTTTTGGTGTTGCAGGTGTCCATGGGCGGCGGTAATCGCTTACCATCAGGTGATGCGTCTGCTCGTTTGCCTCCAATTCAATAAAAAAAAAAAAAAAAAAAAAATAGAAATAGCTCTGTGGTATATGCCCCAGAATATTATCTTTACCTTACGCGTAAAAACACAGCATGTATAATATTTTTGTTATCTAGATAGTAAAGCAAGAAATTTGTAATATTATTTTTGTTCGTCTTGCTCATAAATGTTTCCATAATTCATACATCTACTCGCAATTGCTAGGGTTTCTACAGGCCCGACTGGTTAGATTTGTGGTGAACGCGCTTTAATAAATTATGCATCTATTACCAACTCAGAATGTTAGTCTCACAGAACTTTTCGCACTAATAGTTTCACGTAGTTTCATGTGGAATAAATTAGCGTCATTGTGGTTTAAACCATTAAGAAGTGACACATGGGTTACAACCACATGTCTGTTATATAGCTGTTCTTAATCCTTTTAAATGACTTGTACAAAGAGGACCACTTAAATAATATATGCAACCAAGGTCTTAATTGCTAATTTAATAACATGAAGCTCCTCGACGATCTTGTTAAAGTGAAAAGAGCTTTGAGTGCATGTTTATTATTAAAATATGTTAATATCTCAAGAATTTACAAACAAGAGTAGAAAGTTCCATGAGTGGTGTATGGTTTTGTTTGAAGACAACTCCTTCACTCCCATGCGGGTTATAATTTGGTTTATCTATTTGTTGTAATTGATTGAAATGATGTATAAATTGTAAGTTACTTATACGATTTTGGGTAGTATACTTTCATTTTTCTATGAGAGTAATTGATTATGAGATCTCAAAGGTGAGAGTGGTTCACATCTTCATACAATTACTTCTTGACGATATTCAAATTTCAACCCGAATGGTTGTCTTCAAATGTATTTAGCGTCTCGTCTACCATGAGCGTCTCCGTGATTTGGAGGTCATGTTAAGCAGTCGGTCCCGGTTGTTATCATAGGATATACAGTCGTGAAGTTTAGTTGGAGCCCTTTGGGCGGTTTAAAAACATTTAACGGCAAGATACGTAGTCACAACGTTGTCTTGCCAGTCCCCAACCCACACACGACCAGCGTGGTGACGTATGGGCTTTACCCTCTCCTGAGAGAAGACCCGAGCCCGAGGCAGTCAAACACATACACATACGTAATTGTATATTTTTTCCAAGTACTTTAGAGAATTACAAAGAAAGAAGAATCGTTTTTGTAGTATTATCGGCGATTTAACTTAATATAAGATAATTAACGGAGACTTTGATAATATATCCGTTCTTACATTTTATGTTGAAGAGAAAATTTAGTCCTTCCACGCGTTATATATGTTCGACTAAAATAATATTAGAAAGACATCAAACATTCATAATTTGAAAGTGCCTCTTCAATATATTTTGTGATGTCAAACATTTTACGATCTAATTTTATATGTATTATACTCACGTCAATATGAACTCTTTTATTGGTGACATAAAAGGCCCGTTGGAATCTTTCAATATGAGACATGGGGTATTACGGTTATTACAACTTAGATTAGTTCAAACATAAATAAGAAAATGTGAACTTATTTTTGTGATTTTATGGCAAGATAGTCAAACTTTATTTTTACAGAATTGTTGGGAAGAAATTCTTAGTGAATTCAATTAGATAGCTCCAAGAACGTCATATTCTAATTTCATGAATATTTTAGGGTTTCAAAGTTTACTTTAGTGGTTAATAACAATAATATAAATAAAGTTTAAAAAAATACTCTTTTACAGACATAAAAATGTGCATAAAGGAAAAACATGGTGTAGTCAACGAAACTCTGGTATCCATAGTAAGATCTAGCTTGTGGTAGATTACAACCATGTTAGATTCAAGACTATTTTTCAATTTAAAGGGCTATTTACAAAAAAATAACTAAAAATATTATACAGCCAAGTTGGCTTTGCTAGATCTAAAGTAATATATAGTTACCAAATATATTAAACGTACCCTGAGAGGATTAAAAACTCATTCATGAAGTTATCAAATTGTTTACAACAGACAGTAGTTAAATATAATACCCGATTATTAAATTTTTTCGCAGAGAACTTTATAAACTGGATACAAAAAACACCCAGCCTCAGAGCCACAATTTGATGACAGCAGAGTGTGGAACCCAATTTATTCATTTTATTTTATTTTCATTTTTATCGTGATTGAAAAACTGGTATTAAAAAAAATCTGTGATAGCGCAGAATTATTACGAAAACAGTTTACATTGCTAACTAACCAATTTAATGGTTATTATCCAATAGTTGGATACATTCTAGTTTAAGCTAGAATTAGGTTACAAATTCACAGAAAACCTAGCTGACGATAAACGGCACGAATGGGTTATTTTGTTATTATGAAATAATGAGATTTCGTGGTATTAACTGCTATGGGAGTGAACTAAACTCAAAATGAACGTTACTGTTTGAGATATTATACGTAGGTTTAAATAATACATTCTAGAACTAATAGATTTTTTCTTATGGAATTGGGGTAAACGAGCAGACGTAATGCCGGACGGTAAGCGATTACCGCCGCCCATGGATACACGCAACACCAGAGGCGTCACAAGTGCGTTATCGGCCTTTGGGGGATGGGAGGAGTTGGGATATGAGCCTCCTGTACCCTCCCTCACTCGGAGAAACACAGTGCAAGTGCTGTTTCACACCGGTTTTCTCCTACTGTCAAATTCCATGTGTTTCATAAAATGTATTGTAATAGTAAAATATTAACTGTAGGTAGGTAAAAAAAAATCTGTAATAGTAAGTGAAAAGCTATATTTTGACATAATTAATTTTCATAACTGAAGAAACGTATATGTATATATTATAAACGACCATAAACTTACCACGTGTCGTTATATAGCATATTGTATCGAACTTTTGACATACATTCTTGACACAAGCTTCTTTTGACATTACCCGAGGCTTTTAGCAATCAATACATACTCATATTCTCAATCATAAATATTAAAATCAAATATCAAATGAATGTCAAATACTTTTAGATATTATCGTTAGAATATATGAAGCGTCTTTAAAGAAAAATGTAATTCGTAAAATGCTTATTTATATTAACTAGTTTTCGCAGCCTTTTCTAACAATTTGCAGTGATTCCTTGGTCATTTCTTTTTACAAATTTTACTTATTTTTCGTTACATTTCGTGACTTGTCAAGGTTACCATTCGCATTACTACCTCAAATAACCTCTGTTTCGTCACTACTCGATTCGTAGAATCGACTAACGTCTTTTTTATCTATGATAGATATGATTTACTTCCTGTCAAGCTATATAAAAGAGTATGGCGCCGTATTGTTAAAAATGTCGCTATCATTGCGTTTTTGATATTGATTTTTGACAGACATTTGTAGCGTGAACCCTCTCACCACATAAAACTGGGCATAACTCGTTTTGGTGTCGAAATTGTAGGCACTGGCGCTTTCGATGTGAGTTACAATTATCAACCGCATGGCCTGATAGACCTTTCAAGTGAAACCGCCGTTTTGACGTGAAAAACTATAAATCGATTAAATTTTGTGAAATATTTTTTTTAAATAAATCTATTGTGATAAAGACTAATGTGAATCTCGCTGACACCTCATAGATTCCAGAGGAGACTGTTTTCGAAGCTATTGGCAAGTGTAGTTAGGCCTGGGACACTGCGCAGTAAAACTGGTTCTTAATTGTACCTTGTGCTTAACCGTGATTAATTTTCAGCTGTATCCGCTAGTTAAGTCAGTTTTATTTAACCTAAAGCTTTAGCACCGTGTCTCGCGGTCGATTTTGTTCAATTGTGATGAACCTTACAGAACGCTTCCACTTTAAACAATAAAACACGGTGATAGGCTACCTTGGATTGAACAACCTCTAATACTAATAATATATAAAACTTTTCAAAAATATTACAATATAAAACGACAATATAAGTTGTGGTATTGTGTAAATATATTATCATTCCTGTTCAGCCGATTATGCCGTTGGAGGAGTGTCAAAACATCACGGAGATGTTTACCCAAAAAATTATACCGCAAATAAAATTTTGTGTAACGCAAGTTTATCTACAATTTCGTTCAAAATAACGTCTTGAATATCTCATTTGACGCCGTTGAAGATTACGGTGAACTCCAAGTCGACGCCTGAGGATTTTTACATAAAATATTCATCATTGCCAAAGCCCCAAATCGCGTGCTATGTTCGTCACCTCTTTTTTGACGTTTTATTTGTTCCCTCTGTTTCATTAAGCATCGTCGTTATAGCCCTTATTATATCGTTGTAAGGTAATTACGGTGTACAATGAGCACCTTTGTGTTTTTTATTAGTTTTTTATGTCAGAATGTCACATATTGGACATAGACCCCTCGTTATAAATAAGTTTTGGCCAACTATACCCCGCTCGCTAGATAGATAATTTATTTATATGAATCACATGTATTATAGTAAATTTAATATAATCACAATATTAAAATATACATATTTCGATTTATACATTAGTATATAATATATATAAACACAACACACACTTTGACAACCAACGTTACTGTGAAATGAAATATATTATTACATCCTAAAATCCGTTCAAGCGGTAAATACCTTGCCGATTAAATTAAAACAAGTCATTCAACAAGCTACATTTCCTGACATTTATGTCCTCCAATCATGCACGCCTAAGAATTTGCGTTTACAAATTGTACTAAATAATTTATATTTTACAAATCAGTGACAGATTATTTTAACAGTTTTTTTGTAACATTATGTTTCATCTCATGTCAACTACATTATTATTATTCTGTACTTAGCATACAGAAATATTCAATTTGTTTTAAAAACTTCTTATTAATAAAATAAGCTAGATGTTTGAGGATTTTGCTTACTATTAACGCAGATTGTGAAGATTAATTCAGGCAAAAAAAATGTTCTATAATAAAGCCTTTTTGTATACGAGTATGTACTTTGTAAAGAATAGAAATGAGAACTAAACAGAAGTATCTTCATTTCTGTCCTTTAATATTATATTACTATTGACTAAAACAGATAAATATCCCCAACTATAGTTACTGATTCATGACATCTATTTTGTTATCGACATACGTTCAATTTCATATAAATTAAAGATTAACTGAGTTTTTGTTTAAACCGACTATCTAAATGATATAATTTTGCAGTCTTTGTGAGATGAAAGCTTTTGACGAAAGTTTACTTCATTTGTTTCAATCATCAGGTTGTACGTGTCTCCGCTTCAAGTCGACGTACGCCAAAGAGCGCGGCACGTTTAGCAGCCCGGACTACCCTCGCCCCTACCCACCGCGCATTGACTGCCTTCTCTACACGTTCGTCGCGGCGCCTCACGAAATTGTTGAACTCGTCTTCACCGACTTTGATATCTATAAGGGACACCTCGAGTAAGTGATTTGAATTATAATCCAAGCTTCCCACGTGGAATCTTTTTGGTATTTTTATTATCAGGGATAGCAGCTAACGAATTAATGCGATAAATAATACCTATAAATAACTAAGTTGTTAACGTAACCTTATCATTGCATTATTTGTTTAAGTAATTCTTACTTTTTACTTGCTGCGTAGTAATAAATTTAAAAACTGATTTCCAAACTTCTTACTTTATTTCAGAAATTAATTGAATGTTAAAACATAAGATATAATTTATGAGTAAGAAAATACGCAAGAAACTTACCTTTAAAATGCTTATAAACTCAAAAAAATAATCAGAAAAGCTTTTTGAAAACCCGTTCACAAAAGAAAATGTCAACTAGGTAATAACGAAATGTAAAATTTTTAAATTTAAGCTTATTCGTCTTTACCGTAACAATAAACGTTCAACAAATTCAGGAAATGGCTATAACCTTTATTTACATTTTCGTCACATTTGAAGTAATAAAGTTGCGATGTAAACGTTTGAAGACAGACGTTTGCGAGCGCAATAATGCTCATTGAAGTGTTAGAAATCCTTGAATACGTGACTTTCAATTATACGACCGAGTTTATTGTCTTCTGTATATTTATTTTTATTTAACAAACACAAAAGCTTCCTGAATTAAAATCTCTTTTACATTTGCTTTATGTAATAAAACAACCTAACCTAATAAAATACCAGTGAAATTCAATTCTGAACTCTAATTTTTGCAATTAACTTTTCAAATGTAGTTACAGACTCCTATTGAGCTTTACAATTATAAATACAAGTGGACTATATTCTTTATATTTCTTACCTTACCCTTACTAAATAAAAGAAAAAAAAGCCAAAAATATAATGTAAGTTTAGCTAAAAAGACGTTTGGTAGAGTTTGTACAAAATATATATAAAATAAATGAACAAATATTGAATAACAGGGTACGATACAAATAAAGTCATAAACAAACATCCTCTCTCGTAAATGAAATACGCATCTAATACCAATTACTTCTACTTTCGATAATGAACCAATATCTAAAAGCATTGCAATCAGCGCGATTGGAATCGAAAAAAATTACACGCCTAAGTATTTTCGTTTGCGGTATTTTAAGGTAACGTACATATGTTACAATAGCAACATCGGGAGCAAAAAGATTCTCATCTCAAAATTGCTCTATTCACTCCGCATCCGAAACCAATTACGACAAAATTAATGTTCCCTACTCGTTCGTGTTGAGCAATTTACTAACATTTCTCGCTCATATTTCGATAGTTTAGATTAATTCGCAAATGATCTTTCTCGTATCGTAAGGATCGTGTGTTAGAAATTATTTAGACAACAATGATCAAGCTTCTTACAAGAAATACAAAATTAATAATTGTTTTTTGATTTTTGGAATGTTCTTTGTTTAGGAAAAGTGAGCAAGTTCATCTAAAGTTTATATGAATTAAGAACAAAACTTAATTTGGAGAACTTCAACTGAATAGACGAATTCCCATAAATCGTTAAAATGATTCGTCGTACAGACACTTTTACCCAATAATTATTTAGTAGAATCATTAAAAATATAAGTAATCCTATTCACAGGTTTGCTCTTAACACATATTTAGACTCCCTGAAAATGTTTAATGACACGTAATAACTAGCGCATATATGGCAATTACTGCTTTTCTCGTTTTTTTTTATGGAATACACATCAAACCAGTACACGTATCTCCTGATGGAAAGCAATTACCGACGCCCATGGACACCCGAAACACCAGAACCGTCACAGGTGCATTGCCGGCCTCTGGGCGATGGAGGGAGGGGTTGGGCTATGGGCCTCCGGTATCCTCACTCACTCGGTGAAACACAGCGCAAACGCTATTTTACACCGGATTTCTATGAGGCCGTGGTATTGCATGGAGAAGTGTGGCTTTCCCACTATCCCAAATATTACTCGTTTTATTTTAAGAAAACGTACTTTTTGTACCTTGAACACAACTAATAGTGTTGTAAATAGTAAGTAATGGAGTGTATGTAATGGTAGCTTTCCAAAGGTTGAGTGTTAAATTTTAATTAATGATTAATGTATTCATAGAGGGACTATATAGGTCGCTATAGAACGCCGGTATTCAATCGCACCCATTGAGGCGTACGTAATTTCTGGTTAATTGTCTGTGGTAAAATTAAATAGTACTTGCTTATGTAAACCTACCGGTGCTACTAATTAGTCGTGTACTGTAAACATAATAGATGTTAGATGAATGTGTTATTAGAGTAGTCAATTAATTGATTTATATAAAACAGTTCTATAGAAAGTGCGAGTGCAAAGTAGAACAAAAGACACGATTATATTCAGGCGTTTGAACACGAGCAAAAGTCAATAATTATGAAATATATGTCTATTTAGTACCTAGGAAGTTCAGTTTTACTACTAATAAATATTACAATATTTTTTTGTGTTGAATATTGTATATACAAATATATACTAGAAATGTATCGAAATATAAAAATTTACATCTGTTGATATAGATATGCATATCGATTATACTTTTATATACTAGCTGATACACGCAACTTGGTCTACGTCTCTTGTCAATCAGTATCGGCTTTTACTAATATAAGCGTTTTAACTATGCTATCTAAGGCCCGCCTGCATAACACAGATTTGAAAAAAACCGGCCAAATACGTGTCAGGCCACGCATAGAAAAGGGTTCCTCAGTTACCATTACGTCATGTGAATTTAGACCGCGGGGTTGATGTTTATTACCATGAATATAATATAATTTTTACTTAATTTAAAATTTTTGAACAAAGTTTACAAGTAAGCGCATTTTACAAGTTAGGCCTCTATAACTCCGGAACTAACAAAGTTATCTAATTCGCTTAGTTTTCCTTTAAATTTCGTGACATGGGCTACCATTATGATTTTTGTTCAGATTTTTCAACCAGCCGTTTACCTTTCAGACGGGACGCTGTATTTTAATATTGTTATATTTTAATTTTATTCAAACTTAAATATATTGCAAAACGGATACCTAAATCAAAATATGTCAATTGATACTTTGACCTTGAACCCGCTGGGGACTTAAAAAAACGATATATTTCAACTCGCACTGTGTTTCCTATTTAATTGTCCATCCGTGTGTCGAAACCCTTTTTTTAGGAACGCATGGAGGTATCAAGCGGAAATTCATATCAAAAATGAGGTCTACTGACCCTTAGTAGAAGTGAAGAAATGAAACTTCTTAGTCAACGCAATAGAAAGATACAGCCGTTAATGCTACAAATTTTCGTCACTTGCACTTGGAATCAAAACCTACAGGTTAATCAGAATCTTGAAATGTCTTATCGCACAGATAAAGGAATAATTGCGAAAAGCATTTGTTTAATTATATTATATAATGTACATACAGGTTTGTACGGAACCCTCGGTATGCGAGTACGACCCGCACTTGGCTGGTTTTTTTTTTTACATAATAAATTTATGGAAATAGATGTAATCTTGAATGGATGAAATGGATAGATTTGAAAGTAATAATGTACCCTAATGTACTAATAAAAACACATCAATGTGAAAATATTTCATTAAAATCCATTCAAAAAGTTTCATTTAAATTTGCTTTGCTTTGCTTTGTCTAGTTCAAATATATTCCTCGGGGGTATCGAATCTTCTAATATTTATGCAAGTATACGCTGTCAGAACTGTTTACAGACACAAACAATCATACAGCTATAGCTACATAAATATTTCTCATTCTTACAAACTGTTCGTATTTTTTTCTGTAACTTTTTACTTTAATAAACTATCGGTGCCTCCATGCCACGTAGTTTTTGGAACAAAAAGTATTTCTTTGTCTGTCATCCATTGAAAGATTTACTATCCTTTTGTTTCATTCGTTTGAAATAAGAAAGTATCGTGAGACGAACTGTGAAGTAACAACCTTTATAACTTTTTCTCACACAAAAAAGTAGCTATGTATGTAGAAATGTATACTACTAACTGTGGTATACAATTATATTTTATGTATAAGTTAAATTCAATTTTAGTTACGGTTGTTTTTTTTGTTTTTTTTTATTTATTTAATGAGGGCTTAGTCACGAAGTGATTATGTCGTCCTCATAAAATACAACTTATGAACTATTTAACATATACATTTTAGCTATATAATACAGTGTTCTCGCTTTTTCCGTGCAGGGAAGAGCGAGAATGCTATTACATTCACCCACATTAAAATTAGGTTTACAAAATAATTGCTTTCTTTCAGCTTCGTTTCGGATGCATTCTATCAAAATATGATATACTTCTTTAACTTTGTTACAAAGTGAACAGTAGGGGGAACCAACCTTACCTTTAAGTCTGAGAGCCATGACTGCCTATGTATTTACGGTTGTTCTAAAACAATGAATCTATAATCCGTAAAAGCAAACAAAATTAGAGGATTAAAGTTCAACAATTTGTATGAAATCTTTAAAGTGAAATATCTCGAAATTAAAACAATTGTTAAGTTTATTTACTACTTAGGTTTCGCTTTTTTTAAATACTTTACATGAACAAGACTTACGAAATAAAATAAGTTGTAGTAAAGACAAACATAATTACAAATTTCAACAAAAAAAAAACAACCGACTTCAAGAACTTGACCAAATTACAAAATAAGACAACACGGGAAGCACCAGCTTTCAAACACAATAATAATCATCAAAATCGGTACACCCAGTCGAAAATTATGAGGTAACAAACATAAAAACAAAAATACAGTCGAAATAATAACCTCCTACTTTTTTAAAGTCGGTTAAAACTTACTCTAAGTTTAAAGTTTCCTCTAAGTTCCGACTTAAAGTTCAACAATTTGTAAACAAATCTTAATTATCAAATTTATTTAAATTATTAGATTTAGGAAATGGTATTTTACAGTGACATCTACAATTATAACCCTTCAACTATCTAGGTTAGTTAAACGCATTTAGCCCATTATTATAGTCAAAATTTTTGTGTAATTTGTATTTTCTTTATCTAAAATTGTCTACAACTGACAAATATGCCTTACATAGTTGTACAGTCAGGGTTATATAACGTATGTATATGAATAACAAGAATAGAAAATAATATTAATTACTCCATAAAACAGTTTAGTACTTTTATGGTATTAGAGCACCTGACATAGATAAAACAAATTTAAATTGTAATGTTCTGCTGGTACTTACGATAGGATATTCTGTGCTGTAAGTACCTATATATACCTATAACCGCTATAAGTAAAATAATAATTTGATATCTTCACAATACTCAACAATGTATACAATATTTAAAAAACAAAAATGGATTTACAGTTGAACGCGTACGGACAATTGCTCAACGCTACTGATACTGAGATTGGGAATAGCCCCATTTCTCTTTGCATAATTTTGATGAAATCGCGTAAGCGATGTCATTAGGGATTTCAATTACTTTTCCTTGTTCTACGTGTATTTACTTTGTGATATTTATTTTCAGGTTTTATTTTTGTGGTACAATCTTACATTAGCAAACTGAAGTGGCAGTGGGCTGGCCATATTTGCCGCAGAACCGATAACCAGTGGGGTAAACGGGTTCTTGAGTGGAGACCGCGTCTCGTCAAACGTAGTGTAGGACGTCCACAGGCCAGGTGAAGTGATGATTTACGCAAGACGGCTGGCAGGAGCTGGGTGCGAGAAGCCGATGATCGAACTAAGTGACGTGCAATTGGAGAGGCCTCTGTCCAGCAGTTGACTGCGATAGGCTGATGATGATGATGACGATGAACCTTATATTGTAGTTTTTGAGTGAAACTTGCCTAATAAGACTATTTTTTAATAGGCAACACTAGGCAACCCCGTATTGTCATGTGCCTATAACGATTACCATTATGATTCCTTAAGTATTTGGTCAACATCAAGAAACTTAAGATTAATAAATAAGAAAAAATAACAATAAGGATTGTGTAACTTTACCAACTTACGGACTAATATTAAAATATATTAAAGACTTAAACAATACCAACATAAAACTCTGGAAACCTGTAAACACGAAGAAGCGTAAAACAAACTGGCCCCAATTTGCAAATATTCTGTGCAATGTGCAAAATGTGCAAAAAACACAAAGAACACCCAGAATCAGAATAACAATTTGCGAATCACACAGTGTTGTCCTATGTAGGATTTGAACCCACAACACTTAGCGCAGTAGAAAGCGGCGTGGCGACCACTTAAACCACTAGGCCAACCGTGCAGTTAAGTTTTGGCATTTAGGCAGGGCCTTGCATAAAAAAACCCTTTTTAAAAAAATTATGTGAGCCATGTCACTTGGGCCCAGATCTACAAACGCTACGGCGGACATTCAAACATACATAAACAGCCAAAAATAATATTCTTCCTCTTGGCTTTGCCCTAATCGGATAAATATGATAATTTTACTATCTATGTATGTGAGCACTCACATACATAATCGATGTATGTAAGTGCAAACATACGTGGATTATGTCAAAGGTATAAGAGGTTAAACCTTAAGCAAGCAAGTTGGTAGTTTAATAAAATCTGAAATACATAACTCAGTTACGTATTTTATTATATTACAGATTTACGTATTATATTACAGATTTCATTAAATAATTAGTTTGAGTGACTTCGAGGATCTTCCTTAACAGCTTGGAGACCTCGATGCGGTGACTATTGTCCTTGTACTGGGGGACTTGAATACAGAGTCCATTGCGTAGGGTTCCCCCAAGGCGGAAGCTAAGGGCGAGGCCATAGTGGAGTGGGCGTGGAGGCTCTCCAGCCGATCATCGTCGAGTGGGCAGGGCGGCAGCACGGGAACTTTTCCTTCCGACTGACACAAGTCTTTTCCGGGCACGGTTGGTTCAGGACGACCTCCACTCGGACCCAATTCGCCGACGGCGTACCAAACCGCGGAGGCGCGCTTACCAGCACTTCATTATTGCCAAATATGACAATAACAAATAATAATGTGTATAAAAACAATACTGTTTACACTCCCCAATCTTTTCATTTTAGCAAAATCCTTTTATTCAACTGCGTTTCTCACTTTCTTATCTTTCCTACCTTTTTATCTAAGCCAATAATAATATAACCATCTTTAATTCCAAAAGTTCACACATATAGGCGGAACTAAATTACTGTGGAGTGTCTGATACGCTTCTTCCCATACCTTAGGATATCTATTTCTGAGCCTATATGCAATGCATTATCCGGACAATATTCACATCATAAATTATGATACTAGAGTGTGCGTCTATAGATCATATGACGTGTTGCGGTGACGCGACTGTCATTGCGTCATTACGACTAATCGTGCGTAACTAACAAACGACGCGCTACAGAATATGCTCGCCGCTTTTGTGCGGCTGCCTTAACGTGTATGAAATATTAGACGTACGTAAATTTAATTAAATTTACTGTGCAGAATCATGTCTGCCTGAATAATGATATAAACATTATAGTGAGAAATCCTTGTCAGACTGTTTTATCACAGCTGTAATAACACCTGCGTAGATTTTTTGATATTTTCATACATAATTCAAAAAAACGTTTGAAGATTTTGATAGTCTAATTTTTTTCAAATTTATCAAACACCTATGAAATTGCCGTTTTGTATGCAATAAGTGAAAGTACTTATTTTTTCAAACTTTTTTATTTCTGTTATTCGAAGTAATCACCCATGCAATCGACGCATCTTTGCTAACGCATTGGCAGTTTATTGATGCCCTTCTTGTAAAAATCAGCTGGACGGGAGGCAACAAACTCTTCAAAGGCATTTTGTACTGCCTCTCGGGAATTGAATTTTTTACCCACTAAAAAGTTGTCTAAATTTTGGAAAAAGTAATAGTCGGTAGGTGCAAGGTCTGGTGAGTATGGCGGATGAGGGAGAGCTTCCAACCCCAGCTCTTGCAGCTTGGAGACTGTCTGTTGCGCAGTATGGGGTCGCGCGTTGTCGTGAAGGAGCAGTGGGGACGACGGATTGACCAAAGCTGGTTGCAGATGTGCAAGCTTCTCCATCATTCTCTCCAGTTCTTCACAGTACACATCTGCATTAATGCTCATGCCGTGTTGTAAAAAGCTGTGGTGAATCACACCCGCACTAGACCACCAAACAGTGACCATCACCTTTTTAGGGGTCATTTTTGGTTTAGGGCATTGCTTTGGTGCTGAACCAGGGTCTAACCAACTTGCTGAGCGCTTTCGATTGTCGAACAGAATCCATTTTTCGTCGCACGTAACTATTCGTTTCAAAATTCCTTCATTTCTTTGCCTGTTGAGCAGCAAAAGGCAGGTCTCGACGCGTACGTTGCGCTGGCGATCGTTAAGGTCGTGGGGCACCCATCTATCAAGCTTTTTTACCTTGCCAATTTGTCGCAAATGGATCAATATTGTTTTGATGCTTACATTATAAGCTGCTGCTAGCTCAGCTGTAGATTGAGTTTCGTCAGCTTCCACAATCGCTTTTAATTCATTATTGTTAACCAAAGTCTCCGGACGACCACGAGCTTCATTTTTCAAGTCAAAATTTCCAGAACGGAACCGGGAAAACCAATAAAGGGTTGTGCGTTCGTTTGTACAGTTCTCTCCGTAAACGTTTTTGATGTTAAATGCCGTTTGTGTCGCGTTGGTGCCACGACGGAACTCATATTCCATAATTACACGAATTTGTAAAGTATCCATTATGACGAAAAATGTTCAAATGTAATGAAAATACAACGCTAATCAAAAAACAAAAGACTGAGTTTGTAAATAGAATGTCATGGTTTTAAAACAAAATTAATTTGAATTTAGAATACAGAGTCATTACAACCTTTTTTTTATTTGAAATGACCAGTACTGAAGAAACGCAATTTCATAGGTAAAGACCTATTACATTATTATAAGACAACCGAAATAACATACGTGTAAAAAAATGTTTCTTTAAAAGTCTTCAATGTCTATACCAAATCTATTCTGTATCATGGAAATGAGATGGTCACTTATTTATTTTTAAATGGTCCGTGTTGAGTAGTAATACACAATCTCAAACATAATTACTTTGGACTTTTGGATAACAGTTCTTTGCATATTTTTATGTAAAAGCATCCCACTAGGCCGCCACAGTGTGGGTCACATTCTGTAATGTCGACATGCGTAATGCGAATGGTGACTACTATTCTTGTAATCTGCTTGTGATTTCCATCTGATAACGTCATTTTGGCAGCTTTAACCATAAAAAAGGATTAACTTTTAATTACCGTAAATGTGGTAATTTATTCCACTTGAGTAATTTTAAGAAATTAAACCTAAATTTTGGGTTAATTTCATACATAACCCACATTGTATAGCAGTGAACCATATATCATGAAGTAAGGCTGAAAATTAAAAATTTGACATTATATACAATTTACAAAGAAATGCTGATTTAGCGTTATGATATCGAGTTAGAGTTGTACAGTATAGCCAGTCGCCACTCGCCAGTTGTATTGTAACCGAACCGCGGCACGCACGTAAATTAATACGTACCTACTGTGTAATATCATTTTTTATTTCATTCTTTAACACGCAAGTATTTGCATACTAGTGGGGATAGTCTTATAAACGAAACGAAACGTACAATACTATGTCTTTTAGCTTTAAGACAATTATTGTTCATCTCATTAACCGGATAATGCTGTCAGTCATGAGCGTCCTTGGAAGGCCTAATCCAGAAAATTATTGAACGATTAACAGTGATTGATGAATCTGCTTTAGTATCTTTGTTTATAGTTTCTTACAACTAAAATAAACATTAAATTATTTGTGTAGGCGTGAAAGTATAATGAGAAGCATAAATTATATTATCGTTCAGTTTCAAGAACTTTGAAGTATTTAGGTCAACGGTTTAGAATATTCAATTAACTACGATTTTTTTTATATTTTTCTCACTTTTGACGTGTTTGGTACCTAAATTTTATATGAAAATTTATATTTTACACACCTGTACTGCTCATTAGATAATATATTTCGCAAATACTTTGCAGAAATACAGAAATTCTTCCCGAAAAAAGGTGCTATTTAGGCGGAGCGATGGAAAATTATTCTGAGTCTGCCTAAGCTGCGGGATAACGCTAATATATATCAGATATAATATTTGTGGTTTCACCCGTGTGGGTATTAGATTTGATGTTATATTTTAGGATCTAACTTCGGTAAAAATATTTTTACCTACGTAGATCTTTATATTCACGAAATAGGTAGGTATGTAGTTGTGAAAATCTTTTTTGTTCAAATCGGTTTCATTGTGGTCTGTAATCGTTTTAATGCACGCTGTCTGGTTCATGCAATATTCTGAATCTATTTTATTTATTGGTCTGGATACGGATTTAATAAAAGTCGAGTTAAACGTTTGAATGTGCTATCGATTTTAAATAATTCAATATAACAGTTTGATACGGCGATTTTAAACCATCAGAACTTACATTTATATACAGTAATATTAAGCACAATAAATTAGCGGAACAAGTAAAAAAATCCTTGAAATATGGAGAACGAATCAATTCAGATTAAGCTTGTGGGGTTTTCTAAGAGTGACTAAAGATACTGTCACTGTGTCTAGCGCCTACTTGCATCATCATACCAATTCGAAGATGCCATAACATAGTATTTCCTTTTCCTTATGTTTATATAAATTCAGTGTAAAATTTGATGATTTTATCCCGTAGAGCAACGTGGTAGGGAATAGCCATACGCAGGCGATCCCCTTTGTTAAATTAAAACCCAAATTAGCCTATGCATTAAACTGTTATGACACAATGTGTTTACTTGTATTTATAAATAATATATTTGTTATGAGTAAATTCGTGGTGACAATTGATTGTTTTTGTATTCGAGTCTAAAATGATACACATTTTAGAGTCGCATAGAAAAGCAATCGTCAATGAAGATTTCCACTAGCTAAAAATTGACTGTTGGTTCTTCAAAAGACTTATACCTGCTCCCCTCTGGTCCGCCGGCCTGTATAGCTCTATGATTTTATCCAGATCACGGCTTTTGCTCTGCCATGTGCCAAATTTTTAAGGGAACTTGAACTTGACACTTAAATAACTTCACTTACAACATTACGGGCAAACAAATGAAGGTAAAAGTAATCTTGCATTTAGATGCAAGATTACTTTCACCTTCATTTTAATTCTCTTCATTTAGTTAATTTTCTTATACATTCAAGATGATCACTGATAGAGTTTACTTGAATGTATAAGAAAAATAACTTTTAAAGTTAATTTGAGTCAAGTAAGACTTACGATTAAAATAGTAGCACGATTTAAATAGTTGTTACTGAATTATTTATAATAATCTAAATTTATTTAATAGATTTTACTTAAATGCTTTTAATATTTAAAACTCACTAGCCCAGATTTGGTCTGTACACGCAATAAATTTATATTAATTTACTTTTAATCTTCTCCAAGACGAGTGTGATTCCGGATGACTAGACCAAATCTTGCATAATACGAGTATGCATGTATTTCTTAGTCCCGTGGCCATTATTATCGAGGCTGTGCAAGAATACGTCTACTTCGGCCTTTGGCTTGATCGGCAGGCCGAAAGAAGAATACGTCTAGGCTGAGCAGCATATGAGAAGCTTCGGAATATATTCGAGTCGTCGATCACGCAATCACTGAAAGCCAAGATTTAAGACCAAAGTATACAACTAGTGCATCTTGCCCTAGCCGAGATGTAAAAGCTTACTGTTAGACTGGTCCACTAGTTTAAAGTAGCTCAGAGTGCGACGTAGCGTGCGATGCTGGGTGTTTCTTTAGTCGAAAGAATTTGTAACGTGATATTTCGAAAGAGAACTGGAGTAATCAATATTGCACGAAGGATCAGCACGCTTAAGTGGAAGTAGGCTGGTCATGTCTCTGGTACTCTCGCTGGTACCGAAAAGTGTAGACTACGATTACCCTGACGAGATGCGCTCTGCGGCTCGATGGACCGACGACTTGAGGAAAATGACTGGCAACGGATGTATGCGGATTACCCAAGACTCCCGGTCTTCCATTCTGGCCTTTGTTCAGCCGTGGACGGCAGTAGGCTGAAGAGACAATCTAACGTTTAACGCAATCTCGCTTGAAGAAAACATTTTTCTATCATTTAATGTGAAACATGGAAGCAAAATAAACATAGTTTTCAAAACTAATCGATTAAAAAGTAATAGTATTAAAAATCAGTCGGTTATTCATGATAATTATTGAAAAAATATGTATTAAAAGAATAGCTGTGAGTTTTTAATGAAATTTTGAGGCAGGATAGACTAAAGATATATTAAAATAGGATTTTCATTGAAAACGGAATCTTCGATATGAAAAGAAGCTAACTTTTGCACGTATGAAACAAAAGCCGCCTAACAAAACCGTAGCAAAAATGGTTCGCTTGTCAAAAGCTTTATGCAGCAAAAGTGCAAAACTGGTCTGTTTTCAATCGCAATACCACTTTTATTCTACACAGCTTATTTTTAATCGAATTTGATAGCAATCAATAGAGGGAGCAGTGTGAAACATATGAAAGTGCACGAAATATATCATTTTTAAATATAAAAGCAGTATTTCGTAAATTAACAAAACCTGTTAATCTGCAGTAACTTCTTTATGTTTGGCCCTGCCAAAGTGACAACTTTGTCTGATAGAAACGGTAAGCGGAATCCAAGAGTGGTGGTCACCATACTTATTGCGAATGCCGACAATGAAGCATGATGACACACTATGGCGGATTGAATTTCTGTGCGAGGGTAGTACCGCCCCGGTCGAGTGGCTTTACTACCAGCTTTTTTTTATATTCAGGTAATTCATAAAATGTAACCTTAAAAGTCCCACATTAATTGTTTTCCTTTTTTTTACCAAAATATTATTCTTATTTCAAAATTCGTAATACAACATCAAATATTTGTGTTTTGACAAATCAATATTTGATGTTCTTTTGTAGTACTGCAATACTTAGCTAGATATTACGTCAAGTCATATTTCATACAAAATACTACATCTCAACTCTGGTTTCCCTTGAACTAGTACCACGTCTCAAGTTTAAACAATAAATAATAAAATTAGACTAGTCAGTTTTTTTGTTTTTGTTTTTTAAAAGACAAGTCCCGTATTAGGAATATACATCCTGTGTCGCGGGGGACTTTACAAACATACATCTAACGGACACGAAGAACACCCAGACTCAAAACTACATTTTGTGGATCACACAAAGTGATGTTCCACGTGGGATTTGAACCCACGGCACTTGGCGCAGTAGCAAACAGCGTAGTGACCGCTTAAACCACTAGGCCAACCGTGCAGTCAGTCGTGCAGGCTTAACCCTTGATTGTTATATGTTACAACTAGATCAAAATATAATTTTCTCTACAATAAACGCTATATCTTGTTCTATTAAATAATTTTCAAGAGAAACTAAACGCAAATAACCACTAACAATTTGAAACTACAAGAAACAAGCTAATACGAAAAATATCAAGAAATACTTTATAGCCAGTCGACAAACAAAATAAAGAAATCGTCTACGGTTGAGAGAAGCCGGCAAAACCGTGGTCAATGTTGGTATTTCCAGCAATAATTTTGCAGTTTTAAAACGGTATACAAAGCGAAACTCTTTTGTTTTTTTATTTTCTTCTATTCTATTGTGCTTTTGTAATACAACAAAGGAGTAATGAAATCATATTAAGAGCAATTCAAACGTATTATGGTTAAATTAATAAACATCTGTACAAATAAATACCTAATATTAAAGTGTTTGTACTTTAAGTTAAGTTTTCCCTGGATGCATATGTACTTTATAACCAGCACTAATATCAAAATCAATTATAAAAATATTGTCTGTTTGTTCTGATTATTCTCTGGAACGGCTGGACAGATTTTAACGTAACTTTTACTGGTAGATAACTCATGATAAAATTGTTTTTATAAAGGGACAAATAAATCTATAAATCGAATAGGTAGTTGATCAATTGATGTGTGTTAGGAGACTATCATACCTACATGTCAACATAACATTTATACTCCTGGTATGTAGTAGGTACACAGTAGTGTATGGGGTATACACTATGTTAGTTACTAAGGGTTTTTTAATTTTTTTATTGAGTAGGGGGCAAACGAGCAGACACATCACCTGATGGTAAGCGATTACCGCCGCCAATGGACACCCGCAACACCAAAAGCGTCACAAGTGCGTTGCCGACCTTTGGGGGATGGGGAGAGCGAATGGGGGAGGGGTTGGGGTATGAGCCTCCGGTATCCTCACTCACTCGGTAAAACACAGCGCAAGCGCTATTTCACACCGGTTTTCTGTGAGGCCGTGGTATCACTCCGGTCGAGCCGGCCCGAATTCATGCCGAAGCGTGGCTCTCCCACGGAGGATAATATATAACACACATACTTAAACAAATACGGGTAGGCTCTACTCAGTACCATAAGGATACCACGGCCTGACAAAAACTGGTCTTCGTGAATAATCATGGTAGTCACTCAACAACAGGTAACCCGTTTGTTTATTGCTATATGATAAAGTTATTAATGACTAAAAATCATTAGGGATCACCCAGTGGTCTATACTCCTCTTTTGGGGTTTTAAACTCCCCTGTTATTTCGTAAAAAGGGGTACAATGTATTTACTTTACTTATTATTATATAGATCTTCCAACCCAGTTGGTGACCACACCATGGAAGATTATGATCACCCTCCCAAAAGGTAACTATTCTATGTAAACCAAAGATTTATTTTCAACAAACAACCGTAATGCGTCTAATCTATTAGAATATTTTTTCAATGTATACGAGACGGGATGTACGTGAATAATTTGTAAACGATGGCGATGCCGACTCGTCCGTCATATTCGTCATCAATCATCTGAAGCTGAACCCACAGCTTACACCTGCGGCTGGTACATGATATTTAGACATTCTGTAACTTAATCCTGTGAGGGATTTAGGTTACCTGTTCTATTCGTTTAGAAGGAAATATCTTGATTGATTTACTTAATACATACTGCCAATATTTTGAGATCAATCTAGACATAAACTAAGCAAAGGAAAGGATCTAGTACACTAAACATGAACAAATTCCTCGATCTATCTAAATCGATGTTCTTCATTTAAAACATTGATTAAATCAAAAACATTATCGAATGGCCTAAACACATACCATTTAAGCTCATTCTTACAAGTACCTTAAAACTACTTGTCAAATCTCATTCTAATATAAATGTGATCACATGACAAGTACCAGCTGCCGAAGAATCATCAAAATTGTTACACCCAGTAAGAAGTTATGAGGTAAAAAACACAAAGAAAAAAGTAAAGTCGGTTAAAAATAGATAAAAAATGAAAAAACATGCTCACAACACAAAAGCGTCATGAACAATGTTGTCTGATAAAATAACCGAAATTATAAAAAAGGTATTTTTCCATTAGAGTCTAGTAGTTGATAAAACTCAAGGACTCTTGAATTTACTATTTAGTGGTAAATATGTTCAAACTTTTTGTGACTAGAGCAGAAAGCATTCATTTTACAGACCAGGTACCTACTCCTCCTTATCATTAGCCGAAATCCAATAGGTACTATCCAAATGTTAGAGAGACAGGGATGATATGTAAGAGGAGGCTAAAAACAGACAACAGTATTTTAGTTATAAAAAAAATTACGAGTATATTGTGTCAAAATTTGAGCAGTTCAAAATTTTAGTTAATTATAGATAAAATGGCTTTCTGACTAAGTAAACAATATAATTTATATATATATTTATATATATATATATACATATATATAAATGAACTAATTCACATACTAAACAACTATTTTCTATTTCAATAAGCGCCAACATAAATTAAGTCTGTATCCTTCTAAAAGAACGTAAATAGCTTACAAATTTATATCTCAATCACTATATCTCAAGTTGGCGGCATATCGCACAACAGTGTCAACTTATTTCTCCCTTGACTTTCGAGATACTCAAATAAGTGTCCAATTGTATCGCACACACTCGTTGCTACAAATTACAACCGTACAGAAGCGTGCGGTGTACGTTGTTCGAAAACCAACCCTTTTTATTGTTTTGCGAAACACGAAATGTTTTCTGCTATTGTTTCAAAAAGTGACTCTTTATCTTTTTTAATGTTATATGGATTAAATAACCCGTGATGTATTTCTGTAAATGGATTAGTTCTACGTTAATTGCTTACATGAATTTTACACGTTACATTTGATGAAGATTTCTTTGTCATTGTTTGTTATCTAATATTGAAGTAGCTGGGCCCCATAGTGTTACCCGCAGTACAACAACAACTGCGGGTAATGCTGCGGGGAAATGCTAGTCTAAAAAGTAGCCTAAGTTACTCCTCATATCATCAGCTATGTACCAGTGAAAATACCGTCAATATCGGTCCAGTCTACGGACAGACAGACGGACAGATAGACAGATAAAAATTATAAAAAAAAAATTTTGGTACATGTACCGTGTATACACACATACATATGCATTTAGTAAAAAGTAATTTTGATATTACAAACAGACACTCTAATTTTTTTTTATTTGTGTAGATAAGGTTGTAGAATAAGACTGTTCATAAAAACTTTAGTACTGCTTTACATTAAATGTTAATTCGTTTATATCTAGAATATAAATTATAGGCCAGTTTTATGTTATATTCACAATCATCATCATCTTCCTAGCCTTTATAATCACCAAGATTATTTGAAGTCGATAACTAGACTTAAATAGTAATATTTGGATATTAAATAGGGGTTACTAGTCTGATTAATTAGTCTATTTTATTGGATGTAGCGCTTGACATCGACATGAAAAGTCACTTCACTTGTTGATATAGACCCCCATTGAGGTTAGACATTATTAGACACTCTATATATATATATGTATGTACGGACGACTCGTGTTGTGAGGGGTCAGCATTATGATGTGTCACCACCGCTATGCATCTCGTAGATATCGTAAGAGCCGATTAAAGGTACTCCCACATAGGAGTTATATAACGTTAGAGAATGTTGCTTAATATTTGTTATCTACGTTTTTTACAAATTATAATAAGTTATAAATTGTTAATGATGTTACACAACTTCATGTAACAAACTGTTACAAATAATTACAACATAATATAACAAATTATAACATTTCAACAGTGCAAAAAAGAAAAAAACTTGAAAGTCTGTTGTAATGGAAATAATTGTACATATGTATGGGTAGTGGGATAGATAGATAAATATTGTATTTAATATCCAGTTTCTTGTACTAGTTGTAATACAACTATAACGATACGTCTGCTCGTTGGGCCCCTACTCCATAAAAAAGGCTTTTTTTAACTTTAAAAAAATGTTTTTAATTTTTTAGTCTTACTTTTTTATAGAAGACTAGCTGAACCCCGCGGTGCTACCCGCGGTACGATGATAACTGCGGGCAACGCCGCGAGGCGAAGCTATATCTTTATAAATAGTAGCCTATGTGTTATTCTGATGTATAAGCTATATTGTGGTAAAGTTTCATTCAAATCCATTCAGTAGTTTTTACGTGAAAGAGTAACAAACATCCATACATACATACATCCATACTTACAAACTTTCGCCTTTATAATAGTAGTAGGATATTAAGGTATACAAATGATTTATTGCTTTCTATTGAATATACAATAACATTTCTGATATTAACACATTATATACCACAGTTCTGATATTAAGAACTAAAGTAAAAGTGATAAATATCGTCGACTTCCAATCATTGATAGAAGAAACAAAGTATTCGTAAGTTTCTAGTTCTCCAGGAAAGTTTTGTATCATTAGATGACTGACATATCTTTTGACATATAGTGAATATTACACTAAGCACTTAGTTTGAAGGTAAACAAATATAAAAGGTTATATATTTTCTTAGTTTTTGAATTCTTAGAGAACGCTTAATATAATTCTAATATTAACGTTTTAGTAAAATAATATAGTTCAGCGCTATATTCCCAAGAGAGAAATTAATGACTGCCCAAAGAATGAAATTCAATTGTTTTTTCTGTGAATATTGAAATACAAAATGTTTTAAATTTTTTTCAGTAAAAGGTCGTCGTTTGTTTAAACAAAATGAAACGGTTCGCATTCAAGGAAAAAAGGGTACTTTACGATTTTGCTTTTACAGTAACTGTAAATTGTTTTCATTTACATAAAATTAGACTATCCTTTCTTCTCTATTTTGATCGCTTCTACGGTTCGTAATGTGGTTTTATGTAGCCTAAAACCTTTTTCAAGAATTTAGTTAGGTAATGCAAATATAAACAGATTAGTACGTAAAGCCAAAAATCTTCATTTCTTTTCAATCGTACTCGGTTCCTATTGGTCTAAGCGTGATTTAGCTATCCTATCTTAGGCACGCTAGCGAAACACACATTAGAAAATGAATAATAAAAATCTAATAATTTTGGAATTCCTTGTGAACAATAACAATGCAATAGATATGTTATAAAATAATATATAAATTGTCATCACTAAACTAAAATTTGTTGTTGAATTATATACTTTAATCTCATCCGCTTACAGTAAATTTTACGATATCTCACATCTTAAATTTTTTTTTTTTTTTTTTTATTTATACTTTATGCACATTATAGTAACAAAGGTGAACTTACTGCCGTAGGCATTTTCTACCAGTCGATCTTAGGGCGATGCAGAGCCAAACAAGGTAGATGCACAAACTAAAAATTTATACCGACTTCTCAACAAGGAATTCACCAATTAATAATAAATTTCTCATCGAGAAATCAACAAGATTAAGAATAATAAATTAAACAATAATTAGTAATAATTTATATAGATACACATAACATATACGTATTAAATACTTATACATACATAGGTACTAATATATATATATATATATACATGTATACACACAAACATATAATACATACATAATATAAATTCTAAAAGGGGAGAGAGTATGATGAAATCAGCGTGGATCCGATAGGGTGCTCAAGAAATGTCTCTGCAACAAGTGTTTAAAATTTTGTTTAGTTTTAGCCATCCTGATCGTGAGAGGGAGCTCTTTCACGATTTCACTATATTTAATTTTTTACCAACTAAAAGTCGATCAAAGGTAAACGCTTGTTTGTTGGAAAAAATCTAAACTCAAATGTAAATATTATGAATAATAATAACATAAGTTAAATTGGAATTTCAAAAAAGTTAGGTATAAAATGAAGACAACTTGCGACAAGCAAGTTTGTTATCCCAAATTCCTTATCCAAAAAACCTTAATTCTAATTAATCTCATTGAAATGTGTTTTAATGATGTAGGTAATAGCTATACGTTCTAATCTTAGTTACGACTTACAACAGAGTACAAGTATCGCAATAATTTTTTCAAATCTTTTTTTATTGTATAAGAGATTAATTACCAAACGGTGGTCCTAAGGGGCAGTTAGGAATAGAAAATGGCCCTTTTAAGTTGATTACGGGGTTGAAATTCGAAAAGGTTTTCATTTATAAAAAGGAAACTAGGCTATGAAAAAAGTTTAGCCTTAATTGCAGTGAAATCCATTTTTGTAAAAGTTTATAAAAATTGCAATATAGAAAATATAGCACAATGCCTGATGTGTATTAAACATCTAGATCTCGTAGTAAGAGGTGGTACTTAAAGTGATTATAATCGAAGTTTGCCAACAGTCCTCTACCGAAAAATCTCCAAAGAAGAATTAATGCGTTTCCGTTTCAAATGGTGCCTGAATTTCGCTGCAGATAAGATTTTCTAGTTTACAATCGTGTTTATAGAGTAATAACATAATATTTACTTTCTTTTTCTAAAGTTTTAAATGTATTTATATTCTTCTTTCTACTATACTGCGTGATACACAAATTGTTATTCTGATTTTGGGTGTTCGTTTCATGTATGATTGTAAAGTACCTCGCTAAACAGAATGTATATTCCTAATGAGAGAGTTGTAAACAAAAATAAAAGGATAAAAATATTTAATAGCAATAAATGTTGATAGGTAGTAAAGTCCGACCCGACCGGACTTCGCCCTGATGTACGTTTATAAATTTAAACAAAGTAATAATAAAGTCGCAATACTAGAGCTAGGTTAAAACAAAAATCTATAGACAAATAAAAAAGCAAATAATTATCATCCAAATCTTTATTAATCCGTACTTAATATTACAAATTCGAAAATAGTCTGTCTGTCTGTTCGTCTCTCTGTTACGCTTTCACAGCAACACAGCTCTACCGATTTAAATGAAATTCAGCATGGAGATGCTTTGATTCTTGAGGGAAGCCACTTAATATACACTCGTGCGTAGCCACTTGCAAAAGCTTGTTTATAATAAATACATCGATATTTATATTCAACTAAGCAGAGTTTTTCTAGCGGTTCTACACGCACGCAAAATATCCTAAATATTAAAATTATGTATAACTATACAGTAGGTATATACATACATGTAAATACAGTACAGACATTCTATGCCTATCACAGACACCAGCTCCTCACATTTCTAATCTAAACTGTGTAAAATGATTAGTTTTAAGTGTACCATAGTGAGGAGTAATTAAGTATTATTATTAAAAAAAGAATAAAAAAAACCTTTTTGAAACATAATACTAGAATATTTGATTACATTTTCATACGAACTTATGTTTATAATACATTCACGAGATTTTGGAGAATTACTTCATATCAGCTATCTATGTGACGTTCGATCCCATAAATTTATATGGACAACTACAAATTTGTGGTTACGTCCTATAACCCTACATAGATGTAGGGTTATAGGACGTATAACAATACTTAATTTTCGCCGAGGTCGCTAGGTTAATCACTGATATAGCGCATTCTAGAAACAACTCGTACATACAAGGCTATTCACCCTACCAAGAACGCGCCCGGTGGCAAGTCCGCTGAAAGCAACCGCGCAATATTCGACGCTATCGTTATCGACGTAAGGTTCATTATACCGTACCTCAGGAGATCAACGAGAACTTTCTGTGTGTGTTGTGAGCGTGTAGACGCCTCGAGCGTTGTTTGCGAATAATCTTTAAACAATATCGATTCTAATATTTATCATTATTTCATGTAATATATATATTTTAAAATAATATAAATATTTTCGGCAATCCGACATGCATCGTCACGTTTTCAGACTACATAACGTAGAAATGAATTTCTTTAAGATCTGTGGCTAATGCACTTGATAACGGTAGAAATCTCAAAACCATTTATAACATTTTACCAGCGGCGGATTTGCCAGTCTCCTTCAGGTGTACGATCAATTTATAATATAAATAAACGTGCGAAAATTTGACAAAAACAACGGAATTGAGATGTGTTAATGCACTCTTGAATATATTCAATGTCTTCTCATTACTATTGTTCAAGATAATTTTAAAGTAGTAAATCGAGATTTACTACTTTAACATTATCATGAACAATTTCATAAAACACAAACCAACGTACGGGAGCAACACCATTAAAATTTTCGCGTATAAAAATATAATGTCGTTCATTTATCTTCTTGAATGAATTAATATACTATTTATTCCCACAGAATTATGAATCCCCAGAGATATAAAGCGACACGAACAATGAGCTCTGTATCTTTTTATTGTGTAGTGACACGAAAGAATGAAAATAATGAATAACATGCTGAATAGAGCAGTTATAATATGTTTATGCCCAGCCACACAATGCTTATACGGCCGGTCCAATGCCAGGAAATAGTAATATCGAACACCACCATGTCAGGCTGTTGGCAATGAAATGAACAAAATTAAATGCAACATGTCGTATGTATACACTTTACATGCGACTTTATAGGTTACATTCACAGTTTTACAGCAGAATAGTGACATTAAAATCTTATAATTAGTGGAACGATAACTTATACAATATTATATATTTTATTTTATAATTTTAGGAAAACTTACAGCTAAATTATTACATTATACTAACTTAGTACGAAGAAAATAAAGGCCAATATGTAGGCTCTTTACATGTGCAAAGAGCCACATATGGGCCTTCTTTTTTCTAGTGTTAAATACTAACACTAAAATTAATATATAAAACTATAAAAGAATTCATCTATTGACTGTCGCAAAGCAGTGACATTAAAATCTTATAATTAGTGAAACGATAACTTATACAACATTATATATTTTATTTTATAATTTTAGGAAAACTTACAGCAAAATGATTACTCGTACATTATACGAACTTAGCACAAAAAAATAAAGGCCAATATGTAGGCTCTTTACATGTATAAAGAGCCATATGGGCCTTCTTTTTTCTAGTGTTAATATTTACCACATACAATTTTTTTGTAGTTGTAGTATGTGTTTCAATTCATCCCGATAATACTCCTCTACTACTATTTTGCATTCTCATTTCTCACAAATCATTTAAGGCACAACGGTCCCCATAACATGTTAAAATCAAAACATTAAGTAAATTTCTGCTGTAAAGCGGAATATTTAAGCCGAGTAACTTTATGCTGTTAACTTACTAAAAGTTTAAGGTAATAAGTCAGATTCGTCTCATGATGCAAGATTAACATTAACATATACCTTGAAATTTGAACTTGAAATGTTTTAATTTTTATCTGAAGTTTCCTTTAAGTTATTATATAGGAACACATACCATTACATATAAATGTATTTACGAGTATTTTATACATTTTCGTTATCTTTTTTACTGTGTGGGTTGCTCGTGCTCAAGTTTTACTCGGTTATTTTTCTAGATACATCGATTTATCACTATTAATTTATAATATAAAAAATAATATGTATTTGTATCTCTGATCAACCATTTTATGTGCTAAGGAAATGTTCTAATTTCGTTTAAATCACAGAACCAACAAACGCGCAAAAACTAGTATCTAACAACACAAGTCCTACTACATACCGTACCGTTATAATTCAATCCTGAACTGGAAAGGACCAAAAAAATTCATTTGTGCAGGACATGTCATGAGATTAAACCGCATGAGTTCGAATATGTTCACAACGTTTTGTTGTTTATATGTAACTGGAGTTCATATGTCAGTCTCTAACTAACTTCAGGGTTACCGGTCACAATTGCTTTCCATAGTACTATAAATATTCAAATACTAACCATTGCCCACTGTGGGAGAACGGGTATAATGTTCCACTCAACACAAAGGGAGGATCCTCCGACCAGGCGAGGTGATCATGCCTGGCGGGCTACTGCCCAACAGTTGATGTTGGGATGTTGTATATATGATAATCGGCGCGGGAACTTTATTTGCGCGATTCAGGATTGGGAGTTACTCCGTGTAGTGTAGTTTGTAGGTACAGTGCGTTACTTCGTAGTTCAGTGTATCTTCGGTAGATGGCGCTGTATGTGGAGATCGCCACACCCACGACTTCGTAATGTGTTCCTATTGCATATGTATACATTATTACGGTCCTTTTTTCAAAAGGCCAACCCAGATCCTATATTGAACTCGCATAGATTTTTATTACTTTGTAACTTATCAATGTCACCACCTTTGTTTCGGCATTTACTTCACGTGTAAAAATATATAAAATATATCTGTAAAGATTTACTTACGGAATAAATATAATTTATCCTACTAATATTATAAACGCGAAAGTTTGTGAGTATGTAAGTATGTTTGTTGCTCTTTCACGCAAAAACTACTGAATGGATTTTGATGAAACTTTACACTAATATAGCTTGTACATCAGACATACATACATACATACATAGGATACAATTTATAGTATAATATTGAATAGGGGGCAAACGAGCAGACGTATCGTCGTATGGTAAGCGATTACCGCAGACCATGGACACCCGCAACATCAGAGGCGTTACAAGTGCGATGCCGGCCTTTTAAGAATGAGTATGCTCTTTTCTTGAAGGTTTGAAAGTCGTATTGGTCCGGGAATACCGCAGGCGATAGTTCATTCCACAGTTTTGCCGTGCGAGACAGAAAGTTTCGGGAAAAGCGCACAGATGTGGACTGCCAACCACCTAGATAATGGGAATGAAATTTCTGTCGCGTAGGACGATGGCGGATAGAGGCGGCAGGGATCAGTTCAAACAATTCCTCGGAGCATTATAGCATAGTTATTTATATTCTTGTCCTTTATTTTATATTATTTTTGTCATTTATTTTCCATGAAAAACTTTTACCCCTTATTTACTAGTCTTTAAGGGGTTTACTTACCAAAAAGCATTATCTGACATTGTTAACCAAAGCGGTCTAGGCCTTATATTGATGAATAAGTTAGTCAGTCAGGTCAGGTAATTTTTTTGTCAAAGTTTGTTCTAGATTTCTCAGGATAAGCTATTTGGAGTTACTGGTAGGCGACCTTAACCTGCTCGAGCTATACCTTCCAATCCTTAATCCATCCGTATAAACAATATGAGCTTCTTAACTATCTTCCAAATTTTTTTTTCTTCCCATTTCTAAAATGCCTGGTTAACGGCAATAGGACTGAAATCATAATCGCCAAAATCTTAATATTTAAATTTTAAGAATACTCTCTCTAAATACTCTAAGCATCAGTAGGCGATGATGAGAAGTAATTTTTTGACGCTTTCATGTAAATATTGTTACTCTAAAATTATAATAAATTTATTCATAGATCTTTAATTTTAAAGACCTGTCTAGCTTTTATTTAACTGTGTCTGAAAACTACAAAAATTCTGAAACTACTAACTCGCTAGACTTGAAGCACACTTTTGATAGAACTTACAGATTGTTTCACTTTTGGCATTGCTCGAGAGCTAGATTAAGAAGATAACATGAAATATAGCAATTGGCAAAAGTGTAGGACACAAAGTATAGAATATACATTGTGAACAACAAGTCTATATCGAGAACTAAATTCGTTAAAACTATTTACAAGTCGAAGTCTCAAAATTGTAATACATAAAATTTCTACTACAGCATGTATATCAAGTTATTTTCATGCTATACTTTTATTAAAAAAAAAACACTAATGAAGTTAAGAACCTACTACTTTTTGAAGTCGGTTAAAAATACATATTCACAACGATTTAAAACTATATCTGAGTCACATAATATTATTGCTAACATAATATGATACAAAATGACTATCCTTCAGCATCATGGCCTGGTCTGGTGATGGATTAAGAATGCGAAGTCTACTAAGGGAATAAAGTATGCAGGATAACAGTACCTCAAACAGAAGGAAAACTTAAACACTATACAACAGTCTGGCCAGCGTGGTACTATAAGTTAAAGTTCTCTTTTTAAAGAGAAGTAGGTTATAAAATATGAATTACATTTTCAAAGTACGTAAAACTACTACTTAAAACAAGAACCTAATACTGAAACTAAAGGAAACAATACTGGATACGCCAGTATCATTGCCTTTGTTTTCACATGTGAAATGCTTTTACAAATATATGCTGTACGGTATAAGCAAAACATTGTAAACTATAGTCACGTTCTAAATGCTTATATTATACTAACGTTTTAGTCGAGTTAGGGATTTTGCTAAGCACTAAACGGTTTAGCGCTCAAACACGTTCGCTATACTGCACGGGTAACTTTTATGTTAAAAGTTGAAGGTACATCCTTTTTTAAGTAATGACATTTTGTCGGCACTTACGAAGCACAGAATTCTGTTCTGTTGGCGCATAATAGTCACTTTTTGACCTCTTTAGTGTTTATGATTTTAGCTTTTTAACTGAACTTTTTACACAAAGAGTTATCGTTTGATGTTTTTTGGGGTCGGAGTATATTAGGTATAGGAGGGCAAACGAGCAAACGGTTCACTTTGGCTGGCTTACTATCGCCGCATATAAATTCGCAAATCAGTGGTCTTAATTACGTTGGCAACACTCCCCCAAAGCCGAACAGGGATATGCCCGGTGATCTTACTTTCTCAGCGATTGCACTCACTCGTCATTATTACATTTCATTCATTACTTTAAAACTAAAGTATAACATTTATTATATTACTTCGCTTTCAGTGTAACATCGCCTTAATGAGCGACATTTTTGCAAATGTATATCATTAGTCTGCTTATTTCCCACTCGACCCATATCGCTGCGGGTTAATTAATCGAGTCTTCTTAGCTATTATTTTATACCATACTCGTATAAACTCTCTTTTAACGCGTACAAATTTTCAAAAATGGATAAAAAATCAGATACAAATACTCGACCACATCAGACATTAATATCGTAAATGTATGTACGTATATGTATCTACCTATGTCACTTTGGTAATTGAGAGATAATCGATTATACTTCTTGTTTTCTCTGCATAACCCAATAGTTGACTGATAGAAAATGCCGTAGGAATGAAGTCTGCTAATGCATCAAATGTGCTTGATGTATATAGAAACCAATTAATCTGTTTATTTCTTCAATTATTTATTTATTTTACGTAATTTCTTACACAAATATTTATATTTTCAAACGTTTTATTACATGTTAAACTATTGTAATATATTTATAGTTTTTTGTACGTAGGTGAAGTACACGTTAGTTTTATTAGTAATCAGGAATATTTTGTTCACAGTTGCGTTCAAGGAGATTACCTGAAAGTATATTCAGAAGGCGGTGTTCACGGGCCGGGACCTCCTGGAGTAAATGAATATTCTGCATGGTCGAGAATCCTATGTGGCAGTAGAGTAGATGCTCCACCAGCTCTTTATTCTCATGGACCTCTATTGTTACTAGAGTTTCACACAGCCGCTAAAGTTACCAATTCAACGGGTTTTGTGGGGAACTTTAGATTTATAGACAGAAGTAAGTTGTTATAGTAGGTACATCTTTTCATCATCATCTTTTAAGATTATGATATCTCGGCAGTGTATATTTTTAGTATCATTTTAATATTTTATATTTCAATCATACAGCAAAAACTTTAAGTCGAGTATAGTAATACCATAAGTACATATAACGGTGACAATTAAAATCAGACACAATCATGTAAATTCGAAAAATATTTTAAATTTATTTTATTTAGACCAGGAGAACGTATTTTGATATTTGGTATCGAAAGAAATATTTTAAATTACAATTTAAGTTAACTATCCTGACCTCTTAGCGTTCAGATAACGTCATTTCCATACATTTCTTAGTTTTCTGATTATGTTTATGTTTATAGAATATCAGCTCGGTTAAGGGGGGCTGGTCGATGAAATATAACAAAACATGCAAAACATCCACTAGGTGTTCTCTAGTACTAATAACGATGTCATATTGGTACATACACACACATACATAGTTCATAGTTCTAAACATAGTTCAGTTTGACGACACTTTAAAAATAAGATTAAATGTTCACCCTGATACTTTTTCTTAGTATGTCGTTAATTTTTATTATAGCCATTTTTGGGACTAATTCAGAGCTGTCTGTCTCTGTCCAATACAATCAGCGCCCGGTCTGGTTAGCGTAAATATACCATTAATTTTGCTAATGTTACAAATGACTTGAATAATGACGGTGCTAAATAAATGATTTGAAAGCATCCGGGATTTTGCTGATTAATTGACCTAAATCTGTATAATTTTTACTGTCTAATAAGAGACTTGAAGGTTGATTGTTTTGATGAAATATTATTAAGATTAATTTTGGAAGTATGGATCTAAAACTTGCTTTAAGGCCAATCAGTTTTCACGACGTAAAGAATAAGTTCATTTCATAGTTTGTTAGTGTTATGGTTTTCAATACAATTGTTACTTAAATATTATATTATACTAGCTGACCCACGCAACCTCGTTTGCGTCTTCTATTGCCCGTAACGTGAAAATTTCCCCCCGTTTTTGAAAAAGTCTTCATTGGTGCTCGCTCCTATTAGTTTAGCGTGATGTTATATAGCCTATAGCCTTCCACTTACAATATTGATATTAAATCTTGTATTTAATTTTAGACCACATAAAGATCCTTTTCTTACAAACAAAACAAAGATTTAACTCACGTACCATATTGAGTTCTATCCGTCGATATCTGAAGTTTTCCAATTTTATAAAACTTGTGTGTCTGTTGCTAGGAAATTTCGAGACAGATGGCGTTCGAGTTTCGGAGACGTGGTGCGATTATTTGTTTCACTCACAGCCAAACAGACCGGCTCATGGAAGATTGTACAGCCCTCGGTATCCGTCTAGTTACCCTAGTAATGTAAGATGCACTTACCATTTTAATGGAAGGTAAGTTTAGTCGTTAGTTTTAAATAAAGTTTATGAATTTTTATTAACTGAATATTTTCAGTAATTGTTACTTTGTACTTGTAAATAAATGAGTAGTAACTAGTATTTACTAAATTTATATTTACAGTTTATTTAAGAAAATTATATTGGCTGAACTGTAAACGTAGAAATAGATGTTAATTTTAGTATTGTGCATAAATATACCTTTAGTTCATACCGCCTTTAAAACTAAAACCGAACAAAAAGTTCTGAACTAATTCTAGAGCGAATAACATTCCTATAATAATTATAACAATGAAACTTGTTTGTTAAACTAAACAGAAACTTATTATTTTAGGCAAAGCGAACGGATCAAGTTAGTTTTCGAAGAATCATTTCTCCAGAAAGGCGACGAGAGGTATGTATCATTTGACATATTGCCGACTACCGTTTGAAATTCTTACAATTATCCAGATCTTCGTTTTAAAAGAAAAAATATTTTTCCAAAATTTTAATTGTTTAAAACTTTGTATGTGACCTTTTCTATTAACCTTTTTAGGATTTTAACATAGTATCATTTCATAAAGATCCAATTGCTTTTGCCTTCTTGTATCACTTTTGAACTTTTCAGTTGCCTCAATCGTGCAGATATAATAAAAGTATTCGATGGGCGTACTTCATCGGCGCCAGTGCTTGCCTTATTATGTAACGAAGCTATTGGTAAGGATTACTCCAAATAATAATTAAAAAGATACTATTTTAACATATTGGATTTGACGTCATATGTTACACGTGGCAGCGATCGGTGTTCCTTAGAAGAAGCCTATGTGCAGTTGATATTTGGTTGGTACACATAAGATATGTGACTATTCTAAGGTTAACTCTTTTAGATTTCAACACTTTTTTCACTATGAAGAAAGTTAAGGTCAACTTACATTATTGCCAGTCGCTAAATATGTTACGATAAAAAGCTATTCTAATGATCGTAAGATGCAAAAATGCAGAGGCATGTATTTTATCTTTCAAAGGTTAAACGTTGAATTTGTTGCCTTGTGTGAGGAGGTACCTTTCTAATATTCAAATTGGTTTATAGAGCCGTTTTTAAAATTAACTCAAACTATACTTACTTATTAAACAGAACTATTAAAACTATGTTAATAATTCATCCATCGAAATGAACAACTGTATAACCTGGTTATATTTGTTTATTAGTTTGAAGAACTTGTGTTTCTTGTTGTTGTAACAAAGGATATCTTAGTTAGTGAACTGTCTTATATATACGATTACTATGTTAATCTCTTAAGTCTTAGTTCAGTTAAATCAGCCTCAAGCTTAAGCCGTGTTTAAGATTTACTTTGAAACTAATCAGATGTTTATTGAATAGTACTTAAATGCTAGTCAGTTCTTACCACGGTTAAAACTCTATAGAAATATAATTGACAATAGTGTCACATGTTAGGTGGATTCTTCAACAGTCTTCAACATATTTTTTAATCGATGTAATGGCTTTGACAGCCAATTTTGTATGTCCAATATGCTTCTGATTGCATTGAATTCTTAAGAGCTGCACAAATTATGTGCATCATGCTTCTGATCTATATATTATTTGGCAGTCAATGAGTATCGTTTGCACATGTGTGTATTAAACAAAAGTTATTTAACAATTGTAGAATTTTTAGCGTGAAGCATACACTAAGCAGTATACGTTCTGATGAGAAGATTGTGTATCATCTTTGATAATAAACTTAGCTTCAAACAATAATAATAAACCTATAGTTAACAAACGAAATTATTGGGAGCTTCAGTAGTATGTGTATAATAATTGCTTAAATTGTTAACTACGCCAATGTGTTCCCAATGTTATGCAGGTTACGAGATACTGTCTACTGGGCCGGATTTAATGGTTCAATTCACGGCCAACTCCAATACTCCGGGTCAAGGATTCAAAGCAAGATACCAGTTTCAAATTGACGATGATACTAATTCAGGTTTAGTAAATCATACTTGTTTTGAATTAAGATGTACCTACTCAGTTTCAATGATGTTTTTTTCAAATTTAACATTATTTTTGCACTCATGCTACTTTTTTATTTATGGTGTTCATGATTTTTGCAAAATAACAGTTTGAAATTTAGTCATATTAAAACTAGTTTATGTAAATGTGAAATAAGAATTATCAGAACCAGAAAACCTTGAATGTTATATTATGTTGATACTATGACTACATTCTATAACTGTAAAATGAGGAAGAAAACTTTTGGGATTTATTAAATCTTTTGTGTTTATTGTCAATAATCTGAAATACATTTCCGAATTATAACTATGCATTATAAGTTTCAAGTATTAACTACTTCACAGGCAAAACATGCGGTTAGATATATACAGCAATAATCTAGACATGTGTCTTTAGATTAATCAGAAATGTATGAAAACTAGCTTTTGAAGCGCGATAAATAATACTAAAAATATTAAAATTAAAATTTTCAGCAATATTTAACGAAATAACATTTAAATAATCTCTGTTCAAATTTCAAAAAAATATGGCATAAATATCGTCAAAGGTACATTGAGAGATATTTTTTATTTAAAAGTTTTAATGTCCCATAACTCAGACGCTAATTTGGGACCTTACCGCTCAACCACTCTGATTTCCCTACAGGCAACCAACACGTAATAGTTGTATATTAAAAGCGATGAAATTAATATTATGGGAATTTCAGTTCGAAGTAGGTCAGTTGTGTGTTAACACAACTATACTTAACAGTGATCCTCATCTAAGTGAAATATGTTGTTTATAATTTTCTACACAAGTTTTTGGATATGACAGACTTTTTAAATAGGTGTGGGGGTAAGTAAATTCTTCTAATACCATAATCGCGATAGTTTGTAAGTATGGATGGATGGATGTTTGTTTGTTACTCTTTCACGCAAAAACTACTGAATGGATTTTGATGAAACTTTACAATAATATGGTTTATATATCAAAATAACACATAGGCTACAATTTATAAAGATATTAGGCTCGCCTCGTGGCGTTGTCTGCGGTTATTGTCGTACCGCGGGTAGCACCGCGGGGTTTAGCTAGTCTTCTCATATGTAGGACAAGAATTACGTTAAATAAACTAAATAAAATAAAACAACGCAATTTGGATATTACTTGATTTTAATGTAAAAGCTTTATTTTGAAAGCGAAAAGTTAACTAGAAATCAAATTTGACCGCGAAAAATTGTGTGCGTCTATATGTAAGTAATACTAAGATTTTTCCGAAAATATCTACGAACAAATACTATTAACCTGAAAACTAGGTCTCCTCTCTACTTCATATATTTTTCGGCAACAATAGATAATTATATCAATCTATTTGCACTGTTGTGTTCAATGTCCTTCAATTATATTCTGATGAAGATTTTATACAATCCATACTTTCTTCGAAGACATTATGAGAATTATTTCGGCCCATCTCCCACAAGACTTTTGCGATATTTAATAATATGCTTCATAGAGAAGAATTCTTAAGAGTTTTCTAATAAAGTTGATGTTGTGCTGAAAAGTAAAACTAAGTAATAAAGAAGATTTGTAATAATAGGTACATTAATAAATGTTTCATAACGACAAGAGTTAAGTTATAAGGTTCATAAATATGTATGACACATTCATAGGTATCTCACCTATGTTTTAAGAATAATTTTGATGTTTATATCCTGTACAGAGTTTTTTTTGAAGTGAAAACTTCTTTAGCGGCGCTGTGTACTTTTTTGGAATGGGTAAAAATGTATAAACTCGAGTCAGGTCACGTGACCTGATCGAAAATTCGTAAGACGGATGGAGAGAGGACAGGCGGCGCAGGGCGCTTGCGCGAATGTTCATGTGTGTATGTAATATAAATTGTCATGTTTGTGTACGATAGCGCAATAAATGAATATTGTATTCCACCACATAAATAATAGTACTTTTATACTGATAATGAAAGCAATTAGTACAAAATTATTCTCTAACCATTCCAAAATATCAAAAATGCACAACGTTAATATTCAAGTTTTCACTTCTGCCGGCACTCCCGGAGTGCAACCCGTCATTTTTTTTATTAAAAATAAACAAATCCCTGAAACACAACAGCTTTTATTTCATATTAATCTAATTTTCATAGCGATGTAACGGAACAATAATCTTTTTCTCAGATGGAGATATTAATAAGAAATCTACCACAGCGGAGGGAATATCCGGCTTAGGGCCCGCTGTAAGCGCGACCAGTAAGTATTAAAATAATGCCACCATTTAAAAACACTGTTCCAGCGTTTTCTAAAGCAAAGTTCCCACATATATTATGATTGGAGGGGTATTTTAACATTAAATCGGTATCAACTCAGCATTTTTGCACTTTATTTCTTCTCAAATTTAGTTCATATCCTTCTTTAGCTTATATAGCTTACAGTCTTAATATAAAATACTAGCGTTAACCTAAAACACGCTAGCGCTGATAAACTGTACCAAAACTACATTAAACCACGTTCAGGCGTTTTGACGTAATTGAGATACAAATATTGATCCATCTTATCTATGATATTAAGATAAAAGATGTATCGAGGCCTACTATGTACATACACATAAATAGTAATACGAATACTTCAGTGTATATACCTACAGCATAATTTTAGTATTCTATTACCGGAACTCTTTGCTGATAAAATCGCCTTTGGGCACCCCAAGATAACAAAGTGGCCGTACCCCTGTGTAAACACGTTGTTGTTTCCTTTCAGTGTTCTGCCAAGATAACATTGGTACGGTTCTGTTTATGTGTGTCTTCATCCGATAAGTAGAGCATAAAATTAAGAAATGTCCACCAATAAATAGATTTACCGTTGTTAGATGAGAGAAAGATGTCGTCTGGTTTAGAAACTTAACCATAACTTTAGCTTTCGAGAGCTAGAAACCATGACTTCACGGCTGCTTGACCTAAAGAATTTTACACAAATATATAGTATAACTAAACGTATGGTAAAAATTTCGTAGCATTTGTAATACTATGATGTGTATTTCAGCGTCATCTTGTCACCAAGTATTTAGCAGTGATAAAAGTAAGACGGGTAAATTAATTTCGCCTCAGTATCCTTCGCCGTATCCTATGAAAACGCAGTGTCATTATGACTTCCTAGCCAGAGGAAGAGAAAGAGTGAGGCTGGTGTTTGAAGATTTCAGTTTGCAGAGAATATCGGAACATATTGTTGAGTGAGTCTAAAATACATATTGTTATCGTAACATAGTGTTATTGGAAGCATAGTTAGTTGTAGGAGGCCTTCTGAATTATTCAATGTTAAACTCCTTGTTTATTTTGACTATATTTATAAGTGTTATGATCATTAGCGAAACTGTGTGGAAAGAGTTGCTTATGAGTTATGTGAATACAGAATTGGCGTAAAGGTTTACGCGGTTGTCACACCGCTTTCTACTGCGCTGAGTATTGTGGGTTGAAATGCCACAATATGTGATCTATTCTAGTTCTGTGTCTTGGTGTTCTTTATGTCCGTACTGTAATGTACTTTATTTTATATTTTTTGTAAAAGTCCCCGCAAAACATTATGTACGAGTATATTCCTAATACGAGAGTTGTCTTTAAAAAATATGATAACAGATTTTGGTAAATTAGGTAGTAAGTTTATTATAACATACAGCTAACAAGGTGTAATATGTCTATTTTCTTTTAAGTACGTTATTTGTGTATTAGAGAAAAATAAACAAGTCATTGTTATATTACATATAATAATAATAATAGCTTATACTGCTTATTACAATATTACTTTACATAATGTACATGATAAGCTTGTAGAAACTTTTTGTATTGCCGAGGACGAATGATCAAGAGGACTCACAAAAGCCGTAAATAATGCATGAACAAAAAGAAAATAAAACACTCCAAATGATGACGAATAAGCAAATTCACTTTGTTCCAGTTGCGAGAGTATGGATTCTTTCGACATATTTTTGTATGTAGATGGACGTCTCGAAAAGATGGCATCATTTTGCGGCAACGATATACCAAAACCAATAATGTCCAATGGACCCAAGTTATCTATCGAATTCCGCGGGATATACTCTTCCAGACATGCCAGGGGGTTTAAAATATCTTATTCTTTTGTTGAAGGTAAGTTTTCTTTTATCTTAATTTTGTATGTGCGGTCATGCATTACTGTTGTTTTATTTTGTTCGGATTACCCACAGCTAATCTAATGTGTACTCTATGTGATCGGTACAATAGCGTTTCTGAGTAGAATAATTTATGTTGATCACAATACTCGTATTTTTAGCCATCAAAGTGACGTGCAAACGGAGAGGCCTATGTCTAGGCTGATTATAATATTACTACAGCTATAATTCCCAAAACTTACTTACTCATTAAATAATTACTTACCAACAGTAAATCAGTGGCAATATATATGAGCCGTCAGTGACCTTCCAAATTCCAATAAAGCGTTCAAACCACAAATAGTTGTTAGATTAGATAGATTAACTTGATGACTTAATAACTTACTTACACCCAATTAACCTTAACTTCACGTCAAGTATAAAATGTCATTATTTTCCCCCACATAACAGATAACCCGAAACGCGCCGCTTCATCTGTGTCTCTATGGCGTCTCTCAAAATTTTTTTTTCTATTCACGCAAATTTTTTATAGATTCTCTGCTCCTATTGCTAGTAGTATGATGTTATGTTGCCCATAGGTTTTCTCTAGGCTATAATAACAAGAAACAAACCTAGTAGTTACTGAAATTGGCGTATTTGATCAAAGAAATACACTTTGAGGCATAAATGACCGAACAGTTGTTCCAGTAATTTTATGAATTACTTTTTGTAAGTAATAAAGGACGGCTAGAAAATTACTTCTTCCTTATTTTGTTTATGTATGTGTCAGAAGTTACAAGGAGAACTACTTACTTACTAGACATTTTCATAACTTCTGTATGCTGGATTATCGCAAACTCGTTTTCTTCGTACTTTTTGGGACTAATCCTGCCCACCCACCACTGAACCTGTACACCAATGTTAACAACAGTGACCCACGAACACACTAAGTTATACCACTCTGGCAGTCACAGGAAAAAATAAACTGAAACTCTAGGAATTGGAAATATAAATAGATCCAGTTCCCTCCTTAGTAAAGCGGGCAACAAAATGAAATACAGGTACTTTTTTGAAACATAGAAGGACCATAGACATAAAATATCATAGGCCTTAAGTAAGCTGTATTTGATTTCAATATATTTTTTATGATAGCCTAGTTGACACCAGAGAGAGATATTCAAATATTACTGTTACCACTATTTGTTGCTGTATTAGAATTAAGACCCCTTTATGTTCGCAAACACATAAAAGAAACATAAATTACGTAATAATTATAATTACACATTTACCAAATTTTCAGATTACGGAATCGCTACCGGTAGACAACTCTTAGAATTTCCATGTGCCTTCGTATATAATAGCAGTGAGAGAATCAAAGGAGTGATGACGTCACCGAATCACCCTGGCCTCTATCCACGGGATACGGAGTGCAATTACTTCTTCTATGCAAACGAAAACGAAAGAGTACATTTACATTTCACTTATTTCGACGTCGAAGGTGTGGTCCCGTAAGTACATTTCAATAGTATTCGCTTTTTTAAAGTTAAGAGTCGCTCATTATTATTCAACAGATGAACTTTTTTTGGAAAATCTTGCTTTTAAGCGTTGAATTCATTTAGGATACTGGTTATTACCCGACTACAGCGAAATCAATAGGGAGAGTAATTTTTTTGGAAATGTATATAATATGTTTGTATGTAGCACAGTAGTGCCTAATCTACTGAACTGATTTTAATGAATGAGGTGTTAACAGATTTTTTGATTATGGCATGGGTAACATTAATTATTCATATTTCATAAAAAAATACGTACTCGGGTATTGAATTCATTTTATTAATTTGTATTAAGAGAAAAGTTTAAAAAACTTTATTTTTAAATTTTTCTTTTTAATAGGAATTCATAAATGAACTCAATACAAATTAAAAACGTACATATCTCATAGTTATATAGCTTGTATTATATAGACACAAGGAAGCGGTGGAAAGAGGGAGATTTCCCAGGGATTTTCTTTCTAGAGTACACCTGGTCCCTTGACTACTGGTAACTACAGTGAGTAATATGAAGTCATAAAAAGGGGTACAAATTTTTTGCTTCCCGTATTAAAATATAGACTTCTTTTCACAGATGCGAAGCAATTTCAGCTAGTGACTACCTTCAGTTTTCACACCAAATGATTGAATCCCAAAGTCACAGATACTGCGGACAAATCAAAGAGTTACAAGTTACGTCACAAAAGAACTTCTTAAGGATCACTTTCAGGTCTAATGATCGGTTGGACGGTACAGGGTTCAAAGCCAACTACATATTCTTGAGAGACTCCGAAATGAATAGTATGACTATGCCAAATACTATAGATACAGGTATGATACGTATTAATTACTGATAACTTTGATGTTGTATAATGTATTATATTAAAATCGATAAAAAATGACAGTATAGCAATTTTAAAGCCAGATTTAACACATCAATGTTTAATAATATCACACACATCACAGAAAAGAGAACTGTGAGTATTTCATTACGATTTCACATTCACATTGGACCTTACTAAAACATTATTCTTCTTTTGATGAAATGGTAACCAGCCGGATCACTCGGATCAGCTGTTTCTGCCAATATCAAGTATTTGTAGTCTTCAATTATAAGTCTTCAAGTCGTCGTCGTCGTGATGAAATTAATGATAAAAATCATATAAAATGTGGATGACATGAAATGGGGACCGTCTTCCGAAAAAACAAAAAACTATCTCTACTAAAACATTAAAAGCTGTTAAAAAATGTTACACCCCTTTACTTGACGTTTATTCAATGTCACAATTTAGTGCTGTACTGACTCCCGAATACTAAAGGGGACAATTCGTATTCACTAAATACTCGGCTTTATAAAAGTAACTTAACAGCATGATTTCCAAAGGACTTTTTCTTTATCAAAACAATATATATAAAAAATTTAATAATTTAATACATTGAAATTTATTTCAGGTACTACAAATTATATATCTAAATATTTAATATTGGTATGCACGTTCCAACTTCTATGGAGTAGCAGTTGAAGAGTAACCTTTGTACAGAAAAAAACAATGTAACAAATAAAGATATAAATGTTAAGAATATAGTTTTATTTACTTTACATGTGAATATATTACAAAAACGAGCCAATTGCCTGTAAGATCAAACGCAGTATATAGTTCTGTAATATATTACTAATAGATTTACTACTCGTAATAAGTATATAAGCCTGTTGCCTTCACATCATTACGTGAAGAGTCTTTGATAGTCTACTGTAGGACAGAGAGGCGACTAAGGGTGCAAACTACGTAACACGTCAGTACTGCAAGGAAAAGAAAGACTTAAAACCCAGTCTATACCAATTCGTCTAGCTATCGCGGTTAAAATAGTACCGTTTTAAAGAGAAACCTATGTACAGTAGTAAACTATTAGATACTTAGAGAGATGATGATGGCAATAAAAGAAACAAAAATCCTAAATATATCCATAGAATCACATATCGAAATAGGTTTTATGCGTCATTCAATATATATCTACAAATAAAAGCGAAATTATAATTAAATCTTGGTCACTTCATCAAAAAAACTGTAAAATTAATTTAGGCTAGTGGGTTCACGGTAGCTAAGAATAATTTTTACGACTGGGCCGGAATGGAAGAATGATAAGATTAGGTTTTCACAACGCAAAACTTGTCGACTAAGTGTTACTTTAATTATCTGGAATAAAAAAATTATAACAATAAATCGTTTTTCTCGAGTTAACAACGGGTTAACGCTAGCCTAGCTTACACGTTACCATGTCAAAGTTATTTTAAATCTATTGCGAAGAAGAAGTTATAATTACACACATGTAATGCAAATGTAATATCATCAATAAGTAGTCTTTAATAGTCCACTACTGGATATAGATTTCTTCTTAAAAAGGTTTTAACCTACAGCACACTGACCTGACTGGTTGGTACTAAAAACTGGTAAGAGATAAAAATATTAAGAGGTGTTAGTACAATACAGTAGAATATTAGTTTATTTATTTCGCTTTATTTAGTTAGTAATCACTTATTCATGAAACATATTTACAACCAAAATCGATATTTTAAACCAATTAATTAATTATTTTAAAGTTCAGTACCTTCTAAAACTCAACATGAACGTCATGACTTAATACTGAGCGATAGTGGGAGCGCAGGTATTGCTTACTCGAGCTGTCTAACCGTACGAAACCATACGGTATATAGATATATACAAAGAACCGAGAGTATGATATTATCTTTTATTTTTAATTTACCACTACCGCAATGAATAACCATGACTATGTTGAAACTAAAAAGTGATTTAAGACTTATTCACATCATCTGCGTCTACGTCATATAAGACGACAAATAGTTTAAAAAAAATATTCTTAAAAGTAAAAAGGTATGCTTCGAAACAACATACCTTTTTCATTAGTTTTGCTAATTTAATTTTAAAAAGATCAACTGAAACTTTGATACCAAAAAGTTTTTTCTTTGTATAATCAGACAGCGTAACTGAATTAGGTTTGATTCTAAGTTTTAACACAGTTTTGTCCAAACAAATTTTATTGGACACGAAATTTTAACAACTTTTTCAGTATTGTATTCTCAGAATAAAAATATTTTAAGCAAGGATTTGTTCTTAATATTATCATTATTCTATGTATTGAATATTTTCATGTGAAATAATTATCTTATCAAAAAATTTAAATCAACTATGTATCAATCGATACGGTCTTTTATTTGTATTTTAGACTCGGCTTTAAAGTAGGGTTTGATAAATCTCATTCGTCTCCTTTTAGTTATAACCTGCATATCTCCATGACTGCCTCGGTGGCTTAGTGGTAATACAAAAGTAACTCTGTCTGTTGCGATTTCACACCCAAAGTACTGAAACTATTTAAATAAAATTTGGTACACAGATAGACTAGAACCTGAGAAAGGACATAGAGTACTTTGTTAGACATGGAGATACTTTTATTCTTGAAAAAGGACATAGCCAACACTTTATACGCGGGTGGAGCCTCGGGCAAAAGCTAGTTAATGATAGATATAACAAGTAAAAAGTTGAGTTAGCTCTGATGTCTAGATTTATTTCCGAGTTTGAAAGTTTATATCAAATCTGCTGCGATAAGTTAGTACGAAAATTAATCCTCCATCGTTTCGCAACTTTGATTTGTAAGTAATGAAACGTTTTGAGGTCCAGATTAAGTTGTTGAGATTAAATTTTCTCTTTACTACAATTTCCTTTTAGGTTTCTAAGTTAAACAACAATTACTGACCTTTTTAGGTCAAGTGTGTGTAAGTGAGGTATTCGGATAAAAACTTCTATTAAATTGTATCCATGTAATAAAAATACTGACACTTAATGAAGTATGATCATATTTTATGTTATGTTACTTTATCCTTTTTTATTATTTACTAAAATGAAGGGTAATAGTTTTGGCAGTATCTTAATGTTCGTGTGTTTACATTTGTAAAAATAACCCAGGTGACATAGGCTTTATAAATTTTCTAAAAGCGTAATCGGGTTATAGTTTTTCAAATTTGAAATATTGAAATTTCATTTTAAAATATATCTATACATATATATATCCATGCATATATATATATGTAAATATAGGTATATATTATCCATCCATATAATATATACCTATATTTATAAATATGACGATGCGCTGATTATATATTGACGAGCAGACGTAACGCCTGATGATAAGATATTACCACTGCCCATAGACACCCGCAACACCAGAGGCGTCACAAGTTCGTTGCTGGCTTTTGGGAGTGGGGAGAGGCATAGGGGAGGGGTTGGGGTATAGGCCCCCGGTTTTCTCACTCACTCGGTGAAACTCAGCACAAGCGCTGTTTCACAGCGGTTTCAGTTTAATCATAACTTAATTAATTTATTGGGGTTTAATTTTAGTCGATTCTGTAAGCAATATTTAAAAAAATGTTACTAAAATAAGAGCAGGTAACCCCGAATAGAGTAGTAGGTGTCACAACTAGTAATGGCGGCCGGCATTCTATTGACAGCTGCCGCACGTGGTGCACTCATGTTAACCTATTGGCTCTTAAACTTATCTTAATTTTAGCAATCGTATGTGATTTTGTGTGAACTTATAATACAATTAAATAATAAGACAGTGTGCTCTTATTTTGAAATTCCTGCCGTTGTACCGCTCACGATGGCGTGGGATAACCAAGAACGTTATGTGGCCTCGTTTGATACTTTAATATATACATAAAGTGTGGGTTGAATATATACAAATAATATAATTTATACAGAATGAGTTTACAAGATATAGCAAATTATAAATAAACTGTTAAAAACTGTTTCTAATCGTTATTGAATTTAGAGAGGGAAATTCGTAGTTCGTAGTGATTTAAGTTTTGCAATTATTGTAAACTTTTGCAATTATAGACCTTTGTTAGACTTATACTTTGAGAAAGACGTACAAAGCGATTAAGTAAAACGAAATGATACTGAATGTCAAAGGTAATCGAAACTAGCAAATTTGTTCGGTTACAAATTCTAAACAAACTATAAATTAACAAAAGCATTACTATAAATACTTACTACTTATACTTACACACTACGAAAGCTCAACATTTAACTCAGTTTTCAGCGATCTGCTCATATAACCCGTTTACACATTTTTCTACTTTACTGCTTTCCTCTGTTGTACTACGTATAAAGACATAATTTATGACAAGCATAAAATCTGACGCGTGATTCGATAGTAATACAATAACCGGGTACGAATTTTCTTACCTTTAGGCCATACGAAAATATAATTTATGGAGGCGACGGGCTACACCCGTTGGACCGTAAGAAAGGACTGAAGGATTCACTCACTGGATTGTTTACATGGAGCCGTGATGTGGGTAAAAGTGACGTTTAAGCCGCTTAGTTCCCTGAATACACGCTCCGATGATTGTGGCCGTCATTTCCGCATGAATTCTATTGTATTATGTGAGTCTGTAAAATCAATTTTGCTTGTAGTCTTATAATTTATGCTAAAACTGAATATGAGAATGACGTACATTAACGGACGGCCTTTTTCTCCCACAGAATTAGCCATTCAACGGGATGAGATTTTTTTTTACTCTTGTATATAAATATTGTAAATATTTTCTTTCTTTCTTTTCTACTATTTAAATTTAATTTTCTAGTGGGTTACTTAGGTTACACTTGTAATAAAAAAAAATGAAGCTGAAATGTGTATTTCTGTTGCTACTCGCAAAATAATAATATCTCAAATTTCATGTAATAAATCCATATATAACAATAGTCTTCCAGCAAATGATTTATTTACATATGTAGTACAACTCAACAGCCAATAGGGCATTGAAACTTAAGGTTCACGCTTGATTCATAGATGTCCACAGAAAGCGGTTATCACTTACCATAAGACGAAATAAGTTATGATAGTACCAGAATCATTTTACATCGCTTTTGAAATCGCTTTTTATATGGACTGAGTTATCGCAAACTAGAGTCGGGTGTAATGAGTTCAGAAAGTTGTCAACTTGTGATACGGGTGCTGTTAGACTGAGGGGACAGAGCTGTTCTAAAAAGCTTTTTGGGTAATCCGACCCTAGTATTTCTTTAACCTTCATAGAATCTAAATGTAACTTTCAAAGTCTTTCAATATTCATTGTCTTTGTTTATTTCAAACAATTGAGTTATGGACCGCCGTCTAAATAAATACTTCAAAAGTAATTGACATGTTTACGCTAAAGTTAAAATCGCTTATTGAACTATATTGAAGACACAGAAGAATTCGGTTAATTTGTGAACCATAGTCATATTAAGTTGACTGCTTCGTTGGTCTGGCGACTAGCGTATGCGACTGCCAATCAAGAAATCTCGGGTTCGATTCCCACGTCGGGCCAGTGTCATATATCGTGTTTTTCGTATATGAAATTCTTATAAACCGGCTCGGAGTACGAAAGATGACGGTGTTTCCCGCCCGTGCCTAGAAAAGCACGTTAATTCGTCGATCCCGGTTGACACTAGTTTCAATCTTCGAATTCAGTTCACCCTCAGGGTTGCGGAGGTCTGATACCAGTCGCTTCGTGGACAGCCGACAAAGAAAACGTTGAACTTAGTTTATTACATAGAGTGACTTCTATAAGAACTCTACAAGACTGTAAATTAACTTTTTAAGGAACTAACTAAACGTGATGATTGAAACAAAATAAATATTCGTATGATAACTGCGACCGATACAGCGAATGCTCAACCTTATCACTAAGGGATAGAGGAATCTAAATGTTTTAAGAATAAATAATTATTATAAATAAATAATAAATGTTTCGGACGTGTTACACTCAACGCCATCTAGTCCCAAACAAAGCAGAGCTTGTATTGTGGGTATTTTTTTTTTATTTTTTTTTTTCTACAACCTACCTCCAACATAATCGGAGCCTTTTCTATCCTACTTCTCTTTCTCACTCCAGTTCTATCTCTTGTTCCTCTCGTAATTTCATGCCACATACTATTTTCTTTCTATCTTTCTTTCTCTTTCAGTTGTATTGTGGGTATTAGACGACTGATATTAGTACATATTTACTTTTTTTTTGTGAATACCGAGAATGATCACTCATCCATGGACTGGCCTTTGGTTGGGTTGGGATTACTTAACATTGCCTTTACCTATTTATTTGGTTATAAATACGTGAGTGTATCCATATCATATAAATATATGAAAGCATACACTATGCGTGAAGTTTTCTGACTCGAAAGCATCTCCATTTGACCAAAGTTCATCGATATCGGTGCAGCGGTTTAGCCGTGAAAGCCTAACAGAGATAGAGAGAGCTACTTTCGAATTTATATATTTTGGATTATGGAATTATGAATAACAGTATACCATTTGATGATAGAGTTCTGCTAGTGCCGTTTTCGATAATGAGGTCACTGAATCTACTGTCAGGGAAATCTTGTAAAACGAACGGCGGAACGAACCGAGATTATCGTTACCCTTTAAACATACCCTTTAAAATATTAGGTTTTAAAATAAACAACAAAATGTCACAAAATGAAAAATACCCTTGTAACAAAATTAACGTGACTAATAAGAGATTTAAAAGGTTGAGTTAGAATTAATGCCGTCGTCTCGTTATCTGAGCCCAGGCAAATATAATTTGTTTGGTCATGTTTCAAGAGAGACGTTTTATTGGAGTATGTGTTACTTTTTAGATGAAATGTTTTTCTTTTATTAATATTTGTATATTTATAATCACAAATTTTAACAAAAAATAAACCGACTTCAAGAACAGGACCGAATTAAAATGGGGCCACTTGGAAAGCACCAGCTTATCAAATAAAAAAATTATCATCAAAATCGGTTCACCTAGTCGAAAGTTATGAGATAACATAAAAAAAACAGTTGAATTGATAACCTTATCCTTTTCTTTCGTGTTCCCTGATCGAACAATTTAATTAGTGGGAGAAGTTCTACTAGAATACAGATAATATAGTTTTTTTCAATCTTTTGTTTAATTTTTATTTAATTCATTGATTGTCAATATCAAATGTAGTATACGAACTACTGAACACACAAACAATATGGTTTTTGTTGAGTATTTTGTTTTAATCAAAACTAAGATAAGCCGTTATTGAATTCATACCAATATCAATTATCCATAAGATGATTTTAAACTGTATTTATTTACTTTAATACTCATCAAAATACTAATCTTTACAAATATTGTATAGAAGTAACGTTTACAAGTTTAAAGCAGGTAATTTCTGGATCCACTGAACCGGTTTTGAAAATACTATTACCTTACTATTACCAATAGAAAACCACATTAATAGTTAGTGAGCGCGTGAGTGCAATTTTGACTGCCTCGGTGGCGTAGTGGTAGCGAATGCGACTGCTATGCTTGAGGTCTTGGGTTCGATTCCCGGATCGAACCAAATGTTTGTATGATCTGCAAATATTTGTTTCGGCATTTGAGTGTTTTCTATGTATAATATGTATATGTACAAAAAAAAGGTATATAAGTATTTATATCAGTTGTCTAGTACCCATAACACAAGCTCTGCTTAGCTTGAGACTAGATGGCGTTGTTTGTTAAATGTCAAAAAAAATAAAAAAATAAATATAATAGTATAAACAAGCGGGCGGAGACGTGAGTACAAGCTGATCTGATTATAAAACGGGCAATATGTCTTTTATTGGAAATGAACCCCATCTGTATTTGTTATGTTAACAAATAAAATTGAAAAAATTCTATGTACCACAACCTCTATAAATGACTAGCTGTTGCCTGCGGCTCCGCCCGCGTTTATGTCGGTGTTTTCGTGTTTTTTTAGTGGTCGCGGATATGTGACTGATGTAAAAACTAGATAAAACAATCCTTGATGCGGATTATATATCATTCTAAAATTTCAGCTCGATCGGTGCAGAACTTTTTGAGTTTTTGAAGCGTACACAAACCAACATAACATTTTTATATATATAGATTTATTTAATAAATGTTATTTGCAACAATCAATATTTTCACCTTCACATACCTTCGATAGTAACACCAAAGACAATTGTGTATTAAGTATAAACAAAAAAGGATCCTAACAAGAATTTTATATGGTTCATTAAACAAAGGTGGGTCCAGACGGACTTCGAAATGAAATAACGCGGTCGATGGTAACCGGTTCTAATTTTCCACGTGAATTAATTTCAGAGCAGATACTTTCTAAGAATGTCAATAGCATTTTTCTAGTAGTAATTTTGTTTAAAACGGGTTTGGGTTTGTAGTTTGACCATTTATTCCATTGCTAAAAACATAATTATATTTTAAGCAATGCACAGAAGCAGTATTTCTCTATAACACAAACTTTTAAAAGACGAAATGTGTATAAAATATCTGCACCGAAATTAACTTGACTTTTTCTTCCTATCCTTTATTATTCCCAAAATTTAACGGTTAACCGACACGATCGGGGATAGATCAGGCGCAGGACTGACAGCTTTACGTGCTCTCCTAGGCACGGGGGTTCAGACCCCAACTTCCAAACTCCGAGCAGTTCTTAAGTATTTCTATAAATAGGAAAACTCAATAGCACTTTACGACACCAGGGATTCGAACCCGAGACCTCTTGATCAGCAGTCGCATACGTCAACCGCAAGACCAACGAGTCAGCTTATAAGACAAAACACGACAACGCTTTTGGCCAACCTGTTAATCAGAATTACCTTAAATGTATATACGTATTATATTACATACATAACGTAAGAGAAACGTCTTTGACTATGAATGCAAAAAATATTGATCTCAAAAAATGTTTTGATTAGGTAAGTAGTAATACACACGCTCATCAGGTTATGGAAGCTAAACTATAAATTATTCTATATAAATACATACTTGTGGTTTATATAGATAGCATTGTTTCTAATTATACAGATAAAAAGTGTAATGCGGGCGAAAGGGGAAAACTTTTCGTAAATTCATTAGCCAGAGTCTAGTTCGCTTAAACATAACTTTTTAGACCACTTTATCCTTGATCCCTTGTGTTATGACAAAGAAAAGTTTAGGATACGGGTAACATAATACGTAAAAGTGTAATTTAGAATAAATTTAGTTCGTAATGTATTCGGATCTGATCTGCCCCAGCTTGCTAACTATTAGGATAGGGGTTTATTGTTTTAGACTTTGAAGACGTATTCAATATTTAATGTCAATATTTTCATCAGCTAGTCTTGTGAATTAATTAGCGTAATGATTTTATTTTAGAAAAAAATATAAAAGGAAGCCGATAGGGCGAATTTCAACACAAATACGCGCTTCATAATAATCTAACCCGTGTCGAAAGCATTTACTACGGTTACAATTCCGACCACATAATGATTCATCAATGATGAGAGAGCTGCATCTACGCTACAAGGGTTTCATCCACAATTATTTTCAACAAATTTTCCCGGACTTTCACAAAACCAAGTGCGTCGATCGCGACTTATAACTACGTGGACAGACAAAAGATTGACATGAAGTATGATATAGTGAATGATAACTTCAACTTGCTGCCATAGATAAAATGAGTTACTCAATTTTACAAATCGAGTGGGAATGAAACACCTTCTTACCACCTATGATTCTCAAATCACGTTGTTGCACACGACGAATTCCAAAACTAACTAAACAATTTCTTCTAAATGCGAGTTTTACTGACGTGACTACGATAGGATAGTTAACATCACGCTCAGACCAAAAGCGTGATATTTACAGAGATATAGATGAAGTTGCATGGGATAGCTAGCAGATTTATAAATAATACTAATGGGTATCAAAAATAGTTGGTTTTAAGTCGGTCTGGAATTTATAGACTTCATTTATCAGGAGACATTTTCTTCTAAGTTACTTTCGGCACAAACCACAAAATAAATGATAATACTACTCGCGATCAGGGTGAATAGAATCAGTGCAAAAAATGGTACCCTGTTTTCCATTAAACGCATCATAAACTTTGACAATGAGTCTTTTATTACTGGAATCATGTTTTATTTCATTTTACAGAATAAGAGTCTTAAGAATTAATTGAGTATTAGCTATTAAAATGCTACCATTATAAATAGTATCCATATATTTGTAAAATTAAATTACTGACTTTTGACTGCACGGTTGGCCTAGTGGTTTAAGCGGTCGCCATGCCGTTCTCTACTGCACCAAGTGTTGTGAGTTAAAATTCTACATGGGACAACACTTAGAGTGATCCACAAATAGTTGTTTTGAGTCTGCGTGTTCTTTGTGTCTGTTCAATATATATTTGTAAAGTCCCCGCGACACAGGATTTATATTCCTAATGCGGGAGTTGTCTTTTGTAAGACAATAAAGTGCGAAGACCTTGTAGACAATCATCCTCATCAACTTATCGCAGTCCACTGCTGGACATAGGTCTCTTCAATTGTATGCTACTTGGTTCGATCCTCGGCTTGTATACAATAATCTCTTTAAAGTATTATTAAACACCTTTGGAAAAAAAATATACTATTAAATAATGCAATGCACAAAAGGCAATTATATTCCTTAAAAATTGTGTTAGTATAGGGGTCAATTCGCCTCGTGTGATAATAGCACATAAGTGTTTTAATACCCAATTATGTACAGTTGCATACAAGACTTTATCTACACCCATGATATAGTACTGTTGAGTGGCAAGTGTGGCAACACCTCCAGTAACAGCGAGTGACGCGACAGAACATATATAAGCAGGAGCAATCGGTGGCATCGTTCATTATTTTCTTTCGTCGGTTGTCGAACATTTAACATCTCTCTACCTCACTTACTGCATAGTTTTTGTAATTGTGTAATTACTTGCTTTTGATAATTATAAATTGAAAACTATTTGTAGTTTTTATTAAATCTATTTTTTAAGAATCATATGTTTTATTTTATAAGAGTACTTATCTTATTATAATTAAGGTAGCAACCCTAAAATAGTAATAGTTGTTGCGCAATATGACAACCCAAAAAGAAGTGTCATTGTGTATTTTTTCCACGCCTTTATTTAGAATGGTCATGTCATTTTCTTTTGCAATAAATGCTTTACTGCTTGGATGGTGTTTCAATTGATTGCCCATCTGTGTGGATATAAATCATGATATGTAATCCTCTATAAAAGTTTTGAAACCATAGAGTGGTGTACAATACTAATATCGAACAAAAATGGCGGGATATGACGTTATTCGAATAACTTTTTTAAATACAGCGCTGTAGTAGTGAAAGGCGAGTGCATGATAATGTTCTTTTTTTGAAAAAGGGATTGCATTACGAAATTTAGTACAACATTATAACACTCGTTTGGATGATATTATGCTGACTATGATCCAAGCTAACTGTTTCAGAAACCTTTATAGAGGATTTATAGCAAGAGTGTAGATTTTTTTTTCTTATTATATAGGGGGCAAACCAGCAGACGTGTCGCCTGATAGTAAGCGATAGATAAAATACCGATTGCTGTAGATAAAACACCTAAAACAATAGAGAACCCTTCATTTAGAATTCGTCCACTAAAACTACTACGAAAGACAAAGAAAGTTAGACAGTTAGTCCTCTTTTTTGACATAGGTTTTGCGGTCTACACCGACCACAGATTTGAATGAATAGAATTATTTCAAATTCCTTGTTTCCAAACTTTTTAAACCATCAGCGATCAACCGCACGAAAATTTAAAGTTTTAAGTAAGAACTGTATAATACTACCAGTCCTAGGGATTTCCAAAAGTTTTTCCTTTCATATATCTATTCGTAAACGTAATCACATTTGACGATTGACTGCGTCGGTGGCTCAATAGGCAGCGTATGCGACTGCTGTACTTGAAGTATCGGGTTTATTTCCCGGGTTGGATCAAGTTTTTGTATGACCTGCAAATATTTGTTTCGGAGTTTGCGTGTTTTCTATATATAATATGTATATATTTACAAAAAAAAGTATATATGTGTTAATATCAGTTGTCTAGTACCAATAACACAAGCTCTTCTTAGCTTGGAAATAGATGGCGTTATGTGTTAGATGTAAGAAATGTTATTATTATTTCACAAATTACATCAGTAAAACGGTGTACCTACTTTAAAAATTGAAAGAATGTCATAAGAACACTTTAATTTTAACTTTAAACATTTTATGCTCATATACAGTTTGATACTTGTAAGTTCTATATATAACTGTTATTACTTTCAAAGAAATAAATAGCTTCAAGTGCTTTTTCCACCGTTCAAAGCGATTTCACCGGATTAGGTTTCACATTTTTTGTGCGTATTATACCTTGGTAACAAGAAGACAGCTCATTTTTTAAAACGATATAAGATGTTACAATTTCATTCATTTTATATATTTACAACTGCAGACTGACGATTTATAAAACTCTCAGAAAATCACAATCTTTCAAATAATTGTTCTTACATACTACAAACATGCTTAAAAAATTGTTGTAAACTAAAACAGAAAAATTGTTTAACTACTTTCTTTTTTATTGAATAGTGGGCAAACGAGCAGAATTATCGCCTGATGGTAAGCGATTACCGCCGCCCATGGACACCCGCAACACCGGATGCGTCACAAGTGCGTTACCGGCCTTAGGAGGAAGGGGAGGGGGAGAGAGGACGGTTCGGGGTATGGGCCTCCGGTATCCTCACTCCCTCTCTCTCCTCACCTATCTACCTCACACTCACCTACATAGACAATACATTTTTGTTGTCAAGTTGTGAATCTTTATTACGAAAACCAAGTATTAGGTGCTTTGTTGGTTAAACTAATTTTAATATTTTTTCATGTATATGAACTACGCATATAGTATATGTAATATTTTACGTATACTATATGCTAATCTTACTGATTTTCAAGTTTTTTTAATGTGCGTTTTGCTGGCGTGTCTAAGATAGGACAGTTACCACCACGATTCGGCCCTCGTGATCCGAGCATGCAAAGGAACACAGAGGATTTTGCGTGGGTCAGCGACTTGATAGCACCTCTCCAAGTTAGAGTAGGTAGAATGTTTCTAACTTTTAGATTCCTAGTACATCGCAAGGTCAACATGTCTTTACAAACATTTATACGTACTTAGTCCCAATGACTTCATTTTCCGTAAGCTCAAAGGCGTTGCTTTTAATCATCCGCTAGACACTTGCCTTACAATATTTCGCTTACATTGCTTGGTTGACCTAAATTATTCATTGCACGGGCTTGTCCGACCGTTCTGTCGCGCTCAACTTTAGTATTCTCCTGTGTATGGTACTTACAGAATAATGTATGATGCTGTACCGTATTACGCACGTGGACACAGATTATAGAGAAGTTCTACGTGTAGATCTAATGCAGATGTTATTTTAAACCAGTTCTCTGAATTATAAAACAATTATTGTTGGGTAAAATCTAAAACCATTGCAGTAGATTATAACTTTATTGTTCAATAGAGGATTTAGTTTTTTCTTTATGTTTTTAAACGTTTTTCATTATCTAGGTATCTTTAGAATATTTTGAAATTTGAAAAACTTCTATATTGTCAGTTAATTTAAAGAAATATCTGCAAAAAATATGAGCATCCAGAATTGAAGACTCTCAGGTTAGTGTACCAGAAAGGGCTCATATAATATGTCTAAAAGCCACTTTCTATTTTGGTGGTTTCGTGAGTCACAAAACAGATTTGATTTGGAAATCTTTTGTTTCTAATGTTTACGTATGTGTATGTAATGTATAGTGTAAATCTACGATCTACACTAATCTACAGGGTCCACTTTACTAGCACATTTTTATGTATACTATTCTCTACTGACAATGAGTCAGTATTCAGTGGTATTTTATCGACTGCAAACAAAAGTGTCCATTTTTACCACTGAATTCTATATTAGTATTTGGATGACCGAGCTTGGCTTCATTTTTATTTTTTTGGTTAATTATCGAAAAATCAATCCTTGCTAGATCAGTTTTTCACCCTAAACCTCCTGCATACTAAATTTATTAAAAATCGTTGGAGACGTTTCCGAGGTTCAGACTATATAAAAATATACAAGAATTATTCATTAAATGGTATTAGATTATCGACTGCATACAAAAGTAGCCATTTGTACTGTAGCGACTTCCACATATAACATAACCTACTACAGCGCCATCTACCGAAGATACACTGAACTACGAAGTAACGCACTGTACCTACAAAAATGCACTACACGGAGTAACTACAAATCCTATATCGCGCAATAAATGGTTCTCGCGCCGATTAGCATATATACAACTTCCCAACATCAATTGTTGGGCAGTAGCCCGCCAGGCATGATCACCTAGCCTGGTCGGAGGATCCTCCCTTTGTGTTGGGTGGAACATGATACCCGTTCCCCCACAGTGGTGACCCGGACGTGATGGACACAATACACGATACACTCGGCGCGAGAACCATTTATTGCGCGATATAGGATTTGTAGTTACTCCGTGTAGTGCATTTTTGTAGGTACAGTGCGTTACTTCGTAGTTCAGTGTATCTTCGGTAGATGGCGCTGTAGTAGGTTATGTTGTATGTGGAAGTCGCTACAGTACCACTAAATTCTTTACCACTGAATATTATAGAAAATATCTTACCATTTTGTCCATCGATTTATTTTTTAACCACACAACTCTTGAGTAGGCGTAACGTCTAGACTGTGAATCGGTAAAGTCAATTATTTGACAGCTTCAAGTGCATTTTCAGAAATTCCTGATAGTTTTTACAATAGAGTTATATTCTTTTACCTTTTTACCAATATATTGCTTCATTTGGCTAAGGTGGAAACTACCGAAACACTGAAATATTTTTTAGCTTTTGTTGTGCCTCTGATTTCGTGATATGTTATACCTAATATAAATATTCCTATTATTATGATAAGAAAAATTGATGTTATAATAATAACATGATTGGAAATTGAAAATACCCTATTTCTAAATTTTGATTGTGTATGTAATAAAAGCAACCGTTCAATAAAATATTTATACTTCAATAAATTTATTTCACACTGTAATTTAAATTTGGGTAAATAATTATTTCTAAAATATTCTCATCTATTTTTACAACAGTAATAAGCATGATTTTTAATGAAAGATAAAGCAATAATTTCCCTGGTCTAGATCGTTAATTATTCATCTTGGCTAAAATTTATTAGCACAAAAGAATGCCTCATGAAAGTAACGATGAGCGTACGATATTCATTTGTTTTCATTAGCGAGCTAAAATGCTACTACAAGAACTCGCAAAAAAAATATTTGTCGTAGTATGGCGCAGATGGTAACTATACTATTTAGTTAGTTTTTTTTTAAATGCCTTTCCCGCGAACGGACATAGAAAATACCATACCCAGAACAGTAGAAAACAACGTGGCGTTGGTTTAAACTATTGCGCTGTACATACTCGTAAATTTGTGTGTGTAAATATGTACCTATGTCCAAATGAATGTTTGAAACTTGTATTTTCTTATATAAAATGTTAGCATAAAATAATAATAATAAATAAATATTTCGGACATCTAACACACAACGCCATCTAGTCCCAAACTAAGCAGAGCTTGTATTATGGGTACTAGACAACTGATGTAAATACTTATATACTTTTTTTTTGTAAATACATACATATTATACATAGAAAACACCCAAACTGCGAAACAAATATTTGCAGATCATACAAACATTTGGTCCGACCCAGGAATCGAACCCGAGACCTCAAGCTTAGCAGTCGCATACGCTACCACTATGCCACCGAGGCAGTCAAAGTAGCATATACGCAGCTGATGGAATCATATGAGAAGCTCACTCAGTTTCTAAATGTGCATTAGATTAATGATAAATAGTGAAATTGATATTTATCTTCAATTATCCAAAACATGTAAAAAATATCGGGTAGGATGATAATAAGTGGAAAAGTCGCGAAAACGTCTCCTCGGAGGAAAACAAATATCAAAAACATAATTCAACTATACCTTTATCGATCATATGGATCACTTGAATAGTAACTGGGATAGAGGTTCGTTGGTAAAATTTGCTATAAAAACATATTACGCTGTAAAATTTTATTACTTTTGCAAAGAACTCAGCAGCAGTCACTTCAGAATTATAAAACGCCCTACTTTTAAAATTTTTAAGTGTTTCCCTGACAAGATCAAATAAGCGGGTAATTTTGACTTTTGTTATCTGCGACATGCTGTCCTTCTAGAAATTTAAAAATATAATTAAAGCAACTTAAATTTAACTTATCAATTTTGGGCTACTCGCATCCAGTGCCTGCCTGCCGTCCCTCCCGATTCGTCACTCCAACTGGCCTGTAGACATCCTACACTACGATTGCGAAATTGATCAGAGTAATGGACAATGGGAGAGGCCTATGTCCAGCAGTGAACTGCAATAGGTTGATGATGATGATAAAATTTAAATTCTCGAATTTTTATGTGCTTAACCAATGTCGAATCATTTACGAGTTTCCGTGGTACCGCTTAACTGCTATGCAGCCAAGATTAATAGCATATTACGGTTTTGTTTACTGGAAGTCATTATTCAATTAAATATCAAAGGCAGCAATATAGTAGCATATGATGGTAAATTAATATTTTAACAATATCAATGTAATTTTGAAGTAATAAATTTAGTAGTAACACATTAAGCAGCGGGTAATAAATAAAGCTAAAGGCTTTTTAAGGTTAAAATATCGTACAAAATTACTACCCAATTATGAATGTTTGTGTGAAAGGTATTCTTTCAATTAATAAAACTCTAAATAAGTTATATAATAAAAAATCCTTGTTGATTAAATTGTTTAAATGAGAGACCGATTTGAAAAATTACAGATGTGACAGATGACTCATCTGATACGTTCACTTAGTTGAACGTAAATAAAACTTTAAACGTACAATCTACGATAACACTGCTAGAACCTCCTCAGTTGCCTTATATCCTAAACTTTGAAGCCAATCGATAACCTTAAACTTGCATTCTGTTTTGTAAAGAAGGTAAATAAGGATAATAGTATTTATTTTATTATAAACAAATGAACCCAGTGACCAAAAAAGCTTTTGGAAAAAAAGTGCGTAGGATCTTTATGGTTTCACAAACCCTATTTCTTCTCCGGTTAGAAGCTTTAGTGGGTTATGAACCCACTAGAAGATAACTTGTTGTATTTTTTAAAAATTATACAAAATAAGAACAACTGTTTTACTCTGAGCACCCTCCACTGTTGATAAAGTAAAGACATCTGAGATGTGATTCTAGTTTGTTGTTCTGTTGATTCTTAGATATCTTTTTTATTCTAATGCTAGTAATTTTAAAATAAGTACAATAATAACTGTGTTTTCATACCAAAATGTATATCGATATCTCGAGGCATCGAGATCGGAAAGGTCAATCGGGTAGCTTAAGTGAGGTCGTTACAGGACTGGCAACATCGGTTTGGCGTTTGATATTTGTGACATACCATTAATCATGATCGGAGAGAAAAGATAGCCAGAGGACAGATAAAAGGGAACGAACAAAAGACAGTTGTTGATCGAACCGCCAGGAAGCGAACTTGTGAACCTGGTTCTAATCAATTCACTTAATAAGATTCTGCTATATATTACGGCATACGGCAACGTTTATCTGGCTTTCAGTCACAATGTATAAAGAACCTTGTAAAAATGCTAAAAACAGCGTACATTCAAAGGAATTCATATTTTGGATTTTCAAGTATGTTATATGATAAAAACGCCATTCCCTCTTCATCTGTCCCTTTTGTTTGTAACCGCTAAATAAAGGCAGGATTTAAATCTGTATGATAATTAAACATTGTGTATTGTTATTATTAAAAAAATCTGTCTTTCTTTCTGTATGTTTTGAACAAACAAATATTGCATATAGATTGAGACCTAAACATAGAAACGTCACTGATAAACTTTTCGCTCGGTTTAAAAAAATCTAGTGTAGTATTCTATTGAAGAAGGACATTACAGATAGCTCACTTCATTTTGGATTGCGTGTCTTTGTTGGGGTCTATACAGTAACCACAAGCATTAATGATTTTGCACATTCTTACATAAAGAGCTGCCAAAGCCATCCTCCTTAGTGGCGGGTAGAGGGGAGTGATACAACGGCGTGGTATTCACGATGGGACTCGAAAGTTAAACCAAAGTTAGTAAAGGGGAAGTGTCTGTTTAGTTTTAAGCACTTTTATTGCGAACATTGCATCGTTTAGGCGTCTACGCCTATCAAATGAATTTATTTGAAAATGTTTTAACCTATCGTGGTATGTTTTACCTTTTTTACCTTCCCTTTTCCGTTGTGAAAACGATAAATGCCAAATGAATCGTTTCTGCACACGCTTTAGACGTAAGGTGTGAACTGCGTAATGGGGTCTCCATATTACACTACATTAATTTAGTACACTTTTCCAAACTCTTATCAAACTGTTGTAAAAAATATTATTAAGTATATTATACAAAGAAATACTAATCAAATACAATCCAATAATTTTTTTTTTATTACTCATTAAGGCCCATAAAAGGTTCTTATGGAGAGAAAAACTTAAAATTTGTGAGGAAATCAACACTTATTTATTTCTTCTATTAGACTGCGACAGAACAATAACTTTTGATGGTACCAAGTATTATCGAGTAGCAGGTTTTTAATAAAATTAATACAAAAACGTATTGCCCAATACAAAGAATAACTTAATATTATTATGAAACAAACTTGACAACATTTAAAAATCAAACCAGTAGTGCCCTCTTTTAACAAAGTCAAAAAGTTTTTAATGCTGTCATCTACAAAGGTAGTTTTGCAAGGGAGTGCAAAGTTTTGTAGAATGTTACAGTATCAGAGTTTTGTGTTGTGTAGTTCAAGTGTAAAACTCTAGATGGCGCTAAATACAATTTCAAGTTTTCGAAATTGAATCTGAAAAAGTAGATTTGCATAGTCAGGAAAATGAAAATATTCATCTTAACTAGTTCAGTTATTTTCTTTACAATGTTAATTAGCTCTATGATATTAAAAATCAATTTTTCAATAAATTATGTATAACACAATTCTTGGTTATCAATTCTAAAAGCTTGATATTCATTACGGACATCTCTGTTTCGAATATCTTTTACAGATAGGTCGAAAACGTTGGTACTTTGTATTTGAATATCAGAAGTGCTCACAGTGGGTAGTCCCTGAAACAATAAAAAACTTTAGCATACAAAAATTGTGTTAAAACAAGAAAAGTATAAAGCATAAAATCCAAGTATGTAAAAACTTTTAATAATATTTATATAGCCTATATGACATGTCCAGTAGTATAGGCGTTTCGATCGAACATGTAAACAAACATATACTCCCAAAAATAAAGCAAATTGCTACATATTTGTAATTTCGAAACTAATACTGTAAACTTATTATTATCGGTCTCGGTAGAGCTATTCATTTCTAATTGTGTATTAATGATTTTACAGTCCAACCGCAAAATACTCTATCTTGCAACAGTGGGTTTTAAGCCGCACATTATAATGTGTCGATGACAAGTTTGTAGATCTTTGTCTAATTATTATAATATTCCACGACAAAAGTTGAATCGATATTGATGTGTTAGTTTCGGAATAAGGCGTAGAATTATAACATCGGTATGTTAATGTTTGCCGAACTGAAGAAGATTGGTCTTGTAACCATTTCAACTGGTCTTTTGTTAGTCTAGTCGACAAGTTGAAAATGGTGCAAAATAGAAATACTGCTCTTAAAATTATGTGCGATACCTCATTAGATCCGGAATGACACCTAGAAAAATGTGCCAAAAGCGTGTATTAGCACATTAAAAATTGCAAAAGTTATAAACAATTAAAATTAAAAAAATGGCATTTTGTGTTTTGCTAATATTCCATAAACTATTAATATTTAAGAAATTTCAAAAAAGATTCTGAAAGAGGAGGAAATTTTCAATAAAAAACTTCCAACTCTCGGAACTCTATCTCCATTATTTATAATTTTAATTTAACGCTGAAAATAGGTCTGCGCGCGACATTTTCAGGATGCACGCGTGGCGTCAAAAGCGAGTACGGCACATTAATTAATTTATGTCATTTAATTTAAGATAATGATTTTTTTTTTATTTAAAAAAAATATTGTGTAAACACTATAAATAATTTATTCCCGTTAGAAACTTTATTTAAAGTTATTTTTTCAACAAGTTAAACAATTGTTAACTAAGAACATTTTCTTGAACTACCTTCTTAATTCGTCGTCGTAAGTGAAAAGAAATGTTTAAATAATGGTCGTAAAAAAATTTCGCTTCGTAGAGCCTTTTTTACATACACACTTAACAAGATCGCACCATAAAAAAAAACACTTGTTAAAAAAAAACTAAACAAACAAAAACTGAAAAATCCAAGTAATGTTGTTCAAGTAAAAAAAATATTACAAACAAAGTATAAATATTCTTTTTACTTTTATGGCGCGATCTTGTTAAGTATGTATGTACAAAAGGCTCTACGAAGCGAAATTTTTTTACGACCATTAAACATTTTTTTTCACTTACAATTAAGAAGGTTGTTCGAGAATATTTTGTTTGTTAACAATTGTACCATATATACAGGGTGTCTCAAAAGAAATTTTATATTTGTTTAGCTTACTGCGTGAACGCTGCGTACTTGAGGGGTGCGGGGGTTATGTCAATTGGTAGCTTGGCTCTTGGGGATTCAGTCGCTATGGAGCGTTTCTCGGGAGCAGACCGCGCGTTGTGCGTGCGACAGTTTTACAAGAACGGTGATTCGACAACTGTCGCGCGTAGAAAATTCTGCAGTATTCGAGGTTTTCGCCACTTAAATGATGCGCCAAGCCTTCCTCTCATTCGACATTGGGTTAAAAAGTTTGAAGAGACTGGATCAACGCTGGATAAATCAAAATCCGGGCGACCTAGGTCATCAAGAACGGTAGAAAACGTGGAGAGTGTTAATCAATCTGTACGTGACGACCCGAGCCTTTCAATTCGGAAGCGCGCGAGTGCTTTAAATGTGCATAGATCATCATTACATCGCATTATGCACAAAGATCTAAAGCTGCACCCCTACAAAATTCAATTGGTGCAAGAATTAAAGCCCCAAGATGCCGGTCAGAGGCTTAATTTCGTAAATCAGATGATTGAGCGATTTTCAACGTTTACCAACATTTTGTTTTCGGATGAAGCTCATTTTCATCTTAATGGCCACGTAAATAAGCAAAACTGCCGCTACTGGAGTTCAGCCAATCCGAAACGCAAACATCAGAAACCCCTACACTCGCCTAAAGTGACCGTATGGGCTGCCATGTCGGCGCGAGGAATTATCGGCCCTTACTTTTTTGAAGACGAAATGGGGCGTACAGTTACAGTGAATTCAGAGCGTTATGTGGAGATGTTAGACAACTTCTTGGTACCTGAACTGCAAAACTTTCCTGGCTATAACCAAAGAACATGGTTTCAACAGGACGGAGCAACTTCACACACGTCCAATATATCTCTGCCACGTGTTCGTGAAATTTTCTCAGGAAAATTGATCTCCCGGAGAGGTGACATAAATTGGCCTCCACGTAGCCCAGATTTAACCCCTATTGACTTTTTCCTATGGGGTTATCTTAAATCTAAAGTTTACGCCAATAAACCAACTTCACTGGCGCATTTGAAAGAAAATATCCGTCTCGAAATGGCAGCCATCCCTCACTCCACCTGTCGAGCAGTCATAAGTAATTTTACTGTTCGATTAAATGAGTGCCAACAACGTGAGGGTTTACATTTAGACGATATTATTTTTAAGAAATGAATTCCCAAAAAGTGTATTTTAACAATAAATAAACATTATTTCTATATACCGCTTCCTTTTTTTTTAATCAATCCACTAAATATGAAATTTCTTTTGAGACACCTTGTATTTTTTTTTGTACCATTTTCAACTTGTCGACTAGACTATGTAATCTGTAAAAGTTTTTAAGACTGATTGAAAATAAAGAGCACTGTTAAAAAAAATCTGAATGTCCTGTCTTTCTGAATTTAGTAGAATTTTTGATGGAGTCCAGTGAAGTAATAATAATAATTATTTATTTTTCTAAAATTACCTGTTATTAATTGTCACAAAAATAAATGATTTAACCCAAGCTCAGTTATATAGTGCCTATAAGATCAGATATTTTACTAAACAGAATAATATAAAATAAGAAAATAATGTGATCAAGATACGAATGCTCTATGATGCTACTGTGTATCAGGTGTGCGTATTTGTCTGTGTGTGTGTGCTTGTGTGTGTGTGTGTGTGTTTGTACGTTTTGCAGTAGTTTCTTTCCAAGATAAATCGAAAATCTAATCACTATCAAGTGATTAATAAGGCCTCAGTTTCCCCATACGACAGGGACTTCGCCCATGACGTGTGAAGTGACTACAGTCTACCACCCAATGTCTTAAAGTAAAATCCAGTGATTTTCAGGGAAGTTCCACAAAGGTCAAGTAACTTTCAAGGTCATCACTTTTCTGCTGTGTACCAATGTATCGATTTGTGTTAGAAATAAAATAAAAAACAGAAAAGAGGGTGGATTTTTCAGAAAATAGAGTTATTTGTAAAATAAAAATGGTAGCGGAATACAGAGACGAGACAAACTTCTTAGCACTCCATGGATTCACCGTGCGGGTGCCGGGTCCATCGTGTGGCAGAGGGAGAAACTCAAAGCAGTTCCCAGGACTTACGACCTGGATGTAGGTTTAAGGAGGCCCCCTTTAAGATGCGCATCAACGCTCACCTTCACTGCTCGAGTTTCCCGCCCTACCTAGCCAAATTTGGTAGGAACCTGTTAGTGCAGCCTTGGATACTCGTTCTAAAATAGAACTTACTGCAGATCTCGACAGGCCAAGGTCTTTCAGAAGGTTATAGAGAGATTTAGCTGGTATACCTCTCGCTCCTACTTCTACCGCGTATAAATTAACCACATAGCCATTCTTGTTAAGTTCAGTTGTTAGATCGTAATATTTATTTAATTTTATTCTATGGTCTTTAGGAATATTAGTTTCCCACGGTATATATATATTTATTTAATTTTATTCTATGGTCTTTAGGAATATTAGTTTCACAAGTATTAGAAAATAACGAAACAGCAATTTAAATGAATATTAAGGAAATATTTTAACTACCTCGGTGGTCCCGGGAAATACTGGGTCGTACCAATTGTTGATAAAAGTGAACTTCCTATCTCGTTTGTTGTCGTTTAGTGATGAATGTAGTGGACGATGATACTGTTTAAAATTTCACAAAAACGAAAGTATAAGTAGTATGTTGAAAATATATTTTTTACCCATATTATATATTTCAGTTAGATTAACGACCAGTTCACTGAGTCAGTATGGACCATGTACAACAAAGCGTTTGAGTAAATTTGTCTTTGCCCTAGTGTAATTTATTTCTGAAGTTTTCTGAGATCGATCTTTTGTGACTAAACATGTTTCTTTTGTTGTCATGTCACAGCATATTTTGAAGGGTTCTGAAGGTAGCTCCACATAGTAATTAACTGAAATTAAAAAAGGATGTACAAGCAATGCATGTTAAGTAATGTAATTCCGTGGGAGAGCCACGCTTCGACATGCATGGGCCGGCTCGACCAGAGTGATACCACGGCCTCACAGAAAACCCGTGTGATATTTCACACGGCGCTATTGCGCTTGCACTGTGATTGTGTCGATATTTCCCGAGTGAGTGAGGATACCGAAGGCCGATACCCCTAACCCAGGCCGGTAACAAACTTTATGAGCGGCGGTAATCGCCTACTATCAGGCGATACGTATGCTCGTTTGCCCCTACTTCACATCAAAAAAAATAAGAATCGGTAAATAATCGCTTCAAAATCTCTGTAAAAATCAAATAACTAATGTTCAAAATCGATAAATCTCATTAATCCTTATACCATGACATTGTCTCAGATTTATGTCCGTGGGGTTAGTGTGAGTTTATTTCATAGATTCTCGCTCTCGACTCAGAGCGCGTTGCGATTAGTGATTTGATGTGTTTTTAGTGCGGGCAACCACAACGCTGAACGTGGTTAAAGCGATGATCGTGTAGATTTGAGATAAAGTCATACTAGTTATTGATGACCGACTGAAATTATAATTGATCATAAATGCACTGTCAGTAAATTCTAATTTAAACGAAAAGAGTGCGTTGTATAGCATAGTATGTAGGTACAATTTTATCTTCATGTTGAGTTTATCAAATTAAGCTGTTATATACACAAACATCGAAGTAGATATCTAGCTAGGTAATAAACTCAAAATTCACCTAACGCTGTAATCTTCATTGTGAGATCAAAGGTCATGGGACGCTGTAGAACTTCATCACACACGTCTGTTATTCTCGAATTTATTATATTAACATACAAACTACTTTATAATTATTATAATTAATGAACTTTTGCCCGTAGCCTCATTCGAATATACGTAAAAAATTGTCTGTGTTACTTGCTACGGTAATATGTTCGCAATCGGTAAAATAAGAACATTTTAAGTCACTTTAAGACACTTTTACACACGTAGTAAAAACGTGATTTACTGTACATAAAAGTAGGTACTCACCACTTATAAAATTTTCGTTATCTCCTAGAAATTGAAAAAAATCATACTTTAAATTATAAAACTAAATAAGTAAAATATCTTGGCAGGCTTATATAAAAGGAAAGTTTAAAGATCTTCTTGCATATTGAAATAATGTTAAACAAAATCACATCTTATCTATTAGAAATGAAATAACCGCCTACATTTACAAGTAAGTACACACATTTATGGGGTTACCTTACGTCGTGATATAACTCATTAATCGCTAAATATATTTTTATACTAGCTCTTATACAGTATATTCTTCTAATTATTTTTGAACCAATTGCATATTTTACACAATTTTTATGTAAATCAAGCACACCGGTACATCTGTAATGAATGTAAACATCAAATCGCCAGGAACTCATATTATGTGCATATGCAATTTGCATATTATTTTTTTAACGAATAAATAAACTGGACAAGATACCTTTCGCAAGTTGTAAAACCACAGCAAATACGAAGCGAAAAGCGAATCTTATTAAGTCTAAGTATTAGTTCGAGGGTACAGACGCACCTAACTTAGAAAATATGTAATGACAGTCCTCACAGCCGTATTTTATTCTAAATGTGATGTAAAAAAAAGTTCTACATAGCATGCAGTCGTCATCTTAGTGACGAAGGATTTTTTGAGCCGATCGTCTTATTACAGGCAATTTTCTTAAGTGGCAACCATCTAAGATCTCTTTGTTCGCATTTTCTCACTCGGGTTCTTTTGAGGAAATTGTATCGTGTGCCGTGAATGGATTAGGGAATTCGGTCGTTAATTAACAATGTTTGTATTCTGTATTATTTCTCGTTCATCAAAGTAAGAGTATTGTTTGATGGATGGTCTTAGAATATTGCTCTCACATTAAGGGACCGCTCTACTAGAACTAACTTCAATGTAAGAAAAACCTTATTAGAATACCGATTCTAATAAGGTTTTTCTTACATTGAAGTTAGTTTGGTCATACTATACGTATGATTCTCAAATTATAGGTATGCACAATAATTTCGTATGAAACGTAAACATTTATTGCAGAATACATACAATATAAGTTGGTGCACGGGCTTACTTTAGATATTATATCGTTAAAACTTTAAACTTTTCAATTGGTTTGCTGCTTTCCAACAAACTTAAAATTGACTTGTTAACTTTACTTTAATTAAGATCAAATAAATATATCTAACAAAGCTTGTAAAGTAATAGTTAAAGCAGTTGTAGTTAATAACGGGTGTTTTTTTAAGCTAGATAGAACTTTAAATTGTAAAAAGTAACACAAAAAATTAAATTTTGATGAAACTTTTTTTTTTATTTGTTTCAGTATACTCTGACAAATCATCATGAATAGACTCACGCTTGAACAACGCTACGAAATTATCCAAATTTACTTTGAAAATCAGTCGTCGATTCGCGCAACTTATAGACGACTGTTTTATCGCAAAATTGTGTTCAGCGATGAGGCGCATTTTTGGCTTAACGGGTTTGTTAATAAGCAAAATTGCCGCATATGGAGTGAGACCAATCCACAACAGACCCTACAGACTCCATTACATCCAGAAAAATGCACCGTATGGTGCGGTTTTCACGCTGGTGGCATCATCGGACCTTATTTCTTCAAAAATGAGCTGATTTTCAAAGTAAATTTGGATAATTTCGTAGCGTTGTTCAAGCGTGAGTCTATTCATGATGATTTGTCAGAGTATACTGAAACAAATAAAAAAAAAAGTTTCATCAAAATTTAATTTTTTGTGTTACTTTTTACAATTTAAAGTTCTATCTAGCTTAAAAAAACACCCTATATTTATTAGGCAATTCTGATTTATATAAGAGATGCAAACTTCGTAATGACAAGAAAAGATTTTACACATTACACATCACATGTTTGTAATTTTTCTACTAGATATATAAGAAAAAGAGATATATCAGAGAATACAGAGAAAATTTACTGCGGTGGTACCAGTGGTAGAGTATGCGACTCCTGTTCTTGAGTCTCTGTCTGTCTGTCTGAATGGGGCGTCGGGTTCTAATCCCGGGTCGCACCAAATGATTGTATGATCTGCAAATATTTGTTTCGGAGTTTGGGTGTCTTCTATGTATAACATTTACAAAAAAAAGTATAAATGTAAATATCAGTTGTCTAGTACCCTTAGTACAAGCTTTGCTTCGTTTGCGACTAGATGGCGTTGTGTTTAAAAAAAAAAACCAATGAAGAGGAATTACTAATTATCCCTAAGGAAGCTTACCAAGTGCCGTTCTTTGGTAAGCATAGTTATGGTTTCACATCATTCATACCACTGTGCCACAGTAATTTGCCAATAATGCCTTACAGTGCCTAGACTTGTACACTTATGATGAAGTTGGTCCGCTAGCTCAGAGTGATCTAAAGTGAAAAATAAAAGAAAAAAGAAAAGAGATTTAAGATTCGGAAAACTGAAATGTCAATAAATTCACTTGATAACCGCAATTAATAACAATTTCTGAAGTGATTGTGAGTGACCCTATTAAGGATAATGTAGTGTAGGATACCGTGTGGCTAGGTAGAATGACATTCCACAGTAGAAGAAATTGAACAGTTAACAATCGAGTTTAGTAGCACAGAGTAAGGGAGGCCTCTTACATGTATACACGTTAAGGATCAGGTTAGTTATTTTCAAGAAAGTTATGAAAACAAATAGAAAAAATAAATGTAATCAAAACATAAAGTTTCTATTGGCACAAATCCGTTACCAATCTATTCTTTTTTGTAAACCACCGCGAAAACTGCACGGGAATCCTTAAGTAAAAGTTGATGTTAAAGTTTATTTTACTCACGTACAGAAAGAGAATGGGCAACATATGAGCACACGTTGGCAATGCGGTCACGGATACAACTGAAGGTGTGGTAGAAATTTCCTTTCTTTTGTAAACTTATCGAAAATAATTTGTAACGGGCACTTTGGTATTCATATATTTAGTCGTTTCACTAATAATGTTTAGATACAATGTGTAAATGTCCTTTGATTCTCTATTTTCATACAACTCTACGCTAAAATCTATACAAATAAAATTGAATACCTATAGTCGTTCCAATACTTTATTTAACTTTTGACAGATCACGCACATAAAGTTTTGTAATAATTTTTGATACAATGTACTACAGATAATACTGTACTTTATGGGCGGGCTCCGCCTACTTAGGGATGTGTCATTCGTAATTAATGACCACAGACTATAAAAACGGTTTCGAAATAAATCGATTATCGATTATATTAATAAAACATACAATAAAATTATTGTGATTATATTTTATATCAAATCACGTAAAAAGCTTTATTATTTTGCATTAAAATGCCCTAAATGTCTCTGTTTCAATGCATAAATAATTTGCGTAATGAAAACAGTTCCATCGTACTCGTACCTAGTAATGGGATCGAATGTATTCGCCGCAAATTAATGAATCTAAAATATTTGTTTAGACTTACTACAGTTGGTTCAAATAAAAACTACCTGCGGTACCTACTTGTAATGAACAGGTACAAAATGTTGAAATTCGTAGTAATTTACGGATTAAAAATAAAACAACCAAAAGACGTACTGTAATACTAATTTTAATTATAAAGAATCGTCTTCTTCGTATGACCAGAAATCATCATCACTTGAGTTCTCAGTAATATTGATTATCATTTCTTGGATAGATAAATTGTCGAATGCAACATCCCGATCCCAATCCGACATTATCACCTTCTTTGTTTTTTCTACAACATTCGCCCAGTTTTCTGGAGTTACTTTTTCACACGCATTTTTCAGTAAATTCAGCATTTTTCTTGCGGTGAAAGGAGTTGTATTGTTCCTCGCAGCATATCCTTTAACTTGTGCCCAGATCATTTCAATTGCATTATATTGGCAGTGATATGGGGGAATTCTGAGGACGGTATGCCCATGCTCTGCTGCCATTTCATCTATGATGTATCGTTTTGGCAGCTTCTTTGTTTTTAATATCTTTACTAACTCTACTTTTAGTAGGGACTCATTCACCTCTTCGCCATTGTCACGGAGCCAGTTTATAATTTCATGTTTTTTGTTGACCTGTGTTGGTATTTTATTAATTTGTCACATTTTTGGAATAACATTCCAATGTCTTTCAATACCTTTGTCAGAGAAGATTTTTGACCACGGAACAAACCACTATTTCGAAGAGATTGTGTTAGTTTTTTTAATGTTGGAATCTCTTTTCTTTGGTAATAGTCGTATATATGACGACGAATAGCATCAGCGTCAAAATTGTCAACGGCTGTAACTTTACTAGGCGGACGTTTTTTCTTAGGTGTAGATAGCTTATTCTGTTCCATGCCACTGCTGCCGTAGCCTTCTTTTGTTATTTTTGCCACTGTTGGAGCACTAATACCTAATGCTGCTGCAACACGGTCTCTAACTTGAGTCACTGGTATAAGAGGCCCACCATTACGGCTTTCCTTTTCAAAGTATTTACGAAGTCGCAAGACAAACTCTCTTGTTTGTCCTTTGAGTACTTTCTTTTTTGGCATTTTGACAGTAACGAAGGCAGGAACGATACGCTCAACTCAACCAAACGTGAGAATTCACAAATAAATCAATACGGAGGAATATAAATACTCAACTATATTGAAGGTTACTCATTGAAATACTGTAGATTATTTTAAAATAGACATAGAGAGATTTAATAAAGATCATCAATAGTTTAACAAATACAATATTAACCACTGAATTACAACACAATACAATAATACATTTTGAAAATTCAGTTCCTTTTATATATTTTTTCATGACATAGAACCGTCATATTTGAACAACATTCTTTTAATCCATTTCTTCTTTATTTTGACAAAGGAGGTCGCACATTGAAACACATAGAAATATGAAGTACGAAATTATCTATAAAATAATGAGTTTGTTAAATCGATTAAAACTTCTTAATGCATAAAATCGATCGATGAAAGAAATCGAATAGGTAACGGGTCAGGGTATCACTATTTGATTAAGTATTAGAGCTGTCAAAAGTTAAATAAACTATTGGAACGACTATAGCCAAATGTGTCATTAAGCTCAAAAACTCGAGAACTGCTCGACGAATCCGGTATTTAAAAAGAAAACATTAAGGCTTGTTCCTTTAAAAATACTAAAAACAACACTTTTCTTTTACAAAACATACGAGTTATTTAAAATACCTGTCGATAATGTCTGCAAAACGAAGTCTGTGAGGTTAACTAGTTACAAACGAAAATTATGATTTCCATGACATAGCCAAAAGTGTTATAAATTTACTATTTTATTCAGTTACTAGTAAAGTTGGTAGGATGAAGTGGCAATGGGCTGGTCACATATGTCGCAGAACAGACAACCGCTGGAGTAAGCGTGTCGTAGAATGGAGACCGCGTCTTGGCAAACGTAGTGTGGGACGCCCTCTGGCCAGATGGCGGGACGACTTGCGTAGGGGGGCTGGCAGCGACTGGATGCAAAAAGCAACAGACCGGGCTCTGTGGTGTTCCTTGGGAGAGGCTTATGTCCAGCAGTGGACTGTAACGGGCTGATGATGATGATGATGATGTTGATGATGATGATGATGATTAAGTTACTAGCTGACCCACACCCAACCTCGTTTGCGTCTTCTATGTAGCGTGAAAATTTTCCCCCGCTTTTGAAACATTCTCCATTGGTGCTCCGCTCCTATTAGTATTAGCGTAATGATATAAAACCTATAGCCTTCCTCGATAGATAGACTATCCAACACTGAAAGAATTTTTCAAATCGGACTAGCGGTTCCTGAGATTAGCCCGTTTAAACAAACAAACTCTTCAGCTTTATAATATTAGTATAGATTTATAGATACACAAAACAAGTGGTAAATGGTGTGTGGCGGCCTCCACATACAACATAACCTAATACAGCGCCATCTACAGAAGATACACTGAACTACGAAGTAACGCACTGTACCTACAAACTGCACTACACGGAGTAACTACAAATACTGAATCGCGCAATAAATACAACAACATCCCAACATCAACTGCTGGGCAGTGGCCCGCCAGGCATGATCACCTAACCTGGTCGGAGGATCCTGCCTTTGTGTTGGGTGGAACATGACACCCGTTCCCCCACAGGTGTTTAGTTATGATTCTGTAAATGATAAATTCTAGTACCATGCCAATACTACTCATAGTTAGTCATGTCGAATCAATTTTTTAGACGTCAAAAACTACTCATATACGAGTTTTAATTGACAGTAATTGAGAAGAAACTGTGTCAGTTAAATAGTAATGATAAAAGACATACATGAACATACCATTATTATGTTACTTTACCAACAGACACGTTCAAAATATTGATCCGTATGTTTTGAGTATACACCTTATTTTTACACTTGACAAAGCAACATTTGATTCCATACACGTAATATAGTCTTCTTTGTATTGAAATTTTTATGTCGGAACACGGGACATTTTTTTTTATTTTGTAAGAAAATTACAATGTGTTAAAAATATTTGCCATAGTCTGAACTTTTGGAGAATCAAGCAACGCCAACACGACAGGGTAACATTTATTTATAAATTTGAATGTGTTCAACAACATGTGTGACAGAACTATCACAAAAGTTTATTAAGTGGTTTGGTATTTGCGTTTGGTAAGTTTTTTAAAGATGAACTAATCAGATAAATATACTTTCATTTTAAATTATTAGATTTATAAGGTCGTTCACGGCAAAAGACTGTCCAAACCATCAGATGATAAACACAAAAAGACGCAATATTTAGTAGTACAAAAGAATACCTTTTTGCTCGAAATCATACATAAAAGGACTCTAAAATATATCTTTTTGTATTATTAAAAATGAAAGCACTATTAAAACTCAAGATCAATCACGACAATGCACGATGAAAGTCTTTTGTTCTATTCATAGGAATGTTAGATTTTACTGATAACCCTACGTCTTGTGAATGTTATAACGTCCCTATAACTCAGAAATCAGTATCAAGCCTAAAGGACTTTTCTGCCTAGTTATGACAAAGGGTAATCACTGTTTGAAAATTTATATTAGGTAATTCTAAGACATACTAGTTGGGCACTAGAAAGCGTAACTAAGTACAATGACATTGTATCTACATGGGCTGAAAAGTCCCGGGCCTAACACATAGATGGCGCTAGTTTTATTGCAGTCACCTTTTTTTCAGTTAATACTAACTTTCGAAAGACAGCTGTTAAAATTTCATGATATTCTATTCATTAGTTTGTGAGTTATTGTGCCAAGAGTGACGCTACTTTTATTATTTTCAAAACAATGGATCAAAAACAATTTCGTGTTTTAATTTTACACTGCTTCTTGATGGGAAAAAATACCGTTCAAGCGAATCAATAGCTTGAAAAGTGTTATAGGGACGCCGCTCCATCATAAACAACAATAAAACGTTGGTTTGCTGACTTCAAACATGGTCGTAGAGACACGGATGATGGAGAACGCAGTGGACGTCCAAATGAGGCGGTAACACCAGAAAACATAAAAAAAATCCACAAAATCGTTTTGAATGATCGAAAAGTGAAGTTGCGTGAGTTAGCTGACATCGTAAAGATATCAAAACAACGTGTTGGCTTTATATTGCATGAACATTTTGACTTTGAGAAAGCTCTGTTCTAAATCTTACTTTGTAATGCTTGCTTTTAAAAAATATTTTTCAATTGCGTAACTACAAGTTATCACCTATGTTTAAGAGATGTCGTTGCAATCGACTTAAAGAAACTTGAAATTAATGACATTTTAACTTCGCTAGATGTATTTTTTTTAAGGCTTTATTTAATTTTACACAAAATATGTATTTGCTGGACGCGCGATGACAGCGTCAACTAGCGGTTACTATTACGTCGATCTTTGAAATGTCAAATAGTTGATTGTCGTAGCATGTGATGTAAATGTCATGTCATAACTGTGTAGGGTTACTAAATATACATGTATTTAAAAAAATCCTAACAAACAGGTACTTTTTTACTAGTTAATGTGCCCTAAATTATTATAGATATTTTTTTTGGTTACTAAATCACAATTGTGAGTCATCAATACGCCAATAGTAACACTATAATTCAGGTAAAAGGCTTGATTAATTTGGTTTCCCACACAATTTTATTCCCTGAAAATAATCTTTTAAGCACTGGCAATGTAAAATAGTTCACCGGTCCGATTTTATAATATATAACCGTTTCTTGAATCAGAGAAACAATGCACTCATGAACGGCATCATTGCAAAAGTCGTTCATATCTCTAGTAGTTAATACGGAATGGCAACGTGGCTTGAGCTGCATACTCAAAAAAAAAGATTATTTTTGAGTAATTAATTAAACGATACAATCGTTTGTCTAATTATTAATTATAATAATATATTTTTATATATATTTTTATGTAATAGAGGACAAACGAGCAGACCTTTCCCGGGATGGTAAGTGATTACCGCCGCCCATGGACAACCGCAACACCAGAGGCGTTGCCACTTGCCGGGCTTTTAAGGTCGTATTAGTCCGGGAATACCACATGCGTCAGTTCATTCCACAGTTTTATTGTGCGAGGCAGAAAGAAAAAAAATATCATAAGATTGTTTTATTAATAATTCAAACTCAAACTCAAACTCAAACTCAAATCATTTATTTCCATAGGCCCCAAAAGGCACTTGAACACGTCAAAAATACAAACATAAAAATATAAAACAAAACTCCTAATACTAAATGCACTGAGATGATTTGAATTACCGGAGCTTAGATTGATTTCGATTCAACTCAAAGGTTTAAATTGAAATCAATCCAAGTACCAGCTCCGATGGGTATTGCATTCATGAGAAGAGCTGGTGAGAAACTCATGTGCACCATCTTTTCAAATAACTCATACAAAGCTTGTTTGTTTTTCACAACAGTATTTCTATGTGCAAATTAAGGCAACCAAAACACAAAGGCTAGAAAGCGGTCTAATAAGATATTAAAGCTAGGAAAATCAATTTTTTTTCTAATAAAATAATAAAAATTTGTCCATAGCATATAAGGTTGCAATCACTTACACATCAAGGAGTACAAATTATTTATAAGACACAAAATAAAACGAAAGAAAATCGTGTAAAATCAAATCACCTATTTAGTTGTGATTGACATATACAAATAAAAACAATTGCAAGCAATTTTCGACCATAATGAAATTTACAAATTTAAATATACAAAAAAAACATTATTGTGCAAATTTCTAACGACAAAAAGTACTTACACCTTTTGTCATCTATATATGATAACTATTTTAATCAATAAGTGCAAGCAATTCTCGATTTTATCAACTTGCAGCAATCCCATTTTTTAACTACGTATTTCATTCAATATCAACGTCATTTATAAACGACGAAAACGAGTTTTTAGATATGTGTCATTAAGGTCGGGATTTGCAACTGCAAGATGCAACTGTATTTTATTAATTCATAGATTATGCTTTATTTTTTTAAACCAAGCCCCTATTTTACGCGCTAAATAGAAATTCTAAATTTATTTTCTCAGGCTTTACTTATGTCAGTTGAGAAACCTACATATAAAAGGTTTCAAGTGAATCCATTGAATGTATAAAAAGTTTCATACAAAAATTTATAAAAAAAATATTCATGTACCGTATTTACTGAGAAGCATTTATTGAGAAGCTGTTAATTTGAAATTACAAACAGTCATTTCAATTTTTTTTGTGTGTAGGTATATATCTGGATCTCAGATGATAAAATAAAATATTACATAAATAACTGATATTGTTATTTGAAAACGACATCAAGTGGTACATTTTGCACTAATTCAATAACAATAAATTTAACAGTTGACTGTCAGGTTCATATTGGTGTAGAAGGTCAGAAAATATAGTTGAAATTCACGATTTGATACACCTAGTGACATCTAGGGAACATTAAACTTACTATCAATCCGCGTACAGGTCTCTGGTAGTGCAATGTTAGTCTATTAGAAATATATTTCGTTAGTGCTAAGTATAAACAACTTTGAATACGGTCTGCACAGTTATATGCACGGTGGCTTCCAGGAGTTTAGTTTATGTTAGCAACACAACACTCTGGAGATATGGAGTTTCGTGGAAACTATAATTGTTTATTGCATTGTGAGTGGTAAAACGATTTGTTTCCAGAATAGTACTAACATTATTTGGGCTTACTAGAACAGAACGCGTATTTTCAAAAAATAAATAAATAACTAGTTATCATAATGTATATAGGTTAAAAGGTGCTTATCGCGAGAGGCTCGTCTTAAGCAGTGGACAGCGGTAGGTTTATGGTCACAATAGTATTATAAAATAATACCAGTGGTTACAGGGCATTAACTACAACGACACTGAGAGTGTAGTACAAGTCTTGCAAAAAATGCCAATACACACATGCACCCATCCACTCACTCGTACCCACCTAATTACACACATAACCCTACACAGCCCTTCACACATACATAAAAATACACACATACCCAACATTAATGTAACCGCTTTGTTTTCTTTTGTTTCTTAATTACTCAGTCTTGCCATAAATATTGTTACTAAGATTTTTTTTTTAATGTACTTAAGATTGTACTACAACAGTGTGTTAGTTTAATACATTAATATAAAACCATTAAAAACATAAAATGCTTATTCGAAGTGGTGTCTATTGGCTGCAATACAGTCCCTCGCAATAGTAGCACGCACTCTTTCCATGGGAAAATTCTTCACTGCCTTACTCTCTAAAACTGACCATTAATCATAATCCAGTGGATTTAGATCAGGACTAGATGACGGTTAGTCTTCAGCTCTGATGAAGTCCGGAACGTTCGTTTCTAACCAAGAATGGGTGGATTGATTGATGACCCGGCGCTGAGTTACGGTTAAAGGACCATACTAGATTATTGAACATAGTATTGTTAAGGGGCTTAACTATCTTTTCTAGAATGGTATCTTGATACACTTGTGCCGATGTTTTGATACCGTTTTCACAAAAATATTGCTCAGTCATTTCTTCATACCAGTCATAGTTGACTAATTGGGTTTTTGAAAAAAAAATGTTTTGTGATAAATGAAAAGATCATATATAGGAAAGTTTTATAACAAAACTATTCTTTTTTTTCCCCCAATAATTCAAAAGTTATTTCAAATTTTTTTTTAGTTTTTTAGCAGTAAATCAATAGGTATTATTAATAATAAAGTTATAAAATACATTAAAAAAATCTTTTGTTTTGTTCAAAGACTATAGAGAAGCTTCTTTAGAAGAGTTTGTTAAAATATTGCTCAATTGTAAAAAAAATCGTATCCGTAAACATTTTTTTCTATGTTCTCCCCTTGTTTCGCTTGAGCTTCATTTTACCACCCTATTCTTTTTTAAATTATCATTTAAGAAATGACTCATCTTTTAAGATATTTGACATAGTTCTAGGTGCTATCTTCATCTCCCGAGATAAAATCTTTTGTTTTCGTATAGGATTTCTTTGAATTCTCTCCCTTACTGCTTTGATTGCCTTTTTCGTACGAAAACGGCCATATTATTTTATTACACTAACAGAGGAGGTTTCATTGTACCTATCAATAGCCCAGTATACAAACATTTGACTGATACCAAACGTATGTAGGATTTAAAAAATTGGAACTTGGCTTTCTATATCTACTTTATGTAATGCAACCACAGCAATTCGGCTCTCTTTATCACCCCATTCCATTTTAATATCACAAAATATTTTACTATATATTGGCGCGAAAATAAGAAAACACAATGAACAATCGTATAAAAATTACAGATTCGAAATTCAAAATTAATGTTTTGCGTATTTTTAATTGTAACAGTATTTATGGCCACATGGGAGATACCAAGAGTCACGACACAGGGAATCCTAGTGTAAGGCCTAATTGAAAATTTTGTAGTACCCAATACTAGGAGCTGGGGAACCAGGTGCACCCTAGTAAGCAAAACCCTGGAACCCTGACGTACTCGGGTTACCACCGATAAAAATGCCCTCATATATACAAATATACCAATCAATATACTCCTAAATTACTTATTGGTAACATAACCTATAAATAAAAAAAACACATGCACAAAGTTATTTTCCGCTGCAGCCTACATACGTCAATTCAGCTTTGCAAGAGAGTTATCGAAGAACCAATAAACATGAGCTTTCAAACAACAAAAAATGACAAAAAAATATCAAGCTAGCCACAGTTTTTAGGATTAGTACATGTGTCACATCGTTTTTGATTTATTAAATGCATCAATCATCGTTTATGAACACAAAGATTTTTTTCTTGTATACCAACTTAGTTTAAAATAATAATTTAAATAATTAGCCAAGTGCGAGTCGGTCTCATGCAGGTAGGATTCCGTATCATTATCTGTACATATCAAACGTCTATTTGTTGTCGTTATTAATAACGGCAAATAATAACGGCACATTCGTCTGAGAGGTCCCTTAAGTATTTATTTAATTCTGTTTTTAGTATTTGTTGTTATTACGGAAACAGAAATACATCATCTGTGAAAATTTGTTTAAAGAACAAATGACAGGTGGACGAATGTACGGACAGATAGACGGACAGCGGAATCTTAATAAAAGCTCCATATATTTTTTTCTAAATAACAATCCAGCAGCTAAAAGCGTGCGACGCGTATTTAAAAAAATAATCAACAAGAAAAACAGAGGTTAATCAATCAACGTCCGATCTGAATCCTTCGTGCATCCCATCTTAATCCTTAAACTCTTGAAGCAATTCATTGATTTTTTGTTCGCAAGGAATTTAATGAACGTTAGTTTTCAAAAGTTACGTAACTAATTAATTAATACTGAAAAATAATTATACGCTACAGTTTATAAAGATACTAGCTGCGCCTCGCGGCTTTGCCCGCGGTTATTATCGTATATTAGCACCGCGGGGTTCAGCTAGTGGTTTATATTTTTGCTTATCTTGAGAATTATTATTATTTCTTCTCTACTCTTATTTCTTCTTGCATTGCTTATAACATGTTTTTATCTCATTCATGTTTACTTAATTGACCTTCAGTACGTTTAAGCAGAGAATTATGGTTATTAGCTCTTACGATAATTAGACAAACTCGTTCGATATTGAGCTGTTGCACTTTTTTTCTACTGGCCAATAGATGTCGTTAGTAGTGCAGTATAGAAAGACAATGGCGATTCTTCCAGAAGTTAACCTGGTTTTTTGGTACCCCGGTAGGGCTTATATTGGATGGCAGATATATATATAACAATCTTAGCTATGCAGATGATATGGTGCTTGTCAGCCCCACGATAATAGGTTTAAGACATCTAATTTCGATTTGTGAAAAATTTGCAAGGGACCATAATTTAACATACAATGTTAAAAAGACAAAAAATAGTTATATTTAGGTCCGGAAAGGGACCTGACATCGTTCCCAGCCCGTTTTTTTAACGGACCGCCTATTGAAATAGTCTTATATCTATCTCTCTATCTCTATCTATCTAGAAATAGCTTTAGGTACCTTGGCCACATTGTAACGTCAAACTTAAAAGATGACAGCGACATTGAACGTCAACGGAGAGCCTTATGTGTTGTAGGCAATATGATCTGTAGGAAATATTTTAATCTTCCCCAGATAATAAAGTTACATTGTTTCGCTCCTTTTGTCAGACATTTTACACTCGTCAATTACTATGCACACAATACTATAATAAACATGACAGGACAGATTATAATAAAAAAAATCCATTAACAGCATTCGAGTTGCCTTTAACAACATCTAGAGAAATCGTATGGCTCGATTCATGTCCTGAGATGACCGGTGTAAGAATTTCATCATTAAAAGTCTGTCTACAAGTACTGGTTAAAAACAGTAGTCTGATATTATTCTTTTTTTCGTATGTTCTAGTTTGTTTTATTTGTATTATTTTATTTTTTTCCTTCTTTTTCTATCTATTGATGTAATTTACCTATGAACCTTGTGTTTGAAATAAAGAATTATTATTATAGTCCCGCCACTCATTTAACAGAATGTCTAGCAAAGTACTCGTATTACACGAGTACTTTGCTTTGATTCACTTTTCCTCTTATTCCCAGTTCTTAATATATCGTCGCAAATGTTTATTGATTTCTGTCCGTTACGATACTAGACATTATTTTTCGTGTTTAAAACCAAGCCTTTTACTTTTATGCGTAGATTTCACTATGCCCTGGTGATTTATGGGCACTAATGTACATTTTCAAAAGATATAGCTCATTTTCACTCCTAATTGTATTTATTTATCGGCAAAACGTACGGAGCTGATGCACAACAGCTATCATGTCTCTGGCTATCATGAAGATGGTACTGGTTGGTCACATCGCCCGCAGTACATACAAAAGATGGACTAAACGAATCACTAAATAAAATATAAATAAATAAATATTTCGAACATCTAACACACAACGCCATCTAGTCCCAAGCTAAGCAGAGCTTGTGTTATGGGTACTAGACAACTGATATGAATACATTTATATATATTTATTTGTAAATACATACATATTATACATAGAAAACACCCAAACTCCGAAACAAATATTTGTAGATTACACAAACATTTTGGTCCGACCCAGGATTTGAACCCGAGACCTCAAGCACAGCAGTCACTACCACTGTGCCATCGAGGCAGTTAACTGTCAAAAAAATTTAAGGGACCCAGTGGAATTGGAACATAGCCTGTAAAGACTGGATGTCAAAGGCGGCAAATCGAATACTATGGAAACAGTTGGCCTATAATTGGAGAAGAGCCATGCCCTAAACAAACATTTTTTATATAATTTGCAGTATTTGTTAGTTTTAAGTTCAAAGTAATGTGCAAATAAACAGTTTTATTATACTACCTGATATAACATTGGTGGAATCATTTGTTATTATTTTAAATAGGATACGGGTGTCGTTAAAGTTCAAGCTTCTTGCTTTAGTTATTATTTATGGTTTAATAAAGTAAACAATGTAATTGTTTAAAAGGTTTTAGTGATACCTTAATAACAATAAGCCTTTACTCAGGCAATATCTTTACAATGGCTTTCTTTTAGTTGAAAATTGCTGTTGAATCTATTGAAACAACGACAGTGACAACATCGTCCGTTTGCACCACTTTGGCAAAGGCGTCCTTCAACTCCTTTCATTTTGATCTAGACCATGCTTTTCCTGTTGTTACTTTTATTTCGTCTTGCCATCTTCGGTACTGTCTTCCTCGTTTTCTTTTTGCATATCTTAGATACCAGAATATGATGTCAGTCATACCTTATAGATGATCAATTATTTAGTAAGAGGCCTTCTCCTCACAATGACTATTTTTTGAACTAGTGGATAACCGAGTGGGCGTGTTGTATTTTAAAGAGTAGTACTACCAGCGGACGTTTCCCTCCCACTATGAACCTGGGTTCTTTAAGAGGAGCATGAAAAAGTATCTCACTAGACCACCAAAGTGCGGCTCACCATACTATATTGTTCTTATTCGCATTCAGAATTGTGACCACCACTCCTGGATTCTACTCACCTTTTCATCAGAAAAAGTTACGTGATAACCTGATTTTTAGATGTTTTCTTAAAAAATATGTAAAATAATAAATACCTATATTGAAACTATTTTGTCGCATAAAGGTCCTCTTATATTTTATTAGGGTGTCAGATTTAAATATAGAAGCGGTTTTAAAAATGATAAGTGCGTCTTATATCGTGAATTAATTTGTCCTCGTTCAATTTATCTCTTGTTAATTGCACAATAAAAGAACGATTCTAATAGTTTTATACTACCAATCATATAGTTGAGCAAACTAGGACCTCGTCAATTGCAATGAATTTATAAAAAATTAAGATTTTAAATAAATAGGTTAAATGCTGATAATAATAATACAATGTATACATTTTAAAAGCAACTCTTTAAATATTTTTTCTCATTAGGACCTCGTGAATTGTAATGACTTTTGTGTTTTTTTTAATAGGTTTATAGCTATTACTTTAACATTCTCTTGTAATTACTTATTTTTATTTTATTTTAAATTCTATTTTCAAAAAGGTCTATTTCCTTCAACTATTTGTAAACATTTATGACAGTAGATAAGTTTATTGTGTTCGTCTTTGAAACAAGTACTTTGAAATGGTATAAAGAGGCGCCGCGTGGTTTAGTGTGTTTAGGACAATGTGGATACTTTGTTTTATCTTATTGTTTTGTAGATCTGCTAGTCAATTCCCAGGGAAAGTTAATTGTACGAATTGAAAAATGTGTACTGAGTCAGTGACGAATGTACTCTGTCATTTTTATATAAGCAGTAAAAGTAATATTACTTTACATGGCAATAAGCAATTATAGACAATATTGGTTATAGGGGGTTTCGTTGCTTAAATTGTTCCATAACGCACCTAGAGATAACATGATAATAAATTTAACAATATAATTTTTCGGACGTCACAGTTGAGGCGACAGAACACAACGTATATTTTTAGAAAACTTGAAATACTTCATTTACAACGAATTTTATGTTTTCAAATTAAAAGTATAAGATTTATGTAATTATGATATAATACTATTAAATAATAATAATGATTCGGTGATCTTTGTGCCGATAGTCGTATCTGCTCACGGATTGATAGGCAAGAGCCTCGACCAACACCTTAAGACTCTCACGTTAGAAGGCTGGATCAAGGGTCTGATACAGAAGACAGCCCTTCTTGACACGACACGTATAGTGAGGAGGTTTCTGTACCCGAAGTCGGTGGTCTACTCTTTTTTCTATTTTTAAATGTATTTGTTTTTATATGTATATTTAAAAATGTAATTAATATGTATATATCATTGTAATAAAGAGAATAAAGTGCGTGCGTACAAAGTACACATGTCAGAAGTGGAACTTCTTTGGCAAGCTAATTTTTAAGTCTTGTTTATAATTATGTCTTAGCATGATTATATATATACCCTATAGCCTTCCTCGATAAATGGACTATCCAATACTAAAATAATTTTTCAAATCGCACCAGTGGTTCCTGAGATTAGTGCGTTCAAACAAACTCTTCAGCTTTATAATATTAGTATAGATAAAAATTCAAGATAACTAACAAAATAAAACTAGCAATCTGTTTATGTCTTAAGTTATTTAAGATGGTTACACACATTTTCGCCTCCCACGTAGCAACAAAGGACGTTTTAAAACTTTCATGTTTTGAAAATAAACTAACAGCTAGGTAATCAATGAAAACAAAAGAAAAAACTTTGTTTTAGTTCGGTTCAGTGGTAGTTCAGGTACAAAATTTACAATTTATTGTAAATAACAGCTTAAGATCTTTAAATTACGTTTCCAATTACCTTCAATGCTCACCCGCTTTTAAGTAAATTCACAATTCTTTGCCTCATAGCGTGCGACATTCTACTGAAAAATAACATATTTGTTTAAATCTCTTTGTTACCTTGCTATGCATTCCACATAAATACATACTTCAACAAAAGGAAATAAAAATTTAGGATTAAAGGAACCAAGGAAAATACAATAAAGAAAGATAGTTCAATTAATATAAATATAACATTTATTTTAACGGATCCGACACAGATAATAATAATGCAGTTTACAGGAGTTGATATTTCCATATACTAGTAAAAAAGTTTGATTCGAGTTCAAGTTCAAGTTCGAGTGGCTACATGACAAACAATTAATAATAAAACTTGCGAACAAAAATTAATATAAACAATAAAAAACAAAATATTTTGCGATATGCTAATGTTCATAACATTTAAAATCTGATACTACACTTTTAACAATATACAACGGACTTCGGCGAAAAAAACTTCCATGTTTTCTCACCAGTATCACTCTGGTCGAGCCGGCCCATGGCCCATTAATTTTTATTTTCTTTTTATGATAAACTGGCAACTAGCCGGATGACTCGGATCAGCTATTTCTGCCAATGTCAAGTATTTATCGTCTTCAATTATCAAGTTTTCAAGTCTTCAGGTCGTCATCGTGATAAAATTAATGATAAGTTCGACCGTAGATATCTCGTTCGCCTGCCCCTCGCTGTATTCGGGACTGGTGCATTGTAGAGGGGAAGGAGACAGGTTAGGTTACGTTCGGTTTGAGGTCTCCGCTCCCGCATATGACGTGCCGGCTCGACCGACTCCACCTGAGCCACGTTGAAAGAAAAAAAAGGCTGCGTGACCGCGCGCCGTCAGTGGTCCCGGTTCCGCAGGAGACGTCGCCATCCTGAAGATGCGGTCACCCGAGAGGCGGAGCTATTGATGGAATACAGGGGTGCTAAGAAAACCCGTCTACGACGCCTGAGGCGCCTAACGTGGATAATAACAACGTGACTCGGGCAGAACAAGCGCTGGCAGTGCAACGGCTAAAAGTTAAAAGCCCAGGTCTGGGTATTCTGAATATCCTACAATGTGAAAGAAGTGTTTACTGGTGTAACAGGTGCTGGAGGTGCGGGTGAAACTGGGTAGTTAGACACAGCTGGTATTGGAGTACGAGGTGGTGCTGGAGAAACTGGTACATGGGCGTGATGTTCTGCATTATTCGAGTTTGAATCTTTACTGCTTAAAAAGCAGCTACGTGCGCTGCAGCCGCTTGTAACTGTGCTAATCGCTTGGCATCATATTCTGTGTTTTTTGATACCTTATGAATTCATAACATCTATGGAATACTAATTGGCACTATTGGTAAGGAATATTGGTAAAGAATTCCTGGAGTGCGTTGAAATCTATTGGCATCAGCTGGTTGGTTTTCACCTTTCTTGCTTTTTGTTTCGCATTTTGAAACCATCCAACTCAATCCTAGAAACTTTGATAAATATTTGAGATCGTCACTAAACTGGAAAAACTTCTTAAAATATGCTTTGTATTTCCATTGTGCTTCTCGTTGGTGTCACAGCCGCCGCCCACCCCGCGCTCCTCACACCCGCATAGCACAGGGATGTATTCACCGCAGGGCCAAACTTGGTAAAATGAAATTCGCGACCGCATTATTTAAAAAAATCTCTTCTTTTACTTTAATTTGATATTTGTCGTGTATCGTTATAAGAGTTGTACTTTTATTTTATAGTAGGTTCATCATGAGGTTCTGATTTCACTTCTTGTAGCATTATCACACTACTGTCTTCAATTTTAGCTTCCTTTTCAGGAGGTGGTTTATCATTATCAGAACTTGCAGACAAATCTAATGCTGTAACCTTGGCTTCACCAGTCTTTACATACTCTTCTAAATTGAGGGTTGTGGAAGGCGGGTTGTTAAAGTTATAAGGTGAGTCTTTATTACGCTGACGTTCCTTGAAAAGTGTGTTTCTGAACCAGTATTTGATTACCTTTGTAGCTAGTCCAGACTCTTGAGCTATTTTTGCAATGGCTTTATCGTTTAGTGAGTTATTGATATCAAAGTTTGCTCGTAAAATTTTGAGTTGCTTATCAGTAATCTTGGTACGAGTCCTCTTTTGATTAGCAGCAGTATTTGTAGATGTGGATGCCTACAAGTTATCAAAATAAATCTTTGTTAAATTAAAGTGTCACATGCAAAAAGTTTATTTTAGTAGACTGCCTCGGTGGCGCAGTCGTAGCGTATGCGACTGCTGCGCTTGAGGTCTCGGGTTCGATTCCCGGGTCGGACCAAATGTTTGTATGATCTGCAAGTATTTGTTTCGGAGTTTAGGTGTTTTATATGTACAATATTATATACATATTATACACAAAAATACCCAAACTCCAAAAAAAAAACTATATATGTATTTATAGCAGTTGTCTAGGACCCATAATACAAGCTTTGCGTAGTTTGGGACTGACTAAATGTTTAACCAACTTTGAAATAAATAAATAAGTGTTAGATGTCCTAAATATTTATTTATTTATAAGTTGCTTCAAGGGTTGTTTCGTAAACGCAATCTAAAAGGCGATCAAAGGTCATGGGACGCTGTAGAACTTCATCACGTACGTCTGTTATTCTCGAATTTATTATATTATCATATAAACTACTAATATAAATAACGAACTTTTGCCCGTAGCTCCACTCGAATATACGTAAAAAATAGTCTATGTTACTCGCTGGTAATATGTTCGCTATTGGTAAAATAAGAACATTTTATGTCACTTTAAGATACTTTTACACACGTAGTAAAAACTTGATTTACTGTAGGTACATAAAATCAGTGGTGAGTACACCACTTATAAAATTGTCAGGAGCCGATTTACATGTAAAGTTTAATGGTTCATCCAGTGTTAAGATTATATCTTCGTGGCCTTCTGTAAATAAAAAAATCAAACTTTAAATTATAAAACTAGATCATATAAAGGGAAAGTTTGAAGATCTTCTTGCATACTTGACAGGTGATATAATAATACTCTATAACTGTGGAATGAGCTGTCGCCTGCGGTGTTCCCGGACCAATACGACCTTCAAACCTTCAAGAAAAGAGCGTACTCCTTTCTTAAAGGCCGGCAACGCATTTGTGAAGCCTCTGGTGTTGCGGGTGTCCATGGGCGGCGGTAATCGCTTACCATCAGGTGATACGTCTGCTCGTTTGCCCCCTATATAATAATAAAAAAAAAAAAACTCGTAGATGGTGTCACCCTCAGGCTTGCGCTTATAGAGGGTCCAGGTCCCATGGTGAAGTTCCAGGAAGGAGACTAAGCTCTAGATACCTAAAATTAGTTAAAAGTTTACATTAAAATTCAATCTGTACTATTATTATAGAAGTTATACTCCTTTTATGTTTAGTCAGCCGAAACTCTTATCAATAATTGATTGCAACTCGCAGTCTATTCTCAAGTACATTTCCGCATTATTGAAATTTTAGTACCCTATCACGTAGCAATTAAACTTAACAATATTTATATAATAAACATTAAGTATTACTAACCATTAGTTGGTATAGAATACACTAGTGGCTAGTGTAGCAATGGAAACATTAAATAAGAACCAACTCATCTAGAATTAAATATAAAAGACTTGAGAGGTGTCCAAGAACACCCGGATGGAACGAAGTTCTTTTCGATGAATTAGTGAAGGAATTGTTATTGTTAAATACATACGATCTGACATTGTAATATTAAAATATAATTTGCTTTTGAATTTATTAAAGTTATGACGCGTACACTTGCTAAACACACAATAATGGAGAGATTATAACGCGTATGACTTGGTTAGCACAATAGTAAAGAGAGGTTATAATGCGTACTTGCTAAAAATACAAAATCATTTATTATTGTCTGTATAAAATCTCTACTTACCTAACTCCATCAGCAATATCCGGAACTTGTGCAGGTGTTTACTGTCAGGATTCATTATTGTTGTCATTTTTAATTATTTATTATGTACAAAAAACCTGTAAACCCTCAATAAAAATTACAATAGCTTACTATACTAAAAATTGTCGTTACACTATCATCACCAGCCGCAGTTCACTGCTAAACTTATTTATTGACATATTTTGTATTTATCTACACTAATATTATAAAGAGGAAAGATTTGTATTTTTGTATGTAACGAATAAACTCAAAAAGTACTGGACCGATTTTAAAAATTAAATAAAATCACCATTCGAAAGCTACATTATCCACAAGTAACATAGGCTATATTTTGTTTTGGAAAAAAATAGGGTTCCATAAGATATTGGGGTTTTTCGGACACAAGGTGTAAAAAATCAACCCTATACGGGGGAAAATTTTTCGCTACGGGCAATAAAAGACGCAAACGAGGTTGCGTCGGTCAGCTAGTATTAGATATACAGAATTTTAAACATCATTAATTTACAGCGACATCTATATTATTAATATTATACAAATGTGTCGTTGACTTAAGTCGAAAGTGTCGTTACAATTCCGTTTAGCCCCCTTCCGCAACGCGCGATAAGGAACTTCGTTCCAATAAATATGTAAATAAATACGTCTAACTATTTCAACTTGTCATGTTGAATTGTCAAACTATGTTATTCTTTTATAACATAATAATGTAGTATTTTGAGATCATAAATTGTTTTTTCGAAAGTCTCCATTTCATTTCATACACATTTTTTATCTTCTTTCTTTCTTTGTCTTCTTTACTTTTCAATGTCAAGTATTTATCGTCTTCAATTATTAAGTCTTCGAGTCTCCAAGTCGTCGTCGTGATGAAATAATGATAAAAATATATAAATGTGGACGACATGAAATGGGGACCATCTTTCGAAAAAACAAAAAACTATCTCCCAAATTTTTTATATTTTTTATCACTAACTTCATGACAAGACATGAAGACTTTAAAAATTTGACATTGGAATAGCTGATCCGACTGGTTGCCATTTCATCAAAGAAATAAATAAATGAAAACAAATATTTAAATGAGTATTTAAGTGAATTGAAATGTGTATGATAAATACCCTCTCGTACAGAAAGTAAGGTAAAGTATATCTTTGGATGGTGTTTAAAATCAAATCATCGTAAAACACGGTTATTTCTCCTAAAAAGCATAATAAATCGAAAGATAAGCTTCATTATGTCTCACGCAAACAGAGATCACATATGTCTAAATCTATTCCTGAGAAAAAATTGAACATAAAAATCGTTCTTAAATAAGTTATTCACTGTGATTCTGAGTGTTGAAAACTGAATCTCGTTTTAAGTGACGTTCAATAATAAAATCTTAACCTAAAATCAGTTTTAAAACTGGATTCACGACTGAAACGCCTTTTAAAACACAGGCATTTTTATGTCAGTTTCATGTTATTAGTTCGTTAGAGTCGTAACGTTTTTAAGTTAATGGTCTCAAGAGCCTCGTTGACTTCAGCACAAACGGGCCGTCTCAATCGTTACGGTACTACCCTCGCACAGATGATCATATAATATATTTTTGGCGTAATTGGGTTCGATAGAAACCGTTTAACTCTTTGTATAATTACACAGTTAAAATATAATAAAAGATTTATTGCGGTGTCACTATAATTGAATAATTATTTAAGTTTTTATTATTAAATTTTATTATTTTGTATTTATCGCTTAAGTAACGTGAACTTTTGTAAAAGTGGTCGATTACTACAACATTTGTAATTATTATTACTTTGTTCCTTCCATAAAACATAGATAATTCACTGTATTTTATTTTATATGCAAAGCACACACTATTTTAGGACTTACTTATTATTATATTAGGATTAACTGTTAATTAAAACACTATACACTATTTAAACAATGTAAAAATATACATAGATAGCACTAACCTGTGGTTGTTGCTGCAGAAGTTGCCGTTGTTTACGTTGACCATCATGTATCCACCGTATGTAAGACAAATCATCATGCGGCGGAGGTGGCAGCATCAAGGGGATTATTGGTGTTTGCTGGTTCATTGCGGCCAATGGGCTTAGCCCAAGCGATTGACAAACTGACAACATCTGTGCTACCATAGGATGTAACTGTCCCCGTTGCTGCTGTAACTGGAACATATTTATTGTCGCTTGCATAACATGTATCCTGTATCTGCGAAGCCAATTAAGCACCAGGCTGGGTGTTGTATTTCCATATATATGTAGACACTTAGACGCATACATCCACTCAATTTCGTCGCTCACAGTTGACTGAACAGAACTGTGTTACGACTACAATTGTGCTAGAAATGACGTCATGCTTCCTTTTATTCATCACAGGTAGAACAATGTAGAATAGACGCAGGTCTCCACTTTATTATTTTTTTATTTTTATTGCTTTATGGCGACTTTCACATACAGCGCATTGGCACTTAAGTGCCATCTATCGGATATACACTGAATTGCGGAATAAGGTACTATTCGAAGAAGCTACCGAAGGTATCGCGCCTATAAGCATGTAAACAATTTCCCAATATCAACCGTTGGGTTGTGCCCCGCCAGGCATGATCACCTGTCCTGGTCGGAGGATCCTCCGTTTGTGTTGGTGGAACATGATACTCGTTCCCGCTACAATAGTAATTTTAGTAATTTAATCATTTTTCATCCCGATCAATTATCACTCAGTTAGTTGTCCCCGCCAGTTGAGCCTTACATTTAATTGAAACTTTTTCCATGGTAACATTCTATCAATGTCAATTTGTCACCTCTCATAACAAATTGTAAGGAGATCGTTTATTTTTCGAAAGACGGTCCCCATTTCATGTCATCCATATTTTATATATTTTTTATTATTAATTTCATCACGACGACGACTTGAAGATTCGAAGACTTGATAATTGAAGACGATAAATACTTGACATTGGCAGAAATAGCTGATCCGAGTGATCCGGCTGATTGCCAATTCATCAAAAAAAAAAAGAAACAAATTGTCAACAATTCGTTTACGCTTATAACGGTGTTTAAGATTTAAAATGAATAAAACTATAATAAGTGATGTGCGTAAGTTACTATAATGAGTAAGTTTGAAGGAAAAATAAAAGCGGCACGAACAACTCTTACACAAAAAAACAGCAATGTTTACTTGCGATAACGAGCTTTATAGGTTACTTTACCAAAACAGTTTTGATACTTCAGTTACTTGCTATCTTTAGTAAGTATTATTATAATTATCAGTGTATTTAAAATGTCCACGTTTATCTTAATTGTATAAACATTAAATAAATGGTTTATTTGCAGATCACGCCGTTTCATAGTCAATAGACGTAGAACAAATGACTAACAACAGGTACATATGATTCATTGCTGCGTCTAGCATTCCAGTATGAGCCAAGATATTGAATATTATGCTCATTCAAATATGGTAATTGGTGCTATGGACAAGGAATACCCGCATTGATATACTCTCAAATTAAAAAATGAGCCAGCTGGGATGTGTTGCACGTCAGGAGAGGTGCAACCACTCGAAATTGAAACACCACCTAAACCATTGATCGGTTTGCACGGATCCAGATTCTAATGTGTTCCTGAAGTCAAATAGAACATTAATTCATGCTTTCAAATGACATCGTTCAGAGCAACAGAAATAGTTCGAAACACTGGATGGAGGCAGAACAGCTCATTCAGTATTTAAGCTGCCTTCAGAAATAACCCTGACGCAGTGTGCAACATAAAAAAACAATCGTCCATGTCACAGTACTGAAACAGTGCAAAATTATCATCTGTGATGTATGTACTATTGCACGTAAACATTCGCTTGAGGCGTTGAACAGGACATTAAAAGTCCTTAAAAAATCAAGGACAAACTACTCGTATTTTGCGTCACCCTGTTAGTTCTTTTAGGTGATTTCTCACGTTCAACATACGTTGATGAGATCAACGTATGTTCAGTAAATAACGCTATAATATTCTTTTTATAAATTAAAATTAAAATAAATAGTGAAAAATTAAAGTGCGCATCAATAGCAAGGAGGTTTGTCAGTCTAGTACAATTAAAATAGGTCAACTCCGAGGAGAAAGTGACAGCTGTACATCGCGGGGTTCCTGTTTGCAACGCCCAATACCGGGTAGGATATCAACCCGCCCCTAGAAACGTGCAGTGTGGTACGCGGAAGCGAGATAAATATATTTCTCATTGGGGATACGAGCCCCGCTTCCGATCGCCGAGCTTTGGCCCTGCCATTTTTAATCCTACCTACACGGCGCTTACGCAGCTCATCACTAGAAGATAAACAAGTTATTTGTGAGTACTAAAACTGTTATTTTAACTGCTGTTAATAAACAATGTCTCTAAAACGTACTCCTCCAATACCGATAAATCACCCTGAATCGTCAATGACGCCCGTAATAGCCTACGCATCAGATACTCAGCTTCACTTATCATCGCAAAACCCCTTATTGTTAGAACATTCGGACCATAATATCACTCATAGATCTAAGCGTAGACTTCTAGATGATGATGAATCCCCTCCTCATATGTCTGTGGCGGATTAAATGAGGGAAATGTCTGCTTCCTTTGAGACTAAACAGAACTCTAAATTGGAGAAGATTATTGAGGCTGTGAGTGTCATTCAGGGACAGAATACCGAGATACAAAAAAGCGTTTAGTTTCTATCTGCTAAATATGATGAAGTAATGGAAAAAGTTACTCAATTAGAACATAAGAACAAGGCCTACAAACTCAAAATTGTATCGCTTGAGAGTAAACTGGAGGTATTGGAAAGAAACTCACGCTGGATGGATGGTTATAATCATATACAGAGTGCAAATAATTTAACTCAAAATGAAGGCGTAGTTGTTTATTTTAAACAGTCTATGAAAGTGACTATTATACAGCCAAATTTACAAGATGCAAACTGCGTAATAATAAAAGTTGACAATAACACAACAGTTATTGCAATTTATGGTCCACCAGGATACAAAAACTTGTCACCATTTCTAGAGTCTCTCCACAATTTGCCTACTAACATAAAGTCCTCTAATATTATTATTGTGGTAGATATTAATGTGGACATAATGCCAAATAACTCTGATCCTAATTCCTTAACATATTTAAATCTACTTGCCTCTCATACTATTTTGCCAGCGCATCAGTTACCGACACACAGCAGAACTTGTTTGGACCACATTATGCTAAAAACTACTCTATCGGCTCGTTGTTATGTTGCCGAAACTTCAGTAACACATGATTGTGTGTAATATATATCATCATGTGTCTCTGATAAGAGTGTGATGATGCCCCTTCGCGCTCTAGCCTAAATCCTAATCACGGGACCATATGAGATGATGCCTCCTAGCGCCCTAGTCTGAGTAACGTAAAAGATCGACTATCGCACAAGGCGTTATCGTTAAAACATCACCAGCATCTCTTATTTTGAAGAGTTGGAACTGGGTTCTATCCCCGCCCAATTCTGTAAGACCGACACCAGACTCGAGTTCCCCCACTGGTTTAAACACCTCACGCGGAACAAAGGGAAAGATTATGGACAATTAAGCACATTCCAATTGATTTGTTCTGATCGCGCTTTCTCCCCTTGTGCACTCAAGATCTAGGTGGAATCAAAGCTCTTTTACTCTAGGCTAACCGTACGCAGATTAAACAACAACCGAATTAAGTACTATTTGGTGGTTACATTATCATATGCTACCGTTACTAGATACAGCAGTATCTGGGAGTCATTATCTGAACATCCCTTCACGTTCCGGGGATCGAACCCGAATTCTCCCACCGACGCTAACCCGAGATACCGCCTAATTCACATTTTTTTTTTTACGGGTGGAAACCCTCTCGGGCCGTCACCCCGCCGGGGTTTGCGGCGGGGCGGTGTGTCGGAATCGAACCGACTAAAACCACACGGTGTGCCATCTCTGCGCCTGAGAAGGGAGGGGTCCGGGAACTGCAGATATTACACGACCGGACCCCTCCCAGCACCGCCTAATTCACCTACGGCAGCCCTGTATATATAAACATTAAGACTCCTAGCACTCAAGAGCACTTCTTCACAAACAAATGTACAGATAAAAAACAATTGCAATGACTAGTTAAATAACTGTAAAATTACTTCTAGCCATTTAAAATCAATACAATACTCAGACCGGGATACAGTATCTATTAAACTTATTATCCTATAAGATACGATAGACTGTAGGGACTCACCTGAGTTTATCCAATGTTATATACTTTAACTTACTCAATATAACGACGACCCCCGGCTCGGACTCGGAATTCTGTCTCCCGTGCTGCTTAAGCCCCCGTGTTCATCCTTCCAAACTTCTAAACTAACTGCCTTTTCCAAAGTTTTAAACCCTGTCAAATGCCCGTTTCGTATTTTCTCACAATATCTCCGATAGAGCAGATAGAGACCCTTTTTTTACTACGTTCACTTAGAATTCATATTTTATGGCAACCAGATGTTGAAGGATTTCTAACGATTGCGTTAAAAGGAAATAACGTTTCGTTTCTAATTTACGTTCCATAACTCAAACAATTTATTAGCGATATCAGACCCTTATGAGAAGACCTTTTTGTGTGTAGTCATTGTATTTAGACTATTGTTTCAATCTAACAAGGCAACCAATATTTGTAAGTTTTAATTACATGGAGCCGACTTCGTATCACAAGAGGTATTTCTCAGTAAAAAGAATCGATTATGAAAAATTAGATTTCGAAATTAACAGTATGTGTTTTAAATCCATATACGCTTCCACTGATGCTTCTGTGGCTACTTCCGCGCTTCTCTCTAATATACACTCGTTGATAAATTCTAATACAAAAATCATCACCGTTCCAAATCGCAAACGAATTCAGAAGCTTGGATAACCAAAGGACTGCTAAAATGTATGAAGAATCGAGACAAATTACACAGCAAAGTAAAGAAAAATCCAACCAATGAGATTATTAAAGTCACGTACACTCGGTACCGTAATTTCTGTAATCTGTTACTGAAAAGGGTGAAAAGAGATTACGAAGGCAACTTGTTAAATGCTGCAGCCAAGACTAACAACAAGAAATTATGAGAGACCATCAACACAGTTGCTCACTGTGACAAAAAATCAAACCAAGCCACAGAACTTTTGCACCTACGAATCCTATTTCTTCGGCCAATGATATAAACCATTTTTTCACTTCAATAGGAAGGAATTTGACCGAGAGTAGCTTAACCAACAACTTACCTTCTACTTCAAGCTTTCACTTCCAACCTTTCTCATTTGTTCTGTCGCCAACCTCCGAATTGGAAGTTCGCAGCCTCATCCTAAATTTAAGGAAGGTTATAGCAACTGGACGGGACAATATCTCAGGTGTTTTCCTCAAACGATACCACCATATCCTAGTGCTCCCATTAACACACATCTTTAATTTAATGTTCAGCACGGGTGTCTTTCCTAAAGAATTTAAACTTACTGAAGTGATTCCTATCTACAAGAGTGGTGACAAAGCCCTTGTCAATAATTATAGGCCTATTTTCATTCTGCCCACTTTATCTAAAATAGCGGAAAGATTGGTTAACAAACGGCTGATTGAATACCTTGAAGCCAAAAACTTGTTGTCAAGATCACAATATGGGTTTCGATCTGGCACTTCCACAGTTGATGCTGTACATGATTTAATAGATCACATAGTTGACAAACTTGACAAAAAGAAAAAGGTTATAGCAATATTTTTAGATCTCGCTAAAGCCTTTGACACGGTCTCTGTCCCACTCTTACTTGATAAACTGGAAAGGTTGGGCATACGGGATACACAGTATAAGTTGTTTGCAGATTGGTGTCTATCTAAATGATAGACACCAAATAGTAAGAGTCGGTGAGGTGATCAGTGATGATCTTCCTGTGACAATTGGTGCACCGCAAGGTGGCGCACTGGGTCCTACACTTTTCCTCTCCTATATTAACGATCTCTGCAATCTTCAACTTGTTTATACCCTCATAAGCATACACACACACGCACACACACACACACACACACACACACACACAGACACACACACACGCATAAACACACTCACACAAACACACACAAATACGCACACACACACACACACACACACACACACTTTTTACACAATACAACCTACACTTCTATTACTTATCTCTCAGTGATTAAAGTTTACAATGTATCTAGAGTTGGAGAGGCTGGTAAATCTGTCATACAGGTGTTCCTAGTACAGATGCCAGTCTCTCGCACAGTTTAAGAAGTAAAAAATGTATAATCTAATTTAAGAGTAAACTGTAAATATCTTGTGTGCGAGAAAAAAAATAAACAATATTATGTAAAAATACCGTATAAAGACCTCAAAAAAAAAAACTTTAAACATAAGCTTTAAGAAATATTCGTACAGAAAGCCTACTATAGTATTGGGGAGTTTATGGCCGATACTATAAATTAAGCCTTATAATGGTCATAATGTTTTGTGCATGTGTTTAAATTTTGTAACTGTTTTATTTACTTTTATTTTTGATTATTGTTTTTTTTTATTTCATATTTGACATTAATGTAATATGACAACATGACATTTTTATTATAATAAATAATTTGTACGCCAGCTATGGCAAAACATGTTTTTAAGTACTGTACTGTATTTTACACTATGACATCTTGTTCACACATGTTTTATGCAAATAAACTTAGCTTATCTTATCTCATATGGTGAATGTTGTGTGTATCTGTAATAGGCATGCATACTAGAAAATATTATTGTATAATTATTTTAAAAGTGTATCGTATGTGTGCTGTTGGTATACCTAAATAAATAAATAAACACAGGTAAGAACGATTATAGTAAGATCCCAGGGCCGCCAGACGTCACGTATTTTCTGACGAACGAAATGTGGCTGATTGCGTAGTGGTAGTATGTACTAAGAACGCATGCCTACCTGCTAACTTGATTAGACGGCCAATTTTCAGGTATCAGGTAATCAAGGTACTTAAAAACATAACGAACCTCACGTAAATTCTGAAAGCTGATTTTCACGTATATTTAAGGCAATATCCTTAAAAATAAGTCGCCAATACTCCCAGACACTTTACGTGGGCCGATTTGCTTAACAGACGCTTTCAAGCTCCCAAAATAATGACGCAACTTCACGTAAATTCTGATGCTCCATTTTTATATATGTCTACCAGACAACTATTTTAAAACCTCTTACAAAAAGACAGACCGATCCAAGGGGCCAATCATCCCCTAAATTCAATTTTAATATCTCTGTGAGACGCATTCCACACACATGAGACTGAGTCAGATATGTCTTAGGATATTTTGACTTCTCTGTCTCTCTATCTCTCTCTTACACTTCACTCATATCAATTGATTATTAATTTTAAAAGAAAATCAGTTAAAAATTAAATAATCAGGTAAATAATTAAGAATTAACTTGTAAAAAAATGCTCATTTGACTACCATAATTCTTGAATTTTATCGTCCCGGGTAAAAAAATTATATATAATTACGTGTGGAAATTGGCCCTATATAATTATATGTAATGAATTTCTTCGATTTTGTATAATTATGAATAATTATACGAAATCGCGAAAAATCGTTACATATGTGGTAACTTCCACATACAGCGCCATCTACCTCAGATATACTGCACTACGGAGCAACGTACAACACAAAGAAACTACTAATCCTGAATCGCGCAATAGAAGTTCTCGATCGTTCGCCGAAGTTTTGATGGTACCAGCACTGCGGGTGTAGTCTATACGTACAATGTGATCGTGTCAAGTTTGAGCGGTGGCGGCTACGAATACTATTTTTCGATCCACCGCGTTCCCGTGACATTCTGTCGATTTTTTCTGTTGACATCGTGACTTGCTTGGTTAACGCGGCCATTTCAGAACATTCATTACTGCGCGACGTAGAAGCGATTGCTAATGTTGAGGCTGCTGGTGCTTGCAAGCCGATGACGTCGTTTATCCGGTCAACTAGGTCAGCCAGGTCCTCCATCCATACAGAAGAAAGCAAAGAGAAACAAACAGAAGTGTAGCAAGTATAGTTAGCACGATTCATTGGATAATTTTACGAAATCGCAAAAAATCATTACTCAACGGACACAGTAGAACACTGAATACTTTTGTTGTGAGCAGTGCTGCCGGATACTGAGTCAACTGTAAGAGAGAAATAGAGAGACAGAGAGGCAGAGAAGTCAATATATCCTAATACATGTCTGACTCAGTCTCATGCGTGTGGATAATGCCCTCGCGCTCTTACCCACAGAGATATTAAAATTGAATTTAGGGGATGATTGGCCCCTTGGATCGGTGTGTCTTTTTGTAAGAGGTTTTAAAATAGTTGTCTGGTAGACATATATAAAAATGGAGCATCAGAATTTACGTGAAGTTACGTCATTATTTTGGGAGCTTGAAAGCGTCTGTTAAGCAAATCGGCCCACGGAAAGTATCTGGGAGTATTGGCGACTTATTTTTAAGGATATTGCCTAAAATATACGTGAAAATCAGCTTTCAGAATTTACGTGAGGTTCGTTATGTTTTTAAGTACCTTGATTACCTGATACCTGAAAATTGGCCGTCTAATCAGGTTAGCAGGTAGGCATGCGTTCTTAGTACATACTACCACTACGCAATCAGCCACATTTCGTTCGTCAGAAAATACGTGACGTCTGGCGGCCCTGGGATCTTGGACTAGATGGACCATTATGAAGTTTGGATTACCCTGGCTTTGGCAGGTAAACGGTACTAAAGGTGTGTAAAATACCGATCATAATTCGTCAAATAATAAAGTGTAATTTTTTGGTATTCAGAATATTATTAAAAATCACGTCATTAATTGCCAGACACTTAACATCGTGGCAACCCCTTGCCAGACACCCTTAATGTTCATGAAATTATAATTCTACTTTCGTTATAGTATAAAAGCTGATTTTTATGTATAATACTTGGGTAATAATTAGATAATGTTTCCTCACTAGCCAGACATTTTTGATAGTTCCAACCCCTTGCCAGACAAGCATGTAGGGTAGCTGTAGGAGCGAGCGCGAGACAGTATATATGGATGAGTGCGAGTGAGACGCCATGATTATAATGACTGATGCAAAGAAACTTTTTGGCACAGATTTATATATCTAATAATCTGTGTAAATCTCAAGAAAAGACATTCGATACTAAAACTACATTAAATTGTTAAAAACTTATATTTATTTTGTTGTAGCGGTACCACCACCGCACGAGTGACGTTGTGTCGAGCTCGTGCCTCTTCGGTGACCTTCGCCGCCGCCGGGCACCGTTCGGTTTTACCGCGAACCCTTCGGCAGACCTTTGTTCACCGCTGCGCAAGGCATTCACGCACTCGCTTGCTCGCACGCCGCTTTCACTTTCGTTTGTCGTATTTGCAATTTATTTAATTCGTGCTTTCAAATCTGTTTTCTTATTCTATCATTAATTTAACTAGAGAAAAACATAACTTAACACATGTCTACGCGCGCGCCGTCGTCGACACGCAGAGAGGCTGCGGCGCGCGCGTGGCGCATCAAACGTTCAAGTGGATTCGACGCCGGAGCTAAGTGGCAGCTTCTCGCCCGCTGCGACAGCGCATACTTGTTAATACATTTATTATTCACATAGTCAAAATTAAACGGTTTCCACGCAATAGTACTGAGATTTCATTCTGCTAGTATCCACCGGAACCGCCTATACAGTTATCCACGTCCAATTTTTTTTTTCTGTTAATATTCTAAATTATCTAAAAAAATTGCAAGTGTGCATATAAAAGCCTGTCTTCTTAAAGTTCACGGAAAGTCAATCAGTTTATCTGGAGAGTGAAAACCAATAATTAATTGTATTCGAACTCGTACCCGGGAATTTGTTGAACGGATTCGCAAAATAAGCATAAAAATAAAAACAAGAAAAAAAATCAAATCAAACAAAGTTTACATTGCACTAAGATCTGTAACTTATAATAATAATAATAATAATTGCTTTATTGTACACCAGATAATTAACAAAGGTAACTAAAGCTAAGAGGTACAATTGGCGGCCTTATCACCCGAAGGCAATCTCTTACAGGCAACCATTGGATGGAAAGATAGACGTGGAAAGTTTAGGGTAGTGGCTGGTGTATAAAAAGTTAATAAGAAAAAGAAGTACTTACATATACATATTATATAAAGTAATAGTAACATTTAGTGTGGATGATAAATAAATAAATAAGTACGTAGAAATATTAATTAATAGATATTCCATACAAACTACAGGGGGAATTTGAGACCTAATTCAGTGCAAGGTCGGTTACGAGTCTTTGAGGTCTCCCAGGTAATATTCTTTGTTTTGACTAATAAAAGTTGTAAGTGAAAGAATTATTACCTCTTTGAAGTCCTTTTTGACTCTGTAGTCACTTTGAACATCACTGATCTAGGTACGAGTAATTCATTAGCATTCTGTTTTCATCAGGCATTTCAGTGTTTTGATAAGCGCTCTACATTTCATTTTAATGTATCCTGTTTCCTTTCTCTTTTCATGACACTCTCCCGATTGTAGTCAAGTCTAATTTATAAAAATTGTCACGTATTTACCACTAAAAACTAAGCAAGTATTTTTTCGTATATTACGTAAAAAGTTATTATGTTTTTAATGTAAAAATATAGACCTAATTGTCCAATAAATAAATAGGTTTCGCCTGGTCGGAGGATCCTCCCTTTGTATTGGAGGGACTGATACCTGCTCCCCCACAACATAATCGTGATACTACATTAACTCCCTTGCCTATACAATAGCATTAGTTTCTAGCAAGACGACGAGGGTTTTGGTTAGAATTTTTTTTTTAATATATTTATTAGCCTGCCAAAATTACTCTGCTATGATAAATAGAAATCATGAGTAGAACCCAGGAGTTGTGGTCACCATGCATCGTGATTATTACATTTTGTCGACCAATTTTGTGGGAGGGCACGTGCGTCGGCAGTGAATTCCAGGTTTTAATTGATTGACACGGTAAGGAAGAGCCAAATAATATGAGATCACAAATCTTTGGTTTAAATAAATATTAAATTAATTTATTTTTATTAGAACCTTTTTATTTCTTTAATATTTTGTTAAAACATCATATAAATAATATACCTATATTTATTTATTTTTTTCAATAGAAAAGCTTGGTCTGCTACAGAAGTTATCTATTAGTATATTTCAGAAAACCTCAGTCCAGTTGTCGCACGTGGGTTTAGGTTTAAGTTGAGCTTCAGCATATCGGACTTCTAATACACAACGTCAACTAGTCCTAAACTAAGCAGAGCTCGTATTATAGGTACGGACAACTAATAAATACATACAGTACATACACATATTTACTTTTTTATAGTGTGCTTTCACTTATGACTTCAGTTTATTTACGTGATATGTTACTATCAGTATTTTTTTTTAAATTAACTCTTTTGTTTGACTATAATTCTAAAGCAATACTAAAAATATGTCTGTGACAGACTTTATTTAAAACATTAAATAAATAAAAAAATCCTGTTTTATAAAACTGCTTAACTAGTAATACTGGTAAGTAATTCTACGATACTAACCACGAGAGCAAGACACAAACTTACAAGTCAATTTGTTAGCAATTTGTGTAAACACAACTGGGCCAAACTCTCCGGTCAAAGTTATACAATAGAAACTATTCTACCCATTGTTGTGGTGTTCGCAGACGGCTATAGATTGGACTTATTACTTTATATCATTTACTATCTGTGTCTTGATATATATTTTTGGCTAATTATTACTACTTCAATTAGGACTAAATAGATAGATAAAATGAAGAGGAAACATACCACAACATGTGGTCATTGCAATTTTTATTTCTCGTCGCATCTTCGGCGTATTCGCATTTTAGTCGTACATTACAGACAGATTAATATAAAATCATTATAAATCCTTAATGTTATTCCTTATCGTACGCTATGTCTTGCCTCGAGCGACGTACCAACATAATTTACCTGCACAGTAAAGGGTACACTGAAACTAAAAAGTAATATATTATTTATTACTTTTTAGCTTCACTGTGCCCTATACTCTGCAATTAAACTGTGACAAGAGAGAATGAATTTCCAAAGTAAAGAAATGTAATTTTTAGGAAAAAAGTAAAATTATCATCTCACATGGTACATGTTACGATTCCATATATGCGTCACCTTGTATTATGTTCTTGACAATCAGAAGGGGCTTAATAACAGGAGACTGGCATTTTATAGATTTTAGTGTATGGGCCTCTGGTACCTCACTCACTCGGTGAAACACAGCGCAAGCACTGTTTCACACCGGTTTTCTGTGAGGCCGTGGTATCATTCCGGCCGAGCCGGCCCATTCATGTTCAAAATGATTCCTGAAATTTCTAATTTTATTTCATATTTACTTTAGTTTACTACACTTCTTCTCCCCATAAACAGTAATGTTTTAGTCAACCATTACACTTTAGCCACACGGGGTTGGTACAGGGTTGTTTCAAGTTTTTCTTCTCTTTGCATTGCGGTTCTTTTGCGTAGTCTTATCTCTTGGTCACCTCTTAAAAACACCCGTGGAATGAATAGGGGTGATGACACTCCGTTAAATTAAAATAATAATAATAATAAATATTCCGGACATCTAACACACAACGCCATCTAGTCCCAAGCTAAGCAGAGTTTGTATTATGTGTAGCAGTTGCATACGCTACCAATGATTAAAGCGCATGCAACTCCTATGCTTGAGGTCTGGGGTTTGTTTACCGGTCGGCAAGTTATACAAATATTTGTTTCGGGGTTTAGGTGTTTTCTATGTATCGTATATATACATTTACAAAATAAAGTGTAAATGTATTTTTATCAGTTGTCTAGTACTCATAATACAAGCTCTGATTAGCTTGGGATTAGATGATGTTGTGTGTTAAATGTATATGTAGTAGAGTTGTTTATTTCTTTCTCCCTTCTTTCGTGTCTAAACCATTTCCAAAGTTTGTCTTCGTGTTGGAACTTACAGAGTCCTTCAACTAATTCAAAAGTTTAATATCACCGATCTTAGATAATTAACGAGATTTGTCAATTACAATTAAGATCCCATATCATGGTTGTAGATGACAGTTTTGACAGGGTCTGCTACAATAATTACACATTATTTGAACGTAGTTAGCGAAGTAGCGAAGCGAAGAAGAAGTTACCTTTATATTGTAAAATATTACTCAATCTGAGTAGTTTTTGTATGTAAACCAGGAGACTCTGCCATTATAATTTGGTAGACGCTTGAACAGTGGACCTTTAAAGCGCCTGTCAAAAGTTTTTGTCCTTGGAAAATATCTGGCACTGATGATACTATTTTAGAATACTATTCTACAAAACGTATATAAAAATCAGCCATATAAATTTAAGTAACTTTTATTTTTAGTAAACTTTCTTACCTGGTACCTGTCTAGGTGTCGGTGTTACAAGGCAAGTTCCACAAGAACGCGGGTATTCAAGGAACATGATACGCTACTGAGAACAAAGTTTTTTGAAATAAAGTAAATTTTGTAATTATGCATATATATATTCATTTAAGCCACATTGGTCTAGCCACTGCCTTGTTGGTCTAACGGTTAGCAAAGGCGAATGCCGATTAAGATGTCTCAGGTTCGGATCCCGTGTCGAGCTAAATTTTATTGATTTTTTTTAACAATAAATTCTTATACTCCTGCCTCGGAGAGCACTTTAAGCAGTCGGTCCCGGTTGTCACGAACATATGTCAATCATTATCGGCAAGTCAGTGCCCTTAAATATACTGAAAACAGTCGAATTAATTCATCTTCATCGATGTCGAAGTTCGATGGCAGTCGCTTCGTGGAAAAACTTACATTCCGGTAAACCGGTTGAACTAATAGCCGACCTCAAATAATCTTGGGAATAATAAAGGATAAGATGATGAATTCTTCTAAGCCCCATTCTTTTACTACTATTAAAAGGCAAAGAGAAAGCAAAAGCCTACACAATCTTTTGTATAACTTTGTGAAATTTAAATTTATTGTGGATAAAAATGTATTTAAATTTAATAAAGAGTAAAATATATTCATAGCACAGATAGCAAAATGCGATGTTAAAATACCAAGAAATGTTGTATTTAAATTTCAAAACAAACTTTGTCAGTCGTCAAGATGCTAACTTTCAAAGAATATTAAATATTTATAAAACTAGAAGTACAATCTGTTTGAAAGTATTTGCAACGGCTTAAATATATTTTATACTTTCTTCATAAGATAATCAGTCTCTTTAGAGTTTATGTTCTAAATTTATGCTTGTGATTAGCATAACATTATTCATTCGTGTTTTTATTGGCAAGCGATGATACTTTTATGAACGTTTATAGTGAGTTAAGTAGAGAAATGTTCGAGGTTTTTGGGATAGGCTTCAACTTAAGTTATGATTTTTTATATTGTCTGTAAATATACATAAACTTCCGGTTGCTATGTGATGTAAATATTTTTTTTATAGTAAGTTTTTAAAAATAAAATATTTCAGACATCTTACACACAACGCCATCTAGTCCCAAGCTAAGCAGAGCTTGTATTATGGGTACTAGACAACTTATATAAATACTAATATACTTTTTTTTTGTAAATACATACATACTATACATAGAAAACACTCAAACTCCAAAACAAGTGCGTGGGAGAGCTATGCTTCGACAACCGTGGGAGAGCTATGCTTCGGCATAAATGGGTCGGCTCGACCGGAGTGATACCACGGCCTCACAGAAAACCGGTGTGAAATAGCGTTTGCGCCGTGTTTCACCGAGTGAGTGAGGATACCGGAGGCCCATAACCCAACCCCTCCCCCCATCCCCTTTCCCATCCCCCAAAGGTCGGCAACGCACTTGTGACGCCTTTGGTGTTGCGGGTGTCCATGGGCGACGGTAATCGCTTACCATCAGGTGATACGTCTGCTCGTTTGCCCACTATTCAATAAAAAAAAAAAAAAAACAAATATTTTCAGATCATACAAACATTTGGTCCGACCCGGGAATCGAACCCGAGACCTCAAGCTGAGCAGTCGCTTACGCTACCACTACGCCACCGAGGCAGTCAAAAATGAATTCCCCGTTACTAAATTTTATAGGAATCGTTGAAGACGTTTCCGAGAATGAGATAATAGACGCATATAGAATAAAATGTAAAATTACAAGAATTGCTTGTTAAAAGGTATTAGATATCTATTTTTTTTTTCTTTATTTGTTTAATGAGGGCTTAGTCACGAATAGATATCTATAAAATGGAGAAATAGATAACCTGTTTAATGATAATAGAAAGATACCACTAATTTTTGTACACTTTTTACGTTTAGATAGCACTATAATAAAATAATAATATTAATAAATATGTGTATTTACGTACATATCCTCTATAGACATTAAACTGTCGTTGTAATTGTGCACAATAAAGTACATATATTTTATTATATATTTTCAGAAACTATTATTCACAATCAAAACATTTATATCATTTACGTATTCTAAAAATAAAACTTAAGTTTTAATTTTTGTATCAAGGTTTAAACCTTAATACAAAATTACATTCAAATAGAATTGATTCAAGTTGAATGGATTCTAATCATGCACTAACACAAGAGGCTGTTTTCAGTCCTAAAACATTTTTTCATTTGCAAAGCCTAATAGTTTTCTTTGGAATACCTACTATACTTATGAAATAAATTTCGGCAGAACTTTCAAAAAAGAGGATCAAATACACTGCTCGATGAGGATCAGTGTCCATAACTTAATAGACTATTTTCATTTATTTTTCTTGTAATAAAATGAACACTACGCCAAGAAAAAGCAGATTAGAATTGTAGCTATATATTTGCTTATTTTTTTATTTAATCAGTAGATACTGAACTGGTTTTCATTACTAGGATGTCATTTATAGTAAAAAGATTAGACTTACGAGTAATATAAAATATTTCCATAAAATCAACCTTTTTGTGTTACTGGTCGGTTTGAGTTGCCCACTAGTATAGTAAAACTAATCATTTTCTAATTTTTAAGAGTTGAAGTCAGTCAAGGTCGTTCCAATGTATACATCTCATGAAGATAAATTAGGACACAATTTATATAAGCAATTCCAAATAAAATTAATGGGGCAAAACTCCGTAACATTCCAGAAAGTGTTGTAATTCATGTACACATGCGACAGTTTAACCGTTGTGAGTTTCTACTAATTATTTGGCTAATCGAATTTAATCTGTATTCAAATAGACGTTAACGACTATTTTCCATCACATCAACAGCTTTTAATAATCCACTGCTATGTATAAATATAATAAGCCTATATTCACTTAATTCAATTAGTAAATGCATGATCTAGCTTTGCTTCGTTTTATTTTTGTTATTTTTTCTAAAAATGAATCTTAGCTAGATCAATTGATCGCCCACGATACCACATGCATACTCTATATATACAAGAATTGCTCGTTTAAAGGTTTTAGATACATAGATAAATAATATTATGCTACTGCTTTGAACAGATTGTCAAGTATAGTAAGATAATAATCATTCCTCCAGGGTAATATAAATCTAACCGAACCAAACATTAACGAAACCACGAAAATGTCTGGACCTTAAACAAAATGAAATCTACGCGGGTACCCTGTATAATTATCGTTGGAGGAAATAATGAGGTAAAGCGTGACCTTTTAAAATGTAAAGCAGTCATTAGAATTCAAAATGAAAGGTTTCTTACAAAGTTGAAATAAATGGATTTTAATATTTATTTGTAGTATTATTTAGTTGAAAGATAGTAGTATATTATTATAAGTATTAAATTTCAAACATTAGCGGTAGCTGGATACCTAAACAGTTGCCGTAAAACTTTGTTACTTAGATATCCGTATCAATTGGTAAGTTGGAATACAGAACGAGAAAAATAATGTGAATATCGTATAATACGTATATCATGGCTGATATTTATAATAACACAAAAACCAAAGACAATCATGCGCATAAATAATATACTCGTATAGCAAAGATTTGCCAAAAGGTTCAAGAGCAGACAACAGAGTATACAAATGTATTATAAGTACCAACCTAAAAGAAACAAATTTAAGTATATTTCTGACACAAATTGTAGATAAATATAAAACTCACTTACTAAATATAATACTTATACCAAATTTAAATTTAAAAAGCAATACTATCTTATGTTAGCTGTCTAGCTTTAATTAAGTAACTGGATACAAATTTATTAATAAAAATATGTCTGCTCCATCTTGTTTTACCTGAATAAACTGAAACATAAGAACATCTTACATACATTCTCAAATTAAATTCCTTTTAGTTTTAAGTCTCAGACGTTTGTATAGTCGACATACATGTTATATATCTCACGTCTAACGTGTATAATAATAATAATAATAACGTGGGTATTACAATGTGATCACGACTTATCCATAAGAAAATTCAATTTGATATTTTACAAGAAAAATATTAAAAACTGTGTGTGGGCAATATAAAATCTTTTGATAATATTTAAGTAGTGTATGTCAGTCGGGCTATTATTATAAATCTAGTGACTTATTTCTTAAAATTAGTGCCGTAGTTTTAGCGCTATGGTGGAATATTAAAACATATATAGACTGCTGAAAATTGCCGTCCGTTTAGGCGATTCTGCCACACATACTATAGTGATCAAATACAGCTAACTTAGGACCCATAATATTTTATTTGTGGTGATTCCAGGTTTGAAAATGGTGTCTGGCTATTTTGACTTCATTTTGTCTCATTGAAGGGAAGTCGACTTATTATATTTCCAACTCCTCCAATTTTTCTTCTTATTAATTTCGTTGCGGGTTCCATGTCAGTTTAATTTTTCCTGTGACTTCCCGAGTGTCATAACTCGGTGTCTTCGTGGTTCACTGCTGTTGTACCTAGTGTACAGAAGTTACAGTGGTGAGCGTGAGCTAAAGAAAAAGACTGCCTAAAATGTATCCTACTATAAAAGGTTTCCTGCAGTGATGACTTCAGTATGTGTTACTGTTTAAAAACATACTACCATCCAGAACTGTTGTAAGTCGATATTATACGTGGTTTTCCTGGAAAAATGTTACAAGAAAAATGACTTTACTTCCATAACCCAAGTCAATTAAGTATACTCGTATATATATTTTTCTTCATTTAATTTTGAACCTAATTTCTTATACACAAAGATCGACAAAACTTTTCATGACTTTTTATGAAATAGGGGGCAAACGAGCTGACGTATGGCCTGATGTTAAGCGATTACCGCCGCCTATGGACACCCGCAATACCAGAGGCGTTAAAAGTGCGTTGCCGGTCTTTGGGGGATGAGGTAGGGGATGGGGAAAGGGGTTATGTTTAGGACCTCACTCACTCGGTGAAACGCAGCGCAGGCACTGTTTCACACTGTGTGAGGCCGTGGTATCACTCCGGTATGATTGATTTAATTCCTTTTGTGGGTAGACTATGATACGATACTAGATATACTACTATATTATACATAAGTATTTTCTGACAGAGAGTCAACTCTACCCCATAAGAGTAAGAGTCATTTAGAAATTTACAAACAACAAGAACTATCAATATACGGTCTCCCACGGCGTTTGTCAGTTGCACACAGAAAATCGCCAGCTAGTTTCGTGACCCATACTTAATCAAAAAGTAGTGTTAATTTTAAAAGTTGCTGAAATAGTGTCGCCTCGGTAAAATGCAGCAGAGCAAGAAAAATATATAGTGCTGGTAGGAAATTGCATGTTCACGATTAAAAATGACCTCTTAAAGTAAAATATTTGAGGAAATATTTATAGATTGCAATTTCTCAAATGTCACCGTAATTTTAACTTGTACTACATTACTGAATGTCTTTAAAACTGATGTGTTTTAGTACATATATTGTTGTTTTATTCATTGTTATAGTAACAACTCTAAAGTAATTATTTTGAGTAAAACAATCAATAGAAATCACTTTGGGGTGCTTCGATCAAGATAATGATAAAAGGTAGATTTACATTTTGAATTTACTCTAATTTATACAAATACAAGAAATTGAAGCGTCTGTTTATAATTCCAAATTAACCCTGCAGTGGTCGCGCCTTAAATGAGACAGCACTAGTCGCATGAACTAAACGAAATAAAAAAAAACATTTAAGTGGGATTTCTTTATTTTCTTTACTATAATTTAATCAGTACACTTTATTAACTCGATACAATTAAGGAAACTAAATCACAACCTCTGATTCTATCTTCAGCACATGAATCTAACACTTATTGTTTTATAGTAGTGGACTAAATACGTAGTCCATGCGACCACTGCAGGGTTTTACACCCTGCAGTGGTCGCATGTCTATATTTTGTTTTCTTTTGTCCGTCTATCTTTTCCGCCTAATTACTCGAATAACTGGACCGATACTGACGTAACTTCCACTGGCAGATTGCTGACGATATAAGAAGGGACCTGGGCTGTTTTTATTTTAGACAAGCTTTAGGTACAGCTATTAAATAATAATATTTCTTTGTAAAATATCAATTAAATGTAAATGTACTCGAGTATTATATAGAATATATAATATACTAGCTGTTGCCCGCGGCTCCGCCCGCGTTTATGTCGGTTTTTTCGTATTTTTTCGCGGTCGCGGATATGTGACTGATGCAAAAATTAGATAAAAACAATCCTTGATGCTGATATCATTCTAAAATTTCAGCTCGATCGGTGCAGAACTTTTTGAGTTTTTGAAGCGTACACAAACCAACATAACATTTTTATATATATAGATTGATAGCTTTTACCCGCGACTTCGTCCGCATAAGTTTTTTTGTTTTCTCCCGGCTGTAAGTCCCCCTGCAACAATGTCCCACTATCGTGTTCCAGTCCTCAACTTCACATCAAAATTTGTTCAAAAGCAACCTAAGCTACATAATGGATAGCTCCGAATGTATCCTTAGTAAATATAAAAAGTAAATAATGTAAATCGGTTTAAAATACTACTAACTACCTACCTGCCAACCCCCGATGTTAGACAGTGTGACATCCGCAACATCGTCTGCGTAGGAAGTACTAACTTAATGTAAGTAGTATAATAATGTAGGAAGCTAAAAATAAGAGGCCTTATTACTGTAGTACATTTTCGTAAACTATGTTCTATGTTTTTCCCTCTCTGGCCAACACATGGAAATTCTGTGGACTTGAAACACGTGAGCAAGCCACGTATAATTGTCCTTGAGAAAAACAACTCTTTTCTAAATTAATGCCGGCTACTTTTAATGTTTACCCCTGAGCTTTATTTATCGTCACAGCGAATGCGATTTTCAGCGGAAACTGTAATCTCTTAAACTGGAATGGCAAATCTGTCGGAATTATGGGTATACGGGGGATTAAAACGTTCTCTCCTTTTGCCATTCCAGTCATAATGATTGCTTTTACAATATTGCGACCGAGGTGTGTTACTTGCAGCCGTGTGCCATTACACAGTCTTGGTGCATCTAAATTCCGCATCAAAAGGACAGGAACGCCTACTTTCAGCCTCAGTTTGTGTGAAGGTACTCCCGACAGTTCTAAAGAATTAAGAAGTTCTACAGGGTATGATGTTCCTTGTTCAGTATCCATTATAGTGTCTACAGAGAGAAACTCAACAATATCACCTTCCACGCCTGACATAATTTGCTCGCGTTCAGCATCTAGGGCCTGACGGGCTTGAGTCTGTGTAAACGTCTCAGAGGCCCTTTGAGATGCGTGGCGCTCAGCATCTAAGGTCCTACGGGCTTGAGTCTGCGTATAGGTCTCAGAAGCTCTTTGAGTCGCATGACGCTGAGAATCTAACATCTGACGCGTCTGAGTCTGCTCTTCAGATTCTTGGCTTCTAGCAACTTTTGCAGTTCGAGCTCTGCTAGAACTACGGCTTAGATTGGATTTACGTTTGCGTGGCATATCGAAAACAATAATTAAAGATTTTTAAAATCGGTAGTTTTAAAAACTACAACTTAAGACAATTTTTTATAAAAACTTCGATAAAGCAAACCTTTTTACTTAAAACCTAAATATCTAAATCAATCAATAACGTATTGAACCTAAACAACTATGCACCTGACAAACCTTTTATACCTAAAACCTAAATTAACTAAATAAATTCAAAAATATTGAATTTATGTACCAGACCACAATACACAATTTTCTTCACTACTGGTATTACCTACTTATCTATCAAAACTAACATAAAAGTACTATAATATAATGACAAAATCTATTACTAAAATAATTTACTACGAACTATAAACATCCTGATGTGAGCTAAAAAACACTTAACCTACACATGAATAAAATTGAGAATTAACAAATGAAAGCGACTGCAAAAATAAAGAATAATACGTATCTGAGTAAACCTAGAGATATGAATGATTGGTTAAGAAAATACCTACATCTAACAGCTACCTTAACTACCTAATAATAAAAATGTAACTAAGTACTTAATAAAAATACGAAATTAACGTCAACTTGGACTCAGAAATAATAACCTACTAAATATTTATTTAGATATCTAAAACAAAGGACTAAATTAAAGCTTACAGACACTACGCGTAGACCGTAGTAACCTATTTCAACTCGGAATTTAAAAAGTACGTTTTTAGCTAACCAAAAATACGCAACGAATAGAGTTTCGTAACGCAAAATTTCAATATTCGCATACGTGCGACGAAGACGTCTGCCCGACAGAGTTTTAATGTTGTAGATAGGTAGCTGTGTATAGGTTCCTGTGGGAATGAGATATTTTCCCGAAGTAAAAAATCTGTCTGTAGTCTGAATTTTGGTACCTTCCTACCCTATAAGTTAAGTAGTGTGATGGAATTTCGCTAAGTTTCGATCCAAGTAAAACTGTTAAATAAAGACAGTTGCATCAAAATTTTATCATAAATTCCATAAATTATGGCGCCTACCGACCCTCTAAGTTAGAAAAGTGATCAAATACCAACTTGAAGTCTTAGTAACACTCAGTTAAAAAAAAAAACATTAAAATCATTTCAGTAGCTACGGCGTCATGCGCTTCTTGACACGATCACGCTAGATTTCCGCGGGAATGAGGTATTTTCCCGCCGTAAAAAGTAACCTGTGTCCGTGCCTAGGATCCTATCTTTATATTAACCAAGTCTTATAAAAATCCGTTCAGACGTTAAGGCGTGAATGAGGTAAACTTTTAAAACAAACGATTAAAAATCACTAACTTAATTAGTTTTCTGCCTACTGCCTACGCCTTAAGTACGATAGCATGAATATTAATAGCCCATATCCTTTTCTAGGTTACTATCTATCACCTAACTAAATTTCATCAAAATCCGTTCAGCCGTTTAGGCATGATAGAGCAAAACTCCCAGCAAAAACCATAAAAAAATCACTAACTCAATTCAGTTTTCTGCCTACTTCCTACCCCCTAAGTACGATGACGTGATCATTTTGATCTTATATCCGTTTTTAGGTAACCATCTATTACCTTACTAAATTTCATCAAAATCTGTTCAGCCGTTTAGACGTGAAAGAGCAAAAGTCCCAACAAAAACGACTAAAAATCACTAACTCAATTTAGTTATCTGCCTACTGCCTACCCCCTAAAAACGATGGCGTGATTATTTATAGCCTATGACCATTTCTAGGTTATCATCTATCACCATACCAAATTTCATCAAAATCCGTTCAGCCGTTTAGGCGTGAAAGAGTAACAGACAGACAGACAGACAGACAGACAGAGTTACTTTCGCATTTATAATATTAGTATGGATTATATAGAAAAATTAAGTATGTAACTTTCAAAAGATGTAAATAATATGGCTACAGTAATTTTAGAATGTTCAAGTTGCGCATTAACAAAGTATTAATTTACTTCAAAATTCGTTAATAGTACAATAATATTTCTTATTTCTAAAACAAAGTAACTTCTTAATTGAATAATTTAACAGAATTTCACTTAAACTTATAATTGCTGCCAATCAACGGTATGTCAGTCGAGATTTAAAGTTAGTATAAATGTATAAATACTATATATAAATTGAGAAAACTAAACGAGAAACCATTTTTACCTCTTCTTGTAAATGTCTGAACGAGTGGTGATCGTTACTGTCCTATATTATTTATCTTGACAGTATTTGTTGTTTGTAAATTCTAAATGACTCTTACTCTTATGGGATAGAGATGACTCTCTATCAGGAAATACTTATGTATAGTATAGTAGTATATCTAGTATAATATCATAGTCTACTCACAAAAGGAATTAAATCAATCCGTGAATCAATACCGGAGTGATTCCACGGCATCACAGAAAATCTTTGTGAAACAGCGCCTGCCCTGTGTTTTACTGAGTGAGTGAGGACACCAGAGTTCCATACCCCTCCTTCCCCTATCCCCCTTCCCATCCCCAAAAAGCCGGCAACGTACTTGTGAAGCTTCTGATGTTGCGGGTGTACATGGACAACGGTAATCGCTTGTTCCATATAAAATAAAAATCATAAAGCAAATTAGCGAACATTTTCGTTCGGTGTGTTTATTATAATTGAAAACTAGAAAGTTTCAATGTCATGTACTTATATTAAACGTTAAATATACCCACAAAAAGAATGCAATCAAACAGAAAGTCAATTAGGAAAAAAAATTCTGTATGTTTACTTTAATTCTAAATTAAAATATTTCACTGCAATAAAACCAGTATTTTTTGTTAAAAAAGTTTGATACATAGAAAAAAACGTCGTTTATTCAGTGCTATTGTAAAATAATTGTTCATTTAAACAACGTATATTTCATACTATAATCTGATAACAGGCTTACCATACATTGAGGCTTTAATTATTACATTACAATGCTCGTTCCAATCAATTTAATGCATTATTAAAGTAAATAATTAGTTTCTGAATGTTTGCCATATTCAGTTTACTTCATTTGTTTTTCTTTTAAATATAAAAATAATTATGAGCAAATCTTTGATGTACATTTTTGTTTCTTTTTTTAAAAGAATCAAATCAGAATAAGCTGCCAAGTGTTTAATATTTTTATAGAAAACTTACTGAAACACGCAACTTCGACTGCGTCTCTTTTCAATCACTCTCGGTTCCCACTTTTTATGTATAGAGCTGACAAAATACGACTGCCTCTGTTGCTCAGTGGTCGCGTATGATATTGCTGTGCTTGAGGTCTCGGGGTTTGATTCCCGGGTCGGACCAAATGTTTGTATGATCTGCATATATTTGTTTCGGAGTTTGGGTGTTTTCTAAGAAAAAGTATTTATGTATTTATATTAGTTGTCTAGTACCCATAACACAAGCTCTGCTTAGCTTGGGACTAGATGGCGTTATATGTTAGATGTACAAAAAACTTCCAGAGAGCTGGAACAAACGGACAGAGAGATTGTAAAATTGTTATTTTGGTATGTGTATCGTGTAAACATACAGATGCATTTGGTAAAAAGCGGTTATTTTAAAATTAGGAACAGACACTACAATTTTATTTATTTGTATACATTTCATCCATTAATTTACAAAGATTCTACAAAGTAAGTAGTACCTGTAAGTTTTTCCACAAAAACAATTTTAATTTTCAGCACCTTTCACATCAAACAAGAATATTTACCTATTTAAATATTCAAGGTCAAGTCGTAGAACAGCTTAAATAATGTTTAACATTTCGAATAATAAAAGACTATTAAAATTCGTTTCATATTGAATGCTTAAACGTTTATAAGAATATCATTTATTTTCACCAAACAGTTTTTTCACTTGCGAAATATGCTTTTTTTTATGAAATGGCTATCAGTCGGATCACTCGGCTATCTCTGCCAATTTCAAATATTTATCGCCTTTAATTATCGAGTCTTCGAGTCTTCAAGTCGTCGTCGTGATGAAATTGATGATAAAAAATATATAAAATGTGGATGACATGAAATGGGGATCGTCTTTCGAAAAAACAAAAAACGATCTCCGCGAAATATGTTCTCAATCAATTATGTCTTTAAGTACTGACAGATTAAAGATGAAAATATTTATTTAGACTTTTTGTTCAAACAAAAGCAAAACCAAAACCATTTTGAGAGTTAGTTAAATGGTTTTCAGTCAACATTGCATTATTTATAATGCGAGAGTGTTATAGAATATATTTTCGGAATGTCTAAGTCACATATATTTTTATTTGTTCCTGACATCGGCCAGAGACAATTGATCCCTACTTACTATAGTCCTGACACACCTCATATGCTTCATCCACATTCATCAATAACCGCCTGCATTTTCGTCAGTGCCTGGTGCTTTTCACATTACCCTTTTTCAGTTTAGTCTATAAATACTCGCCGTAGACGACGTTTTCTGATACTCCCACACACATTGGCTTTATAATTCCTCATTTTCATTGTAATATTCAAATCAGTCATAGTATTTTGTCTTTCAAAAACAATTATTTTGATTTTCGTAAAGTTTATTTTCGTACCATCGGTAAATTCTTGGCAGTATTTTAAGTATACGGTAGCTTGTTGTAAGATAAACACATAAAAGTCCCAAGATTACAGTACCTCGTGGTTAAATGGCCTCACATTTTAATTTAGCCACTCCGTACATTTTTATGAGGCTACAGCACGATATAACAATGGCTTGTTCAGAACTTTTTTAATAATATTTAGTTATAAATCAGGAATTGCGATTGAGGATTTTTTTTATACAAGCACTTTAGTAACCTAATATTTAAATGTGAACGTAAGTTTATCTGTTACAGTTTCACGCAAATCTACTCAACCGATCATCATGAAACTTTGTTTACATATTCGGAGGTATTAGAAATAACATAGGATATTTTTTTTTCAATGCGGGCGAGAGCTAGTTGTATATAAATGAATAATAAGTATTTTTTGTCTTTTATTTATAGGTATTATTTTTATTTTAGGCGGGTCTTCTAATGACTTCGAACTGCTTGACTGAGTCTAGTAACTTCACTCACTCGTTAAAAAGCGATAAAAGAATTCCGTGGTATCAATTCGACCGAACTGGCCGTTTTAATCTCATTTTGAATGGATTTATTTCTGAAATTTGGAAGATTTCTTTGATTCTTAAGGAAGGATACTACTACTCTTTTTCGCGATTACTGATATACACAACAAATACGTGTGTAGAGCCGCAGGCAAAAGCTATTACTTTAATAATTTGAGAGGTCTGACAGATCTGAGATTTTTAGATACGTAAGTACGTACGTACGTACGTACGTACATATTCGTATACACAAACGTTTCATTAAAGGTTAAATTCGTGTTTTAATAGTTCTTAGAAGTATATTATAGTACTTCTAATTTAATGTATAAAGTTTTTTTACAACTCAATCCTATAACATCAAAGTTATTTTTGTTAAGTTACTTTGTAATGTCTTTGAAATTGTTATCTAAAAATCATTGCAGAATATATTACTTCGAAAAGTATTAACTTACGTAAAGTAATTTCTAAGATTTTATGTGTGGTGATTTTTTATGTATGAGCCTGCCAAAATGACTTTACTCTGTCTGGTCGAAAGCAGTATACAATAGTGGTGGTCACCATACTCATTGTGACTGCCGACAATGCAACAATGCAGCATCGTGACCCACACCATGGCGGCCTTGTGATGCTTTTGCATCATTGGTCCTCCGGTCTCGCAGTCACCAATAAAATAAATATTTCGGACATCTAACACACAACGCCATCTAGTCCCAAGCTAAGCAGAACTTGTGTTATGGGTACTAGACAACTGATATAAATACACATATACAATTTTTTTTTGTAAATACATACATATTATACATAGAAAACACCCAATCTCCGAAACAAATATTTACAGATCATTATAATGTGAAATGAAACACGACAGCTCGAACTCTGTCAATTTACGTTGATTTTCTGTGCGAGGTGGGTTGCATAAGTTTTAATTTAATTGTTGTTTCTTAATTATGCTAATAACAAAAAATAATTGTTAGTTGCATTTACAGCTAAGACCATACTCTATTTGAAGAATATAGAGATGACATATGACTATTTGTTACTGACTTTTGAAAAACTGTGGTTTGATTACTGAATATAGTCATCGTATCAACACTTCCATAATCAAGAGATAAAAAGTGAGACAACTATCTACATTTTTTTTTACTCTCGGCAATAAGAGTTATAAAGAGTCTATCTATCTATCTACATTTCTTAATAAAATAAGTTTAAACTATAGATTACTTTTCAAGTTGATATTAAAAACTTCTTAACAACGGAAAATTTCGAGTCTTTTCCAACGAAAGCAAAATATTCAAATTTCTTTCTAGTACTTACGGCTCTTTTGGTACACGAACCTCAAAACTACTAAAATTCTGTATTTCATTTGAAGTGAAGGTTGATGAGAGTTCAATTAATATAATTTCTAACAAGTTACGTCAAACCTAGATGGGTTGGGATAGAGTATGTTTCAAGTTTTGCTTCTCTTTGCGGTTATGTTGTCCTGTGTAGTTTGCTCTCTTAGTCACCTCTTACGACACCTATGGGAAGAATAAGTGTGGTGACACTCCGGATTATTTCTGTCACATCACTAAAAATACTGTTCTGTTCTGTCACGTTACTACTTTATTTAAAAAAGTGAACGGTTACCGTAAATAATAATATTAAATTATAAGTTTTCTTACGAGTAGTTCAGTTCGATCTGACTTATATTTAAAATGTCGAATATGTGTGTTTGCTGATTTTCATTCCAGTGTCTTGAATTTCTCCATTTGAATCCGTGACAGGATTTCTTGAATGTTTAAACGTCGTATGGCGTTTTCAACGGTGAAACGAATTATCTTTCGAAGTTGTCGAGATCTTTAGCTTTGCAGTATACTTAATATATTATGTATGTTTAGTCTATTTACACAGTGTTCTTGGTTGTTTTGAAACGAATGTATTGTTCCCAAGTACACAAACAAAGATCAAAAAAGAATGAATTAATGTGTTATAGAACTTGTAAACGTCTTTTAACTCTTACTTTTATATGTATTACGTTATAATATGTTAAGTAATACGATAATAAAATATCACATTTTTTTTTTGATATGCTTTTACCATAATCTGTGAAAAGATACAAGAGTATTTAGTACTTCAACTTTAGTTTAGTTTATAATGTATATTGGTAAAAAAATAATAAACGTTAATTTCGTAGCTATATTCAGTTACTCGGTTCGTGAAATTGCGTATAATGTATTCATTTTCCATATTACATATTACATTTTTTAAGTATTATTAAATTAGTTTAATGGATTTAGATTCATGAGGTATGTAAACAACCAAACTCGTTTATAAATATTAAGCGGTTATAAGGAATTCCTCCAAAGATGAGTTCTCCAAAATGTTTACCTTTCACTGTAATTAATAAGCTGTACAATTTAGTTTTTACATGAAAACGTTCAAGTTGGAACATAAAGTAGACCTAATGTACTTTTACTAACTTCAACATTCGATTAATTAACATTCGAGAAACCGCTCTGTGTGTTTTCTATTAGGTACGTAAAAGTTTTGTATACATTACATAAGTTTTTTAATTATATTTTTGATAACTTTGAAATTACGTAGACGATTAATTGAATAGACAGTTATGTATTATTATATTTATCATACCTGATAATATAAGTAACTAGTTATATGAGTTTTTTTTATTAAATATTGGGCAAACGAGCAGACGTATCACCTGATGGTAAGCGATTACCGCCGCCCATGAACACCCGCAACACCAAAGGCGTCACAAGTGCGTTGCCGACCTTTGGGGGATGGGAAAGGGGATGGGGGGAGGGGTTGGTGTATGGGCCTCCGGTATCCTCACTCACTCGGTGTGAATTATCACTTAGTAACAAAAGCAAATAGTTAACGGCCTTGTGTTTTTACCGAGGATAGGAAGCTTTCGAATTATGATTATTGCAAATATTAGTTCTCTGGTAACGTTGAAAGTGGCAGGCTTGTGGAAAATGGGTGGTGTTTTGTAAAAATAAGACTATTTCACACCGGTTTTCTGTGAGGCCGTGGTATCACTCCGGTCGAGCCGACCCATTCATGGCGAAGCATAGCTCTCCCACGGTTAAACGGGATTCAACAAAGAGGTCATATTGCTAGGAAAAATTAGTCAATAATATCCAATACCATCGCTATTTTTAAAATGGCTAATAACACAAAAATATTGCTCGTTAGAATGGTATGTTATTTAAACTATGTTAACTAATATGTGGTAGGATGATGTTACTGACAACTTCTGAAATAATCAATCCTTCATTTCTGTGTTCGTATTCCTTCATTGTTACCAATCTCTTGCAATTCAGAATATAAATTTCACACACAAGTGACAACTATTAGTTTTTAACCTTTATCAATAAAGTTGCAATAAATGAAATATACAAAGTTACCTAATATTAGTTGATCGTGAGTATATACGAGTATTTAACTTGAGTATTCACTCCTAGAAATTGAGTCATATCTTATTAACATTAACTGAATCAGTTTTGCAGATGCCATTTTTAAACTGGAAATTTCCTCCGTTTATCAAATCCAAATGAAATGCGTTGTCTCCTAGAATTTGATACGAATATTAATGTTAAAATCATTGATACTACATTCATGCCAAGGATAAGAGTAAGTAAGAATTCCTAATTTTTTTTATATAAATAATTTTAGTTTAATTAAAAGTAACAAAATACTTTCAAAATTATTCCGAATACATCATTATCATCATCAGCCTTTTGTAGTTCACTGCCGGACATAAAATTTACCAAAAACACACCATAGAGCTCGATCAGCTGCTTTTTGCATATATTCGCCGCCGTCCCTCTTACGCAAGTCATCTCGCCTAATACATACAATTTAAAACCTAAAATAAAATCTCATTTAACTTAAGTAGTTAACTTGTGCTAACTGTACTAAGTTAGATCAAAACTTGCAAACAAGATTGGTACATTCGTAAATTCCACGTCACCAGTACATTGTCGTCTATTATCCAGATGACTGAGCTTGCTAAGAATAATGTCACAAGTTACGAACGCTAGGCATCCCATTAAAAGTTCTCGCCGACTCTACACTACAGAAAGTGCAAACTTAATTATGTCAAGCTAAATTTACTAGACACCGCTAATTTCCTTTAAAATTTTCTTTACTTAATTTAAGTGCTTTAGTAATTTAATTACGTTTTGTCAAGGTCGGTGTCAGTTAATGCCTATGTGCGTAATTAAAAGCTAAGAAAAGGCAGTCCATTTACTGTGCTTTTCCAGTTTGTTGAATCTTAATACAAAGTAAACACGACACTTTCATTTTAGAAACTTGAGAAATAAAATAATGAGTTTTTGCGTGTCTTACAAATAACAGTTTAAAAATTAATTGTAGATTAAATATTTTAATTTAGCTGAGAGCCCTAAAACATCAAATTGGAATTAATTTTATATTGCTGTCTGACAAGAAACATTTACTTGTCCAATTTATTTTCATACTCAAATCATATAATAATGTAGTTTGAAACCCTAATGACGATATTATATTGCATCTTAAATACAATAAATGCAAAGGTTTTGATATTTTAAAAGAGTATACAATGAACCACGCTCGGTCTGAAAGTATTGTTCTGATCGTTAATGTTACCTATTAAGAAAATAGGAGCAAATTACTTTGTCAACATTCATAATTAATATTTCGATTTACCTACAATAGCACTACTGCCAATTTAATCACTCTTCCTAAATATATATATATATATATATTTCAGACTAAAAAGACGAATGTAAAGTTTTCAACCGCAAATCTCTTAGCTGTAAAAAGTATTTTTCTTTTATTGTCCAACACATTTTGTGCAAAGAGAACAAGGGGAGCTCACTAAAGTGGTCTAAATAGCCAAAATTTGTCAAAAAGTTAAGCTGTGAGTTATGATATCCACTGTCAAAAGACCCATGAGGTGGTAAGGCACACTTATCAAAGACTAACGAAGATTTATATTGTGACGTCTTTTATTCCTGTCTCTATGATATCTTTTTATGGGGAAATAAGTTGAAAATATTTTTTTATTCCCGGGATTATGCAATATGACAAATATTTCAGATTTTAGGATCTTTTGTAGGAAAAGTGATTTCTTATGGTGTCTGGCAATAATTTTCCTTCTGTTCAGGAAAACTATTTAAACACTCCAAATTGATGATGGCTTGATATTTGGCGACACGATTTGCCTAATGGTTAAAGCAGTCGCCACTAAACTGTGCTAAATTTCATACTCCTCTGTTTGCATAATTTTTGTATAAAGAGGTATAAAGATTGGAGATTTATTGTGCATCAAGGTCATCCATTACTTCAAATAACCTATATATGGGTACCAGACAACTGATATAAATACATATGTACCTTTTTGTAAATACATACATAATATACATAAAAGTATCCTAACTGCGAAACAAATATTTGAGGATCATATAAACGTTTTTAAGCAGCAGACCCATACGCTACCACTGCAGTACTAAAATTAATACAACTTCATCAGGAATGATAATAAAATTTGTCAAAAAAAAATTTTCTTTATTGACTAGAACTAATTCATGCGGTTAGAGAATTTCCACGAAGATATTCCTGCGGGATCAATTCATCACGTGTTCCTGAGAATTGTATTGTAATGATTATCATGTAGACCTTATAGAAATCGCGTGAGCGGTATTCATATTAATGAAAGATGGATGTACTCGTATCTTTAATAAATAGAAATAGTAATATAATATTTGTAAATTTTTATTTGAAGCTGAGTGAGACTCCGTTGATTGATGATGTAGCTGCCTGAGTTGATTCTGATGTTCAATAATAACAGTCGCAAGCGCGTGTGAAGTATTAGTCTCATAAAATAGATCTGAAGTATTATCATTTCAACAGACACAGACTTTGTCACAGGCCGTAGATAATATAAGATAATATAGAAAATACATAAAAAGTTTTTCTCCCTTTTGTAATTTCACCGTGGGAGAGCCACGCTTCGGCATGAATGGGCCGGCTCGACCGGAATGATACCGCGGCCTCACAGAAAACCGGTGTGAAATAGCGCTGTGTTTCACCGAGTGAGTGAGGATACCGGAGGCCCATACCTTAACATGACATACTTTAAAGAAATCATCATTCTCGCTTAATTTTTACATCAATAAATAAATACGAAAAACCTAAGTTTGAAATAAATTTATACAAACACAAGTTAAATATTACGTAAAAAAACCTCCTAAATATGATTTTAATTATGTACTTAGATGGTGGTGTATAGTTTTATAGTATACTAGCTGACCCTTGCAACCTCGTTGACGTCTACTGTTGCCCGTAGCGTAATAATTTTCCCCCATTTTTCAAACATTCTTCATTGGGGCTCCGCTCCTATTAGTCTTAGCGTGATGATATATAGCCTATAGCGTTCCTCAATAAATGGGCTATCCGACACTGAAAGAATTTTTCAAATCAGATCAGCGGTTCCTAAGATTAGCGCGTTCAAACAAACAAACAAACTCTTCAGTTTTCATATTAGTATAGATTAGTTACATAAGTTTAGGATTAACTGATAGAAAATTTATAAAATATCAAAAAAAGATTCAATTAATATGTAGCCTGGAGTAAACAAATACGTATGTCTTAATAACTGTAGACATTTGTTAAACTCAGCCTCAATGAATGAAACAATAAAGTTTCGGATTTAGTGAATTAATAAATCTATCTACAAAGACCGTTGTGAAGTTGAGATATCAACGTCGCGGCGTCGCAAGGAAAATAAATTGGTCGAGTTGTTGGGTGTGGGTCGACCCTCTAAAGGGCACTTCACTTAAGGGCAGAGTTAAACGAAGTCCTCTTGGACCCTGTCTGTCTTCAACTTTATTAACTGATAATTGTTTTTTTTATTATGAGGGCATTCACAATAGTGTTTTAGTATATTTTCAATTACAAAAGGCTTTGAAAGAGTATAAAAAATTAAAATTTTAATTAGAATTAGTATCGTCAACTTTTGAATGATTCTTAATTTAAATTGTTTTATTTAAATTCTTTCCACCTAGAAACCGTTTAATAACATATAACTATAATCTATACTAATATTTTAAAGCTGAAGGGTTTGTTTGTTTGAACGCGCTAATCTCAGGAACCAGAAGTTCGATTTGAAAAAATCTTTCAGTGTTGGATAGTCTATTTATTGAAGAAGGCTATAGCCTATATATCATCACGCTAATACTAATAGGAGTGGACCACCAAACAAGAATGTTTCGCCCATAGGGTGAAATTAAATTTTCACGCTACGGGCAATAGAAGACGTAAACGAGGTTGCGTGGGTCAGCTAGTGCTTTAATAAATATAATCACATACTGTAATATATATAACATTAAATAGAAAATTAGATTCATCGCTACTTATTTTGTATCCCTGTTTATAGTATTCATATCCCACAGGTATTAAATAACACGGGCGAATGAATAAAATCACAATGATTTTGATGCTGGAGGATATTTAGTTTTTTTTATAAATAACATTGAAAAGTTGTAATGTATTTTACGATTTTAATTTTAAGTAAAAACATTACCTTTGAGTATACCAATCAGTGTAATTTTTTTTCTTTAGAAGAATTTTAAATCTTTGCAAGATTTATGAAATTAATTTACGAACATCTTAATCATGTTTAGTATAGTTAATTTTGTTGTTAGTACCGGTTACCATACCAAAAAAAAAAAGAATAAAACGAATGCTTCTTGAAAAGCCTTGACACGGTTCTCAAAGATTCTAGAAATAATTTATGCTATATATACATATATATAAAACTGGAATGGTTAGGTTTTTTTTTTACTATGTAGGTGGCAAACGAGCAGATGTATCGCCTGATGATAAGCGATTATCGCCGCCCATGGACACCCGCAACCCAATAGAAGGTGTACGTGTGGGATTTAGATAATTTAATGTGACATTTACATAATTTCTCCGTACTCAAGCAGAGACGCTAAATATGTATGTAAAAGACAATAGCCGTAACAAAACTTGTCCAACAAGAGTAAAAAAGTGGTTAAAATTATTTTCATTTTAATTATATTAAACAATTAACTAAAAAAATTAACACTTAGTGGTTTTTGTAATGGCTAAAGTTTTTGTGTCAAACTCGATAACCTGGTTTTAGGGTTCCTAATTCAGTCAGAGATACTTACCAAACGGGATTTATTATCTACAGAAGTTTTTTTTCTGTTTCAAATTTACATTGCATATCTTCATAGAATATTTTTTTCAATTTATTCTATTCATGAAGTTCAAAATTAATGTAATCCAAGGATACGGTCATTTATGCCACATACGCCAATTCTTCTGTATAAAAAATCTATTCACATAATTTTTAATTCTTAATAATATTACCTGATATGCATTTCAGTAACAGCAGTATGTTAATGTCTATAAGACTTGTGTGTCAGGTTAGTACAACGAAATATGATAGCGTTCCTAGAAACCTTGTAAACTGAATGTGCTATAAAATATTATTTAATGATTTCTAAAACACTTACAGCGCTCAATGTTATTCGTTGTTGTTGTTGTACCTTTATACCAACTAGTGAAAGTAACGTCACAATCGGTTCCATTCCAATGATTAGTTCAAACAAATAAAAAACAGACCAAAATAAAATTTAATAAAGGATTCATTGGTGTTAATACCGATACTTTCACATGTTTTTGGTAAAAAGCTGTCAATTTGTTTTTTTTTATATTTCTGTAGCTAATATTATCTGTTGAGTATAGTCCTGTGTCTACTAATATAAAGTTTTGTTTCAATTTATAAACCTATATTGTAATAAACATTTGCTACTGAGTAGTCACAGTAAATATGCTAAAGATAAACTGTAAAACATATTAAACTGTTATCTAAAGTGAGAAGCCAAAAGTAGATAGTAAAAAGGACAATAAAATAGAACAATGGTTGTTGGTGATATATGAGCTTTTATTACCCTAACTTAGTAGACCACGTTTCGTTTAAACATACTTATGTTTAAATCTACGTAAACTTAAAACAAAACTATACATAAACTTAAAACAAAACTATACATAAACTTAAAACTCGATAAATCTATTTTAACGAGGACATTGATATACTTTTTTTCATTTAAATATACATACCGTACCTTCTTGGTCATCCATTTTGATAAAGATGACGTTACAATTTTTTTTTTATTTTTAATTGAATAGAGGGCAAACGAGCAGACGCATCACCTAATGGTAAGCGATTACCGCCGCCCATGGCCACGCCAACACCAAAAGCGTCACAAGTGCGTTGCCGAACTTTGGGGGATGGGGATAGGAATGGGGGAAGGGGTTGGGGTATGGGCCTCCGGTATCCTCACTCACTCGGTGAAACACAGTGCAAGCGGTATTTCACACCGGTTTTCTACTTTAAAGACGTTATCTTAACTATCGTTTACCAGTCTTTTAAACTCATTAGATACTATATATTTGCATATCCAGGATAGTTATAGTACGGTCAACATGCTATTAATTCATAAAAACAATATCGACAAGATAATCACTTTTCTATTGTTAATCAAATTATGACTTTTATTATGAGATCTATTGCTCTTTTACACTCATCAGTTGCAAAGAAATCCAATTAATAGTGCTTAAGAAATTACCGGATTGTGTAAAAGCAGCAGCAACTTAGTGATTTGTTTTATAATAAATACCCTCCCTACGTGGTATATTCTTGGAAGGACTATGTACCAGTGGCACCCAACCTTTTATTGACCACGGACTATTTTTCGTCATTTTATCAGCAAGGACACCTATGTACGAGAAAAAAAGTCTAATCCAAAAATAAAGGAGAAGCATGGGCTTATGATCCTCAAATAATTTTATGTTTCTCACAGATCACTTTCAGACCCCCGCTGACCACTGATGGTCCGAGGACCACAGTTTCGGAACCATTGCCGTTTGTATACAAGGATATATATTTCATGGTCCCATGATTTCTCATATCTAAACTTTAACCTAAGTTCATTATTGTTCGTTTGGCCAAACCGCACACTAACGGACCTTTCGTTTGATCAATGTTTGATATTTAGGGTTGTTGGCGACATAGTCCCTTGGAGAACATAATCTAAAACGATTTAATTTCATACGTTTATTACTTTATAGACGTAGATTTCAATTGAACAGATTTATATGTAGATAAACTAGTGAAAACTCTCCATCATGGAAAGTTGTAAGTAGTTTATATATCTAGTAACCCACCACGGCTTTGCACCATTTCACTCTGAAAAGTTATAGAGATATACTTAGGCCACTGCCTGAGGCCCTACTCTAATGATTTTTAAGGAGGTTTTCTCCTCTTGACCGGTCTCCTAACTAGGAGATAGTCCCCGCTCCCTATAAATCGGCGTCTACGTGTTGGGCCGTAGGGATGCCGGTGTTTGGCATTGACTGTTGTCAGTTGTTCAACAGTGACAGTGGACAGGTGACAGTCTTGTCGTCCCTCTCGTGGTCATTGGGCCACTCGCCCCGTGCCAAGAACCACATTAGACGCGCCAGTAACATGAAATCGCGTGTTCCACCTTCCGCGTGCAACTGCTGGTCGTTGCATTGGACGCCGTGGTTTGGTCTTTGGAAGGCAGTATTGTACACCTAGAAAAGGTCTACAAAAAAGTCCGCGATGGCATATGTCTATCCAGAATATCCATCTCACAATAACCATTTTTATTTCTTTCTTTTTACAAGTAATAATGGATTATTTACGAAGTGATTTTAAACAATACAGCATTCATCTTATTAAGTACCTTAAATACATTAGACATTTAATATAGATCAATATGGCTCACAGTATCTAATTTAAATGAATATATTCGAAGATATTACAGATTTAAAATGCACGTGTCGTGTCGTCGCTGGGTGCATCTGAAATCCACCCATGCGTAGCCGGGGCGGATCCCTAGTAAATAAATAAAAAAGCAAGACGCTCCTTTCAGTTTTGACCTTGTTCCCTTGAGGTTAAAGTAAATCATCGGTCTCGTTTTTCTATCCAAAACTTGTTGAATTCCTCACACTAACTCCCAAGTCTAGTTTGTTCTTCTTACCACAATTTAGTTTCCACTTTTACCGTCAAGTCATTTCGCAGATTTCAAATATAAATTCAGAACAGATTCAGCATCTTATGATAGTTTTTTTTCATTTATATATTTGTGAATACTAGAAGACGCATTCAAATATACTATATTTTATACTTCTAAGGAATTGGAATATCGTGTATTTTATAGTACTTTTATAGTAAGTAACTTAAAGTTCTCGAGAATCGCAATACTTGAGTATTAAGAACAAATTCTAGAAGGAAGAGGATGAATGTATTGCATTTTCGATAAGTAAGTTCGTTAAATATTCCAACATTCCTTAGAGTTCACAGCGCACCTTTCCCAGCAAACTATGTCATAGCTCAATATTTGAATTTTCTCTATCAGAGGAATACTTTAAGGATTTTTTTTGTATACTAACTGAACCTATTTAGAAGCGACCTTATTCACATTTTAACTTGTAACATTTTTTTTAAATAATAATTAATCAAACTTATTTAAGACGAATAGTTTCACTCAAAATGTTTTTACGGTATCGGAAAAGCCTTTTTTATCATGGCTAATTGAATAAATGCTTGTATTTAAAATAGACTAAATTAAATTGTTAAAGTGACGCAATTTCGTTGCATCATTCATGAACTCTTTGGGAAACCTAGAGAATTTTGTATCTATCTGTCGCAAGTAGTTTATGTAATAAATACCTTTTTATATAGTAATTTAGAATTTATAGGATGAAACATCACTTTAGTATAAAATCGATCTCTAGTGCTTTGTAGAAAACCTTTGAAATGGTGCGGCCTGTATTCGACACATTCATAGATTTTGATTTGAAATACAGAATATGACCGGCTTTCTACATTTAACTTGAAGCCCATTTGACCTCTTTAATCAAAATCACAGCATTTTAGTACTAGTCTACCATTCCGTAGTAAGTTAACATTTTCTAGTCACGTATTACCAATTTTCTTAGTTTAAATAACTCGTTAGTCTGGGTTGCTCCAATCTGTTCTCTAAGCAGTAATATTTTGTGAAAACGAAACTATTTTATATCTACGATTTTTAACAAAACACTGTGCTGTGAATGTTGCATTTAGTATCGACATAGTCCCAAGGGGGCACACACATACGTTTATGAGAACTTGTAAAGTTTTGGTTCCCGGTTTGCAATATTTCTCTATTAAAACTTAGTACACACATTGCGTAAAGGTGTAGTTAGGCAATATTTGTTAGCCAACCTTTAAATGATATATAAAAAAGGTAATGTGAGAAAGACAAATACCATATGACTTTTATATTTTATTATCAAATTTAAAAAAGAAAGTAGTCAAGGGATTGTGAACTAAAAGTATAAATGTACTTGTATTTATTTATTTAAACTGAATGCACTTTTCGGACTTGACAAACAGCCAACTTCAGGGTGGTGTAGATATCTTGAAAGGTAGGTGGACACAGAGGTTTTAATATAAAAATAACTATAAATACTACATTCAAAAAACTTACATATACCTACGTACATTATCACATATAGTAAATATACATATATTTCCATATACATACACACGATACTTACATCATTATTATCACACTTTAAAACACCAATGTTTCGTAGATGTTAGAAGAACGAGAGGTCGAAAAATCCAATGTTTTTTATTTCAAGTTTTTGTTTTTTCTTTTTTTAAAAAAGATAATAGATGTGTTTGAAATCATCAATATATGATTAAATCTGTAGTGGCAGCAGGCTGGCGACTTCAGCGGTAGAACTATTATCCGTTGGCGTAGAAAAATTCTGGAGACCGCGTCTCGGCAAATACGGTGTACGCCGCCCACAGACCAGGTGGAGTGACAACTTGCGCAGGATCGCTGGCAGTCCAAAATCTATCAGAGTGGAGTGCAATGAAAGAGGCCTGTGACCAGCAGTGGACTACAATAGGCTGATGATGATGACTAAGTAATCTTTATACAAACATACAATTGAATATATTACAATTGAAGAACTGTTTATATATTAAATATGTACTCTGGACTCATGTCCAGTAAAAATACAAGAAGCTTCCTCACTACTTTGATTTGCTCATAGAATTGAAATAAATACGCTGCATACATATGAAGTTTGATTTATTTCACTATACTTACTTTTTATTGTACTTCATTTTATGTCATATTATTGTAACACAGGTTACAATATGAAGTAGCACAACCACAGTATCTTTCTGAATACACCATTAATGATGGATAAATATTAAGCAAAAATGGCATTAAACTTTGGCAATCTTTTAACTCCAACTAATTCAAATAGAGTACAGGCGCTAACTAAATCTGTCTCTGTTCATTGATGGTCGAAGTGTTGACATGCCCATTAGGCGACTGGCAACTTGTTACCGAAGTTACTCAATCGTATCCGTTAATTTCCTGAGAGCTTCGGACTTCTATTTCATTGGATATGAGTTCGTATCTTGGAGCATTGGATTGTTAATAATACGTCTTGTCCGAACCGTACATACGAGTACTTTGTAACACTCATATTATATACACTATAAAAAGCTAGTTTGGGTACGCTTAAAAAACTTTTAAGAGCTAGTTAAGTTGCAACAGTTTTGCATGCGTTAATGTCAAATTTTATTGAGATTGTGAATCGTATACAATTGGAGTTTATCTTTATTCCTATTTCTCATTTATTCTTATATCTCAGTTAGTAGCAGCAGCAGTTTAGAATAAAGCGAGAAAACATTTTTGTTTAAAGAATAATTTTCGCTTTTCTTACATCTCATATCGTTGTTACTATTGATCTATCTATAAATCTGTATTTCATTGATCAATCCAGGCACTATTCTGGAATAATATTTTTACTGTAGAAGCAAATATTTCATATCTTCTCTGTACATACCTCTGACAATGTTTATGCGAAATTTTATTATTCTCGGTTGTGCAGTTCAATCGTAAATACTTAAAAAAATCATAATTTAGAATCTATGCACATACAAATTAATTTTATGTTTGTTAATCTACATTCGCAGACACTAGATTCTACATTTTTTTTACTTGTAGTCATTCAAATTGTGAATAACGTCATAAAACATGATTGTTAATTAGTGAAGACGTCTGGGTTTCGAGTGATAGATCACTAGCTATATCTTGATCCGCTGCTTGGTTTCACTTTATGATTACAATGATGTCGGTACAAATGAGGCTAAAAATAAATAAAGCTTTCTTAATGCGTTTTGCAAATTAACTCCAACGTAAGTTAACATTTATATGTTATTAAATTATTTATTTCTAATTTTGGATGCAAAAACAACAAAATTGGTCCTAATAACAAGACGAATTGAATTTTATAAAAACGTTTTAAGGTATGTGGGGGAACGGGGATCATGTTCCACCCAACACAAAGGGAAGATCCTCCGACCAGGCGAGGTGATCATGCCTGGCGGGCTACTGCCCAACAGTTGATGTTGGGATGTTGTATATATGATAATCGACGCGAGAACTATTTATTGCGCGATTCAGGATTTGTAGTTACTACGTGTAGTGCGTTACTTCGTAGTTCAGTGTATCTTCGGTAGATGGCGCTGTAGTAGGTTATTGTTGTGTTATATGTGGAAGTTGCCACAGGTAAATAGTACTTTTGCCAACTAATAGTTCGTGCGTCCATCCGTCGAAACAGATTAAATATGCAAATAATGACGCTCAATCCGCAGGTGATATAAGGTCACACCGCGGTTGTGGCACACCGTCCCACTGTATTAATATTTTCATGAAATATGTTCGCAGCAACGTCGCACGGTTTCCATTCCACAAATTCTAATAATATTAAAATCTCGTAGGTGGAAATATGTACATTATTATGTCTTTCAAAAGATTATTAACATTTCTTTCATAATCCTGTGAATTGCATTAAATATAGCATGGCTATAATTGTATCGTGTATGAATAAATATTTTCGCGAAAATTTTCGTAATGTAGCAAATTATTAAAATATTATTATTACTTATGAAGACGATTATTGGTGTATTGAGAGTAATGCAGAATGAAGAAAAATTAAACTTGCATTTGCTTTATAGATGTGGTTTTAGTTTTTTCTGGAGAATAATTACTTTGAAAAGAAACAAATTTATTGCATATTATAAAATTTAAATAGTAGGTTTTAAAAATCATTTCAAAGTTCTACAAGTAATAAAGCGTGACAATCTAGAGCGACAACCATTTCCTAAACGCCTCAAGTTGGATATCCATTTTTCCTTCAACGTAAATCTTATGTGATTTAATGCAATGATACTTAAAATCAACATCGTGTTCTGACAATAGACTAAGGCTCGAGAGACAACACAACAGACAAACCAAGAATTACTCCATACTTATAAATGCGAAAGTAACTCTGTCTGTCTGTCTGTCCTGCTTTCACGGCCAAACCACTGCACCGATTTGAATAAAATTTGGCATGGAGATACTTTGATTATTGAAGAAAGACATTGGCTACACTTTGCTGCCATAACCGAAAAACCCGCGGGCGAAGCCGCGTGCAACTGCTAGTATACTATAAATACTTCTTACACTTTTCTTGACACTGAGTTTTCGTAGGCCACCCAAGAATAAGCTGCTGACATTATGCATTCGTCACTATTGACTATAGTTTATTAGAGAAAAATCAAAGTTTATTGCACCTTATATACGGAAGAACCATATAAAAATGTTTGCACTAAATTAAAATGTCATTAGTACATTTCTCTAAAATACTTGTACCTATTGTAAAATTACTTGTGTCAAAAAATTGCGTATTTAAAATGATACACTTAATAATTTTAATAAAAGTACACACAAGGCCGTAAAAAATAAAATAGAACTTTATATTGTGTTTTAGTAGATACTACTTAGTCTGGTCATACTTAAACTATAATAAAATTTAAAGTCAGATGGGTCACATTTAGCAAAAGTTTCTACTCGACAATTCTTATCTACAATAGTGGTCGTTAACTTTAACTCCGCTCTGTAACATTAAGCGTGTGTAGAGGAGATTAATCACGCAGCATTAAGAATGTATAAAAATGTTTGTTGCAAGTAAATGCTGAAAATAATGGTCTAAGATAATCTGATAGGGTTTATAATTAGGCCTATATCATTATACCAAGATTTTTTGGGGTTGGCTTGTTTTTTGGTAAAACCGGTTGAACTAGTAAGTTCAACCGGTTTTACCAAAAAACCGGTGTTACCGTGGGAGGGTCACGCTTCGGCATGAATGGGCCGCCTCACGTGGCCGAATGAGCCACTGCCGTCCTCCACCAGACATCCGCAATTCTAAGGGCGAATTGAAGTCGAAGGTTAAATTAGTTTTCAGTATATTTAAGAACACTAACTTCCCAATAACGATTCCAATAGATGTAAGAAAAATCGTCTTGATTATGACCCAATGCGGAATCGAATCGGAGTCCTCTTGATCGACAGTCGCATACAGTTAATACAATACGTAAGATCAAATGAAAGTTTGATTTCACAAACATTAGCACTCTCGAAAATGACTACTATTCCAGCATAAATACACTACCTATTGTGAAGAAAGTTTGTCTATATTTCATAACTTTACACCACTAATACTGGTAAATAGAATTAAAAGTGTAAGTCATGCTACGATTGAATTTAGTTCAATTTAAAATAATAATTGATCAACCTTCAATCTTGTTTCTCATACTAATGAGAGTAGGTAAAAAATAAATGTAAACAAATTTCTTTAAATAGTATTAAATTCACTTAATAGTTGAGATAAAACATAAATAATATTCATCGTGAATATCACCCTAGGATTTATTGAGTAACAGTCTGTTCTGAAAACCACTAAGCAGTTTAGATTTAAACACGGACCTGACAGATCACCCCTTGGGTTTAGGCCATAGGCTATTGACAGACATAGGGAGTCCTTGGCCATCAGCCTTGACATGACCAAAGCTTTCGACAGGGTTTGGCACCGCTCGCTTCTCTCCAAAATTATCGTATTCGGTCCTCCCCCCAAACACTTGTTTCATTCTCATAATGATCCCAGGTTCTTTAAGCGGGCGTGAAAAATAATAACAATTTCTTAAACAGTAATGGGCGTCTACACTATAAAAAATGACAACACCATATTTACTTTTATAATGACCATCTTTATTAAGAAAATCAGATCAGAACCTATTGTCTACACAGTTTGCAACCAACAAGGCCATGTTAAATGAAAAGATGGTTTCGAAATAAAAAAAATATTTAAAACAAGTTTCCTTTCTTAATAACCACACAAATGAAAGCAATACCCCTACGGCACTACTTAAACCACAATATTTTATTTAGGACAAATTTAATAAGAAATCTCTAAGCTGTTCTCTAATAATGAAAAAACCGCATAAATTATGAAATCTAAAAGATACCTTTTAACAAAAGAAATTCTCGTGAGGGCTGTGAGTAATAATTCTAGCCCTAAAAAACAGACTAAAATGACTTATGAAAGACGCTTGCGTAAATAATGAGAGGAATGGTAAATTTTTAAATCTAGAATGACCCTAGGGATATTTTGCTCAAAAATTTGGGTAGTGGAATAGTGAAATAATTGTATTATCGTATGATATGTCTATTTAAATGACAAAGTTACATTAATTTTCAATTTTACTTTCAATAAACCCGTAAAAGAAATGGTAATGCTTTAGTACTTAATACTAAATAATTTACTATGAAATAAAATTGACCTCAGTTTGACAAATCTAACACAATTTATTTATCATCGTTTACAAAATGTTGTTTGGTTCTATTTATAAATGTATGTAATTCTGTTTTAAAAAAGTGGTCCAAAGTATTTGATTAGATTTTTGACGTGACAACATCTAATAAATCGATGAACGCCGGCTGCACGCACGAAAAAGGATGACTCATTGTCCCGTTACGCTCATTGTGCGCTTGCGCAAATGATTTAGATTTCAATTTTATTCATAAAAGTATGCAATCGTTTCGTCAATATTTTGTTATGATGTTGTCACGTTAAAATATCGTCCGTATACCGACTTCACAGACAACCAATTTTTTAGATCGCTGTGTTTATAATAATGAAGATTAATTTAAAGTTAATCGTAGGCTCCCATTTCATAAAGACTATGGATACTGCATGCAAATGTATTAATATAAAATAGTTCTTTAATGTTGGCAATTTCTTTTCATATTTCGTATGCGTAATTTAGATCCATAATACATTTTAAAAGTTTCACTTTAAATTGGTTGCCGCGTAAGTTAAAATATACTAATGGAATGTAAAAAGCTGTTTCAACCTACAAATGGCCTCATGTACATTGACTTTTCGTGATGGGAAAAGTCTATAAAATATATACAAAATATAAATTCATGATGTTTAGTAAAAATATTTGTGTACGCATCGCATCAAATTATGATCATATTCAATTAGTTCTACTGATGATACTTAGTAGCAACAAGAATGTCTAATGTAAAAAATTTTGATCTAGCAGGTTTTTGTGACTAAAAACTTGCGCTCCGACTTGTGACACTTGACTTTTTAAAGACTGTTTTTGATGAAATAGCTCTTTGTTCAACTCAATTATTATACAACTAGCTGACCCACGCAACCTAGTTTGCGTCTTCTATTGCCCGTAGTGTGAAATATTTCCCCCGTTTTTGAAATATTCTTCATTAGTGCTCCGCCCCTTTTAGTATTAGCGTGATGATATATAGCCTATAGCCTTCCTCGATAAATGGACTATCCAACACTGAAAGAGTTTTTCAAATCGAACCCGCGGTTCCTGAGATTAGCCCGTTCAAACAAATAAACTCTTCAGCTTTATTATATTAGTATAGATAACATGTGTTACTTGGCGGTACTTAATTGTTTTTGAATATTAATTTACTCACATCCTTTTTAATCTCTTAGATCTTTATAAATGTATTCTTTTAAAGTTCTGTAATACCAAGTTTTCAGAGCAAATAAAATATTATTCGTCTGTTTAATAGTACTAAAAATATACAGTAGTGGATTTAGTGCGTACATATTTCGTTGTGGTAAATTCATGCGATGTCGGAATGAAATGAATGTGTTATTTCCTTTGGTATCTAACAACGTGAGAGCTATAACTGCAAACGGCCTTTTTTATAGAACCCCTAGTGGTAATGGTAGGAGATATTTTTGGAAGGTTAGTTATGATCTAGAATAAATTAGTTTTTTTTTATATTTGTTGTGAGTGGGGGAAAGTTGTTCAAGAACGTCAAAATACTTTTCTTTTTATTTCTTCTTAATCGTACACTAGCTTAATGTTTTCGGCATGACTAGTTGACTGAAAATGTTGGCATTTTATTTGCAATTAGTATTACTGTATTGTGTGTCGTTGTACATGATGTTGCTTTAATAATAAATGTTGGTCTGGTTTTAATAGTAATGTTATCTGATCCATACTAGTGAGTTAGAGATTAAGTATTCAATTCCTAACTAGGACAATTTTTTTTTTTACAATTTAGGGGTAAAACGAGCAAAAAGATAATAATTAGTTAGATATAATTTTGCATCATCTGCAAAAATTTTAGCTATCTGGACACCAGCTTAAAACCCAAGACTGGTTTGGAATTGTACTGCACTGCACGGTTGGCCTAGTTGGTTTAAGCGGCCGCCACGTCGCTTTCTACTGCGCCAAGTATTGTGGGTTCAAATCCCACATTGGACAACACCTTGTGTGATCTGCAAAGTGGTGTTCTGAGTGTGGGTATTCTTTGTGTTCGTTTCATGTATGTATGTAAAGTCCTCCGAGACACAGGATGTATATTTCAAATGCGGGAGCTGTTTTTTTTTGAAAAAGAAAAAAAGAATTAGACGATCATGCCTGTAGTGTCTCAAGGTTATAAGACATTCCTAATTTTTTGTTAGCTCAGAATAAAAATTTTGATTAAACTACTTTTTAAAAATATAATATTTTCTGTTAAATGGTTGGTTATAACATACATTGTGTGTATTTTTTTGTACAAATAGCAATCGTTTACATAATTGGATTGAGAGAACCCAATTTCTTTCCAGCAATCCTTAGAAAAAGGTAAGTTTTTGTAAAGAAACTGTTGACTTCAAAGGTCTCTAATACTTTGTAAGTAAAATTGCTAACAAAAGCTAAGCCTAACGGTTTAGAAAGGTTATGTCGATTATATAAACGTAGATGATCGTAAGATATTTAGTGAAGTTTCACAACCAAGTTTGAACAAGAAAGTGTACTTTAAAATGCAGAAGTCTTGTTTTTTTATGTTTATTTGACAAATTCAAATGATTGAGTTTTAAAAAGAACTCCGTCATTTTACTTGATTGTGACCAAATGTGACCATACGTGATTTTCAAATATTTGTTTCAGTGGTTGGTTGATATCTATTTATAACCGGGGGGGTATGTGTAAAAAGTGCATAGGCATTTTATCAGTCCATCTTACTTTCATAGTAAAAATTCTGCGCAGTTGGAAGCAAGTCTAGGCTTAGAATCAGATGTCAAAAATATTTTATTTATTTATTTACGAACCGATTATAAAGTTCATGTGAACAAAACGTGTTCGAAGAGAATTTACATACAGTTCAAATAATAAAACTGCACTTAGGTTTTTTTTATTTTTATTATATAGGTGGCAAACGAGCAGACGTATCACCTGATGGTAAGCGATTACCGCCGCCCATGGACACCCGCAACACCAGAGGCGTCACAAGTGCGTTGCCGGCCTTTTAAGAAGGAGTACGCTCTTTTCTTGAAGGTTTGAAGGTCGTATTGGTCCGGGAACACCGCAGGCGACAGCTCATTCCACAGTTTTGCTGTGCGTGGCAGAAAATTTCGGGAAAATCGCACAGTTGTGGACTGCCAATAATCTAGATGATGGGGATGAAATTTCTGTCGCGTAGGACGATGGCGGAAAGATGCGGCAGGGATCAATCCGAACAATTCCTCGGAGCACTCCCCATGGTAAATGCGGTAGAAGATGCACAGTAAAGCCACATCTCTACGCAGCGCCAGAGAGTCTATCCGAATTGAAAGATCCCGGCAATCGACGATACGAGTCGCCCTCCGCTGAATGCGGTCCAGAGGGAGGAGCTGGTATTGGGGTGCCCCTGCCCAAAGATGAGGACAGTATTCCATGTGAGGCCGAACCTGCACTTTGTAAAGCCGAAGGCAGTGGGCCGGAGTGAAATACTGCCTCGATCTGTTTAGCACGGTGGATATAATAATTCGGGATTGCCTCGGTGGCTTAGTGGTAGCGTATGCGACTGCTAAGTATGAGGTCTCGGGTTCGATTCCCGGGTCAGACCAAATGTTTGTATGATCTGCAAATATTTGTTTCGAAGTTTGGGTGTTTTCTATGTATAATATGTGTGTATTTACAACAAAAAAAAAGTATTTAAGTATTTATATCAGTTGTCTAGTACCCATAACACAAGCTCTGCTTAGCTTGGGACTAGATGGCGTTGTGTGTTAGATGTCCGGAATGTTTATTTAGTTATTTATTTATTATTAAACAAAAGTAAATATTCTTTAGCAGAATACCAAACATTCAAAAGTAGGTTCAGCAAATAATAAATTAGCAATGCTACAGTAAAATCTCGTTAATCGTCTGGGATTCAATATTCGTAATCAAATCTCAAATGTTTGTATTTTTGCTCCCACTATATCGACGTGACGGCACGTACGTATGATTCTCAGCTGACTTGTATAAAATTCGTTTGAAACAAGCTACTGTTAAGGAGTCACTACTGGTTAAAATAAATTGAAGAACAGACTAAAAGTACACAAGTACAAGTACAAGTTTAATTTTCAGATAAATATCGTACGTTGGCTTGCAACCTCAATTTGAGGAATAATTCATGAAGACAATGTTATTTGTTACCGATATTGCTCCAGTATGGAACGTTACTTTACTTTGTATTTACACAGTGGCTCGATCATTAAACATAAGAAGATTCTGTTTAAGCAGACAAATCTTTAGAGATTTGTATTTCTTGAATTACAAGATTGTTATTTGTCGCCTATTTTTAAATATGTGTTTGTTACTGAACCAATGAAAGCATCAAACGAATTCGTATAAGTTTATACTGTCCATAGATTTAATTAAGACACACATGGATATCGAGATTCACATTACCTAAGACACGAACTAAATTTTAAAATGTAGTGCAATAGATTGAATAAATTAATTCCAATCTCCATTTCACTATTTCACTAGCATTTCGTCTCAGGGTTATGTAAAACCAATGTGTAAACCAGTCGACATTAAAGTTCTATTGGCGGCACAAAGGTAAAGTGCAAATTGTTAACTTAATGTTACAATACTTTTGTGGCATTTTGGTAAAATTATTTTAGATAATTTTTTTCTTACTAAATAAATTTAGACAAAAATTATCTGATATCTGAAAGCTGTCTCGAAATCTATACTAATAATAAAGCTGAAGAGTTTGTTTGTTTGTTTGAACACGCTAATCTCAGAAACCGCTAGTCCGATTTAAAAAAATCATTCAGTGTTGGATAGTCCATTTATCGAGGAAGCTATATAGAGGCTATATATAGTATATATCATCACGCTACTACTAATAGGAGCGGAGCACCAATGAAGAATGTTTCAAAAACGGGGGTAAATTTTCACGCTACGGGTAATATGAGACGCAAACGAGCTTGCGTGGGTCAGCTAGTACATGATATATATACAAATAGTTGTCTTTGTTATTGCAAAATATACTTCAAACATCATCTAAAAATAAAAAATAAATTATCACTCATAGAATTATTATATTTATTTCAGTTATTGCTTATGCAGACATAAAACTAATAAAGGTACTTTGTTGAACAATGCCCGCCATAATATAGTAGGTATGTATCTACGTATAGGTAGCGACTAATATGCTCATACGAATGTTAGTTTCTAAGTTTATAATGTTTTACGTCTTACCTATTTAATCATTATCGGCCGATCGCAGTCCACTGCTGAACATAGGCCTCTCCAATTAAAATTTTCTCCTCTCCTCTTACCTATTTAACCGATCATAATTCAATTTAGCAACTTATTGGTTGGGGTACAAATAAAACTACTTTTCATTTAAAAGGAAAGCATTAAAAAAATTGAGCAAGCTATGAGTAAAATCAAGTATTTAATAAGCCCGATGTAAAATTTAAACGTACAGATTCATGACGTCTGCTGAATTAAATTGACGTTTTATAGAATATAACAAAGAAACGGATCCCATTTCCAAATCCTTAACAAAGTCTTTGTCAATGTTGAAATTGGAATAATGACAGTGAATTAGGGATGGCACTCCGGTTGATTGCAAACGCGGCATCTGCCACACTATGACATATCTAGGTCGGAATCAAAAAGAGCTGCTATGAAAACAGTAATTAAGTTAATACTCGTATCATTCCAAAAGGCGAAAGTTATACTTTTAACCACAGAAATCTTACGATGTTTCATATCTTTGTACTAGTTTTCATATTTCCTATTACATAACGTTAGTAATAAAAGTACCTACTTTCCAAGTCACTAAGAGTGATAAATAAATCATTATTACAATAGATTTGTAACAACAATATATTTTTCTTAGTGTAGGGGAATGGGGGTCATGTCCCTCCAACACAAATGGAGGATCCTCCAACAAGGCGAGGTGATCATGCCTGGTATGCCACTGCCTAACGGTTGATATATGCTAATCAGCGTGTGAGAACTTCTATTGCGCGATTCAGAATTGGTAGTTTCTTCGTATTGTACGGTACGTAGTTCAGCATAACTTTGGTAGATGGCACTGTAGTATGTTATGTTATTGTTACGCCACCACACTGAATATATGAAAATTGAAAATGTATGTAATATTTTACTGTAAGGTTTTCTTTAATATCATGCTAACATAAGTCTTTTTTCATGGAATTAAGGGTCAAAGACGTATCACCTGATGGTGAGCGATTACCGCCGCCCATGGACACTTGCAACACCAGAGGCTTCACAAGTGAGGAGATGGAGGAGTTGGAGTACGGGCTTCCAGTTTGAAATAGCCCTCACTCACTCGGTGAAACACAGCATAAGCGTGGCTATCCCACGGTTAGTATGTTACGGAAACCGATCTTCAATGTAGCCAATCTACTCATATCTTGAGGTGAGAAGCACAAAGAAATATATTATGTCATGTTTTATTTCTAGTAAATTTACGAGATCAATTTAAAAAAAAATATTATACTTTCTTCCTAAGTTTTTGCTAAACTGAGCTATTTATTCTTTCTTTACAAGTATACAGAATGTCAAAAATTTAAACAAATTTATGATCAATTAGAATTGACTACGTCTGATTTATGCTACAATGCACGCATGTCATTATGACAAACTCAAAAACTTGTATTTTTATAATAATAATAATAATCACTTTATTGTACACCAGATATTTAACAAAGGTAACTAAAGCTAAGAGGTACAATTGGTGGCCTTATCGCCCGAAGGCAATCTCTTACAGGCAACCATTGGATGGAAAGATAGACGTGGAAAGTTTAGGGTAGTGGCTGGTGTGTAAAAAGTTAATAAGAAAAAGAAGTACTTACATATAAATATTATACGAGTATAAAGTAATAGTAACATTTAGTGTGGATGATAATTAAATAAATAAATAAGTACGTAAAAATATTAATTAATAGATATTCCATACAAACTACAGGGGGAATTTGAGACCTAATTCAGTGCAAGGTCGGTTACGAGTCTCTGAGGTCTCCCAGGTAATATGCCTTCACCAGTCTCCTGAACGCAGCTAATGTCTGCGCACGTCTTATCGTTATTGGTAAGGCGCTCCATAGACGAACTGCTTGGGCAGTGAAGGAGTGGTCGAGGAATTTGGTACTATGTCCAGTCATTTTCAATGTCAGGTTCTCTGACGATCTCAACAATTTAGAGTGTGTGTAATGTAGAAAGGTGAACCGGGATTTAAGGTAACGTGGAGTAAGAGGGTTGAATAAAATGTTATAAAGAAGAGAAAGAACATGAGCATTCCGGCGAAGGCGAATGGGTAACCACTTAAGCTGTTTACGATAATCGGAGATATGATCATATTTGCGTAATCCAAATATAAATCTTATACAGAGATTTTGGAGTCTTTCAAGCTTATTCAATTGGTCTTCAGTGAGATCTATATAACTGACATCAGCATAATCAAGGATGGGGAAAAGAAGGGATTGTGTAAGAGCAATCTTGGTAGATATAGGCAAAAAATTGCGTAATCTGCGCAAAGACCCTGCAGCAGCAAACATTTTGCGACTCAGTTCTTGTAGCTGAGGACGCCAGGATAAGGTACTATCAATGAATATCCCCAGGTTCTTCACCCTATCGCTGTACGGTATCGGTGTACCATTACAAGAGATTCGAGGCAGTCCCGTCCAATCAATTTTGGAAATCGTTCGCGAGCTTCCAATGACAATTACCTGAGTTTTGGATGGGTTGATTTTAGGCCATAGGTGTTGCTCCACTTGCAAATTTTGTCTAGTTCGTCATTAGTGGTGTTAACGGCGTCAGTCAGGTTAGTCAGTGATGCCCTGCTATAAATTTGGAGATCATCCGCGTATAGGTGGTATTTATAGGTAGGTAGGTATTTATGAAAACACAGAAAAGTAGGGGAGAGAGCACGCCGCCTTGTGGTACACCGACTGTAGTACTACACCAAGAAGAAACGGTGTTTTCAATACTAATGCGCTGCCGGCGACCACATAGGTAGTTGTGAAACCAGTCAATTGCAGTTGGAGATATGTTAAGAGAGCGTAGTATACACAGCAGAACGTCGAAGTCAACGGTGTTGAACGCGTTACTGAAGTCAAGAAGTGTTAAAATTGTCAGCTCGCCATTCTCCATAGCCGATCTCACGTCCTCTGTGATGTGTACAAGGGTGGTAGTGGTGCTGTGACCGGGTCGAAAGCCAGACTGGAAAGGATTCAGTAGAGAGTTTGTGGATAGAAAATTCGAGAGCTGAGTATGGATTAAACGTTCGAGGACCTTGGAGAGAAAGGGAAGTATAGAGATAGGGCGGTAATCAGAAAAGGACCCGGAATTTTTCTTTTTAGGAATGGGTATAATTTCAGCATCCTTCCAAGCCTTAGGAAATACACTAAATGAGATTGAATAATTGAGGATATGGGAGATAACAGGAAGAATTTCGTCAAGGATAGGGAGGATCATATTACGGCTTAGACAATCCGAACCCACTGCGTTTGAAGTTATGGATGATATGCTCTTCTTAACATCACAATCAGAAAATTGACTAAAAATCTTTTTAAGTTTATTTCGTTTTATTATTTTATGTACATAATAAAACGAAATAAACTTAAAAAGATTTTTAAAACTGTGTTTCGAATATTCAAATGAAATTAAACCCTAAAATGTTACACAATGTTACTCAGTGTCCTTCAGATTAAAGAGAAGGTTGATGTAAATTATAGAAAATTTTCCAAAATTAAAATAAATTAAAATGCTTTCCAATGATATTAAAATAATAGAATTATTATAGAATTGTTATTAAATACTACAAAAATTACTTGTGTGTTGACTTTTTGATATTATTTTCGCTGAATAGTCACCAAAAAGGTTTTTGCCCCGGACCAAAAGTACGTTACGAGGTTACGAGGTACAAAAATACAGTAAACGCTGTAGGAGCCTCAAATATAATATCTAATCAATGTTCATTATTTGCTTATTAGATTTGACCTATTTAGTATGAGACCAACAAGATTTAAAAAAATGTTTATATTGGTTATTTCATAGAACCCAGAATTATTTCAAAATGAAGATAATCTAAATTTGTTACATACAAAAATAAATGTAGCGTATACTGATCGAACACTAATTTACTAAAAATAACTCATAACTAAACAAAAGTAAAATTCAAAATATTTCCAACTATGTTCGTGCTTTTAGTAAAAACAAAAAATTACCACTCAAATTATTCGTAAATGAATCATAACGCCATATACAACTTTGTAACGACGCTATAATCAAATTAATACCTAAAAAAACCGGTCCCTACATGGGTTTGTAAAAATTGCTCCGAGCGTTTTGTGAGCGCAAATTGCGCGGACATGTAGATAGGCAAGAGAAAAAGAGAAGTGAACCAAATATTTCGTTAACAAGTCTGAAATATGTTTAATAATTTACTCTAGGGCCTTATGCCTTTAAGGTGAATTTTGTATAGCAGGCACGTCTTGTTTTCATCCAATTACGTCACCTCTTAAATTTTTTGTTTATATTTTCCATCGCATTTACTTTAAGTCCTTCACAGACTACTTAATATCAATCTAGAAGTACAGTCAGTATCAAAATTATCTGGGTAAGAGCTTTCGCTTTTTTTGCATATTTTATAAGAGTAACAAAATGTAAATTAGCTATTTTAGTTGTACTACATTTATTACGCTTCTATATAAATATTCTTGTAACATATTTTTCAGCCAATCAATATTATTCGAAACGGATTTTTATCAAGAAGAGAGTCTAAAGAATTGACTCTATGACTAGAAAGGTCTACTATGACAAACGATTCTGAAAATAAGGAAATGGAAAAAAAATAACAAATTAAGTTCATATGAGTTTGTGTGTACATTATGACATAAATCACAATCATATTTTTGAAGTGAAACTTCTTTATCGGGGTTGGTAAAAAATTTAGTGTAACATTTTTTCGTTACGCGTAACATTTATCCGTTACGTTACGCGTCACATTTATCCGTTACGCTATCTTTTTGAAATGAAATGAAATGAAATGAAATGAAATGATTTAATTCACATAAATAGAGTACATTTACAGGTGTTGTTACAGTTTCAACTTAAGAGACCGTCTATTTAGCCACTGGTGGCATGTGAAAATGTCCTTATTTAAAATTCTATTAATTACATAAATTTTTAAAAGAGTAAAAAAAATTAAAAAAAAATATAAATTGTCAAAAATGTCATTTAAATATTATTTATTATATTGCAAAAATAGTCAAATTAAAAGTGAGTCAATTAAATATTACACATGTCAAGCTGTATTCTCATTTTCAATAAAAAATTCTTTGAGTGAATAATATGACTTTTCCAGAAGCCATCTCTTGAGATGGTTCCTAAAACGACACAATGGTAAATCCCTTAGACAATCAGGAATCTCATTATACACTCTTATGCACATTGAGTAACAGTTATTTTTATATAAAGTTGTTCTTGGAGTACATTCTAAAACCAACCTATTTGGGTATCTGGTATTTCTTGGATACTTATCTCTTGCTTTGGTGAACAGGTTTGGATGTGTTTTTACAAAAATCGATATCTCGAAAATGTACATACAATAGAGAGTTAGTATACCTAAGTTTTTAAAATGCGGTTTGCACGTTTCGTCTGGTGCAATTCCAACTATGGCTCTAACACATCGTTTCTGTGCGATAAAGCATCTGTTTGCCTCCGAGGAGTTTCCCCAAAGTATCAAACCATATCTCAATACCGAACTCACGTAACCATGATACGCTAATACAGTAGTGGCTTGTGATGAAGTATTCCTAAGATTGCTCAGAACATAAACAAATCTATTAATCTTACTACATGTAGCATCAATATGTGCTTTCCAGTTGACATGCTTGTCCAGTGTTATACCTAAGAATTTTATATGTTCCTTTTCTTTAATTGTTGTTATTATTGGAATTTGATTTGGAAATCGTATGCTTTGAAATCGTATGTAACTAGTTTTACTTAAGTTTACATTCAAATTATTTAGCTCTAACCATTTTGTCACCATATGGATCGTCTCATTTACTTTATCGCTAAGATTAGTCAAACTATTACATGTCAAGATTATGGAGATGTCATCAGCAAATAAAACTGTTTTGTATTTTACAATGTCAGGAAGGTCATTAATATATAAAAGAAACAGCAACGGCCCGAGCACACTGCCTTGTGGGACCCCAAAGCTATTTATATTAAATGGTGAGCTACTGGTCGATAAGGTTGAGTTCTCTCCTATATGCCGTATGTCCACTCTTTGTAAACGATTGGATAAGTATGATTCGAGCCACGACAGAGCTGGTCCCCTGATTCCATACTGTTCCAATTTCTGCAACAGCAATTCGTGCGACACAAAGTCAAATGCTTTGGACATATCAAAAAATATCACCAGCGTTGTTAGTTTTTTATCAATACTTGTAACAACGTTATGAATTAAAGTAAAAGCCGCCAATGTTGTTGATTTTCCCCGCTGAAAACCATTTTGCTCAGGCTTTATAATATTAAATTTATTCAAAAAGGATGTTAAACGTAAGTGCATAGCTTTTTCAAAAATTTTTGATAGTATAGGAATAAGTGTGATCGGTATGTAATTCGACATGTCCAATTTGTTATCTTTCTTATGTATAGGTTTTATGATTGATTTTTTTAATATTTCCGGAAATGATCCCTGTTCGAAGGACAGGTTAATTAGATGTGTTAGGATAGGAGTAATAAATACAGCACTTTTTTTTAGAGCCAAAGTAGATATTTCGTCATACCCCACAGAGTTGCTATTGTTTAGATCCATTATAATTTTACGCACATCTGTATAATTTAGTGGCTCCAGAAATATACTATTTTGTATGACAGTTTTATTAGTGTTTTGTATATGTTTTCGTGTAATATTTAATTTTATGTAGTATTCATTGAATGTACACGCTATCTCAGTTGGGTTCCGAATTATCTGATTATTTATTTCAATATCAGTAATTAATTTTTTTATTAAATGGTTTTCAGTTTCATTTTTTATAACTGACCATGCAGCTTTGCATATATTTTTTGAGGTACTAATAAATTTATGATTACAATTTTTTTGAGCATTACATATGCAAAGTTTTAAAATTTTTGAATATTTTTGAAATATTACTTTATTTTGTAATGTCTTATTTCTGTAGAATCTATATCGTAGCATTCGCTTCGTATGACAACTACGCCGTATTCCTTTAGTGATCCACTTAACATTACGTCTTTTATGGGTAGTTTTAAATTTCAGAAGAGGAAAACATAAATCGAAGTACAACACTAAGTCATTGTGAAAGATAGTAAATGCTTTATTCGAATTATTTTCGTCATAAGCATCACTAAAACTGAGGCTGCCCAAACAGTCACAAAACTTTTTTATGCTATCCGTATTATAGTCTCTTTTAGTAAAAAATATAGTACTATGCAGTTTAGTTACTGTTTTAATAGGGACAAACAACATTTGGGCCGTTTCATGATCAGACAAGCCTAGTCCTATTACTTCGCTATGAGCGTTCTTGAATTTGTTTCCTATAATGTGATCAATACAAGAGTTCTGTCTAGTCGGTTCATTAATGTAAAATGTCAAATTGTAATTATAAACTATATCGGTTAATTGTTGGGTAATTTTCCCATGTCTTAAAGTATTAATATTGATATCACCTACTAAAATAATATTACGTCTTTTCCTAAATAATAATTTAAAAAGAAGTAAGTCCAATTGGTTGAAAAACATGTTAATATTTGAGTGTGGTGTGCGATAAACACATACAATAACTATATTTTGCTCGCTTATCTCAATACCACAGCACTCAAAAGTGTCTTTACAAGCATAATCAGACAAGTTCAGTGGTTGAACCTTAGTTGTTGTGTCAGCATATATACATACCCCCCCTCGCGATTTATTTCTACAGTAGGTATTGACCAAACTATATCCACTGATTTTTGCATTAGCTTCGCAACCTTTTTTGATGAATGTTTCAGAAAAACATAGTATCGCCGGTAGTTTGTTACAGATGTTTAAGTCATGCAAAGCTACTTCTATTAAAGCTCTTTTTGATAAAAGACCAGCAATATTCTGATGAAGAATGACAAGCTTTGAATTAACTCCGAGCGGAGCGAAAGGAATGAGGCGAATCACAGTATAAATCTGAATTTACCAATAAAGACATTCCGTGTTCATTTCTATCGTATGATAAATGGTTTGAATGTATAGTATTGTTCGTGCTAATTAAGTATTCAAGATTTTTAAAAATATTCCTCATACCATAATTATTTAATTGGCCATTACCTTTAAACATAGTATAATCACAAGAAAGGTCTAGGTTTGAATCGAGAAGCTTTACATAATTGCACATCTGATTGTCTTGATATAATAAGTTATTAAACATTTCTATTCTAAAATTGTAAATTGTTGCATAGTAGCTGTATTTGTATGTGGGTAAACATAGTATAATGTTAGTATTATTAATAGCCGACAATACCTCACGCATATATGCAATCAAGTCGAAACAGTTAAGAGATTGCTTGAAGTCCTGTTCACCTATAAATATTATGCAATAGTCATTGAAATTATAATTATTAATCTTTGTAGCAATATTATCCAATAATTTTTTAATACCACAATTCTGTGAAAGATAATGACATATGTTGTAGTCTGGAAAGGTAGTTTCGGCTATAGACAATACCTTATTGGTTTTATTGCTACTTACGATACACAATTTATTCCTCTTTTCTTGAATTTGGTCGTTCGTGTTGTTCCTCGTTGTGCTTGTGTTATCTTGTGGAACAATTTCTGCATTGATTGATTTTGGAGTCATACATTTTGTTGAGTAATCATTTTGTTGTTGATTAGACGGTGTTTTCCTATGCGGAGTTGATATCTTTTTATTCTTATGTGGAGTACTAATGGTACTTGTTAATTGTTTAGTCACTTTTTTTACTAAGCTATGTTTATTATTCATGTTTTCCATGGTTTTCTTAAGATCGTTGTTTTCAATCGAAAGATTATTTATTTCCTCATGTGCTGCCGATAATTGTGAGTTCAGTTCAATTATTTTCAATTTTAATTCTGTTATCTCTTCACTTTCAACATCTAGTATGTTTGGGACACTGTTAGTGGTGCTATCTATTGACGAGTTATTAGAACTACACTCTTCTAGTGTTTCCGATAACGACTTTGAACGTGGTCTCCGAAATGTTATATTCTCCAGAAAATTCATTTTAAATGTGTAAATATTAGTTCTCGATTATGAGTTGAACGAACCGTTTTAATATTTTAGTATAATTTACAATCGTTGTATGTTATGTATATGAGTTACTACTCGTATAATAGTTTTAGATTTATATTTATTGATTAAATAAATATAAAAACATGTTGGCCTCTAACGCTTGATTTGTGCATTATTTGCCTTATTTGCCTTTACACTGAACTTTTAGTCTTCATACACTTAACTTTTTGTTTTCAAAGGTCGATGATTATATAATCATTTGACTTATAACGCCATCTATTGTTGTTCTTTGGAAATAATTTTAACAAATTTGAATTTTGATTTATTGCTAAAGTGACCGTTTTGATAATGAATTTATAACAATATTTCACAACGGTAATACAGTATAGTTATTTTTTGTATTATGTTGTCGGCCGTGAACTTCTTTTTTCCTTTTTTTTGTTCAAAAGAATTTGCATGTGATTTATTTTTATTGAGGGTAGGTACTGAGGCTCGCAATCTTTTTATGCATAGTGGATTTGTCCTCACTAAGTAACTTCATTTGACCAGTTAAAACAGTTCACCTTGGATTCAACATTCATTTGGATCCAATCACCATCATTCAGTAGCACTGGTAAGTGTATCTCAGTTTAGTTCTTATTAAGTTTTTATAATTATTGTTTGTCTGTAACTGACTTCATTGCGTCTCTTGAGTCATTCGGTTTCAAATCACTTTTATCACTTTTTGCATCTTTAATCACTGTTTTAGCATTTTATTTTACTTATTCTTTTTGAAGTGAAACTTCTTTATCGGGGTTAAAATAAAATGTTTTATCATTATTGAGAGTAGTATATACAATCCTTCAAAAAAAATTTATAAAATAAAACAAAAAACATTTTCAAACACAAACAGGACCAAATTAATACTACAATGAAATATCACATTACAAACAATATTATTTTATTTAGTCCACAATGTAAATAACTACACACATCACATTCCACAAACTTACTTCATTCACACCACAGATCGCGAAATATTTACTCAGGTCTCGCTCCTTAACTTTTATTGCACTTGAAATAAGAATTGTCACGAATATTGCTGGTTTATAAGTCTTTTGTCGTTATACCTTACGTCGACATATGATATTTAATTTTTGAAAAATAACGTCATAAAGAAGTTTCACTTCTTACGAGTGTACGCTAGTACACGCAACTTTTTTTTTTATTCTTAAAACGATTAGCAATATTAAAATACGTATATCGTTAAGGATGAAAAAAAGTTTTAATAAATTATTTGAATTTCTATCATTGCTTGAAACTGGTCTATTTTTAAATTTATTTGAATTGAATTAACTTTTATTTTTACGTCGCTAAAATTTGTGTTCTCTATGTTCCTGTCTTCCTTTCTTTATGAAATAAATTTGATGCATTCTTCTATTTTCTAGACAACTTTCTTAGCAATTTTAACATTGACCTTTTCATATCTAATAAATAGTGTTTTAAATTTATTAAATTAAATGCTAAATTGAAAAATAAGTAGTCCATCCCACACAGAAGACGCCATTAGTTTTATAGACGAACGTTGCTAAAAGAATATTTCTTCTTTGATGTTACTCCAACACAGAAAATTATGAAAAGCTCCATTAACTAATAACCACTTGGAATATTACCTTTAGATTCCTGCCTACACATTTTTATGACATTTTCTCAAAGGTTAAGGAGTTTGAGCTAATATTATATTGCAAAAGTGAGACAAATAGGTCTCTCAATCTTACGCTAAAGTTAATAATTATGGTCAATATCATTAAATTTTAGTAAATAACACCGTCACTCGTTATTTTTAAATCAGAAAGAATACTTTTTGTTATTCTCGACAGTTCAGTCGAAAGTTTGACACTTCTAGTAAATTATTATCATAGAAAGTTACATTGTAACTTAATAGGATTCACTTGCAATATTACATAATTTAGGCATAAATTTTATTTGAAAATATTGTATTTAACTTAAATTGACGATACGGGAATCAGTTTCACATTAAACGGTACGTATAACTATATAAACAAAATCTAACCCACGCAACCCCGCCTGCGTCTTCTGTTGCCCATAGCTTGGTGTTAAAGAGCATAAAAAATACCATAAGAAAGGTTATAGTAAGCCAACATTGAAAGACAGACATATGAAGCCATGGTTTTTTTACATTTTGCGGGAAACAATTATTCTTACAAAAATTACTTTTGCGAAACTTTAACCGTTTACACAGCGCACGCAATGAAAGTTCTCAAACAGAATAATTTCTCTCATTTTTATAACAATTTTCAATTACACTGCTCTTCTTGGCGTGACGAGTTTTTCTTGATAATTGGTCTATGTAAAATTGAAAGAAATGCAAATCACATCAGTAGTTCCTAACATAAGCGCGTCTAATCAAACAAATACACCCTTCAACTTTTCTTATAATAATAGTATAAATAATATATATGAGCCGTTAGATATGCCACCGTGCCAAGTGACCGACTCAAATACTCTCTGACCCTAATGCCAACTTTCTTAATTGCCTGTCTATCAATCTTTGACTATACATTAAATAGCAATACTGGAAGTAAATTACCAAGTTCAATCGAGGTCAGTCACGTCACGTCACAACCCTTAAGCTTCAAACGTGTCTGTGGCCGACGTATGCGTAATGAGATACCAAGATGCCGTTTGACTTCAATCTACAATTTCATGGAAGGGATCTTAAATTTATTAAATAAGGTGATTTCTTTAACTAAATTGAATTTAATCTTAATAATCTAAGTAAATTAATTTCATCTAATAATAAGAATGCAAAATTGAACTTGTTTATTTATTACGCTTTTACGACTTCAAATCTCAATTCTTAGGTCCTTAGGAAATCTATGTAGATTTTGTAAATCAGAAATCGATATTTTGATATAATTTGATTCCTTTCATAGTATGTCAAATACCTCATGATATACAAATATTCATGCAAATTACATAATATGATTGTGAAATATTATATTCTTAACGAGCTGACCAGGCAAACTTCATTACGTCTAACAGCGAATGCGGCTAGACTGATGTTTTGACTTAGATTTTTTGTTCATTTTTTATCTCGATGATAAATGTCATATTTTAATACTCATAATCCGACTACAGACGATAAATAAATTCAAAAACCACAAAATTGGTACAGCCTTTCTTGAGGTACAAGTGGTGTAACTAATACAAACTTCAAATTCAAGAGTATTTATTTGCCAAAATGTAGGTATACAAAGTTCTTAATAATGTTATAATAATATATGACCCATTTACATTCTACCGTTAAATAAGTGTGCAAATATATTTTTTACGTGCTTCTAAGTTAAGCAATATTTACAATTATTAATGTTAAATATAAAAAAAAAACATTCATAAACATATACTTAAAAGTGTCAGAAACTTTGATAGTTAAATGTCAGAAAATTTGAAAATTAAAATGTCGTAGAACAATGAATAAAAAACTTGGTAAATTTAAATGAAAAATATTAGAGCGATTACATGTCTTCCTTTTCTTAAAAATCCCAGTGCCAATTATATATGCTATCATCATCATCAGCCTATCGCAGTCCACTGCTGGACATAGGCCTCACCAATTGCACGCCACTTAGTTCGATCTTCGGCTTCTCGCATTCAGCTCCTACCAGCCGTCTTGCGAAAATCATCACTCCACCTGGCCTGTGGACATCCTACACTACGTTTGCCGAGACGCGGTCTCCACTCAAGAACCCGTTTACCTCAACATATATGCTATCGTTATTCAAATATTCTTGATATAGCGCTTAGCAATGAGCAGTTTTTGGAGACGCTTCTTGAAAATTATTATATTTTTACCCTTTTTAATACAATTCGGTAACCTGTTGCATGGTATGCATTAATGTGGTTTTGCTTTTTACCACACATAACATGTCTCCGTGGCGAAAACTTGCTCTTTTCTCAAAATGTGCAATATTTTCACACTGGGACACTCGGTGATGTATTTTGGATTTATTTAGATTAATTTTTAAATTGTTGTTTTGTAGCCACTGCATAATCAAATTAATACGCGTATTAATTTTAGTTTTTTTTATATATAAATAGCTTTCCAAAGTAATTCTGGTCAGTCATATAGTAAGCTCAAGCAGAATTCGACAGTGGGGGCCTACAGTAGATGTCAAGGAATCATTAACGAACGGCACAGTGCTGTCGTCAGAAGATAAAGTCATTGATATATAATAAAAAGCAGAAGACCCAATACGCTACCAATTCCAAATCTTATTAATCATCACGCTAAGACCATATGCCCTATAGCCTTTCTCGATAAATGGACTATCCAATACTGAAAGAATTTTTTAAAACGGACCAGCGGTTCCTGAGATTAGCGCGTTCAAACAAACAGACAAACTTTTCAGCTTTATAATATTAGTATAGATTTCACAGTTATTATTTGATGTTAGAGATAACACTTGTACATCACTTTTATATTATATAAAACGTATTTATACTGTTTATCACTTCAATTAATCACTTCTACTATATGATAGATTTAAATAAATACAAAGTTATCTTAAACTGTACTGTGTCGGACTATGAGGCCCTCTCCAGCTCCTTGTTTTATATATCTATAAAGATTAAGATACATAAGCAAGTATTTAAAAATGAATTTAGTCACAAAATGTTTGGTTCGTGCTTATGAATGAAGTGAAATTCAATGACCAAAACCAATTTAATTAACCACCAATTTGCAAACCTTGCGAAATTTTGGAGAGGTTCAAGCGTGTTTCGTTAGCATAAGGAAATGGATATTACACAATTACTGAACCTGAACGTGGTCCTGTCAAGCCTCGGTGACTTCACGAAATTTAAGACACACATATATCATTTATTTAAGTGTATTTATTTATTTATTATTTAGGGGCACTGTAATAACATTAGAAATAACACTAAACTATTTTTAAGGGTTCAGTTAAAGACATTGTTGATTTGTTTTTATCTTCATAATGTCAAGTCGTAAATGCCTGAAAAAAATATTTTCCATTGGACTTCTGCTCTATTTTATTAGATTAAAATGTGATAATAGTGAAAAGTATATACTAAAAATTCTAGTAAACGGATAGGAATCAAAGAAATCGTTGTGAAGACAGCGGTTTGAAAAAGCATTACGCAAATCGAATATTAACGAAAAGGGTCGAACTATGACTCAACGTGAACTCAACGTTAATGGTAGTTGTCAAGTTTTACTTTGTCATATTAACAAAGTAAATCGGTTTTCATTCTGTGACTAAAATATTATTAAAATGGCATTCGATGGGAATTTTAAAATACGGTCAAATATATTAATTTTGTAAATGTTGGATTTACTGAATAGATAACATGTTAACATAATCAACGGACTTACTAATATGTAATTTTCCAAATATAATAATATTTCTTAATTTAGAAGTAATGTTTAAATATGTAAAAAGAAACGATAAGGAATAATGACAAGTGTTTACGTTATGCGAGTAGGTAAAACTTATCATTCGGCGATTTTTAACCATATTTTGCCAATAAACCCAGAAGATTTTAAGAAAATAGAAAACAAAATGAGTTAAAACTCATTGCTAAGACTCCTCAAAGCTAAGTTAAAGGAGGTGCTTTATTTTGAAAGGCTGCATTGCCTGATAAGGAAGTATTTTATGTCAATCTCACGACGTAGCAGTAATTCGTACAAGTAGGTCCACTTTTACGAGTTATGGAGACAGCTTGCACAGCATGTTTTACTTGGCTATAAAATAGATATGTTTAATTTTTTATCTTATAACGGCTAAAGTATCGTTAAGTGTTTTAAAAAATACTTGTAGGTAATAATTAATTATGTAAGCTTAAAAAATCAATAGTTAATCTCGGAAACTTGCTTTTTAGATCATACCATTTAGACTTGATTACAACACAACCACTTTCGATAAGCAAGAAAAGCCAAACAGGACATAATATTGATCTGAAACGAGTGTAGGTGATTTCACTTTCATAAAATGTTTACGATGAAACCATTTTTTTCAGTTAAATAATATTATTCATCCTGTAAAAATAAATATGTCCTTAAACAAAAAAAAAGAAACCATTTGATTACTCCAACGCCAGACTTTAAAGTTATGTGTAGACTAGGACTAGACACTCAATCGATGTTACGATAACAATTACCCACACATTTATATCTTCGTAACTGTGGCTTTAAATAACCTCTTTATAGTTGAGTTTATCTATTCAATAGTTATCGTGCTTTCCCTCAGAAGTATTCCTTTGCAATACAGCGGGATGCAATTAATAATTAGCTCTCCTATATTAAATACCAGCTTTCACCAGCGGATCTTTATAAATTGTAGCCTATGTGTTATTCTGATGTATAAGCTATATTATCGTAAAGTTTCATAAAAATCCATTCAGCAGTTTCTGCGTGAAAGAGTAACAAACATACACACTTACATACTCACAAACTTTCGCGTTTATAATATTAGTAGGAGTTAAGGAATGCGAATTGAATATCAATTTGTTCCAATTTTGGTTCAATGTAAGATTCGGATAAATACATCCGAAAATGAGGAAAATATTTCTGTTTTCATTGATTCAAATAAATTATTCTTCCTTTACTTTGGGATCGAAATTATGATTGAACAGTAATTCATTTGCTTCGTTATGGTTTACGAATGTATATCTTGCCTACCTTTCACGAATTGTATTTCAGGGCAGAAAGTAATCCTGGACAGCGACAAAATTGAGATGGCGGGTACTTTATTTTTTCAGGTAATGTGATTGAATTCTTGTGAAAGGAATTAGTTTGCTATCAGTTAATTAACAGAAATCCTATGACATCCACTCAGGACCAACTTTATGTAGAATTTCGTGCCTTGGGGATTTTCAACTATATTATCGGGCATCGATCATTCATTCAATTTACATGTAAATTGTAGTGTAAATAAAAAGTTAAGATAATTTTAAGTCGTTGGTACATTTATTTTTATAGATCCGTACAAATGTTAGCCGTAGATCAGAAATATGCTAAATTGTTTTCATTAAATCATTCGTGTTTAAAAAAATATTTCTTAAAATTTTCGCAAGCTAACCAAACAATCAATAGTGTTTGACAACTTGTCAAGGTAGCAACTAGATTATGTATTTGTATATTGCAGCCTAGTAAAAAAAATATTAGGTTTAATAATAAAAAAAGGTAAAATTAAAAATTTTTAAACTTTTGCTACATTGCATAAACAGCTGCAATGTAGTAAAAGCTTTTCTACGACGGTCTTTATCGTACAGTGGTGGCAGTATATATGAATATTAATATATGAACAATATGGCTACTGTTCTAGTACCATATATTCTCAATTGGTATCTACGTAACGGTTACCCAGGGACCAAAAGATATACAAGTTTCATTACTCGCCAAGATAACATAATATGTGTGGTAAATATAAAATTTATGAAGCTATAATGTGGGATAGTAAAGTACTTTTTCCTTTACGAAGCGCCGAGGGCTAACACAAAAACTCGTTTCAAACATATGTAGAAAAAGGTGTCGGTCTGATCATAATCTTCCTATTTTTGTAGAATTCATTAGAATATACAAAAAAGAAATTACGATACGATAAGAAGCTGGTCATATCTGCAGGCGGACTAATGGTCGCTAGAGCCGATATCTGCTAGAAGTAAGACCGCCGTTACGCAAACGTCCTGGTGGGCGCACTGTAGCACGATGGATGAACGGCATAAGAAAATGATAAGATGACTGACGTTATTTGGAGAGGCTTTCGTTTACCAGTGGACGGAGACAGGGATTAATGAGAAATTAACTTTAAATATTTATATAAGCTATAGAGACATGTCGAAATAACTACTATTTCAGAAATATACTATACAACTACTCCCTTTTTTTGTGCGGAAATCTCCTCGAATACCACTTGTGGTTATGTCGGACTCGAACCCACTAAAAACCCTCGGTAGGCAATCCCAGGAACCCCGACGTACCCCGGCCCACAAATAGTTTGTAGGCCCTTCTGTGTAGTTACAGACCCTAATATAATTATTCTATAAAAAAGCGCGAGTACTTTACAGAGCTCGCGCCGTCACCCCGGCCTGTTTCTGCTAAGGTGGCTGGTGGCCTCATCTGTCACCTAGCTTGCGCTTATGGAGGAGGTTTTGCGATCTCCGTCGCTTGAGTCGTCTGCGGTACCTGGCCCGTTCCCGGGCCTGGCGGAGAGGGAGTGTTCTAAACCTCTCCCGGTCCCACTCCGCCATCTCCTTCGCAAGCATAACTTGCTCGCAGAAAGGGACATCAGAGTTCCACGCGCTCTCGCTCCGCAACATGGCCGCAATGATAATACTGAGCGAGGGAACCCCCACCCCGATGGCCGCCATGAGATCACGTCTCGGCTCGTCCCACGCCGGACATTCTTTCAGCGTGTGGAGCGCCGTGTCCACGGTCTGGTCATCGCAGTGGTGGCACTCACGCTTGGTTCCTTGCGTATCAGACACAGGTGATCTCCAAAACATCCTTTTCTGGTGATCACCTGCGTCAGCCGGTATGAGAGGCTCCCGTGATGCCTCTCGAGCCAATCCTCCATAACGGGTCTTACCGCCGCAATAACGGCGGGCCCTATACAACTACCCCTAACGAGATTTTCACGGCATTCTAAGGTCAATTGGTGGAAATTACCCTGAGCATGAAGTCCGTCGATGTGCAAAAATATATAAAGGTATAAAAATGTGTTCTATATAATATTTTCCTAAATACCCCGGCCCACAATAAATTGCAGCATAAATAATCTAAGTCTCATTACAACATCATGACCTATCCTTGCCTTTTTATAAATAAGTAACCATCGTAAAAAATACAAACTAAGCTTAAGGAACAACAGTTTCCTTTTCCCTGTCCATGCCTAATATGTATTTAGTGTCGCACGAGACATGCACAAACGTCACAATTCCGCACATAAATATAAATAAATGCGCTCACAAATCTTTGGTAACCAAAGTGCGAATTCTTTGTCACGAACATAAAACAATAGACCTTATTCGAATATAGTCAAATCATCAGCGAAGTGGCATTTTTAAATGTTGATTTGGTTGGTCAATTTAGAAAATAAATAGTTAAAACTCACTGCTGTAGATTAATGGATATGTATTTTTATGCACTTAATGTCATCCGTACTTTAAATCCTCCGTTATTTATTTTAGTAATAGGAAACAGTCTGAAATTCACAAATGAAGTTATGTGGCAATTACTACAATTAATGAGAACATGGTCTGCAAAATATATTGTTAGATAGCAATAGGAAAACACTATTTGAAAATCATTTCAAAAATATTGATAATAAACTCCGGTTATAATCATTGTAATATTTTTATTAAAAGAAAAAAAATTCAAACTCCTTACTTATACAAAAAATAGCACGAGGGTCGAAGAGAAAATTGCCGAGTATTTTTTCAAACGTTTCTAAGATTAAATGTTGCGTATAATGTAACGACTTTGCCATGGGAACAAATATTTTCTTAAGGAAGCCATGTTATAGGTGATATTTATGGCTTATTTGATATATTTTCAGTGTTTGTTTATATATTTAGTCGCTTTTTAAGTAATAGAGTGATAAGATCGAGGTTTATTCTGCATTTGTAACTTTTTGAGAAAGATTCAGCTTACGTTATTTCAATCATAAAATTATATAAACGATACTTACAATGCGACTCAAATAACAATGGGAACGTCAATGACCTCTATCTGTCAAATTTTCCTTGAAAAACATTATTATAGTCGTTCCAATAGTTTATTTAACTTTTGACAGCTCTAATACTTAATCAAATAGTGATACCCTGACCCGTTACCTATTCGATTTCTTTCATCGATCGATTTTATGCATTAAGAAGTTTTAATCGATTTAACAAACTCATTATTTTATAGATAATTTCGTACTTCATATTTCTATGTGTTTCAATGTGCGACCTCCTTTGTCAAAATAAAGAAGAAATGGATTAAAAGAATGTTGTTCAAATATGACGGTTCTATGTCATTAAAAAAAATATAATAAAAGGAACTGAATTTTCAAAATGTATTATTGTATTGTGTTGTAATTCAGTGGTTAATATTGTATTTGTTAAACTATTGATGATCTTTATTAAATCTCTCTATGTCTATTTTTAAATAATCTACAGTATTTCAATGAGTAACCTTCAATATAGTTGAGTATTTATATTCCTCCGTATTGATTTATTTGTGAATTCTCACGTTTGGTTGAGTTGAGCGTATCGTTCCTGCCTTCGTTACTGTCAAAATACCAAAAAAGAAAGTACTCAAAGGACAAACAACTGTCAAGTGATGATGATTCCTGGTCATACGAAGAAGACGATTCTTTATAATTAAAATTAGTATTACAGTACCTCTTTTGGTTGTTTTATTTTTAATCCGTAAATTACTACGAATTTCAACATTTTGTACCTGTTCATTACAAGTAGGTACCGCAGGTAGTTTTTATTTGAACCAACTATAGTAAGTCTAAACAATTATTTTAGATTCATTAATTTGCGGCGAATACATTCGATCCCATTACTAGGTACGAGTACGATGGAACTGTTTTCATTACGCAAATTATTTATGTATTGAAACAGAGACATTTAGGGCATTTTAATGCAAAATAATAAAGCTTTTTACGTGATTTGATATAAAATATAATCACAATAATTTTATTGTATGTTTTATTAATATAATCGATAATCGATTTATTTCAAAACCGTTTTTATAGTCTGTGGTCATTAATTACGAATGACACATCCCTAAGTAGGCGGAGCCCGCCCATAAAGTATAGTATTATCTGTAGTACATTGTATCAAAAATTATTACAAAACTTTATGTGCGTGATCTGTCAAAAGTTAAATAAAGTATTGGAACGACTATAAGCATCTTGATATAGGAAAATCGTATTTTGTTTTTTTGAAAGACGGTCCCCATTTCATGTGATCCACATTTTATATATTTTTTATCATTAATTTCGTCACGACGATGACTTGAAGACTCGAAGACTTGTTAATTGAAGACTAAATACTTGACATAAATAGAAATAGCTGATCCGAGTGATACGGCTGGTTGCCATTTCATCAAAAAAAACTAAACTAAATAAGGTTTCGTTTCAGACCGTACTTTTCAAGGGACATTTGACAGATAGGGTCATTGACCTTTTTATTTTAATTTGAGTCGCATTGTACTTATTTTTATTGTTATATCTCTCAAGTTAGTTATACATATACGTAATGGCAGTAGCTGTAAACACATATTATTTTTGTATGTACTAGATCAAAACAGAATTGAATATTAGATTTTATGATATTGTTCTACGATACATTGTTTGTGTTATCTATACCTATATTATAAATGCGAAAGTAATTCAGTCTGTCTGTACTGCTATAATGGCCAAACCTTTGAGATACTTTGATTCTTGAGGAAGGTGATACTCATTGCTGCGATAACCGACAAACACAACAACCTTACAACCTTCAAACCTTCAAGAAAAGAGCATACTCTTTCCTAAAAGGCCGGCACGCACTTGTGACGCCTCTGGTGTTGCGGGTGTCCATGGACGGCGGTAATCGCTTACCATCAGGCGATACGTCTGCTCGTTTGCCCCCTATATAATAATAAAAAAAAGCACGCTGGAGGGGCAGCGCGCAAATGCTAGTTTAAAAATTAATAAATAAAGAGGCGGCTAAGAGAGTAAACGATACGGTAAAACATCACTGAAAATATATAAAGACAAATGTACGTTTTTTGGAAATATATAGATACATATTATACATAGAATATACCCAAACTCCGAAACAAATATTTGCAGATCATTCAAATATTTATTTCGACCCGGGAATCGAACCCGAGACCTCAAACGCAGTAGTCGCTACGCTAATGCTACGCTATCGTAGCAGAGTATTATTAGTAAAATAAGACGATTAGTCAGTATAATATATTCACAGAAATTTTTGTACTAGTTTTAAGTTATTCCGTGAATTAAAGAATGGAATACAAAAAAATATTATGTAAATTAACAATCCTAAAATAAAGATACTATTAAAAAACCATCAATAATTTCTATTATTATTTTTATTTTCTAACATTCTTTGCCTTATTAGACTCGTTAGGTAAAAATACATTAAAATAACTATTGTGTTAATCAAGTCTCGTGGTTAAACTTTGAATTTTATTCTTTCTATCGATATAAATAATAAGAAAAAAAAACTTATCATATATTTTTCAATATAATATGTAAAACTTCTACAAAAAAATGTAATTCTAATCTTATATATTAACATTATATTTTGCAGACAACCTCGCAATTTGTGTCACGTGTTTAATATCAAGAGATATATACGACACATCTATTTTTGAAGAAACATACGACTTGTTATTATATTTTTTATTAAATTCGAAACCTTCGGAAATTCAGACGACATATTCTTTAAGAACTTACTAATATTCTGTGAGTAAGACGCAGTGTTACATGAGGTTATTGTTGTAAGTTCCTCATCCCATAAGAACACTACATTTATTCAAGATATAAAGTAGTCTGTGTTATTCCAGGTTACAAGCGTAGATATCTTTGAGTAAAAGAAGAATAAATATATATACATCTATAGATATTCTTAAATGTGTAATATTGTGGTGATTCAGATTTTTTCTGTGTACTGGTTGGTTGTTTCTATTTGGAGCTTACATGTGCAAAATCGTGCCTATACGCATTCACCCTGAAATAATACCAGCGGAAAAGTTATTTAGCAACGTCAAAACCCAGTTTTCTCCCCAAACAGTAAACAAGCCTGGCCTAAGTTGTCTAAAGTGAAACATGCAAACAAAAACAAACTTAGTGGGTCAGTGTGTCAATAGAGTTTTTGAATGTTCATAGATAAACGAAATATACTATTGTTTGCGAGGAAATTTATGAGCAGTAGTTTCTTATATATTTCATTTCGCGTTAAGTCTTGACAAGGAAACGTAAAAAATATATCTATCTTGGCTAAAATATGTGTGACATTGATGTTCTTCTCCTATTTTTGAAATAACGTTTAATGTAGACCATAAAACATGAAGTTCTGACATAGAGTAATTTTCGTTGATGTCGATTTTGCCATTATTTTTATTTCTTCACTTCCTGAAACATTTTAATGGACATTCAGTAATTTTAGGTCAGATGTACTGGTTTCCACCTCTATTTAAACAATTACTGTTTACTGAACCCTATTATAATGTGAGGTTCTAAGTATTATAATTTTTATATATATAAAAAGATGTATATATATATCAATCATTTAACTGCCTCGGTGGCGCAGTGGTAGCGTTGCAACTGCTGTGCTTGAGGTCTCGGGTTCGATTCCCGGGCCGGACTAAATGTTTGTATGATCTGCAAATATTTATTTCGGAGTTAGGGTGTTTTCTATGTATAATATGTATGTATTTACAAAAAAAAGTATACATGTATTAATATTAGTTATCTATTACCCATAGTACAAGCTCTGCTTAGTTTGGGACTAGATGACGTTGTGTGTTTAATGTCCGAAAATATTTATTATTAATCTTAGATTAAATGATGAATAATTACCTTAATATAATTAGTAATAATTTAATGTAAGGTTGTATATTATATATATATATATATATATATATATAGTATTAAATGAAGTCGCTTAAACAGTCTGATCGCTCAGATTTTAACGAATGAATGAGTTAGAATTTTAGATTTAGAACGGATTTTAACGCTGTTATTTATATATACACTACATGCATATACTGCGTAAACGAAATCAAAGAATTAAAAGAGTATCGTGCATAGCGGTGCTGGGTCGCTAGTTGTGATTGTAATTCTAAAGCCTTACAGCCAATTAGAAAGTTGCACATAACGTAATAATGTCCATTTTATATTCTGCTCACTTTGTGTTTTGGGAAAAGGATCAAAACTAACGATGCTGTACCTGAATATATAAACTTTATATATTAAAACATTGAATATTAACAATTTTAATATAATCATTGTTTCACAGTAAAATAGATGAAATAACTTACGGAAAATAGATTACGGATTTCGGTAAAATAAATTTTAATTTTGATTATATGTGTATGTGTTATGTGATACACACAACGCTATCTAGACCTATGCTAATCAGAGCTTGTGTTATAGATACTGATATAAATATATGACATACCATTTTTGTAAATATATACATATTATACATACAAAACGCCCAAACTCCGAAACAAATATTTACAGGTCATACAAACTTTTCTCCGACCCGGGAATCGAACCCGATACCTCAAGCACAGCAGTCGCATACGCTACCACTACGCCACTAAGGCAGTTGTATATATCAAATAGACCTGTCTTATCATGTAGCAAAAATATTATTTAATATTGCATTTACATACATGTCAGAACCTAAATTATTAGATGCATACAGCTGAAAAACATAAGGGTATGTTACTATGATATACTACATACTATATACTGTACATCATACATACTACTATACTGAACAACTGAAGAAATATTATTTAGGAAAACGAAGACTGCTATAGTAATATACTTAGACTAGTATAAATTTAAAAACTGCATTCATAAGTACATATAATTAAACTACATTTTATAAACTTCACAAAAAATATGAATAGTTTTTACAGGATTTGTTATAAATATCGCTGGGAACGAAAGCTAAAACGCAAAAGTAATCTCCATCCCTTTTTACATCAAACTAAAATCTTTTGTGTAAAAGGTACTAACAACTTGTTTACGTTTGTACAAAGGTTTTCTAGTTTACTACTTCACATTGAATAAACAAGGGCTTACTTAAAAATCTTCACCAAACAACGCTTCTGAAACTCAGATTAAATTGTAGTCTGCCAAGGTCTTGGTCTCAATATTAAAGATTTACATAATCAAAGTCAAGAAAGGTCTAACGGACCAGAAACACTTATATATTCTATGTTTAAGAAAACAATTCTCACTTTCTACCCACCTACTTTTTATACTTAGATAAGTTTTTGTGCCTTATCTTTTAGATCAAAACTGTGATAATCTCAAGCTCAACGCCTGAGACTACACATTTAAAGGTCACTCGTCAGGTTCTTTGAATTTTTCGTATAAATTCAGTCAGACTACTGATTGCAATAAAAGTTAAATTTCAAAATAATGTACAGAACTAGTCTTTTTATAAATTAAATAAGTTTTCCCGAAAATTATTAATGTCTTCATATCATCATCATTATACTGTAATCTGTCTTTGTGAGTTTTATAAAATTAAAGTACCTAATGAATATGTTATTAACGTTACAGTAATTAAGTGACGTCTACAAATCAGTAAAGACTATTATAGGAAGATAACTACCGAAGCCATAGAAATCACCGTTAAGGTTTTATAGGGCTTTTATTAATATAGCCATTGAAAATTTTAGTCAAATTTGAGTCACCTCTTTGATTCGATGACTTTAGATTCCCAAACTCAATAGTTAAACAATACTGCAAACTAGGCATTGTCCTTCCTAAGTAGGGTCAACAGTAATAAAATTCTCTCAACTGCATTGGAAAAGTAGAACCGTTGCTTTCGCAAGCGTTCATAGCTAATCAATTACCATGAGCCGACAACATTGTCGAACGAAAGTTATGAAAATCGTAAAAAGTTAAGTCCTAGTTAGAAAAAAGCTTTGGCAATATCTGATTGCATTTTAAACGTAAACATGTGTACAAGCACGATCACTTGAAATCGAAAAACATTCAATATTTTTATACAACCCTCATGATCGTTTCAAGCAGGTTGAGGTTTATATCGACATTCAATATCATCGTATCCTGACAGATGTGGTTATGACTATAGCTTTCAAACGACTGTTTGTGCTCAAGATCCTCATTGAATCCGATGTTAGGTAATTCTCTAGAACTCTATGGAAATTGAGTAGAGAAAGCGTAAGGAACTTTAAAAGTTGTACAGGTAGATATATTAAGAACCTAACACATTTTATAATAAATATATATGTGATTTCCTCCTACATTCAGAAGTCGGTCGTATTTGTTGAGGAGATCTGCATTCAGGTCGTAGTAGCACACATCACCATAATCAAAAATGGGTAGAATTAAGGTTTGCACCAACATCGTTTTGGTCTCAGGAGGTAGAAAGTTTTTGAGCCGGTATAACGCCCGAAGGATTCCTGTAACTTTCTGACTCACACTAGTAACCTGGGTTTGCCAACTAAGATTATTATCGATAAACAAGCCTAGATCTTTCACCGAGGAGCTTAGAGGAATGACTAATCCATTGAATAATATAGGTGGCAGTGTATCTGGATCTAGCCTTCTGGTCATACGTTGACTGCCCAAGACGATAGCCTGGCACTTTGTAGGGTTCACTATCAAACCGAACCTATCACACCAACCATTGATAGTATTTAAATCGTGGTTTATTATGGTAATAGCCTCTGTTATGTTGTCTACAGCAGCATGATAATATAGTTGTAAATCATCGGCATAGAGATGGTACGCACAATGAAGATTTTGAGTGAGAATATTAATGACAATAGAAAAGAATAGAGGAGAGAGGATGCCGCCTTGGGGGACACCAGAGTTAAGGTCGCACCATATGGTGGACTCATCAACACGGATGGACTACTGGCGCTGGATTAGGGTACAAACGAGCCGACGTTTCGCCTGATGGTAAGCGATTACCGCCGTCCATCGACACCCACAACACCAGAGGCGTTACAAGTGCGTTGCCAGCCTTTGGGGGATGGGGAGTGGGATAGGGGAAGGGGTTGGGGTATGGACCTCCGGTATCCTCACGCACTCGGTGAAACACAGCGCAAGCGCTATTTCACACCGGTTTTCTGTGAGGCCGTGGTATCACTCCGGTCGAGCCTGCCCATACATGCCGAAGCGTAGCTCTCCCATAGAATGGAACTTAACTAAAATATAATTAGATATTAAATCAGAAAACACGAACATTTTCAAAGATTCATAATTCTTGGAACTTGCGTTATTAACTTTCAAATTTTGTTGAAGCTAAATTTGTCATCGAAATTATAACTCTGTTTTGGGTCACAATACAGAAACAGGTTAGAGTCGGTCTAATTAGTAAATGGATTTGATACCATAATAACATAACGCTGATTACAGTTACTCATTAAGCGAATGAGAATTATGTTTGACTGATGTCCTATTACTCTATTATTTACATTTCGTCATAGATCTTTAACTTTTTTGTTGGGAAATACATATTTCCAAGTAATCTTAGAAAATTCTTTGTTCATGATAAATGTGTAACGCAATTGCGATTGTATTGATGTATAACTACAGGCCTTTGTTTTATAAAATACCTACTCCATGTAATAATAAACTCTTGTAATAGTGAGTCTATTACAAGAGTTTTTTATTACAAACCTAATTTCTAAGTTATTTGGGTATGTATAAATGTAGGTACAGGTCTACAGTTTTTGAATCAGAAAAAAAACAGCAAGCTTTTTTTTATTGATCTTATTCCAATTATGATCGAGTTTGACTTTTTTATTTGTGTAATCACTATCTTCCTGGAAATGTTATTATTATTTATTTAAATAGGTTTTGTTCCTGACAATACGTATTCTTTCCTCATAATCTCAGTCAAAAGACGTCCACTGGACAGGACATAGACCTCCCCGAAGGTTCTCAATACTACACCCGTCCCTTGCTGTTTACCACCAACGACTTACCGCGACCTTCACTAGATCGTCAGAGCAGTTTTTAGGGAGCTAACTAACGCTATTTTTTTCTGTACGCGCTCGTCAATCTAGAACTTTATATTGTTATCAGTCATCGTACTACAATTTACCCCGCCCACAGTTACCCACTGTTACTGTTATACCGCGGGTAACATCACGGGGTTCAGCTAGTTCTTTATAAAATGTAATCATTGTGAAGGTAAATACAACACTCGTAATTAACAACGTTAACATATCATGCTAACAAGTTAGTGTGAGAATGTATTAAAGTGTTTCAACATTTTCAGCAATTTCAAAAGGCACACATATTTTGTACAAAGTTGTTTGTACTTGTAGGGTATTGCTCTTCCCATGGCGTGAGTAAAACTCGACCGCTATCATCATTAAGTGCTTTTATCGCTTAAAGTCACGTACAGTAATAATGCCCCGAGCTCTAGGAATTGTCCTTATCAGGTGGATTTTATTATTTATAATGTTGTTGGAAATGTAAACTCTAATTAGATTAAAAACCAGGTAAAGATTAGTGTGTACATTATTTTTAGTATATATTTTTTTTTATAAATGTACGCTTTTGTTTTTAAAATACCCACTCCTGTAGATATATTAGCATGTCTAGTAGTAATGACGTACTCTTAGTCGATTTCGGATACGGCATCTAGTTTTAACGAATGACCGAGGAGGAATTAGGTGCGGGGTAAACAGTTCTACGTATTCTCCGATTCACGGAGTTTAATACCCAAGTATTACTATATAACAAATATCAGAACTAGAAAAAGCATATTACTCATTGAAAGTTTAGTATTTATTTCTTCATTAGTAAGCATATTAGATAAATATATAGGTCTACTAAAATTACCTAAAACCAATGAACTTTAAATCATATCAAATAAGAAGTTACATGCAATTACGTTTATATTACTCAGCGGAATATAGATATCAATACAAATGTAAATCAATAGATAGTAATAAAAGTTACGAAACATGACTATTACTTATAAACTATTACTTATAAACTAAGATGGTCTCAAATTACTAAAATTCTTGTTAAATCATTCAGATAAAATTCTTACATGCGCATAGTTTGGTCAGTACTTCAAAAGTAGTCGATAGTCTCCTGGACTGTGTCTAAGTATTAGCCAACAACACAACAAAAATTCATTACCTTATGTGTGATTTGACTGTAACTAAAGTAGAACATACAAATATTAGTTTATTACATTATTTTCAATGTTGCGCGGATAATAATCCATACTATTATACCAAATTCAAAAGTAAATCTGTACGTCTGTCTATTTGTTAGGCTTTCACAGTAAAGCCACTGCACCGATTTCAATGAAAATAACTTGATACTCGAGGAAGGATCTAGGTTACTCTTTACTGCAATAACCGAGAATCACACGTTCGGAGTGGTTACCGTAGGCAAAACTAGAAACCCCCCAAAGTATCCCTACGTTGTCGTCGTGGTGGGGCTTGCGTGGGTCAATGATCTCTGGGGCTGTGCCGGGTAGAGCTACTCATGCCGGATTGGCCCAGGGTGAGACTCCAGACCAAACGGGATACCAGACGGAGTCTGGCTGCAGACTGCCGCGAAGGGCGTGACGCTCAATCGTCGCGCGGCACTCCAAACGTCCCTCTGCTTTAGCAGAAGGCGTGTTGGAGTGCGAGTAGATCAGAGGGGCTGGCACTTGAGTGTTAGTCCCGTCTGTGAGAGAGGGCTAGCCACCCTCTCGCATTCCGTAACCATTAGGGGCTCAACAACGACCTGACTGGTGGCTCCAAGAGGGTACGCTGAGAACCTGATGGCCGGAGGGCTTGCCTTGATTGGCCGGCCCATGACAAGGATAGTCTATAACACCCGACAGCTAAGTCGAAAAAACCTGTGGATACTGGCCGACCTCCACAGTACATAGGCTTGCCCGGGTATTGGGGATCTCTGCCCGGGTGGACTTTTTAGTTCTCCCCAACTCGTGGGTTTTATTATGGGAACTGAAAATAACAATACAAATATAGAAACGACACAAAACAACACAACGAACACTGGCAAGCCTAACGGAACGGAAAAAGAAAAAGAAAAGGTCAAGAGGAAGGAACGGAGGAATACCAAGGGGCAATTCCGAAAGGCAGACGAGCAATCGTCTGCCGAGGAAGACGCTGCCTCTGTGGCGCCCATCTCGGTGGGGCTCCCAGACGTCGATTTGACTGCTGGGAGCCGAAGAACGTCGGCACGTACTCGCTCCAGGTCCAGCCACTCGTCGGTTGGATCAGCCGGTGCCTCCTCGGAGGCTATGGACACGGAGCCTATCGACAGCCGCAAACGCGAATACTCCAGGGACGGCGGCGATAGCGACACATCCCTGGAGATGCTGCCGCCCAAAATCGGGAGTAGCCAGAGGGGGAGGTCTCGAACCCCCGCCACAGCCTCGTCGGGTTCCGCCTTTTCGAAGGCGGAATCCTACAGAAGGGCCAGGGCTGATGGCGAGCTCCAGGCGGAAGAGGAGATGAGTGGTCTCCTGCTTAAGATCAGGGGACCGGTGGATGGGGATTCAGGGCCCCAATCATCGGTCTCTCTGCAGGAGACAGCGGACGCGGCGGTGGCCATAATAAACAAGGTGGCCACCAAGTCCGTGAACCTTAAGGGCTCTTTCGTGAGGGCCCTTAAGGACTCCTCTTCTGCCGTGGCGGGGGTCGTCGAGACCCTAATTGGGGACGTGGCCCGCCTACAGTCGGCCAACGACCGCCTGGCGGGGCAGGTGGCTGAGCTTAGCGCTCAGTTCGCCCAGTTCCGGGCGGAGCGAGAGGCCCCAGCCCCGTCAACATCCCAGCGGGCCGCGTCCAAATCCCAGCAGGCCCCATCTGCGCCGCAGCCGTCCCCTGCCGGCACTGGGATTACAGACGCCCAGCTGGCTGCCATCCTCGACGCATGCCGGCGAATGATAGAGGGTCGTACGGCCGGCCTGGAGGCGAGGCTGCCTGCGGCCCCTATTATGCGGCCGCCGCTTGCGGCGCCGAAGCGGAGGGCCGTGTCGTCGGCGGCGACCCCCCTTCCTGTGGTAGGGGGTCGCGTAACCTACGCGTCGGCGACGGGAGCGGCGCCGGCTCCTGCGGCCGCCCGAGGGCCGGCGGCCAGGGCTCCGGCTACGGCCAAGACGGCTGCGCCGAGGCTGGGGCCGAAAGCGGTGTCAAGGGCTGGAGCAAAGGTTCCTCCGCTCCCCGCTCCAACGCCTGTGGCTGGCCCCTCCACATTTGCCCCCTCCAATGAGGGTTGGCAGATAGTCGGGGGGTCGAAGAAGTCCCGAAAGCGTGCCAGAAAGGCTGCCCAAAAGGCAGCCTCTGCCACGCAGTCGCCGCCGGTGGCAAGGGCCACTGCGAAAAAGCCGCGGAAACTGCAGCCGCCAAAGACCGCGGCTGTAGTGCTCACCTTGACACCGGAGGCGACAATCGGCGGGCTGTCCTATGCGGCCGTATTTAAGAAGGCCCGGGACAGCCTCGCCGGTGAATTTGGAACGGCCGGTGTCCGCTTGCGCCGCGCCCAAACGGGAGCTCGAATTCTCGAGTTCCCTGGGGCTGATGGCGCAAAGACGGCGGACACCGCTGCTGAGAAGTTGCGGGAAGTATTTGCCAACATGGATGGTGTCAGGATCGCCAGGCCCACAAAGTGCGCGGAACTGCGCCTTTCGGGCCTGGACGATTCCGTGACGGTCGATGATGTCCGCGCTGCAATACAGATGAAGACGAGCTGTAGCGCGGACAACGTCAGGGTCGGCACCATCCGCCCCGGTCCAGGAGGGCTTGGCGCCGTGTGGGTAAGTTGTCCCGTGGCATCGGCCAAAATTTTGGCTGATGCCGGCAGGCTCCTCGTCGGCTTCGTGAGTGCCAGGATTACAATCCTGGCCGCGAGGCCGATGAGGTGCTACAAGTGCCTTGCCGCGGGACACACACGCTCGAAGTGCGCCAGCTGCTTCGACTGCAGCGGACTTTGTTTCCGCTGCGGTCGACCGGGGCACAAGGCGGCAGAGTGCTCTGCCACCCCCCACTGCCCCGTGTGTGCGGCGGTCAACAAGCCTGCCAATCACCAGATGGGGCAGGGGGGCTGCAGGCCCCCCCGTGCTTCTCAGCAGGCGTCGGAGGCTAGCCAGACGACCCTGGCAGCCTCCGACGTCGTTCGTGCGTCAACGTCGTCGCCTATGGAGGAGGTTGTAGAGACGATCCAGTAAATGGATCAAGTCTCCAACCTCCTTGTCCAGACGAACCTGAACCACTGCGCCGCGGCGCAGGATCTCTTCCTGCAAACCATGGCGCAGTGGTCGATAGGTGTTGCCGTAGTCGCGGAGCCCTATTACGTCCCTTCCCGTCCAAACTGGATGGGTGACCGGGACGGCTCCGTGGCAGTCGTCGGCTCCTCGGCGGCTCGTTCCCCGCCCTTGTCGCTTAGAGACAAGGGCTCTGGATATGTGGCCGTCGAGTGGGGGGGAATCACCGTCTACGGTGTTTACTTCTCCCCCAACCGGAGTTTGAGCTACTTCGAGGTCTTCCTCATCAACTTGGAGACCTCGATACGGCGACTAGCGTCTGGGCACGTCCTCGTGCTGGGGGACTTCAACGCAAAGTCCACTGCGTGGGGTTCCCCAGCGACGGACGCCAAGGGCGAGGCCGTGGTGGAGTGGGCGGCCTCGGTGGGCCTCTGTTTACTAAACAGAGGCTCCACCAATACGTGCGTGCGACAGCAGGGGGGGTCGATAGTGGACCTTTCGTTCGCTACCCCTGCTGTTGCCGCACGAGTAAGGAACTGGTGTGTCCTGGATGAGGTTGAGACGCTCTCGGATCACCTGTATATCCGATTTGAGCTCTCCCGGTCCCAGGGCCCCAGTAGGGGTCACGTGGCGCGGCATACCTCCCGCTTTCCGCGGTGGGCAGTTGCCAAACTCGACAGGGACCTGCTAGAGGAGGCGGCCATTATTCAGTCTTGGCTGTCTCCGCGGGCCCCGGCCGAGGAGGTCGACATGGGGGCTGGCCGCTTTCGCACTGCGATTACGCAGGTCTGCGATGCGGCCATGCCCCGCGTTCGGGGTTGTCGACCTCCACGGAACGGGGTCTACTGGTGGTCCCAGGAGTTGGCGGACCTCCGTGCGGCCTGTACTCGTGCCCGGAGGTCCTACACCCGATGCCGGCGGCGACGCCACCGCGTAGACGGGGAGGAGGGCCGGCTTCATGAGGAGTACCGCGAAGCGCGGAAAACTCTGAAGCTGGCCATTTGCCGCGCCAAAGAGGCAAAGAGAAAGGAGATGCTGGAGAGTCTCGATCGTGACCCCTGGGGTCGCCCATATCGTGCGGTGCGACAAAAGCTCCGCACGGCGGGCCCCCCCCTTACCGAGACTCTCCAGCCCAGCTTCCTGCAGCAGGTGGTCGAGGGCCTTGTCCCGCAGCGGGCGGAGCACACGCCCCCGTCGATGGCCGGTCCGGCCAGAGACGACGGGAACGGAGGGAGTGAGGTGCCGCCCGTTAGGGAATCGGAGGTAGGGGCGGCTGTTCTAAGGATCCGTTCCAAGAACACCGCCCCCGGGCCGGACGGGGTACCACCCCGAGTGATGGCCCGAGCCCTCGACCATATGTCGGACCGCCTCAGGGAGGTTTTGGATGCCAGCCTGGCGTCCGGACGCTTCCCTGAGTGCTGGAAATGCGGGAAGCTGGTCCTACTGCAGAAGCCGGGACGGCCAGCCGATTCGGTCGCGGCCTATAGGCCCATCGTGTTGCTGGACGAGGCGGGCAAATTGTTCGAGAGGATTCTCTCTGCCCGCATCGTCCAGCATCTCAGCGAGGTGGGGCCCGACCTGTCGGACGCCCAATTCGGGTTCCGAGAGGGGCGTTCGACGGTTGATGCCGTGATGCGCCTTAGGGCCGTGACCGAAGAGGCGGTTGGCTGTGGCGGCGTGGTGTTGGCGGTGTCCTTGGACATCGCCAACGCCTTCAATAGTCTGCCATTCAGCTGCATCAGGGAAGCACTCCACTACCACGGGGTGCCAGAGTACCTGAGGCGGCTGGTGGCAGACTATTTAGAGGAGCGTACCGTCGTGTACGAGGACCGAGATGGCGTCTTGAGACGGTGACCCATGTCGTGCGGCGTTCCACAGGGGTCTGTCCTCGGACCACTCCTGTGGAACGTGGGGTACGACTGGGTCCTTCGGAGTCGTCTGCCCCCCGGGCTGGGCGTAATTTGTTACGCCGATGACACATTGGTCACAGCTCGGGGGGCCAATTTCCAAGAGGCGGCGCGCCTGGCCACCAGGGGTGTTTCTCTGGTGGTTGGGCGCATCGAGGCGCTGGGCTTGCGGGTGGCCCTGGATAAGACGGAGGCCCTGTTATTTCACGTTGCTTCGGGAAGTACCTGCACTCGGTCGCTAGGAGGGAATTGAGTCCCGCCTGCCACCACTGCAACTGCAGTGAGGACTCGGCCCAGCATACGCTGGAGTTCTGCCCCGCTTGGGCGGAGCAGCGCCGGGCCCTCACTGCAGTCATCTGGAGGAGATCTGTCGCTACCGGCCGTCGTACTGTCCATGGCCGGTAGCGAAAGCAGTTTTACCGCGGTCGCGACCTTCTGCGAAGACGTAATTTCGCAGAAGGAGGCGGCGGAGAAGGCCCGAGAGGACGATATCCACTCGGACCCGATCCGCCGCCGGCGCACGGGGCGGCGGAGGCGCGCCTATCAGCGCCTAATGCCGCCTTGAGTGTGGCCGCGGATGGACGGGATGGGTTTTCCCCTCCATCCGCAATACAGGCCAACCGCGAGGGGGCGACGTACGCGTGTGCCGTGCGTCGCCTAAATTGAGATTTTATTTTTGAAGAAGGTGCCCGCTTCAGTGCGGGCAGGCGCTGGGAGGGGTCCGGTAGTGTAATATCTGCAATTCCCGGACCCCTCCCTTCTCAGGCGCAGAGTTGGCACACCGTGTGGTTTTAGTCGGTTCGATTCCGACACACCGCCCCGCCGCAAACCCCGGCGGGGTGACGGCCCGAGGGGGTTTCCACACGTAAAAAAAAAAAAAAAAAAAAAAAAAAAAAAAAAAAAAAAAAAAAAAAAAAAGGCAAAACTAGAAACACTATATAGCTCGTAAAAATTAAACGTTAAAACCTCTTACGCGCGTTTATAGCTTTAATTTATTACAGCGTCAGGCTTATTAAGGTTTATTCAGATCTTACCTGACCTTCAGCCCAACATCAGCTTCTACTGCAAAAACAACAGCCACGGTGGTTAGATCTAAAAGGGTTGAACACAGCTTAGTTCTCAGTTTAAAGAGGAATTTTAAGAAGCCGACACTCGCTACTAATATGTGGCATACAGAATACTGTAAGGCAAGTGCGGACACGGCCTTACGAATAAGTTAACATAAACACATAAGTTGTTAGAATCAGCCTAAGGAAATTATTGAATGATACCTCGTATGATTAAGACAACGTGTGATAAGTGTGTGTTAATTAAATAATTTCTTATTTTATTAAAATACTCGTATGATAACAAATGCACATGTTAAATTAAACGGCAAAGATATTGTTTAACTTATGTGAATGTATCCATACTCCATGCTAATGGTATAATTCGAAAATAACTCTGTCTGTCTATCTGTTACGCTTTCACGGCTAAACTATTACACCGATTTCAATGAAATTTAGGTTGGCGATACTTTGATTGTTAAGGAAAAACATAGGCTACTTTTTACCGCGATAACCGTTAGACACGCATTCGGATCCATAGACAAAATATATAATACTATAAAAAAACGATAATGGTATCGTAATTTACAGCCAAGGTTATCGTTGTTACATAACGCTATGTGCCTTTAGTGGAGACAGTTCAATTAAAGATTTAAATAGAATTTAAATCAATGTAGTGTTTTGGAAGTCTAAAATCACAAGTAAGATTCTTTAGTTGCTAAAAATCTATTGATTTTTAATCAGCCTACCTAAAAAGATATCTTTTAAATTCAAAACTTTAAATATACTAAATGTTGAATTCGTATATTTTTTAAAATTAAAGACCTGAATTTTAATGAAAGAGTAGAAGAACAACCGCATGTGAGTTCCTTTAAAATAGGTGGGAAATTTGCCAAATGTTCGTACTCTTCTGCCATTACATTCGTTCACGTACTAAGAGCCACACTTTTAGTGGAACACAAGCTTAGTTTCAAAATAAAAAGTATTAGGTTATGTAACTTGAACTCCGAAAATAGATTTAAAAGTCTATTAAGCTAAACTTCCTTTAGATATTTTTGTAAATTGTTGAGAATTATTCATTAAATACAGCAGCACGTTTGTTTCTGGGGAGGTGTGTTCTAATTATATAATAATCGTTTTAAAATAAAAATAAACTACAGTTCTATTATTAAATTTGAAAAGCTGTATTATGATATTCGAAGGTATCTTATATTGTCAAAACCAATCATATTTCCACAAAAAAATAAAGGATTAGTAGGAAAAACTGCGATTTAAATTTTAAGTTTAAAATGCACGCCAAAGCGCTGAATCAATTTTAACAATAAAGTGATCTTCGATTATATCCAAAACAAAATGACGTTCACATAAACGTAACGTAACTCGCTCTGATTGGTTTTCAAATTAACATGGCGGATTAATATATTTTGTAGTTTTATTTTTGTTAACAAACTCGCTCTAAATATGAAAATAAATACGATTTTCATACTCTATGAACCCCATTCCATCAGATAAATAAATAATTTTAATGGTTCTTGGTTACTGTCGTAATGACTTTTTGTAAAATAAAATCGATGATTTTTTTTATATGTGAGCTTGCCAAAGTTACTCTACTCTGCCTGATGGATCTCGGATCGAAGCGGACTCGAACTCGACTAAAAACCGCACACCGTCTCAGATACTAGAAGCCGGGTAATCAGGTGCACCCTCTTAAGGAAGTCCCTGGAACCCCGACGTACCTAAGGCCATCTACGTTTTGTAGATGGCCTTAGGATTTTTGTCTCCTATGTAGGAACCCTGTTATTTCTTTTTTTTATTTATAAGTAGTACTTTGTCTAAATGTACCCTAAGCCTAAAAAGTTATTTATTTATGTTATTCTTTATAAGTAAATAAATAATAACATAAATAAATGTATAAAGTGGTTTATATGTGTGATCGACCCCATATATCATGTCTTAATTTATCAGACCTTTTAATATAAATTGCTTTGGTAATCTTGAAATCTAAGTCGAAAGCTTTATATGCTATTATGGTACTAAACTAGCCACTAAATCAAAGATCCAATGAAGATAAGGCTATACATATATACCTACTGCGTGCCAAAAAACTCGTCCCATCCATTAAATCAGTTATGTTTATTGTTTCATTCCTTGAGATTAAAATTGTAAACCTTATAGTTAATAGTCACTTAAACATGAAAAAAAATTCGTTCTTCTCCGAAGAAAGTTTTTCCTTTATGAATGCCTGCGGCTGCGCCCGGTTTTGCTTCAGTTATTGCAATAAAAAGCAGATTGTGTCCTTTCTCAATAACTAACGTGCATGCAAAATTTCTTTGTAATCGGTAAAGCAGTTTAGATTTATAATATTAGTATGGAATATAGATATCTGAAATACTTTCTTAATATTTATGTATATCAAAATATATTTAACTTTCATGGTACAAAAGTTTGTACAATGACTAGTCGGTTCCATAAAATGAAACAAGAGTTTTGGTAGAATTTAATTACAGTGCTAAAAATATCAAACTAAAAATCCACCTTGTATGTAGTCGTCATTGGATTATGAGCCTATGAGAATGTAAATTTCATTAATATTATGACAAAATATATAATATAATAATAGTCTCCATGTACTATATTTCTCCGCTAGTAGGGATACTTGAAACTTTATCTAATTTTTACCACCGGCATAGATAACATATGGAATATTCTACTCTATGTATCCCTACTGATCGCATTGTTTTACATAGTTATTTTTTTTAGGATTACCATTACCAGACGGGTTAAAAAGTATTCAGTTAGATATATGTCGAACAGGGGTTACAATATTTGAACCACATGAAATACCTATTGTGAATCACCAATCACTACACACCACAGAGTCCCATGCTTCGATTAATTCAGAGGTTCGTTACCCCACCCAGGCAATTTTAAAGTAGAACGAGTCGGTGTTCGAGGTTCGGTTCACCTAAATTATGTTTTGTAACTAGAAAACTATTACTGTAGTATATTCTTAACTCTATATTTAGAGTACCAACGTACCTGAGAAGGAAGTCTATCTAAAATAGTAAACACTTACCAACTACAGATTTATAAAAAGTTTTCTGAGTCCACCAATCGTAGTTACATTGTCAATGAACATCTATTTCTTATAAGTAATTTATCATTATTTGCTAGTGTTATTTTCGAAAAATTAATTATATTTTTATCATTACTCATGTGTTGAGTATAAAAAACATTTATCAAGGTTTTGATTGTGCCCCCAATTCGTTTTCCTCAGGGCTTTCTCATGTTTGTTCAATGTGAAATTGGAACTAAAATAACAAAAGGCGCGGGACAATGTTCAGAACTTGTGAATTTGTTCAACAAAGATGTCTCGGAGATGAAAATTGTTTTTGTTGCTATTCCGGGTTTGTCTTTGTGATCCAAAATTATATTTGATTTTAAGTTGATAGTATGATTGGTAATTTATCTTAAATGTCTTCTTAAATTTGTTGAGTTAATTTATGTGTTAGTAAATATTTAGAAGCGCTAAAAATACGTTTTAGTATGGTATTGATTCCTTTAAGAATAATTACATAAATATAACTTTGACAAGTCACAGAGATTTCTAATTTATATATGAAATACGTACAATACACCAATCTCTACCCCTTTGGGGTAAAATGTGTGTGTAGAAAAAAATGAATGATAAAGGGAAGCCAAAACGATTTCTGAAGCCTTTTTATAAGTCAACGTAGATACTTTGTGTGCTTAACGTAAAAGAAATCCTTGTACAATAGAAGGAAATCAGTTATGAATTCACCTGTCAAGTTGAATAGCAGGTCGAGGACGATTCTTTTGTGATGATGAAATGGATTTATTTTATTCATATATTGCACAGAGGACGGTGCTTCGATAAAATGTACAAAACTTTGAAAATTTTACATGACTTTGAATCAGAAATTTCGAATAAACTTTATGTTAGACAATCATGAACATAAAAGATCAATAAAGTAGTTTTAGTATTTTTTTAATGCGAAATATGTAATAACATGAATGAGGGCACGAGAAAGATCATCGTAGAGAGGAGGAACCTGCCTACCGCTGCCGTATGCGTTAGAAAAAGGAAAGCCAGATAGACTGGCACCGTAACGCGTTACGTAACAGAGCCACCATAAAAAGTTATCAATTCAAAAATAATATTCAAGAGGCAAGAAACACACCACGCAATACATAGTTTCGTACAAATGAGTAACCAAAGACCGAAAAATAGGTAGAAAATGTAAACAAGGAGATTATGCGTTTATTAAATAGAAATATTGTAAAGAATAGGATGGATTAAGGACAAAAAGTGTCACGTGTCCGTCACGATCACGTACAGAAGTGTCCGACTCGAGGAGTAAACTACGCCGGATAACTTACACAACACTGCGAAGAGAAGGAATACTTGACTCAAAACTTATTCCAGTATCAATACCCATCCGTCAATATCTCCTTTTTAACCGACTTCAAAAGGAGGAGGAACCTTTTGTAATCGTCGATTTTTGTTCATGCTGTATAGCATCACACAACGGGCAATAGGAGACGCAGACGAAGTTGCGGGGGACTGCTAGTCTCATATAAAAGTAAAATCGGTCGGATTGATAGTTTTGAAATTACTAGGAAGTGCGTATTTAAACTCACAATTAAATAATAAAGCTCTTAAGCTAAATGTAACAATTATTATAGTAAGTAAGAATCGGGAAAAAATTGTAATATAAATTATTATTTCAAGTTGTTAATGCGCATCCCTACGTCACCGTGACGATGACATCCGAGTGAGACAGAAGATTCCGGTGCGGGTCACTCGCCACCATTTTTATAATTACTTACTTCACTTTCAATCTTATCCATAAACGCATACGCCGAGAACTTCGACCTTAATAAATGGTTGAAAATCTGAAATGTGCTATTATTAAACAACAAGAAGAAAACCCCAGGTAGTTACCAAGAATCCACAACACAAGTGATACAAGATCTGCCACACACTTAATAAAATCATAGGTTTGGCGACGTTTCTAATGTAATCGTTTTTCATCAATATTAAAAATGTATATTTGCTGTAATCAAAATGAGCGATATTTTCCTAAATCAAAATGTGTCCCTGTTGTCTAAACGTTAATAAAATTTAAATTTATCTTTGTCTAGTTTTCTTGTGAACGATAGTATACTTTATTGACTTATAAGCTATTTCGACACAGTCGTTTGTTCATTTGTCATTGCTAACAGTGATTCATAAAGTTTAGACCAGGTCCAGCTACTGTCATAAAATATTCTTGTGGTTTGTCCATACTAGTGGAAAGTTGATATCATCCGTAGCTTATTACATTGGCAGCTGGGCTCGAAACTAATAACTAAAATGCCAGAGGCGATTCGGAATAGACAACGTGCAAACAATAGTCTGACAAAGTGTTTTAAATTAATTTCAACCACTTATGTCCTGTTTCGACTTATTTGGGACGACTCGGTAAAACAAGAAAAAGTTTAATAAACTTTTTATAAAATTTACATAGCCTGTATCATCCGAGCCATTATTTTGAATCGTTATTATTCAATAATGTATTCTTATTCATTATAAATGGCTAAGAAGCTTTACGATGGAATATACAAACATACATAGACTGCAAAAACTATAAAAATTAAAAAATAAATAAAACTATCCTTGCAATTAACAAACCTTCCTTATGTCGTCACCGTAGTCCGGTAAACTGGTGGCTATCGAGGGCCACTTAGAGGCTGGCTGTTAATGATGTCATGATGAACTACTTAAGTTATACTGAGTACATGATATCCTCACAATCGTTGTAAATCCGTACAATACCGTACATAAATACATTTTTTACAATAATAACTGTTATTGTTTGTATTAAAAATTATTCTCTTAATTAAATTTCTAAACATATCAATTACATTTTTTAATACATACAAACAATTCTACTATTATGTAGGTATTTAAAAATATAGAAAACGGTAGACCACTGTTATAGGGTACAGGGACCAAGAAATCAGTGGTTAGGGCTCCAAAGACAGGAACCTCTTCACAATATGTATATATATACCGTGCCGTGTCAAGGAGGACTGCATCAAACCCTTGATCCGTCTAACTTGAGCCTCTTAAGGTGTATTAAAAATTATTATTGATATTGCCGTCTTTCAAATTTGACCTATCTGCCAAAATTTGTTTCAAACTATAAGAGCCTTTAAATTTGATTAGAAAAAATTAGAAAATAATACTGTATCACAGTTATTTAAAACATACAAAACCGCAGTACTCCAACTCACCTAAATTCACCATTATATCACAAATTTCGTAGTAAAACAACGTATAAATTACAATGTAAAAAGTGCAGAGAATTACAACTTAACAAGGTTGAATGCAATTTGTTGAATTTAATGGACGTTGTGGAGCACACGACTGTACTGTGAACTGTTACAACGATATTGTTTTGTTCTCGCAATTGAAAACACTAGAAGAAATGTTGAGTCTCGTTTCAAATGAAATGAAAAAGTTGGTCATTTAAAATTTTAAGTGTTAAGTTTGTACTCTGGTTTCAACTGTTTTCTATCACATGTTAATCTTTTTCCTAATACATAGTTAAATTAAATAACAAGATAAAGAAATAACGAAGTTAGAAAATGATTAATTTAGGTTTGTGGTCTGTTACATATATATGTATAAGTTAAACTTTATTCTTTTTTTTTAATTGTGCTGCGGATTTCAGATTGACTTTCATAAATGTCTTCTTATTAATGTTATTGCTTTTGTCACTGCGTCATGATAATTTATGATGTCCTCAATTAAATATCTGAAACATTTTGAATTACTATTTTTGTTTTAAAAAAGTAGGACTACCATTAAACAGTGTTATTATTATTTTTGTAAAAACTTTAAATATGACTTTAGTACCACAGGGTTTAAGATGATAGATGCTTAATACCTTTAATGTATAAACAGTTATAACAGACAGTAATGTCATATATAAAGTATATTTTAAACCTACTTTTTAAGGAATTTAATTTCTATACACTAATTTCAACGAAACTATACAACCCAGAATATTAACATAGTCATTTTTACCAAAGGAACATTTACTTGTTCTTATTACCACTCCATAATTGTATCATTTATACCACCATTCCAAATGCATCATCATTAAAAGCCTTCCTTTATCAAAGGCACATATCAATACCTTCATCTCTACAAGCCATATGTCAAATGACGTCACAGAGAAATCCAACCCGGACGCCACACTGCTCCGCCATTCGAAATGATTTGATTGATGTTTTGATTTTGACTGCGTAATGTTGTATTGATTGATAGAGCCTACGAGAGTATATACAAGTTCTCGAGCGTTTCGAATTTCGAGGCTTCTTATACATTCAACGTTGGTTTCACAACGAATTAAACTAGTATGTAAAATTCTCATGTCACGGTGTTTGTTACCAAACTCCTCCAAAACGGCTGTACCGATTTTTATGAAATTTTTGAGCATATCGGGTAGGTCTGAGAATCGGCCACCATCTGCTTGGATGATCCACCCCTAAATATATTTTTTTATTTTACGACAAAACAACGTTTCCTGGGCCAGCTGGTATTTTATATTAACAATACACAAATCTATAAGTTGAGTCACAATGAGTACAAGTAATTTTGTATACTAGTTATATGTATATATAGCTAGTATACTAGTTAGTTATTTTCACAGTATCATGTCATATGGTATTTTACTATGGGGCAAGGCAGCTGATTCAAACCATTTTTGTAATTCAAAAACGTGCAATTCGTGCGATTTACAAACTTAAAGTTCGAGATTCTCTGAATATAGGTATATTTGCTAATACTATGTTTGTACGAAAAAACATACATAAATATACTAACAAAAGTGATCATCATTCACTAAACACAAGGAATAAGCACAAATTAGTAGGCCAATATTATCGCCTGAACAAAGTCCACAATTCATTTGAAGGACTGGTGCGTTTTTATAACAAAATTCCTGTCCAAATCTTGAACTTATCCCTACAATAGTTTAAGAGTTCCGTTAAGAATCGTCTTATGGAGAGGGGCTATTATTATATTTCTTAACCGACACAATGCCTTGGATATGAATGAAAGTCTAGTATTAACTTATTATGTACTAATTGAAATAATTTATATTTATACGCAATGTATTTATTTATTTACAATCCTTAATATAATTTATTTGATTGTAATTAATTCTTGACATCTTATTCTGCATTTATTACCTGACATTTGAATAGGAGGAGCGTAAATAATTAGTATTTATTATTTTATTACATTTTGAACTTTTTTTTCTGGGACCAGTATGTATGCACACATTGCTTTTACTCCTTGATGTGCAAGTGATTGCAACCTTATATGCTATGGACTAATTTTTATTATTTTATTAGACAAAAAAAATATTTTCCAAGCTTTAATATCTCTTTAGACCGCTTTCTAGCCTTTGTGTTTTGGTTGCCTTAACTTGCACATAGAAGTACTGTTGTCAAAAATAAACAAACTTTGTATGAATTATTTGAAAAGATGGTGCACATGAGTTTCTCACCAGCTTTTCTCATGAATGCAATGCCCATCGGAGCTGGTACTTGGATTGATTTCAATTTAAACCTTTGAGTTGAATCGAAATCAATCTAAGCTCCGGTAATTCAAATCATTTCAGTGCATTTAGTATTACTAATACTAAATGCACTGAAATGATTTGTCACACACCTTTTATCACTGAATTGATTACCTGAGTTTTGTTTTATATTTTGATGTTAGTATTTTTGACGTGTTCAAGTGCCTTTTGGGGCCTATGGAAATAAATGATTTGAGTTTGAGTTTTTAGCAGTCTTGTTAATAAAGCACAAGATCTGCTTAATTTGGCTGTGTGTGAAATGTATAAAGTTGTTATAACTTATAGAGATTCATGTTATTGCAGTAGGACGCTTTACTCTTTGCAAAATTATACGTGTCGTGTCCAAAACTAGTTGGGAATTCGAATTACATACGGAAGTGGTAAAATGTGGTAATAAGCTATGCTTAAGGCATAAAACATAAGAACAGTGTCATAGCTTTAAGATGTTCAGAAAATAAAATTATTGATATTAATTTTACAGACCTAATTCCTTTCAACACCTACAAACAGTGTTGAAATGAAAGAGCCCTGAACAATGACTTCAATCTCAAACAGCCTAACTATGCCATCAAAGCCTGCTTTAAAACGGTGAAATGATTCTGATTTAGGGATTATTTTGTTACAAAATCTGAATATGGAAGTTTTTTTATTATATATTTTTTCTACCGTTCCAAATTACAATTCTTTCATTCATTGAAGTAATAATATTTTATTTATATTTGTAATACATTTTTGACTTATCAACTTAATTCGTAAACATATATTTCTTCTTGTTCTTTTGATGAGATGGCAACCAGCTAATCAGCTATTTCTGCCAATGCCGAGGCTTGCCGGAAAGACCATTCTTTGTTATTGAACATGGTATATTTAAGGGGCTTAACTACTTTCTCAAGAACAGTATTTTGAAACACTTGTGCCGATGTTTTGTAACCTTTTTCACAAAAATATGGCTCAAGTTTAACTTTTTCAATGTCAATAATAATGTAAATGTTAAGACAAAAAACTTGCTAGTATATTAGTTTTGAGATAGGTACCGCTCAAATTATAAGAATACCCCGTTTTAATATTCAGGATGTAAATAAAAAGTATATTAAAATTCAACCTCCTTATAAAAGTTTAGTAACTAAATTTTCATTGATATTGTAGCATAAAAAGGGATGTTGACAGCGAAAGGCCAAAGTTAGGTTTAAGTGGGTGACCGTGCGTGCTCAAGCATTCGTCTTCAAACTGATGACTAACACCGCTTTTATTGGAATACTTCACTTTATCTTTAAAGGTAGGATATGTTGGCATAATTTTCAAAGAATGCAAATGTACTTGCATTGTACTTTTTTAAAATTATTATAGAATAGTTGGAAAAAGAGCAGACGTTACACCTGATGATAAGCGATTACCGCCGCCCATGGACACCCGCAACACCAGAGGCGTCTCAAGTGCGTTGCCGACCTTTGGGGGATGGGGGAGGGGTTGGGTTATGGGCCTCCGGTATCGTTATCCACTCGGTGAAACACAGCGCAAGCTCTATTTCACGCTGGTTTTCTGTGAGGCCGTCGCCGTCGTATCACTCCGATCGAGCTGGCCCATTCATGCCGAAGCGTGGCTCTCCCACGAAAGTACTGTACTGTTAAAAATGCATCATGATTTTTAACTGTCTTTAATGGTCCACTGCTGAACATAGAACTTTTTTTGTTAGTAAAGGATTCATTTCGAGTGTCTCTTCTCTTCACTGCCATGTGGGCGAAAAGTATTTAGGATTATGTAGTTTGCTCCCATACGTTACGATAACCTATATCTAGATTAAACTGGATATAGCTTTTCTTTTTTATTTTATTCAAAATGTTTGATTTACACTTTAATTGACACGTATCATTATTTTTTTTACATCTTTTGCAAAATTTTTGTTGTTAATAAAAGAACTCTTGACTTCTAGACGGTTTTCATTACTCATATTTAATTTAAAATGGAGAAATATTATTGAAAAAGATCAATCAATCAGCTTTCGCCTCGCCCACGGGACGAGTAGAAGTGGTGATACTCCTTCTTCACTTATCTTTGGGTTTTAGCCTGTCATACTTTCGAATACCATTGCAGAATTGTATCTCATCACATTGTAAATCCTTGAGTATGAAAACTTCATCATTAAGGATAAATATTTGATTTTTGAAACTAGAATTATAATAAATCTAAAAGCTTCTACATACAATTTGTAAGTAAATTTAAACACAATGTGCAAGGGAGCTCAAGAGTAACCGCAGCCAAGCCGAGTGACCGCGCGTGCTCAAGCCTCTGTTTTCGTTGATACGTGGTTCAAACAAAATTGCTAACTGGCTCTTACAACATTTGAAAATAACTTATTCAGAACCTTCTACAGTAGGTCGAGGCAAGCAGGTTTTTCAGAAACGCCACCCAATTTGTCAGGCTTATTTTTAAAAGCTTTGTGTTGTACTATTTCAAATTTAAGATAGTTTTCATTGTAACCACAATAATTTCTTATTGACATTCAAATGTGCTGAACCATTTAAAATTTTACTTTATTGTTGATAATTGAAAAGTATAATAAAATTTCAAGTTAAAGTAAAAATTAACTCTAAGGTGTATTAAAAAGAGTATTATTTTGGTTTTGAGCAATGAACAATGGAAGTAAAAAAACAGACCTTGTTTTTATTCAAGAACAGAACGGAGAAATTCTAACATTTTATTTTATTCAAACATACAGTAAGGCTTACTATGGTTATGTTTATTTCTATATGTCTCCAAGGGTAGGCTGCGTACAGTAAATTTTTATAATCTACACTCTAATGATATTGAAACGAGAAAACTGTAATCCGAAGATACAGCTTTTATTTATATTAAACTCTAAGTTTTCCGCTTTTGAATATTACTTTCTGTATGTGTTATTATTGTTAGGAATGTATTCAAGTAATAACGGAGCCACAAGTACGCTATTAAGACAAGAGTAAGTAAAAATACTTGTACAGTGCCTAACCTACATTACCAGTTTTATTTTTAGCAGACAAAAAAATTGCCAACACTCAGTAATTTTGTAAAGAATATTTGCGGAAAAAACTGAATTAGTTTTATCAAGAACTTTAATTCTGAAAATTAGTAACTATTAAGCCTTGTATCCACTTGAGCATGCTTGGGCGAACACGTTTACACATGTTATTACTGAATCTGAGTCTAAGTTTCATATCTAATTGACATGATATATTTATTATTAACAGTTGTTAGCAATTTTTTTGTCAAAACGGCCCTATTATCCCGAAATTTAAGGTTAATTTATAAATTTCCATACAAAGGGTCATACATACACTGTACTAAATGCCATTACCTACAGTTGAGCGGTAACAATGCCTGTATGAGCATATATTTACGAGTAATTATTATCCAATAGCATTTACTTGTTTAGTCACTGGATATTATGTAATTTAGCTGCTTGAGTATCAAAAACCCATTATTGTTGGTAGGCTTTCAAAGGGTTTGTGTGATCTATTTATTTAACGTTTTGTTAGACAATCGATACAATTGGAGGATTGGTAATTGGCCAGGGGCTTATTTGTATACAATTTTATTCCAATTCAGCTTACATTATATATTTTTGAAGATATAGATTTAAAGTAACGAGTGAAAATACCTGATGCTACTGCGAAAATATATATGTATATATATAATTTTCACATGCACTAAGTATTTTCGTACATGAAGAAATATCATGTCTTTACTATACTACTATATATAAATTCGAAAGTAACACTGTCTGTCTGTCACGATTTTACAGTTAAACCACTCCATTGATTTCAATGAAATTTGGCACAAAGCTGCTTTGATTTACTTTTGACTTTCTATAACGATATTCAACATACACGTGGGCGGAGCAGTGGACAAACGCTATTAGTTTATTTGCCTATTTAACGTTTAAAACATAATTATTGTGATACATTAAACCTACGCTAGATATGCATTAAAACTGTGTACAAAGTGGAAAAGGCTCATCACTAACTTGACGGGATAATATATACAAACAAATAACTTTTATCAATCATTTTCAGTTGCATTACTTTATCCATGCTTCTCGTCTAACATTAGGGATAAAAGCTTTGAATAATTCATGCATTATGAGGCTCTTAAGAATGTCATGCCTAATGCATGTATTATTAATGCATGTAAAACTCATAAGTCGTTTTAAGAACCTGCCTTCTTGGCATGAAAAGGATGCAAATAATTTATTACTGTTTCAAAACTTACATTCGCAGACATTGTAAAAGGATAGGGATTAATACCTTTTAACCATGAGTAGTTTCTCTTAGAAAAATCCGAAATTAAATGCGCTGGTCTGACATTACATTTTACGATATTATGGAGCGAAATGATTTATACCTCTTGCCCGCTACTCCGCCCGCGTGTATTTCGGTTATCGCGATATAAAGTAGCCCATGTCCAGTCTTACTTTAATCACAATATCTCCATGCCATACATTAAAATCAGTGTAGTGGTTTAGTCGTGAAAGCGTGACAGGCAGACAGACAGAGTTACTTTCAAATCTATAACATTACTTATAATAATGGACTTCCTTATTACTAATGGCTACTACTACTAATATTTTAACAAGATTGTTGATAATTTAATATTGTTGTAAATATATTTATAAATACATACATAATATAGATAAATTACTCTCAGACACAGAACATATAGCCTTCTATATAAACATGTACAATCCGTCGAAAATATCTGCGAACCTGGCTTAATGACGTCATGCAAACTAGAGAGTTAATATTCCACTGAAAAGAGAAAAAAAAGAATGAGATTATGAAAGCAAGAATAATAGACGTGTGTCGGCGATTGCGTCCAATGGTACTAGATAGGCGAAGACGAGGTCATTCATGCTGGGTGCGCAGATATTTCCGACGGGTTGTATATATATATATACATATGTCGTAATATTGGAAGATACAATTTTGTGTAATGAAGTTCTTATTGTAAGCCAAATAAATTACTTGTTCTATTGGCGCGTTGCCTTTAGCTTTCTTTATTTTTCCAGATATATTTATTCTAAGAACGAATGGTGGTAAATAACTATTACTGTACTTCCAATTAGGTCTCTGTCTTCAGTGAAGGACATCACAGGATTATATATTACGCTAATTTAGTAGGCTAGACCATTCTCTGCTTGATAAAGTTCGCATGCAAGATTTATAGCCCAATAACCTAATACATTGTTTATTGCTTCTTCTTCTTCCTACCCTCATCCCAAGATTATTAGGGGTCGGCTACAAGTTTCCACGTGTTTTACCTGAATATCAGTTTTTCCACGAAGTGACCGGCATCAGATCTTCGCAACCCTGAGGAGGGTGAACTGAATTTGAGGGTTGAAACTAGCGTCAGTATATTTTAGGGCACTGACTCGATTACCAAAGTTTCATGGCAACCAGGACCGACGGCTAAACGTGCTCTCCGAGGCACGGGCGGAAACACCCCCTTCTTCCCTACTCCGGGCCGGTTAATAAGAATTGTTTTGCAAACAAATATAAATACCATATGTTAGTTAAAAATCAAAGCTAAAATATAAGTGGCAAAAATAATGATAATGCATAGGTTTGAATGTGTGAGTTGCAAATATAAGCTAAAATGTTAAGTGTAAAATTGAACTGGAATGTAATATCTACACTAATATTATAAAGAGGAAAGATTTGAATTTTTGTATGTAACGAATAAACTCAAAAAGTACGGAACCGATTTTAAAAATTCTTTCACCAATCGAAAGCTACATTATCCACGAGTATCATAGGCTATATTTAATTATTTGGAAAAAAATAGGGTTCCGTAAGATATTTGCGTTTTTCAAGAAACAAGGTGTAAAAAATTAACCAGAAAAGTTACTTATTTTACGATTTACAATAATATAGCTTATACATCAGAATAACACGTAGGCTATAATTTATAAAGATATTAGCTTCGCCTCGCGACGTTGCCTGTGATTATTGTCGTACCGCGGGTAGCACCGCGGGGTTCAGCTAGTGTTTTATAAATTACTAGTACAATTTTAATATAGGAATTTAATACTTAGCCATATTTATTATATTTCAAATAACGACAATAGAGTACTAATTGGCGATCGAGTGTCGAAAATTTCTGACAATCAAAACCATTGCAGAAATATTTTAGTAAGCGCTAAAGTTATTAAGCTGATTTCGCTAATAAATTAAACTTGGAGAAATTATAGCTCATAAATTGGGCTTTTATTTCTTGAAATGACAAAACGTTATCGCTGAAAACTTTAGAACAAAAAGCCTTATTTTTAGGAAAAAGTTTTCAAAGACAATAATTTATTGATATTCGTACAAATAAAGCCATCATCAATTGAAATTTTGATGAAAGACAAAAACCGCTGACAATACATGCGCAATGAAACTTCTTTTAACGATTAGTGTATGTAATATGACTGCCTCGGTGGCGCGAGTGGTAGCGTAAGCGACTGCTGTGCTTGAGGTCTCGGGTTCGATTCCCGGGTCGGTCCAAATGTTTGTATGATCTGCAAATATTTGTTTCGAAGTTTGGGGGTTTTCTATGTATAATATGTATGTATTTACAAATAAAAAAGCATATATGTATTTATATCAGTTGTCTAGTACCCATAACACAAGCTCTGCTTAGCTTGGGACTAGACGGCGTTGTGTGTTAAATTGTCCGAAATATTTATTATTATTATTATTTATTAATATTGTATAACTTTGAAATTGATGAACATTATTAAGGTACTAGATAGTCGAAGACGAGATGAAGCGTATTCCAGCCGGGTGCGTAGATATTTCCGACGGATGATACCTAGAAAATCTTTGTTTTATGTATGAGCCTGCCAAAGTGACTCTACTCATGGAAAGCATGAGCAGAATCCAAGAGTGGTGACCACCATTCTCATTGCAAATGCGGAAAATGGAACAATGTACCATCGTGATACACTATGGCGAGATGTTTATGCTTCAATGGGGCTCCGGTCTTGGACTTACCAACCACCCCAGTCGAGCTAGCCCGTTCAAGTCGAAATAAGCGTATCTCTACTAACTTGAAAAAATATAGTCAATAAAGTAATTTTAAATTAAACCTTAGGATCATTTTCACAAAGACATTGTATAGACAAGGCAAACAAAATGACGAACATTTTCCAAAACAAAATGATTGTTTTTAATTTCGCTTTATTGCGACGGTAAGAAGCTCTCAGGGTTACAAATCGAGTTCGGAGAATATTTCATACTATGTTTGATGTATTTCTTTGAAATTTCTTAATGCATGAATAAGAAGAAGATTAAGAAGGGTATTCTTTTACGTTCAAATGTAGATACATAAAGCTTTTAACTTTTTCAATCTCTCTGTATTAGTATAATAATCTTATTATAATATATTCCATAAAAGTTTTGGATAGGTAACATATGACTTTGAAATAGCTGATTTTATTTTAGCTTTTTTTGCATAACTTAGAACGTAATTTAACTGCTTTGGTGGCGCAGTGGTATTGTATGCGACTGCTGTGCTTGAGGTCTCGGTTGCGATTCCCGGATCGGACCAAATGTTTGTATGATTTATTTCGGAGTTTTGGTGATTCCTATGTATACCAGTCAATCTATACAGTTTATATATATTTATATCAGTTGTCTAGTACCCGTAATACAAAACTCTGCTTAGCTTGGGGCTAGAAGACTTTGTGTGTCAGATGTCCATAATAAAAAATGCAGAAATTCGTTCCCTCGTTTAATTAAACTCATTGCATGCTCAAGCATACATACTCTTTATATTTAAATACATTTTTAAATCTTAAACTATTCTTTAATCACTAAATTTTTGCAGTGTTAGATAGCCAATTTATCAAGGAAGGCTATCTAAGCTATAGCTATTATCGGCTCTATATCGTCACGCTAAGACCAATAGGAGCGGAGCACCAATCAAGACTACTACAAAAACGGTGAAAAATTATTACGCTACGGGCAATAGGAGATGTGAACGAGCTTGCGTGGGTTAGTTAGTATGCGATAAAATATTGAATTATCATTAAATTGGTATTTTAATTATTTTTTTTTGTAAACCTTCGTAACTCTTTTTTTCGTGAAGTTACGTAACGTCTCGTTTGTTACAGGTACGCAAAGTACCTGCGTTGTTGCTTGTAAAATAGAAGTGACAACAAATATAATATTACTTGTTAACGAGTTACCTTACTTACTATTTAAACACGTTGTATTAAATAATAACGAATTAAGAATTATTTTTATTAGTTCGTGAATTATTATTAGTCTAAGATTTTTACATCCTGGTACTGCTATATATATTAAACTCTGCATTAACTCTACAAAAATACTTGTTTCTTAAAATCAACTTTGGTGTTGTCATATTTATATCTGCGAAGGATCTACTAATTGCATGTAAGCATAAAAAAAAGTTGCACAAACATACATCACTAGCATTTTATAACACACCTAGTTTAGCCACAAACCTTTATAATATTTTTATGAAAATGAAGCGTTAAAATTACAAACGTCACCATGTTACCGACATGCTGACAGTTTATTTCGAAATGTAAGTTACCAAACTTTCCACACCACACGTGAAAACATTTAAAGCATAGATATATGTATTTGCAAACTAAATGACATGGTTTGTATACTTTTGCATACATATGCATGTTGTTAATGTGTATATACATGACTACCAAGATGCATATGTTCATATTATATATTTGTTTTTAAAAGAAATAATAGACATATTTACGTTATGAATCTTTTGAAAGAAAATATTGTTATTTTTTTAAAAGGAAATTGACAATTAAGTTATAAAAAGTATTTAAATACAAGGTGTCTCAAAAGAAATTTCATATTTAGTGGATTGATTAAAAAAAAAGGAAGCGGTATATAGAAAAAATGTTTATTTATTGTTAAAATACACTTTTTGGGAATTCATTTCTTAAAAATAATATCGTCTAAATGTAAACCCTCACGTTGTTGGCACTCATTTAATCGAACAGTAAAATTACTTATGACTGCTCGACAGGTGGAGTGAGGGATGGCTGCCATTTCGTGACGGATATTTTCTTTCAAATGCGCCAGTGAAGTTGGTTTATTGGCGTAAACTTTAGATTTAAGATAACCCCATAGGAAAAAGTCCATAGGGGTTAAATCTGGGCTACGTGGAGGCCAATTTATGTCACCTCTCCGGGAGATCATTTTTCCTGAGAAAATTTCACGAACACGTGGCAGAGATATATTGGACGTGTGTGAAGTTGCTCCGTCCTGTTGAAACCATGTTCTTTGGTTATAGCCAGGAAAGTTTTGCAGTTCAGGTACCAAGAAGTTGTCTAACATCTCCACATAACGCTCTGAATTCACTGTAACTGTACGCCCCATTTCGTCTTCAAAAAAGTAAGGGCCGATAATTCCTCGCGCCGACATGGCAGCCCATACGGTCACTTTAGGCGAGTGTAGGGGTTTCTGATGTTTGCGTTTCGGATTGGCTGAACTCCAGTAGTGGCAGTTTTGCTTATTTACGTGGCCATTAAGATGAAAATGAGCTTCATCCGAAAACAAAATGTTGGTAAACGTTGAAAATCGCTCAATCATCTGATTTACGAAATTAAGCCTCTGACCGGCATCTTGGGGCTTTAATTCTTGCACCAATTGAATTTTGTAGGGGTGCAGCTTTAGATCTTTGTGCATAATGCGATGTAATGATGATTTATGCACATTTAAAGCACTCGCGCGCTTCCGAATTGAAAGGCTCGGGTCGTCACGTACAGATTGATTAACACTCTCCACGTTTTCTACCGTTCTTGATGACCTAGGTCGCCCGGATTTTGATTTATTCAGCGTTGATCCAGTCTCTTCAAACTTTTTAACCCAATATCGAATGAGAGGAAGGCTTGGCGCATCATTTAAGTGGCGAAAACCTCGAATACTGCAGAATTTTCTACGCGCGACAGTTGTCGAATCACCGTTCTTGTAAAACTCTCGCACGCACAACGCGCGGTCTGCTCCCGAGAAACGCTCCATAGCAACTGAATCCCCAAGAGCCAAGCTACCAATTGACATAACCCCCGCACCCCTCAAGTACGCAGCGTTCACGTAGTAAGCTAAACAAATATAAAATTTCTTTTGAGACACCCTGTATTATTACACATAATAGTGGCGTGCAATTTGAGAGGCTTATTTTCAGCATTAGACTGCGATAAGCTAATGATGATGATGATACATAATAGTACTGACTCGTTCTAGTGGTTAGCGTATGCGACTGCCGATTTTTAAATCGAAATATTGTCAGGGTTCAGTGGTTCAGTTCAGTGGAGTTAAAAAGTTATATTGCGTTTTTCTTGCAAGAAGTTTCTATAAAATCGAGGTTTATGGAAGTTGGTGAAGTTTCACCATCGTGCATCGGAGAGCTTGTTAAGCAGTCGACCTCGGTTGTCATGAACAACTTTAGTAATCCTATCCGATTCCATTCGCTTCGTAGAAAAATTGATATATGGGCAAAAACTGTTGAACTAATAGATGATCCTTATAATAATAATAATTTTAATAGATAAAGGTTCCTAACCTTTATATTTCCCAAAAGCAGAAGACTCAATAATTAAAAAAAATATATTTAATTTTTGTCGGCTCCTTTAATATGTGCTCTTCAAATAAATTTAACTAAAGTATTGAATGTTTGTGTATGTATTGATTTATTAAATTATAAATTCAAAAACTCACAACAACCTACTTCTAACAAGTTAAGGCCTGTACTGATATTGTTAGTTTTTAGTGGATCCAGTGTCAATATTACATATGTTCAAAAACAGAATATAAATATTATTATTGTTTTTTAAAATTGTTGCCATGTGTAAAATAAACTTTCAAAACCTTGTGTTGCGCCTCTGGTGTTGCGGGTGTCCATGGGCGGCGGTAATCGCTTATCATCAGGTGATACGTCTGCTGGTTTGCCCACTATTCAATAATAAAAAACTATATGGAGAGCACAATAGGCAAATACCTTATTTTCAAGTAAAGGCTAAAATCCAGCAGTGGACTCCATTTAAGCTTGTGAATCTCTTAAAGAACTGTTTTTTTAAGAAGCGGAAATGTTAAGTTCTCTTAGCTAATCAGAACAAAAATATTAGCTAAAATAGAATTGGGAACTTAAACTTAAACTTAACTTATAGGTACAGGACAAGGTACGAGTAATTTTGTTATAAATGTTATTACTTGGAGATACTTAATAATTTCTGAATCATTAAACGCAAAGTTTTCTTCTATTCAATTAAAAGTTTTCATGTCTTTTAAGAACTTTCTTTGCGTAAACATTTGATTTTATTCTTTATAATAGTACTATGGGTAATAAGACAGAAATATTAAGTGATCAAAGAGAATCGAACTAAGGGTATTGAACGGTCCACTAATATATATATTTCTATATATATAAATGTAAAATCTTCAAAATGAAGTTTGGAGGTCAGCAGACGGTATCCCTCGCGATCATGAGCGGCCTCTTTCAGTTGGTGATATTTATCAGACCAGTTTTTATATTAAATTATACTGTTATTTTTTTGCTGTTTTTGCAAATAAAATCACAGAGTTTTAAAAACAGTTTCAACAGTTTTAGTGAAAGAAAGAGTCAGTCAGATCTAAAGACGCATTATCAAATAAAACATTATTTTATAACTAATTTAATTTAAGAAATGATTGTCTCGTTTTAAACAACAAACAAAAAAGTAAAATATCGTTTAGTTTTCTATAATATTTCAATGGAATATTCTTATTTTTCCTACCTTGTCGCTTTTTGCTATTCAAAATTACTCCGAATCCGTATATAGAAACAATACAAAACAAACTAGATTAACATAAACAAGGGATCAAGTGGTACCACATGTATACCTATGTTTCGGGTTATGAATAGCGATTCAAATAATACTTGTTTAATAATCTGCCCCATGTCACATCACTGTATAACTCTGTAGCACGTATATCCGACCTAACGGATCTATGTGACAGCTTAGGTATATAAATTACCTGCCGCCATTCCTTACTCACGAAAAACAGTTATAATAATAATATTTTATTTTTACTAAATGTTGCTCTGGCCCTACTCGCGTAGACGATGGTTATCGCGACAAAAGGCCTCTGTTATTCCTCCAAGGCCCAATCAATCTTTGAATAGAAATTCAACGAAATTAGTTCAACAGTTAAGCCGCGAAAGCATTATAGACAGACTGAAAACTGCACACCTTTGCAAAGACTCACAAGGTCTAGTTAATGCGGCACATTAAGAAGTGGGAACAAAGATAATTTGCGGACTACTGAGTTAACAACCTACTTGACCACCACAATTCTATGTGGAGCGGTCTATACATTACCAAAAATTATTTTGAAAATGAAAATACATAATATTTTTCTTGTACTCGTATCTTATTTTATTAAACAAAATTAAATTTCTTATTGTATAGCGGGACTTATGCGCGATCAAATTATTTTGAAAGATTACGTTACATTATATTTCCTAACGATTTAAACAGGTTATACCGCTCATTGTCACGGACAGACGGTACAACAAAAACTTGTGTATAAAAACAATAATAAATGTGAGTTTTTAACTTTACTTAATCAAGTGAAAGAAAATTTGCTATTTAATGCTAACCTTTTCATTGTCCTAATTCGTAAATATGCAACATATTTTAAAGCAATCGATGTTTCTTTATCACCAATATAAAATGGTATTATCTTTTGCCTTGTGATTTATGAACTACAAATTTTACTTCGAATGGTTTTCTGGAACAATGAGTGTTACCACTTTTCTAAAATTTAGTATTACTAAACATCTTGTAAAATGTAAATTCTACAAGATTTTTAGTTTGTAAAATGTATTAGATAAATTTACCACATATATTGTCAACCAGGATTAGGTTAATTAAATCTAATACGAAACCGTCTAATCCTGAACTAAGCAGAACATACGATGACCAGACTGCTAATTAACATGCTTCTATTTGTGAAATTACACGTCACAGGTAAATTACTCTCAGATATAGAATCAATAATCGTGTTCATCACATTAATTTTTGTTCTGGTAAAATGGTCAAAAATATAAAAACAATTTTAATTAAAGAATCGGTTATATTTTCCTTACCCTATACTAATATAAAAGTAAATGGAATCGCAGCTGGCACAGGACATGTACTTCAAGAGTTGGTTAATTGAAGTTTCTTAGACTGTGTTATTAAACGACAAGCCCAGAAATAATTTCTCGGACAGGCGTAGAAAATTCGTTCAAGTTACAATAAATCTATTTCTTTATGTACTGAGTTCATAAACATTTGAGATTTAGACTGGAAAATTTATTCTGATCGCATAAGACATAAATGAATCCTAAAAGTTTATTAATGGACATTCGGAAGGTGGACGTTTGCTCTCTTGAATTTCGTGTACAGAATTTATAATAACACTATGATTTATTCTAGTTGCTGTTTGAGGTTTAGACACTAATGAAAATTAATTGACATTCTCATTTGTTCAATAGTCACGATCTTAACTGTGAAACCCATGAAAATGCTTTTGACCAATCCAACGGCTGAATGTAGGATTTTGAATCTTAAGAGAGGGCTTTAAACTTAATTGAAGTTTATGTATGAAGACGAAAGTCTAACATTCAACCAGACTAAAGTTCACCCTTGTATCTGAATGGTTAACTATCCTTACATCACATTTAGAGCAACGTGAGTTAATACTAACAACTTTTTATGTATATATTTTAAGTAAATGACTATACACTCTATTAACATTTAATACCTTTTAGGAGTCCTATGTCCAGCAGTGGAGGACTTTTGGCTCAATGTGAGACGATGGTCACATATTCATAGATTCCTTTTCAAAACAATAATGTTTTTAGTCCAAACAGTACTTAAATTTGCTTCAGCATTCAGTTTAAAGAAAGATTGAAATTTAATTGAATTAAAGTATAAGTGTTTCCAATTTCAGGAGCCCATTTATTAAATGTCCGAGTCTAAAAATGTTTTTCACTAAAAGAAAGATTCAATGTAACGGTACGTCCCTCAAGACCCTTTTATATTAGCAATTGATTGCATTAATTCAAAATTACATTTTAAGTGGATAAAGTAGATATTAAAACTGGCTTAAATGTGCTTAGACACAAAACTTTCATTTAAGATGTGGAAATATAACCCTCTGTGATATTTATCCTGAAGATTCATTCTCGTAAAAAAGTGTATATATTGTACTTGTATACTTTTACATTACATTACAATACCTGGGTGGGTGACCGCTTGTGGCATGTTACCATGAGTGTCTCCGCAGTCATTTTAAGCAGACGGTTCCGGTTGTTATCATAGGATAACAGTCGTGCAGCTTAGTTGCAGGCCTTTGGGCGGCTTAAAAACATCCAACGGCAAGATTACGTAGCCACAACTTGTGTTGCCAGTTCCCAACCCGCACTTGGCCATCGAGGAGACGTATGGCCTTAACCCTCTCCTGAGAGGAGACTTAAGCCTAGCAGTGGGATGTTATGGGTTGTTGAAAGAAAACAAATAAAAAAAAATTGCGGTATAATTTTTATGTAATATAACGGGTGTTTTTTTAAGCTAGATAGAACTTTAAATTGTAAAAAGTAACACAAAAAATTAAATTTTGATGAAACTTTTTTTTTTATTTGTTTCAGTATACTCTGACAAATCACCATGAATAGACTCACGCTTGAACAACACTACGAAATTATCCAAATTTACTTTGAAAATCAGTCGTCGATTCGCGCAACTTATAGACGACTGTTTTATCGCAAAATTGTGTTCAGCGATGAGGCGCATTTTTGGCTTAACGGGTTTGTTAATAAGCAAAATTGCCGCATATGGAGTGAGACCAATCCACAACAGACCCTACAGACTCCATTACATCCAGAAAAATGCACCGTATGGTGCGGTTTTCACGCTGGTGGCATCATCGGACCTTATTTCTTCAAAAATGAGGCCGGAGCTCGCGTTACGGTCAATGGAGATCGTTACCGCACCATGATCAATGATTTTTTGTTTGAAAATATGGATGACATTGATCCGGAGGAGATGTGGTTTCAACAGGATGGCGCTACGTGCCATACGGCGAACGCAACCATCGACTTATTGAAATCAAAATTTGGCGATAAGTTGATTTCGAGAAATGGACCTGTCAATTGGCCTCCAAGGTCGTGCGATTTGACACCTCTCGATTATTTCCTGTGGGGCTACGTGAAATCACTGGTTTATGCTGATAAACCAGCAACAATTGACGCCTTGGAGGCCAGCATTGTTCGTGTTATACGCCATACAAATGACGAAGTCGTCTATAAGTTGCGCGAACCGACGACTGATTTTCAAAGTAAATTTGGATAATTTCGTAGCGTTGTTCAAGCGTGAGTCTATTCATGATGATTTGTCAGAGTATACTGAAACAAATAAAAAAAAAGTTTCATCAAAATTTAATTTATTGTGTTACTTTTTACAATTTAAAGTTCTATCTAGCTTAAATAAACACCCTATATATATAGTATATGATATTACAAAGCGTACAATAGAAAAAAAAAAGCGTGACGTGATTCAGAATGATGAAACATTACGTGAAAATCATTGTGTAAAGAAACCTTCTGCTAAGGTTTGAGAAAATAGAAGAATAATAGTTTGTCGCGGTGACATGGGATACGAAAGAATGATAAAAATTTAATGTACTCAGAAAGGGAGGACGGTCAAGGAAAAGGTGGTTGACCTGTGTAAAGTTGAAGAAGAAAAAAAATAGGATAGATGATATAAGTATTTTGGGACCTTCACGAGTAAATTAATTTACTCTCTACTTTTTACTGTATTTTTATTATCTACATTGCATCTTTTAATGTACAACGCAGAAAAATAACCGGTCGACATTTCATGATAAAAACACAAACTGTACCTCTGAAAGTTCACCTTTTACAGCAAATGGAACAGATTGTTAATATTAATATGAAATAATGATTTATGTAGACATGTAAGTTAATTTATTTTCACCAATATTTTTAAATGACTCAATGTTATACCTGCCTTATTTTAATAATCAGTCAAAAATTACAATAATTATTAAATTACGTATGAATCACTTGCAATACGCTAACTGACTTGTGTTTATAATTAATATAATATAATTAATAGTAAGAAATATAGGTAAAATGCTATGCAAGATAACTAATATACATAATTTATTTATGGTCTGCTTACAGTAATGACATTATTAGTTACTTCAGGTTACAACTTTCAAGCAAATACAATATGCATAAACGTATCTAATATGTATTAAATCTATACTAATGAAGCTGAAGAGTTTGTTTGTTTGAACGCGCTAATCTCAGGAACCACTTGTCCGATTTGAAAAATTCTTTCAGTGTTGGATAGTCCATTTATCGAGGAAGGCTATAAGCTATATATCATCACGCTACTACTAATAGAAGCGGAACACCATTGAAGAATATTTTAAAAATGGGGGAAAATTTTACACTACGGGCAATTTAAGACGCAAATGAGGTTGCGTGGGTCAGCTAGTTTAAATATATAATAGCTTACGAATGGAAATCAAAATTACCGATTACCCGACAGTGCTAAATTCCAGTCGCATAATTAGAAGGCATACTGACAAAAACAAAAAAAAAAAAGTTTTTAACATGTACAAAAAAAAGTCTTATCACGTTGCTCTATTTAATGTTGAATTAATAGTTAATGAGGGAGTTAATACACTTTGAAAAGTTACACAAAGAATCATTGAAAATATCAGGTTAGCTGCTGTATTCATTAGCAAGCTTAATTAGACAACAGATTGGGGAATTTGCTCCTAAGACAGTTCTTCGTAGATTAAATGTGGAAACCTCATTGGAACCCGCAGTTTACTTTTACTGAGAATTATTGGGCAGTATATTTTACTTGTTACAAGTTTACAAAAGAATGTAAGGTAATGTTTACTTATGCAAGAGTCTTAGATTTATTCCCGCCATATATCACTCGGATGAAATTGATCTTTAATGTCATATGTTCTTCAAATATAAACTACAAGCGAGGAGAGTTATGACGTTTTACTTTTATCTAGATTACTACACTTTGTCTTTTTCTTGTTAGACTCGTGTCACTTACTCTAGCAAGACTGATGAAATATACCAAGAATTTCTTCATTATGTTTTATGACGCAACTCGAGCTTTTTACAAGATTACACACATTTCTTGGAAGTAATATAGCTGTGATGTCATACAACGCGACTACGCGACAAACACCTGTAGCCTCTACGCAAATTTAATAGAGGCGATTTTTGTTACAGATTTTTTTATTGAGTGTAATATACCTATATTATCCTTATATGAAGAAACCAATACATAAATGAATGAAACATGGACTCCTGAACCACAATTGTACCATAAATTATTTTGAAATGTGTTCGTTGTAATATAAAATGTTTATATTTGTAATATTAAACAATATCGCCGTTTGACCGGTCAGATATTGATTTTTAACTTAAGGTTAGGAGCTGACACGTGTTTTAATAAATAACAATATTCAAAATTACAATGAACCTTAACTATAATTTTAAAACCATAAAAAATAGATTTTAATAAATCTATCTTAGTTAATCATTAATATTACCTACAATCTAAAGATTTTGCGGTTTTCCTTTTTTATCAAATAAGGATTTTAACACAATTGCCAGATACGGATCCATTTAACACTTATATATATACTTATATGAATTTTAGCGTTTAAAATTATCAAAAATCTTTAGAGTTCTATAAAATACAACAGTTAAATCTGTTTTCCTCTCTTACTCGTTTTTCTTATTGGATAAATCTTACAAATACACATAAACCCTTAGGAATCTTCACACAGTTTAAATCGAAGTCACTTTTAGTTCTTATGCACTGAGCTCTTCAAAAGTTCCAAAAAAGTAATGACGTTTACATTAATATACAAATTAAATAGTTAAGTAAAGAAAGTCATATGTATTGCAGTATAGAAAGTCCGGGAATTTAAAAGATTTGTAAGGTGATATATTGTAAAAAATCATATTGTATATTCTGGTTAAACTTATAAGATAGATCAAATATTAAGATATAATAATATAACAGGTATTTCTATAAACACTTTAAATTTTAGTTGTTTTTGGGTATGCATGACCCTTCACGCTCTACGGATCTCTGACGATTATAATAAACAGCAGGAAACCATATTTACAGCAAACCTCGTTAGCTACAGTCACCTTCTTACCACGCGTATTTATTTTCCTTTGACTACCCTTTTATTTTGCGCTAGATTTTGCCTCCAGCTTCTAATACCTCCAAGAATATGTGTACAAAGTTTCACGATGATCGGTTAAGTAATTTTTGCGTGAAAGCGAAATAAAGAAACTAACATTCACATTTATAATATTTAGGGTTAGTACCTAATCCACTCTCATAACACTCATTCCAAACTGCTAAAACAAAACCTTTTCTCATGGTTTTAAGTACAAAACTGCAATAATTCTTAGAAAAAAGTAATGGAACTAACATTTATAGCAGAATATCGTACCACAAAAGCTCAGTTCTAAATTTCATTTTGACAGTCTTTTGTTCGTGCACAGTGTTCAAGCTTATTTGTCTGAACAAAATAAAACCATCAAGAAAATGCTAGAAACTTTTTGTGTAGTTTATTTTGTGGACACTCCTTTTCTCAGATGCTTTTGACACGCCACGGATATGAGCAACGTTCTGCGGATATGAAGTTTTGTCCGACTTCTGACGTTTCAAAACACATGGCTTGAAATTGTCTTGGCCAATTTATTATGTCGTTTCATATATTTTTTATTTAATAAATAGGGGACAAACGAGCAGATGTATCGCCTGATGGTAAGCGATTCCCTCAACACCGGTTGACGGCCTTTTAAGTATGAAGGTCGTATTGGTCTGGAAATACCGCAGGTGACAGTTCATTCCTCAGTTTTGTTGTGCGAGGCAGAAAGATCCTGGCAAGCTGCACAATTGTGGACTGACGGCCACCTAAGTGATGGGAATGAAATTCCTGTCGCGTAGAACGTTGGCAGAAAAAGGCAGCAGGAATCAATCCGAACAATTCTTCGGAGCACTCCCCATAGTCAATGCGGTAATTTATAAGACCTTTGAATAATTTTACTGTTTTTTTAACCAAAATTGATAAGAACCCTGAAGATAAAATTTATTGATTAGACTTATAGATACCTAAAAACAAAATTAACAAAGCCGTTTAACGCAATTTTTTCATATTCTTAAATATGAAATCCACCCGACTACAAGTTAGTCTATTAATACACATTTTACTCCAACCTACTGGGACTACTAAGGCATTATGAGTGCCCTTATCACCTTATCATAAATCATTTAAATTTAAAACACAACACCAAATAAACTCGGAAAATCAAGAACACAAATAACAAGGTTCTAAAAGTTGCTTTCCGGTTATTAACATTAAGCTTCCTACTGAAGTTAAAATGGCTTAAAAAGTTTCTGTATTAATAATAGACATTATTTAAATAAAGTAAAGATCATTTTTGTATGTTTGTTGCTATAAATGTTGAGATAAATACCTTCATTCATCACTCCCAAATATAGCTCTGAAACACTTAAACACTTTTTAAAATAACGGACGATATTTTTATCGCTATTAATAACTTAAATTAAATAGTCTTTTAATTAGTAAAACTCATAATAAAAGGTTCATATATTAGTATTTAATGTGTATCGCAATCAATTAATGCAGGTGACGCTTGTTCAGCTTGAGTAGCCTCTTGACAGCTGTATATTGATGGCGGGGAGTACTTCTCCTACTACTACTCGCTTATATAAAATAGTGTTAGCTTTTACTGGGCCTGAAAGAAGCATTGTTACGAAACAATTCGACGGATAACTGGAGTGACCGTTATCGCACGAAGAAGCAGTAATAGAATATAAACGGAAGTAAGCCGGTTAAAAAGTCGCGTTACGATTGATCGACGATATGAAAAAAATACTGGCAGCGGATGTATTCGGACTGCCCAAGATTGGGATGGATGGCGCTCTTTGAATGACATCTTCGTTTTGCAATGGACAGTAATTAGCTAAAGTTAATATGCTTCCTTACTGAAGAAAAACACTAAGAAGCCAATATTTGCGATCCCCTCTCAGCCAATTTGACCGATGCATCATTTTATCTATAGCTGCTTTCGACGTTTATCTATTGTTAGTAAGTTACATCATGAAATAAGTAAATTGATTTCCTAGTTTCAAGCCCTCAAAAATTCAACTTGGCAATATGAGCAGAAGAGAAAAAAATTTATACTGCGCTTGAAATATGAAATTAACCTGTAGTATATTTAATTTGTGGAGGTAGTAGAGTCACGCTTTTTTCAGCACGAACAGCCTGGCTCAATCAGGGCCGTACTTACCTCACACAGAAGATCGCCGGAAAATGACAGCTTTCGTGCTATCGTGTGATGCAGAAGCATATCAGGCCGCCATTGTGTGGGTCACTAGGCTGAATTGTTGCATTGTCTTTGTTCGCAATGAGTATGGTGACCACCACTCTTGGATTCTGCTTAAGGCAGTGAATCAAATCAAATCACTGCCTGATGGTATGGATGTGTGGCCTGCCTGACATAAAAAAGTTCCATCAGTCATTATAATCAAACACCAACTAGCAGTTTCAGAAATACCCGTAAACATTCAATTGCTACACCTACCTATGATAATTGTATTTCGATATACGTTGTAAAGTTTCATCAGGACCTCTTCTTTGAAAATAACATAATCTCGCTATATGATTAAAGCAAAATTTCCAATTTGGTTTCTAAGTATTTACTATACATTAATATCAAATCATTAATATTGCGCAACTAATTAAAACTTGCTAAATAACAGCCTGCCAAAGAACAAATGAAGCAATAAATAAACAAACAGTCGACACGAGCTCGGGAGTTTATAAACATTAAATTGTGTCGCCGTGACCTTGTTATAACATCGGCATAAAAAGAGTGCCAAACTTCGTCTTAAGGAATTTGCTCGCCTCTATTGACATAGCGGATAAAAAGGAAAAAGTTGAGGCTTGTAATTACTTTTAAAAGTTGTATTTTTTACAAAAACACGCCTCGGGCTTTTGATTAGCTTTTGATTTACTTACTTTTAAAATTTCAAAAGAAAATTAAGATTTTAATCTTACTACCACTCAATCCATTAGTTAATCTCTTACACTGCAGGTATGAAAAAAAGTTATCACGATATATCAGCTCTCGTCGCCTCAGCAATCTTGAAGGTAGGGACCTCTCCATCCTATGGCTCCGTGCTGACAGCGACGACCATCCCCGCCTCTATACGTGCCTCTATAGGTCCCATAGCGGTGATGCCGAAACTGACCGACTCTTCGACCACATCCAGATGGCTACAGACATCGTGCAGCAGCAGATCCCCTCCGCAGAGATCGTCGTACTTCGCGATTTTAACGCCCACCACGCCGACTGGCTCAGTTCTAGTAAAACGGATCATGCGGGGAAATCTGTTCACGATTTCGCCCTGGCATACGGCCTGACACAACTGGTTACCACGTCCACGCGAGTGCCAGATGTGGAGGCCCAGAATCCTTCACTGTTGGACCTTTTGCTGACTTCTCATCCGGACGGTTGCTACGTAACCGTGAACGCCCCACTTGGCTCTTCAGACCATTGCCTTGTCCGGAGTTCAGTGTCTATCGCGCTCTCGCCGCGATCGCGAGTTGTGCGCGGCCGTCGTGTGTGGCACTTCAGGTCAGCAGATTGGGATGGGATGCAGTCATTCTTTGCGTCCTACCCTTGGAGATGGTTGTGCTTCTCGCCGGATAATCCCAATACTGCTGCTAATTCTGTTGCTGATGTTGTGCTGCAGGGTATGGAGCTTTTCATCCCATCCTCTGTGGTCCCCATTGGTGGCAAGTGTCGGCCCTGGTTTGGTCCATCTTCCAGAAAAACTTCTCGCATGAAGCAGGAGGCTTACCAAGCCTGGGCTGGCGCGGTGACGGTGTGGGAAAAAAATACCAGCGCTCTGAAAAAGGAGTACAACTTTGCCTCCAGGTCCCTCAAAAGAGACATTGCAAGGGCGAAATCGGAGCACATCGCTAGGATTGGCGAGAGACTTGAGCGTCTTCCTTCGGGAACTCGGGCATTTTGGTCTCTTGCCAAGGCTATCGAAGGGAATTTCTGTAAGCCGTCCTTTCCATCGTTCGTCCGTTGATCTATGACGCAAAGGAGAAAACCGATCTTCTGGCAAAACACTTTGCGTCCAACTCGACCTTGGATGACGGGGGACAGGAGCCGCCTACCATACCGCGGTGCAAGAGCTGTATGCTGGATATCCAGTTTCACCAACGCTCAGTGCGCTTAGCACTTTTGTCCCTTGATATCCATAAGTCGAGTGGCCCGGATGGAAAATTGTGTTGAAGATGTGCGCTCCAGAGTTGGCACCGGTCTTAACGCGTCTTTTTCGGCTCTCCTACTCCACTGGCGTAGTCCCGACATCATGGAGGGCAGCATTGGTCCACTCGATTCCTAAATAGGGCGATCGCTCAAATCCGAATAACTACACGCCGATATAGCCATAACTTCCCTCTTCTCGAAAATAATGGAGTCCATAATTAACCACCAACTCCTGCGATACCTAGAGAATCATCATCTGCTTAGTGACCGGCAGTACGGTTTCCGTAAAAGGTCGATCAGCTGGTGATCTTTTGGCATACCTGACACATCGCTGGGCTCAGGCGATTAAGACTAAGCCGGAAGCCTTAGCAGTTAGTTTGGACATTGCGAAAGCCTTTGATTCCCGAGAAATTATACGATTGGGTCACTAGCTTTCTGGCATGCAGAAGCATAACTGTGCGATTTTCCTGAAATTTTCTGCCACGTACAGCAAAACCATGGAATGAGATGTCGCTTGCGGTGTTCCCGGACCAATACGACCGTCAAACCTTCAAGAAAAGAGCGTACTCCTTCCTAAAAGGCCGGCAACGCACTTGTGACGCCTCTGGTGTTGCGGGTGTCCATGGGCGGCGGTAATCGCTTACCATCAGGTAATATGTCTGCTCGTTTGCCCACTATGTAATAATAAATAAAAAAAAAAATATCTTCATCATTTCAGTCAATTGACGACTCCTCACAACATTATAAATAATGATTAGAAATTTTCATAATAACAACATAATTTGATCAGTGCTTTCATATAAAAACTGGCTACGGTATTTACCAAACCGATACGACTCACAAATCTTTAAGAATACTTCTGTCTCGAAAGCTGGTAACGCACTAGTAATACCTGAGTAGTCGGCATCACTTTCCATTTGTACAGGATGAAGTCTGCCCTGCCTGATCGGACATGAGCCGGATCCTCCTCAGAGCAGGGCACCTGAGACCGGCCGTCGCCGTATCGTGGTGATTTGAGTGTAAACACCACATTCTCCTCGATCCTCAATTCCCAAAGAGCCTGAGATCCGAAAGGATTTTCCACCTTGTCAACAAAAAATCATCACGTTCCATCATTTAAACACAATAATATATAAAACCTCATGAGATTAAACGTAAGTTTCTCTCAAAGGCCACTTATTACTTTAATGCAAATGGTTTCGTAATAAATATTGACATAAAGCTTGTTATCTCACTCTCATGTTAAAATTACAATTGTTTTATTCCTACGTAGAAAGTTAACATGTGTATATAAGGTAGATGTTGTCTCACTATTTTCCCAGTTCCCTAGAGTAAAACTTGGTGAATTGGCGTTGACAAGATAGAAGTATTGTCTATATGTGTGTGACATGATTTTATTTAGATCTGCGTTTACAGCTTATAGTTTTCTGTAACTTGTATTTAAAAGTATATACCTACATGTAGCCTCTAAGCTTTATCTTCTTAGAAACTGGTCTCGTTTAAACGCCTAGGTAAACCTCGACGACTTTTACTGAGTACTCTTTGTTATATTATTTTCAAACGGTTTTTCGGCACTCCTTTTAGGTCCTTAACTTCTTAGTTTTTTTTTACAGTATCATTTCCCAATAAAAAGTATTCGTAGAATGTTTTTATCAAAAAAAAATTTATTAACCAATCGCTATGAAGTGTTTTAAAAAGTTTTGAAAGAAAAACTGTAAATCAAATTATATTAAACTGTCCATGCTGATCTTAATTCATCTTAATTTTTAAACTAAACCATTAACTATTTACACTATGACTTATTTACTATTTTGTAAAAAACTTAAAATTATTAACAAGTTAAAGAAAATCACCCAAAAATCGTAGTTTTCATATTAAATTTTTATTTGTTTTCGGGCTAATCCCTAACATGGTTCTCAAAAAAAAAATTAACATATAAGCACCCAGCGCTATCTAGTCAAAAGTTAAGCAGAGCTTGTAATATGGATACTAGATAACTGATATAATAAGAGTAATAATCTTTATTGTTAAATAATATAACCTTTTACAATTTCTTTAGAGCTAAAGATTTCAAGGTTTAAGGTAAAGGTCACACAATTAGACTAACCCTAACACCCAAACTAGGTATTCCTGTGACTTGGGAGTGAGTGTTCTGCTGTAACAGAGATAGATTATAGGTTTAAAAGGTAGAAAAAATCAATAAAGTACGTGCATATCTGTGTGTGTGCGCGTGAGCGCGTGCGTGTGTGTGTGTACGGCCTATGTGCGTGTGTGTGTTTATGTATATGTCAAATGGATGTATGTATGTGTATATAAATACATATTAACTTTTTTTATAAATACATACATATTACACATAGAAAACACCCAAACTCCGATATAAATATTTGCAGATCATACAAACATTTGGTTCGACCCAGGAATGGAATCCAAGACCTAAAGCACAGCAGTCGCCTACGCTGCCACTACGCCACCGAGGTTGTTAAAATAAGATAACTTTTATTAAAAAAAACTTCAGCAAAAATTGTACTACATTATGTTTTAATAACACAGAAAATGGCAGAACTACCTGAAGGAAAAAATAAAAGTAATGAATAGGAAACAATGAGCTTTCTTATATTGTTGGCAGCAACTTTCGTTGGCTTGTTAGTTACTTGAGGATTAGTTTGTTCTGTAATCACACTATGGAGAACCTACATTTATAATGTAATTAGCAGTTTCGAGATCTTTACCTGCCTTTATTGTGAATACTGGGAACTTATAAGTCTTAACACTATATAAAATAATATACTTATAATTCGAACTCTTTCCTAAATGTACCCTTTGCCCTTAGTTCAAATTCCAATAAATAAATAAAAACTACTAAAGAAACTAGCCAAAAATAACCTTGAAACGTGACACATTGTACAAAGTCAACGCGATGAAATCGATAGGAACATTAATTAACGAAAACTATTGAATATGACGGCACCTGTATGTTTTAAACCACTTACTAAAAATAACATCTAACAACAATCCCGACTTGGTTACAAAACATAGAGTGTTGTGCTTAATTTAAAAAAAAGTGTTAATCACACTAATAAGCGTTCTTAATAAAATGTACTTGTGTTTAAAATGGATCGAAACGTATTGAATGATTTTAGGAGTTGTTTGGTTTTTTTACATTAGACTCTTATGATAGAGATAATAGAGATAACTTTTGCTAAAGTTGTAGAAAAAATAATTTTCTCAAGTTGAGACGAAACTTGGTGGCTTGTATTTTTTGATGATGAGGTTGATATTTATATTGCTTTGTTTATGAAATGAAAACTTCAAAATAAAACAGGAAATAGTGTTTCGTTAGGCACGAGTAATCTTCAAACTGATATAAGTGGCACTCAGTCTCAAACACCCAAGTCAGGTTGCTGAGAACTGATTGGCATAAAGGTGTACCAAAAAAATTTAAGCCACGTTAGTCAGAAATGTCCGAAATAAAAAGTATGTTAATTAACGGAATCTGATCACTCCGAGATTCTGCTGCTCTACCCATATCACAAACTAAAACCAAAAGAACACTGTCAACTAAGATTATTCAAAATCAAAATAAAATAATTACTATTATTAAAAACTTTGTTTCTATATTTTCAGTTCTTCAATGAATTTAATAAAGATGGCAGATATTGACGCAGTCGAGTTTTCTTTCGATATATTTTTTTCTTGAGAGACTGAGATATTGTTTCTTTTTGTTTATGTTCCATGAAAATCACACCCTTTGTAATTGAATCGATTTATTTATTTTTTACCTGAATGTGAAAGATGTTTATGTTTTTCGAGTGTATGTATTTAAATTTTTTTGGTACGCCCTAGAGCTTAAACGGCTTGTCGTATTTTTATGTGAGTGGTGTCAATAGATTTGTCTTAGTCGTGAGAGTGACACTGGGTACATAAAAATTTAAAAGAAACTGACTAAAAAATATCAAAAAAAAACTTCTCTTTTCAGTTCTCTTTGTTCTATTTGCACTGGGGTTGACAAATCCCTATCTTGTCAGACTGTCCTTAGACCTTTGCCCTGAGCAGCCTTTTGAATGCCTTCCAGGTTGTCTAGAAAGCTTAACTGCTGTTTTATTTCCAATGTCTGTGCTTGAGTTGCCGTTTTAAGTATCCTACAATACGGCAAGTACATCAATTTTACCAACCAAGAACATTACATCAATCTCACTAATCGCACTACTATACCGGCAACGTAAGCCCATAACACGGGTATGAACAAAAGTTATAGTACATTAACTGTTTGTTACTTGTGTGTAAAACATTAAAGGGGTCCATTGAATAGCTGGAGAAAAAGGTTTCTTTCATTTTACGACATTAACTGTCCGATAAATGGCTAATATATATTGTTAGTAGTTGCACAAGGTTGTAACAGATTGTGGTAAAAAGTAACTTAATAGTAAATTGACGTAACTAGGTCAGACTTCGATTTTGCTTTCTTATTCTTATGTAGTACTAGTGAATGGTTAAATTTAATAATAATTTCATTAAGTGTTATATTCAGTGAGAAGTGAAAATCATTGGGATTTTTTTTTTGCAGAACTTTTAATTTTTTTTTGTCGTACGCAAATCAACTAGATACAAAAATAAATATTATGTAGATTCAAAATCGGTTCAATAAAAAGGGATCATTATATGGTTAATGTTTTTTCAGTACATTTAACTGGTAAAAAAATATATTAGAATTGTTAAAAGATAACTAAAACTAATGTAAGCGTACCATTAATTGGATAGATTCCAAATACTCACACAGTCATAGTTTGGAAGTGCAGGTAAATATAAAAAAAAAAGAGTTTGAGCTACATAATGTGTTAAATTATAAATGTTTAAGGGTCGTTTAAATGCACCGTTTCTACAAAACTTTTAATGTAAATTTAATGTTTTTGGTTTTTCTCAAACCGCTCGCAAAATATACCGATAGAAGTATCAAAATTATCAAATTAGCACTTTAGGGACCTGCTGACGGAGGCATCAGAATAACACTTAAAAGTGTCTATTATATATGTAATATATATATTATATATATATTTACTTTTATTTATTTTTTATATTTATATTGTATATGTATAAATTATATTCAATGTATGTATATCTAGCACCTATTTATCTGTACGAATCATTGTATTTCATAAAATAATTTTATTTAGTCTCTCGTGTCGTATAAACACACACCTGCCACAAATAACTTCGCAACACCCAAAGGTTTGTCTGGAAGAAAATGCCTGTGGCATTAAGTCCGCCTTGTGCAACATGTTTGCAGGAAGTTTTAATAAATAAATAAATAAAATTAAGTAATCTTTAATTTTCTAAAGTCTATAATTATGTTTAAACAGATGACTGTATGAACATAATACCTTATTAAATACTATTGAACCCAAGATGACACTTTTACAAGATTTTATGGTTTTTAACATAATTATAAAAATATAACGCACAATTTAAATAAAACTGAAAATTATTATTTATTAGAATTCATGAATCAGCATTTGGGTCTGTAAAAGTGGAACTATCAATAAATACTAGTTTTACCGTGGGAGAGCCACGCTTTGGCATAAATGGGCCGGCTCGACCGGAGTAATACAACGGCCTGACAGAAAACCGGTGTGAAATAGCGCTTGCACTGTGTTCCACTGAGTGACTTAGGATACCGGAGGCCCATTCCCCTCCCCATCTCCCAAAGGCCGGCAACGCACTTGTGACGCCTCTGGTATTGCGGGTGTCCATGGGCGGCGGTAATCGCTTACTATCAGGTGATACGTCTGCTCGTTTGCCCCCTATACAATAAAAAGTAAAAAATAGAAAAATCAAAACATATTACGTTAACGTATACCTAAATACCTGGATGACTGATGGGTTTTTTTTTAGTAATTTTTTTAAATGAATCTTAGCTAGACCGATTTATCGCCCCTGAAACCCCCTGAAATCTTAGTTTCGGAAACGTTTTCATGAATTAAGTATGCAGGAAGGGAGAAAAATTCATTTTTAGAAGATGTACCAAAAAAATACCGACTTTATAAATATCCTAGAATTGCTCGTTCAAAGGCTCGTTCGTTCTTTGACGTATCCGATATGTCAAAGAGCCTGTTATACAACGCTGACTGTTCAAGGTATGTTAAACTCTAACCACCTAGTTTATTAAGATATCTAACACAGGTTATTTTATTTTTTATATTTAATACTGCTTGCATTTTAACTACAATGAAATATGCGTAATAAATTTCATGAAATTTTATATATTTACTAATTAATGCCACTCAAAAGGCTGAAGGTGTATTTGTCCAAAAAGCTTCGTTAGTTATAGTTTTTAAAACCCTTTACTCATTAAAACGCATAGAAGATTTTGATTAAAATTTGTACATTGTCCTGGTTTTACTGAGTTTGAATACATAAAGGAGATATTTATAAGTTCGCACAATTGATGAAAGAACGATAGAGTGTCATAAATAAAAAGGGCGAACTGTTATGGGCAGTTCGTGACGGGACTCGCTTCTTGTGGATTCGATGTCAAAACATACCTAGAACATAAATTTAGTCACATAAATATTCATTTATTTAGTTTATGCCTTCTCGTTAAATCATCTTAATGTGCTTAGTTGTGAATATGACAACATATGTATGAGTAAAACAAACCTGCACTCTGGTATTTAAGATAATGAGCTATATGATCAGCGGTACACAGTATTTAGCTGAGACCACGAAACGTGGGGGTGTCTTGATTGCTATAAAAATATTTAAGGTGATTCGTCTGACTACATGGGATAATAGAGTGGAGGACATTTTGGTTACCGTATTCCATGGTAATCACCATGAGTCTCCTTTAAATTTTTGCATATGTTATCTGCCGACGGGCCTCCCACACAATAATGTGAAAGCACTTTGCTTGAATAGCCAAAATAATCTTATTAAATCCCACGTTACTAATGTAAATCTTGTAATAGGGGATTTTAATGTTCCAAGCTTACTTTAGTATACTTATAAATGTTTCATCATTACTTTCAAGTCAAGTTTAACGTTACGACGTAAGTACAAACTTGAGAATCAAACACTTACTCGTAAAAGTGTTGCTAGGGATCTTGATCTTATTCGATGACCAACTGTCTTTTCGTGAACATTATACTAACATAATAAACAGAGCCTTGAAAGTCCTGTGCTTTATAGCCACAACCACAAAAGGTTTTAAAAATCCACAGTTTAATATTGCTGTATAACAGCCTGGTCAGAAGTACTTTGGAGGACTGTTCTGTAAAATGGTCACTCTGCTACACAGTGCATTTTGATAGAATTGATAGTATCAAAAAAGTGTTTAAAATGGATTTCATATAGACATGGTCTTTCAGGGGAAATTATCAGTTATAGCGAGCGTCTGGTTAAATTTAAAATTGCGCCTCCACATATGGGTCGTAAGCAATGGGACCTAATTAATCTTGATAAGATTCTTCATGGTACGCTCCACTCTTCCACTTTGCTTTCCCTCAGCAATATTAACACTCGATATAATACCAGATCACCGCGAACTTTTACACTAAACATTTTCAAGAACAACACCTCCTACTTTAGAAATTACGGAAATTAACGATGGTAAAATCGAAATTTTCGACTCTTAATAATAATTTTTCTGTTAATCTGACTTGTTATGTGATTACGGAAGGATACCAATCAGTGCTGACCCTATATTTATCCAAAAAAATAATGTGTAGTTTGTTACCTGTTGTCATTGCTTAAAAAAATAAATACGCCGAAATCTTAAAATATATCTATAAGGCTCATGGTCTGTAGGAGTTTTATATAATGATTGCATGCAAAATGTGTTTTCAATCTTTCAACATAATCCTTCTAATATAAAAAACGTGAAAGTTTAGAGTACGTAAGTGAGTATGTTTGATAAAACTTTACAATAATTAAGCTTATACACCAGAATATTACATAGGTTTCAATTTATAAAGATACTAACTTCACCTTGCGGCCTTGCTCGCGGCTATTGTCGTACCGTGGGGTTCGGCTAGTTGGAAATAATTGTCTTAATGTCTTAAAACCAGTTGGCAATGGCGTTAAACACTAGAAGTCAAAACAATGTTAGTTCATGATAATGAGAAAAAAACACTCGTTCATAAAGTAAATATAAGACCTTTGGGGTTATAAAAGTGGCATATTTACGGTCATGCGTAGTCTCGGTAAAAGGGAATAGACTACTGCTACGAAATTGCTACGATAGTCTACGAAAATTGTAGATGATATTATGTTTTGAATTGTATATATAAATACACGTTACAAGTTGATTAACTTGTGGTATATAGTGCTCGCATTGCGAAGAAAAAATAACAATGCCTACTTAGGATAGAAAATTAAATCATAAAGTAATGTTTTTTCGACTTAAAGATAAGAGCTTTATTACATAAATTTTCACCAAAAATGCCTATTTCAATAAGTGTTTTCAGAATAGAATAAAATTGCAAACCGAAATTAAACCTGGAGATTTAGACCTAAGCATACAATCATCATCTTCCTAGCCTTTATTATTCCCAATATTTGGGGTCGGCTACCAGTTCAACCGGTTTTACCTGAATATCAGTTTTTACACAGAGCGACTGGCATCTGACCTCCGCAACCCTGAGGGTGAACTGAATTCAAAGGTTGAACTAGTTGTCAGTATATTTGAGGGCACTGACTTCCCAATAACGATTGCCATAGATGTTCATGACAACCGGGACCGACGGCTTAACGTGCTCTCCGAAGCACGGGCAGGAAACACCGCCATCTTCCATACTCCGGGCTGCTATTAGGAATTTCTTGTAGGAAAAACCCAACAGCAGTCCGACCCGGGAATTGAACCCGAGACCTCTTGATTTGCAGTCGCTTACGCTAACCACTAGACCAACGAGGCAGTCAGACCTAAGCATACAATGAACAGCATAATCCAACTATAGTAGCTACAAGTGAGTTTGGTGTGGTGACGGATTAAAAGTATGGAGTGGCCGCATTCCTATTCATCCCACGGATATTATAATAAGCTATTAGTCTATATCAAGTAGGGGAAAACTGCACAGGACAACATTACTGCAAAGAGATGTACAACTTAAACAAAAGTTAAGAAACATATGTCGAACAGAACTGTTGATAAGTTGATGATACATAGAGTGAGATTTCAAATACTTCACGATAAATCTAAATTTAGGCATGGCATAGTGTCATGATAAAGGAATGAACATGAAGCAATGCAACTGATTTTAGAAGAATAAAATAGTAGAAGACTTATCAGTAAAAATAAATAGTCTATCTACAATTTAACCAACTTATTCATACTAATGTTTCAAATTTGAAAGTAACTCTGTCTCTCTGTCATGCCTTCACGGCCAAATCGCAGCACCGATTGGAATTAAATTAAACATTGAAATACTTGAGGAAGGGTATGCTTACATTTTACCGCAATAATCGACATACACATGCAGCGGGTGGAGCTGCTGGCAAAAGCTAGTATCTAAAAATGTTTAATTTTATAAGACAGTTCACAAGTTTAATTGAATCAAATATTTAAACTAAACTCAATCATAAGCCGCTGACTTATTTTGACTTAAATAAAACTTAAATTTAAAAAATCCGCAAGCTATGCAAAGAAATATCTAATGGGCTCCCGCAACTACGACACTAAACTTCAGAAGTTTGGTGTTGTTGTCTTTTTATAGAAAAAGATTATTATTCAACAATCTATTTAATAACTAGTACCTGATGACCACAGAGTGAAATAAATTTTCTAAAAATTAATCCTAACTAGATCGATTTATCGCCCCTGGAACCACCTGCATAATAAATTTCATGAAAATCGTTGGAGCTGTTTCCCAGATTTATGTTATATATATACAAGAATTGCTCGTTTAAAGGTATTAGATTCATAGTTTTGTACAAGATTTGTTTATTTTACAAGCAGTCATCAGAATTCACATTGTCTCTCAACACGTAGCTCGTCGTTTAATCGTTGAATCTGTTTAAACGAATTTTATTTTACGACTAAAACTTCATCACTATAGATCTGTAGCAATTAAACTATTTACTTGATTTCAATTTATTTTAGATCCCATTTAATAGCAATTACTAACTAAAGAGTTTACTTTAAGTATGTGTTTTGAGAACAGATTAATCAAATTGTTGAGATCCATAGATGTGGTCACATTTATTTAATGTAATAAATACCTAACCCTATTAGATAATATATTAGATAATAGGGTTAGGTATTTAAAACCAATGAAATAGTTAGTTAGGGTAGTTACCCTAACAAACTATTTCATTGGTTTTAATTTTAAATTTTAAGTAGACTATGACACACCCTAAGTCATCAGCTGTTAATTTGAAATTACAAACAAACACTTCAATTTTATTAATTTGTGTAACTTTAAATTTCACTCTAAGTACGATAGTCTAAAGTAACTAATATTATTCATTTAATCTTAAAGTTGGATTAGTCTCTGCAAGGCCTGGAAGCAATGCTCAAATGAAATGCCCAAGACCGGGATAGTTTGCACTCCTTGGGGAAGACCTTCGTTCAGTAGTGGAATGATTGTATAAGTTGCGTTTAAGATGTTAACAACTAACTTGGTTTCATGTTTTTGTTCGTGTATGTCGCCAGAAACTTCATTGACCAATATATATAGAAAAATATTTTTTTAGGTTCTGTATCTAGTTATTTTTCTTATATTTATAGGAACCAACTACACGAAGAAAGTATATGAATTGGGCTATATTTCGTATTGAAATCTGCATTCAATCAGAACCGAACTTCTTGAGATCAAACTTATCAATTTTATACATATAACCATAACGAATTTAAATTCTAATTAAATTCATCGAATTTTTAGTTCGCTTTATCAGGTCAATAATTTGAATTCTAAATTAAATACTATTACCACAGCCGATTATAATCACTCCGGATTAAACTGTTACTGACAGGACAATCAAACCCGAAAGTTAAACAGACATTCATATTATCGAAACCAGACATTTCAAATTAGTTATTCTCCGAATATAGAACTCAGGTAAAAGTTATTTGATTATGTACCCGCAAAGTCCCATTAGGACTTTGTTCAGCGAACCGCAACTTGATTTCACGTTGATCAACCCTCAAATGTTAAGGTTTAAGGGTTGCTTTGTGGCATAACCGACATTTTGTCACCCAACTTGTGAGGAAAATAGTAAGTAGCATGATATTATTGATGCTAAGATTTAGTAGTAGAGTTGAGTTTAATATTGCCATTTCAGCAGTTATAACTCTGTTTAAATTACAAGAGCGGTTATAGTTTTGTATTAAAATTATGTGAAACACAATTGTGGTTTATTGAGCGAACGTCCGTGATTCTGTTTAGGTAAGCCAGTCAGCAGGTTCTAATTTTCATTAAAAAAAGTAAGCTACTCAACGATTGTCTTCAGGGAAATTTACTAACATATATCATATTATTTTACGTACTACATAACAACTTCCTTAATGATCTGTAGAACAGTTTAGTGGAATAATTACAATAATATCATTGGTCCATTACATAAGTATTTGTATTGGTATGTGTTTATATATTATGTAAATACACACATGAATTTGTGAATTACGTGAATTAGTATGTATTTATACAAATTAAATTGATTACAAATTCACATGTGTGAATGTGCAGAAATCAGCGTGAAAACTACCTTCACGGATGTGCGTAAAGGCTGTAGGTAGTTTAGTAGTAGTAGCCGTAAAGGCTGATTTCAGTACGAACGGCCAAAATCATACGAAACGGTACTACCCTTGCACAGCAGATTAATCTAAAAGGACAGCATTCATGCTGTGATGTTTCTTATGTGAGTGCCAAACTAGAGGTCTAGTGATGCAGAAGCATCACTAGGCCTCTAGTTTGTCTGCATTTACAATGAGTATGGGGACCATTCTTAAAATCTGTTTATGCTTTACATCAGGCAGAGTAGAGTGGCCATTGGTTAAATAGAACAACAACATTAGTGGTTCATTTAAATATTAAAATTTTATTTTATATGAGAACAAAATCAAATAATGTAACTAACTTAAAAAATTAATAAATACTCTTACGTTATATTTACTTCAAAAAAGCAAAACAAAAGAAATTACAGTCCGGTGTGACACCGACGTCGTTTAAAGGCCTCCCATAAATCTCACTTAAGCATTGACCCAGTCGGATAAATTGAATACTATGGCTTTCATTGTGCAAGTTTTTATATAAAAAGCTACCAAATAATTTTAAGGTCTTCCGACATTGCACTTATACCCTTTTTTCAGATTAACGACATTTTATTTCACGAAAACGAAATATCAGGCTATGTTGACACAACATTCTTTCTTTTACGTTCATATATAAGTATATAGTTTAATATTTATTAAAAAAGAAAATGTATTCATTCTTAAACTTGACACGTAGAACTGCCACTGCCTGATGACAAAAAAGTCCGTTACCATCTTGTCACCGTGTCCCCAGAATCAGCAAAAGGAGGGAGTTTGGGCCTTCAAAACATCACTCACTTGGTGAAAATAATGTATAATGGGATACTTTGGCATCTGTATTTTGGAGATAGCGCATATGTACCGAAGCAAAGCTCACTCTTAAATTTTATAATTCATGATGTAATAGATTTAATAATTTTAGTACCTAGGTACTGAAACTCGCCGAGCTGTGTCACCTACCGATTGACTCAGATACTCACCGGCCACGGTTACTTCGGTGGGCATCAAAATCGAATAAGACGGGAGTCCACAGCACAATGCCTCCACTGCGGGTCAAACGGGATTCCAACCACTGGAGGACTGCCCTGCTTGGGAGTACGAGCGTTGAGTCCTGGTCGGACTGTTCGGACGAAGCCTGTCACTGCCAGCATTAATCGGAGCCATTTTTCATGAAACCATACAATAAATAACTGATTAACTAAATGGATTCACTAAACTTCTAAGTAGAAAAAAAATCTTCTTTGTAGAGAAGATCCTAAAGTTATTCTGGTATAAAAGATTTATGAAATACTTGAAACTTTCTTGAAAACATATTATAAGAAGCTCATTAGTTTTAAAATATTATAACATAACAAACATAAATTATTTAAAAAAATATCCGACTAGGGCCATCTTTATTAAATTGAGGATTTTTATTTTGATGTACCTACTGTCTCTCTCAAGACTAAGACAAATCTATTGACACCACTCACTTAAAAATACTTTAGTTTAGGCTCTAGGGCGTGCCAAAGAAATATACATACATACATACACACCCAAAAATCATAACCCTCTTTCTTTCGTAGTCGCATAAAAGTGAAAGCATTACGTAGTTAATGAATCGGTGTACCATGAAACTACTTGGCTCCGAAGTGTGTAGCTAATTAAGGAGTAGCAATTAGGGCTCTGTATATTGCCAAATCACAACAAACAAACTGCCGTGTAAACACACATAAGTTAAGGTTTTATCACACCTGTTATGGGTTATGATATGTAATTTCAAGCCCTGTTGTTGGTTTCATAATAATTAATGTTTCCATAATTACATGAATTTATATTTCCCCTGCCGGTAAATTACTTCTAAGTAACAAAGGCTAGAACTTGATATTCAAATAAGATGTGAAAGCTTATTTATAAAGACAACGAATGAAAGAGACTTGTGGAGAAATGAGTGTCATGCCCCTCCAAAACAAAGGGAGGATCCTTCGACCAGGTGAGGTGATCATGCCTTGCGGGCCACTGCCCGGCAGTTGATGTTTGGATGTTGTTGTCGCTATATGATAATCGGCACGAGAACTTCTATTGCGCGATTCAGGATTGGTAGTTTCTTCGTATTGTGCGTTACTCCGTAGTTCAGTGCATCTGCGGTAGATGGCGCTGTAGTATGTTGTGTTGTTGTTGCGCTTGTATGTGGAGGTCGCCACAGATGGCATCCTTATTGACTAGAGTAGCATCTACTATACGTAAATTTTCGTCCTCCTTCTCTTAATATATTGTACAAATCTTCGCATATACATTTACGTGTATTATGCATTTGTTATCATGATTATATTAAGATTTAGTGGTAAGATATACGAGTTATATTCCGATTATTCATACCAACCTTACAAAAAAATTCCCTGTAGATAAAGTACGATTTTCTTAAATGTAGCTGATTCTAAAACGCAGATTAAATTGTATCTTGTCTTGTATGTAATCTTTACATAGTATAAAAATAGTACCTTTCAATTATGTCTTAAAGGCTTAGATTACTCAACGGACTTCAATGCAGTCTTCAGTATTTTATACAGTGTGATCTATGAGAAAGGTTTATATGAATAATAAGTTGCGATCTACGATGCTACCCGGTTATTGTAGTACTTTTATAAAACCGACCGCTGGAAACACTGTCGGGCTCAGCTAGTCTCAAATAAAAGTGTTTTTAAACTTATATGATATCTGATCTTTAATTGTTTGTCTTACATTAAGTAATGGGTAATATTACAAAGTGTTGTGGTAACAAAGTGTTTCTGACCTACTTGTAGGTAATATTAAAATTTAACACAAAAAAGTAGATTTCTGCACATTAATAGAATATGTTTAAAACATGTGATGATCAATTATAAAGTAAAACATTCAACATAATTTAAAATACTGTCAGCTTTTATCATACTTCATTTTTCCTAATCTATCGCTTTCTACATTTTTCCAAAATTAATTTAAGATCAATGTTATGAATTTCCTTCTTCTATTCTATCTTGATCACTTAATATCCTCTTTTACTCATTCTTTAATTTCTAAGTTCTAGTAAGAAATTAAATGTATTTACGTTATTAACATTCTTAAAAATTGTTTCCGTGCATACAAACAAAATAAATAATGCTAAATCCGCAAGTAATAGCGTCGCAGACTTATCTGGTTTCAACAGATACGATAGTTTCTCAAAGCCAAGCTGTAGATAGTAATTTACTTAGAAGCTTCACTAGATTCCGTTCAACTGATACAATCATTAAATCCACCACTAATACTCAAAGTTAGTGCTTCTGATTTGCTAAGACATTCACACACACAATCGTACACTACGTCTGCTGCCCGGTTCGTGCTTAAAAATAGATCGTCAACCTTTTACAGTTTCTATAGACATTTATTTATCAAACAATATAAAGATGAAGAAGTGTGCACTATGTAACGTTCAATTCAGTGACGGCGCCCAATGTGCCGGCTGTAAGAGGGAGTTGGACTTTGGATGTGCTGGTATTTCTGAAGCGGGTTGGAGAAAATTAGGAGTGGATAGAAGAGCTCAGTGGAAGTGTCCCAAATGCAGAGTTTCTTCGCCAGCTGTATCCAACCTGGAATCACCTGCAACATTGGACACCATTCTTTCTGAAGTCCGGGCCATGAAGCGCCAGTTACAGGGCTTACCATCTCTAATTGAGGACGTTCAGGTCATTAAAACCGAGTTGGTGGAGTTGAAGGAAGCTTATGCCCATTCTAACGAAAAGCTTAATAACTTCGGTAATAGACTGATGGAGCTTGAACAAAGTGCTGCGGACTATGATAAGCTCCTCGAGTCGTCAAAATTACTGCAGGAAGATTTAGCTAAAACTAAACGAGACCTGTTCGTCTATGAACAACGCTCGCGTCTAAATAATGTAGAAATCAAAGGAGTACCTTTAAAAAAAGACGAGAATTTATTCACAATTATGGAGGCTATTGGGCGTAAAATTGATTACAACTGTCCTAAGTCCCAAATTAACTACATATCCAGAGTACCTATATATAATTCTAAGGAGAAATTAATTATTGTAAGCTTTCTAAATCGTTACATTAAAGAAGATTTTATATCAGCTGCACGCTCGGTTAAGGACTTGTCGGCCATTCAGGGTAGTGGACGTGTTTACGTTAACGACCACCTAAGTATGGAATGCAAACAACTACTAACAAGAACGAAAATTGTGGCCAAAGAGAAAAACTATGAATACGTGTGGGTGAAACACGGAAAGATACATGTACGCAAAAATAATAGTTCCAAATCCTTCGTTATAAGACAAGTAACTGATTTAAACAAATTAATTTAAGTTGTCATCTATATTTCTTTATAAGGAGGAGTTTTACATTTGCTGCTTTTTATGTTATTTTTAACTCACACAATACTACTTTTTGTTGTAAAAGGTTTGAAGCCTCTGCCACACTAATGAGCCTAACACATGTGCTTTCTCTGTCTGTCGTTTTTTATTGTATGCCCTGTCGCGCTGTTTACATTCTATTCCTTACACTTCTACATATACCTTACCTGCTTGCGCTTATGGGATTTACGTACTGTTCGAACTATATGCTTGCTCGCTTTGTTGTTAAATGTTGTGCATTAAATAAATGCAATCTTTGTTGGAATGTGATGATATCTTACTACCCACTTTATAATAATTATTCAAATAATTTAAATTTTGTTAGGCAAATTTTTTACTGTTGTATAGGGATAACATTCAAATGTAGTATTTACATTGTTATGAGTGTATTTACTGTTGTTGAAACGCTAAGTGATGACTAATGTGGACTGTCTGAATATTTATTACCAGAATGTTCGAGGATTGAGAACTAAAACGGATTCTTTCTATCGTCAAGTTTTAATTAATTCGTATGATATTATCGTGTTAACAGAAACATGGTTGCTTGACGGTGTTCATAACTCGGAAATTTTTGACGACCGGTATGTTGTGTGGCGTCGAGACCGGGATTATGCACTCACTAAACAAGCCCTAGGAGGAGGTGTAGCAATTGCAACGCGTAGGGAATTACCTGTTTCTTTGCAGTCGCAATTGTTTTCTACAGCAGAGGACCTATGCATAAAAATACATATTAATAAGTCGAGTTCGCGTGACTGTGTGAACTTATACATTTGTGTACTTTATTTATGTCAACAAGGTAAAAGTTTGTCATTCTCCTCACAACTTAGCAACTTTCTCGCGAAATTGAGTGACTTAACATTAAATAATATGACTGACCGCTTTCTCGATATCGGTGATTTTAATTTGACCGGTATCTCGTGGATTTCGTCTGGTAAAGATATGCCACTTCGCCCTGTTAACCTTTCCTCGACAGATGAGTTTTTGTTTACAGATGAAATAAGCACAATGGGCCTAGGGCAGTACAATTGGGTTCCTAACAAATTAGGTAGAATATTGGACTTGGTTCTCTCGAACGACCTAGTTGTTGTGCAAGAACATACTGACCCCTTAGTCCCCGTGGACTCCCATCACCCAGCTTTACTGATTTATATTAAATTATTAGATATACCCACTTTGAAATGTGCACCTCGAGTCAGATACTTATTTGGCAGGGGAGATTTTGAATCATTGAATAGAGAGATAAATGTCATCGATTGGAAATGTGAATTCTCTTCTCGTTCAGTGGACAAGTCATTGGATTTTTTTAATGAAACTATTACTAACCTTCAAAATAAATATGTACCACAAAAACTCGAAAGTAAGGGTAAGTACCCAATATGGTACAATTCTTCATTAATAAGAGCGCTTAAGGAGAAATATAAATACATGAAAAAGTTTAGTAATTACGGTAATTTGGCTGATAAACATACTTTTAAATTATTACGCGACAGGACTAAATCAATGGAATCTATCTGTTACTCTAACTACATTAAAAATACTGAATCTTCTATAAAAAATAATCCGCGGTGCTTCTGGTCCTATGTTAAAAATCGATATAACTCACGCGCTATTCCTGGTACACTTGTTGATCATGATAAAAATCAACTATCAACAGGCGAATCAATCTGTGAGGCGTTTTCCTCTTACTTTAATTCAACTTTTCTCAACCACGACACTTGCAATTCAGGTAGTCTGCTTTCCTCTTTATCTAGTTCTTCTTTTTGTGACTCGGTAGCTGATATTTGTCAAATCGAAATAAAGCTTGATGCTGTAACTAGTCTGCTCGAGAAGTTAGATATATCGAAAGGCGCAGGACCGGACAATATATCGGCTCATTTACTGGTACACTGCGCACCATCTATTGCGGTTCCAATCTCACTACTTTTTATTAAGTCGTTATCTGCAGGTACAGTGCCGACACTGTGGAAATCGGCTTTTATAACGCCCGTGCACAAGAAGGGTTCGAAGACTGAGATTCTGAACTATAGGCCAATCTCTAAGCTTTGTATTATAGCTAAAGTATTTGAGAGAATTGTCTATAATCAACTTTATTCTGCAATCTCAAATTCATTGAGCCCTTTTCAGCATGGCTTCCTAAGGGGCCGGTCTACAGCCACCAATCTGGTTTTATTAAATGAATTTATTACCAAATCCATGAATGATGGCAGGCAGGTCGATGTCGTTTACACGGATTACAGTAAGGCTTTCGATCGAATAGACCATTACATATTGATTGAGAAGTTATTCAAGTTAGGAATTCGTGGGGATCTTCTAAGATGGTTCTCCTCTTATATTGAAAATAGATCTCAGGCTGTAGCTATGAATAATTATAGGTCTAATTGGATATCGGTATCCAGTGGCGTGCCCCAAGGTTCCCTGCTCGGGCCTCTCTTGTTTGTGATCTATGTGAACGATATAGGTAAGTGCATTCAATCATCAAAGTTATTATGCTTTGCAGATGATATGAAACTTCTGAAAAATATATCTTCAACAGAAGATATGTTGGCACTTCAAGACGATTTGAATCGACTACAAGAGTACTGCCATCTAAATAAACTTGATCTCAACCCTGCTAAATGTTCATTTGTAACATACACTAGAAAACATAACATCTTGAACACATCTTATACTTTGGGGGGTCATACTCTTCATAGGAATAGTACCATCCGAGACCTAGGAGTGTACCATGACTCTAAGCTACTTTTTGACACTCACATTGACACAATTGTTAGAAAGGCATCTAAATCTCTTGGTTTTATAATGCGTGTAGGTAAAATCTTTTCTGAAGCAAAAACTCTTAAAATACTATACTGCACCTATGTAAGGAGTCATTTAGAGTATGTGTCTCAAATATGGAACCCGTGCTATTTAGTATACAGCAATCGTATCGAAAATATACAAAAACGCTTCATTAAATACCTCTGTTACCATCAGAAAATTCCGTACCATTCCAAGGATTATCTTAAGCTATGCAAAAAGTTTCACCTCCTCCCACTTATAGATCGACGTAAAATAGCGGACTTCACTTTTCTCATCAAGGTCTTGAACCACAACATTGAGTGTCCTGATTTGCTTGAGCAGATATCTTTTAATGTACCATCTAAGTCACTTCGATTTAACCCCCCTATTCACATTCCTGTAGCTAAAACAAACTATAGACAGAACAGCTACTTGGTACGCGCAAGCAGAAATTTTAATGAACTATGTAGACAGCATGATTTTGATCCCTTTCTGATAAGTGTATCCTCGGCAAGAAGGCATCTAGGTCTTAGATTTTTTGAGCAGACATGATTTCCTTAAATTTACGATTAAGTAATCGTTTATTGTGTGTTTGGCGCTTGCGTATTGTGTGGGTTTATTTTTTCTTTTTGAGTTTTTTATTATTTTTTATTTTTGATTTATGTCTGGTTTTTTGCTTTTCAATATTTTATTTAATCTGGCACTAGAAGCGAAAACTTGTTATTGGCTTTCTGATGACTGATCTGTTTTGTATTTATTCCCAATGTATCTAGCTGTAAGTTTTCCATAAATAAATAAATAAATAAATAAATAAATTGGACTAAATTTATCAGGAATCCGAAACACGATCTAAATAACTTTATTGGCGGTTGTGAGGCACACAGATGATAATCACTCTATATTAATACTCTTAAACCCAAGCGATCTCACTTACTATAAAAAAAACACTAAGCGTCTGATACCGTCTAGCCGAAATCGAGGTCTGCCGCTAGTAGATGGCGCTAGCGAAGTAGGTCACCTTAATATAAAATAATATATAAAGGTGGTGACTTTAAGCCCGTTTAAAAGAGTAAATCCAAGCCAGATGTAGGGTAAAGTTTTTTTTATATATTATTGTAAAAAGATAGATCAAGTGTCAAGATGTGTAAACTAAAAGTGATGTGGCAAGTAACTTTGAACAATTAATTTCCAAATTAGTTATAAATTACAAAGATATATTTCAGTTACCACATATTCAACTTATTTTCTCATACATCTATTTGCAAATAACTTTAAGTCATCATTAAGCAAATTGAGTTTACTCGATTTCGCGTATTTGACATAAAAAGGTCGTAGAGACACGCTGATTACAGCACAGGCCCGCTCAACCAGATTGCACAGAAGATCAACCTAAAATGACAAATGACAGCATTCGTGCTGCTGTTTCGTTGATGAGTGCGAGACTGGAAGCCCAATTACACAGATGCTTCTGCGTAATTGGGCTTCCAGTCTCGCTTCCACTAGACCGCCATAGTGCAAGTCACCATGCTGCATAGTTACATGTCTGCATTCGCAGTGAGTATGGTGAGCACCACTCTAGGTGAACACCACTGCTTGAGCTTCCTATCTGGTAGAGTCACTTTAACAGGAACATACATAAAAAATATTAGTTATAATTGCTATCTGAAAAGACCAATCAACTGAGTAAACGGATATATTTTAATTACAAAATATAAGAATTTTCAGCGTCTTATTAGTTCACTGTTATTTAAAACTCTCTAATAAAGTACAACACATTTTAATTTTTTGAAACAAAAACAGAATAAGAATGGAAACTAAGAACAAAAGAGTACAAATAATTACACTTCTAAAAGGCTATTGAAAAATTATGTTGCTTAATTTAAAAAAAAGTTAAAGTATCCTAACAAGACTGTAAATATAATACTCGTAACAAAATATATCTACCAACAAATCATATTAAACGATCAAAGGCCAACGAAAGGATTGCCTGAAGCTGTAAATACATAAACGAACCAAAACAAACAACTATGAGGAAAGCAAATATTTGCTTCATCGGGGAACGAACTGGTCTCGAAAAACAGTACAATTCACTATAATATTACGTCAGGACGCGTAGTTTTATAACTTCTGTATTACTCTTTTTTATAGTAACGTACGGAAACTCTCTCAGGCCATCACCTCAACGAGGTTTGCGGAGGTATAGCGTATCGAAATGGGACCGACTAAAACCACGTAGTGTGCCACTCTGCTCCTGAAATAGAAGGGAACTGGTCACTGTAGCGGATGGAGAGATAACACGGATTGTCCATCCGCGGTCAACACTCTAGGTGACATGAGGCGCTAGTAAATGTGGCTCGGCCGCTTGGTTCGACGAATTAGGTCCGAGTGGAGGTGGTCCTCCCAGGCCTTATTCGCCTCCTTTTAGGCGATGCTGGCTCGACGTAAATTGGGTAAAAGTCACCCAAAGGGAGAAAAAGCGCCAACCAGCAATCTGTCTACTGTTTAGCAAACGGTGGCTGAAGAACCAAACTTCTGTATTTGTATTTGTATGTATACGATTGTTTTATATGAATTTATTGAAATATTATTTTTCTTTATATCTCCCGAAATCCCATGATGACATAAATTGCTTTTGTTGGCACCGTAAATGCCACTACTGGATTAATGTCTTGTGCAGCAAACCTAATTTAATAAAGTGAGATGAAATACGTTAGTATAACCGACGCTACTTAGGCAATATACGTGTACAACATACGATAGCCTGAAAAATTTCCGACCTAACGAAGACACAAGATATGTATCTTATTTTTTTATTTTTCTACATTACTTGGAAAATAGAGTGATTCCCTATTTATTATTAAAAATAAAAATAAAATAATGAAAATAATTAATAACAAATTAAACATTAAATTTTATCTGAAGTACTTCCTAGTTTTCTTGTACTTATTAATTTCAATTACCAAGTGAAAAAGAGAAAACAAATTATATTTTTTTCCAGAAATACAAAAAAACTTATTGTCCTTTGAAAAGTTTGAGTAGTATCTCTCACAAAAATTTGACAGTAATCTCGAAATAGAAAAGGATTTCATCTCGCTTAATAACACTTATCGATTGCTATCTTAATGACATTGTTAATCGTGCGTCTTAAAAATACAGTTTTTTCAAGAAAATATTTGAAGCCAAAAGTATATATGATTCACGTAATTTAAAGTTGAACATAATGTCAAAATTACAAATAAAATCAATACTATGCTATTAAAGTTTTATTTTTTTTAATTTTTAATATATTCTCATTCCGAAAAAAAATATGTTTTATATGAAAAACTTTTATTTAAAATCGAAAATGTCAGAAAGGTAACGAGTAAGTATTTCGCTTACATTTTCACCAAAACATTTAATAACATAAAACCAAACTTACAGACAATCAAATACTGTAAAGATCTTACAACCTGAAAAGTATTTGTAGAATAGGTAATTTGGTTTAAATAATAACACAAGAAGAATAAAACAGCATAGACATATTTAGACTAAATTAAATTTCTGTATTTCTTAATTAAAATTACCGTTGTGCAATGAAAATCCATGTCGTCGTTAAGATTTGAGTAATAAAGTGAACTTTACCGACTGCGCCAGATGCTGTATAGTTATGAGTTTGAGTTATTACTTCCTCGGTGATTTCATTATTACTTGCAATAAATATTCCTATGTGTAATTTATGTGGATTTTGTGATGATATTACGGTTTAAATATTTCACAACATGTTTCGTGCACAAGTATGCGTTAATAAAATTAGTTTAATTGACAGTTAATGTGATTGCTACAGAAAATTTTCTTTTAGAATTTCGATTATACTATAGCAGGTAAGAGTTATTTACATCTTAAAGAAATGTCATTACGATCCTCCATCAAAATCAATATATCTCTTACAGATGGAAAAAATAATTTAACTCGAGCATTGACTAACAATATTTTCTAATCTTATAAATATAAGTCTAGATAATATAAGTCTAATATAAGTATAAACTTAGTCAAGGACTAAATAGTCCTTGACTAAGTTTTGAACTTTCGCTTCCATTATAAACACATACTTGGATTGAGGCAATCACAAGTAATAAATATTAATAACCTTCCAAATTCCTGAAAATAGGAATCGACCACAGTGGTGACTAACGTGTGGAGCTGAGTAATAATATAAATAACCAGTGGTTTGTTTTGATCTTAATTAGATGTTTATTGATATTTTTTCTATGTAATAAGATTTTTATCTTATACTTTAGTTTTAGAACTAAATAGTTCTACAATTTCTACCTTGTGACTACTATACTCTTATTACAGCGAATGAAAACTCCTAAGTAAATAAACACGGATAAAAGTCTCTAAGGCGATATAAAGAGAAAAGAAAGAACGTTTTACTTTACTTAAAGGCTTGTATTTACATATCGTTAGCGCCAAATGACAAGGAACTAAGTAACGTAAGCTCACGTAAGGTTTATCTACTTTGTAAGTACTTTTTCATGAAACTGTTTTTTTTAGCGTAGACTTTTTACCTGATCAGGTTTACAAGTTATAAAGAACAACCAATAAATATGTAATACGCCTGCCTTCTTAGCCAAGTCTTTCTTTTTACAATCGCTAACGTCAATATCCTCTTGTAGTATTGGCTAAAATTTTCTTTTGACCACGTGACTCAGCGTTGAGAAACGTCATCCTCAAACGTTTGTTTAGTTGTCTATTAACGTTTACGTTGAAAGGTGTAGAGGAATGGGTGTCATGTCCCTACACACAACGGGCGGCCTACGGTCAGGCGAGCTGATTAAGCCTCGGCTACGGCCCGACGGATGATGAGGGATTGAATATATCCTAATCGGCACGAGAATTTCTTTATCGCGACACAGGATTAGTATTATATTACTCAGTAGTTCGGTGTATCTTGGGTAGATGGCGCTGTAGTAAGAGAATATTTTGTTGCGCTATATGTGGAAGTCACGGTAGAATACAACTTGGTTAAGAAAACTGCAATTGTTTCTTTCAAACTGCAAAATGTTATTTTTTTAGATGATGCTGATCCCTTTTAAAACTAACTATACCAGTCAGCTTTTAATGCGAAGAAACTAAAACAATTCATAGAATTAGAATATATTTGTATGAAACAATAGGTGATAATGTTATTTAAAGCCAATGGTTGTGTACTCGTATGTTTCAAACAAACTAAAAGAAAAAAAAATCGTATATTTTATAAAAATGTATGTCACTTTTCCCAAAGGAAATATAAATTTGATTTCATTTCTCACAGAACAATTATATTTATCCTATATTAAATAAAATATTCTTACCACGAATGTTTCCAGACTGTATAGCAATCAACAAATCAATTTGTTATAGGAAAGGGTGCGTGTAGGATAAGTTTCGTTCCAATTTCCCAAATTGTTTCGACAAAAGGCAAAGCTTTTGTTAACTTTTCCACTCGGCTTAGCTAATGATCTGTTTTATAATTTTAAAGTTAGAAAAGGTAATTTTGGACTTTACAGTCGCAGTAATACTACAAAGTAGAATTTTTATTTTCAATTTGAGAAAGCTTATTTATGCTTAAGATATTTTTTTCTGTGGAATTTCTATATTTTGTGAATTAAATCAAGATCAAAGAAGATTTTGATTTTTAATCTCTATTTTTGTTCTCACTTTCATTTTACATTTGTGAATACATTTTACATTACATGTAGAACAAAGATTGTTGTACAGTTTATTGCACAAAAGAAAATAGAACACAAAAAACTCAAAGTATCTTAAATGGTTCAAACTCAATGGATATATTTAAAGAAGATATAAAGGGTATATATTACTAATTGGTGTTTACAAAGAGGATAATATACGAGAATAATTACTATTTAGAAGTACTCTCTATTACGCTCTATTCCTTAAAATGTAACCTACTCGTTAATTTATTAAGGGAATACATCTAAGCTGTCAGATTTCCATCCGTTTAGTCTTAATCGGATCGTTTTCATTGTCATATCAATGGCCAGCTTTACCTTTTTCTGATGAAGTTTCATTCCAGCTGTAGGGTTTTATTGGTGAGTGTGAGACTGGATAATGATACAGAAGGATCTACCACCTTCAACCACTGCTCTTGGGTTCTGCTCATGTTTTCCATCAGATAGAGTAGAGTCACTTCTCTGGCAGGGTCTTAGATAAAAAAAATCCAAGTCTTGAATTTTTTTAGTTATTTGACGATTTTGAGTAAGCTATTTGACAAACAATTTATATACTAGTCCCTGGCAGACTAGTGTATTTATATATTAGTCTGCTAGGGACAATATCAGCAAAAGGTCAATCTGGAAAAGTTGGGTATATTGAATTCCTTTTTGTTGTAGTTCGTTTCAATAAAATTATGATACACTTTCAAATAAGTTTAAACTTTAATAAGTATAAAATTATTTTGAAAGTAGTTACGTTTAAAATTACTTCTTAATTGTTTTTAGTTCTCAAAAGGGTAACATTAATATGTGGACAGTTTTATTAAAGCGCTTTAAATACTGGCAACTATATAAAACAATAACAAATTATACTCATGTTTGATTTAATGTACAAAGTTTCAAAGATTTCTTTATATTTAATTATATTACAGCAATTTTTCATATTTAGATTGAGTATAGATATTATTGTTTAAAAGTGTAGTCTACTAGTAGTCTTTAAGTAGTCGGAATTCGTTTACTTATAGAATAATAAGAAAACAAAAAAAAGTGTGGCACTCGGCGACTGCCGCGGTAAAGCTATTGCATAGCATTTTTTATCAACTTATGCAATTATAATTATATATTTATTTTATTAATGCAGTATTTTTTTCTTTGTTTTTTTTCTTTTTCGTTTTCAACAAAAAACAAAAATAAAATAAGTTCTGGTATTTATCGATAGATGGAAAAACTAAAAAGTATCACCGCTGTGCCGGTCGGGATCGGGGGTGTTAGGTTTTTTCGTTACGGAATTTTTTCTTTCGGTCCCCACGCTCAAGGCCCGCGATAAAAGCTATGCAATAGCTTAAAAAATGAAATTAATCTAATAGGTGTGCAGCACATTAAGTAGCTGGAATGATGAGCTGAAGCAATATAGTTATGTTCTTCAGAAATTTATTATTTAATTATTTTTTATTTCCAGCAATATTTGGATATTGCTGGAATATTAACCTAGCAATATTTTATTTAGCTTGGATTTGTCTTATGTTACCACATGTTTTTCATTTTGTTTAAGTTAATTGCCTATTCCCTAATGTAAATTTTCGTAATAGACTTACTACAACTTACAATACATATACACATACATTGTTTTGCTTAAGTGGCGTTAAATTCACCACTTACGCGAAGCTAGCGCACGTGAAATACATATTTTCTTTTTTTTTTTTGCACTCATTACGGTCATTTAATCGCAAACATTTAGCTTTAAAATTAAAGAAGAGAAGAAATTTATATGTTCAATATTTTGTGCTTGCACCGCATCATATTTATGTAGTACCTGAAGGTTGACTGGGCGAGAATGCCTTATAGTTTTAAGTCCGCCTTTGTACCATCATGTGCAAAAACGTTTTTTTAAATAAATTAATTATATAAGATAATTTTAAATGCATATCGATAGGTAAGTGCGCAATGATGCAGACGCATTACTAGGCCGCAGTAGTGTGGGTCACATTACATGTTGCATTGTTACATTGCTTGCATTCGCAGTGAGTATGGTGACCACCACTCTTGGACTCTACCTATGATTTTCATCAGGTAGAGTGGAGTCATTTTGGCAGGGCCATACATAAAAAAATTGTAACTGAGGAACTGGTTCCTGAAATAGTGGTCTACTAATTAATGAAACTTGTTTTTCAGTAAATAATACATTGGAAACTAAAATGTTATTTATCATGGCAGGTTAATAAATCACACTCGATGTTCATTGAAATTGTAAACTTTATGTTAGTATAATATACCTTTTGGTTCTGTATTAAATTTTTAATTTAGCAGTTTTACAGCACAATTATTAATCATGAAAATTTATAACAAAGACGTAATCCTAAAAACAACAAAATATATATTAAGTCTACCAATATGATCCATAATTTCTAAACATGTAAACTCTCCAGACAAATTCAAAGCACTTAAAAAAGCATAATGAAAAATTTAGAGCCACTCCTAACAAAACATAATAAATTTAATAAACGAGGTTCATGAAAATAAATCTGTCCAAGAAACACATATTGGAACAACAAGCACTTTAAAATATCGCTAACAGCTTATAACTGCTAACAAGAATATGGATACTAAAAATAAAAGCAATCTGAGTACCAACACAGATTCAAAGTATAATTGTATTTTTCATTCAACTGGTGGTTAGATGGCGTATACTAACTGACATCAAGCAAAGTCTAATTGAATTATTACATAGAAAATGATAGGTGTGTGTTCACGGTATTTGTGTATTTATAGTTTAACTAAAATATTGTATGCATGAAATTAAAATTTATGTTAAACTCAAATATTGACCACTACCTGGCTGCTGTAACTCAGTTATTACTAGTATAGCAGTCAACAACAATCTCTTATTCCTATTTATCATTTATCGGCCGTACCAATTAATGTATATGATTAAGAGATAATGTTTATTTTTAATATAAACGTATAATTATTATCACCTTTAACCCGAACTGATAACACAGCGCATCCGCTATTAGTTTTTCCGGGAGCGCAGTGTTATCGCTTTTTCCTAATAATATTTTCAACAGTGCACTGATTGGGACTGTTACTAATTCTGGTGTTGCATCACTAAAAATTTTACATCATCATTTCATAGAATAAATCAACATGCGGAAAATTTTCTTCGAAAAGTTTGAATCATAAAATTTTGTAACAAGTAAAATTAAAATGCTTTGATGATAATAATAAATCGCTTCATTGTGCACCAGATAACTAAGTATATAACTTAATGCAAGGTACAAGTACAAGGGGCGGCCGCATCGCTCAAAGGCAATTTCTTCCAAGTAACCGATATTTATTTTAAAGAATATCAAATCAAGTTTTCTTTACCCTCATATTGTTTAATTAATGTAAAATGATAATCAAGGGTGCCTAGTGGGCGTTGTGTTTACAAACAAATTCAAATAAGGGGATTAGTGTAGACAAAAAGTTGAAATAAATCCCCCAGGGGATCCAAGCAGGGGACCCTCAGACGGGGTAAAAAAGTATTGTTGTAAATATTTCCTAATGTGTTAAATCTCTTTTCCAAAACAAGTTAGTAAAGTAATAAACAAAATGAAAACGATAATACATAATATAAAGTGCTAACAATTTGTTCTATACAAAATTGGATTTTATGCCCAGATTGAACATTGTTATAATAAATAATAACAAATATTTCGGACAACTAAAACACAACGCAGTCTAGTCCAAATCTAAGCAGAACTTGTGTTAAGGGTATTAGACAACTGATATAAACACGTATTTACTTTTTTTTGTTAATACTTACATATTATACATAGAAAACATACAAATTCCGAAACAAATATTTGTAGATCATTCAAACATTTGGTCCGCCCCGGGAATCGAACCCGAGACCTCAAGCAGAGGTCGCGGCAGTCTTACAACTGTTGTTATAAAAACTACCGTTTGTAATACCTAAATAGGTACAATAATGCTACAAATAATAATAAACGGTAATCAATATCGTAATATTAAATCTGAAATTCAATACTACGCGAAATTAATACGTTTCATTTTCCCTATCCGGCATAATACTCTTTCTCACTTAAGAATCATTATTGGCGGGGTTCTTATAAAGTCGTCTTCAATGCCGAGAATGATTTACTACTGTATTTTGATTGACTGCTACTGCTGTATCATATATTTTTATCGCAATCTTTAGAAAATGTCATGCATTTCACTCCTACACTTTACAGAATTACCTTTGATTTAACATTTTAATGTGACGTTCTACTTTATCTTTCACATCTTTCAAAAGACGAATCCACAAAGGGATGCTCATAAAGTAAACATTTACACACATAAAGCAATTCAAGCTTTCTATCCCCGATCGAGTGTTCGATTTCAGATTATGGTAATGTATACACAGTGCACTGAATCAAGAATGGGAACAGTTGCAATTTATATCTTTATATTTTGAGAACTGACCGTATTTCAATGGTTTTTAGAAGGATAGTGCTGGTTCAGTAAATGTTGAAGTGATACAAAACCTCGATATATTTGGGACACCAAAATTGTAATACTCTTGGTCGCAGACTGTCTTAATGTGCTCAACATTCTACTTTAAGTATGTAGGTACCTTATGGAGTTTTATGTTAGATATTATATATTTCTAACTGATTACTTTTTATCTCTGACCCCGGAGGTAAACAGTGTTATAAGTTTAACGTGTGTATCAGTTTTTACGTGTGCGTTTTCTGTAACTATAAATCAGAATCATTGATTTAGAACATGAATTACTAAACAACTCGACCGAAGTGATAACATGGCCTGACAGAAAACCGATGTGAAACAGCTCCTGCGGTGTGTTTCACCGAGTAAGTGAAGATACCTGAGGCCCATACCACTATCCCTCCACCCATCCCTCTCCCCATACCCCAAAAGCCAGTAAAGCACTTGTTATGCCTCTGGTGTTGCGGGTGTCTATGGGCGGAGGTAATCGCTTACCATCAGGCGACGCGTCTGCTTATTTGCCTCCTATATCATAAAAAAAACATTTATTATTGACCACGTGATGGCCATTGTTGTTGTAAATAAATTCATCTTAAATTCAAAAGATTGTTTGATGTAGTTTCACGATCTAATTGAAATTAGCCTTAACAATTTTCTGTTACTATTCACGCAGCATGATTGATTACTTTGGCACTTCAAGTTCACTTTGTTATTTAAGTGAGGCTAGGAATAAACTGAAAGGAATATTCAATTCAATAGCCTATGTTCAAAGTTTTCACGGGTCATCTAGTGTTATATTCTTAGTTACTTTTCGAACCTTCAAACAACACCTTAGTATGATCGAAACAGAATCTAATGTAAGCTACAAAAATATATGAAAATTACCAATTGTTACCATTTCAAAAGTACTAAAATTAAACAAACATTAGAAATATAGATGTTTAGCAATGACACGGGCCAATTAGACTACTTATAAAAATAAGATAATGGATAAAGATAAGGAAAATGATAATACTGATAGCGTCATTATCGATTACTGCCTTAATATCTATTTGACGTGTGTGTTTATAAATCACCATTGTCATCAACATCATGTTTCTTTGATACATACACACCTCAAAAATATCTACAAATTTGGTGTCACATTGTCTTCTTCAATCAACTATGGACAAAATAGATATAGAAACCACAAAAATAGACTTCGCTGCTTATTGGGGCCAATAAATTAAGCTCTATTACTCAGATTCTGAAGACAAAAACAAGTTAATAAATATATAAACCAGAGAAAAATATTACCCTGTGAAGAAAAGAATGTTGGCAAATTAAGTTTCATATACATTTTCGGAACCTAATTTATTTCAGTCGGTTTATAAAGAAAAATGTTATGATATTTTCTAATGATACACTATAACAATTGATAGCATGTTACAGGTCATGTAATCTGACAATAATAACCTTTATATCTAAAAATATACACCAACAATATATGAGATTTTTGTATGAAATAATACGTAACAATTTGCGGGGGTGTAGTTCTTCTTCTTTAATCTTTTCCATCTACCAAAAAATAGCAAACTACTCGCATCGTAATGGTCCGAGAGCCAGGTTAAAATTTGGTTAATTATTTCTTCTCGAGAGATAATTGGTGATACGCATCAGACAATAGTATCATGAAGCCTTATGACCGTCAGCTGCAGCACGGTGGGGGGGGGATGAGCAGTTATAACCTCCCACGCTCGAAGAAAAAAAAAAACATTCACTCATTTCCTCTCGGCTAAAAATTTATTAAATTATAGCTAACCCAATATCTCACCAAAAAAAAACAGCTGGCTATAACATAGTGTACGTGTACGTCAGCTGATGTCTCGATCATGGAAAAAAAATCTTCACTTTCAGTGACATCCTGTCATATAAAAATTTACCTGATGATAGCTTATATGTAACTATTGATAAATATATACGTCAGCTGGCTGTATTTCGGTGGAAAAATCGTCAGCTGATACTTTGAAGGTCGTTACGTAGAAGTTAGCCAGAAGCATTTACTGACTATTTAAATGCATCAGCTGGCTAGGTTTCCCTCGACTTACTGCTAGCTGATTTTTTTATTTATCACAAAAACATATTTAAAATCAGCTCACAAATTTTCATGTGGGAGGAAAAGACATCTCTTTAATTATTCGGCATAGCACTCCAATATGAGTGTTGAGGTGAAACAAATATTCCGTATCAATATTTTTTAAACTTATACGTGTATATTCAAATAATTTTAGTTCTATTCCAATATTTAAATAATCTATTTGCTTAGTATAAATTAACTAGTTACTAGATAAAAAAAAATATTATAAAAAAATTATGAAAAATTACAATAAGAATGACAATCTTATTTAATCATTTTCGTTTTCGCTATGGCTTGAGTCACAACCATCTCTCTCTGATTCATTGTCCGAGTCGCTGTCAGAGCTGTCTGCGGTTATATTTTCATCGGTTATAACTGCTCATCCCCCCACCGAGCCGCAGCTGACGTTCACGAGACTTTATGATTCGATTTTCTGATGTATTTTACTAATTATCACTTGAGAGGAACTTGGTCATATATATCTGTTACAGGCTCTCGGACTATAAGACTGCTATGTAGTTTAACTAACTGACACTAGGTGTAGGATATAAGGGACGTACTCAGAATTTTCTTACCAGTCGGCTTACCAGTCGTTTGTGTGTTCGTTCTTCCTCATAACCTTGGTAAAACCTTATTTATTTTTTTATAGCTTACCGAAGATTATCTATATATTTATATTGAGAGAAAACAAAAAATAAACAAATAGTGCACATCATTATAAGTGTATTCTAATATTGTGATCTAAGCTAAAGATTTGAATATTAACACTAATGTTATCGCAAGTTCACGGCAAGCCACGTCAGTAAAATAGCGCCATTTTGACATAACCCGCATCAGTAACTTTAATTACTAAAATTCTAAAACAATTTTGTTTTGAATTACTACAGTTAGAATTTCATCTGTAAACATTCTTTAATAAATTTTACTTAACTTTAATTAAAAATAGTGTTCTTTGCTTTTAAAATTCTCATTATTTTCACATATATTCCAAGTATTTGCAGTCAGATTTTTTGTTTATATATATTATTTTTAAGTTTATTGTAATGGAGCGGGCACAGAGGGCTGTCATTAAAGTGATGCTTGGAAGACCATTCAGATTCCCATCTACTAGGTTATATGTGGACTGCAAATTGCTTACTGTAAGACAGCTCTTTATCCTTCGAGCAGCTTTGCAGGTGCAGCACCACCAGACCCTACAAAGCGTAAAGCAACAAACTTATGTCCGACAGTACGCCATAGAACTTTAGGCCAGGCGCCAGTTTTATGTTCTAAGTACAGTAATTTACAGAATATATAAAGCTATTCAGATAGCTGGGTTAAATCACCATGATGCTAATGATAAAGTACAGAGTTGGCTACAGGATCAGGACTACGCTCAAACAGAGGAACTACTATACTACCAGCAAAAGCACAACACAATGTCTAACACCTTAAAATACCATCATCCAAACGGTAATACACCGCGACAGACACTTCCATATACACACCCTACACATATATAGCCCTAAATATACACACTCACATAGTTACACAGCCCCACATATCTATACAGATATGTGTGGGGTACCACCATATATACACACTCACATACACACCCCCACACATTCATACCACCACATACACACACATATATAAATCTTAATTTCGAAATGCACAACCACTCACATATATTCAGACCACCCCATATTCTTAATTCGTAATCCATATTCCTTAGTGTTCTTCTTTATTGATGTAAACATTAAAATGTTTTTGCATCACAATGACAGCAGAACACTGGATTACCTAGTTTAGGAGTCAGGGTTTACATTATACCTTTAGTTTACCAAGACATGTGTCCTAATTTTAATCATTTTAAAGGTTTCTGTATCCATAAATATTTTTATTTATTTGTTTATAAAGAAGTTAGTTTATTTATCTATATTTTAAATAAAATTTAATAGACATTTCTTTCTTAAATATAGTATTCATTTGGCTGTTTATTTTTTTCAAGTTATTATAAATGTGGAATTAGAACCAAAATTTGGTTACCGTAACAGTGTGAGGCTTCACAGTATTAACCTTTATAAATATCACTTGCTTACATTAAGTTGCTGCAATGCCAAATATGAGCAATTCGTAATATTCAAGAATATTCTTCGCTCTAAAACGATTGTCCGCAGTGAATTCTTTAATATCATCTAGTAGAATTTTGATTGGAAACAGCGAAATTCCATTGCATATCGATATTGCGTGAGACAATACCATACACCAGACACACACACAGACATAACCAAATTTTGGTTCTAATTCCACATTTATAATAACACTAAAAATGGTTTTGAAAAACAAATAGAAAAATAGCTAGATCTGAGAGTTTTTCAGAGGACGAATGGTGGAGCACAAAAATGATTACAAAATATATCTGTATGTACTGCTTTAATGTTCATTCATCAATTTATGTCATGTATGGAAATAATTCTGCCGGCATAATTTACATTTATAAGGAACTTTTCTATTATATTTCGATCATTTTAGCAAATAACTCGCAAGTAGTGTTCACACCCGCTATGACACTCAAACATTTGTTCTACTCTAACATTCAACTATCATAAGTATGTAGGTATAAACGGTTCATAGTTACATAAGACGAAACAATCTACACAACAGTGTTGTTCTATAGGTACTTATGATGTTTGTAGGTAGTAGGCGTCTGTATTGTCAACCAGTGGTCTATTTATTAGCGTCTCACGCTGACGAATCCAATTTGCATTCGTATCGTCAGTAATGCGTCACTGAGTTTTCGAAGTAAATATGCCTAGTTAATATTAATTATCATTTGCTTTAACTTTTAATGAGAGGCAACTTCTCCATAATTACATCAATTTATCTGTAAAGCTAATCCCCGCTACCTCACTATTAGTGTATTCTAATATTGTGATCTAAGCTGTTTTATACAAAAAACAATACCATATTCTCGAGTGGTCCGCGACGGTTAAATACCTCGGCGTGACCACCGACCGCAGCCTCTCCATTAAGCCTCACGTCAATAACGTCGTTGCCCAGGTTCGTGCTGCACGTCCCGGTTGGCGCTCCGCGCGAAGCTCGGCGTGTATAAGGCGTACATTCGCACCCGGCTTACCTATGGTGCCCCGGCCTGGTTCGCCCTCGTCTCGTATACAAACCGGCGCCGGCTGCGTGCGCAACAGTCGCTCACACTACGTACACTTGCAAATGCCCCCCGCTTTGTGCGGAATAGGACGATCTCAAGGGACCTGCGCGTAGAGAACCTGGATGACTTCGTGGGATGCCCGAGCACCAACATGTTCGTGCGCGCTGACGGATCGCAAGCCCGCCACCTGCGGGAACTCGCGCCTTACCACCGGCGACCGTGTGGAGTGACGCATATGCAGATTTGTTAAATGTGTACAAAAACTATTTTTAATCCCAGTAGTTCCAAGTAGCCAGTTCGATATGAAACTTTTTCGACTATTTAATCTTAAAACTACTTAATCAATTTCAGCTACAAAAACAGTATAAATTCACATAGAATCACTGTGAAAAAAACTAATATTTTAAGGTTGTAAAAGTTCCAAAATTGGACCAAACAGAGTATTGTATGAACATGACAGGTTTCATTACATTCAATTAAAAACTTTTTTAGTTTAACCCTCCTTTTAGTTTTTTTAAGAAAAGAATATTATATCAAATGACATAACCGCTATAGAAGTCACGAGATAAAATCTGTCAAAAATTGTACCCTAATGGTACAATTGGAAGTCTGTACTGCGTGTGTAATTTTATAATTATATTGTTTTAACTTTACTAACAGATATAAAGTGAACTTATTAGAAATGGCACCTAAAAAACCGCCGGCTCCTGCGCCTAGTGGTCAAAGGCATCAAGCTTTCCATGAAGTTGATAAGGCTATGTATGATTTGCAAATAGCAGATCTCAATAGAAAGTTAGCTCGATACAGAGCGAGTATTGCTGAGTATGAAAAACGAAATATAGACTTACAAAATGCATATGATCAATTAGATGAAGATAGGGCAGATATAATTGCCTATTTAAAAAAAACACTCAATGCAAAGAATGAGGAAAACACTGAACTAAAGGATAGAGTTAAAAGCTTAGAAGAATTAAGGGAGTTAGAAACAGCACAATTCCGAGAGAAAGTTAATGAATTAGAGAAGAACTTTACTACCATGAAAGACCAGCTTACCTCTGAAAATAAACTTCAAGCTGGAAAACTTAATACACTTGAGGAATTTAGAGCCATTAAAGATGCTCTTATGCAAAAATTCGAGAAACAAGAACAAGAATTTGAAGCGCAAGAAATGAAGTATAAGAGAGTAATATACGATGCTGAAAAAAAATTTGTAATTGGTAAGGATAAACTTAAAAAGGAAATGGAGGGACGACTTCTTCAACTTGCTCAAGAATTTCAAGATGCAAGTGAAACTAGAATAGCTGCTTCTACACATAGAGTAATACGAGAAAATATTGCTTTAAATAATCAGTTAGATAGTTTATTATTTACACAAGCAAAAGTAGCCGATCAAAATGAAAAGTATAAAGAAGACGCAACGCAAGCACGCAACGCTATGGAGGTTGCAGAATCTGAAAGAGATAAAGCAATCAATAAGAGTATTGTTCAAATCAAAGTTATTGAACAGTTAACAACTGCATTTCGAAACGCAAGTCAAAATAAAGCGTTACATGACAAACAAGTATATGATTTAGATACCCTACAAGCAAAGGTGCAAAAACTGACGAAGGAAAATGAAAACATGATTTTACAAATACGCATCCTTGAACAAAATCTACACGGCTGTTTGGGCCAACAAACTAAAAATATAATTGAAACAAAAAAACTTACAAAAGAACGTGACAAGTACAAAGAAGTAATCAATAACGCTACATCTGCTATACAGGCAGCTTTAAAAGTTGACCTATGGGCTTCAATAGACCCTAGACGTGAAATATTAGAAAGAAAAGTAGTATTGACAAATATTCTTAATGTCATAAGCCAACACCGTCGTGCAATTTACGCTGAATCTGTTGACTCACTGATTTCACTTACTGATGTGTATGAAAAAGGAGATCTTGGTTTTGTTCCAAAGCCTAAGCCTCTAGCAAGAAAATCAAAAACGTTACTCGAATCCACAAAATCACAGGAATCTATTGCACCTAAGCGAAGCACGGCAGCCACTTCAACGACGATATCTTCACTTGGAACGGTAAAAACCATGCCAAGCCTCGAGATAATACCTCATCGCGAAGATATTTCAATATCATCCAGGGAGAGTATCCCGTCATTTACAGTAACATCAATTCATTCTCACGTCAGTGAAAGTGATATAATACCTGAAGATTCTTTTGATGCTTTGACTGATGTAGAAAAACAATTAGCCCTAAGCAAATTAGAGATTCAAAAGTCTATTTTGAAAGACTTAGCTTTATCAGGCACTGCTTTTCATTCTAAATCTCGAGTTGAAATCGTTGAACCTTCCCCCACATTAAAAATGTCCGAGTCAAAATTGTCAGTAGGAAAAAGACGAGAAAGTGACATAATCGGTGAAGCTAAAAGTAAACATGGTACAGACGAGGAAGATGAAGATAAAAAGTCTGAAGACGAGGATAAAGAAGGCGAGAAGCCAGAGGATGAAGAAGCGGAAAAACAGGAACCAGCAGCAGATGAGCAAGCAGATGATGAACATGTTGAGAAAATTGAAAATATTAAACAAGATCAAGATGAAAAAACAGAAGAAGAAAAGGGTGGTGAATAGTTACTTTCTCTTTATTTCTATAACTTTTATTTCATAGTATATTAATTACTGTTTTATTATTTTATATTGAATATATTCCTACGAATATTTCCTTGCTTCATTATTTTAATGATAGCTACTTAAATAGTAAGATTATTCAAGTCAACAATTATTCAAAATAATTATATTTTTTCTCATTAAATATTTGGTCCCTCTACAATAACATATTTCATAAGCTTTGAGATTCAACAAAATTCAGATCTCTGTCTACCACCGAAACTTACAAGTATCTAGGTTTTTCCACAGTTCCTAGTGATACTATAATCTGTCATGAAATAAACGTTGCACGAACATTTCTTGGGACGCCTGAAAAATGTATTTAAAATTATTTTATCAGGAGATTACAAGATGCGAGCCTGCAATGGTAGGGTCATGACGATTCTGACGTTTTACTTTGGTAGGTACATGATGGACTCAGACCGAAATAGATGCCCTTAACAGAAGTGTCCGTACATGGCTGACTGCATTCCGAATCCCACACATGTTCGTCGGTTATGAGATGAAGGGTAAGATGAATTTTAGTGAAATATTTTTAAGAGGTCTCGTAATACCTCTTACGTACATACATACGTAATACGTAACCGACGAAAGCTAAAATCTAAAAGCTAAAGTCTACTTTTTTTTCGAATTTTATAAATATGAGATTGGCAAAAAGTTTTTTTTATAAAAGTTATACGCTGCGCAGTAACCGCAAACGCTGTACCAGACTCACATGATAGGATTCGTTACTTGACAAAATTTTTGGATTTTCTCAATTTCAGCTTGACCGTTTGTCAATTATAATTAATTTGTAGGAGCTTAAAAAAGTAGTTGTCAATGAAACAAAACATGGAAAAGTATTGATAATGCTTATGAAGAATGAAATAATGTATAGTTGCACTAATTTGATAATATGAGAAATTTATAAATTCGATGTTGGTGAATAAGCTGTAGGTTAACTAAATATAACCTTGAATAAAAGTAAATACTCATGTTCAAAACATTTATTATTTCCTCATTTCAATCGATGACACAAATTACTAACTGCTTTACTACAGTAAAGCCTCAAACAACATATAAATTACGAGCAACAATAACTTAAAACATTTTTAGTTTTCATTGCATTATGACAAGGATACAGACATTTTAAACATTATAGTAAACAAAACATACATTTTTGAAGTAGAACTTTAAATTAATACAAGTACAAGACTTTGGTCGGAAAATTTCGGAGTTGAAAATAGGTAAATAGAGACTATAAAATTACTATTATATTTATACAAATTTGATAATTCCTATCATATCTTATGCATCTTATTTATTAGAAATTGAGACGCTTAAGGCACAGCAAAATTACATCTAACTAGAATATACAACTATAGACACTCTCGGTAACAATCTTTAATTCTATTTTGCAAATTGTGATATGTACAAAAATATTTATTTTTCTTTATAATCTAACAATATTTTTAAACATTTATTGAAAATAAAATATTTTTAGAACAAATAATTAAATGCATGGTATGTGAAGGTAATAATGTATTAATAAATAAAGGTTAGAAACATAAAATTCTTAAACAAAAGCCAATTACACAAATAGTACACTGAATAAAAATATGTCTTTTGAACTTCACAAAACTCAGTTAAGACTAATTCACTATATCTGAACATTAGTGTCTGTACACATCGGTTCCACTTCTAGAACCGATATTCTTCAAATCAGGCTCTCGAGTTCTCTCTTCGCTCTTTTTCTAGCTGTTTTCTGTGACTGTGACGTTTTCTCGCGATTATTGCTACAAGTATCACAATAACTGCCAAAGCCACAGCTATTCCTATCCACCAGTAAGTGTTATAAGATGCCTCTTTCGTATTTGTCTCTTCTTTTTGGTCCCCAGATGGAACGGGATTTTTTACTTCTAAAGCTCCTACAGTAGTCGTTTCTACACTAAATTCAGAGCTAGTTTTTTCACTTAAATCAATAATGTATTCTTTGTGTTTTTCGATGTTTTCACGTGGTTCAGGTGCTGAGTCGGGGATTTCATTTTCTTCAGGGATTGGTTCATCTATGATGGGTTCTACGTAATCATCAGAATTCTCATTTTCAGCCGCTGGATCTAATTGATTATCTAAGTATTCATCTAGAAATTTGTAGTAATCAGTGAGCCCTGTATATTCTAGACCATATTCTCGCTTTGCTAAAAGATCACTGACCATATCAGGCCAAGCAGAACCGTATCCTTGCATCATTGCATCTCTGTAATAAAACAAACATTGTCAGTGGTGTATTGTGTTATGCATAGAAGGACTGATATTAATGTTTTAAATTGATCTTTCTGTACTTACACTAATCTATAGTTGTTTTCAGCGATATGTTCAACTAAATCAGAATCATCCGACATCATCTCTTCAGCAAATGATTGATAAATTTGATATTTTAAAATAAGACCCATAAATTTCCTGCAACAAATAATAATATAGAACTCAATCATTAATAGCAGTATCACAGTTGATATAATCTGTCAGACTGTAAACAAATAACTATTAGAATTGTCTTAATTGTACACCAGTTAATACAGTTAACATTTAGGACCACAACAATTTAACAATTGGCGGCCTTATCCCTAATATGCAATTTCTTACAGGCAACCATTAGATGAACAAACCGACCGTAGAAAGACGAATGCTAAAAAAACTATAGTCTAGCCAACAAGTTGACAACGGTACAAAATAGAGATACTGCTCTTAAAATTATGTGCGATAGCTCATTGGATCCGGAATGACGCCTAGAAGAATGTGCCAAAAGCGTGTATTAGCACATAAAAATTGCAAAAATTATAAACAATTAAAGATTATAAAAAATGGCATTTTGTTTTTTGCCAATATTTCATACACTATTAAAATTTAAGAAATTTCAAAAAAAAGATTCTGAAAAAAGAGGAAATTTCCAATAAAAAACTCCTAACTCCCGGAACTCTATCTCCATTATTTATAATTTGAATTTAACGCTGAAAATAGGTATGCACGCGACATTTGTAGGTTGCACGCGTGGCGTCAAAATCGAGTACGGCACATTAATTAATTTATTTAAGGTATTGATTTTAATTTTTTCATTTGAAAAAATTATGGTGTGTTCTAAACACTATAAATAATTTATTCCCGTTGGAAATTTTACTTAAAGATAATTATTCAACAAGTTAAACAATTGTTAACTAACAAAATTTTCTCGAACTACCGTCTTAATTGTAAGTGAAAAAAAATGTTTAAATAATGGTCGTAAATAATTTTCGCTTCGTAGAGCCTTTCTTACATAGTTAACAATCAATTATCTTACATACTTAACAAGATCGCGCCATAAAAGTTAAAAAAATATTTATACTTTGTTGAAAAAAAACTAAACTAAACAAACAAAAACTGAAAAATCCAAGTAATGTTGTTCAAGTAAAAAAATATTATAACTTGTCGACTAGACTACTAAGTAAACGTAAAAAATGGGTAGCTTTGATGTGAAAAAATAAATAAATGAATAAATTTAATTCAGATAAAATTAAAAATAAATAAAAGATTTACACTTCAGTAACTGTTCACAGGTAAATTAAATTAAATGCAAATATGTGTGGCCTTTATAAATGATAGGATCCCAACTTTGTACCATTTATGTTTAAACAGCTATTTTATGCAAACTCTAAAAAGTAACTATGTTGTGCTACTTACCCAATAAAAGGTTTATTGAAAACCATGTACGGGTCTCCAAGGAAATCAACGTTAGATGTTTCGATGAAAGAGAAATTTTTACGAAAGTCACTCCAACTACTTGGTATCTTTGCATATGGGATGGCTCCCATTAAAACTTTTATTCTCCATTCATCAGCGGCTAAATAAAAGCTAAGTCTGTAAACAAAACAATTCTTAATTTTATTTAATGTCTATTTTCATGGTTAATATCCCAGCTCTAGTGGTTTCTCGAATCATACAACGGACATAAATCACGTAGACTGTTCTTACTATTTCAGTCTAGGTTTCGTTTTCCCTATCACCCTTAGATTTCGTAAAATTCGTTCACAGTTAGTAGAACAGTTTAAAAATATTATATGTACAAAAAACTTACTTGGGTAAATCTTTTAAAGCCATTATAAGTTGTAAGACGAGACGATGATAGTTAGGATTGTAATTGAAAGTGTCTAACGGAAACAATTCAGCTCGATCCAAAGCATGTGGATTCAGCGAAAGTAAAGACACAAATCCAGGAATGGCTTCATATATAGCTGTAAATAAAAAAAAAATTAAGTTCGAAAATTTCTTAAAGAAACAACTTTAAAAGTAGTGGAAAAGTTGTTACCAGAATAGCGGGATGCTTCTCTTAAAATGTAAGTGTTATTACTGTGTAAATTAATAGTTTGCTTATAAACTATCTTCATGACGGTTTCATGGGCCTCTATGTAGTTGGCTATGCTGACATCCTTACATGTTATCACCTTAACATTATTTGGTTTACACCAATCTATGAGTCTTGGTGGACAAGTGCTATTAAATACGGATTCTGTTAAAATTGATTCATTTGCTTCTCCTAAATTTAATGCTTTAATCAGTTTCGCTGCTTGCTTAAAAGCTTTGGCTCCACCGAGTTCCTGCAAAAAATATTGCTATTATGATTTCTATTCAATTCTATTAATCAAACTGTTTACAAAATCAATCTTTTGTTACCTTCAACTGAAGGTTAGCATGTATTTTTTGGTATATTCCGGCATGTTTCGGCAGTAAATTTTCTATGAGGTTAGACCAATCATCCCCAGTTAATGATTCTGGAAAAAAAATATTATGAGTAAAAGCTAAGTTATTAACATATGTCATTGAATATTTAGTAGATTGTACATTGTATTTAGTACATTGAGGTTAAGGTATTGTACATGACAAAGCCCAAACTTATACTGATGAGAATGCTGGCTCTAACAACATACATACACTGCAGTTTTTGAAGATACTGTGCCATGTGAAGAGTTGAGTATTATTAGGCAAGTCAAACTGAATTGCTCAGTTGGTTACTTACGATTCTTTATGGCTCTTGTTGAAAATTTCAATTGCCTAAAATCCCCATTTTCAATAGGTTGTAGATCATTTTTTAATTTAAAAAATACACATTTAAAAATTGTATTCTATATGAGTAGTGTAATACAACGATGATGTCCCAAAAATATTACAATGACCTTATTAAATTTCACTACTGCAATCTAATTACATAATGTACCTATAGATTAGAGTAATATTCCTGTTTTCCAAATTCGATTGTCTAATCTCTGATATTTTACCTCAATAATCGTAAGTAGATACACATAAATGTTACTCACTAAATAAATGTACTGGTAAAGGTTTGCCAACCGCTTCAGAGCCTTTGAGCCTTAGTGCTATGTACTTATGGAGTTTCGTGTACAGAGGTTTTACATTTTCCCAAAGTTCTCGAGCTTTCAGAATAGCACCTTCGTATTCACCTAAATTATCCCAATATTCTTCCACTGAATGGTAACCTGTAAACAATATTTATATTTAGTGTGGCTTAACATTAAAATAACGTAAAATATCAATAGGACCAAATAAATATGGATACTATAATAATATTGTAAATAATAATGGTTTAAATAAAATTGACACATTTTAACACCAAACAATTTAATTTCCACAAACTATATCTATCTATATGTATAAAAATGTTATGTTGGTTTGTGCACGCTTCAAAAACTCAAAAAGATCTGCACCGATCGAGCTGAAATTTTAGAATGATATATAATCCGCATCAAGGATTGTTTTTATCTAATTTTTGCATCAGTCACATATCCGCGACCGCGAAAAAACACGAAAAACCGACATAAACGCGGGCGGAGCCGCGGGCAACAGCTAGTAATTTATAAAAAAAATATGAGGATTAGAGGTATCGATTGAAAAAGAATAATTATGTTACACTGATTTGAAACCTAAGCCAAGTACGTTAAAATAATATAAACGTCCTCGGGTTTTAAATTTAAACCTTAGAACTTAATAAATATTGTTCTCCCATTTTACTATCCAGAGTCTGGAGTGGCTGGTAATCTGTAATACAGGACATCCTAGTACAGATGCCAGTCTCCCACACCGATTATATTTGTGTGAACTGTATTTGCTGTATGAATTAGTTATTAATTGTTAACTGTATTGTGAGAGAAACAATAAATTATTATTAATAACAAAGTTTATGTACGCAGATCAGTATATACTTATATATTATCTATAAAAAAATTACTTATATTTTAGTTGATTCATACCTATCTGATTACTGTTAGTTACTTTCTGGTTTATGTTAAAAGAAAGTAATACTCTTTTATAATCTATAAATTAATTAAAATAAATAAGTCGGACATTTAATACACAACGCAACCCAGGCCCAAAACTAAGCACAGCTTGTACCAGGGATACAAGACAAGTGATATAAATTCATAGATTTTTTTGTAAATACATGCATTTAAGCATATTTTATATAGAAAACACCCAAACTCAAATATTATTATAATATTCAATGGTTATCTATTATCTTCTATCGTTTCAATGCTACACATAAAACTATATTTACCATATTCTGCCCATCCCTTTACGTCACTAATCGTATACCAGCTCGATGCAGGCGTTATTCCCTTTTCGGTCAATAGTCAGATTCGTGTACGACGGCTTTTAATTAATCAACTTTTATTTTGGAAGAAACTTTGGAATCGTTTTTTTCTTATTTATAACCGTTTCGTTTACCCCATTAATATGAAGCTCGAAAGAATGTTTTTATTCACCTACACTACTATTGCTATCGACGTGAGTCAAACAAGTGACTGTTCCTGATCTAACTAGTGGAATGAAATAGAAAAGCCCCGTAGTACACATTATATTCTCATTTTAAGCGATAATAATGTTTATTACAAATTTATAATATTAAATACTCATTCTTTGCTTTTTTTGAAAGAAACTATGATCTTGACCGAAGGCCTTTAATCGTAATGTTGGATAAATGGTAGATATAACGCGAGAAGCACCCAAGTTCTACAACTGTATACTATATTCCAATATTATTGTAATAACCAATTTTTTTTTTGATGATGCTATGGCAACTAGCCGGATCACTAGGATCAGCTATTTCTGCCAATGTCAAGTATTTATCGTCTTCAATTATCAAGTCTTCAAGTCGTCGTCGTGATGAAATTAATGATAAAAAATATATAAAATGTGGATGACATGAAATGGGGACCGTCTTCCGAAAAAATAAAAAACGATCTCAAAATTTAAACTAAAAATATTCAAAGTCACTTAATATATTGCCTTTGTACCATGAAAGTCCAGAGACAACTATTCGCTTAACATTCGGGAATCAGTTGTTCGCGAATGTTAATTATTATAGTCTACGAGCTGGTGAAGATCGATTTACACCCATCCATTTTTTTACGATTTATCATTGCGAAGCTGTCATAGTAATAGACTCGATTTTGTCATTAGAATCAGATGTTATTTTGACTTAAAACTAATAATGATTAGCTTAATCAAGCATTTATTTAACTTTATCGTTAAATACTGAACAGAAGTTCACGGATAAAATAGGTGCTCTGAAAATTTTATTGATAAATTCTAAGTGAATATCACTGTACTGCTACCGACACAAACTTCTTGAACCTTAATTTAATATTATTACATAATCAAGACTATATATTATTTCTCTTATTCGCCATTATGATTAGGGGACTTAATTATAGTATGCAAAGAAAATGTCGTTAAAAATACATTAAAGCTAAATATTACTGACTTAGCACTGCTTTGTTGATCTTGATTGTAAATAGAGACAACTAGAGTGACTTTTTCATTTATACATTGTAAAACATAACCCTCTTGTATCATCATCATCACCAGCCATTTGTTATACATATACCGTGGGAGAGCCAAGCTACGTCATGAATGGGCCGGCTCGACCGGAGTGATACCACGGCCTCACAGAAAACCGGTGTGAAATAGCGCTTGCACTGTGTTTCACCGAGTGAGTGAGGATACCGGAGGCCTATACCCCCATTCCCTCCTCCCTGCTTCCACTCCCCTCTCCCCCTCTCCCCCCATCCCCCTCTCCCCCAATCCCCGTCTCCCCCCATCCCCCTCTCCCCCCATCCCCCTCCCCCTCTCCCCATCCCCCTCCACATCCCCTTAAGGCCGGTAACGCACTTGTGACGCCTCTGATGTTGCGGGTGTCCATGGGCGGCGGTAATCGCTTACCATCAGGCGATACGTCGGCTCGTTTGCCCCTTATTTAATAAAATATATATATATATATTTATATATATATTTATTTATTACAATCGCAAATGTATAGTAGTGTGGTTTACAGTTTCTTTTTTGGTATCTGAATATATAAAGATGTAGCTGTTTAAGCATTTTACTTATGCGCTTATATTAAAATTGATTATTATTTCTTTCAAGGTTCCAATTGTTTAAGATATGAATTTTTCAAAAAAATAAATATCATATGTCGACGTAAGGTATAACGACAAAAGACTTATAAACCAGCAATATTCGTGACAATTCTTATTTCAAGTGCAATAAAAGTTAAGGAGCGAGACCTGAGTAAATATTTCGCGATCTGTGTTGTGAATGAAGTAAGTTTGTGGAATGTGATGTGTGTAGTTATTTACATTGTGGACTAAATAAAATAATATTGTTTGTAATGTGATATTTCATTGTAGTATTAATTTGGTCCTGTTTGTGTTTGAAAATGTTTTTTGTTTTATTTTATAATTTTTTTTTGAAGGATTGTATATAACTACTCTCAATAATGATAAAACATTTTATTTTAACCCCGATAAAGAAGTTTCACTTCAAAAAGATAGCGTAACGGATAAATGTGACGCGTAACGTAACGGATAAATGTTACACGTAACGAAAAAATGTTACACTAAATTTCTTGACAACCCCGATAAACAAGTTTCACTTCAAAAACAAATCTATAAAATTTAAACAAGAGAATGTGTAAAAACCTGTATTCCAACTATATAAAAACTACTGATAAAATGTATGTAGCTAGGATAGTATTACAAATTTATTGAGACCTCATTCATTAAAATCGATTCAGTAGCTGCGGTAGAACATACATGATAAACATAGACTGTCAAAACTTCTCCTTCCTTTTGGCTTCACCGTAGTCGGTTAAAAATATAACTATTTGTAAACCTTACTTCTTAGTTATTATTTTATTTATACACACCACGATATTCTGACTAACGGTATCGGTGAACATTTAGTAAATTATAATATGTAGTACATATATTCTCATAAAAGAGATTTAAAAATAGTAACTATAGTAAGATCATTGTACCTAGTTAATATGTTACCAAAAAAAACTGTTGGTATACATATAATACTATTAGCTAGACTGATAAAAGAATAGCTAACAGTCCTTAGGAGATCTCAGTCTATATAAGGATTTCAAAAAAAAATTTCTTTTAAACTTTGGAAGTACTGAAATTGCACCCAGAAAAATTAGATACATCTGATTAAATTAAAAAGATTTTTTTAATTAACACGCTTTTGTTGCTTGTTAATAAAAAAAAACTTTAAACCCTTTTATTGTACACAAATATTGGGTAGGTTATTTAAAAAAATGGACGCTGCCATTTTGCGGATTAATAATAGTACCGATTATAATATAATTGCATTGTCATCAGAACTAAAGATATATTTAAAATTTTTGTTAAAATGGAAATCGGGAAGTGGATTAAATTAAACTTGCAAGATTTGATTACAGACAAACATAGGGACAGGTAAATTAAATGAAAATAGGTTTATTTATCGTACTAATTTATTTTATTGTTTAACTGGTAACACATAAGCATAGCAACCTGTGATGTTTTGACAACAGGCACGCAGTGACATATTTTGATACGATTTATGTATTTTTATAATCACTTTATTTACATTTGAACAATGGCATCAAAAAAAGACAAAGGTAAAAAGAATGAAAACGCTGGAGTTTTCAATCAGGTAGAAAGAACTTTATTAGAACAGGAAGTTGCCGAATGTAATCGAAAGATTGCTCGACTTAGATCTGCTGTAAGCCAATATGAGGCACACAATGAAGAGCTACAGAATGCTCTTGAAAAACTAGATGAAGATAGGGCTGATATAATTGCTTTTTTGAAAAAACAGCTCAGTACTAAAATTGAAGAATATAACGAGCTGAAAGAAAAAGTGGATGGCCTTACAGAAATAAGAGATAGAGAGACCATTCAGTTTAATGAAACTGTGACAGAACTACAAAAGAATTTTACAAGGATGAAAGATCAACTTACATCTGAAAATAAATTATTAGCAGGAAAACTTAATACTCTAGAGGAATTTAGGTTTATAAGGGAAGATCTCATGAAAAGATTTATTGAGCAGGAGAAAAAATTTGAGGATCAAGAAATGTACTATAGAAGAATTATCTACGATACTGAAAAGAAATTCGTTATTGGTAAAGATAAACTAAAAAAAGAAATGGAAGCAAGACTATTACAATTAGCGCAAGATTTTCAAGATGCAACTGAAATTAGAGTTGCTGCGTCTACTCATAGAGTTATTAGAGAAAATATTGCCATAGGTAATGAATTAGATAATATCTTAAGCACACAACAAACAATTTCTGATCAAAACGAAATGTATAAAGAAAATATTAGAGCCGCACTAATTGCAAAAGAAGTAGCCGAAGAAGAAAGAGATGTAGCTATTAACAAAAGCGTTGTTCAACTTAAAGTGATTGATCAATTTACAACTGCTTTTGAAAATATTAAAAAACAGAAAGGACAATGCGATAAGAAAAATCACGATTTTGAAACTTTACAAGCAAAAGCGGAAAAACTAATCAAAGAAAATGATAATCTAACATTACAAGTACGTATCTTAGAACAAAACTTACATGCTAAATTGAGTGGTCAGAATAAAGAAATAGTTGACGCATCTAAAATAGCTAAAGAGCGAGATAAACTACTAAAAATATTACAAAACGCTGCTTTTGCTATTGAAGCTGCTTTAAAACTTGATCAGTGGGCGTACACTTGCCCTGAACGTCAAGCCATGGATAGGCAATTACTTCTTACCAACTTACTTCAAATCGTGACCCAATTTCGTGAAACACAAAAAGCAGAATCATTAGCTACTATTGCTTCTTTTAGTGATATTTATAATAAAGGAGATCTTGGGTTTGTTCCTAAGTCCGAAACTAGACGAAATGCATCCTGGCAATCTGGTTATTCTGGCGTTTCTTACGGTCAAAAAGTGCAATCAGGAACATTTAGAGGGGAATCAGGAAAAAGTGAAACTGCTACCACTTTATTAAGTTCCTCTAGCGAGAGTCTTAAAACAATTCCAAGTATGCATGCTCTACCCAGCATATCAAACAAGAAAATAGCACCACCTGAGACCCAGGTAAGTCAGGAATCATTTATAGCGTCAGCAATATCAATTATTTCAGATGAAGAGGCGTCTGAGCCAAGTAAAGATAGTAAGACTAATATTGAAAAACAATTACTAGCCAGCAAATTAGAGATCCAAAAGTCTATATTAAAGGACCTGGCGTTCTCTCAATTTTCAATAAAAAAATCTTCACTATCTATGACTCGAAAATCGAAAGACGCAATTGAAACTCTAAAATCAACTACATCACTGCATAAAACATCGGTAGTTCGCGTAGAAAGTGATCAAACCTTTAAAACAATACAATCATCTAAACATGACCTGCCTGCTTTGGAGCCATCAAAGCAGAAACAGTTACTTGAAACGAAAGATGATACAGGGTCAGAAGAAATTACTGATGAAAAAACTGAAAATCCACCAGAGTTAATAACAGATGAGATAAAAAGAGATACAACTCAAGAAAAGTAAAATACACCATGTATAAAACTCAGGTAATACAGAGGCATAAAGTGCCACATTTTAGATTTTTCTATACACATTGTATTTTATGATTCTAGTATTAATTTTTGTAATAATTTTAATTTTTTATTCGTTTTTAGAAATTTGTGACATTGACAATAAATTTATTATTTTTTACCTTATTTTACTCATGACTTCCCACTAAGTTTAACTTATAATAGCCACATTATAGTTTTCTATTTATTAACTTGCATGTTGAATGCTACGACTAAAAAATTCAACTTTATTATATACTTTCCGAATAAAAAATAATAATATAATATTCGGTAAAATAGAATTTGTACTAAGCAGGAAACCAATTTAATAACAAAACTTTAAAAATAATAGTTTTAGAAATTGTAAACGTAGACCAAAAACATGATGGAGCTCATCACCCAAAGTTTTGTTCTGGATGGAAATCTAACACACTTCTGGTTTAGCAATCAGCATCATCACTAGAGCCCCCCACCCCACTAGAGAGAATAGGTCAGACAAGCCCTAAATCTAAATAAAAAACTGCCTCGGTGACGTAATGTTAGCGTGTGCGCTTCTGTGCTTGAGGTCTCGGGTTCGATTCCCGTATAAAGTTTGAGGGTTTTCTTTGTATAATAAGTACGGTATGTACTTACGAAAGAAAAAAGGGCAACTGATATAAATACATATAGTATTTACATCAATTGTCTAATGCCCATGACACAATTTCTGCTTAGAATGAGACTAGATCGAGTGGTTTGTTAGATGTCCGAAAATATTATAAATATAAACCCTTTCGAAAAAAAAATAATTGTATAGGAGCTTTATGGCATATAGAAGATTTCCTTCCTATCATATAACACACTACGTTACATACAATTTCGACATTTTGGCAATATGGTACTGCCGCCTTTAAATACAAAAAACGTTGATCCACTTCTCCCTTTTCAAAAACTACTAAAATTTACTTACTGTTTTGTTTCGAAGCATTTCGCAGCAATGGCAGTATGTGTTCCAAGTAATCATTTATATCTGGCAAGTTGCTTTCCCATGATGTCTTCATTTTTCTTAACGTTTCTTCGTCTTGTTGTCGTGCCAAATTGTAATGAAGCTCTATAAAAGAAAGTAAAATTAATTACATTGGAAGGGTGTACCTACATTGTGTGGTACAGAAGGCCAAATCCCATTTCTGAGGTGAGACAAATATCCAGAAGTGGATTATTGAAGATTGTAGATGATGATGGAAAATACAATACACAAGTACAAGTGGCATGTCTTTAGTTTAAGAAATATATATATATACGAGTACATATCTAATGCCTTCAAATGATAAATTTTTGTATGTATATATAAGCTGAATATCGAAAACGTCACCGATTTTCATGAAACATTTAGTGTACAGGAAGTTTTGGAGGCTTTTTGGTCTAAAAATATAGGTAAATCGATTCATAGCCCCCACTCGACATAACCACAAGTGGAGGCTATAAATCGATTTACCTATAATTATTTTTAGACCAAAAAAAAAACCGAGAAAAAGCTCGTTCAAGCAGATGATTATTTTAATGGGAGCAGTAAATTATTATTGTTTCATTCTTATGAGCATTTAAAGTTGTTTAAAATGAAACTAACGGTTTCGTTTGTCATTGATGAGAGACTTGGACTGTATAATCTATTTACCCGGCTACTAGCCATTCTCGTGTTAACTGAAATAAATGTTAGACCTTAACCCTTTCCCTTGTCACTGTTAAGACATAAAAATGTTCACTGTAATGTTATTTGTTACTAGCTTTTTTTTCTTATACTACGTAGAGTAACATGAGCACTATTTGAATCCTAATCATTTCTAGTACAAAGATTCTTAGTTAGCGTATTTTATTCTAGTATCAGTGCTGGCTTTTTCTTGTATTATGATTTATGAAATAGGATAGCAAACGAGCAATGGACCTATTTGCTAGTTTCAGGTGACCACTTGCGGTTAAGTATCTTCCGCTACCTATGGACAATTTCAATCTCCAAAGTCACAAGTGCATTAAAGAGAAGGGATTTAGGTTCGATTTCTTTTTCACATGAATTATAAAATATTAATATATTATTGTTTTCGCTCCCCTGTTATTTATTCTTTTAAATAATAACAGGTATTAATTCCATTAATTAATCATTTACGTCAATGTTAAATTATAATAAATTTCGTGTCAAAATTTAAGTACAGTATACAAGTAAGTAATTACTATAACTATTCAGGACATGAATAAGTTGCAATGCTTTAAAAACAGACAAAAACATTACTCTTATGATAGCGAGTACGAGCTCGCAAACATTTTTAATATCTCTCATACTTTTAAAATGTTATGTTACGGAGATCAAATATTTTCACTTTATAAAATTTTGCACCGATTTTTTTATTTCCTTGTTATCGTATACATGGGCTTGTAGTTATTGTAGCTAGATGCAATTAATGTCAAACAAAGCTTTGTAAAAGAACAACTTAACTATTATGTTATATTTTGCAAGACCATTGGCATGGATACCATGTTATTGAAAGGAATGGGAGTATATGCTGAAAGTGACCGGAGAGTATTATCAAAAGTTTATTAAAATTTAATGTACCATAGTTAATTTACATGATACAGCGCCAGCAAATTGAATACTACAATATTGCATGAAACACTTTAGTTGGAAGATCATAACCATTTTATATTATTAATTTACTTTACTGTCTCCTTTTAAAACCAAACTAGCTTTTGCCAGCGGCGTGTGTCTGTTATCGCTGTAGGGAGTAGCTTATACCTTTCCTCAAGAATATGAGAAATATCTTCATGCCAAATTTAATTGAAATCGGTGTAGCAGTTTAGCCGTGAAATCGTAAAAGACGGACAGACAGACAAAGTGTCATTCTAAATTTTAATATTGAAACGCATGATTGTATCAAACTCATGCGAGTATTTATATAAATATAAATATTTAATTCTCTGTAGCCTACGTTATTACAAAATAAAACTCCTAATAAGTTGTTAAAAATTCAAATGACCATAAAAAGCTTTAATAATTAAAAAATAAGTAAGTATTTTTAATTCCATTTTTTTAAGTTACACAGGTAAAAGGCTTATGCCACATCTTCAGGAATCCTTAATATAAGTCGTAACATGGCAACGAAAGCACTCCACTTAAGGTTTATCTATATATATAAAATGTTATGTTGGTTTGTGTACGCTTCAAAAACTCGAAAAGTTCTGCACCGAGCTGAAATTTTAGAATGATATATAATCCGCATCAAGGATTGTTTTTATCTAATTTTTGCATCAGTCTTATATCCGCGACCGCGAAAAAACAGGAAAAAACCGACATAAACGCGGATGGAACTGCGGGCAACAGCTAGTTTCCTATAAAAAAAATTAGGTGCTTTTAGGACAGATGAGAAATTATCTTTACACGAATGTTTGTTTCGGGCATCGTGTTATTATAACTTTTTGTTCTTTTATGGAATTCTTAATGACTTGTGAAATTTATTTCTAAAGAAATAAATTTACGAACAAAGTCATCGTATCAATCTATTTGTTTTCCGAATAAAAAGTTTTTGCTTGAACATCGGTGTCTTTACTTTAATATACGATATGATAACATAAGTATATTATTGTTCTGAAGTTAATGCGTCAAACAGCTACTTTAAAAATGAATAATAAAATTAAACGATGATATTTCTCTTTGTAACTGAATTTTGAATTAGATTTCTGCATATATAAATATACTAGCTGACCGACGCAACCTCGTTTGCGTCTTTTATTGCCCGTAGCGAAAAAATTTCCCCCGTATTGGGTTGATTTTTTACACCTTGTGCCCGAAAAACCCCAATATCTTACGGCACCCTATTTTTTTCCAAAATAAAATATAGCCTATGCTACTCGTGGATAATGTAGCCTTCGAATGGTGAAAGAATTTTTAAAATCGGTCCAGTAGTTGGTAATTATGCTGTTAAAATGTAGCTTATATGACACGTTCGTAGATTTACCATAGCAGCGCCGTCTATTGATTACTTACTCAACCCAGCCGAAAGGTATCGACATCTGTTAAAATCATTTGGAGTTAACAGATAATTGTGACTGTCAAATAATAACAGACAAATAATTAGCTGAATTATACGGTATTTCGTTCACTGCAAAATAAATTTTATTAATTTTATAGCGTCAACAACACGTGGTAATTATGCTGTTAAAATGTAGCTTATATGACACGTTCGTAGATTTACCATAGCAGCGCCATCTATTGATTACTTACTCAACCCAGTCGAAAGGTATCGACATCTGTTAGAATCATTTGGAGTTAACAGATAATTGTGACTGTCAAATAATAACAGACAAATAATTAGCAATAAATTAAAATTGCGACTATAATTTGAGATTTAAACTATCCTATCTCTCAAGTTGGATCGAACTGCACATGGTGTGCGAATTTTATTATAATCGGTTAAGTGGTTTAGGAGTCCATTGATGACAAACATTGTGACACGAGATTTATATATATTAAGATAAGATATATAGTAAAGAGTATTGCATCATTTCCTTGTCCTTCTATATTATATACAGAATTCGCTTTATAAATAAATACAATGTTTTTTTTCTCATCATCAGCCTATCTATTATGGTATGGGCCTCCGGTATCCTCCTTCACTCGGTAAAATACAGCACAAGCGCGATTTCACACCGGTTTTTTGTGAGTGCCAGAGAGCCCATTCATGCCGAAGTGTGGCTCTCTTACGGTAAAAACAACAACAATTTCATCAAAACCAAAGTGGAAATGAGTAGTAAATTTTCTTAACATTCATTATTTTTGCGAAGCCAGCATTATTGTGGTGATGACATGAGGTTTTTATTATTTTAAGAACATAGGTATTCAGTATATTGTAGGTATATCTTACCTCTCAATGTACAGTTGCTGGAAGTACCGCAGTCGTAGTTGGTTGCAAATCTAATTTTGTTGAGAGAGTTGTCACCGAATGTCACAAGCTGAAAGGGAAGTAAAGGTGAACTTGTATAATTAATTACATTATATCTAACAAACGTTGTTGTATAAAATAGAAGTAAATGTTTTAGTAAAATTAATAAATTTACGTTATTTTCTTTTAATCAAAGTCTGTAATCTAATTTTCTTTAGTATAATATGTGTGATATCAGGTTTTTTAAGGAGCGAGCTTAAGCTAGCCATACACAATAGGGTGTACCTGACAGGTTTACCTTCTCTGTTACACCCATCAGGTAACCTTGAGATGAGTAGAGGACATACTTGCAGAGTTGAGCAATATACACGCTCCGGTTTGCCTGTAAAGTTCAACTGTACAGGCATGCCTATCAGGTATACCCAAACGTGAACGGCTATGACTAAATTTGTAAATTCTAATTATGGAAGGGATTTCTTGACTTCAAAAGAATGAGGAGGTTATCAATACGACTGTAATTTTATTTTATGTTTGTTACCTCATAACTTTCGACTGGGTGAACCGATTTACACGATTCTTTTTTTAACGGAAAGCTAATGCTTCCCGTGTGGTCTCATTTGAGTCCAGTCCAGACAATGTCATCCATGAGAAAACCATATAAGTCTACAAATTGCATTAAATATGTGCGCGACAAATTGCCCAATAACTCAATATCACACCAACCGATTTCGATGAATATTTTTTATTTGAAAGCTGCCCGCATTTCAATTTGGTCCAGTTCTTGAAGTCGTTTTTTTTGTTAAAATTTGGTATTATAATGAATATTGTATAATGTGTAACTATTCTAAACAATAGTTTGAAACTTACACAATTACGAAATGTTTGTTTAGTTTACACTACTAAATTAATACAAATATATTTAGCTCAGTACAATAAAAGTAATGAACATTCAATTAACATTAAGAACATTCTCAATACCAGGTGATTTAAGTTTCTTTAAAATTACACTATTATGGTCCCCAATGGTCTGTTGGCCTAGTGGTTACCGGCCCTGACTGCTAAGCCATCATCGTTCGTAGGTTCGATTCCCATTCATGGGTAATGTTTGTGTGATGACTACGATTATTTCTTGTATATCTATGACATGTTTGTATTAGAAATATTTAGGTGTGTTTTTCAGTAATTTGGTTATCATAGTACCTCTGCCTAGTTTGGGACCATAAAATGTGTTTCTATAACAATGTCTGAACACCGTAGTATCATAAAAGCTATACTACACATACACATTAGATTCAGTGACACGTCTTAAAACCAATAACCAGCGTACGATCAAGACGCTTCTAACCATATCTCATTTGTCCAGCTCTAACAAGTAGTTGAGGAGCTATGAGGGAACATATGGACAATATACATACATAGCCAGTCATAATCATAACTCTCCTTTGTCTTAGCCGTGGTCGGGTAAAAATTTGTAAAGGTAGTGGGCCACGCTGAATGCAGCACGAACGGGCCAGCTCAACCGTGGCGGGGCTACCCTCGTACAGAAAATCATGTCAGCGTTCGTGCTGTCGTGTTTCGTTGGTGAGTGTGAGACTGGAGGCCTGATGGCCTGAACCTTGGTGTGGGTCTCCATGTTTCATTGTTGCATTGTCTGCATACGCGATGAGTTTTGCAGGGCCATACATAAAAGTACAAGAGTGGTATCAAAATGGTATCGTCGTGGAATCTTGAATCTTGAATCATTTATTTAGAGATGTATTTGTTTTAATCCTAAGCTAAGTACATAAATCTTAATGCTGGTTATGTCTCAGTTCTAATTACCATCGAGCACTGATATAAATACAATAGGAAATTGTACGTTTTGAATAGACTGGCAATAAAGATAAAAATTAAGGACTGTGTAACCACGTTGGTCTAGTTGTTAGTGATTCTTACTGCCAAATCAGAGATCGTTGGTTCGTTTTTTTTAAAGATTTGTAAGAAATTGGAAAGAAAAGTAAAAACTATGTAAAAACATTGTAACGTAATACAGTTTTCATCTAAAAATTTCTCTTGTTCGATTTTGAATTAAATTACTAAATATACTTAATTTCAATAAATAGACTTTTTATGTCGTAATGTTGCATTAAAAGTCGTAAGATACCACAGAAGATGAATTCTAGAACTTCCAATCTAAAAACTTCTTAACTTCCACTTTTGTGTTTACTCCAAACTCAGACACGCGTGGTTATATTATTAAATTAACTAACTTTAGTTCAGCAATATTTGCGAGTTTCCTTACACACTAGCCAGGTAACTGCGGCCAGCAATATATCTTATGGATAAGAGAATACGTTGGACGTCATAAATAAAGCCAAAGATTTATATCCAATTACTTCAGCTATCTATCGTAATAAAAATAAGTAAATGAATTTATTGTATGTCTTATGTGGAGATTACTGTTGAAATAAAATAAAAAGAAATTGAAATGAAATAGAAAAGTGGTTCTCATTGGTGGATGGATGGCATTACTTTATCTAATATTGCCAAAGTAATTATAATTTATATACGTAAATAATTTGCTGAACCCCGCGGTATTACCTGCGATTTTTATTACAAAAATACAACGTGCAACGCCGCGGGACGATGTCTTAATAAATACCCAAGTTACTCCTCATATCATCAGCTGCAAATGAATGTTTCGCTTAAACTAGTTCAGCCATTCCAGCGATTAGCCGGAACAAACAGAAGGACATAAAAACTTTTTTGTTTTTCATCTAAGTACTGTATTACTTTTACGTTTAATGAAAAGTTGTTACATAATTTGAAATTAAAAACACATACACCTCAATTTTATTTGTTTAGATGTTTAAATTAGCTAAAAGTTTTTAGAACATTACTATATTACTATTCTATCTACCACTGTTTGGATATTGGCGTGACTAAAATCTAAAGAAAAAACAACAAGACATGCTACACACACACTTTACTAACGACGAATATTGAAAAAAATCTTATAGTGATACTTATACCTCGAATAATTACCCTAAGCAATTTACTTTCCTTTGTGTGACGCCATTTCACGTGGGCGATAAAACTGGATATTATGAAAGCTACCGAGCTCTCTTTTTTCAGTACTACTAAAGAAGAACTACAGAAATGGCCAATAAAAACACGGTTGTGTTTGGTACAGTCACATAAATGGTGGTTTAATTAATTCTACAAGACGTTCCAACTGCAGAGGTTGGCCATTGTCGTTTAGCGTGGGAATGCAGCAAGCATTATGAACGACCAGAGGGTACTTGATTTCATAATATTAGAAAAAGAAAAAAAAATAAAATAAAAAAAATATTCCGGACATCTAAGACACAACGCCATTTAGTCCCAAGCTAAGCAGAGCTTGTGTTATGGGTACTAGACAACTGATATAAATACTTATATACTTTTTTTTTTGTAAATACATATATATTATACATAGAAAACACTCAAAATCCGAAACAAATATTTGCAGGTCATACAAACATTTGGTCCGACCCGGGAATCGAACCCGAGACCTCAAGCTTAGCAGTCGCATACACTACCACTACGCTATCGAGGCAGTCAAATGAAAATTAACAACAATTTGTTATATAAACTATAATGAAATGTATTAAGTTTTATAAGGTACAATATATATTTTAGCCTCTAAAATATAGTGATAAGCTGTTTTTTGTGCAATCGAGTATGACAAGAGTATGTAGTCTTTAAGTGCTCCCCATATTGGGTAAGGAGAGGTTTTCTCCTGTAAATTCACTCAATCGATGGAAAGTACTGAAAGAAATGCTTGAAGCCGCATTCTTGTGTTTCTGAGACCACCGTGGGAGAGCCACGCTTCGGCACATGAATGGGTCGGTTCGACCGGAGTGATACCACGGCCTCACAGAAAACCGGTGTGAAATAGCGCTTGCGCTGTGTTTCACCGAGTAAGTGAGGATACCGGAGGCCCATACCCCATCCCCTTCACCCCATTCCCCAAAGGCCGGCAACACACTTGTGACGCCTCTGGTGTTGCGGATGGCCATGGGCGGCGGTAATCGCTTACAATCAGGCGATACGTCTGCTCGTTTGCCCCAATTCAATAAAAAAAAAACAACCGTAAAGTATAAAAAAAGTAGCCTAAGTTACTCCTTATTACATCAGTTATCTGCAAGTGAAGGTCCCGTCAATATAATCGGTCCAGCCATTCCAGAGATTAGCCGGAACAAACAGACAGACAGACAAAAATCGTAAAAAAATATTTTGGTAAATGTACCGCGTATATATACAAATGTATTTAGTAAAAAACGCAATTTTTAATACTACAAACAGACACTCCAATTTTATTTATTTGTGTAGATGTATAGATACATTTTTTTCGGACATTTTATACACAACGCCATCTAGCCCCAAACAAGTAAAGCTAGTATTATGGGTACAAGACAACTGATAGAAATACATATTATTATATTTTTTTGGAAATACATACATATTATACTCGTACATAGAAAATACCCAAACTCCGAATCAAACATTTGGTCCGACTTGGGAATCGAACCAGAGACCTCATTCGCGCGCAGCAGTCATGTACGCTACCACTGCCATAGCGAAGCAGTCACAATACATGCATACTGCAACAGTATTTAAAAGGTACATAACCTTTTAAATACTGTTGCATTAAAATTATATATATATTTATGATTATATATGCATTTAAAATATAGCATTTTCACTTTACTTAAACTTCACATATTCACTTTAATCACTTAATGATTAAAGTGATCTTAACTCAATGATTATTTATTAATTGAATTAAGATTAGGACTGCAGAGTCTTCGTTTCGTAAACGTGTCAACTATAAAGTACATGAATTTATGCTAACGCACACTAATATCCGAGAGACATGAAAAAAAGCAATCAATCAGACTCAATACCCGTCATCTAAAAACAGCTTGAAGCAAAATGTGGATTCGCTTCATTACAAGTAGTACATACTCTTCTAAGCTTCTTCAGGCTCAAGTTTGAGCTTTATTGACACTTAGAGGTCGGAGGGAAAATAGTAATATTTACTCTACAGCAGTCGCAATAACAAACTTTCAACAATTATAACTTGACAGTTACAGCTCGTAAATATAACTTTTTGTCGTTTTATATAAATAACTTTATATAAATTTATTCATAATCTTGTTGTTTAAAATAGAATTAGTTAATTGGATAAAAAATAAATGAGGATTTTAAATGCTTTATTTACACTAGACGCTTCTAAAAAAAGACACGAAACGATAAAGACATGCTTAAGCTAAGATGGTGTGCCATCTAAGCTTAACCCTAGAGTGGGCGCGCTATGAGCATTTTGCCGCCCGTGCTAGAAAAACGTTCATAATTTGTAAAACTATTGCCCGTTAGTCTTGCGCTTTATAGTAGCTGCCCCTACTCTCGTTAGCGACGCATACCGAAAAGCCAGACGCTGTCAGAGCGCAGGAAACCGCTCAAGGAGAAGGTTGTTACCAGCTGGTGTCGCCGGGCGGCAAATTGCTCACCGCGCGCCCACTCACGTAAGTAAAAATTGAGCATGTATTTTTTGCGAAATTGAAATACATACTATATTTTATTGATTGTGAGAACTAAAAAACGATTTTAATTTCAGGATTTAAAAGTATCAAGTGATAAGAACAAAAATGGACAATCAAATCGTGTCTTGGCTGGAAATGTCTGATTTTGAAGGTGCTAGTTCACAGTCTACAGAGCAGAATGAGTCGGAAAGTGATCGATCTAGTTATCATAGTGAGCATAACACGAACACAGAATAGTCAGCAAACGACGACGATTCTGACAAGAAAGAACCAACTCCAATTGTTCCGCCCTCTGAAATTCCTATTCCACACCAACGACGTCGTAGACCAAATGAAGGAAAAATATTCTATGGGGAGAATCAGATGGCCAATGAGGCTGTTTATTTCAATGGTAAATATTGCTGGAATAAACAGTCAAATTATTTACAAAGTCAATACTAAACGCTTGATGCTATGCCGACAGATTTTGAAAGAAATTGCTATGGTACTAGTGAAGCCATATATGGCCCCAAGGTCTTCTGTAGAGACATTAAATATTTCTTTGAAGAACCAAATTGCTCGTTTTGTACCAGCAGATCAAGCAACATCTTCAAAGAAGGAGCCCTCCTATCATATATGCAATATATGTCCAACAAAGAAAAATAGACGCACTAAAAAAGGGTGTTGCAGATGTTCAAAGTTACTGTGCAATGAACATTGCTCATTCCTTTGTAAAGACTGTTTGGATAAAGCAAATCCTGTAGATGTAGTGAACATATAATTTCGTTTAATTTTTTATTTTATTTTAGTACTATAGAGTATTATAATAGCATAAGTCAAAAAAGTCAATTAAAATATTAAGTTTCCTAAAATATTTTGTAAGCCAAAGTTCTTAAAACAGAGTTTAATAAATATGTTGATTTACCAATACTTATTTGTGTATTATTTAAATCCTGACAAAATAAATTAATTATGTTACTTTATTTCTACTTAAAATAGCCAAAGAAAAGAGGCGGCAAAATGCTCCCCACGCGCCCACTGACGTTTCACGGAAAGACGCGCCCACTCTAGGGTTAAGCATTGATCTTGACGTACATCTTTGAGTGTTAATATATATGTTAAAAATGTAAATGAAAGATCCCTTACCCTGATCCACTGTTCAGTCTCCAATAGGGTATCACCAGGCTGCAGAAGTAGTGTTACTTTTCGCCTCAGCACGTTGTCGTCCGCTGCCAGCGCGTGTGCAGTAAGCGCACTCTTTATATCGGTCGTTTGTTTACATACAAACATGCCGAAGGATTTGTCTCGTTCCAACTGTTAAAAATGATAATTGATTTAGAAATTGCCTCGTAAATGTGTATATGTTGCTAAAATTACAATTTCAATATTAACAAGGACGAGTTATGTTGGAACCACGAACAGTACGAGTTCTCCACTTTATACTGAAAATATTGTCTTATTTTTTGATTGTGTATATGTATATTTTTTAGAAATTAACGAAGCTATTTGTATATTAATATTTTAATTACAAATTTATAAAATCAAGCAAAAAAATCTATATTAGAACTTGATAAAGGCAACTTTCACGAATTTAATATTAACCAATAGTATAAAAATTATTCACAAGCATTGAACGACTTACTCAACACAGAGTAAATAATTTTCTTTTTTTTTTATCTTTCAGTATTTAAGTTTCTCTTCTCGTTCGCTACTCCTTTGCGACATTATTTCAGTTACAGATCAACGTGGATCATCACCATTTTTTGAAGAGAAAATAAACTTATTATTATTATTTGTGAAGCCAATGAAAACAACGTCTTTGTAACAAATAAAGTAAGCTAATCTAGTTAAAGGTAGTTAATTTAAATAATAACCTTCATAGCCAAGCCTTTGTTTTGTCCAAGAAGTTCATTCCAGGAAGCATCAGCTCTCTTTTCGCAGTGATCCACATAATCCAGTTCGACGAGGTCTACCAGCGACACCAACCATCGCCTGTCGTCCGCACCACTGGAGGACGTTCCGCATTGCAGAGGAGACAGAAGAGCGAAGAAGCAGATGTAGAGTAGAGATGCAATAGATTTCATTGTTGATCTGCGGAAAATGTTAACAGTTAAATAGTTGTATTTTCTCAATTTGAACTTGTAAAAATATTTGTTCTGTGTATGAAAAAGAAACTGAAAGAAGATAAACCTCGTCACATTAATGTTAAAAAGTCTACCTTGTGGTATAGCGGTTTATAGGGTATGAGTTCGATTCTCGGGTCGCGCCAAAGACGTGTTATTAAGTTTTTCTGATTATAGAAATGCTTAACAACACCCGGAGTTTAGAAGCTAGAGTCTTAAACTCCGTGCCTCGGTGAGCACATTAAGCCACCGTTCCTATGCCTGATCTTTCTATTAGTGTCTGATAGCTATCGGATTATGAGACTGAGGAAACAGAAAGGGCACTTATGTGTGTGTGCGCTTACACTTGGCACTGTAATATCCTGTTAAGAATATTATACCTTTCGAGAGCTTTTATTGCGTGCGCTGCATAAATGGTAAAAAATGCGGACATATTTTAGCAACAATAATAAAATAATCACTGTCTTTATTATTTAAATGAGCAAATAAATGAATGAAGGTCTTAACGGGAAACTGTCTACATAAGCTGTTATGCCTAAGCAATACGTTGCAATTTCCTAAGCGATGATAATATATAGCTGCGACTATAGCTGAAACAGTTCCTTAAAACTTCGTTCATAAACTGATTTATTTGATGTAGCAGCATCTATAAATAATAAATGAGCATTATAAAAGTACTTTATAAGCTTGTTATGTTTCTCGAGCGTTTAAGTTAGTATGCTATTTAACGTTGAAACTAAGTAATATATGTGCATACATTTCCCATTAAACCTAATTGTTGTGGTATATTCATTATCATATAAGTGTATTTGACATATGCAAATGTTATTTAAAGTTTATTTGTATAAATGGTCGGGTAGAATAATCATTTTTATTTTACGTTTATATTAATTATTTTCGATAAATTTATTTTTGGTTACAGCTATGTATTCAGGCTGTAGTTGTAGTTGACTGTATCGTAGATTAACACAAAACATCTCGGCAAATATAATTATTATAACTTTTCATGTCTATTACACATTTTAATCAAATAAACATTGAAATATATTGCTCAATTAGTGGTCTCGCTCAAATACACATATTAACTTCTTTTGAAAGGTGTTTTCAAAGTCATTATCTTCTTCACACACAAGACGCCTCAAATTACGAAATCGCACCCTATTGCCAAAACCATTAGAAGAAGATTTGATGAGGGGTTCGCTAATCTATATTGGATTCGCACGGATTTAGTAAAATCCCATTTCTTAAAGGAAAATACTTCTTTTATTACAGAACAGAACACTAAATAAATGGTGATATAAGTACGCTAGCTAGTTTTGTTTCAGGAAATTTGTACATGTACACTTTTTACGACACTACACATAAAATAAGTTTACAGGTAAGTCCTACATAGGTTGGCTTATTTGACACATAAAACAACACATTTCGTGATTGCCACCGACTTTGCAACTTTTAACTTGATTATACTTGGGTTTGATGTCCCTTTTGAAACTTTATGACTTTGACACTGACACAGATAAACTTAGATCCGTGTACGAGTAACGTATAAAGAAATCAAATCTTCAAATCCGTCCCTCTTTTTATGTTATTATTTTAACACATGAACGTTTATTAGTTTAGACTTGCTGTGATAAAAAACATTGAAAATAGATAGTGATTATTAATATATTTAAAAACGAAACAAAAGATCATTAACATTTTATTCCTTATTATTAATTATTTACTTAGTTGATCGTTTTCTTATTTTAGTAAACAAGATAGCGTCATTATAATTTATGAAGTAAAACCCATATGGTTAGAAATATCGAGACGCTCATAGCCCAGTTGCACTCGGTGATCAGAAACAATTACCGAAGGTAGCAACGACGGCGTGGTCAGTTCCTGGTTGGATGATCGCTGGTGGCATGTTACCATGAGCGTCTCTGTGATTCGGAGGTCAGGTTAAACAGTCGGTTCCGGTTGTTATCAGAGGATAAAAGTCGTGAAGCTAAGTTGGAGGCCTTTGGGCGACTTAAAAAAACGTCCGACGGCAAAGGTTACGTAGCCACAACGTTGTCTTGACAATCCACTACCTGCACTTGGCCAGAGTGGGGACGTATGGCCTTAGCCCTCTCCGAAGAGGAGATCCGAGCCCAGCAGTGGGACGTTATGGGTTGTTGTTTGTTGTAGTTGATTAGAATTTGATTATTTACTACTAATTTAAATTTAGTTTGTATTTAAACCTATTTCTATATTTTTCACTTTATTATCCTACAATCATCCCAAAGTATTCAAATATTGCATTTTAGTACTGCCAAAATAACGTGACAATGTATTACAAATACAATATTTTCATAAATGTTTTTGACCCAGTACTAAATCTAAAAATGGTAGTAAAGCTTTCATTTTATTCTTTCGTTGATGTAAAGTAAATAAGACTCTAGAAGCGATGCCTAGCCTTATTAGATGACTTCATTGATATTCAATTTCCTTAAATAAATAACACTCAATTTCAACAAAACATCTTGTTTCAATATACTTTCAAAAACGTAAATCCTTGATTTAAGGAGAAACAATCGCCTCTAGGTAAATTTATCTTGTAATTGGAACTTTATTGACACAACCTACACAGTATGAGTTTCTTTGAAATAAAGAACCTCCAAACAGACAAAATTAATAATAAAACCTGCAAATTTAAAGATTATTTAATGGCCAACGCTTTCTCAGTAGACAATTTATCCTTTTTTTGTTTGAACGGGTCAAATGATAAAAAAGAAAATGAAAGAGAGAAAAATTAAAGAGATTATAGCCTTCATTAAACTTCTTTTAAAAGAGGACCTGTCAAATATTTTTCATGTAAATTTTATTTCATTCATTTTGACTTAAGCTGTTATAATAATAAAGAACAATAGATATTTATAATAGTCTATTCGAAAATAAATTGAAAACACATTTTTATATATTTTTCATTCATTTCATCACGACGAATTGACTTAACAATTGAAGACTTTAAATACTTGACATTGGCAGAAATGGTCACCAAAAGAAGAAGAATTAATATTTACATCGGTACTTATATATATATTGGCCTTATATTTGAATTAAATGAGCTTGAAAGTGATCATTACCTACATAAACCATAGTTTCTAATAACACAGTAACATTTATGCAAACGGTTTTGAAACTTTTGGAACATTTTGAGGTTAGTAACTGATTTATCCGGACTTGTTCCGTTTGAACGCCAGTGTCAAGTTGTACGACCTATTTCAACCGGATTTACCTATCATACGCTACATCAAGTTCCTAATAAAGCCAAGCTGAATTGAACGCAACGGGAATACCGTAAGCTGATCCTGTCTGCATTATTCTTTTCAATGCGGACATTTTTGATGATTTCAGAACTTTATATTTCTTCTTCTTTATCCTGAGATGTAACCTGTTGTAATTTGCCAAATTATAGTCATAACAAAAAAGTTTTATTACGCGGGTAATGCTTTTTGAACCATACCCTCCGCAGGGGAGGGGTTCACAAAGGGCGTGTTTGGGACTCCCGATGAATCGGTCTACCCACTAAACGCCAGCATTGCCGCGATCATTACTGGTGGTGACAGGTTTCATCCGGTCTGTCCCACCAGGACTCGACGCTCGGACTCCCATGCAGGGCAGTCCTCTAGCGTATGCTGTGCGGAGTCACGGTCGGACCCGCAATGGTGGCATTGTACCGTAGCCTTACGGCCGATTTTGTTCAGATACTCTCCAAAGCAACCGTGCCCGGTGAGTATCTGAGTGAATCGTTAGGTGACACAGTCGGTTCTCTCTATACAAGCTTTGAAGCTCGTCAGAACGGCTCCGACTGCGTGTTGACTGGCACAGCCCTGAATTTCGAGCCGTGCCCGCCAAACCCGTAGGGCTTGCTTATGTGCGTTCAGAACGAAATCGGTCGTAGACCATTGTGTCATTGTCGGCCAGAATGTCGAAGGCTGGAGATCGCGTCAGGATCGTCGCCGCCTTGTACGAGATTGTACGATAGCACTGTACGATACGTATGGCCATCAACCGCTGCAGACTCTCGAGTTTAGCCTAACAGCGGGAGGAACCCGCCAGGTCCTTAGACCACACGGGTGCCCAAAAGAGAACCATGGATCGCACTACACCCATGTAGAGGCAGCAAACTTCTTCCCGGGGTCCCCCGAGATTGGGTAGCAGGTGATGTAGCGCCCCTGCTACCTCTCTTACTAGTCGACCGTCACCTATGAATGCAAACCTAATGATAAAACTGACACAAAAAATTAAGTGACTTTCACTCAGACAGAGTACAAAAAAAAATTTAAATTATTGCTAATAAACTCTGATTCTGAAAAACTTATTTCCAGTTTTATCAAGAAACAAATTATCATTGAAAATGGTATGAATTTATTTTAAAAAGAGTTGTTCTTCAATATTTGTAAAAAAAAGATCCTGCATATCAATAAAAGTATTGAACAAATCATATTGAAAAAAAATTATAAGACTATCACCAGTTTTGAGATTAGGTTATTCAAAACTACCATTAGAGTATTTGACTAATTGAAAATGCAAGAATGAGCGTGAAAATTGGGGTAATTTCCTGTACATTTTAATGTGTAAAAATAAATTCTCATTTTCCGGGACTAAAAACATGTCAAATTTACACATTTACGGACAGCAAGGAGTCGTGAGTGCTCTTTCATTAGTTTCCACAAATGAATGAGAGCTTTTCGTTCCCTGTATTTTTTAAGTTGAGACTAAGTACTCGTTAGTAATATAACATTGAAATATTTTTATTTAGTTTTAAATATTATAGTACAAATTGACTGTGTAAATATTTATTTGAACTTTTGAAATTTATGTTCATTAAGCGGAATAATATTTTTTGAATATAAGTTGTACCTCTTTTTATTTATGTGTAGAAGTTAAATAACTAACTTACATTAAGACTTACTTGAGACTCCATTGTGTAGAGAATATTACTTACTATACTGTTTTTTTATAAATTGAAACTAATATTCCTTATTTTTTGGAACTTAATGTTCGATTGTACACTTATACCTTATTACCCTAATTCATATATTTATCTTGTTAGCATTTTCACAAAAATCATTAGTTAAAATATTTTCAATTAAATCGAACGCAAATAAAAATATTTACATTTTATGTAAATTACAACTCTTTCATAAAATAAAGCTTTTTCAGAAACAAATCTTCGAGTACGTAAAAAACTTTGACGAGAATCCATTTCTGCGATAAATTTTCATTTTGAGGATACATTTTCAATTGTAAAAGGTATGAAATAGATTAATATATAGATATATATTGACTGCACCGTTGACGCGGTGGTAGCGTATGCGACTGCTGTGCATGAGGTCTCGAGTTTGATTCGGGTTGTACCAAATGTTTGTGTAATCTGTAAATATTTGTTTCGGAGTTTGGGTGTTTTTATGCATAATATGTATGTATGTATTTATAAAAAAAAAGTATTTATGTATTTATATCACTTGTCTAGTACCCATAACACAAGCTCTGCTTAGCTTGGGACTAGATGGCGTTGTGTGTTAGATGTCCGAAATATTTATCGAATAATAAACGATGAAAATTTAATCGTTAAAGGGTATATACGACTTAAGGGGATACTACGACAACTTGTGCGGACACGTAAATAAATAAAGCTGCATATCTGACAGAAGTCTTACATGCAATTATTCGTTTGGGATTCCCTTTTAACCCTTTTAAAATATTACCATTATATGCAAACCGAAGAGACGGTAAAAGTGTTCAATGAGCTTTATAGCTTTGCTCAGTCTTTGTGCCAACGTTACTCGTGAAGTGCAGTCTGCATGGAATTAATTATGTGGTTTGCTCTGAAAGAGCTAATTAATTCCAGAAAAGACTAATCTTATCTATGTGATTCTAGGTGCTGAAATAATATCAAGTATTGTTGCAGTCTGAAGTCCTTTAAATTTCAGAGCTAATTCTATGAAACGTTAGAGAGAGACATGTTTATGAACTTGCTAAACTTCGTCACAGTTTTATGTTTTGCTTTAAGCATATCACCGTCGCTTTCTCAAACTTTAACTTCCAAAGTGACTAACTTAGCATATCCTTTTAGGATAAGTCAAAGAGAATTCAACTTAAACTCATATACTCGTATAAAATTAGACGCAGTTAATACAGGTGTTTTGGTATTAATGACTTGGCGAATAACTTAACGTACTTTTTATAGTTGAACTACCCGAGACCTGACCTAAGACCCGCAGTACAACAACAAACACAGGTAAAGTCGCTAGTCTAATAAAAGGAGCTTCAGTTACACCTTATATCATCAGCTACCTGACAGTAAACGTCACGCCAAAATCGTACTCGTATCGTACAGCCGTTCCAGAGATTACTCAGAACAGACCAAAATTTAAAAAAAAATGTTATATGTACCGTATACACATATGCATTTGGTAAAAAGCGCTTATTTTAATATCACTAACAGACACTACTATTTTATTTATTTGTATAGATAATAAATATAACATTAAATGTTTGATGAATTTGTGCAATTTCTTATTTTGATTAAATTATATCACATTTTATTTGCTTATTTCATTATAGGTATAATTTAGGAATAAAATATCAACAATATCCAAAAACAAAAATAACTAGAAATAAAAACGGATTGTAATAGACAAGACACTGTTCGGTTCAGTCGAAATGTTTTCAAAGAAATCTGGGCCGAACTGACCCAGCACCTGGTATATTTCGCCAAGTACCTGTGGGAGGTGGTGGGAGTGGAATCGGAGCCCCGGTGCCGTAACTGCACCAGCGGCGACCCTGACACGGCCCAACACACACTGGCCGTGTGCGAAGCGTGGGACGGCCAAAGAGCGGCCCTGACGACCGTCATCGGCGCAGATCTCTCGCTGCCGGCCGTCATCGAAGCCATGGCCAACAGCGAGCTGTGCTGGGCCGCCATCGCCTCGTTCGCTAGCGAGGTGATGACGGCCAAGAGAGAGGCCCTGCGGGAACGGGAGCGAGCTGGGCTCACTCTTCCGCCCCGCAGGCCCCCAGCGAGGGGTCGCCGGCGACAGATGTTCGCCCGCGGCCTCGAATGAGAGTAGCCAAGGGCGGCGGGTCGGGGGACCTGCCGCCCCTTAGCCATTAGGTGGAATGCGCCCCTCTTGTTTCAGGGGCGCATACCAACTAAGGAGAGGGGGGCCCCAAAGTTTTGGCCCCCCGAGGCGAGCCCGAAAGGGCGTCCCTAGCCGAGTCGCGGTGAGGATTCTATCCCGTGGCTATAATAATAATAAGTAATATTTGTAGACATTTTTTCCTCTCTTTTTTATTATTCTTTTTTATTTTAAAAAAAAATACTATTTGCATAATCATAATGAAAAACGAATATTCAGAGATAATATAATCAAATGACAAAAGATAACTCTAAATGTTTTCTTGTAGAGCTATATAAACATTCATTTTCTTAACTCTGCCACATTTATGTTCTCAAAAAAAATAAACGAACTGTTAATTGTGTGTAGAAAATAAAATAAATAACAATTCAGTTTTATTACGTTACCATAAAGTATAAATTAATGTAACCCATCTGGTGTTTTTAAGTCCTTTGACGCACAACAACATTTTAAATAAGTCAAATAATACCTCGATGAAATATGTTACCTACAATAGCAATGAGTTATTAATGGAACACATGGAACGTACAAGAAATACATTATCGTCTAAGCCCATCAATAGGGCTTAACTCTTTCGCTTCCCTTCCTCAAAGCTTAAGAATAACCTTTTTGTAAGAGATTACTGGTACGGCAACAAACGACCCCTAACGTGCACTAAATAAAGGTCTTTGAGAGCTTGTATTGAATATCGCCAACAAACCCTATATAGGAGTACGAATAAGTTTACTAAAAACAAATAGCTATCGTATCCGTTCTAGATTTGATTGAGGTATGGTCTATACCTCAACTCAAAATCATTCTCAGTATGATCATTCCATACCGTATGGAACGATCATACTGAGATACGAGTGGTCAAATAAAACTAATCTTAAAGAAGGTAATAGTAAATTTACCAGTCTACTTATTATTAGTTTTTTTAATAACAGAATTATACTCACACGCTTAGTGCTTGTTAACTGGGGACTTACACATGACGTGATAGGGTTATCTCTAGGTTGAAGTTAATAGAGCCACTCTGATTTCCGGCTCGATCGGGGCGCTACTAACCTCGCACATAAGATTAACCTAAAATGGCAACATTCGTGCTGTCATGTTTCGTTGGTGAGTGCGAGACCTGGAGGCCCAATGATGCGAAAGCATCACTAGATCGCCACAGTATGGGTCATCATGCAGCATTGTTGCTTTGTGTAGTGGCCACCACTCTTTGATTCTGCTTATGCTTTCAACCAGGCAGAGTAGAGTCACTTTGGCTAGGCCATACATAAAAAAAATATCTATGGTGTCCCTCGTAAATAATCGAATACCGGGATAAATAAATAAATAATTAGATAGACAGATAATAAGTAGACACACATTTAAAGAACTACTATCTACCTAAAGACCTAAAAATTATAAATATGATGGGTGCTTACAATAGTCTTTTGTTAACTATGCTTAATATTAAAAATATTATTTCGCCTCACGCAACCACAATTCAAATGAATACTATAAATTATCGATTTCTATAAATACGCAAAGCAATATTTATTCTACATGCATTTATTTTTAAATAACAATAATTATTTAATAGAACTCATTCATTGCGATTCACTCTAGATTTACATTTACAACATTTACGTAAGTGTTGCCGACCCTTTTTTTTCTAAACTTGATAATTTTGAAAAAAAAATAGTAAGTAAACCTGCAATAGCAGCATCTTCAAATGTTGAAAAAATATTACTCCGAGACTGTAATCCTGAATACAGTCGCACCTCTAAAAGTAGTGACAAAATTCAACGAATAAATGTTATTCAGGACGACAGCTACTAGATTTGTTCGAGACGAGGTTTTCTGACATAAAATCTCTCTGAAATCCCTCGAAAAACAAATACCCATGTAACGAAAAGAAATTTGTAGAAAACCAGGGATCTTCGTAGTGCAGTACGAATGTTAATTCATTACTACTTGCCAATGTATACCTACCGAAACCCGCCCATCTCTCAGAATATTCCTTGTATCGCAGGGTAGTTTACAAAGCCTTATGTAACGGACAATAAAAATACTCAGACTCAAAACAACAATCTGTGTACAAGCAAAAAAACTGCTTTTGAGGAATAATATGGAAAATGATTATGTATATTTTAATTTAAAGATTATTATAATTAAAGTTAAGAATGTTTGATATTAAAATAATAATAAAAGATGAAGAAAAGGGAAGGGTACTTCGGTGTTAGGCCATTAAATACTAAATTTATGTCGAAACTTACGCAAAACTGCAAACCTATCCAATCGAATATACTAAAGTCACAAAACTAATTTGTGGACAATCGTTTGAGCAAATGAAATGCAGCTATAAAAAATCGAATATGTGACCAGACCCAGACGACAGCAGAAGGAATGGGCATTCGAATAACATCAATACGTGCAAACGAATGAACTTAGCACAAACAAGCATCAGAATTCTTGAAGAACTTTGAAAGTTCAAACAGGGCGAACGTAAATTCGAACCGAGTTATCGGGCTACAGTCATTCCCAGTAATGAGTTACGAACTTACCTGCGGTGCTGGAGTAGCCAACTTTGCGAAACAAGCAATGATGATTAGATCACATTGTTTACACGCCCGTTAAGACTACCATATACGCTTCCTAGATTTTCTGTAATTTAGTAATATATCTTTCCTTCGTGTAATCGATACTATTGTCTTACATTTTTTACATTCCATTTTATTAGATTTCAGAATTTTGTAACTTCCTCCTAAAAGTTTTGATATCATCGAACATTTGATGTTGTGTTTCTGAGAAGCGCTAACAAGCAAACAAAACTTTTCTCTGTATAATAATAAAATGATATCGAAAAATCATAAATTGAGTTACAAAATCCTGATACAGTCTTTGAAAACTTCGTGAACCTATTCTTGTACAGTATCTTGTTATTATGTTCAGATGATTTTGGAGATTTATAGTTAAAGTGACAACTATGCAAGCATATCTAATAATAAGTACGTCGATAGATTTTTGTAATCTCTACACTATGACTAGTATAGGTACTTCCCATTCAGCCATATACTGATGAACAGAATTTAGTTTACCTTTTGAACTGTTACCTGAAGTTTCAGGGATACCTAAATTCTCTAAGAACGCCAATATCTACACTAGCAAAGTTATAGCAAAAAGATAGTCACTAGTATCATAGCTTTTAAGTTTTCTAAACAGTACTTAATTAAGTTTTATCTGCTCAAAGACTTTTCAAGGTACTTAGACTATTAGTTAAAACAAAGTTACAAAGTGGTTCAGTTTTTTCGTCTGTGAAATTAATTGGAAGGATGATATTGTCTTCTCTAGATATTCAGCTAATAACTAAAATAAGCAGAGTTAGTATTTTTTTCTTTTCACTAAATGAGTTTGTTTAAAAAAATATAAAGTACCTTTTGATTAAACATAAAATTTCTTTTTTTTTTTGAAAAATTTACTTCTTAATCTGGCATTTGATGTGATTTGATGTTTTAAAGTTAGTACAATTGATCTAAAATACTCAACATTTTACTGTAATAACTAATTTGTCAGTCTTAGTGTGGAAGAACTATAAGGTGTTTCTGCAAATACGTACGAGTATATGGTACGGCTCGGATGTAGAAATACCACAGCGTTACAATAATAAGAGTTAAGAATATTTTTTTATACCGAGTGAGTGCGTTACCGGAGATCACATAATTCTAGAGGGATGTTGGTAAAAAAAGTACTGATAAATTTTGAGTTATAAATCTTGCTTGCATCAAAGTTAAAATAAAACAACTGCTATTGAATTAGGCACTTAAATACTTGGTAATTTTGGACCAATTCAGAACATAAGTAAGTTTATAATCTTCAAATCGTTTATTTTAAAGTAGAAAACTGGCTATAAACTTTCAGCATAAGCATGCCCATTGTTCAGGTTATTATCATACCACAATATATCGATTTTACTTACTCGTAAATTATTTCCGCTTCTATTCGGACATCCCTCGCTCGAACTTCAATACTCCAAACGTAAAAACAATCGATATTCGTACTTTGATTTTCCAGCTATATATAGGTACGATTTAAAATGCATTCGTAACTAAGTATCCGGAGAAAATGTTCGTGTTGTGTAAACGTCTAGTTTGTACTTCTCAATAACGCAGATAATCGATTATACGTCGATTGAAACATTATATTACATTCAGCTTCTAGTTATTTAATCAGTAGACAATACGTGGGTTTAATTTAAGCCTCATAAGTTAGGACCTTCAGCAAGATCAACAGGAGAGAGTTTAATGTTTATTGTATCGGGAAAATGAAATTGTTTAAATCAAATCAAAATCGATTGCAATTTCCTACGTAAACACTTCCTAAGCGTACAACCTGATTAAACGGAGATCAAATGCAAATATTTTTACCCTTTGTTAAATTGTGAAACCATTTTATACCGAGCTATAAAAAGGACTATCTCGGGACAGTTTTGTTCTCATTTCACATACACGCCATTCTGACAAGGCCGAAAAATATTTTCTTTATCAGATAACATCTTTCTAGGGTTGTTCAACGTAACTTTCAAAATGAGTTTATTTGAAATTTGCCTATAAGTATCTTCTAAGAACAATTTAAATTAATTACATTTCATTGCATATCACATAGTTCTTCTAGTTGTTTACTAATAACTAGTGCAACAACTTACTTAGCAGTAACAAATTTATTTTCAAGTGATCTCGGTATTTCTCTATTATATTCTCTTTTTAACAGAATAATTTTAAAATAAAAGAAAGTTATAGAAATCAATTTAACAACAACATTCTAGTCTCTCTATCTATATATATCTATATTATTCGATACTAAATTGATTAATATTTGTAAATAGTATAATATTTTTTTACTATTTAATCGCACAGATAATTAGCCTTGATTAAACGTGGCAATGTTGCCAGTCTTTTGGGGACGCTACCAATAGGTGATATTTTGATGCTTGTATGTAAATATTGTAAACATTTTCATTGTTTTTTAATTTCATAGTTTTTTAATTTAATTTAGTAACTAAATAAACAGTATATTTCATTTTGCATAGCGGAATGTACTGAAGTTAACAGATATGTTGCCTCAATCGACGTAAATAAATTAAAGATTAGAACACTAGTTTGGTGTAAGATATTCCAAATATAATATATTTTTTAATAAAGTAATTATATTTGAAATTACTACTGCAAGTGCTTGGCTTAAGACATTTCCTACAGACGTCGACACGAACATAAAATATTTAATATTTGCTTGAAAATCTAGCAGCTGGAGGTTCAATATTCTCATATATATATGATCTTCTCAGATATGATGTTATTGTTGGATGAACTTATAAGTTCGTATGTATAGATATAAATTATACTAGTTGACCCGGCGGACTTCGTACCGCCACATTTTTATTTCGTAAATATATTCTCAATTTCTGAAAAACTTGTTTTAGTAATTATACCCGCCTCAACTTCCTACGGGTAGTGTACAGACGCGTAAGAAAAAAACACTTTATCGGTTATTTTTTAATCTCAATACAAACTTTGTCCTAACAATTAAGAACACATAAAAATGAATTACCCAATTTGGTGCATTTAATCGGCAGTTATGCTCGTACATACATTTTGAAGATACATTTTTATTTATATGAATAAATGTCCATATCGACGTTGCAAGACTATTTTTCAAACTCATAATTCAAGGTAGTATCGTAATGAATAAGGAATCGGACTTTTGGTAGGTGTGTTAGTAATATAAGGGTACATAAGTCGTGGTTAACATGTCGTATATTAAGTATAAAAGCATTCATTTTTCTAAAGCAGTTTAACTCTGAGTTTTAAATTAGTCTCTTTGTGCTCTTTCTATAGGAAAAGCGTGAGGAATTTAGCATGCATATAGCAAGTACAATAAACGGGAAAAGATTAAAAATAGTAAGAACCCCAAGAATTAGAATAAACTCTTTGAATATTGCTATTATTCAGATTTTTATTTTGCAGAATTCAAAATGTATACGTTCACTTTAGATTTGTTTATCTGTGAATATTCGTAGGTATGAATATAACGCAAACAAAAATTTAAACAGCTTTCAGTTAGATCAATACTGTAATCTAAGGTAATATAAGGTCACGATAAATTTACTTGAATACAATTTCCTTATTATTGTGTGAAAATATTTATAAAAATATATTTATAACACTCTTAGGTTTCTCTTTAGCTTTATGTTTACCAATTTTATTTCTTGCCTGTTAAAAAATATTTAGAGACTAACAACGATAACAAGACAGTAATTATTTAAGTTATAATAAATAGAATCTAGATGACCGAGATTTACTTTTTATTTTATTTGATAAATTTTTGAAAAATTAATTCTAATTAAAACGATTTATCACCTCCAAAGCCCCTGCATACTAAATTTCATGACAAACGTTGGAGCCGTTTCCAGGGTTAGATTGCTCATTTAAAGGCATTAGATAGATAAAATATGGCAATCATGAAAATTCTTAAAAATGAACAGCAAGTAGTCACATGAGACCTCCTTTAACGCATACCTACGTTATTTATTGGTTTCGGTTTGAAATTGTGCCAAATTCAGACTCAGTTTATTTCTAGCGTAAGGGATATGAATAGCGCTGTAATCAGTTAATAAGATCAATTTTCAGAGCGATTTTCTCTTGAATCTTGTTACGTGTTTATTTCCGAATCATGTGCAATATTTTCCTCTGAAACATTTTAGAATAAATTAACAGTTCCATATATCGGGGGATGTAAAATGGATTTAATATAACCAAAGATAGTATTGTCGTATCACAATATTTCTCGTTATACAATTTTAATAAATCCCCTAAACACCAACTCAGTCAGTCAGTCAAGGAGTCACATGACTTACTTCTTAAATGGCTTTCATGGGCCTGATACTAGTCGTGCATCCCAAAGTACACTCTTGAATGCAACCAAATAATCTACTAAAATTATTACTATACTATTGGTAGTACGAGTATATTAATACTGATCAGATATATACACTAGATGAGTCGTATTGACACTATATCACAGCTCAGTACCTGTTCTGGTATTAAATTTCACCTTCAATAAAAAGAAACTTCTATCTCGAGTCGCAGAAGCAATTTCCGTAAATTGTGTCTTTGTTGTCCTTTATTAGTAACTTATGAGACAAACAAAGGTGAGACAACGAAAGGGCAGATCTTGCTGTAATCGTCTGTTTAAGTAACAGCATGAGATGTTCACAGAGATGTGAACGCAGGATTAAGTTGGGTTTTGTGTAAATGTAAATTGTGTTTCTAATATTAGTAGAACTAGAATAATACTATACTAAGGAGACAATATTTTTTGCAAACAAATAATCAATTTAAACACTTTTATTTACGAAAGGTATGACGTGGTTTGGTGGATTGCGATCCTGACCGCTCTGACAGAAATCATCATTCATCAAAGTAAATGTAGTGTTTTCGCTATTTGTATGTATTATTATTTTATTATTACAGTTTTCTGTCACGTTACCTAAGTTTTTTTTTCTTATTCCGTAGCCATGTTTATAGGAAAAACGAAAAGGAAAGTCAAATTCAAATTTTTGCTAAGTTTTAATTGTGTTCCAAATTCTGAAATTTAAACTCACTTGTAGGTACTATTAATTTATTACCATTTAGTAAAATCTTGGTATAAAAGTTCTAATTAGGACTTTTTTAAATTTGGAATTTAATATGCATCGTATAATTCAATAAAGCATGCCCTTTATTCAATTCTGAAACAACGTAGAGACATTGAAGAAACAATGAATAAAAACCTTGGATTTTTAGTTCTATTTTACGAGCTCTAAACCGACCTCAACTAGGGTCTTATTACGCATATATTTACGTAAAAGGTTCAATATAATAAACATGCCTTTTGACTTCTTGTCTACATAAAATGAGCCAGGTCAGAGTATTACAGAGTGATGTAACAGACTATAATTTTTCACTTGTTGAATTTTTACTACGAACATGTGGGTACTTTATTCGAGGTCCTTCAGGGTTTCCTTAAATGTTTTACTGAAGTCTCTACTCTGAAGCCATCCCTTAAAATAAATGATTCATGACTATCCTATTTGTTCTCACGGAATGACGTTCAGTATTGTTGAACAAACCACAAAAAGACTGTATTAATCCAAAACGATGCTTACGGCCGGTTAACATTTGTTGGAGATTTCTTTTAAAAACGCAAGAAAAACGAATCTCGAGAGCTATATTTAGTGAAATTAATATTAAGGAAAAAATTTACTATTTCATTCTGTACCAACCATCCGTCCAAGGCAAAAATAAATTTACTTTCTCATAAATTTCAACAAGCTTTCTTACTTAATAATGTTGGTTACAATTGTTGCACAATGCAAGTCAAGGTATTAAATGGAGAACAAAAGAACCACGTACATTGTTTTATTTCCGTTTTTTTATATATTTTAACTACTATTCAAATTATACGGAGCTTGGAAGTAGACCAACGAGGGGATCTCCATAAATTACGTCACAAGAACTCCATGATTAATACCGTGTCCCACCTTCCTTTTCATTTTATTGGAACAAAAAACAGATATCTGTCTAACTAAATACAACGATATATATGATTGTGATGTACTAAATTTAGAAATTCCACACACAGAAGTCAATAAAATGTTATTACAATTTATTTTTAATTAACTAAAAAAAATAAATCTAAATTAAAGTTCAAGTTTTGTCTTTTCATAATGCAGGAAGTAAAAAATATACCTATATGTACCTATTTATTACGCTCACCTCAATAACCCTTCCCTTAATAAAATTTATAGATAACCTCAAAGGTATCCATACTTTTCAACTGGATTTCATTTAAGAAGTATTGTTATACATACTGTATGCTCCACAGACCTTAGTTTATTACCTGTAAAAGAAAATACAAAATAAGTTATCTTTTACATGTTATAATATTCTGCTACGTACATGGACTTTAAACAGAACAGAATGCTTTCAGTAGTAATAGCTGCTTAAGGAGTTCTTTGTGTGGTGAAAGATATGGTAGACAATCTCAAGTCATATTAAGCACAGTTTCCGTTATGCAAGAAGGATATATTACGAAAAGAATGTACTCTAGAAAAATACTTATTTCATCGTGAGCAAAATGTATTTATGTGGTACAACAAAACTTATTCGTAATAACATTGTTTAAAAGGTTATGATCTGCCCTCTACAAGTTTGAAACGTCTGGAAATAGAAAGTATCGTAATGTTTTAAAACAATTTTACAGATTTGATAACACATTGCAGATAATGGTCATGGCTTGCTTCTATTGAACTCTAAATCCAACGGCTCAAAATGTTACAAAAAACCTGTGTTATTTTGTTAAGTTCATAACAATACAATTAATATTGTTTCTCATTGTCTATTCAAAAAGATTAATTATATCATTATTTTATTTATATTAAACAGGTTATTCAAATAATAAAATCAGTATCAGGTTTATATGATAAATGAGCGAGGTAGAAAAGAAACCCGAATAAAACTAACCCCACGATTATACTCGATCATTATTAATTTTATATTAATTAAATTTGACTGTTATATAAACTGAGTATGATAGCATCCTTAAATTAATGAGGGTGAGAAATCATATTACAGTCCTTTGGCTGTCGCTATTCGAGGAATCCATGTTACGGTGGCCATCGCAAGCCTTCTTTAAAATCCACACAGGGTTCGAAACAAATGAAAGTCGTTTATGAAACAATCTAATTCCGCATTTAAATCTCATTAATAGATGTTCTCTGGTTAAGGTAAATTGAGTATATCCGCTAGAATCAGACGCTAAAAGGTATTATTCCTGCATTTACAATCAAATAGCAGTTGATCTTACCTTTGAATTTAAACAAAAATTCATTCTCCCGCTTTCGTTTACATTCCATTGTCAAGGAATCCCTCTTCCATGCAGGGCTCAGAGTTTTCAAGCCACTTATTTAGAGTACACACTCTTAGCATTCGCATCAAAATCAACAATTTCGTGATTTCATTCTAATATTTTACCTTCTTTATTTGTTTGTTGACTATTCGTGTTATTTTCTTAATGGATATCGAAATTCTTTACACATTGTTGCATTAGTTTATTTCTTCGTTGTTATTTGTCTGCTTTTATTTTTTAACAAAGAGCTCACCACTTATTTCAGCGGTTGTATTTCGGTCGTACCCAGTATATATAACAGTCGAATTGACTGTACTCTCCCTTTCTAATGGTCGAATATAGTCGTGGGGTTGGTTTTATTCGGGATTTCTTTTCGACCTCGCTCATTTCTCATATAAACCTGATACTAATTTTATTATTTGAATAACCTGTTCAATATAAATAAAATAATGATATAACGAATTTTTTAATAGTCAATTATAAACAATATTAATTGTATTGTTATGGCTACAACAATCCATATAACATGATAGCTCTGTTTGTGTTGTATACTAGTTGTCCCTCGCAAACATCTGCTATTGGGCGTAGCGTGATGTTATAACAGTGTGATTAAATTTGTTTACCATAGGTACGAAACGTTGGGCAATAGAAGTTATCGTAACCGTTTAAATAATTTTATCGCACGTAAGATAGTTTCGGAGGTCATCGTGAGCAAGAGAAAATCCTTACTATTTTTTGAAATGTTAACTTGTCGTTGTGAAATATTCAATTTATTTCATGAAATCTAAAAGTAAAAAATAATAAGCGAGAAAAATAGTATAGTTCTTCAGATTAATTATAACAATATGACGTGGTTGTTTGCTCTTTACTTTGCGCACAAACCAAATAACTCATTTCCTGCGCGTTCAAAATGCACAAAGCTGAGTTCCTATTAGCTGCCTATCCACTTAAACCATTATTTTTAACCTATCTTTCAATAAATTTACACTTCTTTATCAGTCAATATTATTTTTGCAAACACGAGATCAAAATGATTATGGAGTTTATTAAGTTCATTGAAAGGAATTTAAATTATGTGCAACAGGAGGGTGAGACGACCCTAATCAGCCGCAATATAGGTCACGGTATAGGCAAATTACGAATCTTTGAAAAAAGTTTAAAGCTATTATTTCTGTAAATTCTATAATTTTATTGTTCAACTTCGATTTCGTTATTCTTCATTACAGTCCAACGGTAGAAACTCGAAGTTACAATTATAATTTTACACCGAATTTAATAGATTTTATTTGATGAAAGGAACAAATTAAATTCTGAAGGACTGAACGCTTCCCTTCGATATTCATAATGCTTATTGGAGACACTTTACGCTATAAGTGTTTAATTTATTTAGAAATGAAAAGTTCAATTTAATTCTAATATTAACATTTAAGACTTCGTGGAAAGTAATTGTAATGTAGTTTGGCATTTACAATAATTTATTTTTTTGTATATCATATGCATAAAACAACAATCGATTTTAATATATAATATATGTTAGGCATAATAGACGGACTTACTCATATCATACTCATCATCATTAATCGATTGCAGTCCACTGCTGGACATGGGCATCTCAGTTTATATCACTAATAAGACCGTAAACCGTGCTTTTGATATAGTAAATATAGAAAAATAGACCCACCAGGCAAAGGGGCTCTAAAGATGTGGAGTGGAAAATATTAAACGGACCGAAACGGAATCGTTTCATTTTCAGAAATAAAGATAATTTGAGTTTTATTTTTATTTTGTTACTTAATTATTAACTGACTATGAAATGAAGAGGTTTCAAATTAACAAAATTCTGTGCCTCAAGAAATCAACAAGAACTTTCTGATGTTTGGCTTCGTCGCGAGCGTACAAGAATATTCTTTTTTTTCGTAACAACATATATATATGTAAGAGTGTTTCTCTACACATATCTAGTTTTCACTTCTATTAACAGGCCCAAAGACTGCCCCGTATTTTTTACATTAGTATGTTAAATAAAAAGTAAATATACTGAAAACTAGTTGGGGTCTCTTAGAAATAGGGCAACGATCGAATCAAATACTGAACAAACTTAAAGTCTGTAGAAGGTCTTTTCTACAAAGTACATACATTAAATGCTACTAAATACTATTTACATAGATTTAGTCTTACTTATACTTGATCTCAGATGTTTAAGACCAACTATATCCCAAAGTTAAACAAAGAGTAATGATGTTTAATTTTCGTAAAATTCAAGTGTCAGTAAAATAATTAGCTATGAGCAATTTACACTAGCTATGCCCGGTACTTTGTACACGTGTCACTTGGATTTTTAAAGTTATTTTTACTTTTTCACCGTTTAAAACTTCCCTGGACTACGACAAATATTTCAAAACCAAAATCAGCTAAATCGACCTAGCCGTTCATAACTTTTACCGAGATAAACGAACAACAGCAATTCTTTTATATATATAAGATTATCAAAGCTCTCGCAGCTAAAAGCATTAAATATATTATTGTGTTAAATGCAACGGAATAGAAGACCTTACTAATCAATATTAACAGTGTATATTAATCTCTAATCAATAAAAGTTGAAATATAAGATAAAAAATATACGCACAATCAAAACCATAGAAAAATAGATAAGTTTCGATGCAGTATACAAATAAATCACAATTCCTTATCAAACCTATTTAGAATTTAATTTCCCGACACCGAAATGAGATACAATCTCAATGGAAATGTATTTCTGGAATGTCAGACTAAAAGTACTCCTCTCTTTTGGTAAAATTATGATTGTGGCGCAAATAAAAGCCAAATATTTTAGACCTGTGCCTCGCTCTCATTGTTATTATTTACAGCCGACCAGGGAAAATAAAATACCTAGTCTACGAAAGACATTCTAGAAAATAGTTTACTAAGATTATAAATTTGAGATGTTACAGTTGTGTTTATAAAATATTAACTGACAAATATAAGCCCATTGATTAAGAGTTAGGTAATGAACGAAAACGCACTTTTATCATGTTGTTAGAACATCTATCTAGTAGGAATAGATCCGTTGTTTCAATTTCCAATCTATACCCGCTCAATTTCTTTTTTTGATGTTCTAGATAATAAATAAATGAATATTCCGGACATCTAACACACAACGACATCTAGTCCCAAACTAAGCAGAGCTTGTGTAATGGGTACTAGACAACTGATATTAATACTTATATAGTTTTTTTTGTAAATACATACATGTTATACATAGAAAACACCGAAACTCCGAAACAAATATTTGCAGGACATACAAACATTTGGTCCGACCCGGGAATCGAACCCGAGACCTCAAGCTTAGCAGTCGCATACGCTACCACTACACCACCGAGGCAGTCTTATAATACACCCTTCTTGTCTTCACTTCACCTTTAAAGTGATAAAACTGGATTGTACCAACCCTGTATGATTTATACATTAGTCTAGAATCATCTTGCTCTGTATGTAAGTACTATGAGAACTATGCAAAAATGTTTTTGAATTTAGGTAAAAGGTTTTGAATTTCGGTATTTAATTTTGATATTACATAAGACATACATAAGATGTGTTTGAGTTAAATCTATTTTAGTAATAAAATTCGCCTCACAATAGATTCCGCCAGAGTAGACGGTCAATAAAAAGACTAGATTTTCGTACTCAATCAAGGCTTTAAAATTATAAGCAATCGTTCTCGAGAACGATTGTTGGGCGAAAGTGGGTGATGATTGAGTGCTATAATTTTATTATACACTTTTTAGTGTATTCGTTTATATTTCATTTTATGGTCATGAAGTGTCGTAAACACCTATGGTAATCGTTTTTGGGAAGTCTGTGCCTTTAAATTCTACAACTACTGAAAACTAGATCAACGTTCGAATTCAGTTCGCCCTCAGGGAGGTGCAATGTCAGTCGCTCCGTGGAAAAACTGATATTGTGGTAAACCGATTGACACGAAACAAATAATCTTGGGAATATTCAAGACTAGGTAAAGAGAACACGTTTATATTTCCTTGTTTCATTGGATTGGTATAGAACAAAAGAGAGAGATGATTCACATTTCAAAAAAGTGTCCCCTTGGCGACGAAAATCTAGAATAGACAAACAAGCCAGAAAAACTATTAAAGGTTAAATTGCCTTTTTTTCAAAAGATAAACGCAAAGCTTAATTTGAGAATATAATATTATCATTTTGTTTTTTGTAGCAAAATTCTTTGAGTTAAAAGTATAATTGTATGGCATGCTTCAATGTTGACATCACATGATTTATGAACACTTTAGTCAATTGACCCTTTGATACACATCACCATTACAATATTTCTGATAGAGATCTTATTACAATCAAAGACGTATATTTGTCAAGAGCAGAATGTATTCACCTAATTGTTAGCTCATTGATATTTACGTGTAGTTGAGGTTACGTGATGTACAGTTTTAATCGCTCCTTGAAGCTTAGTAACAATTAATGTTTATCTATTATCAATACTAGGCAAGCATAGTTTATTGCTTATTTACCGTGGGAGAGCCACGCTTCGACCGGAGTGATACCACGGCCTCACAGAAAACCGGTGTGAAACAGTACCTGCGTTGTGTTTCGTCGAGTGAGTGAGGATACCGGAGGCCCATATCCCAACCCCTCCAGTACAAGGTGAAACTCACAATCTCAGAATTTTATAGCCTTGCCATTTAAAAAACGTAAATGTTATTAGAAAACTAATTACATGTTTAGAATGACGTCCTTTAAAATTGTACATCGAGAAACGAGGTTAAACATTTGTATCTTGACTAGGCCCAGTAGTAATATTAGCTGAATCAATATAACTTATGTTGTACTTATAAACACAGAATCATTCTTATATAACAGTCAACGGAAAATACAACATATTAGGTCTTTACCTATGAAATTGCCGTTTTGTATGCAATAAGTGAAAGTACTTATTTTTTCAAACTTTTTTATTTCTGTTATTCGAAGTAATCACCCATGCAATCGACGCATCTTTGCCAACGCATTGGCAGTTTATTGATGCCCTTCTTGTAAAAATCAGCTAGACGGGAGGCAACAAACTCTTCAAAGGCATTTTGTACTGCCTCTCGGGAATTGAATTTTTTACCCACTAAAAAGTTGTCTAAACTTTGGAAAAAGTAATAGTCGGTAGGTGCAAGGTCTGGTGAGTATGGCGGATGAGGGAGAGCTTCCAACCCCAGCTCTTGCAGCTTGGAGACTGTCTGTTGCGCAGTATGGGGTCGCGCGTTGTCGTGAAGGGGACGACCGATTGACCAAAGCTGGTTGCCGATGTGCAAGCTTCTCCATCATTCTCTCCAGTTCTTCATAGTACACATCTGCATTAATGCTCATGCCGTTTTGTAAAAAGCTGTGGTGAATCACACCCGCACTAGACCACCAAACAGTGACCATCACCTTTTTAGGGGTCATTTTTGGTTTAGGGCATTGCTTTGGTGCTGAACCAGGGTCTAACCAACTTGATGAGCGCTTTCGATTGTCGAACAGAATCCATTTTTCGTCGCAAGTAACTATTCGTTTCAAAATTCCTTCATTTCTTTGCCTGTTGAGCAGCGAAAGGCAGGTCTCGACGCGTACGTTGCGCTGGCGATCGTTAAGGTCGTGGGGCACCCATCTATCAAGCTTTTTTACCTTGCCAATTTGTCGCAAATGGATCAATATTGTTTTGATGCTTACATTAAAAGCTGCTGCTAGCTCAGCTGTAGATTGAGTTTCGTCAGCTTCCACAATCGCCTTTAATTCATTATTGTTAACCAAAGTCTCCGGACGACCACGAGCTTCATTTTTCAAGTCAAAATTTCCAGAACGGAACCGGGAAAACTAATAAAGCGTTGTGCGTTCGTTTGTACAGTTCTCCCCGTAAACGTTTTTGATGTTACGTGCCGTTTGTGTCGCGTTGGTGCCACGACGGAACTCATATTCCATAATTACACGAATTTTTAAAGTACCCATTATGACGAAAAATGTTCAAATGTAATGAAAATACAACGCTAATCAAAAAACAAAAGACTGAGTTTGTAAATAGAATGTCATGGTTTTAAAACAAAATTAATTTGAATTTAGAATACAGAGCCATTACAAACTTTTTTTTATTTGAAATGACCAGTACTGAAGAAACGCAATTTCATAGGTAAAGACCTATTATCTGTCAGTATTTGTAATTGATATTCCTTTATAGTAATAAATTGCAATCTACAAAAAAAATCTCAATACAATAGCATACAAAACCAATTATTTTTATCAGAACAAGGAAAACCAGGTCTAAAATCGTCTTTATCAAAATCCAGTCAATCTATCCATACAAAAATGAAATATTATAAGACATTTAAATAAAAGATTCAGCTTTCAATTCAAAGTTACCGTAAAATATTAGGTGTTTGCAATGTTCCATTCATTCGTTACTCGTTTCGTCCCCTGGGCGAAGCCTGCAATCCGGGGAGATTACCCCGGCTTTTGCCCGGTTCGAAAACCGGCTAAGTTCGAAGTTTGGAACCTATTGAGCTACTTTCCTTTGAGAGTGAGGATGTGTCGTTGAATGTATGTGTTCAAAAAGTTTTTAAAAGCTCTTTGTGTGGAAATCTATCGAACGGTGCGTTGTTTCTTTTTAGGATTATTTTAACTGCACTTTCGTGTAAACTAAATGCAGCCTGCTCCTTGAGTCTTACTTTTCATTAAAAAGTTTTTGCTAGTTTTTTTAGCGTTTGTTGTTATTAGCATCACAACAGTAACAACCTGAACGATAGTCTTAAGTTTCACAGAAACATTTCTATAAATAAGTGTTAGACCAGTAACAATTTCAACAAAAGTAATTAACGTTTAACTTTTATTTTTTTTTATGAACTCATGTGCAAACCCTAGAAACATTTGTTTTAAAATTGGCACATTTAAATAAAATTATTAAAATTCCACCATTACATTATTGGTACTAATAATTACTAGAATTAATAAATCAACATCATCTTATATACATATATAGTTTGACCAGCTGACCCACGCAACCTCGTTTGTGTCTTATACTGCCCGTAGCGTGAAAATTTTCCCTGTTTTTGAAACATTCTTCATTGGTGCTCCGCTCCTATTAGTAGTAGCGTGATGGTATAGAGCCTATAGCCTTCCTCGATAAACGGACTATCCAACACTGAAAGAATTTTCCAATCGGACCAGCGATTTCTGAGATTAGCGCGTTCAAACAAACAAATAAACTCTTCAGCTTTATTATTAGTATAGATACTCTCTTGTAATAATCTCAGATCGTATGAAGGCAATTAACCAACAAGTGCACATAGACTGGCAATTACTGGGGTACCTATAGATGTTGTAATTAAAGTTCTCATTTTGTGATGAAGTGTGATATATCTTTATATACTACTACTTTGTACTCTGTAACGTTAATTTTTGTTATATCATAAGGGCCAATATAGCTCGTTTGCCCCTTAAACGATCAGTCTAATCCTCTGTTAGTAAGTACCACCCCCCAAGGTCAGTTAAGTGTCAAAAGTGCTTAGCCATCTTATGAGTTCCTCCAACTAGAGTCAGGGGAAAAGTTTGGCCTCCGGTAACCGGTAATTAATTGGTAAAAATCAATAAAAAAGTTGTGTAATAGTATTCTATATGTGATTCACACCTAAACACGATGAAAAAAAAACAAAGCAATACTAGGTTTATTCCGGATTCTTTACGGCTATTAAATTTTATATTAGGGAACACAAAATGCTCGACTCAGTAATGGTCCCGTATATTTTCATAGGGTGTAGTAATGTCAAGTCAGTTCCGGTTCGTCTGCCGCGCGTGGCGGTTGCAACTGTAGCGATGGCGACGCACGGAAGCGTACCTTCATTTGATGGTAATAAATGTACGCTAGTCATATATGTATATATATATATATATATTTAGCTATATTAACATTAACAGTATTCCACTTTCAGGAAATTTGATAATACTTATTATTTACACATTTTACTGATATTGTTTCCTTAATTTTCTTCAACAGTACCACTTTCGCAATTAAACATGAAATACTTTTCTATGTTTTATAAAAAATTAAACTCAGAAAGGTAAATAAACAAATAAAATCCTCTTGTATCGTTTTCAAGACTATATATAATATAAACCTTACTTACTGCTTGAACTTTTTTATACCAACTGGTGGCCAGTTTCAAATGATTCCAATCCATTCAAGACTACCTGCGAGTGATTGCTTCAACCGATATGACCGTCTAATGGAGTTTATTTTTCTTGTGCATTTTATATTATCTATTATCTTGTATACAAATAAACTACTATCTATGTATCCTGCCCAGGACCTAGTTATTTAGTGTATTCTAGTCTTTGCAGTAATTAAACATAGGTTGGAACCAGAGAAATCAAGGCCAAACGGGGGGTTAACACAACACAACACAATAACGTTTAAGAACGTATAAGATGTCAGAAAGTATAAATCTCGACAGTAATTATTTACCATAAAACTTTATACAACAAAATAAACAACAAGACAAATGTTTAATGTTTTGGGGCGTACCTACTTTATGACCCATTTATCACAGTGGTAAAGCCCTTGGCACTACATGGATCTTTGTGCTAAAAGAACACTTGAATATCGTTTTATTTAATTGCAGAGTTCATAATGTAATCTGATTTAACCATAAAAGAGTGATGCTTCGACATCAAAAGGCAGACTCAATTAAGTGATACTAGAGTCTCACAGAAGATTAATGTTTAACGTTTCTATCTTCGACTGAGGGAGTAAGATTATAGAAGAAAATTTATCAATGAATCCAAATTAATACATATACTAATATTATAAATTCGAAAGTAAAAGTTGCTTCTTGTCTGTCTGTCTATCTGTTTGTTAAACTTTAACCGCTTAACCAATTTGTATGAATTTCAGTATAGCAATAGAATTCACTTTGGAGAGAGACATAGGTTACCCTTTGTTGCGATAATAGACAAATACGTGTTAAGCCACAGGCAATAACTAGAGAAAAATATATCTGCTTCCTCAACCCCTTCAATCTACTGCAGTAGTCCTTCTCTTATCGTATCCCTTTTATTTATTCCAAAGTGTTCTCTACTCTTATTTTATTTCAAACGGATCCTTTCCAAGGAAACAGAGTCGAGTGGGCATCCAGTCTTATAGGAAAACTTGTCCAATATTACTCAATGGTGGTGATTCTGTTGTTGTCATCACTAAACTAAAAACCACTAAAATTTGTTGGTGGATTATATACTTTAATCTCATCTTTTAACAGTCCATTTTGAAATATATCACATATCATCACCATAATATCATTTAAGAACAAATTTTAGTGAATTTTAGTTTAGTGATGACAACACGGGCTGCGTACTGCCCAAGACCGGGATAGTTGGCGCTCCTTGGGGGAGACCTACGTCCAGCAGTAGACTACAAATGGTTGAAATGATGATGATGATGACAACAATAGAATCACCACCATTGCCCGACTCCATATAGAATTAAAATATATTAATACAAAAATTATGATAGCTTTTCTTAAAATATTTGTAGATAATTTACCACTGAAAACTAAATGAAATCAACATAATTATTACAGAGTATTATTTTAATAATTGTTTTAAAATTGAGTCTATAGTAAAGATAGAAATCCTCAGTAAATATTGTAGGTTTTCAAATCTGTTTCTGCGTCTTCGAATCTCTTCTTTACGCTTAATTACCAATCATTTACTTTAGCACTCAGCCTATTCTCATTAGGTAAGATGTTTTCTGGTTTGGTTTTCAAGTTTAATTATATTATTATTGCTTAAATAGAATTTGTTTTAGTTCAACTTGAGCCGAAGGCTGGAAGCCTTTTATTAGGTTACATTGTTTTGATTTCAAACCTCTGTTTTGCCAATGCCTACAGTTTAAATTGGTCCTTTAATTATATTTGTCCTGTTTACCATAACAAAATAACGTAGCTGGGAAAATCTTCGAAAATACTAGATATTCCTTCTTAGACTTTCTCGTGATTAAAATAAAACAAAAATATAAGGTTTTATTTATTTGAATACGATTAAACGAATTAAAATGTAAGTAGAAACAGAAGCATGGAACTTCACTGCCAATGATAGGTATCTGGAACGAAATTCGATTAACACCTACTAAAGTTCCAACTTTGCCGACATCAACTCAATTGAGGCTATCGGTTCGTCTAACTTTTTGCGTGCAGAGCCAGGTGTCAGGTGAATTAAGCAATACTTTTTTAAATATTTGAGATAAAAAGGTTTTCACTCAATTTTTATGAATATTAATAGTTCTCTTTTTTTGAAATGAGAATACTCAAAATATTTTATTTACCAATAAACTAAAACTAAACGTCTCTTCAAAGATTGAAAAGCAATAGGAAATCAGACTGATAGTGAGTATTCCTTTTCAAGTTCATTGTTGAAAAATTCGCTACCAGGAAATAACAAATGCACAGAATCAGAGCCATTTTATTTGTGAACAATGGTGTACTACGGGGCATTACGGGTCAGAGAAGTGGTCAAATAGTACCAACCTGTAAAACAGCCTTTGTGCAAACCTTTTTTCGGGTGAATTTGTAAGCTCTAACGATGGCATAGAAAACTATTGAGGTGTGTAGTGATAGAAATGGATAGAGAAATTTGTTGTCTATATCCTGCAGGCAAAACTAACACCAGTTTCTGTACAAATACCTATTCGTCTCATCATCAACAGTATTTTACTGACCACTGGTCAATATACGCCTCTCCTTAGATTTGTTCTACTGTTAATCTATGTATTTTTCCATTATTATGTAGTCATTTATATCAACCTATCACTACCCACTGTTAAACAAAGACTATAATAGCAATAGGCTCCAATTATGTTTTTTTTTTTTTCATTTTAAAAAAGACAACTGCCACATTAGGAATAAACATCCTGTGTCGTGGGGGACTTTACAAACATACATGAAACGGACACAAAGAACATCCAGACTCGGGACAACAATTCGTGAATCACACAAAGTGTTGTAGGTACCACGTGGGATTTGAACCCACGGCACTTGGCGCAGTAGCAAGCGGCATGGCGACCGCTGACACCACTCGGCCAACCGTGCAGTCATGTTGGAGGTGGTAGAATCCATAAAAAAAATAACAAAGACAATGAATGTGGACTGCCCAAGACTGGGCTAGTTGGCGCTCCTAGGTTCGTTTAGCAAAGTCATTACATAGTAATAATTTAAAATAGTATAAAGATATAAATACGAAAAGGGAATACCAAAATCCGTGTTATTTATTGTTCATTCATTTTTTTGCACAATTTAATGATAAAAATAAGTTACATGAAATTTAATTTTAATATTGTACTCACACTTCAATCGCATAGATTTCAAAGTTAAAAAGACATTATTCAACATATTTTTGTTCCTGTAAAAAGTAAAGAAATATTGCTCCTTATAGCGCCTTCGTATAATTTAATGTCACTGGTTGGTAAGGGTTGGGTGAAATGAATTGGAAAAACCTTTTATGAGTGAATGGATCCACTTAGATGCGTAACTCCCTAAGTAATGTGTGGCATGATTTCCAGATGAATCAGGGGTAGTACCGATTATCTACACTAAAAACGGAAAGGGTTTGGTCCTTCACTTCACAATTGAAATGCACTACACTTTAAATTTATTTCCCTTAAAAATACAAATTTCCTTAGTGCTGTATCTGGGAAGATACATAAAAGTTGTTTTCTTTAATGTTTTGCCGGGCTATTTCCGCACTAAGCCTCTTAATTGCGCTGTTGTACGTGGGTTTGTCATCTTCTTATTCCAACCACAGAGCAAGACTAGAGCAGGCCTAAATGATTTAGCTGGTGTGTAGTCCTCCCTGCCCGGTTTTGGTAGGAAGACTACCTTCACCTCACTCCTCAGTTTTGGTATGTATTTGTATGCTATACAAGCCCTATAGATAGGTATTAGATGCCTGACTATCTCTTCGGGATGCCACTGTAGTTGTGCTGGAAAACTTCATCCAGCCCCTAGGATTTAAAGGGTTCAAAGCCTTCCAGCTTGACTTGATCCGCGGTTACTACGTTGTTTGCGACTTTTCATTCCTAGGTTCTTGGTGTGCTGTGTTTTTTGTAGTGTCATTTACTGTCTTAAGTAATTTGACAACCAAGGAAGTGTGTATCTAACAATATTGCACTGATCTCACCGTTTGTGTAGGTGCCATCTTTATTTTTATGGGAGCCTGGGAGGTTTAGGTCACTCTTAGTCAGGATATTGTTTATTTTTGCAGCTTAGTTTGTTGAATTAATACTGCTATAGAAGTTACACCAGGCCTTCGTTCTTCAAAACTTCTTGTAGTGATTTAGTGATGCCTTATATTTATTCTAGTCCTCTATGTTCCAGGAATTTTTAGCTTTGTTGAAGAATGTCCTAAGTCCGAAGATTAGTAAACTGGATGTACGGTTCAAACCTTTGTAGAAATTACGCTTAATGTTGTAAAAAGATTAACCTTGATAAATTTTATACCAAGACTATCGTCATTCTCTTTACCTTTTTGGTTTGCATAAACTTTTGGTTGATTCAGTCATCGTTGAGAATTTTTTTTTTCATTTTAATGACCAAAACCACATCATAATATGATCAACCTTATTATGAAATACAATTATTTTTGATGATGTACATCGGCAACCACATCATAAAGTGAGAAATTTTACACAAACATGTACAGTTATATTGCTAATTTTTTATTAATTTTTTTACAAACAATAACTGTGTACTTATACATAGATGCAGATGTCTATTTGCAAAACAATATATAATACTAAGGTCAAAAATACGAAAAAGAAATAACACCCCAAAAAAACAAGTAATCTTAGAAACTTCGTTACACTGTTACAAAACAGGTTTAATATTTCATAGAAAGGTTAGATCTGATATTGACGCTAGCCTCAGTCTATAAAAAAGTTTTATATGGAATGTTTGGCAGGCAAACGTATGTTATTTGTGGGGACATAGTCAACGATGGATGATATTGCAAAACTTTGAACACGAAAGTAAACTAAAAAGAACATGTAGTCTGTGCGTTTTACATAGGTGGAAACTGGTGGTATTTTGTAGAAGTGAGTCGAGTGTTTTATGCTGAATGTACGAGTTTCATGGGACGATAAAATAAATTTACCGAGGGCAATAGTAAATTGCATATTATGTAAATAGTGAATTTGGCTGTATGTCATTGTGATATCATCTCACTAACATTGTAACTTGTATTTTGCATATTGAGATAGAATTCGATTTGAATGATGATGTACGTTTTACATTTAATCGTAATGTTATATTTAAAAAAAGTTAATTAATAATCATTTTAAATATCATGAACTAAAAAAATATTTTTAGAATTAGATACTTTTAGTTTCCATTCATGAATAGAGGAAACGTAGTATAGTAGTAAATTTTAGAGACAGATAACTAACAACGAAACGTATGAAAAGAAAAATAATATTCAGAAATAAATTAAGAACTTGACATTTTTAATGAAATTATTTTATAGAATATAGTTAACTTAGAATTCATTTAGAACCAGGAATTTCAATGACATATGTCTATGATAAATATCACAAGCTTTACAAATATAGAAATTAAAGAGAAAACCCTTGCTACAAAGTAATTGAAAGCGTTCCCTGCTAAGTAATAACTGCGTAAGTTTTTAATGGATATAAACTCAAATTACGACCAATCTTAATTACAAAACTTCGCGCCCAAGTCAAAATCACAAAGTTCTTGTTTAAAGAAGCCTGTTTACGCACACAGTATTGAGCATTGGGCCTTTGCCAAACGCCTATCAGACGCAAAACGTAGGAAGGAAGGAAACCGTCACATCATGCAGAATTAGAATTACATTCTGACGGCTAGCTTTTGTTCGGCTACGACCGGACATTGCTCCGCCATACTAACTACGTCAACAACGAACCTACTTCCACAAGAATCTTGGCAAAGTAATATTAAATGTTATCTTAAACAAATGAAGTTCAAGTTGCAGAAAGAAGAAAGACAGACCACATTATCTACAGCTGTGATAGATATACTTTATGTTAGATATTATGTGAATAATTTACATCTACTATAAATGATGGTCTCCTAGCCGATTACGGCTACAGCGGTCAGTCTGAACGGAGACCAGCCAACTGCACAGGAGATATTATAGTGCACAAGTGTGTGCGTAAACAAAGGCGCACTCTCTGTTCCCTCTCTGGCCTCTCCGAGGCACGGGGGTTCAGACCCCAGCACTTCCAAATTCCGACCTGTTATTAAGTATTTCTATAATCAGAAAAACTCAATAACACTTTTGGCCGGATTTCGAACCTGAGACCTCTTGATTGACAGTCGCATACGTCAACCGCAGTTTATTTAATTGTTTACCTCTTTCTACTTTAAATATAGTGTATAAAAGTGTAATAAATGCATCTTATTGCGTATCTATAAATACTATGGTACTTGTAAGTTGAGTGCCTGTAAGAGATTGTCTCCGATCGATAAGGCCGCCAATTGTACTTTTTTTATTAACTTATTCCAGGACATTTTAAATGACATAAAGTGTAGTATTTATTGAATAAATAAAAGATTTCAGAGCAAACGCAAACAAGTATATTAAATAAATTATCAAAAGTATATATTAGGTCTTTACCTATGAAATTGCCGTTTTGTATGCAATAAGTGAAAGTACTTATTTTTTCAATTTTTTTTATTTCTGTTATTCGAAGTAATCACCCATGCAATCGACGCATCTTTGCCAACGCATTGGCAGTTTATTGATGCCCTTCTTGTAAAAATCAGCTGGAGGCATTTTGTACTGCCTCTCGGGAATTGAATTTTTTACCCACTAAAAAGTTGTCTAAATTTTGGAAAAAGTAATAGTCGGTAGATGCAAGATCTGGTGAGTATGGCGGATGAGGGAGAGCTTCCAACCCCAGCTCTTGCAGCTTGGAGACTGTCTGTTGCGCAGTATGGGGTCGCGCGTTGTCGTGAAGGAGCAGTGGGGACGACCGATTGACCATAGCTGGTTGCAGATGTGCAAGCTTCTCCATCATTCTCTCCAGTTCTTCACAGTACACATCTGCATTAATGCTCATGCCGTTTTGTAAAAAGCTGTGGTGAATCACACCCGCACTAGACCACCAAACAGTGACCATCACCTTTTTAGGGGTCATTATTGGTTTAGGGCATTGCTTTGGTGCTGAACCAGGGTCTAACCAACTTGCTGAGCGCTTTCGATTGTCAAACAGAATCCATTTTTCGTCGCACGTAACTATTCGTTTCAAAATTCCTTCATTTCTTTGCCTGTTGAGCAGCGAGAGGCAGGTCTCGACGCGTACGTTGCGCTGGCGATCGTTAAGGTCGTGGGGCACCCATCTATCAAGCTTTTTTACCTTGCCAATTTGTCGCAGATGGATCAATATTGTTTTGATGCTTACATTAAAAGCTGCTGCTAGCTCAGCTGTAGATTGAGTTTCGTCAGCTTCCACAATCGCCGTTAATTCATTATTGTTAACCAAAGTCTCCGGACGACCACGAGCTTCATTTTTCAAGTCAAAATTTCCAGAACGGAACCGGGAAAACCAATAAAGGGTTGTGCGTTCGTTTGTACAGTTCTCTCCGTAAACGTTTTTGATGTTACGTGCCGTTTGTGTCGCGTTGGTGCCACGACGGAACTCATATTCCATAATTACACGAATTTCTAAAGTATCCATTATGACGAAAAATGTTCAAATGTAATGAAAATACAACGCTAATCAAAAAACAAAAGACTGAGTTTGTAAATAGAATGTCATGGTTTTAAAACAAAATTAATTTGAATTTAGAATACAGAGCCATTACATACTTTTTTTTATTTGAAATGACCAGTACTGAAGAAACGCAATTTCATAGGTAAAGACCTTAATGAAACACGGTGAGAGGTTGTTCAAAGACTAAAGATTTATTGTCATAGGTACATAGACAATAATTAAATATCGGGTAGTTACAGAATAGTTGTGAACAGATGGCTTTAGATATATATTGAACATAATATTATTTTGATAACTATTTTAACACCTCCACTTATCAAAATAATCTAAACCATAAAAACAACAAAAAAAAATACAGCCATCAAACAAATCAGTAAATGCATACCTAGCTACTTAAAATATATTATCTTTTTTATACATACTATTAAGTCCTATATTTATATCCAGATCACACAATAATATGCATACCTAGTTTTTTCACAAAATAGTTATGTTTGACGCTACTCAAGCCTTTAGTTAGTAGGTCCGCAGGCATTTCAGATGTTGGCAGATAAACTATCTTAACATGCCTGTTAGCAACCGCTTCTCTAACAAAATGGTGACGCACATCGATGTGCTTGGTTCTCTTATGGAACAATGGATTCTCTGTCAACTTCTGAGCTCCCTGATTGTCATTGTGCAACGTTATTGTATAATTACAAAAATTCACAATCTCATTTAATAAGTTCTTTAAATATATAGCCTCCTTACAAGCCTCAGTTATTGCCATATATTCGGCTTCTGTACTGGACAAAGCTATAGTTTGCTGTTTTTTACATTCATATGAGATAACAGATCCTGAAAGCCTAAAGTAAAAACCTGTATAAGATTTTCTATCTAAAGTATTTGAGGCCCAGTCTGCATCGACAAAACCCTCTAAATTACAATCATCTTTAGTAAACATAAGCCCATAAGATTTAGTTTTGCTTAAATATTTTAAAATTCGTTTTGCATGTTTCCAATGTATGAGTGAATTACAATTATTAAATTGGCTCAAAAAACTCACACTATAAGAAATATCTGGGCGAGTTAGGACACTTAAATACATTAAGCTTCCTATTAATTGTTGAAATGGGTATTGTTTACAAACTTCAACACTTTTCTCTAGTTTTAAATTATTCTCAATGGGAGTATCAACACCATTGCAATTTGTCATATTGAATTTTTTTAATATATGTTCCACAAAATGTTTTTGATCTAGTGAAATACAACCATTTTTATGCATTTGAACTCTAATGCCTAAACATTGTTTTAACTGCCCCAAGTCTTTAATCTTAAACTTTTGCATTAGTACATTCTTAATCTCATTTACCATATTTTGACAATTAGAAAATAGAAAAAAATCGTCAACAAAAATTGCTATTATAATTAGCTTCTTTTCAGACCTTTTTATATATAAACATGGTTCTAATTTTGACTTAACAAAGTTACACTTTAATAAACAATCATTTATTCTTATATTCCAAGCTCTGGCCGATTGTTTCAAACCATAAATTGCACGTTTTAATTTAAGTACACAATTTTGTTTACAATCCAAGTTAGGAGGAGCATGCATGTAAACATTTTCATTAAGAAAACCATTTAGGAAAGCTGTAATGACATCCAAGTGATTAATTTTAAGATTAAGTTTCACACTTAATGCAAATAAAAGTCTTAAAGTAGAGTAACGAAGCACTGGTGAGTATGTCTCAGTATAGTCCACGCCTTCTTTTTGAGTAAACCCTTTTGCAACCAGTCTAGCCCTATAACGCACTTTATTATCACTTTCAAACTTTTTCTTAAAAATCCACTTACACTGCACAATTCTATCAGCTTCTTTCCTGTCAACAAATTCCCATGCTTGATTATCCTCAAAAGCCTTCAGTTCTTCTGTCATCGCCTGTTCCCACAGTTCCTTCTCCGGTCCATTCATTGCTGTTTCATAACTCAGTTCTTCACCACATGATTCCACCTCATCTACCATGCACAGATTGGAAAAGCCGAATCTTTCTACTGGCTTTCTCTTGCGCTTACCAAGCTCTTCAAAGTTTTGAACATTTTCTTCTAAAGTAGATTCTAAGGTAGACTCATTATCATTTTCATACACTGATTGATATGAATCCTCGTGCGAACTTGATTGGTCATAGATGTACGTAGGATCGTTATCATCCATAACTGAATTTTCTGACATGCTACTGTCTTCTTCTGAGTTTTCAATTCTCTCTAACATTTCTTCTTTGTTTTCTAATGTTTGTTTTTCATTGTTTACTACTACCTGAGCTGTGTCCGATTTTTCTTTCTCTATTATAATGACATCCCTGCTCGTAGTAATCTTTCTAGTTTTGGGGTTATATAATCTGTAACCTTTGACGTTATCTGGGTAACCAACTAGAATTAATTTGTCAGCTTTCCTATCCCATTTTTGCCTTTGCACCTTGGGAACATGCACCATTACCTTACTTCCAAATATTTTGACATGGCTCAAATCTGGCTTCCTGCCTGTCCACTTTTCAAATGGTGTCATCATGCCTAAACTGGCAGCTGGCGTTCTATTAATTAGGTATACTGCAGTATTTACTGCTTCACCCCAAAAACTTTTGTCAAGATCTGCTTCAAACAATAAACATCTAGCCCGTTCAACTACAGTTCTGTTGAACCTTTCTGAGAGTCCATTCTGTTCTGGAGTGTGAGGATTAGTCTTCTGATGGATGATTCCAGTTTGTTTTAAGAAATGTTCCATCTCTCGTGAACAAAACTCACCTCCGTTATCGGTTCTCAATACTTTTATCTTGTTTCCTGTTTGATTCTCCACCAAAACGCGAAATTCTTTGAAATACTGGTATACCTGGTTCTTCTCCTTCAAGAAATAGACATAAGTCATTCTGCTGGCATCATCCACGAACAGAAGAAAATACTTTGCTTGACCAATAGATTTGGTCTCCATCGGCCCGCATAAATCTGAGTGTATTACTTCTAGCAGTATATCACTTCTATGATTAGCAGATGGGAAAGGGAAACGAGCTTGTTTGCCCTCACAGCACACTTCACAGTTCTGGATCCGAATGTCAGCTTTCTTGTCAAAAGTAACCCCTTCTACAGCACCTTCTTTCATTTTTTCTAAGGACTTAGTGTTTACATGTCCTAGCCTTCTATGCCACATTGTCATGGCCGATAATGCGTTCTCTGATCTTTGTATTTGTAACTTGTACACACCATTTGTTAATTTTGCAACACCTATGAGCTCATTATCTTGATTATTTATCAAACAAACATCCTTTTTAAACGATACTCTGTTGCCATTAGCTATTAATTGGCTTACTGATAATAAGTTTGTCGTGAGCTTCGGTATGTACAAAACATTTTTCACAATAACATCATACTGAGAACCATTTACATTCGTTGTTATCTGTGTTTCACCAACACTTACAACAGGCACAGTCATTTGATTTGCAACTACAATTTCTTTATTTTCATGCACGGGTCTATTTGTCAATAAACAGTCTCGACTTGCCGTCATGTGTGCACTTGCACCCGAATCGACGTACCAGTCTTCTATACTATAATTTCCGTTGAAAAACGCAGCACTGAAAGCATTGAAAGTTTTCTTTGTTTTTAATTCGGGACATTTATTTCTAAAATGGCCTATTTTCTTACAATTAAAGCACTTTATTTGTTTACTGCAGTTTGAACTTGCATTGTCATTATTTGACTTTGACGTTTGCGATTTGACACCGCGGTAAGTGCTGCCAACTTTCCAGCGCTGTTGTTTTGACCAAAATGCAGAATCTGTTCCAGTAGTGCCAACCTCTTCACACATGTCGAGCAATTTCGTCTTAATGACGTCAGCGCTAATGGCGATTCCAGAATGTTCGATCGCCATTATCATAGGTGAAAACTTATCTGAGAGTCCCGCCAAAAGTAATGATCCGATCCACTCATCTGTGATTTCAAATCCTGTCCCCTTCAATTTCTGCGCCGTTTCAACTATTTGAGATACGTAGGTTGTCATAGAATCGCAATTTTCAAGGCGAATTGAAATTAACGTTCGAAGCAAACTGATTTTTCGTTGATATCCGGTGTCATCGAACAATTGTTTCAATTTATTCCATACACCTTTTACTGTAGTCTCGCTTTTGATATGGGCGTATAATGAAGAGTCAATCGTCATCACGAGTTTTGCTTTGGCTTTTTTCATCTCGGCTTCACTGATTTCCGCTGGCAGGTTCTCCAAGTCAATTCCCTCAAGCAACATAAAATTAATTGTAGCAAATGCCCAATCATCATAATTTTCGCGACCTTTGAGTTTCGGCACATTGACTAGGTAGCCCGACGTCGACATATTACACTTTAGGACACAATTAAACAGAATAACTTTATATAATGTGGAAAAATGCGGGTCTGGGCCCATAACCTAATGAAACACGGTGAGAGGTTGTTCAAAGACTAAAGATTTATTGTCATAGGTACATAGACAATAATTAAATATCGGGTAGTTACAGAATAGTTGTGAACAGATGGCTTTAGATATATATTGAACATAATATTATTTTGATAACTATTTTAACAGACCTATTATATTTATTCAGTAAATATCGATTGAAACATAAACGTGTTTTATTTTGACAACTGTAAACATACATAAACACGCATAGGTAATTTTATACACCGGTCTTAATAACTTCCAACGGAGTTTGGAATAACTTTTCTCAAACAATAAACGCAACAGCCAAACGAATACGTATTAAAACGCAAAATTTTAGAGCAATTAAATGTGAAACGGAGAAGAGATTAATTTCAGTTTTTCTTCTCCTTTTATACTTTAAGTCGAGCAGTGAGAGGTTCAACATTAATCAACAAGGCATTTAAAAGATTTCATTTTGTTCTAAAAGATGCTGTTGCTTAAAAATGTAATTCAAAATTCACACCTTCATTTAAATCTGCCTATTTGCTTTTATATGTGGTACACAGTTCTGTAAAGTGTTAATTTAGTATATTATTTAGTTCCTTGCACACATATATGTGACTTAAGTGCTGGTAGCAGCCGATGTGACGACAGTTTTAACCTATTCGAACTCAAGAAACGGGAATCCGTCTAATGGGGGTGTAAGATTACGTTTTTTCATCGCCCAAGTAAGCAAAGACGATAAAAAGTTTTCCTTAAACAAAGTCGTAAATAAACTCAATCGAGAACGACTCCATTAATATAATTTGGAGTCGCCAGTGACCTGAAATAATAAGGAATGTGATAACGGGATTTGTTTACATACTTTATAGTACAAATATGATGTCGAGTCAGGGGTGGGTTACTAGACAACTAATATAAATACATTTTTTTTGTAAATACATACATATTATACATAGGCAACACCCTTTGAAGATCATACAAACATTTGATGCGACCCCGGAATCAAACCTGAGACCTCAAGCACAGTAGTTGCATACGCAACCACCGCGCTACCGAGGCAGTCAAGTCAGTTGAAAATAAACGTACTTTATTTTTATTCGGTTTAACCAGTTCTTACTTTATTTTTTCTCCTTTTACAGGGGACAAACGGCAGATGAGTCACTTTAAGGTTAGTCACTACCGCCGTTTATGGAGACGTACAACTCAGGAGTTACAGATTCATTACTGCAATTCAAGGTTGCGGGGTGGACCCCTCACCACGGAAGTAAAAGTACCGTAAGTAGATTGGGCTCATACAACTTATTTTATCTCAAATATTTTAGTCCATGCTTTTATTCTAATCATGTTTTCATGATAAAAACTAGGCTATGTGATTTTTAAAACTGTCGGTTAGCCCATGTCTATTCCAAAATGCATCATGATTCGTTTATACGTTCGTTCATCTTTACACACTTTAATGTTTACAATATTATTGTGATGTGTTGCTCAGGGTGCCATGGAAAGAACTATGCTTGGAGTTTCTCTGAAGGACAAAATTCGTAACGAAGTAATCCCTCAGAGAACTAAGTGAACCGACATAGCTCTGAAAGTTGTAGATTTGTCGCAGAATAGACAACCTCTAGAGCAAGCGTTTTTTTAGAATGGAGACCGCGTCTTAGTAACCGTAAAGTGGGACGACTTACGTAAGAGGGCTGGCAGCGACTGAATGCAGAAAGTAACAGACCGGGCTCTGTGGTGTTTCTTGGGAGAGGCTTATGTCCAGCAGTGGACTGCAGCGGGCTGACGATGATGTGTCTGAAGGATGTAATTGAATATAGTAAGGAAATTAAGAATGGACAGAAGGTAAATTTAATAGCCATTATTTTAAATAAATAATAAATAAATATTCCGGACATCTAATACACAACGCCATCTAGTCCCAAGCTAAGCAGAGCTTGTGTTGTGGGTACTAGACAACTGATATAAATACTTATATCCTTTTTTTTGTAAATACATACATATTATACATTGAAAACACCCAAACTTCCAAACAAATATTTGTAGATCATACAAACATTTGGTCCGACCCAGGAATCGAACCGGAGACCTCAAGCTTAGCAGTCGCATAAGCTACCACTACGCCACCGAGGCAGTATACTTAGATAGTACGATATAATATATATTGACATTTCCAAACAAGCTACATTATGGTCATGGGCATTGGCTTTACTACTGTGTAGATTATTAATTACTTTGTCTTTATAAGCTCCCTTAGGATCAGTAGACGGAATAATGATCGCCGTTCCTTTGTTAATTATGAACCTTCTGTCGGGTCGCCCTGTCTTTGAAGTTGTACTCTGATCTACATTAAAACCATATGTTTATACAGGATTACATATACTTTAAATATCTAGTGGATATACGTATAATCTTGATCCGAAACATTAGGGCAAAAAATAGGATTTTTCAAATAAATTTTCCCCATGTCGTTTAAATAGCACTCGGGTTAATAATTTCAGTTTCAATTGGAACTGAAACACTTTTTTGTCAGCTAATAACTTTATTATTTCTAAAAAGGGGTAGAGGTCGGCAGTATTGCAAGTCATAGGAGTAACAAATAGGATAAGTTTGGCAGTTAACACAAGAGCCTACTTGGTCTAGGCGACAATAGCTATGCCTTTGTATTATTTCGCTATATACGAAGATGACTATACAGAATTCAAATATGCTGGGTTTAATCATATTTCTTAAGGATATGCCAAAATGGATATGGATGTGAAATCTATATTGTTTCGACAGTCGATGGATAGACATTAGACTGGATCGATGCTGCAGTAGTAAAATATTAGTTTTGAAGTAAATTCACTTACACTATGTGGAGTACGATCAATTCTCGTATAAAACACACACTGACAATTTACAGTAACAATTTAAAAATATCATCTCACTTTATGGTTGCTTTATGCACTAGAAATTTCATAAAAAAAATATCCCCATAAATTCTGACGGTTCTTCCGTACAGGTTACTCCGACTCGTATGTATACACAGTAAAGCTACTTATTCGCGGGGGTTAGGGCATTATGTATGAATATGTATATATGTAGGTAATACCGATATATTTGTTGATTTACTAGTACTAGAATCTCAATAAACACTAGAGTTTAACAAAATATTACTTACTTAGCAATTCCCTCTTCACCATTATAGGCTATGGCAAGTTCATTTCCTCCCCGTTTGTAGTGTTAAAGTTTTCATTTATGATACATATTCAGTTGTGTTATCTTCTCTTAGCCAATAATTACTTCGCAAACTATAAATAGTACCGACCAATATACCGATGTGTTTGTTATACCTACACATGCATGTACCGAGAGTTGTGGTTTAGAACGAGGTGATATATTGGAATTCAATCGACTGCAAACAGCATATTACTACCTCACAAGCTGATATAACAGACCTAATAAAGGGCACAAAAAGCAACAGACCGGGCTCTGTGGTGTTCCTTGGGAGAGGCTTATGTCCAGCAGTGGACTGCAACGGGCTGATGATGATGAAAGGGCACGATTCCCATTTTAGGATAACTGTGTTTTTTTTCTTTTTAAATTTAAAATACAATGAACAAAACTACTCGTAACATTTTTTACTAACTGCTTAGTTGAACACCAAAGTTTTAATGGAAGATGATGAAAAGGGCTGACGACACACTTGTGAAATTACGAGTACTTTATATGTTGTGTATGCATAGGATTTAAACAAATTATAAATATATTAAAGTCAATCTGTGGTTTGAATAACTGCAAATAAAATTTTCTTCAAAATAACTCGTATTGAACAAATATTTATTTTTACATTAATCCATTAGATGTTTGAAATGATTGAGTAAATTTATTAAAAGCATTTAGTTAAATAAGATTAATGATCTTCTTTAACTAAACGCACATGACGTACTATTGCGGAATTGTTAATATAAATAATAAATCAGTCCAGTTATCATTAAATTTATTAAAATAAACCAAACAAATAAGTGTCTAACTCATACGAGGGTTACGAAAGCTATTTATTACTAAACAAACTACACATGACTGTGTAGTGAGGACATACCTCGGTGGCGTAGTGGTAGCGTATGCGACTGCTAAGCTTGAGGTCTCGGGTTCGATTCCCGGGTCAGACCAAATGTTAATCAGGCTAACAGAAAAAATAAGCATGATAAAAATAATTATTAAACCTCCCTTTACAAATGCAGTGAGACCAAGGTAAGAACTTCCCACCTTTTTCAGGTAGCACGATTGTCTGGGCAGATAGATTTGTATTCACGGTTCACTAGATATGTTTTTAATTCTACATAATAGAGAGCTAAAACACAGATTAGGCACGTTGCCAAATATGCTAGTTCTAAGAACATTAAAAAATTTATATTCATATTTTGCTCGATCTAGCATCCAGACACAAATGCTCATCGTTTTGCTATCATTATCACATCAACACACACATCAAAAAGTTTTTACCGTGGGAGAACCACACTTTGGCGTGGCTGGGCCGGCTCGACCGGAGTGATAACACGGCCTCACAGAAAACCGGTGTAAAATAGCGCTTGCGCTGTGTTTTACCGAGTGAATGAGGACACCGGAGGCCCATATACCAACCTATCCCCATCCCTCTCTCCATCCCCCAAAGGCCGGCAACGCATCAATGTCGCACTCGGTATTGCGGGTGTAATCGTGTGGCGGTATTCGCTTACCATAAGGCGATACGTCTGTTCGTTTGCCACCTACACCACAAAAAAAACACCCCACTGATGAACATAGTTCTCTTTTTAGAGAGGAGGTTTTGACCTACTATACCCCGCTGCACAGAATACTATACGAGGTTATGTCACGATTCTGAATGATTCACACAATGTAACACTTTTCACTTATCCACTTTTTTGACAAAAAAACAATTAAAACGATACGAAAAAACACGCAGTGTAATAATACAGGTAGTGCTCAAGCTAATATCTAAAGTCCTTAAAACACAAAACGTTCAAACCCCTTTGTAACATAACGATTAACTATTTACAATTTGCCTCTGGGGCTAAAATTTCGCAGCTGCATGGTGCAACGTTCAACCTCGTATTGTCCAACTGCGTCTTACAACTTGCAGTCTAACTGAACAGTATGAATACGCTACGAGGTAGCTTTTGTTGTTAGACGTGTAAGCAAATTCCTTTTTTTTTTCTCTTTCTGTATAAAGAATACTCAGTTTTTTCGCAACAAAAACCTGAAATTGAACAGTTATCTCTCAATTCTTAACAATAGCAGTACTCGTTAATTAAATTGCAAATAGTTATTGACGAAAAGGTTATTTTCTTGACATTGATGCGTGGTCTGTGGATTAAGAGTGTTTACTATGCTAGCTTAGCTACTCAAGATATTAACCTTCTAAAGAATATTCGATAGTGAAGGACAAACGTCGAAAGTCTAATGCTTATTTAATTTTTTTTTCCGTATAAAATCTCCAAAGTACTTCAATACAACCTACAGTTAACGGATAGGTATTAAAGAATCTCTTCTGGTAATATCTACGTATCTTCTCATAACTAACATAGCGGTAGTCATCTATTACTTATTTCTAGTTGTAGAAACACTAAGTAGAACAAGAAAAGTGGTCTATCTTTTTAATAGGTAATCAGATGAGCTTTCTCGGGTATTTTTTTAAAGATTTACATATGAAAGGCAAAAGAGATGTTAACAGATTCAGAACTTGGCGTGACAAAATGTTATTTCTAGCTAAAAACAAACGTTTCCAGATGGAATCAGACCAATGTGGAGCTATTGCCGAACATCGAACTAAGCTTCTATTAAGCTTGGAAACTTGATGAGACAATTTCAAGTTTGCCGTCCGTACAGTGCCTCTGTGCAATTTAATTGGGCATGCGGTTTCAATATATTTTCTAAGCCTTTTTTGTTTTTGTTCAGACGAATAAAATACTCGACTTACTTGGGAAAATGTAAATAAGATTTTGTTGAAGACAAAATTGTATTGTTTTTAGCCCAAATTTTTTTTGATTACATTCAAATCGGCGCCATTAAAATCCGCTCTCCAAACTAGTTATACATATCTAGAAGTGGATTCAGGTTTGGTATGATAAATGCAATAAAAATAACAATTTATTAATCTCTAATATAGCAAAAGACAGTCAACAAAAACTAAAGCTTATTGTGTAAAATGATTTATATTTAAAAATGTATAGCTATTAAAAGTGGTATATTTAAACCTTAACAAATTATATTCCACTGCTTTAAATCTCAACTGGCTTAAAACCAAACTATTATTTCAATATTATAAACAAATGCTTATTAGTAATGGCCCAGCATACTCAGTCAGACAGGCAGTCTGGTATTTATAAAGTAAAATTTAAAAAACTTGAAGGTGTGAGAGGCTGAAGGTGATAATGACATTGAAAGGGCAAGGTGTTGAGCTGTCTATCACTTATATCAAAGAAAAAAGTATAAACGAAGAATACGAGCAAGATTAAGTCTACCAATATATTTATATTCAAATTTGCATTTCAAATTTAAACGATTTAGATAGATTTCATTCAGATACTCGAGACAACTGATATTTTAGTGTTCGATAAATTACTTATTTGCATTATATAAATTGGTATTTGTTTCTACAGTAATTGTTTTAGTAAACAGCTCAGGACCTCTTGAGAAGAATTGGATATCGATACGTATTATACAGTAGACTGAAGGTGTAGTCATATTAATGTTATTAGGGTAAAAGTTTTGTGGGGGAACGGGAGTAATGTTCCTCCAACACACAAAGGGAGGATCCTCCAACCAGGCTAGGTGATCATGCCTGGCGGGCCACTGCCCAACAGTGGATGTTGGGATGTTGTATATATGATAATCGGCGCGAGAACTATTTATTGCGCGATTCAGGATTTGTAGTTACTCCGTGTAGCCCGTTACTTCGTAGTTCAGTGTAACTTGGGTAGATGGCGCTGCAGTGTGTTATGTTATATGTGGAGACCGCCACAGTTTGTTAAAATATTTGTTGTTCTCTACGCTCAAACGGTTATACCAATATTAATAAAATTTGGTGTGGATATAAGTGACACTAAAATAACACATAGGCTACTTTTTGTTCCCGAGAAAAGACAGTGTTCTAACCTTAGAATGAGTAGTAAGCATAAAATGTGGATAACTCGTGGACGTAGACGCGTTATCCACATTTTATGCTTACTGCGCATCTTATGCGCGATAGTGTTTAAAAAATTGTTCGAGTCAAAAGTGGGGTTTTCAGTACGCAGTACAACGTAGGCTTTACCTGATTGGAAATCAAACTGTAGTGTTTTTGATGTATCAAATTAATGTTATTAGTTCAAGAAGTAATTGATCACATTTATCGCATTATTGTCTAAATACGTGGCTTTTAATTCAACTGTTTTAATATAAAATTATTACAAAATAAGTATATAATATAGATATAATATAGAATAAGTATAAAGAGTAATAGAATATTCAAAGGATTGTATTTGACTAGAAAATTTAAATTTCCTGACTTATATTTTAGATGTTTGAACAGACTACGCAGTTTGAGTTTTACTAATTCATATTATATTAATTACTTTAGTAAAATATTATTAGAATATTTGAAAATTATATTAACCCAACATAATCAAACTTTATAATATTACTTTAATGTCTTTAGAGATATCAAGCATCAATGTAATCTATGCTGCAATAACATTCAGAGGCTTTATAATTCAAAAGCATGTTATTGTCTTCTTGTGATCATAATTAGTGGTAAAATAGTATTAGATACATAGCTCCCATGGACGTTTGTTCCAAGAGCAACATACGAATATAGAATATTTCTTATTTCTCCATGACAGCCAAAACAATATGTGCTAGTTTTAATTTCAGATTCTCATTAGAAAAAGTTGTAATAATATTCTTTTCAAGCTAAGAAACTCTGATGGTGTTCCAAGAGAAGAAATATACGTCCATAGGAATTTTATATTTCTCCATTACAGCCGAAACAATACTTGTTAGTTTTAATTCCAGATCCATTTTAAGTGGAAAGAGTTGTATTAATTTTCTGTTTAAAAAAGGAGTTCTGCAAGCTTAAAAAATTACACATATTCTGAAAACCTGAATTTTCACCTACAATACATGACTCTCATACAATACTCATTCAGAGGTCTTATCTAGAAATTGATTAAATCTTTTTGAAAACTTAGAATAAGGTATTGAGTATTCGGTCCTTTTTAAAAAAAATATTTATGCAACAAGTTTACACGTGTTTAAATAAATTCATTCAAAGTTAACAAAATTAAATAAAGTGAATTTCACAATAATAAAAGAGAACGCTTCTCGTTTTACTTTCAGTTGAAGCCCTAAAACTCATAAGTACATTTATGTTATGCCGCAAATATTTGCGATGTGCTTTTATTATCAGTTCCTATTCATACTTCCGAAGCCTGCGAAAATTATTCATTCGGAATATAAATTGAAGAAAATATGAACCTGTAGTAAGCTCTTTAGCCTTTATTTGCCCGAAGTATTTTTTCTTGTATTGAAATCAGGATCTAGGTTATTGATGTTGAGACTTAAAGCTGCATAGCCTTTTGTTCTCTTTGAAAACAAACAATTGTCATTTCTTTTAAAAAAGTTTATTCCCAGGAAAAAGATTATTAACTATAATCCGATTACGTAGAATTTTTTTTATAATGTATGCAGCCTATGTTACCGGTGTACTTGTTAATATTTTTCAGTTAGTTTTGTCTTTTGTCTTAGGAATCAAGGAAGTAAAAAACAACTCGGGAATTAAGTACTGAAATACTATTTATTTCTTCAGTGCTCTAGAGTTTGCTTAGATTTTATGTTGTAAGTTTTTGGATAAATACACTTCTTGGAAGGATTCCAAAGCTTGAATAAAGGAAATGCATCCAGGAAGTATATTGTTGTCACTTACTCGTATTACCCGGAAAAGTTTTATTTCGAGTGATTTCTCTTGTCAAGAGATCTGCACAGAGAGTTTATTTTGTAACTTGTCTCAGCATCAGATGTATCGTAAACCTACTTTAGTAAGGCCATGATTAATATAAGTTTCTATACGAAATATAAAGGTTTAGCGTCTAACAAATAAACTTGAAAACTAGTATGGCGGATTAATACTTACTAGAAAAGAACGTTATACGTAACGTTAATAAGTTCAAAAGTGATTTGTCAATATTTTCAATTCTTTGGTCTATATAATAATTTTATATGATAGCTTTACTTTTATAATCTATCATATAATATTATGACTTGTTGGTAAAATGTTGTGTAATTTGTGTGACACTCCTACTCTTAACAGAATCTTCCGATCTAAATGGCGGATAACATTTCCTCGTACGATAACGCGTAGGCTGCCTCCTTACAATTTGGACAAGATAAAAATACCTCATGATTTTCTGTTATCAATAATATTTTTTTTAACAATCGTTTATTTTTAACTGTAAAAGTAATACATTGTAGAAGTGGAAAAGTAATACATTACCGTGGGAGAGCGACGCTTCGGCATGAATGGGCCGACTCGACCGGAGTGATACCACGGCCTCACAGAAAACCGGCGTGAAATAGCGCTTGCGCAGTGTTTTACCGAGTGAGTGAGGATACCGGAGGCCCATACCCCAACCCTTCCCCCCATTCCCTCTCCCCATCCCCCAAAGGTCGGCAATGCACTTGTGACGCCTTGGTGTTGCGGGTGTCCATGGGCCGCGGTAATTGCTTACCATCAGGTGATACGTCTGCTCGTTTGCCCACTATTCAATAAAAAGAAAGAAAAAGGTGCTATGTATGAAGATATTTTAATGTGTCAAACGTTCCAAATTACACGTTTTTAAATAGCAAAAGTAGTACATGTTCCACAAAAAAAGATCATTACAAATAAAATATTGCGTTTTACAGCTATTAAAATAAAAATATGACGTAACAGTTATGAAGTTTAACGTCTATAATGCACAGACGTACATTTTAATTGACAGCAAAATCTTCTGACACCAATACTTTTTAAACGAAAGCACGTGTAACATTTTAGTGTTCTGAATACTTGCCAAACAGGTCAATAGCATGCCAACAAAACTAAATTCTGTGAATATATCGGATGAACTTATTCGGATTTCGTTCTCTATTTTATTTCTTATCTTATATTTTTATGTGATATAATTCTAACCTATCCTACAAATACTATAAATGTGTAAGTTTCTGCGAATGTATAGCTGTTTGTTACTCTTTCACGCAAAAATTATTAAACGGATTTAGATGGAATTTTACAGTTACTATACTTATATCAGATATATCACGAAAAATATAACCTAAAACCGGCCAGCTCCACCAGCTTTTAAGTCTACTGTTGTATTGATATATTATCAGTATATTTTAGTAAGTTAAGCTATGGTTTTGAGGAATAGTTTGACCAGTAGATAGTTATCTAACTTAGTTGCTTAAGACACGTGTTTGTAACTCCTGACCTGGAGTTCAAATGCCTGATTACAATAATGCTATAAAATGACTAATGAGCGATGTTAATGAAGACACCTGATGCGGGTTGAAGGTGCACTGATTATGAAATAATCGTCGTAGATATATCATGATTATTACAAAATCGACGTTGTAGATGCTGGCCTCGCCAAATGTGCGTATGTAACGTGCACGTCGTACAGGTATATTTACCATTGTAAATGTAATAATTATTGTAGTTCTAATAATTACTGATGCTACAATAAATAGAAATAGATGAAGTAAAACATTGTAGAACACAGACTCTGTGTCTTTTAAAATGTAAACAAAGTAATCCTTTTTAATTTTGCCCCTTCCTTATTTGCCTAAACAAATATCTGTAAGTTTCCTCTAATTAAACCTTGTTTTTTTTTCATTTTATCTTCATTAAACAAACGGGTAGAATTCCACGACAATCATAATAAGATGTACTGAACCCACCTAAAGCAACTTGTTTTTTCTTTTACATTTTTTTAACCACCATATGTCATGTCTAACCCAAACCGTAGAGCCAAAGCAGATTATGTCACTGTTATGTGGGTAGCAGGGATTAAACGAAAATTAGAAAAATGTACGGGAATTACGATATGTTAGTAAGCTTAATAAATAAAAACCTCTATGAATGACAAAATAAAATTATAAGTGGAACTGCTCTTTGTGGGAGAAAAACACTTATATATAGACAATTTTGTTTTATTTCAAATAAAGAATATTTTTTCTATATTTTGTTTGTGATTAACCGCTGAATTGATTTTAGTGAAATCAGAAGGATCACTAGCCCGCTATGTTGCATGGTTGCACTGTCTGCATTCGCAACGAGTATGGTGACCACCACTCTTGAATTCTGTTAATGCTTTCTACCAGGCAGAGTAGAGACACTTTGGCAAGCTCATCCATAAAAAGAAAAAATGTTCAAATAGATAATCGGTCAATCAGAATATTTTATGACCAAGCCAGTTTCTTTTATGACAAAGTGTAAAACGATCAGACGGGATACGATGAACACTCACAACTCAATAGTCATAGGCGCATTGCCGATCTAAGAGGAATGAGTACGGTCTTTTCTTGCAGGTAGTACCGATTCAAAAATACCGAAGACGAACTTATTCTACAGATTGGTAGTCAGAGGTAAAAAGTGTTTTGTAAACCTGCTTCGTGCAGCTCTACAGCGCTCAAAATTAAAAGCTACGACTGTATGATAAGGCAGTTTATTGATCGCTTTATACCATTTTAATAAGAAGCTAAACGTTCAAGATGAGAATGTAACCTAAACATATTGTGGCGACCTCCACATACAGCGCCATCTACCGAAGATACACTGAACTGCGAAGTAACGCACTGTACCTACAAACTACACTACACGGAGTAACTACCAATCCTGAATCGCGCAAATAAAGTTCCCGCGCCGATTATCATATATACAACATCCCAACATCAACTGAAAGGGCAGTAGCCCGCCAGGCATGATCACCTCGCCTGGTCGGAGGATCCTCCCTTTGTGTTGGGTGGAACATGATACCCGTTCCCCCACAGTGGTGACCCCGACGTGATTGGAAGCAGCCTTCAAGGAAGCAGATCCGCCATCATATTCACTCCCACAGTAAGTCTCAAGCCAGCCAGCAACCTCGGCCTCAACAGGGATACACCACACGCAGGACGCGACCGCTCCAGCCTGGTTACCCCTACGGCCTCTACAGCGTCTAGGCACAGCACACTGCACCTACGGTCCATGTAAGCAGAGCACACTCTCCCGTCTACGCAGCAGCCAGCCACTACGCAGCAATCGCCCCGACGCACTGGGGATCTCACCGCAGCACCGCGCACCGCATGCGAACCCGACTCACTGGGATCAGCGGACTTCAGCCCCGACTCACTGGAACTACTCCCTTCTGGCACTGGCAAGCTCCGCATCAGAGCACAGACAGCTGACACAACATATATCGACCTCCAGTCTTGGAGGGGAGTGATGTGGCGACCTCCACATACAGCGCCATCTACCGAAGATACACTGAACTACGAAGTAACGCACTGTACCTACAAACTACACTACACGGAGTAACTGCCAATTCTGAATCGCGCAAATAAAGTTCCCGCGCCGATTATCATATATACAACATCCCAACATCAACTGAAAGGGCAGTAGCCCGCCAGGCATGATCACCTCGCCTGGTCGGAGGATCCTCCCTTTGTGTTGGGTGGAACATGATACCCGTTCCCCCACAATATTTTATATTATAACTAGCTGACTTATTCAACTTCGTCTGCTTCTCTTCAAAAGAAATATTTTTTTCCCAATTAGTAAATTGTGATATAAACTATCCTATCTCTCAAGTTGGATCGAACTGCACATGGTGTGCGAATTTTATTATAATCGATTAAGTGGTTTAGGAGTCCATTGAGGACAAACATTGTGACACGAGATTTATATATATTAAGATAACAGTTCACTATAACTCTTCTTCCATAAAAGATTTATAAGACAAATAAAGTTGCTGCTACAAGATTAACTAATCAATTAGATATACACAACACATGTACATGTACATATAAATATATTGTAAGGAACAAACTGTAAATAAACAGTAATAAGAAGAGAACAAAGACAGAGAAAATGCGTAAGACGACTGCGGATATTATCAAAAATTGGATTAAGCATGATTCATAGATTCTATCGCGGGACCGTTTAGTCTGTAAGTAAAGAAAACTGTCGGCTTTTGTTCTGGTAAGGAATATAAATTGAAGTTATTTTGTCACCGAGAAAGGATTAACAATCTGGTTATTAATTGTAGAAAATTTATATTTTTATTTAATTTTTACTCTCATATAGCTATCAATGGAATTGGTAACTCAATCGCTTATAATATATGAACTTGAAAAATTGTTATACTCTTATGTTGTTATTCGATGCAGAGAATTTGTTTTTTTTGTAACGTGTCAATGAAAGTTGGACGTTAGAGTTTATTTTAAGCTATTCATTTATCCTTTGAATCTTGACTAATTATACCTATGGTTAGCATAACGTCAGTAAAAATAATACATATGATATAATTATTTACTTATGCCCAATAACTACACCGTGAATAGCATAAATTGACATATTTCAAACACGGTTGTCTAATTGTCGATAATCATTGTAATTACCTATAGACACAAACAAAATAAATACATTACCCACCACAAATCAAATAATCATGCTCATCACACACTTGTTTATTCTCTGAGCAGCCAGGGTCACTAACCTTTTAACTATCGGGCTTGTCATAGAACAATTGAAAATAATCCTTTTCAACAGAGATCAAAGATTAAACCTTTCAAAGTTTTGCGCATCCAACTTCATTACACATGAAAAGTTTTCATTAAAGTTTTACAAGAACGGGATATTGTTCCAACATTGCTCTATAGTAAAGTTAATAAAGCTTGATAAATGAGGCGCGAAACAATTCATCATACCACTCACGGGAACACCAGTTGAGATAGTCAGCTCATTTTTTCGTCATTTTTGAAATTACTTTCAATAACTATTCCTTAGTTTATTAGATATGAAATATGAGATCACCTCATCGAATTCAGTTTGCTATTACTAAATTTTACTCGCCATTTTGTCTTTGCTATTAGTAATTCTAAGGTAATTCTTTGCTATGTGTCAAATATTATCGTATTATTTATTATGAAAATTTTGAATATGTGTAAGAATTGTATATGTAAAGTATCACATGTGGTACTTCACATATACCATTTTGGATGAAGAAAAAACTCAATACGATGAGTGGTAGATCATTATATTGTAAAGTATTTCTTAGGCACGATGTTACCTTGTTAGCAAAAAGGTTGTTAGGGTGGTTATTATAATATGATACAAGCCGACGACGTGTATTAACTTATTTGTTTTCACAACACATCACTACAAAAAAGTAACGATTTTGTAACGGCTTAGACAATGTGTTAAGTAGTGTAAAATAATATTCTATATTTTTGGTCATTGGCAAGCACTCCCCTGAAGGTTCAATGGACATTGTATCGGTTCTTGCATTTCAATCAATCATTTCAATTTTACTTAATTTGTATTATTATTATTGTAGGTTTTTCTAATTATAAGCGAACAAACTGTTTACATGTTGATAAGTAACTTAACTGTCACAAGAACACACATTTTAATCATTGACAGCAAAGAACAGAAACATTATAAGTATTGTCCCCGTTCTACTTTCTTCTTTATTTATTTGTAATTTATTCTTTACAATAATTTGTTGTCTGTGGTCTATGTTGAGCCTCTATGTTATGCAATATGCCTGTATATATACAACACTGCACACATCACACTCGTGCATATACACATTAGATACATGAGTTTGTACAGTGCTAGAGTGACAGTGCACTATGCACAGTCACATTTACATATTTACGTACATGTGATACATAATATTCAACTTAAAACTAGTTATTGTGTATATTTTTCATAATATCCATATACATATAATATATTTATATGAATTTGAGCTATTGAAAACCATCTAATAAGAGTTTTTTTATTTTATTTCCAGTTATTTTTAATTCACAACTTAACTAAATTGTTTTCATTAGACACATACACAGATCGTTTGTTTTCCACATTTTTTGACGTTCCATTATAGTTTTGTCTAACATTTTCAACAAATTTGAAATAAAAACTTTCATTCATTTATTTTCATATTTAAAAACCATTTAAACTATTTGCTTTTGCAGTTTTAAACTAAAATTCTATACAGCATTTAAATTAAGACAAAGTATATGTACTAAGTTTGCACTAAAACAATTGCTCGTTTATCGAAGACTCCAACTCGAAGCCATTTCCATAAGTAGATTAACCCTATACTTACTACACTACACTTACTAATCGTCCCAAGAAAAAGCTAAAGTGGATTGTGTAGCCTTTATTATAGTAAGTACTAGTCATTACCAGTTAGTATGTAATACTTTAGGAGCTCTATTGCCGGAAAGAACAGTTAATCGATATTAGTAGATACTTGAGATATCGAAATAACATTATTTGCTCGATGGTGAGTTTCGTGATAAAATGTGGAACGCTGATAGGTATTATTATTAACAGTACGCAGCAAACACTACAACATAGCAAAGTAAAGTCAAATTACAACATACATTACAACTTTTTTTTGTTTCAATTTTGTTCAAAATCAAAACTCATAATAAACAAATCAATCAATTTAAATTATGTTAAAGATAAAAATATGTTTAATATGTTTCTCTGTTTAATGTGCAATACAGCCAAAATACTGCAAAATATCTAATTGCGAATGTGAAATAAGCTTCCTGTCAAGGTTCTTGCGTGTGGCTACGAGTAATGAGTATTTATGTTTTTAAAATGGCACTCTCTGGCATCACACGTAAGTGAAAACCAAATATATGGGTGGCCTTTAAGGCAGACTGTGTGTTGGTTTACTACCGATATAAAACGATGCAAAACGGGATACCCTTCAACAATAAATAAACTGTAGAACTCAAATCTAATTCAATCTCTTGGTTTTATTTTTAGAGAAAAGTTTTAACTTTTGAAAAGTAAATTAATCGTCTACAATACACATGTTGCAATAAAGCAATAAAATATCTTCAAGACGTTTAAGCAACCTGGGAATGAATTTTGTAACTTCCATTTCCGAATGAAGATTTCTTCGAACACGCCAATATTTAAGACAGCTTCTCTTTTAAGACTTACATAATTTATAACGTTATTATTTTACTTCTGAGCAATGAGTATGCTTTTAATAAAGGAAGGAAATGACATTTTACAAGGACGCACGGAATGGAGGCGTGCCTCAATAAATTTTACAGAATATTTACACAACATACATTGCGAGAGGATTACTAACATCAGAATTGATGTTCAAATAAAAAGGTACAAAATTCTGAAATGTCTGTTTGGAAAAAATAAATATTATGACATCTTATTGCGTTCGAGTATTACCATTGGAAAATGACACAAATATAAATAACTAGTTTTTCCTTTGATATGTCGGATATCGCGATAATCGTCTTTTCGGGTTAAAAGAGCATTCAAAATCTGTCTAGTAGATCCAGAGATTATTCCCTACAATCACACAAACTCACAAATATGACCTCTTTATAGTATTAGTATAGAATAGATGTATCACACATTGTCAACCAATACTTCAAATTGAAGTGTGTGCTGACGTTCAAACGAGATATTTCAGTTTATTATAGCTATAATATAAAATACGACTACTTATTTCATGAAATGGTCGGACACATTATGAAGCTATTAATTCTAAGATGTGGTCATGAAATATGTCGTATTTATTATTTAGACGAAATATTGGGACGATTAATACTCACCACATCAGTAAACAAAGTTCATTGACCGAAATATAACAATAAAATAATGCTGCCACTAAAATTGGACAGAATGATCCAGCTTAGATATATTCGCAAAACATTGAAAATATGATACTTATTTTGTCAAGTAATTGAGTATGATAAAACGTAAATCTAAATTAGAATATTAAGTAACCATTTAGTAACAACTGATGCAATAAGTAGCATTATGTGACTGAAAATTCAAAAACAGCTACCTTCCTCTTTACGACCAAACTGAGTTTTTAAGTCCTATCTGTTTCAATATAAAAAACACATAAAACCTTTTACTCCCAGTCGTAAACTACACGAACGTATCTAGTTTTAGCATACAACACTTTTGCAATGTTAAACTTTTCACAAGCAACTCTCATACGGAACACGGAATATCTCAATATAAGTTTACACGCCACAAATACAACGCACGAAGCTTTTATTAAAACCGTGAACTGAATACTTGGAACTTTTCTAATTTAGCAAATATATTAAGGAATTTGAATTTTATTAGCCTGAAATTAATGTATATTTTACGGGATAAGCGGGATTTAATTGTAATAAAAAAACAACAACGAATATTTACTTAATTTATATATTTAATTTCGAGGGACGAATAACAATATAAAATTCTTTTTTGGTACAGCTGAATAATGGGGTACAGAAAAGCATCTCACTAGGCCGCCATAGTGTGGGTCAGCATATTCTATTGTCAGCATTCGTAATGAGAATGTTGACCACCACTCTTCGATTCTACTTGTGTTTTCCATCAGTTAGATGTATAGAAAACTTTGTATAAACGAGTACTCCAATTTGATGATGTATCGTCCTGTAGGAGTATAAAAGATGAGTCTCTAGAACAAAATTGGTTATTGTACTTAAATACTCGTAGCTGTAATCGTATTGTTGTGCTTGCGTATACAAATAATAAATGCTATACCAAATTACCTTTAGAATTTTTGAGTGATTTTCGATGAAACCATTACTTTTAAGAATAAATTGGCTATATCGGTATTTGTCAGTATTATTTCAGGCATTAGACATCATTTTATACGATACTCTGTAATATTTTAAGAAACATTATCGAACATTGAAAAATTATTATTATTATTTTTTGACTGCCTCGGTGGCGTAGTGGTAGCGTATGCGACTGCTAAGCTCTTGAGGTCTCGGGTTCGATTCCCGGGTCGGACCAAATGTTTGTATGATCTGCAAATATTTGTTTCGGAGTTTGGGTGTTTTCTATGTAAAATATGTATGTATTTACAAAAAAAAAGTATATAAGTATTTATACCAGTTATCTAGTACCCATAACAAAAGCTCTGCTTAGCTTGGGACTAGATGACGTTGTGTGCCTGTAATCATCAATTTAGATGAACATATTAAAGGTATAGTTATCCCTTTCAAGAGAACGTTTAAAACAATTTCGACTGCCAACTAAGGTTGCTCAGGCTTCCCAGCGACTAACAGCGCATTAATTAATTAATTTCTAACAGATATTGGATTACAAAACTACTTGTGTAGTGTAATACCATTATTATTTATGCTACCTTAAAATATTAATAGCTAGGTATAACATATTTAAGTGAGTAGAATAGCCTTGCGTAATCGGTTTGTTTCAAAATATATTAATTAAAAGAAAATACGAAAACAAGAATCCAAGTCGCTTTTAAATATATTTGATTATAATCATAATAATTATTACTTCACACACATTGACAGCTATTAATGATCCACTGATGGATATAAAACCTCTTTCTAGAAAGGATATTTTGGCCTACTAGAAAATTTTCCTTAAATTTTTGAAATGGTGTTATCCTGCGTAGTTTGTCCTTACGGCACCTATAGGATAAATAGAGATGGTGATATTCAGTAATCTTAATTATGTCAACACATGGATAAAGAAATAAAGAGATCTAATAATGAAGCATTACAAATTAATGTTACTTGCATTATATTCTTCTTATTGATTTTATTTTCTGCTATTGGCATTTAAAATAACATAAACTAGACATTGTAATATATATATTTTTCCCAACCTAACTAGAGCTTGTGTTATGGGTACTAGGCAACAGATTAAATGAATATATACTTTTTTTGTGTAAATATATACATATTATCCATATAAAACACTCACATATTTGTTCTGACCCAGGAATCGGTCCTGAGACCTCATTCACAGTAGTTGCGTACGCTACCACTGCGCCAACGAGACAGCCAGTTTATGTACTCTATTCTTTGTTTTCTATTCTTCTTTATTCTTTAATTGTTATCTTTGCCACTTTTTATATTATACGAGCAAGAAGAAACGTCTGTAGAACGCAAAAGACCTAAAAGTGAGGTCCTATTGTACTAAATTGATAACTTTTTTATAGTTAAGTTTCAGTTGTGTTTTTAGTAATTTAGATCTATACAATGGCAATACTGGCACTTTAATAGAAGTTGAGTTCTGAATATAAAGCGTTTAATAAGACTTCACCGTCCTAATAATGAAAATTATCTCTAGTTTTTTGGTTCACAATCGGAGCATTGATATCTATGAGATCGTGAAAATATTTTAATATCGTAAGTTAATACTAACGAAGTATTTATAAATATTACAGAAAATTTAACTTTCTCTTTCAGTAAAATTGTTCAGTACTGCTTCGTTGGTTTGGCGGCTAGCGTATGCGACTGCCAATCAAGAAGTCTCGGGTTCGATTCCCGAGTCGGGCCAGAGTGTTGTATCGTGTTTTTTTGTGCATGAAATTCTTATTAACTGGCTCGGAGTATGGAAGATAGCGGTGTTTCCCGCCCGAGCCTTTCGAGGAGAGCACGTTAAGTCGTCGGTCCCAGTTGCCATGAACATCAATGGTAATCATTATTGAGAAGTTAGAGTCTTCAAATATACTGACACTAGTTTCAACCATCGAATTCAGTTCACTGTCAGGTTTGCGGAGGTCTGATGTCGGTCGTTCCGTGGAAAAACTGATCTTCAGGTAAAAAATACTTAAGCAACTGTTTGTGAGAAAGTATATATAGGTGTATAGGTATCTATCATGTCTTTATAATACCACACTCTTTTCCAGATATTTAGAGGATATCAAGTCTCAAACTTATGTTTCTTATTTAATTATCTATGTTAGTTCTAGTAGTATCTTAGTTACCATAAACCTATAGTTTCAATGATAAAAATTCCTGAATAAACTACATGTATTGTAAGATAATAAAAAAAAAAAAACTATATTAACTTCTCATTTATTAAATAAAAGAAAAAAAATGTTTTCTTATCGGTCACCACGCTCAAAAAGTGTAACTTGAATTAATATCAAAGAAAAAAAATACTGCATAAATAAATAATTATAATTGCATAAGTTGATAAAAATTCTATGCAATAGCTTTACCACGGCAGTCCCCGAGTGCCACACATTTTTTATCATGATTTTTCTGTCTGAAATATCAGGAAACGCGAATATGTAATTAAAATATTTTTTAGACCAATATACCTAAGGACCCTTGAACCCCCTTTCAACGTACAACGAGTTATTGAGAGGGTAGCTGTAAAACCAAACAATGATTTTTATCGCCTTTTTAATATTTATATATTATTTTAGTATTCAGTATCAATATTTTGGGTTATAAATTGTTATAGAAGATCGATCTTAAGCACAAATAGGGCGGCTCCGTTGGTGTAATACGACTCTTGAGATCATAAAAAATACATTTTTTTTTCTACAACTGTAATGTATCAAAATAAAGAGAAAATAATTATATTATGTAATAATCCCTCACAGAGTTATGACTTATTCTTATCTGGTATATTCGATCCACCATTAATAGCATTAATAGGCAATCTTTAATGAGTCTTTAATTAATACCCTTAAGTATTTGAAATACTTAATGATCTTAATTAAGGACGGACGAACAAAAAGCCGGCACAAGACAGTATTAATTACAAACCAGCCGCAAAGTTGCACACATAATCCTTCGTAACGTCGAAGTATCGAAAGCACTATTAAGGTATCTTAAGGCGTCGCGTCGCAAAGAATTTCTTATAACTAAACAATAGTAATGAGACACCCATTTGTCTTCGTAAGGTTTCACTAAAATGGTCCCTCGTCGTAAGGGTTGCGGATGGGCACATCAATTTATATACTAAGACTTGATCTCAAGCTGACACGTCGTATAGATATATTTTTAGTAGGACCCAAACAGATAATATAAAGGACATTTTAAACGAGTATTTGGCTCATGTATTATGAAAATTATGAGCGAGTAAAGCATTTCCTCAATAGGAAATGAGTGGTTTAATTTTGTTAATTTTGATGGATTATGACGTAATTTTGACGTAATATTAAGCCTACGTTTTGGGGACAGTATTTATTGTACTTACGTATGTGTTACCCAAATTTTTTTGGTTGATTAACCAAAACTTAAATATCTTTATTTCTTATTCCATTATGCAAATAAACTTTGAACAAGATATTATTTTTTGTAGGATGGTGATACTTGCCTATGTATATATTAGGTCTTTACCTATGAAATTGCCGTTTTGTATGCAATAAGTGAAAGTACTTATTTTTTCAAACTTTTTTATTTCTGTTATTCGAAGTAATCACCCATGCAATCGACACCTCTTTGCCAACGCATTGGCAGTTTATTGATGCCCTTCTTGTAAAAATCAGCTGGACGGGAGGCAACAAACTCTTCAAAGGCATTTTGTACTGCCTCTCGGGAATTGAATTTTTTACCCACTAATAAGTTGTCTAAATTTTGGAAAAAGTAATAGTAGGTAGGTGCAAGGTCTGGTGAGTATGGCGGATGAGGGAGAGCTTCCAACCCCAGCTCTTGCAGCTTGGAGACTGTCTGTTGCGCAGTATGGGGTCGCGCGTTGTCGTGAAGGAGCAGTGGGGACGACCGATTGACCAAAGCTGGTTGCAGATGTGCAAGCTTCTCTATCATTCTCTCCAGTTCTTCACAGTACACATCTGCATTAATGCTCATGCCGTTTTGTAAAAAGCTATGGTGAATCACACCCGCACTAGACCACCAAACAGTGACCATCACCTTTTTAGGGGTCATTTTTGGTTTAGGGCATTGCTTTGGTCCTAAACCAGGGTCTAACCAACTTGCTGAGCGCTTTCAATTGTCGAACAGAATTCATTTTTCGTCGCATGTAACTATTCGTTTCAAAATTCCTTCATTTCTTTGCCTGTTGAGCAGCGAAAGGCAGGTCTCGACGCGTACGTTGCGCTGGCGATCGTTAAGGTCGTGGGGCACCCATCTATCAAGCTTATTTACCTTGCCAATTTGTCGCAAATGGATCAATATTGTTTTGATGCTTACATTAAAAGCTGCTGCTAGCTCAGCTGTAGATTGAGTTTCGTCAGCTTCCACAATCGCCTTTAATTCATTATTGTTAACCAAAGTCTCCGGACGACCACGAGCTTCATTTTTCAAGTCAAAATTTCCAGAACGGAACCGGGAAAACCAATAAAGGGTTGTGTGTTCGTTTGTACAGTTCTCTCCGTAAACGTTTTTGATGTTACGTGCCGTTTGTGTCGCGTTGTTGCCACCACGGAACTTATATTCCATAATTACACGAATTTTTAAAGTATCCATTATGACGAAAAATGTTCAAATGTAATGAAAATACAACGCTAATCAAAAAACAAAAGACTGAGTTTGTAAATAGAATGTCATGGTTTTAAAACAAAATTAATTTGAATGTAGAATACAGACCCATTACAAACTTTTTTTTATTTGAAATGACCAGTACTGAAGAAACACAATTTTTATAGGTAAAGACCTATTATTAGTATGTTTCTGTTTTATATATATATATGTATTACTCGTATGTACCGTTCCTTCAAATGTTTTTTAAAAAGGTACCTACAAATAAATGTCAATAAATAAGTCAGACTCTTGACAATAGTAGACTTTTATTATATAATGGAAATTTCGTATGAGTTACTGACGTTATTTTCACACACGTGAATCAGTGAGTTTAGCAGGTGAGCGATGGGGACATCATATCGTTTGCCCCGTTCGTCATTCCCCGTATCCAATTACAGTGAAACAAGCAGGGTTAAAAAATCTTGCAATATTTTTCCAATACCCACATATTAATCACAGTCTATAAACATCAGTAGGTACAACAGTGATAAGAACGTTACACTTCAGAAAACCGTTTAAGAACTTTATAGCTATTGTTAGCAATCTTAATTTTATTATGGTTTTATATCCGAGCAGGTCATAAATACTTTTTACGATATTGAGAGCAATTTGTGATTTTCAACGTTCATAATCATCGTCATCATTTCCTTTTCAAAAAGTTTTGGCTGGTTTTATTTTAATAGTCAGGCACTCGAGGTCTAGCCTCAACTGTAATCATTTTGAGGCGACAGAAATAAAATGCCTGTGGCATTAAGTCCACCTTGTGCAATATGTTTGCAGGAAGTTTTAATAAATAAATAACGTAAGCAATATTTTTAAACGACCCTTAAGAAAAGAACGCACTACTTTTTTTTATGTAATAGGGGGCAGAACGAGCAGACGTTTCGCCTGATGGTAAGCGATTACCCGCAACACCAGAGGCGTCACAAGTGCGTTGCCGGCCGGAGGATGGGGATGTAGGGGGAGGGGTGGGAGTATGGGCCTCCGGTATCCTCACTCACTCGGTGAAACACAACGCAACGGTATTTCACACCGGTTTTCTGTAAAGCCGTGGTATCACTCCGGTCGAGACGGCCCATCCATGCCGAAGCGTGGCTCTCCCACGCTGTGTGTGGTTTTACTTCGTTTACGCGCTTGTGACTCCTGTGTTGTAGGCGTTCATTGGCGGCGGCAGCCCCTTTACATCAAGTGTCCCGTTTGCTCTTTTGTTCGCTCTATTACAAAAAATACTGGGGTTTTAAAAGCGGATAGTTATGCAAAGGGTTAGAATAGTTCATTGTATTCTAGAACTGGCTGTTGTAGTGTGCTGTATAGTAGTATTTCATTGTATGTTGTCCACATACAATGAAATAAATACATATATTCTTCAATGCACACTAAGCTAATGTGTTACTACTTATACTTTATTCTGTGTATCTACCGTTAGGCGGCAGCCTACAAAACATAGTCACCTAACCTGGTCGCATAATCCTCGATTGGTTTTAAAGTAAATTCAAACGCGTACATCCACAGTCGCATAAAAGGGTCACAATGTTCTTCAAATTAAATACTGCCAAATATATTTGTGTTTTATGTAAATCTAGTTGGCTCCATAAAATCCTTTGACAACCAACATACGAAATCAAATAAGAACACAACATGAAACATAAATGGTCATAAGTTTATTTGCCTCAATATATAGATTGATGCCCGTGAAGCCCTGCCATATAAATTTATCGGAAAAACGGGCTGCCGTGGACGAACTGAACGATTCCACTTGACGCGCAAATGCCAAATACCGACTACTTTTGTTTTATTTTCACATTTTAACAATACACGTTCACACATTTGCGTATTTTCCTGGTTTAGAGAAAATACGTCGTGCGGAAGCCGTAGACATGTCATATAACATTATTCAGAAATAATAAAAGCAGAAAAGGCAAAAGTCTAAAAGTTTATTTCCATATTCGAGAGAGTTCTCGGCAATTTACTGTAATAAAGATTTTTTTTTCTTTATGTAATTTATTAAAATAAATATTAAAAAAGATTACGATCATTACAATTTTTAGGGACTTTACAGGCCTTCAATTAACTAAGAAAAATTGTGTAAAAACTTAAATTTATGTGAAAGTTTTTCACCGTGGGAGAGCCGCGCTTCGGCATAAATGGGCCGGCTCGACCGGAGTGATACCACGGCCTCACAGAAAACCGGTGTGAAATAGCGCTTGCGCTGTGTTTCACCGAGTGAGTGAGGATGCCGGAGGCCCATACCCCAACCCCTCCCCCATTCCCTCTCCCCATCCCCCAAAGGTCGGCAACGCACTTGTGACGCTTTTGGTGTTGCAGGTGTCCATGGGCGGCGGTAATCGCTTACCATCAGGTGATGCGTCTGCTCGTTTGCCTCCAATTCAATAAAAAAAAAAAAAAAAAAAAGAATATAAAAATAATTTAGTTATTTTCTTAGAATTAATGAAAATGGTATAAAGATACGAGAAAGAAAAATATATTAAAATTATAATTACTATAACCGAGTTCGACTATGCCGCGTTCCATCATTGGTATTTTTGTATTCATTGCTATTTTTCTGTTTGTTCAAACATTGTATAACAAGCAAGTAACTGTAAGTTTTTAATATAAGTGAATTTAAATTATCAATATACTTGAGTTTTTAACCTAACCTTTCCTAAATTAACTAAAACATTTACATGTATTTAAAAACATTGGTGACAAACAAAACATAAAAAGTTAAGTGTCTGTTTGTAATTTAAAATCCACAGCTTTTTGCTAAATGCTTATTTATGAAGGTATACGCGATACTTACAACGAAAAATCTATTTCTTAGAAAAATACCCATAGCAAAGTTTTAAATCTCTTTATAAAATAGAGTTGATAGAACCAGGTCGTATCGCCTACAGTTTGTCTAGCAAGTTCAGTTACTTTTGCTGAACCTATACAACTGCTGCCTTCTTTCCAAATACACTAACATATGAATCACACGTTAAGAAGTTATTCATAGAATACGTACTTACTACTATTCAAAATAATTTATTTTGGGTCCTTTTGCATAAGTTCAAAGAAACACAGCTTCAAAGTGGTAAGCTTACGCGGCACTCATTGTAAAAAATAACATTTTTAACAAGAAAATCTGAAGGGAAAATTTATGTTTTTTACAATGCATTTTAGGCAAAGGATTTTTCTATTCAGCTTAATAAAATTTATTCCAAACTTTAAAAATATGCCGGTTACGTTCTTGTCAAATACACTGTTTATACATAAATTGATCGTTTAAAGGTATTTGATAGAGAAGGTAGGTATTTAGCGTTTGTGGCGAATAAATAACGTTAGCTATCTAATATGTAGAAACTAGTATCTATAGAAAAACGCAAGCGTGTTTTACAGTAGTGGCTTGGTAATATGATTTGTATTATCTGACATCTTATTAACTATTTAAATGGTCAACTATGGTAAGAAGTTAAATAAAAACCGAACATTTTCTCTTGATACTGTAAACACTTACATTCCTATTCGCGAATGAAATCATTCACACAGATTGTAAGTAAGTGCCAGCGCCAGTGTTTCTACTTCTTATACGTCAAAGAAGTAGAAAATATAAAACAAGAATTCTGCAGAAACAATAAAAGGTTCGTGTTAAAAATTCATACCAGATTTTAGAGAAATCATTAAACACGACATTAATTTTTGTTTTAATAATACTATTTTTGTAAATGTAGACAGTTACAATCTTATATTTTTCTCTTGATTTTAACTAAATACTAAATCTCATTTTAAAGTCTAGCATGTCTTAATCTTATTCAGGCAATAGGCACGAGATTTGGATGGAAGTTACCACAATTATCGTTTATATTCTCAAAGTAACAAAAAATGTGTACAACCCTAACAAAAACTAATAAAAAAAAATCGACGGGTTGCACTCTGGGACTGCCGACAGAATGAAAACTCATAACTATAAACAAACGGTTGTTTTAACTTACCTGAAATGAACACCTATGCTTTTTTTAATAGTGTGCAATAAAAAGAACTAAAAATACTTGAATATTAACGTTGTGCATTTTTGATATTTTGGAATGGTTAGAGAATAATTTTGTACGAATTGCTTTCATTATCAGTATAAAAGTACTATTATTTATGTGGTGGAATACAATATTCATTTATTGCGCTATCGTACACAAACATGACAATTTATATTACATACACACACGAACATTCGCGCAAGCGCCTTGCGCCGCCTGTCCTGTCACGTGACCTGACGCGAGTTTATACGTCCTCTCTCCATCCGTCTTACGAATTTTCGATCAGGTCACGGGACCTGACTCGAGTTTATACATTTTTACCCATTCCAAAAAAGTACACAGCGCCGCTAAAGTAGTTTTCACTTCAATAAAATTTATATTGGTACCCACTGCAAACATAAAAGTTAATAATGAATAGATAATAAATATCAAAAGAGAAAAGTCTACGTAAAATTGTATAAAAATGAATTGTATGAAGCATGGAAAAACTTATCTCATCTCACTTTGTCAATTTTCTTTCAATTCTACATAACTAAAGAGTTACTAACAGTACACTTCGATGCAAAATAGAATATTTACATACTATAATGAACGTGAAAAAACAAAGTAATTGTTTAGTGATTAATAGTTGAGATTTGAAACTTTATTTTAAGCTTTCAGGGAATATGTAAGAACACTGCTCGGATACACTGCATATTAACTGTACCGCTGTCTACTGCTCTGAATGTTGTGGGTAAAATCCCGCATGGGACAATATGTAATCTACCAATTATTGTTCTGAATCTAGGTGTTCTTTGCGTCAGATTCATGTATGTTAATAAAGTCCTCAACGATACAGGACTATTAGTAATGTGAGAGTTGTCTTTAAATGACACGTCTAAAACCCCGCAAGGGTAAGCAGAAACGTAGTAATTGTTGTCATTTTGCATACTTACCTAAAATTAGGCAATGCCGATGCAATGAACGAGATGCCACTCTACCTGTGGGCGATCTTAGAGGCCTATCTGCTAGACAGGACGGTGAAGTTTATCGGTCGGAACGGAGCGGAAAATAGAAGCGAGGTGTGTTGCGAGGTTCCCCAGGGCTCTATATTGAGTCCATTCCTGTCGACCTGGTTTTATAAATATTTTATTGTTCTCAAACTAAGTTTTGGGATCAGCTGAACTTCGACTTTATCACTTCGAGTAACTGCTATTAGACTTCTAAAATCCTATGCGATATCATAGTTCATACAGATGGCATGTGATATAAGAGAATGGAGGAAGGAAAATACTCAAATGTACATACAACCAAAACATGAAAAGTAAGATGACGATTATAGTAATTTTTAATCTTCAATCTTTAACACCGACATAAAAAGATATACAAAAATGAAAAACACGTAAATATAGCATTGCATGTTATGAGGTAAATGGAAAAATACTTATTTGTGATTATGACCTGTAATCGATTCGTAGTAAATTACTTTTAGGCCTTATATTCATTTTGCACGTTACACAAGAGAACATAAAAAGTATTTCGAACAAGCCTAATCTCATTACGAAGAAAATATTACAGCTGAAAATAGTTACCTGAATAGGAATTTCTTATCACAATTTAAATATCGCCCTAGAGAGCAGTACGTTGCTTTTACAAATAAATTTATGGGATTTATACTGGTTACTTAATCACCGCGTACGTAACCATAAATAGGAGTTATGAACGTTTTTATTAACCCTTAAAATAAACTCTAGTTGAAGTAGTCGGGCAAGGAACTTTCCGTCGATCTTACGTCTTATATACCTTTTTATAGGAAGCAATATAAGGACGTTAAATAATATTGCTAGTTCGAATTGAGTCTGAGGAAGCAAAACCATCAGAATTTTAGTGCATAATAGCAGTGCAATAAATTTGGTTTATGAAACCTGTTTGTAATTTGAGATGTATAAAATATCTCGATATTGTATAGAATTCATCATCCTTATTTTGATTGTCTTCGATTCTTAGAGCTCAATTCATTATCTCGTAAAAAATCATATCAATTATGATCCTGCCAAAGTGACTCTACTCAGACTGATGGAAAACGTATATTGGCATAATCAGATAAAGATGATGACTATGAAATTCTGATCAGATCTTATTATAATCAGTTGAGTATTATACTCATACGTTTAACTTTAATTTTGAATAAAGCGATCAAAGCACAAACTCATTAGATTTGTTTTATTAAGTATTCGACAATCCTTAGATTTTCTCATTAATTTATAAGTACGCGATCATGAACATAATTAACATTATCTTAAAGTAATAAAGTTAGACATTTATAGATTTACTTGATCACAATAATAACTTTACCAATATAATCAGAATAATATTTACAATTTGTATTCTGTAAGACTGTTAATGTAACAACAATAAATGTTAGACATGCCTCCAATAAGGGTGCGTTTTCACTATCGCAGAGTGGAAAGGAGCGGACCATAAAGTAGCCAATGTTCAGAGTGCTCGCAATTTCAATTCTAAACCAGTGGAAACAATATAAGTAGAGTTGAGCGAACTTTCGAAGAAAAAACAAAAAACGCGAGGCAGATATGCAGCGGGGCGTAATGAAAAGGTGCTGTACTACGAGTAGATTAAAACTCTTACTGAATCTTCATCTCCTAGCAAAGAGAGTAAACGCAAAAGCGCTGTTCCTTTATTTACCGCTAATGTGAGTATGATCATTTCAAGAAATTGAATTTGCCTCTTGCAGTTCTCGTCTGATCAATTCCGCTCCGCCCCGCTTAAAAAGAAAAACATAACAGGTTTCACTGCTCCTCTATGCTGTACTTCATCCAGTTTCACGTCAGTATAAACCCACCTATAGGCTCTTTCGAAGAATTTACGTTTTTTACATATTTTTTATTGGAGCCAATGAGTCAACTACAGAGAACTAATTTTTGTCGTGTTCAAAACTAAGATGATTCTCATGGAAAAAAACTTTGTAAAATGAACATTTTACAAGGGACTTGACTGATAAAAAAATAAGTCCCAAAACAAAATTCTGAATAAAGGTTACAGGTGTGTATAACTGTAAAGTCCGTAAGTAAAATATTTGTATGTTACTTTTGAAAATAAATATTAGTATCTATTAGAAAATTTACTACAAAAACAAATAGCGGTCAACCAGCATTTTTTTTTAGTAAATTTTCTAAAATCAAATTGTAGCTTGCTACATTTATAAAATAAGCAAGCAAATAATACAGCAATCTTTATTTACAATATTTCCTAAGGTCATAGATAAACAAAACAAAAGACAAGATGCAGTGATTAATATAATAATCTCTAAAAGTTCTTATAGGTATGAGTAAAATTTATATTGTTTAGTTAATACCTTAGTTCTCCAGGGAAGTGCGGATCTACTGGATTATACTCGTATCAACTTGAAACTCAATTTGTATTTGTGTCAGTATTTCGACCTACGCAATGTTTTTGAAACAAAATGTCTGTAGGCTTATGTTTTAATAAAGCCCACGCAAGTTACCAATACCATTTGGGGAATGTCAGAAGGGAGTGTGAGTAGGTAGACCTAAGAAGGGAGTGTGAGTAGGTAGACCTAAAAATAAACACTGGTTTGGACTTAAATCTGAAAATGAGGAATATTTTCTACCAATATGTGTTTAAAGTAGAATTATAACGAACATCAAGGTTCTGTTAAGTTATTAAAGTTGGTGATGCGTTCATAAAGATAAGTTAGAACACACATCGTAAACTCACTGAATTGTTCAAGTTACTACCGCAAGATATTAAGTCTAGGTTCAAATTAAGTGCAGTACACATTTTGGATAAAATTGAACTCAACCTATTCTGAGAAAGAAGCTGTTATAGTTAATTAATTAATAGAAGTATCAAAATTTCAAAGCTAATTGTATTTTAAATTGAATTTTATAATCTTATTTTGATAACTTACTTTATGCGTCTAATCCATGTATAATGTAGCATGCATATAGTATGTAGTTTAGGACTGCTACATATATTTTATTTAGAAACAAGTGTAACGCAGTATTGTTTTACATAGTACACACACAGCAGAATCTCATTCATCAACATCATCTCAGCCGAAAGATGTTTACTGCTGGAAATAGGCCTCCCCCAAGGCTCTTACTGGTGGTTCTGTGCTGTACGCATCCAATAGATTCCCTATTGAAAATATTTATTTAAGCATAATATAGGGTTTGCTTCACGTTTTGTATCTCTTTGCATTGCTGTTGTCTTTGACAGTTTACTCTCATAGTCGACTCCTACCTTACCCAAGGGTGAATATCAACCCATGATACGTATTCTTAATCTATCAATATACGAACGTAAGGACCTAAGATGCCAACGTATAGCAATAGGTTGTTTTTTTCTACTAATAGATTATCTGTAATTTTGTTGTTATATTCAGTCTGTCTTTGTACTGGAAGCAAAAGATTAACATGTGGCGGCTTATTCTTCACACGCCGACGCGGTATCTACGCCGGGCACATCGACGATGAGTCAAGAAAGCCGTCACTTTTACTCTGTGGATTTTATTTTCTAGGGTGAAGACGTAAATTACGTGTTCTTACATCTCAGTTATATATAGTATTATATTATATATAACTGAGCATTATATTAGTAAAAATAAATAGACCATAATTACTACTGGAGTTTAAACTTGAAAATCTCCTACAACTGGTTTGCATTCGTCCACCACCAAGATGGACCAATAAAATCAATGACCCATCGTCAAGCATTGAGGAGAAATCGCTAAAGAGCTGAACTCCATCTTCACACATCGATCAGTGTAAAAGTACGAATTAGTTTATCACAAACTTCTTTTAAATACGGACCAAAAAACAAAAACTCATACATACCTTTAACATATACCAAGCCTTGAATGTAAAAACCATTTATGCAAGACAGATAAAATACTTGTATTATATGAAACCCTAATATTTAATTAGGTACATATAAACTGAAATGTTACTGAACAAATTAGCTCACATTCTTCCGCTTCCTAAATCTGAAAAAAAAACTGGTTTAATTTTAAATATAACAGTTTGCTTATTCCGAGATTCCATAACTTTTAACAGGAAACTCGAGCGGGTGAGGGTTAAATTTTTTCACAACATTGTTTTAAACGCATGCATCGAACAAAAGTTTTTTTTTAAATTGTTCAATGTGTTAATTTTGATTAAAATTTTGACAGTTACTATATTTTTAAGGGTACCTTACCTCATAAGGAAAAAAGGCGGAATCCTTACAGAATCACTTTGTTGTCTGTCTGTCTGTCAAGCACCGTTTTCTCAGGAACACGTGGATATATCAAGCTGAAATTCATATCAAATACTCAAGTCTACTGTCCCTTGAACCTGTGATAAAATCAAACTTCTAAGCTAACGCAATCAAAGAATACAGCCGTATATGCTGCAAATTTTCAACACTCGCAAGGGAATCAAAACCTACAGGTCTGTGAAGTCAGAATCTTGAAATTTGGTACGAAGCAACGTCTTATAGTACATTTAAAGGAAACAATTCAAAAAGCATAAATTGTTGGTTACTCAGGTTTGTACGGCATCCTCGGAGCGCGATTCCGACTCGCACTTGGCCGGTTTGTTTTTTAATTCCGTAGGATTTAAAACGTAGTGGTTATATGACTATTCTTTTATTAAATAATAATAATAATAATATAAAAATAAGATTTTAACATTTTTATTTTTTTATTTATTCGGTATTTACATATGTATATGCACAATTATAATAATAACGTATGGAGAGGCCTATGTTTAACAGTGTATTATTAAAGGCTTTCGATTTCGATAATAATAGATGCATAGATAATGCTTTTGCATATGTAAGTTTTAAGTTGTGAGACATAAGAGTAGTCGATAGGACCCACATTTTATTAAATATAAAGAAACTTCGGCGGACAGACGGCGCGCTGATTATTTGTTAATGACGTGGTTATGTTTCCTAAATTAAATTATTGTTTAATAACGTCTTAGTTTAATCATAGCTTTATTAATTAATTATGGTTTAGTTTAAGTCGATTCTGTTAGCAATATTAAATGTTACTAAAAAAGATCCGGTTACCCCGAATAGAGTAGTAGGTGTCACCACTAGTAATGGCCGTCGGCATTCTACTGACAGGCTGCCGCACGAGGTGCACACGTGCTAACCCATATTGACTTTTAACCTAACTTTATCTTACCAATCAATACAAATAAATAATAAGACAATGGACAACACGAGTGTGCTCTTATTTTGAATTTCCTGCCGTTGCACCGCTCACGATTCGACAAGCTGGCCGCTATGAGGCCCGTTTTAACGCTCTTACATATATGTATGTAATATTTATCATTTATTTCAATGAATATTAACAAAAACCAAGATAGTGTCAGTAGTAAGATAGTACAACGGTGTTAGTTAACCGAGGAAGCTGATCAGACAGCTAATATTTAAGAATAATAAATACACAAGAAAAACTATATCTCAACTACATTTTTATTTATTTATATAACCTGTTTTACCCGACCATTGTCATGAATCTACTAGCTTATCCGGCGAACTTTATATCGCCTTATTTATTAAATTATCGAAAAAAAACCTTTTAGAAAGCCCGTGTCTATTTCCCGCAGCGCTGCAGTGTATAGAACTACGTGGACTAAGAGAATAATATTTACAAACCTTGTCCTGACAATAACAAATATATAAATAATATATAATTATTCAATTAGGTGCAGTCGATCGAAAGTTATGGTCGTACACACATTTTCGTGATTCATTTTTATTTATATAAATAAGAGCTATCGTAGATACATACAAACATGACACAACATAGATTGGCAAAATTATTACCCTTTCTTTTGGTTTAGCCTTAGTCGGGTTAAATGTATTTTAACGATGTTATTATACTAACTTTGCATTAGATTTACCCTCGAAACCGATAAGCAACAAAGTGACTAATCCTGTGTACATAAAGCAACCTATTACTAACTCGCGTAACCCGTATTTAGCGACTGTGTAATTTTGCGATGTTAATAATCCGATAACTAAGTTACATGTAAAGCGTTCAACTCGGTACAAAGGTATCACGACCCGCTTACATCGGAGTGAAATTATTCAGTTATTAAATATGATTACACTGGAATTATTTGAACACTAATGTAACGGTTTTGGTAATTGTACTTACTAAGTGTTTGTTATTAAGTTAGAGTTAGATTTTCGTATATATTAAACTAGCGTCCGGGCCCGGCTTCGCACGGAAGACTCAAATTCTCGGATTTACTCTTCTATAATATACATGTATGAATGAATCAGTCTATCTATCGTTGAAAATTGCAATTAAATCCGATGAGTAATTTAAAAGACCATAGTGAACAGACAGCAGCATCGGTTTCATTTTATATTATGTAAACATTAAACAATCTTTACATGACACGTTTTAATCCTTATTAATCCTACCTATGAACATATATTATGTATTGGGTTGATAGACTACTAATTACTAGTTTATCCAAGGGCCATATTTTTAAGTAATGCCGTGTAGACGGCAATCGGATTGCCCCGGTCCAATAGCCGTTAGAATAGAAACATGTACGTTTATTGGCAGTGTGTTTCTTTTATACTTAACTACTACTTACTATAATACTTATACCGTAAATCACTTCAGTGAATGCAAACAAAGTCAATGTGGTGTTTGAACTAAATTTTGCCTAAATCTTTGAAGTCAAGATTTACAGGTTGATTTTAAGGCAATTTATTACGTTCTAGCTAGACAGCTGCTTGTCTCAGAAAGGTGCAATTCTCAGACCGCTGCTAGTCTCTAGACAGTGTGATGGACAACGTTACCAGAAACAAGATGGTTACATTTCGGATCATGGTATTGCGTTATTTTTAGTATTTTGAGTAAGTACGAAGTGCCATCTTGTTTAAATATTTTCTTCCTAACTTAAACATCTATGTTTTTCTGTATATTATACATATTAAAAATAGTACTCAGACAATGTTAATTTAGTCTGTTTAAATGGTGCGTTACTTCTATACTAAATATTTGTAGATAAAATTTCATACAGCTATCCATACTTAAAGCAAGAAGTATTACAAGGTAAAGGGAAAATTAAATCCTTAAGAATTTACTATCGATATGACTCAATTATATTAGAGTATTTTCCAAGGGAGTTACATAGTATTGTGGTTCTAGTTAGCCATTGTAATGTACTAAATACCTAACACTTGCTCGATATATGTGTCATTATATCACGCTTTGACCAGAAATCATCCTGTCACAATATGAGAAGTGGCACAACGTCAACAGTTGCACATAATATATATTGAAGATAGACAATATCAGAGACATGACGTAATAATACCTACAAGTACTTTAATTCGTTTTAGTTCTTGACTTTAAAAAATAAACATTTTCAAACATCTGACACACAACGCTATCTAGACCCAAACTAAACAGAGCTTGTATTGTGAGTACTAGACAACTGATTTAAATACATATGAAATTGTTTTTTCTGAAAATACATACATATTATACACGGATAACATCCCTAACGCCGAAACAATTATTTGCAGATCATACAAAACATTTAGTCCGACCTGGAAATCGATACAGAAACTTCAAGCACGGCAGTCGAATATGCTATAACTGCGCCACCAAGGCAGTTACTTTAACACAAATATAACAAAAACTTCAATTATCGTACATGTGTGCCGCCCATGTGAGCCATACCGCACAAGTGCGTTGCCGGCCTTTGGGGGATTAGGAGGGGGATGGGGTTGAGATATGGGCCTCCAGTATCCTCACTCACTCGGTGGAACAAAGCGCAGGCGCTATTTCACTTCGCTTTTCTGTGAGGCCGTGGTATCACTCTGGTCAAGCCGGTCCATGAATTCCGAGGCTCTCCCGCGAGGAGACGACAATTACAAAAAGAAGTACACTCAAGTCAGAAAAAGAGCTAGTCATTTATATATAAAAGTATAATACGACTAGTATTGGTATCTCAACTTTGCCAAGAATATATTTTATAGTATAATATTAAATGCGGCCACTACTGTTTTGTATCACATTACCGGCGAGATTCCATTGAAGCTGAGATGAGGAACAGAGTTTCAATACCCAATATTGAAGAAATACGATTAGAATCTCAATAGCTTAGGTGCTTTTGATTTATAAAGTCTTGTTCTACAATATCTATAGCTATAGCATTTAATGTACTGCTGTCGTTTACAATTGTATGGCACTAGGCATAAGTATGATTGTAGAGTTTGAATTTTATTGAACATACCATGATTATACCTCTCGATTAACAATCTTTATTCAATTTACGAAAAAAATATAGTAAACTAACTATAAAAGTATACAAATAATAAATCACTATACTTTGATTAAAGTTACTCTTGAAATTATCGTTTTATTAACAGATTTAAGTAAGTGTTTGAAAATGTTGAAATTTTGTACAAGCTTCAAAAGTTTAGAGGCCCTTTGCCTCTTACTGAAATTTTTATACTAACTAATAAACCTAGTAAGGCTTATTTATTTAATTTATAGGTATGTATATTACAACAGCACACATACAACACACTTAACAATATTTCACAAAATAATTTTACCTGGTATGCATGCCCATTACAGGTACTCACAACATTCACCTATAGGCATAAAGATATAAATGTGTATTGAGAATTGATAAAGTTGTAAGATAACATAAGCTGAAGTAGATTCCATTATACTAGATCGATTGCAAATAGTACCTACATGTACACGCCCATATGTTATGTGTACATATACAGCGGGGAGTCTCAGACTCCCCGTGATGGATCACTGCATTTTCGACTAGACACTCGGTGAATTGGCAAACGAAGATTTCCACACCTAAGAAAAATGTACTCGCTAAGTTATATCTTAAAATTCATATTATAAATGATTCTAGGCACAGTTTTAATTTTGAAGTCAAAGGTTTTTATCATTTCATAAATTCAAATCTTTCAGTTACAGTACCCATTATGTTTTTATTATCAAGCTTAAGTCGTTTTTATATAAATTTATTTTACATTTAAAGAAATATTAAAGGCTAGATAAACATAGTCTACCTTGATCCTTACAAAGAATATCTAATATACCAACCATAGTTCAGCTGCTATTATTTGCCGCATTTCAATCAATTTCATGAGTTAACAGTGTTGGTTTCTTATTGAGTTGACACTCAATAAGTTAGATAACAACGTTGAGCTAAGTAATTATGTTTGTTGTTTTCTAGGTAAAAGATATAATAATTTGAACAAAGCGTTAGGTTAAAGGAAGAGCTAAATAGTATAACACATTAATGAAATAGAAATGTCGCGTTTAAACGAAGCCACAAGTTGTTGAAAGTTCTAAATCGTCTTTTAAATGGTTAAAGATAAATATGTGTCTAAAATTTGACTTTAACGTTGAAGTTTTATTGGACAAAGACCTACAATACTGAATATCATTATTTTTTTATTTTATTTAATTGGGGGCAAACGAGCAGACGCATCACCTGATGGGAAGCTATTACGGCCGCCCATGGACACCCGCAACACCAAAAGCGTCTAAATTGCGTTGCCGACCTTTGGGGCATGGGGAGAGGGAATGGGGGGAGGGGTTGGGGTATGGTCCTCCGGTATCCTCATTCACTCGGTGGATCACAGCGCAGGCGCTATTTAACACCGGTTTTCTGTGAGGCCGTGGTATCACTCCGGTCGAGCCGGCCCATTCATGCCGAAGCGTGGCTCTCCCACGGAAAGATTAAGCATATCCTTAAAGAGAAACATCGTGTAATGGAAGCGTATATATTTTACCTCACTTTGATATAGACACACGCGCATACGTATTTATTAAAAGCTTTCCAGCATGTTCACTGAAGTGTAAATATGAGACAGAGTTATAATTTGAATTTTATATTTTACGCAACTGTCTCAAAATATAAAAGGCTCAGTTTGAATAAGCTCTGAAGTTCTATAAAGACAAAGTTTATGAGAATATTCAACCGTTTCATGTCTCCGTAATACAAAGAGTAACAATAAACAATATAAATGTACACACAACAAAATAAGGATCTATTAAAATATTGTGGCAGAATGGTTTGTCTTTGCACATTTTTAGCAATCGCGGTTTTAGGTCTATATTATACAGTGGATATTTGTATTTCATTTTATCAAGAACTTAATAATGGTTTAATGTAACCTCACCTTTCCATTATGTCGGTATCAAAAGCCGTAGCTTATTAAAATAATACTTTCCAATATTAAGTACTTAATGAGTTGGTAAATATGGTTGTGTTTGATAGTTATTTTAAAAAGGGTTTCTATTGATACGTCTCGTGTCTATGCGCTTTCTAAGATATTGAAATTGAATAAAATTAAAATTAAACATAATTAAGTTCTTCAGACGTTTTTAATCAAAGTAATATATAAACATACTTATTACGGCTAGATGAAGGAACATCACGAAATTAGGTTTGTAAAAATAAAATTATAAATACATATAAATATAATATAAAAATAACTATACAATCTCACGGATAGATTAAAGTGAAGCGGTTACTATATATGTATGTAATGTATGGGACTTTGATTGATAACGCGCTAGCACCGTCTAAGCAAACATTTTTTTTACCTACGTATCCTTTCCATAAAAGGCTTACCCCGATTAAATATACGAGACCAAATTATAGTTATCAAAACTTGGGATTTTAATGAAAAGTCCACTTCTGTGTATCTCCTCGAACATTAAAAATTTTGTGTATGTATTTTCTATAATATTATGTGGCTGACAGACGGGAAAAAGTGCATTACTAAAATGTCTCTCCACACCGAGTACATAGATTGCTTTATCATATTATCATATCACTATGTAACATAACAGACACACAAATTATGACTTAAGGGATATGTCATACTGACTAATAATCAAAAATCGTGCCTATAGGCAACTATAATACTATAGTACGACAATGAAGAATAGCAATCCACACGCTATGTACACCTTCCAAGCACCATCACACAGCCTCCAAACTGTCCCACTAAGTTGACTAGATACACATACCGTACGAATCGTACCGTCATCAATTATAGGACTGACCACTGCCACGATACAAGCTTTCTACCTAGTTTCGGTAATAAGTTTCAGTATCTAATTTTGAAACTAGGAAACTTTGTTTCTTAAAAACAATTGTTTTGTTTGTACAAAAAGTTGTATATTACGTTCATAGGATTTGATAACGACCTTTCTTATAGTAGGCAATATTATAATTTTTCCAGACAAACAGCACCATGGTTAAACGTAGCACATTTGTAATAAGGCGGTTAAAACCAAATACTAAAAATTTGAAAAAAAGTTCTGAAATTTACTGAAATAGTGTTTGCTTTAAAAGGTATATTAATACTTGACCTTGGATAAAATGTCTGATGATGATCGTCCAGAACGTACCGAAAAACCTTTCTAACAAGCATATTTTGAATTTATCAACGTGATGTAAGCGTTGTTTGATGCGCTACAACAATATTCATTCATCAAACACTGTAATCAATCACGTTTAATTAAACCTCTGAACTTCATCAGGAATTCCACTTGTTACGACCAAAAACTGGGAATCACATCACGACTTGCAAACAGAGGGGTAATCCATCTCATCTAAATCATCGAATTTGATTAAGTAAACCAAAACACATGCACGTTGCTATAAAAATGAATAAACTACAAAACAGGATTGAAGGCATGATATAATGAAGTAGTACTGATAGAATTGCTATTGAAAAGTCAAAAGTGTAGTTGTTACATACAGTTTAAAATAAAACCGCTTTTATTTTAGTTTCACCTGTCCTGATGTTTGTCTGTAATCAAATATTGCAAGTTAAATTTGAACTACTTCCCGATTTCCGATTGAGCTGAAATTTGAAAAATATATCTTTAGTTCTGATGACAATAGAAGTATATATAATCGGTATTAATCCAAAATGGCCGCCCATAACAAAATGGCAGTGTACATATTTCTGAACAGTCCACCTAATATGGGTATCAAATGAAAGGGCATAACTTGTAAAATACAATACGCTGTGAACAAATTCAAATCTAAGATGGCCGTCAACACAAAATGGCGATATAGGTATATATTTTCATACAGCCCGTATATATACCGTTGGAGAGCCACGCTTCGGCATGCATGGGCCGGCTCGACCGGACTGATACCACGGTCTCACAGAAAAACCGGTGTGAAACAGCGCCATTACCGAGTGAGTGAGGATACCGTAGGCACATATCCCAATCTCTCCCCTCATCCCTCTCCCCATCCCCCAAAGGGTAGCAACGCGCTTGTGACACCTCTGGTGTTATAAGTGCCCATGGGTGGCGACAATCGCTTACCATCAGGCAATGCGTCTGTTCATTTGGCTCCCATTCCATATAAAAACCCCACTCTATATGGTTATCAAATGAAAATGAGACGGATTTTTGATCAAGTACTTTGGTGCTAAATGGTAATGACATAGCCGCATCGAGTTTAGGCTCGTATGAATTGTCTTGATGAGTACTTAGGTGCTAGATGGTAACCAGGGTCTGATGATGGAGCTGAAAGATGGCCATAGGAATTCGGTAATTAAGCACTACAACCGCGTCGAGATTCATTCGTCTTGATGAGAGAACCGACCAAAGAAAAAATATATGAAAGTGTTATATATGCTAAATATTCTTTAATGTTACATAAAAATGTAATAAGCCGATATTAATAAAAAAGAAAGGGTCTGTGATAAAACGCAAAGATTTAATTCAATGTGTAAAGTTTTAGGGTTTAAGAAAAATATATAATGGGAATATTGTTGACTGCCTCGGTGGTCCAGTGGTAGCGTTTCATTCCTGGGTCGGACCAAATGTTTGTATGATCTGCAAGTATTTGTTTTGGAGTTTGGTTGTTTTATATGTATAATTTGTATAATATGTAAGTATTTACAAAAAAAAAAGTATACATGTATTTATATCAGTTATGTAGTACCTACCAAGTAGATTGAGACTAGGTGACGTTGTGTGTAAGATGTCCGAAACATTGATTTATTGTGACGTAGATAAAGAAGGTTAATAAATTATCATTAAAGGTTGCTATGTAATATAATTTTTCTTACAGGTTTAAATTATTTTTAACTTTTTGTTCTTTTTTTATTAACATTTTATTAACAGTAATGAAATATTGTTTCTTTTTTTATCTTTTAATTTTTTGTTATTGTAGGCTTAGGTCTTTCAAACTACGCACCGGATTTATTACAGTATTAAAGAAAAAATGAGAAAATCAAAGATTTTCATGAGCATGGGGTGGATCGTTGGTCTCGTATAACGAAGGTATAAATTCCTCATACATAATTTTTAAACAAAAACATAGCTATGGAATTTATTTTTAAGAGTGCGATCCTACCCATATTTGTATAAGCAAATAACTAATTGTTAAGTTTCAAACCCGAAATGATTTGTCGTCAGCTAAGTCCCTAGGGCATCAATAGTGGTTTAAATAGATTTAGGTACTCGTAACAATTTATTGAAAATTTTCGATATTGTTTAAAAACAAAATGTGTATTCTCACAGTTAGTAATGAGCTAAATATGGTAATGTCTTTAAGATAAATTCAGCGTAAAACTTCATCATTAAGTCTGAACTATGGGGTTCAGTTCAGTTCACGACAATCCACAGGAATGTAGAATATATCTCGTTTCTATACAGATGAATTCCGTGAAATTGATTTACTGAATTGTTGGTTGCTTTTAATTACTATTACTACATAATATAAAAAGGTACTCACGCCACAATCAGGTCACTGTATGCCACTCGCAGCTCTGCGAACAATCAGAAAGTACATATCAGTAATAGATTTTCGCACAAGTCAACCGTGCTTGCGTTTCCGTGAGGTCCTTTACCGGAGCTTTGATGTTGAAAGAACGCTATAAGCGCTATAAGTGATCAGGGACTCCACTTTGTTTTGACGGGAATAAATTGAATGTCTTTGTTTTTGCGATAAAAGAAAATTTCAGGCAGTTTGCATAATTCTTTAAGTTTGTTTATCGATAATAGCATTTTTCCTTATAGCCGAGCAGGTGAAGACTGGAATCGTAATACAAAAATAATAAGAATAGAAAGCTTGATATTCTTTCATCTCTTTCTTTAAGTTTCTGAAAGTGATTTAAGTAACGTTGTCGACTTAGTGATTTCAATTTGCCTACTCAATACATGTGTACAAGTATAAAAGTAACAGATTCGTTTACACCTAAAAAGTTATCAAATATGACCAGATTATTTTAAAACCACAATTTTCTACCTGAGGTTAAAAACTTTAATTTCAGTTTAATCAGAAACAATAAGTTACTTTCATCCTAATACGAAAAATATGTTTCTATTAAACTGCTAATTACTACGTGCATGTCGGATATCGCGATAATATTTTTTTATATTAATATATAGCCTAAGGCACTCACAAATAAAGTGACTTCTTGTCGGTGAAAATCGGTTCAGTAGATCCAGAAGACACGTTACACAATCTCAGACTTTACCTTTTTTACCCAATAGATATATAATATATAATACATAATAGACAAGTAAATGAAAATAAAAGTGTCCATCCTATACAAAGATTAGATAAAATATATAACGAAATATCCCAGAGATTGATTATGAGGAGCTCAGTTACCTGTTGATAAATATGTAAGAATACACCACCAACACTGGTGACTACATTAATTCTAATTTATCCCACAAACCTTCCTTGTGACAATAATCACTTAATATTTATCAGTTATTAAACCATGAAATTTGATACTACCGCATTAAAATTTCCCTTCAACTCATTACGAAGACAAATAAAACCAGATTGAAATTTTGCACAATCATCTTTATTTCGGTAACAGAACAGTGAGAGATATCTACCATTAGATATTCCTGCCACATAAAAAATGAAAGATTAAGCCATAAAATTGTTCCAGCTGGAAGGAAGAATCTGGCCACTTGTTTACGTAAATCTCTCGGGCGCGGCGCCTTAGATCCCACAACGAATTTATGTAATCAAGGATTGAAATATGAACAAATATAACAATGCGTTATTTCCTTTGGTTTTCTGTAACATTTAACTTCTTATTTCAAATAGATTTTGGTCTGTGAATTATTCGATTTGGAATACCTTTTATTTTTACCTTTTATCCGGCATGGCATTAGAAGCAATACAAAATATGTCGCGAAAGTAGTAAATTTTGGAGTGAGATACGCCGTCGAAGGAAGAGATGAGTTTTAAAGATAAGGAGAATGCTTTGAAGTACAGTAAGAGAAATTTTTCATCCGCAGTTATTCACAACCTCGAAAAGTGTTGAGTCCAATCTACGGCCACGAGTATAAATTAAATAAGTTAACCCTTCAAAACACTTGTTTGACTACTGAAACTTAAAATTTGATAAACAGCTACTCTGAAGTCGGGAAGCATTAATTAGGACAGTTGTTCGGTTGCTCTACTATCAATTAACATAAGTAGGGTAAGTGGTTGATTTCCAAGTCAATTAGAACTATTGGTCAAGGCGATTGTGGTCTAATCATTCATCGTATGCTTACAATTAAAACGTGTCAATAAGGAATATTTGTATGTATGTATCATGGGAACGTAGTTAACTATTTGCCCACAGTTAAGAAACGGAACTTAGCCCTTATATGATTAAATTAAGTTTTAAGAGTAGTCAAAACCATTTAAAATTAATGGTGCTATAACTTTGTACGTTTTTGCAAACTTGGGATCTTGTATTGAATAGACTATTCATCCATTATCTTATGATTTTATCTCTAATTTGTGCTAAAACATGACTTACAAATACTTCTAATGTGTGAAATTTAGTTACGTTCGGACGGAAATATTTGACTGAGGCGCATATTTTGAATATATTTTAAGCAAAGGTGACTTTTGTATCTTAGTTTAATCTTAAATGTTACCTATTTTTCAGTCAGTTCAGTCATGGAATAATTTTAAAAGAACCTAAAATAAAATAATCGTTAGCCATTACGCGCAGTAATATAAGTTCTCTGTGGTGTTTCTTTTTTCTTTCCGGAAATACTCTTGGATACCACCATGATAAATATGTAGGAAACAAATCGACCAAAAATCGCACGTCGTCACAGGTACCAGTAGTTCTGGAATCAGATATACCCTAGGGAGGAAATACCAAAAATCTACGGATCCCGGGCAGTCGTTTGTGAGAACCTCAATGTTTCCATTCCTCTCTCTAAAAATTAATGTAATAATTACTCGTTTAAGTATATAAAAAAAACAACTTTTACACCTTTTTACGAAATTAATAATCCATCTCAGTGTCGTATTAGAATCTTACCAATTTTATAAAAAAAATAAAAGATAGACATAAAATATTACGGATATAATACGAAATCACAGATCTTGAAACAAGATGGACCGTTCAAACGTAACAACGACTCATAAACATAAAAGTTCTTAGGTATTAACTGTTATTACCTATTTAGGGGGCGTTTTGTGAGGATTTCGCCAAAGAGCCTTGTTTGTTAGCAATACAATTTTTAATGACTTTTTTGAGATATAGAACATCGTCCGATAATAATACATTTTGGAGAAAGCTCAGAATAAAGAAATTCTGAGCATTTAACTTTTATTTTCCTTCAAACATTTTTTTTTACATACGATCATATAAAGTCGAATAAATCATTTCTTTTGTTTCAGTGGAAGTTATAAGTCATTAAAAATAAATAACATTTATAAAAAAATTATATTGAGGAGTATAGAAATAGATGGCTACGAAGGTCGACTTTAATCAGAGTAACGATTCTTTGGAGAAAATTATTAAAATCCCCTGATTGAGTCCCTGATACAGACGTCTTAAAACATAGGGGATCTTAGCTTACTGGATTAAATAATAAATTCCTTTGGGGAAGTTTATGATCGTCTTTCGGTTCTTTAGCGACAGATAAAACGTCTTAATATTTTGCAAACCCGAAGATAAAAAAGGGCTTTCAGAGAAGCGTTTGTTTTACAAGGTTCTAGATAAATAATATGTCACGTCTCATGCTTACCCTTGTGATAAGGGATGGCTACAAGTCTCGATAGTGTGCGATGTTGTAAAATATGTATCTCTGAAGGTTTATATTTTAGACATCCATATTTAGTGCAAACCATTGCGAAAATCTGCAAATTACATACTAAATTTTTAAAACTATTCTCAATGGGTAAAAAAGTAGAAATCTATCGGTAATAATTTGAGATTTTTGTTGTATTCACGTTAAAGTAGCTGCTTTGGTAACACCGTGTAGCGTATGCGACTGCTGTGCTTAAGGTCTCGGGTTCAATTCCCGGGTTGAACGAAATGTTTGTATGATCTGCAAATATTTGTTTCAAAGTTTGCGTTTTTGTATGGGAGCCCCCCTGAAATATTTGTGTTAATTTAATTTAATTATTTATTTTTAAAGTAAATATATATCTAAATATTATGTAAATATTTTAAGCGTCTATCTCTTGCCGCTATCAATATGAAACAAAAACGAGCAAAAAAAATCAAGTTTGTTGTATGGGATAAGGTACAAATCTCAAGAGCATAGCTGTACCGGTTCCTTAAATAATGTACGAGCATTAATATTGTAGCTCATCAAATAGTTTTGAACTAGCATTTCGACATTATTTTATTAGTCGTAATTTTAATAGAAGATAAATAATTAGAACTTAAAGATTCATACTCGTCAAGCTCCAATTGTGAATATATATTACATAACTAGATTTCGGCCGTGGTTTCGCTCGCATTTAATAAAAACTATACTATGTTACTTCTAATAACTATATGATAGAATAGAATGAATGAATGAATAGAATATGTGTACAAAGTTTCTGATAATCGGTTAAGCAGTTTTCGTGTGAAAGCGTAACAAACAAACTTACTTTCGCATTTATAATATTAGTAGGATATTCAGTTTATTTGGTGCACTATGAAACATGTTTGTATATCAAACCAAATATGTATTTAATATCCTTACAGAACGAATTCAAACCAACCATTTACTGTGAAATTTGCACAATAATAATTATATACAAGGTGTCTCAAAAGAAATTTCATATTTAGTGGATTGATTAAAAAAAAAGGAAGCGGTATATAGAAAAAATGTTTATTTATTGTTAAAATACACTTTTAGGGAATTCATTTCTTAAAAATAATATCGTCTAAATGTAAACCCTCACGTTGTTGGCACTCATTTAATCGAACAGTAAAATTACTTATGACTGCTCGACAGGTGGAGTGAGGGATGGCTGCCATTTCGTGACGGATATTTTCTTTCAAATGCGCCAGTGAAGTTGGTTTATTGGCGTAAACTTTAGATTTAAGATAACCCCATAGGAAAAAGTCCATAGGGGTTAAATCTGGGCTACGTGGAGGCCAATTTATGTCACCTCTCCGGGAGATCAATTTTCCTGAGAAAATTTCCCGAACACGTGGCAGAGATATATTGGACGTGTGTGAAGTTGCTCCGTCCTGTTGAAACCATGTTCTTTGGTTATAGCCAGGAAAGTTTTGCAGTTCAGGTACCAAGAAGTTGTCTAACATCTCCACATAACGCTCTGAATTCACTGTAACTGTACGCCCCATTTCGTCTTCAAAAAAGTAAGGGCCGATAATTCCTCGCGCCGACATGGCAGCCCATACGGTCACTTTAGGCGAGTGTAGGGGTTTCTGATGTTTGCGTTTCGGATTGGCTGAACTCCAGTAACGGCAGTTTTGCTTATTTACGTGGCCATTAAGATGAAAATGAGCTTCATCCGAAAACAAAATGTTGGTAAACGTTGAAAATCGCTCAATCATCTGATTTACGAAATTAAGCCTCTGACCGGCATCTTGGGGCTTTAATTCTTGCACCAATTGAATTTTGTAGGGGTGCAGCTTTAGATCTTTGTGCATAATGCGATGTAATGATGATCTATGCACATTTAAAGCACTCGCGCGCTTCCGAATTGAAAGGCTCGGGTCGTCACGTACAGATTGATTAACACTCTCCACGTTTTCTACCGTTCTTGATGACCTAGGTCGCCCGGATTTTGATTTATCCAGCGTTGATCCAGTCTCTTCAAACTTTTTAACCCAATGTCGAATGAGAGGAAGGCTTGGCGCATCATTTAAGTGGCGAAAACCTCGAATACTGCAGAATTTTCTACGCGCGACAGTTGTCGAATCACCGTTCTTGTAAAACTCTCGCACGCACAACGCGCGGTCTGCTCCCGAGAAACGCTCCATAGCGACTGAATCCCCAAGAGCCAAGCTACCAATTGACATAACCCCCGCACCCCTCAAGTACGCAGCGTTCACGCAGTAAGCTAAACAAATATAAAATTTCTTTTGAGACACCCTGTATATTATGCATTCTAATAAAACGAGTAAGGCATACTTAACACATCTATGAATCAAATCAAAATCATTTATTCGATTAAGACACTAAGTGGTATTTATGAACGTTAAATTGAAACTATAGTTAAAAAGCATTGATCGACACAAACAGACGCCACAGTATGTACTGGATTGTTTTTTTTTTTTTTTATTATATAGGGGGCAAACGAGCAGACGTATCACCTGATGGCAAGCGATTACCACCGCCCATGAACACCCGCAACACCAGAGGCGTCACAAGCGCATTGCCGGCATTTTAGGAAGGAGTACGCTCTTTTCTTGAAAGTTTGAAGGTCGTATTGGTCCGGGAACACCGCAGACGACAGCTCATTCCACAGTTTTGCTGTGCGTGGCAGAACATTTCGGGAAAATCGCACAGTTGTGGACTGCCAACCATCTAGATGATGGGGATGAAATTTCTATCGCGTAGGACGATGGCGGAAAGATGCGGCAGGTATCAATCCGAACAATTCCTCGGAGCACTCCCCATGGTAAATGCGGTAGAAGATGCACAGTGAAGCCACATCTCTACGCAGCGCCAGAGAGTCTAGCCGAATTGAAAGATCCCGGCAATCGACGATACGAGTCGCCCTCCGCTGAATGCGGTCCAGAGGGAGGAGCTGGTATTGGATTGTCAAGGTAAATATGGTGAAAACATCAAAATCGACTGCCCGCTTGTGTCGATTTATAATCTTGTAAAACCTTGTATGTGTCGAGTACGAGTTTCACTGCTGAATGCGTTGTTACTGATCATATGTTATTTCTATACTAACTATAATATCCATTCATCAAGCCTACCAAAGTTCGCAGTAAATAGCAGCAAGATCAATTCCTGGTACGTAGATAGTGAACAACACACGTTAATAACCGAAAACTTAGTATAATATGGTGGTGTTTGTATAAGGACTTACAACATAGGGTAAAGAAGCTTATGAAACTAAATTTAGTAATTCATGAGCACGGTTCCTTATTATAACATGAATATTGTAGGCTTGTATAGTCTTGATATGAATGTCTTAAATCCACAATAAAACTTTAAATTTGAAAGTAACTCCGTCTCTCTGTCTGTTACGCTTTCATGGCTATAGTGCTGCACCAATTTCAATAAAATTTGGAATGAAGATACTTTAAATCTTGAGGAAGGACATCGACTACTTTTACCCGCTCCTACCCACACATACGCGGATGAAGCCGCAAGAAAAAGCTAGTTAATATTTTATTTGTGTGAAAAGAAACTTCGCACTGAAAGTCAAGCTATAAACAAGAACTTTAAGTTAGAAATATACGATAAGAAATAATTTTCCTTATTTTCGCTACGAACAGCGCTATCCGGCCCTTTAGTGCCAAAGTATGGGTTTCCCACGATGTCCCTATTCCCCTAACCTATCATAAAACCAGCGACAGAAGTAAATTATAAGTATTGGATCTTTGTCACCAGGAAGAGTAAAGCTGACATAATCAAATTGGATATTTTTACGCAGGCAGACCCAAACCAAAGTTTCGCAACATCACTGGTTTTCTTATAAATATAGCTGAAAGTTCCTAAAATAACCGTCATTTACTTGCAAAAAATAAGTTGTTAAGGTGGTACATCAAAACGACGAATAAGAACACCTTTCTTAAATTCTCCCGAAAAGACTGTTAGAAGCTTTCATGGAACTTCACATAGTAAACACCATATAAATATAATACACGTACATATTATTTCATTAAAGACCAAAATCGTCTATGATAACCTATACATTTCAATAGAAAATTTCTCAAACCATTGCCAAATGGTCTCCATTTACAGCCACTGAACAAACACAGGCGAGCGTCGCGAAAATACAACTTAGTGAACTTAAACCACACAAGAGGCAACAACTTCAAACTTAGAAGGTTTCACACCCACTCACTCGCTCGAACAACTTAGAAACAATGTTAATCCTTAAATTGTTAAAGCCGTCTTATAATTAGTCGTTTAATTTCCTAAAGTAATATCCAATATCGCTGCGGATACTGCAATTAAACCCGCCTTAACCTCAGTAAATGAAAGTTAAACAAGTTGACATTAATCCTACTTTAATTAGGCTTTATATGAATATTAAGGTAACTCAGAATTTGTAAGGGTTTAATAATATTTACCTAGTTAAATGAGAAAAATAATTTTGTGTTATAATTTTCAGAGTAGTTTGTTTTTCTAGTACTTTTACACGTACGTGTGTGTATATTTACTTTTAATCGTTTTCGTTATATTTTATAATACTCTATTCCCATAACTTTTACTCTTGAACGAAATATTCATCAGTAAAATTTGAATTAAAAAAATATTTGTAGAACTTTTCACATTCGCAGTATTGCCTCGTTGAATGGTGATTTTTGTTTAATAGTGATATTTGTTTCTTTATATGATAAACTCCCTTCGTCCCGTGGCATTATCAGCGGTTCCTGTTTTTTTTCTATTACCTCGCAATTTGCCTTAAAAATAATAACTGAATTCGTCGAGCGGTTCTCGAGTTTTGCGCTTAGCAACATATTTGGCGATTCATTGTTATTCATATAATTATAACTAATTTTCAAGACATAAAATTACAACTTTGTTTAATTTTGATGTTTTATACCACGTGCGAATTAGACTATGAAGGTTTTATGTTTTAGTAGAGGATTACTTTATGCCTATACCTACTGTAATACCAGCCGTCTTAGACTTTCAATTTGAGGCTTAAGCGGCACTTTAAATTCGCTTTTGGCTAAATGGAATTTTTGACCCCACTTAAGTAGTGAAAGGTCAATTAGAATTCAGTTGAATGTAACGTTTGGAAGGATGTGTGTTACTTTTCCAAAAGCAGTGTTTAAGAATCGACTTTTATTTATGAACACACTTTTATTTTTGTCACTTGTGACAACTTATTATTGTATAGAAATAAAACTTGTTTGTACATGTCGCAGGTGTCAAAGCCGTGATATTAAAATTTCAGTAGTGATATTATAATGAAACGGTAGATTATCAAACCACTTAAAATTACCCCATTTTAAGACGATAATTTTGTGTCACTCAAACTCTCGACTTCTTTCTGAACTGCAGAAATTTGCTACTGAAATGACTATACTCTGCCTCTATCTCCTCAAAACTGCAGAAACTCAGGGCTACATTTTAGTTTTACTTAACTATAATTATTGACTTTTGAATTAATTCATCTTAGACTTAAGAACATTTCTGTTAAATAAAGGCATAAGTAAATAGTTATGATTGTTTGCCAACATAATAATTATTATTTGAGATCCTTTTTCTTGATTGACTAATTAATTGTACTGATTTAGATTGTTAAAAACATTCTAAATAAAGTTGAAAATTCCAATAATATAATATATGCTACGTTACGATAAGGTACTGATTTTTCTTAGTCTTTTTTTAACGGTTTATAAGATATTTCAATACGGTGACGATCCATCGATTCTTTATAATAAAAGGAGGCTGTTAAAATATCTCTTTTCAGATATGGAAACACGGAGCAAATACAGGGTTTTTAAATAAATCATAACAATATCACAGTCTTGTTAAGTTATTTATCGCAAGGATTCAAATTCAATTGTATCTAAATCATTAACGAAATTACTTGGCATTATACACTAGTCAACAAAATAATTGAGATTAAAAAATATATTATATCTTAATAAATTTATAATATGACCTATCATAGCTTTCATAAGCCACTTTGTATTCGATAAGGATAGGAATTAAATCAATTTAATAAATTGTATAAGCAAATATTTCGATATAAATTCATTACAATTACTGGACCGATAAAGGCATGCATTAATATTTATAAGCTAAAATATAATTATTCATAAAGTGCGCACAGAAATATACACAGATTATTTAATAATTTATTTCTCTCGCAGAGTCAGACTGAATATTAATATTTACTAAGAGTATCGTTATACGTATCAGCAATATTACACAAAACGTCTGGGTTATTTACAATTATAAAGCTAACATTATTTCTATCAAAATATATTCAAGACACATGCAGTACAGTGTTTACATTCCGTATCACAGATTATACATGATAGTTATTTTTAAATAAACCTTTTAATGATATTTTTACCGTTTGCACTTTACAGCTCGAAGTCGCTGACATTTCCTATACTCTGGAAAGAAATGCCGAAACAAAGCACTGTGATATTATTTTAAAGTCTGTGAAAATGATTTAGTTAAAACTATTAAAAAATACACCCTTATATCTTGGTGTATCTACTTGTTCGTCTGTCAAATCACTTTCTTTCTAGGAAAAGATAAAAATGAAATGATTTTTGTGCGAATGGAGTGCGAATGGAGAGAATGAGTGGATCTTGGTATTCACTGAAATTTACAATTCATTATATTTGTGATACTTCAAATAAATATTGTGTACTTTTTAGTACGCTACCCTGTCCACACGTATGGTTTTTAACTACCTATCACTTAGACTGATTCATCAGTTATTTAATACAAAGGAGATACGCATATTATGATGATAAAATGTAGTATCAACTATAAGTAAGCAACGTTATTAGATTTATATGAACTTAACCTACTGTCTTACATCTATTTTGATCAGAGCTAATTCAATCAGAATCCATAGAAAGTGCTGCATTCAGATTACAGAAAGGTTATATTAGTATAGTTGTGTTTGTCATTCGCACACGGCGTGTGATAATTGCGTAAATAGGTTACCCACTAAATCGATGTGGATATTATTTGTATTCAAGTGTTGTCTTCGTTCAAAAATAACCTAATTATGTTAATCATATAACAATGATTCATTAAGATAATAGATAATAAATAATAGATTACTTAAAACCGTAGTAAATTGGTGCAAAATTTGTAGCGATTTCTAAAACTTTTTATTGTACGTATGTTAGGAAATGATATGGTATGGTATGAATACAAAATGTCACCACCACTATTCATGCCATGGGTATCGTAATAGACGACAAAGGGAACAAACTACGTGGGACAACATCACTGCAAATAGAAGGAAATCTTGAAACAAACCCTATACCAATCCGTCTGGCCTGCGTGTTGTAGTAGGCCAAAACCTTCCTTAAAAGGTTGTTGATGACGTATGTATATATATGTGACGTGTATGTATGTATATGTATGTGATAACATCTATTTTAGTGCGACACATCTAATTTTAGTCAACCTTTGACATTAAGAGCTAACTTTGATATGATAAAACTAACTTTTAGTGATTTTTAGTTAAGCGAGTTTTCAAATAAGAGAATTAGCACTAATATTCTGAAAGACCTAATACCTAAAATAAGTTGGCAGTCGCTATTAGCTATTATTGAACAATACAAATTAGTTTTTTTTTATTAATAATAAACAATTTTTATTTAACCTTAATAACTTAGTTGTTTATCTGATGTAAGTATACCTACGTTATTTTGAGTCGGCACAAAACAAGGAAAATTACTAATAATTACGTTAAGCGCAATGCGCGGCGCGACATGCGTCTTCACTGAAAAATGCAAAGCGATCACGAAGTTAATGTCTGTGAGACAGCAACTCGAACGGGTGCACACGTGGGGGAAGATGTCGTTACGAGTGATCGTGCGGTGAGCGCGATTTTTGGATCGTAAGTATTTATCGCTGAAGATATTGGTCACTTCTTTAAATTCAAGGTAATTTAATGATGTTCATCGATTGTTTAACTGAAAATTACGTAGGTATACTTACATTAGTTTAAGAAGTTAGTTTTTTTTAAAAAAATATTATTTCTTGCTATATAGTTTTTTCAGCGATTACTTATTTTATAAATAGATTTATTTTTTATATTTTTTTATGGCAATAAACTATTATACTTAATAATACAGATCTAAACCTTCTCAACGTGAGATTTTTTTGTAATGTCATGTAAGTACTATAATGTAATGTTTTATTTATGTTTTATGTATTTTATATTTATTATTATAACAAATCTCGACATTAAAATCCCCAACCCTGTTTCCACCTGTGAGGAGAACGGGTAGCATGTCCCACCAACACAAAGGAAGGATCTTCCGGCCAGGTGAGTTGATCATGCCTGGCGGGCCACGACGACTTGAGAACCTCCTCCGTTTTTTTTGTGGGTTAAAAAATGTAATCTTTAGTAAACAACAAGCCAGCAACAAACCCTTGTCTTATCCATTTTAACATCCTTATTTAAAACATATTGACAAACGTAGTTTTCATATAGTAATAGCCGACTTGGAAAGCTCAATGACCTACAACTTGGCAAAATGCCTGTGAGTACAATGCGGGGATTCCCTTATCGCGTGTCAGGTGTATAAATCAATGTTCTGGTATACCACAATCAAATATTGTAGTTCATCGAACAGCTATATAATGATGTACAAATATGTATATATAGGTACACTTTTATGTCGACAAGATATAACAAAAACAACATAAATCAAACGGTCACATAAAAACTTTGTGAATAGTTCGTCCTACATAACTACATAGGCAGTCAGTGATTCGGTTCATCTAGCTACTCGTATAAAATATCGATGAAATGGTAGAACTGACATGTCTAAGAGCGATATTTTCATACCCATATAGAAACTGTCACCCGGCTATGCTAGAATACTACTACTTTACTGAAACTTCAAATGACTGTCGATATTGTATTACAGAAACTTGTGAAAGAACTGATTTTTAATATTACAATTCTGGCTGTCAGTGTCTTTCACAAACTCTTAAATAATCTCTGGAAGATTTTTAATACTGTATTATTTTTAATATTTTTGAAGTGAAACTTCTTTATCGGTATTGTCAAAAAATTTAGTGTAACATTTTTTCGTTACGCGTAACATTTATCCGTTACGTCACGCGTCACATTTATCCGTTACGCTATCCTTTTCTTATCACAGGGATTGGTAAATGTCTCCAATGTATTTTGCGGCCCGTTTTGAGTAGTTACGTTTGAGTTTTTTTCCTGTTATTTATAAACTGAAACAATTGTTCATTTATAGTCTCTATTTTATTCAGAGACAATCGTTTAAATTCTGCTTGTAAATCGATGGTGGACGTTGACGTTTTTCGGCCATGATAAAATGTTTTATCATTATTGAGAGTAGTTATAATATACAAACCTTCAAAAAAAAAATTATAAAATAAAACAAAAAACATTTTCAAACACAAACAGGACCAAATTAATACTACAATGAAATATCACATTACAAACAATATTATTTTATTTAGTCCACAATGTAAATAACTACACACATCACATTCCACAAACTTACTTCATTCACACCACAGATCGCGAAATATTTACTCAGGTCTCGCTCCTTAACTTTTATTGCACTTGAAATAAGAATTGTCACGAATATTGCTGGTTTATAAGTCTTTTGTCGTTATACCTTACGTCGACATATGATATTTATTTTTTGAAAAATAACGTCATAAAGAAGTTTCAATTCTTACGAGTGTACGCTAGTACACGCAACTTTTTTTAAATTTAGAATTATCCTTTATCAAATCAGAGTTAGTTAGGTGAGGTGCCAAATCAGATTTGACTGTGAAATGTCTAAATACATGAGAACACATTATTTAAAAATAAATTGTATAAGGGGCAACAAGCAGACGGGTCACCTCAAGATAAGTGACAACCGCCACCCATCAACACGTGCAACTCGTGCTCGAGAATAAAAAGTAGGTTTGAGTAACGTTTCTGACATTCAAAGAATTTTCAAAATTGGGTCAATAGTTTCAGATATAACCTCGAACATAGTAACTCACGAACTAGAACCTATTTATGGTATTGGTTTAGATTATAATACATAAGGGAAATAAAAATCTTACACTCACCTTAATGTTATGTTAAATCCCAGACGCCCGTTTATATACAACGGAAAAGTACATTCTACACAAATATGATCACAACATCAAATAGTCATAGACACCATCATGTATGTACCTATAATAAGTGTTGGTATGTAATGCACCGGGTATTTGTTCTCGCAAATTAAATTCCAGTCAGCGGCGCTTGTATATTCTGTCCATCGCTGGTTCTCACGGACTGTATACAATATGTGCTTTAAATTAATGGTTTTACTTAAACGAAGCACAAGACATGGTACTGTATGATTACATTACACGTATTTCAAAATATTTGCGATCTTGACCTGGGTTATTGTACTAGCCGTTTGAACAGTCATTGCAAAACTGGATTTAGGTACTACTTACAAATAAATAATTAATCTAAACGGTGGAATTTTGTTGATATATTTTTTAACCCATAATACCATAATAATACACAACAACATCAATAACATACTTGTGATTTCTTACTACACCAGATTAATCCAATATAATACATGGATAAATTATTCACTTCGACTTTCGTACTTTTTTTTGCTAAGATAAGTATAACTTTGTTATGGGTATACGAGTATAGGATGTGTTACTTGCATGAAAACCCAGATTTTTTGGATACCAGAAAATCGTGTCATATTTGTCTGGAAGATAACGCCGAGAGTGACAAGACCGCCGATTGTTACATTTGCATATTTTGTAACTCATCCTTTGTTTTTTTTATTTTATTTTTGTGCGTATACAATAAAGATATCCTGATACAATATTATATACGCGAAAGTTTGTAAGTATGTAAGTAAGTATGTTTGTTCCTCTTTCATGCACAAACTAACGAATGGATTTTGATGAAACTACAATAATTAATAATAATACTACTAGCCGATTATCTTTTAAATTCAAAGTACGTAAGCACTTTAGGGACCTGCTGACGGAGGCATCAGAATAACACTTAAAAGTGTCTATTATATATGTAATATATATATTATATATATATTTACTTTTATTTATTTTTTATATTTATATTGTATATGTATAAATTATATTCAATGTATGTATATCTAGCACCTATTTATCTGTACGAATCATTGTATTTCATAGAATAATTTTATTTAGTCTCTCGTGTCGTATAAACACACACCTGCCACAAATAACTTCGCAACACCCAAAGGTTTGGCTGGAAGAAAATGCCTGTGGCATTAAGTCCGCCTTGTGCAACATGTTTGCAGGAAGTTTTAATAAATAAATAAATAAATAAATAAATAATATAGCTTATATCAGAATAACACATAGGCTACAATTTATAAAGATACTAGCGGCGTTACCCGCGGTTACTGTCGCGGTATCGCGGGTAGCACCATGCGATCGCACCTACACTACTCAACGCAGGAGAGAACGACTTTATTCCGTGGAAGAGCCACGCTTCGGCATGAATGGGCCGGCTCGACCGGCGCGATACCACGGCCTCACAGAATACCGCTTGCGCTGGGTTTCATCGAGTGAGTGAGGATATCGGATGCCCATACCCTTGCCTCCATTCCCCTCCCCATACCCCAAATGGCAATGCACTTATGATGCCTCTGGTGTTACGGGTGTCCATCGGCGGCGGTAATCGCTTACCATCAGGCAATACGTCTGCTCGTATGCCCACCTAGTCCATCAAAAAAAAATAAAGAAGGAACCTTAAACCACTACGCACTGCGGTCTGCAGTCATTCAGCAAATACATTACGAAAGACTATCAAATCAGTCTGGGGCAATGTACGAGTATACTCTTTAAGCCAGGAGACCGACCTGACGAACAGTAATAAAAATAATAATCTTCAACCGCCATTTCAGAAATTACGCCAGTTTTTGTATTAGTATTGAATATACTCTATCATTCTGTAACCACGCCCGTATTGCCCTGACAAAAGCTTTTAATTAATCTATAAAGATCCACGAAACTCATTACATGTAATCTGATATTACCGTATTCTACCTTAATGAGAAGGCAGTTTTTGTTATCGACGCCAGTGTTATTTTCGCATAGATTTTCAAACCTTTATTCGAACAAAATGGGACATTGATTTCTTTTGTAAATAACTTCATTGAATACCTTTAAACTTGTAATTATGAATATTCACAGTACTTTAAAAAAAAAAAAGTTGATCACTGAAATGTAAGTACGTCCGTAACTTCCGATCGTTTGCACCAAATTGTATAATTATTTCTTTTATGTGTTTGTTATTCAGGACAATGTTTGTACAGAAGAAATTTAAAAGAAAACTGTTATATATATATATACACTTTCGAAGTCAACCACTGTACGTATCCATGGGAAACTGAAGCGGGTTTAAATTATAAAACATTTTTATCCGAAAACTTAAAAAAAAAGTCAGTATAGCGGTGCGAAGCTCGCCGGGTCAGCTAAATATAAAAAACCAATTGCTGTTCGTTTGTCTCGCTAAAAGTCGAAAACGGTTAGGCCGATTTGCTGATTTTAATTTTGAAATGTTTGTCGTAGTCCAAGGAAGGTTAAACAGTGAAAATTAAAAATAACTTGAAAATCCAAATGTCACGTTTCCGAAGTAGCGGGCACAGTTAGTGCGTAATAAAATTTAGTTACATAACAATACCTGCATATATGAAACAATATGCTATAAATACCAGTTCTGTATATTGTGTATTATCTAATAATATAAGATGTCTTCTGTATCATGTTGTGTTCCAATACTGATAATAAATATTCCAATCACATGCGAATATTAAACACTGAAATTAAGATAAACATGTGGATCCAATAGACTTTACGTAATGCCTACATTTCTATTTGGCTAAAAGTATGTAACAGAGCCACAGTCTGTACCTATATCATATACAATATGTATATACATAATATACAACGTTTAGACATTTTTTTTGGGATGCAGAATTTGAATTCAAAATCATTATAAATACCATACTTAATAGACGCATGTATCTTAGTGTAGAGCGAAAGATTTGCAAAACGCACATTATTCACAAATTGTAGCTACCTGCATTTGTGTGACGTAAACTCGTAATTTTAAAATTCAGTTAACAATTCTCCATCATTACCATCAACAGCCTTGCCTTTGCTGGACATAGGCTTCTCTTAAAAAAGGAGACAATCCCTGTTGGTGGAATGTCCTTTAAAATACAAACATGATCTTTCACTGCTAGACAAGACTTACAAAAGTTACAATTTAATTGCTTGTCTGCAACAAAGTCTTTTTACATCTTCCTTTATTTGTATTCACTTCGAATAGTCAACGTTAGCAATATTTTAATAGCGTGTAATAAAGTTCATTTCTATTCCATTCTATTAGTAATAGCTTGAGGCACTACTTACCATCGGGGCGGCCATGTTTCACTAGAACATCACGCATAGTGCTCGTAAACTGTGATATTCCACATACTGTTTAGAGTTCATATATCCCTATATGACTTGACAGATTGGAAAGGCCATATGCATATAGATAGCAACAAAGCGTCAGCTCAGCCCATCAGTATCACACATACTGTTTATTTAATAAGGGCTTATCTCTTAAAACTACGTATATTCTGATGAATGCCAGACGCTAGACAAATCAGTTTTATCTCAGATATTCTCTTAAGTGGGTGCGTCTGTAGATAACTGTGTTCATATTCTTTACATCTGTTTCCATTAGTTGATCAAAGATCTTTTTACTCATTATGGAATAATTTATATTTTAATTATTGTAATTGATTTTAATAAAATAATTAAGATATACGAGTATTTCAATAATAACGAAGAGTTCGCTTTAAGATAATTCGTATGTCAAGTTACACATCACATTGATTTTAGATAACGTTCTATCATAAAATCCTTCCTTACCATGGGATAGCAATTAAATACACATATATTTGGCATAAAACTATGCTAGAATAATGTGAACTATAATTATGTTTTATTAAATTTGCAAAAAGGATAAGATACACATGTATATCACACATCTTTTCAATACAATATGAAATTTCAGGTATTGTGATTCATTCCTAAATATCTTCGTACCCTTTATTATTCCCAACCTTATTTGTAGTCGGTTACTAGTTCAATCGGTTTAACCTGAATATAAGTTTTGCCACGGAGCGACTGGTATCGGACTTCCACAGGCCTGAGGGCCATACTGAATTCGATGGCGATTTACTGTTCAGGTGACTTTTATATAACCCAATACAATTTATATTTTTGACTTTTACCCGAGGGTCCGCCCGCGTATTTATCAATTATCGCAGTGATTCTTTAACCTGATTAAACTTTTTTTATTGGCTCTTATAAAATGACTACTCTGCCCGATGGAAAGCATAAGCGGAATCCAAGAGTGGTGGCCATTTGTTAACTTATTGAAATAAAACAAACACTAAATGTAAAGTAAAGTTTACTACAATATATAACCGAGTGAACCGAATGCAAATTGGTTTAGCAACTACTGAGATAAGTGCACACAAACACACACACAAACAGACAATAATTCTAAAAACTGGAATTTTGAGATTTAATAAAGACCCCATTCATTAGTTTTTCTTCAATACCTCTAACATGCAGACATCGACTTCTCACTGTTTTATTCTAAGGATAGATATGAATTGATTTTAAATTTCAATGTATGTCTTTAGTAATTTCTTTAAACTCTAAATCAAACAGATTTTATTCCAAGTAGCCCTTTAAGGCAATTACATTACTGATTCTAGTTGCGCGGTTTCAAATTGTCATTCCTAAGGACAGAAGGATCAGTTAGGCTGTACAATGAAGGTAAAAATAAAAGAATAAAGTAAACATATAAAATATGAAAATGAAATTTGTACAAAAAACAAAACAAAAGATTGAATAAGCCAATCCCGCAATAAATTGTTGAGGATAAGTCAGATTGTACTCAACAGAGAAACGAAAAGTAAATTATTCCACAAGAAATATAGACGTGGGTTGGATCGTATCACATATTCCATTAAGTGTTAACAGTGTCACTTTTTATAGTTCTTTTTGTGAGTATTCTTGGGCAATACTTTATTTCATCATAGTGGTTGAAATTCTGAAGGAATGTTTTTTTTAATGTTTGGCCCTGCCAAAATGACTCTACTCTACCTGATGGTAATCATAAGCAGAATCCAGGAGTGGTTACCATACTTACTGCGAATGCAGACAATGCAACAATGCAGCATGGTGACCCACATCATGACAGCCTAGTGATGCTTCTGTATCATTCGAGACCGGAGTCTCGCACTCACAAACGAATCACGATAGCACGAACGTTGACATTATACGTTGATTTTCTGTGGTCACTATACTCGAAATATCAGCGTTACTGTAGCGTTGAATGAAATAGACCATAAGCTGACAACAAATTTAAAAAAAGACCTTAGTTCTATCGGTATAAGGTTGTAAACCTTCTTTAACAGGAGTGGCTTATGTTCAGCAGTGGTCTATTAAAAGCTAAAAGCTGTTGATGATGATGCTGAAGGTTGGAATAGTATTAAATACAGTTACTTTTTCTAATTATCACAAATTACATTCAAAATTACACTAATTATTTTAAATTACGATGCAAATGTACAATAATATTGCTAACCCAATCCTGCATAGAATTTCCACGTAAAAAATAACGAAGTGCAAGTAATGTAGGGACGTACTCTCAATTATGGTAACTGCAGTGAAGTTATTTGCTCAGCTCGAGTTTTTACCTGAAAAGAAAGTAGAATTTAAGTAATAAATAAATTGAAAAATTAAATTCTTAAAACAGTATCGAACATATTAGGACGTTATTTTAATGGTGTTCGAAAATCATTTCTTTATTGATAATTCAATGACGTAACATGCAAAATGGCTTAGTCAATTTATTCTATTAATATTATAGTAATAGAGAAACAAAAATTTCAAAGACTATATAAATGTACAAGGTTATAATTAAATTTCTTTTCTCGCGCTTTTTCCTATTCATCAATTCAGGAAAAATATAAAGCCATATCTGTGAAGCCAAGGCAAACAAAGAACTAAACATCTAATGAAACGTTTACAAATAAATAAACATTCATTTCTTGTTCCGAAAATAATACTGAACATACCTAAAATTTTATTATGTTGAGAACACGATCTCTCTCTTTATAATTTATTGTTTCTCTGTTCATTAAATAATAGATAACTAAAAACATTACCATTCAGCTTGACCATCAAACAAAAACTATTGTTCCCAAATAGTTAGTTCCAAAGTAATTAAGATGATGATATTAAATAAAGTTACGAGTACATATCTGCAAATCATTCAGTGATGAAGTGCTTAGATTATATCTATAGAATCCCGCTATGAATAGGTGACTGGGCGAATAGACTACTACTATACGAATAATTCAGTATATATAGACCAACAGTCAATAACTTTTTAACCTAGAGACAGTACTAATGTACGTATATTTATACATTAGCCTGCCAATTGCGAATGCGTAGAATGCAGCATAGTAACGACACACAATACGGCGGCCTAGTGAAATGCTTTTACACGCCTCGTTATGGGACTCTACTGAAATCATACTGAGAGTTCCCTCTCCTCCTCGTGAGTGATTATTTACGTGTGCTGGTAGTTAATTCCAGTGTTATATTTTCATGGCACAGTAGCATGCACTAACTATTTCAGATTAATCAATAAAATCACCGTTTAATTTATTTCCATGATTCAAAATGGTAGGTAACCAAAGTTATACTATTTTGAACATTGAAGATTCTGAACGCGTTAACCTCAGAAAGACTAGTTGGTTAAGGTTTGCCTAAAGTTCTAGTGTCGTATGTATAACACCGCGATAAGTATTAACCTAAAAAGAACTCTTAAAAATTACATATCCTATATACACTGCATATTATGTGATCAAGAAAATAAACAATTCAGTTACGAAACAGTCAAAATGAACCTTCGTCATGAAGCGAAACAGTCTGTCAAGTTTATGTTGGCACTATAATGTGAGTGATTGCTTAAAGATTAATCACTCAAGATATGTGAACAAATCTTATCTACATATATATTACTAATGGATACAGAATCTGTCTAGCAATCACCAAAATAACAGATTGAAACCTTACTGACAACACTGTAATCAGATTAGAGAGGTCGCATAAATTACGTAAATAATTTAGTATTCTATGCTATTAGAATATTTACAATTATCGAAATGCAGTTTGATGTTAAGAAGAAATATCATCATCATCATCATCAGCCTATCGCAGTCCACTGCTGGACATAGGCCTCTCCAATAGCACGCCACTTAGTTCGATCCTCGGCCTCCTAGAAGAAATATATATAAGGATATCAGTTTTAAATAAAATACATAATAACTTAAAAAAGAAAGATAAAGTTCAAAGTTTTAGTAACATTGGATTAAATTATTTTACATCTGTTAGAGGTAGCAGTGAATTATTCATTTAACACAAGTATAATATAGTTTATTATGCATTTACATGTATTTAAATTGATAAGTGGTCGCCGTAAGCAGTGTCGAAATGTGATTATAATAAATTTTACTTACTTTAATAAACTTTTTAGTTTCCCATTACTTTCAGCTTTTAATTTTATAATTATCGCATTTTTTAAAAAAGGGGTACAATGTTTTTGCTTCTCGTTTTCATATATCGATTTATAGGTACATCGTATATTATTTTTATCTAGAAATATTGATACAGGATACATGTAAATAAAATCAATTTATGCGAAAGAAGTAAAATGCCGTACAAAACTTTTGAGCTGGATAAAGTCAAAAGAGTGCGATTTGGAATATTCCTACCTTTTTCCATTTTTTCACCAACGGTTCCATATATTCTTTGATCCTAAATCAATATTTGCTACCTTCAATTTTGACGTTTAACAGTCCTATATAACATTACTCGTCAATTTGAATGTATATTTGCATAATCTCTATCTATATATAGATATATCTATTCGTTGTCTTGCGCTGTTATATAAATAAAGTTTATTTACTCAACATTTTGAACTTTGGTTCGCACGTGAGATTCGTTAAAAAAGTTACTGGTATACTTTCCATCGATGAAAGGACACTTAAGTTTTATTGCGTGCGTCTCGTTAGATCTTTGTTTGTTTAACAAGCGACGTAACTCATGGATACCTGCCCTTAGCCAAGTTGCAAGTGTTTCGCGTCAATATTCTTTCTACAATCAATTTCAGTTTTGATCACGTGACTTGGCATTGAGAAATGTCATTCCCATACATTTGTTAGTTTTCTTTTAACATTTATGTTTGTAGAATGCAACTTGGCTAAACTCAAGACACACAAGTGTATTGTTAACTCTTGCATGAATTAGGTTGAATTGGTGACTGTGGGGAAACGGGTGTCATGTTCCACCCAATACAAAGGGAGGATCCTCCGACCAGGCGAGGTGATGCCTGGCGGGCCACTGCCCAACAGTTGATGTTGGGATGTTGTATATTTGATAATCGGCACGAGAACTATTTATTGCGCGATTCAGGATTTGTAGTTACTGGGGGGGGGGGGGGGTTACAGGCGCTGTAGTAGGTTATGTTGTATGTGGAAGTCACCACAGTGAGTTCTGGTGACTTTACTCAATTGGAAAATAAAGCGAAAATATTATGTCACCCCGGTTTTCAATAAGGTTGTTGTTGTATAAACGCTCAAAAAGTTTTGTTTTTCTAAATAAAAAGGAACAAATTAGAAAAATAACCGTCCAAAACTCATCTATAATTTTATTCAAATTCAGTGTAAAACCTATACATCATACAGTTCTAAAACTCAAACTAAATATACAGAAATGGATATTCATTTTGTTCTTATATATAAACACTACCAAAATTCAGCAACAACATATTGTGTACCACAAATAAAAAATATTTACGCATATAATTCAAAAATAAACAAACCTTAATCAATCTACGTATTTGCCGACCCATTTTGTTTCGATATACCCCTGATTTTATGGCAATAAATTTATACATGCATGTAACTCAATTTTACAAATTCACTGACAAAACTTATTTTAACCATTTTTGTAACGAATCAATTGTACCTTGCTACGTTGTGCTATGGCACATTATGGTTTAGTACCTGAATGACCTAAAAATAAATCCTAGCTAGATCGATTTATCGCCCCCGATACTACTTGCATACAAAATTTCATAAAAACCAGCTTCCGAGAAACAACAATTACTCGTTAAAAGGTATTAGATTTGATACTGAGGAACAAGGATGCAAAAATATATGTAATCTTTTAAGCAGGTTCTACACAACAACCGACGTAACTTATGGGTTGCAAGTGTTTCTTTTCGATTCTTTTACTACAATCGCTGACGGCTATGTTATAGTGTTATTATAGTGTCGAAATTTGAGTTCAATCGATGGATCACTTTCTGAGTTTTAGACGGGTGCATAAATAAACTTATAATTTCTATGTGTTTTTAGATAATAATATAGAGTTAATAAAATACATTTAAAGGAACTACAATAATCATAAACGTCAATAAGGTCAATTAGCATCTCAGTTATTGGAGGTTAACGTTTTGGTCGAACTAATGTAACTAAGGTAACATACCTTAACAGCCTCGGTGACGCTGACGCAGTGGTAGTGAATGCGACTGCTGTACTTGAGGTCTCGGGTTTAAAACCTGGGTCGGACCAAATGTTTGTGTAATCTACAAATATTTGTTTCGGGGTTTGGGTGTTTTCTATATAAAATATGTATGTATTTACAAAAAAAAGAATACATATATGTATTCATATCAGTTGTCTAGTGCCCATAACACAAGCTCTGCTTGGCTTGGGACTAGATGGCGTTGTGTGTTAGATATTCAAAATATTTATTTATAATTATTTATTAAAACCTAAATACTTATAGAATTTGGTGAATTTAACAGGATCTGAGCCACAACATCTGTTGGAACAAACATAAGTCAAATATTCATGTATTTAAAATATCTATATAACCTACGTTAAAAAACAAATTATTGATAAATTCTTAACGAGTGTAGAAATAATTCTCGAAAATATTGACAACGACAGATATCTAGTAAATTAACTATTACCTACTGGTTAATTGGACGGAAGTTAAGATACATAGAGTGCAGCTCCATACTATATGTTGTTTATGTGCAATTTATGGGGTTATAGACCTTACTTTAATTGCTATAAAAATGGATCGTCTTTTGCCTATTCTTTCCGTTTCCAATAACGCTGGTCACGATAAACTTGCTCTATTTACTGTACCTATAAAGTGTTTTATAGGCACTATTTGTTTGGACGCACAAATTTATTGGGTGTAATATCATCCCCACTTATCAAACGAGAGTAATTGTTAGGTGTCGCTATCTGACACGTTATTAGAAAACACAGAGTCGACATCCGATATCTTAATGATAAGATGGTGTGAAGACAAGACATTTCTACGGCGCGGCGATGTTCGATTAAACAAGGTATGTATTTACGTAATACCTATGTAGGTCACGGTTCCTAACGAATATTACATTATCAGACTACTAATTAACCAATTAAATGAGTTAATAGCACAATTATTAAATAGTTTAAAATGTAGTCACTTCCGCTGTCTGTCCGCTTAAATCTTTTAAACTGCTAAACGGATTTTAATGCAGTTTTCATATATATAATGATTCATTTCAGACGAAGGTATTTTTTATGGAGGATGGGGCAAATGAGCAGACGTTCCACCTGATGGTAAGCGATTACCGCCGCCCGTAGACACCCAATATCAGAGGCATCACAAGCGCATTGCCTGGATGGGGAGGAGGGTGGAGGGTGGGGTTGGGGTATGGGCCTCCGATATCCTTACTCACAGCGGTGAAACACAGCGCAAACGCTATTTCAAACCGGTTTTCTGTGAGGCCGTGGTATCACTCCGGTCGAGCCGGCGCGTTCATGCCGAAGCGTGGCTCTCCCACGGTGTAAATTTTGTATTAAATATGCATATTTTAGTAGAGAAAATCCGAGAATTTTAAAGACTTCCGTGTGAAGCCGGGCCGGCTCACTAGTGTAGTCGTAGCGAACACAGAAGTTTATTTAGAAGTCACGTACAAACTTATCTTCAAAGAATGTGTGTTGAAATAAATTTTAATGTTTTATGTGTTATCATTTTAAGAGTTCTTTTACTTATCTTAGAATATTCTAATTATATTCAAATTTATTATTTTAGGTCAACTAGAAGAATTTTACAAGTTTCATTTTCGTAAAGTATTCTTCAAGATAAATATAAGAAGTGGATGTCTTACGATCGCTATTTCCTTTTAAGTTCCGAGTGTTTGATACTCCGTGACTTATTTAAAAGAGAAAGATCTATTTGGAAGAGTCTATGTCAACAATCCTCTGGTCTATATGTATGATCTCTGGTATACAACGAAATATAATCCAAAATAAAGTTTCTAATAATTCGATTTATTAATTAATCAAATTTATCAAAAAAGTCTTAGGTTGCGATGTGAGAAGTATTACTGCAAATGGATGCTTCGAAACAGTTTCTAAAGTTTGGCAGTGATCGATTTAAAAAGTCTGCATTGAGAGTTATAAAACAAAACTAAGTGTAACCCACTATACATAGAATAAGCAACACTTTAAAACCTTTAATGTTATTTTTTGAATTTTACACCTAATACAGTATGTAAATGGGTGGAGATTATTTTAGAATTCTCACAACTCCCACTGGGAAGTAGGTACGCTAGTTTTACTAGACATGCCTACTCATTATTCTGGTATTATATATCTAAGGTAAGGTAAGGTAAGATATGGTAAAGTTTAATTCTACACACAAAAAAAAATTCTCTTAGATGGGTCCAGGAACCATTTAAGAGTATTCTAAGAATACTTTTAAAGTCAAACCTTGCTTATTTTATTTCCCTCAATTATGCAGTTTACTGCATGATAAATTTATTAATAAAATGGAATGGAATACATTTTATACTTTAAAATAACTACTGACATACGCTGTGCGTAAAAGTTAAAAAAATATGAATACAAAAAAAAACTAAATTTATCACAGAATGGTTGCTTTTATTTTAGAAATATTGTATCACAAATTCGTACTTTTATTATTAAAATGTTGTATTAACATTTCAAATTCTGTATTTGAATTGAGAAGCCAAATGTACTCTAAAAATTATGCCTATCAAATATGATGGCATTTCAAAGTATTTAATATATTTTTGCAGTTGGACTATGACCGACAAATCCAGATCTAAATAATATGAAAACATTATTAACAAATTTTTATTGAGCTCACATCTCCATCGCTTAAATTGAATTTTGTACTCAATAAAGGAGAGTCATTGAAAAACTAAGTTGTCATTATATTAAATAATTCAGTCAAGATTTTATCAAAATTTCGAGCAAGTAATAGAGTCATGTATTCAATTTTATCTCCTAATCAACCTTTAAATACGGGGGATAAGTCCAACATCAATAAACTGTAGCAGCTTTGAGCTCTTTAACGAAGATTGCGGGACCAATACACAGAGCTACTATAGCTATAAAAAGGCAGGTTTTTTTGTAGTCTTTACCCGAGAGAGAAGTTCTTCAAACAAAACGATTTTTTATCGTTTTTGACTACGTTATTTGTTTCGTCCAGTTCTTTTCTGGAACGTAGCAATCGCTTTTGGTTGAAATTGAACTACTTTCTACGTGCACCCGGAAATTTTACATAGACATTTTAAATCTGTTCGATTCTTTGACTGGCATCTAAATTGAAAATGTATATATAGTTCTTGTATTTGCGTGGCTTCGTTGCGAACAAGAAATTTGTCGTAGATGAAAGGTTGTACCTGTCTTGTTCTACACCCTTATCGAAGTGTATGCAATATTTTTATGATAATCAGTTTAGTATTTAGAGAGTAAAAAATGAACGTACAATGACACTCATACACCATTTGCTAAAATACGACCACGACTAGTCCGGTTAAATATATATGTATATATATGGACGTATCGTACTGATTTTAATAAAGCGGTAGTGCTTTAATCATGATCCCGTGTACTCGTTTGTTAATAAAATACATGAATATTCCAGACATCTAACAGACAACGCCGTCTAATCCCAAACAAAGCAAAGCTTATATTATGGGTACTAGACAACTATATGATACAAATACATAAATACTTTTTCTTTGTAAATACATACATATAATATATACATAGAAAACACCCAAACTCCGAAGCAAACATTTGCAGATCATACAAACATTTGATCCGACCCAGGGATCGAACCCGAGACCTCAAGCACAGCAGTTGCATACACTACTGCGCCACCGAGGCAAAATAAAACTTCAAACTAAGTACAGTTTTTTTAGTGAGCTCATAGACGTCTTCTCTCATCACAAGCCAGTCTAGTCTACCACCATTTCGATCTGGGAAGGCCTCTTCGAGTTGCTGTAAACGCAAACACTAGGAACATCTTATATTAAAGTCTAAACTGAACAAAAATTGCATATTGAGCCGAATATGGACAAAGCAGTTACTACCAGTATAGAAAAACCGTTACCTTTATACACATATGTATTACACCGGCCCGTAAAGTTGAATGGCAAAACAAAAACTTCGAAAAATGGACACTGTTATTGCTATGTCGGCCAGCGCTTAAAAACGGCTAGTATAACCTGGCCAAAACGTCAGTTTGTTCAGAGGTATAGCTATAACTATATATTAACTGTAATGTTACGAATCGTGAACACCCACTCATAATTATAAATCATAAACGTAATTCAATGATAAGAAATTAAATCCTATAACACGATTGTAATTAATTTGATTGAAGAAAACCCTTAACCTTACCATAGCTTTGAAAATACACATTATACCTTTGTATTATCATACACTTTTTCTTTACACTTCTTCTGTATTTTACATTTAAATAATACAACGTAAAAAAAAAACGACTTTAAGAACTGGACCAAATTGAAATGGGACTACACGGGAAGCACTAACTTTCAAATAAATAAGGAAAAATCATCAAAATCGGTTCTCCCAGTCGAAAGTACTGAGGTAACAAACATAAAAAAGTGTGGAATTATAAACCTCCTTATTTATTGAAATCGGTTAAAAACACAGAATTTTTACAGATATATATATCAAACATATACAAACTTATCACTTACCAAACGATACATACTAATACACTCCCCAAGTCCATAAGTTACAATTCAAGGTTTCCACATTTCCTAACTCGTTAATTAATCATATGAGAAGCTGGGCGCCCAGACTTATTGCAGATATTTTTTGTTGAAAGCAAGAAAGACTTGTAATATAATACTGTACCCAAATATTCTCGCTGGCATATATTCATAACTACAAAGTTTGAAATATTTGCTGATTCTGCTCCACATTTATTTTCTTATTAAGGTTTGAAAGTCTTTAGTTCTAGAAGTTCATTACTTTAAAACATTTAACTCTATAATTTAACGTAATAAATCTAGGGTAATTGGCAGGATAAGAGGAAGGTACCTAAGAAAGTTTACTTCTTCTACTATTTAGACATAATTGACATAAATTATGGAATACCCATAGCTTTTAATAAAACTTGAATGAGGAAAAAGAAGAAAGATACCATTTTATGCTTACATTTACATAATAACATATTATTATTTGTGGTAATAAGGTTCTGAAACTAATTCGCCACAGGAGAATTGTCACAGTCGTTTATTTTTCGAACACTTATACTCGAATAATAATAAGTAAATTAATTTGCTCGCAAGAGAACAAGTATAACAACATTAAAATGAAAAACAATTTCAAAAGAAATTGTAAACCTATATGTGTATAAATAATATACACAACACCATCATGGTAGCTTTCTTTGACAACTTTTCAGTTCAAGCCTAACATAAATAATAACCTTTTAACATTTATTGCAGGCTTAATTATTCTCTACTGTACATTTACTTATGATTATTTTATTCATTGAAATAGGTCGAAAAATACTCGTACATAATAGAGAATTTAACTTAACAACCGTTTAAGACGAAAAACTAAAAGAAATAAAGCGATCAGTCAGTCTCGATACAACAAACGCGTTCAACCGCGTCTAGCGGGAGTGTTCAATCAAAGTTACAAACTCACAAATTGTTGGAACAACTTATTGTAACTTTATCCCATTTAAATAAAATACAACAGATTAAAACAACTAAGCTTCGAATTGAACTAACCAGCAATGTGAAAAACTGTTATGAAGTAATTCTATAAATATATTCGAAGCATACTATATTATAAACTGAATTATGTATAATCGCACTGGCTTTTGTTTTGTGACATATCGATTAGCCTACTTAATTGCCTACAATCAGATTAGTATTTATAGAAGTTAATTCTAAGCAGAGTATAACACAAGAAAACGTATGAAATTATTCATACAATTACACTTATCTAACATCATGAGGCTTGGTTTAATCACGGGTCTCTAATGACCCCTAAAATGCTAAACGTAAACAGTTGTGCACGATCCCACCGAACCCTCGAACAACTTGTATGTAAGAAGTTCCTCGTCGGTCTCTAAATATTCATGTTTATGGCAAAATTTAATTAAACGAACCATTTAAGTTAATATTGTGTACTTGAAGATATTGTTTGGAGTAAAAGGTTGGGTGTAATGTCATTTTGTCAATTTAATATGAGCGTGTCTTTCTCTGTGTACATATTTTTTATGATATGGGAACAAGTGAATGCTTTGTTGAAATTTGAGGTCCTAGTAAAGTTAAAATTCTACAAAATCATGTAAACGTTATTAAGTTAACCAAAAGTGAATGTGAATGACGTCATCTTAATGTTAAGTCTGCAACTTATTAGACACAAATATGTTAATGTCACTTTTCTCACATAATCTCACTATGTCGGTAAAGGTGAAACAGCAACGATATAATTGCTTAAAAATGGTTTTTTGTGTCGTTACTCCGGTCGACCTGACTCATATGTAGCCAAGACTATCTCTTCCACATTTAAAATATATAATAGAATATATTTTAAGAATGGTATGCTATCATTACATACGCGTAAAACTACGACTATATTTTATAATATATGGTTAGCAATTATGAAAAAGTCCTAGAGCTCACCATATACATTACATTAAACCCAACTTACAATAAAATTTTGTAAGGTGGCAATTACTTTACACATTTACTACCTGACCAAATTCGTTTTTTTTTTGTCTTCTGCTCGGCTTCTATTGTGTTATTGCCATAAGCTTGTTAATTATCCTATGTTAGGCACGCCAGCAAAATACACATTTTAAATAAAACAAATTAACAGAGAAATAGAGATTCTAAGCGAAATTGGGAAAAAATATTTGAGCAAAGTCAACAAATACATCGAATGAGGTTCGGTAAGTTGAATTCAACAGTTTTGTATCAATCGTTAGAGTAAATTTCCAGTACCGCTTACTTTACGTTTGTCGGAAAACGTCGCGAGTCGACATCTTTATCCTATTTTAATGATCCACATCAAGTTTTCGAGGCAACGTGAGTAGACTTTAATATTCATTAATATCTCCGAATGTCACGTCAATATTTTTTTTTATTTAATTCGTTTCATACCTGACGGTAATGAATTTTTATAACCAATATCTGAGAATCGAAATTCTTTAATTAAGAATTTTGGTCAAAGTAGGTAGTCATTTGCAGTGTAAACATGCAAATTTCATAGTGTATTATGCAGTTTTTTATCGCTACTCAGCGATAAGAAAACAATAGCATGATTTAATAAATATGGTTAATAAAGGAGACAAAGAGGAATGTAATAAATAAAAAGTTTAATGAAATAAGGCCACAGGTGCTCTCAGTACTATGCGAAGGCTAGCTTTCGTAAAATTAATGAATAAAATCTTTTGTTCCTAGGCGCTCTAGTAAATGGTTTCCAAAGAATTTTAGTTTAGTCCACCAACCTAAATTATTATCCGCACTCTGTTCGGTTTATATACTTTATAACGATCTGACATGTACCTCAGTTTCTAAATTCACATACTAAAGAAAACTTACACGTATTACGAAGTATACAGGTATGAAGTATATTCAAATGTCTAAATAGATACCTAACTATATTCCTCGTGTACTCCTTATTCTGTGTCGTACAAATTTTTTTCGAGCTAGTCAGACTTGCGTAGTACATATCACTTGTAAAATTAAATAATATCGCCAATCAGTACCAACTATTCAATTCTATTTCTACTAAACTCATACTTAGTAAACTTGTTACATACCCACTATATAATTTTATTTGGATGATCACTCACATTAATAAATTTCTGATGGTTTTAAGTCTTTAAGTGCCTAAATGTCCTGCTGGCGGTAGCGTCGCGCTTCGGGTCGTTAATCTTGACTTATACCGGTTAGGTAACACGATGACCGGGACTCGTACGCCGTCTGTATGGACAGGCCGACTCAATACTATGATAATACTTTCTTCAAAAGGCTAACCCAGATCTTATTCTGTATTCGCATATATTTTTAGTAGTTTGTAATCAATCAATGTTCACGGACTTAAAAAAAAAGACAAGTCTGTGGTTTGTTTCAGTATTTCTTCCCAGAGTGAGTCTTAGGAAATGCCGGTTTCTTTGAGCTGTAAAGTCCGACATGTAAAAATATCTGTAAAGATTTACTTACAAAATAAATATAATTTATCATTTATATCACCAAAACTTTCTAGAAGAATATCTTACTCAATGAAATATTAACCATTGTATAACGGTGTCATCAGACATACAGTTTGTTAGCTAAGTCTTTGTGATCTTCAGTAGTTGCACAAGAATAGCTGATGGAGGTAGAGTCCCATGCAAACAAATTCTAAGGAGTATAGGACAGATAAGCCGACATTCTACAACTTGTAGTGTAGGTGGAGATAAATTACGGTCGTCAAACACCAAAGTTTGAGCTAAACGTAAGCCGTTTTGAATAATTTTGCTGGTTGAAACGTCGGTGGGCTCGTAAGGTTATGTATTCACTAGGGATTTCTGTCGCTTATGACAGCACGTGACGCGTAATTCCGTGGCTTGAGAAAGTGCGCTAGTTTCTGTTCAGTTTCTCAATTCAGTTCTTAAGGCTATGTAAGATTTGTAATAGTGACATAAAATAAATTTCCGGATCGAGTGGATTACACAAAGTGTTGCCCATGTAGGTTTCGAACCCATAACAGTAAGCGCAGCGCGGCTTAGCTCTTAAATCACTACCCTATATGTGAGTCAATGATTCAATTATTTGTTTAGCTCTTAAATCACTACCCGAAATGTGTAGTCAATTATTCAATTATTTGTTAAGTTTAGGTGACAACATAATCGAATAAAAAAAGACATGCGTTGTAGCACAAGAAAAGAAAAATAAATTCGTTATCAGGACATATTTAAGCGTATGAAGTTCTTTTTTACGCAAACATTGCTCCAGTAAGAAAATATTATATATTTGGACATGAAATCATAACTACTCCAAAGTATTTTTAAGCAGATGTATTGTTACACGATATTCCTCATGAACGAGATAGCTATTGAATGTAATGATTCGCTAATGAATGTGAAGCTCAAGAGTCTGTTAAAAATGAAACAAAAGTATAGTTCTAGAAAAAATCTTGAAAGAGTGGCTTTGAAGTGAAAAGCTTTATAAAAACCTTAACTCAACATGGTCTAATATTTTTAAATATTTTGTTTTCCGACATAAAATTTTCAACAGTGGATTTTTGTCCAGACAATGTATGAAGTATAACAAAAATTTAGCAATTAGTTTGAATTTCTTGAGGTTTTTTTGTAATAAGTAATGTTACCGACATTCTGTTTAATTCATATATTTTGGAAAGATTTTTGTCCAGACAATGTATGAAGTATAACAAATATTAATATCCATTACATACATTACGTAGGTCATTAATTCAGTTAGTCAATTAGTCCCTAGTCATTGCATAGAATATCTACTTATCTACTGACAATGTGTAAAGCAAATAAATAAATGAAACAGAGAGATGACGGGCAACTATAATATGTTCTGTTTGCTTAAAATTACCTTTATTTAGTATCATGTAACTTAGGTTAGAATAGTGACCCTTACAACTCCTCTGTTGTTGTTGACTCGTTCGGATCAGATGAGTTTAAATAGATTGTTTTTGAACTGTTCTCGTATATCAAACATTAATGTTTGCGCTTTGAGTATTGTCGACTGCCTCATTGGCGCAGTGGTAGCGTATGTGACTGCTGTGCTTGAGGTCTCGGGTTCGATTCCTGGGACCAAATGTTTGTATGATCTGCAAATATTTGTTTCGGAGTTTGGGTGTTTTCTATGTATAATATGTATGTATTTCCAAAAAAAGTATATATGTATTAATATCAGTTGTCTAGTACCCATAGTACAAGCTCTGCTTAGTTTGGGACTAGATGGTGTTATGTGTTAAATGTCCGAAAATATATATTTATTTATTATTATGTATTTATTTATTTATTGCATAGAATAAATTTTTTTTACGTGTGGAAACCCCCTCGAACCGTCACCCCGCCGGGGTTTGCGGCGGGGCGGTGTGTCGGAATCAAATCGACTAGAACCACACGGTGTGCAACTCTGCGCCTGAGAAGGGAGGGGTCCGAGAACTGCTGATATTAACACGACAGAACCCAAAAATGTGGTTAAGTGTGCCTTACCATTTTATGTGTTCCATCCTTGTCAAGGGGAGTGCTAACCGTCTCTCTTTTCAATAGACACAATTGTATAGAATACCTAGATAAAGTGTAACGATTTTTATTACATTCATTAACCACACATTTAGGTATTGTACACATTGCGTAGGGATTATTTAAAACACTGATTTATACAGATGACCGGTAAAATATACAAACAATGACTTTATATTTGAGCTACGTATATGCGTGCATACGTTTCATATTTGATTAAAAATAGAGTGCTAATCTAGCTTTATAGATTTTCTCTGTCTTTCACACACACATAAAAAATAAGTATTCAGCTCTACACGCCGGAACTGAAGATTACACTTGAAATTAATATTTCCACTCATAGACACTCAACGGTAATAAATCATTCAACACATCAGCAATCGCGGTTCTGTTTTGTGTACTACCCACATGTTTATTTGTCCGTTCTATTATTTGGCAGTTAATTTAATAGGTTCACTTTGTTAGGTGTTGTAAGCAATATCCGTGTGTGTATGTTTTATTGTTATTTCGGCCAATGCACCTGAAAACCAAGATACGAGTAGATAACTATTCATGCTTTCCATCAGGCAGAGGAATCATTTGAGCAGGCATATTTAAAAAAAATATAGACAACATAGTTTTTTATGGTGTATTTTAAAAGGAATCTAACGGCGAAAGGAGTAGCAACTAAAATCGTTACTATTCACGTTCTAATAAGGTATAAAAATATGTATTTTTTGGCAGATGAGATGGAAGGACGACATCAAGAAAGTGACGGACCAAAATTGGATACAAACTGTCAAAAATACAAAGAATCGCTTAAAGAAAGCTTGAGATGATGATGATGCATTGCCAGTTAGTAGTAGGATCAACTGATACTATCAGTTCAAGCAGTCGCAGACAAACTGTGTAGCTGTTGAGATGCTGTGCCGTACTCTCAAAGTTTACTTAGAAAGCATCGAGCCAGGTTGGGATAAAAGCCTTTGAGAAGGTAAAAACAGCTAGCTAGCTTTCGCCTTGCTATAAGTGTCCAAAGTTTCGTTTCAATAATATTAAAAAAATATTGCTAAAACCCAATTGTTCTGGCCGTATATATGTATGTATCACCTGGCAATACAATACAGAATTGGAAAGGTAAACGTGGGTTTCATTTAACAAAGTCAATTACAGCAAAACAAAAATCTACATTCAGTACTATTATGTTTCTTTGAAATAGTGCGAGCTCAATTTAATAGGGGTTTGATGCGAAATGTAATAATATAGTAATTTACTGGTGAAATATTAATGTACTTGAGATTACGCTTTATTCAAATAAGAGCGCGAACCATTTATTTACTCACTATTGAGACACAGTTAAATAACAATTCATTTGTACACTACGGTTTATACAAATAGTGTGAAAGAATGTACAACAGAAGTTCTAGCCTCAAGTAAGCTTATACGAGTTCAAGTAATAACAGTGGTATAATCTAAAGCTACGAAATGTTTGACATATGATAGACGATACAAATAGCTTAAAAATATCAAGCCATACTAATGTTTTCAATTCGAAAGTACCTCTGTCTGTCTATCTGTTAAGCTTTCACGGCTAACCCGCTGAACCAATTTACACAATTTACATATAGCTACTTTTTGTCGCCATAGCCGACATACACGTGGGCGGAGTAGCGGCCTAACACTAGCATAATTATTAACAAAGCTCAACTTCATGTTTCGGTTTCGATGACCTTTTTATTAGAATAGTTTAACTATCAAAATATTATGTTTAGAAAATGTACCGGTAGGCTAAACCTGTGTAGGTAAAGGTTATTAAAATATGTATACACGAAGTTTTATACTTCAAATGAAATTTCTGTAATGAAATAAATTTGGATTATTGAACTTTGTTCAAATATTTAAATTTCAGCGTTGGATAATTCTATATATACTCGAAACTTTCTGCCGCGCACAACAAAACTGTGGAATGAGTTGTCGCCAGCGGTGTTCCCGGACCAATACGACCTTCAAACCTTCAAGAAAAGAGGGTACTCCTTCTTAAAAGCCCGGCAACGCACTTGTAACGCCTCTGGTGTTGCGGGTGTCCATTGGCGGCAGTAATCCCTTACATCAGGTGAAACGTGTGATCGTTTGCCCCCTATACAAAAAAAAATACTCACCTGTTTTTGTCATGAAACTATAAACAATTTTATAAACACAAAAGTTAAATATTTAGGAGCTGGGCGTTGTAATTTATAGAAGCAGCTAAGCAATTCTCTAACTGTTGTTAAAGAAACAACAACTTAAAAACTGGAACACCTAAAAATTGACAATTAATGTTCACCAACTTCCTCGTGTGGTCGTAAAGCGGGACAGTTAGGAGATGTTAAAACCAAAACATTATAGTACCACTTGAGAAGTGCTTATTCAGCTTTTATACTCCTCGTAACTCAAAGGTTACAACCTGAGACGAAAAACAAACACATTTCTTATTCTTTTATGTACAAAGTAACACTTGTGAGTGACAAAAATCGTGTTTCTCTGTATTTATTTATTCAAAATATACTTTAGTGTATCTAAATTTATTAAGATCACTCAGTAGGTATATATATATATATGAATAGCAACACTTTAATCAAACAAAACGTTTACAATACCATATCTTAAAGCGATCAGTACTTAACAGATTAATTTATTGTTTGTATGTAATACGGGGCAAACGAGCAGAAGTATCGCCTAATGGTAAGCGATTACTGCCGCCCATGGACACCCGCAACACCAGAAGCGTCACAAGTGCGTTGCCGGCCTTTCGGGGACAAGCAGGGGGATGGGGAGGGGTTGGGTTTATGGGCCTCCGGTATCCTCAATCACTCGGTGAAACACAGCGCAAGCGCTATTTTACACCGGTTTTCTGTAATGCCGTGCTATCACTCCGGTCGAACCGTCCTATGCATGCCGAAGCGTGGCTCTCCCACGTACAAAACAGCAATTATATTCTTAGTACAATTTTAACGTGTGTTTATAATTAATTAAGTGTATAATCTCGACGTTTCATGTGAGTCACACGCACGTTTTGATATTACATGTGCTCTCAGTTCAGTTCAAGAGGTAATTAAGGTAATCAATGAGGTGTCAACGAACTTATGCTACATAAATGAAAAATTGTATAAATACTTATATTTCTATAGCCAAAGGCTTTAATTAAAAGTACACGTCATAACGGCCCTAAATGAATAAACGTACAGTAAAACAATACTCTACAAGAGAGCGTCAATGGCTTCGTCGTCGTGGACTTCGGCAATACGCCAAGTATGTCGAACAAAACGCACGTCCCACGCCTGTAATCTGAGCAGGGCCTTAAGTAACAGCAAGCGGCTGATGAATTGTGGCGTTCAGTTAATTAGTTACAACTACGTATAACGAAAAGCTCTTAAGCGTTCAACAGGTATAATTAGAGCATTAACTATTAATAAACGTAACTTAAGTTGTCTATTAAAGGAAAATGTGCGTACTATTATAAGGCTTACTATAAGGCTTTTATTTTAAAAATAGATATATTAGATAGACTAGATTACTTCCTTAAAAAAGGTTTTTGTTCATTTACTGTTCTGTTTTATTTTCGATAACTTTTTTTTTTAAAGTGGTCTTTAATACTTATTTTGTTCTTTAGAACACAGTATCTAAATTTTATTTACTATAAGCATCAGTACATACTGCAACATAAAGACATCTTTAAAAACTGTATTAACCCACACCTATAGTCTGTATAAAACCGTATAGCGCTAGATACAATATTTCTATAGTCTAAAAGTGTTATTGAGTTTTTCTGATCATAGAAATACTTAATAACAGTTCGGAGTTTGGAAGTTGGGGCCTCAAACCCAGTGTCTCGGAGAGCACGTATAGCTGTCGGTCCTGCGCCTGATCTCTAACCGATCCATCGTGTTGGTTAACCGTCCCATCGGATTATGAGAGAGGGAATAGAGAGTGCACCTGTGTTTGCGCATACACTTGTGCACTATATCTCCTGTGTAGTCGGCTAGTTTGAGTAGAGACTGGCATGGCCGTTATCGACTAGAAGAACATTATAGTATAAAGTATAAAATAAGCGATGATACCTAAATGCTACCGCTGCCTAAAAACACCCTAGTCATCCACAGTTCTACTATATATGTTACGCTATATACGTTTAGATCTTCAAGACCTTAATAAATTAAGAACTAACATCCAAGAAAGACCACACCTCTATCTAATAACTCCATTTACATTTTACATGAGTCTTAATTAAATACACTTATCCCAAACTAGAATAACATTATTATTCTTGAAAGGAACATGGAACTAATTTTATTCTTCTATTCTAGCTTTAAGACAAAGTAAAGTAGCTATCAATTAGGTTACTCGTAAAAAGATGAAAGAAATTGGTATTCTATATATATCTAAACCTTTATATTTAAAATTAAATTTTGTTCTAAAAATCTGTCAGAAATTCTTTTACATATATATTGGTTGCTACCTGAGCCCTGCGCTGTTACCCGTGGTTGTTATACTTTTACAATAATAGCAACAGTTAATTTAAGAAAAAAGTAGTACCTAGACTAAGTTACTTCTTGTATCATCAGCTATCAGAAAGTCCCGCCACAATATGGTCGGCTGAACAATTTCCAGAGACCAGCCGAAACAGACACACGTTAAGACAGAAAATATTAAAAAAATTATAACTACCATATGCATTTAGAGAAAAGCTGTACAGTTAAATTACAAACAGACATTTAAATTTTATTTGTTTGTTTATATAGATAGATTTTAAGGTAGTAGAGCCACGCACGAACGGGCCGGCTCGACTATACTACGGGGCGGTACTACCCACGCACAGAAGATCAACGTAAAATAACAGTACTCGTACTATCGTGTCACGAATGGCCTGTCAGGAAGGTCACAGGTATCCTGACAGGGCATTGTCTCCTGAACAAGCACCTATTCACTATGGGTGTAACAGACAACCCTCTGTGCAGGGGATGCATGGAGGCAGAAGAAACGCCGCAGCACGTTCTCACAGAATGTAGAAGTGTGGCAGACTAACGGGCGGACATCCTCCAATCGGCATCACTCCCGGAAGCATGTAGCAACCTGAAAAGGCTGCTTAGCTTCTGGGACAAACTAGGTTGGCTGGAGTAGGAAGATGACAAACTCACGTACAACGGCCCAATCAAGAAGCTAAGTGCGGAAATGGCCCGGTAAAACAAACAAACACACACACAAACTGTCGTGTTTCGTTGGTGAATGCGAGACCAGAGGCCCATCTTAAAACAAAATTTTGTATCTCATAAAAAATAACAACAATGCGGATATTGCGTATCAAGTTCAATCCTCAGTGGCATTGATAATATTCTGAAAGCTCCTAGTGCCTTTGCATTGTTAATGTGCCCCTGTTACATATACGCCTTAAGATTCTAAGACCCGTGATCCAAACCTTTCAACCCCTCTGCCTGTCACAGCATTTACGAATAGACAAAATTTAAAAACTTTCTGTATGAATGAATATCTAAACAAATAAATAAAATTGAAGCGTCTGTCTATAATTTCAAATCAATACATTTTCATTAAACGTATATGAAAGAAGGTATTTACAGTACTTTCATCAAAAAATAGTTTTTGTTTACTTTTTGTATGTCTGTCTGTCCGCCTGTGTGTTTGGTTTTTCCGGCAAATCTCTGGAACAGCAGGACCCATTTTGACGGGATTTTCGCCAGCTGATGATATAAGGAGAAAGATAGACTCCTTTTTTTAGTCAAGCTTTACCCCGGAAGTTGCAGTCAAACTACAACAATAAATGCGTGTAACAAGGTGGGGCTCAGCTAGTATTATGAAGAGTTTCTTTGCTATCCCTACAACGGGCATAAGCTTTTCGCTGTACACGTCCATAGACAGTTGGCTGGCAGACACTAAGTGGCCCATAAGCTCCAACCAACGTTATATGTTTGTATGAGATAGATATTAAAGTACTCGTATATCTAGATTGATAAAACAATGTTATATAAAAATGTTTACGTAATATATATACATACACATTCATAAATAATTACAAACCGAAAAGCACACTATAACTGTTGCTTTGTTTAGTTCATCGTGAATTTAATTTGATTGCCGTAATTTAATTAATTTACGACGATCAATCAGCTTAGCTAACTTATTTAGCAAAACAGTTATCTTATTTACTTAGACTCTAGCTGTAAATTTGTTAGCCGATAATTGACATTATAATGAAACATCATCGACTATAATTATGTCAAATTATTAGATTATAGAAATTTGTAAAAGAAATTGCTTTTCTAATGATAATGTAAATATCCTATAAAAATAAATGTAAAATACGTATTAAATATGTATGATTTGTCTGAAAATATATAAAGAAACGAAAAAATAAAACGAAACTTCACATTATGAAGAAAAAAAATTTTGTCACAACAATTCAAAAGTTAGTACTACATTATTCGTCAAATTTTGTTAAGTAAATATAATTAATATGATTGAAACGAGGTACAGAATTCTGTGAAACTCAATATTTCACCTAAAGTTTTCTTTATGATTTTAGGCAGCGAATTTTCATAACCAGTTTTCCTCATATTCTTTGATTTTATTTAAGTAATTGTAAAAATTATGATACAATATCCAAAACAGTTCTAAAAAGTATCATTATAATATCGAAATCAATCCCGAGTGATAAATCAAAAAATCAGCATTCTATAGAAAATACGATAAATCAAAAACACTCAGAATAAAGATTCGCCATTTATTGTAAGTACTGCTTATCTTATCCTCATTCAAGTATTATTCGAGTAGGCTCTTAAAAATCTATTCTCCTTAAGAATCCAGCACACAATGATTAAAAATACTGTGCACATTGCCTCTACAACAGAACACTTGGCGTGTCTTTTATTAGCATGCAAACCCAACCAATAATTGGAAGCTATTGTTCACGATACGGGATCAATCTTTGTCAGTATAAAAGCCTCATTGTATATCAAACGTATTGTTAGATCATAAAAGAAATATCGGCAGAAGTGAATTTAAACGTTGATGATATCGTTGATAGGTTTGACAGTCAATAGGTTTATTCTAGCTGTGGTGTACTGAATTGAATTAAAAGGAATCTGTTAGATGTAATTAGGATTCAGTGATAGGCTTATAGTCTGGTTGATTATACTGTATCATTAACATTTATCTATTTTTAGAACGTGCCTATCTTGAGTGAAATATGAATCTAAAGCTGCCTTTATAATAAAATAATAATTATTATTTTTTTGAAATGGTACGATTACCGCCGCCCATGGACACCCGTAACACCAAAGGCGTCACAAGTGCGTTGCCGGCCTATGAAGGATGGGGAGGGGGATGAGTGAAGGGGTTGGGGTATGAGCCGCCGATATTTTCACTCATTCGGTGAAACACAGCGCAGGTTCTGTTTTATACTGGTTTTCTGAGAGGCCGTGGTATCACTCCGGTCCAGACGACCTATTCATGTCGAAGCGGTAGCGGAAGCCACAGTAAATAAAATTAAAATAAAAAAACAATACAAATAAATAAAACTGAAGTGTCTGTTTGTAATTTCAAATTACAGTTTTTCACTAAATGCGTAATTAAATAAAATAAAATAAATTGAAAGTATATCGATACTTACATCAAAAAATTACTTTTATTTATATTGTCTGTCTGTTTATTACGGTTAATCTCTGGAACGACTCGGCCTATTTTGAGTAGTAACTTAAGCTACCTTTTTTGGATTAACTTCGCCCAGCGTCGTTATCCGCGGTTGTTGTGGTGTATAGTGGTTAATAAAACGGAACTGTGTTGTGTGCACTCAATTCTGAAACGGAAATTCCGTCTTAACCACTTCTAAGCAGCTCAATTTCCGAGTGTAATCAAGTTTGCCGTAGATTTATGTTACTATTAATTTACTTAATTAATAACGGTTTTTTTACAAAGAGTGTTATGAGCAGTAAATTATTGACTAAATTTATTTTTTCTATCTCTGTCCTCGTCTGTTGTCTGTTGATTGAGTTGAGTTGAACCCTGTCTTAAGGAAAGCCTAAATCTAATATTAAGTAACAAAGTCAGTACAGCAGCAAAAAAACTTAATTTATTCTTTCACATCTAACTTGTTTAAGTACCTTCCAAGACTCTTAGGGAAATTTGAAGTTTCGGTTTATAGACCTTCCTGATAGAGCTCTAAAGGCATGGCTTCCAAGCAAAGACATTTCGGATATCTAACAAACAACGCCATCTAGTATCAAACTAAGTAGAGCTTGTATTATGGGTACTAGACAACTGATATAAATACATACATATAAATTACACATATAACACTCAAAATCCGTAACAAATGTTAACAGATCATACAAACATTTAGTCTGAGCCAGGAATCGAACCTGAGACCTCAAGCAAAGCAGTCGACCAGTTTGTCAGCATTAAAGAAAAATTTACAAATCCGTAATAATAAGTAGCAAAATTAATATCAACATTTGTGCTGTTTAAGATAAACGTTTAATTTTGAATTTAAATTATTTCTAAATGTTGATCAATTCATCATCATCATCCCCTTATCATTTTGTCCGAGCAAATAAATCAGTGTTAATGTCAATAATATCGTTCGTACTTTGCCAAGTGTTAGTTATCGTATTTCCACGAGTCATTAATCAGTACTAACGGTTTTACTTCATAAAGTTAAGAAAATAAATGGTTTAATTATATATATATTTATGTTTTTGACTAGCTAAGCCCTGCGGTATTACCCGCCGTTGTTGTCGTACCTCTACAATAATATATAAATGTAGTATTTTTCCATGTAGTCTGTACCATTTATACTTTTACATTCATTAAGTGAAAAGCTGTTACTAACAGATACTTAAATTTGTATTAATTGTATAGATTGCCTTGGTATAACAAGTTTAACGCCTTAAAATTATATATTATTTTAATTATGTTAAACATAGGACGTGTATGCATGGAAGTTTCGGAATAAGAATTCAATAAGTGCAATGTTGGACGTTAAAAACTTAGACAAAGTATTATCAGTTCCTATTACTTTAGCTTTAAGCACACAGTTACAAACCCAAGTTATTTGAAATATTCATTTTTGTTTATTTTTTTTTAAAACGACAACTCCCACATTAGGAATAAATATCCTGTGTCGTGGGGGACTTTACAAGCATACATGAAACGGACACAAAGAACATCCAGACTCGGGACAACAATTCGTGGATCACACAAAGTGTTGTAGGTACCGCGTGGGATTTGAACCCACGACACTTGGCGCAGTAGCAAGCGGCATGGCGACCGCTGACACCACTCGGCCAACCGTGCAGTCTTTACCTCTACAGTCCAGAATTGGTATACATTTATAATACTTTATTTACTTGTTTTGTAACAATATCTTGCAAGAAATAATTTGTAAATATAATAATATTTATATATTAATACTTTAAGCAAAAACTTTTAACGAAAAATATGCTAACTGAGGAGTATGATATTACTAAAATAAATCAATGAATTGCGGTCGAATTTCGATCACCGGGCAACCACTAGTTAAAATAAATACCTTACTATGAGACCTGAATTGGTTCAAGTTTAATTGTTATAATTATGTTTTTTCAAATCCCTTGTTTTGGTTTTATAATAAAGCTATGTATATTCCACTACTTTCATTATTTTGTACTTGTTTTGATATTCTATTAGTAATATTAACCATTAGATTACTAATGATTTTGTCTGTCTTTGTAGTGGTTTAAGCAGTTACGTCGACACTGAGTGGTGTGGGCTCAAACCTCACACGGGACAACATTTTGTGTCCTCCACAAATTATTGTTCTGGATCTGAGTGTTCTTTGTTTCATGTTTGTTTGTAAAGTTCACCGCAACACAGGAATATTCCTATTGCGGAAGTTATCTTTCAAAATAAACACTATCAAATATGTTTTTCTAATCACAGCTTCTACAAAGTAATTCATATACTGCCTCGGTGGTACAGCGGTAGCGTAAGCGACTGCTGTGCTTGCAGTTTTGGGTTCAATTCACGGGTCGGAACAAATATTTGTATGACCTGCAAATATTTCTTTAGGAGTTTGGGTGTTTTCTGTGTATAATATGTATGTATTTAAAAAAAAAACAAGTTTATATGTTCTTAAATAAGTTGTCTAGTACCCATAATATAAGCTCTACTTAGGGACTAGATTGGCGTTGTTAGATGTCCTAAACAATTATGAAAATATATTATTAAATATACACATCACATAAAATACGAATAGTCGTGTAAGGCTCAGTAAATGAATGATAATTTTACTTAAATATTTTTGTATATTGTAGTTAAGCAAATTATGTCATGTCAAATAACTTAAAAGCGTTAATATGTTAATATTTACTGCTCGGTAATACATCATTGAAGATCAAAGAGCCGCACGAACTTTCATGAACGAGTCTATCAAAGTGTCTATTAGGTAATATTCCAGAAAACTTTACATTACAAAATAGATACTTTATTAAACCAAACAAAAGCTGAAAATAAAATTCCAATGTATTTTTTTTTTATTTATTTCAATTTTCAGCAAGCATACTTTAAAATGCCATTGGTATTTTCTTGAAATCAATATTTGGATCTTGCCGAGATGAATGTTTTAGTTGGTTATTTCAAAGTTAGATTGGAAATATTTCTTCAGTTTATTTATTGTTTGATAAACACTTAGAAGTATAGACGTGTTATTTTGTGAAATTAGGTACTACTATCGCTTTGCAAACCACACTAGAGGAAGCACTTGATGTAACTGTGATCAGCTGATATATTATTAGGTACGAGTTAAATCTTCATTAACTGCAGTTTTCTGACATTATCTTCATATAGAAGCTTAGAGTAGATTTTGAGTATAACTTGCCTTTTCGCAACGAAACTAAAAACGATAATGATATAAAATCATTTGAATAGGCCGCCGTAGTATAGATCAGTATGCTGTATTTTTGCATTGCCATTGCATACGCAATGAGTGTAGTGACCACTATTCTTGAATTCTTCTCATGCTTATAATTACGCAGAGTCACTTTGGTAGGCTCATACATTAAAAATAAAATATGATGAGCTAATGTTAAAACGGAGAATAGTTTATAAGTCGCAAGGTAAGGTAATTTAAAGCCATGAGCTCTCGCCTGCGGTGTTCCCGGACCAATACGTCCTTCAAACCTTCAAGAAAAGAGCGTACTCCTTCGTAAAAGGCCAGCAACGCACTTGTAACGCCTCTGGTGTTGCGGGTGTCCATAGGCGGCGGTAATCGTTTACCATCAGGCGGCACGTCTGCTCGTTTGCCACCAATATAATAAAAAAAAAACATAAAATGGCATTTTCAAAGATACCGTTGCATATTCGTGACAAAAACCCCACGTTAGACACATTAAGTCGTGGGAAACGTTAAGCTAACTTGTAACCCGTAACAGTTGATAGCCTATTTTGCACACACCACGTACCCTTAAAGCATTACGAGTAATATTTTGTTCCAATGAAATTTATGCCAAAACCCGATATGACTTGTGACATAACACCTCTGTATCAAAATTCATCGTTTTGCAACCTTGTAACCACATAATGAAAATGACAAATTACCTAAATACAGTAAACTCTCCCTGAAATCAATTCTACTCGTATATACAGGAACCCGTACTTAAAGGCATTTATCCGCACTTATGCGGGCTTGTCGAAGGAATATTGGAAACCCGGAACGCTTAATGAGAATAATACTGGGAATACGAAACCGACCCACACGCTGATAAATTCCTACGCATAGCACTTAATGACAGAAGGGACTAGAAGGATGTCAACGGTATTTTAGAGATATTGGAGAACATTGCTTTAGGATATTTATAATAAGTATTAGATTGTATAATTACGAAATTATTTTTAAAGTTTTAATAATAAAACATAGAAATATATTTATTTATTTAGTAGTGTACCTACTGAAAAGAGCATTTTTTTGTACATTTGTAATACCTGTCAATTTAGGTTCATATTTAAAACATACGCCTAAATGAAATTCATCTGAGTAAAGTACTCGTATATACGTATTGCATACTAAACTATTATAACAAACTATAAAACATTTAGCTAACGGATAGGGTCAGGTAACCCTTTTCATAAGTAATACGTTCTGCCATTCAGTGGTTGTTATACACATTTAACAAATTTAACTTTTAATAATTGTAGTCAGTCATGATGGTATTGGGAGTTGTTTAAATTTAAATAAACCAAAGGTCATGAACTATTTTAGTTCACAAACGAAAAATAATTTTATATTTGTATTGTGTGGTGTAGTGCAGTCCCCGTTTTTTATTGCATTCATTGTGGCTCCGTGCCTTCCTCGATAAATGGACTATCCGACACTGAAAAAATGTAACAAATCGGACCAGCGGTTCCTGAATTAGCGCGTTCAAATAAACAAACTCTTCCGCTTTATAATATTAAGTAGGTATAGATGACCTTCAACGCTAAATAACTGCATGAATATACTGTGATTTTTATATTCCCTTGTACATACTTATATATTGACGTATCTGTCAATAACTGGTAACATTAAAAATAATGTAGATTGTTGTGACATTGTTAAATTAGTAATGTATAAAGAAATTTAATTAGCAAATTAGGTATAGTAGTATATAAATCATGCATTTCAAATAAATAGTATTATTTTGGCGTTACAAAGGTGGAAGGAAAATGCAAATATTTCTGTCTATCTTCAAAGTCATTTTAAATACTATTTAGTAAAAATCTAGAAAAGGTTATTTTTATTTTGCTTATTTTGTGTCTAGACTGCGTTGTGTTTTGCTCCAAAATATTATCAGTCACAATCTTGATGAAAATTCTTAACACAATATGAATTTCAAGATGAACTTATTTTTTTCTTTCATATACATTCTTTTAAATAAACAATAGGTTATTTGATCGTTTAAAGAGGCCGGGTCATAGTTTAAATTGGAACACTGCCTTCTACGCGAAGTTAAGCCGGCACAATCTCCGCAGTTATCAACGGGGCCAGGTAAAAGTAATGGAAAACAACAACTTGATACTGTTTTTAAAAGGCAAGGGGATCATAATGTGGGATTATGCAAATACAAACCTTATTTTGTTTCACTGATTTTTTTCATTCCCATTTAAATAAGCCTGCGAACCTTCTTTGTTTATCCTATGAAAAGGATAATGCGGGTTTCGTTCTTATCCCGTTTACAAAAGCAAAGTATTTGTAATTGGACTCTCTGTCATTGGGATAATCATTGTTATAGGCTCTTTATGTAGGTCTATAAGAATCGAAAGGACTGTCTTAAATATATACGAGTATATTGATATCTCTGAATTGGGGATTTAACTACGTTTACAGTTTTATTATCTTATGAGTTAGATGAATATAATTTTTTTGTTCTTCTTTCTTTTTAAAAAGACAACTCCCGCATTAATAATGTACATCCTGATGAAACTAAACAGATCTTAGATATTTTTCATTTTCACAAATACATTAAAGGAAACTTTTCTGATACTTAGTAAATAAATAGTAATAAATAAATATGTCGGACGGAGTCCGAAATTTTTATTTATTACTAAGTATCATAAAATATTCCACATACATATAATACACACTGCGCCATCTAGTCCCAAGCTAAGCAGAGCTTGTGTTATGGGTACTAGACAACTGATATAAATACATATATACTTTTTTTAGTAAATACATACATATTATACACATCCAAACTTCGAAATAAATATTTGTAGATCACAGAAATATTTGGTCCGACCCAGGATTTCAACCCGAGATCTCAAGTACAGCAGTCGCATTCACTACCACTGCGTCACCGAGGCATTTATTACAACTATAAGTAAATATTCATTGCTTTTAATATGCAATAATGTCATTGCATTTTACCGTGGGAGAGCTATGCTTCGGCATGAATGGGTCGGCTCGACCGGAGTGATACCACGGCCTCACAGAAAACCGGTGTGAAATAGCGTTTGCGCTGTGTTTCACCGAGTGAGTGAGGATACCGGAGGCCCATACCCCAACCCCTCCCCCCATCCCCTTTCCCATCCCCCAAAGGTCGGCAACGCACTTGTGACGCCTTTGGTGTTGCGGGTGTCCATGGGCGGCGGTAATCGCTTACCATCAGGTGATACGTCTGCTCGTTTGCCCACTATTAAATAAAAAAAAAAAAAATATGAAGCCATACCGAAACTAACAATGTTAGAATACTATGAAACATGTACATATATATATATATATCGCTTTTTATAATTAAATCCTAAAAGCTTAAAAGTATTTTTATATTGAACTGTAAAATTTACTTATGAAAATAAGTAGATTCTACGATTAGTTTTAAAGATACATTGTCTGATTACTTACAATATTAAAGTTATAATAAGCATAAATATTCAATGTAGTAACCACAAAACAGGGAACATTATAAAATATCATTAAACATCTCTCTGTCAACATATACCTATCAGCAAAATAAACAGTTGAAAACTTTCTCTTCAAATACTATACTCCATAACGGTTTAAGTCGAAAGTAATTTTAGTTGAAACCGTTTACACGTCAGATCAAAGGTTTTCCAGGTAAACTTATACATTGAAATATAAATAGAGAAATAGTGAAGGGTGGATGGATCAATTTGCTGAACAAATACATTATGATTACAGCTCAGTGTTAATTTAATTGAAAGCGATACGCGCGTTTCATAATTACGCCTTGAATACAAAATTACGAATTAATTTTATTGCTTACGTTTTGTATACTCGTAATTGTTATTCAAACCTTATTTTTGTTTTTGTTTGGTATTGGTATTAGTTTGTTTAATTAATATAATATTAAACTTTTTTCTTGTTTTATGGTTTGGTTGATCGTCTTGTAACTTCAGTTACAACAATAATGAATAAATAAATAAATAATCCGGACATCTAAAACACAACGCCATCTACTCCCAAGCTAAGCAGAGTTTGTGTTATGGGTACTAGACAACTGATATTAATACAGTTTTTTTGTAAATACATACATATTATACATATAAAACATCCAAACTCCGAAACAAATATTTATAGATCACACAAACACTTGGTCCGACCCAGGACTTGAACCCGAGACCTCAAGCATAGCAGTCGCATTCACTACCACTGTGCCACCGAATCAGTTACAATGAATGATAAACTTGTCTTATTACCATGTAATAATTTCCTTTCAAGCTTAGAAATATTCATGAAATACAAACGTATATAATCCATCAAGGAAAAGCTGGTTTTACACATAGCAATATTGAGTACACTCTGCATACACTTGTTGTGTCCATAACAAGTATCATTAATAATGACGATCAATAAAACGGTACGGCCCACAGCTCGTAAATTAGCCACACAATTGCTATTTAACAGGCACTTGGGCATTATAGGGAAACGAGAAGACCTAGATAATTAATGTGTTTAAAACCTAACAGCCAAAACGTTTACAATGTTCTATTGCGCCATATTCCAAATAAAGAAAAGGGCTACAAAACGTAGCTAACGTACGTTTCATTTTTAAGTTCTCTATCAAACAATTAAGGCGAAAAAATACAAAAAAATATGAGAAGCTTTAGTTTAGATAAAAGACTTCTGAACAACCGACTTTCTAATGGATCGATTCCGTTAATACTTTGTAGATTTCTAAGCACTCGTAATTGGATAACTGGTTAAAATATAGTAGACCTTTGTCTGTTTCTTATACAACTCTCTTTAGTAGCCATGGATTTGAAACGCCAACATTCCTGCACCTGTTGAATTCATAAAATTGAAATGCGGGTCTTCTCGGGTTCCCTTTAAGGCCCTTCTGTAACAATTATAGACTGGAGAAACTTTCGATTTATTATTAATCTATGTTTGAGCTATATCCAGTTATAAAGTATGCCCAAAATACTAATTTCATAATATTTTGGACATCTGTCACGAAAAGTCATTCAGTGTGTGTAGTAGTTCGAAACGAAGCAGAACTTCCGCTTACTATATTGGCTGACATAATGCTTATTTTATTTGCAAACAACAAGAAAGCAACCAAATTTCAAAACAAATATTTGTAAAACATACAAAAATTTAGTTCGATGTAAGAATTAAACCCGAGACCTCAATATTAAATAAATATTGTAAATAGTAACTTTCCAAAAAGATTTTTAAGGGCTCAGGCAAAGAATGCCCACAATGGCCACCGGGAGTCGGGACCGACGGCTTAACGTGCTCTTCAAGGCAAGAGTTAAATAGTACAAAAGGCATCAGAAAAATATTTTTATAGTTGTGAAATGAATCCAACCTCATTAGATAACCCTGCTCTATTTCTATAACCCACTTGCCACATTCCAGCATCCTATTTTATGCACACCAATACATTAACCTACATGTATAAAGTATTATTATGTGTATATCGATAGATTAAACGTCGATATATCTATTTTCATGAATCAATTTATCTTGAAAGTATTGGCTTTGAATGGTGCCTGTTTGACCGTAAAATAAAAGCATCTCACTGTTTAGTAACACATTTGATTTTGTCACTGTATATAAATTAGGGATGTTGCGAATATTCGCATCCGCATCCGCAAATGCGGAGCTTCCGCATGGATTTGGACATCTGCATCCGCATCTGCATCCGCAATAATCAATGCGGATGTTCATGCGGATGAGAATGTAATACAAGTTGCGACAAGAAAGAAATTGGGCGGGGCCAGCGAATGGCGAGTGCCGTTCGCACGTGTTAATGACCAATTAAACACCAAACATTTTGATTATAATAAATACTGACAACAATTTTGCCTGGTTCTCCTAGTACCAATGCCGAAGGGCCTAAAATAATGAAAATTACTGATTCCACGCGAAGATTTTTAAGCAGCAGTATTCCTAGTGAACAACTGTTTAGTAGCGTTGGTTTAATTGATGTTCCTCTCCGTAAACGCCTTGAATTTACTAATACGAACATTTGTTGTTACATAATTTAAAAAAAATCAGAGCATTATAGTTAATTTTAATTTTCAATAAGGGAGCGTTCAAGTATTACGTAACGCAATTTGGGGGGGAGGGGGGTTCTCGTAAAACGTTACGATGCGTTACAGGGGCGGGAAGGGATCTTTTTTATAACACGTTACGTAACACTGTTTCTTTTTTTTAAATAAAAAATTAGGGAATTAAAACTCCCAAATTGGCAACCCTTTTCGTTTACGTTTTACGGGGAATCCCTCGATTGTATTAGTCTGGTCGTCATTAGTAATTTGTTCTCACAAGTTGGCAAACTTTTTCGTTTATATTTCACGGGGAATCCCTAGATTGTATTGTACGTTAATTATTGTTTTCGTTGTTTGTATTCGTTAGTGTTTATGCAGAAGCAAATTGCTGTAGTCAGTTGGTGTTATTAAAGTGAGTTCATAGTGTTTATACTGTAATATCCTCAAAAGAGGGAGATTTGTATCATCAGCTGTTCTCGGCCTATAAAGGCTCTCATGCTAACTTGCCTGCGCAACTGTGACAAAAAAATGTCAATGAAATTTGGAAAACAGCTAAAGAAAAACTAAAAAATAAAAAAACGTTTATAGAACATATAAGGGAGCGTTCGAGTATTACGTAACGCAATTTCGGAGGGGAGGGAGGGGGTTTCGTAAAACGTTACGTTGCGTTACAGGGGGGAGGGGGGGGTTTAAAAATCTTCAAAAGTTGCGTTACGTAATACTTGAACGCTCCGCAATAAAATGTTAACAATTACTTTATAAAGTAATTGTTTTAATTCGATATTCATAAACTGTATTTTTATAGTATTTTAAACATCCGCATCCGCATCTGCATCCGCGGATGTGAGCCTTTAAAAATCCGCATCCGCATCCGCATCCGCGGATGTGAAAAAATTGGCATCCGCAACATCCCTAATATAAATATATAATGTTTTGATTGCCTATAAGCTCTATAATAAAAAAGTTATATTTGATACCTTTATTTATTATTACTTTATTTCTCCATTTTATACGTATTAAAATTTAATATATTTTACTTTGTATTTCAGCCGATTAGGTATTTGTGACGTTAAGCAATGTCCTTAATAATAAGTTAATCTAAAAACACAAGAGTTTTAATCTAGGTACATATATACAAATGTTATGTTGGTTTGTGTACGCTTCAAAAACTCAAAAAGTTCTGCACCGATCGAGCTGAAATTTTAGAATGATACGAGTATATTATAATCCGCATCAAGGATTGGTTTTATCTAATTTTTGCATCAGTCACATATCCGCGACCGCGAAAAAACACGAAAGAACCGACATAAACGCGGGCGGAGCCGCAGGCAACAGCTAGTTTTATATAAAAAAAAAAGAAAATAGGTTTCGAATTAATTCTTTATTATAACAAGGCAAATAATTGATTAAGAAATTACTTGTTAAACGAATTACAAATGGTTTTAAAAGCTACAAAGGCAGTTGTGGGCAAGACGGGCAACTTACAACTAGCCTGTTTGAACATTATGTACACAACCTCATTTATTTAACCAAAATCAATCAGAAACACACGATCAACGTTTACTTACTTTACATAAAAAAGATGAAAGTCAGAATCAAATTAATTTCTTTTGTTGCCCTTAGGAAATGTCAAGGTTGAACTTTTATTGCAAAAGTTTTTTAAACGCCCAGATGTAATGTGAAATGGTATCCGTCATCTTATTTTCATAATTGAATCGCATCGACTTATTCACAAAGTTTTTTGTTTCAACTTGTATTCGTCGTATTGTTTTTGCCTTTCAACGAACCTAAGAAGTAATTTTGCAATTCAACAGGCTTTCATTATCGTTGATTGTATGTAAATAGCTTATAAACCATTTTAAAATGATAGATGTTACTACTAATCTACTTTAACAACATTTTTTTGTTTTGAATCATAATTGTCTATTTATACAATTATACATACATAGTCCAAAAGACAATGAAGGTAATAATGAGACGAATTCGACCACTGCGGCCAGTCTCTACTACAATTATGCAGGAGATATAATAGCGCAAACACAGGTGCACTCTCTGTTCCCTTACTATCACACCCCAAAGGGATGGCTTAAAAACAATAGCATATTTTGGAATATAGCTAACAAGTGAATAGTGACTGTTATTTTGCTGTAAGAAGCTCGGTACTGTAAAGATCATTTAACGTATATACGTCCTATTAAACTGAATACTTATAACATTTCTGAGAGCACAATTTATAGTACACTTTCAACTCTATTCTTCTACTTGGGAAAGCAAATAAAATAAATAGATAGCTTCAGCCTTAAGTGCCGTTGGAAGTCACGTACTGCAATAACTGTTATAGATCGTGATGCACAGTACCAACAGGTTGCTAGATATCAGAAATGAAATAAAATAAAATGGGCCTAAAGATTACAGCTCATGAAATAAAATAACATAAAGTTTATAAGCATTGGTGGGGTTGAATATACTTAAATAAATTTTATTTTTACTTTACTTGGACCGACTACGAGTTCTAGAAGGTTATAAAATTTTTAGGGTCATGTATGTTTCGCCAGGCCCAGGAACGGGCCAGGTACCGCAGACGATTCAGGCGCCGGAGGTTGCGAAATGATATCCGTCCTCCATAAGCGCAAGCCTGAGGGTGACAGGTGAAGCCATCTGTCACCCTAGGCCTCTTTTTGGAGACAGTAACAGGAATATCGGGGTTCAACACATGAGGAAGCCATCTAGACATTGTAGGTGGTCCGAGGTACGTCGGGGTTCCAGAGCTTTACTTTCTAGGGTGCACCTAGTTCCCCGGCTTTTAGTACCCGAGACGGCGTGCGGTTTTTCGCAGGGGAAAAAACACAATCTAAACAAAAATAAATAAATACCATTTAGCTCTGTGTCTTTAAAATTACAACTTGAAATTCGGAATGCCTAATTTAAAATTCGTATTCGTAAACTAATTTAATTTTGTTTTTGTTGTATAATGTGAACATTAATTTAAAATGTTACAATTATTTCTATTGCCCGATGTTTCGAAAGGGTAATACCGCCCGTGGTCACTGCTAAACTCTCATTTTCATTTGTAAATTAAGATTCATAAAACTCACAATATAATTTTAGTAGATACTAAAATTGGTGTACCACAATAAATTATTAGTGTACCTGTATTTCAGCTAAGAATTTTTATCTTGAGTGCCCTTAAAACATTACACGAACTATATGGCATACTAAAATGTCGAAATTCTAATATTGGTCTGTTTACATTATTTTACGTTCTGTTTTATTGCTGGTTTATAAGAAAAAAAGGCAATGAAAGCTCACCTGATAGATGCTTTGACAGAGTATGAAAACCACTTTCAAAAGCCGTTGTTGCTCTTACCTGAAATGAGAAAAAAATATTGAATAATATTATTTTATATATCATTGTATATCTGATACTTAAGAATCTCAATATAGTAATGCTAAACTGTGACTAAAGTTTAGATAACTTTGAGATGACCAAGAGCTACCATCTAAGTAAATAATATCACCGTTTTACCTATTTCAATGAAATTTGCGATATTCATCGATCACATCACTTTGATTTTTGAAGAAATATATAGGGCACACTTTTCTTTCTTTAAGGCTCTTCTCAGCCACAAGAAAGCTAGTTTATCTAAATACAGTATTATTTAAACAATACTTGTCTTACTTTTATTTCTTTTTATAAACATTAATATACGTGTCTTTTTTCATTTCATGTAATTTCCTTAACGATTGCATTTATTTTCTTATAATCTTCATTGTGTTGTAAGGGGCTAAGGTGACTCTTATTAGAAAAAATAATTAAATACAAATCTATATACACAATCGAGCGATAAAGCAGACCCAGCTAGTAAATATTGAAATCGTATGCCAACAAAAGCAGCCGCTTGCTTTAATGAATTTTCACATATTATATCATCGACAGTATCTAACGTGTTATATATTGCAATGCTTATAACCCATGGTATCCGTTTACCTACATACATAAAGACAGGTAATTGGCAAGAAATCATTTAGCAATATTAAAAATCATACCTCATCGTTTTTCACATAAAATAGAAAACAAAAATATATATCTATCTATCTTTATACGAGCAATTCTTATATATTGTATATATCTGAATCTTATAAAAGGCCCTAACGATTTTAATAAAATTTAGTTTACAGGGGTTTCGGGTGCGATAAATCGATCTAGCTAGGATTATTTTTTACGAAATTAACCAAAAAAAAACAAGCAAAGCTCAGTCAATCTCTCTATTTCTGTGTAATAAATAAATAGTTTAATAACTTGGGTTAAGTTGTCATTATTTTAATACCAATTTGTTATATTTCAAATAGTATTTCTAAAAAAAAAAACTTAAGTTAACAAAAACTCTGATAGTAAATAACTCATTATGTTACGGCTCATTACGTTCTAGGTATTACCAACACAACGTACGTAATGGTTATATTTTATTTATCGGAATGGCAATAAAAATGATGAAGTGGGGACCTAAAATCCGTACCTGAAATTCATACACGAATTAGGATTCAAAAATATTTGTAGCTCGACCCTAGGTATCGATTTAGAGGATAGCTATTTCCTAACGCTGTTAATCATTATTTATTTATTCAATGTGACGTTTTAGGGTCATTAGGGAGCGTTTTGTTATTTATTTTATTTTCTATGTTATATACTCGTACTATAATGGATGAAAATTATCGAAGGAAGGCCGATTCAAAAATATATATGTGAAACCTAACTTTTTTTTTTTTTTTTTATGTCTTAGCTGCCAAAATGACTCTGCTCTGCCTGATGGAAAGCACGAGCAGAATCCAGGAGTGGTGGTCACCATCCTCAATGCTAATAGGGACATTGCAGCATGGCGACCCACACTATGGCGGCCTAGTGAGATGCTTCTTCACGCTCCGCTTAAAGGACCCGGGTTCATAGTGGGAGGCAAACACGTACGCAGGTAGTGCGTTCCAGGTTATGCGTTTTACACCCATATTTACAGCTTTATATAAAAATACCTATTTACCGAATCAAATGATTCTAACAATCGATCCAACGATTAGTTAAACCTTTGTCTGTATTTACGACCAGTTGATAGATTAGTCGAATAAATATTTTTAAAGCTGATTAATTACCCTGAGGTGGAGAGGGCAATGTATTGATTAGTTGCTTTCGATTAAAATATAAAAACCGTTCAGTGCATCAGATTATAATTTTAAAGTAAACGAGTTTAAAGTGAGTGAGGATACCGGTTGTCCATACCCCAAAAAATAGTAGGAAAAAAAAAAATAGCTTTTTAAAATATCCCCTTACAATCCCAATGCACACCTATACATTCGAGTAAAACAGCTTAAGAATAAGGAGTTTCACCAGTCCTACTCATCCCATGAGTGTCGTAAGAGGTGACTCAGGGAGCAACTTACGCAGGATACTTCTTTGCGTAGAGGAACGAAAAACTTGAAAGATATCCTATAAACAACTCGCCTGGCCAGCGTGGCATACTAAACTATGTCCAGTAGTGAATTATTAGACCTACCGTTTATAGAGATTATCCGTTATTACCAGATACAAGTATGTTTAAAATACAATATTTCACACGAAGCCATATACTTATGGCTATAAAGTATAAAACAGATTACGATGGACTACCCGAGTGTTCTATATTTTTATATTTTATACGTTTTTTGTGTGTGTTATTCTCAGTAAACTTACTGCTTCCCACAAACCCCTTTTCACGACCTTTGTAATAAACAAATATATTACGAGATTAATGTTTAAACCTGCTCTGTAAATTCGTTGCAATACCTTTCCACCTTTACATGTTTAGGAGCTACTTAATAAGCTATATCCTACTACTATTATAAAGGCGAAAGTTTGTAAGTATGGATGTATGTATGGATGTTTGTTACTCTTTCACGTAAAAACTACTGAATGGATTTGAATGAAACTTTACCACAATATAGCTTATACATCAGAATAACACATAGGCTACTATTTATAAAGATATAGCTTCGCCTCGCGGCGTTGCCCGCAGTTATCATCGTACCGCGGGTAGCACCGCGGGGTTCAGCTAGTAATATTATAAAGCTGAAGAGTTTGTTTGCTTAAACGCGCTAATCTCAGGAAGAAGTGGTTCGAGTTGAAAAAATATTTTGGAGTTAGATAGATAAAGATATATATATTATCGAGGAAAGCTATAAGCTTTATTATCACATGATGACCAAAAGGAGCGGACAATCGATTAAAAATGTTGCAAAAACGGGGGAATATTATTTCTCTTGTCTCTTCTCTGTTCCCGACAGCATATATCTATCTCTTAAGGTTGGCTAATTTTATTTTTTATGATAAACTAATCACGTTTACGCTGACGCAGACGAGTTTACGTGGATTAGCTTGTAGGTATATATGTTTATAGCGTGTTAACTATTTCTAACTGGGCCAAACCTATACTAATATCTAAGCTGAAGAGATTTTTTGTTTATTTGAACGCGCTAATCTCAGGAACCACTGGTCCGATTTGAAAAATTCTTTCAGTGTCGGATAGTCCATTTATCGAGGAAGGCTATATAGGCTATATATCATCACGCTTAGATCAATAGGAGCGGAGCCCCAATGAAGAATGGTTAAAAAACAGGGAAAAAGTATTACGCTACGGGCAATAGTAGACGTAAACGAGGTTGCGAGGGTCAGCTAGTATTTAAATAAGAGATAATCGCGTATTCACTTAAACGGGGTATGTTCATAGTGTCCGGCGGCGCAGCTGCCTCTATGCACAAGCATCTTTTTTTACACTCGAACTTAATCTAACGTTGACATTGTATATGGAAAGAAAATGAATAGGTTAAATACGTTGTGTCCGTACACCACGTTTTTATATTGATGCACTTCCATTTATTAATCTTTAACTCCAATATAGCTTAAAGTTGAAAACAAAAGATATCGTATAGTATCGTATAAATGACGTCTTTTCGATCAAATGAACATGCAAATCTACGCAAATATGCAACATACTTTTAGTGCATATCGTATTCTTCTAGAAGATAAGGTACTCGGTTTATCAGTACAACCTAAACTGTCTAATCGAAGTCGTTTTTTTGCCAATTCTTTATTACAATATTTTAAGAAATATCTTTTTGAAACAAGTGAATGGCCGTCTCCGTTTATAGTCCATTCCAATACGAGACCTTAGAATCACAAGGGATTGGTCCATTTAATTATTTGAATAGGAAAATTGAAATGATAAATACATTTCGTTCGGAAATGGACGAACCTATTACGAATTCTTATGTCAATAAAAACATTTTTTGTTTATTCTAATCGAAGAAGACGAATCTATGAGGACCCTTCAACTTTCAGTTAAACAAGGAAATACTGACTCAAAATTGGTTTCGCCATTTACCTTCCATTTTAAAAATGTTCATTCTTTACCGTTGTGACGAAATGTATTAAAACTCAAAAGGCAGAAAGTAAATTAAACTTGGTCCAAATATTTTCATACAAAAGAGTTTTCTTTTGATGTCAGTAAAGTTTAATTTCATTTATGTTTGTGATTTTTATTTCGAGCCCTTCATCTACTGTTCAGGAGTCTTTCGCTGTCAATAAGCTTAAATGGTGTTACTCGTTTGAATGTTATGATTTGAATTGATATCAGTTATTCACTTGGCCGAAATAATATGATTAATGGTGAGTAATCATACTAGATTATACGACTTCATCAATAATTGGGTTAATTCTAATCTCGTGCATATACAGCTGTTCCAATAAAGTTGAAAAGATAACAAATATAAGTAAACAACGCTATTGATACCTGTAATTTATGAGTCACACTGTGTTGCCGTCCCTTGAATTCCCCATCGGTTGGAAATAGATTGTAAAGATAAAATTACTTAAATGATGATGTTCACTGAAGCCTCAAACGTATTTTAAAATCTTTCAACGATATTAATTTGTATACGCAATTCTTTAAATTTAATTTACGGAGCAGCTCACAGCAGATTAAACGGTGAAACACATCCTCATCATTACTTTCTGTGATGTTCTTTCTCTGGCTTTATATCATTCCGATGCTTCAATGCTTGGCACTTGAAGCATAACTCCTTCACTATTGAACTGCCTATAGGGATTTATTTCGCAAATTATATATAGTAGATGTGAGGAACACGGCCAAACTTCAAGTAATATTCTCGTTTTAAAGTAATACCAAACTGCGATTAAATATCATCACTACAAGTCTATATTTACATAAAAATTAAAACCATTTTCAAGGCGTCTCATTTGAAAACCAATGGACTGATTAACCGGTCAGCTAATTACTTTTTTAAATATCCTTAATAGCCTCGTTATGGTTTTGAGAGAGAAAAAATGCAAACGAAGCTGGAAAATTTTGATTATTCTCAAAAAAATTATGAGTTCTTTATTCCTATGAAAAGGCATTAAAGTTTAAGTGAGGTTGCTGATAAATAATTGACCGCTTTAGATTAAATTTCATACCCCTATATGGCCTATATGGATATCGACATGTTTCTATACTGTAACTACAGAGTGAACTCAATATTAGTATAAACCACTTAAAGTCATTACTTTATTTAAAAAAATGCAGAGTATTGCAAAGCTAAGCTCAAAGCTAATTGAGAACACACAACATCAAAATAATTTGTAATCAAAGTGAAATCGCCTGTACAAAGGCTAAGGAAATACTGATTTATTCATACATTTCAGTACCAGAAACACAATGCGTTGGTAGCTGAGCCCACGACGGACGTTTTATGAACATTTGATCGTAAGCCAAGACCTAAATGTTGTAGCCTACAAAACCCTCCCACAGTTTAATTCTTTTACGAGGCTTCGTGACGTCAAATAGTCGTCTCCGCAAAGCCAGTGTGACGTATTTGTGATTCATCCTGGGTCATGTAATAATTTTCTAGTTCATTAAAGATGCTGACTTCATTTGAACCTAAAAAGAACCCTTTATCTATGGGTTAAGATAGACTTTTCCTTGAGTTTGTCGTTTTGTACTGCTATTAGCATTTAGAAATTAAATTAGGTTTAATAATTGACACTATTTCTTAAGTCTTAATGAATGTCTTAAGTCGACATTGTGAAACGCTCACATTATACAATACTAGTCAACCCACGCAACCTTGTTTGCGTCTTCTATTGCCCGTAGAGTGAAATGTTTTCCCCGTTTTCAAAACATTCTTCATTGGTGCTTCGCTTCTATTAGTATGAGCGTGATGATATATAGCCTATAGCCTTCCTCATTAAATGGACTATCCAACACTCGGACCAAATCGGACCAGCGGTTCCGGAGATTAGTGCGTACAAACAAACAAACAAACTCTTTAACTCTATAATATTAGTATAGATAATAAGGAAAAAATAGTCAATGAAATGACTTAACTGCCATTCACTTTGCCAAACAAACATTTCTTTGTTAGAAACTATTTTTTATCATGCCTTGGATCATAACATTCGTAACCTTGAAACTTTTCATGTTACTTTACCTTTATGGTAAAACATTTTATTATTTCCTACGCATGATAGACGGTTGGAACAAACACAAAGTCGTAAGAATATCATTTAATGGAAATATGAGGGTGTTGTTATATTGTGTGTGTTTATTAATGGTTCAGTTAGAGATTTCCAACTCTATACTCCGACAGATAATTTGCCCATAATGTATACATTGCGACATGATCAAAGAGAAAAGACCTATCAATACTATTTTCAACAAGATTTTTAATTATTATAACTTCATTTCAACTGCAGGTATCTTCGGCATAATACTCCCTTACCTATTGTTATATATTCTCATTAGTAGAACAAATACCATCATTTTTACGAATTTACAGCCTCAAAATCTATAGAAGGGAAGTCACAATTTACTCAAAACTGTATTTAGTTTTTGCCTATTCCCAATTGTATTACGTTAGTATTTGATTAAACTAAACTGACATGACAGAAACAAACTTTGTTTATTAAACAACAAAGTAGTTGGACATTAATAAGACAACTTTGCAGTGAATTTTGGGTTCATTTGAGTAACTTTATATATCATTTGAATAACTATCTTAATTTAGGCCAGCGGTCTGCGGCCATTTATAATTATCGTTTTTATTTTTAGTACTTGATGTACAATTCTTAGAATTTCAGTTAGTTACTTATATTATCAGTTTGTCACAAATTTTCCTCATAATGCCTATTTATATTTAAAGATAAAGTTAAAAAAAAAAGATCATTTTTTTTTTTTTTAACTTCCGAAGCAGTATTTTTCTAATTATAAAACTCATTTTAATTGATTAATTTAGGACATTCTGTATGGAGACGTATTATGGAATATGAAGTGGATGCCCTAGTCATCCCGTGAATGTAGTGAAGACAGCATCATTGCAAAGAATAAGCCCTGTACCAATCCATCTGGTCAGTATGGTATAGCGGGTCAAAACCTTTTTTCTAAAGAGAGGTTTATGTCCAGCAGTGGAATGTTAATAGCTGCTTATCTGATGGTTGATAAACTCAGGAAATCCTGTAAACAATTAATATAGGAATTAAAAAACAATCAATTGAGAATATATAAAGAAGAAAGTTGATATAGGAAACAATTTTGAAGCCTACTGCACTACAGAGCACGCTGCGATGGCTTCTGTAAGTCCCGTTCTAGGAGAGTCGCTGGATAGGGAGCTTGGAGCTCTCACCTTCCGGATGACGCAGGTCCTTTTCGGACTCGGTTGCTTTGGTAAGTAACAGTTTCGGATCGTCCAGGAGTCGACGACACGAAGCGGTCGAAGGACATCCTTGGGAACCTTCCACCCGTTAACAAAAAATATACAAACCAATTTTTTTGTTGCATTACTTACACATATAGAGACACGATACACGATACGAGTGATAGACATACGATCTCGTACTCATTGCTTTCCTCCTTTCTGTGCCGAGCGGTCACAACCTGGAACTCACTTCCAGCGCACGTGTTTTCCTCTCACTATGATCCCGGGTCCTTTAAGCGGGGCATAAAAAAGCATCTCACTAGGCTAACATAGTGTAGGTTACCATGCTGTACTGTCCTTATTCGCATTGAGGATGGTGACCAACACTCTTGGAATCTGATCATGCTTTCCATCATGCAAAGCAGTAATTTTGGCTCAGCTAGAACATAAAAAAATATATGCCAAGCCAGAACATTAACATTTTCTTACTTTTATTGCTAATAAATAATAATAAATAGTCCATATCTAAGAAACAATTATTTTACAAATCAAAATACAATGGACGGTCTTATCGTTAACTGCGATTTTTATCAGACAACCTTCTACGAGGAATGTCAAATTATTTATCACTGGTTTTTGAGATATTTATTTTCGTTCACGTCGACAATGTATGGTTTGGCAGTGTCGAGAATTTAGTAATTAGATTAATTTAGACTTTAATCTAGAAACACTGCGTAATATAGAATCTTCTCAGCAATAACTACTAACTGTTGCTTCTATTCTGATTTTTCATTAAATAATTTTATATGCCTACTGGTTTTGGATACTACTAATAATTAAGTGATATTCTAAAAAAAGAAATTATTCAGAACATGAAAATCTTCACGACAAAAATTGAAGCAAAGATAATTGAGTCATTAATTTACATAACCCTTTTCTAACCTAACCTAATAAACCTAACAAAATTGAATAATAAATATTTATTTAAGTAATTAATTAATTTTGGGTGTTATTTATTTATACTAATATTATAAAGCTGAAGAGTTTGTTTGTATGAACGCGCTAATCTCAAAAACCGCTGGTCCGATTTCAAAAATTCTTTCAGTTTTGGATAGTCAATTTATCGAGGAAGGAAATAGGCTATATATCATTACGCTAATACTAATAGGAGCGGGGCACCAATGAAGAATGTTTCAAAAAGGGGGAAAATTTTTCACTCTAGGGGCAATAGAAGACGCAAACGAGGTTGAGTTGGTCAGCTAGTCAATAATATATGTACCTATGTGTTATAGATGAATCATATCAACAAATAATCATAATAATGTTGATCAGCAATCTGGTTAAAAACACACACACAGCACAGGCTTTGCCTTATTTGGAATCAGACGACCGTCAGTGAGATGTGTGAGGACATATTATTATTATATTGTAATAATGATGTTCGATTCCTACAATGACTGTATTATAAAAAAAAAAACAATAGAAACGGTAAATAATATCCACGTGCCGTGTTCCGCGATCATTAACACGTCGATAAGACTATAATACCGTTACATATCATTATTTCAGGCGAGTTCTCAGCATAACTCTAAATCGAGGTTCAAGGTTATTTCCAAACTGAATTAATACATAATAATACCTGTTTTGTATTTCCTTATACTTAAACGAAAATATGTTTTTCAAGTTTCTGTCGTACTACATGTCAGGGAAGTTATGCAAAAATAACTGATCCTATATGAGTTCTTAGTAAAATCATGAATACAATTTCGATGAGCATAGATGCCTGTCTGTTGTATTATTGTTCTTTTTTTTTGGAAGACACGACAACTCCCTCTTTAATACGATAAAATCATGTGTCGCGGGGACTTTACAAACTTACATGAAACGGGCACAAAAAGTACTCTGATTCAGAACAATAATTTGTGGAGCTCACAAAGTGTAGTCCCATGTGAAGTTTGAATCCACAACACTTAGCACAGTAGAAAGCAGCGTGGCGACTGCTTAAACCACTATACCAACCGTGCAGACTTTGATATTCTAATAATCTGTGGTAATCTGTGGTAATCTGAAGTGATGTCTTGCAAAAGGACGGATGGATCGAAGAAGCGTGCGCGGTGTTAGATGTTTGACGTCACGCATCATATTATATACGACTACTCATTCTATTTTTTTCTGTAATAACTCAAAGTATCACTTTACACTTATGACAAGATAACTTTAGATTCTTGATTTAAGCAAATACATTCTATATTCTGTACAGGACAGATCCAATGTGTCTAATATACAGGACTAATGTTAACGTATCGTGGAGGTTTGGGGTTTTCTAAACGTCATTAAGTATTAAACTAAAACTCTGTCTGTCTGTCTTTGTCTTTTCAATCTTGAAATTGAATTAAAACTACATTAAGGCAGGCGTACATTATACATCTTCTTTGAACGAGGTATTGCACTTCATTAGTTCTGTAAATGAATAAATAAATCATTGTAAAAGACATCACCAAATAATAAATTACATTTAATTTCCGTGTGTTCACACACGTGTTTTTTTCAGACGTGTTAAGTGATAGGACTGATGTTGCTATGTTTTATTAACAATAACTTTGCCCGTGGATCTGCCTTCGTGTTCGTCGGTTATCGCGGTTAAGAGTAGCCTATGTCTTTCATTAAGAATCAAAGTATCTGTATCTCCATAGCAAATTTTATTGAAATCGGTGCAGCGGTTTGCGGGGAAAGCTCAACAGACAGAGGTACTTTCAAATTTCTTAAATTTAATAATATAGTATGGATATTACGCTTAACTAAGTGTAAGGCATGCAATGCATGCAAAACAAGAAACTAAATTTTAGCTGTTTTAAAATCTTGAAAATATGACACACAAAAACAGCTAATACATAGTGTATGCACTACACACATCGATACGCCCATATTTACTATAGTTTAAAGTTTTCCTTGACCTAAGATGAGTGAGCATTATCCAACAAATATATCTTACGAGTGTTATCCGATGACGTAACGTAACAAGGCCAATGGCGTTATTAGCAAGTTTTTGTGTATGGAACAAATTTTATAAATTCAAATCACGTTCTTCAAAACTGGTTTCTTTTTTTTTTAATTCGGAAATGACAACTACAATCTCGTAACTGCCTTAAATGGGGATAAAATTGAACTATAATTTGTTTAAATTTAATGTTAATATACTTTTCTGGACTTAACTTCTTTTGATGTGACAACGTCTAATAAATCGATGAACGCCGGCTGCACGCACAAAAAAGGATGTCTCATTGTCCCGTTACGCTCATTGTCTCGTTACGCTCATTGTACCTTTACGCTCATTGTCCCTTTACGCTCAATGTACGCTTGTGCAAATGATTCAATTTTGTGCATAAAAGTATGCAATAATTTCATCAATGTTTTGTTATGTCGTTGTTAAACTATCGTCCGTAAACCCACTTTACAGACAAGTTTTGTTTTTTATTTTTTAAATTTTGAATGAATGTTATAAACAAGGATTAATGTGACTAACACTCGAGTGATAACGTATCAAATTCTAATAAAAAAAAATCACGTCGTTGCGAATGTCTGATCGTGAAACATAGAAATTATTTTATACAATATTTTTAGGTACCAGAAGTATAATTTATTAAGAAAAGAAACAATTAGTTAAGCATCTGCAGTAAACAGCTGTTTATTTAATGATACTCACTAGCTATCACTTTCCAAATACACAAAATAAATTTACTAGTAAAAATCAGGCAATTATCAAGTATATTACCAGAACAATTGGAACGATAATTTATGAAATCTCACCACCATCCAAGCTGTGCGAACGCCAACAAGCAAATGAATCGACAACTGACGCTCACTCGTTTATATAGACTTTGGGGGTATTGCAGGTATTTAAAAAAAAAACTACGTCTTCGCTTGAAAAAACCCCACATGGAGCAACATTTAGTGTAATGCACATAGTGTTGTTCTGAGTCTTCTTTGGTGTCTATTTCATGTAAATTTGTAGTCTCCCGCAACACAGGATTATTGCCATAGATCCATCCACTGCGCGGGAGGTGCCATTGAAAAAAAAAAGAATATCAGTGTGCGAGAGTACCAGAGTCACTTGTGCGTCCAAACGCGTCGATATATCGGATTCCATGACACATACTATCATATAGTGTATGTCATCACTTTACCTTAAGGCGCAACAATACCACGTAAATTAAAACCTTATCACCAATGCCATTAAAATTCGTTTACACTTAAATGATATACAATACTTAATTTACAATTTTTCCCACGATGATTGCCGTTTGGCCTTGATGATAAGTTTATATAAATATTGGTTTATTTTAGAATGTATAAATATTTTTAGTCTGTGACTTCACTCACATTACGTTTATTTTCTTGATTAAATACTCTAAACTCTAACTTTTTACCCAACTGCGAAAGAAGGAAGGTTATGCTTTTCGTGTGTATGTATGTATATTTGTTTGGCACCCCCTAAAGCCTAAACGGATTGTCGCATTTTTATGTGAGTGGTGTCAATAGATTCGTCTTAGTCGTGAGAGTGACACTGGGTACACATTCACTACATAGTATAAAATAAAGTCGCTTCCGCTGTCTGCCTGTCCTTATAAATGCTGAGATCCTTTAAACTACGCAACGAATTTTGATTTCGTTTTCTTAGTTTTAAGAGGTATTTATATATAGATACAGATAATACTAGCTGACCCACGCAACTTCGTCTGCGTCTCTTTTTAATTGTACTCGGCTGCTATTGACCTAAGCGTAATGTTCACTATCCTATCTAATGGACGCCAACAATACAAGGCCCTTGAAGGTCTGTAACTCGGGATTCATAACTTTGGGCCGGTCATTGAGCTGGGTGTTTTTAATGCATGTGTTTGAGAAATGAATTCTATTATAGTTTAATAACAATAATAACTGCATGCATAAATTCAATAACATATTAAAATTATTGTATTTAGAATTAGAAATAATAATATTAGTATCCAACAAATCAATGTAATAAAATTTTAGCTTATACATATAAATTTTAGTTTATATAATTCAATATGGACCCCTCAACAGGTAAGGGCCTCCTCCATTTTGCTCCACATCTGTCTGTCCTTTGTATTTGTAAACCAGTTTTCACCGACTTTTCTTACTATTTCACCAATCCATCTATCCCTCGGTCTTCCCCTCTTGCTTTGGTTTCTTGGTCCTATTCTTATGGTAAAGAGAAGATATCGTTTACAGTGGCCTATACCCAGCAGTAGATTGGCGTATGATGATGATGACGCTATGGAAGGAAGGGTCAACTGGAAAGAAAAAGCAGTTAGCACATGGAAAGTAACTATTGGGTAAAGTAGATCTCTTCAACCGTTTGTGTTCTGTAAACAATCTCATTTTCGCATTTAATTTAGTACTTCAAATTCACCCATTTAACAGGCAGGGTCTATAAATTTTCTAGAATGCCAAGAGCGGAAATTTTCTTAAACATTCTAATATTCATTATGAAATAAGGGTAAACTCGTTAATCTAAAGTAAATTACGGTAGTTTACACTTAAATCACTTTCGCTTTATTAAACTGCAAAGGATTATAGAAAATCTTTATAAAATAACAAGCTGTTCATTTGAACACGACGTTTAATAATAAAAAATAATTAACTTGAATAAGGAATTTTATTTTTTAGCTGTTTTTGTAGAATAAGATTTTACACACAATCATTATTTGACTAAATATATAAGTACTGTTAAAAATTAAAATATTTATTTAAAGTAAAATATTTAAATAATTTACCTATAGGTATATTATATGAAATTATACATAATTGCATACATTTTTTTTCTCTGCCAAAAACTTTTGTTTACGTAACGTCTTAAAATAAATTTAGAGAGAATGCTTCTATTGTAACTCTCTTCACAGATAAGCACCACAAAGGGGAACATCGAAACGAAACAAAACAGCGCATTTCAATCATAAAAGGAGAAAGCTTAGATACTTCATACATTATTAAAAAATAATGTCGGTTCTTTTGTTATATATATAAATATACATATATAACAAGAAATATGTATGTATATAATTGCAGTAATACGAAGGCAGAATGTTATCACTCGTATTCAAACAAGAGCTATATGCAATATGTGAATATTTTAGATGCCATTTCCATGCCATGATACCATTCGACCTTAGATTTATATCTATGGTAACATGTTATATATATAAAAACGTATTAATTAATTCTAGGTTCATCTACGGTCGGTTTTCTAATTAACCTTCAGTATCAGAGATTTTTCATCTCGTTATGGAGATTAGCATGAGTAAAAAGCGTTCTTAATACTCGTACGTACTTATTTAGAACGTTTAGCATTCTATTACCGTAAGAGAGCCACGCGTTGGCATGTATGGAACGGCTCGAACGGAGTGATGCCAGGGCTTCACAGAATACCGGTGTGAAACAGCGCCTGTGCTGTGTTTTACCAGAGGCCCGTAAACTCAAACCCCACCCCCATCACTTTTCTCATCCCCATCCCCCAAAGGCCGGCAACGCACTTGTGACGCCTCTGTTGTTTCGGGAGTCCATGGGTAGCAGTAATCGCTTACCATCAGGTGATACGTCCGCTCGTGTGCCCATTTTCCATTAAAAAAAATCTAAAGCCCTGGTTAAATACTATTAAATGTTTGTCCAATTGCTACGAAGTCATGATCATAATCACGAATCGAGTTTTATATGGTAATAGTTGCGCCCCGCGTTGTACTTTCTGTTACTGTTGTTTCTTTACAACAACTGCCGAGGGTTACACCGCGGGGTGTAGCTAGTACTATTGGCTAGCACTATATTCCTTTGTCCCCCGTACTTTACAAACATACATAAAATTGACACAAAGAACACTCAGACTTAAAACAACAATTTGTGGATCACACAAAGTGTTGTGTCGTGTAAGGTTTGACTCCACAACACTCAGAATAGTAAAAATCGGTAAATTTACCACTACACCATACGTTTAGTCAAATAGAATTACTAAATATAATATATTTAATTTGACTTATTAAAATAAATGCCTACCAGCTTCTGAAAATAAGGAAAACAGTACAGAAATTTGACCCAAAAACGCTAAGTGAATTACACGTACTGTTATAAAAGATGAATTATAATTAATTACCCGCGGAAAAAGCTTAAAAATTATTCCCGGGCAAGTCTCTATTATTTTTAAATTTCGTCTATTTCATTCTTGAATTATAAGAAGGGCGAGCTTAAAACTTAGGTCGGTGTTTAATTTGCTTAAGACGTTGGTGTAATAAAAACGAAAGAAAAGTTTTAACTTAAACAAATTCCGTCTCATCCAATAGATTAGCAAGATGTTACTTTTTTGCGTTTGACATCTCTGAACTGTCTTCTACTTATTAACGTTGGTATAGTAAATGTTCTTAAATAAACTACTGAGACGAAATAAAAGTAGTTGAACTATCGTTCAGTGCATCGTAATAAAACATTGATTTAGATATAAATGTGCCCAACCATATTGTCAAGACCTGGAGCTCAATGCCAGTGCACGTGTTTCCCTCACACTATGATTCCGGGTCCTGAAAAAGTATCTCACTAGACCCCTATAGTGTGGAACGCCATATTCTATTGTCTGCATTCGATTCTACTCAAGCTTTCCATCAGATTTAGCAGTCACTTTGGCAGGCTGTCTAATAGATAGGAATCACTAGGTATATAATATATTCTGGCATCCGAGGGGACATCCGCACATAAAAAAGGTATATTCTAGAACCCTTACTGCAAGTTTTCCTGTTTTAGGCATAAATAGCGATGAATCATACTACTATTTCATTTCATTTATTTTAAACCATTTTTACATTGTGTCGAATTACGTCACTCAATGAAAATTTATTAAGGAAGATTGTTTACCACGTAGTAGGTTTCTTTGCAGTGCTTTACACAAGTTGAGATAACAACTGACTCCTAAAAGTGCTCTTCTATTTTATATCCATCAACGAATATTTTTAAAGAATTTTGGCAAAACTCGCTTATACCGCGCGTTTCACAGCCAATCTATGGAAGATTTTATCCTTTTTACCCGACTGTAAAAGAAGGAGGGTTATGTTTTACAAGTGTATGCATGTATATATATTTCTTTGGCACGCCCTAGAGCCTAAATGGCTTGTCATATTTTTATGTGAGTGATGTCAATAGATTCGTCTTAGTCGTGCGTGCCAATGGGTACATCAAATAGAAAATATTATACTCGTATTAATTATTTCTTCTTTCTTTCTGTGTTAAGCTTCATAGCCATTATTTAGTATAAATATTTAATACTACAACTTTCTTTAAATTTGCAAGTAACAGTACGCAACAAATTGTATATTTTAACTACATTAATACAAGGTTGGTAGTCGACTGTTGCCAAGACAGTTCATGCTCGATATAATAACCCATGCTCAACATTTCCACAACATTTTCATATTTGATAGCTAGAATATATCAGCTGCAGAGTATGGAAATAGAACGTAATATAACCTAGGATTTCTGTAAAGCTTGACTCACGTTGGTAATTAACCTTAAATATAATTTAATATACTTTTAGAGATACATTTCTCACCCACAACGCCTATTGGTTTGTGTGCTTTTTGTGGCTTCTTATACGGTGTACATGACATTGTATGTATAATAATAGTTTGAGTTGGAAAGCTAACAAATTTCGGTAATTAGAAACGACAATTGATTTTGAAATTCCGTCCTTGAAATGTCAATACTTGCTTGTATAAAGTACCTACTACATATTTTTAACAGTGACGAATGTTGTCTAAAAGCTTAATTTTTTATTTCGCAAACATACACACATGACATCTCACCTATATCTCAGAGAGGTGGAAAAAGACAATTGATTTCCACTTACTACGATCCTGACACACCTATTTTTTATTTTCTTTCCAGTACAATTGAAATAACATCGAACTGTTAGAAAATAAGTGAAATCATTATGTATGTAATAGCCTAAAGTAAACTTGATGATATAGACGTAAGAATGAATAAAGAAGGTACCTCAGAAGGCATCAAAAGGTTTATTAAGAAGGGTATGGTTTGTTTGTAGGTAAGAATAACACTTAAGTTCTGTGAGTTTGTGGGCAAATAATAAAATCCGTTTTGCTTGTTCTGGTACGATTTCTGTTATAAATGAATGTTATTACAGGATGCTAATAAGTAAATGACCTTATTTTTTCGTGATACTTTGTTTTTTTAGCCTTCCTTAGTTCTTCGTGAACCTGGACTTAGAAATGTGATAAAAAACAACACAAAAAATGGTGGACAGTCGTATTTGCGACACTATAATTATGTACTTTTTAGAACGTAGTGTATTGATGTAGAGTATTAATGTTATCTGCCTATGTGTGAGTGATTCGTTCCAGTTTTTTAACCGACTGCGGCAAAGCTTCAGGTAGGGTAATAGTTTTTGCGGTCTATGTATTTTTGTATGTTTCACCATAGTTTTTTTTTTTTTAACATTTAACTCCCCCCAATGTATCCCTACGTTGTCGTCGTGGTGGGGCTTGCGTGGGTCAATGATCTCTGGGGCTGTGCCGGGTAGAGCTACTCATGCCGGATTGGCCCAGGGTGAGACTCCAGACCAAATGGGATACCAGACGGAGTCTGGCTGCAGACTGCCGTGAAGGGCGTGACGCAAAGTCATCGCGCGGCACTCCAAACGTCCCTCTGCTTTAGCAGAAGGCGTGTTGGAGTGCGAGTAGATCAGAGGGGCTGGCACTTGAGTGTTAGTCCCGTCTGTGAGAGAGGGCTAGCCACCCTCTCGCATTCCGTAACCATTAGGGGCTCAACAACGACCTGACTGGTGGCTCCAAGAGGGTACGCTGAGAACCTGATGGCCGGAGGGCTTGCCTTGATTGGCCGGCCCATGACAAGGATAGTCTATAACACCCGACAGTTAAGTCGTAAAAAACCTGTGGATATCGGCCGACCTCCATAGTACATAGGCTTGCCCGGGTATTGGGGATCTCTGCCCGGGTCGACTTTTAGTTCTCCCCTAATCGTGGGCTTAATTATGGATATAAACTCAAATTTAAAAAACAATACGGACAGAGACAACACGACGACTAACGCTATACCAACCGGATCAGAGAAGAAGAGCGACAGGAAGGAAAGGAAGGAAAGGAGGAATGCCAAGGGGCAGTTCCGAAAGGCAGACGAGCAATCGTCTGCCGAGGAGGACGTCCGGTCCGGAACGCCCATTTTGGTGGGGCTCCCAGAAGCCAGACATCTGACTGCTGGGAGCCGAAGAACTTCGGAGCGCACGCGCTCCAGGTCCGCCACTTCTGGTGCGAGTGGTAGCTCCAGTGCGATTGTGGACGCACTGGAGCTGATGGAGACGGAGGCTTCGGAGACCCGCAAGCGCGGCCTCTTCAGGGACGGCGGCGAAAGCGACACGTCCCAGGAGATGTTGCCGCCACCTAAAATTGGGAGCGGCCAGAGGGGAAGATCTCGCACCCTAGCCTCGGCTTCGTCAGGTTCCGCCTTTAGCAAGGCGGAATCATACAGGCGAGCCAGGGCCGACGGCGAATATCAGGCGGAGGAGGAGATGTCCGGTCTCATGCTCCAGATCGGGCCGGTGGAGGGGGATTCAGCGCCCCAATCACTGGCCTCTCTGCAGGAGAGAGCGGACGCGGCGGTGGCCATCATCCACAAGGTGGCTACCAAGTCCACAAACCTTAAGGGTTCCTTCGTAAGGGCCCTTAAGGACTCCTCTTCCGCTTTGGCGGGGGTCGTGGACACCCTCATTGGGGACGTGGGTCGCCTTCAATCGGCCAACGACCGTCTGGCGGGGCAGGTCACTGAGCTCTCCGCTCAGTTCGCCCAGTTCCAAGCGGAGCGGGGGGCCCCGGCCCCGTCTTCATCCCAGCGGGCCGCGTCTACGCCCCAGCGGGCCCCGTCTACATCGCGGCCATCCCCTGCCGGCACCGGGATAACTGACGCCCAGCAGGCCCCATCTGCGCCGCGGCCGTCCCCTGCCGGCACTGGGATTACGGACGCCCAGCTGGCTGCCATCCTCGACGCGTGCTGGCGAATGATAGAGGGTCGTACGGCCGGCCTGGAGGCGAGGCTGCCTGCGGCCCCTATCATGCGGCCGCCGCTTGCAACACCAAAGCGGACGGCCGCGTCGTCGATGCCGACCCCTCTCCCTGTGGTGGGGGGTCGCGTGTCTTACGCGTCGATGACGAGAACAGCGCCGGCCCCTGCGGCTGCTCGAGGGCTGGTGGCCAGGGCTCCGGCTCCGGTCAAGACGGCTGCGCCGAGGACGGGGCCGAGGGCGGCAGCAAAAGCTGCAACACCTATGCCTCCCACTCCAACACCTCTGCCTGGCCCCTCTACATCTGCCCCCTCCAATGAGGGTTGGCAGGTAGTCGGAGGGGCAAAATCGAAGAAGGCGAGAAAGCGGGCCAGAAAGGCTGCCCGACAGGCAGCCTCTGGCCCGCAGGCGCCTCCGGTGGCTGGGGCCACCCCAAAGAGCCACAAGCCGCGGAAACTGCAGCCGCCGAAAACCGCGGCTGTAGTGGTGACCCTGTCACCGGAGGCGACATCCGGCGGGCTGTCCTACGCGGCCTTCTTCAAGAAGGCCCGGGACAGTCTCGCCGGAGATTTTGAAACGGCCGGTGTCCGCCTGCGCAAGGCCCAAACGGGAGCTCGAGTTCTCGAATTCCCTGGGGCCGATGGCGCAAAAAAGGCGGACACCGTTGCCGAGAAGTTGAGGGACGTCTTCGCAGCCACGGATGGTGTGAGGATCGCCAGGCCCACAAAGTGCGCAGAGCTGCGCATTTCGGGCCTGGACGACTCGGTCACGACCGACGACGTCCGCGCCGTAATCAGTGAGAAGGCGGGTTGCGGTGCGGACAGCGTCAGGGTCGGCACCATCCGCCCTGGTCCGGGAGGCCTTGGTGCGGTGTGGGTCAGCTGTCCCGTGGCGTCGGCCAAAATTTTGGCCGATGCAGGCAGGATCCTCATCGGTTTCGTGAGCGCCAGGATCACAGTCCTGGCGGCGATGCCGTGGTGGAGTGGGCGGCTTCGGTGGGCCTCTGTTTGCTGAACAGAGGCGCCACCAACACGTGCGTGCGACAGCAGGGGGGGTCGATAGTGGACCTTTCGTTCGCTACCCCTGCTGTTGCCGCACGAGTAAGGAACTGGTGTGTCCTGGATGAGGTTGAGACGCTCTCGGACCATTTGTATATCCGATTCGAGCTCTCCCGGTCCCAGGGCCCCAGTAGGGGTCACGTGGCGCGGCATACCTCCCGCTTTCCGCGGTGGGCAGTTGCCAAACTCGACAGGGACCTGCTAGAGGAGGCGGCCATAGTTCAGTCTTGGCTGTCTCCGCGGGCCCCGGCCGAGGAGGTCGACATGGGGGCTGGCCGCTTTCGCATTGCGATTACGCAGGTCTGCGATGCGGCCATGCCCCGCGTTCGGGGTTGTCGGCCTCCACGGAACGGGGTCTACTGGTGGTCCCAGGAGTTGGCGGACCTCCGTGCGGCCTGTACTCGTGCCCGGAGGTCCTACACCCGCTGCCGGCGGCGACGCCACCGCGTAGACGGTGAGGAGGGCCGGCTTCATGAGGAGTACCGCGAAGCGCGGAGGACTCTGAAGCTGGCCATTTGCCGCGCCAAAGAGGAAAGGAGAAAGGAGATGCTGGAGAGTCTCGATCGTGACCCCTGGGGTCGCCCATATCGTGCGGTGCGTCAGAAGCTCCGCACGGCGGGCCCCCCCCTTACCGAGACTCTCCAGCCCAGCTTCCTGCAGCAAGTGGTCGAGGGCCTTTTCCCGCAGCGGGCGGAGCACACGCCCCCGTCGATGGCCTATTCAGTGGCCAGAGACGACGGGGGCAGAGAGGATGATATTCCGCCCGTTAGGGAATCGGAGGTTGGGGCGGCTGTTCTGCGGATCCGTTCCAAGAACACCGCCCCCGGGCCGGACGGGGTACCACCCCGAGTGATGGCCCGAGCCCTCGACCATATGTCGGACCGCCTCAGGGAGGTTTTGGACGCCAGCCTGGCGTCCGGACGCTTCCCTGAGTGCTGGAAATGCGGGAAGCTGGTCCTACTGCAGAAGCCGGGACGGCCAGCCGATTCGGTCGCGGCCTATAGGCCCATCGTGTTGCTGGACGAGGCGGGCAAATTGTTCGAGAGGATTCTCTCTGCCCGCATCGTCCAGCATCTCAGCGAGGTGGGGCCCGACCTGTCGGACGCCCAATTCGGGTTCCGAGAGGGGCGTTCGACGGTCGATGCCGTGATGCGCCTTAGGGCCGTTACCGAAGAGGCGGTTGGCTGTGGCGGCGTGGTGTTGGCGGTGTCCTTGGACATCGCCAACGCCTTTAATAGTCTGCCATTCAGCTGCATCAGGGAAGCACTCCAGTATCATGGGGTGCCAGAGTACCTGAGGCGGCTGGTGGCAGACTATTTGAAGGAGCGTACCGTCGTGTACGAGGACCGAGATGGCGTCTTGAGACGGCGACCCATGTCGTGCGGCGTTCCACAGGGGTCTGTCCTCGGACCACTCCTGTGGAACGTGGGGTACGACTGGGTCCTTCGAAGTCGTCTGCCCCCCGGGCTGGGCGTAATTTGTTACGCCGATGACACTTTGGTCACAGCTCGGGGGGCCAATTTCCAAGAGGCGGCGCGCCTGGCCACCAGGGGTGTTTCTCTGGTGGTTGGGCGCATCGAGGCGCTGGGCTTGCGGGTGGCCCTGGATAAGACGGAGGCCCTATTATTTCATGGGCCCCGTCGTGGTCCACCCCCCGGCGCCTCCATCGAAGTCAACTCGGTCCTCGTACCGGTTCGGGCCCAGATGAGGTATCTGGGCCTGATCCTCGACGGTAGGTGGCTCTTCGACGAGCACTTCCGACAATTGTCTCCGAAGCTGGTCGGCGCTGCCTCCGCCCTTGGGCGCCTTTTGCCCAACTTGGGTGGAGCCAGCGTCGCTACAAGGAACCTCTTCACGGGGGTGGTCCGGTCGATGGCCCTATACGGGTCACCGGTGTGGGTCCCGGCTCTGACCGCCCAGAATAAGGCACGCCTCTGGCGGCCTCAGAGGGTATTGGCGGTCAGAGCCATACGCGGATACCGCACCGTGTCGACGGAGGCGGCGTGCGCCTTGGCCGGAACACCCCCGTGGGATTTGGAGGCGGAAGTGCTCGCCGAAGTTTATCGGCGAGCGGCTGAATATCGGGCGGAGAACGGGTATCGTCCTCCGCCCTTTCCTTCCGGCTGACGCAGGTGCTTTCCGGGCACGGTTGCTTCGGAAAGTACCTGCACTCGGTCGCTAGGAGGGAATTGAGTCCCGCCTGCCACCACTGCGACTGCAGTGAGGACTCGGCCCAGCATACGCTGGAGTTCTGCCCCGCCTGGGCGGAGCAGCGCCGGCCCTCACTGCAGTCATCGGAGGAGATCTGTCGCTACCGGCCATCATACGCTCCATGGCCGGTAGCGACAGCAGTTTTACCGCGGTCGCGACCTTCTGCGAAGAAGTAATTTCGCAGAAGGAGGCGGCGGAGAAGGCCCGGGAGGACGATATCCACTCGGACCCGATCCGCCGCCGGCGCACGGGGCGGCGGAGGCGCGCCTATCAGCGCCTCATGCCGCCCTGAGTGTGGCCGCGGATGGACGGGATGGGTTTTCCCCTCCATCCGCATTACAGGCCAACCGCGAGGGGGCGACGTACGCGTGTGCCGTGCGTCGCCTAAATCGAGATTTTAACAGCAGACGGTGCCCGCTTTAGTGCGGGCAGGCGCTGGGAGGCGTCCGGTCGTGTAATATCTGCGATTCCCGGACCCCTCCCTTCTCAGGCGCAGAGTTGGCACACCGTGTGGTTTTAGTCGGTTCGATTCCGACACACCGCCCCGCCGCAAACCCCGGCGGGGTGACGGCCCGAGGGGGTTTCCACACGTAAAAAAAAAAAAAAAAAAAAAAAGACTTTTCCTTGAGTTTGTCGTTTTGTACTGCTATTAGCATTTAGAAATTAAATTAGGTTTAATAATTGACACTATTTCTTAAGTCTTAATGAATGTCTTAAGTCGACATTGTGAAACGCTCACATTATACAATACTAGTCAACCCACGCAACCTTGTTTGCGTCTTCTATTGCCCGTAGAGTGAAATGTTTTCCCCGTTTTCAAAACATTCTTCATTGGTGCTTCGCTTCTATTAGTATGAGCGTGATGATATATAGCCTATAGCCTTCCTCATTAAATGGACTATCCAACACTCGGACCAAATCGGACCAGCGGTTCCGGAGATTAGTGCGTACAAACAAACAAACAAACTCTTTAACTCTATAATATTAGTATAGATAATAAGGAAAAAATAGTCAATGAAATGACTTAACTGCCATTCACTTTGCCAAACAAACATTTCTTTGTTAGAAACTATTTTTTATCATGCCTTGGATCATAACATTCGTAACCTTGAAACTTTTCATGTTACTTTACCTTTATGGTAAAACATTTTATTATTTCCTACGCATGATAGACGGTTGGAACAAACACAAAGTCGTAAGAATATCATTTAATGGAAATATGAGGGTGTTGTTATATTGTGTGTGTTTATTAATGGTTCAGTTAGAGATTTCCAACTCTATACTCCGACAGATAATTTGCCCATAATGTATACATGACGACATGATCAAAGAGAAAAGACCTATCAATACTATTTTCAACAAGATTTTTAATTATTATAACTTCATTTCAACTGCAGGTATCTTCGGCATAATACTCCCTTACCTATTGTTATATATTCTCATTAGTAGAACAAATACCATCATTTTTACGAATTTACAGCCTCAAAATCTATAGAAGGGAAGTCACAATTTACTCAAAACTGTATTTAGTTTTTGCCTATTCCCAATTGTATTACGTTAGTATTTGATTAAACTAAACTGACATGACAGAAACAAACTTTGTTTATTAAACAACAAAGTAGTTGGACATTAATAAGACAACTTTGCAGTGAATTTTGGGTTCATTTGAGTAACTTTATATATCATTTGAATAACTATCTTAATTTAGGCCAGCGGTCTGCGGCCATTTATAATTATCGTTTTTATTTTTAGTACTTGATGTACAATTCTTAGAATTTCAGTTAGTTACTTATATTATCAGTTTGTCACAAATTTTCCTCATAATGCCTATTTATATTTAAAGATAAAGTTAAAAAAAAAAGATCATTTGATCAAAATTTTTGGAAATATAAACTTTTACAAAGCACGAATATTGATCCAACGTCATTCAAAAGGCTTTAAATCGTGAAATTTTAGAATAATGCGAGCTTTAGCTTGTCGTTTCTGTGAGGAAACTTTAGAAGAGTACTATAGATATGAAATCGATGTTATTCGTGAACGTTTGAGCCACAAACCTTCGGAACAACGCGGACATTATAATAATAATAAGTCTATAGCTGTCCGCTTCTGGGCATAGGCCTCTTTCGATTGCACACCACTCGGATCGATTTTAAGCTTCTCACATTCCTGCGCCATCTTGCGCAAATCATCCTTCCACCTGGTCGGTAGGTGTCATACACTACGTTTGCGGAGACGCGTTATCCATTTCAGCATACATCGAAAATCGGCTTGATGCTTTTTATTAAACTCAAAGTCAAAGCTTAAAGTTACGTAAATGAAGAGCAAGTAAAAAAGTACGTTCTTGTGAAATAATTATTTTCAGTTTAATCATATTTGTTGTTATTATAAATTAATATAACTTCTTCTCATTTGTGTCGCTCTTGGTAGAGCGGTTGTGGTTATTTTATTTCATAAACATACATAGTAAAACATACCCGTCAAAAGTATGAATATGAAAAAAATAAAGAGAGACAATGAATAATGCAAATTTGTCTATATTGTTGCTCTGAAAATAATAATATAAATATTTCGGACATCTTACATACAACGCAATCTAGTCCCAGGCTAAGCAGAGCTTGTGTTATGGGTACGAGACAACTTATATTAATACCTACATATATACTTTTTTTTGTAAATACATACATATTATACATAGAAAACACCCAAACTCAGAAACAAATATTTGTAGATCATACAAACATTTGGTCCGACCCGGGAATCGAACCCGAGACCTCAAGAACAGCAGTCGCATACGCTACCACTGCGCAGAGGCAGTCGTAGCATCAGGCATCATTTCTAAGTATACTTTGAACCTAATGGTCTTTTAATTAAATATATTCTCCACCGCAATTTTTAATAACGTAGAAAAGTATAATAAAGTTAGATATTGTGACTATCACATGTTATAAAGGAGTTTTAAAATTGTTGTAATATTTATAACTATATATATGCTATTGTAACAGGTGTAACAGACAGCCCATTATGCAGAGCATGCATGGAGGAGGAAGAAACAGCCGCCCATATCACCATGGCATGTTCTAGTGTGGTACAATATCGGGCGAGACACCTCGGATCGCCGAGGTCACTTCCAGAAGTCGTCGGCAACATAAAGAGTCTGCTAACCTTCCTGGGGAACAGAGTTGACATTTTACCGTGGGAGAGCTATGCTTCGGCATGAATGGGTCGGCTCGACCGGAGTGATACCACGGCCTCACAGAAAACCGGTGTGAAATAGCGTTTGCGCTGTGTTTCAACGAGTGAGTGAGGATACCGGAGGCCCATACCCCAACCCCTCCCCCGTCCCCCAAAGGTCGGCAACGCACTTGTGACGCCTTTGGTGTTGCGGGTGTCCATGGGCGGCGGTAATCGCTTACCATCAGGTGATACGTCTGCTCGTTTGCCCACTATTCAACAAAAAAAAAAGAAAGAATAATGCCCGAAATCCACCAATCACGAAAAATAGGCGCTTCAAAGTTGCGGAAACCTAGCCCGCGTATACCTATACCCATGCCACCCAAGTTTTCCTTTTTTATAATCTTATAAACTACTGCTCAAGGCGAGAACTTAAAAGCTAAATTGTTGTAAGTAATGTACCGAAACGGCGTCTTAAATAGTTCCGGGGGTTGTATTCTGAGCTCGAAAGGATTACAAAAAGGCGCCAATATATTTGTACTTAACGGTGATTGAAATTTAGTTCAGATAAACTGTGTTTTGCTCCGGACTGTTTATAACATAAACAAAAGAGAAATAGTATCCACTATCGTTTTATACTGTCGACTGCACGGGCGGTGTAAAGGTTTAAGCGGTCATTTCACTCCTTTCTACCGCGCTGAGTGTTATGGGTTCGATCCCTACTTATTGTGTGATCCACAAATTGTTGTTCTGTATTTGGGGGTAATTTGTGTCCGTTTCACAAATTGACTTCTAAAAATAAAATATACTGGTTAACCAAGTATTATAGATAGTGATAGTGGGCTTGCCAATGTGACTCTAATCTGAATGATGAAAAGCATTAGCCGAATCCAAGAGTCACCATACTGAAATCAGACTTTTTCTTTTTTTTTTTTTCTTTCTTGATATGGTGGAAAATCCCATCGGATCTCCGGCTCCTCGGGGACTGAGGAGCCAGGTATGTGATGAGTCCACTAAAAACCACTCCGGCGGCCGGTCTCAGGCGCCCTGCTCTGGGGAAGACCCGTATCAAGTTATTTCAGGTCCCCCCTGATACTGAAATCAGCCTAGCTCTACTACCTTGAAATTTTTGTGCATGATGTTTATTTTTAGTATTCATTATATTTATTCATTCTTGTACAATATTATTTTGTTCCAGTCCACTGTATTTAAAAATCTGTAGTCCCATATAATAAATACATAGATAGTAACAAACTCTATCTGTTAACCAATTTATCAAATCAACTTTAATCAGCACATCTATTTGATAAAGACGACAATTTCCTGTAATGCTATTACTTTCCTATTCTTTATCGTAACAGGTGTTATACTGCACCCATAAATAAATTGTAAACACATTAGCTTTTACAGTACAATAACCAATACTAAGATTAAACACTATAGTCGTAAATTGTGAATTTTCGACTGATTTTATGACGTTAATCAAGGTTACCCACCTACGATAGCGTTTATTGTTCCATTTAAAAACTAAAATGAAAATGCTTTTAAAAGTTTGTTTAAAGACAAATATAATAAACAGATAAAAAACGCATAAAGTTCATTTGAAGCGGTTAGAGGGTTTGAATACGAATTTCCAAAGCGTTTTGCTGGAAGATTCTACGAAGCTTGTACCTAATAGTAGTCGATTTGTTTTCGAAATACTGACCTGCTGAAAACCCCTAATGCGCAATACCCAGTGTGGCCTGTGGGAATTTCTAATAGTACAAAAAAGGTAGTTAATCCTGAGTGTTTATGGGGTGGATTGTAGCCTAACTGTATTATATGAGCAAGTATTTTTAAATTCTTATGAAGCATTCGGCTACAGGCTATCTGAAGTTATGTCTTGAAACAAATATTTTTCCCCGTCATTTTCTACAGCACTTTGTAGAATGACCTACTTACTATGTGTTCCTTTTCCAAAGGTGAAAACCAGTTTTACATCAATGCACTAATATATAATATTTGCTATAGTGCACTAGTATTACTGACGTGGTACTTTAACTACGGATACAGTAGTTATACTACGGTATCTACTACTACTACAGTATCCGGGATCCTATAGATGTTTGTTGTCATCCTACTAATATTATAAACGTGAAAGTTTGTGTGTATGTGAGTATGTTTTTTGCTCTTTCTCGCAAAAAGTACTTAATGGATTTTAATGAAACTTTACAATAATATAGCTTATACATCAGAATAACACCTAGGCTACAATTTATAAAAATACTAGCTTCGCCTCGCGGCGTTGCCCGCGGTTATTGTCATACGGCGGATAGCACCACGGGGTTCAGCTAGTCTGCTAGTAGTACAATAAAAATGCGTGTTATCGAATTATACAGTCATTCAACTTATATTCGAACTTAGATTCGCATTACGAGAAGTTTTATAGAAAACGCAATGTAGCTTGTCGTCGATGTATCCTATTGTTTGCTTAAAAAGAAACCCCAGTAGTAGCTAATTTAATAAATAAATAAATATTCCGGACATCTAACACAATGCCATCGAGTTCCAAGCTAAGCAAAGCTTATGTTATGGATACTAGACAACTGATATGAATACTTATATACTTTTTTTTTGTAAATACATACATAATATACTTAGATAACACAAACACTTGGTACGACCCAGGATTTGAACGCGAGACCTTAAATACAGTAGTTGCATTTACTAATACTGCGCCACCGAGGACCATACAATTCATTAATGCATTTAACAATTTCATCTGGCCCAGATCGAACTTTTATTTTCGATATAGGTGATGTGTAATACCAACCGGTTTTGTGGATTTTTATGGTCCACTACGTGGTTACCAAGGAGAATAGGGGCTAACATTGCCAGTGATGATCGTCCCATGATTATTGAGATAAAGAGATAATTAACTACTTAAGATTAACAGACGTATTTCTAATGTAAAGTAGTTTTATATTCTTAACTATTATACTTCTGTAACTAAACTATATTTTCTTTCTAAATGCAATAAACAAGGAAAAGCTCTATCTAAAGCACACGCAAATGTACATATAACGTAGATTTAACTAATAGTTATAATTCCCCTAGTTTACGAGTATATCTCAATTTAATGGTTTCCAAATGTATCCAAATGATAGTAGAACCTAATTAAACCGTAGTATGGCGCCATAAACGGTTATGATGGGTTATAAAGTTACTCAATATTGGTCGTGTGTAAACATTAAACAATGTTTTAGGTTGGCACACATTCACACTTTACATGTATTAACTAGCACTAATTTAGTAACGTTTTTTTTTCTGAAAATAATGGTTTTTAATAATTCGATTAAGAGTACGGTATAACTATGCTTAAAATCGCAATCGTTGATTGAGCGTTTACTATTTTTGTCATAATTATTTTACGTTTTGTAAACTTATATATTCCTTTTTGGTAAAAAGTCAATCCTCTAATCGTAGAATAACACAACGTTAAATTAAAGCACACAAAATAGAACTCTTGCTATAAACTATATGTGATACGTGATCGCGAGTACAACTAAAAACTTCAACCACGATTCGAGACCGATTAATAAATCGGTAAAATAAAGCAATAGCTTGAATGTAATAAGTCGTGTTCGACTTGCAACTGTACCGCAGCGAGTTTTAAACGTTCGGACACTGGACACTATTCTTATAAATTGACTGCACGGTTGGCCGAGTGGTGTCAGCGGTCGCCATGCCGCTTGCTACTGCGCCAAGTGTCGTGGGTTCAAATCCCACGCGGTACCTACAACACTTTGTGTGATCCACGAATTGTTGTCACGAGTCTGGATGTTCTTTGTGTCCGTTTCATGTATGCTTGTAAAGTCCCCCACGACACAGGATGTTTATTCTTAATGTGGGAGATGTCTTTTTAAAAAAATAAAAAAATGAAAAATTGCATTTACAAATACATAGTTATCACAAGTTGGGCAATATTTGTGTCCGTGACTTGAAAAGATGAAATGAAATTTCATGAGCGTAGAACAAAGAATGAATAAGTATAGTTTATGTGCGCACTACGACTTGAATTTGATTACTTGTGGCTTAGAATTATAAGCTTTAAATGTATTACCATTATGATGGGTAATTCACAATTGAACTGAACTCATTATTAAGTCTGTTCCATATGTCAGAAGTAAAGATTTTGTTGTATATTATAACTATATAACTGTACAAATTAATCCGAAATATATTAAGCTTTCTGTCTTTCTTACGATAGTTTTCTCCCTACGGCAATTTATCGTTTTGCTTCGGATTTATGCTTTTCTTTATAAATATATCTTATCCGTAATATATTAATAACACACATTGCTTGTTTATTCAATACTTTATTGTCCTCTTAAAATGTGATCATGATTTTACACACAGATGGGATTTTTTATGGAAAACACTAGAATTTTCATGACATTATTATTACCTTTAATACTCGTATAAATCAATTAATGATTTTTTTATTAGGTGTTGTTTATTAACAGCCTCGGTGGCGCAGTGGTAGCGTATGCGACTACTGTGTTTGAAGTCCGGGTTCTATCCCCGGGTCAGACCAAATGTTTATATGATCTGCATTATATTGGTTTCGGAGTTTAGTGGTTTCCATGTATTATTTATACATTTATCCGTGGGAGAGCTATGCTTCGGCATGATTGGGTCGGCTCGACCGGAGTGATACCACGGCCTCACAGGAAACCGGTGTTAAATAGCGTTTGCGCTGTGTTTCACCGAGTGAGTGAGGATACCGGAGGCCCATACCCCAACCCCTCCCCCCATCCCCTTTCCCATCCCCCAAAGGTCGGCAACGCACTTGTGACGCCTTTGGTGTTGCGAGTGTCCATGGGCGGCGGTAATCGCTTACCATCAGGTAATACGTCTGTTCGTTTGCCAAGTACTCAATAAAAAAAAAAAAAAAAAAAACCTACCCATAATACAAGTTAGCTGCTTAGTTTGGGACTAGATGGCATTGTAATGTATCCTTTGATAACGTTGGCTAAGAAGTTTGATTTTTTACAGCTTCAAGGACAGTAGACAGTGATACCAAAACACGTTCCTAAGAAAAAGGGTCTTGACAAACAGACGGACAACAAAGTGATCCTATAAGGGTTCCAGTTTTTCTTTTTGAGGTACGAAACCCTATAAACATAATAATTTCTTCCCATATCGTACAGCTACATCGTATTCCTCAGCCATCTAATAAATGGCTGACAATCTTTAACATCAGTGCCTATAACTCGTAGCTATTCGAAGTAAGTTCCCTCAATTTGTCATAACGACCACCCCCATTTGACTTGCTATAACAAACTTGAGCCCGATGTAAACGCTTGCTGCTAGTGTCTGGATATAGTTTCATGTTGACCGCGAGTGACATTTAAACTTTGCTATTTATTAGCCATTTTCTACATATATTATTAGTACACTTCATATAAGACTGCAGATTTATTCGGTATTAAAGAAATGAGTGTAAGTAAATAAAAGTTAAATACACCCAGAACCATCTTTCTGAGAAGAGACTCGTGTCCAGTCGTGGACTAAATGACGTTGTGGATGATGGTCAAAAGTGTAATGTACATACTTAATACCTTTTGACTGCCTCGGTGGCGTAAGTGGTAGCGTAAGCGACTGCTGAGCTTAAGGTCTCGGGTTCGATTCCCAGGTCGGACCAAATGTTTGTATGATCTGCAAGTTTGGGTATTTTCTATGTATAATGTGTATACATTTACAAAAAAACAAGTATATATGTATTTATATCAGTTGTCTAGTACTCATAAAACAAGCTCTGCTTAGCTTGGAACTAGACGGCCTTGTGTGTTAAATTAGCCGAAATATTTATTTATTCATATTTATTAATAATACCTACTACAAAACCTAGGTTCTCTAATCCGAGTGAAAAATTCTGAAGTTTTGAGATCCGTTTTTAAGTCTGGATTATTTACATACTCTTGACGTAAAAACTTGAATTGTAGCGATCTCATTTTGTTCTCAAACACATGGCGATTACTACCACTACTTTTTTTTTTTTTTTTATTGAATAGTTGGCAAACGAGCAGACGTATCACCTGATGGTAAGCGATTACCGCCGTCCATGGACACTCGCAACACCAAAGGCGTCACAAGTGCGTTGCCGACCTTTGGGGGATGGGAAAGGGGATGGGGGGAGGGGTTGGGGTATTGGCCTCCGGTATCCTCACTCACTCGGTGAAACACAGCGCAAACGCTATTTCACACCGGTTTTCTGTGAGGCCGTGGTATCACTCCGGTCGAGCCGACCCATTCATGCCGAAGCATAGCTCTCCCACGGATAAACATAGCTCTCCCACGGATAAATACGTCCCCTTTTAAAATACGTCGTTACCATGAGGCACGGTAAGCAAATTTGGTGAAAGTCCAGTTATATTTCATACTAGCTGACCGACGCAACCTCGTTTGCGTCTTTTATTGCCCGTAGCGAAAACTTTTCCACCGTATAGGGTTGATTTTTTACACCTTGTTTCCGGAAAACCCCAATATCTTACGGAACCCTATTTTTGTCCATAATAAAATATAGCCTATAGATTTACCATAGCAGCGCCATCTATTGATTACTTACTCAACCCAGTCGAAAGGTATCGACATCTGTTAGAATCATTTGGAGTTAACAGATAATTGGGACTGTCAAATAATAACAGACAAATAATTAACAGCTGACCGACGCAACCTCGTTTGCGTCTTTTATTGCCCGTAGCGAAAAATTTCCCCCGTATAGGGTTGATTTTTTACACCTTGTGTCCGAAAAACCCCAATATCTTACGGAACCCTATTTTTTTCCAAAACAAAATATAGCCTATGTTACTCGTGGATAATGTAGCCTTCGAATGGTGAAAGAATTTTTAAAATCGGTCCAGTAGTTTTAGAGCCTATTTATTACAAACAAACATACAAACAAAGTTTTCCTCTTTATAATATTAGTATAGATGAATAGGTAGTTTCTATTTCAAGAACTTCTAGAATTTATATTACCTTTATAAAACTGGATCGTTTGTGGGCAAGCAATTCTATCGCTCTACCCAAAGAGTTAGTAAAAATCTATTTACTATATTCGTTGACGTTCCAACACTCATTGTCGGAAAGATAATATAACTTTGTACCTCTTTTTACGAAAATTATGCGAACAGAGGAGTATGAAATTTGGCGTAGTTAAAATTTATGTGGAGGAGTATAGAAACGTAAAAAAATCATTAACTATTATTATTATTATTTTTTATTTTTTTTCTTTATTCTTCTTTATGATCGCATTTCGTCCGCTGCCTGGCCAGCCACTAATTCTAAGAAGACGCAGATACTATGCACATAAATGCAATTAAAACATATTTCTGTATACTGGCTGACTGCATATTAACGTAATACAATGTAATAATATCATTAAAATTTATAATTTAAATAACTCTGGACGAAGATTTCAATAAAGATCGGGATATTATACAAAGGGCTCCGAATTTTATTAAAAATAAATGAGACTCCCCGCTTTTATCCCTACGATGTGAACGAATAAAATTTAAACCGAGCCAATATCAATCATTCATTGAACGAAATCGTCGCCATATGCAGGCGTTATAAATAAAACTGTGTGACGTGGGAAAGAATGTATATGTATGTTTGTATTAGTGTATTACAAACTAGTAGCAGTTTGAGATAGAAGATGAAGCGAGATTTAACAGTCAATATCAACGCATTTCCATTGTATCTTAACACTGTAGTTGATTTTATATCGCAATTCCTAAAATAATTAATGTCAATAAAGTAATTTAAAAAAAATAAGAACCTTTTTTAAGTTTGTTTATATCTCTGCTTGTCCAGACAAGGAACTGCAGCTGCTGTTATAAGTTAGTAGAAGAGAGAATAGTAGAAGTGATCGATTATGTTAGGAATATGTTTCGGTATGCCAATAGTTATTTGAAATATTTCAATTTGCTATAAATATCTAGCAAACCTGTTAACAGTGAAATAGAGTTTAAGTAATAAATATTAAATTGAATCATAGCTCTTATTCTTACTAACAACTTAAAAATATACCAAATATCAGAACGCCGGCATGATTCTATACTTCCACCATTTTCATTATGATAAGGCCACGCTTTTCATTCCTCCTGATTTGTATCTATGTATGTTAACAAAAAATTTTCATAATCGTACAGCTGCCATAACGCGTAAAGGAAATTAAAAAATGTTAGGAACTGGTTCTATATTTTAGCCTTAATGAGGGTTATGGCGTTAGAACCGAGTAAAAACGTTAATGTGCCATCTCATGGCGGGGTAACACCTTGAAATATGTATGTAAGCTATTTAAAAAAACCTAGAAAAAACAATAGGAAATTTTAAATAGAAGTAAAACCAGAACAAAATCGATTTTGCATTGATGGTCTGTAAAGTTTTTGACCTCAACTTGAAAATAACAATACTAGTGAATGTAGCTGCGCATCTTTACATTTACATTATGTATCGCTGGAAGAAGTGTGTAGAGTTCAAGGATTTACCGTGGAAGAACCACGCTTCGGCATGCATGGGCCGGCACGACCGGAGTGATACCACGGCCTCACAGAACACCGGTGTGAAATAGCGCCTACGCTGTGTTTCGCCGAGTGAGTGAGGATACCGGAGGCCCACACCCCAACCCTTCCCTTATCCCTCTTCCCATTCCCCCAAAGGCCGGCAACGTACTTGTGTCGCCTCTGGTGTTGCGGGTGTCCATGGGCGGCGGCAATCGCTTTCTATCAGGCGAAATGTCTGCACGTTTGCCTCCTATTATATATATATATATATATTATATATAATAATACGTAGAAAAATAAGGAAAATTTTAACAAACAAAAACCGACTTCAAGAACTGGTCCAAATTAAATAGGGACAACATGGGCAGCACCAGCGTTCAAATAAAAAAGAAGAATCAAAACGGTTCACCGAGTCGAAAGTTCTGAGGTAACAAACATAAAAAAATACAGTGGAATTGAGAACCTTCTCCTTTTTTGAAGTCGGTTAGAAATGTCTTGTTGTTGTCGTGTGAGCTTAGGTCGAAAATTTATCACGTACTCTTTAAGAAACAGTGTTTTTATGATAACATTAAAAAAACTACTATCTCCGTATCTATCGGCCATCTTAGATTTATATACTTTTTTTTGGGATAAGTATGACTGTACATCACGTATGGTCAAGTGTTGTAGGTTCAAATCCCACTTGAGAAAACACTTCGTGTGATCCACAGATTTCTGTTCTGAGTATAGGTGTTATTTGTATCTGTTTCATGTATGTTTGTCTTTCGTGACATAGAATATATTCCTAGTGCAGGGGTGATATTTAATAATAGATAAAATAATTGAGCTAAAGGACAGACGGGTCACTTGATAGAAACTGACGATCGCCGCTCATTGACACCTTCACATAAAAAATCACAGTCCTATAGGAGTTCCACTTTATACATTATAATAAAACTACTATGCTTTATTATCATATTAATTTGAATGAAATCGTAATGTAACATTCTTTGGACATAATTTAGCGACTGACTTAATGGAAACTGATTCCTCTATCAGTTTGCTAAGAGAAATAAGATATCAATGGAGGCAGGTGCCTTTACAAAAAAATAGGTACGTTAATATAGATTAAAAGTATGCATATACTTGATTAGTATATTCATAATTGATTGGTGAGAACTAGTCATATAATTTTCGGTAACTAACAAAATATCAAAAGTTTATTTGTACCATAATATTTATCTTCGATTTTCAAAATAGATTTTAGAACACGTTTTTTTTTTGTTTGAAGTCGGTTAAGGGATGTCTTGGAGACTTGTTGCAAAGAGTCAGAATAAATGCAGCACATTTTAGAGCTATATAAATGCTTGTTAAGAAATAAACACAACAATGTAACCTATTTCACAGAACACTACAATATCATTATTTTATATCTCTTATGTCTTGCACTAAAGCTCCAAGTAACTATTGCTATCAAGTGACGGACACTGAAGCCGCCAATTGAGATTGCTGACGCAGATTGTGCTGATCGTAAAATTTCCACAATAAAACTATCGCAAATATTGCGTTGCTTTTAGTAAAACCATAAAAGTTAGGTATATCAAGCTGTTCCTAGGATAAGTACCATACTATTTTGATATATCCCTAAGATTGTTTATAATAAGTAATGCTTTACAGCAATTGCTGTTTACGTAAGTCGAATTGATAACCTCCTCCTTTTTTGAAGTCTGTTACAAAAGGCGCTTATGGTTATATCAATGAAGTGAATAGAAGAGACTCTAGTCCCAAATTCCGAGGTTTACACTTGAGGTTTCATTAGTGATTTTTCACTAGAAGTATAGTAAGGCATAAGTCATTCAATATGTATAAAACAATAGCAACAAAATGTCGCATACCTTGCAATCCGTAACATGCGAGATGGCGGTTTGCTAACAGAAAACTATCAGAATTGCTTGCAACGTAGTTCGCGTCTTGATTATTTCATTTGTCCGCGATTATGCCAGCAATGTAGTTCATTGCGCGGTCGTTTCAATCGTATTTTAAATATCATATTTTTACTCAAATATGACACGTAATGTAAAGCATTTTGCCACTTAGAATACAACCGTGTGCCCTCTTTTGTCACATAATTACTTAAAGGATCTTTAAAAGTAATTTTCGACACATAATAATCGTGCAAACTCGGATTAGTTATAGTTTTTCACCCACCTACTACGGTGGCGGCGAGTACGCTACCTAATAAATAGATACTCGTATTTCGGACATCTAACACACAACGTCATCTGGGACTAGATAGAGAGCTAAGCAGAGCTTGTGTTATGGGTACTAGACAACCGATATAACAATATACACATATACTTTTTTTTGTAAATACATACATATTATACATAGAAAACAAACCAAACCCCAACCCAAACTCAGAAACTAGATCGAAACTTGTAGATCATACAAACATTTAGTCCGACCCGGGAATCGAACCCTATACCTCAAGTAAATCAGTCGCAGACACTACCACTACGCCACCGAGGCAGTCAAAAACGTGTAAATGAATGTTTCCACGTGTTTTTAATTAGCATTACTTCAACGAACTACTTCGTTATTTAGTAAAATTAGTACTACTTTTATTTTAAAATTAACATGTTGTTACAATTCCATAATCATATATTCATGGATGGGTAATGACTAAGAATCGTTCAAATAGAATCAGTTCTAAATGTCCTCTTAAAAGTTAAATTTTTGATTGTATTTCCAATTAGCTTAGCTTATAGTCTTAGACAGATCTCAAAGATTCATAAAACGAAACAATATTATGTATTACTGGACATAATAACTTAAATTCAGCGATATAGAGACAGACAAAGTGTGGAACTCCATACTGCATTATCTGCTTTCGCAGTGATTATGGTGGCCCCCCTGTTGGATTCTGCTTGAGCTTTCCATCAGGCTGAGAATAGTCACTTTGGCAGGCTATTTTTAAAAAAAGTCAAAATAGACATTACAATTATAATATATTATAATTACCAGTAATAATAAAAGAAAAATAAGATACCTTGGCTTTATGGTATAGCTTATCAGTGAATAAAAATCATTTGTTACATTTAAATAATAAAAACTTACGTAACATCACAATATTTGCGCCCAAAATCAAGTTCATAGTTTTAGTATGTAAGCTCAAAGTGGTGCTGACTGTCACAAAATCACAAAAATATTATAATCGTATTGAAGTATCCATAAAAAGAACACAATGTACACGTAACACTCTTACAGATAAAAGTGAAATGATTTAAAATCTTACACAAGTTTGTAAAGAAAGAAGATTTTGCTTTTGTGTTAAATGAAAAGTAGCTTTGCTGTCTAATTATTTTTAAGAAATTGTATTTCTACATGTCAAAACATTTGAAGCGAGTCTGTTATTTTAAAATCTTTGTTCAATTTCATAATTTCCACAAAAACTATGCAAACTAAGCTATATATAATAATGATCACTCTAAAGATTTTTTTTTCAGGGATAAGGTACAAACGAGCAGTTGAATCGCCTGATGGTACGCGATTACCGCCGCCCATGGACATCCGCAACACCAGAGGCGTCACAAGTACGTTGCCGACCTTTTAAAAAGGCAAAATTGTGTATATTTTTTATGCAAAATGTATTTTTTGTAAACCTAAACGTATATCATATTACAAATTTAATAATAATAAGTGGTATTGGGTTCTTTTAAAGCAATAACATTGATCCGCAATATAAAACAAGTATTTCATATGTGTCATTAAACTCCCATTTTCGGCACAAGTATCTAATCAATCAATCAATTTCAATCGGCTTCATATGTCCGGCTTCATTTCGTCACTATTTTTGTGTATATTTTCTCTCCATTCATTTACATTTCTATACAACATGTGCCAATTCTGGGTTACGAATAAATATTACGATGTATGATAAATTGAGTTCACATTAATGAAAACTGAAACACGACAGGTCAACGAGAAACCCAACAAAAGAAAGCAATGGAACAACAACTACAATTTCATCAGTGTCAACTGCAATAGTAAGTCTGTATAGTGAAAAGATACGAATGAAAAAGCATGTAAGTTTATAAACATTTTTATTATTGAACAATCAAATTGCACCGTCGTCGCATATGAATCACCTGCAATGCAAGATTTAGGAGTGCGTCACAACTCTTAAGGTGGTTATGGTTATATTTTGTGAGAGAGGGTCATTAAATAAGGGTGGGAATGTTGATCCTCCGTTCACAACACTCTCACCATCACCCATAGAAGAATTGCATAATTTGAACCGGTTCTCTTGAGACCGCGGTAGCTCTTTCATTTTGTTTTTATTGACATCCAATTAAAACTGATAATACTAACATCAATAAAGAAAACTCAGAGCAGAGAACAGACTTACTGCAATCATGTATGTCTTTCGTATCCATTGCGTGGTGAGCGTTGATAGAGATTAGGCGATTGTCTAACTTGCAAATGATTGAAAAGTATTAGAGCAAGCAAAACCAGTTTATTAACAGACTAAATTCGAATATCTTAGCTCCAAAGCCTTGTTAACGGAGGTTATAAACAGTAAAATCCTATAAACCAATCAGTTTAAAAGATTAATTATACTCAATAGTGGTATAAAATACCAATAACTATTATATATTTAAAAACTGAAATGAAAAGCGTGTTTGCTTGTTCGGATCTAATAAAGCTATAATAATTAGATACGGGAAGAAGCGAAATTAATTTCTGTTCTTATAATGCAGTGGACTGCAATGAGCTAATAATGATAAACAAATAGTTAAATTGTTAAACTATATCTACATGATATCTAGATCGTTATTAGAACTATGAATACGTATGCAAGCCATAATTCCATTCCTAGCTTTAAATTATTTTTGTTTTATTGTTTGTTAGCTTTAAATATTTCAAAATCCTGTATATTTGTTTGCTTTTTAACAGTTCAAAACTTTGTAATTAGTTATTAACTTACACTCTTCGGCCGAGATTAATAAATGAGGAGAGAGTACTCTTTTTATTGAACGTTATCACGCACATTTTTAAGGTCCTATTTTACAAACTATGGCACAGTTACATTCTCAAAACAAATTGGTAAACAAATATACGATAGGATATAAAACTAAGACATACTAAAAAGAGAGAAGCTGTACTTTAATTACAGATGTTTTTAATACTACTGTTAGTGTTTATATTGTAGTTGTCTAGTCAGTTAGAAAAGCACCCAATCACACTTAACATTCCTTATTATGACTGTTTGTCAATAACTCTCTCGACATTGTAAAATTGAGTGCACTTTCAGGCGAAGTAAGTTGCTATTTTCATTGTTCTAACCATTTTTTCTTACTTTGTTTGTGTGTTATTTTTTTAGAACGTGGATTTTTTACCTTGTGTATTCACGTCGAACCAACTAAATTTCAACCGCAACTTACTTAGCTATACTCTGTGTTGAAAGTCCGCAAGAACCTCAGTAGTCTCTAGCCACAATCGGTAGCTACACCATTAGAAAAAAAAGCCTTTCTCTAAACCGACATTAAGCGCTGCTGTTTCTAATGTATACTTTTGCTTGCAATTGTTAAGGTCTACAATAACTTAACAATGTTTGATTGTAATTAAAGAAACAATGTTCTCTTTTTAAAAGACCTATATGTGTAGTAATATCTGTAAATGGGAACCTTGATGTGATTTAATCGAGAAAATTTAAGTAAGTCTCTAGTAATAATTATGTAAGTAACTAATACATCCAGGATCAATGTTAACTAATAAGAAAATTAGAAAAGAACTTTATATGGACTTGAGTGAAAGAAAATCTGGCTCGAAACAAAATAAAAGTACAATTATAAACAAAGAGTTTCAAGATGAACTGTGTCCGCGCCGTTTGCGTCCACGGAACTTTGAATAGAATGTCAATTCAGGTAATTATAAAAAAAACTTGAAGGAAAGTTGACTGAAACGAAGTGAAATCATAATTAGTCAGAATAATTAACATTGTAATTTATATTTCGTTAGAGAATATTGTTTATTATATTTTGTGCTTATATTTATTATGCATAAAATTTTGAAGTCTTAATGAGATTCCCGTTTTGAAATTGATAATCTTCCATTGATCTTGCATCACCATATTCACCATACCAAAATTTCCACGTTGTACTAAAACGCGCATAGAAATCTCTGACAGCGTATTTAGGCAATACCTACCAAAACAGACTCGTTCTTATGTATTATTGGTTACAATAAATAAATATAATAAGTATGTGTTATAAGTGGCATAAATGGAAACATGATTAATAATAAAAGATCAAATCTAGTTTAGAATACCTATATATCAACATAGTTATCACACTTGTACAACGGAAGCAGTTCCAGAAGTTATGTTACAAACAAATCCCAAATGCACACTTAGTTAGGTAAACAATAAGTTTAGTGTATTTATTCAAATATATATCCTACTTGCTACTTTGCATGATAATAATAATAATTAATTGTAACAAAGTATGGATCATTTCTTGTTCTTTTGTTTTCAACTTTGTAAAGAGCGAACTTCCATACAATCGTTCATCCCTTATTTTACCCCTTTAGGGATAATATCCTCGTAAATACTGTCTTAGTAGACTGCTCACAACATAAAAACCATGAGTTACTAAAATTTTAAAGTTACAGACTGACAATACAAGTCAGTCCACAGCGGTTCATTGTCTGCATTGATGAATCATCCAGTTTCGGTCAGCTTCCTGGCAGCTTAGTTAAGCCTTTCAGAACGCTGGGAATCAATTAAGTGACCCGCCATATATTTTATATACATATACGAGTATTCGCGATTTCAAGACTTCAACAATTCTAAAATATCATTTGGTTGCGTTGCAAGTCTCAAACTAGTTAGTATTTGCAAAATGAAAAAGGCTGCCAATTTAAAATGATGCGACCAGAAAAAGTTATAGCAAATGAGAAGAGTCTATTAGGACTGGGAACAATTTAAATGTAACAATTATACAAAGTAATTAGGAATGTTCCAGGACAGTTTACAAAGGTTATACGCGGAGTTCAGGTTACGCACAAAGAGTTAATTTCATTACGTTGTCTGTTTTTACAACGTAAATGTAGTTACACTCTATGTGATATTATGATTATTATACTCCCACCGTGACGTTCGTTTGAAGTTTTCCGCCTTAGATGTACGTATAAGAAATTTTTAATTGATGTATATGAATTACCGAAAACAAAATGAACGCGTCACTAATCGAACTATATATGTGTGATTACGTCGTGGTGGTAGTAGCAAAATTCATTTCTATGTAGTGGTTATAATCACACAAATTGTTTTGTATGCATATGAAATGAATTGTGATTTATTTACATAGATACTTTAAAAAAGTAATTTAAATTAATAAATTTATTTTTAACTAGCTGACCGACGCAACCTCGTTTGCGTCTTTTATTGCCCGTAGCGAAAAATTTTCCCCCGTATAGTGTGTCGCAGACTTTTTGTAGATTTTTATAAGATCTACGATTAATTAGAACATTTTGTGGTTCTATCTTTTATAGTTTACGCAGCATACGCAAAATAAGTAACTTTTCTGGTTGATTTTTTACACCTTGTGTCCGAAAAACCCCAATATCTTACGGAACCCTATTTTTTTCCAAAATAAAATATAGCCTATGTTACTCGTGGATAATGTAGCCTTCGAATGGTGAAAGACTTTTTAAAATCGGTTCAGTAGTTTTTGAGCCTATTCATTACAAACAAACATACAGAGTTTTCCTCTTTATAATATTAGTATAGATAATATATATATCACCATCATCATTGTCATCAACCCGTTGCAGTCCACCGCTGGACGTAAGCCTCTAAGAAGTGTTCTTAGTTTCTCGACCTGACATAGTTCAATTTCAAGTTCAAAAATTATATTTAGTTTATGCGATATTCTCCTATTTAAGTCAAAATAAGCTGAAGAGTTATCCTGTTTGAGATAAACATATCTGCAAAGTTTTGTTTCAGCACATAATCTCAGAAAAAAGGATTCGTACAATTATTCGAGCTTTCGGTTAACCAAATTATACAAGAGAGTCATTAGCTACATTATATCACGTTCTGAACTTAGACGCAGCTTACTTAAATTTAACGTCGACCAAATTTGTACTGGGTGTGTGAAGTATAACGGTTACATATGCCATTCAGTTAAAGTCATATTCATTGTTTTCAGATTATCTGGTTTGGTATATACCTACGTGTATACCATGCAATTGGGTGGATGAGATTTGTAATAAAACTGGTGTAATTGGTAGGGATATTTCAAGGAGCTTAATTAATTTATCCAGATGCAAAGACCTGATTTAAACAAATGACGGGTTGCACTCCGGGAGTGCCGGCAGAAGTGAAAACTTGAATATTAACGTTGTGCATTTTTGATATTTTGGAATGGTTAGAGAATAATTTTGTACGAATTGCTTTCATTATCAGTATAAAAGTACTATTATTTATGTGGTGGAATACAATATTCATTTATTGCGCTATCGTACACAAACATGACAATTTATATTACATACACACACGAACATTCGCGCAAGCGCCCTGCGCCGCCTGCCCTCTCTCCATCCGTCTTACGAATTTTCGTTCAGGTCACGTGACCTGACGCGAGTTTATACGTCCTCTCTCCATCCGTCTTACGAATTTTCGATCAGGTCACGTGACCTGACGCGAGTTTATAAATTTTTAACCATTCCAAAAAAGTACACAGCGCCGCTAAAGAAGTTTTCACTTCAAAAAACTTAAAAAAATATATAAACAGCATTCGTGCTGTCGTGTTTATTTAGTGCGTGCAATACCGGAGGCTCAATGATGCAGGAGCATCTCAATAGGCCGTGGCATGGCACGAGCAGACGCATCACCTGATGGTAAGCGATTACCGCCGCCTATGGACACCTGCAACACCAAAAGCGTCTCAAGTGCGTTGCCAACCTTTGGGGGATAGGGAGAGGGAATGGGGGGAGGAGTTGGGGTATGGGCCTCCGGTATCCTCACTCACTCGGTGAAACACAGCGCAAGCGCTATTTCACACCGGTTTTCTGTGAGGTCGTGGTATCCATGGACATGGACTCCGGTCGAGCCGGCCCATTCATGTCGAAGCGCGGCTCTCCCACGGACGATTTTGCAATGAGTATGGAGGCCACTATTCTTAGATTCAGGTCTTGCTTTCCATCAGGCAGAGTAGAGTCCTTTTGGTAGGCACATTTTACAAAAATATTTACACATAATATAATTAACCAGTTGATAAAGAGTGTTTACTCATTATTGACTGACTAATATGAGTCACCAATGCGACTGCAAATGTAAGATCATAAATTCCGTTACAGACACGACAATCGCTTCCAATTTAATACCGATGGTCATTGGCGAGACAAGTTGATGTTTCTTTGAAGAGATAAATTCCATGTTTTTAATTGGAGTAGGAAGTGAGTCAGTGGGACAGCAACAACACCTTCTTCATGTATTGTTGTTCCTATCTAGCTATTACACTACAGTACGGTACAGTATAAACAAACCGATATAATAATGTTTACCGTACGTAAATTAGTTTGTCAATAGTAGCTAGCTGCCAAAATAACTCTGCTCTGCCTGATGGAAAGCATAAGCAGAATCAAAGAGTGTGGTGTTCACTATCCTTAATATGAATAAGGACAATTCAGCATGGTGACCCACACTATGGCGGGCTAGTGAAATGTCGCCATTAGAGTGATGGAGAAGTAGGTATATAATGTATTATGAAGTTGTAATACATATGTTAACTTTTTTAAATTCTTGACTTTACAACTTAATCTTCTTCTTCCTAGCCTTTATCATTCCCAAGAATATTTGTGGTCGGCTACTAGTTCAACCGGTTTTGCCTGAATATCAGTTTTGCCACGGAGCGACTGGCATCGGACCTTCGTAACTCTGAAGGTGAACTGAATTCGAAGGTTGAACTAGTTCTCAGTATATTTGACGGCACTGACTTGACCCAATAACATTGCCATAGGTGTTCACGACAACCGGGACGGACGGCTTAACGTGCTCTCCGAGGCACGGGCGGGAAACATCGCCATATACCATACTCCGGGTTGCTATTAAAAATTTCTTGTAAAAAAAACCAACAGCAGTCCGACCTGGGAATCGAACCCGAGACCTCTTGATCGGCAGTCGCTTACGCTAACCACTAGACCAACCAGGCAATTAAATGTCCAATCACTTGATTTAAAATGCTGGAACAGTTATAATTTAGTAATTATGACTGTTTCAGCGATGATAGTCCTAGGCGACACTTTATGACTGAAATTATATTTTTCAGTTACTAGTTTTTTGAGTAAGTGTTACTTTAAGATACATATTTAGAAGGAATGGAAGTATTTGAAATAATAAAAGTCAAACCCTCTTTATTGATCTTGTGTTTTCTTTCCACACATTAATATGCATAAATAGATTGAATAAGGAATCTATAAATTCATTCCGTGGGTGTCGTAAAATGCGACTAAGGAAGCACGAAGAAAACATCAATGTAAAGAGAAGGAAAATTCGAAACAAACCCGATGCCAATCTGTCTGGTAATCGTGATACTCGTATAATAGGTCAAAATTTCCTTGGCAAGGATTTGAAGAATCTTTACAAAATTTATTAAAATGCGAATAAAACATTATAAGAAATGTATTTTTAACACAAACAAGAGCGCGAGACATGCCCTTGGTCACGAGTTTCTAATTGAGATTGATTCAATCCAGTTCACAGTTATACAGTGCGTCAATGTGACTCGATCCCGCTCGTTATAAATTTACTGTTTTATTGTTTATAAATTGTCCAATTTTATAACAACTACTGATGTCGTTGGTCTCTCACACTGTGGCACCGCACAGACCTAGCTTAACTTTGGGTCTAGGGTTCGATTCTCGGGTCGGATCAACTGTTTTTATTTGTGTGTCAGATGTCCGAAATATTATAGTAATATTATATATATATTATAATCTACAAGCTTTCATTATGAAACACCGTAACGTCAATTAAATACTATCGAGTGTCTAATATGTCATTACAGTAACAGATTTCACAGAGTCAATGAACCGCTTGTTGACCAGTAAATTAGGTCGATATAATATATGTGGGGGAACGGGTATCATGTTCCACCCAACACAAAGGGAGGATCCTCCGACCAGGCGAGGTGATCATGCCTGGCGGGCAACTGCCCAACAGTTGATGTTGGGATGTTGTATATATGATAATCGGCGCGAGAACTTTATTTGCGCGATTCAGAATTGGTAGTTTCTTCGTATTGTAGGTAACTTCGTAGTTCAGTGTAACTTCGGTAGATGGCGCTGTAGTATATTATGTTATATGTGGAGGTCGCCACATCACTCCCCTCCAAGACTGGAGGTCGATATATATTGCGTCAGCTGTCTGTGCTCTGTTGTGGAGCTTGCCAGTGCCAGGAGTGAGTAGTTCCAGTGAGTCGGAACGGAGTGCCGCAAGTTCCAGTGAGTCGGAACTGAATGCCGCTAGTCCCAGTGAGTCGGGGCTGAAGTCCGCTGATCCCAGTGAGTCGGGATCGCATGCGGTGCGCGGTGCTGCGGTGAGGTCCCCAGTGAGTCGGGGCGATTGCTGCGTAGTGGCTGGCTGCTGCGTAGACGAGAGAGATGTGCTCTGCTTACATGGACCGTAGGTGCAGTGTGCTGTGCCTAGACGCTGTAGAGGCCGTAGGGGTAACCAGGCTGGAGCGGTCGCTTCCTGCGTGTGGTGTATCCCTGTTGAGGCCGAAGTTGCTGGCTGGCTGAGACTTGCTGTGGGAGTGAACATGATGGTGCTGCGGCTTGAAGGCTGCTTCCAATCACGTCGGGGTCACCACTGTGGGGGAACGGGTATCATGTTCCACCCAACACAAAGGGAGGATCCTCCGACCAGGCGAGGTAATCATGCCTGGCGAGCTACTGCCCAACAGTTGATGTTGGGATGTTGTATATATGATAATCGGCGCGAGAACTTTATTTGCGCGATTCAGAATTGGTAGTTTCTTCGTATTGTAGGTTACTTCGTAGTTCAGTGTAACTTCGGTAGATGGCGCTGTAGTATATTATGTTGTATGTGGAGGTCTCCACATATATATACGTATTATATTACTGGATCGTCAGTCAGAAAACTCTCAGCTTAGTTGTAAAACGAACGTTTGGAACTGTGCCCAGTATACTAGCAAAGATATCATAAAAATTAACGTATACAAAGGAGTTAGAGTTAGATTTTTATGTAGCATTATGCATAGAAATAACTGAGGGGCATAACCTCACTATATAATAACATGTAAACAATATCGCTAAACGGAGTATTGAAACCAATTTCCTCTCGGACAGTTAATTTTTTTCAATTTAAACTGTGACAATAATGGTTTTTATTAAAGGAGCCGACTTAGCAAGGTCAATAACAATTCGCTGTGGATGGATAGAATAAACGCTCAACAAGCGTATCTAAAACGGTTAGTATTCAAGGACGATGTCAGTTTATAGCTTCGTTGATTTGAAATGATTACTCCGAAGGGGTTCTAAATTCTCCCATGGACGGAAGAAGACGCACAATGTATAAAACTCGTTTATCTAAACGTTGATAAGATTTAACTGATGTTTTACTTTGGAATAAATGGCAAATTAAGATTTTTACACACAAACAATTGAAGAAATAACTTTTATATGTGTAGTAAGAACTACATGACCCCATTAAAAATCGTTTCTGCGAGCAATGTGGCGACCGCATACCGGAAGACGCAACGTTGGTAGGCCATGCACAAGGTGGTTCGACAAACTGATGAAGGTCTTATGAATCCTATAGGCTGAAGTGAGACTTACCAATGACTCCTTGAGAATACAATGAAATATGTTTATACGGCTATTATTACCTGGAAAACCAAAAAACAAAATTTTTGTGTTAAATATATACATTTTAATAATTGTAACGAACAAATAATATTGATGAAATCAAACGAAAATGTGTATATTTATATCTATTTTTGTATGGATTTTTAGATTTATCGTTTTCCATTGTATTTTTCTTTTTCTCGTTTGTTTCTTAATTTTATTTTTTTATGTCTATTTAGAATCCCTAGCCATCGTGTAGTGCACCTTCTCATTTATTTCCGCACCATCCGACGGAAGATTGGTAGAGAATACCTGTGGCATTAAGTCGCTATTTTACGTTATGTGCATAAAGTTGTTAAATAAATAAATAATAACTATCATTAACATGCACTGCTTGACATAGGTCTCTCCTTATAGAGTAGTTTTGACATACCTTAAAATATAATTAAATAACATTCATGACATACTTAATAATAATAATAATAATAATCGCTTTATTGTACACCAGATAGTTAACAAAGGTAACAACTTAAAGCTAAGAGGTACAATTGGCGGCCTTATCGCCCGAAGGCAATCTCTTACAGGCAACCATTGGATGGAAAGATACACGTGGAAAGTGTAGGGTAGTGCCTGGTGTATAAAAAGTTTATAAGAAAAATAAGTATTTACATATACATATTATAAGTAATAGTAACATCTAGAGTGGATGTTAAAACTAATAAATAAGTACGTAGAAGTATTAATAGATAGATACTCCATATAAACTGCAGCGGAATTTGAGACTTCATTCAGAGCAGGGTCGGTTACGAGTCTTTGAGGTCTCCCATGTAATATGCCTTCACCAGTCTCTTGAACGCAGCTAATGTCTGCGCACGTCTTGTTTCTATTGGTAAGGCGTTCCACAACCGAACTGCTTCGGCAGTAAAGGAGTGGTCGAGGAATTTGGTGCTATGTCCAGGCATTTTCAATGTCAGATTCTCTGACGATCTCAACAATTTAGAGTGTGTGTCATGTAGAAAGGTGAACCGGGATTTAAGGTAACGTGGAGTAAGAGGATTAAATAGAATGTTATAAAGAAGAGAAAGAACATGAGCATTCCGACGAAGGCGAATGGGTAACCACTTAAGCTGTTTTCGATAATCGGAGATATGATCATATTTGCGTAATCCAAATATAAATCTTATACAAAGATTTTGGAGTCTCTCGAGCTTATTCAATTGGTCTTCAGTGAGATCTATATAACTGGCATCAGCATAATCAAGGATGGGGAAAAGAAGGGATTGTGTAAGAGCAATCTTGGTGGATATAGGCAGAAAATTGCGTAATCTGCGCAAAGACCCTGCAGCAGCAAACATTTTGCGACTCAGTTCTTGTAGCTGAGGACGCCAGGATAAGGTATTATCTATGAAAATCCCCAAGTTCTTCACCCTGTCACTGTACGGTATCGGTGTGCCATTACAGGTGATTTGAGGTAGTCTCGACCAATCAATTTTAGAAATCATTCGCGAGCTTCCAATGACAATTACTTGAGTTTTAGATGGGTTAATTTTTAGGCCATAGGTGTTGCTCCACTTGCAAATTCTGTCCAGGTCATCATTAGTGGCGTTAACAGCGTCAGTCAGATTGATCAGTGATGCCCTGCTATAAATTTGGAGATCATCCGCGTATAGGTGGTAGGAAGAAGACAGATCTGTAGTGATGGTGTTTATAAAAACACAGAAAAGTAGGGGAGAGAGCACGCCGCCTTGTGGTACACCGACTGTAGTACTGCACCAAGAAGAAACGGTGTTTTCAATACTAATACGCTGCCGGCGACCACACAGGTAGTTGTGAAACCAGTCAATCGCAGTAGGAGATATGTTAAGAGAGCGTAGTATACACAGCAGAACGTCGAAGTCAACGGTGTTGAACGCGTTGCTGAAGTCAAGGAGTGTTAAAACTGTCAGCTCGCCATTCTCCATAGCCGATCTCATGTCCTCTGTGATGTGTACAAGGGTAGTAGTGGTGCTGTGACCGGGTCGAAAGCCAGACTGTAAAGGATTCAGTAAAGAGTTTGTGGATAGAAAATTCGAGAGCTGAGTATGGATTAAACGTTCGAGGACCTTGGAGAGAAAGGGAAGAATAGAGATAGGGCGGTAATCAGAAAAGGATCCGGGATTTTTCTTTTTAGGAATGGGTATAATTTCAGCATTCTTCCAAGCCTTAGGAAATACACTATATGAGATTGAATAATTGAGGATGTGGCAGATAACAGGAAGAATTTCGTCAAGGATAGGGAGGATCATATTACGGCTTAGACAATCCGAACCCACTGCGTTCGAAGTTATAGATGATATGCTCTTCTTAACATCACAATCAGAAAATTGACTAAAGAAAAATGGAGTACAGTCAGGAGTGGGGGCAGAATTGAGAAGTTTTAGTGTAGTGTCTTTTGTCATCTTATCAAAATTTGACGAAGCAGAGAAATGTTGATTTAGTGTATTTAAGTTGAAATTTTTAGGAAACGGATCATGAATAGATTTGCCTACTCCCAGTGACTTTAAAAATTTCCAGACTTTAGCTGGATTTCCGTTTTCAACAGAGGTGTGGATGTACCGGCGTTGCGCATTCCTACACACCTTGCCGCAATGATTCCTGACAGTTACGTAATTGTCCCAGTTCCTATTGCTGGGGTTTTTTTTATATTTGGACTTAGCTGTTGCTTTTTTATTAATTAGGGATTTGATATCCTCAGTCAGCCACGGTGAAGGAAGACGTTTGACCCTCATTTCATGCATTGGCGCATGGTCATCGTAGATAGTTGTTAATTTATCAACAAAGAGTTCCACTTTGTCGTCTATAGAATCAGCACTGTAAAGAGGAGTCCAGTCGATGTTGTTGGCATCTCTAACCAAGGCATTCACATCCATGTCTTTGAAGTTTCGCTGCAGGATAGTCTTTGTTTTAGATTTAGGAGGCCGGAGACGATAGGAAAGATACAACAAGTCGTGGTAGGAAAACTCGTCAGCAGAGCACTGTCCGTGTTTGACTGCGAGGTTAGGGGAAGAAACAAGAATGAGGTCTAACAGGGATGGAGTACAATGTGGGAAATTGTGGGTTGCATTGGAAGGAAGTATAGACAGATTACTAGATTGAATTATAGATTGAAGAGTAGACGACCGAGAATCGTTTTTGAGGAGACAGGTATTGAAATCACCCATGATTATGGTATGACTGTACGAAGGAGTAAGTTGCTCTAGTAGCAGTTCAAATGAAGAGAAGAAATTAATGCGTAAGGAAGGGCAGTAAAACACACCAAGAAGGATTTTAGAATGAAGGAGTTCAACTTCGAGGAAAAGATGTTCACCCGCATCAGTTGGAGGGGGCTGCGGAGAGAAACTAACAATGGAGTAGGGTATATAAGATCTTAAATAGATAGCAACTCCACCGCCGCCACCCATGGCTCGATCATTCCTGATAAGGTTGAATCCTGGTAAAGAATATGCAGAAGAAGGTAAGCAGGGTTTAAGCCACGACTCAGAAATAAGTATAGCGTGTAAATTCGTACAGTCAAAACAAGCCAGTATATCAGTGAAGTGAGCCGGAACACTTTGAGCATTAATGTGGACAAGGTTGAGATTTTTGGGAACGTCAGAGAACTGAGATGAAAGAATCTCAGATATTGCTGGATCACCCTGGGAACCAAAACTACTACATGCAGACAAGAAGTCATCACTGTCATCACTGCAATTAGACGTAGACATTTAAAGCTTCCAAATTAACTGGAATTCGGTTCAAAGTGTGATAAAATAAAATATTTATAATAAAAGTTAAATGGGTATATGGAATAACTTTCTATAATATAATTGAGTATAGAAAATAGATATATTATTAAAATAAGATAAAATAATATAAATAAGTATACTAATTAAAAAAATATATATATATATATACAATAAAAATAGTACGCTAACTTCATCTGCCGGTTGCCAGTATAAAAAACCAGTAATAACAGTTTTCAAAAAGCATATTATGACAAACAATAACAACAAAAAAAAAAAAAAAAATAAACAAATAAAACTATGACCGAAAAATTAAAAAAAAAAAAACAATAAAAAAAAACAAAAAGAACACACAGTCATAACATCACAGTCCAGGCACGTAAGTTGAAAGCCTTGGTTTCAAAGTTGGAGTAAGAAACAGAGTTACTGTGTTTTTGAACGAAATGTAATCAGTGACATGCTGATGGCTGTCTGTCACTATCTGTCAATGTTGTGATTGTAATATTAAATGTGGGTTTATTGGACACAAAAACAATAGCAAACAGAAATAATAATAATTGGTAACTTGAATTTGCTAATAGAAGGTACCCGTTTGTGAAATTGTGAACATATGATATGTTTACAAGAAATAAAAGTTGTGAATCGTACCTGGACTGTATTATGTATGCCGAGTGAGTATGTTACTTTTTAGCAACTGCAGCACGTTTAGTCTTCGTCGCGGTGGCTTTTGGGACTGCGATGGGCGGCTTAGGTGATAATGTGAGAACTTGGTCCAGTTCGGCTACCGACCCGATGCGATGACGCGTTTCATCTGGACCCAAAACGTAAATAGAGCCCTCTCTGGTCCAACACCTCGAAATTCCTACCTTATCGCGGGCTGCCATAAATAGATCGTGTCTAGGCTTCGTCAGGAACTCGGATAACGTGACCCCAGTGCCCTTAAGTACTGTTTTATTATACCATAATTTGTTTCTTATGGTTATATCAGCAAATTTGAGGAGTATAGGTCTAGGTTTCTTGATGGAAGTTGCCCGGCCCAATCTTTGGCAGCGTTTGATATCTGTTGCTGAGAGGTCCTTGTGCTTGAAGCGCTGTGAGATTGCTTTTACAGCAGTGTCGGTAACATTTTCATTATTTACCTCAGCGATACCATGCAAGAGCAGGATCTTACGTCGCCCCTGCATCTCTATACCATCCACTGTGAGTGATAAGGTATCCACCTGCTGCTGCAGCAGTTGTAGGGCCTGTGTGACGAAGTTTCTAAAAATTGAAAATTCCGTAGACAGACTGGTCACACTTGCGGATGGGCTGGATGTTTTTGTGAGCTGGGCTTCAAATTCTTCCATTCTCTTGTTGAACATGATGGTGATGTCATTGATGGCTTGTACACTTGTCATGTTTGATTCGCAGCAATGTATGGAGATTTATAATGGTTAGTTATCGGAAATGAATTGTAGGAATGTTGTGGAATCCGGCAGCTGAATGGTTTAGCTGATAATTTGTGACATTTAAGTCCACGAATATACACAAAATCAAATAAAAACTATTAAATTTAACAGAGCGTAAAACTTTGCGACTGGTTTGGTTGACTACCCACGAAAAAAAAAAGTTAGTTAACTTAGTAAGATAAATAAACGAAAGACACGTGTGTCTTAAGTTGTCGGAGGTAGTCTCGACACACAGATCACCTGATCTGTGTCTCGACATGTACAATGTAAATAAGTTACAGCATCTATTAAACATACAAACATACGTTAATGACTCCATAAATATTTATTTAACTTTAAGCATACATTCTCCACAAGTATTAATTGAAAGTTAGTATTGCATAGCCATTACACTACGCAATTTTCCAGAAGGAAGTGGATCAGGCATAGCCCCGATATTGTGACAAAGAACGAGATCGATCTCATCATCACATACAAGATCATATATTCAGGGATGTCTCTTTTAATAGCGATCATCGACCAGTAAGAGGTACCATGAAATTATTGATTAAAACATAACGGGCGCGCTTTATGAAATCGTCTTAAGAAACGACTTCATAAGGGCCATCTCGGCCCCAGGCCGAGGCTGGATGTGAAAACTTCCAATTGGAACTCCGAAATCGATTCGCTATGTCTGAAACCGCGCAGGACGTAGACAACGCCATTAATACCGTGGTAAGCGTTATCCGCGAGGTGGGTTATAGTCACTTTAATCCGAAGAGCCCTGGACGCAAGTCCAAGCTCACCAGCGAGACTCTGGATTTATAAGGAAATGACGAGAAACAATAAACGCCACACCAATTGAGCGACAGGTACTAAATAGGCAAATAAAGAGGATAGTAAGACGAGATATTCGCCAAGCGAAAACGCGAACGATTGAGGACGCGTTTGCTCGAAATAAAAGCTCAAAAGTCTTTGTCCAGCCTAAGGCACGATGGATCGATGAGTTGAAGAAAATGGCTAGCAGCGGCTGAATGCGCAAGACCGGGATGGTTGGCGCTCTTTGACACATCTAATTCCAGCCTTATAGGCACTCATCAATAGCCTAAACCAGTCAACAAATGGACAAAGGTTTATTCATAGAAAGGAAAACCTCCTTTCTATGAATAAACCTTTGACTACTTGGACTACAATGTCACGCTTTTGGCCAGATCGGTTGGCATAGTTTGTTTCAAGCTTTCCTTCTCTTTGAAGTCTAGGTTTCCGGTGTAGCTAGTCTTAGTAGGCGGATTAAGATGTGGGTATATTAAACACACACATCTTAATCCGCCACCACACGGGTAGAGCCACTCAAAGGCCTACACTTGTAAAAAAACTGGTCTCGCTTCAATTTGTCGAGACTGAAGGCGATAAAGGGAATTATTAATAATACACCGTTCAAGTTTAGTCGGTCAGACCGACTGAGATATAGACCGACTCGGTCTATATCTCTCTCTCTCAGTCTCGTACCAAGAGGATATTAATTAAATTAGTCGTTGGGTCACAACGGCACATTCATATGCATATCTTATATCTTACTGAAATACTAAGTTTCAGTTGGCTTCCCGCCAATCACGGCCATCAGTACATATAATACAAAAGATTTCAGTCTAGGGTACATTGCTCTGAATTTCCATTCAAGTTGTTTTTTTTATTCATATGATAAATTAAGTAATAAGTTATATGGGGTGAGTAAAACCCTGCTTATTTTTGTCGTAAGTTTTTGTTTTTATTTAGTTATATATTATTTTGCTTTATGCACATTTATTTTAATTCCTGAAAATTCAAATAAACTTCATGCATATTATAATGTTTAATTTGGGATAAATAGAAAATGTAGTATGCTTGACCTGTGATAGTATGAGAAGTCTATACAATCACAGTTTAAATTATACTTCACTGACTATGATAAGACAATCAAAACACATTGTATTAGTATATTTTACTATCTGATGATAAACGTAATTTGCAAAAATGACTGCAATTCAAACATAACAAGCTATTATTAGTACTATTACACCTATGAGGGGGAACCACGGAGCGGCAACAACAATTCATTATGTCATCGTAATCCTAACTTCCTAACTAATGTTACTAATGCTAGGGATTTTATTTGTTTGTTCCGCTTGCACACCTTGCCAACGTAACTGATGGTGGTGTAATTTTGTATAAACATTGTCAGGAATACAAAAGACCACGATGTTCACTTTCTTCAATCAATACTAATATTATAAATTCGAAAGTGCCTGCCTATCTGTAGTGTTTTCACGACTAAACCGCTGCATCGATTTTAATGAAATTTGGAGATAATTTGATATTTCGTCAGGAAGGACGTAGACTGCTCTTTATAATGACATAGACGCCGCGGAGCCGCGGGCAAAAGCTAGTAAAATAATAAATAAAAGTGTTATTCCCGAAGAAAATACAAATTGAATTTTAAAATGTACTTTCAGTACGATAATATTTTCATATAAAGTAGCTCTGCATTTTTTTTCAAATGAATGATATTGTTAATAAAAAATCTTACGTAGTATGTCCCATACTTAAGATTTTTGCACGAATTACGTAGTGTGTTATATCAGTCACCTCACCTCGCTTTCTACAGCTGTGGGTTCAAACCAAAAAAAAATAGGAAAACCTTTTTTATGATCCATAAATTTTTGTTCTGAGGTCCATTTCAAATTAAAGACTAAAGTCCACAGCGTCACAGACTCCTGTGTCATCCAACTTTTCTTGACTTGTCTTAAAAAACGTGATAATTAATTTGTTTTAAAAATCTTTGTTTAAAATATTCGAATTTTATATATTCTTTAGGAAAAATCAGTGAGGTTCAAGGACGTTCGGTGACAAAAAATAGCTCAATAAGAAAACATCTATATCCTAAGAAATAGTCTTGTTTATAATCTGGGATAGTTCACGAAAATATGTCAAATAGTTTTCTGTTTACTATGTACTTGACCAAGAATAAATTTGAAATAGCCAACGAAGTGGACTCAATATACGGCTTAGCCAGACGCATTCTTATCCGATGAGCAGAAATTCTTATTGAGATTCCACTCATACTATTATATGACATTATTTATGAATAGAGTATAAGTATTATGGAAATGGTTTAAGTTATAACATTTCATATTAATAGATTTAGGAAGACCTGTTTATGTTTTACGTTATCATCTGCCTGTAGAAGACCTCAGCAGGACATACCTCTCTTCTATTGTTGTTGATTTAGAATGCAGTAAAATTAGATTCATTTGATAGGCAGTCAATCAGAGTGGCGTGCAATGAGAGAGGTCTACGTACAGATGTGGGCTGCAATAGGATGCTAATGATAAGCAATCGATACTATTGTATTAAAACCACGGAGCGTAAACACCACTTCATTATGCCATTGTAACTCTATTGCTAGTATTTTCTTTTGTAAGTAAATTTGTTTAGTAAGATAAAGGCTTTATGTATTCGCTTTGCTGTTAGGATATCTAGCCAAGCGACAAAATTAAATGTCACCTTCACAAGTACAATTTAAACCTATCGGAGAAACATATTATGTAATTAAACAGTTTTACCAGCTTTTGCACGCGGCTTCGCTCGCATTTAATAAAATGTATCCTATGTTACTTCTAATACCTCCAGGAATATGTGTACAAAGTTTCATGATGACCGGTTAAGTATTTTTCGCGAGAAAGCGTAAAAAAACAAACTTATATTCACCTTTGTATTAGTAAGGCTAGTTTATCTATACAAATAAATAAAACTGAAGTGTCTGTCGTTATTTCACACTTATAGCTTTTCACTGAATGCATATGAAAGTATATATGGCACATACATAAAAAAAAATTTTTAAAGATTGCGTGTAACTGAAAATTTTATGTAGGGACCTGCCAAAATGACTCAACTCTGCCTGATGGAAAGTTTAAGCAGAATCCAAGAGTAGTTGCCACCATACTCATTACAAATGCTGACATTGACATTGACTCCGTTATCACACTCATCAACGTAACAATACAGCGCGAATACTGTCATTTTACGTTTATATTCTGTGCGAGGCTAGTATCGCCCCAGTCGAGCCGGCGCATTCGTGCTGTTATCAAACGTAGCTCTACTATTATGATTTCTTCTTCCATAAAATTATTTTAGAATAAATTCGAACAAAGACAAAGTTCAACCAAAATACATATTGACGGGCACCACTGGATAAGATTTGCCCACTGAACAACAAATTAAAGATTTTGGCGAGGAGAAAAACAATCGAAAAGGTGGGGGAGTTAAAACTTAATTAGCTAGAATAAGCCGCCTAATAAAAATCAGTAAATCAGCCATTGAAAATCAAGATTATAGAAAAATAGTTATATTTTCAAGTACTTGCTTATGAAACATCAAATCTTATGACTATATTCACACATGCAAAGGTTACAAATCTAGATCAAATCTTATCACGTATATGTCTATAAAAACAAACTTCTTTTGTGCCTGGAAGCTGAAATGAAGTCGTGATCCGAGTGCAAATTATATTATTTGATGTAAGACTGAATACAAAGTAGGTTAACAAAAGATATATTTCTACTTATTTAATAATTATTATGATCACTCTAAGATAACAGATCACTCAAGGTCTCTAGTGGATTCATAAGCTACTTTCTCCTAATATATTATATGTAATACTCTATGGACTAGAGCCTCATGAACTGTCAACTATAATTAAATGAGTATCTTCCCGAGTTGGACAAAATATTCCATTAATTAGTAATTTCACAGGGGATTCAGGTATATGTATTTTAACCTTGTTAGCAAAAGAAGGATGTAATGAGCGTCACATGTAATGAGCGTCAAATGTATTCATTCTTAAATGAACGTATCACTTTTGGTTTCTTAAACATTGTCTGATTGGTGACTCGTTTGAAAGTCGAGTTGGGAGTATTTAAAATGTTTATGTAATACTTGTTCCTCTACATTCAATATTTATTCATATGTAAAGGAACACATAAGATTTCTTTTACTTATTGTTAAATTAAGGCGCCCTTTTTGTTAAATGTTAATAGATGGCGTTAGCTACCTAATTTTATTACAAGACTAATGACTTGTAGCTCTGTATATTATCTATGCGCGGGAGTCTATATTGTTTACTGACATAAGCAATTGAATACGAAAACAAAATGGTGAAATTTTAATAAGACCGACAATAAAACTTTAAATATCGTTTCTTTGGTTTACAGGTAATATTTGTTATTATTTCTGTAGTTTATTGATTTGTGTGATTTGTGTTTAGGTAAATATAAAATAAAAAACTTTGGTTTACAGAGAAACACTTTATTTTATTTGTCGGATGCTCACAAAAGAATTATAAAGACTAATAGTCTTATAAAACGACATTTTTAGTAAAGAAAAATAGATAAATTAAGATTCACATTCGCAGTATTAGCAGCATCTGATGGAAAATCCAACGCGCTTTGTATAACCTCAATTGAAACACCAGACGGACATCTTTTTGATTTTCCTGATGAATTGAAACCCGCAAATAAACACATCGGAATAATATCTAAGGATGTTTTTATGAAAGTCAAGAATTCTCTAAAGAAAAGACATCAAACACGAAAATTATGGATTCCTTTAACACAAGACTTGAAAAAAAAAAATTTAGATGAGGGTGAAAATTTACAATTTGATGACCAATATTTAGAGGAAATTGCAGAGAAACTCTTTATTTTATTTGTCGGATGCCCACAAAAGTATTATAAAGACTAATAGTCTTATACATATATTAAGGATCCGGATCATATATTAAAGATATTAAGTATTAAGGATCCGGGGTAAGATATCTTCGTGCTTAGTTAAGGTTTGAAGTTGCATTTTCGGTTATATACGGTCAAACGACTATTTCAATGTAGGTACCTACAGTTGCTAGATTTTGATTGTCAATAATATAATTAATTAGTAACTTTTGGTACTGCCATAGTAATCCGGTCCATTTTAATATAATACAAAATTTGAACATAAAAAACGACTTCAAGAACTGGACGTAATTGAAATGAGACCACATGAAAAGAACCAGCTTTCAAAAAAAAAAAATCTAAGTCGAAAGTTCTGAGGCAATAAACAAAAAAAAATACAGTCTAATTAAGAACCTCCTTTTTTGAAGTCGGTAAAAAATATTAAAAATAAAGTACTAGTAAGTTTTAGTTCAACAATGTATTTTAACAAGTTTAATTAAGTGCTGACAATAAATGATAGGTATATGGTGTAATTTTATTTTTTTGTCGTTACGTGTCGTCAAATATTTGTATGTTCTAAACTTATTTAGAAAATTTACATAATTTATTTTATCTCAGTAAATTTTAAAATCATCATCCCCTTTATTATTACCAAGATAATTTGGGGTGGGCTACTAATTAGGTACCTCAGTAAATTTTAAAACATTTGTCTGAAAAGTCACCCTCCTCAAAATAGTTACAAAACGCATATTTTATTACTTAAGTTTTCTACTATAAGAGATTTGCATAAAAATCTTATTCCAAAGCAATCAGTGTCATGAATAAATAATACTCCTAAGTTTCAAAGAAATCATTGCATAATAAAACATTGCAAACTATGATAGCGCGATTCAAGATGATTAATCACAATTTTTTTATTGACATACAGGACTAAATACGGCATAGAACAGGATGGTAAATTTTAGAACTTCATATTAACCTAGAACCCTAGATTATCCTAAATCGTTCGGCCTGGTTTTCAACTATGCCACAGCTTATTTACGCTAATGTTTAGCATACTAATTATACTTACAACTAAATAGATCAGTAGACTAAGATATCCGCTATAAAAATCTATATTTATTACGCTGCATTTAATTTATTTTCTAGATTTATTTTTAGACATCTAGTGAAACTTTATATCTTTAAAGAAACTGACATACTAGATATTAAAATACTGGTTGGTTACAATATTTACACACAACCTTAAAATAATTAGAACTGGGAATCAATTTCAAAAATAACGTCACATGTCGTTTGCAACCTAAATTTTTATCAACTTTTAATTTTTTCTTTATTAAATCCTATTCGTTATTAATAAATACCTCGTATGCGTCTGGTATTGTCTATAGCGTGATGATATGCATAAAACGTTGTAGTGATTCAACCTTAAAAGATAGACATATGCTGTCTGCTGTGAGACTTACTTTTTAAAGGTAACAATCCCGTATACATTGTTTTTGGACGCAACGGAAGCTCTCAAAAGATTTGTTTTTCTATTTTTACAATGTTTTTATTGATACTCCACTACTATTATGTTTATGTAGCCTTTATATCATCACGCTACAATCAACACAATAAAAAGACTTACTCGAATAATGGATTAGCCAACACGTGAATAATTTTTCAAATCGAACCATAAGTCCTAAGATTTGCGCATTCAACCAAACAAACTCTTCAGCTTTAGAATATCAGTAATTATGATGGAAAAGTATACTTACAAAAGTAAGTACGGTTTAATAACTGGTTTTTTAATTATACGCTAAGTAAATTTATACATTTACAATATCTGTTACGATAATTTAAAAGTCATAAGTGTTGAATTTTCAATTAATAACTAAAATATATTACAAACCATTACGACACAAAGTGTTTCTAACCACAATTGTGTTACAGTTAGACCCATTGTATGAGGACGACCAATGAAACCCGAAGCAAAATGTATGGTTAGGTGAGATTGGTCTTTGTGACTTGGTTTCATCTGAACGCTAACGAGCTGCTGGTACGGGAGTTGAGCACGAAATTTTTAACGGTTTTTATTGCAAGGCTTGCTTGTTTTTTAACCCGCTGGCAAATTAAACGGTACTGTATTTGAAAGAGTTTACGTTGCTGAAACAAAGATAGATGACAAAGTAAGACAAAGCAACAATTCAGCATGGTAACCCACACCATGGCGGTCTAGTGATGTTTCTGCATCATTGGACCTCCGGTCTCGCACTCACCAACGAAACAAGATAGCAGGAACGCTGACAGCGTTTTACGTAGATCTTCTGTGGGAGGGTAGTACCGCTCCAATCGAGCCGTTCCATTTATGTTGTTATAGATGGATAGAAAACTCATTATTTTCACACCATAATATTACAAAATTAGAAACAAGTAAGGTGGGTGACCCAAATAAAGCCTATGTCCAAATAAGGCCTATTTTTTAAATTTCAAATTTAGTGTCAGTTACTGGCTGTACATCTGCTCAACCTGCAGTAGCTGCAACGCTAAAGCAAACCTCAGTAAAGACTGCTTCTTTAACAGCAGATAGGCTTACGGAATTTAAACCAGAACGTCACGATAATAAACCTTCTTGGTCCAGCTTGTGAGGAAGATCGAATTGATGATATGCGACAATGTCTTACTTGTGGCGTTTGGTATCATGAGGTGTGTGTTGGATTCACACCCGCTTTGAGATTGTTTGAAAAAAAATATTAAAAAGGCTGATTAATATAGTAGTTTTACATGATAGAAACTCGTTATATCTGATTTAAGTAATTAATGTGATCTCATTAGATTTAATATAAGTATTGACAACGTTTTGTATTCATTAAGGAGTTGAATGTTTTCTTGTTTTTATGGAGGCTTTATTAAGACACTGGGTTCCCAATAACGCCTAAGTGACATTTTAGTTATTTGTGTTCACAAAAGTGTGATTTTTGTTTTTAAACCAATTTTGTTTCATTTATTACAAAGTTTAATAAATAAATATAAGTATTTCAAATTACCAGTGCATTGTTATTATAAACCTGCTAGTTAGATAATAAAAAAATTAAGGTAGGCCTTACTTGGGTCACCTTACATATAATGTAAAACAGAGTGTACAAAAAGTGGCCTTATTGCCTAAAGCCATCTCTTTCAGGAATCAAAATGTATGGAATGGAGAGACAGTGGTAGTTGTCGGTGCAATGAGTATTGAATTAATTATTGCTTATAAATTTGATGAACAATTATAAATATATATATATATGGAATGAAGGGGTTAAAGATTTAATTACGGTAAAGAACATCTCTATTTACCGTAATGAAACCGTTTAAAGTGTGGCAGGCATCCAAATTCAAAAAGGATCGTCGAGAGTACAAAAGCCGCAGGAAGGTAGCAAGAACAGCTGTCGCACAATCAATGGCACTATCTCTACAAGATTTCTATCACGAACTGGAAAACGCTAAAAATGAAAACTTTAAAATAGCTCTACATATTAAATCCAATATATACATCAAAAACTCTATACATCAAATACTTATAACAGCAAACAAGGATATCCACGTAAGACGGAAGGAGTTCTACGAGACGAAATGACAAACACTCGGTCAAAAAGGCCCTAAATATCCCTGACCGCCTACGAAGAAGAGTAAGACCACCCACCACCTGGTGGTCAAATATGTAGAAAGAGAATACAAGCCTACAGACAACCCAGAACAGAGATCTTTGGCGCAGACGTATAAAGAGACCCGACCTCAGCTAAACTAGGAAGAGGGGTGGACAAAGAAAAAGATCCAATGGCAATAATACGTTAAATGACTGAGTGACAAAAAAATAGGTGGTGCATATTGTTATATAGAGGAAATGTAGACTTCAGGATTTCATGAATGAGTTTATAGATTTCTAATTGAAATTAGTGTACATTTAATTCAAAGAAAATGCATATCATTTCGTTTTCCAGCTCCCGGTTCATCGTACGTGTGCAAAACCAAAATGACTTGTAATAGCCACGCACTGAATTCATTAATTGGAACAGACTAAGAGCAGATGTGCAATATCGACTGTGAAATTTTTGTAATTGTAAGAAAGGGTTCGAACGGACTAACCCAAATTTCTCACTCGTAGTTAGGGTCTATCCATATGTTACGTGTAGGGAACACTGTGTTCCTACCTACTGTATAACCGGAGGACACGTAATCTTGCAGTACCGTTTGGGAAATTAATTGCTAGGGCGTAGATGTTCTCTGTTTTAATTAACGTAACTGTTACTCGCATAATTAATGGTTACTTTTATGTCTATTTTTATCAGTCTTGGTATATTTTATTTGAGAAATGTGGACTCTAGCAGATTTTCAGTGAAATAAGAGATATTTATACAGAGATACTGGATGGACGATAGCGAAATACATCTTTGGTAGTGTCAATATTCATATACGTAGTGTAAATGCTTTCGCCTGCTAGCTAAGTAATCATTCAGAGTAGTTTTGCTTTTGCGATGTTTTAATTACAAGAGTTGGGGCTAGGGTAGATTCGGGATAACACATTAATAAAATACAAGTTCTTTGTTATCTGTGTTATACACAAATTGTTATTTACCTGATGTTTCGTACCGACTCATATAATCCATATAGTAACACCGCTTCTTATTGTTTTGGAATGAAATCTTGTTTATGAATGGTAGGAAGTGAAGTTGACTTTACTCCTATTAAACTTCACTCTTGTCAAGTTATGGCGCCGGGTGCCGAATTGAATAGTTGCGTATGCGTCGCGTGTAAATTTTTAAACTTGATTTGGCAGTCGATATTGTAAGCACAGTATGCTTTCGACTCGATCAAAATTGTAATGTATATCGCATTGGCCGTCTTGTTCCACGTGAAACGCCGAATTGTTTGTAATTCTGGTTAAATCTTGAATATAAACCACCCTTTGTAGTGTAAATAACGTGATTGACTTTCAGCTGTATCCACCGGGTGGTTTAAGTTCATTTAAGCCGCTTATAGCGATCATATGTCGCCTCAGACGTGGGCCTATGTGCCCAGCACATTCTTCACCGCAAAAACATCAACCACGGGGGTCAGGTCTAAAAGGGTTGAACACCTGATATTTCGAATTCATTATATCAATCATAATTTCAGGTGAACTGGTCAAAATCTAACCGCAGTTGATTATTATCATTATTTTAAATTTTGTTCGTAATATCGGTACTTTTATATATAATACTTACATTGAATGCCTTCGAGTATGTTTGCTGATTTGTTGTCAACAGAATTTTTAAGTGTATAACTTTTGCGAGACCAACAGCGTCACTAAAGCAAGTACGAATACAGTTGGTTGGTTGGAAACTTGGCATTAATGCCTGTCGGCGATCTCTATACGCTTTACTGAAAAACTACAGCCAAACCTTGCCTCAATAAATTTACCTTACTCCATCGGGTAGAGTATTTTTATAAGGAAGGCTATTACGTTCTGCTCTACTGAAAACCTACAATCTCAGTAATAGGAAGGATGTAGCTACTAAAGTAACTCAACTATTATAATAGACTAGATAGTAAAGTGTTTTTGGCACGAAAAACGAAAAAGTAAACAAGTTTTCACAGCGATACGGCAATGAAACGTAGTCATAACAAAAAAGTTACGTTATAAAAACGCAGTTCACGCACATTTATGTCCTTATTCTGTAAGATTCACCCTCCAATGCAGTGGTCATTAATTTGGCCACTATTGAAGTATCTAAATCATATTTATTGGCTACATGCGTATTTTGTATCTCAGCTAATGTTCTTGGCACCCTACCAGAAAGGAAAATTACAACTCAGTGGCACAATTTATAAGACCGTTATGAAGTTTTTTCCACATTTGTGTATTGTCGTAAAAGTTAAAAAACAATCATCTCCAGGTAATCATCAAAGTAGTGTGAAAAATAAAATGGCAGTCATAAGTACTGCCGAAACTAGTGAAAACTTATAACTTAGAATGTTATTTGTAAAATTAATGTTTAAAATTAGAAATTTCATAATGTTTAAATGAAAATTATCAACATCAAACATTAGCATGTCTGTGACGCGAACCCAAAGTTTTTCTCCTACCAAAAAGTGCTGAAGAAGCTAAGGAGCTAAAGAAGTTTTATTTCAAAAAAAATGTGACAGAAGCAAACTCCCATTTCTCTAGTTAATTTTTGTACAAAATATAAATCAATGCATTACAAATTAGTTTGTTAATCTATATAGCAAAAATATTTAATTCATTCATTTTAATCTTTCGTTATGTAGTTTTAGATAATAAAATAAATTAATAATAATTTTACACATTTCACACACGGCTGTCTGGTGACAAACCAGACAGAGCCTGTACTATAATAACCAGACAACTGATGAACATACTTATTTATTCCTAAATACATACAAATCTATACTAATATTATAAAGAAGTAAAGTTTGTGTGTTTGTTAAATTGTTGGGGGTAATCTCGGGATCTACTAAACCGATTTTAAAAATTCTTTCAGTGTTGGATAGTCCATTTATCGAGGAAGGCTATAGGCTATATATCATCACGGTAATACTAATAGGAGCGGAGCACCAATGAAGAATGTTTCAAAAACGGGGAAAATTTTCACGCTACGGGCAATTGAAGACGCAAACGAGGTTGCGTGGGTCAGCTAGTTGTAAATAAACTGGCTATCCCATAACACGCAACCACGTTTACGTCTCCTATTGTCCGTAGCGTACCCGTTTTTAAAACATTTTCATTGGTGCTCCGCTCTTATTGGTCTTAGCGTGATAATATATAGCCTATAGCCTTCCTCAATAAATGGGTTATCAGACACTGAAAGAATATTTCAAATCGGACTACTATTTCCTAAGATTAGCGCGGTCAAGCAAACCAACTCTCCAGCTTTATGTATTAGTATAATAAGATAACATCCAGACCACAGAGTAACTCGTGTACCGACACTGAACAAATCACCGTGTTCATCGCTCACTTATTTGTCCTGGTTAGGAATCGAACCCATGACTTCCGGCTTAAGAATCATGGTCACTAACTAGACCAACAGGCAAAAATATTAGAATCACGCCAATACACCTAACTTTTGTTTCCAAATTTCAATTATAGTTAAATTGAATTTCGCCCACGGCGGCACCAGCTAGACACGTTGACAGCCTTTCCAGATTAATTTAGCTGTTAGAAATTCGTTTAAACTTATGAATTTTTACTCAAACATAATTAATCTATTAGTGACTAAAACGCTACCAAGTCTCGACAAACATAATAATATAATTTATTCTATTTAGAAAACTTTACAAAAGCACATCCTTAAATTTAAAATTAGTTACGTTCTTTAGTCATGTCATGTTAACTTTTTAGTCACTTAAAGCTTAATTACATACAAACATACAAATTTAAATTAAGAAAACGCAAAAACTAACTCAGTTTTTCATAAACGTTGTTTAACTTCCTCGGCGGCGCAGTGGCAGTGTATACTGTGTAGGAGGTCTCGGGTTCGTTTCCTGGGTCGGACCAAATGTTTGTATGATTTACAAATATTTGTATCGGTGTATAGGTGTTTTCTATGTATATAAATATGTATGTTTTTACAAAAAAAGTTTATGTGTACTTATATCAGTTATCTAGTACCCACAATACAAGCTCTGCTTAGTTTGGGACTAGATGACGTTCCGTGTTAGATGTCCGAAATATTTATTATTATTTATTTATTAAAACTTTAAGCAGCGATGACATACAAAAATAACAAAGAACCGTTGCTTAGCGTTAAAAAACGTTAATGAATAAGAGGATAAATGTGTTAAGTTTAATTAAAATAAATTCCGACCTTGATTCTTCTTTTGATATAATTCGAAAATCAATTAGTGTCGCAAATTGTGAGCGTAAATCACTTTCTTATCATGTCTTACATCTTAATCTTATTATCTATTTATCTGGATAACGTTAGCACTCAAGGACTTGCCGCAATTATACTACACTAAGGCTCCTTGAACCAATACTTTTATAATACAAGAAAATAACAAATGTTAATGACAATTGAATAAGTTTTTTCGTACAATTTTATCTTTTTATTTTCTTTGTATTTGTAAATTTCTTATACTAATCTGTTATATATTGTTTTAGGTAATTTATTACGTAGGTAATCTGCAAGTACTTCAAAAAAACATCAAATGAAAACTCCCTTCTAGAAAGCACTAAAAATCGTAAAATAATCTGTCCCTACTTAAATTACTATGCGACAATTCTTGTCTATGCCTAATTGTTTATTCATTTAAATAAAAGTAGTATGAATGTGCGCTAGGTACCTTAAATCTGATTAAAGGTATCTAAAATATGTTTGAATTATATTAAAACGTCGCGGGGCTACTGTTCAAGAAAAGCTAGAGACAGAATAGAATGGAAACAGCTGGAAGAGGCCTATGTGTCACAGGACACGCTGATCATTGAACCGGAGAAACAGATGTGTTAGTTTATATGTTAGATTAAATAATATTGTGTACATTGTGTTTAGTTTCAGCGATAAAGGCTTAACAATAATAATACATTTAAACGGAGCAGGCCACTGGTAACGGGTAATTTAGGTGTATTCCACATTCCTACATTCAGAAACATTAGGTAACGTTATCACTAAATGATGGTACATAAACAAATATGATTCACATTTATCAGATTGATGTCTTGCGGAAAAGATGGAGGGTGCCGCGAAGCCCTTAATAAACAATATACTCGTATTTCGTGTGGACGTACAATCAGACTGAGCAACGTCACATTTGATATAAAATTTTAGGGACAATAAAACAAACCAATAAGAATATGGAAGTTTAAATAAAAGACAAATTTTGCCATACCAGAATATAATCGATTTCAGTCTATCTCAATCTCAATCCAGTTCAACATAAACCCATACTTCCACCCACACATTTTATCTATAAAATATTAATATGATATTTTCAATGATTATATTCATGAAAGAATAAATACAAATAAGAATGTGATACATTTTTTTAAAGCTAAATTTATTTAAAGTTAGCAGTCATCACGATCTGCGGTCTAAGAATATTATTTTCTATTACCTCTTTGTTGCAGTTTCAAATCAATCTTAAATTAATTTCCTTATCCGTGCGATAATAAATTCAGTATATTTGTAGATTAGTTCTGCTCTTAGCCTTTGTAAGACCCCTGAACCATCCGTAATAAAAACGTTTTAGGGGTGTTTGCGGATTAGCGTGAGCCGACATGACTGTAGGGAAGCCGTGAAAGGCAGTGTCAGAATAAAGTATGGAATAAAATTCATAAAACAATCAGTGTCTGACAAAATGATACGTAATTCAATGAATTTTATTCAATTTTGTGTAGAATTTTGCGTGTGATCATTTTTTCTATTGAGGGCTTTTATTATCCAATCAAAAAATTAGAAAGCCTTTGAGCTTTCCGTGAATTCAACGTGGCGGGTTCATCGAGTGATAGATTAGGGTAACCACGGAGAAATAGCTGCAACAGATAATGAGGCTTGCGACCCAATAATAAGTTACAATTTACACAGATTTTAGTTTGTGTAGATAATCTTATTTATATTTGAATCAAATAGTGTCAACACCGATGTCTACCATAACAGTATTTATGACTTTCCAATTCTATTCCACTGAGTGCCCAGTAATATGAATTTCAAAGTAACACAAAATATAATATCAAAATGGAAGCCGCCTCTGAAACTTTTAAATCAAATAAATGTCAAGATTATACATTTAGCTGTACGTTGTCAAACTGAATTATCATATCATGTACACTGCAAACAGTACACTGAGTACATCACTGTACTGGAAATCCCATTTTGAAAATAAGATAGGGTTATAATAAAATGTTGTTTATCGATAGTTGCGTATCGTTTTAATCTTTCTTCTTGTTTTTTGTTTAAATTTCAATTATTAGTATGAATAAACTGTTTGATTAAACTTTTTGATAAAGTTGAAATAATCAAAAAATGTAAACTTCACGGGTGGCGTAGGGGTTAAAGCGGTCTGATTGTTTTGAGCCTGTGTAATCTTCGTCCGTTTCATGTAAGTTTGTAGTGCAAAAGTTGACTTTAAATAACTCTCCTTCTATCGCAGTCAGCGCAAGCGCTATTTCACAGCGGTTTCCTTTGAGGCCGTGGTATCACTCCGGTCGAGCCGAACCAAAGTAAAGCAGCGTACCCATACAATATGAGATATTATATTTACCTGTCCTTCGCATGTCAATCTATTGACTTAAATTATTTATATCACCATTCAAGTAAGCACTTGAACACTGATACAAATATTCATTTTTTTTTTACAAAATACCTCCTTAAACTATAAATTTATACAATATTAATTTCCTCCCAAAATTATAAACAACATTACTAACAAGACTTTGTACATCTTGTTTATCGAGAAAAATGAAGGCTTAGTACTGAAATAATAGGGTTGTCAGTGAGGGTCCTCGTATTACGACCCTTGGCATATACTGGGAAGGTAACTAACAACATATATTTTAATGTCACTCGACCCAAGCTGTACAAATAACATTACTAGCGACTGTCAGTATACTCTAGACCCCTATTGTGTGGAATGAGACTTGAAATAGGTATATAGTATATTTGGTTGTACAATGTACACGTAATACACAATGTACACTTGCATGTACACATGCGAATGATACATCGTAAAAAAACAACGAACAGGGCTTTGTTTAAACATATTTTATTAAGTTATTTTTATGTAAAGAAAACAGACAGATTGCGGACGAGACGGTAAGCACTTGTATCGTCACCGCTTGGTAGGGGGGCTTAGCTCAAACAAAAGCAAGGTATTTAATTTCTAAAATCTACTAGCATTTGTCCGTGGCTCCTCCCGCATGTATGTTGGTTATCACGATAAGGAGTAGCCTATGTCCTTCCTCAAATATCAAGGTATATCCACGCCATAGTTCATAGAAATCTGTGCAACGGTTTAGCCGAGACCGAGTTACTTTCGAGTTTATAATACATATTAATATGGATAAACTAGTGAGTAGGTATAAATCGTGTTATTTTATAGGTAGGTATGGTTGATTAACAATGATTGATTGGGTATTCAGTATTTGTAGGTACAGTAAATACATTTTATCCATTAATCACGAGCCAGGTTTTGTTTAGATTTCATTCTCTTCAAGAATAAATACCATCAATCTTTTTGACGTTTGTCACCACAACTTTCCCGCCTGCCAATTGTTTAATCAAATTTGCCCTTAAACTATAGACTTTCTTGAAAATAATTTGTACTTTATTTATGAAAAGCTAATGTGTATTTATTTGCTAAGCTATTACGCTAATGTCTTAACTTATGTATGGATCATCATGTAATTTTGCATGCACACTTTTATGGGTACGAAAAATGAACTAATAAATTAAGGTTTTTTTATGGTATAGGCATAATGAACATATTCTACGAACTGCTTTATCTATCTATTTAAGATTAAAATATAAGTTTTCTACCATTTATAGGCTTCTTACAAATGCTTATCATATCTTATCCTTTCTCTACATATTCTAATCGAAACTAAATTTGTATTTGTAATATGAATTTATATCTCTTATTTGACAAAAAAACTGTTTGTAATGTTTCTTACCATTTTTATGAAATGTGAGAAAAGATAGAAGTGATTACAGAAAACTGTTTTCTTAAAATACCTATCGTAACGTTGTTTATTTTGACCTTTGTTCATAAGTGTTTTCTTGTTATGTCTCTTGACACTGATTACCGTCATTACTGGGCTTCTTCGTAAAATTACTTATTTCGATTTAATAACGAAGGTAAAGTACGTTTTTGTGTTTTCTTAATTACATTTTGGAAAACTTTGGAAGACAAAGTTAATTTAGATTTATACTTGTCTTACATTTACACTAATGAGACGAATGAATTTGTGTAGGTAGGTATAACTGGAGATATAATTAGATAACACAAATGCTCTTTTAGAGTCAGAACCTACGATCGTATCACATCACATTACATCAACAGCCTTTAACAGCCTACTGCTTGACATAAAACTCTCCTTATCGACGTTGGCAAGAAAACTATATTACAGAGTGTCCACTAAATCTCATTGCTGTAATGAACAAAACATTATTGCAACAACTATATGCCAAACCAATGCAGGTAGGCGCTCCCCAATGTATCGCTTAGTTGAATCCTACAACACTTATTTCAATTGTATCGATATTGTAGAAAGTGAAAATATGTGCGCGAGAACTTCTACTGTGCGATTCAGGATTTATAGTTTATTCGTGTTGTACGTTGCTGCGTAATTCAGTGTGTCTGCGGTAGATGGCGCTTTAGTATGTTGCTGTTGTGCTGTGTGTGGAAGTTCCCATAATATAATGGCTATGCGTCCAGGGATATTTAAGAGATTGTGGTCGGAGAGGCTAGCGTGGCTCTAATTTCTAGATTTAAGATTTTTCCTGCATGCTTTATGTTGCATTTAATGTTTGTTTGTATGTATGTAACGTGAGATGACCCTTTGTTGCTTGCACACACTGTTTCTCATATGACCCAACTATAAAAATGTATTTGTTAATATGTGGTAATTTGTTAAATTAAAGATATTCCATTAGAATGCTAAAAATACAATAACTATTATATTTTAACTAATTAACACCTTATAATTTTAAAATATCATATGTTATTCTGATGTATAAGCTATATTATTGTAAAGTTTCATCAAAATCCATTCAGTAGTTTTTGCGTGAAAGAGCAACAAACATACTCACTTACATACTCACAAACTTTCGCGTTTATAATATTAGTAGGCCTTATAAATATCATATATACAACGTATTCTTACTTCCTACACTAAATCTCGCATCAATTTAAATATTCAGAAGTTCTTAATACCTTAGTGGTCTGCTTATTTAGAGGTTTTTCAGATCACCGCTTAAACAAATCTGTTGACTAGTTTGTAGATTTATCTATATTAATCCATCACAACCGCATGCAAACTTTGTAATTTTCATTTATCGATAACGTCAGAACCGCGTTCTTAGTTATTAATAAGTATCATAAATTTATCAGTTCTGTAAATATTTATACCATACCTGTATCAGCTAATATTAAACTTGACTGTTGCATACTGTCATCGTATCGTTCGATTTATGGAGTTTTATATTTGAACGATATGTTATTTATTTAGTAATAAATTCAATTCAAAATTCAAAGTTTTTTTTTTTTTTTTTTTTTTTCTTTTTTTTTTTTTTTAAAAGACAACTCCCGCACTAGGAATATACATCCTGTGTCGCGGGGGACTTTACAAACATACATGTAACGGACACAAATAACACCCAGACTCAGGACAACATTTTGTGGATCACACAAAGTGATGTTTTTTAAAGTTTAAAATCCTTTAAGCGGAAGCTATACAGCACAGCTTCACTTAAGTTGGCAAAGAGATATAATAGCCACATATTAACAATATATACATACATATTTATAAATAAGTATAAAAAATTGAGGTATGTAAATAAATCTATGAGGGCTATGTACTATTTTTTTAAACAACATTGCAGGTTAACTTATTCTATCGTTTTGCCTTTAGTCGTATTAAAAATAATGACGTTTTTCCTTATTTACTTATAAGAATATAACTGTAAACAAGATGCGTAAGAAATGACAAACAATTAAAGAATAATTTAATTGGGATATCTATAGGTTTTAGGTAAATGACATCAACCGATAATATGGATTATCAAAATCCATGATAATCGAGACTAAACTCTAATCTGAATCTTATGCATAGTATTAATTGACTATTTATCAATATAGATAACCGTGGAATGTCATACATAGGAATTAATTATTTATCTATGGGTTTATGTTTTTATGTAGCAAAAGGAACATGAGTATGAAGTAAATTAACACTGTGGACACACAGTGTTTGTAACGCAGTCTGTTACAGTGTTTGACTGCACACTGCACAGTTGAAGCGGACGCCTGGCCGTTATGGGTCCGATCCGCAAGCAGGGCAACACTTTATGTAATCAACAAGTTCTTATTTCTTGGATGTTCTTTGTACCTGTTACATGAATGATTGTAAAGTTGTTTTATACTTAAGATTTGTGAAGAACTTTGAAGAGTAATATCTATTTCTTCCATGAGATAATATCCGAGTCTTTACTTGTGAAAACCAGTTATTGACGCGATATAAAAAGTACGAGTATATTATAACTAAAATACAACCAAATAACAAAACAATCCTTGAATATGGAGACTTTGGAACTGTCTTCAGGTCAGTACAACACTATTGGCAACTATTGCTATGAATATTATATTGCATTACATAATATATATTCGAATTGAGATTTTCGAGTAGTACCTACCAAATACTCGTAAAATATTTATTATTCGTGGAGCCGTCGTTTTCTGTTCGACACGCTCCGTTGAATCTTAAGCGTTGACTACATATATGCAAAATTATATTTACTTAACTACGGGAGTATTTGCTTACGTACAAATATTATATCAAAACTTTATTTACTCAAAAATGAGTTAAACGAAAATAGGTACTTTTATATAATATAAAGATAGATATAGACGGAGAGAAAGAAATATACACAATACGACCTTCAAGAAAAGAGCGTACTCCTTCTTAAAAGGCCAGCAATGCACTTGTGACGCCTCTGGTGTTGCGGGTGTCCATGGGCGGCGGTAATCGCTTTCCATCAGGCGATATGTCTGCTCGTTTGTCTCTTATTAAATAAAAAAAACAGACAGTGACATTATATGCAACGATTTTTCCTAAGTTGACGATTTCAAACATTTAACTCTAACAAGCCGCGGAAACTTCCTCGAAGCTTTTACAGTTCTAGAGGTTTTTTTTTTTTTTATTGTATAGGGGGCAAACGAGCAGACGTATCACCTGATGGTAAGCGATTACCGCCGCCCATGGACACCCGCAACACCAGAGGCGTCACAAGTGCGTTGCCGGCCTTTTAGGAAGGAGTAGGTACGCTCTTTTCTTGAAGGTTTGAAGGTCGTATCGGTCCGGGAACACCGCAGGCGACAGCTCATTCCACAGTTTTGCTGTGCGTGGCAGAAAATTTCGGGAAAATCGCACAGTTGTGGACTGCCAACCATCTAGAGATGATGGGGAAGAAATTTCTTTTAATAACTTTATGAAAATTAGTCTCCATTAAACTTGAAATTAAGATGTCGTGTTCTTTTTAGTTTGCACTTTGCACTTTGCACGGACACTGACAGTTTAAGTATACGGAGAGCTACCACCTCTATTCACCTCGTGGCTGTCGTAAGAAGCGACTACAGGAGAATATTGTGCGGCCTTCTCAATTATCCAACAGCGACGGATTTATACAACAAAGTTATCAATATGTACATTTGATAGCATTATTGAGGACAATGATTGGACTCCATATTAATAGGTATGATACCATATATCACAAGTATATTGAGGTTAATATCCATCTTTAGTTTCTACTGTGAATGTAGGTAGTTATTAAAATGTAAACAAGCGTATTATTTATAAGCTTTTGCCCGCGTTTGTACGCATACATTTTGCCGATCTATTCAGCGATCCCATGGGAACAGCAGTATTTTACTTTATGAAAGGTTGGTGCTTTGTGTAATATCCAATACATATAACATATGCAAATATTTGATGATTGGTCGAGTAGTTCCAACATGAAAGCGTAACTAAGCGAAATTCTATATTAAGATAAACAGTTAAATTTGCTTACACAGTACGAGTATTAGTCTTAAGCTACATATGTGTGTGTGGTATGGCGCTAGAAAACAACTATAACAAATAGCCAACTTTATAGATGGTGTAGTAGGTGCTAATGTAGTGTATGATGTTTTCCTAGCTGATTACGGCCACGGCGGCCACACAAATGATATTATAGTGCACTAGTGTGTGTGCAAACACAGGTGCACACCCTGTTCCCTCTCTCTCATAATCCGATGGGACTGTTAACCGACACGACCGAGTAGAGATTAAGCGCAGAACCGACAGCTTTGCGTGCTCTCCGAGGCACCGGGTTTCAGACCCCAACTTCGAAACTCCGAGCTGTTATTAAGTATTTATATAATCAGAAAAACTCAATAACACATTTGGCCCGATCCAGGATTCGAATCCAAGACCTCTTGGCAGTCGTATACGTCAACCGCTAGATCAGTGAGGCAGTGGTGTGTGTGCATATAGTGATAACGATAACAACATTTTTTTTTCGACGGTAGGTGTAAAAAAAGTATAGACGTATTTGTAAATCTCGGAATTTAATTTAATTGTATTTATTGTACATTTTGCCTAATTCTATATCTTTGGGCAAGTAAATATAGTTTAAGTGCTGGTAGTCACGTTAGGTATACATTTAATGTGACAATAACCCACTTCATCCACACCACCTGCCGGTCCATCGCTTTGTAGTGTTTCTTAATAAATTTCACCTTATAACCGAGGATGTCGCAACTTAGTGAGATATTGTCGGCGCAGAAGACACTGGAGGAGACATTCACTAGAAAAATGTGTAATCTTGAGGCTCAAATTCAGAGTGCAGGCCCTGCCAAGGATACTGTGGCCAAGGTTGCGGAGGAGTTCCGAACATTTCGGGAGTTGGTCTTCTCCATGTTGGGCCTGCTCCGGACACAAATTAGCGAATGCTGCAGACAGATTGACATCATAGAAACCAGACAGCGGCGTAAGTCACTGATCTTCTTGGGTGTCGAGGAGGCTGAGAGGGAGGACTGCAGGGGAGTCGCACTTCAAGTCATCAACGGTAGGATGGGCCTCAAGGATGTATCTGCTTCCTCTATTAAGATATGCCATCGACTTGGAGTGTTGAATAAGGAACATCAGCGGCCTATACTTATTAAGTTCTCGACTGTGGACGACAGATCGGCAGTATGGAGGGCCAAGTCGGGACTTAAGGGTTCTCCTATAACCGTCAAGGAGTTCCTGACAAGGAGCAGGCAATCTGTCTTCGCAAGGGCTAGGCTGCATTTTGGTGTCTCCGCTTGCTGGACTCAGGACGGTACCATAGTCATCAAAACCCCTGGTGGTGTCCGGAACAGGATTACGACCATCGACGAGCTGAACTCGCTGCTGGTGAAATATCCACAAGCGGAAAGGGCTTCCACGAAACCTGGTAGTCGGACAAGTGAGGTCAGGTCTTGTAAATAAATTCCTTTTAGCGGTGACACTCCGATAATAGTGAAATTTAACTTTAACATAATATTAAATATTAATATTTGTTATTTACTGTTAAAAAGGTGGCATCCCTTTTCGAAACACATTATTTTTAATCGTTTTCATTAACTTACATTTATTATCATTATTTTCAATATATACTGTTTCTTTGTTTACTTTTACTTGACGTTTTGTGTGTTCATTTTAAATCATTCAATCATTTCGGTCGCTGCCGTTCGAATACACTGCGCGATAACTACAATTTTTGCATCAAAAATGTTATTAGTCGGAGGCGCCGACATTCTCGTTGCACTGTTGAGAACTAGCGATCTGTATTTTATATTTTTGTTTTTTTTTGTTATGTTTCAACTTTTTCTAGTGATGTAAGCTGGCGGGTGGTGCAGAGATATAAGCTGTGTACCAGAACATCTGCACGTAATTTTATTAATATATACCTATTATATACTAGTTAATATATAAATATATTTATATTTTTATTTTTTGTCTTAGTCAAATTTATTAACAGTTAATTGTGTTCATGTCCTCAGATAGCGAGTGTTATGTTTCTGCTTATGAATCTGAACCTTCTTTATGTGATGAAAGCTTCTCCTCCATAACAGATACCCTAGGTAGTGTTTTACGCAGTACGTTTATAAATAATAAAAATAGCCATCTATTAAATGTTTGTCATCTAAATGCCCAAAGCATTCCTAGCCACTTTGCTGACTTGTACGAGGCGTTTTGTGATGCCAATGTTCATGCCGTCCTGATCTCTGAGACTTGGCTCAAACCACATCTTCTCTCCACCTCCTACTCATTACCTGGCTTTATTCTTATTCGAAATGACAGAATAGGGAAGAGAGGAGGTGGCGTAGCTATTTATCTACGTAACGACTTTCCCTATAGAATTCTATCATCTTCTTCTTCTTCTGCTGAATTCTTATTTTTAGAGGTTTGTGTCCAAGGCGCTAAAGTCGTGCTTGGGGTTGTTTATTGTCCCCCCTCTAGTAACTATTTCACTGATTTCGAAACAGTTCTCGAATCGCTGGGTGCGGAGTATACTCATCATATCATCATGGGTGATTTTAATACCAATCTCCTAGCCCTAAACTCCAATCGTTCCTGTAAACTCCAATTCCTTCTTGAATCGGTCAGCCTTCATGTTCTGCCATTACATGCTACTCACCACAATAATGTCGGCGAGGACACTTGGCTTGATTTAATCATCACTTCCAATCCTTCCCTTGTTTCCTCTCACGGTCAACTTGACGCTCCCGGATTTTCACATCATGACCTGATTTTCCTCTCCTACGTCCTCAAACCACCAAAATCCAAACCTAAAATCCTATACAGGCGTTGCTTTGGACGGTTGGACATCGACAAATTGAGTGATGATGCATCACATATTGATTGGTCATCTCTGATCAATTCCACTTCTGTCGACGACAAGGTGCATGTCTTTAACGAAGTAGTCACTAAACTATACGACACTCACGCACCGGTTAAAAAGGTTACAATGAAGCGATCGCCGGCACTATGGATGACTGAGGGTATTCGGCGCGCCATGAGACGTCGCAATCGGGCGTTTAGGACCTACAAGGGGAACCGTGTCGAAGTCAACTGGGGATTGTATAAGTCTGCGAGAAATCGGTGTAACCAGATGATAAGGAACGCCAAACGCCGCTATATTCTTGAAAATATTTCCTCTTCCTCTCCTGCTGACATCTGGAAGTTCCTTGGAACTCTTGGTATCGGCAGAACGCAACATGTAGACTTTCCACAATCAATAAGCCTTGATTCACTTAATCAACAATTTACCACCTCTCTCACTTTGGACAGTCTATCTGAACTTCAAGCTCATAATTACATCAATAGTCTACCGCGTCCTAACGTAAGCCCTTTTAATTTCAGTCTGGTTACAGAAGGAGAGGTTAGGAAAATCATCCTGTCTATAAAATCCCAAGCGATTGGGTGTGATGGCATTAGTCGGAGAATGATCACAACACTGCTAGTTCACCTCCTTCCCGCTATCTCTCATATAGTAAACTTCTCCCTCATGTCAGGCACATTTCCTTCTCTGTGGCGAAGAGCGTATGTGCGTCCTTTACCTAAAACTCCTAATCCTTCTCTTCCAACTGATTTTCGACCAATATCTATCCTTCCTTTCCTGTCCAAGGTGCTAGAGGCCTGCGTCCACAAACAGTTCTCCCACTTTGTTTACAGTAACAGCTTACTCAGTCCTTTCCAGTCAGGGTTTCGACCGGGCCATAGTACAGTTTCTGCTCTTCTTAAAGTAACTGGCGACATTAAGGCGGGGATGGAGAGTACTAAGGTTACACCGGTAGTACTAATTGACTTTTCCAATGCCTTCAATACCGTCAGTTATGAACTCCTCCTTACTATCCTATCCTTTATTTCAGCCTCTCAAGAAGTACTGGACTGGTTTTCCTCTTACCTTCAAGATCGTCAGCAATCTGTCAGAGTAGAAGATTCCTCTTCTGGCTGGCTTGGTCTTGCTGCTGGCGTTCCTCAAGGCGGTATTCTTTCACCTCTCTTATTTTCCATCTTTATTAACCTTATTACCCTTAGACTTCAGTGTTCCTTCCATCTATACGCCGATGACTTGCAGTTATACCGTCAAACGGAGTTGTGCAATGTGTCGTCCGCGGTTTCGGCCCTTAATAGTGACCTGGCAGCCATTAAACACTGGTCGGATATGTTTGGGGTATCGGTAAATCCGACTAAATGCCAGGCTATTATCGTCGGGAGTAACCGTTCTATAAACCAGATCGACCTTGCTTCACTTCCACCACTTACTTATGACGGCATGGTTATTCCATACACTGAAAGTGTTAAGGACCTCGGACTGTATATTGACGCAACTCTTAATTGGCGAAAACAAGTTGCTTCCGTGTGCCAGAAAGTTACAGGTTCTTTGCGCGCTCTCTATGCACTTAAGAACTTCCTTCCATCAGAAACTAAGGCAATGCTTGTTCAGACCCTAATATTCCCTATAATCGACTATGGTGATATGTGCTACTTCGACCTGAATGCAGATCTGCTCAATAAACTTGACCGTCTTCTCAACAATTGCATTCGATTTGTTTTCAATTTACGCAAATATGATCACGTGTCTCAGCATCGCTCCCATTTGAAATGGCTACCGATTCGCCAACGTAGACAGGTACGAGCATTAACCACTCTATATTCTTTACTCTCTTCTCCAAGTTCTCCTTCCTACTTAACTAGTCAATTACAATATTTAGGTGCAAACCATGTCAGAAGCCTTAGATCTTCAAACAACATACTTCTCCACTGTCCCACTCACCGCTCTGACTTTGTACATTCTACTTTCTTGGTACAGTCAATTCTGTTATGGAACGCGCTTCCACTCGAGATCAGGATGGCAAAAACTCGACAAACGTTCAGATTTCTAGTGCGGAAACATTTTCTAAACAGTTTATCAGATTCATCTTAATTTTATACTCTCCCTCTTGAATTAGTATTATATGTATTTAGGTATGTAAATAAATTTATTTAGTAGTATGTATTATTATTTTTATGTATATATGTGTATGTATATGTATGTATATGTGTGTGTGTATATATGTATATATTTGTGTATATAAGCTATATGTATGATATCTTTACCTACATTTCTATTTTCTGTGCATCTACCATGTTTGGCTCTGCATCGCCCTAAGGTCGACTGTTAGAAAATGCCTACGGCATTAAGTCCGCCTCTGTACATTTGTGCATAAAGTATAAATAAATAAATAAATAAATAAATAACACACACAGTGACAGCGGAAACAAAGTTAATGTCCAGAAATTTAATGTATATTTCTTAAAGACTTTGACAGTCTATCTAATCATTAATGATGTAAGGTGGTAATTGATTCAGTTTGTTATAATCACAAATTGATCACGACATATTACCTATTATTTTTTAATGATATTTTATACAAGGCACAGTAATGTTATAAATTCGAAAGTAAATACTATGTCTGTCTGTCTGTTACTAAGCCATCAATCACATTTGGCATGAAGATACTTTGATTCTAGAGGCTAAACAACTCTTTACTACGATAACCGACGTACACGCGGGCGGAGCAGCGAGCAGAAGCTAGTTAATTATATTTAGTAAAACGTAGCATGGTCGAATACAGAAATATTCATTTCGATATGCACATCACATCTCCTTAAAATCATCTCAGAATATTCATAATATACTACTCAACTATACTCACAACAAATTTTTAAAAGACAGTAAGTAACAGCAAAAATCCTCTCAAATTTAGCTTTAATATATGTACACAACAAAAGTGTCCAGATATCAGATATTCACATTTTTTAAATTCGGTGACGTTTTGACATAACAGAAAAATATTCACGAACATATCTCGCGTCTGGTAACCATTAATAAATGATAGCGTCCTTTGCACCTATTTCAGGAGACGGATGGGGCTGTCCGAACTTGGGAATCTGATTACAGGATGAATGTATCACCCTGTATCAACCCGTACAGCTTACGTCATATTTCATACATATTCAATGATATATATGTTAAAATCAGAAGTCAGAAACTACTCGTTCGGTACTGGAAATGTGTGTAAATGTAAATCTGTAAGCGTGCTTTATACTTTATCGGAATGTCTATTACACGAATTTGGACTTAATGCGTTTGCTGACGTATTAAGAATATAGAGTCCCACCACCCCTTTTCGTCCCATGGGTGATATAAAGAGGCGACTATAAATAAATAAATCAATATTCCGGGCATCTAATACACAACGCCATCTAGTCCCAATCTAAGCAGAGCTTGCGTTATGGGTACTAGACAACTGATATAAATACTTATATGCTTTTTTTTGTAAATACGCACATATTATACATAGAAAACACCCAAACTCCGAAACAAATATTCGCAGATCATACAAATATTTAGTCCGATCCGGGCATCGAACCCGAGACCTCAGGCTTAGCAGTCGCATTCGCTACCACTACGCCACCGAGGCACTTAATACGACTATAAGAGCAAACTAAGTAAGACAACATCACTGCGAAGAGAATGAAAACTGGAAACGAGCCCTATACGAACTCGTCTAATTGGCATGGTATAGTAGACCAAAGCTACCACTTTAAGGAAAGACCTATGTCCAGCAGTGGACTATTAAAGGTTGTTGATGTAAGTTTATGTGTTTAGTAACTTGAAACTCGCGGGTGTCCGCAACTCGACGACTTCAGTGCGCCTATTTTGCGTGGGAACCATGTGTTTGGTAACTCCTCAGTAATTCTTAAATATGCAAAGAGATCCAGAGGTTTTCTCATTGGATTTCATCAATCAAATTTTACTAGGCCCTATCCATTTCATCCCACCATGGATTTTCAGTCATTCAAAAGTGAGATCTAAAAACAAAAAACACATACGATTACAATTTTTATTTGCTGATTGGACCAACCGTTGTTTTACCCTGTTGACTTATTTAAGTAAGGCTGATTCGTGCAAATAATATACATAAGTACATGTTGATGTATACTTTAATTATTCAGGTTGCGGTAGACCTTGATCCGACGAATGGACGTAGTTCACTAATTATTAACATTTGAGGACGAACCCTATGTTGCTCTCTATCAAAGTAAAGCTAGCGAAATATTTAATTTCAAATCATGGGAACCCGTTTCGGTAAATATTTCATGATTCTAATACAGATAATCTTTATAAAACATATTCTATAAATATATTTTAATACGTTCATTGTACCTTTACTGTCCAATTTTATAAAAATGAAATGAATAATATATATTTATTAATCCAAAATTAGGTACAGTTTTCTTTGTATACAAACAGTATTTGCCATAGTTATGTACACTCTAATAGTCAGGCTCTGGCATCCACAGTAAGATTAAACTTGTGTTGTGGATACCAGTCACTCTCTCAACTAAAGAAAATTTACACTTATAATGCGCTTACTTATTCAAACTACATATTATTCGTCTTTTAACGTGCGAGCATACATGCATGTGTGAGAATTGAAATAAATTTGCGTCAGGCATGTGTGTTTATATTTAGTGTCTGTATGTGTGTGTGTGTGTGTGAGTATGAAGGGGAAATATTACAAAAAAAGCATACAAAGATTGACTCTACAATACAAAAAATTGTAGAAAATCACACAATTATTATTTGACACTTATCCTTAACCAATTACAAGATACAAACGAAAGAGAAAGAAGAGAAAAGTTTAAAATCTATGCAACGCCAAGCAGTAACATATGGACAAGGATTGGTTTATCAGAGTGATAAATTCTTTGTAAGAATTTAATTAAAATATATAAGAAAAACATGAATAGGCGGTGTTCTTGCCCCCTAATCCATACGTTATTTTACGTTGTAAATGATACTTTTATGGTTATAACCGCAACGATAGATATATTACGTAACTTCGATATCTATATCGAACTTATTGGATATTTAACAAGATGGTGTTAATTTCACACCACCGGCTGTCATCTGCGTGAAGTTTCTCACCCACTCTGCCCACGCTCCGTAAGGTTTTGTATCAAATGTCAAGACATCAAACGGATATTATAACTTAACCTTTGTAACCCTTTTGTAGTTATATTGATTAACTTTTCTGTAAGAATAATTTTAATCATAAATATGTTCGTACAGTTTTAAGTTATTATAACACAATAACAACTGCAACAAACGAGTCTAATGAAAGTTACTCCTTATATCATCAGCTATCTGCCAGTGTAAATATCGTCAAAATTGGTCCAGCCGTTCCAGAGATTTGGTGGGAAAAACTGACAGAGAGACAGAAAAAAAAAATTCTGATTACTTTCATATGCGTATATGTAGTAAAATTCTGTTAATTTGAAATTATAAACATTTATTTGTTTGAGATTTTAATAAATTTCTAATAAGTTCGGAAGTTCTAAGATAACAAACATAAAAAATTCAGTCGAATTAAGAACCTACTTCTTTTTTGAAGTCGGTTTAAAAAATTAACTATTTCAATTGAAAAGGTTATGCATAAAAGTTAAAAATTGTCCGTATGTCCGTAGATCACAACAAGGTATAAATTAAATAGCTCTATAATTTGCTCATAATTAGTCTTAGGATGGATATCTATGATTAGACTAAAGTAAATAAATAACGGCTTAGCATTGCACAAAAAAAAATTAAGAAAAGGTACTTAAGACATAATTTAAGCGATGACTTGAAGAATAGACGTTACTGATGAAGGTACCTTCAAAATATTTTAAACTTTGAAGAGAATCAAAATTCATAACCCTGAACTTCCTCCTGGCAAACTTCTTTACGTTTATTACATATGCAGTGACACGACCTCAAATTCATCCTTCGTACCCGTTTACAGGGTTAATTAATCAGCCAAAAGTCCAAACGAAAATTGCACATGTTGCTCGAACAAATTTATGTGTTGAAATTAGGTGTTCGAAGTGTCAGAGGGTTTAATATTGTTTTGGAAAGTGGTTTAAGGGAGTAAATATACAATTTGCCACTTGAAATATTTCTTAAACACAAGGAAGTTATAAATTAAAGAACATCTTTATTCAAAGTACGTCACGGTTTATGTCTCTTTTTGGTAAGTAAGTGTATTTCATATTCATTACTAAACTCTTTTAAATGGAGTAATACCAGAAAGTGTTCGTGACGGCAAAAAATATTCTGTAGATGATGTTATAATTATGTTTAATTTTATCGCTATTGGATATAATGGTCATTTATCAATGAACCTATCGCCGTGCACTGTTGAACGAAGGTCTCCCCCAAGTAGCGTCAACTATCCCGGACTGAGGCAGACCGCATCCATCCACTGTAAACCACCGTCTTTACATCGTCGGTCGATCATAAAAGATATAAATAAATAAATAAAATAACTATTCCGGACATCTAGTCCCAAGCTAAGTAGAGCTTGTGTTATGGGTACTAGACAATTGATATAAATACTTACTTATAAACTTTTTTTTTGTATATACATACATATTATAAAAAAAAACACCGAAACTCCGAAACAAATATTTGCAGATCATACAAACATTTGGTCCGACCCGGGAATCGAACCCGAGAGCTCCATCTTAGCAGTCGCATACGCCACTACTACGCCACCGAGGCAGTAAAATGTATTATTTCTAGTTGGTGTTAATTATTTTTGTAACGAATAGAAGACGGAAGTCTTCCATTTATTGTTCCTCCTATCGTTTACACGAATTTTTAATTAAAATTTTAGTTTTTTCCTTTGGGTTTATTTGAATCGATAAGTTACATAATTGCGGAGAGCGCTTGTGTAACTGATTGTCGTCTTTAGGTAAAATTATTAAGAAAAAATGCGGCTTAAATTCATTTACAACCAAGTTTTTCTTATGGTGACAAATTAAGAATATAGTATGTCGTTATTCCCATTCATCTCTTTGGTGTCGTAAGAGGTAATTAGGAGAGCAAATTATGCAGGACATCATCTACACAGGCTACAAAGGGTAGCAAAACTTGATACAAAACCTATACCAACTCATCTGACCAGACCAAGACCTCCTTTCTAAAAATATACCTCTGTACAGCTGTGGAATATTTTAGACAATTGATATTACTCGTGTGTGATACAACCAAAGTGAACAAAATCATGTCTATCATGGCACTATATTATTTTTATATTTTAATGCCAATGGTTTATGGAGGAACGGGTGACATGTCCTTCCAACACAAAGGTAGGATGCTCTGACCAGGCGAGGTGATCATGCCTGGCGGGCCACTGCCTAAAAGTTGATGTAAGGAAATTGTCGCGAGAACTTCTATTGAGCGATTCAGGATTAGTAGTCTTGAGTAGTTCGTTACTCCGTAGTTCAGTGTATCTTCGGTAGATGGCGCTATTATATGTTTTTGTTGGTGCTATATGTGGAAATTGCCACAGCTTTATTATTTCTGGTTAATTTAATGTTCCAATTTTTTTTAACAAACCTGTAGAAAATGAGGTTTAATTGGGTTCATTCCTACGCTGCTTTATATAGAGGCTATTAAATTTAACGGAGTTTATATCGGCTTTATTCATTTAAATAATTATACGTGGTTAGCTGGAATTAGGCGATTTATTTAGTGAAAAACAATGGCTATTGTAATGTGGCGAGAGTGAATAAATTGTTGACCTGTTGTGAAGTGTCGACCGTTTCGTTTTACTGAGCTCCAAATGAATACATTACTCATTGTTTAGCCTTTACACCTCTACAAAGTCTCATTTGTACTTGTAGTTACAGTTGTCAACAGAGTTTTGCAGTTGTTAACAGTTTTATTTTTAAATTAATTACCTGGTTCTTTTGACCAACTTTAGATTAATCGACTTTAGATAGAAATATTGAATACATTTCTATCTAAACAAAATCATAAAATCACATTTTTCATATTTGGTAATAATTATTTATATCATGTTTATCAATTACTTGTAATTTTGTATAATTGTAACCGCTTTTTACTAAATGCATTTGTACATATATCAAAAATTTATTTTTTAAATTATTGTCTGTCTGTTTGTTCCAGCCAATCTCTGGAACGGGTGGACCGATTTTGACGGGATTTGCACGGGCAAACAGCTAATGTTATATGGAGTAACTTAGGATACTTTTTTAGACTAGCTTTGCCCCGTGGTATTACCCGCGGTTGTATATCAATAACTCAGCTAGTTTCAAATATAATTTATTTTATGAGCTCTTTTATTTAGATGTTACATGTTATGACGTGCCTGGGGGCTTTTGTCACTTTTATTTATGAAAAACTGACACTGAATAAGTGTGGTTAGTATGCATATGAATTGAAACTAAAAGAATTAGTTTCTCCTCTGACATAAACACCACCTTCGCACAGCTATATGTAATTTTGTATTATTAAATAATAGTAAGTATTGTAATAAAATATTCGGTATAGTTTAAAACTATAATACTATAACCTTACCTTAGAAAATAATTCCACGCACAGACCACTCGCTTCTGAAACAAAAATAAATTTAATTTTACTTCCACATTTAAAATCTGCACCACCCAAAGGTTGACTGGAACATAATGCCTATGGCATTAAGTCCGCCTTACGCAATTTTGTTGTAGGAAGCTTAAATAAATAAATAAATAAAATAAGAAAAGCTTGACTTCAAAAGTTATGACCCGACTATGTAAATAATTTTGATAAAATTTATGTGGCCTATGTCACCCGGGTCATTATTACAAATCTATTGTTTTGGCAATACGGTGAAACATACAAACTTACAACTGCCAAAACTTGCGCAGGTCGTGATCGGGTAGTAAATCTATACAAATAAATAAGATTGGAGTGTCTGTTTATATGCATATGTATATATACACGGTACATTTACCAACATAGCATATTTTATCATTTTTGCCTGTCTGGCTGTCGGTTCGGTTAATCTCTAGAACTGATGGACCGATTTTGACGTAACTTACAGTGGTGATAGCTAATGATATAAAGAGTACATTAGGCTTCTTTTTTAGACTAGCTTGGACCCGCAGCGTTAGCTGCGCTTTATGTTATACCGCGATCACCGCGACGATTAGCTAGCTTAAAATAAAGGATTGAATTATAAATAAAATAGTGATATTACCAACACATTTTTGTCGATATTCTTGTTCGGTACATATATTTAATTGCACTATATTATTTACCATAATATTAATAACATAATGTACAAATATAACAATCCGATATATAAATTACAGAATAACATGTAAGTAAAGCAAACGTAAAGCAAGAACATTAGTGTGAATTACGAAACGTACTAAAAGTCTGTCTACGAGTTCCTTAAACAAATTGTTGAATTTATATAAGTAAATCGATATCTTCGCATCATACGTTTTCATTGATTCAAATTTATGGTTGTTAGCGCAACCGGAACCGCCTTCCCTGACAGACGCGGCATTGTATGTTAATACTGTATTGAGAACGTATTTATTTAACGAAATGAATACCGTTTCGGATACAAATGACCGCTCTTTTGAGGGCGTTTTTTGCGGGTTTTATTTCGTTTCCGGGGACTTTTTTGATACGTCTGATGAATAAACAAAGTTCGCAAGAACTGATTTAATTTACATTTCAACAAAATCTTTGTATTTTAATAGTGTTTCACAGTTTTCATTATTACGAAAGAATAATTTTGCCCCAGATAGCGACCACTTTAGATCAAATATTGCGGTAAATAAAAGCCTATGCTGTATTCTGATAAGCTATTTTAATGTAAAGTTTCATCTAACTTCATTTAGTAGTTTTTGCGTGCAATATAAAAACTTTCGCATTTATATTACCAGTAGGAATGGTAGGATTGGTTCTTCCATAAGTATCTATAGCCTTTGTTTGGCATGTTTCAAAATTATAAAGTTAAAACTATGAGTATACCCGCTTGTCAGTAGGTACATTTGTAAGATTTATCTGCTTCTTAACAGAACAGTTCAACCAAATTCGTGAGATCTATAGTTTAATTAAGCTTACAATGTTGAATTTCGAAAGATGTATACGGCTACATAAATGTTATTTCTCGTTAGTTAACAGAGTTGTACATTTAAATTACTTAATTAGTAGGCAGTTATTATAAATGTTTTAAACGTAAATTTATGAAATTTAATTTATTGAAGACTAGCAGAGCTCCGCGGTGTTAGCCGCGGTTGTTGTTGTACCTTTACAACAAAAGCTATTACAAAATAAATAGCCTAAGTAATTTCTTATTTCATCAGCCATCAGTCAGTGAAATTTCCGTCATAATCGATGCAGCCGTTCTAGAGATTAACTGAAACAAACAGATGGACAGACACAAACATCAGAAATGGTTTTTTTTTTCATGTAAGTACGGTATATACATTCATAGATATGTATTTGCATACATTTAGTGAATATCAGTCAATTTCCATCCTAAATAGATCGGTTTATCGCCCCCGAAACCCACTTCATACTAAATTTCGTGAAAATAGGTTTTCGGTAGGCCGTTTCCGAGATTCAGATTATAAACATACTAGAATTGCTCATTTAAAGCTATTAGATTAGCTTTTGAGTTATTCCTTTTCCTAAACTTTACTTTCGACCAGTTTTAATCTTGATTTAAAAATAGCGTTGTCTTTTATGTTTTAATAGCTCCCTTATCGTTCGTAGATAATGATTATTAAACGATTTGGTATGTTGCGTCAGTAGCTATTAATAAACGATATCAAAATATTTGATTCGAAGCATTTTCGATTACTTTATAATATTCAAAAAAATTATAAAACTATTCAATATACTATTTGGTTTGACCACGTGACCAAACTTATCGTTGAGATGACTTAATTCTCATACGTTTGATAGTTTTCTAATAACGTTTACGTTTGTAGAATGTCAAATTGGCCAGTGAGACAGGTCACGTGCCGTTCAACCTAACCTAAAGTCGTAAAACAAGTGGCGCCAAAATGTTATTGTCTCCACAAGTATGCATTTGCGTATGTATAAAGCATGGCTTAGTATTATGCGAATGGTTTTATTTCTTTAGGAAGCGGAAATCCTTGTTATGACACATATGGTGTGTTTCGAAACTCAAATGCTTTGATATCGCCGATAATTTCGTGTTGAATGAGTTTGCATTTTACCATACTATACTACATTATTGTACTTATACACTTTGTTTATATATAATACCCTGCCAAAGTGACTCTACGTGATGGATAGCATGAGAATCCAAGAGAAGTAATCTCCACTCTCAATGCAAATGCAGACAAAGCAACAATGCAGCATGCTGACCCACACTATAGCGGTCTTTTCAGATGCTCGTGCTTCATTGAGCCTTCGGTTTCGCTCTCACCAACAAAACAAAAACGAAACGACATTACGAATGCTGTCATTTTAGGTTAGTCTTCGGTGAGAGGGTTGAGCCGGCTCGTTCACACTCCCAAGAGGCAGCGCGCCTGGCCACCAGGGGTGTCTCTCTGGTGGTTGGGCGCATCGAGGCGCTGGGCTTGCGGGTGGCCCTGGATAAGACGGAGGCCCTGTTATTTCATGGGCCCCGTCGTGGTCCACCCCCCGGCGCCTCTATCGAAGTCAACTCGGTCCTCGTACCGGTTCGGGCCCAGATGAGGTATCTGGGCCTGATCCTCGACGGTAGGTGGCTCTTCGACGAGCACTTCCGACAGCTTTCCCCAAGGCTGGTCGGCGCTGCCTCCGCCCTTGGGCGTCTTTTGCCCAACTTGGGTGGAGCCAGCGTCGCAACAAGAAACCTCTACACGGGGGTGGTCCGGTCGATGGCCCTATATGGGTCACCGGTGTGGGTGGGGGCTCTGACTGCCCAGAACAAGGCGCGCCTCTGGCGCCCTCAGAGGGTATTGGCAGTCAGAGCCATACGCGGATACCGCACGGTGTCCACCGAGGCGGCGTGCGCCTTGGCCGGAACACCCCCGTGGGATTTGGAGGCGGAAGTGCTCGCCGAAGTTTATCGGCGAGCGGCTGAATATCGGGCGGAGAACGGGTATCGTCCTCCGCCCGAAGAGGTACGCGATTGGCGTGAAGCCGCTCGCCGAGCCACGATGGCTCGTTGGTCGTCCCGGCTGGAGGCTCCACGCGCTGGCTTTGCCACCGTGGAGGCGCTCCAGCCGGTCATCCTCGAGTGGGCAGGGCGGCAGCACGGGACCCTTTCCTTCCGGCTGACGCAGGTGCTTTCCGGGCATGGTTGCTTCGGAAAGTACCTGCACTCGGTCGCTAGGAGGGAATTGAGTCCCGCCTGCCACCACTGCGACTGCAGTGAGGACTCGGCCCAGCACACGCTGGAGATCTGCCCCGCTTGGGCGGAGCAGCGCCGGGCCCTCACTGCAGTCATCGGAGGAGATCTGTCGCTACCGGCCGTCGTACTATCCATGGCCGGTAGCGACAGCAGTTTTACCGCGGTCGCGACCTTCTGCGAGGAAGTAATCTCGCAGAAGGAGGCGGCGGAGAAGGCCCGAGAGGATGATCTCCACTCGGACCCGATCCGCCGCCGGCGCACGGGGCGGCGGAGGCGCGCTTATCAGCGCCTCATGCCGCCCTGAGTGTGGCCGCGGATGGACGGGATGGGTTTTCCCCTCCATCCGCATTACAGGCCAACCGCGAGGGGGCGACGTACGCGTGTGCCGTGCGTCGCCTAAATTGAGATTCTAACATGCAGAAGGTGCCCGCTTCTGTGCGGGCAGGCGCTGGGAGGGGTCCGGTTTGCGTTAATAACAGCGATCCCGGACCCCTCCCTTCTCAGGCGCAGAGTTGGCACACCGTGTGGTTTTAGTCGGTTCGATTCCGACACACCGCCCCGCCGCAAACCCCGGCGGGGTGACGGCCCGAGGGGGTTTCCACACGTAAAAAAAAAAAAAAAAGCTCGTTCACACTTAAATCAACGTGGCTCTACTACCTTAATTATTTTATCATATTAATAATACCTATAATAATATTACTTATATTCCTTTATTTCCTTATAGAATGAGTTCGAACTGTTCAATCTTCAAATGTGTCACTCTCTTTGGGTGTACATTATGAGTTAATAAGATTTGTTATGTGCCCACAATATAATTACTTCGACATACATGTTCACGTATAAACACACCTGACTCTTTCAAATAGGCCGCGTGTAATTAGATCTTTTAGGGAAACACTTGATAACAATTTCCAGGAGTAATATTAAATTCATTCCATTTTTTTTATGTAATAAAGGGCATATGATCAGACACACACAACCGCAACACCAGAGGCGTTACAAGTGCGTTGACGGCCTCTGGGGGATGAGGAGAGGGATGGGGGGAGGAGATGGGATAAGGGCCTCCGGCATCCTCACTCACTCGGTGAGACACAGTGTAAGTGCTGTTTCACACTGGTTTTCTTAAGGACCGTGGTATCACTTCGGTCGAACCGGCCCTTGCATGCCAAAGCGTGGCTCTCCCACGGTAAAGGCTCTCCCACTTAATCTAGAACCTTCAGATTTAATTGAAATAATACCCTAAATTTGAGTTACATTTATAAACCTAATTTAGGGCTTAAATCTAAATTCTGACATTCGTACATTCATATCATTGTTAGAATGTTATCTAATCTGTGCAGCTTAACGTTATTGTCATAACCACAAGCAGCAGCAAGTCGATTAGCAAAACAGAGGAACGATGAACGATCGATAACAATAACATATTTACTACTACAACTACATTTACCAAACTACTAATGGACATTCTTAGATATTTCATATGTATAAAGTGAAATCGCCTCCGCTTTTGTTCGCTAAGATCTTAAACCTTCTCAATGGATTTTTATGCAGTTTTCACCAATAAATAAAGTGTTTCAAGAGGAAGGTTAATATGTGTAATACGTGCAAATTATAGTAGAGGAAATCCGAGAATTTCAAACAAATCACTGCTTAGGCGTGTCGCTATTTACTGATAAATTACTCTAAAGTACCGAATAAATGATCGAGCTCATCACACAATTAGTGCTGGGTGGAAATCGAAACTTGCCTCTCGGCTTAGCAGCCAGTGTCACTAACAAGTAGATCAACATGCCCGTTAAATAATATTACTCCCCCGATTGTAACAACTTTAACAACAATATGATTAAAGTCTATATAATTTAATTATATTGTATACTTCAAGAAAACCGCTACAGAAATAACTCAATCACCGAGATCAACATCGCTAGAGACGCCTAACGAGTTGAGCCGGTCGTCAAGGAAACCACGATATTAGTTTCAAAGCCCCCTTTTGCCACCGTGATCACACAGAGCATTACTTGAACAACAGTCGACACAATATGAATGTATTGTGTAAGTCCGTCAAATCCTAAATTGGTCGCGTCTAAGCCCTAAAGGGTACGGCAACGGGTTATGTGTTTGAGACAATAGAGGTTTGTAGCTATTTCGTTAGGTTTGTTTTACTATATATGTGAACACTTCTAGGATTGTTATAGCAGGTATAGTACGCTACGGTTTAACATTGCTCCTTAGTTTAAATAAAGTTTATTACCATATATTTATTAAGATAGTCCATAGTGTTAATACACAGTCTTTCTAAACCTATGTTAGTAATTTACGTTTTTTTCAAAGCAAAATACCCTTCTAGATACATCAACCAGTCTTGCTGAGTGAGCTCGTTTGTCGGCTATGGGCGAGTGGGAAGGCGTTTGGATTCAGGTACTTCTATAGCCCAAAATAAGCACCTTGTTGGACGACACTACATTTCGCTTTGCCACTTGCCTCTTTTTAGGAACGCCCTGTGTTTCTCCGCATTATTGTCACTGTGGAGAAGCTGTTGACAGTCTCGGACGTCATGGCCTTTCTTGTAGCAGAAGCGCTAGCCGTATATATATCTCGACATGCCAATATTAACGACATTATTAGTCGTGCTTTTGTTACCGCCTGTGTTCCAGCTGTACTGTACTGAACCAAATGGTCGGGTACGAGACAATGGCAAGAGACCGGATGGTATGTCGTTACTATCATGGAAGATGTGTAGGCGTTTGGTGTGGGACGCAACTGCCGTCGCGTCGATACCCTCGCGCCATCTCATCTTCCAAGTACAGCTGGTTAGGCCGGCGCTGCTGCTGCTTCTGCGGAAAGCCTCAAACGACGTAAATACCAAAATCTAATAGGTAATTAAATCTTTGAACCGTTTGGGGTCGAGACGCTAGGTTCATGGCTCACGATATGTTTAAACAATTAGCAAAGCAATTGATTGACACTTCTCATGACTAGGAGACCGGCAATTTCTAGCACAGAGAATTAGCACTATTCAACGTGGTAATGCTGACAGCCATTTGGAACACTACCAGAAGGCGATGATGTGGAGATTTATGTTATGTATTACATAACTATGTGTGCCTAACGTTGAAGTCTTGAATAGTGATTTCTAAAACCATATAGCACACCAAAAAGTAAACCTTATGAGTTTCCACATTTATTTCATAGATATTATCATAACAGACGATATTTATTAAATAGTCTATACACACTATGTGTGCAGAAATAAAATCAGCTTGACTAGAAAGTCTGTACGAATTGAGAATAATTAATGGTTCATTGAACTCCGATGTGTGTCATTGATACAATAGATATAAATAAATACATGTGTCGCGTTTTTTATCTATGACCTACCTACTTACTACAGAGATGGAGGGGGAAACTTTAATATGATTAATCACAGCTAGTTGAACGTATATTTTTGTAAGTTCAGGTCCGATTTAATTAAATGTCTGTATTTGATAGCTCAAGTCTTGTGGCTGGTTTAACGGAAATTATAATAAAACTAAGGAGACTTGCTAGTATAATAAATAAATTAACATAAATAAATATTTCAGACTAGATATCTGAAATATTTATTTAACACACAACACCACCAGTCCAAAATTAAGCAAATCTTGTATTATGAGTCCTAGACAAGTGATAATAATAAATATAATTATACTTTTTTTTTGTATAAATATACAATAATATAACCATTTATTATATAACAGTAAAAATTCTAAATAGGTATAACTCACACTTTACATTAAATTATAATCGTCGAAATTTTGTAATCTAAATTAATCTGGACGTCGCCAGTCTACTGAACTTTAATTTTATTTTTAAACTAGCTGACCCACGCCACCTCGTTTGCGTCTTCTATTGCGCGTAGAGTGAAATGTCTCCTCTGTTTTTGAAACATTCTTCATTAGTGCTCCGCTCCTATTAGTATTAGCGTGATGATATATAGCCTATAGCCTTTCTCGGTAAATGGACTATGCAACGCTGAAATATTTTTTCAAATCGGACCAGCGGTTCTTGAGATTAGCGCGTTCAAACAAACAAACTATTCAGCTTTATAATATTAGTAAAGATACAAGAATATCAATATAGGTTAAAAGTGCTCTGTTTTAATTTGGATTCTAATCAATTCTTATAGTATTTGTAGCAAGAATAACGTAAAACACAAAGACTTGAATACAAATTAGTCATGTTACTGCTTTATACGAGTAACTAGCACGAGTTGTTCTGTATTAAATTGTAGTTCGTTTACTTTGAAGGCCAAAGAGTTATACGCTGACTTTGACCTATGGAAACTGAGTACTATTATCTAAATTATATAACTAAAATAAGGTGACTATAAATTACTGTTTGAGTTTTAGGTTTTCTAGTGTAAATAAAGAAAACATTAGTTTCTACTTAAAATATAAAATAATTTTTAACATAAAAAAACCGACTTCAATGAGTAAACTAAAATGCAAAAAATAATTTACTTTGCACAAAGTTATACGTATTTTCATTTAAAATTATTAAATAATTATTTTATAATTTTAAAGTTACCTCCTCCTTTTTTGAAGTCGGTTAAAAACGAGCTAGATATATTTTAAGACGGTAGCGAGTAACGTAATAGTAAGTCTATTTAAAACAAGATGTTAGCAGAAATGCTATGTCAATGACTTTTATTTTATTACTCAATTTGAACAGGGAAAACTGTAGCCAAATTTTATTGTCGCAATTAAATAAGGTATGACTATGACTGTCCAGTTAGTTTAGCTAGCGGTTGGCGTACACGACTGCTAATAAAAACGTCTCGGGTTTTATTCTCTGGTGAGCCCAAAGTGTTGTTAAATATTTCTTTCCTTTTGTTGAATAGGCGGCCAACGAGCAGACGTATCGCCTGATGGTAAGCGATTACCGCGGCCTATGGGCACCAGCAACACCAAAGGCGTCAAAAGGGCAGAGGGGACGGATTGGGGAATGGGCCTCCGGTATCCTTGAGTGAGTGATCACTCGGTGAAACACAGCGCAAGCGCTTTTTCACACCGGTACAGTTAATAAGCTATTTCTTGTTAACGTGGCTCTCCCACGATAACAAGAAATTCTTAATAGCAGCCCGGAGTGCGGAAGTGCGATGTCATAGTAGGCGACCCGAAGTAATGTTGTGAAAAATAAGGCTAATATATGAAAAATAAATAACATTACGTAATTTTATTGAATGCATGAATGGAGATAGTGAGTAACCAAAACATATAATCACCATTATCATCTGCTCAGCCGATAGAAGTACTCCCATTTAAACAGAGACCATAAGATTCGCCTCAACAACCGGCATTGCGCTACCATCATCCATCACAACTTAAAATATGAATATATATGTAACTAGCTATACCCGCTACTTCGTCGACTATGGGTCACATGTATACAACCTTTCATCCCCCTTTCAACCCCTTACAACCCTTTTTCACATTAGAAAGTCCTTTCAAGGCACTAGACTATCTGTGTACCAAATTTGGTTTAAATCGATTTAGTGGTTTTGGCTTGAAAGCGCGGCAGACAGACAGAGTTACATTCGCATTAATAACATAGTATGTAGTATTATTAGACACTTGGGTCACGCTTCGCCGTGCCCACGAGCGATGTGTGTCTACAAAAAAATAGATAACAACTACATTTTTAGCGTATTGTCGTTATCTTAAAACTTCAATTTAACAGAGCAGAACTTTGAAGCGTACGCAAATCAACATGACGGTTTATATTTAGAAAAAAATCTGGTACATTATACAATTCATTCAATTGTCTTATTGAGAGAAAAATATTAAGGAACTATTTTCATTATCATAATACATAAGCATATTTATGAACAATTTACGTGTAAAGTATTTTTAAATAGGTACAATTATATACACTGATAATATAATTTAAATATATACGCATTACCAACTCTCCGGTTTGCGAACAATTACTACCAGTGTAACCTACTACTTCAAAGTAACAGGTGTTCAATCACATTTAAAATATACAACAAATAAACATGAAACGAGACTTAATAAGGTGTCTGAATAGTCATGAGCATGTTTGTTTCATCGTGTTTTATTTACTTCTCGAAAAAGCAGTTTAAATCAATACATATAATAAAATCTTACGCGGAACTTATACCTAAGGAAAATAATAAAGAATGGAAAAGAAAGGAATATCATAAGGAAATTTATTGTATGGGACTGAGAGGATGGGTTATGAACGTAATAGAACTCAAAACAATGATTTTTTGTGTTTGTGCACGCTAATCTCAAGAATGGCTTAACCGATTTGAATGCGGTTTTTACTAATGCGTGATCCGCTTTTATTTTAATCAGTTTATAAATAAAAAATATATATCAGTTTTTAAAACCACCACGATAACCGACCATTACGAGGGCATAACCGCAATCAAATGCTAGTTTACAATATAAAAACTATGGATTAGAAAATAGCTGATTATCTAAAAATCACTCAAGTGTTTGTCTTGAACAGTACCACTCGTTAAGAATAATTTCATATTTAAAAAACCGAATCGGTTCAGCCATTTAGGAGCTATCATGGCAAAAAAGGCATAGACACACACGTTAAACATATAAACTGTTCCTTATTGCATGAGAAATGACGAGAATGTCATGAAATTCTTAATATAAAAGAGCTTATGAAATTGTAAGTAAACGACAAGAGTCATCCAAGTACTATCACAGCTCGCTTCTCTTATATCACTTTCAATGAGTTTAGCGTCCTTCATTCTTCTATCTCCTTATTCTTCACTAAGAATCGGAAAATCAAACACAAATAGGTATTTCTTACATCACAAAAAAGTTAGTTAAGCGGTTGTTTCGTTGTTTTCTACTGCGCTCAGTAATGTGCGTTCAAACTCCACATGGGACAACATTTTGTGTGATCCATAAATTGTTGTTCTAAATCTTGTGTTCTTTGTGTTAAAGTCCCTCGCAACACATAATGTATTAACTGTAGAAACAAAGAACAAATTAGTTCAGGTTGCTACCTTCACCGATGTATTTCTGTTTACCAACATAAACGTTACCAATTGGATATAGATAGGATTGAATATCCTGAAATGTTATAGAAAATTAATACTAAGTACGTATACAAATATGCAAAGATAATTGATGTATCATTTTCCAGTCATTTTATTACAAGCCAAACATACACATTATGTGTTTTAATAATAGATAATTATCCTAAATAAACACGAACGGAATGGTTTTCTACTCCGAGCTCATTTATTTTAGTGGAAATTGAATTAATTACTCCAATTACTAATTATCCTTTATTACCACCCTGCTCTTGCCACGAAATCGAAAGGTCTAAAGCCAAACACTATACGCAATAAAATTACAATAAATAGCATACTTGTGATAGCTTTTGCGTAAATCCTTTATACTCGTACCAGGTCCATGAGAAACAATAACCACTTAACCTCATTTACAAACACATTTAGCGACATCCGAGTGGTAGCACCATTTCACTAATTCCTTACTAATAAGATTAGGGTCTCAGGAACAATGTTACAGAATGTTATCTCCGTGTTACAATATAGTGTACACATAAACATGCAAGTGTACATTACTTTGTTAGGGCCTAGTTTTGTTATCGGGTTGTGTAAAGTAAAAACGATAAGCGAAAAAGGGGCTTTGTTACTCAAGAGATTTCGACGTCCTCAATGTTGTAATGTTTGGTCAAAAACTTTAAATTTTACTGGATCATGCTTATATTTATTACGTCTAATAAAATTTCAATATTAATAAAATGCCTATATTCTATCGAGACTGTTTTTTATACAATCGTTAGAACCCGTTTATTAAAATCAGTAATATATTTTTGAAACAAAATTATAGATAAACAATGATATTTTATACTCTAGCCAAGTGTTATGATAATTTGGAAATACTTGCAATGAATTCCCTCTATTATCCATACTTAAATTTTAAATGCGAAAGTAACTCTGTCTGTATGTCCTGCTTTCAAGACCAAACCGCTGCACCGATTTCAATGAAGTTTGGCATAGAGAATTTATGATTCTTGAGGGAGGACATAAGCTACTCAATGCTGCGACAACTGACTAACAGAGCCGCGCGCAAATGCTAATTACCTTATAAACACAAAAACGATATCAAAATCTATTCATAGATTTAGAAATTCTGGACATGCCAAATTCCTCCCCATCCAAAACCCCAAAACAAAAATAAGTCAAAAAGGCATACAATAAAAGAAACATATGTGCAATGCAGTACCAGTACACAACGAAGCTGAAAAAATAATATTTATGTATTTCATGGGTCTTAATGTGTCCTTCGAATTGGATAAAACATGATCGATGAGAAATTTCTCGGCCAAGTCCAAGACTTCTAAACAAGGATCATCGTAAATATTGAAGATAGGTATAAGTTCGCAGTGGCAAACTACCAGGACTTACAATGTCATCTATTACTAAGAAAAATTGTGTGAATGAATATAATATGTTACAATGATGTCAGATTTGTAAATATTAAATGATTTATTAGAATATTATAATAACTTAACACATCGTTCACATGGTCATCTGATCTTAGACGAGACAATTTGTTACATTGTAATGCGACTACTTATTAACATTCTTGTGTATTTCCAAACATATTTATATAAGTTACATCCAGATGCACAACAAAAATGATTGTAATCTTACAAAACTCTTTGATTTCAGTAAGAAGCCAAATCACGTTTAGATTAGCAATCAAATCGGAATGATACGTTGCTTTTTAGAAAGCTCCCCATCATCATCTTTCTATCCTTTACTATTCCTAATATTAGTTGGGGTTAGGTACTAGTTCTAACGGTTTTACCTGAATATGAGTCTGTCCACGGAACAACTGGAATCAGAGTTCCGCAACCGTGAAGGTGAACTGAATTCGCAGATAGATTGAACTAGTACAGAATTACCCCAATCCCAGAGAAAAAAGATATTCCCAGGGTGGCAATGTACTACTTATATCTCTTGAGTTACAGGTACTTAGTCATGACTATGATTTGTCTGTTCATTTGCCGGCCGGCGAAAGTGTATTGTAATGGTACTGTGGTGGCTTCCACATATAACACAACAATAACCTACTACAGCGCCATCTACCGAAAATACACTGAACTACGAAGTAAAGCACTACACGGAGTAACTACAAATCCTGAATCACGCAATAAATAGTTCTCGCGCCGATTATCATATATACAACATCCCAACATCAACTGTTGGGCAGCAGCCCGCCAGGCAAGATCACCTCGCCTGGTCGGAGGATCCTCCCTTTGTGTTGGAGGGACATGACACCCGTTCCTCCACAGTACATTATAATACACTTTTTTGCATGAAGGAAACTTCTGGATAGTTATTTGATCTACATCACTAATGGTCGTAACGAATAAATTAAACCAATCAACCACATTTAATTCGACACAGTAACTTTCACGACAAACAACGGTTCCCACTTTTGCAACTCGCACTGCACATTCTAAGCGTATTTTAATTGCGGCTAAAAGCCAGTCTGCTACTTTCTGGATTCAATAATGTTATGAGGATTGTATTAGTAAACACAATTAGCTAGTTATGAATTATGTTGAGGTTTCAGTTTAGTATTTTGCAACTGCAGCAATGCAATTTTGTGCAAAAAAGTTGTAGCAATAGTTTGAATTTCCTGGTTTCAAAGTTCTTGGTAAATATTACAAACGACTTCAGATCACATTAACCAAATGATCAATTAATTTCAAAATCAAACTTCATATACTTAAAGAGACATTTTACAGAGAAATGTAAAGCAATTATTTTTCTAAATGTTGTACGATAACAATACCGATTCGCGGACTTAATGCAAAATTATCATGAAAACAAAATTAGAAGGTAAAAATTGTGTGTGTGTGTGTGTGTGTGTGTGTCTGTGTTTCAAATCCTTTCATTACTCGAAGAAAAATCTACTAGCTCATACAGAGAGACTGTGACACAAATCTAGTTTCAATAAATATTCTATCCAATACGAAATGCATTTTTTAATACGATTCATCATTTGCCAGATATTATAATGCATTTAAGTAAATAACTGTTTAGCTTTCATATGAGGAGAGAGCTGTCTTTCAACTTTTTATACGTTCCCGTTTCAGTAGCTTTAAAAAACCTTTGTTTCCTTATTCAGATTGGTAGAGTGCTTTGCTATGACGAAATATTTACATTGGTGTCTAAAAAAGAATGCTCCAAATAAAACGTTTTGTTGGACAAATGAAACGATAACTTTTCTTTAGAAAGATATTTCAGAAAGTACAAGAAACGTCCATTTTTTTCTGGTGACAAACATAACCTGTAATCCTCGTGGACCTCTGACAAATTAGGACTCTGGGACTTCATAAGATTTATTACTGGCTAGACTTTTATCGTAAAATATCGGATTATTACTCTGAGGTTCAATTTGTTCTGGTTTGCTGTACTTCCATCTTTAATGTCTATACTAAATTTAAGTTGAAACTTCGGACTCCGTTTTCTAATTACTACTAGAGACACACTATTATTTTTGATTACGAGAGCTGTGGGTTTGAGTCACCAAATCCGTGGCTTATTAAATAATCCGTGCAAAAATGTACGAGAAGAAACGTGTCAGATTATATACTATTTTTTAAATGCAATTATATTTTTATAATGTGAAAAAAAACAAAAGGTTTTTTTCTGTCTATCAATGATCATTATAGAGTACTCCTTTTTTAATAATCAGCTGTTATCGCAAAATAGACATCCCAAATATATGTATATTTTTGGAGTACTAAATGGGATGGTAGTCTATTCCAAGTGTTATAACTTTAAGTACAATATATTATAATGAAAATATATAATTTACCATCAGTTGCGAAAATATTATAATTCATTTCAGAAAACATCGAGACCTTTTCTTGAGACACAAACCCGCATTTTGGGAGGCAAAAGTCAAAATTTGGAACAACGAGCTTTTCGAGGAAAACTGGCAACAATTTACTAATAATGTATACCACCAAGTAAGTTATGCAACCTACCGCTGCTCACAATGCTAAATCCTCTCTTAAAGAGTCGTTTACTGTTCCACCAAGTAAGTCGTTTCTAGTCAAGAATTCAACGAGACATTAAAGTGCCAACTTCGCCAGATAATTTCTTTAAAAACAAAAGTTTTTATGGCAGCTCTAATGTTTTCAAAGTAAGTTGCACTCTATTAAGAGTTTGCCAGTAGTCTTTGTGAAAAATATTGTTTGGAAGTTTCTTTGATGGCATTTCTATAGCTAAGCGAAGCGGAATCATGATCATGATAATAATTTATAATCGATACCAAAATATTCTTAGTAACTCTTTTGAACTAATATATATTTCGGCCTGCCTCGGAGGTACAGTGGTAGTGAATTCCACTGCTGTGCTTGAGGTCTTGGTTTCGAAGTTTAGGTTTTTTGACGTGACAACGTCTTATAAATTGGTTTGCCGGGTGACACTTCAAGAAACTGCGTTACGCTCCGCTCACGTTATGCGCTCACAATGAGAGCGAGTGAGAGGCACGCGTCCCTTCCACTCGGGCATGGTTAGCCCGCCTAAGAGCGAGAGAGACAGACATAAAAAGTGAAAGGCACGCGTCGAATTATATTTAAAACGTTAAAATTAATGTTTTAAATATAATTCTTTGTATAAATAAATGTTTTAAATTGTTACTATTATTTTATCCTTCTTCCTACTATACGAATGAATATTCACATTAAAATTATTTTACCACTCAAAGTCGTTGTCACGTAAAACTTTCGCCCGTATACCGACTTTACAGGCAACCAATTTTTTTTATGTATAATATGTATGTATTTACGAAAAAAAGTATATATGTATTGTATATCAGTTGTCTAGTACCCATAACACAAGTTCTGCTTAGCTTGAGTCTAGATGGCTATTTGGGACAGATATTTATTCATTGTAGGATTGGAGTAGGTACGAGTAATAGTGTAATACTATTCTTATAATTAAAACTGATACGATAAAATTTCTAACAAATAATATATATGGTCTGGATTTCGGAATAGAATGGTTTCATTGACCTGCTGATGACTGCACGGTTGGCCGAGTGGTCTCAGCGGTCGCCATGCCGCTTGCTACTGCGCCAAGTGTCGTGGGTTCAAATCCCACGCGGTACCTACAACACTTTGTGTGATCCACGAATTGTTGTCCCGAGTCTGGATGTTCTTTGTGTCCGTTTCATGTATGTTTGTAAAGTCCCCCACAACACAGGATGTGTATTCCTAATGTGGGAGTTGTCTTTTTAAAAGAAAAAAAAAAATTGATAAAATACAGAATTTTCATGAGTTCGACAAAAAATACATTCTAGAAGGGAAAGTTTTATATGTATTGCAACAAGTTCCATCAAGCGCCGACAATTTAGAGCATAAATTCTAAAAAAAATCTTTGAAGTTCTACTACTGCTCTAGGATTGGCTAAAAAAATACTATCTAGTATGTATTTTCTATTCCTTCAAATATGAGTTTTATATCTTCATTTCTTTTGTTAATCAATTATTTAAACTTAACGCGTTAACACAGATTTGAAGACGACAGAAAATTTTCCTTGTTTATTCATTAAGTAAGTCAAATATTTGCATAAACGTACTAACGACATCCTCAAGTCACCTCCGAAATAAACAGACGTAATAATTGTCAAGTGACGGAAGACTAATTATGAAGATTGCGCTCAACGAGTTTAATATAATATTATCCACCAAGTCAGTATATATATAGACATAGTACTTAAATGAACATGAACAACACTTGCTTTTTCGTAATTCTGGCTGTTAATTAACAAAATATATACTAGAAAGGCTCGCAATGTCCTCTCCAATCCATCCTCCATTTGTTTATGCCAGTATTCGAATTTTATTGTTGGCTACTGTTATCTTAGTCCTGAGCCTTGCGGTACCTAGGATTAAGTAGTGTAGTTGAGGGAGCTAGACTGAGATCAGATCTCAATTTACTTCGTATTTTATCTCATCAGAGGAGATTACCGTGGGAGAGCTATGCTTCGGCATGAATGGGTCGGCTCGACCGGAGTGATACCACGGCCTCACAGAAAACCGGTGTGAAATAGCGTTTGAGCTGTGTTTCACCGAGTGAGTGAGGATACCGGAGGCCCATACCACAACCCCTCCCCCATCCCCTTTCCCATCCCCCAAAGGTCGGCAACGCACTTGTGACGCCTTTGGTGTTGCGAGTGTCTATGGGCGGCGGTAATCGCTTACCATCAGGTGATACGTCTGCTCGTTTGCCCACTATTCAATAAAAAAAAAAAAAAATGATTGCCAATATTACAATTTCCAGAAATATTTCTTTGCCACTAGCCTAACAAGAGGCTGGCTATAAAACATCCAACATAACCCTTCGAAACGTCTCACTTTGCACTTCATATAGAAGTAAAAATGCCCTGACTTTTCTAATACGGATCTTTTCGTAATCCATTAAATTCTTTGGTCAAGAAGTACTAATATAATAAATAAATAAATATTTCGGACAATTTATTAACACACAACGCTGTCTAGTCCCACGCTAAGCGAAGCTTGTGTTATGGGTACTAAACAACTGATATAAATACTTATATACTTTTTTTTGTAAATACATACATATTATACATAGAAAACACCCAAACTTCGAAACAAATATTTGCAGATCATACAAACATTTGGTACGACTCGGGAATCGAACCCGAGACCTCAAGCACAGCAGTCGCTTACGCTACCACTCGCGCCACCGAGGCAGTCAAATAATATATGTAGATAATGCTACTATTGTTGAAATTAATTTAGGGAGCGGTTTCAACTGCTTCGTTGGTCTAGTGGTTGAAATATGCGACTGCCGATCAAGAGATCTCGGGTTCAAATATTGGGTAAAAGTGTTTGACTTTTTCTGATTATATTAATACTTAATAATAGCACGGAGTTTGGCAGTTGGGGTTTGAACCCCCGTGCCTTGGAGAGCACGTAAAGCGGTCCTGCGCCTGATCTCTCCCCGATCGTGTTGGTTAACTGTTGCAACGGATTATTTATTTATTTATTTTTATTTATTTATTAATCTTAGGGAAACTTACAGCAGCTTATGAGAGTGAGGAAACCTCTATTTGCGCACACACTTGTGCACTATAATATATCCTGCGTAGTTGACTGGTCTCTGTTGAGCCGCCGCCGTGGCCGTAATCAGCTAGAAAAACATTCTTTCGGGGAAAATTAAGCTCTGCTCGAGGTTTACACTCACACGGGTTTAAACACATAACGTTACACATTACGCCAATCCTTAACAATTTTTTTGGAAAATGCGGGAAGATGATGATGACATTAAGGGTCATTTATTTGCCTAAATGGAGTACATTAGAGCTACACACACAATCACAATTCACAAAAGTTAACATCATACTCGTATGTGGGTTTTACATATTCTTGTGACATAAATTTTACATGTTACTACGACAGGAGCGTAATTCAAGGCAATCAGTTAAAGTTATGTATAAAACTGGTTTTCATTTATATTATTCTTTACTCTGGGTTACTGCTTTATCTAGAGAATTAAATAGTGTTGATACTATTATGTTACTCGTATCTAAACAGCTAAAACTACTTAAAAAACTCTCTCTCTCCGCAACAAGCTGTGTAGCGAGGATTTTTTTTATGTTTACTTATTTTATAATTTAATAAATAAATTATTAATAAAAAGAAAATCCAAATTGATAGCATTAGGATTTTTAATATGTTATTCATACTAGATTAGAATACTCATCTATTCTCTTGGTCATTGATTAAAATAGCGCGACAATGGTCAAGTAATCTTGTTTCGTGTTGTTTGGATAGGTGTTCCTTAGCCCTATTCAAAGAAGCTTTAACTTTTAATAATGATGTCAGCTATTTGTTTCTTTTAAAGATTGCTTATATTGCGATCAATTTTTAATAAACACGTTTTTTCCTGTATTATGAATAAAATGAAATCTGAAATATTAAATTCATAAGTCTGTCACGTAAGTGGACTGTTGACCCTTGGGCCGAGTGATGGGGATTGTGGACATGTATATACCAGTACAAGTACGGACCTTGTTATATACGTGACCTACATACATAAGTTTTTCTCAAATCCAATTTTTTTCTTTATGTCTGTAAATTATGTCTGAGCACAGGAAACATGTACAAAGGGTGACCATGATAAATGAAATGACAACTTTTTTGTATCGCTTAAAGGTTGTGTAGAAGTAATGTTTTTTTTAAAACTTTTAATATCGAGGAGACCTGGCATAAATATTTGTACCAGTAAATAAACAATGTGTAAAGTAAAAAAGGAGTTTTATCTGTCAACGGTAAAGCAAAAAGGAAGGGTAGTTTGAGATTTGGCAGTCTAAGCATGTTTGTATGTTTCACCGTAGCACCTTAACTACTGAACGAATTTTAATAATTCATATCAATTATATAATTTTATCAAAAGCTATTAAATATAAATAGTCTTGTTATAGTTTCTTATTGGTATTTAATAAAATTTAATATCCAGGTTTATATTGAACAATATCTTTATCACAAACCTACTTGCAATGTATTTTATTAATTTATCATTGTTTTGTTCCTTTTATTTCGAATGTAACTAAGAGTTATAATTTTTTTTTTACAGTTTAGAGTGAGCCTTTGTATCACTTCGCATGTATTTCTGGACGTATGACACGAATTAGTCATATTCCTCATTCATATGTTACAAAAATATAACCCATTTAGAAGTTACTTCATCAACCGCATTATGTTATTGAAACACATGAAATGACTTTTAAGGCTGATCTCATTCCTTCACTAGCTCATGTCATATTTCTATACAAGGCACGCATCTCCAGTTTACGTGTATTATCATTAACTGTGTACAAAGTCATTGTTATTTGTAGTATTAGTTGGCGATTTATTAAGACTAATGTCTTAATAAATCGGTACAAACAAGTTATGAATATAAATAATATTTTGTTGTTAAGAAGATTTCTGTTCTGTTCGAATTAACAATGACTATTTCTTCTAATTTCTTTCATTGAACTCTACACACTTTTTTCTTCTTTCAGGAATGCACAATGCAAATGCAAGTTTTTATTCACGACTGCTGTTATCTTCTCGTTAGGGTCGAAGAGTTTTCAGAGCACCTGATATACGTTTACATAATATATTTTGGGGTATGGGCCTCCGGTAACCTTATTCACTCGGTGAAACACAGCGCAAGCGCAATTTCACAACGGTTTTCTGTGAGGCTGTGATATCACTCCGGTCGAGCCGGCCCATTCATGCCGAGGCGTGGCTCTTCCTCGGTAAATTTATTAATAACAACGCGACATAATAAAAGATATTACTTAGAAAGATTTCATTTCATATTTTTTATCGAACACGAAATAAACAGAATAAATGTTATCGACTATTGTTTTTCAATACAATTTAAAACTTAGTACAGAGAAAAGTTTATAAGTTAGGTACTTAAACTGATGGGAGTTTTTAAAAGAACTTCAACGCATCCGAGGTAAATGACACCATTGGGTATAATACGAGCAATAAAGAGAATGTTCAAATAAATCTAGGACAAGGTTCGAGAACTAATGAGCCGGTCACGAAATGGTAGTGCATACCGTAATGTATTCAGGTTCTCCAAAAGCGAAGATCCCTGCACTTTGGAAGTGTGTACTCTTGTTTGAAAAGAAAACTCGTCTTTGGAAGTAATATCTACGTAGTCTGAAAACTAGGAACGTTAACGAGAACGATTTTGGAATAAATTTTGTGTTATGTTTATATCTTGACCCAAATTCTATATTTAACAGAGCAAAAAAATATAGTGAAAACACCTTTTTAAAGAACTTTACTATTAATTAATTATTACTGAATTAGGCTATTTGAAATTAATTACTTACTATATATATAAAATAAAGTCTTAAAATTGTACATAGAGAGGTAGATGAATAATTTTTGTTAGCGCATCCTTTCATTGTAGACACCCTTTTCTATATACGACGTGGAGAAAACAAGCATAAACTCTTCTAAAACAAAAGATAGGTACCCTATAAAAGTAGCTTATCGTAAATATTTTACGAGTGTTCCCGTAAAAATTAAACGGAGGTCTCAAAAATATAGCCCATATGAAAGAAATGTGTCGTTATACCACGAGGCGATGGGCTAGACCCTATCATTACTTATTTAAAGCTGTTGTATCATTTTAACAAGCCTTTTAGGTACCATTCGGTGCTTACGTGAAAGGGTAAACATGACTAATATACTGGGGTAGTGACATACATTACGTGATGTAGGTAGTATGAGATAAGTGAATTTAATGTAGCCTTAAATAAATTACGCAGAATAAAGACGTAAGTACGAGCTGGAAAACTGTTAGTACTTTATCATGACAGTGACTGTATATTTTCTGATAGTAGAGTACGGAAAACGGACCTACAGTTATCGAACATTATATTATTGTAACAGTAAACTGACAATAACATAATGAAATACACTGTTTCACAAATTGAAAGGAATTATGTTCTTGAAACCCATTTAATTACTTTCGTTCATCAAGATGTCAGTAAAACTCTTTGAAACTTTGGAATAAATTTATACTAAAGTTAATTCGTAGCAGATACGATTAACTGATTTTGGAATATTTAGTTTCTTCAAATTTGGAAAATTAACATTGAGAGATAAATTAATGTTTCATTAATAACTCAATTATTTATTACTTCATTGACATTATTTGTATGCTATTTTTGTTGTTTAGTAACCTCTTTTCTGAACGGATTAATTATTACTGTTTCGTTAAATTATGCTATTTTGCCATATTTTATCTGATAAGTGACCCTATTACAATATATTTATGACTATTCTAAACTTCTTAGTTGAAATCATTTTTTGGTTAAGCAACATGTCCGTGGTTGGCCGTTCGCCGTAAAGTTAGTAGACGGACACCGATCATGTCATGTGTAATATAAACTGCTGCATACGTTACGTTTTAAATCCTAGCCCCGTCCCGGCCTAGTTCAAACAGAATTTTCTTTAATTGTTCTCAAATAATAAATGCTATAAGATCATATACATTTAGAAGCATTACCGATAATTCCAAAAAACCAGTCTAGTCCCAAACTAAGCAAATCTTGTATTACAGGTACTAGACAGCTGATATAAACATGTACTTTTATTTGTTAAAAAAACACCCGAACTCCAAAACAAACACTTGCGGATCATACAAAGGTTTGACCCGACCCGAGAATCGAACCCGAGACCGAAGGTTTACAAATACCTACTAATAAAAATATTATATTCTATCTAGAAGCTACGAGACAGAATCTACGTGACTCGATCAGTGCCGGTTAAATTAACATCCTTTGTCTTAATCCCTTGATCTAAACGTTTAGGCTATTAGGCGGAACGAAATTTATGTCCTGCTTAAATCTAGCCAGGTATTCGAGCAGAAATTTGTGACACAAAATTTTTTAGATGTCCTGAGCGATGTATGCTTTAGATCCACTTTCGGCGAGGAAGTTAGGTTACTGGAACTCCCCCAAGGAGGGTTGTCGGTCATGCTCATATTAAAAAATAAACTAGAAACATTAATTAACAAATTAAGTTCTTATTTTTGATGAAATTTCGTCTGTCTGTCTGTCAAGACCCTTTTTCTCAGGAAGATTCAACCTGAATCATCGCACACGGTATCACTGCGCCACCGAGCCAGTCAAAATCACAAGTGTCTTAAAAGCTACATATGTGTTTTTTCATTAAGTTTAATTATTTCATTTCTAAACTCTAACAGCAATATAATCCGTATTTCTACAAGAACATTGAATGAGACTTATGTGAAAAGAGATAAAAGTCTCTAGTCCTCTAAAAAGAGCAAAGAAAAGAAGAAAGAAAGAAAAAAAGCACAATCTATATAATCTGTATTAAAATTGATTTATATCAATTAAATGATAAATAAAGGGGATGAACAGGAGAGGTTAAACACTAAATATAATCAGCAATCAAATTTTTACGTCAAAATGAAGCAATAGAAATGAAGAGGACACTAAGCACCCACTCTGCTCTTATCTGTAGAGTTGACCCTCTAAACGCGAACCTAGGTCTTATTTACTAGTACTTTAGGCATCATTATATCCTAACCATGTTCCTCTTATCTCTTACAATTGGTTATCTCGGTTTTGTACCTGAATTTTCATTGCTTTGCTTATCTCGTAACAAGGAATCCTCGCAAATGGAATGGTACGGTGAATTTTAACAAGTTTGTATGTGTATTTCACTACAATCAGCATTTATTATATCAAATTAAATTCGAAACTAAAAGTTGGCTACCTGTCTAATCGCAAAACTAGGATTTTTAAACATCATTTTGTTTTTGGAAGTTAGGAAATCTCTTCAAATATAAAAAAAAATACAAATAAATAATATTGCAGCGTATTTTTATTTAATTTTGTTTTTTACTGACTTCAAAAATATTATCTTTTAATTTTTGTCTGTCTGTTTGTTCTTAATCGAACGACTAAGCCAAGGTGAAACAAGGAGTAACTTTAGCTACTATTTTCAGATCAAATTCAGTTAGTCTATAAAATATTTGTAAACTATGTTAAATAATAACCAACATGTATAAAGACGTGTATTAACGTATTAATTAATTTAACTTTGTCTGTTCTTTGCTGAAAGTCTGTCGAGTAATGACAAGGCGCGTTATCGTCTTGGTTTTGGCATCGCTTTATGAAACTATCAACGTTTCCTTTGAGAAATATCTACGCTATACTGCACTTTGCCTCGATTTACTCGGTGTTTGACACCGACGTGTTACGTATTCCTTGCAGTAAACCCTTACTATGAACGTTAACAATACACACACGCGCGCGTTTTACAGTGAGTATCAAAACTCTAATTATAAGCGTTGTAAAATAACACTTTCGTGTGGTGACCTCGCTCCCAAATGACCCCGAACCTGATTCTCATTATTAAATTTGAGGTTGTTACCGCCATTATTATAACAAAGTACAACATTAGTATGTTTCAGGGATTTTTTCCATACGTTAGTATATTTTTTAATCTTATAGGTATAACTGAGCTGGGTGGTCACCTGATAGTTGTTGCAAAATTGTTTCTATAGGAATTTTTTTTATCAATTTTATTTCATTCTTTATTTTCTCAACATACATGGACATCTGCAATTTGAGAGTTAAATATGTGTTGCCATTCTTTGAGTCGGAATTTGTGAGTGACACGATTTATGTAAAGTTTAAAAAAGTGAGTTTAGAATAAAATCGAAAAAAATGTATATTGAATAACTGTAACAGTCGAAAGCAATTTATAGAGCGAATGTGTATGGAAGTGTCAGGAGAAGTCGTTCACTGTGGTCATTTACCAACCAAATTGGTGATATTCTGATGAAAAACTACCAGGAACCGACCAGCATGTTATGACTTGACTGCACGGTTAGCATAGTGGTTTAAGCGGTCGCAACGCCACTGAGCTAAGTCTTGTGGGTTCAAATCAACATGGAACAACACTTTGTGTGATCCACAAATTGTTGATCTGAATCTAGATGGTCTTTGTGTCTGTTTTACATATGTTTGGAAATTCCCTCACGACACAGGATGTATATTCCTAATGCAGAGTTTTCTTTAAAAAGAACTGTAACTCCCGAAACGAATTTATAGAATAAATGTGTGTGGGCGTGTCGGAATAGGTCATCCACAGTGATCATAAACCTACCAAATTGGTAACGCGTGAAAGGAAAGGACCTAGGAATAATAATTAATCGCTTTATTGTACACCAGATTATAAAGAACGTAACTTAAAGCTAGGTTAGTATAACTAGTGGCCTTGCTCTACGGCAATTTCTTCCAGGCAACCGTGGGATGGAAGAAAATAACATTATTAGGCAGACGTATAGTGTAGCGTCTGGTGTATTACAAAGTAGTTTGGAAAGGGAAAAACAGGAACCGACGAACATGCATGCAGCGATTGATTTATGTGGACGAAGCAAAAGAGGTGTGTCAATACCGTATCAACAAGACCGACTAGTAAGTGAAGATGAATGGTCTCTACCTACTTTTCTGGGAAATAAGCGTGATTTTATGTATGATATTATTATGAATATTCTATCTATTTTTCTATTATAACATGTGTATAAGTTATAACTGCTTTCTTACTAAATTACTTTTTTGTGTATCTCTTACAAATTAAAAAAATATTCATGACTCCGCAATTCAAACTTAGGATTCTATTTAATCCAATTGTATTGTATATGTTGGCTATCAACTTCGTTTTCAGATAAAATCATAAAAGAGGACCATGAATTTTTACAGCAGGTTGTTTTACTCACAATGTCCGTCTATTTACGATAAGGCTTTAGATGCGAACATTGCTTTAAATATATGTGACTTCTGATGTTCACGGTATTACCTTTTCACTTTGATAACTGTTTTTATTTTATGTAACTGTTCAATCGAACTATTCACAATAGATTCGATGTAGTACAATAAAGAATGAAAGGAGAATCTTTGTACCAGGTCACGCCACACCTTTTGAATGTGGTCTAACGGTTGCTGCTCTACATAAACTCCATTGCATTCGCATAGTGCTGTATTTGCCGATTTTTTTTGTTTTATTTTTTGGTTTGTTTGGTGCTGTATTTCGGGTGAAATTCAGTTAACCTACGTTAGTAAATAGATAACCATAATGACGTGGAATATCCTTTAACTAAATAGACTAATCATTTCAGTAGGTACGGCACCTGGAATGATTAAGTGTCAGATATGAGCCACAAGAGCGAACTGCATTGAAATATATCATATATAATTGTAGGTATTTGTCAGAAAGCCTCTTTAATTATATAAAAGTATCTGAGGAAATACATTAACATGTGGAACAACATACATACGACACAAACAGATACAGGGAGAAAATAGAAATTATAAAACTTCGAGAATATTACATTCATATTTCACCGCACTTCTTTTCATGACTACAAGTTTTGTATACGAGTAACCTATTAGATTTTACAATATTCTGCTCGTTATTATAGATCTAAAGTTATTCCTACATTGAAATAAAATCGTCTTTCATAAACTGAATAAAAATCAAAATTTGGTTTGATCTTGGATTAATTGTCCAAATTAAACTCTAATTTTGCTTTAGCATAAATATTTTTTTGCTGACCTTATTTACTAAAATGGAGCAAAAAAATTTTGCACTTTATCAAGTCAATTTTGGTCAATCTCAGCCGTAAGACGTCCACTGCAGGAAATAGGCCTTTGTAAGGCTCCACACAACTACAGGTCCAGCATCCAGCGGTTTCTTGCGGCCTTCACCAGGTCGTTAGACCACCTTACAGGGGCCTACCCATGCTACATCTTTCAGTACGTGGTCGCTACTCCAAATAATCTTATATCTAAAAAAAATTATATGTTTATTAATTTTCGATGCGAGCCTTGAGTCTTGCCTTCGTAAACGTGTATAAAAGTATACAGCATAATAAGTATCACAACCCTGAGATTTAAGAGGTTACGAAACAGTGAAGTTGACAGTTCAGTTCGTAACGAATACCCAGTTTTACACTGCCTAAATTCAAGGTACAGTCGAAACGAATTTATTCATTAAAACTCGTTCTGGCATCACAATTGCACACTTTGCGGCGAGACCCGTCATGGTACCCTGTTTATTATTAAACCCTGTGACGTAAATAGGCGATAACATTTTAGTGCCATTATGAAGTGAACAATTCCTGTTAGTTTTGACCACATAAAAGCGCTTTTGTGCTTTGAATTTACGTTATAAATTAAGCAGAAGTATTTCATTGGTAGTTGGACCTCCCTGGTGTATTTCTTACTTAACTTTTTTTAAATACGTGCACTTTTAATAATAATAAACATCGCCAAACGTCAAACATTTTTTCTTGCATAAAGATGTACCTAACTACGTTTATACAGTTTTAAACAGTAACGTTATAACGTTACTACTTCCGTTATGCATAATTATTTTACATAGCAAAAACTAGTTTAAACAGCACTAAATAAATTCGGTTAGGTATTGCTGGGGCTAAGTACTGCCTTTCGTTTTTACCAGAATAGTACTACGAGTATTATACCATTTATGTATGTTTATTCCTTGAACACATAGCCCTAGATCATCATGGATTCTCTCTACACCTCAGTTTTACTATTTGATTATCAGGTACTAAATTATTCCATAATTGTTTTATTCCATTTAATTTTATTAGTACACTAGCTGACCCGTGCCCACTTCGTTGGGCATAATGTTAATAATCCTTTTTTAGTACAGAGTGTTATGTTTTAATTTCTAACTGCCAAGAATAAGATAGAAAGTAGTTCTGATAATAATCTTCTATTTAAACAATGTCGAAAGTGTACTAATTACGTTCCGAAAAATTAAATTTCGGGGACGTCCGCTGTCCGGAGCCGACCACGCGACTGGGCCGCGCGGGTATCTACCTCTCAGATGTAAAAGGCCACGCCTCCTTCTCCCGAAGCGAGCACGAACGCGAACCGAATTAAACCCGAAGCCATCGCGCGCCGTCCGCTGCTTTGGCCTTCCGTTGAAATTTCTCCGATTCACTTTGCAAAACCGACTAACACGTAGAAGCCTTTTTATTTTTCGGTTTTTTATATAACCTATGACACTCAGCAATAATGTGGCTTTCTATTGGTGAAAGAATTCTTCAAATCGGTTTAGTAGATCCCGAGATTACCCCTTACAATTTAACAAATATACTAACACACAAACTTTACTTCTTTATAATATTAGTATAGATGTGTGCAACCACTCACTCTATAACTAATTAATGAGTTGGCAAGTGTAAAACATTTCTATTTACACAATTGCAGAGGTAAAATAAGGTACTGTATATTTTTTGTAGGTTGCCACATGAGTGTGTTGTGTGTGTGTATGTGTGTCAGCTTAAACTAATGTCTAGCGTTAAGAAGTGATTGTCCGGATATTTGTATCCGTATCTGCCGATGTGCGCCCTCGCAGAAAAATATAAATTACGGTATTTATTACGAAACTGCCCGTTCCATGGAGATCACACGTACCATGATTTTTTATTAATTAAGAAATACTTGAAGTTCATATACGTAAGTATATGAACAATATTGTTAGGAATATAGAATCTAATTTTATGCTTATCTGTAATCAATAAATATATTTTCAGTGATCCAATACATCACAATATTATATTTAATTACTGCACCATATGTACTGACAATGCAGAATATAGGTAGGTATACATGCCTATTCAGGTATATTACGAACATTAGGTATAGTTTATTTTAACATAGCTAAAAGTAATCACAGGCAGATGAAAATCATATGTACATGTACTTATCCTTCGTCATAGAAAAACAAATACTATGAGACTATTTCTTAATATTGTCATGACCCGCCTTTATATTACTTGCGTGTCTCACGCGTTGTTTATCAAAAATAATAGGCACATGGCACTGTAAGCATGAAGGTAACACCACCGTTGTCGTTCAAATTTAACCATATTTTATACACAACACATCTATAATTTTAACGGTGTCATCTATCAATGTACGAAAGGGGTTTAAGGGTCCAGTGTGAGTTTGTTTCACATAAACTCGATCCTTAAATCGACTGCGGCGCGATCTTCACCAATAACAGCAATTTTAACTTCGAAAAATATTTCAACTGGTCTAGTTACTATAATGCAGGTAGCTCCTTACATTAGGGTTTTACATTATTTTAGATGTATAGAGTTCGTAGGTTGTTAAGTAATTGGTGAGTAAGAGAGACAGAGTTCAAAAATATTACAATTTTACAAACGAATTGCTTACCTTGAAAGCAACGATATGAATGAGAATATGATATATATACTTATATTAAGCCAGGCTCATAGCCCAGTTGCACTCGATGACTACACACTATTACCATGGGTAAGCAACGACGGCGCGGACCTGAGCGTCTCCATGATTTGGAGGTCACGGTAAATAGTAGGTCCCAGTTGTTATCATAGGATAACAGTCATGAAGCTCAGTTGGAGCCCTTTGGCTTAAAAGCATCCAACGGCAAGATTACGTAGCCACTACGTTGTCTTGCCAGTCCCCAACCCGCACTCGGCCAGGGTGGAGATGCGTGGCCTTAACCCTCTCCTGAGAGGAAACCCAGCAGTGTGACGTTGTGGGTTGTTGATGGATGGATGGATGGATATTAAACCAGATTTAATCTTATCTGTCTATATACTGTATTAAAGTTTAAAACATTGCCTAATTATGGGCGTGTTATGATTTAAAGATGAGGTAAAACTACGTCATAGATAACATTATGCTTTCATATACTAGTTTCGTGCTCACCATATAATAATTCAGAATTATAAGTGGAACCGTAAAACGTAGGCGATTCTTGGAAATATTACATAGAAATACCAACATCTGATAGAAAACGTTATTAATTCGCAATTTGATCGCGTATACTCAGTGCGTTACGAATATTTATGTTGAAATTTTGACAAACAGGTATTGCTTCCACGTATTAGACAATAGGTGCAGTGTTACATGAGCATGGCTGCATTTTACAGCATTCAACATTTGATGGTACCAAGAAAATGACGTCACTCGAACCTCGATGTTAAAATTCTTGTCTAATGTAAAACAGAGCGTGCACTTAAAAGTAGCATCTGTGTCACTTAAGATATTATATTAAATCCCGCGTTAAATGCTTACAAAAGGCTTTGAAACAATACCTTTTCTGGTTAAGATACACTTCCGTAAATTACTTAGCGCATGAAATGGTTATCCTTAAGTGACTCTTTAATTTCTTGCCATTTGTGACTTGTTACACAGCTATCTCTACGGTAAATGACATTTTATTATTTAATAAATTCGACATCATTGGGACCATTCAAACAAATGTTTCTAAAAGCATAATACACGTTTAATTGTACATTGGCTGAATTTAAACTGACAAATCATCCTTTATTAAGGTTGCCTGTTTCTTTTAATGCTTTATTTTACTGGTTTTCGGTTTGTAGATTTTTCGACAGTAACCAATTCGAGTTATAGGTGTTCGACACAGACCTGTTCGTGCTATTGTTAACTTTTACCAACTCACCTATATTGTCATTCCTTACGTAGGTAAGGGAAAACAAAATGAAGAATAGGAAAAAAGAAAGACAATACTAGCATCGTCTTACCTTCGTACCAACATTTCCTTATGAAATACTCTGTTTTTTAATATAGTACAACCACGCTGACTTCAGCAAGAACGATCGGGTAACAACACACGAAATGTGTGCCTACATACACCTGTACCTATTCTATGGAATTATTAATTTATTGTTACAATAATCATCGACAAACATTCGTACTTCGTCCCCTTAGGATAGGCATACTTTAATCAATAATAGTCTTGAATTATGTATGAACAATAATAAATATAGTCAGACTGACAAACGAATGTTTCGAATACCCATGCTGCACGTTAAAGCAGGTAGGCTCCCGACTCGGCTATCGTATCTAATCAAAACATAAATTAGAAGTAAATCAAGATAAGTCCTCACAGAACAACGTGGCCCGGCACTGTAGTTTATTTAATATGTGGTGGTTAAACAAAACAATAAATCAAATAAGCCTATAAATATAACATCACTTAATGTTGGTCAGTTGATGCTAACGGTCATTCAATCACAGGACGAACATACGGTTATTCGAATTGTTTATCGTTCCTACGATCTCAGTCCTGTTTTTCTAACAAAGTTTGCCATAGAATAGAATAAAATTTTAAGTGCACCAGTTTAGTACGTCATACATACAATAGTATGTATAACAAATTAGTGACTATGTAAAACTATCCGTTTGAATAAACCTAATTTATTTATTCAATAAATAATTCCTGTCTTATGGTCTTTCCTTGATCAAGCAAGCGGCCAAACACAAAACAACCAATCAAAACCATTCCTTAACGGCCCTCAACAACGTGCAAAAAACAACTATTTTTACACGTTAAGCATCCAAATAAAATGGTGCAGGACAATAAAATGATAGTAACCTTACATTTTTCACACGCGAACAGAAAAAAATATGATAAAACAGCATTACACACACACACACACACCCAAAAATTATCTCTAAGGATATAGACCATCTTTTTCCTAACTTTAGGAAAAAATCGATCGATTAGATTTGATTGTTTACAAGTCTGTAATCGGTCCCAAGAAACATTGTCATGTGAAGTTGAAGCGTTAACTGTATCATCTGTTAAATTGTGAACATATTTTATTATTATTAGTTAATAGAGATAGACATAACAAGTTTACAAACTTTGTGCTACAAGTGGTACCAGAATAATTCATTACAATAATCGGAAATTACGTTAAAAAAATCAGAGGGACTTTTACAACGGTCACCTTCTCGAACGTTGATAAAAAATTGTGGAATGGCAACGTAATAACAAAAGAAATGTTAATATTGACGTCTGTCTAATAAAAGTGCAGTTGGCAGTGGGTTAACATCGGTAGTACTGTTCAAATCAACCAATAGATTCATAGTGAGTGATCCGCAAATTTTTAGTTGCTCACTGAGGATGAATGTTCTTCTTATCCGTTTTATAAATGTTTATAAAGTCTCTCGCGACTCAAGATATACAAATTTGCACAGCGTTTAGTCATTACGTCATCACGATTTTTTTTCTCCATCTGTTCCTTGGAATTTAATAACAACGAACAAGCAATTTTAAATTGCTTAGCTATTACTATCCGCCTGCGCAAATATACAGAAATTTATCAGTCAGACAGACCCTGTAGTACTTGTACAATTAATATTCACCATTTTATAGGTATTCTACGTGAGCTAAACTATTAACAATCTAATTAAATTATCTGAATAGGTACTAATTCGTCATTCACGTTTTATGTTCTTAATTTACAAATATTTGAATAATTAAACTAGAAATATGATAAGATTTTAAAGTGTTTGGTGTGCTCCAAATGTTTAAATACTAAGCATTTAATTAAATCTAACGCAACTATTGAAACTTGTTATTAGTTACTGAAATCTAAATTTAAAATTTATATTATTTTTGCATTAGCTATCAAGTATTAAGTATTAATAATTTCGGCAATAACAGTGTTTGTAATTGTAATACCTATTATAAAACATTTCAAATATGATAACGCTGTCGTTTCTAAAACTTATTAATCCTACTCAAGAAACATAATGCCTTTCATGAGATATTCTAAAACTTAGTAAAGTTTTACAGTTAATCTGTTAACGAAAAATATAGTAGGTAGTTAATTGTTTTTCTTTGTTTGTCAAGTTTTCAAATTAGCTTTCACATTTGATAAAATTTGTTAAACCTACTATTACAAGGTCAATTACCGGTTTCTATGCCTTTAGCTGTCACCCCTTCTGTCTCTACATGCTTGGTGAAGTCTAACAAAACGTACTAGACCAACGAATAAAATTGTATCCTTAAAATATTGAAAAACCCACATATAAATTCTTAATCCTCGCTATACAAAGCTTATAATGTGATATGGCCAAATTGGCCTCGAAGAATTTGGTGTCCATGGACAACGGTAATCGTTTACCATCAGGAGATACGTTTGCTACATAAACAATAAAAAAAAAACAATATTAACGTTCTTTTAGTTTTAGGCTTTTATAAATGCAATACATATTCATAAAATACTCTTGTATATTTTAAGAACAACGTTAGACCCAGTGGTTGTCTGTTTTGTCCCTTTCCGAATAATATGAGTAAAGTAAGTGTATACATGAATACATTTACAAATAAATATTGACATTGACCTTATTGTCATTCCGAGAACACGAGGAAAAACAAATGAAAAATTTATATCTATATAACTGTATTCAATGAACTGCTTACGTCATTGCTCATGTAATTTTATGAATGACATTATAAGAGTTCTCGTAAATTTCTATGTCATCTTATGTGACCGCAAGGCGCCACAAATAAACAAGTTATTTCAGGTCACGATTGCATGTTGTGGTTACTGGGCACAAAAACAAGTACAATGTCGCATTATATATTTTTTTGGAATATGGCCTACATTGGTATTTGAGTCTCTTCTCACAGGATTAGGGCAAATACCTAATACTATCGGTATACCTACAAAAGTACATGTTTTACTTTTAACTGTTAATATAATACTTGAGTAAATAAGAATTATATCATCAATCAAAACCAAGGAAATTTGTTGCTGCGAGTTACTCGTAATTTAGGAATCTTTAGAGTTATTTTTTCGAATGTATGTCGAACTGTATCTTTCATTAAATTTTTTATACGTTCCTGGGGATGCGGGGGAAGAAAATAGGTTTTATCCAGAAAAAGCTTCTGTCCCAAAGGCATCGGTTGCAAAATTAATTATAGCGACCAAACCCGTCTGTAAAACTTCGATATTTATTTGTACTCATGTTGGTTGGTTAGTTAGTTTTTTAGGGTTCCGTACCGAAAGGGTAAAACGGGACCCCATTACTAAGACTTTGCTGTCCGTTTGTCCGCTTGTCACCAGGATAGTTACACAGTTGAAATTTTCAGAGATTATGTATTTCTGTTGCCGTACAACAAATACTAAAAAACACATTAGATGTTAGTTAGATATTGGTACGTAAACCTTCGTGCGCGAGCCGAACTCGTACATGGCCCGTTATTATGTCATGTATTAATAGAGTACATAAGTACATTACTGACTTCTAGGTAGGTAGCCTGACAGAGAAAACATATCGCATTGGAACGGCCGTTGTATACTTTTTGGGTACTTAAATAAATTAGTCTAATAAATAAACTCAATAAATAAATTATACTCTATCTTGGATCAGACTCCAATAATTTCTAATTCTGATCTCGAAATATATTAAAGCTTTCACAACGAATGAACTCGTTAATTATACAAAAGTAACGGAACAATACCAACTTCATAATAGGCCTTTGGGGTTCACACCTAAACAAACTCTGTTTTGTTATCATTGCCAAAGGCTTGTGGAGACAATTTATACCCACACCACAAGTTACAAACTTTCGGCTGGTTGGAACGTAGCCAAAATAAAAGCGCAACATTAGAAGTAAAAGGATTACACAATCAATGTAAATAGATCCTTTTGATACGTCCTTACATTTAGAACCATTTATTTTTTATGGATCTCCAAAGAGTCTCTGTGTATCGGATATTTCTCTAGATAGACTATGTGTCGCCATCATTAAATTAAATATCAGTTTATAATTTAGGGTGTAATAGACGTAGAAACTTTCTTAAAATATTGTTTTATTTTTACATGGTGACGATCATTCGATCGAAAAATACATCCAAGATCCTGTGAGTCAACTAGAACGATCCAAATGGCCATATTTGTGTACTGTAACACCGTACTTTATTTTTTTGACAAGTAAGAATATTGGCGCTTGTCTTTACAAATTCGAGTATGTTGTTCTTCTCTTCTTTTGATGGAATGGCAACCCTATAAAATGTGGATGACATAAAATAGGAACCGTCTTTCGAAAAAACAAAAAACGATCTCCATCGAGTAATGTATTTAGTCAATAAAAGAGCTATTAACACTAATGACAAATTTATACTAGGCTGTAAATAAACTATTGTTTGAGATATAAAAACTGCACCTAAAACACACAAAATTTACGAATACGCCTACGCATATGACTTACTGTAATTACGGCTGGAACCAGTCCTATTTGAGCCGCAAAGTTAAAATTTTGCAATAAGATAAATTAATAATCGGGCTTTGTAGAGACAGTTCTATTTGAGTCGGTATTATAATGATTCAAGTTGTAACGAAAACATGAAAGAATTTAGATTTCTCTAAATTGCCATATTGTTATAATCTACTCTATATTTTTGCCGTCGAACATTTTCCTACTCATAGCGGCGTGGGGGAGACAGTGGTTATGTGGAGTGCTCTTTGCCCGTCAACAGACTTCACTTAGCAGGCATGAGCAACCCAACAGAACCTATTAAGAGAATGAATAGCTATAGCCAAATCACAACACAAAAATAAAGTGGGGCCTTCTATTAAATGATCGTGCGAATAAAAGCTGACAAAAAACAAGAATAGTCACGTTCTACTTTAATACAACTAAGCTTTTGAGCGATACCGGCTTATATTATTTAGTTTTCTAAAAAAGTAGGCAAAAGTTCGTAACAGTAATATGAACACTAGAAAAATGAATGCAGCTGCTGTATTAATAATTTTCAAGAAGTCCTATATTATTTTATCTTTCACACAGATTTCTCATCTGAAGTGGCTGATTGGGCATATTCTTAACGAAATAGACCTCCAGGTGCAAATTTTTTTTATACGGAGTAACAAGTGCACAGTACGTATTAGTTGAACTGACCACCGAATATGTTGAGTATTTCTTTTTTTTTTACAACACAAAGAACGGGTGTTCTTAGTTAGAACAACAATTTGTGGATCACATAAACTGTTATTCCATGTAGGATTTGAACCCACAACACTTGGCGAAGTAGGGTACGGCATTAACCACTAGGCCAAACGTGCAGTATGAAAATATTGCAAATAAAAATTAACTTGCCATGTGCGAGCATCATGTAACAATAGAAGGAACATTCGTACTTCCAAATGAAGTTCTCGAAATATTATGATATGCATCGAATTTCGATTCGCGGAATTGGATTTGCCATCGATTAAAATATCGACTACAATTTTATATACACGCAGATTATGTATAACTGTAATAATAAATTGGTAAAAAAGTCTCAGTAAAAAGCGCTGCTCAGTGCACAGTAAATATCAATAATCACGAAATTTATGACAGGTAATACTATCTCTTCAGTGGTTTTTAATACAGAAACAACATTTATATAGCCACATATATATATATGAATATGCTCTCAAATCTTTAGCGGAGTAATTTAATGAAAAGGCTTAATATGAGTATTCTAACTAGTAGGAAAATAAACTGTAGGTACTAGACTTGAGATGACATACATAGTGGTGTGTGGTTGTTTAAATGAATAAAAATCAAGATCATAATATTATCTGTTAACATTTGATGAAATATGTTATTAAAGCCGTGCTTTAAAATATTTCATTCGGCAATCGACTATAAAAGTCATGAATCTCGAAATATCTTCAAGGGAAGTTGGATTTATGAATAAAAAAATCATGTTGAATAAATTTTTATAACAACTGTTACCGTTATTCTGTTTTATTCAACGAATCAAATGTCTTTGGGTGGAAATTTTCATCTAAAAGAGTGTTGACTCCGATTTCCGTTACGATTCGATTTAAATATTTATACCAAAACGGGATTTTAGAATTTTCCATGAATCTCAATGAAACAGACGCCTGGAGGACTTACTAAGTAAGTTTTCTTAACTTTTATTTTCTTACACATGTTTCTAGCTGGGTCAATGGCCATTATTTATCTGTAAGAAATAGAAAACCAATAGAAAAGTCATAAATATTTACCGAACTATGATGTATAATGTACGTGCCGACCTTAATATAGACCAAATGAGATATACCGACATTCGTTAGTCGATTATTAACAATAAATAAAACAATCGAGCAAATTCGATATATATCACGATAAGTACACTCTGGCGCCAAATATCCTCCGTTTAAATCTAAAAACGTTAATTTCGAATATTTCGTAAAATACTTAATATTGTGCAAAATTATTATTAAGTAGTTCTTAGCAATGTAGTAATACTTACTGCAGTCAAGTTATTCTCAAATGATGAATTTGTACATGTATTTTTTTGAAGCACTTCATCGTTCGCATGGCATCATGATAACATAACGTAATCTTAATCAGACATCAGTCTGATCATAGAAACTTCAGAGTGATTTCGATAGATAGATGCGTTTATTATCTTTTGAGCCACTATGAGTTTTTTCGACATACATATATCCTACTAATATAATAAACTCAAAAGTTAATAAGTTAATAAGTAAGTATGTTTTTTGCTCTTTCACGCAAAAACTACTAAATGGATTTTGATAAAACTTAACAATAATATAGCTTATACATAAGAATAACACATAGGCTACAATTTGTAAAGATACTAGCTGCCCCTCGCGGCGACCCGCGGTCATTTTCGTACTGCGGGTAGCATCGCGGGGTTCAGCTTGTCTTTACAATACAGGTTAATCTTATTGTAACACGTGTATAACGTTATACCTTTTATTATAAAACCTATAGCTTGTTCCTATACAAGCTTAATTTAATAAAAATTTGAATTCGGTCGAATTAATTTTGTATGTTGCGGAGCGGTCTTCAGGTTTAATTAAATAAATATTACTCGTTTCTTCGAAATGCGGGTAAACAGATATAAACAGGAATAAACAGGAAATAATATACATAAATAGCATGTCTCGATATCTCGTTATAATACAGGAGATTGTGGTTTGTTTACGATATAATGTACAAACAGAATCTTCGATCATTTAATTATCTTTAGCTGAGTTAAGAGTCAAGACCTCATTAGTAAGAATTAATCTTAGATTATTATTCTGTTACTAGCTGTGCCTGCTAATTCCTACATGTGACATTTGAGTTTTCAAGTTATTTTTAATTTTTCGCCGTTTAAACCTTCCCTGGACTAAATCAGCTAAATAGGTCCAGCCGGTCTTGAGTTTTAATGAGATAAGCGAACAGCAATTGATTTTTATATATAAGATTTCAAAACATACTAATGTTACCTAATAATACGATTGGGACCGTTTCTTATTGCTGTCTCTTCTTGCTGACATGGTGAACATGAAAATAGACGGTTCACCCTATAGTAAGAAATAAAATTGAAATTTATAAAAGAGGGGGGCGAGATGCTTAAAGTCGGATACAATCTAAGACGCACTACGGTAGTAGGCACTTACCACTGAGTGACCTGTCTATATAAAATTAAATAATAATCTTTAATATTTCGTACATCTGACACACAACGCCATCTAGCTTCAAACTGAGCAGAACTTCTCCAAAATTGACAGATATAACACTTATATACTTTTTTGTAAATACATACATACTCGTATTATATTTACATAGAAAACATTCAAACTCCCAGATCAATATTTGGAGATGATATAAACAGTTGGTTCGATTCGGCAATCGAAACCGAGACCTCAGTACAGCACAACAGAGGTAGTAATAATTATTCCACACACGATGGTGGTGTAGGCTTTTAAGTTGGTTGAATATACTATTTCCTTAAAACTTTGAATGTCATAATTAGTCTGAAAATTCCGCAGACACTTTTTTGCACAGATAGCGCGGCAATTTTCCTTGAATAACGTACGGAAATGTAATCATAAAACTAAATACACACGGAACACGGTTAATACCGAGTGCCGTTCATGTTCTATGGGTGCGAATACACGAAAATAAGTGAAAAGAATAAAAAAATACTACTTACTAAGAAGAGTTAATATCTGATTAAAAGATATTAATTATGAATAAACCCATCATAACTGTGCGAAAAGAATTGGGTTAATATTTTGTAGACCTATATATTTTACTGTGGTAGTAACAAAAAGGTCGACCTGACCCTCTACTCTACTCTGAAATTAATTCTGTATACTCGTATATATCAAACTAATAGGGTTTCTAATCCAGAAAATGGAGAACAACAAAATTCACACAATGTAGATAAAAAACGTTGAAATGGAAGCAGGTCCTGGATCTTAATAACAGAACAGTGGGTGTCGAGTATCACTGGGACAAGTACTAACAAAACAAAACTTTGCCGCATTACTAACCAACCAAATTAGGTAGAACTTCAACCCATAAATATTCCACTCAAGTTACGTGTAGTAAAATCCAGTCGAATTACAACACAACGTCAAACCTCACCTGACAACAGTGGAGTTACTGTCGTACATTATTCAAGTGTTGACAAACTTAATGCGAGTTGCTAGTGTATAAAGTACAGACGGGTTATTAAAGAGTATTTTCGAATTCAGTTCGCCTTTATCGTGGCTTTAATCTGTGTGACAGGAAATACCTAGAACTAATTCGACGTATGTATAATTTCTGTCCACAATTTGCTTAATGATAAAATGTTCGTTTTTGTTATGACGGAATTTGTAGGTTACCACGTAAGGTAAATATGCCGACTGCGCGAAGTGTACAATCATTAGGCCGTACATTCTCCGAAACCCAAAGAGATTAGGATACTGAGGTCTTTTTTAGAAATACATTTCTTTGGATAGCTGAATAGATCGTCTGTACGTGACCAGTCTGGCGATGAGCCACTAAAACTTGTACCGTTTTCCCAGTACAGATCCCTTCAACAGTTATTTGTTTCCTTTTTCACAGGAAGATGGCTAATCCACTGACTAATAGTAGGTATACACTTGTAAATATTCAAGAAATTATGTACAGATATTGCATTTCACCAAAAGAGCTTGACTAGTGTAAAGTAAATATGAAAATCATTGCCTCTCCTCTCAAAAGCTACTTAGCTAAAGTATTGAGTAGTGAGACTATGCTTAACTTGACGTGGATAAATTATACTCAACAGTTTGTTGAAGGTGTGATACGTATAATTTCTTATTCAGTATTTGATAAATTTAACCTCAGTGTTTTTATGGTAATGATGTATGGAATAAAATTGGTTAAAATCTAATTTACTAACATCATTATCATCATCAGCCTTTCGCAGTAAAGCGCTAGACATAAGCTTCTCCAATTGCACGGTATTTGGTTTGATCCTCGATGAATTTATTCATATCATCCTTATTACTTTCTTTTTTATCTATTGACTAGCTGACCCACGCAAACTCGTTTACGTCTCCTAATGCCCGTAGCGTAATAGTTTGCCCCATTTTTGTATCATTCTTCATTGGTGTTCCTCTCCTATTGGTCTTATTTGATAAATGGGGTATCTAAAACTGAAAGAATTTTTGAAATCGGACCAGTAGTTTCTGAGATTAATGCATTCAAGCATACAAAATCTTCAGCTTTATATACAAAACGTATCAGTATAAGATGTTTGACTAGTAAAATAATTCCCCGTATCCTGATGTTAAACACTCAAAGGACGGCATTACAGTTGTACCTATCTCCTAAATTGCAGGTGTCTATGGCAGTTACTTTCTATCAGGCAACGCATCTACCCGTTCCATCCCATTCTACGAAAAACACCTAACAAGTATTTTTTAAAACTATAACCCAACTAACTACTAATTAACTTTTAATTAATTTACACAGCCTATATTACCTATGTTGTGAACCTACGGACACCTTCTTCATTCGGTTCTAGTACAAGAACTTTTGTACTACAACCGATTGTAGAACAGTTTGACTACCTCGGTAGCGTAGTGGTAACGTATGCGACTGCTAAGCTTGAGGTCTCGGTTTCGATTCCCGGGTTGGACCAAATGTTTGTATGATCTGCAAATATTTGTTTCGGAGTTTGGATGTTTTCTATGTATAGTATGTATGTATTTACAAAAACAAAAATGTATATAAGTATTTATATCAGTTGTCTAGTACCCATAACACAAGCTCTGCTTAGCTTGGGACTAGATGGCGTTGTGTTAAATGTTAAAAAAAAAAAAAAACTATGGTGAAACATACCAAAATACATAGACCGCAAAAACTATTACCCTACCTGAAGCTTTGCCGCAGTCGGTTAAAAAACTGGAACGAATCACTCACACATAGGCAGATAACATTAATACTCTACATCAATACACTACGTTCTAAAAAGTACATAATTATAGTGTCGCAAATACGACTGTCCACCATTTTTTGTGTTGTTTTTTATCACATTTCTAAGTCCAGGTTCACGAAGAACTAAGGAAGGCTAAAAAAACAAAGTATCACGAAAAAATAAGGTCATTTACTTAATAGCATCCTGTAATAACATTCATTTATAACAGAAATCGTACCAGAACAAGCAAAACGTATTTTATTATTTGCCCACAAACTCACAGAACTTAAGTGTTATTCTTACCTACAAACAAACCATACCCTTCTTAATAAACCTTTTGATGCCTTCTAAGGTACCTTCTTTATTCATTCTTACGTCTATATCATCAAGTTTACTTTAGGCTATTACATACATAATGATTTCACTTATTTTCTAACAGTTCGATGTTATTTCAATTGTACTGGAAAGAAAATAAAAAATAGGTGTGTCAGGATCGTAGTAAGTGGAAATCAATTGTCTTTTTCCACCTCTCTGAGATATAGGTGAGATGTCATGTGTGTATGTTTGCGAAATAAAAAATTAAGCTTTTAGACAACATTCGTCACTGTTAAAAATATGTAGTAGGTACTTTATACAAGCAAGTATTGACATTTCAAGGACGGAATTTCAAAATCAATTGTCGTTTCTAATTACCGAAATTTGTTAGCTTTCCAACTCAAACTATTATTATACATACAATGTCATGTACACCGTATAAGAAGCCACAAAAAGCACGCAAACCAATAGGCGTTGTGGGTGAGAAATGTATCTCTAAAAATATATTAAATTATATTAAAGGTTAATTACCAACGTGAGTCAAGCTTTACAGAAATCCTAGGTTATATTACGTTCTATTTCCATACTCTGCAGCTGATATATTCTAGCTATCAAATATGAAAATGTTGTGGAAATGTTGAGCATGGGTTATTATATCGAGCATGAACTGTCTTGGCAGCAGTCGACTACCAACCTTGTATTAATGTAGTTAAAATTTACAATTTGTTGCGTACTGTTACTTGCAAATTTATGGAAAGTTGTAGCATTAAATATTTATACTAAATAATGGCTATGAAGCTTAACACAGAAAGAAAGAAGAAATAATTAATACGAGTATAATATTTTCTATTTGATGTACCCATTGGCACGCACGACTAAGACGAATCTATTGACATCACTCACATAAAAATATGACAAGCCATTTAGGCTCTAGGGCGTGCCAAAGAAATATATATACATGCATACACTTGTAAAACATAACCCTCCTTCTTTTACAGTCGGGTAAAAAGGATAAAATCTTCCATAGATTGGCTGTGAAACGCGCGGTGTAAGCGAGTTTTGCCAAAATTCTTTAAAAAAATTCGTTGATGGATATAAAATAGAAGAGCACTTTTAGGAGTCAGTTGTTATCTCAACTTGTGTAAAGCACTGCAAAGAAACCTACTACGTGGTAAACAATCTTCCTTAATAAATTTTAATTGAGTGACGTAATTCGACACAATGTAAAAATGGTTTAAAATAAATGAAATGAAATAGTAGTATGATTCATCGCTATTTATGCCTAAAACAGGAAAACTTGCAGTAAGGGTTCTAGAATATACATTTTTTATGTGCGGATGTCCCCTCGGATGCCAGAATATATTATATACCTAATGATTTCTATCTATTGGACAGCCTGCCAAAGTGACTGCTAAATCTGATGGAAAGCTTGAGTAGAATCGAATGCAGACAATAGAATATGGCGTTCCACACTATAGGGGTCTAGTGAGATACTTTTTCAGGACCCGGAATCATAGTGTGAGGGAAACACGTGCACTGGCATTGAGCTCCAGGTCTTGACAATATGGTTGGGCACATTTATATCTAAATCAATGTTTTATTACGATGCACTGAACGATAGTTCAACTACTTTTATTTCGTCTCAGTAGTTTATTTAAGAACATTTACTATACCAACGTTAATAAGTAGAAGACAGTTCAGAGATGTCAAACGCAAAAAAGTAACATTTTGCTAATCTATTGGATGAGACGGAATTTGTTTAAGTTAAAACTTTTCTTTCGTTTTTATTACACCAACGTCTTAAGCAAATTAAACACCGACCTAAGTTTTAAGCTCGCCCTTCTTATAATTCAAGAATGAAATAGACGAAATTTAAAAATAATAGAGACTTGCCCGGGAATAATTTTTAAGCTTTTTCCGCGGGTAATTAATTATTCATCTTTTATAACAGTACCTACGTGTAATTCACTTAGCGTTTTTGGGTCAAATTTCTGTACTGTTTTCCTTATTTTCAGAAGCTGGTAGGCATTTATTTTAATAAGTCAAATTAAATATATTATATTTAGTAATTCTATTTGACTAAACGTATGGTGTAGTGGTAAATTTAATGATTTTTACTATTCTGAGTGTTGTGGAGTCAAACCTTACACGACACAACACTTTGTGTGATCCACAAATTGTTGTTCTAAGTCTGAGTGTTCTTTGTGTCAATTTTATGTATGTTTGTAAAGTGCGGGGGACAAAGGAATATAGTGCTAGCCAATAGTACTAGCTACACCCCGCGGTGTAACCCTCGGCAGTTGTTGTAAAGAAACAACAGTAACAGAAAGTACAACGCGGGGCGCAACTATTACCATATAAAACTCGATTCGTGATTATGATCATGACTTCGTAGCAATTGGACAAACATTTAATAGTATTTAACCAGGGCTTTAGATTTTTTTTAATGGAAAATGGGCACACGAGCGGACGTATCACCTGATGGTAAGCGATTACTGCTACCCATGGACTCCCGAAACAACAGAGGCGTCACAAGTGCGTTGCCGGCCTTTGGGGGATGGGGATGAGAAAAGTGATGGGGGTGGGGTTTGAGTTTACGGGCCTCTGGTAAAACACAGCACAGGCGCTGTTTCACACCGGTATTCTGTGAAGCCCTGGCATCACTCCGTTCGAGCCGTTCCATACATGCCAACGCGTGGCTCTCTTACGGTAATAGAATGCTAAACGTTCTAAATAAGTACGTACGAGTATTAAGAACGCTTTTTACTCATGCTAATCTCCATAACGAGATGAAAAATCTCTGATACTGAAGGTTAATTAGAAAACCGACCGTAGATGAACCTAGAATTAATTAATACGTTTTTATATATATAACATGTTACCATAGATATAAATCTAAGGTCGAATGGTATCATGGCATGGAAATGGCATCTAAAATATTCACATATTGCATATAGCTCTTGTTTGAATACGAGTGATAACATTCTGCCTTCGTATTACTGCAATTATATACATACATATTTCTTGTTATATATGTATATTTATATATATAACAAAAGAACCGACATTATTTTTTAATAATGTATGAAGTATCTAAGCTTTCTCCTTTTATGATTGAAATGCGATGTTTAGTTTCGTTTCGATGTTCCCTTTGTGGTGCTTATCAGTAAAGAGAGTTACAATAGAAGCATTCTCTCTAAATTTATTTTAAGACGTTACCATAAACAAAAGCTTTTGGTACAGAAAAAAAATGTATGCATTTATGTATAATTTTATATACTACAGGTAAATTATTTAAATGTAAAATTAAACATACATGCCACTAAAGTCGATTTTAATACTACATTAAAACACATTTATGTAAACGAATGTCAATCTGTGTGTTAAGACTGACTGCCAAAATGACTATATGTGTGTGTGTGTGTGGGTGTGTGTGAAGAACTGGACCAAATTGAAATGGGACTACACGAGAAGCACCAGCTTTCAAATAAAAAATAATCATCAAAATCAGTTTAACCAGTCAAAAATTCAGAGGTAACAAACATAAAAAAATACAGTCGAACTGAAAACCTCCTTTTTTTAAGTCACTTAAAAATAACAGTTAACTACTTATTACTTTAAATAAATATTTGAATTTTTAACAGTACTTATATATTTAGTCAAATAATGTTGTGTGTAAAACCTTATTCTATGAAAACAGCTAAAAAATAAAATTCCTTATTCAAGTTAATTATTTTTTATTATTAAACGTCGTGTTCAAATGAACAGCTTGTTATTTTATAAAGATTTTCTATAATCCTTTGCAGTTTAATGAAGCGAAAGTGATTTAAGTGTAAACTACCGTAATTTACTTTACATTAACGAGTTTACCCTTATTTCATAATGAATATTATAATGTTTAAGAAAATTTCCGCTCTTGGCATTCTAGAAAATTTATAGACCCTGCCAGTTAAATGCGAAAATGAGATTGTTTACAAAACACAAACGGTTGAAGAGATCTACTTTACCCAATAGTAACTATTGGGTAAAGTAGATTTGGGTGGGTCTTAAACCATGTGCTTGACCTCATGGTGGATGGATGTGTATTAAAGAACCTAATCCCAAATTAGGTCCTTGGTGGGCGGAATGTCCAAAATCATCACATCTTTACATTTTGACTCAAAAGATGGCGTTGTGCCTTTGGGCTGAATCGCGATATCATTTGGTTACGAGCCGATTCATATAAAGGCTGATATAATATTTATGTTAAGAACACGTTTTTTCCTGTATTGTGTGCCTACTTTATAGCAATAAATCAGTAGTACAGTGCAGTTAGTGTTTCAATTGAGGACCCCGAGGAAGTGTCTTATACATGGTTCTTCTTTCCATGTGCTTACTGCTTTTTCTTTCCAGTTGACCCTTCCTTCCATAGCGTCATCATCATCATAATCCAATCTACCGCTGGGTATAGGCCACTGTAAACGATATCTTCTCTTTACCATAAGAATAGGACCAAGAAACCAAAGGAAGAGGGGAAGACCGAGGGATAGATGGATTGGTGAAATAGTAAGAAAAGTCGGTGAAAACTGGTTTACAAATACAAAGGACAGACAGATGTGGAGCAAAATGGAGGAGTCCCTTACCTGTTGAGGGGTCCATATTGAATTATATAAACTGAAATTTATATGTATAAGCTAAAATTTTATTACATTGATTTGTTGGATACTAATATTATTATTTCTAATTCTAAATACAATAATTTTAATATGTTATTGAATTTATGCATGCAGTTATTATTGTTATTAAACTATAATAGAATTCATTTCTCAAACACATGCATTAAAAACACCCAGCTCAATGACCGGCCCAAAGTTATGAATCCCGAGTTACAGACCTTCAAGGGCCTTGTATTGTTGGCGTCCATCAGATAGGATAGTGAACATTACGCTTAGGTCAATAGCAGCTGAGTACAATTGAAAAGAGACGCAGACGAAGTTGCGTGGGTCAGCTAGTATTATCTGTATCTATATATAAATACCTCTTAAAACTAAGAAAACGAAATCAAAATTCGTTGCGTAGTTTAAAGGATCTCAGCATTTATAAGGACAGGCAGACAGCGGAAGCGACTTTATTTTATACTATGTAGTGAATGTGTACCCAGTGTCACTCTCACGACTAAGACGAATCTATTGACACCACTCACATAAAAATGCGACAATCCGTTTAGGCTTTAGGGGGTGCCAAACAAATATACATACATACACACGAAAAGCATAACCTTCCTTCTTTCGCAGTTGGGTAAAAAGTTAGAGTTTAGAGTATTTTAATCAAGAAAACAAACGTAATGTGAGTGAAGTCACAGACTAAAAATATTTATACATTCTAAAATAAACCAATATTTATATAAACTTATCATCAAGGCCAAACGGCAATCATCGTGGGAAAAATTGTAAATTAAGTATTTGCATATCATTTAAGTGTAAACGAATTTTAATGGCATTGGTGATAAGGTTTTAATTTACGTGGTATTGTTGCGCCTTAAGGTAAAGTGATGACATACACTATATGATAGTATGTGTCATGGAATCCGATATATCGACGCGTTTGGAAGCACAAGTGACTCTGGTACTCTCGCACACTGATATTCTTTTTTTTTCAATGGCACCTCCCGCGCAGTGGATGGATCTATGGCAATAATCCTGTGTTGCGGGAGACTACAAATTTACATGAAATAGACACCAAAGAAGACTCAGAACAACACTTTGTGCATTACACTAAATGTTACTCCATGTGGGGTTTTTTTCAAGCGAAGACGTAGTTTTTTTTTTAAGTACCTGCAATACCCCCAAAGTCTATATAAACGAGTGAGCGTCAGTTGTCGATTCATTTGCTTGTTGGCGTTCGCACAGCTTGGATGGTGGTGAGATTTCATAAATTATCGTTCCAATTGTTCTGGTAATATACTTGATAATTGCCTGATTTTTACTAGTAAATTTATTTTGTGTATTTGGAAAGTGATAGCTAGTGAGTATCATTAAATAAACAGCTGTTTACTGCAGATGCTTAACTAATTGTTTCTTTTCTTAATAAATTATACTTCTGGTACCTAAAAATATTGTATAAAATAATTTCTATGTTTCACGATCTGACATTCGCAACGACGTGATTTTTTTTATTAGAATTTGATACGTTATCACTCGAGTGTTAGTCACATTAATCCTTGTTTATAACATTCATTCAAAATTTAAAAAATAAAAAACAAAACTTGTCTGTAAAGTGGGTTTACGGACGATAGTTTAACAACGACATAACAAAACATTGATGAAATTATTGCATACTTTTATGCACAAAATTGAATCATTTGCACAAGCGTACATTGAGCGTAAAGGGACAATGAGCGTAAAGGTACAATGAGCGTAACGAGACAATGAGCGTAACGGGACAATGAGTCATCCTTTTTTGTGCGTGCAGCCGGCGTTCATCGATTTATTAGACGTTGTCACATCAAAAGAAGTTAAGTCCAGAAAAGTATATTAACATTAAATTTAAACAAATTATAGTTCAATTTTATCCCCATTTAAGGCAGTTACGAGATTGTAGTTGTCATTTCCGAATTTAAAAAAAAAGAAACCAGTTTTGAAGAACGTGATTTGAATTTATAAAATTTGTTCCATATACAAAAACTTGCTAATAACGCCATTGGCCTTGTTACGTTACGTCATCGGATAACACTCGTAAGATATATTTGTTCGATAATGCTCACTCATCTTAGGTCAAGGAAAACTTTAAACTATAGTAAATATGGGCGTACCAATGTGTGTAGTGCACTATGTATTAGCTGTTTTTGTGTGTCATATTTTCAAGATTTTAAAACAGCTAAAATTTAGTTTCTTGTTTTGCATGCATTGCATGCCTTACACTTAGTTAAGCGTAATATCCATACTATATTATTAAATTTAAGAAATTTGAAAGTACCTCTGTCTGTTGAGCTTTTCCCGCAAACCGCTGCACCGATTTCAATAAAATTTGCTATGGAGATACAGATACTTTGATTCTTAATGAAAGACATAGGCTACTCTTAACCGCGATAACCGACGAACACGAAGGCAGATCCACGGGCAAAGTTATTGTTAATAAAACATAGCAACATCAGTCCTATCACTTAACACGTCTGAAAAAAACACGTGTGTGAACACACGGAAATTAAATGTAATTTATTATTTGGTGATGTCTTTTACAATGATTTATTTATTCATTTACAGAACTAATGAAGTGCAATACCTCGTTCAAAGAAGATGTATAATGTGCGCCTGCCTTAATGTAGTTTTAATTCAATTTCAAGCTTGAAAAGACAAAGACAGACAGACAGAGTTTTAGTTTAATATTTAATGACGTTTAGAAAACCCCAAACCTCCACGATATGTTAACATTAGTCCTGTATATTAGACACATTGGATCTGTCCTGTACAGAATATAGAATGTATTTGCTTAAATCAAGAATCTAAAGTTATCTTGTCATAAGTGTAAAGTGATACTTTGAGTTATTACAGAAAAAAATAGAATGAGTAGTCGTATATAATATGATGCGTGACGTCAAACATCTAACACCGCGCACGCTTCTTCGATCCATCCGTCCTTTTGCAAGACATCACTTCAGATTACCACAGATTACACAGATTACCACAGATTATTAGAATATCAAAGTCTGCACGGTTGGTATAGTGGTTTAAGCGGTCGCCACGCTGCTTTCTACTGTGCTAAGTGTCGTGGATTCAAACTTCACATGGAACTACACTTTTTGAATTCCACAAATTATTGTTTTGAATCTGAGTATTTTTTGTGCCCGTTTCATGTAAGTTTGTGAAGTCCCCGCGACACATGATTTTATCGTATTAAAGAGGGAGTTGTCGTAAGTCTTCCAAAAAAAAAGAACAATAATACAACAGACAGGCATCTATGCTCATCAAAATTGTATTCATGATTTTACTAAGAACTCATATAGGATCAGTTATTTTTGCATAACTTCCCTGACAGGCAGTACGACAGAAACTTGAAAAACATATTTTCGTTTAAGTATAAGGAAATACAAAACAGGTATTATTATGTATTAATTCAGTTTGGAAATAACCTTGAACCTCGATTTAGAGTTATGCTGAGAACTCGCCTGAAATAATGATATGTAACGGTATTATAGTCTTATCGACGTGTTAATGACCGCGGAACACGGCACGTGGATATTATTTACCGTTTCTATTGTTTTTTTTTTATAATAAAGTCATTGTAGGAATCGAACATCATTATTACAATATAATAATAATATGTCCTCACACATCTCACTGACGGTCGTCTGATTCCAAATAAGGCAAAGCCTGTGCTGTGTGTGTGTTTTTAACCAGATTGCTGATCAACATTATTATGATGATTTGTTTATATGATTTATCTATAACACATATTTACATATATTATAGACTAGCTGACCCACTCAACCTCGTTTGCGTCTCCTATTACCCGTAGCGTGAAAATTTTCCCCCGTTTTGAAAGATTCTTCATTGGTGCTCCGCTCCTATTAGTATTAGCGTAATGATATATAGCCTATAACCTTCCTCGATAAATTGACTATCCAACCATGAAAGAATTTTTCAAATCGTACCAGCGGTTCTTGAGATTAGCGCATTCAGACAAACAAACTCTTCAGCTTTATAATATTAGTATAAATAAATAACACCCAAAATTAATTAATTACTTAAATAAATATTTATTATTCAATTTTGTTAGGTTTATTAGGTTAGGTTAGAAAAGGGTTATGTAAATTAATGACTCAATTATCTTTGCTTCAATTTTTGTCGTGAAGATTTTCATGTTCTGAATAATTTCTTTTTTTAGAATATCACTTAATTATTAGTAGTATCCAAAACCAGTAGGCATATAAAATTATTTAATGAAAAATCAGAATAGAAGCAACAGTTAGTAGTTATTGCTGAGAAGATTCTATATTACGCAGTGTTTCTAGATTAAAGTCTAAATTAATCTAATTACTAAATTCTCGACACTGCTACAAAACCATACATTCGTAGTCAACGTGAAAGGAAATAAATATCTCAAAAACCAGTGATAAATAATTTGACATTCCTCGTAGACGGTTGTCTGATAAAAATCGCAGTTAACGATAAGACCGTCCATTGTATTTTGATTTGTAAAATAATTGTTTCTTAGATATGGACTATTTATTATTATTTATTAGCAATAAAAGTAAGAAAATGTTAATGTTCAGGCTTGGCATATATTTTTTTATGTTCTAGCTGAGCCAAAATTACTGCTTTGCATGATGGAAAGCATGATCAGATTCCAAGAGTGTTGGTCACCATCCTCACTGCGAATAAGGACAGTACAGCATGGTAACCTACACTATGTTAGCCTAGTGAGATGCTTTTTTATGCCCCGCTTAAAGGACCCGGGATCATAGTGAGAGGAAAACACGTGCGCTGGAAGTGAGTTCCAGGTTGTGACCGCTCGGCACAGAAAGGAGGAAAGCAATGAGTACGAGATCGTATGTCTATCACTCGTATCGTGTATCGTGTCTCTATATGTGTAAGTAATGCAACAAAAAAATTGGTTTGTATATTTTTTGTTAACGGGTGGAAGGTTCCCAAGGATGTCCTTCGACCGCTTCGTGTCGTCGACTCCTGGACGATCCGAAACTGTTACTTACCAAAGCAACCGAGTCCGAAAAGGACCTGCGTCGTCCGGAAGGTGAGAGCTCCAAGCTCCCTATCCAGCGACTCTCTTAGAACGGGACTTAGAGAAGCCATCGCAGCGTGCTCTGTAGTGCAGTAGGCTTCAAAATTGTTTCCTATATCAACTTTCTTCTTTATATATTTTCAATTGATTGTTTTTTAACTCCTATATTAATTGTTTACATGAATTCCTGAGTTTATCAACCATCAGATAAGCAGCTATTAACATTCCACTGCTGGACATAAACCTCTCTTTAGAAAAGAGGTTTTGACCCGCTATGCCATACTGACCAGATGGATTGGTACAGGGCTTATTCTTTGCAATGATGCTGTCTTCACTACATTCACGGGATGACTAGGGCATCCACTTCATATTCCATAATACGTCTCCATACAGAATGTCCTAAATTAATCAATTAAAATGAGTTTTATAATTAGAAAAATACTGCTTCATAACCCGGTTCTATTTTGGTCTATACACACACACATACAAACTGCTCATATATATTATAATAAATTATCGCATTGCCTTGGCAACTGTGACTAGAGATCTTATAATATTTTTTCTTGCGACATTTTTTATGTAGTAACATCCGTTGTGAATACATACATATAAGATAGATATTATAAGGAATCGGAGACGTGATTTGCAGCACTGCATTGTCTGTAGTACGACTTTACAGGCAGAGCAGTTTCTAAACAGAGAAATGTATTACCATGGTTCCTTTAATTACACGTTAGATCGCTTACATTGATAAGTGTATACCGGGTTTATATGTATGGTCGCAGGTACATACTATTCAGTGACTAATCCTCACAGATTGGAGTTAATCTATATAACAATATATCTACATCGAATGTACACGTGTAACGAATACGTCAATATACATTGCCCCTATGATTTAACAGAACCTGAATGCTATCGTGACGAATAGGAAGACCCTTACCATTAGTTATACGAATAGATAAATGGTATCCATCTATATAATGTGTTTCATTATCACATGCAGAAAATATTCGAACAGGAAAAGTTTAGAGATGACCCATAATATGGCTTTTAATGTGACGGTCATACCTATATGCCGAATTGACGATAGCGTCATAAATGTAAATTCGAATCGAGCGGAGTGGTTTATTGATAACATCAACTGTCAAGATATTATATTTGTTCAGCAATCCATCAATCCATCAAATAATGGGGTATAATTTCCTGTTTGAGAATATTATTTAAGATTATAACTTTTGCCCGCGACTCCACCCGTGTGTATGTCGGTTATCCGGACAAAAAGTAGCTTATCCCCATCTCCAAGATCCAATCTATCTCTATACCGACAATCATCCAAATCATTTCAGTGGTATAGCCATGAAAGCGTAACACTCGTCATCAGTATCAGCCTCTGGAGTTACGGGTGTCCATGGGCGGCGGTAATCGCTTACCATCAGGTGATACGTCTGCTCGCTTGCTCCTCATATATATAAAAAAGACAGATATAGATTCTTCATGAATATTAAGGATAGTATGGATGAATTTAAATTGTTTTTTGGAAATAATTAGGTAAGTGCTTGTTTTTAAATTCAATTACATTTTTTTAAGATTTCTGTATGTTCTATGATTTAAGAACAATGTCTTCAGTAATCAATAATATTAGGATAATTATTTTGTAAGAAATTTAATTAAGATACTAATAATAATAAATAATAAGCAGAGCTTGTGTTATGGGTACTAGATACTTTTTTATGTAAACACATATTATACATAGACAATGCATTTTAGCTATAATATGTATGTTTTAATTATTTTAACTGCTAAAAGTATTTAACGAGTACACAAACTGGTTTTATAACAAAAACCATTAAACAAAATGACTGAAGATTTTATTGCGTACGAACTTGTTGGCACAAGTTCCTAGACATACGAGTATTTCAATGGTTTCTTTACACGAACCAGCAATAAATCCAAGAAAAATGTTATAGTTAAGTATCTGCTACTTAATTAAGATTTTAAAATACTTAAAATAACAAGAGAGATAAATTTAAAATCAGCTTGCCGCACATCCGTGAGTTTAATACCTTTAAATGAAGTCACTGTAGCGATCTACTGGATTCTGCGATCGATAGAAGAATAAGAAAGACACAAAGTCGTGTAAAAGCGTCCTTACTAACAACTTGTTCACTACGAACTCTATAGTTGATATAGTCATAGAAAGAAAACGCAAGGCAACAATGTAATGCAACAGTCAATATGAAAGAAAAAACTGGTTCTCATTTTTATTGTTCGTTTTTCTTTTGTTTATTGCATGTAATGATACTGTGGCAAATTTTAAAATATACCCCATATCGATTCATTGTTGATTTCAAAACTGCAGAACGATTTATAATGTACATGATAGATAAAACATAAACAAACAAAGCAAAGTTCTTAGAACATCAAAACAACCGAAGCAACAAAGCAATTTTGTTCGTCCCTTTTTGTCAAAATCATACATGTGCTGTGTATTGAGGAAGCGCAAAAACTTGGGTCATGTCCCACAATCTGGGGCGCAATCAACAATAACGATTCCTTGTATCCCGGTGTCACAGGTTCGGTTACTTCGATAACTGGGCCGTAGAACCGTAATATTCCGTTTAAGCTTGTGATTGAATGACTTTGGAATATTAGGCATTTATCCGATATGGCAAGGAAGAAGGTATAAGCAAAAAAAAAATGTATACACACAGTGATGTAGTTCTTAGATAGTTTTATTTTGAAGGTATCTTAATCTCACTCAACATGGTTTTGAACGTTTTATAAAATCTTATCTGTGTTTAGGTTTAAGTTAACACTTCTTGTACAAAGAAATACTATAATTAAAAACAAAAAACTTTTGGCTTGACTGAACCAACTTATTAACCAGTATATACCTCCCTCCATCATCATCTTCCTAGCCTTTATTATTCCCAATATTTGGGGTCGGCTACCAGTTCAACCGGTTTTACCTGAATATCAGTTTTTACACAGAGCGACTGGCATCTGACCTCCGCAACCCTGAGGGCGAACTGAATTCGAAGGTTGAACTAGTTGTCAGTATATTTGAGGGCACTGACTTCCCAATAACGATTGCCATAAATGTTCATGACAACCGGGGCCGACGGCTTAACGTGCTCTCCGAAGCACGGGCAGGAAACACCGCCATCTTCCATACTCCGGGCTGCTATTAGGAATTTCTTGTAGGAAAAACCCAACAGCAGTCCGACCCGGGAATTGAACCCGAGACCTCTTGATTTGCAGTCGCTTACGCTAACCACTAGACCAACGAGGCAGTCAGTAGCACAGAGCAGTATATACCTCCCTAATCATATAAAATAAAAATGTTACCTTAAATTGGTAGGTTGGTACTAGGTGATAGTATATACTAGGTAATAGGTGATAAAATTGACTAGATGGTAAGGTTATTAACCAGCTAATATCTAAACAAAATTTAAAAGGTACCTAGGTACTTTTAATTGTCGTATGAAAATGCATGTTGAATGGAGCCATTAATTTTCTTAATTATCAATTTGCCTAAGTCTGCAGGGGTTTGCTGTGACTTCCTTGATAGATATGGTATCCCGAGTCCTCTGCAATAGACAGTCTATCTAAAATAGACTCACTTTTTACGAAACAATGTGTGATTTCAGTCAGATTTAGTCTGATATACAACTTAACACTTGACTTTGGTGAGGTGATAACCCGTAGGGAATTCCCCGCGAAAAAGCTTTCGAAGGAAACGAGATCCTGTTAACGTAAAGTAAAATAACTTTAAAAATAAAAGCTGAGTTATTGGATATACGAGTACATTGTCAATAGCTCAGTAATTGACAGTTGTAAAAAGTCAAGGTAAAAACGTGCTAAGTTGCACGATCATTTATAAAAAAATCTTCACAAAAAAAGGTTGATAGTCAGATTGACTACACTCCCTATCTATTACAGAATGAAAAAACTGACTAATCTGTAATAAGACCTAGAAATTAGCTTATCGTCGCAGTATTAGAGTAATCTTATCGAGAAATGATATATTACTCACAACTATGTACATATTACATAAAATGTACGTACATGCATGTTGTATCGTCTTAAACCCCATCCGGTTCTTAGTTCATTTGATAAAACATAGCACAAGTAACGCGTGCATTTAACTACCCACTGATAACGTGGTCCATAGTCCTTGTTTAAATACATGTACTTATTAAGTATTTATATTTTAAAACACAATTACGAATTGATTTTGAATTCAGTTGAAAATAAATCTATTAACTTAAGTAAAAATACTCACACAACAAAACACCACACATATAAATCCAATGATGATTTAAATAAACTTCACAATTTCTGAAACACAAAAGTAGACACTACAAATTCATTTATCACAAAAAATAACCACTAAAAACCGTCATTATAACACAAATATTCACTTTAACAAGTTTTTTTACTTCGTAAATCGAGAATTGCGACAAAGTCGCGAAACAAATAATCCATGTGCGCAAACACCCACTCCACGCGGCGATCGCTCGCAGACTGAATGAGTCTCGGAATGAAATGAATCGAAGATCGTGACGAGTAAAACTCGAGACTTGATAGGCACGGCTAGTTACCATGAAGACGAAAACGCGTGACGAACAACCTCAAACACTTATACAGCCAATCTTTTTTATTTTACTAAACATAAAAAATATTCCTAACCTTTAACTAATCCTGTTTTTTAGTAATATAATTTTCAATCGCGTAAGACCAGTCACGTAGTCTGTATATGAACTGAAGTCATACATTTTCTTGTCACACTCTGAATCGTGACCGAAGACCGAAAGTAGATATTTTAAGGCTCAATATGAAAAGTACTATATGGACCGTTTTTTGTCTATACGATGTTATTATGCGCTTCGAGCTATGTCCAGCAGTGGATTGCGATAGGCTAATGATGATTATTTAACATGCACTCAATATTAATTGTGACGCCTAAATACACCTTGCAATTGACATTATGTAAGTAAACATGCGCTTAATACAGACATTTTTGGAATACTCCTCCAACAAGACCACCAGATCTTCCTAGCTCTTTTGATCATCCCTACCTGGGTCTATCATGAAAGGTAGTCACACCGAAAACAGATCGAGAGTTGATTGGAACATTTGGAACTGACCGAACGTTGATGATGAGAATAGACCTCCTGATTGCCGTATATGTAGCACGATTGGGGCAATTTCTCAATCAATTCGTGTTGGAATACTGAGCACGTGTATGACTCAAAAAGTACAACAGAGAGCACGAAGTTTGTATTTTGTTGATATATATGCATATAGACTGACCTCGTATGGAAAACAATGTTTCAACAGAGATAAAGAAACAAAACTATTGTCGCTCTACCCCTTCCTATTGTTCGTATGTAAACAAGTGCCCCGATCGCTTTCGATATAACCCCTGCGATAGGTGTGTGTAATAATCGGCTTCAACGGATGTTAATAAAAGCAAGAACAAATCTATATTAATAAATACTTATGCAACTCAAATGTTTAGGTACTCAACACTTTCATGCCTAAATATTTTAAGAATATAATGTTAGCTCACTTTTTGCTATCGAATAGAGAATACACAACAGAAAATATTTTTTAAATAAGGACGAGGGATGCATACAGGCAAGGGCCACTAACATTGTATTTTGCACATGTAACTTGCAAATTTTTTGTAACAGAAATTGAAATGGGTGAGCAGAGTTTGTTTGAGCAAATCGTGGAACATGTACGAAACAAATGACAGAAACACGATCACTAGGATGGTTAACAAAATAATTAGTAGGGTTTTCCATTACTATTTAGCTCAGATCACATGAAAAAGGTAGATATCGCACGTCCTTTGATCTTACTGAAGCCAAAAAACTCAGCTACTTCCAAGTAAACACACGCGTTAATGCACACACATACAGTAAACTACGCTACTATTCAAATTGTTGCAATAAGTTTACCTACATAATGCCATTTTGTGCAATTAAGTGTTGTAAAAATTACACAAAAGTGAACTAAAAGTCTGAAAGAATAACATTCTACACGTAAATACACACAAAAGACGTGCTCAGAGAGTGTTGTCAGGAGTTCGTATTCCTAATAGCCAAGAAATATGGGTAAATTCATAGTCAAACAATGAGTGAGGCATAACTAATACTTTATTTTTTCAGTCACGTACTTTTATAGTGTTAAATATGTGCAAATTAATTGTAATTTACAAGAAACAAACACATTTATTTTCGCATATTTTATTTTAATACTATTTTCAACAGGTGCTATTTTCTTAAAAAGTGGTAACTCTTCTGTCACTCACATATGGAATCACTTTCTTATTCTACGTGCGATAACTACCTTTTTTATTTGATCTGAACTATTCAGAATAAACTTGTGAACAAAATTGGTTATTGGAGAAATACTTTTTCCATTTTGTTTTTAAATAAATAAGTTCCAAAGTAACAAAAAAATACAAACGAAATGAGATCCTCGTTTTTTTTCTTAAGTCTTTTTAAAAAAGTATAGAGGAATACTTTTGAATATAATCACCACCCACGCAAGTTTTCATTCTACAATAGCAATGGTAATTTCATTTCTGCTCTTAGCAAACAAACACTATTTGTATGCTAACTTAAGTAATATGAATTCAGTTTAGTTTTAAATAACATGAGTTTAACAAACAAATTTATATTCCTTACCCTTGTTAGTACGTATTGTACTATATAATTATACAGTTCACTGTTGAGCAAAATTTAATAATCCAAAGTTCGAACAATATTTTAAACTTATCTCGCTTCTATTTCTGTGGGCTTTCAGCGTATTATCTAATAATACGTCTGAAAGATATCTGATGGCACTCCGACTAATAGTCCCTGAGCTGCCAAATAATTTTCTAAAGGCATTGGAATCACTGAAAAAGTGACGCGATTCTTTGATGTGAATGGCCTGCCTTTTCAACATTCAATATAAATTATTTCCATTACATTGCAGGCTTTGTGTTTCTCTTTTACTAACTATTATTCATGTTTTTACAAATATACTATCATTATTAATTAATTGGCAATGTAAAACTTAGAAAAGTTTTTTGTTATTTCCTTTTAAATATTTTTATTTAGGTAACATATGACTATAAAACTATACCATTCTAAGAAAACCAGCTCATAGAAATGCACAACTTATGTCATTAGTATTTTAGCTTTTGGTTTTTCATTAGAGCATATTTTCTTAGTACGGTACGGTACTTTTAACCGTAGCCGGTTAAAAGAGAAGGTTTTCAAGACAAAGCGTATCAATTTAATATTTCACTAAACCTAGATTCAACACAAATGAAAATGAATATAGATAAAAAAAAAATATATACCTCTTTACACAAGAGCTATAAACTTTTATAGCGCAAATATAAATAGAATATGTCTGCCTTGATAAGCTCGCAAATTGTTGAAGTTTCGGAGTATCTTATTGCGAGGCAGGTAGGGAACAGGACTTATTTAACTAGGTACTCATACTAAACTAGATCTAAGCAGGGTTTATGATATATTGCCTGGAAAGTATTACATAAGAGTTTTTATTTAATATTAAAAACTTTTTGATTTCTTCTCGTCTCCTAATTACCATTAATGGTGAAAGCTATCTTATGTTATATTTTAAAGGTAATCTTTTTGTTTTTTGTAAGTTTTGCATCTGATATACGAATAGAACTTATATTATAATTTGATTCCCACATTCCTGAAAAAATGCAAGTTTTAGTAAACTTTAACAAGTTGGTTTCGAATTTCTACCGATTAAGATAGTGATTTTCATTGAAACTAAATTGAAATTTCAATGTTCTTTGTTTTACGAAGTCTGTGAACTTGTTTTCTAATGCTTATTATATTTGAGCATTTTATTATGCAAAATAAAATTAATATCACTTCAATGAATATATTCTTTGATGTTTAAAATATAAGAGATATTTAGAAGAAACAATTTATTTTCAATCACGAAGAATCTAATTTGAAATGTAAATTGGAAAAAAATCTATATTTTCTTATATATATATATAACACCGACTAATGACTTTCTCGTTCACATTGCTGTATCTTTAGGCTGCTTGACCACCATTTTGTAGGTTCTTCGATCCCCCGACGAGCAGCCGTAAATACTTCTGATGGTGGACTTAAACTTTATTTTAGCCGACGAAGCCAAAGCGAATGATAATAGTTCTGGCAGTCTATCTATGTCTAACTACTAAACCACATAAATGAGATGTCAATAGATTTGCAATAATAGCCCGAGTGACACAGTTTATATAAAAAACATTTCATGCAGTCGGATCATGGTTTTTAAGCCTTTTCTGGTGTTGATACTTTATTTTCCTTATGAGTCTCGTCCTTATTATTTTTTTTTATTTATTTAAAAAGACAACTCTCGCATTAGGAATGTACATCCTGTGTCGCGGGGGACTTTACAACATACATGTAACGGACACAAAGAACACCCAGACTCACGACAACATTTTGTGGATTACACAAAGTGATGTCCCACGTGGGATTTGAACCCACGGCACTTGGCGCAGTAGCAAGCGGCGCAGTGACCGCTTAAACCACTAGGCCAACCGTGCAGTAAATATGGCATCTTCTTCTTATATGTTAGATGGACTACTTCTTAATTCACACAAAATACAAAACAATTCGTTTTTATTTTGTGTAATACTTAATAGTTTAAAATCAAATAAATGCTCCATTTAAATCTCGTTAAATATCCTGTTTCCATCAAATAATTAACAAAACAATTGACAACACTCAAAGATTTATTGAGATTGATAGATAAATTTCCTTTCAATCGCAATTAAATCAAACATTTTCAATCAGAATATTTGATTTAAGAGAGGAACTTACAAATTAATTTAATATTTAGAATTGAAATGAAACGGTACATTTTAAAGTGCTATGGTGTAAATCTATTTCTGATACAAACTTATGTACTGAATGATGTCTTAGGAAATTATAAATTTCAATGAATGAATAAATTTCACTTTTGAGTTATTCAATATTTTAAACTTAATAGTTAAATTTATTTGAATTTAGTTGATATTTTTTGACTTTACAAAAACATTGATTCTTTTATTAACCATGTTTATGTATGTGCATAATAGCTCTTTGTTGCTGGTAATTAATACAACCATGGCAAGGTGTGAGGGTGAGACGAATGGGTTTAATAGCAACATTTCACTTCGATATTTTTGATTTCACGGTTGGCGTTGTGATCGTTGTGAATGAATGGTCGCATCGCTCAACGCTTTTCACTCATCACTCTCGCAGATAAGCATACTGAAACAGATACTGAAATCTAACAGTAGTGCAAATATGCACTACTGTTAGATTTTATAGAGGATAGAAAGAAACAAGCAGACGAGTTGCTTGACCGAGAGCGAGCGAGAGAGAGAGAGAGAGAGATAGATTGAGAGAGAGAGAGAGAGAGAGAGAGAGATCAATGAGATCTTCTTCGTAAGTTTTTTTCATTATCAACGTTATATTAACGTTAAATACTTTATAAAGTTTTTTTTTGTTTTCTAGATAACTGAATTGTGTGTGTGTGATCGCTCAGTGATCGCTGTATCATTTTTTTTTTGTATTTTTCGTTTTATGTACTATGCCTGGAATGGAAAGCATTAGTAGAATCCAAAAGGAGACACCGTACCCATTATAAATGCGCATAATTCAGCATGGTGACCCACGCTATAGCGGCCTATTGATATGCTTCTGCATCATTAGGCTTCCGGTCTCGCACTCACCAACGAAATACGAGAGCACGAACGCTGTCATTTTACGTTGATTTTCTGTGCGAGGGTAGTACCGCGCCGGTACTCTTCTCTACCCCAATCTACTTTCGATAGTCACATAGGCGAAGGCGTTATAAATACCGTCATTTTTTGTCTGTACGTGTAGATACATAGTTTTCATGTTTAACTCTCTCGGATATTGAGTATTTTAGAAATTTCTTTTACAGGTATTAACCAGAACCATACTTCATAAATACAGAACCACATACATTATATGAGCACCATATACGATGCCCCTGTGGAAACATGACTTTATCCCATTTTATCCTCATTACCCGCATAACACTTAATGGCATAGAAGCACACTTTTATTCTTTTATCAACTCATTTACCCTATAGTTGCATGGTCTATAGTAGCGCAACTTTCGCCATTGTTACCTATTAAGTAATATTAAATGTTGGGACTGCCTTGACCTAATTCGACCGAGAACCATATTCTTTAGAACAACACACACTATTCGTATTAGGAATGCGAGTACTCTCGTCCCATGTTGAATTTATGTAAATCTAAGCCTCTTGTTAAAGAAATCTTTTGCGAAAGCAACGGCAAATGAGAAGAAATGAATTCACACCAGAGGCGTCATAAGTGCGTTGCCGGCCTTTGGGGATGGGGAGGGGATAGGGGGAGGGGTTGAGGTATGGGCCTCTGGTATCCCCACTCACTCGGTGAAACACAGCGCAAGCGTTATTTCACACCGGTTTTCTGTGAGGCTGTGGTATTACTCCGGTTCGAGCCGGCCCATTCATGCCGAAGCGTGGCTCTCCCACGATGAAATGAGCGATGAATTAAGTATTGTTATATAGTACAACGTGAGAGAGCCATGCCTTGACACCAATGAGCAGGCTCGACCGGAGTTATACCAACACATAGAAAACTAAAGCGGTGTTTTCGTTAGACAGTGTTGAAATCTGTGGAACTTACCATATCTGGCTTGGGGTCTTCAACTATTAAGAAGAATCATAATGTGCGTTCATCGCTTCACATCACTATTTTACGGTTAAAGATTACAAAAATGAACGTTAAAACATAATTTTGAATCATCGATGCAACGCTACTATGCGTATTAGCTATATTTAATGAGATCTTTCTGTTATTGTAAACGCAATAATTAACTGTTATTCCAACTTTCCAAGAGGTTATCTACTAATGATACTACAGAGATAAAGCTGTATATTATTACCATAAACTAATTATAGAAACTCATTTACTGTGCATCAATAACTTGATATAATGAACACTGTAGTTAATTTATGTGCTCGCCGGTGCTTTTAAGTTACCAATAAAATATCATATTTGCTTGCATGTAATGGATGCGGAAAATGTTTGAGAGTAACTATGCAAATGTGTAGCTAACACATTTGGCTGGTATAATGGACTATCGATGACGGACTGCAGCGTGCTTCAATGTAAATAATCTAGGCCTACTACAAAAATAAAATATGCACCAATAAAATATGCACCAATAAATTTGGGAAAATGAATCGACGGTGGTCCCTCTAAGGATACTTATTAGTTACTTTTGCAATTTGCCTTAAAGTTTACGTAATTAGCACAAACTAATCATCACTAGACATAGACATAGGGTTTTCCCATTGTACGCAACTCTGATCGTATAAATTAAAAAAGCTGATAAAATTTACTTTCAATCTATACTTATAATGAATCCTATATTTGATATAACTATAAATTAAATTTGTCGTACACCAACTTCATAAATAACTTTTTCGTTGTAAATAATTTGTTACAGACTATTTTTAAAGAGATAGAAAATAAAATAAGATGTTTCATCAAAAGCTTCGATAGTCTTTCCACCCACGTATGATTGATGATAGCCCTAACACCTTTCGCGAAACTGGACAAACATCAAAATTTCTTTTCGTGTATCTAAGTATATAGAAAGGATAGTGACACTATTTTTAACTCAAGATTAATATAACCGGTTGTTTGAAATTTTGATAAATCACAACAAAGTCAATATTTACTATCTGTTTTGTGACGGGTTAAGAGCACAGAGTGCTACCATCTCCATTCACCGTTTGGGTGCAGTAAAGGTGAAGGTCTAACTGCCTCGGTGGCGGGTTCGATTCCCGGGTCGGACCAAATGTTTGTATGATCTGCAAATATTTGCTGGTCTGCTTAACTCGGGCCTAGATGACATTGTGTATTATAAATCGAAAAAAAAGGGATTTTTTAGTTAGTTAGTCACTACTAAAGGTGTAAAGTATAGAAACTTACAGCATTGTAAAGTTCAAATTCAAAATCATTGATTCAATTAAGACACTAAGTAACATTTATGAACGTGAAATTGAAGCTACAGTTAAAAATCATAGATCAACACAAACAGACGCCACAGTCTATACTGGATTGTCAAGGTAAATATGGTGAAAACACCAAAATCTACTGCCCACTTGTGTCGATCCATAACTCACAGTTTCCAAAGTGCGTAGAACCTTATGAGAAGAATACTGGTAAAGAAACTCATGGCCACTCTTTTTAAAAGTCTGATATTCAGGTACAATATTGTTAGTATTACATACAAATAGTAAACAGTATGCAAGCTGTTATCACCAAAAAAGAACGAAAACTTGACCCTATAATAATCCGTCTGGCCAGTTTTTTTTTTAATGATTTTATGGGGGGCAAACGAGCAGACGTATCGCCTGATGGTAAACGATTACTGCCGCCCATGGACACCCGCAACACCAGAGGCGTTACCAGTATGGTCTAGTAAGCTAAAAAATATTTTCTGAGAAGAAACCTAGGTCCAGAAGCGGACTATCAAAGAGGCAGTTTAAGTAATCTTGATTTAATATTATTAGCTAGTTTCAGGAATTTACGAGTTTATGGTAAACACAAAAAAAATGGATTGAAACATTTCAAACCAAGTTAAATTGTGAACACTTGACCAGTGTTCATTGTTATTCACATGAGATGGAGATATATTCCTTAGCCATTACGAAATGTATAAGTAGATGCTTTATTTACAAGATGGTTTAATGCGTCTCAAATCTGAACAGAATGAACTGATTGCATACCTTATTTATTGAGTCGCATAAAATTATTATTATCAATAAACCGATTTACTTTTTATAACTATCTACTTCCAGTTTAAAGTGATTTTCAAAAAAAAGAATAAATAGAAATTATAAAATTAAAATCACTCTCAATGAATAGCCAATTCTTGAGTGCGTAGATGGGTAAGTATCTACAACAAATTTGTATTTAGTATTCCCTACGAGTATAACGTAAGAAACCATGGACAGTGAACCCAGTCTACCCGATATAATTGCTCTGAAACCTTTTACGGCGCCCTCGGGGTAGAAAAGGGAATATACGAGTAATCTATTCAGTAAGATTCTTGACTTCTATGTTGAAATATTTTGTTAAGAATTATGAATAGTCCTTTTATGTTTAGTTTTATTTATTTTGTTAAGAATACTGATTAGATTTTGTAAATTCTGAATTTATCTTCCACTGTGAATTGGTAATAAGTTACACATGTAGTAATACATGAAATCAGTCATTTATCAATAGCCAGCCGGTACGAACCGGCCGGCTCGACCGGAGTGATCCCACGGCCTCACAGAAATCCGATGTGAAATAGCACTTGCGCTGTGTTTCACCATGTGAGTGAGGATACCGGAGACCCATCCCCCCATCCTCCAAAGGTCGGCAACGCACTTGTAACGCCACCGGCGTTGTAGGTGTCCATGGGTGGCGGTTATCATCAGGTAATACGTCTGCTCCTTTGCCCATGCTTATTTAATAAAAAAAATACAAATTACTAAAATTGACTAAAACCTGAACTTTTATTTTTATCGGTACTATGGGTTTAACCCATAAGGTATAATATACCTACTTTCAGATAGATAATAGACTTACTTTCGTGCCACCAAGGTAATTTATTCACAATAAACAAAATGTATTATTTTAATCAATTAGTCAATTAGTCGACCAGTCTTAAAATAAGTGAAATAAAATTTCCAAACTGTGAACTCGAACCATTAAGCACATTTACGTTAAACCCATTCGTAAATACAGAGCTGCTTAATAACCAAGTACTTTGTCTGTAGTACATAAGTCTTAATTCTTTCCACTGATGAACAAATAATGATTGGCAAGCAAGGACGTCGAGTACAAAGCGCTCTTTGATGAATATGCGTCTGTTTTACATTAAACACTGATTAAATAACATTTAGCTGTATTGCTTTACTCAATCTGACCTTCTGGAACTTTATAGGATTACGTTTTGATGTACAAACTATTAAAAGGGCTCTATTAAACATATTTTTGTTGATAAGTATATACTGTAATGTACCAGATGGCCAGGCCAGATTGATGTTACCTCTAAGTTTTAGATGTGAAATTTACACAATAGTCTTTGTAAAATTCATAATTGAAATTGGTTTTATCGTTTCAATTCAAATTCAACGTAGCGTTCAGTTTGTCATTTTTAGTAAAAACTAAAAATGTCAACTTAATTTGTGAAGTGACTTTTTTTTTAATGTATTGGGGACAAACGAGCGGACGTATCGCCTGATGGTAAGCGATTACCGCCGCCCATTGACACCCTTTTTGGGTTTAGGATTGAGTATTCAGATGAGCTGATAGTCTTTTCAACAATTAAAAGTTGCGGCTTCTGTTATTGGAGCACCAACTCTTGTTAATTTATTTGCATATATACGATGCGGTAGTTAGTGTTTACCTACCCCAATCCTAACGCTCTCGGCTAATGAACTTAAGCGCCGTAGTGCGTGATCTGTTTATTCACACGAGGCTATAGCTTTATGTGCTTAATTGAGATCGATGTTGGAAACAATATTTAATTCTGTGATATTGTGTAAATTAGTAGTTCAATAGGTTATACCTGTTTATAAAAGTTGATGCGTTTAAAAACGCATTCATTTAAACTAGGACTACTTGAAATTCTACAATAATTCTCTTTCTCCATTAGCTCAGTATCTCAACCCTCATCTTCTTTAACCCTTAAAGCACACACTTGTAATATTTCATCGCAGCTAATATGTGACTGTCCAACGTTATTATCCACTGATCACATTAAATACCTAGGCGTGATCCTTGACCAGTATCTGAACTTTAAACTGCATATCAATGCACTTGTGGGCCGACTTCGCAAACTTATTTACGTTTTTAAAATTTTGCGGCATATCACAAACCAATGTGTTATTCGGAAAGTATACTATGCCTTGTGCTTACCTATTGTCACTTATTGTATTTCCTGCTGGGGTGGTGCAGCGAAAACTATAATAAAACCTCTTGAAGTAGCACACAGAGCTATTTTAAAAGTAGCAACTTTTCGCCCTATAATGTTCTCAACAGCCATACTATATGACAAATGTAATCTTCTGAATGTACGACAGCTGTTCATTTTCCATACAACCCTCCTTCAACATAAAATCACTCCATATAGCAAAATTACAAAACGTCGAAAGGACAAGATCTGCGTGATTCCAAAACCACGAGCTTCCTTTACCAAACGGTTTTTTTACTTTTTGAGACCCTATATCTATAATAAAATTAACTCTAAATGCCCAATATATGGTTTCTCGCAGATTGTATGCAAAAGGGTGGTACGCTCGTATCTCCAAAATAAAACGTATGAAGAAACTGAATTTGTATGCCATAATGTTATGTAAACAACACATTTGTTTAATATTCTCAAACACACACCTACAAACAAGTATACACTCACACACACACACACTCACAGCCATGCACAAACACACACACGCGCTAATTTGCTATTTAACTTCAATAAATAATATAACTAGCAACCCAGTTCATTGTGTGCCCAGAGGGAAAGGAACTGTTATCCCTTACCACAGGTTACTACCTAACCTACCAAGGGTGACAGAACTTCACCCACAAGATTGTATCTATATGCAAATGAATGTAAAAATTGACAATGTTTTAAAATCTTATGCCACAATCTTTCTGTTTTGAATAAAGTTATTATTATTATTATTATTCTCTTTATTTAATTATATATACATATTAATTACATTTTTAAATACATAAAAAAGATAAACAATAACATAATATATATTTAAAAATATAAAAAATAGTAGACCACCGACTTCGGGTACAGGGACCAAGAAACCGGTGGTTAGGGCTCCAAAGACAGGAACCTCCTCACTATGCGTGCCGTGTCAAGAAGGACTGCCTTCTGTATCAGACCCTTGATCCAGCCTTCTAACGTGAGCCTCTTAAGGTGTTGGTCGAGGCTCTTGGCTATCAATCCGTGAGCAGATACGACTATCGGAACAATTATTACCGAATCCACATTCCACATATCGACAATCTCGTGAGATAGATCCAAATATTTTATTTGTTTTTCTTTTTCGACTTTCACGAGATTCTCGTCATGAGGAACGGCGATATCGATAATAATTGCGCGGCGCTCTAATCGATCCATCACCACAATATCAGGCTTATTGGCAACAATAGTCCTGTCTGTAATAATAGATCGATCCCAATATAATGTAGCACGACCATTCTCGAGAACTGGGTCGGGCACATACCTGTAGTATGGCACCTCTGAGTTCACAAGATGGTATTTAAGGGCAAGTTGCTGATGTACGATCCTAGCTACTTGGTTGTGCCTGTGCAAATACTCGCCGTTAGCAAGACGAGAACAACCAGAAATAATATGCCTGATAGATTCTCCAGGACGGTGACATGCCCGACAGATGTCGACCGTACCATCTTTCAGGATATACTTCCGATAGTTATTCGTCATGATAACTTCGTCCATAATCGCACAAACAAAACCTTCGGTTTCTCCGAAGAGATCACCATACCGTAGCCAGGACGTAGATGTTTTAAAATCTATATCGGGTCCATGAAGGGCCCGATAAAACCGACCATGGAGTTCCTTGCCCTTCCATACCTCCCTGCGATCATTAGTACTAAGTACTACAGGCTTGCGCCAATTCTCTTTAGCCAGAGCGAGCGGAGTGAGTCCGGTATCCACTGTGACTACACTACGATGCACTCCCACATCAGTTTGTAGAAAATATTCTCTAAGATTGTATACCTCGCGATTGTGCAGGGTCTTGATATTTAGTAATCCACGACCCCCTAACCTTCGCGGGATATACAATCTCATAACCGATGAACGTGGGTGGTGCATTCGGAATGCAGTCAACAATGTACGGACTCTCCTATCAATGGCATCTAATTCAGTCTGAGTCCATCTAAGTACACCAAAGGAATACATCAGAACCGGCATAACCCAACCATTGCAGGCTCGTACCTTGTTACCGCCTGACAAAAGACTTTTAAGTACTTTTTTCAGGCGGCTAAAGAAGCGTTCCCGCAACGTTTGTTTCATGTCAGATTCTGGCATTCCTAAGGACTGTGAAAAACCTAGATATTTGTAAGTTTCGGTTGCAGACAGAGATCTGAGTTTTGTGGAATCTGAAAGCTCTATACCTTCAGATTCCACAATCTCACCTTTTTTTACATACATAACTGCACACTTGTCTACACCAAATTCCATTTTGATAGAATTACTAAAGTTTTCCGTAACCTTTAGTAATGCTGTCAATTGTAATTTAGTGGGGGCAAGTAGTTTCAAATCATCCATGTAAAAGAGGTGAGATATAACTCGATCATCTTTCTGCAACCTGTAGCCTAACCCTGAACCCTCTAATAGAGTGCTCAGAGGGTTCAAAGCTAGACAAAACCACAAGGGGCTCAGACTGTCACCTTGAAAGATGCCTCGCTCGATCTTTATAAGTACGTCGTTCATCGCAGACTGCCGACACCCAGGATAGCGAAGTGCTGTTCTCCATTGCCCCATACACACCTTCAAGAAAGTGCACAGAGTTGTATCAATTTTATACAACTCAAGCACCTTCAAAAGCCATGTATGAGGAACGGAGTCAAAAGCCTTCTTGTAATCTATCCAGCATGTCGCCAGGCTCTTACGATTACGACGCACCTGCTGGCTAATGGTCATGTCTATGATAAGGAGCTCTTTAGTGCCACGGGTCCCACTTCTACATCCATTCTGAGAAATAGAAAGTATCGAATTGTGATTAATATGTGTTGTAATTTTGAGTCTCAGAATAGATGTCAGAAGTTTGTACAAAGTTGGTAAACATGTTATTGGTCTAAAATTTTTGGGATCCATGGCATCACCAGACTTGTAGAGTAAGTGGGTTATGCCAGTGGTCAAAAATTGTGGTAATGAACCCGAATCCAATGCTGTTTGGAATTGAGATGCTAAGCACGCATGTGAGCTTCGGAACCACTTAAGCCAAAAGTTGTGCAGTCCGTCAGGACCTGGTGCTTTCCAATTCGGTAATGAACGGACCGCACAACTTACATCCTCTTCATCGATGCTAATAGGTTCCATAGGTAACAAAGACTCACATGAGCGCTCAACATCCCGATACCAATCACCTTCTGTATGAGTGACAGGCACAGACCACATATTGCGCCAAAACGAATTTGTGGCATTTTCATCTGGAACTTGCCCATCACTCATACACGGACTCAGGTTCTCCCATTTCCGGTACACCCACTTCTCATTTCTTTGGAACATGCGATTCTGATTATACCGATCTACTCGTTTTCTATACCGCCTTATTCTATTTGCCCATGCATAAACTTTTTGCTTCAGAAAGTCTATGCGCTCCGTGACACATGACATGTACTCTTGAGGACTAATAGTAGTCCCCAAGAATGCCCGTTTCACAAAGCGCATCACTCTCGGTCGTGTGTTTCCCGATCGAAAACTCATTAGCTTACCAATGAGTGTCCTGGCCTCAGCAATACGACGTTCAATTCTATACTGCCAAGCTGGCAAAGTATTTTCTTGTCGAGTAGTGGTTGTATATTCTGCAAACTTCACACCAGCTACTCGACAAACTGCAATAGCCGCACAGTATAGAATTGAGTGTGTATCACTGAGATTATTATTATTATTATTATTTTGTTTTTATACCTTTTGTGGTCTCCCTTTTATTTTAAAGGGGAAGCTAAATCTAACACACGGGCCTTAGCCAAGTGTGCCAGGGGGAAATGATGTGAGATTAGGATGATGACGATGCAAGAAATTTTCGTGTGAGACGGCATGTATTTAGTAGAACTGCTTTTTGAATCAACATTAGGGTGGATTTCGGCATTTGCAGTATATTGAGGCTATTTTGAAGAGTCTTCGGAACCACACCAGTTGTAGACATGATAATGGGTACAATTTTAACTCTTTCTACCTGCCATTGTCTTTTAATTTCAGTAGCTAAGTCTATATATTTTGAAACTTTTTCTGTGTGCGTCGTAAGAATATTGTGTGTGTTACATACTGCTATGTCTACAATAAAAACTGTCCTGTTAACTTTATCTAGGATTGTTATGTCAGGTCTATTGTAGTGTATGGTTTTGTCGGTAATTATTGTCCTATCCCAATATATTTTAAATGCATTATTTTCAAGAACTGTACTGGGTTTATATTTATAATAAGCAGTTTTATTGGGAATGAATGAATATTTGTGAGCCAGATTTTGGTGGATAATTGCTGCAACTTGGTCATGCCGGTATTTGTAATCAGTTTGTACAATAGATTTACAAGCGCCAGTAATGTGTTGGATGGTTTCAGAACTGCTATGGCATCGTCTACATAAGTCGGTAGAAAGATTTGGGAGACGGATTATGTGTTTTTGATAGTTAAGGGTATCTATAACCTGATCTTGAATAGCTATCACAAAAGCCTCGGTTTCTGGGAAGAGTTCTCCGCGCAACAGCCATTCGTTCGACGCTATTCTGTCGACATGTGTTTGGCTGAGATCGGCGAGGTGTCTGCCATGTAGAGACTTTTGTGCCCATAAGTCTATTTTCTGCTGCCTACTTGCAAATTTTAGATGAATGTTTCTGTCATATAAATTGAGTGGGGTTAATTTTTTGTCTATATCGGTTAAGAATTTATGAAGTTGGGATTGTTCGGCTTTTGCATAAAAATAATTGCGTAGCTTATCTATGAGTCTATTGTGTAAATTTTGTATATCGATGAGGCCTCTGCCTCCATCTTCGCGGGGTAATGTAAGGCGTTGTGTGCACGATCTGGGGTGATGTTTCCTATTGGTTGTCATATGTGTGTTGATTGTGCGTTGTAACTTAATAAGATCGCTTTGAGACCAGTTTATAATCCCAAAGGAATAAATAAGGACCGGAATTGCATATGTGTTGATGGCTTTGATAGTATTACGTGAATTTAATTGGGTTCTAAGAATCTGATTTAATCTGGCTTTGAATTTCTTTGATAACTCTGATTTTGTGTGTTTTTGTTGAATCTGTCTGGACTGATGGAATCCTAAATATTTATATGTTGTATGTTCGTCAAACGGTTCTATTTGTTCACCTGTACTAAGTGCGTAAGAGTTGTATTCTGTCTTGCCATGGTTGATAGAGTGAATTTTACATTTGTCTACCCCGAAATGCATTTGGATGTCTGTTGAAAATGATTGTGTAATGTCAGCTAGTTTACTAAGTTCGGTGTAATTAGTTGCATAAATTTTAATATCGTCCATGTAAAGTAGGTGTGAAAGTATGTGGAATGAATTATTGTGTCTTAATTTAAAACCTATGTTTGTATCATCTAGTAACTTAGATAAGGGGTTGAGTGCCATACAAAACCAAAGCGGGCTAAGTGCGTCTCCTTGAAATATGCCTCTTTCTATTTTAATCAGCTGAGTAGTTGATGAAGTGTTGTTCAATAGTTTTAATTTTGTTTTCCAATGAACCATGGCTGCTCCTAGAAATGATATCAGTCTGGGATGAATTTTGTAATGTTCTAGTATATACATTAACCAACTATGGGGGACAGAATCAAAAGCCTTTTTGTAATCAATGTACATCATCTGAATATTCCTATTTTTAGTTTGGGCTTGCCTCATTACTATTGAGTCTATGGCTAATTGTTCTTTACAACCCTGACTATTTTTTTTACAACCTTTTTGTTGTTCTGCTAGGATGTTATATTGATTAAGATGACTGTAAATAATTTCACTGATGCATCCTGTAATGATTTTGTATATAGTTTGCAAGCATGTGATAGGTCTGTAATTTGCAGGATTTTTGGGGTCTGAGCCTTTGGGTAGCATATATGTGATTCCTTGTGTTATGAATGTTGGCATAGTGTGTGGTGATTGTATGAATTTGCAAATGTGACTGTGGATGAATGGATGTGTGCAGCTAAATTTTTTATACCAGTAATTGTGTATATTGTCAGTGCCTGTTGCCTTCCAATTATGTGTGCGACTAATAACCTGAGTGAATGTATCAATTGGGATATTCTCAAACTCCATTTCGTTGATATTTGATGTGTCTGCTATTTTTTGTAACCAGTCTGCATGTGTGTTATGTTGCACAGGGTTTTCCCAGATACCTGCCCAAAATTGGTGAAGGTCTTGAGGTGAGGGTAATTCTGTGGATTTTGATGTTATTTGATTAATGTGTCCTAGGGTTCTATAAAACTGTTTTTCGTTATTAGTGAAGTTTGTATTTTGTTGTTTGCGTTTAGTACAATTTAAGTATCTTTTAAGTCTATTTGAAACCGCGCTTAGTTTCTGTTTTAGTGTGTCAAGAAAATGTTGGGGGTCAGTGTTAGGTTCTTCGTGTTGTGAATGAGTTTTATATTTTTTCTTTATTTCCTGTATAGTTTTTAATATTCTCTGACTTCTATTTCCTAACATGTATTGTGTTAATCTTCCTATTTCTAATCGATATTGTTCTATTCTACTTTCGATTCTTCTTTGCCACGCAGGTTTCCTAGCTCGTTTATTAGTAGTTGTATTATCTTCAGTGTTAAATCTAGTGCCGTTACAAAGAGCTGCCGTATAGGCTGCTGAATAAATTAAAGTGTGTAGTGAGTTAAAATCTAATTCTAGGTTTAAGTATTTCGGTAAAATATTGTAATTTAAATATTGAGTTATTTCAGCAAATTTTCGTGATGTCTTTTGTTTCGGGATGTATAGTCTTGCTTCTGGGTTGATTGTACTGAATCGTGTAAGAGCATTACTAAATTCTTCTTCTATCCTATTATTAACCGTACTGTTACTACTATTGGTATCGGTGTTATGAGTGATGTTGTTTTCATTATGTGTTGTTGCCGTAGGTTCAGTCAGTGTAAATATGGTGTCCATTATGCTTTCAGGTGTGTTATTTGTTTGACCGGCAACAGAGTGGTTTAAGTCATATACTCTTTGGTTATTTAAATCTGTTCGTGATAATTGTACTTCCTGCTTTATTTCATTTATTCTGTTGGCGTATGTCTTATTAATGAATATTATTCTTCTTTGGTCTGCAATTCTCTGTTCAGTTAGATTAGATAAATTTGGTTATCTTTCTATAAATAATTCATAAAGTTTTTTACGATAAGCAGTCATATTTGTTTCTAGATCCGTTGCTTCAAAGTAACATCTAATAATATCATCGTTCATTTCTTTTGTCCATTTCATCCTATTGTTGCTAGAGACTGTTTGTGTGTGTGATGAATGTTCGTTCTGGTTATGTATGTGTGAATGGTTTACGTTTTCATCTCCTATTTGTTTTCCTACTTCACAGGCTATTTCGTCTAACACATGTTGTGAGAGCAGTTTTCTTCTTATTATAGCTCTCTTTTGATCTCCTAACCGTTGTCGGGTGGCTTGCATGTCGGGATACCTATTGTTAAATTCTCTATGTAAAGTTTCCAAGTAGTTGTTTAGTTCTGACGTTTCGCAGTTGGTTTTGAGAAGGTATGTACGCCATATAAAACGGTTCATTTCTTCAGTCCATTTCTTTCGCGTACGAGAAGGGCCAGCAGTGGGTACAGGGTTAGTGACTAATGCCTCCTGCACAACAGCTGTTGACCTTGTAGTTCGGGATGAATATGTAGATGACGGTGATGAGTTGGGTGATCTAAATAAGCTGTGGGTTGAAGATGGTGATGGAATATTAGAGAAAAGTGAGTGATCTGATTGTATGGTACTAAATGAGGGTGAAGGTGATCGCTCGGTTGTTAGGTGTTGCACAGCGCTGTTAGTGCTTGCCAAGCGTATTGATCTTCTTGTCATGTAAGAAGGGCGAGTTGAAGGTGTAGAAGAAGATAGCGTTTTTGTATCATCGCCCGTTGATTCGGCTGTAACTTCTACGCGATGAGCCCGCCTGCTCAACTCATCGCGACCGGCTGTAGTAGATTGCTTGGTGAGAGCCCGCCTGCTCGACGTCTCACCACCGATGGTTCGCATGCTGTAGCACCCAGCATCGGCTCCAGATGCGCCCCGGCGCCCCCCGGGAAGCGACCGTAAATTATATTTATTTTTATCAGTTTCCATTAGTTCTCCATTTAATGGGTTTGGGATCGTTGGTTGGGTAGGTGTTAGTGTCAGGTCTCCGCCCCCAAAATCGCCGCTTGATTAGTACAATAACTTCAAACAAACAGAAACTCCACAAGCGAAAACTCAACAAAATGATAAGCTGTTTTGATCATAACCAGTACCAGATACCCGTAAGCCCCCCCACCGCGGCAAGGTGATCCCCCAGGGGGGTTATTATTATTATTATTATAATTCATTTATTGTGTCTATTTTTTTTACTTTCTGCACTCCCGCTCCATATAAACTTTAACTTACCTTTAACCAAAATTCACAATATCCCATTTGCATAACTATGGTAAAAAGAGGTACACAGTTATTTCTTTACGTATAATAAAAAAACTACATTTTAAAATTTAAGCAAAAAGAACAAATTAACTACTTCTAAAAAATTATAAACTTTTTTTAAAATCTATACTAATAATCTATACTTACAATAAAGCTGAAGAGTTTGTTTGTTTGAACGCGCTTATCTCAGGAACCGCTGGTCCGATTTGAAAAATTCTTTCAGTGTTGGATAATCCATTTATCGAGGAAGGCTATAGGCTATATATTATCACGCTACTACTAATAGGAGCGGAGCACAAATAAAGAATGTTTAAAAAACGGGGGAAAATTTTCACGCTACAGGCAATATAAGAAGCAAACGAGGTTGCGTGGGTCAGCTAGTAAGAAATATATTGAATAACAACATTGATATCATAATATGTAGGTATGTAGTTTCAGGCCTATTCTACTCTCTCATGGAATTTCTTCATCATATTGGTTTGTGTTGTACAGTGTTTCACTGTCTTAAACTATGATTTGGCTCTGATGGAAGTCTGTATATCAATATTACTCACCTAGTTTAGAAACCAGTCTCACAATAAGCAAATGAGTATTGTATAACTAATCCATACCCATATTATAAATGCGAAAGTAGCTCTGTTCGTCTGTCTGTCCTGCTGTCACGGCCAAAACGCTGCACGGATTTTAATTAAATATGACATTGAGATGCTTTGATTCTTGAGGAAGGACATAGGCTACTATTTGCAGCGATAACCAACAAACATGCGGGCGGAGTCGCGTACGTTTGCGTATGCATATGTACATATATGGAAGAAAATTATTATTCTTGAATTAAAAACATTCTAATTCTTGGGTTTGTATAGATTCTAAGGATTGCTTAAGACTCTAAATCTGTTCAGATCTCTATGTACATAAATTAATTTATATACATTTTTACATTGACTCTTACGATATAACATAAACACATGCATAACCGTCGACATAAATTATTTAAAACGATAGTCTAATTCAAACTATTATATAAAACCAATTTTATAGGAGAGGTCCTTAGTATATGCAGTATCGATATCACGAATACGAGAAGTCACGGTATATCTGCAACGTAGGAAGATCAAGATTAGTCACGATTGTAAATGAACAGATAATACTACAACTATACAAGATACTTGTTATTGGAATTCACTGGAATTGCACTTTAGAGTTGCTTTTGGCAGACTGCTTAGTATTCCACACTGTAGTAAATAGACTACATATACAGTGTGCGCCAGAGAAACTTACTTATTTGAAAGGTCAATAAAAACAAAAGTACTTCAGTTATTGTTTTAATTTTTTTTTTATTTGAGAATACTATATTCCAATTTTTTTTTCATGCAGTCTTGAAAATGACATCGGATAAATGGCGACCCCCATTGCGCATACACTGATGAAGTCGATTTTTGAAATTCGTATCCACTCTTTGCAGCATGTCAATCGGTATGTTGGCAATCGCGTCGCGAATGTTGTTTTTGAGGTGTGCTATGGTTTGTGGTCGATCGACATAAACCAGGGATTTCAAATAACCCCATAAAATGAAATCGCATGGAGTCAAATCTGGAGAGATCGCCGGCCATTGGAGATCGCCTCTGAGAGAGATGAGGCGGTCGGGGAAATGTTGTCGCAACAAATTCATTGAGTCTCGTGCTGTGTGTCTTGTGGCTCCATCTTGCTGAAACCTCACGTTCCTAACGTTCATTTCTTCAAATAAGTAAGTTTCTCTGGCGCACCCTGTATATAAAACTGAACATGTCTTTAATTAAGTCTGCTACAAATAAAGTTAGATCTATATGATAAGTCTGAATGACCTTTGATCTCTATGGAAAGTATTAACTCCTACAACTACCTACCTACGCCTACTCAAAAAACAGAAATTGTAGATTTGTATCTCGTAGGTGGAAGGTACGCTTAAGTTAATGCGGTTTATAACGATCCATAGACATTTCATACAGGCACATACGTATTTCTATATAAATTATTTTAATCAAGTGTACTGTTTTTGGGATACCAATAACAAATTTAGTTTTTGATACAAACATTTGTCAGTAAATTGTGAAGCTGGTATGATTTTGTTTTTGTATGAATTTATTGTTTTAAATTAAGTTTCACGGGATTCACTGTTTCCATGTGAAACATATATACAAGTACCACCATTAAATGGTCATGCAGATCAGACGTTAAAACCATAACTATAGGTTAAATTATAGTGGACTTCATCTTAAATTAGGGTTTATACGAGTATAGCTGCGCTGCATCACCTTCATCGTAACTGATTAACTTTTTTTTTGGAAACCTGACAAATAACGCCATCTAAGCTCAAACTAAGTAACTTGTTCTATGATAGGTAGATTGACTGATAGAATACTTACATACTTTTTTATGTAAAAACATGCATATTATACATTAGAAACGCCCCAATCCCCAAACAAAAATTTACAGTTCACAAAAACATTAGGTCCTAAACCTAAGAATCGAAACTGAGGCATCAGCACAGCAGTCGACTGCACTAACACTGCACGTCTGAGGCAATAAATATTGATTAATTTATGCCAAATTAATATACTGGGGAATCACGTTACTCATCTTTTGAGTAACATAAACAAAATCGTATCGCTTGGCCTAACTTGTTGAATATACTCATAAGTAGGTAAGTGAATTCTAAATCGGATTGTCACCCGCTTTGCAATGAGTATTTTGTTTGACTTGAGTTTTTAAATACTAAGTACGTTTTCATTACTTTCATGCTTCATTTAAAAAATCCTGCCCACAGCTTTGCTAATGTGAAAGTTTTTTTCATTTTTCGAGAATAAAATTTTTTGTGGACTTGAGGTATCTTTTACCATTTTTTGTTAGCTACGTGTGTGATGTTAAAGCCTAACATATAAAATATCACTTTCATGTTAAAAATATGAGTAGGAGTTGCTAAGGATTATAAGTTACGCCTGTTAACTTTATTAAAAGGAACTCATGTTTTCATATTTGACTGTCTAGTTGACGCAGTGGTAGCGTCGCATGACTGCTGTGCTTGAGGTCTCAGGTTCAATTCCCGAGTCGTACCAAATGTTCATATGATCTGCAAATATTTGTTTCAGAGTTTGGATGCTTCCTATATAATTACAAAAAGAAGTAGATGTATATATATTTATGTCAGTTGTCTAGTCTCTTATTACAAGCATAGTTTGGGACTAGATTGCGTTATGTGTTAGATTTCCGAAATATTATTATTGCTGACATTCTGTTTTTTATAACTTAACGATTGGAATTTGCAACACAATACCTGTAAAAAATATTCCCTGTACTAGACTACTATTAAGAGTTACTTATTAATAAAAGTACGGATCCAAATGAGCTCGCACAACTTATCCAATATGCAACAGGTTAAGGTTAATAACCGCGACGCGTTAACTACCTAGGTGTCAGATATTTTCCCTTAACAGTTTTAAAGAGTCCATTCACCTAGATTACCCTAGTTGAAGCTATGACAGTGAGCTGTTTAAATTCTTTATCACCTTTATGTACCACGGAATAGGTGCTTATTTCTACATAATTAATTTCTCAGAGCAAAGCCCTTGTTTGTGAAACTGTTATTTGTAAATGGATATAATCTCAAGAGATGTTAATTGGTGATATATGCTGTTATCGAGCTCTCACAGGTAACATTCGGCATATAATTGAACTTCTTATCAATGTCGATTCGTAAATATACCGTTTCAATATATTGTAGAAAGGAATTAATTTGTTCATTGGTATCAAAGTTATTTAAGCAAAAGTAATATATGTGTGAAATAGACATATCCCGTTTGTTGAAAATATCTATTTTACATTTTGTGACGATTTCCAAATTTCGAAAGCATTTTATGATTATATTTAAAAATATATTAATTTTGGTCTTATTTCGATTGTAGTTGTTTTCCTAATTGGGCCCATTATGTAATTACAGATGGTGTTAAGTGCTTCAAACCTGTGACCATGCAGTAGGTGATTGACTTAATTAATTATAAATTTGTATTTATTTACTTATCAGCGTTTGTACGCTGGACTACTGGACTACTGTACGCTGATAAGTAAATTAATAGTCCCAGTTAGTAATGATTCTAACACAGAAAATTAAATATGTATTACATCATATGAAATAAAAATACAAGTATAGTGTACAGGAAATCTATTAATTCAAGGTTAACTAAATAACATTGTGAGTGGTATAAGTGCAGTTCTAATTAAAAATATTCAAAAACTATTATTTATCTTATAGCAAAACGAAATAAGTACAAAAATTTAAACTAATTTCGATGTGTACAAAAGAGACACCTCAATGTTGAAAATATCGATCAATGTACAATGTGTACCGTTTGATACATATTGTATATACATTACAATTTCAAAGAGTATTGAATACTAAATCATTCGTTTCCTCTAAGGGCTAAATGCTAATGCTAATCTAAATCCATATACCCTTTGATACACTAACTTAAATTGTGAAAGTCCGGAGAGATTCTTAGATACTAGCAGCATTGGAAACTAAATGTGGAAGTCTGCGGTCGGCGTTTAGTTTCCACTGTAGCTAGTCTTAGGAAAGTCATCTACGGTTACTATTAGCGGTGTTACATTGCATGGAAATGATAGCTAACCATCTAGTTAAAGCAAATTCATGTAGTTAATCTCAGTCGGGCTTTGGTTTAATGCAGTCTTTTAAAACCTATTAAGAATATTTAGCTCTTACCGTAATCTTTTGTCGCTGAAAAAACTGTACTCCGATAGTAAACTGGGAGAGCTATGCTTCGGCATGAATGGGTCGGCTCGACCGGAGTGATACCATGGCCTCACAGAAAACCGGTGTGAAATAGCGTTTACGCTTTGTTTCACCGAGTGAGTGAGGAAACCGGAGGCCCATACCCCAACCCCTCCCCCCATCCCCTTTCCCATCCCCCAAAGGTCGGCAACGCACTTGTAACGCCTTTGGTGTTGCGGGTGTCCAGGGGCGGCGGTAATCGCTTACCATCAGGTGATACGTCTGCTCGTTTGCCAACTATTCAATAAAAAAAAAAACGGTAAATATACGAGTATACAATTAATGGCTGTGGCGATTTTTTTTATTGAATAAGGGCAAACGAGCAGACGTATCGCCTGATGGTATGCGATTATCCCCACTAGTGAGTAAAGGGTTTGTTATAAGTATTCCTTCTATTGGTAGTGATGTTGGCCTGTGTAGTTTGTTCTCTTAGTCGCTGATTAGGAGTGGCGACACTTCCCCATATTGTAACCACACGGAGACATTTTTCTTATTTAGATTTTAACATACAACCAATAACCTTACATCAATATCATCAAATAGCTCAGTAGTTCTATGGGATCATTATCCTGCATTGTGGAAAAATAACACATTAAAATGTACGTAGGTACGTTTAAAATTTGAGTGTATTTTTGTAATTCCAACTAAACCACTCCTTACTAAATACTGGGTTAATTTTGACGAGACATTGACTGGTAGATAGTTGATGTTATAAGAAGTAACTTTAGCTATTTTTACTTTAGAAAATAAATATATAAACATATAACAAATTTAAAGCTAATGAAATAGTGAACAGTATCTAATTCAAAAGCAAAACTCGCGGGTAACACCGCGGAGCAGATAGTAGTATAAATTTAACTAAGAACCGAAAATTTATCATCAATATATTGAAAAGTGTGAAATTGTGTTGGTGAAAGTGGTTTGAGTTGGGAACACAAAATCCGTTCCTAAACAAACAATATGTTCCTATATTTCTAAGTAACTTCAAAAATATATAAATGACCCAGTTACAGTTATTTAAAAATAAGTCAAATGAAATTAAATTAAATGAAACCCTCCAGAATATGTTTCTAACAAAAGTCACTTCTTAAAGTTTATTCTTGCGACAAAGAAGCTCGATGAATAAAATTTATGGAAATCCTCCTAAATCATTTACAAGATAAAAATCTAATTAATGATTGCAGATAAATTCAGACAATCTGTGATATATACGTTTATATTATATTTATTTATATTTATATTATACGTTTGTATTGTGATAAATTGTTAAGGCCAAGCTGACTTGGCCCTTACAATTTATATCGTAAAAATCCCCCTGCCTGAGCAGGGTATTACAAATTTCATTCAAATCATTTCAACAGTTTAGGTGTGAAAGCGTCACAGAGAAACAGAGAGAGTTACTTTCGAACTTATAATATTAGTATAGATAAAAAGGAAGAAATATTACGAGATAACTGAAGCAGAACAAGACCCCGCTGAATATGAGATATGAGGCCCCGCAAATTGCAAATATGTATGTTTCAAACGTATAAGTATTTTATACTCTCGATTGTCGGCACTTGATGGAACTTGTAGCAATACATTCTAGAATCAAACTAACTTGTACTTATTCTAATATTTTCATTAAGTTTACACCTGACCGGTTTGGCATTATAAGGTTAACCTTTGATAATGTCATACGGCGAAATCGGTGTAAACATAATTAAAGTAGTGTAATAAGTACAAGTGAGTTTATGGGACTAATCCCGCCCGGACGCCCACCACCTTAACTCCTGCGTATCAGGATCAAACAGCAGTGACTAACGAACACACCGAGTTAAGACCCTCGGGAAGTCCCAGGAAAAATTAAACTGTGTTGGAAGTACAAGTGAGTACTCTAGAATGTATAAATATTCTGTAAATTTTGTTACCTGTTGTATCTCTACTCTACTTGGCATGGCTTCGTCTCTGTAGGATTCCCGTCAGCAATCATTACTGTCATATTGGCAGGTGAGGAGAGCTGTGACGTAGTGATGTTTTTTATGAAGATGTAAAACTCCAGATCTTTTTCTGGAAAAATAGAAATATACTAAATTAGATGATTAAACAGTCTAGTATCTATCTGTATATGTAATCTGTATATCTAAATACGTAAACCGAAAACCTTTCTACCTCTTTTTAAATAAGCGAACAGATAAATTTGGTACAGTTCAGGTTTATATGGTTATGCAGAAGGTTTAAGAACATGTTATGGTCGAATTTTAACCACTAGGCGACCAGTACTTTAATGAAAATTAGTTAACAAACATTATTTTTAAAAACCTATTATTTTTCTGTATTTTGTTATATCTGGTAGGTTTTTATAGTCTAGGGTAGATTTAAACAACCCTAAAATTTTTGTATGAGAAATAAAATGGTAACCTGCTACTATTTTAACGAAGCGTTCATAAGCTGGCAACATTAATAAATATGTACTTAGTGCCAGCGGCGCCTCGTTCCACGAGTTCTTTACGAGATGGAATACATTCGTTAATTGCTGATTAGCTGTGGGAATTGGGAGGAGTTAGCCAGTAGAAGTATTTATGTAAAATTTGCCTCGTGGTACTTGGGAATGAAGCCTCCTATTTATTTTGATATGAAATTTAAGTGTATTATATGTAAGTAGAGGACATATATTGTAACTCGGAGCTGTATTTTAATATTTTAACTAAGCTAAGCTTCACCTGTGTGCTTTGCGTCTGTTGTGCTTTTTTGTTCTCGGGTTCGATTCTCGGGTCGGACCAAATATTTATACGATTTCTTGTATTTCTTTTGGAGTTTAGGTGATTCAATTCAATGTCTTTACAAAAAAAACCGGGCAAGTGCGTGTCGGACTTGCGCACCGAGGGTTCCGTACAAACCTGTAGGTATATTATACGATGTAACTAAAAATTTATAAGATTTATAAGACATTGCCTCGTACCAAATTTTCAAGATTCTGAGTTTACGAGAATTACCTTGCGATTATCTTGCGAGTGTCGAAAATTACCTGTATAAACGGATGTATCTTATGATTACGTTAGCTTAGAAGTTTAATATTTTCACAGCTCTAAGGGACAGTAGACCTGAGCATTTGATATAAATTTCAGACTTGACTTGACAAACAGACAAACGGACAACAATGTGATCCTGTTAGGGTTCCATTTTATCCTTTAGAGGTACGTCATCCTAAAAACAATTTTTTACTATTTATGGAACAAACTCTACTTAGTTTGGGCCTAGGTGGCGTGGTCTGTTAGTTATGCGATAATATTTACTTACATGCTAGTGCCGTACCTAAATAATAGGGAATATACATGTTTTTTTATTTCTTAATCTGATCGTTTACGTCTCTATGACATAGAAAAAATATAAATAGGCTTAAAAATAGTTGAACTAATTTTAAAAGTTAAATTTATAACACTGACTAAATTTGAGCTTTTGACACGGCCAATACTTTATTTTGTACTTATTTACAGTTTTAGTTGCAATAAAAATCATGGATAAAGTTAATTTTTTACACAAACAATACTAAACAATACTAACACAGTAGGAAATTTAACCAATAGTGACGCGTTTCGTAAGTTTGAATTTCCCTCTCGTATTTTTCACTTTTTATTTAATATTTTCTGAGCTTAAATAATTGCTTAATAAAAAAATATATTTTAAGTATATTGTAAAGACAATAAATAATCTAGAAAAAATATTATGGCGAATAAAAAATATGCATATTCGCTATTGCCAGTAATGATAGATTTTGAGCAGTTCAAAACTAAAATTGTTCTAAATTACTGTATAAAAGAGTATTTTAGTACAAAGAACGAAAATAACAGCATAAAAGAGCGAACATACACTCATATTCTCGTGTTAATTTATTCCAGCAATTAGCAGCTAAATGTATTTTTCTCCCTAGAGTTCGTCGTATAAAGTGTACATTGTACGTATAAGATTTTACGTTATGGCTGTGCATTATAAATTGGATCTTCCTACCGGCCTCAGGGAGCGACAGCAGCGAAAGCCGCCTCCTGTTATTATTTTAATACATTCAAAAACTGTGTGGCTCTTACGATGTGATGTTCTTTTTTTAAATTTGGTTGAGGTTACGACAAAAATTAAGTAAAATTTAGACACAGAAATCAGTTAAAACTGTTTGCAGGTTTTACACATCGCATTAACTATAAATTAATTTAGGATCTAAATTTTCGATATCTTTACTTTTATAGGAAAGTAAATTTAAAAATAAATTAAATGTAGGAGGTTAACGACCCAATACAAAAATATCACATTTTACTTATAGTTTTAGTGTATTTCTTAAACAGTAATAATTAATTTTCTCAACCAATCAATTTATATATAATACTAGCTCACCCTACCAACTTCGACTTCGATATTTTCAGTCATGCTCGACTCTTATCTTAACTTCGAACAATCTAATCGGAATATCGATCGAGATAGTTCCGAACTTCACCGTGATCATGACACGATATTTATTTATATTAGACGTAAAGTATACCAAGATCTAGAAGGAGAAAACCAAACGTTAAACTAAACGCGCATTAACAGATGAGTCGTCCAGAATACTTTCAAATTGCATGCTCTTAATATTAGTACCAGACATAAATGTTCACCATTATGTAACTTATGAAGTATGTTCAGTACCAATTAAGCAACAACGTTGCTTGTCGACAAATTGCCACTCAATAACTATTGACTGAAACAATTATTTTGTCTGTTCTGTCCGTATTCTCTCAAGTGCCTAAATCTGAAGTCATTAATACTGAATTACTCATAACAAATACTCTTAAAGAAGATCTAGGAATAAAAGAAGTATTGGGCTTTATCAGACTTTACATCATTTGCTATTAACAACAACTGATTCTATCTTACGAGTATCTTATAACTACATTGCATACTATATCTAAAAGATCAACACAACAGTAGGTATTAACCATATGCAGACGCTTCTTTTTGTTAAAGTATAAGCCCATATGGGCGTAAACACTACACTTAAGTGTGCTTGAAATTGTAAATAATTTGTTTTAATTATGTGTGAGAAAGCTGTGACAGGCAATTGTTTTTGTATGTGAGTCTAAAATGTGTATGTGTAAAGATTTTCCCTGTAAAAAATTACAGACTGTTTTGCATCGGAAAAAGACACTATGGCTACTTCCCCCTCCCCTCCTTTTATAGTACTTCTTCAATTATCATTATGAATTTATTCAAAGTACATCAGTCTTACTTTGGATACTACCGACCTTACATACTATATGTCCAGGAGAAGTTGACAAACGCATTTTATATTTCACAGAGGTTCATAACATATGATTATTTTAAATACTGGATAAATCTTCATTTACACAGTATTAAAGTCATTGGCCTTTGTCCAGTACTGAATAATTATGGCTCAAATGGATTACAATGTGAGTTCCGGGTCAATTTACTGAAGCCGCTGTGATCAATGTAACTTAATAAACAGTCATTTTTAACGGTAAAATAGGAAAACAAACGGAGAAATGTTTTGGTTGGTCGTCACTGCATATATTGGAGAAAACATCTAGTGGAGGGAACGGGATTGCATATACAGTCGACTCTCGTTAATTCAAACCTGCGATAATTCGAACCTCTCCATAATTCAAAGTTATCACGAGGTCCCTACAAAATCTCTTTATATTTCGAACTAAATCAATACATTTTTATACACTAGGTAATTCGAACGAAAAATCATTGCTATAAAACAAAACGACGCGTTAATTCGAACTCATAGGCGTCTAACACTCGACAATTCAAAGTTGCAGAGAGAAAGAGGCGAAAAGATTGTAAGTTCAAACTTGTATCAACGTACACGAGCCTTTGTTTTTGTTATGATTAGCTTGACTATAACAGAGTTCTTTCGAAAGATTAATTAATTCACATTATGAATACATATGTATGTACACGAATGTATCTCTAAACTTTTGACATTGTTATAGAATAGCAGTTAAAAAATAATAATTGATCAACACTTAATAATTCGAAGTTTTATTTATTTTCTCTCACAAATTTCGAACCATTTGATATTTCAAACACTCGATAATTCGTAATATTTTAAGAGTCCCTCAAGTTTCGAATTAACGAGAGTCGACTGTAACTCCAACACAAAATGAGGGTCCTCCGACCAGGCGAGATGGCCGTGACTGGCGGGCCACAGCCCGACGCTTTTTGTTGGAATGCTAATCGTCGCAAGAACTTCCATATCGTGATTCAGGATTAGTATTTACTCCGTGTAGTACGTAACTTCATAGTTCAGTGTATCTTCGGTAGATCGCGCTGTAGTATGTTTCTGTTGCGCTATGTGTGGATATCGCCACAATATTATTGGTAAATTGCTGGTATTTTTTATAATTATTTGACTTTGATGCACGTCTCGGTACATAAGAATACTAGTAATAAACCCTTAACACATCTTGTACACCGCAGTCTGATCTTAAACTACCATACTCACAATGCATTACGGTTTCGATGTGGACTGCCTTCTGCATCATGCTCTTAATCCAGCTGCATTAAGTGGGTTTTAATTAAATAATCTTTTTTACTATTTTTCTTTGATTTTATATTATTACACCTAGACAAAACATTTCGTTCAAATATGATCTTTGTATATAATTATCAAAATAAAATTGTCGCCTTGCTCATCACGTAATTATTTGCCCTGGGTGTAAATCAAACTCATAACCTCTTGCTTCATAACTCATAACTCAGGGTCACTAACCACTAGATAAACAGACTAGGCCAGGCAAATAACATGTTTACATTATAATAAAATGTAGTCCTAAACGACTAATAGAAACATTGTTTACTTACTAAAAGAAAAAGTTTAAAAACTATTCGCTAGCTATAACTGTATAACTATGTCACTCGTGATATTATCACGAATCCATTAACACCTCATTTACTGAAGTTAATGCGGTGTAAATGGATTCGTAATTTTCGGTACAGTAATTTAGACGCTACGGTGAACATACAAACAGACATAGACTGCCAAAATTATTACCTTTCTTTTGGCTTCGACGTAGTCACCCGACTACTTATAAGGGGTGTTTTTTTAAGCTAGATAGAACTTTAAATTGTAAAAAGTAACACAAAAAATTAAATTTTGATGAAACTTTTTTTTTTATTTGTTTCAGTATACTCTGACAAATCATCATGAATAGACTCACGCTTGAACAACGCTACGAAATTATCCAAATTTACTTTGAAAATCAGTCGTCGATTCGCGCAACTTATAGACGACTTCGTCATTTGTATGGCGTACATAATCGTCCATCTGAACAAGCCATTCGTCGAACTGTGGATAGATTTCGTACCACATACTCTCTAGAGGATGCAATAACACCAGCACGTCGAAGGAATGTGCGTACTGAAGACAATATCGCCGCTGTAAACGAAAGTGTGGAAGAAGATCCAAATTTATCGATTCGTCGTCGGTCGCAGGAATTGGGGCTCTGTCCGTCCACTACGTGGAAAATTTTGCGCAAAGATCTCGGCTTACACCCGTATAAGATCCAGCTGGTGCAGGTATTGAAGCCACGAGACCATTATATGCGTCGTTCTTTCGCCGATTGGGCTCTAGAGCAGTTGGCAACTGACCCGTTGTTTTATCGCAAAATTGTGTTCAGCGATGAGGCGCATTTTTGGCTTAACGGGTTTGTTGATAAGCAAAATTGCCGCATATGGAGTGAGACCAATCCACAACAGACCCTACAGAGTCCATTACATCCAGAAAAATGCACCGTATGGTGCGGTTTTCACGCTGGTGGCATCATCGGACCTTATTTCTTCAAAAATGAGGCCGGAGCTCGCGTTACGGTCAATGGAGATCGTTACCGCACCATGATTGAAAATATAGATGACATTGATCCGGAGGAGATGTGGTTTCAACAGGATGGCGCTACGTGCCATACGGCGAACGCAACCATCGCCTTATTGAAATCAAAATTTGGCGATAAGTTGATTTCGAGAAATGGACCTGTCAATTGGCCTCCAAGGTCGTGCGATTTGACACCTCTCGATTATTTCCTGTGGGGCTACGTGAAGTCACTGGTTTATGCTGATAAACCAGCAACAATTGACGCCTTGGAGGCCAGCATTGTTCGTGTTATTCGTGACATACGGCCAGCAGTGCTCGAAAAAGTGGCCCAAAATTGGACGTCCAGAATGCACTTCGTCAAGAACAGCCGCGGTGCCCATATGCCCGAAATCATTTTCAAATGTTAATGTCACGTATTGATCTTTCGAATAAAAAAAAATTTTGATTACAATTTAATTTTTTGTGTTATTTTTTACAATTTCAAGTTCTATCGGGCTTAAAAAAACACCCTTTAAAAACTGATCAGTAATGCAAAACATGAATCATTGATAGGATTAAATTGATGGAAGCGCTAGAATTATGATCAGTTATTTTAGTAAATTCAGGCTGCACGTCCATTTTTAAATTACAGGACATGATCAGCTGGCTTTGTCTACATTTTGTTTGAATAATAGTTAACACCGGGTGTGACCATAATAAGTGTTAATCATGTTTATAAATTTTATACAATGTCGCAGGACAGTTTTATGAGTGCAATGAAATAGACAGATTCAAAGACTTTTGAAACTAGTTCTACTGGAGTCATAACATCGAAATGATTTTAAAATTTAAATTAGTTAATTAATCTACTCAGTAATAAAGTGACAATGTCACTTCTATAATTACTTTCAGTAACGATCATTGCCTAAAGGCACTAAATTATTACTAATAACCAAAGTTTGACCGAACTCTGATTCAAGGAGCCATTGCGCCGTTATTAACTAAGTTCAGATTATCTGCAGTGACTAATTAGTGTCCTGCCACTCTACCTAGGTATATAAGTTTTTTTTGTAATTATTGAAGTTGAAGAAGCTTGACAGACAGAAGAGTATTGAGCGCCAAAATTTTGCTGTCCATTTTAATCCCAATAGTGAGCGTCCCATTAACATTAAGGGGACGAACTTATTACTATAAACAGGGTAAGCCACGAATTCCCAAGGAAAACGGGGCGTTCAATATGACAGAAGAAGTTATTTAAAAGAGAAGACAATGACAGGAATGAGATATTGTTCCTGTAGATGCTATAGAAATACAGAACTGGTCAGAGTCCTTTAAATAAAATTGCATAGGTATATTTGAATTTTTCAGGCCTTTAGCCTACAAGTTTTATTGGAGTGTGAGGACTATACAGTATACTGAGATAATACTCATATCCTCATTACTTTGTTTTTGCTTCGATTGGTCATAATGTATTTTTCAATAAGCTCCTAGCAGTTTACCAATCGAACTTTTTAGAGAATGTCTCAGTATTTGATTGTCGTAGAGTTAATGGGTAGTATCTTTCTTTATAATATTTGTAAATATCGTTCGGTTCTCAAGGAGGAGTAAGAATAAATAAATAGTGGTATAATATGAGAGACATGAGGATAACAGGAAAATTGAGAGTAATTGAACGTGTATAAGTTAAAGCTTGAAATTTTTCGATAATATAATTAATATTTGAATTATCACACTGTCTGTACTAAAATATCTAAAAATAAATAATGCTACAGATCCGCACGAAAAGATGCTTTGTGCGGCCAAGACAGAGCAAAACGTGACGAAACTCGTGAACGAGATTAAATATTCAAATGTACATATGGTTATGAAATAATTATTTTTGTGATGAGCGTACTCCTTCTTAAAAGGTCGATAACGCACTTGTGATGCCTCTGGTGATATCGATGGGCGGCGGTAATTGCTTACCATCAGGCGATTTGTCTGCTCGTTTACCACATATTCCATAAAAAAAAATTTAGGATATGGCAACGACTTAAAAAAAATTGTATATTTACCTCCAAGATTGAGGTCAAATTTTACTTATATTAAACATAGAGCAACACGGTAGCACAGTAGAGTAGTCATATGTAGGCGTTCCCTTCTGTCAACTATAAGCCCAAATGGGCCTACGCATGACGCTGTTATGACACGAATGAGTTTTTGTATGAGTGAAACTATGCATTTTCTATTTTATTAGCTATGTGTGAGTTTGTAGTGACAGGTGATTGGTTTTGTATGTAAGTCTAAGATGTTTATGAGTAAAGATTTCCCCTTTGTCTTTTAATTTTTTTTTCCTCGTGCGTAACTCCCCTCGGATACCACCTCCTGGTGTCATGTCGGACTCGAACCGACTAAAACCGCACGCCATCTCGGGTACTAGGAGCCAGGGAACCAGGTACACCCTAGAAAGGAAAACCCTGGAACAAGGAAAACTCTGGATCTGTAAAGATTACCCCTCGCAACAAATGATAGACTGTTTTGTCGAAAAATTACGTAGTGGCTACTTCCCTCACACTCAGACCTGCCGTCCTGTGTTGCTCTTTGATATAAAAATTTTAAAACAACACCCAATTAATTAAATACTGACCACAAACCGATTAACGATATTGAGTTTTCAAAGGCGTGATTAAACATTTTAATTTGCTAATTTCTTAAATGCTATTTCACTATTCACAGCTTGATTAGAAGTTTTAAACACATTTCAAATAAATTACATAAGTTTATTTTTCTCAAAACGATAACTATGGCCTGCCTCGGTAGCGCAGTGGTAGTGAATGTGACTGCTGTGCTTGAGGTCTCGGGTTCAAATCCTGGGTCGGACCAAATGTTTGTATAATCTACTAATATTTGTTTCGGAGTTTGGGTGTTTTCTATATATAATATGTATGTATTTACAAAAAAATAAAGTATATATGTATTCATTTCAGTTGTCTAGTAGTACCCATAACACAAGCTCTGCTTAGCTTGGGACTAGATGGCATTGTGTGTTAGATGTCCGAAATATTTATTATTATTGATTTAATCCCTTTTATGCATGCGGAGTTTACCTTTTTTTCCCGTGCTGATATCCCCTCGGATACCATCTCCTGGTGACATGTCGGACTCGAACCGACTAAACCGCACGCTACTAGGATACTAGGAGCCGGGGAACCAGGTACACCCTAGAAAGAAAAAACCCTGGAACCCCGACATACCTCGGGCCACCAACGGTTTGTAAATGGCCCACTCTTGTGTGGTAACCCCAATGTTTCCGTCGCTGTCCCCAAAAAGAGTGCCCCCCTCCCCTCCACTCGGACCTGCTTCTGTTAAGGTGATAGATGGTGTTTACCTGTAAGTGATTGTTACAATATAGCTATTTTCCTCTTAACGTGATTACGTTTTTTACTTTGTTTTTGTGTTGTGTAAACAATTGTCGGTGAATCATTAAAAATAAAAAATACACATATACATGCATACGCAAATACATATTAATGCAAATAACATACATTCTAATGTTCTGACACAAAATTATAACTTCTGTAAGCCTTTCGTTGCTTGTAGAGACCCTTTTCAGATTCTGCAAGCGAAGTGAGCCTTTGTAAAGTCATTCCCGGAAATGCGCTCACGTAAACTAACATGCGAAGTTCTAAAAGCGCTTATTATAAAACTCGGTTGAGATGTGGAAGTCCTTTAAAATATCAGCATACATATGATATATATACATAATACGTTTTATTATTTTTAATACAAATACTTTAAAGTTTGCCGAACTCTAGTACAATAGTTTTTTTTCAGAAAAACATAAAGCAAATCCGTTCACACTAATCTTATGTTTCTTTTAAAGGTTATACAGAAATGCTTCACAAGGTCTAATACAAACTAATTACGGTAATAAACCAGCGTATCAAACATCGCTTATTAACTTTTACTGTCGTTTAACAAGATAACAATGTGTTTTAAATATAAAATGGGCATTTTATGGGCTAAAAATACATTACCATTTTTGTGTGACGTAATCTATAGATACTTAAATTAGAGACAGGAATACAAAGACTTTGTTCCACAAACGCGGGCACATGATACGAATTTTATTATGTTCTATAGATATGTCGTTCTGTCGTATTTGTATATAGAGGGCATGTGAAAACCTTAAGTACTTACATCGAAATTTCATATATTTTATAAACTACCATTGAAGTAATAATATACCTACATAAATAGCTAAGTAGTATCGCTTTCTCCTTCCTTTAGCAACCGATTTCCTTTTATTGCAGTAATCGATTCCTTTTATGCATATCTTTATAACATAATTCAAACGTTGTGATGGATACGCTTCTGATTCGATCCTATTTTAATTTAGAGAGTCATACATTACTCAATATAGCCACGATTAAACACCGCGGGGTTCAGCTAGTATCTAGTAAATTATGATTGTAATAAGTCGAAGCTATACGTATAGTTAACATTAGTGATTTTATTCTGTTATAGTACCCAGAAGTAAAAGTGCGTTAATCCAACTGTGTAAGATAAGAAACATACGTGAGAAAATAATCGTATCTTTCAGACTTAACTCATTGGGCTGAATTTAATTTATCCAATAGAGAGATAGTGAAAGAAACCAGAAATAATATTAGATATCTTTATAGAGCGTCTGCTATAATCTAAAGGATTGGTACATCATTCGATTATTATTACACATTGACCTAGAAATAAATCGCTAATTTACTTAAATCTAAACATTTATTAGTAATTTAAGCCATGTATTTCTAGTTTGTTTTTTATGTAGTAAAATCTAAATAGCTAATTATACTAATAGGTCTTGTGCATGTGTTGTGAACCTAAGAATTCAGTGCCTGTGGTTGTAATGCCTGTTTGTAATTACAAAATAACAGCTTTTCACTAAATGCATATGGAGGCATATACTATACTAACATCAAAACCGTGGGAGAGCCACGCTTCGGCATGCATGGGCCGGCTCGACCGGAGTGTTACCACGGTCTCACAGGAAACGGGTGTTTTACCGAGTGAGTGAGGATACCGGAGGCCCATACCCCAACCCTCTCCCCATCCCCCAAAAGCCGGCAACACACGTGTGACGCCTCTGGTATTGCAGGTGTCCATGGCCGGCGATAATCGCTTACCATCAGGCGATATGTCTGCTCGTTTACCCTCTAATACATAAAAAAAACAAATATTTAAAAAAGTCTGTCTCAATGTCAAAATGTTCCGGTTAATCTCTGGTGTGGCTGAACAGATTTTGACGGGATTTTCACTGATAGATAGCTGATGTTGCAAGGAGTAAGCAAGATTGCTATAATTTATTAAAGAAATAGAACAAAATTTAATAAAACTTGCGGGAATATGGGTGGGGTACTACTAGTTACAAATAATATACCTACCTATGGATGCGCAAGGTATGTTAATAGTTTAACAAATAGCCCTAAACCAATTATGATGTTCTATTCTTTTATCTATTTTATTCCTAGATAAATTTAAAAACGAATGCTTTGATTTATTTCGGTTTTATTATTAGTTTAGCAATATCATAAAACTAACTGACCCACGCAACCTCGTTTGCGTCTTCTATTGCCCGTAGCGTGAAAATTTTTCGCCGTTTTTGAAACATTCTTCATTGGTGCTCCGCTCCTATTAGTATTAGCGTGATGATATAAATATATATATATATAGCCTATCTCGATAAATGGACTATCCAACACTGATTTTTTTTTAAATCGGTCCAGCGGTTCCTATGATTAGCGCGTTCAATCAAACAAATAAACTCATCAACTTTATAATATTACTATAGATTCAAAAGGTTTTCAAAATTATTCACATAAAAAAAACTACAAGAAGAGCAATAATATCGTAAGCGTATTCAATGATGATAAATTGACAGATATTACTGATGCGTCGTGTGTTTGTTGGAGACCTATCCGTATCACTGGATTTACACAAACACAAGTACGTGATAGGGCGACGCGTGGTATTTCAGACGCGCTGACAGTGTCAACAGTACGTTGTTACTTGTTTTAGTAATACAATATGATTGAAATAAACGGAATAGCATCCTTGCCGTTTGTTTATTGCTACTGCAGAGCAACACAGGCGTGCAGACCGGAGAAGCGTAGTCATAGCGTCTTTTACCGATACAAAAGAGTCTGTGAATTCTTGCGGAGGAATATCTTCATACATACATACTTTATACCTACTTACAGAAATAATCGCTTATACTGTGACAGAGGGGAACGTCTGCGTAGGGCTACTCCCAACCGTATTGCTCTATGATTGCTACGCTCAATTGTTTATAGACGTGACTACGTAAACAAAATACTTGATTATTTCCTTATAAACTTTTTGTATATAACGTGATGAGTTATGTAAATTTTAACTAAAACTAGCTATCTCGGTTATCGCAGTTAAGAGTAACCTATGGACTTCCGCAAGAATCAAAGTAATGTCATATAAAACGGTGCAGCAGTTTGGCTGTGAAAGCAAGACAGACAGACAGAGTTACTTTCGTATTTATAATATAGACATAGAAGGTATAGATTATATTTTAATATGTAACATAAATTTTGAATAACAATCGGCATTCATATCAATCAAAAATAGATAAGAACTAGTCGAAAAAGTATGATTTTGCGAAATAAGATATGCAATCGTTTCAAGAAAGTACCATTCAGTTATACTTATCTATATATTATATATACGGTACGACGTAATATAACAGAAAGCATGTATTACCGTGGTGTGCGGGCATGCCACGCTTTGGCACGCATGGGCCGGCTCGACCGGAGTGATACCATGGCCTCACAGAAAACCAGTGTGAAACAGCGCCTGCGCTGTGTTTCACCGAGTGAGTGAGGGTACCGGAGGCCTCAATCCCTTCCCCCATCCCCTTGCTCATCCCCCAAAGGCCGGCCACTCACTTTTAACGCCTCTGGTGGTACGGGTGTCCATGGGCGGCGGTAATCGCTTACCATATTTCCATAAAATATATATATTATATAAACATATATTACAAAACATAATGAAATGAATGCGAGATTTCGACAATTGAAAGCAATCTGAGTCATGAAAGTAGGCTGCCAGTAACTTTCCCATTAAATATTAAGGGATCATCTACCTAATGAAGGTTTATCAAAGTAACAAAAGAATTTGAAACTGCCGTATTCGTCTTTCCATTGAAACAATACAAAAGCCTTCGTATTTATACAAGGGCTTTAAAATTACACAACATCTACTACAAAGGCTACAATATCTATACAAAAAATGTCTGTCTGTTTGTAATTAAAAAATTAACAGCTTTTTAATAAATGCATATGAAAGTATTTTTATGTTATTTTTTTAAAAGACAACTCCTGCACTAGGAATAATTCCTGTGTCGCGGGGGACTTTACAAACATACATGAAACACCCTGACTTAGCACAACAATTTGTGGATCACACAAAGTTTTATTCCACGTGGGATTTGAACCCCGCTTAACCAGTAGGCCAACCGTACTGTACATACTAGCATTAAGAACGCATTTAATTTATTGTGCGTCTGTCTGTCTAAATATTAAATCAAGATACTTATTGCTCTGTCTGTATCACTTATTGTGTCACATAAATATCCTGATTACTAGACATGTATATGATGTATAAAAGTTTATTGTGGGATGTTCTTTCGTTCATTCCAGAGATTAACTGGAATTGGATCGATTTTGACTGGACTTTCACTGGCAGATAGTTGATGCTACAAAGAATAACTGAGGTTTTTTTATACAAATTTGCCCTGTTGTGTTACACCGCGGGGCTCAACCAGTGTATAATGAATTTTATTAAACGGTATGTTTCAAATTACTTGGTTTCGTTTATCGGCTGTCTCGGTCGCTTGTGCTGTAATTAATAGTTTACGATTGACCTCATTTGAACTGTAAGATTGATTGTCAAGGATATTTGATGTCAAAGACAAAGGTACTTAATCTACCTAAATTGTTATATATATTTTAAATTTATGAAAAAGCAGCGCTCATCAAAATATTGTACAACATGATAATAAATAACTTGCCGCATCTTATACACACAAATTTAACATTTTGGCCATCTACCGTCTAAAACGTTACAAATAATCGAGGCTTAGGCATTTTCGAAACGTTACATTATTCACTCTAGTTGCGCTATTTCGAGTTATCATTCCTATGTAAAACTTCCAGTAAGAAACTCTGTAAGTTAAAATTTTCGTGTTCATTATTATTTTTGTATGCAACAACAACGTAAAATAGTAAAATTAAACTTAAAAAAATATATAATAATAGAAAAAAAAACTATTTTGGAATCGTGAAAGAGAAAAAGGAATAAATAAAACAAATAAGTACATTAACTAACAGTAATTCATCACAGGTAGTCTATCACAAATAACTAAAATATATTGTTGGAAGTTGGTAACAAAGACCCCAGCAGCTACAGCCAACATAATAGCAATAGCAATAATCAGCTGTCCTTAGCATGAGAACGTTAATATCTACTTAATAAGGCAACAATGTTAGTTATTACGTAGAAATTACTATACATGTGTTCTATTTAGGACAAATACGTGGAAAACAATTAGCGATACAGACAGAGCAATATAGATCTCGATACAATATTTACAGATACAGAACGATTCATGTCCGTAAACTAATCTGATGTGATTGCTACTGAGCCCATATTCAACACAGAGCAAATATTTGTATGACCATTGTGTTCCTACTACATTGTGCGGAGCCACAGAGCACGAACGAAAGCTTTTGTCAAATTTCAAATCACCTATAATGTACTTTAACTGAGACTTAAAAATATAAAAATGTTCATTTTAGCGCATTAAAATGTAAAAAATATAATAATGGACTGTCGTTAAGTTAAAAAAAATAATTAGACAAAACAGTTCGGCTTTTCCTTCCCGTGCTGAGTAGTTAAAATTTGGAACTTACTACCAGCGCACTTATTTCCCTTCCTCTAGGATACCGGGTCCTTTAAAAGCAGTGTGAAAAAGCGTTTTACTAGGCCGCCATAGTATAGGTCACCATACTGCATTGTTCTCATTCACAATGAGAATGATGACCATTACTCTTGGACTCTACTCTAGCTTTCCATCAGGCTGAGTAGTAATTTTGACAGTTATGTAGAACTAAAGAAAACAAAGGAACACACACATTTATCCTACAGTGTCTGTTTATATTATATCAACGTGAATGATTCACGAATAAACGAATATTGAAAGAAAATAAAAATTCCTGTAATCCCCATAGAAAATGGAATACGGGGATGTAATAATGAAATGCCATTTTCTGTGTGTTTATTCCTGTTTGAAGACAAATGAAAGGTAAAATAAAAGCATATGATAGACACATGTGTATAGAATACGATTATATTCAAATGTGAAAATGAAATATTGATTTTATGATAATACACACGTCTTTGACACCATTTTCATTGTCATAATTTTTTCTGAATGTAATACTGATACCATATTTATGACTATGTACCTAGGTAGCATATACTTTAAAATCTAAATGTTGTACTTTAATTCTGAGAATAATTACCTTTTACGCTCATGTCCGGCGAGACAAACAGCCGGCAAGTCCAGAAACTAAATAAACTTTAAAACTGTAAATCTTTTCGAGGACAAATCAAACTTCCAAAAAAATTCAGTGATGACTTGAACTTTATTGATAGCCTCATTAAATATTTATCGAATTATTACAGCGAGTGCGCTTAAAACACCGCTGGCATTATTTGAATCAATATTTCTAATACAAATATTGGTACCCGTTATAAATAAGCTAAAATAACCATAACTATTTAACCCAGATAAATAATAAATAAACTATAAATATAGATAGGTATTTACATACCGCATTGATGTTGTTTTTAATTTACTATATACTGAGAAGACAAGTTCTGTACAGATATACCTAAATAGTAGATGTACAAAGATGTAAGATTAAATTACTTGCAACTATATATTTTTTTTTTTTTTTTGCTGACGAATTGTAATCATACACCACTACCCACATTATACCTCGATAGGTAAGCCTCTAGGTATTTGAGCGAATAGTTTATTTCATAAACGTAGACTAATATAAATGTTTTATGACTACACAAGCAATACACCTATTAATGATATATAGGATTCAGGTAAATGTAACAACAGATTTTCGAATACAGAACCTGACGCCGCTAACCGCCTGAAGTGTTTATTTTCCCACAGGCTTATGGAAAATCCTTGAACATTACATAGATCCTATGCATGCCAAACAAAGACGTGGTAGTATCGATCAATATTAATAGGTTAACCTCGACTTTGTGTAATATAACTATTGGCACCATGCCAGAACGCTTCAGCGAAGAAATGCTTAGGAGATTTATTGTTACGCACGAAGGCGTTTCGGGTACAAGTGGCCGACCTCAAAGTTCCTTGATAGAGGAAAGTAGGAGCAAGTGATAACGTCGGACGCCTGTAAACACCGTAACAGGTTTAGTTTCTCTATGAAGATGTTTATTGTTGTTTTTGGAAGATAATTTGATGTGTGTATTTATTTTAGTAGGATAGTCGTTGAAGGTTCCAAACGTTGGAATATGTCTGTTTACCGTTAGGCGACCCAAGATTATTTTCCCAGCTGTCTGATCCCAAACTAGGCAAAGCCTGTACTATCATGACCAGACTGATAAACATACATAAGAAAAATAAAATAGCCTTTATTCTACTACCACTAATTACTACTATAAAATAACTATAAAAATTACATAACGTAACTAATTTTAATTAATTTAGTAGGCGTTAGTTTGTAGGCGTTCCTCAGTACTTTCCACTGCTTCCTGTCCCAGGCTTTCTCATCCAGTCTGCTCCAACTTTCTGTTTGAAAATGTCTCTCCACCTTGTTCTTTGTCGTCCTCTCCTCTTCGCTCCCTCTATGGGTAACTCCACTACATTTTTAGTCCACCTGTTATTTTCCAATCTACATATACATGACCAGCCCAGTTCAGCTAAATACATAAATATGTATGAATAACACCCAGACACAGAATAAACTATCGTGTTATTCACACTAATATTGTCTTGGGGGAGAATTGAACCCACGTCTGCTGGTCCTGGCTTAGCAGTCAGGATCACTAACCACTATACTAACAGGCCTTTCAAAGTCAAATCAATGTAAAGTTACAATACAACGACTGCCCCTGCAAGGTGAGTCAAATTCGTACATAAAACTTCAAATTGAAATGACAAAATTTCATTTCCAACTTTTACGAATTTTTCACGAATCTATTAAAAATACAAAGAGTGAAAACTGCCAATCAGAAACGAGTCGTGTTATAAGACAAGCGTAGCGCGTAAAAGAAAAATATTTCAATGGCAATTCGTGTTTAAAAATAGCACTGTGACCCGAATTTTATCTTTATGATATTAAAAAGTTTGTATACAAGGCTCATTTTTTGTAAACCAATTTCCTTTCTACATTTTAGGGCTTTATTGCAAAAGTTCAAATATAGCCATTGATTAACTTGGAACGTGCGAATCGTTGTTTGAAATGGTTCTTGTTATGCCCCGATTGATCATTATTTAAGTAGAAAGAGTTTTCATATGTTCGATACAATCCTTTCTAATTAATGTGGAAATTATATGAAGTCTTTCTAAGTCTTTAAATTATAAGACCAGATAACTTTTTAAGACAACCTGAGCTCCTGAGCTAGACATTAACGTGTTTTAATGTAAAAAAAAAATTAAAATTAATTGATTATTGGAATTTAAATGAATAATGTTTGTATTGTCTTACAATTGCTATAGTGTATTCTTATAAATGAGCCATATTCACTAGTCTATCAATGTAAAACCATTGCTGAAGTGTCATCATGAAGCTTTTTGGTAGATCCTCAGGAGTGACCAACAAGGGAAATACCTGAAATCTCTGATAAGAATTATTGTATCTTTATTTTCAATAATATTTAAAAAACTTGAGAGGTGTCAAGGGACACCCGGATGGAACGAAGTTCGAAATAGAAAGACGAAACGAAAATATCTGTGTGTGTCGTCGTCGTGTCGTGACAACAAATTGTGTCGTGTCAACAAATTGTGTCGTGACAATTTTTCCGTCTAGCCCCCTTACACAACGCGCCATAAGGAACTTCGTTCCAATAAATTAGCATTATCGTCTCAGGCCAGTAAATAGTTTTAAGAAAATGGTTCAGGAATGTTATACATCATAACCGAGTCAGTCACGAATATGTTTAAATAATGTCATATTAGTATAATTGAGGAGCTAAAGTTATTAGTATGTATATATATACAGGGTGCTGGATCAGCCCCTTTCGTTTTCGGTAGTCGTCTTTTTACACCCTGTATATATATATTGCATGTGTAAATTGTACACTTATTTTACAGAAAATGTTAGAGCCAAGTTGAAAGTAGAAGAAAGATAATATGAGTCAAATATTTTCATCATGTGCAGTAACATGAATAGTTCATTAATCTCCAGCCTGACAGTGTGAACGGCTTTTATTGTTAAAAGGTAACTCCACACTAGAGTGCCATTTCATGAGTATAAAGTTTCAAAGTTAAAATATTTACAAATCTCCGAACGACGCTTAAGAAGACAGATGAAAGAGAAGTTCAGTAATTTATCATTCTTAAAATGTGCATTTTGGTAACCTCAGAGGTGCACGACTTATGATGATTAATTTAGGTATATTTATTTATATGCTATGATGTTGATAAACAGTTAAGCTTCCGTAATCTATAACAGGATTACGAAATTTTTTAAATGTGAACGAATTGTGGATGTCACGTGTCAAATAGTTATATTTTCATGGAATTTCATACTAAACGTGAGTATTATTAGTAAAAATGTTAAAATTCGCAGTACGTGTTGTGTTATCAAGTGTAGAAAGCAAGTGCAAGTTTTATTCGTTACCAAAATCAAATTTATCGTTAAAAAAATTAGAGCAAAGGAATAAATCATAAGCTTCTGTGAAGTGATAAAAGCATAGATAAGTTACTTAACAATATGATACTATTGAACATATTTTGTTTTTACTATATTTTGTGTTACAATTACAAATCTTTTTAACCGACTTACTACTTTACCTTAGTAAAGGAGGAGGCCCTCAATTCAACTCAACTTTGTATGTTTATTACCTCAGAACTTTCGACTGGGTGAACCGATTTTAATGTTTTTTTTTTCATTTGAAAGCTAATGCTTCCCGTTTGGTCCCATTTTAATTTGGTTCAGTTCGTGAAGTTGGTATTTTTTTTGTTAAAATTTTATAATAATTATTTATTTGTTTTGGTGCTAATCTCGAGTCCACAATAATTGTGCTCACTAGGGGCGCTGTCATCGCACACACAGAGAATAAAAACGAATTCTAGATTACACATATTTGTGATAAAGTACGTCGATATTTAAACAAACTATATGAATAGGTTTCAAATAGGTAAAAATACATAATTATATTATTAGACAGAGTAAATGAAAATATAGCGATATTATCTAGGGTAAGTAGTATCATGTAATTAAGGTGCTTTGAAGAAAAGCTGAACCTCAACAGAAAAACTTTGTACTACCTGACACAGGTATAACTTGCCTAAAAGAAGGTTTCAACCACATATTTATTTTATACTGTCGTTTAAAACAGGTCAATGATGCAGGTATAGTTAGTATTTATGTATTTATATCAGTTGTCTAGTACCCATAACACAAGCTCTGCTTAGCTTGGGACTAGATGGCGTTGTGTGTTAGATGTCCAGAATATTTATTTATTTATTTATCTATACTAATATTATAAAGAGGTTAACTTTGTTTGTATGTTTGTTTGTAATGAATACGCTCAAAAACTACTGGACCGATTTTAAAAATTCTTTCACCATTCGAAAGCTACATCCACATCCATATATCCACGAGTAACATAGGCTATATTTTATTTTGGAAAAAATAGGGTTCCGTATGATATTTGGGTTTTTCGGACAAAAGGCGTAAAAATCAACCAGAAAAGTTACTTATTTTGCGAAAATTTTCATGCTACGGGCTATATAAGACACAAACGAGGTTGTGTGGATCAGCTAGTTTACTATAAGCAGTTAATGCTCAACGTTGAGTTGTCTCTATGGACTCTATAGAGTCAGTAGAGCAAGGTGTCTGAGACCGACCGCCGGTGTGGTTTTTAGTGGACCACCACCACCTGACTCCTCAGTCCCAAAGGATCCGGAGATCCGAAGGGATTATCCACCTCATCAACAAAAAAAAGGCAACTGCAGTGTGGGTCACCGTGCTACATTGTTGCATTGTCTGCATTCGCAGTAAACATGGAGATTCTTGGATTCTTCTTATGCTTTCCACCGGACACAGTAGAATACAGTTTTGCACCAATTAGTTTGAGTTCTAATGATGTACGCTTGTACAAACTTGTTTAGTATAAATTGCACAGAGTAACGAATTGTACACACCGGGCCCGTACTCTCGAGCCGGGCCGGGGTCGTAAATTACTCTTAAGTTTAAATTTTATTTCAGACCGCAGAGCGAGTGTAGTTGCATGTTTTGTTATTTTCGTGTTGTATTTTCCTGAAAAGGAAAATAATGATACAGATTAAGGTGTTGTTTCTTTGGTACTGTTATTAATGCCGTGTGCATATTATATTAATATAATAAGTAATAATTACTATAGTCCGGCCACTCAGAGAATGCGTTCCTGACACTTGTAAATTCGTCATGAGTAGTGATGTACCATGAATAACATTAATAATATTTGGTAACAGTATTTATACTCGTAGCATTCATTATGCATAATTATTCAATTTATATATATTTCATTATATTTCAAACACAATATTAACAAAATAGTTGATGGATGAATTAAATTTAATCGTAATTTCTGAATGAAACAAAGGGAAAGAAAATAAAAATACTGTATTTATTGGAAAATATATATTACGAAATACATAGTTTTAAGATTTCAATAATGTCAAATCAAAATTTAATCCGACTCCGATTCGCTTGAGGACTCGCTGTCATCTTCACCAACTTGTATTATTATGTTATTCTCAATCATAGTGTCTATACGAATATTGCGGTTAAAGTTATCAAATATATATTTTTTAGTTTTTTCAACAACCTTTATCCAGTCATCTCTTGTGACTTTTTCGCATGCTTCTTTTAAAAGCGTCTTCATCTTTTTTATGCCATATGGTGGAGACGTATTATGGCGGGCTGCATAACCTTTAATTTGAGCCTGATTAGCTCTATGGCATTATACTACAAGCCACCAATTCCTCTTTTCTTGCTTAAGAAGGTGCTTTATTTATTTGCTTATTTATTTGCACCGAATGATAAGGGGCGTTATCCATTATTCCATTATTGCTTGATTATTTGTTCACGGAATTCACTTTTCAATGGATGACCGCTTTTCGACATTATTGTTACGCACCAAAAGTACAAAACAGTAAAATTCTAAAAAAATTAGCGCAGAGGTACAAATAAACAACAATAACAATCACGAGAAAACCCCCCACAACGAGAAAACTGGAAAACGTAGTCTATGCGCGCAAGACGACAAGAGATGACTGTTTGTGTATGTCACAAAATGACGGTCCTCACAACGCTATTTTGTATTACCAATTTTTTACCAGAAATATAAAGGGATAAAAATAGTTTTCCATTTATTTTCAATTCATCTGACTGATATCACGACAATTATTTTCTTAAGTTTGGTTTGGTCGTACTTATATTGTATTATAAACTATATTAAATATGTGTTAAATACACACTCTCGAATAATTTCTCCGATGTCCCCGGGAACTTTAATGTCGTTCGTATAAATGCCCAAAGCATTTCGGCACATTTCCCTGAAATGGTGACAACATTCGACTGTACGACATCCTTACATACTTTGTAACTCATCTTGTTATACTGTTTTTTTGTGTATTCAATAAAGATAAATAAATAAAAAAATAATATTATATGTTATAAATTAGAACGTTTAATTTAACAATATATCGACCGACAGAATATATTACGATTACAAAAATACTCAGTTACAATTACCTATTATATTTTGTCACATCACTACAAAAACAAACTGTTGACATAACCTTGAAACATCGCAGTTTGACGTCGTTAGACTTTTAAAAATTATTGTTCTTAAATTAATTAATTAATTAATTGTTAATAACTTTAGCCCAAAATAAAACGTTTATTGTAAGTTGGCATGATTATTCAGTTTTTAATGTTATTACTCATTATTAAGGTTAATAAAAGATATTTAAAATTTTGCCATAAATTGTACGCCAGTTCAAAGTTACATCGCCCATTGGATCACGACCTGTCAGAAACGCATTCTCTCAGTGGCCAGACTATAGTCGAAATTTTAGTTTCAAACTGAATTTAAAAAAAGAATGTTTATAAATAAAAAAAAATTAGTTACATCATCAGTTAAAATATACACTCAGTTAAAAATCAATTTCTAAAATTACTTTAGGTACTTTTATACTCGAAGGTTTTGTTATTGTTTGTTTGGTTCAAATTCAATGAAATAAAGATAAATACTAGAAAGTGGTAATGGAAATAAAATAAAACGGACTATTTAGTTGAATTTGGACTAGTTGCTAGGCGATCTCTAATACAGTTTATCACACATAAATAAATCATGATAAATGAGGCGCATTGACGTCGGTGATACTTCACTCAATATGTAATATTCCTAAATATTCCCTTCTTTATAATACAAAACTTTTCATTGTCATAGTTTTTTCCATTGCTAATTCTTTTTTTTTTAATAAAACTCCCGTCCTGCGAATATATGCTGTATCTTACACTGACTTAATAGACATGTGAGGCAGACAAAAATCATACAGATTTAGTACAAGAATTTGTGGACCACTAAAACTATCTAATTCACTAAATCTAAATCTGCAACACTTGGTGAATTAGGAAGTGACGAGGTGACCGTTTTAACCACTTTAATGTCAATTAAAATTGTCCCAAAACTGAAACTAAGCACTTGACTTTACGAAGAATTGTTTTGTGATAATTACCTGTACGGGAAAATACAAAAAAATATTTTCCAATAATACCGTAGACAAAATCATGATTCATATATATATCACAACAGATTGGGTATTCTAAATTCAATATGTTTTCAATTCTGCTTTAAAGACAATGACATGATAAAGAAACAAATACTTACGGCTCTTCAAAAGCTCTTTTTGTTTTTAACTTCACGTTTGTGAGTATCAAGGGAGCCACGCTTCGTCAAGAATGGGCCGGCTCGACCGAAGCGATACCACAACATCACAGAAAACTGGTGTGAAACAGCGCTCACGCTGTGTTTTAAAGAGTGAGTGAAGATACCAGAGGCCCATACCCAAACCCCTCCCCCATCCCCCTCCATATCCCTCAAAGGTCGGCAACGCTCTTGTGACGCCTCTGGTGTCCATGAGCGGCGGTAATCGCTTACCAGGCGATACGTCTGCTCGTTTGCCCCTATTCCATAAACAAAAAGTAGGTCAATTGGTCAATTGTCACACTGAATCAACGAATGTTTGACATTTTGATCAGTTTTGTTTTCTTACTGATCATGCTTAAATGTAAACGGTCCCTTTAGAAGTCACTAAGCATCCCCAAAATATCCATATTCGTATATATCAGTTCATACTAGCTATCATAAAAGTATTTTATTTAAATTTTACCATTTTAAATGCACTTTCAAAACATAAACAAGTAATTAGAGTTCGTTCTATCTCATTTAAAGGTCAAACGGCTATCTACAGGCGAACAGATACTACAAGCCTGATATCCTTTTAAGTTGCCGACTGATTGATTTCTTCCGTTTAAATTTAAATGGATCGTAACCATCTACATCTTTCTGTACGCTCTCATTTCTCTTTACTTAAATATGAATGTACACAGATATGTATATAGGTTTGTGTTAGATAAAGAAAGGAAAATTCGGAATGTAATACTTAAGATGCAGATAATATAAAGAAATAAAGGCCACGTTTTAAGTAAAGTTTTACTTTTTTACCCTTTCAAATAAATTCGGTCTTAGAGGATTTTCGTTGTGTATTAAAGTCTTCTGAATCGAGAATTTCGGGTCGCTGAAATTGTTATTACTGGGAAATCGAGGTGTTGTTACGGTGAGGTAATGGAATTGCTTCGTTTTGTGTAGAAATGTATTTTTGTACGTAACTTTAAATGGCGAAGGATTAATGTTTCGCTATTTATTGTAAGAAGACATTTATTGAAATACCATACGAAGGGGAATTTACTGTACAATGTCACAATTTTTTATATACCTACTAGCTGACCCGACAAACGTGGCTTTGCCATAAAAGGAATATATATTTTAGGGGTAGGTCAATAAAAATCGCGAAAAATAGGGGTTGATCGTAGATTGTTGAAAATTCTGGGTTGCATGTATTTTCTAATGCTGCATCATAAAAAAATGTATCTAAAAATAAAAAAATAAAAATTAAGTGTGGACTACCCTTAACATTTAGGGGGATAAACCATAGATGTTGTCCGTTTCTCAGACCTACCCGTTATGCACACAAAATTTCATAAAAATTGGTCCAGCCGTTTCGGAGGAGTTTGGTAACTAACATTGTGACACGAGAATTTTATATATAAGATTTTTTAACAATTAAAAACAAATGTATAGTTTTATAGACTTGAATGAAAATATACATTTATTTTGAAATACAAATTACATTTTGATCATGAAGTGTGATCAATAATTTAGTGTTAGGACATTGTAAAACATTGTTAGTTATCGACATAGCCTATAGAATTAGCAAAGTGGCAGGGGTTATACTGGCCACAGAACTGACAACCGTTGGGGAAAAGAAGTTGTAGAGTGGAGACCGCGTCTGTAAAAGTAGTGTAGGACGCGCACAGGCCAGATGGAATGACGTTTTAAGCTAAATAGCTGGCAGGAGCTATATCAATAAGAGAGACTGTTAACGATGATGATGTCCAGTAGTCGATTGCAATAAGCTGATAATAGTCCATTCTAAAGCAATTTAACTAAAATTTGTGAACATACTTAGAAAATTATTGTACTAATAATAAACTACATTATTTGTAAGTGTCATATATATATTAACTAGAAAAATGATTACCACGACATAAATAAATAAAAATAAATAAATATTCCGGACATCTAGTCCCAAGCTAAAGCTGCCATCGAGGCAGTCCGACAAACACGTGGGTGTAGCCGTGGTTAAAAGCTAGAATATTATTTACACATAGGTATGGACCATTAATTCTGAAATAAAAAGTTTTTAATTCACCAACCGAACCAACTCGTTGATTAAATTGCTACTGTTCTGGCCAAAAGTAATAAAGCAAATTATTTCAAATTAAGAACACATATTTTCAAATTTGACGCAAACTGCGTAAATGTTTGTATCTCATACAAAATTGTCATTTTCTATTTTTAGATTTTATTTTCGTTTTAAAATTTAAAATGCAGTCTGTTGTGACTTTTGAGAAGCCGTTACCACATCTGAGTTTAGCTGATTGGGATGCCAGGCTTTATGGTTTAAGGGTATGTAAGAGTTTTGCACTATAATGTACTCGTTGTGATTTATTTATTTAATTCCTTCACACACGCAAGCGTTTTAATATCTTTGCCCGCGTTTTTACTAAGTTAAGAAGTTATTAACTCCTCTATAATCTCTGCGCGTCATATGTGCCCGAGATAGGTATGGAACCTTCATGTACTTATGTATTGGGCCATTACTCATGTACCTACGTACAAAACTAGTATTATTGTAACTCGAATTACAAAACAAAACGTTTCTTTTGTAATCTGAGTATTGTAATATCCAGTGATCATGATTCTCTACATAGAAATGTGTATTTTTATAAAACAACGAAGATTAATTGATTGATTGATCAGACATTTACAATGTGAATGTAGTAGCTCCATAATTAAATTGATTGAGCGTTAGAACCACAAGAAATAGTTAAAACAAGCATAACCAGAAACATTTAAACACAAATATACCTATAGCCTGTGTTGCCCGGGCCATTATTACGAATATTTGACATATATTCATTAAAATCGGTTCAGTTGGAACATACGGAGGAGTTGACTGCAGTCAACCGCTAAGTAACATCAAGTTAACGGTACCATACAAAATTCCGCGACACCCTATCACTAAAACTTTTCACATCCCGTTCTGCACAACGAACACTGGCAAACACTCACCACTGGTGCGTATGTGTCTTGAGTATAATACTTTATGTGGAAGCTCAGATGATCTTGACATTTTTGAGGATTCTTTCAAAGCAATTAAACAAAAGATAACGCAGGGCTAAATTTGGTTACCCTTTGTGAAACTTTATTTTACTTAAATTTTATTTTGTTTTCACTTATGCTGTTATTTTGTTTTTAATTTTTTAGCGTTTTATTTGTGTTGAAATTGGTTTTTTTGTTGCTCTGTACAAACAATGTTGTGTACATCTATATTAGATATACATATAAGTTATTGTTTCAAGCTCCTAATGTTGACCGTTCTTGTTGATGTTCCTTAAAATAAATAAACATACATCGACTGACAAAAATATCACCCTTTGGATTCACTGTAGTTGGGTAAAAAGATTCTAGCATACGGTTATTGAAAAAGCAGTCCACTGTGCAAATTCTATTACTTTTTATTCATGCTGAATGAACCACACAAATTTTGAGTGTCGGATATTGACGACGTTTGAATCTCAAGTCTGATCTTTGTTGGTGTGAGTGACTGCACCGAGACCCAAAACTATGTTACTATCTAAAACCACTTCACTGGTTCCACTGTTAGGGGGAAATATGCATCACTTACTTTGTTCGTTTCTTCTTTGAAAACAAATATATAAAATTGAATTTTAAGTTTGTAATTTCGCAATTAAGTTTTTCACTAAATGCCTTTGAAAGTAGGTATATTCAGCATGAATGGGACGTCTCAACCAGATTGATACCACGGCCTCGCAGAAACAGCGCTTGCGCTGTGTTTCACCGAGTGAGTGAGGATACAGGAGGCCCATACCCCAACCTCTCCCCCCATCTCCCTCCCCATCCTTCATAGGCCGGACACGCACTTGTGACGCCACTGGTGTTGCGGGTGTCCATGGGCGGCGGTAATCGCTTGCCATTAAGCGATACGTCTACTCGTTTGCCTCTTATTCCATGAAAAAGAAGAATATACGATGCTTACATCTAAAATACACTTTTTAAAATTTTTGTCTGTCTGTTTGTTTTTTGTGGCTAATCTCTGTAGCTGCTGGAGCAATTTTGACGATACTTTCACTTGCAGATAGCTGATGATAGAAGGAGTACCTTAGGCTACTTTTATTTCAGTCTAGCTGGGCCCCGCGGTGTTACTTGCAACAATAACAACCGAGCGTAACACCGCGGGGAGTAGCTAGTTGACATACCTAAACAAACACACATTGAGCGAAATGCTGCGTGAACCAATGAAAGTGTGAATCAACTTTAACCAAGTAACCGATATCTTGGTACTTGGAAGATTTTTTTTGGTAAATTGATTAAGAAAAAAAAACAAAATGTGGGTTATAATCAATTTATTTCTACTTATACCATACTAGTTTTGCCCACTTCTTCGATCACCTGTATGTTAGTTACCGCGGTAAATAGTAGCCAGGATTACCATTGTGAATTTCATGCAAAATGGTTCAACGTTTTAGTCCCTGCTTGGCAGTTTTTTCGTACTTATAATATTTGAATGAATTTCAGAAACGCTTAAGTTTAGTTTTCACAGAATTTATTGAACAAACACTTTCGAGACTGATATCTTAAATCGAAATAACTTTCTTGCAAGTCATCACTTAAGGGGTTCTATAAGAAGCTTAAGATGGCGCCATTATTTTTAAACTAGACATCAAAAGTTTGAAAATCCATTCATCCAAAAAATCCATTTTCGACACTAGTTGAATAATACTGCAATCAAAATAGATTTTGCTTGGTTGCCAAACATTATTATATACTCTAAACTTTGACCGTATCACGCGTATATGCAAATTGTGCTATTAAACTTTGTTCAGGCGTTACCATTTTTGTATACGCGACTGAAATACAAATATTTTTCGTTCGAAAACCATTTTGTAGGCGGAGTCCGATGACCGATTACTCGTAGACGTCATCCATTTCTTCACAATTTCCTGTTGTCAAAGTTAGGGGAAGTAATAACGCCATGACAGACTAATGTTATAGACCTCTATCTGCTTACCTTCTTACTACTTACTATACTTAAATAATAGTGGAATAGCAGCGATAAGTATAAATAATGTCGAGAAACAATCGTCTCCCTTGTAACTTAATATTGTGTTCTATTTTATTTGGAAAACATAATAGGTATATTACTATTATAATAAGTTACTATAGGCTATATTATAATAATAGACACAAACATAAGCATACCTATAATACAAAAACAAGCCGCAATACACTCGTGCACAATACTCACTAAAGTTTTGGGGGACACAGTGTTCTTAAATTCCAGGGAATCCGAACCTCCTCTTCTTTGAAGGTTACAGAGCGGGAAAAAAATAAAAAGAAAAAAAAACTTGAGTAAAAACATATTATAATATACGAATACTATATAATAGTACTATATTAAAATAATAACATCACAGATGTTTTCTTATTAAATTTTCTTTATATAATAGTCATAACATACAATTGTACAATCAGAGATGTTTTTAAAGGTTTCAGCTCCAAGCAAAACGTAATTTATATGGCTATAAAGATATATTTTTAATCCATCTATTAGATGAATTACTTTAAAAAAACCATTATTTAAACGGCTAGACTCTTGGCTTCACCGCCCGGGCTCTTGCACCCTGAACGCTAATATAAAGATGCCACTGCTGAAAAAATAATATCCATGAAAGTCAAGCTCACTGTCGTGGTTATATTTTGTGCACTTTATTTTCTAAAAAGCAGTGTTTGACAGGTCACGATGAATACAAACGATGTACTTTTCGAGAGTTTTCGTGAAAACCTTTTTTTTGTAACAGTTTTAGTTAGTTAAGTTCGAAATAAAAAATTTATGGTTTAGTTTTCCGAGTCATTGATAATTTTTTCTTAGTTTTATGCATTTCGCAAAAACTAAATTTTAGTTACATGCGTCCGCCATTGCTATATTTTTTAAACTACGATTTGGTTTATTTGTTGTTAGGGATTGTGTTAAATGAAAGTAAGGTTTAAACTATAGTATTTTCTGACAAAACTAATAATAATATAATAATACTTACGAACTTGTAATTTTTTTTTTTATTGAATAGTGGGCAAACGAGCAGACGTATCACCTGATGGTAAGCGATTACCGCCGCCCATGGACACCCGCAACACCAAAGGCGTCACAAGTGCGTTGCCGAACTTTGGGGGATAGGAAAGGGGATGGGGGGAGGGGTTGGGGTATGGGCCTCCGGTATCCTCACTCACTCGGTGAAACACAGCGCAAACGCTATTTCACACCGGTTTTCTGTGAGGCCGTGGTATCACTCCGGTCGAGCCGACCCATTCATGCCGAAGCATAGCGGTAAAAAAATTATAATAAATATATTTACGGTATTTAGGATGGTAAGCAAAAATTTGTTAAAATTATTTCGAATACTTATTCATTGTAGACCAGTGCAATGTGTGAAATTTATTATTTAAATGTAAAAATAAACTGATAGATAACAATAATTTAAAAAAAAAAATAACAACATTTACATCCAAGCGTCAAAAATCTTCGCCTAGTGGATTGGTAGCGATTAAATAATTTAATAATAGTAAATAATTCATCAACCATATTTTGCCGCTGAATTTAACTATGTTACATTATAAAATTTTGAAATTCCTTATAAAAAAAGCTAGTGAACGATCTTACCTATTGCCACATTGAACAATCTATCTCTACCGACGAATATCTTCAAATATAGACCTTTATTATGTTACAAAGCCTATGTTGTGTATAACAGGTAACCTCTGACACCCGAAGGGCTGACGCTTTTGACCTACGTTATAGTGCGAATCAGCTTCGCAATGAAACTCGCATCAAGACTGAATGGGATAGCTATCACAACAATAACCGTCTTAGATCCAGGTAAATACTTGTTCCAAAAACAATTTATGGTTAAATACCGAGCAACAAACGGATTAATGAAAATATATTTACAAATAGTACGCGACTGCTGTGCATGAGGTCTCGGGTTCGATACCCGGGTCGGACCAAATGTTTGTATGATCTACAAATATTTGTTTCGGAGTTGAGTGTTTGCTATGTTATTAGTTGTTTGGGTACTAGCCCATAATACAAGCTCTGCTTAGTTTGGGACTACATGGCGTTGTGTGTTAGATATCCGTAAAATATTTTATTTATTTATTATAAACATGAAAATATGTTGTACCTTATTTGGTTTATACACAGGAATTGATGTCATAACAGAAACCATGCTAGTGTAAAATTTTAAATTATGACCATAAATAAATAACAATGGATGAATGAACATATTTTTTTAAGTACTTATACGTAACTTTGAAAGTTCTGTAAGTGCAATGTTAGTTTTCTTAATGAAGTATTACTTACATAGTAAGTAGTAGCATTTTCTTGCGGGTCTTGACTATATCAGTCACCAATCTGCTACGCCACTTGAGTTAAGACTCTATTCGGTTTCCAGGCGAAATACAAATGTTTTCCGCAAAAATGGCTATTCATTGTGTTTGTTACTTTCAAATTTTAAAGTCCTTCCATCTGGAATAAGTCCGGGAAGTTTTCTATTATTTTTAACTAGCTGACCCCGCAACCTCGTTTGCGTCTCCTACCCGTAGCGTATTAATTTTGCCCCGTTTTCGTAACATTCTTTATTGGTACTCCGATGTTATAAATATAGTATATATGAGCCTTCTTCGACAATGGGCTATCTAACACTGAAATTTCAAATCGGACGAGTATTTCCTGAGATTATCGCGTTCAAGCAAACAAAGAAATAAACTCTTCAGCTTTATGTATTAGTATAGATAAATGAAATGTTTCTTTTCTTCTTGCAGAGTCTATGAAATTGAACAATGGAGGTCCACTCTTCAGGAGCTCATGGATTTACTGGATCGTGAAATGACCAGCTTGAAGGATGAGAAAGCTTCCACCGAAAGAGAATTGGAACAGCTAAACCTACCCCTACTTGTGACTTCGGAATGTCTGTCGAATAGAGATGGTAGAAGAAGCACTGAGTTAACTTATGATCTTGCGGATACTGAGTTGAAAAAGGTATGAATATTCTGTTGTAAATAGATTCATTGGAAAATTCTGGTTGGAAAAGTTGAAACACTTTCTTGCCAAGAAAAACGCATGAAGAAATCTGTTTATAAATCATAACAGTTTACTGAATCAAGCTTTCTGTAGATAGTTTAATTATTTAGCTTACAATAGCAGGAATTCAGAGAAGGGAGTTTCCCAATAATAGGTCTAACAATTTGTTATAAATATATATCTAGCCTAAGCGCTTGAAATAATTGTTGAAACTAAAAAAAATTTAATAACAAATAAATAAATATTTAGGACATCTAACACACAACGCCATTTAGTCCCAAGCTAAGCAGTGCTTGTGTTATGGGTACTAGACAAATGATATAAATACTTATATACTTTTTTTTTTGTAAATACGTAAATATAAAAAATACCCAAACTCCGAAACAAATATTTGTAGATCATGCAAACATTTGGTCCGACCCGGGAATCGAACCCGAGACCTCAAGCACAGCAGTCGCATTCACTACCACTGCGCCATCGAGACAGTCGTATAAATCTTTACTGTGTTACCCATACATACGCTATATATGTCTATAACTGTTTTTAATTCATTTTTCATTGTAATTGATAATATGTGAACAGGAACTCTGCGTAACCGAAAGCAACAAGAAACTTTTGATTGACCGATGTCAGTCCGCTTGGGAGAAGATAAACAAATTAGAAGTCGTCAAGTTTAAGCTCCAACTCGACTTAAATGATAAAAATGAAGCCCTCCAAATTGATAAAGATATGCTTAACTTGAGTAAAGAGAGCGCCAATATAACATATAAAACTGATTCTTTGAAGACTCCTGCTAGGTAAGAGGATATTTTTAACAACCTGCGTTTGATAATGTGAACTAGTCTTTTGGTATATTTTAGTAATGTAGATGATGAAGAGAATGAATGCAGAAGCATCTCAAAAGGCTGCTATAGCATGGATCGCCATGCTGAATTGTTGCGTTGTCTGGATTTGCAATGCGAATATTGTCTACTTTTCTTGAATTCTGCTCGTGGTTTCCGCTCAGGCCGTGTAGTCATTTTGCCAGGCTCATATATATAAGAAAAAATCGTTTCTAGGTTAAATTTGAAGATGAATTTAAATTAAAATCAAAAAATGATACAGTAAAATTTCCAAATAAGGAAAAAAAAATGAGCACCTGACATTATATATTTCGTTTTCCTATCCTTTCTGCAATACACCAGGCACTATCCTATACTTTTAATGCGTGCTCTTCCTTTCCATCCCATGGTTGCCTGTAAGAGATTGCCTCCGAGCGATAAGGCCGCCAATTGTACTTCCCTAGTTTAAGTTTTCGTAGTTCAGTTAATCTTGTTACTTATCTGGTGTGCAATAAAGAGATTCATTATTATTATATTTTCATTTGGAGTTAATAACTGTTTTTAGATAAAAGTATTCCCATTCCGTAAATATTTCTAGATACTGCTTTTTAATATGAAATGAAAGGTGTTGTAAAGATATCCAAGGCTCTTAAAAATATTTAAACTTTTAAACAATAAAATTTGTTAGTTTAAAGTAACGAAGCTTCGTAGGAGATAGTGCACCTGCGACTTAAAAGGTTCTCTTTAGAACATCCTAGTGGTCTTCTTAAAATAAGTAAACTGCAACAGTAAACCCTGAATTTCTTCAGTTCTTTATTTATCATTATAAAAGTAATAGAATCCAAAAAGTTAAATGAAATTAGGATGAGATATTTCATTAACCGACTCAATGTATTTTTTTTTAGAAAATCTAAAAAACATTTAAAATAAAACTGCAAGAGATTGACTATTCTTAAAGATTTATTAGTTACGTGTACATTATCTAAACGCTATACAAACAATCATAGCAGCAAATTTTATCCAAATAATAATAATAGTAATAAATTCTTTATTGCAGCAAATTACATTTAACAATATAAATATAAGCCCTGATTCCCAAACTAGCGTGAGCTGTATGGGAATCATTGAAACAAACATTGAAATTACATTTTTCATACAAAGTTACTTTTGACATACGATAAAAAGTTGCTAATTTGGTTAAGGTGTCATTTACCTTATCTTAAAACAAGGAAGGTTCTAATTTAATGCTTTTCCTCAAACCACCTTAAAGTGCTAATAGGAAATCTAGTACCTATATTCTAATTTGAAGATTAAATGCCGCTTACTTTATAGGTAACTTAATAAAGTTATTAATACTAATATAATATAGTAATAACTATACACAATAAATAAAACACTAAGCAATCACGCAAAATTGATTTAGAAACTGTGTACATATGACGGTATTGTCGCTGTCTGCGATCTCTAATGGGCAACCAGCTTTTCTCTTATCGAATGGACTATACACAGTCCATCCAACATTAACTCAATCGTAATCCTTTATTCGATATATTACGACATCTGGAGCTTGTTAAATGACTAAGGACGTCATTAGTTTTGATGTGTTGAAGTAAACTACTTTATTGGTGAACTAAGCATGACCCTTCTATTTTATGTTTGTGATAGCTGGTTTGTTTGAACTAGCTCCAGCCATCTGAAGTTGAGCTCAAAACAAATCAATAATTAATATTTTATTAGATGACATGAAAAGGTGTATGTTTTTATTTAAAACTATAATTAAAAATCAAACCATTAATATATCACCAAAGACTAAGTTAAGATAACCTCAATTTATAAAATACAAATTTTTATCTTGATCTTCAATATTTATTTTTGAAATTAATTTCATTTAACATCATTTTAGGGTTTCATATATGCGTTTTTATTAAATAGTTTTCTCAGTAATGCTTGATTGGTCCGATTCCAACGTACGATCTCATAAATTCACTGTAAAATGAAATAAGTAAAAGTTTATATGCTATAATTTTTTATTTTATATGGGCTATAATAACTCTGATATTCAGAGAGAGTAATTAATGTAAAATGATTCTATCTGAAACCAGGATGTTGACGTACCAACAATGGCTAGAGAAATGCGAGGCAACCAAAAATATGGCGGTGTCCGAACTTCAAGATACGCTTCGCCTGCGCGAGTCCCTCTTCGTAGCTAGGGGTCGCGCCAGAAACGCGCTCAGAGCTCAGACTGACGTCACGAATTATATGCTACGTAGGCGCATCTATGAAACACAGCGCGCCAGAAATGAATTGCAATGGCAAAAGATGAAGGTACGTCCTTTAGTATCATAGTCCCCCCCAGTCCCTTAATATCATAACATTTAAAGCATTTATGTCTGCTACACAAATATATACATACAAGGTACAAGAAGAATCCTAATTTAGGTTGTGCATTGCGATACTAGTGTGGCGACTTCCTGTAGAGGCCGTAGGGGTTACCAGGCTGGAGCGGTCGCGTCCTGCGTGTGGTATATCCCAGTTGAGGCCGAGGTTGTTGGCTGGCTTGAGACTTGCTGTGGGAGTGAATATGATAGTGGCGCTGATCTGCTTCCTTGAAGGCTGCTTCCAATCACGTCGGGGTCACCACTGTGGGGGAACGGGTATCATGTTCCACCCAACACAAAGGGAGGATCCTCCGACCAGGCGAGGTGATCATGTCTGGCGGGTTACTGCCCCGACTCACTGGGACTAGCGGCATTCAGTTCCGACTTACTGGAACTTGCGGCACTCAGTTCCAACTCACTGGAACTACTCACTCCTGGCACTGGCAAGCTCCGCAACAGAGCACAGACAGCTGACACATCAGATATCGACCTCCAGTCTTGGAGGGGAGTGATGTGGCGACTTCCACATAACATACTACAGCGCCATCCACCGAAGATACCCTGAACTACGAAGTAACGCACTACACGGAGTAACTACAAATCCTGCATCGCGAAATAAATAGTTCTCGCGCCGATCAGCATATATACAACATCCCAACATCAACTGTTGGGCAGTAGCCCGCCAGGCATGATCACCTCGCCTGGTCGGAGGATCCTCCCTTCGTGTTGGGTGGAACATGATACCCATTCCCCCACAGTAGCTTTTAGATGACCTGATACTGGATAAAAATAAAATATAACAAAAAAATACGAAAGCATCGGTTTTGTTTGAGGTCGTTGGTCGGTCGCTCGTCATCCGAGGTTGAGCCTCTGGTCCGAGCCATACTCATAATAAATATTCTGATATAATATTTATCTATACTTTCATTTCACATACCTCAGAATATGAATCATAATAAGTTACCAACAATAAATAATACTAATTTTCACCGGTCTATTTGTTATTTGGTTAATAATAACTAGTATCCTTTTAGTTAATATTATGCTTCGTACGATTTCTCAAATAGTAATATATTACAGATGGGAGAAAATATGGACAAACTAGCAACTGAATTGAAAACTATGGGTGAACAGTTCGCAGACAAAATAAATTCGTTAAAAGTAGCAGAAACTCGATTGGAAACAAGGGGATATCGGCCAGGAAATGAATTGGCTGCAGATGAAGCAGACATAGGGCTAAAGGAAGAAGTCAGAAGCTTGAGAGAGACGATACGCCAGTTGCAAGAGAAATTAGATTGCGCAAAGTAAGTTAAAATTAAGATTATTTATTTACCCCTAAGCATGTGTAAAATTTGTTGTTACAGGTTTATGGTTTTAACACGTTTTGTCTCATTAAAGACACACTAATTACTTGTATTAATAAATCCAATAATACATGTATGAAATTTGGCTCACAAATCATTTGATGAGTTATAGAAAATTACCATTGGTCGCAAGTGAGCTGCTCAATTTTCACCATCCGATTAAAAATGGATTCTTAATTAATTGATTAATAATTTTACGAAGTAATTGTATGTATATTATATTTATCTCCTAAGTCCTCGACTGAAGCACCAAGAGTACCAAATAATGTTTCATAAAACATTATTTATATTTTTATGATAATTAAAATCAATACAGTTGTTACACACACACTGCTTCAATATCAAAGCTTAAGAAGGTACATCTATATATATAAAAATGTTATGTTGGTTTGTGTATGCTTCAAAAACTCAAAAAGTTCTGCACCAATCGAGCTGAAATTTTAGAATGATATACTCGTATAATCCGCATCAAGGATTATTTTATCTAATTTTTGCATCAGTCACATATCCGCGACCGTGAATAAACATGAAAAATCCGACATATGTGCGGGCGGCGCCGCGGACAACAGCTAGTAAAACATTTAAAAAAAATAAAAGTTATCAACATAATAACGTAAAACGGCTTGTATAAATTTTATTGTTATAGTTGAAACTGCCTCGGTGGCGCGAGTGGTAGCGTAAGCGACTGCTGTGCTTGAGGTCTCGGGTTCGATTCCCGGGTCGGACTAAATGTTTGTATGATCTGCAAATATTTGTTTCGAAGTTTGGGTGTTTTCTATGTATAATATGTATGTATTTACAAAAAAAAAAGTATATAAGTATTTATATCAGTTGTCTAGTACCCATAACACAAGCTCTGCTTAGCTTGGGACTAGATGGCGTTGTGTGTTAGATGTCCGGAATATTTATTATTTATTATTTTATTATTATAATTATATTATAATAAATATCCATTTTGTTTTGCAACATCAATGCTACATGCGTTCTATTGTCCTTTTGAGATAATCCCTTGTCATGTTTATGGCGCCTACAAAAACTAATGGAGTTCCACTTTTATAGCCGAAACCACATAATAACTAATAGACTTATTTTGCCACTTTACTTTTATGATAGGATTCACATTGGATATTTTTTGTTGGTGTAACGGAAAACTTATCAATGTGTATCGTAAAAGTATAAAATAATAAATATTTCGGACATCTAACACACAATATGGGTACTAGACAACTGATATAAATAGTAATATACTTTTTTTTTGTAAACACATACATATTGTTAGAAAACACCCAAACTCCGAAACAAATATTTGCTGATCATACAAACTTTTGGTCCGACCCGGGAATCGAACCCGAGACCTCAAGCTTAGCAGTCGCATACGCTACCACTACGCCACCGAGGCAGTCACTGTATATAGGCTATATAACATTTATTTTAATTGAATTCAAAGCTAAAATATTGCACGCTATTACTCAGTGTAACTATTTTTATCCACAGAGCTACTTATAACGCCCTTGAAGCCACATCCATCAAAATAGATATTGATCTGAACGACAAGAACCAGTCATTGGAAACTGATACCTGTGCATTGGAAATGAGGGAAGCCCTAGAACCTAAGAAAGCTGAGGGAACTGAGAAGAATCTCATACTTGCGAATATTACTGACGAAGTGCCAAAACCGGCTTAATTTATATTCTTTTATGGGACTACGGTTGCAATAGTTCTGCGAATTTAAGAAAAAAAAACAATTGACAATGATGACTCACATTGCCTATATTCTTATACGTGGCTTAAAAACACCCTCAGAATTAATTGATAATTCTATAAATTAAACTCTAATTTGTATTTGTTATATATTTAACCAAACATTCTTATATAATAATAAAGTCTGTTTATGCGTTACTTGTCTATATATAATTTATTTTACACATGTCTTTTAAAGTGTTCACTCGTAAAGTCGTAACGCATAAGCCCCATGCCTAAGTAAATATATTTCCATTTTTACAACAGAATGAGTTTTTATGTAGAAACAGGAGTGAGCATTTCATAAATCAACTTTTTGCGCCTGTACTGAAATGAAATCATATTATTTTTATAAATAGACAACCTGAATATGATAGTACTTTAAAATTAGCTGCGGTTATTAGTTATCTACATATTATGTAGAATTGTACGTACTCGTATGTAGAATTTGTGGTCATCTAACATAAATATTTTGGTGCAAAATATGAACAATTCATCGCTCTTTCGTCTATGGCGAAGGAATATAATTAATAAATAAATATTTCGGACGTCTAACACAACGCCATCTAGTCCCAAGTTAAGCAGAGCTTGTGTTATGGGCAATACACAACTGATATAAATACATATATACTTTTTTTTGTAAATACATACAATACATATTATACATAAAAAACACCCAAACACCGAAACAATTATTTGCAGATCATACAAACATTTGGTCCGACTCGGAAATCGAATCAGACCTCAAAAACAGCAGTCACATACGCTACCACTGCGCCACCGAGGCAGTTTTATGGAATGATATTATCTTGCTAGTATTAACAGGGCTAATGAAAATACATATACACATACTTAAGAATAACTTTTCTTCTAAGCGACCGCACTTAGGTAGCGTACATGTCATTGTCGCAAATCTTATGAGCGCTTTATCGGAAAAAAATGATGGAAGCAGTTTCTTTGGTAAGACTGTTTATGTATGAACTTATTAGGTTTTTATTCGCCTGTGAAGTGTTGAAATTGGTTAAAAAAAGGTTGAAATGCCCAATATCTTGAATGAACTTCTATCTCTATTTAGCTTTTGACCGCATTTCCGCCAACGGGTATGTCGGTTATCAAGCAAAAAAAATATAGGCTACATCTTTCCTCAAGAATCGAAAGTATTTCCATGCCAGATTTCATTAAAAACGGTGCAACGGTTTAGCCGTGAAAACGTGACAGAGAGAGACAAGAATTACTTTCGAATTTATAATATAATTATGGATTGAAAACTTGAATTTTTTACGGGTTCAAGATACCTCGATGATGAAAATTGATGGCAATATTTTTTTTTGATGAATGGCAACTAGCCGGATCACTAGGATCAGCTATTTCTGCCAATGTCAAGTATTTATCGTTTTCAATTATCAAGTCTTCGAGTCTTCAAGTCGTCGTCGTGATGAAATTACTGTCCCACATTACTGAATCAAAGGCTTGACAGGCATAAAGGTAGACATATGAACAATTTAGTGCTATTTTTTTCTGGCTATGTCATAACTCTACATGAAATACTTTGACAGTTTGTCTCTCAAATACATGACATCAGCGAAATTGTGGTCACACTCTACCACAAAGCCATCAACCACGAAAGGTTGAAGTTGACAATTGTGATTATAATCAAGGATTCCTTTATTGGAAACGGAATCAAAAAGTTTAAACTCCTGTATAAAAAGACGAAAACAAGCAAAGCTACCTCATAATATAATTAACGTTTATTTTTTATGACCAATAACTCGCCAGATAATTTCCGGATTAATTACAAGCTGACGGCAGAAATAAGCCCTTAAATTATATTTTTACCAAAAGCTTGCAATCCCTTTTTGTTATTTTTTACTGCTGTCTTTCACTTCCGATGACGATAATAGGGCATAACGGCGTACTTTAAAACCCGAATCGTTTCAACGGTAGTAGTCCAAGTCCATTCGTTTAGATCCTGTCGGTGCACCCGCACGCAATTGTGGTTATTGTTGTGAAATGAATATATTAATTCATAAAACTGACCAATCATACTTGCTTGTTGGTGTACGCCGCAGGCAGGCCCTAGATTTTGTAGCAGCTTGACGCACGTGCGACGGCTGCGCGATGAAGGTGATCGTATCGAAGCGAATGGACTGTTCATGATTATGCACATATATATATATATATATATATATATATATATATATAAATAAAATATATACTCACTGCCATATCACCAAAGGGCGGCGAAGGATCGACTAAGACATATTAACCACAACAAATTAGCTAATTATATTATTCTTGCGAACGTAATAATTATGGGCAAGTTTAGGGCCTGGTGGGCTTTAGGTATCACATTTATTTTTATACAACACAATTATTATTTGGGTTCCGTACCCAAGGGGTAAAACCCCGATGACTATTAAAGCATGCTAAAATTTAACATAAACGGTGAATAGAGTTATTTATTTGGATCTTAATTACAATTAATTCTACAGAAGAACCCTAAAGAAATTTTGCTGAACGATGATACATAGCTATCTTTTTAGAATTAAATGTTTTAAATCAAATAAAATTAAAAAAACTAATAATTGAAGTTTAATTGTGTAGCCCTAATTGCATTTATACTACCACTTTGATACAAGTAAATTAGAGCACAGTAAAACACTTTGCATATCCATTGAAACTACAATCACATCCTCTGAAATTTGGTTAATAGCATCTGTTTTTGCTCCTCGACAATATATTATATTGTACAGTTTCTAGAGAGTACTCCCTTATTCATCGCATGAACGTAGATAACTAACAAAGTGCAGAGGTATAAATAATCACCTCTAATCAGAGAATTTAAAAAAAAAACCGGTGTGTAACAGCGCCTGTGCTGAGTGAGTGACGTTACACATAAGGGTACACGAGTGAGTGAGGATATTGGAGGCCCATACTCTAACCTCTCCCCCCATCCCTTTTCCCATCTTTTGTGACGCCTCTGGTGTTGCGGGTGTCCATGGACGGCGATAACCACTTACCATCAGGCAATACATCTGCTCGTTTACCCTTAGGGGGTAAATGAGCAGACGTATAGTATAGGACCATAAAAAAGATGACAATACAAACTAAAAATTTGCATCTTTGTGTGATTTAACATCATATAAGACTATCAGAGTTTATCAGGAACAGGAAAAGATCAAAGTCAATAGCAAACACTAGTAGACGACCACGTACTACGTAAGATGATCTATAAATATCAGTCTAAACAGGTTGTGTCAGTTTCTCACCTACCTACTATGGACTTGTCGACTTATTCACATGATCCGGAAAGGATCGCACAATATAAATCCTATAAATAACAAGCTTGGCTAGTGAAGAACATGTATGAAGTGAATCAACATCTTGATTGGTCTGATCAGTGTACCGTTGCTAGTGTATAGGAGAGCACGAATGGTTCAATTGTTTAAATGCATAGCTCGCCAACTGCCATCGTTCTTGAGTGTTGTGGCACTACTGTTCGTGTGATTCACATATCGTTGTCAAGTCTAAGTGCCTCTGCACTTTGTTAGTTGTCTATGTTCATTCGATGAATATAGGAAGGTGTAACAATCGTTTATTCGATGAAGGAGTAGTGTAGCGATTCTCTAGAAACTGTATAACATAAATATTTCTTAAATTTTGCAGCTTTTTAAGGTTTATAGTTTCTAAATGAAGTAAATTATGTAAGTCGTTTATAAAGAGACCGAAAATTGTGATCGAAATGAAACACGGGTATCCTTATTTAATTCTAAACTGTAGTGATTATTTTTTTAAATACTTTACTAAATTTATATAATATGTAAAATTTTTATAAAAAAAAACGACTTCAAGAACTGAACTAAATTGAGATAAGAAATACCAGCACACGGCAAGCACCAGCTATCAACAAAAAAAGAATCGAAAGATCTGAGGTAACTAACATAAAAAAATAGACTCGAATTGACAACCTTCTCCTTTTTTGAAGTCGGTTAAAAGAAAAATAAAAAACAAGCCTTATATTTTCCTAGACTTTTTTCTATCACCTGTTCGATCAAAGTTTGTAATTAAAAGAAGTATCGTTTACGCGTTACTTAATGCACTGTTCAACAGCTATTTGTGAGTTGATTCACTAGTTGCAAAACCGAAAATTAAACATACACAAATGTGCAAATGTTTGTCCAAGGTTTTGACATCTTATGTGTTAGATATGTTATCCTCTATTTGATTGAAAATTTTGAAAATAACACAACGAGAAAATTAAAAACGTCTGCGTTGATCAGTTAGTTTAAATTGTTTTAAACTTTTACGCCTTCACATTACATGATATGGACTAGTAGTCACCAGTTGGTTTTTTTTTATTGAATATGGAGTAAACGAGTATCGCTTGATGGTAAGCGATTACCGCCGCCCATGGACAACCGCAACACCCGAGGTGTTATAAGTGCGTTGCCGGACTTTGGGGGATGTGGAGGGGGATGGGGGAAGGGGATAGGGTATGGGCCTCCGGTATCCTCACTCACTCGGTGAAACACAGCGCAAGCGCTATCTCACACCGGTTTTCTGTGAGGCCGTGGTATCCGGTCGAACCGGCCCATTTATGCTAAAGCGTGGCTCTCCCACGTTGAAACGTGTTTTATTTCAGTTATTACGAATGTCTTTTTTTATTTTTAACCAATGACCTTTGGCTATTATGCCTTGACAAATGAAAACATAGATAAGATAAGTATATAGCTGCATGTAATCATCAACTTTACAGAACATTAATTGATATAATTAGCTTTGTGCACGTCTTTCACATAAACATTAGATGTTAGACAAAATACACGTAACACAACAAATTTTCTTCACGCATTTATATTTACAGCGAAGTCAAAATGAATAGTAATAGTTTTAGCAGTCTATACATGTTCGTATGTAGCTCCTAAACTACTGAGCCTTTATGAATGAATTTAATGATCCATAGGTTCGTAATGATTGTTCGGTTGACATCATCATCATAATGGGCCATTTTAAATAATTAAAAGTCTTTACGTAGTCGAATTACAAGTTTTTAAAGATTTTCTTAATAGATTTTTCAAAGGCGTTGTAGGAGCATAGAAATGAACTTTTTCTTTAGAAAAATAGTATTGCGCCCGAAATAGACAATATCTACGTTGCCAGTTCCACAAAATCGAGTGTTGTACATTAAGCAAACATATCACGTCGTGTCAAGGGTGCCGCATAGTTTTTATGAATTTGGGTAATGGAACCCCGACGCTTAGTGTTACATTTGGGCAGGGAATTCTTGCTGTTTGCATACAATAATATTATATATTTATACAGCTACTTTAAGCGTTGTCTTAAGATTCTAGTAATTTGTATTTTATCATCGTCATCATCAGTCTATTGCAGTCCACTGCTGGACATAGGTCTCTGTCATATTTCAACGGTTGTCAGATCTGCCACTTCAACTTGCTAATCCGATGGGCTATGTCAATGACCTTAGTTCTCTGCCGGATCATCTCATTCCTGATACGATCCCTCAGAGAAACGTCGAGCGTAGCCCTTTCCATTGCTTATGTTTATAATGATATTTTTCTACTACTTACTTACTAACACCGAAATCAGTCATTCAGTCTGTATTCATTCTGTCATTCAGTAGTGCTGTCTACTACTGAAAATATGCATCTTGCAATAGCACCATAGCCATCAATCTTCTAACCTAGTTATGTGTTTTATGTCGTAGAGTCCATCTGGTGACGGATCATTTCGTTTACGAGTTCACAATTAAAATTCCAGGATTTATTTGTTCCAATGGCCATAGTCCTTCTGTAGATATACCTAGCCTATTACTTTTATTTAGATTGAGAGCGGACAAGGGTTCTTTTGAAAATAAATTTGAATGATTTAATATATGTATGTGCTAAAACATTGCATACACGATCCCAAAAATTTACTTCTTCTTCTACTAGTTGCTCCTGGAAGTTATAACAGCGTTCATGGTCACTACTCTGTTCCGAGGCTCATAGATTTTTTTATATGATGATAACTAAACACCCTTGCCAGTAGAAGTCATAACTTTAGAGGACAAAGTACAGTGTTTTTTCCCGCCAATATGATTCTACTCTGCCTGATGGAAATCAATGTGATCGAGTGTGTATTAGTGAGATGAAAGTGCACTCTAATTCAAACATTGCATCGCTACGTTAAATACACAATTTGTTCGAAAAGTTTTGGCGCTTAAACATTGATTCAGTTTATTTAACATTCCAAGCTTATTTTGTTTAAGCTACGGATTTCAATACTACTGCTGCAAGAAACGGTATATTTTTTGCAGAAATAACCTCCTTTCTAATTTAGAGTCTTATGTCCAGCAGTGGACTGTTATGTGATGTGAAGAAAAAATATTAAAGAAACCAAAATGCCTGATGTCTGTACTACATATTAACTAGGAGATGCTGTAGCTTCTTCGTTTTCAATTTTGTTTTACTGTAATTTACAAATTTAATATGTATATAGATCCAAACCATTTTCAATGAGTACTTCAAAAGATTTTTTGAAATCCGAATGACACTAGTTTTTCTCTTTCTTTATAAAATGCGTCTTTTCTTATCATAAATCGGCCAAGTGCACTTTACAGTCGAGCTTCAAGAAAGCTTCTTTTTTTGTTCCTGTTCGTTGAAAGTGTGAAGTCGAATTATAAGTATAATTTAATTTTAATAAAATATACAGGCTTTCACGGCGATGGATATTCTTCTTTTTTTCTTTTTCTATTCTTATATTACGATACAGTCGATACCGAGTAAGTGAGGAAAACTCTTATTTCATGCAGATTGAAATTAGTGTAATGTGGAGTAAAGTGTAGTGTAAAAAAGTAACTATTAACAAAACTAGTGGTCACACAGTGGTCGAAATTCAATATTTTATTTTATTTTAATTATCTGCACTTCTCCACATAAACTTTAACTGTACCAAATGGTATACTCGTCCATTCGTATAATTTTCGTTTAAAGGGATAGAAACTGTTTCCTTCATGTATTAAATTGTAAAAGTGTAAATATAAAAATGCACAAGTAAGTATGTACGTGTAGGGCTACACGAATGAATTTCAGTATTTTTTCCAAAAGATGTTGTGTAAAATGTATGGTTTAATTTGGCTGACTATTTACTTTTCACTCTCACAGAAACTTACCTAAACTGATCAAGATATTTTATTATCAAAATGTATGAAATGTGCTATTAGCTATTCTATTTCTTATTTTCCAAATAAACGGTTAAGTCATGGAAGAGGATAATTGGAAAAGAAATTGTTGTAATGACAAAATGCGTGGGGCGATACTATCAAATGATTTCAGAAAGCACCCTAAGCTTTCTCACAATAAAATAATTTCTTTTATTTAACACTCTATCCGTAATTTAAATTATTAATAAAATATTTTCTACTTTTAAGTTTGGTTAATTTTATAAAAGTGTGTTCTTTAGTTTTTATTAAACTGTTACTTATTTTTATTTATTTTTCAAAATATTATTATGTTGTCATCGGTCCTCGATAAGTAAGAAGTGGGTCAAAATCAAGTCTAAAGTAGTCGGTTACCAACTAACATACAGATGAAACTAATAAAACTAGAAAGTATTAAAGAGTATTTGACTGCCTATCGAACAATCACGATCTTTTTATGAACAAGGTCAGGAAATGCGTCAAGATAAGTAAAATAAAGTGAAAAGAGTTTCACATTCCCTTTCCCTATTTCCTTCTTGCATTTTACCCAACCATCTCCCCGTGAGAGAGCCACGCTTCGGCATTAACGGGCCGATTCGACCTGAGTGATACCACGGCCTCACAGAAAACCGGTGTGAAACAGTGCTTGTGCGTAATATTTAAGGTCGCAAATAGTTTTCACTTTTTTTATGGCTGGCCGCCTACTTGTCACAAGCCTTTCTTGGAAATGTGATTGGTTTCAGAAGGTAGGTTGTAATGCAATAGTGGATAAGGAAAACGGAGAGGTGAAGGACGCAATGTTGAAGAATATCTCTGGATGGTATTTCCTAGACATTTCAGTGACTATCAAGGATTAGGATTGTGACTGCAGAAGTTCGAAGAAACTGCGGTCACCCACTCTTATGGTCTATCTTTTATGGGAGACGATTAAAACATTGACATCAACTGAGGGGCAAAAATTGTCATCGCCATCAACACCCTTTTATAAATATTCCGGACATCTAACACACAACGCCTTCTAGTCCCAAGCTAAGCAGAGCTTGTTATGGGTACTAGACAACTAATATGAATACATACATAGAAAACACCCAAACTCCGAAACAAATATTTGTAGATCATACAAACATTTGATCAGACCCGGGAATCGAACCCGAGACCTCAAGAACAGCTGTCGCATACGCTACTACTGCGCCACAGAGGCAGTCAAATACACTACTGGACTTTCATACACTACTGGACATAGACTTTCGTCGCCTTAGAAAAAAAGGTTTTGGAAAAAATTATTGTTCTAAATTCAGTAATTCCAAAACAGTCGCAATCAATCACACTGAATATGGTGATCAATAAAAAGTAGAGACCGGTAAAGTAGATTCGGGTCGCCGCTAATCTCGCAAATTCGATTAAAATCAACGAAAAAATTTCCCGGTTTCTTATGAGCACTATCACTCTGGTCAAACCGGTCTATAATGAATCATCAACCGCTTTAGGAGGCTGGAAATTGACCAGAAATTTTAGGAACAACTTTATATAATTAGTCTTGCCCACGTGTATGTCGGCAATCGCGGTAATAATTTTTCGGGTTAATATGTATTGCATATGATACTCACAAAGAAGGTTCAGAGAGACTACAAAATCTTTATCTCTTTATAATATTCGTATAGTACAAAAGACACCTTTTTGACCACCAAATGCTCACACATATACCCTATAGTTGTGTATCTATTTCTTTATTTAATCCTCTATCACATTAACGACCTAAACATATATGCAATACCTTTCTAACTAATAGTACGTCTGAGACATTAGCAAAATCAAATTAGCCGATCCATATAGATAATGGAGAAATCTCCTACTGTTTCCGACATGGCTGGTTAGATTAATCTATTGGGATTCAGTATAAAACCTCAGGATCCTGGTCTCTTCAGCACATTCAACTGTTTGCGTCCTAGCATCAACATTAGAAACTTACCAAATCTTACAGTAAGTACTCTCCTAATTTGTTTTAATGGCTTTTTCGCTTGTATTATTGTTGCACTAAAGTTTTCATAATAATATGTTCATACACTTTTCTTTTCTATTTTGGGATAATTCTGTTTTCTATTGGGCATTTTTATCATAGTAACTTCCTTCCTAGAATATAACCTTTTCTAAACTATAATCCATCGCTGTACCAAATGCTACACAACCATTCTCTGTCTGTACAGGCATTTTGGCATAATTGAGTGACAGACATTTATTCATATATTTTGTTTCACTTTCCATCCATATACTTTCACTTTTATTTATACTCTTAGTATTATATTAATCACTGTTTGCATTATGCTTTATAAGGTGTTAAGCTCCACAAATATCGATGACGACTTCGTTTTAGTCATTTTTGATTTTCTAATGAAGCGCTAACATGTTACTACTGCATGTTGTATCGCAAGATTTAGCTGGCAGACGTCATAGATATAAAAAATCATAAATAGATTGAGCTGTAAATGTTAATCCTATTTTAGACAACAACGTATATTTTATATACCAATATAGAATTTTGTCAGCATGATTTCATATGCGGAAACATTATTTTTTTTATTTATTTAGTTAGAGCATCAATCACGCTATTTCGTATCCGGCAGGATTGAGAATTCATAATTTTAAGTTTAGGAAGTTGTATTAACAATAATTGAGATTTAAGTCGATCGTCTGATAACGAGATCCGCTTCCTAAAAGGTGTAGTACCCATTACAAGAGTGGTTTCTTTCTAGTATTATTTTCCATTGCTCCGTACTTAAGAATAAGCGTAAATGCTACCGGTTTTAAGGAGCTATGTAAATGCGGTAACGTGATAATCTGTTACTATCAACTACTTTGTACACGAACCGAGCCTAGAGGTTATTTACATTTGACTTTTGTTCGTCAGCGCGGAAGTAAAATGCTTTTGTCCTAAATGTGGGTTATTCTGCGATATTATGTCTATACACAGTTAAAATTTGGTAAACGTTTGAGTTTAAATACGATTGCAAATATATTACGGATAGGTTTTATAGTTATATAAAAGTTGTATACCCATTAGCATTATCTTTTTATTAAAATCGGTGGTAGTCGTAAATAATAAGATTGCTGTATTTCCTCAGATAACTATGATATATCATGTCTCGAAAATTTAATAAGCAAATTGCAGTCAATTAAACGATTTACAAATTTTGTACTTAAATGAATTTCGTCAGTATCGAAAACCAGTTTTTGAATAAACCTAAGAGTATCATCCATGTACAAGCATTCAGGCGCCCCGGGCTATCTCTGAAGGCAAGCCAGTTCAGTCAGATATATCAGAATCTTATGGATACGCTGTTTAATATTTTTAACAATATTGTTTTCACATTCCCAGATTATTTTATTACTGTAACGAGAATTACGTAAATGTTTTTCTCTGTATGTAGTATGTGATATAAAATGTAATAATATAAATAACATGTAGCTTATTTTCATGGAATATGACGAGTAAGACAATAAACCAGTTACAATAACTATTAAATATTGTGTTTTATAATCATAAAACTAAACGGTGACATCTAACGCAAGTCCTGTTTATTTCTTGGTAATAAAATTGTTATAGTCGGAAATCTAGACTCGTTTCAACCTTTTTGCTCAACAACTCCGAGTGATCAACAAAGGGTCTCGATATTTATAGAACTATGTACAAAACGCGTCACGATTCTCTTTACGCAACAATGATACACACTTTCCTTGAAAGAAATGAAGTAACCGTTTCACCAACGGTCATAGAGTCCACCTTGGTCTACTTTGTCTATTACATAAAATCGATGTGCAGAGTTTCGACCTTGACGGTTTTTCTAGTAACTTTTTAGTAGCTAGTTTTTTATTACATTAAATTATGCGGAAGAAATTGAGTGGTATTAAAAATGTAATAAACTGGTTTTCTTGATTTTTATTAAAATAATATTAAAGTTCTTTGTTCTGTTTTTTGTCGAGTCCTGACGTCAATCTACAGATTTTTGGTATAATTTAATTACGCCATCATAAATTAGTAATTAAATTGTGTCAGCTAAACCTACTTTGGGCTAATAAAAATTATTCATCTAAAAGGATGTATATTTGTTTCTTCTAAAAGAATATAAAAAATTAGTCATCTTGTAAAAATTATCATAAAATGAAAGTAAAGCGATATTTAATCAAAAGTGAGATGTCGTTATAAAACATACTTAAGTTGGTATTCGAGGTACAATTTTATTTATTTATAATATAATTATAATTATGAATTTCATATATACATATAATTGAGATCTTCAAAAATGTTCTGTACTTGATTCGTTAAATTAATTATTACATTACTAAATATCATCATTGCATTGTATGTAGATAATTATTTTTTTTTATATTTTTATTCACTGCAGATGGTATTTCTCTTTTATTAGTTACATAAAATATAGAAGGTTTTACTATATATATATCTGAATAAATTAAAACCAAATGTCTGTATACTTAGCGTGCTGAACTGTCGCCCATTGTATTCAATTATTGTACATTGATTGTCCCATTGTCGTTACAAAAATATGTCCATTTTTTATTGTTGATATCGTAATTACGATATAGATATCCTTATTTCACAAACAGTGTCTGTAATGCGCATTAATAATTCGATTTGATCAACTGGATTGAACTCGGACGTGTGGTGAAAAATCCATGTTAATATCATCGTAATGTCATCGACTTCCTACTTAGAACTTTCGTCTTTCGCAAAAGCACAGACCTGTTTCCTGGGATATCCCTTAAACGCGCGCGCAGTGTCGCCCCACCTCGCAACCTGCAACCATAGTTAAGTGGTTACATATTTAAACAAGTTCCATTTACGAACGGTCGTTGGCGAGAATTTTCCGTTTTAAGTTTACGTACATGAATAGTTATAACATTGTTTACATTTTCTATATACGTGTACGTATGTTGGTAGTGGATGACAGTGAAATGAGCTTAGCTAGTGTGATGCTTGTGTGATTACCTATTTATGGCAAATATGGCTTCAAGTTTTGTGTGATTTACAAGTCAGGTAGGTGCATTTATGTATTTGTTGTTACGTTTTATTGAGTGTCTGCTAGAATTAATAAGTTTATCTGTAGTTATAATAAACAATTTGCAAATTTATTTAATATGATCTAAAATGGATCCATCGTAAGTTATGGTTTGAAATCCAGTCGGGTTGTCTGCTTAGGAGCAAGTAGAAAAGTTACACTTGATCTTGGACACCCTTTTGAAAAGTGCTTTATAGGGGTAATGATTGTTAATTATTAATGAGTACTCTAAGTTCCGAAAGTTTTCTTAAAAGAAAATTTTCTTCTTGAATAAGCGAAAATTTAGAGAAAAACTACTACTGCAGAAAAATATAAACTTCAGTGGTTCATCTAATATATAAAATTCTTGTTTCGCGGTGTTTGTTACAAAACTCCTCCTAGACCGATTTTTATGAAATTTTGTATGCATATCATGTAGGTCTGAGAATCGGCCTACATCTATTTTTCATACCCCTAAGTGATAAAGATGACCCACTTCTAAATATTTTATTTATTTTTACGGCAAAACAATGTTAACCGTGTCAGCTAGTTATTTATAAAAAGTGTGACAATTGGTCTTGGTTTGTGAAGTTTAAAAAAAAAATATTCTGTTCTTTGTTTAAGTATATCGAATAAATAAAAATATGAAAAGGTTTTTAACTTACTTGAAACAAAGTCTTTAATTACATTAATTCCTTATTCGATTCCACAGCTACCTCATCAAAGATGGCCTGCAAAATCACTGCTGCATTCATCGCGCTCGTTGCAGTCGTTGTCATTGCCAACTTCGGACATGTCTCCTGCAGCCCAGCTATCGGTAAATAGAATGAAAAAAAAAACTTAAATTACTAAAATCATAAGGATTCCAAAATATAGATACATAAAATTCAATGTTATTTTAAAGTTGGCGCTACAATTTTCGTCTTCCTTTTTAAAACAGTGTAGTTTCAAATCATATTAGCTACAATTACCTAGTAGAATTTACAGAAAAGGTGGGTCTATAGATGGTTGGAAAATTACATTTTAGCATTTAAATCTTACGGTTCATTACTATCGATGGGGCAGGGTTTCGAAATGAAACCGATTAATACTAGACCAATATATTGTAAGATGTAGTATACTACATCTTACAATTTTGGGGACGTGAGTCTTAGACGACTGGAGAGTTCAATTCGTTGACAGTGAATTATGTCTTGACAGAGATTATCAAACCGAGCTCCTTCTGCCGCCTCATTCAATATAATAATATCCACACAGAACAAGGCGACTGCAATAAAATAGCTGAATACATAAAACAAACATAGACTGGCACTATGAGGTCCATTCTAGAAACTGCAGTGGAGCGCTGTGTGGTCAAAACAGAAAAATAGGGATGTGTTCTTATCATTCTCTCTTAGTTCCCACTCGACGATAACCCCCTGAAACTTTTCTACAACGATAAAGTTAGCATATGGAGGCTCAGGCCTTCAGGCGAGTGTCAGTATACCGCTACCCCCGAGTCTCCCCGGGAGTACTGATTACGGTCAATGCCTAAACCGCCTCTGAGGAGTCTAAGCAATATGACCCATTGAGAACATAAGAAGCAACAGCAATCTGCTTCAACTAGATTTTTATTTATGAATCGATCCTCACTGACTCATCCCAGACGCCAATACACGAATTAACTTAGTCTGGGTTTTTTTAAAATTCTTCTGTGTTTTTTGTTCTCGAATCTTCTAAGAAGCCAAATATCCTGCGCCAGTTAAAATTATTCATACAGAACATACAACTGACCTTTCGATGTCGTAACAAGTTTAACACATCTAGATTTTATTATTTTCCTTTATAGACCAATGTCCTGTTGTATTTTTTTTTGTTACATATACAACGTTTTATTGTTTAATAAAATATGCAAAATACTAGTTATAAAAAAATTATAGATGTTGGTTACTAAATAATATCGATTTCAAGAACAATGTAATCAAAAAATCACACCAATAAGGATTATAACTAGTATTTTGCGTATATATCTATATCTATACTAATATTATTAAGAGGAAAGATTTGTACCTATTTTTGTATGTTTGTATGTTTGTAATGAATAGGCTCAAAAACTACTGGACCGATTTTAAAAATTCTTTCACCATTCGAAAGCTACATTATCCACGAGTAACATAGGCTATATTTTATTTTGGAAAAAAAATAGGGTTCCGTAAGATATTTGGGTTTTTCGGACACAAGGTGTAAAAATCAACCTGAAAAGTTACTTATTTTGCGAAAATTTTCATGCTACGGGCTATATAAGACGCAAACGAGGTTGCGTGGGTCAGCTAGTGTAATATAATCAGAATTTTGGAATCAGCTCCACTGTTTCTTAAGAAATTTAGTGTGCAGGGAGTTACTGGGGTGCTAAATTCGATCAAAAACGTGTTAATTTAAAAAACAAAATACCGTGTAAAGCACGTCCTTTTATATACTTTTTTAAGTGTCAAATCTTTTTTTATTTAAATTGTTAGTAGCGATACACTTTTTGACCTGCGATATACGAAACACGCTTAAAACATAATTGAGCTTAAAACAATATTAAGAAATACGAAGAACTCTCTTATCCGTTGCTAAAGAACTTCACAATACATAAATTCTACTCAATATGATATACCTATCTACCTATATTACAATATGAATGGTATTATAAGATGATACCTATATTATAATACCCTTTATATTGTAGACTTTAAATTACTCAATTTTATCATAGAAGACAGAAGGTAATTTGATCTTTTCTTGTCATGAAGAAAATAAAATAAAAATATTAGGGTATTCTCTTACGAGAGGGCCATTTACAAATCGTAGCCCGAAGTACGTCGGGGTTCCAGGGTTTTCCTTTCTAGGGTGCACCTGGTTCCCCTGTATTTAGTACCCGAGATGGCGTGCGGTTTTAGTCTGTTCGAGTCCGACATGGCACCAGGACGTGGTATCCGAGGGGATTACCGCACAAGTAAAAAATAATAATAATAAAAAAAGGGTATTTTGTCTTGAGAATATATTATATTCTTGTGAGAACATTCATACAACTATTATTTTTTGTACATCTAAAAGGTTGTAAGCTGAACCAGCGTTTAATCTAAACATTTAATTTACAAAATCTACTAACCGAGAGCTCTGCTTTTCCTCTAAACTTTAAAAAAAAAGAAAATCAGGTTTTACACAATTGCTCAATATTATCCTTAAATAAATTAAATTATATCCTTAAACTTTTATATTATAATTGTTCATAAAGATATAATTATATCTAAATTGTAATTTTATACAGGATAAAACAACAATTGATATAATATGAAATAACGTTTTCATTTAAATAAATACATATGTATAACATAAATCTAGTTTACTGTTTTTCCCACAGATTGAATTATTCAATTAATTTTAATAATATTCTACAATTTTATAAATTATTAATTTTTATATTCAGCTCTAGGTTTAGCCCACAGCTCCACCCGCGTGAATGTTATCATAATATTTTTTATCACATAGTACCTTCTACGCCCAATCGAAGCAGAGCTTGTCTTATGGATACTAGATAATTTATATAAATACAATATATATATATATATATATACTAGCGTACCCAAGCAACTTCGCCTGTGTCTCTTTTCAATCATGTTCAGCTCTAGTTAGTCTAAGCGTAATGTTGACCATCATTAGATACGTCAGTAAAACTAAAATGTTATAAAAAAAGTGAAAATCGGTTAAATAGATTCGGGGTTCATCATGAACAACAACGTTATACATGAATTATATATATGAATACATATACATATATTCCCACAGTTCAAACTATTTCAATACAAAAATTTACGTACATCTATACAGTAATATCAATTTTTCATACAAATTTACACTTCCTCACCCCGTCTAAGTGATGATCCGGAAATTTTGGACTTTCATTCGAAATATTCTTATACTTTTCAACCAAATCGGATTAGCAGTTCAAAAATGAATAGGTAACACACAGACAAACAGACTTTTGGTTCATATAATTCAAAAATGTAGTAGGAATAGATATTCAGCGTTTATACAAGATTATAATAAAGTAGAATGGCTTAAAAATGAACGGAAACCAGCTCCTACCACATATAATCATCTCTACCATATAATAATAATATAATTTGTTTGTTTTCTCCCATATACATTTGCTTATTGGTGAAACATTACATTCATGTAGGAAATAAGAAACAAAAGAGTGAGAAAACAAAAGAAACAAAAAAAAAATACATTTAATTTGGTGTGTGTTTGAGCACGCTTTTGTGTGTGTGTGAGCGCGTGTGAGTGGTCACGTGCGCATTATGTGTGTCTTATCTAGGTTATTATTTTTGTATAAATATGTGAGACGTTAAAACTGTTGAACATTGGGTATTCTAAAATTTCTACAAAGTTTACTCGGATCATGGGATTCTCGGTGTCATGTCTTTCACCGCATTCATTTTAAATGTTTAATATGCAATCGAATAACACTATGCGCTGTAATGTGTTTTGATTCCTACCCTATTGCAATTTTTATCACTTGTTGGGTATAATCCCGACCACACGCCCATTACTGTTACACTTGTACACCAGGGTCGACAGCAGTGACCCACGTAGGTACACTTTAAGTCATGACATTCGGGAAGCCCCAGGAAAAATTAACTGTTCTAAACCCTCAACAAAATGAATCAAAAGAAAACTAAAGAAGATGGAAATATAATAAATCCACTACCTTTCTTAGTGAAGTAGGAGACAAAATAAAGTAAAAATAGGCAGATACCTTTTAAAACAAAAAAGCACAACGGACAAAAAATATGATCACCTATTCAAGCTTAGTCATATTCATAAAATTTACAAACGAGTTCAATAATAAAAAAAACTGGCTAAGTGCGCGAGTCTGACACGTGCACCGAGGGTTCCGTACGAACCTGTAGGTATATTAAATGATGTCATTAAAAATGTATGCTTTTCTCAATTTTTTATTTATCTGCGCCTCGGTGGCGCGAGTGGTAGCGTAAGCGACTGCTGTGCTTGAGGTCTCGGGTTCGATTCCCGGGTCGGACCAAATGATTGTATGATCTGCAAATATTTGTTTCGAAGTTTGGGTGTTTTCTATGTATAATATGTATGTATTTACAAAAAAAAAAAGTATATAAGTATTTATATCAGTTGTCTAGTACCCATAACACAAGCTCTGCTTAGCTTGGGACTAGATGGCGTTGTGTGTTAGATGTCCGGAATATTTATTTATTTATTTATTATCTGTGCTATAAGACGTTGTACCAAATTTCAAGATTCTGAGTTTACGAGAAGTACCCTTTTTTATTTCCTGTAGCATAAACGACTATTTTTTATTTGTGCGTTAGCTTAGAAGTTTGATTTTTTACAGCTTCAAAGGACAATAGATATCCTATGTATTTGATATGAATTACAGCCTGATACCTCCACCCGTTCGTGGGAAAAAGAATCTCGACAGACAAACAGACGGAAAGCAAAGTGATCTTGTAAGGGTTTAATTTTTTCCATTAATGTACGGTACCCTAAAAATTAGCTTCCAAAGTGTCAATGAATGAAAACTGACTTTTGATAGAATCTTAACTAAAACCTATTTTTTAAATAGATAAATAATAATCAAATGACTGTTACGCGGTGAATGCGTATAAAGTACAAAATTTAATCTTTTACACTGGACACGTGCTTCAACAGATTTAAATTCATAAGGTCAACGATTAAGATGAAACGTGACCTGCAAAATAACACAGAATACTTTTGAGCTTTGTCTTTGCTGAGTCAATCTAAATTGCATCTAAAATTAAATTTGCCGTAAAAGAATATAAAAATAAAAACGTAAACTGGTATCACGTGTAGACTGTCTATTGTTTGCAGTGACAATGAGCGAGCGAGCAAAATAAAATTTAAATTGTAAAATGTACATAAATTTATACAATGTACTAAAATACTAATATTTCTAAATATAGCTTGTTTTATTTATAATTTTATTTTTAAATATGTATCAAGAGACACAGAAGAAGTTGGGTGCGTCAACTAGTATTTATTTATTTTAGTATACGATTTATACGAGGATTTTATTCATAGGGCATCATCATCATCTTTGGTAGCTATTCCTATACCAATGAAATTAAATATACCTACAATAAGTACCTAATCAGAATATTTTCGCAAATAACAGTAATTAGTAATTATAGTTGTCGGAATTCCAGAGCAGCATGTACCTACCCACCTGAAGATTAAATTGAAGAATAGCGCATGTGTTAGCACTAATTAAAAGTTTTGTTAAGATATATTGGCCACTTATTTACAATGATATCTTGCTTAAGTACTATCGAAAACACTATTCACATGTTTCTAACATATTTTTATTTGAAGCGCAGCCGACGCACAGTGGGGCAGAATGAGGAAAAACATGACAACAATTCGGAAAAAAAAGTTTAAAATTTAGGGTTTATTTGTTACAATATATGTAGAAAACAATATTCCTAACATTTTGGTACCACAATGACCCCTCTTTAATGAGTCCCTGTTAAGTTACAAGCGTACTTCTAAAATTTTGCTAAGCGCGTATCGCTCTCGTATCAGATGTCAATCAAAATGTATTGATTTATTTTGTTAAGATTCGATGGTTTTGAAGCAATGTTTTGAATTAATTGTTTAAGTAGACATAATAAATAAACTATTTACGATTTTAAAATATTCTTATACCATTGACGTTCAGAGAACTTGATGTTTCAAGCTGGGTCTTTCAAAAATCTGCATTTTTTTTAAGAAAATAGACCATAAGTTACAAGCTAGGGCTGGGTTGGTGACCTAATTTGTTTTATGAAGAGACTAAAGGGTTCACTTCTTGTACCTAAAAGGATTTTTGCAGATGGTTGCCGATGTGGGAGATATTAATAATTTTGTTAACTTAGGTGAGGTGTATTTTTGCTGATTGATTAACATATGACCTTGGTAATAGATAAATTTCTACAAAAGAAAATAATACCTTTTCCACGTACATTATGGGTGCCTACTTAAACTTCAGTTTTCAAGAATTTCAAGTGTCAATTCAGAATAAGATGGAGCACATCCGGCCATACTTTAAATGTTTTCATAAGAGTGAATAGTGAATGGCTTGTGGGAGAATGTAATATGTCTCCAGCAAATGCCCTCAGTGAAGGCAGTAGTCTGGCCCGCGGCCGTGGCCGAAAAGAACAAGAGAAAGAAGATCAAAAACTCAAAGTTTGCTTAAACTTTCAAGTATAAATCAGATTGAATATAGTGATGATAATGAAGAGGAGTAGGAGGAGGAAGAAGTGTAAAACATAAACGTGAAACATGATTTTGTCTAGTAATTTAGGTACTAAGGTCTATTTTCTCAAGTGTTTTTCATAATTACATTGCTTCAGTTTTGGTGCTTGAGGGGTTCAAGTTCAAATAAAATTAATTGTAAAAATAGGTCGTACATTACAATTTGATAGTGATTAGTAGTTAAAAAAATCTCGTAAAAGAGTTACATGATAAGCGAAATATTTGTAAAAATATTACGATTTATAACTGAACAAAAAGTTGTAAAATTAAATAAAAAGTTGTAAAATGAGATGCAAACCAACTCATATATGTTATTTAATCACTTAATGTCTATTTGTTTCACTTAGAACTGAATACAAAACATAATTACTTAGTACCGATTTGTTGCCAGGTTTACCCCCTTTCTGCCCCACTGTGCTACGCTTTGAACGGTAACTCGAATACTTAAATGCTCTTATGCTGGGGCCACACTAAGGTTTAACGTCAATGCCCATTATCTCGATAATTATTGCGATAATTTTTACCGCATTAAAATGGGTGGCTACACTTCAACGGTCAACATGAATGCTCATTATTGGCGATAAAAACGGCGTTGAATTTACTTTAATTCAAGCAAGATGGACGTCGACAGAGCTCTATATCTCATGAGTGTAAATTTATATTATTTGACTTTATTGAATCATTACCGAATAAAAAGAAAACGGAAACAAAGAAAAAGAAGATGGTGGATGATTACTCCACTCCGACGCCATAGAACGTATTTCGAGTCAAAATCGTGCGATTTTGAGGCAAATACGTCGTAAAAAAACAAATACGTCCACTCCCGTTGCGCTCTCGATGCACACTGACAATACGTAATGTGGCCGCTTCTTCGCATCAATTCTCGCGTTAATCTCTTTGATGTACCGCCACTTGAGCTATCGCCTAACTCCAAATGGCATTGTTAATGCCATTGTCAAATTATCCCGTTAAGTTGTGGCTACACCTATGGTGAACGTCCATTATCGCGATAATTAATGGCATTTCTCATTAGTGTGGCCCCAGCATTAAAAATGCATGAGAGATGTATTCGCTCGTCGATCACCGGAGACAATGACCTCAATCCGTAAATTGGACAGCTCACTTTCGCTGTTATTGCGCAATATCACCTTAGGCTTGCACACTTGACCCCATAACCGAGAAGAGATTAATAATTTGATCGATTGACATTTGTTAGATGTTTTTGTAATATTACAGCTTGGATGCGTGATATTTTTTTATGTATGCAAAAATGACTCTACTCTGCCTGTGGCAAAGCATAAGCAGAATCCAAGAGTGGTGATCACCATACTCATTGCGAATGCAGACAATGCAACAATGCAGCACGGTGGCACCCAACATGGTGGCCTAGTGATGCTTCTGCATCATTAGATCTGCATGTTGTATCTAACTTAAATAATCTAGTTTCGAAATACAATAGTGCAGGATGCATACAATTGCATTGTCCAAAGTCCTCATAACCGATTTAAATTAAAGATATTTCTCCTTTTAAGTGTAGTCACATAAGTATTGGTATTCATAATTTACTATTTGTGAAAATACAACGCTCTGATAGTGTCACTAAGATGCACTTACTTATCCGGCTATAAAGAAAAGTGTGTTCCTTACTTTTCGACATAGGCAAAAATAAAAAAAATGATTGCTGATAACATGGTGATACCGAATCTTTCACGTTTTATATAAAGTAACATCAAGGTAAGTATTTTAAATCCATCAAATGAACATTTTCATATAAAAACACTTCCAAGTCTTCGATCCGCATACGGTCCCTTAGTAACAGAGTCTTCATGAGCGTTTTGCGACATTTATAACTTAAAAATAATGTTTCCTTTTTATAGCCTCTTATTTTAAAGTCAAAGTTCTATCTTTTTAACATTTCTGTTCATTTGAAGTAAGAATTACTACTACATTACTGCTACAGTTTAACAAACTTCAAGTAGAATTTAAATATTAAATTGTGCAGTTTCCGTAAATTTTATTTCACTCTTTGAATAATAACTTTGGCTTCTGTGCATGTTGTGTCCATTAATCACTATATGTAAAGTCCCTCGCGAAACATTTAAAAGCACGTCATTAACATGCACACGACACAAAGTTTTGGCAGCTGGGGTTTTAAGTATTAATGAATGAAATCAAATATTTTTTCATTGAAGCTTGAATATTAATACTACACGTACCTATTAATATTCGAGCTTCAATTGTGTTGAAGGTAAGTTAGGTAGGTAAAATATTCGAACAACAATTGTCTTTTGTTGAGTATTTTGGTTAAAAAAAATACACGAAAAAACTATTCAGATATTCTTATATACAATAAATTTTACTTGACTGCATGGTTGGTCTACTGGTTTAAGCGGTCGCCACGCCGGTTTCTACTGCGTTAAGTGTTGTGGGTTCAAATCCCACTCGGTACAATACTTCGTGTAATCCAAATTGTTGTTCTGAGTGTCCTTTGTGTCCGTTTCATGTATGTTTGTCAAGTCCTCCGTGGCACAGGATGTATATTCCTAATGTCGGAATTATCAATTATTCTTCTTCAAATAATTATGTATCTTACGTACATTACGTACCTATAGCCTTTTTATAAAGTTCAATGATCTTAATGCTCTCTATATTTTTTTGTTCGACGTTGACTCATATGACTTGGAAAACATTTTAATATTAAACTGATTTTACTAAATATGTGAAAAAAAAACATAGACCCTTATAGATTTATCTAAGTAGCTGTAGACTGGTTTCGTAATGATTTTGTATTAATTAGGAATATACTAGAAGTATTTTTTTGTTCATATTGTTACATTTTTCATGAATTTGTTGGTTCAAAGGACCATGTGTAAAAAAATGTTGAAGATTGCCATGATATAACGTAGCTATGTCTGAACTTCCTTTATTCGGCGAAATGCAACGAATGAGTTGCTCAACGCCTTTTTCTGTGAAACCGTTGTCTACTTCACTACGGTCGACCTGACCCACTCGCGATACTGCTCTTGCAATTCTCGTATTTTATAAACAACTCTTGGCTACTTATACAGTCATATTTAAAAGACTGGATCTTTTTTGTTATAAAATATTGGAATAAGGATGGTATATTTATTTACCTATTCACATTGACACATTGATCATACGAGTGTTCACTATAAAATATATTAACTTGACTTTAGGTATAAATAAATCTAGATATCTAGAGCTCGTTTAACTGAGTGTGTACTTATTTTTAGCTACCTACGATCCCCTGGGTGCCTGCATTGAGAACTGCGCGCAGTGCAAGAAAATGTTCGGTGCTTGGTTCGAAGGACCACTGTGCGCCCAATCCTGCATTGAGTTCAAGGGAAGCCTGATCCCTGAATGCGAAAACCTTGCATCCATCTCTCGTTTCCTCAACAAACTGTAAGAACCGCGACAAAAAATAATATGGACCAAAAACCGCATTTGAAATTAAGTTATGATTTTCGTGCTGTAGAATTTCATACTCGAATAAAAAGAGTTTAAAATATATTTTTGATTGTTTTAAACTTTTTAAATGAATGACAAAAATAAATAAGATTATTTAAATATATTTATTCATTTGCGGCATAGGTCCATAGGACAGATACTTGAACCGACGATATACCAAAGTAATTGATACTCTATATAACTAGCTTTAAGTGTTTTAAGTTTTATACTCGTTTTGTATACAGGGATTACTGTAAGATTGTATTGAAATAAAACAATTGCGTTCATATAACTTCCTTTTATTTATATTTCTATAATAGAACATAAGTATCACACAGTCTTGAAGAAGACAGAATCGTACGACCTTTAAATATACATTTATATCACGTCACATGTAAATTGGACCTACTTATGCAACAAGGAACCAATCCACAAAATGACAAAATCTAAATAAGAACCCTATTTATAAGTAGATAAGGATTATTCTATGATTTTGGTATGTAAATGGATTGGTTCCTTGTTGCATAAGTAGGTACAATTTTAGTTTAAATCCGTTAAACCCATCCTCTGAGCAATCAGGTTCCCCTAAGCCAAGTTGACATTCTACAAACGTAAACTTTATTAAAAACCTAAGAAATGTATAGAAATGACGTCATCGCAACACGAAGTCACGTGATTAAAACAATATATTATTGTAGAAAGGTTGTAGAAGTGCGAAACACTTGCATCTTGGCTAAGGGGCTGGTCATTGGTTAAGAGGCGGGGCTTGGTCGATACGTCACTATATTCTTACATCGAATGTATTATAATTTTGTGGCGGTTCACTCGCCACACGCCTGCGCGGTACCTACGCTGGACGTCTTGACGACGAGTAAACAAGGCCGTCAATTTTATTAATTATTTTTTTTAACGAAGACGTAAATTAGATATTAATAAATCTGTTTTGTAAGTTAAATATATTTGTAAAATAAATATGCCAAATTAATATACTACAGTGTTTTTAAACGTCTGCATCTTCTACAATTTAATTTATATATCAACATTTTCAATCCAATTTGAAAGAGATGCACAGTAATTTTTTTATAATAAATTTTATTTTTAAAGAGGCTTGCAAAATTTTGGCCCTCTCAACATTTTGTATCTATGGTTTTTTGATGACGATAACTTGAAAATTTTTATACATGGATCAAACAAATGAACAAATTTGAAAATAGTAGCACTAAAAATTTAAAACTTTCGATTGTCGAAAGTTTTCACAATATTTTTTTGGACTATTCTGACATTGCTACTAAATGAATAGAACTAATACTTGAACAGATTGGTTCCTAAGACTAGTAAACTTAAACAAGTTAAAAATTAGATTTATTAAAACTTGAAAACGTTTAACAAGTGCAAGTACCAAGTTTGTATGTATGTATTGATTTTAAGTTAATCTGGAAATAATGGACTGTGATTTCTTAAAATTCAATTAAGTAATGATGCAAACAATATAACGATGTTGCAATTTAGGGGCTCAATAAAATGTATTTATATTTAAGTCATTTTTTCATTGGTATTTCACTTTTTAAAGCTAGAAGAAAGTACATAAAACATTGCTTGTTGCGATCAGAATCACAAGATCTTATGTGTATGCGAAATACATTATATGTAAGGTTATTCTTAAATTCTATTGTATTTCTCTTAACAACTAACGCTTAGTAAAAAAAATATTTAAATTTTGTAAAAAAAATAAACTTTCATGTTTAATGATAATTATATATACCTACTGGGATTAAGATTTATGTTGCACAAGCTTATGACTACGGCCAGTGCAAACTAGACAAAATACATTCCCGTATGTACACGTAACTATAATTCTTAGTTTTATTTACTTCAAGAGAGAACTTTCACTATATTACTTACTACTTTTAGTAAAATAAAAGAAAGAATTATTTGTATCAATTTGATGATAGAAACTATGTTTTCTATATGAAGCAAATTATATCTACATATAATTTGACATCACATCATATGTTTCCTCTCATTATGTTTTTAATATTACCATACGCATTCTACATAATAAAAACAAACTGAACATTTATCAAGCGAAAATGAGTAAAGTATTTGAACCAAGACTGGTCTAAAAGCTTGTGAAGGTCGACTTACACCCATCAGCTAGTCAGATGAGATGACATATGTTTTTATGATTTTTTTAAATAAATGAACACACTTTTATTCAATACCCTAGTTTGTTTGACACAAAACTTTCATGTCTTTTTTTTATTATTTTTAATCATGCTTTTTTTAGCAGGCAACCCTACACACTACTACATATCTTGTTTATTAACATTTATTTTTGATACCAATTTCGATTGATTATTAGCTCGATGTAGCGCCCTATATATATTAATTTATCCGTTGCCAAGTAGCTATTTAGAAATAAAAGTAAGCATATTTTCTATATGGAAAATTAACATTTGGGACTAAATTTGGTTGGTTATCAATAGAGTGAAGGGGCTGATAAAAAGTGATTTTAATTAATTTCATTTTAAAAATAGTCCTAACAGATTTGCGATAGGCAAGCCATCATACGAGTAGGTGTGTTCATATTAAAAAAGTGTCATCTTCCTAGCCTTTATTATTCTCAATATTATTTGGGGTCGGCTACTAGTTCAACCGGTTTTACCTGAATATCAGTTTTTCCATGGAGTGACTGGCATCGGACCTCCGCAACCCTGAGAGTGAACCGGATTCGAAGGTTGAACTAGTTGTCAGTATTTTGAGGGTACTGACTTCCCAATATCGATTGTCATAGATGTTCATGACAACCGGGACCGAGAGCTTAACGTGCTCTACAAAGCAAGGGTGGGAAACACCGCCATCTACCATATTCCGAGTTGCGATTAAGAATTTATTGTAAGATAATTCCAACAGCAGTTCAACCAGGGAATCGAACCCGAGACCTTTTGATCTGCAGTCGCTTACGCTAACCACTAGACCAACGAGGCAATCAAGTGTAAAAAACATTTTTTATTCAGGTTATCAGATGGGTGTAAATCGTCTGACCGACTTTTGTCAATATACATTATTGATAAAATATTCTTGCCTTACTGATCAAGAAAAAAGCAGTAATTGTAACAGAAAAGTAGAAGAAGTAACAAGTAGATGAAGATATCCTCTCTTTAGGTTTAAAAGTTTAAACAATGCAAAGAATATAATAAAGGATTTTCCAAACAATTTGGCGTCTATCACATTTACCAATAACCATTTATCCTTAAGACTAGTTCTCGCTATAGCTAGTTTTGTTTGTTCAGTTGACGGGCACAGCCGCGAGTTGCGGTTCGTCAGGCGGTGCTGGCGGTAAGCTCGCTGGCTCTGTACAACAGAAAATGTATTTCACATCATCACACAACGTCAACAGTCTTTATTATTCCACTGCTGGACATGGGCCGCTCTTTAGAAAGGAGTAGAGTTGATTTCCGCACGACCGGCGTCTGGGGTACTACCCTCTTACAGAATACCAACCCAAAATGACGGCATTCATGCTGTTATATTTAGTTAGTGAGTGCGAAACTGAAGGCTCAATGATGTGGAAGCATCTTCTTCTTCCTAGCCTTAACCCAAGATTATTTGGGGTCGGCTACTTGTTTCCACTTGTTTTACCTGAATATCAGTTTTTCCACGAAGCGACCGGCATCAGACCTCCGCAACCCTAAGGAGGGTGAACTGAATTCGAAGGTTGAAACTAGCGTCAGTATATTTGAGGGCACTGACTCGATTACCAAAGTTTCATGGCAACCGGGACCGACGGCTTAACGTGCTCTCCGAGGCACGGGCAGAACATTCAAGATTTTCATATACGAAAAACACGATACATCACTTTGGCCCGACTCGGGAATCGAATCCGAGACTTCTTGACTGGCAGTTAGTTGCATACGCTAGCCACCAGGTCAACGAAGCAGAAGAAGCATCTATGTATATGTAGGTATTTACAAAACAAAAGTATATATACATGTATTTATATCAATTGTCTAGGACCCATAATACCAGCTCCGCTTAGCTTGGGACTGGATGGCGTTAACACACAACGGCATATACATAAAAAAAATAATCTCTATAGGTCGCCATTGTGACCCACCATGTTGCATTGTCTATATTCACAATGAGTATTGTGATCACCACTATTGGATTCTGCTGGCAGAGTAGAGTTCCTTTGGTTGGCTTATACATAAAAAAGGAGGTTTGTCCCACTGCACAATGATGGCCAGACAGGCTATCCCTTCATTTTTGCAGTGTTTTTTTTTTTTAAAGACAACTTGGAACTTGAAGGGCGGGCCCTTAGAATAATTCCTGTGTCGCGGGGGACTTTACAAACATACATGAAACGGACACAAAAAACACCCTGACTGTTATTTCATGTGGGATTTGAACCCACAACACTTGGCGAAGTAGGGAACTGCGTGACGAGCGCTTAACCACTAGGCCAAACGTGCAGTCGTTTCCTACTTAATATGCCCTTTTCCTTACCTAACCCTTTCCATTATTTATTTTTTAAAAGGTCTGGAGAATTGGTAATAATAATATTCTTGATATGGACCTACATACCTTTATCATTCTCTTGTGTTATTTCCATTGGTTCAGGTATTGCTTCTTTATTAACACTTTCCTCAGGTAACTGAAAATAAATATCACGAATCAAAGATCTGATATCTTTATCGTACATATATAAATTGTTAAACCATCTCCACTTTCATTATAGTGGAGACTGAAACGATAATTCAATTGAAGAAATTAACAAACTATGAGCTGTATTTTAGAAAGAGTTTAGGCCATTTTCCTTTATATATTGTGATTGTCATATTACAAACTGCTTAGTTCAAAACTAGATGAGTTTTTACGTCAGATTTTGGAAAAGATTTTTTTACTATTATAAAACTCTATTTTAGACTAATTTGAAATGAGGCAGGTAGGGTAAGGGTGGGGGGGAAGGTAAATATGCTCATAAACTAATAAGAATCTCTTAGCCTTAACCATCTTGTTCCTATACTAACCTCTGGTGCAATCCTCGGTATCTTCCCAACTTTGTGTCTAACGCTGAATGGTGCACATTCTTCATAATACTTAATGACGAAGTCTGGATACGCTTCGCCCAAGTCATGGCCAGGAACCACGTCGACGTCTAAACAATCACGCCTGAAAAGTAAATTATAATGTTCTAAATTTTCATGTCATGTTGTTGCTTATGTGGCGACTTCCACATTTAACACAACAATAACCTACTACAGCGCCATCTACCGAAGATACACTGAACTACGAAATAACGCACTACACAGAGTAACTACAAATTCTGAATCACGCAATAAATAGTTCTCGCGCCGATTAGCATATATACAATATCCCAACATCAACCGTTGGGCAGTAGCCCGCCAGGCATTATCACCTCGCCTGGTCGGAGGATCCTCCCTTTGTGTTGGGATAAATGCCGAAACTGTCTAACCGATTTTCATGTGAGTCCCACTTAAATATTATCTTATTTTTTGTTTCCAAAAGTAAAAACACAGCAAAATAAAAGATTAACTTCATTAAGTTATTCAAAAAGTGTTACTAACCATTTGACTAAAAAGTACAATGTGCCATGAAACAGTTGCCCAGCTAAGATCTTCTCAGGCGTTAAACCTCGGGCCAGGCCTCGAGGTTTCTCAATTTCTTGCAATGCCTTTAAAATAAGGTTATATGTATTATTAACATAGCTGTAAATAGTATAAAATAGAGGCTCTTTTTGATCTTGTATACATTATTTATTTAATACATCATGCACTTTAGGTGCATTGGCGGACTTAATGCCTAAGGCATTCTCTACCAGTCAACCATCGGGTGATGCAGAGAAGACAAGAAGTGGGTGCATTTTGTAAACAAGAATTAGATCTCCGTAAGTACCTACTCGATTCAGTTTTTTTGTGACAACAAGTGACATACATCAAATTTGTGGTTCATACACGCAGTATTGCCCCAAGTTGGATTGGAACTGTGACCGCTTAAACTATAACATCATTCATATGTTGTTATAAATAAATTTTAAACTAGTTTATTACCTCTCCTTTCTTTTTCTTATCACCTCTCCTACCCCTCTTTCGGTTAACTAAATTCTCTTCTAGAACTGGATCCGGAGTTGGAACTGCAGGTGGAGCAGCGGCGGCGGCTGCAGCAGCAGCAGCAGCAGCAGCAGCAGTAGCAGCAGCGGCCGCAGCAGCGGCAGCATCAGCAGCAGCCGCGACTGCAGCAGCTGCTGCTGTATTCTCTTCTTCTTTTTCTTTCTTAAGCCTAGCCTCTTCATATGCAGATATTAGTTCTGGACAATCCAGGTTGTCTTCCGGTTCCCAAGTATCATCGTCACTAGAATATGGACAATTGTTAATAAATTTCTTTAAATAAAATTTCAAATAGATATGTGTATGCTTCTAAAACTTCAGCACAAATTAGGCCCTGATATCATAACAGCTTCAAAGACTGTTTTTATTTGTTTTTACACATGATATTGTACTGTTTTTGCACTTTAAGTGCTACTTGGTTATGTTTAAATCTAATTTTATGAGTTTCTCTTAGTTGCCTCTTACAACACCCATAGTATGACTAGGGGTGTTACAGTCCATATTCTTAATCGGACACCACACACATAGAAGTATTAATAATGGTCTAACAAAATTTTATTACTATACCACAAGATTTCATAACTATTAATTTCTGCAAGGTACTTATTTCTTTCTATACACGGTAAATTGTTAAGTTAATATACTAACTGAGAATAGCCTTTCCACTTGAGAAGATATTCAACTTTGCCATTTTTTATTCTGCGATCCAAAACTTTTTCAACAGAAAACTCCTCATGTTTACCACTTTGGGGTGCAGTTGATGGGGTCATCGGTGTTGGAGTATCTATAGTTGGATTTGTCGGTGGCGCAGCAGGAAAGCTCAAATCTGGCTGAGTTAAGGACTCCATAGATTCATCCATGACTGTAAAAAAATATAAAGAAAAATAAATACTTGTATATAAAGCCTACATCGTTGGTCTAGAAGTTAGCACAAGTGACTGCCAATTAAGAGGTCTCGGGTTCGATTCCCGGATCGGACTGCTGTTTGGTTTTTCTTCCAAGAAATTCTTAACAGTAGTATGGATGATGGCATTGTTTTCCGCCCGTGCCTCACGGAGCTTAAACCGTCGGTCCCGATTGTTATGAACACCTATGACAATCGTTATTGGAAATCATTAAATAAATAAATATTTTCGGACGTTTAACACACAAGGCAATTTAATCCCAAGCCCAAGCAGAACTTGGACTTTGGATACTAGACAACTGACATTAATACATTTTTTTTTTTGCCCTCAAATTTACTAACAACTAGTTCAACCTTCGAATTCAGTTCACCCTCAGGGTAGCGGAGGTCCGACGCCAGTTGCTCCGTGGTAAACCTGGTATTCAGATAAAACCGGTTGAACTAGTAGCCGACCCCAATTAATATTAAGAATAATATAGGCTAGAAAAGAGTATAGCGTTGTATATAAAGCAATAACATCAGGTTAACGAACGGGCACCGCTTTGTCGACTTCGCTAGGATGATAAGAATTTCACATTCCTTTATCACGTTTCAAGAATTTCAACGAAATTACCCCTCATTAGCAAAACTTTACAATATAAGTACAGTAAATGTATTCTTACGCACCTAACACAAAAATTAGCAGATCCAAATACAGACAGCCAAACAAAATTTTAACAACAAACAATTATTACCACTCAACACAATGTTGCCAACAATGTCCTATTTATATTGCTAGAAATAACAAATTCTACTAATATTATAAACGCGAAAGTTTGTGAGTATGTAAGTGAGTATGTTTGTTGCTCTTTCACGCAAAAACTACTGAATTGATTTTGATAAAACTGTACCGTATATAGCCGTATATATCAGAATAATACATAGCCTACAATTTACAAAGACCTCGTAACGTTGCTCGCGGTTATTATCGTACAGCGGGTAGCACCGTGGTCAGGTAGCCATTTAGAAAATACGGGGTTCAGCTAGGGAAAAAAAAATTGCTTTATCATTCTTACGGACGTACTTTAAACTTACTTATTTAAGTTTAACAATTTCTACTGACATACATATCATACCAATAATTCAATTGTTTTCTGATATAATTAACATGATTGGTAACTTTGGCTTTTTATTTGTAGTAATACAGTTGACTTATAGCAGTCAAGGCTTTTTCGCGGGATTTTGAACGTACTAGGTGCGAATTTCCAAATATAACGTTTAATAAATTTTATTTTTTCGGTTTTAATTGTTAGAGTCTCATTGGAAGTAGTTTAATATTAAAACTATTAATAATGCCGGACGAGGACGGCAAAGATCCGCCCGGAGGAACGGAAATAAAAATCCATACCGAAATCCCCGCACTTCAGCAGTCAGCAGACTATGAAGATTCTACAAAGTGAGAGATCTCGTTAAGTGGAGACTCAAATGTTTTTGTAGAAAGTACCAAGGATAATCAGATATTTGGAAACAACAAACCAATAGTTACCACAAATCTCTTAAAAAATGACATCAAGGGCACCTTTATTAGGAGGATCAACGCAAATAAAATCTGTGTTACCTTTCCCTAGTCAATAAATGCAAACCACTTCCTGAAAAACGACCAATTTTTACTGAAGCACTAACTAAAGGCCTTTATCCTGGCTACGGCGGTAGTAACAGTCAGCGCGCTACGTTACGTACCCGCAAGTGTTAGTAATGAGAAGCTCTTTAAAAAACTATCAAGCTCATTTGAAATTATAGGCGGCCGTAGATTTACAGAGAAATAAAATAGTCACATCAAACCATTCCAAACGGTGTCTCACATTCTGATCAACAACATTACCTGACTATGTGTTTGGACCTCTTTACTTTTCGAGTGTACCATTACAACTCGCCTTTACACCAATGTTTCAAGTGTTTTAAATAATTATGGTGCAAAAATTCGTAAATCTGCGCAAAAATGTTTAATCTGCTCGAAGGAACACCACTTTAGCGAATGCAGTTCTAATAAAGTTGCCAAATGTCAAGGCAACTGCCAAGGCCCACACCTTGCACACAATTTCTCGGAACTGTCCCATTAAAAAGCAGAAAATAGAAAAAAAAACTGGCATACGCTAAGGTGGTCTTAAACACTAAGAGTAGTCCAACTGTTAAAAATTACAAAACTGACTTCCCCCTTTTATCCACCCCTAAGTCTAACTCATTCCTCACTCAGTCCTTGCCATCAAGGAAGACACAAGGCGTTCCTACGTTTTCTTCTGTCACTATCCCTAGCCCGCTATACTTTGGTACTCCTACCAGAGTGAAAACTTTGACAGCAGAAAGTTCATTACCATTGTGAACAGACTAAAGTTTGGCCATTGCCACATTTCTACTCACCTGAACAGACTCAATTTATTTCCGAGTAACGCGTGTGAAGTGAACAGTGAAATGTTGTGTAAAAAAAACATGTATAAAAAAGATCAACGACTGGCTTAAAAAGGCTAGAACCCAAAACCGAAAAATGTTGTTATAATGAAACTGTCATGTCAGTCAAATCCAATTTATGTATGAACAGTGAGTGTGTGGTCCGAGTGTTCTGTGGTGTGGTTACGTTGAAGTTCAATGAAACAACAATAACATAACCTGTAAAATCCCTAGAAGTGTGAGTTTAATATAAATCCAGTCGTCACAATGGCTAATAACAGTACAAGCCAGTTTTCAGCAAGTACGGCATTTTGCGACCGATGCGGGTCTATTTTACCTCTACTTCAAGAGTTTGGTTCTGTTAAATGTTATGCTTGTAAAACAGTTTATGACGCTGAAAGTAAGTAATGTGCTGTTTTTTAATCCTCATTTTAATATTTTGCGTTAATTTGTTATTCGGCTTAATGTTTACCGACCTTTTTAATTCCTCTAGTGTCTACATTAATGGTGGCGTGTGGTTGAGGCCTTATCAAATATCATAAAGTTTACCGAAGTGAAAGTTACCACCATGTGTGAAAGAAGTTTTTGTAGAAATTTGCAGACAGTTACTGCAGGATACTTTAAACAACCTCGATGACGCAGTGGTAGAGTATGCGACTACTATGCTTGAGGTTTCGGGTTCGAATCCCGAATTTTCTATGTATAATATGTACATATTTACAAAAAAAAAAGATTGTATTCATATCTGTTGTCTAGTACCCATATAACACAAGCTCTGCTTAGCTTAGGTCTAGTCGACGTTGTGTGTTAGATGTCTGAAATATTTATTATTAACTTATCTTTATCGAAGGTAAAACTTTTCATAATGCCATAGAGCGAAACTGGCCCGATTCAGTTGATTAAGTAGTAGAATGAAAGTACTACTGAATTTAATTTCAATAATGTTTTGATTAAGTTCTACCAAGTTCCGAGTATCAAGAACATAAATTACGTTTAAACTTGTGTTTCTGAAGTTGCCAGAGCTCATGGGCAGCAAAAGTCACTTGCCACCAGGTGACATTTCTACTTGGGCAAATAGAAATGTCATGTCATAGCCTAAAATTCAATGATTATTTTATATCATTTCAGATTTTAGCAAATTGAAGTTTGAGTATACAATACACTTTAATACAGTATCTGTTGTAACTCATGAAAATTTGTTAAATATGGATGGTCCCGAGGGTCCTGTCGTTGAGAGAAGGTGTCCGAAGTGTGGTCACGATAGGATGTCTTATGCTACACTTCAGTTGAGGTCTGCTGATGAAGGACAGACAGTGTTTTATACATGTATATCTTGCAAGTAAGTGTTTTCACATGTTGTGTTATCATTGTTTGGTTATAATAAGTAACATTTTAATTTGTTGGGATTAAATTTTGTGTATATTTTATTTTAAGATTTTAGATTTTTTACAAAATCTTTCTTTTTTAAAAGATAACTTCCGCATTAGAATGTCTGTACATGTCCCATGTGGGATTTAAACCCACAACACTTGACGCAGTAGAAAGCGGTGTGGCGACCACATAAACCACTAGGCCAACTATGAACTATCTAAATGAACTGAAAGAAGTCATAATTTTTTTATAAGCTGTTAATGTTTAAGATACTATATATTACTGAGCTTTTATCTACAGCTCTGTCTGCATATTTCTTGGTTATTTTGGTAACGAATAGCCTTTGTCCTTCCAGAAGGATCAGGGTATCTGCATGTCAAATTTCATTGAAATAAGTGCAATAATTTAGTCATGAAAGTGTAACTGACAGACACACAGACAGATTACTTTCGAATTTATTATATTAACTAGCTGCGTCCTGCGGTGTAACCCGTAGACATTGTTGTGCCTTTACAACCGCAGGTAACATCTTGGGACAAAAGCTAGCGTAAAAAAGTAGACTAAGTTACTCCTTATTACATCAGCCATCTGCCAGTGAAAGTTCCGTCAAAATCGGTCCAGCCATTACAGGTATTAGCTGTAACAAACCGAGAGACATACCGACAGACAAAAATTGAAAAAAAAATTTGTTATATGTACTGTGTATACATACAACGCATTTAGGTAGTAAAAAGCTGTTATATTAATATTACAAACAGACAATCCAATTAAATCCAATTTTATTTATTTGTATATATATATATATATATATATAGATAATATGGATGATTAATAAGTACAAAATAAACTGTTTATGCTGAATAATAAAACTACTTGATTACTTGGATTATGAAGTAAAAGGTTTTACACCTTGTATAATATTGTTTTATTTTTTCAGATACAAGGAGACAGAAAATTCATGAAGAAAGTTAAAAATTACTTTATATTTAATTAAGTTATTGATGTTAAGTAAATTAATATAACAATTTATTGTTTTAATTCTTATTTATTTTCTTTGGATCTACTAATGATAACTATGTCATAGGCTATGACATAGTTCTCATTTGCTTGAAGAACAGTCCCCTATGACTCATAGGGGACTGTTCAAACTCAAGAAATACCTTGAAACAAGTATCTTAAATACTTTTCATAGTCTTATGGTAAAAATAACCATTTTCGTCGAAATATAATTTAATAGTATTTAAAGGTAATTGTTCCAAAAATATATATATTGCACATGACATTATGACAAAAAAAATATTACATATACATATTAAGTTTATTTTCAAAAATTATTTTAATAACTTATTTTATTATTTAGAAAGTGTAGTTTGCTCCCTTTGTCGGTTCTTACGTCATTCATGGGATAAATATGGGTGGTGATTCTCCATATATTAAATCTGCCAGAACACAGGCAGTGCCTGTCCATAAATAATAACTAACATAATGTTACGAAGAAAGAATATTCCAGATGAAAACTCGCCAAAGCTTACCTTCGTGAAAGTTCTAGTTGGTTTCTTTAGGCACAGAATAATGAACCTTACGGTAATTTTCATTAGATCAAAAATGGATTGACTGTCGCGTGACATTGAACACACGCAACAATAATAATAATATAATCATTTACTATAAATATTAAATATATAAACTTGAGATTTGACATTACATTTAATACACAGTATACATTGTATAGGTACTGCACAACAAGACTGCTTCGGTGGCGCAGTGCTAGTGAGGTCTCGGGTTCAAATCCTGGGTTGGACCAAAAGGTTGTGTGATCTACAAATATTTGTTTCGGCGTTTGGGTGTTTTCTATGTATAACATGTATGTTTTTAAAAAAAAAACAGTAAATATGTATTCATATCAGTTGTCTAGTACACATAACACAAGCTCTGCTTAGCTTGGGACTAGATGGCGTTGTGTGTATAGATGTACGGCATATTTATTTATTATTATTTATAACACTACATTTCCAAATTTGCCTAGAGTAAAAGGTTACCAATGAAAAAGAGGTAAAGAGGGCTCTGACTTCCCGTTAACATTTTTTTTATGAATGGCAAAGTGACTCTATTCTATCCGGTGCAAAGCATGAGCAGAATCCCAGAATGGTGGTCACCATACTCTTTGTGAATGCACACTATGCAACAATGCAGCATGGTGACCTACACTATAGTGGCCTATTGAGATGATTCTGTATTGGCCATTTAGATGGAGCTATGGACGTGTCACTGACCTACTCTACCAAAGCAATAGTATAGCGTAGAAAGGAATGTAGAGAACTAATTCGTTCTCTACATTCCTTACATTGTCATTATACCAACTACTTTACATTTACTACAACTTTTCTATTTACCAGGTTAAGGACCTGTATTACGTAACTGGGTTCAAAATTATAGTCGGCAAAAGTAGACGTTTTATACCCCTTCTGTCGATACTAAATAACCGGATGATAATGATGGTGTACTTTTGGCTTACAACGATCAGGGCAGCCAGTGTTAACAAACACCAGCAAACTACTCAGGAGATATACCTAGTGCAAAATTGATTGACGGTTATCCGAATCAATCGAGGAGTGATAAAGCGCAGTACCGTTAGTTTTAGTGCTCTCCGAGGCTCAAGGAGGACCTCAAGTTCCAAGCTGCGGGTTGTTTTTAAGCATTTCTATTAAAAAAACTAACACTTTTTTGGTTGGACCCGAGACCTCTAGATCGGCAGCTGCATACGCTAACCGCTAGACCAACAAGGTAGGCTTACCAATATCCTTATTTGTTAACAAAATACAGTATTATACTTAATGGTACTAGACAGTTCTCATTTCAGCAAAAATCTTTTGCGCTTTATATTATAACTAGCCGACCCACGCAACCTGGTTTGCGTCTTCTATTGTGCTGTAGCGTGAAAATTTTCCCCCGTTTTTGAAACATTCTTCATTGGTGCTCCGCTCCTATTAGTATTAGCGTGATGATATATAGCCTATAGCCCTCCTCGATAAATGAACTATCCAACACTGAAAGAATTTTTCAAATCGGACCAGCGGTTCCTGAGACTAGGCCGTTCAAACAAACAAACAAACTCTTCAGCTTTATTATATTAGTATACGAGTATATAAAATTCTCGTGTCACAATGTTAGTTACCATACTCCTCCGAAACGGCTTGATCAATTCTCATGAAATTTAGTGTGCATATTGGGTAGGTCTGAGAATCGGACAACATCTATTTTTCATCCCCCTAAATGTTAAGGGTAGTTCACCCCTATTTTTTTTTTTTTGATAATTTTTATTATTTTTATTTTTTATGATACAACATTAGAAAATACATACAACCCTGAATTTTCAACCTTCTACGATCAATCTCTATTTTTCCATCGCAATTTTTATTGACCCACCCCTAAAATATATATTCCTTTTTATGGTAAAGCGACGTTTGTCGGGTCAGCTAGCAATAGTATAGATAATAGACATCCTTTAGCTGTTGCTTTCCAAAATAAAAAAATGCACATTGCGTAATTCCGTTTAGTGAGTCAGGAGAAAACGTTGAATTTGTCGTGAAATGCAATAATTAGAAAGTTTTATTGGTGCTGTGTTGATGAATATATGTAAAATTTATATTTAATAAGATCGTATCACAGCATACGGGTGTTTGACCCCTAGTAATGAAAGCAATGACGCTGTCTTGACTTTTATGAGCTTTACTTGTAAATTACTTATTACGAATCATGTAAACACATCTTAGCAGTCGAGAGAGCGAGCGAGCGAGAGCTTTATTAAAGAACAACGCGTTTTAAGTGTGAAAACATTATTATATATGTACAAATATGTTCACTGGTGGTTTGGTAATGAATCTTGTGTTCGAATTAAAGTATTATTTTTAAAGTTCGAGTGTTTATCGGCATGTATTGTGTGAGATAGATCAAAACAATGTACTGAAAAACATAAAAACACCCACCTATAGATACACCCATGGTCTATAATATTTTTTTTATTAATCATAAAAAACATAATTGTTTCATTCAATCATTTTTCTAGTTTTGTTACTATGAGTTCTTAGATATTAAGTTTGTTTAATTTCTTAACGGTGTGTGTCTTCTGTAGAAGTATAATGTGGTTATCGTTATAACAAAATTAAAGCAACAAAGCTGTAAAATTAAGCTAGAAATTATCTTAAGCCGTTTTTTACAATAATCTTAAAATAGTTTTTTCTCTAACCAACTTTCACTTCACTACCAAAAGATCATGTAACTTGACGCAATGTCTAGACACGTTTACGTATCATTTGATTTTTAACGCACTAAGTTATTAGGCAATGAGACTTCTTTTTTTTTCCCGTGCGGAAATCCCCTCGGATACCACTCTGGTGGCATGTCGGACCTGAACCGACTAAAACCGCACGCCGTCTCAGGTACTAGAAGCCGGGGAACCAGGTGCACCCTAGTAAGGAAAACCTTGGAACCCCGAAGGCAATTAGACTCCTTATCAATGACTCTATGTACTTTTCTTTTTTTATTCGACAAGTTATCGAGTTTAATTTAAAAAATAATGTGCTATCAAGTAAAAGTTTAAAATGTTTTATATAACGTTTTATCGACATAATTATCGAATGCTGAAACGCGGATGCTGTAGACATGGTTCTCAACACCAATCTTGTCCACACGCTATTTATTCAAGCTACAGGTGAAACTTACAGTTTCACATTCAGCACGCAGTACCACTGAAGTAGCTATGCATTTTTTTCATAAATTAGAAAGAGACAATTGTACCACACAGCCTTGGGAAAAAGAGAAAGGTGATGAAATTTGATCGAGAGCGTCGTGAAGTCGAGATGAGGCGGTAATTAATTTGATCAGTACATTGCTTACGTATAAATAGTGATGTTGGGTGTTCGATAGATAGAAATTTGTGGAAGTACTTTTATAATAAAACAATCTTTAGATTAAGTACCTAAATGTATCAGAATGCTGCAACCATTAAAAGTAGCAGTTCCCTGTTAACCCCAACAAATGTTATTTTTGTAAAGTTGCTATACAACCACAGAGTGGCACCTAGGAAGTCTAGACTTATTTTCCTCTAATACTCAATGTCAAAAAGGGAAAATTAAATTTTAATAGGTAGGTGTATAGGTAATTAGGTGTTGTGACGCCAGCTGAACTAATAGAACTAATTGACGACCACTCTCTAGATTACGGTCGTCGACGTGTAGCCAACCAAGTTTTCCAAAGTATCGATATCGATGATACCTTCCACCTGTCACTAAACGCGGGGGCCGGGCGGCAGGTGCAAGCCAGACGCGGCGGCGCGTCAGTCTCTCGCGGCCATCGCATCGAACACACGTCGCGCGCACCCCAGTACGACACTATTATCGACACGTGCGTGGCGCAACCCTAACTTGTTGTTCTAAATTTGAATTGTGTTGTGTGGACTGTGTAAGGGTGGGATTAGAAAACTATATCATACCGGTAAGTTATTTAAGAAAAGAAACGTTCATCAATTCGGAACGGTATTTGGGCTATGTTTTGGTTTCAGTGTGATAATTCAGAAATGCGTTACCAATTGGTACAATAACGTGTTTTGAATGTTGGCAACAGTGAAAATGCGCTTTTCGCTTTATTTGAAAGTATGTCAGTGTGTTAGCATTTTGTTGGATGAATAAAAAGTTTCACGTAATTCTATTATCTATACTTTCATATGAGTCGTGCGAAAATTTGGCGTATAACGTTTAGATATTAATATTACAATCGATTAATTCATCCCAGATTCGTCGTATCACAAAACATCGTACACGCAAACGTACACTCGCGTTGTATAAATTTATTACACGAATATTTATTAAGACTGCATTTTGCAGCGGAAAGTTGTGTTTTGTAAGCGATAAAAGATAAGACTGACAAGGGGAAAACATGGCACGTTAAAAGCCGCATACAAAAGACATCAACGCGCCACGCATGCGCAAACGCCGTGCCGGTGTCTGTGTAAGTAGCTTCATGTACAGTTTTGTACACAAGTTTAGAACATGAGAACAGTACGACTTAGTTATTTAATTTGAGAAAACCTTTATAGTCATAATTCTTGGTCGGAATATTACGAATATTACGTCGCTTAACTGTGGAGCGAATTTCTAACAGAATTCACGAAAACGATTCTGATTTCTTTATAAAACGAATATGTTAGTTCTCACATATTACAGACTCAATCGAAAGTTATAATAAAGTCGTGGGCTTACTAGATCTGTTTCTTTACAAGCTGATGGCACAAACATCCTTGAAAAAAGCAATACCAGTTTTCCCTACATTTTCTTATTTTTCGTATAAAATGTTACGATGCGTTGAAATCTTATTAGGAATATTATTAACATTAAAAAGCAAGTTATACGAATGACTACAGTTCAATGCTAAAAACAGTATTTAATAAACTACTATCAAACTCGAAAGTTTGAAGAAATGATGTCTGTTGAAAATCCGCACAGGAATAGAATAAATAGAATAACTATCTTCATTACAAAACCGACTTTAACGTAAATTGCGTGCAGTTAGGTTTTCAGTTATACAGACGATGAGGTCGCTGAAGGTATAAAGAGATTTTAACTATAGTACCTTTGCCAGTTTTAATTCAATTTACTGCGTTCTCTAGTATCTATAAGACATTCTATCAGTGGGTACATAAAGTAAAGTAGCCGATATAAAATATAGGAGTGGAATTACGAGTGATTAGAACTTTAAACCTTCAACAAAATAGTGTACATCTACCTCCAGGGTTGGCAACGCGTACGTGACTCTTGATTTATATACCGTTCGTATACCACGACATATACCACGGTAGTCACTTGCTACCAGAATATTCATCTCATGAGGAGGTATGTAATGTATTTAAATATAAGTATATTTTATTTCTTGAATTCGCAATTATTTATTTAAAGTGCATAGTGAGGGAATTAATACCACATTACGTAAAACTATTATACAATTCATTTGAAACCAAATCACGGCAACTCAGCACATACAACATTTAGAAAAAGAAAGTACTCATTCAAAAATTTAATTTGAAATGTAAATTTACTACAATTTCTACAAATTGATTCGGAATTTATTATTCGCAAAATGATTTCACTTTTTCTAAAGATTATAATTTGACGTCTTAAGATTCGAATATGTAAAAGAATGTCTAACAGGATCAAATCGAGAATTCGAAGAAATAATTGTAAAAACTTTGACGTAATTTTATACCTTGTGCTGTAAGCAGTTATTTGAGGTTCTTGACTATTGCTCTCATTTCATATTCCTTACTCCTGATTGGAATTAAATCTTATTTTAAAACCAATATTCTTTAAACTTCAATATTATATTTTAGCTTATAGCAGTCAACTGCAGGACATAAACCTCTCTTATTGCACGCCACTCTGATTGATTCTGGGCATCTCATATCCAGCTCCTGTCAACTGTCTTCATTCGTCACTCCACCTGGCCTGTAGGCATCAATACTATATTAGCTGAGACGTAGTCTCCACTGTTTTCCCCAACGGTTTCCATATAAGGTTCTTCGAAAATGCCTCCGACCAAAGTCTCTTAGGAGAGAGTTAAAATTACAATACTTTTAAGTTATTTCTTAGTCGTACTGTAAATAATCTTCAGCATATAATTCATATACTATAAATTCATATCATTCATAAACTATAAATTTTTACTATAGCCGATAAAACGTTCAAGTGTTGGTCATTCCTTAAAAGGTTCTTAGGTTAACGTTTAGTGTTCATTTTATATAGTGAACAGCAAAACAAATATGATAAAAGATTGACTACAATAATATTAACTGAATTACTAAAGTCGTAAAGTAAATCAGGATGGTTCAACAGACCACGTAGATATTTGCGCATAAAAACTGTATACTAATATTTCTTTTATAATTAAAATGAAGTTGGATTAACTGTAATTTAATATATAATTACAGCTGTATCGTTATACGAAACAACACATTTCATGGTAATATTTTACGCATCTTACACATCTTTGCGATGGAGGATTACGCATGAAATTGATTAAAATAAACGGTTACCTATTAATAAATTAGTAGTGTTGTGGCTTTCACACACATTGAAATAAGAATATAGTTCAGTGTCATCTAGCAACGGCACACCGAATTACGGGAACTATTAGTTCTGCGTCGCGCGATAAATGCTCTCGCTCCGGATTATTATGTCCACAAGTTCTTGTAATCCCACATGGAATAACACTTTGTGTGATCCACAAATTGTTGTTCTAAGTCAGAAATTTCTTTGTGTCCGTTTCATGTATGTTTGTAGGGTCCCCCGCGACAGAGGAATTATAACAAGCGCAGGAGTTGCTTTAAAATACAATTGAGCTTATGTAAAAGATCAATTCAAAAACCAAATTCTTGGAAACAATAAGTTTATATCTGACCAAGATCTGTTGTAATAAAAAACAATAAACTCTTATATATATAAAAATGTTATGTTGGTTTGTGTACGCTTCAAAAACTCAAAAAGTTCTGCACCGATCGAGTTGAAATTTTTTGTGTGTTTTTGTTGAAATTATACTCGTATAATCCGCATCAAGGATTGTTTTTATCTAATTTTTGCATCAGTCACATATCCGCGACCGCGAAAAAACACGAAAAACCGACATAAACGCGGGCGGAGCCGCGGGCAACAGCTAGTAAATTATAAAATTGAAAGATTTTTGTGGAACTTCTTATCAAGAACGTTAACTTGAATTAAAGTTTTTACATTCGATAAACGTTTGGATTATTCAAATTATTTATTTCGTTAACTATCAAGCATCAAAATACAATCTAATGTAATTTATATTCAGGGAAATTGTCATTATTCATGAGAACAGTATATTTTATTACTGCCTATTTTTGTTAAGTAGATAATACGGTCGTCAATTAGTGGGAGAATAATATAAGAAAAAGTAATTATGATTATTATGTGTGGTCGTCTTCACAAGTCTTTTGAAGATAAGTTTCAGTGATTAATCTTTAAAATTAACTTTTCTTTTAAATACATTATTTTTACCGTTAATATTTTTCAGTGTGGTATTATTGTGTTTTTATACTAAATAATTGTATTACAGAAGTTTCAGTCTGTCGTTTGATCTCATTGGTTACTCATAGCGAAATTGTCGCGTTCTTGAATTTTTTTGTTAAAACGATAACCTTTAACACAACTGTGGTCACTTCTGTTATAGATTACTAACAAAAAGGTGATGATATTTTTTTTGTTTCGGACATTTAACAGACAACACCATCTATTCCTAAACTAAGCAGAGCTTATACTATGAGTACTAGACAACTGGTATTAATACATATATACTTTATTTGTAAATACATACATATTAAACATAGTAAATACCCAAACTCTGAAACAAATGTTTGCAAATCATACAAACATTTGGTTCAACCCGAGACCTCAAGCACAGCAGTCGCTACAGCTGCGCCACCGAGGCAGTTATTTGTGTAACACATAAAAAATGTAACGTGTTGAAGATAAGTTACCTGGACGTTAAGTGGATAGTAATCTGTTTTCAAAATGGAAATCCTAGAATATTCTAACAGTATTTTGATTGACCCTACTGTCTTCTTCCTAGATAGTTGCTCCACCTTGGCATATCTTATTATATATATATATATATATTTATAGCTTATTCTATATCTGCATATTCCGTCATTCGTGTTTCTTTCTTTATTTTATAGATTAAAGAAAAAGACTAATACTGAGCTAGGTATCAATTTTGTGTCGTGGGGACTTTACACGCATACATAAAACGAATGCAAAGAACAGTCACATACAGAAAAACAATTTGTGGATCACACAAAGTGTGGTCTCATGTGGGATTTGGACCCACAGCACTTGACAAAGTCGCAATTATTTGTAAGTCAATTAAGTATAAACATAATGAGAATCAGCGAAATTTATTGGCAATACGACAATAATTTTTTTAGATACGAAACCTTTTGATTGCCCCTATTTTTGAACTTTACCTATATAAGGATAACTATATTTAATGTTATATATAATTTTCCTTATGTTAAGTTTAATGCGAAAAACCGAGTGTCGAACTAAGTGGCGTGCACTTGGAGAGGCCTATATTCAGCAGTGAACTGAGTCTAATTTTAAAAGTAAAATAAATTTTGTAAAAGAAATCCTTACAGCTGTTTCACAAATAAAACCGTAAACAACATTAGCCTGTACGTAATCTCTAGACATTACTATTAACACATATATCAAGTCATAAAACAAGCTCTCGCTTGCATAGGTTGTTGCTGTGGTTCAATTTGGTTCTGTATATAAAAAAAAAATAAGTAAAGTAGTGTATTTTATTATAAGTTTTGTATATTTCTCTGTTCGTGTGTATGTTTACTTTTCTCATTAAAGATACATTAATGTGAACATCTCTTGATGTTATTAGAATCCTTTCATCATCTCCAGAGACATATATTTTAAATAAATTAATGTAAACCATCCAACCGATTTGTATTATGTGTCTAACTCCTATTTGGATATAAACTCGGGTTTTAATGATACACATAAGTACCCACATCTCTTATTCAGGCGGCTTACATACAAATACAGCAATTATTACCCGGAGATACTAAATAACAATATATTTTATAAATACAAGGAAAGTATAAAGAAAAAGGCAATTTTCTGTTCAGCCTAATGATGTCCTTGTATTGATAGTTTCTTTGCGACAGTTTCGAATGTATAATCTAATACCTTTAAACGAGTACTATTTGTATTTATATCTGAATCTCAGAAACGGCTCCAACGATTTTCATGAAATTTAGTATACAGGGGTTTCGGAGCGATAAATCGATCTAGTTAAGATTCATGTTTAGAAAATTTACCAAAATAAAAATACCGGTCATTGTGTATAATAAGTGAAAGTAGTTAAATATCCTTAAATTATACAGAATGAGAATGCATAATAACTGTAGATTAAAACAATGTAAACAACCAATCAATGCGTTACAAAGTACATGTATAATGACAAAACGTTTCATTTACCACAGAACCCTAAGTATTGCGGTTCGTGCGCTAGCGGAATTCTGTAAAATCATGATTAATTTATTAATGTTATACTGCTCATCTTGGCTCTCTCCTCTAAACAGGGCTTACGCTTCGCTGCTCAGAGAAGTGGATCCTCTTTGGCTGTTTAACAGTATTGTGTATAATCATTGGACACTTGGAGAATGATCTATTACGGTGCAATATTTTAGTTTACATATTTTAGCTCGTAAGTGTATAATATGAAAGTTGAATTATTAAGTAAATACTTTCATTTAAAATTGCTAATAAAGTCAACATCGACCTTGAAACTAGTATGACCTACTTGTATTTTAAATAGACGTTCGACGTCATTGTATTATACACAAATACTTACATTGGAAGTAATGTAGGTATTTGTGTATGGGTAATAAGTAACATTTGTTAAATGTCTCTTCCTAGAAATATTACCTTTAATTTGATTTTCAATGTCCTTTTCTTTGATACTCGTACATATATGCAAAACTGAAATGTTTGCTAAATTGTAGGAAAATGAGGAGCAAATACGTTTTCACAATTAATTAATTAATAAGAATGTATATCTCGGCTAGTAACTTTGTTGTCCACTTTTTGTATCCAAGTTAACTTTCGGACGGAGTTTCTTTTCGGACATCTTACACACAACGCCATCTAGTTCCGAACTAAGCAGAGCTTGTATTATGTATATGAGACAACTGATATGAACCTTATATAGACTTTTTTTCCATTACTGTCTACATTCTAGAGAAGTATTTTAATGACATCTACTGTAGAATATGTTGTTTAAGTATATTGTTTATCTACTTGCACCTTGTGGCACACTGTCTCGCCATCAGCTGATCTCCACAACGGAAATAAAAAAAAAGTATAATAAAGATAACCTGAAAAAAGCTCTACACAAATTTTACGTTCATACATATTAATACAAGACACGCAAACATTTCACAACACCATTTCGTTTCACAAACAGTAAGCGCTACCGTTCGTACTGTGTCAGTTCATACGAAAGAACGGGAACTCACAATAATTAGTTAGCACCGTACTAAATAGATTCATGTTGTATAACTTATGCGTGTATTAGCTTTTGTCCGCGGTTTTGCACGTGTCTATATCGCTTATCGCAGTTAAGAGTAGACTATGTCTTTTTCAAGAACCATAGTATCTCTTTACCAAATTTCATTTAAAAGGGGGCACGATTTAGCCGTGAAAGCGTAATAAACGAACGGGTTAATTTCCTTCATTTGATGGTAGAATCATTAGCGGTTTTTGCTTTACGCTTTTTATTGATTATGTAAATTTAACATTGAGGATAATTTTCACAGTTAGTATATATATATACACGTTAAAGTTTATTGGCTTTAGTAGCAGTTGGTATTCACTAATTATTCACGATATACTGATAATATACATACAAATAAACATACATAAATTAGAAACTACGAGTAGCATGAGCAAATAAAAAAAAAATTGACTGTTAGAGCCCCCGCAGAACAAATTTGATCGGGTTGGCTATTAGATCACTATACATCTTTACATTATATATTTACTTTACATTAGATAAAGAAACTACCTAAACTATCGGTCGATCGAAAATTTGCAGTTTACGGGAGCTCTGAGGGATATCTTTATTATTGCCCAGAAAATTTTGTATTTTGTAGTTTTGTAATAATACAAACTACTACACAAGTAGTAATAATTTTTCTGAGTGGGAATCGAATCACGACTTCTGGCTTGGGATTCAGGATTAATAACATTTAAGTCAATAGGTCCGTCGTATGTTATATGTAGTTACTGTCGTGTACGTACATCATAAGTAGAGTTTATCTGAGATAGTTTGTACTAGAGTAACTTGACTAACAAAATTGACTACCATCAGCCATTGGCCCAAATTGATGGTCACTTCCCCAGGACAGAGGATTTTCTCTTCATGTGCAGTACCTAAAAACATATCTGCTTCATTACTTTTCTTAAAGAACACCTCCTCATTTGTAATTCTTTTAGATCTGAGACTTTTTCTTTAAACTGACCGTAAGGTTTTTTTTTTCTACTTCGTCACTTTAATAATATTATTATTAAAGTGACGAAGGAGAAAAGTGAACGTGTGTTATTATTATTCATTCAGAGAGAAAGTTTTTATGGCACTGGCAAATTTGTAGTAAATTTACAATCTCACCGACCAAGTTGGAAATAGATTAATAACCTATAGCTTATAGTCCTGAAACTAAACACCTATTTTATTTAGATTAGCAATAATACTAATCCTTCGAACCAGATTTCCTCGTTCATTGGAGAACTTTATAAATAAACTTTAATTCTATTATGTGTTACTATCAACATCTCACAGACAATAGTCGAAGAAATGAGAAATCTTATTATATTAGTGATAATGTCAATCGAAAGCCAACACTACTTAATAATGACAAGATTTGTTAGAAAATAATCTCAGGTAGAACTCGTACAAACGAGACCAATTTTGTACTTACAATTGACACAAATAAAGCATTTCTCCGTCGTAGTAGCAGACGCTAATAAGACGAATCATAACAAAATAATCTCAGAGCAAGTGGCCGTCTAATTTTGTTGAATTTGTCGCAGAAACGTGTCGCAGTACGATCTCGACCATATACGAAGCACGTAAGTTGCTCACAGCAAATGTACCGTACGATTTCGTAACTTAAGAAGGCATAGACATGGCAATATGTTACGTGTTTTATGATGTGAAAATATCCGATAAGGGAGTTTATAGTGGGCACACATTAAGTATATTTCTAAGCACCTTTAAGGTATTTGCATTGCCTACCTGTCTGCTATTTATGAGCACTTTTGAACTTAAATGTTCGATTGAGGCTTAAACGAATGTAAAGAGTATCGTAAAAGTAAATATTAACTAGAATTTGTTGCTATTTTATTAGCATCTGTACATTTATTTGAAAAACCATTATTTGTCGACATATTCAAATATAAGAAATTAATGTGGATGTGGTAATCGACTCTAAAGTAAAATTTCATTTTACTTAAATTTTTGACCAAAGTGGCTTTTAAATGCCGATAATTTAAGAAGTGGAAGTTCTTAATTCACACTACGTTAAACACAAATATACTAATTTAAAATTATTTTAAGGTAGATTGAATATCGCAAAAAGGTACATATAAAGTAGTTAGCACTTCGATAATTGCGAAGTGTGTTATTAGGTACAACTTGAAACATCAAAATTATTTATTTATTTATTTATTAAAACTTCCTGCAAACATGTTGCACAAGGCGGACTTAATGCCAAAGGCATTTTCTTCCAGACAAACCTTTGGGTGTTGCGAAGTTATTTGTGGCAGGTGTGTGTTTATACGACACGAGAGACTAAATAAAATTAATTAATTTATAATATCTAAATACAATTAAATCAAGTACCTCAAAGTTTTCAGTTACTTTTTAATTTGTTTGGATATCTACTCCTCTCTTGAATGATGTTTTAAAAGTAATTTAAAGTTATAGCCACGTGCCGTGTCTACCGCGTTTCAAGTCCATCTGTCCAGCGGAGCAAGACATTTGAAATTAAAAATATAACGGCAGAGTGATCTTATAAACAATTGTTCCGATTTTCCTCGGACATTAATGCAAGATCGCTCTCATTATCAAATGGAGTGCTCTTTACGATTATGCTTGTGAGATTACTTAAAGTATGAATTAAAGTTACCAGTACGTTGATTCAAAACACATTCATATGTGTGTATTTTACCTCTCAGTCTTTATAACATTGTACACAATTAAATGAACGACTTATATATAAAATAGTAATAACTATGTAAGTATGTGTAAGGACGTATGTTAGTTTTACTGTATAATTAATATATATATGTATGTGTGATACATAACAAATAATCAAAATGCATCCACTGCCTATTTTCTCTGCGTCACCCAAAGGTTGACTGGTAGAGAATGCCTTAGGTATTAAGTTCCCCAATGCACCTAAAGTATTTATACACAAATAAAATAATAATACGTTCCAGAAGAGATTGATGACTGCATTGTTTACATAAAAATGATTTTATACAAACACAATACCGCATTCAACAAACGTAGGAATTCTCGTGTCAAAGCTACAGAATCCACAAGTAATACGCCCATAATTTGGGGACACATGAATAATGTATGTTCATCCATATAACTGTAAAATGACAATGCTCTTGGACCTCTTGCTTCCACACGATCGATTGAAAGAGACGTGAAATATATACTAATAGTGTATTTGGTATCGGCGTTCATGACTTTGATGTTTTTCATAGTGTTTTACTTAAATAGAAATGTTGTGTAGTTACGAGTATTTCGCTTGATAAGAAAATCAAAAAGACAGTTCTACATTAAATAGAATAATTTAATGAAACTGAATTGTAAACTGATTTTATTGGAACGCCATATTGATTTTCAAATTAAGTTTTCTAATTTTAAAAGATCGAAAAACCATTATTTTACATATTCTTGTGATGCCTCTGGTGTTGCGGGTGTCCATGGGCGGCGGTAATCGCTTACCACCAGGCCATACGTCTACTCGTTGGCATCTATTCATTTAAAAAAAATCAGAAAAGATTTTATAGTGCTCTAGCTTTTGCCCGCGGCTCTGCTCCGCTGTGTTATCGTGGTAAAAAAAAACCTATGGCCTTCCTCGAGAATCAAAGCATCGTCATGCCAAATTGAAATCGGTGCAGTGGTTTAGCCGTAAAAGCGTAATAGACAGACTGTCTGACAGACAGTGTTGCTTTCGAATTTATAATATCAAATTTTTTGCTCATATATTTAGACGCGCGAGATATATATGTCCTCTAAATTTCATAATCGCACCTCAAACAACTATTTAAATATTAACGTCAAAAAATGCTCATTTATATCACTGACAAACCTATATCAAAATTCTAACCCTGTGCCAGATTATCTAGAAAGTCGGACTTTAGGCTTCAAAATCTTATCCAAGTTCAAGAAGAAATACTATTTTAAGTTGTTGTCAAATATTTTATGTTGTTATAAATAAATTTCAGGACTGGCCATTGAACTTGGCAATTATTTAGATCCCACTTCTTTTGTCGTTGAAGGGAAAAACCAAGGCATATATCATAATACTGAACTTGGTTCTCATTTTATGTTTATGTTTTGATGGGATTCTACTGTTCCCGTGTAGCTTGATACAGTTGTTTTCAAAAAAAATATGTTTTTGGTTTAAAAGTATTATATTATCATTCTGTAATTAAATACACAAACTACGTACAGTTTTGTAAGTTTCACAATACCTGCAACGTTATTTTAACCGTGTACCTAAAATTCTTTTCCCATTTCAATTTATAAATACCATCATAAAACTAAAATAATGTCTGTATGTTGCCACATCCTTGAAATAACAAAGGAAACGATAAAATAAATGCCTGACGGGAATAGCGTTAAATTTACTTTTTACACCTTTGTCTGATCTCTAGCCATGCAATTTTATTTAACAACCTTCTTTCAACGAATAGTGAAAAACCAGATAACAAATAAATGTATCTTCCCACACCTCTCCTTAAATGCTAGATCGAATCATTTATATCTGTAGTGTCTTCACGGTATTGCGGTCGGACTCTTTGGTGTCGAGCCTATTTCGTCTCCATTGTCTTTTGTTATTTTGACGGATAAGTTTATTTTATGAGAGAAACAACAGCAAGGAGATCGTTTCTTGTTTTTAAAAAAACATTCTCCATTTCGGTTCACTCATATTTGTTATCATGAATTTCTTCATAAACACTTGAAGACTAGAAGGCTTAAGAATTGAAGACTATACTTGACATTGGCAGGTAGTGAAATAACTAATATTTTTCGGCTGCCTGCCATCTCTCAAAAGAAAATTATAACGCGCAGGTTCGTTATAAGGCGTAGGTTCGGCCTCACATGGAAGACTGTCCTCATCTTTGGGCAGGGGCACCCCAATACCAGCTCCTCCCTCTGGACCGCATTCAGCGGAGGGCGACTCGTATCGTTGCCAGGATCTTCCAATTCGTCTAGACTCTCTGGCATTGCGTAGAGATGTGGCTTCACAGTGCATCTTCTACCGCATTTACCATGGGGAGTGCTCCGAGGAATTGTTCGGATTGATCCCTGTCGCATCTTTCCGCCATCGTCCTATGCGACAGAAATTTCATCCCCATCATCTAGATGATTGGCAGTTCACAACTGTGCGATTTTCCCGAAACTTCCTGCCGCGCACAGCAAAACTGTGGAATGAGCTGTCGCCTGCGGTGTTCCCGGAACAATCCGACCTTCAAACCTTCACGAAAAGCGTACTCCTTCCTAAAAGGCCCGCAACGCACTTGTAACGCCTCTGTTGTTGCGGGTGTCCATGGGCGGCGGTAATCGCTTACCATCAGGCGATACGTCTGCTCGTTTGCCCGCTATATAATAAAAAAAAGAAGAAGAAAAGAGGGTAGCATTTTAAAAATATATTCTTTTATTTCACATCAAAGTTTTTAGTTATTCAAAATATGAAAAATGTAAGGCTGCTGTTGGATTTCATTCCTTGTATCTTTCTAAGCACTTTGTCTAACATGTATAAATAGTACTAACTAAACGGTACTTTGTATTTTGGGGCTGGTGAGTATGCAATAAAATGTATTGGCGGGACCTTATTATTTCTTAAAGAAGCCTGTGTTGGTTTTTTGATATATTTACAACTATTTGGAGATGATGATCTCTATTATGAAGATATTTTTATTAAAGTAACAAAACCATATTTTATCTGTAATTCATTTATTTTTAGGTTGTGTAATTCTTTTGTTTATACAAAAGAAAAAACTAAGTTGTTTGCGATAATAGTTAAGTGGATATATCTTTTAAATTTTATTCGTTTTAAAAAAAAATGCTTTAAAATGTAGTATACAATTATACGAGCTCGTAGCTATTACTATTGAAGTTTATTCATTGAATAATTTGGTGTGCTTGATTAATATCTTAATCGTAGAAAATGCATCGATAAACATATATAGTCTATGGAACCGAAACCTTGTAATTTTGCTAATGGCTTACTTATATGTATTAAGAAATTAATCAAAACTTATGAAATATAGAAATCAATAATGTTTTAATTAAAATTTAGTAGGTTTAATGAAAGCGATATTAATCAAATGCGTCATAGTCTGTGGGAACATCACTTCTCTTCGCTTGCGATTGATTGAAAGAAAGCAGAATTGATAAAAAATCATGATATAATATAAAAACTTTTGTTAGATCAATTAATACTTTTATATCCATAGTTTTTCTTTGTAATTTATTGTTCATGAGTTATTAATTTAGAAAGAAAGTATTACTTTCTTTATCTTCGTCATGATAATTAAATAAGCTGTAATATTTTTTTCGTGGGAGAGCCACGCTTCGGCATTAATGGGCCGGCTCGACCGAAGTGATACCACGGCCTCACAGAAAACCGGTGTGAAATAGCGCTTGCGCTGTGTTTCACCGAGTGAGTGAGGATACCGGAGGACCGTACCTCAACCCCTCCCCCATTCCCTCTGCCCATCAACCAAAGGTCGGCAATGCACTTGAGACGCTTTTGATGTTGCGGGTGTCCATGGGCGGCGGTAATCGCTTACCATCAGGTGATTAAATTAAAGCTAGTTAAATATATAAACTATCCTCTAGAATCACTCTCTTCAAGTTGCGTAGTTTGAAAGACTTTAGCGTACATGAAAAGCTTTACTTTTTTGTATACTTTGTAAAGATAATTATAGAAATCGGTGAAAAAATAGTGTAGATATCGAGTAATATTCATACAACCCGTCGGAAATATCTGGGAACCTGGCTTAATAACGTCATGCCAACTAGAGAGTTAATATTTCACTGAACAGAGTTATGTATGTTAAGTAACAATATGGATTATGTTAAGGATTTAAATGCTTGACAATATACAAATACAATACATACACGTTTCTATAACATGCTAATTGTATTATATTACAAAAGAGTTCTATTTTGAACCACTAATGTTACAGCTATACTACTACTTTTATGCTTAAAATATTGAATGGCAAAGCTAATTTGAAGCGTATCATTTCATTAAGCAATGATCTTTGTTGGTAGTTTAATGGTCTATTACTCAAACTATGATAAATTATTGTTAATTTATCGTATAAATTGAGAGTCGTTTATTTGTTTGTGTATAGTTACTTTTAAACTAATAAGACATCCATAACACTTTAAATACAATTACATATACACTAACGTCCTTACCCTTGCAAGGACAATCCTACTTACGTACCTAATTGCGAGCAAGTCTATTGCCGTCTACTGAGCAAATATATTTCATATATTAGGTCTTTACCTATGAAATTGCCGTTTTGTATGCAATAAGTGAAAGTACTTATTTTTTCAAACTTTTTTGTTTCTGTTATTCGAAGTAATCACCCATGCAATCGACGCATCTTTGCCAACGCATTGGCAGTTTATTGATGCCCTTCTTGTAAAAATCAGCTGGACGGGAGGCAACAAACTCTTCAAAGGCATTTTGTACTGCCTCTCGGGAATTGATTTTTTTACCCACTAAAAAGTTGTCTAAATTTTGGAAAAAGTAATAGTCGGTAGGTGCAAGGTCTGGTGAGTATGGCGGATGAGGGAGAGCTTCCAACCCCAGCTCTTGCAGCTTGGAGACTGTCTGTTGCGCAGTATGGGGTCGCGCGTTGTCGTGAAGGAGCAGTGGGGACGACCGATTGACCAAAGCTGGTTGCAGATGTGCAAGCTTCTCCATCATTCTCTCCAGTTTTTCACAGTTCACATTTGCATTAATGCTCATGCCGTTTTGTAAAAAGCTGTGGTGAATCACACCCGCACTAGACCACCAAACAGTGACCATCACCTTTTTAGGGGTCATTTTTGGTTTAGGGCATTGCTTTGGTGCTGAACCAGGGTCTAACCAACTTGCTGAGTGCTTTCGATTGTCGAACAGAATCCATTTTTCGTCGCACGTAACTATTCGTTTCAAAATTCCTTCATTTCTTTGCCTGTTGAGCAGCGAAAGGCAGGTCTCGACGCGTACGTTGCGATCGTTAAAGTCGTGGGGCACCCATCTATCAAGCTTTTTTACCTTGCCAATTTGTCGCAAATGGATCAATATTGTTTTGATGCTTACATTAAAAGCTGCTGCTAGCTCAGCTGTAGATTGAATTTCGTCAGCTTCCACAATCGCCTTTAATTCATTATTGTTAACCAGTCTCCGGACGACCACGAGCTTCATTTTTCAAGTCAAAATTTCCAGAACGGAACCGGGAAAACCAATAAAGGGTTGTGCGTTCATTTGTACAGTTCTCTCCGTAAACGTTTTTGATGTTACGTGCCGTTTGTGTCGCGTTGGTGCCACGACGGAACTCATATTCCATAATTACACGAATTTTTAAAGTATCGATTATGACGAAAAATGTTCAAATGTAATGAAAATACAACGCTAATCAAAAAACAAAAAACTGAGTTTGTAAATAGAATGTCATGGTTTTAAAACAAAATTAATTCGAATTTGGAATACAGAGCCATTACAAACTTTTTTTTATTTGAAATGACCAGTACTGAAGAAACGCAATTTCATAGGTAAAGACCTATTATAATGACTAGTATTATGTTTAGTACTAATGAGTCAAAAACTAAGTATATTTGTATATTAAATAAGACCTTTTAAATCGAAGGAAGGCTAGGCATTTAAAATAACTTGTAAGAATTAAAATTCAATCACTAGAGACCTTATTACTATAGATCATTTTCTTTGTTTCAATTGAATATTAAAACCACTGTCAATAGTTACGCCAAACACTAGGGCCGTTGCCTAATTATGTCAAAAACGAAAAGGAAGTCGGTAATTGAAAATGGCATAACATTCTTTTAACAGTAATATAATAACATATCAGCTTATCTATTACAAAGCATTACTTCTTAAATAGACAGACTCAATGTCATACATGTTACTACCATAATTAGCCCGAGGCGGTCGTTACATACCCGATTTAAATAGATACTTCATTCTTCTTATCGATAGAAGCGAGTACCTCAATTTGAGATAGATACGGAGATCATTAAAGCTGGTTATTACCGAAGATTGTACCTCAAAGCTCTTGTAACGAAGCTCCACCTCCGAGCCGTTATCCGATTTTGATCTCTTCTTATTGGTTCTAAGGTTTCTATTAGAAAGCGGTGAGTAACACCCAGGTGTGTGTTGAAAAAAAGAATAAAATGAGATATGATGATTAAAATTTTTTTCGTCAGTTCTTTGAACGAATTTTTACTAGTTATAAGTAGGTACGATAATATACGAGCAGGTGTTAAATATATACTACGTATGTATAACATAACTTTATTGTACGTTTTGTGTTGATGAGTAGATCGATTCGTTAATTATACTATATGTAGGATGCTTTGACCGAATATCAATAGTATTAAGAAAAAAAAATGTGTGCGTGTACTAGCGCACACTCGTAAGAAGTGAAACTTCTTTATGACGTTATTTTTCAAAAAATAAATATCATATGTCGACGTAAGGTATAATGACAAAAGACTTATAAACCAGCAATATTCGTGACAATTCTTATTTCAAGTGCAATAAAAGTTAAGGAGCGAGACCTGAGTAAATATTTCGCGATCTGTGGTGTGAATGAAGTAAGTTTGTGGAATGTGATGTGTGTAGTTATTTACATTGTGGACTAAATAAAATAATATTGTTTGTAATGTGATATTTCATTGTAGTATTAATTTGGTCCTGTTTGTGTTTGAAAATGTTTTTTGTTTTATTTTATAAATTTGACGCGTAACGTAACGGATAAATGTTACACGTAACGTAACGGATAAATGTTACGCGTAACGAAAAAATGTTACACAAAATTTTTTGACAACCCCGATAAAGAAGTTTCACTTCAAAAACTGAACTTATTGAATAATTCCGAACATTTCTTAAGATCAAGGCCAACTTCAAAAATTAGGCCATTCTTTATGTTCACTATAACTACACTCTAATTGCAATAACGCTATTAAGTAATAATTTTAGTGTTTATTACTCTAGAATTCTGTTCTTGTCTTTCTATTTCGTAATTTCATGTACTATGCCCTGAGAATCTAAGGTAACTTACTTGATACTAATGTCATCAAACATAAACGTTATTAAATTTCAATTCTATGTTACTTTCAACTTTAAATTTATAGGCTTAAAGTTCAATAACGATTATAAATAAGTCTGTTAGTGTTATTACCTCCAGAACTCTGTTGCCTCTTCATTTCATGTGAATTGACTTTATAATAAATGTATTCTGCAGTAGGTATAGTATAAGTGGTATGTGATTTGAAATGATGGCCCAATTCTGGAGTAAGTTTATAGGCTATTTTATATTACATTATAACCCTAAGAATAGATTAGACGGCATAAAACTCAAGTAAAATACGTATCCTTAATGTATGAACATTGAAATTTTTTTTTTTTTTTTTTTTTTTTTTTTATCTTGCAATCGGCTTCACAAGCCTTTAGCAGATTTTTTGAGGAAGATGATATGGCGGTAGAGATTGTTCCTCCAATGAGAAAACTATCTCCTATTAACTAGGGTTTACTAATAAGGTCCCATATGTGTTGCCTTTTCAGCCTTCTACCACTCATCTGTTCAAATTTGTTCACAAGTTCAAACATTGAAATTAATAATAAATTTACTCACTTAAAATAATTAATAGTAACAACGACTGTAATGCGACTACACCTGAAGAATTATATGTATGATAAACTAAGTTATTTAATTAGAATAGATGAAATAGGAAGTACATTATCTTTCTTTTTATAAGACAACTCCCGCATTAGAAATATATACCCTGTGTCGCCGGGTGACTTTACAAACATACATGAAATGGACACAAAGAACACCCGGACTCAAAACAACAATCTGAAAATCACACAAAGTTGCAGTAGAAACCGGCCTAGCCTTTAAACCACTAGTGTGTAATCTATGCACTCCTCGTTATGTTATCTTCCTAGCCTTTATTATTCAGAATATTATTAGGGTTGGCAATTACTTCAAACGATTTTGCATGAATCTTAATTTTTCCACGGAGCGACTAGCATCGGACCTTCACTACCCTTCCGTGGTACTAACTTTCCAATAACAATTACCATAGATGTTCATGACAACCGGCATCACAATACAAACACAAAAGAAATTAAACTGACTCAGAAATGACGAGGTCCCTATTTAGCAACCAAATAGATTTAAAAAATCGAACTAAGAACCTCTTATTCAAAAGACGATTAAAAAGATAATATAAACACATAATGCTACTACTGACACGATTTTAAAGTTGAAAATAAAACTGTCGAAGTGAGAACGAACTTTCACCTTTATGCTCTTTCACATGAACATAAATTACTTATTCAGCTTTACGGATATTCCTTTTGTTTTAAATTTAGAAAATATATTTCGATGTATGGTAAATTATGCGTCCACAGATAACGAAATATTTATAAATATATATCTAAGTTGATAAACAGACACTGTCTGGCAATAGCACTGGGTTGGAAGTGAAATCAGTGCTTGAAACGCTAAAATCCACTTTTAGGTTTCTTCTACTGGTTTTCTGCAGTTACATGCGTCACTCTTAAATACTACTAGCTGACCCACGCAACCCCGTTTGCGTCTTCTATTGCCCGTAGCGTGAAAATTTTCTCCCGTTTTCGAAAAATTCTTCATTGGTGCTCCGCTCCTATTAGAATTAGCGTGATGATATAGCCTATAGCCTTCCTCGATAAATGGACTATCCAACACTGAGACAATTTTTAAAGTCGGACCAGCGATTCCTGATTCCAAACAAACTTTTCCAACCGTAAATATTAAAAACAGTCATATGTGGTCCACTAGTTATTTCGTACAGCATCGCTCACGTGATTGTTCGTTCGTTGTTTAACTGTTATGGTACGTTTCTATGTAACGTGTGACTACGTAGCCATAGCCTAAAATAATGAATGTTTATTCCTTACAACCATTCATTATTTTACCCTCATTTTTATCGGACTACGGCAAAGCCAAAGGAGGGTTATGATGTTGACAGGCTATGTATTCGTAATCACAAAGATTATTATGATGAATAATATGATGAATATTCATTATTTTACCCTCACGGGGGGTTAAATCTTGAAATAACCTTCTTAGTGGCTTTCAAAATAGAAACAAGAATGGTACGAGAACTATTAAATGCAAAGCAAATTTCAGTAGTTAATTCGATCTTACAATAAAAGCTCTTGAAGCGATTGCAATAACATTAAACGATGCGCCAATGAAATAAACCTATATAGATTAACAAATTGACTTTTATCACTTCATAGGCTCCCTCAGGCCACGTTTTATTTAATAACCCCCGCGTGTATTGCTGCTTCGGTTTAACTTACATGTTGGTATAATTGAAAAACAATCATCAATGTACGTCGAGCAAATAAATTGATTCGAAGTTCGTGAGATACGGAACGTTTATTGATATTGCTCTTAATAGAATTTTATTATTGTAATTTGAGAGCATGTAAGAAATTCGTGATTTACGAATTAAATATAATTGTGTATTTGGTTGTTTTGTTACATGTAGACGTTGATAACTTGCTCTATTTAATAATATTTATCGCGGTGTTACCCGCGTTTATTATTGTACCTTTACAACCGCGGGTAAAAACGCGGGGCAAAGCTAGTCTAAAAAATCTAAATTACTCCTTATTATACAGCTATCGGCCAGTGAAAGTCTCGTCAAAATCGGTCCAGCCCCTCCAGAGATTAGCCGGGACAAACAGACAGACAAACCGACACAAATATTTAAAAAAAATGTTATTTTGGTATACGAACTGTCTATACATACAAATGCGTAGAAAAAGTAAAAAGCGATTATTTTAATATTACAAACAGACACTCCAACTTTATCTATTTGTATATAGTATATAGATTAAGTAAACAACATGATCAAACCATGTAATGTCAAAAAGCAATAAAAATACTTGAATAGAGTTAGTTAATTGCTGCAAGCAGCCCAAACCCTTGTATCTCAATTCTGCCACGATGAAGAAAACCATATAAAATACTGCAGACAAAAAAAACAGTACCTTCAAGACGAATTCGCACTGCAGTGACCTCGGCTAGATTAAATCATTTTATGAGCGTGGACTAATAGCTATGCAGCTAAATTTAAACTATTTATAAGTTAGACATAACGTGTAAGTAGTTTACGAGCCTACGTAAAAACTTTCTTTTATAATTACCGATATTCACAGAGATAACCCCGTTCACGCGTCATACGTTTATATAGTTCAATGTGTTTTAGAGGCTATTGTACACTTGAGACATATGACGTTGCGTAAACGCAACGCATCAATACTTATAACCAGGTTGTTTTCAACATGTATATTTTTGTGCATTTATTAAATGTAATCTTTCTAATGTTATGTTTTTCTTTTTCTTATGTAGTAGGGGACAGACGTATTGCCTGACACCCGCAACACCAGAGGCGTTACAAATGCATTGCCGGTCTTTGGGGGATGAGGAAGGAGATGGGGGAATGGGTTGGGGAAGGGCCTTTCGGTATTCTCACTCACTCGGTGAAACACAGCGCAGGTGCTGTTTCACACTGGTTTTCTGTGAGGCCGGAGTATCACTCCGGTCGCGCCGGCCTATGCATGCCGAAGCGTGGTTCTCCCACGGCAAGATGGATAGCTTTCTTTCAATATTACATTTTATACTGTTTTTATTTATGGTAGCCATAAATTTTGCAAAATACTTAGACACTTACATGTTTATTGAATGTAACTTGCTAAATAGATAACTCATGATTGTATGTCTTCATTTTATGTGACTGTGTTCACTTAACTGCAGCGCTACCAGACGTTGAATAAATCGAATAAATTTGTCTTCGTTGTTTATTTTACTGCATCTTCTCTAGGCGCGTATATTGCGATTGTGCGATAAGTGAGCACCCTCCTTAAGACATTCTGAGTCAACTTATGTGATTGCTGTCTTATCACACGACTATTGTGCTCCCGAATGTTTAGTACAATTTTATACGTTTATAGTATGTGTAATAATGCCGATTTCTTTTTCGACTGTATTGTATTATAATATAATGACCCTTTTCTATGATGTTAAATTATACTTATATGACGTTTACTAACTGGCGCATTCTCACACATTTTATGTGAAACTCGCTACTTTAGTACTCATGACTCTAAGGTTATACAAGTTCTTTTTTACTCAAATGATTGATTAACTGCTTAGGGAGTCGCTCTCAAAACTGTTATTCTCAATCAACGCCTTGGGAAATGTTGTTCAAAGCGACATTCCCAGAATTTTTTCACTTCACTTAATAAATGGAAAATAATTTATTTTTATCATAACGAAGCAAATATATATCGAGAAATATATTTTATTGAGTGGTATTCTAATAGTAGTCATATTCTTGCTTCAGAACTATCGGACTAACTAACTTTACTGCCTCGGTGGCACACACGTTTCGGAGTTTGGGTGTTTTCTATTTATAATATATATGTATTTACAAAAAAAAGGTATAAATGTATTCATATCAGTGGTCTAGTACCCATAACACAAGCTCTGCTTAGCTTGGGACTAGATGGCGTTGTGTGTTAGATGCCCGAAATATTTATTTATTTATTAAATACATATTTAAATATTTATTTATCGGACGAAAGTTTTCCTATACCAGGTCCATAGTTGTTAGAAACTAACCACATCATTTGAAACAATGACTTACTAGTGCCGTGGGGTTACCAACGGGCAAAATAGAAAATTACCGCCTTGTTTGAAATAGGAAATGGGTTTACATACTGTAGATTGTGGTTTTATGTAAGTAATTTCCTTAAGCAGTAACGACCTAGAGAAGTAATGAAAATGGTTTTACTCTGGTATGTCTCCTTTCTTCGCGAAATTGTAACAGTAGAATACTTATGATCAAAACCTCGTCCACAAAAAAAATAATAAATACACCACAGTTTAAAAATTTGTAATTTCAAACGGTTGCACTCATTTGTCTATCTGATAAATGGTAGGCATATATTTTGTACATTTTTAAATATTTTTTTCATGTTAATTTTGCTCCATTGTAAGTGTTTTTTTTTTAAATTACATCTTTTGAAAAAATAGTTTAAAGGCTTAATAGTTATCGAATTCAGCGGTAAATGTAGACAAACGTTAGCCTGCAACTAAACATACATAGGTGCCTTAGAAATTCCGTTCAGAAACATAGTATAGACAAGTCTCGTCAGTATTTGTCAGTCATGTCATAATTTACACAGAGGAATGTATAAGAAGATGACTACCACTAAACTATAATAACATGCTAAACACACAGAATTCTAGTATTTATTTACATGTCGTTAGAGTCTATAATAGCGGTAGTTAAATTGCCGGTCAGTAGGTGGCATATGAATATATTTCACGCTAAGATATTGAGGTCTGGGGCTACATATACCGTTTATTACTGTATTCCTACTACTAATTATGTCTGTTAATAATAAAAAAGTATTTTTGGTCAAGCGCAATTTTCTCAAAATAGTCAGTGCGCGGAAAATGTTCTTGTATTATATTACTTAAAGTAATTCTAATTGGTATTAGACCAATCAAAATTAAGTACATGGATCTGTGTAATAAGAGGTTTGTGAGAGTTGATTATGATTCTATTTAATGAGATTTTTTGTGACTTTAGCCGGTTTTTGAGGTGTGTAGTTTGGAACTTTACTTATCTTGTATAATATTTGTATATTATGCCTTTCCTGGATTGACATTAATTTAATACTACTTTTCTTGGTACTTTTGACAATTCAGTTACATTTTTTTTTTATGGTATAGGGGGCAAACGAGCAGGCGTAAGTAAGATGATGAGTAAGCGATTACCGCCGCCCATGGACACCCGCAACACCAGAGGCGTTACAAGTGCGTTGCCGGCCTTTGGGGGATGAGGAAGGGGATGGGGGAAGGGGTTGGGGTAGGGCCTCCGGTTTCCTGGGTCCGGTTTGCGTTAATAACAGCGATCCCGGACCCCTCCCTTCTCAGGCGCAGAGTTGGCACACCGTGTGGTTTTAGTCGGTTCGATTCCGACACACCGCCCCGCCGCAAACCCCGGCGGGGTGACGGCCAGAGGGGGTTTCCACTCGTAAAAAAAAAAAAAAAAGGGCCTCCGGTTTCCTCACTCACTCACAAACACAGCACAGGCGCTGTTTCACACCGGTTTTCTGTGAGGCCGTGGTAACACTCCGGTCGAGCCGGCCCATTCATGCCGAAGCGTAGCTCTCCCACGGTACATTAGTATATTCAGTTCCGTATCAATTGTAGAACTTCTTAAGTCTTTAGAAAAAAATAAATAAATAGGATTCATAATATTTAGAAAGTCTTTAAATGTTGAGTTAGTCATGTTTATACTAATTTGAGTATGTTGCCTTCAATTTGTTACAAAATCAATTCTAAATTCTGGAATTATCTACAAAAATAGACATCCTACACCCATGTAGGATCTCTATTTTTGTAGATAATTCAAGAATTTGTTCTATTTAATTTTTAAGACTTAAGAATTTAATGGGTTGTATTCCTAAATAGAACCCATAAAATACGACACATAAGTAAAGTGGCTTTTTAAAATACCACAATCCAATGCATTTAAATCATAAAGAGTAAATTGTGAAGAAATTCGACATCTAAGTGTTGATATTTCAAAGTAAATGTTTTACAGCTGAACGCTTCAAAGAATGTGTCTGACACCGCTAACAGTTTTACAAGTTTTACTAGAAAATGCAAGCAGTGTGTGTGCCCCGTAAGTAGCACTAGGCCAGTAAATAGTCATTTATTTAAACCGCGTGCCATTATTGAGCGCGTCTAGTGAATGTGTTCGTAAGTAGTTAATGTGTACTGTCGTTGACGGAAGCCTACTGCCAACGTTACGATGCGTAGAAAATGGCTCAACTTACGGTAGTTCTTTCTGTAAGTTAAGTTAATTGTTATTAATTGATTACGTGGGTGAATTTTGGGTTTTAAATTAGCTTAGTAACTGTTACGGTGTCGTGTTTCAGCGTCGATTAACATGCGTACACGTAGGCATGCATTAGTAATTTGTTAACATATATTATCACTTTAGAAAGTTTATGATTAAAATGCCGACTTACTAAATATTAAGGAATAGTTAAAAATGGTGGAATATATTATAACCCAACTAATTTTAGTCGCAGTTTTGATATTATGTGCGGTTGGTTTAATTAACAGAATGAATCTATAATATAAATATTATACATCACAACAAACTAATCTACTAACTATCGTTAATATGTAATTATATTTTGTGAATTTAATCGTAAAAACAAGTAATAATAATCAGTAGTCGCCAAATTAAGTAAAAATAATATCATCGATACATAATATATTAAATCTCAAATCGGGATAAAACCTTCGAAAGTTTTTAATTTATGTTCAATAAGACCTCTCCATTCCCTGCCTTGTGCTACCCATAATTGTAGACTTTAAAATACTTTATAATTAAGCCATTACCGTCTTCTTGAGCCATATCATGTACGCATAAACAGAAGAAATACAAATCGTGTGATGTAGATCATAATCTAATCATAATTTGCATGGAGTCATCAAAACAATGTATTACATGTTCCATTGTTTCTTTAGTTGCTAAATTTCCGTTTAGTGGGTTCCGAAGCCGTCGTGAGATATTTGATAATGTTAACTACCTTAATCTTAGTTTAAACATATATAGACTGCCTCGGTGGCACGAGTGGTAGCTACTACGGTACTGCTATGCTTGAGGTCTCGGGTTCGATTCCCGGGTCGGACCAAATGTTTGTATGATCTACAAATATTTGTTTCGAAGTTTGGGTGTTTTCTATGTATAATATGTATGTATTTACAAAAAAAAAGTATATATGTATTTATATCAGTTGTCTAGTACCCATAACACAAGCACTGCTTATCTTGGGACTAGATGGCGTTGTGTGTTAAGTTGTCCGAAATCAATGTTAGTTAAAATATTTACAATAGGGTTGTCCTATCCGAAAGGATAAAACGCCTAAATAATAAAAGAATAAAAAAAAAACAGTCTACTGTTAGACATGAGCCTCGCCATAGAAAAGGAGGTTTTAGCTTACCACGCTGGCCAGATGGGTTGGTATAAGATTTGTTTCAAGTTTTCCTTCTGTTTGTAGTGATGTTGTCCTACGTAGTCTGTTCCTTTAGTCGCTTCTTATGATACCCAGTGGTTAAATAGGGGTAGTGACACACTTAATCCGTTACACACGAACTTCAATCCGTCACAACACGGACTAATTGTTAATTTGTGGATTAGTAAACAGCAATGACGGGGATCTAAATAAGATTGGTCACACTATAGATAAGTGCGTCTTTAACTTAAAGACGATTGCGCGGTAGGCCTAATAGTTTAAGCGGTCGCCACGCCGCTTTTAACTGCGCGTGTTGTGGATTCAAATCCCATATGTGACAACACTGTGTGATCCGCATATTGTAAATTCTGAGTCTGTGTTTTCTTTGTGTTCGTTTCATGTATGTTTCTAAAGTCCCCCACTACACGGATATGTTCCTAATGCGGTAGAACTGCAAGACAAAGTTGTTGTCCCGTATAAAAATGAAGACGCAGGTTCGTAGTATGTTGTACCGTATCGCGAATGTTGCGTCATATGTGATACCGTTAACATCAATACTGCGAACACTATCGCGTAAACTGTACGACTTGAGTACACCTAAGTTATAAAAATTATAGAAACAGTTTTAAACATGGCATAATCTTGACAAATAAATAAATTTAAACGTCTTTTAGTAATTTCAAATTTCAAACAGCTTTTCACCAAATACATATGAATGTATACTCGGTACTTACATCTAAAAAAAAATTGTTTCTGTTTGTCTTTTTGCCCTAATTCTGTTGCAGTAAACTGCCATTATCTAATTCTACCGTGGGAGAGCCACGCTTTGGCATGCATTCGACCGGAATGATATCACGGCCTAACAGAAAACCAGTGTGAAATAGCGCTTGCTTTCAGACTTCAGGTTATTGCTTACTATCAGGCGATACTTCTGCTTGTTTGCCACCTACTCCATTTTGCTTATAAGTAGAAAGTAGAGGCCTTATAAGTTAATTTATTAATTCACGAAACACTTATATACACCAAATGGGATCCGTTTTGTGTGTCCCCTTTCATCGGATCTAAAATCGTCTGTCTACCTTAGAAATAATGTACATAAATCTTACTCTAAAACTATTTTTACCACACGTCTAGAAGGCATGCCGATAGCCAATAGCTTTTCGAATAAAACTACTAGGTACATAGAACTATCCCTTGAAATACTTTCTGTAAGTGTGTCAAAAAGTATGTAGTAAGGCTACTTACTTATACAGTAAAACTCCTGTTCCCAAGCTGTTACCGGCACCAGGTACCTTCAAAAATGTCTGAATGGTTCATTGTTTTTCGCTCACAATGAGCGTAACTTGTTTAACACTGTGGATGCGGATACTCTCAAACAATCATTTAGTGTTAAAGCTTGCTAATGGATTGTACTTGTAATAATTTACTGAAATCATATTCATATATATTTGATATTTTGTGTTTAGTTTTATTAACATTAGAGTCTAAAAAACAAAAAATATTTTTTTTATAATATTTATAAATTAGAAAATAAGTCTTTGTTAAATTGTAACGAATTAACTGGTACATGTCTTTTGGAAAAAAACACCAGGCTTTTTCAGCCCACAAAAGAAACCACTCAAAACCAAACCACCGCCTTGACCCTAAGGCAAAGTTGGGAAAAAGATTGACGTCTAAGATCATTGTGACGATACTTTATTAAATGAATAATGAATGTTATTGTATTTATTTATTAATTCACACTTTATGTACATCTGATGGTTGATAAGTAATACATTCTGTATCAGTTGACCACAGTATTTGAATAATCTATCTTTCTTTTAAACGTAAAAAAAGAAAAAGAAAACAGGAACCTTCAACTTAATTAAAAAATTAACTCGTTAAAATATGAATTTTAAGGTTAACGAGTTGAATTTTCCAGCACCTAAGACTTTACGTGATGGAAAATTTGTAGTATAAGAAGTTATACACCAATCGATAAATAAACATTACAAGTAAATTCATCTGTAAATCGATTTTTACAAATTCTCTAGTATCATCATCACCTTACATTAACAAAATGAGATTCTCTCACGAAGTCGGTCAATCGATAATCGTTATCAATATATCTTTGTTTACCTTATATCGATTTTCTAAGAATTAGAAAGTTGTACCGCATAATCCAAAAGCGACTATTGTATTACCAGAGACTGGTCGTACCGCTATTTTGTTTGTTTATAGACTTCATGATTTTAGTAGTACTTGTGTCATTCTAGAAAGATTTGGCAATTAAAGTCCATTCTTAAAATAGTCAAGTTTTTTATCCTACTTTTTAATAAAACATTACTAAGTAAATAAACGAAGGTAATTTGAATCTAGCGTAGTTATTATTCGCTAGTCATGGTTATTAATAACAAGTAGAATTGATATTATAACTGGGCACTAAAAGATCATAAATATTTAATTTTGTGAATTTAGTTTATAGTTGCTTCATTAATCTTAAGTAAGTAATTTAAAAGTTTAATTCATTATCGATTGTGGTCACTGGATCAAGTGTCATCAATAAAATTATCGTATAAAAACCAATTGAAATAAATAATATCTATTTTAATTGAAAAAAATGTATTTTAAACGATGTGTTAATTTTTTCAAGAAGTCTAATTTTAATTATTTTTACAAATGTATTTGCAATTACCACGTTTCCGATATATATTTTGATTTCTTGGGACTTAACACTTAAAACTCTTCTGATTCTGAGAAATAGTATTGATAAGACAGCACTTCTTCTCAACGGGACTTGTGAATTTCTTAGTGTGATCTCCTCCAAAATCTAAATATTCTTTCATTTCGAGACATGCCACACCTAGTTTCTCAACAATGTCACCTAACCAAGAGATAACCCAAACAAATTCTTCCTTTCATTTCACCCAAAAATAAAGAATTTTTCTCTTACAAATTGACACTTGTAATAATTGTGGTTTGTCTTCTGTTTCAGGTAAACCTATCAAATCGTGATCAAGTGTAGTGTTGGGTAGTATGTTCAGTGACCCTGGTGACGTCACGAGGAACAGGTGACAATTGTGTTGTGTACATGCCAGTGTATTCTAGATGATGACTGTTTGGAGAGCAAAGAACACTAGTCGTCGGAAATACGGGAGTTGGTACGTATAATAAGCGTTATATTTTATTCTTGAGTGTTTATTGCTCAACGCTGATATTTTGTCTTGTAACTTTGAATATGATTAGATTCCACACTAATATTAATTTTTCTAATTTTACCTTTTAGGGGTAAAATTGCCAAAAATAGCTTTATTAATGCTTATGATATAAAAAACGCGGCTTAGATTGACTTCATAACAATTAATTTAATTCAGAACTACAACCATAATTTGTTAGTATACAAAATACCTAAATAACTATGTTTGTAAATGCGATTTCCTGACAGCTATGTTCTAATGACTGGCCTAGTGGTTGAAGCGGTCACTGCGCCGCTTACTACTGCGCCAAGTGCCGTGGGTTCAAATCCCACGTGGGACATCACTTTGTGTGACATCCACAAAATGTTGTCCTGAGTCTGGGTGTTCTTTGTGTCCGTTACATGTATGTTTGTAAAGTCCCCCGCGACACAGGATGTATATTTCTAAGGCGGGAGTTGTCTTTAAAAAAAAAAATACAGCTATGTCTGTCTACAACCACACTCAGGAGACGGTTAGGACTACCACGTATTCAGCATCGAAGCCGCTTGCTTAGACTTGATCGCAAATGAATCAGTTTGCTAGGTCAAGCAATTTTATGTGTTTAGTTACACAGTACCGTTTTCATAAGGTAGTAAGTTGGTGGCATATGTGATTTTATTCGCTGCAATTACTATAAGTGTGCTTGCCATGAGCACCAATATGTTGTTTTTAATATACATCAATGAAAATCTCATTGCGTAAGCTGATATACATTCGAGGATAGCAAAGTATGAAACAACTCCCAAGAATATGTTAATGTATCTGGAATGCTGTTGGAATGTTAAGTGTGCTGGTATGAAGCATATTTAACTAATCATAATGGGGTCAACAGATTCATTATAAAGACAAAATTAGAAGAATTATGTATTTTTTATGATTTGTGGATGAAAGTTTGTTGTAATGAAAGTATCATAAACTAAAGTAACACAAATATAAAGATTAACGTTCGGTTTCTGAAAGTTTTTTCATTAATATTGAGTTATTGAGACAGGTTTTTTAAATATCGGTTTTTTATTCAAAATCAGTTTTTAAATGAAGTTCCAAACTCGGTATTACTTTAACAATATTTTATATTACGACAATAATATCTATAATCTCAGTTTAGTCCTAAATCTATACATTATCAACCCGCATTAGTAATGCTGAGAAGCAAAAATTATAACTTCTGGTACATAAAGAGTTAAAACATTATTTTTCAAATTAAAACTAAGCTTTTTTTAATAAATAGAAAGTTATATGCTAAATGAAATACATTTCATAAGCAAGCTATGCTTTAGCCATAAAAACAGTCTTTGTCAATTAAGTTGACAAAACCCGATGTAATTACTGCGGTTATTATACGGCTAATTTGCAACGCAAAAGGCTTTAAAACGCTTCATTTACTCGTATTCATTAATAAGACCAGAACAGGAAGGACCTAATGAAACTAAGAGACAGGCAATGGAACATGCATGGTGCAACAATGTGTTAATATAATTCCATCGTAAACTGTCGTATCTTATGTGAGATGTAAGGAGGAGGTCACAAAGAGGATTAAGGTAACAGAGGGTAAAATAATTGACTCGATTGCCTGTTAGTCCAGTGTAGTGAGTGGTTAGTGACTATAGGTGGGTCGTACTAGGTAAATCAAATAATAGGTACACCTGTTCCTAATCTGAAAACATACCTAATCCACAGAAGCATCTGGGTGTAATTTATTTATGATGTGTATTCATTTAGAAATAAATAAGTATGTTTACTTTACTACTACGTTACACGTATTAACATACAGATAACCATCCTGAACTCAAAAGTCGTAAGTTGTGATAAGCTGTAACAAGACATGATTTCTTAGTACATCAAATTAATGTTGTATTCTGTCGGGTTTCAAAGTGCTATTAGCAGTTTATCTTAAACCACTATTTTTTTTTAGTGTGTAGACTTAGAGATCTAAAAAATAAATGATGACATTTAGTGAAATTAATTACTTAATATGTATGCAACTGTAGCAGATACAAGTTTGCTTAGGTAATAAATTAAAGCAATTTAGCTTACTCTGTTTCTATTCAAATTTGAATTAATCTTATGCGTTTTGTTATCTACTTTTATAAAGTTTTAGTGGTACTTGTAATATTTTTTTCTTTAATATTTATAGCTAACTAGACGAAGCCGGTACTATGATCAGTCATATTATTATTAAAAACATATATTTATTCATATTTAGACATATTCATAAATTATCTCAGTCATCGCACAACAACCCAAGTACGGCGATGTCAAAAGGACGGGTTATAATTTTGGGCTTTCTGTGTGTTTCTGTTTCTATTCGTAATAATAGGTGATAGGCTATTTAAATTTGATCAAAAATATTACATAGTCGGGTTATAGTTTGTTAAACTATTTCTGGTTTGATAAGTTATATTTTAAGGACTAGACTAGTAATACCCATGTCATACATATACCTAATAATGATTTTAATTGTAGCGTGCCTTGTAAAATATTTTCATATAGAATAAAATGAGTCGCTTCTACTCTCTGTTCGTTTAGATCTTTTAAACTACTCAACAAATCGTAATGCAGTTTTCAGCAATAGATGAAACTTTGACTGCACGGTTGGCCGAGTGGTGTCAGCGGTCGCCATGCCGCTTGCTACTGCGCCAAGTGTCGTGGGTTCAAATCCCACGCGGTACTTACAACACTTTGTGTGATCCACGAATTGTTGTCCCGAGTCTGGATGTTCTTTGTGTCCGTTTCATGTATGTTTGTAAAGTCCCCCACGACACAGGATGTTTATTCCTAATGTGGGAGTTGTCTTATTAAAAAAAAAAAAAACTGTTTATAAGGAAAGTTCATATGTGTAATACATGCATATTATAGTAGGTACACGAAATTGGAGCATTTTAAAGACTTCCGTACGAAACTGGTCCGGGTTCGCTTGTTTCAAATATTCGAGTATGCAAGACTGTTACTATATCTAGACCTGAGAAGAGTTCGTCTATAATGAAAATGGTTTTATAGATAAGAAGATTGATATATTGTACGTCACGATTAGCGATGAACAAGCGAGTTCATTGCATGAGAAACAGTATTCACTACGATTTCTTTCGAATGAGACTTTCCGTTCACTACAGTGAAAATAGATCAACATAATTAATAACCACTCTATTGATATTATATTATTTTTTCTTTTTTGCTACGAAATTAGCAAACATAGTAGCGTTTGACAGTAGACCAATACCTCTTGTCTAAAGAGCGGCCTATGTTCAACAGCGGTTGTTTAAGACTGTTGTTGTTGAACAAGTAAAATAAGTATTTTTCAATCAAGGATTATGGTAGGGTGAAAATTTCACTTATAACTAGTTCATTAGACTTGATATTGAATTGATTTTATTGCAAAAGTTTGATTGCGGTGTATACATTTATAGAAAGAGTAATAGTACTAAAGGTAGTAAAGGCACTCTGATTTCAGCACGAACAGAACTGGCTCGACCGGAGTGTTACTTCCCTCGCACAGACGATACACCTGAAATAACAGCATTCGTGCCGTCGTGCCGTGTTTCCTTAATGAATGTGATACTGGCGACCCAATGATGCAGAAAAGCATCACTAGGCCACCATGGTGTGGGTCACCATGCTGCATTGTTGCATTGTGTACATTTGCAATGAATATGGTGACCACCACTCTAGGATTCTGCTTATGTTTTCAGGCAGAGTAGAGTCACTTTGGCAGGCCCTTACTTAAAAAAGGAGTGCTTCATTCATGGTTATTACACGATGGTGCTTGCTTATTTTAAAAGACTTTGTAATACATTTTCTCTTTTTATAAATCGATTCTTTAATATCACGCTTAGGGTATACATTTTTGTGTTCTTTGACATTGAACATTGATAGTCATTTTTTTAAAGTATTTACACAATATGTCATCTTGTTATTTAGCTAAGGTGTTTTTCCTAGTATTCACACGAATCCTGCAGAAAATATACTTCGAGAAGCGTTGTATATAGTTTATTATTATATTTCACTACTTCGTCCAATGTAGTTTTAAAGTTCTTAATTCAAAAAGCTCATATGTTAAACAAGACAACTTATATGTACGAAAAATATCATTAAAACGGAATCGGCACGTGGTCGCGGTTAGCTTTAATGGGGTGGTGTGGTTAGGGCGTTCACACACTCGGGTGATTTCTGCACCGCAAACTGTTTAATACACAGGCAACTATGGTGACAGTGTTGGGCAAATTTTAATTGCATTAACAATTAATGACTAACAATTGATTAATTGTGAAACGACACCATAACAACTAACAATTTATCAATTGTAATTGTGAAAAAGTAAAACTAACAATTAATTAGTTGTTAATCGTGGTTTTACACAGTTAACAATTGATCAATTTTAGTTAAGTTTACGAAAAAAATTAAAATTAACAATTAATTTATTTACTAAGTATCACTTTTATTATAGTGCACGTGCGTGTGCGGATTTCACCAATTCAAATATATTTACTACATTTATGGTAGTAAATATATTTTATGAAAAATTTAATTAAAGAAATTATAAATTGTTTTATTTTCGTAGTCGTATTCGTACATCTGATTACCTTATTATGTTGTTATATTTACTTTTGTAGCAAGTCAAAATGTAGATGTTTAGAAATAAAGTTAGTCAACAGTACTAAAGAAATAAAATGAAAGTTTATTACAGAAATTACACACACAGAAACTACACAACGAAAAAGAAGAAATAGTATTTAGAGTATGACAATATATACAAAACACATAAGTATAATCAAATATTATTGAACAAAATTACCGCAAAAATAAATTAATCAATCTTGAAGCGGTTTATCGGAACACCTTTTTATAAAATGACTAATTAAATACTTTAAAAAAGACACTTTTAAAAAAAAGGTAGAGAAATCGAAATATGTGATAAACTAAATTACTAATACCGTTAGTAAAGCTTCAATTGACATTCAAATATCCCACATGTAAATGCCAATCGTTGCTGTGCTCTGATACCTTTGTATGCATATCGCATTTCATTGTATATTTATTGTCAGGTAGACCCGCAAAGTGTACAAACTTTAAAGTTATTTTGAGAGGTCAGACACCACTGCAAGTTATTTGACCTATAAAAGTCCTGGTAATATAATGTTTATTGGTTAGTTCATCATCGTCTTAGCCGAAAGATGTCCTCTGTTGAACATAAACCTCCCCCAAGGCTTCCTATAATAACCGGTCCTGTGACCTGCGACCCTCACCAGGTCGTCGGACAATCTTTTAGGGAGCCTACCCACGCTCCGTTTTCCAATAACTTTTAAGACGACGCGACGTTGAGCCTTCTTATCAGGCTCATGTGAGTGACAACGTCTTTGTACCATAGGTCATCACTGGCAACACACTGGTCATAAACTTTCAAAAAATATTACTTATTTTGAAAAACTGTTTTATGATATTCGGAAATATCTCCTATTCTCAAAAAACAGTTATATTTCTACCTAAAAATAAGTTATAATAGGAAAAATTGCGATCAAATTTTTTTTTTTCGATTGGTGTTTGTAAATCTGATGTAAATACGTTGCGGATTGCTGTATTTTGCAGTTTTATTTTTGTTAATTAACTATTAATCTCGCTCTAAATATAAAAATAAATACGATTTGTATACTTTATAAACTCCATTTCATCAGATAAATACATAATTTTAGTGGTTCTTGGTTACTGTCATCATGCCTATTGGGACTAAAAAATGACACGCATCTTTCTAAACGCCGTCCAGCCGAGTTGGGTTCGACCATTGACCTCTTTCTCAAAATTAGACCTACATAGCTGAATAGTCTTCATTCACAAGACTAACTGGCATAAAATAAAATCTGAACACGTTCCACTCAACAAGTTTCGACATCTTATGAGTATAAGACCTAGTCAAAATTGTGACGAATGTGGCATTGTTGAGGATGTCTATAATTGTTAATGGAATTTATAAAGATACTAGCTGAATCCTGCGGTGCGGTACGACAATAACCGCGGGCAACGCCGCGAGGCGAAGCTAGTATCTTTATAAATTGTAGCCTATGTGTTATTCTGATGTATAAGCTATATTACTGTAAAGTTTCATCGAAATCCATTCAGTAGTTTTTACGTGAAAGAACAACAAACATACTCACTTGCATACTCACAAACTTTCGCGTTTATAATATTATATAGTAGCATTTTAACACAGCTTTATGCTGCCGGCTGGTCAGTAGTATATTGTCTTATGGAGCGTACCTTTTTTTATTTACAAAATTTAAATGAAATAAAAATTCTAAAAAAGTAGTATTTTTAATATGGTTCCATTATATTGTTTTTGCATAAATTAAAGTCTAAGGTTCATATTCACTACAATAATAAAATAAAAACTAATTAAATCATAAATACATTCACGATATTTATCATTTTATTAATTCAAATTATGAAATTTACTGCAAAGTGTAAAACTCTTGAAAAGTCATGTCATATATTAATAGTAATATACTATTTTAAAGTGACGACATTAATAAAAAATATTAACAAAATTCATGTGTGTAGAACGCCTAAAATCTCAACGGTGTGCAAGTTAATTTGATTGATGAAATCGTCCTACAGCGACTGACCAAACTTATTAATTCATGAAAGATGTGGTGCCAAAAAAAGGTACGTTACTTTGGGTTCCGTAGCCGTGAAGCTCCGTTTAGAACAACAAAACTCATTTCAAAATCGTAAAAAAAAACCGTCCAATATTCGGCCATATCCACAGCGTTATCTGTTGCTCTACATAGCTTTACAGTTTTTACCATGGGAGAGCCACGCTTCGTCATGAATGGGCCGGCTCGATCGGAGAGATACCATGGCCTCACAGAAAACCGGTGTTAAATAGCACTTGCGCCTATGCTTCAACTCCTTCACCCTACCCCTCCCCATCCCTCAAAGACCGACAACGAACTTGTGACGCCTCTGATGTTGCGGGTGACTATGGGCGGCGGTAATCGCTTACCATCAGGTAATACGACAGCTCATTTGCCATTAAACCCACAAAAAGATGTTGTAATGATAAAACAGTTTAAAAAAATTGTGGGTTCGGTGTTTTGCAACAATATGCTCGCTTAAAGTTAAGTAATTCAAGTGTTTTTACCTATGTATATTTTAATAAAAAACCTTTGGTATTTAATAAAAGATAACAAATCTAAAGGGATTTTTTATTCATTGCATATATTATATGTGACTGCCTCGGTGGCGCAGTGATAGTGAATGCGACTGCTGTGCTTGAGGTCTCGGGTTCTAATCCTGGGTTGGACCAAATGTTTGTGTGATCCGCAAATATTTGTTTCGGAGTTTAGGTGTTTTCTATGTATAACATGTAGGTATTTACAAAAAAAAAACAGTATATATGTATTCATATCAGTTGTCTAGTACTCATAACACAAGCTCTGCTTAGCTTGGGACTAGATGTCGTTGTGTGATAGACTATTTATTTATTATTTAACTTTTATAAAGCAATAGCTTAACTAATGATATTCACGTGGCATTAATTTTTAATCGACTTAGGGTTTAATAAATCTTATGTAATTATTAGGTATTCCAGGATGATGATGATGTGGTTACACTTACTCGTTACATTTACTTAATTAACAAAAAAAGTTATGGGTTTATTGCATGTTTCTGTGCATTTCAGAATACATAGAAATATTTAGTTGCTATGTATATAATAGTTAATTATTATCCTATGGAAGTATTAATTTTAATACCCAGAAGAAAATAAAAAAAGAAAATAAATGTTTCTAATTTTGAATTTTACAATAAGTAGATATTCAGCGTATTCTGTGATGATATATATGCTTATGTTCGAAGATCGAAGATTTTTATAGTACTGCTTATCACGGTGCAAAAAATTTATTAAAATCGTTTCCGTCTTTTAGACGCTATGGTGGAACATACAGCCATAGACTGCCAAAACTATTATCCTTGCTTTTGGTTTCGCCATAGTCGAGTAAAAAGTAGATAATCAGATCTAACAAGCCGAACACTACAAAATATTAGTTGGCTATTTTTAATCCGACTAGCTTTTGCCCGCGGCTTTACCCGCATTTAATAAAAACATCTTATGTTACTTCTAATACCTCCAAGAATATGTGTACAAAGTTTCATGATGATCGGTTGAGTAGTTTTCGCGTGAAAGCGTAACAAACAAACTTACATTCACATTTATAATATAGGAGGATAATATATACTTTTTTTAAACACCCAAACTACGAAACAAATATTTGATTCGACCCGAGAATCGAACCTGAGACCTCAAGCACAACAGTCGCATATGCTACCACAGCACTTCCGAGGCAGTCATATATATGACTGTACATACATGAAAACTAAACAGTCGTAATTCATAGTTCGACTATTTAATAATAATCACATAACTATATCTAAGTATATTTCAATAAATAATTAAATATCTTTACAAAAATCTTAAGTGTGTTAGTGAATGCAAAAATTAATACATTATAAATCGATATTAATCGAATAGTTATAATTGATATGTTGTTTTGTCAATCCGATAGTATAAATGTTCTGCATTCATTCGCCCACCTTACTTGACCTGAGATCGTGTACTAGGCAAGACGCACTTACCTTCCTAGTGACTTATATTGAATAAACGAGTAATATTCAAAAGTATCAATGTGTTTGGTTCTTAACCTCCTACAAAGTGAACCCTAACCGGGCCGCCGCGGCCGTTCAAAAGCATCTCACAACCGAGATAAGGCTGGCTGTCTGGCCTAAAAACTTTGTGATAAATAATAATTTATACAAAAACTTGCATCGCCCATACATTGAGAATAAGCCGGTTAATAACACGATGGGTTATTACATGTAACCTGTGAGTAAATTATTATCGCTGTATACATTATAATGTGTTTTGTGTGGAGTTATGCGTGTGGCCTGATATTGCGCGTATGATTAAATTCAATAATTTTGCCTTTGTGGCGAAAAAAGTAATCAAGAATTATAAAAAAAAAATCTTGAGCTAAAGATTTGCCTGCGGAAATAAAGAAGGTACTTATCGAATGCACGGATGGCTTAGTAATTTAAACGATTACCTCGCCGCTTTACAGTACGTTGTTGTTGTGAGTTCGAATCCGACATGGGATAGCAATATGAGTGATATATAAGTTGTTGTTGTCGAATTTAATTTTTTTTTCTTTCCAAAGACAACTCACGCACTAGAAATAATTCCTGTATCGCGGGGGACTTTACAAACATATATGAAACGGACACAAAGAACACCCTGACTCAGAATAACAATTTGTGGATTACACAAAGTGTTATTCCATGTGCGATTTGAACCCACAATACTTGGCGAAGTAGGGGACGGCATGGCGACCGCTTAACCACTAGGCCAAATGTGCAGTTGAAATGTTTGTAAAATTGTTGTCATTTTGTATCAGTACTTATTAAATGCCATATACATACTTGCAGTAAATATAAAATTATAGTATAGTACTGAGGCATAAGTTGAGAACAAATCAAAGATTATTTATTGTTAGTCAAGAGCGCAACAGACAAATGAAAGTTTATACATAAAACGGTCAAAAATATGAATAGAATATATATTACGACATTAAACATTTCTGTCCACATTAAAGTTTATAATATTGAGACTAATACAGAATATCCAATATTATAAGAACTCATAAAATTCTTGGGACATAAAAAGAAGTTAATTTAAATATCAAATAATGACAAAAAGAAAGAAGAAAATAATACCAACATATTAACATAAAATAAATAAAGGTTTTAAATGGATTATTTTTAACGGTTTAAGTTTTTTACAAACTTCAGTATATTATATAATCATTATAAAAATATACCTACATGTTTGTACGGAACCCTCGGTGCACGAGTAAAAAATCTAGCATAGTATTTACATATTTAAACTGTTTTCGTCATTAAGTTACCTAAAGGAAAAACAAGTTTGCTCATGCAGATCAAACTTATAACCTACCTGCTACCCTTTTTTCGGATTGATATTACTTGAGATAATTGTAAAGATAAAGAAAATATATGACATGATGTGAAACCGGTGAAAATCTAAGAAAGCCAGGCGACCTGTAGCTGTGGTAAATCACAAACAGGGCGACACAAGTTTTTTTCCGTGGGAGAGCCACGCTTCGGCTCGACCGGAGTGATACCACGGCCTCACAGAAAACCGGTGTGAAATAGCGCTTGCGCTGTGTTTTACCCAATGAGTGAGGATACCGGAGGCCCATAACCCAACCCCACCCATTCCCTCTCCTCATCCCCCAAAGATCGGCAACGCACTTGTGACGCTTTTGGTGTTGCGGGTGTCCATGGGCGGCGGTAATCGCTTACCATCAGGTGAAGCGTCTGCTCGTTTGCACCATATTCAATAAAAAAAAAAGTTGAAGGTAACAAATAGTTTGATATATGATAAATAGCAACATTCTTTTAACCTTCTAGAACCGATAGAATTTTATCTTTATGCGTATTTTGATGGTCAATAATGGATTTCATGTGTTTAAATATATGTAAATCTTATCTCAAGATATGGTAAACCAATCTTTAACGTGCAAATCTATTCATTAAATCATTGGAAAGCGAACAGGATGAAACTAATATGTGATTGGAGAGAGCCAATAGGCCAATGATACACGTCAAATATTTGTGCGCCAACACTTGGACCGTTAATCCGTTGCATGTTGGCGATACCATATTTACTTTACCAACTAAATATTTTGCGTACGTTTGTGCAGAGAATACTGATATTTGATAACCATCACTTACTGGTAACGGTCAGCTATTACTGTGTTGCAAATGGTAGGACACGCATGATAGTTAAGTTGAGGCCGCATGTTACACCGTAGTGTAATTGTAGGTATCACAAACATATCGTGTACAGATTTTTTCTTTTAAAAATGGTTTTTACCATATGGAGACCGGAGAAGAGGACAGCATTTCACTTTAAAGAAATCTTATTATGAACGTTAAATCTTGGTCTTTTTCTCTTTTGCGTAAATTTTTAACATTATTTTATGTAGTAAACTTTAATAAACAAATAGCATATGCCACTAGTTTCCTTGGTAACTGCTTACAGTAGAAATTAAACTCAATGTCATGTTATCGTGTAGTCATAAGCGTAGTATCGTTAGTTTCATGTTATAGTGGTTTGATTAGGTAGGTAGCGTTAACAAAAGGGACTAATTAAAATTTCTCGAATCGAGGCCAATGCTGACTTTTCAAATTAATTATAATTACTCTCTTCTTCGACAAATTCGATTATAAGAAAAATACCTTAAGTTACTCAATTTTATATTGTTTTTTTTTTTTTTTTTTTTTTTTTATTGTATAGGGGGCAAACGAGCAGACGTATCACCTGATGGTAAGCGATTACCGCCGCCCATGGACACCCGCAACACCAGAGGCGTCACAAGTGCGTTGCCGGCCTTTTAGGAAGGAGTACGCTCTTTTCTTAAAGGTTTGAAGGTCGTATCGGTCCGGGAACACCGCAGGCGACAGCTCATTCCACAGTTTTGCTGTGCGTGGCAGAAAATTTCGGGAAAATCGCACAGTTGTGGACTGCCAACCATCTAGATGATGGGGATGACATTTCTGTCACGTAGGACGTAGTTCCTTCTTCATTAATGATATATGTCCACTGATCGTCGTATCGAATTTCCTCCTACTGTAAAACTTTTAATACATTTACTAACATGTAATAAAAACATTAGTTTATATGGAAGAAAACAAAAACAGCTCTTCAGTCTAGTACTACACTTGACCGTTGCACAGTGCATACCATAAACTTCACATTTCACGTTCTGCTTCAATACACTTCGTTGTAATAAGGTTCTGTGGTAACTTTCGCGGTCATAAAGATGTTCCTTTGTTATGAAAATTCAATAGAGACATTTCAACAGGTGGAGTTTGGAAATAAAAGCTAGCTTTCAGTAAACAGTCTTAGACGGTATTCTATTAATTGAGGTCAAATGCGGTATTTGGAATAAATTTTCCGATTTTAATTAAAATATGTATTCTGCGGTTTGGCTATTAAATTTTTAACTGTCTACGCTGAATATATATGGGTTTATAAGAATTAAGATAAAACCAAATTAGTCGGATATTTTATGTTGAGGAAATGTTAATTTTTTCGGATTTTATTTTCAGTCTGGTTGATAATATTAATCAATGACTCGTGCTAGTCTGTTTCGTAGCAATATGTTTTGATCTTTTTATTAGAAATTAATGAAAATTACAAGCCGGTGTCATGAATGTCTTTAAACAGAATCATTATTATGGTGACTATTTTTTGATTAATATTGTAGCCCTTGAAGTTAAATCAATCAACTATAAAACCTATATCTTTTTACAGTCAGATTTGCTATTATAATATAATAGACTGCACCACCGCTTTGAACTGTACCTAGTGTTGTGGGTTCAAATTCCACATGGGATAACATTTTGTATGATCTAAAAATGACTGTACTGAAGCAGGAGTACTCTTTAAAAATATGTTAAGTATTACATCACATAGCAGAAAGCAGCATACTAGAAAATAAAGGTAAATAAACAAAACCTGTTCATAATTATGTGAGCTTTTGCACATACACGTCTTTGGTGCTGTGCATAGTAGGTGTCGTATTTGTAATTAAATTATTAGACGTAACCGAGAAATACAGATAACGCAATATTTTACAGCTGAAACGTTTTTGTCTACGATCTGCGCGTGATACTTATTTTACGCACGTTTAGATGCTTTTATACTTATAACCATCCGATTTCTGAGACAGATAAAGTAACATGCTAGTGTCGCAAGCTCGTTTCTCTTGTCTACAGTTGTATTCAGGATTTCTTGTATGTTATTGAGTTTATTTAGTCAATTGTTTCACCAAACAGAAATATATACATGCCGATTGTTTATTATTGCAGTCGCACAGCAATTAATCATTATTAAAGTTGATGCATCAGACCTCAGGTGTAGAACTCGATGATCTCAGCCTTTTATTGCCGAGAGAAGAATACAAATTTATTGTTTTTAAATTAATTGTATATTGGACATCCAATTATTGTAGTATTATCTTGTTGCAATAAATTTGTTTAATTGACAGCAGTAGTACCGCAGGGCGAGAGTTAATTAATAGTTTAATTCTTAAGTTATCTCGATGTATTGGAATGTGTTATTAACTATGACACTTGGGTTTTTAATTGAATCGGATTGTTCATTACGGTTTGTAATAAATCATTTATTGCTTACTTCACAAATTATATTAATATTTAATATTAATTTCTCGTAAATCATTTCTGTTGAGATTTGTTATACTAATGGGTTATGTTTGTTGTGTGGGTAGTCGTATTAAATTTTACTGTTTTCTAATTGCTTTGTTATAACGTTGTAGATGATCTTAAAGTGTCTCAAAGAACTGGCAAATCATTTATTTTATTATCTTATCCCGAGGGGATAGGCAACATTAGCACGTATAGTATGATTGCGAAGACTTAGTAGACAGCTTCCATACGATTATTAAATGCGTAAGCGCTTTGCTTCATACACACATATATAACGTTACATTTTTGGAAACCCATATCTATAATTTTGTAACACTAGGCTAGGAAATGTGGACTCGATAAAGTCCTAAATAAATGTATTTATTATTATTTCGTAATAGATGGCTAAAATATTGCCATTTTAACTGGAAACTTCAGGAATTAGATAGAAATACTACTTCCTGACACTACTGTGCTACAGATTCTATTCATAGTTGTCTCTTCGGTATTTTAAAGTATCTTGTGTTAACATCTTAATGGCCATCACAAATAATCGGATTAATATATAAAACCTATTAGCTAGCCTTGTTTGTGTAAGCTAGCGGTTTGTGACACCTACGCAGGTGAAATCGCAGGGGGTCAAAAGTTTTTAAACTATTAAAGTTTTGATGCTATCTTGATAATAAATTTAAAACAATCACCTACAGAAATTATAAGAACCATAATGGGTTCCTCTAAAGTTTTAGATTATAATTACTTTACTGTGAGACAATACAGTAATCTATATAGGTAATTCAGTGTATATATGTGTAAAAGCTTATAAAAATAATAATTTTTAATAATAATTTGACTGCCTCTGTGGGGCAGTGGTAGCATATGCGACTGCAAAGCTTGAGGTCTCGGGTTCGATTCCCGGGTCGGACCAAATGTTTGTATGATCTGCAAATATTTGTTTCGGAGTTTGGGTGTTTTCTATGTATAATGTGTATGTATTTATGAAAAAAAAAAATTAGTATTTATATCAGTTGTCTAGTACCCATAACACAAGCTCTGCTTAGCTTGGGACTAGATGGCGTTGTGTGTTAGATGTCCAGAATATTTATTTAAAATTATATAATTAAATCGCGTTTAAAAGTGACTTACGCCTATGACCTTCCTCAAGAATCAAAGTATCTCCAGTCCAAATTTTACAGCGGTTTAGCCAAGAAAGCGTAACAGAGAGACAGAGTTTTTTTTTGAATTTATAATATCAGCATGGATTTTTTTATGTTTAAATAAAAAAAAGGTTGCAAAATTTTCTTACAGTTGTTACTTAATGATGATAATTTAAATCGGTTTTCCGTATTAACTGTTTATTTCGATATTACATCCGAGTATAAACAGATGTTGTGAAGGAAGCAATTTATGACTCCATAAAATTGAACTGCATTTACTTTCAACTTCCTTATCGGCTTTTGACAAAAAGTCTTTTAAATAAAGAGAAAAATAAATAAGTATATGCACTAATGGATTTCCTTATGACTTATCGGAAAAAAAAAGATACCGATTTTTTTATTTTTTTTATTGATTAGGGGCAAACGAGCAGGCGCATCAACGAGTAAGCAATTACCGCCGCCCATGGACACCCACAACACCAAAAGCGTCATAAGGGATGAGGAGAGGGAATGGGGATAGGGGTTGGGGTATGGGCCTCCGGTATCCTCACTCACTCGGTGAAACACAGCGCAAGCGCTATTTTACACCGGTTTTCTGTGAGGCCGTGGTATCACTCCGGTCGAACCGGCCCATTCATGCCGAAGCGTGGCTCTCCCACGGAAATGTTATTGGTTTGACAGGGATTAAACATCTATATTTTTCTATCCTTTACTATGCCAGTTTGATTCAAAAACTGTGGTTAACCTGATAGTTAATGCTAAAAACAAGTCGCTGATTATAGATTTCCAAAACCATCCAAAAATGCTGATTAAAAATATATACAGACAGATCGATATAGATATGCATAGAAATATTAATAGATCATAGAGGGCTGCAAATTCAGGGTTGTATGTATTTTCTAATGATGTATCATAAAAAAATAAAATGAAAAAAAAGCCCTTAATATTTAGAGGCATGAAAAATATGCATATAAAATTCAATTAAAATCGCTCAAGGCGTTCCAGAGGAGTATGGTAACTACTCGTAACATTGTGACACGAGAATTTTATATATAAGACGAGATTTTTTTATATATAAGATTGTATGAGGTTGATGGTTAGAAGGAGTCGTTTTAGGTGATTTTATTTTGGAAAAGAATTATGGTTATAACATCGGAGTGGATTTTTAAATTTTACTAATAACCAGTCGACAGGCAAGCAGTTTAGCTAAAGAACAACCAACTGAACGAATTTAGTTTATTTCAAAATCTTGGGTATTTATAGCATAATTATCGCTGATTTTTAATAATGTATTTACGTAAGTTAGTAATGATTGCAAGTCAGCATTTTCCTACAACAAATAGTGATGTAACAGGGTAAATAGGGATGTAACAGTACGTATATAAAAGTGTGACGGGTGTGCATAAATATACAGTCTCTCGAGATGTTATCCAATTATTTTTTTATTTTATAATTAAGAAGTAATTTCAAAATGAATGAACATATAATTGACGGATAGCTATGGTAACATGACCGTTACTATTTTAACTTCAAGTATAATAATGAGATAGATAGGAATGCTATTTATTAGGTACTTCAATCTGTTAAAGCTTAAACCAAATCATATCGTTGCAACATTAAACATTATTTATTTTACTTTCTTCTAGAAGAATAACGGAAAGAAGATTACAAGTTTTACACCATCCTTAAAAACACTTTCTTAAGAAAAATGAGGACGTTACATGTTAGAGACAATAAACGTAAGACAATAAGCATCTACATACAACAAGAAGTCGACACAAAATTAAATAAAAGTGTATGCTGAGGAAATACTCTGACGTCGACATTGACCGCGATCGTTTTCGCTACGAGAAAGCAATTATGCTGTCGTCGACTGTCGTCGACTAACTCGCACAACTAGTTTATACACTTTATTTATTCACATATTTTCACTTATGTAAATCATACAAATTCTCTTTTGCTCCTGTGAACTATCCGGTGTCCGGTTAGAAAACTATTAGCATTCGTTTATGGATTTATTAACGGATTGACATAACGGTTTCGTCATTTGAGGTTGAACGTATAAGGAGGTTTGTCTGTGCTTTTTTGTATTCTATTATGTTTCTTAATTGTTTAAAAGTTGACTCCATATCTCGTTGGACTATCACAATATTTTGAATAATATTTCTTAAAACTTATCGAGAAATCGGTCTCAATTACAGTTAGTTTGCTATTTGAAAATTTAAACATAAATGATGATTGTACTATAACAAGATGAGTCTTCTTTACTATTTACATTAAGTTTACTATTTACATACATACAAATAAAATGCAGATTCATTCTATAAGGATGTGAGATATTCAATCAGAAGATGAAATTGCAATAATCAACGAAAACGAAAGCTTGTTAATACAATAATTCAGACAGTATATAACGAGGGGTCATTTTCTGTGGTGACTTCTAAATACAGCGGCAACAAAAACAGCACCATCTACTAAACATACACTGAACTACGAAGTAGCGCACTAAACGGAGTAACTATCAATCCTGAATCACGCTATAGAAGATCTCGCGCCGATTATCATATATACAACAACAACCCAACATCAATCGTAGTTGAGTGGCCCGCCAGGCGTTATCACCTCGTCTAGTCGGAGGATCCTCCCTTTGTGTTGGAAGGGGCTTAATTTCTTACACTTCCCACTTTAATATACGTTCATATTATATGAATAGATAATTCGCTTACATTCGCAAGTATACATAGGTATTATACGCGTATACAAGACTTAATCGCGTTTAATAATACCGTGTTTGGTTATATGATCGAGGTTAATGAAAACGTAAAGTTACCGAAATCGGAGTGAGCTCGGGTTTCCTCTACGGTACGGCCATACGTACTAACAGTAATATTGAGCCTTAATTTAATTTGATGATTACATGACCAAATGCTCACGCTAGGATAATTTTATTTAAAATTGTAAGTTTTAGAAAGTAAAAAAATACGTACAAAATTTGAATGTCAATATCCTGGAGTAATTATGTAACTTTGTAGACAAACAAGATCAGTTGATGTAAATACAGCTTTTTAAAACTTTCGGAATCATTAATACTCGTAGTTATTATATCAGAAACAGAAATTTTGATTTCTACCTTGTTAAAGATATTTATTATATGTAGTAAAATCATTTATGGATGTGGTTATTAACGTAATTAGGTAGTACGTTTTACGTACCTGTAAATTACCTAATATTTTGACTAGATATCGCTGACGGCTGTCACATTGACCGACAGTAAATATGTATTACAGTGATATTATTCACTATCCTCGCAAATCAGTTCAAACCTACGCGTCGAAATACCCAACAAGGAAGATTGTCTTCTAATTGTTTTATGGTTTATAGCTGAATAATCTAGATTTCCCTCATCGAATTAATTTTATAATGCAAACATTTATTTATTTCTGTTTGGAAAACCAACAGCTACAAAAAAAGAATATGGTTAGTTTGATATGCAACATCAATCCAATTACAGATTTGCACGAATTGCAACATAATAAATTAACAAAAGTTTTCGAGCACTAACCAATACGACACTACACCATTACAATAAATGTTAATGAAATAAAAAAGTTATCATTGAAAAAAAGTTAAGATTCAGCATACTGCATGCAATATGCAATAGAGATTATTATTGCGGTCCGCGAGGCAAAGCTACGAGTATATCTTCATAAATTGTTGCCTGTGTTTTTTTTTGTTTATACCTGAACTATCAAAATGACTCTGCCCTGCCTGATGGAAAGCACCAGTTGAATCCAAGAGTGGTGGTCACCATCCTCAATGCAAACAAGGACAGTGCAGCATGGTGACCAGCACTATGGAGGCCCAGTGAGATGCTTTTTCACGCCCAGCTTAAAGGACCCGGGATCGTAGTGGGACGGTAACATGTGCGCTGGTAGTGAGTTCGAATCGAATTGTATAAGTTATATTATTGTAATGTTTCATCAAAATCCATTCAGTAGTTTTTGCGTGAAAGAATAAATATTATTTATAATATTATAATGTTTGATTGTTGTTTATTTTATTTATAAAATTACAAACTAATATTATAATATTAGTTTATAATATTAGTAGGATGTATTGAACACAAATACCATTTACATGATATTATATTGTTATCGATCTCAAAATGTTTGTTAAATATTCTTGTGTAAAGTAAGATCTTATATTTAAATATATTTTTCCTTTTCAGGTCCAAAATGGCGTCCGATGTTGCATCACATATTAGAAAAACGTCATTTCTATGGCTTATTTTAGCTTTAACGAATGTAAGTTTTTTAGCTAACTTAGAATTCTTTTTAAGTAACATTTTGTCACGATAGTTTTAGACTTTATTCATTCGTTGCCTAAGCAATTGATTCGTGCTAACAGCGAACTGATCAATACGATAAATCTAAATGCTGTATATTGAAATGACAAATATTTGTACTTGTATTGTTTAGAAATCTTTTCCGCAATTATTAAGTATTTCACATTCTAACTATCTGAAAATGATACTTACAATGAACAGTATATTTAAGAAAATAAAATAATCACTTCACTTTCTTTCATAATTGTAAGTTATTAGCTACCTAACATTCAAAGTCTTAATTACTCTAATTCTTTTGTTTAAATATCTGCTTTCGATATTATGATTTTGATACTTTTAAATTTTACAACGCCTTGTACCAACGTAAGAAACATTCTTATTCCAATTAATTTTAAAGCCATAAACCATTTATGAAATATATGCTTCATTGCCTTTATTCTTCATGAAATCACTTATTTTTACAAGCTTTTATGAAAAATTGCGACTTCCTCATAAATAAATCAAAACCCAAAAATAATGAAATACTTCAATACATAATTTTCAATAATATAAATAACTGTATATAATCTTAAATACATCACACAATCGACCATCACTCTGCTATCACTTAGTAGCATTCCAAAAACTCATTACACTTAATTATTATAACACAGTCAAAGAATCAAAACGAATTGCACCGAGCGTGATTATAATATACCGATATAACACATCATACGCTTTCAATTTCTTTTCGAAACGTGAGAAAGATTTACTCGAAATAAAATACCGTAATAAAAGCAAGATTGGAACAAATTCGAAATATATGGCAATTATACAAGGTGTTATAGATGGTAGTCTTATTTTAGGAGTATATGTATGTATACGTTTTATATATAAAACCGAATAATAATGAATTTAGTTTGAATGAAAGAAAAATTATGCCGGTGTAGATAAACATCGTAATGAAAAATTTATCAATTTCCAAGTTCATTTTTATATTAGTGATATTTTTTATATAAAAGAGCGTTTATTGTTCCTTTCCCAGTCGGATAAATATATTGCGAGAATAAGTATCCGTAGTACACATACGTAAGAAGAACAAGGTACAATCAAGTCTTATATTTACTGCAAACGTTTTGCGCCGTGTGTGGCATGAAAACGTAAAAGGAAAGTTATTATAGTGTATACATTTATAAACAAGTAAATGAAAATCTTGGGAATTAATTTAATTACCGGTGGATTTCATGAAATTATAAGAAGCCACACAATTTAATTGCAGTAATAAAATATCAAAATGTTACTTCTATGCTGTTAAGTTAGTAAAGTTGGTAGAGCTAAGGAGAGGCGGTTGAGATTGTTATCGCAAAAATAGATGCAATAGCTAGATCAAGGAAGTCACAACACATATTTGTCATAAATTAGCTTTATATTTACGACATTTATTGAAAATTTCTGAACTTATATTACCCTCAAAGATTAAAAAAAAGCATTTTGGGATTCAAGTCCTTCTGTCATAAAAATATTATAGAGAGACATAGATCAGTGTATGTGTATCAAGTGAGAAGTTAAAATTAAAAAAACTTATGTAAATGTTTATATAAGAAGAATCGTCTATTTACCACCATATTATGTAGAAGATCTTTGAATAAGCAAAATTGAAACGCCGTCCTTGACGAGGTCGACGATATTAACCAGCTATATACAATATACGACCAACGGGTGTGAAACTTACAATGTCACAACTTTCACGTTTGGTCGGTTAGCTTTCTGTAGTGTCCGCTCCATTTGACGAGGTGTCAGCGCATGCGCGTCCGGTGGCATACATAGCACACATATCGCACGCCAACTAGACCAAGTTAGTAAAAACACACGGATAGAGTTTGTGCTGTTCGCAGAAATAAAAACGCGGCTCAATTAATTTTAAATCGGTATGTGTAAGAAATGTAAATAATTATGTTCAAGAGGAAGTGAAGAAAGAAAAACCTATGTTTTGAAATAATTTTCTTGTATATTATAGTTATTTTCTTTTTTAGAGTAGTTATTATTTACCGGTAGACTGAAAATTCAATGGAATTACAGAGATACATACCATCAGGTCACTACAGGATAGTCAGACGGCTTACCGCTAATGACAATAAATCTACCCTAACACACTTTACATGTCATATTCATCATCATAAGCTTATTACAGTCCTCTGATGGACATAGGCCTCTCCTATTGCACGCCACTGATTTAATGCTTCATGCATTCAGTTCCTTCCAGCCACATTGCGCAAATTGCTACTCCACTTGGCCTGTGGGCGTTCTACACTACGACGGGGCCTCCTTTATTTTTTTAATTTCTTTTTTTATTTTTAAGAAAGACAACTCCCGCATCAGGAATATACATTATGTGTTGCGGGGAGTCCACTGCATTTTTTTTGTATTACACTTAACTTTTATTTAAAGTAACATCGTCTATTTTCTTTTAAAGACTGAATGATTGCATTCCAGTTCAATAAAACTTTTAAATAATATATTTAAAAACCTATTATTCATTAAGTAAATCACGATGTAGTTTGTTTGTATATTTCATGTTTTTCCTGACGTTACTGTGCAACGGTTTTGCTTATTAATAAGTGTGTAACAGTATAATTCAAATTTTACCCTCACTATATTTATGCCTATTAAAGCTAGTAATATAGTTTTTAATTTTTAAGATTCTTTAAAAAAAAAATAAAAAATCACTTAAGTAAGGAGTAAGAAAATACATTTAAGAAACATTTAAATTAGACAGCTAATTTATTATTTTGTCTAGATAAGATTAATACGAACAAGTTGTTCTTTTTTATTAGTAGGCAATAATATGAAAATAAAAGCTTCTAATATAATCATGTGTCTATCGTTATCTCATTATCATAAAATATTAACGCACACCTTACTATAAATATTCTAACAGATTATCTTTCTGGTCTAACTTATTTTTTTACTATCTTCATTTAAATATATGTATATTATTACGGATATTGCGTAACCCCGGCAAGTTCGATGGTTGATTTTAAATCGATAGAATCGAATGAAACCTACGAAACGAGTCAGTAGAAATCGATTGCACTTCATATCTAAAGTTTTACTTATAAAACACAACAAACGTAGATAAACGCATTTTATTGTAGCATATTCTTTTAGAGTCTTTATTTATATACCAATGTATAATGATGATCAATCGTGATATATTGTTTATTCTGGTAGATTTGAAGTACTTTTATTGAAACTTTGACAATTTATTACCTTTGACCGTTTATATCTTCTGTAATATCTTAGTAGTTACTCCATTACTTAAGTAATATATACTTAGTAACTCTTTGAACTAGTTAAAATTAATTATTACTATTTTCCTTTAAACCTTCAAGAAAAGAGCGTACTCCTTCCTAAAAGGCCGGAAACGCACTTTTAACGCCACTGGTGTTGCGGGTGTCCATGGGCGGCGGTAATCGCTTACCATCAGGCGATACGTTTGCTCGTTTGCCCCCTATATAAAAATAAAAAAAAGTAAGATCTCAGACCCGTAGCCAAGTTGACATTCTACAAACTTAAACGTTAGTAGAAAACTAACAAATCTATGGAAATAACGTCATGTCAAGTTTAAGTCACGTGGTCAAAACAAAATGTTAGCCATTAATCCAAGAGAATACAGGCGTTAGCGATTGCAGAAAGAGAATCAATACGAAACACTTGCATATTGACTAATCTTACTTAGTTCAAAGATTTGGTACTGTGCGAGTTTACTAACTTCAATATTTCTTAATAAAGATAGGAACTTTCGTAATTTTAAACACTATAAGAAATAAAATATAGAATTTAAAATCATAAATTTTAAAATAATTTTTGCACGAAATGAGACATGTGGTTATGGCGTTCATTTAAATGAGCTACGTTAATAATAGAATCAATCAAGCAAGTTATGCAATTGGTTAGTTATAGGCCTTACTAAAGGAACGTCGATTGAATCAACAATCTCGTTATTTCTTAACAGATGCTAATAACAGATACATACAAACATTTGGTTTCGACCTTAAATGAGCCAGTTAAAATAGTTAAGTGTTCATAACTAGAATATTATAAGTGAAGTGTTGCATTCCTCAGAAATATTATGGCATGTGATAAAACTGTACTACGTTATGAATAGTTTGAGATTGGGGGCAATTAAATTTTAAACTGCAATTTACTGCCAGTATGTTTAGAATTAGATATACACGTGACTCCACTTGGAACATCTTTAAAAATCGTAAATTTGATTCACTTTTTTATTACTTTTTAAATAACGATGAGAACGAATCTATTTTTATTAAAACTGGAATTTTGACAGCGGATAATCACCTCAATATGAAATATTTACCGTAAGTCTTAAGATTACAACTAACTACTTTTTTAATTCTTAGACTTTTCTATTTAGTTTAATGCAATTTTTCCGAGAAAAAATGCATTTATAGGTATAATTGTTATATGCTGAAATACCTTACAGAAATAACTGAACGCTGAACAGAAATACCGTACTTCTACCACACAGATTGGCAATGACCTTGTGAGTCTTGAGTTGCATACATTATTGGGATGCAATGGTCTATTTCAATCAGGGGACCTGTCTGTTTGTTTGCCTCCGATATCATTAAATATCAAAAGTAACTAAAATATTTGGTAATGCGAATGAGATGTCAAATCAAGATACGAGTGACAAGTCAAGTATACAAGTATAGTGATTGAAAACAGCACGTAGGCTCGATAGCTGAAGGAGTCTAGGAGAATAAATGCATTAGTTCACAGTAGACATGCAGTATAAGGTTTTCAAACCATCATGGTATCCTGTATTTGGTTTAATGTACACAAACAATATTTTAACAGAAACTTTGATATGATTGATCCAATTTTAGGTTGAATAATTTTTTTTAAAGAAGACTGCTAAACCTTTTCTAGTTGAAGCCAAACTGTAATGATAGTGAAGGTGATGTTGTAATACATAAATAAATTTACAAAAGGGTAAAAACTGCCTTTATTGTTCTAACATTAATCCTTGAGACAGCCACGTGAGATTAAATATCACCAGTCCTTTGACATCAAGTGGACAAGACATTCTTATCTGTTCTCGAACTATTCAAAGTATTGCTTGATAAAACCACTATATACGTCCTATCCAAACAGTTTCATTTAGAAAGTCAATTCCATTGTACAAAATAACTATAAAATGAACCCTTACCCATTTTACATTTGAACACGTTGTTAAAGAGGAATCACACACAAAAGCTCATTCTGCTGTTAATCGATGCCTCCACCAATATGTTCGATAAGTCAAAGCCTGAGAAAATACCAAATAGGGATAGCATTTACTCGTAAGAATTATTAATTAGCTGGCCATTTGATATGAGTACTAATAGCCCTATAAATCAGTAAATACAGTATATCACTATATTTAGTTATGGCCTAACGGTTAGAGTAACATTAAATAAAATGGCGGTACTATAATGTTTGAAGCATTTAATTTGCTATCAAGATGAGAAACATCATCAACTGTATTTTACGAGTTTGATAAAGTACTATTTTGTTGGGCATATAATAATTTTATCGATTTGGTTAGTTATAGAATTATTTTGTCACTTTAGCCGGTCAAGTACGGCAGGTGACTTGGTTGTGACTAGTTTAAAAGTTTTGACTACTGTTTTTGGCGTTTTTAATTTATGGTATGAATGCATTCATTTCGTAGAAGTTATCAAACTTAATATTAATTAAGTCTTACGAAGGATTTTTTATAATAGATTGATGAACTTTCATGACGTTTCTGAACAGATTTACCCCATTTCTGGCTACATCGTATATCATTTGTTTGATAATGTAGCTCTTATGTGGGACTTTAATATAAATTAAAATAGGAACACAAATAATACCCAGAGTTAGTAAATAATGATTTGTTTATGAAAAATATGTTCTATGTGTCCTACCATGATGAGATCGAGCCTACCACCCTCGGAACCACGGGAATCGGCGCGGCGATGGTTCGAAGCTCTATAGCATACCACGCAGTCAATAAAATTATAAGCCACTAGCTGACCCACGTAACTTCGTATACGTTTATTTTCAATCATGCTCGGCTCCTATTGACTGCCTTGGTGGCGCAGCGGTAATGAATGCGGCTGCAGTGCTTAAGGTCTCGGGATCAAATCATGGGTCGGACCAAGTGTTTGAGTGATCTACAAGTATTTGTTTCGGAGTTTGGGTGTTTTCTATGTATAATATGTATGTATTTACAAAATAAAGTAGTTAGTATTCATATCAATTCTCTAGTACCTACCCATAACACAAGCTCTGCTTAGCTTTGGACCAGATGGCGTTGATTTAGATGTACGAAATTTTTATTTATTTATTGGTATGAGCCTGGTGTTAATTATCCTATTTTAGGCACGACCGGTTAGACACGTACCCGAGCTCAGATTTTAATAAATTAGGAGTTTCCATTCTAAGGCTATTAGATGACTGATAATATGTATTTAACAGTTACATCTAAAATATCGAAAAAGCTATGATTCACGACGCAAATATTTACTTTCATTTTTTTTAAAAGAAAGTTCCGACAAAATAAGTACTTATCGTTTCGGCAGTGGTTAAAGGAAAACGACGTTAAAATAATCATATTTATCTGAGTTAAGAATTGCTTCTCATTGAATGAGTCGAAAGATTTCTCAAAGGAGCCTCATAATGAAATATTATATTCCAATAAATATACTGGTACAGTATCACGGCTTTCTATGTTATATGACTTTAAATTTTCTATTTAGTTTCTACATGATTCGATATTGCTATTATCATTCTACGTTTCATAACGCAACATTTGAATAGCTGTTCGTAGATCTTAAAAACACTTAGAATTTTCACAATACAAAACTGAACACAATCCATACTTATATACGAGTGGCTATTTGTAATATTAAAATAACCGCTTGTCACTTAATGTATACACGGTACATACGAGTATATGAACATAACATTTTTTTTAATTTTCGTCTGATTGTGCCGGTTAATCTTTGGAAAGGCCGATTTTGACAGGACTTTCACGAACAGATAGCTGATATAATAAGAAGTAACTTAGGCTACTTTTCTTAAGACTAGTTTTGCCCCGCGGTGTTATCCGCAATTGTAAAATTACAACAATAACCGCTATTAACACCGCGGGGCTCAGCTAGTATATTATAAATTCGAAAGTCAATCTGTCTGTCTCTTACTGCACTATTCCAATGGAATTTGGCATGCAGATAATTTGATTCTTAAGGAAGGGTATAGGCTACCCTTTACCGCTATTACTGACACACACGCGGTCACAGCCGCGAGTAAAAGCTGGTAATATGTATTAATAAAAACAAACCTGAAACGTTTATTTATTTTCATTGGACACGTGAATCTATGAAATTCCAAGTCAAATTAGAATTTGATAACCGAATTCTTGAGGAAGATAAAGCCACTTAACACAACACTGCGAACTTTTATTGCAGGAAACGTCTATGCCATGAAATATTTTCACTTAATAAAGAACTTTAATTAAAACAGTAATACAATAGAGTTTGATGGGAGGATAAACGTGTGTGATAAGACGTAATGGCGTGTAATGAGGTTCTATCGGCAACCACTAAGTTGTTGCCACGGGTGTGGTGTTTATGCCAATTCTATGCCAACATATTGCGTAGGGCTACCGCATTTTGCTGTTTTAACTGTCAACGGTTATTATTCAGTGAAGAAAGTACAGGTTTAACATTGCCTTCTAAGAAACTGAACATGACTCCAGTATAATGTTTATGACTGCCTCGGTGGCGTAGTGGTAGCGTATGTGACTGCTAAGCTTGAGATCTTGGGTTCGATTCTCGGGTCAGACCTAAATGTTTGTATGATCTGCAAATATTTGTTTCGGAATTTGGGTGTTTTCTATGTATAATATGTATGTATTGACAAAAAAAAGTATATAAGTATTTAGTAGTACCTAGTACCCATAACACAAGCTCTGCTTAACTTGGGACTACATGGCGTAGAGTGTTAGATGTCCGGAATATTTATTTATTTATTATGCATTTAAATTTACTGAGGAAATTTTCTTATGATAGGACTAATATTGCACGGTTGGCCGAGTGGTGTCAGCGGTCGCCATGCCGCTTGCTACTGCGCCAAGTGTCGTGGGTTCAAATCCCACGCGGTACCTACAACACTTTGTGTGATCCACAAATTGTTGTCCCGAGTCTGGATGTTCTTTGTGTCCGTTTCATGTATGTTTGTAAAGTCCCCCACGACACAGGATGTTTATTCCTAATGTGGGAGTTGTCTTTTTTAAAAAAAAAAAAAAAAAAAATATGGTTTGTAAAATAATACAAGAAAATTTTATTTATGTTTAGTTCAGTAAATATTTTTTTCAATAATTTCTTAATATCAAAATTTTAGTTTTTTTTTGTACGTATTAAAAGTGAATATAGGATTTGTTACATATTTTTTTTATTGAATGGGCCTCGCATATCAGGCACACACACTCAAGTGTGTGCGCCTGATAGTAAGCGATTACCACTGCTCCTAGACAACCACAACACCAGAGGCAAGACAAGTGCATAGCCGATCTTTTAAGAAGGAGTTCGCTCTTTTCTTGAAGATTTGAAGATCGTATTGGTCCAGGTCCAGCAATTTTGAAAAATTGACTATTAGAGTTACATATAATTAATTAAATGTGTGAAAACAATTTACATTCGTCTGTTACCCGCTAAACGTATACAGTGTTTTTTTATTTAATAAATCTAAGCACAAGTAAAGTTTTTTGCGCTCATTACCATTAAATTACCATTACAAGAAAATCATCCAATGTTACTATAAATTACTTAACCAAAGATTAATTGATAAGTTTTTATACAAAATTGTCAACATATTCTTGACCAACCCTTTGTTAAACACCCATTTCTAAATGTCCTGCGTACATGTAATGGTCTGAGAAAGTTGTGTGAACTAAACGTGACCCATTGTACAGAACACGTACACCTATCACCTCAATTATCCGCGAGACTTTGACTAATTATCCAATGGCTGGTGTAGCATTCCAGTCGTTTCCTATATGCTAACCGTGGCACATTAGCAGTTTCTCCTCTATCAATTATGTTCTTACTTCAAATTATTTAGATTCCTGAAGAAAGTTTATTTATTTAAAAGATAAAACTAAATATTTTTCAATAAAATTTATTGGCAGTCCAATGTACTGTGTCTGTTAATTCATCTTGAGCTGTACCGGATTCATGTAAGCTTTTTTGCAAACAAGACGAAAGAGAATTTATAATGTGAGAGGTGATTTTTATCGAATCTTTACATCTTATTAATTTATTTATGTTTGTATTTTACAAACAACTATTAAATGAATATTTAATGCCTTAATAAATCTTGCAAATTAGCATTATTTGATAAACTTATTTCTCATTCTTGTTGGCACGTAACGGTTTAACGCAAAATCTTGAGTTAAGATAAATCTTGTTTCAAGTTCAAAAACATTTGAAGATGTGATCCGTGCTCCTTTAAACGGTTCTAAACTTTCTTTACACAAGTTTTCGAATAGGTCACTGATTTCACCGGAGATTAAAGGTCCAGAATGCAACAGGACATGCAGTTGCATTTCCTATGAATAAAAGATTAGAGCGCAGTGTACAATAAGAGTATCAACGCGTGATCAGAATACTAAAAGTGTAACGGTGTCAAATTTGCCTATCCATGGATTCTGATGAATATGCAGAAATCACTATTGGGATGACGACTCGTCTTGGAATGTTAACGGTTGGTATACTTTGACAATGAATCTTGTCACATAGGTTTTACTATCGAAAGTAATATAAATCCGGTTTTGGAAGACGCTCGTGCGATTCTAGGTAAGCACATAAAGATGTAAACACGTGAGTTGAAATTAATGCGGTTCCACATTCAGGTATCTTGGAAATAACTTTTTGAAATGAACTAGTGCAGGACATCATTATAACTTTAGAGATATAATCCTATAATGCAAAAGTTCTACAAGACTAATATTAATATCAACTTTGATTTATTATATCAACTAGAACAACTCACAAAGAGGACAAGTTTATCAGTGTACTCCACCCCTTGCCAGTGCATCGGCTGCATCGTTCCCGCGTGAGTTACTATGCCCCTTTATCCACTGGAGAGTTATACTGTTAGCAGTACTTACTTACTCTGTTAGGGCCTTTTTTTAAATGTCAAATCCGCAGTCATGTTACTTACTTCCCCCATTTAATTCGTCTTTTTAAATATTACTAATAATTAAATTAACTTTTAAGTGACAATAATAGCAAAATAAGAAAAAGTTAAAAAACTCGAACCTGACTATGTAAAAGATTTTAATAACATTTAAATAACCTATGGCACTCAAGCTATTATAAACTATAAATCTATTGACACCTAATTTATTAAAATCGGTACAGTAACTTAGACACTATGGTGAAACATACAAACAAACATAAAACACCAAAACTATGACCCTTCCTCGCCATAGTTGGGTAATAAAGCAGTTAGTTCAAGAGCTGTCTGTATAAAAGCTACCAGTAAGTCTAATTGTTGACAGTCTTTCGTTTCCTTTCTGTCAAGATATTATCGGTTTGTGTAGTGGTTTTCACACCTGCAGTAACTGCAATCCACACGCCTTCTATAGCTATCGGCTTTGTTATCTACAGAACTAGTAGTATATACTTTAATTAGGATAATAAACAAGATCCTAAAGCAATTTCCATTTAGAAGTGCCGCTACAATCTCTCAAAATAGTTTATTGCAGTAATTGCTGATATAATTGCAATAAGACCTCTTAAGCGAATGGTGTTCTTAAGGAATGAACATAATATGAAATAAACCATATGACATACTGCACATATATTATTAAAATTTCGCTAAGGTTAGATTGTTATTAATTTCATTATAAACATGGGGTTAAAGATGATGTGTCATCCTAAAAGTCTCTGGAGAGAGAAATGCCAAGTAGTTCTAGTTTGTGTTTATCGTTTGTACTATAAATTTCAGATTGGCTTTCTTTCTTCTTATTTCTTTCATTGGCTGGAATATAACGACTGTATAAACTAAATACAAAGATGTGATACTTAGATCCTTGAAAGTCATGTTTATCTGATCACCAATTAACTGTTTCCAGTTCTTACTAATATAGAAATTGTGTTGATTATTCAATTGCTTTCGAAAGCTTGGTACGGCTTTGAAAATCAAACGCCTTAGTAAAAGAATACAACAGTCACAGAAATCAAAAGATCGTAGCATAGAAAAGTTAATGAACCATATCCTTCTCGTACCAAAGAAGTGTGGGTTTGATTTATTTTAAGTCTGATCTGTAGATTTAACGGTTAGCGATTCTGACTGCTAAACCGATATAGTGGGTTTACTGGGTAGATTCCTGCTCAGGCCTAATGATTTTTTAAAGTGCACGATCGTTAGTTCTGTTCTTAGGTATAATTTATCTACAATATATATGTATGTTGATTAGTTATTTTATTACCATAACCTAATTAGGGTTGAGACAGTCTTGTGTAAGACATGTAAGTGCTTGGCCTACCATCTATTGCTTAATTTTATTGTAGCCACTAGTTACAATAAATAAATGTATACTAACTTACTATTTAATCAAAATTCACACCCTTTACTCCTGGAATTCAAAGTGCATGTAATTAAACATTAACTTGCAATTACTAAGAAACTCGGCAATTCACATTAGATTTAATTATAACGTGGTTTAGCAATACATCCTATTATAGAGCACATAAAATCTAAATTTAACATTTGGTACCCTGACGATGGAACTTTAGGAGGGAAAGTGGATACAGTTTCAGAAGATTCATCTTATCTTAAAAGTAAATTCAAATCTATTGGCTTAGAACTCAACTCTGACAAATGCGAAATGTTTGTGTGACAACACTTTGACTCTAGAAAAAAATTTTTCATTTGCACCTAACAATATAATTTTAGAAAAAATGTCTTCTTGGGTCTCCAGTCTAGGAAGATGGTTTTTGGACTTTCATAGAGAACAAAATAAAAATTTTTGGTGAATTTCCGTATCGTTTACTTAAAGTTAATATCCATTAGACTTTTACTATCATTCGTTATTGTCTTTTTGTACCTAATTTTACACATGCGCTGATGCGGATTATATTTCATTCTAAAATTTAAGCTCGATCGGTGCAGAACTTTTTGAGTTTTTGAAGCGTACACAAACCAACATAACATTTATATATATATATATAGATTATGGCACATAAAACAACCTTAAGTGTAATTAGAAATAGTTTCATAATAAACTTCTAAATTCCATGTTAATGTTCGAACTAACAAACAATCACATAACTCTTTCATACGAGTATCGGTTCGGCAAGTGTATAAATAGACCTTTAAGAATGAATATACATATAGTCTTACAGCCATTAAAATGTAGTTGATCTCATTTTAGAACTTGTGTGCTACGAGTATACTTTAGATGTAAATTTTAATGAATAATGTTAATAATGTATTGCACTTAATTTGTGGTTAAATTAGCACATCAAGAATTTCTTTGTGGTGTTTATCCACTATTACAATGCAGAGTGTTACCACTCCTTTGTCCAGAAGTCGACAAATTGATGCTGTTGATTATGATGTTTAAGTACGAGTATAAACAGGATTTTGTTACCAATGTTAAATTTGTCTGTTTAGAAATTTACGATGTGTAATCAGTTTTAATGTTGCAAAATACTTTCTTTGGTTTCAATTTGCTTTTATTGCAATTCGATTAACGTTATCGGAACAGGTTTTCGTAATTTATTCTGAACATATGTCGTAGGCACATCTAAGCACTGCCAAATATATGATGTGTTCGACTATTTCATGAAATTGTACGAAAACTTGGTTTAGTTTTTTTTTAATTTTTTTTTATGTAATAGGGACTAACGAGCAGACGTATCGCCTGATGGTAAGCGATTACCGCCGCCCATGGACACCCGCAACACCAGAGGCGTCACAAGTGCGTTGCCGGCCTTTGGGGGACGGGGAGTGGGGTGGGGGAGGAGTTGGGGTATGGGCCTCTGGTATCCTCACTCACTCGATGAAATACAGCGCAAGCGCTATTTCACACCGGTTTTCTATGAGGCCATGGTATCACTCCCATCGAGCCCGCCCATTCATGCCGAAGCGTGGCTCTCACACGGAATAAAATAGTAGTATGGCGGTTTAGAATTAAATCAACCCATTGTTATAACCATCTATTTATTATAGTTAAGGATCCGATCGTCTCTTATTCTTCAAAAGTATCTACACTTTTCTATACTTTTTCTCAGCAGTATGAAGTTGCATTGTCAAATTGCTACGGCATTTAACAAAAATAAAAAGTACCTCTCAACTATTTCACCGAAACACCCACACTACCTTAGTACTTGTGTTTTAAAGTACAGCTTACAAAATTATTTACATTGTTTACTCTGCAATAGAAAGTAACCATGGTAATTAATTTGTTATAGCACTCAACTTGTGCTAAGTGTACTACGTGTGGGCTTTTGTGTGTCCACCAATGATATTTGATAAACTGTCCACTATCTTTATATAAAGTGTCTCTATTTCATTGTAAGAGTAGATACATTCACGCTGTTGTTTAGTAGTTTGTTATTATCACATTTATGCTAAGTGTTTTATAGACTTAGGAACTGTTTAATCTGGCGGCGTTTATTTGTAGTTGCGATAGCTACGATAGATAGCTCGTTTAAATAACTTGAAACTTTCTATATTTATAGTGATAATTTATTACATGTACTTATTTCATTTATACATTATTTCATAAATCCCATAGCGTAATATTTTATACAATGTGGTATGCAGGTGCGTATAAGTATAAAGTTTTGGAGGTATATTTATACTTCAAATCTTCTAATTTCTTAATAATAAAGACTTTTTTAAACATTTTGAGAACCTCATTTTTTTCAATAACAATAATCGTTATAACTAACTGTTCCTCAGCACTCTGGTTGCCATTGTGGAGGCTTTGCCCACTTTGAGGTCAGGCTTTCTTGTGTAAGAAGTTTTAAGTTACTTATTAAGTATTAATTCTATTGATACTTTTCTATATTATTCTATAGCTGGTTTAAGTGTTCAAGAACTTTGCTGCTAACCATAGTATAATATACGATAATTCCATTTCTATCTCATTAGTGACCCAATGCAATAAATTGACAATCCCACAGATGTCCGAACACGAACGTGTAATTTATAACTCATAACAAGTTATGACGATAATTCGTAAATAGAATTAATAAAGAAACAGCCCGATAATCACAAAATGATAGGCTCTAAAGGTGCGTTTATCTAGTAGTTACAAAGAAATTCGGTCAAGTGCATGTTCCTCGCAAAAAAATGTTCCGTATACTTTTTCTGTATGTACTTTTTTAAACACGAAACGAGTTTGAAATACAATCGGCCATGCATGACATCATGTGCCGTAACGAAGTACTTGACGTTTATGTGTTTGTTAATTTTATATTTGCTTGAAATGTTTGGAACAAAATTTATACCTATATCAAATCTGCCTCTCAATTACAGAGGCCACGAAATATGACGTATGATGTGCCAATAAATCAGTACCTGGCTTGAAGTTTAAATGAAGCTTTAATCAAACTGATGATTTAACGGAAAATTAATCTACTGTTATTTTCAATTAATTACATCTAGTGTGTAGCCTCAATGTAATATCGTCTCTATTTACAAGTTTAGTAACTGAGCAACTTTATATTAATTTGCCATAATCCATGACTATTCGCTACAACTTTGTATTCTAAGTGACTATAAATATTATATACTCAAGTTATTACATACTCTCTCTTTTCGAAACTTGTTATAATATACAGAATATTATGTGCATATAAATTTTGTATATTCATTAAAACTAGTAGAGTAGGAATCGTGGTAGAGCCACGCTTCGGCATCGGATCGGCTCGACCGGAGTGATAACACAGCCTCACAGAAAACCGGTGTGGAACAGCGCCTGCGCTGTGTTTCACCGAGAACCCCTTCCTCTATCTCCCTCCCCATCCTCCAAAGGCCGGCAACGCACTTGTGACGCCTTTGGTGTTGCGGGTGCCCATGGGCAAAGATAATCGCTTACCTTTAGGTGAAATGTATGCTCGTTTGCATGATATTCATAAAAAAAGGCAAGACAATTATGTTTAACATTCGGCAATCACCATCTTCTCTTCTTGCATTTTTTTCTTTATAAACAAATAAATGGTGTTCACTTGATTTGTTTCACATTACCGAATATAATCACTTAACTGCGAATAACTAGTTCAATAATTATGCATGTGGTGATAGACGAATGCCACCCAAGTAGCTGTCGAAATTGTATAGATAAAAATCAAGTCAATATAACTGTCACTGATAAACGATATAGTATACTTGTTGTGTATCAGCATTAGTATCAGTGAAACACATCACGTCATATCTACAGGCTATGTCAGTCCGCTGCTATATATAGGCCTCGCCCTCACAACAAGGTTTTGGTCTATAATACAATACTGACCAGACAGTTTGGTATAAGGTTTGTTTAAAATTTCCCTTCTCTCAGTGAATTCCTAGCATAATTTTTAATATCAGTATCATCAACGATCAATGATATTATTTGGTGGGGCAGTGGCCCGCCAGGCATGATCACCTCGCCTGGTCGGAGGATCCTTCCTTTGTGATTTTATTTACTTAACGCATACTTCTTGTTTGCTGTTCAAGCCATAGAAGTCCATCAGGCCCTAAGAGATCAATTACACCGACATAATAATAACTAGTCATTGGTAATTAAAATACTATAAATAAGTAAAAATAGATAATAATTTTAAAAAAATTCTTGTTTTAAAATCGAGAAGAAAAACCACAAATGTATCATAAACTTATGGTAGTACGCATTTCAAAAATGCTCCCAACTCGCTCGGATATTTCTATCATCTTACCCAGTGAGTCCTCAGTGAAAAATATTAGCTGTATGACTTTTTTTTTTTTAAAGACTGAATAATTCCAGTGTCGCGGGGGACTTTACAAACATACATGAAACCGACACAAAGAACACCCTGACTTAGAACAACAATTTGTGGATCACACAAAGTGTTATTCCATGTGGGATTTGAACCCACAACACTTGGCGAAGTAGGGAACGGCGTGGCGACCGCTTAACCACTAGGCCAAACGTGCAGTATTTATAAGCCTTTCTTATATTGTTAGTTTTTTTTATTCAAAATATTATATCACGTTAGCTAATAATTTTATAGGAAAATAGTTTTATTTGAGTAGTTTATTATATCAACACGAACATCCGCTGATACACTAAAACCAGCATCAATAACAACTTTGGTATGTGGTATGCTACATTAACGAAACTAGTATGTAGTTCCGAATAGTCAGAATTAGAAGAAATGCTCAAAGCGTTTACTTTTATTTTTTGCCTCCTAAAAGTATTACCTAGTCCTGCACAGGGAATAATATTTTGTGTTGCAGGGACACAGCACCCATCAGTCAAATGTATACAATAAATATCCAGATTTAAAACAACAATTTATGGAATACATAAAGTGTTACAATAACAATGTCTGTATAGCCTGATAAACCATGCCCATGGGCTGGTGGTAAACGATTACCACCCGCCCATGGGCACCCGTAACACCAAAGACGTCACAAGTGCGTTGTCAGCCTTTGGTGGATGGGGGGGAGGGATGGGGAAGAAGTAAAACACAGCGCAGGCGCTATTTCACACCGGATTTCTGTGAGGCCGTGGTATCAGTGCGGTCCAGCCAGCCCATGCATGCCGAAGCGTGGCTCTTCCACGATAAAGACGCCTTAGTTTCTCAAAATGAAATAACAACCAGCATGATAATTTAAGTGTTTTAGAGGTAAGTTGCGTTCTACCTAATCAGTAACTGTACAAAATAAGCACGATATTACATTAATAAGTAGTTAATGTCGTTAGGTTTGTTATCCCTAGCTGTATTCTGAATGTGTTAATAATTTATAGATGCAGTTAACTCTCGTTTACACCAACCATACTAAACAAGTATTAATTATTTTGACGTCGTAACATATTTTGACTATCTTAAGATCTTTGTTGATATGATACTTACAATGTAACTTAAATTGTAGCGCGTTAAAGTACAAAAAAAAGAAGTTTCACCAACACATTTTTTGCATGAGAAATTAATTTTGTAGTAAACAATAAAATAACACACGTTATTGTTCGGACACGCGACTTTTTCATGTTTAACAGTAAAATAATTAGCCATCTTGTATTAAATTAACTTGGTGAGAAAATGACATGTTGATCGGTGGACTAACCTATCATTACTATACGGCTGTAGTCCATGACTAGATGTGATACGGTGATAATCTGTACCAATATACAGCTGAGTGAGTTTTTGTTTGATTGTTTGTTTAGTCAATTTTGAAGTACTCTTTTAATAATATATACAATATTCAATGGTACAAGTTTTAATTTTATAGTTTAACTTTATAGTTATACTTTAAAGTTTTAACTTGCATTTATGCTATACTATACAACGCCAAAACGATTATTTATAGTAGTACTATTCTCTTTAAAAATATTGATACTTTATTGTTGTGCGTTTAGTACAGTTTCGGCACCCAATTACTCTTAGTAATGGGTTAGCAGTTTTTTTCCGTCCTTTATTAAAATAGAATTAGCTTCTCTTCAATAGTAAAACTACAAGGTATATTATACTTAAGACAAATTCATGAATGATAACTGATGTAACTCATTAATAAACTCAAACTGGTTACCAAGCGTGTGTAATGGCCACTGTAAATAGGTAGCGAAGATTAAACATACCTACTAGTACACGTTCTATATTATTTTATTCTTTGTTAGCTACCACCTGGCACGGTGCCATTGAACTGATCAGTGAGTACGACATTGTGCCAAAAAACTTGATATACTCACACACAACGTGATGAATAACTTGTTCTTAATTGCTATGAACTTTTAAATTGAGATAATTATGCGTGTTTGGGTTAGAAAGGAGATCTTCTTTATAAATAAAGATAGCATGTTTGTTGGTTGTTACTTTATTTTATTGTAGGATTGTTTATTTATTATTTATGATATTTATGATTATTTACGTTTAGTATTTTGTTCTCAGGTTTGGTATTGTTAGTCGAGAGATTATTAATTTTGTTGTATGTTTAGATGTTGATTAATTCTGATCGAGTAAGATTTTAATTATGATTTTAAGCATGTTAGATTTCATTTAGTGTTTAAAATTAACCAAAATACACATTTTCAATAAAGTTGTTATAAAGCGAATATTAATTTTAGGAGAAGAAATTCAATCGGTAAGAATAAACATTACAAATATCACGCATCATTTAGATTAATTGAAAAGAACATAATTAATTAATATAATAATAAAACAATGTACACCTATCTAATAAATTTGACACGTATTCCGCATTTCACTTCACTTACTTAATAACTCCACTATTTGTTGAAAGTTATCACGAAAATAATTCCATCTCTATTTGAAGAAATACGATCCAATTTACAGTCATATGGTTTTTTTTTTAATTTATTTAGGTAAATAAACAGTGACACAATATCCTACTACTATTATAAAGGCGAAAGTTTGTAAGTATGGATGTATGTATGTATGGATGTTTGTTACTCTTTCACGTAAAAACTACTGAATGGATTTGAATGAAACTTTACCACAATATAGCTTATACATCAGAATAACACATAGGCTACTATTTATAAAGATATAGCTTCGCCTCGCGGCGTTGCCCGCAGTTATCATCGTACCGCGGGTAGCACCGCGGGGTTCAGCTAGTATAATTATAAAATAATTGACACATGACAGTAGCAATTATGATACCAGCGACATTTACCACATATTAACAACAAACAATAAGTGCATGAACCAACGGTCATCTCGCGTTACATATGTGGCGACCTCCACATACAGCGCCATCTACCGAAGATACACTGAACTACGAAGTAACGCACTGTACCTACAAACTACACTACACGGAGTAACTACCAATCCTGAATCGCGCAAATAAAGTTCCCGCGCCGATTATCATATATACAACATCCCAACATCAACTGTTGGGCAGTAGCCCGCCAGGCATGATCACCTCGCCTGGTCGGAGGATCCTCCCTTTGTGTTGGGTGGAACATGATACCCGTTCCCCCACACAAATATACATACTTAAATACACACAAACAAAAGTCAAATACAACATAATATAGCATGCAAGAAAAAACCCAGATCCAGAGACTAAAGCAATGCCAGCCTGTTTGACAACAATCTCTTAAATATGGATCTCCTCTAAGGTAAATATATTTGAGTTACGCATTGTTAGAACTTCATTAACGATACATAATACGCTTTCAAGTCATATCCGCACCGAGCGTAAGTATCTATTCAGACAGACATTCACAATGGGATTTAAAAAACAAACTAGACATTCAAAGTCTCAATACTATTCATCTAAGATTCATTCATAATCATTAAAAATACATCATTGCAAAATAATTAATTGAAATATTTCAAGTGCTAAAACTGTAGTTATTTTAACTGCGGAATGAGGCGGAACAAAATTTATTGCTTCATCCTGCTGTGCGTTAATAACCGCCTTAGTATTTTATGGTTATTGGTGTCTGTGATAAGTAGGATTCTTTTGGTCCTCTAAGGAGGTACATAAGCGTACATAACATGAATATTTTATTGTGTTTATAATATTTTTTTGGTACACATAGTATTGAACATGCATTTTCCAGTGGTTTCTTTACTTATACAGTAACTGACTTTTGCCCATGGCATGTCATGTCGGAATCAAAGTATCATCATGTCAAATTTCATTAAAATCTGTTCGGCGGTTTAGTATTGAGAGTGTAACAGACAGACAGATAGACAGAGTTACTTTGGCACTTCTAATATTAATAGGTATTTACTTTAAGAACAGTAACAGGATTTCAATGCGATTACACCATTATGAATTTGTGTGCAATAAATAGTATCTGGAATTCTTCGTTTCTTTCATTTTTAAACAATTTTTTTAATTTAGAACAAATTTATACGAGCACTACTCGTCATTCTAGCCTTTATTATTCCCAAGATTATTTTGATCGGCTACTAGCTCCAACAGCTTTACCTAAATATCAGTTTTTCCACGGAGCGACTGGCATTGGACTTGATCTTCTGTGCCCGGGTAGTACCGCCCCAGTCGAGTCACCCGCCCCGTTCCGGCCAGTTCGTGCTGAACTTGCCGAAGCAACCGTGCCCAGAATGGACCTGTGAGTCTGAAGGAAAGGGTCCCGTGTCGCCACCTTGCCACTCAAGGAGGAGAGCCACTCGACGGCGGCAAAGCTAGCAAGCGGTGTCTCTAACTGGGACGACCAACGAGCCATCATGGCTTGACGAGTGGCCTCTCGCTACCCGCGCACCTCTTCGGGCGGAGGCCGAATGCTACTCTTCGCCCGGAAGTCAGCTGTCCGCCGATAAACTACGGCTAGCATTACCAGTTCTAAATCCTACGAGGGAATTCCGACCAAGGCGCACGCCGTCTCGGTTGACACGGTGCGGTAACCGCGTATGGCCCTAACCGTCAATATCCTCTGAGGTCGCCAGAGGCGTGCCCTATTCTGAGTGGTCAGAGCAGCCACCCACATTGGTGCGCTGTAGAGTGTCATTGATCGGATAACCTCCATCTGCAGCTGTCTTGTCGTGACGCTGGTTCCATCCAAATTAGACAGAAGTCACCACAGGGCCGAAGCACAGTCGACCAGTTTTGGAGCAAGCTGTCGGAAAACCACCTACCGTCTAGAATCAGGCTTAGATTCTTCATTTGGCTCTGATCCTCTACCGAGAGATATCGATAGAGGTAACTTGCCCCTCCCTAGGGCAAGTGACTTCCCAACAACGATTGTCATAGCTGCTCATGACAACTGAAATCAACGGCTTAAGTAAAAAAAAAAATATCCAACAACCATTGATAAATGTTATAGTTCTAAGATACAAAAAATTATGAATTCGAATTGTGACTTTCCTCTTTTTTCAGGTAGTCTAGTCCTAATCTCTTTAGCAGTATAAAAATCTAACATTTTATGACGTCACCTATAACACGTGCTCGCAGGTGGTTGTAGACTTTCGAAAAGGTGTAAAACTTGTAGATTTTTTTCGTGTACACGCAATGTTGTTGCCATGCCAATAGATGTTTTATTTCCGTTTATTATACATATCAGATGTGCGAGTCTCTCAAAACTGGTTTTGACATGATGTGGTGTAATAGGTTAGAACTCTGTTCTGAACTAAAAGTGGATAACTTAGGAGTGGAAAATAGTTTTACTTTGAGGAATTGCAATCCCTCGCTCTGAAAAATGTATTACTGAGTTTAAAAACTGATTAGAAGCTAATTTATGGAAAATAGCCTAAAACAGTGTTTTTTTAAAGTCTGCGTCGAGCTTTTACCAAACCTTTTCCGAAGTTTTTTGAAAAATTTGTTATGACTTTGTGCTTTGGTGATATAAGTAATTCCTCAATTACATTTACTGCTTTGACGCGATAACTAGCTTGTTTCTTAAAATATTTGTTGTACGTAATTTCTAATTTGGTAAAGTGTTACTAGAAAAATTAAACTACAAAAGTAGGAAGGTTTGAACATGTATGTTTTTTAATCATTTAGCTAGTAAGTGAAAAAATATAAGCCAAGGTAAGGGTGCAAAAATATATATAAAACGAATTATGGTTGTAAATATTTATAAAAATGTCTATCTCTACAGCAAACGGTTCAAATTAGACGATAAAAAAATTTCAATACATATAACGTAAGATTTAAGAAGTCGATAAGACCTAATCCGAAATTTTACAGCTGCTGCATTTATGTGTATATAGGCAAGATATATATTAATCCAAGGAAGGAAGGAGTCTCGAACATTTTAACAAAAAGAGAAAATATTTTGTGTTAACAAACCAAAAGGCATTTCAAGAAAAAACAAATTAACCAAAATGAATAACGAAAGAAAGACGGTAATGAACAACATACTTTGAATACCTTTAACCCAACCCAAGTTCAGATGTGAATGACGCAGGCTCCGTATGCTAATAGCCTGTGAGTAATATGAACGTGAATGAAACGGTGAAAGTGGGTTCACGTTTGATTAGTAACTTTTTTAGAAACTCGATGGTGGACATTTATCGCTTTGTGTCGAGATAGTATTCTCTTCCCATGTGACCCTTAATGCTTGTGATGGACATTGGTATTTTTCTTTAAATATTTTCTGTTGTTAGAATATCTAAGATTAGCGATGCCATTGAATTCCGACTATTATCCAGGATTGAGTCGGACTCCGAATAATTTAAATTCTAATTAAATACCTAAGTCAAATTTTTGTAACAATGTTTTGTAACAGTGCTAAAATATTAACAATCACCAAAAATTTGTACCTATGCTTCGATTCCAATCCAAGTCCAATGATTGACTAGTCTTAATTAAAAGCTCTCGTTTACGGCTATAACGCTTTCACCAACCATCATCCAATGGAATTGTAGAAGACCTCCTCTACTCCAACTTCTGCATGACGTACTTAAAACTGTCAGCAAACATTACAAACTAAGTTAATAACTGAAATTAACATAGTTAGTGTGGGAATCTTTGAGATTACTGAATTTTCGAAATTAACACTTTATATTATTTAGGACATTTAGTTTATTCTTATTTTACTACCTAGATAAATGTGTATACCCTCTGTACGAGTCATTATGAATAAGTCTCAAGTTGTCTCTAAGATTCTCAAGAAGTCGACCCTTTAATATATTTTAGAGTCGAAGTATGTATGACACCGTTTTCAATTATAATAAGGTGTTAATAGTGTTTTTTATACAACTACATAACTCCTCATTAAAGTTTGGACGAACAGTTAATCATCGTCAAGTTTGTATGGTATCGAGTGATCGAGCATCTAAGAGCCACTTAAGAATAACAAAAATATCTATACCCTAACATTGTATGTTACTTATTATAACCCTTAATTAAAGTTTTCTGTAGCTTAACGCAACTTTAAGGTGCAGAGGAAATCGATCTTTATATGAATAGTAATCGACTGACAGGGTTCATTAACGTTTGATTATACGATAGAATTTACTGTTGTGACGATTATTGATGATTTTGACACTTATGCTTGTTTAAATTTGTAATGAACTGTTTAGTTTATTTTCCCACCGTATGATAGAATAAGCTGTATACAATGCACGTATACCAGGCGCATACAGATATCTGATACATGAGTACTAAGTGTTGCGAACGAGAAAACATAAAAACAGGTAAATCTATGATTTTCTCCTCCTAGCCTAATCATAAATTGCGATTTAAAAGTTTCACTGGTACTCTGTTTACTTTGTTTACGAAATTAAATGCAAATGGAATTTATCCAGTGTGTATCATAAGATTAAAATTATCTAGTACATATACAACTATGTTTATAGTTAAAACAAATGTTAATAATATGTTTTGTATGCTGATCAGCAGCGATTAAATTAGAAAATGAATATCGTGTAGGAAACATACAACCAAAGTCAAAATACTTGTAACTAATCACGACAAATCCAGCTGATTAATGTCAAATGATAATAATAAAAAATAAAGCAATTATTACTTGTCTACCTTTATAAATCTTGCACTTAATGGAACAAGCCAAGTAAAGTATTCTCACACATCCTCCTGTCAGCTATTATCCTGCAGAATTAAAGACGCTATACACCAATGCCAGTTCGATAAATAATGTCCCGTCAATAAAATATACTCGTAAATTGTTTGCCTTATTTGATGGGCAAGTTATGTAACATTTATGGAAATCTAGTTATCGTTGTTATCATGAACAACAACCGTTAATAGTTCATCAAAAACTCCCGCATCAGGAATAAATTCTGGGGAGTTTACAAACATACATGAAACGGATACAAAGAACACCCAGAATAACAATTTGTGTATCACACAAAGTGTGGGGGTTGAACCCATATCACTTTAGCGCAGTAGAAAGTGGGGTTTCGACCGGATAAACCATTACACCATCCATGCAGACACTATAAGATTTGAATTCATAGTGGACAGAAAAACCAAATTTTTGTTTGTTATAAGAGGGGAATACTATCTTTTTCTGTTTAATTCTCTGATATCCAGATGCCAGATGCTGCTTCTCATTGGTGTACTTAAGGGCATTTAACATTTTAAATTGTTATTAGAAGTACACTTAACTAATAATATCGATGTGATAAGAACATAACACCAACCTACATAAAATGATAACATTCGTACAATCCTATTCGTTGGTGAGGGCAAGACCAGAAGAGTGCATGATGCAGAAGCAACTCAATGGGCACTCATAGTATGGGTAACCATAACCATGCTGCATTGTTGCATTGTCTGCATTATCAATGAGTATGGGGACTACTACTCTTGGATTCTGATTCTTTCTGGTTTATCAGGCATAGAAGTATTTTTGGCAGCTTAGCTTAATGATTTAGGAAGCCAATAAAAAATCTTAGTGTTTGTATCCTAGGTCGTACGTATCACATCGCTATGTAGGGCCGAATGAAGCAGACCTTGTAAACACTTTTAAAAGTAACTTTTTGAAATTTATGTTTTATAATAAGAAAACTAGCGTGTCTATTTTTAAAATTATTTAAAATCTTCACTATTTGATGGAGTAATAAATAAAATTAACAAATATTGTGTAATAAAGCCCTTAAACTTTACTGTTACCTTTACCTAACACCTTAACACATAAATATCTGAGAGAGATGGGGCATAAAATAAAATATGTCCTCGAGATGGCAATGGTAATAATTCACATGGTTTTATTTGATAACCCTTCGTCTTAACATTATGCATTAAACTTTCAAGTGGAGAGCGTTAAATAATTTTATAATGGTGCTAAAATAGACTTAACTGTTAGAAAAATCAGTTCTGTTTGTTTATTAAACATCCATTTCTTTGAGTTTATGGTTTTAAAACCTTAGAACTAAGCAATTGCTACCTACTGAAGTATTGAAATGAACCTCCTTCTTAATGAGAGGCAGATACCTACAAGTTGACTCTTTAAGGCTATTGATGAAAGTTTATTTGATTTTACTTAAGCTTGCTATACTAAAGATTTTTCAGTTCTTATAAGACATGCATCCATACTACTATTATAAATCGAAAGAAACTGTCTGTTTGTCTTGTAGCTTTCACGTCTAAACCTAATTTTATACCGTGGGAGAGCCACGCTTCGGCGTGAATGGGCCGGCTCAACCGTAGTGATACCACGGCCTCACAGAAGACCGGTGTGAAACAGAGCCTGCGCTGTGTTTCACCGAGTAAGTGATGATACCGGAGGCCCCCAACCCCTTCCCCTTCCCCAAAGGCCGGCAACGCACTTGTGACGCCTCTGGTGTTGCGGGTGTCCATGGGCGGCGGTAGTCGCTTACCATCAGGCAACTCGTATTCCATTAAAAAGAATTTAAATAAAACCGCTGCTCAGAACGAAAGTTAGAATGGACAAACTTTGATTCTCGTGGAAGGGCATAGGCTACTCTTTACTGCTATAAAGTATACGATATATGACGTAAACGCGGGAAAAAACTAGTATGTTGATAAATTAACTTATTTCACAGACTTTTCTTTATCATGTTTGTAATATAATCCGTCTCCACTGTCTACCGAATGATTTAACGATATTCGAGATAAAATCAAACAACTATATTTATTTGAAACATGATATCATTTATCTGATGTTCAACTATCATGGACATTACTCTCGGCCGTTGGTCATGTAATTTTATAATGTTGCACAAAAAATATATTGGACATTTTTATTTAAAATAAGTCGGTTACCGTGTAAAATATTTTTTTTACACATTTATGCTATGGTAACAATTTCTTGTATTCAACCGGTTTAGAAAAGGACGAGCACAAAGGTAAAAGATCAACATGTTTTTTTCTGTATATGTTAACTAATTTGCAATATAGAGAATAAAATTATTGGGAAGGTATTGTATCAAATATATTAAACGAAGCAAAACTATGAGCCGCTTGAATTAAGGCTAAGGTGTGTTGTAAACGTATGGTCTGTAACCCTCAATACCTATGTTACGTATGTGTTACCCATTTGCTTTATGTATTATACACTATACCCATAAGTACTTACTACACTGTCACTGTTTAATAATTATATTTGAGACTAGATTTTGCTCTCTGTGACTCCGCCCGCATGTGTGTCGGTTATTGCGGTAAAAGTAGCCGATGCCCTATGTTGAGGAAGGCTCAAGAATCAAAGTATCACAATGTCGAATTTCATTGAAATCCGTGCAGCAGTTTAGCCGTGAAACCGTAACAGACAGACAGAGTTACTTTTGTGTTTATAATATTAGAATGGATGATGCAGATATGAGAGTTGGTATCTGGAAACTTCGTTCCTAAGGAGGTGTCTCCAGCAGTGCAGAATTACAGACTATTAATGATGAAACTGATACGGATATAGAAACAATGTTAAACCGGTGTCGGATACCGTCAGGAAAATAAGATTGATAGACTTTTTAACGTGAAATAAGATTATTGATGTATTTTTAATATTCAGGAAATAAAAATACAGACCGGTAACGTTTTGATTTTATTTCTAGGTATTATTATCATTTGAGAATGAACAATTGTTTCGAATTCCTTCCAGTACCTTCTATGCGTTCTTCCTGGATTATTATAGTGGTTTTCTTTCTAATTGCCTCGGTGGCGCAGTGGTAGTGAATGTGATTACTGTGCTTGAGGTCTCGAGTTCTAATCCTGGGTCGGACCAAGTGTTTGTGTAATCTACAAATATTTGTTACGGAGTTTGGGTGTTTTCAATGTATAATATGTATGTATTTACCACGAAAAAAAGTATATATGTAATCATCATCATCAGTTGCCTAGTACCCATAACACAAGCTCTACTTAGCTTAGGACTAGATGGCGTTGTGTGTTAGATGTTCGTTTTATTTATTTATTTCTGGAATTGACTTAAGTATCAAAATTACTGAACCACCTGCAATCTTTCAAAATTTAAAGAAACATGTATTCACTTAAAGTAATTAAGTACGGACTACATGTCTGTCATTAACACAATAATATACAATTCTAGTTATTTATTTCCACTGTTTTCCGCGACGACGTATATTTTTAACTAACACACTCATGCATCATAATATATATTAGATGTGCGAAAAATTATCTCTTGAAAATAGAGAATCTCGAATGCACATCTATATTAAATATACATTCATTTTGAGTTCGTTCACCCTAAATTATTGTATGCTAAGAAGTAAATAACTAAAGCCATTATTTTCTAACTGTTACCTATTTAATAATGTAAAAAACGAAGTTATAATAAATAAATAGAAAACAATATACAACAAATATCCACTACCTGCAAGGTGTCTTGTTTCAATTCAAGCTATATCTAACTTCTACGATATAAATTACAGTTACGAATTCAGATAGATTTAATGTGGATATTTGATAGTTTTGGTTACAGCTCAATTCAGTATGAAATTTGTTAACGATGTATTCGTTAACAAAAACGATGTTTTCTTAACTATGATAAGAAATTTAATCTACACTTTAGTTTAAATAGTGAAAAACCTAAAGCATATTAAATAAATATATATATATAAACACTATAATTTTGTAATACGTAAGACAGTACGAGTACTTATAGACTTTATGTACAAGATCCATAGCTACAATGAAGAATATGTGCGTAGTAATGTATAAACTCTAATGACGATTGTATGTATTGACGATCAATACACGGCCCTGAGCCGTCTCTGGTCCCAAGAAGGGTTAAGTGTTCCATCTTTTTCTCAATAATTTACGATTTATATATTGATGTTCTCGAATTATTGCAAATACTTCTTAATCCATTCACATACTTCCGTTTTCATCGCCTTCCCTTCTTGAAAAATTTTCTCTTCAAATAATATAGATAGGTATGATGAAAATATTCTTGACGTACGGGGCTATGATTGGCACACAGTAAGAGTTAAGAGTTTTGTTTTACACATCTTTGCCTGCTCTATTTAAAGACACAGGCTTAACGTATGTATGAAAACACAATTTTCTTGATCTAAATTCCTAGTTTTCTAGTTACAAAATTAACGAGTAGTTTCACTAAAAGAAACGCATACGTGTAATGGTACACATCTGTTACAAATAATGACTGTCGATAGCAGTTGCTGATTACTATATATTTTCTAAGCATACGGCCACCATTACTCTAATGCTACGTACGAACATGATAGTGATGGGAAATATAGAGAAAGGTATTTGTCGATTTAAATTTGTGTTTATTCTTTTAAGTCGATTGGTCGAGTCGACAAATCCCAAGGAATTGAGTACGAAAATAGATATTTCTAAATTACTAATTCATTTCGGAACAAGTAGTAGATATGTATTGAAACACATATACTTAGCAAAATCATTATTGCTACCATCAAAATACCACATATCACAGCTATTCTTTACATAAACCTAGTAGTCATAGAAATGAGACGAGGGTCGTGTGGCTATAATTATTTCATTTATCGTGAGGTATTTGGCCTTTACAGTTGATAGTAGGAAACACAAGAAGCCAACCCGTTTGTTAAAAGACTTTCCTGATCCTTATTAGCAGTATCTGTTGTTTTATACAGTTGTATCTAATTATAAAGATATTAATTGCATGTGTATTATCACACCATTTTATGGTGTAGATTCACGGATTTGTAAAAACAAATCCGTGAATCTACCATAATATGACACAGCTAAAATGTATTCCCAAATTGGTGCTTTAATTTCTTGCGATAGGTACAGTGAACAAAAATTGTGCTAAAAATATCAAATAAAGAAGACTAGAAAAGGCTGCCATAATCCCATTTCGAAATCAAAACATGAGGCAAAAAGAAAAAAAAACGTGATCGTGAAGAAATGTCGATGATGTACCGTCGTTGATTATAGAAACAGGTTAGCACTAATATTTGTAAGGTAACGTAGTCACCTACAAATATTAGAAGAATATTACACTAAGGAATAAGGAAAGATAATAAAAAAATCTTCTTGGCGAATGTAAAATGGGTGTTTCAAAATTATATAATTTTTCGTAGCTTTTTGAAACACGCAGTAACAATTCTTTGCGAATCAAAAACAAAAATCCGTTAAAACCATTGCGCTAGACATGTCATACCCTAAGGGCTACTACATATCAATCTTATTTAAATATGTTGAACTATTTAAAAGTTACATAAATAAATAATGCACTCGCCCAAAGCCGGGACGAGTAGCTAGTCATCATGATCATAGTTTTAATCATTCATATCCACTTAAAAACAATTCAGAACATTTTTAAATCTACCACAATGTCATAAAATATTTGAAAAATACAAATATCGATATATGTTGAGTGAGCTATATTGCCATCACTATTAAATATTCATATGTGTAACAGTCGCGTGCCTACCTAACACTACATTAGAGAATAATAGAAAAACAAATTGAATTAACAAGATTTTCTCCGGCCACATAGAAATTATGTTTACCACAACGGAAAGTGTTATTATTATGGTAATTTTGACTCACTTGATGTATTGCTGTTGTTCTATTAAGGAAGGCAATTCATTGTCGTTTTTTTTCATTTAAGTTTGGTTACAATGGGAGGTAGTCTTTTTTTTTAAGATGGAGGTATTGTAGAGTTTGGGCAATGATATAGACAAGTGTGATTAAGCTTCAGAGATCTTTACACACGCTAGGTAAATAATTGCATCAACTTGCAATTAATATGCTTTGTGGTTTAACATAAACAAACTGAGAGGTTCCCTGATCATATGGAAAGGTACCTAATGAGACAAGAGTCTTTTAAGTCTTTATGGAGAATGGGTCAAAGCTTCTCACTTCACTTCAATTCAGTTCACTCTTAAGTCGTACTAATTTGGTGAACACGCTGTATAAGTATTGAGATTTCGCTATAGAATTCCAGTAGCTTAAGCCTGACATCGATAAAAGTTAAAGTGCGTAATGTATCCTCCTCTCTCTAGAAAGCTAACGATCTTTTAAAAATACTCGGATGTTATTATTTTTTATATCGATACAATAATGTATGGTTGTGATGACTTTGAAGCATTTATAGACCCTTTTGTTAATCAACTGGAAGGTTCAATAGTAAATTCCTGTATAATTATCCTATAGAAAGATACTCCAATATGGGACTCATACAGGGTATAGACCTTCAGGCGTTCGTCCCTTCACACATTAATTATGGGTTTGGATATTTCTTCGATCCGGGAATTTGTCCCTATTAAACATATATTATTCCATCTTAGATTTGTTTTAAAATTTTCTATTTTGTATAGAATTCGAGGTAAGTTTATTTACACATGAAATTATATAATACATATAACACTATCACATAAGTGCAAAGTTCTTAATTCTACAAACAGACTCCTCAATTTTATTTATTTGTCGTAGAAAAAAACATCATTAATTCCCAAGCGTATTACATTTTATTAATGGAATACGTACAAGTAAAATCCAATCTGACATCTAAAAACTTTGCATACCTACTTAAAATTCCATCTTCTTCTCATTCAAATACCATTCCACATTCAAAAGATCTATCAGGCAGGCTCTAATAATCTCTAACACAGCCTACATTATATGGATATAATTACATGTACCGTCGACAAACGGCCTCAAACACCCAATAACCAGATAATAATGAAATTACTGGCATTTCATTGCGCTTACGAGTATTAAGAAAGTAGAACGTAACAATCAGGTGTGTGTTTCTAAATGCTTTGAGCACGAACTGCAGTTATGAAGGAGGTATTACCTACTTAGTACTGTTCTTGGACAATCATTAGGTGTTGTTATCGAAAGTGCGGGATTCTTCATTTGGATTGACTGCCGCATGATTACGTAATGATGGCCTGAGCCGGAGAAAACTGTTTATTGCTACGCGTTCTTTTGAATAGATATCGTACATTCATAACTATGGACTGTATTCTGATTACTTGGTGTTACTTAAACTGTTACTAATCTTTTCATACCTGCTACTCACGACAGACAAATATTTACAGTTCAGAGTAGAGAAATATGTAGCTTTTTTGTATTTTCCTAAAGCACATGTTACTTATAACACTCGTAATTTCACTATCACTAAAACATTGCTTCTTACCTTCATGCGGTTATTTGTGTCTTACCGCTATGCTCTAGAAATAAAAATAAATATCATATGAAGCTATTACTAAGCGATTTAAATAAAAATACTTTGAATCAGTCGGTTTCAAAATCATATTAATTGATATTACCACCTTTATCTCGCTAATGTCAAATTATATTATATTTCCTGTTTAGTTTTGAATATTAAGACTCGGTATTTATTAATTAATTGATTTGTTAAAATATTTTATGTTTTTCGGTATTACTCTCTTTTATTTTGGCAACATTCCGTACATAACATGATACGTTATAAATTCAAAAGATCGATAGTTTATTAATATAATTAGCATATTGTAAGAGGAATCTTAGCAAACTTAATATCGAATAATAATGAAGGGTAATGAACTAATGAAAATTTAAAAACAATAATAAAAAACCACTTATCCTTTCCGTTACGATCCCCGTACAGTTTTAACTGCATTTTATAAAAACATCTAGCTATGAAAGCCACAATATATTTTATACAAAATACCATTGCCATAAAAAAGTGAATTATATTTTCAATTGTTCGATTATTCTTGTAAGAAATAAGAAAATCTGTTAAAAAAATATACCTTAAATTTTTCCCTATTCCTACTTAGCTGTCTTGTTTCTGAATTTCTTTTTGACGCATGCGTGAGAACAAAATGCGCTTGTACCGCTGTTCCAGGAACGTGCGCTCGCGATTCATCAAATCGTTTTTGCACACAGATTGTAGCGAATAAATGCGCGTAGATAAGTCTCTTAATGTATGAAGGTAATTTAGTTTAGTTTATTCATCACCTGTATCATGCTTTACATAATACTTGTATGTTTACTTTTATATAGAGAATTATCATAAATACCAGGTAGTACAGCCACAATGATTTTATATTTCATCACGAACAAGCTGACTCGACCGGGGCGGTACTATCATCTCACGGAAGACTAACCTAAAATGACAGCATTCGTGCTGTCGTGTTTCGTTGATGAGTTTGAGACCGGAGGTCCAATGATGCAGACACATTCACGATTAAAATGAGCTTTAGTTTTGCATGTTATCACCAATTGTATTATTGTATAAATCTTAAAGATACTATGTATAAGATTAAATAAGTAATGATTGTATTGTCTTAGAAATACAGCATTATTGAATAATGAAAAGCAAACAGCCCAGTATAGAGTTTAAATATAGTGTATCGGTTTTTTTGTGAGCTATTTGTACTGTGACTGTATCAGGTGGGTATTAATTACTTTACTGATATTTTAAAAAAATGTCTTCTTATTGAAGACACCACTTTTGTCTTTAGAGGTATAAAGGATTTAAGACGATTGATCGATGTCACATTATTTATGATATAAAATGGTTTTTATACAAATGGAAGAAGCTTATATCTAGTAGTGAACCGCTATAGGCTGATGATGGTGATACAAATAATTAAATCCAAAAACCTGACCCTTAAAATCTTAAAACATATTGTATATTTAAAAACGTTATCATAATCGGCTTTAAACTCTATTTGTAAGCTACTAATTTTAATCTAATTTTTCGATTTACTTGTAGCACGATAATGATAGGTAAAAACCTCTTGCCGTGTCTGATGTTTTTACTCTTTGAAGTACGTCATCATACGCAAAGGATAACAATCATCCAATTTTGGTGTAAACGTTCCGTTCAAAAACATTTCTTTGGCCATTTATTATGTTTGTACAGTTCTCCTTCCATTATGTTTCCAAGAAATCTCTCCTTATACCCTTGTGTATATACTCGTATATATATACAATAACATACTTACCTACAAATGTTGTTTAGTTGTACAATATTCAATCTAATTACCAAGATGAAAAAATTATAAGGTTACATTTATTACTGTTATCTACACTTCTGCACTATCTACACTAATATTATAAAGAGGAAAGATTTGTATTTTTCTATGTAACAAATAAACTCAAAAAGTACTGGACCGATTTTAAAAATTCTTTCACCATTCGAAAGCTACATTACCCACGAGTAACACAGGCTATATTTTATTTTGGAAAAAAATAGGGTTCCGTAAAATACTTGCGTTTTTCAAGAAACAAGGTGTAAAAATCAACCAGAAAAGTTACTTATTTTACGATTTACAATAATATAGCTTATACATCAGAATAACACGTAGGCTATAATTTATAAAGATACTAGCTTCACCTCGCGACGTCGCCTGTGATTATTGTCGTACCGCGGGTAGCACCGCGGGGTTCAGCTAGTTTTATATATTGTACAATAATTCATTTCTTACATCAAGCCTCTAACAAAAAATGATTTTTTTGGCTTGTATTGATTCTACAAGGTTCTACAAATTTAGTAGTTTGGCTGGAAACATTGTTAATATCTATATATCTATAGAAATATCAGGTGCAAGGTGTAAGATAAAAGATCAAAGATTAAACTTTTAGAATTTGAATATCTAAAATTCTTTCTAGTGAGTCTTTCTTTCTGTGTAGAATCTACCTACAGATGAGATAGGGTTGATGTCAATGTGTAAACAACAAAATGTTCACCTTATTATGAAAAATTATTTTAAAAACTGCTAAACAAATAAGTATTCTTTAGACAAGACAAAGAACTACGTGCTCCAGTTAAATATATTTTTTTAAATAAAAGAACAACGCTTTTGGTGTATAATTTGGTATTTTTATTCACTTAACATCGTTAGATACTGTTTTACATTAAACTCTTTTTGCATCAAGTGCTCTTTCATCATATATTTCTGTCAAAAGTATTGAGAATGATAGTGGATGTACCATGGTATGTCACTAATGAGAGACTCCACCGCGAACTTAGTATCGAAACTGTGAAAGAGGAGGTAAAAGATAAAGTCAAAATCTACAAAGACAGATTGCAACAACATCCAAATGCACTCGCACAACATTTAAAGGACGATATATTCTACTACCACATCTACCACATCTCAACCAACATAAATATTGCTGAATGTCTTTAAGACAGATTGCAATAACAATAAGGAAAAAAAAAGTGCTCTTTCAATTAATTTGTTTCTATAAACCTTTCTACTGATTTGCTAGTTTTCTCTGATTACTAGTAGTCATCGTACCTAATTAATAATAGCAGTATCATATGGCATCTTTTGTTTATTAAATGGGAATTTGTGGTTCTACTCAAAGAGTCATTGCAATAAACTTTCGAACGATTGTCTCCGTCATGCTGTGACGTGTGAGTCATTTATGAGGCATAAACCCGATACTCAAACAATACTTTCACCTACCGATGACACTAAGGATATCATCTAACAAATCGACAGTGTGACTAAGCTCAGTTTGATTTGAGTGAACCCTTTCTGTGTTGTAATTTTTCTTTTTTGTAATGTTTATTTCTATTTTTGTAATGCTACCAAGTATCGATTTAATATTACTGTTTAAAATTTATTAGACATCAATAAAGCACTACTCATATTCAGTATACTAGTCTGTTCGCCTTACATCCAATTTGTAATAACACTTTATATACATACCCACTACCATATTTAAAGCAAATCGACAATTAGAATTTTCATTCAAATCGAAGCAAAAACATTCATCAAATGAAACGGGAGCATTCAATATCCAAGCAGTAACACAGGGCATATAGCCTATATAAAAATGGATTTGCATCGTACTCGGTATGGAAATGAATATGAAAAATATTGTTAAAAATTAACCGTAACCTATTATGATTTAATACAAAATTGAAACTTTACTTAGCATACCTCTAATTTTAGAAAGAACAGCGATATTCATGGCAAATAATATTAACAATTTATTTTACTTGTGGTACAGACGCGGGTGAGAGCGGGTGAACTATGGCCTATGGAGAGGCCGGACGGCATGCCAGTTATCCAGTCGTTAGAAGTCATGTGTGGGAAGGATCACATGGATGTGCACCTCACTTTCTCACATCCCTTCGAGGGCATCGTCTCATCTAAAGGTAGGTTATAAAAGTTTATGTATTGTAACTTTTAAACTATCGCGTTCTATCTATACTAATATTATCAAGCTGTTTATTTGGTTGAACGCCTTTATTTTAGGAACTGCTATTTCGAATCGAAAAATTGTTATTATGGTTCATTTATAGTTAAATAATATCACGTTACGACCAACAAGAGCCGATCATCAATGAAATGTATTACAGAAACGGATTTAAATTTGAGAACTTCGAGAAACGCAGAGATACATGAAGATATTGACCTACTTAAATTATAATTGTTTACGGGAATTAGCGCTACGATGGGTATTAGGTACATACCAAGTCACAGGTTTACTCAGTTTATTGCCCATTATCTCGTCCAGTTCAATCCAGTCCCAGGATCTCGATATACTCGTAAATCTTCAATTCTACTCATGCTGTCCACCTGGTTGAGTTTAGTAATTTTAACAGCTTTATATCAAAATACTAAAATAATTACTTCTATTTATTAATATTATATTCTATACAAATCTATTTTTAATTTAGTGACTATAATTTTCGCAAACTCATACCTAAGAATTATAAAATTACAGACGGAGTTTAAAAACTATTTCTAATTCTTTACTAGATAATGAAGCTAAGTAAGACCCGATAGTTCTAAAAATAGGGTATATTTTTATGTACCTCAGACAAGACGTACTAATGAAAACATTATGAGCTCTGATCGAGAAAAAAAATATTAGTCATCAAAATAGTAATAAGTTCACTTTGTCCATTACCTAGTGTACTAAATAGTGACAAGCACTTACTAAGAGGAAATTATTAGAAACTAGCGAGTATTCAGACCTGCACTAATTGTGGTAAGTAATTGCTAAGGTTTCACTCACAATTATGACGGATAGATACTTAGTGAATTATTTATAACGTATGCTCCAGTTAGCGAGCTTTTAGTACTGCGTTTACTGTTATATACACTACTTTAAATTGTTTAATTTATGTATATACTCGTATCTCTCAAATTTAGATGATATGGTTGATATGAAGGCGAGCATCTACTCTTTTTAACAATATTTATGATATTTTCGCGTATTGATGATGAGATGTAATATGCGTAATCGTTTTACAATAAAAGCAAGTACAAAACAGATAAATATTAGTTAGTCAAATCTTAGGGAGTATTGCTTAAAATTTGGTTACCAATAGCAGAGGCGAGAGGTGTTTTTTTTATTGTATAGGGGGCAAACGAGCAGACGTATCGCCTGATGGTAAGCGATAACCACCGCACTCGCAACACCAGAGGCGTCATAAGTGCGTTGCCGGCCTTTAAACCTGATTCTTGTACTATTGTAACTACTGTGTGTGTTTTTGAATATTTCTCAAAGTGACCTATTAAGGGAGCCTGACCTATTAAGTTTAACGCTACGGTTCTTGACCGTCAACTCGGATTCAGTAAAACGTTATCCGTTGCATTGTCTAGATACTAATGAATGATACGTAAAAGTATAACTAAAAACTGTAGTCACTATCTTGTGGAGTGAAATTTTTTGACGAACAAGAATGTAGTTTATATTTTTTAAACTGTTTTTTGTTAACAGTACATATGTTTGTCAAAATATCTAAATAGTAACTGTCACCTAAAAGTAGCAGTTACTTTACTGTTATTTTTATCACATAATTTATGTGGCTGCGTTATGGCAGTCGAGACTTTTGCGGTCTATACCGTGCCTTACAACATTCCATCGCGTGCTAATCTTGGTATCGTCGCATCACTTTTAAAGCTAGACATATTTGAGGAAAATGCACAGTAACAAATTATTTAGAAATAGAAAATAACTATGCGTATGGAATTTCTTATTTAGAAAATAGTTCTTATACAAAAAAAAAGGTCTTTAAAAAAAAAATATTCAACATATTTGGATATCGAACATGACGGAATACATTTCTGCTATATCCAATCGCAAACAAACGCAGGAATGTAGCTGAATAGATAACCATTATCCATTATCCATTTCAGGGTTCCGTACCCCAAAAAAAGGAAAAGAAAAGGAATAAAGAAAAAAATGCGAGAAGCATATTTTTTTTGCTGTTTCATATAATATATGTACAGGTTTGTACGCAACCCTCGGTGCGTGAGTCCGACTCCCACTTGGCCGGTTTTTTTCATATTCAACATCATCAAGAGTCTTAAACAGTCCAGATCTCTTCTTAGAAAGAAAGTTTTTTTTTTCGGAGGTTACTTATATTAATTTGTCAAGGTCAAATATACTATAAAGATAAGAAGGCGGATATTAGTACTTTTAATTTAAGAACGTAAATTTTTCGAATAGAATCATAAAAAATTAAGTAGTTAGCGGTTTCCACAGAACTCCATAATTCTAGAGCGTAGCGGCTCTTAATAGGTTTTCCTGAACTCATTACTCTGTTTACCTTACTAAAGATATTGTAATGAGTGTAACGTGTAATGTATGTGGACTGCTTTCTTAATTAGCAATTAATGTCAGTTCGAGAATTAAGTTTAGCAATTTTATTGTACTTATGGTACTTTGCATTATATTAATTTGTATTTAAAACAAAATTCTATGATTAATTAATCATGAAACTGGATTTTAATTTCATATACTTTTAAAATGTTGTAATCATATTATTCCTTAATTAAGATTTTTTTTTATATAGGGGGCAAACGAGCATACGTGTCGCCTGATGGTAAGCGATTACCGCCGCCGCCAATGGACACCCACAACACCAGAGGCGTCACAAGTGCGTTGCCGGCCTTTTAGGAAGTAGTACGCTCTTTTCTTGAAGGTTTGAAGGTCGTATTGGTCCGGGAACACCGCAGGCGACAGCTCATTCCACAGTTTTGCTGTGCGTGGCAGAAAATGTCGGGCAAATCGCACAGTTGTGGACTGCCTACCATCTAGATGATGGGGATGAAATTTCTGTCGCGTAGGACGAAAGAGAAATATAGATTAAGAAATCAGAGTGTCACCACCTCTATTTATTCCATGTGTGTGGGAAAGCGACTGAGGGAGCGAACTATGCAAGACAACATGCAAAAGCAAAGAGAAGAAATACTTGATACAAACCCTATATCGACACGTCTGGCCAGCGTGATACAGTAGGCCAAAGCCTTCTATCTACGGAGAGGCCAATGCCAAGGCCAGCAGTGAACTGTTAAAAGTTGTTCATAAAGGTCGATACTTTCTAAGGCCGTAGTATCATTCCGGTCGAGTCAGCATGCATGATGAATGCCGACAAAGGGCTTTTCCACTGTTCTCCTTTTTAAATTGAAATAAAATCCTCAGTCGCTCGTAAAATAATATTCAATCGCTCAAAACATTTTCAATTGATTTATTCATGGCTCATAAACAATAAGAGGTCGTCAATATTAATATGTACGATGAATGATACCGATTACATTATCACATCAAGCATTATGATTTAAAACCATTATATTTCATAATGATTACTTCTTCATTATATGTAATAATGGTTTTATTATATCCGCAGGTCAGCATGGTGACCCCAGATGTGTGTACGTGCCTCCATCCACGGGCCAGACTTACTTCTCGTTTCGTATCGCGTACGCCAAGTGCGGGACTAAACCAGGTACGTATTCGGTTCTGTATTATTTTATGTAAAATAGTTGATTTAGAAACGTTATATGTGCCCCGTCGTCACGATCTCAAAAGGCTTGCTATCTTATACTTAAGCAGGACTCAACTTATCATAATTGTTTTGGTTATTCTCATAAAGTGGATAAATATAAGAAAAAAATACGTGTTTAATAAAATATTAACAATGTGTTTTTCTAACTTTAAAGATTTCTTAAAGTACCATAATTCAAAATACGTATATCTGTATAGTATAACTTGTGTTAAAATATATTCTTAAACAGAACAATTACAATTTACGTGTTAAAATTTTTAATGATCCATTTTAATTACGAAAGGATCAATTAAGAGAAAGCAATGTTAAAGATTTACGATTAAATCCACATAGTACAATTAAATCGAGTCTCGCTTGGACTAGAGTAAATGGACCGTGATCAATGTGTGAAATCAATAAGTATATTCCATAGCTAATGATGCGAACTCGTGCAATCGAATAGATACTCGATATAATAAATCGTTTAAACAAATCGATTTATCGCGTACCATTCTAATTTTACATGAAAGCTTTGTGTAATTGTATGTTTTACAATTTATTATATGCGAATAAGTTATTAAAATGATTTGAGATGATGCAAATAATAATTTGTTGGATTATATTATTATATTAAATACTTTGCTAGACAAAACTATGGCAATAGGTACACAGTTCAAAAAATAAACTGCAAAGGATGCAAACTCTAATTTGTTAAGTATCTGTCAATTAATATGCCGAATATTTCTTGAATAAGAAACAAAATAAAAATATGTAATTTCAAAATCAAAACTGAGATTTCTAAAAATGTAACTGCTTGTATAGTTTATTCGTTTAGATACAGTCACCTTGATCACATTGATCAAGATTGATGACAGTCGTACATGCGGCAAACCGCCAAAAAATCAAAGGGCCCGCTTTCAGCGTACACCCACAAGCAAGTGTGATTTATCAGTTTACGCTGATGTATGAATTAATAATACATTCGTATTTTACAACAATAACCACAATTGCGCGCGGTACTATTACCGACACTATCTAAACGAATGAACTATAAACACATTTGCATAGGTACAGAGTAAATGGTCGTGCTCATATTTCAATTGATTTTTCCTAAAATTTTAACTATTATCATAAATTATAATTATTAATAGAACTGCACTTAAAATTAATATTACTAAGGATGAAATAAAATAATTATTGTTAATAAAATCAATTGGTAGCAATATTTTAAAGTGCAAGTTTTATTACCGTATTAGGAATTTCGTCTGCGAATAATTTTTATTACAAAATGTGTTTTGCCCATCCGCCTTTTTTCATGTCTTTCTTTTGAAGGTTTCGCCTAGGTTTTGGAGCTTTACGAAACGAAGCAGGCAAATGTAAACCTTGTATACAAATTTGCTCGTAAATATGTAAACACATGTGTAATTGTCCTTTTGTTAAATATTTTATTTGTATTTTTTGTTAATGACAACTCCTACAATTGTCCTGAAAAAGAGGAACGTTCGAAAACAAATAAAATAAAAAGTACAAGATTTTTTTCGTTAATAACGGGGGAAAGAAGGTTTTAATAATTTTGAAAACAAACTCGCATTCTCACAATCTTCGGTTAAACCAAAGAAATATTTTTGTGGGTAAAACATTACCATATTTCGCAAAACTCGATCCCGTATCGCATTTAGATTCTCAGTAACTATCGGTAATTCGTAACAATTTCGCAATAAATCCTCAGCATTCAAGTTTTACGGCACATCGGTCCCATTTCAACAAAGTCAGTGAGTTTTTCTCCTTGCGATTCCTAGTCGCGTCCACTATGGCTAGCATGGACTAACGGACAGCGCATGCGTCCCGCTCCTTCTGCGAATATCGCTCGCGCATTGTTTCTTGGAATTGCCACCCGCTTGACCGCATAGCATCGCAACATAAAGCCCAGTTTCCCCCGCAAGTTCGACTCCGAGACGCCATCCCTCAATCGACTACTTTCAAGTGTATTTCCTTCCAGCTATGATGTAGTAATTTCAACTTTATGTGCTCCAGACCAAAAGTATGCTAGGTGACGGTGTAAAAACGATTTTATACCTTATGACATACAGTCTGAATATGTCAATCGTGCACAAACTCTTAAGATTAATGTTTTAATAGTTAGTATACTGAAATGGAGTTATCAAGAAGTCTTTATGAGTCGATTTTGCTTGAGCGTCCGCGACCCGAGACCTCTAGCTCAATCCGCGTTCTATGGGCAACTTCCACTTTTTGCGTGAGTACATCCGCGTGGGTACAGCCCTAGCAATGGTAAGGATTTAAGTAATAAATTTTTTTTACTTCGAGTAGAACTTCAGACCTAACCAATGTGTGGGATATTTACAGATTAATCTGAAGCCGTTGGCAATATTCTTACATCCCTTCCATGAAACTTGGTAATTCCTACATATACTATATATATATAATTAGCTTAGTTACCGTGTAATATCACATATCTTTTACTTAATCATAATCATAAATTCCTCGTAATACCAGAATTTATTGCAATTGAATTCTAAATTTTTCTCGGTACCATAAAAAAGAACATAAAATGATATTTGTCGAGATTGCTGCTATATAATATATATTTACATAAAGTCGTAAATAAAAATATGTATACGTATAATGATTTTGATGAAACGTTTCCGTTTATGTTTAGTTTCCGATTAAGTAACGGTAAAAACATAAAACCTTTGTTAAGGTATCATTTTTTTATGTAGGGCCCTGCCAAAATGACTCTACTTGGCCTGATGGAAAGCATAAGCAGAATCCAAAAGTGGTGGTCACTATGCTCATTACGTATGCAGACAATGCAACATGGTGACCCACACCATGGCGGACTAGTGATGTTTCTGCATCATTGGGTCTCTGGTCTCGCACTCACCAAGGAAACACGACAGCACGAACGCTGTCATTTTACGTTGATTTTCTGTGTGTGGGTAATACGGTCGAGCCGGCCCGTTCATGCTGAAATCAGCGTGGCTCTACTACTACCTGCTGGTAAATTGAGGATGAGAGGCTAGAGATATTATGTCCTATAAAAACCAGCGAAGACAATAATAAATGACCTCTGGAAAATTATGAGTGTGCCATTGACCGGGTTGTTACCGCTTTATATTTCTCTTTATTTTTGTTATTTCAAATCAAACTATTACCGAGTATCTACTACGCGACGAATCCTGCACTATATTACCTGTAGATTGAAAACGGGCACTGGCCTTTAGACATTTGAAATACCGACTTTGCAAAGAAATAACTGTTCAGGTATCCTATTTTTATTTATTTCTACTGCGGCTAGATTGATATATAGCAAATCAACTACTTACTATTCCATGAGTCAACTAAGTTACCGAAGAAATTTACCAGAGCTAACAACGCTGCGATCACAAGCTTAAATAAATTATTCTCATTTCAGATCTTCACGGGCAGTTCTACGAAAATACTGTAGTTGTTCAGTACGACAAAGATCTGTTAGAAGTATGGGATGAAGCCAAGAGATTGCGATGTGAATGGTTCAACGACTATGAAAAGACTGCCTCAAAACCACCAATGGTCATCGCTGATTTGGATGTAGTGCAGTTAGACTTTAGAGGTAAGAACGTTACTTAGTACTCATCTGAGATGTGATTCGGAGTAATTTTAAAAATAAGATAGTTATGCAAAACATTACAAAAAGGTATCTACATGATGATTTTGCCATGTTTTTATATTTTGTGAATGACAATAAAAAACCTATGACAGAAAATATTCAAGTGATACTATTAATTAATTACCAAATCATAAATATGCTGCATATGGCTTGGCAGCACCCATAAATTTAATTTAGGACAGGAAAATCGACCTTCAAAATTCAACGAACACTGTTACTTCTTTCAGGAGCTATCATTATCTGCAATTCTGTAAATTGAAACCTAGTCAAAATATTCTATGTCTTGCCAAGTAGCTAAGTGATGATGTTTGAACATTTGCTAAACGTTGACTTTATTTCAGGAGATAACGTCGATTGCTGGATGGAGATTCAGGCTGGAAAGGGTCCGTGGGCGCCGCCGGTCTCGGGCATTGTCCCTTTAGGATCCACCCTCACTCTCGTCGTTGCTATCAACGATTATCGAGGTAAGATCCTTCTGCATGCATCTTTATTTAGGGTACGAAAATAACCGCGGGCAACGTCGCGAGGCGAAGCTAGTATCTTTATAAATTGTGTGTGTTATTCTGATGTAATAAGCTATATTATCGTAAAGTTTCATCAAAATCCATTCAGTAGCTATTGCGTGAAAAAGCAACAAACATACTCACTTACAAACTCACAAACATAATATTTCAGTTAATATTATACAGTAAGTATCCAATTTCAGGATTCTTGTTGTTATTTTGAAACAAATGAATAATAATGTTTTAACAGATATTTAACACACAATGCCATCTAGTCTCAATCTAAGCATACCTTGTACTATGGATACTAGACAATTAATGTAAAACTTAAATATAAATATTATAATTACATACATGTTCTGCATATCAAACACCCAAACTCATAAATAGTCCGACCCGAGAGTCAAACGCAATAGTCGGAGTTGCGCTACTACCGCACCATCGAACGTCAATATTTATATTAGTAGTCTTGTAGAATAGTCATGATTACAAAAAAAGGTTTTAAATAACTCAGTTCTGTGTAACCAGATTGTATTACTTAGTTTACACCTTTAAAATAAGCATGTCGATAATGTCTACTGAAGTTCATTGTCAAGTAATCTAAACTCTTGATACCGTCTGATAAAATAAATCATTAAATATTCCGGACATCTAACACACAACGCCATCTAGTCCCAAGCTAAGCAGAGCTTGTGTTATGGGTACTGGACAACTGATATAAATACTTATATACCTTTTTTTTTTGTAAATACATACATATTATACATAGAAAACACCCAAACTCCGAAACAAAATTTGCAGATCATACAAACATTTGATCTGACCCGGGAATCGAACCCGAGACCTCAAGCTTAGCAGTCGCATACGCTACCGAGGCAGTCGATATATATATATGTCGATATATATGTTCATAACAGCCACAATCGGCGATATTAACTTGTAGAGATCTTTTGTAAGAGACTAGTTATCAACGGACTTTATCTGTCGAGGTTGCTCAACTAATGAAATGCATAGAGAAGGCTATTATAAAGCGCTGTTGGTTATAATTACTCCAAAAAAGGTACAGTTTCCGAAATTACCTATTGTGTTTTCATAATTTTACGTTGTGTGATTAGGTGTGTTCATAACTTTTGTTGTTTTCATTTTCTGATACCTTTTTCAAGTTACTTTAATGCGTGGGATTAAATTCCAACTGGGCTTTCAAATTTTCTACAAATAACATTGGCACATTAAATTGTTTAGCAATAATTTATTGCTATCTTTGGTATTTGTTTCTAGTTTGATTGCCGGGTTTTTTAATTTATGTATAAGGCTGTCTATTATTGACACTAATGAAAACCTTTTAAAGTTCGTAGATCGTAAAACACGCAATTTCGTAGATTGACTTTATAAAAAATGCCGACGTTCTTTGTTCGTATGTATAACTTATGACCGCGAGTCATTTAGAAAGCTGAAGCAAATATTGAGTTTTTAATGTCTATAATTTCTTAGTTAATTTTCGGCGATCACTATAGGCTTTACTTAAAAGTATTAGCTTAAAAATGACTGTTATCATATAAATATCTACCTTTTTGTATTTAACATACTTCTCGCTATTCTAACAGTGGAATTGCAGTTGCAAGCTAGTAGATGAGCTGGCGAGTTTCAAACGAAGTTAACAAACGTTCTTCTAGCAGGAATCCCAATAAAATGTTAAACTTTCATATTCTAGAGTATTTTATCTATTTAAATACTTCGTTTGAACAAGTTAAATATTTAAAAAAAACCCCTGACTGCGTCAATATTTTCCATCTTAATTAAATTCAGGTTTTTTGTAAATACTTTTTTAATTTGTTTTTTCAAATCAACACTCACATAAAAATACAACAATACAAGACGTTTAGGTTCTAGGGCGTGCCAAAGAAATATACATATATACATACATTCGCAAAACATAACCCTATTTCTTTCGCAGTCTGGTAAAAAAAACAATTGTGTTAATCACAATCATTCGTAAGTATCATGTAAATTATTGCACATTTTCGTTTACGTTTTAGTAAGAAAGCTGGACTTGAATATATGTTTATAATAAACAACTCATTTACTAGTACCTACTAGTAATTTCAATCGTGCCAAACACATAGCTAAGATATCTCATAATTTATTTCAATAAACATTATTTCTGACATACCACTGAGGTAATAAAATGATAACCGAAACTTCCGCTAATAAAAGGAAATAGTTGCGGTTAATAAATTATAAGTATATAAATGCACCATGCCATTTTGTAAATAGGTATTGTCAAAGTCTGGAAATCTGATTTAATAATAATAATAATAATAATAATCTCTTTATTGTACACCATATTACTTAAAAAGGTAACACAAAACTAGGAAGTACAATTGGCGGCCTTATCGCCTAAAGGCAATCTCTTCCAGGCAACCATGGGATGGAAAGAAAGACGTGGAAAGTATAGGGTAGTCCCTGGTGTATGAAAATTGGTTAGAAAAATAAGTATATAAATACATACTATATAAGCTAACAGTAACAAATTGTGGATGAATAAATAAATAAATAGAGATATTATTAAATAGCCATAATATTAATTAATAGATACTCCATACTTACTCAAATGGAATTTACGACCCAATTGAGAACAAGGTCGGTTCACAGGTCGTTGAGGTCTCCCAGATAGTATGCCTTCACCCGTATCTTAAAAGAAGCTAAAGTCTGCGCACGTCTTATCGTCACCGGTAAGGCGTTCCACAACCGAACTGCCTGGACAGTGAAGGAGTGGTCGAGAAATTTTGTACTATGTCCAGGCATTCTCAATTTCAGGTTTTCCGACGATCTCAACAATCTAGGGTTTGTGTCTTGCAGAAAGGTGAACCGTGATTTAAGGTAACGTGGAGTAAGAGTATTGAATAGGATAGTATAAAGAAGAGAAAGAATATGAGCATTCCGGCGAAGGCGGATAGGTAACCATTTAAGCTGTTTGCGATAATCGGAGACATGATCATATTTGCGTAATCCAAATATAAATCTTATACAGAGATTTTGGAGTCTCTCAAGCTTATTCAATTGGTCTTCATTGAGATCTAGATAACTGGCATCAGCATAATCGAGGATAGGGAAAAGAAGGGATTGTGTAAGAGCAATCTTGGTTGATAAAGGAAGAAAATTGCGTAATCTGCGCAAAGACCCTGCAGCAGCAAACATTTTACGACTCAGCTCTTGTAGCTGAGGACCCCAGGATAAAGTACTATCGATGTAAATCCCCAAGTTCTTCACCTTGTCACTGTACGGTATCAATGTGCCATTACAAGTGATTCGAGGCAGTCCCGTCCAATCAATTTTAGAGATCATTCGCGAGCTCCCAATAACTATCACCTGAGTCTTGGATGGATTTATTTTCAGGCCGTGGGTGCTGCTCCACTTACATATTTTGTCCAGATCAACATTAATGGTGTTAATAGCATTAGTCATATTGTTCAGTGTTGCCCTGGTATAAATTTGGAGATCATCTGCGTATAGGTGGTAGGAAGAAGATAGATCATTTGTGATGGTGTTTATAAAAACAGAAAAAAGTAGGGGAGAGAGCACGCCGCCTTGCGGTACACCGACTGTAGTATTACACCAAGAAGAAACGGTGTTTTCAATACTAATGCGCTGCCGGCGACCACACAGGTATTTGTGAAACCAGTCAATTGCGGTTGGAGATATGTTGAGAGAACGCAGTATACACAGCAGAACATCGAAGTCAACGGTGTTGAACGCGTTGCTGAAGTCTAGGAGTGTTAGAACGGTTAGCTCACCATTCTCCATGGCAGATCTTATGTCCTCTGTGATTTTTACAAGAGTGGTAGTGGTGCTGTGACCGGGTCGAAAGCCAGACTGGAAAGGATTCAGTAGTAGGTTTGTGGATAGGAAATTCGACAGTTGACTATGGATAAGACGTTCAAGGACCTTGGAGAGAAAAGGGAGAATAGAGATAGGACGGTAATCGGAAAAGCATCCGGGATTTTTCTTTTTAGGAATGGGTATAATTTCAGCGTCCTTCCAAGACTTTGGGAATACACAATAGGAGATTGAATAGTTGAGGATATGGCAGATTACAGGAAGAATTTCATTAAGGATTGGGAGGATCATATTGCGGCTTAGACAATCAGAACCCACTGCGTTCGAATTTATGGATACTATGCTCTTCTCAACATCACAATCCGAGAATTGACTAAAGAAAAATGGGGAACAGTCAGGAGTCGGGGCAGATGCGAGAAGTTTAAGTGTAGCGTCTTTTGTCATTTTATCAAAATTTGACGAAGCAGAGAAGTGTTGATTTAGTAAATTCAAATTGACATTTTTAGGAAACGGCTCATGAATAGATTTGCCTACTCCCAGTGACTTCAAAAATTTCCAGACCTTAGCTGGATCTCCGTTTTCAACGGAGCTGTGGATGTATCGGCGTTGCGCGTTCCTACACACCTTACTGCAATGGTTCCTAATAGTTACATATTTCTCCCGGTTCCTATCACTGGGATTTTTTTTAAACTTAGACTTAGTTGTCGCTTTTTCCTGATTAGGGATTTGATGTCCTCGGTCAGCCATGGTGACGGAAGGTGTTTGATCCTCATTTCTTGCACTGGCGCATGGTCATCGTAGAGATTGATTAATTTGTCATTGAAGAGTTCAACCTTGTCGTCCACACAGTCAGCACTGTAAAGAGGGGCCCAGTCAATGTTGGTGGCATCCCTAGCCAAGGCTTTTATATCAATGCCTTTGAAGTTTCGCTGCAGGATAGTCTTTGATTTAGATTTAGGAGGCCGGAGACGATAGGACAGATAAAGCAAGTCGTGGTAGGAAAACTCGTCAGCAGAGCACTGACCGTACTTAACTGCGAGGTTAGGGGAGGAAACAAGGATAAGGTCTAACAAAGATGGAGTAGAGTTTGGGAAATAATGAGTTGCATTAGAAGGAAGGATAGATAGATTTCTAGATTGTATTATAGATTGAAGAGTAGACGACCGAGAATCGTTTTTGAGGAGACAGGTATTGAAATCACCCATTATTATGGTATGACTGTACAAAGGAGTGAGTTGCTCTAGTAGCAGTTCAAATGAAGAGAAGAAGTTGATGCGTAAGGAAGGACAATAAAACACACCAAGAAGGATTTTAGTATGAAGAAGTTCAACTTCAAGGAAAAGATGTTCACCAGCAGTAGTTGGAGGGGGCTGCGGTGAGAAACTAACTATGGAGTAGGGAATATGAGATCGTAGGTAGATAGCGACTCCACCACCGCCACCCACGGTTCGATCATTCCTAATAAGGTTGAACCCTGGTAAAGAGTATGCAGAAGAGGGTAAGCAGGGCTTAAGCCACGATTCGGAAATAAGTATAGCGTGTAAATTTGTACAGTCAAAACATGCCAGTATATCAGTGAAGTGAGCCGGAACACTTTGAGCATTAATGTGTACAAGGTTTAGATTTCTGGGAACGTCGGAGAATCGAGACGAAAGAGTCTCAGCAATTGTTGGTTCACCCTGGGAGCCAATACTACTACGTGCAGACAAAAAGTCATTGCTGTCATCACTGCAGTCAGGTGCAGACATCTCAAGCCCTCAAATCGACTGTTAAAAATTGAATTGCAGTGTTTAAAAATAAGTTATAGAAGATAACTGAGTGTATGGATAATAATATATAAGTATATTATTAAAATGAGATGAATCTATTAAATTTATACAACAAATAAATAATATATTAGAACGCTAACTCCATCTGCCGGTTGCCAATTTAAAACAAACCAGTAATGATAACAATTACAGAATAAAAAAATAATGAAAAACAAAATAAACAAATGAAAAAAAAACAAAAAAAAAAATTAAACACAACAATATGTAAAACAAAAGTCAAACAAATAGCAGATAAAATAAAAAAAAATAAAATAACAGCATTAAGTCCATAAAGTTTCAGTCCAGACGATCACGCTAAAAGCCCAGGTTTCATAGATGGAGTATAGTACAAGTTTCAGAACGAATATTGCTGTCAGTCAGTGTCTGTCAATTTTGTATTGTTATTATTTAATGTGGGTTAGTTAGTAGACAGAAAACAAAATATTTTACTTAAATTAGATAAAAGTACCTTACTTGCTTGTAATATTGTAAACATTAAAATGTTCACAAACAATAAACCTCATGAATCGCACCTGGACTGTAGTATGTACCTATGCTGAGTAAGTATATTACTTTTTAGTGACAGCAGCACGTTTGGTCTTCGTCCCGGTGGCTTTTGGGACTGCGATTGGCGGCTTTGGTGATGTTGCGAGAACTTGGTTCAACTCAGCTAACGACCCGATGCGATGACGCGCTTCGTCCGGACCCAAAACGTAAACGGAGCCCTCTCTGGTCCAACACCTTGCAATCCCTATCCTATCGCGGGCTACCATGAACAGGTCATGTCTAGGCTTCGTCAGGAACTCGGAAAACGTGACCCCAGTGCTCTTGAGTATGGTTTTATTATACCATAGTTCATCTCTTATGGTCACATCAGCAAATTTAAGGAGTATAGGTCGGGGCTTCTTAGTGGAAGTTACTCGGCCTAGTCTTTGGCAGCGTTTGATGTCCGATGCTGTGAAGTCCCGCTGCTTAAAGTGCTGTGAGATAGTTTTCACAGCTGTGTCGGTAACATTCTCATTGTTAATCTCAGCGACACCATGTAAGAGCAGGATCTTCCGTCGCCTTTGCATCTCCATGCCATCCACGGTGAGTGACAGGGCCTCCACCTGCTGCTGCAGCAGTTGTAGGGCCTGTGTGACAAATGTTCTAAACCCACAAAATTCCATGGATAGACTAGTCACACTTGTAGACGGGCTGGATGTTTTGGTGAGCTGTGCTTCAAACTCCTCCATTCTTTTGTTAAACATGATGGTAAGATCATTTATAGCTTGCACACTTGTCATGTTTGGTTTGGAGATTTATAATGGTTGTTTTGCGGATATGAGGTGTAGGAATTTATAAGTATTTGGCAGCTGGATGGTTTAGCTAATAATTAGCAACATTTAAGTCCACAATTTCTTATTAAATCAAACAAAAATTAATTTATTTAACACAGTTAAAAACTTTGCGACTGGTTTTGTTGACTACCCACGAGTTTTTTTTTTTTTTTTTTTTTTGATTTTTTTTTTTGATTTATTTATTTGTTTTGTAAATATATGGGTGTATTTAAATGTCGTGGGTTCAAATCCCACGTAAGACATCACTTTATGTGATCTACAAGATGTTGTACATATATGTTTGTAAAGTCTCCCGCGATATATTCTTATGCGGGAGTTTTCTATTTATAATATATTTTAGAAATATATACATAACTATTACGGAGAGGATAGTGATGATATGTACATCATTTGTAAAGACTCGAAATTTATCTTTAAAATATTTTTTAATTTGATTACTATAAATTAACATTAAAATATCTGCGCACCCGCCTGGAATGCGCTTCACCTCTCGCTTCCCCACGCATCGTCCCGCCTTCGCCTATCTAGTACTGTTGCCAACGCTCGTTTATTAAACTTGCTTTCGTCATCTCATTCTTGTTTATTGTTTCTTTGTTCAGTGAAATATGAATAAATTACCTATTTAGCAAACTATAGATATTTCCAACGGGTTGTACTATTAAATATTTAAGCATACATGCACCCTAAGAAGGCCTTCAAACTGGCATTGGCTCGTCTCCGTAGGAAAAGTATATAACTATTATTTATTTTATTATTATTAAATAAACTTACCGTAAGATGGTCGTTAAATTGCCAGTAAGTTTATAATAAATATTGTACCCTTCGCCCTCTTACTTCATTAAATTGCAAAACACGAGTTGCATGAGATTATGTTTGACGAGCAAGTAATTAATTTATAAAGTTTAAAAAAATAAAGCTTTTATTACTTATTAATAAAGAAAATAACTTTAAGCCCTTTTATATGATGTCCATATTGGGTGGGTTGTTTAGAAATAAGCACGCCGCCATTTTGTTACGGCGATTAATAATAAAACTGATTACTTATATATAATTGCAATATCATCAGAACTAAAGGTATTCCAAATTTGAGCTCAATCAGAAGTCGGGATCAAATTTTACTTGCTAGATTTGATTACAGACAAACATCAGGACAGTTGAAATTAAAAATAAAAGCTTGGAATATACACTACCAATAAAAACTTAACTTTTTATATAGTACTTAGTTATCCTACTACTTCAAACCCGAGAGAAATCATTGTGTTATTAACATTGAACATTTGTATTCGTAGTTTAGTAAAATTTAAGCATGTTTATTATCATTCTGGCCAATATATCATAGGCCTTAACTAGTTTAAGATCAAACTAATGGGTGTAAGGTTTTATTTCGATTTATCATCATTATTATTACCAACTGTTCACAGTCCATTGCTGGGCATAGGCTTTGCCAATTGCACGCCACTTGGTTCAATCCTCGGCTACTAGTTATTATAATACTATACTTTAGTTAATCTACGAGTCTATTTTATCAACGAAGCACTACTGATATTTTCGTTAGTGGTTGTCAAGAAAGATTAATTCTTGAACAGTATTCATTTTCATCATACTTTGTTTTGCACAGAACAAACATCATAAAGTAAGTTTACAAAACAAATTTCCTGAGCAGTAAAACTTGTAAAATCGCTTGCAGGGTAATGACAGTGTTTACACGCGGTAACGGTACCCGGTAATTGTAAAAAGTGAACTGGACAAATATGTACGGTGGAGTTTGCTTAACGGGCCGGCGACTATGGGACTCGGGGTCAGAACCGCCACATGGATCACTCTTAAACACGTCCGGCTTATACTAAAGATAGAATTATATAGATGATAGTTTTAATACCATGTTAAGTACTTATCAAACTACCTGAGGATATAAAAAAGAGAATATAAACTGTAATATAAAAAAAACTATGAGATTATTCGCAATTTATGCAAAGTTTTTGAGTGTGAGTGACAATAATACTTAAAAAGTTTTTGGAAATTGACATATTGTATCTCTATATTAGTATTATATGGTTGTTAAGTTTGTGAGGTTGTAAGGGGTAATTTTTCACCTATAAAAAGCTACTTTACTTGTATACGCGATTGTATTAGATTAGAGATTTGATTATTAACCCGAAAAATAATTATCGTGGTATCCGACACACAAGCGCACGCAGCCGCCGTCAAAAACTAGTTATACAATATGTTAATTGTAATTTGATAATTAACAAAAAAATATAAATGATATTTTTACAATTTCGTAATTTTGCGTTTAGTGATAAATTCATTGAGTAATATTTTAAACAACATTCCCTCATTTTGTATGTTTATCAATGATAAATTTAGCTTTTTATATTAACAGATAACTATAGTCCGCATTCATTGTACCTAAATATCACTCATTTTTTTTATTTCAATTCGTTTAATGACTGCTATAGACCTAACTTTATAAGAGTATGAAAATATTTTTTAATAATGTTCTCCCATACTGTAAGAACTCAGACCTAACTACTTTGTAAGCATTTCATTTACCAAGTCGTTATGCTTGTAAAGCCGAGATTGTAACAGTCTAAGTAATGCTAATCGACTTGACCTGCAACTCTAGTAGAGATTTATTATTATACATACACATACAACATTCTATGTATATGTAATAATAATTTAAGACATAACCAGGCTATAGTAATGAAATGGTCTAGACCTCGAGGGCAGCACAAAGCCGACTCTGTTGCTACTTTACGACAGCTAACCACTGCATTTGAGTACAAATGCTGAGACCCGCATTTGATTTCCTCAGTGAGAGGTATATTTACTTTCATATGAATGTTTTTATGGATAGTTTATGTGTAAAATGTGCAGGTATTTACAAGAAAAACTTAGATACAAGTTTGTTTAGAAAATTGGAGTTTTAAAAGAGTATCACCGCTTTTAAATGGACTTTACCTACCATTACTAATTTTTCCTACATTAGAAAGCCTATTTTGTTTTGTAAATAATTTAATAAGTCATCGATTTCTGAGGTAAAACACATAGAAAGTACACGTAATTTTTCTCCTCCTCTTTTTGAAAAAAATTAACATTAATGCAAGCGCAGACGCGAGAAAAATATAGTCATACATGTAGATAGCCATCAAAGTGATACAAAGACTTAGCCGTGCTTCATTATCCGAAGAAATCAATTAGAGAACAATAGATTTATCAATATAACATTTATATCTATTAAATATCAATAATCTTAATGGTCATTTGCAATCGTGCGTTATGAGATAAAATCTTTTATGATGATAATGGATTTTACTTCAACAATATAGATAGTTAAATGTATATTAGAAGGTATAAAAGAAACGGATGATATATAACATACGAGTATTTTCACTCGCTTTCGTATAATCTATTGGAATGATTTCGAGATGAGGGACGGAAGGGTGTAACAAAACACGTGAGACGGCTGCACGTATACCGTAGTGCTTAAAGCAGTCACCTTGCCTTTTCTTAGTGTTGTGGAGGAAAATCCCATATGAGAGTTATCATAAAATACTTTGTGTGACCTACACATTCTTATTCTAAGTCTGGGTGTGCTGTGTTCGTTATCTATATAAATGTTTGTAAAAACACTTTCGATGAAGTATAAATTTGGAGTCCGCTTTTTAAAGAGATACTAGAGGAAATCGAAAAAGCGCATGCTATATGATATGACCATTAATCGTGCAGCGCTAAACTACTCCTACTACTACTCTAGCGTTTTCTGCTCGTCATAACTCAACACAATATAAGGCATGCTCATTTTTTTTTTAGTGTAACTGAAAGCGTTTCCTTTAATAACTTACTCGATATTATTAAGAATCCTGTGCCTTGCTACGCGATTATACCGGATTCCGTTACTTAGCTCAGTTTTCGTGAATTTTGCACATTAATATCTATATGCAATGACAACCGCCAATTTTTCTCTTTAGACTTAGAAACATTTTCATACCAGAAGCTAACGGAAATTTGGGCTCCTCCCAAAACAATTGAAACATTACATATCAAGTAATACGTATGTATATATATGTATATATGTATATATATATATATATATGTATAAGCTGTGACTGAAAAATGCATTATCACTAACTTCCCATCCTTCTAGTCATAAACCATGTTGAAGTTAAACCTAACTATTGTACACCCATTTCACTAACAACGCTCTTTCTCTTTGTGATAAATATTGCAACTTTGTCCTTTTATGTACTCAGTCATTCTGTTGCATTGAAGCTAAGATTTACTATCCATCAAATGCTCTCCGTATGAACATGTCACTGAGACTTCAAGCATATTGAATTTCAAAGCTTTCTATTGTAATTCTGAGGTTTTGCGTTCCTCTTAAATTCTATTTGATACGCAAGTTATATTATTATTTGTAAATTATTTGCTCAGAGCTTTTTGCTTAAACTGGGTTGGGATTCGCTTAAATTGTACTATGATATGCCTGAACTTAATTTTCATGTTTGTAACCCACTCCTTTGGACTTTATTTTGACCCATTTTAACGGTCAAATTTCAGTTAAACTTAGTTAATTTATGGAGGAGGATGACAATACAATAATTTGAAAAACCAAAATAATATTTAAAAAAAGTTAAAATAAATTGGGTGCTTTCTAAAAATATGTCAATAATACAGCCCCAATCCACCACCACACCATTAAAATTATTTTCTACTTTTTAGTTTGGTTTATATATAAAAACGTGTTTTTATAGTTCTTTTTTTAATATTATTTTTCCGCGATTCGTAGGTCATGTTAAGGAACAGTGTTAAGGAGTCGGCCTCGGTTGTTCGGAAGCTTAGTTGGAGGCCTTTAGGCGGCTTAAAACATCCAACGGCAAGATCACGTAGCTACAACGTTGTGTTGCCAGTCCGGCCTGCACTTGGCCAGTACGGTCTTATGGGGCGTATGGCCTTTACCCTCTCCTGAGAGGAGATTCAAGACCAGCATTGATACGTTATGGGTTGTTGTTTTATTACTGGGGACTGCCATCAGAGTTTCATAACTCAAGTAATAGACGATATTGGTGAACTTTATAACTAGAAGGCGCCTACATTTTCTAAGACTGAGTGTGGGAAGAAATGCCGTAATAATCCATACTGTCTTTCTTTTACATAACATACCATGGCGTCATCATTGATGTTCAGAGCTTTTAAAAATAATTGTGTGATAAAAGTTCGAGACACACAAGCAAGCCGGCTTTTAAAAGGTGTGGTTTCACAAAGGGCACGTGCGCTGGTTCAGACGGCTTTCTTAAATAATGTATTTGTTGACTCATCTGAGTGTTTGCCTGTCCTTTAGGTTAAACGATCTTTGGATAGACGCGTTGTTTGGTTTGCACTTAACTGGGATAATATTTAGTTAGTTTCAATGTTATATGTACGTTCTGTCTATTGTTTTTACACATGTAATTTTTTTTCATGTAGAACTTGAAAATATGATAAATAGTAAAAACACGGACAGGAAATAAAACAGACAAATTGAGTAATTATTAGATACTCTTTCTACAACACTATGAATAATTAAAATACAGTATAGAATACAAATAGCATTAGTCTTACTAGGAACAGCCTATTGGAGTCTGCAGTATTTTACAGGCGATTTTTGGAAGCTATTTAATACTAAACATTAATACTAAGATAGCAAGATTAGTTTAAGTAATATATTATTTGTAGCTAAGCCAAAAAATAGCGATAATGGCTAAAATCGACCAGCAAAACTAGATAATATCGAGAACGATGTTCTCTAAATCTCTTCAGTCAATATCAACCGACTTACTTAACATTATTAGAACGATTTGTTATAAGATCTACTTATTTGGATATTCCAGGTGAATTCGACATGCGAGTAAAATCTTGCGCTGCGTCAGATGGCTCCGGGCATGTAATTCAGCTGTCAGATGAATATGGATGCGTTTTGCGGCCTAAGATGATTTCGAGGTAAGAAATAAATATATTTAATGTATTAAATAACCTTTATCACTTAGATACTTCTTTATGTACACAAAAAACTTAAGTGTAGCAGGCAGTCTTGGCATAACATATGTTTTCTGGTGAATGGTGAACATTTGCATAATTTTAACAAGCTATTCTACGACATTGGTTTTAAAAATCACCCTGCTCGATTGTATTTGCTCGTCACCTGGAAAAACCTTTATAAAATCTTTCTTGTGCCTACAGAGTACATTTTGCATTTCTTTGAAGGAATTGTTATCAGATCATATTACTTTTGCATTACGTATATTTAGTTGAAAGTACACTGTTTAATAGATTTGTTGTTCCATGAATTGAATAAATTATTGTAAAAATGATTTTATTTGATTCTCAATTATATCAACTTAAAAAATATATTCATTTCAAACATTTGCCGTCCACTGCTGAACGTAATCCTCCCCTAAGGAGAAAAATAAATAAAAAATATATTAGTAAAAAGCAATAATAAATATGCTAAAAACTATGCACAACTTTTAACAAGCTTAAATTCTTTCAAAGCAATTTTCTCCGATGATGTTGTTCCGTTGAGGTACTTTAATACGGCCTACTATTATCTTTTATTGCCTTGTTAAAATACACGTAAAATATTTATTATTCCAATCACATTGCTTACTGTTTCATGTATATAGGTACTATAATGCTAATAACTTTTAGTTAATAATTATACTCGTAGTTTTAATTTTTCAAATACTCTTTCCAGGTTTTTGAAGGCGAAGGCTGCTGACGAGCGAGCGACTGTCATAACATACGCATTCTTCCATGCCTTCAAGTTCCCTGATGCCCTAAGCGTACACATCAGATGTAAAGTTGAAATCTGCAGACACGGCTGTCTAGATCACTGTCAATTGGCAGGAGTTACTCCGGAAAGACACGGTGCCTTAGATCGAAAGGATGATAGAACACATCAAGATCATAATGATATTAAGTAAGTTTTGCACTATTATGCACTAAAGTTCTATAATATACTAAAGCTGAAATGAGTTACATCAAATACTTTTTTGTAGTATTGAAGTTAATACCTATGATCCATATTATTTTTGCAGTGATTCTTCAGCCGAGGATGGAGGTCTTTCAGATGAGATCCGTCTTCCTCTAGAAGAGGCATTTGGTGACGAAGTATCAGGTGAAGCAGTTCCGGCGCCAGCTCCTTTGCCGCAAAGAGCCCCTGCTCCTGTAAACGAACCCGAAACAGATCGAATGTCCGCTCTTGAAGATCTTGTTGAAGCTTTAGCCAGGCCTTTCACTGTAAGTGTACTAGTTATTTGTTATTGCAATTATAGTTTAATACATTCCTCAAACTTATCTGCTCAAAAAAAATCCTGTATCCTAATTACAAAATAAAACATTTAGGTAATATAATTTCATTTCAAATGATATGTAAATACAAAATTTTAAATTACAAAATTTTAAATGACTGGTCATAACATAACATTATTTTTTTCTACAGGAACGTCCTGTAAATCTAGTAGATCGAGACCGTTTTCCGCACGGTCCACGTAATCTTGGATCCGATTCAAAATCTGAACCATCTGGTGAAGCAATTGTATCCGCTAAACCTATGGGCCCTGCTGTCGCTGGACCTAGATCACTTCGTAAACGAAGAGCTGTGCGAGAAGGCCGTTCTGCTGATGTCGGTGTATCGGGTATATATGAAGTCGTATCAGAAGCTGACTTAGCTTTTGGTCCATCAAGGGAACCAGTCACAGTCTTTAGCGGCAGGATTCGTGAGGAAGTAAGACAATGAATTTTATAATTCCATAATTACAGTATAACAAACAGTGGATATATCCCATAGTATATACATATAGCCCTCTCTCAATTTGAGAGATTGTTAAACCGACAAGGGACTGGCCCTTGTCGGTTTAGCAATCTTGTCCTCTAGTATTGTTTTAAACAGATTGTCGTGTCTTGTTAAGTTGACAATCATTGACTGCCTCTGTGGCGCAGTGGTAGCGTATGCGACTGCTGTGCTTGAGGTTTCAGGTTCGATTCCCGGGTCGGATCAAATGTTTGTATGATCTGCAAATATTTGTTTCGGAGTTTGAGTCTTTTCTATGTATAATATGTATGTATTTACAAAAAAAAAGTATATATGTATTTATATCAGTTGTCTAGTACCCATAAAACAAGCTCTGCTTAGCTTGGGACTAAATGACGTTGTGTGTAAGATGTCTGAAATATTTATTAATTTATTATTTATTTGAGCTATGTAGCTATGAAACTCAAATAAAATAATACTATTTATTTTTGCAGGTGGTTTACGGAATTTGTATGGGTGCAGTCAGCTTTGGAGCTCTCTTCGCTTCTGCTGCAGGCGCTGCAGCTGGTGCTGCATTAGCGGCTGCAGTAATGCTTCAGAAACTTCGCTCACGAATGGCTGCGCAACCTCCACCTCAGGTGTCACCTGCCCCAGCTGCACATTCTCTTGCGGCATGGATGGCTCTTAGACTCCTAGGTTCTCAACCTCACCCACATCACTCCCGTGATGGTTGAATCAATATTAAATTGAAAATCCTACCGAAGACTGTTCTTAGATGCTAAATTTTCATATCAAAGCTGTTCATTTATCGCATCTTCTTTCTTTTGTGTATTATGTATATAGAAGAAATAATCATTTCTTTCGAATTAGAGTTAGATACCTGATAAAATTTAGAATTTTACCTTGTATTGGTCAATCGCACCTCTAGATATTAGACTCGCAGAACTTATATTTTGCTTATAATTTATGATAGTAAGTAAGTAATATTGCTAGATCGCCTTAAATGATGGTGCTAGGTCGTGCTACGGACGAAGTCCTAAGAAACCTGATATTAAATTTTCACTTTTGTGAATATTATACTTTTATACCGATAAGTTTTGTACAGTTTTTTTCTACGTCTTTATTAACTAACTTATTATCATTATCATATTCTTTAGTATCTAGAGGATAAGAATAAACGTCGAGTCATGCCATTAGTATAAGTTGTAGTTAATTTAAATATTCATTTCATTCATCTTTGCTCAACATTCATTCTAAAGTATAATACATAAGTATATCAAATGTAACATTGATTTTGTCTATTTGAGAATCAGTGTTATTTTGGTCATTAGCTGTAGATATTGTAACTATTGAGGCTTTTAGGCATACTAAATCAGTATGTACCTGCTCAATGTTTATTTTATATTTATTCAGATTCATCCCATCTACATTCTGTTTTCAAACTTTAGTACCTAGTATTCGGTTGTATTTTTTAATAACCTTTGAACGCATTAAAATACTTTGACAGAACATTTTGAATAATAATTACTAATTGAATTTGTATAGTCTAATATTTTAATAATTAAATCCATAGCGCTTTTAGTTTTAGTGATAGTATTTATTGTTTAAGTATTTAAAAAAATATCAAAATTTAACAAAGCTGTTCTATTTTTGTAGTTACTTTTATGTTATTGTATATTTAAATATTTTGTTAAGTATAGTGACATCATAACTGTAAAATATGAAATAAAAATATTGAGACACCAATGAGTTCTAAGTAGTAATTTCTTTATTACGTTAAATAAAAAACCGCATTTAATTACTATGCATTTATATTTTATCTTACAATTGCTCAATATTATTTGTCATCATCTTTTGAAACGCTATGATAAGATAGGATTAGTTATGTAGCTAGATTGTTAAATGATTTGAGAATTCGACTGAAGTTGCGAGTATGTATTAATAAGTTCCGATTGCATTTAAAACCTAAAATCATGGCGTAAAATGAACATAAAATGATTTTAATATCATTTTGATAGCATCAAACACTTTAAGTAACACTTTTTCTTTGTAGTGCTCATATTTGGACTCGAATCGTACCAATTAAATTGAAAACATAGAACGCACATCTTGAACACACGATGTATTTAGATTAATTTGTGTAGGTATTTATTTATTGCGAATGTAAAGTGATGGTAACTATATAATCAACTCAGTGCCTTTATTGTCTCAAGGCCCAACGAAAATCATTACTGGGAAACCTTATAGCCGAGAACTGTCTCTGAAGATACAGGCATTGCCTAGTTTAAGAGACAATGCTCAAATTTTAGAAAACTTAATCATACAATATTGTTAACACTCATTGGGTTTATTATGTTTTGCTGTTGTAAATATTTTTGATCAATAAATATTATTATTTGATTATAGAATGGGCATATTATAGTTGGTTATCACAGTTAGCACAATCTACAAACGATTCTAACTCTTGGCTAAATTGCCCGAAGTCTCAAATGCGATAGCGGGATTACAACTGCAGTTCCTAGAAATCTTGTAAACGGAGAGGGCCATGGAACATATATATCAATAAAAAGCAAAACCTATTGATAATATGGTTTCTTCGTTTAGAATATTCTACAACAATAAATACATAATGAGGCGCCCAAATATTGAATTTCTTAAAAAACAACTTGTACTTATAACACAACTCGTGCGTCGAACTTTCAATCATTCTAAAATATGACATGCCACCCAAAAATCTTGCATTTATCTTAGAAAAACTATTATTATATAAGTTAAATAGGGTTTTCGTATGAAAACTGTCTCCCTAAGTGCAATTTTATTTTTTATTAATTATTTAAATATATTCTATAATACTCTTTATTCGAAATAATTTATTTTCCGAGGTTGTGGTACTTTTGGTGTTGAGTTTTATGGCGCTATATCTTTCATAAATAATATTTTGGGCAGTATCTAAGTACGTGTAAACGAAATGTTTTAAGTTTGTCTGTATGGATGCGGTGACGATATGTGTTTAACGCACCTGTTAATTTGTTTAATGGATTAAAATTATGTTGAAACATACTTACCCTGTTCCTTTATTTAAAACCCGAGATAATAAAAACTTATACATATTTAAACAATTTAAATAAATAAATATTTCGGACACACACAACCCCATCTAGTCCCAAGCTAAGCAGAGCTTATGTTATGGGTAATAGACACCTGATATAAATACATATATACATTTTTTGTAAATGCATATAAATTATAAATAGAAAACAAATATTTGCAGATCATACAAACATTTGGGCCGACCCGGGAATAGAACCTGAGATCTCAAGCACAGCAGTCGTATACGCTACTACTGCGCTACAGAGGCAGTCTATAATATCCGGAAACTGTTACTATCTAATTGTCAAATAAATACTTAGTAGATTACACGATGGTAGATATTAAAGTTTATATTTTTTTTACCTATTCTATGCCAGTAAAAGTCGTTGGCACTCTTTTGAGAAGGCCTTCATTCAGCAGTAGATGGCAATAAGCTGATGATTACCAGCATAACATGAACTGTCACAATTGGACTTAATTTCCTTTCCGACTTAAACTTCATTTTGCAAGATGTTAGGTGTTCAAATTTGCAACACAGGATAATATTAATAAATAATAGCTTCCCATACTTGTAAAATTAAAAAATGTATTAATACATCTACATTTAGTCGAGTTAATGTTTGGTTATTTTAAAGCCAGAGCACAAGGAGTAGGTTTCATAAAACGTCTAGAAAAGTTGTTTACAAAAACAAGCAGCAATACATTCATGCACAATACTCACAAAAGTTTTAGGGGATACTGTATTCTTAAATTCCAGGGAATCCTAACCTCCTCTTCTCTGAAGGTTACAGAGCGGGAATTAGGATAAAAAACCTAGAAAAACTCGAGTTAAAAAAATAATATGTAACAACTCTAGAGATGTAGGTATATACGTGGCGTACTCATGCATATTATGACGATAACTTTTATAACTTTTTGAATCGTTATATCTCAGAAACGGTGGCTCGCAGGAAAAAAAGTATTGATCCATTTCTTATAGATAATTTTATGATCTACAATTTTGTCTAAGGTACGAGTACTTTTATGATAAAACTTACCGTCTTGCTGAAAACTGACGGTAAGTTTGAATATTTTTTTTTCCTTACACGGGAATGATGGGGAACTTTCAGGTATTGTTTATAATTATGTTTTGAACAATTTTACTAATTTTCAGCTTGTTTGGAATTTATGTACCTTCGAATGTCTAAATTTACCGGACTAATTAAAAGGAGACTATGTCGCTTACTTATTAAAATTTAATATTCAACTTAATGAAAGGTAAACGTTATTGTTGAGGTCTGGTTGGCAGGTTGACGACAGAGTTTTGTCTCTAGGGAAATCAGCATGAATAAGACGATGAGTGCCATCATAGACTAGGAGTACGCTTAACACCATCTAGCGGAGATATGTTGAACTACCTCCATATCTAACTTGAATGTAAATAGTATCTCTATAGTCCATAAAATTGTATATTTTGATCACTATGATAGTCAACATAAGTGTCATTTCAGAAAATATGCAAAATTTATTACTTTTATACATTTTTTTATATTTAAAGAAAGTGTACGTAGAGAAAGAAAAATAGGTGACCCAAAATAAATTTTCAAGGTAGTAGAGCCACGCTGATTTTGGTACTAACGGGCCGGCTCAACCGGGGCGGTACTGCCCTCGAACAGAAGATCAACGTAAAATGACAGCGTTCGTGCTATCGTGTTTCATTGGTGAGAGCGAGATCGGAGGCATAGATAATACACTAAACTAGCTACCGAAGGCCCAATGATTCAGAAGCATCTCTAGGCCGCCATGGTGTGTTTGTGTGTGTGTAACTCGCAAATATTTTAATGTTATCTTTCCACACTCCGAATTAAAGGCAGAAGCACGCTGATGCGTCCCAAGATCGAAGGCAATAGGCCGCCATATTGTGGGATCATCCCACCATGCCGCATTGTTACATTATCTACATTTGCAATGAATATATAGTGAACCAATGTTCTTAGATTCTGATCATGCGTTCCATCAGGCGGAGTAGAGTCACATTGACAGGCTCATACATAAAACAAATCCCTTCTCCACCACTAACAAGTAGTATAATGGGTAATTTTAAATTATCATACATCTTCATTGTTTTCGATATTTCTTCAGTGTGTGCTATTGTTAACTTTTTGAGTAAACCAGTCAAGCTACGCTGTGGGGTAAAAAAAATATTCAAAAACGCAACGCTTTTTCTGAATTCATGTTATCAGTAAGTAATTTCGTAACAGAGCCACGCTTCGGCATGAATGGGCTAGCTCGATAAAAGTGATACCACGGCCTCACAGAAAACCGTTGTCAAATAGCGCTTGCGCTGTGTTTCACTGAGTGAGTGAGGATAACGGAGGGCCACACCCCAACCCCTACCCCATCCCCATCCCCCAAAGGCCGGCAACGCATTTGTGACGCTTCTGGTATTGCGGGTTTCGATGGTCGGCGGTAATCCTTTACCATCAGGTGATACGTCTGCTGTTACTAAGTATTGGCATCTGGTGGTGCGATCGGTTGAAAATGCTTCTGAATTACAATGATACCATTGTATCGAACGAGACATAAGAATTTATTCATTATTAAATTAGAAATTGCATACATTTTCCTGCACATAAATAATATTCAGTAAGATATTCTTAAGATCTTACAGTTTTTATTTTATTTTTATATTTTTTTTATTTTTTTTTATTTTTATATTACATGTTACATTGTTACATATGTTACGTTTACATGTTATATTAGGCCTTTATCCTTATAGTTCATTCCATATTGAAAACCATGACTCATTACACGATTTAAGGCCAATTTAACATTTGATGCGATTTAAAATTTAAACAGATATGATAACTAAAATACTTGAAAATATATGTCTTTCATCCATACTAATATTGTAATTCGACATGGATACTCTGATGGTTAGTAATTGAAAGCTAGTATTCAATATACCTAACAGCACATAATGCTTAAAATTTCAGCTTATTTCTGTTTACAGTTAATATTACTTAGGTACACTGGCCATAAATACTGTTCCAATTAAAAATAAACAACATTTTACTTTTGAATTAGGAACCTGTCATTTTACATGATTATTCAGTGTGTTTTATTATTTTCGTGCTAATTTATTGTAAAATAATTTGTGATATGGAGTGGGGTCATAAAGAGAACTGAATTGCTGTGATTGCATTACATAAAGTAGGTAAGGAGCAAAATACAATTTTTAAAAACCTCCATACGCTTTTTATTAGTCAAATTTTTGTGTACCGGGCTATTATATAGGTACAATGAAACCTCCTCTGTTTGTGACAGAAAAAGGTCTGGCCGTCCACGTAGTGTGTTCGTACAAAAAAGGCGATCAAAGCAGTAAGGGAAAAAATTCGAAGAAATCATGTCCAAAAAAAAAAATCTCATAAGATGAATATAGCACCTAAACCCATGTCGCGTATTTTAAAAGGTGACTTTGGACTTGCAGCCCATATAAGATGCACTGGTCATTTCTTAACTACGTATTTCTAACGTACCGAAAATGGCATAATCTGTGGCCTGTTTTGTTTTTACTTATTTGTGGAGACCCCCTCGGGCCGTAACCCTACCGGGGTTTGCGGCGGGGCGGTGTGTCGGAATCGAACCGACTTAAACCACACGGTGTGCCACTCTGCGCCTGTGAAGGGAGGGGTCCGGGAACTGCTGTTATTAACACGATCGGACCCCTCCCAGATAGCCTGTGGCCTGCTTCAACTATGGTGACTAATAAATCCTGTTTGACCGTTTATGGGTCAAATGATAGTCAGTGTTCAGGGTTGGGTAATTGGTTGAGGAAAATTAAGTAAAGCAAACATTTATGATAAAAGTTTAATTTTTAAAAGGTCTGTTGTTACAATATATAAAAATCAGAAATGTGATATGGTTCAAACTGTTTTAACTTATTGATATCACTATAAGATATATAAATTATTTTATTTCCAGTTCAACAAATTATAAACTCTAAAAATAAATAAAGGAAACAATTAAATAAGAAGAAGAGGTACTCAGGTGGTATTAAAATAAATAAATCGCTATTCGTACTCGTAATAATGACTAACACTTAACTAAATAAATAATATTAATACTAATGACAAGTTATTTTAAATTATAATCTAGCGGTTCACCTAATTTGTTATACCGTATTTATATATTTTTTCCGTTGCCCCTACTTCAAACCAGTATTCAAAAAGAGGTAACAGAAGATTGTACTTATCATATTTTAATACTACAATTTGTGTTTTTCATTTGTCATATCTTTGTGTAAACGTGTAAAGAAAAATATGCATATAATTGAATTTGGTAATACTGCCAGCTTTCTTAGAACAAGCATTACCAAAACACTGGGATCCTTTTAATGCCTACAGGAATATAGTTATTACGTATTTTTGTCAGTAAGTGTCACCAAAAAGGTTTTTTTACGTTACATAACCACAACAGCTACAAATTTAGTACAGTAAAACGTGAATGATGAATCTAATAAAGTCAGTAACAATAACAAACAAACAAATTTGAAAGATATTTATGGTTAGCCTAAAAATAATTTAATGAATACTAAATAAGGGTCTCCAGATTAACTATGTTCATTTGAGCACTCATATAACACGCATATAAATAATTGGCATGGTCTATATACTTCAGTCTCATAACACTACTATTTACAAATTATATTATATGTACGCTTTGTTACGAGTAGAAGCGGCTCTTTGAAATTACATGTGCAGTCGGTGGGTGCGGTCGCGGTATCGTCGTCACAGCGGCAGTCTTCTTTTTAAGAGTAGCTATCGGTCTTAACTTTAAGAACAAAACTGCTGATACGGCACAAGAACACAACAAAGTGGCAAGGAGAGCACCCAGAGTAGCAGCAAATCCGGGTGTAGTCATACAAACAAGGCCTGGAGTAGGTATCACTTTAGGTGCCGCGGTTTCTTCCGAGGTATCCAAATTCAGGTCTCCAGCAGACACAACTCGAATGACCCTGTTAACACCAACTTCTTTCTCAGGGGAAGTAGCTCTTTTTTGCCTCCTTACTCTCCTTTCATCTCGTCTAGCTTCAATTCCAACAGGGTACGAATCTATTTGAGGCGGTCCATATTCAGCATGAGGAGCAATCGCAGGAGTTCCATCCGAACATTGTTCAGGGCATCTATATCTACAAATCTGAATCGTACATTGGAAGTGCACTTCCATTGAATCAGGGAATTTGAAAGCTTGGAAGTGTGCGTAAGAAAGAACACTGGCACTAGCTCCAAAGTTTTTGATCTTTGTGAATCGAGACATCAATTTCGGTCTTGTTACACAGCCTCGCCTATCGACTAATTGTATAGGAGCGCGTTGACCGTCATGAGCCACACAATCACGTACTAACATATCGAATTTTGCGTCATCATCCTTAATTGCAAGAACCATGGTCATGGTTTGCCCAATTTTCACTAGACCTGATACTTCCGAAGCCCAAGGTCCTTTGCCGACTTGAATTTGCATCCAGCAGCCAACGTTGTCTCCAGCAAAATCAGCTCGTACGACATCTAACATATCTACGGGGAATGGCCGGAACGTGACTGCTTTTTCATACTGGTCATGCCATGTGCATCGTAGTTTACGAGCTTGATCCCATACCTCTTGCACTTGTGGATCATATTGAATTACAATAACGTTTTCGAAGTAAGTTCCAGCGGCTGCAACATCACCTCTGTATCTAGGATCCCCACTGCCAGCGGTTCCACATGCATGAGCACCAATTTCAAAAGAGGCAGATGATCGACCGAGATTAGGAGGCAGATGAACACATTGGTGATTAGAGTAATGGCCTTTAGAGAATACAATACCAAAGAATGGCTTATCGAAACTGAGAAAAACTCTCATAGCATTCTTTTCACATTTTACGTCTAAAGAAACAATTTTCGGCATATCTGGAGCTGGTGCAGGCCAGACATCTCCTGCTCCACTGAATACTTTATCACTTGCGGCGGTCTGTGAGTCGGCAGGAGGTGCAGGTGGTGGTGGAGGACCTCGGAAACCAGGTCCAACTTCGTTTTTGTGATGGTTCACTGATGATCCTAGAGCGAACGGTTTTGAGTGTATCTGGTGATGATTGGTGATTCTCGGCATACCTGAAATTCAACAAAATTAACACTTAGTTATTTAATCCAATACTGATCAACATCAAGTTGATTATTTTGTATTTATATTATTAATATCAAGTTGATTATTTTGTTCGAAATATTTTATTTTCTTACTTAAAGGATGATGTGCCTGATGATGCGGTGGGTTTTGTCTTCTGTTGTGTGGTGGTGGTGCTGGGGGAGGTGGACCATTGTATGCGTGGCTCGGAGTGTCTCTTTCTGAGGATTCCATGGCAAGCTGATCACCTGACGGCTCTGCGGCGTTGCTGGTATCAGACCCTGCGCCACCGCCACCAGCACCGCTTTCGTTCGACGCCTGGTCACTAAGTGTACCACTCTGAAAAATAAAAAGAAGTCTGCATAAGAACTTTGTGAAATAAATAAAAATTGTTATTACTTTATAGTATAACGTACTAGATTACTATTTATTTTTCTTTAAATGTCTTGTTTTTTTATTCACATTAATCATTTAGATGACCGATGTGGTTTTTTATTAAACAACATAAAGAGAGAAGTAATATATTCAAGTCAATTTGTCATAGAACAAAGTAACGTAAAACCAGTGAACATGTGGACCAAAACTATATAGGTAAATTATACCACTTGTCAAATCTCATAACTTATAACGACAAGGAAAATTTCTCATTTTCGTTTGCTCAGCTTTCACTACAACGTAGGCATTTTTAGTGTTATTTCATATGACACACTATTTTTTAGTCGTGTAAAGGTTATAATAAAATCTTTTTCAAGATCATGATTTTATCGCAAAATTACTAAGGTTTTTTTGGCTTATTACTTGTCTCTCTTTATAAGTTTAAAGTAACATAAACCAAAAGCGCTAATAAAACCCAAATTCTGCATGATTAATTAACAATAATAATTTGTAAATGCTAATACGTATACCAAATACGGTAATGCTTACAATAAGTATGTTTTAACATTTCCAATAACGATTTTTGTTGCTATCGATTGCCTACCAAATTTAAGGCCCATTATTAGTAGACCTTAATATACAATTGCTACGAAACTGATGAGCTCTCTAAAAACAATGATGAGCCTGTAGATATGTTAGTGACAATTTATTATACGACACCAAAAGCTCGTTTGATGGATTACTTTTCCTCACTAATAACATATTTGGGATATATAGATCATAATAACATGTGCCACATTAAGTACCAATTATATTAAACTTTTACTCTTTCCGGGGTTCTCTATCACATGTGAAAGTTGTCCCATAATTTGGTTCCCGTTTGTTTTCAATCAACAAGCCGCTCCGGTTCTTAAATATTTTCCATAGTAACAGGTTTCGGAAATTAGATGAACCGGCTATTCCGTATTTCTTATGTTAATAGTGGCTTTATTGATTGCTGTTTTGTTAGAGGTGCGGCTTCTAGATCATTAGGTCTGTAGGTTGTATATTTTATCCATTTTTGACGACAGGTAAGATGGTTTGTGTTTTTATAAAGTCAAGGCCTGTGCCCCAGTCAAGGTTCTCAAATTTATACTATAATCTTAACTGTTTTTCTAAATTTAAAACCACTTGTCACTTGAATTAGTATTAAACGTTTTAGTACTCATATGTTGTTAATAAAACCAAAAGTAGAAATAGTTGTTCAGTTATGTGTTTAATTACTATTGCCACTATTTTGAAACAATTTGAACAAGTACTATTTATTCCTTATATATATACATATATTTCATTTTGCTTTACCGCCTATAAAGGTCTACTGACTAAGAAACAGACTAACCGCGTCTATAATAAATGTTCAAATTCGTAAATATAGTTCGAATCTATGAAAAAATAATGAGACTTAACTGATTGTCTCATATCACATTCGAAAGTATTTCGTCAAGATTCAAGCTGAGGTTCACGTTTTATGTTCCATTGTCAAAAGATAATTCTGCAACCAATATAATGATTAAAGCAGTGTCCCCAATATTGATAACTAAACAGTGATTTTGCCACTTATGAACCTTCAATCATTGACTATAATATGTCTGCCTGTACAGCATTTTATTGGTCGGTCATCAACAGTTTTATAACTCTCATTTGTTTAGGCCTCTGGCTATGAAATTAGAAAGTATCGGTCTCGCCGGTTAGATATATTATTTTCGATAGAGATTTATACGAGGGCTTATGGCAAGTGAATCCAGCAATTACGTTTGAATGGGATAACACGGGTAAAAAATTGAAATACATTACATAATTCGAGAGAAAGTTGTTTGAAGATTTTATCGGGTTGGAAATATTGGGCGTTTAAGATGTAATCTATGTTCAATGTACTCTTGCGTAAAAGAGTAATGTAAAGTTATTAAATTATTAAAGTGTATTTTATTTTAATCCGATGTGTACCTCGGTATCAACGTCAAGATAATACGTTTTTAAATTTATAAAACAAATTCCTGGCACAATATTAAAGTCAATTTATATAAGTCGATGTTATATTGTTGTGTCGCAACGGGTTAATGAGCCTTTCCTAAAATTTACCTACTTTCATAAAAATTATGATTCTGATGTGACGCAGTAAGTATAATAAAAATTATAAGACATTAGGGTTACCAATTACTACTGAGATACGGTATACATTACAATGAAATACCAATTAAGATAAAAATTACATAGTAACGCTATGAGAACGGAAACTTTAACATACCATTATCAAGGTTTATATCCGTTCTGTTTCCTGCATTAAGGGGGGTCGTCTACGGTGACGGCTGCGACTTAATGCGCGTGTACATCTCTACTTTTGTTAGTTAGTCGCATTTGCGTTATACCTGCGTTCCTACTTGCAGCTGTATTAATTTAATGAAACTACGAACGTGTTGAACATATTATATAAACCTCGTTACTTTTTTTGATATGTGATCAAAAACACCTTCATAAAACCGAACTTATCACAACTTTTATTTTGAAAGCAAGGCGTCAGTTGCTATCATAACTACTATTATAGGTAAGTTTAAATACTCGTATGATGTTATGATGAAACACCTGAGCGTTTCCACACCCTTTCATCATAACCCAAAAAATGTATTTTACATTGCTGCAAAAAAAAAACAATTGTTTTAATGTAGTAAAGAGAAGAGGGTTGCTCACTGGGTTTAATAAAATGACTGTTTAAATTGATTCTAAGAAGTTATTATTACAAGATATCAATAAATACTATTTTTTGTTTATCTACAACCAATTCCTAAGAAGAAGAACTCTAGGCAACGCGGCGGTGTAAAATTTAAGAGAGTCATCACAAATAAAGGCCGATGGCGCAGGCGCAAGCGAGGCGAGTGCAGTATGTCAGCGCGGGCGTTGCTCTCAAACTAATTTTACTTTCATTATCCGTCCTCGTCCGTCTGTCTTGTAAAATCTCCGACAATCAGATATTTATACTGCCTTTGGGATTATTGGGATTTATTTGATAAATGTATTGTATAACTGGAGTTTCGTAAATATTCTTTTTCTGCGGATTTCTAAATTAGTTTTTGTATCCATATAATATAGAATAAATAAAATATAGGTAAAAACTAAAACCAATCTACGATAAAAAACGACGCTGAATAAGTATGAAACAAGTTTGAAAAGCCGTAGTCACGCGTTATTAAAGTGTTATGGTACGTTTCTATGTAACGTGTGACTTTTTCATTTAAAATGTTTTGTTGCCATTGTAATATTGATTTATTTGCGAAGTATATTTTAAATACCATAGAAATATCACAATTATCAATTAAATACGGACAAAGTCACGAGCAAATACTAATAATATAGGTATATATTTTTCAAATACACACATATTTATCTCAAATTATTTTTTTTACACAATACTTTATGACCGCTAGAGGGCGCCAAATTAGATTCAGTGACACATCATTTAGCCTATATCCAGCGGATGATCAAGACGCTTCTAACGTTATCTATTTGTCCAGTTCTAATAAGTAATTCAGAAGCTATTAGGGAACAGATACACAGAACATACATTGGTACACACATAGCCTGTCAAAATCATAACCCTCTTTTGACTTTAACGTAGTCGGGTAATAGTCTGTCAAAATCATAACCCTCCTTTGGCTTTGCTGTAGTAGGGTTAAAACAGCATTTTAAAGATTATGTTTGCAGGTTTTCATTTTCATTTTAGGTGAGAAATTATAATCTAGAGAAAGATAAATGCCATAAAACTTATCCTAAACCATTCTGTGTGATTTAAGATCATTAAGTTACGGATCATGTGTTCTACGTACTGTGAGTTACCGATAGCTACCCCCGAATAGAACTAAAATTTACGAGGTCCGTTTTCTTAGTTGTTTTGGAATTTAGTGCTTATGGCGTCCGCGATACGGGATTTGCGAGGGTCAGAGTGCCGTATAAGAACAAATAGTACTACCTTACATCACTAAATTTCAATTTAGAGCTCGGGTAAAATCCACTTTTTACTAAGAGTAAGAATAAATAACTGTAAGGAACTGGCGATAAACATGTAAAGATAAGGCAAAGTCTGAATATTTATTTTATCTTCTTTCTAAGGAATAATAATATCATCTAGCTTAGATTTGGAGATTCATAGAAACAGTTTATATAGACGTACGCATTTTCTTGAAATTTTATAATATGTAATTGAAATATATGTAAATTCAATATTTAGCTCAAACATAAGGAATGCAAAAGTCGAGCATAGAAAGGATACGCCTTCGGAATAGAACTATTGATTTCGAGGAAGGGAATAATAACCTAACAACCTGCAGCGCGAGGTGGTACTGACTTATATTCTAGCGATTGCAGTCACTAAAACTAACTAGTATCGACCATGTACATTATATGTAACATTAACTTTATTTAAAAAAAAATAAACTGCTAGTAGTAAAAATTTTAATAACAAAAATATTTACCCTACAAAATCTAGTTCTATGACTAAATTGTTTATATTACATTTCATTGTTCGTCCAGTTAAGAGGTTAAATTAAAACTTTGTTTTACTAATTGAAAAAAATAAAATAAATATTTCAGACATCTAACACAAAACGCTAGGCTCAAGCTAAGTAGAGCTTGTGTTATGGGTAATAGACAACTGATAAAAATAATTTTTTTTACAAATCTGTCAATTACAATGATACAAATCTTTGGTTCGATTTGGAAATCGAACCCGAGACATAAAGCACAGCAGCCGCTTGCGCCGCAAGGCAGGTTAATTAAATACTAGTTGAAAATACCAAAATCAAAAGTTTGACTGCCCTCTCTGCCCCTTGGGTAAGCCCATAGAGCAGGATTTCAAGTTCGGATGTGTGTCGTCGCTGTAGGTCGCAATGTGACCGGCGTGCGCGTCGGGAAAGCTGCTTTTACTCTTTCCACAACACCTGTCTATTGTCATAAAGCGTCATGACTACTGTGTTTTTCATTACAATGTCTACTTTACCATATTTATTATTATGTACGTAGTTAAGTTGGTACTTCGAAAATGTGTCAATATACGTAATATATATAAATGTGTATTAACTTGTACAAGTGCGTGTACCATGAGTGACAGGTTTGTAAACACAATTTTTCAAATATGATCTATGAAAACATATCCTAGGCTAAAACCTTTAAAAGACAAAAAAAAGATGACGATATTTAAATGGATCATTAAATTTTCTTTAATGATCCATTTAATTGGATCACAACATTATCTATGAAATCATGTTTTATTGTGTCAAATCATGTCATATTATTTCACTAAACCCAATTCAATTCATTTCGTTAGGGACTACAATACCTAGTTAAATAAAATGTATATAGTCCAATACTCACTAGACACTTATACCCAAGTTAAACTTTTCTGAAGCTATTATGTAAATTCATATTTCTACTATCAGAAGGATATTGCTAATACTTTGTCTTACCATTATAATCTGAAGACAAAAAATAATTCACGAAATAAAATGAACCACTTTCTATCAATAACTGTTCCAAAATTCATTCTTGTGAATACAAACACACTGACATAAAGCCTCACTTAAAAATACAGTCATGCACTTTGGATAAGTTTTGGTATAGTTAAATTTCATTTCCACTATATTTAATTGCTCTACTTCACTCATACAGTACTGAATCCAATGAAAACACAGCCCACTATTTTCAAGAACAATTTTCCTGTATGCATGGACCTGAAATATATTTTATACTTCATACTGTTAAAAACTTGATCAATATCAGTTTGTATTATATATCTTGATGATTACAGTTGCAGCATCTTCATGTTCTTCATATTTAATGAGCTTATTATGAGTACTTCCTACAAAGCCGTACTTCACACATTCGTAACCCTACCCAGCCGTAACACTTACAATGTTTGTTTTGTGAACGGGTTCAGTAGCCTTCTTACTTTCCACAGTAGGGTAAACAGGTAAATAGCCGACAGAGACGGAACTGCGACGTCCGTCAGCGGAGTGGGTCGGCGCGTCCCTATTAGGCAGTTCTACCCGATGACCGTATTAGATTCTATCTAGGTTTGTCGATATCTTGTTCGTGATTTACTCGACTGATCTAAATCTCTGTATATTTTTCGAGATAGTTGTTGTTTTTCAACTTTAAATATAATAGAATTACAGGGTCTCATAAAGGGTACACTGGTAAAAGCTAGCTTATGTGTTAATCGCGAGTGTCAGTTACCTTAATCCCAAATTTGATTCAGTCGTTTCAGCGTGAAAACGTAAAAATCATACAAACTCACATTCACAAACTTTCATGTTTATATTATGAGCGTAATATTTTTTAACATCTACATATTCAGTTTATCATATTTTTATTACCTTTTATCACAATTCAAAAGTAGTTAGCAACATGTCAATGAAATGTCTTAACACGAATCTACATAAAGTATCATTCAACTGGATGAAATCCTAAACTGGTTATAATAATGTACGTTTTTGTGAGTGATGATAAATAATTTAGTAAGAAATTCTTTTTAATTTACTAATTCATCAAAAAAAGAGAAGCCGTCACGTATAAAGAGTATTTAAAGTACCCTAGAAAATCATTCACGTTTAACGAAGCAGTTCAAACATATTATAGAAATTTTTGTGAAAGTAGAAAAGACAAACACTTGATATGATGATTTCTACTCGTCCACTAGTGATGCCAACTATTGGCGCCATACGATCGAAAAAACTAAATTTAAAAGTAATCAACATCAAAAGGTTCAAAGGTTCTTGAGTTGAGACCACGTGATGGCAAACGCAGCGTAGGAAGACCTCCTGCGAGGTAGACGGACGATCTGGTTAAGATCGCTGGGACTCGTTGGATGCAGGACTAACGATCAATGTGGTCATTGGGGGAGGCCTACGTTCAGCAGTGGACTTCATCATCAAAAATATATTTGCTTTACCGAGTTCAGTTATAATAGTGGTCGCCTAGTGGTCGAAATTGAACCACAATTCTTTATTTTTTACGTTTCTGCACGCCTCCTCCATATACAATGTCCTGTCAAATGTATATAAAATAATGGTAGTAAAATATAGTTAGTTATTTCTATTTTTAAGTGGATCGTCATTGTCATATTACAGTAAATGCTACGTACACCGTGATTGTCATACATATCGGATACAATCCCACATGTTATTATAATTAGTTATAAGTATAATATGTATGATGTGGTATAAGTACTTTATATAAATAAATAATTGTACCAAATTTCGTACTTCACACTACTTCACAGTTCGCATTATTTTCTTGCAAATGCTTATACGCACGAAGTATGTGAGATGTCAAAATTACTTTTCAATAAATATTAACAATAAAAATTAAAGAGACACGCCAATTATACATAAATCAATAAGTCAAATAAAGCCTAAGAGATAATTTACCACTATAACAAGCTGTGACTAACAAAATCGTTCGCATTATGTTTGAATCGATTAGCTTAATCGATTCAAACATTTTACTGCAATTTTTGTGAAAATAAGAAAGATAAACATCGATACGGTGATTTCTATTCGGCCTCTAGTGATGTCCATGATTGGTGTATCGATTAAATTAATTAACTTTCTAGAGGAATGTTTCAACTATATAAAAAATGTTACGGTCTTTAATAGTTATTGAACCAGTTACATTTCTATTTTTTTATTTATACTCATACGTAGCGTAACGATTACTTCATGATGAAAAAGAAGACATACTTGTGTGATTTTCTTATTCACTTCTTCGTCTGCGGTGTTCCCGGACCAATACGACCTTCAAACCTTCAAGAAAAGAGCGTACTCCTTCCTAAAAGGCCGGCAACGCACTTGTAACGCCTCTGATGAAGCGGGAGTCCATGGGCGGAGGTAATCGCTTACCATCAGGCGATACGTCTGCTAGTTTGGTCCATATCCAAAAAAAAAATCTCAGTAGGACATAATATTTAGAATTTATTTTCACTTTGTCTACTTCTGTAGTAATAGTGCCACACAACATAACTTTAAAATATTAAAACAATAGCAATTTATATAAACAGATACACGGCGACTCATACTTTCAAAGAAGCGCTCTGTTTAACCTCATATATATAGCGTTCTGTTTACAAATTACAATATTTATAATAATATTAACATTTCTGAAGATTTATGAATGCAAATCGAGGTACTATTAAGATATTTTCCACTTTTTTAAGTAAATGTTACAATAAGTTTTCTCCATGTGGTTTTTATATAAGGAGATTGTATCGCATTATACAAAATGTTTTCATATTATATCTTATTTACTTTCTATTTGAATAGAACCGCTGTGTAACATAAATAAGGGTTTAAAGTAAACTATTGATATAATGGAAATTTAAATACAACTTTTCAGTTGGTTTGTTCAGAAGCTGAATAATTTATTTAAGTTTTGTAGTTCGGAATTCGTGTTAACTTAGTAGCTGTGCTGTGCTTGAGGTCTCAGGTTCAAATCTTGGGTCAAACCGAGTGTTTGTGTGATCTACAAATATTTTTTTCGGAGTTTGGGTATGCAAAAAAAGTATATATGTATTCATATCAGTTGTCTAGTACCCATAACATAAGCTCTGCTTAGCTTGGGACTAGATGGCGTTGTGATTTAGATGTCCGAAATATTTATTTATTATTTATTTACATTCCATTGGACATAAAAATCACATTTTCTAATAATAAATAAATAAATAAATAAATATTTCGAACATCTAACACACAACGCCATCTAGTCCCAAGCTAAGCAGAGCTTGTGTTATGGGTACTAGACAACTGATATAAATACATATATACTTTTTTTTTGTAAACAAATACATATTATACATAGAAAACACCCAAACTCCGAAACAAATATTTGTAGATTGCACAAACATTTGGTCCAGGATTTGAACCCGAGACCTCAAGCCCAGCAGTCGCATTCACTACCACTGCGCTACCGAGGCAGTAATACACATTTATATTGTTAATTACGCTCAAAAAGCGATCAACAATCTTGTCAAGATCTTCCCTATTTGTTGTTTTATGTCCTAGTCTATAACTTGGTTGTTGATGATCAATCTGTTCAAATTTTAATTGTAAATTCAAAAGTCTAAATCATAAAAATAACATTATTAAGTGGGTATTACACATTTTACATAATATTTACAACTGTTTTGCCTCCATCAAAATCAGATAATATCTTTCCAAGTAATTAACACTGTTTGAGTCTTAACACTGGCAAGGGTTAAGTAATTTTTACAAGAAGCAGTTTTATGGACGATATATGAGTATTTGTTACGTTTATAATTTTTTTTTTTGGAATTACTGGCAAACGAGTTGATGTTTCGCCTGATGGTAAGTGATTACCACCGCTCGTGGAAACCCGCAACTGCAGAGGCGTTACAAGTGCGTTGCCGGCCTTTGGAGGATGGGAACGGGTTTAGGGGAAGAGGTTGGGGTATGGGTTATTTTTAACTTTAAAGTTAAAAATATTAAAAATCACAAAATGTAACAGCTAAATAACGTTTATGAAAAAGGGGTAAGGGTTTAAAAGTTTTCTAAACGTAAAAAACAAATCATTTATATTTAAAAATGCGAATGTACGTTTGATTGTGACGCTTTTACGCGAAAAGTAACAACTAACAAGTAACAATTAACCGATCATCATGAAACTTTGTACACATATTCTTGAATGTATTGGAAGTAACATAGGACATTTATTAAATGCGAGATAAGCCGCGAGCGAAAGCTATTACACTAATAAAACCTAAACATTAATCTTGATAAGAAATTTTATGTTAATATCTAAGCCACTAAATTTCAACATATTATTTATTCAGTTTAAGCCGGATGACTCATCAAAACTATTTAGATAATCCTTTAATATTTCGAAAGCGAAAGTTTGTGAAACTGAAGCTAGGGTATTGTGAAAATGAAAATAGATTATTTGTCACTCAGTCATCACAGATATAGATATAGATAGAGATAACCTAACCGAACGGATCTTTATGAAGTTTTGTTCAGATATAGATTGTAGTCTGGAATATCATAAAACTCGGCTACACGACTCTCGTGACGCTCGAGTGTTTGTATGGTGTACTATAGATTCTAAACTACTGGAACGATTTTAGTGAATGAGGTATCTATAGATTGATAATAATGGCCCGGGTGACAAAGGCTATGTAGTCGTATTATAGCTTTTCTTTATATGAAACTGACACTGAACTGACTTATAAAGCTTATATGAAACGGCATTCGATAGACTTTCCTTAGAGCTACCTACTGAAATATAGGTATCGAAATCTAATAATAAATAAATATTTCGGGCATCTAACATAACGCCATCTAGTCCCAAGCTAAGCAGAGCTTGTGTTATGGGTACTAGACAACTGATATGTATACTACACCCAAATTCCGAAACAAATATTTGTAGATCACACAAACACTTGGTCCGACCCAGGTTTTGAACCTGAGACCTCAAGTACAGCAGCCGCATTCACTACCACTGCGCCACCGAGGCAGTCTAATATCACCGTGGGAGAGCCGCGCTTCGGCATAAATGGGCCGGCTCGACCGGAGTGATACCACGGCCTCACAGAAAACCGGTGTGAAATAGCGCTTGCGCTGTGTTTCACCGAGTGAGTGAGGTTACCGGAGGCCCATACCCCAACCCCTCCCCCATTCCCTCTCCCCATCCCCCAAAGGTCGGCAACGCACTTGTGACGCTTTTGGTGTTGCAGGTGTCCATGGGCGGCGGTAATCGCTTACCATCAGGTGATGCGTCTGCTCGTTTGCCTCCAATTCAATAAAAAAAAAAAAAAAAAATCTAATGCTTTTATTTATACCTGGCAATAAAATTCTAAAACTGTGCAAACAATTTGTTAAGTATTTGGTTTACGAAAGTTTAACCAAAGCTGATTTTACTTTGGACACATTGGAATGTACATACGGACTTGATCTACAAAACCACAGTGATCTAGATTGATGCTAAATGCACCGTTCAATGAGAGATTGCCTACATTCGTTTTTTTTTTCTAACGTTTTAAACGAACCTTCGCTTAAGTTGAACTTGAATTTTATCTGTTGGATTATAAGTAAATTTGGAAGCGTTTTATTTTTTCTTAAGTTCAAAATTCAATAACATTATCAACATTTTACAAGGCCGTCTTATCCTAAGCTAAATAAAGTCTGTTCTATGAAAACTAGACTTTTGAAAACTGATAAATCTATTGTATATAACTTTGGTGTCAGGATATTTCTGATGACGAAATCAGAAACTATTTAACGAATTTTCATGTTTATTTTAATGTATGTTTTCTGACATGTCGAACATATGATAGTAAACTTCACGCTTAGACCAATAGGACCCAACCATTGATGATAAAAGAGATGCAGACGAAGGTCAGCCATTATACTTTTCTTTTTATGATATAGGGGGCAAACGAGCAGACGTATCGCCTAAAGCTAAGCGATTACCGCCACCCATGGCAACACCAGAGGCGTCACAAATGCGTTGCCGGCCTTTTAAGAAGGGGTACGCTCTTTTCTTGAAGGTTTGAAGGTCGTATATATTATATTTATTTCTAAATACAGTAATAACATGATTATGTTCATTACTAATTAAGTTACCCTAAGTGATGAGCGCGACGTAACCTCATGACGTCTGCTTAGCTCAGAAGTCAATGTCAATAACAACTACAGTCCGACGATATATTGTTAAATTGTACACACGTTACACATAAACTATTGTCTGCTATTACTTTTATTTATTATATAATTTTACTAGTAATTGTAATTGTATGATATATTTTAAATACGACTGAATACTTGGGAGTTGTCTCCGTTTCAATTGGTTACCCAAGACGCCAGTATTAAACATAATGGTATTCAACGTAGGAAGCCTGGGCTTCCCCCTGCCTGTTGGCCCAACCGTTATGTTGCGGCCTGACGAAGTTTTGCGGCAAGGCCACTCCCCTAATACTGACAGCATCAATTATTCAGCTACCAGAGGTCCCCAGTCTCTGGGCACTTAATGTACCTACGTTACTTTTCTACTACTAAGCCAGACTTATCTCTCCCTAAGGAATATGAATTAAAGCTTCACATACATATTTATTTATTTAAGCTTCCTGCAATTACATTGCGTAAAGCGGACTTAACGCCATAGGCATTATCTTCCAGTCAAACTAACATATTCCTTGTTTGTTTCTTCTTTCTTTCCCGATTGCCATGTACTCGATGTTAAACTATACTTGTGTCTAAATATATGTCAAGCTGTTTCAGCGCAATGGATTAACTGATAAACACACACACATACAACCACGTAATAACTTTCTAATTTAATATTAATCCCAACTTATTATTTATTTCCTTCTTTGCTTTCATAAGTAAACACATCGTTTCTCTCTTTGCGTTCGCATTTTTCAGAGACAGCATTAACTAGTATCTACATTTATACGAGAAAAATATGTACACAGTGGAAAGGTTTCTTGTATAATTTGAAGCTAAATGATATTATGCGTAATATATCCAAAACATTTATTTACTAATATATATTCTACATACACCTTATGTCGTGAAAACACCTAAGGCGGTACCCGCTCCACTCCATAAATAGTAACTAACATCCATAAGTCCTGCATTTAGTATTCATAACTTTAAACTGTAGATACGTACTGTACTGTATATATTTATTTGGTCAACAAAACCTGCCCCTTCTACACTCTATTGGCCAAACACATTTGGTATAGCGAACGTGACCATGCAACGATTAATAATACATTTTTATTGGTTAGATTGCATTTGTAGAATGAGTGTTGCTAGTTGATTTGTGAATCACTGACGAATCAGCTATCAATTCAATTTATTTTTCGATAAACAGTATTTATGATTTATCTCTAATTGTGTTGTATGTTTTTGAAATTACTTTTCAGTAAAGTGTAATGTAATTTATCGGTGTACCTGGATGATTTGAGTGTTTAAACCGATATTTTTTTATTAAAGTTACTAAAAATGAATACTAGCTAAAGCGACTTATCGCCCCCGAAACACCCTTTTTGAAGTGAAACTTCGGTTCGGTTGTCAAAAAATTTAGTGTAACATTTTTTCGTTACGCGTAACATTTATCCGTTACGTTACGCGTCACATTTATCCGTTACGCTATCTTTTTGAAGTGAAACATTATTGAGAGTAGTTATATACAATCCTTCAAAAAAAATTTATAAAATAAAACAAAAAACATTTTCAAACACAAATAGGACCAAATTAATACTACAATGAAATATCACATTACAAACAATATTATTTTATTTAGTCCACAATGTAAATAACTACACACATCACATTCCACAAACTTACTTCATTCACACCACAGATCGCGAAATATTTACTCAGGTCTCGCTCCTTAACTTTTATTGCACTTGAAATAAGAATTGTCACGAATATTGCTGGTTTATAAGTCTTTTGTCGTTATACCTTACGTCAACATATGATATTTATTTTTTGAAAAATAACGTCATAAAGAAGTTTCACTTCTTACGAGTGTACGCTAGTACACGCAACTTTTTTTTTTTTTTTTTTCCATGCGGAAATTCCTTCGGATACCACCTACTGGTGGCATGTCGGACTCGAACCGACTAAAACCGCATGCCGGCTTGGGTACTAGGAGCCGGGGGACCGTTAGCCTCGCTAAAACTCGAGAACGACTGGACCGATTTGGATGATTTTGATTTCAAAATATTTGTCGTAGTCTAGGAAGGTTAAAAAATACAAAAAAAAATGATTTTCGAGCGGAGCATCAGCGAAGAACGTTAAAAAAACGGGGGAAAGTTATTACGCTACGAGCAATAGGAGACGTAAACGAGGTAAGTAATAAAGTATTCTTACCATCTGTAGTATAATCAGGACACCTATTGTTAATCCCCGTCGCAGTCGCATCTTGATCTGAAAAAAAACCATGAAACGTTAATTTTTTTACTAGGAGAAAAAAATTTCAACTTCATTTTAACTTTATACGGATGTTTAAGAACTTTCAAAGTTAAAAAAATGTATACGTATAGTAGAATTTGTTCAAACCGCTTTTTGAGCTTATCTATTACAAGCGATAAACTACATGTACTAATATTTTTTTGAATGAAGTCTCTAATAGTATTTTATGAGGTGCAACAAATATATTGCAATCGAAATAAAAAGGCGCTGTTCGAAATTACAACATACCTATTTAAATTTATATGTTATTGTACACAAAAGTGTTCGTTTTTAAACGTATTTGTACACAAAAGTGTTCGTTTTTAAATGTACTTGTACACAAAAGTGTTCGTTTTTATATGTATTTGTACACAAAAGTGTTCGTTTTTAAACGTATTTGTACACAAAAGTGTTCGTTTTTAAATGTATTTGTACACAAAAGTCTTCGTTTTTAAATGTACTTGTACACAAAAGTGTTCGTTTTTATATGTATTTGTACACAAAAGTGTTCGTTTTTATATGTATTTGTACACAAAAGTGTTCGTTTTTTCTAGAATCTTATAACTTTCGTCAGGAACTAAAAAACTCCTTCTTAAAAGGTCGCAACGCACTTGTGACGCCTCTGGAGTTGTAAGTGTCCACGGTCGGTGGTAATCGCTTACCATCAGGCGGTACGTCTGCTAGTTTGCCACTATTCAGTAAAAAAAAAGAACTCCTCTAGTTAATGGTGTTAATAAATTTAAAATATATCAAAACATTTTTAAGAAATCAAATTATAAATCTATATCTAATAATACTATACATTTTTCAAGATCCAGATAATATTGTTATTTTGAAATTTTTATTTGTATCTATTAGCATGTCTCGAGCTCAGTTCGTGACCATGATATCATGCGATATTGACCTACTTAGTTTATAATAATTGTGGTTTCAGAGAGCTCTAATGAAAAAATATAACAAAAGCTTGGTTAACACCGAAGAATATCATGTAGTACCTCACTCAATCTTAAACTTCAGAACGAATTTATACAAAGCGTTCTTAGCTTTGCATAAATTTGAATTTGATAGAATTTTTGAAGTGAAAACTTCTTTAGCGGCGCTGTGTACTTTTTTGGAATGGGTAAAAATGTATGAACTCGCGTCAGGTCACGTGTCCTGATCGAAAAAATTTGTAAGACGGATGTTTATTGTTAACAGCGCCATCTACCGATATACTTTGGTAGTATTCGTTTTTCTAGATAGTGGTCCTTTCTCAATATGATTTTATATACTTAAAGTTAATATTTCAGTATCTTAAAGTGATTTACAATAAATTAAAATAACGATTTTCTACTTACACAAAACCTTTTGTAAATCTAAAAGATTGTATACAATATTTTTGAAAACAGCGACATCTATTGGAGTATCAAAGCTTTACTTCCATTTACTACTTACAATCATAATAATTTTTAGTTCTTTTTATTGCACACCTGATTGATTACCTGATATGAACACCTATGCTTTTTTTAATAAAAAAGCATAGGTGTTCATTTCAGGTAAGTTAAAACAACCGTTTGTTTATAGTTATGAGTTTTTACTTCTGTCGGCAGTGCTTATGACTGCTTTGTGTTTTTTTATTTACATTATTTTAAATAAAAAAATATTCAAAATAACTACATAACGTTCCAACGTCAACTCCTTTAATATGTAATACAATTTTGTATTATATACTATCCCTTATTATATATAACGTTTAAGTGAAAAACATAGCGAAAAACGTTTCAAAATTCTGTAGATAATAAGGTAAGTAAATAAAAAAACGTGCGGCATTTCAAACTCATTTGTTTTATTTTAAAGAAGTCAGTGACATATGCCTAGTACCTACATAAGAGTTTTAACCCTAACTTAATATTTTATGGAGCTCAGTATAATTAAGCGCACCCGCAGTAATGATGCACATATTTCACAAGAATAACAGAGTATGTACGTGAAACAATAATATCATTATCTCATACAGTGAATTGTGTTCGCTGTAGTCGTCACCAGCCTCCCATAATGCATACTATCTTTGTCTGATGGTACAGTTTCCAACAATATGTGGGACGGAATCCGGTGCCGTATTGTCGTATATACCCACGATTATAGAGCTTTCAGAAACCTATCTTATTTGTTTGAGAATGCTTACAAGCGTCGAGTGGAAAAGTAAATACCACAAATTCTTTTTATATGATTATATTATTCATTTCAAGAGTCAAACCAACTAGGATAAATTACCACTAAATTCTTCTATTAAATCTTATAATTTACTTAATAAAGTCAATGCCCTTAAAGCTTAAAACATCATGTTTGTTTTTTGTTTTTAAACATCAAAGTTTTGTAAACACTCCTAGGTTTTCGGAGCAAATGAAGTGAAATTGAAAAAGTTCTTTAAGTACGACTAATTTGGCAATTTCAAAGCATGTTGCGGACTCCGATTTTAAGGAAAACGGGGAAGTATTTAAAGCTTTAAAAGGAAAATTCCGGTAATGAACTCCGAGGTATAACAAAAACAATTAAATATATACTTTTGGCTGGAAAAGTTTTGTCTACAAAATATTTTGATTTTATTATCGTTTAGGATTTGTAATCCTAAATTTAAGCCTTTAAACAACAACAGTAATTTATAAAATAGTAGTTGTATACATTAGGTAGAATAGTATACAAACATTTTTATACATTTCTGTATAACTTATTACAAATTTCATTTATCTATTACCGGAATCAGAAAATTCTTATGAAATCTGTCAAAAATAAATATACTTCGCTGATATCTGCAATTGGCCACACATTTATTAGTTTTCTCGAAGCTGCAAGCTTTATACCACAGACAAAATAAGCCTTTATTACTTTAAAAAGCAAAATTATATTTTAACAATATGTGGCCAGATAAGAAAGTAGATAGTAGCATGCTTCGTCATGGTGGTTTAATCCGAATTGGGGTGTGCAGTAAACACACACACACACTATAAAATTTCACACTTTTCTTATGCGTTTACATTTATGCTGACACGCCTAAGAGAAAATTTTAATAGCTTAGTCTTATGAGAGATAGCTCATATAGTATTTATTCAATCATTTTTATTATTTCTATATACAACTATTAGTCGTAATCTTCACCTTTGAAATCACTTGTAATAGCGAAGTTTATATATTACATGATTAAACGATGAAACATGTAATGTTCAAAAGGGTAAGCAATTTAAAATGTAGCAAAAACTCATGGATCCTACAATAAATATGTATAAATAATTAAATATCGAAATTACTATTTTTAATTCGTTAAAACCTGTTACATTGAGTTTTTTTTATGTATTACGGTAATAACATTTTGTGTACCAGCTATTCTAATAAAATATGAATAAAACTTTAAACACGATAATTATTAATCGAAATAATAATCAATCCAATTATAGACTCGTATTTTTCATTATAACCACTTAATTTCGAAATGTCTACAACATGGAATCTATTGTTATCATGAATGAACCCGTACACAGACTGGGTCGACTTTTAATTAGGCTGTTAAATGTTTGTATTGGCACGTGTTTAATAATTTACGATGACAACATGAAGACAAATTAGCCAAATTTAGTATGGGCAGCTATACGACCCGATGGACCGATGATTCCAAGAAAGTGACTGATAGAGGATGAAATCTGGATGCTCAAGACCGGGATAAATGGTAATGGTCAGCAGTGGACGGAACTTACAATGAACATTAAAATCAAGTAATTTTACAGCTAAACATTTGATCTCATTTTCCTCTTCCTCGCACACACTTCCGCCGTCGTCTACATCTTTTATGTAGTCCATTTCCTATTAAAACCGGTTTCATAAAATATTTGTCAAAGTGGCATGTTAAAAGACACAATTTATATATAAATCTAATAATAGCGCTAGACATAAATCTAATAAATTATTGAACCATTCACGTAGGCAAGTTAGACATTAATACTCGTATGTAATAAATCAGGGTTTTATTATACAAACATGTCTCTGAATAAGCACACATTCTGCTTATCGATATCTGTCGAGGTTCTAGCAACTAGTTATATTAGGCGCAGGTCACCAATACAATCTGAGCATTTCTAGTGATAAAATTTTGCTATTAACTAAGAGCAAATAAAGGGTGGGCTCCACTGGGAGTTCTTTCACATTAAAACACATGCTATCTAGACACACCATAGCTGATAATAGGCCAATCGTCTTGGACGTGGTTTAATAGACAACTGCTACATCCAGAATATATATGTGTCGCAAGGAATTTTTACATCATCATCGTCTTCCTAGCTTTTATTATTCCCAAGACTATTTAGGGGCGTATATTAGTTCAACAGGTCTTACCTCAATATCGGTTTTTACACGGAGCGACCAACATCGGACCTCCGTAATCCTGAGGATGAACTGAATTTGAAGGTTGAACTAGTTGTCCATATATTTGAGGGCACTGACTTCCCAATAACGATTGCCGTAGATGTTTATGACAAATAAAGACCGACGGCTTAACGAGCTCTACGAGGCACGGACGGAAAACACCGCCATATTCCACACTTCGGGCTGCTGTTAAGTATTTCTTGTAAGAAAAACCCAACAGCAATTCGACCCAAGATCTCTTGATCTAAAGTCACGGTAACCACTAGACCAACGAGGCAATCCAGTAAACTTTTACAAACATACGTAAACAGGGCATAAAGAATACGCAGTGTCAAAACAACAATTTGTGGTTCACACAAAGTGTTAACCTATGTGTAGCTTGACCTCACGATACTGAGCGTAATACAAAGTGGTGAGGTGTCCGCTTAAATCTCTACGCCATTCATGCCATTAAATTTAATTGATTTATATTTTAAAAACTTACAAAACATTTATTTTAAATAAACCAGTGTTATAATTTTAGTCCAATTAATAATTCATCAAAGACAATCGATAAAGCTGATAAAATGTACTACAAAAGGGTTTTGCAACTATTACCTAGACTAAAACCATTTAATATTCAGTCTTAAAAGCTTCACCGCTGTTATCCTTATTTAAATTAGAGCTTGTGCAAGTCCATACATTTCAATTTAACAATGGAGCTAGACAGATTTTTAAAATATATTTATAAATATAACTAATCATTGAATGGCGTTAGACACGTAATTACTCAATGAACACTTTGGCTAATGTATTGTGGCATTAGAAAATTACGTCGAACACTAGCAACATCCATAACTCTTTAATACATTCAACTATCATGATATCTCATTCTATTAATCAAAGACGAGAGGATTCTTATCAGCACTTCAATCTGCATACTTTCAGTTGCTGAATATGTACATTTTAAATAATGTGCGAACTGTTATTAGAAATTGAGGTTCAAGGGTGAATGGGTCGACTCGTAGATCGCACCACGAAAGGAATCATATTTGCCTTTTGCCGCTCTGAAAAGGGAAAGTTTGTGCCTTGTATTAAGTTAGCAATACTACGGCATGTTGGAATGCAATTTCGTTGCGACGACTTCGTATACGCTATCTGAAACGTGTGGAGGAAGTATGATATTTTTAATTGCTTCCTTAAGGGTTCCTATTTCCCTTGAGCAATCGAGTAGCTTTTTAAGAATGTAATAATAATAATAAATATCTTTATTGTACATTAGCTTATACAATTACATGGTAAACTTAAAACTATTATAGAGTATGTACAAGTGGCGGCCTATAATATCTTACAGGGAACCATGTAATGTGCATCAATTTTTTCTTTACGTATCTGACTGTGATGATTTTCTTTTGTATGTTTAGTAATAACTAGCTTTCTACCGTGGCTCCGCCCGCGTATATTTCGGTTATCGTGTTGACATCTATGTCCTTCCTCAAGAATCAAAGTGTTTTAATGTCAAACTTTACTTAAATCTGTGTAGCTGTTTAGCCGTGCACACACACATAGATAAAGTAACTTCACACAGAGTCAGTTTCCTTATAATATTAATATATATTCATGCATCAACTCCATATTAAAACTTAATTTCTACAATTATTAAAACAATGGAAAAAATGAAGTATTAAAATAGACATACAATACAAAATTAAACCAATAAATAAATTGGCTAAACCGACGATTCCGCTGAATCTCGAACAACTCATTTAGCACTTTAATAAAAACAAAACACCAGGCGGCCAAAGCTTAATTGACGGGAGTCGCGAAAGTAAAGTCGTGGTCACATCGCACCAGTTTAATCATCAAATTTTGGGCGTTCCCTCTGAACAAGTTACTTTTCGGGGCAAGAGGGCCGTGGGAGCACCGGGAGAAAGTACCAAAACACATATGCCGGAACTCTTTGTATATGCTACTTTAGAGTTTTTGCGGTGCATTTTCGCTTGTAAAATATGCGGTCACAGTGCGTCCATTGTATAATTGCTGGGTGCGGCAGGCCCTCGGCGGAGTTTTATTGCACTTTTCGTGATCAATGCGAACAGTGTTGTTGCGGCGTTTATTTGCAAATTAACAATTAATAAAGCGATTCTTTATTTTTATGGTTATACGGTTGTTATGGATCATCTTTTTATTGTAGTTCGTATAAATTATTTTGCGTGCAAGTGATTATTCTACTAATATTATAAACGCGAAAGCTTGTGAGTATGTAAGTGAGTATCTCTGTTGCACTTTTACGCAAGAACTACCGAATGGATTATATATATATGTTATTCTAATGTATATACACATAGGCTACAATTTATAAAGATACTAGCTTCGCCTCGCGGCGTTGCCCGCGGTTATTGTCGTACAGCGGGTAGCACCGTGGGGTTCAGCTTCTCACTAATAAATTGTGAGCTTTGTATTTATAACACTACGTAAAGTCAGTGTTTAAATAAAACTATTACAATATATGGGTTACAAGAATATGAATAACGTGACATGCATTTTTGCATGCACATAAATTCGTTGACATTTGTATTTGGAATAAAACCTAAAGGGATCGAAATGTTGAGTATACATTCTCAAATATTGCCTGCACCTGAAGATATATACGATTTTCTATGAAAATGCAACAAGTTAAAATAGAGTTTGAATGCCATGTTAATTTTAAGTTTTATGTTCATTCGTTTTGCTGCAGCTTCCCTTTAGCACAACGAGCTGGTTATCCCAGAAACAAAACTAGAAATATAGAAAGACACGTTAGATTTTAACTTGAGAAAAAACTCGTAACATTTTTTTATGAATTGAACATATTACTACCACACCTTGTAACAAATATTCGATTTAAAAGTGAAAACAAAATTCCATTTCAACAACCTACCTTCGTAATAAAACCATTTCTAACCGATTCGATTTCATAACCGGTTAAAATTACTAAACTATTTCTATCGATTCATACACATTAATTGGGAAACTCACTCATTAACTTTTAATAAGCAACTTAATCATACAGCGTCTATTTTAAAGCGATCATCTACTTATTAAAGCTACAATATATGATAGTGTATTTCTATCTAAAAGCTTTCCCAAAATACTATTAATATTACACATTAAAATATTATTAATTATTCATAAATGCTTCTCAAATAAAAGTTTAATGAATGAACTCAAGTATTTCTATGAATTAATGAATTACAATTAATGCAGATGGACATGGCGGCTGTAGGCTGAAGAAAAAGAAGAAAGACTTATTGATATACATAAAATATTATATAACGAACCATGACAATTATATTCTTATAGATTTGAGGAATTTTCTGAACCAAAAAAATATTTAAGCATCAACGGGATGGAACACTACTAATTTGACACTATATTATTATAATCGTCAAACTTATATCTAGCTATTAAAGTTTGCAGAAAGAAAAAAAATAAATATTTAAAAGCGGATCGTTAATTTTAATACAATGATTACAAGCTCAATGAAATGCCGCAAGAAGTCATTACTCTAACTTCTCTACAAGACAAATCAACACCTCTCAGAGTCTTGCTCTCTCAAATATCTTACCCATCGCTTACTTTCACTGCGGACTTGACACGATTAGAGCCCTTCGTTAAATTGTATTACATTATTGTACGACAGAATTTGTGTGTTGGCCATGTCAATACTTCATAATAGCTTTATATATTTGGTAGTTTATTGGAGTGTGGGAGGGCAATCGATTGTACGCTACCACGGAATGAGGCAAAGGTGTGAATAGAAAATAATAATTTGTTATTGGGACTTTAGTTATCAAATAGAATAAAATAAAAGAAATATATAATGTAATAGAACCGTTTTCAGTTAAAATGTCCGAAAATATTTATTTATTTATTTACTTATAGTATAGACAAACAAAAAACTATTTATTCAACCTTCGTTCTGAGATTAACTTCTCTAATAATATCCATAGACAGATCTGCGAGCATTGACCTGCACTCGTGTTGACGAAACTGAAAGTAAATTCGCAACAATGTGTTATAGTACCGACGTTTTTGCACAGACTATAAAAAAAATACAATCAGTCGATGTTAGTAACTGTTTACCGTAAAAAAACGTAGGAGCTAATGACTGACCTAATTACGTTTTAACTTATATAATGAATTTCATTACGCGGAAAACATTATTTGTCATTAAACTGACTGCAATAACGGTATAGTGGTTTAAGTGGTTAAATCGCCTCTTCTTATTGTGCTGAGTGTTGTGGGTTCAAACCTACATGGACAACACTTTGTGTGTACTCGTACACATATGATTATAGTCTCGTAGTTCGTGTGTATTTATAAAAACCCCCGGATAAAAGAATACATAGAATAAAAAAAAAGACTCAAATACTTAAAAAATGCATACTCGTAAATAAAACCTTTAATTCTAATTATAAAAGCACATTAAGTAATATTTTAAACAAAGAGAAACTCAGACAAGAGTTTTTGTTTACACTTTCTCCGAAGATATCTATCCTAGGGTCCGAAGACCTATCCATGTTAACCTGTCACGTACAACAAAGATGTGGATGTTAAACTTCTTAGAAAGAGATAGCCATATTTGGTTACTGCTAGCGTGAGAAGGTCAGCCATGTGTTACGTTTTCAGTGTGACAATTTCGTCGCCGAACCCGAGCGGTCAATGACTCGCCACATCTCGTACTTTTGCTTTCGCTGAGGTTGTTACAGCGAGCGTCGTATCACGTCCTTTATTAATTAGTACCTACGTACGCTTACTGGTGTTAAAAGCCCGAAGCAAACTACGTAACGTTAATTTAATTTCAACCTTTCCTGCTTTCATATTTACAGAAACAATATATGTGTTTCTAAAATACGTTAAAACCTATAATTTAATATGAATTTAACTGTAATTAATAAACGGGGTGAAAATATAATAATATTCTCCTAGCCGATAACGGCCACGGCGGCCAGTATCAACGGTGACTAGCCAACTACGCGGGTGATATTAGTGCACAAGTGTTTGCGCAGACACAGGTTTTTTTTTTTATTTTTTTTTATTGAATAGGGAGCAAACGAGCAGACGTATCGCCTGGTGGTAAGCGATTACCGCCGCCCATAGACGCCCGCAACACCAGAGGCGTCACAAGTGCGTTGCAGGCCTTTAGGGGAAGGGGAGGGGGATAAGGTAGGGGTTAGGGTGTGGGCCTCCGGTATCCTCACTCACTCGGTGAAACACAGTGCAAGCGCTATTTCACACCGGTTTTCTGTGAGGCCGTGGTATTACTCCGGTCGAGCCGGCCCATTCATGCCGAAGCATGGCTCTCCCACGGTAAAGGTGCACTCTCTGTTCTCTCTCTCTCTCTCTCTCTCATAATCCGATGGGACGGTTAACCGGTACGACCGGGGAGAGATCATACGCAGAACCGACAGATTTACGTGCTCTCCGAGGCACGGGGATTTAGACCCCAATTTCCACACACCGAGTTGTTTCTAAGTATTTCAATAATCAGAAAAACTCAATAACACTTTTAAGTCCTACCCGGGATTCGAACCCGAGACCCTTTGATCGGCAGTCGCATACGTCAACCGCAAGACCAATGAGGTAGTTATATATATTTAGTTAAAATAAGCACAATAGGTATGCATATAGGATATATTTCGATACATTGATCGAATCAATAAAACATAAGAATTCTTTACAAACACTTACAATATTTAGGCTTTTTTCGGTGTCCTAATAATAACATTAGAGTACCGAATAATATTACAGAAGTACTAACTGTAAATTTACGGCTCTAGTGTTTTAGAGATGAGACATTTTTAAGGTGACTCTCACAAGGATAATCATGAATTACTTATGTATTTATAATTTTAGAGCTAATTCAGAAATAAATGTAAATAAATAAAACTGTTCTAATATATACATTAAAAATAGACGGTTTATAGTAAGTGAAAGTAGCTTAAAATCTTCGTTAAATTATTCAAAAACTAAATACAATGGGAGAATTTCTAATTTTCTTTACATACAAGCCTGCACACGCTACACATTCAGTTCTTATCAACTCGACAAACAATTATAATAATTAAAAACAATCCCTATTGATGTGATGTTCACATGGCTTCCTAGGAAATGTTGACAGTTAGAGTTAATTGCCGTTCACAATGAGGCACCCACACGGCTGGGAACCCGTGGAGCTGGATCGTAAACCCACATCGAAGACCCGCTGGCATACATCCGAGGTCGCAGACTGTTAGGCCTTAGAATACGCGGTAAAAACGTTTCGAACATCATTACTAAGATTAATTTGAATTACAAATAGACGCTTATACGCTAGAACTTGATTAGGAATAAAAACTGACTTTATTTTAATTCTGAAAACAGAATTATATGAATTCTCCAAATACAAATGATATCTATAAAATAAGTATTTTATAATAACGAAGATAGTATAGTCAATAAGGGGTATGATATTAAACTTGGTTAAAGTACTATATGTTCTAGAGTGTTTTGGTTTTATTCAATGTTCAATTTGGTTTACACATAATTTCTTACTTGTTTATGTATAAGTAATGTCTCACACATAGTTTTTAAACGAGACTATTTTAATTTCATACTTATCTGGTCCTCTTAGAGGAAGAAAATTTAAATTTGGAACTATTTTTTTATACACAATCTAAAGTAACCTATATCCTTCCTCAAGAATCAAAGAATCTCCAGATCAAATTACATTGAAATCGGTGCAGTGGTTTAGCCGTGAAAATGTAAGAAACAGACAGACATAGTTAATATCGAATTTATAATGTTGTTATGGATTACAGAATCACAAATAAAAGGAGTTAGTTAATTTCAAACGTATATGTTTTAATTTTAGAAATCAAATTCAATGATTTCAGATCTTAGGCTTTTTTATTATGGTTAAAGTTTAGCTTTGTATTATACAATATTTTAATGTAGCTCAGTACCAATATACAAGGTGAAATGTATCACATTATCTTATACATACAAATTTATTTATGCGATGCTTCACATTCGTCTAATGTCATTAAACTTTACAAATATTCATTTATTTTAATTAACTATGTTAAATATTAGTAGTTTGCGTTCAAAATACGCTTCAGCAATATTCGTATTGAATCTTCTTTGACATTTTAGTGTCATATATTTAATGTCGCACATAATACGAACTTGAATTTAACTAATCTCATTTCAAGAATATTATAAAAGGTAGTAGAGCCACGCTGATTTCAGCAGGAACGGGCCGGCTCAACCGGGGCTATACTACCCTCGCACAAAGGATCAACCTAAAATGACAGCAATCGTTCTGTCGTGTTTCGTTGCTGCGTCGCCATGGTGTGGTTCACCATGCTGCATGTTTGAATTTACTAGTGACTTAGTAGAGACTACCACTCTTGGATTCTCTTTATGAATTCCACCAGGTAGAGTAAAGTACTTTGGCAGGTGCTTACACTCAAAAAATTGTTTCAAGTTACGATTCAAATTTTCTCAGATTTTTCATTCTGGGAAATACTCGGGTCACTTGGAATGAACTCACAAGTGACGGAACATCGTTCACTGTGTTGTTTTAGTAGGTTCGATTCCGACATACCACTTCACCGTTAGACCCAGTGAGGTAAATCGTGGTCCTCCTGATTTACTAAATCTTCTCTATCACTTGATTAATTTTAATGATTTTGTTCTCAAGATGTGACATTCGCGTTAGAAACAAATTTATAAGTCACTTTTCAACATCTAACACTTCACCTCCCAATCAATTCCATCGTTTACTGAAGCTTTAATTGGCCATTATTCATATCCAAAGTCAACATTTTTTTCCGAAATTTATAAACCGATATATTTGTACAGTTAGATGATCAATCACAATTACTAAAACTGTTATGTATTTGCATAAATTTATGTAAACAAGTTTTTTTACTTTGAAATGGACTTGAGTAAATAAAGGGGAAATCAAATAACTGTTATAGGTTTACTTGGTGGGGAAAAGGTTATTTTTAGTACCTTTACTTATCGATCATATTAAGAGAAAACAGCCGCCATTATTGCATCTACGGCATTGTTATGAAATAATAATTTTTAAATAAAATATGATTAACTAGATCTAATATTAAAATCGTTTTTTATGTAACTGGCACTTACAAAGTACGAGTAATTTTCGACCGAGCGCTATAGCCGAGCTATAATAACCCCTCTCAGCTTACACAGTAAATGGATATCTACAGAAAATTAATTAATCACGAAACAAGGCTTCGAAATTGACTTACCGTAACAAATTTAAACAAACGTATAATTACTATGTAACGTAAATACAAAAATAAATCATACAATCGACTTGTAGTGAACGGTAAGTAAGAGTAGTCAAAAACGAAAGTTGAATCGATCTAAAATCGACAGTGCCGAAACATCGAACTCGGATTGTGGTCAGTCGGTCGGTGACTTTCACCGGCGACTAATTAGCGATACCGAGTATCGATGTTTACAAGACCACCTAGGTGAATACCGACATCGATATTACGCACCTCACTTATCAACGGACGATATTCCATCAGTTTGATGTCGAAATTAATGCAAAGAGATAATGTGCTTCTATGTTTATTTTAGATAATATATGCATTTTTTATTGACAGTTAGATTCATTAACTAGGCAAATCATGTTAATAAAATGTTTTATTGTTAAATATTTAGGTACATTAAGCATGCATCGCATCACATGTGTCGTTCTTTACAAAATTTTAAACATTACATCCATGATTTTAAATACTGTATAAAAGTTTAAAATTAAAATATCGACAAAAAGCGCTTAATGGTTGTGGTACATCACTATAAAAGTTCACCGCTGACCGGCGTGTACGCATGCAGCCCACCTTTAATCAATTGGGCGGGCAGTCCAGAGATGTATTACGATACGACACAATAGTATACATTATGTACTTACTTTCGAGTCTTCGCTTATAGGTTTATTGACATCATTTAAATTAATAGTATACGAGTATTGGTAAATAATATGGTATTCAAGTTTATAGACATACGCCGACATGTCTACGATACTATTATACGGCAAACCAGAAAGACTAAATACGTACCTGATTTATATTTAAGTTGATTTATAAATAAATCGAAACCAGCTTGTTTCACATCAGACACCAAGTCTTTAATAATCGACTATTGGACATAGGCTTAGACTTATAAAAAAAATTGGCATATTATACTACGGTGGCAGGAAATTGGTTTGTGTCAAGTTTTTCTGTTCTTCACCTTCTCTTTGCAGAGTTGTTGTCCTGCGTGGTTTGCTCCTTTTGTCGACTCTTACGCCATCCACGGGATTAATACGGTTGGTAACATTCTGTTTTCTTAATCCTTCACCACATGCATAGTTGGCAGCTTATTACGCTTATACGCTTATTAAAACAACAAAAAAAGATACCGGAGGCTCATACCCCAAACCCTCCTCCCATCCCTATCCCCATCTCCCAAAAGCCGGTAACGCATTTGTGATGCCTCTGGTGTTGCGGCGGTAATCGTTTACCATCAGGCGCTAAGTCTGCTCGTTTGCCCTCTATTCCATAAAAAATACATAATATATTTAATGTTATCAACTCAATAATTAAGTTGTAATCATTTCAGTTCACGATTTTGTGAGCGCGTGCACTTCTTTCGTCGTCCTGATTATTATTGATAATTACTTACTAAATACCGTTACAGGATGTAGTAATTATTAAGTTTTTTGCTTAGAGATTTGTAGGCAGATTATAGAAATACAGGACAACAAGTCCCGTCCCGAAGCACGGAAATATTTTGTAAATACCTGTTTGAATTAAGAGATTTAAGTAATTATAAAGCATTTTTAATAAAAGTAGGCTATGTAATTACTACATTGTATTTCCTGTACCAGGTCTACTGACGTTGACGTTACGTACGTTTTTACAATGCGAGTTCCCATCCGAGTTAAAAACATACTTCACTTTTTTACTAAAGTTTAGAGCAACGAGAAGCTCGATTATTTAGATTTAATTATGTAGGCTCGACTTTGGTTATTGAAAGTCAATTTATGTGTTTGTTTAACAAGTGAAAATTTTCAAGTATGTTTTATCTGTTTGCTACTTGTTATTTTATTGGCTCGTAACCATTTAAAGACATCACAGTATGACAGCTCAAGACCCACGACTGTAATAAAAAATACTAATTTAAATTAAAAGTTCGATATTTTAAAATTACATTGACAATTGTCATGAACAAAGGATGCCGAAATGTCAATGAGCAAATTATAACACTTTCGCCGTCAGTAAGTTTGAACAGATGAAACCTGTTTCGTAAGAGTTCCGGCTCTTATCGATTGTCCTTTCAATCAGTGATATAATCGAGTAATCGAGTTAGCTAACAGAGATACTTTATTGAGTTCGTATCTTGTTAGTAATATTTGATAATATATAGCAATAAACAGATTGCACGCAAAAAAAGATTATTTTATTTTGGTAGAAACGGTACACACATATACGTTACTTTTTTAAGACATGAAACGTTTACAAAAGACAGATAACAATAATTTATGGTTATCACAAAAAGTTGTCTCATGTGGGTATCGAACCTAGAACATTTAGCATTGTGGAAAGCGATGAGATGACCGCCTAAACTACGAAGACATCTGTAAAATCATGAGGATAGTTTTTGTACACTGCTTTCTATCTACTAGAAATACAAAAGTACTAATAACTTTTAGCATTTTATCTTTATGAATGCTTTTAACTTTTCTAAATTATATGAATGAAACTTGAGCACGTTGTTATTTCTAATTAATAAATATTGATAACTCATTAAGGAATAAGTGTCTTATAATGAGTTTACAATCTACTTGTTTAGAATATTTAACTAACGTAAAGTAGGTAAATGAAAGGTGGAACCAACATTATATTCAATACCTGTCAAACATCAACAACTTTGACATACAATATCTCTAACAGCCCAAACTTGTTATAATAACACAATATCGCTGAAGCTCAAGTATCGATACAAATTCTATAATCGATATATGTATAGTCGATATTCGGTTAACGCTATTCCAGTCCAATTAACACGAGTGACAGCCAAAAGTATTCACGTTGACGTTACCGAACAAAAAATAAATGAAAACTAGAAAAGCGTTGTTGTGTGGTACATCTCAATTTGATATGCATTGTGTTCTTGTATTCCTGGCGCTATCCCGCGATGGCTGTGAATAAAAAATACCGCATTTGGACTCGGTACTCGGTTTTATTTTTATAAAAATTTTATAAGACCGTTTTTATACGCAAAACGCACAAGTTAATTTTTTCTTCAATATGTTTAAGGTTAAATGTTAAAGAAAAGTAGAATTATAATAAGAATATTAAGTACAATTTTAGAAAGAGATACTGTTTACAAGCTGAAGAGTTTGTTTGTTTGAACGCGCTAATTTCAGGAATCGGTGGTCTGATTTGAAAAATTATTTCAGTATTGGATAGTCCATTTATCGAGGAAGGCTATAGGGTATATATAATCACGCTAAGACCAACAGGAGCGGAGCCCCAATGAAGAATGTTTAAAGAACGGGGGAAAATGATTACGCTACAGGCAATAGTACACGTAAACAAGGTTGCGAAAGTCAGCTAGTACTACGAGTATATAAGAGTAAATAGAAGAAATCAAAGACCTCCGTGTGAAGTCGGGCCGGGTGCCGGTTTGGCAAATGTTGAATCCCCGAAATGCTATGCAAACAGCCTTTCGGGGATATCGGTATATGTAAATGTGTTACCTTAGCCTTTACGAGATGTTAAAAAGTCTACAATTACTATACATTATTGTCGAAACTTTAAACAGTAAATACATTTTTGCATCCGTATAGGTACCTACAGTCTAACATAATATTATTTTGTGCTAACTTAGACCGTGGCTATATCCGCGTATTTGTCGGTTCTTAGTCCTTCCTCAAGAATCAAATTAACTCCATGCCAAATTTCATTGAAATTTATGCAGTGGTTTAGCTGTGAAAACGTTACAGACAGACGGACAGAGTTACTTTTGAATATAAGAAATTAAGTATAGATTTATATCGAAATAACTCCTTGACATCTTAAAACGTTAGGACGAGTGATAGTATGTTTGAAAGAGAATCCTTGACTTTAGTTAGAATTTATTCCAAGGGTCAATCTTTCGTCTAATATAATAGTTAACTTAAAACAATTAGGACAAATTACAAAAACAATTAAGTATAAGTAGTTCAAATTTAGATTGATCTTCAATCGTCTATCACAATAGTTAATTTTCTTTACATAATTATTAAGAAACAGTCTTAATTAAGACACAGCTGACACTTAAACATTTCAAAATATATATTTATATTCATGGCTTCTCTTATATTTGTCGGATTTTATAACTTTATTGTTGGGACATTCAGCAGGTAAGATGGGATAATGACGCGATCCGTTTCGTAACTATTTTATTTAGTCGTGTTACCCGCGATTGTAGTTGTAACTTCATTTAAAAAGTAGCTATCTACCCGTAAAAGTTCCATCAAAATCGGTTTTGCGGTTCCAGAGATTAGCAGGAATAAACAGAGAGACAGACAAAAATTATAAAAAATGATTTATTGATGTAAGTGCCGTACATACTTTGATATGCATTAAGTTAAACACTTTTAATTTGAAGTTACACAAATTGACACTTGAATATATTTATATACATTGAAATGTCTAACGTTATTTTATAAGTTTTTAGAGGTAGCGTTTTAGTTTCAGTGGATTTTGACAGAGTTATAACTCTATCAAAATCCACTGAAAGTAAAAACGCAACGTAACATTGTAAGTATTTGCAAATATTTCAAGAATGTTACGGAGATACAACAAGATGTTTTATTTATGATAATGTTATATGTAAAAAATCGTCGTCGCCTATAAGCACCATCTATTAACACAGATATTATATTAGCTCATGTGTATAACGTTGACCCGAGATAGCCGTGAACTTTCTCTATACTGGTTTCAATCGGCTATCTAGCTTTGGAAGCACGTCTTCATCGGTACATCTATACAAATAAATTAAACTGATGCGTCAAATAAAATACTAACATAAAAAAAGCAATTTCTAAATAGTTTGTATGTTTACTCCTCTGGAACGGCTGAACAGATTGTGACAGGACGTTCACTGTCAGATAGCTGACGATGTAAGGAGTAACTTAAGCTACTTTTTAGACTAGTTTCGCCCCGCGGCTTTACCAGCAGTTATTTTTGTACTGCGCGTAACACCGCGGGGCTCAACTACTTTGATTGGACAGTGAATATATACATATTATTTATTTTTATTGAATTGGGAGCAAACGAGCAGACGTATCGCTTGATGGTAAGCGACGCCCGTAGACACCCGCAACACCAGAGGCGTCACAAGTGCGTTGCCGGCCTTTAGGGGAAGGGGAGGGGGATGAGGTAGGGGTTACGGTGTGGGCTTCCGGTATCCTCACTCAGTCGGTGAAACACAGCGCAAGCGCTATTTCACACCCATTTACTGTGAGGCCGTGGTATTACTCCGGTCGAGTCGGCCCATTCATGCCGAAGCATAGCTCTCCCACGGTATTTTGATGTGTTCGAATACTTATCGCCTTGTATTGCTTAAGGCAATTTAGTGCTTACTCATTCGTGTGACTAGGTGGGAAATAATAATGAAATTTAAAAAATGAACAGATAATGATGAATTGTTTTGAGTGGGTCGTCCAAACACTCTGTGCTATTCTTGTCATTATAATTAAGAGGTTCAAGTGAGGTTTCATTTAACATGAATAATGAGGTTACGTGGTTTCTTGAATTAAAAAAGTTTATTTAATAAATGAATTGAATTGATTGCGAATGAAATTAATAAAAAATAATGAACTTGGTTCATTGATCGAGAGAAGCTGCCCCATTTTAGTTCTGGCTTTAATCTGTCACCTAAAATTTAAAACACTTTTTGATGATTCATAATTGGACATTAACGGAATATAAATACTAATAAATGAATTATAAAGTATTAAAATGGTTGTTTAAAAGCATACTATATATACTAATATTATAAAGCTAACGAGCTTGTTAGTTTATTTGCACACGCTAAACACAGAAACCACTGGTCCGATTTGAAAAATTATTTCATCGTTGGATAGTCCATTTATCGAGGAAGGCTTTAAGCTATATATCATCACGCGAATAATAGGAGCGGAGCACCAATGAAGAATGTTTCAAAAACGGGGGGAAATTTCCTGGAAAAGTGACTCTACTCTGCCTGATGGTAAACATGAGAAAAATCCAAGAGTGGTGGTAAAGAGTTGGTCTTATATTCTCTTCTTCTTCCTAGCTAAGGCTATCCCAAGATTATTTGGGGTCGACTACTAGGTCCACCTGTTTTACCTGAATATCAATATTGCCACGAAGCGACCGGCATCACACCTCCGCTACCCTTAGGGGGAACTGAATTCGAAGGTTGAAACTAGCGTCAGTATATTTGAGGGCACTGACTTCTCAATAACGATTTCCATAGATGTTCATGGCAACCGGGACCGACGGCTTAACTTGCTCTTCCGAGGCACGGGCGGGCAACACCGCCATTTTCCACACTCCTGGCTAGTAAATAAGAATTTCATATACGAAAAACACGATCTAATGTCAACTTTGGCCCGACTCGGGAATGAAACCCAAAACTTCTTGGCAAAACAAAACTGGCAGCTAAGTTACATACGCTAGACACCAGATCAACGAAGCAGTTGGTCTTATATTATATTTAGACTAATAAATATTTTTTTATTCCAATATGATTATTATTTAAAAACGAGGAAAATGAGTGCAGAACTATAAATCAACCAAATGTTAATTACCTGCCAGTTTGTAGTTCATCGATAAACATCTGTGAGTAAACCTGCTCTACTACTTTCCATTTTACAACCAACGAATATTGTTACGGAAAGATGTTCCCAACATTAAATAGAAATTAATCTGTAAAATATTCCCACGGTTGGAAAAAAACAATGTTACGTTTGTGGTCGATGTGTCGACGAAACTTTTACTGTAATATTTCTCTATAAATTGATGAGTTTAGAATTGAAGTTATATGACATTTAATTATAAGTCAGTACTTAGTACTTACTTAGTTACTTACTTAGTTACTTAGTACCAGTGTTACCGGTCATGCTATGAGAAGGTCAGAGCAGCACGTTGTGCGGCTCTAAGCTTACCAGGAGGTTAAAGAAGCCGGGAATATGAAACAAGGAGAGCCGACGCCGCCTAAAGTGAGAACAGGTCTCGCCCAAATTTGACCATATTTTTTTCTTTCGTTTAAGTTTTCTGCACTTCTTCTCCATATAAAGTGCAATTGTCCAAAATTTCAAATTCTCGTTCGTTTGTATAATCTTCGTTTTTGCTTCACGTATTATCTGTTAGTCCCCTGTTAGAGATATTATGTTTCGGTATGCAGTGTTATGCTATAGAAAGGTTGTGGGAGCGAAACATATACTGTATATCTATTAAGTTACAACTTATTTGGGATACAAGCACAACACAACATTTTTAGGTGGCGAGGTCTGGCCCACCATCAGATTGTTGATTTGTGAGTGTGTTCCATACGGCCTCCATACATTATTTTGTATAAATTGACTCTTTTATCTTCCATCACTATAGTTACAAGTTTTTTTTTAAATTTAGTTAGTCTTAAAATTTAATCTAAAATTATAATTGAATAAAATAAACAACATTTTAGTTCAAGATGTCGCGGAATTTACACACAAAAAAAAACAATTCAATTAAGAACCTTCTCATTTTCAATTTAATTTACTAACTTTGTACAAACGCACTCGTAACCTTCCAAATTTACACAACTATAAAAATTTAGTATATCAAAAGGATGTTACACACAAGAGTGATAAAAATACAATCTTGTTAATTGGTATATCATATTTCTATCCCGAGAAATTTTATCATTAGTGTTTATAGCCACCGTTCAAAGTTCACAAGATTCGTGGTAATCATAAATCATGAACGACTTGTATCTACGTGTGTCCCAGGCTCTTAACAACACTTAATAACGAGGCAACAAAGTTCACAGACCACCGACATAAAAAATCGTTTAAACGTTTTATCGATAGGTGATATATATTCGGATAAATGTTATTCGATTAGTTTGAAGTAAGAGAAAGTTTCGGTTGAATGACTGGGAACATGTTAATGACTTGTAATGTATGGTATTTATTAAATAAGTACTTGTGATACACGAGGATTAATCCCTGGACACGTCCCGAGATAAGTTATATTGGTAATACGAGTACACTTAATTACCTACTAGCGTTGGTAATGGTTTTGTTTATCAATTTTTTTGTTACAAAAAGTTTTTTAATTATGTGCTTTCTAGCTTTTTAGACTATAGTCCATATTTGACGTTCTGATAATAATTTGTTTGACATAGTAATATTATTTTAGGTATAACTTTCAAATTTAAATATTCGAACAAATAAATGAAATTGGAGTGCCTGTTTGTAATACTAAAATAACATTTTTTTTTTGATTTTTGTCTGTCTATTCCGGCTAATCTCTAGAACGGCTGGACCAATTTTGACGGGACTTTCACTGGTAAGTAGCTGTTGCTACAAGGAGTAACTTAGGCTACCTTTTTTAGACCAGCTTCGCTTCGCGTGGCGTTACCCGTGGTACGACAATAAGTGCGGAGTTTAGCTAGTTATAATAATGTATAACGTATATTATTGTATATTCTACTTTATCAATTCGTAACGTCAAAGCCCTCGAATCAAATCTTTTAAATAAATAAATCATAACCTCTTAATAAACAATATTTTCTTAAAACATCTTTTTAAAATTGTTCTTACATTTTTTCATCTACGATTGGAACATTAAAATAAATGTTTATCAAGAACATAAATAACCAACAGATTAAATTGTAAAACTTAATATCTTTAATTAAACACATATATATTTAAATCAATACGATAAATAACTCATTAAAATGTAACCTTTACTATGAGACCGACTTCAAGTGCTAAGATTTCTGTAAATACAAATCGATAAGTATCTAAACGGAGAAAGTTGTGACGACAAACAAAAAAAGATAGGTCGGTAAACGGAGATGAGTTTCACCTATTAACGTACGATTAAACAGCGATTAAACGAATACCAAGAGTACTGCTTCCTGTTACTTAATTAGAACCTTAATATAATTATCTTGCTTTGGACGTTTGTTAAATCTCGTTTAAAGATTTATTGCTGTGATAATTTGACATATTTTCTTGTTACACCTGTTTTGTACTTAAAAACTCACTCAAAAATGGGTAGCTCGTATTTCCTGGGAGCTCCTACACATTTGATTCTTAACAGACCATAAATCTTATTACACATAACTACAAGATCGTATGTACAAATACCAGGTACAGGTATGTTACGTTAATACCATTTGAGAGATACTTAGATAAAATAATTATAAAGCGTAGGCTACTGTACAAGTACGATGGTTAGTTTTATATCTTTAGATCTATAGATTGTTCCTACATGGTTGTTAGAGCATAACATATGTATGCGACTCCCAATTTATAAATGAAACATACATGATGGGTATATCTCCTATAGACTATTACTAGAATTACTTTAATCAAATTCCAACAATACGAATTCATATTTGATAGGAAATAAATAACTTAAGAATTATAGTCATGTATTGTCGTCGGTATATACAGAAACAAATATTTTAGAACTTTTAAATTAATCTTCCTTCTTCCATACTTCCATCATAAAATATTAAAATTCAAAAGTACCTCTGTCTATCTATCTGTTGCGCTGTAAAGGGAAAACTGCTGCATCTATTTCAATATTTTTTTCCATGGAGATGCTTTGATTATAGAGGAAGGATACTGCGATAATATATATACAATGGGGTGAAACCGCGAGCAAAAGCGAGTTTCCTATATATTACAATATACGAAAACATTTTGTGATCAAATTATCTTGAAAATCAAATGCCACTAAGACACTACGTATAGTAATTGAATTCATCGTAACCCAATACATTAAATCGATGAAATTTAATTTACCAAAGTTTTCTAATTAAGTATTTTGATTGAATCTGTACAGTGTACAGTTTAATCAAATTAATACGACACAGAATATCATAATATATCAAAGTCAGTATTAACTTGCTTAGTCAATTTAGTTCAAACATGAATCACTTTAGTCAATTTAGTCAACAGTAGCGAGTTACATCAATCGTTGTCAGAATGATGCGCTTTTGAGTGAAGATTAGTTACTTGTTAGACTAAAACTGTATACGAAATATCACTGTTGAATAACGACTACTGTTATAACTTTCAAAGTCCACAAATATATTGAGATTACTTTGTTGGTTACGAAAGCGAACTCGAGGGTGATATGCATATTATACTTCATTTCTTTAAGTTTATTAAACGACTGGCATGTTGGTCTTGGCTGTTGAACCAGCTGTCCTCAGTTCAATTTCACACCATAAGTACGAATCTGTTTTAGGTCTGGGTGTAGTTTATTTATCACTAGTTAGTTTCATTTAGATATAAATATAGATACTAAATTTATCAATAAACTTTCATTTTGTAGTTATGTGACTAGAATAATAATACAATTTAAACATCTATACCTACATACAAAAAATACAAATAAATAAAATTGGAGTGTCTCTTTGTAATATTAAAATAACTGCTATAAAACATGGACCAATATGTTATTTTTTTTCAATTTTTGTTTATCTGTCCGTCTGTCTGTCTCTCAACTAGATAGCTGATGATATAAGGAGTGACTTAGGCTAATTTTTTAGACCAGCTTTGGCTCGCGGCGTTACCCGCGTTAAATAATAAGTTTTCACAAATGAGTCTCGATTACGGTTCTGGCAGTGGCCACTGTCTCCAGTTTTGGATAACTCTCATTCAATCACAGCAAATACCATCAAAACTTGATAGGTCAAAAATGCCACCTCTAGTGTCACCTTAATACAAAATGGCATCGTAACCAAAAGTAGCAGTAACTGTACCTTAAAACACGTATATAATGACAAAAAAAAATGTGAAACGTGTATAATCAGTTCTCATTATTGTTTCAATAAAATTAAAGGGCGATTCATAACCCCGTTCCATTCACTCGAAGACTCGTTAATTTTTCACGCACGCTTTCAGCGGTTGACATTTTGAAAACAACTTTCTCTCACAAAAATATAACGTGATATGTTTAACAGCCTATTGTTCTTAAATAAAGTTCTTCATATTATAATCTTTAATCCTACTAATATTATAAACGCGAAAGTTTGTAAATATGTAAGTAAATATGTTTGTTGCTCTTTCACGTAAAAATTACTGAATGGATTTTGATGAAACTTTACAATAATATAGCTTATACATCAGAATAACACATGGGCCACAATTTATAAAGATACTAGCTTCGGCTCGCAGCGTTGCCCGCTGTTATTGTCGTATCGCGGGTAACACCGCGGGGTTCAGCTAGTAACATTATAAAAGGTAAATTTTGTGAGATTGTAAGGGGTAATCTCAAGACATACTAAAATGATTTTGATAATTATTTACCATTAGAAAGCTATATATTATGGCTATATATTCATCTGAAAATGAGATTATTAAAGCGGTATTCGACTAACTCGCGGGCAAAGGTGCGGTGCGTATTTGAAAATAAAAAATAATCAATAAGTTATAAAGTACACTGTCTTATTATGTACCTCTACGTGTACTAAAGAGAGTTGTAACATAAGATTGAGATGTACAAAAAGATTGATAATTTAATTAATGTGTTGAAGGCGGCGTAGGTGGCTCATTAGTCAAAACATTATTTTTATGACTAATGAACCTTTTTGATTATTATAGCTTATTCATATTTTAATTTATTTCTTCTATTCTCTAACATTATTAATAGTTAAAGAATTACTTTGTTAATTAAATAATTATTTATCTAACAGTCTCAGGACTGAAGAGCCATAATAGTCAAACCATATTAATCCAAGCAACAATCTAATGATAGTTTACGACAAATATAATTTCAAAATCTTTAGTTCATAAATTGGTTATAATTTTCAATTATTCAAAGTCGTCTTTAGTCTTCTTATTTAATGTCAAAAGATACTTTTACAAAGAAAATGCAACTGATTGTCAATGCAATGCAAACACATTTGAGATTGTAAATATGATTTAGTTACCTTAGCTATTACGAACAACATGTAATCAAAATAGATTATTTTGTAACATCTGAAGTAATGACAATTCGTCTCAAACACTTAACAAAATCGTTTAAGTAAGATCGATCACACTTCAGTTAGTGCGTCAAACCGATTGTGCCAAGAAATTGGCCGTGTCGTTGAAATTGATTGATCGGCCTTTGATTACATCTATTATGTAGTCCAATATTTGATTGTGAATCGATTGATTTTTAATCGGTGCTTGTATTGTAAAACTCACTACGGTTATTTTTCACTTTACAATTTCAATGAGATGAAACTTTAGTAAATTTATTGTCCTACTTAGCACACCTGTGATCAGTGATTATTTTTACAATATGACTTGTTGGCACTTGTAAACCTAAAATTCTCAGAGTAATTTTGTTTTTAAACTTAATTTTTTTTTAAATCAATACAGTATGTTTTATACTTATCTTTTAAATAATGAATAGCTTGAAAAATATAGTTTTTATTGTAATGTTGGGGGATAAAGTTTAAGTAACTTTTGCTGATAAAGTTTAAATAAAAATAACACTTTTTTTGGACAAATAATACAATATTTTCTGATTCTTATTAAAATAGATCCCGTAATTCGGATTCTGATGGCGGTCTGATATTTGGGAAGATTAGTTTTCGTAAACATACATAAATCAAACCCAACATATTGTCATCTTAGGCGATGGAAGTTCATAAAGCCAAATAAATAAATAAAAAATCCTTTACAAAAGCACCTCATTATATTTTTCTCGGTGAATAGAATGAGGTAATGAAAAGCAGGAGCACTTTTCACCTTTCGAAATGAAATGTTGGAGTGTCTCATACATTTTAATGATTTAATAAACATACATAGAAACATCCTTATGTATCCAAAAACGTATATCTTACATGTGATATGTTCACTACTCATGTTATAATTAAAGTTGTTCAAACATGGCTGACATTCTTGTTTTTTTAATTACTCTCTGAAAGTTTCTCCTGAAAATAACTATGTAAACAACAAATTTCTTCATGAAGTCCTATATTTTAGTTATTCTTTTATTTTTATATTATTACCTAAAATGGTAGTTAGGGTTTAGGTAGTTCAGATGATAATATTATATGCGTTACCTTTGCATTTAAATAACAAAAAAAACATCTTTTTAAACTACTGATCCAGCATTTGATAATAAATGTTCTCACATTGGTGTATTTATAGGTTTTCTAAACTATGGGCCGCAGTCGTAGCTTTTTCTTTATCACTCTTTTTTTATAGTAAGCGATTACCGCCGCCCATGGACACCCGCAACACCAGAGGCGTCACAGGTGCGTTGCCGGCTTTTGGGTAATGGAGAGGGGGATGGGGAGGGTTGAGTTATGCCTTATGCTTACTAATATATAGTATAGATAAAATTATACAAATTAATCATTCATAATTATAATATCAACATAATCATCGTTTTATCTCAGTGTCACAATTTTTTGGAAGAAGCTTAATATAATCCATACTAAATTTAAATGTAACTGTCGGTCTGTCTTTTACGTTTTCACGGCTAATGCGTTAATTGATTCTTGAAGAAGGACATAAAGAGCACCCCTTTATCGTGAAAACCTACGTACACGCTGATCAAGCCGCGAGTTAAAGCCACTTATATTTATAAAAACAATTCTTGAGCTTGACTCGGTTATTTATATACATATTTTCATATCGTAATGTATATTTTTATACTTTACTAATTTAAAGACATCTAACTACAGAGAAATGTATTATCAAATTATAGCCGAGAAAGCGTGAGCGTTACAAGTTATTGATACTTACTAACAAAGCGAAATAATTGATTTTAATGAATAAAAGCTTTATAGTACATGTGCGGGCGCCGACTTTGCTTTCTTGAACAATTACCTACAATAAATAGTGTACAAAGAGTATTAGCTTTCAAATTGTGAAAGAATTTATCGATTCTTTTCTCTTTTCTATATTTTTCAAATAGTTTAAGATGTTTTATGAGATTCGTCTAATTCTGAGTGAAAGATGTTTTACGGTAAAGATACGGTAAAGATAGTAGAATATGTTATTACTACTCTAGTTTCTACTCTTTTTAATATTAGTATGCTCGTATATCATAGTTTTTTACAAATTGTTAATTTCGTAATTGATTATTTTCATGTAATTTCATTGATTGCAAGACTAAATTTCAATATTTTTTTGTTTCAACTGTTAACTAAACTTCATCTAAAATCTTAATTAATTATTCAATTACGCTTCAAACTCCTTTAAACCTGAAACCCTGTTTAAAAAACAGAAATACTTGAATAATGTTTCAAAAAAACCTGTAACGGAAGTTTTAGCAGACATAACTTTAATTAATGAAATAAATTAATTGAAGAAAAATGAAATTCGAAAACACAGCGTTGTTAAAAAGTAGAACTTTTAAAGTATTACAGAGGTATTACCTGCTAGCAGGTGTTAACAGCGTTTATAAATGGAAGGGGTAACTTAAAGAATACCATGACTAAATGCTACTATAAAAGTGGCCCAATTTTTTTCCCTCTAACCCGAAAAGGGAGGGCTCGCTTTATACTTGTAAGTTTATCATAATTATGTATCTTTGTAACTGTGTTTTTGTATATAGCTCTGGTGGTTTGTAACAAAGGCGATTTTGTTTCACAGGTCCAAATGTTTTAATTACATTTCATGTTTTTTATAACATAACTGTTTCTCATAAAGTGCCTGATAGACTAGTTAAATCGTTTTATCGCCCCCGAAACCCCGCGTACTAAATTTCATAAAAATCGTTAGAGCTGTTCCCGAGATTCAAAATATATATGTATATTCATGAATTGCTCGTATAAAGTTATATTAAATATAGTATTTGATTGTGATTTGAGGTGTATTAGACATTTCTAATTCGATTTAAAAAAATGCTGAAATTTTAAATATATAACACAAAGTCCTTTTTATACGATGGTCTGTATTGCGCTTTACACGTAAAATCGGCACAAAAACAATAAATATGCTGAAAAATAAGACGAAATTATGATAAACAATGCAAGTACAGCAATGCCGACAAAAGGACCGGAAGTATTTAGTCAAACGGTTAGTGGTTCATTGTCAAGGTCGCGTGCGGATCGCGATCAGTGGAGGAACCCGTGCGTAATTTACGCAACGCTCGTGCACTGGAACGGAACCAAATTGTACCGTATAATTGAAAAGTAAACTCGAGCAAATTTTAGTATTTTAATTCAAGATGATTTAAATTTTTGTTTTTTTTTTATTTTCTTCGTTTTGATTTTTAATATTTGAGTTTTGGACAGAAGGAGGAAGCAGATTACATACCTGCTTCCTCCTTCATTCATCTACAAAAGGAACTAAGAATTTATTTATTTATTCATTAAATTTTATTATACATCACCTATATTGATGCGAAAAAAATCATATCATTATTTATAGATTGATACGATAAGGTCAAATTTCTCCCTGAAAAGGATATGAATATAATTAAAAACTGTGTTTGTTATTTCATCGTTCAATTAAAAACTAAAAGCTACAAACCACCAACTGTAATCTTACCTAATATATTCATAACCTAAATATTTGAATAATCACATTTGAATAATTTCATAAATTTACATACCTATTATATTCAATATTTAGTCTCACTTTATTTTGTTCATACATCAAGTAAAATCTATGCTGCTTATTTTCCAAAAAAACGTTTAATATTTTTTTTTCGTATAAAGAAATGTATTCATACTATATATATATGTATATATGATCTTTAGTGATAGTTTTAAGTTTATAGTACAACCAAAAACACACTTTCTTAACTATAAAAGAATGTACAGTCGTTGACGGAAGTGTGTGGCAGGCGGCACCTGACTGACTGGCCCACATCGTCGATTCGCTCTGAATACCCGACGGTTCCGTTCCGGCTGTACCGGGTGTACAGATGAGCGTTTAAGTAATTAGGCTAATAGCAAAGTGAACAACAATATTATTGGTGTGGCGCATAGATTACGCTCAGGACACTATACGTCTAGGAAGTTTGGACAGATACAGATACAGAGAAAGTAGATACAGCGAGCTGTGTGATATGTGGGACTCTTGATGATGTCCAACACTTGCTGACGGAGTGTGTAAAGTATCGAAGACAATGGAAGCCGTTCGGGCTTAATATGATTTAAATAGTTATGATATTGGTATGTTGTAGGAAATCCAACCTCAAATGCTGCACTTGACTTATTTAGAATTAGATATTAAATAGAATATAACATAGGACAAGATACGATGGGACTAATATGTTACTACCCAATAAAAGTCTCTAAATTAATAAAGATTACAAAAAAAGTAATTAGAATTAATTACAAACATGTTTTTGTAAATTGTAATTCTAGTTCTCCCGTGCTAACGAAAAATATAGGTTTATGTTACAAATACGTTGTAAATAATATTATGTTGTTCTATCAATATATTATAGCGACTGTGCATGACTGTACGTAATAAGCATTAATGTCATAATTCGTTTTCCTATCTCATGAATATTTAATTGGCGTCACTTGTAATAGTATTTGTAAGAACTGCAAAACACTGCTAACATGAAAAAAAAATCAGCGAGAACCGTATAAATTATAATTGTTAATTAGTAATTAATAAGATAAATTGCAATAAACAAACATACCGTAGCTCCACGTGCACTAATAACGAAACAGGCCAAAAGTCAAGGAATGTTCCAAGCACAACACAGTTCGCACACAAAAAAAAAGTTCCACAAAATTTGAATTTTCAAAAAAAAAAGTTTGACGTCCACGTGCGCGGGCGACGCGTGTTTCGAACGAGCGCGGCTGCGCTCGCGTCTCTCAGAGTGACAAGTGGTTACTGCGCAGGTGCAAAGCCAACCTCCCTCTAACAAGGTCGTGGCCCCCTCTCTTCACACCCATTTCACCCGGAGAAAGTCTACCTACATACATACCAAATTTTCGAACCGATTGAGCTGACTGAATTAACTTTGTACCGATGATGAATGAAATTTGTGTAAGGTCATCGTGTGGGATCACTTTATCTAAGAGCACATCAACTTACCGATGTATTTTGAAGTTCCTGGAGCATATCTTGATATACCATCTATCGTCGAATATCTATCATTAAGAAGGTTGTAATCTTTAAACACGTGTATCGTACTAGACTTGTTTACGCAATGCTGCATAGACTCGTCAATATCGTAAATCTGTAATAACATTAAAATTGTGAAAGTTACTGTGTCTATCTTTGTGTTTGTTATGTTTTCACGACTAATCGCCGATGTTATTGAGTGTTTCATCAAAGTTACTTAGACTAGACATAATACATGTATATACTGATTTATATTTTAAAAATTTACAATACATTTTATGTATGCCACACGTTAAAACTATTGTCAGTAGATGTTTCATTATATTCTAAATCAATTACTTGTCGTAATCCTTAACGTACTCGTATTTAATTGTCGTCAAGAAAATCACTGATATACTCGTATTTTGCGTAGGCGTTGCTGCAAACAAACTAAAACGAGTTTGATGGATATAATTTTACTTTATATGATGCCTATAACCCTTGTCTGCCCTTCAAATATGTCTAAACTTAACAAAGCATGTAATTTGAACATTTTAGAACCCGTGTTGTAACGGACTTTCGAAGCCTGTCTTAATAACTGAGGGAAACATTTTACTGTCGTGTCTTCCATTAAAGTATTTGAATAATCTTAAGTATAAAATAAACAAATAAGGCTTGGTCTTAAATAAAATTTGATGTATAGCTAATTGAAGATTATTATTTTAGAGAAAAAAATCACAATTTACTTTATCTAGTGTAAATTTTACCAAACTAAAATTTATGAACAGAGCTAAAGTTTTTATGAGTAAAAGCGCAACGCACTTGTGAAACCTCTGGTGTTGCGGGTGTCCATGGGCGGCGGTAATCGGTTACCATCAAGGGATACGACTTCTCATTTGCCCCCTATTCCTATTCCCTATTATTTTATTAAAAAAAAGAAAACGCGAGGGAAGTAAGTAAGGGAGTTTTAGATGGGGAATTCTTTTTTAATCTGGACTGTACGGATTTATAGACTTGATGTTAATATGCTTATAAATCATTTGGCGTTAGTAATCTCTTTTCAGAACAGCTCCACTCACAATGAATATTAAATATAAAAGGCGACTACTTAGGCCCAAAACTATTAAATTAAGATATCAATAAGGATTTCCAATTACATCGGGCGGATGGCATGATCACGACGGTCATACGCTAGCCATAGCCTTTTCAAGCTACTGTTATTCCACTCCAGATTAAAAAGAATTCCCCATCTGAAACTCCCTTTCTTACCTCTCTCGCATTTTTCATTTTAAGGTAAACAGATGAATTTTCAAATGACTTTCATCTATATGTATAAAAACTATAACATTTAAAATGAGAAAAAAGTTAAAATGTACAAAGTCACACATTGGATTGACGCCAAATAATATTAAGCTGTGAGCAGTATCCGTGGGAGAGCCACGCTTCGGCATGAATGGGCCGGCTCGACTGGAGTGATACCACGGCCTCACAGAAAGCCGGTGTGAAAAAGCGCTTGTGCTGTGTTTCAGTGAATGAGGATACCGGAGGTCCATCCCTCTCCCTCCTTCCCCCTCCCAAACCCCCAAAGGCCGGCAACGTACTTGTGACGTTTCTGGTGTTGCGGGTGTCCATGGGCGGCGGTAATCGCTTACCATCAGGCGATACGTCTGCTGGTTTGTCCCTATTACAATAAAAACAATGATGAAAATGACTGTCGTGTAAAATATGAACAAAACACAGTTTATATAATTACACATAACTTTCCCATGATACTTTGTATTCGCCCAAGATATTAAACTAGTTATTTTATAGAAGTGTAAAGAGCTTAGACGGGCTCTGTGAAATAGCAACTTAGTTATTTCAATTAACAGCTGTAAATAATATACATACGTGAACGTTTCAAATACAAAATTTCTAATAGAAAATCTAATTAATTTTCAATGTTAATCAATCGTAGACTAACTCATAATATTGTTAATATACATGTCACATTGTACTCAGTAACAGAAACTAAAACAATAATCGTTCATGTGACTGAGGGAGCTAACTACGTCGGGGTCCCTCCCGAGGAGTGTCCCCGCATTGAAATTTCAGATATACAGCCATCAATAGTGTTTCGTATAATCACAATTACTTATGAAGCACAGATACAACAGAGTACAGCAACTGCGAGCTTTCAAAAGTATATAGTTTTTATTGCTGTCGGATCTTATGACACACAAAGTGGCGCGTATGAAATGTTCGTTCGGAAACGCCACACAACCCCCCTACGCAGGAAAATAGAACTGCAAAGTAAAGAAAAACTTGAATCAATATCTACACCAAACCGTCTATTTAGCATGGTTTAGTAGGCCAAAAACCTCCTTTTTAAGAATATACCTATGTTCAGCATTAGACTGTTAAAGGATGTTTTTTTTTAAAACAGTTATCGCATTAGAAATATACATCCTGTGTCGCGGGATACTTTACAAACATATATGAAACGGATACAGAGAATACTCATTCACAGAACAATAATTTGTGAATGACACAAAGTGTTGTCCTATGTGGGATTTCAACCCACAACACTTGGCACAGTAGAGAGCGGCGTGGAGGCCGCTTAAACCACTAATCAACTGTGCAGTCGATGTTGCTGTTGATGACAATGATTCATCTGAAGATTGAATTGTGATTCAATCTATTGTGATTTTGATATTTGAATTAATTTTACTCAACTACCATCTAAAATTTACTATCCGTCCATCCGATCTGATAATAAATTTAAATCAACTTTGTGTAATAAAAACTCCTAACTTTATTACATTCATAGATAGTTATAGCCGAAGATAATTCAAAGTACATGAACTAAAATTAATCTATTACTCGCTACACATGGCAAACAGTATAAAATATTGTACTTCATTTATTTTCCCCGTACTTGGAGTATGATAAATATGTCTGTCGTTAGTTATTTAATCTACTGCTAATATTTGAAAAGAAATCTTCAACTATAGCTTATACGGGAAGCAGGTTTAACCTTTTATAATTGTAAAACTACGTTAATCACTTTAGAAAAGATGTTGTTTAGAAAATTAACTCAAAGAACAGCCAAACTCAGAACAATAATTTGCATATCACACGGTGTATGGTAGAGTTTGAGTAGGAGAAAGGGGTGTGATGACCGCTTAAACCATTACGCCATTTGTGCAGTCAGTTAAATACCAACCAATAATAATAAATAGTTAAGTAATCATGACCAGTTTTATAGACAACCAAATGTTTGAATAAAATTAATACTTGTTGAAGAAATTGGGATTGCTGTAGAGACACCGTTCATAGCCCAAATAAGATTCGTTTTAAATTTATCAAACACAGAGGTCTTAAACTTCGTAATAATACTCCATTTTAAAAGATCGGCAACGCACTCGTGATGCTTCTAGTGTTGCGGGTGTCCATGTGCGGCGGTAATCGTTTATAACACTAGATAATTATCATATTTTATTAAAATAGAGGTGAATGGTTTAACCTAGAACCAAGTAATGAGTTCAGTGATGTAACACAAAACTCTTTGAAAGACAGCTTGACCTTGATCTAAGACAACCTAATATTGTTTGAAAATGTTTCTAAAATAACCGAACAATAGGAATCGAGTAAGTAAGTAAGTATTATATTACAATGTGTCTTTAATAACCAATGATTATGAACAAATGAAATAACGATTTTAAAGGGCTATACTTGTCAGTTTCAGGTGACTGACAAATAAATAAAGATGTATTGATAAATTTGATGCGTATTCATACGTCGCGTATTAATGTTCATGTGACTTTATCACTAATATAATCACCTTTTTATAAGATGATTAATGAACTTCGTAAAATACTAAATGGAAGACAGTTTAATACCCTTTTGAGAAATGACAACACGGAAGACAAAATATGCGGTAGGACCTTTAGGGTTTTACGTATTTACTTTACTTTTACCAAATCAAAATAAAATAAAAACACTTACCAACTCCTAGCTTCATCATCAGACCAGCACCAAGTGTAAATACACATACCTACGTGTAGTTTCTCCTGACGTGTAGAAACAAAATAAATGCAATATGTCAGGTAATGCATACACGAATAAAACACAATTAAACAGGTACAAATATCCAATTGATTTTTTCTAACATGACTAGTTATACTTCTTTTTTTAATGAGTACATAAATACTTTTTTTTTGTAAATATGTACCTATACATAGTATACATAAAAAGCACTGAAAAAAATAAGTGATGATTTGCTGGTCATGCAAACATTTAGTCCGACCTAGGAATCGAACCCACGACCTCAAGCACAACAGTCGCATACTCTACCACTGCATCACCGAAGCTGTTATGAATTGCAGTCATAAAAATATTAATGAATAATATAATTAATGCGGAAAGGTGCGAAATATATGAATGTAAAAGGACAGCAGTGAAAAATAAAGTGGCATAAATATCTTCAAATGTTTTTTTCTAATGGCTGTGTAGAGAGAGACTTTACAAACATACATGGAACGGACACAAAAAACACCCTGATTCAGAATAACAATTTATGGATCACACAAAGTGTTGTCCCATGCGGAGTTCGAACTCGCAGCACTCGATACAGTAGAAAGTGGCGTGGCAACCGCTTAAACCACTAGACCAATCGTGCAATCAAACATATTCCTTTAAGAATAAAACTATTTGCTATTATTATTATTTCAACGAAATTATATTAATGAAATTTTGTTATAGTTGCAAATAAAGCCCAAGTTATTTGCCTCGTGCACCTGTCGGCTATTTTTACACATTGATATGTAGGAATGTGTCAATCGAATTGAGCACAGTCTATTAGAAAAAAAATTAATTTTAACTTTTAAAAGGCATTTTATTTAAATGTGTCATATAAGCTACGAGTAATAAAACGTTTAAAGCACGTTACAATTCAACACATTGCAAAGTTAAGCAACCCAGCCAAGTCAGTCAATAAATGAGTGAACTACTACTATGCTGCGTTAAGTCGACGGTTTCGGTTGCTATACAATCTGTAGCAATCGTTAAGAGTAGTTGGAACCATAAAAAGTGCGTCATCAGCCTTTCTACAGAACTTCGATATCGTCTTGCATTTGGGTGGTGGTCTAAAAGCAGTCACTACACATAAAAAGACGAAGTTCATCCATATCTTAGTATCCTTAAAGTCGTTTTCCCCGGGCCTCCATTGGTTATACGACTGATCTCTCCCTGGTCGTGTCGGTTAACTGTCCCATTGGATTATTAGAGTAAGATAACAGAGTATGGACCTGTGTTTGCGCACTCTTTTGCACCATAAACTCTTTGAAACATCCTACCCTACCACCTAACACCTACACCCATGCTATAAACAACTTATTGCCAACAGTAAAACATTATGTGTAACATAATATCATCGAAACGAGTGTTATAATGTTGTACTAAATTTCATAATGCAACTCCTTTTTCAAAAAAAGAACATTGTCAGGCACGCGCCTTTCACAACCACAGCGCCGTATTTAAAAAAAGAACTGTTATTTGAATTTAGATCGTATCTCGCCATTTTTGTTCGATATTAGTAGACACCACCCTATGGTTTCATAAGTTTTTTTAGAGGAATCATATAGTCGGTGTAGATAAAGTCCTTAATGCAACTGTACATAATTAGGTATTAAAACACTCATGTGATAGTATTATGCCCACTATACTATACTCTATACTATTTGATTGGGTTTATATAAACCCACATTCATCTTTTAATACCCCTTATTATACAACAGTTGCATAAATAACTATTATTACATTCAGATATGGTTGCACATAGATTTTTATATTAATGTTATAGATCTCTAAAACGTAAATTCTAAATCACTAGTACAGAAATCGTTGTAAGTAGAGAATTTATGAAAGGTCAAAGGACTGTACATCGTAACCTTGTACACCACTTTCTATTTCCAAGAGTTCCAGACTTAGTCGAGCTTATAATCGAGTTAAGTCGAGTCTAGCGAACCAATTTAGGCATGCAATATTCAATAGAGTTTATACTATCGATTGTCGGCACTTTGTAGAACTTGATAAAATAAATTCTTGAAATTAAACTCACTTACATGTACTTTTTTTTACTGTTTTATAAACTTAAAATTTAACAAAACTGGTTTCGCCGTATAGCATTATAAATTATATTTATTGTTTCACATTGTGTTATAAGGATTTAGATGTGAATAATTGAAACTAATCAGTAACCTATTGTAATGTAATACATTCGTCCAATTTTAAGTTCATTTAATAGTTACAAATGAGTTTATTTCAACAATACAGTTTAATAGAATGATTTCCTTTAACTTTGATACAGTCACAGTTTGTGGTAATATAAAAAATTCTGGAATGAATGTTGACTAATTTAAATATAAGTGCGTTCCAGACCATGTATTATGAACCATTCCCTTGTGGCGGTAGAACGTTTGTTATATAAAGTAACGGTTAATTATAATTGCATAATAAAATTTTAGTTTTAACAACATAATTTTGTTTCTAGTTTCTATTATGATCTGTGAAACGGATATTATTCCTTATGTTGTTAAACTGAAACCATAACTCATTTTAATAATTAATACTTGCTATACCCTTAACTAATTTATTTTATATGTTTAATACTCTTAACTTGAGGATAAAGTTCTAAAGCAATAATAATATTCATTACGACACATACCCTGCACACCAAGTCAAACGATCATAAGTACTTTCAGAATAAAATTATACAAATATGAATAAAATACATATTAAACCCAGCAAAATATTATATTTTTATGTAATTCTTATCTTGTCTTTTTCAGAATATTTTTAAGTAACTAATAAATTGGTATTAACAATTGGTATTCATTTATTATTTATAAATATTGCGAGCATCTAACACACAACGCCATCTAGTCCCAAGCTAAGCAGAGCTTGTGTTGTGGGTACTAGACTACTGATTTTAATACTTATATACTTTTTTTGTAAATATTTTACATAGAAAACACCCAAACTCCGAAACAAATATTTGCAGATCATACAAACATTTGGTCCGACCCGGGAATCGAACCCGAGACCTCAAGCTTAGCAGTCGCATACGCTACCACTACGCCACCGAGGCAGTTTTATTTATATTGGTATTAGATGTGCATTAATTATCCACATACGTTTACGCAACATTTAGAATGATGCTCTGCTACTACCTGGTCGTAAACATCATAAACAATTCCAGGGTTGCTAAAGGCCAACACTAATATATTTTTTAGATTTACGCTAACCAAACACACTCTTTATCTTTACATCTTATATTAGTATAGAAAAAGCCTACGATTACTTACACCCCTGCTAGTTGAATTATAAAGGGTGTTTTTTTAAGCTAGATAGAACTTTAAATTGTAAATAGTAACACAAAAAATTAAATTTTGATGAAACTTTTTTTTTTATTCGAAAGATCAATACGTGACATTAACATTTGAAAATGATTTCGGGCATATGGGCACCGCGGCTGTTCTTGACGAAGTGCATTCTGGACGTCCAATTTTGGGCCACTTTTTCGAGCACTGCTGGCCGTATGTCACGAATAACACGAACAATGCTGGCCTCCAAGGCGTCAATTGTTGCTGGTTTATCAGCATAAACCAGTGACTTCACGTAGCCCACAGGAAATAATCGAGAGGTGTCAAATCGCACGACCTTGGAGGCCAATTGCCAGGTCCATTTCTCGAAATCAACTTATCGCCAAATTTTGATTTCAATAAGTCGATGGTTGCGTTCGCCGTATGGCACGTAGCGCCATCCTGTTGAAACCACATCTCCTCCGGATCAATGTCATCCATATTTTCAAACAAAAAATCATTGATCATGGTGCGGTAACGATCTCCATTGACCGTAACGCGAGCTCCGGCCTCATTTTTGAAGAAATAAGGTCCGATGATGCCACCAGCGTGAAAACCGCACCATACGGTGCATTTTTCTGGATGTAATGGAGTCTGTAGGGTCTGTTGTGGATTGGTCTCACTCCATATGCGGCAATTTTGCTTATTAACAAACCCGTTAAGCCAAAAATGCGCCTCATCGCTGAACACAATTTTGCGATAAAACAACGGGTCAGTTGCCAACTGCTCTAGAGCCCAATCGGCGAAAGAACGACGCATATAATGGTCTCGTGGCTTCAATTCCTGCACCAGCTGGATCTTATACGGGTGTAGGCCGAGATCTTTGCGCAAAATTTTCCACGTAGTGGACGGACAGAGCTCCAATTCCTTCGACCGACGACGAATCGATAAATTTGGATCTTCTTCCACACTTTCGTTTACAGCGGCGATATTGTCTTCAGTACGCACATTCCTTCGACGTGCTGGTGTTATTGCATCCTCTAGAGAGTATGTGGTACGAAATCTATCCACAGTTCGACGAATGGCTTGTTCAGATGGACGATTATGTACGCCATACAAATGACGAAGTCGTCTATAGTTGCGCGAATCGACGACTGATTTTCAAAGTAAATTTGGATAATTTCGTAGCGTTGTTCAAGCGTGAGTCTATTCATGATGATTTGTCAGAGTATACTGAAACAAATAAAAAAAAAAGTTTCATCAAAATTTAATTTTTTGTGTTACTTTTTACAATTTAAAGTTCTATCTAGCTTAAAAAAACACCCCTTACATAAACTAACTTATTCTAACCAAACAAACATTGAACTTGAGTCCAAATATTGGTTAAGAGTTCTCTCCACCATAATAAATATTAATCCATTCTCGAGAAAGCATTGTCTGTAGAACAAATGGAAACTAGAAAGTATACAGGATGATTTAGTTAATGTTAGCTTCGAAGACGTCCTATGTAGGCCAGGGCGGACCACCCGTCGCATTAAATATGCGTTATAAGTATAACTGAATACGATATTGCGCACGAATTCTCTATTAGTAATGTTATATAACCTGTTTGTATTTCTCTTCATTGATTTTCTATACTATTCTCTATATTAATTTATGATAAATAACAAGCAATCTATTCTGCAAACGGAGAGAGACTCAACAACTTGAGATTCACAGATGAAATCGTATTGGTGGCTGATAACGTCGATGATATGCTTTCCATGACCTACGGAGAGAATCAACAAGATTTGGTCTGAAAATGAGCGAGGGAAAAACGAAAATCCTCACAAATATCGCTAAAGAGCTGAAAGTGTCAACTACTACATCTAATTTGGCCATAAGATAACTCTGGATCTGGAAAACCAGGTAGCCGAAGTAGAAGGGAGGATCGCTCAAGCTTGGGCAGCTTTTGGAGCGAATATCCAAATTTTCCGGTCTAAGAAAATCGCGCAACACCTCAAAACCAGGGTATTTAACCAATGTGTCATTCACATATGGCATGGAAACTACGACTTTGACTAAAAAGTCTGCTAAGAAACTACGAGGATGGAGAGGTCGATGCTTGGCGTAACTCTGATGCACAGAAAAAGAAACGAATGGGTCAGAGAAAATACTAAAATCGTAGATGTTGTGCTAGCAATGGAACGCTGGAAGTCGAGATGGGCAGGAAACATTGCTAGACTGGACTACAGCTGGTGGGCTTGAAGAGTGCTTGAGTAGGAATCCCGAGCAAACACCCGAGACAGAAGAAGACCACCAAAAATATGCATCGACGATATATGGGGACGAGCGGGAATGAACTGGATGGCGATGTCACGGGATCAGGCGAAATGGAAATTGTTATTTCATACCCTAAATCCTTATTTCATACACAATATATCCAATCAATTGCCTTCAAGGGAACTAATATTTTCCTCATACATTTGTGGTTTCTTCAGAATGTCATGAGTAAAGCTGAGGCAATTTCATAAAAAGAATTGTACAAATCTTTGCCCTTTCGCGTCAGACACGTACAAATATCTATTATGGAAAATGGATAAGCTATAAAAGCCATTAAATTGGCTAAAAAACTAAATATTTTGAATACAGTGATATCACTGTTCTTAAATAGTAAACGAAATTTTACTTTTATTAATGAATTATTTCTGAAAATTTGAGAAAGTATTTTACACAGTTTAATAGTAACTTTGACACAAATACAAGGACAGGCAGGTATGTACTAATGACGTATTATTGAAAGGTTGTTTTGCACCGATTTCAATGAAATTGAAAGGAAGGACTTGGCTACTCCTTACAGCAATAACCGACATAAACGCAAGCGGAGCCGCAAGCAAAACCTAGTCAAAAATTAACTACAGAAATAAAAATAAATGTTTATTGGTGCTTAAACAAAATCTAAAAACATGTGTGGATTTGACATGTGTCAATAGTTTTTCGCCCCAGAATTATCTCGATATTTCGAGATAATTGTTGGAGATCGTTTTTTGTTTTTTCGAAAGACGGTCCCCATTTCATGTCATCCACATTTTATATATTTTTTATCATTAATTTCATCACGGCGACGACTTGAAGAATCGAAGACTTGATAATTGAAGACGATAAATACTTGAAATTGGCAGAAATAGCTGATCCCAGTGATCCGGCTGGTTGCCATTTCATCAAAAAAGAAAAAGAAGAGATAATTGTTGGGTGTTAAACAAAATATGTTTAAAAAGATAAAATATACAATATCTATGAATATATACTTAACTTAACTACAGTATCAGATTGGATTTAGTCTGTAAGAATATTGTAAGTAATAAAATTTTGATACATGTTGGCGACATAGAGTTATAGGCAAACTCTAGTATTACCTACTTATTCTTCTAAATGAAAGTAGAAGATAAGACTCTTAGTTTTATTATTTATTTAAACGGATATTTTTCCCACGTCGACTTATACATCTGAGGACACGTTTTCACCGGATACGGTGCGGTATGTTTGTCAAAAATTTCTTTTTCCCGACGTGCGCACGTCAAACATAAACTTAGAACTCCAACAACAGCTGTGGATTAGGAGCTGTACAAATATATCTAACTGCGATAACTCATTTGAGATTTCTTATAATGTACAGCGACGTACGTTATGAGGGAAAGTTTGTATCTTTACTTACAATAAAACATGATAGCTTGTTAGCAATACAATAATAATTTTACTTTTCAATATTAATGTTTCGCGTAGATTACTAACAGCTAAATAAATAAATATTTCTGACATCTAACACACAACGCGAACTAGACCCAAGCTAAGTAGAGCTTATGTTATGGGTACTAGACAACTGATATGAATACATATATACTTTTTTTGTAAATACATACATATTATACATAGAAAACACCCAAACTCCGAAACAAATATTTGTAGATAACACAAACACTTGGTCCGGCCCTGGATTTGAACCCGAGAACTCAAGCACAGCAGTCGTATTTACTACCACTGGGCCACCGAGGCAGTATAGCTACTTAATATTTGAAACAAATATTCAACAACCACGAATATCATCACATTACCAATCTTCTCATATTCATTTATAGATGTTTTCAACCGTAAACCACGCTTCGCTGTGGTTTCGGTCGAAACACATCGATCGATTATGGTCACGGGGTGACCACGACCAATCGGTAAATCGGGACAAAATCCATTAATACGAGTCATTGGTGGTTTTAATGAATGCAGATTTACACATCTAATATACAAATACACGGTGGATTTATGGAATTGAAAGAGGAATTATAAATCTAATAGGCATAGTACCTACTTACTATTTTTATTTTTGACTGCCTCGGTGGCGCTGTGGTAGTAAATGCGACTGCTGTGCTTAAGTTCTCGGGTTCAAATCCAGGGCCGGACCAAGTGTTTGTGTTATCTACAAATATTTGTTTCGGAGTTTGGGTGTTTTCTATGTATAATATGTATGTATTTACAAAAAAAAGTATATATGTATTCATATCAGTTGTCTAGTACCCATAACATAAGCTGAATGCGACTGCTGTGCTTGAGGTCTCGGGTTCAAACCCTGGGTCGGACCAAGAATTTGTGTGACCTAAAAATAGTTGTTTCGAAGTTTGGGAATTTTCTATATATAATATGTATGTATTTACAAACAAAAAAAGTATATATGTATTCATATCAGTTGTCTAGTACTCATAAAACAAGCTCTGTTTAGCTTGGAACTAGATGGCGTTGTGTGTTAGATGTCCCAAATATTTATTTTATTTATTTGCATGTATGTCTAAAAAGGAGTTTTATTATTTTTGACAACTCTTGCATTTGGAATATACATTCAGTGCCGCGGGGGGATTTACAAACATACATGAAACCGATACAAAGAACACCCATTTGTGGTCTCAGAACAACAATTTGCGCATCACACAAAGTGTTGTCCTATACAGAATTTGAACCCAACACTAGGCGTAGTAGAAAGCGGCGTGGCGACTGCTTAAACCACAAGGCGAACCATACAGTAATTTTTCAATTACTTGGATATAGTACTTAAAGTACATAATATTTTATTAAATGAAATTTTGTTAATTCTCAATTAATAATATCAAAGTTGACTGTTTTATTTACGTGTGCTTTATATGTCTGATTAAATTTCAGACTTTCATAATCAACAGACTATCGCAGTCCATTACTGGACATGGATCTCTCCAGTAGCAGAGTGCTTGGTTCGATCTTTGACTAGTTGAATCCAACTTCTGCCAGCCTTTTAACCAGAATAATCATTTTCGGGCTTTACTCTTCATATATTAGATAAACATTATACTGTACTGCCCGTGGTGTAATATTTTTCCCCGGTTTTTGTAATATTCTTAATTAGGGCTCCTATTGGTCTTATATCCTTCCTCGATTAATGGACTATCCAACACTATAAGAATTTTTCAAATTGGACCAGCGGTTCCTGAGATTAGCGAGCTCAAACAAACAAACAAACACTTCACCTTTATTTTTATTTTTTTAATATAAAAGACAACTCCCGCATTAGGAACATACATCCTGTGTCGCGGGGGACTTTACAAACATACATGTAACGGACACAAAGAACACCCAGACTCAGGACAACATTTTGTGGATCACACAAAGTGATGTCCCACGTGGGATTTGAACCCACGGCACTTGGCGCACGTAGCAAGCGGCGTAGTGTCCGCTTAAACCACTAGACCAACCGTGCAGTCATTTATAAAATTAGTATAGGTATGATCTATTAATTGGCAACTTTTATCATGTTAAATGTGACAAATGAGTAAACCTAATGATAAGTCTATTTGGATGGATGTATAGATATGTGTTACACTTTTATGTAAAAAACTACTGAATGAATTCAAATGTATTTACCGCAATAACGGACATTCAAGAGGGCAGAATCGAGTGCAAAAGATAGTAACATAATTTGAATATCATTTTATCGACACATGTAATACTAGCACGCTCTTTTAAGTATTAACAAGCGAAAGTTTGATCATAAATGAGTCATATTATCTCTTCTTTTATGCGAGAACATGGAACGAATTAGCTATAACGACGAAAATTATACTCGAGTGACAAATTCTAGAACTATGATTATATTATTAGCAAGGCAAATGTTATGCGCGGTTCTTACAATGTTTTATATATAATAGAACTGATTTAAAATATAATGAACTAGTGGTATGGTAACCAGGGTTGCCAGACGTCCCGATTTTGACGGGACATCCCGCGTTTTGAATCAAAATTATAATGTCCCGCGTGGGGCGAAGTGAAGTTATGGTCAATAAAATTGGGAGACAATAAAAAGTGAAAATTCCACCATTACAATGCAAATAGGAGATGGCACTGTTTATTTAACGAATTAGGGCAGATGTACCTAACAGGTAGAAGAAAAAAAGAAATATTGCGAAAAACTTTTTTTGTCCCCCTTACTCATGTTTCGTAATTTCTGATTAAATGCCATACGTTGACAAAAATTTATCTCTTCGCAAAAGTCTCAAATACCCGATTTGACTACAAAAAATATGGCAACACTGATGGTAATATATGATAACAAAATAACGCTGCAATTACAAGGAAGGAATTGATTTGTAACTTTATAGAAATATTTAAATATTTATGTAATAATTTCAATACGTAACAATTTGCAAATCATTTAATTCTTGCCGCGATGATGTCAGAACAACAGCACTGCGAACAAGAAAAATAAAAATTTAAACAAATCCTATATCAACTCATTTGGCCAATGTGACATAGTCAGCCACAACTTTTAACCGTGGGAGAGCTATGCTTCGGCATGAATGGGTCTGCTCGACCGGAGTGATACCACGGCCTCACAGAAAACCGGTGTGAAATAGCGTTTGCGCTGTGTTTCACCGAGTGAGTGAGGATACCGGAGGCCCATACCCTAACCCCTCCCCCCAACCCCTTTCCCATCCCCCAAAGGTCGGCAACGCATTTGTGACGCCTTTGGAATTGCGGGTGTCCATGGGCGGCGGTAATCGCTTACCATCAGGTGATACGTCTGCTCGTTTGCCCACTATTCAATAAAAAAAAAACCTCCTTTCTTTAGAGGGTATATCCAGCAATAAACTATTGATAACGAAGATGTACCACTTTACTTATGATAATATATTTTAAGTTCTACCACGCTTCGGCATGAATGCTTTCCCCACCCCCTCCTCATCCTCCAAAGGCTGGCAACGCACTTGTGATGCCACTGGTGTTGCGTCTGCTTGTTTGCCCGCATTCCTAAAAAAGAAAAAAAACGTTCAAAAGCATGTTATTTACATGCTTTTGAACGTTTTTTCACGGCAACTCAGTTTAAGTCAGCGTCCGTTCATCTTATCTGCTTGATATTGATATAAAAGTACAATATTTAAAACTTAATAAATTTCCTTCAATATTTTATCATCGGCAATGAAAATTAAATTTACTTAAAGAATATTTAGTCTCCTCGAACGATCCTATGATCTTTTTAAATTTTCGAATAAATTATATCTCGTTAATATTATCTTTCTAATTAATTCGTATTTGGGTACTAGGTATTCTCACACTAAATCTCAGATATATAAAAACATTGCATCGTTTAGAACAAACTTTGAACTCAATAAAGAAATAAATATCGATAGCCGCTCCGATCAAATTTTTTCCAACACATCTAGAGGAAGTGAAATCTCATGACGATGTCGGTCGGCAAGGTCACTAGTAGGATGCACGCAAGTGGGCTGTTGTCACTCACAGACACATTACACGTACGTATGTATATACCTAGACTTTGTATACACACATACCTATACGACTGGAAATGGTGCGCTTTTTACAATAAATAATTCAACAACGAATATATATTACATGCAATCTTAAGTTACTTAGTAATACATTATACCTGCATATTTCTGTCTAATCTTGTTTTTCTACGACCGGGAACTCGAGTAATACCAAAGAAGTCACTCAAACTATAAGAGATTTGAAAGTTCAATAATTGAAATACAATTTAAAACAAAAACGTAATAGTCCAGTCATTTAAGCTTAAATTAGGTAAGAATCTCGGAATTCGAGATACCCAGCTGTAAGTCTGTAAATACTTGTATATTGACACCCTAAAAGTTGTCTCAAAACCTACATATGGTAGGGTGTAAGCAACTATTAAATTTCAAGGTCAAAGGTAACAAAAATCGGTTTTTTGCGCTTTTTTTGGAAATATCTCATTTCCTATGGGTTTTTTGCTATTTGTATTTATTATCAATATTGTAGAATACAAAATTCTCTACAAGTTTTGTTAATTTTTTTTTTATACGGTGAACCGTTTTCGAGATAGAGGGCGGAGAGCGCGCGGTCACAGCATCACTTCAGGTCAACCGGTGCCTCCGGTCGAAAACGCGCCATGTATAGTTGATGAACTATCGATAAATCAATGATTATAAATATTTGTCAATTTTTATTAACTATTATATTATATTTTATAATTTTTTTCCTAACTTATCCACTTTTTATTCAGTATTAATTTATTTAACAACACTTCCCTGCCCACGTAATTTCAGAATTGTTAATGAAAATATAAGAATTATATTTGAATTAAAAATTTCCAAAAAAAGCGCAAAAAACCGATTTTTGTGATCTTTGACCTTGAAATTTAATAGTTGCTTACACCCTACCATATGTAGGTTTTGAGACAACTTTTAGGGTGTCAGTATACAAGTATTTACAGACTTACAGCTGGGTATCTCGAATTCCGAGGTAAACTTACTATAATGACTGGACTATAATGATTCAATGAATCTTTCATTTTTTGCATGCTATATGCATGAAATATTAACCTACAATTTAACATCAACATCTGATCTCTTTGTGCAAAATGATTGTTATATTACATAACTTGTCTCAACAGGAATTGTAGTGAAGTTATAGACTCAACATTAATAGATCTAAATATTTAACAGAAACCTGCTCTCTGTCTAACTTTTGAAATGCCTTTCGTAAGGTTGAAATAAAATAATCGAAAACAAGTTCTACTGAAGTTAATGCAAGGAATAGAACATTAAGCACGCACTTGTTTTCGCCGTACGCGTAATAGCAGCGCAAGCGCGTGCCCACATCGCGTGCCTGTCACCCCGGATGCAACACATGGTTTTCTAGGAGAGCAAGCTATTTATCCTGTGCCCGCGTCGCTACCGACTGCTATTAAACTTATTTCTTTGCTTTACTTGTTATTCACAAATCACTGTGACTTTATTGGCGGGCTCATGTTTGTAAGCGCAGTAGTCGTAAGTGAAATGTCTTGGTAATTTTAACGAACTTTCGCAAGATAGTGACATCAAATGTATCTATGACAGTATGTAATAAATATTATGTATGTGGCGACCTCCACATACAGCGCCATCTACCGAAGATACACTGAACTACGAAGTAACGCACTGTACCTACAAACTACACTACACGGAGTAACTACCAATCCTGAATCGCGCAAATAAAGTTCTCGCGCCGATTATCATATATACAACATCCCAACATCAACTGTTGGGCAGTAGCCCGCCAGGCATGATCACCTCGCCTGGTCGAAGGATCCTCCCTTTGTGTTGGGGGGAACATTATATCCGTTCCCCCCACATGTATATTACAGAAGTTTATCTGTAATTTCTAGGAATGATGTGAAGAACTCATTAAATGATATTTGTGGTATAGCTGCACATTACTTGAATTCTATTAAACCACGAATTACCTTATCGTTCTTTAAACTTAACGCTAAGCCAAACGAAACCAAATATGTACCAACAAACCAAAAGTATTATTATACAAATGTGTTGTCAAGTTAAACAAAGTCTTCAGCTGCGTCTGTCTGTTCGATATAAACTCAAAAGATACTGCATGATTTTTTATGCGGTTTCTACCAATAGATAGAGTGATTCTTGAGGAAGGTTTGCGTATATAATTTGTTAATTGTTTGCCTGTAATTGCTGAAATATGACGGTATTTGTTGAAAACCTCGGCAAAATTAAGTTTCACATTTTCTCAGATTAACATAGGTTATTATATTTTCCGTAAAGAACCCGTGCAAAGCCGGGGCGGGCTTATGGACACTAATATTGTGTTGTGATAACAGTGAGTGAGTAATATATCTACACAAATAAATAAAATTGGAGTGTCTGTTTGTAATATTAAAATAACCGCTTTCTACTACATGCATATGAATGTATATACGGTACACATAACAAAAAATATATTTTTAAAACTTTTGTCTGTCTGTCTGTTTGTTCCGGCTAATCTCAGGAACCACTGTTCCGATTTGAAAAATTCTTTCGGTGTTGGATAGTCCATTTATCGAGGAAGGCTATAGGCTATATATCATCACGCTACTACTAATAGGAGCGGAGCACCAATGAAGAATGTTTCAAAAACAGGGGAAAATTCAAATCACGCCATGGGCATTATAAGACGCAAACGAGGTTGCGTGGGTCAGCTAGTCTATATATATAATTGTAAACAATCCTAGGACCTCCTTCTTATAGAGAGGCTTACATCCAGCAGTGAACTATTTAAAACAACAATTTCTCGTATTAAATAGGTTTTTTCATAGACATGTATAGTAGACAGCTCCCTGTCTCATTTTCTTACTAAAAACCTATCGATAAACTGTCAAAGATCAGTAAGACGGTATAAATATGACTGACAGACTATAAACATTCTCGAGAATATCATAAAGTATTTCGCAGGTTACTCTCGAAGACTTTATTTTCTAATAGCAATTCGTAAAGTGTCATGTTAAATCAGCCATAAACACAAAGTTATTCGAAGCGAACCGTCAGTGAATCTCCACCTAGGATCCGGTTTATTAACGACTTTGATGTGACCAACTTTTGTTTTAGTACAAACCTCGTGGCCGATATAAACTGTTAGATAGTTATCACTAGTATTAACTCTTAATATAACTTACAGACAAAATTAAACCTTCAAGTCAACTTTTCCAAAGTCAATATTTTAAATATCATGAATTGGCATCACTTGAAATGTTAAAAGCTTGAGTTAACTTACTTTCCAATCAATAATAAGCCTTAAGAATTATCAAGAAGGTTTTACATCACAAAGCGATCTTATCGTCAAATATGTTGGTGAAGTCACAGCTTTGTAAAGAATGGAATATCTAACACCCAGTGTTGTCTTACTTAATTTGTGTCTTAACAAATCTTTTCCAATCTCTCTATACTAATGTTTCCATTGATTTTACTTACAAATGTATATACATTGAGGGTATTACAATGAGCGCGTTATATTAACTTACTGAAGTTAATCTTGCTTGTATTTGACAAGCAACTCAACATACAATTAATATAGATTCGATAAGGATATTGAAAAGTTATGAATTGGTTGTTACACAAAAAGATTGAGGCACCTGAATTTTATTGACGAGCACTCAACCTAAATATCTAATGAGCGATAAGGTCCGCCCACAGTCAGATAAAGTTACGCCATTACAAAATCATCAGTCTTTAAGACTTTAATACACATATTATAGAGATCAAAATCGTTATGAACGGTTGCTTCAAAAATTTAAGGTCCCTCAAGAACGACTACTTTCCAACGTGTCAATAAGAGCTTTCGCTATCTGTGACCGATACGTTGGTTTTGTTTGTTTTGCTTATTTGAACGTTCTTTTTTGGGCTCTTTTTAATATAACGTATGACGCGGTACTTTCGATAGATGTGTTAATTTGTGTGTTGCTGCTCATGGAAGGGCATACCTAGCCACGCCTTACATTTTCTACAAAGTCCTAAAACAGGATAGGTTCAGTATATTTCTAACCATCAAAACATTAAGACAATTGTTTTAACAAGTAATTCTTAAATACTTAATACTCATATATTCAAAATTAATAGTGAATGGCGGTTTCGTTTAATCTGCCACACTTAAAACATTTAGCAAGATGAATTTCAAATTGCTATGTATAAACTTTACGTCATGATTTTTTCCCTTCACAAATATGCTGATCTATTATATTTTTAGAGTGAGGACATACATTGAACGCTTCAACAGTTATTAATGAGCCTATCGAGTTATCGAGTTTACTTCGATGAGGCTAACGAATTGAGCTTTATAATGTCGAGGTGCCGGAGATCCGAAGGGATTTTCCACCCCATAAACAAAAAAGGTAGTTTAATATATATGCAAATCACCAGAGAGTATGTAAGTTTAACAAGACCATAATTACCTTAACAATAATTACTTTTTAAAGCACTTTCATTTCACAGTTCATAAAGCCCACACGAATAATTAAAAACAATTTTCTCATTCAACAAGCGTCAATACACGAATTAAAATATATAAAGACTGCATGGTTATCTGAAATTGAATCAACATTCAAAGAGTGGAGATAAAAATTTACGACGTTAATTGACATTTAAAATGGAGACCTGGCCATAGTATTTAAGATGTGCGAGTACAGGGATGGAGGGAAAACATATGTTCCGCAATCTTCTCGATTAATGAAATCCGTACTTAAATACATAAAATATTATAAATCTGTTACGCTAGCGAAATTTGATATAGAGATACTTTCATTTATAAGGAAGGAAATACTATCTACCCTTTATCGTGATGTCCGACATAAACACGGGCGGAGCCGCGGCTAAAAGCTAGTGATAATAATAATTCAAGTTATTACAGACAGAGTGAGATGAGGTTCTTAATGAGGCCAAATTACGATGTGAATGGTGTTTACGGCTTTTAGGTGAGGCAAATGTTATCTTTACGCTGTTCATTAAATCATTGAATTATTTATTTATAGAGAAATACCAACAATAGTGTTGACTTTTGATTGCACCAATCTATACTAATAATAATGCTGAAGAGTTTGTTTGTATATTTGAACGCGCTAATCTCAGGAACTGCAGAGACCGAAAAATTATTTCAGTTTTGGATAGTCCAGAGTAAGGCTATAGGCTATACATAATTACGCTACTACTAATAGGAGCGGAGCACCAATGAAAAATGTTTTAAAAACGGGGGAAAATTTTCACGCTACGGGCAATAGAAAACGCAAACAAAAGTACGTGTGTCAGCTAGTTTTATATATATCTCGTTATTCCTTCAGTATAAATACCCCGACGGTGATGATATACCATAAAGATTACATTCTTTTCTGAAAACTTCATATAGAAGATTAAACATTACATTTTAAAATTAAAGTAAATTACAGATTGCAACACATCAAACTTTAAAAATAAGAAAACAAACATAATAGTCTGCCTCGGTGGTGTAGTGGAAGCGTATGCTAACTGCCGTTCTCTAGATCTAGGGTTCGATTCCCCGGTCGAACCAAATTTTTTTATGATCTGCAAATATTTATCGTGGAGTTTAGGTGTTTTCTATGTGTAATATGTATGTATTAACAAAATAATATTTATGTATTTATATTAGTTATATCTAGTACCCACAATACAAGCTCTGCTTAGTTTGGGACTAGATGGCGTTGAGTCCAAAATATTTATAATGTTTGAAAGTTTATTCTAGTACTATCTACATACACGACTTATAATTTCACTTGACTATGGCCAAGCCAATAATTTTGGCATTTTATGAATGTTCGTATGTTCCACCGCAACGCCTACACTACTGAACCGATTTTAATTTATGAGACGGCCAAAGATTGCTAAAAATGGCCCGGTTGACATAGACTATATGTGTTTTTCTGGGAGGGGTCCGGTCGTGTAAACAACTGTAGCAGTTTTTTTTTTTTTTATTATTATATAGGGGGCAAACGAGCAGACACCCGCAACACCAGAGGCGTCACAAGTGCGTTGCCGGCCTTTTAGGAAGGAGTACGCTCTTTTCTTGAAGGTTTGAAGGTCGTATCCCTTCCCTCCCTTCTCAGGCGCAGAGTTGGCACACACCGTGTAGTTTTAGTCGGTTCGATTCCGACACACTACCCCGCCGCAAACCCCGGCGGGGCGACGGCCCGGGGGGGTTTCCAAAGACTAAAAAACAAAAAAAAAACATACAGATAGCTTTTTTTAAAACTTTTTCTTATTATTTTTTAACGTTTCACTCTCAAAGACAATATTTTACGGTATTATTAAGTAGTAAACTCATTTTCAGCATCTTCCCTCGCTGTTCACTGCCGGGCCTATCCCGAGTAGCGTAGCTACTATTTAAATTGTTCTCCTTCACGAACTATTACATTACGAACCATTATCGAGTATTTCCAACGATAACTTATTGCTTTGGGAACTAACTAGTTCTAAACGAAAATCAATAGCCATTAATAAGTGATTTTATTCATGAGTTTTATCTTTGATCAAGTTGCTCCTGAATTTTAAGTCTGTTTTATTATCATTCTGTCTGACGCAAAGTACTTAATTTAATAACCACTTATTTTCCTTTAAAATATTTTCCATTAGTACTTCATGTCATATATTAATATTTACTGAAATAACATTCAATGTATATTTAAATTGTAAGAGTACTTTAGCTGCTTCTTCTACAGTAAAGTATTATATCAAAGAATGACCTGAAACTTTTAAAATTTATAGACTTTGAAGACATGAAATACCTCAATAAAGATGTCCTCCAATTTTTTGGTAAGCCTACATAAATTTTAGATAAGCCAAGAATATATATAACAATAATGTATCAATAATTTTAAGCTTACCTTGTAATGCATCTGGTGTACAATAAAGTGATATATTATATTATTATTACTATTATGTAGTGTAGGGCGCCTTAGGACACAATAAATAAAATAAAATAAATATTCCGGACATCTAACACACAACTCCATCTAGTCCCAAGCTAAGCAGAGCTTGTGTTATGGGTACTAGACAACTGATATAAATACTTATAAACTTTTTTTTGTAAATACATACATATACATACATATATTCATACATAGAAAACACCCAAACTCCGAAACAAATATTTGCAGATCATACAAACATTTGGTCCGACCACATCATCAGCCTATCGCAGTCCACTGCTGGACATAGGCCTCTCCAATAGCACGCCACTTAGTTCGATCCTCGGCTTCTCGCATCCACACCGTCCGACCACAGACGATTTAAAAAATTGGCTGGTGGTGGATGGATGCGGGCTGCTCGTGACCGGGACAGTTGAAGCTCCTTGGAGGAGATCTTAACGAACCAGATATTACATCATCTGAGGCATGTTAATTCGCGTTAGGGATCACAGTCCATCTAATATTGGGTTTATTGAAAGTATTATCATCTTCAACAACCCATAATGTCTCATTGCTGGGCTCGGGTCTCCTCGCTGGAGAGTATTAAGACCGTACGTCCCCACGCTGGCCGAGTACATGTTAGGGACTGGCAAGACAACGTTGTGGCTACGTAATCTTGCCATTGGATGTTTTGAAGCTGCTCAAAGGCCTCCAACTAAGTTTCACGACTGGATGATAACAACCGGAACCCACAGCTTAACGTGACCTCCGAATCACGTAGACGTTCATGGTATCATGCCAGTAGCGGTCACCCATCCAGGTACTGACCGCGCCGTCCTTGCATACCCTAGGTGATCGTTTCTAATCAATGAGTGTAACTCTGCTATGAGCAAATGTATTATCAAACAACTGTAATGTTCAAATGATGAGATTTGTTGAAAGAGAAAAGATTGTCATCTGTTCTTTGAAATGACTAATGCAAGAGTTGTCACTAAGGTTAAACATGGTCGAAGAAATGTTTAAAAAAAATCTATAAACCGACTACGAAAAACCTTTGAAACATTACAAAATAATTAAACTGCCAAAAATATCACCATTCCTTCTGGCTTTGCCGTAGTTAAAAAAAGTGTGTTTTTTGTGTATAATATTTGATCTTATTCACTATGTAACCTTTGTGCATTGCATGAACTTTATTACATTTCTACACCATCCTAAGGTTGACTGAAAGAAATGCCTTGCGCACGAATCCACTAATGTAAAAACTTAGTTTATGAAGTTCGAATAAATTAATAAAATAATGTACAAAAATTTGATTCAAAGTTCTTCTACGCAGAATATCATATTCGCCGAAAATAATTAAAAATGTACGAAAATAAACGATTAAAATTGCTTACATTTAACTTTACTTTGAAGACTTTAATTAGTTTAAAAACGCAAATGATGTCAATAGAACATTATATGATATTTCGAGCAAATGTAACGGATTTTATTTTGTACAGCATTCCAAGCGTATAAAGATAACATGTGTTAAAATGTAGATTTATATAGATAATCATTAACATTTTTTATCGTTTTAATAGATATCGCTTGATAGTCTTTTGGATATAAATTAAATATTCCTAGTGCGAGAGATGTCTTTTAAAAAAAATGAACAGTCAAAGTATATTAATCTGCATATCAATCAAAATTTTAATCAATCGTATTGAAAAAAAACTGTCTTTAGATTTAGCTACAGAAACACAGGTTATGGAAAACGGTCGTTAGAGGATAAAGTGATAAGATTCGTAAAACATTCACACCGTTGTCTCTCATATACATATAATAGGCCTTTGCCTCATTTAGATTGGTGGTCATCACACCATGCCAAGAATTTAAAACCCATGGTGCCTAAGACTTACTAGACTGAAAGATCTCTCTAATTAAAGGAGTTCGAAAACAACGAGTAATAAATTGAATCTCAATAAGTTTTCGGATCTGGAAGGCAATTAATTGTACTCTTACTTTGCTAATGTTACTCACTGATTAATTAATTAAATTTAATTACAACATTCATTGATTAACTCATATTGTGGTCAAAGTATGGCAAAAGCCATATCGTATATATTTCTACAATGTTTGGAAAATGGGAGCGTATATTTAATGTTGAAATAATATCTAAGTTCAACAGATTAACTGGAAAATGTTTCTTAATTTTTCTAATACGCCGTAGTTTATTTTTATTATATTATTAAAACCGGTGTGAAATAGCGTTTGCGCTGTGTTTCACCGAGTGAGTGAGGATACCGGTGGCCCATACCCCAACCCCTCCCCCCATCCCCTTTCCCATCCCCCAAAGGTCGGCAACGCACTTGTGACGCCTTTGGTGTTGCGGGTGTCCATGGGCGACGGTAATCGCTTACCATCAGGTGATACGTCTGCTCGTTTGCCCACTGCAGGACTCACTGAGGGACTCTTAAAATATTACGAATTATGGAGTGTTTGAAATATCAAATGGTTCGTAATTTGTAAGAGAAAATAAATAAAACTTCGAATTATTAAGTGTTGATCAATTATTTTTTAACTGCTATTCTATAACAATGTCAAAAGTTTAGAGGTACATATGTATTAATAATGTGAATTAATTAATCTTTCGAAAGCACTCTGTTATAGTCAAACTAATCATAACAAAAACAAAGGCTCGTGTAAGTTGATCTTGTGTTTGAACTTACAATCTTTCCGCCTCTTTCTCTCTGCAACTTTGAATTGTCGAGTGTTAGACGCCTCTGAGTTCGAATTAACGAGTCGTTTTGTTATATAGCAATGATTTTTTCGTTCGAATTACCAAGTGCATAAAATGTATTGATTTAGTTCGAAATATAAAGAGATTTTGTAGGGAACTCATGATAACTTTGAATTATAGACAGGTTCGAATTATCGCAGGTCTGAATTAACGAGAGTCGACTGTATTTATATGTTTGTTTCTATTTCTGTCTTTATATGTTCTGTTGAAAGTATTAATATGTGTATGTTTAAGTTTTTTCTGACCCAAACTCCGAAACAAAAATTTGCAGATCATACAAAAATTTTATGCGGCCCGGGAATCGAACCCGAGACCTCTAGCTTATCTGTCGCATACGCTACCACTACGCCACCCAGGCAGTCAATGAATGAATGTAGCAGGCTCCAATTCTTCATAACATCCGCGACAAATGTATACAAATGTAATCATTGCCATTAAGTATTTTTGAAAAGTAACCCAATGTTTAATATTCTCAATTTATAAACTTTACGACATCTATGCACAGCAAATAAGTACCAGTCGAAATATATTATGTAAATTAACGATATTTATATACCGATCTATATTTTCCCTACTAGGTTTCTATCTTATCAAAATATCGTAACACTTTTTTAATTTATTAATTTTATAGCTATTGGGTGACATTGGTGTGTGTTAATATTACAATTATATATTAAAGTCTTTAGTAATAATGTAAAACAGCCAACGATAGTCTTCTCATAACAGCCTTCAAATATTTTTAAGGTTAAGAGAATTTCAATACTTCTGAATTATGTGTTAATTTATTTTCAATGCTTGCTTTTACTGTTCATTTAATTCAATTAACATTTTGTTTTGATACTTTTGATTGATACTGTAATAAAGATATCAAATTAAAATGCTCATTATGACTATTTCGTTATTAACGTTAGCAAAACGTGCCGAGTCAAGAAGGACTTTTTTCTGTGTCAGACCCTTGATCGAGCCTTCTAGCGTGAGCCTCTTAAGATGTAGATCGAGGCTCTTGGCTATCAATCCGTAAGCAGATAAGACTATCGGAACAATGATAACCGAATCCACATTCCACATATCGACAATCTCGTGAGATAAATCCAAATATTTTATTTGTTTTCCTTTTTCGACTTTCACGAGATTATCGTCACGAGGAACGGCAATATCGACAATCATTGCGCGGCGCTCTAATCGATCTATCACCACAATATCAGGCTTATTGGCAACAATAGTCCTGTCTGTAAAAATAGATCGATCCCAATATAAAGTAGCACGACCATTCTCGAAAACTGGGCCGGGCAATACTTGTAATATGGTACCTCTGAACTCACAAGTTTGTATTTAAGGGCAAGTTGCTGATGTACGATCCTGGCTACTTGGTTGTGCCTGTGCAAATACTCGCCGTTAGCAACCGACCATCTTTTAGGATATACTTCCGATAGTTATTCGTCATGATAACTTCGTTATTATTATGTTCTTTTTTGTAATCCTTGTATAAAAGTAAAAGAAATCCTTAAAAAAATTATAAAATCCGTTTCGTATTTAATGATTTAGGGTAGTGCTACAAGTTGATTAATAATTATAAAAGAAAGACGATGAACTTGAACTTGAATCTCCTTACATTAACTTAGCCTCGCCTCGATGGCGTAGTATGCATAGCTGTGCTAGCGGGCTTCGATCTTCGATTTCCGGGTCGGATTAATTGTTTGCATAATCTGCACATGTTTGTTTCGGATTGTATTTTCTATGCACAATATTCGTGTATTTAGATTTTTTCTAAAGTAGAAAGTATACCTCTAATTATAGAAGCTTAGTCTAAAGCTAGAGGGCGTCATGTGTCAGATATCCGAAATATAAAAAAAAACTGACATACTGATAATAATTATATTTGTGTGTATGTGTAATGATGTTTCCTGGACTGCTAATTAAATAATCAACAGTCCAGTGAAAATAAAGATACACACAAGTAACACATCGTAATATTTATTTTGAATTATTTGTACCACGTTGTCGAATATCCGTACAATATACGAATATTAAACATATATCAAGTCGGATACAGAGACTAAAAATCTCTACGTGCTTTCTATCAATCACAGAACAAATCTAATCGCGATAATGAAATTTCAAGTGAATCTTTTTACCAACCCTTTGATGACAGGTTTTTTTTTATTTAAATATTCAAAATCATATACACATCCTACATGCTCAAGTCTGCTAAACTGTAACACAGTTTGACAGAATAGTTATTTCTAACTATGTGCACCCCGCGGTATTTTTTCTTTTAAATCTAATGTTGTTAATTATTTCATTGACTTTAAATTTGTTTTTGCATAACCCAATTTTTTATGCAATAAAGTGGTGTAAATTACTCATTAAAACAACTATCTGCCACTGAAAGTATTAAACTATAAGTTTATAACGAGATGCAAAGAGATGAGAAGTGCAAATAACCTAATAATACTAATTAAAGTCTTGCAATGATTGTAGAAAAATATCATTAAATACTGATTTTTTCTTAAACAATTTACTTCGGTTTGTAACATATATAGTAATAACACCGTCACTGCCACCCAGATAGTCCCTGCGAGGTCTTCGTGGTGTAGTTTTCATCACTGTATCTGTAATTGTAGGTACGTGTATTGGAAACAATAAAAAAAAATCCCTCATACATAATCCTAAACTAGAGGGAGGTCGAGAAAAATATATGAATTTTTATATTTCTAGCATCTTGTATTTTGTAACTGGGTTTTAAATTATATAATAAAGAACTTTTACACCAATCTAGGGATCAACAAAATCAACCTGTCAAAGGAAACAGTAAATATAAAAGGAAAAGCGGAAAAAAGTTGCTCGCGGCAACCCTAATACCTTCGAAGCCGGACTACGACGCCCGTACTCAACATACTGACACACATTTTTGTACATGTACGCAATTTTATTTATTTACCCGTATTTAAGTATTCGTCGCTCGTCGCTCTGCTATTAGTTCTCGTTGACGAATTAAATATCACTAGTTTTGGAGAACGACTTCCTCAAATACGGAATTATTCTTTCATAATTTTTGTACATGCCGGATGTTCTACCGTTTTGTTCAAGAGTGGGAAAGAGAGGAGAATATTGAGTTACTATTACCATATGTTTTTCTTTTCACTTTTAATCATATGAGAAGGAGGACATTATGGTTTTTAAGTTTTCAGTTCAAGTACCCGTTAAACTTATAAAAACGCACAAATGACATAGTTTAATAATTATATTTAAAAATGAGTATCCAGCTGCTGCTATAAAATAAGCTGACGCCGGTGTTGCCGCACCAATACGACCTTCAAACCTTCAAGAAAAGAGCGTACTCCTTCCTAAAAGGCCGGCAATGCACTTGTAACGCCTCTGGTGTTGCGGGTGTCCATGGGCGGCGGTAATCGCTTACCATCAGGCGATACGTCTGCTCATTTGCCCACTATATAATAAAAAAAAACAACTTAATAAAATAGAACAATAACAGCAGCAATTCAACTAAGTTTTGATATCCAAGACTCTGAAGACGGTCCACAAAACAAAACATATATTTCAATATATGCAACCCTGTTTTGTTTTTTATAATCCCTCTCACCTCTATAACTTCTATACACCACAATCAATGACAGTGACCAATGAACTCACCGAGTTATGGGACTCGAAAAGTTCCAAGAAACATTAAACTGTCTTGGAATTCGCAACAGAATTCATCAGAAGCAATACCCTCCCTATTAGCAAAGTGGGAGGTAATTGAAATAAAAATAGGCATACTTTAGCACCACGTACATAAAATATTATTGATCCTAAGTGAGCATATTTGATCTTGAACTTTGCTTGGATTATCAAATCTCAAATGTCTCATTCCATTGGTTACCTTCTTATTTTTAAATCCAAAAGTACTTGATTAGTGTCTATGAGTGGAATTAAACTATAGCAAAATATGCACACAATGGTATCATTTTCGTCGAGTTTCCAAAATTGATAAATTCAAGAGATTTCGATTATCCAATTGTGTTGTGGCATAAAAATAAATTCAGACTTAATTAGGGCCTTAATTCGGGGTTGACGTTACTTTGTTAATTAACATGGAGTTGTTGATTAAACGAATTTTAAATTCAGCGCGACATTTTGGACATCAAAGATGTACCAACAGCGAAATATCATGTTTTTAGGTCAGCTTACAGAATTTTCACAAATTTAGGTTTGTCAAAATAAAATATGTTTAGACTCACGTTCACACGTTCAAAAAGTCAATTCAAGTTAGCTAAAGCTTAGAGATTTTTATTTCAGCTAAGAGAGTTTTGTAACTCCATCATTGGTCTCTCTTGTGTTTTTTTACGATTCTATATGAGAATAATGCAATTTAATTGTATTAATTTGCTATAAGCAATTTATTTATAAAATAAATTCTTCATTTAAATGTAATAAATATTTTACTTACTATTACTTACTGCAAAACAATTTTGATAGAGAAATTGAACTGATAGCTTCTCAAGGTATTTAGATATCACTTTAGTTTATTGTTCAAGTTTCTAACTTAACTATAGAATAGACTCCATTAGAAACGTCTGTCGTTCACTATCTCTGAATTAGTGATCGAAGCTCAGTTGGTTATCACTAAACTTGTTTCCTTGATACAGTTTTGTCAACGGCACAAGTATATATTATATTAAGAGCTGTTTGAATTATCTACGTATTGACTAGTGTTAACTGGATAATAAGTTTTAGAGCAATTTGTCTTACCTTTCATAATTCTAACTAGCCTTAACTAATGTTATAATTGTGAAAGTAAGTTTATTTTTTACTTTCACACGTAAACTACGTAACAAATGATCAAAATACAAGATTAGACTTTTATAAAGAGAGAGAGAGTGAGACAGGAACAAAATACTTTAAAATGAGCGAAAATATGGATAGAGCCCTGTTAATTATTTTTAATTTCTTTTTTACAAGTTAATTTTGGATAATTAGTTTAAAACCCTTGATATGCATTAAGTTTGTGCAGTACAGGTTGTCAAGTAATAGGGTATTTCTACTTACCAATAATATTACATACATAGTTTACAAACTTTATTGATACTTTTTGACAAAAAAAATCATATCTTTGCTAGATACCCGAAAAATTCACTCATTCATACTTTCAACCGTTTAAGATAATTGCTCATAAATCTCCTTAATTTAATCGTTAATCGTCAATTTGAAACGAATATTTCAATTACACGAAGAAAAGGTCCCATCAAAACGGATATAATACTAAACTAGCATAAATTACACATTTTGATTAAGGCTTCAACTCTAAATGTTACAAGCTATAAACTTTACTGAACCTACTAATCAAAGGCAACGTGCCAAGGCGAGGTAATCAATAGTTTGTATCGTAAAAATTGCGATCCCATTACACACAACCAGTTTAAAGGTATTCACTACAAAATCTTTCACTTTCTCTTAGAAAATCTTGCTGCCTATCGTATTTTGAAATTGGGTGGTAATCATTATTTTGATTTATTGATTGTGTTACGGTTGTAATCGGGAACTATTTATTGGATTGAACTTAATCTTAGAATTGATAGACAACCAACAATGTTATGAAGCAAATTAGAGTAGTTTTAATAACTATATCGGTATGTGAGTATAGTATCATGATACATCTAATTATAGTTTGTATTGTTAGTTTGTCTACGTTATGTGTAAAAATATATTTATACTAATATTATAAAGTTGAAGAGTTTGTTTGTTTGAATGCGCTAATCTCAGAAATCGCTGGTCCAATTGGAGAAAATCTTTCAGTGTCGGATAGTCCATTTATCGAGGAAGGCTATAGGCTATATATAATCACGCTAAGACCAGTAGGAGTGGAGCACTAATGAAGAATGTTACAAAAACCGAGGAAAAATATTACACTACGGACAATAAGAGACGTAAACGAGGTTGCGTAGGTCAGCTAGTTACAAATAACGTTTTGATTTACTTATGACTGTAGATTAAGTGTCAAATGCAACATTTACTAATTTACTTTACCGATCAGCATAAGTAATAATTTAAATGTACGGTACATTTACATTAAATGTTAACGTTATTGAAAAGCTAACAAATGTATGAGAATAATGTTTTCTCAACATTAAGTCACTTGGTCAAAACCAGTATTAGCTAATAATACAAGAGAATAGGGACGTTAGCGATTGTAGATTTGACGTGAAACACCTGCATCTAAGGGAGCTGGTCACCAGCACTCCTCTATCTGATCGTGGTGAGGATGACAGAAAATATTTACACATTAAATCAAAACTGAATTTGTTGTATACCCAAAATTAAGTCATTTGTTTCATTTTGTTACATATTTATATTTAGTAAAAAGAATTTGAAAGTTTATTGTAAAAGTTAAAAGACACTTTTTATTAACATATTAATTGGTAAAACTTTTACTTGAAAGTACACACGTCCCTTACTTATTATTCTGCGCTAGTTCGGACTTGAGGGAGACTTAAATACTTAATGACAATGATAGTGATGTAAATAACATTAATGGAAATGAAATTAAAATGTTTATTTTTAGCTAAATTTCACTATCTCTCGGTAAAACATAGCAATTAAAAATATTGCACACAAATACTTTCTACTGTGGAGATGAGTAGAATGTTAGTTTCCAGTTTGTTTTAATTTCTATCTACAAATAAATGGTAAGTAATCGAACGTCGGAACTCTCCAAAAGCAATATTTACGATGATAACAAAGACGGTATGCGGAGAGTATAGATTTATACATGAATTTTATGGATAAATAAGAAAGTTCTGGTAAATAGACTTCGGCGGTGAATCGTGGATACGTAATGCATTCAGCTGCTGTCATGGTACTGAATTATCAAGGGTCAAATTATTATAAGCTCTCTATAGAGCTGATACTCTACATTTATAAATTGTATTTTTTGTAATGAAATCCATCAGAAAAAGATTTCTATATTTTAAATTGATAATATAATAAAGGTTGCCAGGAAGAAATTGCTTTTCAGCGATAATTCCGCCATTTGTACATGGTTATTATCTTGTTAAGTTCTTATATATTACTGTATTAATTGGTGTACAATAAAGTTTATTCTATTCTATTCTAATATGAAATTTCTAAAATCATTTTATTGTAAAGTAACTCTTGGTTGCCGCTCGGCCCGCGTTTATATGTTTGTTATCGCGGTTAATAGTAACCTGTGTTAATCTTATGTACAAGCTACATTTCTGTAAAGTTTCATCTATATACATTCAGTAGTTTTTGCATGAAAGAGTAACAAACATCCGTACATACTCACAAACATTCGCATGTATAATATAATTATTAGTAGGATGATTGGGGGGCCATTTCTAGGTGCGTGCAAAAGTTTCAAAGCGTGTCATCGCGTATGTTCGAATACCGATACAATGTTTCCGTTTATTAACAGCTTTTAATTATAGCATAGCCAGTTGTTGACATATATTGCGATGTATTAATTAATAAGATAATAAATAAGGCCTAAATCTGAATAAAACTTAATATTACATCCAACAGATTTAACTAACCGCTCCTTTTGAGAAAAAAAGATTCTCAACTCATTAGAATGATGTCACGTAGTATGTATTATCATCTATTTTTGTAATACCTATTTTAAACCTTAATTTACTATCATTAGAAGTAATTATAGGTTACAGTATCTTTACCATAAATCATTTTTACGATGTCTTATAGATTTTTTGATGAAAAGGAAACAACACGAACTCGCATTGCAAGGGTTCCATATAATCAAAGTGTATTGTAATCTATGTTTTTTGATCTAGAGCTTACTCCTTTTTAAAAGGCTAGCTACTCACTTGTGTCACCTCTGGTGTTGCGGATGTCCATGGACGACCATCGCTTACTACCATCAAGCAATTCGTCTACTCGTTTGCCCTCTATTCCGTAAAAAAAGAACTGACATAATTAAGTGGTACAAATTCATCAATGAAACGGTAACTTTATAAAACTAGTGAAAAGTACTTATAACATATATTAATTAAACCAGTTATAAAATAAATAACTACATGACTTAAATACATTACATACATGGTGAAGACTATTTACTTAGATATATAAAATATTACTTGTTCGTGAAACGAGCTGGGAGTGGCTTAATCATGACTAAATATTTTTTTATTAAAACAAACTGTATTTTATTTTATGCACCGTTATTATGTTGATGATATTTCTGATGTCATGATTTTTTTTATATTAGGTAGCATTTTTACGGTGAGAAAAAGCGTATAACGATAATAAAATGAGTTTTGTAGAACAGTTTATAGAAGATAGAAAGTCTGAAATTATTCAAATATTTTGCTGGTTAAGTATTAACAAACAATTAACAAACAAAAGAACGCAATCAGCTACAGACATCTTTAAAAACCGCTTCTGCGGACGTCTGTAGGAAATCCTACAAAGCATACAATCCCTTTCTACGACGTAAACTTATCTCCAACTCAACAACGCTCCGTTTGTTCCCTACAAAATTCTTTCCAAATTTAAAAAAATACGAAAGTAATAAGAAGCCTAAGGGCCCGCCCACACTTGTACGATATTTAATTACCAACCGGTTTTACAAAAAGCTAATTATTTTCTCTTACACACATATCAACAAGTACGCAGTGACAACCGTGTTTTTAAACCATACACTGTGGGCCACTAAAATGCACACCCGTAATTTTTATTGTCATAGGTTCATTTACTATCGTTTGTCTGAAAATATACCAGTCATTTAGTTACTATGTGGTGCCGCAATAATTTTGATGTTGTTTTATTTATGTATGAGCCTGCCAAAGTGACTCTACTCTGCCTGATGTTAAGCACAAACAGAATCCGACAGGATGGTCACCATACTCATTGCGAATGTAGACAATGCAGCATAGTAACCCATACTGTAGCGGCTTAATGATGCTTATGCATTATTGGGCCTTACACTCACCAACAAAACATGATAGCACGAGGGCTATCATTGTAGATTGATCTTCTGTGCGAGAGTAGAACCGCCCCGGTCGAGTTTTTTATTCTTTTTTTTTATTGTATAGGGGCAAACGAGCAGACGTATCGCCTGATGGGGGAGGAGATAGGGTATAGGCCTCCGGTATCCTCACTCACTCGGTTAAACACAGCGCAAGCGCTATTTCACACCGGTTTTCTGTGAGGCCGTGGTATCACTCCGGTCGAGTCGGTCCGTTCGTGCTGAAAGCGTGGCTCAACTACCTTCAGACTGTAGCATATCCAATTATTATAATCAGTAATATACACTAAAACCTATAACAACCGCCAATTGTTATTTAATAATCTTTGAGCCCTATATTTCATAATTTATTAAATTATTCAACCGCAATGGAAAACATAAGAACAGAACACAATAAGGCGAAAGAATGAGTAATGTGTTAGAAATTAAGACAAAGTGACTACGATTCCAAACTAAATTGTTCTCATTATTTATATCGTCTCATCGAAATATAGAAATATACATTTGGTTTCAACGTTTCTTTCTCGAATGGCTTCTGTGAATTATAAGCAAACAAAAATAAAATCATGCAATTATCATGTATCGACTGCCTCGGTAGCGCTATGGTAGTGAATTCGACTGCTGTGCTTGAGGTCTCGGGTTCAAATCCTGTGAACCAAGTGTTTACGTGATCTAAAAATATTTGTTTCGGAGTTCTGATGTTTTCTATGTAGAATATGTATGTATTTAAAAAAAAAGTAATATGTATTCATACCAGTTGTCTAGTACCCATAACACAAGCTCTGCCTAGCTTGGGACTAGACGGTGTTGTGTTAAATCTCCAAAATATTTAATTACAAAAGCATCGTACACATTTTTTATATATTGGTAAAATATTTTGACAGTGAGATTATTTTTAGTCCTATATTATCTGCTAGCTACATATATATATATATATAGATATAGCTAATATTAGTGAAAACAATATATAAACATCTCTAAGTAAATAAGCCGTTTCTCTTTCATTTCCTATTGATATTCATGCAAAATATTAGATGCTTTCGCTCTTATCAGAGTTGAGGTAAATCTCTTTTCTGTGCAGATAAAACACATTCATATAAAGTTTTATAATAGTAGTTAAGTACGAGTATATAATATCTTCGGGTTATCCTACTTATACTTATATAAACCCGAAAGTTTGTGAGTATGTAAGTAATTATGTTTGTTGCTCATTTAAGTATTATCTACGGAATGGATTTTGATGAAACTTTACACATAGGCTACAATTTATAAAGATACTAGGTTTGCCGCGCAGCGTAACCCGTGGTTATTGTCGTACCGCTGGTAGCAGGTAAGCTGTTTACCAAAGCAATAACGACCAGATATATGGTAGTTCGTTCGTATATAATCTTGTAGGTAGATTACCAAATCATCAAAATGGCAGAATTAAGATAAATAGTTGTAATCATAGGTACAGAATAGAATATACGATTAGTAACCGATCAAAAATACGGAGTATCACTATTCCTATTTATCCCAAATGTGGCGTAAAAGCCGTATAAGGGACCAACTACGCAGGACAGCACTATAAAGAGGACAGTGATTGATGATTATAGAGTAATAGATATTAAAAATGTATGGCCCTTTAATGTGGTCGGCAATGTACGATCAAAAACATCGTATGTGAGCAGTTGGTAAAGTTCCTTTATAGCGCCCTATTGACATTGTTTACAATTTTAAATGTAATGATTATAATACTATTAGTACATACATTAACTGAAGCTTTATGATCGAAAGCTTAACAATTCCTGTGATTTTAAATCATTATTAAATTCGTAGGGATCTAACAAATCGAACTTTACCAATATGAGTATAACCTTATTTCCAACAAGCTGCACCCCTATTTTTTTTTTCCCCGTGCGGAAGTCCCCTCGGATACCACCTCCTGGTGGCATATTGGACCCGAACCGACTAAAGCCTCACCCCTCGGTGTTACTCGCGCTTGATGTTATAAATATACAACCGCGGGACGAAGCTAGTATAAAATAGTAAAAAGTAGCATAAGATACTCCTTACATCATTAGCTACCTGCCAGTGAAAATATGTCAAAATCGGTCAAGCCGTACCTACCCGTAGGGCTTTTACTTTGTTATGATTATGTAGAAGTGATTTAAACTAATTACTATATTTATAATAACAAACATCTAAAATAAGTTGCGTATTTCTTTAATCTCGCTAGTCAAGCCAGTAATGTACACACACGAGTACATATTCTACACTCCCGACGCTGTATTTAAATATGTTAATACAAATTTCCTCCATTCATTCAGAGGCAAAAATATTACTAAGCAATTAAAAGTTAATTTGGATACGTTAAGCACGGTCAATACAAGTCTACAACATCGTTACTGTAAAATCAGATTGAGTACCATCGCGAGAAGACCTCTACCTAAGTCCAGTTTAATTTCAAGAATGATCAAAAAGAGCTAGGTAGGGAGATCTTCAGAAACTGGTTGTTTCTTAACCTGAATTAACTTGGACACTAGTTGGCCGGATAGGTCTAGTTATTTAATGAATATTCACATATCGCCTTTGGCATTTGTTTTACAAATTGCTCTATGAGTGTCAAGAATCGACAATAAATAAGTAACGCCGTTGAAAAAAACTTTCAAACCCGTGATTATTTAACAAATTCTATGTTTCATGTTATCACAAAAATAGTACGTGTAGAAACGGTGGGTCATAGATGTCATAGTATTCCAACATTTATTTATACATACACATATCTGTATCACAGGGTTCATAATATAATAGCAGCCAAAACACACGCAAATAAACAGTTGGAGTGCTTATAGTGAAATCTAATAATAATCATGTGAGTGATAATCTGCATTTCATGTAAAAAAAGAAAAAAAAACAGCATTTTTTTTAAAAAATTAAAAAAAAGCAGAAGAAGCATTTCATATTTCGAATATAATTACTGTACGTCTAATTATAACATAAAAAAACGACTTCAAGAACTGGACCAAATTGAAATGGGAGCACTCGGAAAGTACCAGCTTTCAAATAAAAAGAATCACCAGAATCTGTTTACCCAGTCGAAAGTTCTGAGGTAACAAATATAAACAAAAAATACCTCCTCCTTTTTTTAAAGTCGGTTAAAAATAAATGTTACTATGTAAAAATACTGAAAATGAAAAATGACATTTTGATTAGTAATCAAAATGTTTTTTTTTTCATTTCAATTATGTAGTGTTTTTTAATATTAGTGGAATATTTAAATCGTTTAAATTGAGTAAATGTTTTATTAGCTTTTGCAGGCAGCTCCGCCGACGTGTAAGTGAGTTTTCGCGGTAAATACTTAGTAATTAATGTCCTTTCTCAAAAATCTAAAGATTTCCATTGTTTAGTCAAATAGTTCAACGGTTTAACCGCTAAAGCGTAACAGACAGACTGAGTTACTTTCGATCTATGTTATTAGTATGTATTTTCATTTAACTTGCAATTTATTACAAGGAACAGGTCATTGTATCTTCAAGTAGGTAGACAAAAATCATTCACCTCTCAAGTATGCGGACACAGTTTCCCTTTTAGAATTGAACATTCGGAACGCATCAGTTTCCGAATGAATGAAATTATTCAATTTCATTTGACCTTGTGTGTCATACAAGACCATAGGTTATTTCATTATTGTACTATATTACTTATATCAAATGGCCTATATATTATAATTATGTATTATGTTTGATCACTAATTTATAGAATAAAATACTTTTATAGAATACTAGCTGACCGGACAAACGTTGCTTTGCCATAAAAGGGAATATATGTTGTCGAGGTGGGTCAATAAAAATCGCGATGGAAAAATAGGGGTTGATCGTAGAGGGTTGAAAATTTAGGGTTGTATGTATTTACTAATGCTGTATCATAAAAAAATAGAAATTAAAAATTTTGTCTAAAAAATAAAAAAAAAAAATTAGGGGTGGACTACCCCTAACATTTAGGGGGATGAAAAATAGATGTTGGCCGATTCTCATAGATACCGGATAAGCACAAAAAATTTCATCAAAATCGGTCAAGCCGTTTCGGAGTAGTTCGATTACGCACCCCGTGACACGAGAATTTTATATATTAGATTTACTTCACAATAAAACATTAGTACTAATCCATCCATACTAACATTAAGAATTCGAAAGTAAGTCTGTCTGTTACGTTGTCTCGACTCTATTAGATCGTTCAACCAATTTGGATGAAATATACATTGGATTGGATTTACGGCGATAACCGATATACCTACACACTGCTAAGCTGGTGGCAAAAGCTGGAAAGTTATATTAAATTGTAAACAAACGCGAAATACATTGTCGTATTCCGCGTTTGTTATATTTTATTCAGACATATGTCTGAATAAAATATTAATTTATATATATTTTGGGACTTTTAAACAGAATATTAACGACATACATATATTCAAACTATATTCAAAAACCAATACATTATAAGTTGGAAAACTTTGAAGCTCTTTATATTTTATTTTGTTTTTACAGATTTGTTAAATGTTAAATCCTTTAGTACTGATACTTATACACTCTTAATATACAAGGTATTCTTGGAAATGGTAATTTCATCTCAGGCTGTCGCTAGACGGAAATTACGGAAAATACTAATTCCACAAACAATGATCACCTAAGCAGCTTACACTCACGTAGAGTAAGAATGCTTGGAAAGTGTGCAACCCCAGAACGTGCTCTGCTTGCCATGGGAAGCGACACAAAAACATGACGATTGTGATTCCTGACGCGCAAACTAATTTAGATTCGCCGGTGATTCTCCTCACAACGAGACTTAATGGACAGTAGACGAGTCAACACTACAGTTTTTTTTATTTTAGAAGATCGTGTCACCTTGAAATTAATTTATTATTAGTATGCTTTTGTAAATATGAAGTTAAGACTGATGATTTTTATGGCAATCGATAGGTTATTATGAATTAAAGCGAGAGAGATTATAATACGAATGACGAAATTTGAAAGAGAGACGCAACCAATTTTAATGCTTCATAAATATTATAAACGTGAAAGTTTGTAAGTTTGAATGGATGGATGTTTGTTTTTCTTTCACGCAAAAACTACTGAATGGATTTTGATAAAACTGTACAATAACATGGCTTATAGATCAGAATAACACATAGGCTACAATTTATAAAGATACTAGCTTCCCCTCGCGGCGTTGCCCGCGGTTATTTTCGTACCGCGGATAGCACCGCGGGGTTCAGCTAGTCTTAAATAAAACACTGTAGGTATGTGTGTTAATAATTTAGTCATTATACATGTGTTACAACTGAATGTAAGTAGATAATTAAGTACCTTGAATGATTTCTATGTTAAATAGGTTCAAACCTTCAACGGTACGGAACCCCGCGTAAAACTAGTACTTCATAAAATAAAACTCAGCCTAACACATTATCTTCTCGGATTTACCATATTTGTCATTTTAAATTAAGATAGACGAAAATAAAGAAACAGTGTGTAAAATACGATCTGGGCAAAAGAAAATTATCAAGACCTGACGGAATGGCAGGTCTAATCTTTTCTTAGACCCTAATGCAGAAGTACGAAATGTACATGTTGTAGTGGACAGCGGTGTGAATAATAAAATCAACGCTCTCCTGACCGTTTTGAGATAAGAAGTCAAATCGGTGAAAACTTGTACAATGGCCGAGAAAAGTAAAAACACTTTCTGTAGAAGTACGAGTATTGTAAGTGAACCGCTTCCGTCTGGATTCTAATAGTTTTGTCCGTTGATGCTGCTTCATAGAATAATCAAAAGCTTAAAAACTCTATTTTTTTATGGGGATGGGCGCAAGAGTTGGGATATGGGCCTCCGGTATCCTCACTCACTCGGTTTTCTGTAAGACCGTGGTATCACTCCGGTCGAGCCGGCCCATTCATGCCGAAACGTGGCTCTCCCACGGTAGTCCCATTATATGTATACCTGAATTAACTATCAAAACATGAGTTAATCGAAGGGAAGCCAGTGGCAAAAGTAAGTGGTTTTTACAAGTAACAATAATAATAATTAGACATAATTACAAGTAGGTAGGTGTAGGCATAGTTTCGAGATAGATTGTATCCTAAAATTGACGATATCAAGGTTACCTCAGTTTAAAACTGGTGTCATTATTAGTCGTGACCATTTTATCAAACAACAAACTCATCGATATTGTTATTCTAGTACAGTAATACCTTGTAGTATTAAATTCAAAGCATAAAAGTCCATAAAAAATGATAAGTACAATGTTCCCGTCAAAAAGTGATTCATCCAATCGGGGGGCACGGCAGTGCCCCCGCCAAGTCGAGCGCGAAGCAAACACTGCCGTACCATCCTTTACTGGAACCATTTCGCCGCATTTTCAGGCCCCTATTTGAGAACCTCTGGGTAAGACCAGAACGCTGAAATTTTCGTCATCGAGTAAGCTATAAAATCACATTCTTAATAAAAAATTTCAAGCCTGTAGGTTATTTAGTTCAGAAGTTAAGCAAAACCAAAGTTTCGCATTTATGACACTCACTCACTCATGATCATCAAAATAGAACTAGTACTTCCCATAAACTCAGAGAGCTGAAATTTGGTACAGAGTTAGGGTTTAATGGCTACATAAAGGGAAAACTATAAAAACTAGGATAATCGAAGATCTGGAGTACCTGGTGACCCTTATTTGAAAACATAAGAGCCCAACCAAACTATTAAAGATCGACATAACAAATTAACAAAAAATATTTAAATATGTTTGCCTATTCATTTGATGTCGAAAATCGAAGGTCTGAAGTATCTGATGAAGAACCCTCAGCTTGTCTCAGCTGTATTAGAGATATGGTATTGCTCCCTTCTACTATTGGTACATAAAAAAATCGACTATAATTGCAAAAATCCAGCGTAGTGGGAAACATTTAATTTAATCTAGCCTATTCCTTCCCACTGCTGGGATTCTGCTTTTATTAATTTTTATTGAGGTTTTGGTGTGTGGCTTGAAGCATTAATTTATGTAGGCATGTACAGTGGCCCAAATGGATTCATGACCCCCCTTAAAGTCATTTTCCTACAATTATTCTATACCATTAGGTTGAAATTAGCTTGAACATACATTTCATAAGTAACGAACCGTTATCATTCTACTAGACACTGACAAAGCCATGACATAGACATAGACGTATACTATGGACTATGATAAGTATTGCACGAAAAAGTTTGTTAGCCAGTGAACGTCCTTATCTATAGATATATTAGGAAAGATTTGATTGTCTGTTTGTTTGAGACATAGGATTTACTTTATTTCGAATAATGGGTAGACTTGAGGTAGGAGGGTAGAGGTACCGTAAAGGTAGCGTAGGGTAGGTGTAGAACAAAAATAGAAAAGCATTTATTGACAGAACGAAGTCTGTCGAGACAGCTAGTCATACATATTAATAAAATAAAACAGTAAAATTAGAGACCTTTGTTTATTTCATATTATTAAATTTTAAAAAATGGCATTCACTTCTTAAAGCGAATAAAAAAGAAAATGTATTACTATTAATTAATTTATTAGATTAGACGACTGCAAATGTCACTTCAAATCATGAAATTACAGATTTAGTTAAAATGCAGCTCGATTGCTTCTTTAGTCCTCTCGTTCCTGTTATCCCACATTTGAACCATCAAACCCCATAAATTTTCTATTGGGTTAAGATCTGGTGACCTAGACGGCCATGGAATGAGAGTAAATTCATCTTCATGCTACGTAAACCAATTTGAGACAATTCTGGCAGTATGCACTCGACAGTTATCATGAACATAGGAGAATACTGGCTGACTTCACGGGGGTAAACTGTTCGCAAAGTCGGTAACATTGATTCTTCCAATAAATCGACATAGTTGATAGCGTTATGACGAGGAGAAATAGGAACAAGTTCGCCTATGTTTCCAGCATCCATCCATGCCCACATGTTAGCTGAAATACGGTCAAATGATTGGTTGGGCACTACGTGGTCCTCTGTGTATCGCGTGTTATCGTAACGCCACAAAGTTAAGCGACAATGTTGAGAAGAGCGAAATGATTTTTCGTCTGTAAAGATGGTGTTTGTCCAGTCGAAATCTAAATAATTACATGCCAAATTCAATCTCGCAGTTTTGTGTGCATCCGTTAAATGAACTTTCTTAGCATGATGTCTGTAATGCAGCCCAGTGCGGTGCAAATTATTTCTAATTGTTTCTAGACAAACGTCGTAACGTGCTGCAAAATAGCGGGTACGAGTAAAAGGATGTTCTTCGTAATGGTGTTGCATATCCGTTCTCTGTTGGTTTGTGATTCGCCGAACCCCATGATTATGTCGTCGTCGGTCTTTGAGGATACCCTCTTCAATGTGCCGTCTGATCCAGATTATGACCGTGTTACGACTTATATTTAACTCACGTGATATTTCTCTAACACCGCAACCTTGCTCATTGAGAACTACAATCCGAGCACTTTGTTCTACCAAATTGGCCATTATACGATTCGTTTATAGATATAAACATATTCTTAGATTTTTATTTTAATATTTTAAGATTGACTACTGCTTGACATCTCACACATAATGTCATTTCATTTTAAAAATTATAATACTTTTTCTCCGCAATGAAAAGAGTTTGGATTATAAACGATTATATTATTTGAAATTCAAATAAGACTGCTGTATTAAAAATATATCTTGTTCAGTGATGACAAAGGTTTAAATTGCATTGACATCCAAACAGGAATGACGCATTTATGTTTATATCTAAAACGTACTATGTGCAAATAGCGAAGAAAACCTAACTAAATTTATGATTACAAAGGAATAATTGTCAAAGTGGATCATGTTTCAATTTGGTCGTCCGTAGATTCTAGTATGCTTAACAGTTTACGACAACGGGGGGAATTGTGAGACAGAAGATCAGTATTAAAGTCGCCAATGATGATGTAATGTTCGTACTCGGACCGTAGAGAATCTAAAACCGATTCGAATGCGGTGAAGTAATCTATGGCCAGGGGACAGTACACGATACCTAGGATAAGTTTAGCTCCTCTGACACAAACCTTCAAGAATAGATAATCAGCAGCTGAGTCAGGGGGTGACATAGGGGAGTGAAACGTTGTAGGTAAAGTCGGCACGTAGATATATCGCAACGCCACCGCCTCTTTTGTTTAATCTGTCGTTTCTAATGAGAATATAGCCGGAAAGAGGGTAAGATGTGGAAGAAAGTTGAGGTTTGAGCCATGTATCAGACTCCAAAACGGCATCCACATTTGAGTCATTGAAGGTTTCCAATATGTCGCTGTAGTGACTGGGTATGCTTTTAGCATTTATGTGACAGACATTAAGCATATCAAGACACTTTTCAAGAGGATTTCTGTAAAGGATGTGAAAATTTCATTTGTTAATGAGTCAACAGTGTCGTTAGAGGACTAAAAAGAGTCAATGTCAGACATAATTCAATAATAATATTCTATAATAAATAATAAAAATTGAATATAACGAAAAAATCAAATCTTTAAGGCATAATTAAGAATTCAGTACTCACGTCAATTCACCACCCGGCGGCTTACACTAGTGTTTGAGGAAAAATGCCAAGAACAATACAAGTTAGTATTTATACAGTCATCACAGTGTGAAAAATCACAGAGTGACAAAAAAAAGTGCTAAAATTATAAAAATAAGTTAGTTTTAAAATGTAAATAAGGTAATAAATAATTTTACAGAGGCATCGATGGTTAATACGAGAGTATGCGTAAACGCAAAACGAATCAACCACGAAGATCTCCTCGTAAACGTCAACTGTCAGTTTGACGTTTTGATTAAATGATAGTCCTTATGATGTTATTGTTATTGTAGTAGGTCCATAAACAACTAAAAACAATAATAATAATAGTAGTAGATGTGGTAATATTGCAAATAATGTCGGTAGAGGTTAATAAGAGTAAATTTATAATGGATGACTGATAAGAATACACATGAGAACCACTGAGAACGCGGAAATTAGTTTTTACAGGTGGCATTCCTGGTAATATTGGTCATTCCGCTGGCACCAGAAGTAATGCTTAGGAGAAACATTGATGTTAGTTTAGGTTTAGTGAAAATGGGTCGATAGGCGTTGTACAAAAAGTGAGGTGGGACCCGGAAGACCAAACAAAGCCTAAACAATTGGTAGTAAAATTCGCTAATAAACTGATTCACGAATTATTGCCTATTAAGTCAAAATTTGAGATCACACCCCGGGCATACGTGTGCAGAGAACAATTCCCCATCTGTGTGGCGTATGCCTTAAAAATTCACAAAAGCCAAGGTCTAAGTTTAAAAAATGCCCTCATGGACATTGGCATCTCCATATTCTCTTGTGGCCAAGCCTACGAGGCGCTTTCACGAGTAACCAATCTTCATGGGGTGCACCTCATAAATGTTGACTTCAAGAGTATAAAAGCTCAAGCTTCAGCGATCACCGAATACAACCGGCTTAGGCGTAAATACCGCGCCGATCTTTCAGAAATTAAACCGTCTAAAAGAATAAATAATGAACGCGAATGGGCAATACGAAACACTGTTGCTACTGTACAAGAATCAAATCCGGAAAAAAAGAAAAGAAAGATTTGTAATAATAAAAAAACTACTCCTAAAAAGAAAAAAAATGTGTCAAATAAGAAAATCTAATAACATAAATCAATATGCCCACGTTTCTACAAAAAGAAGTGAAATCCAACCAAAAACATTCTGTAAAAAACTAGCCAAGTCTCCATGGAGCTGCTTGTTTATGTTTATCTCTAAAAAGTAATGAAATCTAGACAAAGTCGTGCCGAGTCTGAGGTTCCTTACTGAGATTTTTTTATTATTATAGTTAATGTTGTGTGACTTGGCCGTTGAAGGGTACACAAGGGTACAAAACCAGGTGCTCCATGATGCCATTGCACCAATCAGTCGCCAGAACCGCTATCCATTGACGATGGAAAATTGCCATTTGGAAAACGTTGATTCAATAACCAGTCAATTGTAGGCTTGATAAAGCTGCGTATTTCAATAATACTTATGTGTAGGCGAGCCTGGAACAAACAGTATAAAAAACTATTTCCAGTACAGAAGGACTAATCATTGATAGAAGCACGTCTATTTTATGTTAGATTTGACGCTTCAAAAAGAAGAGAGCAGAAGTCAGCATTGTCAATGCTGTATGCATATGTTGCACAATCAACAACAGCCTAAAATGAGACACTAGCGTCCAATTACCAATACCAGTATGGGCTATTATCTCGCTTAACAAACATAGGTAGTTACAACAGATATAACATTACGTGTAAATTGACTTGTACCCACTAACATATAAAGAATATTCAACGGCCAAGTCACACAACATTAACTATAATAATAAAAAAATCTCAGTAAGGAACCTCAAACTCGGCACGACTTTGTCTAGATTTCATTACTTTTTAGAGATAAACATAAACAAGCAGCTCCATGGAGACTTGGCTAGTTTTTTACAGAATGTTTTTGGTTGGATTGTCTTTAAAACAATGATTTCGTTGTGATATATCATTGATACAATGGATAGCATATAGTAAATTTGAAAAGACTTGCAGCAAAGTGAATATAAATAGATAATTTATTTTGGCGATCTTCAACTTAAAAGCAAATATAACTTAATACACACTTAAAACAAAATCGGACGGATTTAATGTCTTCTTAAATGATTATATCTGTTTAAGAATCTAGATCAATGTAATATTTTGCCCGCTATTTTCCTGTTCTTTGATTAGGTACAGCATTATTACTTGTTTCTTTATAATAACAACAATATTAACCTACAATATTAGCTTAATAAGGATTATCGGATTATTATAGGAAAATATGTGATAGATTTTTTTTTTTTTATTAAATAGTGGGCAAACGAGCAGACGTATCACCTGATGGAAAGCGATTACCGCCGCCCATGGACACCCGCAACACCAAAGGCATCACAAGTGCGTTGCCGAGCTTTGGGGAATGGGAAAGGGGATGGAGGGAGGGGTTGGAGTATGGGCCTCCGGTATCCTCACTCACTCGGTGAAACACAGCGCAAACGCTATTTCACACCGGTTTTCTGTGAGGCCGTGGTATCACTCCGGTCGAGCCGACCCATTCATGCCGAAGCATAGCTCTCCCACGGAGATGTCGGTATTGGGGCGAATAATAAATACGGAATGTATCAACCTTATTCATCCGGTGAGTTTCGTAAAGGCCGACTATGGAGCAAACCCTGCAGGAACACCACACTGCGAAGAGAAATTTATTTATTCCAAGGTTGCCTGGAAGAAATAGCATTTAAGTGATAATGCCACCATCTGTACATGGCCATTCAATTGATATGTTCTTTTATGTAAACCGTATAATATCCTGTGTGGTTAATATTATTCTTTAGTGTTGTATGGACGTGAACGGAATAAACAGTAACAGTTTAAAAATAAACCATTCCTTGTAGCAGTCAAAGTCTGGGTTCAAAAAGACGAAAGTAACTACAAATTTAGAAAGTGCGTAAATAAAACATTTAAAATATGTAAGCACAAGGATTCTCATCGTTCTCAAAACATTCATGGCATGTCTCAAATCAATTAAGTAAAGCCTACTTAGTCAGTCACTAGCCTGAGGTTAATAGGAGGTCGGTTGAATCTAGTTTTACGAAACTTATTTATCACGAAATTTACAGTTTTTTTATATAGTTGAATAATGATGGCTTAATATATTTTTTATTTGAAATTAATTGGAACGCCTAAATCTATACTAATATTGTAAAGCTAAAGAGTTTGTTTGTTTGTTTGAAAGCGCTAATCTCAGGAACTGCTGGTCCGATTTGAAAATTTCTTTCAGTGTTGGATAGTCAATTTATCGAGAAAGGCTATAGGCTATATATCATCACGCTAATACTAATAGGAGCGGAGCACCAATGACGAATGTTTCAAAAACGGGAGAAAATTTTCTCGCGTGCAATAGAAGACGCAAACGAGGTTGCGTGGGTCAGCTAGTCTATTGATTAAAATATCCTTTCAATATAGCACTTTCTTCATTAAGCGGCTATTCTATAACAATATTACTGGTATTTAATTCAATTCAGTGTTGTCAAAAAGTAATATTTCAAAAATATTAAGAAGTTTTCCTTTGTTTTCTTTCAATATCTGCTTAAGTGGCATGTTATTCTTTGTAAGCTTGATGCTGTAATTAATATATAAGTAGTTGAAAACCCTTAAATATACTAAAAAGCTTTTCTATGCCAAGTTAAATAGCTAACCTAGATACCTACTATATAGTTAGTAGTTTACGATTCACCGTTTTTTTTTTCTTCCCAATGTATCAAGTAGCATTGCATATACTTTTACTCATAATCAAAAAAATAATTTGAAGAAAAAATAGGTCTACATAATTAAACTGTAAATATTGTTATTTTTTAAGTAATTCTTGTGAAGCTTTGTTACGAATTAAAGCAACGCGTTCTAAGATTTCAATGATTTATTTATAAAAATTACTGAGAGCAACTATGCATATATCATTGATTACAGGCGTTTTAAAGATATTAATTTGCATTCATAATTAAGAAATTAGGAAGGGGTAATATATTGGATTTGATTTGAAACCTTTTTAAAAGGACTGTAATTTGATTTACTATATTATTAATTATGTTCACCTTTGTTAAAAATGGGACTTTTAATAAAAATCAACCTTTTTTTTACTATCTGAATCAAGTACTAAAATATTGTTTGAAACATTGAATTTCTGCATGAGAAAGTATCGTAATAATATATATGTAACAACAAATAACTTAGATTGGCACTGATTAATTGACCTTGCAGTTTTTCATGCATTTAGCATTTCTGCCCCCTCTGGCCAAGTTTACACACTTGGACATTTTACAATCGTAAATTATTAAAGAAAGCTAACAAATATATAGGGATGATGTCTCTCAACGTTAAGTCACGTGGTCAAAACAATATATTAGCCAGTAATACAGTAGAAAAGAGGCGTTAGCGATTGTAGAAAGAAAATTAAAGCGAAACACTTGACAGATAAATCTCGCTTTCCCGCTGTTGGTAGCATAAAATATAGTTTAACTAATCCAGGATACAGGCCTCAATTTATTAGTCTAAAGTTACTATTCTTAACGAAAACCCCCCGTCAGAAGTCACAAGACACCTGCAAGTACCTGAAAAATCATCAGAACTGGATGGTTATGAAGATTTTGTAGTAGTACGGTAGCAAGTAATTACTAGAGCAACAAAAATACTCTTTTTTATTCCTATAATTACGGTATTTAATGTCGTTTAACTTAATTAACTGTCGCATTTTACATTACAAATATGTGGAAGTTTTATAGTACTAACAGACTTGATGTGTTCACGTCATTAGTCTACAACCATGAATCAAATGTGGGTTATAGGAACAAGTTATAACGGAACGATTTTTGCTAATACCTACAAAACATAACCTGTCTTCAGTCACACCTGCTTGGAGTATGTGGCTCAAATAAATAATTAAAACATGTTTTGGGGTTCCATATATCATTATTGATGTATTAAATACTGTATGAAATTATTTTAATCGAGTTAATTGTAACTGTAATATATCGAGTACGTTCAAGGTGGAGCAGCTCTTTTATCGACTGCCAATATTAATTTAGTTGATTTCATTACCGTGGTAGAAAACTATCACAGGTTATGAAATTAATTATCTTTGTTCTGTTAATTTATTATCGCACGGGGCATGTGCCCAAATACGATTACATGAATCATGTTCAAATCGGTGCCATCCGACCTTGAGTTAGAGGAAGCTGACTTACCATTAGATAAATTTATTCAACGGAAATTTAGTTTATAGGTATGCTGTAAAATGGCAACTCTATTAATTTACACACATTTAATTTACATTTACATTTACGGATGGATGCGGGCTGCCCAAGACCGGGATGGTTGGCGCTCCTTGGGGGAGACCTACGTTTAGCAGTGGACGGCAAATGGTTGAATTGATTAATTTACAAATAAAAAACTTACTAATTTGTGGCAATGATAATTGTAGATTATAAAAACATAACTGTTCCCACGTCTAGAACTTTACAAGAATAATGAACACATTAATTAGGTACTTATTTTCTGATTCGTCGTCGTTAGTAAGAAGGACAACATACGTTAAATTCTGGTTGATATTACTAATGAATCGATATAGTATCAACCTTTCTAATAGCCCTAAATAAAAAAACTAGCAATGCCTGTCAACACCAATTTTGAACTAGAATGTATATATAACTCCAATGAGTCAAATAGAATTATATAAATTGTTTTGATACTAGCGACCTCAGCAGAAGATGCACTGTCATGTTTAGATAGTATATATTTATGCATCATAGTGGATTTCAGTGTTTCATTTAATAAGCAAGTTAAACGCAGATAAATCACCGAACCAGTCTCTCATACGTCCATAATGTATTCTGATATGCTGACATGAATGACTTATGCATTTAAAACCATGGTGACTGAATAAAATGTCATAAATTTACTTCATTTTGTTTTTTATAATATGTACAAACAAAATTAACATATCTAAACAGTAAATCTATGGAAATATTTCTTAGGAACCCATATCAAGGACATAATGAGTTCAAAGATAAATAAATATCCATTGAGTATCATCGCTCACTGTTTAAACATTTGTTTTTGTAATTATACACATGTTTCGTCGGAGAAAACGACACACGGCTTTCAATTTGATTTAACTGGTAGATAGAAAGATAGATAGATAGATATTCCTTTGTTTAAATATGGGTCAGCCAAATTGTCTCTACTCCGCCTAATAGTTAGCATCAACAGAATCTAAGAGTCGTGGTCACCATACCTGCGAATGCAGACAATGCAACAATGCTGCATGATCACCCACACCATGGCGGCCTAGTGATGCTTCTGCATCATTGGGACTCCGATCTTGCACTCACCAACGAAGACAACAGCTGGGTAGCACATATGCTGTTATTTTAGGTTGATCTTTGCGAGGGTAGTGTCGCCCCGGTCTAACCGGCCCGTTCGTGCTTAAATCAGCGTAGCTCTAATACCTATATTTGTAGGGTACCAGGGTTTTCAAACAATTTACAGTCTCACAGTTACGTACGAAGGGCGGGCCCTTTAGGGTAACTTTTGGATGAACTTGTTTTATTTTAAGCTGGTTCTAGGTATTTAGGAACCTGTAACAAATAAGATAAAGGCTACTTTAATATTTACTTTAAGTAACACCTTCTTACAATGAATATGGTTGCAACTATTGATGGCGATTAGAAAATGACTTTAAAAAGCGGAGGGGTGTTTATAGAAACTGGTGAAATTGCGTTAAATGGTTAGTTTTGATGGTCAATGATAAATTTAATATCTACCTATTAGGTATTGTTATTAATAATCTTGAGTAGTTGGGGATTAATATCCTATTCAATTAATCCTGAATATCGGTAAGCTAATCAAAAAGGATTGGCTCCAATTTACCCGTTTCATCCTAATACAAAGGTTTAGGAATTATATTGAATTATAACAAAATTTTCAATGTTTAACTAATCTGATTGGAGATTGAAAAAGCTTTGAGTTTAACGATTTAGAAAATTGGTAAAGTAACGTTGTGGTTAAATCATATTGGCATTGTCACATCAATTGAATATTGGGCAAACGAGCAGACGTATGTCGTACGTGATGGTAAGCGATTACCGCCGCCCATGGACACCCGCAACACCAAAGACGTCACAAGTGCGTTGCCGACCATTGGGGGAGAGGGAATGGGGGAGGGCTTCCGGTATCCTCACTCATTAGGTGAAACACAGCGCAAACGTTATTTCACGCCGGTTTTCTGTGAGGCCGAGGTATCACTCCGGTCGAGCCGGCCCATTCATGCCGTAACGTTGCTCTCCCATGGTAAACGGTTTTTTTATGGTATTGGGCAATTAAGACCTTCTTATATCTCACCGCATGGTGTTTAACAACGTCCATAGATACTCGTAGTTGCGACTCACGAATTTAAGTATTGTCAAATGTACGCCCCGCGTATTGTTAATTGTTCACTATTTCATTGATTTCTTCTGTTTTCGCTTAATCTTATTTTTTAGGCAGCGTAAATAAGTATGTAATAACTTTAGTAGTACCTTATAAAATTAGCTATCTGTGAGTGAAAATTGCCGTCAAAATTCAGTCAGTTTAGACGTTCCAGAGATTAGCTGAGGCAAACAGAAAGACAGACAGATTTACAAAAATTTAAAAGAAAATGTTCATGTAAGTACCGTCTAAACGTATATGTGTATTTTGTAAGAAACTTTATTAAAAATTGATATTATTACCAACGTGAGTCTGACTTCAATACGTGGGATTGTATTATCTTGATTCGTGGGATTGGCAAGAATGCCAATCCCACGAATCAAGATAATACTTTTGTAAATTTATTAAATTCACATTTCATGACAGTATTTTTAGGTAGTTATATTAAAAAAATTACCTGTCAGATCATCTTCACACGCCAAAAGATTTCCTTATCTCCGTTCCAGTAGTAAAAATATATATAACTGTTTTTTAAAATAAATTATGTTTATAGTATTTTAGACTGACTTCAAAGTTTACCGGAATATCGAGTTTCTTTTAGATCAGTGTACAATAATTACAGTTTATCTAGTTAATTGATTCATTGCTTATCAAATTCTACTTGATTACTACCATTAGTAACTTTGAGTCATGACGGGTTTATGGATCCAAAAAATAAATTTAATCGAAAAAGTAAACTATTAAGACTAATTTAAGAATATTTTTCACTAGGTTTAAATTTTTTCTATCGAGTCGACCCATTTGTGACAAATTATGACTCTTCGGCTCTTTCATGGTATTTTTTTAAATTAAATAAATATGACAAAAGAAAAGGTCAGCGGGGGAGTCTCTGGAGGTACGGCACATTATGCACTAGGCTTACTGGTGTCCCTAGATAAGACGGAGGCCATCTTGTTCCATCAGTCTCGTCGTGGTCCACCCTCTGCCGCCTCCATCGTTGTCATTTTGTTTAGACTTAGATGAAGTATTCCGGATTGATCCTCGACTACATGGGAGGTGGCTCTTCGACAAGTACTTTCAACTGCTTGATGGTCTACAAAGCTGGTGGGCGCTACTTTTAAGCCACCAGGATAATCATTCACGATGTCGAGGCATGGTTATACTATGTAAGTATAGTAAAAACATGAAGTAATGAGAAGAAAAGATAGGTAGTTCTATCCTATAACTAAATACGACACACAAATAACATTAAAATTAACGATCTCAAACGTTATCTCATAATCTGAACACTACTGAACATAAGTAAACAACACTTTAAAAGATCAAAAATGATTTGTAAATATTTATAACAAAACAATAATGAGTCATAGAGATAATGGCATGCTGTCAGCATTCCCAACACAAGCTGGCGTCCCATACCAAATGATAAGAATTCCCTTTTGTTAGTACAATACGGACACTCGGAACATTTAAACGCTCTGTGAATTTAAGTCGTTTCCAAATTCGAAAGGCAGAATTATTATCTTAAATAATGGCAAAAATGTTCTTAATAGTGATGTGCTTGATGTTTTTGGGTGTTTCAACAAAGTATATCGATAAAAGAAAGTGCCCTGAAGTAAGAGCTGTGCCTCATTTTGATTTACCCCGTGTGAGTACAGATTTATTATTATTATCTTATATTATAAACCAATTTTTGATTTCTGCTTTAATCTAATTCTACTTTTGATATCGACAAAACCTGTCGTTTGTTTGATAATACTATAATTTAGCATAATAGAATTGAGAATGAATTTAGATTAGTACTCTGCAGTGGTTCCTACCCTTCGAGTTTGAGTTCAAATAACGAGTAAAACAGATAACAGTCAGCGCTCAGTAACGATGATAATATAGTCACGATGTAAATAGACGATATATTCTAAATTCGTGAGCTATTAAAGAGTTTTAAAGTAACCTGAATCTAATAAATTTAAGTCCATTTATTCTAATTATTGGTGTATCTATATATAGTGGTAGCGTATGCGACTGCTAAGCTTGAGGTCTCGGGTTCGATTCCCGGGTCGGACCAAATGTTTGTATGATCTGCAAATATTTGTTTCGGAGTTTGGGTGTTTTCTATGTATAAGATGTATGTATTTACAAAAGAAAAGTATGTAAGTATTTATATCAGTTGTTTAGTACCCATAACACAAGCTCTGCTTATCTTGGGACTAGATGGCGTTGTGTGTTAGATGTCCGGAATATTTATTTATTTATCTGTCCTCCTCTTGCTTTCCTTTCAGAGTGATTAATTAGAAAGAGATGAAGATGTGTAAAAGGAAAATGAAGGATTTTTTTGATTCGATCATATTAGTGCTCACAGTGCTAGGCTTGGACATCAGGTGGCAGAGTTCGATGCTTCTATTTGCCTACCTGATTAATTCATATCTCAGAAACATGCAAATTCACTAATTAGCAACCACTGACTTAAGTTGACAACTGTTGTGTTTTATTACGGTATGTATATACAGATAGATTAGTTTTTTTTTCATAAACGTTTTAAATATTAACAGAGTTGGCATTTATGTCAATCGTTTTTGATATCAACATGTTGAATTAAATCACAACAGAGTGGGTCATTCGACTAGTTAGCGCTGTTCATAAAACATGTTTGGTCGCGGTGACACGATTTTATGTACTGACGTTTATCACAATAAAAGTCTATAGTACTAAAAGGTACTTCAATGGTTATCAAATAGTTTCTTAAGCTTGATTTATAGTGCGCACGTAGCAGTAGCCAGTGTCTGTCAGAAAGTCACTAACATATTACGAGGATTTTATCGCCTTAAAAATTTTCTACCAATAAAAATAAAGACGATGCTTGTGCAAACTTTAATTTTTCCGCTTATCGACTATGGTGATGTGTGTTATCTCGACCAGAATGCAGATCTGCTCAATAAATTAGACCGGCTTCTCAACAATTGCATTCGATTTGTTTTCAACCTGCGAAAGTATGATCATATTTCTGTCTACCGTACACAACTGTCATGGTTACCCATAAGACAACGCCGTAGTTTAAGGGCTCTGTCTATGTTGTACGCCCTTCTCCAATCACCGAACTCACCTACTTACTTAACATCCCAGCTCCAATATCTCTGCTCTAACCATGACAGGAATCTTCGGTCTTCTAATAATCTTCTCCTTCTTTGTCCTGCACACATTTCCAGCACAGTCCATTCCTCTTTCCTTGTTCGAGCTGTCACTCTGTGGAACGCACTCCCACTAGAAATCAGGACGGCTACTAGCCGATTATCTTTTAAATTCAAAGTACGTAAGCACTTTAGGGACCTGCTGACGGAGGCATCAGAATAACACTTAAAAGTGTCTATTATATATGTAATATATATATTATATATATATTTACTTTTATTTATTTTTTATATTTATATTGTATATGTATAAATTATATTCAATGTATGTATATCTAGCACCTATTTATCTGTATGAATCATTGTATTTCATAAAATAATTTTATTTAGTCTCTCGTGTCGTATAAACACACACCTGCCACAAATAACTTCGCAACACCCAAGGTTTGTCTGGAAGAAAATGCCTGTGGCATTAAGTCCGCCTTGTGCAACATGTTTGCAGGAAGTTTTAATAAATAAATAAATAAATAAATAAATAAGAAACTGAAGCCATTTTTTTAAATATGTGTGAGTGACTGAAGTGTTGCCCCTATTTAAAAAATGTCCGTTGAAATTGCATTAAAATAAGAAATATGCAAAAATAAATCTGTTTGTTTCTTATAATTTACAATTAGATTGTACATACTTAACACAATAAAAGTACATACTTATACGATACACACGAAAAGTAGCGTAGTTTGTTGCATGTGTGTGCGTTAATACGTATTTTACTTAGAAGTAGCTGAGTTTTTTGGCTTCAGTGGGAACAAAGGCCGTGCGTTATCTATTTTTTTATTTGATATGAGATGTCACTGTAAGATTGCAAAAACTGTTAGATTATAATCTATCCAGAGGGTTGTAAAATAACGCAAAATTGTCAACATGACATATTGTTTACAATATAATGTACTATTTTCTTTAGATTATAATATATCGAAGTAAAACAATTAAATCACAATCGGTCGCGTGTCTAATTGTCGACTGTCCGGGTCGGTCTTACAGGCCAGGCCACACACAGAACATAGAGTTAGGTTACATTAGAACTTCTTTGATTAATCACAAATTCATTTTACTACCATAATAATTTTATGTAATTAATTCTAAAACTGTGAGGTATTTTCAGCATGCAATCAGTCACAAAAAACTGCTTACGTACGTACGTAAGATTGATGCTCTGCTAACTTGTGCCATAACATTAGGATCGAATATTAACTCTCTGTTCTTATCCAGTCTTTAAATAAGTATATCTTTATTTTATATATATATATGTACTCACGCGTGTATCGCGGTGTACATATTCGTGGGCGGCAGCGACGGAAACGAGTCCGTGATAAAAAGAACGCCCCTTGTTACTAAAATCATTAAAATTATTGTTACTTAATGCTGCGTTTATGCATAATGTTTTCATTTCAATTAACATCAATAAAAATGTATATTCCATGCGATTATTATAATCTCAGTAATCCATCATTGTTTCTGTCAGTTTCTTTTATTCAATTCAACCATATGCCGTCCACTGCTGAACGTAGGTCTCCCCCAAGGAGCGCCAACTATCCCGGCCTTGAGCAGTCCACATCCATCAATTACCAGCCACTTTTTTTAAATTGCCAGTTTTATATTCAGCGAAATCACTCATTATTTTCAATTTTCCAGACCACGCCATTCGGATCGAATTTATTCTAAAAATATACAAATTACACTAACAGAAAAAAGTTAAATAAACTATAATAATAATAAATAATTAATTAATATTTAGACATCTAACACACAACGCCATCTAGTCCCAAGCTAAGCAGAGCTTGTGTTATGGGTACTAGACAACTGATATAATTATATATATATACTTTTTTTTGTAAATACATACATATTATACATAGAAAACACCCAAACTCCGAAACAAATATTTGTAGATTACACAAACATTTAGTCCGACCCAGGATTTGAACCCGAGACCTCAAGCACAGCAGTCGCTTTCACTACCACTGCGCCACCGAGTCAGTTATTACTATAACCCGACTATGTTAAAAGTTTTGGGAAAATTTAAAAAGCCTATGTCACCCAGGCCATTAAACTACTGCTGCCAACAATGTTCCCAAAAAATTTATGTAAACACACACACACACACATATCCATTACCAACAAAATAGCCACATCTACTTCAAAAATACTTTCCTTCTCCTTTAGTCGAACCCATGTCATAAAGTTATCAGTCGCTGCCAGGTGATCAATTCTCCCGATAACACACCGAAAAACTCAAAGATCTCGTATTAACTACCGCTTCATCTCATTCAAGTTCATTATAACCGTATCAAATTACGAAGATGACTGGTACTTACAGATCAATATATTCCTGTCGGATTATTTACAAGTGTTTCTTGACACTTCAATAGTAATCATTTGCATATCTTACACAAAACGACATGATGCGAAAGTCTTCTTTTGATGACTCAATGTTAGCCATCATTTCACTTTCTATTTGCAAAGGGTAATATTTTCTAATGAATTCATAACGTACTTTGTGTAATAGGTAATTCAGTGCTTAAAATATTCTGTAGCTTTCACGTCGCTTAAGTTGGGATGGGCAGTTTTTTGGACGGCGTACCTACCACGCCCACTCACTAAAAGTAATGTTTATCTGTGTGGTACGCTTTCACGGCCAAACCGCTGAGCCAATTTGAATGGACCTTGGAGAAGGACATAGGCTTCTTTTAATCGCAATAATTGCAGGTGGATAACATATACACAGGCGGAGCTGCGAGCAATAGCTAATACCAAGATTCAACTAAATTAACGTGTAGTTTAACAGCTAAGTAAATACCATAAATAAAATATTGCTTAGTGTCAATTATTGTCTACGAAATATTCTTTATTTCATCTAGCTTTAGTGTAATAATTAAGTTTAAAGATTAATAAAAATAATAACGTTTACAAACCAATATGTATTGTATTCTTGTTTTAGTATAAATGATTAACTATCTGTTAATATGGCTATAACAGGCGTATTACAAATATTTAAGGTACATCCGTTGTGATTAAGACATTCGTATCATCTTCCACATCCGCAACAATTTTGCAGATACCAACATGTTGACGTAAAATACAAATGGGTGAGGCCAAGGAATTCTGACGGCGCGGTTGGCCTAGCGGTCTAAGCCATAGCCACGCCACTTTCTACTGCGCTGTGTTGTGGGCTTAAACCCCACATAGGACAACACTTTGTGTAATCCACAAATGTTTATTTTGAGTCTTCTTTTTGTCCGTTTCACGTATGTTTGTAAATTCTCACGCGACGGGAAGGATACTAATGCGGGAGTTGCATTGGAAAAAAATACTAAGTTTTTTTTAACGTAATGTAAACGCATTTAATACCACCTAATAATGGTCAATGATGTACTCTATTTGCTTCTTTGTATCTGGTTTACATATGGGTATCGTGAAATATGCACAGAGACTTCAAATTTCAAATTACTTAATTAATACCATATGTACGTTGATTGGCATGTCTTTATTTGTTTGTAGATTTATTTTAATAGAGTATTATAAAACAAGTGACATGTTACGGTTGAAAAAACTGCCTGAGAGCTAAGAGTGGTCAGTTAGTGGTTGGTTCCCGGGTCGGACTGCAGTTGGATTTTTCTTACAAGATATTCTTAATATCAGCCCGGAGTACAGAAGATGCGTTATTTCCCGCCCGTGCCTCGGAGAGCACGTTAAGCCGTCGGTCGCGGTTGTCATGAACATCCATGGCAAACGTTATTGGGAAGACAGTTCCCTTAAATTTATTGACAACTAGTTCAACCTGGAAGGAGGGTAGAAAAACTGATATTCAGATAAAACTGGTTGAACTAGTAGCCGACCCCAAATACTTTTGAGAAGAATAAGGACTAAGAAGGAAGAAATGTTACAGTTGAAAGGTCCACATACATTACATAATTAAATTGATACGATTATTTCAAGTATTACTTATATTTTCCTCTCACCTTATTTTGTTTCTAGCAGGTAATCACGTGTTAAATACGTTGACTCATAAAAATCTCTTAAAACTCTAATCCTATCATAGTATAAACCTGGCCTATAACTGGCGTCTCATCTAACATGACATTTATTGAAAGGAATTGGAGATTGTTTCAGAGCATATAAACCAAATATTATCCTTTACAAATAGAAAGTGAAATGCGTAGGTAATACGAAGTCATTAAATATCAGCTTTAGCGTCATGTTACTTTGTGTAAGATATGCAAATTACTACCATTGAAGTGTCAAGATACACTTGTAAATGATCAGACATAAATGTATTAATGTAAGAAGCAGTAATCTTTGTTATTTGATGTGGATATTATAAACTTGTGTGATCGTTTGACGAGTCGGAAGCTAGCTCGATTTTTTTGTGTGCGTTTGTGTGTGTGTGTGTGTGTGTGTGTGTGTGTGTGTCTTTAAAAATATACTTGGCTACAAAAAAATCAAATGATTATAAATGTAATGCAAGAAAAAAATAACATAGCTGCGGTAAGTGAAACCTGGCTGTATTCTACTACTGATTTTAAATTAAAGAACTACTGTACCATTAGCGTGGAAAGAGTAAAAAAAAATGTATATAATATATATAGACTAGATTTAATCATTGTTTTATAAATGTTGTTGATTTAATGGAGTGGCTTAGTCATAGTCGTAGAGGGACTAAATCGCCTTTAATAAAGAAAAAAAAGTACCGCAAAACGATGTTGCACAGCTTCCGTGTGTGGTCACTCTAGCTTTTTGTTTGTAATTTTGTTAATCGTTTTGAGTATCTACTTTAGCTGATATTACTGTGTTTGTACCATTGGTGGCCTTATCGCGGCGCAATAATTCTGATGGTTCCGCCATAATGAAGAACATAAATTCAGTTATATACTGGAAAATACCGTCAATAAATCAATGATTAAATTAAAAAGTTTTTTTAAAACAAGCTTTTATTACTACATAATAAAACAAAAGCTTAAGCTCTTTCATTTGATACCAATATTGGGTGCGTTGGTCACAAGTATGTACGTCGCCATTTTGTTACGGCGGCCATTTTGGGTTACTAATAATACCGATTAAATTTGTTTGCAATGACATCAGAACTAAAGGTATAATTCAAATTTAAACTCATTCGGAAATCGGGAAGTGGAAAAAATTTAAGTTGCAAGATTTTATTACAGACAAACATCGGGACTGGTGAAACTACTCGTAAATAAAAGTTAGTATAAGTCGCTACTTAAATCGTTTGTAACACAATTTAAAAGAAAACAAAGCCCTCTAAACTTTAATATTCAATACTCAATTTTAATATCTGTATCTGTTTAAATTACTATTTTTCATTATTAAAATGACTTCATAAAACATATCCGCAATTCTATTTATTAAAAAACCTTACTATCCACCCCTTTATTTGTGTCGCTTATACTGATCGGATCTAAAGCATTATCTCATGTATGTACGGTGAAAGTTATAATAGGGGCCTATAAAACTAATTTATAGTTTTTAAACCTACGCCTACAGCAGAATGTGTGGTTATGATATAATTGGATACTAACTACAACTCAGAGACACATACACTTTTTAATCATTTATATGCTTCACTTATCTAACTTACTAAATATATAGATACTTTAAATACACCAAGTAAATAAGCATCACATCCTACTAATATTATAACGCGAAAGGTTGGAATGATGGATGTTTGTTACTCTTTCACGCAAAAACTACTGAATGGATTTTGATGAAACTTTACAATAACATAGCTTATACATCAGGATACATATAGGCTACAATTTATAAAGATGTAATTTCGCCTGGCGGCGTTGCCTGTGGTTATTGTCGTACCGCGGTTTGCACCGCGGTGTTCAGCTTGTCTGAAATAAAACACAGTAGGTTTGCGTGTTAATAATTTAATCATTATACATGCATTACAACTGAATGTAAGTAGATAATTAAGCACCTTGAATGATTTCCATGTTTAATCCTCAACCTTCCAACCAAACCTTCAACGGTTTCACCGAGTGTTTTTTTTATTGGTACGTTAACTTGTGAACCATTTCAATGAACTGAAATTCAGGTAGCAACAGCTTGCATACTATTTTTACTTTCATATAATACTAACACTATTGTATCTGAAGATCTAACTTTTAAAAGAGTGGCTCATAAGGCTCTACGCATGTTGAAATCTGAAAGTTATGGATCAATACAAGCAGGCAGTAGTTTGGTGTTTTCACCTAATTTACCTTGACAATCCAGTACATGCTGTGGCATCTGTTTGTGTAGAACTACGATTTTTAACTGTAGCTTCAGTTTAACGTCAAAAATGTCACTTATGCCCGGTTCCTATATTTAACGAATCGTCATCGTGTAAAAATTTTCTACAACCGACTACGAGTCGTAAATACCTTTCCTCAATTTATTTTTATAGGAACGATTTTAGCTTACGCCCCGTATAATTTACTACTATTCGTACCTAGAACGGATCGTTTTTCAAATATAGGAACTGGGCATTAGTGTCTTAATTGAACAAATGATTTTGAATTTGAATAACTAGCTCAGAAGCCTTTGTCTGTTTCTGAATATGGCAAAACATGTTGTACTGAATGCTGATAAACATACAATTACGTCATTAAAGACATGCAAATTCTATATATATATATATATATATAAATTTCGACACAATAAATTATTTTCCTTACTAAACAATAACATGTGCATGTACAAATCTCTTTTATTTTTTCGCATACTGAACCTACTTATATACTAAAGTGTTTTAAGTTTTAAACAGTCCAGTAATTTCTCTTAACTACCGTGGGAGAGCCACGCTTCGGCATGAAAGGGTCGACTCGACCGGAGTGATACCACGGCGTCATAGAAAACCGCAGTGAAACATCGTCAGCGCTGTGTTTCACCGTGTGAGTGAGGATACCGTAGGCCTATATCCCAACCCCTACCCCCCATCACTCAAAGGCCGACATCGCACTTGTGACACCTTTGGTGTTCCGGGTGTCCATAGGCAGCGGTAATGGCTTACCATCAGGCGATATGTCTGATCATTTGCCACTATACCATGAAAAAACAGTCACCCCAATTCCTAGTTACTTACGAATTTATAATATTAAGTATGGATTAATAGTTCTTTTAAATAATTGTATATCAGTTCCGACTCTGACTCAAAACTAACAATCGTTATAGACACAAGAATATGTACCTAATCATTAATGTTTAGTGAATCTATAGTTCGATAAGTAGTTTTATTTGTATGTTTCCTAATGAGTTATGCAAAACTTTCAGTTTCGAATACGTCTACTCAGAAGGATCTCAAATCTTAAAAGATAAAGAAGTAAAAACTTAGTATTCTGTCCACCAAAGTAACAGAATCTTAACAAAAAATAGGATATTTCATTGATATTTGTTCCAAAAAAGGAATAGATGCGACTCGAGCTGTAAAAAACAGTGTGACATTTATGGATCTAATAGAATATCAATGAGAGGTGTACAAAGTATGTCCAAGCGTTTCCAGTCATAGAATTTTATATCAAAGATGTAATCAACTCTTGTTGTATAGGAATAAATGCAATGTTATCTTTGGAAAAGTTGACCAACATTGTCATATTAGTAGATAATAGGTATTTAATGATCGCTTAATCAGTCTCATTAGAGAGAGAGAGAGAGAATAGAGAGTAGATTGCACATTTGCGTACGCCTTCAGAGGCACAGGCGTGTTTGTTATGTATTTGCAGTATCAGTTGTCTAGTACCCATAACACAAGCTCTGCTTAGCTTGGGACTAGATGGCGTTGTGTGTTAGATGTCCCAAATATTTATTTATTTATTTATTTAACTACGATAGATTTGTTGTCATTTATTGAAGAGTTCCAAGTGTTACTGAAGAACATCATGAGAACGTGACCAAAATATCAAAGACCACCTCGAAATACTATAATGCTCTTCTAAATTAATCACCGTAGCTACGCAGTTTTTATGTTCATTTCGTACGTCTACAAAATAGATACATCATTGAATGGTCTTACTGCAGATACTAATTAAAGACATTTTAACTGGTAACTTAAAAGCTACTACTCGTATTGACAAAAGTATTTTAGAAATAAGAATCATCGAAATCGGTACACCTTGTAAGAATTTATGAGGGATTGAGGAGACACACAAAAAAAGAATGAATAATGAATTATTTACTTAAAAAAAACCGACTGCGTCATTATCTGACAACTTTAGTACATTCAGGCTGTATTTTTTATATTTTTTTGTTTTTTTGTTAATTTTCATGTACTTAGTGTCACTCCCACAACTAAGACGGTTCTATTGACACCACTCACATAAAAGTTTAGGCTCTAGGGCGTGCCAAAGAAATATACATACATACAACCCCCCTTATTTCGCAATCGCGTAAATACATTTGAATTGAGAACCTCCTCCTGAAATCAATTAGGAAAACTTTTTTTTTAACTCCTAACAGAGAACTTACTGCAAGCCACGTAGCATGAAGATCAAAGTATATAAAGCATAGGCGCTTATCAAATATAAACTACATTTTATAGAACTGAACCTTAAAATTACTGAAATAAAATTGAAGTTCTGTTGCAGATGCTGGGAGACTGGTTCGTTGTGGAATATTATGCGAGTGCTGAAGAGGCCCTCTCATACAGTTGTATGAAAGCAGTTTTTACCCAGGATGATCACGTTGCAGGGGCAGGTTTGTATTATTTACTTTGCATTTCGAAACAAGTTTGTGTGTAATTTTACCATATTACGAAATAATACTATTGCTAACATTTAAAAGTAAATATTAGGTGCTTACATATAAAATTGTTGTTTTTAAGGGAGGAATATAAAGTAGTTTTTTTTTCAGAATATATATTTAATTAATCAAAGTATGTTCCATTGTTATCATGGGGGCGAGAATCAATAAACTCTCTGAAGGCGGTTTGAACTGCCACATCGGATACAATTTTTTTAACCGTGGGAGAGCTATGCTTCGGCATGAATGGGTCGGCTCGACCGGAGTGATACCACGGCCTCACAGAAAACCGTGAAATAGCGTTTGCACTGTGTTTCACCGAGTGAGTGAGAATACCGGAGGCCCATACCCCAACCCCTCCCCCCATCCCCTTTCCCATTCCCCCAAAGGTCAGCAACGCACTTGTGACGCCTTTGGTGTTGCGGGTGTCCATGGGCGGCGGTAATCGCTTACCATTAGGTGATACGTCTGCCCGTTTGCCCACTATTATTGTATAAAAAATAATAATAATAATTTTCACCCGACTTAAAATCCCTTCATTAATGTGCCGATTGAGCAATGTAACGCAGTATTCGACGCGTGTTTGATGGTACGCTTCACTCAAAGCATGAGGTTCAAGCTTTTCAGGGTTTCGTACCTCAAAAAGAAACAACAGAACCTTTATAGGATAACTTTGTTGTCCGTCCGTCTGTTAAGACCCTTTTTCTCAGGAACTGTGAAAAAATCAAACTTTTAAGCCAACGCAATTACAGCAACCGTATACGGTTATTGTTAACACTATTTGTTATACCATGGAAGCACAGAAATACTTTTGTCATGAAATCGAATTAATCAATGGTGTAAATGTATCATTATAAAAAAAATACCTCCATTAGTATGTGTACGAACAACTCCATCTTTTGTAAATGTGGTAATATGCCGAAAACGAATTGACTTAATCCGCCGACTTAATGTCATACTGTTTTTAAAACATGAAGTATCCAAGAGCTGTTCTTGTATATCATATATTCTGACTTATATAGCTATCTAAACTAAACGCTTGTAGAGTGACGTAATAAGCCCTCGAGAGTCCGTTATTTCGTTTGTAGAATTTAGATTCAAGATAAACAAAAATAATGTTATGCTGTAATGCGATATGCAAATGTTTTATAGGTATTCATTCTACGAATTCAAAAAAAAACCGTGACCTAATTCATATCAGGAACCGACGCATCTATTGTATGCAAAAAAATATAAAAAACGTGATGTTAAACAATAAATCATAGTTACTGTCGTATACATTTATGTCAAAATGCTAAGGACAAGTCGTCATTTTATAAATAATGTTTATTTTTAAGTTTTTTTTTTTTTTGCTTCAAACTAAAATTCTATGAAAGCTAGATTGACTGATAGAATACTTCTATACAATATAATACGTTTCTTGTAAATATACACATTCTATACATAGAATTCATCAAACTCCTCAAATTTAGTCTGACCTGGGAATCGAACCCGAGACCTCATTCAGAGCAGTCGCGTACGTAGCGTACTGCGCACTGCGCATTAGAAAGAAAATAGTGAGGTATTACCGCTACTCACATCTGTAATTCTTGAGTCACAAGCGTTTCTGTCACTTGACTAAACAGATTTATAATCTTGAATATGGTTTATAGAATAAAAGCTGTAAAAAACCCATTAAATGTATACATATACAATTATAAATAGCAGAATTACTTAAAACCTAGACTTTGAAACCAGTAATATTACACGTTTAAGAAATCTCTAACACACTGAAAAGTGAACCCTTATTAAATGTGCGATTTTTCCCGAAATTTTCTGCCACGCACAGGAAAACTGTGGAATGAGCTGTCGCCTGCGGTGTTCCCGGACCAATACGACCTTCAAACCTTCAAGAAAAGAGCGTCCTCCTTCCACTTGTGACGCCTCTGGTGTTGCGGGTGTCCATGGGCGGCGGTAATAGCTTACCAACAGTTGATACGTCTGCTCGTTTGCCCCCTATATAATAATAAAAAAAATAAAAAATACGATTTTAAAGTATGTATAAGTATTTACAAGCATGAGAATAAAATAAATCTATTAGCTAGCTGTGTGTCACCTAAAACAACTTTGTGTATCTAAACTAATGTATCTACGTCATTTACATCTGTTTCTTATTTACTGAAAACAATGAATAAATGAATACATTTTCTTTCAAATTTATTCTCTCTATATCTAGCAAAATCAGTCTCAAGGCTTCGTTATTTTTTTGTTAAGTGGAACCATCATTTTAGTTGTAATGAAAATTTCCCTGTTTACATTTTTCTCATTACGATTACGTTTCTGTAATTTGAAACTAAGTGGTTATATTACAGTAAAATTAAGTACGGGGTCATAATATTAGACTTTTGAAGGTTCTCAAGACTGTCTTGCGACTAAAGATTGAGTTTCTTTTTTTATTTTACGTATTCTACTTTTCGTAATAACTATTTACATTATTTGCCAAAAGAACAATTCAGAATTTACCAAATTACAAGAATACATTTACTTTTTGAGGAAAATAATTCAGGTAATTCATTGCGAAGAGATTGCTAGGAAACAATATACTTTAATACTAAAGTACTTACGTAGGTATATTAAAGAAATACATAAAATTGCTTTCCAAGCAATTATTCATTAGAAAAAGTCTTATAGATGTGCTCATCATGTTTTTTGTGTGTAATGTAAGTACATTAATCATTCATTATAATATTTCAATATTAGAGTAATATATAAGTAGTATACTAATTTAACTAATACAGTCAAATCTATAGACACCGCCGATGTTCATGAATGAGGTATTAAGGCGCTACTATGGAGTAGACAAACATGCATACATATACCGCCAAATCTGTTACCCTTCCTTTTGGCTTCGCCTTAGTCGGGTAAAATTACTGGGAACTGAAATACTATATTTGAAATTCAGTGTCACGATGTTTACTTAACTAAACATAAATACATAATAATAAAATAATAATAAATAATTCGGACATCTAACACACAACGCCATCTAGTCCCAAGCTAAGCAGAGCTTGTATTATGGCTAGTACCCATACCCAACTGACATTAATACTTAAAAATTTTTTTGTAAATACATACACATTATACATAGAAAACACCGAAATTCTAAAAAAAATATTCGCAATTAATACGAATATTTGTTCCGACCCGGGAATCGAACCCAAGACCTCAAGCACAGCAGTCGCATACGGTTCTACTGCGCCACTGAGGCAGTTACGCCACATATTAATAAGGTTAAAATTATAATCTGCCTTTTCTTTTTGTGTTACAAGGATAAAATAAAAGATAGTGAACGAAATTCAATTCCACAAACACAAACAGAAAAATTCACCACTAAATCCCACAAAAATAGAAAAATAGGTAAGCAAAAGTGTTGTTAAAATAAAAGACAACTTGACTAATACTTGCAGATTTCAGATACAAAAATAATATATGTTACTTACCTACTTACTTAAACAAAGATTCGTTAAAGTTGGAAACTCGCTAACAAGATATAAAAAGTTTTACATGATCTTCTACAAAAAAATTTAACTACGCATCGAATAATAAACCTTCTCCTATTTGTTTTACGTCCGGTAATAGAGGAAGTATTATATACTTGCCACTTTTTATTGCTTTCGCGCACGCACAGCTAAGAAATCCAAAAGTTTCATCATAATCGGATGAATGGCATACATTTTTCCTGCACAAATTATATTAATTCTTCCTCTTACTTCATATCAAGTGATTTGAATTGTTAATCATATCCTTTTGCGTGGGTTCTTATCACAATACTTCTATATATTTAACTAGCTGATCCACGCAACCTCGTTTGCGTCTTATATGGCCCGTAGCATGAAAATTTTCGCAAAATAAGTAACTTTTCTGGTTGATTTTTACACCTCGTGCCCGAAAGACCCAAATATCTTACGGAACCCTATTTTTCCCAAAATAAAATATAGCCTATGTTACTCGTGGATAATGTAGCTTTCGAATGGTGAAAGAATTTTTAAAATAGGTCCAGTAGTTTTTGAGCCTATTCATTACAAACAAACATACAAACAAAGTTTTCCTCTTTATAATATTAATATTATATTAGTGTAGAAAATGTTATGTTGGTTTCTGTACGCTTCAAAAACTCAAAAAGTTCTGCACCGATCGAGCTGAAATTTTAGAATGATATATAGTCCGCGACCGCGAAAAAACACGAAAAAACCGATATAAACGCGGGCGGATCCGCGGGCAACAGCTAGTACATTATAAATAGTACATATCAGATGTAAAATTCATGTTCTTATATAGTAATCTAGTCTTTTGCTCATTTTCTTGATAGAATTTGTGCCAACTTGATTGGAGTCGGGTTTAAGTCTCTATTTTTTATGTAGAGTGACTACCATTGGACCGAGTGTGATGATGTAGTGTTGGAATTTGTCGGACTTAGGTAAGGATTGCCCCAGATATTCGTATTACAATCAGGACCAACGCAACGGCTTAACGTACTCTCTGAGGTACTGGCACCAGATGCAATACGTTAAAACGAAAAGCGCTAATAAACGTGTAATTTGTTTTTCAGATGGTTCCGTGGAATGGACACCAGGTGTAACGATGAACTTTACCTACCGCTTTGCTGACGACCCTCTTGGTGAAAATCTACTAGGCAATATAACTTGGAGAGTGGACCTGAACGAGCCAGCTCACTGGACTCATGCTGAGAAAACATGTAATATATTATAGTCGTTAAAATATAATCTTCGTCTTCATAGCCTTATCCCAAGATTATTTGGAGTCAGCTACTAGTTCCACCGGTTTTACCTGAATATCAGTTTTTCCACGAAGCGACCGGCATCAGACCTCCGTAACCCTAAAGGTTTACTGAATTCGAAGGTTGAAACTAGAATCAGTATATTTGAGGGCACTGAACTTCTCAATAACAATTACCATAGATGTTCATGGCAACCGGGATCGACGACTTAACGTGCTCTCTGAGGCACGGGCGGGTATCACCGCCATTTTCCAAACTTCGGGCAGGTTAATAAGAATTTCATATACGAAAAAGTGATGTCACTTTGGCCCGACTCGGGAATCGAACGCGAGACTTTTTGACTGGCAGTTAGCTGCAGTCGCTAGCCACCAAATCAACTAAGCAGTCTGCTAGGCTTATGCCTCTCCTGACACAAACATACATTATAATATTATTTCTTATTACAGATGACGGTATCTACAACACATATGTACTAGACACGGAGTACAAGACGTGGTCGCTTTTACTGCACTGTGCTGAACAGACAGAGGGAACGAGATACCTTAGTGCCTTTGTTTTGTCAAGGAAGACTTCATTGCCGAAAAATGTCATGGCATACTTAAGAGACAAACTACCAAGGTAAGTAAAGTTTTTTTATGAGAAAGTTTTCTTGGTACATTTCCCCAAACAGTATTTTGAGAGAGCTTAGTGTCCAGAGCTGCAATAAAAATTTCTACTTAATTACTTTTTCAGATACGATGTTGACATCAACTACGTGTTTCCCATATCTCACAAGGGTTGTTCATCGAAGCCTGCTAGACACGACTACACGCCAATTCTGGTCGAAGTTGGGAGTAGAGTTCCCAAGAAGCCTGGAGTTAGTTATAAAGTGGCATTTGGTCATTGATTTGTAATGATTTCACTTTTTTTTTAATATAGAAATGAACTTAATCAAGTTATGTACTGTAAAGCTAATAAAGACAATATTGTCTTATAATGTATTTGTTTCTTTTACCAAAACCCATATAGAGTTAAGTTTTGAGATCCATTTTGATGATCATCATGATACGTTAAGATAGTTACTATTTTAACAAATAAGACTTTTTTAGTATCAACTAAAAAAACGTTTCTGACAAACTTTTCACTTACTAAATTTTATCGTTAATTAGTTTAGATTATATTTAGTTTCACCTGTCCAGATGTGGGTCTGTAATCAAATCTTGTATGTTAAGTTGATGCACTTCCCGATTTTCATTCTGAAGACAATGCAATTATATATAATCGGTATTAATATTAATCTAAAATGGCCGACGTAACAAAATGGCGTCGTACATTTTTCTGAACCACCCACAATTTTTTTTTCTCAGCAAGTAATAGAAGCTTGATTAAAAAAAAGCCTTTTTAAATTAATCACGTGTTGTTTGTTATTATATAAACCTTTAAAGACTTAATTAATTCTAAGGTTGTATATAATTGTTGTTTTAAAATTTGCCATAGCATTTATTAGGCTTTATATATCTAATCTATTTAAATAATAATACCCTACAACGAGCAATTCTTATGTATATATATAAATATATAACCTGAATCTCAAAAACGCCTTCAACGATTTTCATGAAATTTTGTATGTAGAGGGTTTTGGGGGCGATAAATCTAGCTAGGATTAATTTCTAGAAAATTTACTAATAAACAATACCATCATCCAGGTACTACTACTTAAACCGTCGTGATTAAAACAATAATTGTTTAAGTAGTGTTCTGGTCAACGATATAAAATAAACTGCCTCGTTGGTCTAAGATGAATTTGTTATAAAAATACTATGTATAACCATAAGACAATTTCTACATTTAATTTCACCTAAATTGTTCAGGTCATCCAGGTACTTGGAATAAAAGTAACTGAATTCAGGTTATTAATTACCGTACGGTGATATTAAAAATATACTAAAAAAAATATTTTCAATTTTACATTGATAATCACTCCTTGTAAATATGTTTCTATTTGTTTTACCCAATGTCTCTACTGAATTGCATCGACTTTGATTACGGCTGCCGGAAATAAAAGGCCCGCTACACCGAATGTTTTTTTTACCACTGGTGCAATATGCCGTTGCCACAATAGTACAAAACCATTCTGATTAATAGGAAACTGTTTACTGAAGACAGTTGAAAACTACTTGTAAGTTTTTCAGAAAGAATATGATTTTACTCATAATTATTTAAACTTTAAATTCTTATTTCGATATTGGGGAGAAAATGTTATAATTTATATTAGTTTAAATACAAATGCTGCATTTAGACAGTCTACTTCTAACAGACACCGAGTCCACACAAACATAATTAAGTACTTGTCAATTATGCCTATTAGTTAATTAAATTTATTTGGTGAAGAATAATATCATATCGAGAGTCATTATTTCGAAAGGACTATAACATGAGAGTAGAATAACTAGCAGTTTTTACAAGATGTGTGAAAAATGTGCTAATAAGCATAAAATGTACCTGTAGAGAAGAGAATTTACACATATCTATAATTATTATCTTTGCATTCATGTTTCCCGCCCGCTCGGAGAGCACGTTAAACCATCGGTCCCGTCATCGGTCATGAATATCTACGGGAATCGTTATTGGAAAGTCAGTGCCCTCATATGTACTGACAACTAGTTCAATCTTCAAATTCAGTTCACCCTCAGGGTTACGGAGGTTCGATGCCAGTCACTTCGTGACAAACTGATATTCAGGTAAAATGGTTGAACAAGTAGCCAACCCCAAATAATCTTGGGAATAATAACAGCTAGGAAGGTAATGATATAGTCTATACATATTCATTTAATTCTTTTCTATATTTATCGTAAAATTCTATAGCACAATTGAATCAAGAGCCTATAAAAATACTTTCCTTCAAGTACTTCGTCCTCTAAGTCCGTCCTTATTATTTCTTAGTACAATCATTAGAAAAGTATACAAAGGATTTAGTATAATAGGAAAATTGGGGCTATTCTTCCGTTCAAAGTTTTCATTCTCCTAACCCATATTAATATATTAATATTGCTGACTCACATTGCATAACAAGACACTAATGGATATAGCACTTACGGTGATGATACAATTAGCTGTCGTCAATAACGCGTGTACAATATATACCTTCATATTCTCGGCTCTAGTTACGTTTATTTTAATTTTTAATAATAATAATATCCTTACACATCCAACACGCGACTGTCTAAACCCAAGCTAAGCAAAGTCGGTACGATAGTATGTCTCTATTCTCTGTTTTACAGAAGGCAGTCCTCCTTGACACGGCACGTATAGTGAGGAGGTTCCTGTCTTTGGAGCTCTAACCATCGGTTTCTTGGTTCCTATACCCGAACTCGGTGGATTACAATTTTTTATATTTTTAAATGTAAATAATATCTAATCATGTCTTCTTCTTGTCTTCATGTCTCATAATAATAATATCGTCACAGATCTCACATACGGCTGCCTGAACTCAAACTAGGTAAAGCGTGTACTATGATTACTAGACTACTGATAAACATAGGTACTTAAATAATTCTAAATACATATATACTATAGATAAATTACACCCATACAGATCATATGATAGTGTTCACCACACATAAATGTGTCCTACGTAGGAATCGACCTACATCGTCTGGCATAGCAGTTAAGATTATTAACCACTCCACCAACAGGTCCGACATTAATTAACGTTTTCCATCGTCGCAACTCTCATGGCATTATTTATATCATAGGTTCTATAGGAAGAATAAAAAGACTTATTTAAACGGCCGCACGGCTTAAGCCCAGACTTTTGCGGATGAGTTTAGGTTCCATTCAACTAGAGATGCAAAATATCCGAAGCAACAAGAAAGCCGAAGCAAATAAATTCTTACATAAATCTCGTAATTTACACTCAAACATGTTCTATGAACGGACATCGTATATTCGACCTCTCCGATGCCGTAGTCGTAGACTAAAGTACATGTGAGATAACACAGGTTTCTGTAATTATTAACGTTGAAGTAGGAATAAAACCATTTTAATAGTTTCGCAGACCGATAAATACAAAGTCATTTGAGTAGGTATTCTTCTAAAGAACTGATAGGGCATGCACATTGTTCCATGGTGTAATTATTAGTATGCAGCTCAGTTGTTGTCTGAACACATACGATAATAACAGACATTCTTATATCCATATATTATAGTTATGACATTCAAACTTGACCGTGTCTAATGTAAAAAATTCTCTGTGTGGAACATATTGTCAAGCTTTGTAAAATTAGAATATTAAGTAACCATAGATAGGAAAAATATACAGAAGAGTTTTCTTGAATCTTCAATACATCTTGGTTTGCTGTACAAAAAGATTAACTTGATTTGTTATACATGCTTAAAACATTATTGAATATTCAATTTATTATAACATAAATCTGGACTGAGTGACATGAAAGTAATGTAATGGAAATGGCTTAAAATATTCTGTTTCACATAAATTTAGTACGACAGTTATTCCAATAACTCTGAGACTCTGTATAAATAAGTAATTGTAAGTGTTTTAACTTCTTAGTAGGTAGAATATGATCATAAGTTCAAGCGCTCGTTTAGTTAAGTGGGTGTAATAACGTTTCCTCATATTCGTTTACAAGTAAAATCGTGCACGGAGTCAGGATACATACGAAAGTTAGGGCGTTGTAAACGCATTTTCTTTTAAAGGAGTAACCGGGATGTTAAATAGTTTAATTTAACCATTTAAACGTAAATCACGTCACACTTCCTCTTCTCAAAAGGTCGGTAACGCACTTGTAACGCCTCTGGTGTTGCGGGTGTCCATGGGCGGCGGTAATCACTTACTTCAGGCGATACGTCTGTTCGTTTGCCCACCTATACAATAAGAAAAAAAACTTATTCATGCTAATATTATAAATTCAAAAGAAACTTTTTTTGTTTGTTATGCTTTCATGACGAAATTGCTGCACCGATTTCAATGAAATTTAGCATGGAGATTATTTGGTTCTTGAGAAAGGACTCTTTACCGCGATTAATCGACATACACGCAGGCAGAAATTAATTTTCAAATTCAAATTATAATCAATTTTTAATTGACCCTTGAGAGTGTACTTTTGGTCTGAAATTCTTAGACGGTCATAGTTCAATAATAGCCTTTTAAATAATGGTACATATTTTTAGGACACAACAATAAAGTATGCTAGAATACTATTCGATGTTTCTGTAGTACATCGGGCGCTTTTCCTGGTTGAATAAATTAAAAGGATACTTCTATTTCCCGACGTTTTAAATTAGTTTATATCGTTTGTAGTTATGGGCGGACTGAAAAAATTATGCGTAGAATTCGCAAAAATCTAAAAACAAATATTCTATATAATGAACAAGTAGTTAAATGAACTACGCAAACGAAATAAGCAATTGTTACACTTCAGTTCTTATGACACCTACATAAATGTCGGCAATCAAACTTGTTAAATATATAAACTTTATTGATAGGTAATTATTAGTTGAAAAACTTATAATTCATAAATAGCTTCATGTTAACAACGATCGTTAGGAACTTAATATTCAAATACATGTTGTCGTTTAAATGTTTTCGTGACAGTTCTTTTGATCCACATATTTAAGATAGGTATTAGTAAAAGGACCATTACACATCAAAATATTCATCATCATCTCAGCCACAAGAAGTCCACTGCTGAAGGTGGCCTACCTTGACCCCTATTGACTTCCATATTGACCGGTCGGTAGCGGCCCGCATCCAACGAGTCCCCGCGATCTTAACCAGGTCGTCCGTCCACCCTGCGGGAGGTCTTCCTACGCTGCGTTTACCGCCACGTGGTCTCCACTCAAGAACCTTTCTGCCCCATCGGCCATCGGTTCTCCGGGCTATGTATCCTGCCCACTGCCACCTCAGCTTGCTGACTCGCTCTGCTATGTCGGTAACTTTAGTTCGTCTACGAAAAAAATATAACAAAAAATATATCAAAATATTAACCACATTTAAATGGCATTGTAAAAACTGTCATTGAAATGGTAACAGTAAATAGATCATTCTTTTACCCACGCCTTAAATAATACCTACAATGAAATGAGCAAGCAGCAGTAACTGAATTCATTTCTGTGTTAAACGTATAGCCATATACACGAAAAAACGCATGGTAGGTTCCATAACACGTTTTAGTCTTTGGCAATGTATTAGCAATTCAGGTGTTTGCGCAAAGCCTTGGTTATAAGTATGAAAGGAACCCGCTCATCATTTTTTCCTGACAATATCAGAAACATGGTTGAGGCACGAGCGTGTTTCTATATATCTGTGCTGTTCTTGTGTTTCCACTTGGCTGCTGGAAAGGTTAGTAATGCGCAATAATAAACAACAAAAATGATGAAAATAAAATAGACAATTTATAATTCAAATGTATTTTGAAGCTACTTACATTTACCAATCAATTATTTTTGAGTTTATCAAAAATTTTAAATCTCGGGTGGGTATCTTATATCTAGATATAGTTTAGAAGTGATTTTGAGAAATTCTACGAAAATAATTTAACTGTTTTTATTTGGATTCGTTACATCGTTCCCTTTAACTTAATATATTATAAGAAAATTCCAGCCATGTTCATTAGTAGGTACTTGGAATAGCTACATTATATAAAACCTGCTCTATTAAAACATAAGTATTTAAATACGTAAGACCAAGTCTAAAATTGGTATTTACATCCTACGGGGACATATAAAGTCACCTCTTAGTAAACAGAGAATTGCGTCACACGGAGCAGGTACTAGTTGAATTAAATTGGGATACGTAAGTATCAAGTCGACATAAAAAAGACCTCTCTGGAATTGCGTTGTGGTTTCAATTTGTTTCGATTCGATTTTTAATGCAAAGAAAGTTGTTCCTTCTTTTATATTTAGAGCTTACTTTTAACCAGCTGAAATAAATTGTTTCTATTGGTATATGGATAATATTTGGAACAATTTCTCTTGTAGCCATTCTTGGGATTTTTGTTCTGCGACTTTTTGTGTGATGATGACGACGACTCTTCTACCTCTACAACCACCACTAGCACCGAAGATCCCTGGGATCTGTTTATGTGTGGTGGATGTGGAACAAGGAGACCGAAAACAACGACACCAAACCCTTTAACACCGAACCCTATGCAGACACCTATAAACTTAGTGATTCGTAAGTATTTTAAATTTAAATTTCGATTAAAATTTCTTTTGAACAGCCAGAATTTTGTGCATTTCAATTCATTCGCTTAAATATTTACACTTAAATATTACAATATTTTGATCTAAAAGGTTTGTTGATTTATTATTTTTATAATAATTATTTTATAACATAGCCATTACATACTAACTTACTTATACTGTTAAAATGACGCGGTTTAAAAAACCGCAGTTCAAGTAATTCTGGTCACTGATATAAGTTCAGTTGGTGTATAGTATATACAGGGTGTATTTCGGCCGATCGTCACGGCACTTGTATTTCATACATTGTGTAAAAAATTGATGCCACGGATGATATGATGAACAAAATAGTACACAACACTGTAGTACTGTTGTAGATACACTTACAATATTACACACTGTTTTTTTTACTTTACTAACAAAATCTATATTAATAGGTAAAGCAAATGTTTATCCCATGTTATGAAATTTATTCGAAAAGAGGAGAATGTACGAGTAATTTGGTCCAGTTAAAGATTACCATGAGGAGGGACAGAAAACTAAAAAAAACTAATTATGGTCTTTTTATCTTGGTCTTATGAATTTCGACCGATTTTCCATTTCGATAATATATACATAATAGGATAGGATTTCAGACTAAAACAAATGAAATTAGTAGTTACAAATAGGTACATTCCCATTACCTTTGTTTATTAAACATTTTGAAATATATATTTTATGATTTCATTTCAGCTGCATCATCAAATGCCATGAATTTAACATGGTATCCTGGAGCGAATGGATTTGTTATGATGCCTTGGAATCAAGGTGGTGCTCCACCGGCTACCGGAGCCGCGGCAGCTCCACCACCAGCTAACGGGGCTGCTGCAGCTCCACCACCGACTACTGCCGCTCCAGCAACTTCAGCTGCTCCGACAACTACAGCACCTGCTGGGTAAGCTATAAACAGTGCCTCTCTACTTAATTAAATATCATAAGGATCGCTTCTCCAAGTAACACTACTGATAATGTTACTCCAATTGTTAATAAATTGTTACTTGTGTTACTTTAAAATTTCAATATCATGTTAAATATTATACCATACAAATGAAATAGTTATAAGATAAAGTAAATGTATGAAAATAACTGTAAATAGAACTGGTATTCTAGTTCTTTTAAGTACTTTTCTGTAAAATAATTTATTTCAATGCAATAATAATAAAGTTTATTGTAGTTTTAATAATAGTTGTTTTTTTTAATATTAAAAAAAATACATATCTACATATATAAATTTAAAGAATACATAGTGATTGTATTAGTATTGAATTCACGGTTCAATTAGTCATCAAACGCATCACGGAAAATGCCATCTAGACTAGCTAGACTAAACTAGAACTTAAACATTTTGTAATGTTTTTTCCACTTTCCATATGATCAGATAAAGAATACGGAGATTCAATACCCTGTTCATCTCGTGGGATGCGTAAGAGCCGACTAAGGAAGTAAACTCTGCAGTACATTAGCACTGTAAAAAAGAAGGAATACTTTATAAAACCCTGTACCAACCCGTGTGAAATTATATGATAAATTTTTTTGGGTATGCATTGTCCTATGTGCTGCAGAGCTGTTGAGAAACCCCACTTTTAACGAAATAATTTTAGACTTTTGAATGGATTATTATTACTAATAATTCAATTACGTCCGGTATAAGTGGAACTCTCGTTGTTTAGTCCTTCCTTGCGCATCATAACAGGTCAACATACGAGTATAACACTAAACCCACGTATTTAATATCAATTTTTAAATTCAATATTCTAAATACAATATTTCGCATTTCACAATCTTGAGAGTGTCATCGTCATATTATAATAGAGAAGGTCTTAAAAGTTCTCGTCTTCCTGACTGGCCAGTGCTAATATTTCAATAGTCATCCACGTTTATTGAGCTCCGTAAAAGACTCGAGACAGATAGACTCGAGACAGGAAACTGCTAATTTAACCTATTGCAGTAATCTTAGCAAAATCAGCTTCTAGGGATATAATCACAAAACAACTTATGAATAATTATAGGTCTCGGCATTTGCTTTTCTCTTTAAATGATTTAAAGAAAGCATACCTCAATTTTACTCTCAAGGATGAATTATTTGAAAAGATGGTGCACATGAGTTTCTCACCAGCTCTTCTCATGAATGCAATACCCATCGGAGCTGGTACTTGGATTGATTTCGATTTAAACCTTTGAGTTGAATCGAAATCAATCTAAGCTCCGGTAATTCAAATCATTTCAGTGCATTTAGTATTAGTACCTTTTATCACTGAATTGATTACTTGAGTTTTGTTTTATATTTTGATGTTTGTATTTTTGACGTGTTCAAGTGCCTTTTGGGGTCTATGGAAATAAATGATATGAGTTTGAGTTTGAGTTTGAATTTTGCTCTCACAAGTCTTACAATAGGCAGCTCAAGGTCGAATAGAGTGACATTATCGAGTTACGGAGGCCGAGACAGTTTTTGCGTAGTAAGTATGTTTTATATACCCGCATATTATTATATACTTTAAAATGAAAGCTACAACAATTGCTTTCCAGCATAGGCAAAGCATATGAAAGGCTTCTTTGGGTTGTAACAGAGCACTTTGAGTGTCCGTCCCTTTAATTATTTACTTTTACAATAATTAACGTAAGACTAAGTACTAAGAAGTAATATGAATGATTGATGACAACACAATACAAGATTTATTTCAAGTTTTTCAACAGAAATGCAGAAAGTAAATACCTAGTAATTTATATTAGAAATACATTTCAAAACTTAATGAGGCAAATGATCAATTGAGAAAAGTTGATTTTAACGTAGTCTATAATTGGAACCTAAATGTTGAAGGAAAAGTAAATGTACATTTTCAACCTTAACGATAAATAAAACTATTTTTTTAATGTCGGACCGGCCGAAGCGACTCCACTCTGCCGGATGAAAAGGATGAGTAGAATAGAAGAGTCGTGTTCACCATCCTCAATACGGATACATACAATGCAGCATAGTGACCCACACTCTGGCAACGTACTGGGATGCTGTGGGAACCGGAACCATAATGGGAGGGAAACACGTATGTAATCGTAATCACAAGATCCTGGTTTTAGCTCCACACATAACACCCACCATTCTAAAACGACTCCAAGCCGTGCAAGCACGTCTTGGCGTATAGACAAAGGGAAAAGAACACTCTACAAAATATAAGCGATATTTTCATCAACTTTTCTTAAACTACTTAATTGTATGCTTTATGACTAGTGACCAACCGAAGATTCGGTTTCGATTTGGGCCAGTTTCGATCACAAAATCTAGTTTCGTCCATAGTTTCGGTTTCGGCCAAAACATGGCCGAACTTTCGTCCGCACCGAAACTCGTGTGATTGTGAATTTTCGTGGGTCTTTCAGCAAACTTCGTGGCTCACTTGTACTAACACACCCACGTGGCCGGCTCAGTTCAGCGCTCGTCCGTTCATCGTTAATCGAATTGAGATGAGTTTATGTTTTGCATATAAATATAATTTAACTTATTTGGTTTATATATTAATAACATAAAAAAGTATTTTTTTTATGGAATAGCAAGCGATTACCGCCGCCCATGTACACCCGCAACACCAGAGGTGTCACAAGTACTTCGTCGGCATTTGAGAGATGGGGAGAGGGATGGGGGAGGGTCGCTTAAGGTATAAAATGTTTAATGATGATTTTGGCTGAAACCATACAGGTAAACTAGTAAACAGCTGATGGAGATATGTTAAGAGAGCGCATTATACCCAACAAGACATCAAAATCACAGTATTGAAGGTGTTGCTAAAGTTTAGTAAGGCAAATACCGTTAGCTTTCCTTCCTCAATGACCGACCTAACATCATTAGGAATATGGACTAGAGCCGTGATAGTACTGTGGCCTACGCAGAAACATGACTGTAGAGAAACATGGTTTTCATAAGTAATTTAATTACGAATAAGGTACAATTTTTTTAGAGCTAGGTACATAATAGTACATTTAATATAATTTTTTTTGGTAATTTGTATAATTTGATCCATTTTACCCGCCATTTTAACTCTCATAAAATTTTCGCGTGACATTGTGAAATTGTTACAAATTTGTTCAACGAATATTTTGACATATCTTTTTCCAATGCCCTAAACCACGACATTTTACGTGTAAAATAATGGTAAGTATTGTAAGGAAAAAAATGGTTGTTTTTCTATTAATTTTTTTTGGAAACCTTTCTGTCGCAATGCTGCATTTTTGGTTTTGGTAATACAACTATTAGTTCAAAATTATTATAGGTAAATCGCTACGTAAGACGTGAGTTTGAATACATAACAATAAAATTTAATTAACATTTAAATTCCACTGAACCAAAAATAAAATGGAACGTATGATGAACGTCACAATTTTACCACCAACACGGAAAATTTTGTGGTTCTATATAGATAATTTTAAATTATTGATTACCTCAAAACCTTATTTTTATTAAATTTCTATAAAAATTACAATATTAGTAACTTTAATTACCGAAAATACTGGATAATTTCGAAAAAATGGGAACAGGCTCCCATTTGTTTCAAGGTTAAGAGTTTCGGTTTCGCCCGAAACAGGCAGCTAGGCCGAAGGTTCGGTTTCGGCTGAAAAACCAGTTCTGGTTAGACAAAAAGTCATAAATGTATTCTAAGTAAATTATTTTAACAAAAAATTGCATTAATTTACATTATACAAAACATATTACGTTATAAATTCAGTGATATACCAATTATAAGTGCAAAAAGGCATGCGTGGAACAGAGTGTTACAGTTAGTAAATTAGCACGGGAAGTTTTGCAACCAACATCCAAGAATTTCAACAATGTTTTGTGTAATTCGTGGATTATTCGGTACTTTTACAAAGAGTGAATTATCGCCACAGTTAAAGAAGAGACCGAACAAGTACGTACGTGTAGAATAAAGTGTTATATTGTGGATACCTTATTGATAGTTAGGTATCGAGTGTGTCAATAACAGGATCAATCAGATTCAAGTTCTCTCATCTTCCTAGCCTTTATTATTCCCAATATTTGGGGTCGGCTACCAGTTCAACCGGTTTTACCTGAATATCAGTTTTTACACAGAGCGACTGGCATCTGACCTCCGCAACCCTGAGGGCGAACTGAATTCGAAGGTTGAACTAGTTGTCAGTATATTTGAGGGCACTGACTTCCCAATAACGATTGCCATAGATGTTCATGACAACCGGGACCGACGGCTTAACGTGCTCTCCGAGGCACGGGCAGGAAACACCGCCATCTTCCATACTCCGGCCTGCTATTAGGAATTTCTTGTAGGAAAAACCCAACAGCAGTCTGACCCGGGAATTGAATCCGAGACCTCTTGATTTGCAGTCGCTTACGCTAACCACTAGACCAACGAGGCAGTTTTTTTCAAGTTCTCTGACAACGAAAAATTATTAGGTAGGTAATATTAACGTTTTTAACCGACTTCAGAAAAGGAGGAGATTATTAATTCAACTGTATTTTTTTATGTGTTACCTCATAACTTTCGACTGGGTGATCGGGTTATGATGATTCATTTTTCATTTGATAACTGGTGCTTCTCGTGTGGTCCTATATCAATTTGATCCAGTTCTTGCAGTCGGTTTTTGTTTTGTGATTGTGTGTAAAATTAGTACTGTCTCGTTGGTTGGTTAGCGTGAACGACTGACAAACAAGAGGTCTCGTGTTCGATTTCCGGGTCGGACAGCTATTAGGATTTTCTTACAAGAAATTTTTAATAGCACCGCAGAAGGAAGACGGCGGTGTTTCCCGCCCGTGCCTCGGATAGCACGTTAAGCTCGGTCGGTCGGTCCCGGTTGTTATGAACATCAATGGCAATCGTTATTGGGTAGTCAGGACCCTCAAATGTACTGGTTCAACCTACGAATTTAGTTCACCCTCAGGGTTGCGGAGGTCCGATGCCAGTCGTTCAGTGGAAAAACTGATATTTACATAAAACCAGTTGAACTAGTAGCCGACCCCAAATAATCTTGGGAATAATAAAAGGCTCACATTTTATTTTCATATTTCATTAATCTTTTGATTATTTCAAAATTAATATGTCAAATATTCGGTTTTATCTCACAAGTGCCCTGAAACTTTTAAAACTAGAGTAGAATAGACTAGAGTAGAGACAACTAATTTTCAGTATTTTTGTCATGAATTTATGACATTAAATTTCTAAATTGTAAATAATTTTTTCGTAAAAATACACAAGAAAAAACTTATACAATTTCGTCAACCAAATAGCTTACAAAACCTAAAACGGTAGACAGAGATTGAAAATTCAATAGAACATTCGTAAATAAATATAAAAAGGTTTTCAATTCTCTGTAACAAAGTGCCAGTTCAAATAAACTTGATTTGGGACATCCTATGAAGTCTTTCTATGTATTTAGGGGGTATTTTAATAGCACAGGTGGGCAAACAAGTGTTCAGGTGGCGAGGGATTATTGCAATTTATGGATACCGATTTTGTGAATGAAGTCGTGGGATTCTGGTCAGGTCTCTACTCTTCCTGATTGAATGCATAAGTAGAATCCAAGAATAGTGACTATCCTCACTGCGAATGTGATCAAAGCAGCATGATGACTCACACTACGGCAGTCGAGTGAGATGTTTTTTCACAACTTGCTTAAAGGACCCGGGTTTATAGTGGAGGGGAAACACGTGCACTGATAGTGAATTCCAAGTTTTAATTGTTTGGAATGAAGGTAGTTAAATTCTACATAAAAAAATCATGAGTGACTTAGTTTAAAATAAGTATTTACAAGATATAAAGTATGTCACGGTCTTTGCAAAACACGCGTGCATGCGTGTCACGTAAACAAACGCCATAGCAAAACCTCGGTCCACGCATATCGAATGTATTGATACTTGTTAAAATGTACACACATGTACCATGTACTGTTTTCATGAGTCAAGTAAGGTCATGTATAGTATCTGAGTACAAATCGCATAATATTGGTGCACCAGACATATTTAATTTCTTTTTTTTAAATTCACATGTCCACTGCTGGATATAGGCCTCTTTTCAGAAAGGTTTTGGTGAACGCTGGCCAGACGGTTTGGTATAGTATTAAATACTAGCTGAACCCCGCGGTGCTACCCGCGGTACGATGATAACTGCGGGCAACGCCGCGAGGCGAAGCTATATCTTTATAAATAGTAGCCTATGTGTTATTCTGATGTATAAGCTATATTGTGGTAAAGTTTGATTCAAATCCATTCAGTAGTTTTTACGTGAAAGAGTAACAAACATCCATACATACATACATCCATACTTACAAACTTTCGCCTTTATAATAGTAGTAGGATTACTTTATTTCAAGTTTTCCTTCGTTTTGCAGTAAGGTTGTCATGCATAGTTTGCTCTCTTAGTCGCCTCCTTTGACACGCATGGTATGATCAAATGAAATGATGAAATCAAATCAAAATCATTCATTCAATTAAGACACGTGACAATTATGAACGTTGAATTGAAGTTTCAGTTAGAAATCATAGATCGACACAAACAAACGACACAGTATGTACTGGATTGTCAAGGTTAATATGGTGAAAACACCAAAATCTACTCCCCGCTTGTGTCGATCTATAACTTCCAGTTTCAAAAGAGCGTAGGGCTTTATGAGAAGAATACAGGCAAAGAAACTCATAGCCACTCTTTTTTAAAAGTCAGATATTTAGGTACAATAGTGTTAGTATTACATAAATGGTAAACAGTTTGCAAGCTGTTGTTACCTGAATTTATTTTTTTAAACTGTTCCAAAAGATACCGTACCAACAAAAGATGATATCGCTGAAGGCCCGATCCCGTCACCACACGGACAATACTTGATTTACGGCAAGTAAATGACTGAACATGGTAACCGGGTATCTTCACTACTTCATATATCAACTAGGGACCCCCGACTAATGATGAAAATCGGTTATTAAAATAAAAGTTAACATTCCGAAAACAACTCTCTTAAAGATACACATTCTGTATAAAGCGTGTTCATACAGGTTCCTCTTCCAGGACACCGTGAAGTAATGCTCAGGTTACGTCCAATTCACCGCTCTGTTTATTACATTACGTTATTCAAGATACCTAAGATATATGTACCTTTTTACTAACAATGCTCGTGTTGGTACTTTTGGAAAATTGTCTTTACGTGTACTTTACTGTATGAAGTTAGAGATTGCCTTCAACTTCGTTCGCGTGAATTTTTATTTCAATTATTTCAGTTTAAGAATGCCTTACTTTTCTAAAACCTTTCGTCTCTTATTGAACGTATGCCTTTCTAATTAAGTACTATCAAAATAAAAAATGTTTGCTGTCAAAATTTTAAGTTTGTAAACCCAGCAGTCACTCAGGTCAAAAAAAATATACTCGTAGATAAAAACTAGATGTCCAACGCAACTTCGTCAGCATGTCTTTTCAATCATGATCGGTTTCCATTGGTCTCAGCGTGATGTTAACTATCGTATGTTAGGCACGCTAGCCAAACACACATTTTAAAAAACAAACGTGGAAATCGCTTAGATAGATCCAGAGTTCATCGTAAGCAACAACGTGGCACACGAATCATATATATTACCTAGAGAAATGTTACTCTGAATATCTCTCCAATTAGACTTTTGCTAATCAATACGAAAAAGTTAACTTATATTGATATTCTATGATTTGGTGAGGTTAGGTTATTAAGTTAAGTGGGGACAGAGACTTACTAAGAAACCCATACATCGTTCCCTTTCATCAAGTAGAATGACTTTCTCGTTTCTTTAGTTTCACGTTCTTATCTCATCGAAAATTCCCTCGTATACCACCATGCTAGTTGTGTGGTAGACCAAGACCCTGTAGAACTAAAAAGAGGCATTCTTTATTCACTTGATAGACGTTGAATTGATTAATACTAAAACACATGAAAATTTCAAGTTATATTTTTTACACCTCTGTATATTACATGAAACAAAAACTTAGTATCCCTTTTTATGAACATTATAAAAAAAAGTAAAATAAAATTATCGAATTACGACCACTGGGCGATATCAAGCACGTATAAAAACTCAAAATTTTGCAATATTTTTTTTTTAGTTTATACTTAAGTAAATGACGTATTAATTTTTTCACTTCTCGGAAACTTACTATTAGTTTCTACTTAAATTTTAACTTTTAATATTTTTAGATAGGTACTGTATGGAGTAAATTTAAATTTCAACTTATAGTTCAAGGGATGTCACTGGATTATTTTTATGGTAGGATATGTCAAAATCGAACTAATTAAAACCACACAGCAATTTGTTATAATAGCAGTGAGTCTCGGAGATAAGGGGCTATAGTATACTAAGGAAAGAGATCCCTATGAAAATTAAAACCTTACCTACTCATGAAAATTCCTAAAGAGCACAGAATACACCGTGATAACTTAAAACGTTTATTGCATTTAAAATACGCTAACTTATATTTTCCATTTAAATTAACTCAAGCATTTGTAACTCATTATTCCAGAACCCAAAACTCATGGCACAATTCAAATTAAGTATTTCTCCGTTACGCGCCTGCCATAAATAGCAGTACTTATTAGCACTTCGCAGTAAGTAAAACGGAGGGTAACTAATTAGTACTAGCAGGCGCTAATAGACGACGCTTTGTACATACGTAATGCACATCGACCAGTTTTGTTATGGTCCAGTTATTCACTCGGTACTTGACTTCTGCAAATCCTTTACGTTCTAACAAAGTAGCAGTACAAACGGTTTTATATAACTCATATAACTCATTAGCTAGTGGCTGCGTTGTTAACAGGTAAGTCTTATTCACATAAGCAAATAATTAAACCTGCCATACTATGGTATATAAGTATATATCAAGTAGGTACTTAAGTACGAAAAGGCAGTTTAATATTTGACATTTTGTGGTAATAATTCAGATCCTTTTATTTATCGTTGTCGCTTTGGGATTTCTATTATAGATATGTAAAATAAAATTAAAATTTTACATTAAGTATCATAGGAGTTTCTTGTTCTTAACTACCTTTCTATTTCTCTGCATCTATGTCTGCAGTCCATCTGAAGCAGGTTGGCGGGTAATCACAATATTTTTCATTTGGTGTTGTCTAAATTTATATAGCACTATATATATCCAAAATGAGTCATATCTAACTTGGAAGAAATAACAAAGTTTTAAACAGGAAGAGGTTCTCATTTATTTATTTATTTATTTATGGTTTGCTTACAGTCATAACATTATTACTTACTTTAGGTTACATCTACTACAATTTAGGCTAATGTACAACCACTTTCAAGCAAACACCGCATGCACAAAAAAATATAGGAATGAAAACAGGAAAAATATGTAAAATCAATTGAATTCAAATATATATATTTGGTCGTATTTATAAAATATTTGGTCGACAGGCGGTGCAAGGTTCAATTATTTTTTTAAATGTTTGTCCGTTTAACTGTCTGATTGTTGCGACTAATCCCTGGAATTGCTGGGCTGATTTTGGCAAGATTTTCATTGGCTAATGTTATAAGGACTAACTTTTATTTTAGAAAAATATATCTAGAACATAATTGAAACCAATGAAAAAGTGAACAATCGCTGATTCAAAAGTAACAAAAACGGCGGGGCATATTTAGTATAGTATAAAACATGTTACGTATTGGCATGCTACCCATCGTACCAGGCAACATGTCGTTAAAATTACATCATTTACATAATGTTATACTTGGTAATTGCACAGTTCCCTACGTGTTCCTGAAGGTAAATATCTAATTAACATGTAAACAAACACGAGAAATTCTATAAATATTAGCACTTCTCATTACAATATTACGATGTTACAATCTACTGAACCGAAACTAATTCATTTGAGTTCTTCTTTTACTATTTCAAAATAGGCGTTACGATTATTAAATAACGGCCATTTTCAATAACCTATCTCCAGTTTTAACTAGAGAAAGGTTATTGAAAACGGACTCGATTTACCATAAAGTGAGTATTTGTCCTTTTTCAGACAACAAAAACTTGACAAAAACAGAAAAACCTAAAAAATCTTGCATGTCAATTTTTTTTATGTTTAATCTGCCATAATGACTCTGCTCTGCCTGTTTAAAAGCACAAGCAGAATCCATGAGTGGTGGTCACCATCCTCAATGCTAATAATGACAATGCAGCATGGTGACACACACTATGGCGGCCTAGTGACATGCTTTTTCACGCTCCGCTTAAAAGACCTAGGTTCATAGTGGGAGGAGTGTCAATGACAGTATTGTATCAATCATAGTTAAAAAATGGAAAAATATTCAGACTACCTCCAGTTTTAACTAGAGATACTACACAACTATACTACACAAACATCTACGATAGACTATTTAGTAACTAAAGGATATATTATATAGTGTAGCTCTGACATTCTAGTTTTGTTCTAGAATTACATGTAATTGTCTGAATTTTCTCACATGCAAGTTTGACGACATCAACCCTTCTTGAATTTGTGTGTGGAATTAAATATTTAATGTTATGATGTGTGAAACTTCAGCTTGTTAATATTTAATTTCATTTCATAATTTATTAGCAGTCCCTCGCAGTTTCATATTTATTTGTGACGGCTACACGTCACAATATGGCCATGTACAACACATTGCCGACAACTTCATCTTTTATCTAAATAATTAAAACAATTTTCTTCAGATTCAATTTATCTATACAAATATCTTCTAAACAAATAAATATCATTGAAGTGTCAGTTTGTAATTTCAAATTAACAGCTTAAAAAAAAACAATCTTTAAATCTTTTGTGTATCTGTATTTTTGTTCCGACTAATCTCTGGAATATCTGGACCGATTTTGTCAGGGCTTTTACTGGCAGATAGCTAATGATAAAGAGTAACTTTGGCTACTTTTTTCAGATACCTGCGTTACCCACAGATTTTGTTCTAAAATTTACTCAGCAAGTTAGTCATAAAATGTTATTTCTAACACAAATTTTGTACGCGATCAAAGATATAGTTATATCTATAAAGCTTATAAAGGAAGTCTGACAATAGTTAGCTGGAACGGATACCATTTGTCTGTTTTATGGTCCGGCTGCCTTCACTCCAAATATAGTGCTTATGCAAGTGCTCTAGTTGTAATTTATCATTATTGGTTTAGGATAATAAAATTTTATGCTGGTCATAATGACAAAAAGGTATTTCAGCCGAATCTGTTCTAGACTAGACTAGAAGTCTTAATCAACTCAAGAGAACAGGAAAATGAATGGCTCAAGTCTTTAAAACAAAATTACAGTTTCCTGGTATGAAGATAAAGTATCACGGAAATTAAGAATTGCAAATATGTGATTCTATTTCATTGTTGATTTAAGGTAATTGCTAAGGAGTTCACTACACTCTGTACATCCTTAACTTCTTCATGTTCGAAACTCAAATTAAGGATTAATAAATCGTTACTCTTTTACGATTTTTCTATAAATTCCTTACATGTTGGAACTACGTAAGACAACATCACTGTAAAGACGTAAACTTAAAACAAACCCCTTTTTTTACGTGTGGGAACCCCCTTCGGACTGTCATCCCGCCGGGGTTTGCGGCGGGGCAATGTGTCGGAATCGAACCGACTAAAAACACATGGTGTACCAACTCTGCACCTGAGAAGGGAGGGGTCCGGGAACTGCAGTTATTAACACGACCGGACCCCTTCCAGAAACCCTAAACCAACTCGTTTGGTCAGCATGGTTTAGTAGGTCTGAACCTCCTTCCTAAAAAGAAAGAAAGGCTGTGATATGATGTAATATGTTAGAATTCGTCTATCTACAGTCGATGGATCCATCCAAAAGCTGCCCAAAAGAAATAGATTTTTAGCGATAAGGTCGCCATGTATCTATTTATGAAATTCTGAACTGGTTTACATTTACATTGTATACGTCAGAGTGGTATACCCATTATTATACCTTCTTATACCTAACACCTACATACACATGTACAAAAACTTGAACCTCTAAAAGGGATCACTGAAAGGGTGAACTGTGTACACCTGATGTCAATGGCAGGTAATGTTATATTGCAGAGACCCGGTCTCTTATGTGTATATCCATTGAACCCTCAACGGTCTAGTTATTTGTATATTCAAGTTTTTAAAACTTCGAAACCTAACAATTTTGATTTCACTTTCGCACTTCGAAAAATTAGACATTTTCGTGTATCTAAACGATAATAATAGATATTGACACTGACGTTAGTTAATATAGCTTTTAAATAAATTATTTTCAAGTAAACATTTTTTTGTAAATGCAAAATACAAAGGAATAATTTTCATTTGTGAAATAAACATTGATTTTATAAAGTTGATAACAGTATTTTTTCGATAATATTTTAAAATACTTAAATAACAATGGATTGCATTGCTTATTAATTAAAATTGCAGAATAAAACACAGCTGAATTTCATTTCTTACATTATATCCAATTTATTTCTAACTCAACGTCTACAAATCGTTTATCGATCGTCAATAAATCATCACTACAAATGGAAGCAACAATGTGACGTTTCAATGAAAATAAATTATTAAATTTATCTCTTTTATTAAACAAACGGTTTTTGTTGAAAACTAATTAATACAGCGATTCCTTATAAGAAACTCTTTGTTCAGACTTATTACAAAGGTTCAACGGATGCATTTAGATTTAATGAGGCATAATATTTAGTCAACAATCTTGCTATGAACGAAACATTTATGATTCAATGTGTTGTTCAGTTGTTTCTAAATATTAAATTATTTCTTTATAGTATAACTGTACGATGAATCATTCAAGGTATATAATTTTTTATAGGCTTAGTCACAATTCGATTTAGGAAGATTTCATTTAGGGTTTTCACCAGATATTATTTAATATCTTTGAAGGTAATTTTGATTGCACAGATGACGTAGTGGCTTTAAAGCGGTCACCTTGCCGCTTTCTACTGCGATAAGTGTTGTCAGTTCAAACCCAACACGGGACAGCACACAAATTGTGGTTCTGAGTCTGAGATTTATTTGCGCCCGTTTCATGTATGAATGCAAATACTCCTACTGCGGTTCTTGTCTTATTAAATAAATCAAAAATGTCACAACACCAAAACCAATTTCAAATAATGTAGTTTTATCCATAGAAACACTTATTACGATATTAGAAATATTTACAAATATTTAGTGTTTTTAATCCGACAATATTTCTTAATCAGGCGCGTTAGTTACTAGTAGTAATGGTAACTGTAATTATTTAAAAAAAATAAAAGAAAAGCTCCCAAAAGCATATTGGCAATCTGTCTTCCATTATCGACTAGACGACTACGATGTATGTATATTTCTTTGGAACGCCCTAAAGCTTAAACGACTTGTATTTTATATGAGTGGTATCAATAGATTCGTCTTATGCCCAGTTCCTATATTTGAAAAACGATCCGTTCCAGGTACGAATAGTAGTATATTATACGGGGCGTAAGCTAAAATCGTTCCTATAAAAAATAAATTGAGGAACGGTATTTTTTTTTTATTTTTTTTTTTTTTTTTTAAATACAACTCCCGCATTAGGAATATACATCCTGTGTCGCGGGGGACTTTACAAACATACATGTAACGGACACAAAGAACACCCAGACTCAGGACAACACTTTGTGGATTACACAAAGTGATGTCCCACGTGGGATTTGAACCCACGGCACTTGGCGCAGTAGCAAGCGGCGTAGTAATCGCTTAAACCACTAGGTCAACCGTGCAGTCAAAGTCAAAGTCAATTTTATTAACGACTCGTAGTAGGTTGTAGAACATTTTTACACGATGACGATTCGTTAAATATAGGAACCGGGCATTAGTCGTGAGAGTGACACCGAATACATAAAAAATTTACAAAATAAAAAATATTGTATACAGTCGGATTTTTTTTTAAATAACTAATATCTTGTTTATGATAAAAACAATTTTTTAAAGAATTCACTTAACTAATTACTGTAGTATTAGTGTGGTCGTTGACAAACATTGTTGATTCATCATCGCTAAGCCCTATAAATTCGTTAAACTGTGCCTACTTAGAACAGGTACTCATACTATGCGGTTAACATATTATGCAATAAGTTTTGCAATAAGACATGCGTGCGCGCATGATTCTAACAGTAGTATTTATGCATACGAATTACATTAAACAAACGTTGGTTGAATATATCAACGAATAGTTACGCATGTATTGAACTGCATCAGATTCGAAGTAAAAAGTCTACGTAACTCATATTGTAACGATTAGTTAATAACCCTGGGTACTACTAAACCTACTAATTTTATAAATACGAAGTCTTTGATGTCTATTAATCTTTCACGCAAGAAATACTGAACGAATTTAAATGAAATTTTACCATAATATAAATTATACATTGAAATAACATTTAAATTACTATTTATGTACTACGATATTCGATATACATGCAGGCGGAGCCGGGGGCAAAACCTAGTAATCTCTATGGGATAAATGCAATTTAATTGAGTCAAGGTCGGGACTTGCCTTCAACATCATTAAAGACATAAAAACTATCCCTTATAAGTTAAGTTTTGAGGATATACAGAACAGTTCAAATAAAAACAGAATAAGATGAAACGAAAAGTAATCAAATCAAACAACTGCCTCGGTGGCGCAGTGGTAGTGAATACGACTGCTGTGCTTGAGGTCTAAGGTTCAAATCCTGGGTTGGACCAAATGTTTGTGTGATCTACAAATATTTGTTTCGAGTTTGGGTGTTTTCTATGTATAATATGTATGTATTTACAAAAAGAAAACAGAATATATGTATTTATATCAGTTGCCTAGTACCCATAACACAAGCTCTGCTTAGTTTGGGACTAGATGGCGTTGTGTTGTAGATGTCCGGAATATTTATTTATTTTATTTATAAATTGTATTACATTTTCAGTAAAGCGCTTTAAAGCAATTATAAACTATATATATTTCAATATATTGAAACAAATCGATTAAATAATACAATTAAATCGACTACGGAGATGCAAAATTTTGTCTTAATTTTATAGCTGCTATAATATTTACTTTTACAACGCAAACTTGGCTTCGTTTTAATAAATAAGCCCGTATTTTATTACAGTTGCAAGTTTTAATGAGCCACTGGGCGTTATTCTAAGTACCGACCAATAAAAATTTAATGTTTGTATCAGTTTATGTATCAAGGCATCGATTAACTTTTATTTATTGACTTTAAATAATTGGTTATGTTTAAATAATATTAATTTGTATTTGCATATTGATTATCCTGTTTCGAACCTGCTACCGGAGAACGAAGATTTAAATTTTGAATTGACTAAAGTTTCAAGAGAGTAAAGATCTGCCACAACATATTTTTATTGCTAGATCTAGCTATTCTCTGATCTGATAGATTATACTTTCTGCATAATCTGTACGTATCGTTTTAAGCATTTTTGATTATGTTTTCTCCGAAACTATACAAGTATATTAAGATCGAACTAAGTGGCGTGCAATTGGAGAGGCCTGCGATAGGCTGATGATGATGATGATGATGATACAAGTATATTACCAATATCTCTTGTTAATTGACTGTTTAGGTTTAAATTAGTTTACGTGGAATTGTTTGTTAGTTGATGATAAAACAAAATAAAAAAATATTTCGGACACCACAACGCCATCTAGTTCCAAACTAAGCAGAGCTTGTGTGACAACGATCTATATACATATATCCTTTTTTTGTAAATACAAACATGACACAACAAACTCCGAAACAAATATTTGCAGATCATAAAAACCTTTGGTCCGACCCGGGAATCGAAACCGAGACCTCAAACACAGCAGTCGCATACGCTACCACTGCGCCACCGAAGCAGTTAAATGTGAAAACCAATAGAATTGCTTTGAAATTAAGCCTCAATAACTAAATCAGTTATGTTTTATTGGGTTTATGTTTAATCAATATCAGAGTCATGTTAACATTAATTCTAAATACTTTGAATAAAATAATTCCTCAGCTCAATTACTTTGTCTACTTGCCGAAATATTAGCACAGAAGTCTTTGGAATTCTCGCTCTTCTCTTTACTTTAATATGGTTGTATTACACAAATATACATATATAATACATAAAAAGAAAAAAAAAAAAAAAAAGAAAAAATTGTAATAAAACTTTTCTTTTTAAAAATTTCTCGTGTCGCGATGTTTGTTACCAAAGTCCTCCGAAACGGATGGACCGATTTTTATGAAATTTTGGATGGATATCGGGTAGGTCTGAGAATCGGCCAAAATCTATTTCTCATACCCCTAAATGATAAGGACCCATCCCTATTTTTTTTTATGGCGTAACGTTTGCCGTGTCGGCTAGTTTCAATATAGTATACCTAATTTAGCCTCGAAAATTTATTTTTAGATCTCTGTAATACAAAATATACCTATGATGTTGACGAACCACTCTACTGAAGAATAATAATCGGAAGTTCTATCAAAAACAAAATTATGTTAGTAATGTACTGTAGTTTATTGTACTTGCAAACTGTAAAACATGATTTTACTTCATTTTATAAGAATTAAAATATGAAGCTTGCGGTCCTACAGGCCTGATGTTAACACTTACATACTAATCAACCGTTGTTACTTCGGTAACTGTTACAAAATAAAGTGTCACGATACTGAACACTATTAACTATGTACATATCGTAGTTATAGGTATATGCACTGTAACAGATACTTTAATTAAGCTCTTGAAGGGCATCCGGCCTGCACATACGCACAAAGCAATCAACCGGTCGTTGAATCCTTAGCTTCTTTGTGAACGATTTATCTTCAACGTTTTCTTTTATTGGCTTTTAAAAACGGTGTGCCTAATTAAATCGATTGTGTTCGTGAAATTGGGCGAAGAGTCTTTAATGACTTTCTAAGAAACAGATTAGTTCCCTTCAGAACAGTTTGAATGGCTACTAAGTACTATCATTATTTACTATTTTTATAACTTTACTATAACAAATTAAACTAAGTTCAATCACTTTTGTAAGATTAGGTACGTGTTGTTTTTAATACAAACGTTTATCATTGTGTTTTTACCAAAGTATACCCAGTTTGAAGCCAACTGTTGCATACAAAACACAAATTAGCATTTCATTGCATGCAACTGTAATTAAAACGCTAACTGTAATGATTCACGAAACCAACTAGATTTACAAACAATTATGGAATGACCGTAGTCCAGGAAGAGACTTTGATTTTTTTAAATTAGGAAACCGGCTCGGTAAAAGCAGAATTCCGTCATTGTACAGACAGGAAAGCATCATCGATGTGTATTAATGAAGCTAAGGCACGGATGGGTAGAGAGTGCGCGCGCGCCGCAGTGTTACCGCGTATTTCAAACGATACACTCGCGAACTGCAAATGTAATTTCCAAAAACTTCTCAGGTCGATGACACAAGTTCGGAAGGACTCGATATGTTACGGTTTTAATCGATTCTCGTGTAGATGATTGATTTTATGAGGTGGATATTAATATTGCAGTGTTTTGTGTTGTTTGTTTAACATCAATTAGATTAGAAATAACTTAAATATTTTGTAAATTAAGGCAATAAAAGTGAATGGGTATTGTTTTTTTTTATAATGATATACATATACGTAACGTTATATCATCTTATTAGGAATTCAATTAATGTAACTCTAGCGTTACGGTACTAAAATGTTTCAATTAAAAATTAAGTAGTCATTTGAAATTTATTTTTAAATTTTAAGAGTTCGTGTACTCGAAATGCACTTATTATCGACTACGGATAACATTTCTTTTACAATTACCTACCAATTGACTCATTGATAAACAAATACTGTACAATATATGAAAGTATTTATAGTAAAACTTAAAATAAGTAATGATAGTGACGATTGAAGAGTGTAATTACAATACTCATAATTATTTAAGTTACTATTGAGTATAAAATAAACTAAAGTATTTTTATTTATTTTGTAATCTGGTTGGTTGACCTAGTAGCCGACCCCAAATAATCTTGGAAATAATAAAGGCTAGAAGTAAAAATAAATGTTATAGAAAACAATACAATAAAGATTGTTATTAACTTTTCTTGAAAACTGTAGAGTAAGAAATAAACCACAGGAATATTAAAGTCATTTGAATTTATTCGATACCTAAATAATTTAGTTTTTGCATATATACATATTTGCTCCATTTATAAGAACAGTAGTACGACTAATACAGTATAACAAAACTCAATCACTTTCAGTTATTGCTTTCTCATTTCTGTCTGTGAAAACAAAGGATCTAGTGTAGTGCCTTGTGGAACTCCACCGATTTTTTATTTTGTATACGAATCAAAATTATTTATTAATCAAGGCAGATCGTAACTATGTCAATTCTTATTTGATTTCCCTTTGTTTTATAAATATTTTTTTTATATAATTAAGTGTCATACCCCTTACAGTACTTAATTCATCAAACTTACTCATTAATATTTAATGGCTCATTAAATTTATATCATTTTGACATTAACGATTAGTTTTCACTCATGTAATATTAAAGTCACGTGATCCAAACAACTTAACCAGTAATGATTTTTCTACAATGTAATATCAGTTCCTGAGAAACCTCGATATGCAACAAATATGACAAAAAAAGCACTTTTAAATAAAACTTTCTTTTTCAGATGTTACACGTTATATTATTTTGAACATAAGTGAAGTTAAAAACGTTTAAAATGAACGGAAAAGTGTTTATACTGTTAGTGTTAGTGTGCTTTATGCCTGCAGTATTAACGAAGACGAAAAGGTACACAAAAACAGCCAAGCAAACTAACACGTTATACAAGATAAGATGTGATCTGCTGTGTATTGAAAGGAGTAAAGAAGCTAAGTCATTGGTAAGTGTTTATATTCAGGTATTTCTTATTAAAAGCGGCTTTCTGATAATTATTTAATAAGGTATTTTATAACAGATTTATGTTTGAATGCGAACTATTATAATTATAATCTTCCATCCTATACAAGATCGTACTCTGATCTTACTTATAGTTACATTCTTTGAGGGTCCTAAGCTGGGCAAATAGAACAATGAAAATGATGATTGTTCCAAAGTAAAGGACATAAAATAAACGTAGCATCAACTGGAATAATTTTTATTGTCTATTTTAACTGGCTTGCTAATCTAATTACCCTAACTACTAAACTAGAGGTCTCCAGAATAAATAATTATGGTATTATTAGGACTATTTGAATATGCCACAATATTTATTGACCCGTTTAGTTACCATAGTACAGGCTTACTCAGTCTTTCTTACGGAAGCAACATTTTTCGTCTATTCTTTAATAAACCAAAATTTGATTTACTTATTACATAATATAATTGCGTATATTACGTTGCATATTCTCACGACTAAGCTAATTATAATGAGTGTTCGACTTGCCTGTTTTATGATGATATTGTTTAGTCCATTTATCGAGGAAAGCGGGCGCTACGGGCAATATAAGACGCAAACGAGGTTGCGTGGGTTAGCTAGTTAATATAAAGGCTAACTTCTCGTTACTCCTATCAGTGCAAAAGATCTTATGCACATTCCTTAATACATTTTAAGAAGGTTACACTCAACCATCAAATATTAATAATGAAAGAGTATCAGTAGAATAGGCACAAGTTCAATAGATATCATAAAAACTCATGAATATCCTACTACTAGGTAAATACCTCTCTCAGCGAGAGGTGCGGGTTGGCTGAATACAAAAACCTTCAAGAACTTTACGGAACATTTTTATGTTTTACTCGGTACTATCCTTCACTGTTTAAACGAACACACAATACCTCGGTAAGAATGGACTAAATATAATTTTGTTACCTACGTGTTCACTTTCTCTTTGTCGTAACAGTACTTATTTCAGAAGGACTAATGTTTAATATATTTTGCCACTTATTCAACCCTCACAAATCTTACCGTATTTACTTTAAGTACACATGAAGCATATGCTCTGTATACTTAGTTTGACGCCTCACCTTAAAAAGCTATATTTTTACAGATTTCAAAAAATTAGTTTCTATGTTCCACGGTATGTATTGTTTTTTCGAGATATAATATAACTTTGACCTGGGATCGGTTACATCAAAGTATCTGTTTTACAAAATCTTTATTTACATTTCTTTTATTACTTTCTAACTGGAAGACAAAATGTTTATGTCTACCCATGTTGTTCTTGACATAGCTTGAAATTGTATTTCTTAAAAATTAATAAGAAAAGAAGTTTAAATTTATATATTGAACCCCATAGATCGAGTTTGTTAGCTTCAGACTAAACAGTACGATCCGGTGTAGTCTGAAAGTCAAAGTCATTAATTTCTGTAAATATGTTAGATGAAGCCGATAATCACAAACGCCTTCGAAATTATAACCAGACTATATCTATAAATATAATTAAATTGATTTCAGAAACAAAGATCTTTGCTTCATAGATGCCTCAATAGTAGGTTTAAAAACCATCAACAGCACAAATATCACCTAGCTTGTTAGGTACTTGATTCAGAATAAAGTAAACATAAACTTCAAGCCAATCAATAAGGATGTGGACAGTAAACAATCAATGACGTATAAAGGAAAACCCAATTCGCCTTGAATTTCTAAGAAATTGATCTACGATGTGATATTTTACCATCAAAGTTCAATGTGCTCAACAAAAAAACAACTTGACATTACAATTGCATGTTTACAATACATAAAAAAATATTCTGAGTTAAGTTACGTAACTTAAAGCACTATAAGCTAGTAGGATAGACAAAGTATATTAAAGATAACTGTCAGAACAATCACGATATAAATGTTTTCTCAGTACTGACATAAACGTGATATCTAAAAAATGTAAGGAACATAAAACGAAATACAATCAAGATTACAAACAGTACCTATTGCTGGACAACATAATTTTGCGGCTCTGGATCGTGGCTAATAAGACCTCGTTGTGCTTAATTCAGAACCGCAAGGAGTAATTATGCGAACTCACATCGGAGTAAAAAATGAGAGACGAGATGACAAAGTACAATCGTATTTAGATCGCGATGTTTGTCATGACTTAACGAGTTTCGAGCGAGTCCTTAGATAGTTTTTTTCGGATTTTTCAACTATAACTGCAACCTACAGAACTAACAAAGCTTGAAGTTTTCAAGATTCATTGTTACATCTTCAAATCCAGGACGAATTGTTGGCGCAATGCAATTTTCTATATTATTAATTTATTTCGTTAAATCAAACTGAACTTTGTTTTAAAAATTATCCGTTTTATATCCCGTTTTGTTAGATAATCGAATAGTGGCAAATATTCATCAAAATTACTTATTAACATTACTTTGTGCCATAAATATCGAATATATATAAAAACACTTTAACGAACCAAAAGTAATCTTGTTATTCATAATTAATTGCGGATGATAAATTTCCTCGTTTCATTTTGAAGGTAATTAAGTCTCCCATCTTAGAAGGCACTTATAACCCTTTCATTTTGATTGTATTCTGGCAAGGCCAAACAACTTTGAGCCATGATACAATTTGATTCAGGTAGGAAATGAAATAATTATCATCAACAAGCGTGTTATTGCGTCTATAAATCATCTATTAATTTTATTTTTGGTTCTCTAAGAAATTAAGCTAGGTCCAAGGGATTTTTACAAACCATTTAACGCCCCCGAATATGAAACTACTATTTGATTACTATTATGAAATATATTTTGATTGTTTTGTATATATCTACATTTTTTAAATAAGATTACTTCTAAGCTTTATGCCTTACTCCTTTGCTGTCTTGAACCTATAAAAGTTAATGTTATGAATGCAATTATTGAGTCATATTTGGATTTTTACATATCAATAAATATTTCGGATATCTAACACACAACGCCATCTAGACCCAAGCTAAGCAGAGTTTGTGTACTAGACAACTGATATTACTGATATAAATATATATATATTAATTTTGTAATACATACATATTATAAACTCCGAAACAATGCGTGTACAATACATTAACAATATGTATGTACATAGTAATCAGTTAAAGTTGATAAAACGGTACGTCGCTTAAAGAATACTTAATCACAATGCAATATGGTATTTTTTATTTAAACTAAAGTCAAAATACAAAGCTCCAGACAGTACAGAAAAACTCGAACAAATACCCTTTTTGTGAAACATCTAAAGTCTAGACTCATTATTTCAACATTCAAAATGCATTCTACTAAAACACAATGAGATTAGACTTAGTAGCGGTGTTCCTGCTTTGTGTCTAAGTGTTCACAGATGTCTATTTGAGATAACCAAACCCACAGCTCAAATCACACTATATACCTACTAAGCGTTTTTCTAAAAGGGTAAGAAGCACCCTACAGAAATTATTTCTAATTTAACGACCCACAATGCAATTTAAACATCGTAAATTAACTTACTTGTCGTGAATTAAATAACCTTCGTCAGTATCGGTAAAGTTTCCTATTTGTAAGATTTTTGGACCGAACTTTAGAAACTGCTTCCTAATAACAAGATTACAAAGATATTGTATGATTGTGTTATTGCATAAACTTCAATAAGTTTTATTCAAAGTACTGTGACAATAAAGTCCATTACCTAAAGTAATTTATAGATATTGGATATTTCCTGCAATATTTTACTAAATATAGTATATATTTTTATTTATGACAACAGTGTAAGTCACAATGCCGCTCGAGTGAAAAGAAGCCGGGAACATGTCCAGCATCGGACACTCCGAAGTGGGAAGAAGCATGTGTAACAGCCTGTAATTCTGACTCACAGTGCGATGGTACTCAAAGATGTTGCCATCATAACTGCGGATCCACTTGCAGTGAACCCGTGGATCTCTTGACCGTTCCAGGTAATTAATTTATGTTTTATTCTATGACTAGCTTTTGTCGCTGGCGCCGTCCGCGGTTATTGTCACAGTAAAGAGTAGCCTATGTCAGTCTTCAAAAACCAAATTATCTCGATGCCAATTTTCATTGAAATGCTGCGAAAGCGTAACAGATATACAGACAGATAGTTGAATGAAATGAACACTCTTGAATTTATCATATTAGTATGGAAGTATGGATACTGGAGATGAACGAGTCGACGACGGGTTAGCCCGATAGCGTCACTCACTTGATGCAAAGTAACGAAAGAATAGTTTAACACCCGTTTTGAAGTAAAAACTTCTACAGGCAAGTTTGGATTCGAAGTAAATTTATATAAGACACGACATCGTAACGTGACGTATTAACGCTTGCAATGCGATAATGGGATCGGGGGAGAGCCGCGCTTCGGCATGAATGGGCCGGCTCAACCGGAGTGATACCACGGCCTCACAGAAAACCGGTGTGAAATAGCGCTTGCGCTGTGTTTCACCGAGTGAGTGAGGATACTGGAGGAAACCCAACCCCTCCCTCATTCCCCCTCCCCATCCCCCAAAGGTCGGCTTCGCACTTGTGACGCCTCTGGTGTTGCGGGTGTCCATGGGCGGCGGTAATCGCTTACCATCAGGCGATACGCCTGCTCGTTTGTCACCTGTTGTTTTATTACATAAAAAAAAATGGAAAATACGATCCTTGAATTTGCAGTAAGATTCTTCCTAGGTGCCAACAATATTGCAGCGGTCTACTCTACAGTAAAAATTTTACCTTAACACTGTTTACTTGAAATATTATACAAATATATCACAATCAATTGAACAGCTCTCGCTACGAAAACCTGTATTGAAAAGCAATTAAATCATTATATTTATGTAAATTTAAATTTACTTACGAATCTTATATTGAATACGTTTTATGTGATAAACTCGATAAGTCATGAAAGCAGCTTTTATACCAGCTCTAGGTCGAACGTTCAATAGATAATGATCATTATATAATCATTAACATAGAAACGACCTGAAGAGTATCTAAATATGACAACGTCAAGAGAAATCTTAATGAGGATTTACTTTACCTAGACCACAGTACGACATGAAATGTCTAGACATATATAGAAATATATCGATTTAAAAGTTTTATTCTTCAATTAAATACGTAATAAAAATATTATACATTCATGTTTTATCTTTTGTCAAATTAATACAAGTGAAAGTTTGTAAAGTACGTTGCTAATTTAGGAAACAAAAATCTGACGATACCAATCCCCTAGAGGAGCAAGGCTTAAAAAGTAATGATAAAACATGTAAATGTTGCATTACGTTGTACGTTCCATAGTTGAAATGAACTTGAATGTGGGTGCGTGCCTGAATTTTGAGATCTTCATTGTCAATCGATCAGATTTAACTAAGAAAAATATAACACTAAAATATTCTTTATATCTCTCTCTCTCTCTCTCTTGGATTATGCTTATACTTTCCTTCTGGCAGAGTAGAGTCACTTTGGCGGGCTCATTTATAACTATTAAAAACAATAAAGCCTGACAACTATATTCAAAGTTCCAAACACACTTAAAATTTAACAATTTATGTTTAACAGGTCTCCCAGCTATGCCTATACTGGAAGAGCCAAAAGAAAAGAAAAGATCGGTGGTAATCCGATGGTCAGGTGGAGTAGGAGACGCAGCTAGAGCAGTTCCTGGGCCTGTTTTCTTCGTTCTAGAAGAACAACATCATTTAGGACCTAAATATGAGGAAATAAGATTGGGAGACTGGAATCTATTGTTACGGACTAATAAGTAAGTATTCAACAAATTTTGTTTTAAATTGGGAATAACAATATTTGCTGTTTCATTAAAAGTCTAATTCTAAGACGGTTGGAAAGAGGACTAGAAATTACGGATTACTACACTACTACAGTACCCGCGTACACATAGAAATATGCCACTGAGACAAAAACTGCCGATTAGACCGATAGATAGATGTTTGAATAAAATATATTGAATATACGGAAGATATTGGGGGCTGTGCTTGGGGTCTCTCTACGAGATCAAATCAGAAATGAGGAGCTCCTTAGACGAACTAAAGTTACCGACATAGCAGAGCGAGTCAGCAACCTGAAGCCCGGAGAACCGATGGCCGATGGGGCAGAAAGGTTCTTGAGTGGAGACCACGTGACGGTAAACGCAGCGTAGGAAGACCTCCTGCGAGGTGGACGGACGACCTGGGTAAGATCGCGGGGACTCGTTGGATGCGGGCCGCTACCGACCGGTCAATATGGAAGTCAATATGGGAGGCCTATGTTCAGCAGTGGACTTCTTGTGGCTGAGATGATGATGATGATGATGATTGAATAAAATAATATATAAAAATCATTCCATTACGAGCGAGTCTATCCAGCATATAGGTCTCTATTTTATTTATCTCTCTATTATACCAAATGTAGCATACTTTCAAAGAAAACCTCAGTGAAAATTCTCAACTTTTAAAACATTGGTTTCTCATGTATGCGATATTTTAACGCTCAATGTTCCTTTGTTAGACCTTTTAGTGAGATGAAGGCAAAAACTGAAGAATATTGTTAATTAGCGGTAACAAGCAACCGCTTGTCGCTATAAACAATACACAAAGAGATGAATAAAGCATTGGAGAAAATATGCGGCTTTCTCAGCAAACTGTTTTGTTTCTTTAATGATACGAGGTGGTTTTTTCATGCATAATATAGGTAACATGTTACGTAAACAACAATCGAGTAAATAAGCGTTACATGGCATAAAACGAAGTCGCTTGCTGTCTGTTCGCTTAGATCTTTAAAACTACTCAAAACATTATAATGTAGCAATGGATAGAATGATTCAAGAGGAAGGTCTATATGTTAAATATATTACAGTAGAATTAATCCGTAAATTTCAAAGACGAATGCGTGACGTGTCGTGTTTAGGTTTTATAAGTGGAATTGACTCTTTTTGAGGTTCGGGCATATATCTATAATATTTGTTTCTTGTGTATATTTCACAGCTTCTGCTGTAACCCGTGCTCGGTTAATTTTTCTCAAATAGAACATTTCTTTCCAGTAGGTGCTGGATAAACGCTATTAACCAAATCCACCATCATCATATCACGCATTATCTTTGCCATTTAATAAAAAAGTTGTAACCAAAATTAGATTTAGAAAGTTCTCAAATGGGGTGATAAATATTATTTTATATCGATAAAGGGAAAATTTTAATTCATTGAAATTATAGTCTTAGTTATATTAAGTATAAGTATTCTTAATTATAGTATTCGTAGACACTGCAAGAGCATAATTTTGTATTGCTATAATTTATGGACTTGTTGCGTGTATATAAATTATGTGGGCCAATGATATGCTCAGGTATTTAATTATTACACTTACATACACATCCGGACTGCGTTACTCGCAGTAAGCTATTTACTACAAGCTTAGAACATTACTAGTACCTTACTACTTCTACCTTAGAGACACAACGTTTGTAGGCTGCATATCATGAACTTGAACTTCAATTTGTGTAGCCACTTAGTTGGTGTGATATCGCTAAGATATGCGGCACCTTAAACAACTGTTTATTTCTATACTAGCTGAACCCCGCGGTGCTACCCGCGGTACGATGATAACTGCGGGCAACGCCGCGAGGCGAAGCTATATCTTTATAAATAGTAGCCTATGTGTTATTCTGATGTATAAGCTATATTGTGGTAAAGTTTCATTCAAATCCATTCAGTAGTTTTTACGTGAAAGAGTAACAAACATCCATACATACTTACATCCATACTTACAAACTTTCGCCTTTATAATAGTAGTAGGATAGCGCGATGAAAGTTTTGACTGTTTTCCTTTCACATAGGTTACCAAAAGCTCAATACTGACTATGCAAGAATAATAGATAATCCTATCTGTGGCTACTAAAATATAGTTACACGGACAAGAAATGTTTGTCGTCGAAACGCTAAGAAGAAAACCCGATGTATATAAGCAATATCTACAAAATCCTTTTATGTAGAAGGTTGTAAAACCAAAATTATAGTAGTTATTAGAAAATATAGTCAATGTTTCTTTTATCAAACAGAACAAAAATCTCGCTTCGGAATACACTTAAACCCGGCCGGTGGTATCGATTTCGGGTGGCAGCAGTAAGTGCGTCGGGCACACGTGGTTTTTCAGCTCCGAGCCCTCCTTTCACACCTCGAAGAGGGCCCCGTCCTCCGCCAGCTCCGAAAAAGCTAAAAGTACGACCCTTAGGAGCTGATAATGGTAAGAACCAGATTTACAGACTCAAACACATTGAAATGATGAGGATATCAGATCTATTTAATAGTCTTTTACTAATGTTATTTTCTTTGGTCGGACTTATATTGAATTTATTTTACCTTCCTACAAAGTGCCTTTCCTAAACAAACTAAACTTTCCTACGTATCGTTAATTTAGTTTGTGTGTTATACCCTTTTTCAACTTCACTAGAAGTCATGAGTTACTTAATTTATGTAGCACCGTTAAGACTAACCACTTATGTACTTACTTGCGGTGCGAAAAGCAGCGAACGGAATTATTCCCGGATTATAGGTCAGGTAATACACGAACAATGTATAAAAATCAATGTTTTTTTAGGTACAGTCATAGTTAAATTGGAGTGGAAAGAGCCAAATTCGGATCTTCCAATAATACGTTATAAAGTGTTTTGGAGTAGACGAGTTAAAGGATTAGGAGGTGAATTGGATTCTGTTCTAGTTAACCACCAAACTGTTCCGAAGGTAGATATTTTTTTATCCTAGTAGCCTTTCTTTACTTTACTTAATACTTTTGCATTTCATGTCTAAAACTTTTTGGAAGCGTAGAAGGCATTCCTTTAGACACACTGCAATGATTCCGCTTATAATTTAATAAGAACAGGCGTACAAAACATTTAAAAAAATGGAAAATATTTGCTACGAAACTCATTAGATCATTCTAATTTATTTAAATATTTATTTATTTACAGGAACAAAATAGCATAGAAATAAAAGATTTATTACCGAACTCAATGTACTTCTTGCAAGTTCAGACGATCAGTCAATTTGGAACGGGCAAACTTCGAAGTGATAAAGCGTCAATTTTTTACAATACTACCAGTAATGGGAAAATAGGTAATGTATTATAAAACTTTCACGCTATTTAGTTAAATAATGAATAAAATGTTGCAATATGTGGCCTGTATTTTTGATGAAATTTATGGTCTATTAATTTATTGGCACACACTTGGAAATGGAAATACATGTGGAACTTAAAAAATAAGATTGGGAAATACACAAACCTTTATCTGGAGTGACAGCGACCACCACAGTCGATTTTCACAACTGAGCAACTGTAATATACGAAATTACTATACAAATAATCAGTACCGCATTTGTAGGTACCTGTAAAGAGCATCATTGGTATACAGGAAGGTTACTGTGGAGTATTAGCTAATGGTTTTTCACTGGTATAGTAATGTAACGAAAAAAACTCTTAACTTTATGCCCCTACGTAGAAAGGGTCGCTCGCTATAAGGCTAAGTTTTAAAGTAACTTTTTTGCAGAATCGACACCAGAAGCATTGAAAAGAGAAACTAAGAAGATAAAGGGTTTAAATATTCACAAATTAATTTGGTATAACAATAAAGTGAAAGCGAGAATATCATGGCAACCTATACCAAATATCTATGAACAACCGGGAAGGTAAATATAAATAATATTTATATATATGTGTATCAATCATCTGGTTACCATTGTTTTACAGATCCTTTTGTTTATAGAAAATACTTATAATACCAATGCATACTAGTTCTATCTGTATTTATACAAAATGAATGTATATAGGCATCTCGAAAAGATTAACAAAAATGAATCCCTATTTACCTATTTAGTAATAATTGTATATTGTGCAAGACGGCTGACAGGAGCTGAATGCGAGAAGCCGAGGATCGAACTAAGTGGCGTGCGACTGGAGAGACCTATTTCCAGCAGTGGACTGCGATAGGCTGATGATGATGATAATGATGTATATTGTGCATTTATAAACTTATTATACTCGTAATTATTGGTCACGGCATCACGCATGAACGGCTGGTTATAGTTTCGGATAGGCCATATACAGGGCCTATTTATAAGGATATACGATAGGTCCGATAGGAGATACGCATCAATTACAAGTGTTGCTAAAATCAGGTATATGTATTACTTTAGAAAGGCCCAGACTGAGTTACGTGGGTCAGCTAGTAATTAAATAAATTACATCTATAATCCTTAAAGTATAGTTTGATCTACAGTTTTCACTAAGTGTCATTTAAGAACATACGACGTATGTACAATAATTCAGGTGTGAAATATTTAAATTAATATTGTATTTGGCATTTGGCATAAAACTGGCTCGTAAAGAATGAAAAATTGGTGATACAAAATTAAAACGCTTGTTCTAAGTTACTTCGTCGGTTTTTAAGCCGTCTGTAAATGAGACTAAGGTGTATATTAAGGACTGGAGATATAAGTTGCACTGCAAAATTTTATACTTTAGGAAGAAAGACTATAATCTGATTCCACTAACTACGACTTTTTATGATATAAGGAATGGGCTTAAACAAATATTGTACCCTGTGGAAGTCCGGCTGGTGGCTATTATGTTTACAATTTAAGTACCATATTTTCAGATATTACGTGCATTGGAAGGCTACAAAATGTATTGATCCAAAGAACTTGCGTAAAGACGGATTGTCGGCTACAACTGAAGTAAGATCCTAAAAACAAAAGACAATTACATACTACGTTATAAATTATTATTATTAATCATTACATTATAAGTAATATTATTAATGCACGCAATAAGTACATAAGTACCTTTTTGATATACTGCTCCCATCAGAAAATTTAAATCTTAGGTACGAAGTTAGTTGCGTATGAAAAATGGCGCCCTTTAACTGTGTTGCCATAAGTCTAATAAATTTTACCACAACCTATGTTTTACATCTTAGGAAAGCATGTCGTTGTACAAAGTACGGAAACTGAAATAACTGTCAAACATTTGATAAAGTGACAAATATTTCGATGTCAACTTCCATTATAGATTTTAAATAAAATTAATTAACATTTTGGACTTCTAACACACAATGTCATCTAGCCCCAGCCTAAGTTTCAATTACTTCAATATCATAATTCCTAATGTTTTTTTTGCAGCAAACTAACTTTGAACTGTATGGATTGGAATATCAATGCAGTTATAAAGTGAACGTCAACTCGTCTCCACGTATGAAAACATTTGAATCCGAACTCACTTTGAATATACCTGCTTGTGAATATTTCAAGAAAAGGTCTAACACATCTGCTGTTAATTGTACTTTCTAAAAAAGAAAAAAAAAATTGCAATAAATATGTAGAAGTAGAGAAATAAAAACTATTAACATAAGTTTATTGTAAGACAAATGAGAATAAATGAACTTACATTAAATTTAAGTGTAAAGTTTTCAGTATTTTTAAAATAAACCATGTGACTTTAGTCGCATTAAACGTAAATTTTCAGAAATTATATACTAAGGAGTTTTATTGAATTTTAAGGTAGATACTTTAAAAAAACAGTCAAAAGGTTAATACACTCTTTTGCAAAAAAAACGGGCACTTAAGCAAAGAACTATTTTATAGTTACTATTAGTTTGTTTGACAATTTTAGGTATTGTTATCCTCAGAATTTCATAAATTAATTAGGAAGGAATAGGTATCATCAGTTTTATCATAACATTTTGATTAAATTATTGAGAAATAATGTTTAAGCTCAAAACACTATTATTGTACCTGCTCGCTAAATAAAAATGAAACGCGTTAATTTCTTTGTTTTTCTTGAATACATTAAAAGCAGATAAAAGTTTAGTATTGAGTGTGACCCCCTCTTGCTGAAATCACGGCTTGCATTCGTCTGGGCATGCTAGCGAGTATTTCTTTTATGGTTTCTTGGGGAATACGTTCCCACTCCGCGGTATTCACATTCTTTAGCTCTCTGAGGTCTGCGGAGCCGGCTGCACTGATCTCACTCGTCGCTTCAGAACGTCCCAGACATGCTCTATGGGATTGAGGTCCGGACTTCTAGCTGGCCAGTCCAAACGACGAATTCCGACTTCTAGCATATACGCTTCCACATCGCCAGACCGGTGGGCGCGAACGTTGTCGTCCATAAAAAATGAGTTTTCGCCAAGAGCGGTTAAAGCGGGTTGTGCATAAGGAATTAGAACTTCCGTTATGTATCGGTGTCCAGTCAGTGTACCGTTTTCGATGAAGACTAACTCCGTACGATCCATGGAATTTATTGCTGCCCAAAACATAACAGCGCCCCCTCCATAAGGTGTGATTTCTTCAAAACATGCCTATGCAAAGCGTTCTCCTCGTCTACGTAGCACTCGCCGACGTCGGTCTTCACCATGCAGAGATATCCTGGCTTCATCGGAGAACAATATCCTATCCCAGTCTTCATGAGTCCATGACACACAATTTCGAGCGAAGCTAAGCTTGGCAACTCGATGTCCACGGAGTAATTTAGAGCCGCGTGCCGGGCGATGCCTGTGTATATTAGCAGCGAGAAGCCTCCTCCTGACCGTCCATAGACTAATTTTCACATTTCTTACTTCTTCGAGGCTGTTCTTGAGGTCCACATAAGAAGATTTGCGATTTCTCAACGCTTGACTAACTAAAAAACGGTCATTCCGTGGTTCGGTACATGTCTTTCTGCCAGAACCAGGCCTTCTCTTGACGGAACCGGTCTCTTGATAGCGCTGCCAGGTCCTTTGAACTGTCGACCGACTCACATTTAGCCTCTGAGCCACGAAGCATTGGCTGCAACCTTCTTCAAGCAGCGCAATAATTTTGCTCGCTTTTATCACTTTATCTACCATTTTCGAGATTGCTAAACAGCAATAACAATACTTTTAAATGTCAAGGACATCAGATAATTTAATAAAAATTGACAAAAAGTTAATTAGAGTCGATATTAACTATAGGGAATTCGCGCCACAAAATGTAGTTAAAAGTTGTTTTCTTTGAAAACCAGGCTCAGTCAAAAATTTGAATTTGGAATGTACTCTTATAAACATTATGGCACTTTTATAACTGGCCAGTAACATGTTCAAATGATTAAAACCTTTTTGGTATTTTATTTTTTTCAGCCAGGAAGAAAATCGAAACCGCCCGTTTTTTTTGCAAATGAGTGTACTAGATAACTAAATACATAATTTTTGAATCAAAACATCTATTTATAATTCAGTAAGAAAGCTATGACAAAATCAACGAATCCTCAATAATAAATAATATAATAAATATTCCGGACATCTAACACACAACGCCATCTAGTCCCAAGCTAAGCAGAGCTTGTGTTATGGGTACTAGACAACTGATATAAATACATATATACTGTTTTTTTTTTGTAAATACATACATATTATACATAGAAAACACCCAAACTCCGAAACAAATATTTGTAGATCACACAAACATTTGGAAATCAACGTGGTGGTTGGTCAATCAAACTCAATGTGGTTGCAACTGAACATTCACTCATAATGTTCCACCGCACTATGACAGCTTTAAATGTAAAATTATTGTTACCAATAAAAATTACAACATATTAACAATAACTTTAATCTATAATAATAAAAAAAAAAATATAATCATACGCCATGCAGTTTATTCATAATACGCATGATGACAGTACCCACGAACAACAGAAATAATGAGTATAAAAACTTATTTATTTTCATACATAGAGCGAGATTAATAGTTAATTACCAAAATTAAAACTACAAAATATTGCAATCCGCCATGTTAAGTTGAACATCAATCAGAGCGTGTTACGTCACGTTTCTGTAAACGTCATTTTGTTTAAATATAATTGACGATCACTTTACTGTTTATAATTGCTATAATTGACACTGGTTGACGAATGATGACTATTAATGTGGTTAACGTGTGGGTAATGTGGTAACTACACACACACACACACACACATTAATTTATGTTTAAATGAAACACTATAATTATAATAAAATAATATCAAATTGTCAAAAGTATAATAAAGTTAAGCACAGAGTCATGGTACAGCTGCACATAATGATGCTTTGAATTTGGTGTTATTCAGCGTGCTGCTCATACGACTAGTACGCACGCTAGCCATGATTTGCAAGCTAAAAGCATAAGTGGAAGTAGTAAGCGGGTTCAGATGTGGCTTAAAGTTTGGTAAAGAGTGGCTAGCCGTTGGCAGGATCTAAGCATGTGATGACATATTTATTTAAAATGAATTACAGGACAAATTCAAATTAAATGTTAATAGCTAGGTTAGCGCGGTGCCGTGACAGAGGGAAATTACATTTATAAAGTAGAATATCTTTAGAGTAATAGATTTAGTAGTTGATATAAAAGATAATACATTTGCCGAGATAAATTTTAAAGCTTCAAGTAAGTTTGCAACAGTAAAGTATTTGTGAAACTTCAAAAACATTGTTTTATTGTAATTAGGAACAAAGTGTTGTGAAATATCACAAGTACAAATTTTTAAACATTTCAGCTGGAACGTAAATATCAAAAAGGCACTACTATTTATTAGCTAAATTATAAAACCAACTTGGTTTGAAAGGAGAAGGAAACCTTGAAAATACATAAACGAAATGACTACAAAATACTTTTATTATCAAAATAAATGTACTGGTTTTACTAAACTTAAAACTCATGTATATTTTTTTTTAATGTTACTTGATACCTCTGTCTTTTTTAATATAAACCATATTAAAGAAAAATACCACAATGGAATGAAATGATAAACAATTGTAACAGACTCAAAGAATTCAATCTAGTTGAGCTGTTGAGTAGGTGTTTATCACCAGAATCATCGGATTTACTGATGCAGACCATTTTTATCCCTAAACTTTAAAGGATAAAGCTTTCAATTATGTTTTCAAGCACAAAGTTATGACTAGTATTAACGTTCACGTACGATTTTTTTTAGGTCACGTAGGTTCACGTCTAGGTCAGTGCATGAACTGTAAGTGGCTTTTCACTCCTTGCTACTAGTCTAAGACAAGAAATTTTATTTCAGCTAAGATTTTAAATACAGTAAATATAGTTACATCCAACTTAATAAGAGACGATTTTATATCTATTTTTTTAAGTGTGAAAATTCCTATGCGCTCTCATCCCCCCGGGATTTGCGGCGGGGTATGTATCAGAATCAGACTGACTAAATCCACATAGTGTTCCACTCTGCGCTTGAGAAGGGAGGAATCCGGGCAATGCTGTTATTAGCACACCCGGACCCCTCCCAGTGCCCACACGAAGCGGGCACCGTAGCCGACAGCCGATAGGGCCCAAGTAACAACAGGTCCTCCGTCTAATCCAGAGCTCCCCGTAACCCCAGCGCCTCAATGCGCTCAATCATCAAAGATAAATCTCTGGTGGCCTGGCTCGTAGCCTCTTGTAAGTTCGCCCCCAGGGCAGTGACCAGAGTATCATCACCGTATTAAATTACGCCCAGCCCGGAATCGAGATGACCTCGAAGGATGATGACTGGGGTCATATCTTGTGTTCCGTAAACAGACCCCTGCGGAACACTGTACGACATGGGGCGCCGTCTCAAGACACCTTCTCGGTTCTCGTACACTCCTCCAGATAGTCTGCAACGAGCTGCCTCAGGTACTCTGTCACCCCTTTGTAGTGAAATGTTTTCCTGATTTATTTATATTATGGAGTACTTACAGCTAACATTATAACATTTGCAATCGAGTAGATAACAGTGAGCCAATTATTAACCCTCATCTGTTGTGATATACTAAACATGAATATGTTAGTGACAGCAAAAACAGTTTTCGTTTTTATAATTTTTATTGAACTTTAAAAAAAACTCAGACACTTTTGCACCTTTGAGAAACTTATAGAGAATGGATCTTTAATTTCGTGCTTACAAAGCTTTTTGATCGATAAGGAATTCTTTGGTGAAAACAGAGGTATTTTACAAAACGTTTTTGCACATTTTGAATCCTGTCAATGTATATATAAGATCGTGGACTCTAAATTTGCAAAGCGTATTCCAAGTGACTGATGCAGCTTAATGGCAGACTGTTGAATGCGTTGGAGATGTCCAATGACACCGCCAACAGAACGCTGCTGCAGCCTACTGCCTCCTCAGTCATGGCGCTCAGGTGCAGCACGTCATTGACCGTCAAACGTCCTTCCCGTAATCCGAACTGACCGACACTGACTGAAAGATCCCACCTGGCAGAGGTGCCGGACGATGCGGGTCGAAGTCAAACAGTTTACCCGCTTCATTCAGCAACACGATGGGGCTATAGGTCCGGACCGAATAAGCAGGCCGTCCAGCCTTTCTCAATAGGACCACCTTTCCGCTTTTCCAGCACTTAGGGAAGCGTCTGGACGCCAAGCTTGCATCTAACACTTACCTGAGGCGGTTCGACATTATTGAGAGACGACCAAGCCTGATGATAAAAATGATATGAATGAAGAATGATACTATTTTTTTTTGAGAAACATAGGCAGGGTTTATGTAAATACATGCAATATATATAATAACAGTAATTTGATTATTTTCGTTGTTATGGTGAAGTGGACTTACAACTACTACGCAAAATATTTTTAAGTAATTACCACCACATGTGTCTAAATATTTTATATCTGGCAATAATTTTCAGTTACGTTCTGGAACGATACGTACCTAACTTCATTTAAGACAATCGCAACCCTCAGAATGTCAAAAGTAAATAAAATATTTTCAGAAATAAATTACTAGTATTATATTACAGTAATCACAGTTTTTGCTGATATTTATGAAGTGCACGTATTGTGTTAATTTATTGTGTTTCAAATCTATGTTATAATTTTATACTGTATTAATCCTAGTAGATTTTTTTGCGAACTAGTACTTTACAGTGTAAAATGCACATTTCTTGTCTAAGCCTAGAAATTGATGTTTTACTGCACTTTCAAGTACAAGACTTTCTACTGAAATATCATTTAGTGTTCATCTAATAATATATTTAGTGTTGTAAGACGTGACGAATATTCTCAGGGCGTAACCATTGCTCAGAGGGGTTGAAGGCTGTGTTAAAATGATATTTTTTAATATTTTGTGAACTGTAGTAAACAGTGTATTTCTGTAAAATGGCCGAGGACGAAGTGCTTTTCGACGATGTGTACGAGCTGTGCGAGATCATTGGCAAGTGAGTACCTAGTTCATGAAATTTTAATTTTATCATATATCAAAAGTGTCGCGCGATTTAGGTTCGTGGTCTACCAAGCAAATTTGTGTAATTTTTTTTAAAGAAAAAATTAATCAGTGTAAATAAATTGCAGTCAAACTTCATGTGCAAAAACAACATGTAATTATATATAAAAAATAAAACAGATATCACAATCACCTACCTACTCTAAATTTATTTTGCCTAAACAGTTTAGTTATCAAATACAATAGATTGTTTTTATATGTTCATATGATAATGTAATACACAAAGTTTGTTTTCTTATTAGAATCTTATTTATGTAAACGGATATGCTAAGACATAAACAATTTTTAAACTCAAAATCTTATTTATTTTCTTTTGTATCTCATATTATTTATAAGTTTATATTTATTTAAATAAATGATAAAATAATTATAAATCATAGAGTATTTATTATTTTCTATTTAAGTCAGTATCTTTGTACATTGGTATTTCTGAGGATGATTTTTGAATTGTGTGTTAGGTCTTATTGTGGGTTTTTAACATTCGTCACACATAGTAACTACAATAAATAGGTAATTAGTAAAAAAAAATCAAAATATCTTTCATGCATTTATCATTTTTTTTTAAATTATTGATGCTTCTTTCAATCATTACAAATGTACTTAATAATAATCACAAATCTAAAATTGTGAGTAGGTATATACTATATGAACTTTGATACATTTTTAATGAGAATGTATTGGCCATGAATATATTTAATAATGATTAATTAGTCTTAATTTTTTTTTATTCCACTTCTATTAATACAAATCTTAAAACCAAGAAGGTTTCTAATTGTGTTAATTTTTTCTGGGTGTTTATATTACCACACTATTTTCATCTCTCATTATATGTATAAAGAAAAAAAATAGATTTGAACTAATGGAGAAATAACTTTCGTCTACTAAAGAGAAAATAAATAAAATTACTAAATATTATAAATTTGAAAGTACTTTTGTATGTCTGTTACTCATTCCCCGGCTATACTACTGCACGAATCTCATTGAAGTTTGATTTGGATATACTCTGATTCTTGAAAAAAACTTCTTCAGGAATATAGGGAATATAGGGAATATAGGCTACTCTATACTGCAATACATTTTACCGATAACCTACGAAAGCGACCGAAGATATGAGCAAAAGAGAGTTAGTAATGAATTTGATATAAAAAATAGATAAAAATATCTTTGAACCATGTTATGAATGTTGTCAAAAGATAAGAATAAGAATAAGAAAAACTTTATTTGACTTTATATAACACAGTTGCTTATAATTATTAAAAGTTTAAACAGTGACTGGAAAGACAAAATGGTCTTGGACTCAGCATATGGATGACGATGCAGGGCATGCCAGCCGCTGTTATTCTGTCCAAGCCAATCATGATTGATATAATCTCAGAATAAGCACAATGTCACCATTCATCAAAATATAAAATAAAAAAAAAAATAAAAAAAAATAAAAATCATTCGGTTCAGTACTTTTTGAGCTATATCTATTGATCTCTATTTTGGATTATATTGTGTGTATTGGTATGTATTGGACTTGCAAAGAACAAAATGAAACAATGTTTCAAGGCCTTTAGTTCCATTTAGGCATTGTTGGCACTGTAAGCCATAACACACCTACTAGCACAGGTAATAAAGTAATGGTGACTAATACAAATTGTGTTTACACAATGTTTTAGTTTTTACTGTTAAACTGTTTTATTTGTTTACAGATTTAACTTTTCTGACAAGACTGACTGACATATGTTATAATTTTTTTAACAGACTCAATATCAAGAAAGATTTATAGTTTTAATTGCCTTTTTAAACAACAGTTAAAAAGATGCAATGAAGTTAAAACTTCAATGTGTTTATAAGTGTATGTACATAATATTGCTTGTGAAAAGGTTTTAATTTAACTTAAATATGACAAGCATAATTTATTAGAGAATGCATTAATTCTTCCTAGTTCTCGAAATTATCTTTATAATCTATATACCTAAATATGTGATACATGTATGTTAATATAAATGATTTCCATTTCACAAGATCTGTTCTTATTAGAATCATATTGCATAAACATTGAAATTGTCGTTTTGGCCAGATTTTGCACCCTTTCAGACCTACAGACAGATAAGTTTTGTAATTTAAAACAACTCAATCGTTCACAAAATTTTACCGTGGGAGAGCCGCGCTTCGGCATGAATGGGCCGGCTTGACCGAAGTGATACCACGGCCTCACAGAAAACCGGTGTGAAATAGCGCTTGCGCTGTGTTTCACCTAGTGAGTGAGGATACCGGAGGCCCATACCCCAACCCCTCCCCCCATCCCTCTCCCCATCTCCTAAAGGTCGGCAAAGCACTTTTGACGCTTTTGGTGTTGCGGGTGTCCATGGGCGGCGGTAATCGCTTACCATCAGGTGATGCGTCTGCTCGTTTGCCACCTATTCAATAAAAAAAAAAAAGAAAAAAAAACATAATATTATCATGTATTTTGTTTTATTTTTGGTCTATTCTACCTGAAATATTATAATTTTCTCCTGACAAGAGAAAAATATGACTCGGGTCTGAAAGGGTTAATGCACTTTTTGTACATATTTAAAATGTAAAAATATCATTTCAGGGGACCCTTCAGCCTGGTTCGCCGCTGTGTGCACCGTCAAACTGGTCAGCAGTTTGCTGTCAAAATTGTTGATGTGGCTCGCTTTACTGCTAGTCCTGGCCTTAGTACTGCTGGTAAGAATTAACATTTGATTAAATTTGAAATATTACTATATCGTATCTCTATAATCAGTAACTAGTAATAAGATAGTGTACCCTTAATTTCTTTTATTTGAAATTTAAGAATGTTTTAAAAATAAATCTACCATCTGATTAATTATATATAAGAATTTGTTTAGAAGATATCTAAAATTTAAAAAGGATTTATGTCTTCAATATGCATATTGTAATAACTGAAAACATTGAGCATAAAATTTATTAAAAGAATACAGAAGATACTTCTTTACTTATGGTTTACAGAAAAATGTATTTCCATATCTTTTGGAACACACAACAACACTAACAAAATTAGTGTTATAGTTAAAGAGTAACTACAATGTTAAGTTTGTTTTTGATCTACGGAACAATTTTCGCGTGGGGTAATATTGCCCTTGTAGGAATATAATTACATCCAATGTAAATCAGGTTTCTACAATCTATTAAAGCGCTGCCTCGGTGGCGCAGTGGTAGTGAATGTGACTGCTGTGCTTGAGGTCTCGGGTTCGAGTCCTGGGTCGGACCAAATGTTTGTGTAATCTACAAGTATTTGGGTGTTTTCTATGTATAATATGTATGTATTTACAAAAAAAAAGGTATATATGTATTCATATCAGTTGTCTAGTACCCATAACACAAGCTCTTTATTAACACGCCGGACCCCTCCCAGCGCCTGCCTGCACTGAAGCGGGCACCTTCTTCCAATAAAATCTCAATTTAGGCGACGCACGGCACACGCGTACGTCGCCCCCTCGCGGTTGGCCTGGAATGCGGATGGAGGGGAAAACCCATCCCGTCCATCCGCGGCCACACTCAGGGCGGCATGAGGCGCTGATAGGCGCGCCTCCGCCGCCCCGTGCGCCGGCGGCGGATCGGGTCCGAGTGGAGATCGTCCTCTCGGGCCTTCTCCGCCGCCTCCTTCTGCGAGATTACTTCCTCGCAGAAGGTCGCGACCGCGGTAAAACTGCTGTCGCTACCGGCCATGGAGTGTAGTGTCATGCGGGCCTAAGCCAAGCATGACACGTTAAATTGAGTAAGTGGATGATATAGATGAGTATGTTAGAAATTTACGGGTAATGCGGCAGGTATTGAGTATGGTGGCTTTTTGGAGCAGATGAATAGAGTATGGCGGCATGTGAAGTTATTATTATTATTAAATTTATATATTCAGTAATTAATTGCTAAATAATATAATTTATACTTTCAGACTTAAAACGCGAAGCGACAATATGCCATATGCTGAAGCATCCCCATATTGTGGAGTTGCTGGAGACATACAGCTCTGAGGGAATGCTCTATATGGTTTTTGAATAGTAAGTATCTGGTTACTTTTTGTACATTGTTTACCTACAGTGGAATTTTGTGTACAAATATTTGACTTTAACAAAGGTATTATGCATTTTATTTACAACACCAAAATTGACCAGTCATAACTATATCTATAAAACTGCCTTTTAAACTGTTTGTTAATTTTCTAAGTAACTCTGCCCTGTCTGTTTTGATAATTTGGGACAAAACTCATTCATGCGTAAAACGGTAACTATAAATAGTCTTGTTCAAACGGCTGTCTTGGGAGTAAATTTTAATACACACATCTTTTTAAGTAAAGAATAAAAAATACCCGTACTGAGACTGAACTTTTAATTTTACCTATGATGGAATGGATTTAAATGGGTAGGACGCATTTGCGATAATTATAACCATAGTCAGAGAGCTAAACATACGCGGGAGATATCAGAAAATGGGGCTAAAAAGTGTAAATTCGTAGTAGATTTTAATAGAACTTCATTATTTCGTTACCATTGTTCGCCTTGTTGGTAACCCTGGAAAAAAAAATTGATAATGTTTTCAAAGCTTTTTAAGAGCACTTATAAAACCTGTTTTTTTTTTCAGTATGGATGGTTCAGATCTCTGCTTTGAAGTGGTTCGTAGAGCAACTGCTGGATTTGTCTACAGTGAAGCTGTAGCGTGGTGAGATATTAATTACCTTTTTGTTTTAAAATATATTAGGTACTAGCAAGTGCATTGGTTAATCTTATAATTTTATAAATGGAGATGTTATTTTTAAAACCTTTTATGGAAATGAATGTATACACGTATGACGTACGTAAATGCGACTACGTATAAAATTGGGAACAGGGTAATAACACGACGATGTAATATCCTTAAATTAATATTTTTATGACAAAATTGGCTGTTTATTTGTACGTATAATGATGAGATTGTGCAACTTCTGTCCTCTTGACATTCTCGGTATTGATTTTAAGAAAAGGGGACTGTGTAACAAAATAAATGTTAGATGTTACACATCAAACGCCAGTAGTACTTGTTTATTAATGTATGAGTAAACTCTTACACTATACAATCTATACATACATATACCGAATTTGATTATAAATATTTGTGTTCTCAGCCACTACATGCGTCAAATCTTGGAAGCTTTACGCTACTGCCATGAGAATGATATCGTTCACCGCGATGTTCGGCCCCACTGCGTGTTGTTGGCCGGTCGCGACAACTGTGCTCCAGTAAAGCTGGGTGGTTTTGGTGTAGCTGCACAACTGCCTACACCAACTGCACATCACGCACCACCCGGTAATAAATTCTTCTATTTATGGTAGATTTTAAGTTAGTGCTTCTGGGTCATTTGTACACTGGTAATACTGAAATTTTAAATGTCAGTATAATTAAGTAAATCCATTATCTTAGTAACAGAAAATATATTTTTCATAGTAGATGGCTTGTAGTGTCTTCACAAGAATAAACCAGTTTGGCAAATTTACATACATCACGAAATAATGCATTTAAAGTATACATAACAAAACAATCAACAGTCATTAGTACTAAATCATTACATGTAGGAATAGCACACTATCAAAGCATTGGTGTCAACTAAGTAATTTATACATATAATGGAAGAAATATAGTAGTAGAATTTACTTCGGTTTTCAAATGAATGATTTTTTAATACACCCATTTTGTAGGATAAAGTTTACTGGTTATGTACAAGAAAAAGTGTTATTTAAAAAAAAAAGTTGCGTGTACTAGCGTACACTCGTAAGAAGTGAAACTTCTTTATGACGTTATTTTTCAAAAAATAAATATCAACAAAAGACTTATAAACCAGCAATATTCGTGACAATTCTTATTTCAAGTGCAATAAAAGTTAAGGAGCGAGACCTGAGTAAATATTTCGCGATCTGTGGTGTGAATGAAGTAAGTTTGTGGAATGTGATGTGTGTAGTTATTTACATTGTGGACTAAATAAAATAATATTGTTTGTAATGTGATATTTCATTGTAGTATTAATTTGGTCCTGTTTGTGTTTGAAAATGTTTTTTGTTTTATTTTATAATTTTTTTTTGAAGGATTGTATATAACTACTCTCAATAATGATAAAACATTTTATCATGGCCGAAAAACGTCAACGTCCACCATCGATTTACAAGCAGAATTTTAACGATTGTCTCTGAATAAAGTAGAGACTGAAAGAAATGAACAATTGTTTCAGTTTATAAATAACAGGAAAAAACTCAAACGTAACTACTCAAAACGTAACTACTAAATGTGACGCGTAACGAAAAAATGTGACGCGTAACGGATAAATGTGACGCGAAATTTTTTGACAACCCCGATAAAGAAGTTTCACTTCAAAAAAAAACTATCATACTAAAAAAACTACTAAACCAGTAGATTCCATAGTAGGTATTGATGAATTGTGACATGGTGAGGTGAGATAGTGAGAGAGAGAGAGAGATATATATAATGACAAATTATATGAAAATATTTTGAAATTCTAAGTTTTGTTCGGCTTTTTTATCTTATCTAGGAATCTGTTATTAATATTTCATTTGAAATTAATAAAATAAACAAGCATAAATGAAAAAAAAAGATACAATTCTAATGATTTTTTTTTTGTTTACAACTGCATTAAGCCTACAGTAAAATATTTTTTTTTTAGTGAATTATGTTTCAAAGTTAACTAAAATTGTTAATCCCTATGACCCTTTTTGCAGGGGGAAATCTCACAGTCAATCCAAACACACATACCAATTAAAACAAAATATTCAACATTGCAGGCTCATTTGGGATTATGTTTTGACAGAGGGGAACGCTTGCATATTGTTACTCCCGTATTTCTCTATGGTTAATATCCAATAATTTCAATTTTGTACATATTGTTATTCGTTAATATTAGCATATCTTATTTAGAAATACTACGTCTTAATAACAACGGATGACGACTCATTGTAACTTCAATAACTAAGTTTTAATATTTTGCTTCTGTTTGTCCATGATGTATTGAATATATAAAAATAAAATGTGTAACAGTATCTAGCTTGGTGAATATACACACTTTGTTTACTTTTAAGAAAAGCTTTTCACTATCTGTTAATATGCCAAATAATAGTTGCCTTTAAATTGAGTTGATGACAATAGGAATTGTATTATACAGAGTTGGTGATGGACACTCGACCGCTAATGGGTCCGATGGGCCAAGCCTATCTCAAATCAGACGAGTATGGTAAGACAGTGCCCTGCATGGACATAATGTGCTAAATATCATCGCACAATGTCTCATACAACATAGGGTTGCCATCTAAAAAAATAAACGTAAAATCTCCTAAAATTAATATGCCTGTTTATTTAAGTTTAAAAGGTTAGGACATCAACGTGTTCATGAGATTGTTATATAGAATACAAAACAGGTTAGACCTGGTATGGCCCAGGCAGATGGCAGCCCTACAGACACAACATGTCTTCTGCAACAGACATGCCAATCACTATTAATTGTTATATTGGCACATTTTTTCATTACTTAACACTTAAACTCCCTGTCTCATTATGTCATTATTGTCCTTATATAAATATGTGTTAAATAGTTTTCAATAAGTGTATGAATGTTGTAACAATTGGCAAATAGAAAGCTAGAAAATCGCTGCAAAACGTGGTTGACTAGTAATAAATACTATTCAAGTAGCGTTTGTAGAATAAACAATAGATAATGCATATTTTTGTTTTGTTTATTAATTACGCAGTGCAGTTTATTTGAATTTACTAAAATAAAATAATTATGAAGAGAGGAGCCTTCATTTTCCAATGACATTTATACGATGTCATATTTGCCCTGGTTGTTGGCTCATAGTGTACGATAAGCTCATAGCTTCAAGTGTAACCAGCCTCAGTTGTGATTGCTTTGTGTGCTGATTTGTTGACATTTTATTAGTATGAATAAGTGTTACTACATTATTAATGTAAAGTTTATGTTTATAATAACACATTAATGTAAAGTTTATAATTGATATTAATTTAATAGCAAAATATTAACCATAGTTGAATAGTGCGTTAAACTAGGGAATTCGATAACACGGTATATTTAAATCTTAAATGAGAATATTAAAAATAAAATATAGATCTTTCATTCCTTGAAACCACTGTCACTGTAGATCAGTGTTTAAGTAAACGTATGCTTAAAACCCGTGCTTATTACGTAAACCTCTATTAGGAGGTAGTTCAATGTATGCGTGCACGCATCCCTTTCTGCGTGTTCCACGCACACACAAATATATTTAGACGCTTGAAAGGCAATTGTTACTAAACGAGACAAGAACGCAATATTACTTAGAAATGAATTCTAATTGACTAGTCAAGACGACCTGGCTTCGCACGGAAGTCTTTGAAATTCTCGGATTTTCTCTAGTATAATGTGCATGTATTGTACCAATAAACCTGTATCTTGCAAACTCAATTAAAATCCGCTGACGATTTAGCTCTAATCGAACAGACAACGTGTGCAGTTTCATTTTAACTTTGTAAAGATGTAGAAAATTAAACGATTTGAAAGGTATCTAAAACTCATTTTATGCACTCTTGTCGTTTCGTACGTCGCATACGCACTTCACTTCGTTGATGTTTAAAATAAAACGCATGAAATGATTTGAACATTGCATTAATTAAATATGAACTAAACGTAAATAACTTTTTGTCTTGTAAATAAAAGCAGACATAAAAGCAATGTAATGCTAAACTAAATATCGCTACATTATTTTTTTTCACGTTAACCTGTGTTAGCACCTGTCATGAATCAATTTTTTTAGCATTTATTAAAAATATTTTATTGTGTTACTATAACAACTTATAATGCGGGCTTATTTTATATGCTGAAAAAGATAACTGGTAGAAAAAATGTAAGAAAATATCAAGTATGTATAAACACAAAGTCAAAGAATTATCAAAATTAAAATAAGGTTTGATAAGAGTTGGCGAATTTTTCATACATAATTAAAGACTTGAAAACGTTTGAGGAGTTGATTTAATAAAAAACTTGTTACGGTCCAGGCATTTTATAACATTACTTCTTTACTTCTCAGGCCGCATCGGGACACCTCACTATATGGCTCCGGAAGTTGTCTCCAGCCAGCTGTATGGCAAACCCGTTGACGTATGGGCAGCGGGAATACTGCTGCATGTACTTTTGGTGGGATATCTGCCATTCACTGGTACTCGGGAACGGCTCTTCGAAGCGATCTGTCGTGGTAGACTGAGAGTTAGTATCAATTGACAATTATAGGGTTAACAATTGAGCAAATTATTAAAGTTTATATTAACACAAACATGTTTGATCTTCATGTCAAGAATGTTGACTATTATAATCTTAAATAGTAATTTAAATAACGAAATAGTCATTATCAAGGAACGTATAAGCAAAAATAGTACATCAAATAAATAAACACTAGCCCACAAAAATAGTTAAATCATATAATCGGCTCGAAGGACCAAAAAGTAAATTAACATTTAAAATCAAGAAAATTTTTCAATTGCTGAAATTCAGAACAGTTTTGTACTAACCAGTCTCGTCACCCAGTAAACTACGTAAGTTAAAAATTGAGAAATTACCAATAGTTTAACGGTTTCATCATGAGTAGTCTAATATAAATAGTAAGAACTCTTACTTACATATGAACCTTACGCTATAGATGACTATTATTATAAGAGACAATTTAACACCTCATTTGTTAAGAAAATTGTAAGATTTAAATAAAAATACACTTCATTTACGCTCAAATAATAATATTTTAACCTCGTCTCGTACAGTTCGACGCACCTATGTGGGATGATATCAGCGATGCAGCCAAAGACTTAGTTCAGCGTATGCTTACCGTAGACCATACTCAAAGGATTAACATACAAGAGGTTCTGAACCATCGTTGGATAAGGGTACGTTTCCTGTTAAATGAATAAAGTATTACAAAGTTTGATTTATCTTTCAATAATATAATTTTTGCAAGTTACAAAAGCGCAGTCACGTAAATTACTATTAAAATATCAAAGGAGGTTAATACAACACAAAAGTCTAATGAATTCTGGTTGATAAATTGAGTATTTTTTTGTAGTTGGATTCGATTCTAGGCCAGGAAAATATATTATGTGTCGAGTATAATCATTGATTCTATGACTGGGTGTAATTTGCAAAAATGACGTTTAAATTTTTAAGGACTAAAACCTGTTACTCCTCATTTAAAAGTTATAATGATGTATGGTGATGTTCGATCCAGGACCGCGAGAAGCAGAACCGCATCCACTTAGCAGCTACGGTGGAGGAGTTGAAAAAGTTCAACAGCAGGCGTCGACTCCGCGCCGCTACATTGGGAGCAGCCGCCGCAGACGACGATGATGATGAAGAGCAACCCGCCAGGAGACAGGTGCTGCTGGAGGAAGCAAATGCCGCAGGTACTAACACTACTCCTTAATGACCTAAGGAACAATAATATATCTTTAAGGCCTAGTTCGATTGGTAACAGATAAGTTTCGAACAGCTTATGTGACAGAAAATTTGACTTATTTTTCTACAAATTGAGTCAAAGCATCTGTCAGATGTGCTATCCGGAGCTTATCGGGAACCGGTGAAATAGGGTTTTAATCTTCCGGAAATCTATTGATAGTGTTACTCGACTAGGAACTCTGTAGAAAAAATTTGGTAGTTGTCGCTTTTACACATATTTTGAGGTGTAGTACCTATCCACAATTTTCTTTTGTTCAAAGTGGAACTTGTCTAACAATTAATTCTATAGTACTCCACTAGATGGCGGTATTTCAAAGTTCTCCTCTTGTTAGCGCCATCTATTGACATGAAACATATCTTTCTCTTAAAATGCCCGCTTGTCTTCCGTGAAATTGGGATTTATTTTTAACATTCTTAATTTGCCAAGTATTACATGGTCTCACTGTTATAGGGGTATAGTACAGTGCAGAAAAAAGTCAAGTTAAATAAAAAAAGATAAATAAATGATAAAATGGAGAGAAAACGATAGGCGAGAGTAAAAGGTTCCTTGAAAGGGATATTGATTCCGGTATAAATACTATTGTTAATTTAATTTTGATATAGTGTAATCCATCGGGTTAGATTGTCATACCTATAAATCGAATTGGCAACAGCCGGAACATTCCAGAGAAAAAAAAAATAAATTGAATATATTGTTCTATTCGTAACACATAAAAATAATACATGTGTGGCGACTTCCACATATAACACAACAATAACTTACTACAGCGCCATCTACCGAAGATACACTGAACTACGAAGTAACGCACTACACGGAGTAACTACAAATCCTGAATCGCGAAATAAATAGTTCTCGCGCCGATTATCATATATACAACATCCCAACATTAACTGTTGGGCAGTAGCCCGCCAGGCATGATCATCTCGCCTGGTCGGAGGATCCTCCCTTTGTGTTGGGTGGAACATGATATCCGTTCCCCCACACATGAATTTCGTTTGGGTTTTGTTCATCGAGTATATATACGTATAATAATGGAGTTAGTCATGAAAAACTATTTTTTTGTGTTTTTACTTTATATTAGCCTATGAGAGGCCTATGTCCAGTAGTCGACTGCAATAGGACTTTAAACTATCGTTTTAAATGACAGACATTACAATGGTATATTATACATATTTGTGTGTTATAGCTGTCAACTTAGTGGTGGAGTCGTTGGATGATGTGGCGGTGCTCCAAGACGGACCGATGTTCATGGATCCTGATCTATTTCACAGTGTGCTTGATGACCTGCAGTTAAGAGCTCTTTTAGAGGTATATTTTCTTCACGTTATTTTTTTAAAGTCTAAACGATTTTTTTATTTTTATTTGTGTAATTCAATCGAAGTTGTAATTGTATAGCTTGAGAATGAGAAAATATGAGAATGGTGGTAATTCTGTTGTTGTCATTACTAAACTAAAATTTGTTGTTGCTGAATTATATACTTTAATCTCAATTGCTTACAGCCTATTTTTCGATAAAAGTATTCTATTAGTTAATTCAAGTTCTGCTTAGTTGATGCTAGATGGCGTTGTGTGTGAAATGTCCGAAATATTTATTACTTTATCATCATCAACAATCCATAATGTCCCACTTCTAGGCTCGTGTCTTTCCTCAGGAGTGAGTTAAGGACATACGTCCTCACTTTACGGAGTGTGGGTTGGGGATTGGCAATATAACGTGCCTACGTAATCTTGCCGTAGAAAGTTATTAAGCTGCCCAAAGGCCTCCAACCACGCTTCACGACTGTTATCCTATAATAGCATTTGACTGCCTCGGTGGCGCAGTGGTAGTGAATGCGACTGCTGTGCTTGAGGTCTCGGGTTCAAATCCTGGGTCGGACTAGGTGTTTGTGTAATCTACAAATATTTGTTTCGGAGTTTGAGTGTTTCCTATGTATAATATGTATGTATTTACAAAAAAAAAGTATAAATATATTCACATCAGTTGTCTAGTACCCATAACACAAGCTCTGCTTAGTTTGGGATTAGTTTATTTTTTTTTTTTTTATTGAATAGTGGGCAAACAAGCAGACGTATCACCTGATGGTAAGCGATTATCGCCGCCCATGGACACCCGCAACACCAAAAGCGTCACAAGTGCGTTGCCGACCTTTGGGGGATGGGAAAGGGGATGAGGGGAGGGGTTGGGGTATGGGCCTCCGGTATCCTCACTCACTCGGTGAAACTCAGCGCAAACGCTATTTCACACCGGTTTTCTGTGAGGCCGTGGTATCACTCCGGTCGAGCCGACCCATTCACGCCGAAGCATAGCTCTCATAGCATAGATGGCGGGAGACGCTAGTTTAAGTGTAAGTTGCGAGGGTAGTGTAAAGTGTGGTGTCGCGTACAGATCTACGACCGCATCGCGTGCACGGTGGTGGTGACGATGGGGCGCGCGCCGGCCGCCGAGGGCCGCCAGCGCTGCCGACAGGCGCTGGACGCCACCACGCGCCTGCGCCACCCCCCGCCCGCGCCCGCGCCCGCCCCGCCCGGCACCACGCCACAAGCAGCCGCCGCAGTTCACGAGATACGTCGCCTGCTCGCACTACCGCACATTAAGGTACGTCACACCACACTCTTATAGCAGCGAAACCGGAAGCTTCACCAAGCGGGGCGAGCGATGCATTCTCAATCGTACGTGAACGTTAATACTAGTCATAACTTTGTGCTTGAAAACATAATTGAAAGCTTTATTCTTTAAAGTTTAGGGATAAAAATGGTCTGCATCAGTAAATCCGATGATTCTGGTGATAAACACCTACTCAACAGCTCAACTAGATTGAATTCTTTGAGTCTGTTACAATTGTTTATCATTTCATTCCATTGACTGCCTCGGTGGCGCGAGTGGTAGCGTAAGCGACTGCTGTGCTTGAGGTCTCGGGTTCGATTCCCTGGTCGGTCCAAATGTTTGTATGATCTGCAAATATTTGTTTCGTAGTTTGGGTGTTTTCTATGTATAATATGTATGTATTTACAAAAAAAAGTATATATGTATTTATATCAGTTGTCTAGTACCCATAACACAAGCTCTGCTTAGCTTGGGACTAGACGGCGTTGTGTGTTAAATTGTCCGAAATATTGTCCGAAATATTTATTTTGTCCGAAATATTTTATTGTACGCGATACCATGTACAAACTCGATTCTTCTAATTTTTTTTTTTAAAAGACAACTCCCGCATTAGGAATATACATCCTGTGTCGCGGGGGACTTTACAAACATACATATAACGGACACAAAGAACACCCAGACTCAAAACAACATTTTGTCGTTGTTGATCACACAAAGTGATGTTCCACGTGGGATTTTAACCCACGGCACTTGGCGTAGTAGCAAGCGGCGAAGTGACCACTTAAACCACTAGGCCAACCGTGCAGTCCTCTTCTAATTTATTTATCTTTATTTATGTACGGCGCATTGATTATAGCTTCCGACTCACTACCCTTCCTGTGATAGAACAGACTACAAGGAAAATCATTTTTTACAATTGATTAAATTAGATGATCATATTTCATCAATGGTCTACTGCTCGATATAAGCCTTTCCTTAATAATCTTTAACCTGAACTCAAAGACCGTATGTGTATTATGTATTCATAGTGTACATCCTTACATCAACAACTTTTAATAGTTTTCTGGCTAGACAAAGTCTCTCCTTAGAAAGGTTTTTGCCTACTAGGTATACCATACCAAGCATACCAAATGGGTTAGTATAGGATTTCTTTCAAGTTTGGCGGCCCTGACTGCCCAGAATAGGGCACTCTTCTGGCGCCCTCTGAGGATACTGACGGTCAGATCCATGCACGGTAACCGCAATGTGTGAACCGAGGCGGCTTGCGCCTTGGCCGGAAGTCCCCTATCCCAATTTTTTTGTGTGGAAATCCCCTCGGATACCACCTTCTGATGGCATGTTGAACTCGAACAGACTAGAACCGCACGCCACGATGGCTCTCTGGTCGTCCTGGCTGGAGACTTTTCCGCCGTGGAAACTCTCCAGACGGTTTTCCTCGAATGGGCGGGGCGGCAGCACGGGATTCTTCTTCCGTCTGACGCAGGTCCTTTCCGAGCACGGTTGCTTTGGGAAGTTCCTGCACTCGATCCCTAGAAGGGACTGAAGTCCCTCCTGCCACCACTGCGTCTGCAGTGGGGACTCGACTCGGCACACGCTGGCACCACACTGTAGTCATCGGAGGAGATCTCTCGCAATCGGCCGTCGTACGCTTTATGGCCAGCTTTTACCGTGGTCTGCCAAGACTTAATCTCGCAGAAAAAGGCTTGGAGAAGGCGAACCGCGCGGCGGAGAGCAGTGCCTCATGCAGCCCTGATTGTGGCCGCGAAAGGTCGGTACGGGTTTTCCCCTCCATCCGATTTAGTGGCTAGCCGCGAGAAGGCGACGTTTCGCGTGTGCCGTACGTCGCACATCATGTGGTTATAGTTGGTCCGATTTCGACACACCACCCCGCCGCAAACCCCGGTGGGACAACAACTTTCGCACTAGGAATAATTCCTGTGTTGCGGGTGACTTTACAAACATACATGAAACGGACACAAAGAACACCCTGACTTAGAACAACAATTTGTGGATCACATAAAGTGTTATTCCATGTGGGATTTAAACCCACAACACTTGGCGAAGTAGGGAACGGTGTGGCGACCGCTTAACCACTAGGCCAAACGTGCAGTCAGTATTATCTAATACCTCTCTGTTCCACCGCTCAATTAAATAACAATGTCTTAAATTTCTGTGGCTGTCCCCAAAAGGTGGGGCGCGAGCGCAGTGGAGCGCGCGCGTTCCCCACCCGGGCCTGCTTCTGCTAGGGTGACAGATGGCCTCATCGGATTGGGAGCGTTCTAAACCTCCTCCGGTCCCGCTCCGCCCGTTTTCAATAACCTGTCTCCAGTTATAACTAGAGGTAGATTATTGAAAACTGTTAGATTTCACTTCAAAAATAATATTTGTTCTTTTTATTGATACTAAAATTTGTAAATATATTGAAATTTTAAATTTACCAATCAGTGTGAAATATGAATAAATATAAAGACTATCTTCAGTTTTAACTGCCGATTGGTTATTGGTAGTAAATCGTTCTAATTGTAAGACGAAACATTTACATCAATGCCTCTTGTAAGCAATCAAAGTAGCATTGTATGTAATTCATATAGTCTATATAACCTTGATTCAAGTAAACGACTTCTACATTAATCTTCGTATCACGTCCACTACTGAAGAATCGCTGTACCGAGGCAACCGATTTTATCGATTTGACGTATATTTACAAAATATTTCATCCCCTTGCAAAAGTTTTATTAGAGCACACGTGTCGCGAATACGAAATGAGGCTGGTCTTCAAACAAAATTCAATATACATATTTTCTGTTGTTTATAACTTGCGGGCATAAAGGAGAGTTTGTCGGCCGTCGGGGGCGACTGTAGCGAGTACTTGTTTACGGACATATCTTTATTTTAGAGATAAAGTTGATTTATTGTTGGGTTTGTTTGTTTTATTACGATTCCTTTTTAATGTGGAAACGTTACAAGTTTAGCGACTTTTTATGTTTCATTTTAAAATCGTGGTAAGGACTTGCAAATTGAATGTATTTATGGTAAGATTGAATATTATGTAAAGTTCATCAAAGTGTATATAAAAAAATGAGGCAACAAGTTATTACTCAACTAAAAATTTTTTTTTTAACTTTATTTCAGACGTGAAACATTATTGCAAACCTTTTTTAACTTCAAAACTTTAAGCAACACTAATAAGACCAACGTTTTACTTATAAAAGATTTGAAAACCATTCCCCTAAGGATAATACACATTTTTTTCCAGGAATAAAAAATATTCCTCGTAAAGTGAATGAATTCACACTTTTGGGTATTAAATCATGTCAAGGTATGTAGGTATAATATTTACTCTATTGTTGGTCTAAAACTTTCATGTAATGTACTCGTAGCTTGTCCGGTACATACTTAAGTAGGGCCACAACTACAACTCACAATGATGGACAAGTTTCATGGGTGCGTCTGTTAATTTATTCACGACTCTACTCGGAACTGAATGCCACGGATTGAAGGTAGGTAGGTACGTATAAAATTAACTTTTATGTAAAGGTTTTTTATATTTACGTTTTCTTAAACAATACTTCTTTATTTAGTGAATTTTAATTGACAATATATGATATTGTATGCGTTGCGTAATGCGATTGATGGATCATCATCATCAACGGTCTTTAACAGTCCACAGCTGGACATAGTTTCTTAGAAAGGAGAGATGAGAGAGGTACGATTGTATTTTTTTTCAATATTCTACTTGCCTGAGAAGAAAAACCTATATTGACCCATCTGACTTACGCAGTTCAGTAGATTTAAACCTCTGTTCTACGAAAAAGCAGCAGCACTACTAGCAGTAGACTATTAACCCTGTTGATGATTCTTCGCCGTTGTTAACTAACCTATAATTATAATGTACATTACAAATTTATTTGAAGCATATACATATAGATAAAATGCTTGAAACAATCGAAATTACATTCACGTAGTTATTGACACTGACAGATTTGACATTACCTACAAGCGACTGTCATTTCAAACAAAGAGAGAGCTAACATCATAAAACAGTAGCTGTCTAATAATATCTACTGTTATGACGTTTATTTTTCTGTCGTTTTTTCTTAGATTATTAATGAAAAGAAGGGTGTAAAAATATCAAGTGTAATATTACATTATATACCTATACACTTGATATTTTTATTTCGTCTAGGATTTTATCAAACATAAAGTTTATTAATAATAATTTGTTTGGGATGACAACCCATGAGTTGAATATGGGTGGTGAGTCTCTTTATTCTTATTTCACTACACGCATAATTCATATTAGACAATCCGCTCTCGTCCACAAGTATGTCATAATCGGAGTTATTCGGAGTGGAGACAAAAAAATCAAAATAAAACATCATTATAATCAGTCCAGTCGTTTTTCAGTTATAAATGACGTAACTAACACGTTTTTGTTTTAAATATTGAATCTAAAATAAAATAATAGCTCTACACTCTATCTTGTATTATTTTTTTTTGTTTCTTTGTTTTTTTTTTTATTCAGTCAATAGTTAATATGGTATTGACATTTTTGTAAACTTATAAACTTAGTCTTTCCATAAATATTGTTACAAAGACAAGAATATTTTTATTGTAACATTTATTTCTATTATAGTGTGATAGTTTAATACATTAAGATAAAACCAATAAAATATATATAAAGCTTATTCGAAGTGTGAAATAGAGCATTTGCTACAATACAGTCCTTATGGCGTTAAGGCCAGTTACTAATAATAGCACGCACTCTTTCTATGGGAAAATTCTTCATTGCCAATCGTATGGATTGTTTTAGAGACTAATTTAAAAAAAAAAAACATGGCGTTTAGAGCAAGCCTTTACTCTCCAAAACTGACCATAAATCATAATCTAGTTGATTAAGCTTAGGATTAGATGACAGCCAGTCTTCAGCTCTGATGACCTCTTTCACAAAAATATGGCTCGGTCACTCCTTCATAACTATAACCCCACCAAACTATCACTAAAGACGTATAATGCCCAAGTTGTCCTCTGTTGACTAATTGTGAAGCTTCTTTAGAGCTTTCAGTATGAGTACGGTTTTGTTTGTTAAAATATTGCTCAGTTATTAAAAAATTCACATCCGTAAACCAAATTTTTCTGTGCCTTCCCTTTGCGTACCGCTTAAGTAGTTATTTTGATTTTACCATCCTATTCTTTTTTAAATTATCAGTTAAGAAATGACCAGTGCCCGGTACACAAAAATTTCACTAATACCAAGCGTAAGGAGATTTAAAAAAAATTGGCCCTATACCTACTTTATGTAATGCAATCACAGCGATTTCGTTCTCTTTATCACCACACTACATTTTAATATCAGAAAATATTTTACATTAGATTGGCGCGAAAATAAGAAAACACAATCGTATAAAAATGACAGACTCAAAATTCAAAGGTCATATTTTGTTTCTTTTTAATTGTAACAGTATTTATGGCCAGACTGAGTACTTACTTGTAAACCCTTACGTAAAACAAACCTTTGAAGTAAACAAAATGTTATTTATTTATGTTAGTTGACTTATTCATGCTAATAAATCAAAACAAATGTACCTATGTGATTCTGTAATTTCTTACCGAAAACAACTCAACTCAATTACTATGGAAGTAAAAAATGGGTTATATTACTCAGGTGTAATGTACGGTACTCACGGGAGTGGAGATCAAGTTCTGGAGCCTAAAGCACTCCATTATTATACTTACACTATTACTATATATTTATTTAGAAATATACAAAAATAGGATAGAATAAACTTTATTGTACACCAGTAAATACAGTATACATGTAGTAGCATATCACTTTAACGACCATGTTATAAATATATATGGAGGCCTTATAGCTGAAAATAAATTACTTACAGACAACCTTTGGAAAGACTAATCGACTGTAAAAATACGAAATCATGGGTAGTTTATGTGTGAAAGAATAAATAAATGAAAAACAGGTACAGGCTCTGCCTAGTTTCGGACGTGTCCCTGAGTAAGATACGAGTATGTATGTGGAATTATTATTGTTATTACAGATTCAATCGTATCGGAACCACCCATTAACAAGAAAAGATTTGTTGAGTATCTGTTGCAAAAATATTATCAAACCTTTTAAATATTTATACAAAAAGTGGCTTCGTAAGTTCACACTTTAAATTCAAGAGGTAGATTTTATCATTTAACGAAATGCCTTTTAAAATGAAAAACAAAACGCTCTTTTTACTCTTTTCACGTTTATTTTAGATCGGACTAATATTGGCCATATTGTTCCATTAAGCAAAAACAAGTGGGTACTCGTCCAATGCATTCGTTGTAGATTTAATATCTGCCGATCTTTTCAACTCGTTTGCATACGTGAAGCGAAATAGCTTGCCTCTCAATGTTTAATAATAGTCACTTCAATGTAGTTTGTAGTTTTACCGAAAATTTCAGTTCAGTTATGTTTTAGACTGACTTTTTTTGTTAAGAACAATTTATCTTGCTTTGAGATATATTGGAAGCTGTATTCTTTTAGCCATTTATTTAGCGTTATAATATTGGTGATTAAATTTGAACTTTGATTTAAATATTTTACATGAGGACCCCGTGGTGCTGCCCGCGGTACGACAATAACCGCGGGTAACGCCGCGAGGCTAGTAACTTTATAAATTCTAGCCTATATGTTGTTCTGATGTATAAGCTATATTATTGTAAAGTTTTATTAAAAACCAATCAGTAGTTTTTGCGTGAAAGAGCAACAAAGATACTCACTTACATACTCACAAACTTTCGCGTTTATAATACAGGGTGTCTCAAAAGAAATTTTATATTTGTTTAGCTTACTGCGTGAACGCTGCGTACTTGAGGGGTGCGGGGGTTATGTCAATTGGTAGCTTGGCTCTTGGGGATTCAGTCGCTATGGAGCGTTTCTCGGGAGCAGACCGCGCGTTGTGCGTGCGAGAGTTTTACAAGAACGGTGATTCGACAACTGTCGCGCGTAGAAAATTCTGCAGTATTCGAGGTTTTCGCCACTTAAATGATGCGCCAAGCCTTCCTCTCATTCGACATTGGGTTAAAAAGTTTGAAGAGACTGGATCAACGCTGGATAAATCAAAATCCGGGCGACCTAGGTCATCAAGAACGGTAGAAAACGTGGAGAGTGTTAATCAATCTGTACGTGACGACCCGAGCCTTTCAATTCGGAAGCGCGCGAGTGCTTTAAATGTGCATAGATCATCATTACATCGCATTATGCACAAAGATCTAAAGCTGCACCCCTACAAAATTCAATTGGTGCAAGAATTAAATTCGTATTCGTAATCAGATGATTGAGCGATTTTCAACGTTTACCAACATTTTGTTTTCGGATGAAGCTCATTTTCATCTTAATGGCCACGTAAATAAGCAAAACTGCCGCTACTGGAGTTCAGCCAATCCGAAACGCAAACATCAGAAACCCCTACACTCGCCTAAAGTGACCGTATGGGCTGCCATGTCGGCGCGAGGAATTATCGGCCCTTACTTTTTTGAAGACGAAATGGGGCGTACAGTTACAGTGAATTCAGAGCGTTATGTGGAGATGTTAGACAACTTCTTGGTACCTGAACTGCAAAACTTTCCTGGCTATAACCAAAGAACATGGTTTCAACAGGACGGAGCAACTTCACACACGTCCAATATATCTCTGCCACGTGTTCGTGAAATTTTCTCAGGAAAATTGATCTCCCGGAGAGGTGACATAAATTGGCCTCCACGTAGCCCAGATTTAACCCCTATGGACTTTTTCCTATGGGGTTATCTTAAATCTAAAGTTTACGCCAATAAACCAACTTCACTGGCGCATTTGAAAGAAAATATCCGTCACGAAATGGCAGCCATCCCTCACTCCACCTGTCGAGCAGTCATAAGTAATTTTACTGTTCGATTAAATGAGTGCCAACAACGTGAGGGTTTACATTTAGACGATATTATTTTTAAGAAATGAATTCCCAAAAAGTGTATTTTAACAATAAATAAACATTTTTTCTATATACCGCTTCCTTTTTTTTTAATCAATCCACTAAATATGAAATTTCTTTTGAGACACCTTGTATTAGTAGGATAATTTACACACACTTGATTTTTATCCCTATCGTCAGTACCAACAGTCTTATAGTTCCACTGCAGTCTGCAGTCTTTTCCTGTAATTTAAAGCTTCTTTCAATGAAATATAATATAAATATAAGGGCATGGTGAGAAGTAAAATTAAAACATAATCTTTCACCAACGTCCTTCGAATTATTTTACAAACATAATTGTTGTAATTAAACTACCTCGGTGGCGTAGCGACTGCTGTGCTTGAGGTCTCGGGTTCTATTCTCGGGTCGGACCGAGTGTCTGTGTGCTCTGCAGGTGTTCGGTTTGGGTGATTTCTATGTATAAAATGTATTTACAAAAAAAAAGAAAAGTATATATGTATATATGAATTTATATTAGTTGTGTAGTACCCGTAACATAAGCTCTGCTTAGCTTGGGCCTAGATGGCGTGGTATCAGATGTCAAAAAAAAAATACATAAAGTAAGTTTTATTTGCTATTTCCAGTGTATTCTACGATTAAGTTCTAAATTGTATGTCACGTACATGGCATTTAAATGAAGGGATTTTGGATATCGAAAACGTGCAGAAATTATTTGAGTAGGTTTGAATCTTAACGATGTCGTCCAGTGTGCTCTTATCACTGCCGTCGTGCCAGTTTTATTTATACGACTTGACCTGAGACGAATCGAAGGGATTAGATGATACATTTAAAGGGTATTCAAATTTAGTGACGTTTATGTAATACAAGGACTCTGAAATAAAAGAAAAACTCGGTACCGATAACAAGACCGACACTTTTTTTACCTGTGGAAACCCCCACGGACCGTCACCCTACCGGGGTTTGCGGTGGGGCGGTGTGTCGGAATCGGACCGACTAAAACCACACAGTGTGCTACGCTGCGCCTGAGAAGGGAGGGATCTGGGAACTGCTGTTGTTAAGTCATCTGGAACCGAGCGCCTGCCCGCACTGAAGCGGGCACTGTTTGCTTGGAAACTCTTTATTTAGGGGACGGAAACAGAATCGCAAACCTGTGTGTCTGTCGTGTAACTAATTGCAGAGGCCACTAGAGAATAGACATTAATAAGCTAATTATTTTCCAATAGTTCTATAGAATTATAGGAAAAAACCTACCAAAGGTTGTTTAAAAAATACTGTTGATCCCTCAGAACTGCAGCACAATGGAAATATAGTTGGCAGTTTATTTTTTACTTTCCGTCTCTTCTATTGACACGGATATGCACTCAGATTTTCTTTGATTTGTGCCTACATGGGCATGGTGCTCGCATTCCCTCAACAGCTGACGTTGCAGCTCAGTCAGTCGCATCACATTCTCTGAATTTTATTGTGTAAAAGAATTTTCCGTTTCCCTTCTGAACTGCTTGTGAAGTGACAAAAGTTTTGAGCTAGCATTTTTCATAAAATTGTTTACAACATAATATACTTGCAAAGAGTCTTATCCCACGTTATTTTTATATTATGTGTATCATAAACTAGTACGTTTTATGATAGATCCGTGAAAGTCGTTTTAAAAGTACGCGCAACTAAACAATTTTTAGAGACCTTATGAAGTCAGGGTTCAGTCAGAAGTTGTATTTGATTATTGTACTCTATATTAGGGCTTTAACATACTACTAACTAACCTATCCATATCATTAACGTTGATATTATTGTGGTTGCAATGATATGACATTATCACTTATGTAACCCAATCATTAAAAAATACTAGATTTATAGTAAAGAGTAGCCTATGTACTTTGTCAAGAATCTAAGTATCTCTTTGCCACATTGAAAGCGGTGTAGCGTTATAGCCGTGAATGCGTAACAGAAAGACAGACAGATCGACTTTCGATTGTATAATATTATTATGGTTTTGAATTAAATCGTGTATTATGGTTTTGAATACCGTGGGAGATATCACGGCGTCACAGAAACATGAAACAGCATCAGCGCTGTGTATCACCGCGTGAATGAGGATACCGGAGGCCCACATCCCAATCTCTTCCGCCATCCCTCACACCAAAGGTCGGCAACGCACTTGTGACGCCTTTGGTGTTGCAGGTGTCCATGGGCGGCGGTAATCGCTTACCATCAGGTGATACGTCTGCTCGTTTGCCCACTATTCAAGAAAAAAAAAAAACTGTAAAACATATTTCTTTGTCTTTTTTAAATCAATCTATACATCTATAAAAATAAATAAAATTGAAATCAGTTTATAATTTTAAATTAACAACTTTGTATCACTTGACACAAAAAAAGTTTGCTTGTGTATTTCTTTGTTCCCGCTAACCTCTAGGACGGCTGTACCGATTCTGACGGTATTTCCACTGGCAAATAGCTGATGATACAAGGAATAACTTAGGCTACTTTTGTACGACTGTTGTTGTAGCTACGCGGTAGCTGTAAAGGTAAAAAAAACTGCGAATAACACCAAGGGACTCAGCTAGTATTAAATAGAACCCTAAAACAAGGAGTCCTGTGTTGCTGAGTCTTTACAAATATTCAAAAACAACCAATGTCGTCAATACTGTTTGTGGATCGTACAAACATACTCGTGGAAAATAAATTTGTTTCATGTAGGATACAAGTTAACCATATTCTATACCATATAATATTGTTTCAATAAAATATTAGGTTTATAAATAAAATATATAAAACGCATTTACATATTATTTTAATATTAATGTGTGAGTTTCGATATATGTTGCCATCTGGAGGCGAACTCATCTTATTTATCCGGCTAGAGCTTTTTCCTGTAGAAAAAATAAACTGAAAATTTGGTTTTCGTGCTGGAAATATGATCACGTATCTGTAGTGTAGACCGATACGTACAAGTATAAATGATACCATGTTTGTATGAGCTTAGGTATATGTGTCTCGTCTCATGAATTTTGTTTTTTATTTTCTTACTTGAATTTTATATTTTTACCCGACTACGACGGAGCTAAAAGGACGGGCAATAGTTAAGCAATCTATGTATGTTCCTCCGCAGCGCCTGAACTTCTAATCAATTTTAACGAATGAGATGTTAATAGGTTTGTAAAAACAGCCCGAGTGACATAAGCTTTATAAATTTTATCAAAAAAAGTTATATAGTCGGGTTGTAGTTTTTAACAGTTATTGTGGAATAAAATATTTTAAAATCTTCAGATATAATACAGGTAAAAGTATGAGGGAAGTTCTTCAAGACACTTGCAGATGTATGATATTATGATAAATTCTTCGTTCGCAACACGTTTGAAGATACTTGTGTTGTTCACTAGAATATTTTCAAACCTACATTTTAATAATTGTGTTAATTTATCGTACTTAGTTTAGTTTATTTATTTATGTCTATGAAAATACTGTGATGTTTGATGAGTTACAAAGTTATAGTAGTAACAATTGACGGTCTTATCGCTCACAGCGATATCTTTCAGACCAACTTAAAATGGATATTAGGTGTTTTAAGATTTTTCAGGCAGTTAATCCAACAGTAACACACCATCAAGTGAATATTTTTTTTTTTTAATCCACCAGCTTATAGATCTCGTAGCCTTCGCAGAGATCCTGTTGGCGCAAACTAACTTCCCCGATCTGAGATCCCCAATTTCTTGACTTTGTCACCATATGGAGCAACCGTACCATTGCAACTAACAACTGGTATCTTGTGAAAGTTTTAGTTGGATTTACACCAAGAGGAGATATATAATTTTCTTATATGTACAATATTTAAGATAGGAAGTGGATGTAGAAAATGTAAATTATATAAAATGGATGTAGGTGAAATCTATGCAGTGTGGTGGTAAAGCTCACTAAATCCTTCGTTGATAAAGTACCCAAATATATGACTGTAATATAACGTTATGTTCAGTACATTATCTGTATCGTGTTGTAAAGCAGATGTTCGCATCAGAATGGCTCATTGAATTGAATTACATAGGGTGCTGGCAATAATATTCAGGTAAAACGTTCTCGACCTCAAATGTTTCCTTTGTTGTTAGAAATTGAGACACGTATTCGAGTGCCTATTCTGGTTCTTATAAAATTAAATGTCTTACTTTTTATGTAAATAGTACGCAATAATCAAACGTATAATATGTATTTATGTAGTCATTTCGAAGAGTTAAATGTAGTATTGTTTTACACCATAACACAGCATCGGTGTTCCATTATTTAGTAAACTATTGTCTGGAAATTTTGTACCTTCAATAACCACTCCACTGCTGTATATTACTTACTAGCTGATCCTTGCAACCTCGTTTACGTCTACTATTGCCAGTAGCATAATAATTTTCCCCCTTTTTAAACATTCTTCATCGGGGCTCCGCTCCTATTGGTCTTAGCGTAATGATAGCCTTCCTCGATAAATGGACTAAGCAACACTGAAAAAAAAATTCAAATCGGACCCGCGGTTCCTGAGATTAGAGCGTTCTAACAAACAAAAAGCTCTTCAACTTTGTAATATTAGTATATATATAGTATATACCTTTGCTTAGAAAGGAGGTTTTGCCTTATTATACCTCGCTCGTCAGTTGATATAGCGTTTGTCAAGTTTTTCTTCTCATTGCAGTGCTGTTGTCTTACGTAGTTTGCTTCTCTGGGTGTCGTAAGTCGGTACTTACGACACCCACGGAATGGATAGGGTTGGTGACACTCCGCATACTTAATACGTCACCACACATAATAATTTATGCATACCTAACTCACTGCCAAGATTTTTGTTATTCGTTGTAAGAACCTTGGCAAAAAGATCTGCAAAGTGCACCAAATGTAACGATTAAACCAAAAGCGGACGAAAGCCAACTGAAGTACCTACTTACGCACCACCTTTTTGGCCTCATGCTCACCAATTTTCACCCATAATTAATGAATACTGCATTCGTCGCCCACAAATGTCATTTATCTCGACAAACTTTGTTGAACTGTCAACCCTATTTTATATAACAAATGGGATCAAGTTTGAAACGACCTTACCGTTAATATTATAAGGTGGCTACTATCTTCGTAAGTGTTTAAATTTCATGAACTTATTTTAAAACAATGTTTCAAGATACAATCCAAAGGAATACGAGGCTTTCAAGTACGAGAATGAATGGAACAAATTTATGATTAAGCGTACTTGACACCAAGAATGGTTGGGTAAAATCGTGTTATGGAATTCAGTCGCAATCGACGAATAACACGAACAATAAAAAAGAGTTTATAAAGAGATTATTGAATTAACTTCTAATTTTGAATGTAGAATAATATAGGAAGATTAAAATACTCGGACTTTCTAATTACCAAATTAGTTGCAGATATTAAACTGCTTAAACCTTTGCTTAAAGGAACTTTATATTGGGAATATTTTGAAAGGAAAGTAAATCTCATTTTAAAAGCCTGGTTAACGAACCGTAAATAGCCATGTAGTGTGAACAAAATAAAAATAAATACAAGGTCGGTTTAAGCAGAAAATCCAAATGGAAGAAGAAGTCCAAATAAATCCTCGGGGGATCTAAATGAAAATGAAATCCAAAAATAGCCCCTAGTGAATCAGAGCGGACGAAAATTTCAAATGAATGCCCCAGGAGATTTAAGCAGCGGTGGATCCTAGTGGCCGGAGTCCCTTTCCCCTATTACTAAAGGGGGGACTAAACTTATAGGTAGCAAAATTATGGAATTTAGCCTGCCAATCTATTCGAGAATAAAGATATAAGACATAAGAATGTAATTTTACGAATCATATGATCTATTAAATGCAGCAGAAAGTGTCGCCTATTGATACATCAAATATGAAAGAGCAGAAAATATGTCAAGGGCGCGTCCTCAAAGTTCTTTGTAAAAATAAAATACAGAGGCAAACAAAACGTTTTCAATACATCATTTGTTCAATGTCAAGGGAGTAACTGGGTCCTTTCCCTGAATTTATTACAGGAACATGACAACAAGAATTGTGAAACATAAAAACATCGAAACTTGTTTTGCATTCACACGGACTGTATAAAGTTTGTCACGAGAGATAAAGTAAAAATTCCAAGGAGCATCTGGTAGTAACATGTTGCCGGAAAATATGTCTGAAGTACGTCACATATTGGGCTCTCATGTCTCAGTTGCATTAAAAGAATGAGCTGAAAAGAGCTGAACTCGTGTGCTGTTAAACTACTTTTTTATTGTTTTCGGTTGCTTCACTGAACGGGTGTGGAAAAATTAAAGTTGAGTTGCGCTTCAATTTTAAGGTTAGAATTTCAGTAGACAAGAACAACTAAAAAAATATATAAATACTTTCATATTGAGTTTCTAGGTATAATTAATTTTTACTAGGTAAGTAAATATGTAAAAGCAAAATGTAACTTTGAACTTACCCCTCCTCACATTTGAATAAGAGACGGTTTTGTTTCATTTTAGCGTGTATAATTTAGCGGGTATTCAATTGCAAATATTTCTAAAATTTTCATTAATAATTCCATGAATGTATCTATCCGATTCACAAATTTATTTTTTTATTCTTGCCGCATCTATCAAAAAGTTATTTAACTCTGTGTTTTGGCTTTCTTAATTCCATATTTTAACTGCTTTAATATGAACGTAATTTAATCCAAGTTAAATTTATTTGGGATATGAAAAACTAACATCAACCGAAAAAGTCATAATTTGGATGTTGTTTTTTTAATATGCTATAAAACTAAAAGTTATTTTTAGAAAAATAGTAAATCTGCTCTCAGAATGTTAAACCCGTTCGAAACAATTATTCTCGTCTAAGATTAAGAATTACCCGAAAGTTTTATTTCTGCAGTGAAACAAACGTACTTCATCCTTCGAAGTTAATTCAAACTGTTTAATATTCAACCGACACTCACTATCTACTAAATTAACCATAGAACTCTCAACTTTTCCGAGTATTAAATTAAAAGTTTGTTAAAAAAATCAACTTGGGCAACGTTCATTTTTACCCGAGATACAGTTTTTCAGAATTAACGCGTAATCCCCACTCTCGTCTGCTCATTAATCAACCGCTAACGACTTTAGATTGTGGGCTTTGAACGGGGTAACTGCTGACCTAAGCTGAGATTTCGAATGCAGAACTTGATATGAAATCTTGCATTAGGCCGTAACTGTAACGTTTAAAAAATTACCCGAATTTCAATATTATTAAGTTAAAAAATACTTGTCATCAAGTTATTGTAATATCCTAAAAAAATACGTAGGTATGCTCTAATTTAACAAGGTTTAAATATTTTTTTATTCCACTATTGATTAGTAGTAGGTTACCATATTTTGTATAGTGTTAGAACATTATTTTAAACTTACAAAATTTAGAAGGGATTCAATATTTATAAAATATTATTAATACTTTTGGTTGTATCAAGTAAAATTTTTAGATGCATTTTACAGTCTATTGAACCGTTCAATATAATTGGCCGTCTTACTTCAGAATATCTCAACTTCTTACTTACTTTTTTTAACAAATAAAATGTCGCTTTTTGTTTAGATATGTTACATATTCAACATCGCGATGAAGCACCAATACACATGTATATTACGGAGTAGTTCTACTAGAATTGATATCACTAAATTAAAGCTATCTTCGAGTTTCTAACGTAAATCGTTTCTGCCCTTCTCAATAAATTGAATCTAGTTTGACTTTCATAATGGTATCCGTAGGAAACTGTCGGCGCTCATTTAATTGTTTCATAGCAAACTGAAATCTAATTTTAATTCATTCTCTGTCTGCTTATTGTTGAGTAGATAAATTGGGAAGGAGAGGAATTTGTATAGTAGCCATTGTCTTTGTTATTTATTACTGATTTGTGATCAAATATTCTAAGGTGTAGTTCTAGAAATTTGTTACTTATGTAAATTTAAGTTCGATTTCTGTAAAGCTTTTTGAATACTCTTTTATATTTGAGAACCAAAATAATACTCGTAAAACTCTAATTTATTCTGCTTTTAGACAAGATAAAATGCGGTGCTTCTTAGGTGATGAAATACTGTACCTATGTAAATATTTTTATGTGTGTGAACAAATTATACTTGCTATCTGGAATGTGTAATACTGTGAGTCCCCTTACCACGACAAATGGACAATTTATGAAAATTATATGGTAATCATGTTTTAAACGTTTTCATTTGCAAGCTTGTGTGCATGTTGTATTGTTGCCGGCATATTCAGTATTAAAATTTTAACTAATCAAATCTCAATATTTGATATGAACCGTATCTTCAAAGACTATAATGCTATAAAAAGGGTAATGTTTTAAAAACTTCTAGCCGTAATCATAATAACAATACGTTATAAGAATTGTCCTTTAAAGCTGCGTCTAATGTACTAATAATAGCGACACTGACTTAGCAAGGATCGACCGACATCCCGTTAAATTTCTAATCACTTCGGAGCTTTCGATTACTTTCTTTAACACCTATTATTTTCAAGATATCTCATAACAATAGGTGAACAACCCGGTATATCTTGTAGTCAATAATACAGTGTTGTTAAATAACAAGGTTTGTTCATGGGACATGCCGGGAGCTAGATTCGACTTGATAAATGTTGAACACGAGACACAATACGAAGGCAATTTCAATGGCCATACATCAAAATTTAAGAGTTTATGCGACACATTTGACGCGTGTAACTCCTTTAGTAATGATAGAGATGGAAATTCCGTTTAAATTGCAAACGAAATACGTTTTGCAAGGAACAATTTGCATGGTATCGTCATTAACCACAGACTTAAAATGTACCTACCTACATTTTATAAACATAAACATTTTATACTGTTCGGTATGATGAATACTAGAGAGATGCTGGTGGTCAATTTTTGACGTAATAACCACTTGAAAAAATCGAATGTTAATTGGATGAAGGAAAAAAAACTATATATAAAAAAAATTAAAGACTTGTTTTAAGTTTTTATTAATTAAATTACGAAGATAATATGTGTTATGCGATACTTTCAGAAGAATTTCATAGGTTTATGCCAAAAATTATTGTCCATATATGAATATATAAATTTTGTCAATACTCACAAAATAACCACAACAATAGGTTTAAAGAGAAGAAATAAAAAAAATACAGATTACATTCAGTTTGCATGTAACCCGTATTTTTTATCTGTAGATACCTATCTGTATTTATGTATGAGCAAATGGTTTAGCTTAGAGCGAAGGAAAAAACTTGAAAATCAATGCAAACATTAACATCAAATTATTGTATCCTAAGAAAATACGTGTGTAATGGTTGTAATTTCATTTCTGGAAGGTTATAAAAAATATTAAATCCCTAACCATCGCAACCAGAAACCTGATCTAGTAGGTTACAAAGTTCGTTCGCTTAAAGTATTGTATAGTATTGGTGCAAGATAACTGCAATGTGTTATGTCATTGATTTTTGTTATTTGAGAAATAGACCAACACGACATGCCTGAACTAGAGATGAACATCACCGGCCAAGGTTTTTGCTAGTGTTTTTTTTTGTTTACTCCTAACAATCTTTTAAACTGCCTCGCTGGCGCAGTGGTAGTAATGCGACTGCTGTGATTGATTGAGGTCTCGTGTTCAAATCCTGGGTAGGACCAAATATTTGTGTGATCTACGAATATTTGTTTCGGAGTTTAGGTGTTTTTTATGTATAATATGTATGTAGTTACAAAAATAACCAGTATATATGTATTTATATCAGTTGTCTAATACTTACCCATAACATATGCTCTGCTTAGCTTGGGACTAGATGGCGTTGTGTGTTAGATGTCCGGAATATTTATTATTATTTATTATCTGTCCATCCTGTACCTATGTAAAACTTTCATACAAAGTAAAAATGTTAGTGTAGTTAGCGGTAAGGATAATAGCCAGTCTTATTGAAAGCAATACCTTCTTCTTCAGCAATCTTTCTTCTTATTTATAATGTATAAGTACTAATGTTATAAAAATATAATTGAATACGGTGGGTGGTCGCGTACTAAAAATGCTATAACTACATTTAAATAAATACGGAAAAAAATACAAGAATTAAGAGCGGATACAAAAAGAATACCGTAGTGTTCGTGAAAATGAAACAGTTAAGACATTGAAAAATAGCCACTCATTTACAGTAAAGATTATATACAAACAAAAGGTCAACAATACAGCAAGTTATTTTTTTTTCAATTCATCTGCCAATAAAAGTATATACCAAAGGGACTCACGTGTTGAAAACAAAAACAAAGAATTAATCCAATAGCAAAAGTTTCGTGCACGTTAATCGGATTCATTTGTTATGCCCACGTTTTCACTGATTATTCAACAAAGGCAGCAAAATTTTTCTAACACAAAATTTAAAACGCAATGGCCTAAAAAGTACTCTAATTCTTTTCTATAACTTTACCTCGATGATTTAATTTGTTTTAGAATACCTCAATTTAAACCACTATTGTTATATTTGAAAACCAGATTGAATCGATTTCAGATAGTCTCATTCTTACTCATTTACAATAGTCGAGAAAGTAATAAGAAGAATTCATTATACGATACATTTATTAAGATTTTAATGACTGAAATTATGACTGAATAATCTACAAGTACTAATATTATGAAGTGGCAAAGCTTATGGTGTTGTACGAGGTAATCTCTGGATCAACATAACCAATTTTCAAAATTCTTACCAATAGAAATCACATTATTTGTAAGTGTGATAGACTATTACATTAACCCGTAAAACTACCGCGATATCCGACATATACGCGGGTGGGGCTGTGGGCAAAGACTAGTACTGCCTATTTTTTATAACATTGCGTTGCAGGTACTGCAATTATTCTTTTTTATAACACAAGAGTCTGAATTTACAGTAGCAGTTTTAGCATTAAGCATATTTATCTGTATTTTTGAAATGCCCGGTTTATTTGAAGTTCGACGCGGGTCTTAAATCAAAGGTTGTATCTGCGTAAGTTTGGCCTAATATTGAATATTTACAGACGATTGTCTTTGAATACCTGTTAAGAGCAATCTATACTAATATTATAAAGAGGAGTATCTAAGTATGTTTGTAACGAATTGGCTCAAAAAGTACTGACTGGACGGATTTAAAAATTCTTTCACTATTTGAATGCTACATTATCACTGATTAATATAGGCTATTTTAATTGTAAGAAAAAAAAAAACAATATGTAAACTAATAACTGCAGTTAACACCGCGTGGTTCAGCTAGTGTCATATAAAAAGTTTCCTGAGATTCTGCTAAATATTCTTAGCAGAATTCTTCGCCAACAGTTTATCAATTTCAAATCGGCGTATCCGTCCACTGCTGAATGAAGGTTTTCCCCAAGGAGCGTCAACTATCCTAGTCTTGAACAGTCCCCATCCATACGTAGTCCATCTATTTAGTACTATGTTTTTCACTTGGTCTTATCTACTTTAGGACGCCTTTAACATTCATTTAAACAACATTTTAATTAGAGATCTATTTATTTTAAGCTCCGTATTTCATCTTTAGGCTCTTTCGGTTAGTAAGGATTAAATGTGCTATTTGTTCTAATCAGTCTAAACCGTAGTAAAATTGATCATTCTGATTCTCAACCCTCTCAGTTCCTTTGTACACGCGATTCTCTTAGAAAATGGGCTGCCAAAGTAAAATATTTAATTACTAAGGTCTAGGACTTGGCTCAAAGAAAATATTCTCTTAATTTAACGCTGGAAATAATTCCTTATGTAGTGCGCACTTTTGCAGCGACGATGAATTTTAATTTATATTAAAGAGTTTGAGTTTTTTTTATATTGGTCCGTATTTATAGCACTAACTAAAAACTAATACCAGAAAATACCCTCGAGGAAAACCTGTATAGTATTTAATTTCTACATTCCTCTCTTTGCAACTATGCGTACTGGATATATTTCACTATACTATACACTAAGTTAAATACTGAAACAATGCAATTTTAAAAAATAAATAACCTTAAAGAGGCTCAATAATAAATTATTTCTAAATATAATGTTTTACAACATACACAGTTTACTAAAAAATATTAATATAAAGTTCGCCTCGGCTTGTCGTTTTCCTGACAAAATATTAGATATTACCATAAAACGGGTTCCGTGTTGCCAATATAGCGTTATTAGCTTAGTATCAGGGATGGCCGACTTTTCCTTTGACATGGTATTAAAGGTGTGTAAATAACAAATAGAGGGCATTTCATATCGATGTTCAGACTTTGTCATGTGTGTATTTAAAATACGAGATGCATTAAAAAGTGCCTGGATCTGCCTTGTAAACATAGAAATACTTACACCTAAGTATTTTTATTTTGAAACATATTCTCAATCTACAACATTTGATACCTTTTCGAATTATGTTTTTTGTTATTAGTTATATTAATTTAATAATAAAGAAAGCTTCATCTTCGGGTAGTTACCCACATATCACTACTCATCCTTGATTATAATTTGCACGGCGACAATTTGTTGTAACTTTTTCACAATCATGTAAGCGTAGTCCATTTGCGACCGATTTCTATATCACGCTTCTAGGTAAAACTGAAGACAAAGCATATATTTTTTCAATATGATTGATTCAATACTTTCATTCTTTTGCAGGATAAGTTTTCAAGGAAAATTATTTAGACCGTTTTCTAAATCCTATTTCGTATCTTGTTAAAACTAGAGATAGGTTATTGAAAACGTTAATAAACTACAAATAAACACATTTACGCCGTAATATAAAGATTTATGAATATACTAAAATATAGAGTAGCCACCTTTCGTATAGCTGTAGAGCTTTATTATCAACTGTCAGTGTGAGTTACTGTATGAATGTGTGATCAATATAGACACTATATCGGGAGCTGTATGTAGGTTATTACGGATTCTGAGTTGTGTGTAAATCTATTACCCTGGCTGTCAGCATTGCGGTATGTGCTATATATATATATTTTATATTGTATACAATAACATATCTGTAGCTAATGTAGCTATATATTTTAATTTTGTTATTTTTTAATACTTACCATGATTATTCAACACCCAATTATAGTGTCACCTGATTTTGTTTGTTTTTTTTTTTTTTTCTTATTGAATAGTGGGCAAACGAGCAGACGTATCACCTGATGGTAAGCGATTACCGCCGCCCATGGACACCCGCAACACCAAAGGCGTCACAAGTGCGTTGCCGACTTTTGGGGGATGGGAAAGGGGATGGAGGGGAGGGGTTGGGGTATGGGCCTCCGGTATCCTCACTCACTCGGTGAAACATAGCGCAAACGCTATTTCACACCGGTTTTCTGTGAGGCCGTGGTATCACTCCGGTCGAGCCGACCTATTCATGCCGAAGCATAGCTCTCCCACGGTTAAAAATATATATATATTAAGTTACATAATGTCATGATATATCTTCATGCAGTTTGTCTTGGTAATAGTTGTAATGTTCCAATACTTCACGTTCATCTTTTAAGAAGTTGACATTTAAGTTGTATAGCGTCATAACTTTTGTTCCTATAAATTTATTTAACCAAGTACGCCGTAATTTAAATCTAATTACTACTTAAAAGGACTTCTTAAGTAGGTTGTATTGTTTAATTATTTCCGGTAAATTAATTTTGATTTACTTTTGTCCCCCATTCTAAAGTTAGGGCATTATTACTGTAGAATAAGGGAGTATTTTAGTTTGAAGTTGCAATTTTTCGCTAGTCACTTTTCCGTATTAGTTTTTACCGTTCATTTTAATTTAAATTTATTCTACTAGTTTGTATATTATGTGGGATTCAGTATCATCCTCAATTGTACAATTTTGCAGTAAACTTTCAGGTCGGTACTATAAACACCAAATTTAATTTTTTTTTTAACCTGTGGAGACCCCCTCGGGCCGTCATCCCACCGGGGTTTACGGCGGGGCGGTGTGTCGGAATCGAACTGACTAAAACCACACGGTGTGCCAACTCTGCGCCTGAGAAGAGAGGGATATTAACACGACCGGACCCGTCCAGCGCCTGCCCGCACAGAAGCGGGCACCGTCTGCTGTTCAAATCTCAATTTAGGCGACGCACGGCACACGCGTACGTCGCCTCCTCGCGGTTGGCCTGTATTACGGATGGAGGGGAAAACCCGTCCCGTCCATCCGCGGCCACACTCAGGGCGGCATGAGGCGCTGGTGTGCGCGCCTCCGCCGCCCGTTTCGCCGGCGGCGGATCGAGTCCGAGTGAACGTCGTCCTCTCGGGCCTTCTCCGCCGCCTCCTTCTGCGAAATTACGTCTTCGCAGAAGGATGAAGGAAGGACCGCGGTAAAACTGCAATCGCTACAGGCCATGGATCGTATGATGGCCGGTAGCGAGAGATCTCCTCTTATGACTGCAGTGAGGGCCCGACGCTGCGACGCCCAAGCGAGGCAGATCGCCAGCGTGAACTGGGCCGAGTCCTCATTGCAGTCGCAGTGGTGGCAGGCGGGACTCAGTTCCCTCCTAGCGACGGAGTGCAGGTACTTCCCGAAGCAACTGTGCCCGGAAAGCACCTGGGTCAGTCGCAAGGAAAGAGTCCCGTGCTGCCGCCCTGCTCACTCGAGGATGACCGGCTGGAGCGCCTCCACGGTGGCAAAACCAGCGCGTGGAGCCTCCAGCCGGGACGACCAACTAGCCATGGTGGCTCGACGAGCGGCTTCACGCCACTCGCGTATCTCTTCGGGCGGAGGCCGCAATCCGTTCTCCGCCCGATATTCAGCCGCTCGTCGATAAACTTCGGCAAGCACTTCCGCCTCCAAATCCCACGGGGGTGTTCCGGCCAAGGCGCACGCCGCCTCGGTGGACACGGTGCGGTATCCGCGTATGGCTCTGACCGCCAATACCCTTTGAGGGCGCCAGAGGCGCGCCTTATTCTGAGCGGTCAGAGCCGCCACCCACACAGGTGCCCCATACAGGGCCATAGACCGGACGTACTATAAACACCTACAACAATCAACACTGCAATACACCCGGAGGTGTGTAATAGTGATTGATTTTACCTTAAACTAACTTAGCATCGTGCTTATTCTACTCCTAAATGATATACCTTAAATTAATGTTGCCGCAAATCCGATATTATTAAGTAATATACAGTTTTAATCTAAATTTAACTTTGCAGTAAGTCCTTTCAACTTAGACTACTCCAACTGCAGGTTATGTTTATGTCTTTGATGTTCGTAATGTTCTGAACTTATTTTTTGTGAACCGTTTATACGTTAATAGCTAAATATGTAGGTATTTCTTACTATAAATTAAATGTTGGAATGGTGGTGAAGTTGTATTTCGGTTGACAATTGTGTGCGAGTCTTTAGTTGTTAAAAATTCTCTTTTAGAGAACTATAAAAAAATAATAACATTGCAATGACAGCACACTTAATGACATATTCAAAATAGTTTCAGTTCGCTCCATTTATAGTGTTGTCAGATAGCTATATAAGTTTTATATTTTCCTGTTTTAAATAAAATTTTTATACTTTTCAGGTAAGTTTTCGCCAGTCGACAGTTGGTGAGTACGACAATTTTATTTTCATCAAAAGTTTCGATCTACAGTGAGCCGTTAAAAGCACTCCATTATAGGCGCATTACTTTAAACGACTCCCATTATCAGAATCGATTTCGCGATTCTTCTAATATTTAAAAGACAGTTAAGAAATGGTCGCGTTATATTGTGGTATAGTTATTAAGTCATAAATAGTTCAGTGTTTTACGTTCGTTTCTAGGTACACCTACAGTACAATAGGTATATAGTTCAGGTATTTTCATATTAACCTTATAAAGAACACGTACTATCGACCCAGTTGAAAGGTGACCCACTTTGACAATTATTCCTTTGTAATCATAAATGTAGTTAGGTTTTCTTCGCTTTTTGCACATAGTACGTTTTAGATATACCTAAACATAAATGCGTCATTACGGGTTAGATGTCAATGCAATTTAAACCTTTGTCACCACTGAACAAGATATATTTTTGATACAGCAGTCTTATTTGAATTTCAAATAATATAATCGTTTATAATCCAAACTCTTTTCATTGCGAAGAAAAAGTATTATAATTTGTAAAATGAAATGACATTATGTGTAAGATGTCAAGTAGTAGTCAATCTGAAAATATTAAATTAAAAATCTAAGAATATGTTTATATCTATAAACGAATCGTATAATGGCCAATTTGGTAGAACAAAGAGCTCGGATTGTAATGCTCAGTGAGCAAGGTTGCGGCGTTAGAGAAATATCACGTGAGTTAAATATAAGTCGTAACACGGTCAGAACCTGGATCAGACGGCACGCTGAAGAGGGTCCTTGAAGACCGACGACGACATAATCATGGGGTTCGTCGAATCACAAACCAACAGAGAACGGAAATGCAACACCATTACGAAGAACATCCTTTTACTCGTACCCGCTATTTTGCAGCACGTTACGACGTTTGTCTAGAAACAATAAGAAATAATTTGCACTGCACTGGGCTGCATTACAGACATCATGCTAAGAAAGTTCATTTAACGGATGCACACAGAACTGCAAGATTGAATTTTACACGTAATTATTTAGATTTCGACTGGACAAACAACATCTTTCCATGGCCGTCTAGGTCACCAGATCTTAACCCAATAGAAAATTTATGGGGTTTGATGGTTCAAATGTGGGATAACAGGAACGAGAGGACTAAAGAAGCAATCGAGCTGCATTGTAACGAAATCTGGGATTTCATGAGGGGAAGTGACATTTGCAGTCGTCTAATCGGGTCTATGCGTAATCGATTATTAGACGTTATTGAAAACCATGTCGCTTACACTCGGTTTTAGGTTTAACCAGTAATCCTACAGACCCAAACAATTGGAACCATTATAACCCACAAATTAACTATTGAGAAGTTTTCTTTTTTATTCGCTTTACGAAGTGAATGCCATTATTTTTAATTTAATAATATGAAATAAACAAAGGTCTCTAATTTTACTGTTTTATTTTACTAATATGTATGACTAGCTGTCTCGACAGACTTCGTTCTGTTAAATAAATGCTTATCTATTTTTGTTCTACAGTACCCTATGCTACCTTTACGGTACCTCTACCCTCCTACCTCAAGTCTACCCATTATCTACACTATCTACACTAATATTATAAAGAGGAAAGATTTGTATTTTTGTATGTAACGAATAAACTCAAAAAGTACTGGACCGATTTTATTTTTACCGACCGATTAAATAGGGTTCCGTAAGACATTTGCGTTTTTCGTTTATATAATAGGAGCGGAGCACCAATGAAGAATGTTTAAAAAACGGGGGAATTTTTTTACGCTACGGGCAATAGAAGACGCAAACGAGGTTCGAGGAGGAGGGTCAGCTAGTTCGAAATAAAGTCAATCCTATGTCTCAAACAAATATACAATTAAATCTTTCCTAATATACCTATAGATAAGGACGTTCACTGGCTAACCAACTTTTTCGTGCAATACTTATCATAGTATACGTCTATGTCTATGTCATGGCTTTGTCAGTGTCTAGTAGAATGATAATGGTACGTCACTTATGAAATGTATGTTCAAGCTAATTTCAACCTAATGGTATAGAATAATTGTAGGAAAATGACTCTAATGGGGGTCATGAATCACTTTGGTCCACTGTACAAGAAGTAATAGACGCACGATGAACACGATGTACTGTCATTTTTTTTAATTTGTGCAAGAACATTAACCGAAACTTGCGTATTAAGGGTCTTATGGACTACATACATTTTTAAATGTTCAATTTCGGATCAAATTCGAATTTTAAATATGACTTTAATGCCCTATAGGACAAAACCCTTTTGCTTATTACTTTTCAATTATTTTGTAGTTGTTGTTTACGGAGGATCGTCGTTCTACCTTAACGTTATTGTTTTACTTTTTGTATAAAAATATTGTTACGATGAAAAAATATTCCCCAGAAATAAGACTTGACAAAAGCTAAAGGCAACGTGAGTTCTAGTTAGTTTCTCGAGGCACAGAACAATGAACCTTATATAGATTTCAAATTAATACTTAAAAATATTTTTTAAACTTCAGAAATAAATTATCTCTGATGTTCCTGAAATTCTTGTACTGATTGGATTCGGTATGCATAACCTATACTAAATTTAAATTAATTAAAACGATAATGCTTTTACCCAAATAATTACAAATTATTATTTATGATGTCATAACGAAGAAGATTAGCTTGTTCCAGGAAATGGCATAAATTCTTCCGCTTAACTCATTAAAGCACCGTTAATGTATTAAGTCTAAATTCATTTAAAATTCAATTCTGTTATAATGTTACGGCTCTTGGAATTCTAATTGCTTGTTACTGAATATTGTGTGTACGCCTTCGGGATTGTTAAAGGAAGTACTTCAGTAGTCGATAAATAAGCTACTTCAGTAGATGTAGATTTAGTAGAGAACAATCACAGTGGTTAACAATTGAATGAAATAAAACTGATGAAGAGGAGGAGGGCAGCACAGGACAGGTTGTTGTATAGAACCTGGCCTGAGATAATGATAACGATGACGAAATTCAAAAATGTACATTGTTGATGGATTTAGAATAAATAGTTAATTTTTATACTCTTGTATAACAAATAACTTGCACTCCTGTGCAAAGTCGCTTTATAACCGCGTGCTCAATTTTGATGACCGAGCAAGTGAAGGATTCTAATATAAAAATCAAAAAGCACGAGGTGAAAAATCTTTGCACAAGAGTGCAACACGTTACTTTTCATCCCACCTCAGCGAGAAACTGAGTAAATAAAAAAAAAGCATTTACAATCACATAATAATAATAATAAATAATAAATATTTCGGACATCTAACACACAACGCCATCTAGTCCCAAGCTAAGCAGTGCTTGTGTTATGGGTACTACTTTATGGGGACAACTGATATAAATACTTATATATACTTTTTTTTTGTAAATACATACATATTATACATAGAAAACACCCAAACTCCGAAACAAATATTTGTGGATTCCACAAACATTTGGTCCGACCCAGGATTTGAACCCGAGACCTCAAGCTTAGCAGTCGCATACGCGTACCACTATGCCACCGAGGCAGTGTATCACAAGATACATTTATTTCAGTTAAAGGTATTAATAAACTGTTGTATGATAAATTCGGCACCATGGAGTTGGAGGTAAATAGGTTTAATGATATTTTGAATTCACAAAATTAGTGCACACGATGTTCTAAATCCAATTTACTTAATCCTCTAGTGGATAAAAACGGCTTTTGCACTCAGATATCGAAGGGCAAAAATACTCTATCCAGAATGGGCGGATGAAATGTAATATTTTAACCTTCGGAACAGACACTTGACCTTATCTACATATTTATGTTAATACTCTTGAGAAAACAACTAGGCAAGAAAAGAAGTAGATTCACGTTTTTTATTGTGTCGGTGGCGCACGTGTAGCGTATATGACTGCTGTGCTGTATGACTGTGTGTGATGTATGATGTATTGTATGAACAAATATTTATTTGTTTCGGGGTTTGAGTGTTTTATATGTATAATATGTATGTATTCAAAAAAAACATTCATTCTAGTAAATGTCCGATTTTTTTATGATATTGATGACAAACGAGCAGACCTATCGCTTGATGGTAAGCGATTACTGCCGCACATAGACACCCGCAACAGCACAGGCGTTACAAGTGCGTTGACGGCATTTTAAGAAGGAGGACGCTCTTTTCTTAAAGGTTTGAAGGTCGTATTGGTCCGGTAATACCGCAGGCGACAGGTCATTCCACAGTTTTGTTGTGCGAGGCTGGAAGTTTCGGAAAAAAGAGCATAGTTGTGGACTGCCAACCATCTAGATGTAGGGGATGAAACTTCTGTCGCATAGGACGATGGCGGAAAGAGGCGACAGGGATCAGTCCGAACAATTTCTCAGAGCACTCCCCATGGTAAATGCGGTAGAAAATGCACAGCGAAGCTTCATCTCTACACAGCGCCATAGAGTCTAGCCAAATTGGAAGTTCTTTGCAATTGACGATTCGAGTCGCTCTCCGTTGAATGCGGTCCAGAAGGAGGAGCTGGTATTGGGGTGCCCCCGCCCAAAAATGAGGACGGTATTCTATGTGAGGCCGAACTTACGCCTTATAAAGCAGAAGGCGGTGGGCCGGAGTGTAATAATGTCTCAATCGGTTGAGCGCTGACATTTGCAAGCTTATTAATTTAAAATACGACACGAGAATACTCGTAACTATAAATTATTACACGTGCTCTGCATTTTTAAAATATATTATGTACATGATTGATCTGGATTAGGAAAAATGTTATAATATCTTCTGACTACACGAAGAGTCCGCGGTTAACATAGTCGAACGGCTCACACTGTTAGCAATTCAGTCTCAGCAAACATACGAGCTTCTATTCAGGCCTCCGAACACGACTACTACAGAAATATATCGATATTGCATGTACCGAAGCGTCGTACCGAAATGAGCCTTTTGTTTTACGGTGTATTGTTTCCGTAGTCCTCTCTCTCCTTGCTTTATTGTTATTTCAAGACGATGGCTTCCTTGTGTGTTTTAATTTATTATTATGAATGTTCTTCGTATTTTGTTTTAAAGTTCTTTGTGGCTCATAGATATATATTAGAATACTTATTATTCGTATAACTTGAAAGTAAATCTTTAAAATATATACGTTCTTAAAAATGTAATGTCGAAGATTAACTAATATCGTCGAATGCTGAAAAAAAAAATTCTTAGTTATTTATTGGGATTAAATATTCATCTCCATTTTTCTACCATTCATTAAATATCCTTACTTACACCTTACACCTTTTTATTTTAGAAGAAAATAGTTTGGAAGGATTCAGAAGATAGACCCTAAAATCTAATATGTCTCAGTTTGAGTGAATCTTCCCGAAACTTCGTTATTTAGCAATAAAGGTCTAACGTTGTTTCTCAACTATTTAAATTAATCATATTACACAAACGAGATGACAAATTAGAGGTTGTGAAAAATCTTGACCTTATGTTAAAAATACATTGAAACCTGATTAAAGTCATAGGGCTGATAGCAAAAAAAAATGAACAACCAGGTTAAAATAAATATGCTATACACGTTTTTATTTGTATTAAAATGAAGGTTACTGAACGCCAAGGAAATCATTACACATTTAACGGACTGCCAAACATTTGATACTAAAATCATGTCTTCGGTTCCATACGCAGTGACGTTAATCCTACAGGCATCGTATATTTTGGGAGTAGGTACTATTAAATACATGAAACACTCTCGTTTATGTACAAGCAAAGTCCTGAAACACATTTGGTCTTAAATATCTTTCAATATTTAGTGTGGGAGGGAGGGAGGCTCTTGCGTTATTGTATGTGATGCTAGTGCCTTGCGAAGTTTCTTTGTGGTTTTAAAAAGAAAAAAAATCTAAACCTATATATAGATATCCAATCTTTACAGGGTTTAGACGTCTCAGTAACGACCAGTTTAATTAACATTTATGTGAGTTAGACCTGCCTCAGATATATATTTTCTTTTTAAATACATATACAGGGTCTGTTGTTAATAATGGATAATCCGATAAGTGGAGGTAGTCCAGATGTCAGGCTGCAATAAAATCATTGTTTTATGTCAGTTTTACCAACAGTGTAAAAATGGTGTCCACTTTTTTTTTTAATTTGTTACTTTGAAAATGAACTTCAATCGGGTGTCATTTCAACAAAATTTTAGGCTTTATTCAATAATTTGCCCAAGGTATATGTAGTTACATTGAGGTACAGTTACACCCATATCTGTGTGAAGCATCGTGATACTATACTGATGAATATAAAAATATTTTTTTCTTAGTACCCTCAAAATGGCCGTCGCTGCATGTCTCTTAAAACAACCCCCATTTGTAAGAGAGAAAGCGGTGAAACCGATCGGACGACCGACCGTAAATGTCGACCCGTACCGCCTCGACGCTGTTCTGTATACAAATATAAAATAAACAAAATGAAGAAGAGGTTGTCGTTAAAGTCATAACGTAATTTTAAAGCATTTACGATAAGTAATAAAAGTCCCAATAGATAAAACAAAAAGTATTCTGAGCTATCCTTAGGGTATTGAAGGGTTTGGCTTTGGGGTATTAACAGGTCTCGTCAGGATTCTTTTGGCGATCAAAGGGACTGTAGACATCGTTATTCGATCAACAGATTAATGAGAACGATTTGTTCAGGTGCCCTTGCATATTTGTCTCTTTCGGGTGTCCGCTCAATCTTAATAATATACAGGTTTCAATCTGTGATGTGTATTCTTTAAGATTCTGTTGCTGCTTTAGTTTTGTTATAACCATTACTTACCAGACACGCTGCAAAATAGTTATAAATCAGTAAATTATTGCAAAATTTTGTTGCTTTTATACGGTTATACACATCTAGATTAGATAATGAAAAGGGAGTGGCGTTTTCGGTCAGTCCGATTTATTTAATATCCATCTATTGGAATTTTAACTATCAGAAGTTGAGATGGTTTCTTGCATTTGTCAATACTAATCAATTAATGTGCTCTGCGCAGTTTGGCTATGCCGATTTGTCTTGACATATTCAAAGCAAAGGAAAGCATACGTTTTTTTCGAATTTAACCGTAACATTTCACAGAATGTATCATGAGTTTCTGGCATAATGTATTGTATAAAAGTATACATTTCATTTCAAAAGGTTTTCAGTATCCCCTTTCGCTCTTTCATTAAAAAATACTTATAATACTTTGAGAATTTACTGTACTTAGTGCTTTCATCTCGTCCTGTCCTTTTCACTCTTCAGTAATGAGTGAAGTAGTTGCATGGTAATGTTCGCCTTTTGAACGCTTGCTTTCCTTGCCTGTAAAATATAGGTCGCAACCGCGGTTACTTTACTTTACAAACTCATTTGTGTTTTCATTATATTTAACAAAGTACATGTAGATTTTATGTTTAATTTCGTCACGGATAGTAACGTGTCAGTGCCTTCAATGATAGTACTATTTCCCGGGTAAATCTATTGAGAGGTTGTCGCTAGCTAATAGATTTTAGTAAATTCAAGTGGATTGTGTTACATAAATTAAATTTAGGGCCGTCCCTATTTTCATTGATATCGATTCTCTGATAACTAATAATATGAGCTAATAACTATGTCTTTGTGTATAGCGTTTGTTTTACAATGTTTTAATTTACTTAGAATTACACGTCAAAGAATAATATTTATAAAACACAAAAAGCCGCAGTGTAAAAGTGTAAAATACTGTGCCAGCTGTCGCATGACCCGTTTTAATTCATTTATCAAGTGACACCATTTGTTTCAGCTTCGTTATCAATATTTCCAATACTTTGTGACAGACAAAGAATTTAAATATGTTTAAGTTAGAAATATGTTTAAAGTTAGCTAAGAGATATCTTTGATTTATTTGAGCAGACTTAAACTCAGGTGTAGCAGAACCGAGCGAGGTTTATCCCTGGTATTTTCGTTGAGTTAGTACCGCCAGCTCTGACCAGGATTAGGTGAATACAAACGGAAACCAGAGACACTATTTCATTTTAAAGTATCTATCTAGTCTCTACTAGTACAGTAGCCCTTCATCTCTACAAAATAATACTGTGGTTATTGCAACAATTTATTTTTTGCGAATGATAAGCTTGAATATAATATAAGTAAATTTATTCAATCAAGAAAATAAAATACAGTTTTGTTTATCTAAATTTCATAAGCTTCATATGTTACTAACTTTATGAACATATCTTGGAAATCAATTTTAACTTACTCCTAATTTATGTTTCGAAATGTAACTTGGTATGTGTATGTATACATAAGCCAAATTGGATACGGAATCCTTGTGAACAAACTATATGTCATTATGCTTAGGGCTGTCCCAGATACGAGGCTAAAATAGTTATACATAGTTATATTTATATATATCGAATTTTCGCACTGCGTTTTTCAAAAGAAACAAATTTCAGTAAGACAAGAGTTAAACAATTTACATTTATATAAGGTATAAAAATAATGATGATGAGCATTTTCTTTATTCAAGCTTTTTAATGCTAATATTCCTTCGTCGATCCCTAGCTACGATCACTCTATTTAAAGAGAATACACTCAAACCGCCATTTTCCACTCCACACTCGCACAAGGTACTGTGGAAATGACATTATGGGTTATATAAATTTATTTATTGCAAATAATATTTTCAAAGTAACAGTAGGTTAAGCCTTGATCAGACTTATTAAAATTGTTAAGAACCAGTATTTGTCTAGCAGTAGTAGGTTTACTTCTTTAAATCGAATTTATCAAACTATATTTCTGGACTAAATTTAGCTACATCTGTTTTTTTTCTGCAAACGAGCAGACCTATTGCCTGATGGTAAGCGATTACCGCTGGATGGACACCCGCAACACCAGAGGCATCACAAGTGCGTTGCAGGCCTTTTGGGGATGGGGAGAGGTATGGAGGAAGGGGTTGGGGTATGGGCATCTGGTATTCTCACTCATTCGGTGAAACAACGTTTAAGTGTTATTTCACACCGGTTTCCTGTGAGGCCATGGTATCACTCCATTCGAGCCGACCCATTCATGCCTAAGCGTGGCTCTCCCATGGAAAAAATCTGTGCAGCCAATCCTTGGTTAAGTACCAAACATCTAAATATTTTTTATGGTTGTACCTCGATTAATGACGTATGATAATGATTTGATTTAAAAACTTGAATATCACAATTACCTAAGTAAAATTATTATTTAACAACGTAATGTAAATTTATGATTAGTGTCAACATCCCTGTTTCACGTCCTCATGATCGACAGTTGAATAAAGCGCGGTGCAGTATATTAATCATGCACATTCAATTATGGTCTTTGAAGTTTGTTGCGCTTCTTGGAGTAATTGATTAACGAATGTTATTTATGTATGCATCACCTGTGCCAACTATTAGTTTAGGGTTAGATTATCCAAAGCCGAAGTGGAGGCTTGAATAAATTACTTCTAAGTTTGTTGTTTTCGATCAGAATTGTATTAGTGCTCTGGATTCGCGCTGTATCACTTAATTCAATTAATTTGGTCTGTTACCTGGGTGGGTATATTGGCCTTGTATTTATTCGTTTACACCTGAGAGCTAACATAGTCTGAACTCCGAATGTTTTCAGTATTTTTTTATGGAGTAGGTAGCAGACGTATCGCCTGATGGTAAGCGATGACTGCCACCCATGGACACCAACAACAGGTTCGTCACAGGTGCGTTTCTGGCCTTTGTGGGATGCGGCAAGGGTTGAGATATGGACCTCCGGTATCCTCATTCGCTCGGCGAAACTCAGCGCCAGCGCTATTTCACACCGGTTTTCTGTGAGGCCGTGGAATCACTCCGGTCGAGCCGGCCCATGCATGCCGAAGTGCGACTCTCCCACGGTAGTATTTAATCATTTCACCAATGTATTTAGGAGAGTAACTCAAAGCTTGTATTAGAATAAAAGTAAGAACATATTCGGTACAAAAAGTTATACCCCAGAGAGGATTCATAGAATATTATATTAAAACAAAGACTCGCATCACTCTTTCGTGAATTAAATGTAAACTATTTTCACAGCAAGGCAGATGTGAAACGTGATTTTAATACTCGTAATTACTTATTTGAACTTTGAATTTTTTTTTTTAATTTTGAATTTGAATTGTTTGCAATGGAACAGTTTTGAAATGAGTTTTAGAATCGTTTTTACAAATCAATGTCTCAAAATCTATTCTGCAGCTTTTGGATTAGGTTCTTTTATGATTACACCAATGTAAACTAAGATCCATTCTACCACTGGACTGCCATACTAGACTGCTTGTGACTGGCATAATGTGTACGGGGCATTGATAAAAGGCAGTCGTCATATTCACAACAAAATTTGTGAGTAAAATCAAACACTTTTAAACGCTAATTAAACATGTACACACACATTTCTTTCATATTTGAAACACAATTTTATGTGGTTTATGGTATTGTTATCGTAAATAATTCGTCATTGCTATCCACTTATATATACCAAGTGTGAAGACATACGGTGACACCTCCCTCTAAAACTGATGAGGGTTGCGAGCCGGAGACAGGCCACGAGGCCATAAAAGCACAGTGTGAAATGTATACGAATAGGGAAAGACTTCTTAGAGGTCTCTACGAGTGTTTTATATAGGGGACTTTCTAAATGTATGAAGGTTAAACTTATACGTAGTTCTAACCTTAATTCTATTTTCACTACGCTCCGTATACTTTATTTTTATTTGAAATCTTTCTACTTCGCAGCGTTTTTGTCAAGTGAAACGCATTTTACGGGTTTTCTCATCTATCTGTATTTACAATACATATCTTTAAGAACAACTACAAAATAGTATTAGGAATGCATATACTACTAAAATAGACAAGTGCCACTTATATCAACTTTTCTTTTTAACAAAGACTAAGTACCGTGCGATCACTTTCCCGTTCTCATGATCACCGGTTCTCAAATTGAGATCCAATTTGAATTGCATTGCCTAGTTAGATCTGAAGTAACAAATTCGGTACCGTGAGCTAACAGTATTTAAATACTATCAAAATAGGTATTTCTAACTGCATATATATATTTGTGGTTCTATTTAAACTGATGTATCGTAATATATACGGTTTACGTACACAAATTTTTAATTTACTTTTACGAAGTGCCCCCCTGTAATTGATTGATTACGACCTCGGCTAAGTTAATACACATTATCTTTTCCGTGGCAGCACTGAATTTTTGTTTTATTGGAGTTTTTTAATATGTAGAATTAATTTCTAAACTTAAGATTTAACCGAATGTCAAAGTTTTAAATATTACGTTATTTTATAGTTTACAACAAAGAGTACAAAAAATTTAACAAACTTTAATTATTAGTCTGGTGGCGTGCAAAATGTTGTAAATTTTAGTGACGTTGAAATTGACCGCAGTAAAGCGGGCAAACGGCAAGAAATTTTCATTTGATATTCAATTTTTATGGAGTAAGTCGGGAGTCGTAAGGCTAATATCGTTTGTGAAACCCGAGGTACATATACGAGCGAAAATTCTGAAGCGAAATATTAAAAGTTGTCAAAACAACAACGTAAAGACCATTAAATGATAGCTTTTTTATGATGGTCTAATTCTAGTGTTTTAACGTAAAAAGAGTTAACCCCAGGCTAGCTATAACATTCATCTGTGAATGTCCAGCTCTTTAGGTTATCATAATGATTCATTTTGTCATAGTCTATTAAGAAAATGTGATAATGAAAAATACAGGTATTCAAAAAATACAAAAAGTACATTCGTTCTTCAGTACAGATCAAACAGTAAAATAAAATCCACAATACGATTCTCAAGCAAAACAAAACATTGCCACGTAAACAAATTTAGCTCCTTAATTCTACCCAGCGAAAAATGTGTAGGAAATCCTAAATTAGTAAAACTGCCCCTGCGGTTACAAGGTGCCAAAGGGCACTCTACGAGCGATGGGGACGGAAGATTTGTTATGAGTGGATAAAGTAGGGTTGTGAGATATCCTTTTTCTCGTAAATGGGTGCTTTCTATCTAGTAAACTACCGATTCAATGACAGTCCAGGTTTAATAGTTTAAACGCGCATGTACTACATTAATACCCAGATAGACCCTGCGGGGTCTTCGTGGTGCAGTTTTTATATCTCTGTGTCTGTGAATGTGTGTGAATTGGAAATAATAACATATATATATATCACAAATTTATTGACTAGTAAAGACACATTAGAGCTGGTTTATTTTTAATACCGACCATTTATAAAAAAGCAAAAGAAAATGCATGTCTTTAAGTAGGTACCTACACTAAAAATTCTTGAAGTTATAAGTCTAACAAAGTAACTCTACTCTGATTGATAGAAAGCATGAATAGAATCCAAGAGAAGTGGTCACCATAGTCATTGTGAGTGCAGACAGTGTAGCGTGGTGACTTGCACTGTGGCGGCCTATTGAGATGCTTCTGCATCATCAGACCTCCCATCTTGCACTCACTAACGAAACACGATAGCACGGATGCGGATGACATTTTAGGTTGGTATTCTGTGGGAGGGTAGTACCGTCCCGGTAGAGCCGGCCTGTTCGTGCTGCGCGGCTCTACCATCTTTACAGTTCTAGTGTACTCTTCACCAAGACTTCCCTCAATCAAAAGTTGGTCTTGAGTACTTACTTTTATGAGGTAATTGCACTTTTCACTGCGTTACAAATCATCATCATCATATCAGCCGCAAGAAGTCCACTGCTGAGGGTAGGCCTCCCCTAATGACCTCCACATTGACCGGTCGTTAGCGACCTGCATCCAACGAGTAATGTAATGGAAGTTAATTGAAATACTGATATTTTATAGAGATTAGGTATTATTAGAAATATTATGAAAATATTGCGCTTTATCGTTTGCTTATAATTATATTCAAACATAAACTATGCTTTAAAACTTAGCCCCGAAAGATATAATAACACGGATATACGGACATAGTGATTTAACGTTGTGATCCAGGTCCTCTTGGTCGACAGCGTTTAAACATCAGAAATTGCATGAATATATTACTTGTTAAATGACCATGTAAATTCCCGTCCGTATTCTTAATATTATTTGTATGCCCTAAGCTTGAAAGTTGAAACGTGTAAAAATGATGTTATAAACCTGCAATTAAATTGTGTTCACAGCACAGTAGCAGAAAGTAGAAGTGTTCCGAAATGGGTACTAGAGAGAATAGACAGATAAATAAACAATTATCTTTTAAACATGTATTTTTAGTAATTAGATTTATTACTTAAATAGTTTCAATAAGAAGTGACGCAACTCCTAAATTATCTATATTTAATAGATAAGTCAACTTTATACAAAGCTATTTTGGTAGGTATCAAGTTAGTTAAATAAAAGGCTTAATGAATTTTTCTCACACTCGTGTTGAAAAGTGTGCGACTTGGCATTTAAACGCGAACTTTTGAGCTGTTAGCTCAAGGATTTTGAACACGACACACAGGAAGGCTCCAAGGGCACCATGAATATTAATATGACATTTTCCACCGCGCAGAGTATTTTGCATTAAAATAAATGCCCCTTTTCCTTTAGTATACGGCCTTATATTTCTTTTTCAGCTCATCAGCCTGTATGTTTTAACCTAAATTGAATATTATTTTTTGTATACTTCGTGACAGTGAAGCTGCGAAATGCCTCACGACGTTCCGTACATTGAGTACTTTATTGCTTGGAGGAGCCAACTAAATTAGTCTCATCATGCGAGTGACAGGAACTCGCCTGCGTACTTATATAATGAAATACTTAAGGGCGTAAATCAGTATATAGGTCGTTGTAGCCCTTCTTACTTTGTATTCATTGATATATTCTGGTAAAGTACTGCCAAGATTAGAGAGTCCTGTAGTGTGATTCTAAAAAGCTTTTTGGTTGCCAAAGTACAAAAATTTTAAATAATGTACCACATGTAATCGACTTTCAAATTCTGACCTCGTCCGGAAAAACAAGAGTTCACCCGCGTTCTTCCCTGAAATCTGGGTCAAGGTAACCTTGCCCCTTTTAATCCTATTCAGCGTTTGTGGTCTTGGAATCAAACAAAAGGTTGTGTTATGTGATTGAGGTACTTGATGTGTTTTATATATGCATATTTGTATAACGTCAATATTTGGTTTAATAATCAGATACACTGCTGTAAATAAGTCAAACAATACCATAGAGTATTTTTTATATTAGAACTAAAAATGTGTAATTTATATGTAATTGATTGCGTAATAGGTGTAATGAAACGAAAAAATAATAAAACCAACCTTTCCTTCTCCCAGTTTCTCATAGGACAAAGTTTGTGTTTAACGTACATAAGTAGCTTAGTCGTAAGGTTCTTCCAGTAAAGACACAAACATAAATGTAGCTCTACCCAAGAAAGTTAATACAATTCAATTCGAAATGTTGACATTATCTTTTTACGTACTATCTCGTTTTAGAAGTAATATCTTTACATAATAAAACGAGATAGGACTGCGCCTGATCTCTCCCAGATCGTGTCGGTAGACCGTCCCATCCGATTATGAGAGATAGGCAACAGAGAGTGCATCTGTGTTTGCGCACACACTTGTGCACTAAAATATCTCCTGCGTTGTTGGCTGGTCTGCGTCAAGACTGGCCGCCGTGGCCCTTATCGGCTAGGAGAACATTATTATTATTATTAATTTGTGTAACAAGAAACTGGTAGCTGACTGAGCTACACAATATTCTCGCTTTCCATTCTTATTGCTATCACGAACGAAGACACCTCATGGCTGAATTAGCGTTAACTTATCCTACTACTTATATTTTACCATGAAATACCATTGTTGAACTCAGTTGAACTCAATATAACCACCTAGAAACCTTTTTTCTATGCTATCTCCTGTGGTCAAGTTGTCTAGAACAAATCATCATTAACAGTCTTAAATAGACTGTCTGCTGGACATTGGCCTTTACTTAGAACAGAATTTCTGGTCAGAATTAATATAAAAAGTAAAAGGCAAATTAGGAATTCTGAATATCCTTCGCCTAAAGACAAGATCTTTAGGTGAATATTCTCTACATATAAACATTAATTTTCTGCAAATGTTATGCTCTTAAAAGCATTTTGTAGTCAACTTCATTTATAAATATATGAAATTGAATGGTTTCTAGATTAAAGAGAATGAGATGTCCGTAACTAATATAAATTTACTCATACGTGAAAACATATTTTTTCGCTTATGAATAAGTTATTGAAGCGAATAACGCCTTTCAGTAGAATATACAAATATTGTTATTATTTGTCGTTAATTCATCATAGGGAAATATCATATTTCAATACAAGCTAGTAACAAAAAAACAACATGAACTACACGATATTCTATTTATCCCTCGCTGGTTAGGATTGAACATCTGAACGGGTCTCAATAGTACCTCCATTTTAGTCATAATAACGCTGTGTATGGCGTCGTGACTTTGTTGTATTATTTATGAGTAAATCGGGATGTGGGTTCGAATGCCAGTCCGCATGATGGTACCTACAATTGAATTATTCCCAGCTCGACACTCTTTCCTCAATCCAGCAACATCGATCCAAGGTTAAATGATATTTTGGGTACATTTTATTTTGGATCTATAAGGTTTTATTTATAAAAAACCCTCAAAGATACAATTTAACTTCTAAAAGAATGTAACCATGGTAAGCTGTTGCTACTTGAATGTAATAATATTTATGATAAACTCAGTTCCATTTTGGATATTTAAGAATATTTTTAAATTATATATATATAGCGGAGTATGTTCTAGTTTATGGTTCAAGTAAATATTACTCTGAATTAGGCTTTGGCTTGATTTTAACCTATCATTTCATCTTGTTTTTTTGACAGCTATCTACTATATACTAATTATATTTAACTGAAATCCTTTTTCATTATTCATGATGTGGCAACCCGTCATACTCGTAATGTGGGGACTGTTTAAATTAGTTTAAAATGAAATTCAGTTGTAAAGAAAAAGTAATTACTAACGCATGAACTGCTAAATTGATTTGAATTGAGAAAAAAATCTGTTTTATTATTCGCTGATCATTTGCATCGCCGCAATTTATTGTTCGAGCAGATTTGTACGCAATTTCGTTAAGACCCAGCGAAATCATATATTTTTGCTGCTGATCTTGAATCTCTAATGCTGACACGAATTAGACCCCAGTTTTGTATGAAAAGAGCACATGCCGCATTAAAAGTCCGGCTGTTTTGAGCTGGGCCTCGACAGTGGTGTGTGAGTGAATGAAGGCGGGGGGTGGTTGGTTCGCGCAGCCTCCGAACAGCCCAGCCTGCCAGTCGACGACGCGCAAAGCGGGCACCACTACGCGCTTCCCGCTTTTATTACGCTCAACAACTAATCAAAGAGTGGTATTTATCAGTGCTAAACCTGACTATTGTAAGTAAGAGAATACATTTAACATGCATACAACTAAATATTGAAAGTTAACCGTGTACACAGCATCGACCTTTCCAAAAACACCATCAATTCAAACGTTAACGCTACCGGCGATAGCTTCTTGTAGCTTTTTGTGCCGTTAAATGGCAATTACAGGCGTTTTCGAAGCGTAATATGACGAATTTTCCATTTAAAATATGGCCCTAGTCACCTGAGATGTCTAGAGGTCGTTGCGTAGACGATTTCAGTGAGATACATTTGTGTGCGCGCCAATCACGTGTATTGTGCACACTTTCTTGATATTTTTGCTAACGGCTCATATAAATTATCACATTTTTTGTTTGCTGTAGGCTAATTAATAGTAAACTGTGAACAATTTCATCATATATAATCTTCTTCGATTTTCTTTAGACAAAGGTACTTATCATTTGAAAGGTTTTATTGTATTATCAATTTTATTAGTAAATCTTTTGTTCTACGGCTCAATTATTTATACAGAGAGATCAATACAAAAATTGTGTATCCATAAACGTATAGTCAATATATTTCGGTTGGCAAGCCACTGACATTTCGTACTCTCTTTGTAGATCTTTCACATATCGGGCGGAATCGCTCGTAAGCCCCTGTTAACTGCCGTAATCCTGTAGTGTAGCTCGTTTCTAGTTTATATTAGAAGCCTTTTGGGGCTTTCCAAAACTTTGGAGCAGGAATTAAACAGGTAATTTATTATGGATCTCACACAAACATTTGATATGAATTCGAATTTATTTTAAAACCTGTTGAGATTAAGCAGATATAATAAAATCACTAAAGCAGTTGCACTACTACAGTAGCTATTTATCCATAAGAATTTGAAGCCCAAATGTAATATATATATCTTAATAGTCCTCCAAAAGAAACAGGCGATTTACATATATATTCTAATCAATATAGGATATAGAATAAATAGAAATAGAATATAGGATAATTCCTAGGACATCACATTGACAATACGATTTCGTATTCATTTGATTAGTATTACCATCTTAAAATTCAAATTTTCCATCCAACTTAATTCAGTTCTCAAATATATAACCTTATTACGTTACCCTCTTTATAAAAGCTTTCGTTGATAAGTTTGGGAGGTACAATTTGATGCTGACCCGTCTAAGTCCTTTCATTTTCTAAATTTCGAAACAAAATGTATCTATCTGAGCTTTAGGTTTGTCAGATCTTTGTCTAATTTTTTGTATTTTTTTAAATTGTAGACTACTAGGAGTAAAAAAAACGTATTTTTCTACTTTGTCATAAATTATTTTGAAAATGTTTAATACTACAACAAAATGATAAGCGTTAGAGAAATTTATAAGGATTTAGCTAGCGCGAGTGAACTCCCTTGTTGGATTAAACTGACTTAGTTTGGAACCCAAGGCTTGCCAGATAGGTACAATCAAAGAAATAATTCATTTTGTTTTTTTGGAAATTCATAATTCTAAACCCAAAAGCCTAATTAATATGTATTCGTAATCTGTTCTTTTAAATCGGTCTCCTATTTCATTCTTAAGGTTTTCATTTTCTTTTCACTTGAGATAATATTAACTTAATGAGCTTTGTATATATTATAATACTTACTATGTAACAGGAAAAACCAAGTATTAATTTGGATTATATTTTATAAAATACTTTATGGTACTTTCGTAGAGATCAAGGTGGATGCTGTACAGAATGTGTAACCTACAATAATCTTCACAATTTAAATTATTCAATAAAATAAAGTCAAAATAATACTTCTGTTAAGATATTTGTACTGTTCTCAATCCTATTTCATTTTTAGGCCCTAGATAGGCAGTAAGAAACAAAATTATCAAACGAACTTACGGCAAACTGAATCCATTCAAGTGTCTTGTACAAATATTGAAAAAAAAAAAACTTATGAAAAATAAATAATCTCTATAATTATGTAGCGGATATGCTACTAGAAGACATTGTATTATTTTAATTTAATAAGAGCTCTCTTCGCAGTTTCACTTGCGTTTTTATTCTCATATGTGTTTCATATGATATAGTTTAAGAGAAAATGAATTTACTTCTTAATTATATTTCGTTAATTTTTAAATACCATTTTTTTTAAAATACTTTAATAGTTATTCTGGTATTCGGGGTAGAGACAATCGTTCTTAAGTTATACATGGTGTAGCTAAATGGTATTGGTTTTATATGTTAAAATTTTTAGACCATTTATCAATTTACGTTATCGTACTACACAATTAAGGAATTTAAAATTTTGACTGTACTTAAAGGGTTAAATTACATTTTTTTGGAAATATTTTCAGAATGACATACGTTAAAATTGAAGGATTAAAAATATATTTTATAAGAAACAGTTTCTTAAACCGAAATAACATTAAAGACGAATCCTATTTCTTATAAATTTTATTTCGAACATTGTATTAAATATTGATTGTATTGATCTCGTGGTACTTCTCGAAGAACCCAGCTAAAATCTCGAGGTAACATATTTAGGTTTACACTTACTCGTAGTTACTGTTTCTTGTATTATTGTTATATTCTTTTTTTCATGGCTATGCTGTGGTTATTATTTCAACTTCAAAATTGAATAAAGATTCTAAAGAATTGTAGAAATCCGTATTGCTAAATTTTTCACAAATATTCACAACGGTAAATGACTCCATACTAGAAATTATTTTGCTACGAATGGTTTCGTTCCAGTATAATCGTTGTATTTAACAGAAAACTTGGTTGTAATTCGAATTTCGTATAGAAGGGCTTAAAAACTTTCTAATATATTTTTAGATCTAACTGAACACAAATATACTTACGTGTAAATTTTGTGTTATGTGTAATTTAGATTGTAGAAAGTACTCCTTTATGTTGCCCCTATCGACGCCCAGAAATCACACGCCACACGAACCTCGGTATTTCGGTTAGACCTAATGTCCTGAGGCTGTTATATATCTAAACTTTGGCTATTAACGTTCCTTATTTTCTCAGCTGATGGTACGTTTGTCAGACTGTTCTATGGACCGTGACCTATTTTCTTTACCGCTTAAGGTGACACTCTGTTTAAACATAGAACAAACATAGCTTCTTTTCTCTAGACTCGTTATTTTTTATACCTCATATTTGATTTCAGTATTTTAGTTTGTCTTGTTAAGTATATGCCCTAACTGTTGTGTTTAAATTAACATCTTAGATATCTTTGCGATGTAATTAATTTACATGTTCGCTGAGTTTGAACTGAAGCTTTTACTTCGCGTTGGATTTCTAATTACCAAGTCCTTATTAACGTGAGACGTTATCAACCTGTTAGCTTGAAAATGAAGAACCAAATTACACACTGAAACGAATTAATTTCATTTTGTGATGAACTTACTAATAGTAATTTAAATATGCTATTCAGAGACAGTTATCCATACATTTTGTTCGTTATAGTTGTTGTATTTTCATAGAATATCTAAACGTTTGGTTTGAATTTTTAACCGACTTCAAAAAGGATTCGGTTCTCAACTTGATGGTTTTTTTATTTTTTTTATGTATATGGACCGATTTTGAAATTCTTTTAAGGTTCAAACTCTTTTAAATTTGCTTTTCGTCTACTGTGTTTTTCTGTTATCCAGATAGAAGAACCACGTAATGGCGCATTACCTTTCTTTTAAACTGTGTGTGATATATTTTCTAATATCTTAAAAAGTCTGAAGTAGGTAGGTACCTACAGTGAATGTAATTTTCTTATTTCTCCTGATCGGAGTTTTATGACGCGTATCGAGATTTTGCGATATAAAGGTGTGCTCTATGTCTATCATATTGTGTTCAACATTTTGTTTGTTTTGCAACTAATTAGTTTATGGCCTAAGTAAATTTACTTCTGACGTTATTCAGTCTCTAATCTCAAATAGAATTTGGGCGACGGACAGCTGATGCAAAACCCGGTGGGCTCTGCAGAGATATCTCATTGTATGACAGCAACTACGAACTGATGACCCACTGACCCAATTCTGGACTGCAGTCAGCAATTTGTGTACCTTACTATTTGTTTCAAATTCTGGCACTGATTCCCATTCAATTTATCCGTATTCACGCCATCATGCAATTCTTGAGGGAATTCGTCGGTATTTATTATAGAAGGTAAATTTCAATTGAGTTTTATCAAACATTCATGGGTTGTTTACTCTTCTTAGTTTGGATAAGTTGTTCGATATATTAGGTAAACCTTCTGGGAAATCAATAATACACGTGTGACTACCTACTATTGAATTTCATTACAAGTAGCCCAAGACTGTCAACATGTTTGTTTCGGTATGAGACCCATAAGGTTAAAAATACGTGTCAGTATGAGATCTTTATGATTTATAATCTTCTTTTACAATATCTACTTATTTCCTCTTCTAGGCTTCTATACATAGCGTCTCTTTCCACCTCAGCACATGTATGTGTATACATTTTTTTTATACATCTTTATTGTATACATATTTTATATATTGAGAATTATAGTTATTTAAGTTTTCAATTTTGGTTTAGTGCACTGGTTATATTCATTCATAGTTTTTGATTAGTTTAATCAATAGCAAAATATGATATATTTAATTGTCTAGAAACAGTAAGTTATAATGGATATTATAATCGACGTAGTCAAACGTCTATTTTGTCGTCTAATTTACTTTTTATCTTTTGTAACAAAATGCTCTAACAAATATCAACCAATTAATAAAACGTAACATTTTTAGCGACTTTTAACATTCACATACATGTGTAATATGATTACAAAAAGAAATAAAGCTTTTTTTCTAAAGTACACCCAAGGTAACCTTTAATTGTCATTTAGCAATTGGCATAAGCGAGGCTCTGAAATTAAATAAACCACATTCGGGTCAAGGCTGTCTGTTACAAATGACACTTCAGTTTGAATTTTTTATCAACAGATTCTGAATTTGGAAAATTGCTTAATTGTACTACTAGGTACAGTAGAGTAAGTACACTTTAAACATTTACGAGTGCGCTATATGTACGTTACTACAGTGTACAATCATTGAGACAAGTGGCATACACAATGGAAATAATTGGATTGACTTCTGGTTACCGATCTAGATACCTAGTATGTTCTGGTATAAACTTTTGTTGATCCAAAGCCGGATTATGCAGTTCACATGTACTGATTCCATTATTATTTCGTTTTCCCAATTAAAACGTGCACTGCCAACGAATTCTTTCGACTGTGCACGACTTGAATATTTTATGCTTGCAGTCTCGCGGAAAATTAATGGTGGGTGCACTAAACCATTGTACTTAAGACTTTTTCTTCGAGTAGGTCGTTAGAATTTTAAAGATAGCATTTTGCGATAGCACTTAATTAATGGACCTTTTCTCTTATCTGTACGATTCTTTTAGCTGTATAATTGAAATGAAAAACATTTAAATTTTAGATTAACCCTGTCAAGACGAACTTGTTCGAATTTGTAAAGGTACACGCTCTAGGGAGTGATAACAAATATAGAATTGGTTTCATCAGGTACATTTTCTCACTAAAACCTAAACTGTGGTTTTAGTATATTATTTTATTATTTGTAGTGTACAATTTGTTGCTACTCTTCTTCTTCCTAGCCATTATTAATCCCAAGATAAGGGGTCGGCTAATAGTTCCACCTGTTTTACCTGAATATCAGTTTTCCTCGAAGCGACCGGCATCAGACCTCCGCACCCTGAGGGTGAACTGTATTCGAAGGTGAAACTAGTGTCAGCATATTTAAAGGGCACTGACTAGATTACCAAGTTTCATTCATGTTGATGATAAAATTTACATTTAAACTAGTTGCACACTTTTACTGTTACTTTGATATAAAAGAGTCAAACTAATATGTGCATTTTTTTTTATCCTTGTGCAACACATTTAAAGGCACGTTTTATTCAGTGATACCAACCTAAGTTTAAGGCGTGTAACTTATGTACGACTTAAATCTATTACTTCATACTCGTATAAGTAAATGGATAAAAACAAGTATAAAGTTGTCAAACTTATTATTTAAATTGTATTATTTAAAATTCTATGCCTTATAACCCCTTTGTAAACAGCTGTGTTCTGATAACAATTATACTCTACTATTCTAAAGTTCTACCTCTGCTAAAGTTTAGATTTTTTTTAATATTGAACACACGTTAATAATCAGGGTACAAAGACAACAATTTCTTAAAAAATTCTTACCCTATCGTGATATGTTCAGTGTAAGTCCCGTGATTTGCGAAAATCTTTGCCAAGTCTTTCTTGCTTTAAAGTTATTACATTTCGAGTTCTTATGAAAATGCTTTTCATTTTACAAGCTTGTTACCTTTCGTGTCGATCGATCGAGGGTTCTTGGGAGCTTTACGTGCACAATGAACCACTATTTTGAATGTCAGGTTAGTTTACATAATTTAAAAGTACTTTGTTCTTTGTTGCTAATCCTATAGATTCTAAGTTTTCTCGTTAAATATATTAATCGAGATATTTCGGTTCGAAGTTGAACGTTGCCAGGAATACTCGTAAAGACAAACTTGGCAGTGGGCTAACTAATACTGTTTACCTTCCAAGTGAAACAGATCGTCGTGATTATTCCTACCTCTAAAAGACAAACTTAAGCCATTGTTCCATTACTAGGAATGTCCTCATTATGTACCTCTTTGAAATGAGCCGTTAGCTGAAAATGGTTTTGTTTAGAATGTTCGATTGTTTTTGGAAAGGGCGATGAGACCAAATGCGACAATCGAGTGATGAAGTATAGTGAAACTTTCTTCAAAAATCATGGTGCATTGATATGCACAAGCGGTGAGAGGACTAATCGTTATTGAATTAATAAGTGTGGTGTACAAAAATTTGTGAGACTAACTGTGTACGAATGACGGAGCTAAAAGTTCTTGCTTGTTTGTGCGGATGAGAGGATGCGCGACTGTCGACTGTCCGCTTCGCGGAGACGCTAGTGGGAGAGGTAAAGGCGATCGGAAAGGGTGTCGGGCCGCGAGCGCGACGATTGGTGCCCGCACGAGGCGCGCCGACATGCACTGACCTGCGCCCGGCGCTGCGCGTGCTGTGGCGCGGCGCGATGCCCACCTGGGCCTGACATGGAGGAGGGTGGATATTGGCGACCATCTTGCTCGACGCTGTCACTTGCGGAGCACCATGGCAGCGCAACTCATTTATGTGCTCGCCACGCGCCTCAACCAGCGCGGCTCACGCATCGGCATCCCCCCCATGCACACCACGCGCACGCGCACCAGCACGCGCACGCCCATCATCTACAGCATGCGCAACACGCGCCGCATGCGTCGCACACCACCTCATGCCCAGTGCACAGCCCGTTCAGACAACCAACGCCGGAGTATTGCGCCGCTCATTCTCAGGTACACAATTTTAAATAGTATATCAACTCTAGAAGTAAGAAAAATAATAATGAGTCTTGATTATCTCGGGCGTCAGGGTTGCTTAATACGCGGAGGTAAATTGTACTATATTTACTTATTAACCTATACTATTACTTTGAGAGAGCTTATGAGATTGTTCATCAAACTGAGGTTGCACCTATGCCTAATTTATCTCAAGCACCTTGTGGTTCCGCGGATCATATTTTAAGGATGTCGATTTGTATTAAATGGTATCTTAAATATTTATTTCAGAAACTTTTGTTAGTAAGTTTTGTTAAAACGTTGCCTCCAACCGGGATACATAAACATTGATTACCCTATGTTTCAGTATAACAAATTTGCTTTCAAGTGGCAGGTAATATATGTACCTATATGATGGTTAGGGCTAGATATTTACCGCTTATATGGAATTACCGTATTAAAGAAGACATGTATGCGTTAGGTACACTATTGTACATGCATGCGCATGCGACTTCAACTTATAATCATCATTTTCATCTAAATTGGAGACGCGCTATCAATATCAAACTATCATTATTTGTATCATGCGTATCTTGAACACTGTGTCCTACATTATATAAAATAAAATCTGGCCAAATAAAATCCCATGTTTTTACCCGACTGCGTGAGAAGGAGGGAGGGTTAACTAAATACTTTATAGTAATGCAGGGTCAAATAGTATTCAGTTACCTACGGACAAAGGTCTACCAAAACGAAATAAATATATTTTCTTCTAGATAACTTCTGCAGTAGAAATATATCCTGTGTTGTGGGGGACTTTACAAACATACATGAAACGGACACAAAGAACACCCAGCTTCGGGGCAACTTGTTAACAGAACAGTTGAAACGAAACAGTTGAAGATACGAATGACCTACCTGGTTTTAAAATATACGTGGGTAAATCTTCAACAATATTTTTTGTGAAACTCTGTTGTACACAGTGTCTTCTATGTATTTGTAGCAGTCCGTGCTGAGAGTGAGGCCACTGGTATTTAGTATAAAATATTATCTGAAAATATTATTTTGTTCTGTGTTTGTAGGCAAAATAATTTTGATTTTCTTCATCTTGTGTAATAAAAATCTGCCAAGTTATTAAGGTTTTAATTCGAGATATATCTAAAGCGATAGAAGTGTCTCTAACGCTAGAATTGCGACGCGACAACTGCGACAAATGCCGTATTGCTAGCTCGGCGATTCCTGTAATGAGTCACAGGCGTAGTGTGGCCAACTTTTATAAATTAGAGAATCGTTGCCAACAAATTTTTACTAATATACTTTAGCCAATGATATCTATGGAAATGAGAAGAATAATTAATAGTTGTATTATATTAAAAGATAGGAATAAGTGATCAATATTACTATTAATACTCTAAAGGAAAAGTATAACGTTTCGATCGCGTTCCTGAGAAAAAGGGACTAGCCTTACAGACAGACGGACCGCAAATGATCCTATAAGGGTTTCGTGTTTTCCTTTTGAGAAGCTTTACAGAAACCTGAAAACTAACATTTTGTTATTAACGATATGTGTAGGGTTTTTGCATGTTGAATACGTAAGCAAAAATACTTTTGTCCGGCATAATTGTCAAATATGTCAATTTTAGTAGAAAACGCTAATGTATTTTAAATTTTCCGCCTTTAAACTGTTACACGCTTCTAAATGATAGCAAATATTTAATTGTGCTTGAATTAAATACTATCTTTGTAATATTTAACTTATCTAGTTTGATATCTGCCTAAAAGTTTTACAGGTTGTCTTGAAGCTTCCCTTAATATGTTGCTCTAAAACAATATGGCTGTACAACAGCTGCTCTTGATTGATGGAAAGTTAGTAAATAATATGACGTAATGTAAGGAGATTGATGGTGTTGTGGATGCCATTGAGAATATATGAATGAGGATGGATAGCTCTACAATGAACTCTCGAAATATTTAGGTACTTGCATCTTTTAGCCAGTTAGTGTAACGTTTATAATATGTTGTGATATGTACTTTCCACAATCAAAATAAATGAAACGTATATCAAAATGTATATTTATGACAAAATTTAATCCAGTAGATAATTTTACTAACAAGAAACATTTCTATATGTTTTGTTGGTATTGTAATTCTGAATGCCTTTGATGAAAAAGCGATGCATGCCATGAGACCATCATTAATGAATTGTAGTATACCCCGCACTAGTGTAATAATTAAGATAAACTTGATCTAGATTTATTCTGTTTATATTCATCTTATTTTTATTGTTATTTGTCATATATGGATTAGAGTCTAAATTAATTATACTTTTTATATAACTACATTCTTTCTGGAATTCTAATTATGAATGATAGGGAAAAGTAGATAATAGTTCTTTTAATACTCGTATCCAGGACTTCATCTTCATCGTCATCATGTTTCTACTCTTTTTACAACATTAATTACGGTTATCGCAACGTGTTAGTTGTTCAACAAAGAATTTAAAAAGCTTTTATTTTGTATTGGCGTTCGTTTATATTTTGAGAAATTTAAGTCTTTTGAAACAAAATTATAGGGTAAATTTAAGTATGGAATACGACTATAATGGCTTCTCCATATTTGATTTTGAATTTAATACTCCTTGAAACCAGATTATAGATGTACGATTAGATATCGCCGGGTTACGTAGAAATCGCAATCAGATCATGTAAATATTGTGAGTATAACGTTAGTTATAGAATTGTGAATCCGTGCACTTGAATTTATATATGACTAGCTGAACCCCGCGGTGCTACCCGCGGTACGATGATAACTGCGGGCAACGCCGCGAGGCGAAGCTATATCTTTATAAATAGTAGCCTATGTGTTATTCTGATGTATAAGCTATATTGTGGTAAAGTTTCATTCAAATCCATTCAGTAGTTTTTACGTGAAAGAGTAACAAACGAGCAGACGTATCACCTGATGGTAAGCGATTACCGCCGCCCATGGACACCCGCAACACCAAAGGCGTCACAAGTGCGTTGCCGACCTTTGGGGGATAGGAAAGGGGATGTGGGGAGGGGTTGGGGTATGGGCCTCCGGTATCCTCACTCACTCGGTGAAACACAGCGCAAGCGCTATTTCACACCGGTTTCCTGTGAGGCCGTGGTATCACTCCGGTCGAGCCGACCCATTCATGCCGAAGCATAGCTCTCCCACGGTTAAGCTATATATATAGCTATAAGTTAAGAATATAAATTTACCTCAACCTAACCCTAATTTGAAAATTACTTTGTCATAAATTTCATTTCAGAATAGACTCAACTATGTTTTGAAATATGATATTAAAACACCCCTGTTCGTCTTCAAATTAAAATAAGAATTTGTTTCCAGGACCAACATTTTTCTTTTTTTATCTATTTCGAAAATGTAATAATGTTAAAATTGAATCAAGAGACGTTCTTATATTTCCATCTCTCTGTTAACATCTGTAACTCGATCCATTGCCAGCATCAAATTTCAATTCCAAATCAGTTAGGTTCACAATAAATTGGGTTCTGATATTAATCTCTATTTGTTACCATTTTCCGTGTTTATTGAACACAAATACACTTTATTTATTATTAAATACCGTCGTCGTGAATTGTCAAAGTTATGAAATCGAATATTTTTTACGGTATACGGGTACACCCCATCGCAGACAGGTCACTTGAGGGTATTCTGAGTCATAAATGCTTTAATGTCCTACGCTATACATTAAACGTTAGTCGAGATGTGAACTTCAAAGTGTAGGAAGAGAACAGCACTCATTAACAGAGACTAGTGAATGTAATATTCGTATTTGTATTGTGCATCGGTAGGAGAAGTTTGCAAAACATACGTCGGTCGGCAACTTTTCCGACCACCTCGTATATTCACACGCTTCAGCCTAATTACTTACTATACTACTACTTACTACGAAATATACTACGTGCCTCTTTCACATTCATCACGCATTTCATACACGCACGCTAGTTACGGTTGCCTTTCAAAAAGCTCTTCATCAGAACACTGCTGATCTGGTCAGTTTATGTCTTTCAGGACTCACCCGCATAGCTAACCCTATAAAGCGAATAAAGTCATAGGGATTTTATTCGCTCTTTGATGCCAAACATGTCTATGTTCATAACCAAGCATGTGCCGATGGACTGTTAAAAGCCTTGATGGTGATGAAAACTAATCAAAATTAGCTTGTAAAATTTAAATTTTAAATAGACACACAAATTACTCCATCTTAAAGTATTTCCCAAACATCACATACTAGTAATCCAGACTACGATATCTACCAAAGTTATGCGGTCTCCGCAAGTTTGTTGTTTATTACCCGGGTTCATGCAATGTCGTGTACCATTTCATTTATACTTTAGTTGTAATACCCTTTACACGTTGTCAGTATATGATTATTCATGCGTAAATATCTAGTTTATTGTAGTTTGTAATTATAAGTTGAATAGTTACCATTTTTACTAATTAAAAACATGTACCTACATAGTTTCCTCTGAGAAACATATGTCGATGTTTTCATAATGTCATGATTATTAGGTGTGATATCATTTTTCCTTTCCCATGTGAAATAAAGAAGTCTTTTATAACATCTGACGTTATTTTTTTCTTATTCTATATATATATAAATGTTATGTTAGTTTGTGTACGCTTCAAAAACTCAAAAAGTTCTGCACCGATCGAGCTGAAATTTTAGAATGATAAATAATCCGCATCAAGGATTGTTTTTATTTAATTTTTGTATCAGTCACATATATATCCACGACCGCGAAAAAACACGAAAAAACCGACATAAACGCGGGCGGAGCCGCGGGCAACACCTAGTAGAAAATAATTTGTTTGTGTTGCTGTTAATGATTCGTTATTATTAAGTTATCATTAAGCTGACGTATCATCTTCCCTGGATAAATAAAATCTTTTTTTTTTTCTCCAACACTATGTTGAATTCGTTTTTTTTATGTAGATGCGTAATGGTTAGACTAAAGAGGTATATACAAGTATACATAGTAGTAGTAGTATCTATTCATGAGAATAGATACTACTACTACTTAGTATTTTAACAAATTTCGAAACTCCCCAAAGTACGGTCATTGAATGAACGTAAAATTCCTAGCCTAGTTAAAAATTTCATGCTGCTCTATGTGCTCTCACGGGAAATTAAAAATCTGTCCGCTTTCGTCACTCAGACCTACATTTCCTTTTATTTTAATACCTGTTAATTGAATTGATATAATCAACACGCTATTTGTTGCATATACAGGTTGTTTTCTATTTTGTTGTTGTTACTTCTATTCTTCATTAAAACTAGGGCTACACAGTCCTACACTCCTTAATCCTACATTAGTGCTATTTAAAGCGGTTCGAATATAGTTTATCATAACAGTTATACATGAAACAGGTAGATAATATCATAGTTCTGAACACAAAGTGAATACATTTTTTTTTTATTTACATTTACATTTTATGTATACAATAGTTGGATTGTAGCGCTTTAGAGTGCTAAAAATTGTGCAATTCAACTATTGCATACTTATGTTTGTGTTTTAAACAGAAGTAAACTATCTAATACTCATTTTCGGACTGAAGTTGCACAGAACAAAGAAGATACATTTAACTTAAATATTTTAGAAACGGAAATAAGACAGTTAGTTGGCAAACTCCTATCACTGTTGCGAACTTTAAAATGACAATCGAGGAATGAGAACGTCCACATAAAACTTTTCAGAAATGTGAGCCAAAAGTTGACGTCACGATGTGATGTTACTATAGTATTAAATGACCCTTTGTCTAAAACATTTTTCTTTAGCTTTCTGATCAGTTATTGTCGCTGCCGGTACAGTTATCTAATGGTTTTGCTGGTAGGTCAATCCTTGCTATATAAAAATTTCGTCCACCTCAAACGAAATTAGACAATTATTTTGATGATGGAATAGAGTAGCTTTTGGAAAATCCGTCATTATCAGCAGCGTAGGCTTCTCTAAGGCAAAAAAAATCCCTAAAAAAATCTCATTCCCTTCGGTCACAATTCACCTCGATCAGCCATCGAAAATCAAGTGCTGCTTCGCACATGAACTGATAAGATAGCGTGTCGACCCCGCTCGAGGCGTGACCTCTACCCTGAACATGTAAAATAAACTGTAATAAAAAAGGATGGAATTGAAGTTCAACTGTAGTAAATCGCATTATATAATAATAATAAAGATATCCTTACTTAAGTTAATCAGCTTCAAATTTAGTATTTTATTCAAAATCAGAAATGAGAAGACAACTTTTGTAAGCAAATGTTACCACAAATGATTGTATTTAAAACGATACTTATAAATCAGTGTAACATATCGTAACAAAGTATATCGGTGCCTCCAGGTTTTGAAATGTATATACAACTCATTGTTTTTGAAAATGTGTGTAATAACAATAATATTATTATGAATATATACTACTTCTACTACATAATATATTATGAACTTCGGATATACCTAAAATATAAAACACAAAGAAAAAAAATCTTGTTAACTTCTTTGAATACATTTTTTGTAATTCCATTTTTTTAGATAATCTCTGTAATCCCTGTTCATTGCCAAAGCTTTGCATTTGAACTGATGCATTAGTCATTTATTCATCAGACAATGTACAATTAAGAACAATGTTTTTACATCTGAATAAGTCAGCTGGGGTGCAGTTCATTGTCTTTAAATTTATCTACTATAATAAGCTTTTTATAAACGCTTTTGTTAAATTTAAACTTTTGTGAGTACTGATACTGTCAAAGAATGAGAATAAATACAGTAAATGAGATTTTCTATTCTTGGAAGAAAAGCACTATTGAAACTTGATCTAATGCCTTGTGACTAACCTAAAACTAAATTATTAGATAGAAAGTAGATAAAAAGTGTTTATGTTTGTACATATCCTAAATAGTTAACTGTCTGTCCATGGGATGTTTCGAGTAATTTACAAACAAATGATTTTTCATCTAGAAAGCCTGATAGACAAGATTGAACGAGTATAACATAAATAGAACATTCATAATTAATATTTTATCTCCCTTAATTTGTACCCAGCCCACGTCTTCGATCCTTTTCTACGATATTTATTCTGAACTCATCACTATACAATATATCTCCATTAACGAATACAATGTTATTGTGTGCTATTTCACTGACCTTAAACGAATAGTGGGATTTTCTTCATAGTAATTAGTGTTTAGTCTGGCCAAATGTAGTCATTATTCTGTCTTACTTGTATATAAAATTGTCTGGTGTTTATTTTCTTCATATTTAAAAATGTTTTAGAAAGTTTCTTTAAATACTTACATTTACGTTAATATTCAGTTAGTGTGTTGTAGATTATTTAGAAAGTATTTACTATTTATCTACGCTTGGCTGTTCTCATGAAAGTAGTGTGCATGCAATGATGTAAAACGAATGGTGGGATTCTTTTCATACTAATTAGTGTGTAGCCAAATGTAGTCATTATTCTGTCTCACTTCTATATATAACGTTGTCTGGTGTTCATTTTCTTCGTTCATTTTGTTAAATATTTCAAAATGCTAAGTATCTTTTAAGACTACATTAAAGTTGATGTCCGATTGGTTTGTTGTAGATTATTTATAAAGTTTTCCTGTAATAAAATAAAGTCCAACTTTTACTTTTAATATTAACACGTAAGCTGTACAATTCTCATGGAGGCATTGCTTCAGGTTTTTGATGCTTTTCTTACACTTTCTGTTTGTTCGAGATGTGTGACGAGATGTCTCTGCATCGTGTGACGGTTTTAAAATACACTTAATTTATTCGTCTATGAAATAAACAATTTGTTTTCATGTGAAGCACTGCCAGATCTCATAAGACAATATTATTGTAGGTAAATAAAGTAAGTAATAAATATACATAATAATAATAGTCTAAGTATATTAGTATGTTCTACTGCAAATCCTAAACTACTAAACCGATTTTAATAAATGAGGTATGTCAATATGTTCTTTAATGGTCCTGTAAATTTTATCAAAAGTTTACGAAGTCGGGTTTTTCGTTTTTAAAACTTTTTATTGTTAAATGTACACATACGCTTTAATCAATATGTCAAAAATACCCGTGTTTTACAATGTTACGAGTATGATATCTCATTGTCTCTAAAACCAATAAAATATTTACTTTTGTTCATGTTACAGACGTCTTATAACACCGTCTTGTTTCATTCATTTCCGTTCATTTACTTTAGAAATTGTCGTCAATATTTAGATTATATATTTGATTTATTGAAGTCGCAAACGTTTGAATGTAAATAAAATATCAAAAGAAAACCTATTTCTCGAATTTGATCACAGGATTTAATTTACGACTTTACCGACACTGATACGAGGAAAACCGCCTTTGACTACGTTTTAGTGAAACATTTCATACAGAAAGTCATTCACATTAATACCAAGGAAATATAATATATATACAGTGGACCATAGAACTTCCTCCTTTAATTTAATATTTACCGGATCGAACTTTACTTGCACATTGAGTTGCTCTTAACTATATACTGTCCTGTTTTTAGTATTGAACAGTTATTTCCTTAGTTACTTTAAGAATTTAAGTTCAAGAGGACATCATGTTGTTTTAATATTCAGCTTATGTTTACTCAGCCACACTTTTAATACTTTTTTTTCTACCACTATTTTCATAATATACGTAACGTGTTTGACATGTCCATTATTACTGCCGTTTCTTTGATATACTAGGAAATAGAGATATTGAATGGTATAGATTGTATACTATGTTTAAGATGTATAAGCACTGGATAGGGAATTCGTTCTTTAAATTATAATGTCTATAATACTCTTTCGTAAACTCGAAATTATAAGCAATACACACAAGCGATTTTCATTGTATACCTGCTTTTTACTTAACTTGTAAAATTTCAAACTTCGTAAATTTCGATGATGTTTTTCGTCAATATCAACTTCTTTCTTGGTTGTAAAATCCATACGTGTGTGGTTTGTAATATTTGTTGATTGCTTCCATTCTTCTTCAGCACCACATTTCAAAGTCTTAAAGTTAATAAAGTATTTAACAATGTTAGCAAAGTCCAATACATTTATTTTCAGTGTATATGTTTTTATAGTTAATGCTTTGTTAATGTCATGAGTCAAGTTAAAAGTGACATGATGGCCACGTAAAATTACAGCACGCCTGTTAGTAATAGTTTCATACCTTGTTGCTTTTATGAGCAAAACCGCTGACCTCAACGCTCGTCATCAAATTATCTGACAACTTGCCAGTTTTATATACGCTGTTGTAAAATTTAAAGGCGCTGTGTGACAAAAATGTTGATGACAATATATTTGTGTATACAAATGTAGGTTTGTGACATCTAAATAGGGTATTTGCCTATTTTTCAAAACAGTATTTATACTTTATAAACGATCAATGTTAAGCTATAAAAATATTTGCGTAATTAATAACCAAATTATAACGATAATACACACTTACAAAAATCTAATTTAAATTTTGCCGCCAATACACTCTTGTCGTTACGTGGTCTGCGTGACGTCATATTACTCAAACACAGAGCGGTCACAACGAAATGTCTTACCACCATCATTGAATCTAATGGCAAATGAAAACTGTCTGCCTTTGATATAATTTTTCTTCATGATAAAATAATATTCGTTAAAAATAATATGAAGATTACATATTCTAAGGCCGTGTTTTCTATAAAAATAAAGCTTAGGTGAAACAGGACCTTAGTGTGAAGAACGAATTAAATAAAAATGGAGGTGCAAAGGTAATAAGGTAACCTTTATAACACTATCGGAAATAGCTTCATAAATTGTTGTAATGATTCCGAAATGATTTCATGATCATCATTGTCCCACCAATGTTCCCTGCATGTCTATAAAAGATTTGGGGAGATTTTCCGAAATCTGGCATCACTGGCAAGCTTTGTTTGAATAGAATGACGTCACACATTCTGATTGGCGTTTCACTGTCGCATTACCCATAGATTAAAAACAATTTAATTTTATTGGAATATCTAAAATAAACAAATATTTTTGGATTATATAGAAAACATCTTATTTTTTTGTTACTACAGGCAAACACCCTATTGTAGCAAAATGTTCAATAAAGCTTATTCTTCTATTTTGAAAATGGTAACTTTACGGTGCATTGATCCTTTAACATCAGTCGATATATACTACAGCTCCGTCTACTGAAGACACGCGAAACAAAGGACTAACTAATCCTGTAACGCGATATGGAAATTCTTGCGTCATTTAGCATATCTACAACTTCTCAATCGTGAGGCCGTTGCCCGCCAGGCTCTATATCCTACCGTTGTCGGAGGATCCTTCAATACCCGTGCCCTTTTCAATGTAATTACTATCTTATACTGTGACATACACTAAAATATTATCAATAGAAACGATTTTATTGATCCTTAAAATAGCTTACTGGTAATGAACCCACGAAATTCATTTATATAATTCTGTCACAGTCCAAAATTAGAGAAATAAATTATACAGATTATGCATGAAAGTTAAATAAATGAGGACGAAAATCGGACAACATTGTTTTAACGAATTTCATACATTACACAATATTTATTTAAAATTAGCCTACTAAAATGAACAGGATCTGCAAATGTAGAATAACAGTAAAAGCTTTATTCCCAAATTGGACATTAAAACAAAGGTTTTATATAAATATAATACATGTACATAAATCCAACTCCTGGCTAATGGAAAGTTCAAATCACCAATTTGTATGATATATCTTATTGCAAATTATACGGGTAATATTCTCTATGACGCCTATGCCTATGTCAACGAGTTGTATGAATTGCCTGAATTGGACTTATTTAATACAAGTCCAACTGTATTTAGGCGTGTGTGCTCTAAACGCTGGATTGAGTCGATTATCTGACTGTTCTTTATATTATGTAATCATATATAATTGTAATCTTTGTTTTTATTTTCTGTTCTCTAAAAATCATTCATCAATTAAAATTAAGACTAATTAGAGGTTAATTAGTCATAAGATACTGTATGTTTTCCGAATAAAATATAATAAAAATATAAAAGAAACTGGCTTGATTAGGGAATAGATGACTATAGCTATGAATTTAAATACATATAATGTACAAAAATTGTTTAAACGAAATTCGTATTTATGTACTGTGTACGAGTATACCCAAAAATGAGAAAAGGAACACCTATGTCCTTACCTTAAGATACCGATTCCATATACATCTGAATTAACAGATAGATTACTCTTTATTTGTACTATGTATTATAGAGTTTAATGTTGAAAAAGCAGTTTAAAGGCAGCCTTATTGACAAATTCAATATTTTCCAGGCTACCTTGGAATTTATCTAAATAGATTAGAAAGGTAGTACTAGCTGACAGCGGTCACGTGCATACTGTAGTGCATCTCATTCGCTATGTCTATGTCAAACCTGTCCTTATATACTATCCTCTCCTCGTAGTAAAGTGTACACAGTCCTTATGTCATTATCATCATCATCATCATCATCACAGCCTCTTGCTTGTCCGTCTTCGGACGTAGGCCTCCTCTCCCAATTTCCATTCTTCGCGATCCCGTGCAATCGCCATCCAGTTCACTCCCGCTCGTTCCCGTACATCGTCGACCCATCTTTTTGGCGGTCTCCCCCTGCCTCGAGTGTTTGCTCGGGGTCTCCACTCAAGCACTCTTCGAGCCCACCGGCTCAATATGTCATTATACAAAAAAAAAAAACCTACGCCTATTCGACAAGTCAACCGTTCACTGTCGTCATTTGTTTCTTTTTGTCTTAAGTATGTACTTCAATTCATAGCTATGGCCATATATTCTTTGATCAAACCCAAAAATAAACATCCTGTCAACGCTTATTGTAGCAGTGTAGTATTGAAAAAATCGATAAGGAAAACGAAACAAAACCGAGCAGGAAGTATACCGTGTCGTTTATCAACAGCTAAGTGTCCAGTAATTTATCATTAAGACAGCAGAATCTACGCTTCAGTAGACACGACATCGGCGCTTCTGTCTGAAAATAAAATTTAATTCCTAATTAAATTATACAACCGTTGTTTTATTTTGTAAACATAATGGCCAGAGAAAATTAATGTTTCAAACAACTTATGAGAGTATTTGTTTCGTTGTGCCTAACTAAATTTCTCCTTAACCATATTTTATATTAGTTGCTAAGTGAAAGGTATTGTTGCAAGTTGTGAATTTAATTTTTACAAAACTTCAAACACCAATCAAAACTAACACCTACATCGTTCCACGTCTCTTTTTATTTTTCGGTTCTACTTTTTACCCTTTTTACGACATAGTTGTTAATACAAGTTTAAATGTAAGGAACATAAAACTCAGATTTATATCGATTCTGAGTGAATAGATTTTGTATTGTATTTAATTTTAAGAACACTTTTGTCGAAATTTGTTACGTAATAATAATAACGACAGAGCCATACACCAGAGATCATGTACGACATGTAACTACAATGATGTATGACAAAAGAATAACGTCGTAATTTATTAAGTAGTTAGGAAAATGGATATAATGCCGAGAAAAGGACAGAAAGACTTGATGCAGGATGAAGGAAGTGCCGGTATTCATTTTACTATTATTTTTACTTTCCCAGGCGACGAACGCAACCGCAAAATGTTTTATTATTTATTGCAACGTTAAAACATGACCTTAAACTGATAATTTGTTTTTTAACCGTGTCTTTAACTTCTTAGATTTATTAAATAATAAAGGCATCGTAGATTAATCCACAATCTTTGACAAACTCGTGTTTAATTATTATTTAAAGAAACAATAGACAGGTAAATGTTGGTAAAACTTGCCCTAGACTTTAGAAGACAGGAGATTACACAATTTACTGAAACACACTTTGTGCTTAAGGTTAGTTAATAATAATATTTTTTATTTTTTTATTTATATATCTTTATTGTATACATATAAAATTACAAAACAAAACATAGGATGAGTTACAAAATATGCAAAATATGTAACAATAGGCGGTTTCGAAACGAACCCTATGTTCTATGACATTTATTGTGCACCAAATAAAGGAAAACGAACGAGTGCCTGTTGACAGTTCTACTGGCAATTTTAATTCTTCTTTCATGTGACTAACGTTTCAGTAAACGGTTCACTGCTAGACACAGGCCTAAGAAAGGAATTTTGATCTGCTATACTACGCTGACTAGACTATTATACTAGGGTTGCTATAAAGTTTCAAGTTTTTCCTTCTCTTTGTAGTGATCTTGTCTTGCGTTGCTTCTTCCCTTAATCATATCTTACGACAACCTTAGGATTACTAGGAACGGTGTCATTATTTTCATATTCTAAATAGGTCATCAAATCAGATCCCTATCCTTAATCAAATCAGACTAGCTCTCAGCAATACATTGAGAATATTCGAGCATGTAAATACATGCTCAGTGCATAGTGCATTTCCGGTCGCTATTTAATCTTATATTGGCTTACGTACAATGGCTACTCAAAGACGGTACGGTACGGTTACATGGGGATGGACGGTACGGAGATTGGTTTCGTATCGATATTTATAACTAAACATTTGATTAAATGACATTCTGAACAACACGAAGTTCGTCCTACAACTTCAAGGATTTGTTTTTTTTTTTTTTTCTTTATTTGTTTAATGAGGGCTTAGTCACGAAGTGATTATGTCGCCCTCATAAAACTTTAAGGTAGTAGAGCCACGCTGATTTTAGCTCGAACGGGCCAACTCGACCTGGGCGGTAACTACCTTCGCACAGAAGATTAACCTAAAATGATAGTATTCGTGTTTTCGAGGTTCGTTGGTAAATGCGAGACTTGAGGCCCAATAATGAAGAATCATCTCAATAAGCCGCCATAGTGAGGGTCACCATACTATATTGTTGCATTGTCGCAACGAGTATGGTGACCACCACTCCTAAATTCTGCTCATGCTTTCCATTAGGCGGAACAGAGTCACTTTGGAAGGTACATACAATAAAAAACTGGAGTAAAAAAATATTTAATAGTTTTTTTTTTTTTTTTTTTTTTTTCTTTTTATTGAATAGTGGGCAAACGAGCAGACGTATCACCTGATGGTAAGCGATTACCGCCGCCCATGGACACCCGCAACACCAAAGGCGTCACAAGTGCGTTGCCGACCTTTAAGGGATGGGAAAGGGGATGGGGGAGGGGTTGGTGTAAGGGCCTCCGGTATCCTCACTCACTCGGTGAAACACAGCGCAAACGCTATTTCACACCGGTTTTCTGTGAGGCCGTGGTATCACTCCGGTCGAGCCGACCCATTCATGCCGAAGCATAGCTCTCCCACGGTAGAAAGTGTGCTGTTCATTATCAGTATGACCTGTCATAATTACAGGCATTGTCTAGTTTGAGGTATCTGTAGAGCTCTTTTAGAAAAATACTGTCCTGTAATAGCGGTTCGAGCGCTTACCCTGTCTGGTAGCAAATTGTTCGTTCGAGTAATAGATATACAAGCATACTTGCACCCTAAAACTTCCCTTCTATTGCTCTGTATCTATGTTGCAGTAATTCTTATTAGTCATTGACAATAGTCTATAGAACGCGCTCCACTATAATTGATACAACATTTTGTTATCGGTTTGCCATGTGATTGATTTTAAGCAAAACAGTACGTATTGTCTTACATTTGAATGTAATATCTATTATTCAGTATATTCACACAGTACACACTATCGGGGTTTGATGTGTGATGATACGGAATGATCCGGAACTCCTTTAGGTATTGACATGTGTGTCTCACAGACATAATAACTAACTGATATTTTATTAGTTTCTAAATACAACTTAAAAAGTACAGAATCTTAGAGGTTTTGATTTTATTTTCTTTTACCAATGACGATGTAGTGTCTAAATAAACTTCTTGATCACGTGTTCCTTACTTTCTCATTTATAGGTTGTTATTAACTCACACTAGCAAAAAATTGGCATTAAATGCTTTTTTAAACTACCTTTTAATGCATAAAATAAAGAAAAAAGTAGCTACACCTACAAATTATGTTATAAGGAATGTAAAATAAATAAACACCAATAGCAAAACTTGCTGTCTTATTATATATTGTAGTTTTTTATTATCTATACTCATTTAAAAAAAAATGGTTTGAAAGGTTATTTATTATTATGCTACACTGATAAATATTTTTTTAATTTTTCATAGTGTCTATATCTAGAAAATGTAATAAAACAAGCGATTTCAAATGGTCGACCGCCGCGAGTTCGGAGTTGCGGTGGTGTGGGAGCCCATAAATATATATAACCACATTCATGCATGAAATATATATATATATATATATATATATATATATAGTGTACTGATATGTAACAAAATCAATGTCAGCCACAAAAAGTAATTAAAGATATAGGGCTACTTGAACGTGAGGATGATATTTCTGATAAAAGTAATTACATTGCTCTCTCGACGTTAGTAATTATTTTCGTTGCTAATACCATATCAATATAATATTTACTGCCGATTTACCAAGAGGGTTCGACCCTTAAACCGATATGAATGAAAATTAATGATCCTTGAACTGTCGCCCACGTACACTGATTAAGGTTAGATAATATTACAAGGCTTTTCTACTTTAACAATATCCAAACTATTTGAGAATATTTTATGATGTTGTATGGTGCGGAACAATTATCAAGTGTCATCTTTACATTTTTTTATGGTATAATGGGCAATGAGGATAAATCCATTCAGAGACGAATTAAAAACACAGAGTGTCACCACTCCTTTTCATCCCATAGGTGTCGTAAGTGACGACCAAGGGGAGAATCACGCAGGCAAGATAACAGCAAAGGGAAGGTAAATTTAAAAGAAACTACTCGTATTCTAATCCGTCTAATAGGCTAAATCCTTATTTATTTATAGAATTCTTTGCCCACTAGCAGACTTTTTTTATAGCATAGGGGGCAAACGAGCATACGTATCGCCTGATGGTAAGCGATTACCGCAGCCCATAGCCACCTGCAAGCAACACCAGAAGCGTCACAATTGCGTTGCCGGCCTTTGGGAAATGGGGAGGAGGGTAGGGAAGAGAGTTGGACCTCCAGTATCCCCACTCGGTGAAACACAGCGCAGGCGCTGTCATACCGGTTTTCTGTGAGGCCGTGGTATCACTCCGGTCAAGTCGAAAAAAAGAAATGTTTAAAGCCTGATTTTCTATAAGGTCATAGCATCACTCCGGTCCGCGTAAAGGCATAACTCTTCCACGGTGTCTCTAAAACCCTGTCGGAATAGATCGTTTAACCCCGTACACTTTTTCAACTAGGCTCACAGATTAATGGGTATTTCGAGTTATGTGACTGCATTGTGCAGTAAAAGAGCAATATCTTATAATAATATTTCCGCTATCTGCAATTCATACACATATAGCAATAAAGCTGACCGCATTTATGTAACGGATAATCACAAAACAATAAATGTTTTGTGATTATCCGTAGGGCTGCGCCTTCTCGAAATATATAAGACTAACTTTTATATAGTTCTGTATATATGTATACATATATAAATGTATGTATACATATACATATATTAGTATTAAAAGTGTGTAGATGATATATATCTTCTATTATAAATAAAAATGAATCACTAAATATATGTACGGGCATAACTTCCGATCGAATGCTACGCCTCGGTGGCTTAGTGGTAGCGTATGCGACTGCTAAGCTTGAGGTCTCGGGTTCGATTCCCGGGTCGGACCAAATGTTTGTATGATCTGCAAATATTTGTTTCGGAGTTTGGGTGTTTTCTATGTATAATATGTATGTATTTACAAAAAATAAAAGTATATAAGTATTTATATCAGTTGTCTAGTACCCATAACACAAGCTCTGCTTAGCTTGGGACTAGATGGCGTTGTGTGTTAGATGTCCGGAATATTTATTATTTATATTATTAATGCACCAAATTGGATAATTCTTTTCATGTGTTTATTGTTAGGACAAGGTTTCTAGTAATAAAAAATTGAAGAAAACCATAAGTGTACTATGTTATTAGTCCACGACTGCGCTACCCGTGGGAAGCCGAGACGAGCATAAGTAACAAAACAAGCTTTTGGAATTTAAAAAAAAAACAACGCAAAAAGATGGCTGTACGAAGTTCGCCGGGTCAGCTAGTATAAAATATATATAAATAATCATATACTATCGATTTTATTAGCAGAGTACAATTTTCGTAACAATATCTATACAAGAAAATTAAGTCAAGTAAGTTGAAGTATCTATTTGTAATATTAAAACGTATACGCAGTACATATACCAAAATAACATTTTTTTCTAATTTTTGTCTGTCTGTCTGTTTGTTACCGTTAATCTCTGGGACTACTGGACCAATTTTGACGGGACTTTTACAAGCGTATAGCTGATGATATAAGGAGTAACTTTTTGACTATCTTCGCCTCGCGGTGCTCAGCTAGTCTTAAATATAGAACTAACTTTACTGTTAATTACATCGAACTAATGTGTGAACATTACAGTTTTTACTTAACAATCTATAATTTATTGTATATACCTGTATAATCGAATCTCGGGAACGGATGCAAAGATTTTCATGAAATTTAGTCTGTAGGGGGTTTCAGTGGCGATAAATCGCTCTACCTAGGATTCATTGTGAGAAAAGTTAACCAGGGACTATTATTTAAGACTGTAATCTGTCTGTTTAGCAGTTCGTTTTTGAAAGACTGTTGAACCAAATCCCAAAAGCTATAATTTTTGAACCTAACATTTACCCGGCCCCTGAATTTCTAACCAAGCGTATTGATTTCACTCTGACATAAAATCTTCATTGTAAAGGAATGTAAAAGTAGACAACCCTAATTGTGTCTGCGTTTGATTGAAACGGACAATGTTTGCACCACGTGATAGCCCAAGACCAAATTGGATTGAACAATGCAAACGTTATCCGCATTATTTTGTTTATTATTAATCATTTTTGTACACCATACGTTTGGTTTATCTAGTTTTCGTCACGACTATTTAAAAGATGGACGTAAGTTACATTTCTTAATGGTTTCCTTATTAAGTATTATTTTATTGGATCGAGACGTTTAATGTCAAGTTCTTTGAATTTATGATACTGTAAGTTTTAAATTAAACTTGGGAAAATGGGTTTTGCTATTTCACTTGATTTAAGAGTAGTAACTTGACATAGTGCGTGTCATGATATCCAATATTGACTTTACTTGGTTTGCATAATAGCTTTGAAAAATAAAAGAAATAAATTACATATTGACTCATAATCACAATAAAAAATTAATGTATAAATACAGAATAAATTTATTATTATAGCTTCTTTAATCACAAAACAAACTACAGTTCATATGAAATATTATTTTACAAAGGCCTTGTATGCAATTTGCATTTCGCATACTATGCAGCGAAAGATAAAAATTCAAATCCACTCTTGGAAAAATAGGGCACAGAGATGTGAGCCTTTCCAACCGCAATTCCTGAATTAAGCCAGACATCATATTAATTTCGTGAATGCGGTTTCCATCTTTAGCTCAATATTATTGGATATTTATTATTGGACAAACAAATGGAAGTTCGGTTATTAAAAATGACTTGCAATTGCAATTAAACGGAGATTTATGCAGAACGCTGTCAACATCTAATCATGGACTGAGCTCCGTCAGTTCTTTAGGGAAATATTGTAAGAAATGTGCGGTGCAACCCAAAATGACTGATTACTATTCCAGGGTTAAAGTTTCTAAATTAATAGGAAAAGTATAATGTAGTACTAGTTAATGATACTTAATATTTACAGGCCCTGTTGACGGTCCTTTTCCATCGAGCTTAAAGCGTGTCCCGTACTATTGTTACCAAGTACCATTAAAAGGACCTTGTACTCGAATGGTAGTAGCATGGTTTTTCGATCTAGTGAGGCGACAATGCATGCAAATGTTTTACTCTGGATGTGGAGGCAACGAAAATAGATTTTCAAGCAAACAAAATTGCGAGTTTCATTGTGAATCAAAAAGAAGAATTTAGTCGACTTGTTTAACTATAATGACCATTAAACCCATTAAATGCTCTAAAGGTAAAATATGTTTTCATGTTTCACTTCTCAGTTTCACTGCATAACAAACCTGTTTGAATAATTATTTTATGTAATTTATTTATATTATTCATTATTATAGTTTTCAAATAAAATGTTTACTTATCGCACGCATTTGGAAGTAATTTCCATTTTTACGCCCAAGACCGTTAAGCATTACAATTCTATGCCATGCTAAGGGTAACTGAAGTAATAAATATTTAAAACTCCAGCTTTCAAGTATTCACGAAAATTATGGCTCAATTTGACGACGTGGCTTTTATATTGTCAGCAGTAACTTTTGAAAAAGTATATTTTACGATAAAATATTTATGATAATGCAATATAGCTTATTTTATGAGTTTTTTGACGGGAATGTCGTTGAGTTTATGAAAATGAATACATGTGTGTAAAAGATAAACCATGCGTCTCAACAAACCGTGTATTTTGCCTTGTATCTGTGCGGTATAAAACGTTTAGTAAATTATGAATATTGTACAAAAATGTGCAAATATTGGAAGAACAAGTACTTATGACTTGTTCTTTTTATTTATCTTGTACGCTGTACTAAAACTAATTGTATAAATGCTGTAATTTGTTTAATTTGCCTATTATGTTTTAAACTTGCTTTTCCAGTGTTTGCAATTCTTTCAGTTAAGTTGTAGAATTTACAAGGTACTTTTTTTTACTATGCATATTCCTATTGAACATATTGGTGTATAAGATAATTTTTCAAAAAAAGAAATTATGAAGTAAATGTAAATAGGTTGTAAAGTTCCTTTATATTTATTTAGGTTCTGGTAATCGAAATAATTAATTTCTTACTATTATTCACATTAAAACACACTATGTTTATGTAAGCAAAATGAATACATGGAATTATCTACCAGAATTATCCCTGTTTCCTTATCTTTTAACACAGGCATTATTTAATTAAAGTAAAGCTCCAAACACTAAACTTCTAATGTAAACTTATCATTCATTCGCCGAACGCTTGAATCGACATATACATGTCCATTGAATATTGAATATTGAATAATATTTAAATAAAAATATAGATTGTGGTAATGTTATTATCGTTTCTAAAACGACATGTTTTAAGAGTCAGATGAAAGTGGTTTCATATTGTTTCTTGTTCTTATTTGACTGATAGAAGTATAATGTTAACTAGTTACTTAAAGTAAACATAGATCAAGACCCTTATTACTCCAAACCTGGCACAAGCAAACAACTAAACATTAGGAGCTGTGTCAACAGTAGAATAATTTGATTCGCTCCCCGTCTCCAGTATCCCTAGACATCATCCATTGTTTAATATCAGTCTGCAATAGGCAATGGATCGATTAGTCATTAAATGTTTAAAATGTAAAAATATGTGTTTTTGTAACTCATTTTTTCTTTTTACTTTAAATAGTCAAGTTATAATGTCCCCAATCATAGTGATTTTTTAATTGAAAACTTCTTTAAGTGCGTTGAGTTCTTTTTGAATGAATAAAAAGCGTGAAACTCACGTCATCGTCACAGCACGCTTCCCATAAGCTGTATGTATACTGTGTATTTATGTACATAGATATAACTGCGATCGTTGTTGTATACATTTAATATATATAAAGAATATATCTCTCTACATATATATCCGTATGTGTACTTAGTTTACACTTCTAGCGGCAGTCCTAAAAGACTGCCTCGTATTTTTTTCCCCATATTGGGTTGGGGTCGGCCGTTAGACTAAGAGAGTAAGGTCCCAGAGCGATCAGACAGACTTTAATTTCACATAGATGACACCTTAAGATCTCAGTAAATTCTCATGTGTTTTTTAATAAATGCGTGCTTTTGGAAGCCTCCCTAGTGACACCTGGGCAGGTACCAGGTAAAAGAGTTAACTAAAAATGAGCCATCAGACATGAAATGTATACAAAGAATACCAAGACTCAGAACAACAGTTTGTGGCTCATACAAAAGGTTGTCACACCTGGTTTCGAACCTACAACAGTTGGCGTAGCAGAGAGAAGCGAGATGACCGTCTAAACCACTACGCCGTCTGTGCTGTCGTACAGTTACTAGAACCCTAATATATACTACACGTCCAACTAATTTTCATACGCACATACAATACATTTGCGTTGACCGTCGAGGCGTATGCTCCTCCGTCGCGCTTCGTAAGTCTTCAAACCTTGTAATTAAAGACGAAAATGAACTTGATGTTTGTTAACGTTCCTTAATTAAAAAGAGACCTCTATAACATTTCTAATACGCAGCCAACATTTTTAGGGCAAAATGAATTACTTTTTTGTAAATTATTTTTATTTTCTTTGATCAAAGTAAACTCAGATGAATAGATAATAATATAAGAAACCCGTGAAAACCGAGCATAAGTGGTATTTATTCATAAATATAACTATATCAACGACATAACCGTAACATCTTTGGACAGAAAAGTGATCAGGCACTTTCTGTGCTTGTTGTCTTCTCTTCTTCTCTCTTGTATCTGAAATGCGGAAGAATGAGGTTACTGAAACCAATTTTCAAAATTGTTACATTTCAGTTTTAGCCCAACCTATCAAATATATTGAGAGTAAAATATTTTTGAAATCATTTAAAGTATGTATACATACTTTAAATGATTTCAAAAATATTAGCGGTTATACTTCTGGGTATACCCAGAAGTATAACCGCTATACCAACGAAGTTGATCATCGATTATAGAATCGTTGATTGCAACAGCGATATGGGCTAAACCACAGACATATTCAAAGGCAAGTGCTGAACGACTGTTGACATATTTATTGGTGATTAATCATGAATCAGTATACAAAATGATGTTTAAATAAATGTTTCTCAAAAGTTGGTTATCTTACTCACAATTATTTCAGAGCTCGAATTTCAAATGATTAAGTTGGTATCTTTAATCGTTTTTCTAAAATTTGGGTCTGTCTAAATCTTTAATTGATTGAATTATGTCAAAAATATAATGGTTTTATGAATTGTATTTTTATAATATGTACCATATTTTTTAAGTTTTTCTTGAAAGTAAGTAAAGAAAAATATTTCTAATCAGAGGTCTATGTCCGATAATGGACTATTAAATCATTAATATGTGTTATATTAAATCATGGGCTCAACCGGAGTGAAGATACCGGAGGTCCATACCCCAACACCTCGCCCATCCCTTTTCCCATCCCCCAGAGGCCGGCAACGCACTTGTGACGCCTCCGGTGTTGGCCATGGGCGGCTGTAATCGCTTACCATTAGGCGATACGTCTGCTCAGTTGCCCTCTATTACATAAATAAAATATATTAATAATATTTAATCAGAAAAAGAGGTCTGAAATATAATTTGTCTTTATTGAAGAAAGCTTACACATACCACGAAATTCAATCTTCAAATTAAATTTATTATATGAAGAACTCTGACTTCTACGAAGCTACTCTCAACTACCATTTCCGACATTAATATTTTAAGTACCGTAGTTTAAAACCTTTCAAGGTAAACAATATAAGTACCAATACTTATACTACTACTACGCCTAAGAAAATATTTTAATAGTTTTTGTTGTCTTCATTTTTTATTCTTGCAAGTATATTTGAAAGGTCCTTTGAGAGAACATTGTATTATATTTTATGTTATATCTAATATAAAATCAAACCATGTTAAAATTTAAAACCATTCATTGTCAAAGAATTCCAAAAAATCGGCATACTAAAATTACACCAAAAGAATATTAAATAGTGTTTTCAGAAAATCTTTAAAATGCTAAGTGACCAAAGTTACTTAAACACACAGAGGAACATTAGAATGTTTGACCAAATAATACACAAATTGAGACACACGTAAACGAGTAAGCCACATTCAGTCCAGGTCTATAACTAACAAATAATCGTTTGTTAAATCCTACGTATTAACCCTGCGAATACACACAACATTCCCAGTTCCGTGGTACCCGATTTACTTCGGAGGAAAATTCCCAACATTTGCCACACTATCATACAGTAAAGATCTTTAGTACAGAGTGTCACACTCTCATATTTAAAGATTTATTACAGCACAATTTCCTCAGACTTCGAAAGTGCACGAGGATGTTCAAATATTGGAATCTAATGGAATAGAATGTGTCCTCACCCTCGGACGGAATTCGTCTATTGTTAAGATAAATTTCACTTGAACGTAACTTGTAACAGATTTATCGCAGGGTTTGGAATCATGCAATTTTTTTCATGATTCCCAATTCATGGCAGAATAAATACTGACACCATGAGTTGACTTCTTTTTGTTGTAAACCGATCTTGAGCGTTTGTTGTATCAGCTATTTTAGGGAAAAAAATCGTTTAAAAACTAGATTAGTAACATCATCTTTATCAACTATTAGCGGTCGACTGCTGGACATAAACATGTCCTTAGAACGGAAGTTTTGGCGTAATGTACCACGCTGGCCAGACAGTTTAGTGTAGATTTTGTTTCAAGATTTGTACTTCAGATTACTCCCTTAGTCGGTTATTACTACATTCTCGGGATAAAATGGTACTGAAATGTCTTCATATTGGGTCAACATATGTTTGTGGCGACCTCCACATACAGCGCCATCTACCGAAGATACACTGAACTACGAAGTAACGCACTGTACTTACAAACTACACTACACGGAGTAACTACCAATCCTGAATCGCGCAAATAAAATTCCCGCGCCGATTATCATATATACAACATTCCAACATCAACTGTTGGGCAGTAGCCCGCCAGGCATGATCACCTCGCCTGGTCGGAGGATCCTCCCTTTGTGTTGGGTGGAACATGATATCCGTTCCCCCACAGTGGTGACCCCGACGTGATTGGAAGCAGCCTTCAAGCCGCGCCACCATCATGTTCACTCCCACAGCAAGTCTCAAGCCAGCCAGCAACTTCGGCCTCAACTGGGATATACCACACGCAGGATGCGACCGCTCCAGCCTGGTAACCCCTACGGCCTCTACAGCGTCTAGGCACAGCACACTGCACCTACGGTCCATGTAAGCAGAGCACATCTCTACCGTCTACGCAGCAGCCAGCCACTACGCAGCAATCGCCCCGACTCACTGGGACCTCACCGCAGCACCGTGCACCGCATGCGATCCCGACTCACTGGGATCAGCGGACTTGAGCCCCGACTCACTGGGACTAGCGGCATTCAGTTCCGACTCACTGGAACTTGCGGCACTCAGTTCCGACTCACTGGAACTACTCATTCCTGGCACTGGCAAGCTCCACAACAGAGCACAGACAGCTGACGCAATATATATCGACCTCCAGTCTTGGAGGGGAGTGATGTGGCGACCTCCACATACAGCGCCATCTACCGAAGATACACTGAACTACGAAGTAACGCACTGTACTTACAAACTACACTACACGGAGTAACTACCAATCCTGAATCGCGCAAATAAAGTTCCCGCGCCGATTATCATATATACAACATCCCAACATCAACTGTTGGGCAGTAGCCCGCCAGGCATGATCACCTCGCCTGGTCGGAGGATCCTCCCTTTGTGTTGGGTGGAACATATTCCCCCACAGTGGTGACCCCGACGTTCCCCCACATGTTCTATTAAACTGTTTCACTTAATTTTTTGCATTTTTACAACATTCGTCATACTTATAGAAAAGTTTATATTAAATGGACACTCATGTTAATTAGAACGCATCAAAAGTTAATGTACATAGTATTTCGTAAAAGGTAATTTATAGAATATTTTATGTGTATTTGCTTTTATAAATCCATGCGAGGTTGACGTTGCTGTCTCCGTCGTGGCTATGTGACCTAATTCTGCTCTCATTAACGTGTGGCCACGTTGAACCGGACACCCCGATGCAATGGTTTACTTATTCAGTACACTGAGGTTTTTAAATGCAAAGCTAAGCGTTTCGCGGAAGCAACTGCAGTCAGACACGAAAAATTCATATTGGATTTCACGAGGTTCAAACCTTGAAAAAAATGATTTTTTTCACATACAAAAATTGGATTTATCGTGCATTTGATTTTATTTTCGCTCCCACAGTTTTTGTAGACGATTATTTGCAAATGTGGGTAGTTCGCACGCATCTTGTACATGCGTATCGATCAAAAGCTAGTTTTACATGTTTTGTTCGATACGCATGTGAAATTCGTAATTGTGATTTAACTATGTAAATAACATATTAATTGTTATAATCTGAAACAGAAAATTTAGTAGATTTCGTTAAGAATGTTCCCACAAAGATATCGCTATTCATGTCAAATTGGTACAGAAGTGAAGGATTTCATTGCGAATTATTCTACTTGACTGGATCACTACATCATAAAAAATGTGCTATAAAAATGAGTAGGTCGTTAAACATAACCATCTCTCAATTTTTATACTTCAACAATTTTTTCTTAGCCCGCCTGTTTTTTGTATGTTAGTGAATTTTTGGGCCAACAATTCTACTGACTTCTAAAGTTATCATGTGTATGCTATAGATTGCCTGTTTGGTAGTTGCTATAGTACTAACTATAATATTGAAATTACTTATAAAAACTAAGAGCTTTCTTATTTTACTTTTATCTTATTCTTTTGTTAGTACACAAACCATAGTAATGAAGTTATATTAAACGTTTTGCGTACTTATTTATTAGTAGTTATTAATAATTGTGTACTTAAATAAGGTTAGTGTTTATTAGTAGGTGTAAGGATTTTTTGCTATAAAAGCTTCCTTTAAACAGTTCTCGGTGTATATATTATATTCTATCCCAATCGAGGGAATAATAGGTTTTCGTATACTAGCATACCGTTGTAACTACAACTTTTAATTGCTACCGTTTAGCCTTTTTTGTATGTATGGAATACTAACTTGTAAATATTTGTACCTTCATCTCTAAGTTTACGAATATAACCTAACTTTTTTTAATTTTTTTATCTGCAATTAAAACGAATCTTATTAATATATATGAATATTGTGTTTTAAAAATTACATTGAAGACAATTTTTTTGTGAGTTATTATCTTAGTTCATTCCATTTTCTATGAATCTCTGCTACTAGCTACAGGAAGTACTAATTCTTTATTTTATTTCGCAACCTCGTGTGTAAATGAAATAATAACGTTGGTACATATTATTGGTTAAACATTATATTACATGCATTTTTTTTTCATAATAAATTACAAAAAAAAAATACGTTTTAATAAATATTTTCATTGTTTGTTACAGGTAATGGCGCGTATAAGGTTTCAACGTTATTTATGTAGGTACGTCTGGTTGGTTTGTTTCCTGGGCGGAAACTCACCTTATGATTTATAAGATTGTTTTATGTTATAATCACGAATCAAAGCTTAGCGTGCTAATGTGCTCATCCTGGAATTGAAATGATATTGAGCTAAAGAAAGCGTTACCTGCATATTCACATAAAATGCAGAACTCCAAATCTAAACGGTCTAAATTAATACCTTATGAATGACTGATGAAATCCATTTATTTCCACGAAACATGCACATAACAAGTCACAGCTGATGAGACATAAGATACTAGGGTTACCCTTGGTTCATCTAACAAACATGAAAATAACCTTAACACTTTTAAAACAGAAAGTCTACTCACTTTACAATGTTTTTTTATATTTTTGTTCTGCAAACAGCGATGTTCTTGCAGGGATGCAACGCAAACTATATTTTGCGTCCCTCTTACCTCATATTTCTATACTTCTCCCGTTTTTATTCATTACATTCTATTGATTTGGAAATATACCCCTTTAAATAACGCAGTAATAAGTTTTTTTGTAAACAACCGCTTACTCACAAACCGATAATATTTTTGAAAATTTAAACTAACATTTTATAAGCTGCGATTCCTTGGAGATAATCGACAGTTCTAAATTCATAAACTGAATTGTATGCATTGAAATCCAATAGTGAATAGTACTTATCAGTAATAACGCGAATGTAAAATAAAAATAAATGAAATTCAAGACAAACATTTCGAGGACATAAAAACAAAGAACCATTTCAAATAAGAACGTTACAACCGTATTTGTGAGAGATATTTCAACTTTGAAATTCAAATTCGGTGAATCCTTTTGAACAGTATCTATATTGCTCATTTCAATAACATTTTCATTTTCATAAATTGGTTTTATTGAGCTCGTTTTACGTAAATATTATGGTTAATGGTATATTTTAATGTAATCACAAATTATACTATGATATTGCACCTCAAGAAACCAACTAGAACTTACACACCGTTTAACCGTTTTCGAGTATTTTTGTCTGGAATATTCTCTCTTCCTTACAATATATATTGTCAGTATGTAAGGGTGCGTTGCAACCATGTTTTTTGATTAATTTTTAGTCCTCTACCTCCGTTTAAATCGATCGATCGATCGTGATCAGTGAGCTTTGGCTAGGGCTGAATTATATATTTGATCTATCAGGTAATTATCAAAGTAGAATTCTTTACACAAGGAGATATCTTGAGATTACGGAGCAATCAAATAGTGAGATACAAAAGCAGAAATATATTTCTCGATATGCGGCACGTAACGCGAACTACTAAAGATTTCAAAAAATTTAATTTATTTTTACAGAGATTGCTACTAAAATCTTTTATTATAAAAAGGTAACATTACTACCTATATGAGTGACATAGAGTGAGTACAGGTTTACTTCATACGCAATCCAAATTCAATTCAGTAACTATCCTATTTATGAGATGGATAAGATTTGACTAGTTAAACAAAATGGATAGTTGCAATACGTTCATACTCGTATCTCCTATTGTATATATAGTGTACAGATTTTGCAGTACTAGTTTTATTGGTAGCAAACACTAGCGGCAACTTGACCAACTCAGCCGGCACAGGTTCGATCAGGAGGCCGATAGAAGAACTTTTCTAGGCTAGGCCATATCTTCGAGTCGCCGATCCTGCAATCATTGAAAACCACTGCGTCCTACCCGTAATGATATACGAAGCTGAGACGTAGACACTCGCTGTTGGAGTGACAGAGAACTGGAGTAACCTGAAGTGGAAGTGGGTCAGTCATGTGTCTTAGCGGACTGATGGTCGCTGTAGCCGAAAAGTGCTAGAGTGGAGCCTGCGATAAGGCAAACGTAGGACGCCCTGCCACACGATGGACCGAAGACCGGCGAAAAGACCGAAGTGAATGGCGCTCTTTAAGGGGGGCCTTCGTTCAGCAGTGGATGGCAGTAGACTGAAGTATAGAAATACATTTATTTTTCATTCATTTCATGATAAGCATTTTCTGATACTGAATTGGCTAAATCGGTAAACGTCGGTCTCTTGTACGTATGTACATGAAACTCTTTTTAATAAATTGAAATAATTATGCTCTTGTATTTTTTTCTTCTACCAAGTTTCTTTTATTCTCTACTAAATGACTTGTCCTGGAAATATTTGATTAAAGATCGTGACTGTCACGTCCTAGATAATACCGAAGTATCAAAAAAAAACATAACTTAATTTAAACTTGCCACCACAGTCAAACAGCGTCTGAATTTTAAGTGAGTCTCAAAATATACTGGAAAAATACAAATCATGGATTGGGCAATGCTATTTGTTAAACTTGTCCCACTTAATCAGGCATCTTGCAGTCAAGTATATTTTCAACGTGGGAATAACAAATTAGCATAAGGTTGAAAAGTTTCCGTATGTTTCGATTGCAATAACTGTATTTTAGAGTGAATAGGTATGCTAATACATCGGATGTATGTTCGACGTATCGATTTGACAACTTATGACATTTATCTGTAAAACCGGTCTCGACGTTCCCAGTTTCAGTCTTAGTTTAAAAAAAGGACGTTACTAGTTTTCACTAAAATAAAATGCTGCTTCTCAAAGACTGTAAAAATTATAGCAATTGTCTTTGGTGCATATTTGGATAATACCTTAATTATTTTTCATGTTAATATACAGCCTAGGGCACTCACAAATAATGTAACCTTCTATTGGTAAAATAATTTTCAAACTCTATTCAGTACCCCCTACGACCTCGCAAACTTCATCTCTTTATAATACCTATTAGAATAAGTAGTAATAAATCTCTTCGTTATGTGTATGACTGTCTCATGTAGTAGTGTTAGACGTAGTTTTAAACAGAAAACAACGATAATACAGATATCTGAGTCCAAGATCAAGGTAAAACGATTTCATATTTCGCAATACATATTACCGTTTCCCAGTAAAGCATCATATTACCAATTTATTATTTATTTACTTACAGTTTTACCAACAGTTGTTACATGTAATATACTTAACTTTACTTAATAATAAAAAAACATAAGGAAAGGTAAACAAGGCGAAATAGACAATAATGTAATTTAATTGGCCTACAGTTTATAAAATAAATATAATTGCCTTAGTTGAAATGAACTTTTTGCTAACTATAGTTAGTTCTGCTATGAATTTTGCTCTTAAATTCATAAAAGTTGTTGCTAAGCATATCGATTTGTTTACCGAACTTATTATAAAGTCTATTTAGTCTTGGTATTGGACAGTTGAAACCGAGGACTATTTTACGTGACGGTGGGTACAGTAGATTGGCCGGGTTTCGGGGGCATTTACGAGGGACATTTAATTGTACACCAGAGAATAATTGAGGGCAGTCGACGAAATTATTTACTAGTATATACAGAATAATTAGGTCCAGTGATTCATGTTTCGAGCGTGAACAAATAAAATTTGGATCTCTTTAAAAAAATCCAATAATTTCAGCAGTATGAAAAGCAACTATATAATTATTTGTTGTAAAAAAACTCTGAAATTAAAACTGTCCTTTGATAAAATATGCAAGTACGATTTCTTAGCCCTTCATTTCCATCGAAACTCATAAATAATTCTGATTCTTCCTTTCTCTGTTGCGTATACTAGTCGGTGAAATAATGAATTCAACTGTGTTTGTATTTAACATTAACCATAAATTATTCTTGTTAAGAAAATTCCGTGGTAAAAGGAAATCGAAATGGATTACCTCACACAACAAACAAGAAATCAATACTGCTACTTGGATTACTGAATGTATAAGTATGTTATTGAGTGATTGGGTTCGCTAAAGCTTAGCGGAATTATACGCGCTAAGTTTATTTGTGTTTGCAAATTAATTAATTACACGAAATTGTAAACCAAGGTATTAATAAACAATTGTTTGAAAGAAAGAAAGAAATAAATATATATTTATTTGTTAGAATATAGTACAAAAGATGTTATGACATTATAATATACTCCTTATATTCTACTATTTCTGGTGTAGGTATAAATTTTAAATTTTATAAACTAACCTTAGGGCTAGATATATCTTTATCGCTTAGAAATTCACAACATGTCCCAATTTGTTAGCTTTTCTGTTTGATTCGTCAGATTTTATAGTAATCAAAAACTATAACGTTATTAAAGTCCAAAATTCCTAGATGTTGATTTTTCCTCATATAAAGTTATGGATAGAAAATATCTAACAAGTCTCCGTGAGCGCGAAACTACACATTAATTAAGTTCTCACGTTACAACTTAGTAACTGTTAATATAACTAACCGCTTTTATTAAGCGTATTTACTGCACACGCCTTCGTTAATGATTCGCTCCGCCTTGCGTCAGTCGTGTATTCCATTTCTTATTAGTTAAATGTCAAATTTCGTTCTCACTAGTACGAAAATTAAATACGTAAATAACGTAAGACGCAAGACTTCACAGTTTGTAAAGTCTTGCGTATTACGTTAGTCGTTAAAGAGATTTGCGACGGGGAAATCCTTAAGTTTTTTCTCTTTATTGTAAAGTCACATTAAAATTGGACGAGCTAATTTTGATAAATCTTTCTTAAGAATCAAGTGATTTTTTCAATTGAAATAAAGAGTAGGGATCTAAAGTTTATCAAGATGTAAACCATTCCTCAATCTTTAGTGTATTAACAGCTTTATATTGTAATCGTTTTTAAATTAAGTATATCATCCGAAATTAATCACTTATGAATTAAAATGTAACTTTTTTTTTATTCTCGTGCGAAAAACCCTTCGGATACCACCTCCTGGTGGCATGTTCTCGGGTACTAGATGTCTATCTATCCTAATAAATCTAACCTGTATTTTAAATATATTGTGTTGTGTATAAGTAAAATACTTAGTAGGAAAACACATTAACAGTCTGATAAACATTCGATCTAAATTCAAAAATATATAAGCAAATTCTGCCGAGAGGTTTTGCGCTGAATATGAGCTTATTTTATCGAGAAACGTAAATAATTTACTTGTGCTTAAGGACCGCCAGTCCCAAGACTTTTACCATGGAAAAGTCGTTCGGAAAATATTGTAACTCCTTGTTGTGATATGGTGTGTCGCAAAACAAACCACCAAAAATTTTGCTTCATGTTATCGCACCATTACACAATAAATTTTGTCAAGTTACCCAAAATATTGTAGATATCTCGTTCTTTGAAATTTAATTTGTTTGGACCGATTCTAATTGTCACTTGACATAAATAATGTTCTTTGTCATGTTTTATTATTGGAACAAGAACTCTTGCCTAATTTGGCTGTGTTAACATTTTATTATTGGAAGGTCAAATTTTTTTTTTCGTTATTTTCGAGTTTTTAACTAATTTCATTCCTCGAATCGTTACATAGGTCAAAATGAAGTCTAATACGCTGTCTGTCTGCTTAAATATTTTGGACTATTCAACGGACAGCAATAGACAGAGTGATTAAACAGGAAGGTTTATAATAAAATACATGCCTTTTATAGTAGAGGAAATTAGTAAATTAGAAGTATGGAAGCCGTGCTAGTATACATATAAGAATAGGTAACCATGTAAATAGCTCTGTGGTGTAGTGGTTTTGGATTTTCTTCGTTCGCATCAAAAGCTTCAAGAGCTATTAGCAGATCCGAAGAAACTAAATACGAGTTAAACAGTTAAATAATAACAGAGCGTTCTAGTTCCGGAGCGAATAAATCAGCGGTTTCAAGTAACATCAATTTTACGTCACGTTTAAATTTAATATAATTATTTTGTGCTCATAAAATGTCGGTTTTGTTTTATTATAAGCTAACAGAATATAATTATATAGAATTAAATTATGTCAACAGGTTCTAAGGATCGTTTTAATCTTTTAAAATGTATTATACGTACGAGAATATGTATACATTATATGGGACACAATAGTTCTCAAATTTCAGTACTTAATTTAAACTAGCAACCGACCCCGGCTTCGCACGGGTTCTTTATGACAAACGTAATATGTACTCTGAGAATATGTGCGGTTTAATTTTTTCCGACGTCTTCAACAAATATTGTTATATTTTAGCCAATACACTCATAAATCAACAAATTATAAACATACACCTTCCTCAAGAATCACTCTATCTATTGGTGAAAACTGCATAAAAATTCGTGCTGTAGCTTTTCAATTTGTCGCGAGCAGACAGACGCGGCGGTGAACTTTGTTTTATATCATGTATCGACTATACAATCGTTTATTTAACTTTTGACAGATCATGCACATAAAGTTTTGTAATAATTTTTGACGTAATGTACTACAGGGAATACTGTACTTCATGGACGGGCTCCGCCCAATTAGAGATGTGTCATTCGTAATTAATGACCACAGACTATAAAAACGGTTTTGAAATAAATCGATTATATCGCAAGACAAACTCTCTTGTTTGTCCTTTAAGTAGAGAATTCACAAATAAATCAATACAGAGGAATATAAATACTCAACTCGACGTATGAAAATATGGATTAACACAGACAACAAAATGGCGTCGGCTCTGCGTCCGGTGTTGCCGTTTAATAATCGATAAAAGTACGAAATTATCTATAAAATAATGAGTGTGTTAAATCGATTAAAACTTCTTCATGCATAAAATCGATCGATAAAAGAAATGGAATCGGTAACGGGTCAGGGTCAGGTCATCACTATTTGATTAAGTATTAGAGCTGTCAAAAGTTAAATAAACGATTGGAAAGATTATAGTGATTTCACAGTCCGTTGCTATACGTAAACTATATATTTTTTAAATGAACCTAATGTTTGTTACACAGTTTTTAGGCAATATTTCACAGTAGGTAATCACAGTCCTCAAATATTCAAAGCCATTTATTTAATGACAACGCTATTTTATCTACCATCTCGGGATACTTATTAAAATTATTCCATCCTGGCCCATTTTCTTCTTGACATTGAATCATAAAACCAGCAGCCGTACTTGCCTTACCTGCCGTTAATTTAAAACCGGGTCGTAAAACAGGCAGTTTCGCAATTCAAAAATTAGCCAGAAGGCGAAGTTACAAACGCATCTAATTAGGACTTGGATTATTCTGAGGTTTCTAGGTTTTTAAATAATAGTAATAATTAAATTTGAAATATAATAAATTACTTGTGACTAGTCGACAAATATCTATTGCGTATATGCTCTACCAATATTATATTTTGGCTGTTATATGAAATTTTGCGAACATTAGAACATTTTGGCTAATATGATGTTCGTAAACATTAAGTACTATGAATATTTTTAGATATAGGATGCATATAAACACATTTTGTGACTATTACCACTCATGCAGTTTCTCTTTTTTGATAATTTGTTTTATGTATGAATTTCGAAAATTGACAAAAGAGCAATCGAATGATGGGAAAGGATATTTCGCGGTAGACGATGGCGGAAAATGTATGAATAACCTCGTATTTTTTATTTTTTTTTATTATATAGGGGGCAAACGAGCAGACGTATCACCTGATGATAAGCGATTATCGCCGCCCATGGACACCCGCAACACCAGAGGCGTCACAAGTGCGTTGCCGGCGTTTTAGGAAGGAGTACGCTCTTTTCTTGAAGGTTTGAAGGTCGTATTAAGAATAATAAAGATATTTATAAATAATATGAATTATTTATAAATATCTTATTCAATAGTGCAGAAATATACAAAATAATAATCTAATCATCTAAAACTTATCAAATTTAATCTGAACTAGAACTAAACTAAACAAAAACAATAAAATCTTTTGTCCAACTCATGCTCGTTCTTTCAATGAGTAAGTCTGTTAATCCAACCAACCTACTATAACCTTAAGCGCAATATCTTTAATGAAAAGTAGTGAGGAAGAGCTAAGTGCAAAACGAATTCAAAGCGATTAAAATCCAAGCGAACGATTTCATAAACATTTCAAAACAAGATATCTACTAAGGGCAATAAAGACCGCTGTGTGCTTATGAGAAAACTTGGCTGCACTAGTGGACTGATCGCAATAGTTTTATTTGGAAAAAAGAGAAAAAACAGATCCTGTAAACAATGGACACTGCAACGATGCTCTTGCTCTCAGCTGCAACAAAGTTTACTAGATGATGAACTTGTGACTGTACATTTATTGACATTCATTTCCTTCTTACTCGTATTACTTTAATGAAATTTTATACTAGTTACAGTCTAAATAATTTCAGACCCTGTATACGTATTTTAAATTCTTATTCGTTGATATATAGTATTTCCTAGAGCACTAACCATCTGAAGGTGGAGAACATAAAAGTAATTTAATTCGGGCGACTTTAGAATTGTGGATAATATTTTAAGTAGTAATATTGATACTAGAATAATAATAAATACAAATAACTGATGTTATGTAAGCATAAGATATGGCAGCACGGTTAAGTCGTTTTCCATAAACTAAACTAAAGATTAAGTGATTAAACTTTATGAAATAAACACAATATGAAAAGGATATATAGCTGCCATGGTATAGGGACAATATAAAAATGTCAAATTCAAAAATCTTTTATGAGGAAATCTATTTTATCGCTTTCAACGATAGAACTCAAAAAATAAATAATATTAATAAGTAACTAAATTCACTTTCGTTGATTTTAAATAAATTATATATAGATGGAATTTCCTGTATCTGCACTAAGCAGCGTCTACGTCACTTGCTTTGTAAACGGTGTTCCCGGACCAATACGACCTTCAAACCTTCAAGAAAAGACCGTACTCCTTCCTAAAAGGCCGGCAACGCACTTGTAACGCCTCTGGTATTGCGGGTGTCCATGGGCGGCGGTAATCGCTTACCATCAGCCGATACGTATGCTCGTTTGCCCCTATATAATAAAAAAAAGTGCGTGCGTACAAAGTACACATGTCAGAAGTGAAACTTTTTTGGCAAACTAATTTTTAAGTCTTGTTTATATTTATACAAATCTAAAAAAAGGTGTGTGTGCGATTTACACACGATATAACTGAAACTTCAGTAAATCAAAAAAAGAATGAGATGAATATATATAATATTTCTGTCTCATTCTTTGCCGGCTTCATCCTACACATTTTTGTATTTGTGTCTCTTACCTATCGTTTTTTTCCGTTGCATCCGGTTTGAAATCACAACGATTCTAAAGAAGTTTCACTTCAAAAAACGCTGCTCATCTTCGTGACGTTTCATCCGTAAATATTTTACCCACATGAGCCTAAAGAAGTTTCAGATTAAGAAAAAAACAAAAAAACGACATCTAATTAATATTTTTGTATTGTGTTGCTTCCTAGGGAAACAAATGTTACTTTGTTGTGTATTTACGTTGCTATTCTTTTAGTATTTACATTGTTCAAAGTCCTTTTTGTAAAATTGTTTCACGCCTTTCGCGAGAACTTCTTTAATGGTGCTTCATGTTACATTTTTATTTCTTGTTAAATTTCATTCGTTCTGAAGTCTTTGTAACAGAAATGGTTTACAGTCCTTTATTCTTTTAAATGTTGGTTTATCCAACTATATCAATGCTTTATCTAACGAATTTGCTGAATCTAACAGATTTTATGAAGGTCTCCTCGGCGCAGTGGTAGCTTATTCGTCTCCCGTGCTGAGATCTCAGTTTTGGTTTTCGGGTCGGACCAAATGTTTGTATTATTTAAAAATATTGGTTTCGAAGTTCGGTGTTTTCTATGTTAAACATGTATGTATTTACAAAAAAGTATATGAGTATTCTATCAGTCAATCTAGCTGTCAAGTTACTAGCTCTGCTCAGCTAGAGCCCAAAAAGGATTGACTACAAATAAACGAGAAATTAACTTTATAAAGGATGGCTCAACTACCAAATCTAAAAGCAAGCCTTTCTCAATCCTAGGTACTGCACCTGACTGGACTATTTTGATGGATACGTATGATAAGCACTATAAAATCCCAGAGGATGTTGGTGTTTCGTCATCCAGACCGGACATATTCCTTTTCTCTAGACAAATGAAACACATAATATTAGTAGAGCTTACTGTTCCGTGGGAAACTAATATTCCTAAAGACCATAGAATAAAATTAAATAAATACTACGATCTAACAACTGAACTTAACAAAAATGGCTATGTGGTTAATTTATACGCGGTAGAAGTGGGAGCGAGAGGTATACCAGCTAAATCTCTCTATAACCTTTTGAAAGACCTTGGCCTGTCGAGATCTGCAGTAAGTTCTATTTTAGAACGAGTATCCAAGGCTGCACTAACAGGTTCCTACCAAATTTGGCTAGGTAGGGCGGGAAACTCGAGCAGTGAAGGTGACCGTTGATGCGTATCTTAAAGGGGGCCTCCTTAAACCTACACCTAGGTCGTAAGTCCTGGGAACTGCTTTGAGTTTCTCCCTCTGCCACACGATGGACCCGGCACCCGCACGGTGAATCCATGGAGTGCTAAGAAGTTTGTCTCATTTAAAAATATTGGTTTCGAAGTTCGGTGTTTTCTATGTTAAACATGTATGTATTTACAAAAAAGTATATGAGTATTCTATCAGTCAATCTAGCTGTCAAGTTACTAGCTCTGCTCAGTTTGAAACTAGATGACGTTGTGTCAGATCTCTGAAAAAATATTAACGTTTTTGAAATATTACTCTGAAATTAATGCTAATACCAAGGCGAAACTCTTAAGATTATTGAGAATTATAAAGTAACTAACTTTGGTGAACGTGGAAGAATTTCAAATGGGTCACGAATAAAATAAATTTAAAAAATACTTTTCGTCCATTCTCTCAAAAGGCGCAATCTGTAATCCTATTTTAAGGATGAAGATTGTAAATGGATTAATTCACAAATCAAGCTCTTTCAAGTAGGTACTCCGTTATTTTGTATTGTTTATTATATATATAAATAATAAGAAATAACACATGGTTGGATTTACCATAAGTTAAATCAGAATGACAACACAAAATAGAGAATCATGCAACAGTTTAAATAGCCTGTATAGATAAGAAGACAAGAGTAAGCATACAAAATACTACCTATACGCTATGCTTACTCTTGTATGTATACATACGTAGTATTTTTTTATAAGTAGGTTATATAGCAAAATTCTACCTATTCGCTACGCTTACTCTTGTATGTATACAGACTGAAACTGCATAGGTAAACTTGATGTGATGCTCTCTGACAGAAACGGTATTGTCGTCTTTGACTCTAAATCCTAAAAAAGTTAAAATAATTTTCTTTCTATACGAGGAGTTCGACTTTATATCTACTGTTATATTATGCATTTAAATATTATACAATATAATAAACAATTCATTATAAAAGAACAGTTTTTGTCGCTGCAAATACATAGTAGTAATAACAATAACTTGCAAATGCTGACGTGTTTTATACCAATGAAAGTGCAAGAACACCTCAAATAATTTATTAACAGAATGTGTAGTACGGTTACTGAATTCTAAATGATGGTAAATATGGGCCCGAGACCGGATTCGTATTGGAAGAAAACTAATAAAAATAACACCATGTGCGTTTCGTGTTTTTATTCGGCCTACCCTTTGTGTTTTCTTTGTAATCATATTATATACGATTTTATATAGGTAGACATATTGCTCATGATTTTTGTGTAATGGACTCTTATAAACCCAAACATGAACTAAAATAAATATATAATATTTCGTTTATTGCTTGAAACATTTTTGTGAATATCTTACTATTTCGACGAACAAAAATATACTACTAACAAATTGTTGCTTTTAGGCGTTTACGCGTCGAGAACTTTATTTGAGATTATTGTATTTTTTTCTATGTGTTAAATTTATGTTCTTTGGGATAGTTTTTCTACATATTTGACGTAATATTTATTATTTGGGACTGTGACTATGACGGGAATGATGTTTAGTTGAGTACAGTATATAATTTCCATCAGAATAGGTGTTTATATGCCAGTGGATCTGTTAATCGGATATGCGATATACTTATCTTGTCGACAAGAACTATGATGGGTACGTGATTCTTCGATTGAGATTGCAATTATGCGTGCGTGATCATTGCAATGCAGCATGTTGAAATTCAAGCAATTTTTGACAGGTATTGTATTATTTAGTTAGACAGTGCTACCCGATCGATTTTTTAGACCATTCAAATTCCTGTGCAAATATTTTCCACGATTTCCTTAATGCAAATTTTTAAAATAAATTTTATATATATTCAAATGCGAGCAATAGTGTAGCAATCTTATATTATAATACTGGTACAATGGTAGTACAGCTAAATAATGATAAAGATAGTTTGTCAGTTTGTGTTTATTCAATAATAAATCAATAAAGCCAAATTTACTCTAAGCACAATTTTATTTTTACTAAAACACACAGAACCAAAACATAGCATATAACATACCGAACAAAAATAAAAAGAAAAAAAACCCTCGATAATCCTGTTTTTCGATGAGCTAAGCTTTCTAAAACTGAGGCCGATTTGCAATTGAAAATGCGCTCTGTGTACATCCTATCTGTTTGAAAAGAAAAGCAAATTCAGATAAAACAAAAAAATATGTAAATACAAAATCATATGTGGGTTAAATTAAGTATTTCCTAACTGATCTAAATCGTAATAGTCTATACACACACTAATATTGATGATGATCATGACCTGAATACATTTCTGGGTTTGTATATATAACATGTATGTATTTACAAAAAGAAGTATAAAAGTACTCTATCCGTACAAACTCTGCTTAATTGGAAGCTAGATGGTGCTGTGTGTCAGATGTCCTAAATATTATTACCTATACTAATATTATAAAGAAGTAAAGTTTGTGTGTTTGTATATTTGTTAAATTGTAAGGGGTAATCTCGGGATCTACTAAACCGATTTTAAAAATTCTTTCACCAATAGAAAGCCACATTATTGCTGAGTGTCATAGGTTATATAAAAAACCGAAAAATAAAAAGGCTTTTACGTGGTAGTCGGTTTTGCAAAGTGAATCGGAGAAATTTCAACGGAAGGCCAAAGCAGCGGACGGCGCGCGATGGCTTCGGGCTTAATTCGGTTCGCGTTCGTGCTCGCTTCGGGAGAAGGAGACGTGGCCTTTTACATCTGAGAGGTAGGTACCCACGCGGCTCAGTCGCGTGGTCGGCTCCTTACGCTGCGGACGTCTCCGAAATTGAATTTTTCGAAATATAATTAGTACACTTTCGACATTACTTAAATAAAAGGTTCTTATCAGAACTACTTTCTATCTTATTCTAGGCAGTTAGAAATTACAACATAACACTCTGTACTAAAAAACGATTATTAACATTATGCCCAACGAAGTGGGCACGGGGTCACTAGTTATTATATATTATATCCAGATTAGCAGAGGTAATTAAACGTTCACATTTTGCAATTGTTTCATAATTTCAATAGCACTTACGTTACATGGGGTATTCCTTTTATATATATATATAACCTGGCGCTTGAGATGGGAAGATTAAGAGATTAATATTGAAAGGGAAGGTAGACAAGCGGTCGGAGTAGGCTCTAGCAACTCATGGTCATACGAGTACAACAACTGTAACTCGGCATAAATTAATGCTGGAAAATCCGAGCGCATATAATAATTCCTTCTAGGACAAATTACACAATGCCATTCAAACTCGAACTAAGCAACAGCTTGTGTCATAGTTTCTAACACACAGGTTGTTATCATCTTAGCACTTTTCCCGGTTGCTTCCAAAGCACACTTACAGATAATGACCGGCACAAATTCGGCTTATTTAAGCTTTATTATATTATATTTAATATTATTATAAGCATCTGGTTAATGCAATAAACATATTTACAGTTAGTTCTAAGCGAGACTCAATACCGAGAAAGTCTTTTGGTGCCCAAGTCCCAATATTTATAGCCTTTGCACTGTCTTCACCCGTCACTTCTGTGGAAGTCTAATTTAGTAACATATTTAACCCTTACTTGAAACGTAAACCAATTCATGTACGGATTCTAAGAGGATTAGTTGAAGAGATTATCGAAAATATAAAAAATGAATAAATGTGCAGTTAAAAAATATTATGGGTGTTGTTAATTTAACTTAAGTTAATGAAAATGGTATCGTCTTAAAAACATATGTTAAATTTAGGTTATATCATATGCGTAGAGTAAAGCGACATCTTATATTTTATTCTAAATTTGAGGCGACGTCCTTGATAAACATTAGAAGCGCTGCGCCGGCATTCATTTACCTGTCATCCTCATGGCTACTTCTTAAGACTTGAAAGTATTATTATGTTGTCAAAATGATACGACGTAGCTTTACAGCTGAAAGGGTTTTGTCGGGTTTGGTTTCTCTTCCTATTTACATATTTCAAATCTATCTGTTTAGATTTATCATCATCATGGGGTGCCATCTTCAAAGTGAAGTTTGAAGGTCAGCAGACGCTATCCCTCGCGATCATGAGCGGCCTCTTTCAATTGGTGATATTTTTCTAGTTCAGTCCAAGCCCTGATGTCATCTATCCACTTCCTTCTTGGTCGACTTGGTGTTATCCTGCGAGGTATTTTTCCCTCTAAAATAAGCCTCAGGAATTCATGTTGAGTGCCCCTTTGTATGTGTCCAAAAAAGACCACTTTCCTACTTACTATATTAGACATCAGTTCCCTCTTGCACTTGGCTCGCTCCAGCACTTTGATGTTGAATGTAAAGCTAGTCCACAGTATTTTGAACATTCTTCGCAATAACCACATCTCGAAGGCATGAGTTCGGTAAATAATGTCTTTCCTTAGGACCCACGTCTCACGCCCATAAAGCAGTGTGGACCAAATATAGCATTTCATGACATGGTACCTCAAGGGAAATGGGATTTTTGGATCGCATAGAACCTTGGACATTTTAAAGAAAGCGGTCTTAGCTTGGATTTATACAAAGTTGATATTAAAATAATAAGAAAACTTCATCAATTTTAGTTCCATAGTTTAAATTAAACTTAAAATCTTACTGAAACACGTTATGAGCAAACAAGAGTTCAATAAAGGTGTCTCAAAAGTCTGTAGGAAACGAGTCCTCTTATTAAAGATGGATGCCAATTTTAAGTCCGGATATTGGAATTTCGTGCCGGCAGTCACAGAGAAATCAGTGAAGTATGTAAAGAATCCCCAGTGAGTAATAACTGAGTGAGGGTTGATTAATGAACGTCGTCCTGGGAAGTGTCAAAATGTTTGTGTCCCTTTGCCGCTCCGACACTCCTTCCTTTGTATCATGACGTTTATGGTCACTAAGCTGGTATTCATTCGTTGGCGTTCCATATTTTACAGACTTGCAATATTCGAATCTACACGTTCAATGTTAAATCTATTTTCTCTGTAATAGTGATTAATTAAACACTCACATTATTTGTACCACTTTTATTTTCACATATAAGAACACTTAACATGACAAAGGTTCGGTATACCTTTATAGATCGATGGCGATACCAAGACACCGATTTTTAATTTTGCAATTAGCGCTTTATATATAATAAACCGACCAAAAAATAAGCCATTAATTACTTCACGATCCAATTAAAAACTTTAGATATTAAAGTTTGTATTTATAGGCTTTCACCCGCCTTAACTTCGATACGAACAGTTCATTAATTACTTCCCATTGATGTTATTTTTATACGAATTTTGGTAAACGAATTAAGTATCAATGATCGTGCGTCGTGTCAAATTAGACTTCATAAAATTTTGTTCTGATTAATATTCTTGACTTGTATGTGAGCGTAGACAAAAAATGGTATACGTGACTGAAATAGTGTGTTACATAATGATAATTGTGCTTGCTTTTACCTTCACTTAAGTCTGGGACAAGCTTTAAATGTAACCTAAAATAAAACCTTAATTAATGCTACTTTAGATTTTATTTTTAAATAAAATTACTAAAGTCGTAATCTGAGACCCCAGATATTTTAATAATTATAATTTTTAAGATTAGCGTAGCATTTGTGAGGGTAGTCCTATTTTACGTGGACAGGTAATTGGATTAAGAAATAACATTATTTATTAACCATTTATGACTCCACTCCCTTTGGTTATAAAATCTTGAAATATTGTACATAAAAATATGTTACATATTTTACGACCGAAAGAATTATAAAACACATTTTCTGAAATTTTTTTTCTTAACAATTATACTGCCAAAAAGGAGAACTAAAGTGGCAAAATCATTGCCATTTAAAATAAGTATTAATTTTCTATGTCCATAATTGTTTTATTGATATGTCTGTCACCGATAAACTGGTACGCACATCTGTAACATAGGCTATGATATATTTACCCTAGCGAGGTGGGCCCCGACCTATCGGACGCCCAATTTGGGTTCCGAGAGGGGCGTTTGACGGTCGATGCCGTGATGCGCCTTAGGGCCGTCACCGAAGAGGCGGTGGGCTGTGGCGGCGTGGTGTTGGCGGTGTCGTTGGACATCGCCAACGCCTTTAATAGTCTGCCATTCAGCTGCATCAGGGAAGCACTCCACTATCATGGGGTGCCAGAGTACCTGAGGCGGCTGGTGGCAGACTATCTAGAGGAGCGTACCGTCGTGTACGAGGACCGAGATGGCGTCTTGAGACGGCGACCCATGTCGTGCGGCGTTCTGCAGGGGTCTGTCCTTGGACCACTCCTGTGGAACGTGGGGTACGACTGGGTCCTTCGAAGTCGTCTTCCCCCGGGCTGGGCGTAATTTGTTACGCCGATGACACATTGGCCACGGCCCGGGGGGCGAATTTCCAAGAGGCGGCGTGCCTGGCCACCAGGGGTGTCTCTCTGGTGGTTGGGCGCATTGAGGCGCTGAGCTTGCGGGTGGCCCTGGATAAGACGGAGGCCCTGTTGTTTCATGGGCCCCGTCGTGGTCCACCCCCCGGCGCCTCCATCGAAGTCAACTCGGTCCTCGTACCGGTTCGGGCCCAGATGAGGTATCTGGGCCTGATCCTCGACGGTAGGTGGCTCTTCGCATCCTTCTGCGAAGACGTAATTTCGCAGAAGGAGGCGGCGGAGAAGGCCCGAGAGGACGACGTTCACTCGGACCCGATCCGCCGCCGGCGAACCGGGCGGCGGAGGCGCGCATACCAGCGCCTCATGCCGCCCTGAGTGTGGCCGCGGATGGACGGGACGGGTTTTCCCCTCCATCCGCAATACAGGCCAACCGCGAGGAAGCGACGTACGCGTGTGCCGTGCTTCGCCTAAATTGAGATTTGAACAGCAGACGGTGCCCGCTTCAGTGCGGGCAGGCGCTGGGAGGGGTCCGGTCGTGTTAATATCAGCAGTTCCCGGACCCCTCCCTTCTCAGGCGCAGAGTTGGCACACCGTGTGGTTTTAGTCGGTTCGATTCCGACACACCGCCTCGCCGCAAAAAAAAAAGGCTATGATATATTTGCAGTAAAAATCCCTTGCAAGGTCGGGGCGGGTTGCTAGTTAATTTATTATATTATCTAACGTCAAATCTAAACTTTGAAGACAAGGTGCAAACTGTATTTAAAGCTCTTTAAATTAGCTGCAGTGACGGAGTGTATTAAAGTTACAAATGTTTAAGTTTCTAACATGTACTGAACTAATTGAAATTTTCGACTTACGTTTTACTAAGATTCAGAAACTAATAATTATATAAACCTATTAATAAAATACCTGACAGGAAGACACCAGGTCGACCAAGAAAGAAGTGGATAGATGAGATCAGGGCCTGGACTGGACAAGAAAAGTATCACCAATTGAAAGAGGCCGCTCATGCTCGCGAGGGATATCGTCTGCTGACCTTCAAACTTCATTTTAAAGATGGCACACCATGATGATGATGATCAATATATGATTAAATTGTAAACGTGCCTTAATATGTCAAAATATTGGTAGTCATAAGAATATAAATAAAAAACAAATATTTCAGACATCTAACACACAACGCCATCTAGCCCCAAGCTGCGCAGAGCTTGTATTATGGGTACTATACAACTGATATAAATACATATATACTTTATTTTGTAAATACATACATATTATACATTAAAACACCCAGGCTCCGAAACAAGTATTTGCGGGTCATACAGGTTTTAGTCCGGCCCGGGAATCGAACCCGAGACATCAAACACAGCGGTCGCATACACTACCACTGCGCGACCGAGGCAGTTGGTAAAGATAATATCCACGACTTATACGTATATACAATACCAGAGACAAGCTTTTCCAGTCCTATAATATTAATTGTGACAATACACGTGTAAATGTATAAAGTGTAAAGAAATGTAATGAGATGTCTTCGATATATACCATCGATATTACTCGTAATAAACTTGAAATCGGTTGACGTGAAACCATATTGATTTCGTGTGCTTAATCTCTCGCCTTCTCAAACTTAACTCACAACTTTGGTTTATAACCAATAACTAAATAGCATTTCAAATTCGTTTAAAGAATGATTTTATCACAAGTAACAAATAAGTCACCTGAGAAATGTCAATATAATAAAGTTGTAGCGAAAAGTGGTATATATTTAATATTGATAGTTAATCCAACACTAAAAGTTTATTGGTTGAAATAGATTAGTCTGGTTTGCAGATTTTCCGTGCCAGCATCTAGAGCTGAATTCACATTGGTCTTGTTGCCTGATCATTCTAATCAATTCTACTTAATCGATTCTTAATGAACAATGCAGTGCTAGCATTACCTCGATTCCCTTGAGATTGAATACCCCTCTGTATAAAGGTGAAAAGAATAATGATTGTAAGTAAATTTTATTTCATTGTTGTACTATAAAGTTAACCACCCTTTTAATTCGTTAAGTTGTAAATCTGCTAAGAAGACGGGTATTTAATAAATAATTCCTTACTTTTCTTTAACCCTGGCTCAGTAAAAGTAGGTCAAGGTGCATAACAAATTCCCCACGTAACGGCTCCCAGAGTTTGCAAACAAGAAAAGCTTTTTTCCAAATGTAACGCTTTTTGCTTGCGTACTAAAATTGTACATTTCATTGTAGATTTTGAATACAAATTAATATAAGTTTGCGAGATTCCAACATTTACAGTGGAATCCAAATTAATATGAGTTTCTGAGATTCAAAGGTACACCGCCTCGCGTTATGTAATGGAACGTCTCGTGATATTGTAGTTGATGTGTGTAATTTCACTTGACGTAGTTAGGTTTATAAAATATCCTTTTCGGGGAAGAGAATAATGTTTTTTATGAGAGACATATTGGATTGTAAAAAAGGTTTTAGTTATTTTTAAATTTAAGACTGACTTGAATATGTCACAAAATATCTTCTTAATTACGGTGTCGATGTTTTCTGTTTTATTTTTATGACCAATTTATTTTTTAATGCGTGTTTTTGTTTATCTTCAACCGTTTAAGCAGCGCACACAATGAAAGCTCTCAAAAGAAACAATTTTTTCCCCCGTTTACCCCCGTCTGATTGAATTTAATATTTAAAATACGTCATTGTTTTTCAATAATTGCTATCGCTTATAACGTTTCGAAACTTGTAGAACGTCTTAAATAGCACATATTAACGAAATATAATATGTTACCTGTAAACATACAATTTATCACCGACTATCGAGAAAGGAGTCTTGATGTCGGTCGGTCTAACCTTAATAAAAAATGATCGAACGTCGATAACAGTGACACCTGTCACAGAAACCTCAAAATTCGACAATGGAGGCCTTTCTGTCACGTTTTGTCAAAAGATAGTAAATACCAAGTTGTTTGTGGAAATTATACAACTCATAGATATTTTTTCTTAAAACCGCATGTTAGGAAGGAAGAAAATTGTAAAGAAAAATTTTCTGAAATATTCTTGAATGATAGTAAAATATTATTTTACTGTTTTTGATACTTACGTACGCAAGTAGTAATTTGCGTATGTAAGTATTAATTCCATATTCAAGAAGAAATATATAGGCATATAAATGCGTGCCCAAAATTTTTTTAACAATGTGTTATTGTTTAAGAAATGACTTAATTCGATAGGGTTCACCAAGGGCAATGGCAAAAAAAAAATTACATTAAATTTTTATAATTAAAAATATTTATTATGTTTCATTTTAGAAATACATGCGTGTATTGGGATTAATCATCATCATAAGCCGATCGCAGTCCACTGTTGGACATATGCCTCTCCAATTGTACTTTTAATTGCAATTTATAGTAAGGTAAGTATGTCGGTTATCGCAGTAAATAGTAGCCTATGGCCTTCCTCAAGAATCAAAGGATCTCCATTGTTTATTTCATCCATATTGGCTAAGCTGCTTAGCCGTGAATGCTTAACAAACAAACAGACGGACAGACAGAGTTAGTTTCGAATTTTCAATTTTCCAATATAAACTTTGTTACTTAACTGTCCCGTTAACATTTGTCCTATACAAAAATGGTAATGACCCTTGTCGTGTCAGAACTGTTTACTTGTCATTGCTTGACATTATAATAATGCAAGGAAATACAAAGAATCAAAATTATCTTAAATTTCGCACGTATTATTTTATCTTACAAAAAAGCCATTCATATTTCTAAGGTTACCTACAGTAAAATTACATACGTCCTCAACAGAAACATTGCTTTTAAATATGAATAAATATATATTTCTTAAAGTGATCGGATAGTTCCTAGACTGGAATGTCAGTTGCAAATGGCGACCGACGTACATACTAATCATTTAGTCAATGGTATTTCGAACTTATAGAATATTGATTAGGAATTATACTGTGGTATTTCCCGAATTGGGTGATCGATGCCAGTATTGTATGTTATGTAGACCTACAAGAATAAAATATGAATCATTATGAAAATACTCGTATCTTAATAAATTGTTTATGTTACACTGGTACTACTAGTGTTGATGCCTGTTTCGATGTTATTAAAGTATCCTAAATGTATTTTCTTGCAATATCGCTCTCAACATTGCTTGCTGCTCAACAAAGGAAATTTGATACTAAAATTTCTAACGTGCAGCATCTTTATACGGTAGTTATAAAGTCACCTTCAACAAAGAAACATCGTTAGATATAGAATGATATATTGCCTGCCTTGTACCAGTTCATACGCCTTTAAGGATAACGCTTTAAATCTTGCTTAAGAGCAATCTCTTTGAAGTATACAAAGGAAACGATCTTTCACGTACCAACATCACGATTTCGAAAGGCCCTAAAAGAAATTCTTTTTCAAGTCAACATTATTTTGTAACTGAACTTTGAAATTACTTCTAATGCTTTTTTAACTAAAGGATTCTTATCGCCTACAAAGAAGTATGTAAATATTATAGATTATATATTTAAACTTATAGTTTATTAAAATAATTATCTCTCCAAATGTTATATATTTATAACTGTCGCTAGCAATATCACTTTATAGTATAAAACAAAGTCGCCTTTTCTGTCCCTATATCGCTATGTGCGCTTAAATCTTTAAAACTACGCAACGGATTTTGATGCGGTTTTTTCCAATAGATAGAGTGATTCAAGAGGAAGGTTTATATGTATAATACATGCATCATATACTAAGGCAACATTGCTAATTTTAGAGGTTTCTATTTTATGCCCGTGCAAAGTCGGAGCGGGCCGCTATGTTTTTATATACAACGTTCATAGTTTTTCTGTAGTGTATTTAATTTAGTATCAGCATTGCACCCGTGCGAAGCCGGGGCGGGTCGCTAGTTATTTATAAGAGTGAAATACGTCTACTTTGCCAAAGTGGGCATGTATATTGGGATCGTGCAAAGTGTGTGGTGGGGGTAAAAGAAACGATCGCAGCGCTTGCCGTGGCAGAAATGTACAACAATAGGGGCTTAGCGGAACTTGTCATTTGACAACTGCTTTAAAAATGGGATATTAATTTTGTTGTATTGTGAACTGCAAAATTAACTACAGAAATAGTTAGTATAAATTTTATGTTTTTCCTAAAGCGCTCTGGAAATTAGATCAAATATTATTATTATTGTTGCTAGACTGCTCTAATCATCAATTACGATAAAACCTTATTACTTTACATGTATGTCTTTATTTGTTACTAAATCACTTTTATTCTGAAACTTTAAATTCTGTTGGTGTTATGTCAGAGCTGCCACATACAGACGCTTATTGAAATGCGGCACAAAGCACTGCGTACGTGTCTCATAGTCACGACAGTTTAAGCTTGTTCTAGCGTACAACACACAGAGGGCTTATTCTCCATAATATGTACGGAAGTTGATTATGTGTTTAAGGAGAAAAGCTTATCAAATATCATTAAATTAGTAACTAAGAAAACGTATAAGATACATATGTACGAGTATATGACTATAAATTGCCGCACTAAGTCAAATGTTGTCTTCCCATCAGAAAGAACCGTACCCATGTATTCATCATCAGGGTTTCATTTATTTATGTTATTAAATGATATTTTTATTTGGTACCATATCTGTGTAATGGGATCGTAACGAAAGTTTTAATTAAACGTTTTATAGAGCTGTAAACTCTTTAATGGGAGTAATTTAGTGTTTTATGTCTGTGTCTGACGACTACAATCGGGACGAAATATATTTGGTATCATCTTTACGCTTCCACATCAAAGACAAAGAACATGAATATTTAAATATTAAAATAAAAAAGTAAAATTAAAATTCTATGTCAGTTCAGTTAGGTATATAAAATTATGTAGGTACGTACAAAGTTTTCAAATGTATTAAATTGTGAAAATCTCGTAGGTATATTTATTCCGATTGGAGCCTGGCTAAATTAATTCCCCAGGGTGTCGTTTTACAGAAAAGGTAAAAAATATATCGTGGAAATTAATTGTTCCTACAACTTAGGGCTCGAGACGCTTACGTTTATTACAAAACATTTGTCTGAACATTTACTAGTTCACAATGTAACAGTATTACTTTCATTTAGTCATTTAGTGAGATTTCCAACAAATTTTACTCGTAACTATCATGACAAATAAAATTACGTCAATATCAACATGACACGTAAATTAGTTAAAATTATTTAAATAATTTTCAATTTGGTACGTGAGTTCTATGTGAATTTCGTTGCGGTAAAATTTCAAAAGGAAATACAGAGAAAACTAATCAGAGATGAATAAAAACAAGGAAAATGATTAAAAACATTTCAGAAAACGGAAAATTGGTAAAACGACAAACTGTACATACCTAATATGGGTTTATTAGTCCTTTGCAAGCTATTTGTTCACTACACGAGGCCGCAATACTTCGAAATTTCTGTTTTAGTCATTTGAGTAAATCCCCTAGTGGTGACTCAAAAACTGTTGCAAAATACCAACTTGTGCTCAGCATTATTATTATTATTATTATTATTTTTTTTTTTATTATTGAATAGGGGTGCAAACGAGCAGACGCATCACCTGATGGTAAGCGATTATCGCCGCCCATGGACACCCGCAACACCAGAGGTGTCACAAGTGCGTTGCCGACCTTTGGGGGATGGGTAGAGGGAATGGGGGTAAGGGTTGGGGTATGGGCCTCCGGTATCCTCACTCACACGGTGAAACACAGCGCAAGCGCTATTTCACACCGGTTTACTGTGACTAAATATAATGATAATGATAAAAAAATAATATATGATCATATATTAATTTAACTGCCTCGGTGGCGCAGTGGTAGCTTACGAGACTGCTGTGCTTGAGGTCTCGGATTCGATTCCCGGGTCGACTGTTGAAAGACTGTTGTCGGACGTTTTAGAGTTTCAACCACACGCAACGATTACCAAAGATGAGTATGAGTGTGACTACTGACAAGTAGGATCGAGAGCTTGTATATAGACTTATCTGGCCAAGATTGTTAAATTTAAAATCTGGTAAACCTACGCGTTTACAAGTAATTCACAAACCTCTTTATCTACACAATATCTTGATGTTATCTTTGTTATAAAATAAATATTTCTTTAGGCAACTAATTTGTACGTCAACGAACACCATAGCGAATTGAACGTCGCTTCGACTATCCATTTCCTGCAGACGATTGCCACTTGCTAGCCAACAATCACATTAAACGTGCCACGTTTATGTTGTTGGAAGAATTGTATTTTCCTTGCTGCCACTTCAGTCCTAGGAAATGTCTCATCTTAAAACATTTTCTGGTTATGTTCTTCTTGTACTGAAGACGTTAATCGTTTATTCTCCTTTTTCAAGAATGACATTAGCAAGGCTCTTCGTTTATGATATTTGAAATAATACAAGTGTTACATCTGTCGTAACTGGCTTCAATATGCTTTGTCCCTATATTGTAATGAGAATATTAAAACAAACATCAAAGAAAAAGTTGAAGTTAGTTATTTCCATAGACGATGTAGTCTAAAAAGAGTACGAAAATATAATCTTATTGTGACTAAGTAATAAAGTCGACAACTTTATTTGGCAACAGAAATATTCTTATTTCTGTGTCTATATAAGCAAAAGAAATCACGATAGTTGTGCTGCCAAGTGGCTAACTTATCTGTACACTACCAGTAACAGATTAGCAGTCCGAAAATAATAGCTTGAATTATTTCCGTGTATATATTGCTATTTGTTCACAATTAATTGACCCCAGTAGAATAATAATCCATCATTGAAAATAAGTCAACACATTACTGTAATGAGAGATTATCAGGTTATAAATTCAACGTAAGTTCGAGTTCCACAAAACTATAAATTTATCAATAATGTCATGTCTATTACATTGATGATTCGCTCTAACGTTCGGTCATAAATCCGCTTTTCATCGGAATAGAACAGAAATCCGATTGCGTCAATGACAAAGGTTGCCTTTACATTTCAATATTGAGGATTAAACATGTGTGGTTTTGTCCTCGTGTGCAATTAGATAATTGTTTAATTTGTATTAGTAGATACTGCATATATAAGTGATTATAAATGATTCATGCAAATTGTGTAAGCCTTTAATCTTCTTAACGGTTTGCTGTTTCTATCTTATCGGTAACTTGCAAATTGTTTATGCTGTATCAGAAAATAAAAAGACACATGGTTTTCTAATATTTTACACAAACTCCAATTCTATGGAATTACTTTTAAAAACAGGGCGATAAAACGGACTACAGAAACGTAAATTATTAAATTCCGAAATTAAGTAATAGAAATTATTTAAAAATATTGATTACTAATAATAAAGTTTTTGGCTAATGTTGTTGGGGATGATGTATGTGTGATGATTATATTGATATATTTAAATCTGTTTAGGTATTTAGAAGTTATAGTGAAATAAAAAATCTTATGAATATAAATAAACTTTAGAAACAATACTGTGTGCTTTTATTGCACTTTTTTAAATAACGCATTATGACGCTTCAATGTCAATCAATGACAACACCCAAGTCACAAAAAAAACATAGTTCGTGAAAAAAGCGTAAGTTTTATTTTGTCACAAAACCTAGTAAAGTAGTAAATTTGAAGCTTGAGGCTTGACTATATTGAAAACTAAAATTTGATACTTGATACTAGACAATGAATTATTCGGTTTCATTCTGCAACTATGGCTTATCGTGAAAATTTTATCGTTTCTTTTAATATTCATATTAATTGTGCTTTATCGTTTATTGAAACTTACCTATAATTTATTTATATTTATTTTAGAAAAATCTGTGGTGTTTCTTGCCCGTGCTTCGGAGGGCACGTTAAGCCGTCGGTCCCGGTTGTCATGAACAGCTATGGCAATCGTTATTGGGAAGTCAGTGCCCTCAAATATACTGACAACTAGTTCAACCTTCGAATTCAGTTCGCCCTCAGGGTTGCGGAGGTCAGATGCCAGTCGCTCTGTGTAAAAACTGATATTCAGGTAAAATCGGTTGAACTGGTAGCCGATCCCAAATAATATTGGGAATAATAAAGGCTAGGAAGATGATGATTTTAGAAAAATCTAGAATATTAGTCAACCATCTAAAAGATTCTTATTGTTATTGTAAGCACAGGCGTTATAATATTTTTCGTTATTACTTGTTATTCGGTCAAAACAAAGGACTGTTTATCTTGCTACTCAATGTTAAAACAGATAACGAAACAAAGCCCTACTCATTTTTTACTCAAGTTGAAATACAAGAGTGACGTGGGTGACCCCAAACATGATCCTATCTGCAGTTATCTTAGGAGAAGCGGATCACCAACAGAATTTTAATGTGTTGAGGTTACGGAGTAATCTCTGAATAGTAGTGCACATAAATGTTACATGAATAGTTACCATACAGATAGATTTGAAAAAAAAAAAATATTTTTATTTATAATTTACAAATTTTATTACAAAAAAAACTTCATCTTACACACACAATATTGCATTAGTTCGGTGTTTAATCAAAGAAGTTTGATTATCTGAAATAAATACGCACTTTTACGGATGTGTGATTACTATAAATGTTATGTACTATAACTTGTGTATCTATATTTCCAAAAGCAATCTCTTCCAGGCAATTTTAGAATGGACTGAAATTCCTTGACAAAAAATGGAAATTATCTAGTCAATTTCAATTGTGTACATCTTCCTGGCAAGTCGACTTGTCGGATATCAGTATCAATCATTCATTTTTTGCATATTTTTTGTTATAATATAAATTAATAGTTAACTTTTTTTAGCCTTTCTTGGTTCAGTGCCAATTTTTACAGCATCTTCAGTTCTCATTAGTGGCATGCCATCTGCCGCATGTAATAATCTCGCTGCTACCACTATGGAACATAAAAACGGCAGCCGAAGTTTCAGTTCCTTATGCAATTATTACTTGCCCACCGCTAGCAGCAACGTGTTTTAGTGAACAGTCCACATATAATAGGATAATATAATAGATACTAATAATAATCTACTATCACGACAATGATATTACTTCATCTCAGACCCACCTAATATACTAATTGCATTTAATCCTCATATTAAACTCGATATTGAAATGTATTAAAACTTAAAGTAAATATTTGCAATAAAATTAATGTACACACCGGTAGCTCGTTAGCCCCTCAGAGCTGCTATTGGAACAACAATCCTATTAGTACCCACGCTTTCTGCATCTGAATATTCAACAGGAAATTATTATTAAAAGTGCCCCTACTATTACGCTTCGTAAAATCTCTTCAAAGTGGATATATTCTATGGATTCGAAGTAACATTTAATGGGTAAGGAACTTTGATTATTTTTAAGACTATTTATTTTAACACATCGGTGCTAAAGAATTAGTCTACTTTATAAATCTTGTTTTCAAAGGCTTGTATCAGGTAATCACTCATTTGATATTGATTATTTATAGTTTTCCATTTCGCATTCGAAATATATTGTTCTCAATTCTATTTCAGAATATTTTACAGAACCCGACAGTGTCTACATTATAACTCCTGACATATTTCACTTGCCGAAAAATTTGCAGTGTCACAGTGAGAGAACAAAGGAAGTACACTCGCTTTCCATAGCAACTTCAGTTTTGTTACAACGTAGCACTACACGCTCTAGACGTAGCAGATCTACGGCACCATATTTTGGTAATACAATCGTTTACGATTAATAATATAGCAATCACCAACTATTATTCCTAGTTTTTTCTCCTTATTTTCGCTAATACTGTTTCGTTTTGAACTACAGTCAATATGCTTCAAAATAAGTATTTTTTTCTTTTAAAATGTTCTCTAGAGCGTATTGGATAATCGAAATAAAATATTAAGGCCCTGATTCACCGGTTACAGATAAGTTTCGTATAGCTTATCTCACAGATAATTTGACGTCGTTTCCATATAAATAGTGTCACATAAGCCTGTGAAAGTAGTTTTTTTGTGATTATTTTAATACTTTGTTAGCCGTCCAATTTTGAAAGTAAGGCAACAGAAAGTATACCAGTGTTTCGGCATAGACAAACACTTGTCCACGATAATATCTTCTGCTTAGTTGTTTGACCTCCATTAACATTAGCCATTAGTTCATTAGCAATACTTTGTTATTCTTAAAGTGACCTAATATTATACAAGATTCGGCACTTTTTCTAACAAAATAGTAATTATGTTCAAAAAATACGTTTCAATTTGTAACTCTGTCAACAAATACCTTTTTTTAGAAACACTAATTAAGATGGGGCTCTCTAAATAAAAAGGCCGATAATATAATAAATTGAACAAAAATAGAAGGGCAAACCTACACAATCAGTTAAGTTGTTCGAACCCACTTTCATTCCATTTCATTTACTATTTAGTGCGATCAATTAGCTTCACTTGCTTGTTTTGCGCGTCAATGTTTTGATTTTTGAGTTTTGAGGGTTTTTTCACTAGCCACTATGAGTGTCTTTTGGAATTACACACCACATATATTCCAAAGAGCATTCGTGTGAAGTAGACCGTGTAATGTCCTTTCGAGCAAAGGGATCCTTTCATCGGTAATGTTAGGAAAATGCGTAAATGCTAATCAGCACTATGTTTTTCTGGTTTCAAATGTGTTTTCGTATTGTACAGTCGACTATATGTGATGTGATACTGATTCATAATTTCAAAATTGACCAGTTGGATTTGAAAATTTACGATGCTATGTAAAACATTATAAATATTGAAATTCCTGTTGTGGTGTTTTATAGAAATTTGTATATTATTTGTATAAGTTTAATATTAGTATAATAATTGATGGTTTCCTTGATAAAATTAACTATACAAAACATTATAGCAAAATATTTAAAATTTAAAAGAATGTACTAACAAAAAAAAAGTTGTACTTAAATTAATTAATTTAAATAAGACTTAATTATAACGGCCTCGGTGGCGCAAATGGTAGCGTAAGAGACTACTGTGCTTGAGGTATCAGGTTCGATTCCCGGGACCAAATGTTTGTATGATCTGCAAATATTTGTTTCGGAGTTTGGATGTTTTCTATGTATAATATGTATGTATTTACCAAATATATATATATATATATATTTTTTTATTGAATAGTGGGCAAACGAGCAGACGTATCACCTGATGGTAAGCAATTACCGCCGCCCATGGACACCCGCAACACCAAAGGTGTCACAAGTGCGTTGCCGACCTTTGGAGTATGGGAAAGGGTATGGGGGAGGGGTTGGTGTATGGGCTTCCGGTATCCTCACTCACTCGGTGAAACACAGCGCAAACGCTATTTCACACCGGTTTTCTGTGAGGCCGTGGTATCACTCCGGTCGAGCCGACCCATTCATGCCGAAGCATAGCTCTCTCACGGTAGATGTTTAGTACCCATACTACAAACTTTGCTTAGTTTGGGACTAGATGGCGTTGTGTGTCCGAAATATATATTTATTTATTTAATGTTTTGTTACAAAAGTATTGAAATTGTTACTTTATTATTTCATCATCATCATCTATACTATTTAATTTAAACTAAATAGCATTTCTTAGTGAAACTAGAGTGTCACTATCATTATAATCTCTTGGACTAATGTTTGTGTTAAATCTTCCTTGCATATCTTAATTTGTACTTCTAAAATTCACCTAAACATGTAAACCCAGTGTTTCATTATACGTGGTATGTATGAAATTCACATTTCGCACTACTTGAGGTTACGAATACATTTTCATATTGCATTCTAAACTCAACGCGACCGCAAATATTACGTATCTGTGCAAATATTTATTCTAGTGATGCTGCTCACGAGTTTTACAGTTCAACTTATATTTGTTTTAAACCCAGTTTCATATGAGTTCGTCTTGCTCATGAGCTTTAACATAAAAGTAACTTATGTAGAAGGATGCCAATCTAGTGTATATATGTATGTATGTACGAATGCATATTTTTGCCATGCTAGGCGTTATTTTAGAGAAATGCTGTCACTTGATACGACAGTTACTTAGTTCTGAATTCCATATTCTTTTTGGCGTTTGGCGATCTTCAATATCTATTATAATATATTATACAAGACAAACAGTCGATTCATTGTAGTCGCTTTCTCATTAATTAAAGGATTAAATTAATGAAAAAATAGATGTGTGCGTGTACCTTGCATGTCGTCAATTTAATGGACCTTATACATAAATTGTTTATGAGAAGAGTTTAATGCCAGATATAAAATATATAATTGATTTTATCTGCCTTGCCTTCCCTTCAATACCCATTGTTAACTACGTTATCAAAATTGCAATTAACAGTATTATAATTCCAGATATTTTCACCATGTTTTATATAAGCGTGGTATATAGTTGAAATTAAATAAATAAAGTTTGATGAAGAAACTCAAGTAATAAGAGAGACTACTCGTGTAGAATGTCAACCATCCCTAAATTACACTACGTAAGCATTATTAAAATATTAACAAGTTTCTATATAAAGCGGCTATAATGCTCCGACCGGGATACAAAAGGTCAGGAGTTGCGATATAAAGATGTTCTATAAGGGTTCAACTTTGCTAATAGTTTGACATCAAACCATGGCGTTGAGTAGACATCACAGTTTATCCGTACTAATATTATAAATGTGAATGTAAGTTTGTTTGTTAAGCTTTCACGCGAAAACCACTTAACCGATTATCATGAAACTTTGTACACATATTCTTGGCGGTATTAGAAGTAACATACGATACTTTTTTATTAAATGCGAGCGAAATCCAGTTTGGGGATAAATTTAGCGGTTAGAAAATGTATACTTACTTGAACTTGGTATCCATATTTGCAAGTGTTACTTCTATTAAGTAATCTGCTTAAAGAAAGAAAGGATGAAAGTGAAACTGGAATACTGCAAGATAATATTGTGCTAATCTGCCTTTCCTACAACTGAAACAGTTCTAATGAAAACAGAAATCAATTCAGAACAGTAAAAAAATAAGTCTATCCAGCAAATCATTTCTAGCTTATTTTACTTTATGAAAACCAATACATTTCGAAGATCTCATCGTACCTATATACAAACAGGGTAAACCTCATTCGAATTTAACTCTGTTTTTTCTTCTTTGTCCTAGCCATTTCCCATTATTTGGGGTCGGCTCTCCTCGTTTTGCGGCGCCAGGACAATCTATCCTGGGTTGTCGAAACGTTTGTTTGGGCAAGCTCTAAGTCCTTGGCCACCGTGGACCACCAGGTGGCTAGTACCAGGTGGATACTACCTTGCCTAATATTTGGCAGCGCCAGGGCTTGTTTCACAACATGGCCTTCGGGACGTCTCATGATATGCCCGAACCATCCTAGGCGGCTTTCGCCGAGTTTTTCTGCTATGGGCGCGGTCTTCAAACTTCCTCTGATGTGCTCGTTTCGCACTTTATCGAGTCTAGTTACACCTGCTGCCCATCTTAGCATCTTCATCTCGTTTACGTGCATTTTCTGTTCGTGGGTTTTCTTTATAGCCCAGCATCCGGCACCGTATGTCATGGCTGGTCTGACTGCGGTTTTGTAGATCTTGCCTTTGGTTTTAATAGGCATTCTTGTATCACATGAAACCCCCGACAATTCGAATGTAACTCTGTTTCAGGTATATTAATTGTGAGATTGCAATAAGCAGTTATTACTATATACTTGATAAATTAGAATTAATTAAGTTTCAAAATGTTCAACTCAAACGTAACTTTCATATTCATTAGACATTTGCTTAGTACCGTGTATACGGCAATTTTGTGTGGGTAAGCAATAATAGCGCAGCGGTTTCAATACTCACCTAGCCAAATACCACACTGTCTGGAATGGTCTGAGTATGATGGAACACGATAATGGTCTGGGAGATTTACGGCGACTGCCTCGTTGGTCTAGTGGTTAGCGTAAGCGACTGCAAATCAAGAAGTCTCGGGTTCGATTCCCGGATCTTCTTACAAGAAATCATTAATCGCAGCCCGGAGTATGGAAGATGGCAGTGTTTCCCGACCGTGCCTCGGAGAGCACGTTAAGCCGTCGGTCCCGGTTGTCATGAACGTCTATGGCTATCGTTATTAGAAAGTCAGTGCCCTTGGACAACTTGTTCAGCCTTCGAATTCAGTTCACCGTCATGGTCACGGAGGTCAGACACCAGTCGCTCTGTGTAAAAACTGATATTCAAGTACAACCGGTTGAACTAGTAGCCGACCCCAAATAATATTGGGAATAATAAAGGCTAGGAAGATGATGATTTACTTATACAATATTTTTTCTAAACCTGTTGTCAACAACAACAGCTATTCTTTACAATAATTTTCTACAACTAGAAACTGTTGAACCGATGATTATTTTGCTATATTTCTAAAATAAAATATGTATAACAAAAAACACATTTAAAAAAGTTAATTATTCTTAGTTAGTGTCAATTAAAAACCTACGTAGTTTATGTTATTTTAATTAAAATTTAAATTAAATACATCAATAAAAAAAGCCCACTCGATGACGGTGTCTCAGCATATCTGAATGTAACGCCCACACCTTTACCGTATCAGTTTTTATAGGGATTAAATATACAAATGTTGAATAGAATGTAAAAATCATTTTTCTTTTGAAGAGGTGAATAAAAGAGTGAATAAAATTCGGTTTACTCCATTCTTTTGTGTGAATAAGGCTGTAAAATATAAATCTCACTTTGAATGTGCTATTTTCCTGCGAAACAGAAAATCTATACAAGCATGAAATACGCTATGGAAACACAGGACAATAGACAGACATAGAACTGGCCTGAATTTAAAAGTTATGTGTAACCTTTGACGTAGCCACTAAGCATGAGGATTACGTTTCAACAGCCACAGATCATTAGCGAGACTTTTTGCTTGACAGCCTGCTGGAAACATGTACGACGTCGTCGCTTTTCTTACATAAGAACATGATAAATCACGATGCTAGCGAGTTAGCTTGCCAAGAAATTCCTGTTGTACTTAGACAAATAAGATTATGGTATTATAATAAGTACCTACTATACGTAATCGTAAAAACAAAAACTAGAGACATCTGTTTCTGTGCAGCCTGAAAATAATCAATATTATTCCACTACTCAGAATAAGAGCTCTTAAGAAGGTATAAATTATAATTTGAATGTAATAAAAAATAAGAAAGAATATTTTTTTAATTTACACGGTTTTTTTTAAAATAATGTACTACCTAACGTTCGGCGGCGTAAACACAGGCCCAACGATTAAATTTTTTTGTCTAATCAATGCCTTAGATTGATGAAGGAGAGGGGTGTGAGGACTGAAACTTGAGACCTACCGAATAATTTTTTAGCTTTTAGTACATTATATTTAATAAAACAAATTAAATTTAAAAAATACATATTTTTTTTATTTACAAATTTTGGAAATGATTATTGATGTTACGTTCATCACGCCCTTTCATTTAATACCCATATCGTAGTGGTAGTCGTGTCGAAATTTGTAAACCGAGGCTTCTTGGATGTACAATGAAACAGAATTTATTTAATTGTATTGTCACCAGAACCAAATTTCAGATCAATCTGTCAACAGAAATAATAAATAAATAAATATTCCGGACATCTAATACACAAGGCCATCTAGTCCCAAGCTAAGCAGAGCTTGTGTTATGGGTCCTAGACAACTGATATAAATACTTATATACTTTTTTTTTGTAAATACATACATATTAAACATAGAAAACACCCAAACTCCGAAACAAATATTTGCAGACCATACAAACATACAAGCTTAGCAGTCGCATACGATACCACTACGCCACCGAGGCAGTTAGTTCAAAGAAAGGGGGCCAAATTTCAATTAATAGAATGGACCCTAACAAACAAACAGGGCAAGCTAAATAAAACCGTTTAAAAAATATAAAGGTTTTGAGAAACTGATGTTTTATCTTACATAGTCTAAGAATTTTAGTTAACCGTAATTACGAGTATGTTATGTCGCGTTGTTATTATCACGATGATATACTTATATAACCAATTGGCTGGCGTGTGCAATATTAGCCGATTATAATTGAAAAGAAACGTAGACGAAGTTGTGAGGGTCAGCTAGTAGGTATTCTCTGTAATACGAGGTATAAGACTCATTAACTCTCATAATGAGTTAAAGTTTATGTAAGCACGCCTCTATAATGCAAGAAACTTGTTTCAAAGAACCTGCATATTTAGACTTCATTATAACTAAACAAAGTCCCTTAGAATATTTGCTAGATTTTACCTCTTCTTGAAAATAACATGCAAGTTAAATTAGTTATTCTGGTCACGAAATTTACTTTTTCTAGTTACCTAAGAGGATTTATGAAGCTTAGGAACTATGAAACCTAACTAGGGTACGAAAAACTTTCTAAGTAATAAATTTAAGATTCGTGTTTTATAAGAACTTTAAAGTTATGAGATTGCGGGTAAGGCATAGGCACACATAAGGCAAAGGTAATTGTTACTACAATTTGGATACGAAATACCAATACCTAATGATCAGCTACCTGGATTTTTTAATATGCTGTTCCGAGCATACAGCAGCATACATCCCCAAACTGGAAGAGTGCGAGTTGGGGACTGTTATGTATAACGTTATCTTGCCATTGGATATTTTAAGCTGCCCAAAGGCGGCCTCTAAATAAGCTTCCCGAATGTGTAAATGCAAAGTAAACTTATTAATGTCTTGTCTTGATATTCGTTTTCGTATTTAAATGTATTTTAAGTCTGAAATCGTCGTCTTTAGAAGACCTTGCCAAAAGTTTGTATACAATATGATCAATGACTTCGGAAGGCATAGAAGACAAACATGTAATCACATTTAAGAAATGCGTTAATAAATATATTTATATTTGAACTAGCTTTTCCACGACTCCGGCTGCATTTAATGTTGGTCATTATCCGAGAGATAATTATAAAGAGTAGCCTATGTCCAAGTCAAGATTCAAAGTATCCCATGCCAAATTTCATTGAAATCGCTGAAGTAGTTTAACTGTGAAAACTTAACAAGATAGAGTTACTTTAACATTTATAATATAAGGATTACTTGACAAGGTGTTCACGAAGTTTTTAATTGCGCTTATTCTCGTTCGCTAGTTATAGGTAGGTACTTTTATGTCATGTAACATATGCGATAAACATGAAAATATTTTTGTGTAAACATCTAGGTAGCGTTCGTGTAGTATTTTATGAAAAATAAATAACGCTCTTCTTCTTTCACACACGCGTACCTTAAATCTCCTTGGATAAAATAAATATTCGTAGAAACATCTCATTAAAAATAAGTCTTAGTTCTACAAAAATACATCAAAATAAATTGCTTTGATACTCACGACGAATACGGTTTGTATAGAGATATAAAACTTTTTACGTATAGAAGGTATCTAATATTAAATCTTCCCGAATGCCGGAACGCGATAGGGGCATATCATGTTTACCTGCCTTCTTTTAAAACTACACATGTTCTTTTAAAAATATTGTCTGTAGAAATTATAAATACACACTTAACTAACTTTAGATCCTACATTAATAGGATCTTAGATCTTATAGCATTACAACTAATACTGTAAAAACTAATATATTATTTAACAATAGTTTGATTTTCATTCTTCAAAAGTAACAAACCCTTTTGGTATCACTTCAACGTCCATTTGTAAAAAGTGTTTACGGTACTCGTACGCTAATCATACCTGCACTGTTCCAGTTTATTTTTGCACATGTACATTACATAATACATGCAATTCCTTGTTATATAGCTCCTATTCCGTTCCTATCCAAAGATTGCCTTTCAATTGAATTAAATAAATTGAATTCACTATTTAACCACGGCAGACTGAACCAATTTAAAGCAATTTGTACATAACCTGATTACATAATTCCGTATTTAGATATAGAATATACCATCTCAACATAGTTTGCATACATTTTTTTACCTTGGCAATTATGTTTTTTATAAAAAGGTACTTAAATATAATTCCTAAATGTTTTGCGCTGGATACATCTAGTTATAGGATCTACTATTATAACGTAACAAGAAATTCGAAAGGCGGCTTTCGTCGCCATTCCTGAGGCAACACGTTGTTATCCTTTTTATCCAATATTATTAGATGTGTACCTGACTTTTCTATAAAACGCCTTATTGGACTGATGAAGGGTCTGTCCTGTTAGATTACATTCCATCACATTTTTCGTACGAACTCCGCTAACAATAAGAATGTTTATTACATTTTGGTTGTATATAGATATAGTTATATCAACTAAATGTTGACAAAATGTGAGGCTCAACTATTCAAGGTTAACAGTCCGTTATTGATACATTTACCATCCTAATATGTTATGAAACATAACTGAACTGAACTTTTTCCATTTGAGAATAATCTTTATTCGATAAAATGAAAAATAAGTTTTAGGTATTTACAAGAAAGGAACATTTTTAAGTCCATTAATAATGTCGATGAGGATGTCGGTATCGAAACCTTTTTTATGGGCCCGCCAACGGGACTACTCTGCCTGATCGTAAGTATGACCAGAATCCAAAAGTGGTAGGCACCATACTTATTGCAAATGCAGAATGGTGACCCACACCATGGCGACATAGTGATGCTTCTGCATCATTTGGCCTCATGTCTTGCACTCATCAATGAAACGCGACAGCACGGATTCTGTCAATTTAAGTTACTTTTCTGTGTGAATTCAGCGTGGCATTACTACCTTTTGCTTTTAAGAATGCTTTTAGGTTAAAGTTATGTTGTTTCATCAAACATACAAGTTAGATTATACGCGCAATTTTATATAATAATTAATTAATTGCACAGATATTATAATTTATATTTAGTTTAAATACGAATGCACCCAATATAGTAAATATTTTTGAAATTAAATACATTGTATTTTTATGATACCTCAGCAGTATTCTCGACTTCTTTTAAATGATTGAAACATGAATTAGGTTTGCATGGAAACATACAGCGTACTTAAATGTTGTTACAAACTTTTGAAATATACAAGTGTAGCAGAAGTTCAATAGTTAAACAGTCGACTGATGAAACGACTATGTGGCTAACGAGAAAGGGAGACCACCCGAGCACCCAACCGTGAGGAACTAGGGACAACTAACTTCACTCTGCGGTTCTATTACTACTGAAACTTACATGCATATATAGCTAAATCAAATTTTATAGGGGATGTTAACTATGAACATTTTGTGAAATGTAATATACAAAATGTTTTCATGAAATATGAAGTGTCTTGAACGTTTGAGTTCTGCATGCGGCAAAATGTATTTGAACAGCTTTTTATCTCCAGAGTTTGAGTCTTTAGTTCTAGCGCACATTAAAACTTATTGTTGAATATAAGAGAGTGGACTATCATTGTTAAATACACAATGATAATAACTACCACTGCATATTGGAGTTCTATACCTAAAACCACAGATGGGGTCGTCTCGAAACGTCATTACTAAATTATTTAACCTTAACTTCTGGGGCCAGTGAAACCAATTTTAATTAAACTCACGGCCAAACCAACATTAACCGTTGAATTGTCATATTAAAACTTTACGTTATATACACAGGTACAGCCTATATTATTTTATACTGGTCTATTTAATGTCACGAACACATACGGTACGGCTATTTTAGCTAGTATTTAATATGTATAGATGGTTGCACCGGAGATTACACGTGATAAGAATATTAAGTGCGGGGGAACACTGTGCGATATTTTTCATACACAATGAGGTGGGCAAGTCGAAGTTCAACATTTGGCTATGTTACACGATCACGATACTAGGGATTATATCTGTATTTTTATTCGAAATTTTGTTTCGAATAATTGAATATAAATACTCTTTCTATTTAAATGTAAGCTCGATACCTTCTTAAAACATAAACAGTTTAAATGGTATTGTTTGAACAAGTGTGGGCAGGCTGCAAACCTCGTTATGGTTTACGTAAAGGAACAAGTAGGCTGCTCTAATATACCTCACTGTCTTTGTAATATTTTACAGAGCATTGCATTGCAGTGTCTGCTCCAGATGGACACTGCTAACGTAAGCTTTTTTTTTGTTAGGACACTAGAAGAAAGGCTCAAATCAAATGATCTAAGTAGGTAATACTATCAAAATCATTTTTTAAATGTAAATTATATTTTTATATGGATATTTAGTTTTGGACATTATCAAAACAATTTGCTTACAAAATGAGGTATTAGTAAATATACTGAATATAGAATCTGCATGTCAAATGTTGCTTAGCGTATGCTTTGTTCCCACACACAATTTCACTCTTACCTATGATCGACCACAAAGCGTCGTGACAAAAGCATTGTTAATATGAACTATGACACCGATTAGAATACTCACTGGCACTTATGTGAAGGGTCCGTTATTCTGAGAGGCAGGCAGCTTTACGTCCCAAGCGACATACATTCGCACATCAAGAACACGTATGGTCGCCCTTGCGTATTATTCATGAGTACCTAGTGAAGTGTAAGTGTTGGCAGTAAATTATTTCAAAGTAAATATTTTTACTTGACTATGGCAAAACACAAAGGGAGAATAACAGTTTATGTAAATATAATTAGTAATACTTAACTATTTTAGTTGATTGAGGTTTCATGCAATCGTGAATTATTTTTTTTTGTTAATTGTTTATTAAAATAATAGGAAAGTTATTTTATCGCTAAATGTAAAAAATAATGTACTCAATAAATATATTATTCGATACATTTACTTAAATATCACTGTTTCAGCACAAAGAAAATAAATTGGTCGTTATTTTCAAATAATAGTTCAGTCGTAGCCCTCGCTCAGCAGTAACGGTTGGGCAATATATACCCAAGTGTATTAACCAACTACCGGGTTTTTGGTATGATCACTTCCGTTGAGGAACTTCCGTTATGTATACTTTGTTCTCAGTGATGGCCGACCAGAGTAGAAATTCTAATTTTGTTAATATATTCGGTGTTAGATATAATTCATTGACGTCAAATTAGAAATGGCTGACATTTATCTTCTAATCTAATATATAAAATTCTCGTGTCACGGGGTGCGTAATCGAACTACTCCGAAACGGCTTGACCGATTTTGATGAATTTTTTTGTGCTTATCCGGTATCTATGAGAATCGGCCAACATCTATTTTTCATCCCCCTAAATGTTAGGGGTAGTACACCCCTAAAAATTTTTTTTATTTTTTAGACAAAATTTTTAATTTCTATTTTTTTATGATACAGCATTAGTAAATACATACAACCCTAAATTTTCAACCCTCTAAGATCAACCCCTATTTTTCCATCGCGATTTTTATTGACCCACCTCTACAACATATATTCCCTTTTATGGCAAAGCAACGTTTGCCGAGTCAGCTGGTAATATTATATAATTGTGTAGGCCTAATGTTTGTTTACACTTTTACTGTTTTAAAAATTTACAATCTTTTTTTTGGTAAACTATTCATATTATCGCTATTTAAATAGGCAATAAAATTTAAGAGGCAACGACACGAGTCGACAAATTTTATTATTTGCCTTCGTCAGATTTCATTAAAGTACCTATGTCTTTTCACTGCATTTAAAATTCGCCAGCATAGCCTAGCTTTTACCTACAGTAACATACTTATAACTATTTTATCCATTTGTTTTCCTATACATATGTAAATAAGAACTCATGTGAGGGTAAGATACACACACTATAAATGTCATAAATTGTTTACGAGTAAATTGCATGATAACATTCGAGATTCATATAAACCTAGTTTCAATGTACTCGACTGCTTACACATGACTACCTCGTTGGCGCAGTTGTTGCGTACGCGACTGCTGTGCATGATGTCTCGGGTTCGATTCCCTGGTCGCACCCAATGTTTGTATGATCTGCGGTTTTCTAAGTATAATATGTATGTATTTACGAAAAAACTATGTCTATGTATTTTTATCAGTTATTTTTGGAACTAGATGGGGTTATGTCTTAGATGTCCGTAATATTTTAAAAATATTTATTATTACTCTACGTATGTATTTTAGGAGTATGGTCAAAGTTCTTTCGCAGGTACTATTTGCTTTACCTACATATATCTATACATTCCCGCACACATATCACGCACGTAAAAGTAATCGCCACTACTCAGAGCTAAAATTTGATACTGCTTTGCATAATTTTACTCTGGGTAGTCGAGATAAAGTTCAGTAATAGACAGACAATTGTAGTAAATGTGCGCCCATAATTAGAGGGTTCTGGAAAACGTTCCCGGCATCAAAATTACAAAGGCTTTGGTGTGAAACTCGCATCTAGTATGAGACCACAAAGGTCGACGTACGTATATAGTGATTGCGAATGAGTTTTTACATGAATACTGTCGTCTTAGGGACGTAGTAGACTTAGTTGACATAAAAATTTAATGAGCTTACTCCCGTGAAGAAGTATGTTATTTGAAGATAAAAATTTATAAATACGACAGTAATTATTTTAATTCACTTAAAAATCCAAACTTTAAGTTAATAACATGATTCACTCATCAGCAGCTTTTATAAGTCCACTGCTGTACATAAGCCACTCCTAAACAAGGAGGTTTTCACTATTGCAACGTAATAATGTAGTGTTAAATTATCCACAATTTCAATGTAATTTAATTGTGCTCTGAAAATTATGCAATATATTGTTTATATATTATATGCAAATAAAATAATATTTATCTTGATTATCGTAATGCGTCAGTCGCAGTCCGACAAGAACTATATGTTTTATAAGTTCAAACAACGTTGTATTATCTGGTGTAAATTCTATTTAGAAATATAACACTTGCCAATCTCTAGAGAAATCTCAAAATTTTCGACTTTTTCTGCGATTAAACGTACAACTCCTTTGATATCTAAATATTATACAGATTAGATTTGAGGCACACAAATATTCCATTTCGTCAATTTTCGTCCATTGGTTTTTCTACCTAGCCTTTCGTCATCATTTTTCTGTTTGCAAGAAAGTTTTCGATTTGTGATACCCTGAATAAAAATAAGATAATGCCCTCATATTTCAATTTAGTCTTTCATTTCTTTATTGCTCACATATTTTAACTTCAGTAAAATACCTATTCTTAGGAATGGATATTCTGACAACGGATATCTTACCAAACTTTCTTCGTATTCAACTTCGCTATTCATTTATTTCAAAAGCCATGTAAGTTGAATAAAACAGACCTGTGTTATTGACTGTTAGATATTAGACTAATAGGAAATCTGCTCTACCTTCAGTGTAATTTGATATCTGAAGATACCCTTTCATGGATATGTTATGTGGATTTGTAGGGTGTATCAGTCCACGGACACTGACGTTATTAAAACGAATATAGTTAGGTAATTAAACTTCGTGTATTCATTCACACACTTAACAATTATTATAAACACGGTAGTTATACGGAAGAGTAGAAGTTTAGACACGCACAAAAGACAACAGACATATAATAATGGTATAGCAGAAATATATAGTTTACTAGCAATGAAAATAAGAATATACAATATATAAATTACTAGCTGAACCTCGCGGTGCTACCCGCGGTACGATGATAACTGCGGGCAACGCCGCGAGGCGAAGCTATATCTTAATAAATAGTAGCCTATGTGTTATTCTGATGTATAAGCTATATTGTGGTAAAGTTTCATTCAAATCCATTCAGTAGTTTTTACGTGAAAGAGTAACAAACATCCATACATACATACATCCATACTTACAAACTTTCGCCTTTATAATAGTAAGTAGGATGATAGCGTTAAGCGTCAAGCGAAATCTACTAGGGAGCTCAAGAGGAGAGTGCGTCGGGCGCGAGCAATGCACTGTCTGGTGGGAATAGACATAAACCGAAGCGCGCGCGTCGCCGAGTCGACCCGACGATTGCCGACGACCACACCTCCACCAGACAGCTGTACCCGCCACAGATTAATCAACCACTTATTCAGAAAATGTTTTATAATGTGGTGTATTAAAGAATTAGTTTTATTATACTGTTTGTTATTCATATATATAAAAATCAATTGCTGTTCATTTGTATTGCTAAAACTCGAGAACGGTTGGGCCGAATTAGCTGATTTTGTTTTGGAAATGTTTGTCGTAGTCCACGGAAGGTTTAAACGGTGAAAAATTCAAAGAACTTGAAAATTCAAATGTCACGTGTACGAATTAGCGGGCACAGCTAGTACTCGTATTAATAAGATTTAAATGTCCAAAATGTGTACGATGAAAGATGCACCATGTTTAAATCTGCATGTTTGATCCTATAAAAACACAGATAGATTTTTTTTTCATTTAAAAGAAAACTTGGGTAATGTTGTGTATAGCCCGTTATCTTTTGTAATTCACAAGCAAAGTTACATAGTCCATTCAAGTTTGTTTTGCATTTAAATCGAGTTGAGTGATAAATTTAGTGTCTCGTTCGACGGGTGGACGGTTAGGGACTTGCCAACTTTCCGTGTGACAAAGTAATCAATTACAGAACTTGTACATTTTTCTAACAGCGAACTATTATTTAGTTTTCTCTTGAAACTGGTGGCAAAGGTTTAGCTTGTTCTTCGATTTTGAAAAATAGCTGAAGAAGAATAGTTTGTCTTTGGTTTTTAACCAAAGTTATGTTCATCTTACTTAGTCTTGTGTAGTTAACTTTCTTAGTTGGAATCATTATATGGTTTTCCTTCTTTTAATACATCATATATTAATAAGTAATATTTTATTGCAGCTGAGTATGATATTGCATGATAAATATATTTTTACTTATTTTCACGTAATATTCAGACGTTTTTTAGTAGAAGTCAGGCCATTAGCTTGCTTAATACCTAGCTTTAAGTTTTAACCCGCGGTATCATATCGAAATACAATATTCTAGTCTTTATATCAGATATAAATTTACGCACTAAATGTATTATAACAATATATATTCCGGTTTTGTTAGACGTAATACAAAGACATAACCATATGAAATTGAACTTTCATTTTTCTCCTCATTTGTAATACTGTGCCATTTTATTTTGGACACAAAATTATATTTTGTGCACGTACGCGAATAAGGGATGTCTGTTGTTTATTAGGAAGCGTTCACGTTACATACATTTATTTTTATTTTCGTGGTGAACACGTTATCTGCTACCCTCATAATTTTGCCAAAACCACTTATCAGAACTTTCATTGAAACTTTGATGTAGGTAATTTAATTTTGTTTTGCAATACTAAAATATTTTTGTACTACTTTTTATTAATATTCAAGGTATGTTTTCTCTGCATTTGAATACACAGTTATTTATATAATAATAGCTGACCAACCTGACGCAACTACATCTGCATTTCTTTTCAGACAGGTATAAGCGTGATTTTGACAGGGACGAGGGCAACGCTCTTTGACTGCAGCTGGAAATCAGCGCTAGTGCATTGCGCTAAGCATTATGTGGTCCTTTTTGATACAGATAGTAACTATGTGTTTTTCTGGGTTGATTAAAATTGGATATCTTAAACAACCCAGGAAAACACATAGTTTAAAAAAACGTTAAAAGTCGGTTGGATAGTTTCGGAGTTCAACTTGAGCAAACAACGTGACACAAGAATTACATATACTAGATAAATGTAAAAGTGCGTTTTATTGAATTCCTTGAATAAAAGGTGCTACCCTTTCACTCGTTTAACTACTCAACAGATCATAATGAAATTTCTTACAAACGTTGTCAAGGGTATAAAAAGGACACGAATACCTTTCGTCCCGGAAAAAAATACCGTTCCCTAGAGATACCCAAATCTGAAATGATAAAATCTTAATTCACGCTTGCAAAAATGCGGACTAAAGTTACTCCTGGCTGATCAGTATTAAAATTCAAGTTTGTTTATTGCAACTTCACGCATTTACTTACTCGTACATTAAACCCATCATTATACAAATCAGCAATACAAAAGCATATATATATACTCTACTATATATGTATACTCTACTTTCATTGACTATCAGATTTTTAAGAACCACATTCCAATGAAACAAACAAAGTCCACGCATTTTAATCAATTGTTCGTCACACACTCGGTTCAGTAATAAATTCATGTTGCAACCGTTTTTCAATTTGATTGACACTGTGTGTACTTTTGTTGACTGTGTTTAAATATTGGTTGAAATTTTATTGCTTTGTGAACTTTTTCCTACTGTTACCGCATTTAAATATACTACTTTTATATTAATTTGCTCTAAAGCAGCAAAATTATAATATAGCATTACAAAGGGCAAAATTAGCTGAACAACATGGTGCCACAAATAACTGAACAACATAGTGCCAAGTCACTGAACAACAACAACTGCCACCCGGATAGACCTTGCGAGGTGCAGTCTGCAGTTTTTATCACTGTGTCTGTGAATGTATGTGTATTAGAAACAATTAAAAAAAACAGGAAAAAGAACCTAAACATGTTAAAAATGTCTTCACCATAATGAAAAATCAACGTTAAAATCCGTAGCTAGAGTATACTTTGAAGTTTAAAAGTAATTTTTAAATATTTTGCTTCATTTTTCCCCTTGAATACCTACCCCGTTCATTTCTTGCATGACGTAACTGACATGTCTTTTGTTTCAAATAGTTTTTAGAAAATAAATTAAGTGTAGAATTCTAAATATTTGATTGAGAGGAGTATGAATGCAGATATTTAAATTAGACAAACCCATTTGAATTTGCTTTGAAACGAAACGTCTTTTTATCCCTGCTGACTCTCCAAGTAATTCTAAATGAATATTAAAATCAATGTTTTGACATTATGTGGGAATTAAGTTTTAGTGGTTTATAGGTGAACTAACATTATTTAGTTGAGTCTAAACAGTATATACCTGACTTGCATGTCAGGGTTACGATAATTATGTACATGAGAATTTAAATTTTAGACTTAAAAATACTTAAATCAATATACAGGATGTATATGACAATACGATAAATGTCCACTTACAAAATTTCAATAAAATTGTGCCAGTAATTTAGCCATAAGACAATATTTTTCGTTTTTGAAATTTACTACACGATGTATCTAGTGAAATACTATCGTCAACGGGTTAACGACCGATGATACGCCTACCCTAATAATTTCCACTCTAAAATATGGCTTTTTTTTTTTTATTGAGTAGTGGGCAAACGAGCAGACGTATCACCTGATGGTAAGCGATTACCGCCGCCCATGGACACCCGCAACACCAAAGGCATCACAAGTGCGTTGCCGAACTTTGGGGAAAGGGGATGGGGGGAGGGGTTGGGGTATGGGCCTCCGGTATCCTCACTCACTCGGTGAAACACAGCGCAAACGCTATTTCACACCGGTTTTCTGTGAGGCCGTGGTATCACTCCGGTCGAGCCGACCCATTCATGCCGAAGCATAGCTCTCCCACGGTTAAATGGCTGTATCGTATTGTCATAGAAAATACTGTGTAACTTACTAGTTGATTTGAGTTTCCGACATCATTTTCAGACATTATATTGACAGCCGGGGGTTTCATTAACTAAACAGAGAGCGCATTGACAAGGGTTTGACCCACCTCTTACCCTAGATTGGTCGACGAAACTGCCATTTCGATTTATATGGTCTGAAGAATAAAACTCCCATATAACTAAATGATCTTACAGTCGAACGTTCAACCTAGCGCCTACAATTGACTTTTACTCGCTGAGGCTTTTAAGGAACAATCGGGTGGATTAGCCTTCGCTTCACCCGCACTAAGAATGCTAATGCTTTGCTATTTACAACCTTTCTTCGGATGCTTACATGGATTACTTCGTAGTGCGCGGCGATTTTATCTTCTTTCTTCTAACGAGTATTTTGTCCTAGTTCAGCTTGTCTATAAAATTCTTGACATACCTCTAATCTACATACATTATCCCAAAGCAATAACATTAATATTGTTATTGTATGAGTATAAAATAGGCTTAATTATACAAGCCATATTGTTTTACGTATTCTATTCATTCATCGAGTCGATTATTGTAATAGTCATAATAATCTGATCTATACAACTTGTGATAGTAGTTCTGTACTGTTTGACTGGCGTGTATCTATAAGCGTATTCTTACCATGACGGGGAGGTACATTTTTTTGAAATACTATGTTTTTGAGATATTTAAAAATATTAGCTTTTTCCCGCGGCTTCGTTAACATTTAATAAAAAAAGTATATTACTTCTAATACCTATAAGAATGTGTACAAAGTTTCATGATGATCAGTTAAGTAGTTAAGTATTTTTCGCGTGAAAGCGTAAAAAAACTATTATTCTAATATACAATAACTAGATTTTCTTTTGAACGTATCGGAAAGCAGTGTATACTCCTTAAATACATGACTGAATTCATATTTTTTTAGTACCAATAGTCATTACATCAATACTTTGTGTGTTAGAGATATTGTATGAAATTTGTCTTCTATGATTTATTTATTTCAAATAGTTTTTTGTACTTTCATAGGATCTCCTACTTATTTATATACGTCTTAAAGCATCTTACTGGAACCTCAATAAATCACGATATTAGACTATAAATTACACAGGCCTAACAACAAGAAGCTCACGATATGATATATAATATACTGAATTCTCCATTAAAATATTTTGGGGTCCGAAATTATTATTATATCTAAGCCGTTTAGTTTGGGTATAATTTTGTCTAAAAGTATTAATGAAATTTATAACTATGATAGAAACATCTTTTTTTATGAAATTATGTGCAGTCATATCTTGAAAATAAAATGACCAACATATTATCTAAGCGTCGTAAATTAGGAGTTAATAAAAAGTGATTTAATGTTTTAGTTAAGCATTTCTGAAATGTAGAACTGATTTTAGAAGTATTTTACAACGTCGACTAATTTGTCTGGTACGATCATCTTTGTTTAGGATTGTGTTTAATAAACGCTTAAGTGGAAATTGGCCAGTCCCGTGTTGGCAAACGTTCGTCCTTTTGGGGCAAAATACGGGTTTAGATAATATTCTACCTACCTTTTTTTTATTAAAAATGTAAACAGATAAATTGTCAACGCAAATTATTGTCAAACAATGTTTTAAAACAGTGAAACTTTGCTGTGTACCAGCACACAATAAATGACCTGAACATTTATTCAAATTGTAAATTCACAGTTTGATTTTATCGTTCGGTTGTTAAAATAGACGGTCAGACATCGAGTCTCCTGTGTTGTTTAGTGTCATGATAATTATGTTACTATTAATTTAGTAATTTATTTAACGTGAAATAAGTTCAAAATACAGATAGTAGTTAGTATCTGGTTATATATGGTCATAGGTTCGGTCATTCAGGTACTGATTTATTATACGACAAATTAAAGAACATATGCTGTGGTCGCAGTGATTTAACTTAACACATTTTTATGGTATCGGAGGGCAAACGAGCAGATGTATCGCCGCAACACCAGAGGCGTTACAAGTACGTTGCCGGCCTTTGGGAAATGGGGAGGGGGAAGGGGTTGGGCTATAGCCCTCCTGTATCCTCATTAACTCGGTGAAACACAGCGCAAGCGCTGTTTCACACCGATTTTCTGTGAGGCCGTGGTATCACTCCGGTCGAGCCGGCACATTCATGCCGAAGTGAGACTCTCCCACGAAAAAATTTGGAAATCAACTCCATACGTTAGTTACCAAAATGTATGTGTATAATTAATTACAATTAAAGTCGCACCGCAATTCAATCAACAACGGCATCGAGTTATCTTACAAATTTCTTTCGAATCGAAAATTATCGTTAAGACTTCTCCGATGCCTGTTGCGTAATCTGTTAAACGGTAGAATGAGGAAAAGGGATAGATTACGTTTCTTTGCATTTAAGTAAGGTGATGAACATACTGACAAAATCAATAGTTACACCATATACGAGGGTTTCGTAGGGTCTGTCCGATGGGAGACCGTAAAGTACATCGATATTTACTGTTTTTTTATATATAAATATATGTACTATTGTTGTACCATTGTAAATAAGTAGCTATTTAACTTTGAGTTTCAGAGCTATTTTTTAAGTAATTATTTTTATTTTGTTTTTTCATTTCGTTGTTATTTGTCGCTGCATTAGTTAAAAATAGTTGCTATACATTAATGATATTTAAATAATAAGTACCTGTTTGTGAGTACAAATCACTCGAGGTTTGTTCGTTTGTCCAGCTTCTACACAAGTCTTTAAAATTACTAAATGTCTCCTGATTTCATCAGGTATGGCACGTACAGTTATGACTGTTTTTTTTAGTATATCAGTCCTTTTCAGTATTCATAAATAACAGAATTACTTCATTATCTCAGCCAAAGTACGTCCGATACTGCACATGGGCCTCTGCTCAGTTTGAATTACTTATCAATACTTAGTATGTGTTCAAGACTATCATCCATTATGAATCCATATATTGAGCTGATCTTTTCACAGTAAATAAAGAATTACATTCAAAATAATAACCCGTTCTCTTCATATTAAATGTAAAAATCCTTACAAATCTTCTTATGTGGAAAGGTAATATACAAAGAGCTAATTAGCGTAATTACTGCGCTCCGCCATAGCGTAACGCATGTTTATTACAATTGCGATTCAAAGAATAAAACAAAGATACGTTGATGGAATTTCAATTGTAAATGTTATTTCCTTAATGAAAAAAACATTCGTTAAAATTATTTTCACGAAATGTTGGTTCAGCTTTTTTGGTTTTAATACAATATCTGAGTTAAGTAACATTGTATATAGTTGATTATTTTTTTTGTTTAAATAGCTGTCTTTTAAGATGTGATTTCGTTGAACGTTGTCGTTGTTAAAATTTGATAGATACGAAATATAGATATTTTTAAATCATGATGTTATATTGTGGTTTTGATAATATGGTTACAATAACACAGAACTAATAAACTGATAAATTAAACTGTAATTTAAGTATTTTGTAGAAATAGCTCATATAGAACGAAATAAACATTTATTATAGCTTATCATTTGTATTTAAGCTAAAATTTTATTAACTTTCATTTTCTGATTGGATATTTTAGAAACGCATTTAAATTATAAAAAAAAATACTACGTTAGAGGTTGAAAACTTGAGGAATGAAAAATACTGTTAAAAGTAAGTCATGGTTATGTAGGTACATTCAGGTCGCAAATATTAGTTAGTCTGTACGTTAACAAATATTAATAAAAAAATTAGAACATTATTCTATTCTAAATGATGAATAATCTTATATCAGAAATACAACGCAGACTACTAGCTATTTAATTAGTTACTCATTTGTGACGTCGTTTACAAATATGTAGCAGATTTAAATAAAAATGGCCCTTTTTAAAAATTAGAGTGGCAGTTTTGTGAAATAGCGCTTGCGCTGTGTTTCACCGAGTGAGTGAGGATACCGGAGGCCCATACCCCAACCCCTCCCCCCATCCCCTTTCCCATCCCCTTTCCCATCCCCCCAAAGGTCGGCAACGCACTTGTGACGCCTTTGGTGTTGCGGGTATCCATGGGCGGCGGTAATCGCTTACCATCAGGTGATACGTCTGCTCGTTTGCCCACTATTCAATAAAAAAAATAAAAAAAAGTAAAATTATATACTTCGAAAACGAGGAAGAGACTTCTTAAGAAAGTGGTTTTGGCGCTGTTTCTTCTTATTCTACATTTGCTGTGATACATATGTGCACGAGGTGTAAAATGAATGGTTCAAACTCATTCCTGTTTGAATATTAGTTTAAGTAACTATGTTTCAGAAAACTCATATATTGCCTTAAAGGTAATACGTAACACAGCTGCAAAATGTTCTCACAAATCGAACATTCACCGATGCGAATGTTCTACTCCTATCAGCAGTCCACTAGGGCGAATATTTAATTCTTCGCTTGTTTTACTTTTCTCTTTTGCGATCAACTTTCCTTTAACCTTTGATTCTCAGTTATTACTTGAAAGTAATTTTCTTACAAATTGTTATTTTTAGCAAAAACTCTGTAGTCTGTATTTATAAAATCTTTTTGAAGGAAAGATCTTGAGAGATTTAAAAGGAATATAATCCCATTGTACCTTTTATGCTGATCAGTTAGTACATCTTAAAAGTTACCGAACGAAAATTTTAACCAAGCAACCGCATCTCCTGGGAGAACTATCGTTTTCCAATACTATAAAATTGAACAAACTTTGGGTCGCAATTCTTCGCTCATGCGGTTAAATCTTTTGTGTTGGTTATTGTTGCGGCAATTGGCTAAACTTAATTTGAGAGATGCCGCTTTTTAACAACTCCTTCTATCGTTAGAGATGTTTATATATGTTTACTGCTAATGCAAAAATACTAAAGCTTACATTACTAGCTCTAAATTATGTTACTAAAAAAACATAATTTAGTAAAGTAATTTTACTAAGCTTTGATTTACAATGAGATTTCATTATAATTTTTTTTATTACGATTAGGTCCGTAAGTATATCACAAGCACAAATAAAAAGAAAAGACAGAAGACAAATGTCTTTGTTAGGAGAAACACCACGGTATGTTTTAAGCGGACTTAGCACTAACTTGAGCAGCTATCACCTTCCTTTTGTTGCGTGGTTAATTTATTATTCCTAAGTACATAAGATGAATACATACACAGTAAGTATTTTAATTTTCTGAAACTATCTGTCTGTTAAATTGAAACACGTATCATATAAACGTTAATGGCGGACCCTGACATGTTGCGGCTCATCATTAATTATTGCCTCTGTTCTCGTCATGTTACTCTCATGCAGTATTCATATTAGACACGTCTAATATAATAAGAGTACATATGTTTCCTTAATGTATTATTCATGTTTTTTTAAATTTGCCATTTAATGGGTACTGAACTGTAAGTTTCTATGGTTAGGACTAGTTCCTGATAAAGTTTCAGATAGTTATCCACCATATAACACTATTCAAGTGATAAATATTTATAAGTCTGATATATTTGTGTCTTGTAAAGCCGAAGTCTGTAGTAATTTTACTAATAACTTGACATTAGTCTATCAAGAACTTTATGAGTAAGTGAGGATAAAATGTCTTGTAAATATCTTCTATGTATAATATCCTAATTTACGATTACAAAATATCGTTTAATATAGTTATTAGCATTTCATTGATGAAAATCAACAGTTACGTTTACGAAATCATTTGATCAAATTTACTATTTCAAGCCCCTTAAAATTTAGGGGTGCAATATCACGTCATATAGTTATCACGTTGAGTAACCACAGTGTGCTATCATGATATTAAATTTTGCAGGTAACTTCTTTGACTTTGCCAGTAGATTTTATGATCTGGCAAATCACACTACTCCGTGAATGAAATACTTTCAATAATGAAATTCCTCTAGGCATCCATTTCGTTGCCATGCTTGGCGCAGTGCCACTACGTCAGTTTTGGCCGACTCTCTATTTCCTAGGAAATTAAACTGCAAAAACTAACTTGCCTAAAATTTATTGCATCTAGTTGTGTCAAGTGCTGAAACCTATGTGGCCTAGCCAAATGCTCGAAAAATTAACAATAAAATGGTTCCAAGTTTGAAAAGTGATACTAAATTGTTACTTTTTTCAGTTATGTAGGTTATTCTTAGCTTTTCAAATAGGAACAAACAAAAATAATACCAAAATCCGGCTTTGTTAATTTTATTCTGTAATTAATAAAAAAATAAAATATTATTTTGTAATTAATTATTTAAATGGTTACGTACTTAAAAATAAATACACTTCTGTGGTTTGTTTCGTCATATCTTCCCAGAGTGAGTCTTAGAAAATGCCTCTTCTAGCTGTAAAGTCCGACATGTAAAGATATCTCCTAAGGTTTACTTATAAATAAATATCATTTATAATAACGGGAGTTCTGACAGAACTATAATGAAGGAAAATACTAAAATCGAAACCTTTTTGAAGTCGGTTAAAAAATGTTACAACAGTTATGCTTTGTGTAATGTGTGTCTTCCAAACTGATTTGATCAGATGTCAGCTATGTTTTAACGGTGTGTGATATAGTAAAATTTAAATTCCTGTTGCGCTATGGTTAAAACTAATCGAAAATAGTTCGAATCTGCATCATACCAGTTCATACTTTAGTTTTCTGCTTTGAAAATGTTGTAAGCGGCTTTATTTGTAGTCACCCTCGACTAACAATTTACTTTATTATAGTATTTTATATAGTGCAGCGGGCTCTGAACGCTTCTCGGTTTCAACATTCATAAAATAGAGCTTTCTATTTTTATCGTGACTAAAACAAAGGTCGTGGAATAAATAAAAATAAGCCTTGAAACATTATTAAAAAGTAAGTCTCGAAAAAGCCGGTCTTTACCAGACGGTTTTTTTTATTACACTGAAGTTCTCTGAAATCATATTCTACCAAGAATTATGACTTGAAAATTTGAAGAAAAGAAATGCTCTGCTAGCAAATGTCCATTGTTTTTAAAAAGTTTTTTGTACAAATAGACACAAAAAACGAAAAATCTGAGTTCAACACAAATGTTATCTCAAACATGAAGATTTGCGACATAATGAAGTGTAGTGTAATTCTGTCAGAGAAAGGGTCTTTAACTCTGCTCTTATGAACATATAACCAGTGGCGGTGTCAGCTGTCGTGTCGTTTCAGCTCAAATATCTCTCTGCCTCTGATAAAGAGAATATTGCGTACATATTTGCTACTGAAATAATATACACTCAGCATTAGGCGTCAACATTAGGCACCACACGTAAACCCAAAATTATGCGTTTGTTTTTCTCAAATTACTCCTGGCTTTACTTGGTTCAACATTTCTGTACGGAACATTAACTTTCAACTAGAAAGGTATAAATATATATACACGTGTACATTCAATTAACTCTGAATAATTTAATTTTCGTTACAGTATACACAATAACGTGGGTATAGCTACGTACTCGTAGTATAGCCAGCTAATAAGGGACGCAGGTGCGATTCAACCAACAGGCTCCTAATGTAATTATTTCCAGAAGGTATTTATTTTACATAATGATGATTGCCATTGTATTATTCGATTTAGATAAAATTGGAAATGTTGATAATTAGTAGATATTTACTAGCAAATGTGAATTAGTAAGGCTCCAATAGCGACCATATGTTGTCTTAACTATTTTCATGAATAATCCGAAAGCTAGATTGACTTCGTTTATTACTTACTACCTATTGAATTCGAAACTGCCTCGTTATTATCTCGTTACAGCGGTTGACGTATGCGATCAAGAGGTCTCGGGTTCGAATCCAGGGTCAGGCCATAAAATGTTATTGAGGTTTTATGATTAACTAAAGAAATATTTAATGACATTTCGAAGTTGAAAAGGTGGATCTTAACCCCCGTGACTCTAAAAACACAAGCAGTTGTCGGTCCTGCGCTTGATCTCGCTTCGGTCGTGTTGTAGCGGACTACTATCAACCGAAGCTAGCTCCGGCTTCAGCGGGGGAGTAGTGTAGCGGTCACGGATTCGATAACATTATTTCTATAATAATAATATCCTACTATTATTATAAAGGCGAAAGTTTGTAAGTATGGATGTATGTATGTATGGATGTTTGTTACTCTTTCACGTAAAAACTACTGAATGGATTTGAATGAAACTTTACCACAATATAGCTTATACATTCTGATGTATAACGAAGCTATATCTTTATAAATAGTAGCCTATGTGTTATTCTGATAACACATAGGCTACTATTTATAAAGATATAGCTTCGCCTCGCGGCGTTGCCCGCAGTTATCATCGTACCGCGGGTAGCACCGCGGGGTTCAGCTAGTTATTATATATTTTTACATTGCGTCGTCACGCTACACCACCTAAATCGTGCAACAGAGAGACATGTCATATGCCTACATTTATGCGTACTACCTGACTCACTCTCTCCTGAATATTAGTATAAATACAGGTGTTGTTTTGTATATAATTCAGTCATAAGTCATAAATATTCAATCATCAGTCATCCTTTGAATACTAACCTTTTACATTCATCCCACTGTTTTACTCAATACATGCCAACGATCGTCCACATTTATAACTGTTTGGTAATAACACTGGTGGCGAACACAACATAAGTTAGCGGTTTTGGTTCCACGACTTTGACCGCTACAGTTTTTATAATTCTAACTATCCCACCGGATTATGAGAGTGAGGGAACAGAGAGTGCGCCTGTGTTTGTGTACACACAGAGATATTATAGCGCTCCGTGGAAAAACTGATGTTAAGGTAAAACCGGTTGAATTAGTAGCCGACCCCAATTAATCTTGGGAATAATAAAGGCTAGGAAGATGATGATGTGCGTTAAAATGTTAACCGCCAAATTATAGCTGTTTTATGACCCTTCTATTTACCTAAATCGGGCATGAATACGTCATTGTGTGTAAAATATTAATTAGTATATAATATAGATAATATATAAATACAAAGAGACTTTTCGGCTGAAATTAACTTCAGACAGACAACCTCTGTAGTAACCTCGTTTTTTCTTCAAATAAACTTAATTTTGCCACATAACATCTATGTCAATAAGTAAATATACTGTGTTTGTTGACATAGCATTCATACAACGTTAATTAAATCAGAAATTCGTTACGACAAACCAACCCAAATGAAGTAATACGCCGAGAGCGAGAGCTGGAAACAAAATATGCTAACAAAAAGTTTATCAAAATATGGCTAATCGAATTGTTAACTTACAGGTTCCATTTATTCCTTTTGATTCTCAGTTTCACGATCAGACTCAATTCAATTTTGTCCTCAGTTTAATTGGCTTGGCTAAACAAAGTAATGGAGTTGCCGAAATGGATTTGCATTGGTCGGGAAAAAAGTCACCGTTCTCTTGTGCTAACATTTCAATTTCGTTTTGAATTTAAAATTATTTGAATCTGAATGCTCAGTATTCTGGGTATGCCGTGCATAAATTATTTTATCACAAATATTAAAATAAGCTCGTTGCTATTGAGGTCATTTTATTCACAATGAATAGGCAAATCGCAAGGCAATCATAATCTCTATCTCTCTCTCTTTTTTACTAATACTGCATTGATTTAAACTAAATAAATAGATAAATATTATTAAGCTAAGCAGAGCTTGTGTTATGGGTACCAGACAACTGATATAAATACATAGTATATACTTTTTTTGTAAATACATACATATAATATATAGAAAACACCCAAAATGCGAAACAAATATTTGCAAAAAACACAAACATGTAGTCAGACCCTGGATTTGAACCTAAGACAAGCACAGCAGTCGCATTCACTACTGCAACACTGAGGCAGTCGAAATACGAGTATATATATTTGGTTTGGTTTAATCAAAGTTTATTCGATTACCGCCGCCCATTTGCCGGCCTTTGGGGGATGGGGGAGATGGAGGGAGGGGTTGGGGTATGGGCCTCCGGTATTCTCACTCACTCGGTGAAATACAGCGCAAGCGCTATTTCAAACCGTTCAACCGTTTTCTGTGAGGCCGTGATGTCAATCCGGTTGAGCTGATCCATTAATATCAAAGCGTGGCTCTCCCACGGAATAATTCAGGTTTTTTAAATTGTGATGTACCCAGTGTCACTCCCACGACTAAGACTAATCTATTGACACCACTTACTTATATATACGACAAGCCGTTTAGGCTATAGGGCTACACTATATATACATATATTATATACACTCGAAAAACATAACCGTCCTTCTTTCGCAGTCGGGTAAAAACGGTTACGTCCATAAATTTGGGTGCAATGCGGCTGCCAGAAATTGAGTGTTATTTTCTCAATTCACTGTACTCTTCGATTAAAATAAAACATGCTACTTCTATTTGCATTTTTTTACCATTTTGAATGCTTTTCATGTGTATCTAAATTATATTTGAATTATTTTATGTGTATAAAGTCCAAAAATTAAACCTGCAAAAATAGCAATATGCTCACGACATATAGTTAGATCTGTTACGAGCTTCTATCGAGTTTATTAAAAATGTTCTGCAATGGAAATCTTTTCATGCATAGGTAAATGTTACATTATACTCGCGATGTTATCAACATAGCAACCCCTGCTGTCGGTCTCAGACCTCGAGAGTATTTATCATACAAAAATGTGAACTGGCAAAAATCACAAAACATGAAATACTTACATGTTGTTGACGAGCTAATATTTCATCTTCAGACGACGGGAAATCGTTGAGTTGGCGTTTTTTTGCACTGAAAACCTAAAGGTCTAAACGTGATTCCAAAAACTTAGAATTTTGTTCTCGCTGAATTGTTCCTAACAAAATAAGTAACTTTGAATACAAAATACCTGTTAAACTTACTATGAACTTCCCTTAGTAATAATCATTGAAATTTTCCATTAACATCCTTATTGTTATCCGACTCCTTTCAGCTGTTCATTATTTGTAAAACGAACGCTGTTGCCAACTTCGTACAAACTACATAGCTTTAAATTATTACGATTTGGTAGAAATTTCCAATACTTATCTAACTTAATAATTAATTAACAAGATTCATTCGAAAAATAAAGTCGTTTGCCAGTAATTCTCTATATTGTCCGACATCTTGTTGTACGAGGCAAGTTTCTTGAACACATCCACAATGTTTTAGTTAATAACTAGTAACAAGCGTATAAAGTAACTTTCAACTAACATTCTCGATGTTTTATATCTTATTCACGTACCTACATCCGGTATCCCAGAGTCGAAGTCGATTCGATTACTTCTCAATACGAACACCAAAATTCTTGATCTATTATATTCACAACTCATAGTTGCACAGAGGTGTTCGTGCGACAAATAGAAATGTGAAGTCCTTTCATCCGAGGCGTGAGACCCTCGCGGCCTCGTCTCAAAGCCGCTTTGACTATAAAATATTTCTTTTTGTGTTTACGTTTTACTTTAGTATAAATCTGAGGATGTCAGCCTTTGTGATTTTCTTAGTCGAGTGCAAACATCAAGTGTGACGAGTTGACTGTCAGTAAAACTAAGAAAAAAGTTTATTTTTTGGTTTATGCGCAGTTTTGCTTTTAAATATGTATACACTACATCAAAATCACCTTGAAGTGAGACAAAGTATTTAAAATTATTATTTTGTTATTCAGATACGGAGTGTTTAAGAGATTAAACTGAAAAAACGGGTCGAACATAAACATGACTGCTTAAAGCTTTTGTAGAATTTATAATGACAACATCATAATAACTACTTTATTTTTCACAAATATCATTTATAAGTTTAAATATTTTCTTGAGGTATACTATAACCATTAGAGTATAGTAGAAATTGTTATGTCAGAGTAACCGTATGACCTACCAAATAAAACCTCCTCTACTGTTTTTTTTCTTCCATTCGGTCCTTTAGTAGTGGTGATCGCAGATGAAAAATAGATTGCAAATTTTGATTTGAACTCTGAATTCCAATTTAGGCTTTAAAGGAAATAAACAAATGTACATTTTCCCAACAAAACCGTAGAAATACCACCAACTGTTTTGCTTTATTTACTTTGCAACTGAAATAGAGTTTGTGATCGGATCCAACAGTTCATTGAAAGCTCTTACTTTATTTACTTTATTAAGTAAGTCATTTACTATTTGCCAATAAAATCAAATTTATATTTGTACTTTTTAATATCCACATATTGTTATATATGTGGATATTAAAAAGTAAAATAACTTTGTATTAACAAGATAACAATTTTTTTATTTGACCTATAGTTATCGTTCTCAAGACTAACAATTTTCGTCATAGCAAAAGACCTGATGCTTCTTTACTCACCGCACTCCTTGTGGATAGAAAAATAGTGAAACATACAAAGCATAAACTATATGTGAGCCCATTTGACACTAGAAATCTGGATCCTTTATATCGAGAAATTAACGCGTAGCTGCTTTTATACAAATTTAACACGTGTGAAGCAATGGAGTGGGGCTGGTTTTTATTAAATCGAATAGAGTTATAGATCACAAATGTAGTACCATTAAGAAAAAACGTGTATAGGTGGCGGTAGTCATATACTAGTACTTCAGGTCATTGCCCCGAATATCCTAAAAACGTATTGAAATATTTGTTGGTTCAATATTTCTTTTCGTCTTCTCCACAAACTCTAATCCAAATAGGTTCACGTTGGTAACAAGATAGCGAAGTTAATCATACCTTAGCCAATACGTTACGTGTGTATCGATTTAGTTTAATTTCACGAGGCAGAAAATGCGGTGTGTACTGACGCAACAAATACAGATATACTCAACGAGATGTCGCGGGTTATATGCGACTCGAATATTGTATGAGAATAGGATGCTTGCAACATTTCGCCGCTGATTTGGAATGTATAAACTTTTCGAATTCTTGAAACGAAATTACGATTGAAGCATGAAATTGAAATCTAAAGATTGCGGCGCAATGCATTTTTGTTTTTAACATTTTTATAAATTGAGTCGGTATTTATTATTTGAAATTCATTTAAAGCTACTTTTCTGTATTTTAAACTTCTTATCATGAAGGTACCCAAAAAAATATAAAGATCGGCTTAACTTCATCAGTCATTCGTTTTCACTTCTTGTGTTTTGTACATTTTTGTTATCTAATATACCACGCAATATAACTTCTTGCGCTATTGATCATCTCTGGCGATAAATAAGCCCGCTATCAGTATAATCACTTGATACGTATTAATCGCGGTTATTTATTGCTTACTTACTCAGTTGGTTCACTAACCTTTAGATATGTCACGTTCGCTATGTACCTAACGTGACAATAAGTAGTATTTATCTTCTCAAATTAGCTCCATTCATAGATTAACTTTTCGCTAAAGTGTTTCTTTAACATATATGATAAAAGATATTCATAAATTGAGAACAATGCACAAAATTTCAATATTACGGATACCTACTACAACCCCGATAATCTTGTCGACGAAAAGTACCAAATTCCGTAGTAAAAAAAAAACAATGGAATCTTGTGCTTGGTCCAAAAAATATCGAGCCTCATGAGGCAATAAAGATTTCTTATGAAAAATAGGTCGTACATATTTCGGAAACTTCACGTCTTGACGGTTACTGATATGAAACTGAACGTTGGTAAACTTGACGTGTAAGGAAATGGAATGCTTGTAAGAATATAACTGTTTATTTACTATTACATATGTATGAAATTGTTTACTGCCTCGGTGGCGTAGTGGTAACGTATGCGCAGCAGTCGCATAGAAGGTGCTTGAGGTCTCGGACTCGATTCCCGGGTCGGACCCAATGTGTATGTGATCTGTAAATATTTGTTTCGGAGTTTATCAGTTGTCTAGTACCCATAACACAAGCTCTGCTTAGCTTGGGACTGGATGGATGGCGTTGTATTTTAGATGTCCAAAATATTTATTATTTTTATATAAGCCCGGTGTATGTTGATGACATGTGGTATATCGATGTTTATAGATAAATTTTATTTACTGTTTTCTGACAATTCTTTTACTCTGCACTGTTTAAGCTGTAGTTGTTTTTATTGTTGTAAAAACAATTTCACACAATTTAAACATACAGAGATTGTCAAGACTTCTTGTGGCGTAGCGTAAAATAAAGAAATTTAGTAATCCTAATACATAAATTTAAGATTTTTTTTCATACACACACTCTTTGTTATTTTAAATAAAATTTAAACTCATTTAAAGTTTATTTCACTCCACTGCATCTACGATAAAATAAAACCGAGCATATAGAGAATCTCTTTAGATTTTAGTTTCGGTTAACATTTATATTTTCAAGTATTTCCTCATCTCAATACATAGCACGTTATACTAAAAGGCGTTTTCTTCCTATAGGTACTTGGTTTATATTCATAGCTTTTCCACATCTTCCGTTTTAATTGGGGAACGAGGTTCGTTTGGTTTAAAAACTCTCTACAACGAGTTCTTTTATTTGAGCTTTCATCCTCTTAAATTGATTGAATTACAGAAAAGTTAAGTGTAAAGTTAAGTTAAAAGCACGGGTCTTCCTCGTTCTTATTAAAAACTTTAAAATATAAGATAGAAATATTAGTATAGTGTTTACATCAATTTAGATTTTAATGAAATAGTTCAGGAAAAACTGGATGTTGTAGTCGGATTTTTATGCACTGGCACTTATAATTTATCTCGAAAATTCCAATGTCATTTGCCCCTTTAGTTACCTTTTACCAATGACATAGATTATAATTGAAGATAGTAATTGTATGTTTTTTTTTAAATATTATTGCCAATGTTATTTAAGCAAACGTCATCTACATCTATATGTAACTAACATGACTTAAATAATAACAATAATAACAAACTTTGTTATTAACTAAACCTAATACAATACTGGAGAGAATTTTCGTAAGTAAGTTACATTATTCGTGTATATGTTGACTCCACTATGATGATTAAAAATTTTATATACATATGTTATTAGTAGTATGTTCCGTACCTTCTGAACTAGTAGAACTGTTATAAAATAGCCGTAGCAATATAGTGACCGTTTTTAGTTACATATTTCGATATGAGAAACTTATCGTTCTGTGATGGTGACTATTCTTCTGTGTAATCAAGAAGAATATATTTCTTGGCAAATTAAAAGAGTGCTATTTCAAGTATTTGGACTGCCTCGGTGGCGTAGTGATAGCGTATGCGAGTGCTAAGCTTGAGGTCTCGGGTTCGATTCCCGGGTCGGACTAAATGTTTGTATGATCTGCAAATATTTGTTTCGACGTTTGGGTGTTTTCTATGTATAATATGTATGTATTTACAAAATAAAAGTATATAAGTATTTATATCAGTTGTCTAGTACCGATAACACAAGCTCTGCTTAGCTTGGGACTAGATAGCGTTGTGTGTAAAAAAAAAGTATTAGTAATTTTTACAATGATTATACATTTTATAGATTATTAGCCTTAATAAAGATTTCAAAGTAATTGTAACGAAACAAATCAATTATTTTTCATTAAACCCCTCATAAAATCTCGATGGCGATATATGGGAAGCATTAAACGCTACTTCGCTGTTATTTATTGATCACATATTTCGCCCGACCGGCTTAATGAATACTTTGCTTTTTTTTCATTAAACATATATTCTGTTTTGTTTCAGGTAAATTTTATTCGTCGAACAAAAAGTGACAACAACGATCCATATTGTAAGTAAAAAGTCCTTTGTAACAGACGTATACTTATCTTATCTCATCAAATATTCACTTGATATAATGAGAAATAGAGAAAACCGTCTAAATGAACAACCCTTGTCATATGGTAGGCTTTATACATCACTCAGATACCGCATTCAAGAGTAAGAACTGTCCCGGATTTAGGATCTGTAAATAAAAAAGGTGAATGAAAAATATGAGACAACTTACTTTTCAAGATATAGGTATATGCTATAAACAGTCATTCTGTTCAAGTGAATGCATTACTGCCAGTCTTTCAGGAACGCTACCAGTAGGCGATGATGTGGAGGAGTTTTTTGACGTTTTTATGTAAATATTGTCATTGTTTTTTTATTATTGTCATGTATATAGAGTAGTTAAATTTTGTGTTTCAAAATTAAATATATGTATGTATATAAAAATAAAAAGAAGGTATTACTTATGATAATATGCGTCACGTTATTGTGAATGGTGAATCGATTGCTCTTGCCAAAACTCCCTTCATTATCTCAGCTCTGGTGTACGAGTTTGAATTCAAAAGTTCTATATAACTTTGATCTATAAATCTAGTTTTCCAATTTCCATACAATTATTATTTATCCCAACTTTGAACTTAGCCCTATGAAGCGGGGCTAAATCAAAGCTCAAACTTTGTTCTTTGACCTGGTTCAGGTTAATATGCGTAAAGTATGTCTTTAGCTTTTCGAATATATATTATTGAATGAGATATAGGTCATTGAAAATATCCTTTCTCTGATATCGAGTGTATGGACTTCAAACAAAACAACTTTTAATCTCTGACATGTTACAAGTAAGTTGTGAAAACAAACCTCACATGTTTCAATACATTTAGTTTAACTCACTTAGAAAACACGAAACCCTATGGTTTCGTATTTCTTCTTTTTTCTTTTAATATTTTTTATTATCCTTTTTCTCTTTAATTTTTTTTACAAACTAGTTGATAAAAAGTCTTCGTGTTATATCATTCATCAATAAATAACTTCAATAAATAAATATCTCCCCAATCGACTTAAGATGTTATCTAAATTCATATCTCGCATCCAGTTTCATCAATACGTAATACTGTTATTAGGGAAGTACGAGCTCGTTTATAAATATGATATATAGGTTCTTCTATCTATCTTCAGGGATTCCATTCCAAAGGTTGCCGATGAAACCTAAAATGATACACATATTTCGACGAACACTACCCTAGTGTACCTTTATAGTTTTGCAGTTAGACATTAAAATGTACATACTTATAGACTTTTAAATTCACTGCAACCAAAAAAACTGATTATACTGATTTTTATGTAGGTACTAGCTTTGTACCCGGGTACGCCTTCGTATGTATCGGTTCTCGGGGTAAAGCCTATTGCTCTTATATTACCCTCTCAGAACACATTAGCAGAATATTACAATTTTCAAGAAAATTAAATGTTTTTGAGTACTATATTTATGTTATTATATATTCGTATCAGTATTTTTAGTTTTATGAATTAAATATAAATTCAACATCTCCGCCCGAAACACGTAGGTACTTTTTTCTACATAATAATGCGAATGAACGAAAGCCATGGCAATAAGGTAAAAAATCTGATAGCTGTTTTTTTACTGGGAATTATGAAAATCTGAATATTCTTTACATTTTAAAGTTATAAAACAGTAAAATAATACGGCACCGCCAAAAAATCTCAACTTCCACCACGGCGTTTCTCGTTACAATATACATAAACACCATTGGATTATACTTTTACAAGAGAGAATGTCAGACTTTACAATGCTTATTACCGTCTAAGAACACCATCATAGCCGTCTACATAATATTATACAGGATTACAAGCTCTGTGGGATTACTCTCGAAGTAATTACTTGGACAGTTGGGCCGGTTGGCGCGGATGCGGCGCGCTTCGCACCAGAAATTAGTTAAAATTAAGGACAGACGGGGGAACAAAAATGTTTCGTGCCATGAACACGGTAGCGTGGATGTGACGCTTTCCGCTTCGTTGTTTAGTTTCATGTTCATTTACGCTTAGTTTGCCATCGCTTTTTCAATTTTTTAAGCTTTTTTAACATGCATTTTTTCCATAATTTTTTGAATTAGTCACGTCGAAGTTATCACCAAAATGAATGATGTGTGGTTTGTTAGATTATGTTTATTTTGAAGTTAATCATTGTTTGAGCGATGACATTATATTGTCTTTTGTCATTTCATTTTAATACTTTTATGTTACTTAAAGTTACACGTTTCTAACACGTCAAAAGTTTTGCGCGAGCTGAGAGATTCAATTATCTATCCGAAAGGACCGTCAAAATTTGATTAGGTTGACGGTCGCCTAAAGTTTTATCTTTCATAAATCGAGTGAGTACCTTCTGGTGCAGATGGTTGTTGAAGGTTGCTCCAGAGATTAATAAAAACTTTTGATCGCTATCCTGTCCACGAATTCGACATGGGTCTTTATATGCTTCGGTATAAATTTCTACCTTTGTGATAACTGCCTGATTTGGTAAATCTCGATCGTTTTAATTGTGTATTCGTGCTTGATCGTAAAACAGAATAAAGTGCTCCAAGAATATCACAATTTTACTACTACTGGTAAAGCGACCAAAATGAATTCACTCATTAAAAATGTTCATTAAAAACATCTTCTTTTCTGATTTATTGCTAAAACTATTATGGTTTCAAAATATAATAGTATTGTTACAGACTACAGGTTAGGAAATGATATGCTGTACTAAAACAACGGTTTCCAGATAATACTTTCATAAAATAATTGCGTACTGCAAGGCCAATGAGAACAGTATGAGGAAATAGTATATACAACAGATATCCATCGCCTGACAAGTTGCTTAGTACTTACGCTCCATTGTTTGTTAGTAAACATAGTACGTGAATGTTAGTACCGCACAGACTCACAGGATTACTATACGTCTTTAAGTAGACATTAGATTAACACACGAATTTAGGTTTGACGCCATATATGTACATAATTTCTTAAATGCGAATTATTAAATCTTCAAAGTCAGTGATGTTTTTTACTTTTTAAATAAAATAGTTATTTCAATACCGGTAGCTCGAATCTGAACAGTTTACATCATCAAATGGTAGATTAGTTTGAACATAAATATATACCCATTCAAAAAACTTAAAAAAGCTCATTCTAAAGATTCTGCCATTAAATGTTAAATATTAGTTTATACACTCATTTGCAAAAAAAAACGGGCGGTTTCGATTTTCTTCCTGGCTGAAAAAAATAAAATACCAAAAAGGTTTTAATCATTTGAACATGTTACTGGCCAGTTATAAAAGTGCCATAATGTTTATAAGAGTACATTCCAAATTAAAATTTTTGACTGAGCCTGGTTTTCAAAGAAAACAACTTTTAACTACATTTTGTGGCGCGAATTCCCTATAGTTAATATCGACTCTAATTAACTTTTTGTCAATTTTTATTAAATTATCTGATGTTCTTGACATTTAAAAGTATTGTTATTGCTGTTTAGCAATCTCGGAAATGGTAGATAAAGTGATAAAAGCGAGCAAAATTATTGCGCTGCTTGAAGAAGGTTGCAGCCAATGCTTCGTGGCTCAGAGGCTAAATGTGAGTCGGTCGACAGTTCAAAGGACCTGGCAGCGCTATCAAGAGACCGGTTCCGTCAAGAGAAGGCCTGGTTCTGGCAGAAAGACATGTACCGAACCACGGGATGATCGTTTTCTAGTTAGTCAAGCGTTGAGACATCGCAAATCTTCTAATGTGGACCTCAAGAACAGCTTCGAAGAAGTAAGAAATGTGCAAATTAGTCTATGGACGGTCAGGAGGAGGCTTCTCGCTGCTAATATACACAGTCATCGCCTGGCACGCGGCCCTAAGTTACTCCGTGGACATCGAGTTGCCAGGTTTAGCTTCGCTCGAAATTGTGTGTCATGGATTCATGAAGACTGGGATAGGATATTGTTCTCCGATGAAGCCAGGATATCTCTGCATGGTGAAGACCGACGTCGGCGAGTGCTACGTAGACGAGGAGAACGCTTTGCAGAGGCATGTTTTGAAGAAATCACACCTTATGGAGGGGGCTTTGTTATGTTTTGGGCAGGAATAAATTCCATGGATCGTACGGAGTTAGTCTTCATCGAAAACGGTACACTGACTGGACACCGATACATAACGGAAATTCTAATTCCTTATACACAACCCGCTTTAACCGCTCTTGGCGAAAACTCATTTTTTATGGATGACAACGCTCGCGCCCACCGGTCTGGCGATGTGGAAGCGTATATGCTAGAAGTCGGAATTCGTCGTTTGGACTGGCCAGCTAGAAGTCCGGACCTCAATCCCATAGAGCATGTCTGGGACGTTCTGAAGCGACGAGTGAGATCAGTGCAGCCGGCTCCGCAGACCATCAGAGAGCTAAAGAATGTGATTACCGCGGAGTGGGAACGTATTCCCCAAGAAACCGTAAAAGAAGAAAATGCAAGCCGTGATTTCAGCAAGAGGGGGTCACACTCAATACTAAACTTTTATCTGCTTTTAATGTATTCAAGAAAAACAAAGAAATTAACTCGTTTCATTTTTATTTAGCGAGCAGGTACAATAATAGTGTTTTGAGCTTAAACATTATTTCTCAATAATTTAATCAAAATGTTATGATAAAACTGATGATACCTATTCCTTTCTAATTAATTTATGAAATTCTGAGGATAACAATACCTAAAATTGTCAAACTAATAGTAACTATAAAATAGTTCTTTGCTTAAGTGCCCGTTTTTTTTGCAAAAGAGTGTATGTATTTTCTCTAGAGTATCTGTGTTCGTGATTGAAACAAGTAAGTGAACCTTAAATAGATTAAGTCGAAGTATAGAAATATTTTATTTCTATCAAAATGTTTTTTTAGTTCTACATGTTACAAAGACAGCGAAATAGAGTTCTTTTGACGAATGAATATGTAATTGTAATGGTATAACGTTTTTTCTTCTTAGATTGACGATGGATTGGATTCTTAGATTAGTAAAATAGGATTATACTGACTCTTCTAAAGTTACGTCTAGTTAGTGTGTGATGTCAGTTTGTATCACAAAGCATAAGACCAGATTATGATGAACTATCAGACCTTCGTCTGACTACTTAATCCTTTATCATGTCTGCGGATCAAAGTGCTTCACGTTTGATGTCTCAATTATACAGAATCATACGGCAGATGAAAGGATTGACTTACTTCGATGTAAACTAATGAGTTTTGTACTGATTAATTAAATCTTAACATAATACAACACTGTACATAAATAATTAAATCATCTTATCGTACCTAATTTAGTTTGCAGTAGCAGTGTTTATGAAATCTGTTCTGAGATTAGTTTTTTTTTAAATTAGACAACACTTACTAAAAGTGATAAAAGTTAAATATTGAAAGTTTACGTAATGTTTGAACATGATGATTTTTGCATTTTTTTTTTCAATTATCCAATTTCCAAAAAAGAAATATTTTATCCAATAGAAAAAATTAAAGATAATTTGAAGTTTAATTTATCTTAATATATATAAATCTCGTGTCACAATGTTTGTCATCAATGGACTCCTAAACCACTTAACCGATTATAAGAAAATTCGCACACCATGTGCAGTTCGATCCAACTTGAGAGATAGGATAGTTTAAATCTCAAATTATAGTCGCAATTTTAATTTATTGATAATTATTTGTATGTTATTATTTGACAGTCACAATTATCTGTTATGGCGCTGCTATGGTAAATCTACGAACGTGTCATATAAGCTACATTTTAACAGCATAATTACTACGTGTTGTTGACGCTATAAAATTAGTTAAATTTATTTTGTAGTGAACGAAATACCGTATAATTAAGGTAATTATTTGTCTGTTATTATTTGACAGTCACAATTATATGTTAACTCAAAATGATTCTAACAGATGTCGATACCTTTCGACTGGGTTGAGTAAGTAATCAATAGATGGCGCTGCTATGGTAAATCTACGAACGTGTCATATAAGCTACATTTTAACAGCATAATTACCAACTACTGGACCGATTTTAAAAATTCTTTCACCATTCGAAGGCTACATTATCCACGAGTAACATAGGCTATATTTTATTTTGGAAAAAAATAAGGTTCCGTAAGATATTGGGGTTTTTCGGACACAAGGTGTAAAAAATCAACCCAATACGTGGAAAAATTTTTCGCTACGGGCAATAAAAGACGCAAAGGAGGTTGCGTCGGTCAGCTAGTTAACTAATATATCTTGCGAATTTGTTGTCCCTTCGCCAACCGTTTGGTAAAAATGAACTGTGGGGTTTAGCCAATCAACTGAAATATGGAAATTTTACAAAGATTTCAATCAAAGGTATTGAGAATGATAGTGGATGCACCATGGAATGTCACCAATGAGAGACTCCACCGCGAACTTGGTATCGAAACTGTAAAAGACGAAGTAAAAGAATAAGTTAAAATCTACAAAGACAGATTGCAACAACATTCAAATACACTCGCACAACACCTAATGGACGATATATTCCCGGGAATGCGCAGACTAAAGAAAAGAGTACCACAGAATCTACTCTTTTTAAATTATGAGAAATATGCCAGTAGGCATATACCTCGCACGCTACCACATCTCAACCAACGTAAATATTGCTGAATGTCCTTAAGACAGATTACAATAATACTTAACTTTTGTATTATTTAAAAGAAAGCTAGGTATATTTCCGTGTTGAAAGAAAATAAATAAAATGTATTTTAGCATTCAGTTAGTGTCGTATAGTAGGAATTGAGTTTTTTTTGGCAAATACTTTATCTTATAAAAATAAGAGTATAAGCTATCGGTAGCTTTTGTCGCTGGGTTTTATTTTAGCAATACTTGCTGTACATACATGAAACGGACACAAACAACACCCAGACTCAGAACAATAGTTTTTGTATCACACAAAGTATTGCCCCACATGGGGTTTAAACCCACATTACCTGCCTGTGTCGTGAGGAGTATTCTAAAGACTGATCCCCCTTCTCCCTTCCTCTACAGGACAACACATACTGCCCTTCGAAGTAACCCTTTTAGAGTGGTAGACATACACTCTCGAGCGATCAAAACACGGAACTCGCTACCACCGCACGTGTTTCCCTTCCATTATGATCCCAGGTCCTTTAAGCGAAATGTGAAAAATCATCTCTCTAGGCCGCCATAGTGTGGGTCACCATGCTGCTCTGTACACGTCCGCATTGAGGATGGTGACTACCACTCTTGCATTCTACTCATGCTTTCCATCAGGCAGAGTACAGATTTTCTTTAAATTCTCTTAATATGATGTATTTTTCATATTTATGACAGAAATTGGCATATCACCGGTAGTTCAATATTTTCACTCCGCGAAATATCGTATGCCAACGGCCCATAAACACTTTGGCCGATACATAAACGGCACTTAGATAAGGGCAAACGGCACTCCGGGTTGCATTCCGCTGTTTAATACTCTTACCATCGATTACTATGAAATGTGTTCAGAATATGTTATTATAAATTTTACAATTCGGTCACAGCTTTAGAAAATATGTTTTAAATTGTTAATATACAACATGATTTACCGATACCGAGTTCGTTACACTCTGACAATAAATACTACAATATATAGTAAGCATGTAGACTATTGGAAATTCAATAAGTTATAATCTGAAATAGATAGACCGTAGATTTTAGATTTTGAGGGACAAATCTTTCGATTGTGTCCTTTGAATAAAGGATATTCATAGAAAAGTACAAAGAGAATTCTTACATAGCAGTTTCGACATTATAAGACTACCGAATTGCGTAGGTACTTCTATAACAAAAGATAAATTCACAAGTATTTGAAGTCGTCTTATTGAATTTTATTACATTGAAACGGATCTACCCGAACTTCCGATTCTTAAATTAACATGCTAGTCTTCTATTATTACTTGAACATTTTATCATTTTGTGTTCCATAATATTCACGATTTTCATAATATAGTACTAAATACAGAAATCTGAAACTTAATATAACAATGCTGAAATAATGCTTGAATTGTCTATAAAATCGATACCAAAGTCATATTCATGCCAAGAATTTTTCAGTCAAGTTTCAACAATCAATTATAGTCTCACACATGCATAAGTATAGGTAGCTATTTACACGTAAATCATTGTAACAATTGAGAATCCCGTTCTATCCACGACCCTCTGATAACTGACGTCACTCATACTATTGTGCCGTTCATCAAAGGAACCCCTTGTGCACACAGACAATAATTTAAGAGCGTCCCATTCTATACCTCCTGATATTGTCTACATGTAGGTCAGTTTGGTTAGTTTGACATGTATTCAATGTATTATTTCTTTTTTGGTGAACCACCGTTTGTTAGCATCTCTCTCGACTCGACATTTGATTCGAGTTTTGGGCACCCCTTTGTATTTGACGAATAAATAAAAGTCGCGTTTTTCTCCCTTCTAAGTGCTTTGGAAGCGCCTTTTATAATAAATGAAAGGTTATTTTTATCTGATTGATGTTATATTTGTTAATAATTATGAGCTGAAAAAACGAAATTATATTATAAATTATAAATATTTCGGACATCTTACACACAACGTCATCTAGTCCCAAGCTAAGCAGAGCTTGTGTTATGGGCACTAGAAAAGTGATATAAGTACATTTATACGTTTTTTTTTTTGTAAATACATGCATATTTTGCTTAGAAAACACCCAAACTTCGAAACAAAATTGGTCCGACCCGGGAATCGAACCCTAGACCTCAAAGCAAGTCATATATCATCATCATCAGTCATCATAGCATACGCTACTACTGCGCTACAGAGGCAGTTAAATATTTACATTATATTACCTATATATACCTTGCTTTAGGTTTCAGGTACGTATTTAAAAAAGCGTCTCAATCATGATCTAATTTTAAAACTGATTTTAAGTACAGCTTTTATTATTGAATGTCACTTAAATCGAAATTCACCGATCCATATACTCATATAATTATATTGTTTAATATAATTTACTTCGTAATATAGAACAATAATTTTGATAATGCGTAACGCCACTGAGAACAGACTGAGTTGAAATTAATTACTGAGAGGAGTTTCAGCTGAATAGAACTTAATAAGAGCGATTGAGTTTGATGTGAACATAAACTAATATCAGATGATCAGAGTTCAACGGAAACTTGCAGCGCCTTTTAAAATACGAACCATAGTTTGGTAAAGTATATCTTTATAAAATATCCTTTCAGTTCTCTCATAGTACGAGATCCGGCTGCAGAATCAGTACATTCATCGAGTGTTTGCTAAAAACCAATGTATTTATTTTTTTCAATGCAATCTACTCGTATCTAACGATATTCAGCATTACTTTGGTGTTTGTAGAGTATAGGGCTTGTACGGTATTGTTCAGCAACAATACCGCTTACTTGGTTTTAGTCCATGGCTTCACAGCAATAATCGATGGATAAATAAATAAATAAATAAATATTCCGGACATCTAACACACAACGCCATCTAGTCCCAAGCTAAGCAGAGCTTGTGTTATGGGTACTAGACAACTGATATAAATACTTATATACTTTTTTTTTTGTAAATACATACATATTATACATAGAAAACACCCAAACTTCGAAACAAATATTTGCAGATCATACAAACATTTGGTCCGACCCGGGAATCGAACCCGAGACCTCAAGCACAGCAGTCGCTTACGCTACCACTCGCGCCACCGAGGCAGAATGAATGTACTGATTCTACTGCCGGATCTTACACTATTGTATATACTATACACAGACAAACACTAGATACATGAAATATTTTGTAATACAGCCCTTATAAGTAAAAAAATATGCTGCTTATGATTTTTTAACGAAATACAGACGAGCTTTCAGTAATAACTAAACTTTCTTTCTCTTCAACTTTATGACCTCGCTAGATTATAATGTTCTTTGTTTACAGGACCTAATTAAAGTTTCCTTTAGACAAATTTTCTGGTAAATTATTAAAACTTATGAAAACTTCATAATTAAAATCCTCTGCGGCCGTCTTTTACGCGAAATCTTTTCGCCGATCTCACAACCTTCTTTTACTGAGAAAACGTGCAAACAGACTTAATTATTGTGGACTTTACCAAGGTAACAAACCAAACAAATTATTTTCTATACCAAGGTAACAAACCAAGCAATTTATTTTCTATTACGAGACCCTCTTAAATCCGCAATTGAATTAGAAATAATTAATTCCGTAATATACAATTCGCTGAATCCGTTAATTTAGAATATTTTCCGAAGCCCTTAAATACGTGTCAAATAAATAAGTAATGTTACAATATTATAAGGGAAGTGAGACAAAGAGACGGCTAAGTACTATTCAAATTAATTTCCATAATAAATGTTCCTTCGGGATACAACACGTAATCACAAGTCTATCGTCGAAACTTTTATGTATTTAAAATAAGTAAATATACGATTGCTACCTTACTTATTTCAAACTTAGTTATTCCGATCATTATTATCATCATCTCGGCCGAAAGTCGTCTTCATTTTTTTCGTCAATATAGTTGAATAATAAGATTAAATGATCTCACTAACTACGTCATTATCTTTGAGTTTCGCTTTCTCACAGTATTGCTGCGTTCTGAGTAATAAACCTCCGTAATGCTATTAGTCACGTCATATCCTGATGTTGCCGAAAGCTCCCTCCGGGCAAACAAATGAGCCTCTTAGGAGGATAGAATATCTAGAAGCGACAGGTGTAACTCGTGAAATGAAGGGTCGAGTATAGGTTAACTGAATAGACTAATAGAGCAATCTTATTGAAATATATTTTGAAGTCTGTAAATTTGTTAAGAATCTGTGCCGCAACACCTTGATATAAAAGAAATTGAAACATATATAACGTGCGAAAGTTCAATCTTTGTCTATGTACTTAATTCTATCCTAAGGCAATGAAATCGTCTATTTCTAATTTTTTCTGGTGCCGTAATTCTGATACATAAATCTTACGTAATTAGTGTAACCGTTATAATGTATTTAAATTATTAGTTTTTAAAATGACTATAGAATTCAATATTTTATCCTTGCACACCTATCGCATCATATTTCTGCAACACCTGAAGGTTAACTGATAGGAAATACCTCATGACACTAAGTCGGCCATCGTTCTTCATGTGCAATAACTTAAGATAATAAAATAAACGAATAAAAGTATAATTTCGACATGTCCTTCGGTCTGTCCGTCAATACGTTCACGGCTTAGATAAGACATTTAGTACTAATATGTACTAGATTGCTGTTATTTTGCATAATATCAACATACACATACAAATACAAAGGAATCACGGTGACAAATTAATTATGTTATATCTTTTGACTCTACGATAGCCAAAAACCTGTAATAGTAGTCTGTATAGTGTAGATAACTCTAAAAATAATCCAGTGCTGTGTATTGAGTGATTATTATAGAATATTTTACGATTCAGTAATCCGTTGGCGAACTATCGGACTTCAAAGTTTTAATTATGTATTGTAACTCAAATATCCTCCGCCTACAGTCATGTTAAATAAGCGTTAGAAATTCAATTAATGCTTCTTCTATAATATGAAGAGTAAAAAATTACAAATCATTCTGCGTGGTTCGAATCGCATTTGATCAGTTCGTGCATCACATTTTAGAATTAAATGTGCCCCATAATGCCATAACACGAAACTGGTCAGTATTGAACTTAATAATAAAAATAGTGGAAAAGTACAAGTGAGTTTAAGCCGTCAAGCGCCGACAAGAGTATAAATTACATCGACTATAATACGTAACCAATATTATTTTGAGTGTATCATCTTAATTCGATCCTCTGCCACCGTCTTAAGTAAAATCTGTGAAAATGTCTGTAGGCATAATCATCTTTGTTCATTTATAAATACTTAAGCGATTTTTACTTGGACATCATTATAAATGTACCTATCACTTCCTCGGATATGGTTAAGTTCAAAGTCATATCTAGAATATAACGACATTTTCGGTTTAAACTGAAACATTTACATTCCATGAGGGCGGGTAATTGATAGCCCTGAAAAGTCAACGATTAAGGCCCCCGAACTCATTTGGAACAAAAATGAGGGGCTTTTAAGCAAACACATCAGTTAATTTTTTGGAGGCTTCCTTTATCTTTACGAATTATGGAAACGTATATGAATAATGAAATACTCTCGCAGTGACAGTGATTAATATGAAAATTCCAATCTTCCCGGACAATTTAGTATCTGCTATATTTTAACATTTCACTTGCTTGCAACTTATTTGTTTGGAAAAATGTATTTCGAAGTACCTAACCAGTATTTATTATTATATTCTATTCTCTATTTCTCATCTCATTCTAGATTTTTTCATCAATTTGATGATTAATTATGATATTTCCAACAGCACACTTTTGAACTTGACCCTAGGTGACTAACTTGTAACTGTAATATAAAGAACACATATAAGGAGCAAATGGAATTGCCGACGTATTAAGTATGAATATTTTTCTCTGCGATTCACTTCTTTTGAAAAATATGGACGATTTTAATTTACTGTTCTATAAAATATTTAACATTATTCCAAATATCGTATCTTTAGTTAATATAGACAATTGTGTGCTACCCTTGTTAGAAAAACTATTTAATAGTCAAACTTAAACCTTTCAGTAGCAAATTGATTCTCAAACTTATGTTTAAGTAGATATTATATCTATAGACAGAACCAATAATTTAATTGAAAATAAGACAGCTTATAAAATATATGTCCAAGTGCTGGTCCACAGACACTTACTCACAGGTGTTGCCAAAATGACAATTAATAGGTTTGTTTTTTTTTTAATTGTCTTAATTATATTTCTTTTTTTGTTTACAAAATATTAAAGATAAATCTTTTAATATTTTATTTCTTTGTTATTTAAATATTTCGATTAAAATATATTAATCATGAATAACTCGTGCGCCTGCCGATACATTTCATCATCATTAGATTATACAAAATAATAATTATAATAATATCAAACGTAACATTCGATAAAGATTCTTTCTTGTAATATTTTTTCACGTCTAATAGTTGCCTGTTATTGGCTGTACTTTGTGTTGTACTAAAAAAGTAACCTAAAAAATTTGATACTCAATACTACAGAAAACAAGATTCTGTATAAAAAGTTAACGCCAAAGAAAATGTGCGGTATTCGAGTTTCTAGGCTCGTGTTTCTTGGAATTTGACCAATAAACGATGTTATAGCTTATTATATTTGAGCTACAACTCAAATAGCTATTTTTCTCCACTTCTGCCTTTACTGTTAAAATCATGAAATTCAGTCTCATTGACAGTACAGATTTAAAATTATTTTATTCAAACCTAAGGGAGGAGGGAGGTTCCATAGCAGCAAAAAAGCCATTTTCTTTAAGAAAAATATTGATCGGTCTTGAATCATGATAAGCCGTATTTCTGAAAAACCTGTTTCTCAGGTCGTTTATTTTTGCAAAAATCAAGGTAAAACTCTTACACTGGCAACACCAATAGGTTCCATCTGGAACAAATTGCGGGAATGGTTTACGATTGTAATGGAATCTCTTGACCTTTTGTATTTAGTTGGCTTTAGAACTAAGAGCGGCCTCTTGAGTGTGGTTCAACAACAAGATAAGAGTGACCGAAGGTATTCAATGTCTGAAAGTGTGTATATTCTTTTAAGAGCTACTCCATAAAAACAACCTAAGAACTGTGTTGGTAATTGCAGTTACTTGGTATTTCTATTGAATTGTCTTTAAATAAATTTGAAGTTATTACAGCCAAAGTTATGATACTCGTATATAGTAAGTCTTATATCTATCTTAAGCCATTTTAGACTAAAGATATGTAAAAAGAATTTACCTAAGTGAGAAAGAGTTTTTATTGTTATTACTCAACTGTCCCTCGCTCTTAAAATATACGTATGTATGTTCTCTCTTCTCAGCTGACCTTGATAAGATTAAATTCGATACATTAAGCTTTCCTGGCAAGGGTGCCAACTGCCAAATGTCGGTGAGCCGCAACTCGATAATAAATAAATATTGCCGGACAAGGCGCCACATGTAGTCAAGTGTTTTGTGGCCATTGTGTTTTCGTCATCGCTTCAGATCTAAAAACAAGCAGTTAATACGTTTATTATCGACTAGCGACCCGCCCGGCTTCGCACGGGTGCAATGCTGATACTAAATTAAATACACTACAGAAAAACTATGAACGTTTTATATAAAACATAGCGGCCCGCTCCGACTTTGCACGGGCATAAAATAGAAACCTCTAAAATTAGCAATGTTGCCTTAGTATATGATGCATGTATTATACATATAAACCTTCCTCTTGAATCACTCTATCTATTGGAAAAAACCGCATCAAAATCCGTTGCGTAGTTTTAAAGATTTAAGCGCACATAGGGATATAGGGACAGAAAAGGCGACTTTGTTTTATACTATGTAGTGATATAATTTTACGTAAACGCATTTTATCTATGAGACTTAATAATTGATTTGTAAATTAAAGTACATGTATTAAACCATTTTACTCTCTTGTGTTAAGTATTGTATATTTTATATCTATTTGTAAGGGTTCATTTTAGCTAGCTTTGTTGTTTTTCTATATTGTGTGTCCAATTAAAAATAGAATTTACCTAAAAAAGGTAAAAAGTGTATCGTGCAAAGTACTGGCTTTCTTTTTATTGACTACGTTTTCTTTAGGTTTTATTTGACTATTGAAACGAGGACAAAGATACGAAATTTCACTTTATTATACACTTGGAAAACTAGATACCCAATACGATTACTTTCTAAGCCTCAGTCCCTCTTTCTATATTCATTAATTACGTATATACATTTCCTACACGATAATAAACCCTTTTTTTAACAAACACAATATTTAAATACACTGCTTAATTAAACGAATAATAACATAAATTATCGTGGGGTTGGTATTATTAATGATGCTGAAGTACTGAAATTGTTTGTTTCTATTGTATTTACCAGAATTAACAGTTTCTAATTAAGTATCAGATAGTTATATGCCATAGGTATAACTACTCCAGCAGTTGCTGATAAATATATGTATCATCACATCACTTTAACATAAGTAGCTTGCTTCCCTAGTTGATTGGTCGTAGCTTGCTTCCTTAGTTGCTTGGTCTTGGTCGTTAGGCTTAATGCCGCATTTTCGAAGTCACCTGCTGCTCACGCGCCGCCGCTGTCGCTCCGCTCCCGCTGATTACGTGCACGAGATCTTATAGTCAAATGCAAAATCTAGAATTATGTTTTAGTATAGTTTAAATTATTTTATCCTCAGATTGGATGCGACAACATTGACACAGTTGTTTAAATTTCTGACTAAAACTCCGCTCTTGTTAAATATCCTTTTGACAAAAGCAGTTTGTAAATTGCTAGTTTCTTTGTTTACGTCAACTTTGACAACCCGCATACGTTTCGCCTTTTTGTCCTATTTATAGCCTTACACTTAAATTTTACTTCGCTAACGAAAATCACTTCAGAATAAACCGTTTACATAATTCTCACATTCTGCTATTTAACAGGGTTTTACAAAACTACAATACATTTAGGTTCACTGCTTAAAAATAATAGAATTACAATGAAATTGCTTTTTCTAGATTAACTTAAAAAAAACTTTATACTGTTATCTTTTACTGGCAGGGTTTAAACGTTGTTATAAATTCTTTTTAAAATAATCCTCCAAACTCATTTACTGTCTACTTAGTTTTGTGTTTTTAGGTAATTAAACTAAATTAAAAAGATCTTAAACAACTCTTACAAAAATACAGGGTAATAAACCCAAAGAATTCACTTATTTTAGAACTTTAAATTATCTAAAATGATAATTAAGTGTTAAAGTTGTTCTCGCTGAAGTAAGAGGGCGTTTGAAACACATATGAGAACGTGTTCTCTTGATTGAATCGAAGATCGACGGGCGAGGCGAGCGAGTCTGAACAACTCGTTGATGGGTAGAAATTGCGGATACGTGATCGAGAGGCTGTTTCGATACTGAGAGACTCGATGGTACAATTTGGAACGAATCGAGAGCTATTTTGCTACGCTCTATCCCAGTCAACTTAACATTTTTATTTACCTAAGGGAAATAGCTACGTAATAAAACGTCACTCCGACCTGTTACGGTGGTACCCAATTTAGATTGCGTCCGTGAAGTAGTGAATAATGTAGACAGGTTTTTATTTACAATGACTTTTAGTTGACGTTGTCTAAAATAAAGTGTAGAATCCATCCTTGTATTTAAAACATTCACAAAACTATTCTTGTGTGCTTACATATGAAATTGAAGAAATATAAAGTTGATTTTTTTTGTTGTTCCATCCATCCATGCACTGTTGACATCTCATAGATAATTCATTGATCCCCTTACTATAAAAACCAGGGGGGGCAAAAATAAATAAACTCTCTTAAGGCGGTTTGGACTGCCACTTAAATTTTTTTTTCCTTTTAAGAAGATATCTAAATTTCGACAAAAAAAAATCTGTTGGAGCAAGGTCCGGGGAGTATGGTGAATGTCGCAGACATAGAAATAGTAGGTCCTCTAGTTTAACGACCGTCTGTTTTACAGTGTGAGGTCTAAGCGTTGTCCAGAAACAGCATTGGCGTAGAGCTATTGATCAGCCTCGGTTGTTTAGCAGCTAGTTCTTCCATTATGGTTATATTTGCTTCAAGTGGTTTAAAACAGTTTTATCACTTACAGCGAAGCCTGCAGCTCACTGTGAAGTAGTTTGCGATGGAATCGCTTCCACAATAGCCTTTTAATTCTTCATCGTCCAGTTTGGAAATTTCCAGAACGAAAACATTGGAACCAAAAGCGTACTGTGTTTTCTTTTGCGACACTAGTGCCGTACGCATCGTTAATCCTTCGAGCTGTTTCTGCAGCACTGGTGCCACGGTAGAACTCTTAAATAAAGCGATATTTCAAGTTTTCCATTGTGCGAGATGAGTGACGCAAAAAATAATATTATTTTTAAATTATAATATTTTAGAAATTGAAATATACCAGCTAAATGGATTTATAATTTCAGATCAAAGTGGCCAGTGCGAAAAAACGCCAATTTGATATGTAAGGACCTAATATAAATAGAATATCTTTAATTTGTAATGAAAATTTACCTTTAGAATCATTTGATTGTTTATTTAGACAAATTTAGATTTTATGGTTTGTAATAAATAATCAAATCGCAGCCGTCTTATGTTTGAATCTCTATGATATCAAAGTGGTTCTATACCTTCATATTTAATATTGAAATCTGAAGAGATATATATGACATATTTTGAATGAAATCTTGTAAAGTTAACGGAGATATGTCCCCTAATCCCCACTTACTCTATTAACTAACTAAACCACTAAGTAGATCAGGGCCACAGAAACAATAGATGTCCTTATTGGATGACAATAAATTGTGATGTTTTCTGCTTGCTACTAGTGATTAGTGTTGATATTTACTACCCTCAGTTTTATATCTCTATAATTCAGCAATCAAATAGTGCAGGGCTACTGGTTACATAATCAGTTAATTTATTTCTGTTACATCTTATGCCATCCTTTCCCCTAAGTTTCGCGGTATTTATAGTCACTGCTCCTCTTTTCGAACATGTATTCTATAGCCTTCGTCTTCCCTCCTCCGGTTCCATATAGTGCCTAAGATCATAGCCTCGATAAATACATTTAATGTGTACAAAAAATGTCCCTATAACATTAATAAATGAAAACGATGTTTATTTCGAACGATCAATGTACAAGTTTAATTATCGTTTACCACAATAACATACCTTTTAGTTAGCAGACTCACTTTTTTCAATTACTATCTAACATTTCCTCCAACAAAAATATCGGAGGCGGTTTGTATTCGAATTCCTAGAAATTTTATGATTTTTGGTTTGATACTATTACAGTAGAGTAATTTCATCCATCATTATGTCGAAACTGCCGTTGTTTAGCATATAATATCCTTGTCTCATTTCTCTTAGTTAGATAATAAATACGATTGCTGAAGATAAAGTTGTAATTTATCTTTTTCTTTTTCGTTAAATAATGGCGGTAATTGCCGTTTTCGGAAACAGTTGACACATCAAGCGCTCACTTAGTTGAAATGCCTGTACTTTTCTTTTATTTAAAATTAATTGTACTATTTTAATACCGTTCTTTTGTTCTTGTTTATTATTAATTGGCTTATCTTTTTTCTGTCTGAAATAAAAACATTAGTCGATTACAATTTCTTACAAGGCTAGTCTGTCCAAGATTGGATTGTCGTGATCTTTGCAGGAGGTCTTCGTTCAGCAGTGGACACTGTGTTTAAGTATCTAGTAGTAGTATTTGAGAGTTGACTTCCCTTGCTAGTGTCGTCTTCAATCACAGCGTGATTTTTTTCTACTTAACACGTATAGTATCTCTTATTCTGTTCTCTCTCTCATTTTTTCCTTTTCCATATTGCTTTGATACGGTTTGAAAACCATTACATTTACAAGAAGGACTTAGACAAGCGTATGACCATTAAATAAATTAGCAGGAGTTCTTTGCAATGTCACATTTAGTTTTCAACAAAAAATACTGAACTGAAAAAAATATTATAATGCTGTTTTCTGTTTTTTTTTTTTTTATGAGTCTGTTGTATCCCACTGCTGGGCAAAGGCCTCCCCTGCAACAAGCCACTTCTCTCTATCTAAAGCTAACTCCGGCCTTAAGTTAAATTAATGGTGCAATTGGCAGATTATGTTGATACTGCATTTTCTTAGATATATTTGATTTCCATCTACTTTAAACCAGAGCAATTTACTTAAGGCATTATACTTATCGTTTCGTTCAACCAATGATAAGTATCAATAACAGTTTAACATAAATTAAACTTAAAGACATACATATGGCCTTAACCCTCCTGAGAGGAGACCTGAACCCACCAGTAACACATAAACCAGTTGCTAAGCAACTTAAAGAGAAATAGCAGCTGATTTTGAAATACAATTTATGAAACGCTAGAAGCTAAAAGCTAAGGTCTCTGACATTCCACGTTTTCGATAACAGCTACACAAGCGGCACAATACCGCGCACTTTACGTATTACAGACAGCCATTGTCGTAAGTTTCGAACATGTATTTGTTGTGGCTTCAGGCAACGACTGAACAAATGATGAGAGCTGTATTGTGATTCTTGTATGAGAGGCAATATGCACTAAACATTGCTCTAACATCACAACGACTAACATCACAGTAGACAATGACGGACCTTAATTTAATGTAAATAACCATTGCACTGTACCTATGATTAATTTAATGCATTTATGAAATGTAAATCAACATCTAAAGCTATGATGATCCATAGAGATTTACAGGTAATTAAAAATATACGAGTATCTCTGGTCTACTAAACAGCAACAATGCTATTAACAGAAAAAAAAAGTTATTTTTTTGGTTTAATATAGAAGGCCAACACCAAGTAAGTCCTTAAGTAAGATATTTTTTTAAACACAATTAAATTTTTCTTAACTTTCTGTTTATAAATATATATTTATAAATCAAAATTCATCAATGAACGTTAACTTCTCTCAACTTCCGACACAGATCCAAATGCTCCAAATCTATCTTAAAAAAAATCAAACCCGTTAAGTTCTATAAGAATCTTTGAAGTTATAATCGCGTAATATTTAATTTAAGTTACATGTAACTGAATATAATATATTATGGAAAAAAAAATGCTATAATGTATATTTTAGTTGTTTGATAACAAAACATTTATTTCCACTAATAGACTGTAAATGTAATAGACTAGGGGCCCGATTCGAAAGTTAAAAATACATGGGCATAAAACAAAAACATTCAGTAGTATGTCGTCACTTGTAAGCTGTCCAACTGAGCACTGTTGAAGGGGAGCAACTTGGGATTTTTCTCCATTGTCAAATGATTTTGGTACGGCGTTGCGAAATAATAGATTATATAGCAAAGGTATTGGCATTGTATGGAACAGATGCCGTACTAAATCAAATGGCCCATCAATTTTCAAAAGGGACCTGTAGTCATAATAAGTGCAAAGGATATTATAAAAATGCTCCACAACTCGTAATATGAGTATGTATTTATCATCAACTTCGTGTATCTTTTAAACATAGGTATTACAAAATAGTTTAACCTACTCCGATCACCAATTTCAATACTTATACCTCATAGCTTTAATTTATTTTAAAGTCGACTTTGCCAACTTCATCTAACCTTTTTGACACTCAGAAGTAACGGAGAAAGCTCAGTCTCAAATCCAAGGTAAGTACCTCTAAACTGAAAGCATTATACAGGGACCCGACAAGGGACAATTTTTGCGGAAGTTTTTTGTAGCCGACTATATTTAGCAAAGTAAAAGAGAATGATGATAAATCTTTTTATTTATCTTTTGAAGTTTTTATAACTTTATAACATTTTTTTAGTAGTTTATATATTGCCTATATTGTGAAATATACATTCATTCGTTCATTCATAGAAGAATGGGTATGTTCTTCTTTCCCTTACCTAAGGATAATATCGATATTCCTAAAATTAATAAAGGGAAGAATGAGGAAGGCTGAATTACACGAGTTTAATATACATTCCAAACAAAAAACATTTTATACTCGCGCACGCAAAATTGCTTAAGGAATAAAGAAAGGAATTTCAGTTTAGTCAACAGGGACCTTGTTGCACATAATATTATATATTAAAAAATATATGTAAAACAAAGTATTGACATAATTTTGAATAGAACGAGTATGTTAAACTCATGTGAATTATGTTTCATAGAGGTATAATGGTGTTCCGATTAATTGGAATATATATATAAGTACGGTGTATTTTTTCCCAACTACGGCGATGTCAAAAAGAACTGTTATAGATTTAGCAGTCTATGCATCGGAGCGCCTGAACTAATAAACTGATTTCAACGAATGAAGTGTCAATATATTTGTAGTAAGGGCCCGAAAGACATCACCACAGACCAAGAAACTTAAATCTATAGATAAGGAAGGTGTCACCTTGTATTCATGAAAAAAACTAGTTTTGTAGTATAAATTAAGTAAAATCTGAAAGACGTTTGAGGTATAGATATAGAATTTATTTTAAAGAAAAATTTTTCAGAGTCGAGTTATAATTTCTGTTTTAAATTATAAGATTATTTTGGAAACACCTGAAACATTCTAAAAGCACCTATATTCATTTCTCGATCTTGTCACAAAACTCTGCTGAAGGATTATATTTGTACTACGCGCTGTATTTGTAGTCCACTGTGTATTGATAACGCCTGCCTACGAACGATCCGTCTGCTTCATCTGTCTGATAGATAAGTACAAATTGGGTAGCAGTCTCCCGGGACTAGCGACAGGGAACTGTTTTGTTAAGCAAGCATCCTTAACGCAAATTCATTAGTCTAATGGACACAATATTGAATGATTTCAGACGATTCAGTTTTTCTTTTACCTTACTTGCAGTTTAGTATCACATTCGGCTGGATATACTTGATTAGCTTTCCATTATTTTGATTGTTTGTACTTACTAAATTAAAGTTAAAGCCTCAAAAGTAAAGAGAATGAAGAGAACAAAGTTTCAAGTGGAATTTTCTTTTATCGATCTCAAGAAAAAAATAAGATACAGTCCACGGTTTAACGAAGGTCTCACGTCAAAAAACGATATAATCATTATTTACTTTGACCGGCTGAAAAAAGGAAAGTTCTGATTTGGTATATTTTTTGTGCTTTCTTTAGAGTAGTTTAATTTAATTATGAACCGAATTGGTTTTTTTTACTATGTAGGTATACTGTATAATATTTATATAGTTTATTCAATTATACTCAATTTATCTATTTAACAGACCTCTCTCGGTTGACATAAAATTTATCTGTCATCATTGATAAAAGTGCAAAGCGTAATGATGATTACCTACCCCATTGGCTGCGAATAAATTGTACCACCGCCATCGTAACAACCTAATTCCATTACATGCCATCCTGAATTACATTTTCCCTACGATAATAAGTTTCAATACTCTTTTTTATTATTCATTTCATCGGGTGGGTTAAAACGCTGCCGCCTATTATCCCAATACAATTAATGTACCCCAATATACAAAGTAAATAACATCAATTAAAGGCGTGTTACAAAATTTATTGGAGTTGCTACGGTTAGCAATTAATAACATTGCGTTCGGTCGGTAGTTGGCCAGAGCTCTCACCCGACCCCAGATTGCGCCTTTTGTGTTGCATTAATTTACATTGCTCATTCGAAACAAAATAATAGCGATTATAATCCTATAAATACAAAAACTAAATATAATTTGTTAATGCTGAAATTATTTAGCATTTATGATGCTTTCAATCAGGCAGAGTAGTCATTCTGGCAGGGCCATACATAAAAAATAAATATCATGCCTTTGATGTAGTTGCCAATGTATACTAATCTGTATTGAAAATGTTTTTGGACATATTGTATTATCGTATCGCTATTGTATTTACCTGAATATTTTATTGTTTTTGATGTCCATGATCAAAATGTTGTAAGAACGGCTCGTACAAAACATACTGTGATTTATTACGAAATACAAAATTGCCAAATTCGTATTCCTGGCGGTTCTCTTTAACTCAAAGGCAAATATCATTTAGTATCATATCCACGTACCTCGAACTGTGGTTACGTTTATAACATATGTATATTGTCCCTCTCAAAGGACTTCCTTACACGACTGTCGTCACAAAATGCGACCTACACAATTTAACTGAGGGGCCGCCCACTGGGTCCCACACAATTTAGGTATTTAATAACAGTGTTGTATTTCATATTGGCTTATATTTGCCTCTATGTAGCTTTCTCCTTATTCAAATGCGTATTATATTAGCCATTTTGATGACGTCAATTTTAAACTGTTAAAGTAACCTAGGTAATTGCAAAATGTTCCTTTATTTAAATAGCACACAATACGTACAAAAAGAAAAGATATTTCATTTCATAGGATACGACATGAACTGGTTTATTATTTAATTCATACGTGTTAAATCTATCTATAACAACATTGAGCGATTTATTGTTATAACAATGAATCGCTCAATGTGTTGGTAAGCGCATACCTCAACAACGCCTGGACCAAATTGCCAATTCTTTTTTAAATATTCGTTGAAGTTCAAGGATAGTTTTTACGGCGAGAAAAATTCGAATAATGGCCGGTAAAGCCCTAAAAACAGCCCTTTTATTTTGCCCATACAAACGTTTTCTAACTAAAACATAAAGTCGATTTGAGCTTAATTACTATTGTATAACGTTCATATGTTACAAGCACTCACTGTTGTCTAAGCAATTTAGGTGTGTTCCTAACGTCAATGAGTCAATTTGCACTTTATTACCGCTGTAAAAAGTTCAAATTCAATCATATCCATCAAAACAGTGTGCGTATGTGCGTTGGAGTAGATAATCTTTGGATAGTCCACTTATCGAGAAAGGCTATATGTCATCACGCTAATACTAATAGGAGCGGAGCACCAATGAAGATTGTTTCAAAAAGAGGGGAAAATTTTCATACAACGGGCAATAGAAGACGCAAGTCATTCAAACATGATCGAAAACCGTGACATGTTGGCGTCGCAATGGGCCTCCGTTATTAAGTTAAAAACAAATCTTAACAAATCAAAAAAGTAAAACTTAGAGCGTAAAGTGGTTCATTTTAGTCATATCAATCTTGCCTACTTATTTTTAACAGGAGCTATCAAGGCAAGTACGATAAGCTAAATATAAAGTAAGCTGCTTAGCTATGTAGAGTACAAGTGCGACTGCGTCTTCGAAGCGAAATCTATAAGCTTTTAAGAAACGATTCGTTTTAAATTATGCATTAACCGTATGCAGCCCTCCCAAAGGCTTTAGACATATCTGTTAGCGGACACTTCAAATTGTATCTGTTTGTCGTATCTATCAAAAAACGTTTCCAATAAATACGGGGCAGTTAAAATTTATATCAAACACATATTTTTGTTATAAGTTGAAATTAGTTTAAAAATCAAGATTAAAAAGACAACATAATCCAATAATACAATCATTTACTAATTTACTTTCCGTTCACGTAAACTTATAAAAATTTTCGAGAAACAAGATTTTACGTAATAAATAAATAGTAAAAATCCAATAGTCGTTAATATTTTGTTATAATAAATAATTTTATGCAGTTAAAAAATACTTTGCACTTGAAAAATTTAGTATGATGTAGATTTACGAGAAAATAAGGACCTAGAATATATTTTGATAGAGAAGGAATCCCGTCCTATTTTCAATATACAAATTTGTGTCGTTATATTAACGAGTCGAGCGTCACACTTGTTCTGTTTTTGTTAGATGTTTAATATTTACCAAATAGATTAGTAACTCAACAATTTATTTAATATTTACAATCATTAAATAAAGCTTTTTTAAAGAACCTTATCTCTTTTCACAATAAACCGCACAAGGGGACTTATATAATATTCTGAATTTATTAGTATACAATCCAGTACCATTTTCGTGAAATCTCCTTTACCAAATTGATGTTTTATCCAGGAAAATTATACCGTGTCTTTGGAATCATAAGTTATTGAATAAATTTAGAGCTTTAACACCGGAACACATTGTAATATGTGTATAACGTTTGTCATTTTTGCAATCATTTTTATAACGGAAAACACGCAAGAAGAGTGAAAAGTGATAAAGCTAGTTTAAGTGTACCGTGTAATCATAACATATTTTTTCTATATTAGTGGCAATTAGATCACCAACTGCTTAATAAATACAAGATTGAAAACGCTTTTTATGAGACCTATTGTAATCAGAATCAATGTGTAAGGCACTCTATCGGTTAAGATTATGTCTATATAAATTAGTTGTTGTTCGAAACTATGTCTAATTTAATTTTGTGTGAGTTGAATATTCAAAGAAGACTTAATCTTAAGCAATAACAAAACTAATAAACAGTACCAAGTACTTTTGCTGATTTTGAACACCCTACTTAAAATTCACGTCCAAATAAGTCATCGAATGTCCTAATATTGGGTAATCTAAGTTCATGTACATACATATTTATTACAAAATCAATGTACGTACGCTAGTATATTCTTTTGAACGTGAAGATATGAGAATCGAGTACTGTATATATTATTTCCTACCATTTGCTTCATCGTTTCTGTATTTCAGTTTTAATGATACAGTAAAATGGTTCGTGGACCATTAAAAAATATTTCTTTCTGAGAAAAGTTTTTTGTTACCGAGTAATAAGTGAGTTTCGAGTTAAAATCTTGCATCGGGTTACGTGATGTCGTCGTGAATCAAATGATACATAAAATATACTTGAATTTATACCGTAACAGTTTTTGCCTGTTGTGTGATCTAAATATAATAAAATTTCTTCTTGATCTGATTGGTTGGGTCTTGTTAAAAGGACAATGGCAGGTTTGTATGGGACTATTGTACCGCCTGGCGTATCTCATGGTAGGGATTGTTTTTGTATTTATTTGGCTGCTATTATGACCGGCAATAACATTTTAAATTCCTAGATTTTTACAATATTAACTCATTAAGCGGTATAAATCTCATAACCTTTCATAACATATTGCCAGTGGTACAGGATCTATTATTTCCCTTCGTCTAAAATATGTACATTTCTAAAAGTATGTGTTTTATTGATCTGGATACTATAGTTCTCGGCCTAATGTTTCATCTAACATTGCGGGCGTATAAGATTCCTATTTGCAGGTAGACCTTTTCCGACACTTTTCAAACTTAATTGGTGATAGCATTTCTTGGGAGTAGAATTTATGCTTTGGTGAAATTTCAGATATAAGCCGACTAGTTAATGGATATGACATGCAGTAAACTAGATAAGTTGGTCATCACGGAACCCAAAAGCTTTACGTCTTAGTCAGACATTTAAGAATGCTAATGAAATACTCCAAACCTCCAGTGAAAATTTATGTAGAAAATGCTACTCATATTCACAAATAGAGTAGAAAAATCAAAATAAGATGTTTAAGGTTAATAACAAAACAATACTGGATACTATCATAATGAGAGCTAAGTCATTGTAATAAATAGATATAATATAAAACAGTTCATTTATTTATAAATTTCACTTAATATTGAACTAGCTGGTGATTTCAAAGAATGGTTTCATGAATTTGTTTGCTCGATTTCTTCTCACAAGGCTCAACCGTTTGGAAATAACGATTATAAATTGACTCAGACAGATAGCGGTCTTTACTATTTGAAAAGCGGTATTGTTTGATATTTATTGTCCAAATAATTTTAACTTCTGTTATCATGACATTGTACTCGTATGTTGCGAGAAATTACTGGCAAAAAAATTGACTTTAATCGAAAAGTACATTAATATTGGTGAAAATATTGGCTGCAGTGGACAATTTAAGGATACATCACTTACCTACATAGTTTTTTTCTGCCTTCTCTTCGTTGACTTCATGTGAGGCACTTACTTCCTTTTTAAAAAGAAACCTGTTACCAACAGCGGATTGCTAAATATAAATAAATAAATAAATATTTTGGACATCTAACAAACAACGCCATCTAGTCCCAAGGTAAGCAGAGCTTGTGTTATGGGTACTAGATAACTGATATGAATACATAAAAATGGTGATGACTTATTTCGAAACTGCTGGTAGAAGCTCTAAAAGAGAGTAAACCCATCCAGAGGTAATTCGATCGGAATGATCGAACACAGCTTAATACAGTTCAAAATACTTGTTAAATAGATAAATGTTATCTTTTTTCTCGTAGCTCTAATTTGTATTTTTCAATTTGTCAGTAGAATTCAGGCAATTAAAAGCACTGACAGAGGAATGAATTTAACTACCCATTGAGAACTGAGTTGCAGAACTGAGAGACACAGCAAACTTTGACACCCTGCGCGTTGACATTTTGAGTTTTATTAAAAATTCAAAGAGAAACAAATGAATCGTTTTTCTTTCTTTATTGTGCCTATGAAATATTTCATAAAGAAAGGAAATAAATTACTCGGTGTGATTTATAACGTTTCAAATTTAGATTAATAAAGAAATTATATAATCGCTTACCATCGTGCGATACGTCTGCTCGTTTGCCTGCTACAACATAAAAAAATGTATTAAAATGCGTTTAGCCGTCACGAGTTAGTGCATAGTGAATCATGGAAAAGTCTTTTTAAAATTATTAGTAACTACCTAATACTGCTTATAAAATGAATAGCCACTGTTTACTTACTATTTTTCTTTGTTACAGGTAAACATAACATCCTGCAATCAAAACTCTAACCCAAAAGTAAGTTATCATTTTTACGGTAAAAAATCTCCGATTGAAATGTCAATGGACCAAAAACACTAGACCATAATTTAAGTCTTAATATGAATATAATTCTTTGCACATGTTTTGTCACCTTCACAAATAAAGGATGTGACGTGAAATATGAAAAACTTAAAATTATAAAACTTAGGTATAGAAATCCTATAATCTAAAAATGTTTTCGTACAGGAATTACTAATAAAAAAAAATGTGGAAATGGCTAAATCAATGCACAAGTCAAGTATATAAAGCTATATGATGGCAATTTAAATTACACATAGGTACAGGCATTAAAACTACACAAAAAATATTTATTACTAACTGACTTCCTCTACGTGTCTTTTCAATCATACTCGACTCCCTTCCCATTTCTGCTGGTAGGTAGATACAACGCCATCTGTCTCTATTCCGAACACCGCCATCTCTTGAATTACGTATGATTTGTCCATCGGACAGCCTTTGTACTCTACCGCCCTCTACACAGTCACCCTCTATACGAACGCCCTCTCTCCACGCCCACATTTAACTTAAGAAACGTTTCAATAGCGACATCTATATTACTTGTTTCTTTCTTAGTGTACGGGAACAAAATGCTGGAACGAGTGAATGAATAAGCTCAAGTTTCTTTGATTTGCCAACGGATGGCGTACGGTGTTCGTGTTTCAAATAATAAGGGATGTTTTATCGGGAACTATTTGTTCTGATTGCGTTTATTATTAAGTATTAATATATTACTAAAGCAATTAAACTTCCGAGTAACGACCATTAATACTCTGTTAATGTTCGAAGTCTAAGACGAATCAATAATGTTAAGGTGTGTGGAGTATTGCGACTTTATGGTCATCCTAATAGATTGTTGTCCAATTTTATAAAATCAAATTAATTACTTTAATTCAGATATCACCAAATTGTTAATTGATGATACAGCTTTTAGATTCATCATCATCATTATTATTATTAGCCCATTGCAGTCCACAGCTGGCCATAGGCCTTTGACCTCTAGATTACCTATGAAATTAAAACCTAGCATTGCAGGCTACGAAAGTAAAACAATTTGAAATCAACTGGTCTTAACAATGTATGCGTACTTTTTAACCACTTTGTCGAGCTTCTAAATTAAATACTTAGCTAAATAGGTATAAAAAATGTATTTATAAAGAACTAGATGAGCCCCGCGGTGCATCTCGCGGCATAACTTCACCCGCAGGTAACGCCGCGGGTCGATTCAATCAGCTACAGTAATCGATTTTTTATATAAAGTGACGACTTTGTTGACTCGTTATCAAAACGTCCAGAGAAGGAATCGCGCAGGCTTGTTTTTTGTCAATCGCCACATGTACCCTCTAAATAAAAAATAAATAAATAAATCAACATTATCCATATGACCGAATTTGGAATCTAAATGATTCTAGAATCATCAGGAACAGAATATCCAAAAAATTACATTACAATCGGTTCAGCCGTTTAATAGGATTTTATCACATACACACGCACAGAAGATTTATTTATATGAAGATAGTCATAAAATATTTAGTACATTCAAAACGGCAACCTGTATACAAGTTAACAAGATACTCGGTAAAAAGCAATTATATAAATGTATCAGATATATTCGCAATAATACAGTTGTCAGACCGGAACCCAAAAGCAATAAGTAAGAAATGCACCCGTGCTTAACCGCTCAAATGCATTTTGCAAATGACATCTCGTTTCCGTTCGATGCTTTAGTAATTTATTTTTGTTTTGCATTGAATGTGTTCGTAATGATTTTGTTGACAGTCACATAATTTTTCTAATAGCATATTTTTCAAACATTTACGCTTCAGTTGAGTACAGTTCAGTTTGCATGAAGTATGTTTGAAGTAAAGTGAGACTGAGAGTAGAACGAAATTTGGAATAGGTACATGCTTAAATTTAATGTAATATGAAGTTCAGAAATATGTTATCACCATATGTTACAAATTGAAAATTTAGCCAAAAACTACTATATGATGTACATACATCCATGTATAAGTTCATTACAGTCACATATAATGTATAAAATTCTTGAAAGGAATTTTTTATATACACATTTTCATAAGTCAGTACACTGCGCTGTACAAAAGGGTGGATAGTCAAACAACACGCACAACCCTGCACAAAGCCTTTACGTGCTGTGAATAAAAAATACAGACAGACACAGTCGTAAATGTAAATAACAGAGCTTAGCTATGCATCCTCTCTTTATAAGGGAGCTCGCACATTACAGGGTTACTTTACATCAAGGTCGGATTTTAACGTGAGACAACACAAGCCTTGACTGACATGCCACATTTCTTATAGCTCTTGGTTATGTTGTTCCTAAAACATATATTGCACACTAGCTGCTCACCGCACTCTATCTTTACTATTTTTCACCTATATCGATAAAAGACACTTCGGTGAAAGTTTGTTAATATGTTATACCTCCAACACAAAGAAAGTGTTCTCCAACCAAGTTATCTGATAAAAACATGCTATTCTTTAGTGAAATATCATGGTGTAGAATCAGAGGCCTCACTACCTCAATAAATATCGAAACAAAAGGACGACAGTTTCACATTATTTTAAGTTATTTTGTTTCTCGACCATTTTTAGAGTTCCGTACCCAAAGGGTAAAACGGGACCCTATTACCAAGACTTCGCTGTCCGTCTGTCACCAGGCTCTAACTTATGAATCTCTTGACAGTTGAAATTTTCAGAGATGATGTGAATCTGTTGCCGCTATAACAAAAAAAATGAATAAAATAAATATTTAAGCGGACTCCCACACAACAAACGTAACGTTTTTGCTAGTTTTTCTCGATTTTTATAACAGCAACAGGTAGACGCTTGAAATATTCACAGAATGTTTAGATATTTTATTATTCACTTGAAAAAAAATTAATAAAGGGCTCTCATACAAAAAACATGATTTGTTTTGCTCGTTTTTGTTAGTTAATTAGATAATGGTACGGAACCCTTCGTGCGCGAGTCCGATTCGCACTTGCCCGGTTTTTATTGTATTTTATTTTAAGTATAGACAACTACATAGGCCAAATCCTTTTTTCTACGGAGAGACCCATGTCCAGGAGTAGACTACTAAAGGCTGATAATGATAGACTACTCATCTACTGATTACTTACTACAACTTATAGTATGATGTGTGTTATGATGTGTGTCATACCTTTACCGATTTGGACTACTGCACTTACGTAAATGCACACACTCACGTCTCACGTTTACCTAAATCACATTGAGAGGAAAATGTTTTAAGTAAATGCTACTTCCTACTAATATTATAAACGCGCAAGTTTGTGAATATGTAAGTGAGTATGTATGTTGCTCTTTCACGCAAAAACTACTGAGTGGATTTGGATTGAAACTTTACAATAACATAGATTGTACATCAGTAGTCCTTAATGTTATAAATGAGAACGTAAGTTTGTTACGCTTTCACGCGAAAACCACTTAACCGATCATTATGAACCTTTGTACACATATTCTTGGAGGTGTTAGAAGTAACATAGGATACATTTTATTAAATGCGAGCGAAGTTACGGGCGAAAGCTAGTAACGTTATAAATGTAAATGCAAGTTTGTTTTTTACGCTTTCACGCGAAACTACTTAACCGATCATTATGAAACTTTGCAAACATATTCTTGAAGATATTAGAAGTAACATAGGATACTTTTTATTAAACGCGAGCAAAGTCACGAGCGAAAGCTAGTCATACATATTATTTTGCATTTTTATAAGGAATGAAGTCACTAAGTTCAGACGTATTGTTAACACCTAAAGGGTTCAGGTTTTTAAGCTCGTTTAATAATAAACATCTACCGTAATCATAAAATATTTATAGCATATCGTTAGATGCGAATATAGTTTATTGTTTTATGACGACGTGACTTGGCCTGACGTGAAAAGATATGAACGTGACAGAATGAAAGTAACTAAATGAGTTACAATACACATTATTTTCCCTCAAGGGTCTTTGAGTAACCTCCCTGGTTATGTTGTGTGCTCTTGTTTTAAGCTTTTTTTAAAAACATACCTTGTATTATATTATCAAGACATCTTTGCTTGTCTATCCGGTCAGTTTTATTTCATTACTAATTAGCCGGTCTAATTTGCTTAAATCTCATTCCTTTTCACTTCCAAAATGTGTACTGTCCTTTACCCTAGCATCTTCCAATTCCGATTTTCGGACCCATTTATATGCCTTTCAGATTGTACCGTTCGAAAATAATTACTTCTCCTAGGATAGTTAGCTTCAAGTAGACGACAAATCAGAAAATAAACCAGTCATATTAAATATAATTGTTAACACTTAAATTTAATAGTGTAATCAAAAAGCTGTATTTATAGAGATTCAACAGAAAGTATAAAAACTCTCACCAAATTATTTAAGAACTAAAATAAACAGACTACAAGGTGTAGTGATGGTGGACACGAAGTTTTTGAGATACAACTAAACTTGACTATGCTGAGAAAATCGTTACTTTTTATATAAATTAGTAACAAGCTGTTCCATCTTTTATTGGTCAAATGTCTCCAATCAAGCGCTAAAATTGCCTTTCAGAAAATTCCCCCAAGGTTCCAGAAGACATTAAACTGTCGTATTTTACCTACGTTATGTAGGTTGCGTGATTACCAAAGTTTTATCAAGTGTAAAGAGTTCGTCGAGACACTTGGTAATAACCCACGAATTTATGGCAAATTTATATCTTTGTTATGCTGAAAAAATACTCTATCATGTCAGATTTACGCCTTTTCACCTTACGTCATATGTATTCGTATGGTATATTTGTTCACAAACATTTTGGAACTCATTGCTAGGTAATGCAAGAGCTCTTGAAAATATTTGATGTTAACTTTTCAGATAAAATCCTATTCACTTTACCTGATTCTCTCTAACCTTGCTTGTGAACAGGAATTTTCGGTTAGAATTAGTTTCCTTTTTCACAAAATAAATTGGGAATTTGATAAAAAATATTATAAATGTGTCTGTTGTTTGCTTTTTGTGAGTTGAAAATGTTACATCACAACATCAGATATAGCATACTTCTAAACATTTTTGTGAAGTTATTGAAAAAAGCAGCTTTGAAATTTAACTTCTATCTTCTGGAGGACACATTATGTCTAATATTTAAACTTCTACTATCCTTAAATCAGTAGCCATAAGTAGTCCAAAAACGGAAGCCACAACTAATCGCTACTTTGATGAAGTTTCATAGTAACGTGTGGTGCAAAGATTTGGACTACTGTCTGTCTATTGTCTACTTCACTCCCAGTTACTGGGTAGATCATGTAGTTCATCTAAGCTCCAAAAGATACAATAGCGATAATAGTAATAAACGAGTGATATCAGATTTTGCCAGAATTAGTACCGTATCCATTTTAAGTATCCCAGCAGTGGCCTGAAAAGGAACATGAACAAGACGAAAGTCATGTCAAATGTCCATGTTTCGCCCATCCCCGTATTAATGGGAGGCTCGGCTCTCGGAAGTTGTTGATGACTATGTCTATCTGGGACAAACGGTCCAACCAGGCAAATCCAACTTCGAGAAAGAGGTCAATCGACGAATCTAACTTGGTTGGGCAGCGTCTTCTCATTCAAAATACCACCGTCCTTAAAGATTAATGTCTTTAATCAGTGCGTGTTACCAGTGATGACCTACGTTGCCCATTGAGTCTTTACTATGAGCCTCATAAGGAAGCTCCTGAGCTTCCTTATGAGGCTTGACCCTGGTCACACAGCGAGCTATGGAACAGGCTATGCTTGGGGTCTCTCTACGTGATCGAATGAGAAATAACTCTGTAGACGAACAAAATTTACCGACATAAAAGAGCGAGTCAGCAAACAGCACGTGACGGCAAACGCCGCGTAGCAAGGCCTCCCGCAAGGTGGACGGACGACCTAATTAAGATCGCAGGGACTCGTTGGATGCAGGCCGCTACCGCTTGGTCGAAATGGCAATCAATAGGGGAGGCCTACGTTCAGCAGTGGACATCTTGCGGCTTATATGATGATGATCCATTTAATACCTTTATGCGAGCAATTTTCATGTATATATATAATATCAATCTCGATAACCGCTCTAATGATTTACATGAAATATAGTATGCAGGGAGTTTTTAAGGGTGATAAATAGATAAATCGGTCATCTAGGTACTTGGACATAAAGGCATAATATTGGCTTATCAACTTGGTAAAAAAAGTAAAAAATAAATTGACAAGAGTTATTAGTCCTGATAATAACTGCTTGCTCTTTGCTAATAAGTAACTGCTTTATGCAAATGGGATAGTAGATTTTTATTATAACTTTTTGCAAACATTTATTCATTCATGACTTGAGAGTTCTGTTGACGCAGATCCTTGAATGAAATTCGTGAAGTAAACTGAATTATTTAAGTAGTTCAAGCGTACTTTACGGATTAGAGAAAACCAGCACCAGGCGCCTGAAATATATAAGACTTGAATTTTTTTGTTATAATTTTTTGTTTCAACAACTGCCTAAAATAAGTAAAATAAAAATATAAAAACAAGCAAATCAATGTAGTAGAGCATAAAATATTCTTATTAATTGTTCTAAAGTTAATAATTTCTCGGATTCTGTTCATGTTTTCCATGCAGTTACTTAGGCAGGCTCATTTATAAAACAAACAAAAAAATTGTTCTATACAGGATGGGTTTTTCTTTTCAAAAATAATTGCATGTTTTCTTTGAGTAAAAATGTATATCTACAATATTAAAAGTTCTTTCCCTTCAGATGGTATTACAAAATTCCACCCTGTAAGTTCTGTTACGTAATACCGTTTACAAGATATTTAATGTATTTACCTAATTTCATAATTATAAAAAAAAAATCATATTCAAATATATTACTTTCTTCGCATTGTCGTCTACTAAGGACATTTCAAGAAAAGATATTTTAAAACTAGATTCCCACTGGTCGTGTGAGAATTTAAATTCTTTTATAGTTTTTTCAACACTAAAACGTCGTAATTTCGTTTACTACTGTACTTAAAACTGTATATTAAAAACGCTGACTATGTTAAGTGCGCCCTCTAGACGTGAAGGTTATAATCTATTCTATTAGTATCACCGATGTACACTTCGTATCTTGACAACGTAGGCCATCATCGGTTCTTAAGCACGTTCGTAGCAACCACCACTAACCGCTTTTCTCCTCAAAGAATCAATATCAGTATCTTGTCTCTCTTGACTATTCTCGGCGCCTTAAAAACTTGTTGTAGTGGTTGAGATTAAATATGTAGAAATAATTAGACGTTTTTGACTTGACGGTGTTTTTAAGTCATGTTGCGAGAATGATAAAAAACAATTAACCCATGGTAAAACAAAATTCAAGACATGGGGGCCAAGAAATTTAGGTAATATTTTAAGATTTTCAATTAATCGACATCTGAAAAAAATTTACGCTATTATATTTCATTTTATTTTTACACATTAATTTTAAGTACTGTTCAACTTTATCAAATGTTGGTAAAAATACAGTCTCCAAATGAATGATGAATCGCCTAGAAATCTTTCAATACATTTTTTTTTGTTAATTTAAATTCTAAGTACTTAAAATAAAGAGCTAAAAAAAAAGTTAGAAAATTTTATTGTATTCGTTTTGGAACTTAGAGGTACACTTTAATTCGTCATGGAAATATTGACTTTTCCTATACAAACGAGATATTTAGCATTCAAATGCTCTTAAAAGATCTGTGGGTGGTTCTAATTTTATCTTTCGTTTATGTACTGTGGCAAATTTGGTTTCTTGTTTAATATTAATGTAGAGATATCATTTCTCTGGAAGGACTTAGCTAGACTTAAAAGCTTTGATGCAAAGCTTATAAAACATTGAGGAAATATATAGATTAAATATTATATTTTCAATTTTAATTGTACTCTTTTAAATTTCATTTTAATATCTTTGTATGTTGAACTTCATTTACAAGATCTAGTTTCTCAGAATTATTAATTACCAAAGTTTGTCTCTGGTTCTGGCAGTACATATAGTGTGATGTTACAACTCTCTTTGTATTGTCCAACTTGCGGTTACTATTAGAATTAACTACCTAAACTTGAGCTTCGCTTGTAAAATTATTGTCGTCAAAGTTTCCAAATATTAAATTAGTATTTCTTGTCTATAGTTTGGAGACATTTGCCATCTCCGTTTTACATTTTTTAACTTGACAAATTGCTTTGGTACGGTCATCTAATTAATCATTGCTAAGAGGGGGACTTTATTAGTAAGTTGGCTGGATGATTAATTTCTTGAAAGAGAACCCGTATTCATTTACAAGTATAATAACTTTTCTGTCTTGTATTCCAAAGCTTGTAGCGCAGTTTGGGATTACACCAATAAACTAGTAACAACCGTGGATCGTATGACAAATGGCATTGCTTAGCTGGCTACGGCTACAGTTGGAATGCAATATCGTTCTGTCTCTCGTTAAGAGCTCCGACATTTCTGTTGTGTAGATGTTACTCTATTGTCGAGCAAATACATCTACACCTTAAACCCACAAAGCCTTTGGACTCGAATGTGATCGGCTCCAAATACATTCTCTCTTGATTCTTACTACTTCTTAACTATTTGAAAATTTAATTTTCCGTTGTGGGGTTAAATGCTCTACGTACATGGAAAAATATTTGCGATGAACTGCTCCATATACAGAAGCTTTGTAAATAAATATTTTTTAAATGAGAAGTAATATAAGGCCTTTGAGAAGTAAAGATGTTCTAATTAATACACAGCCAGCAGCACAGCTAATTGTGGGACGCCTCGAGGTTCCCGAGTACCTTAAGTCTTTGTAAGTTAATATAAACAAAACATGAAAATAAAGTGAAAATGTAATTTCAAAGCACGTTAAAATTAGTTTGTTCTCATGATCATCTTACTTAACAAAGCCGTTGTTTTATTACATTCTTCTAATGTTCTTTATTTATGATCTTTTTGTAATAAATGTTTTACACAATTACCGGTTTCCAGTTGTTCAAAGAGTGGATTTATAAACCACTTGACCAAATTCTTGACATATTTGACATTATATTTTAACATAATATATATGATTTCTTCCGCTTCAACACATCTGATGGCTGGGAATTACACTGGCTCCCCAGTCAGCACCAGTTTATGTAGTGGCTACGGACCTCCGGACGAAGGGAGGTGTCAGCACCGGTTTACATAATAGCTCCAGACCTTCGGACGGAGGGAGGTGTAAGCACCGGTTTACGTGGTAGCTACGGACCTCCGGATGTAGGAAGGTCCGTAACTACTACGTAAACCGCTGCCGGTCTAATTCCTAGTCATTAGATATGTTAAACAATCTAATCAAAAGTTACAAGGTGCATATGTCTTTATTATGTTTACATGAGCTATTTCAAAACATTAAATAAAAATCCGTATTATTTATCTAGTATTGTATAAAAAATTAAATCACTTAAAAATTGACAGGGTCACGCAGTATAATGATAATTCGATCTATCCATACGGTAATATGTTTACCATTTGCCACTATTCTAAACACCTTGTCACCTCTTTCGATGACCTCATGAGCACCAGAATATGGAATAATTTAGGAGTAGGATTTATCTATTTAGGATTGTAGGGAATTTTTAATATATATATGTTTACAGGTTCTACTAGTCTCATATGTTTGAAAAATAATATTTTTATGGACTTCTCAGGGGTCAGTGAGTCAGTCTATAAGAAAAAATATTTTATAGCTCATAAGTCACTGAAAACGGAAACATTAAAAAATAACAAAGCAATGTTCAGATAAATAGTCGCCTTTAAAGTTCCTAATGGCTAAAGTAAATTCTGTATCAAAAAATACACACAAATCTAATATGTCGTTACTGTACTTCGTCGAACAACTATGTTTTCTTTGTATCGAAAAACCAGGACGCGTTTAATCTTTGCTCCCTTACAGTCTGTTAACGTCAAACAAGCTCGAGGCGTCACGAAGGCCCCTGCAATTGGTTCGCAGGGAATACTTTTCTCTGGAACATGTCTTGCATCTGCAACGAAAATGTCGCCCTGCATTTTTAAAGATACAACCAGGTTTATTTTACTTCAAATTTATTCCGAAAACCTAGCTTAATAGAAATACAGTAGCCTAAAAACAATTTGGACTGACTGACTTTTAAGTTACTATCTTGAATTAAGCTGGCAACGGCAACTGCATTTTGCTGCACGAGCATGAACGTTTACGTATAGATGATAGCGATTAGTAATGAGACGACTGCTAAATTATATGGACGTGTTCTGCCAGAAAATAAGTTTCTCAGGACCATGTGCTGCCACTCTCAGAACTATTCCGACTGCATATTGCAACTGTAAGGACCACGACTGCATGCAGTCGCTGAATGTGCTGTTGGCAGTTGCAGTTGGCAGTAGCAAAAAAAAAACATTTTACTACTGATGTCAAGATTATTGTAGATAGTGAAATGCGAAACTGCAGAGACCTCTTAATCGATTATTATTATAAAAATAAAATCAATAAATAATTTCTAGGTTACTTATTATATCATACCTATTATATCAATTTAATTTTTCGGGTGGTGTGAGTAAATATATAGTAAGTTAGTCAAAATCATAGACTATTATGATATAATATCCTAATAAAAAGAATACATCGTATGCAATCTTCTTTAGGAAAAGCGAATTACCTTTAACAATTGTCAGGTTGCGTCATATATTTGGTAAAGATTTTTATATTGTATTCCTATCACATTTATTGTAACTACAGGCACAGTTTACTTTATTTTTACGTGAAAACGGTCTGTATCGGAACATTTTATTGAATAAATTTGCTCGGCGATATTGTTGCTGTAAGTCCCCATTATCTTTCGTCTCAGTAACTTTATAGTTCAAGTTTGGTTTAACTTTTAAGTTTTCTCAAACTCGAAAGTAAGTTCATGCTGCACTTCTATATATATGTAATACTAGCTGAACCCCGCGGTGCTACCCGCGGTACGATGATAACTGCGGGCAACGCCGCGAGGCGAAGCTATATCTTTATAAATAGTAGCCTATGTGTTATTCTGATGTATAAGCTATATTGTGGTAAAGTTTCATTCAAATCCATTCAGTAGTTTGTACGTGAAAGAGTAACAAACATCCATACATACATACATCCATACTTACAAACTTTCGCCTTTATAATAGTAGTAGGATGAATTAGTGATGCGCTGAATTCTATTCTAATAGTATTGCTGCTGCATTCAGCATATGCGACCGTTTTATAATAGGTATATTACTTTTATTCAAGGGGTTTCTTTATATAATGAATCTTTGTCATACATAAATTTAACGTTAACTTTCATTTAGATATACAGTTAATCAAACCGTTTTCAAAAATTTTACCAGTTAATTTTCTGTCTTATGTTTACGTATATAGCAACATATAAGCATAATTGCTTAATAGTTAAAACTTAATAGTTTGGAAGGTATCCCTTCATTCCGAACAGATGATATTTAGGCTAGTTTTAACAAATATTGAATACTTAAAAAAAATCTTAGAAAAATATTTGTAAATTTGCTATCGAATAGTTTCAAGATAAGGGGTATTTCAACAAAGTTCGCTTTTTATTAACATATAAATCTTCCATCGAGTCGAAATTACGCGGTATAAGCACTTCACCCTTAAACAATTGCAATAACTTGGAGACATATCAAGATTTTATGGGTAGCTCTTGTATAATAGTGTCGATTACTTTCTAGGAAAACGAAGATCTGAACTAAAGTGCATGCAATTCGAACTCGTAGAATCTTACTTCGCAAAACTACTTTAGCTCAGATAACCTTAGTTTTTTTTCTCTTCATAGTGTTACTAAGGCAGCGTTTAAACGCACCAGTGAAAGAACAGCAAAAGAAATCAAAGTATAAACTAAGTAACGTCACCAGCAAATACACGGGCACCACAATTTTTTTTCAAATAACACAGCAGCTCTAGATGAAAGAATCATACCACATGAAGATTAATATATTACCCTCATACTACAAACGATGAGAATGCGACCTATCCATATCCATTCGAGTATATTGAATTTAGTTATTAGATTTGTGAAACGATATTGAGACGTATAGGCTGTTTTTATTTCTATTCGGTTTAGTTTCTCAAAATCTATACTAATAATAGGTCTTTACCTATGAAATTGCGTTTCTTCAGTACTAGTCATTTCAAATAAAAAAAAGTTTGTAATGGCTCTGTATTCTAAATTCAAATTAATTTTGTTTTAAAACCATGACATTCTATTTACAAACTCAGTCTTTTGTTTTTTGATTAGCGTTGTATTTTCATTACATTTGAACATTTTTCGTCATAATGGATACTTTAAAAATTCGTGTAATTATGGAATATGAGTTCCGTCGTGGCACCAACGCGACACAAACGGCACGTAACATCAAAAACGTTTACGTAGAGAACTGTACAAACGAACGCACAACCCTTTATTGGTTTTCCCGGTTCCGTTCTGTAAATTTTGACTTGAAAAATGAAGCTCGTGGTCGTCCGGAGACTTTGGTTAACAATAATGAATTAAAGGCGGTTGTGGAAGCTGACGAAACTCAACTCTACAGCTGAGCTAGCAGCAGCTTTTAATGTAAGCATTGAAACAATATTGATCCATTTGCGACAAATTAGCAAGGTAAAAAAGCTTGATAGATGGGTGCCCCACGACCTTAACGATCGCCAGCGCAACGTACGCGTCGAGACCTGCCTTTCGCTGCTCAACAGGCAAAGAAATGAAGGAATTTTGAAACGAATAGTTACGTGCGACGAAAAATGGATTCTGTTCGACAATCGAAAGCGCTCAGCAAGTTGGTTAGACCCTGGTTCAGCACCAAAGCAATGCTCTAAACCAAAAATGACCCTAAAAAGGTGATGGTCACTGTTTGGTGGTCTAGTGCGGGTGTGATTCACCACAGCTTTTTACAAAACGGCATGAGCATTAATGCAGATGTGTCCTGTGAAGAACTGGAGGGAATGATGGAGAAGCTTGCACATCTGCAACTAGCTTTGGTCAATCGGTCGTCCCCACTGCTTCTTCACGACAACGCGCGACCCCATACAGCGCAACAGACAGTCTCCAAGCTGCAAGAGCTGGGGTTGGGTTCCAAAATTTAGACAACTTTTTAGTGGGTAAAAAATTCAATTCCCAAGAGGCAGTACAAAATGCCTTTGAAAAGTTTGTTGCCTCCCGTCCAGCTGATTTTTACAAGAAGGGCATCAATAAACTGCCAATGATATGAGATAGAGGGTGGAGAGCGCGCGGTTTATTAGGTTTTGTAAACTTGATGTAATGCATATAACGAAGATGATCGAGACTTTTCACAGATTTCGGAGCATTATAGACTGCCAATAAGGTTTGATTTCCACTCTCCAATCTCTGGGCCGAACAATTTTCTTCCTCAACTGCTGCAGCTAGTTCATCCAAATATATTGATAGTTCATCAACTATATATGGCGCGTTTTCGACCGGAGGCACCGGTTGAACTGAAGTGATGCTGTGACCGCGCGCTCTCCGCCCTCTATCTCGAAAACGGTTCACCGTATAAAAATATTTAACAAAATTTGTAGAAAATTTTGTATTCTACAATATTGATAATAAATACAAATAGCAAAAAACCCATAGGAAATGAGTTATTTCCAAAAAAAGCGCAAAAAACCGATTGTTGTTACCTTTGACCTTGAAATTTAATAGTTGCTTACACCCTACCATATGTAGGTTTTGAGACAACTTTTAGGGTGTCAATATACAAGTATTTACAGACTTACAGCTGGGTATCTCGAATTCCGAGATTCTTACCTAATTTAAGCTAAAATGACTGGACAGAAACAAATCCATAACGATTTTTTTTCTCAGAATATGTTTGGAATCCATTTTGCAGTTATTGGATCGATGTTGTTTTATTTTGGATGTCTATAGAGATATTGGTACAGTCATTTGGTGCTCAAAAACAGGGTTACCTGGAAAAAAATTCCGGGAGGTTTGGAAATTGATGATATTATAGATTTCAACGATTCTTTTCGAATTTTCACTTTGCCACCTTTGCCGCTCGCGTCTTTATAATGGCGTTCAAAAACAATTTTTTGGTAATAACTCCGTTCCGGCTCATTTTACTTTTGATTTTGAAGGTGATTAAATAAATTTAGATGAATAACATTTTGTGTATTATTAATTTTTTCCCGATACTTTCTTGACAGAGTAGTATACATTTTCAATAAAATATCTGCAAACCAGATTTTGTGAATAACCTGGAGCTTCACTTTCAATGTTTACCAAACTAACTGGTTTATATTTTTTTTTTAAAAATCGTATGTTTTCCACTGTTATTGTTTGTTATATTTCAGTTGCCTGTTAATTATGTTTAAATATATGAAGTTTAGAACCTGTCTTAACTAAAAAGATAAAGCTATGAACTACTTTTCGGATGGTGTTGAAAAATCACTAAGTTTTTCAGGAGTTTCTTATAGTGTTTATGTTGATAGAATTAAAATTTTAGTTCTTAAATTAAGGAAGAGACAAAGAAATTAACCACATTCTGTGAACTTTCTTTATACTCCACCGCTTGACCAAACTCAGATTCTCCACCAAGAGAAACTCATAAGAAACTATTTGAGCAGTCGTAGTATTTATGTACCGTAATTCATTTGCGCCAAAAGACATACAAACTTTTTTCTTTGTTAAATTCAACCATACTACATCGTCTAGGGTAGCCTACATCGCTTGCATCGGTATTCAAATCATCTGGAAGCAAGATAAAAAAATAATTTCAATAAATAACTTGTTATCTACAACTATATTGCTTTATAACTTACTAGCTGACCGACGCAACCTCGTTTGCGTCTTTTATTGCCCGTAGCGAAAAGTTTTCCCCCGTATAGGGTTGATTTTTTACACCTTGTGTCCGAAAAACCCCAATATCTTACGGAACCCTATTTTTTTCCAAAACAAAATATAGCCTATGTTACTCGTGGATAATGTAGCCTTCGAATGGTGAAAGAATTTTTAAAATCGGTCCAGTAGTTTTAGAGCCTATTCATTACAAACAAACAAACATACAAACAAAGTTTTCCTCTTTATAATATTAGTATAGATAAAATAAAATGTTAATAACAGATTCCGAGAAAAAATACTTAAAGAACTTATTTGAAAACGTTCGATATTGCCAAGATACGGCCTTTATAGGTTTCGATCGATTTTATATAGATATATACGTTATGAACGTTTGACGTCATATAATGTTTGATGTTTCTAAGTTGATAATATGATTTGGTTATTATTTTCATCTGTAAAGTGATTTCTTTATTCTAAGACTCTGTACTATCGGAAATTAAATAAGAATATCAAACCAATATCATAAGTCAGTCAGTCATACAATTATCAAACAATCGTAGTTAATAAACGTTACATAACAGCATCTGGTCTTTTTGCAACCTTTAGTAGTAATTTCAGCACCAATTTGTATCCTTTAAGATGATCAGAACTGACCAAAAATATCCTGATGCCCAAAAAGCGTTACATCATAATGATGCTGTAACGTATTTACTTGTACTCTAAACATTTGTTTAGCTATCTTTTTAAGCACATTATTATATCACTTTTCTTAGCTAGACAAAAACAACTGCGAGTAGACACAAATAACTAGTTATTTACGTTATTTATAACTAAGCAGTTTAGTTATAAATAACGTAAATAACTAGGACACATGGCCTTCATATAAAACAATATTGTTTAGTTATCCCACACAATCTTTATAAAAATAAATAAATCCATCTATTTTTAATTCATGTCTACTAGGCTTGTGTAACGACAAAGTATACATTACGTCTAACAAACAGATTGTATCCTATAAGTAAGTATTATAATACGTAAGAAAGTGTGAAATGTGCGACTGTGGATACAAATAGAGTCTATCACTTTCCTCCTTTTATTCGCTTATTAGATTATATAAAAAGGGAGAAGAAAAGAACGCTTTACCTGTGTATTAACAGGTAAGGCGATGACTGATTTCTAAGCGATTATGAGTTGAACTCAACAATATGATATTGTTATGGAACTTTTCAAAGAGCCTTACTTTTAAAGGTTGATTGTCCGGTACGCTATGTATCTGTAATAGGCACACCTTTATTTTTTTACGAAAATCATATAATTTACACCTATTCTCATTATTGTTTACCCATTTACATCTCAGAATTGTACCAATAACATACCACAAATATAAAATTGGACTGAATACTGACGTTTTGGTTTAAAGTAAATAATTTCTATATATTTTGTTAAACATTGGTATCCAAATTGTTTATTTATTACGCCGAAAAAGAATTTTATTTTAATTTACTTCTATGTTTAATATTTGTAATGTATTGAATTTAAAAACTAGATATGTACCCTACACAAAAAATGTAATAAATAGTCTACGGGCACGTAATGAATAAATAGACTATCATACAATCAAATTAGGACGTAAGGTGCAGGTTCATACATTATACCCCGTACATATTCTCTACTTTCCAAAAGTGGTAAGTACTAAGTCTCGTTTGATAGGAAGCAGGCCCGGATCTGACATTTATCGGGCACAGTTCCAATCTTGCCTGTAACAAGGAATTTTCTGAGAGTTACGTTTCGAAATTAAACTTGTAATATTAAAATTACCAGCAAACCCAAGCGCTTTACGTGGTTTAAAATTTTCTTTCTATACTTAAACATAAATCACATTCTTTGCCTCTGTGACTTTAAATTTTTACCTAGTTTTGATGGTATAATTATAGGACAGATTGCGTTCCCGTTTTTAAGGATGTTGACGTTGGACTCAGCTTCAGTCGGTGTTGGGAGAGAGTGCCGCGTGGCTGTGTCGCGGGTTGCGCATGGTTTTAACTCACGACTTCGCTACTTGTTGTAATATTACTTGTAATTCAAAGCAGTTGCACGATACTGCACCTATGGACAAATTTAATAACGAAATTATCGGTTTGAAATCTTTTAAGTTCAAATAATGTTAATAATGTAGTAACACATCTATATTTAAATAGTTATACCTGCTTCCTGAAAATATTTATTAAACAAACATTTGACCTGGTTCGTGGACTAAATGGATGTTGATGGAATAAATAAATGACTTCGAAATGCTTTGCTATGTAAGTATTTAATCAAAATGTTTATGGTTATACTATCAGTTACTGTTTCGATTCTCATTAAGTTCTGTCTCTAGAAGATCATTTTAACAAAAGTGTATTTGTGTAGTGATATCGAATTCAATGTTTTTATTAAACTGCGGCACTGAATTGTTGTTTCTAACGCATCCTGAAAACAGTGTGTATGGCTTGAATGACATATTATTTTACACTTAATTTTCGAATATCGGTTGAATAGATTATTAAATTACTAGTCACAAATTAGAGTTTTATTTCGTACACCTTGATGAATCCATGATTGGTGACTCACATTGTTTCTCCTTGCACATAATAATGTTTCTTTCGATTCTATAAATTCCTTTAATATATAAAAGTGGATGGGATTCGTTAACTTTTTATTAATGTCTTCAATTTCGTATAATATTATTTTTTTCGAAGGTTCTATTATACTCGTATTTATTGTCTGTCTTGAAGTCGAAACGAGTCTCGTGTGGCTATTAGATTGAACAAATATCATTACTGTCCGCCCCGATGCGATTATTGCTTTGGAGCAAAAGTTACAAAGTTCGAACATGACAAGATAAGCTAGGATTCACTTTGACTTGCTTTGTTCTTTTTAAAAGTTATTGTGTAAAAATTGAACAAGGTAAATTAAAAATGACTTGAAAAATCTCACACACTGCCGTCTGATTAATCTATACTAATAATAAAGCTGAAGAGTTTGTTTGTTTGTTTGTTTATTTATTTGAACGCGCTAATCTTAGGAACCGCTGGTCCGATTTGAAAAATTATTTCAGTGTTGGATAGTCCATTTATCGAGGAAGGCTATAGGCTATATATCATCACGCTACTACTAATACGAGCGGAGGACCAATGAAGAATGTTTTAAAAATGGGCAAATTTTCACGCTACGGGCAATATAAAACGCAAACGGGGTTGCGTGGGTCAGCTAGTATTATTATAAATATATTGGTTATTTTTTAAATACATATCTATCTATATCTATATTATAAATAAAAATTAATCACCGAAGTGTATGTTACGCGCATAACTTCCGAACGCCTGCACCAAATTGGATGATTCATTTTTTTATGTGTTTGTTACGGTCAGGGTAAGGTTTGTATATAAGAAAATTATACAGAAACCAGAAAGGTTATATTATCTTAATCCGCGACTGTACATTACCTGTGGAAACCTAAATTTCCGAATAAGGTAGTGTTCACAAACACTAAAATAAGTTTTTCGGAAATTTAGATGTGGCGGTACGAAGTTTTTAGGGTCAGCTAGTTATAGGTAAATTACACTCTCATAGATATCAGTGAAAAAAGTATCAATATATCTTTCTTTTTTTTTTTTCTTTTTAAAAAGACAACTCCCACATGAGGAATAAACATCCTGTGTCGTGGGGGACTTTACAAACATACATGAAACGGACACAAAGAACATCCAGACTCGGGACAACAATTCGTGGATCACACAAAGTGTTGTAGGTACCGCGTGGGATTTGAACCCACGACACTTGGCGCAGTAGCAAGCGGCATGGCGACCGCTGACACCACTCGGCCAACCGTATTTTAAAACATGGATTTTAAACTTTTTTCTTTCTTTTTCACATAATTTTTTGTAGGTAATCATCAGATCTACAGGTTTGTTTCATATAGGCAGGGTAAAAAAATCAATCAGTTTTTTCATTCGGATCCAAGTCGATTCAAGTCCGTTCCCTCGTTCCACAAACCACTGGCCGGTGAAACCATAAGTATCAACTCAAGCATCGTACATAAACGGGAACACTCTTCGCTTTATGCTAATCGTTCAAAGAAATCTGGTCAAAGGAAAGGATCGATAGCTCTTCGGGACATCAAAAAGAAAACTTTAATAAGAAATGATAAAGGTAGTTTTTTATAGCTCAAATAAAAGATGTTTATCTCATAAATGTCTTGAAGAACACACATTTGCAAATCTTAATTTTTTTACTAATCCATACTTGTCATACTTCACTACATAGTATAAAACAAAGTCGCTTCCGCTGTCTGTCTGTCCCTACAAATGCTTAGATCTTTAAAACTACGCAACAGATTTTGATTCGGTTTTTTTTAATTGATAGAGTTATTCAAGAGAGAGGTGTATATATATAAAACATGTAAAATATAGTAGAGAAACATTGATAATTTTAGAGATTTCTAATGTGATGTCGTAAATTAACATATTTTTTGCGCTTACATTTTAAACGCTGGCTGAAACTTACGAGTTAGATGAAAATAATGTACTATAGTATTGTTCACCTTAAAAAGGTCTATAACATAAGTCCGCGATGGTATATGTCTATTCCTTAGGGATAACCCACAATAACCATTTTCACCGTGGGAGAGCCGCGCTTCGGCATAAATGGGCCGGCTCGACCGGAGTGATACCACGGCCTCACAGAAAACCGGTGTGAAATAGCGCTTGCGCTGTGTTTCACCGAGTGAGTGAGGATACCGGAGGCCCATACCCCAACCCCTCCCCCATTCCCTCTCCCCATCCCCCAAAGGTCGGCAACGCACTTGTGATGCTTTTGGTGTTGCAGGTGTCCATGGGCGGCGGTAATCGCTTACCATCAGGTGATGCGTCTGCTCGTTTGCCTCCAATTCAATAAAAAAAAAAAAAAAAATCTTTTCAATATAATATCGAAAAATAATGGCTTATTTACGAAGCGATTTGAAGCAATACAGCATTAATCCTTAATCAATTAAGTACCTTAAATACCTAATACAGGGCAACCTCGATTTAACGAATCGGAGGGGAACAACAAAATATTCGTTATATCAAGTAATTCGTTGAACTGAGGTTTGTTATGTTGAGGTTAGGTTGGTCTAAAATTCGTTATAAAGAGTATTTACGTCTTTGAACTCGCATGATTTTAATCTTTTACTGTTTACATTCAAATCACATTCTTCTGAATGTTTTTCTTTAACTTTTAAAATTATAGCCAATGTACTTGCTGAATCCCGAACTTATTAGCTATGTCTAATTTTTTCGTCATAGGATTTTTGTCAACATAATTAATGATGTTTCGCTTTTCTGCGACCGATAAGGAACACCTTTTACGTTTCTGGCCATTTTAACTAAAATCTTCAACAATAGTGACGAGCAGAAGTGTTTACATTACTTTCCATCAAACAACAATGATTGTTTTACGAACAAAAGCGTGTCGGAACATGTCGCGACATGAATCACATACTATAAGATTAAGAGTTTATATTGGTGGGAACTTTATATAAAGGTATTGGGTTGACAAAATTCGTTAATTAGAGGTATGAATACTTTTTCTTGATAGTTCAAATTCGTTATAAAGAGGTTGTTCGCAAAAAATGTTCGCTATGTAAAGGTATATTTTATATTGACTCTTATGGACAATTCAAGGGGATTACGAAGAATTCGTTAAATCGAGGAAATCATTATATTGAGGTTCGTTATATTAAGGTTGCACTGTATAGATCAATATGGCCCTTAACAGTCTGTAATTTAAATAAATATATATTTGAAGATATTACAGATTTAAAATGCACGAATCGTGTCATCGGTGGGTGCATCTGAAATCCAACCGTGCGGTCAAGCCGGTGTGTGTCGTTAGTATATTATAAATGCAAAAGTTACTTTTGTCTGTCATGCTTTCACGGCTAAACCGCTGCATCGATTTCAATGAAATTTGGCATGGAGATACTTTGATTATTGAGGAAGGACATAGGCTTTTTACTGGGATAACCCATAAACATGCGGGCGGAGCCGCGGGCAAAAGCTAGTTTCTAATATTTCACTTTTCGTATGTGTGTGTTCTTTGCTAACTTTCACGTGTCAGTTTATCAATCCTTGGTTCATATCAACAGGTGGTCTCAGTATTTTTTGTGTAAAGATCAATTTCAAGTGTGTTGTTTATCACAAATGTAGAAATATTTTTAGAAAACGATTTTTTTTATAAAAATAAAACACTTAAACTTTTTTATGTGTGAACCAGTCAAAGTGACTCTACTCTGCCTGATGGAATGCATGAGCAAAATCTGCTCAAGCTTTCCATCTCTATATTCATTGCGAATACAGACAAAGCATCAATGCAGCTTGGTGACCCGCATTATGGCGGCCTATTAATATGTTTCTGAATCATTAGGCCTCCGATCTCGCACTTATTAGATTGTAGGCTAAATAAAGTTAGTTTTCTTTAATAATTTGCCTCTAAGTATCGATAATCGAGAGATGATTTATCGCAGTGTTATACATTTCATGCCTCAGGCTACTAAATTCAAATCATGCTCTTATCGAAGTTTAGATTTATTTATTATTTATAATCAAAATTCAGTCTAACGATATCATATTTTGACTGCCTCGGTGGCGTAGTGGTAGCGTATACGACTGCTAAGCTTGAGGTCTCGGGTTCAAATCCTTGGTCGGACCAAATGTTTGTGGAATCTACAAATATTTGTTTCGGAGTTTGGGTGTTTTCTATGTATAATATGTATGTATTTACAAAAAAAAAATGTATATATGTATTCATATCAGTTGTCTAGTACCCATAACACAAGCTCTGCTTAGCTTGGGACTAGATGGCGTTGTGTGTTAGATGTCCGAAATATTTATTTATTTATTTATTTATTTATATAGACAAAAATACCATATTATTTTTACTTTCTGCTAAATAATAGGTCTTTACCTATGAAATTGCGTTTCTTCAGTACTGGTCATTTCAAATAAAAAAAAGTTTGTAATGGCTCTGTATTCTAAATTCAAATTAATTTTGTTTTAAAACCATGACATTCTATTTACAAACTCAGTCTTTTGTTTTTTGATTAGCGTTGTATTTTCATTACATTTGAACATTTTTCGTCATAATGGATACTTTAAAAATTCGTGTAATTATGGAATATGAGTTCCGTCGTGGCACCAACGCGACACAAACGGCACGTAACATCAAAAACGTTTACGGAGAGAACTGTACAAACGAACGCAAAACCCTTTATTGGTTTTCCCGGTTCCGTTCTGGAAATTTTGACTTGAAAAATGAAGCTCGTGGTCGTCCGGAGACTTTGGTTAACAATAATGAATTAAAGGCGATTGTGGAAGCTGACGAAACTCAATCTACAGCTGAGCTAGCAGCAGCTTTTAATGTAAGCATCAAAATAATATTGATCCATTTGCGACAAATTGGCAAGGTAAAAAAGCTTGATAGATGGGTGCCCCACGACCTTAACGATCGCCAGCGCAACGTACGCCTCGAGACCTGCCTTTCGCTGCTCAATAGGCAAAGAAATGAAGGAATTTTGAAACGAATAGTTACGTGCGACGAAAAATGGATTCTGTTCGACAATCGAAAGCGCTCAGCAAGTTGGTTAGACCCTGGTTCAGCACCAAAGCAATGCCCTAAACCAAAAATGACCCCTAAAAAGGTGATGGTCACTGTTTGGTGGTCTAGTGCGGGTGTGATTCACCACAGCTTTTTACAAAACGGCATGAGCGTTAATGCAGATGTGTACTGTGAAGAACTGGAGAGAATGATGGAGAAGCTTGCACATCTGCAACCAGCTTTGGTCAATCGGTCATCCCCACTGCTCCTTCACGACAACGCGCGACCCCATACTGCGCAACAGACAGTCTCCAAGCTGCAAGAGCTGGGGTTGGAAGCTCTCCCTCATCCGCCATACTCACCAGACCTTGCACCTACCGACTATCACTTTTTCCAAAATTTAGACAACTTTTTAGTGGGTAAAAATTCAATTCCCGAGAGGCAGTACAAAATGCCTTTGAAGAGTTTGTTGCCTCCCGTCCAGCTGATTTTTACAAGAAGGGCATCAATAAACTGCCAATGCGTTGGCAAAGATGCGTCGATTGCATGGGTGATTACTTCGAATAACAGAAATAAAAAAGTTTGAAAAAATAAGTACTTTCACTTATTGCATACAAAACGGCAATTTCATAGGTAAAGACCTAATATTATGATGATGGTGGCACCATGTAGTATGTGGTAAATATTACGAAGTAGAAATATTTGAGTCCAGTACGTTAATATAATCGATTTTGGTTGTGATACAATATATTAATATACCTGGTGATACGTGTAACCTAACTGTTTATTTACCCACCCTCGTATTTTGAATATAATTACTGATTCTGTCTATACGTGTACGTGTCTTAAGTGTTTCAGTGGATTAATTACTGAAAATTATCTAAACCTTAAGCAGTATGCTTGATTTCAAATATATGTACATATTATATTAGTGATGTTAATTTATTATTAATAAAAATACCTTTTTTTAACATTAGCCTATATTTTAATATATCCATATTAGAACGCGTAACAATGAGAACTAAGATGGTAGATGTAAAGCAATATCTATAAAACTCTCATCTTAAAGGTTTCAGAATGATAATTGTCTGGAATAATAGAAACATATAATACATTCCAGGCTAAGACAACTCGAATCTTAAAACAACTGTCAAAACCTTAAGCCGGATTTTTAGATGTTTCAATAATTAAAGGTTCTTTGACTGCGTCTAATAATATAATATAAGTATAATGCTCTCCGCAACGAGCCTGCTAAAGTGACTTTACTTTGCCTGATAACCATACTGATTGTTGATGCATCTGCATCATTCGCACTCACCAACGAAACACGGTAGCACAAATGCTCTCATTTTATAAGAATGTAGCTAATATAGCACTACCCCGGTCGAGTCGGACCCGTTCTTACTAAAAGTTTGGCTGTACTACAATACTGCTTTATATCTTTGCCATGATTATTTTTGGCTAATAAAATCAGTTTTATCAATTTACGGTATTACGGACAATATTTTCTCGCTAAGTGAAGTTGCCAGTTAACCCTTTTTTACCACACAATATACGGCTTAATTAATACGACAATATACATTATATTGAGGATACATCAAATATACAAAAACCCATTTCATTAATGTCCATGTAAAACGAAGGTGTGGTACCCATTAACATTTAATTAATATCAATTCAATTATGAAGTATAATCCTCTCCGTGCATTTATTTATTATATGGGTGAAATTTTCGACATATTTTACACGCTGCGGCAAATATAGGTGTATATTTTTTACGTTATTATTCATTTTGTTGCTCGAATTTCTAGTTTTTAATACAGGTGAGTATTCAAGTTTAGGAACAGCTTTCTTTAGATTTTACCATACTATACCATATTCTCAATTCATCTTTTTTTCTTGACGGGGTGGAAAATCCCTTCGGATATCCGACTCTTCGAATATTCAGGAGGAGTCAGTCAGTATGTGGTGTTTTCACTTAAAACCACCGGGAAAATGCATGCAATTCATCCTATTTTCATATTCACATTTTTTTTTTCATCCAATCTTACCCCTTATGCTATGGTGCGAAGTGATAAGAAAATATGAATGTTGTCTTGTATTTCATTCAACAATCAACAGGTTATTTTTACAATCGACTTCCTTATATTTGTGTTGGTATCGAGTATTCGTTTCATATGATTGCAGTACACATACTTATTTATTCGTTCATTTAATGTGTGTGATAACTCACAGAAAATATAATAAAATTTCAAAACGTTTCTTATTTCGTCTAAATGTGATATTCAAATGAATCTGTTGTAACGAGACCTACTAGGTACTCATATCTGTCATATACCATTTTAATCCGTTTAAGTTCCTTTAACAGATATTAAAAATATATTTTTTAATTTTCATAAATATTGTTTTTCAAAATTTCAGAACTGTAATAATGATTTATCTTGCAAACTTTAAATGTGGAAAATCTTAAAGAGACCACATTAAGAGAATATAGAAAGTAATGTGTTAGCGACTAAGACCAGCACTGTCCTGTACATAAAAATATCATTGGGTTCTCGATAATACTGTTTCAATCATTCAGAGTCGGGCTTCTGTTAACTTTCTTGAGCTTTCGTGAAATCTATTAACATTTCAGAGTAGAACATGTATTTAATTGGTGACCTAATTTAGAAGGAAGCGCAGTTTAGAACAGAAACTTTTAAATCAGAAGTTTTTCTTGACCCTCTCTGACATAACAGAAGTTAAATAATAGTTTTTGCCGTGGTCTAAAAATAACCCGTATACCTGTTAAAATAAGTATCATTTTACTAGATATCATTGTAATTAAAACAGTTTCAACTGTTTCATACCCGACTATTTACTCCAATAATAATATAATGGACAAGGGTTCAAGAGAGGAAACCTCTTTAAACATATTGAGAATTGTTGTGTATACGGAAATGGTGTACCTACATAAGTAACGTGTGTATGAATTGGAAATTCTATAGTTAATAGTCAAACTTATATTTCTACGTCGTTGAAAGACTCTTTCAAATAGTTACTTATTGTTCGCCAAATGATGCGAGTAACGTTGTTTTCTGGAACTTATTTTTATTTATACGTGGGAGAGCTATGCTTCGGCATGAATGGGTCGGCTCGACCGGAGTGATACCATGGCCTCACAGAAAACCGGTGTGAAATAGCGTTTGCGCTGTTTCACCGAGTGAGTGAGGATACCGGAGGCCAATACCCCAACCCCTCCCCCCATCCCCTTTCCCATCCCCCAAAGGTCGGCAACGCACTTGTGACGCCTTTGGTGTTGAGGGTGTCCATGGGCGGCTGTAATCGCTTACCATCAGGTGATACGTCTGCTCGTTTACCCACTATTCAATAAAAAAAAAAAAACTAAATATTGTCTGCAGCTCCGACCGCTTGTATTCCGGACATCAAATTTCGTGAAAGAGTTGTAATTGTTATTAAGCTTCCTGAAACCTAGTCACTAAATTCTCGTATTTAAAAAAGTATGGGCTTTGTTACTGACACTTTAATCATATTTTCCATGTACAGCAAGTTAAAAACGCTCAGTATGTCTGATCGATTGCTGATAGATACGTAATAAACAAGGAATAACCCGCTTGCAGTCTTTATGGTTAAGGTAAAGGTTTTTTTTAATGAAACCGTATATAAAATAAAATAACAGCCATACTTTTCTTTACCTTCTGAAAAAGGGAACTTTTCTTCATTACTGATAAATTTGAGATTTTTTCGTAAATTGGCTTAATTTAAGCAAGACTTAATACGTACTAGTATTACATCACTTGTCAAATGAAGACGTAAAAGCTCTACTTTTATCCATAAATATGTTCAGTTCCCTAGCGACCAAACTGTGTGATCCCTTGCGAGTACGAGGTTATGGCTAGGCAGCTACCGCGCAACACTCGATGTGAGAAACTTGTAAATATTTCAAGTTTTAGAGAGCGTAACTTTACCAGAATACATGTACTTGTATATTCTTGAGGTATCTCGCGATGTAACCTGTTTAAATTGTGTCCTAACCTCTGCGTATTATGACATGCCTACCTTTTTATTTGTAAGAGCAAAAAAGCATCAAATTTTGTACTACACTTTTATATTTATGAATATTTACTTCATTAATCATCAATAGCCTTTACCATTCCACTAATGGAAATAGGACTTTCCTTAGAAAAGAAGATTTTGGTTTACTATACCACGCTGACCAGAAAGATTGATATCGTTTTCGCTTCAAGTTTTACTAATCTTTGCAGTGATGTTGTCCTGCGTAGCTTACTCCCTTAGTCGAATCTTATGATACCCATAGGATAAATTGGCATGGTAACACTTCATATTCTCAAACAGTCACCACACTGACAGAATTTCGTGGGAAAGCCACGCTTCGGCATGAATGGGTCGGCTCGACAGGAGTGATACCACGTCCTCACAGAAAACCGGTGTGAAACAGCGCTTGCGCTGTTTTTCACCGAGTGAGTGAGGATACCGGAGGCCCATACCCCAACCCCTCCCCCCATTCCCTCTCCCCATCTCCCGAAGGTCGGCAACGCACTTGTGACGCTTTTGGTGTTGCGGGTGTCCATGTTCATATTTGTTGATATTTCTCATTGCCCTTGAATGTCTCGTTGGTTTAGTGGTTAGCGTAAGCAACTGTGGACCAAGAGGTCTCGTATTCGTTTCCCGGGTCGGACTGCTGTTAATTTTTTCTTACAAGAAATTCTTAATAGCAGCCCGGAGTATGGAAGATGGCGATATTTCCCGCCTGTGCCTCGGAGAGCATGTTAATATGTCGATCCCGGTTGTCATGAAAATCTATGGCAATCGTTAATGGGAAGTCAGTGCCCTCAAATAAACTGAGAACTAGTTCAATCTCTAGGAGGTCCGATGCCAGTTGCTCCTTGGAAAAACTGATATTCAGGTAAAAACGGTTGAACTAGTAGCTGAACTATCCTTGGGAAAAATAAAGGCTAGAAGAGATGGTATTTCTCATTTCCGCTTTATTTTTATTTCTCTCTTCAATAGTGCTAAATAACTGTGTACTGTTAGTATAAATCTTGTCATGCCTAAGAAGAACAGCAGCCGTTGCTTGCTTCAACAAGTCTGATGTAGCAAGCATTAATCGTTTGTCTTCTGTAGTTACTTTTTATTTTGTTAAACAAATTTTTTGTAATTGTTTTTATTAAATACCAATGTATACACTTTGTAGTGATGTATAAATATTATTTATCCGAAAAAAATAATTCCAGAGTTTGAAAGTTACTACGTGATACAAATTCGATGTCTATGATATTGATTGTTATGATTTTGTTTAAACCTAAATGAGATAGACTACAATGCTCATAATCATGCTTTCTATAAGATCGAAACTTAGTGCTACTCGATTGTGTGTGTTTTCGATTATATTAAATTATTTTTATGACTATACTACCAAGAGAATATACCAAAGAGATTTTTACAATATCCTTTTATTTTCAGTAATACTGCTATAATCTTCACTAATTCCCAGTCATTGTACGTGCCTATTGGTGATTTGCCCTTCTAATGCTTTTGTTTACAGCTTCATAATAAAGCATTCCTTTGCTAAGACGTTGCTAGGATTAGATCATCGGATAACACAGGACCGGATTTAGGGCAATATCGCAAGCGAATACACTGCCAAAGAGCGATTAGTGACGAGTGCCAATTTACCGTGCATGCCATCCATTCGGCGACAATCGATAATATGGTTTGTAGGCAGCTCTACTGTTACACTGCAAACAATTTTACGGGCCTTTTTGTGTGTTTTTCAACTAACATTTTTGGAAAGAATATGATTTTGTTTAATCTTCATCTATTAATTATCTGAATTGTTTTTGCATGCATATTGTGCGTATGTACGTTGAAACACATGTATGCATTAATTTTTTAAACAATAATCAAATCTATAATACGCAGTAATTAATCGATGGAGATATTAAGGCAGTCATCACATTGAATACATAATATTAATTAAATAAAACCACAAATGTGTTACTGTATATAATTATAACGACCTATGTCTCGTATAAATTAATAATAATGGAGCTATCATAGATCTACTACTTATAAGGAAATAATGTGAACCGAATGCAGTATTTGATGTTTTTTTGTGTAAGTTAGTTAGTTAGTTAGTTTCCTTATCACTTTCTTGCAATACATTTCACTTAAAAGGTCGTTAAGAGGTCACTTAAATGTTGTTGCCCTGTAAGGTAATATTTTTCCAAGGATTGAAATCGGTACCAAATCCCACAAAACCTCTAAATGTATTAGACATTTATAGCCCAAAAGTCGGGGCACCGCTCAACCTTTCCTGTTTCCATTGAAATATATACCCGTTGAAATATTTGAGTCTGTCAAGAGATCCATAAATCTGAAAATGATGTTCCATCGCAGTACTTCCACATGTAGTAAAGATTTCGATAAGAAAAGGCTTTCCTGTCTTTTCTTAAGATGATACATTTCATGTTATTTATGTTGACGATCTTGTATTTTTCTGTAGATAAAGCTGTGATGGATTCCTGACTGAAGCTAGGGATAAGGAGGTATCTGTAGACGTTACCTACACACAAGTATAACTTTATTTTTAGTAAAAGGAAAAAATAAATGTAAATGTGTTTTATGTAATGGATCAGGCGGGTATTGAAATTACATTATTTACGGTTTCTTCACTTGATCTTTCAAGACCGTTGCTTAAGGTATAGAGTAAACCACAAGGAAAGGGACCTATTAATGTAAGCAAGAAGGATATTTTACCCTTATGGCTTTTACCACATCTCTATAAACACGAATTTTGACGGTCCACTCGACCGATCTGAGTAGGTATTGACATTTTCGGAAATCAAAGAGGATTCGAGAGGTAATAAACGCCCCATGTAACCAAAAAGCATCTCCGATAATGGGTTTTGCGATTAGAACCATTACTTAAAGAGCTTGCTGAATTAAAAAAAAACAGTGTGTAAAAATGAGTAACATCTCAATCTTGCGTTCGATGTCCACTAATAAAATGAATTAGAATGCACCTTTTTAGTTTCTCCTTGCATGTAGTAAAAATACAAGAACGGGTGTTGTTTCATGTAATTGTGTAATCATATATAAATTCTACACGCATTGAGATATATTGTAAAAACATTCATTTCTATCTTAAACGCATAAGTAGAATTCATTGGAACAGTTCAATTCTATTTAGACTAGACATTAGCGCTGCGGTGTAGTCATTTCCTATGCTTACATAAATCGTGTAAAACTAGTTCCAACGCATTTACGAAGTTTGAGTTCTACAAGTTTGCACTTGTCCCGAATTAATTTGCACTACAAATCCGGCCCTGACTTTAGATTTATTGTTGTCTCTATTTCGGAAACCGAGCACTCACGGTAGGTAACGATCGAGTGGTCTGCAAATATTAGCTGTGGATTTTGCTTTCGTTTACAGACAAATGGCTCCACCAATTCGGAGCGATTCGCATTCCCTTAAAGTTGACTAAAACCTGATCTCTTCGCTCAAAGCTTTGAATTCAGGATGTCAATGGTACTAGGCTTATTGGAGCTTACTCGCATGAGTAGAGTAAGTAGTGACGCTTGAAAGGGACTGGTGCCTATATCCCATTTGCCGCTAAGAAATAATGGCGGTACTTTGTTCTATACACATATAAACTTTGCTCTTAGTTTTCGAACAATGTTTCGGATCAGCTAATCCAGGTCTAGTATAACAAAATATATTCTAGAGGAGGCTTACTCTGATGTAGTCTACTACGTAATTTTAACTCTTTAAGTAGCTCGTGTTTCATAGATCCACAAAATAGTAGTCCTTCATGTAGTATCAATCTTGGTAGCCTGATTGATAATTAAACTTTGTGCATCTCAATTTCATAAATATAAAAATGTACAAAATCAAAACATAGCCACACAAAAAATTATTTTGCAAAATTCTCTAAAATTTCTACTCAAAAAAGAAATTGTTAAATAACACGATCATAAATATTGAACCAACATAGATTACAATTTCAAATTATGGACGAACGAATATTTTTTAACTCATGTCTTAACAGATTCAGTACACTAAGAAATACTATCAAAAATTCGATTCCCAGAACAGAGACAAAAGCCTAAAAGTAAAATTAATACTTAAAAATTAAAATTTGAACCAAAACAGCGTTTAGTGTTATGGTTTCTAAGCACTCGCTTTGAAATCCCGACCTAAATCTTATTATCAACCATTGAAATGCTGTCTCTCCAACACTGTAATCCTGTTAAAGTAGCGATGCTACTCTAACTGTTATAGCGTTACACTGTGTGATTGTGATCTGAACCTTGTCTTTTTATGGCTCAGATAGGATGTTTCAAAACCCAGAAAATCTTGTTTGCATTTTATAGTACCTAAGATTATACGAAATAGCAGGCGGCTTGTAGTAGCTTTAACGCCTGAATACTTTACCTACTACTCAGAAATATTCTGTAGCAGGAAGATATACATACTTCCACTATACACACTTGCTGCCTCGGTGACGTAGTGGTAGCGTATGCGACTGCTAAGATTGAGGTCTCGGGTTCTATTTCCAGGTCGGACTAAATGTTTGTATGATCTGCAAATATTTGTTTCGAAGTTCGGGTGTTTTCTATGTATAATATGTATGTATTTACAAAAAAAAGTATATAAGTATTTATATCAGTTGTCTAGAACCCATAACACAAGTTCTGCTTAACTTGGGACTAGATGGCGTTGTGTGTTAGATGTCCGAAACATTTATTTATTTATTCCACGCTACTCAAAGTTAACAAGCTAATATTATAAAAAAGTAAACCTGTGTGTTACGCTTTCACTGGTAAACCGCTACACCCGTTTCCATGAAATTTTCTAAGAAGATACTTGATTCTTGAGGAAGGACATAGGTAAAACTTACGGCAATATAAAAAACTAAAAAACACGCTTACAAAATTCAGTTGCAAACAAAAAAATATACAGGTGAAGCTAATAAGAATGTACAATTTGTTATTCATTTTGGTTTTTAGAACCAAATAACTAATCGATTGCTTTTAGTCGCATTGAGTAAAAAAATTGTAAGCGTATAACTAAAAACATAACAGGCGATACGTCAACTGCATTTAAAAAACGCTGGTGAGACGGCTTGGTATACGGGTTTGTGCCAACTTATCCATCTCTTTCCCGTGCTGTTTTATTAGTTTTCTCTTTAGTCGATTCATACGACACTCACACGGTCTGAATAGAGGTGGTTACACTTACTATTCCTGATTCATCACGACACGGGTAATAGTACGGTTCTCATAATAATAATAAAATTGCTATATAATTGAGGGCAATTAATTTACTCATATATAATATATTTTATCCTAAGTAAGAAGTAAAGTTTGCGTGCATTGCGCTATGATATTTATTAAATTTGGAAACTAAGTTATAGTCGGACGTGCTTAAGCGGTGTGAACGAGGGACGATAACTTTTAACGATGTACCATGAAGTATTCTGTTTGCACCGCACCGGCGTATTCATTTCAATGCTTCCCTCTTGAACGAGGCGATGTAACGATATGGTATTTGCGTTCTAGGACGTGAATTGAAATATTTAATGCATTTACGACTCGAGGTATCCTTATGCGATAAACAATATCGCTCATGGCTGTGTGGCGTGACGTAGAGTAATATATACACTCGCGAGCGGTGATTCCGGGGTTTTTAAGATTCATAAGGTGAACAAACCACGTAGCACTGACTATTATAGCACGTCCCTAGAAAGTGTTTGGACGATTCCTAATGTGAGTGAATAACGCTCTCTTGATCGCGCATGGACTGCTGAAAATTATGCCCATGAAAAATTACGAGAATATTCCCCAATTCTTGAAATAATTTACAACTGCAAATATGACGACTTTTTTATACAATTGATAAAAACTAGATTCTGCATTCGAATTCGTCTATGTACGAGTAGTAATAATTTAATAATAAATTTAGTAAATAAAATCATTCATCTAAAAACAGAATTACATTAAAATAACGTGTTACCTGAACAATTAATATGAAAGTAACCTATAAATATAATCAGAACACAAACTCAAATAAATCAAATTATAATTTCAAAAACTCTCTAGAACAAACAGAACAAACAACGAAAAATATTCGTTTGTACGAATTATTTCATCAAGTAAAGAGCGTTCCCGTGTTGAACACAATTGGAGGTGGCCTTGTTACGTATGCCTGCGTTACCTGAATTCGAGGAATTTTTACTTTTACAAGACAAATAGGTCGCCTTAGTTATAAAACTGTGGGTTATCTCGTCTTTATGAATGCAGTGAACAGTTGGATGTTGAATACGGAATGTACCTACATGTTTTCTCTATGAGCAATCTTAGCTTCAATGCGTAAAGACTTCTATCTGGATCTTTTTAATTTATAGATATGGATGGAAGATGAAATTACGTCCGTATCTGAAAAAAAAATAATTCCCTACTGTATTAAAAACTTATTTTTAAAGTTACTAGAAAACTATAATGAGTTAGAAAAAAGAACTATAATGCATGAAAAAAGGTTTTGTGACAGTGTGTGTCAGTTTACGGTCCAATGTGTTTTAGAAAGACATAAGGGAACTTTTATTTATTGCCAACATAACGTACCCTACCAACACGCTATCCTATTACACGCCTCATTTAAGTTGGTCAGTTTTACTTAAGATGTTTCTTTTCAATCAATTCAATTTAAAATTGCATAGCTATAGAAAGAGTGATGTATTAAAGCTGATTTATCCCTAAAGATTATGTTCTATTTAGATATTTATTGATAAAATTATGAAAAACACGTAAAGCTTAGTTACAAATTTGCAAGTAGCACTATGAGAGACCCCTAATTACTTTAGGTATAACATTTTTGCACGATATGCGAAACGATATTCTTATTTCATAAGCTATTCAGATTCAGACACTCCAATAAAACGTACATAAAACAGGCTAGCTCTTATACAATTGTATTTTCACGACTTTGACTTAATAATACAACTAACTGAATTTATGCTTTCAAAATGAAATAAGATTTGTTAGAAATGCTTTTAGAATTGCTTCAGAAATATGCTAAAACACAAAGACTTTCCTGAAAAAAATTTAAGATACGGACACAAAGGTAAATGACGTTAGGAAGGTGTCTGCCCACTCGCTTTTTAACAACTGTTAGTGAATAAAATCCTCTTTCATTAATTCACGAAGAATTTATAAACCATAAACCAAGTATGATTAATTCTTATTTAAAACTAGCTGTACTACCTAGCTATATACCTACCACTACTTCGTACACGTGACATTTGGAATTTCAAGTTATTTTAAATATTTCACAGTTTAAACCTTCCCTGGACTACGACAAACATTTCAATACCAAAATCAGCTAAATTGTCCCAGCCGTTCTCGAATTTTACTAAGATAAATGAACACCAAATAATAGGAATATATAAGTTGATGATGATAATGATGATAAGATTACATATAAGGCGATATTTAGTCGACTGCCTCGGTGGCTTGAGTGGTAGCATAAGCGACTGCTCAGCTTGAGGTCTCGAGTTCGATGCCCGGCTCGGACCGAATGTCTGTATGATCTGCAAATATTTGTTTCGAAGTTTGGGTATTTTCTTTGTATAATATGTATGTATTTACAAAAAAAGTATATTATGTATTTATATCAGTTTTCTAGTACCCATAACACAAGCTCTGCTTAGCTTGGGACTAGACGGCGTTGTGTGTTAAATTGTCCGAAATATTTATTTATTTAGTACCTACTAACTGTTGTATTTTTAACGATACAAGTCACACAATTTCATATGTCACAGTGACGTAAAAAATGGACTCCAAACATGGGTGAGTCATGACGTTTATTTACTTGTAAATCACCAGTGTTGCCGATCTCTTCAATAACGCTATCCATTAAAAGGGCCCATCCATCAATGAAATATGATACTACATATAAGTACGAGCCAAAAGCTTGGGGACAGAATAAATCCGACCTAATACCGTAGGGATCCAAAATCTTTCAATATAAATGATAAATTGGACGCTTTTGATTACACCTATTTTTTTTGTACAAAATAACTGTGTTTGGTTCTTTGTCCTTTTAGTATAAATCAATGAGTATCGAATAAAAGTAGCCAAAAGTAATAAAGGAATGGAAGAAGAGTGGAGTTAAAAGAAATGAACATGATATCAAGCAATAATAAAAAGTAGGTGGTTAACAACGAAACATTTCCATCATTTTATTAGTGATCATTATATTTTAGTATTCTGATAAAGTTTTGGGCAAATAAAAAACATATTTTTCTAAATCCTTGCAATGCATTCATTCAATGATATTGTAATATGCTAATGCGTATTTATAACGATTAATAGTTTAAAGCTTTCAAGACCTCATCTCATACAACAAAGCAAAAATGAATAATTAAGCAATAATATTTATACACGAAAACTTTACTCGTATGACGTGTAAATTCATATGTTACGAAAGCTGTTTTTATTACTTGCAAAAGTACTTTAAGTGATCCAAACAGCAACATATATCATGTCGACGCGCATTTTTAAAAGATAACTTAAAATGTTTTTAACTTAAAACTTTTCTCATTCAGCTAGTCCATTTCAGGATTGTGATTTCATGTATGAAATATACTGAATCACGCGCGAGGTCAACACGTACACATATCTTGGACATTAAACCTTTACGTTGGCTTCGTTTTAGATTTCCTAAAGGTTTAAATTAGTAACCAATGTATGTACATATAATTAATAATACACCAAACATATTGTTATCTATTAATGACAATGCTGCTTGTATTTTATATGCGTGACGTTTTTAGATAAATAATAAGGCAATTTTTTTATTGCAAAAATTACTATAAATCTGATATATTAAAAATGTAATGCCGTAAGGAATAAGGGATATGCTGTTGTCACTATCGGTGTGTAATTTTTATTTCTACGAGATTATTCATTAGAAGCCTCTATTTTATCGTGTGTCAGCGAAATTTCTATTGACAAAAGGCAAATGACTACGTCAAAAAGCAAACCAGTGACATCAGGCTGTAGCAGTTAGTTTTAATTCACTAACAGCTCGTACGCCAAAGATAAACGAATATAAAAGAGTCTCGTAATCTGCTTAAAGCATTATTAATAAAAAGGAAGTGTCCTAATTAATTATATTATCTATTCAATCTACGTCATTCATCACGAAAGATGACACTGGCTTCTCAGCCGATAGCATTTTCTCAACAAGTTTCTTGTCGCAGCGTACATTGCAGCTAGTAAATCACTCTCAGATATTATCCATTATTATGTCACGGTAAAGTTTATGACGCTTTCGACCACAACGCATTATTGTTTTCCTAAAATTTGTGCCATAAAATCGGTGAAATCATTAGGGTGTTGGATTAGCAAACTCAATTTGCTCAATCGAATCCGCTATAGTAAAACGTTTGATTGAATACTCAACATTTAACTTAGAGTTTAAGGAAATTGTAGTTGTACCATATACCAGTACTCTTATTTATTGAATGATTCACATGGCTAATATAAAGCAAACTAGATGTACCCGCGACTTCGTCCGCGTGGAATAGTGACTTTGGGCAGCAGTATTTGGACATATCATTTGATTTATTTTGGATTTGCCTCCAATTTCGTAACCGTTATGCAACATTGTCGGGGTTGAAATATATTCGCTGTCCACCCTCGAGATGTACATCGCGATGTATCACTGGTGGGGATCGTTCATGAATAGGAAAGCTATACCACCTCCGAAGAGCTTATGTCTTATCGACCCGACTAAAACCTTGTGACCTCATCATGTTCATTGTGTCTTAAAGCAAACGTAGCCTGGTCACTGTCTTAGTTCACATATTTGCAAACATTTACGTGGGCTTGAAATGTTTTGCTTAGCACAGGTGAATAGGGCACGACCCATCTATAATCCACGACGATGTCATGGCCATGTGATCTTATTATAGCCGTAAAACCACCTTGCTCGGGTGACCGTCGGCGGTATGATGGATACCCGTCTTCACTCGTTATCGTGTGCTCTACCATTGCTTTAGGGTACCTCTTGGAACAGTGACCGTCCTTCATACCTGGAGAGTTTCTATTTGTTGTGCCGCACGGACCGTGCACCATGTGTGTCTTTATGATGTCGTATAATATTGGATCTTCGTTACAACCCGGAAATTCAGCAGTTATTAATGTGTTGACATCGTTAGGACGAATTTTCTCCTCAAGTCATAGCAGAATATGCGCGTGAGATAAACCACGCCTTTGCCATTCAACGCTATACATATAGCACAGATCTGAACCAAACATATTTTCTTTTGTAAGCAAGTTTATCTTTAAGGTTATCATTAACTTTTATATTCAAATTGTTAAAACTGTGCATGTTGGGCTTCGGCTGAAAATCAGCGCTGTGCAGCACTTTCAGGACCGTAGCATAAGCTGAGCTGTGGCCTTTTAGTCACACAGCCAGACATTTAACTTTTTTTATTTTGTTTGTTTTGTATTATGTTTATTGTTATTTAGTAGTGTTAGTTCAATATCTTTTTTTTCTTTTTTATATTTATTTCGTGTGGGTGTGACTAATAAATGTATTTTCTATCTTTCTTCTTTCTAATTTCAGTCCACTTCGGATTTGTGGTGAAAGTTATAAAAAGGTCAGGCCGGTCCGGGCATATAAATACGAATCTATCCAGTCGTTTTGGAGATTAGCCCGTACAAACAGACAGACAAACAGAGAAATAAAAAATAAAAATCTAAATTAGTTCTCTTTTACTTCTTACATCCCCCTGACTCGGTTTTTAGCATTAGTTTTCATTGTAAAGTAATTCCACCTCTACAATTTTTTTTTATGTATAGATAGATAATAAAAATTAAATTCTGAAATTCAAAGCGCAACTTGAAAAAGCATTCACTAGACCGTGATAGTAAGTCACCACGCTGCATTGTCCTCCGCATTTGCAATGAGAATGATGTTTTGGATTCTACTCATGCTTCCATGCCCATCAATCTGCTTTGTGGGATCTGTGGGTGGGTGGGAAAACTAAGCGATGAACATGTATAAAGTTATTTACTAAGCTAATGTAAATCTATCTTATTTGTGCTACATCAAATTTTCATTTATAACACCTTAAAATCGTGAAAGAATAGATAAATACAGAATTCGTGGGCAATAAATACCAATACAAATACCATACAAATTTTAATATTTTTCATTCTAAGAAGTGATGAAATGGAATATTACGTGTTTCGACTTTATGTTCAGTGTACTGATCCAAATATTTTATCTACTTTTGGGATCTAAACTTACTCTAAGTTTTCATTATAAATTAAGTATATAAAATGTAGTGGGTAGAGAAAATGCCATTTTTATCTTCACTTTTAGACCAGAATTTTCTTTGAGAATGGTTGTGAAAGGAATCGTGTCAAAGAGCTTATTACTGTAAAAAGTGCAGATAACCTTTCCATCGTGAACTTTTTCTTATCTTAACTTATTTTATGTTTTATGTGTTGAAACCCAGAAGGTTTGTTTCTTATACCACATGAATTTAGTATAGTGTCTTTTATTATTTTTTTTTTCAAACCGTTTATAAACACGTTTCGCTTGAATAAGTAACTTTCCCAAGCCATTCAATACAACAGTAATAAACATGATTGGATTTCAACAAAAGGAGAGTTAATCAGGCGTATCTAATCAGTATTTCGTCTGCTTTTGACAAGACAAAGACTCGCGAAGGTACATATTGAAACAATGAAGAAACTTCTGTTGGTCCAACCTGATTTAAATTCAAAAGTAGTACTTCATTGGATATTATTTTATTGGTCTTTTTTAGTTATACTATCTAGTTTAGACTTAGTCTGTCCTGTTCTAATTTCAGCAATTATTCCTTACCTGTAGTTTAAATTTTAAAAGGTAACACGACTCACCTCATCTAAGAAACCGAAGCTAAGCATGGAAAAAATATACAAATGTAATGTCAACGCAATCGTTATCTGATCGTTTCCCAATCACAAATTTCAGACGTATAAGCAATAACTGCAAGATGTGAACATATAGATCTTGATGAATGAGTGGTTCACTCATTCTGACGTGCGTCGCCTTGAAATGAGCATAAAAAATTTACATCTATCACATTCGGTAACGAAAACACCTGCCATCTGTTACACTAAACATACGCAACATAAATAAGCATATACGTAAATACCTTCCAAAATTCATTAAACATGGACTTTCCATACCATTTAAATTCTACGAATTTGTAAAGAAGTCCCTTGTTAAGCATTTAAGTAATTTTTAATTTATGACATGGAAGAAACTTCGAAGCTTACTATACTTCTTGCACATATAAACTGAGTATTTCACACATCCGTGAATACAAGCGAAGAGAGTTATGTATACTTTATAGAACTCTCTGCGCTTGTAACTAAATAACAGTATAAATAGGTGTTAACGTGTTCTTGCAACACGTAATGAATCAAAAGAATTCGTTTAAATCATACTACAGGCTAATGTTAGGCTAAACGTGCACCTGGTTCCCTGGCTTCTAGTACCCAAGACGGCGTGCGGTTTTAGTCGGCTCGAGTCCGCAATGCCACCAGTAGGAGGTATCCGAGGGGATTTCGGCACGGAGAAAAAAAATAAAGGCTAAACATTGCAATAGATGCCAAAAGCGATTTGCCAGTTGGCGTAGGCCTGTAAGCTATTTGTTTTCTGTGATTTACTTAAAAAACCTTACACAGACCGATCTTTACTGTTGTACTTTACTTTAAGAAAAATATGGGTTACTAAAATCTAAGTATAAACTTACTTTTTTCTAAAATAATAATAATAATAACCTCAATCTAACCTTCGCGGGATATACAATCTCATAACCGATGAACGTGGGTGGTGCATTCGGAATGCAGTCAACAATGTACGGACTCTCCTATCAATGGCATATATATTTAAAAATGTAATTTATATGTATATACAAATGGAATAAAGTGAATGATAATAATAATAATAAATATTTCCGGACATCTAACACACAGCGCCATTTAGTCCCAACCTAAACAGAGCTTGTGTACTAGACAACTGATATGAATACATATATACTTAATTTTTTTGTAAATACATACATATTATACATAGAAAACACCCAAACTCCGCAACAAATATTTGCAGATCATACAATCATTTGGTCCGACCCGGGAATCGAACCCGAGACCTCAAGCTTAGCAGTCGCATACGCTACCACTACGCCACCAAGGCAGTCAAGCCAAGTCAATACATTTGTTTTAAAAATAATTTAGAGCTTCATTTAAATAGAAATATGAAATAAATAACGATAAATGGTTTTAATTATTTGGTACCTTCCAAAAGTTAATTTTCGATTCGCTTTATAACTTATTTAGTTTTTCTAAATATATTGTGTTATTTAACAATCCGGGCTAATTTGTTTACTATTTTAAGTTACTTCGCAATGTCGTGTGACATTTTTAACCGTCTTCAAAAACAGAGGAGGTTCTATGTTCCACCGAAAGTTTTTTTTTATCAATTTACGATACTTAGATAAGTTATTTTCAAGCATTAGTTTTTCTAATAAACTGGTATTGTAAAAAAGGTCTCGATGAAGGTTCCCCGAGGCAACTCGTAATATGATTTTGCCAAAAATATATTCAATAAATTTACAGAAAACATCAACGTCGACAAACTGTATGGCAGTAGCAATATTACTATGACAAATACTTTCAGAAAACCATTAAGTAAAGCAGATGGAAATATGGTAGTTTAAGGGTGCTTTCCTGGCGTGGTGCGGCCCCATTACACATAATTGAAGACGGAATGATCGTACGATTTTATCGTAATATTATACGTGACAATTCAAAACAATTTGATGGAATATTGGGGTTAGTTTCTGTTTTTCCTTCCCGCATATCTGTTAATATAATGTTTTAAAGTTTTGCAAAATCAATGTCTAGGATAATTTATTGTGTTAAACTTATCACTGTTAAAATTATATGCAGTTTTAATAAATCTTTTATAATATGTGGACGGACGGGTATCATGTTCTTCGATCAAAAACTCCGATCCTCCAACCAGCCGAGTTGATTTTGAGATGTTGTATATATGTTAATGCGCGTGAGAATTTTTCTATTTCACGATACTGGATGAACAGTTACTCCGCAGTTCGGTGTGTCTTGGCACATGGGGCTGTACTAAATCGCTATAAATATATATGACATAATATTTTTGAACATATCTATATTCACAAAATAAATATAGATTTTGTGAATAATTGCTACAGTCGTGGTAATAATAAAAAACAGCATTAACATACAAATAATACTATACATCCATTAAATTACCTCGTTTGTCAACTGGTAACACTTACCATCGTTAAGTGTCAACTGAAAGCTTTCATTATTTTTTCACCTCCATTAAAAGTCTCTGAGATACTTTTAGAGGAGGCATTCAAAAGTGAAGTACTTAAACCTTTTTTTACGTTAAAGATTTTAGTCTTAACATTTTTTACTCATTAACATTGAAGAGTCTAATCATAGAAACTTTTATATACGAGTACTTTAAAAATGTATTGATACATAATTACCTAAATCCTACTTTTTAAGAATTATGACACGTTTTTTAATATATACCAGAATTCTTACTTATGTTGTTCAATGTAAAGATAGATAACAAGTAAGTAAAACAAACTATAGCCTGTATTATTGTAGGTATAGGTACCAATTTTAACAACTGTCCCTACAATCTCATATTGCAAATCAGTGCAACTGGTGCCAAAAGTCTCTTACAATTGGCATTTGGCTGTGGGCTACAATTCCTTTCTTTTTTGGACTCATTTAATGTAAGATTTTATAGACTAGTTTGACTCCAACCAACTCAATCGATCGTTATAATCTTCCCACTCAGCTTCATCCTATTTCGTACTTCACCAACCTGGCTATTTGAGCGTCAAATGTAGCGAAATTTCAGAAACCCTTTTTGGATTACAGACATTTATTCGATTAATAAGTTTAAGCTTTTTATATTTAATAAAATAAAGAAGGAAAATGGGTAAAAGTTATTCGACCATTGTTTTTTCCACTTTCCAGAAATAATAAATAAAGATATTTTTTTAAAGACAACCTAATAATACAAATCTTTTTCGTTTCCTAAGGTTCCGTGCTATTATATATTCTATCGCTGTCTCAACAAATTGCCTAAAAACTCGTCTATGTGTCAGGAAGTTGTTTAACAACAGTTTACGAAGCAAATTCAAAACTTCTTAGTTTTGCCTTCGACAAAGTTGAAAGCGACATATTAAAACTTATACGCATAATGTAGGCAATTTTCAAACTGTGCAACCAAATTAAACTACCGAATTAGGGATACTGTGAGACAATCTACATGCGGATCTAGGTATGTACATCGCGTACCGTATATGCGTATCGCATACCTAAATAACACATTTAGCACACATACATATGTCATTTGGGTATGCGATACGCATTCATTAGATTTTACGGGTATAACTAGGCCAACTTGCTGTTAAATCAACTTCTCAGTGTACTGTATCAAACTTTTAGACAGAAATTAAGGAAATATTAATGATAGTGATGAAGTGTCGAGTCGTCCGTCACAAGAAAAAGTTCATCTACATTATTATTACAGACTAAGAAAATACGACCAGAATAAACGAAAGATGTATAAGGATATCTTCGGTATGAATTTAATTTTGTACATTTTAAAACAACTGCTTCGGGTGACCGATATCGATCACTGATGCACATCGTGTGAAAAATAATATTATTTCATAATTGTTGGTAGCATTTCATTATAAATCAAAATAACAATTATATGTTTTATGTGGGACCAATTAATCCATCCTCAAAAGAGCTATAATTCTGAAACGCAATAACCAAAATTTCGTTCCATCATGCTTACCCAATTCACCGCATTTTATATCCGGATTGCAGTTCGGCAGATTTAAAGTTTATTGCATCGCTGCCTCTCGATTGAGTTGAAACAGGACCAACATATTCACGCTGGGGCTATTTCATTTATAGGTATGCAGTGCAATTTTTTTTTGTCAACAATATCGTCGTAAGGCACTTGCAGTCGCCTAATGGTAAGCTATTACAAGTGCGTTGTCGACCTTTGGGGGACGGGGAGGGGATGAGGGTGGGGTATAAAGGCCTCCGGTATCCTCATTCATTCGGTGAAATATAGCGCAGACAGTGCCTGCACACTGGTTTTTTATGAGGCCGTGGTATCGTGGCTCTTCCACGGAATAAGAAACTATAAACGCTTACACTTTGTGTCATCTTTTTCTATTTGCAACAATTATTATATACTCTATAACATATTTAGACAATAATCTGTACATCTTAGGTCTTATATAGCTGAATCATCAGACCACGGCAACTGAGATATAGTTGCATGCGACCCGACTACCTGACATTGAGAATTCTTCTCCATTAATTTTAATATTGAGTTAATGTAGATGAATTTATAGCTACTTTATTGACTTTTTGTAAGAATATTAATTTATTTTATTTTGGTTTTTTTATTTGAATTTTTTTACGCAACGTTATTTTTATGTACTAACCAGCTGACCCTAGGTAACTTTAGTAGGCCCCTCCCATAGCACATTATCAAGACACATTCGAATAAAAACGTGAAAGTCACTTAAAAAGTTTCCGAGGTCATCGTGAGTAACAACGTATGTAGGTATATTAATTTGCAAATCTATACTAATATTACAAAGCTGAAGAGTTTCTTTGTTAGTTTGATTGTTTATTTTAACGCCCTAATCTAAGGAATCGCTGGTCCGATTTGAAAAAATATTTCAATGTTGGATAGTCCATTTACATAGGAAGGCTATAGGCTATATATCATCACGCTAATACTAATAGGAGCGGAGCACACCAATGAAAAATGTTTAAAAAACGGGGAAAAAATTTCACGCCACGGGCAATTGAAGACGCAAACAAAGTTACGTGGGTCAGCTAGTTAGTAATATATTTTAAAGTAATTAACGTATGAATAACTTATTTTTATATAAATTAGTTCATAAAAATCCTCGACAAAAAGGCTTAATAATGTTCTTTATCATTATCATCATCAGCCCGTTGCAGTCCACTGCTGTACATAGGGCTCTCCCAAGGAACACAACAGAGCCTGTAATAATGTTCTTAGAAGATAATGATTACCACTTGTGGTCAGTAATACACATTTAGCTCTCGTATTTCAGGTCTGTCACACTTGATTCATTTACATTTTCATTACAATAGTCATTTATATTAAAATTTCTTTCAAGTTTCTAAGTGAGAATAAAAATAAGACGTGCTAAATGTATCTCGTTTTACGGAACAAGCCTAAGACAAGGAATCATTTTTCTAAGCCTTAGCTGTTTATCTCTTAACATTATTCTTGTCGTGGAAAATAAACCGTACGCTCGTATCATGAGATGAGTAACATGGCCGATTATTTCACTATACATTTTGTCTAGTAGTACAAAAAATTCAAAACTACATGCCGAGGCATTTTGGACGCTATTGAATGTCGTTATTTAAAGCTTGTCTTAAAACCACGAAATCAAATTTTCAGTTTGGAAGCGAATTTCTGATTAGAAGTGAAATATTTTTGTTCGCAAAGAACTCTAATAGCTAAAGAAGTACAAGTTTCCAACTCATTTGCATTAGAAGTTTTAATGACGTTTGTTCTTTGAAGAATGAAGAGAGATTTTTATACCCGAATGCATAAATTAGAAGGTATTTCATTAATTGTCATATTGTCTGGATAATATAATCAACGTACTAAAATATAAAATAGTAGAAATAAGGTTGAAAACATCTGCCTATAAAGTAACAAGTCGTATAAACAAACGGGAACCCTATAGATATCCTACTCCATACTCTCGATGCAAGCAAAGCCTACTCTTCTCTTGTAAATTGCACTTTAATCTAAGTCACAGTGATGTACACTATGATCGGTAGGTTTACTTACCTTGTACAAGCACCAGGAACCCATTAACACTAAACAATCACCGAGCTCCCATTTACAGTAATAGTTCAATTAAATCACTTTGTAAGCTGTTCTAGCAATACTCTTGTCTGCTACGTTACTGTTGCTAAGCCACGCTGTTCCTAATAAAATTTGCATAGCTTCTCTCCACAAATGTTGCTTTGTCGCTACAAATGGCGTTTTCAAGCTCAATGTTGCATCTTTTATCAACCTTAACCTCGGGAGGCAGTGTTTTTTAGTTGTTTCGAAGGCATTCTATTATACTGTCTTAGAACTTTTTAGATAAAATTTGACTGCGTCGATGGCGCAGTGGTAGTGAATGCGACTGCTGTGCTTGAGGTCTGGGGTTCTACAAATATTTGTTTCGGAGTTTGGGTATTTTCTATGTATAACATGTATGTATTTACAAGAAAAACAGTATATATGTATTCATATCAGTTGTCTAGTACCCATAACACGAGCTCTGCTTAGCTTGGGACTAGATGGCGTTGTGTGTTAGATATCCGACATATTTATTTTTTTATAATATTAAATGTATATACCGTTAAAACTATGTCAATGGTTGTTGCTGTAATTATCGTTATAACTAAATAATATTGGATTAGGCAGGAACATGATTAACTTTCTTCGATAGGTACTCGGCTATAATTTTTGGTAATTACTATAGCTAAAGCTCTATAAGAGAAGATAAACCTGTCACCGCACAACTACCACGTCAGGTTTCGATCGAATACTACTACTAATTTATGTGTAAAAACAATACCTATCTATTTATCCGTATGTTACTGACTGCTGCATCTTTGAGCCAAATACAGTGAAATTACGTAAACAATTACAAGAAATATACATACATACATATGATATAGCGAATATCAAATAAAAAAAAACAAACCTGTATATGTGAATATCTAAAAACCCAACTCTAACCGCACTGAAATCGAATTATGTCGGCCTCTAAATTGGTTCATTGATTTTTTCTGCTTCGTTACCAGTTTCATCTTGCGATTTTGGATGCCAACGTGTAGAAATAAGCTTGATTAATATAATTCTAAATTATGTTAGAACATTATATTAACATAATTTATTACAAGTTCTCTTTTAGTGTTAGAAAATATTTTAAATAGTAAAATCAAAATAATCTATACTAATATGAAGAAGTTAGATATCGAACAACACCAAACCACTATTTATCTGTCTACTACACAGATTTAATAGATTTGGTAGCTTCAAGTACTGGTTAATTCCAAAAATCTAAAATGAATAAAATGCTTGCAATGCAAAACACTCTCCACAAAATAGCAAGCGTGTGGTGATTATGTACTATCATTCTATGAAAAATAAAATCCTTATAAATATAACAAAATTTTGCTATTTTAGTTCTATTCACGACTTCAAATTTTTATAAATGCGCTTTGTATGCACCCCCGCATTTGCTTTAATGAATGAACAAACGCTCATATTACCTAAAAATGTTATTCATTTAAAATAAATATTTGCGAACAACATGCGTCAATGCAATTCAAAAAACAATTTTGCCTATATTTCCCTCTTCAGATAGGCCAACACTACGGAAGGCAATTTCAGAAGATTAATGACAATGGAATGGCTTGTGACATCAAAACCACTGTTTCATTTCTCGACTTGCATAATTAATTCTTCTCATTTCACTATTTTACTTCAAGATTTTGGAACATAGGCATTTAATAAAAATAACTTTTTCTAAAGTTTAGAAATATGTACTAGCTACGTGATTGGAAAAAGATTTATAAGTTTCATTAAATATACCTAAACGACTTACTAGCATTTCTTAAACATCAGCATTATTTCGGCTATAACATGTTTGCTGCTGAAAATACACCTCACTCTATGGAACATCTCAGCAACATCTGTTTTTTAACGTTTTCAATTGAATGTTTTGGTACCGATAGTCGATTTGATGTTTAGCTTTATCATTGCTTATCTGCACTATATTATAAAAGGAATAGGTATTGAAAACCATTACATTTTTTTATTATATAGGGGGCAAACGAGCAGACGTATCGCCTGATGTTAAGCGATTACCGCCGCCCATGGACACCCGCAACACCAGAGGCGTTACAAGTGCATTGCCGGCCTTTTAAGAAGGAGTAAGGTCTTTTCTTGAAGGTCGTATTGGTCCGAGAACACCGCATGCGACAGCTTATTCCACAGTTTTGTTATGATTATATGATATTTGAAAGTTTTGGGAAAATCTCACGGTTGTGGATTGCCAACCATAATTTTAAAATAAGCCTTTTTACCATTTTTGAATAGGTAGAACAAAGCACACACTGATCGAAATCGGTGTTGGTGATGTACAACCATCCTAACAAAAACCGTTGTTGAGATTTCGCAATTAGGCATACGCATTCCTGCATTCTGACAGTATTATATTTAAATCCCTGCAAATCCTTTATGATTGGACTTTATAAACTAGTAAAAAACGTGTAATCCTTTTTTTCATATAACGCTTTAGAAAATGTGTCGTCAATATCTTGTATGGAACATATAATGTCAACAGTTGTATCAGCTTTTACTACCTAAAAAGAAACTTGAGTCATGTTTGCTTTACTTTTATCCTTTTGTTTATCTAGTAAGAGATACTCTATAAGGGGTATTATTCTAAGCTGAAGTAGTTTATTTGTAAATCTGATTTTTGTATATACCTATGTTTTTTGTAGGTACTATCTTTTTTAGATTTAACAATTCGAAATTACCTTACAAGTTATCCTCATATTAGGATAGCGTATATAGTGTATAGTAAGAACTGTTTATTCTGTAATTTAAACTGTTAAACTGCATATTTACAATAAATGCTAAAAAGCATAAATTGCTAAAGGTTATATACTGTTATTACCTTTTGCTCTAGCAGTAAAACATTTTGAACTGATGAGCTAGTATTGTGAATTTATGTGTCATCAATGCATCTCTCAATCGCTCTTGATGTAGTGTGTTAGGCATTGCGATTAGAGATACTAAAGATATCCAAATAGGCCCATCACAATATCCAACTCACCCTAGGATGATTAAGAAAAATAATGCAAAAAAGTTCAAATTGTATTAATATATATGTAGGTAGTAACCGTATTTTCTCAATCCTTTCACATTAGATTTATCTCTATACGACCTACATTTCTAGTTCAAATGTTTGTACGAATTTCACTTAGCAAGCAAAGTTTGTCTACTCTACTGTGTTCTTCAACAGTTTCACATTTTAAGTGCCCCGCATATGGGCCACGAACAAGCGGACGGTCAAAGCTTCTGAAATAGTGCTGTTTAGTGCTGAGACATGCGAGTAATTGTTATGAGCATTTTACAACTTAGCTCGAACAAAAATGTGTAACCCAAAACATAAATGGAGCAGTGAAATAATATGAGCAAGTTATTTTATATCATGAGAGATAAAATAATAAACCACGAGAACGCTTTATTATACTTATTTACGGGCGTTATAAATTTGGGAACAGAACAAAATCACATGTCGTAAATTCGACTCAAATATCTAGAAACCTATATGAAATGCAATTCAAATCGTTCATGGCTTTGAATGATCCTTGATATTAATGTCTAATAACAAACACAATAAAGACACTGATAAAAAACATATATGGACATGTCATTCAAGGGAATTGCCAGAATTACTGAAAGCACAGGTATATGCATAATATATATTGTGTTATTATTTGATTCTTACCTTGCCATTTTCATACGTTAAAATAATAACTGGATAAAACTTGTCAGAGATGTGAATCCTACGATTGTCATTTCCCAAAGCAAACAAGGAAAAAGGCAATAAGAAAAGACAAAGTTATGAAAAAATATATTTATAGTCTATAAAACAAAACCAAATCATCCTGTCATAAACTATTTTTAAATTCGCCAAGTAATTTATATAAAACGTAAATATATCTAAAATTAACTAAACATGAAATGTGTAATGTAAGGACTGTTTAGACAAACCATTTGACATTATTTTTTCATCTAATCTCCTACGATAAATCATGTACCGTCGGAATCTATTTATAACTGTCTTGCCAACACTATTTTTCAGTCGGCACACACTAACCCAGCGAAGAAGTGTTCCTATTGTGTTAGAATCTTTGCAAACCCGAGAGAAATGGGAGAAACAAATGCACTTATACGTAAGGTGCTATAAGCCACAGACGTATCAAAACTAATATCAGAAAAGAAATAACGAGAGCAACTGCTATAATAACCTTCTCAAGGAAACATCTTGGCATTAATGAAAACGATTGGTCTTGAATAGTTACATCGCTTCTCATCTTGTCTTCAATCATTTGATTATAATTATAACATTAATTTCAAAATCTGTTTCATATGTTATGCAGTTAATTATACCTAGATGAAGATTTGACCGGGGGTTCACTAACGTAATCGCAGAATCTTTCAATCAATCTACTTTGGTTCAGGGAGAGAAAGTACATCCTTCAACTTAATCGAAATAATTCCAAACCAATCGTATTTATCGACAGTGGTTTATCTACTGGATGTTTAATTATATATTATACGTATATAATTCTCATGTTACGTTGTTGCAAACGATGAAATCCGTAACTATTTAATAGATTTTCACATTTCATAAATGTGTGACGTGCATAAGATAGAATAGTTAACATCACGATTAAACCAATAGAAGCCAAGCTCGTACTTGCTTGAAAGGAAATACAGACGAAGTTGCGTGGATCACCTAGTTTTTTTATAGTTTCTTAGGATAATATATATTATAATCTTATCTTCTTATCTTATCTTCTTCTTCTTCTTATCTATTATATAAAATTCTCGTGTCGTGTTGGTGCGTAATCGAACTCCTCCGAAACGGCTCGACCGATTTTGATGAAATTTTTTGTGATTATCCGGTATCTATGAGAATCGGTTCTTATCTATTTATCATCCCCGTAAATGTTAGGGGTAGTCCACCCCTAAATTTTTTTTTTTTTTTGACAAAATTTTTAATTTCTATTTTTTTATGATGCAGCATTAGAAAATACATACAACCCTAGATTTTCAACCCTCTACGATCAACCCCTATTTTTCCATCGCGATTTTTATTGACCCACCTCTACAACATATATTCCCTTTTATGGCAAAGCAACGTTTGCCGGGACAGCTAGTATAATATATAATTAAGAACCAAGGGCAGTTTTAAAGAAAGACAAAGGATAAAAACCTTACACATAATATACTCGTAAACATGTTTATACGTTCCCTTACAAAGGTCTTACATTATGCGTTACTCTGAAGTTAGAAATATCTACATGAAAACATGTTTGGATTACTTTACGCACTTAGGTTATTTACTTAATGAATGCGGGCATTTACTGCCTCTATGTGAAAGCCGGCTTCCATTGTACTCTTATGTCTGTGATGTTTTGTCTGATATGGATAGGACATAAATATTTTATTGCTCCAATTTTAATTAACCTTTAGTAAAGGCTTTCTTATTTACGAATAAATCTTTTGTTTGTATAGCGGTTAGCATATGCGACTGCCGATCAAAGCCGAAGCTTTTGGGTTCGATTCCCTGATCGGCCCAGAAAAGTGTTATTCATTAAATCGTAGAAACAGCTAATTATAGAAATGCTTAATAACAGTCCATAGTTTAGAAGTCGGGGTGTTAACCACCATGCTTCGGTGAGCACGTAAAGCCGTCGCTTGATCTCTCCACTGTCGGGTCGGAGTACTAGCACTAGAGTGAGGGAACAGACTGTGAACTTGTGCACTATAATATTTCTTATGCAGTTGGCTGGTCTTCGTTGATACTGGCTTCCGTGGCTGAAACCGACTACAGGTACTTCCTCATTATCAGTTCCAAGTTAGGTCGATAGACGGAAATAATAATAAAAATATTTTATAGTTAGTATTTCTCGAAAACAAATTTTGTAACAAGTAGAGAACTCATACTTTTCAAACGGAATACGTTAAAAAAGGAATCGAATGTCTCCGAACTAATGAAACTATTTCAGAAGTTCTGACAGCGTCATTTATAAAAACTTTTGAATTTACAAGTTATATGCTCAATTTTGATCTCACACGAAAAGTTCTGCGTGGTCCTTTTATAATTTATTTACTTCTGAAATTAACTTTGCAATCGATATGTTGTGTTCCCCTTTAGGGTACATAAATATTACGAAACTTTTACCCGTATAATAAAAAGTGTGTTTGGCGATCGAAGTGTATGTGAACAACTTTTATGAGGTACTACTTTACTCTGCTTTACTCGTGTATGAGTTATTTTTCTATCCATTGGAAACAGAATACATAACGCATTGACTACCCAATGCGAAGAGTAAAGATCGCAATTTGTCTTAATTTTTTACATACTTGTCAACATATATAATAGGACTTGTCGGTTACAAGTGCTTTTTATGAAGCACTTCTTCGATACAATATGGCTTTCGGAACCTGCCACCATTAAGTTAGGGTGATGAAATTAAGAATTAAAAATTAAAAATGTTAATGTTAAAAATCTATGTAAAAAGAGCTTACATCGCTTCAACATAATTTAAATGTAAAACTTCTCTTTATGCTCCTCACCCCTATCATTACTCACGCTCTATAAAACACTTGCACGTTATTTAAAAAGTAAATGCTCTCATTGTCACGTTAATGAACGCCGTACAGCTATATGGACCGATTACTAAAATTATGCTCTTTAAAACTCAGAATATAGTGCTTCAACTAGGCTTTTAACTCACTGTGGGCGGAGGAAATTTCATCACATTTTCTGTTACCATTTTGACAAGGAAAACACGCTCAATACGGAATGTTTGTACTTCACTATTTGTTTATTCCCTGAGTACCAACCGAAACATTTATGTGTGTGAAGAAAGCATTCAAAGGAATGTAACTTTCCACTCGAGGTTCAGTTAAAGTTTAAGGTTTTGTTAGTACCGTCTTCTAATTGTAAGGATAAAAGTTGGTTGGTAGTCAATTATGTACCCAGTAAACTTTCTTATGTCCTATAAAGTATACTTTCAAGTCACAGGTCATTATTTGGTGTTGCTAAGTGTTTTGTCACTGTTTTATCATCCCCCACACAAAGAATATCCAAAACTTGTCAGAGACAAATGTTTCTACAACACATGACAAATGTCTTATCTTAATTTTAGAGAACGTTAAAATATATTTTGCGTCTGTACTTTAGTGTAGTTAAAGAAATCGAAATTCGCCTGTAATACTCTATAATGATTGTATTTCATAAAAAGAAGGCAAAAAATCATTAAAATATTTTTTTTTCGATATCGCTGAAGCTTGTAAATGATACTAAAGTAAAACCAAAGTCAAAATTGACTGTGAAACAGAGTGTAAAACGGTACTCCGCTTTAAGTAGAGTCAAGTTAATACTTCCCGAATAGTCAAGTATATATATATATATATAAGTTTTAACCGAGACTTCGCAATCGTCCGTATCTATTTTAGAAATACTTTTACCAAAATAAAAGCCGTTGTACTTTTCAAAAAATAACATATAGATCTTTTGAACCAATCAGGTGTGATCGAGTACCTGCCAAATAAGTGTATTATAAAAGGATACATCTTAATTTAATTTCATGATAAACACAAATAGATGTAACAAAAACAGATCCATAACTTTGAACGATTTCTGAAGGCACTTAGTTGCAACCTTCTGTAGTGTAATATATAGCATGTAACGAATGTAGGATAAGTTATATTTTTCCTATCTTGGTATGTTTTTCTATTTGTATTTTGATTTCCTGGCAAATTCTGCAAGAACTTTCATCACATTACATGTATTACCCTCATCTTATCAAACTTACATCATTTGTAGTAAAGACCAATAACATGGGACTATCAGGAAACGAAATCTCTGCCTTATTTTGGTGTTACTACATTTTTGGGAGTCTATTACGTGAAAGTAAGTTTGTATATTAGACAAAAACTAATTATAGCGCGTTTATTGTGGCATAAATTGTTTAATAAAGCGACCCTTTGTGTATGTTTAGGTATAAAATTATCATTCTCGGTTTATCACCACACCTTGACAGTGGTTATTATACAAATTAGTAAGATAGCGCTAAGAAATGAGGTACTAGGTAAAAACAAGCGAGAAGTCGGAAGATATTAATCCTTACGTGATTCAAGACGCAGAAGCGTGCGCTAAGTAATATTAATAATTTGTACGCATACGACGAGACAAGAACAAGTTTTATTTAGCCATTATTTAAATTACTCTTGGAAAGAGATGAAATTCTAAATACTTATATAGACACACCAGCTGTTGCTTTGCTCGCGTGTTATCAAGGAACTTAATTAACGATATGTTTCCCTCTCTTACTTAGCGTAAGAGGCATAGACCATACCAATAAATTTAAATAGATATCTAAAGCACCGTTTATCAATACGACCTTAAAAAGAAGATTCTACATAAAAGAGAGATAGCACACTGCTGGCTCAGAAATGATCTGTCTTACAACTCTTTCACTTAATTCATATATCGTAAAATAAAACGTGCGGTCTATTTTTTGACAAAACAAGAAGCATTTGCTTCTAATAGGTATACTAGCATGAATAATTATAATCAGTTAAAGTGTAAAACAGAGTATTTAATAAACGGATTAAATTATTTCAAGTTTTATATAACACAAATATAATGTTTGTTATGATAACAACAAAATTTGCTAACGAACTTTACCTTGAAGTTCGTTACAATTTTTGTTTGTAAAAATTTGACAGTTACTAATTAATAAAGGAGTCCATTCAATTTTGTTATATCTTTCTTTGTTAAATAGAATATGTTTACTTTCTTTATCACAGCAAATATTTTAGTACGGATAGCTTCGTTAAAAAGTTTGTTCGGTATCGATTTCGAATTAATATTCAATGGAAGTACAGTTTTCGTCTCATCTCGAATTCTAATCAGAACGTCCAATCAATTGTTGACCTTTGAAAAATATCTAGGTACTAGGTACGAGGCGCCCTTTAAATTGAAAAATATTTATCTCAAGTGTTTCAAGAAGCTTAGTCCTGTAGACGCTGAATAAGCCTTTATGTATCGGTTCTAAGTTGTACTGTGCAAACATTAGACCCGCTTAACTGTTGTTTCGAAAGCTGAAATAAATTCAAGTTACCCTTGTTAGGTCGAGCTTTTGTTCAAATATGTCCCTTGAAAGAGTTTAGGAGGCTGCTCGTTACCATATTTACATATTATATATTTTTATTTTCGTCCCATTTTTGTTTTACTCCAATAATTATGTTTGAAAAGGTTAAGTTACTATTTGTATAAATGTTAGGTATTTGTAATGTTACTTTATCAAAAATTTACTGTTTTTTTATATTCATTATACGAACAGAACTGTTTTACACCATTCAATTTAGGTATCGTGACTTCTAATGTTCGCTTAATCGTTTAACGGCAAAAGGTATTTAATTTCTTGTTTTTTACTTTGCGGAAATATAATGACAGGTTTGTATATAAGCGTATCGAGAATCTATTTAATATCAAAAACTGTATTATTTTTTTAAAATATTCTAATTAAAATTTGATAAGACGTTTTCGAAATAGCAAAAATTTACTGATTGATCTTTTTTTTTTTGCATTTTCATTTAATTACAAATTTCTTTCGACAGAATTCTCAATAACGTTCTTAAAGGTTTGAGAAGTCGCATAATAAACTAGTAGATCTGATAATAGTTATATAATGTAATACTTTCTCAATATTTAGAAAGATATAATAAGACAATATGTTGGCTTATCCTGGGTTCAAAATAGTTCATAGATTAATCGAATGTCTAAGTAAGACATATTCACAAAACAAATATTATACAATTTTGGTTGTAACGACAAACAAAATAAAGAAAGTAGTGAAACCATTATTGGCAAAACTATTTATTTATTACATTTTTGTTGTTATACCAAATATAGTCGATGATGTCGTAGTCGTTACCAAAACGAAGACAATTCCAAAATTCCCATAACAGTATTCCAAGTTTCAAACTGTTATTTGTTCGACTACAATATCTCGAATGATTTGAGTTCCAAAAAGTATCTTACACGGGAACAATGTTTTTCACTTTTATTTATGTTTTTGTATCAAACAACGTGAAAGCGTCATCCGGCTATTGTCGCAACTCGCAAACACATTAATAAATCTCTTGAATTGGTTCGGTGGCTCCGTCTACTATCCCCTGAAGCCTATTAGATCGCTTGTTTTTTCTACCGGTCCAAATAAAGTCTGGAATGAGCCTCTAAACGTAATCAATTGATGAAAGAAATCGAAACAAGTGATGTTTCGGTAAATTGAAATCTTAATTCTTGTTAGCCTTTCAAGCGAAATATATGTGATTGTTCTCATTTTTAATAAAGTTAATTTTAACGGCGCTCGAAGCTTTGTTGCACTCGGTGATTAGAAACAATAACCGAGGGTAAGCAAAGATGACGCGGTCAGGATGGGTGACCTGGTGGCATGTTACCTACCATGAGCGTCTCCGTGATTCAGAGGTCACGTTAAGCATTTGGTCCCGGTTGTTATCAAAGGATAACAGTAGTGAAGCTTAGTTGGAGCCCTTTGTGCGGCTTAACAACATCCAACGGCAAGATTACGTAGCCACAACGTTGTCTTGCCAGTCCCCAATCTGCACTCGGCCAGCGTGGGGACGTATGGCCTTAACCTTCTCCTGACAGGAGAACCGAGCCCAGCAGGATGTTATGGGTTATTGATTGTAATTTTAATGCATGTAAGAGAAATATAACTGTGAGGCCGTGGCTCTCCCACGGTGAAAAGTTTGAAAATTGTTTTAAACGAATGCAAAATTTGTTTATAAAATTTATTTGCAAGAGTTTCTAATTTCATTGTTCTTATTTATGACGAAACATAGAGTAGATTAATGGCAACACTTCTCCAGTGTACACGCATGTTACGAAGATGGCGTAGTTGAGCTCGAACCCTTTTCCCTTCTCCGAATATACGAAAGTGGCTTATTACGTTGCCTACACATGTTTATTAATAAAATGGCTACTATCCGAATATAAATAAACTTATATTTTTTCAAGATCAAGGCTGTGGTATGAAAGACTTCTTTTATCTGCTTTAGCGATTAAATTCTTTGAAGTTTAAGAAATCAATATTTAATTATTATTTGCGTTAAAAAATGGTTCATCTGATTTCAAACTAGCTCAATATAAAAACAACAAAAAGAAAACCGTCATCAATATCGTTTGAAAATAAATATGATAGATTTTTCTCCAGCCCCAGTTTGAAATACAATCCCGGGAGGGTTAGAAAAATAACAAGTGATTGATTTTTCTGTTCTGACCTCGCAGTCTTGTTTCAAAAATTACAAACCAAAGACACTGGAGAAAGACAATAATAATTAAACCTTATTAACATAAAATAATGGTGCAGAAGCAGGACTAGATCACCATGCTGCATTGTTGCATTGTCTGCATTCGCAATGAGTATGGTGATCACCACTCTTGGATTCTGCTTATGCTTTCCACCAGGCAGAGTAGAGTCAGCCCATACATTAAAATCTAAACTTTGTAGCTCCGCGATTAACCAATTTCAAAAACTTTGATAAAATTCTCCTACTTTCCTAATTTCACTAAAATTTAAATAATAGTAAAAATATGTAAATCATAGGTTATTTAGGTAGTGTAGTGTAGTATAGTGTAGTGACATTAATCAGTTTAAAAGCTCAGTTATTAGAATTCATCATATTTATTCTACGGTCCTATTTTTTGTCACTCAGTTGTGGTGTTATTCTTTTCAAGAGAACAATACAATCAAGATTAAATTTTATATAGACGAATTTAAGTACCTTACCGAAACTTTCTAAAACCGTCAAAACCGTCCTAGCCCTTACAGAGATTAGCTGGAACAAACAGGCGGACTATAATTTTAAAAAATGATTTTTTTAGCTGTTAATTTATAATCACAAACACACTTTGTATGATGATGTATATATTTATTGATGTATACTGAAAATATATCTAGACCAAAAAATTATTTTAATTGCCCAATTAAGTTGATTTCTTACCGACAATTCAATTCCCGGTGGTCTAGTTCAGAATATTGAATAGCCTGATGACACACAATTGCTTTTATATCGTCATTACCGTAAATTTCCAATGTTTTGGTCAATACATCGGCAGAATAACCAACTAAGCTGTCTAACGACAATTTATTGACACATTGTTTACATAGTGAACAAATCTGGCTTTGTAATGTTTATAGGTATAGATTCTATCACTTTTGTTTTTATTCCAAACTAAAAACAACTATGTTTGTTTATTTCTACATCTATTTATTGAAGAAAGATATATTGCTAAGTTCTGCACATATAAATTTTCTTCTGAGCACAATTTAAAAACAAGAAACAACATTATCCAGTAATTCACATTGTGAAAAATAATAAAGTTATACTTACTTTTTTACAGTTCCAGTCGCAAAACTATAAATTAAATTCACGTGTGCTCGGGAGCGTTACGGTAAACACACGACGCAATTTTTCATTTTCAACGTCCACACATTTACATAATGTATGTAAATGTGTGGACGTTTAGTTTTTTTTTAGTGATACCACGGCCTCACAGAAAACCGGTGTGAAATAGCGTTTGGGCTGTGTTTCACCGAGTGAGTGAGGATACCGGAGGCCCATACCCCACCCCCCTCCTCCCATCCCCTTTCCCATCCCCCAAAGGTCGGCAACGCACTTGTGACGCCTTTGGTGTTGCAGGTGTCCATGGGCGGCGGTAATCGCTTACCATCAGGTGATACGTCTGCTCGTTTGCCCACTATTCAATAATAAAAAAAAAAAAAAAAAAAAGGATTGTTTTGGACCTCTCAAGAACTTTATTAACATTTGACATTTGTTGGTACAGGATACTTTATAATCGCCTGTGAGGCAGTACTATGATATAACCAACTGTCATATTGCCCGACTGCATTGTAATCGCTACGTCTCAAAGGATTTATTGTTTCAAATAACGCAGCGTGGCTTTTATTTATTACTAGTTTTTGCCTGCAACTCCGCTCGCGTATATGTCAGTTATCGCGGTGATTAAAGAATCACCTTTTGTAAGTTTTTATTTGTGAAATAATTACTAAAACAATATATTAGATGTTTCTATGAATGGAAAAAATTAAGCCACTTCTGAAATTAGCGCGCACAATAATTAAACGATTTTCTCCAATTATATTTAATGAATAGACATCGACCTCTTACAATTCAATTATATGTTATATGTTGGGTCATTTTAAACTTAATTTCCTCCTATATGTTTATCAACCTTGTTTTCTCTTATTTGATTTATCCCTTATGTATCAATCATGTCACAAAACCCATACTTCAGGCGAGTTTTGATTAAGTTACTGTAAGCCATAGGCCAATAAATAAATAAAACAGAGAATAAAGGTCATTAATATTAGGATTATTAATAGGTATCCCCTGAATTCCGATGGCATTGTTTTCCTTCTATATCATAGGGGTTTAGGATCCTCCACAAAAGTATACATTTATTTATACATATTTATACCTTCATTTTGCTAATACTCATCGACAACAGAGATGGTAAATGGTTGTTAATATACTATCCGTATGTATGTCTTAAATGATTCTTTAGCACTCAAACATAACATAACCCTAATAAATTATGGAATCACTTACACCCTACGGTGAGCCCGACTACGGTCTTCTAAATAAGGCCAAAAGCCAGGCTTCCGCTGTTGAGGATAACAAATTAAAGACGTACTGTGCAAATTTTCTCTTACGTTAAATCTTCTTCCTCACGTATCAGTGTCAAAGATTTAAATTATTAAATTTTTGTATTTAACGCTAAAAAAATATACAACAACAATACTGGCAGTTTTACAACAAAATACTGCTAATACCTTAACAACGAAACAGAGAAAATTTACGACTTAAAAATTCTTGAAAATTACAATTAACATTCCTTAATTGCTATAGCCAGACTGAGGACGAACACAACAAAATTGGCATTCTTTCTACCATAAATTGAGAAACTAAATGTTCGCTTTAAATAGTAAAGTAAGTGTATCCGCAGGGAGAATAAAAACCCAAAAACCGCTGGGTTAGACCTTTCCGAGTTATTTATTACCAATGTTTTACTCAGAAACGTAGAATTTGTCGTGCACGTCACTACACAAATCCTTACTTCTCACTGCGGGAAAAGCTTTTATCCGAAGATAACGTTTGCACTTTAATCCCTTGCCTAAGATGTTGTCGTATTTTGCCAGCTAGAAACTGGAAGCTGGCCTAGAACAGATTTGTCTCTCACCACTAACAATTTCATTCCTTCGGAATAGTACTATGGTTGTTCGTGAGGTGACTGTGTGATATGAAATGAAGCACAAGCAAGTGACATAAGAAAGTTTAGTTTATTTGCATAGCAACACATAAGAAATAGTTCACACAACACACGAAGAATAAGCACATAGAAATTAGAATGAAGGAGTAAGTAAGATGATAGTGATAGCAAGAGAATAATACAAATCACAATATTATAACTGAACGCGTAACTAATACGTTCGACCGACCGTGTTATGAGCGACATGAGCTTCGCGCGACATAGGTAGATATCGACTGAGGAATGCGGCGCGAGCGCAGTCTGTATAAGAATTCAACAAAACAGGTTTTGGTGGCGGGCCGACGGAGCGTTTCCAATGCACGATGTAAATATTGAAATAATATACTTGTTCGTATTAATGTTTATATTTTGTGTATGTGATATATAATATATGTGTATAAATAATATTAGATGTTGTAAATAGATTTAATATATATAAATAAAATGTATTTAATATATAGGCTACATCACTCCCCCCCAAGACCGTCACGACGGGCGGTAAAAATCAGGGAAGCGGACTTTACGACCCAAACGTGTTCTTCGGAAATCCTGAGTTGGAGAATTAGGTCCTGAGGGAACAGGATCTGGCAGGGAACTAGGATCGGGCCTTAAAGCAGGAGTTGTAGTGGAAATAGGATCGGGAGATGGATTAACCAGTGTATAGGCTGGTTTGAGGCGGTCTATGGATACCGTGACAATTTTCCCTTTCACTAGAATTTTAAAGGTTTTGTCACCTCGTTCAACGACTTTATAAGGGCCAGTGTAGGGTGGCTGTAAAGAAGCTCGTAATGCATCGGTCCTTAAAAATACATGGCTGGATGTCTTCAGATCTCTGTGTACAAAGATTTTGTCTTTACTATGACGTGCAGCTGGTACCGGTCGTATTTTCGAAGTGAAATGCCACAAACGCGTAGTGAAGTCCGATATATCGGTATTTTCAGGAACCGTTGCCTGGAAAAATTCACCAGGTAAACGTAACGGCTCTCCATACACTAATTCGGCCGGTGACGATTTTAAGTCATCCTTAAAAGCGCTCCTTATGCCTAACATTACCAAGGGTAAAGCATCAACCCAATTGCTATCGGCATGGCACATTATCGCTGCTTTCAATTGGCGGTGGAATCGTTCCACTAGCCCGTTACAGGCTGGATGATACGCGGTTGTCTTTCGATGTTTGAATCCAATCATTCTTTCAAGGGACTGAAAAAGTGACGATTCAAACTGTCGACCGCGATCGGTGACAATATCCGTAGGACATCCAAATCTGGATATCCAGGATATTACTGCCTTTCCAACCGTCTCAGCTGTCATGTCAACCATAGGTATAACTTCCGGCCAGCGAGTAAAACGATCCACCGCTGTGAAGCAATATCGATAGCCTTGTGATACAGGGAGAGGGCCGATTATGTCAACGTGGATAAATGTAAATCGAGTGCGAGGAACATCGAATACGCCCAATGGAGAAGACGTGTGTCGATGGACCTTGGCACGTTGGCAAGCCAGACATTGACGAGTCCACTCACGGCAATCCCGGCGTATCCCAGGCCAAACAAAACGCTCAGCCACAAGTTTAGCGCTCGCATTAGCGCCTGGGTGACTGAGGCTGTGAAGACTATTAAAAACTTGTCTCCTGAAGGGTTTCGTCACATAAGGCCTTAGAGAAGCAGTGCTGACGTCGCAATAAAGCTTTGTTTGGGTGTTAGGAATGCTCAACTCTTTCAGTTGCAGAGACGATTCTTCTCTCAAAAGTTGAGCCAGTTCATCATCCGAGGCTTGAGATGCAGCCAGAACGTCTAAGTCAACTGGCATTTGCAGCTCATCCACACGTGACAGAGGGTCAGCGACAACGTTGTCCTTGCCCTTAACGTATCTTATGTCGGTCGTGAACTGCGAAATATAATCGAGGTGGCGAAACTGTCGAGGCGAGCAGTTATCTTTCCTACCACTGAAAGCATAAATAAGGGGCTTGTGATCGGTATAAACTACGAAATGCCTCGCTTCGAGCATATGCCGAAAGTATTTTATACTTTCGTAAATCGCCAAAAGTTCACGGTCGTATGGTGAGTATTTTTGTTGAGAGGGGCTCAGCTTTCGCGAGAAGAACGCTAGAGGTTGCCACATATCATCCTTATATTGCTGCAAAACTGAACCCATTGCTAGGTCGGACGCATCTGTCACCAGAGCGAGCTCGGCCTGACAATCTGGGTGAGAGAGTAGTGCAGCGTCAGCTAAGCTCTCCTTACACTGGTTGAAAGACAACAGCGCCTCACCGGATATGTCAACAGATTGAGATGCCTTGACGCAACCAGACAGAAGGGCGTTTAAAGGTGCTTGTATTGCAGCTGAGTGAGGCAAAAATCTTCTGTAAAAGTTGAGCATCCCCAAGAATCGTCTGAGTTGTCGAACTGTCTTGGGGACTGGGAACTCCTTTATAGCCTGAACCTTGGATTCCAGCGGTTTGGTGCCAGATGCGGAGATTTGATATCCCAAGAAAGATACTTCAGATGCCCCAAAAACGCACTTAGAGGTGTTAACAAGTATACCATATTTTTTCATACGGGTGAAGGTGGAAGGTGAAGGTGGAAGGTGAAGGTGGGTCTCGTGGACGGTGTGGTCTTTCGAGAATACTAAAAAATCATCACAGAATGGATATACATAGTCGAGGCCTCTCGTCATCTCGTCAACAAATCGCTGGAATGTTTGCCCAGCATTCCTTAGCCCAAAGGTCATGAAGGGAAATTCAAACAAGCCGAATGGTGTTGTGATGGCTGTTTTCTGAATATCAGCTTCGAAGACCGCGACCTGATTGTAAGCTTTAACCAGATCGATGGTACTGAAAACTTGACAACCAGTTATAGCGTGGGAAAAATCGTGTATATGTCTCAACGGGTATCGGTCTGGTATTGTCCGCGCGTTAAGCATCCGATAATCGCCACAAGGCCGCCATCCGTTATCCTTCTTAGGCGCCAGGTGAAGAGGAGAAGACCAGGGGCTATCAGAAGGACGCGCCGTACCGTTGTTAAGCATGAGCTCAAATTCCCGTTTGGCAATTTTTAATTTATCAGGAGCCAGTCTTCGGGGAGTGCAAGAAACAGGAGGGCCAGGTGTAGTTTTTATGTAATGAACAGTGTCGTGTTTTGGAAACGTCGGTGTGCCTGAAGGGCGTGTAATTTCAGGAAACTTACTTAAGATGTCGTGGTAACGGGTGTCGCCAGTCGAAACCTTTACAGAAAAAGTATTAGTTTTAGCGAGAAAAGCACAAGCTGACAAGCTAGTAGTATTGTCTATCAAGCGCTGGTTGCGGCAATCCACAGCTAAATTGTAAAAGCACAGAAAATCGACGCCTATTATTGGTTTGGTAACATTGGCCACAGTAAATCGCCAGATAAAACTACGCCTTAAACCTAAATTTAAAGTAAGCTCAATAAAGCCATAAGTTTCAATTGTCGATCCATTTGCGGCGCTTAGCTGGAAATCCGTCTTGGACCGACGCTCCCGAAGTGCAGAACGAGGGTAAACACAAAGATCGCTGCCAGTGTCTATCAGGAAACGGAGGTTGCTGCTGCGGTCGGTGACGAAGAGGCGACCAGAGGCGGAAGGACAGTCGTCAGTCGCCATTAGCGACTGCCCCTGCTGTTTACCGCCTTAGAAGAGGAGTAGTCACAGGGCTTAATGCAGTTGTGAGCCCGTGGTCCAAACTTGGCATGGTACCAGCAGATAGGGTACTTCTGGTAGCTGGAACTGGAACGGCTTCGCTGTCGTGATGATGACCGGCGTCGGGGCTCACGAGATCTAGATTGGTCGGCGGCGCAGCAGGCTACGCGGGTATGCTCTTCTAGCTTCATGGTCAGGTGCTGCACCATCTTCTTAAGCTCCGCGATTTCGTCCGATTGGTGAGATTCATGTCCACTGCTAGACGTAGCGGCGACATTACACGGCGCTGCCAGTTCCTGAATGCGGTCTGCAAGGTCTGCCAGTTGCTCCAAAGAATGGGAGGGTTGAGACGCTAGCACAGTCTGGATGTTATGAGGAAGGCGGTTGCTCCATATGGATCTGAGAAAGCTATCGGGTACAGAACGCCCGGCCAAGTCCTGAAGGTGTCGGAGAAATTGAGATGGTTTCCTGTCCCCGAGTTCTTCATGAGTAAGCAACTGTTTCACCTTCTTCTCATGAGAAGCAGAAAGTCGCTTGACTAACTCGGTCTTTATTTTCTCATACCGGTTCCTTGACGGCGGGTTAATAATAATGTCCTTTACTGACTTGGCGTATTGTAGGTCTAAATTATTTGTGACATTTGTGAATTTAATATTGTCATCCGTGATACCCTGACTCTCAAATTGACCTTCCAAAAGTGCAAACCACAACTCTGGATCCTCAGGTGAAAACGATGGCACTTTAATTTTTTGTTTTCGTACGACATTGTCCTCGCGGTCAGTGGAAACGCGCACTTTGCGAGTGCGCCGCGTGGTGATGTTGGCGTCCGGTTTTGAACTAACTGTTTTTGCGGAATCACTACTATCACTCATCTTAACTATTTGTATGTCCTGTTCGGGGTCACCAGTTATGGTTGTTCGTGAGGTGACTGTGTGATATGAAATGAAGCACAAGCAAGTGACATAAGAAAGTTTAGTTTATTTGCATAGCAACACATAAGAAATAGTTCACACAACACACGAAGAATAAGCACATAGAAATTAGAATGAAGGAGTAAGTAAGATGATAGTGATAGCAAGAGAATAATACAAATCACAATATTATAACTGAACGCGTAACTAATACGTTCGACCGACCGTGTTATGAGCGACATGAGCTTCGCGCGACATAGGTAGATATCGACTGAGGAATGCGGCGCGAGCGCAGTCTGTATAAGAATTCAACAAAACAGGTTTTGGTGGCGGGCCGACGGAGCGTTTCCAATGCACGATGTAAATATTGAAATAATATACTTGTTCGTATTAATGTTTATATTTTGTGTATGTGATATATAATATATGTGTATAAATAATATTAGATGTTGTAAATAGATTTAATATATATAAATAAAATGTATTTAATATATAGGCTACAGTACCAATATACCGTAATAATGTAATACGTTTATTTATTAGCCCTTTATGGGACATGGAATATGGAATAATACAAAATGCAAATTTTATTTCCGGCTACTATATTTGTATTCCTTGCTAGTCCCACGTTTTCCTTTAGTCGATTTTTCAAAACATTTTTCTCAATGAAGTATCTCCTAGAAATTTTGCCACTCGATCATGTAAAAAAGAAATCTAATATCCGTTGCTTTATCCCAAGTTCTTTCTCGGGTCGTTACTAACCTTTTTTGAACTACTTGAAATATTTTCTTTACCGTTTGTAATAGCATATTGATTACATCTTTTGATTTCAGCAAGATAAAGTAGAAATAATCGAACGATTGATGACAATATTTTCTCTTGTCTTAGGAGTTTTATTTGTTAGGTACTCTGATAGACAAATAAATTTATCGTGAATAGTTTAGGCGTTTGTTCGTTGCGACAACGATAAGATTATAAGTAATTGGTTATGATGATAATACCACAGATTAAACACAGTTGAACAACAAACTTGGAACACAATGCTTGCTTCTGTAATTCACAGAATATAAATAGCGTGAAAATTGCATCCCAACCCCAGCCTACAATATTTACCCAGAAAGCAATTTACACTAACGAGCACACTTTATCGTAAAATTGTGGTTTTAGAAAATAATAAATTACTCTAAGGTAAGAGAGTTATCAAAGACCACCCGTTGTGGAGTAGATTCATTGCATTCCCCCGGGCCTCGTATGTTTTTGCGATGATCAGTATAGCACTTCATATTATTACACCTTCTTAATGTACTTAAGAAATTATATACTCTTTACTAACATAAGACAACCGTTTATCAAAATTGTATAAGACGTAAGTACTTTAATTTTACTTATCATGGTTTTTAAAACTAAGTAGCTAAATTCAACAAATAGTAGAAATCAACATCTTGTAATCAAGGTATATTGTATTTGAATTCGTAACTTGTATAATTCGATAAGCATTTTAGTAAAGATCTCACGCGGAGAAATGAAATGAAAAGGAATTAATCCGTAAAGCCGGCTGTGACGTACCAGATTAGGACGATTTAAAACTTTGTAATGACATTTAAACTGTTTGAAACGTTAATGCATAGTTGTTTAAAGCCTACGTGAAAATACTAAACGTTTAAATTCAATGAAATGTTAACGTAACTAATCCCTCTTGACCTGTTAGTGCTGATGTCACTAGTAAGACAATCGGATGACTTACGCCTGCAGTACCAGTGATATGTGAACGTCATGTACTAATTAACATATTCATTGAACAAGCTGTCAAAGCGGATTTCGAAGCTCAACCAACAGATATAACCTTATATGCTATGGACTAATTTTTTATTATTTTATTAGACAAAAAATGGATTTCCCTAGCTTTAATATCTCTTTAGACCGCTTTCTAGCCTTTGTGTTTTGGTTGCCTTAACTTGCACACAGAAGTACTGCTATCAAAAACAAACAAACTTTGTATGAATTATTTGAAAAGATGGTGCACATGAGTTTCTCACCAGCTCTTCTCATGAATGCAATACCCATCGGAGCTGGTACCTGGATTGATTTCAATTTAAACCTTTGAGTTGAATCGAAATCAATCTAAGCTCCGGTAATTCAAATCATTTCAATGCATTTAGTATTAGTACCTTTTATCATTGAATTGATTACTTGAGTTTTATTTTATATTTTGATGTGTGTATTTTTGACGTTCAACACAACTTTATTACATGTAGATGTCACCCAACTTTAAAATGTCACGCGAAAAATTGATTGAGGCAAAATTTAACTTCATTTTCGTTGGAGAATTATATTAGGTTATTACGTCTGGCCGAGCGAGTCTCGAAACTTCAGATTGGGATGACAAATGTCTGCGTAGAAAATAAATGAATCCAATTCATTGTGATGCCTGCGAGAAAAGTACATTTATTTATTGCTGGCTGTCCAATGAATATATAATAAATATTTTACCTCGATCAAGAAAGCTAGGTTGTGTGGAGCGTGGTTATGTTAAGATTGAAAATAGAATATTAGGTAATTCCTTTCTATAACAAAAGGATAAAATACAAAAGTCATATAAAACAATTCCTACTAAGACACTTCAATATCTTTTCAATGTACAAAACAATGACTATATATCATAATTTTATTTTGATTTTTGTATATTCCAGCTAGTTATTTATCAGTAAATATTTAGTCCTAGATGAGAAGTAGCCACTGTGCCATTATAAGTGACCCACGCAACCTCGTTTGCGTCTTATATAGCCCGTAGCATGAAAATTTTCGCAAAATAAGTAACTTTTCTGGTTGATTTTTACACCTTGTGTCCGAAAAACCCAAATATCTTACTTAACCCTATTTTTTTCCAAAATAAAATATAGCCTATGTTACTCGTGGATAATGTAGCTTTTGAATGGTGAAAGAATTTTTAAAATCGGTCCAGTAGTTTTTGGAACGAAGTTCCTTATCGCGCGTTGTGAAAGGGGGCTAGACGGAAAAAGTTCATACGAAAAAGTTGTCACGACACTATTTATTGTCACGACACTTTTTGCTATTTTAAATTATATTTGTTATTAGTTTATTTTTCATTGCTTGATTCACTATTTTTGTTATGGGAACGAAGTCTTAATATTTTTTTATTAAGAAAATATTGTTTTGTTATTATTTTTTAAAGAATTGGTGAAAAACATTTTTCAATTATATATATAGCATCTTTTGAATAGAAACTGAACTTACATTTACGTGTTATAGTTGTCGTTGCCAGTAGTTTAATATTAATAATATAGATGTCGCTGTAAATTAATGATTTTTAAAATTATGTATATCAAATATAAATACAAAATATGTCAATAAATAAGTTTAGCAGTGAACTGCGATAGGCTGGTAACGACACTTTTTGCTACAGTAAGCTATTGTAAGCCGTGCGGCGTGCGCATGTTTCTCTGTCTGTCTCTCTATCTCTCTTATAGAAAGCAAGCCAGATATTTTCGTTTCGTCTTTCTATTTCGAACTTCGTTCCATCCGGGTGTCCCTTGACACCTCTCAAGTTTTTGAGCCTATTCATTACAAACAAACATACAAACAAAGTTTTCCTCTTTATAATATTAGTGTAGATAATCTGTTGCTGTGACAAATTTCATTAATTCGACCACACTATTGTAATCGATATGCAAACATCTACAAAAGCTAACAATTGATATGACAGTTGCAATTTAACTATACATATTTTAAGAAGTTCAAAAATAAATCTAGTGTCTGATTTAAATATATTTCACCATTCTATATTTTGAGAGTTCACTGCTACGTACGTCTGAAAGCACTCAAAATAAACCGTTTAATGTCAGCGTCTGTATTTAGTGTACTATTTCTCCATTGTTCTGTTTCAAAATTTTGTAGCAAGTTATAGTAACCATATTACGACTATATTTCGGAATATACTACTGGTTCTACCTTTAGAAATAATATGATTTTGAAGTAATGTTATTATACAACCAAAGTCTTGTCCTCTGAGTGGATTCTGTCTGATTTAATATAATTGATACCTTTGGTATCGGTCGATTTAATCGCATCATCCGTTTTCTTCGGAAGTGAAACAGTTTGTCGGTTATATAACAGTATAAGATGTAAATGGACAAACTATATGTACTATTGTATCATAATTCTCATTATTTGTTTTTATTTATAATAAGTAGCTTATATTCAAAGAAGAGAGCCCTTTAAGAGGCGCTGTTAGCCCAGATGGACTCAGTGATTAGAAACAATAACCGAGGGTAAGCAACGACGGCTCTGTCAGTACCTGGATGAGTGATGGGCTGGTGACATGTTACCATGAGCGTCTTCGTGCTTCGGGTCACGTTAAGCAGTCGGTCCCGCTTGTTATCATAGGATAAGAATAAGAAGGATAAGAAGCTTAGTTGGAGGCCTTTAGGCGGCTTAAAAATCTCCAACGGCAAGATTACGTTGTCACAACGTGGTCTTGCTAGTCCCCAACCCGCACTCTGGCCAGCATGGAGATGTATGGCCTTAACCCTCTCCTGAGAGGAGACCCAAGCCCAGTAGATACTCTTCCCTTTAAAGCTACCCAAATACAACACACTATAGCTTTCCAAACACAATCTGAAACAGTATTAGCGGTCTTTTGCTTCCTAGCAATATTCTTCTAAAAACTTCTTTTAATCGAACAATTGATTGCTTATTGTTGCCGAAATATTATTTAAATGGAAATTTACTCTATCATCTTCACTTATGTTGTCAGTTTTCCAGCTACTAAATCCTAAAATAAAGCGTCGGAATACATTAGAGATATTAATATTAACCTTACTTACGCCAGATTTGTGGTAGCGCAATAAGCACGTATCTAAGGATTATCTATGTTTCATCCGAATAAACTAGATTTATATAACAACTCTGTTACAATAATAGTGCCACTTATGTTACTACGCAGTGTCAGCATTACCATATGAATGGGCACTTCTGTTTTTGTGTTAGGGATTAGTGTATGCACTGGAAGTGTAACTTGTGAAACTGTAACTTAGTTCCAGTTATGTAGTTTGCTATTTAAATGTGCATAATGTAACCCTGCTTCGGCACAATTTGGGCACAATCATTCATTGTTTTTTTAGTTTGTTTTTACTGAGTGAGTCGCTAGTGTAGATGGACTGCGGTAGTTACAAGACACACCTGTTCGTTTCGCCTCTAATCATCATTATCATCAACATATCACAGTCCATAGCATGTCGTCTTCAATTTCACGCCACTTTGTTCAATCTTAAAACATAAAATATTCAAAAATTCTGCAAAAATTCTCAATCTGCAAGCATAGATATGAAAATGATTATTTTTGCCGAAGAATCGATTTAACATAATAAACATGGAATAACAGACTAGGTAGGTAGGTATTTTTAACACCAAAAGGTTTTAGATAAAGCAATTAAAATCAGTCACAATTTAGTCTATGGCACTGGCATGACATAGACATTTATGTGTTGCTGTATTTCTAAACGACATTTTAATTATTAAAGAAGAAGAAGAAGAAAAAAACGTTGTGTTAGAATGATTTGCTTCATTCTGCGATTTTCCCTACCTTTCTAGTCTTTAAGTTAACTCATAAAAATACATTAGTGCTTCGATAGCAACTTATGCATTGAATAGTCATCTGACCTAATTAGTTAAACATTGCAACATAACCTTACTTTTATTACTCCTCTAATATGTGAGGATTCAGATTGCCAAAACTTACAATATTTTCAATGAAAAGCTTATAAAAAAGTGTTAACCTCAGAATTGCTTAAGATTAAATTTATTACATTCGCAGGAATTATTTATACAGTGAAGTCACGTAAAGTTTCGCAAAAGACTTATTGGTAAGAGATCTTATGTGTATTTAAATATTATTGCTAAGCATATTCCTTCGTTACTTTTCATAGTATGTAAAAAAATATGAATAATAAATATAAGAAAACATAAGATGAAATATTCATATATTATATTATTATATTGTGTAGTAAACTTGAAATAACATTAAACGTAAAAAGTAATATACCAAATTTTTCCAAGCCTGAAGCGGCTTCAAGTAACGTTCTACCTATCCATTAATTTACTTCTTTAGATATTTTAGTTCGCGTGGGATAAAGCCTTATCCTTACTCTAATTTCTAAAATGGTCAAATGCTTGTTAAAACTTTCAGGAAAGTCTCCAGGGTCAGTAAGTAAGTAATGTGAACTTTCTAACATGGGCGGCTATTTGCAGCGTGTATTGTAAATTGATTTTGAAAAATATAAATGAGGTGTTTGCGGGAATCGTTACTTACATAATAATAATGTAATAATTCATACATATGTTGGGGAAATTTATTTCTAAAACCAATTATATCGTAACGATTTCAGATATACCTTAAAATTACGATCTAACCTTCGCCTTTGTAAAGGTACGTATACAGACTACACAGATTTGTATTCGTACTAAACTAATTAAACTTGTTCAGTATAACGTTGATTTAAATCAAGTGCTTTTGTACAGACTGTTACCTTATTCGAATATAATTCTGTTGATATTAATTACAATGTGGTTTGTGGTTGAAATCAAGAACGCGGCACATACAACTAATACTCACTTAATATAATTTCACATCAAACTATAATATTAGTTCGAAGAACTACCAGTTCTGTTTGAAATTGAAAGCATTTTAGAGATGCTTCCAATTTCGATCGTGAAGGATATATCAAATTTCAAGATAGACTATGTTCAAATTGTTATTATTATTGTTTTTTTTTTTCACTTTATTCATACGACAGTTAGATCATAAGTCTTTCTCGCTTAATTTCAAACATTTCATTCGCACGTTTACGACTATAGTGAGACTCCTATCTAGCAAGAACGGCGTTCCATCAGGAAAACTATATTTTCTTTGGGGTCGCAATGAAAAATCTTAGTAATCTTTAAAGCTAAAATACTGCTTTACGATCTACAAGTTACTGCCTACTACACTGGTCTAGTCCTTCTTTTTACACATTCTGTAATATTCGATAATAGTTTTCTACACATCGTCTATAACCCCTGAAAAACCAAAAATGACCCTGTTCGGTTGTGTTAAACTCAGGTCATGATTTTGGGCTTTAGAGCAAAGTTAGAAGTTTATTGCACTCTTCAAGTTATCTGTTGCGCTAAAAGTATTCTTTCTTTAGCTTTTAAGGTGCTACTGAAAGGGATCTCATTACAATATCAAACTCCTTAACGCTTTGCATAACAAAACAGCGAACCTACATTTTAACTCGCCGCTCGAGTTGGTTATTCACGAAAGTTAATACTCATTTCATTATATCTTGGTGTGTATACGGTATAAGTTTAGTTAAATAACAGGGTAGTTTAACAGTGTGCTCTATAGGTGTGCTGATAATACATTACAGAGAAAGCTTTAATTTGGTAAAACGTTGTGTTCAATAAACGGATCATAATATAAGACATTTTTTTACCGTGGGGAGCCTCGCTTCGGCATGAGTGGGCCGGCTTGACCGTAGTGATACCACGGCCTCAGAGAAAACCAGTGCGAAATAGCGCTTGCGCTGTGTTTGACCGAGTGAGTGAGGATACCCGAGGCCCATACCCCAACCCCTCCCTCCGTCCTCCTCCCCAATTCCCAAAGGTCGGCAACGAACTTGTTATACCTCTAGTGTTGCGGCTGTCGATGAGCAGCGGTAATAGCTTACCACCAAGTGATACGTCTGCTCGTTTGTCCACTATTCAATAAAAAAATACACTTAATTCAACTGGCAATGTTACTTTACCATTTTATGTTGAATAACTAGAAAATAAATAGCATCGTCTATTTAATATTGCTAAAAAAGGCCGTTTATTTAGTAGTGGTTTCTAGATTTATTGGCAGTTGAGCAATTAATTCGGATCGAGTGCTATGCAACGGCTTTTCACGGTTTCCAATTGAAAATCTGAAGCGACTTTGTTGCGGTCACGAGTACATTTGGCGGATTATGGAACGAATGCAATATCGACTGTTGGGCCATATGCCAAACAACTCATGCATAAAATGAAAAAAAACTTAGAACGAATTGGCGTATGTAAGTCAAAATGGAATGTTAGTTTTTTTTTTTATTTAAAGTAGCTCCTTATTTATACCATAATTTCAAATACATCTAATGTAGTAGTAGAACAATTATTTTTTGATCAAGGCCACGATTTTAAAGCAAGGGTTAATTATGTTTTAATAATGTTTAAATATAACTAAGTTCATGTTTCATAACTCGGTGAACCAAATGAATAAACACTTCCAACGTATGTATATTCCTAACTAAATAATTGTATATTTATGAAAGCCTTATACTCCAAAACTAAGTGGACCGTAATCCCAGAAAGCGCCTTTAGAAACGTGGTAGGAAATGAAACACACGTCCAAGCGAGGATATTTTATATTGATTTAGACGGCATTTATACAATAGTCCGTAGATCTTAACATCGCGATACAGAAAATCGATATAACGCCATCTATCGAGCTCAAACATCAACAATGTACTTGTTTATATTAAACACTAAGCTAAACGTTTGAATCTTGAATCTTGAAACTCGCGGGCTAGGTTTCTGCAAATCGACGTCTTCAGTGCGCCTATTTTGCGTGACGAGCTAAACGTTTAGCTACAAGAAATACCTATACAAATTTTGTGTTGACACAAAATACGAAGTTCAAACGTATTAACAAAAACCGTAAACTGTATCAGTAAGTCAATATTTTGTTATTTTTGCAGGCCCTTCTACAGGCGCATGATGTGGTCGCCCGAGAGGTGTACGGTGAGGAATCGCTCCGAGCATCACCACCTCCAGTTAACGGGCGTACTACGGCACCGCCTCCCGAAGACGAGGATGACACCGAACCAGAGTTTGAGAACGTGACCAGGGTGCGCCTCGTGCAATTCCAGAAAAATACCGACGAACCTATGGTGAGCCTCTTAAAATGCGATTTAAAATAACATTTGTTTTTTAATCAAACAACACATCGTGATAACAGAAAAACCTAAAGATCCTTAGGCGATACATAAGTTACGCAACTATAAATAAAATATAAATAAATTATATCCAGGTTGATATCATTTGATGGCCGTTTATTTAAAATATGAATTGCCCATATCCAATAGTGTCTGTAATTCATTATATACCTCTACTTATACATTTAGAAGTAGTAAGTAAAGTACACTACATCATATAACATTCCTCTCCCTTGTTTTATAATATGAAAATTGACATAAATATTTAAGTAACTTGTATATAAACAAACGATAGACCACATGACTGAAGTAAAACTTGTATATATATAACTGGCTATGAGAGAAAAAAAATGTGCGCTCGTAACTCTCTGTATTGCCCGTTTTTTTTATTTTATTTTTTTGCGGAAATCCCCTCGGATACCACCTCCTGGTAGTATGTCGGACTCAAACCGGCTAAAACCGCACGTCGTCTCGAGTACTTGAAGCCGGGTAATTGTAGGTGGCGCCCTCATGTGTGGGAACCCCAATGTTCCCGTTACTATCCCCCAGGGCGCGCTCGCTCCACAGCGTCCGCGCCGCCACCGGTATCTGCTTCTGCTAGGGTGACAGATGGACTCATTTGTCACCCCCCAAGCTTGCGTTTATGGAGGTCGGAGATCGTTCTGCGATCTGTCTTGCCCCTTCAGTGATATACGAAACGTAACTCTCTCTCTTTCTATCTTTACTAACTTATATTTCCCTCTTAACTTCCGTTCGCCTCGCGCGATCACATTTTCCGTAACGTTTACTTCAATCACAAGGTTTTATTCTAGTACATTCAATAGTATTTTCCATTTGGCAGCTGTGTGGTCATCGTCACGTCTACCCACAAAGATTTTATTGATTAAACGTAATTTGTTTTGGACAGCTTCAATTAAGTTCTGTAACTAGCTGTCACTCTTGTTGTTACAATTTTTATTTGCGGAATATAGAAATGTATTTTCTCTGCTGTCAATATCTTTACTATTACTAAGCTACTAACTACTATTACTAATACATATATACATATTATTTTTTTCATGCCGTAAGATTGTCTTGTAGTGATAACTTAGACCGATAAAACCGCCCATGATATTGCTTTTAAAAAATAAAAAATAATTCAAACATTTCTATTTATACGTAATAGGTGTATTGACAAGAAATAAAGTTTAAATTTTACCCGACTGACAGCGAGACCATACGAAAGTTAATATTCATATTCAGCATTCTACGTGTGTTCATCATTATCGTCCAGGTGACATAGCTATATAAATTTCATCACAAGTTATTACGTAGTCGGATTTTAGGTTTTTAATCTTCGTCTTGTAAAATAAATCTGAATGAAGTTCTTTCTTGTTATGTGTTGCGATAACAAAATGCATGCACAATACATACACAATATATGTTCAATGGATTGAATAAGTGAATTGAAACTCGCAATGTGTTCCTCGGACCTTTATTGAAGCTCCGTCAGTTGCAAAGCAATTTCATGTCAGTCAATTGGCTGTCTTTACATATACTACGAGCTGTATAGCGTTATTAAATTTAAACTTAACTTCACATGTTGTTGAAAATCAGTAATGATTATCATGTTTACCATCTTTTGTATTTATTTATATCTAATTCTTCTGTGTGTATGACCCAAAATTAAACCGCTTTAGTCGAATAATCTTAAACTTTTATGTTTTAAATTTCGTCGTTTTCCACATAACAATACAATGATCCATGTCTACAATAAGGGAACTGAACTTCCACGTTAATGTAGGACAGTATTTATCTGATCCGCTTGTAGAATATAAATACCTAAGAATACCAATATATCAGGCTTATTGAACCTCCTTCGTTATTTACAAGAGATAAGTTGAAGATATGCTATTTTCAGGCCCTGGATTCTATTGTCTTGTTTTATATAGCTTAAACATAATATGCATAAGTTTATAGAAATATCTGACTGTAAACTGAGGCATGCCTCTGACAAAGGAACTGTGCTCATCAGTACTTTGTAATTTATACAGTTTTTTATATGTATAATATTTCTTCTCCAATGGTTTTATTTTTAATGCTGAACTATTCATTTTCTAGGGTATAACTCTCAAGCTGGCCGACGACGGTAGATGCATCGTAGCTCGCATCATGCACGGTGGTATGATACACAGGCAAGCCACACTCCACGTGGGCGATGAGATCAAAGAAATCAACGGCACACCAGTAGCAAACCAGTCCGTAGCACAACTACAAAGGATGCTGGTACGTTTTTATACTTTCATGGATAATTGGTATTAAAGGTGAAGTATAAATGATTCAACGGTTTTGGTAACTTTATTTTGGATTCGTATATTCATAGCTTTTTGTGAGAATTTGTCAATCGACACTGAATGATTAAAATATATTAAACAAAAATAATATAACATAATGTTCAATGATGTTCATATCAGTAAGCCGCTATAGTGCGGGTCACTACGTTGTTGCATTGTCTGCATTCACAGTGAGTGTGTAGACAACCATTTGATTTGCTTTGAATTATTACCACATTTTTCCATCAATTGTAGTAAAAATCCATCGCTGCCAGCGATAGGTTTGTTGTTTACCAAAGAAACTATTATTATTTTCCTTTAATCTGTCTCCGAAGCTATTAGATTATCGAAGGACGTTTTACTTGTAAATGTCAGAAGTTAATAAAAATTACCTCAAGCTAGGAACTTTGAAAAAAATAAGTAGGTACATGGGTAGGTATAACCTACCCAAAAGCGAAACCTACGTGAGCACAGCTTTATGGAAGCATGCGGGTTATTATGTATTATATTAATTTTAATGTTTCAAAATTTAATTTTCAGCGCGATGCTCGTGGATCAGTGACATTTAAGATCGTGCCTTCATACCGTTCTGCACCACCACCATGCGAGGTAACATCGGCTTTATACACATTCGTTATGCTCGACCGAAAATAATACCCTTCGGTATATAACCTCAAGTTTGTCAGTGTGTCTCAAAAGTAGCTGTAATGTTAGCTGAGTGTTAACTCTAGTGTCAATTAAACACTTCATAAAAATAACATACGTATACGTAATTAAATATTGTTCTTCAATAACACAATAGTTTTAGTAGTGTGTTTGTAACGCTTGTTTTACACTAAAATATATTAGAAGAAAGTCGACAAGCGCACACATACTTCTGTTAATGCTTGTCTCTAAGCAAAATTGGTGTTGAAATTTGGAAAAAAATAATAAAATTGTTGTATTTTTGTTCTGATTAGCTTTTCCGGATAAAGCCTTCGCCCGTACTAGTAAGTAACGAGAAAAGACCCGTTGCTACTTTTATGTTATGTTTATGTTGTTTGTCTTATGTTGTAAGGGCGTCTCCACACGTTTGGGGTTTGATCCGGATATATTTAAGCGCTAAGTCGATTCCCTAGATGTCGATTAGAAAAATACGTTTTAATAATCTCATACAGTAATTATATTACCCAATAGTACTGCTAAAATCTTGTTAAGTACCGGTGTAATTTTATTGTTTTAACAATATTGGGAGATGAATAAACTCTTACCATTTCTATTAACCTCTCGGGTGCGGCAACACGGATCCATGTTTGTCCCGTCGGTGCGGCACACACGGATCCATGTTTTTCGCAGTTAACTTGCATTTTAATTAATTTTGGGTATTAAAGTTATTATAACGAAGTCTAGAAAGGTTTGTTATGCATTTGCTTTATACGAACAACATTTTAAAACATTCGTTTGTCAAGTGCGCTTCAAGAGCCGTAAAAAAAACGAGTTCCAATTTCAAAGTTGACGATGACGCAACGCGATCTGTCAAGTGCCTCTTAAAACTGATTTTTTGCCGATAAGGTGATTTTGAAGGTAGTTTGTTGTTATATTTTACTTATTATACTTATTTTAGGAACCACTATCAATACGAATTGAGGCATAAATCATGCGTAATTTTGAATTGTGTTACTCAAAAAGTTACCGAGTCTATTACCTATTGAAAAGGGCTTACTCATTTGAAGGTTTTTACGCATTTATTCTTATGTTTTTATTGATAAAATGATATAATTGCGATGAGAATCTTATATAGAATATAGAATAGCAACAAAAATGTGTTAGAAAAGCTAAATATTTAAATAAACACTAATTTTTTGCCTGACGAGCGAAATTAGACGCACACATACAAAGGGCTCCCACGCCATTACTGTTCTACATCATCATCAGCGTATCGTAGTCCACTGCTGGACATAGGCCTCTCCAATAGCACGCCACTTAAAATTGTATATCGCCGTTGATTCGTGTTTGCACGCAGCCTAGCGGGAAGTCCCGGAACTATTAACACCCACACATACACAGTAGTGACGGACAATGAACAAGACGTAAACTGATCTTTGTTTATGTTTTACTAAATTATTTTGTATTGACCATAGACTTTGTGTGTCACATAATGGAACGATCAGTTTGTTCTCTTTAGCATTCAGTCATTTTCATAGAGTTTAGAGAATTCTCAGAACTTAAAAATAATAAATGAAAACTGGTCTAGCAAACGAGTCCTTTTTTTAAATAACTTGATAAATAGGTTGTTTTTTTATGTATTGTTCCTGTCTTTTGCACTAGTTAACTAAAAAAATAAATTATTTAACTAAAAAACACTATTTCTTCATATAAATACTACGTAATTTGGTGTTCGGCGCAAATAATAGTTTGATTGTAAAGTGACAAAATGGCGAATATCTCGACAGCGAAATGTGATTTTTACAAATATGTTTCTCAATGAATTTTTACTGCAGTTATAGTGTTTTTTATATCAGTAGATAGCTTAGTTATCGAACTTTATGAGGATAATAAGTAAAATGAATAATAAACCACATAAAATATTAAAATCATGTTTATTAACACAATAGGTGCGTAAATTAATACTTGGCTCAATTGTGAGTAAATAATAAAGCGATAACATTAGTTTAGTAATAAAATATGGCATAACCATGTACGCTTGTTATCCATCTTTTGAAAAATAATCACTTTTATAACCACCGAGCATTGTTTTTGAAAAGATTTAATCATTTTCGTACACCATGCACCGTGTTGCAAAATTTTGCAATTTCGCCGCACGGTGCATGTAACCGGAAGTACCCGTTCGCGCATCCGAAAGATTAATACGTGTTTCTGAATATAGAGAACTGTTCAGCCTTGACTATTCGCTTGAAATTAATCGGTAGCTTAAATGAACCGGATAATCTGCATGTCTGTGGCCGCCTTTATGTTGTTATATGTCACTTGGGCATGGCTGACCCCGCGATATCCTGATTCTGTGCGCTTGTTGTTCTTTTCTCATTGCACGATCATCTTTCATCACTTTCTCACTAGGTATTGTCTTGTCATTGTATTTTTTTGTTTATCATTTGTTTTCGTACTATATTAACCATTATCAATCAATTGCATCAATCATAAAAAAAATAAGTGATATTTTATTAATCATTTGAAATTGGAAGTTTGACAGATCTTTTTTTTTTCAAACAATCGTGTTTTCTGTAAGCCTAGTTCTCTTTATAACCTCCTTTGTAGTGAAGTGTATGAATATTAAACAAAATATTTAAAAAAATCAGAAAAAAAAAACCGTCTGAATTGGAACGATATGTTCCGAATTCAAATTTGTATAGTTTTTTTAATGTTATTGCCAGATTACCCGTAGGTACAAATTGAGTGCTGTCAACGCTTTAATAAGACGCGCAAAAAATCTGTCACCCTTTTAATAATGTTGCCAAGTATTTTATCATATTCCAATTGCATCATTTTCATGATACCATTAGTCACTTTTGTCTTCATTAGCCCTTATCAATATATTTTTTTATTCTAGATATTTGTGCGAGCACAATTTGATTACGACCCATTAGAAGATGAATTAATTCCATGTGCTCAAGCGGGCATTTCGTTCAACACTGGAGATATACTACAGGTAGATACCTAATTATTTAGTCTACAAATGAATATGTGAACATTTTATTTTAACTTCATCGAATTTCTCTTAGTATTTAAAAGTCTATTAATTCACCGTCACAAATTTCGAAACAAATATTTGCAGATCATAGAAGTGACTAGTATACACTTACTAACTACGTATTAATTTTATTTTAGTTTATTTTTATTTTAGTTTATTATTATTTTAGTTTATTATTATTTTAGTTTATTATTATTATTTTAGACTGCCTTGGTAGCGTAGTGGTAGCGTATGCGACTGCTAAGCTTGAGGTCTCGGGTTCAAATCCTGGGTCGGACCAAATGTTTGTGGAATCTACAAATATTTATTTCGGAGTTTGGGTGTTTTCTATGTATAATATGTATGTATTTACAAAAAAAAAAAAGTATATATGTATTCATATCAGTTGTCTAGTACCCATAACACAAGCTCTGCTTAGCTTGGGACTAGATGGCGTTGTGTGTTAGGTGTCCGGAATATTTATTTATTTATTATTATTATTATTTTATCTTATTTTTATAGTTTTATAACAATTAATTTTGGAGAACTAACATGTTAAGTATAAACTCTGCAAAATGTACTGCAAAGGGTTAGTTTTCAGTCCTTGTTAAAATTATATCTTGAAAATAATAAGTAAATTTGTGTGTGTTCAGATAATCAGTAAGGACGATTCTCACTGGTGGCAAGCTCGCAAAGACGCGGCTGGTGGTTCAGCCGGCCTCATACCCAGCCCTGAGCTGCAAGAGTGGCGTGCAGCTTGCGCAGCTGCTGAAAGATCCACCACTGACCAAGGTAAAAATAATATAAGTACCAACAGAATTTTTGTGCTCCTCATCACTGTTTTAACAGCTACATTAGATTAGACTTCTTGATTTATACAGGGATTCTAAATAAATCGGTTTTAAATTGCAATTGCGGGAATTATGCAGTATAAAAACTATATCCTCAAGTGTGGGTTGATTGTTGTCTGCACTAAAGGAAACCAACCTAACATTACCATGTTGCATATTAATGCACCAGGGTTGAATTTTGATACTCGCAAATTATTAATATGTCTATTTTATGTCAATATGCGTAAGTCTTGGGCCATTTACTGTAAAACATCGCTCCTTAGATTTGTCTGTGTCTCATGTTTCTGTTCACGACTGCTACACTCCTGACCTCTACAGTATTTCTCAAATGTCGGGCACGTAGCACGAACCACTGGATTTGGAAAGCATTTTGTTAATGTTGTATGTTTGTGTAGATGTATATAAATATATGTGTTTTGCCCCATGATCAGTTACAATTCAAGCTCAAGGACATGATTGGTGTTTATTTCAAAAAGGTTTATTGAAAAAAAATATACGAATAAGCCTCAAAATTTATTTTAATCCAACATTTCATTGATTCGATATACCGTGATCATGGGTGCGCTATTGCTGGCGTAGAGCCGAGCCTTAAATAAAGTGCGGTTTTGAAAACAGAAGAAAAATTAATTTGATAAACAATTTAATATATCTACATATCACAAGAGGTCAAAACCAGCACTTTACTTTGTTTTTATGTCGTAGACGTATCGTCCATCCATGATCGTCAAACATGCCTTGTAACTATTTCTGTGTTGAAACCTTTTTGGATTCAACGTGTTGAATTTTTTATACTTGATTAATTGGCAACTGTCTTTCATTTAACGTATTTTTTTAGAACCCGTTTCACCACTTACAATTTCAAAAGTTAAATGATATATGATTATTTTACGAACTCAAACTTTTTCGAATTGCGCTATCCGTAGAATTTTGATATGGCTTCACTTCCCTGGATTAATATAATATTGGTAACTTAAAGGTATGTCGATATTATGGTGTGATATAATACTGATATTTGCAGTTATCGATGACAACAGTTATATATACCAAGTATTACGATACGTAAATACGATTTCATAATTGTATTTCGTTCATATTTATGAACGAAAGGTCAATTATCTCATCCGCTGACCATAATCGCGCATAATATTTCTCAGACCGGCTACTACTATGTAAAATCAATTCTGGTCACCTGTCTCTAAAAAGTGGTGAAGCTTTTCCTAAAAATACGTTATTCTAAACATTATAGCTTGTATTACAATCATGATCTCCATAACTTACATTAATATTTCGTGTTGTGCTTGCGAATCATCATTGGACGAAGCAGTCGGTATGTAAAATTGCTAATTTCTTATTTACCTACAAAAAAATATAATCTCACGTTTTATACTAACCAAATTGTACCTCTTCCAATACTGCATGGTACAATCCGATATACATACATCGTCTCCTAAGGAATCATAGTCTATTCGCGTTCAAGAATAGTGACTCGTCGATCAACTGCACCTTGACCAATCACGTTCCAAGGTTTTGTTCGAAACATTAATTTCTATGCAACTGATTGGCCAAGAGGCGGAGCTTGATTGGAACGTCTTTATTTTTAATGAGTATGATCTAAATCTTCGATACAAATATAATGTGCGAACCTTTGTAATCTAAAGACCATTCCAGCACTCAAGATTGTGATAATAAAGTCCATGTACTCATAGAATGCTATTGTATTGGTGCTGATCACTTTGGTTTGAAGATAGAAGTAGCTGAACACGTCCAAGGATACTTAACACATGTTGTATGTACATGGGCTGTCTCAAAAATTTGAATGAAATGAAAAATAGTAAAAAAAAAATGTTTATTTACAACTTTTCAAAATACCCCCCTCCAATCCCAATGCAACTTATTCATTCGGTTGAAACAGCTTTCAAAACAAACGTGTCTTGCAAAAATAACCGCCGAAATTCTTCGACGGCCTCGTCTGCAGTGCTAAATTTTCGCCCACGCAGCATTTTTTTTACCGTGAGAAATGAAAAAAAATCGCATGGAGCTAAATATGGACTGTACGGAGGATGAGGTAACATTTGTATCCCCAAAGTAATCAAATAGTTCATAGTTCTAGCAACTGTGTGAGCGGGCGCTATCAAAAAGAATGCTACGGACGCCGCTCCTTGGGCGCTCGCTATCCAACTTTCCGAAAGCTTGAACTTCGCTGTACCATTCAGTAGTAACTGTTCTACGGTCTTCTAGCGGAATTATTGCTACTGGTCCACTGCGTCGAAAAAAAACACCGGTATATTTTTTTTTATTAACGCTCCGACTGCGTACAACTTTTTGTGCAAATCGTCCTCTTCTAACACCCATTGTGTGGATTGCTGCTTCGTAAGAGGATCGTGGCTGCTATATATCCATAATAATAATTCGTCAGTTGTAAGAAGGTTTTGTTCGAAACATTAATTTTGCGAAGTTCCTCATTCGAACTTTTGTAACATAAATTTGCATAGAAAAATTTAGTTTATGGATGAGATTTTTTTTACAATTGAGCAATATTTTAACATCAAAAGAAGCTTCCCAATTAGTCAACGAAGTACAACGTGGACATTATCAGACTTCAGTGATGGTTTGGTAAGCTCTGAAGGAATGACTGAGCCATATTTTTGTGAAAATAGTGTCAAAACATCGACACAAGTGTATCAAGATACCATTCTTAAGTAGGTAATTAAGGTTAAGTGTATTGCTGCCAGTGGATGGACCACTTCGACAAGCCTTATATATTTTTAATGGGTTCATATTATTGTCTCAAAAACAATTACACTGTAAAAGTAAGCAATGTTACGTACAATAAAATAAATGATTTTCTTTATAGCAATATTTATGACAAGACTAAGGACATTTTAAAATTATCAAAGTACCTACAGTCAAAATGAGTCAGACTGTGACCACCACCACCCTGTGCGTTACCAAAATTGAGAACCTAGGTGATGCACGGGTCTGTCCCCAAAAAACAAACTTTTTCTATTTCACAATTTCCTAATGACACAATACATGTCACTTCTAATTTTATTTACTTCTTCGATAAAAATGTGTTCAGCAACTTCCAGTATCGTTATTTGCAATCTAGACTATTTGTAACCTTATTTCATTTCGTAATGAAACTCACTTTAAGGAAGATACAGACAGATAAAGTCCTGTGTATTATATCCATTTGACTCTAAGGGCAATACAATTATCGATTTCAAAAGACAGTGTTTCATAAAAATAAGGTTAAATTAGTTAGTGGATTGCAAGCTCAAATGATCGGCATAACCAAAATATGTTGTTTGATAAAATGCTACACCCACTTGTTTAAGTATTAAAAAGGGGAGGTTATGTAATCCCTAACTTGTTCATCATACTGGAAAATGCTTTGTCAGAGATATTACTCCTCGTTCCCGGTTAAGTGCTTTATTGAAAAAAATGGCAATGTAATACAACCCGTAAGTACAATTAAATTTAGAAGAATTAAGGATTTTTTAAATTTCAATAACATTTTAATCAATGTTGCCATCAAAATTATATTATTTTTTTAAAATCCACATTGTTTTTAGCCCAAAAGTATATAACCCATGTTTCCTTTGTTAAGTAACCTTTTATTTTATATATTCCATATTTGAAACTGAGCTATTGACAAAACATGTTCCGTATTGCGTGTGCCCCAAACCGTGTAGTAGCCAGTATACCATCCATTCCGTTGCATGATCGTGTTGTAATGTTATGCGGCTAGGAGCCGAGGGCTGCGTATCCCACACCGACGGTTGTGAGAACACAGGTATTTTAATAAATTATGTTTTTTACTAAGTATTATTATATTGTAATGCATGGCAACATTACCCAACCCGAATATTTTTTTTAAAACGTATTATTTTTGATATACGTTTTATGTAATATATTTGACGTATTGTTTGAACGGAAAAGGAGGTTGGGTACTATTGGAGTGTAGTAATAGTTTATAGATAAAATGGAAGTCTGGTTTCGTAAAATATTTCGCATTTTAAAGTATCAAAACAATTTAATTTCTAAATACCGCTTCTGTAAAGATCAAAATTTTCATTTAGATTTGATTAGTAATGGAAAGTTTCATCAACATAAAGCTTTTGCACTAGAAAGTAGCAAATGAAATAGTAAAGCATTTAATTAAATGAAAATCGGAATATCTTAAAAATCTATTGAATTATTTTATTAAATTGTACTTTCATGCATAGAAGAAAGTAAAAATCTTTGTGTAGTGTGTAGTAGTATGTACTCGTAGCTTAGATCATATTCTCATTTATGTTTATTTGTTAATTTTTATATACTCTATGGAATCTTGACTCAAGTATCCAAGGAGTTATTACATAATTAGGCTTTTGTTATTGAAATGATTTGTCTGTGTCGGTAAGTTATGTTTTTGCGAAACAATAATTATAATTGTAAATTTGGCCCTATCTGAAAATTGGTAAATATTACATACTATTGTACAACGTGCATGAATAAGAATACAATTTATTTATTACATAAAATTTAAATTAGTTAAAACACACCAATTAAACTTTTTAATGCAGCATGATTTTAACACTTTAAATAAAAAGTTTCAATAAATAGCGAAAATTGGTTTCGAATTTTTTTTTACTTAAATTTCTTTGGAATATATAAGCATCATTCATTATTCTACTGTTTGTTATAGTGAATTGTTCTATATTCGGACGCAAGAAGAAACAGTCGAAGGACAAGTATTTAGCCAAACACAATGCTGTGTTCGATCAACTAGATGTCGTCACATACGAGGAGGTCGTCAAATTACCATGTAAGTTATTTAAAAGCTCTATGATTTTATAATATGTAAATAGTGGGTTCTTAGAACAACACAGTACTAGAGGGGAGTAGCCATAGCGCCTTTTTCTGATAAAAATAGTCTATTACATTTTGCGGGAGAAAATCTTCACACAAACACATTTAAGACTTAGGTAGATACAAAAATAATTACCTGTCACCACGAACTCATACATAACTTAGTAACTCACACATAACAATTAAAACAAAACATACACAATTATTGAATAGGGGGCAAACGAGCCGACGTATCACCTGATGGTAAGCGATTACCGCCGCCCATGGACACCCGCAACACCAGAGGCGTCATAAATGCGTTGCCGGCGTCATAAGATTTTTTTCCAGAAATCATCTATTACACACTAAAGAGATTTAGGTATTTTTTTTACAAAATATTCCGTGACATTTATATACATACTAGCTAAACCTGCGTACAATAGCGGCAACACCAGAGGCGTCGCAAGTGCGTTGCCGGCCTTTGGCGGAGGAGTTGGCGTATGGGCCTCCGGTATCCTCACTCACTCGGTTATATACCCCGCAAGCTCTATTTCGCACCGGTTTTCTGTGGGGCCGTGGGATCACTCCTGTCGAGCCGGCCCATTCATGCCAAAGCGTGACTCTCCCACGGTACATGAATACATTCTGTGTCGTTAAGTGTAATACATAGGTCCATTTGGGCTTATGCTTTGTCAGAGGGGAACGCCTGCGTATGGCTACTCTCTACTGTGTTGCTCTTCTTTTTTTTTTTTCTTTTTTAAAAAGACAACTCCCACATTAGAAATAAACGTCCTGTGTCGTGGGGGACTTTACAAACATACATGAAACGGACACAAAGAACATCCAGACTCGGGACAACAATTCGTGGATCACACAAAGTGTTGTAGGTACCGCGTGGGATTTGAACCCACGACACTTGGCGCAGTAGCAAGCGGCATGGCGACCGCTGACACCACTCGGCCAACCGTGCAGTCAATGAAGTCTATGAGTGGTATAGTAAATCGGTGGCCTGTACCAAGTATTGGGTGTTTTTGACAGGAAGAACAATCACAGCATCGTCAAATCAAATATTTTTAAACTAAAAAATACATTGAAGGGTTTTTTTTTCTAAATATACTGCCAGGTTTTTCTTATACTGTCTACTGATGTAATGTAAACTTCAATCCTTTTTTGTTACTTTTTCATACACATTCACGCATGTAGGTTATCACAGAACTCTGACTTGAAGCTTAATTTAAAAAAATGGCAGTTGTAAAGTTAAGCAATATTTTATCTCATATTATCATTTTAATTTCATATTTAAGTAATCGAAGACTAAGGCATTAAACGTCTATTTAGAGAATCGTTATACTATCTGATGCTTAATGTGTAACACAGTTAATGCACTTAGAACCCAATGCCTTTAGCAGTATGAAACTTTTAATAAACTTTCTAATGTTATGTTTTCAGCTTTCCAAAGGAAGACCATCGTCCTCCTAGGCGCTCACGGCGTAGGTCGACGTCATATAAAGAATACGCTAATTGCGCGTCATCCGGATCAATATGCTTACCCCATACCACGTGAGTTTACTCTTGACTACTAATATTATAAATAGCAAAAAGAGTGTTTGTTTTGACCTATCATCTCATCTTATATCCTTAAATAAAATCTTGTTCACGAGGCAAAGAAAGAACAAATACACGGCGCACAAAGTATTACATTGTTTGTTACTAGGGCCAGTATTCAATATTTTCAAATGAATATATACCTTAAGTGCATAGCAGTTAAAGTTGGTATAGTTTTAATTTCCATATATTTTCAGCTGTGGCTACAAATTGGGCAATTAAATTTTTTTAGTCATTGTTGGAGATCGTACATCATTTGATGACTTCTTCGCATATATAAAATAACATATATTTTATAATGGGTATTCAAAATCGATTGCTTGACTAAACTCACGTCGCGTAGTAGTATAAAAACGCTTATTAGGCAAACTTAAAACTTATATTTTAAGTACAAATAAGTCTAATTTTGCGTTAAATACAGCACACTCCTTCGTTATCTAACTGTTACCTACAACCTCATTGCTCCAACAGCTGTCTAATGTCAGTATACATTATGATGGTCCTTCGAGCCGTATCCAAATGGTTCATGTGTACTTCTGTGTGGAAATGGGCAAGTTAAAATGTTGTACATTGAACAACGGATGATAATTTTTGATAATGTATTTCAGATACAACTAGGCCGTCTAGAGCTGACGAAGAAAATGGTAGACACTACTACTTTGTAACCCATGAGGAAATGATGGTGGATATCGCTGCTAACGAATATTTAGAATATGGTAATTATTATTCATTATTATTTAGTATTCTCCATGTAAAATATAAATCTACATGTACCTACATTAAATAGATATATATGCTATCAATTATTTTGAATCCTTATGTTGTGTCGGATACAGAGTGTCAACACCCTTATTTATGTCCTGTGTGTTGTAAGAGCTGATTTAGGGAGCAAGCTATGCACAATAGCACTTTAAAGAGAATGAAAACTTGACACAAATCCTATACCAACCTTATTTTTTTCTTGAATTTTGGGAATATTTTTCGCACCATACCCTATCCCGTTGGAGACTCGAAGGGCGTGTGTGGGACTGGAAAACCATTGCACCCACTTAACCCCGCGGTGGCCTACCTCGGCGGTCGGGAGAAACTCCAAGAACGCGGCAGCGGCTTCTGGAGCCCTATACCAACTTGTCCTACCAAACCATTTCTAAGCAGTAGCTTATGTCCAGCAATGGACTGTTAATGATCATCAACAAATTGACGGATTCCTTGTTCAGGTACTCATGAGGATGCAATGTACGGTACGAAACTGGAAACGATCCGTCGCATTCACTCTGAGCGACGCATCGCGATCCTGGACGTGGAGCCCCAGGCTCTCAAGATCTTGCGAACCGCTGAGTTCGCGCCCTACGTCGTGTTTATTGCTGCACCACCGCTCAATAACGTCGCCGATGTAACTATACCTTTCTATCTTTCACTATATTTTTTAACAGTTAAATTTCAAAAATCATTTAATGATTTTTTTTAAGAATTTGTTGATAGAAACGTCAAATATTAAAGTATATCTTTAAAATACAATGTACAAATAGTACTGCATTGAGTATTGTGGTTTCGATCACCACCCCACTTTGTTTGATCCACAAATTATTGTTCTGAGTTAAAGTGTTCTTTGTATCCGTTTCATGTATATTAAAGTCCTAGGATATATGCCTAGCGCGAGAGATGTCTATAAAGAAAAGATGATAAGCAAACTATGGGCATTAATGTAACTGAACATTTATATAATATTAGCAATAATGTAATCAATACACTAACGATCAAAATACTAAATCTTCAATCAGGTTCTCAATAACGCGATTCAATAAAACGCACAACGCCATCTACCGACTTTCAACTTCAACAACTTGAAGCTTGCTCGATGGCCTTGTACATCCTCAATATTTTTTTTTTTAAAGACAACTCCGGCATTAGTAATACACATCCTGTGTCGCGGAGGACTTTACAAGCATACATATAACGGACACAAAGAACACTTTAACTCAGAACAACAATTTGTAGATCAAACCAAGTGGGGTGGTGATCGAAACCACAATACTCAATGCAGTACTATTTGTACATTGTATTTTAAAGATATATTATAATATTTGACGTTTCCAACAAATTCTTAAAAAATCTTTTAATGATTTTTACATGACGTAACAATGTATATATATATGTTGCACGCACAGTACGACGGTTCGATCGAGATTCTGGTGCGCGAGTCGGAGCAACTGAGGCGCACGTACGGGCACTACTTCGACCTGCACATCGTCAACAACGACATCGACGACACGCTCGCACAACTGGAGGCCGCCCTCACGCGCCTGCGCTCCGCCCCGCAGTGGGTGCCCGTCTCCTGGGTCTACTGACCGACCGAGCTCCGACTCTAACCGCCTCACCGACGCACCGACTGCACTGACTGCTCCACGAACTTAGGTTGGTCTTTATGATGATCTGTTTCTATTACGGTTTGACACTTAACCTACTGAAATATTTTTGGCGTAAATCAACATTGTAAAATATAAGTGGTCACGTTAAAAGAGACTTGAAAGAAAAGATATTTCTTCGGATTTGTGACGATTCGGTTTAAGCTTTGTATATCTGTGACTACCAGGCATTTTTTTTATTTAATAAAAAACTAAGCAACTATCGACTTACTCAATATTACAAAAGCTTATGTACTATCCAAGGTTCATCAGATATTTAGAGGATTCAAAATTACATTGTTTAACTATAAGTAACGATCCTGTGCTATTTTTAGCTTTCAACTAAGGGGGATATAGTTCACTTTTACTTGTACCCCCAAGTCTGTACTTGCGTGATCACTTACAAATAATAAACTCGACCTATTGTCTTCCTTTGACAACTATGCTGCGAAACGCGTAAATTGTATACACATATTTCACGCTAATGTACTTACGATTCAACCACGTTGTATTGTTGTATTTGGCACAAGTCGGTTTACTTAAACTCTATATTACTTAATTCGCACATTTATCTAAAATTTGAGACCAAAGACGGAAATTTTCACCAAAATCATCACAATTGTTGTACGAGACTCAACGAAGTACATAACAATACACTATATAGGTTAGTAACTACGTTAAGTATCACACAGTTCTATTCACTACTAAACACAAAGAAAACAATACTATATTTTGACGTCACCGTAAGCATGTTGTCACTTAAATACTTTGCTATCCTATTACGAATCGACTCCAATACGTAATTGATAGATTTAAATACATTATTATTATTGTCTTACAGGAATTATAATGCAAAGATTAGTAGTTAGTAAGAAAAAGTATCGAATTATAAATCGTCTAAGTAAGACGTTGACTCCAGTTTTTCGCAACCAAATGCATAGAGAAACCTGATACTTAGTTTTTTTTTCTTAGATACAGGTTAAAACAGCTCTAAAAATATTTAAGTTAGTGCTACTATTCGATGCTCAATAATGCCTCTAAGAATCGATATTATGACATCACGTTGGTTCAATGATCGAAATTGCTCAAAGACAATTTAGAAATCGGTACCGGTTAACTATAATTCAATGTCTTATATCAATAAAGTCAAGCTACAATAGCTTATAGTATGTACAATTTCGGCTCTTTGCTACACGATATGCATGTTCGGATAAATAGGTAATTTCGGTCGTTACCCTTAGATTATGTTTAAAATGCATTACCTACATTAATATTGCTGTTACTTAGAATTTAAAAAAAGACCTGAGTTAATATTATAAACAAGTATTAATTTGTAATTGTTGTGATATTTTATATTGTTTAATTTATTACCTGTTTTTATAAACTGTAATTTATCACGAATAACTAAAAGTCTTGAATAGCTTGCATTGTTACTTTGGTGCATTAAAGCTCAATACACTATATGTGCCAAATGTGTAACAAACAACATTTTGATGAAAATTACAATTTTCGAATTCACTTGCACACGACACAACACACGATTTTTGGAACAATGTACATAAATATACATTAGTACATAATTTATACTTAAATAAATAATTCTCTAGATATGTACCGTAGCTCAAAATGTTTACTTCGAGATTTAAAATTTAAGATCTATTCTACTATTAGTAAACTATTATAAAATCTTGTCGATTTCCAACTGAAGAAATGAATTTTAATGCACTGTGTGATAGTTTTTCACACATATTAATTGCAAGCAATCGAATGATTAAATCGACTAAATTTGATGTATCTATTTGTATTTCATAAAAAAAAATCAATTACACTATTTCTCTGTAAGTAAATGAATTTATTTAAATCACAAATGATTAGTAGTATTCTTAAATTCTCTATAAAAAATCAAGAAAAACGTACTTAGTTTCAAAAAGTCATAAGTTTTAAAAACACATTAATCAAAACTATCTAACACAGTGCTAAATATTTCTTAGTCGAAAACCGGTCTATTGACTTTGACACAGGATTAGAATTCACAGGGTTGCAAGGTTCACGGAAAGTTTTTTTGTTTTCAAATCAGTACTACGAACACTTTTGTATATTGTACTTATTGCTTTTCACTTAAGCGTTCTTTGCAAATTACTAATATAAGTATTTTATTTTAATTGGTGCCATGGAAAAAATATGATATTTTAGAAGAGCTGTGAGAAAAAATAAGTTTTAAATATATATATGTGTTCTTTTTGTTATTGTTTTGACATGATTCAATCATGTTTATTGAGGATGGATTGTTGAATTATATCGTTATATAAACTAAGTTGAAACTTGCAGAGTTTATACTTGCACAGAATTTCTTTACAAGATTGAGAAATTCAAACTCAGAATTCTGCGAGTTTCCATAAAATGGTGTCATGTATAGCTCCAAAGGATTAGGAACACACGAAGCTGTAGAAATATCTTGTGCGCTGGAGTACATATGGCACTATTTCGTTAGTAGACCGTGGCGCCATCTCTGGATAGGTTCCATTAGCTTTTTACTAAAACTTTTGTCAGTATTTTTGTATGTGGCAAACATTTTGAACTTATTTTTAGTTGTAATGTACTCAATATCTTAAAAAACTACAGTACATACAACCCTGTATTTATAAACAAAGATTTTCTGACTATTTACAAATGTTCGCCACATCCAAATACATTTTTCATATTTTTTTCACGCCTGCACTAAAACATTCCTGTATATAAATGTAATGAATGAGTAGAATTTTACTATATAACTCTCACTGTTTCACTATTTTTACTTTAAATATATTTAGGCTAAATAGGGTTTGATGTAAGGGTTGATTGTTGTTACGGAGAGATGCTTAACTTTAAAATTATGTTCAATTTATGGAATTACTAGTATAATTCGGACCTGTTTGTGCGTAAGTACTCAATGGATTAGATTAAATTTTTCAATGACATGCATGTCAAATTGAATGGGAGACGTTTACGCGTTTAGTCGAGTAAATACTATAAATTATATTCTATATTGGGTATAAGCAACACATATTACTTGGAATTCCATAAACAATTTTCTATGTTATTTGTTAATATGATTCAGTTAATTTTAAGTTTAAATCTACTCAAAGAGCAAATTACTTAGTATTGCAGTAATAAGCAATTGGCACATTTCATTTTTGTATATTTATTGTTATATTTTTTAAATTTCGTTGTTTCGTTTTATGCATTTCTAGTATAATTAATAATCAATCAATAGTGAATGAATATAGGTAAATAATCATACGAAATTGAATTAATATGTATATCTTGTAAACGAATCGATTTGCAACGGTGTGCGATGAGTAGCACTAACATGTACGTTTTGTTAAAAGTATTAAATGTTACCACTTAAAATGTTACAACTTTTAAAAATAAATCTAAAAATCAAAAGTTGTTATGTTTTAAAATTGAAGATTTTATTAGTGCAAAATTTTGAATTTTCACTTTTATTTCAGATATTACAAAATATAAATATAGTATATATGTTTAATAATGAGAATTATGTGCAAAATATAGATATTCGTTGGCATTGCCATATTTATACAAAATAAAGCACATTATTTGCTTAAAAATATTTAACATAATATATTTATTTGTTATAGCATCTAGAATTTTTAAAAATTTCTTTTAAAGTTTATAGTGCGTGTTGTACCTATTTTAAAAACATAATTATAGGTCTTAAAATTCATTATTGTTACACTGAAATAAAAATTTATTAAATCACTTTTACATATAATTTTTTACACGTCCATCAAAATATGCACTGTTATTATTAAAAGCTGAGTTTATTTTATGAAAAGTTGATATTTTTTTTAATATTATAATGTGGTTTCTATAACTTGATATTTGTAAAAATAGAATAGTTCAATTTATTTACTTTTATTGTATTGTAAGTGTTTAGTGCTGCTCCTAATTGGACGAGAGTTTGAAATTATAATCTTGCATGGTAATAATGGTTAAATGTAATTAATAATATATTTATCTGAGAGTAATTTAATGTTATAAGCATCACAAGTGTGCGACGCCTGATCGATAAACATTCCATTACTTTTTTGTTCATGTTATTTAAATTATTATATTTAATAATCGATTACAATCAAAATGTTTATTTTATAATAGTGATGTGTCTTTGTTTATATTCTTGTGTTACTGCATATGTTGATACGTCATCTTGTACTTATTTCAGTTATAGCACTAGGTGTCCAAAGGGTTAATTTTCCTGTGGTTTTATGTTCAAACTTTAAATATTACAATATAATATGTAAGAATCGATGGTATTCCAAATAGTAGTTGAATTAAATGTACTAAAAGTTTAAATGTAAAATCACATGAAATATAACGAATCTTAAACTATAATAGACTACGGGCCTGTATCGAAAATTTATGGGTTACGTGAACCACCAGGAGACCTTTTTAAAAATATACAGAGGCATAAAACAATAACTTTCAGCACTATGCCGTCACTTGTAAGCTGTCCAACTCAGTACTGGTGAAGGGGAGGGAGTAAAAACCCTCGATTTTGTTCCCTTGTCACATGATTTTTGTACGAAGTTTCGGAATAATGGATTAGAAGAGGTATAAAAATTCTATGACCCATCAATGTTCACATGACTGATAAATTTTCGACACGGGCCCGTAGTCTATAATTAAAAAATAATACTTACTACTTAATTATTAAAATATCATGTCTGGTGTGAGTTAATTTGGATTGAATAGTGATAAGATTTTAGACCTTTGGTTCGATACGAATTCACTTCTCTGAAACAGTCATAAACAGGAAGTGAATGTGTAACAAAATGAAAACAAACCAAAAACTAATGGAAAGTGGTTTTATCTGGAAAACTAAATATGACTGAAGTAAAATCGTATAATAACTGTTAACAATTGAATAAACAGCACAAAATATTTGTTCGTTTTATTTATTAACTAATATCACAGGATGACATGGAAGGCGTTTATTAATAAAGAAAATAGTCCACGACGTTTTGTTTATTAATAAACTCGGAAAGAATAAAGGTAAGTTATTAGGACTTTTAAAGAAATAAAAAGAAAACATCCCTTTAGATACATAGGGCAACACAGACACCGACGGACTGTACGACCGCTCTCGGATGTGCTCAAGCAGAACTCACCGGAATTTATATATATATGAGCCTGCCAAAGTTACTCTACTCTGCCTGATGGAAAGCATGAGCAGGATCCAAGAGTAGTGGTCACTATACTCATTGTGAAAGAAGACTAATGCAGCATGGTGACCCACACCATGACGGCCTCTTGAGATCCTTCTCCATCATGGAGCCTCTGGTCTCGTATGCACTAACGAAACACGCCAGCACGAATGCTGTCATTTTAGGTCGATCTTCTGTGAGACCAGCGAAAGAGAGACAGAAATCAGCGTGGTTCCTACCTATTATACTTCAGTGAACTTTTTCTAATATAAAAAAGGTTTCAAGTGCAGATCTGGTCTGAATAAGTCAGTTTGGCTTACTGTACTACGCTATCCAGACGGATTGGTATAGGGTTTGTTTCAAGTTTTTCTTTCTTTTGCAGTGTATTTTCCTTCATCTTGTGTCACGCGTAGTTTGCTCCCTTATTATGCCCAGTTCCTATATTTGAAAAACGATTCGTTCTAGGTACGAATAGTAGTATATTATAGGTAGGGAACGTAAGCTAAAATCATTCCTATAAAAAATAAATTGAGGAACGGTATTTACGACTCGTAGTCGGTTGTAGAAATTTTTTACACGATGACGATTCGTTAAATATAGGAACCGGGCATTAGTCGTCTCTCAAACAGCAAAGGGATGGTGCAACTCTATATTTATAATGAGGGATTATTTTCTCTTGCTTATTTTTATCTTGCAAATATTTCCCTGGCTTGATTTGAAACACTCGTCGCTTTTCAGGAAACCTCTCTCACAGACTGCAAGAATGCGATTCAAAAAAATGTTATATTTAAAAAAAATACTAAAACGTTTCACATTTAATGAATATTGTTACGAAGCTTCGAGAATGAATGCGACAAACGGTTCGGCGATTAACCTCTCGGGTGCGGCAACACGGATCCATGTTTGTCCCGTCGGTGCGGCACACACGGATCCATGTTTTTCGCAGTTAACTTGCATTTTAATTAATTTTGGGTATTAAAGTTATTATAACGAAGTCTAGAAAGGTTTGTTATGCATTTGCTTTATACGAACAACATTTTAAAACATTCGTTTGTCAAGTGCGCTTCAAGAGCCGTAAAAAAAACGAGTTTCAATTTCAAAGTTGACGATGACGCAACGCGATCTGTCAAGTGCCTCTTAAAACTGATTTTTTGCCGATAAGGTGATTTTGAAGGTAGTTTGTTGTTATATTTTACTTGTTATACCTACTTATTTTAGGAACCACTATCAATACGAATTGAGGCATAAATCATGCGTAATTTTGAATAGTGTTACTCAAAAAGTTACCGAGTCTATTACCTATTGAAAAGGGCTTATTCATTTGAAGGTTTTTACGCATTTATTCTTATGTTTTTATTGATAAAATGATATAATTGCGATGAGAATCTTATATAGAATATAGAATAGCAACAAAAATGTGTTAGAAAAGCTAAATATTTAAATAAACACTAATTTTTTGCCTGACGAGCGAAATCAGACGCACACATACAAAGGGCTCCCACGCCATTACTGTTCTACATCATCATCAGCGTATCGTAGTCCACTGCTGGACATAGGCCTCTCCAATAGCACGCCACTTAAAATTGTATATCGCCGTTGATTCGTGTTTGCACGCAGCCTAGCGGGAAGTCCCGGAACTATTAACACCCACACATACACAGTAGTGACGGACAATGAACAAGACGTAAACTGATCTTTGTTTATGTTTTACTAAATTATTTTGTATTGACCATAGACTTTGTGTGTCACATAATGGAACGATCAGTTTGTTCTCTTTAGCATTCAGTCATTTTCATAGAGTTTAGAGAATTCTCAGAACTTAAAAATAATAAATGAAAACTGGTCTAGCAAACGAGTCCTTTTTTTAAATAACTTGATAAATAGGTTGTTTTTTTTTATGTATTGTTCCTGTCTTTTGCACTAGTTAACTAAAAAATAAATTATTTAACTAAAAAACACTATTTCTTCATATAAATACTACGTAATTTGGTGTTTGGCGCAAATAATAGTTTGATTGTAAAGTGACAAAATGGCGAATATCTCGACAGCGAAATGTGATTTTTACAAATATGTTTCTCAATGAATTTTTACTGCAGTTATAGTGTTTTTTATATCAGTAGATAGCTTAGTTATCGAACTTTATGAGGATAATAAGTAAAATGAATAATAAACCACATAAAATATTAAAATCATGTTTATTAACACAATAGGTGCGTAAATTAATACTTGGCTCAATTGTGAGTAAATAATAATGCGATAACATTAGTTTAGTAATAAAATATGGCATAACCATGTACGCTTGTTATCCATCTTTTGAAAAATAATCACTTTTATAACCACCGAGCATTGTTTTTGAAAAGATTTGATCATTTTCGTACACCATGCACCGTGCTGCAAAATTTTGCAATTTCGCCGCACGGTGCATGGAACCGGAAGTACCCGTTCGCGCATCCGAAAGATTAAGATTAAGTTCTAGTAATATAATAGTGTATTGTGGCACAGAGCAATGAACTTTACGTAAATAATAAATAAATAAATAATATTCCGGACATCTAACACACAACGCCATCTAGTCCCAAGCTAAGCAGAGCTTATGTTATGGGTAGGTACTAGACTAGACAACGGATATAAATACTTGTATACTTCTTTTTTTGTAAATACATACATATTATACATAGAAAAACACACAAACTCTTACTTTACTTTTGGTCCAAGATTATCAAATGATAAATGATATTTATTTCGTAAGTAAATATTTACAGATATTTTTACACTTCGGACATTACAGCTAGAAGAGGGGCCGGCATTTTCTAGGACTCACTCTGGGAGAAAATGCCGAAACAAACCTCAGAGGTGTCTTTTTCTTAAGTCCGTGAACATTGATTAATTACAAAATAATAAAAATCCATGCGAGCAAAGTGTAGGATCTGGGTTGACCTTTTTTTTTTTAATTTATTTAGGTATATAAACAGTGACACAATAGGTATATACCTAATTATAAAATAATTGACACATGACAGTAGCAATTATGACACTAGCGACATTTACCACATATTAACAACAAACAGTGAGGAGGAGATCGTTTTTTGTTTTTTCGGAAGACGGTCCCCATTTCATGTCATCCACATTTTATATATTTTTTATCATTAATTTCATCACGACGACGACTTGAAGACTTGAAGACTTGATAATTGAAGACGATAAATACTTGACATTGGCAGAAATAGCTGATCCGAGTGATCCGGCTAGTTGCCATTCATCATCAAAAAAAAAAAAACAAACAGTGAGTGCAAGAGCCAACGGTCATCTTGCGTTACATACATACATACTTTTGAAGCAAGGACCATAGTATTGAGTCGACTTGTCCATATAGACGGCATACGAGCAAGAGCCATCGCTGGACGCTAACAATAATTAAGCAATTAATTCCATTGAGTTACAATATAATACATATAGGGCTATCAAACGCTATAGATAGACGATGAGTGAAAGAAACAAATAGATATTGCTAAGGAAATATGTGCTTGAGTCAGTATACCCGACTGAGTCACCGTTCCGAATCCGACCCTACGTAGTAATAACAATATTTCAATGAATAATTCGCTCATCTAGTGCATATTCTTTTAATTTTATTCAACACAAAGTATGTTAAAACGAAAGCATCGTAATGATACTAATTTCAGTCAAAAAAAAACGATTTTAAACTTTTTAGTAGTACAAGTAAATGATTATCGATAGCTTATAGTCCGGCCACTCAGAGAATGCGTTTCTGACACTTGTAAATTGGTCATGAGTAGTGATGTGCCATGAATATCATTAATAATATTTGGTAACAGTATTTATAGCATTCATTATGCATAATTATTCAATTTAGATATATTTTATATTTCAAACACAATTTAATATTGTGTTTGAAATATAAAATTGTTGATGGATGAATTAAATTTAATCGTAATTTCTGAATGAAACCAAGGGAAAGAAAATAAAAATACTGTATTTATAGAAAAATATATATTATGAAATACATAGTTTTAAGATTTCAATAATGTCAAATCAAAATTTAATCCGACTCCGATTCGCTTGAGGACTCGCTGTCATCTTCACCAACATGTATTATTATGTTATTATCAATCATAGTGTCTATACGAATATCGCGGTCAAAGTCATCAAATATCATTTTTTTAGTTTTTTCAACCACCTTCATCCAGTCATCTCTTGTGACTTTTTCGCATGCTTCTTTTAAAAGCATCTTCATCTTTTTTATGCCATATGGTGGAGAAGTATTATGGCGGGCTGCATAACCTTTAATTTGAGTCCAGATTAGCTCTATGGCATTGTACTGGCAGTAATATGGAGGAATTTGGAGAACGCGATGACCGTACTCCAGAGCCAGCTCATCTATTTCGTATCGAATATTTGATAGCTTATGGTCGTTGACTAATTTCATCAGCTCAGCTTTTAGCATTGACATATTTGCGTCAATGCCACTTCTTTGCAGCCAAGCCACCAATTCCTCTTTTCTATTAGCTTGAGTAGGTGCTTTATTTATTTGCAGCGAATGATAAGGGACGTTATCCATTATTATAACTGAAGGCTCTGGAAGGCCAGGTAGCAACACATCCTGGAACCACTCCTTGAATACAGCCGCATTCATTTCTTCGTGGTAGTCAGTGGTAGTTTTTGACTCAAATGCTAATAAAACATGTTCCACAAAACCATACTTCGCACAACCAGCGTGGCATATTATGAGACGTGCTCCTTTCCCGATTGGCACTTTCGACGTCGACCCTTGAGTGTCATCTGTCCAAGAACGAGAAAGCTCGTGATTGGTGTTCAGCCATGTCTCGTCAATGAAAACGACATTGTCCCAATTATCAATTTTTTTTTGCTTCTCTTAGAAAAGTAATTCTTTTTACCAGAAATATAAAGGGATAAAAATAGTTTTTCATTTATTTTTAATTCAGCTGACTGATATCACGACAATTATTTTCATAAGTTTGGTTTGATCGTAACTATATCGTATTATAAACTATATTAAACTTAACTCGTATGTATTAAGTACATTATACACACTCTCGAATAATTTCTCCGATGTCTTCAGGAACTTTAATGTCGTTCGTATAAATGCCCAAAGCATTTCGGCACATTTCCCTGAAATGGTGACAACATTCGACTGTACAACATCCTTACATACTTGTAACTCATCTTGTTCTACTGTTTTTTTGTGTATTCAATAAAGATAAATAAATAAAATTATATATTATAAAATTAGAACGTTTTATTTAACAATATATCGACCGACAGAATATATTACGATATATTCGATATATTCCAAAAATACTCAGTTACAATTCAGTATTATTTTGTCTCATCACTACAAAAACAAACTATTGACATAACCTTGAAACAGCGCAGTTTGACGTCGTTAGACTTTAAAAAATTATTGTTCTTAAATTAATTAATTGATTAATTGTTAATAACTTTAGCCCAAAATAAAAGGTTTATTGTACATTGGCATGATTATTCAATTTTTAATGTTATTACTCATTATTAAGGTAAATAAAAGATATTTAAAATTTTGCCATAAATTGTAGACCAGTTCAAAGTTACATCGCCCATTGGATCACGACCTGTCAGGAACGCATTCTCTCAGTGGCCAGACTATAGTAGATTTTTATCAGTATCCATTCAACTACCATCTCTGACAGACTAAATAAGATAAAAGGAAATTGGCAGTGAAATAAAATATCGATATCTCAATATTCATCGCTAAAAAACATCGTTAAATTTGATACACTCAGAGATATTTTATTTAGAATACTGCTGAATATCTTTTCGAAATTGCGTCAGTATATCAGAAATTTTACTGCCAAAATACCGTTATTTTGTTTTAAAAATATGGAATATCGTTTTTTTCTACGAGGACAGTAGACATGGCTATTCTATTCAAAAGTGTAGCGGTCACGGATTCGATAATATTATATCTATAATAATATTATTATATTATATATTATTACATCGCGTCGTCAGGCTACCACATTTAAATGTGCAACAGAGAGGGATGTCATACGCCTACATTTACGCATGCTACCTGACTCACACTCTCCTTACTATTAGTATAAATACCGGTGTTGTTTTTGTATATAATCAGTCATCAGTCATCCTTCGAATACAATCCTTTTATCATTATTCCGCTGTCTTATTCAATACTATCCTATTATTATCTTATTCATTTGTTAGTGGTTTGGGTTTCCCGACTTTAACCACTACAAAAGCATTCGATTTTTTAAGCTCTTCGAATCGTAACCTGATGAATCGATTTAAACTAACAGAATGTAAAATATCGATGTTTAAAAAATTATGATACATAGAATGTAAATATAAATTGATTTTATATGAAGTAAAAAAAATACCGTAATAACCTGTCTTGTTATAGTAAAATCAAAGACTTGTTTCATAGAAGAAATTCGATAATTACGATTATTTTTAAAGCACCAAGTGCAAAACAATATATTTATTTTCTAAATGTATTTGTAACTTTTTAATAAGAAATCTGACTTCCAATTGTAACCCTAAAACTAATCAACAGATTTTGGTATTGAAATGGGACTATATAAATAAAAAAATATTTTTTGAGTAGGTAATCAGGTACATATCTGAAAACTTATTTGTTTACCTTCAATTACCTATTATTCCGTATAAATCACTATTTATACGTAATAATTTATTTCTAAGTAGTGATTTGTACGGAGTAATATTATTAAGCTACTCACAGTATAAAAGTTGCCTGTAAGAGATTGCCTCCGAGAGGCCGCTTCTTGTGTACCTACCTTCAAACTTACTATTATATTCTTTTGTAATTACCTGCTGTACAATAAAGTTACTGTTATGATTGTTTTTTTCATTACATTTTAAATACCTAATACCTAAGTTATTTTTTATTACATGTAAAAACAACAAAATACTTGAAATTTTAAAAATGTAAAATCACTGACTGACTCTAAAGACAGGAACCTCCTCAGTATACGGGCCGTATTAAGAAGTACGTCCTTCGCCATCAAACCCTTAATCCAGCCGTCTAACTTAAGCCTCTTATGGTGTTGGTCGAGTTGACGCTCTTGGTTACCAATTCGTAAATAGATGCGACTGTCTGAACAATGATCACATATTCACATTCCTCACAGATACCAATAATCTCGTGAGGAACATCCAAATATTTTGTTTTTCGTTATAATATTACAAACTACGACTTTTCCAAGAGTCAATCAATAAGAATTGTATAAATGACCCAATATCAATACATACACAAAGGTTTCGGAAACTAAATACGGAGTGATCTCCATACGACACATATAATAAAAGATCAAAACTGATTTTTCGTTGCATGTATTGAATACCATGGAGTAGTAAGTTTGTAGTTTTTTACTTCTTGACTCTATACTCTACTGATTACATTCAACTAATCATAAAAGGTTTTATAAAACCATAACATATTTTAAAAACTAAACATAAATATTAAAACGAATGATGATTTTCTAGAGTGAATTTTAATTCTACTTATCGATTAAAAGAATCGAGTTTTTGTCTCTAGAGTCGAAACCTTGGTCTGAAAATTGATATGCACAGACAGAAACAGTCACGTCACAGATAGATCGACATCCCTAGAAGACAGCTTAACTATACTTTAGTTCTTGACTTTTCGTGTACTGTTTGTTTATTGTGGAAGTAATAAAAACAATAGTAAAAAATAAAAAAATTAACATTGAGAATTCATAATGAATCAAAGGGAACGCCGTAATAATGCGGGAAACCGCATGGCAAAATTGCTCAATGAAGAGGAGGAAGACGATTTCTACAAAACAACTTACGGAGGATTTCAAGAAACAGAAGAAGATAATGATTATGTGTATGTTTCAGAATGATTTCTTTTATAAATTACAAAAAGTTCAAAGATAAATATGAAGTCAGTGATTATTTTCAAATATCCTAGACTAGCTGACCCGGCGAACTTCGTACCGCCTTAGCAAAAATTTTGAAAACGGCTTGACCGATTTGGCTGATTTTTTTTTGTAGTTTTCTAATATTTTTTTCCGTGAGAACCTTGTACCGAGTATTAGAAAACTACAAAAAAAAATCAGCCCAATCGGTCAAGCCGTTTTCATGCTATGTCGTGACAACGGAAAACGGGTTTAATTTTTATAAATATAGATAAGTTAATTCATAATATTGATGTTGGGTGAAGATGTCTTCCTGGAATAGTGTTTGCAAGAGTTTTTGTTGACATAAATATACTCGAATTAGGTACTTATAAGAATTGCCAATGAACAAATTCGCAACCTAACCTTACTCAGTATTACACAAATATTTAATAATGTATCATCTATCCTTAGGCTGGAAAGAGAAACTGAAGATGTAGTTGATTCTGACTTTGACATTGATGAGAATGATGAACCAGCGGCATCTGATCAAGAAACTGATGAGAAAAAAACACGTAAAAGTGGCACAAAGGCTTACAAGGTATTGTTTGAATTCTGAAACTCATTAACTTGGGTATATTATTCTGTAGTCTTACATTCACTTGAAACATAGAACTGCTTACACCTAAGATAAGTATATTTTATTATTAAGTATAATATTTTAGTAAAAATGTTTTTTTACAAAGACTATTCCCACATTGGTATATATCCTATGTCTTGGGGGACGTTACATCTATACTAATATTATAAAGAGGAAAGATTTGTACCTATTTTTGTATGTTTGTATGTTTGTAATGAATAGGCTCAAAAACTACTGGACCGATTTTAAAAATTCTTTCACCATTCGAAAGCTACATTATCCACGAGTAACATAGGCTATATTTTATTTTGGAAAAAAATAGGGTTCCGTAAGATATTTGGGTTTTTCGGACACAAGGTGTAAAAATCAACCAGAAAAGTTACTTATTTTGTGAAAATTTTCATGCTACGGGCTATATAAGACGCAAACGAGGTTGCGTGGGTCAGCTATGTTTTATATACAATGTGTATTTAGTATCAGCATTGCACCCATGCGAAGCCGGGGCGGGTCGCTAGTATAATATAATTGTGTGATAAGCAATGTTTAGTTCAGTTACCGTAGTAAGAGTTTGTATGATCATCTTTTACAATACTGTGAGTCAGGTGTTAAGTATCCCATAGGTGTGTGGTTGTCGCACAAGCCAACTAAGGAAGCAAACCACTCAGAATAACCTCAGTGCAATAAGAAGGAAGACTTGAAACTAACCCTGTAACCGTGGGAGAGCCACGCTTGTGCCACCGGAGTGATACCACAGCCTCACAGAAATACGTTATGTTTCAAAAAAAACCTTTGTATGAAAAATGTACTAAATATAATGTTGTGACGTCACAGTTTTATACTATACAATTGAGCAATATTTTTCAATGTTTATTTAATTAAAATTTGTAATAGAAATGAAAAGCTGTAATAATTATATTTTCCGAGTGGTTTGTAATATTCCTTTTAAGGAACGAGACATCAATATTTATCTACAATACAGTCAATTACTTGTTCTAGTGTCACATTGTTGCTCACAATAGACTCTGAAAGTATTGAACAGATTTTCAAATTTTTTTTCACTGCTCTGTTGAATGATGTATATGAAACTTCCATAACCCGTCAACCGTACATTATTCTGTAATCTGTTAATTCTTTTATAGGATCCTAATAGAAAGCTAAAAAGAGGTGAAAAGCCGGCTACATCCACTATAGATAGAGTAAAGAAGCTTGCTGAAAGAGAGAAGAAACCAAAGGAACCAAAGCCTGAGAAAGAAAAGATTGAGAAAGTTGAAAAAATACATACACTTGACACTTCCATAGGTAAGATTTAACTCCTTTCTGGTGCTTAAGCTTTAAATATTAAGTTTCCGGTAAATGCATATGTAAACAGTAATAGCATAGGTATAAATTTATTTAATTTATTTATAAACTGAAGTGAATTACTGAAAGAAATGTATTTGAAGAAGAAAAGAAAATTTGAAGACCAGTATATTTTTTAGGCCGCGACTATACACTACCAGTGGGAACTTGAGGCGCCCATAAACACTAAAAAAATCATAAAAAAAATATGACGGTGCCAAGTTCGCCGAATCAGCTAGTCAGTAATATCTATGTTGATATGACTAAATATGTTGATATTACTTCAGATCACATACTGCTTTGTCTGACACGGTATTGGTTAGTACTTCGAGTGATTGCTAAATTGGGAATAGCAATATTTATTGTAAGAAAAACTCAACACTTAACTCGACTCGGGAATATAACCTGAGACCTCTTGATCGGCAATCGCATACACTAACTCTTAGACCAATGAGGCAGTATAAATTAATGCTTAATAATTTTTATGCTTTGTAGAGCGGAAATCCATTAGACAAAGTACAGCAGTTAAGTCTGCAGAAACACAGCAGAGAATCAAGATAAGATCTGAACTAAAAAAGAAGAAGCCGAAAAAGGTAGAAGATAAAATGCCAACACAAGAGGAATTGTTGGAGGAAGCACTTATTACTGAGAAAGAGAATCTAAAAAGCCTAGGTAAGTAAATCTGTGATCTTTTTGGATGTTTAAGTTTTCTGTGTACTAGATAAGTTGATACTCGAAAAGTCTTTTGATTGCCAAGTTTCTAATATATACATATATTCAGCTACAACCCGTCGGAAATATTTGCGAACCTGGCTTAATGACGTCATGCAAACTAGAGACTTAATATTTCACTGAACAGAGAAACAATTAACAAGGAAGAACGTCGTGCGTCGGCGTTTGTGTTGGCAACGGTACCAGATAGGACAAGGCGGGCCGAAGAAGAAACGGCCGCCCATACATCATGACATGTCCTGAGGTCACAGAATACCGGGCGAGATACCTCGGATCACTGAGGTCACTTCCAGAAGTCGTCGGCAACGTGAAGGGTTAGGCTTCTTGGAGGATCTGGAAGTGAAGTCTTCGAGTTTAGGAGACCCAGCCCGCGAGTTTCAAGTTCAAGAAGTCAGAGAACTTTATTGCATATTGCAGTCCAAAGCCAGACATGAGCCTCTCTCATTAACCACAATTGACCGTTCTTTTGTAATAATTATCAATAGTAGGTACAATGTGTAGTTTGTTCCAATGATTGAGCTGAATTATTGCCCTAAACTCAAGATTCGATTCAAACCTATTTTTATTTCCAGAAAGATTTGAACAAATTGAATTGGAGAGAAAAAAGATACGACCTACAAAGAAGACAATCACTGGACCCGTAATAAGGTAATATTCCATTTTAGTATGTATACACATGTATAATCAAACTCACTTGTACTTATTCCACTATTTTTATTAGCAATTTCGCCCTATGGCATTATCAAAGGTATAACATAATCAAATAAAAATAAATGCCATAGTCCGAAACCGTTTAGGATTAAAGTTAATAAAAACAGTGGAATAAGTACAAGTGAGTTTAATTTAAGAATATATTTTAACAGGTTCCATTAAGTGTCGACAATCGAGAGTATAAGTTACATAAGGTAATATTGCCTTTTTTGATACTACCAATCCTAAAGTTATACAAATGCTAGTTTACTAAGAGCTTCAGGACATATGAGCCGGTTGGATGGGACTGATAACATAGCCTCACAGGATATTAGTGTTAGGCAATTTCTTTTTTAACCAACTTAAAAAACAAGAGGAGGTTGTCAATTCTACTGTATTTTTTTATGATTGAACCGGTTTTGTTGATTATTTTTTCTTTTTTGTAAGCTGGTGCTTATCATGTGGTCCCATTTCAATTTGGTCCAGTTCTTGAAGTTAGTTATTTTTAAATTTGTTATTGAGTTTACTGTAGGCTCAACCGTTTATGAAAAACATGTGGCGACTTCCACATAACCTACTACAGCGCTATCTACCGAAGATACACTGAACTACGAAGTAACGCACTGTACCTACAAACTGCACTACACAGAGTAACTACAAATCCTATATCGCGCAATAAATGGTTCTCGCGCCGATTATCATATATACAAATCCCAACATCAACTGTTGGGCAGTAGCCCGCCAGGCATGATCACCTCGCCTGGTCGGAGGATCCTCCCTTTGTGTTGGGTGGAACATGATACCCGTTCCCCCAAAAGCATATTCACATACGCTAGACTATAATAATAATAAATATAAAAACAAATTCCGGGCATCATTCATATATACATACACCATAGCCATACATACCATGTATACCTCAGACTAGCGTTAGTTAAACATATAAATCTTTTATATTTTTACATATTTATCTTGCTATTAATTTAATTGTATCTTTATTAAAGGTATCATTCGTTTGCGGTGCCGTTAATTGAAGAAATATCAACAGTAGACGAGAAAGCCAGTTTAACTCCATTTGGGGATCTTAACTTGAGTGATATTATCAAGAATGAAGAAGGTAATTATGATTTGTATAAATTTAACCACTTGAAGGCGGTTTTGAGGTCCTAGCAGTCGAGAACTAGCTATTCCTTACTGTTTATTTATTTCTGAGGTAATAATTAATATCTTAAATATAATAAAATTTTCTGTCTTCTTTTACAAAAATAGGACAAGTGCTACTTTTTTTATTTTATTTAATAGTGGGCAAACGAGCAGACTCATCACCTGATGGTAAGCGATTACCGCCGCCCATGGACACTCGCAACACTAGAGGCGTCACAAGTGCGTTGCCGACCTTTGGGGGATGAGAAGAGGGATGGGGGAGGGGTTGGGGTATGGGCTTCTGGTATCCTCACTCACTCGGTGAAACACAGTGCAAGCGCTATTTTACACCGCTTTTCTATGAGGCCGTGGTATCACTCCGGTCGAGCCGGTCCATTCTCGCCGAAGCGTGGCTCTCCCACGAACTTCACAAAAGTTTTGATCTAGTATGCATGCCCATTACAGGTACACACAACATTTATTATATGAGATAACACCTAAGCACACAGTATTAGGAGTAAAGTAATAGTTACAAAATATTAAAGGAACCTAATGCTACTCAACTGTAAATTACAATTACAATACTCTAATTAATATAATTTCTTGTGGCGACTTCCACATACAACACAACAGTAACCTAATTCAGCGCCATCTACCGAAGATACACTGAACTACGAAGTAACGCACTACACGGAGTAACTACCAATCTCGCGCAATAGAAGTTCTCGCGCCGATTATCATATGTACAACATCCCAACATCAACTGTTGGGCAGTGGCCCGCCAGGCATGATCACCTCGCCTGGTCGGAGGATCCTCCCTTTGTGTTGGTTGAAACTTGATAACCGTTCCCCCGCACTATTAAAAGAAGAAATAAAAGATGAATAATAAAAAAAAGTAGTAAAATGGAATAAAATATTAAACTTGGTCAAAATTAATAGTATTCTCAGTTATAGAGCGTCTAAATGTATCTAGAGAGACATGGATGTCTATGTCTTTCAGTGAGCAGATGCTGTTATATTCTCTGCAAATTCGCGTCAGGAGTGAATTCAGACCTAGATAAGATTTGCATGCGGGTATGTAAAATTTTCTGGTGATGGCAAATCTCGTCGGGTTTGTAGTCAGCGTTAATGACATCATCATCATCATCAGCCTATCGCAGTCCACTGCTGGACATAGGCCTCTCCAATTGCACGCCACTTAGTTCGATCTTCGGCTTCTCGCATCCAGCTCCTGGCAGCCGTCTTGCGCAAATCATCACTCCACCTGGCCTGTGGACGTCCTACACTACGTTTGCCGAGACGCGGTCTCCACTCAAGAACCCGTTTACCCCAACGGTTATCGGTTCTGCGGCAAATATGGCCAGCCCACTGCCACTTCAGCTTGCTAATCCTGTGGGCTATGTCATACGAGTACAATATTCTCATGTCGTATACGATATTGAGTTTAATTTACATGTAATGTGTAGGTCTACTTTGGTATTTTATCTTAACCAGTATTAATTGCCAGTATAAAAATATTTGCAGCTTTGTTTACACCAACCGAATTAGAGTTGCCAGAACTGAAAAATGAGATGATCGATCAGACGATGGACAAATTGGAGTCTGAAATGAAAATGGATGTTGACGTCATCGGACCTGATGAGGAAGTTAATATTGAAGATGTGACAGCGTAAGATTTAATTTTCAGATTTATAATTTAATATAAAATGTATTTAAACTTGTTTTTAGGACTTAAGTAAAGAAATGAATATTAATTCAATTGCTTTTATTTATGCACAAAACACATTAACACACGAGTGAATAACTTTAAGAGCGGCAATATTTCTTTAGGTGAATGAACAACAGAACTATGACAGTTTTCTACACATTCAAATAAAGCCACAATATTATTGAGTTCACAATAAGACTCTAGGACATATCAGAAGTTAATCATATTTGAAATAATGAATCATAAAATTAAGTAATGGTTGCTAGAAAATTAACGATTATTTATGTGAGAACGGCTACATACAACTATATGTCCATTATCAATCCTAACATAGTTAACTATCAATCCTTAATTTTTGAAACGTCTGAATAGATTGTGATGAGACTTTTAATTGCATATAGCTGATGATATAAGGAGTAACTTAGGCTATATTTTTAGACTAGCTTCGCCCCACGGCTATACCTGCGTTTGTTAGTAAAGGTGTAACAACAATCGCGGGTAGCACCGCGGGATACAATTAGTTAAATAAATTTAGTACATCGTCAAAGTCATTATTAATTTATTCAAGAAGTTACAGACAGTGAAGATTATAAAACATATTTTCTTCTGACAATTTCAGTAAAGAAGAGAAATCCAGTAAAAAACTGGATCAAAATGTGAGATTTCATGAACGTACACTTCTATCATTCGAGAATGATATAAAAGATGAAGCGTTCAATGCCTGCTTCCCGAAGTCACAACCGAAGAAGCGCAGACAAATGTTGTGTGCTGTTACAAAGTAAGTTATATGATTACATACATTACGCTACGCTACAGCCACTGCTGGACATATAGCGGACACAATAGGCATGATGACTTACTTTGACAATCTGTTTTATGATGTTTGGCAGTATCTCCTATTGCCACAAAACTATCATATTTCTACAAAAAAAAGTTTAAAATTCACGCCAAAACGCTCGGTGGTGTCATGGCGTCTGCTTGTGACGTCTCATCGTAGAAATGACGTCACCGTTTGTCAACCAGTGTCAATTACAGCACTTTAAACAATAAAGTGATTGACCATTATATCCAAACAAAATGACATTTACATAAGCGTGACGTAACTCGCTCTGATTGGTGTTCAACGTAACATGGCGGATTGGTATATTTTGTAGTTCTATATTTGTTAATTAACTATTAATCTCGCTCTAAATATGTAAATAAATACGATTTTAAATTCTATGAACCCCATTTCATCAGATAAATACTTACATAATTTTAGTGGTTCTTGGTTACTGTCGTAATGCCTATTCTGTTAGTCTCATTGTATGGAAATCGATCAAATCAAGTTACATCAATTATGTCTAAGGAGTTCCGTCGTCGTTAAAAGCCTATTTAATTCCCATCTTATTACAAATTCTAGAGCTATCGCTGCTCTCTCTCTTTTATAATATCTCTTTTGCTGAAATCATAATTCATCACCATCATCATCAAAAGCCTTTAACTGTCCTCTGCTGGACATATGCCTCTTCTTAGAAAGATGTTTTGGTCTCTTACCATGCTGACCAGATTGGTTGGTATAGAATTTGTTTCTAGTTGTCCTTCTCTTTGTAGTTATGTTGTCCTGCGTCATTTGTTCCCTCATTCACCTCTTAGGATACTCATGGGATGAATAGAGGTGGTGATACTCCATCATCATTACCAACAATAACAAATACAGTCGACTCTCGTTAATTCAAACCTGCGATAATTCGAACCTCTCTATAATTCAAAGTTATCACGAGTTCCCTACAAAATCTCTTTATATTTCGAACTAAATCAATACATTTTTGTGCACTTGGTAATTCGAACGAAAAAATCATTGCTATATAACAAAACGACGCGTTAATTCGAACTCATAGACGTCTAACACTCGACAATTCAAAGTTGCAGAAAGAGGCGGAAAGATTGTAAGTACATTTTGCGACAAGTTCAAACTTGTAACGTACACGAGTCTTCGTTTTTGTTATGATTAATTTGACTATAACAGAGTTCTTTCGAAAGATTAATTAATTCACATTATGAATACATAGGTATGTATGTACCTACACGAATGTACCTCTAAACTTTTGACATTTTTATAGAATAGCAGTTAAAAATAATAATTGATCAACACTTAATAATTTATTTTCTCTCACAAATTTCGAACCATTTGATATTTCAAACACTCGATAATTCGTAATATTTTAAGAGTCCCTCAAGTTTCGAATTAACGAGAGTCGACTGTACAAGAAAAGCGACTTCAAGAATTGGACCAAATTGAAATAGAACCACGCGGGAAGCACCAGCTTTCATATAAGAAAAATAATAATCAAAATCGGTTTATCCAGGCCGAAGTTCTGAGGTAACAGACATAAAAAAAAGCAGTCGAATTGCGAACCTTTTTTTTTGAAGTCGGTTAACAACAACTATGTGTGATTAATGCAAATTAACAATTTAACCCTGTTAAACAAATCTAACGTTCTGATAACCTTTATCAATATTAGTTATAACTGTACATACATAAAACATAGCTGTCTGATTGGAACTTCAATTATTTTTATCACACATTTATAATCCATGACGAGAATGAAAACAATATTAATTATATTCGTATGACTAATCACACACTGATGTAAACAGGTTATTTTAAGTTTTTTTTATGTGTTTTCCCATTTCGGGCCTTCGCCAATGATGAACTCCCATTTTTGAAGAGATAAATTCTTTTGGGAGGATAAACCGCTTCGTTACGTAACGCGTAACGGCACTAGTCTGTCTGGCTTCCCTTTCTCTCACGCATACGGCAGCGGTAGGCAGGCTCCTCCTCTCTCACTCTAACCCACAGCGCTAGCCGTAAATAATTTGACTTAGATTAGTTTAAGTTATCACTTCTGTCGGGCGTCCCGAGACCCACACTATTATCTTTTTTTTACATTTTTAACCGACTTCAAAAAGGAGGAGATTCTCAATTTGACTGTTTTTTATGTTTGTTACCTCAGAGCTTTCGACTGAGTGAACCGATTTTGATGATTCCGTTTTTATTTGAAGGTAGTGGCTTCTCGTGTGGTACTATTTCAATATGGTTCAGTTCTTGAAGTGGGTTATTTTTTCTTAAAAAAAATATTTTGTGCAAATTTAACTGTTGTACGTAATTTCCTGCGAAAATTAATCTATTTTCTAATCTAAATCTATCTATTATGTAGTTTATTAGCAGAAGAGAGAGGTGTGTCAAGACCGTAGTAAGTGGAGATCAATGGTCTCTGCCTACCCCTCTGGGCAAAAGGCGTGACTGTATGTATGTAATTAATCTGTTTTGTTAATATTGCAGGAGGCCAGCTCGCTACATAGATCCAATAACAAAATTGCCGTACCGTAGCGTGGATGCATTTCGGATCATTCGCGAGGCGTACTACCAACAACTCGAGGCACGAGGCGATCGGAACCAACCCCAACTCGCGGCCTGGTTACGCTGGCGCAAGGCAGACAACGCCTCTACCTACGTACAGATACACATCAAGTAGCTGCCTCATCATTAGCCTTCATTACTGGACATACTTGACTGCCTCCGTGGCGCAGTGGTAGCGTGTACGACTGCTGTTGGGTTCGATTCCCAGGTCGGACCAAATGTTTGTACGATCTGCAAATATTTGTTTCGGAGTTGGGTGTTTTCTATGTGTAATATGTATTACAAAAAAAGTATACATACGTATATTTATATCAGTTGTCTAGTACCAATACTACATGATCTGCTTAGTTTGGGATTAGACGACGTTTTTTTTTTTTTTAAAAAGACAACTCCCACATTAGGAATAAACATCCTGTGTCGTGGGGGACTTTACAAACATATATGAAACGGACACAAAGAACATCCAGACTCGGGACAATAAGTCGTGGATCACACAAAGTGTTGTACCGCGTGGGATTTGAATCCAAGACACTTGGCGCAGTAGCAAGCGGCATGGCGACCGCTGAAACCACTCGGCCAACCGTGCAGTCTTCAACGTTGTGTGTTAGATGTCTGCCTCACCTTAAAAAGAAGGTTTCCTCACCTGCCTCATACCTAATCGTCTTGATCAAGCAGGGCTCATGGTAATAATAACCTCAACTTACACCCAGCTGTTTGATCCCAAACTTGGCAGAGCCTGTGCTTCGGTAACCACCATACTTCTAAATACATATTATAGGTAAATTACACCCAGACATAAAACAACTCATCACACAAACATTGGGTCTAGATGGGAGTCAAACCCACGACCTCTTAGCAGTCAGGCTAAAAAACCACTGCGCTAAAATTCCAGTATATAGTCGCACATGATGTGTATAGTCGCATGTTTATCCGCCGTCGCACGTACGGTAAGCCGCCACAAAATCAAGGGGCTGGCGTGTGTCGTACACCCACAAGCAAGTATGATTTGTCAGTTGACGGCGTTGTATGAATCAATATATTCGTACTTCACTACCAAAACCACATTTGCGTGCGGGTGCACCGACACTATCTAAACTAATGGACTATGAATGTGATATTTTAGTTACCATCCAATAATTTTTCACGAAATCGCAGCCTCTTGATTGCAGAAATGGGAACGAAAAAAATTACTTAAGTAAATTTGGAGGCCGTTCCCTTAGCCAAGGTGCATTTTTTGCGTCGATTTTTTTTCTTTTTCTGTATCATTGGCTAAAATTTTGTTTGAATATGTGACTTAACGTCGAGATGACGCCATTTTCTTACATTTGCTAGTTTTCTATTACAGTTTGCGTTTGTAGAATGCCGACTTGGCTAGGGGTATGGATTCGAATATGGATACATATATCCACCATGTGTTTCTATAATTAAACATAGGTAAATCGTTCAGATCCTCGAAATGATTCAGAAAAAAACTATTACTCATTAGAATTATTTAGTTTAATATCTGTCTGTCTTAAGTGATAAAATGAATATTTTGTTTATTGTTTTGTTACATTTATGTCTTTCTAGATTCTTTATTTTAAATTGTGGCTAAATATATTTTTCATAAATTCAATACACACAGTTCACAGTGACACACAAATGTACTGTGCATAGATGGGTCTAATATCAACAAAGGCAGTCAGGCTTGAGGGAAGGCTGTGCAATTTATTTCTTTGCCGCAAGTGTAGAAGAAGTGTGTTATGAATTACGAATAGAAAATATTAAGTGTAATTGTAAATAAATACAGAAGCGAGATATTGTTGCATTTATTTCAATTCCCTATTTGTCACAATATGTATATTATATAGGTATATATTATATATATATTTATATATTTCGGACATCTAACTCACAGCGCCATCTAGTCCGAAGCTACGCAGACTACTAGACAATTGATATAAATACAAATATACGTTTTTTATTGTAAATACATACATATTATACATAGAAAACACCTAAACTCCGTAACAAATATTTGCAGATCATACAAACATTTGGTCCGACCCGGGAATCGAACCCGAGATCTCAAGCACAATGTCATCGAGGCAGTCAAATACAATAAATGATAGGCGAAGTCAATATACATAGTCAATTTATTAAAGGTAAAATAAATAATTACAATAGTCTTAAAACTTAAGAATTAGATTCAATAACTGTACAAAATTGTACAAAAGTAATATGACAAGAAAATAAAATGTGTCTTCATTCTAGTAATAATTTGCTTAATTCACTTACCTACTAAATTTAGCTCATTATAGTTCCAAATTACTAAAAATATATTAGGTATTTTATATAACAGGTTACGTGGCGTCTAAATCATTCGTTGATATATAAATAGGTAGTAATTCTACCGACACATTAACAACTAAAAAAATACTTTATCAGCTAGCTTTAACTTCCAATGTCTTATTCGATAAATATATAAGTAATTTCTGTTAGTCCCAAAGGCTAGAACAGATTGAGTATTAACTAACTTAAGGTACTAGCAAATACTGGAATCACTAAAATTATATCCATTTTAATTTACTAAATTTGTGGATAGCATGTCGAAACCATTTTAGAATACAAAAGGGTACTTGACTTCGAAATGATTTGGATCTTAAACTTTTTTTCGTCGAATAATATGTTTCACAATGGACAAAACAAATAACATTCCACGACTTAATTTCTGTAAAATATAAGTATTTGCTAGTTTGGTTTTAGATTCCGTTTTGCTGTTAAACTATTTCCCTATGTCGTAATGTCTTTTTCAATAGTAAATAAAACACAGTATTACTTATTTGTAATTCACAAAGAAAAATAAAGTCTAGAGGTTTGCTGTAAAACTAGGATTTAATCTTAAATCGGGTACACTATTCCTCCTCGGTTTATTCTCCTTCAATTCTTTTAACGAGATCAAACCCGAAGCTTTCACGTCTACCCTCGAATGATACCTCGATGGGTCAGTCGTTGGTAAATACGGGTACTCTTTCAAATAAGTCTGTGCATTCTTCATTGTGTGTTCAGTATCAAAGTCTGAAAATTGCGAGTCTGATATTTCAAACGTGTTGATTGTTGTGTCAGCGATATTTTCCATCGATCTGAACGCTTCCAGAACTGCTTTCTTATGAGGTATACCTCGCAAACTACCTTGTCGACTCAGCTTACCTTCGGTTACGTCTGTAAACAAGTCATCCACGTTGAATTTCTCTGAAATCTTTACCAATTTCGTGTTTGACCTCTCTTCACTTGCACATCTTACCTGATTTTCCTTCAGTTGACTCCATCCTTTTGCTATTTCGGATGACGGCAGTGAATGAGATTTGATATTTTTCTTTACTCTTTTCTGAGGCCGTTCATTTGTTTGTTCGTCTTCGAGAGATTCTGTTGACTGTTTACGTAGTAGTAATTCGCATTCGTTAAATTTTCTCGGCTTGCTAACATCCGTTAGCTCTTCCAAGGACTGGAAAAATTTCTTTGCTAATTTGAATCGGTTTTTGTATTCTATGTGCTCTACTTTTTTTTCGGGAGTAGATTCACTAGACAGCTTATCTGGACTGCTTTCAATGATTTCTAGTTCAATATCAGAGAGGCTTAAATATGTTGTTTCTTTATTATCGTTTGTTATCATTTCAATGTCATAGGAATCAGATGTTTTGGTATCTAAGCTAAGATTACTAACTGTTTCTGAAGTTTTACTTTTCCATAGATTTGTTGGGGTTCTTCGAGGTGTTGTACATTTTGATTCATTATTTGATACACTTGCTTGCTCGGATGAGAAAGTGTACATAGATACAGCATCTGTAAACATGTTTAAATTATTAGTGTCTATATGTATCTAATTACCTAAAAAATATTTATGATTATTTCATACTTACTTGAAGTTATGCTATTGGATTGCGTCTTCTGTGAATCTGTGGAACTTGCCCTGAACACCCGTTTTGATGGTTTTGGCCTTTCAGAAGTTTTGGAGACACTTTCATAAAGTGATATAAAGCTTTTCACATTTATCTTAGGTAGTTCATCACATGATTTGTATTTATCTAAAACATCTATGTCAGTTGCAACCTTATTGAAAATGTCCATTTCTGATTTACTAAATGACTTTTTTCGCAGACTATCAACCTTTGGCATTGAATACTGGACACTTGAAGTTTCATCTTTGTTTATTCTTTTAACATATTCATTTTGAATCTGTCTGTTAAGTTGCTGGATTGGTTTTTCGCATACCGTTTCATCTAAGGTCTTATGATATGCACTTTGCATCATTCTTGACCTCTTTGTTTTTAAATCAGTGACTTCAGTAACATTTGTATTGATTGCTTCTGTTTTTCTATCATTTACCTCTGGATATTTGATTAGTAAATCTTTTCTTCCATTTTTACATGCTTCGGTATCCTCAACACTCTGACTATAGTCCAATAAAGTCCTTTTTTGCTCTCCCTCCCTTCTTTGTGATATATTTTGTAATGATTGACACTTTTTTCTAGACCACGGTAATTCTTCAGTATTGGATATGTTGTGGAACAAAGATATTCGGCTAGATACTAAACCACTCTCATGACACATTGAGACATCCGTTGTTGAAGAATTCATCTCGGTCGGTTTACCCAAAAATGTATCAATTTTACTCATTATTTGCTTTCTGGATGTACCGAAAAATCTCTTAGGACTAGTTTCAAAAGCTTTAAAGATTTCTTCTGGTAGTTCTTGTTTAGATGATACTTGATCGTTATTAGCTAGTTCTTTATTATGTTCATTAAAATCTTTACTGTCATGGATCTTTACTTTGACTACTGCTTGAATTTCTTTATGATTGGTCTTTGAAACCTGGGATGGCACATTCTTTTTAGGAGATCTTGTTTTGACAGCTTCAGCTTCAATCTGAATCTGATCACTTTCTAATTTTTCATCCCAAAATTTCTTCCACTTTTTCACTATTTTTATGTCATTATTTTTCTCAGTATTATTTTGACTGTCATCAAGTTCTTGTGTTTTGTATGGCGGTGACTTATCAATATCTTGATTGACATCTTTTACTTGGCTATAGTCACCAGTATTTAGGAAATTTTTAATCATTTGCTTGCCCTTTCGCTTACTTAGTGAATCGTGTTTTAACTGTTTACAAGAATTACGCCGTTTCTTGGGAATTATTGTAGATGCTTGTGATTTAGCTTCAATTTCCCTGATCCTCTCGTCCCAATATTTCTTCTTTTCAAGAACTATGTTACTGAAGTGGGTTTCTCCAAATTGCGTTTCGATTTTATTTTCGTTTTCGTACTTCAAATGGTCATGTTCGCTGTGAAGGGTTTGACTTACTGAAACAGATTCAGTAGCATTTGACTGAACCTCAGAAATCGTTCCTTCTAATTCTCCATCGTGTCTTTTCACATCTGATATTTCAGATGCAGAATTGACACTCGTGTCTTTCGTTTGTGTTATATATTCAACTTCCATACTGTGAAGTGTATTATCTTCATCAGCAACAGGAGAATTTCTTGTCTCTGAATTAGGAAAGTATTCTTGATATATATCATTTAGTTCAGCAAATGCTACTGAAACAGTATCAGTTTCACTTGGTTTTATTGTTATTTCAGATTTTGATACGTCCTTAGTTCCTGATGAAATGCTTCGATCGCTTTCTTCAATGATGGGCGTAAATGTTGGTCGCTTTATTTCCCACTTAAATTGTCTCACGTCTTCCTGTGCTTTAGTTGCATCACATTTTAAATCATTGCATGTTTGCCAAATTTCTCTTTCAGCTGGACCCATATTTGATATGTCCTCCTGTTTTAACCCTATAATATCGTCGTTGGTCGATTTCTGTTTGGCAAAAGTCTCATATAGGTTTGTATTTTCGTTATTATTATTATCTGGAGAACTATTGGCATCATCAATACTTACATATGCTGAATCCCATATATCTCTCCTCGGCGTTACATTTCTGTCGGAATCACTTTGATCAGGTTCGAATTGACTGTCGCTTGTAGTTGATGCATTCGAATTGTCTGTAGTTTCAGATAAACTTAATTCTAAACTATGAAACGTAGATGAAATTGCGGAATTGCTCTTATCTGTTGGCGTGTTTTGGTTATTTTGCGAAGGAGTCAAATATTCGATCTTAGAATATCTTTTGTTGCTTTCGCGACTTGGATTTTCATTATCTGACTCCTGAATTATTAAAGATTTCATTTCTGGCTGTGGAGAAGCAGCTCTTATTATCGGCGGTAAAGACACGGGTGCACCTATGATGAAATCAGCCGTAGGTGCATGATCAAAATGTCTACTTTCGAATTGGTGCATAAAAAAGGGATTAACAAATTCATTGCCGAGTTCTTCTTCAGGAATTAATTCAGCCTTTGGATCTACAAAAATGGATTCGTCACGATTTACTTTTTCGCCATTAATTATTTTGTAAACTGGTGTCTTTGGCCTTTCAAAATCTAACATAGGCTCTATGAATGGATTGTTACTACTTGTTACTACTGGTAATGGTGATGTAGCCTTAACTGGTGACGGTGTTACGTTAGGATCTATTATGATTGTAATTGAACTGTCTCGGGTTTCTTCGTTTTGGGAATTATTAGTTTCATATTCGGAAGCTACAAATGTACCAAAATTGTTTGCTGCAACATAATTTTCTTCAAACATTTCATTTAAAAATGGGTTGTTAGCAGTTACTGGTGGCACGCTCCCGTCAACAATATTGTCATCAAGTTGTTCAGGCGAAGAATTTTTCATGTCTAAGCTATCTGGTGTATTAATTCTACTCATTTCCATGGGAATGTCTATTAAAATATTGCCATCATCACTCGTATTCTCTACCATATCGTCGTAACAAGATTTGGATATTTCTGCTTTCAGAGAAACTGATAAGCTTTGCGGCACAATAATTTTTTCCCTGTTCTCGGGCATGACGTATGGGCTAACGTTTGTTTCCGTCAAAGTTGAATTAACAATATCGGGAATACCTTGTTGATTTCTTGTAAAAGTGACAGTGTCCATTCCTTCATTTTTTAAATTCACTTGTTTTTCTCTAATGAGGTTGTTGAATACTTTACATACTTTTCCCATGATTAGGATTTTATAAGTGGCTTTTTTAAATCTTTGTTGTTTTTCTGATTTTTCGTATTCAGTATTTTCAATTATATCACTGGGTTTGCTGTTGAAATTTTGTGTTCCTTTACCTTTATCGATCATCATTAGATGATTAGCTTCGTCATCACTAATCTTCTCTAAAGTTCCGTTTTCGCTTAGTAACATTTTCTCCGTGACGAAATCGACAATTCTAAGTACTACTTTCCTATCTGTATGAACATCAACAATATCAATTTCTTCGCCGTCTTCTAAACAAAAACTGTCTTTTTCCAAAATGTTGATTATATCATTTGAAGCTGTTACAGAAAACGGGGAACCCACTATACTGTGTCCTCTACTTGTAATCGACACTAGATACTTTCCCTCAAGTTTTACCGTATAACTTATTTTTACGTGATCTGATTTCTTATCAACGTCTATTTCAATATCATACTGTGATTTAGGTATGTAGTATGTTTTATTCATATCATTCTTTCCATAACTTCGCAAATAAGTCGCACCTTGTGTTATTGGTAAAACGTTTTCTGTATAACTTTGTTTTGATTGTAAACCTAGGAGTTTATGGCGGATCAACTGTGCTTTACCAAATATTGGTGGCAATACTGCCATACCATACGTATCCTTCGGTCCTCTGATTAGTATGGTAACATCTCCAGGGTCTAAACATTGTTGTGAAGTTGGATAAATCTTAAAATGTGCTTTATTATTTAATTGAACTGCTGACAGTCCGGAGCCCTTAGCAGCGTAATCAAGAACGAATTGATTGGTTTCTGGGGAGTTTATTTGTGAGACTGGTTTAGAAACGGGAGGCGTTATCTTCGATAGAGTTTGTCGAATTCGATCCAAATACGTAGCAAGTTTCCATTCTTGGTGTCTGCTTAACGAGTCATTTGACTCCAGCTCTTGACGGGAGAAGACCTGAAATCAAAATTAAAGTTATTTAAGAGTTAAGTTGGACAACATTTTTCAACAAATTGCTAGGTTTATTAATTCGAGAATATAAATGTAGTGATAAATGGATATAACATAGATATATTTATAAATAAATTCTATATTTTATTTTTAAGTATTAATTAAGGATTAGTTTTAATTGTAGTTATTCGGTCTCTTAGTTAGTTTTAGTGTAAAAAATATATTTTGGTTCTGCGTCGAGCAATCCTTTGAGGTTTATAAAATCTAGACTTTATATCTAATACTAGGCATACTTGTGAGTGTTCTTAGACCACAATAATAACTTACTATCATGCGTAAATAATAAATCCTCTACGGATAAAATGGCAATTAATAACACTTCAATGATAGCTATACACGGTAAGTTAGTATTGTGCTACGATTCATATTGATATGAGTGGATTTTACCACGGTTGTGTAGTGGTTTATTTATGAAAGTGATGGAAAAAATACAATGATTAAACAAAAAAACTTTTATTTATTTTATGAAAGCGATAAGATGTACAAATACAAATGGTATAACAGTATGATAATGAAATACGTAGGTATGTATTACATGTAGATACGACAAAGAAGAAATAAATGAACATTGTACGAAATTTGAAGATGCATGTTGTGTCGTGAAGGAGTTCTGAGTCAAGAGTGGTGGTGGCATTCATTGGGAACTATAAATATGCCTGGTGATTAATGGCTACATATATTTATACATATAAATAAATGTGATAGAGTTCCCACGATATAAATGTTTACGATAAATGAAGTGGACTACTGACTGGTTCTACACCAAGGTAGTGGTCAGCGATGGTCTGGGCGTGCTTGAGGGAGAGCCTGGTGGGGGGGTGGCCGGCGCAGGCGCCTGGCAGCGCGGCGTCGAGCGCGCCGCATAGCACCCAGCCGTGCCGCCACACCGTGTCCAGGTGTTCCACTCTCACGGGGCCTGTCTCCGCCAGCCATTGCAACACCGCTTGCTTCTGTTCCTCGCTCGAGAATACGACTGCAATTTTTAAAAGTGACGTCAGCAATACAGCTGTTTTTTTATTCTTTTTCGTAACACTTCAAAATGATTTAGAGTATGACCTGACTGAGATATCTGTTTTGATGATTACCAAGCAAAATATTTTTAATTTCTATTTGGCCCAACTTTAGTATCTCTGTCTTAAAATTCTATATTAAATCTAAACTTACCTAATTCATTGGATTAATTGATTTAATTCAATATATTATGTTTAACTTTTGAACTGTTAAAATTTCGTTATTTTATATTATATTGGAAAAGATTTGATGTGTAAGTTTGGGTAGTTATTAATTAATAGTTTTTAAACACCACCAATTACCACTCTGACTTCACTAAAAAGCGAAGAAAAGACCTTTAAACGAGCAAACGGATATATTAGCCCAGAACAGAGACGTGGTCACTCACAATGGGCCTTATAAGAGCCTTCTTATAAGGCCCATTGTGCACGCAAAACCAAATTTTGCTTATATTAAGCTCTAATAAAGTTTAGAGACAGCGTAGTCATGCATATTATGGAGAATATAGCTAACTTTGGCATCTTAGAGAAAAAAGTATTAGGACAATTTAAGTAGACCTCATCTACAATTTTGTCTAAGCTACCTATATCGTGAAACTAACCGATTAGTCAAAAAATCCGTTTATGCGACCTTTGATCTATAATAAAAAAAATGCACACATGGGATCAATAGGGACTTTTCAGGATTTCATTAGAGCGCCTTCATCCTTTACGTGCTTGCAAATTTCAAGTTGCGGAGAATTAATGCAACTACAGCCGGCCTGAATTTTACAATTGTGTTTTAATAATACCTAGATGCTATAACACTATGTATATTGCCATGGTGGCTGAAAATAGCCACAATGTCTATTAATTGCCTGTGTTGTCAGCTGTCTGTGCCGTCGCTTTTTGTTCACTTAATCCTCAGAAGTGGAACTACAGAAGCCAAAACTCGCCTTACGTTGTTTTCAGGATATAATTTATCATCAAAGAAGAGGTGTTGGACTGTGATGAAGTCATTTAAAGCTGGATTTCAATTGTGATTACATGGATTACAATACGGCTGATTTATAACAGTCATTGGCACTCGGTAGAGGTAGTGAGTGTTAAATCGAATAAAATAAGAGTTTGTTAAAGTATAGGCAGCATTAGTATACCTAAACTCGTACAGTTTACGGAGATTTAGATGCATACATATTTGAAGTGACGGATAAAAGCCAGGGTGGAATGAAACACAGGAAGAGTTCGAAAGCTTTCTTGCCCAAAATTTGAGTTCAGTAAAGTCATGGTTTTTCATTTACTTATTGAATTAGAAACTAACTGAAATATGTAGACGTCTATCTAAGTAGATACGATCCCTCCGGTTACATTGGAAACTGAGATTCGCAGCCAAAGGAAAAAAAGTACGCAACTGGTTGCGAATCTTAGTTTCCGATATGGCTGGAGGAGAAAAGTATATACTATACTATAGCGGTTTACAATAAAGATGTATGAATAAATATATAAATAAATGTTAAAAAGAATGTTAACACTTCAAAGCTCCAGAATAGGTGAATTAAATAAGATAAAAAATGTTTTGACGAAATAGTAGAGAAACAAATACTGAATTATTTCGTAGCTGCTAATAAAAATACATGATATAGAAAAGGGTTTTGGCGAACAATGTTACTAATTACGCCATTAAGTGATCCTGCCACAGTTATTTATAGCAAAATATTTGTGTTATTGTTGTACGTAACGAACGTAATTTTTTATTTTATTTTATTTCGGACATCTTACACACAACGCCATCTAGTCCCAAGCTAAGCAGAACTTGTGTTATGTGTACTAGACAACTGATATAAATATCTACGTATATACTTTTTTTTGTAAATACATACCAACTATTCATAGAAAACACCCGAACTCCGAAACAAATATTTGTAGATTATACAAACATTTGGTTCGACCCCGGAATCGAACCCGAGACCTGAAGAACAACAGTCCATTCGCTACCAATGCGCTACAGAGGCAGTCAAATTCACAGCTCAACATAATAAACAAACAAGTAATATGACGAAATGATTACATACCCGGAGGAAAAACGACACAGCCACCCAATCCTTTCATTAATAACAACAATTGAGATAATATCCCAATAAAGCACAACTTTCCACCACGTAAGGCGCAATACTGAATGAATTCGTTACATTTTGATACGCGAAAGTTCGGCTTTTGACACTCACGTAGAGCGACTACAAAAATTGGTCGTTAAGTAAGTGAAATTAACTTTGAAACAATTTTAAGCATGTGAGATAAACATCGTGGCAAAGGTTGACTGTTGCGCTTGTGAAGTTGTGGTAAAAGTTTATAAGACAAGGTGCACACTAAACAAGTCAAGTTATTTTAATGAAGTCGGATAAGTTAGTAGAGAAAAATTGCGATGTTTGAGCTTAAACTCGGTTCCGAATGGAGATAGATAAGGTAGAATACTTGTTTTATTTAAAGGCTTTGTGTGTAAGAGGTGCAGCATTTTGATAAAGTTGCTTGTTGTATGATCAACAATTGATTGATTCAAAAAGGCAAATTCCGAACTATTAATATTAAACAAAACTTTTTGAAGAAAATTAACATGCATTAAACAGCAGTTTCATTTATGGCTTTATGACGTTTCTTTCGTTTTGACGAAAGAAATTTATCTCTATTTTAAAATATATTTACTAGTCAAAGAAAAACAAAAAACTTTTTGGTTGTACCTGCAACTTACAAAATAACCGATACTTAGTTCAACAAAAAACAAGTAAATATATTTAAAACTGAGATGAGATATATCGAAAAATGGACTGTAAAAAGATGAGATTAAATCCAACAACAAATTTTAGTGAATTTTAGTATAGATACTGATGACAACAAAGAATGACCAATGGCTAAAATTGCTTCTGTCAATGCTAGTTAGCATTTGTTTGACGTTACTAAAAGACTAAAAATATGCAAAACACCAACTAATAGTTAAACTAAATTGACGATAAGAATTCAGTGTTTCAGTAGATATAAATGTTAGTAATAAAAAAAAATGTACCTACCTACCAATATAAATTCCAAAAATGTTTGTGCATAGACGTTTATGACAAAAAAAACAAACTAGAATCAATCTGATCAGAACTTGAGCTAATACAAATAAATTCGCTATTTGTATCTCACCTTATCGTTTAAAACTATTTTAGGCGGATTAAGAATAAACTAGTGGTCGTTCAGTGGTTGAAATTCGACCATAATTATTCTTTTAGCCTTCTGTAGTCCTCCTCCATTTAAAATTTAACTTTAAAACTAATTCTATACTTCTCCATTCACATAATTTTCGTAAAAACAAAACAAACGTTTTTGTGCAGATCATTCCAATAAATCCAAAAAGGTTATAAAAAATATTTCGTAAGTGTATTCTCAACGTAAATTTCACTTTTATTAGATTTGGGGTCGTTATAACGTTCGCACTAATTTATAACAATATATATACTCTTGCTTGTTGGTTTTGGGGAAATTACGGCGTTTGTTTATTTGGGAGAATTCTCACCGACTCTTTGAAATAATAAAACAATAGATTATTAAATGTCAAAGTCGTGCACTTGGTGTTCGTAAGGAAAAGTAGTTATACATTTCAAACAACGTTTTTCGTTCCTATTTCGCTAAAAGTAGGCGAAAAACATTCCCATGGGACGCTTAGAAATAACGACTTTCACATAATATGTATGCTATTACGTAAGTTAGTGTGGTGATATATGTTTATATTTAGTTTGTGGTTGAATAGCTTTATGATTTTTAACATGTATCGTAAATTCATACAAAATTACCCTCCTACATTAATTTAGAGGGTACTTTATTCAACTGAAAAACACCTATGCGCAAAACAACACATTTCTGTTTGACGCATAGTAGCGTATTCATTTTGAGTTCTGTTAGCTCTTTTATTTTGAGTTATTCATAACCTACTCAATTATGCAAAATAAATTTCGTAGGTATAAATCGTTAAAAAGGGGAAATGTTGAATAGAACAATTAATAAACCACAATAGTCGTGTTTGTGGGTTATTTCGCTTTTAATACACCTGAACAAGCAATAAAACGACCGCAGTAGAAAATTTAAACCGTTGGAGAAACTTTTCCCTTTATACGACACGTAAATTAAGATTAATTACAGCTCTAACTAATATTCTGCCGACGTAAGGGATTTGTAGGAGAGTCATCTTCCTTTATGAGAAATATGTCTTTACTATCAACTAGAATGGTACCTCGACCTCACATAAAAATGTTAAGGTGACTGTAATTGTATGCGCTCACGAAATATAAATATAAATGTCTACACTGGTAGGGACACCCAAGCGGAAATCTTTATTTAATACTAGATGAACCGGAGAACTTCGTAGCACCTACATACATTTTAAAAATGTTTGACAACCAAGTGTCAATTGGACAAGAGATGTCAATTGTTTCACAGCTAGGAAGAATTTGTATTGGGAAATTAAATTGATGTTTTTGGTATTTTACGTAAATTATTATTTATGTTTCTCGCCGTTTAAACCTTCTCTTTACTTCCTTAAATATCTCCAGATCAAAATTAGCCAAATCGATCCAGCCGTTCTCGAGTTTTAGCGAGACAAACGAACAGCAATTCATTTTTATGCATATAACTTGCAATTATCTTAAAAAGAATGCCACTTGTATTCGAAAAGTCAAACATAAGAAACTTGTTATAGAATTAGCCCATATTTACAAACAGTTTAGATTCAATTTACTGCATAATAGTTTATTTAAAACATGTAGTATAATTTACAATTACATATATACATAACATGGGAATTATATATCTACTTACACCCATACTATATTTAAGAAAAGAAATAAGAAGCAGGCTTACTACACACTACGAAAATACTTCAAGTACTATTTACAAAATATCTCTAAAGATGAAGCTTTATTTAAGATTGTTCTAAAGTATAGAATAAGGAAAATATGAAATAAGTACTTACTAGATCTTAGTGCCGAGTCGATATGCTTCAGTATCCTAAAGAGAAAGCTCTGCTGACCCCAGAAAAGAGTTAGAAGAGTTGCCGGCGCGAGATACCGCAGCGTCGTCAAGATAGCATCTAAGGCCGATGACCACATGCCGCGGTCCACCTCCAACTCAGGGTACTCTGGGATCGTAAACAACCCTGAAATAGAAATTACATAAAATTAGTTATTATACTAAAAAAATATCCATCTAAGTTCTAACAAGAACCGGGAAATTTTTGGTCCTGCACACCTACCCAAGTTGACGTTAGAAAACTAAAAAATGTATGAGAAATGACGTCATTTCAACCCGAAGTCTCGTGGTCAAAACACAATATTAGCTAATAGCGCAAGAGGATAGAGGTGTTAGTGAATAAAGAAAGATAATCGATACAAAACACTTGCATTTTGGCTAAGGACGTTGACCAGATAGTACTACAAAAGTAGGTAGGTATATGTAAAAGACAAAACGAGAGGCCACGATCAGTCTAAACATCGTAAGTGCAACCGAGATAAATATTTAGGATATTTACCACGCAGAATTCGTTAGTACATCAACATGAAGCTGACAACTCTACTTTCAAACTCTTGAAATTTTACCTTTGGCTTATGACGTTCAACATTTCGAAAACCTTAGCACTTTGCAGTTTTTAGTACTTATAGTAATGATGGAAGATTATCTTGCTTTAGTTTAGAATTGACCAAAAATTACGCAGATACGTCTGTCGTGCCATATTACCTACGTTTTAATAATTCAGTCCTGTCTGTCTTGATGACTGTTTTCTATCTTGTCTTATCATTTAATTACCACTATTTCTTGCTATCTGTTAAGTTCCGTTATACGATTGCATTTTTTTCATATTTACACATTGTTAGTTTGATAAGCTATCAATAATACGAATATGATGTCATTAGCTGTAAATATATTTATTAATTAGACTCAACATGAATAATTGTGTTCAACGAGTTAATTATTCCGTGTGTAAACTTTCAAGTCTCGCTGTCACCCCACAATCAACTAAAACAATCGCGAAAAATATGTATAGTTAAGGTATCACTAACAAAAATTTATACCTCGCGCAGCTATTGAAAAACAATCCCAATAAGGCAGTAACATCTTAGATAAATCTAAGCAAACTAAAAATGATCAGATTTGAATTAGCTTTGCATTTTTAGTTTATTAAAATTTGTTTTGTTTTCTATTACATATATACCTACTAATATTATAAAGCTGAAGAGTTTGTTTGTTAGTTTGAACGCTCTAATCTCAGGAACCACTTGTTGTTGAAAAATTCTTTCAGCCTTGGGTAGTCCATTTATCGAGGAAGGCTATAGGCTATATATCATCACGCTAATGCTAATAGGAACGGAGCACCAATGAAGAATGTTACAAAAACGTGGGTAAATTATTACACTGTCAATAAGAGACGTAAACGAGGTTGCGTGGGTCAACTAGTATATAATGAAACTGAAACTGCTAAGAATGTTTCAAAAACGGGGGAAAATTTTCACGCTACGGGCAATAGAAGACGCCAACGAGGTTGCGTGGGTCAGCTATTATTAACATATTTTGCTTAAAACGTGAGAATCGAACCAAGTGGCGTGTAGTTGGAGAGGCCTATGTCTAGCAGCGGACTACGTTAGACTGATACTGTACATATTTTAATTGTTCCTTTACATAAAAAAATATATAACAATAAAGGATCTATTGAGAACCGAGTTAAGTTTTTTGTACATACAAATGGCCCTGCCAAAATGACTCTAGTCTGCCCGATAATGCCTGAAACACGACAGCACGAACGCTGTAATTTTACGTTGATCTTCTGTGCACGGTAATCAGCGTGGATCTACGCTTTCTGTAACCACTAAAACCTCAAGAAACATTGATGGCAATATACGCTATAATTTAGACTGCGACCGATAAATAACCGGTAGCAGATGCATACCTCTTTCTTCAAACTCTCACCGTCCGCACTTAACGTAGGCCTCTGTTCTCGTTCTATATACCTACTCAATCAAGCGGTTAATTTAAAGTATGAATATAGCATAGAAGATGATACTAACCAATGCTTCGCGGGTGGTCCCCTCTGCTAACGTTCTCTTTGTATTCCTTCACTAAGTCTCCTGTACTGTCTGACATTTTAGTTCGATGTTTGCCCCATTATCTTTGTAACCTAATACTGCTAATTGTTAAGATATGTTATCTTTATTAACTTTGTGTTGTGTGTTGTTTTGGTCAAACTCGGTACTGACGTTTACGTTTCTACGTACGCAGTAATGTTAATGAAGTTTTTTTTTTGTGATTATTTTATTAATTATTTAATGATTTTTATTTGCTTACAAAATATTAATAGCAAAAAATAATGATAACTCAATAATATTAGATGTAATAGTTTTATAGAAATGTTTGTAATTCTTATTCCATACTACTTGCAATAAATTGATTTACACTTGCTGCATTTATAATAAAATATGTTTCTAAGAATTAATGAAAAGTTTGTTTGTTTGTTGAACGCACTAATCTCGGGAACCGCTGGTCCGATTTTAAAAATTCTTTTAGGGTTAGATAGCCCATTTATTGGGAAAGGCTGTAGGCTATATATCGTCACGTTAAGACCAATAGGAGCGGAACACCAATGAAGAATGTTACAAAAACGTGGGAAAATTATTACACTGTCAATAGGAGACGTTAACGAGGTTGCGTGGGTCAACTAGTATATAATGAAACTGAAACTGCTAAGAGATGCCAATGAATTAAAAATAAGGAATTGAATTTTTTTTCGTTGAATCCGACTCTCACATTAGGAATTTTCAAACAATTTACAACAAACGGATATGATACACAGATATTTCGAGTAGGTTCTATGACTTGGTTAAGCCCACATATTTTTTTTTAAAACAACTTCCGCTTTAAGAATGAACAAACATACATATAACGGACACAAATAACAACAACGTGTTCAAACTAACAATGTTTGACTGCACATTTGGCCTAGTGGTTAAGCGGTCACCACACCGTTCCCTACTTCGCCAAGTTATGTGGGTTCAAATCCCACATGGAATAACACTGTGTGATCCACAAATTGTTGTTCTAAGTCAGGGTGTTCTTTGTGTCCGTTTCATGTATGTTTGTAAACTACCCCGCGGCACAGGAATTATTCCTAGAGCGGGAGTTGTCTTTAAAAAAAAGAAAAAAAAAGCACCCGGACACAGGACAACAATTTGTGGATCACTCAAAGTGTTGTCCCATGTGGGATTTGAACCCACGACACTTGGCGCAGTAGAAAACGGAGTGGCGACTACTTTAAACCACTAGGCCAACCGTGCAATTGATCATCATTGACATCTAAGATAGTTTCCAAGAGTATTCATGATATTTAATCTATATGAACTCAAAAAACATATTACGAGAAACCGAAACGATAAAAAAAACTCGATTTTTCTCAGACCCGATAAATTACTTAGTACTATAAAACATTAGTACTTTATAACGTCCCACGAAAACCCATGTACAACTAAAGCCTCGTTTAATCTCACGATAGGTTCTATAACAAACGATAATAATAATTATCCCCTAATTTATCAACGAGTTTGAGAATTAATATCTAATCACAATGCTTTAATGTACCTAGCTTTTGTTTATTCAAGGTACAGTTAAGATCTAATGGTGTATTATCTAAAAGGTGTGACTGTATGAAGTCATACCGCTGTTAATGCTTTTAGGATAACATGAGTTTACAAGGCTCGTACGTGTGTAATGTTGCGTTGGAATTTTATCAAGAAGTTTAAAGTATGGCGCAGAATAGTTTACAACGGGGTGCGCAGTTTCGTTACTTTTTGATATAGTTACCCGTGGTTATTGTCGTACCGCGGGTAACGCTACGGGTCGAAGCTAGTCTAAAAAAAGTAGCCTAAGTTACTCCTTGTATCATCAGCTACCTACCAGCGTCGCCAAAATCGGTCCAGCCGTTCCAGAGATTAGCCGGAACAAACAGGCAAAAATAAAAAATATTTTGGTATATGTACCGTCTATACATAAGTACCTATGCATTTAGTAAAAAAACGGTTGTTTAATATTATAAACATATTTTATTTATTTTTATAGATAACATAAAGTAGCTTTCGCTGTCTTTTCGCGTAAGTATATCTTCAAAACTACTTAACGGATTTCAATGCAGTTTCAATAGAGTGATTCAAGAGGAAAGTTTGATATGTATAAATCACGCATATTATACGAGTAGTAGAAAAAAATCAAGAATATCATTGAGTAAGTCAATACGAACTTGAGCCGGGTCGCTAATCTATATATATATATAAATGAATTGCTGTTCGTTACTCTAGCTAAAACTCGAGAACGGCTCGGCCGATTTAGCTGATTTTGGTTTAAAATATTTGTCGTAATCCAGGGAAGGTTTAAAAAAAGAATAAATAATAATAAAAAAAGGTGTTTGGAGCGGAGCATCAGTGAAAATGTTGCAAAAATGGAGGAAAGTTATCACGCTACGGGCAATAGGAGACGTTAACGAGGTTGCGTGGGACAGCTAGTAAAAAATAAAATTTAAAGTAGATACCTATAAGGTAATATTAGCATTGGTAGCGGAGATATGAATAGTTTCATCAATCAATAATGTTAGTTTGTTCTTATCGTTCTATTTCGGACATCTTACACACAACGCCATCTTGTCCCAAGCTAAGCAGAGCTTGTGTTATGTGTCCTAGACAACTGATATAAATACATATATACTTTTTTTTTGTAAATACGTACATATTATACATAGAAAAACACCCAAACTCCGAAACAAATATCTGTAGATCATACAAACATTTGGTCCGACCCGGGAATCGAACCCGAGAACTCAAGAACAGCACAGAGGCAGTCAAAAAAAACAACAGATTAAAACGCAAATTATGAAAGATTTAAGCATGTCAGTGCAGTGTCAACGATGGCCTCTATTAATTTATTTTTTTTATTTATTTTTTATTTGTCGGATCTGCAAAAATTCAATTTTCGAATGGAGTAGGTAGTTCAAATGTTGTTTTAATGATAAAAAAACAGCGAAAGAAATGTGAACGATCACATAATAAACCAACTCATATAACCTACATATCAAAATAAATCCAAATGTCATTGATATCTTGACAGACATCAGATATTTAACTTTCGACAATACAAATAGCCAAATCATTTTTAGGGTTCGGCTAAAACTCATCGTGCCCGTTCAAATTACGTATATCTATGCAAATAAACAATCAACAATATCTGTTTGTAATATTAAAATAATCGACTTTTACTAAATGCATAGTATGTATATAGTACATACGTTACATATGCCAAAAAAACTTCTGTTTGTCTGGACCGATTTTGACGGCACTTTCACTAGCAGATAGTTGATGGAATAAGGAGTAATTAGGCTTCTTTTTGACTAGCTTTGCCATGCGGTTAGACCAACTAGTTAGCTGTAAAGCCACAACAATAACCGCAGATAAAACAGTTAATTGTAAATATGTGTTTAACAAGTATCTGTATTTTATCTAATGCGGACATTATTTAACAACTAGCTGAACCCCGCGGTGTTACCCGCGGTTATTGTCGTACCACGGGTAACGCCGCGGAGCGAAGCTAGTCTTAAAAAAGTAGCCTTAGTTACACCTTGTATCATCAGCTTCTTACCAGTGAAAGTCTCGTCAAAATCGGTCCAACCGTTCCAGAGATCATCCGGAACAGACAGACAGACAGACAGAAAAAAATTTAAAACAATGTTATTTTGGTTTTTTACACGCGGTACGGCAAAAACCGCGGGAAACACTGCGGGGTTCAGTTAGTTTAGCATATAAATACTTTGATTTTTGCGGAAGGACGTAGACTATACCTTAACACGATAACTGTATGTATGTGTATGTCACACACGGAGCCGCGGGCAAAGGTTAGTTATTAATCAAACATAAAAACCTTATTGCAACAAAATTATAATCAAATCTAATCATAAATTTAATATTAAACAACAAATCAATTGACTAGATAACATACACGAGTTACTAAACAGTGAAATATACTAACTAATTAAATTACTGATTATTTATTTGCCTTATCTACTTACTAGAGAATTTCTTTATCACAATATGCATATCAACATAGTATTAATATCACTTAAATAACCGTAATACTCGTTAGCAACGCAAGAAGTAGTGACCACAACTATCCGGATTTTAACTATCCATCTTTGTAAATATCACTTATCTTATCTTGCTTTGAGTGTGTGTTTTGTCATCTTTCTTGTAATTGGAGCAAATTGTTTGTCTGCCCGTAGGAAACCTTTTCACATTTACTAAAGGAATATTGTTTAAGAAATTTATAAATATGTGAAACTAAATTTTGAAATTTGACACCTTTAAAGTTCATCATCATCATCATCATCATGTCAGCCGAAAGACGTCCACTGCTGGACATAGGCCTCCCCCAAGGCTTCCCACAACAACCGGTCTGGTGCTGCTCGCATCCAACAGACTCCTGCGACCTTAACCAGGTCGTCGGACCATCTTGCAGGGGGCCTACCCACGCTCCGTTTTCCAGTACGTGGTCGCCACTCCAGAACTTTTCTGCCCCATCGGCCGTCTTGTCTGCGAGCAATGTGCCCTGCCCACTGCCACTTAAGCCTGGCAATTCTACGGGCAATGTCCTTTGTTCGTCTGCGGATCTCCTCATTCCTGATTTGATCACGCAGAGAAACTCCGAGCATTGATCTCTCCATTGCTCTTTGTACAACTTTGAGCCTTCTTATCAGGCCCATTGTGAGTGACCACGTCTCTGTACCATAAGTCATCACTGGCAACACACACTGGTCAAAAACTTTCGTCTTTAGACACTGCGGTAATTGGGACGAGAAAATGTCTTAGAGAAACTACTGAGGCCATCAAGCATTATGCTAAGGTCGTCCATGGTTTCAGCCATGACCACTATATCATCAGCAAATCGAAGGTGGGTGATGTACTCGCCGTTAATGTTGATGCCAAGTCCGTTCCAGTCAAGAAGCCTAAAAACGTCTTCCAGTGCCGTATTAAATAATTTTGGAGATATTATGTCTCCCTGTCTCACTCCTCGCTGCAGCTGTAGGCTTCGAGTACTGGTTTTGTAGACGGACTGACATAGTGGCGTTTTCGTACAAACACTTCAACACTTCGATATACCGGTAGTCGATTTGGCACCGCTGGAGAGACTGGAGCACCGCCCATGTTTCAATCGAATCAAAAGCTTTCTCATAGTCCACAAACGCCAAGCACAGTGGCAGATTATACTCTTCGGACTTTTGTATTATCTGCCGCAGCGTAAATATGTGGTCTATGGTATTAAAGCCTTTTCGGAAACCGGCTTGTTCGGGAGGCTGAAAGTCGTCAAATTTGCGTTCGAGACGGTTCGTAATGACTCTCGAGAACAGCTTATAGACATGACTCAGAAGTGAGATGGGTCTATAATTCTTCAGCAGGGTATTATCACCCTTTTTGAAGAAAAGTACCACCACACTCCCGAACCATGCCTCAGGCGGTTTTCCACCAAATAGGGCGGAACTAAATATCCGTTGAAGGACTTTTAAGAGCGGTTTTCCACCCGCCTTCAAAAGCTCTGCCGTAATCCCGTCCTCACCTGGTGCTTTGTTGTTCTTGAGCTGTCTAAGAGCCATACTAATCTCGTACAAGCTGACGTCCGGAATATCTTCGGTATAGTGTCGGGTTAACTTAGCCCTTGGGTCTTTATGCAACTCAGTGACAGGGTCTAATGTTGCCGTGTATAGCTGTCTGTAGAACTTTTCTATCTCACTCAAAAGCTCAGGTTTCGACGATAACAGTCTGCCATCATCGGTCTTCAACTTTGTCAACTGGCTCTGCCCAATAGACAGAGCTCTTGCGAACACTTTTGTACCTTTGTTTCGCTCTATAGCCTCTTTAACATATAGAGTATTAAATTGGCGTATATCTTTTTTACGACATTTTGAGATCCGTCTATTGAGCAGACGGAAATTGGACACTTCATCTGGAGACTGCAGAGTCATATTGCGCCTTTCCTCCATTAGCTTAAGAGTGTCATCAGAGAATCTCTTGGTTCTATTGATCCGGCGGGTCTTGAATAGTTTAGACCCGACCTTATGGACAGTTTCCACTATATGGTCACTGAGCTCGTTAGTATCGATGCAGTTCTCAAGGCATGCAAAGCGATTTTGAAGTTCGAGCTGAAAGCTCTCGGGGTTTTGGATGTGAACGGGGGATGGTCGGAGCGTGGACCTCACCAGTCGCGATCTTTCGAGTTTTATGTTAATATTCAATGTGCCTCTAAGCAGCCGGTGGTCGCTGCCGGTTTTTACCATGTTGATCACCGAGACATCATTGAATACTTGTCTCTTCGTCGACATGATAAAGTCAATCTCATTTTTTGTTTTGCCATCGGGACTTATCCAAGTCCACTTCCTGTGCTCCCTTTTATGGAAGAAGGAGTTCATCATATACAATCCCTCCTTCTCCATGAAGCTGGCCAATAGGTGACCCCGGTGGTTCCGTCGACCAACTCCAAATGACCCCACTCGCAGCTCTTCACCGCTTCGTTTACCCAACCTTGCATTGAAGTCCCCCATAACAACGGTGTAGTGAGTGTTGGACATATGCATGGCTCTACTAATGTCCTCATACATAGCCTCCACCTCATCATCAGGATGTGTCGTGGTCGGAGCGTATACCTGTATCACCTTCAGCGAGTACCTTTTGGTTACTCTGAGTATAAGGTACGCAACCCTTGGAGACACACTCTCAATTTTGATCACGTTATTTACGAGGGACTTGTGTACCAGGAACCCGACACCACCTTGGGACAGATGATCGCCCTCCCGGAAATAGAGCAAGTTACCAGATTGGAGCAATATCGAGTCCTCCCCCTTTCTACGGACTTCAGATAATCCCAAAATGTCCCAGTGTATCCCGCTCAATTCTTCCTCCAATTCGAACACTTTCTCGTCGGTCCGCAATGTGCGCGTGTTGTAAGTTGCCAGGTCCAGTCGTCGTTTATGGTAGCCCGATCGTACCCGGAGATTCTTCGCACCCCCTGCCCCGCCATTTCCTTGGCCGCTACCATAGCCAGGAACAGCAGGGCCGCCGGGGACTAGGGGCCGTTTCCTTATTCTGTTTGCCATTAGGGGGGATTTGCCATAATCGCCACGCTTGGCATGCGGGTTGGCGATCGCAGTGAGATGATATTGTACTCAGTAGGATGCTGCTGCCCATCCTCTGGTATAATATGTTATCCCTTGGTCGACTTTTACGACACCCACGGGAAGAAACGGGGTGGAGCTATTCTTAACCGGCACCACACGGCTGTTAAAGTTCATATAAATAAATAAATATTTTTTTTTTTTTACGTGTGGAAACCCCCTCGTGCCGTCACCCCACCGGGGTTTGCGGCGGGGCGGGAATCGAACTGACTAAAACCACACGGTGTGCCACTCTGCGCCTGAGAAGGGAGGGGTCCGGGAACTGCAGTCATTAACACGACCGGACCCAACACCATTTAGTCCCAAGCTAAGCAGAGCGTGTGTTACTGATATAAATACATTTTTTTTTTGTAAATGCATACATAGAAAACACCCAAACTCTGATACAAATATTTTTAGATCATAAAAATATCTGGTCCGACCTGGGAATCGATCCCGAGACCTCAAGCACATACATGGAGGTGTGTGGAAAACTAAACAAAACAAAAAATCTTATAAATGAATTAAGTTCGAATTGCGACCATTAGACGACCACTAGTAATAATAATATAATATATTAAAGTTTAGTTAAGTACAAATTTTGTAATACAACAAAGTTTTCGCAGGTTACGTACACATATACATTTTAAACGAAATTTTTTCGTCATTTTCTCTTTCTCTCTCTTATTTTTATGAACATTTCTAGTGTTAGTAATATATTCTGTATTGCTTGATCTTAACTATATTTATGAAACGGACACAAAGAACATTAAAACTTTGTGTGCATAACACAAAGTGTTGTCTCATGTATAGCTCGGGTCCACAACACGCAGCGCTGTAGGAACAGTCGTGGCGACCACCTAATCTATGCAGTCTGTTTGCTTGTGATGTTTTAGCTTATAACCGACTGTTCTGGTGTCGATGATTTCTTTTTGTCGATGATTTTAGAAGGTGACTTTAATGAGAATGTTTTTAGATATGATTCCAGACATAATTTAACCATTTCAAGAACATCATCGCGTGTCAAGATTTTTTAACCAAATAAATTTAAGCATTATTATTACTTAGCTGCTACAGTACTTAACCATTTTAATTCAAGTTCCATTTAGTTAATTGCAAGTTACGTTAACGAAAAACTTCCTTGAAAAGGAAAAAATAAATATAATATGTATATTATCTTTAGTACCTATTATAATACAATGACTGTTTATATTTTTTACTCATTTACATAGTAAAATTACGTGTGGGTGAAACCGTGGGAATATGTTGTTAAAACCCGCATATTAGTAGTTTTATGATTCATAGATAAGATGTTTTTAAATCTAAACGCAAACATCATAAAACAATTGTTAGAATATAACATACAATAGGTACAATAAACGTGTTTCATTGACAAAGATTTAGCATCTATCCTTTAATAAACCTTTAAGATTTATTGAAAGAAATCACAATCTCAATGTATAAATGTAAAATTATTTGTATGTATCCACTTCAAAAACCTTCATGAATTCACACCATTGAATCTAACAGCCCCATAGCCAAGAGATTGACTGCCTAGCCGCAGTGGTAGCGTATGCAACTGCTGTGTTTGAGGTCTCGAGTACGATTCCCGAGTCGGACCAAATGTTTATATGATCTGCAAATATTTGTTTCGGAGTTTGGGTGTTTTCTATGTATAATATGTATGTATTTACAAAAAAAGTATAAATATATTTATATCAGTTTGTTTAGTGTGTTAGGTGTATGAATATTTGGGTATATTAATATTTTGTACCGATGCTTTATATTCATAAAACATTTTAGTGCATTTCTGAATTTAGGCGTCTAGTTCGTTATTTTTTCTCAAAGTAGGATTGGAAGTGGCCGATAAATTTTAAAATTTAAAAGGTTCATTAACACATTATAAACATAAATATTGATACAGCAATCGCAAATGAAATGAAACATGAAAACCGGTGTGAAACAGCGCCTGCACTGTGTTTCACCGAGTGAGTGAGAATACCGGAGGCCCTACCTACAACACCTTCTCACATCCCCTTCCTCATCCCCAAAGGCCGGCAACACACTTGTAACTCCTCTGGTGTTGCGAGGGTAAGTGGGCGGCGGTAATCGCTTACCATCACGCGATACGTCTGCTCATTTGCCCCTTATGCCATAAAAAAGAATACCCATACATAGACTAAGTAATCATTTTCATCACACAATGATTTGTTCTTAGTGATAATTGAACCAACTTCCTCTGGTTTAGCAATCAGACATCAACAGGACAACACTATCAAATGCACGAGTGTGACTATAGACATGTGTTGTTTATCTGCTAAGTTTATTTTTTAATAAACGTCAAAACTGTAGTTTCGATAATGATGTTTTTGTATGATTCATGTAAGTCTGTACATGACATCACCTCATAATACCATGTACCAGAACAATTTCTTTTTTAATTACAAGAAGTGAAAACTTGTTATTGTTCTGAAACTAATATTTGCAGATCGTACAAATATTTGGTCCGACCCGGGTATCGAACCCGAGACCTGTAGCACAGAAGTCGCATGCGCTACCACTACGCTACCGATACAGTCAATCTAGTCAGCCGAAGTATGATCACCGGTGACAAAATATTAACTTAACAAGTAGATTCAAAGTAATTTCACTATGGTAGATGAACAGACGGTTAAACATCAAAATTTATAACAGTGACGGACGTCCTAAACACTGAAGCAAGTAAAGTCGCAGGCAAAACCTAGTTGTTAAATATTAAAAAGACCGTCATGTTCACCAAACACTGATACACTCTTTGTATTATGTTGTCATGTGCAGGTATTGTGTTTATCTCTTATCTCAGTGATGAATCCTGGTATGGCACCAGCTTGATAAGATAAATTAGATAAACCGCTTCATAATAAAAATATTAGCGGTGAAACTTGACGGAAGAAAGTTAGACCATGTAAATGTACGTAATTTTATAAAATAATAGATCGTTGTTTTACCATATAAATCCTACTAATATTATAAACGCGAGAGCTTGTGTGCTCTTTCACGCAAAAACTACGAATAGATTTTGATGAAACTTTACAATAATAGAAATTAATTTATAAAGATTCTAGTTTCGCTTCGTAGCGTTGCCCGCGGTTATAATAAATAAATAATAAATAAATAAATATTCCGGATATCTAACACACAACGCAGTCTAGTCCCAAGCTAAGCAGAGCTTGTGTTATGGGTACTAGACAACTGATATAAATGCTTATATACTTTTTATTTGTAAATACATACATACATAGAAAATACCCAAACTTCAACTCGGTTATAGTCGTACCGCGGGGTTCAGCTAGTTATCAAATTGCGATATTTTTATTTATTTCGTGTGCGAATAAACAATATTTGACGACCTTTTCTTATGCCTACCAAAATAACAAAAAGAAAATTCTTTTAATCGATCGAGCCATTTCGGAGGAGTGCGACTACAAACACAGTGACTCAAGATATTTTTTCTGGTGTACTTATTAGATTTAGGAAATATATACAGCCCTGTAATAATATAAATTGTGCTAAATAGATACCGTTTCATCTTCTTACATCCGTTTCTTCGTCCGAAGAACACTTTTCGTTCTCTTGTGATATGACTAAAGTATAGATTTGTTGTAAATACTTTTGTTATCTGTATTGCCTTCGTAACACCAATAAACATTGAGGTAATCTACCTACACTTTAAAATTTCGAAAATAAAATACCTGACTTTAAATGACATCTTTAACTATGTGACGTTATATGACCTGACCTTAAAAGACATAGTTAAACGTCAATACATATCGTGTGGTGATGAATTAAGAGTACAAAACCACCAATATTCATCTCGATATTGTCGTAAAATACGATTAAATATATAAATATTTTGAACATCTAAAACACAACGCCATCTAGTTTCAAGCTAAGCAGAGCTTGTGTTATGGATAACTGATATAAATACGATATACGAGTAATATGCAGATCATACAAACATTTGGTCCGATCCGGGAATCGGACCCGAGACCTGCTGTCGCATACGCTATCACTGCGCCACAGAAGCAGTCAGGGAGCAAACTAATGGGGTGTGGGCCTCCGGTAAGCGTAAACAGCGTAAGCGCTATTTCCCACCGGTTTTCTGTGAGGCTGTGGTATCACTCCGGTCGAGCCGGCCCATTCATGCCGAAGCGTGGCTCTCCCACGGTTAGCTGGCTGTTGATGATAATAATGAAACGTCAAGACTGAAATTCCAATAGATTTAGGTATATAGGATAGTCGTCATTACATAGTCGAATTATTTCTACCATCTTATATTCAAGATTGAAGAGGCTTTTACACGTGTTCGTCACTTGAGCATTGAAATGAATGATTGTTGAACGAAGTCGCTCTCTGTAAACGGGTCTCATATTACAAAGCGATTTAAATGTTGTTAGAGGCGTAGAACTAAGCACGAGGAGGCACATGGCCGGGACAAGAGGTCGGTAAGGACAATAGTCTAGATGCTATTTATAATCGTAATCTACCCATTATTTACATTGTTACTTTCGGTTTGCTTTATTCTAGAAATTATTGTTGGCTATAAAATTAATTCCTAATTAGTTTTGTACTTAAATAGCAATGATAAATTAAATAAATAAAATAAATATTCCGGACATCTAACACACAACGCCATCTAGTCCCAAGCAAAGCACAGCTTGTGTTATGGGTACTAGACAACTGATATAAATACTTATATACTTTTTTTTTTCGTTAATATATACACATTATACATAGAAAACACCAAAACTCCGAAACAAACATTTGGTTCGACCCGGGAATCGAATCCGAGACCTCAAGCTTAGCAGTCGCATACGCTATCACTAAGCTACCGATTAGGCGTTAGCGATTGTTAAAAGAAATTCCAAACGAAACATTTGCTACTTAGCTAAAGTGGCTGGATAAAATATTTTCATCTAGACATTCTTCTTTAAGCATGTCATTTTGTATCAAACGTATAAAACATATATTTCTGTCTCAAGAGTAATCTTGTTCCTTTTTTGCCAAACCTCAATATAGTACAAACAGAAAGCGAGCGTAGGTGTATGAGAAATGGGTGGCAATCAGAAAACATTGGGGCGCTAAGACAAATAGGTTATACGGGCGGTATCGACGCAGCTATTTTTCAGTTGTAACAATCGGTCTAATTTGTGTTTGACTGATTAAAAGGAGCAAGGAATAATGCCTTCAAACCTTCAAGAAAAGAGCGTACTCCTTCCTAAAAGGCCGGCAACGCACTTGTGACGCCTCTGGTGTTGCGGGTGTCCATGGGCGGCGGTAATCGCTTACCATCAGGTGATACGTCTGCTCGTTTGCCCCCTATATAATAATAAAAAAAAATATCAATTTTTAAAATATCAACTTGATGAATAGGTAATAATTGGCTGAGTACTGCGGTGTTACCCGCGGTATAACATGAACGGCAGGCAATGTCACAGGGTAAAGCTAGTCTAAAAAAAGAAGCCCAAATTACTCCTTATGTCATTAATTATCTACCAGTGAAACCCTGATGTTTCCCTTGGTCTCCCCAAAATATGGGGCGCGAGCGCTGTGAAGCCCCCCACCACTAAGGTAAGGCCTTTGTCTAACAGTGGGCAATTCAAGGCTCTTGATATGACAGACTTACAGTATATTTTAATTAAGAATAACAATAACGAGTATCACTTAATGCAATGTTAAATGTAAATAATTATTTACGATTATGGTACTACGTTGGGTTTAACTCACAATCAAATAATCACAAAGCTGTTACACTGTCACGATTAATGTATTTTACTAGCTGGCCCACGCAATCTCTTTTACGTCTCTTATTGCCCGTAGCGTAATATATAAAATATTGCGCTACGGGCTTTTGTAATATTCTCCATTAGTGCTCCGCTCCTATTGGTCTTAGCGTGATGATATATAGCCTTTTTCAATAAATGCGCTATCTTACACTGAAATAATTGTTTAAAATCGGTAGTTCCTGAGATTAGAGCGTTCAAACAAACAAACAAACAAAGTCTTCAGCTTTATAATATTGGTGTAGATATAAACTGTTCATTTAAAATCTGGTATAACTATTATAATAGCGGGTCTTTGACAACGCTCAGGAGAACAGACAACAATAACACGAGAGCGCAGTAAACAAACCTACTTGCGAACTGTTATCGCGTCAAGTTAAAGTGGCGATTATGAGAAATCTTTGCCAAGAAATTTTGAACTGTGTAATTTTTCTTCATTTCAAGGTATATATTTATGTTTGTATATAATTTTATTCTCTTCTGAGAAATATGAATTAACTAGTCGAGATGGTTCTCTTCGTTTAGGATATTTGGTATTCTGTTTTATTGTTTTGAAGTTGTATTAATTACAATTTACGATTACTAGTGGTCGTCCAGCAGTTTAAATTCGATCATTATACATTTACTTACATTTTTCACTCCTCAATATGAACTTTAAGTAGCTATTTAAATTTCGTACTCCTATGTCCTTAGAATTTTCGTAAAAAGGGGTAAATACCTACAAAGTTTTTGCTAGACGTACTTATTCATAGATAACTGCGCCAGGTTAATATTAATAATCGTTCGTTTGCTCTCCTCTAGATGGCACTGAGTGTATTTACTATGATAGATTTATTTTACATTTTCCTGCGAATATTATCCTACTACTAATATAAACGCGAAAGTTTGTGAGTATATTTGTTGCTCTTTCACGCAAAAATTACTGAATGGATTTCGATGAAACTTTACAATAATATAACTTATACAGCAGAATAACACATAGGTTACAATTTATAAAGATATAAGTTTCGCCTCGCGGCGTTGCCCGTGGTTATTGTCCGCGGGTAGCACCGCGGGGTTCAGTTAGTATGTATATAAATATCACTGTATATTTTGTACAAAAATACCTAAATCTTTTTAGCGTGTAACAGAGAATTTTTGGAAAAAATCTTATGACGCCAGCAAAGCACTTATGACGCCTCTGGTGTTGCGGGTGTCCATGGGCGGCGGTTATCGCTTACCATCAGGTGATACGTCTGCTCGTTTGCCCTTATTCCATAAAAAAACATGGGTATGTACTGCTGGGTAACTTTCAGTGCTTTTTATAAGATAATATACAAATAACACTTTACTTCACGTGTTCAATCGATAAATTAAACATGTCCATGATATAAAATAATATATTATCATTATCTATTAATATCGGCTTAGATTTAGATACATACAATGGAGAATATCAGCACCATTAGTTATTTGTATATAATAAGTAGGTACACAATTTGTCTATCTTCTATTTGAATTCCATTCAATTCAATCGTTTCAATTCAATTCTGTGCAAAAGTAAATTGACACTGCATTTAACGGTGGCGTAATGGTAGCGAATGCGACTGCTGTGCTTGAGGTCTCGAGTTCAATTCCCGGGTCGGACTAAATGTTTGTATGATCTGCAAATATTTTCAGAGTTTGGGTGTTTACAAAAAAAGTATATATGTATTTAAATCAGTTGTCTAGTACCCATAACACAAGCTCGGCTTAGCTTGGGACTAGAGGGCGTTGCAAGACAAGCAGACCTTGTAACATGACTAGATAACTGAAATAAATACTTATATATTTTATTTGTAAATACATACATATTATATAGAAAACACTCAAACTTCAAAACAAATATTTGCAGATCAAAAAGATATTTGATTCGACCCGAGATCAGCACAGCAGTCGCTTGCGCTGCCACTGCGCAACCGAGACAGCTAAATTTATTATTTTCCCGGTTTTTTTAAATATAATAATGATGTGTTTATATACATCGATGTACATGTGTTGTGTGTATGTATATGTTATAGTCACGGTATTCGAACATATTAAAATGTAATAGAACATTTGATATTAATATTTGAAACGCCAGACATGACCTTAACGCCCTTGGTCCATAATCCCACTTCACAAGTATTATTTGCAACATAATACTGAGAAATTCTCAAGGCGCCGCCGCCGTTGTAATGTAATATTTTATTGTTACCAATATTTCTATTCTTACTTAAGATAACATCTTGAATTTATCTCGTTTTTTGATGTACAGCTTAGAAGGTCGAGTTATTGAACAGAATAGAAAGTCTTAATCTTTAAGGTTTTCGAAATAGTCTAGATATAGAAGCTTACTATATTTCGAGTATTTCGAACTGGCCCTACCAAGAAATGAATGAATATTTTTATGTAAATGACCTCCTGTGCGAGGGAGGGTAGTATCGCTTCGGACGAGCCGGCCTGTTCGTACTGAAATTGACTGAACAGAGCCACGCTGATTACTACCTTTGAACAGCTTATCTTGAACAAAATTGTTGTAGTAAATTTATTGTTAGAACAAAAAAGTATACATTGTACAGTTTTCAACCCACAGATGTCATTTTCCTTTCTTATAAAATTATTTTCTATAAAACTATATAAGATTATTTGAACTAGCAGTGGTTGTGTTATGTTACAAACATTTGCTGTGGCGTTATACCCATAGCACAAGTTAGATCTTACCATGGGTATCAGTGTTTCAAAACCAATTATTTCATATGACTTGTAAAAATATTTTGATGTCTGATTATTCTAATTTTTTGTATAAATAAATGTTTATTATTATTATTAAACATTAAATCGTAACTGTTTTTAAATGGTCTATTGCTGGATATGAGCCTCTTTTTCTAAGGAACGTTTTGGTCTACATTCCACCCTGGCCAGGCTGGTTAGTGGCTTTATGGTTTGTTTCAAGTTTTCCTTCTTTTTGCAACCTAAAGGGGGACCTTATTAGCACTCACAATTACAGTAGGTAGGTAGTTAGTATGATGTTATGGTCATGGTTGCCTGGAAGAGATTGCCTTTAGGCGTTAAGGCCGCCAATTGTACTTTCTAGTTTTGTGTTACCTTTGTAAATAATAATAGAAAAGTGATTATTATTATTATGATTTGCAAAGTCTTTTTTCAAATTCTGATACTTTGCCACTATCTTCTACTATTATAAAATTCTAATAATATAATTATTTTCTATTTAAAACAATATTTGTATACCCTATGCATTCAACACATATACAAATCTGCATATATTCACACAAACACAGAACCAAACACACACCCACCCACACACATACACACACACACACACACACACACACACAAACACACACACACACACACACACACACACACACGCACACACATGCACACACACATGCACGCACGCATGCGCTCACACACCTACACACAATACTTTTACTTATCTGTCAATAAAAATAAAAACATTATTATTATTATTATTCTAAGAGAAATCATATTTGCCTCTACTTGGTATGATAAAAATAACTGGGGCAGTGAGTCTATCTATTCATCTTAATAGTAGAAAAACGTTCTATTAATCTGTACATCTCATGGTAATTACTTTATGGCATTAGTGTACGAAGCGTGACGGAGTATGATGTCATTTGGATAGTAAATTTTACAATTCATCACTTTAATCTCAGTATTTTATTACTTTTAAACATATTTACATATAAATGAGTAGTGACAGTGTTATTTCAGTAATTTTGTCTGTAAATTATATATTGTGGGTATAGCAGTGAGCTACGAAGGCCATTATCTATAAAGACCTCACGAACCTCATTGATATAACAAACCAGTTTGTGAAATCTATACTAATATTATAAAGCTGAAGAGTTTGTTCGTTTGTTTGAACGCGCGTTTCATTTACGCCATGGGAGAGCCACGCTTCGGCATGAATGGGCCGGCTCGATCGGAGTGATATCACGGCCTCACAGAACACCGGTGTGAAATAGTGCTTGCACTATGTTTCACCGAGTGAGTGAGGATACCCCAACCCCTTCCCCATCCCTCTCCCATCCCTCTCCCCAACCTTAGAAGGCCGGCAACGCACTTGTGATGCCTCTGGTGTTGTGGGTGTCCATGGGCGGCGGTAATCGTTTGCCATCAGGTGATACGTCTGTTCGTTTGCCCACGGTTCAATAAAAAAAAAAAAACTCAGGAACCGCAGGTCCGATTTAAAAAATTCTTTCAGTAGGTACATTTATCGAGGTAGGCCTATATCACGCTAAGACCAATAGGAGCGTAACCCCGATGAAGAATGTTTGAAAATGGGGGAAAATTATAACGCAACGGGCAATAGTAGACGTAAACAGGGTTGCGAGGGTCAGCTAGTAATAAATAATTTCTAATTGTTTAATTTTGTAATAAGAGGAGCTTGTAGCGTATAGCGTATATATAAAGTATTTTAGTTTTATATTAGTACTAGCTGAACCCCGCGGTGCTACCCGCGGTACGATGATAACTGCGGGCAACGCCGCGAGGCGAAGCTATATCTTTATAAATAGTAGCCTATGTGTTATTCTGATGTATAAGCTATATTGTGGTAAAGTTTCATTCAAATCCATTCAGTAGTTTTTACGTGAAAGAGTAACAAACATCCATACATACATACATCCATACTTACAAACTTTCGCCTTTATAATAGTAGTAGGATTAGTATTATACTAAGTTATAAAAAGAAGTGTTAACATATGAAAGTCAAGTAATTTGGATGAGGAATTATCAATATTACAAACTAAATTTCGAATTAATCATTCAAATTAAAAACTGTTCTAAAAAGAGCAAAGAGAAAACATGAGTATAACGTAAGAGTACCTAGTGGTTACCATAACATTGAGAATGCAGACAATGCGACAACGACTGCCTCTGTAGCGCAGTGGTAGCGTATCCGACTGCTGATCTTGAGGTCTCAGATTTGTTTTTTTTTTTTTGATTGAATAGTGGGCAAACGAGCAGACGTATCACCTGATGGTAAGCGATTACCGCCGCCCATGGACACCCGCAACACCAAAGGCGTCACAAGTGCGTTGCCGACCTTTGGGGGATGGGAAAGGGGATGGGGGGAGGGGTTGGGGTATGGGCCTCCGGTATCCTCACTCACTCGGTGAAACACAGCGCAAACGCTATTTCACACCGGTTTTCTGTGAGGCCGTGGTATCCTCTTATTCCCGGGTCGGACCAAATATTTGTATGATCTACAAATATTTGTTTCGGAGTTTGGGTGTTTCCTATATATAATATGTACGAGTATATATTTGCAAAAAAAAAAAGTATATGTGTATTTATATCAGCTCTGCTTAGCTTCGGACTAGATAGCGTTGTGTGTAAGAGGTCCGAAATATTTATCTATATGTATATAAATGTTATGTTGGTTTGTGTATGCTTCAAAAACTCAAAAAGTTCTGCACCGATCGAGCTGAAATTTTAGAATGATATATGTATAATCCGCATCAAGGATTGTTTATATCTAATTTTTGCATCAGTCACATATCCGCGACCGCGAAAAAACATGAAAAAACCGACATAAACGCGGACGGAGCCGCGGGCAACAGCTAGGGATTTATATTAATTTTGGTGTAGAAAATGGAAAACGTTGAAACTCGAAACTAAACGACTCAAAACAGTCCAGACTATGCAATTATAGGTTACTTGAGTCACTCTGTTAAGATAGTTTTAAATAGACTTATTTATTTTGGGGACGGCCTTGTACAACTTTGATAGCAGGCTGTCATCATAATATTTATCGATAGAACAAATGTCTTATCTAAATGTTTTCGCTTTGATACATATTAATTATGTTTACATACATGTGTTTTAGCATTAATTATTTAAATAACTGAAATACCTCACAATTTCCCTTGGAAGACTAGATATGAACTGATCTGCATTAGTGGTTTAAGCGTCACATCCTTTGATTCTACAGCTCTGAGTGTTATGAAACCCATAACACTCAAACCCGCAATTCGCTAATTGTTGCCCACAGCCTTGATGTTCCTTTAGTCCGTTTCATTTTTTAAAGTCCCACTATGCACAAAAATATTCCCAGTGCGAGACATCCCTTTTGTGTTCACCTGTTTATAATTAACAAAGAAAAACATTTACTTTAAGTAGAGTTGCTTTGCCCGGCTTATACATACAAAATAAGGCCAATACGAGTGTTTTTATCAGATTGTCGTGAGACTAGACAGGTAATTCATATATTAAAATGATAGTAATTATGTTTTTAAATATAAACAAAAATCTTGATTGCTTTTAAACATAAAAAAAAAACTATAGTCACATAAAACCAAATATTTGCTACCGTGTTTTATAAAAAAACCAATAACCTCTTGTACAAGTTACGAAAATAAATTTCAGTAACAATCATACTGTATGGTTTCTTCGCTACTGATACTTTGGTTATATAATACTAGCTTTTGCGCACGGCTTTACTCGCCTATGTCTTTCTTCAATAATCAAAGTATCTCCATGCCAAATTAGATTGAAATCGGTGCAACGCTTTAGCCGTGAAAGCATAAAGAGAGATTTTTAATATCAGTATTTTAGTAGGTTTCTTGTTACAGTTAACTACATGCTCTAAATATGTACCTATGTTTAACGTTATAAGATAAGATTGTTCAGTACAGAAAATCAGCCTTCCAGAATCTTACACGTTGATACAAAATCAAGGGCATTTTCCGAAACTGTTGTGAGACAAATACTCGTATATTCTTCAAATTTTATTGTGAATTTTATGTTCCGTAACAATAGAGTTTAAAATTAAACCACAAGTAAATTTATCTCAGTAAGAATGACTTTTTGATTGAAAATGATAATATTAAATGATAGTGTCGAAAGATGAACGATCGTTCTATATTTATGTAATATTTGAATCACATGCTCAGGTACTTATAATATACAGCGTACTCATGTGATGCATTTTTAAGTTTTCAAGGCAATATACCTGACTTTTGCCAAGTACTGGGCAAATAACAGCTTGGATATGGCTCAATTGGACCGGCCTCATAGGTTACCCTTGTTAATTAAATCTTTCATTTATTTTTAATTAAATCTTTCATTTACCTATGTGTGAGTGAGGTCACCGAAGCACAATACTCCCGACCATCTTATTTTATGGGTTCTAAGAGTGTATATAGGCAGAGATAAGCACTTACTACTAGTATGGGCAAATGTTGCCGAGACTTGACTACCTGGAAGAGGCATAGTGGTAGTGTATGCGACTGCTAAGCTTGAAGTCTCGGGTTCGATTCCCGGGTCGGTCCAAATGTTTGTATGATCTGCAAATATTTGTTTCGGAGTTTGGGTGTTTTATATGTATAATATGTATGTATTTACAAGGAAAAAGTATATAAGTATTTATATCAGTTGTCTAGTACCCATAACACAAGCTCTGCTTAGCTTGGGACTAGATGGCGTTGTGTGTTAGATGTCCGGAATGTTTATTTATTTATTATTATTATTTTAGGCCACGTACAGACAGTTTCAATATGAAACTGAAGAGGTTACTACCTCTTTGGTATCGATACTAATCAAATTATAATTTAGTGTTTCTTTTTGTAAATTTGTCACATGATCTTTGTTATTTGCCAATAAGTGAAGTAAATCTTATAACAGTTACACAATATAGTAACTACATAGTAAAGTTCTTTATATTTTTTTAATTGATTTTCAATTTCATTTCAAAAGAACCAACCAGACTAGTTTCAGGGGCATCTGCCTCTACGCTAGCAAATCAAAAATCTGTAGGTAAAGCGCCTTTGGGTAAATTATAATCCAATTGTATTAATTTAAATCAATTGTCTATTGTTTTGTAATAATAACATTGTTCTTGCTGACTAATATCTTACTCATCATGAACATTTAATGGTATTATAGGGATTAGGTTTTCTTCTAATCCCTATATATTTTAAGGAACATATACATTGTTCTTTTTGTAATTAATTTTAGGGACAATAAATTAGATATTCAAAGGTCTTTTTAAAACGAAAAAAAACAGTGAATGTACGAACTCTTTTTTAAACGTTTGGAAACCCCTACGGGCCGTCCAATCACCGGAGTTTGCGGCGGGGCGTTGTGTCGGAATCGGACCGACTAAAGACGAAAGGGATCCGGGAACTGCTATTATTAACACATCTAGACAATGAAACAAACCCTTTTTTTTACGTGTGGAAACCCCCACGGGCCGTCACCCCACCGAGGTTTGCGGCGGGGTGATGTGTCGGAATCGGACCGACTAAAACCACACGCTGTGCCACTCTGCGCCTGAGAAGGGAGGGGTCCGGAAACTGCTGTTATTAACACATCCGGACCATGAAACAAACCCTATACCCAACCCGTCTGGCCAGAGTGGTGGTGGTAGGCCAAATCCTCCTATCGAAGGAAAGGCTTATGTTCAGTAGTGGTGTATTAAAGGCAGTTCGTGATGATTAATGCTTCTTTTTGTTTCATCATGAATGCACTGTTTATGAGTTAATATTTGGGAGCATATTCAATAGAAGTATTGTTTGCAATTTACAAATAAAAAACGAGATATTCAAAGATCAGTGAAAGTATTAAGGCATCATATAAATATACAAACATTATCACATTTGCATTTTAAATTACTATTGCCATGTAATACGTAATATAAATATATGCATAGATATGGGATATCCGACTCGAACACAAAAAGCTGTTTTTCAGATAATTATCTTACTTCTTTTTTATGTTTTAGTTGCCGTAGTTTAGTAAGTTAAAAGTTTATAGGAATGTTTGACACTATTTCACGCAAAAACGGCTGACCGGATCTGGCTTACAATTTAGCACAGTAATTGATTAAAGTCTAGAATAGCTACATACTATATAGGCTATTGTTTATTCTAAAAACGTAAATTATTCTTTTAGATGAGCAGAGTACAACTACGTGTAACACACACACACACGCACACACACACACACACACACACACACACACACACACACACACACACACCTAGTTGTGAATATTTATCTTTAAATGAAAATCAAACTTCATTTAAAATATGAAAGAATTATGTACGTACAATAGTTTTCAATAATTTCTTATACAGTAGTAATAATCTTTCCATAATTCCGTTATGCGTCAGCCAGCAGCTGATCCTCATGAGTACTGCTAACAATTTTATAATCAAAAGGAAACGATCTGTGAATACGTTTTAATCGCCTTAACAAGTCATAAAACTTCAACAAGATAGCATTTATTGCATATATTTGAGAAAGTATGTATTCATTTTTAAATAATTTATGTCGATTCGTCAATATTTCAGAGATTATTTGGTTTAGATAGATGTATTTTCCTACCACACTGAATACACGAGTATATTCCCAAAAATATATAGTGAGTGAATTTTTTGCCGCTTTTTTAATCATATTTGCACTTTATTTAAATATATTTGTTTCATATTCATAAAACACCACGAATTTTACATAAAATAATCTGAAAAAAAATCACAAAAATACGTTCTCTTTACGTAACACTAAAACACTATTTACGCCACATGTATGTAAATACTTTCACTGTTTAACTGCTAAACGTATCGTAGTATATACCGAGATAAGTGACCAAAAACAACACACAAACTTATTTAATGTAAAATGTTAACCGACTTCATTTGTTTTGAACAATACTTGAACAGTATTCGCCTCCACGCGCGGAGAAAGAGCACTGAGTGAAATATTCAGATATAAACATTATCAATTGCTTGATATCAGTAGGATAAGTACGTACCTAGCGACTGTTCGGAGCGTGCGACTAATTGATTCGATACTATTATATGCTTAGTTTTATAAGAAACCGGCTTTTTTTTTGATTAAGACAACTCCCGCACTGGGAATAATTCCTGTGTAATTCATGAAACGGACACAAAGAACACCCTGACTTAGAACAACAATTTGTGGATCACACAAAGTGTTATTCCATGTGGGATTTGAATCCACAACACTTTGGCGAAGTAGGGAACGGCGTGGCGATCGCTTAACCACTAGGCCAAACGTACAGTCAATCAAGTGCTTGTGTTCATCAACCGCTTTATTTTTGAGTTTACTCATCGTTTTGACTGACCCTAGTCAGTAATATTTTTTTGGGATAAAAAGTACGTTATGACTGCCCCCGGATTATGTAAATGTGAAAATTATGATAATCGGATAAGTGGTGGTGGAAAATTATAAACAAACAGTGTTACTGTAAGTGTTAAGTAAGGATTGACCTTGTGGTGGAAAAATATTCGATATTCAAAATAATACTGCGTTATTTCTCTTATGAAAATCAGTTAAATTCCATCTATTTGCTGTCCCACCAATCATAGTATGGATGTGTCACTGCAGTTAACTAGAAGGAAGGAACAGAGACCAATTCCTGTTAAAATAAATATTAAAAAAGAAGAAATCAAATCCGTAGGGATTGGCGCTACTTATTGGTCGAAATAAGAATATTTTATCCGTGGGAGAGCCACGCTTCGGCATGAATGGGCCGGCTCGACCGGAGTTGTACCACGGCCTCATAGAAAACCGGTGTGAAATAGCGCTTGCGCTGTGTTTCACCGAGTGAGTGAGGATACCGGAGGCCCATATCCCTACCCCTCCCTCCATTCCCTTTTCCCATCCCCCAAAGGTTGGGAACGCACTTGTGACGCCTTTGGTGTTAAATCGTAACCATCCAGTAATCGCTTCCCATCAGGTGATACGTCTGCTCGTTTGCCCACTATTCAATAAAAAAAGAAATTATGTCCGTGAGTGGCGAAAAACCTACTAAGGGAGCAAATCACGCAGGATAACAAAGAGAAGGAAAATACAAACCCTGTACCAAACTGTCTGGTCAATGTGGTAAATATAGTAAGTTAATATCTCCTTTCGAAGTAGTAATATATGTAGTAATGTTTGACTGCACGGATGGCCGTGTGGTTTCAGCGGTCGCCATGCCGCTTGCTACTGCGCCAAGTGTCTTGGGTTCAAATCCCACGCGGTACAAAACTTTGTGTGATCCCCGAATTATTGTCCCGAGTCTGGATGTTCTTTGTGTCCGTTTCATGTATGTTTGTAAAGTCCCCCATGACACAGGATGTTTATTCCTAATGTGGGAGTTGTCTTTAAAAAAAAAAAATATCTGCAGCATAATGCTATTGCAAGTTGTCGATAAACGTGTAAGATAACTAGGAATCACAATGATCATTTGAAAATAAATGTTACAAAATGATTTACTTCATTAATAGAGTACGTGAGAATGTTTTAATATAATTACAAAATACGTCATTTTTAATTCGATTCTACAATATAATTTGAAGTGCAAGTAATATCAGGAAGTAAGATGTTATGAACAATAGTACATGAGTAATCCATTAAGCAAGTAATACTTTTAAATATTGCAGCTTACCTCGTAGCTGTCTTTCAAAAAGAATACATTTTCCCGGTTTTCGAAATATCTTTAATAGGTACTGTCAGAATTTTTCAATTCGAATTCGGTAGTACCTGAGATTAGTGTCTTAGAAAAACATACAAACAAATTCTTCAGTTTTATAATATTAGTATAGATTAATAACATTACCTATGCATGATTTTTTTTATTGTAGGTATGTGGGGCAATCGAACAGACGTACCGACTGATGGTAAGCAATTACCGTCGCCCATGGACACCCGCAACACCAGAGGTGTCACAAGTGCGTTGCCGGTCTTTAGGGGATGGGGAGTGGGATGGAGTATAGGCCTCCGGTATCCTCACTCACTCGGTGAAACACAGCGCAAGCGCTATTTCACACCGGTTTTCTGTGAGGCCGTGGTATAACTCGGGTCGAGTCGGCCCATTCATGCCGAAGCGTGGCTCGCCCACGGTAGTCTATGTAAATATTACATTTTTGTGGTGATGTCTTTAAAATGTATGTCGTCTCTACGTTTAACTCTTAGGTACATCAAATATTCATTTTAGAAAACAAAATCATCTGTGTTGCGAATCTAATACAATGGTAAAGTTCGTCTTCATTGGTGTGTAATCTGTTACAAACAACGGACCTACGTTACAGATACTATCATAGAAATTATAGTAGAACTGTACATATAAACCAGTCGGAGGTACGATCTCTTATCGTAAGGTGTACACTCGGCCTTAAGTACCTCACTGCTACATAGAGCAATTATCGTAAGATTTGCAGAATAGACTTTTTTTATTATATTTTTTTTTTTAGCCTGTGACAGATACGATTACAAAGAAAAAATAGTAGAGTCAATTAATTCAGTCTGAATAAAAAAATTTACACGGAAAGTAATTGGAGGAGGGTTCTTTACCGTGGGAGAGCCACGCTTCGGCATGCATGGGCCGGCTCGACCGGAGTGATACCACGGCCTCACAGAAAACCGGTGTGAAACAGCGCCTGTGCTGTGTTTCACTGAGTGAGTGAGGATACCGGAGGCCCACACCCCAACCCCTCCCCCCATCCCTATCCCCATCCCTCAAAGGCCGGCAACGTACTTGTGACGCCTCTGGTGTTGCATGTACATGGGCGGCAGTAACCGCTTACCATCAGGAGATACAACTGCTCGTTGGCCCCCTATTCCATAAAAAAGGGTTTGGACCTTGTGTTTGCCGACATATTATGTAAAAAAATCTTATTGAAGTGAAACTTCTTTATCGGGGTTGTCAAAAAATTTAGTGTAACATTTTTTTTTTATTACAAAATTTTCGTCTGACTATCTGTCTGTTTGTAACGGCTAATACTTATAGATACTCCTAGGCGTAGGCTCCTTTTATTTTAGAAAAAAAAAATTAAAACCAACGTAATACTGAACAACATAAAAAGTAATTAAAATGCGGGTGAGTAGTATAAAATAGTATATTATATATAGTATAAAATAGTATAAAATAGTCCTCCGCTAGTATAAAGTAAAGTGGATTAACACGTGAATGAGATCGGGTTAATATTTAAAAAAAGTTGTGTTTTTAAATTGTTCTTAGCTACAAAGAAAGTAGCCATAAAGTGAAACTTTAGCACCATACATTGTATTAATCTGTGGAGATGAGAGATTAGTGGTTATATTATATCAGATGCAAGATAGTGCCGTACCTCACGAATGTAGCACTGTTCCACTTATGAAGATACCGGCACATTGCACTACAGTGGTGCTGTATGATAAATTTATTACACGTCGTTGAAGGCAAAATAAACTCGTGTTTCATATTCTTTTTGGTGGACGCAACTAATACTATAAAAGAGATATTAATTTAACCGTAAGTTTTGAATGCATTAACAAAATTTTAAATATAAGGTGTATTTATATTAGTATTATTATTTATTTATTTATTTTGTATATATGTGTTTATATTAGTTGTCTAGTACCCATAACACAAGCTCTGCTTAACTTGGGACTAGATGGCGTTGTGTAAAACTTGCAACATTTTGTTTTAATTATTATTAATTAACAGAAGGCGGCGTTGCAAACCAGGTAAAATCAAGCATGTGACTAATTATGTAGCAAACCAGGTAAAATCAAGCATGTGACTAATTATGTAGCAAACCAGGTAAAATCAAGCATCCGGATAATATAGGTGTCACAAGAAGTGGAGAGGAATCACCTGATGGTAAGCGATTACCGACGCCCATGGACACCCGCAACACCAAAGGCGTCACAAGTGCGTTGCCGACTTTTGGGGGATGGGAAAGGAGATGGGGGGAGGGGTTGGGGTATGGGCCTCCGGTATCCTCACTCACTCGATGAAACACAGCGCAAACGCTATTTCACACCGGTTTTCTGTGAGGCCGTGGTATCACTCCGGTCGAGGCGACCCATTCATGCCGAAGCATAGCTCTCCCACGGTAAAAAACGGTTTGTACATGTACAGTAATTGTAACTAGTTACAATATTCGGTTATTTAACAGCGCCTGCTATGTGTTTCACCGAGTGAGTGAGGATACCGGAGGCCCACACCTCAACCCCTCACCCATCCCACTCCCCATCCCCCAAAGGTCGTCAATTTGTGACGCCTCTAGGCGATAAGTCTGCTCGTTTGTCCACTATTACATAAAAAACATCACACATTTCACACACGGTGGTCTGAAAGTTTGAGTAGAGTCCTAGAGTGTGGGCCACCATAGTCACTGCGAATGTAGACAATATATTGCTCGTCCTGTCATTATCTATAGCAAATTTTTAAAGGTAATGATTTTATTTTTTTAACTATGCCTAGAAAGAAATTTTTTCGAACGAAAAAAATACTGACTTCAGTTAGATAATCTTTTTTTTGGTGATTTATTTTAAAAGTGAACAGTGACGTCACTTCTTGCGTGTATGGGGCTTAAAGTCTCTGGAGTATCACGGCTGAGTGCTTAACGTCCCTCACATAACCCTCTTCGTGTGGTGATCACTCACTATCTGTCATGGGGGGCTAATTGTGACACATCGTTAGAAAAAATGTATACAATTTAAGGTTGAGATTTTTTGTGTTTATTTTTGTTAAAATTTGTTGCAGTAATATTAATTAGACGAGGCGCCCCAAACTCCGAGCTGTTATTAAGTATTTCTATAATCAGAAAAACTCAATAACACTTGGCCCGACCCGGGATTCGTACCCAAGACCGACGAGGCAGTTATACATATATAGCAAATATATACACTCATTTGCAAAAAAAACGGGCGGTTTCGATTTTCTTCCTGGCTGAAAAAAATAAAATACCAAAAAAGTTTTAATCATTTGAACATGTTACTGGCCAGTTATAAAAGTGCCATAATGTTTATAAGAGTACATTCCAAATTCAAATTTTTGACTGAGCCTGGTTTTCAAAGAAAACAACTTTTAACTACATTTTGTGGCGCGAATTCCCTATAGTTAATATCGACTCTAATTAACTTTTTGTCAATTTTTATTAAATTATCTGATGTCCTTGACATTTAAAAGTATTGTTATTGCTGTTTAGCAATCTCGAAAATGGTAGATAAAGTGATAAAAGCGAACAAAATTATTGCGCCGCTTGAAGAAGGTTGCAGCCAATGCTTCGTGGCTCAGAGGCTAAATGTGAGTCGGTCGACAGTTCAAAGGACCTGGCAGCGCTATCAAGAGACCGGTTCCGTCAAGAGAAGGCCTGGTTCTGGCAGAAAGACATGTACCGAACCACGGGATGATCGTTTTCTAGTTAGTCAAGCGTTGAGAAATCGCAAATCTTCTTATGTGGACCTCAAGAACAGCCTCGAAGAAGTAAGAAATGTGCAAATTAGTCTATGGACGGTCAGGAGGAGGCTTCTCGCTGCTAATATACACAGTCATCGCCCGGCACGCGGCCCTAAATTACTCCGTGGACATCGAGTTGCCAGGCTCAGCTTCGCTCGAAATTGTGTGTCATGGACTCATGAAGACTGGGATAGGATATTGTTCTCCGATGAAGCCAGGATATCTCTGCATGGTGAAGACCGACGTCGGCGAGTGCTACGTAGATGAGGAGAACGCTTTGCAGAGGCATGTTTTGAAGAAATCACACCTTATGGAGGGGGCTCTGTTATGTTTTGGGCAGGAATAAATTCCATGGATCGTACGGAGTTAGTCTTCATCGAAAACGGTACACTGACTGGACACCGATACATAACGGAAGTTCTAATTCCTTATGCACAACCCGCTTTAACCACTCTTGGCGAAAACTCATTTTTTATGGAAGACAACGCTCGCGCCCACCGGTCTGGCGATGTGGAAGCGTATATGCTAGAAGTCGGAATTCGTCGTTTGGACTGGTCAGCTAGAAGTCCGGACCTCAATCCCATTGAGCATGTCTGGGACGTTCTGAAGCGACGAATGAGATCAGTGCAGCCGGCTCCGCAGACCATCAGAGAGCTAAAGAATGTGATTACCGCCGAGTGGGAACATATTCCCCAAGAAACCATAAAAGATATACTCGCTAGCATGCCCAGACGAATGCAAGCCGTGATTTCAGCAAGAGAGGGTCACACTCAACACTAAACTTTTAATGTATTCAAGAAAAACAAAGAAATTAACGCGTTTCATTTTTATTTAGCGAGCAGGTACAATAATAGTGTTTTGAGCTTAAACATTATTTCTCAATAATTTAATCAAAACGTTATGATAAAACTGATGATACCTATTCCTTCCTAATTAATTTATGAAATTCTGAGGATAACAATACCTAAAATTGTCAAACAAACTAATAGTAACTATAAAATAGTTCTTTGCTTAAGTGCCCGTTTTTTTTGCAAAAGAGTGTATAATGTATATTTATAATAGAAACTTTATCAGGAACTGGAGAAACAAGTTTTTAGAATTATGTAACTGTGTCATTTCAAAATACATATTGAACTTTATTCAAAATATATTCATTAAAAAAATATTGCCTGTTTCGTTTAAAAATAAGTGTATGTATATTCCAAATAAAAATAAGAAAAGGATAATTATGCGTCCATACACTATAGTTGAACAAAAGAAGTACAAATAATTCTCTTAATACGTACATACATACTCTTTTCCCAAAAGGGTTAGCAGAGGTATAATAAACGCCTACTTTTCGCCATTATTTTGGTTCCACGTAATAGATGACAACCCTATTACCGATAATCGGGATGTTTTGTTTGCTAGAACCTCGTCCGTCGATCAGCAGGTTCAGGCGAGGTGGGCTTGGGGCACTAAGCTCTTAGTGGAAACCCTACGCACCCCTATAGTAATTTAAAAATAGCTACTTGAATTAAGTAAAAACGTAACAAAACGTGTGTATACATGGAGTATATTTAACATCAACACCTTTTTAACTAACTTTTCCATAATACTAACAGTCTGAAGAATTAAATTTTAAGAAAATAAAACGGGAGCTAAAATCAAAAGTATTGTGAAAATATACGATCAACTTTCTCTTGTTAAAATACAACATTTTACGCATGACCGCAGTGCGATCTCGGATTTGTATAAAAACCTGATTGTAGTTAGCAGAAGGAAAAAGTTTAAGAAAAGTTGACTGTTTTCTATTTCTTCGCTAATGATTTACAATTCAATAAGTTAAGGCGCCCTGAGTTTAACGCTCAAAATGATCTAATATAATTCTACATTATTAAAGCTTCGAGTGAACTTACCTAGAGCTAAGAATAACTTACGTTCTTAGTCGACAAACGTCATAAAAATAATTACTTATAGATTAAATAATTTAATATAATGTAACCTAAATTAACAAACAACTTGGACACATTTAAAGTATTGAGTGGTGTAATATCTATTATACATCTATACTAATATTATATAGCTGAAGAGTCTGTTTGTTTGAACGCGCTAATCTCAGGAACCGCTAGTCCGATTTGATTGTTTGATTGATTTGATTTGTTGGATGGTCCATTTATCAGGAAGGCTGTAGGCTATATATCATCACGCTAAGACCAATAAGAGCGGAGTCCTAATGAAGAATGTTTAAAAAACGAGGGAAAATTATTACTGTTGCGCCATAACCAGATGGAACTCAATTATACGAGAACGATCGAGAACTATCGAGGACAACGCCATCTAGCGTCGGAAAGCGCGCAACTGTGGGCATTATGACGATTACTCGACGCTAGATGGCGCTACAAGAAGCTCTAGAGTAATCTATTTAGCCTAGAAACATCGATCGAATACTTTCGTACTTTCGAGTAATTTCCACGGCCATATAAAAGCGAAACGTGTTGGCCGTAGGGGCAGTATTGTTTCACGATACAGCGGATAAACATCGGAAGAGATCTTCTAGTGCGACTAACGAGTGATTTAGTGATTTCTTATTGTAAAAAGTGTTGTTAATAAATATTGTGTTATTTTTGGTAATTAATCGAGTACTTTAATTTATTTAATACCCAGCTCGTAACATTACGTTACGGACAATAGTAGACGTAAACGAGGTTGAGAGGGTCAGCTAGTACAGTATACTACTGTATATAATTCTCGCGTCTGGCTCGCGATGTACTCCAAAACTATTTGACCGATTTTCATGTGTTTTTTTAAATGTGTTCTGGCGCGATATTGCTAGGATAGTAAACATCGCGCTTAGATCAATAAAAGTCGAGTATAATTGAAAAGAGACGCAAACGAAGTTGTATGGGTTAGCTAGTATAATTATGTTTACATTTACGGGAACGTGGATGCTGTTCCGTAGCTGATTATCTGGATATACAAAGTAGACTGATATCATTTTTATTCTTAACATATTAAACAACCGCTCCTAGATTTATTTAAAAAAAATCCTTTTTGAAGTGTTTCTCCTAAACCCCGCGGTGCTACCCGCGGTACGACAATAACCGTTAGTAAAAGCTAGTATCTCTATAAATTGTAGCCTATGTGTTATTCTGATGTATAAGCTATTGTGGGGGAACGGGTATCATATTCCACTAACACAAAAGGAGGATCCTCCGACCAGGCGAGGTGATCATGCCTGGCGGGCTACTGCCCAACAGTTGATGTTGGGATGTTGTATACATGATAATCGGCGCGAGAATTATTTATTGCGCGATTCAGTATTTGTAGTTACTCCTTGTAGTGCGATACTTCGTAGTTCAATGTATCTTCTTTAGATGGCGCTGTAATAGGTTATTGTTGTGTTATATGTGGAAGCCGCCCACTATATTATTGTAAAGTTAGACCAAAATTCATTCTGTAGTTTTTGCGTGAAAGAGCAACAAACATACTCACAAACTTTCGCAATTATAATATTAGTAGGATACATATTAAATAACGTACTTAATTACTTTATTCACGTGCAAATTATGAAGGTAAACCGTTTACATTGCCGAGCACCGAAATGTGCTCAGATAATTGATGTGTCAGTCGCACCGGGAATGCATCCTATTCACCGCGAATTCTACCTGTACAATGTCGGGTGTACGAGTAGGTAATATGGGGATTAAACTTGGGTGCAAATTATGTTGGCACGCGTTGTTCATGGTTTATTTATTTTTTGCTATTATACTTTATGAGATTTTGTGCTCAAATAAGGTTGGCAAACAAGGTATTTACGCGTTTTACTTTTCGTTTATTTTAAAGTTAATTTTGTAGGTGTAAAATATTTATATAATATGTTGTTATCTATACTAATAATAATTATAAAGCAGAATAGTTTGTTTGTTTGAACGCGCTAATTTCAGGAACCACTGGTCCGATTTCAAAAATTCTTGCAATGCTGGATAGACCATTTATCGAGGAAAGCTATAGGCTATATATCATCACTCTAATACTAATAAAAGCAGAGCACCAATGAAGAATGTTTCAAAAACGGGGAAAAAATTTCACGCTACAGGCAATAGAAGACGCAAACGAGGTTGCGTGGCAGATAGTAAATGAAGTCACTTACGCTGTCTGTTTGTTTAGATCTTTTAAACTATTCGATGGATTATATTTTTATTTATTTAACCTTAATGCACATTTTGCATAAAGGCAGACTTAATACCATGCATTCTCTGTCAGTCAACCTTAAGGTGATGTGAAAATATGATGTGGTAGGTGCGTAATAGAAAATATTATAATTTGACATATAATAATATATTTGATACAATGGTATTGGATCAATTTTAATGCAGTTTTTAGCAATAGATAGAGTGATTCAAGACGATTATATGTGTAATTCACGCACATTATAGTTTAAAAGTACGAAAATATCAGATAAATCCGTGCGAAACGGTATCGAGCAGAAAGAAAATGTTAAAGCGATAACATCTAGAACTGTTTTAGTCAGATTGAATGACGATTTTTTGTATTTATTGAAGAAAAATATACTAATAAAACATCACGCCAAGGTGCTTACAACTGAAGCAGTATTTATAAACGTAGGTAATACAGTGAATTGTGCAATGGCAGATAAATTAAATAGTAGGCTATTGTCTTTCAAACGACGTTATAATCTAAAATTAACTTAAATTAGATGTCATACTACAAATAGACTTCATATAATAATTACACGACGAACATAAGATAATAGCATTTCAGAAATCACTTTACTGAAGTGAGAGAAATTTAGAGAAATTTTAGTTTTGTTCAGTTAAATGATGCAACAACAGAATTAACACCTAAATATACATATTATTTGAATCATAATTTATATTAAATCACTAGCTGACCGACGCAACCTCGTTTGCGTCTTTTATTGCCCATAGCGAAAAATTTTCCACCGTATAGGGTTGATTTTTTACACCTTGTGTCCGAAAAACCCCAATATCTTACGGAACCCTATTTTTTTCCAAAATAAAATATAGTCTATAGATTTACCATAGCAGCGCCATCTATTGATTACTTACTCAACCCAGTCGAAAGGTATCGACATCTGTTAGAATCATTTGGAGTTAACAGATAATTGTGACTGTCAAATAATAACAGACAAATAATTAGCAATAAATTAAAATTGCGACTATAATTTGATATTTAAACTATCCTATCTCTCAAGTTGTATCGAACTGCACATGTTGTGCGAATTTTATTATAATCGGTTAAGTGGTTTAGGAGTCCATTGAGGACAAACATTGTGACACGAGATTTATATATATTAAGATTATATCAATTACTAACAGTTCATATTATGTTAAAGTTATAACTAAATATCATTGACTTGATTGATTCACTAAATTATCCTAATTTAGTTAATCTATTACCCAATATGTTGCTGTCTAATGCGATATTAATCTAATGTCATTACTATGCCCAGTTCCTATATTTGAAAAACGATCCGTTCTAGGTACGAATAGTAGTATATTATACGGGGCGTAAACTAAAATCATTCCTATAAAAAATAAATTGAGGAACGGTATTTACGACTCGTAGTCGGTTGTAGAAATTTTTTACGCGATAACGGTTCGTTAAATATAGGAACCGGGCATAGGTGTAATACATATTAGCTGTACGAGTGGATAGCGATCGCCCACCTCACTACTACTGCTGCGCTGAGTTTTGTGTGTTCGATCTCAAATGAGATAATACTCTGTGTGATACAATGTTGTTCTTGTGTCCTTTGATTAGTTTGTGTCCGTTTATGGCTGTTTTTAAATAACTTCATGACACAGGATAACTATATATTTCTAGTGTAGATGTTTAATTCTGTACTAGGGTACACTTGGTTCTCTTTCTACAAGTATTAGAGACGATGTGTAAGGTTTTCAGTTCGAGTCCGACATACATAACACGGTATCTGACTTCCGTCTTCAAAAAAAGATATCTTGTTTAATAAGATATCTTGTTTTAAAAGATATCTTGTTTAAAAGATATCTTGTTTTAATAAAGATATCTTGTTTTAAAATAGATGTCTTTTTAAAAAGATCAATTTAAAAATAATTCAATTTTGAATTGAGACTCATCTATACGACGACTATCATTGATAACAACCGGGACCGACTGCATAACGTGACCGTCGAATCACGAAGACGCTCATGGTATTATGCCACCAGCGGTCACCCTTCCAGGTAGCGTGGGAGAGCTATGCTTCGGCATAAATGGGTCGGCTCGACCGGAGTGATACTACGGTCTCACAGAAAACCGGTGTGAAATAGCGTTTGCGCCGTGTTTCACCGAGTGAGTGAGAATACCGGAGGCCCATAACCCAACTCCTCCCCCCATCCCCTTGCCCATCCCCCAAAGGTCGGCAACGCATTTGTGAAGCCTTTGGTGTTGCGGGTGTCCATGGGCGGCGGTAATCGCTTACCATCAGGTGATATGTCTGCTCGTTTGCCCACTATTCAATAATAAAAAAAAGCGTCGTCGGCGTCGTAGTAACGACGGCGCGGTCAGAAGCAAATCACCGAGGGTAAGCATGCTCTTGATGATTGGTTCGAATCACCGAGTGCAATTGGGCTATGAACGCCTTTATTGAATTTGGTGGACATAAATTCCTAAACCGATATAACTTAATAATAAAATGTCGTACGAAATTGTCTCTGCCACATATTTACACAGATCTTAGCTTAGCAATATGACTTTGATAGTTGATTTATATTGCTGATCAAGGCCTCTACTAATAAAAAAACACCGAAGTCAAATAACGATGCGGCTGAAACGACTGATAAAACTAAAAATGTTGCTACGGAGTATAACAGTGATATATCTGGACTGCCTCGGTGACGTAGTGGTAGCATATGCGACTGCTAAGCTTGAGGTCTCGGGTTCCATTCCCGGGTCAGACTAAATGTTTGTATAATCTGCAAATATTTGTTTCGGAGTTGTGTATGTATAATATGTATGTATTTACAAAAAAAAGTATATATGTATTTATCTCAGTTGTCTAGTAACCCATAACACAAACTCTGCTTAGCTTGGGACTAGATGGCGTTGTGTGTTTAACCTTCAGAGTGATAGATGCTCGATTTTAATGAGCTTGTTTACAATTTTCTTATCACTTACTTTTTCTTCGTTGAATCAATATTGTACGGGTGGAATTTCGTTTACCTGTGAAAATAGAAAGTATGTATTAGACTAAAAAAAATAATGACTGTATTTACAATTACAAATAAGAAGAAAAGTGTAATCATTAGATTTATCAACATCAGCAATAACCATGTCGGCTTGTCGTATTTTTATGTGGTGTCAACAGATACCTCTTATCGTTCAAGTGACACGAGGTACATCAAAATTAAAATACAAAAATAAAATTATATATATGTACTTATATGTATATACCGTTTTTTTTAATAATACATTTTTCCGATACTTTATCACAATTTTTTACAGAAAAACAACCGACTTTAAGAACTGGACCAAATTAAAATGGGACCACAAAAACCAAAAAATAATCATCAAAATCGGTTTACCCAGTCGAAGGTTATGAGGTAACAAACATAAAAAAAATTGAGTCGAATTTTTTTTTTTTTTTTTTTTTTTTTATTGAATAGGAGGCAAACGAGCAGACGCATCACCTGATGGTAAGCGATTACCGCCGCCCATGGACTCCTGCAACACCAAAGGCGTCACAAATGCGTTGCCGACCTTTGGGGGATGGAGAGAGGGAATGGGGGAGAGGTTGGGGTATGGGCCTCCGGTATCCTCACTCACTCGGTGAAACACAGCGCAAGCGCTATTTCACACCGGTTTTCTGTGAGGCCGTGGTATCACTCCGGTCGAGCCGGCCCATTCATGCCGAAGCGCGGCTCTCCAACGGAGAGAATTGATAACCTCCTCCTTTTTTGGATAATTTGTTGGGGTGGGGGAGATTGTGGTTGGGGTATGGACCTCCGGTATCCTCACTGAGAAACACAGCGCCAGCGCTATTTCACACCGGTTTTCTGCTAGGCCATGGTATCACTCCGGTCGGTCTATTCATGCCGAAGCGTGGCTCTCCCACTTTTTCTGTTATGCCTTCAAACTGTTTGTTCCGGCTAATCTCTGGAACGGCTGGACCGATTTTGACGGGACTTTCACTGGTAGGTAGCTGATGATACAAGAAGTAACTTAGGCTACTTTTTTAGACTAGCTTCGCGAAACGACAATAACCGCGGGCAACACCGCGGGGTTCAGCTAGTGTCTAATAAAGTTTTGTTATATGGTCTCATCTTGGCAACATTTTACAAGATTTTTTTTTTGGTGAAATTCTTTATTTAAAATAGACGATTTGTTACCGAAGCTAAAGCCATATTTTTTATTTTCTCTCGATATGATCAAAATTATTCTTGCTCCAGTGATTTTGTTATCGACAACGGAAAGAATAAAGTCTAACTTTTACTTTAAAGATAAGGAAATTATGTAAAAGTGATTGCTTATTCGTCTTCTGTCTTCATCAGACTGTGGAACAACATTTAAAGTAGACTGTTTTCATTTTGTAGCAGCGTGTCTTAGTGTGAATGCTTTTACGGAAATAACAACGTCAAAGGAAAAAAAAGATGGCGGTGTTGCTTTGACAGGTACCTATGTACGTGACTTGTAAACAAAAAGAGAAGATAAGTGACAGCTTCTTGAAACAAATCGGTCAATATGGCCGCTGTAACGCCTTACTTATGATTACTAGCTGAACCTAAATAATTTTTTTATTCTAGACATTTAACACACAACGCCATCTAGTCCCAAGCTAAGCAGAACTTGTGTTATGGGTACTAGACAACTCATATAAATACATATATACTTTTTTTTTGTAAATACATTCATATTATACATAGAAAACACCCAAACTCCGAAACAAATAGTTGCAGATCATACAAACATTTGGTCCGACCCGGGAATCGAACCCGAGACCTCAAGCTTAGCAGTCGCATACGCCTAACCGCGGTGCTACCCGCGGTACGACAATAACCGCGGGCAACGTCTCGTATCTTTATAAATTGTAGCCTATGTGTTATTCTGATGTATAAGCTATATTATTGTAAAGTTTTATCAAAATCCATTCAGTAGTCTTTGCGTGAAAGAGCAACCAACATACTAACTTACATACTCACAAACTTTCGCGTTTATAATATTAGTTGATACAGAATACTGTTCGCAGCTAGAGCAATGAATCATTTTTATAATATTAGTAGTAAAACTAATATCAAAAGTTAAACTTAGATTACAACAAGAAATAGCTTAGAAAACTGTTACCCCTATCATCTACACCTACACACACACTCTCTCTCTTCATCTCATTCAATAAACCGATTTAGTAGTTTAGGCGCTGCGGTGGGTACAAATATAGACTGCCAAAAGCATGCTCTTTCTTTTGGCCCTGCCGTAGTCGGGTAATAGTAATAGTGTCTGCATTGAGCTCCCTGAGAATTATTTTCTTATATTGAATAGGGGCAAACGAGCAGACGTATCTGATTGATGGAAAGCGATTACGGCCGCCCGTGGACACCCAACAACACCTAAGGCGTCACAAGTCGCCTTTTAAGAATGGTTGATTGGCTAAATGAGTTTGCTACTAAAGTTTACAAGTTACTGTACTTATGTTTGTATTATATTTTTCATTTAATTAAATTTGTGCGATTAGTGTTATTATCAATTTTAAAACTCAAGTCTTTCAAGAGCTAAGGGTGATCTTGATGTATTATTTACTGCCTTATAATTTTTGGTTAGTGTATTTACCATAATACGAATATTAGATACGATAATTATATATATAATAGTTCCCCGTACTACAGTGAAAACAACTTCCAAACACAATCACATTATGATTAAACGAAGATTAATCAAACAGATCAATCGTAGATTAACTATAATTATTAATCCGTTCTCTATGTAATTATCTACTTAATGTTATATCATCTACTTGGAAATATATAGTTTCACGATAAAGTCAATAAGGTTGAAAATAAATTAGCAGTGACTTTCAGTTTCAAAATCTCGCGTGCGCTGTCAAACAGATTATAAAAACCATCTGTTATTGCTCCTCTGCTATTGTTTTTGCCGTTTACGTAATTATTTGTAGACTGTTGTATCTTGTAACACGCTAGTTTTTTTTGTATCTGCTTTTGTTTTACTTAACGTTTCCTTGTTTGCGGGATTATTTTAATTATCTTAAAATGAATTAACACTTTAGCAATGATTTGCAAGAAATATTGATAAGCAAACAAACGCGAGCGGCGTTTTTAAAATTTCCATTTCATGCTTCTTGAACACATAAATATATGTATTTACTTAAGTTATTTGAGTGATAATTATTTCGTCTGGCTGTCTTTCTTTTTGTATCTAGAGATTAGCCTGAATAAACAGACATACGGACAGACAGACAGACAGACAAAAATTATAAAAACATATATTTTGTTACATGGTGCATTTAGTAAAAAGCGGTTATTTTAATATTACAAACAGTCACTCCAATTTAATTTAGTTGTATAGAGTATAGGTAAGCACTATTGTGTGACTAATCTTATATTAAAAAGTGATTTCACACCCAACATTGAAACTTTAAACAGGTCCTGTTTAGTAAGTGATAATACAGAATATAAATTATTGAGGCTTATTCCTGAATTTATTCTTTACCTTGGGTTTCACACGTGATAATTTCAATTCTTGTGAGTCATTTTTCCGATATAAATAGATACCTATGCCTTATCTTAATAATGATTAAAATAAGATATTTGCAATTTCATTTATTCGCTCGGAAATTTTGGACTAAAAAAAAAATTGATCCATACTGCCATCCATCCAAACTTTCACATTCACGTAACATTAGTATATATAGAAAGCCATAAGCCATTGTGGTGTGAATTATCCAAAACGTGATCTTGAGTAATCTGATTCCTCTTTAATTACGACAGATATTGGATATAGTCACGTATGGAAATCGAATGAAAGTGAACACCATGTACACGAGTACACACAGGTACACGGATACTCGCTTTCTTCCAATGTACTAGGTGACAGCGATTACACTGCTTGTACAGACACTGCTCGTACAGATTGCTAAAATTAATCAAAATGAAATCTTTTATTTTGCAATTAGGTGACAGGAACGCTTTTGCTAGTTAAACATTTTTGAAGTTCAAAAAAAGTGGAAAGCCTTAAGAAGAAATGACAAAACATACTCAGGGATCAGCAGCTCTTTGAAAGTCTAGAGTTAGACAATCTTCCTAAAAAGCAAAGGATATTCTACCAGTAAATAAAAAAGCGATAATTAAAATTTGAATCACAACTATCGTCACCAACTACCCATAATGTCCCACTGCTGGGCTCGAGTCTTCCCTCAGGAGAGGGTTAAGCTATATGACCCCACGCTGGCCGAGTGGGGGTTGGGGACTGACAAGACAACATGGTGGCTAAGTGCCAAAGGCCTTCAACCAAGCTTAAAGCTTAACTGTTATTCTATGATAACAATTGGGACCGACTACTTAACGAAACCTCCGAATGACGTGTACCACGGAGACGTTCATGGTATCGTGCTACCAGCGGCCACCCATCCAGGTACCGTATTGATCGCGCCGTCGTTGCTTACCCTCGGTGATTGTTTTTAATCACCTAGTGCTACTGGGCTATGAGCGCCTATCATAATTTGGTAAAAATAATAATAAAAAATGTCATTAATAAAAGTAATTGTTGTAATCTAATTTTATGATACAATTTTAACAATCTCTTTTTACACTACGATGTAAGATTACATCACCATTTTTATAACACGATGTAATAGTTCTAAATTGGTGCTCGTGGGATTTTCTGTAAGGTCATGTAGAGGAACGGGTATCATGTCCCTCCAACACAAAGGGAGGATCCTCCGACCAGGCGAGGTGATCATGCCTGGCGGGCCACTGCCCAACAGTTGATGTTGGGATGTTGTACATATGATAATCGGCGCGAGAACTTCTATTGCGCGATTCAGGGTTGGTAGTTACTCCGTGTAGTGCGTTACTTCGTAGTTCAATGTATCTTCGGTAGATGGCGCTGTATGTGGAGGTCGCCACAGCCACTTCGGTCGAGCCTGCCCATTTGTGGCAAAGTATGGCTCTTCCACGGCAAAAAAGAACCGGCCAAGTGCGAGTGCGAGAAAGAGCGCATGAAGGGTCACGTATCTTTATTTACACATCATTAGACACTATATTATAACCTTTTTTTTTCGTTTTCAATGAGAAATAAATGCACTTCGCCATCTATCGAGTGACGAGTGTCATATTACATTTTTAATCCTCTCATATTATTGATCCTCTTTAAAGGATTCAAATTGAAATGAAGTCGTGTCCAGTAGATCATTTTTATGATTTTATTTTAATATTTTTACTGATTGCGTTCTTATTTCAATACGAAGTTTTCCAAGTAAGCGCATTTTATAAACACGGTCTATATAACTTTTTTTTTAAACTTCTGAACTAACAACGTTAGCTAAGCCATTATGGTTTTCCTCCAGAACAATTGTTAAACGATACTATATATTGTGGGTCAGCCACGAGAAATAGAAACATTCCTATTTTACGTGTAAAGTAGGGGTAAAGGACGTAAAGGTACACCAAACAAAAATGGTTATTTTATTTAAGAAGTTTGTCGATGTGTGTATGTACACATATCCATGCAGAGTCTCATCTTTCTATCATGGACGAACATGACGAAACTATAAGGGTTCCATGACAGCTAGCAATTTTATAAAAAGCATTTTAAAATTTACTTATTAGTTTTTAATGAAATCGAACTGAACATTCTAGAAAAATAATACACGAACTATAAATGATAATGACATAAGATCTAATAATAAAAATAATCACTTATTTTGTATTCTACTGCTTAAAATATGAAATGTGACGTCACGCTTATGTCCCCCTATTGTCACATTATAACACACTTCGGTGACCCTTTCTACCCTTCTTTACGTGTGACGTAAATTCATGGCTGACCCTTAACTGTTTTCTGTAGCGTGAAGGTTACTTTATTTGACCTTGACCTTTAATGTTTTTCACGTTATTATAAATATGCAAATTTTAACTTACAGCCTTTATTTATTTTTATAATTATGCTAGCTGACCCACGCAACCACCTCGTTTGCGTCTTCTATTGCCCGTAACGTGAAAATTTTGCCCCGTTTTTAAAACATTCTTCATTGGTGCTCCACTCCTATTAGTATTAGCGTGATGATATATAGCATATAGCCTTCCTCGATAAATGGACCATCCAACACTGAAATAACTTTTCTAATCGGACCAGAGGTTCCTGAGTATAGCGCGATCAAACAAACAAACAAACTCTTCAACTTTATATAGTAGTATATATTTGTTAGGTAAGTATAATTATTACCTGTTGCGGGTAGTCCAACAAAATTCAAGAGGTTAATATTGGAGCGTAAGGTAAGGAGGTCAAATATCTCACGATTTGTTTATTATGGCTGTTGTAACTATATTACAGATCGCACAATTCTAACATAGTTGCGAAATAGTTTTAAGTAAGCGAGTCGATGGAAACCATCTTCAATTTAGTTTCGGTATGTATGACAAATTGGAATTTGAGGTATCGATCCCAAATTCCAATTTTGAATTTAGTTACATTTTCAATTGAATACTGTGGGATTTCAGTGCTTGTCTGATATTTCTATAACAGTTCATAGTACACACGATTTTCTCTCTCACGGATAGTATTTAAATACATTCTAGTACTAGTTAGATATTATTTAGTAATGAAAAGTTTGCCATTTGTTTCTATTTCAAATATCTGACCGTTTTGGTCAGTTGTGGTCACAGGTTTAGGACAGCATGTGACCATATTCAATGTAACCTGATCAAAATGATCTCAAACGGTCAAGCAATTTGAAAGTACCCGTTATGGACATTAATTTTCAAAGTCATGAAAAATTCTAATAAAATGAAAGCCGCGACTCGATAAGTATTTTAGAAATTATTTTTGAATATAATGAAAAGTGTATTCGTAAATAAACCTCTTATCTCTAACTATGTGTACAAAAACAAACTAATGAGTGACAGTTTTTAATTGTAAATGTAAAAAAATAAAGAATTAAATTACATAATTTAGTTGCATTACATTTTGTCATACATTTAAAACAGTAATATTCAAAGACGTCCATCGTACTGAAACATTTTATACTAATTATATTTAAGTAAGCTACCCCGCTGAGAGTACAACGGAAATTATTATTTAATTAAAACAATTAGCCAGCGTTACACTAGAATGTATAAAATAACACTATAAGAAAAAAAAATGCATTTTATGATAAACTGATGTAAACACATAACAATAATTTCTTTTCGCTGTGATTCAATATTTTTAAATGCTGATTTCATTATAGTTTCGTTTAAAAAAAAAAGATTTATTCATCGACGTATTATATGACAAGTTTTACCAAATTGGAATCGCAGTTTTGTTTAGTCAATGATACGACTTTTTAGTTAATAATAAACCATAAACAACATGAACCTTTATTTTTTATTGTTTCTTCTCTTTCACTCTTCTCTTTCTCTTAATCTTTTCATTATTATCTTCTGTTGTCTGTTTTATATAAGTATGTTGAAGAATTACTAACGTGACAGCACCTTTTACAGAAATTCCTGCATTCACACAAGACATCTACTGCTGGACGATATCTGTTACAAAATATTTTATCTCAATTCTGCTGACGAAGCCAGGAGCTCTATTCAGCTCTAGTTTTAAGCTCGGCTTAAATTTTATTAGAACCTTTGTTGTTACTTTATCTTTTAAAACTGTATAACTCTCATTGGTTCTTAATATTAGTGTCGAAAGTCTCGAAAAAATCTTAAGTAAGGAAGTCTGTTTGTTACGAAATGCTGTTACAGTCGTTAATTATCATACTTATCAAATTAATACCAACTGCATATTACAATTGCAGTATAACAAAAAAGTGTTTGCTGTTATATCACAGCTGTTTAACCTTATTTATTATTTTTGCTTCACTTATTTAATGTGCCAACAGAATGCAGCGTAAGATAACATGAATAGCAAATTAACAATAAAAAAAATTTAAAGTGACTGCGTAAAATCTTTAAATAGCTAGTCAATTTACGGCCAAAGTATGGCTTTTCTACGTCAAAAATTATGGGAGGAGAATTTCAAGTAAGAGCTACATGGTCTTTGTGAGAAAACCCAAAATGAAAGTATTTATGTTTTTACGGTTGGAGAGCCACGCTTCGGCATACATGGGCCGGCTCGATCGGAGTCGACCACGGTCTCACAGAAAACTGGTGTGAAATAGCGCTTGCGCTGAGTTTCACCGAGTGAGTGAGGATACCGGAGGCCCATATCCCAACCCCTCCCCCCATCTCTCTATCCATCCCCCAAAGGCCGGCAGCGCACCTGTGACGGCCCCAGTGTTGCGTACATGGGCGGCGGTAATCGTTTACCATCAGGCGATACGTCTGCTCGTTTGCCACCTACTCCATAAAAAACAAAACAAGACTGCTAATGGAAAACAAAAAAAATACATACAACAAAATAATGATACACTATTTAACGAAAAAATTTAAATAGCTCATTTGTTTCGTATGTACTTTAATTTGTCAATAAAACCAAAGAGAATTTCGTCTTACGAGTATTATATAAAAATACACATACCTATATACCAATTGTATATAGGTATGTGTATTTGTCGCTCAAGTTTTTAGGTAACAAGGAAGATTTAAATTTTGCATACATGCGAGTTTGTGGTAAAGTAAACGTTAAATAGGAAAAATACTTTATACGAACTATTTATAGAGCAATAAGGATCTTCTGATCCTATTTTAGAATCAAAACTGCATCTTACATATTGTTAACAGTTTCACCTTTACACATTTCATCTTTTTTATTTGAACACAGATAAGATAACAATATATTCAGATAGTTATCAATTATTTATCAACAAAAGAACGTTCGTGTTTCACGCTATCTTGATATTTATATGAAGTAAACATTGTGTGACTTAATGCTTGAAGTATTTCTCTAAAAGTTAGGAGACAGTTTTAACTTGCAAACAGAAAGTGATACTTGCCATGTATTTCCTGGCCGCTAGCCATTCTACAAACTTTAACGAAACACTTGCTAATGTTTACGATGTCTTTCAACGCTATGTCACGTGACCAAAACAGAATATTAGCCAATAATACAAGAGACAACAGAAATCCGGTGGGTAATAGCGCTTGCGCTGTGTTTCACCGAGTGAGTGAGGATACCGGAGGCCCATACCCCAACCCTTCCCCCCATTCCCTCTCCCCATCCCCCAAAGGTCGGCAACGCACTTGTGACGTTTTTGGTGTTGCGGGTGTCCATGGGCGGCGGTAATCGTTTACCATCAGGTGATGCGTCTGTTAGTTTGCCCACTATTCAATAAAAAAAAAAGACTTGCATCTTGACGACGGAGGCAGAATCAAAAGTAACTCTTCATAATCAAGTGCTGACAACCGAGAGTATAAATTACACAAAGAGTTACATTAAATTTATAATATTAGTGTGGATATAGAAAATATTTAATCAGGTACACGAAACGTAATGTTTTGAAGCTAATACCGCATTATATAATTTATCCAGCTAAGCTTAATTGAAGTGAAAATCCGTACTTAACAATTTCATTTTATTTTCAAGACGGAAATATTAACGAGAGTTTTAATACTAATCCACATCAATATAAAGCACCGCAAAGATGATAGAAAACTTGTTTGATTGACAGCATTAGGAAATACGCAGTTGAGAAGAGATTAGCAGAGGAAAATGTTGTAAGTGAAGAGAAATGTGTACAAACAAATTTAATGCCCTTTCTAATCTTTATCGTTGTGGCGACTTCCACATACAACACAACAGTAACCTACTACAGCGCCATCTACCGAAGATACACTGAACTACGAAGTAACGCACTACACGGAGTAACTACAAATCCTGAATCGCGGAATAAATAGTTCTCGCGCCGATTAACATATATACAACATCCCAACATCAACTGTTGGGCAGTAGCCCGACAGGCATGATCACCTCGCCTGGTCGGAGGATCCACCCTTTATGTTGGGTGGAACATGATATCCGTTCCCCCAAAACCGTTTTCTTTTACTGACTTGGGTAAAGCTACTAATGTTAGATTTCTGATGAACTTTAGACCTTAATACCTATTAGTTAGGGGTTAAATCACTAAAACTGGATTATTGAACTGTGGTTAGTCCTTTTTTTTTTGTTAAATAGGTACACGTCTTCCAGCCATCGTTATAAATTTATTTTCATGTTCATGAGTTTTCTTATTCGATTCTCCTCTATAGTTCCTTAACAATTTTTATATATGAGCCTGGCAAAGTGACTCCTCTGCCTGATGGAAAGTATGAGCAAAATCCAAGAGTAGTGGTCACCATACTCATTGAGAATACAGATATGCAACAACACAGCATGGCGACACGCGCTATGCCCAGTCTATTGAGATGCTGCATTATTGGGCCTTTGTTATCTGGTTTCAAACTACAATTATATCTTTTTGATAGTTCTCTAATCCTAAATTCTTTGCTATATACTGTGCAATACATACATACTCCTTTTCTAAGGAGCGTATGTCCAGCCAGCGCATTACAATGGGCTGTTGATGGTGATTGGCGAATTAAAATCCTATTAATATTAGAAACGCGAAAGTTTGTAAGTATATAAGTGAGTATGTTTGTTGCTCTTTCACGCAAAAACTACCGAATGGATTTTGATGAAACTTTACAATAATATAGCTTATACATCAGAATAACACATTGGCTACTATATATAAAGATACTAGCATCGTCTCGCTTCATTGCCCGCGGTTTTTGTCGTACCGCGGATAGCACCCCGGGGTTCAGCTAGTGTATAAAAACCAACAGCACCTAATGATTTAGATTTCTAAAGTAGTTCACGTATTTTGGTATAGTTATAATATTACTATCATTGATCTTTCTTTTTTTTTTTTCTTTTTTTAAAAAGACAACTCCCGCATTAGGAATATACATCCTGTGTCGCGGGGGACTTTACAAACATACATGTAACGGACACAAAGAACACCCAGACTCAGGACAACATTTTGTGGATCACACAAAGTGATGTCCCACGTGAGATTTGAACCCACGGCACTTGGCGCAGTAGTGAACATTTAAACCACTAGGCCAACCGTGCAGTCTATTTTATATGTTGTTTAATGATTATTTTGCTGTACTTGTTTGGGCGGTACAATCTATTTTTTTGTCTACGTAGTAAAGTATATGGAAATAAACTGGTATAATGTTAGTTTCTAAATTACCATAGCTATCATCAGTTTAAGTCGCACTGTTATGTACTTAATATTTTTTTCATTTAGACTTGATTTGTAGGAAATAATACTAACAAAAAAGTGTAAATCTATGCAACTAATTATAGTAATAGTGTGTGCGCAAGAACAAATAACTAATACCTTAAAAGGAACAATTCTTGTATAAATATAATCAGAATTTCGGCAACGATTCCAACGATTTTTATGAAATTTAATATGAAGGGGTTTCGGGGCCGTAAGTCGATCTAGCTAGGATTCATTTTTAGAAAATTTACCGAAGAGAAACACCGAGCAAGGCTCAGCTATGCAGGCTGACCCACGCAACTGGTTTTAGCGTGATCTTAATTATACTACCTTAGGCATAATGGAATGATGACGATACTATATTTTGAGATTGATCTAATGACACATTCAGAACTGAAGACTCCGCTTTCCGTCTGTTCGTCTATGCGTCTATCACCAGGCTGTTTCTCATGAACCGTGGTAGTTAGAAAGTAGAAATTTTCACAGATTATATATATGTGTTGTCGATATTAGAACAACTACTAAAAAAACAGAATAAAATAGATATTTAAGGGAGCTCAGAATACAAACGTGGTATTTCTGCCGATTTCACAGATAATGGTACGGTACCCTTCGTGCGCAACTCCGACTTGCACTTGGCCGGTTTTTATAATGAAGTTAGAAGCTGAAAAGTGAAATTCATCTTGACGTTTCAATGCAGTCTAATCTATTTCAGTTACGTAGAACTGATCTTAAATCTAATAAGAATATACAATCTCATCGAGAATAGACGAATAGTAATTTAGTTTTAACCTACATTGACTATATTATGAAAGTGAAAGATTGCAATCGGTTATTGCAATATCTAATACAATTTCCCTTACTGCTTGGATCGTTTCATTAACTATCAATATTATTACATCCTAACAAAATTATAAGATATAACTCCAAATTCCTCATTTAGAAAAGTAATTTATGTAAAACAGTTAGGTACTTCCTTTCTGTTTCAAAATAACTTTATAATAAGTAGATTGTTTCAAAAATACTAGAAGTTTCTATGAAATACATATAAAGACTTGCAAATCAATAATACTTATATATTACTAACTTTTGCTCGCGGTTCAGCCCATGCGTATGTCGATTATCGCTACAAAAATAACATATATCCTTCTCTAAGGTACAATCTATCTCTACACCAACATTCATCCAAAACGGTTCAGCGGTTTAGACGTAATAGACAGACACACAGAGTTACTTTCTTATTTATAATATAAGTATGAAAAAAATATTAGGTAATGTAGGCTACCTAGAAAGTGAACTCAACATGAATGACTTAAAACAGCTGGTTGATGATACCAAAAGTTTCTGGAGCGGAGACCAATATAGAAAAACGGAACTTAAGACGTTCACCAAAGACGACGAAGGCTGTTTTTTTAAAAAGACAACTTCCGCATTAAGGATATACATCCTGTGTCGCGGGGGACTTCATAAACATACATGTAACGGACACAAAGAACACCCATACTCGGGACAACACTTTGTGGATTACACAGTTGGGATTGTGGGATTTGAACCCACGGTACTTGGCGCAGTAGCAAGCGGTGTAGTGACCGCTTAAACCACTGGGCCAGCTGTACCTACAGTCAACCGTGCTTTAAAGCATTATTTATTAGAAATGCAGACCGGTTTCTAAATCAAAAGTAACAATTTTTTATAAAATTCCTAGATTTTTCTGACTTATTTGATTTATATTATGTTTAGTTTAATTATTTAATGTGACAACAATGTATCAGTAATTATAGATTTATAAACTTAGCTACACTATTGATGATGAATTAAGGTGACTCATCTTAATTTTAATTACATTGGAGAGCCAAGCATTGAACAAAAACGAGTTGCTAACTGTCACTTTAACTGTTAATGAACTTTTTATATTGTTCACTTCACCCAGTGACCTCAATAATCACGAGTTTGATGTCTGACATCGATTGTCGGAGATGTGTGATTCAATCGGACCTTTCGATTGATCTCAGAATATAAAAAAGAATTTCGATTGTTTTCAGAGTATATATTTTTAAGTAATAGAGTAACAGATAATTAACAAACTTCCATAGAAAGATTTGATAATGGTTTTTTTATGGAATAGAGGGCAAACGAGCAGACGTATCGCCTGATGGTAAGCGATCACCACCGCCCGGGTGTCCATGGGCGTTGCCAACCATTTAAGAAGGAGTACGCTCTTTTCTTGAAGGTTTGAGGGTCGTATTGGTCTGGGAATACCGCAGGCGACAGTTCATTCCACAGTTTTGTTGTGCGAGGCAGAAAGTTTCGCGAAAAACTCAAAGCATTTATTATAATTAACTGATGGGCTCTGGATGCAATGTGTTAAATTTATAACGAAGATTATAGTGAGATAAGTTTTTCACCATGTTAAACTAGATGGCATTAGTGGCAAAATAAAAAGTCAGTGTTTTTGTATCGCCATCCATCTATAAAGGTTTCCCGAACCTTTGCCATGTTAAGTGTTCTTATATGTGAAAATAAAGGTGTTACGAAAGAGTGAGTGTTTAATGAACACAATGAATAAATAAAATAAATAAATATTCCGGACATCTAACACACAACGCCATCTAGTCCCAAGCTAAGCAGAGCTTGTGTTATGGGTACTAGACAACTGGTATTAATACTTTTATACTTTTTTTTCTGCTCGAAATGAATTTATTTTCTATCTATCTATCTATCTCTCTCTCTCTCTCTCTCTCTCTCTCTGTACTCAAATTTATTTCGATTGTTTCTAAAATTGATTAATTCTTGCCGATTCTATAGTAAAGCAGGGCGAAAGTAACGAAACAAAATCATTAATATTTATAATTTAGTTAAATAATTATATTTAGAAAGGCACATGTCATCTGAAACTCAATAACTGTTCCTATATAAATCGTGTTATGAGGTTAAATATTGATATTTGTATTAGATGGCAAATAAGTGTTTGGATGGGTATCAAATACTATATTGTTTTAATACATTAAGTTTTAAAATAACACATGCATTTACAATTAATACCTTTTGAAAACTGCTGATGAATGAGGCTAGTCAGTCAAATGTCAATTGAACATGAGTAGGACTACTGCATATTTTGTAATTAAAAAAGTCTTCAATATTTACATGAATTTCGAACAGGCATATTGTACCCACTGTACAGAGTCATTAACGGCACTTTGAAGTGACTAACCTCTTTATTTCTTAAAAATATCGCAAGCGGCAGCTTATGAATATTTATGCAGTAATCCCTGTGTCCATCGAAATTGACTTTTAAAATGTCTGAACAAAGAAAATTTACGTACCTTTTATAAAATTGTTTTTTTAACTACTTTTCTTCATTTAATAAAGCAAGTAAGAAACAAAATTACTTAAAGGTAGGTTATTTTATGTAATATCGTGTAGAAGGGCTATGCGGAGAGGCCTATGTTCAACGGTGGAACTATTAAAAACTGAACACAAGATTATCCCGTGTCGGGCTAAAAAGTATTATTGAGTTTTTCTGAATATAGGAAGGCTAAATAATAGCTTGGAGTTTGGAAGTTGGGGTCTTAGCCCCCGTGCCTCGGAGAGCACGTAAAACAGTCGGTTCTACGCCTGATCTCTCCCCGGTCGTGTCGGATAACCGTCGGGTTTTGAGAGTGAGTGAACTGAGAGAGCTCCTGTGTTTGCGCACATCATGGGACCATAATATCACGTCCGCGTAGTTGGCTGGTCTCTGTTGAGACTGGACGTCGTGGCCGAAATCAGCTAGGAGAACGTTATCATTAAAGACTGTTGATATGATGTGGAAAAGCCAGGCTTCGTGTGGGTCTGCTCGAGATGAGTGATAAAACTGCCGTACAGAAAATTACTTGTAACATTTAAGTGGTAGATGTCACTTACAATCAGACAACTCGACTACTTCGCATCTCAACTCTCAATGTTACTAGTTTATCCCTCGACTCGAAGAAATAATTTCTGATTTGCTACACCGTATAATACGAGTATTTTTTTAGTTATACATAACATTGATAAAACAATAATAACTCATTTGAAACAGCTAAAGCAAACGCATATAAATGCGATTCATTTCTTTTACTGTCATGGTAAATTAAACAGCGATATGCTTCTAGAATGTAATAGCAATTTCTGAGGATATCAGCAAAAACGTATCATTAAAATGATTGTAATTTATTACTGGTAAAGTGAGGTGCCATGCGTGTCTTATTTAAATGAATAATGTATCGGTATTTGTATTGTGATTTATTGGTACACGATACACTCAATGTTTGAGATTGAATTGAGATTGACATGAGTTAGTAATAAAAAATATCAGAGATTAGTGATGATACTCACACCTCATTGCGTAAGGTAGACTTAATGCTGAAACGTTAATTTATAGGTGTAAAATTAAACATAATATCTGCACGGATTGTTTAGTGGTTTAAGTGGTGACATCGTCGGAGTGTTGTCGCTTCAAAATCTTGGGACAACACTTTGTTTAATTCACAAATAGTTGCTCTGGGTGTTTTTGTGTACGTTGCCTTTTCTTCGTCTTCGTTCTGTTCCCAAGTGTTCTTTGTGTCTGTTATATATATATTTGTAAAGTACCCTTTTCTTACGTGTTAAAACCCCCACTAGCCGTCATCCCACCGAGGTTTGCGGTGGGATGGTGTGTCGGAATCGGACCGACTAAAACCACACGGTGTACCACTCTGCGCCTGAGAAATATGTTTAAATATTTTCTGTCACTCTTCTTTTGTTTGCAATGATGGACGTCCCGCGGGAAGCTTGTCGTGCTATGATTTTCTATGATTATAACCGAGGGTTAAACTTCGACGAATTTCAAGAAAATGTACAAACTACTTTTGGGGAATCTGCTCCTGCGTTACATTTACAATTATTTATTGGTTTCGAGAATTTAAACGTGGTCGAGAGAACTTAAACAATGACCCCAGACCGACAACCAACTGCAGTAATTCATGAAAACGTCTTTTTTTTTTGTAAAAAGACAACTCCCACATTAGGAATAAACATCCTGTGTCGTGGGGGACTTTACAATCATACATGAAACGGACACAAAGAACATCCAGACTCGGGACAACAATTCGTGGATCACACATTCTGATTTGCTACACAGAATAATACAAGTATTTTTTTAGTTATACATAACATTGATAAAAAAATAATAACTCATTTGAAAGTGTTGTAGGTACCGCGTGGGATTTGAACCCACGACACTTGGCGCAGTAGCAAGCGGCATGGCGACCGCTGACACCACTCGGCCAACCGTGCAGTCAAACGTCATCAGGTAAGAGTGGTTGAAAGAAAAATTATATATACATACAGACAAAAGAATGATGTGACAGACTTTATAACATGTTCTCGAATAAAATATAGGCGCAGTATCGCAATCTCTGTGATTTCAGTAGTTTCGATTCTCACACCCCCCTGACAACCCTGGTGCTGTAAACTTCCAAAGGAATTTCATCACATACAAATTTTTTATGCTTTTTATACGGTAGAAAATAATAAAAACTAAACTACATATTTCTGTACAATAACGTCTTATTTTATCGTACTAATGACTCACTGCAATAATTTATTCGTCTCCTTCTGTTGAGTTGCATATTACCTGAAATAGAAAAGGATATAAATACATGACTATTTGTGGTTTCATTTACTTTCTTTTTTTATTGGGCAGTGAAATATGAAAGAATTACGTAACTATGTAATCGAACAATCAGCTGGACGGAAATAATTAATAAATAATAATAATAAATATTCCAGACATCTAACACACAACGCCATCTAATTCCAAGCTAAGCAGAGCTTGTGTTATGGGTACTAGACAACTGATATAAATACTTATATACTTTTCTTTTGTAAAGACATACATATTATATTAGAAAACACCCAAACTCCGAAATAAATATTTGCAGATCATACAAACATTTGGTCCGACCCGTGAATCGAACCCGAGACCGAGACCTCAAGCTTAGCAGTCGCATACACTACCACTACGCCACCGAGGCAGTCAAAATAAGAAAAAGTTGTGTTGCGTAGTTAGCTCCCTGAGTCGGTTTTATGCCACCCACGGGTTCAATAGAGGGGACACCTCTTATCATTAACATACGGATTATTTAATTACTACACAGATAGTTAATAAGAAATACAGACTAGTTATTTAAAATGTATAACTAGTTTTTAGTGACGAGTGAATTGAAGTGAAAAATAAATAACGGTTAGTAATTTAAACAGCCGATAAAGACAGTTGGTTTAAACCGCAAATGCATAAGGCATTGCCCCCATAATAGTTTTTTTTTCTAGTTTTTTAACTGCTTTAGGTTCAGTAGTTTCTCTCTTGACTACGGTCATAATAGTTCATTTGAGAATAATGCCGTTTAACAGATAAATTCACAACATAAAATAATTTGCTGGTCCGTCGGTCTAGTGGGTAGTGGTTCTGATTGCAAAACTAGACATCGTGTATTCGGTTTCCACACAGTACAAATAATGTATTATAGGATGAATTCGTACTCATTTACGATCAAATGTTTTAAGTATTATTTATGTAGGTACAACATGTAATAAGAAATACATGTATCGGGTACAATAGTCGGCAGAAAATGGGTTTATAATAAGTCTGTATGTCCCTCCCTACTTACTTTTTAATGTAAAAATACAGAATATTGTAGCTAATTTTGTATTGTATTATTTATGTAATATGTATTTTGTTATAGGGTTTCATATTGCATAGAGAAACCTTAACTCTTCATAAGACATTAATTTCTCTCTTACAGTACGGAACAGTTACAGATTTAAATATTAAATTGTTGACGATCTTTGAAACGTCTTACAGCTGCACTACAATGTTCAATGAGACATAAATACAAACATGAAAAGAATCCTGTTAGAGCTTCTCCGTTATATTTACAAAGTTCAAGGCACTCTGTAAAAACATCTAATTTGTACTACAAATGTAGTTCGTTTTTCGTTTCATTGACACTTTAAATTATTCTCATTTCTTGAAATGTTCCTTTCATATTAATTTTGATAAATTATTATTAATTTATATAATGTTGTTCACGTTTTTAACGTCACTGTCTCAGTGACCTTCAATAAGAACATTTAAAACTTCATATTTTTTCTTTACATTACATGAGTGCAATAATAACGATTGGTACTACTTCAATAAAAAAGTGTATTATTAGAATAACGCCACACATATTATGATGCTAAAATACATTTGTTTTTTTTTCTAAATGGACTAAACGAAAAGGCAACAAAATAAACAAATACTAATTAACATAAACAGCTATATGACTGCCTGACTGCCTCGTTGGTCTAGTGGTTAGCGAATGCCACTCAAGACGTCTCGGGTTCAATTCTCGGGTCGGGCTGAAAGTGTTGTTCCGTTCTTATTACAAGAAAATTTTAATGACAGACCTGGAGTATGGAAGGTTTAACCGTACTTCCTAACTGTGCCTCTTTTAAGTTAAGCTGTTCGTCCCGGTTTCCATATGAACATCTTTGGCAATCTATAATATATATCTAAGTCTTCTATTGGTAATGTTGATTTCATTTCATTTGACAATTTCCAATATTAGCGAAATTACCATGTATCTTTTTTAACTTAGTATGACAATTAATTTCAAAAAGGTAATATGTACCAATATTTCAGCGTACATGTTAGACGTATTTGTGATATACTACAACAGCAATATATAACACTCGTGAACATCGCGTTGCTTGTAATACTTTGATCAAATAGTCTTTGTTCAGTCACTATTCGATCTTTTGAGACGAAACCATTGAACAGTATATAACAGTGACATAATAACTCTTCACTTATACTACACATTATGTATTAAAGTACGGATTATCTCTGCATTATGTACAGTTAGAATTATAACAGTTATTGTTCCTTTATGTTGTTTAAATCGATGTTGTATTAACATAACTGTTATTTAAAGAATAGTTTAGAAAAAACTGGGTGTATTTATTTATTGGCATACTGTTTGGATAGTCATGTATATAAATTATGCAGCTTAAAAATATGCAATTAAGGTGTAATTTTTGCTATAAATTTAATTTAAAAACATCATCTAAATGTGAGACAGGGAACGAATCGATAATTGTTACAACCTAACCAATCTGCAGAAACATATATTCATGTTTGTTGCATTAATTATACAGTGTCAATATCATATTCATTTTATGGATGTCGTAAGAGGTGACTAATGCAGCAAATGACCCATGAAATCATCAATGAAAGGGAAGGAAAACTTCAAATAAATACAATTATAAACCGTTTAACTATCCTTTTTTTTGTGCATGTCGCATGCATGTCGGACTCGAACCGACCAAAACCGCACGCTGTCTCGGGTACCAATGCCGGGGTGGTGCCAACTAGGTGCACCCTAGAAAGGAAAAACACTGGAACTGGAAAAAAAGTAAGTGTACTGCTAAAGGCTATAGATGTGAAATGATGATGATAGCAATAATTATTTTATAATATGTACTTCTATTTAAACAACACAAAAACACATGAAAACGCCTAAATCTTTACTAAACATTGTTCAGCGACTAAAGCAAAAATAGAACTTCTATAATTGAATTAAAAGTCTGATATTTTCAGCCGTCTAATCTAGGTTTTTCAACTTTTGGCTACGTAACGAACAATCGAATAACAACTGGCAATCAGTAATTCGTCATCATTCATTGAATGTATCAAGAACAGATCGATATCGTGAAATCCATAAAATTGGGGCGGCAGTGTGCGGAATTTTTTCTTGTAAAAAATATCTAAACTGAAGTTTTAATTGCGGATATATTCATGTAAGATAGTGAGCGCTCATGTTGTCTGTCACGTAACTTTTTAATCTGAAGGCCTAATACGAGTTTATTTCGCTATCGACTGGGACTGCGTTGGGTTTTGTGATTGGTCAAGATTGCAGTGTGGGCCAATAGCAATGCTAAACGGGGTCACCGTTATGATCAAAATGATATGGAATAAGCTAACACTAAGTCTATTAAGAAATTTATATAACGTCAAAAACTGTTTTATCAGTAAATAATTTGACACTCGATTATTTAAAGGACGAAGTATTTTCATATTATCTATTAATTCTATTAACTATTATTCTTCAATATATCCCTAACTTTTCCAGCTAATCAACAGTACTCTGTAGACGGAAATAGGGTTGCCAACTGTTAAGTAAGTGCTATTTAAATATTATAGTTGGCAAAAAAGGCATGTAGATATTGTATGGGGCAATTGGGTTTTACATCATCGAACTATTGAGATCTTATCGTAATATTTATAGCGAAATGTTCTTGTAACACTTCCTGAGTAGCACACTATAAATTTAGGTAGCGTAGTAGTAGTAGTTGTAACGGTAGTTTTTTTAGTTAGGTACGTCAAATGACGTAGAAAGTGATTATATTTTACGTGTTTATAATAAATCATTTTATTATCCCACAACACCTATAATGTAGCTTTTGGTAATGATTGTCTTTAAGTAGTAGTAGACTTTATTGTATCTTTTATTTTTTTAATTTAATGGAATTTAATTATATATAAAATTAATAGCATTTGATTTAACAAATGAAAAATTAAATATAAGAAAAATATTTAAAAAAAACAGTGTCGACATGGGTATAACTAAACGTTATAAACCTTTAACGCATTAAACAACCACCATGTTGTAACATAAAAAAATTAGACCATCTTTTCATCTTAGACCGTTTTTTTCTAACGCTGAGTGCATTATACTTGTTTACGGTGTATCTAGGTAATCTGATAATCTATTGTAATAACATAGGGATGGTTTTAATTGGGATAATGAATCAGCACAGAAGATATCCCGAAAGTGACAGTATGTATGCGTTTAATTATAAAATACTATGAATTTGCCTACAGATTACTTACCCACATTTTTTGGTTATTAGTAATATTCACTTTTGTGCAGTTTTACACCATTTAATTGCACAAGATTTTGTAGGTAAATTTAATGCACGACAACGTGTACGATACTAACAAAAAGTATCGAAGTTTGTTGCATGTGTGTGTGTGTTAACGCGTGTTTACTTGGAAGTAGCTAAGTTTTTTGGCTTCAAGAAGAACAAAGACCGTGCGTTATTGAACTTTTTAATTTGATCTGAGAGGTCCAACAATTCAGTGGCTCACCCTACAAGTTAGAAACCAGTCAATGTTGTAGGTATTACTAAATGTCGCCGTCTGTGATGTAAACAATAATAGCTAGTTTTTACGAGTATTTCAATGTTATACAAAGACATTATACCGACAGAATATTAGGAAACATGAAGCAAAAGCAATAACTATAGCAATATTCTTTTATGAGCTTGAGATTTTTTTTTCTCTTAGTATCGATATAGAAACAGTGGCGGAATGAAAAGGTTTGTAACCTTACAGATATTTTCCTTATTACATTCCGTTATAAAATAAGTAAACTCAGTTCGATAAAGTAATAAGTACCAGCTGAAAAACTGTCTGATTTGACAGTAATGAAGTCAACCAAACTATTTTAAAGATTAATTTGGACGATCGTTTTTTGTTTTTTCGAAAGACGGCCCCATTTCATGTCGTCCACATTTTATATATTTTTTATCAATAATTTCATCACGACGACTTAGAATTAAAGACTATAAATACTTTACATTGGCAGATATATCTGATCCGAGTGATCCGGCTGGTTGCCATTTCATCAAACAAATTAACTAAGATAAATTTTACACTACTATCAAATTTACTGAACAACATACTCATCTTGATATAGAACATAATCCTAAATTCGTCCACATCTACGTCACGTACTAACGTTGTTGGAACTTTTCGTACAAGTAGAGTAATATGAAGTTAAGAACATAGGCCTACAAGCCCGTTTGAATGAAGGCTACTTTAACAAATTTAAGTTACACAACTTACTTATTTTCCACTTAAGTGTTAAAAAAAATATATATAAAATAAATTTTCTTGTAGAACCGTCTGTTTATCTACCATAGTCAAATTACTTTGAATGGTTAAGTTAATATTTTGTTCCCGGTAATCATACCTTGACTGACTAGATTGACTGCCTCGGTGGCGACGTAGTAGCGTATTAAGCGACTGCTGTGTTTGAGGTCTCGGGTTCGATTCCCGGGTCGGACCAAATGTTTGCATGTTCTTCAAATGTTTTTTTCAGAGTTTGGGTATTTTCTATGTATAATATGTATTTATTTACAAAAATGTAAAACTGTTTTCATATCAGTTGTCTAGTATCCATAATACAAGCTCTTAGATTAGACTAGATGGCGTGGCGCATTAGATATCCGAAATATTTATTTACTAAAATTGGATTTTAGATTGATTATCGCCAACAGCGTACCTATTTATGAAACTGACCTGCTTGCCATGTTTCCCAATCTGTTTCTGTTAGCAATATCTATTACCTTCCAATGCCTTCTCTTCTTATCTACTGTTTCTGATTACATTCCAAATTTTCTCTTATAACCGATAGTGCCTGGTTGACTACAGTTAAAGTGAATCTATTTTTGTATTTATTATTTTAGTCTTACTTATATAACAGGCTTTAAACTTGTCCGTAAGTGCAACCAAAATTACAGTCGCTAGAATGTGGGTGTTTAGTACACTAAGCTGGATATCAGAACTACTTAGAGTTGCAGACAGACCGTTACGCAATAAAGTGCCAAACTTATCTACATACACGATAAATAAAGCAATAAGTACCTGCTTGTAAATCTACATTATATATGCGCATGTAACTTTTATCATGCTTGTATAAAGTATAGCTTGTCCTTTGAACCAATTTAATTAAATACAAAAACACCAAAAATAGTATCCTAAGTAATTTATATGAAATTTACGTATGATTTTATGATCAGTCAATTAATTATTTAAGGTATTATAGTACCTGTTTTAAGTAAGGGCACTTGATAATGGGTAGTGGATAATGAATATTGATTTTTTAAATCAAAATTGTTTTACACATATCATAAAACATACTTTCATATTTTGAGGTAATACAGTCTCGAGTGTCAAATTTGACCTAGATTTCTTTATAATGGCAACATTTATAAACTGACAAGTGTCTATGTGTAACTTGTCAAATAAATATTGCCCATTGAACTAATATTATTACCTACGTATAGAAAAGACACCGCGTTGAAGTGTTTTGATCCATACCTCGAGACATCAACCCATCTAGTCGCTTGGCTAAATTTGTAGTAACAGAACGGAAAGTTCTACTCAATTTCTCTAATCATATAAGAGTACGAAATCAAGTAGGCAGAATGTTAAATGTTGCATCTCTATGCATTAACTTGTAATGTATGAAACTAAACCATCCCCGCGCGCCTCTCTGAGCCCCGCTGGTATAAAGTTGCGTACAACTTTTGTTTGAAGTAGCGTCTCTAGCATATTATAATTCATTGATGTTGCCAGTTAAGATGTAATAGTGTGAATGTAATTTAGAACTAATTCGATGCTCACTCACTGGAAAGGTGATTAATACTCGTAACTAATTAACCTTCAGTTTTCAATATAACTTACATTGCGTACAATGTGATCAAGAACATTATATATATACACGTAATTCATTAATGAATTAAACAGCTGCAAAATGAGATATGAAATTTTACGCACGGGTAAGTTGAGATATAATGTCAACTTTTATAGAAACCGCCGCGCGCCGGGTGGGTTTGCACCAGACAAGGGGCGCGCTGGTACATAGTTTTTGTTTTAAATGTTTCTGACCTATACAGTTTCAGCACCCACTTCCGATTTTAAATACGTCACCGCACGAAATAAAAACCTCAACATTTTGTAAAACAATGTGTTGCTAAAACAGTTCCATTTTCAATTAAATAACCGCCACAAACAATTGACAACTACGCACGATATTAATCTTTTATAATCTTTATCATATCTTCAGTAGTACTCTACAGAGTAAATATTTACTATGCACACACTATTAGACCTCCGTACTCTGGTTTGAACTTTACTCGCAATATCATTAAGGCGGTTTTGCTAAAGCTATGTATGACCATGTCCAAACTGTTCTATAAAACACATACTAGCTCACTATAAAAACTCTTGTTAGTAGAGCGACGCTACTTTCAGCAGGAACGGGATGGTTCAGTTACCCTCTGACAGGAGACCATAATAAAATGACAGCATTCTTGCTGTCGTATTTCTTTGGTGAGCGCGAGACCAGAGGCCCAATGATGCAGAAGCATAGCAATAGGCTACCATAGTGTGGGTTACCATACTGCATTGTTGCTATGTCTGCATTTGCAATGAGTATGATGACTATTACCCTTCTTACCTCTTATTTATCAGGTAGAGTCACTTTGTTAGTTCGATATCTATATAAAACGCGTTTCTGTTTTCAATCGTTCAATACAAAGTAATTCCATGGAACATTACATTTAATCGTATTACGGTTTCGATATGCAACCTACTTTCATACGAACCTTTTTCACGGGCAGCGAACATTTCAATAAAAATAAATGATAACAGAAATAAATCATCGATATATGCGTGCTGAACTTGAGTTAATTTTTATCATTATAATGTTATTTAAAAACAATGGAATTTCTCTATACGTTTATTTCCATTAAAATTGTGTTATGATAAGCAATATTGATTGTTTTTTTGTGAAAAAGCAGTAATTAATTCAGGTACTGTAAATATAATAATAAATGTAGGCATTAGGAAAATACAGTATTGTTTATATTAAAATTTTTGCACATTTTTGCGTCGGACCTTTATGCCCAGGGCATTCTACTTTTGAATACTTGTAAATGCTTCGCAAGCATTATGCATTAAATATGCTTAAATATACAGCCTATCACATTATATCAACAGTTCACTGCTGGACACAGGGCCCTCCTTTGAAAGACAAATCAAAAATATAAATCGAAAAATTCTTCTATGAAAGACGAATGAAAAATAGAAAAAGGCAAATTCCTTTTTGAAAGACGAATTAAAAATACAAATAGACATATTCTTGTTTGAAAGACAAATCAAAAATACAAATGGACAATTTACACTTATTAAGATTTTCATAGAACGATATTCCAATACACGACATTCAAACATTGCTGTCTAATGTTCTACCGTACTCGTACCGTACCTAATGTACAAGCCATTAGCCGTTCTTCAATCCTTTTAGTTACTAATATATCTACAGCTTACTAAAGATACGTTCACAATTTTAACACTGTAAAATTGTTTGATTCAAACTCGTACAATAAAAAACATTATCAAAATTAATAAATTAACAAATTTTACCTGATCTCTTAAAAAAAGTTCGCATTCTATCCAAGAAATTTAAACCGATAACGTGGGTGATAGACGATGAAAACAGCCAGCCACTACATGGCCTGGAAGACATTGCAGAAAAATAGTGGTCTTATTGCGGTCAACTCCACAGGAGTGATGGTGAGTCTTTATCTCTGCCCTCCCCAGGCTGGTGCACCTTTGAGCCTGAACCCACGATTTTACGATCGGAGATAGCAGCAGCCTTCGGATCGCTCAAGGCTAGAAAAGCTCTTGGGCCAGGTCAAATAACATTTGAAACCCTTATTCAGAGAACAGGGCATCGACGTACTGCATGGCATCTGTACCAAAATTTGGCATACGGGCATATGACCTCCCGACTGGACGGAGTCAGTCAGGCGTCAACTTTCACACCCTTACCTTAAGGCAAGGTTGCTGAGATTAATCTCACATGCAAGCAAAGTTCTCCATATAATTAATGCCCGCATCCGCCACTTTTTGGATTGGTAAATTCCAGCCGATAAAGCAGGGTTCGTAACAGGCAAGGGAACAGAAGAACAACTACTCAACCTTAGGCAGATCGTTGAGAAAGCCTAGAAGTAATATTTTACACAATATTCACACAGTGCCATCTAATCTCAAACTAAGCAGAGTCGACCGGTGATGTTCTACACAACGCAGATATAGAGAATAATATGATTGTTTTTTGTATAATTTTTATATATAGAAATACCCAGACCAAATTAAACATTAAAATGATAAAAATAATAGATGTAAAACAATTTGAATGTTTTTTATTCCAGTAACCTTTGATATTCATTTAAATGGAATAAATATAATAGTAGTTAAATAAACGCTGGTGATAGTTCATTCGAATCGCGCATTTCTCTTAGACGTGGTCAATAGCGTGTTGAGAAGATTAGTATTCAATAGATTTTATGACAAATGACACAGTAACGTTTCTAGGTCATTGTGAAACAATAGATATAATGTCTCTCGCGGACACGCCTTACTATTTCTACGGTAGTTGCGTATTAACGTGTTTGAACATAACTGAACATGTCCTCCGAGTCTTTTTCCAAACTAGGTTGGGGTCGACTTTCAATCTACTATGATATGGCTGAACTTTTATTTTTTACGTGGAACTAACGTACTAGGCGAAATGAAAGTTCTGTATATAGATTTTATCGGACTTCTACAGCAACAAGAACCTCAAAAGATTACCATAGATTTTCGTATGGCGACCGGGGCAGATGAGTTAGAGTACGTTTGGCCTAATGGTTTAAGCGATCACCACACCGTTTCCTACTTCGCCAAGTGTTATAGGTTCAAATCCCACATGGGACAACACTTTGTATGATCCACAAATTTTTGTTCTGAGTACAAAATGGGTACCCACCCATAGATTGAACTAGCTAATCTAGCTTAATTTGGCAATTTCTGATTTCTCTACTCGGTTATCACTTAGTCATACACTCATGAACTGAACACAATATAGTATATTGATAAGAATAATTGCGATAATGGTGCCGCAAAAAACGTTGTTATCTTAAAAAAACATTACATTTACTCAAATAAGTCATGGGTAAGCAGAAGCGACAGAAGGTCATTTTGCATAATGTTTTCTTTAGTGGGAGAGCCACGCTTCGGCATGATTGGGCCGGCTCAACCGGAGTGATACCACGGCCTCACAGAAAACCGGTGTGAAATAGCGCTTGCGCTGTGTTCCACCGAGTGAGTGAGGATACCGGAGGCCCATACCCCAAACCTTCACCCTTCCCATCCCCAAAAGGTCAGCAACGCACTTGTGCCTCTGGTGTTGCAAGTGTCCATGGGCGACGGTAATCGCTTACCATCAGGTGATAGGTCTGCTCGTTTGCCAAATAATCAATAAAAAAAAAACTCGTGGTTCTTCCACTTAAGCATTTTAAACAGGCTTATTGTTCAATATACTGCTGATTTAGTGTCTTTTGACAGATGCCTGACAGGAGCTGAACCCAAGAAGCCGAGGATCGAACCAAGTGGTGTACAATAAGACTGGCCTAGCAGTGAACTGCGATAGGTTGATGATGATGATGTCTTTTGGGCCTTACTGCACCAGCTGCCTACTAACAGGGATATTTTTAAATTAGAAAAGAGTATTGCAATTAGAAAATGTAGTAAGTAACGCAATTTCGCTTTAAACTCGTAATTCTTGGACATTTATTTACAAAAACAATACAGCAATAACGAAATAACGCATTAAAAAGTGAGAATTTCAATATTCAATAAATTAAAAATAAATGTTTACTTAATTAATATTCCACAATCGTGAGTAAATTAATTGTTTTGTGTTCAGTGGAATGTTTTCAATAATTAAAAAAGTACCTACTTCATTTGTTATAATAATGTGGTAAATCATAATATAGAGATCTATGTTATTGTGGGGGAACGGGTAACATGTTCCACCCAACACAAAGGGAGGATCCTCCGACCAGGCGAGGTGTTCATGCCTGGCGGGCCACTGCCCGACAGTTGATGTTGGGATGTTGTATATATGATAATCAGCGCGAGAACTTTAATTGCGCGATTCAGGATTGGTAGTTTCTTCGTATTGTAGGTTACTCCGTAGTTCAGTGTAACTTCGGTAGATGGCGCTGTAGTATGTTATGTTGTATGTGGAGGTCGCCACATTATCATTATACACTATATTATATATGCGAAGGCATCTTTCACTAGATGATGAGACGCCTCCGCGTAACTAAAATGTGAAAACATATTAAGATGGGTGAGTGGTTAGATTAGAATGGCCAAGGTGAGAAATGACAACATTAGAAAAGTTGTACAAGAAGCACCAGTGGGTTAACGTAGAGAAGAAACGGATTATCCTATCATGTCATGTAATGCGCTGAAATTAGTAAAATGTAGTGAATAATAAGAAGGCACAGTAATATCCCCAGTGGTCTTACTGGTACGAGTCGAAGGAATCTAGGATTATGCTTCACAGAATTTCATAGGACAACTTTAGCAAGGAGACAGTATTATATTATAAGCACACGTATTTATAATAGAGTTAACAATAAATTAAACATTTTCACTTTAAATTATAGTCGAGTCAAATCTGAAACCAAACAGTGGCTTTTACAACTAAACCATTCAGAAACGGAATCATTGGTAACCTGACATCCTCAAGAAATACACGCACGCACATGCACACACACACACACACACACACACACACACACACACGCACACACACACACGCACACACACACACACACATACACAAGCAATTCATTTAGTTATAGTTTATCTGTTTTGTTGAATGTTAAATATGTTATTTTATTTATTTTTTCTTTGCTTTTTCGAATTAATTTCACTTCTATTTGTAAATTACCACACTTGGAAGGTGCTGATAGCTGTCATACAGTTAATACTAGTACAGCTATTAACGTTAAATATATCACAACTATTGTTCTAACCATTGGTCAATCTGTAAATAACATAAGCGATATGTAAACAGTACCATTAACTTGAAATTAATAATAATAATAATAATTATTATTATTATTAATGTTTATATGTAGGAGTTGACTGAGAAAAAGAGGAGATAACTGAAAATTTAGTAATTACTACTTAATCAAGTGACAAGTGATAAAGGAAATGAAAGAAGAAAACTTACTGTGCCGACTTTTAATTAATTTAAATATTAATTAATAAAATTTTAAAAGAATTTGATGATTTAAGACTTCGTATATATAATTATTATATTCATCAACAGTATTTGTTTAGGTAGTTTTTAAATCTTTTAGTTTATGCCACTGTTAAGCGATGTCGCCAAATTTGAAAATCGTTGTTAAGAAGTCAATAGAAGGCGCCATAGTGTAGGTATGTTATATATTGTACATAATTTAATAGTCCGCTTGCTGAACATATATTTTTTCTTAGAAAAGGGTTTGTTTACTTATACAACTAACTACTACTTTTTAATTATTCAGAACTTGTAACCATCTAAAACTAATAAACATGAAACCCCGAGTGAATGAAAACAATTAAATTATCCTCAATTCAGTTAAAAATTAATAAATACATTGTGGTGTTATTTTTTCAAGTTGCCACTAGTGCGACAGCTGACACTCACTTTACTGATTTCTGAACATTAAACAACTATTTGAAATAAAATTCATTCTGTACCGTATACATTTACAGTGGGAGAGCCACGCTTCGGCATATATGGGCCGGCTCGACCGGAGTGATACCACGGCCTCACAGAAAAAAGGTGTGAAACAACGCTTGCGCTGTTTTTCACTGAGTGAGTGAGGATACCGAAGGCCCATACTCCAACCCCTCCCCCATCCGCCCCCGCCTCGTCATACCCAAAGGCCAGTAACGCACTTGTGGCGCCTCTGGTGTTGAGGGTGTCTTTGGGCGGCGGTGGTCGTTTACTATCAGGTGATTCGTCTGCTCGTCTGCTCCCCATTACATAAAAAAATAATCAATAATTTATTACAGTTTCGCTTGGTATACAAATCATCGAAACAGTTTTTGATGACTTTTTCATACTGCTTCTTTTACTCCACCACTGTGACAACTGACGTTCACTTTACTAATTTCTGAAATAATATCTAATGTTTGAAATAAAATTCTTATAAAAATTGCAACGCTACCTCCCGTACCAAGTTAAATTATTCTCAGTGTTTCCCATTCAAATATTTGAACAGACAAAATACTAAAATATGGTAATATTTAATTTTCATACATATAAACATGCATTACAACATTACTTTCGTTTGAACTACACGTACCTAGTTCAAATGAAAGTGTAATATTCTCATACATTCTCGTGTTACATCGTGTTTCTAATACAATCATCAACATCGTATAAATTGTTCGTGTAAGTATAATTATGAAGGTTTGTAAACGCTATTGTGACGGTGACGTATGAGGTGACTAAGGGACCAGACTATACAGTACAACAGTACTACAAGGAGACGTTAAACTTGAAAGAAGCCCTATTACAACCGTCTAGCTAGCGTACCAAGGCCTTCTTTATTTAAAGTTTCAGTTTAAATAAATCTATTCCGGACATCTAACCCACAACGCCATCTAGTCCCAAGCTAAGCAGAGCTTGTGTTATGGGTACTAGACAACTGATATAAACAGATTTACTGTTTTTTTTTAAAAACATACATATTATACACAGAAAACACCCGAATTCCGAAACAAATATTTACCCAGGATATGAACCCGAGACCTCAAGCCCAGCAGTCGCATTCAATACCACTGCGCCACCGAGGCAGTAAAATGCTATTGACGTGAATTGGTGGTAGTGAGTTATTGGTGCACTCGTTACTGTGTTCCGCAGAAAAGGAATATGGTATAAATGGGTTACTAGGGTAAAGAAACTAAATCAAGAATCCCAAGTAAGATTGTCTGTCTGTTACGCTTTCATGGCTAAACCGCTGCACCGATTTAAATGAAATTTGGTATGGAATCGCTTCGATTCTTGAGGAACTTTGATTCATAGGCCACACTTTATAGCGAAAAACGACATACACGCGGGCCAAGCCACGGGTACATATTCTAAACGATAATATAACTATATATATATTTATATATATATAGTTACTATATATATATTTATATATATATATATAGTTACTATATATATATTTATATATAACGATAAATAAAGGAACGTATTTAACTTCATAATACATGGTTTCTAGAATTCTGTATTTTCATTACGTTCAATATTTCAAGAAATATAATTATTTTGCGGGTTATAAGCATAAAACATTTTTTTTTGTTTTTTGTTAGTGTGCTAATTTTTGTCTAAAGTTGACAAAAAATTCAGTGACACAATTGTTCTATATTTAATTTCTCCATACTATTTAAACGGCTAATTGATTTGCGTCATTTTAGAAATAAATCTATTTTATAAGCTCCAAAAGCCGAAACAAAAAAAGTCGTAAAATTGATTTCGAATACCTAAAATTGTATTAATTTAGTGGCACAAGACCGTCTCTAAATTTACAAAACCATTACTAATCGAAATTAAGTACTTACAGTTTAATTTTATTGCTGTTTTCAGGAAATGTAATCAGCTAGTCTTACAATGTAATCTATTAGAGTAACTATCATTTTCGATGTAACTTAGAAGTTCGTTTTAGAAATATTACATCGTCATTCGTACACAAATTTATATTCATTTTAACCGACTTCAAAAAAGAAGGAGGTTATCAATTCGAATGCATATTTTGACTCGAATTTGGGTGAACCGATTTTGATGCTTCTTATTATATTTGAAAGCTGGTGCTTCCCGTGTGGTCCCAGTTTGGTCCAGTTCTTGAAGTCTGTTTTTTTTGTTTTATGATAATTATTTTAATTCTAAAAATGACCACAAACCAAATGCCTTAAACTAAATCTTATCAAAAAACACTTTGACGCAATCGATATCTAGAAAAAAATGTGCATGATTATTTTTTTAACAAATAAAAAAGAGCGACATCGTTTAATAGTAAATATATGAACAGTTTCATTAAAATTTATTAAAAAAAAAATTGGTTGCTTATCTAATGAATTTAGCACTCGTAACTAAACAAACTGGCAATGACATTGGAAGGTCATTGACATCGACCTGTTGCCTCTCTAATGTGGTTCACGAGCTCAGTTGCAAAAAGTAGTAAGTACCTAACAATCGTGACTTAAGTTCTATTGTACAAGTAAAGATCCTATTTGTAATATGTTTAAACAAAGATGTAAGGACGGAAGTGCTTGTTTCAAATAATAAAGGAAGTGATATGTCTCCTTTAAGGCCTTCTTTACACCTATGAAGGCCTTGGCCATAGAATAATATTGTAAATATTTCGTCTATGATTATAGTAAGACAAAATCAGAGCTTCAAATGTAGAACAGATTTAATCTAAAATACGCTACCAGTAGTCGATGATACGAAGGATTTTTTGTATGCCTACATGTTAATATTGTAATAATAATAATGCTAATAAATCTCTATATTGCTCACCAGATAAGTAACAAGATTAACTTAACTAGGAAATTTTAAACTAGGGAAGTTCAATTGGCGGCCTTACCGACCGGAGGCAATCTCTCACAGGCAACCATTATAATATGTTTCATTGTTTTTAATTTTCAACTTTAAAGTAGAGTAAAATTGATATCGATATCTAAATTATAAGGTTTTACATAAACTAAATAATTTAAATTTGTGCGATTTTCCCGAAACTTTCTGTCGCGCACAATGAAACTGTGGAATGAACTGTCGCCTGCGGTGTTCCCGGACCAATACGACTGTGGTGATCTCCACATACAACATAACATACTACAGCGCCATCTACCAAAGTTACACTGAACTACGGAGTAACCTACAGTACGAAGAAACTACCAATCCTGAATCGTGCAATTAAAGTTCTCGCGCCGATTATCATATATACAACATCCCAACATCAACTGTTGGGCAGTAGCCCGCCAGGCATGATCACCTCGCCTGGTCGGAGGATTCTCTCTTTGTGTTGGGTGGAACATGATACCCGTTTCCCCACACGACCTTCAAACCTTCAAGAACGTAGCGTACTCCTTCCTAAAAGGCCGGCAACGCACTTGTAACGCCTCTGGTGTTGCAAGTGCGTTGCCGGGCGACAGGCGATACGTCTACTCGTTTGTTAGGGGGATTATATAATAAATAATAATAATTACATTACTATCAGGAATACAAATCAAAACATGCCATTTATAGTAAAAACTTTGTAAAATTACAATGACTTGAATGTCTTTATAAATAAGAGTATTTCTTCTATATATGGGACAAACCTTGAGATCACAAAATTCAGAACAAAATAAATGTTATAATCAGTTTAGAAACAGCGAGAAAAAAAATAAAAACCTCGGCCTTAATAAGCTGTTTGATAAACTATTTAAATATACTTGTATATATATAACAATTTTAAATACAACAGTTTGTAAACGGTTTCAACAATGTAATTTGAATAAATAATTTTATATAAATCTGATTCATGAATACTGTAATACCATAGACGAAATTTTGTCTAGGGTAGTATTAAAGTCGAGCAAGTTATGCTTGCCAAGGAGATGGCGGAGCGGGACCGGGAGAGGTTTAGAACTTTTCCGGTCCGCGAGGCCCGGGAACGGGCCACATATCGCAGATGCCTCAGGCGCCGAAGATCACAAACTGATCTCGGTTCCAGGGTTTTCCTTTCTTCCTTTCTAGGGTGAAACTGGTTCCCCGGCTCCTTGTACCTGAGACGGCGTGCTGTTTCAGTCGGTTCGAGTTGGACATGCTACTAGGAAGTGGTACCCGAAGGAAGTTCCATACGGGAGAGAAAAAAAGGGTAGTACTAAAGTAAAATTAAGGCGATTGATAAGAGCTTTAATAACTTTAAAATTGGTTTGTTTACTTGAATTTGTTGCCTGTGGACTGTGGTACCTAGTCCACCTAGGTGAAATAGACGGGCTAATAGTTATTTTAATAGTTAGTTTAATAGTCCATCCATGTGGACTACACCTACAGGTGGACCACGGATAATAAACGTTTACTCCATTTTATGAAGTGGAAAAAGAACCATGAGTCTATTTTTGGAAATATATACCTAATATTGATGGGATGAATAGGACAAAGCAGATATTTAGCTAGTTTACTGGCAGATAGAAGTATTTTTATATAAACATTTCTTCAAAATAACAACACAGCACAAATTAAGATATGTGAATACTTTAAATGGTATTATAGGTAGTAAACAAAACAAAACAGCACATATCGGATAAATAACTGAGCTCTTATGTCTCAATTATCTTATCTTTCAAAAATAATCGCTTGTTTCGCAAAATCTCTTTTGACAATACGTGCATGGAAATGTTATCGGCAAAGCCAAGTTTAAGAAAAAGAAAGTCACAAATCCCTTTAAGATTATATAACACGTCATTCATTTTATCTAACGTTTTCAAATGTAAGATGTAGATGTTGATGTAGTGCGGGACTTGTCTTTTTACTTGACTACGGCAAAGCTAAAAGGAAGCGTAAATGAATATTTCGGACATCCAACACACAACGTCATCTAGTTCCAAGCTAAGCAGAGCTTGTGTAATGGGTACTAGACAACTGATATGAATACATATATACTTTATTTTTGTAGATACATACATATTATACATAGAAAACACCCAAATCTCGAAACAAATATTTGTAGATCACACAAACACTTAGTCCGACCTAGTATTTGCACCCGAGAACTCAAGCACAGCAGTCGCATTATTTACCACAGCGCCACCGAGGCAGTCAGACAGTCAATACTTTTGACAGTCTATGTATGTATGTATGTTCCACCGTAGTGCTATTGAATATATATTATTTTAATGAATGAAGTGTCAATAGAACTGCAATTTGGCCCGGGTGACATAGGCCGTTTTTTATATAATATTGTCATTATAAAATAGAAGTTTGTTAATAGTAGTTTATATTCATTTCACTCACACTCTTCTAAGTTTTTATTTAATAATCCTCATTTTATTTAACTTCCACCCTATATATCGTGTATACTCCTTTATTTTTTCCTTCAAATATAATATTAATGCACCAGAAATAACCCTCTACTTTCCCTATTTAGTTTTGTCTCCGTCCTAAGGTTGCCTGTAAGAGATTGCCTCCGGGCGATAAGGCCGCCAATTGTACCTACTTATCTTCAATTAAGACCTTTTATAATTTACCTGGTGTACAATAAAGACATTATTATTATTGTTTTTAGATTTGTCACCGCCATTATTTTAAGAAGATTTTCTATTCTATGAGCTAACGTGCTAAAAATATTACAAATGATATTATGTATGTTCATATTAACATCCTAATGATAGTCTCTATAAGGGTTACAATATTGATTGTAGCTATTAACAAATGTAAAACTCAAGTTTTGGTGTGTTAAAATTACTTGAAGCTATATAAGTTATGAATTTAGCATAAGTTTTTGTAATAAGAATAGTTTAATTATTTCTTTTTGCAGTTTTAATTTTATACGTTTATTTTTGACTCGCATATTAAGTTAGGCATTAGCCTAATAAGTCTGCCGGTTTTTTTATTACGTAAAAAGAGAAATAGATAAAAGTGGCTGCATAATAGTATTTAATAACTTTTACTTAAATGTTTTGAAGTGAGTAAGTAGTTCTTTGGTTATTTATTAAATCAAATACACACTACCCGTCGATAATATCTGCGCACCCGGCTGGAATGCGTTTCACCTCTCGCTTCCCCACGCATCGCCCCGCCTTCGCCTATGTGGTACTGATGCCAACGCAAGCGCCGCCTACTAACTACTAACTATATTTTACTACTATTATTTTATATATATATTTGACTGGATACGAAATATTTTCGCTAATTCAGTTTTAAATACATTAAACGACTGGCTAAAGATGTCATTGTCAGGATTATGAGTTTGGATATTATTATATTGATTGTCTATTTCACGTGAATGTCGATTCTTGACACATATGTAACCTGAAATCTATTTGGAAACGGACTACAGAAACAACTTGAAAAATAATTTTACAATTATACTTCACTAGCTGACCCACGCAACCTCGTTTGCGTCTTCTATTGCCAGTAGCGTGAAAATTTTCCCCCGTTTTTGAAACATTCTTAATTGGTGCTCCGCTCCCATTAGTATTAGCTTGACAATATGGCCTATAGCTTTCCTCGATAAATGGATTATTCAACACTGAAATATTTTTTCAAATCGAATCAGCGGTTCCTGAAATTAGCGCGTTCAAACAAACAAATAAACAAACAAACTCTTTAGCTTTATACATTAGTATAGATTTTATGGTAAAGGATTATCTTTAAAGGATCTTTCTTTTATTGTTTAGTATCTTTTGACCATGGCTTCGCTCACGTGTATGTCAGTTTTTGCGGTAAGCATAATCGGTGCAGTGGTTTAACTGTTACAAACGTTACAGACAGACTTTATATATATATTGTAAAAGTATCTTGAATTTTACTCGAAAGTTTCCACAGTTAACCGTGGGAGAGCCGCGCTTCGGCATGAATGGGCCGGCTCGACCGGAGTGATACCACGGCCTCACAGAAAACCGGTGTGAAATAGCGCTTGCGCTGTGTTTCACCGAGTGAGTGAGGATACCGGAGGCCCATACCCCAACCCCTCCCTCATTCCCCCTCCCCATCCCCCAAAGGTCGGCAACGCACTTGTGACACCTCTGGTGCTGCGGGTGTCCATGGGCGGCGGTAATTGCTTACCATCAGGTGATACGCCTGCTCGTTTGCCACCTATTACATAAAAAAAAAAAAAAAAGTCTTGGTACGCAGATTTTTATTCCCACCATCTGTAATACATATAGTGTTGCCTAGATAAATTTACTAACCAATTAACTTTTCTAAATATATATAATACAAGTGTATATGGTACATTGGTTTGTATAGGTAGGTATGCTATAAACAGTCTCATTAAGCTCAAATTTGACATGAAATACAAACTGCTTTTTAGTTCAAATTTATTCCTCATTTCTTATCACCGTAAATAATAGTGACGTCACAGGTTAGTAAATAAAAGCTTGTCAATATGTGCGTACATTAGTACTTCAATGAACACGTCAAACAACGTGATCTTCCCATTATTATATTCTCACGTTTTTTACATTAGAAAACAGAAGAACTTTATGTACGGCTATTTGGATAATTTCATCACTCATAACTAGAACATTATCTAAATATGTAAAAAAAAACGAAAAATACGCGAATGGAGGAGTTTGAAATATAGTGCAGTTACAATTTAAATGGAGAGTAGAGGAGCTAATAAAAAAAAATGGTCGAATTTTGATCACTGTGATCACTATACACGAGTATAGCTAAATAAACATTGAATTCGTATGGTTTTTTTTTATTAAAATGAAATTATAGTACTACTTGAAGTAAAAACTACTTTGTTTTGATATACATTTCATTATATTGTACAGTTATCGATTTGATTTAAACATACAATATCGGTATTAAACATTTATAACACAGATTATTTTAATTGAATACTTCATGATAGTTATAAAACTTAGTACATAATATTACATTAAACATAACATTCAAGTCAACCTACAACTATAATAATGAGAGATTTCAATAAAAAGGACACAATTTTACGTTAATTTTATAGTTAACTGCTGTTGAGCTAAGTTACCCGCGGTTATTGTCGTACCGCGGGTTACGCTGCGGGGCGAATCTAGCCTAAGTTACTCTGTACTGTATCATCAGCTACCTACCAGTGAAAGTCCCGTTTAAATGGGTACATCCGTTCTAGAGATTAGCAGGAACAAACAGACAGAAAAAAACATTAAAAAAATATTTTGGTATATGTATACATACATATGCATTTATAAAAAGTGTTTTTAATATTACAAACAGACACTCCAATTTTATTTGTTTGCATATATGTGTAGACTAGATACAGGATCTCTAACTTTTTTAAAATATGGATGTAGTAGAATTCTTATGGTGAAAAAATTTATAAATCGGTCCAGTAGTTTCGTAGCCTATTCAATTTAAACACTAATAAATGACCAAATCTTTCCTCATTACAATATTATAGTGTGGATGTTTTTAATAAGTGATACCAGTTATCTGTCAAAAGAACCTACATTAAATTTTTAACATGGCAAGCAGTAACGTCTGATACGAGTATATTTCCATAATATTTGAATTTGGAAGTAGGTAAAAAAATGTAGCTTCATTTTTTTATTGACATCTAACGAAACTATAATAATTACATCTATTAATTTGATTATACAATCGCTGCAAAAGAACAATTTAAAAACTAACCTAGATAAATATAAAATTGTAAATTTTAAGTAAAGAAAGAAATAACTTAGATGTAAATTATAATGGTCATGAATTCGAAAAGAAATAAATAAATATGCCGGACATCTAACACACAATGCCATCTAGTCCCAATCTAAGCAGAGCTTGTGTTATGAGTACTAGATGTACAACTGAAATAAATACTTATATACTTTTTTTTTGTAAATACATACATATTATGCATAGAAAACACTCCCTCTAAGTCAATCGATATATGGACTCCTTAAGTTATAAAATATAGCGAGTAGATCAACACTGATAATAGCCTATCACGGACTTCTCTCTTCAACGTCGCGGTACGGCATCACATTTTTCAGTAACTCCACTGATTGGCATTTAGCATTCAAAATTCAGAAACGTTGTATAAGGACTATGTTTGACGTTAGAATTCCAAATAGTTATAAATCTTTCTTTATAGAAAATATTTTAGTGACCTTACCATGTATGTACATATTCGAGTGTGCCACGTTTGTAAGGCAAAATATCGTACTATTTGAGAAAGGAACAAGAGCTCGCCACTCATACATGTAATGTGTGAAAAATAATTAAACCACATAAATGTATAAACGCTTTTTTGTATTGCCTCACATGTTTATAACATTTTACGGAATTGTCTAAAAAAGGCTGGAAATACAATAATTTTCAAACAGCGTCTTCGAAAACTGCTCATTGCTGAGTGCTATTACTCTCTTCAAGAATATTTGGAAGACGACGGCATTAGTATTTGAAAGGAGAAAGAGATTTGAAGTTGCCAATATTTTATGCAAGTTGTTTTATAACATTTCAGTTATAAATTTACTTAACATTTCAAGTATCTATTTTTCAGACATTTAAACTATCGTATTTTCCTATATTTTACTTCGGACCAAATGTTTGTATGGTCTGTAAATATTTGTTTCAGAGTTTGGGTGTTTTCTATGTTTCTATTTTTTTTTATATAATACTAATAATTACAAGATAAATAGTATTAAAGTATTTATATCAGTTATCTAGTACCCATAACACAAGCTCTGCTTAGCTTGGGATTAGATGGCGTTGTGTGTTAGATGTCCGGAATTATAATTATCAAATTTTATTTTTTTTATTTTGTGTTTCTGCCTATTGTTTTTTTTTTTCAAGGTAAGTAAAAAATACTGTACGCTTAAATAATGGTAGAATTGAAATGGGTCACATATTATTATGACATTAATAAAATCTTTGTATACTTACATTTCTTCAAATAAACAAATTGAATTGAAATCAGAAGACAAATCTAATGTTTAGTTTTAAATTTCAAATTTCGAAACACCATGCATTGTTTAAATTACGTAATACCTACTTTTTGGTAGTAAAAGTTACCCGTTCTTACGACATTATGAATAAAGAAATTAAAAAGTAATTTCTATTCTAGTTTAGAATTTATTAACGGACGCATTTATACGTGTATAAAATATTGAGTCGGAATTAACAATAAAATAGTAAGTAGATAGATGTTATACACTCGTTACAAAAATGGATTATATATAAAACTTTTGCAAACATTGTCTATTTGTTACCATTAAGGTCTCATCACTGTGTAGGTACTTATAAATTATGGGAAGAAGCGAGACAATCCCGATACAAGTATTTCCAATAACTTTCTGGGGTTTGCCTCAATTTATGTAGTGTATAACAATGTATGAGAAATAATTAAAATATTTTTAGTTTTTATTTATTGCATGAGCACTGACTACATGTATTTTTTATCGTACTATCAAATTATTTTTACTATATTTGTGGAAATTCCAGACTTCTTATGTCGTGTCGTGTTAACTAAACATTTAATTCTTCTAAAGAATAGTGTTATTCTAGGCAAACTATATATAATATTGTAAAAGGTAACTCTAAAATAAGACTTAGGTTTAATTTTGAGGTTTTTAAAACGTATTTTTTTTCTCGAATGTCGCTTATCATATACCTTCTTTGAATTAAGAAGTCATAAGATTCATTCATGTTGGTAAACTATCTATAGTAGATACAAACAACTACAGTCTTCATTTTAATAGATCTTTGTGAATAAATGTTGGGATTAACCACTTACATTATATTAGGAATCTAACGCCGGGTAATAACTACATCATTCAAGCAACAATCTTTTTTAAACAAAATAGAAACAATCATTACTTCGGAGCAAAAAAACTTGAACTTACCTTTAACGTTAATGACACTCCATTATCTCCAAACACAACAAGTTTCTTTCACAATTTGCCATCAGTCACAACAGAAAAACGTTATAACAAATCCCTTATCAACCGAAAAGACGATAACGAAACAACAAACGTGCGAGTTAACGTTACAATATTTACGTAAACGCCGTGAATTTTATCGCGTAACACATTGGACTCGCAAACGAGTTATAGTATAGCGGTGAACGGTGAGTGCGGCCGCATTGGTCTCATGTTAGAGCGCAAATGGCTGTAGTCAGCGAAGCAGTACAATCGCTCTGACGTCAGATCAAATGAAATTAAAAATGAAGAAAAAATGACCGAAGAAGCTCCGTGTATCTATAGAGCGTTATTGGTAACATGTCCATCGGGAGAAAGTTTACAGAATTACTTAGTCATTGGCGTCGATTCGAAAGTGCAAGTCTTTACTACATGAGGATAACAAATGACTCTTGTAAACATGCAAGAAAAACGTATATGACTACAATTGACTACATGAACAAAACGGCCACTTTATGAACGAATACTTCCGAATTTTGCGCAATTCGCTCCCACATTTCTTTTGTTCCGTTGTGTAATACATTCTTGCATAAATGTTTGGCGTAAACGTTATACTTAGAGTTTGTTCTCGTTTTGTCTCTATTTACATGATTACCATATTATGTAAATAGAACAAGTATTTAGTATTAACAAGTACTTACAATTTGACTAACTCCTGTATCGTTTAAGTCAGAAGATGCATATGGGTTAGTTTACAAGTATTTTTTTTCCATTTAAGCATTTTTATATTATAAATCACTACAACAGGTAAGGGTTATATGTATTATTGTTTCGTCCCGACTCAATTCGTAGAATTAACTAACGCCTTTTTATCTATGGTAGGCAGTTGAACCTGTCATATTCTCTTCCTGTCTAACTATGAAAAACTATGGCGCCTCTTGTTGAAACGTCGCGTTTGGGCTCGTGGTTAGTTGGTTTTGGTTGTGAAAAATTGTGTTTAGACTTTTTTTCTGACGAATAAACGCCTTCTCACCATATAAATTTGGAATAACTCGGTTTGTTATCGATTAGTACGCTTATTAAGGCTACAACGTTAAGTTAAAATTGTAAACGGCATGGTCCTATTGAGCACCGTGTTCTATTGTGTTCAATAGTGGTCTAAACCTTGCAATACGCTTCCACTTTAAATAACAAAGACGGTAATAGGCCACCTTTGGTTGAACAATTATTAACGTACAATAAAAAACTGTTAATTACATTTTCCTTTTAAATAAAATTACTACCCTCGCACTAGGAATACACATACAATAGTGACACAGTATATCCTGTCACAGGAACTTTGCAGACATAATTGATAAGGACACAGTAAACCACATATAGAACAAACATTTTAGGATTAGATAGGTACATAAAGTTTTGTCTCATCTGTTGATCGACCGAATCCACAACACTCAGAGCTATAGAAAGCGGCGAGTTGACCGATTTAACCACTCCACTGTTCGAGCAAACCGCCAGTCAATGCATTAGTATAGCAAAAATATAACATTATACTGAATATATACAAGTGTTCTACTACTGACTTTTACTAGTTAATTCAATCAGTCTTATTCATGAACGTGATTTAACTTGAAGCAATAGTTTTGTGTTATTTTCAACTTTAAAGTCGCAGCCTTAGAGTTAAAAATAATACAAATCAACAACTCATAACGTCCCACTGCTGGGTTCGGGTCTCCTCTCAGGAGAGGGTTAAGGCCATACGTCCCCACGCTGGCCAAGTGCGGGTTGGGGACTGCTGGCAAGACAACGTTGTGGCTACGTAATCTTGCCGTTGGATATTTTTAAGCCGCCCAAAGGCCTCCAACTAAGCTTCATGACTTATAGTCCCGGTTGTTATCCTATGATAACAACCGGGACCGACTGCTTAACGTGACCTCTGAATCACAGAGACGCTCATGGTATCATGTCACCAGCGGTCACCCATCCAGATACTGACCGCGCCGTCGTTGCTTACCCTTGGTAATTGTTTCTAATCACCGAGTGCAACTGGGCTATGAGCGTCTAAAAAGTAACACAAAACCGCTGTTTAAAATTAAGTAACATTAATAAATAAGGCTGTAAGTCTCGAAAGAAAATGTTACCGTTATTTATTAATTTGATTTCATGAATTTAACGATCTACTTATTGACCATCATATGTTGAACTGTCGTTGTATAAACTTGTATTCTATGATAGGTCTACATATATTCTAATTTATTATAGAAATGTGATTTGATCCATATCTCTCTAATCTCTGTAATGGCTGGATTAATGGTGACGAAACTTGCATTGGCAGATAGCTGATAATATTAATAGTAACGTAGACTACTTCTTTTTTAGACTAGCTTGGCTCTGCGACGTAACTGGTGGTTGTCTTCATAAAGCTAGAAGAATTCGTGGGCAACACCGCGGAACTCAGCTAGTCTCCCACAAAGGTTTGAATTTCAACTCAATGCCAATGTGTCATACATCTTGTATGAGCTTAAAGATATTCTACGTTAGAAAGAAAAAGTAGGAGTGGTTCTTAAGATCGTAGAGCCACACTGATTTCAGAAAAGACCAACCTAAAACGACAGCATTCGTGCTGTCGAGTTTCATTGGTGATTGCGAAAAATAAATAAATAATAAAAGAAATATTTCGGACATCTAACACACAACTTCATCTAGTCCCAAGCTAAGCAAAGCTATACTTTTTTTTTGTAAATTGCATATTATACATAGAAAACACCCAAACTCCGAAACAAATATATGTAAATTACACAAACATTTGGTCCGACCCAGGATTTGAACCCGAGACCTCAAGCACAGCAGTCGTATTCACTACCACTGCGCCACCGAGGCAGTAAAAAAAGAAGGCCCAATGATGCAAAAGCATATCAATAGGCCGACGTAGTGTGGGTCGGTATGCTGCATTGTTATTTTGTTACATTCGCAAAGAGTATGGTGACCACCACTCTTGGATTCTTCCCATGCTTTCCATCAGGCAAAGTAGAGATACTTTGACAGGCACATATAAAATAATTAAATAAATTTTAAATGTACTAAATTTCATATCAGTTTATGATATTACATTCCAATGGAGAGATGCTATAAATTAAAACCGGATTTCGGAATTATTTGATTACATTTATAGTACTGTAGTCAAAAGTAATAGCACAATTATACCCATATCAAAAAATTAAATACGCTGACTTCATGTCAAATAAAAAATACATTAAAATTTTCGTATAAGCCGTTACAATAAAAGAGAAATCAATGTACATACATCGATTGCTATGTTCATGATTCTGATCAAGATTTCACATCTGATTGCATTTTTATGATTCCATTGTGAGTACTTTTAGATATAAACTTTAATTGATGGGTACTTAATTATTTATACTATAAAAACAAATTTACGTTTTCACTTTAAACAAATTTGATATTTCTTTCTATTGACGGAGCGTTAATCCGTTATTATCTGTTACTATTGGAGAGTTAAACACGGATCTAAACAAAAACTATTCAATAACCTTGAAGAATTTTACTATTACTAGTTTTATAGACTGTTTAATTTTAATTTCTTCCGTTAAAATTGGTGTCATCATCATTAGCCAGTTCACAGCTGGACATAGGCATCTTTCATTACACGCCACTCTGATCAATTTTGGATTTCTCGCATCCAGCTACTGTCCGCCATCTTGCACAATTCGAACGTTGAGTACCTGGCCAGTGGGCGTTCTACACTACTTTTGTCAAGACCCGGTCTCCACTCGAGACGTCTTCTTCTTTAACGGTTATCAAATCTGCGGCTAATATACTCGTAGCTAGAATACTGCACTTGTAATTATTTTTTTAAGTTGTACTAATCTTTTCAAATTATTATTAGAAAACTCAGCAATAGGTAACATTACTTTTTATTGGTAGTAGAGCCACACTGCTTAAGCACAAACGGGCCGGCTCGACCGGGGCGGTACTACCCGCCCCGTTCTAGGTTAAAAGTTAGGATCGCTACCTACCTGAGTATCATGCCACTCTGTTTTTAGTTAACATATGCGATGTTTGTTTTGTTAAAGATGTAGCATAATGATACGAGTACATTGTCATCTCTCAATCGAACGAACTCAACCAGATGTAATTGCTGACATATTACGACATACATATTTACAAACAATATTATGTAAAGTACATTTAGTCATTCATCCTAAACATAAAACCCTTAAATAGAGTTCAATTCCTCAAAATGTTAGTCTGAGTATAGGACATAGATCTCTCCTTAGCAAGGAAGTTTTGGCCTATTATATTACGCTGCCCAAATTGGTTGGTATAGGATTTTTTTTAATGTGGAGGCCCGTGGGTGTTTCCACGCGTTAAAAAAAGAATAAGGATTTGTTTCAAGTTGGTCCGGATGTGTTAATAACTGCAGTTCCCGGATCCCTCCTTTCTTAGGCGCAGAGTGGCACACCGTGTGGTTTTAGTCGGTCCAATTCCAACACACCGCCCCGCCGCACACCCCGGCAGGGTGGCGGCCCATGGGGGATTCCACACGTAAAAAACTTACGTACACTCTTTGCTGTGATGGTATTCTATGTAGTTTGCCCTCTCACTCAGTATTCTTAATTCGTCACCACAAAGAGTAGCTTGTAACAAAATCAAAATTCTCAAATACGACCATCTGATTCCAGTTTGGCCAAGCCCGTGCCATGTTAACCAGACTGCTGATAAACAAACTTATATTTTTGTAATTTTTTTATTGAATTGTGGGCAAACGAACAGACGTATCACCTGATGGGAAGCGATCATCGCCGCCCATGGACACCTGCAACACCAGAGGCGTCACAAGTGCGTTGCCGACCTTTGAGAGATAGGGAGAGGGATGGGGAAGGGGTTGGGGTATGGGCCTCCGGTATTCATATATAAATACAAATATATTATCATTAAATAACAACCACACAGAACAAATTATCATGCTAGTCACACATTTAATAATCCTGGGGGGGATCAAACACACAACGTCTGACGTTACGACTGACAGCTAACCACTAAGCCAACGGGTCTATAGAATGGTATTCATAAAAATATATTTTAAATTTGAATGTCATATTATATCTTCTGTTACCTGTATTATTGCTAATGCGTCTGTTACTTAGGGGGATAAATAATCATGTTACAAATAAAATAATAAAAATATTTCTTTTTGCGATACGATGGACCAACGATTTGAGGAAAATGGCTGGCAGCGGATGGATGCGGTCTGCCCCGAGATCGGTATAGTTGGCGCTCTTTGAAGAAGGTTTTCGTTCAACAATGAATTGCAATAGACTAAAGAGGAAGTGGAATTTTTTCTTGAGAGAGTAACGGAAAACTAAATCTGAAGAACGACGAAAGGCTATTTTTTTTTAATTTATTGTAATTGATGATAAAAAATTTACTTTTATTTAGGTAAACTTAAAGAAAAAATATTTGATTACAAATACCAAAAGTTATGGAATGTAGAATATGGTTCAATACAATTTATCCTTTGATGTAGGCCCAATTAAAGTTGTTCACACGTCTTGTATAAAAGTCGATTATTAATTTCAATTTTCATACTTTTGTTATAGTATTAACTTTCTCAGCAATACCGCACATAAGTACTTCCAAGAAGCGATTAGAACGGGAAAGTAAGACTAGTTCTTCGAACTCTGTATAAACAGCTAGTTTTGCATACTAAATAATTTTTAATTATTATATTTCAGGAGATAGAACATTGTTAACAAAATTTTTCGTTGCGTGCGTAGATATTACAGTGAATATTGAACATTAAAGTTAAATAAAATATAAAATTACTTTAGCAAAAGGTATTTCGCCATCTAGTTACCATAGTACCTAGTTTGCTATTATTTTTTTATTGTATAGCGGGCAAACGAGCTGACGTATCGCCTGATGGTAAGCGATTACCGCCGCCCATGGTCATCCGCAATACCAGAGGCGTTACAAGTGCGTTGCCGGCCTTTTAAAAGGAGTACGCTCTTTTCTTGAAGGTTTACGATCTGATAATCGTACGTGTAGTGTCTCAAGATATTGATAATGTTACCTAAGTGTAACATTATTATTTAATTAAGGTACTTACAGATCGTTAAACGACATCATCATCAGTCTACCGCAGCCCACTGCTGGACATAGACCTTTTAAATTTTTGGCTTCTCGCATCACGGCAATTTGATAAATATTTTGTAAAAACGATATAGGTATCTATTGTCCCACCAATACGACGTCTCACAATAAATATAAATATAAGAGTGTTGATAAATTATTTGGAAATTAAAAATGTATCTCATGTTTGTGTTGCAAGTTTTAATCTAATATTTAAAGTATTTTGGACATCTAAAACACAACGCCATCTAGTCCCAAACAAAGCAGAGCTTGTTTCATGGGTACTATACAAGTTATATAAATACAAATGTACTTTTTTAAGACTATTGCATAGCTTCTATCGCGGGCCTTGAGCGTGGAGACCGAATCCAGAAATTCCGTAACGAAATAACCTAACACCCCCACTTCGACCGGCACAGCGGTGATACTTTTTAGTTTTTCCATCTATCGATAAATACCAGAACTTTTAATGACTTTTTGAAATATCACTCGTGTCTCTTTAGTTCAGCAACCCGCCTTTAGGTGGCATTGGTTGTATCGGCGTTACTGCGCATGCGTAATCCCCTTCTTCGCCCCGCAATTTTTTTATTAAGCTATTGCATAGCTTCTATCGCGGGCCTTGAGCGTGGAGACCGAATCATGAAAATTCCATAACGAAAAAAACCTAACACCCCCGATTCCGACCGGCACAGCGGTGATACTTTTTAGTTTTTCCATCTATCGATAAATACCAGAACTTATTATTATTGTTTTTGTTTTTATTTTTATTTTTGTTTTTATTATTATTTTTGTACTATTTAGTGTTATTATTATTTTTGTTTATCGGTCACCACGCTCAAAGTGTAACTTGAATTTATATCAAATAATAAATATATAATTATAATTGCATAAGTTGATAAAAAATGCTATGCAATAGCTTTACCACGGCAGTCTCCGAGTGCCACACGTCTTTTTTGTAAATAATACATATTATACATACGTGGTTCGACCCGGGAATCGAATCCGAGACCTCAAGCACAGCAGTCGCATGCACTAACACAGCCTCTGTGACGCAGTGGTAGCATATAGGTACGACTGCTATCATGATTGTTTTAATACGATTTGTAAAAATAGTTTTAAGAAGAATTTTGAACATAATTATTCACTATATTTGCATATAGCACTGAATTTCTCCATACGAACGAGGTGCCATCTTGTAAAATGAAGACAATAGAATTATAGTATTTTTTTTATTCATGATTAATTCTCTAACACTTAATCAGGGTTGCGAACTATACTGTTAAAACTGTATTATGCTGTTTTTCACAACATTATACTTTTTACCTTGAACAAAATTTAGTATAAAATACTGTTTTCAACTTCAAAATGCTTACCGCAGTAAGTCTAACACTTATACGCTCACAATTTTTTTTGGGTAATAATAAATTAATAGGCCAACCGAGCGCTGGGCACACCGTTATTGCGGCATCCGTTGAGGAGGATTGGCTCATGAGGCAACACGGGAGTTTCTCATACCGGCTGACGAAGGTGATCACTGGGAAAGGATGCTTCGGAGATCACCTGTGTCTGATCTGCATGGAGCCAACGCTTGAGTGCCACCATTGCGATGGACAGACCGTAGATACGGCATTTCACACGCTGGCAGAATGTTCAACGTGGGGCGAGCCGAGGCGTGATTTAGTGACGGCCATTGGAATGGGGGTTCTCTCACTCGGTAACATACTCGTAGTTGCGGAGCGAGAGCGCGTGGAGCTCTGCCGTCTCTTTCTGCGAGCATGTTATGCATACGAAGGAGAGGGCGGAGCGGGACCGGGAGAGGTTTAGAACTCTTCCTATTCGCCAGGCCTGGGAACGGGCCAGGTACCGCAGACGACTCGGGCGTCGGAAGTCGCTGAACGATTTCCGTCCTCCATAAGCGCAAACCTGGGTGTGACAGGTGAGGCCACTAGTGTGTGTGTGCGGTTTATAGATGGTTCAAGTCCGACATAGCCACCATTGTGGGTGGCATTTAATATAAAATAAAATTATTAAAAAAAATAAAGTGTTGTCAATATTAATTTTCAATGTACCTACTTACCCGAAAATCTGTGGATTTTTTCAATAATGAATACAAAGTAGCGAGAGGGTAGAAATAGAGCAACAATTAATTAATTAAAAATTGAGCTCCTTACTTATTTTAGTTTTAGTTATAATAATGGTGAGGCGTATGAAGTTTTTAAAACGACTGTAAATTAATAAGTTATACGAGAAGTTCTAAAAAAATACTAAAATACTTGATGTTTTAATAAATAATTTACTGTTTATTTTTCTAAAATATTCTTTAATATGTGGGGGAACGGGTATCATGTCCCTCCAACATAAAGGGAGGATCCTTCGACCAGGCGAGGTGATCATGCCTGGCGGGCCACTGCCCAACAGTTGATGTTGGGATGTTGTATATATTATAATCGGCGCGAGAACTATTTATTACGCGATTCAGGATTTGTAGTTACTCCGTGTAGTGCGTTACTTCGTAGTTCGTAGATGGCGCTGTAGTAGGTTATTGTTGTATTATATGTGGAAGTCGCCATAAATGTTCGTCCTCAGACCAAAATATACTTTATTTCTTGTAAAAAAAGTTGGCAAACCTACTCTTAATCAACTTACAGAAGTGACGTAGTTCGTTATGAGCTGAGTGGATTACTTCGATTGTGTAAGTATTAGAAGCCCATTATAATTTGTAAACGGCCTATGGACTGTGTTTGTTTTAACCATATTTTGGAAATAATTCTGTTCTTATATAGTACTACTTATTTATAAGTCAAATTAATTATTGAGAGATATATATTTGAGACTATTTAGAGTATATATTATAAAGATATTAAATAGGTACTAATTTCCACTATACCAAAACCATAAGTGTCATCTCAGTCGAAACAGTCTACTGCAGTACCCCAAGGACTTCCTCGAGGCTCTCCACAGCAAAACGACTGAAGGAGTGTATAGGCTTGTAGGATACAAAGAAGCTATTAGCTATATATAAAATGACTTGCTTGTCTGAGTATATCAACAACGCAGAGCCTAATGCAGCAAATAGAGCAGAACTGGTCGCTAATGCGTTTAAAAAAGTAAGTAGGTACCCATTTAAGAACGATTTTTTGGATTTTCATCTTTGAGGGGGAAAATATGTGATAAACGGCGCTGTTTAGTAAAGAGACTAGGCTGTTTATTAAATGGCTAATTAAGCTATTTGGCTGCGACATATCCATAACGTTATTGGGCTCAGTTCTCTTCGTAATTGGTATGAAGACGTTCTAATGCGTCACTGATAAATGTGGTATACACGACATTGATTATCGTGGATACGGGGTTCGCATTCAATTAGGTTCTTTTGATATAATCTTATGGGCATTAGTGCTCACTGATCAGACATTTTAAGCTAAATGCGTGCCTTTACACCCAGTTGAATGAAAAGTATTTAATTTTAAATCTATACAAATAAATAAAATTGGAGTGTCTGTTTGTAATATTAAAATTGACTGCCTCGGTAGCGTAGTGGTAGCGAATACAATTGCTAAGCTTGAGGTCTCGGGTTCGATTCCCGGGTCGGACCAAATGTTTGTATGATCTGCAAATATTTCTTTCGGAGTTTGGGTGTTTTCTATGTATAATATGTATGTATTTACAAAAAAAATAGTATATAAGTATTTATATCACTTGTCTAGTACCCATAACACAAGCTCTGCTTAGCTTGGGACTAGATGGCGTTGTGTGTTAGATGTCTAGAAAATAAAAAATAAAGAAAGCCGCTTTCTACTACATGCATATGAATGTATATACGGTACACATACCAAAATATATATTTTTAAATTTTTTGTCTGTCTGTCTGTCTGTTTGTTCCGGCTAATGTCAGGAATCACTGGTCCGATTTGAAAAATTCTTTCGGTGTTGGATAGTCCATTTATCGAGGAAGGCTATATATCATCACGCTACTAATAGGAGCGGAGCACCAATGAAGAATGTTTCAAAAACGGGGGCAAATTTTCACGCCACGGGCAATATAAGACGCAAACGAGGTTGCGTGGGTCAGCTAGTAGTATATATAAATATGCATTCATTTATAACGAATTATCCATATTTCTCGTGGTCACGGCATCATCATAATTGTTAGAAGATATCTTATGAAATTAAAAAAACACTGGAATAAAATAAAGGGGAAAATTTATTACTTTTGAGAGACAAAAGAGATGTTGCGCGAATCAGTAAGCTTAAAATAAAATAATATTATTTGCTAAGGCATGGATAAGTTTTTTCATCTTATATTCATAACTTTTAAACTGAAACTCCTACGAAATTCACGACTAAGCTATGTATATTCAATTTTTTTTTTTTATTGAATATTTGGCAAACGAGCAGACGTATCACCTGATGGTAAGCGATTACCGCCGCCCATGGACACTCGCAACATCAAAGGCGTCACAAGTGCGTTGCCGACCTTTGGGGGATGGGAAAGGGGATGATGGGAGGGGTTGGGGTATGGGCCTCCGGTATCCTCACTCACTCGGTGAAACACAGCGCAAACGCTATTTCAAACCGGTTTTCTGTGAGGCCGTGGTATCACTCCGGTCGAGCTGACCCATTCATGCCGAAGCATAGCTCTCCCACGGTAAAAAAAAAATATTCTCTCAAATGAAAAAATGATAACAACACATATATATTGATAACAATCCATCCACAAACAATGGTTGCCTGTAAGAGATTGCCTTCGGGCGATAAGGCCGCCAATTGTACCTCTTAGCTTTAAGTTACCTTTGTACTAACTATCTGGTGTACAATAAAGCGATTATTATTGTTATTATTATTATAATCCATAAAAATATAATTTAGAAAAAGTATATTTGGAAAGTAAAGAAAGTATCCAAACAAATAAATAGTGTGAAGAATGCAACTACAAACATTGATCAAACCTTTTGCATAGTAATTAGTAGTAATTAAATAAGTTTTATTAGGGTAAATCTACCTAATCTATTTCATTCTTTAGTCTGTGGTTAACTGAAGAAAGTAAGTAAATATTATTATGTAATACTAAAATTTAAAAAACGTAATACATTTAAGATTATGTTTTGTTTACACCTTTAGTTTCCCAGTGAAAATAAAAGTGAAATTTAAATATTTAAATATACTTAGATATGAATTAAAGTGTGAATGTGTCTTGAATAATGAATATAATTTACAATATCAAAACAATAATTTCTTTTTTATCGCATACGCGATAAGAATACTAAATAATTACAGATATTATGAAAACATATCACTATAAACTATTATAATTTGCATATCAGCTGCAAAATACCAATTAATCCTAACTATCAATGTCTTTAATCAAATTTTTTTTTATTTGAGATCATAAAAAGAAATTATTTAACATATAACGTAACTATATTGGATTTAATGTGATGTATTTATGCATTTCATAATAGTTATGATGATAAAAATGAAATGTAATGCCAAAAATGAAACGAAATTTTATTTATATATTCATTTAATCATTTATGCACTTTGTACATCGGCGGGCTATTCCCAAGACATTCTCTTCCAACCTTAGTGTAGTGTAAAATTCTGTAGGGAGGTGCACAGAGTTACATAAGCAGTGAAAAATGTACCTCTTCTCCTCGCGTCGTGATTCCCCAGGTGTGGGATGATCGTCTGCCGGACAGTATCTCGCCACTCGTTCCTAATCTTGACCGAATGAAGAGCAACGTGTAGATTGGCGTCCAAGGCTATTCGGATATGGTCAGTCCACCTAATTGGACTACGTTCTTTTGGTCTTTTGATGTCAATTTTTCCGATGATCATGAGTTGCTCGAGGTTATTCCCTTCTTTTCTGGCGATGTAACCAAATAATTCAAGAACCTTTCGCAAGCATATAGAAGAGAGTCGGGTCCTTATATTCATTTTTTGCAAAATAGACACTGTAGTTCGCAAGGCCGCCCATCGATGCGGTTGCGGTCAGCTTTCCTTAACGTCCATGTCTCGACCCCGTAACTGAATATGAAGAATATCAAAGTCTTAACCAATTTTATTTTAGTTTTGCGGGATATGTTACGGTGTCTCCATATTCTTTGTAGTTGGGTCATTGCATTTTTGTTTCATCTCTATGCGTCTTCTGATTTCCTTTTCGTACGAACCATTGTTGCCTATCTAATATAGGTAACAATGGTTCCCCAAGATAGACGAAGTCTTCAACAGTTTCGAATTTGAGAGCACCCGCGAGTTCCAGATTATTGCCACGACGGTGACGCGGCGACGCCACGAGATAATACCTAAGAATACAGTATTAGGAGTAAGGTAATAGTTACGAATATAATAAAAAAATACTGAAGGAAACGTAATTGACTGACTGACTTGACTGCCTCGGTGGCGCGAGTGGTAGCGTAAGCAACTGCTGTCCTTGAGGTCTCGGGTTCGATTCCCGGGTCGGACCAAATGTTTGTATGATCTGCAAATATTTGTTACGGAGTTTGGGTGTTTTCTATGTATAATATGTATGTATTTACAAAAAAAAAGTATGTAAGTATTTATATCAGTTGTCTAGTACCCATAACACAAGCTCTGCTTAGCGTGGGACTAGACGGCGTTGTGTGTTAATAAATTGTCCGAAATATTTATTATTATTGAAGTGAAACTTCTTTATCGGGGTTGTCAAAAAATTTAGTGTAACATTTTTTCGTTACGCGTCACATTTATCCGTTACGCGCCATCTTTTTTTTATCCCTACCTACTTTATTCAGAGACAATCGTTTAAATTCTGCTTGTAAATCGATGGTGGACGTTGACGTTTTTCGGCCATGATAAAATGTTTTATCATTATTGAGAGTAGTTATATACAATCCTTAAAAAAAAATTTATAAAATAAAACAAAAAACATTTTCAAACACAAACAGGACCAAATTAATACTACAATGAAATATCACATTACAAACAATATTATTTTATTTAGTCCACAATGTAAATAACTACACACATCACATTCCACAAACTTACTTCATTCACACCACAGATCGCGAAATATTTACTCAGGTCTCGCTCCTTAACTTTTATTGCACTTGAAATAAGAATTGTCACGAATATGGGTGGTTTATAAGTCTTTTGTCGTTATACCTTACGTCGACATATGATATTTATTTTTTGAAAAATAACGTCATAAATAAGTTTCACTTCTTACGAGTGTACGCTAGTACACGCAACTTTTTTTATTTAAATATTTATTATTATTAATATTACTTAGTCATACACAAAGATAATAATCTAATAAATATAATGTAATAGAAAATAAAAAAGGACATACTGAACTGAACGGAACTGAAGACATTGAAATAACATAGTCTACGTTAGTTTAATTTGATGACAGATTAAACAATACAAAGTCTGACCGAGATGGACATATTCATCCCATGGGTGTAAGGCCAAGGGTATAAACCAAGTAAAACAACGGCATTACAACAAGAACAAAATCTTTTTTTATTATGTAATAGCCTGCCAAAGCTACTCTTCTCTGCCCGATGGACAACATGAGTGGTGGTCATAATACCCATTATAGAATCATGGTGACCCACACTACGGTGGCCTATTGGAATGCTTCTGCATCATTGAGTCTGCGGTATTGCACTCACCAATGAAACACAAGAGCACAAAATGCTATTGCTTTAGATTGGTCTTATACTCGTATTTATTTATATGTCCAGAAACGAACTATTAGAGGCTTTTGATAATGATTATTTATTGTTAGTGTTAAATTATTATATTATAAAATAACTAGTAGTAGGTGTTATGGCTATTTTTAGGCACCACTGACCGCTTTAGGAACAGGCGCATCGCGTGTTGTTATACCAAGTCACTTTTATAACAAAAACCTTACAAATAAGCACACGATACGCATAATGATAAGATGCTATGGGAACCATCTTCAAGCCTTCTAAAATACCGTTATCTACGGTATACGAAAGGTGTTATTTACTTCAATAAATTACATGTTTTCTGCACTCCACAAAGACGTAGCAACGACTGTCTAACACAACTTTTAGTGCGAAATAAATCACGTTGTTATATTCTCGACTTTTCTCGTCAGGTAGCAATTACTTTATAATTGTAACTAATCGTTTGAAACGGAACAACGTTGTCGACATGCAACGATGTATGTTAAACGCTATTCGTTATCGAGATAAAATCGAAATGAATCGGTAATCGGTACAATTGGAGCAATTGTTCTTACATAGTTATTATTTTTATGTTCTACTTTTTACGTTATGGTATCACGTATTGTCAATACAACTGTTCATTTTTTAAAGGTTAGTAGTAATTCTAACAGTATCCAGTAGTACAGTAGTATGGAAACCTCAAATTTGATAAGGTTTGCTCTGAGTTCATGGCATTTGATATATTTTCTTTTTAAGATGGTTAGTGTTACTAAACCATGGTTTATTTATTTTAATTATGAACCCTTATAATGCTGATTGGTTTTAAGCCTAGATTTTTTCAATAGGATGGATTTATGTGCCACTACCAGTTACTAGATACGAATGAATGAATGAACGAGCATTTAATACACCTCTGCCTTTTTTTCGGTAAAATCTAGAACGTTATCTCTGTCCATGGTAATGAAAATCTTTACCGTCATCATTTCAGTCGTAGCATCTCCACCGATGAGAAATCTATGAGCGCCCTACGAAGCTTCTCTGCTTTTAGAAGGAGCTTGATTGGCTCATCTGGCCAACCTTACATAGAAGCATAAAAGACTATCTCTAAGTCTAAATGAGGAAAGTGGAGCTCTCTACCAATAAAGTTCAGTCTGATATGAGTTTTGTCTGAACTGACCGTCTGCTGTTCACAACATTTATCTGTTGGCTTCGTAGTATTGACTTCAAAATTTTCCAGCTCTTATCCACCACCTACTTCAAAATCAAACTGAATTAAAAAGTAATTAAATATAGGTTTATAAATTAAATTATTTCCACAATGTGGTAAGTTTTAATTTAGCAAATTAATATTAAACAATTCTATCAGAAATTTATTTATGCATTCAATAAATGAATGTCAATAACCACATTTAAGTGGTGTATGTGGTATGCGGTGGACAGTAAATACTTGTGAACAGTGCAATGAGTTTCACGAATCAATAAACGTACCATTAAATAAGAAACAGTAATAAATACGATAATATTATTTGGCTTCTAATAAATACACGCAAAAGAAGTTACGCTTTGTGGAAGTTGAAAGACCTAATGTCTTCCGATTTCAACAAAGCATTAGTTCGTTTATATGAAGTATGTTGAAGAAAGTTTAATTTTTGACAAAAAAGCTGATAGTACCTTTTTGGGGAAACCTTATTTATAATGAGAGGCATATAATCAGCTGTGAACTGTTAAGTGTGTTGATGATGATTGATGATGTTGGAACAAAGCTACCACTGGAGTATCATCTCTGTAAGGTTGTGCTGTAATAAATTGTTGAGTTTTAGGTAGGTCAATAAAACCGACTATACTTACATGACATGCCATTCTATGACTAAAATAGAAAGGATCTCGGCACAGTTAGGATTAAGATTGAGATAATTGGATCGCATGCAGATGTTTACATCAAATTGTAGGTTAGCAGTTACAATGTATGAACGTTAAATGACAGTCCAACGTATGCTTGTCATTGAAATAAACGGTTTAAAATTAAATTAATTGTGTACGAAACATGATGTTTATAAATCTAAATATGTACTAAAACAAAGATAGGTTATTTATAACTCAAGAACGGCTGGAATTACTTTTATGATGTTTTGGTTTTTTGAATTAGTCTCTACCACAATATCTATCATGGTGTTTAAAAATTCATTAAAAAAGTAGTTTTTTAAGACTTCTCCCACATTAAGTATACCTACAAATTCTGTGTCGCGGGGACTTTACAAACATACTTCTTGTAGACACAAAGAACACCCAGACTCAGAACTACAATTTGTGGGTCACAAAAAGTGGTGTCTCAGCGTAATAGAAAGCAGCGTGGCGACCGCTTAAACCACTAGGCCAGTGCAGTCAAATATATATAATATAAGTGTTGTGACTGGAAACACCACAGAATCTGCAGGAAACTACAAGTTTGTAAACAAAATATTAAAGTCAGTAAGACAATCGTGACAGATCTATTACGCAACACACACATTTTGTCACACACACATCTATATAATTCAACTAGCTGACCCACGCAACCTCGGTTACGTCTCTTATTGCCCGTAATGTAATAATATATTTTTCCCCGGTTTTGTAACATTCCTCATAAATGCTCCGCTCCTATTGGTCTTAGCGTGATTATATATATAGACTATAGCCTTCCTCGATAAATGGACTATCCAACACTGAAATAGTTTTCCAGCGGTTCCTGAGATTAGCTGGTTTAAACAAAGAATTATAATATTAGTATAAGTTTTATTCAAAGTCTCAGTGTCCAACAAAACGTACCAGAAAAAAAAATGCTTAGTTGTATTTCTGAGTATCATAGTCATTGGTGAACAGAATGACTTGTACTTCAAAGTTTACTTCACTGTGTCATTGAGACACAAGCAAACTTTCATGTTTTCTCCAAATGTGTGCTATTATTTTCACAATTTGTTTGCATTGAGGTGTAATCTCTGAGATGACATGAAGTTTTTATTAAGAGCTTTCCTATGTGGGTCTTAATTTTGTATAGCTAGACATATGATTTTTCTTTTTTATTGTAAGTATAGGTAAACGAGTAGATGGGTCTTATATTGGTGAGCTACAACGATATACGGATATTTACATTTTTTACAAACGGTCCGTATTAGATTTTTTTGAATTTAATTGGGCCTCCGAAAGGTTTTCTAGTCTGCCTGATGGAAAGCAAAAACAGAATCCAAGGTTAGTGGTCACCATATTCATTGCGAATGCAGACAACGCAACAATGTAGCTCGTGGACCCACACTTTGGCTGCCATCCCAACCCCTCCCTCACCCTTCTCTACATCTTTCAAAGGCTGGCAATGCACCTGTGACGCCTCCGGTGTTGCGGGTATCAATGGGCAGCGATAATCGTTTACCATTAGGCGATACGTCTGCTCGTTTACCACCTATTTCATAAAAAAAGAAATTTAAGATGATTCTACACTATTACTCACTGGCTGAACAGAAGACGAAAAAAATGCTTAATAGTATTCTGTATAGATTTGTCTGTTTGTCCGTATGTCAGTCTCCGGTTTCTGAAGCCGGGAACATTACGGATAAACAGAGAAATACCAGATAGAACCAGTGGTTTGGATCGATTCTCTGTCTGTTAAACTTCTGACAGTTCTGTTAGAGAAGTTGATGAACCGTTTCTCTTTGTTGTTCTTTTACTCTCTTTTTTATTCTTAAAAATCAAGACCTAAATAGTAACTGTTAAAACATTTAAATTGGTTAAAGCAGAGGAACTGTTTATTATTCAAATAAAACAAAATAAAATGAGATGAAATTAAAAGGATTTTGTATGAGTATTATGGAATGTAATTTACCGAGGAAACGAGCCACGGTTCGGCATGCATGGTCCGAGTGATACCACGGCCTCACAGAAAACCGGTGTGAAACAGTGCCTGCACTGTGTTTCACCAAGTGAGTGAGGATACCGGAGGCCCATATCCCAACCTCTCCCCTCATCCCTCTCCTCATTCCCCGACGGCCGGCAACGCACTTATGACGCCTCTGGTGTTGCGTATCGGATGAAATATCTGCTCGTTTCCCTGCTACAACATAAAAAAATTGCAAAAAATCTGTCTAATTTTAGTACTAGTCGTATAAAGAATCTATTTGTATTAACTCATAATAAAGTTAGCGTACAAATAGAGTAGGTAGCAAATGCAAGTAGCGGTACTTCTAAGGCTTGCAAACCATTACGTGTTCAATAATGCAATTATACATACATGGAATCTCTTCAGGATCATGCACTTAGAAGCCTTAGGAATGATGTACCTCCACACGTTATGGATATTTATACATATGTGACGTCATAGCATTAATTATTACGGTCTTGTTTTAAAGAAAAGGCTTTAGCTAAATTCTTAGGTGCTGGAGACCGCTGAATCTTGTATTCTATTACTACAAGCTGTATTTATTTATTTATTTATTTACACTTTATGCACTTTGTACATCGGCGGACTTAATGCCCATGGCATTCTCTTCCAGTCAACCTTAGGGTGGTGTAGAAATCTTGTAGGGAGGTGCACAGGGTTACAAAATAAATGCGAAATATATATGCCATACATAGACTTAAACATACATGAACATATAAACACATATACAATTATTACGACATAAATACAGATATATTTACATAAAGATACATATACATACATATACACAGACACATATTTATAGGTATAACATTCGTACACTATGACGACCCGATCCAATGTACCAATCACCGATTTGACCCTTCTGCCATTTCGTTAAGAAGGAGATCGTGTACCTTCTTTTTGAAAGTACAATGGTTTGTGGACATCTTGATTTCGAGCGGGAGCGCATTCCAAAGTAATACTGCCTGAACGAAGAACGAAGAGTTCACGAAGTCGGAGTTATGGGAGGGGCATAAGAGAAGCAGATTATATTCTGAGCGAAGATTTCTATTGTGGTTAGAGGACAGATAACGGAAGTGTGGGGCGAGATACGATGGTGAAAACGGTGAGTTGAGAAATGAAAATAGGGAGGTAAGCGCTCGCTGATTACGGCGTAGGCGAACAGGTAACCATTTCAATTGGGAACGTAAAGCAGACACATGGTCATACTTGCGAAGATTAAAGATGTATCGAATGCAGTTATTAAGAAGTCGGTCTAGTTTATTCAGGAGGTCTGCATTCAGGTCGAAATAACATACATCACCATAGTCGATTATTGGGATTATTAAGGACTGCATGAGAGTAATTTTGGTTTTAGGAGGCAGAAAGTTCTTTAGTCGATATAAAGTGCGTAGGCTTCCAGTTACTCGCTGGCTGACGTGAGTAACTTGAGCTTGCCAGTCAAGGGTCGAGTTAATGAGTAAGCCCAAATCTTTAACTACAGAGCTGAACGGAATAACTGAACCGTTAAAGATGATCGGTGAAATAGAGTCAGTATCGAGTCTGCTCATTATGCGTTTGCTGCCCACTACAATTGCTTGACATTTGGTTGGGTTGACCGACAATCCAAATTTAGCCGACCATGATCTTATGACCTCCAGGTCCATGTTGACCTCGTCAATAGCTTGCGTTATGTCTTCTATCCTCGCCTGCGAATAAATTTGCAGATCGTCGGCATATAGGTGATACGCACCGCGAAGTTGTTGAGTAATGAGGTTAATGAATATTGAGAATAAAAGAGGAGATAGAATGCCGCCTTGAGGGACACCAGTGTAGAGGTCGCACCAACTTGAGGTCGAATCTTCAATGCGAATACACTGCTGGCGCCCTCGAAGATAATTGGAGAACCATTCCAGTGCCTCAGAAGAGACCATGAGATATTTAAGGATAGATAAAAGGATATCATGACTGACGGTATTAAAGGCATTCGAGAAGTCAACTAATACTAGTACTGTGACTTTAGTGTCTTCCATGCCCTTCCTAATATCGCCAGTCACTTTAAGGAGAGCAGTGACTGTGCTGTGACCGGCCCTAAAGCCAGATTGTAGAGGGCTTAATATATGATTACTGTGTACAAATTTTGATAGTTGCTTATGAACGCAGACTTCTAGAACTTTAGACAGAAAGGGAAGAATAGAAATAGGTCGAAAATGTTCAGGAAGTGAAGGATTATTATGTTTTGGTAGGGGAATAACGTAAGCCTTGCGCCACAAAGAGGGGAAGGTTCCGGAGTCGAGAGAAAAGTTGATTATATGAGTGATTGCCAAAAGGATAGGGTCCAGGATGGTGACAATCATGCGACGGCTGATGCCATCACATCCCACAGCATTGGAATGGATTGATAGGATAATCCCCTTGATATCCTCAGAAGGCACCGGAGAGAATTCAAATGAGTCAGTGGTAGGACTGGTAAGACCTGATACGTAGTTCAACGTTTGACATTTAGTTTGAAGGTCCAACGTAGTTGTAGAAGAGAAATAAAGCAAATTGTAAAAAAAATAAAAAACAATAATAATAAGAGAGAGTGATGAGAATAAACAATAACTAAAAATTAAGAGAATTAAAAGGAACTAAAAAGTTAAACAAAAAAAAACAATACAAACACACTCCCATCTTCGCCATATTCACGTTTCTGAACAAAACGCAACTTGACAGATGACAGAAGCTACAGTTGTCACAAAACAGGATAGGTAAAAAAGTATGTAAACAATACAACTCGGCAGTATTTGCTTTGAATGTGAGCAATCTAATAAACATATTTAAATATTAACAATAAGTGTGAGCAACTTGTAATGACAAGTGATGATAAAAGCAGACTGTTATTATTAATGTCTCCGTGAATTCTTAGCGGCAGTGCTCGAGGTCGCTTTCGGCGTGGATGTTGCCCTTGGATATTTAGCTATGAGGGGTTTCAACTCGTCAGGGGATGTAACCTTGTGTCGGCTATTATCGGATGACTTTATGATTATAGTGCCATCCTGTGTCCAGCAGGCTGACATTCCAAAGTGTTGTCTGGCCATGCTGAAGGCCGTCTGTCGTGTTCTAGTTAAAAACTCCCTTACCGAGAATCCGGTCCCCCTTCAACTTTGTCTTCGCTTGCCAGACAGCAGCTCGAGTCTCCACTGTGGAAAACCTGACCAGAACCGGACGTCGACGCTCCTTGGACGGAGTACCTATGCGGTGGCAGATTTTTATGTCAGATGTTGTGACATCTTTTAGACCCATGTTCTGGCTGAGTATACCTATCAAAGTCTTATCGCAATCCTCCTTGATAGATTCAGGCACTCCGAGAAGCACAAGTGCCTTACGTCGATGGCGTGTCTCCATAACATCAACCATTTTGGCACATTCACTGATCTGCTTGCGGAGCAGACCCAGCATGGTGAACATTAGCTCCCGGAATGTCTTGAACTCCTCCGATACCCGTGCCACAGTTTCTTTTGAGTTCCCTCCAGACCGCAGTTGTGCTTCCAGCTGAGCCATTCTCTTAGAGAAGCTTTCTTCTAAACTGCTTGGAGCCTCTTGAATTTCAGCAATTTGAGACATTATGACAGAAAATGGCACTTACTGTTTTGAAGGTTTGAGTTTGTTAATCTTGTTGATGAAAGTTGTGCAAAATAGCTGGCAGGTGGCAAACACTTAACTCAACATATGATCAATACTGTAACTATAAGTATTATTGAAAGTTTTTACTTAAATGGGTGGTAATTAAGGATGAAAAATATATTTTCACTTAGAGCTTTTAAAAATGTATGTTGATGTTTTTAGCACCTACCCACGAAAAAAATTATCAACTACGTAACCTAAAATCTAAATAGAGACAGAAACAGGCGATCAAATAATTACTATATTTATGAAACTTTTTAACCCGATTACGTGAAACCTGTTGATAATATTTATATAACCTTATATACCTAGCTGACATTCCGTAAGTACTAATCTTGGATTCTGCTCAGGCGTTCCATCAGGCACTTTAGCAGGTCTAAATCTATACAAATAAATAAAATTGGAGTGTCTGTTTGTAATATTAAAATAACCGCTTTCTACTACATGCACATGAATGTAATATACGGTACACATACCAAAATATATATTTTTTAAATTTTCAGGAACCACTGGTCCGATTTGAAAAATTCTTTCGGTGTTGGGTACTCCATTTATCGAGGAAGGCTATAGGCTATATATCATCACGCTACTACTAATAGGAGCGGAGCACCAATGAAGAATGTTTCAAAAACGGGGGAAAATTATTACACCACGGGCAAAATAAGACGCAAACGAGATTGCGTGGGTCAGCTAGTATTATATATAAACAAAGACACAAGTGCACCATAGTTCCAAGTTTCCTCTCTGATCTCTCATTGTTAAGAAATCCTATGATGCTTTTGATCGAGTGAGTGTATCTTGATTGTGATCATCACACAATTACTTTCAGCTTAAAAATCAAGGTCCTTGACGACTCGACAGACAGCCCTGTATGTTATTAAAATTAATATTATGTATGAAACCGCGGCTTTAAGTAAGTATAATTTGCAATCGGATTAACACAGATTACAAAATGATAACTTTATGAAATTCAACTTGAACTTTTCATATCTACATGTCTTCTAAATCTCCATATGCTATATTTTTTGTAAATACATACATATTATACATAGAAAACACCCAAACTCCGAAACAAATATCTGCGGTTCATACAAACATTTGGTCCGACCCGGGAATCGAACCCGAGACCTCAAGCTTAGCAGTCGCATACGCTACCGAGGCAGTCTAACTTTGTTGTTGACTAAAAGTTTTTTAAACTGAATGTGTTTTAGAAAGATATATAGATGTGTCAACTTCCACCTACACATAGTATGAGGAAGTCACTACAAATTCAGTGCCATCTAACGGAGATATACGGAAATAAAATTCAACTGCTTATCCTGTAACGCGATATAAACATATCCAACTACCCAACATAATCATTTGTTTATTTTCTGCCATATGCATATTAATTATTCCATATACATTTGGAGACTGGTTTCCAAACTAGGTGAGAACCAGTTACGTGGATAAACTATTGACTGCCTCGGTGGCGTAGTGGTAGCGTATGCGACTGCTAAGCTTGAGGTCTCGGTTTCCATTCCCGGGTCGGACCAAATGTTTGTATGATCTGCAAATATTTGTTTCGGAGTTTGGGTGTTTTCTATGTATAATATGAATGTACTTACAAAAAAAAAGTACATGAGTATTTATATCAGTTGTCTAGGACCGATAACACAAGCTCTGCTTAGCTTGGGACTAGATGGCGTTGTGTGTTAGATGTCCGGAATATTTATTATTGTTATTTGGTCGCCATCTGTTAGGTACGATCGTTTCGTCTGGTCGTCCTTTTGTTCGAGAGACAAGACCTCGTAATACACAGGACTTATGTAAAGTTATCATGTAAGGTTAATTTTTAAACCTTATTTCCAAGGAGGGACCTACATCTGTCTAGCAGTGAGCTGTTAAAGTTAATCGATTGAAATTTTGTTATTTTTCGATAACTCTCTCTATTCTTTGTAACTCAAGTGCGAATCACCTATCTTACTTAAAATTCCTTTTCCAAAGTGTTGCTTTGAAAGGAATTTTTAGGCAGAAATTTATTAATTTAATAAATTCAATGTTTAGAAACAGTAGATTTTTTTTGTGAAGTTGCCTTTCAAGTTCACCCTATACCTAAATACAAGTAATACCCTGTTGAAGTTACTTACAAACTCCAAAGCATTGACATCACGCAATAAACCGTGCGGTACTGACATTCGCCTTTAAAATACAACAGATAAAAAAATTTAGTAAAACAAAGTATTTCGAAACACAAATTTAAACCTTAAAACCTTTGCTAAAAGCTCAAAATAGAAACGCTTCAATAGACTCGAAGGACGGAGAAAAAGCAAAATAACTTTCCTAATTAAAATTTCACTGCCCACTTGCAACCGTACTAAAAGAATAAAACAAAAATATTTTTTCCCCTTTTCGCAACTGGCAGAATGAAGTTAATTTGCCTGATAAAGTAATTCTGGTAATTTTAATTACTTGTATAGAATTTTGTTTCCAAAAAGGTTATTGACTTATTTGGTTGACGAGTTTTAAATTTACAATGAATGATCTGTAAGAAAAATAAATTACTTCAGTAACGGTTCTTATGACGTAAATGTACTTAGAAAATGTGTCTGTCGGCCTGCCGGCAATGTATTAAGTCTTCAGCTTAGTAATATCCTCACACAGCTCATACATGGCCATCTGATTTCAAACTAGGCAAAACCTCGATAATAGACTGTTGATAAACAAACTTATATATTTCTAATACATACATATATATACTAATATTATATATTATTAGTTCGGAAGTCCGTCTTTCTGTCCACCTGTTGTGCATTCACGGCTAAGCCGCTGTAATGATTTCAATAAATTTTGACACGGAGAAACTTTGATTCTTGGACATAGGCTACTCTTCACCGCGATAATCATTTTACACGCGGCGGAGTCGTTTTTATGTACCGCCGTGCCAAAATGACTATACTTTGCTTGATGGAAAACATGAGCAGAATGCAATAGTCGTGGTCACCATACACATTGCGAATGCCAAAAATGCGGGTCCGGTTTTGCACTCGTCAACGAAACACGACAGCATCAACGCTGTCATTTTATGTTGAATTTCTGTGCAATGGTAGTACCGCCCGGCCGAGCTAACCTGTTCGTGCTGAAATCAACGGCTCTACTACCTTGTAAAGTAAGAGTTAATGAGACTTGGACACGGAACTAACGATCATGTTCATTACACAAAGATTTGTCTTGGGTGGGAATGGAATCAACGATCTATAGCTTAACAGTTAGGATCACTAACCACTAGACACACATGTTAGGTTCTTTGATGATAAGTAATTACTACCGCATATGAACATTTATAATTTAAGACTCAATTTTTATGATCGTCTTGGTCTTTTGAGAGCCTCTACTTGCCAATTATCAGGCGGGAGGTTGGAATGGATCTAGAGAAGAACTACTATTTTCCTGGTCTTTATAATTCCTAATATTATTTAGATCGGTTACAAGTTCAACCGGTTTAACTTAGAGAACATCTAGAGTAGTTGAAATATATAATTATAACATTTACAAGAGTGAGGTTATAAGTTTGTAATTTTTATTATACAATTCTGAACATATTTATTTATAACTAGCTGACCCTCGCAACCTCGTTTACGTCTACTATTGCCCGTAGCGTAATAATTTCCCCGTTTTTTAAACATTCTTCATTGGAGCTCCGACCCTATTGGTCTTAGCGTGATGATATATACCATATAGCATTCCTCGATAAATGGTCTATCCAATACTGAAAGAATTTTTTAAATCGGACCAGGGTCTCCTACGATTAGCGCGTTCAAACAGACAATGAAACAAACAAACAAACTCTTCAGCTTTATAATATTAGTATAGATGTATAGACCTATACTATACATACAATAGCTATGTAAGTTTATGGAACCTATGTCTATGCATCTATTTGTAGTATTATAATATTGTTTACGGAATACAAAACCGTACCGTACGGCAGATGCCTACTGCTATTTAGCTTACTTTAATAAATAAAGAATCGTATTTAATGCGTTCTGTTGTATGTGTTAGAAGTATGAAAATGTTAATTTATTTGATTAATTAAGGAGGTTTTTACAAGTGTAACGTTCATAGTTTTCATTAATATGTGCATACGTAACAAAGTACTTTGTACATTTTCCACTGCGGCTAACAGACGGCCGCTGCATCCTCTCAAAAAGGCAGAAAATTAAAAAGTAAACCCACGGGCATTCACACAAATTTCTGATAAAATTAGCTGTGAATTTCATGCCTTATGTGAGACAAAGGTAACTGGATGGCTAGTTTGCTGTGTGAAAAAAATAATGAAGTTTTTATAGTTTTAAATATAAATGTACATATTTATTTATTTGAAAACTTCATGCACATTTGTGCAATGGCGCACTTAATACCTACCCAAGGCATACTCTTTCAGTTAACCTTAGGATGGTGTAGAAATCTATATATACATAGTGCCAGTTATCCATTCTATTATCATTGACTAGCTGACCCACGCAACCTCGTTTGCGTCTTATTTTGACCGTAGCGTGAAAATTTTCCCCCGTTTTCGAAACATCCTTCATTGGTGCTCCGCTCCTATTACTAGTAGCGATAGATAAATGGACTATCCAACACCAAAAAAATTTTTCAAATCGGACCAGCTGTTCCTGAGATTAGCGCTTTCAAACAAACAAACAAACTCTTCAGCTTTATTATATTAGTATAGATTCGAAAATAAGTCTATACATTTATCTACCTGTCTGACTGTTTCTTTCACAGCTAAACCGCCGCATTGATATGGACGAATTTTAGTATCTAAGAGATAGATTGGACTGTGGAGAAGGACCTTAGCTACTTTTTATTGCGAAAACCGATATACACGCGGTCGGAGCCGCAGGTAAAAAAGGCAAGAGCTAAATATTGTTATGTAACAATACAATGACTGCTCATGTACTTCAAAGTAAATGAAAAATCTAAAAAAACAACTAAATTAAGATGCGCTATAAACTATAGACACCGATCACTACGGTTCTCGAGAGATTTTTCGTCCATATTTTTATTTCAGTCCATGCCCCTGATTCTAAGGGTTCTTATGAGCACATTTAAATATAGAATATTTTTATGACAAAGTAAATATAAATATGTTTTATTCATACACCGATAGTACGTTGATAATGAACGCGGTTACGAAGGACATAAATTAAAAATAACAGTAGGTATGTTAATTAGGAGTTGGATTTTTCATTTAGATATAAACATGGTTTGTGATAATCAGTGAACATTATTAGTTTAATTAAATTTAATGTTATGAAAATGCTAAATTTATAGGTTCAGTTAGGTCATTTTTTACATTTCCATGCTATAGGAAAATATTCATCTTCCTAGCCTTTATTATTCCCAATATTTGGGGTCGGCTACCAGTTCAACCGGTTTTACCTGAATATCAGTTTTTACACAGAGCGACTGGCATCTGACCTCCGCAACCCTGAGGGCGAACTGAATTCGAAGGTTGAACTAGTTGTCAGTATATTTGAGGGCACTGACTTCCCAATAACGATTGCCATAGATGTTCATGACAACCGGGACCGACGGCTTAACGTGCTCTCCGAAGCACGGGCAGGAAACACCGCCATCTTCCATACTCCGGGCTGCTATTAGGAATTTCTTGTAGGAAAAACCCAACAACAGTCCGACCCGGGAATTGAACCCGAGACCTCTTGATTTGCAGTCGCTTACGCTAACCACTAGACCAACGAGGCAGGTAGGCAGGCAGTAGGCTATAGGAAAATATTATTAAATTAAATTACTACAAGTCTAGATAAATTTTAAGCGGCGCCTTCTAGCTGTAAATTTCGACGTGTAAAAACCAGTTAAATTTTGTTATTATAAACATAAATATCTTTTCTTATATAATATTATTTTCTTTTCTATATTTATTTTTTGGTATCTATATATTGCAACGGTAAAGTACGATAACTATCCGAATGATGGGCCGACGAATTGAAGAATGGATCCGGACTGCCCAAGTCCGTGGAGATCTCCATTCAGCAGTAGACGGCGTTAGGTTGATAGAATATCACAATTTGATAAGTATGGAATAAACTTGTAGTGTTTTTTTATTATTTTTATTATAGAGGGTTAAACGGTTACCTTATTGAAGGAAACTGCCACCGTCACTGAATGAATGTAAAAACAAATTGGTGAACAAGAAAATACTTTTTATTCTACTTTACTCTAATCTACTCTCTTTTCAAATACTTTTTGACGAGGATCTTAGTCTAGTGGTGGATCCTGACTGCTAGCCAGAGGTTTCGATTCCCCAAGACAAATCTTTATTTAATGAACACCATCACTTGTTCTAAATCTGGGTGTAATCCATCAATAATACCTAAGTATTTAGAAATAAATAAGTACGTTTATCGTCAGTCTAGTTAGTAAGTACAAGCTAAGCAATAGCTTCAGATCATACAGCTTTTACCATGGGAGAGCCACGCTTCGGCATTAATGGACCGGCTCGACCGGAGTAATACCACGGCCTCACGGAAAACCGGTGTGAAATAGCGCTTGCTCTGTGTTTCACCGAGTGAGTGAGGATATCGGAAGCCCATACCCCAAGCCATCCCCCATCCCCCTCCCCATCTCCCAAAGGCCGGCAACGCACGTGTGACGCTTCTGGTGTTGGGGGTGTCCATCGGCTGTTGTAATCGCTTACCATCAGGCGATACGTCTGCTCGTTTGCCCCTATTCCATAAAAAAGGACAGACGTGTGTGAAATAATAAATAAATAAATAATAAATATTTCGGACAATTTAACACACAACGCCGTCTAGTCCCAAGCTAAGCAGAGCTTGTGTTATGGGTACTAGACAACTGATATAAATATGTACATATATACTTTTTTTTTTTTGTAAATACATACATATTATACATAGAAAACACCCAAATTTCGAAACAAATATTTGCAGATCATACAAACATTTGGACCGACCCGGGAATCGAACACGAGACCTCAAGCACAGCAGTCGCTTACGCTACCACTCGCGCCACCGAGGCAGTCAAAATGAAATGTGTGAGGATATCATTATTATTGCTTTCTCCAAGACAGTTTTTAAGTTGTAAAATATTTTTTATGTTATGTCAAGTAACAAACGTCTCACATAATAAATATTACAGCGAGACCGATTTACATATGTTTAAATGTCAAATTTGCATAGAATTCGCGAAAGTTTAACCAACTATAATTATAAATCTAGTCTAGTTTTTACTTTTTTATCGTAGTTTGGAGAGAGTTAGCAGCTCGATTTACTTTGAGTACTTTTCTTTTGTCTGTAGTACTTCTCTAAATCATCAAAACAGGCCACTTCTCGACACGTGTCATAGCAGTTTACTTTTAAACTTATTTTTTTAAAGTTAACTCCCGCATTAGGAATACATATTCATCCTGTGTCGGGGGCGGGGGACGACGACGACTATACAGACACACATGAAACGGACACAAAGAATATGCAGACTCAGAACAACATCATTATGGATCACACAAAGTGTTGTCACATTTGGCGAAATGGCAAGCGCCATAAATTTTTAGTTCATCATTAGTTAATTACTCATTTCAGTTCAACGAACTCGACTGTCTGTCAAGAGATCTCGGATTCGTTTCACGGATCGAGCCAAAGAGTGTTATCGAGTTTTTCTGAATATAGGATTTTAGAAGTTAAGAGGTACCTACGGAGATTTCGGAAAGTAAGCAAAGCCATTGGTTCTGCGGACGTGTCGAAGAACCATCCCATAGGATCATGAGAGTGCGATTGTGTACTATAGGCATTAAACAAATTGTTATACAGCGTGGCCTGGATTGGCATAGGGTTGGTTTTAAGATTTCGTACTCTTTGTAGTGATGTCGTTTTGCGTAGTTTGTTTTTGTTGTGTTTTCTTAATCGCCTTTTACGACACCCATGAGCAGAATGGCGCATTTCGTATTCCAACACCACATGCACATTGATTCTGTGTCTAGGTGTAATTTATGTAGTATAAATAATTATAACGATAAAAGTATATTTCGCAGCAATCTGGTTAACAGTGTAGTTTAGAATGAAACTACCGGATGTGATGTTCGTAGATGAGTGAAAAGTGAGTTCTTTTCTTTGTCTGTTCTGTCCCAAGTAACAACTGAAGATTTAACTATATATACATAGTAATGATTGACAATCATGTCACCATCAAGGTATCTTAGTGAGCTAAATGCCTAACATTAGTATTCTTGTGTATAATTTTTACTTTCAGATAAAAGTATTGTTTCCAACTTGACATGTAAGCTGCATTTGAAAACAGTAATTATATCAGCTTTATCATTAAGTTGAATATTACTTACTACAAATAAGCGAATGATAAAATAAATATCACGACTCCGCAACATATAATTGGAATATTAATAAATAAATTTAACAAATTGACGTATGTATGACTAATTAGTTTTGTACATAAATTAATAATTTGAATTTATTAATATATTAAATGTTATGCATCCAAATGAATTCATAAATAAACAACCAGCGTCATTATTGCTTTCGAAAAATAAAATAAATGTAATATAATAAGTGAGAGGTAGAAACCGTCATTTTTATGTGTCTAAGTAAATCAAAGGTTAATGTTGTGAAAGTTAATTATGTAACAGTTGCCTTATTTTTTTGTTTATCTGGTTAAAAAGATAGACAGTTAAAAGATATGTTGAAACTTCAGCTTTTTCTTTTTTAAGGGTATAAAAATAAAATAAGAATAATACTTTATTACATGCTTTTAATAAATAAATAAATATTCCGGACATCTAACACACAACGCCATTGGGTCATATATATAATACTAGCTGAACCCCGTGGTGCTACCCGCGGTACGACAATAAACGCGGGACACGCCGCGAGGTGGAGGCTAACGCTACTATCTTTGTAGATTGTAGCCTATGTGTTATTCTGATGTATACGCTATGTCATTGTAAAGTTTCATCAAAATCCATTCAGTAGATTTTGCGTGAAAGAATAACAAACATACTCACAAACTTTCGCGGTCATAAATAGGATTGATAAGATAACCTGTTATTTATTAAATATTTTTTAACTGAAATTAGAAAGCAGATACTCTCAAAAATATCGCTTTATCTCATATAATTTAAACACGAGAACTACTAATATCTTTAAAACCACAGCCAATGTAATGTATATAACTCCTATTACTGTATCTAAGATAAGAACAAAATTATTGTGCACAGCTTTACCTTACTAAGTAGGGTTAAAATCCTACAGTCGTACGATAATACACAATTAGACAGAATTAATTCAAGCGAATCGCTTGTGGGCACATTAAAATGGCGCTATTTACATTTCAAGTGTTAATCTGGACTTGTGGAGCCAAACAGTAGCCGTCGTGATTAAATGAACACATTTGAAAAAATGTTGGCAAATTTGTTACATGTTTGAAAAAAAAAAGGTCATATTTGCAGTAAAAGGACAAATAATTTTGATAATATATTTTTTTATTCTGTGTACAGATTTGACTTAAATATGAAGAAGGTAATTATGCGAAGTCGGAGTTGTAAGAAGGACACAGGAAGAACGGGTTCTATTTACTAATAGTTCTAGCTTGCGACGGACTTATTCTATTAAGTCCCTACGGAGTAGTAAAGACCTTATCTAAAATGTCTGTCTTTGCCTACGGCAAACGCGCATGTCATAACTTCTTCAGTTTCTCTGAATATTGTCTTTTGCATCCGAACTTTTATAAAATTGACATGATTCGTGTATTATCATAGCATTTAAGTTATGGAAACACAAGGACTTTCCTTGAAATGTCTATTAAAGATAGAAAAATATACTATTTGCTCTTCAAAACTCGTGAAAACCGTGACCCTTTATTTCTTAGAAATTTACTCTTGGCGATAGAAGTAAAGGTTAGTGTAGAAACTAACCGCAATACCAGTAACTGTCGAGGTGAAGAGCTCATTGTATTGTGGTCTTATAAATAACTTATATAAGCTACAGCAATTGTACGTTCTATTAAAACTTGGAGAAAACGTATCCGAGCTTCGATTAACCCTTTGTTTGTGAACATACACAGTATACCTGTTTTAAATAAGAGTATGAATTAAGGACATCATTACTTTCATACTATGTACGAAATTATTCGTTGCAAGTTGACAATCATTACTATTAAACTACTTAATTAATAAAGTGTATAAAGCCTCGATACTTTAATTTTTTTGACAGCACGTATAGCCTAGTGGTTAAAGCAGTCGCCACGTCGTTTCCAACTTCGCCAAGTGTTGTGTGTTCAAATCCTACATTTGTGGGATACAACACTTTGTGTGATTTATGAAGTATTGTTCTGAGTGTAGATGTTCTTTGTGTCCGTTTCATATATGTTTGTAAAGTTGTAAGTCCTCCGCGACACAAGAAGTTCGCTTTAAAAGAAATAAGTTGACCATAAATACTTTTTCGATCTGATTTCGGCCACGGCGGCCAGCCTCAATGTAGACCAGCCAACTACACAAGAGATACTATAGTGCTCAATTGCATTCTCATGATTATATAGAACGGCACAATCGGCACAGATCAGCCGCAGCAGAAACGATGGCTTTGCGTACTTTCTGATATCTCCGTACTTCTTAACTTCTAAAATCCTATATTCAGAAAAAACTCGATAACACTCTTTGACCTGACCCATGAAACGAATTCGAGATCTCTTGACAGGCAGTCGTTTTTGTTGAACTCAAATGAGTAATTAACTAATGAGGAACTAAAAATTGAAGATAAATAAACACATTGACTGCACGCCGCTTGCTACTACGTCAAGTGTTGTGGGTTCATATCCTACTTGGGAAAACATTTAGTGTGATCCAAAAATTGTTGTTCTAAATCTGGGTGTTCTTTGTGTCATGTTCATGTATGTTTGTACAGTGTCCCGCTACACAGGATGTATATTCCCAATGCGGGCGTTGTCTTTTTTTAAAAGAAAGAAACATTAATTTGTCCGACACGTTTTCGTACAGTTATCACTAAGTTTCTCTTAATAATTTATTTGCCATACTTACCGATTGAAGTAATTGAAGAAAACTAATTGAATTTGTTTGTTAATTCTATAAGTAAATACAAATTGGGAAGTACCGTTGCGCACGAAGTTTAGAGAGAAGATTTAATTATTAGGATTTCAGGGGCCTATTGATCTTGCGGTTAGATATTCTGAGTAAGCTAGAGGTCTTAGGGTGAATTGCACGGTTGGCTTAGTGGTTTAAGCGGTCACTACGCCGTTTGCTACTAATCCAAGTGTCGTGGGTTCAAATCCCACGTGGGACATCACCTTGTGTGATCCACAAAGTGTTGACCTGAGTCTGGGTATTCTTTGTGTCCGTTACATGTATGTTTGTAAAGTCCCCCGCGACACAGGATGTATATTCCTAATGCGGGCGAAGTATTTAAAAAAAAAAAAATCCTACCCAAAATTAATAATTGTGTTATGAGCAGGATTTTGTGTTTAGAGTAGCACAACACTTGACGTGGAAGAGAGCGGTGTGGTGACCACTTAAACCACTGAGCCAACCGTGCAGACGAATTCAACCAAAATTTATTATTTTCTTAATTTTTATTTACTTTCAGCATTCCTATTCCATATAAACATTGACTGTGCCAAATCTCATACTTCTTCGTTCGCATATTTTTTGTAAAAAGTACAAAGCATTTTGTTTCACGTGGTAATACATATTATATCTACTCCAATTAGCTTACCGTAATACTTTTCGGTATACCGCGCGTTTTCTTGTATATCTTATTATGTTATGGTACATATCTAGAGGCTTATATCTAATAATACGGGGGCACTGCCTTCTAAAATACAGGTTAATAAACTTAGTTCAGAGGACAGAGTTTACATATTGGTGCATACTTTTAAGCCTTAAAACGTTGTATCTGTGTCATATATTTTATTAAATAAAATTATTATTATTATTATACATAGATATATTTGTTACCTGTTTGATCGGATTCGGATTTCTTGGAAACTTTGTCTTGAAACAAGTGGCCAATGCGCCATGGTTTATAACAACAAAGGAAATACACAAAATCTACGATTAAGGAAGCGAACGACAGCCAAAGCTCCCGCTGCAAATCACGACTTTTTAAACATCCAAACCAGCTTGCAGGACAGCTCAGCGTTCCTGAAACAAATCGTCGACTAAAGAAGCGACGAGACATATTTGACGAGTAGGGTCGCTAATAACTGGCTGACTTTATGAAATAAAGGCTGTGCTCTACTGGGAGTTTTTACAACCTAAAACACATGTCAACTACACCACATCTGCTTATGGTCTAGACGACTAATTGTAGGATACATAATAAAAACCGGTTTAATCGACACAGTATAGACCCTGCCTAAGATTGTATTGATCAGTAGTGTCTGTATCTCACTTTCAAAAATTATAAATTATATTTGTACATTTTCAAGTATCTGAAGAATTATTATCATTCGTCCAATCAGACGCAAAATTTTACAGACTAAGTGATTGATCTCTTAGTCTGTAAAATTGAGCGCCTTATTTATTTTGTTTGGTAGTAATCATTATTTATATTTCCCCCTTAAATATATAATTTCTAAATAAAATTAATCTATCCTAATAAATAAAGCTAAAGAGTTTGTTTGTTTGCTTGAACGCGCTAATCATAGGAAGTACTGGTCCGATATGATTAATTCTTTCAGTGTTAGATAGTCCATTTAACAAAATAACATACTACAGCGTCATCTATCGGAATTATACTGAACTACGGAGTAACGTACAATACGAAGAAACTACCCATCGAATCGCGTAATAGAAGTTCTCGTGCCGATTATCATATGTACAACATCCCAACATCAACTGTTGGGCCGTGATCCGCCAGGCATGATCACCTCGCCTGGTCGGAGGATCCTCCCTTTGTGTTGGTGGGACATGTCGCCCGTACTCACCCATCAACCGTTTTAACCCTGGGTTAAAACGGGGGATGGTCGTTTGTATGAACGCCCAATGTTGTTGAAGGTAAAGTAATTATGACAGAAGGACTTTATATCATATTTAACGACAAGAATTATCATATCTATATACTATCTGTATATAAGCTGGTGTTACCCACGGTACACCAACAACCCACGGTAGTGTACAACCATACACTACACATAATATATACATACATACTTAAATATATATATATAAATATCATAACTAGTATGAGATGAAATTTATGTATTGATTAATTCTGTCAGCTGTAGTAATAAATACTGCTTTAGTTTTATTTTAAATGTAAAAACGTTGGTAGCCATCCTCATTTATATATTTATACTTTACCCATATCATATAATTACCTGTCCGTGTGGTGGAAATCAAACTTATGACTTCTAGCCTAGCAGCCAAATTTATTATTCATCTTGAACCATTACACCAATGAGGCAGTCAAATTTCCTTAAAACCTTCTCATTTAAACAATAACCAGTGATAACTGTACATCATATGTACTTGAATATTTACAAATGAATTCTCGATTGTTGTTAATCGTCCATCGTGTTTTAATGATAATTGATTATACCTCTCATTAGTTTTACGAGAACGTTGAAAACGATAATGCGTAACTAATAAATTTGCGATTGTGAGATAAAATTACCAACATATCTCCATAATTGTTTAATTTGCATCAATTTTTTTAACGATTATTAGCACGTTAGATTTCTTACAATGTAATAAATTAACGGAGGAATTACACGCATGATACGCACCATGCAACAGAGACGATAAATTTTCTCTTACTGTGACAGCGATGTAGTGAAGCCTTCATTCTTAATTAATATATTTAAAGCATTAACAGTTTAGTTGATTATTAATCTAAAATAATTTTAAATAGCTACTATTTTAAATTTTATGGTACTACTAGTACAAGAGTACCTACAACAAAAATCATTTATTATCATGAAGTCACGGGAAGCCATTGAATGAGCTGATTGTTATGGGGCGACTTGTCTTGTCTGACATATCTTGCAGTGGATGTCTTCCAACTTAGACTATGATAATGCCCCTAAAATGACTTATAGAATATTGATATAGAGCTTCTGATATCTCTCTATGTCGACGTTCATGTATTAGCACAGATGTAGATAGAATCAAGATGCATCCTGATTCTATTTTCATAAAAGTATCTTAAATCTGTAATTATTTGACTGCTTGTTGTGATTTGACATCCTAATTACTCAACTGATTATCATAAAGTATAATAAAATACAATTAATTCCACAATGGACGATTTGGCTCCTGAAGGAGATATAATCGCGTGTACTAAGTAAACATTTTATTAAAAATAAAATAGTTTTCCCTGCGTACGCGGCCTTTTCTAGTCTGCTAATGACGGCGGTTTTCTTTTGACTGTAAATCAAGCTAGGTTTATAGATCTATTATTGATAGTTAAGATCAAGGGCTAATAGGGTTAAGACCCAATGAAGTGGAAGTTGGATAGCAAAAGCTGGCAACGCACTTGTGCTGCCTCTGGTGTGGCGGGTGTCCATGGTCGGAGGTAATCGCTTACCATCAGGTGATACGTCTGCTCGTTTGCCAACACTAAAAAAAACATACAAAGCTCTTAAGTTATGTCTATTTAAATTACAAGCGATTGTAGCCATATTTGATAAATTAAACTTTAAAATAATGTCTACACGATTTAATATCGTTTGGAGATTGAGTCATTTAGTGGAAATCTTTCTTTAGACTTAGGTTCATATGTTCCGTCAGTACAAAAAAAACTGCTTTGAAACCGAGTTACAAAATGTAATTGCAAAACCTGTTACAATAACTAGAGTTATTGTTTAAAGAAATTGCCATTTGAAATAAATATTGTCATGTTTAAAAACCATAACCTAATTCCTATTGGAACACACGAAAGCGTGTCATGGCTAATGGCTGTTACGTTATAACGACCTACTGAGCTGAGAGTAAGCCCTAAAAATGGATGGATATAGTTTATCATCTATTGAGATGGCTAAAGGTTACGTTTCTGTTACTAACAATATAAAATTCTATGATTTATACTGTAATAAAGTACTGACTTTCATAAGGTCATAATCAAATGGGTTTAACTTCATATAAGTTATCTAAACGTCTGTGTCTAAACAAAAAGAGTAAAGTATAGTTTGGGTAAGGAATATATTACTAGACTAGGGCTCCGCCTAGCGGACGCTGGAGCAACGCCCGAGTGGGAGTCTGAGCACGAAGCCTTGGTCGACTGAATTCGACGAGATCTGTTCCCTGCTGGGTGAGCTGTAATGCTTCAGAGCAGTTAGAAAATTAAAAGCATTCAAAAACTTGTTATAGCTATTTAACTTGGACATACAAAATCGTTACAACTAGGCGACTGTCTAAAGTTAAAATTACGCATTGTAATAATCACAATAATTTTAATGTCATTCAAGTATATTTCACACGATTTTAAACTTTATGCCAATAGAAATAATAGCTGGTAAGTCGCAAAATTACAGTTTCTAATTTTATGACAAAAGAAAATATGTCTAATTTGCGAGGGAATAGAGTCCTATTAAGATTCACATTTAAGACAATAACATATGAAAATTTATATTATAGCTTACCTCAAACCGCGGACAGCTGCTCGTTTCTAACACATACAATAACATTTAGTAATGAAAACAACAACACAAATAAGCCTGTTCAAAGGTTTTTGAATAATGTGTTATATTTATTTAGAGATAGACCTAAATGCTATACATGTAAATCACACTTTTAGTAGTTTCTTACCTAGCTTTTGCCCGATACTCGTAAATAAGTAACCTATGTTTTATATTTTTCATCTTAGCGCTTCGACGGCAAACATTTTGTGGTGATATAACTATATTTTAGCAGACCAGAACGTGTACGCTTTGACTGCATTGTCGGTGGCAGCCATCAGGACTCATTTCATACAGGTGTCCGTGCACGCATAGCATATTGCAAGGTGAGACTTTGTTTGAATTACACCGCACAAACAGCCCTGGTTGTCACCGTCTTTTAATCTACACCTGTACCTACATATTTTCCTTGTTCTAACCGACCTGAGTCCGAAGTCTATTTAAGGACCTCCAGGAAACGGTATTTCGTGTCCAGTCGTTACTCTACACTCACATTTCTTACTCTGATGTATAAGCTATATTAATGGAAAGTTTCCTATAAATCCGTTCAGTACCTTTTGCGTGAAAAAGTAACAAACATCCATTAATCTATACAAACTTTCGCATTAATATAATTTGTAGGACGAGGATAGGAATCAAATATTTCCTTGGGTAGGTAACCCACACCAACCCAAGGAAATATTTTGACAAGTTTTTATCAATTTATACTTCTCATAACAAAAAGTCACAAAAGGTATAACAATACAATATTACGATTGCTATTGGTGCAGTGGTTTGAGCTGTGAGAGCGTAACAGACGGACAGAGTTACTTTCAAATTTATAAATACACTACTAAAGGAACGATAGAATTGTAAATACTCTGGTTTTCTGTAAAGCCCTGGTACCACTTCGGTACTATTACAATATGATTCCTTTGATATTGGGGCCGGAGGAAAGAAAATTAAAGATTGTCATCGCATTTCTGATTTCTCAGTTACAGGTAGCTATGAATAGCATTATTCAGTTACAATTATGTGATCCCTCTGTAGTGTGTTGCAGTAGTTCCTATAGTTACCAATAGATGGCGTTACATATGGGTCCCTTGTACTGCAGACGGTTGTACCAATTACATAAAAAAAATCAGGAAATGTTATTTCTTATAAATATTTTCCGTTTAAAAGTAGTCTTGAGATTACACATGTGTGGCGACCTCCACATACAACATAACATACTACAGCGCCATCTACCGAAGTTACACAGAACTACGGAGTAACCTACAATACGAAGAAACTACCAATCCTGAATCGCGCAATTAAAGTTCTCGCGCCGATTATCATTTATACAACATCCCAACATCAACTGTTGGGCAGTAGCCCGCCAGGCATGATCACGTCGCCTGGTCGGAGGATCCTCCCTTTGTGTTGGGTGGAACATGATACCCGTTCCCCCACACATGTAACATAATAAAATACTCTTATTATCTCTTTACTCATTGCAAGTGACGTACACACATATTGGAAATCTATATAAATAAAATTAATCACAAAAATGTATGGAAGCGCATGTTTTCCGATCGGCTACACCAAATTACATAATTCTTTATGTTATGTGTTGGTTATTGTCTGGACAAGGTTTGTATAGAAAAAAATTTCATTGATTCAATTTTAGAAAATCTACCAATCAAAATACCAATCGAAAAATATCGGATATGCAGGTACTAGTCTTGATTCACCATTAAAAAGCGAAGAAATCTAAAAGTTTAAATTATATATATTTTGTACTATCTTAATAGAATTTCCATGTCATATTCACTGTATGGTATTAAATACTTGGTTAACTAACTATCCATGTATCCTAACTTTATGTATAATTTAACGGAAGTTTATTCGTATTAAAAAAGAGAAAACCTTTCAATATTACATCGGATCTTGTTTTACATACGTTTCTTGTAAATGGTGCTCGTTTTCGAATAGTTTTAGGTGAACATCGAAAATTTTGTTTTAAACAATATCTGCTAAGCTCAAGTTAAATTTTGCAAAGTTAATTTAGGCAGACGGGTCACATTTTGCATAACTTTAGCAGTGGAACTTTTCGTTATGGGACCGCAGCTAAGCGCAGGCATAAAGCGACTAAGCCGTTGTTTTATGTTGAATTTGTTCGTGTAAAGCAAAATAATATTCATAAACATGAAATAGTTAATTATATTTTTTTAGTTTAACTGTTATTGGAACAGCTAATTGACTTGCCATTTTAAATGAAGAATAGTGTTTTACTTTGGTCATGACAATTAAACAGTTGATCACATCAGTGGACTGGACAAATTTGACGGGACTGATTAGATGTAACTTTGACTACTTTTCTTAGACTAGTTTCGCTCTACGGCGTTACGAATGCGTTACTACGACGTTAACACCTCGGGGCTCAGCTAGTCTTATATTTTTATTTTTTTCGTGGGAGAGCCACGCTTCTTTATGAATGGGCAGGCTCGACCTGAGTGATACCACGGCTACACAGAAAACCGGTGTGAAATAACGCTTGCGCTGTCTTTCACTGAGTGAGTGAGGATACCGGAGGCTCATACTCCAACCCCTACCTCCATCCCCCTCTCCATCCCTCAATAGTCGGCAATGCACTTGTGATGCCTCCGGTGTTGCGGGTGTCCATGGACAGCGGTAATCGCTAAACATCAGGCGATACGTCTGCTCGTGTGCCACCTATTCCATAAAAGAAATGTGAAATAACACTAATGGAACTACATTTAATATAAATTTTAACTACTAAAAATAATGCGGTCAATTTAAAAGAAAATGGACACTGAACACTTTTCTAATCGGAATACGGGTGCTTTGTTAATAAAACAACCAGATACAGATGAACTTGTTGTATTCACTCAACGAAAAACAATACAACTCCAAATGTCGACAATTTTTAATGTTGCTCAGTTGCTATATATGCAATGCTTTGGTATCAAAGCATTGCGCGATTCAGATAACTGATACAACGCCATCTATTGAGTGACATGTAATACTTAATACCTTAAACATACCGCCCACCAAGGACATATTGGAGAATGTCCTTAAACGATAAGGAGTGCTAACCGCCCACCATGCAATGGGTTAGACAATTGGAAATTACGGTTGTCTCTGCTACAATAACTTACACTATAAAATAAACAAAAAACAACACAAACATCACACACTTCGTGTATGTGAATAGAAATAAAATAAAACTGGACACATTTATACAGTTATACGGTACGAGCCAATGATAATAAGTAACTATAATTAATTGTTTTTGAATCTTACCGTTAATACTTAACCTTAATTTACTTACTATCTAAACAATTATCTGGTAAGCCGAAACTGAACGAAACGCAGCTATAAATTCCTTAATAGTATAGAAAAGAACTATATATACAAAAGCCGCCATAATTCAATCTTAACTACATACTGGAAGGACACACACTTTTGAGACGGGTCTTTTTATTGAAGAATTTTTAGTGCGAAGAGTAACTACACGTGTGATACCATCAGGACCAGGATGCTTATGTTCTATGCGTCCCAGCAACCATCTGCCAGGAGGTAAGTCATCTTCCTTAACTAACACTACGTCACCAATAACAGGTTCAGGTGTTTGGTAAGTCCATTTATGTCTTTGTAGAAATTGATTTAAATAATCCTTTGACCAGAGCCGCCAAAAGTCTTGGATCATTTTTTGGGTTAGTTGCCAACGTCTGAGATTAGAAACATTAGAATTTTCAAAATTAGTATCAGGCACTAATACCAGCGGCTCTCCAACCAGAAAGTGACCCGGAGTTAGCACTTCTAGCTCTTTTTGATCGTCAACATAAGACAGCGGTCTCGAATTGAGACATGCCTCGATTTGGGCTAGGACGGTCGTAAGCTCTTCGAAGGTCAAGGTTGCGTTGCCGACTACTCGCCTAAGATGGTACTTGGTAGATTTTACGCCCGACTCCCATAGACCGCCTTGATTTGGCGCATGTGGAGTAATGAACGTCCACTGAGTGCCATTATCCGCAAGACTCTCCGATAACTCCGGTATAATCGTTGACTTCTCCTCGTCAAACAACTCGCCTAACTCACGCGCCGCTCCCACAAAATTTGTACCATTATCACTGTATAACCGAGCACAGCGACCCCTTCTGGCTACAAATCTTTTAAAAGCGGCCAAAAACCCTTTTGATGTCATATCACTGACAGCCTCCAGATGGATTGCCCTCGTACACATACAAACAAATAGTGCAATATAGCCCTTGTAAGATTTATTACCGCGACCCGGCGATACCCTGATATTAATAGGGCCCGCGTAGTCAACCCCACTATTTAAAAATACCTTATCAGGTGTAACTCGCGGTGAGGGGAGTTGGCCCATTAATTGGTTCCTGGTTTTGTTCGAATATCGAATGCAAACAACACAATTTCTGTAACAAGCCTTCACTAGTACCTTAACTCCTACAACCCAGTACTTAGTCCTCAAATAGGTTATCATAGCCTGAGGTCCTCCATGCATCGTCTTCAAATGCGCGTCTGTTATTAACAATTTTGTGAGGAAAGAATCCTTAGGTATAATAATTGGGTGTTTGCGATTATAGTCCAATTGTGACATCTCCAAACGACCCCCCACTCTAATGACCCCTTCCGAGTCTAAGAATAAATTCAAAGATTTAAATTTGCCTCTACTATTCAATTTCGAACTAGACGACTCCAATCCTTGAATTTCCTCCAGAAAACATTCCTCTTGGCACTTCTTTACACAAACTTTCATTGCCTCATCAAGCTCCGCCTTCGTTAAATAATTATTTCGATGTTTTGTTCTATCGTCTCTAGATCTTATACATTTTAGGAAGCGTCTACAGTACGCTACAACTCTAACCAATTTATTAAGCGAGGAATATCTACTCCAAAAGGAAAGATCAAGAATGCCTGTATGAGTCTTTACTTCTTCTAAATTGGTAATTAAATGTTTCGGTTTCTTATAATTGATTATTGCCTCACGTAAGAATGGAGGCCCCTCAAACCAGAGTGACATTTTGTGAAGTTCACTTGGAATTACTCCACGGGAAGCACAATCAGCTGGATTTTGTTTAGACGAAACGTGGGACCAATGTTGGGTATCCAGAGTAGTGAGTATTTTAGATACACGGTTCGCCACAAAGGTCTTCCAACGATTCGGGTGACAATTAAGCCAAGCAAGAACAACCTCTGAGTCCGTCCAAGCTCGTAAATCATTCACGTTCAAGACCCTTGCTACTTCCACCATCAGTTTGGCTAGTAAAACAGCCCCACACAATTCTAGCCTCGGTATTGAAACCTGTTTCACGGGTGCTACCTTCGTTTTTGCCGTGACTAGAGACACATGTATGTTGCCTTCCCTATCAACCACCCTGAGATATACAACGGCTGCATACGCCATCTTCGAGGCATCCGAAAATCCATGTAGCTGTATATTCATGTCACTAGCATATGTGTGGTACCATCTTGGAATTTCAATATTGGCTAACAAAGGTAAGTTTCTTCGATATGCTGTCCATTCCTTTAGAACATGGTTTGGCACCTCATCGTCCCAACCAACACCGATTAACCAAAGTTTTTGTATTAAAATTTTGGCTATTATGATGGTAGGTGCCAGCCATCCCAATGGGTCAAACAATCTAGAAATATCTGATATAATTTTCCGTTTAGTAATAGGTGCGACAGGGTACATCAGCTCCACGGAGTATTTGAAGACATCAGCTTGAGAATCCCAGGTAAGTCCAAGTATTTTTGTTATATTATCAACTTTTATTTTAATGTTTTCATCCTTGCTCATATCCCGTTCTTTGATTTTAGCCATCAATTCTTTGCTGTTGCTATTCCATTTTTGTAAATGGAATCCCCCTTTCGATAGGACTGTATTCATTTTATCGTAAATCTGAACCGCTTCCTTTACATTTTCAGCTCCTGACATTAAATCATCCATGTAGAACTCATTACGTATGATGGATGCGACTTTAGGGTAATCCTGGCACTCATCGTAAGCTACCTGATGAAGAGTACGGACGGCCAAGAAGGGTGCTGAAGCTGTCCCAAAAGTTACCGTTATCAGTTCGTATTCCTCCAAGTCTTGGTCTGATGTATCTCTCCATAACAAACGCTGAAATATGGTATCCCTACGATCGACTAATACCTGCCTGTACATTTTGACGATGTCCGCGATAAGACAAATGGGCCTTATTCTCCAACGCATTATGATATGCCGAAGATCCGCTTGTAAGGCTGGTCCGACCAACAACATATCATTCAAAGAAATTCCATTGGGACCTTTACAGGAGGCATCAAAAACAACTCACACTTTAGTTGTAGTCTTATCGTTCCTAACGACCGCATGGTGAGGTAAGAAAACAGGTGTTTGATTCTTAATTTTATTATCTTTTACTTTCTCCATGTGACCTAGTTCTAAATATTCTCTAATAACATTTTTATAATTTTCTTTCAATAAAATATCGTTATTTAGTCTTGTCTCTAAACCTTTAAATCGTTTTTCAGCTATAGCTTTCGACTCACCAAACTGACGCATCAAGTCAGTATTGCGGAACGGTAAGCGTACTACATACCGACCGCTCTCATTCCGGGTTGTCGTTGCAGCGTATAACTCCTCACATTTGACTTCTTCATCTGTAAGCAGACTACTAAATTCAACTGGTTCGTTTTCCAGTTCCCAAAAGCGTTTTAATAAATCGTCCGTCTCGATACTAGCATGCATAACAGTAATGTGTGAAGAAATGTGGGAAGTATTGTCTACATTAGATACGCCTGACACTATCCACCCGAGTGAAGTGTCTTGTGCCAACAAAGTATCACTCAAATGACGCTTTATGCCCGGTTGAATGACTTGAGTATAAACCTCAGCGCCCAACAAAATATCAATTTTGTTAGGTCTGTAGTATTCAGGATCAGCCAAGTCATTTTCTGTCAAGTCTACCCATTCTACTCTTGCTACTTTCGTAACCGGGAGAAGGGCTGTCACCGACTTCAACACATAGGCCTTAACATTTATGTAAACGCTAGGATTTTTTCTAGACCTTATCTTAACAGTGACCGTGTGTTTCGATATGACACTTTTCTCACCGCCGACGCCTAACACTGTGTTCCGTGTGGCAACCCTACTTAAACCTAAATATTGGACCATAGAATCTGTGATAAAAGATCCTTGTGATCCCTGATCTAGCAAGGCTCTAATCACCCTGTATGTCCCATCCTTCGACTCAGCTTTAACCAAAGCTGTAGTTAACAAAACTGTTTTGCTATGCCCGGTCGAAAGGCAGGACACCGTAGTCTTGCTATGGTCGGCCATTTGCGCGGTAAATTCCTTCGTATGCGCCGTCGCTCTACTTGCAGGTAAAGCACCCGTGCGAGAATATGTAACCTTCTCAACTAATGGTGCAGTATTATCAGCGTCCTGGTGCAATAATGAATTGTGACGCCGTTTACACGATTGACATCGTAATGGAATCTTACACACCCTGGCCAAATGATTGCCATTAAGACAGACAAAACACAAGTTATTTTCCTGAACAAACTGACGCCGGTTTGTTACAGGTTCCTTAATAAATGCCTGACAATTTCCTATTCTATGACTTGCTGAACAAAATGCACAGCTTATATCTTTAAAACCCTTGTCTTTAATAGAAACAAAAGATTGCATACCTGATTGAGGATTCTTCGACACCTTGGACTTTGTTTCCATACCTTCTAGACCTCTAAATCGACCGGTAAGAAAACGAGAGAATTCTGAAAAGGTGGGTAGTTCCTCATTGGAATCCTCAGAAATTTTTAACTCCCATGCTTTTCTTGTTTCGTTGTCTAGTTTTTCACTAATAATATATATAATTATAATATCCCAAGACGAAATATTGACCCCTAAATTTTTTATAGACTCTAAACAGTCAGTTGTATTATTTAATAAATATTTAATTCCCAGAGCTGATTCCACCAACAATGCCTTCTGAGTGAGCAATCTTTTTAGGATACCTTTAGCTAAAAACTTTTTATTATTGTAAGTACTATCTAATTTTAACCAAGCCATCTCATAATTATCGCACGTGACCTTTATGTTCCGAAGTAATTGTTCTGCTTCGCCCGTTAAATGTCCTTTCAAATAATAAAATTTTTGTGACTCATCCAAATTATCATTGTTGTGTACCAACCCTAAAAATAAATCTCTAAATGTTTGCCATTCCGAGTACCTTCCAGAAAATATAGGTATTTTAATTTCTGGTAGCTTAACTCTGTTCTTAAAGTTTTTATTTTGACCGTTAGATTCAATTTGTGATGCGGTAGAAGTAGTTTTAAGCTTTATTAAGATTTCCTTCAGTTCCGTTTTATGTTCTATGTATAACTCTTCAACAACATCATATACACAATTTTTGTGATAAACCGAACTATACAAATCTGCTCTTTTAACTTGCCCGATCATATCATTGTGGTTGTTACAAAACATTGTCCACTGTTTTTCAAAGTTTTCTAGCCTAGTTTCTACATATGCAATGGTTCGTCTATCCTTAGGGGACTTTTTGAAATTGGTAACTGCTTTAAGCATTTTTTCCTTAATGTCCTCCTGCAGAATATCGAACGACTCCATATTTTCAAAAGTATTGCAAGATATCACTAACTTAATTCACTATTTAATTTTATTTTTATAAACACAAATATGTAGGTAAAATGATAAAACCAAAAATAAATAAGAAGACTAGTAATCATAAATTACACCAGTACAAGAGTGTATTAATTCAAATATAAGACAAAATTATTTTAAGTCTCAAATGACACGAAATTTTCTAAGTGTTTTAACTTATTTAAACTGGGATTGAAATCGGGCATAGATTCCCCGTCTCAACCACTATTGACTTAAAATTAACACAAGTCCCAAAACCAAATAAACTTTAAAAGCTAAAACAATTCTTAAATATTTCTACAAACTATTCTAAATCACTAGAGTCTCTAAGGTTGAAAATTCACTAATTTATATCTTCTTATAAATAAAATTTTAAATGTACTCACAGTTGTCCAGTTTTACACCACACATACCAATTCACTTCCAATCAGTGTTGAAGTATTGTACCAGTGTCGCCCTCTTGCGGTCGATCTTGGAAGCTGCGTTGTCGTCGTTGGCGACCCCTTAACTATAAGCTCCGTCCGGTATCGCTTCTTCTGCCTGTTCCCGGTGGCGCCTCTTGAATCCCAATCAAGCCTTGGCACCACTTAATTGCTCCTCCAGCGCTCGACACTTCCTTGTGCCCGCTGTAGGGAATTATGCTCTGATCCGCAATCCACGAACCAGTACTAACAAGTCGGGTGATATTATATCACCACCGAAGAGCTACCAAAAAAAGCACTTAACGTATTCCAGAATCCGGCTCGTAAGGACCATGAACACTTTTCTAATCGGAATACGGGTGCTTTGTTAATAAAACAACCAGATACAGATGAACTTGTTGTATTCACTCAACGAATAACAATACAACTCCAAATGTCGACAATTTTTAATGTTGCTCAGTTGCTATATATGCAATGCTTTGGTATCAAAGCATTGCGCGATTCAGATAACTGATACAACGCCATCTATTGAGTGACATGTAATACTTAATACCTTAAACAGACACCAAAATAACAAAAAACAGCTTTTTTAAAGTGATAAGCGGTTTAACATTACAACCAGTACGGTAAACTACGTGTATATACGCAAAGAAATAAAAACAGGGGCGAGGCAACAGTTAAGTAGCACCACAAATATTTAGTTTCCGAAGCAGGTAATAAATTGTGTTAAGTAATACCTGTCGTGGTGGCAATACGTTTGAAGGAGCAAGGCGTGTCGATGGTTTGCCCTGGATTTATAGGGAAACTCCTGTACTAAGCCCATTGACCTTATTTGATGTTGATCGCTTATAGATAATTTATTGGAAATATTTTTAAAACTTCCCTGGTTTTGAATTCTTGTCTATTATTTTACCCGACTACGGCAAAGCCATAATGAAAAGTAATACTTTTGGCAGTATATATATATTCGTAGCGACTAAACTACAGAAGCAATTTTAATGAATAAGGTCAATAGATTTGTAAAAATGTAAATGTGATGGAATTGATCAAAAGTTCTTCCATAGTCAGCTTTTTATTTAATAGTTAATGATTCAAAAGGTGATTTAAGTGTGATTTGACCAGAGTTCATTTATTTTATAATACAGGAGTCAAACGAATACACAGTTCATTTGATAGAAATTAACTACCGCCACTCATTATCGTGCAACTCACAGGGTCACAAAGGGCGCGTTGCCTACTTTTTACTCATCTCATACCTACACTCCCACGCGCTCTTTTCAAAGGTCGTATTTTGTCCTAGAAATTGTTTATGCCAGGCAAACAGTCTTGAAAAGCAGTTGAGGCATACCCCTAACAGAGATAGGAACTCAAATGACGGTAGCGAGGTTGTGACTCTTTGGTTGCAGTAATTAATCATAAATCTTATTATCTGCTGGGTTTCATTATAAAGGAGTACTGGTACATTTAAATTTCACAATTACGCAAGTAATTAATATATAGCTCCGAAACTTTGAGAAATAATCTCCAGAACTGGTAGAAATTATAAACAAAATGCAAATCATTGTGTAGGCAATTATCACAGCACAGAAACAATTAGACACTACAACTGACAGAGCAATGATAAATGGATTCGTAAAAGTTTGGTATTTCTTCTCATTACCATTTGGAAGATTGAATAATTAATACAAAGATTACATATACCCATTTCACCGGACTTAACACATTTCGCAACACATGAAAGTAGAGAATGCATAAACAAATAATGTCAAAATAGTAACTTTGAAAAAGTACCACTGGATACAATTAACATTTAAGGCCGCGGACATGAAGTCAGCGGGCGCTGTGCGCGTGCATTTATAAAGAACTGGCTTCGATGTTAGCGGCGCGGGTAGTGACGCCGCCTCTCCACGGTCGTTGATATCGAGACCGCGGCCTATTTTTAATTATTTCAACAACCGAGGTCAACCTTTTTTTGTGACATGGGGGCAAAGTAGCAGACGAAAAACTATTGCCATCCGTGGATAAAAGCCTGGAGCCTTAAAATACCATATGCTTAAAAAATATGTTCTTTTTTTGTAAGAATCACAGGCATTGCTTCATTACAGCATGGTAAAAACATTCTTACTCAGTACAGTTCCGAATATCCACCGCCTGATGAATGATCCCTTCAATCCCTTCCAATTTAAACTTTGTCCAACACGTCAATCTCACTTTCTCATTTATTATCACCGAGGACCTTGATTTACGTAATACCTACCTTGATTTTATTACCGAAATTGAGGAGTATTTCTCAGGAAGATCTCGTAAACTTTCTTTTATTACAATAATTTCCTTGACGGGCTCTCTTTATACTAAAATCGCGGATAAATAAAGTGCTCATTTCAACATGGTTTTTTCCCAAATTGTATTCTCTGAGCCCCACATCTCATGTTTATTAAGTTCTGTTGATACCTAATTTTGTAGTCCAATTTTTTGAGTTATTTCGTGTACACGGAAACATTGAGCAGAGCGTCTTCGCCGCAGGATTTTGTTGATGTCATAATTAACAATAACCCTCTGATATTATAATAAGCAATTGTGACGTACGAAAGTCAAGTACGTTGGGTAAAGAGTTATTTATTTATTTAAAACTTTATGCACTTATGTACATAGACGGGCTTAATGCCCAGGACTTTCTCTACCAGTCAACCTAAGGGTGGTGTAGAAATCTTGTGAGGTAGGCGCACATAGATTATATAACTTCGGATCCAATATATACATTAGACATACATTAATTAGCAATATACATACATAGATATAAAACATACTGTACTTACATACATACATATCAGTCAACATTATGTTCATACACTACGGATTTGACGAAATTGGTTGGCGTGTTATCTTTTTGATAATTAGAACTTATCATGTAGAAAGAGCTCATGTACCTTTTTTTACATACAAAACGGTTAGTGAACTTCCTGATTTCAAGCGGGAGCGCATTCCAGAGTAGTACTGCTTGGACGAAGAACAAAGATTTCACGAAGTCTGAATTGTGTGAGGGACATGAGAGAAGCAGATTGTTTTCTGAACGAAGAGTTCTGTCATGATTGGAGGACAGGTAGTGGAGGTAGGGAGCAAGGTAAGTAGGTGGGGATAAGGAGGTAAGAAATGAGAATAGAGAGATCAGAGCTCGCTGATTGCGACGCAGGCGAATGGGTAACCAATTCAGTTGGGACCGTAAGGTGGAGACATGGTCGTACTTATCAATATTATAGAATCATATTTGAAAAACTGTTCCATTATTTTTTTTTAAATTATATTTTATAAATTATAAAAAAAATGAATACCTAGTAAAGTGATGATGAATAAGTAATCCATGAGTAAGAGTAGTGGTCACCTTACTCATTGCAAATGCAGACAATAATGTAACAATGCAGCATGGTGACCCACACATTGAGATGTCTCTATAATGTCGATATTCCTATAAATATGCCCAGGTCTCGCATTGAACGGAACATAATTATTATAAAACAATGAAAATAAATTAATGTACAAGAGAAGTTGTATAACATGATAATGCCATAACAATGCACTAAACCTTTTAACAGAAAAATATAATTTTTTTGACGGGAGCGACTAGGCAGTATTGTATATGATTTACTTTTCTCTTTGTACATATGACAAATTTGTAATTACATATTATATATTTCGAGTGGTGCTTTCAAGAAAAGCGGGACTTCATAAACATCTATTAAAGGAAAACAAATCACCCAGCCTTAGAATAACAATTTGTGGATCACAAAAAATCTTATTCTGGTTTGAACCCACAATGCTCAGCGCAGTAGAAAACGATGCGTGACGACCGCTTATACCACTTTTTTTTTTTTTTTTTTTTTTTTTTACGTGTGGAAACCCCCTCGGGCCGTCACCCCGCCGGGGTTTTCGGCGGGGCGGTGTGTCGGAATCGAACCGACTAAAACCACACGGTGTGCCAACTCTGCGCCTGAGAAGGGAGGGGTCCGGGATCGCTGTTATTAACGCAAACCGGACCCCTCCCAGCGCCTGCCCGCACAGAAGCGGGCACCCTCTTCAGTTAAAATTCTCAAATTAGGCGACGCACGGCACACGCGTACGTCGCCCCTTCGCGGCTGGCCACTAAAGCGGATGGACGGGAAAACCCATCCCGTCCATCCGCGGCCACACTCAGGGCGGCATGAGGCGCAGATGGGCGCGCCTCCGCCGCCCGGTTCGCCGGCGGCGGATCGGGTCCGAGTGGATATCTTCCTCCCGGGCCTTCTCCGCCGCCTCCTTCTGCGAAATTACGTCTTCGCAGAAGGATGCGACCGCGGTAAAACTGCTGTCGCCACCGGCCATGGAGCGTATGACGGCCGGTAGCGACAGATCTCCTCCGATGACTGCAGTGAGGGCCCGGCGCTGCTCCGCCCAAGCGGGGCAGAACTCCAGCGTATGCTGGGCCGAGTCCTCACTGCAGTCGCAGTGGTGGCAGGCGGGACTCAGTTCCCTCCTAGCGACCGAGTGCAGGTACTTCCCGAAGCAACCGTGCCCGGAAAGCACCTGCGTCAGTCGGAAGGAAAGAGTCCCGTGCTGCCGCCCTGCCCACTCGAGGATGACCGGCTGGAGCGCCTCCACGGTGGCAAAGCCAGCGCGTGGAGCCTCCAGCCGGGAAGACCAACGAGCCATCGTGGCTCGGCGAGCGGCTTCACGCCATTTGCGTACCTCTTCGGGCGGAGCACGATACCCGTACTCCACCCGATATTCAGCCGCTCGCCGATAAACTTCGGCGAGCACTTCCGCCTCCAAATCCCACGGGGGTGTTCCGGCCAGGGCGCATGCCGCCTCCGTCGACACGGTGCGGTATCCGCGTATGGCTCTGACCGCCAATACCCTCTGAGGCCGCCACAGGCGGGCCTTATTCTGGGCGGTCAGAGCCGGGACCCACACCGGTGACCCGTAAAGGGCCATCGACCGGACCACCCCCGTGTAGAGGTGTCTTGTTTCGACGCTGGCTCCACCCAAGTTGGGCAAAAGACGCCCAAGGGCGGAGGCAGCGTCGACCAGCTTGGGGCCAAGCTGTCGGAAGTGCTCGTCGAAGAGCCACCTACCGTCGAGGATCAGGCCCAGATACCTCATCTGGGCCCGAACCGGTACGAGGACCGAGTTGACTTCGATTGAGGCGCCAGGGGGTGGACCACGACGGGGCCCATGGAAAAGCAGGGCCTCCGTCTTGTCAAGGGCCACCCGTAAGCCCAGCGCCTCTATGCGCCCAACCACCAGAGATACACCCCTGGTGGCCAGGCGCGCCGCCTCTTGGAAATTGGCCCCCCGGGCTGTGACAAGTGTGTCATCGGCGTAACAAATTACGCCCAGCCCGGGGGGCAGACGACTTCGAAGGACCCAGTCGTACCCCACGTTCCACAGGAGTGGTCCGAGGACAGACCCCTGCGGAACGCCGCACGACATGGGTCGCCGTCTCATGACGCCATCTCGGTCCTCGTACACGACGGTACGCTCCTCTAAATAGTCTGCCACCAGCCGCCTCAGGTACTCTGGCACTCCATGATACAGGAGTGCTTCCCTGATGCAGCTGAATGGCAGACTATTAAAGGCGTTGGCGATGTCCAAGGACACCGCCAACACCACGCCGCCACAGCTCACTGCCTCTTCGGTCACGGCCCTAAGGCGCATCACGGCATCGACCGTCGAACGCCCCTCTCGGAACCCGAATTGGGCGTCCGACAGGTCGGGCCCCACCTCGTTGAGATGCTGGACGATGCGGGCAGAGATAATCCTCTCGAACAATTTGCCCGCCTCGTCCAGCAACACGATGGGCCTATAGGCCGCGACCGAATCGGCAGGCCGTCCCGGCTTCTGCAATAGGACCAGCTTCCCGCATTTCCAGCACTCAGGGAAGCGTCCGGACGCCAGGCTGGCGTCCAAAACCTCCCTGAGGCGGTCCGACATATGGTCGAGGGCTCGGGCCATCACTCGGGGTGGTACCCCGTCCGGCCCGGGGGCGGTGTTCTTGGAACGGATCCGAAGAACAGCCGCCCCAACCTCCGATTCCCTAACGGGCGGCACCTCACTCCCTCCATCCCCGTCGCCTCTGACCTGATAGGCCATCGACGGGGGCGTGTGCTCCGCCCGCTGCGGGAAAAGGCCCTCGACCACTTGCTGCAGGAAGCTGGGCTGGAGAGTCTCGGTAAGGGGGGGGCCCGCCGTGCGGAGCTTCTGACGCACCGCACGATATGGGCGACCCCAGGGGTCACGATCGAGACTCTCCAGCATCTCCTTTCTCTTCTCCTCTTTGGCGCGGCAAATGGCCAGCTTCAGAGTTTTCCGCGCTACGCGGTACTCCTCGTGAAGCCGGCCCTCCTCCCCGTCTACGCGGTGGCGTCGCCGCCGGCAGCGGGTGTAGGACCTCCGGGCACGAGTGCAGGCCGCACGGAGGTCCGCCAACTCCTGGGACCACCAGTAGACCCCGTTCCGTGAAGGTCGACAACCCCGAACGCGGGGCATGGCCGCATCGCAGATCTGCGTAATCGCAGTGCGAAAGCGGCCAGCCCCCATGTCGACCTCCTCGGCCGGGGCCCGCGGAGACAGCCAAGACTGAATAATGGCCGCCTCCTCTAGCAGGTCCCTGTTGAGCTTGGCAACTGCCCACCGCGGAAAGCGGGAGGTATGCCGCGCCACGTGACCCCTACTGGGGCCCTGGGACCGGGAGAGCTCAAATCGGATATACAGGTGATCCGAGAGCGTCTCAACCTCATCCAGGACACACCAGTTCCTTACTCGTGCGGCAACAGCAGGGGTAGCGAACGAAAGGTCCACTATCGACCCCCCCTGCTGTCGCACGCACGTGTTGGTGGCGCCTCTGTTCAGCAAACAGAGGCCCACCGAAGCCGCCCACTCCACAACGGCGTCGCCCCTGGCGTCCGTCGCCGGGGAACCCCACGCAATGGACTTTGCGTTGAAACCGCTTATACCACTACACCAACCGTGCAGTCTCATTGACAATGAATATCATATCTTTCATATTTGTCTCGCCATAAAAAAGGTTATAACAAGAAAGAACATAATCTTCCTACCCTTTTCCCAAATTTATTTGGGGTCGGTGCAATGAGGTTTTTTCCTCCATTCTCCTCTATCACTCATCAGTTCACTGCTTACTCCCTTTCTGGCCATATCCTCTTTAACGCAGTCCATCCATAACTAGAAAGAAAATCTAAGAAAAAAGCTGACTAAAAAAAATATTGATTGTTGATTTAGCGACTGAGAGTGTTTTATTTAAAAAAAAACGAATTTGTGTTTCAACCTGTGATTAGGGTTGTCCATCAACCAGTGTTCAGAAGCCCTAAAATGTGGAATCTCGACTTTAAGTTACATTTGGTTGGATATTTTGTCCAAAAAGGTCACTGATTTATAAATAGGCCAGTGTAACCTTTTTAAAAGGTATAATTAGCAATTTACATTTAACTTTTGTATGGTGTTTCATGAAAATTATCACAAGTACGTTATTTAATTAATATGTTTAGATAAGAAATATTACACTTTATAGATAAACTAGCTTTTGTTCATGTATAATTTGTATATAAAATCACGAAAAATTAACAATCGCGACTTGGTATTTAATTCATTATTCGTAATTAATTAAAATATATACTAGGCAATTATAATACTAGCCTATTTAATTAACATCTAATATTAATATTAGGTATAACAGCAAACAAAAATAACTAGCTATATAAAGAAAACAAAATAAAAACTTTATTTAAAAAGTAAAACACATTAAGTATCCAACAATATGAAACACAGCAGACACCAAAGACAAAGTCAATAAAGTTAATGAAAAAAACAACACTGAACAGACACACATTTGCATAACCATTACAGAATACACTATAAACCCTATTATCTTAGTAATATCGAAGCTACCATAAAATGAAGGAACAGACGTCCAATAAGGCGTCCGCATAGATATTATACGAAATTCCCCCCTTCATTCGAAATAAAACAACGCCTGGAGGTAGAAAGAAGCAATTTGCTATAAATCTAACGCGGATGGAAATCGTTTTAGGCGTTTACTTGCTGGCTCTGTTTTCCTTGAAATGGTGGGAATGTTTCAATCCAATATTTTTGTTTGTTTCATATCTTAGGTCAGCATCTAAAACTGGCGTACATTTTTTGTAAGGATTTTTGCTGGGAGTAAATTAGGTTATAAATTTATGGTACTTCATATTTGATTTATGGCAATTCTAAATAATAGTTACGGTTGTGTGTTTACATGTGGATTGAAATATTTTTGGGTAATAAAATATCTAAGCTAGGTACTATAAATGAAAAATTGTCTACCCGTATCGTTGCAACCAATTAGGAACGATAACTTTTATTAAATATTAAGCCAAAATCAACAGTTTTATAGCGATGTCAGAATACGTGCAAAAGGTACACCCAACACCCAAGGTATTTAAAAACAATCAAACATTAAGAAAAAAAAACGTCGTGTGCGCTATAGACTGTGTAGACGTAAAACCATTTTTAATTTTGACAAGGCTGTTGTGTATTCAATCTGCAAACCGAATGTCTCAGTGCATTAAAAAAAACTCCATGACACAATATATTTAACCTCACCTTGAACAAAGAAACTCCAAAACTATTTAGAATCGCAAGTAGTAAGAGTAGACTAGTGTTTATTTTCAGGATTAAACTGTATAACTAGTGGTATTAAGTGTTTCCACGGCCTACTTAAATTTCTGGTTGATGCTTTTGACTAATACTGGTTAGTTGACACGATAGCTGGGGTACATATGCCGTCTGTATGCACAGGTCTACTGAAAACTTTCTTCAAAATGACAACCCAGACATTCAATCGAGACGGAAAAAGGACGATGGTTAATTTTGGTATTTTATCCACAATAAATCTCAGGATATGCATGCGCCTTCTAGCTGTAAAGTCTGACATAAAAATTTATGTAAAAGTTTTACTTACAAAAATAAATATAAATTATAAGTATTATTCAATGGTAGACTGGTAGAGTATGTTTTGGGTATCAAAGCCGCTTGTGAGCCATTGGCGTTTAATATAAAAATTCAACATGCGAAAAACAGGGTTTTATGTGGCACATTTAAATAATTAGGCCTCCAATCTGGTAAGCGACAAGTAAACGGTAGAAACATCTGTTGGGTCACTGAAACCACAGCCCGGACCCGACCGCCCATATATTCAGACAGTATAATAACTCCCTATGTTTTAATGTTATAAATCTTAATTAAATATGAGTTAGGCCGGGTTGAGTACTGTACCTAACATTGTATGTATTGGTTGCTACGCATGCAGTTTATTTATATCATTTAGCGGCCGAATGTGGCTTTCTGTGCTTTGCTATTTCAGTAACCAATAAATAAATAAATTTAAACATTAAATTAAACATAATATAAAGATTCAACATGTATTTTTAGCTCACATTTAAGAAATATTCGCGTAATATCATTTACTAGCCACTGGCCCACGCAACCTTTTTAAAGAGGTCTTAATTTCAGACAAGTTTGTTTCGACTCTCAATGACGAATCTCTCAATGAAGCGCGGCCGGTATACAGAGTATCGCCGTACTGTCATCCGCATAGCAATGAATGGCACTAATTTGCATCATGTCATTAAACACAAACATGAACAGGAAGAACAAAGTAACAACGTAGGCGATAGCCTTAAGGGACACCAGCATTAACAGATATGGGGTTTTTTTTTTTTTTTTTTATAGATTATTATGCTGTCAATCTCTTGCATGACAAGAGTCTTTGTTATTCCTCTAATCTCTAGTATTTCAAGTTAAGTTTTTTGTGCATGTATTATATAATTGGTTTTATGTTTTTTCTTCAATTAAAATGTTTTGTCTATTTGTTTTTGATTGCTACTATTTCACATATTTTTACAGCCAGATTTAGAAATGCGGTCCGTGTTTCCTTGTTTTTCAGCAGTTGGTGTGCCTCTTTTTCCGCCAGCTGTACCCCAAGACGTTGTTCAGCCTCATACCGTAGAGCCCCGAATATGGGGCACTCAAAAATTGCGTGCAGGACAGTTTGTTCCTGGGCTGGATCGCAGATACATGACGGACTCTCCCGACACTTGAATCGATGCAAGTATTGGGAGAATCCCCCATGTCCCGTGAACATTTGCGTGACAACGCCTTGGGGTCGGATCTTCTGCACCAAGCAGTAGGCATCCCTCGCGTCCGGGAAGAACACTTTCGTGACGGAGGCAGTGTGGCCCGACTGGTATCGACGGTTCCATTCGTCAAGGGACTCGCCACGAATCTGGCGCTTGACGAATGAAACCGGACACAGGTCGTAGTCGGGCCTCCTCCGGCACGAAAGTGCCGCTTCTTTAGCCAATTGGTCGGCGCGCTCGTTGCCGTCAATGCCGGCGTGGGCCTTGACCCAGTACAAAGTTATATTTTTGCCACGGGTCAAGGCCTCGCTGAGGTTTCGGCGCGCCTTGACCGCGAGAGGATGCAGGGTCCCGGGGTTCGTCACCGTCTCCAGCGCCGCCCTCGAGTCGCTGTAGATGCCGCAGCTCCCCGCACTGCAATTGAGGATTTCGCTCGAAGCTCTGCATATGGCCAAGAGCTCGGCCTGGTAGACTGTGCAGTACGCTGGCAAGCACAGTTTTCGGCTCCGCAGTTCGGCGCGGCTGTCCCAGATGGAAAGCGCGGCGCCGACCTTGCCCTGTAGCTTGCTTCCGTCGGTGAAAATACGGAGCGACTGCACGTTGTGACCGTCTACCAGGCTTTGGTCCTCCAGGCTCTGGAACCTCAAGTCCATACGCAGAGCCGGATGCGGAAGTTCCGCAAATCGCACCACACGCTCTACCTCCCGGTCTCCCAACACTAGCCGGGTCGACCCTTTGCGCGCTTCGAAGAGAGCGGCTGCCTCCTTTATTCGAAGGTCCAAAGGCAGTAACCCGGCCAGTAGTAGGGCCGAGTTGAGGGAGACGGTGCGGTACGACTTGCAGATCTTTTGAGCGAATCCTCTTTGCACAGTGTCGAGGAGCTTGCGAACACCCAGCTTCTCGACGGCGGGAGCATATGCGGCTGCCGCATACGGGATGACCGGTTCTACTGTTGCGGTGTAAATGGTCTGTACGACCTCGGGGTGCAGCCCCCAGCTTATTTTCGCTGTTCTCGAGAGCTGTTTGTAAATATTTAGGGCCTTCCTACAGACGACGCCGACGTGGGTCTTAAACGTCAGCTTGTCGTCTATAGTCAGCCCCAAAATCTTCAGCTCTCGAGACATGCCAATGTCGACCCCGCCCATGCTCAGGAGCGGGGTGTCATGCTTGAGCTTGTTTGTCAGCAGCATGGCGCAGGTCTTATGTGGCGCAAACTTGAGTTTATTGCTGACGCCCCACCCCTGAACAAATTCAAGGGCGGCATTGGCATGTCGCTGCACCTCAGACGCGGTATACTCCGCGAACAGCAGAACCACGTCATCCGCGAATGCTTGGCAGGTGACGCCCCGTTCCTGTAGACCCTTCAGAAGGGGGTCTAGGAGGATATTCCATAAAATGGGTCCACCGATGGACCCCTGGACGCAGCCCTTTTGGGTGTTTCGGCGGTGTTCGGCCCCGGCGTACCGCAGCTTCACACATCTGTCGCCGAGGTAACTATCCAGTAGGCGCCTGATATTGACCGGGTAACCTTCCTCAGCCAGTCGGACTTTGATGGCGGGCCACCATGCGCTATCGAAGGCGCCCTCTATATCCAGTGAGACTAGCGTGACCAGCTTTTTCTGCTGTATTTCCACTTTGATCCGGTTCACTAGGTTATAGAGGGCGTCTTCGGTGCTTTTCTGGGGCATGAATCCGTACTGGCGAGTACTGAGCCTCGGTACTAGGTGCCACTGGAGCCTAGCTACGACCATCTTCTCCAGGACTTTTCCCAATACAGGCAACAGGCCGATTGGCCTGTATGATTTGGCGCTCTGATAGTCGTCCTTGCCCGGCTTCCTCAACACGATGACCGTGGCTTCCTTCCACTTCGTGGGGTACAGATATGGGGTTAGAGCATTCAATGTCGGCTACGACCTTTATGTTTCTATCTGCTATAAAGCTAGTGACCCAATCGCATAATTTCTCGGGAAGCCCATAGGAAGAAAGCTTCGAAAGAAGCGCTCAACACAATACATTTGGAAACTTGTTTTAGCAGTCGGTATTGTAAGCACAATATGCTTTCGACTCGAGAAATATTGTATGCATTGGCCGTCTTGTTCCACGTGTAGTTAACAACACTCTAGTTAGCAAAGTACAGACTTTAACTACTTTGAAATCAAATTGCCATATTTGAAACGTGTAAAGATTTCAGAATCTAGATTGGAGTAACCTCCATTCTCGGTATTTTTTGATAAATTTTCAAAAAATTAATCCTATTTAGATCGATTTATCACCGCCGAAACCCCTGCTTACTAAATTTTAAGAAAATCATTGGAGCCGATTACGAGATACAATGATATATATATACAAGAATTACTCGTTTAAAGGTATTATAAAGATTATACGAACAACTGTATGCAGTTTGTCAATGACAAATTTTCATGTAATATTTATCAACAAGCATAAAAACAAAAGAATACTAATCTCTTGTTTTTTCTTGTTAATAATTAGAATCTACCCTTTTTATACAAAAAAAAATATAAGCAAAAAATATAATTTTGCTCTTTTACACGCATAAAGTTCACATATGTACGGGGACCCGGAATATTTAAGATTAACTTAATTCCTCCTTACCGTGACATAAATGGTTTAGCCCGCTGCGGTGCCTACACTACGGTTTCAAGTTTTAAGCAGAGTTTACGACTCAAATATGCTAGTCGCTCATAAAGCATATTACGTTTCTTTTTTTATAGATTAGTGGGCAAAAGAGCATACGTATCACCTGATGGTAAGCGATTACTGCCGCCCATGGACACTCGCAACACTAGAGGCGTCACAAGTGCGTTGCCGGCCTTTGGAGGATGGAGAGAGGGGTGATGAGGGGGGGTTGAGTTTAAGGGCCCCCGGTATCCTCACTCACTCGGTAAAACACAGTGTAGGCGCTGTTTCACAACGGTTTTCTGTGAGGCTGTGGTATCACTCCGGTCGAGTGGCTCTCCCACGGTAAAACGGTTTTCAGAAAACAATTTTTTAATAAAACTTAAAATGATGTGTATTTTCAAATACCCAGTCCGAATCGATTAGGTCATACGGTATGTACTATGGTACAGTGAACTTACTTTTAATAGTCTACTGACATAGGCCTCTACTTAGAAAGAAGATTTTGAACTATTGAACCACGTTAGCCAGAAAGATTTGTATAAAGTTTGTAGGTACTAAGTTTATGTTCTCTTTGTCATTCATAGTTCGCTCCCTTAGTCGAGTTTTACGCCCAAGTGATGAATATAGACAATCACACTCCATATTCTTAATCTCATATGTTATTTCTGTTCAGCATTTTTGTAACGATCTCCATTATTAAACCACATTATTAGACCTTGTTCCTTACATCTTTGAGAACTTCCAATCTTGAGTGTTACATAATTAATAATAGCTTCGATTTCAATTTTTTTGTTTTTTTATTTTTTTTATTGAATAGTGGGCAAACGAGCACACGTATCACCTGATGGTAAGCGATTACCGCCGCCCATGGACACCCGCAACATCCGAGGCGTCACAAGTGCGTTGCCGACCTTTAAGGGATGGGAAGGGGGATGGAGGAAGGGGTTGGGGGGACTATTTCACACCGGTTTTCTGTGAGGCCGTGGTATCCCTCCGGTCGAGGCGGCCCATTCATGCCGAAGCGTGGCTCTCCCACGAAACGCTCTTCAGTGAGGTTATGCCCTAAAATCTGCTCAATAACCCATAACAGTCAATGGTTCAACAGGATTTGCAGGGACCATTTTCCGATTTCAGTTTTAACTACATTACGCCCATACCATGCAAACTGATGTAATGCCCACATAGCTACAAGCTTACGAAATCCATTTATCGATATAGTCTGAAGGACTACTCGTATGTTCGCAGAACAGCTTAATTATTGCACCAACATGTTGCATTTAAGATTTTGGGTAATTCAGTTCCTTGATTATTTATTTATTTATTTATTTATTAAAACTTCCTGCAAACATGTTGCACAAGGCGGACTTAATGCCACAGGCATTTTCTTCCAGACAAACCTTTGGGTGTTGCGAAGTTATTTGTGGCAGGTGTGTGTTTATACGACACGAGAGACTAAATAAAATTATTTTATGAAATACAATGATTCGTACAGATAAATAGATGCTAGATATACATACATTGAATATAATTTATACATATACAATATAAATATAAAAAATAAATAAAAGTAAATATATATATATATATAATATATATTACATATATAATAGACACTTTTAAGTGTTATTCTGATGCCTCCGTCAGCAGGTCCCTAAAGTGCTTACGTACTTTGAATTTAAAAGATAATCGGCTAGTAGCCGTCCTGATTTCTAGTGGGAGTGCGTTCCACAGAGTAACAGCTCGAACAAGGAAAGAGGAATGGACTGTGCTGGAAATGTGTGCAGGACAAAGAAGGAGAAGATTATTAGAAGACCGAAGATTCCTGTCATGGTTAGAGCAGAGATATTGGAGCTGGGATGTTAAGTAAGTAGGTGAGTTCGGTGATTGGAGAAGGGCGTACAACATAGACAGAGCCCTTAAACTACGGCGTTGTCTTATGGGTAACCATGACAGTTGTGTACGGTAGACAGAAATATGATCATACTTTCGCAGGTTGAAAACAAATCGAATGCAATTGTTGAGAAGCCGGTCTAATTTATTGAGCAGATCTGCATTCAGGTCGAGATAACACACATCACCATAGTCGATAAGCGGAAAAATTAAAGTTTGCACAAGCATCGTCTTTATTTTTATTGGTAGAAAATTTTTAAGGCGATAAAATCCGATTATTCAATTTGTATTAGCGTAAACTTTGTGCAATAGAATTGATCTGGAAGATAAAAAGTGTCAAAAGAAATTCTAAGAGTCCAATCATACTAGCTATCAAGCAACCCCTTTCATCAAAGCATCAGCGTCCAGACGCTCTAAACAATAGGTACTGTTTCTCATAATACACTATCCTGACGCTTTTCAATGAACTCTCTCTGTCACCCTACCATTGCTTGCGGTTGAAAGCACACATTATCGATAGCATCATGTCACGTCATTTTATCTACCAGTCATAATTTCTACGCACGACGAAACAACATAGTTTCGTATACATTGATGCATTAATCCACGTACTAGAATTTCTCTATGAAGTGAAACAGCAATGGTCTGCTTTAAGGAGAAGGTGTCGAGATTTAGAAACGTCAAGTGTTAAAACTTGGTGTGAGAAAAATAGATAGGGTAGCTTAGGGTGCATATTTGATCATTTTTGTTGGTAGGTATAAATTTATCCGTATTGAGGTGCTACGGTGATGGAATTCGAAAAGTTCTGATTTTCCGTGTCGGACATGTACGGAGGGGTTTACTTTTGTTACATTGAACAATTTTGAAGCATTTGTATTATATTGTGTCGAAATATTGACTGTTAATACATAAATCTAAGATACAGAAAGTAGGTAACGGTGTTTTTCTATGTATTTAATAATTATATTATGCACATTAATTGAATGGAGCTTAGTTGTAGAGCAAGTGCGCTAAGATTTAATTAATCTAAATTTAATATTATAAACTGAAGAGTTGGTTTGGTCAAACGCATTCAATTTAACAACATATCTCAGTATTGGATGAGTTAATTATCTAGGAAGGTTATAAGCAATATAACATAACGCTATGACTTATTAAATCTGAGTACTAATAATAAATATTCAGATGTTCGCAAAATCGCGGAAAATGACTACTTTTTGAGAGAGGACAAGACGAATTTCTAGTAGGCGAGGCTCTAGTTTAATAATATTAAAGGTACTACCATTACATTTGATTGCGAGAAATATACCACCAACGATAATTCATCACCAATCTAACATCGTTTATTGTTTAGTGCGCAACTACTCGACACATTTCAGGTTTAACTTAAACATCAAATACACCAAGCAAGACAATCACTGACTCTGAAAGAAATGTAAACTATTTTGGAATTCTCGAGAAATTTAATCAGAAGTTAGTTGCAGAAGTTTTATTGAATAGATTTACTTTTTAATCCAAGCTGAAGACTAAGAGCAAGAAATTAACAATATCAGCCCCCACGATCGGTCTTATAATATCAACAGCTTTTGCCCGCAGCAACGCCCACATGTTTGTCGGTTATTGCAGTAAAGTGCTATCTTCAAGAATCAAAATATCTCCATGCGAAGTTTAATTGAAATCGGTATAGCTGTTTAGCCGTAAAAGCGTAACAGACAGAGTTACTTATGAATTTGTAATATTTGTATGGATTTTGTGGTAGTTATTCAGTTTTTCTCTATTAGTTATACTACCTATCATTTTCATTGGTGCTAATTCTCTTTGGTTTTTTTTTGTGTATTTGGCGCATTTTGAGGTATTAAACATAATATATATGTACTCTCTCTACTCTTTCAAACCACTTGTCTACATTCTCAAATGAAAACACAAATAGAACAAATAATACAATTTATAATCTGTTACAAATAACCAAGATTTTATCCAGTTTCTTACAATATTAATCGTAATAAACAAGGGTATTAGTTTTAATGACCTTCCCATTATCGGCTCAGGCGGTGATTATTCTCCGGCAGCCGAACTTATTGGGCCCAATTGAAGCTGTTTATATGTCTAATTATATGGTCTTAAGAAATGGGTTACCCTTGGGACAATCTAAAAGAATCTACCTACTATTGTTTTGTTCAACCTATGTTAACTTCTAAGACTTTTGTCTTTTAATTGAGATTTAAGGCATTCTGAGTGTTTACGCTCATCTATACTAATAGGTACTAATAATAAAACTGAAGAGTTTGTTTGTTTGTTTGAACGCGCTCATCTCAGGAACCGCTGGTCCGATTTGAAAAATTCTTTCGGTGTTGGATAGTCCATTTATCGAGGAAGGCTATAGGCTATATATCATCACGCTACTACTAATAAAAGCGGAGCACCAATGAAGAATGTTTCAAAAACGGGGGAAAAATTTCACGCTACGGGCAATATAAGACGCAAAAGAGGTTGCGTGGGTCAGCTAGTTCTAAATAAACAAATTCAAACAAATGAATTACTTAGAACTTTACTTTTTTTCTTTATTGTTTAAGGAGTTTCTGTACATGGTGTACATGCCAATTCCATCGTAACTTACTTTACTTTTTTAAACGTTTACTAAAAAATTATACACCCAAAAACCAACATTAGGTAACTAGTCATTTCAAACTTAGGTATTTGTGTAAATTATATTTATTAAGAGTGGTTCTTTTCCTTTAAGAGTACAGCACAGATCACAAATGTCGGGTAAAGTAAAGTTACTTCTGAAACTAAGTAGGGTCGCGGTCATATTGGCGTGACTTCGAGGCTCGAAGCACCTATTATAAACAGGTCCGTATGTTTTTTACATAGTACAACCCTTATTCTGTTTACTCTTCAGTACTCATGATTATGTGAATCGCCTTCCTAAACGTGAGGCGATAGAAATTTATGAGGACCTTATAAATAAAAAAGGTGTTTGTTCATCTGAAATTCTGTAACCTTTACGAGTCACACGATAGTTTTCCGCATATTAAAGTATCATTAAACATGTGGGAGGTCCATTTAGCCCACAGGTGTTAGGGTCAATGTATTGTCGGCAATTACTTAGGCAAAGTATTACGTACGGGCCACGGGCAATAAGAAACTACGGCGAGTAAATAGGATCCTTTTACTACTTCACTACTTAAGGGTTGCGTGGGAAAATAGCGAAGGAGGGTCTGAGTGTCAGCGGTAAGACAATTGGTCTTAATCGATATAAAAATCTATACCAATATTATAAAGCTGAAGAGTTTGTTTGTTCGAACGCGCTACTTTCAGGAACCGCTGGTACTATTTGAAAAATTCTTTCAGTATTGAATAGTCCATATATCGAGGGAAGCTATAGACTATATATCATCACGCTAATACTAATAGGAGCGGAGCACCAATGAAGAATATTTCAAAAACGGGGGAAATTTTCACGCTAAAAACACCTCATTTATTTTTATTTTTTTACTCTGAATATTTTACTCGTTAAAACAGTTAACAAATATTTACATTGATGCATCTATTTATTGATGTAATATCTATAAAGGTGAAGGGTCTTATTATCTTTATAATAAATAAGTTTAAAAAAATATCAAGTTTGTCGCCTAAGTTATTTGTGTTTTAACTATCTACAGCAGGTTATTTTTACGGTTCCGTACCCAAAGGATAAAACGGGACTCTATTACTAAGATTTCGCTGTCCATCTGTGCGTCTGTCACCAGACTTTATCTTATGGACCGTGATAGACATTTGAAATTTTCAGGGATGATGTATTTCTGTACTTGCTATAACAACAAATATTAAAAAACAGAATTAAATAAATATCTGACGTAGTATAATTAGGCCTAAGTTTAAAAAGACACATCATATATTTAAGGCTGTTTTATTCATCCTCAGAATAACAAATTTAGCTGTAAGATGTCCACTACTGATCATAAGCCTCTCTAGTTGAGTTGTTATCTGTACTGAGTCATCAATCATCATCAAACAGCGTTTAGTATTCTACTGATTAGATATAGTATTTCCTGAGGAAAGAGGTTTGCGTTGGCTACGCTAGACAGATGGGTTAACACAAGGTTTGTTTCGAGTTCTCCTTCTCTTTGCTGGGCGGTTATCCTATAATAGAGATGACAATCCGTATCAATTGGTGTTCCGTCACCACACAGGTACAGACTTTGAAAAAAAATTAAGATAAATATTACTAAACATATTTGTTCAATGCTTGCAACGCTCTCAATATCGCCCCGCCTTAGGGCTGTGGAGACAACACAGAAAACCCTAGTAAATTACGACGCAATAGTTGGTAACGCCTAAGGAAACAGTTTATTATCGCCCAGAGAAAGAAAGAGAGACGAGATACGCTAAGATACCGCTTCATCGAGTGCTTTATGTTTAACTCATTTGTTTTTTGAAATGCTTATTGCACTGCTGTTTATGAGTGTACTGTTTTATTCGAGATTATTATACATATATATATTATACGTGGCATAGATTTTTTTTTTTTTTAAAAGCATATAATCAATATAGACAGAATTTATTGTGTGTAGTATTCATAACATAAAATGTTCTTTCTGAATACGAGTAGGTAAGTAAATAAATTATGAAGTGACCTTGCAGTGTGACTCTATGAGGTGATTATGTATTATGTAGGTAGCTAATTGTCTAAACCTCGCGGACAATCATCTGTATTCAGTTGATGCTAGATGAGCAGTCTGACCTTGTTATCTTACTTGTTTAATTTTAAACACTGCGGCTACAATGGATGAAAAAGCAACGTTCTGTTAAAGGATGTTTTGTTTTGTTATTATCTAGATAAGTTTAGGTATTTTTTTTAAAACAACTCCCCTACTGGGAATGTATTGTGTCGCGGGCGTAACTTTACAAATATACATGAAACGTACACAAAGAATACCCAGAATCAGAACTACGATTTGTGGATCACAAAAAGTGTTGTCCAAAATGAGGATGGAACCCACAATACATGGGGAAGTAGGAACAGTTGTGACGATCGCTTAACCTAAGCAAGAATTCTTATGAGGTTTTTTTATCATGGATTAGGTGGCAAACGAGCAGACGTATCACCTGATGGTAAGCGATTACCGCCGCCCATGGACACCCGCAACACCAGAGAAGTCACAAGGCCGGCCTTTGGAGGGATGGGGGAAGGGGTTGATTCGATATCCGTAGTTACTTAGTAAAGCACAGCGCAAGCGCTATTTCACACCGGTTTTCTGTGAGGCCGTGGTATCTCTTCGGTCGAGCCGGCCCATTCATGCCGAAGCGTGGTTCTCCCACGGTGGGTAGGTGGGAAGTCAAGAAAAATTAAATATAAAATTACAAATAGCTATGTGAGTAGCTACTTCCTGTATCATTTTGATCACATGTGGATGAAATTCACAATGAGAGTGCAAATTACCTATTTTGGGCAGTGATTCATGATCGAAATAAATAGGCAAACTCAAATAGCCGTAAGACAACAAAATAAAAAAGTGCTCAGCGCATAGATCCACCACTCACGAACACAGGGAAATATTTAGATAGGAACCTGCTTTTACCTTATCAGGTCTATTAACGAGTTTTATACCAAACAGCTTATTGAAAACTTAGCAAAGTACGACAAAACGTTTTGTAACTCATATTGAAAATGACAGTAAAGTGTTGATAAGAGTGACAACACTTTATAACAGTATTAATTTTCACAGTATACTCTTATTTTGATAATAAATAAACGTATTACCTACATAATAAACTAATTTAAAGATAAAGTATTAATTCAGTCAAAACAGGACAAATAAGTGCAAGTCCGACTCGCACACAGACGTAATATTGGTATAAAACTGGTACCTACGTAAAGTTAAAAGGGTTCAGTATACATTATGTATTACATAATATGGTATTTACTTATCTTTTATCTGTCATGGTCGATCATTAGTTTGTTAACAGAGTTATACTAAATCACATAGTTAGCCTCAAAATAATGGTATTCTAGATTGGAAAATATTATATTTATTTAGTTATTAACGGATTCTACCGTATCCTAAAGAATTATTGTAATAATATGTAGGTAACAATAATTAAAAAAAAACAATAACAATATTTACATACAAGCGTCGAAATACTCCTCCACAACTTCGCCTTTGGGTAGCGTTCCCAAAAAACTGTTTATTCTAGATTAAAAAACTAATAAAGACACAGTAATTGAAAGAAACTTAAAATTTTAAAACGTAACGAACAATCTACCAAATTTAACGTATATTTGACATATCACGTAGGATTTGACAGATGACATTCGCAATCAATATTTATATTTTTAATAGTTGTTTTTGTAGTTTGTTTGTTTAACTAACTTAACCCAAATATTGGGGAACCCTAAGCAACAGTGCTGTATTTCGTCAGAGCCCAGTGGTGCTATCAATAGTAATAGCAAAACACGCTCATACTTATACTAAACTTCCAGACGCGGACGTACCAGTCAGTCAAGTCAGTCAATAAAAATACACGGCGGTGATCAGTCCACAATGGCGAAAGAGTTTCATTATTTTGATTTAAACGGTCTTGGAGAGTCTATAAGATATATCTTGCATTACACAAACCAAAAATTTGAAGATATCAGATACGATTTGTCAAAATGGCCCGACAATGATGTTAAAGCAAGTAAGACAATTGTTTTAAAACACGCTATTAATATAATTTTACTGTACCCCAAAATTTTAATGTCAATTTTAATCCACGTCGAACTCGCATTCTTTGCATCTAAATCAAACTTTTTTTTAAGAAATGGCAAGCTGTGCCCTTATCAACAATTCTGAATTCAAACTGTATTTAAGTAAATAGCCATGTTGTTAAAACTGTAAATATAAATAATCATCATCTCAAATCAATCATTTATTGAACTGAGATCATCATGACCATCAAACTTTAACCAGAAAGTAGGAACATAGCTTAACTCTATTTTACTTTTAATTTAGAAATTATAAATACTAATTCAATAAATTTTTAGTTCTATATTTTATAATTAAGTAGTATGCAGTACACATATTTGTGATACACTGTATTAAAAAAAAATCTTTTAGAGTTCAGTAACATGATATATGATAGAAAAACATATTGTCTAATCTATTTAACATACTACAAATTCTGATAGATAATAAGGCCACTCCAGATAAAAACTGTTGAGATAGAAATTGAACAGGATTTGATGAATATTTATCTTAAATCTGGTTTTAATAGTGTAGACACTGTCTATTTAGAATCAGATGATCTTGTAAAATTTGTGTTAAGTATTTCATAAATAAACAGCTTTTAATAGTCCACTGCTTGACATAGGCCTCTCTTTAGAAAGAAGGTTGTGGCTTGCTGTAATATTTAATTATTTGCTTTAGATTAATTGAACAGAATTTGGAATCCACTATTCTTTATCAGAATTTTGTTCATACAGAGCTCGCTTTTGGCCAATTCCCTCTGTACAAGGAAGGAGATCATACTCTCAACCAATCATTGACCATTGCCAAGTATGTCGCAAGGGGCTCTAGTCTTATTCCTGATGATCCCTGGCAACAGGCTGTCGCTGAAAACTTGGCGTTCACTGTCTATGATTATTGGTCAAGTAAGTATGAGGTTTTGTTACACAACTTAAAAATAAGGTTTTTTTTTTATATTTTATTTATATAGGGGGCAAACGAGCATACATATGTATGTTTCAAAATAATTTTTTTTTACTGAACACAGTTATAGGACAACAAAAATATCATATAAATTCCTTTTTTAAATTTCCATTTATTGGAAAATAAATAATACCTACTGCATTATGCAATAAAAAATATAGACAAATATGTTGACCTTTATTTAATATTAGTTATTTAACAGATGCTTAAAATGTTATTTATTTATAGATGTTAAACCTTACATCATGGAACCAGATCTGGAAAAGAAGTATCAAATTAAAGTTAATGTTCTTGAAAACACTATAGATTTCTATTTCTCAAGATTTGAGAAGATTATGAAAGAAAACGGTGGATTCTTCATTGGAAAGGTCAGTTATTAATATAAGACATGTAAATACATATATAAATACATATGCATGTTTTACACATATAAACCTTCATTCTATAACACTATTGATAACTGAAAATTGTTCGTAGAAATGAGTTCGTGAAATCCGTTGAGTAGATTAAAAGATCTCAGCGAACAGACAGCGGAAGTGAATTCAATTTATATTTATATATATTATGTAAAGACTTACTGGGGTAGTTGCAAAAACAAGTCGCATATTTTATGTTCCGTGTTTAAATTAAATTTAAAAATAGTAAACAAAGTTATTTTTAGCATAATTCTAATGAAAGTTAACATATAGACATTCTACCTGCCGGATTTGGTGTTTTCCTTTGTGTGGTTCACAGTTATTAGTAACACTGTTACATTCAACTTTCGCAATGAACACAGTGTCTGAGTCCATCACTCAGATGAGCCATGACTTCCACAAGCGCATGGCTGAGTTTGAGGCTAAGCTGCAGAAGGAGCCGACCGTACCTTCCACCATCTCTAGCCTCACAACCGAGTTTACAGCTTTTAAATTGCTTACAATGCAGTCCTTGACCAATTTGCAACAACAAGTTGGTGCAATCTCAAGGAGTGTCGATGCACTTGAGATGCGTGGACGCAGAAAGATCCTCCTCCTCCATGGTGTAGCTGAGGATAAGAAAGAGGACACCGCTCAAGTGGTTGCCACCCTTATTAAAGATCGGTTTGGGCTACAGCAGTTTAGTGCAGATGACATTAAGCGATGCCAAAGGTTGGGTCGTCAGATGGACCAGTCGCAGACCAGTCGGCTAAGAAGTAAATATACATTGTTTGTTTACATTGTGATGCAAGGGGCACTCTTTATGTTATGTACCGTCGTAGATCAATTTATTATGAGTAGTCCGTACCCGCATTTTTAGTACTATTTTCGTAATTTCACAATATACAAAAACCTGCAAGGACTAAATCAAAACACGGTATTTTGTGAACACAAATTTTAATGTCATACTTCGAAATTCAAACATGTCAGAGCTGTCTTTTTGTTATCGTGGTGTCTGTTATCTTTTTGTGTTCGAGGTTCCGAGCCACTGTTAGAATAGAGATTTCTTATATTTATATGATTAATTTATGTTTTTAGTTGGCTTGGCATATTTGTTTTTTATTTAATGTATTTTTTTTTCTTTTATTTTTTGTTTTTCATTATTTCTTTTTCATTATTTTTAATTTTTTTTTTTTTAAATGCAAGTACTGTGTTGATAGATTGTTAGCGTTTAACACCGAACCGGCAGACGGTTAGTCTAGCGATTGGTAGCATTGATAGCGTTTCAACCGTTTTAACATAATTTATTTTATTTCTTAAAACATTTTTTTTTTTTGTTTTTTTTTTTTTTTTTTATTTTTTGTTTGTTTTTTTTTCTTATTTTTTGTGTTTTCTTTTGATTATTGTTTTTTATCTTTGTTTTATTTTTCATATTGCCTATACTGTTATTGTTTTTTTTTGAACTGGCAACCGGCAGGTGGAGTTAGAGTACGTATATTTAAAATTTTATTTTACTAACATTTATTCTATTTTGTGCTATAGTTAACTAAAAGTTACTCCTTTTGAGATTAATCTCAGATACTTCATCACATACACCTCTTTTCAAATTTATACACCTATATATATTTAGATAAATATTAATTTACTTCAAAGCTTGAAATGTATTCACCTAACTGCAGCGATGACAGCAATGAATATCTGTCTCCATGTAGTAGTAGTGGTTCCCAAAGTCACCCAACAATCGCTGAGACTCTTTTGTCTCAGTTCTCTGACGTTCCCAAAAATCTCAACCTAGTACACATTAATGCTCAAAGTGTTCCGGCTCATTTCCCTGATATGCTGGCATCTTTCGACTGTACAAATCTACACGGCATACTTATCTCTGAATCGTGGCTGAAGCCCTGCTTACCCTCTTCTGCATACTCCCTACCAGGTTTCAACCTCATCAGGAATGATCGAGCTGTTGGTGTTGGTGGTGGTGTAGCTATCTACCTACGGTCTCAAATTCCATATAATGTTATTAGCTTGTCGCCGCAGCCCCCTCCAACTGATGCGGGAGAACATCTTTTTCTGGAAGTGGAACTCCTCCACTCTAAAATCCTTCTAGGTGTATTTTATTGCCCTTCCCTACGAATAAACTACTTCTCATCATTTGAACTGCTCTTAGAACAATTTACCCCTTCGTACAGTCAGACCATAATCATGGGTGATTTTAATACCTGCCTCCTTAAAAATGATTCTCGGTCGTCTATTCTTCAATCCATTATCCAATCTAGCAACCTGTTCATTCTTCCTTCCGATGCTACTCATAATTTCCCACACTCTGCTCCGTCTCTATTAGATCTTTCCCTTGTTTCCTCTCCTAACCTCGCAGTTAAACACGGCCAGTGCTCTGCTGACGAGTTTTCCTATCACGACTTGCTTTACCTATCCTATCGCCTCCGACCTCCTAAACCTAAAGCGAAAACCATTCTTCAGCGTAACTTCAAGGGTATGGATATGACTGCCTTGGTAAGAGATGCCAGGAACATCGACTGGGCACCTCTCCTAAGTGTAGATTGCATTGATAATAAAGTTGAACTTTTTATCGACAAACTAACGACTCTTTACAACAAACATGCGCCAATTCAAGAAATAAGGGTCAAACGTCTTCCGTCACCGTGGATAACTGGGGATATTAAAGTCCTAATAAGGAAAAAGGTGATTGCTAAGTCGAAATATAAAAATAATCCTACAGATAATAACCGGGACAAATATATAACCATCAGGAATCATTGCAGTAAGGTGTGTAGGGGTGCTCAACGCCGATATATCCACAGCTCCATCGAAAACGAAGATCAAGCTAAAGTCTGGAAATTTTTAAAGTCACTGGGAGTAGGCAAACCTATTCACGATTCGTTTCCTAAAAATGTAAACCTAAACTCTCTTAATCAACATTTCTCTGCTTCGTCAAATTTTGATAAAATGACAAAAGATGCTACAATAAAACTTCTTACTTCTGCCCCACCTCCCGACTGTTCTCCCTTTTTCTTTAGTCAATTTTCTGATTGTGATGTTAGAAAGAGCATAGTATCTATCACTTCAAATGCAGTGGGTTCTGATTGTCTTAGCCGTAGTATGATCATCCCAATCCTTGATGAAATTCTTCCTGTCATATGTCACATCCTAAACTATTCAATCTCCAATAGCGTGTTTCCAAACGCTTGGAAGAGTGCTGAAATAATCCCTATCCCCAAAATGAAAAATCCCGGCTCCTTCTCCGATTACCGCCCTATTTCTATTCTCCCGTTTCTCTCCAAGGTCCTAGAACGCCTTATCCATTCTCAGCTCTCAAATTTCCTATCCCAGAACCTGCTACTAAACCCTCTCCAATCTGGTTTTAAACCCGGTCACAGCACCACTACCACCCTAGTCCATATTACGGATGACATCAGATCTGCTATGGAGAATGGCCAGCTTACAGTTCTGACTCTCCTAGACTTCAGCAATGCATTCAACACCGTTGATTTTGACATCTTGCTGTGTATACTACACTCTTTCAACATATCTCCAACGGCGATTGACTGGTTTCACAACTACCTGTTTGGTCGCCGGCAGCGCATTAGTATTGAGAACACTGTCTCTTCTTGGTGTAGTACTACAGCTGGCGTACCACAGGGCGGCCTGCTCTCTCCCCTACTCTTCTCCGTTTTTATTAACACAATCACTAATGATCTTTCTTCCTCCTACCACCTTTATGCTGATGATCTCCAGATTTACACCAGGGCATTACCAATTAATCTGGCTGATGCTGTTAACACCACTAATGCTGACCTGGAAAAAATTTGTAAGTGGAGCAACACCTATGGCTTGAAAATTAATCCATCCAAGACTCAGGTCATTGTCGTTGGAAGTTCGCGTTTGGTCTCTAAAGTTGATTGGACAAAATTGCCTCATGTTACTTGCAATAGCACACCTATCCCTTACAGTGACAAAGTGAAGAACTTGGGGATCTATATTGATAATACCTTATCCTGGGGTCCTCAGCTACAGGAGCTGAGTCGCAAAATGTTTGCCGCTGCAGGATCTTTGCGTAGATTACGCAATTTCTTACCAATATCTACGAAGGTTGCTCTTTCGCAATCCCTTCTTTTCCCCATCCTTGATTATGCTGATGCCAGTTATCTTGATCTCACTGAAGACCAATTAAATAAGCTTGAGAGACTCCAAAATCTCTGTATAAGATTCATATTTGGATTACGCAAATATGACCATGTCTCCGATTATCGTAAACAGCTTAAGTGGTTGCCCATCCGCCTTCGCCGGAATGCACACATTCTTTATCTTCTGTATAATATACTCTTCAATGCACTTACTCCACGCTACCTGAAATCTCGGTTTAATTTCCTACTTGATTCACATTCCAAATCTTTGAGATCGTCAGAGAATTTGATATTAAAAATGCCAGGACATACAAGCAAATTCCTCGACCATTCCTTCTCTGTACAAGCAGTTCGCTTATGGAACGCCCTACCAGTCGCAATAAGACGTGCGAAATCATTAACCGTCTTTAAGAGACTGGTAAAGCAATATTACCTGAGAGATATCGATGTCCCATGGCTTGCTATACTGTAGGAAGTGTCTGTATGTTTCACTTATCTATTTGTATGTATTATGTTTGTATGTATTATGTTTGTATGTATTATGTTTGTCTGTATAATCCTTCACACTACGTGTTGCTATTATTTTATGTAATGTGTAAACTCTATTTCTTTCTATATATATATTAATTTCCTTTCCACAAACAATACACCAGCAACTACCATATACTTTTTCATCCCTACTCTTCTTTCCATCCCATGGTTGCCTGTAAGATATTGCCATGGAGCGATAAGGCCGCCACTTGTACATTATCTTTATAATAGTTTTAAGTTTATCATGTTATCACACTACTACTGGTGTACAATAAAGAGATTTATTATTATTATTATTACTATTGAATTTAAAGTTGAAGCCACATAATGTCAAATTTTTGCACTTCATTTCTAATTACATCTATACTAATATTATAAAGCTGAAGAGTTTGTTTGTTTGTTTGTTTGAACGTGGTAATCTCAGGAACCGCTGGTCCGATTTGAAAAATCCTTTCAGTATTGAATAATCCTTTCAGTATTGAATAATCCATTTATCGAAGAAGGCTATAGGGTATATCATCACGCTAAGACCAATAGGAGCGGAGCCCGGGCAATAGTAGACGTAAATGAGAATGCGAGGGTCAGCTAGTAGTACATAAAAATCTACATAAATATACGAAACCCTCGAGGTATAATTTAACTCACACTTGACATTATTTATTATTGCCATTGTATTTGTTCTGTGGGGGTTTATCGCAAGCGTTTATCAGGTTATCTGCACATGACCTGTTACAAAACGAACCCAACAACGTCTGATAATACTCAAATATAATGTAAAATAAAAATAAACATGACAAATCATTAGGGTTGACAAGTTTTTATTTTCTAAAAAAAAATTAAAAAAACGTAAAAAAAAATTGGTAGTATTTTTGAAAGTACAGGAAAAAAGTGTGCGACATTCAAAGTTAAGTCTAAGATATATTTTCGTAATTCCTAATTTTAAGATGACTTTTTTAAAAATAACATACATAATAAATGAGTAATGTAGATTTGTATGCGTTTTTACTCATTTATAACGTCTTTTGTTAGAGGTAAATATTGATTTCGATGGTTTCAGCCTACCAAAATTTCTATGCAGTTCTTATATACTACGTTATCTGTACATCTTCTATACAAATAAATAAAATTGGAGTGTCTGTTTGTAATTATTAAACACAGACAGATTTACTTTCAAATTTACAACATTATGGAAACGTGGGAGAGCCACGCTTCGACATGAATGGGCCGGCCCGAATGAACTGATACCATGCCCTCGCAGAATCTTTTTTTTTTTTTTTTTATTGAATAGTGGGCAAACGAGCAGACGTATCACCTGATGGTAAGCGATTACCGCCGCCCATGGACACCCGCAACACCAAAGGCGTCACAAGTGCGTTGCCAACCTTTGGGGGATGGGAAAGGGGATGGGGGGAGGGGTTGGGGTATGGGCCTCCAGTATCCTCACTCACTCGGTGAAACACAGCGCAAACGCTATTTCACACCGGTTTTCTGTGAGGCCGTGGTATCACTCCGGTCGAGCCGACCCATTCATGCCGAAGCATAGCTCTCCCACGGTAAAACTGGAATGAACTGATACCACGCCCTTACAGAAAACCGGTGTGAAATAGAGCTTGCGCTGTGTTACACCGAGTGAATGAGGATACCGAAGGCCCATACCCCAACCCCTACACCCATTCCCCAAAGGACGGCAACGCACTTGTGACGTGACGTGTGACTCTGGTGTTGCAGATGTCCATGGGCGCTGGTAATCGCTTACCATCAGGTGATACGTCTGCTCGTTTGCCCACTATTCAATAAAAAAAAACTGTAATTACAATGTACCTAGTACGAGTGACAACCCTAGTCATCATGACATTTAATTTTGTTTCTTAAGGTTTATCTCGTACGTTGATCAGTTTATCTTCCATTGATCATTTAGAGAACACAAGCAGCGTTTGTTATCATATCACTTGTAAGATACTGATGTATAACAAAAGTACTTATCTACACCTTATCTATTACTGTTAATATTAAAAATTCGAAAGTAACTCTGTCTGTCTGTAAAGCTTTCACGGCTAACCCGCTCAACCGTTTTGGATGAATTTTCGTATTGAGATAAACTGAAGAAGAATATAGCCTCGTTAAACACGCGGGCGGAGCCGCGGGCATTAGTAAGTAATATTATAAATTTAAAAATTGCAATGAAATATGGCATGGACATACTTTGATCTTGACCAATGATATAGGCTATACTATTTACCGCAATAATCGACATACACGCAGGCAGAGTCGCTGGCAAAAGCTAGTCTAGATATAATAATGCTTAGTCAATTTATTTATAACTAAATCACGATCACTGAAATGCATATTCGACTGCCTCGGTGGCGCAGTGGTAGTGAATGAGACTGTTGAGCTGTGTGAGTGTGAATGGTCTCGGGTTCAAATCCTGGGTCGAAGCAAGTGTTTGTGTGATCTACAAATATTTTTTTCGAAGTTTGGCTGTTTTCTATGTATAATATGTATGTATTTACAAAAAAAAAGTATATAAGTATGTATTTATATCAGTTGTCTAGTACCCATAACACAAGCGCTGCTTACCTTGGGACTAAATGGCGTTGTGTTAGTTGTCCGAAATATTTATTTATTATATTTCTATTAATGTAAATATCTCAAAATTTCATACCAAGGTTGTTACTCTCCTTGTTGCGAAAATCATCATTCCACCGGCCTTCCACGCCATCCTACACCTACGTCCTGTTTTCGTTGTATATCGAAAGTTATAGGCGATAAAAAAACTAAAAGATTACGAAACCTTCTATATCCCGACATTTCGAACGGGTTATACTACTCGTAGTTATGGGTAATATTATCGCGAACAATTTCCGCTATATATACAACAAAAACTATGTGTAAAAGTCGCATAAGTCTAAAAATATTTAATAGAAGTCTACTAAGTCCATCTGTGGACTTAAGTAGGTATATTAAGTAACATTTAGTGAATGCGTCCGAAATAGCGATTCGACGTGAACTCGACGCATAGACGACTGTTGTTCGTTTAAGTCCTGTACCCGGAGATTATATAACGTAAAATCTCGATGGTTCTATAGTACAATACAATATGGCCGCTGACTGCCTAACCATGTGACCTTGCGCTTGTATGACAGCTGTATCACTAATCCGACGGGCGGTTTAATGAAAATAACCTTGAGCCACGCTGCTAAATTAACCAGCATCGGCTCTACTACCCAAATAAAACCGATTTAATATATATGACTGTACGAATGGCGGAGTAGTTTAAACAATCCAATTCCGTGGGAGAGCCACGCTTCGGCATGAATGGGCCGGCTCGACCAGAGTGATACCACGGCCTCACAGAAAACCGGTGTGAAATAGCGCTGTGTTTCACCGATTGAGTGAGGATACCGGAGGCTCATACTCCAATCCCTCTCCCCATTCCCTCTTCCCATCCCCCTAAGGTCGGCAACGCACTTGTGACGCTTTTGTTCAAGGGCGGCGGTAATCGCTTACCATCAGGTGATGCATCTGCTCGTTCGACCCTTATTCAATAAAAAAAAAAACAATCTCACCGCTTTCTAACTGCAACGAGTGTGTGTGTGAGTGTGTGTTGTAGGTTCAAAACTCGTATTGGACAACACTTTGTGTGATCGACAAATTATGACCGGTCAGGGTTAAAGTTAATTAAAATAGTGGAATAAGTACAAGTGAGTTTAATTCTAGAATTTATTTCAACAAGTTTCATCAACTGCCGACAGTCGAGAGTCGAGAGTAGATCCTGTATAAATGCCACAAATTTTTGTTCCGAGTGTGGGTGTTCTTTGTGTCTGTTTTATGTGTGTTCGTAAAGTCCTCAGAAACACAAGATATATTTATATATATATATATATATATATATATATAGTGTGCATGTCTAAAATAAAACGTTGGTATCCTTATTGCACTGCAGTACTAACCACTAATGTTTTGTGCTATAAAATTTTAAAAAACTTATAAAAACAAAAAAAAAATCTCCTTAGAGGACAGATTACCCTTTTCTCATTTGGTGAGATTATCAGAAGTCATTATTTGGTGCCAATAAATTAAATCCTTTTAGCTGCTAGAATTTCAAGTTTATAGCCCGAATAGTTTATAGATACATCTTTAAAAATAACAAACTACTGTAACTTAAATTACTTTTTTTTTTAAGATCAAGTATTATGTTTTTATTTCTTATCCACGTGTTGTAGACCCACGTCACGTAATTTCAAGATAAACAACAAAGCAAGTAGTGATGTGCCTCAAAATTATGTATTATGATTATCCGCGAAGACGGGCACTATTATTAATCTAGATTTGCGGGTTTTATTCTCAACTTTTCTAAAACAACTGAGCTATTTCAGGACTAAACCATGTGACATACATATTTCAACTTGTACATACCTGTTGCTCAGGATTTTTACGTGAAGAGATACATCATGGTATACAATGTTAAGTAAAGTAAAACTACAATTTAAATAATATAAAAAGATTTGTTGAAGATCCTTCAAAATATAACGGACTTGATCTTTTTTATCCCTCGGATATCCGCGGATACGAATACGGATATCCGGTACATCACTTTAATAATAACTCTGATACCAGAATTATGAGATGAAATCATAAAAGTTATAAAAAGAAATTTCATTTTCTAAAATATTACTGATGTTATTTTACGAGTTCTTATTAATTTCAATTCCATTATTTAAAAACAAAATCACAAGTATATAATATAGGTAGGTATAGTTGCGCCACTGGTCCAATTAAAATTGATATTTTATTTAACTAGAGACAAATACTGCGTATAATCACGATTATTTTGATTCCGAATTTACGTAAATTAATAAAAATAAACATTTCAGAAAACCCCAAAATTTCTAATTTGATGCACTAAATGTATTAACTAACGTATTATTTGATACCATTAGCTGACATCATTAAGTTATCTTTGAACTAAAAAAAAAAGGTTTTGTTTATAGATCCTTGGACAGTAAATGAAACCTTCTTTCTATTTTTTAAATTAGTTATTTCTCGCTTTTTTGGGCTTTCCAAGTATATTAGATGGTTGCATATTATTGAATTGCTGCTCGCTGCTGGAATAATAAGCAAGACATATAGATACTTGATGCGCCCCGCGGTGTTACCCGCTCTTGTTGAACCTTTGCATCAACTAACGCGAGGCATAGCTAGTCTCGAATAAAACTAGCCTTAATTATTCGTTATTTCCTACATATATACCCACAATATTATAAATTACATTAGATGACACAGAACAAATAATTATTCTCATACCATATTTGTCCCATTCCTTTTTAGGTTATAATAGTATTGTTTATTTAATGTTAGGTAAATAAGTTTTTAGAGTAAAATTGAGTTATTGTACATTAGCTAGAATAACCAAAAGATAATGACTGCCTCTGTGTCATAGTGGTAGCGTATGCGACTGCTTTGCTTGAGGTCTCGGGTTCGGATTGATTGATTTCGAAGTTTGTATGATCTGCAAATATTTGTTTCGGAGTTTGGGTGTTTTCTATGTAGGTATAATATGTATGTATATACGAAAAAAGTATGTGTGTATTTATATCAGTTGTCTAGTACCTATAACACAAGCTCTGCTTAGCTTGGGACTAGATGACATTGTGTGTAAGATGTCTGAAATATTTATTTATTTACTATTTTATTGTAATATTATAATCTCGAACATTTTTAAAGCTACATTTTTTTTACAGCTGTCGTGGGCAGAATTCATTCTGTGCGGAATGGTTGAATCGACCGAACTAGTTTTAAGCATAGATATGTTGGAAAAGTACCCGACTGTTGCAGCTGCTCTGAACACAATTAGAACCGCTCCTGGAGTAAAGGAATACATCGCGAAAAGAGGAGATTATAAACTACCTTTTGGTACCAAAAAATACAAAGGCCTCGATATTTTAAACAACGCCAAGTAATCCTTTAAAGCACTATTTTCTTACTTTTTATGTACTCTATCACAAGCATTATAATGAATTATATACATATTGTTAATTAATGAATAATATAAAAATAAAAAATAACATACAATGTTTATTTATTTACAATGATTACATTGAAGTTAACTTGTACCATAGTTTAATATCTAATCTAATGTTTGTTAAGCTTAATTTTTTTTTTATTATATAGGGGGCAAGCGAGCAAACGTATCGCCTGACGGTAAGCGATTACCGCCGCCCATGGACACCCAAAACACCAGAGTCGTCACAGGCGCTTCGTCGACCTTTGGAGGATGGGGAGAGGGATGGGAGGAGGGGTTGGGATATGGGCCTCCGATATCCTCACTCACTCGGTGAAACGTGCACTACGTTTTTCTCTGTTCACGAACCTGTGAGTGTGGGCGAGACGACACTATCTTAGTGCTGCGCTATGCTAGTTCATATGATTGTTAATATGTGTTTTGTATATATTGTCATACTCTAAATACTATTACTCCACTACTTTCGTAGTGTAGTTTCTATGTGTGTAATTTCTGTAAACCCGTAATACGATAAGATAAAAAAGTGCTCAGAGCATAGGTCCACCACTCACCAACATAAACCTACATGAGTTAATATTTAGATAGAAACCTGCCTATATCAGGTCTATTGGCGAGTTTTATTCCAAACAGCTTATTGAAAATTTAACAAAGTCCTTGTATGTATAAAATTAGTACTGATTTGAAAGATGTCGAGTCACGACAAAAATCGTTTTTTAACTCATTCTGAAAATGATAGTAAAGTGTTGATAAGAGTGACAACACTAACAGTATTAATTTTCACGGTATTTTGATAAAAAACAATCAACGTATTCATCATCATCATCATCATATCAGCCGAAAGACGTCCACTGCTGGACATAGGCCTCCCCCAAGGCTGCCCATAACAACCGGTCCTGTGCTGCTCGCATCTAACAGTCTCCTGCAACCTGACGTATTACCTACATGTTAAACAAATTTAACGATAAAGTAATAAATCAGCCAAAACAGGACAAATAAGTGCAAGTCAGACTCGTACACAAACATACTTAATATTTGTATAAAAAAAATGGTACCTACGTAAGTTAAAACGGTTCAGTATACAGTATTACTTAAGTTTCTTTCAACTACAGTGTTTTTATTACTTTACTAGATGACCCACGCAACCTCGTTTGCGTCTTATATAGCCCGTAGCATGAAAATTTTCGCAAAATAAGTAACTTTTCTGGTTGATTTTTACACCCTGTGTCCGAAAACCTATTTTTTCCAAAATAAAATATAGCCTATGTTACTCGTGGATAATGTAGCTTTCGAATGGTGAAAGAATTTTTAAAATCGGTCTAGTAGTTTTTGAGCCTATTCATTACAAACAAACATACAAACAAAGTTTTCCTCTTTATAATATTAGTATAGATAAAAGGTTTGTCGTAGTTTAAAAATTTACATTAATCATAATAGCTTAAATTGTATAGTGCCTACATATTCATATAATCAGAGAAACAACAATGCACTAGGCAGGAATGTTGTAGGTGTCAAAAGCTAAAAAAGCCTCTCTGAGTAAAAGTGTAATCCGAAACCGAATCTTACCTATTAACTATTTGACAGACGACATTCGCTACTAATGTTTACAAATAATTCTGTCTTTGTAAAGTTTGTAGTACGTAACTCAAGTATTCGAGAACCCTAAATTGAGCGATTAACAATAGTGTTAGCAATATTACATAAAATAATACGTACGTTTACAACATAACATAGCACGCTTATACCAAACTTCCAGACGCGGACGTCACTTACCTGTATCTACCAGTCACTAATCAGTCAATATATATACACGGCAGTGATCAGTCGATAATGGCGAAAGAGTTTCATTATTTTAGTTTAAATGGTATTGGAGAGTCTATAAGGTACCTCTTGCATTACACAAACCAAAAATTTGAAGATGTTAGATACGATGGGTCAAAATGGCCCGACAAAGACGTTAAAGAAAGTAAGTCAATGTTTTTATTAACAAACTTTTATTAGTTTCAGTAATACAGGGTGTCTCAAAAGAAATTTTATATTTGTTTAGCTTACTGCGTGAACGCTGCGTACTTGAGGGGTGCGGGGGTTATGTCAATTGGTAGCTTGGCTCTTGGGGATTCAGTCGCTATGGAGCGTTTCTCGGGAGCAGACCGCGCGTTGTGCGTGCGAGAGTTTTACAAGAACGGTGATTCGACAACTGTCGCGCGTAGAAAATTCTGCAGTATTCGAGGTTTTCGCCACTTAAATGATGCGCCAAGCCTTCCTCTCATTCGACATTGGGTTAAAAAGTTTGAAGAGACTGGATCAACGCTGGATAAATCAAAATCCGGGCGACCTAGGTCATCAAGAACGGTAGAAAACGTGGAGAGTGTTAATCAATCTGTACGTGACGACCCAAGCCTTTCAATTCGGAAGCGCGCGAGTGCTTTAAATGTGCATAGATCATCATTACATCGCATTATGCACAAAGATCTAAAGCTGCACCCCTACAAAATTCAATTGGTGCAAGAATTAAAGCCCCAAGATGCCGGTCAGACGCTTAATTTCGTAAATCAGATGATTGAGCGATTTTCAACGTTTACCAACATTTTGTTTTCGGATGAAGCTCATTTTCATCTAAATGGCCACGTAAATAAGCAAAACTGCCGCTACTGGAGTTCAGCCAATCCGAAACGCAAACATCAGAAACCCCTACACTCGCCTAAAGTGACCGTATGGGCTGCCATGTCGGCGCGAGGAATTATCGGCCCTTACTTTTTTGAAGACGAAATGGGGCGTACAGTTACAGTGAATTCAGAGCGTTATGTGGAGATGTTAGACAACTTCTTGGTACCTGAACTGCAAAACTTTCCTGGCTATAACCAAAGAACATGGTTTCAACAGGACGGAGCAACTTCACACACGTCCAATATATCTCTGCCACGTGTTCGTGAAATTTTCTCAGGAAAATTGATCTCCCGGAGAGGTGACATAAATTGGCCTCCACGTAGCCCAGATTTAACCCTTATGGACTTTTTCCTATGGGGTTATCTTAAATCTAAAGTTTACGCCAATAAACCAACTTCACTGGCGCATTTGAAAGAAAATATCCGTCACGAAATGGCAGCCATCCCTCACTCCACCTGTCGAGCAGTCATAAGTAATTTTACTGTTCGATTAAATGAGTGCCAACAACGTGAGGGTTTACATTTAGACGATATTATTTTTAAGAAATGAATTCCCAAAAAGTGTATTTTAACAATAAATAAACATTTTTTCTATATACCGATTCCTTTTTTTTTAATCAATCCACTAAATATGAAATTTCTTTTGAGACACCTTGTACTTCTATGAACTTCTCTACTTCAAACTATTTCATTTAATCCATAAATAACATCATTTGTAAAGGTAACTTTGTTTTAATAAATGGCAACGGCAGTTTGCAATTTATTAAATCGACAATTCTGAATTGAAACTTGATATAAATGAATACCTAGTTAAGTTGTTTAAACTGTAAATACTCGTACATCATCATGAGCATGAAAATTTAACTTAACGGAACTCTTTTTACTTTTAATTTGTGAATAATAAATTCGTAATTCATATTTTTTTAGTTTTTCTATACTTAATTGATTATAATACTCTGATATGCTGCATTAAAAATGATTGATTGATGATTTACGATAGAAATATATTTTTTCTAGTCTCTTTAACAGATCTACTACATAAATTCTGATAGGTAGCCCACTCCAGACAAAACTTGTGATTTTATTTATTTACTAGCTCAGCCCCGCGATGTTGCCTGCGGTACGACATCAACCGACGGCAACGCCGCGGGGTTACGCAAGCTAGTCCAAAAAAATAGCCTAAGTAAATTTTATTCAATTCTATATACGCGTACTTCGATGATTAACATGAATGTAGGTATTTATCTGAAGATTGGTTTTAACCAGATGACCTTGTATAATTTTTGTTAAGTTATTACTTCGTAGGCAGAGCTCCCGCGAGGTGGACGGACGACCTGGTTAAAATCGCGGGGACTCGTTGGATGCAGGTCGCTACCGACCGGTCAATGTGGAAGTCAATGGGGGAGGCCTACCTTCAGCAGTGGACTTCTTGAGGCTGATATGATGATGATGATGATGATTATTTCTTAAACAGCCTCTCCCCAAAAAGAAGGTTGGGCTGGCTAAACCATTTTATTATTTAGATACTTTAGATCAATTGTAGAGAATCTGGAATCCAGAATTCTTTATCACAATTTTGTTCATACAGAGCTCCCTTTTGGCCTATTCCCTCTGTACAAGGAAGGAGATCATATTCTCAACCAATCATTGACCATTGCCAAGTACGTAGCAAGGGGCACTAGTCTTTTACCCGATGATCCCTGGCAACAAGCTGTGGCTGAAAATTTGGCGTTCTCTGTTTATGATTTTTGGTCAGGTAACTATGAGGTTTTATTGTTATACATGACTTAAAAACACACACATACACATTCGTAGGACAACATTACAATATTTTTGACAATTGAATTGAAAAAAAATTAAAAGTTAACATAAAATATATTGTTCAATTTATTTAGTTGAACAATATATTTTTATTCAACCTAAAAAAATATCATATTAAGTTATATTTTTTTTAAATTTCCCATTAACTTTTCTTTACTTTGATTTTAGAAAACAAATGATATCGCATTATGCAATTAAAAATGCCATTATAAAATATGTTGAATCTATGCGCATTTCATTTGTTATTCAACAGGTGTTTAATTTTTTTATTATTTTTTTAGTCGCCAGAACTTATATCATTGAACAAGATCTGGAAAAGAAGTATCAAATTAAAGTAAACGTTCTAGAAAACACCATAGATTACTATTTTTCAAGATTCGAAAAGATCATGAAAGAAAATGGAGGATTCTTCATTGGGAAGGTCAGTTATTGTTATGAGACATGTTATTAAAAGTTAAAATTTATCCAATTACCAAATTTATAAGGGTTTAGATTTGTCTAACTCAGCTTCTGTGACTGCAAAATTTTGATAAGGTAGATGTTACACATGATATATAGGATCAAAACTCTTATCTATACTAATATTATAAAGCTGAAGAGCTACTCTCAGTGAGCGCGGAGGACCCGGACCAAGTTATTTCAGGTCCCCCAGGAACGACACCGCGTCTACAAGACCATTTCCTGGGGGAGGTATGGGCTTCCCCCTGCCTGTTGGCCCAACCATTAAATGTTCCGGCCTGACCGCGGTTGTGGGAGACGACCCTAGTGGCGACATTGTTCCTTATGGTTTATCTTTAACGTTTATCATTTTATCTGCTCCTGACCATTTAGATAACGAACACAAGCAGCGTTTGTTATCATATCACTTGCAAGATACTGGCGAATAACAAAAATACTTATTTACACCTTATCTATGTTATTTATTCAAAAGTAATTATGTCCGTCTGTTACTTTTCACGGCTAAACCACTGAATGTAAGGACACTGAACATACACGCGAGCGGAGCCGCAGGCAAAATCTAATCTTGAAATAATAATGCTTGGTCAAATATGTGGGTAGTCAAAAATAACTACGTAATCCGTCATTATTTATTTTACTTTCCTATAGTAAATCACACTCAATACAATGCATGTGAACGACAATATATAAACTAGCTATTTCATTCTTCTTTGCTAGCTTGTTTATATTTCTTCATTTTTGTTTCTGACTTTGAAAATGTCAAAATTCCAATTTTACTCCTTTCTCATTTGGTAAGGTTACCAGAAGTCATTATTTAGTGTCAATAAATTAAATTCTTTTAGCTGCTAGAATTTTAAGTTTATAGCCCGAATAGTTTATACTTACATCTTTAAAAATAATAATATAAAAATAACTACCGTACCTACCTTCAATTACTCGTTTTTTTTAAGATCAAGTATTATGTTTAGATTTACTTATCCACATGTAGACATACGTCACGTTATTTCAAGAAAAACAAAAAACAAATAGTGATGTTTCTCAATATTACTTATGTATTATGTTTATCCGCGAAGACGGACGCTATTATTATTAAGATTAGCGAGTTTGATTCTCAACTTTACTAAATCAACTAAGGTAAACCATTTCAGGACTAAACCATGCGACATATATATTTAGACTTGTATCTACGTATTATTTAGAATTTTCACGTGAAAGATACATCATGGTATTAGTAACTCACAAAATAATAGTTCAATATTAAGTAAAGTAAAACTACAATTTAAATATAAAAATATTTGTTTAAGATCCTTCAAAATATTAGGGACTTGATCTTTTTATCACTCGGATATCCGCGGATACGAATGCGGATATCCGGCACATCACTTTTATTACATTATAACTCTGATACCAGAATTACGAGATGAAATCATAAAAGATATAAAAAGAAATTTGTTTTCTAAATATTACTGATGTTATTTTAGGTCTTTTTACTAATTTTAATTACATTATTTAAAAACAATTTATATACAGGATTTAATCACTAGTCAGTTGAGTAAAATAGATACAACCCGTCGGAAATATCTGCGAACCTGGCTTATTAACGTTATGCTAACTAGAGAGTTAATATTTCACTGAACGGAGAAAAAAAAATGAGATTGTGAAATACGAAAGCAAGAATACACGTGGGTGAAGAATGCAAGCGCCATAGCATCGCATTCCAGCCGGCTGCGCAGGTATTTCCGACGTGTTATAGTTGCACCATTTGTCCAATTAAAATTAAAATTTTATTTAACTAGAGACAAATACTGTAATTTTAAGTCACGATTATTTTGATTCCGAATTTACGTAAATTAATAAAAATAAACATTTCAGGAAACCCCAAAACTTCTAATTTGATGCACTAAATGTATTAAGGTACTAGCTGACCCACGCAACCTCGTTTGCGTCTTCTATTAAATTTCCCCCGTTCGTTGAAACATTCTTCATTGGTGCACCGCTCCTATTAATATTAGCGTGATGACATATAGCCTATAGCCTTTCTCGATAAATGGACTATCCAACGATTATCTACTCCAACGCACACTGTTTTGATAGATATGATTAAATTTGAACTTTGTGTAGCTGTAATAAATTGCAAATTGACTCATTGACGTTAGGAACACATCTACATTGCTTAGACAACAGTAAGTGCTTGTAATGTATGAACTTTATGCAATAGCAATAAAGCTCAAATTGACTTTACGTTATAGTTAGAAAAAGTTTGTATGGGAAAAAGAAAAGGGCTCTTTTTAGGGCTTTTCCGGCCATTATTCGATTTATTCTCGCCGTAAAACTATCCTTAAACTTCAACGAACATTTAAAAAAAAGAATTGGCCAAATTGGTCCAGGCGTTGTTCAGTTATGCGCTTACCAACACATTAAGCGATTCATTTTTATATTATAGAAGATTAATTGTTGTTACCTATAAGCTGACGTCATTAAGTTTTCTTTGGCCTTAAAAAAAAAGGTTTTATTTATAAATCCTTGAACAGTAAATGAAACCTTCTTTCTATTTTTTTGAAATAAGTTTTAATATACGTGTATCTCTCGCTTTTTTGTGCTTTCCAAGTATATTACATTACTAGATGCGCCCCGCGGTGTTACCCGCGCTTGTTATTGAACCCTTGCATCTACAACAGTTAGTCTAAAATAGAACTGGCTTGAGTTACTACTTATATGCTTATATATTATAAACTAGTTGACCCACGCAACCTCGTTTGCGTCTTATATTGCCCGTAGCGAGAATTTTTTTGAGCTTGAATGAGATCTGTGGATTTTTTCAGTAATGAATACAAAATAGCGACTGGATAGAAATAGAGCAACTATTAATTTGATAAAAATATGAGCTCCTTATTTATTTCACTTTTAGTTTTTCGTTTGCGTCTTCTATTACCCGTAGCGTGCTATTTTTCCCCCGTTTTTGAAACATTCTTCATTGTTGCTCCGCTCCTATTAGTAGTAGCGTGATGATTTATACCCTATAGCCTTCCTCGATAAATGGACTATCCAACAACGAAAGAATTTTTCTAATCGGACCAGCGGTTCCTGAGATTAGCGCGTTCAAACAAACAAACAAACAAACTATTTAGCTTTATTATATTATTAAGTATAGATTATACCCAAAAATAGAACAAATAAGTTAAGCAGAGCTTGTGTTACTAGACAACTGATATGAATACATTAATATTTTATTTTTGTAAACACATACATATTATACATAGAAAACACCCAAACTCTGAAACAAATATTTGTAGATCACACAAACACTTGGTCCGACCCAAGATTTGAACCCGAGACCTCAAGCACAGTCGCATTCACTACCACTACCACCGAGGCAGTATACAAAGTTTACCGTGGGAGAGCTATGCTTCGGCATGAATGGGTCGGCTCGACCGGAGTGATACCACGGCCTCACAGAAAACCGGTGTGAAATAGCGTTTGCGCTGTGTTTCACCGAGTGAGTGAGGATACCGGAGGCCCATACCCCAACCCCTCCCCCCATCCCCTTTCCCATCCCCCAAAGGTCGGCAACGCACTTGTGACGCCTTTGGTGTTGCGGGTGTCCATGGGCGGCGGTAATCGCTTACCATCAGGTGATACGTCTGCTCGTTTGCCCACTATTCAATAAAAAAAAAAAAAAAAAAAAAATTATACAGTAAAATAAAGTTACGTTAGTCACGAATTTTTAGAACTAACTTAAAAATCTTTTTTTTTACAGCTGTCATGGGCGGAATTCATTCTGTGCGGAATTGTTGAATCAACCGAACTGTTTTTTGGAATAAATAATATGTTGGAGAAGTACCCTACGATTGCAGCTGCTCTGAACACAATTAGAACCGCGCCTGGAGTGAAGGAATACATTGCGAAAAGAGGAGATTATGAACATCATTTTGGTACTAAAAACTACAAGGGACTCGATATCTTAGGCAACGCCAAATAAAGCTTTAAATCACTATTTTTTTACTTTTTTATGTACTCTGCTACAAACATTGTAACGTAATCGACAATAATTTAATCGTAAGTTCAAATATCCGGTTCAACTTTTAATCGACAGTGATAAATGAATAATATAAAAATAAAAGAATCAACAATGTCTTTTTATTAACAACTAGCTAGGTTATTGTCGTACCGCGGGTAACGCCGCGGGGTGAAGCTAGTCTAAAAAAGTAGCCTTATATTATTAGCTACTTATCGGCGAAAGTCCCTTCAAAATCGGTCCAGCCGTTCCAGAGATTAGCCGGAACCAGCAGACAGACAGACAGAAAAAAATTGTAAAGAAAATGTTACTTTGGTAAATGTACCGTGTATACATACATATGCATTAAGAACAAAGCGGTTATTTTAATATTACAAACAGACACTCCAATTTTATTTATTAGCATAGATGACTGTACATTTGAGTTAACTTGTGCGATAGTATTAAATCTGTAAAACATTTTGTTATAATAAAATATTTTTCTGTAAATGTTTGTTTTACTATTTCCAAAAGAAGCATAGAGCGATGCAAGTTACCGAACAGAGAGGGGGTAGCCAGACCGCCTATTTCCGATACAAAACAGTCTGTAATTTTTTACAGAGGGAATTCACTCAGACACTTTTTAGACTCACATAGAACAATAATCGTTTGTCACTACGAACTCATACATAAGAATTGTCGGTACACTTTGTGTGGCCCGTCACCCACTCGGAATATTACTATAGAATACTCTGTACGAGGCCTGACACACCTCAGCCGAATTATTGGGAATTTATACGTATATAAAATCAAAAAGGGACATTGAGAATTTAACACAACAATAATAAATAAATACAACGCCATCTAGTCCCAAGCTAAGCAGAGCTTGTGTTATGAGTACTAGACAACTGATATAAATACCTATATACTTTTTTTTTGTAAATACATACATATTATACATAGAAAACACCCAAACTCCGAAACAAATATTTGCAGATCATACAAACATTTGGTCCGACCCGGCATCGAACCCGAGACCTCAAGCTTAGCAGTCGCATACGCTACCACTACGCCACGGAGGCAGTCGTAAAACATATAATAGTTTCATTAACCGGGAATTCAACACCCAAAGGTCATAGAGTATTGCGATAAAACACCTTTGTATTTCAAAATATATACCCATCACATTTATCTTTAAAATTTTAAGTTTATCAATTATTAAACAATATGTTATTTCGAAAACAATATTGAGTGATTACTTGTGACGGCGGTAAATATTTCTATTAGGTAGCTACCTACCTAAATTATATTAAAGATCTCAATTAACAACCTAATGGGATCGACCTTTGACCTTTAAAGTCAGCAGACCTCTGAATTTCAGTAAAGTTTATTACCCTATGAGTAATGGAAAATTTTATAAAGTCCTAGGTAAAATAAACTCAATTATGAACGTTGTTATCATAAGTGGCATATGAATTCTAACTCTTTCAATATTTGAAATATTTTCTAATAGATGATTCATTAAGATATTAAGAAATACATAAGTCTTGAGCTGAAATATTTGTGCCATCTTTTATTGAAAAAACATTATTAAAAGAAGCAATTAAAAAAAATAAGTTGTCTTATGCGTCAGTTAGGTACTGTCATGGAGAATTGGACGAGATTGGCGATTTCAACTTAGTTTATTACATAGTATAGCTAAAACGCGTTGCTAACACAACCACTATGGAAATTGGAAGGTGCCAAAGCTGGTTGGCATCCATGTTTGGGGTAACTTATCCCTAAAATCTTACGGTTATCACAGATAACTAAGCAAACCAGGTAAAAATACATAGTCATATTTTAAGGCTTCACACAATTTTTATAATTTTTTTTGGCTTTTACACAATGTCATCTAGTTTTAAACTAAACAAAGCTTGTACTGCAAAACGTAAATTGAATGTCGGCCATTTTTAATAACATAGGTTATTGAAAATGACCGACATTCAATTTACGTCCATTTAGTAAAAATTGGAAATGGTCGATTCTTTTTTTTTTTTAAGATGACAGATCAGTACTTTGTTATTAATATGTAACATCAACTATTCTACAATTTTATTTTATATCTACAAATAATCTTTTTAGGAAAAATTCAGACCTAATAACCTGTCTCTAGATAAAATTGGAGATCCTTAAAAAATAAGAACACCGTTTTAGGTTTTAAAGGTCATCAAAAGCATCTGAATTGTTCAACAGTGACACACGTAATCAATATTATTCTGTAGGACAAACGGTCATGCCCTTTAGTACATAGTAACAAAATAACATATTTATCAGGGACAAATAAATTATAAACAAACTATTTTCAAGATAATTCTTAAATAAAAATCACTTACTTAAATAGCGTGCATCAGTCGACACTTTTACTTACTCTGGTTGATACTTAGTGCACTATGGAGAAAGAATTTCATCATACAAAACTCAATGCTTTTGCTGATTCAATTCGCTACATACTACATTACACTAAGCAGAAGTACGAAGATGTGAGACACGATTTCCTCACAGATCCCAATGAGAACATTAAGACAAGTAAGTGAAACCAAGTATAAAACAAATTTAGCATTGAAAATCGCCGTGGTCGTGGCCATACTGCCAGCCGTCTGGAAATGAATAGTGAAAAGTAGACGATGATGTCTGATGTTAGACCAGTTGGACATAATATTTATCATATTACGTTACTTGTTTTTATTCTAAAATGTAGTACATTATTGTACCTGATTTCTTATACACTAGGGCAATCGATTGAATTTATTGAGTTTTTGAAATAAGCGTTATGGCCAATGCTGTGTATTACCTAATAATAATTTATTTAAAAATTATTATTAAAATTAATAATACACAGCATTGTATTAATATTGTGGACTCCAGCTCTCACCAAGGAAATGTAGAATCCTTCTAATTTTAATTAGATTAACTGTAACTTAATTGTACCTTTGTGAGAGAAATAAAGATTTATTATTATTATTATTATTATAATAACACAATGATGTGAAATGAAATAAGCGTTATGGCCAATGCTGTGTATTCTATATAAGACGAAAAACTAAGATGACTGACCAGAGGTGATTAATTAGGGTCGTGTCTTAATATTGCTTAATGTGTTAAGATACTTTTATTTGCAGCTCTTCCACATGAAGGTTTTGCTCTATATAAAGAAGGGGATCGCAGCCTCAATCAATCACTAGCAATCGCGAAGTACGTAGCAAGGGGCACATCTCTAATACCTGATGATCCCTGGGAGCAAGCTGTTATTGAAAACATTGTATACACTATTCATGAATATTGGTCAAGTAAGTAAATATTTGACAATCTGCTAAAACCTTTATTAGATACATTATATCCTAAGTGCTTTTTGCGGGATAAAAAGAAAGGTTTGATGTCTTGCAAGTGTAGAAAATAACTATAAATGTAAAATAGGAACGATTGAGAGTTAAAAGTTAGTAAAAATGTTCCATCATCAATCTTCAAGCTAAGCAGAGTTTGTATTGTGTTGTATTGTTTGTTTGCTTTCCATCAGGCAGCATAAAAGTCATTTTAGCAGGACCATACATAAAATAAAAATACCATATATTCATGTTATTCAAATTGAACTATTGTAAACTTCGTACCATGACAGATACAGCAGAGCGGTAATGAATTTTTTCACGGTTCCAGATAAACTTTAACAACTAATTACTATTTGAAATGTTCACGTATTAATTAAGCAATTAATATAACTAATAAAATATTCATACTGTGATTAATCTTTTAGAGGTAGTGGCTTATGTACAAGAAAAGGATGTGTATAAGAAACGTGAAATGAAACAAAAACTGATCGAAGAAACGATAGACCATTACTTCTCAAAATTTGAGCAGCACTTAAAAGAACATGGGGGATACTTTATTGGAAAGGTTTTTAATGAATTTCATTTCACTATTTAGTGTCTCATTGTGTGACTTTTGTAAAAAAATCAGTATATGCACAATATTGTTTGCTTTGCATATGCGCATAAGGTTATCGGAAATTTTAATCTCATGACTGTTTTAAAGTGTTGTCTTAGTCAATCAGAATATTATTACGATGGAAAGTTCTACTAAATTATAAGCGATGCCTGTGCAAACAATTCCCTACTTATGCTACTATCACAGTCGCTAAGGCTATTAATATATACTTACATGCTATCGTTTTTTAATAGTTATTGAAGTAAATCTTGCTGCATAATTATATTTCTTGTACGTTTGTTGGTTCTAAAAATAGATTATCAAGCTATTGCATTACTTAGATGCAAAACACACATTGCAAAAATCTAGACGGTCTTTCTAGAAAATTTATCGGCATCTATCCATTTTATTTCAAGAATCTATAACCCTTAGTTTAGAGACAGTTGTAAAAATTACTTAATTTTCAGTTAACGTGGGTGGAATTCGTTCTATGCGGTTTGGTTGAAGCAAGCGATTTGTTCTTTGGTATAGAACTGGCAAAAAAATATCCATTGGTAGCAGCCGTGGTTAAAATAATCAGAAACTTACCTGGAGTTAAAGAACACATTGTCTCTAGAGGACCGGGTGAGCTTCCTGCCAAAAGTTTTGAAGAAGAAATGCATGTGCTAAGCGCTAAAAATAAAAAGTTTTAAATGTTTATACAATTTTTTTTTAGGAAGAGTGCTAATGTAAACTTTACTAATATATAAACAAAATACTTTTTATTGTTTTAATTTAAATAATCTATACTGTGACACGAGAGACACGCTTCGGCATGTATGGGCCGGCTCGACCGGAGTGATACCACAGCCTCATAGAAAACCGGTGTGACACAGCACCTGCGCTGTATTTCACCGAGTGAGTGAGGATACCGGAGGCCCTACCCCAAACTCTTCTCCCATCCCCTTCCTACATCCCCTTCCTCATCCCCTCAAAGGCCGGCAACGCATTTATAACGCCTCTGGTGTTGCGGGTGTCCATGGGCGGCGGTAATCGCTTACCATCTGGTGATGCGTTTACTGGTTTGCCCTCATTCCAAAAAATAAGAACAAGTTTGTTTGTAATTTCATATTAACAGCTTTTCACTTACACCAAAAAATCGTCTAATCTTTTGAACGGCTGGACTGATTTGACGAGACGTTCCCTAGCAGATAGCTGATTACAAAAGGAGTAGCCTAGGGTTATTTTTTTAGACTATCTGCGGTTGTTGTTATACCTGTGTGTACTACAAAGCAGATAACACCTCGGGTGTCAGGTAGTTAAAAATAGAAATCAGACTTTTAAGCACCTTCTTCTTCTTCCTAGCCTTTATTATTCCCAAAATTATTTTGGTCGGCTACTAGTTCAACTGGTTTTACCTGAATATCAATTTTTCCACAAAGCGACTGGCATCTGACCTCCGCAACCCTGAGGGTGAACTGAATTCGAAGATTGAACTAGTTGTCAGTATATTTGAGAGCCCTGTCATCCCAATAACGATTGCCATTGATGTTCATGACAACCGGGACCGACGGTTTAACGTGCTCTCCGACGCACGGGCGGGAAACACCGCCATCTTTCATACTCTGGGCTGATAATAAGAATTTCTTTTAAGAAAATCCCAACAGCAGTCGGACCTGAGAATCGAACCCGAAACCTCTTGATTGGCAGTTAGTTACGCTTACCGCTAGACTAACGAGGCAATCAATATGTGTAATTTTATTTATTCGATCCATATTATGTTTTGAGTGTTTATTTTCCGTGAAACGTGCTGTGTATTTGTTTTGACCAAAAAACAAGTTCAGACAAGCCAATCTCACAACAGTGTATTAGAAAATATCTCCCTCAGTTATCAAGGTCTGAAGTTTGTTATCAACAAACATTAGAACTGTTTGTTCAAGCGACGAGCGTTCAAGACTCCAAAATTAGTTTTGTTCTAATTACTTTTTGAAACTTTACTTTTGTCACTCGTTTGCCTTTCCATTTATAAAGGTTTTACAAAATCGATGTGACAGTTCAGGCGTAAAGGTAAGGAAAACTTTTGAAAAAGGTTTCAGTGTGCTGGAGGTGATGAATCTATACTAATATATCAAGCTGAAGAGTTTGTTTGTTTGAACGTGCTAATCTCAGGAATCGCTGGTACGATTTTAAAAATTCTTTCAGTGTTGGAAAGTCTATTTATCGAGAAAGGCTATAGGCTATATATCATTACGCTAAGACTAATAGGAGTGGACCCCCAATGAAGAATGTTTAAAAGACGGATGAAAATATTACGCTACGGGCAATAGTAGACGTAAACGAGGTTGCGAGGGTCAGCTAGTTAGATATAAAACTTCATATTAATTTGGTTGGAAATATTTCTTGATTTATTTAATCATGAATATTTTGGTCTAGACAAACTTACACTATGTGTGTGATACATTAATGTCATTTTATATAAATAGGTGTACCTATATCTAACTACGCAAGAAAGTTTTTTGAGTCAAAGTATTTTTTTTTCAAACACGCCTCGCAATCTAGTCTCAAACTAACCAGAGCTTGTAATTATAGATACGATTAATATAAATACACAAATATCTTTTCATGTATGTTTGTAAAGTCCCCCACGACACAGGATGTTTATTCCTAATGTCTTGTTTGTTTGTTGTCTTTTAAAAGAAAAAAAAAATCTTTAGTTTTGGAAAACATATCATATCATATATAAACACTTTATCCGACCTGGGAATCAAAGCACAACAGTCACATACGCTACCAATGTCCCAAGTCGAAAACTAACAGTTTTGAAATTAACGGGATCAAAACATATACCTGGATTGTTTACAATATTTTCTTTGAAGTGCGCACAGCGTGCTGTCTTAAATGAATTCTACAGTAAACCCCGTAGTTATCCCACAAGTCTCCTTTATCACGAATGTTCTATTCGCACAGTACGGCAGATATTTATAATGTATAAATTTTAGGAGAAATTTTCTCCCTTGAGATTGGCCACGGCGGCCAATCTCAACGGAGACTAGCCAACTACGTAGGAGATATTATGGTACATACGTCAACCGCTAGACCAATGAGACAGTCAATGTAAGAATTTGTAACAATCGCTAGTGTTTTCATAATAGCTTTAGGAAATAGTGAATAAATAAATTTATTATTGTTATTATTTTTTGATGTTAACATTAGGTTGCACTTGTCATGGTAACAGGCAAACTGCTTAAAAACTATAAAAGTGATAGGTATTAACTATCATCATCCTCAACATGGGGTGCCATCTTCAAAATGAAGTTTGGAGGTCAGCAGACGGTATTCCTTGCGACCATGAGTGGTCTCTTTCAATTGGTGATATTTTTTGGTCCATAAATATAGCTCGATCTATGTGATAAATGACTACGATCCGACGATTTTTACTTCTTCCTTTGATGAAATGGCAACCAGCCGGATCACTCGGATTAGCTATTTCTGCCAATGTCAAGTATTTATAGTCTTCAATTATAAGTCTTTAAGTCGTCGTCGTGATGATATTAATGATAAAAAATATATAAATTGTGGATGACATGAAATGGGGACCGTCTACCGAAAAAACAAAAAACGATCTTCCATCCGACGTTTTTACTTCCAATTAAATCCATTGACAGTTTGTCTTTCGAATACATGACATTGGCAAAATTTTGGTCACACTTTACCATAAAGCCATTAATCAAAAGTTAATGACCTATGTCTGTTTTTACTCTTTGCGTGCCAGTTTTAAAATTAATCAAGTGTATATTGTAAATTAAAAAAAATAAAACTACCACATCATCAACAACCCATAACGTTCCACTGCTCAGAAAAGGGTTAAGGCCATACGCCTCCACGCTGGTCAATGCGGGTTGGGGACTGGCAAGACAACGTTGTGGCTACGTAATCTTGCCGTTGGATGTTTTTAAGCCACCCAAAGGCCTCCAACTAAGCTTCACGATTTTTATCCGGGACCGACTGCTTAACGCGACCTCCGAATCACCATCCAAAACTCTCATGGTAACATGGAACCAGCGGTCACCCATCCATGTACTGACCGCGCCGTCGTTGCTTACCCTCGGTAATTGTTTCTAATCACCGAGTGCAAAAAAAAAACACTACAGATAAATATAATAATTTACACCTAAAATGTATCTCGTAAGTTCTTTAATGATACTAGTAGCTATGGTCACAGAGATTAAGCTATAATTTATGAACTATAGTTTCTGTCATCTTATCAGAGCAAAATAAATGGCCGCTGTAAAGTAAAACATACTATAAAAGTAACCTTAATAATTCGTTAACGAAATAAAAGTTTCAGCTTTTGACCTTAATGAACACAATGATGCTGAACCAAAGAAATAGTTGGCGCCGCGCCATAATTGAAAAGTTGTTAATGATATTTTTATAAAGGCATCTGGTGTGTGCCGCTTGATTTCGAAATTAAAATGGAAAGAAAATTAATCATCGATGAAAATTATGAGAAATAATATGTAATAAACTACCTAAATAAAACGAATTTGTGTATCTGTTATATATTGAAGGCATCAAACTCCTGTAAACTAAACAAATATCCAAAAAATATTGAAAACATTCAAATTTATTGAAAAATGAAACAAAAACATTTGGCAACAATAAGTTTGCGGATGGAATTTCATATATTTTGCTTTCACTACAGCCCGAACTCAATTTTGTATCTCCCTCGGGCTTAAAAACGCTACCTTTTGCAGGTTTATGAAAACAATTTCTTGGTAAGATGACTGTTTTAATAAGATCCATTCTTAAGGAGAATAAGGCTTTCCCGGTGACTTTTTAGTTGCATTATCTTAAAATCGATCTCAATTAAAATTTGTTGTTAAATGGCAATGTTTATTCATTTACTAGCTGACCCTCGCAAGCTCGTTTACGTCGACTATTGCCAGTAGCGTAATAATTTTTCCCCGTTTTTTAAAGATTCTTCATTGGGACTATAGCCCTCTTCGATAAATGGACTATCCAATACTGAAATATTTTTTCAAATCGAACCAGCAGTTCCTGAGATTAGCGCGTTAAAACAAATAAACTTTTCAGCTTTATAATATTAGTATAGATTTAGGTTGGCTGTAATTTAAAAAGTGAAAACGTCATTATGTGTCAATGTTGGTACTACTTTTTTCTTGTTACCTCCCTGTCAAGCCAATGGGCACAGCGTTTTTTGTTACTGATCGTCGTCCACTGTTGAACGAAGGTCTCCTCCAAGGAGCGCCAGCCATCCCGGTTTCGGGCATTTGCAGTCAGCATCCATCCGCCATCAGCCAATTTCTTCAAATTATCGGTCCATCGTGTCGCAGGGCGCCCTACACTACATTACTACTTTAAACTATGTACAACTATTCTTCATTCATTCACCAATCACTTTAAACTTACCAAAAGTTTAAGCTATCCAGGATTTTCACTTCCCCTTAACTAAGGAGCTTATTAAAATAACAGCAAACTACATAAGGGATGCAATATTTCAAGCCACGCTGAGATTATCAACAGGTGTGTTAACCTCACGGCCTTGCTTGTAAGTCATTAAGTTTATGGTTATGTAACTATTTACTGACAGTCCTTTTCATAAAAGGATTACTCTTTGCCTACAGCGTGTTTAAATTACACACATTTTATAAACACAATTTAAATGAATATTAGACTTAGGTTAATAAAATTTCTGAGAGTGGAAAGTGTATAGGTTTGTATATTTTAGCAGTATATACATGACTTATTATAATTAATAACACACATTCATGTCTTTTCTTATGTACGGAAACCTCGTTGTTCCTGTGTCTACGAGAGTCGAAGCACATGCGCAGATATACAGGTATGGTAGAGTTGTATAGAACCAAATACAGTAATGACAGTGATGACATAAGTTTTTGAATTGTTAACGCTAGTCTGAAGCACGATCACATTTCCCTTAGATCAAATATGAAAGATCAAATAGATAGGCGCAAGAGAGCCGTTATATGAATTTATGTGTATGTGTATAAATATAGTCGTATACATGTATGTCTATGTATGTATTACTGTATATATTTGTCTCTTCCAATATACTAGTAGTTTATTTAAACTAATTGTACTATTTATGAAAACCACTATAGCTACCCTTTCTAATATGTGCACCTACCTACCTCATCTTTTCTCTGCATCGACTCTTTCGACTGGCAGAAAATGCCTTAGGCATTAATTAAGTCCGCCGATGCATGTATTTGTACATAAGGTAATAAAAATAAATAATAAATAATATATGAACAGCTTTTACGAAGCCACTGCTAGATAGAAGGATTTCCTTCGAAAATAGGGTTTGATCTACTATACTACGTTGTCGAGACGAGTTGGTTAAGAGTGTCATTCAAGCTTTCCTTCTTTTGCAGTGTTTTTGTTCTGCATAGTTCGTTCCCTTAGTCGCGTCTTACGAGACTCATTGGATGAATATGAAATGTGACACTCTGTATTTTTAATTTGTCACCTATTGCTATTTGGGGGCTATGCTTCGGGGAAAATAAGCCAATTCAACCAGTGATGCCACCATCTCACAGAAAACCTGCGTTAAGCAAGAGTCGCTTTTCACCGAGTGAAGCTACCGGAGTTTAAATTATTAAATTATCCTTTTTCTTATTCTGGTAGAGGGAGTTTTAATGAGACTTCTCATTTTGCGACTCTCGAGATGCAAGGCTCCGTGGGAGACCGTAAACTTTTATCACCAGTTGAATTATTTGCTTCTACGGTCACCAATACTCTTAAAATAGTTTATACAACGAATAAACCGGTGTGAAATAGCGTTTGCGCTGTATTTCACCGAGTGAGTGAGGATACCGGAGGCCCTTACCCCAACCCCTTCCCCCATCCCCTTTCCCATCCCCCAAAGGTCGGCAACGCACTTGTGACGCCTTTGGTGTTGCGGGTGTCCATGGGCGGCGGTAATTGCTTACCATCAGGTGATACGTCTGCTCGTTTGCCCACTATTCAATAAAAAAAAAGATATATGAACTTTAAATGGAATTACCTTAAGAAAGTGAATGAATGAGCATGGGAAAATCGATTTTATTGTTCAGCTTAAGTATGATGTAGGCACAACACGTGTCATTGTAGGTAATAAACTGCTAAGTGAAAAGGGTCAACGTTGGTAAACTCACTTAGAATCCATTAGTGAGGAATAGTAACTAGAAAGTGTTGTTAAATTGAACGGGAATCGAGGTGGCCCAACTATTAACACATATATCTCAGGTGATAGAAAGTATACCTATTTCATCATCATCAGCCCGTTGCAGTTCACTGCTGGACATAGGCCTCTCCCAAGAAACACCACAGAGCTCGGTCTGTTGCTTTTTGCATCCAGTCGCTGCCAGCCCTCTTATGAAAGTCATCCCGCCATCTGGCCAGAGGGCGTCCTACTACACTACGTTTCCAAAGACGTGGTCTCCACTCCAGAACGCGTTAACTCCAGCAGTTGTCAGTTCTGCGACATATGTGACCAGCCCATTGCCACTTTAACCTACTACTCGTAACTTTCAGAGCTATGTCGGTCACCTTAGATGTCTGACGAATTTCTTCGTTGCGAATTTCGTCCTTCAGAAAAACTCCAAGCATAGCTCTCTCCATGGCATACCTATTTACTGGTTACTTTTCCTTAGGAATAATATGAACATGTACTGAGTATGTTGAGTGTAACACAAAATGGAGTGACGTCATTAGTTATAGTTATTTCTTCGTCTGCGTGTTTCCAATGTTAGAACTTTCCACCGTTGGTGGTAATTTGATATCATAAAGGCCTGCAGTCTTCCTCTTAATAATTTGGCTTGGGCTTTTAAACATTATTTTAATTACTTTTATTATTTCAAACTATTCCTGATTCCTGAGATGAATTCGTTTAACCAAACAAAGATTTTTTCGTTTAATATTATTATATATGGCGTTAAACTAGACCAAATAAAATAAAATTTAAAGCAGAAGGGATTAATCTATAAAAAAATGTTAGTGGAATGTTAACGTTCTTTGGCGGACTAGTTCTGAACTTGTAAAACAGTTTACAGGGAGGGTTCATTAAGAACGTCGTTTCTTTCACGTTTGGTACAATATAGGAACGCGAGAGATTTGAACTAATATAGTAGATTACTTTTTCTGAGGAACTGAATCAAGTAACCCTAAATTATGATACTAATAATATTTTGAAGTACACGACATAAATTTCAAGGCTTTAAGAAAACATTACAAGTATGTTACGATCACTTCACCTCAAACGGTAATACATTTGTGACTAGCGGGTGTTTATGTTCAGAGGTAATTACTACGGTCTTCCAAACTTTCATTTCAGCTGTATTCATCGCTTTTCACCAAGTGAATGAAGTTACCGGCGCCCAAAAACCCTATCGCCCCTAATTCTGTAAGAGCGACCAAAAGGCTGGCTACGAAAATGTTATTAATAAGTACACCTATCCATGAGCACGGCTAGTAGTTATAAAATAAGTAAAAAGATTGTACAATCTATGCCGAGAAATCAAAACCTGGAATGTACTTCAATCACGCGTTTCCACTACGATTCCGGGTCCTTTAAGTAGAGCCTGAAAAAGCATTTTTTTATGTACTAGGGAGCAAACGAGCAGACGTATCACCTGATGGTAAGTAAACACAGCGCAAGCGCTATTTTTCACCGGTTTTCTGTGAGGCCGTGGTACTACTCCGGTTGAGTGAAATTATCTATAATCATAATCATCCGACTAGGCTGCTACAGTGTTGATCACTATTCTGCACATTTACAATGAGGATAGTGACCACCGCACTTCGAATATACTCATGCTTTTCATCAGGTAGAGTAGTCACTTCTCACGTACTAAAAATATATACTAAAATATCCATCAAATAGTACAATGACAGGCTTATTTCCAGCAGTAGACTGTAATTAGCTAATGATGATGAAGTATCCGTTAAACAAAAAATAGCTGTACTCTCGTGACATATCCGTTTATGTCTACATCACTAGCATAGTATGTCACAGAAGAAATACTTCACTTTCTATAATTAGTAAGGAAATGAAGTTTTACCCACTTGGGATTCGTTTGGACTTCACTGTAATTGGACTTAACTTGGCATTGTTTGACGCCAGTTTTGAAGCACTCCTGTTTAGGGACAGTTTGTCTGATTTATAAGACTTGATAATTGCTTTGGGAACGATTACTTGTACTAGATGTTTGTTTAAATGCTAAAGGATGTTGGGGTAAATTGTATTATATACGTTATTTGCTTAAAACATGCTTTAGTAATTACAAAATTTTGTTAGGATAACTTTTGTCTAGTTGGGTAAGGAATATTCTACAATAAGACATGAACTTTCATCTGAAAGATTATATTTTAATTGCGATTGGTTAGAAACCTACATTCACGGAAAACGTGAAGCTAATAAAAATGTGAAAAAAGGTCTCCTACGGAAGACATGTCATCTCTTATGGATAAAGGAATAAAAAACTGAATTATAGGAAAACGAATGAGCTTTTTTTTCCGAGTGGAGTGCAACTGGAAAGTCTAATGTCCAGCAGTGGACTGCGATAGGCTCATGATGATAATGGGAAAAAACCCCCTGACCGAATGTCAACAGAAATAAAAAAACAATTCTGTTATTCGTAACACTTTCCAGATTTGTGCAAAATTATAAATATCAAGAAACTTCACGTAAAAACCAATTCTGTGATTTCAATTTATTCAGTATTGCTTTTCTGTTTACAATGTCTTATTGATTCTACTAGAATTCGGCTTCCAACGAAAATACGCATTCCGATTGATTTATCAACTGGAGCTTGTCATTAACAGCTCCTCGTCACATTGTTGTTTACACAATCGTTCCCCTTCCTTTCGTGATTGTGACTTGCTACAGCACACAGATGTGAATTTGCCAAATTCACTTCCTTCTTGTTCAATTTACATATGTTACATCTGACATGCGTTCACTGTGCTTAATTTGGACGTACTACTTTTGATTAGACGATTGTTTATCTTTCATCTGTTGCTATGATAAGAATATTTTATTTTATTTTACAATTATAGGAAAACTTACAGCTGAATTGTTAGATTACACAAACTTAATACGAAAAAGAAGGCCAATAAGAAGTTTACTCAGTTAACAGAATAAATAAGTGGAAATAAATATAAATACACTTTCATATGACAACACAGATACAAGCAATAAATACATTATCGATAAATAGATATCATTAATCCTGGTTGCAAAAAGTGAAGAAGGAGTCAGTCATATTGTGATTTTTTACCAAAACCTGATTGATATTTCCTTTCGATCGAAAGGAAATTCCTCAACAAAATATCTATAGGAATGTTTTTTAAAAGCATTATGATATTCTTATTGCATCTAATTTCATTTTGAATTATAAAATACCCAATATGCAACGCAAATGTTTCTGTTGTGAAACTAATTTGTTTGCTATTAAAAACAAGAATGTAATCTTTCATCTTAGCTTTTTCGTGTGGAAAATACACACTACAGGACAACCGGTGGGATGGTGAAGTTTTCAATAATAGATAGAATAAAGAATCCACCAATCCAGGAGAGCCAAGCTTCGCCATGAATGGGCCGGCTTGACCAGAGTGATACCACGGCCTCACAGAAAACTGGTGTGAATTAGCGCCTGCGCTGTGTTTCACCCAGTGAGTGAGTATAGCGAAGGCCCATACCCCCTCTCTCCTACCCCTCCCTCCACACCTCTCCCCATCCCCCAAAAGCCGGCAACGCACTTAGGACTTATGCCTCTGGTGTTGCGAGTGTCCATGGGCGACGGTAATCGCTCACCATCAGGCGATACGTCGGCTCGCTTGCCTTATATTCCATTAAAATAAATCTCGGGATAAGGAAAGCATATAACCTTTTCAGTAACTTTATCCCAAATAAGTCCGGCTATACCATAAAAATTATATGTAAAATTAACGTAACTTTTTTAGCATTTATCAGATTGATGTTACTAACACTATTCTAGGACTCTTTTGATTGAAATTTAGAGCTTAATCTGATGTAGATTAAGATCTAAATTTCAATCAAAAAAATCCTATGGAAGAGCAGTTATGTTAATGTCATACCGAATAATTTCACATTACTATTTTCAGATAAGGAATTAATTGTTGTAGACGTGTTCTCCTTTGTTATTAATGTCAGTGTCAAATCAATTATAAATCTCATTATGCCGAACACGACAGACATTTTGTTAGTATGCGTGCGTTGATTGATCTCGACAATGCTTGATAAATATATATTTTTTTGTTTACAGTTTAGTTTTGCTATGAGTGCAGGTATGATATTTTAAATTTTTTCTTTATTTTTCTAAACAAAGGAAAATAAATATTTAAAGTTATTGATATTACTATGTTTTTACGTACAAAAATTATTTCGGGGTGAGTAGAAGTTAAGATTGAAATAGATGTGTTAGAACTTTGATTTCTTAAGAACACTGACCAATCGTGGTCTAAACGCGAACAAGCGATTTGCTAAAATTATAGCTTCGTGTGTAGTTATACCGCGAAAAAAAATCCCATTTAAAAAGGTTATAGTGACCATCTTAAAAGATAGACATCTGCTCTTGCGGACTTTTTTGTAGAACTTTTGAATGGGAACAATTCTTTCATACAATATTCCCGCATATCTTTAACCATTTACGCAGCGCACGCAACGGAAGCTCTCAAAGGAAATAACTTACCCCTATTTTGATCCCCTGTAGCGAGATGATACGTAGCCTATAGCCTTCCACGGTTGGCTGTCTAACACTAAAAGAAATTTTCAAATCTAACTAGTAAGTAGTACCTGAGAATAGCGCTTTCAACCAAATAAGCAAACAAACTTTTCAGCTTTATAATGTTACTAGCTAATCCCCGCGATGCTACCCGCGACATTTATTGTCGTACCGTGAGTAACGAAGTTAGTCTGTAAAAAGTAGCCTAAATTATTCCTTGTATCATCAGCTACCTACCATTGAAAGTCCCCTTAAAATCATTCAGCCGTTCCAGAGATTAGCCGGAACATACAGACAGACAGATTGACAGACAAATTTTTTTAAAAATTATATTTCGGTACATGTACCGTGTATTCATAGATATGCATTAAGTAAAAAGCGGTTATTTTAATATTACAAACAGACACACCAATTTATTTATTTGTACGAGTATAGATTAGCATAGAAAAAATGTTGTATTTAAATGTTTAATAAATTATTGTCACAATGCAAAAGTATCAAAATAACATTATTTTAAAATGATGTTAATGTAATTTATGGTAGTATAAATCGTTCTTGTTATCACGTAAATAAAAAGTCATTTGCAATAAGGAAAACTATTCAATACCTTAAGAAGCCTTAGACTTAATTTTCGTGTTATCTTTTTTAATTTAATTTTACTTACAGTGAGCGGCATATCATTGGATTATTACTTTGGTTTTGATGATCCTCTTCGTTCAGCGCAGAACATAGAAGACTGCTATTCGCGTAGAACACAAGAGACGTGCCAACAGCAATGTGGCCCCAACCATGCTTGTCTTCTAGGGAAATGTTTCTGTGCAAGTGTAAAGTTTCCAAATAAAAATGGTTAGTTATTATTACAAAGGTAAAATCATATAATATTATAATCATAAATGGCACGTGTTACTAAATTACGCAGAGTCTGAGTTATGGTTACAAGACTGCTGATAAAAACAGTTAAATATCACTCACTTTAAGTGAAAATAGAACAAAAGCCGTTTTTAGCGTGAGAGAGCCACGCTTCGGCATGAATGGGCCGGCTCGACCGGAGTAATACCGAGGCCTCACAGAAAACCGATGTGAAATAGCGCTTGCGCTGTGTTTAACCGAGTGAGTGAGAATACCAGAGGCCCAATTTCCAACCCCTTCCCCATCCGCCTCCCTATCTCCAAAGGCTTCCAATGTACGCCTTTGCAATGACGTATCTGGTGTTGCGGGTGTCCATGGGCGGCTGTAATCGTTTACCATCAGGCGATACGTATGCTCGTTGGCCCCATATTCCATAAAAAAATAGAAGCTCTGGTAACCAGTGAGAATCACTAACTCCTAGAAAAATAGTCTCTTTAGTCAAGATGTAAGTGTTTCACGTCAATGCTCCTCACACTTTTACAATCGCTTACACCTCTATCCTCTTGTTTTTTGGCTAATATTTTGTTTTCACCATGTGACTTATACACATTGAAGTGACGTCATTTCTATACATTTTTGTTAGTTTTCCAATAACGTTTATGTTAGTGGGATGTCAATTTAACTTAACTTAACTTAACTAAGTGTTTTAATACTACGTAACCGATGATGCTTTGATTTTGAATTGTAATCTAAATTAAAGTCAAGTACTACTTTATATACGAGGCAACGAAACGACTAAAACATTATTGAATCTAGCAGCTGGCAAAAGTTTTAGAATCAAATAAGTAGAACTAAGTAAGAGTAAGTATAATTCTCGAGGTAACAATGATAGTCCTAAAGATTTGCAGAGAATTTTAAAATATATTTTTTAAAGCTTTATTTTGTTGTGATAAGAAATTGGTAATATCAGTGTAACTAGCTGCTTACATTTGCGAAATAAGTGAAGGACAGTGCCTTCTTATTTGTTGAATTTTTTTTTTTGTGTAGGGGGCAAACGAGCATACGTATCGCCTGATGACAAGCGATTACCGCCGCCCATGGACACCAATACCATCAGACAATGCAATAATGCAGCATGGTGACCCACACTATGCTGGCCTAGTGATGCTTTCGAAACACGACAACACGAATGCTGTCATTTTACGTTGATCTTCTGTGCCTTGGTATAAACCTTCTTGATTTAGAATTTATGGTTCACAAATAAGGACCTCAGACTACTTTTATGTAGTAAATATTTCTTTTTTTTATTAGATGACAAAATCAATGTTGCCCGATTAACCAGTGATCCAAGATGTAATAAGCTTCGGACCAAGTTAAAAGGTACTCTTGTATAAGATATTTTTTAAATTTTACCACTGACAAGAATGAGACTGAAATATCGGTTGCCTATTTTTTTTTGTAAGGGACTTAAAATCGCAATTTGGATAGTAGAAACCGAAATATTTATTTAAGCTACCATGGTCATTGTTACATTTTAATATTCCAGAATTCCAGATCAAGGAACTGGCAAAATATTGGCAACTAGTCCCAATATTTCGCCAGTGCCATGATCATCGCGTTTGCAACTGTATCAAAACAACCAAAAGTAATGTTCAAAAAGAAATATCGCAAATGAATAAAATTCACAGTTTTCTTTTGATTAATTTTGTTGCGAATTGCAACACAGTTTATTTTTTCTTGGGACTTCTCGAGTGTCATAACTTGGGGTGTTCTTGGGTTGCTGTTGATTCTGGTGTACAGTGTTTTAAAATATGGTAAATATACCATTTACAAACCTATCAAGTTAAATTTTGTACGTTAAATATGTCAGTAAAATTAATATTCTGGGAAACTATTTTGTAACTGATAATATTCTAAGTAAAAAATAAATCTTTTTGTTTTTCTATTGGAAATTGATGCATTGTGTAATATTACAAATGCTTCAGTTATTTTCTTTTACGCTAAACGCTGTGAATATACTTGTTTTCAGATAAGGTAAAAGAGGAAAGTAAATTTTGGTTAGGTATCTATGGATGTGACGAGAGAAGTCCCCAGTTCTCGAATGGCAAGTCTTTCAAAAAGCAGAACTGTGAAAGCAGTTGCTCTGAAAAGTCTGGATCACGTGTCCTGTGTTCTGGTGTATGTCGATTCTGGTATTGGAGGGATGTCTAAGAAAGCAGCATCTAATTGTCTGCTACAGAATATAATATTAAAGACTTGATGCTGACTAAAAGTTTTCATAAAATAACTTGTTTATTGAGCTACTATCTTTGAAATGAATTGATTTGGATTGATTTAAGTACCCATTTAGTAATATTATTATTTTTTTCGCCGCCTGTGAATAATTCGTGTCTAGACCACTCGCATAACGTTAATGTTTTATTCATTTTACAGTTAGAATATAAAGTTATTCCTTAAGATACATAACTAGTTTTTAATTGTTAGTAGATAGGCTAAAATATATTATAGATATTGGATTTATGATAACAAAGAGCAGTTAAAAAGTCAATAATAAGCATTTTCCTCTTGCCATTATAAATATATGCACACATTAAGGATATTGTGTATTACTTTAGTGTCAATAAATAAACCGTTTTATTAATCATTAGTTTTATTTAGTTCTAGATGAATTTCTAGAAAAATCAAGCAGTATCGACGTTCAAGTGGACTTACCGAGTGTGAATGTTATTTCGTCAGAAGAATATAAGGATAACGAAAATGACAGTAAGAATTACAACATTAAATCAATATTTCTCTGGCCTTCGTTGAATTCTTTACCTTTTTCCCAAAGTTTTCTTTTAGATAATATTTAATCCTCCACTTAAAATAACATGACTTCACACTATCAAAACTTCTAGAATAGAAGTCTATTATTATGTGAAAACTGTATAAATAATTAGTACTACTGGAAACGTTTTTATCTATAAACATTCTATTTCTTTGGCGGAGGTAAGGCTTAAATTAATATGACTTCAAACTATCGAAACTTCTAGAATAGGAGTCTGTCATTATATAAAACTGTAGTACTGGAAACGTTTTTATCTATAAACATTCCATTTCTTTGGCGAAGGGGTTTCTTAGCGAAACTGATGCCACGGGCATTTATACACTGTTTTCTTTTAATTTAACCTTTTTAATAGAGACTACAGTATTTTTTCTGTGAGATTAGTAAAGATATTGAAAAAATTTGTAGCTTTTTAACGGTACGTTGGGTTTGTCACCACAGCACTCATTATCTTTGCGTGCCCCCTTTCTAGAGCTTATCTTTCAAGGTTGTAGATCAGACCATAATAATATAAACAGTAAAAAAAAACAAATAAAGGGATTCATAAATCTCATATTTTAAATGAAATAAATTGTTCAGGTATGTGTATACACGCTGTAATTATCTCGTTTTAACCATGTTATACTGCCGTGGTCGTTTCTTATTCTGCCTATACACACATGCATATTTATTTAACTTAAGTTAATATAAACCTTGATAATAAATAATAAAATGGTAATACAACTGTAAATGGAAAAATTATTTATATGAAATGATCCTTAATTGCAAAAATGTGGCACATAAGTTGTAAATTGATTTTAACTGAATCACATATTTCACCAGTCTATTCTGACATGCAAAACTTCAAATGTACCTACATGCTTATCATAAACCTACTGCTTCTTCTTTTGATGGGATGGTATCCAACTAATCAGCTATTTTTGCCAATGTCAAGTATTTAAAGTCTTCAAAACTTAAGTCTTATTTCATCTATTGGTCGTGATGAAATTAATGATAAAAAATTGCACTCCGGGAGTGCCGGCAGAAGTGAAAACTTGAATATTAACGTTGTGCATTTTTGATATTTTGGAATGGTTAGAGAATAATTTTGTACGAATTGCTTTCATTATCAGTATAAAAGTACTATTATTTATGTGGTGGAATACAATATTCATTTATTGCGCTATCGTTTATACATTTTTACCCATTCCAAAAAAGTACACAGCGCCGCTAAAGAAGTTTTCACTTCAAAAAATATGGACGAGATGAAATGGGGACAGTCTTTCGAAAATACAAAAAACGATCTCCATCATAAAATTACATTCAACAAGAAATACTACTTAGCTCATGGCAAGATAATTTTAATATATCTCAATACAAAGACAACCATACTAAGTACTGTATGTTGAGTAGATTCTTCTTAATCTGTTAAGCACGTAAACAAAACCAATAACTTTTTTGCAGACTGAATTGACTGCGTCTTCTAGTTACAATATTAATCTAAAGGTAAACCTGGAAACCTAAACATTTAGGTACGTTTACACGTTTTACATCTTAAAGGAGCTTCGACACATATGGCCCGTTCAACTTAAATAATACGTAACACAACGTCACAGAAAAGTGACGTTATTTTATTGCTTTAAACCGAACAATTGAGGTTACCGGACGAACAGCTAGAAACTCAGTGAACTCCTTATACTATTAGTCGGCACCCAATAGGCGGCCACGCATTTGTCTTCTTAGAGCTCTGTATTGGGCCTATTGTTACGAAACCTTGCTAACGATGCGGTCCGGTAAGTCTGCCCTCTGGCTTAAATGTCGTCTGCTATGTTATTTCTGGCATTACGTATTCTATGGAACTTAGTTGCCTTAGTTTAGTTTAGATGTCATGCCAACGCATGGCTATAGGATACGACAGAGAGGTTACCAGAAGCTGTTGATGCATTTCTGGAGCTCCACCGAATTCCAGAGTGCCAATTAAAAAGTTTAATAGTTAGATCGCTTCTCCGCTAGTCATACGCGTGTGTCCTCCGTCTGCCCAATGGGGGGTAAGGTCTAAAAAGCAATTCTTTCATAAAAGATGGTGTCTGTGGGTGGTGGGAATTATTTACAATCTATATCGTGTTTAAAGATTTGCCTTCTATTCCATATTTTACAATTTAAGTATTCAATAAAACATAAGATGTAATAAAATACCTTTGTGTCATAATTATCCGGCTCAATAACTAATCGGTTCTTGAGATTAATTACTAATTGTTAATTTCCAAAGGCAATTTTCACACATTTTCCAGTATTTATGTAAGACAAGATTCTCTTAAATCGTGATTGATTGAAAACTATCTATTTCAATCAATTAACTGTTTAATTAACGCTAGTAATGGAATACGGCATATCGGATTTTACTTTACAGGCTTCGTATTGGAAATTTACTATTTTGTGTAGGAAAGAGAACAGTAAATCTTAACAAGGAGCAAACCAAAGTACATTCATTTATTAACTAGGTTTGTTTCTTACGAATTTGAAAGTATATATAAACATACTTTTTTTTTTTTTTTTTTTTTAAAAAGACAACTCCCACATTAGGAATAAACATCCTGTGTCGTGGGGGACTTTACAAACATACATGAAACGGACACAAAGAACATCCAGACTCGGGACAACAATTCGTGGATCACACAAAGTATTGTAGGTACCGCGTGGGATTTGAACCCACGACACTTGGCGCAGTAGCAAGCGGCATGGCGACCGCTGACACCACTCGGCCAACCGTGCAGTCAAAAAGTTTTCGCCTACTATACACCGCTGTAGTGTTTCTTCAAGTCTTCTCTTTTCTTGGAGTGTTGTTGTGTCTTAGTCGGCTCTTAGGACACCCACTACATGAATAGGGGTGGTGATACTATGTACTCTAAATCCGTCACCACTCAGACCATTTTAGTCACCCGTTATAATTTTTAGTGAGTTGTAAATCATATTAGACATATTCTATGTCATTTCTGCCACTAACTTGGAGGAACACTCCAGTTCCTTTTGAGTGCTTTATCTTGTTAAAACTTTTAGTTGAGTGGCAGGATTTCTATCACTACTAAGTTGTTTAGATGATTTTTCCTTATTGATCCGAACATCGTTTGCCTAAGTTCGTTGCTTGTCTAGTTTAAAGATTTTTTAGATAATGATGTGGCTCATGTTGAAAGCTTCTTCTTCGAAAGTATCCGAAAATAACATTAAAAAAATTAGCTTGGGCTTTTAAGAATAGTTTAAATTTTTCAGGACTTAAGCCAATTGCTGTATGTTTTCAGTCAGAGTTAAATATAATAATAGGAAGTCATATTTACATAAGAGAAAATATGACTCTAGAAACATTTTGAATTTAGTTATTTGAAGAGCTCTGCACTCAGACGACACCATACTTGTGACTTGATTTGTCATGGGTACCACTCATATACCGTGCCAATGTCATCATCGGAGACCTCTCTGCTTGTTTTCTCTTTATCTACAAAAGAACCTACAACTATCAGAAACACATCGAGAACATTTAAACCTTTGGCAGTTATTCACCTTTTCTACACAACAAGGATTCAACAACTTAGCACATTCAAAAACATATTGACCAAACAAAGTCTTAGAAAATAATGAAAAATTTTCGTGTCGGTGATTATTATTGTGTCATTATATACTGATTTGGCATTTTAAATCCTAAATATAAAAAAAACTTGTTTTCTTTTCATTCTCTCGTTCACAGACTTAATGTTCAAAAGTAGGGGAGTGATTGCTTAGATTACAAGGTAATATTATTGAAACGTGATGCCAAAAAGTGATTGTACTTTCTCTGTATTCGTATGCGACGTAGACTTTCTTCGTTACTATTTTCAGAGTTTTATCGTTTTTCTATTTCTTACATGTTCTACTTAAAATTACATTTCTGTACTGAAATGAATATTAACTTACCTTGTATATCAAAGACTTTAAGTTTCGGTGACTTTTTTTGGAAATATTTTAACGGTGAGTACTATTAAATTTTTTAATAATGATGTCTGTGATCTAAAAATAACTGAAAAGTAAAATATTTTGGTTTCAGTTAAGAGTCAACTATAAAGTCTAAGATTCATATATTTTACAATTATTATTCATAAAAAAATTTTTAAATATTGATGTTATTTCAAATCAAAAATCTTACATGTACAAAATTTTTATACAAGTTCTATATTTTATCATTTCTATCAAACCGTTCTCGTTTTTAACCGACTTCAAAAAAGGAGGAGGTTCTCAATTCGTCTGTATTTTTTTTAATATTTGTTACTTCATAACTTTCGACTGGGAGAACCGATTTTCATGATTCTTTTTTTATTTGAAAGCTGGTGCTTCCCATGTGGTCCCATTTCAATTTGGTTCAGTTCTTGAAGTCGCTTTTTGTTGTTAAAATTTATGATTATAATCCACCGAATGGAAACTGAAGTTAGAGATAGATAATTTATTATATATATATATATATATATATATATATATATAATCTATATATCTATAGCCTGTACGTTTCACAATCAAAGATAAGTGCTGCCCACAGACAAATATATTGTTATATTTCTTTTGCTGTGGTGCTGCCCCTTATATTAACCCTTATATAATAAGGGTAATAAATATGGTGTCTTACTGAATTAGATTTTTGTTTTAGAAATCCATTTTGTTATATTCGTTATCTATTTGAACTTATAGTTTGGATCCTTTCTGAAGCTATCTTAGTTTTATTGTAACGTAGCGTTAAATATGTATATGTGAAAACTAATCAATGGTCTTTAATGATGTTAGTAATAATCATAATAATTAATATTTATATTCTCGCAGAATACTACATGAAATTGGATGATAAAGCCTTACGTCCCTCCTTGCGTCATCATATTGCACACTTTTGTCCCAACTTGGACATAGCACGACAGTGTATAAGAAAATGTATGGAACGTGGTAAACCAGCGTTCTGCGGCAAAGATCACGTGTGCTACTGCGGACATAAATACGACTCACATCATAAAGATGTTCCAGTTAATGTCAATGACACGTACGTAGCATTTCAAGATTTGTATGAAAAATATTTTGGTCCACGACCGACTGAAAGCATTCCTACTACAACTATTGAAAATAAAAATTTATTGGAGATCACCGAGACTGACACTACCTACAATCCGATCACTGCTTTAAGTGCGTCCAAGGAAAGTGAGTCTAAGGAAAGTGGATCTCAGGAAAGTGAGTCTGAGGAAGCTGGATCTAATGAAAGTGGCTCTGAGGAAGCTGAGTCTTCGGAAGCTGAGTCTAAAGAAGCTGAGTCTAAGGAAGCTGAGTCTAAAGAAGCTGGGTCTAAGGAAGCTGGGTCTAAGGAAGCCGGGTCTAAGGAAGCCGGGTCTACGGAAGCTGGTTCTAAGGAAGCTGGGTCTAAGGAAGCCGGGTCTAAGGAAGCTGGTTCTGAGGCAAATGAAGCTGCTGAAAGTGATACCACAGATAGCGCTACTACGGCAAATGAAGCTGGGGAAAGTGGTACCACGGATAGCGCTACTACGGCAAATGAAGCTGAGGAAAGTGGTACCACGGATAGCGCTACTACGGCAAATGAAGCTGGGGAAAGTGGTACCACGGATAGCGCTTCTACGGCAAATGAAGCTAGGAAAAGTTTAATCCCCGTCCCCATCCCCTAAAGGTCGGCAACGCACTTGTGACGCCTCTGGTGTTGCGGATGTCCATGGGCGGCGGTAATCGCTTACCATCAGGCGATACGCCTGCTCTTTTGCCACCTATGACATAAAAAAAAAACCTACGCCTGCGAAAGCTAATGCAGCGACATGATTTTATTATTCATTTTGTAAATTGGTGTAATTTATACATAATAAATATGTATTTAGAAACAAGTGTTTATGAACAGTCTGGTTACCATAATATATCAAATATAATTCGGAATATAAAAATATTTGGACTCAGATTTTATTTCAATCAAGTGGATAACCGTCTGTTATTAGGATCAAAGAGATCCTCAATCCATTAGTAACACGAGCAAATAAACATCGAGAACTAATCCAAAACAATTAGGAGTCGGCCTTCAAAAGTATCATCCTGGCGTCATTCCCGGTTGCATCCATTGTTTACACTTTGGATCCCAGAGTCCGCTTTCTTGCATTCTTCTCCACTTTACCCGGTCTTCCACATCTCTGATAGTAAAATCTTCAAAATTACTCTGGCCCTACCCTCCTACCGGATTCCGAAGGAGGCGGCATAGCCGGACATTTGTTATCCATGTATTTGTTGTCAGTTTGTTTGTATAGGACATATTCATTTCCAAAATCGAAATCACGAATCCCACAGCTGTGAGTGTGTGAAATGATTCGCACGGCTGTTGGTGATACCTTTACCCTCTTTTTAATTCTTGCCATGGTATTATAGAGTATTTAGTTTTGATTTTATGCTACTAATTAAATAAGCATGCAAAACCCTACTGTAAGTATTGTAAAACGTGATTATTTATTTATATATTCGTGGAATATACTTATTGGAAAGTTTACTTATTTAGTATTGCACAGTGCAAGAGGAACTACGAACGGTGTCTAATATAGTAAACAGGAAACTGGCCTTTTTTGGACACATACAAAGGGGCACTCATTGATACTACTACTACATGGATTCCCGAGGCTTCTTTTAGAGGAAAAAATACCTGGCAGGAAGACCTGGTGTCTTCCTGCCAGGTATTTTTCGACCAAGAAAGAAGTGGATAGATGACATCAGGTCCTGGACTGGACTGGAAAAATATCACCAACTGAAAGAGGCCGCTCATGATCGCGAGGGATACCGTCTGCTGACCTCCAAACTTAATTTTGAAGATCGCACCCCATAATGATTCTTATTGGCCAAGGTATAATCTACCAGTCATCTTTAGGGCGGTGTAGAAATCTTGTGAGGTAGGTATATAGGTTTCATACTTAACTTGATTATTGCCTTTTGTTAGTTGGAAACATTTAACTTATTGATAACTTTCTCGGATTGGTAGCAAAATTGCAATTTGCAGATTTATGGAAGTTTGACCAGGAATACACATAAGGATAGAATCTACAGGCGTTCCATACATTATTTTCTCATCTAAAATTGATAAAAGTTACAAAACGCTAATCAATCATTAAGCCAGGCTATTTCGTTTATTGGTTTTCCTTTCTACGATCTCTTTTCGATGACGTAAATCAAGTTAAGGTTCAAAAAACTTGAATACAATAGAAGAATTGAGACCGCCTTACCTTAGATAACACCTAGGATAGTATGTACTTCTGTTGAGTAGGGTCGCTTTAGTCCCTTCGACAAGTGTATGTTGGCAGTAACCTTCAACATACATTTTATTCAAAACATTTAATGTGGATTTGAAAGGTAAATCATTAATGTAATTAATGTAAATTAATGATTTATATTCCAATCTTTTTCAACTTTATCTTCTGTTTTTATCGCTTCCTAGAAGCGATGATCGGTATTTTACTGTTGAGTAGAAAATAAACGTATAGATATGCATATAGATAAAGATATTACTCTCTATAGTTAAATACAAAACTATGCTATTTAAATCTAATATCAGATTAAAAATGCATTGAAAACATATTCAAAATAAATATTTTTTTTTTTTTTATTTCTCAACATAAATTTATTTAGAACTATTATAATACATATGTGTAACAAATTTGTAATGTGAAAAATGTTGTCGTTTTTACAAATCCATGGATTTACGCAGCAGATGCGGTTTCACATGAGTAACGATGTGGTTTGAGTTTAATTTATATCAGCCAATGAATAATTCGAGCTATCAGTGACGTACGTATGTGGGTACTGGTACCTTTGGAAGTGAGTTATATACAAAGATATATTTCATCCCTTGATTAGCTAAAAAACATATGAACCGAAGGAAATTATCGAAGAGAATGTATAGATAGTAGATTGTTTTAAAATAAAAATGTTCGGTAAGAATTATTTGTAATAATAATAATACATTTATTAAGATATTTGGATTTATGTCACGAGATTGTCGATATGTGGAATGTGGATTCTGTGATCATTGTTGCGATAGTCATATCTGCTCACGGATTGATAGCCAAGAGCCTCGACCAACACCTTAAGAGGCTCACGTTAGAAGTCTGATACAGAAGGCAGTCCTTCTTGACACGGCACGTATAGTGAGGAGGTTCCTGTCTTTGGAGCCCTAACCACCTGTGTCTTGGTCCCTGTACCCAAAGTCGGTGGTCTACTATTTTTTTATATTTTTAAATGTATTTATTTTTATATGTATATTTAAAATAGTAATTTATATATGTATATTTCAATTTAATAAAGGAAATATATAATTTGTTATTATTTGTATTGAAACTCTTAAAATCGTAAGATTCAATTCTGCAGTAAAGAAACTATTTCTATTATAACTATTCATCATCTTCTTCCTAGCCTATATTATTCCCAAGATTATTTAGGAGCGCCTACTAGTTCAACCGCTTTTACCTGAATATCAGTTTTTTCATGGAGCGATCGGACTTCTGCAACCCTGAGGGTGAACTGAATTCGAAAATTGAACTAGTTGTCAGTATAATTGGGGGCACTGACTTCGATATACATTTCCATATATGTTTATAACAACCGGGTCCGACACCTTAATGTGTTTTCTGTCTAGTGGTTACGCAGTCCATCCATACTCCATATGCATTTTCGTGAAGGTATTTTGTCATTAATAACGAACGGTCACTGTGTTTGTTGAAGCAATTAGAAATAGTTCGTAATAAAAATAACTTACAAAAGTTGGAGTAGATTGCTCTACCATAGTAAACACCTTTTTTTTACTCTGTAAATTGCAAGTAATTATTCCTTTACGAGGTAAAGACCCGAACTGAGATTGCCATAGACTTTAGATTGCTCAAGGTTTTGTACAATTTTAAATGTAACACTAAAGTGTATATTATATGTATTATCTGCAGGTCTAATGATGAATATAGATTTTCTAAAATGTTATATATGCTCGTATTTGTATAAGAAACAAATACCAGTGGATTAATTCTCAAAAAATACACACACACGTTTGAGGCAGTGAAGTTATTGGAACCAAAACCTCTTCATTCTTGAAAGGGGTTTGATTCCAAAACCGTGATTATTGAGCTACAGGTGTATATAGTGTACTTACCAATCATCTTCACATTTGCCTCTAATATCTCAAAACAACCCAACAATTGCGATTATAAATCGCACAGCAGAAAGTTCCTTTCCATTCATAATATTTCATCTACCTTGACATAAATTTATAAGCGTGAAAAAAAAGATTAAAATGTTTCTGAATTTACTTAAACTCTGTTTTGTAAATCCTTTGTAAAATAAAACATGAAACTAGTTAATGTAGTACCTAGGTACAGATATCAGAAAAATACAATGAGGACAATATAAGATTTTATGTTCACTTAGAACTATATACATACAAGGTTTTAATAAATATCAATCTCAAACGTGCGTGTGAGGTGACCACAATTCAGATAGCGACTACCCCATTAAGCGAACCCATGCAAAATGGTTCCGTCAATTTGAAGGGATACCATTAAATAGAAATTGCACCATCTCTTTCGTTGCTAGTATTTATGTTAAAGCACAAGTGGAACGGTGGAAATAGAAAAAAGTTCAATAAAGAGAGTTCACATACGTTTTTCAGAGATAATCGTAAATTAATTATTTAAGACGAAAACGAACGCAGACATTAATATGAAAAGTGTAAAAAAAATGCCAAAACGAAGCTGACATTCATGTCCAATGTAAGTAAAAAATAAAGTATTTGCAATGAAATCTGAATATATAAAAGATAACCGTTACTGATTGACTGATCTATCAACTCACAACTCAAACCACTGAACTGACTGCGCTGAAATTTTCCACACATAGGTACATTCTGATGCAGGTGTGCGTTAAGAAAGGATTTTACAAAACTCAACCCCTAAAGGCGTGAAAAGGGGGTTCAAAGTTTGTAAGGAGCACCAAGATTACGTAGGTTTTTTGTTTTAAAATTTCATGAGGTTTATGCTTTAACTAAATAAGCAAATATCTGTTTTAGGGTTTAAAAAATGGGGAACAAAGTCTTTAATATGGGTATCGTTTTTCAAGACTTTTGTCCGCTGGTAACAAAAATGACATCGGTTTTAAATTTTGTAAAACGTAAAATATCATGAACTATCATCATCATTATAATAATTGAGCAGTACTATTATCAGTAGTCCACGCTATTGGCCTCTTTGTGCAGTCGAATAAAAAAAGTTTGGTAACACAACACAACATATAATAACACACAACTAGAAACCGTAGATACGATCGTTTTTTGATTTTTCCCCATTTCATGTCATCCTCATTATATATATATTTTATTATTAATTTCATCATGACGACGACTTGAAGACTAGAAGACTTGATAATTGAAGACTATAAATACTTGACATTGGCAGAAATAGCTGATCCGAGTGATCCAGCTGGTTGCCATTTCATCAAAAAAGAAAAAAAAACCGTAGATACATTCAAATTACTAGGTATAACAATAAACACACATATTAATTGGAAGGCACATATTGATATTATGAAAAACTATCTCAATTTACATACGCCCTATTCCAGCTTAAATAGGCATAAGCTTATTCTAAGCATGGACGCACCTGTTATAGTCTTGCTAAATTTAGAACCCCTTTAGTTATGAAATGGAATCAGACAATGATATTATATCATTGGAAACAGGCTAATAGTCAAAGTTTTACGTATAACTATGGTAGAAGCCGCAACATTAACTTAGTGTGCGCAAGGAGAAACCGTGTATACTCGTATACCACGAATTTCTTTGATTCCAAACGATCTTCTGTTTCAATTTAAACGATTGCAGTGTCCCCTCAAAGTTTACTTCGCGATAACACTAAACAAGTTTTAAGAAAAAACACTCAAATTTGTTGGGATAGATTTAAGAGAAAACTGCTTCTCTCATGGCCAGTTTTACGTAACTTGCTCACGAGTAATCCCAATTGTCTAGTGGTTTTGGCACCTGGATTATTGAAGAATATTGTCCATAAAGACGTTTTGAAGAGTTTTTTTCCGCCAAAAACGCATTCAGCGGAGGGCGACTCATATCGTCGATTGCCAGGATCTTTCAATTCGGCTAGACTCTCTGGCGCTGCGTAGAGATGTGGCTTCGCTGTGCATCTTGTACCGCATTTACCATGGGGAGTGTTCCGAGGAATTGTTCGGATTAATCCCTGCCGCATCTTTCTGCCATCATCCTACGCGACAGAAATTTCATCCCCATCATCTAGATGGTTGGCAGTCCACAACTGTGCGATTTTCCCGACATTTTCTGCCACGCACAGCAAAACTGTGGAATGAGCTGTCGCCTGTGGTGTTTCCGGACCAATACGACCTTCAAACTTTCAAAAAAAGAGCGTACTCCTTCCTAAAAGGCCGGCAACGCACTTGTGACGCCTCTGGTGTTGCGGGTGTCTATGGGCGGCGGTAATCGCTTACCATCAGGCGATACGTCTGTTCGTTTGCCCCCTATATAATAATAATAATATAAAAAAACTCTGTTTGACATTCATTCTGTCACTAAAAATCAAATCTAACGCGAGCGACGCCGCGAGTAAAAGCTAGTCTTAATATAAATCATCGCCAGAGATTATCAGTCATCAATAATTACAGCTTATGACAAGTTCAGTGTCATACTTCTCGAGATAAGCATCTTGCGGTGAACTGATTTTATTTAACCACTTAAAACCACTTAAGAAGGTGTCTTTGAGAACCCTTTCTGTACGATTATGAAATAATTTACTGGAAAATATTCAAATCAGTAGGTGTGGCAAGACTTTCGTTCTCAGTATTACGTAATTCTACTAAAAGAGGCATTTAAAAACCTAGTTATGTTCTCAAAGTATAGATATAAATATATATATATAACATAGATTTGCCTGGAATATGCATTGATGCCGCAGATATTATTTTTGTTTATGTAATTGGGGGCAAACGAGCAGACGTACCGCTTGATAGTAAGCGATTTCCGCCGCCCATGGACACCCGCAACACCAGAGGCGTCACAAGTGCGTTGCCGGTTTTTGGAGGATGGATGGAGAGAGGGATGATGGGAGGGGTTGGGTTAAGGGCCCCGGTATCCTCACTCGGTGAAACACAGCGCAGGCGCTGTTTAACACCAGTTTTCTGTGAGGCCGTGATATCACTCCGGTCGAGCCGGCCCATACTTGCCGAAGCGTGGCTCTCCCAAGGCATATCTACACATTTATTGATGTATGCATATATTAAAACAATTATCAATTATCTTTTTTCATGTAAGTACATGTGGAGGCTCGGATGACATATCCCTCCAACACGAAGGGAGGATCCGCCAAATATAGGATTAATAGATTAGTCGCTCGACTAGACTGCATAGTTCGGTGTCTTTGGCAGAATAGTATATTTTACTGCACTGTATGTGGATAGTCGCCACAGTGCGTTAAGTTGGATTTGATAGCCAAGTGATGAGAGTTTCTCTGTAAAAGCAATGTAGTTATAGTAAACTATCATGTTAGATGCTAGCTTACTATCTCGCAAGTTCTTGCGTTGCATTAGGAAATACAAGAATTTCCAAAGGTATTCTTTCCATTAGATAAATTAAAATGCCCACAAAATAGTAAATATCCCGCAAAATGTACTGGCAAAAACTCACATCCGTCATATTAGCATTAACATTGTGTAGGAGCAACTCAAGTGGCTTATTGTTCCACGTTACACACAGACCAACTAATATTTACATCTAATATAGCTCTTAAACCATTGGAATAAAGTCCTCTTTTAATTGACGGACTCTTGATTGAGTTTGCAGCGATAGACGCGGTGTGAAAGCAAGTTGATTTGATTATACATTCCGTTATCATTCGAAATATATTGTTCGTTCATTTGTTTATCAAGTTTATCTTGTTATCTATAGTTTACTTATTACGCTATTTTAATAATAATTAATAATATAATTAATATTCAAAATTCGAAAGTATTTCTGTCTATTTATATTACAATTTTACGGATAAACCGATTCACAACGGTAAAGAGTATTAGAGCTTATAACCTGCCTCAAAAATTTTAGTATATCCATGTCAAATTTCAATAAAACTGTTTCAGTGGTTCAACCGTGAAAGCGTAACAGGCACACAGGGTTACTTTAGCACTTCACTATTTCTTGTGGTTTGGATTTTTGTAAATATAAACAAAATAAATAGTTCGGTCATCTCACACGCAACGCCATCTAGTCCCAAGCTGAACAGAGCTTGTGTTATGGTTACTACACAAGTGCTCTAAATATATATTTACATTTTTAGTAAATATATATATTTTATACATAGAAATCACTCAAACTCTAAAACAAATATTTGCAGACTATACAAAGATATGGTCTAACCCGGGGACTGAACCCGAAGCCACAAGTACAGCAGTCGCATACGCTACCATTGCGCCAATGAGGCAGTCATATAAAGGTGAACTGTACAAAGGGTCTACATATATATATAATTGACATTACGCGAAGAACATTTTTAATATCTTTTTAAACGAAAAACGTTTTAAATGCAGCGGCGCTTTATGGCTTCTCTACAATGTGGAGTAGGAGCAGACCGCTGAAATTTTTGAGCAATATGTGCTCCAAAGTTAAAAAAATATATAACCAACTACATAACTCTATAGACTATAGCGTATATAGGTTCAGTATATGCTTTGATAAAAGGCTACACAGTGATAGATCTAGTTTTATTGCTCACAGAAATAAATTAAAAACTTTCAAAGAGGAAACTTCGTACCTATGCTTATAAAATCATAAGCTTCTAAAACAAACCTTACATCATATATAAACACGAACTCCAACTAGAACAAAACGTTAGTTAAACACAAACTTAGTAGCAACGTACTGTATACAATTGGGAACTATATGCATGTTTTTTTTAATTTTTTCATTTTATTTATTACTTTATGCACAAATACATGCATCGGCGGACTTAATGCCTAAGGCACTCTCTGCCAGTTGACCGATTGGGCGATGCAGAGAAAAGATGAGGTAGGTGCACTTATGGGAAATAAAATAAAATAGTGATATAATTATAGTGGTTTTCATAATAACTACAATTAGTGTAACTAAACTCTAGTAGTTTAATTGGAAGAGACAAATATATACAGTAATACATACATAGACATACAAATATACGACTTTATTTATACACAAACACATATATTCATTATTATAGCATATAAATATATTGTGAGATGAACTAAGACCCGGTTGTCTCCGCCAATTCAACCAGTAACAGTTTCTTTATTTTGAACTTAAAAGTGTTACGGTTTTTAGCCATCCAGACCTCGAGAGGAAGCTCATTCCACAAGAGAACAGACTGAACAAAGAACGAAGAGCCCATAAAACCAGTAGTGTGTGAAGGACAAAGGAGGAGGAGATTGTTAGCAGAGCGAAGGTTTCGGTTATGGTTATTGCATAAATGTGGTCATACTTACGAAGATTAAAGATGATGCTTGATGGTACTTTCTCTCAATTCTTCGCATAGGTTTCATATTATGAGTATGTATACATATGCATATATGTGCTGCATATGAATGTGTGTATATGTGTATATACATATATATACACATATACACGTACACGTACATATATATATACTGGCAGAAAAGATATTTTACACAAGTTTTCTTTAACTTTCGGTTCAAAGTTGTAAGTTATATTTAAAGCAGTTTTAACAACCCATACGTACTCAACTGTCCGATGATAGAATTAGGTATGAAAATTTAAACATGTATATAAAAGTAAATAGCGTTTTTTTTACCAAAACCTCAAAGAGAGCAGTTGTAAAGTAATTCTTATTCAGTATCCTTTTAACCTTCGCTACGATGCCTACACAAAATTACAAGATTTTGAGTTAACGTACACTTAAATACTTCCAAAAACAAAATTTGAAGTTTCTTTACACATGCTTTGACTGATCTGGTTTTATTGGAAATTGTTTACTTGTAAGTCTGCAAACTATATATTTGTTAAAACTATCATGAACAGAAAAAATAAAATATGTGAAAACTAAATTATAATTTAGGGTTCATAAAGTAAAACCAACAGATACACTAACAAAGGGTATTAAAAATTTCAAATGCAAAATAACGCTTTATCAAATGAAAAAATACAGTAGTTCATTTCGAAGTTTGGATGACTAAAACATTTTTGTAATTACTAAATTGAAGTAACATAAAATTTTTCATTCATTCGTTCTGTTTATTAAACGAAACAGATAATATACAGTCCTACCAGCTAACATTTAAAGTAGTATTTTCTATACAACAAACTTTTCATTAGACTTATCTTCGTTATGTAACTAGATGCTAGATGCATGGGAAGTGTGCTTGATTAGCATAGATTGGTCAAACCTAATTCACCGCTTTGGCACGGGTTGATTGACTCGTAGAAATAATTGTTAATTTAACAAAAAAAAAAAACTGTAAACGTTAGAAGACGCTACGCTTGCTATGAAAAGTGAAATGGCAATTAAATATTATTCCTTTGTTTATGACGTTTCTGTGATGAAATTAGGTCATACTAAAACTACCCTTTATTCAAGGGTTATTACATATACTTCTTGGGTATTAAGCCTTACGTATGGAGATTACTTTAGTACGAGTATATATAAATGTTTGTATTTTCAAGAATAGTGTAATGAGGTTATATGCAATTAAATGCATATATTAATAGTAATATAAATATATTACTTGATAATTAAACGCCATATTGAATCTTATTGTTTCGTGTCGTGTTAGCTTAGCTTATTATCTTCAATTGCTGAACTAAAATAAATATATATCTATACTAATATAATAAATAAATAAAGCTGAAGAGTTTGTTTGTTTGTTTGAACGCGCTAATCTCAGGATTTGAAAAATTCTTTCAGATTTGGATAGTCCATTTACCGAGGAAAGCTATAGGCTATATATCATCACGCTAATACTAATAGGAGCGGAGCACCAATGAAGAATATTTCAAAAACGGGGGCAAATTTTCACGCTACGGTGAAGAAGACGCAAACGAGGTTGCGTGGGTGAGCTAGTGTATTATATTACAAAATAATTCACATTTAATTCGACTTCTGTTTAACCGAACATTTTAGTGCTGTGACCTCGAGTAGGTCTCGGCGAGCGGATTTTCAAGATTGAATTACAAGAAACAATTGTGGTGTGACACTGTGACGTATAGCCTTAGGGTATTATGATATTTTATCAGAACACTATTTTCTTCTTTAGAATACAGTTTCTGAATACCACTGCAAATATTATCATAGATTTGATTGATAATAAAACAACTTTAAGTTAAGGACATATTTTTTTTCATTGACAACTCCCGCATTAGGAATATACATCCTGTGTCGCGGGAGACTTTACGAACATACATGTAACGGACACAAAGAACACCCAGACTCAGGACAACATTTTGTGGATCACACAAAGTGATGTCCCACGTGTCCCATTTGAACCCACGGCACTTGGCGCAGTAGCAAGCGGCGTAGTGACCGTTTAAACCACTAGGCCAACCGTGCAGTCAATATTGCAATTTACTCAGTAATTATTTATCTCCAAAAGTGCTTAATACCTCGGGAACAATATTTTCTCTCAGAGCTACCTTTTACAATAAAGCACTACCAACTTACCTAACCATATATTACTAATAATAGCAATATATTCACATGTGTTATAATAAAAACTGTTTTATCAAAGCAATATCGCCCGTATCAAGTTGATAGAACAATTTACCTTTCACCAAAATGTATTTTGGGGGACATAAAATAAAGAGAAATGCAATTTAATACCTGACAGGACCATATGTCATGACAGGTACATGAAACAAAGTCTTGAGGTTTGTTTTACACAGTATTTTGTTTAAACGTTACTTAAACGTCTTATTCTGAAATGTGTATAGAAGAACAAGTTTTACGTAAACAGAAACCTGTCAGCAGAATAATGATTTGGTAATAAGTCTGTGGGAAAAAGAACCCACAACAATCTGTGAAACTGAGAATATTTTTCTCACAAGTAGATAAGGTACATAACCATGAATGATACTTCTAAGGAGACTACCGAATCCTTTCCTACAATCACTCCATTCACACCAGGTGTATCGCCTGATGGTAAGCGATTACCGCCGTCCATGGACACCCACAACACCAGAGGCGTCACAAGTGCGTTTCCGACCTTTTAGCAATTAGCAAGTTGAGATGACATAATTCTCATATATTTATTAGTTTCCTAATAACGGTTATACTTTTAGAGTGTAATCTTGGCTAGGAGGACTGCAATTCAAGAAATAATCTTGCGTTCTCACAGCCAGTCTAGAGTGTGTGTCGCCCCGTTAGGTTTTGAAACGGTAACCACACTTACTATATGAAAACTGGTACAAGATAATTCTACAGCTTAAATAGCTACGGCTTTAAAGAAAATGAATACTGGACGTTGCCTAACACTAGTTAACTGTTGTAACTTGGTATAGCTCAAATCGTACACAACCAAGCATCCTTATCTTATCTGGGACATATTCGGAAAACCAATAATATATCATCGTTTTTTTTTAAATAGACAACTCCCGCATTAGCAATATACATCTTGTGTCGCCGGGGACTATATAAACATACCTGAAACGGACACATAGAACACCTAGACTCAGAACAACAATCTGTGGTTCACACAAAGTGTTGTCCCATGTGGGATTTGAACCTACAACACTTGGTAGAAAGCGGCGTGGTGACCGCTCATACTAATAACTAACATTTTTTTTTAACGTGTGGAAACCCCCTCGGGCCGTCACCCCACCGGGGTTTGCGGCGGGGCGGTGTGTCGGAATCGAACCGACTAAAACCACACGGTGTGCCAACTCTGCGCCTGAGAAGGGAGGGGTCCGGGAACTGCAGTTGTTAACACAACCGAGTATAACTAACCTAACCTAACCGTGCAGTCGTCATCATAGTCTCAGCTGATAGAGGTCCACTGCTGGATATCTCCCAATCTTTGTCACAACAAACGGTTCTGTGCTGTCCGCATTCAACTGCCTCCCGCGATCTTCGTAATACATTAGATACATCTATTATATAAAATTCTCGTGTCGTGTTGGTGCGTAATCGAACTCCTCCGAAACGGCTCGACCGATTTTGATGAAATTTTTTGTGATTATCCGGTATCTATGAGAATCGGTTCTTATCTATTTTTCATCCCCCTAAATGTTAGGGGTAGTCCACCCCTAAATTTTTTTTTTATTTTTTTTTACAAAATTTTTAATTACTATTTTTTTATGATGCAGCATTAGAAAATACATACAACCCTAGATTTTCAACCCTCTACGATCAACCCCTATTTTTCCATCGCGATTTTTATTGACCCACCTCTACAACATATATTCCCTTTTATGGCAAAGCAACGTTTGCCGGGACAGGTAGTATAATATATATTTTTTAGCTTTGAGAAGTTGACACTACTAGATCGATTTTTAGTATATTAATATTGTTTTTGAAAGGACGAAAAATAAGTAAAATATTGTTGTTTGTTGACTATAAAATACAATAAAGTGCCGCCTTGGATAACCTTGACAGCTACTGACAAACCCTCTTATTCCATTTCTAACCTGGAGGGAGCCAACTGTCAAAAACATTAATAAGCTTGTAATAACGTCTGTGTGTCACGTTGGATATGGAAGTACCTTTTGTCTGCAACTTAACGTCATGTAAAAATTTGGAAGAATGTTTAAGTTATAGAAATATAATATATATATATAAATACTTTTATAACAATGAAATTAAACGTTGCGAAATAGGATTTGATTGCTGATTTATTTTGCCATTTAGTTTTATATTTAGACACGGCTATAAAGCAAAAATATGTAAATTTAGATTACTAAACATTTTAGGTGAATATAGAAAAATATATTAAACAATTCCTTCCTAGAATACCTTCTTGGTCCTTCGAACTTAGAAGGTCTTATGTAGTTATCAAAATGATTGCACCTTCTTACTTTATGTTCACTTACTTTTTAAATAGTCAAAAAATGTTAAATTGACTACTTCGTTGCATCATTTTCTTTTTTGTCTTATAGAGCCTGATTGAAAAGATCTCAACCGTAGTCCAGGGTATAAGTGCAGGTTGAAAACTAAAACCCTCATGCGGGAAGTTTATTTCTATGGTAGACGTTACTAAGTTGTCTTTTTACATTTGCATATGAGTTTTTAAAACCCCTGTGCATGTTTTTTAATAAGGCAAGGCGTCAGGAATGAACATACTGTATCGCTGGGGACTTTACGAACATACATCAAATAGACACAAAGAACACCCAGACTCGGGACAACAATTTGTGGACCACACAAAGTGTTGTACTGCGTGGGATTTGAACCCTTGGCGCAGTAGCAAGCGACGTCGCGACCGCTGAAACCACTAGGCCAATGGTGCAGTCATCAACTGTTTCATATTAATAATTTTATATTTCAATATATATTAATATTTAAACTAAACGTTTATCTATTTACGTATAAACATTCAATTTCATTAACATAAAACAACCCCTACAGCATCTGTTTACATTCCCCCAAATGAATGTCGGCCTAGACGACTGAACTTAATTAATATGTCCGAAAATTTGCCGAGTAATGAATTATAAGGTTCAAAGAAGCTGCCCCCGAGCCAAGTCAATGTGCAATAAAACATAATTCATTTCAATAATTCACCGAACAAACTTTGGCCTTTTTAGGCATATCTTTATTATGATCGCAATTTCTCTTTGTAACATATTAGAGTAACCTAAATATCGTCCATGATGTATAATTGTATCTCTTTTAAACGCATACATAAGAATTATGATTAATTTTAGTCTTTATCATTAGATCAATGCAGAGTGCGATGAATTAGAAGCATTTAACTGAAAATTTGGTGATTCTAAACACAATACTGAGAAAAAAGTATTTCTTCAAAAGGATTATTGAATTTATAAATTCAATAATCCTTTTGAAAGAAAAAAATAATGTTTGAAAAATAATTATAAAAAGTCAAGAATACTCGACTCATTTTTTTTTATGAAAAATTGATTAAAGTGTTATCACTAATATAAATACTAAAATATAGTAAATGATCTCTACGTTTACAGACGTACCGAATTTTGTTAGTATAGCAATGGTGTTAGAACATTTGAATGAATTAATTAATAAAGCTATAATTTATGATCAGAATAAAGCATTTCATTTGGAAGTGCACGTAAAAATCAGACAATATAAAAACATAAAAAATAAAAAATCATGCAAATACCTTAATCCGTCGCTTGCGAAGTAATCTCAAAAATCCAAGTGGAGCACACTCCCATTTCGCGCAGCTTCACTTCGATTGGCCACGGATCTCCCCTCGTAGCTCGTAGTAACGTGAGGCTGTCGTACGGGAGACGCGCTACGGAGCGGACGTCTACGCCGTAGCAACATTTAGGGGACCTTGACACGATTGTCACACCCTGCGATACCGAATTTCGTTTATCTTAGATTTAGATTCGAAATTGTGTTTCACTTTTCGTGGTTGACAGTTTACAATGAATTGACTCCAAGGTTAAATTTAATGACTCTATTCACTTTTGAGTGTTTGTTTAGTGTGTGTAGACATTGACTATTTGAGGTGCTTGCACGTGGGGTTGTACACAAGGTGAGTGTTTATTTTTCGGCCGATATTGCAGTAATACTACAACTTACATGTTTTTAAAAGTTGTGGAAATTTTGATTGATTACTTTGATACGAATTGAATGATTAAATATTTCATGCAATGTTTAGATATCATATATAGTTTTTCCTGTATTTAAAAAGCAAAGTGAGATTTTGTGTATAAGGGTTTTTATTACAAACATGTTATGAGACTTGTATGTCTATGTTTTTTGTCTTCTGGTTAATCTAAATGAAATATAGATAGGTTTCAATAAAAAAAAAAAAAAAAATCCATACCATCTAACGTCTGATTCTTAGAATCTTAGATTTATATTTAAAATAAAACTAAACTTTGGGTTGATTTTGCTTTACTAAACCCATTGATTTGAGTCAAAAAATAAAGACTGGGAGAAAATTTTAGCAAGAAAAATATGACATTGAATTTTTTTCAGTAATAATCTTTGGGAAGATAAAGAAAAACAATTAATAAAAACAGTTATAGCACTAATAAAGATTACAAAACGTGTAAAATAAGGTTTCTTTTTCTCTCTCTTTCTTAGAGGAGATTTATAACAATATAAATAGTACGCCCTGCGTTGCGTTGCGTAAATTGCAGAAAATTTCAGATATTTTCACTGCAATCCTAAACAAAGTTCCTTAAACCTAAAATTATAAACTAATATCAACCATTTTTTTTCTTTATTTATTTAATGAGGACTTAGTCACGAAGTGATTATGTGCCCTTTAATATCAACCATATTACTAAGAACAACAATTTTTTTTTTTACAAACTAGTTCAAACTTTAAACCTAACGTAGTATCGGCTATTAAATTCAAACATATATTGCTAAAATTGTGGAAGATTTATATCAAGAGGGACGTGACGTAATATAGAGGGTTTCCCTTTGAATGTTAACCTATAAATAACCGTCGAATTTGCGTCGAGGGTGGCCCTCAGAGGAAGCCGGTAAGCCTTTATCGGGTAGAGTCCAAAAGAAACCTTAAATAGAAAAAACGACTGCCAATATACGACCTTTGAGGTTACTAACAATGAATTTCGAATTCATACGCTGGATACTTAATAATACAAGTGCGTATTTTTTAAAAAAAGAATGACAGGTGATTAATTTAAATAAATAAACGGTCTTCTACAGTCTCCGTGTGGAAAAAGATAAGGAATACGGATTGTCATCGCCCTTATTCGTCAGATTATGTCGTAAGATGTGACTAAGAGAGCAAACTACACAAGACAACATTACTGCAAAGTAAAAAGAAATCTTTTAAACGATCCTATACCTACTTACCTGGGTAACGCTGTATAGTAGCCAAAATATTATTTTTAATGAGAAGTCTATGTACATCTGTTTCTGTTAAAGGCTATTGTTGATGTGTTGATATAAACCGTCTCTTTGACTACAGCATATATAATAACGAACAATCTTTGATAGCAGTACTGCGGTTATGAATATTTTAATAAACCATTTTGAAGCAGAAAAACAAGATATAAAAGTGTAATGTGAAACTACTGAGCATTGTGAGAAAAAGGACTAGTCTATGAGTCATAAATACCTAAAGAGTCTAGACGATTTGATGAGGTTACCGCCGCCGAGACGATAAAGTCGCTAATCACATATATGTACATGTAGCGAGAGGTCTCGATATCAATATTTGTTTCTATGATGGAGAACACTATAACGTTTTGTTTCTTTATTATTGCTTTAGAATACATTGGTTGGCCTATTGATTCATTTAAGCAGTCACCACGACGCTTTCTACTTCGTCAAGTGTTGAGGATTCAATTCTCACATGGCACAACACTTTCCACAAATTATTGTTCTGTGTCTGGGTGTCTTTGTACCCACTTTATGATCATCAAAAAATAATTGTATAACGTCATAAAAATGTTTTTTCTTTAAGTAAATTTTGTTTTGTTGTTCGAATATGAGATTTTTGTTGTGGTGGGCAATATTGTTTTACGTATTGCTATGCGATTGGCAAGATTTAAAGGACAATCTATTTAGTTAATCTTTAATGAAATTAAAATCGAATGATCAAACTAAATTATTATATTCACACGGTAATTTACACGTGAATTATATTTACACATTAATTTTCTATTTTTTTATAAATTTTTATTTTTAAATTTTATTAAACAATATAATCGACGGCTTGCACTCCGGGAGTGCCGGCAGAAGTGAAAACTTGAATATTAACGTTGTGCATTTTTGATATTTTGGAATGGTTAGAGAATAATTTTGTACGAATTGCTTTCATTTATCAGTATAAAAGTACTATTATTTATGTGGTGGAATACAATATTCATTTATTGCGCTATCGTACAAAAAGATCACAATTTATATTACATACACACACGAACATTCGCGCAAGTGCCCTGCGCCGCCTGTCACGTGACCTGACGCGAGTTTATACGTCCTCTCTCCATCCGTCTTACGAATTTTCGATCAGGTCACGTGACCTGACGCGAGTTTATACATTTTTACCCATTCCAAAAAAGTACACACCGCCGCTAAAGAAGTTTTTACTTCAAAAAATTTGTTACTATAAAAGTAACATATTAATATCCCGTTCCAATATCATGAAGCTTTACCTTAATGATGTGTGTGGCTGAAAGTATATTCTGAGAATTAGATCACGTGAACGGGATTTGGTGCTATTGATTTACTAATTTGTATTCCGTAACATTAGGTCGTCCATTATTCATTCTCTGAACTTTTACCATACCACAAGTAGGCCAGGAGTTCTGTCAAGATGGACTTTGGATAAAGTGCCATCACCTCAACTATAATATCAATAGGGTATTTGCGTGTAGTACTTAAAAAACAATGTTTAGCATATAGCTAGTTAAGAGATGTCGGGAAATATATTCATAGAACAATTTTTTTGAGTTAATTTGTCATGTGACCGCAAATACCAATACGTGTCGACTTGTCAGTTAACAAAATAAAATTTGTGCTGAAATAAAACGTTATTGATTGTAATATTTCTGAATAAATATTATAAAAGGCGAAGGAAGGAATACAAAAAAAAATTTGAATGAACACGGAAGGACTCGATGACGGTGGCAATTTTTTTTGTAGATGTTCTTTATGCCTCTGTGGCACAGTGGTAGCGTATGCGACTGCTGTTCTTGGGGTCTCGGGTTCGATTCGCGGGTCGGACCAAAAGTTTGTATGATCTACAGATATTTGTTTCGGAGTTTTGGTGTTTTCTATGTATAATATGTATGTATTTACAAAAAAAAGTATATATGTATTTATATTAGTTGTCTAGGACCCATAACACAAGCGCTGCTTAGCTTGGGACTAGATGGCGTTGTGTGTAAGATGTCCAAAATAATTATTTATTTATTATTATTATTTTTGTCTTATTCTTATAATCCATATCTCACAATATATCTCTATTATATAATTCGCAAATATAATTTATCTGTCAAGTTTCCACAAAAATCTAAATGTTCACTAAATACTTGTTCATAGGTAATTACTAAATTGATAGTTTAATGGAAGGTTTTGCAAAAATAAGGTTCGTTTTAAAGCTATAAACAAAAAACTTTATTTATCCCAACTAATACTTGCTAAAGTGAAAAGTCTAGTAATATTTTATACACAAGCCGGGAGCCAAACAAAAGTGGAACAAAAACTATATGAAAACCTTAATTTTCTGCTCCAGTAACTTCGTGATATATTATAAATATTTTGACATATAAACCAAACTTTAGCCCAATGTTTTTCCTTCTTTCATCGCAAACAGCCTTAAGAACATTATCACGCCGGGGCACAAGTCGCCTAAGTAAATAAAAGTAAATATTCCGATACTCACACACACATATGTAAAATACATTTAAAAGAAAATATTTAGATAATGAAAATTTTTACTCAAGCTTAAAGAGAAATTATTTTTTATTTTTAAAGACCTGCAGGTGCCTATTACATTTGTGGAATATTTAATCATCGCGTGATATTAAATAAATCCGTTTACATATGACTACATTATATTTGATCGATTACTTATATGGTTTAAATTTCTCGTTTGATATTGATATTTTGGAATTCTGCGGGTTGATACAAGTTTTTATGAAGGCATGGATTAATTTATGACACAATTGGCAAGGTGGCAACCACTAATCCATGTCCTTTTTTAATGTTTGGAAACCCCCACGGGCCGTCAACCCACCGGAGTTTGCGACGGGGCTGTGAGTCGGAATCGGACTGACTAAAACCACACATTGTGCCACTCTGCGCCTGAGACGGTAGGGATACGGGAACTGCCGTTATTAACACATCCGGACGGAAGTAATTTATGTCCTGCCTCAAGAATCAAAATATTTCCATGTCAAATATCATTGAAGTCGTTGCAGCGGCTTAGTCGTGAAAGCGTTACTTTCGAATCTGTAATATTAGTATAGATTTATCTCTTAATTGTACAAAATAAACATCTAATCATTAAGGTTGTCAAACGATTGCTTCCTTTATTCTACCTAAAAGATATTGTATTGCCAATGTAAGCGTCAGGTAGACGGTAGATCACAAAAGAAATCAACCAAAAAACCTTTTGCAATTTTCCACATTGCGCCAATCTTAAAGAAAAATTGGTAAAAGGGTAAGAAGTTGATGGTTCGGCACAATTTTTAGATGATTCAACCTAGTTTCAGCGTTATCTTTATTAATTTTGTTTTAGACTTCAATAAACAGAAATCATGACATAACGTAAATTATATTTATTTTGTAGGTAAATGTATACAGATATTTTAACACGTCGGATTTTACAGCTAGAAGAGATCGGCATTTCCTAAGACTCACGCTGGGAAGAAATGCCGAAATAAACCACAGAGGTGTCAATTTTTTACGTCCGTTTATTGAATGAAAGTACAGTATAGGATCTGGGTTGGCCTTTATAAAGAAAGGACGGCACACGAGCTCCAATCATCGTGTTACCTAACCGATACAAGGCAAGATTAACGACGCAAAGCGCGACCAAGTACCCCCAGCAGGACATTTGGGTAGGCCGGGGAAACACTCAAAACCACCAGAAAGATATTAAATATGAACTTATATTACAAGCCTAGACTTTAATCACATTTACATACACAAAAAAATGAAGAACAAAGCTAACATTGTAGTTGAAAAGCAGGATTTTCCCTATATATTTAAATTAAAAATTTAGTTATGTACGCACAATGTTGGGAGATTTACTGAGCTGTTCATTTCAAAACCAATTATAAGTTTTAGCTTTCTAAAAAGAACGATTAAAGAGAGAAGAAGATAAGATAGTTTATCTAGAAGAACTTAAAAATTACCTACAGAAATATTAATCTGAAAGTACGTATATTTGTCTTTCTGAGAGATAAGGAACTCCTTTTAAAAGATAAAGGATAAAAATTCGATCAATCAAATCTGCGCGCCACATCTCTTTCGAAGTTCCGGGAGCGTTGCTATAATCGGAGGATTAATTGATTCCTTCCGATCTTAGCGCAGCTATTAATCATAAGTCATTATGAAACACTCGATTTTCTTAACGAAGTTTGCAATTTTGTAGAATGAAAAGTTATGAATCATAGATTATTATTGAGAAATTAGGATTAAAGTCGGTTTATATATGTATTGAGCTACGTGCAGAATATATTATTCATTTTTAAGTCACACATTTATGATATTAAGAACTTATTATTCTGACCAATGAATAGCAAATAGGGTAAGACCCGAAGTGTACGGCCAACCATAATGTATGTAAAAGACACCCCAGCACTTCTCGCTACCTTTTTATAATAAAATATATAACACAAACGCAGAGCCTAAATAAAGGAAACCCATTCAAAGTAGAACATTTTGAGAATAAACAACAACAGAAATTGTAAAATGTGCAGTCGGTGTTTGATCTTTTTTCTTTCATACAAATGTAGCAGTAGAGGGCGATTAAAGATTCAAAGAATACTGAATGTTCTGTGCTTGTACGGCTCCTTGACCTAAAGTGGAGTGTATTTTTTGTATGAGCATATTGAGCATAAAATGTAACGTTAGTAGCAGTGCTTGAGTGGATTCATTCATACTGTATAGAAAGCGTATCATATATTTTTTTTCTATGTAATCTTTTATTTTCATTTATTTAGCCTCTTACTTGCTTACTAAGAATTTGTCAATGGGTAGATGAATGACGTCATAATGTCTATTAGAAATCCCGAAACATTATTGACAGCCTTTAGTAGTCTTTAAATAGGTATTTGCTTAGAAAGGAAGGTTAGGTTAACAAACCCTATACCAATTCGAAATTAGTTCAGTAAGTTTATTTAATTCTCAATTATGAAGTATTTACCCAAATTAACTAATGTCTACCAGACTTGTAGAATATTTTATTAACGGTTCTTTTCTAGTTTTTTTTTTAACTGTACTATTTTTAGGCTTTCCAATGGTTATAATAATAAGCTCGTTGGTTATGTTTGTAAACAAAGGCTAATTAAAAATATTCCAAGAAGAGAAAGCTCTCTCGTAGAGCTCGGAGTAGCCATAACAGTTTGCCAAACGAAAATATATTTTCCCACGTCATTTTACAGATTATATTGTTTTGATAGAGATTGTTTTGTATAAGTAGGCTTATTGAAAATTTTTGGGTACAATCCTCTTTAGACTCTCCAGAATCTGAGTAGGTACTTTAAGTGTTGAGTATCCATTTATAGAATGGGCGTGGGTTTGAATTTATTAGTTTCATAAAGGTTTTTTATTGAGTTAGGAAAACGGATTGGATTTAATGTCAAGATACTTGTGTTACTTTCTAATTTATTTTATGTCATCATTTTTATGTTATATAGAAACGAAGTGAAATTCATCCTTCTTGGGTCATTTCTAAATGATTCTTTTTGTTTTCTAAAAAAATTTTAACTCAAGCAGAGCTTGTATCATGGGTGCTAGACTAGGAAATATTTGCTGATCATACAAATATTTGGTCCGACTCGGAAATCGAACCCGAGACTTCATGCACCCCGCACGCCACCACTGCGGCTACGAGGTAGTCCCTGAAGATTAAAACATAAAATGTCTATATTTTTATAGACTCGTTCATCTAATTTATTTTTATTTTTATTTATTTATTTATTCAAACAATATGAGGTACAAGAAATTTAATACAAGATGCCACATAAACTCATTTGAGTTTTTCCGTGCATATTGTTCTAAGAAGCTCGACAAGTTCGATAACATCAATACATATTAATGTTATCGAACTTTTTTAGAAACCATAAAGAATAATTTAGAAATGACCCCAAATATGTATTTTAAATAAAATAAACTGACAAAATAAAATTCAAGTAATTGTGAACACCACGCACTCTTAGGTGATTCGACATCTTTATTTGTGTTTACCACAAACAACATAAAAACAATGGCTGGTAGTTCACATGTCAACCGAATATAATGTTACTTTATCGACGTTGTACTTCCTGAAGTTTAGGGGATTTTATTAACCCATAAACTCAAAGAAGACTCTCCCATTAAATGTCTTCGACATACGAAGAGATTCTTACTTTAATGAGTTCTGGTACAATATAAGGAGAATAATTATGATACATCACGAAAGTACTTCAGTAGAAATTCTGTCGTACTGATCATAGTATTGAAATCACTAGTGGTAAAGATTTGTCATACACAATACCTAATTCTAAGTATTAAAATAATTGGACTTAAAATAACCCAAATTCAACTGTAGTTAATACTAACTCTGTTTTTTTTATTGGTAGTAGTTCTTAGAGTCCTTCTTCACAAATATCCGGGAGGCCCTAGTGTGAATTTATATCACTTGATCTCGATTCACGGTGACCGCATGTGGCAAAGAGAAGAGTAGTGGCTGTGATTGGTGAAGAGTTTAATTCGGGCCAATCGTGACGCCAAACGCGGTCACCGTGCCGATCGAATACCAATAAATTTAACTCGCGCTAGGGCCTCAAAATGCAACTTGTGCCGCAACGATGCGTACGTCATCCGGAGTCAATTGTGACCCCACCCGCTACGAAATATGTCAATAGTCGACCGACACGCATGAAATTTGGGTCCCTTGATTTTTTTATTAATTAGAAAGATAGTTGGTTTGTGATAGGTGTTTTCAATAACAACTGGGTAGTGTGGAAATGATAAATGAGGAGTAATAATGTATTACGAACTCATTTGCTCAGTAGAAAACTTGGCTTTAAAATTATTTGAAATTGGTTATAACTTTACTATTGTGTTATAAAACGATATGTATTACAACACAAAGTATTTTCATAAAATATTTTTTAATCAAACAAATGAAAAAGAATAAGAATATACCAGTATATTTTTAACTTGAAGTAAATTATTCTGACAAACATAAAACCAAAAGATAAAAGCGTAAAAATATATAGAAGAAACAACTCCATTAACCCTCAAAGGCGGCTGGCTCATCAAAATAACGGAAGGCAACCCTACATCAACGCAAGGTTTACTCTTAACTGACACGTAAAAAATTCAAAACCTACTATGAATATAAACTTGTGGATCAACTATAAAACTGGTAGTGGTCGGCTCGAAGGGTTTTTATTAATATGGTGGCCTTTGTCAAAGGCGACAGCGGTGACACGGGTATCATGCTATTGATTCGTGTTTAGTTTTGCACTGTGTGTAGAATTTCAATTGCCAAATATTGGGCGTCACTTTCATGGAGATGTAGTTACGAGTAAAATACCATTACATTTTTGTACTAAAATTGTGACAATTTTATTTCAAGTTGTTTTTTCTTTGTGTAATCTCCAATAACATAGTGTACATAAAGCTTCGAATTTTTAGCAGATCCAGAATTTATATTTACTTAATAAGGATTCATTTTAATCAATGTGTTGAGTACCTCATCGAAGTTTCCTCAGTCCATTCGTTTTTCTGCCCCAAATTTGGTCTTTTTCATTTGTCTCATCTAAAAAAGACGTATGGCTTAATTGACACTGAATTACTGAGACTGACCGAATTTTTTAATTGAGGGCAGATCTGAGCCTAGCTGTGGGACATTATAGGCCGTTGATGAAAGTAAATTAAAACAAAACCCCAAGGACAGTTATTGTCAAATAGGTGAACCATGAAAGAAAACAGACAAAACCTCTCGCAGTGAGAACTGACATTTTAGTTTGTTACACAAGATATTTACAGTAAATGGTGATATCGTTTTGATAGATTTTGCCCGTGGCTCCGCCCGCGTTTATTTCACACTGTACCTATGTCTTTCCTCAAGAATCAATAAATAAATAAAATAAATAAATAAATATTTCGGACATCTAACACACAACGCCATCTAGTCCCAAGCTAAGCAGAGCTTGTGTTATGGGTACTAGACAACTGATATAAATACTTATATACTTTTTTTTTGTAAATACATACATATTATACATAGAAAACACCGAAACTCCGAAACAAATATTTGCAGATCATACAAACATTTGGTCCGACCCAGGAATCGAACCCGAGACCTCATGCACAGCAGTCGCATACGCTACCACTACGCCACAGAGGCAGTCAAATGTAACTCCAAGTTAAATTTCGTTGCAATTACTGCAGTAGTTTAGTCCAAAAAATATAACAGACAGACAGAAGATATATGTTTTACTCAGCAAACAGCTTCGCTAACTTGAATGTCGATTTTGTCAATCAATACAGGTATCATTGAGAAGACTTCTCTATGAAGGATCAATACCCCATACCCCTTTCTGCACTCCCAATAACATGGGTGCAAATTAAATGATGCTTCGTACTCAACACCCCAAAATATAACCAAGAGATATATACTCACTTGTGTGAATATAATACTGTAGTTGAATTTCTAGAATCGATTGTAACTCAGGCCACAAAACCACTTGAGGGTTCGAAAGACCATGTGATCGTAAGATTTTAGATCAGAAACCACCTCGGTCTGAAAAGGGTTACAGTTAACCGATGTCGTTACTTGATTATCGTATTTACGTAAATAGGGGTGGTGAAGTTTTTCCAACTCTTTCTATTCTGAATCAGCATCGTATAATTTTATGTAATAGTGGTCTCGTTCCTTTAGTTAGGGTTAGAATATTTTGTTTCTGAATAATATTTTCATTCCATGTGTACCCAACCCGTCTAGCCGAAAAGAAGAAACTTGTCGTGCTGAAAATTACGAACTACTTTGGTAAACGAACAAGAAGATATGTGTATGCCAAATTTCGTTGTAGTTTCCACTCAAACTGAACCTAGGGTGATCAATTGAGGGACCACCTTCCGCATGCTATATCTTTTTATACAGTTAACAAGAAATGGTATAGGTATGATAGATATTTAGTCAATTGGTTTTTACAAATCTTTTACTAAGAGTAGTCACTTAGTGCAGTTGTAAATTTTAACTAGTTTACAAGATATGGATATCACGATTGAGAGACCACCTTTGACCGTTTGTAACTTTCAAGTTACTGTTTTTACAAATTAATTACTTAATTTACAATTGTTTGAGAACTTTTACTAAAGCCTGGTGCATTCAAAACCATCAAATTCCTATGTGGTCCCTCAATGAGAACGCAGGCCCATATTTGTTAAGTGAATTGCCTTCAGATCTAATAAAACAAGTACATTTATAATATCACTTTAAAATGGAACTTCATAAATTTTACCTCTCATTATGTCCTTTACTAATGAGTAACATTCTCTTTTTCTTTTCTTTTATTTAATATAAACCGTGGTTTTGAAAACATGGTGAAAATTTCCACGCTTCGGGCAATATAAGACGCAAACGAGATTGCGTGGGTCAGCTAGTAATTTTATAAAGCGTAAAAATTTTAAAACACAATTTCACACTTACAAAATAGTCAGCAACATAGAATCGCCAGACGCCTACAAAACGGTACTTAAAGAGAACAATAGCACTTAATTAATTTTCTTTTAGGATAACATAAAGGAAGATGGAAAAGAATAGGATCGCGGTCTGAACACAGACATTTAGAGAAAAGCGGATTTAAACCGCTGCAAGTATATTAATACGTTAGAACAAACAAAATATTCTTGACACAGTTTTTTAACATTGTATCTGAATACATTATATTATGTATATTTAAACGAGAACTTCTGCTGACAAACTGCGTTACAGTTTGCCAGACTTGAGCATGTAGAATGTGTATATGATTTTAAACAAATAAATAATAATAATAATAAATCTGAAGCTCTTACTTACATATCGTTGCGTGAATAGAAGAAATTATCTTTGTTCTTGTTTTTTACATGATTAGGAGCCGATTTATAATGTGATCTTGCCCTACCTAAATCGATATTAAATAACGTCAAATTATTTAACACTCATTCCTGAAATGGCTTGTCTTATTTAAAAGTAGAGCATAAGAATATGCGACACAGTTTTAACAGCGTTTTAGTAGTTCATATTTTCATAAATAATTTCTTTAAAGTTATTTACTTTTAATTAAAACTATAAATAAGTGATGCCCATGTGTCTAAATGCATTTCACATTTATGTCCTACTAATATTAAAAACGCGAAAGTTTGTGGGTACGTAAGTGAGTATGTTTGTTGTTCTTTCACGCAAAAACTACTAAATGGATTTTGATGAAACTTCACAATTATATAACTTAAGCATCAGAAGAACACATAGGCTACAATTTATAAAGATTCAAACTTCGCCTCGCAGCGTTGCCCGTGGTTATTGTCGTATAGCGGGTAGCACCACGGAGTTTAGCTAGATATTTATATATTCTAAAAATTATTTGTATTATCTGCAGTTTGAAAGCATAAAATGACTGTATTGTGTATATTTGTAAGAAGCCTGTGCCCGCTTGCCATATATACATTTTATTCGGGAAAATTTCTTGCCATTCTAATAATGTCTCGTGGTTCAATAGTTTGAAATTCTCAAACTCAAGGTTACCATGTTTATACAGCTAATTTTAAGAGAAATAATGAACAATGAGATAAACTTTTCTGATATACTTCTGTCTAAACACTAATATATTACTATTTTTGTAATCTATACTAATATAATAAAGCTGAAGAGTTTGTATGTTTGTTTGAACGCGCTAATCTCAAGAACCGCTGGTCCGATTTGAAAAATTCTTTCAATGTTGGATAGTCCATTTATCGAGGAAGGCTATGGGCTATATATCATCACGCTGCTACTAATAGGAGCGGAGCATCAATGAAGAATGTTTTAAAAAACGGGGGAAAATTTCCACGCTTCGGGCAATATAAGACGCAAACGAGATTGCGTGGGTCAGCTAGTAATTTTATAAAGCGTAAAAATTTTAAAACACAATTTCACACTTACAAAATAGTCAGCAACATAGAATCGCCAGACGCCTACAAAACGGTACTCAAAGAGAACAATAGCACTTAATTAATTTTCTTTTAGGATAACATAAAGGAAGATGGAAAAGAATAGGATCGCGGTCTGAACACAGACATTTAGAGAAAAGCGGATTTAAACCGCTGCAAGTATATTAATACGTTAGAACAAACAAAATGAAACCTTATTTATTATGAATGAGAGTCTTTTTAAGATGCATATATGTAGCAAGCACTATTACACGATGAATGAATGTTAGGAATGTGGAGAGGAATATGTCGGGAGTAATTATGGGTCGGCCAAAGTAGGTAGCGCATATTTTTGTCGTTGATGTTAAGTAATAGCGGAGTCTTAAAATAGTTCCTTGTCCACAACAGTTAGTTAAGTGACAATAACACGAATTGTTTACTTTATATGACGTCGTTTGAAATTCTTCAGTGTTTAGCATTAATTCTTCTTTAGACAAAAGTTCCACTAGAGATTCCTAGAGAAGGAATGGAAATGCCTAGTGGAACTTTTGACAATTATTTGAATAAAGTTTTCTTTTATTAATTCATTAGATATACCAATTTTTTTTATTCATCATATTGGAGGCTATAAGATGAATGGTTAGGTAATATTAGTTATAGACAATAGGTTGCAAAACACTACGGTGAGTACATCTAGTAATTTTTAAAATAAATTATTAAATTATGGAAAATAAATTAATGTGTGTGTGATTTTGTTAATGCTTCAATATTTGACATTCAAAAAAGTATAAACTTTCAACTGCTTCGGTGGCATAGTGGTAGCGTATGCGACTGCTAAGCTTGGGGTCTTGGGTTCGATTCCCGGGTCGGACCAAATGTTTGTATGATCTGCGAATATTTGTTTCGGAGTTTGGGGGTTTTCTATGTAAAATATGTATGTGTTTACAAAAAAATTATATATAAGTATTTCTATCAGTTGTCTAGTACCCATAACACAAGCTATGCTTAGCTTGGGACTAGATGGCGTTGTGTGTAAGATGTCCGAAATATTTATTTATTTATTTATTGTTGTACTAATGTTTAGCTCCGATGATCTTATTTATATGGTCAATGTTATCTACTTAACAGCTGCTTGTGTATCGTTGTGGTTTAAGTATTTTCATAACACGAAGGAACTCAGGAATAAATAACTTAATCATTAATTTTACTTCTATGTTAGTAGACTTTGCTTATATGTTGTAATGTCATAAGCAGAAAGAAAAGAAAATCATAAACAAAACTCCACAGTTCTCAAGTTTATCTTCATTATGAAAGAATATTAGAACACAGATTCTGAACTTGTTAACCTTTAATTAAAACTTCTTAAATCCACTTCTCGGTAATAACTTAGAGTGAACTTTGTATCGTGTAGAAAAACAAATCAAAGTTTTAAATCTCGCAAGCTATTTTCAGTATGTAACAAATGTTGCAAGTTACTGGAAGACGGCGACACCATTTCATTTCAAGTGCTGCCGAGTTTATGCTCTGTTTGAATGTGTACTTGTAAGTATGACCTACTTACTTCAGTTATGTGTATTAAACCGTACCGTATGCATTTATTATCAACAGTAATTTGTGTGCAGTATCAAAAGTCAATGTGTGGTTCTTCATTTTGTAGTGGCTGGTAGGCAAGCCTGTTTCCTATTCAAGTCCTATGATATTCTTTAGGTACTTAACCTTGCTCAGCCAATACGGTTTTTTACTACAGCTTATTTTATCTTATGCCTTTATTCCGTCTTATAATAATCACATTATTAAAGAGGATTGGCGTTAGGCAATAGCCTGGCTATAAAAGAAACCAGAGAAAAGACTAAAAATTCTAGCCAAGATGCTAATGTCAATGCAAGTGTTTCGAGTAGATTTTCTTTCTTCAATGGCTAACGCTACTATTCTGTTTTTTCAAGTATGGCCCTGTCAATGTGACTCTACTCTGCCAGACTAAAATCCTAATCCATGAGTGTTGGTCATCATACTCATTGCGAATGCAGATAGTACTACAATGCAGCGTGATGACCCAAACCATAGCAAGATTTGTATCTCATCAAGTTTCTTTGTGAAGAAGCTGGTTGACAAAACTGATACTTAACTTATGAATAAGTACAACAACTAATTAATATATAGTAACATTATTTTCAAGAGTTAGTCTAGAATTTAGGTGGAAAATTAACAAGGTTATTCGTAAGTTCGTAAGTTATGATGCTGTGGCAAGGCAAATGAGGTGCAAACATGTCTGGGGATGCAAAATACGAGTACAATGTCGTTTTATGTCGCCACTGCTGCGACATAAAATTAAGATTGGTGATGTAGGTTACAATCTGAAACTATAAAGTTTGGTTCGCTTAAAATAATTTTTGAAAGTACTTTTTATATAACAAAGATATGTTGTCTGTCCTTACTTATAGTTTTGAATAAACGAGCAATTCTTATGAGTATCTGAATCTAATCTGAATCTCGAAAACGGCTCCAACGATTTTCGTGAAATTTAGTGATTTTAGGTGTTATTTGTTTATTTTAAAACAAATAACACGGGCAGGTAAAGGTTTTATATAACTGGGGTCTACAAATTTCTTCACGACTCCTTACTATTTACTTTTGTATTACTTGTTATAAAAATGAAAAAATTATATGAAAAGTTTAAAAGTTTGACTTTCACTATCATTGAAAGGTAAACTTGTTCAAAATAGCGTTATTTATTACATCAGTTAAAAGTGTATTTTTTATAATAAATAATATTTAAAAAATATATCAAGGTTTTTATTTTGAATCTAGATAATATTTACCTCTCAGTGACGTAGTCCTTGAGAATATATTTTTTACTCAAGTTTCCTGATAAACTTATGCTGGAAATATCTCAAAGCATTTCCACTTAATTGAGAAACATCTTGTATATCTGTGTATAAAGACTACAGGGGTCTCGTACTAATCCTGTAATCTGTTTTTGCAGAAACTCTGAACTTCGCCGACAGAAGGTTGAAACGAACAAAGTCCTCATTAGCTTTACCATTAATATGAGTACTGTTTTCTTTCTGGTTTGTTTCTTTGTAGAATAAGGAAAATCTTTTAGTTCTTTACTTTTGTTTTGTTACTCGAACAAGAAAACTGTTTGTTATTACACTTATAAAATTTGTGCTGCAACTACCCTGTAGGCTGAGAGCTTTATTGCGGGCAAAATAAAATGTTTAGGTCCCAAAAATTGATAAATAAAAGTTGAAAATAAAATTTGTATCTCTACAGGACCTAGTTCGTTTCGTGAGAAACAGTTCCTTAATATAAACAAAACTTGATATAAGTCGTTTAGACGTCAACGTTGGTTGCTTTGATAGCTATTTTATCACAAAAAAACCGATCCGATCCAAACCCAGAGCAAAAAACTATTATTTGGATATTTCTTATAAAGGAAAAGGAAGGAAAAAACGAGGTCGGAAATTTCGTTACTCAGATTTCTTTTAAATAAAATGGCCGCTACTTTCGTGAATACTAAAACATTCTATGGAAAATTCATGACGTCGCACACATCGCATTTCACTTTTACACTTCAGGAGATAATGTGATTTTAATAATGCATGCTAGACATAAGCGTAGGGTAACCGCAAGGGGATAGTAACTTTTACTATTGTACCTGAACTTTCATTGTACTTTTATGGTGGCTAGTAAAACCGAGATCCGACATTTTCAATGAGTGTAATGATTTTCATGTAGTTTTCGAAGGTAGCTGTAATATAAATTAGAACAGAATAGATGCTTTGTTCCATTATAATTTATTCTAAAATAGAAAGTTCATCGTCGCTCCTAAGATAAGTTTGAAATAATTATGTAGCATATATAAATATTTCGGAAACTGATTCGGGATGCAGAATTCGGTAAAGTGAAGTGTTGACTGTGGAATATTTTTAAATGTTGTATGAAAGTAATATCTACATAATTAATCATGATACTTTGCTAAAAAGGCTACGTAGATTTCCATGTTAAATAAACTTAGTATATATGAGCAAAAAACTAAGGCTCTTGGTTATTTGCTCATATATACTAAGATACATACATACTACTATAGAATTGTATTAAAGAGTTTTTTAGATAGAGAATATTAAAAGACGCTTCATATGATCATGTATATGTCTTTGTACCTTAAGAAGCAAACGTGAGTACTTTCATTTATATCAAACAAAGGACAAGAGTAACAAAACGATTAGAGTACCGCACACCCATAATCTGCGAGTTCGTGTGTAGGGTATTATTCTGCGTTGTAACATAACCCTCGAATTTAGGCGGATCAGAGGTTCGGGAAATCCTTTTGTTCTACTTGGATAAGGGGCGCTAATTGTCTAGTATGTACATCTATTGAAAATGAGATAGCGTTGAATGTTTCAAACTGATTTGTTTTACTTCGATAGATTATAATCTAACTAAAATAAAACATTAAATTATAAGCATTATGTTACAGTTTATAATCTTTAGTCAGTTTACAATCTCGCGAGATTAATTAAAATCTAAGGGTTTTGACCTTCTCACGGTAACATATACATACTTATGTGAGGAATCTGTGTTATGACGGTTCCGGAATACCATATTTCAACACCCCTATTCATCTCATGGGTATCGTAAGAAGCGACTAAAGGTACATATTGCGCAGGACAACATCACTGCAAAAAGAAGAGAAACTTGAAAAAAAAAATACTAACCTGTCTGATTTTATACCAAAAACCTCCTTTCAAAAGAGAGACAGGTTCGTGTCCAGTAGTGGACTATTAAAAGCTGTTGATGATGGGAAATTCTATATACTTATTTTACAGGCATCATCATCATCATCTCAATCTAAGGACGTCCAATACTGATGACTTAGACCTCCAGACTCTAAACAATAATCAGTCCTGTGCTGCCATCAGTTCGAAATATTTAACTTAGAATTTTCCAACTCTTCTTTTTTAAGCAACGCTTACGTATTTATTGCATAAAAATATTGTACCAACTTATTTCGAAATGACAGATTAGTCAAATTGTTTTTATACGTAATAGATTTAGAAAGTGTTTTTTTATTTATTATCTTTAATGTACCTACACAAAATGTAAGTAAGTATAGTAAGTAAGCCTCAGTGGCGCAGTGGTAGCGTATACTGCTCTATTTGAATTCTCGGGTTTGATTCCCGGGTCGGACCGGAATCGGAATGTTTGTATGACCTGCAAATATTTGTTTCGGAGTTCGAGTGATTTCTATGTATAATTATATCAGTTGTCTAGTACCCATAAAACAAGCTCTGCTTAGCTTGGGACTAGATGGAGTTGTGTATCAGATGTCCAAAATATTTGTTTATAGTACTTAAAAAAGTTACTATATAGAATAGCGCTAGAAGTTTAATAAGTACAAAATTTTCATCATGTTTTACGAGGCACACAAAAACTCAACCTTAATTTAATTTCGTATATGATTGAAAAATTTGTAGCAAAACTTAGAGGATTTACCTAATTTAGTAATATTAAAAATTCTATAACCTCTTTAATGGCCAACTGAAATACTTCTGTTCATTGTTCTTTTATTAATATATTTTTTTAAATTCGTTTTTGAAAATATTCTTGGTTAGTCTTGTGATTTTCTTTATTCGTTCTTTTGTATAAAACTTTTCTCTTCAGCTCATTTAGATTTCAAATTGTTGAACTCTTGTAAGCTTTTGTTGTAGATTCGTTCGATGGTTTTCGTTCGGTAATGAGAAGTTGGTTTTTATACAGCTATATATAGATCTATGTGATGGAACTCAGGGGAGAACTGCTTTAGATAAAAATGGGTTGGCACGGCCCGTAACGATACCACGACCTCACAGTAAATCGTTAAACAATTCTTTCTTTATATCGTTGAGTGAGATTACTAGAGCCTAAATGATCATAGTGAAATATTTTTAATGAAGCTCCGAATCGCCCGCGTGTATATCGGTTATCGCAGCAAAGAGTAGCCTATGTCCTCTCTCAAGAAGTAAGGTATATCCATGCCAAATTTCATAGAAATCGGTGCAGCGGCTTAGCCATGAACGTGTAACAGACAGACATACATAGTTACTTTACATTTTAGAATAATTGCACCAAGCCATGGGATGAAACCAGTCAGGATTAAAGACAATAAAAATAGTGGAATACAAGTGAGTTTAATCGTTCCATCAAGTGCAATCGAAAGTAAAATTTACAGTTACTTTTCAAATTATAATTGAACTATATGGATCATTTCATAATTTCATATTTACGCCTTAATCCTTAAACTGATTAATAAAATCAACAATAGAAAGCTACATTGCTATCAGTAACATACATTTAACAGGAAACTTTTAATCAGGATATCAACATACACGTGAGCAGAGTCACAAGTTTAAGTTAGTATTCTAAAATAAACGAAATGACAACATACTGAATATCGTAATCACATTTCACAAAATACCAAATAGTTTTGTTGAACTAACTGCGTACTCCTTCCTAAAAGGCAGGCAACGCACTTGTAACGCCTCCGGTGTTGCAGGTGTCCATGGGCGGCGGTAATCGCTTACCACCAGGCGATACGTCTGCTCGTTTGCCCCCTATATAATAAATAAAAAAAAAAAAAAAAAAACAATTACAACACATATGAACTTTTCAATAATAACTTATTAAATGACGGTTAAATACTATACATCATACAGAATAATTCCGGCTATCACGGGACGAAATAAAAACCAAGTGTGTTTAACAAAAGGTCGCAAAACTAATATCAGTGTACATAATACCTACACTTTTCACCCTCCTATGCACATGTTCTTATATTGAACACAAATTGCACGCCCACCTGTCGCGGGTTAATTGGATTCTTTATGCGAAAATACTTGTCCCTTCAGACCCACATTGGCCAATTAAGCATGACCTTTATAATATCCTAAATATCCTTATTTATCATCACAGGCAAAGATGGTCGTGGTTCAGGTTCTACTGGAATGTGACCCTTCCGCTTGCCTTGATTAACGTTTCCTTGCTTTTGTGTGTAACGTACCCGTTAATACGAATTAGTACGATTTTCTATTTGGTCTGTATAGTGTGGTGCAGCCATACGCGAATTTATCCAAACCTTATAAATTTTATATATTTTCGGGTTTATTTGAATGCAAATAAAAGGGTCCTTTGGTCGTGGAGGCAGGTATTCTCGTGAGCATTGTACCCTTCCTAGAGAATTTTATTAAAGTATTTGTAATTGAACTAATTTTAATAACATTTGGGAGTCTTATTTCAAATAATTATATGTAAAAATAAATAATGTAATAAAGGAAGGAAAAAATATGCCCACTACCATAAAGGGAAAATATTCTGATCAGTAAAGATGATTTTGCCTGAATAGGTCTACAAGCTTTATATTCAGATCTATAAAATATAATGAATTAAATTAAAATACTAGGAAATAATAATTAAAAAAACAATAACAATATTTACAGACAAGCGTCAAAAAACACCTCTGCATCATCGCCTATTGGTAGCGTTCCCAAATGACTGACAGCTTTGCCACGTTGAATGGTAATCCCATTTCCCTGTGCTAGAAAAAGGCCGGCTTTCTGGTTACGAGAAGCGTCATTCAGTTGCTTAGCTAGTTGAATTTGAATTAAACATAACGCGAGCACTCGGACCTCATGAACCTAGACGTTCTTGAGCCCAAATGGTTCAAAAATATAACTACCTAATATATTTTGGTACTGACGCCGTTTGAGGCTTACCGCAGAAGTACTCGTAGTAGCATCGCTGGCATAATCACTGCTTTTGTACTTAGAAGATTAGATGCCGCGAGGTTGTCGACAGAAGTTGCGTCCCACATCAAAGGTTTACCCATCTTCCATGGCAGTAACAACATACCATCTGGTATTTTGCCATCGTACCATACCAGACTATTTGGTTCATGTACAGCTGAAACGCCGGCGGTAACAATGTCGTTAATATTCACATGTCGAGATATACGGTCAGCGCTTCTGTTACAAGAAAGGCCATGATGTCCGATGCTGTCAACAGCTTCTCAACAGTGACAAAAATGCGGCGAAACACAAAGCGCTCCTAAACGGAGGTAAGTAGCAGAGCTAAATATAGTATCGTTCAACAAGGTGCCTATGTTGGCCGATGGAAGTGACTGAATCCATAAACCTGATTCGCACTCTCCAACAGCTAACAAACAAGTCCACGTCTTTTGCTTCAAAAACATAACAGCGAGTTCCATTGTCGCTAAGAAAATGGTTTAGCAGGTAATACAGTACTGGGTATCTTCTAAAACTGTATCTACTTGCCCTCCTAAAGTACCGTCGTCAAGGTACCAAATGTTAAATTTAGATATAGCATATTTAATATAGTAATCGGTAGAAAAAAATCCATTGTGCTATGTGGGATCAGTTACTAAATAATTTTGTGTATATTCGTTAAATAAAATAAATAACAAATAAATAAAGTCAAATAACAAGTAACGAATTATTTAAAAAAAACCGGCTGCTTCATTATTTGCCTTCTGTATTAAATTCATTGAAGAACTGAAAAGATAGATAGAACTGTAAAGAAAAGTTTAATTTAATTTTTCTTTGTTTTTTTTTTTGTAATTTTGATGTACCCAGTTACGAATCTATTACATACAAATATGACAAGCTGTTTAGGCTCTAGAGCGTGCCAAAGAAATATACATACATACATAAACTCGAAAAATATAACCCTCATTCATTCGCAGTCGGTTAATAACAGTTGAAATTTCCCTTTTAATGATATACATGAATTGAAAAGAATACTATTTAACTGTTACCGAGAAACATATTACTTTAAATAAAAGAGTCTTCTAAATTTTAAACAAAAGGATTCATAATCCCAATTCAACGCAAATTTTTGATAAATTTCGGTATCCTAATTTCGGGCAACCGGCGGCGCGGTGAATCTATAATAATAGAGGAAAACAAATAATATCATAAACTCAAGGTCCTTCTTTATATTCTTTGATAGACGAATTTCGTATTGGACCTATTTGAATTCCAGCCACGAATTTGCCAATGACATTTCTTTAATACTTCGACTGAGTGTTTTCTCGACCCATTTATTATTTTGTTTGTCTTTGGCTACCGTTTTTGGCTTCGAGTCTGCACAGGTTTGAAAAGTAATTTCCATTGGCCTCCTAATATTTTTGTTTTTGAAAACTTCCTGCGAACATTTTCCTGTTTTTTCTACGTGTTAAACTGGTATTTTCACTTAGGAAATGAAAATAGTTTTTTGAGGTTTAAAAGAACTACAGCTGTATCTGTACTTGTATAAACTGAGTGTTTGTTTTATCTTCATCGTGATTAATAATTAATGCTACTTTAAAACACAAAGGTTTGTATGACCTTTTCCACCTGTCTAGAGTTCACTCTTTTTCAATTACTTTGGATTAGTTTCGAAATTGTAACCTGCAAAAGTTACTAACTTATTTTGCTGACATACAGGCGAATAGGCAAAGTACACTTAAGTACATATATATGTAAATGCAAAACACAGATTGCTAATGGACATGTACTCTCTTGCTTTTATTTGTAATCGAATCCATTTTACGATGGCCCGGCGTCGAATACATTATTCGGACCTATTCACTGGTAGGATTAAGTTTGCCAACAGTTATGAAATTATATTTCCATTTCAAAATTGAACACTGTCTCAATAAATTTCCATTACCTTTGATGACAATATCAACTTTTATTGTACTTAATACGGAGTCTATGTGGTGACAGATTTGGAATACGGAGTGTCATCAATCACTTTTAGTCATCCCATTGAAGTCGTAAGAATCAACTTAAGGAACAAACTACGCACAATAACAGCACTCTGTGATTAGAAATAATCAGTGTACCCGGTTGTTATCATAGAATAAACAGTCGACTTAAAAACATCCAATGGCAAGATGCGTAGCTACAAACGTCGTCTTGCCAGTCGCCAACCCGCACTCGGCTAGCGTGGGGACGTATGGCCTTAAACCTCTCCTGAGAGGAGACGCGAGCTCAGCAGTGGGACGTTATGGGTTATTGATGATGACGATGATGTCAATAATAGCACTAAAGAGGTATAAAATTTGAAACAAACACTACATCAACCGGTTTGGCTACAATATATTAGCACGAATATATTTTCTAAGACCTACGTCTGGCATGACATGACATAATGATAATGATGATTGACAGAATACATTCTTGTCAGGTAGCGGTATTATTCTCTGTAGGAAAATGCCAAAGCTTTTGAATAGATAAAATACATTTTAATAAATTAGAAAGCATTTTGGTAAATCAGACTTTTAGCTCTTCCAGAGGAATGATTCATCCATATTTGTACCGATTTATTTTACTACATGTAGTTAATTAAATAACTGACTATTTAACGTTTTCGAGTAGCAATCGAGAAATCCAGAAATATTTAAGATTTTTTTTACATGTTTTTAAGATACATTAATGGTGCTATAAGAGATGATAATATTATTATTAATCAACCATGTTTTAAATATTTTGAGAGGTTAGAGCCAAGAGCGGAACTTTTAATTCTTAATTTTCAAAGTACATTTAACTGCTACGAGTGTTTTGCTGCCTTGCTCGTTACGACCAGTATTTGCAGCCATGAAAACAAGAACTGGTTTATTATGACGTTGATACTAAATGCAGATAGGCACGTAAATAAAATAAGACCAGTATCATCTGATTCTTACTGGTGTAATATTTATTTCTTGGTCTCTCGAATGCATCTCAGTTAGCTTTTTATGGATCTCAGGTTAAATAATGGTTTTGTCAATCTGTCAACGTCAATTCGAAATTAACGTCATTAATGTTACGTTTTGAAAGTGTCTGAAAAGGTAGGCCTTTTCTTTCTATAAATATTTTATTTCCAGTAGGCTTGAAATAAAAGATAATTGATTTTGAAACATATACACAAACATTGATGGTGATGAGACGAATCGTATGGAGAGCAAAATAAAAAATATTATAATAAATTGAGTAAATTCCTAATTCAACAATTGATTTAGTCAAAATCAATTATAATAAAAAGTTACCTGTATATTGCAGACTGTATTCCATTCATCCCTGTGGCTAAATTTTATGCTTATAGCCTCAGCCATTCTAACGTGTTTGGATAAAACAATTATTTATTTATCTTGACTTTCTTTCAAGTTTCAAGTAATAATTGGAAATACGGTTTCATTCAAAGCGTATTTAAGAGTGCCAGGTTTTGCAAACGACCCATAGGGACGAGGTAGGCTATCTCACCCTTTTATAAAAGACCCCTGTTGAGTGTGAAACAAGGTCGGGGAATATGGAAAACACATGTGAATAAAACCATATGTCTTATTATACACAAAGGTGCGCATATTTGGATGGGGAGAACAAACACGCTAATATGTCTTTACTGATTTTATCCAGAATTTTGTCGTAAATAAGTATTCAAAATAAGTGTTTAATGTATGGGTGACACCTCCAACATTGTTATGAACGTTGTGACTATAGTAGTTGCTACTTTAAACCTCGGCAAAGTTGTAAAAAATACACTATTAATTTTATCAGAAAGGCTCTGAAAGATGAAGCAGAGTTTGTACAGGTTAAAAGCTATTATGTATATGTATATGTATATGTATATGTATATGTATATGTATATGTATATGTATATGTATATGTATATGTATATGTATATGTATATGTATATATATATATATATATATATATATATATATTTTTTTTTTAAAGACTACTCCCGCACTTGGAATGGTTCCTGTGTCGCAGGGGACTATACCAACATACATGAAACGTACACAAAGAACACCCAGACTCAGAACAACAATTTGTGGATCACACAAAATGTTTTTCCATGTGGGATTTCAACCCACAACACTTGGCGAAGTAGGGAACGGCGTGGCGACCGCTTAACCTTAACTAGGCTTAACTAAGCCAAACGGGCAGTCAAATATATATCGAACACAGTTTTTTATGAGTAAAATTAGCGTTTATATAAATACGTTGCATAAAGTATGAAATAGAAGTTCCTTCTTATTAAATTAATGTAATCAATCTTTTTTGTTGAAAGAAACAGAACAAATGTTGTTTTATAAAATATCAGTTTTCTTATCTGTCATAAAAATTATTATTCTCTCATAAAACAAAAAGGTACATAGTAAAATTCAAAGAACAATATATAAGATCTAAAGTAAGAAGAAGAAATATATTAAAAACAACAGAATATTTTTAAAAGGACGAACCTCTTAGAACATAAATGCTACAAATACCGTGGATTAAAATCTAAGTGGTTGAATATTGAACTAACTAAACGTAGACATCCCATAAATATTATACAGAAACACGGAGCTTTTCTCGTATAAGAATATTCTCGGATTTTTTAAATAATAGTACAAAAAGGAGACAGAGATAATCCTAATGGCGTCAGACATTTTCATATTTCCATGCCGTTTTTCCCCGGTGAACTAATTTACCTACATCTTTTTGATGGGAGCGGCGACATCTAACTCTCGCACCGTTTCAAATGGGAAAGTTAATTTGTTTAGCCGAGTGCATTACTCGAGCCATTTTGAAGTACCTTGACTTCATCAGGTTCTATTTCAATACCTGCCTTTTGATGATATTAAGCTGGTCCAAAGGCCTCGTAAATTTATACATTCGATATCCGATCGGCATATAAAATAAATACTTATTTGAAATAGTCATTGTGTTTTCCTCTTTTGTATCCAATATTTATTAAGGTTTCATGCCCTAATAAATCTAGTGGTTTATTGTCTTGATGAATACGAACTCGTTAGTTAGAATGTTTACTTTAGCGAATGGTTTAAGTAAGGAGAAGTTTAGAAGTTTGTCTACGAGTACTAGGTAAATGAAAAGCATAATATAATATATCTTTAATAAACTTACTACCTTCTGGTAACGTGTTAAATTCAAACGTGTCGCGTAATTACATAAGCTAAATATAGGGTTCTCACAAGTTCATCTATATTATTTAGTTCGGTAATAACTGAACCCAGTAATTTATCACGTAATTTGTATATTGAACCAATACGTATAATTATCTTATCTTATAATCAGCTTATGTTCAATGGAATTAAATATAACTGAGTCATATTAAAACAGTTTTAGAAATCAATTAAATTTGTTGTTTATAAATACATTCAATGAGAGAGCCTACAAAACAAATCAATAAAGACACGTTGTCATATTTGATATTTTCTTAAAATATTTTAATACTGTTTATAAAAAGGTGTTATTATAACAACATAATTAGTTGAAGGTAAATAACGAATTATTTTTAATATACGAGCTCAACGTGATTCACCACTATTAAAGCATGCTATAGACTCAAATTGTAGTAACTTATTTAATTAAATTTCTCTCTTTTACTCCAAACACCTGAACCCACTATATAATCGGAGTTAATAAAACCTCAACGATTGTCCACACTTTCAAAAGAAGTCATAACAAGTTCCACCGCATTAGGATAAAAAGTTAATCTTGGGGCTGAAACGATTAAGGCCGCTCGGTCGGGTATGAGATTGAAAAATGGCGTCCCGTAACGTTCCTCTCTCGTGATCATTTGCATATTTCGACGACGTTCGTTTATTTTCACTGATTGTCTTCAATATATCGCATTGTTTCATCGGTTTTCTATTGGAATGTGATTTTCAGGGCGTATAATCTTTCGTTCTTTGAATTCTTGATTGAACAAGTTCTGCAGGCTTGTATTATTTTATTGTGATACTTTTTATATTTCATTCCTAATGTAAATGAAGGCATTGTGTGATTTATAGGTGTTATTGTTGTGGAATCATTATAGTATATTATTTATGAGTATGTACACATTAAGCTACTCTTCTTTTTCCAAAATTTACAATTGTATTGTTTTTTACGTAATAGAGGGCAAACGAGCAGACGTATCGCCTGATGGTGAGCGATTTCCGCCGTCCTTGGACAACACCAGAGGTATCACGGGAACGTTGCCGGCCTTTGGAGGATGGGGAGAGGGTTAGGGGAGGGGTTGTGGTATGGGCCTCCGTTATCGTCACTCACTCGGTGAAACACAGCGCAAGCGCTAATTCACACCGGTTTTCTGTGAGGCCGTGGTATCACTCCGGTCGAGCGGGCCCATGCATGCATGCGTGGCTCTCCCACGGTAAAACGGTCCAACACGTAAATTAACACTGTAAATTACTTTAAAATTTTTCTTTTTATATTTTATTTTTTAGTAATATTAAAATAATTATATTCACGTATTACAAAAACACATAAATACCAAAATTTTAAAAAAGTGAGCACTTATGTGCTTGTAGCAACATCCAGTGTAAAGAGAACGTGCAAAAGCTGCAAGCTAAGCTCTTACGATTACGGTTAGGAGCCATGCTTAACTGCGAGAGTACCATAATTTACGCATTTGTAACTTCTGACTGGCAAGTGTCCTTGAGCGTCAGTAGTAACTTCCAGTCCCCGATACCGTAAATAAACCCCGGAACATCACATGGTTCCAAAACGTTGTCCAATCAACGGACACATTACGTAAAAAGTGTGTACAGTAAACAGCGGACGGACGACCATTAATTATTCAATTGTTTAACCCGGATTATTTGGTATAACAGAACAAATCAATTATTCACGCCCAACCTGCATCTATTTACCGAATTTCAAATGAAAGGTACCATTTTTATGTTTACTTTTAAAAATGCTAAATAAACCATTCATTGTATTTGAATGGTTTTTTATTACGAAGGGGGATTTTACATGTGAATATCCTTTGTGTGATGTACTTTTTCTTATTTAGATACATCATCGTCAATAGCTTGTAATAGTTCTTTGCTAAGCATAGACGTCTGGCCGTTATGTCAATTTTCCTTCTCTTTGTAGTGATGTATTATGTCGATATTTGAGTACAATTAGTGCCAAACTTTTACTTTTAGTTTACACGAACTATGGTTATATGATTATAAGTGTCAACTTTTATTAGTGTCATTACCAGAAAAACATAAAACGATGGGAAAAAACACATCCTTCATATTTTACCAACAGTAAAGTAATCAATTGTACCAGACGTTTGGAGAACGCAAAAGAAAATGTCAATAAACGACAACAAAATTTATCTTTTCCTTTAGGAAATTGAAATTTCGACCTCCGGCCGTCAAGTGGGGTCTGAATGTACTCATTGAGTGTTAGAATTAAGCCTTTTGTATTGAATATTCTTCGAGATTTAGAAGTTTTCTCTTTACGGATTTATTTTTTGAGAAATTGACTTATTGTGACTAGTTTAAAAAATATTTTAGTACGAACTTTTTAAGTGTTACGACTAAATGGTTTATTAGGTTTATATTATAGTAGGTTTTTCATTTACTTCCTCATTTACTCAATTGTCATTAAAAAGCATTTTAACACAAAATGATGTGGTAAAAGGCCGTTAGGTGAAAGTAACAGTAAACATTAACATCATGTAGACAACCTTAAAGTTTGCTATCGTAAAGGGTTAAAGTATAAAATCGGATCCGGCCGCGTATATGTACAACCCGTGGGAAAAATCTGCGCACCCGACTGGAATGCACTTCACCTCTCGCTTCCCCACGCATCGCCTCACCTTCACTTATATAGTACCGTTGCCAACGCAAGCGCCGACGCACGTTTTTTATTCTTGCTTTCGTAATCTCATTCTTGCTTATTGTTTCTCTGTTCAGTGACATATTAATAAACTACTTATTTAGTAAACTACTAGCCAGGTTCGCAGATATTTCCGACGGGTTGTATGTCAGTTATCGTGGTAACAAGTAGCCCATGTCATTCCTTAAAAACCAAAATATACCCGTGCCAAGTTTAATTGAAACCGGTACAGCGGTTTAGCTACGAGTATGAAGACATGACAGACTCATAGTTTTTCGAATTTATAATATTATTAGGTATGGATTATAAAAATATAGTATAACCACGCTTCGATTCTGAATGACTCGGCTCGACCGGAGTGATACCACGGCCTCACAGAAAAAAGATGTGAAACAGCGCTTGCGGTGTGTTTCACCCAATGACTGAAAATACCGGAGGCCCAAATCTGAGACCTCTTAATCGGCAGTCGCATACGTCAACCGCAGGACCAACGAGGCAGTTCAGTAAAAGTACACCGGTATGGAATCGTTCGAAACCACTGGATGTCCCAATAGGGTCTAATAGAAAAGGAGTTATTGTTCGAGGACTCAAAAACAAAAGAAGTGTAGGATCAATGTCAATAAATGAAATTAATTCGTACCGATATTATTCGCTCATTAAAAACGGAAATGAAATTGTACTTAATTTGTAGTTGATACAAATGTGGTGTTGTTAAGTTAATTATATATTAACAATGGAAGTTAATTAAACATTCACGAAAGTTCTAAAGGTTTAACTATTTAAATACTTGGTTTTTTGCTGATTGAATTTCGAACGTTATTCATTTAATTTTGCTTGTTTTTTAATTATTGGTCAATATAACTTGAGCTATCGAACTGTAGTGTACGTAAAATGCATGATTCACAAAAACATGTGTACAAATTACATGTGTAGTTGATGTCTACGTTTGCTGATTTGTGGATGGACCCAAACGGTTATTGGTTCTGTGGCTAAAATAGTAAATCCACTGATATTACAACTTGCATATTGTTTAAAAATTCTGTTCTACACTGTGTTTCATTGGCCAATAGAAAATCTGGTTCAAAGGTAAGGAAATTGACCGGTCCTGGGACACATAATGCCCAGATGTGGGAGTGCCACCAAGTAGTTAATTGCTTCAATTAATTTAAAAAAAAATAGAAAAAAATGGTTCTGACAATTTTTTTTTCTGTTCAGGATTTTCGGACATCAAACAAATACATACAGAAAACAAACTCCGGAACAATATTTGCAGATCATACAAACATTTGGCCCGACTCGGGACTAGCGTACCTACGCTACCACTGCTTCAGAGAGGCAGTCACATAAATCAATGTTGAATATCTGAACATGCTAAATAAATTATAGTTATAATGAAGAGAGTAATTCTTAAAATAACTACTGCAGTAAAGTGTAAAACGTGGGTTTGAATGTATTTTTAACAAACAAAATTAAAAAAAAAAACTCCTAATCCTGAAATAGATTTTGATGAAATTTGATTTTCAAGCAAGTATTGACTTAAGGTACATAATGTGCTATGTGGTAATTCTAGGCGGTAATTGGCCCAACTCCCATACAAGAATGGTCTATGTCCTTTCTCCTCGAATTTGTATCTTTTTATTACAATCTGTGTTACTGTTTTATTCCTGTTTTACATAATCTTACTGCTAAGAATACAAAATTTGGCTACACCCTTCAGTCCAAAAATGTATAAGAGCATATTTTTTATTAAAGTTGAATTAGTAAAATTTCATTTTTGTCATAAAATTCTAAGGGAGCAGCAAACAGTATATTTAATATGCCCTCCTATGACCTGTAATACAGCTATGCCCACCCTTTTATTTACATGCGTAAGTACACAAAAAAGTATATCCATGTAGTCAACAACGTGTGCCTTCGACCCGAGATACCTTAGCCTCTAACTAAATAACGTAAACAAAAGTTTGTACTTTCACAAACCCTCCCAGGAGCACAAAAACTTTACCAGCAAATACCTAACTCCACATAACATGGCCTATTCAAACAAGTGACAGAGTCTCCCTAAGGCTCTCTGATATTTGTGCTAAAGTTCCACTTCCCTCGAGCGCCCTCATCTAGTCTAGGTAATATTCATTTTGTTCTAATGGAAATATGAATTATTCCGAGATACTCCAGTTTATAATAGACTAGTTTGAGTTAGTTTAGTAGTCTCTCTGATAGTAACTGCCAATTGTTTTAATAGTGAATTGGATGTCGTTTGAATTTAAAAATCACTTCGTAGCATAGTACATTTAGTATTCACATTGGAATGTATTATTAGAATGTAAGTATATTGAATTGAGTGAATGCTTAAACTGTTGATTAGTGATTCTAATTGCTAAGTTAGATATCATCATCGTCAACAACCTTTAACATTTCTCTGCTGAACGTAGACGAACCTCACCTTGAAAAGATGGTTTTGGTCTAATATACCACGTTGGCTTGACTTCTTTTTGAATTCGATTAACAGAGCCAATCACTGTGTGATGCGCAGGATTATTTGTTTGGCGTGTGGGTGTTATTTATTAACGTATTTAATTACAAATTCATGTTCTTATGCACATCGGCGGATTTAATACCTTAGACATTCTTTACAAGCCAATATTTGGGGGGTTTAGAAATCTAGTAAGGTAAGTGCATCGACGTTTAGTTTTCCAAAACGAGATTTAAATGATATAAACTAAGAATTAATACATGTAAACATTTTCATATACATACATATATACACACATCTCTATGAACCCTGGTTTAATCTATAAGTCTATAAACTAGGGTCAGTCAGGCAATGTAATGTTTTTCAGAAGAAAGAAGGAAAGCAGGTAAATTGAGTTAAGATAAACGGATAGACCAAGGGCGCTGAGGCAAGGGGAACCTCAAGTATCGGATGTGGAATTGAAACTGAGACTAAAGGGGCATGAATAGAGTTGACACTGTGTTCTTCCTATTATTGGTGAAATAAAATTAAACATTTCACAACGCCATCCAGTTCCAATCTAAGCAGATCTTGTATTATTATTATGACTACCTTGTTGACGCAGCGATAGCGTTTGTGACTGCTGTGCTTGAGGTCCATAATATTGTTCTGTGCTGTTATAGCGATCGATGTACAAAAGTCATCTTGTCACATCATTCTTCACAAAATTCACTTTTTAATTCTACGGCTCATAATATTATTAGGTCAGATAGGTAGTAATGTAGTATATGTAACAAGACTCCAGAATTTATTACACACATTTAATTTATATTTTGCTCTTACGTATTAGGACCGTTTTACGTTTACGTTTTAGGGCTTCAGAGAAATTTCTCTTACTTAAAACAGTCTTACGACAAGGCAATACATTTAGTTAAAAAACCAAAAGTCACTGTAATGTAATTTTCCTTGGTCTTTTCTTTATTACTTAGTTTTATTTTTATCCTATTCTTTAGATTTGGTTAGATTTATGCATCCATTTTTATTATAATCTTTTAAGCTTACGACGACACAGGGAGTCTTAGAGTGGGGACCAGAGATATTTTTGGTTCAATAGTTATATTTACTAATAAATTATGTCTCTGATATGACTGCCTCGGTGGCGCGGTGGTTAGCGTATGCGACTGCTGTGTTTGAGGTATCAGGTTCGATTCCCGGGTCCGATCAAATGTTTGTATGATCTACAAATATTTGTTTCGAAGTTTGGGTGTATTCTATGTGTATATTTACAAAAAAAAGTATATTTGTATTTATATCCGTTGTTATATCTAGTACCCATAACACAAGCTCTATTTAATTTGAGACTAGATGGCGTTGTGTGTTAGAAGACCGAAATATTTATAAAAAATATACATTAATTTGTGAACAAACCTTTGTATGAATATAGATTTTTTTTTTTATTAGTGGGCAAACGAACATACGTGTCATCTGATGTTAAACGATTACCGCCGCCCATGGACACCCGCAACACCAGAGGCGTCACAACACAGGTGCGTTGCCGACCTTTGGGGGATGTGGGAGGGGGTTGGAGTATGGGCCTCCGGTATCCTCACTCACTCGGTGAAACACAGTGCAAGTACTACTTGACACTGGTTTTCTGTGAGGCCGTGGTATCACTCCGGTCGAGCCGGCCCATTCATGCTGAAGCGTGGCTCTCCCACGGATTATTTTTATTATATTTTTTTCATACATTTGTTTGTGTTATGGAAAAAATTCAAATAACAAACAAAACTTGCCTAACCACTACTACTAAAATGAATAATTCAAAGTGACTTTGAACTGTGTATACACATAAAAAGCTGCCCCAAGTTGCAAAAATACAAGAGAAAACAGCTTAAGAATTTCTGTATAAATTAAGTCCGTATTAAATTTGAACAAAAATTATAATATTAATTACTGTAGCACCTAAAAGCAAACGATAATTAATATCATTAACTGTGCAAACCTTGTTCCAAAAGGTCTATTTAATGCGAGCTCACTTCATTTATAGTTTGATTTTTAAATATTCATAAGTGTTACATCGTTGCACAGAAACTTATCAAGCTTCTTATATATCTATACTAATAATAAAGCTGAAGAGTTTGTTTGTTTGAACGCGCTAATCTCAGGAACCGCTGGTCCGATTTGAAAATTTCTTTCAGTGTTGGATAGTCCATTTATCGAGGAAGGCTATAGGCTATATATTATTAAGCTACTACAAATAGGAGCGGAGCAGCAATAATGAAGAATGTTTCAAAAACGGGGGAAAATGTTCACGCTACGGGCAATATAAGACGCAAACGAGGTTGCGTGGGTCAGCTAGTTATATTATAAAGGTAATGCCACCAATGGCTATGAGAAATTGCTCCATATCCAGAGTTGACCGACGTAAGAATTCGATCATTAGAAGTCTGTCAGATATAATATTACGTCCTGTTTGTTCAAGCACTGGCTAAAAACAGTAGCCCGATTTTTTTAAATCGTTTTTTTTTCTTTTATTTTTATATAGTATTTCTTTCTCTGTCTATTGATGTAATTTACCTATGAATCTTGTGTTTGAAATAAAGAATTATTGTTATTTTTATTATAATCACTGACCTATATCAAATTTTAAGTTGAAATACCTGTTAGGTTAATTAATATTTTTATTGTTATCATTGAAGTTTAAGATCTAATGGTATTGTGTTTGACGGTGACCCACGGAAGAAAATAGGACTAGTTTGTACAATGCAATGAAGGATATCCTCCGCACATCCTTATACTACGCTGCGAGCATAACTGTCTCGAGCGAAAATTTACTGCGCCAACAATCGACGCCCAGGGACTATTTAGAACATCGCATATAGTGGTTGAATGTAAACTTTGACACCAGACAAATGCATCACAGGCTTATAACAAACTCACAGAAAAGTAAATTAATTCTTATAAAAGCCGGAATAGAGTACAATTTTGTTAAAAATCAGGAGATAAATAAAAACCCAACTGATTGACTGATGAAAGATTGTATTTGTACTTAAGTTTAATAATATTTATTTCTAATATATTTATCTAATAGATAATACATATTTTGCGTTTATTTTATCAATATTTTAAGTTTGCTGATTACTTACTTACTTCTTGTTTTGAATTTACCTACTTGAATGGCCAAGTACTTAATAGGTTAATAGGTAACTACAAAGAAGCGTTGAGAATAAAATACTATTTTTACTAAAAAGTATTGGTAATTCTTGCTTAAAGGTATATTTACTAAAGTAGTTTGGGACGAAGGGTGGCATTTGAACAAAAATAAACAAAAATTAAACAGTTATATGTTCCGTCTGTACGGTGACTGTAAGAGCCGACTAAGGCAGCAAACTACGTAGAAAAACCTGGCCAGCTTGATATATTACGCCAAAACCTCCTTTGTAAGGTGCGGTCTATGTTCACCACAGGACTAATTAAGAATGTTGATGCTGATGTATTATTATGAAGTTTCCTGGTAGGTAGTAGAGCCACACTGGGTTCAGCATGCACGGGCCGGCTCCACCGGGGTGGTAATAGCCTCTCACAGAATCACAACGTGAAATGACAGCGTTCGTGCTGACGTGTTTCGTTGGTGAGTGCAATGCCGGAGGCCCAATGATGCACAAGTATCACTAGGCCGCCGTAGAGCGAGTCACTATGCATTTGCAATGAGTATGGTGACCACTGCTCTTAGTTTCTGCTAATACTTTCCATCAGGTAGAGTAGAATCATTTTTGCAGGCCCATCCATAAAACAATGTTATTTGTTAAGTTTTTATGAGAGAGATGAGATTTAAGAGATGTATTCAAAAGTATATACAAATCTGATTAGTTAATCAGTTTCCACAGTAAAACTAAGTACCGTGGTAGAGCCACACTTCAGCATGAATGGGCCGGCTCGACCGGAATGATACCACGGCCTCACAGAAAACCGGTGTGAAATAGTGCTTGCGCTGTGTTTCACCGAGTGAGTGAGGATACCGGAGGCCCATTTTTTTATTTTCTTTTACGTTTTGAAACCCCCTCAGGCCGTCACCTCGCCGAGGTTTGTGGCGAGCCGGTGTGTCGGAATCGAACTGACTAAAACCACACGGTGTGCCACTCTGCGCCAGAGAAGGGAGGGGTTCGGAAACTGCTGTTGGAGGATACCGGAGGCCCATACTCTGGTGATGCGGGTGTCGATGGGCGGCGGTAATCGCTTACCATCAGGTGATACGTCTGTTCGTATGCCCAAGATTAAAAAAAAGTACTTTAAATGTTTCATTAGATTTTTTAGACAATTTAAAACAAGTGAAAAAAAGAAGTGAGAAGTGAAAAATACGTTTATTAAAATTCAGCCATTACTAGAAAACTAAAGCTCTAAAGCATTAATTTTGATAAAGTTAGTATGTATTCCAAACATTTTAAAACCACGTACTCATGACATATACCCGAATTTATACGGAAACATAATGTTGTATAACGGTACATTAGGCATGGTGCAGATGCGCGGGAACTCGGCACCAAAGCTATTTTCCTGTGATAAGGGTACGTACATATGGCTAGGTCCGTTTTGGAAATTTATTACTGTGGATGGAGCAAATGCAAACAGAAAGGCCAGAAAAGAGTTATGAAAGGTACTTTGTTCTTTTAGTGCATTACCTGTATGTAGATCAGAATGCTTGAACAGTGTAGATTAGTATGGATATAAAATGCTGCTGTGACGTATGTTTTCAGTTCAAGTGGGTGAGCTATACTATGGCATAATTAAACTCTCGATTGGCGGCACTAGGTAGAACTTTTAAAGATACATTCTAGAATTAAATTCACTTGTACTTTTCCACAACCTCACTTGTACTACAACTGGGTTCAGATAATGCCATAGGGCGAAACAGGTCAGGATTTAAGTGGATTCAAATAGTGAAATAAATATAAGTGAGTTTAATTCTTGAATGCTATGACATATTTCAGTCGATCGAAGTGATATTGGAGAACAATTTTTTGCCACCAAAATTCGGCTTAGTCAGTCTTATAACCTGTCGATTAAATAATATTTTACATAATTTTATATAGTACTTATAGAACATAACAAATCCCACTGATACCAGAATAATAATATTTAACATATTGATATTGTTAAGGAAAGTTAATTTACAGAACGGTTTCCCTAAGTTTTTATTTTATATATTGACGAATGGAAACCAAATACAACTGTTAAGTTTCAGCGTTTTCTAATATTCACCAAGATTTTTTGTATATATTACTAATCGAATCTTTAATTTTTTGATAAATATCATATAGCCCATATCATACAGGGCATTGTAACGATTCATTTGATAGCTCTTTCATTAGTATTGACTTTCTACTTTAGGCGCTAGGGTGGAACAAACATGCATGGCCTGCCAAAATAATAAGCCTCTTATTACCCTCGTCCGGCAGCGAATAATACACCTTTAAACACATAACCTGGTGTCAACTATCAAGCGGTTTGTTCATTGTATTTAAAACATTAACTCTTGCATATAAATAACATAATCAGAATGTGTATACGAGTAAATATCAATTTATTCGCTGACATTCATATGAAAATACGTATATATGTACTTTTCCAAGCATATCCCAGAGGTATGTTCCACAAAACAGCTTTAATCCATGCAGTGAACTTGTTATAAGGAATTAATTTAAGTCAGAGTGTATGAAAATTTACTTTTCAAATCTCACGAATAATACCCAAATCCTTATGACGCAATAATCCATCAACCTTTGAACTGCGGTTTGATTAAATATGTATGAACGTATCATCGCCGGTTTCGTGTCTCTAGAGCCGGCGTCTTTTACTTTTAACGTTCTTTTTGTGTTCTCAATTTGAAAGTCTGTCAGTCATGTTGTCTTGTCACGTGACTACCATCAAAAAGAGATACCTGAAACCTTTTGACAGTTAGAATGTAAGTAAGAAAGGTATAGATATAATTTTGTTTTTTCCTTATCTGCTTGGTATATTTTTACCCTGACTACAACGAAACCAAAAAGAAGTAAATTTTGGCAGGCTATGTACGATTATATATTCCACCATAGCATCTAAACTTCAAAACGATGTAAATTAATGAAATGTTAATAGGTTCGTAGGAATTAGTACGGGTGAAATAACCTATAATTTTATTAAAAGTAAAAAAATACTGGTTAAATATGGTTCAGTTTACGAACTCCTTTATATATCGCGTGTTATAAGCTATTCCCAAAAGTAAATCCACATTGTATGTAGACAAAATTTTCATAGCTTGAGGTTTTAAATGCAATCAACTAGGGTTGCCAATACAAAAAGGCATTGTAGCCCGAGTGATGAGATATTTCCCTCAAACAATGGGTAGTGCACACTGATCGGATTGGGATCTAATACCGCCTTTGGCAAACTATAGGAGGACGGTACAACCCTATACTGCTCCCTCGACTGTTTTGCCTGGGATTGAAGTGGATTAAAGACTAGGAATATTGATTTTTAAGCAAACCCAAACATACTGCAAAATATTTTTTGTTTACTTTATAGCAAATGTGAAGTTATGTCTTAATGCATATTTAACCTTATCATAGAAATGTTTTAATGCAAAAGCTTTTGAGGATGTATGAATATTTAATACTTCTTACTTAATGTAAGATTAAACCTTATAGTTCCTTTTTTGGAATAAGGAGCTGACGGTAAGCGATTACCGCCGCCCATGAACACCGCCAACACCAGAGGCGTCACAAGTGCGTTGCCGGCCTTTGGGGTTGGGGTATGAGCCTCCGGTATTTTCACAAATCCACCGAGTGAGTGACCACTGCGTTTGTGCGCAGGCGCTGTTTCACATCGGTTTTCTGTGAGGCGTGGTATCACTCCTGTCAAGCCGGCCTATGTATGCCGAAGCGTGGCTCTCCCACGGTAATAGTAATTCAGCTTCTGATTATTAGAATACACATGGGCTAATATTTACCGCGGTAAACGACATACACGTGTCACCAAGGGCTCCTATTATTTCGAATCCAGTTTGAACTAAAAGCTATTAATTAAATTCTGTATAGAACAAAACAAAGGGCTTATTACTGAGGAATCTGTACAAAAAAAATATTATACAATTCGTCATGATATGGTCTCGCGAGAAGATCACAAAATTTGTTAAGTTAATCATATGCGTGGGGAAATTTTCTTAGAATAGGGTTCTATAGTATTACATGATACGTATATCGTTATGAATAATTATTTTAACATATTTTTAGTGTCTTTAACGTACTTTTGTGTTATCACACGAGGCGGTTGTATATGAAAGTATTCATGGCTAATGTTTTTATAAAGATAACTACCAAAGAATTATGTATTTTTATAACTCAATATGTAAAAAAAAACCACGAACTGGTTTTTCCACTGTATCATCCTCATTGAACGTATACATTGTATAAAATTATGTCGAGCATTACAGCGAACAATATGGTAATGTTAACAATGAATAAAGAAATACAAACTCTTTCTTTTATGGATGGTGGCAAGCGAGCAGACGTATCGCCTGATGGTAAGCGATTACCGCCGCCCATGAACACCCGCAACACCGGGGGCGTCACAGGTGCGTTGCCGGTCTTTGGAAGATGGGGAAAGGGATGGTGGAGGGGTAGGGATATGGGCCTCCGGTATTCTCACTCGGTGAAACATAGCGCAAGCGCTATTTCACACCGATTTTCTGTGAGGCTGTGGTTTCACTTAGGTCGAGACGGCCTATGCTGAAGCGTGGCTCTCCCACGGTCATAAACTAAATCGTTTGTTTTTCATAGTAATAAGAATAACTAAAAGGCTTCGGCAGGAATATAATACTTCTGGAGAGCCAAGTTTCGACACTTACAAGACGTCTCGAACGCAATGACACCAGGGCCTCATAGAAATTCAAGCAATGTTTGGCAATTCAAACTGACGTATCTGGAGCCCACTAAATCATTAACTATTTAGATGTAAACAACTCACAATACAACATTACTATGTATACTATATTTAATGTAGATATAAAACAAACTATAGATCTTTTTTTTTTCTTTTAAGTACTTATGTGTTTATAAATAAATACATATTATCACATGACAATTTCGGCAACGGTCACTGATTGCTGTCTGTTCTCTGCAAATATAAAGTAAATTGATTTTCAAATACATTTTCATGTTAAAAAAACAAAACACAAGTACCGGAGACATGTTTTAGATGTATAAATTAATTAAAGTGTCACCTAAAAGTTGCTAAGCGATTTATCATTTTCCTTTCATATAACAATATTTTAAAATGTACATTTTGTTTTAAGAATACCTTCCAAGACATGCTCACGTTTGTTCCGATTTCAAACATCGGCGTCGGCATATTCTTCAGATTTCCAACAAATTGTTTGTTTCGCGAAAACGACATGATTATAATCGTTTTAAGTTCTTATACTTTGACCTTTTAAGAAAGTGTTCTTAAAGAACGAATAAGAATACGAAATGAATTTAGAGGACAGCAACTTCTCTCGCATTCTAACTACGTACTTGCTTGAGGTGTAAAATGAAAAGTACGAGGCAATAGTACCCGGTTCTTTTATGAACGTATTTTTTGTTATATTTACTTTCTTTTTAGTTCGTTGATCTGTTTCGTACATAAATCTTTGAAATTTTTAGGTTTCTTTAATATAATACGCATATATTATACATATAAAACTTATCTCGAACCACTATCTATTGGTGATAACTGTATTAACCTGCTAAGTAGTAATTTTCACATTAACATTTTATTTTTTATTTTATTTAAGCTTGAGGTCTCGGGTTCGATTCTCGGGTCGGACCAAATGTTTGTATGATCTGCAAATATTTGTTTCGGAGTTTGGGTGTTTTCTAAGTAAAGTAAAGTAAAGTATATAAGTATTTATATCAGTTGTCTAGTACCCATAACACAAGCTCTGCTTAGCTTGGGACTAGATGGCGTTGTGTGTTAGATGTCCGGAATATTTATTATTATTATTATTATTCTATGTAAATATAATTTTTGGTAATTTTTTTTATTTAGTCTGCCAAGGCCTATTAAATCAAAAATATGTAAAAATGTGTAATAAAATATATGTTTTATATTGCACCTCACTCTAAGTAGAAGACAGGCCTCTTTTATACCAACAATTAGCAATATGATTTAATGTGCTTTGTTGCCAACGTTCTGATAATACTACTAGTAGCTAACATAGCAGAGATTTTTATTGACGTTTAAGTTGAATAAATAAAAACATTTGATACGTAAATATTATTAATAAAAGATGTTTGTTTGGGTCTGATAGAGATCTGAATACATTAATCCCATAAGAAAAAATATATATATCTGTTGAGGATTGTATTTCTGTTTTATTCGTGCTCTTTTTAGAATGTTACAACATCTTACACCTTGACACAAATCACGGAATGTTGATAAAATTTTTCCGAAATCTGAAAAGGGGTAACTTGGATCGCGCGTGGATTGCAAGGGCTTTTGAAGTGATGTCTTCCGACGATTGTTAAAGTATTCCTGCGATATAAGTACGCACAAAATGGTTATATTAAAAGAAGTATCCAATTTTTTCTACGGTTTTGTTACTTGTAGATCAGACTATGAGTTAATTACTTATTATGAAACTCATTAACAGCCATACTATTTATGATTTTTTTTATATTTCAATCGACAAAATGGAATTTTCATCTGATGGTCTGACCGGCTCTTGGTATGTTGGGATGTCAGTTTGTCAGACTATCGGTTTATCGGTCTGTCAGTCCACCGATGTATTAATATTTTAGTAAGCCGTTTCGTTGGTCTGAGGGTTTGTCGCTTTGTACTGAACTGTATAGTTTAGTTCATGTCAGTACCATTTACTCCAAAAAAACCTTTATACTTAAGAGAAATCAATAATATACCATTAAATCTATTTCTTGATAAGTACATTTATTTATACATACATGCTATCAATGTTTTTTTTTTAATTATAATTCGATAGAGATTACCATGGAAAACACTTTTAATTCTGACATTCTACAAACGTGAACGTTAATAGAAAACTAAAATTATGTGAATAACGTTATCTCAACAAGTGACGAATAGAGACGTTAGTGATTGTAGAAAAAGAATTGAAACAACTGCATCTTGACTAAGGCTGCAGATTTGTGAGTGATTTTATGGACATGCTTGGAAAAAAATGCTATACTCACAGATATCTCATATTAATAAACATAAAAGTTGGGTAAAACACAGCCATTATTTAGATAAAACTAAGCAATTGCTTTCCTCGAAATGTATATGATACGTTACTGCTACTCAGTACTATATCATACACTTTTAAATTAAGCCAATTTATATTCTAGTAACGGACAAAAACATTCTCGAAAGCAACGACACTCCAACCACTTTTATTATTTATTTCGTATAACATCACCCACTGAATTTCCAATGCTGCTCAAAGAAAACTTGTGATTATTGCAGAGTATATGCTTATTCAATTTTGTAGACGAACCACGAAGATTTGGTAGGGTATTCTGGTGTTATGCTTCTTTTGTCAGCTCTCAGTAGAATGTACACAGCAAATAGTTCTTGTGTTACATAATACTCGTACACTTTGAAGATAAAAACTTTGGATTAAGTGTCCATAGAATCTTTATCAATATTTTATGTCTACTTTATATAGTGTACTTTATGTAGTGTATTTGTAACTTGAGTACCAAAACAAGATCAAATAAAGATTTAATGGAAGCTGGATGTTCGTTAATTAGCGATATTTTTCGTTTAAGTTATATAAAAAAAAACATTTTGTAAGTATTATATAATTAAGTACATTAAAAGTTAATTCAGTATGTGATTCTAAAGATATATGTTACGCGAAGTTTATTAAATTATTTTCTCATAAAACCCAAGGAATTCTGTTACGCGACAAGATGAGGACTGAAGAACTTCCTCCTGTAGAAATGTGACACTATTATCTGTATTAAAACACTACTAAGGTTTCCAAAAAATTTTTAGTCATTCTGTTCATAAATTTTACTCCTTCTTAGTATTTTGATTTTCTATCCACCTCAAAATGGACAACTTCTTCTTCTAAAAAAGACAACTCCCGCAATAGAAATATATATCCAGTGTCGCGGGGGAATTTATAAACATACTTATATATAACGGGCACAAAGAACACCCAGAATTAGAACAACAATTTGTGGATCGCACAAAGTGTTGCCGCATGTGGGATTTGAACCGACAACACTTGGCGTAGTGGAATGTGGCGGTGCCATCGCTTAAACCACTAGGCCTACCGTGTAGTCATAACTTATACATTACCTAATGGTTCTGTTTGGAGCACAGAACTTCTAGAGATTATTTTATTAATAACTAAACTAACTTTTTAAATTTGACATTTATGTGTTGATTACTGTTATCATTTTTATTTTCTGTAATATCTGATTTTAGGTACATGCTTATATTTATTAATTGATGCTGTATGCTTTGTGCATGTATCAACAGCTTAAATATGATATTCAAATATTATAAATCTTTATTTTTATAAAAGAAGAACTTATGGAGTTTCTTTCCGGTTCTTCTCCATAGGATTGATATTTTGGAACCACGCAACTAGAATACTTTATTTAGCGTTTCGAAAGTACCTGAAAAAGCCTGTTCAAATAGGCATTTTCAGGTACTAATTAATGATAATATTTTTCTGATTAAGTATAACACTTATAATTTATTGCTACATTATTTTGAATTACCTGACATTTCAAGCTGAATTCGCAGTATATAGTCTGAGGCTGACATAATTATTATTTATACATGCTGATTATAATATCTCTTAACTAAAAGTGGCATATACCTACTGATATCTTAGTAAAGTCTTAATGAAAATTTCTACACCAGTTTCTATAGGCAATAATAAAGTTACCGAACGAATCTGACGAATAAATCACTAACCATATTTAAAAATTAATTACCTTCCAAAATTTTGTGAAGCCAATTAACAAGTTGAGTAAAAGCAGTATTTAATAAACTAAACAAACATTGTGTACAGGAACTTGACTCAAAAGTTTGTCTAATTTAGGTTGTACCTGAATATCGTCTGGAAGTTCACATACTTGTCGGGTACCCCTCACTCTGATAACACGAATAGACATTTATTAACGTTGAGCTTAACATGTCTGTGTAAGGTATGTTGAGATTGTTAGACTGGTTAAGATACGAGTACATGAAGACATATAAAAGTATATGTTGCAGTTTTTTAAATATAATATAGCGTTAAGTATGACTCACCGTTCATTCGTGTCTGAGATAGAGACGGAACATAATTTATCACGACTCTAAATGCTTGCAGCTCTTCCATATTAATCAGGCTTTTTAAGATACAACCGAACGGTACAGGATTATCTGACGAGGCTCTTTTTCAGTACGCTGCTCATCTAGTATTTTAGACACTAGTTTGTGCACCTACAGATATCTTCTAAAATCTGCTAGTGATTATTATCATCATCGCAGTCCACTGCTGGATACAGGCCTCTGCAATTGCACGCTACTTGATTTGATCCTCGGCTTCTCGCATTCAGCTCCTGCCAGTTTTGGCCTTTCGATTAGTCATTATAAAAATATGATAGCCACTCATCCCTTCAACATGCGAATTTTCAACACCGTGCAGCATTTTTCAAATCGTATTCAATGGCATTTGCTTGTAATAATAGTCGTGTTAGAAATTTATAAAGAAGAAAATTTCGAATTCCATTGAAGTATTCATATACAAAAAAAATAGGTATCTTTTGTTAATATTTGTTTTTTAATTGATTAACACTATATGCAAAAGGTTCTTTTTGCATTAAACGATTTTCTCCAGGCTTTTTTATTCATTGATTTGAAGGCTTAAACCTGAGTTAAATATATTGGTTTCATATACTATCTCTAGTAGGAGTAGTTTCTGCAGTGCATTGTGCATGGACGTTTGAGCGAGCGAGCAAATCTATCGGAACTAAACGAGATCGAGCATGCACGGTTCGATACACAACCTGTGTAAGTGCGGGATTATAGGTGTTTTTGACCGGTCATGCGTGTGTGACTGAATTATAGTTGTGAAGATTATATAGTGTTTCACTATAGGGTAACGTCACACAAACCTTTAAATACGTTTAAGTCGCTTTGATATCCTATAAGTAAGGATTGCATAAGTCACTGTAAAAGTAAAATATAAAATGGTCTGCATATAATCCGTATTAATGTATTTAGTGCGAAAGTAACTTAGCGCATGCGAAAGTAATACTCTGTTCGTTGTTTCTTCACGGCCAAAACGGTGAGCTGATTTGAATAAAATTTAGTATCGAGAAACTATGATTGTCGAGTAGAGTCATAACTTATTTTTACCACCATATCTGACACACACGTGCGGAAAGCCGCGTGTGAAGTTAGTAACGAATAAGTCCTTCAGTCTTGATGGGTAGAACTATTTTCATTTGATTGAAGAGAGTAGTTCCCAAATAACGTTATAACGATGTTTTGAAGCTCATACTTTAATCGTGAGATAGTATATTTTGACAAACTACTTAATATTACATTTAAGTAACAAGATTAAATGTACCCTAAGTCTCTCGGGTAAATGGCGATTCGTCAACTAAAAAAGATTAAGTTTTGCGGTATTCCTTTTCATAAGTACTTATCGTTGAGATGTTTCCTGAAAGGATCTATTTACCAAGAAAAAAATATGAAGGAAGAAGGAAATATCTTAAATTTAATCTTTAGACGCTTTTATATACACTCTTATATTTGAAGGAGCTTTGCTTCACATTTTCCTAAGATTTTCCTCGTAACCACGGTAAATACACATCAGGATTACTTAGTTGTAATATTTATTATTATTGTTAAGCTGAAGTGGAAGTGGGCCGGTCATATCTCATATCGAAATGATGTTCGCTGGAGCCGAAATGTGCTAGAGTGGATACCGTAACTAGGCAAACATAGTGAACGGCGCTTTGCAGCAAGATGGATTACTGATTTGAAGAAAGTAGCTGGCGGCGGATGGATGCGGACTGCCCAGAACCGGGATGGTTTGCGTTCCTTGGGAGGAGGTTGATATAATATATAAAACAAGGCTATAATAAGAAGATAAAATTAAATGGAACTGATGAGTAAAGAAAAGCAGGGAGTATGCAACTCATATTTTTCAGCTCTTAAATATTGGGGAACGCGATTAAGGATCCTCGATGGCTCTTAAAGTGAAATGTATCAAGTAATATCTTCGCTACATTGGAATTTTCGCAGGCAAGAGTGTCTGTCCGTATTAAATTATTAATACCTGTTATCGCATTAATACTTATAATATTGAGCGTTGGTAATTTCAAAACATTGAGCTATGAAATACGAGTACTTTTATAATTACTTTATAAAGTTGTAACATTGATATTAATGTATTGGGGCAGAGGAGGATCTGATGATAATATAATAGAGAATTTGCAAGAGACTAGTGCGTTGTCGACCTTTGAGAGATCCCTCCCTCTCATAACTTCCTCTAGTAACTTTAGCCCATCGGTGAAGAGCATAGGTGACCGACAATCGTTTAACACCGGTTGTTTGTAAGGTAGTAGTATTATGCGAATCGACCCATATATGCATGAAGCGAGGCTCTCTTGCGGTATAACTTTTCTTCATCCAAGTAATAATCTTCAAAATACTTCACAGTATTTTTCAAATACTGAAATCTGAAATGTTTTTACAATTCTCTAAGCAGAAATACAATGAATAAGATTTAGTTCATCTCTTGCGAAAAGATGTTTAGTATTCTGAAAGTGTAGGTCGAATTTATAGTTTGACAAGTGTAATATAAGTTAAGTTAGTCGGCCTAGTCTGTCCTATAATTGGTTTATTGGTGTCACCTTGTAAATAATAAACTATTCGAAAGCCCGATCAGGCGTCAATTATATGTTGAATTTCAATGTAGTATTTATTTATTTTAAACAATTATATTAGAGCCCGTACCAATGTTTAATTAGTAAAATGTATTTTAAATTGTTCCAGGTAATGAAATGCTGAAATCATAACGTCGCCACGCCTGTTTCTTCTGCGCCAAGGGTTGTGGGTTCAAATTCCACACGAGACAACACTTTTTGCGAATTGTTCTTCTGAGTCTGAGTGTTCTTTGTGTCTGATTCATATATGTTTCTAAAGTCCTCCTCGACACAGAATATATATTCGTAATGCGGGAAGTTAATGCAATATTTTCTTGCTCTTTTTTTAAGAGACAACTCTAAAGAAATGGAAAGCATTTTGCATTAACTTGAAAAAAAAAAACAATTTTTGAGGATTTCATTAGACTGTTTAATATGTAGACTGCATTTGTAACAAGTTGTCAGATGAAGAGATCAACGGTCAGTTCCTTCGCATAAATACTGCCAGTATCACAATGAAATGAGTGTGAAGCTCCTAGACTACAAGATGAGTTTATAATTATAAAATACGGTTAATTTAATATGATTTAATTATACGGCTTGTCTAGGTCTGATGTATACAATATTTTGCAGCTTCCTTGAACCATTTTTTTCTCTTAAATTGAATGTTTCTACAAAATAATTTAATTTGACCGATAAATTTATTTTGAAGGAGAAACAGTACTGAAGAGAGAGTTAGATGCATTGATGGTAATTTTATATTCAATCTCTGCACCTCCCTACCTAAGGTCTTATTTACCAGGTCACCATTATTTGTTAACCATTAATAAGATTAATAGTGTGGTTTCTGTGACTTGTAAAATAATAATAATAAAAAAAAAACCATTTATAAATATACAAAATGAGACTGCACGGATGGCCTAGTGGTTTAAGCGGTCACTACGCCGCTTGCTACTGCGCCAAGTGCCGTGGGTTCAAATCCCACGTGAGACATCACTTTGTGTGATCCACAAAATGATGTCCTGAGTCTGGGTGTTCTTTGTGTTTGTTACATGTATGTTTGTAAAGTCCCCGCGACACAGGATGTATATTTCTAATGAGGGAGTTGTTTTTAAAAAAAAAAAAAAAAAATAATGCTAAATTTGTTACAACGTACTCATTCTTCATATTTGATGACACTCAGACTCTTCATTCTTCTAGCTAAATTTTGTCCATAAGATTATAACCGAACTCTTACAACAGGTCCTAAGAACGTGGTATGGAAACTAGTGTAACAGAAGTAGAAATACTTGTCCAATGACTTAATTTCCTTTGAAGCATAATTTTCTATAATATAAAACAAAAAAAGTTCAAAAAATATCAACTAATTCAGTGAAACGTTTCATAAAATGTATATAGCCCATATTACCGAAACCATTGTCACGAATCTTTTACACCTCATTTATTAAAATCGGTTTAGTAATTCAGATGCTACGGTGAAACATTCATACATATTTTACCGTGGGAGAGCTATGCTTCGGCATGAATGGGTCGGCTCGACCGGAGTGATACCACGGCCTCACAGAAAACCGGTGTGAAATAGCATTTGCGCTGTGTTTCACCGAGTGAATGAGGATACCGGAGGCCCATACCCCAACCCCTCCCCCATCCCCCATAAGGTCGGCAACGCACTTGTGACGGCTTTGGTGTTGCGGGTGTCCATGGGCGGCGGTAATCGCTTACCATCAGGTGATACGTATGCTCGTTTGCCCACTATTCAATAAAAAAAAAAAAAACATATTCTTCCTTTTGGCTTTACCGTAGTCGGTTCAAAATATTATGTTACCAATGATATTGAGAATAATTGTCTTAAAATATAAATAAACATGCGTCTATGTATTTGTTCATTATAAAAATGACCATATTTTTCTTCAAAGTTTTTTATACAATTATTTTTGTTCCTCATCTAATAAACAATTAAATTGGTTTACGGGAACAGATACCACCGTCTGGGGAATAAACGAACTAATAGCCTATTACGTTTCTCTCTCTGAATAAATACCATTATAATTGAAATTGTTATTCGAACAATGAGATATAATATTGGGCAACCTTTAATGATGGAAAAATTCGCTGCTGAATTGGTAAAGCCAATTTACTTTGTTGGAACAATACGATTTAAATTCTTTGAATTCTTTCAAATATCGGATTTTGTATTCGGTTGAATACTTCCTTTTGTCTTTTTGTAATGTATCTCAAATTTAAAAGACATATTATGAACTTTTTATGATTCCCGGTGAAGCGAAAACATGGGGTTATAGTTTTAACGAGTCTGTGTATTTTCGACAATAGCACCCGGGTCACATAGGTAAAGTTTATAGTTTTTAGGGTGATAGTTTTTTATATTTTTTCTTGTTCACTTAATATCAAAAATCATCACCAACAACAGCCTTTAATAGGCACTGCTGGATAAAAGCCTCTCAGTATAGACATTTAGGAGAACTAAATAGTTTTTTTTTAGTTAGTTAGAAATTGCATGAAATATATTACTTTTTAGATTGGTTTAAATATAACTTAAAATAAATACATTATTTGTGCAAATGTGTATTTCTGGTCTAAAGATGCATCTGCCTCGATGGAGTTAGTCCTTTCAGGTATAGTGTGTAATGCTATATCTATACCAATACAAATAAATAAACTAAACGCATATGAAAGCATATTCGGTACTTATATCCTTTAATTAGGTCTGTTTATTTCGGTTAATATACGAAACTGCTACATTGATTTTGACGAAACTTTGCCTGGCAGATGTCTAATATCATGAAAAGTAACTTGGGCTACTTTTATTTTAGAAAACTAATAGGCTTACGCGAAAACAAAATAAAAACCAATGAAATTGTAAACAAAATTCGATTCAAAAGCAACAAAAATTGCAAGTAACTTCACGGAGCGCAGTTAGTCTTTAATCAATCAATATTATTTTATTGTTAATTATAAGTATACATGTGATGTTAATAGAGTAATAAATAATAACTTAATTTCAAATTAATAAATATAATTACTATTCACGTAAGGACGTAAATATTGAATCAATCAAACCATTGAAACAAAAAAGACATTTACCATAATTCCTTTAAGCACGTCCTGAAAAGAAAAGTTCCAAGAAATTGCTGATATATTAATAATACAAAATTGTATAAATCTAAAGACATAAGGAATCACATTAGGTTACATTTGTACCCACTGTATACAGATAATTTGACTTAGTTATGTACCAAGTTGAACACGAAAAACATTTCTGAATTCAAGTAAATTTTTAGTCTTCCATGAATTGGTTTCTTCCTTTTGAGGTCGATCTAAAAGATCGGTTCTTTGTTTTGCTTCGCAATCTATTGAACATCATTGGTTCTTTGCTCTTTATATATTTTATTTTTCAACTTTCTCCTTTCATTTAGTTTTATGTGGCTTTTGCTTTGATGGCAATATTTTTATTCTTTTTCTTCAATGACTTTAGTTCAAGATGGATCGATTTTGTTTTTGGTTGAAGAAGCCAAAGTTGTTTAAAAACTCAATGAGTCGGTCAGAACTTGAATGCAAATATACTATTAGTCACAACTTTTTAGCTCCTTGTGAACAGGATTTAAACCAAAGGTTCCTTAAAAATCATAGTGACACAGAGAAAGATTTGGAATTTTGGAATCTCAATAACACAATAATTTTCTAGGTCAGTTGGGTACAATCTAGTGATTATTATTTACTAATAGGTGGAAAATTAGCCGCAAGTCTCAAATCTTTCGTTTACAATTTGAAAAACGCTGAAGAAATTTTTAGATGCTGTTAAACTGTTTGCAATCAAAGCATTCCAGTCACGTGTTCTGCAAAGCGTCGACTCCCGCCCATCAGCGGTCCCTTCCATTCGAACTGCTTAATGAAGTTAAACCGAGATCGTCGTAGCCGGTTCAAGAAATCTAGAAACTTGCAATTTAAAGTCTTTTAGAATATTGCTACCTATCTATATTCACAACTTGAACCAATGACTAGAATATTCTAAAACATGATCCGAAGACTTTTGTAAACTTCCATATTCAGTTATAATAATCAAAGATTATAGTTTTTTCAATAAGCAGCTTTAACTATTAATTTTTAGTTCTTTGTTCACTGTCATCATTATCAGCCCATTTCATCATTGAATGAGTCATAAAAAATGAGTTGCTTAGTTATTGCGTGTATTTTATTCTAGAAAAGTCATGCCCACTGTAGGATACGGCCAGTAAGAGATTAAGCAGTTAACTGACAAGTGATAGAGGAGAATGACCCCAAATAAAGTTAGGAGATTTAAAGGGTAAGGAGATAATGAAATAAGGATGGCTTAGTAAGTAAATTGATCTATTAATTCACCTTCTATGGAAATCTATGATCGATCAAAGGCGTAGCATGTTTCAGTAATAACATCGTAAAAAACTCGTGGCTATAGAAAAACAATTTATTATACTCATATTTTCGTCACCACCGCTTTTGTTTGTTACAGCTTATGTATGTAAATTATTTTCCCAGAAAATGTATTCTTTGTTGATCCATAATTTGAATATTTTGTTGAAAAAAGTTGTAACAGACATTGGGGCTTATTTTGATTTTTTTGGCAGTTCAGAATCGGTTATTTTCAGCAACAGTGTAAACAAAGATATATCATTATACAGAATTTGTTAATTTTATTTCAAGTATTTTGTATATATAAAAACAGTTTGTGTTATTGTTAGACTTAGACTTTGAGACTTTGATTGTAGATACATTTAAACGTGATTTGTAAGAGCCAAAACTTACGTTTTTGTATTCTAATAAGACTGATACGGCGTTCATTATTATTGGTGTCCATAAATGTTTAAACTAATACTACAATTACTCCGTGATAAATTTATACACATTTTGTAAAATCTAATGCAATTTTATAGATCAATATAATTACAATATTGCGAAACGATATCGTGGATCTCTTTCCTGACTGATGCTCGTCAATTATACTTAGTAGGATAGTAGTCAAAACTATATTTTGTTTTAAGCTTTAGCCTTATGGCAAAATGACGAAAGAACATTGGTATCATCATAGGGTGCTTCGTTATAAATAAGTCCATCTCAAAGAACTTCATGAATGATTGTACCAAGAACTCTAACACTTGACTTTTAGTATACACAATGTCGTTTTGATATACAAACCCAGCCAAAGTCTTTAAACAAAATAAGTTAAGATTTACCATTTAGGTTAGGATAAAGATTTATTAGCAAAGGTGTGAATACAATAGCAGGAAAATAGTAATCTTTCGACGAGAAGTGTTAAGTTAACATTAAAAATTTAAGTAGTGTTTAATAAATCACTTTGTAGTTATAGAAATTTAAGTCTAAACTGGTTCAGGTTTCTAAAAGCTGTTAGAAATTAAAATGGGTTCAATTTATTATTCATACAATTTCATAATAAATGGATACGACAATATATTCTTAGAAGGATGAACCAAACTCAGGGAGCATTCATTTCTAAGTTAGGACTATATAGTTGTATGATATGAAACATGGAAATCGTTCAAGCAAAGTACCCTTTTTTTTTTTTTTTTTCCACCGTGCGGAAATCCCCTCGGATACCACCTACTGGTGGCATGTCGGACACGAACCGACTAAAACCGCACGCCGTCTTGTTGGGTACTAGGAGCCGGGGAACCAGGTACACCCTAGTAAGGAAAACCCTGGAACCCCGACGTGCCTCGGCCCACCTACCAGTTTGCAGGAGGCCCCCGACTGTGTTGGAACCCCGAGGTTTCCTTTACTGTTCCCTAGGGCGCGCACGATCCGCAGCGTCACCTGGGCCTACTTCTGCTAGGGTGACAGATGGCCTCATCTGTCACCCTAGCAGAAGCAGGCTTGCGCTTATAGAGGACGGAGATCATTTTGCAATCTCCGGCGCCTGAGTCGCCTGCGGTACCTGGCCCGTTCTCGGGCCCGGCGGTCCGGGAGAGTTCGAAATCTCTCCCGGTCCCGCTCCGCCGTCTCTTTGGCAAGCATAACTTGCTCGCAGAAAGAAACGGCGGAGTTCCAAGCGCTCCCGCTCCGCAACATGGCCGCATCATATCAAGTTGGGCACGATTACTTTTTCTTGGAGGTTTTCTTTACATAATAATATTTATTAAAGCCTTTGGGTAATAGTAAGGTAGAGATGGATTAAATATAGTAGATTAATAATCCACTAGGATATGTCAAATAAATGTGTAAGTATATTTATAATAACTAGTTGTGGCCCAGTGATCAAAATTCGATTATTCGCACTCCTTCTTAAAGTAAACTTTAAATGTATCAAACTTTATACTGCTCGGTTCTCATAACTTTTAGCTCCACGTGCTAATATATAGTGGATGTAAAATATTGTTGTTAATCATACCAAATTCAATTCCGATCTTTAATAATAATAATTACTATAATACTCTTAGTGAGTTGATACCCATTTACAGGTAAGATCTATCGAAGTGCATTTATTATTGAAGAAAATATACATTTCTTCAATAAATGCACTTCAATATATACATGAAAACATTATTGTGGGACAAAACATTTCACTCTCTTTTCTGGGGTGTTCAATTACGTGTTATATTTATATTTTTCTACATTCTAAGTGAACCATCGGAACTCTCTGTGATAGCAATTTTTCTCGTTTAGTATTTTTATCGTCTTCCTCGTGTCGGAGTAGAATCGTAAACTGCGAATGTTTTTGTATGTGAACACCTTTTTGTAGAACATTTTTCGTTTGAACAGTTAGTAGAGAAAAATCTTTGCTACGTAGTACTGAATTTCTCTTTGTACAGTTTATATATTATGACTAGCAATGTAGTTCGTACATTGCTGTTTTTCCATTCGTATTCGTAGTATTTGCATTAATTACATCCTACTACTATTATAAAGGCGAAAGTTTGTAAGTATGGATGTATGTATGTATGGATGTTTGTTACTCTTTCACGTAAAAACTACTGAATGGATTTGAATGAAACTTTACCACAATATAGCTTATACATCAGAATAACACATAGGCTACTATTTATAAAGATATAGCTTCGCCTCGCGGCGTTGCCCGCAGTTATCATCGTACCGCGGGTAGCACCGCGGGGTTCAGCTAGTACGTATATATTTAAGACTTCTTTTTTACCTGCGTATTATTTTTGAATCTGTATAAAAACTCATTTGGAAAAGCACTTGTAATATTTGCTTGTAATTGAGATTCCAAGTAGGTAATGAATACATAAAGAATAATAAACTGCGTAGGTGGCGCGGTGGTACCGTATGCGACTGCTGTACCTGAGATCTCGGTTTCGACTCCCAGGACAGTAGCGGGAACATTGTTGTTCCCACACAGGAGGGGGCCATCTACAAAGCGTGAGTGCCCCGAGGTACGTCGGGGTTCCAGGGTTTTCCTTTCTAGGGTGCACCTGGTTCCCCGGCATCTAGTACCCGAGACGGCGTGCGGTTTTAGTCGGTTCGAGTTCGACACGCCCCCAGGAGGTGGTATTCGAGGGGATTTCCGCACAATAAAAAGGCATTATTTAGCCGACATTTAAAATGTAGGAAAAAATATAACTGATATTGATTTTTAGCCTCTGAAAATAAGTCCATATTCTAAAACCAACGTATTCCATTCCACGACAAAAAATAAACGTAAATGAGTTTTCACCGCAGGCACATTTAATCAATATAAAAAGCACAAAACTAAACAAATATAAAAAGCGAGGTTGTTATTTTTGAAAAGAGAACTATGAATTTGAACTATCAGACAGGTATTTGCATATCCCCTGAGAACGAGCAGCCAATATACCACGGATCAGTGCTCCATGGAAAAAAAAGAAGAGTTGCGATGAATTGAGATTTGGTATTGTTATATCATTGCTAATATTTTTTTAGTACTCGGAGAAGTACTTTACTGATAGCCAGGAGTATGTACTCTACTACTAACGATGACTTTCAAATTGGTTAAATTATTAATGTTCTTTCTTGTTCTTTTTCTTTATGTTATACACTTAACTCTCAGCGTCATGATATATAGCATATGGCCTTCCTCAATAATTACGCTATCCAACACTGAAATAATTTTTCGTATCGGACCTGTATTTCCTGACACTAGCATGTTCGAATCGGACTTGCACTTCCTGTTTTAACCAAATTACTCAACATTCACAATACGTTTCTACTAATAAATAGATTCGAATAAAGTTTTTAGGGTCTAAAAAACTAATTATTAATGCTAAGGCTTACTACGACACTGATAAAATTTGAACATGTAAGATTATTCAAAAATAATTATACATACACTTCTACTATCCTCGAGTCTACCAATATTTTGTTAAGAAAATACACTAACATTTTATCGCCACATAAAATATTCGGTGCTGACTTCTTAAACCAATTTCAATATATCCGACTTGTGACTTAGAAATTTTGCTAAGATTATCGCTTCAGCTGTGAAAAGCTACAATATAATGTATGTTGTAATATGAATTATGCATCGCCGCGAAGACGGTGGGTGGCCTTATTAAAACCACCCGTAACCTAAAAGATTACAACTCCGGTACCTATGAGGTGAAGATTTATTAGCTAATTTTCCTGCCACCAAAATCGCTCGTAATTATACGTCCATAAAATGTAATAAAACTTGGCAGATTTATAAGTATTTTAATTAGATGTAATGTTGATACCGTTTTCGTGTTTCGTTCGTCTGCCGCAATGGAGGGTCCATGGTTAGCTGTGGGTTAAAGTTTATTGCATTGTTCTCATGGGTCGTAGTGTTCAACGCTTTTCTCAATAAGCCGGTTATATACAAAGGATTTTAAGTTCCTCAAGGTACCTATTAAATTATAAATTAGAAAATTTATGTTTTCAGTAAGTACGATTTTGAAAGTTTGTTTTTTTAATAATCCATGGTTGCATGGTTGATAAGAGATCTCCTCCGGGCGATAAGGCCGCCAATTGTACTTCCCTAGTTTAAGTTTTCGTAGTTAAGTCAATTTTGTTACTTATCTGGTGTGCAATAATGAGATTTATTATTATTATTCATTGAACTCACCTGTTTCCACAGGCAGTGTACTGCCGCGGACAAATTTAAAATACTTTCCGGGTGATATTATTTTTTTTTTGTACGCAAACCTTTTCCTTACAATAACGAATACCTAAAAATAATTATTCAATTTAGTGCAGTCAATTTGAAGTTATGCGCGTACACAAATTTAAGCGATTTACTATTAACTAAAAGTCATTAAAAAGTACTAAAATAATTTAATATGTAATTTACTACTAAGTATAATTTAAACATTTCGCATTTTCGTATTATCGGATCTTCAATTCATATATTATAAAAGATAGCAAAGCGTAATTTAATGTTGATATAAGATTACATTTCTCAAATTATACAAACTAAATTTAGCACAATACTTTCTTGTTTTCATGTCAATTAATGGTTATATTCATTCTGTTGGATTTACAGCTTATTGTCAAAACGTAGCAGTCTGAATATCTCAGCTTGCTTGTGTTATGCACATACAAATGAAATTTACTTAAAAAGAGTACATTTTATGGAAATCTAAGCAGAGTATAGTAATTTAATAGAAATATCTTACCTCTTTAATTTGAGATATAAGCTTAAAATTTGTTAATACAAAGAAAAGTAAAACATTAAAATATAAGAAGTGTACAGAAAATGCAAATCTAGAAACATTTCGATGCAGATTTATAAGCTTAGAAACATTCGCAACGAAAACAACGTGTTTTGAATTTCTTCGGCCTTATTACTAAAAGACAAAGCGTAATTTGGCTTTGTGGGACAAACTTTATTTGCGCTTCTGAAACAACAGTAGAGAATGGATATTAGGCTTAAAACGAACTTCGAAACCGCAGTACACAAGTTTGTCAGGGTTCAATGGAATCCGGATATTCTTTTTTTGTGTATTCCCTCGAAAGCTGGAGTAATATCGGGGTTGAATTTAAATTTTTCACTCGATGAACAAATCTTTATTGACACAGCTAAGCTGATAGAGCTTGAGTCGAAGTTTTGAAAATAGAACTGTATCGTGGAAACCAATACAATAGTTCTATGCCTTGAATATGAAAACGGCTTTGTTGTAAGAAAAACTGTTCAAATTAATCAAAAAACATTACTTATTTTAGAGATAAAATTGGAATTAAAAGATAGTGAGATTTTAACACGGTTTGACAGCCTTTCTTTTAATATTCTTTTTTTTATCAAAATACTAGCTGAATCCTGCGGTGCTACCCGCGGGACGACAATATCCGCAGGCAACGCCGCGAGGCGAAGCTAGTATGTGTAATAAATTGTAGCCTTATGTTATTCTGATATATAAACTGCACGGTTGGCCGAGTGGTTTCAGCGGTCGCCATGCCGCTTGCTACTGCGCCAAGTGTCTTGGGTTCAAATCCCACGCGGTACAACACTTTGTGTGATCCACGAATTGTTGTCCCGAGTCTGGATGTTCTTTGTGTCCGTTTCATGTATGTTTGTAAAGTCCCCCACGACACAGGATGTTTATTCCTAATGTGGGAGTTGTCTTTTAAAAAAAAGAAAGAAAAAGAATAAACTATTATTGTACAGTTCCATAAAAATCCATTGAATAGTTTTTGCGTGAAAGAGACAAATATACACATTCGCGTTTGCATTCACAAACATTCGCGTTTATAATATTAGTAGGATTCTCCAGTTCTCATTTTTGTTAGCTTTTGTGTGTCTATTTTTTATAGTTTTGGCCTAAGCCTTGTAATTAATCTTAAACTTTTTTTGAAAAAAGACGCAAATCATTGTTTCAGTACAATATTTAGCCATCATACTAGTTTCAGTAACAAAATATGTTTTAAAATTAAATAAATTAATTAAGTAAAAGCTCAAGAGACTTCCAAGATAATATCCATACCTTTCTAATTTGTACTTTGTAACAGTCAGTTTAAAGTCAAATTTCGGTTGTACAGAACAGTTTAGTTTAACCAATTTAGCAGTTTGATGATTACGCATGCATTATTTACACAAGAATCTACGTAAACGTTATTAAATTGAATCAAGCTCGTTTGTATGAAAGTTTGTTATTACGCAGACGATGTTATTTCCCACTTAGTTAATATGAATTACTAATTTATATTTATGCTGTGATATAATTAAATATGAAGAAGGAAGGGCATAGAAATTTATATTCTAAATTGATTGGTATAAGGATGAACATGGACTTTCATAGTCGACATACGTCGCGACAATGCTAACCACAAAATATGTACTGAAAATAGAAAATGTATACCAGGTTCCCACATCAAAAATGTTCCTAGATGGTGATACAGATATCGCCACCATTCGAAGGTGTGCTAAAACAAAATATTTAAATTAAAACACAAACAAATTTCATCATAAATCCTTTACAAAAGTTAAGTAAACATAAAACAACCTCTAGAGAAACTCTTCCAAAAAGCTTCGCAAACTTCCGAACTTACCCTACCTTCAGTGTTTAATATCTATTAAATCAAATTTTAGGTTAGATCTCAGCGAACATTCAACAACATTGCTTTAAGAACACAGCTTGAGTAAGTAATACTTTATAATATTATGGAATTGCAAGCAATCATATACGGTCCGATGTATTTACTGATATTACTCTACTTAAGCATATTACCCCGCTCTGGAAATATACTACTGGCCATTCAAAACGTGCAGTTTGAAAATATATTCCATTTCATCTGAAATGTTTTGAGTGTCGCGCATAGCGTCAGAATATGTAGGTACTCAGTGCAGTCGCTTTGAGAAAACATTTTTCATTTTACTAAAATATCTGAGTAGAACCAAAACAATCTTGGATTAGGAAACTTACCCATTCAATATATTGCATTACACATTTATATTTGTATAATATGTACTCGTACAATCTTTTAACAAAAGAGATTTCATTCCAAAATTGAGATTACCGTTTTGTATGTATTTAGAATGTTAACTCGATTAGGAGGCAGAATGTACATATTTATTCATTCATATTGTGGCTTTTCCACAAAACATTTTTTTATGGCCCTGCCGAAATTACTGCTTTGCCTGATGGAAAGCATAAGCAGAATTCAAAAGTGGTCGTGACCCACGCTATGGCGGTCTAGTGATACAATCACCATAGAAACACGACAGCACGAACGCTGTCATTTTACGTTGATTTTCTGTGCGAGGGTAGTATCACCCGGATCGAGTCTACCCGTTCATGCTGAAATCAGCGTGGCTCTAATACATTGTTGTCATAACTATGATTAGTTGGGTAGTAAGGTTTGGAGGACAGTTATTTCTGATAGGTAAATTCATAGATTGAATCGATACTTTATGTGCTAATATTATTAAACTGAAGAGCTGTTTAGAATTGAGAAATAATACTTTTAAATATCCCATTTAGTAAAAAAAAATGTTACAGTAACGTGTAAACGTTCTAACAGTGGCAGAGCTATGCTTCGGCATGAATGGGTCGGCTCGACCGGAGTGATACCACGGCCTCACAGAAAACCGGTGTGAAATAGCGTTTGCGCTGTGTTTCACCGAGTGAGTGAGGATACCGGAGGCCCATACCCCAACCCCTCCCCCATCCCCTTTCCCATCCCCCATAAGGTCGGCAATGCACTTGTGACGCCTTTGGTGTTGCGGGTGTCCATGGGCGGCGGTAATCGCTTACCATCAGGTGATACGTCTGCTCGTTTGCCCACTATTAATTAAAAAAAAAAAAAAAAAACTGTATTAAAAGAGCTGCAGCCAGTTCGATATAAAATGAAATGAGGTTATGAATAATTCATTAAGGTCAAACGTTACAAGTTGGGATTCTAACATGAATAAATCATTACATTTGAATAAGAGTTTCATACAACAATTTCGAGCTAAAGTACGAATAACTAAACTAATTAATTACTCAAACAAAACTATTTTTCTCTGGATTTATTAGGTAGTTTTCTCTTAGATATTAATGACCACATACAAAGTCCAAATGCATACATTTTCTCGGCCGGCAGCATACGATTACAAACGCAGCGGGCTCTGTGCCAAAATAGATATTAATTACTTAGGATATCTTTTACGGATGCTCATGTTAATTGTACAAACTAATACAGAAATCGTCAAATTTCTTTATATAAAATTTCTTCTCTTTTTCTTCCTCACCTTTATATTCCATATAATTTAATATCTAAAAAATTCTTCAATGCATCGTTGTGAACAGATTACAGTAGGAATACATATAAAAGATGTAAACTGAACAATATCGTGTAATTGATAATCAACGAGAAAATAATTGTGAACGGATATTTCAATGAAAAAATGTAGTAGCATCGAGTGGTCCATTAATCAAGTGATTAGTAATTGTGGCGACCTCCACATACAGCGCCATCTACCGAAGATACACTGAACTACGAAGTAACGCACTGTACCTACAAACTACATTACATGGAGTAACTACCAATCCTGAATCGCGCAAATAAAGTTCTCGCGCCGATTATCATATATACAACATCCCAACATCAACTGTTGGGCAGTAGCCCGCCAGGCATGATCACCTCGCCTGGTCGGAGGATCCTCCCTTTGTGTTGGGTGACTCCAGATCAGAAGGTTGCGTGTTCAAATCACGTCGGGGTCACCACTTGTGGGGGAACGGGTATCATGTTCCACCCAACACAAAGGGAGGATCCTCCGACCAGGCGAGGTGATCATGCCTGGCGGGCTACTGCCCAACAGTTGATGTTGGGATGTTGTATATATGATAATCGGCGCGAGAACTTTATTTGCGCGATTCAGGATTGGTAGTTACTCCATGTAATGTAGTTTGTAGGTACAGTGCGTTACTTCGTAGTTCAGTGTATCTTCGGTAGATGGCGCTGTATGTGGAGGTCGCCACATCACTCCCCTTCAAGACTGGAGGTCGATATATATTGCGTCAGCTGTCTGTGCTCTGTTGTGGAGCTTGCCAGTGCCAGGAATGAGTAGTTCCAGTGAGTCGGAACTCAGTGCCGCAAGTTCCAGTGAGTCGGAACTGAATGCCGCTAGTCCCAGTGAGTCGGGGCTGAAGTCCGCTGATCCCAGTGAGTCGGGATCGCATGCGGTGCGCGGTGCTGCGGTGAGGTCCCCACTGAGTCGGGGCGATTGCTGCGTAGTGGCTGGCTGCTGCGTAGACGAGAGAGATGTGCTCTGCTTACATGGACCGTAGGTGCAGTGTGCTGTGCCTAGACGCTGTAGAGGCCGTAGGGGTTACCAGGTTGGAGCGGTCGCGTCCTGCGTGTGGTATATCCCAGTTGAGGCCGAAGTTGCTGGCTGGCTTGAGACTTGCTGTGGGAGTGAACATGATGGTGGCGCGGCTTGAAGGCTGCTTCCAATCACGTCGGGGTCACCAATGTGGGGGAACGGGTATAATGTTCCACCCAACACAAAGGGAGGATCCTCCGACCAGGCTAGGTGATCATGCCTGGCGGGCTACTGCCCGACAGTTGATGTTGGGATGTTGTATATATGATAATCGGCGCGAGAACTTTATTTGCGCGATTCAGGATTGGTAGTTACTCCATGTAATGTAGTTTGTAGGTACAGTGCGTTACTTCGTAGTTCAGTGTATCTTCGGTAGATGGCGCTGTATGTGGAGGTCGCCACATAATCTTGTTTACTAAACTTAGAGGTCGTGGCTATGATCCTATATATCGAAATGAGGGTATCCAAATAATAAGTTTTTACGAATATGTGACACAATCGTACAGTTCTGTGAGCCAGACGAGGAGGGCGGAAACAGGTCATTGTTTCTCTTCAGATCTCTCTCCGTCCACACCTCTTAATTGTGACAGTATAAATAGTCAGTTTACGCCGTATATGAATGAATAATTTCGTATTTCGCAACAATACCCAAAATTGCGTGCTGGAGCACCGACACTATCTAAACGAATGGACTATACATACCAGTGTGCATTTTGTTGTATACAAATATGTTTAACGGCTGTTTAACAAAACATATATTTTTTTCCTAATAAAATGTGTCTCAAATTAAAAGCATGGCTGTTATAGAGAAAACTTCTTCCCATATGATTTTAGTATGTCACTTATAAGTACTTATGAAGAGCATCCAAGATTAATATAAAATTTCTTTGTATCAGATTTCATACTCATTTATACAGGCATTAATTTTATAATAGTCTAAAAAAAAAGTTGTGTGAAAAGAAAGATTTATAGACCTCTAAACGCTTAACGTATGTTCCATTTTATTCTTGATTATCCTCAAATATTGTTTTCTAAATCTTTCTCTATTTTTAAGCCATTTTCAAGAATGACCTCTTTTAACTTTACTTTTTGCAATTCTGTTTATCTAATATAAATATTGAAGAGTCAAAATATCAGACATTTGAAATCAAATACGTGGAACGTGAAAACTGAACTAAGCCAAAAATTATTTGAGTGTCAATAACGAAAGATCACATCTATACGAAACGACTTTATTGTGTTTGGAGACGGTTGACCTAAAATAATTGAAAGAAAAGCAATTTTTACAGACAAATAATAATATTGAGCTGAAATAGATTTTTGGAAAGGTTAAACGTGTCATTGAGTATAGACGAATGTGTAGGTATAGCAGATTCAAGTGATATAGTGTTGTGTCAAAACAAATAGCTAAACCAAGACACAAGACTTTTTTGTTGTTTTTTAATAAAAATTACATATGTCCCTTTAGGCCCATGCGTAGAAGCGACATTTTAATTTTCGATATACAACTCTGTACCCGTCCAGAAGCAATATAAGCAAGGGCACCAACAAAACTAGCAGAGACATATACATTTTTAGTAATAGAAGTATTAAAATAGATGTTTGTTGTTTGTTGAACACAATTTATTTTCAAGAACTATATAAATATATATAATATATATATATAGAATCAACTGCACGGTTGGCCTAGTGGTTAAAGCGGTCGGGCGGCAGACGCTCGCATACCAGCGCCTCATGCCGCCCTGAGTGTGGCCACGGATGGACGGGACGGGTTTTCCCCTCCATCCGCAATACAGGCCAACCGCGAGGAGGCGACGTACACGTGTGCCGTGCGTCGCCTAAATTGAGATTTTAACAGCAGGCGGTGCCCGCTTCAGTGCGGGCAGGCGCTGGGAGGGGTCCGCTCGTGTTAATAACAGCAGTTCCCGGACCCCTCCCTTCTCAAGCGCAGAGTTGGCACACCTTGTGATTTTAGTCGGTTCGATTCCGACACACCGCCCCGCCGCAAACCCCGGTGGGGTGAAGGCCGGTGGGGGTTTCCACATGTTAAAAAAAAAAGTGGTTAAAACGGTCACTACGCTGCTTTCTACGCTTTGTGTGACCCGCAAAATCGTTGTTCTGAGTCTAGGTGTTCTGTGCATTCGTTTCATGTGTGTTCTGTTTGTAAAGTTCCCGGGATAAATAATGTATATTAAGAATACGGGAAAAAGGTTTACTTCTAAATGGAAATGTACACATAATTTCATTCGTTAAAAGTACACATTTACATTCATATAATTTGAAAATTCATAAGAGTATTTTTATAAGACGATGATACACTCCTTGTAACAGATATATTATTATGTATAAGCGTTTTAAAAGATTCAGCCGAGTGAATTCGTTGAAGCTTTTCAGCGCAGTGGTAACATTTGGCAGCACTTAACCGTATTGCGTTTATTTAAATATTGATATTTTAAACGTAAGTGCACCTCTTTAGGGGTGTACTTTAGTTGATAAAACGGTTTTAGGTTTGTGTATTTGAAACTAGTTCTTTATATAAGCAAATTTCTATTTTAGTGGTTTTCTAGGCCATAGGCGTTCTTTACCTTTTTCACTATAAGCTACTGAACAAATGAGTGACTACCCATCAGATTTCAATAACTAGTAAGTATTGGAGATACAAAATGAAATCGCTTGTTCGAAGTTGCTTCATCGATTTCGAAAAAAATCTGTAACATAGACAGAATCATGAAGACATAATAGAATGTGTATTGCCTATATTTGGTATATACCTGTTAACCTGTACATATGGATAAATAAATCCATACTAATATTATAAATTCGAAAGTAAATCTGTCTATCAGTTACGCTTTCACGGTTAAATCGCTGCATCGATTTCAATTAAATTTGGCATTTTTTTTCTTTTATGTTATAGCGGGCAAACGAGCAGACGTATCGCCTTCACCGCCACCCATGGTGCCAATTGCTTTGCCGGCCTTTGGGGATCCGGGCCTCCGGTATTCTCACTCACTCGGTAAAACACAGCGCAGGCACTGTTTCACACCGGTTTTCTGTAAGCCCGTGGTATCACTGCGGTCAAGCCGACTCATGCATGCCGAAACGCGGCTCTCCCACGGTAATGGCAACATAACTATTTGAGTCTTGATTAAGAACATAGGCTACTCTTTACTATGTATAACCGACAACACGCGAGCGAAAACCGCTGCTGACAAAAGATAACCATAAATTTAATATTATTTATACTTTTGATGAATGTAAGATACATAAAACGTATCATATTTCCTCTAAATACGTAAACACGTATTTAGAGGAAATTCAGCTAGGTGTTATTCTGATTTCTAAATTTAGAGAGTTATAAAAGATAACGAATTGAATTAGTAAAGATCTTTAAAGCTCAATCTAAAATACAATTATAATAATAAATGACGAAAGAAATCATTAATATTGTAACGAATAAAGTTTAGTTTAGCGTTATAATACACATGCAGAGAACTTTTTGGATCCAACTTTTGATTAAAGTTCTAGTACATGAAATGTTCATTTAACTTCGTAACATTATGGGGCACATTGTTTCTTATGTTGATTAAAAGTTAATGGTCTCATTACAATTTAGTGACACTGCAAATGAAGTGATTTATAACTATAATTTACAGCAATAATGATCAACTCAAGTTTACTACATCTCTACAAATCTTATAGCTAAGAAATAATCGAGTTAAAGATTTTTTCACTTTTAAATACTCATCAACTGTCATTGTTTGTCATTAAGTCTTTTCAGCTGTTCTGTAATGCATGGATAGCGTAAAGGGTGATTTATTAATATAGTATATGCAGCGGTTAATTCATGTATATCATTTATATTTAATGTAAGTTTATCTTTGATATACAAAATTCAATCTCTTTGCACCTAGCAGATCTTATTTCTACATCACCTGAAGGTCGACTGAGAGAGAATGCCTGAAGGTATAAAGTCGACCTTTGTACAACATGTGCAATAAGTGTTAATGAATAAAATGAAAATAAATTTGGCTTTTGGATTTTGATTCAGTGAATCATCCAATGTTGTAAAGGAATGAAGAAAAAAACCTCACTGCATTAAACTAGAAATAAATTTGGAAAACCGCAAGAAAAAAAAACTAATCTCTTTCTATCATATTATGGTCTTCTTACTTTCTACTATTGTGATTGATCATTATCACAGTCACGCATAGAGCAACACGAAGAGTACGAAGTTATACGCATGTATTCCCCTCTATCAAAGTATCCCAAAGGGGTTACACAGAATATATTTATATATGAAATTGAGAATAATTTATTTAATTGTTATGTGTGAGTTAGTGACAGACGATTGTTTATTTACGTAAGTAGTACTCGTAGTCTAAAATAATTACAAGTGAATATTTCCCCCACGAAAAAAATGACAGACGGTTTGGTATCGAAAAAAGACGGTCTGACTACACGTTCGGTGGCTCGTGTTGCTGTGTATAATCATGTATCTAATACTGATAATGTCTTAGAATTATAATATACTAGCAATTCGCACGGATTCATTACGGAAAATATAATATAGCCTATGTTTCTCTGAGATGTGCGACTTTATTCTGACGACTTCATCAAAAATCGTTAATTTTTTAGCCAATATGCTCAAAAATTCAAAAAATCACTCGGTATTAAAGTAAAAACCGTGTAAAATCCGTGCAGTAGCTTTTGAGCTTATAGCGAATAGACAGACAGACAGACGCGTCTTAGGACTTTATTATGTAATATGTAGTTATGTCCTAGAATTTTATTTTATAATTTAAGGTTCGTAAAATTCTCCAATATTGTTCAAAATAATAGTGAATGTAATCATATTCTAGACGCAGATAATTGAAGCGTTTCACGTATAAGGTCTCCTTCATCTTGGCAGATAATTTAGAATGCGTTTAGTTGGCTTCTTCGAGGGTCTTGTGATACCTACGATAATACATTGACATCATATTTTTTGTTGAAGTTATTGTTATGTTTGTATAATCTGCAAATATTTGTTTTGGAGTTTGGGTGTTTCCCATATGTATGTATTTACAGTAAAAAAACTTATACATATATTTGTATCAGTTGTTTAATCCCCATAACACAAGCTCTGCTTAGCTTGGGACTAGACAGCGTTGTGTGTAAGCAGTTCGAAATATTTATTATTTAAAATATGTAAAAATAATTTTAATGTTTGTAGGTTTTTTTCGTAAACGTTTATCCGTTTCTTTGATTTGCGATAGTTTCTTATCGATAGTTCAAGCTTTTCTATATATAAATTGCATGTTAATTGACATAATAGGCAAGTCATAAAATATTATACGACAACGCACTTGTAATGCCTATGGTGTTGCGGGTGCCCATGGGCGGCGGTAATCATTTACCATCAGGCGATAAGGTCTGCTCGTTTGCCCCCTTTTATAAAAAAGTTATTAACCAGCAAAGAAACGAATACACTTATAACCTGTCGCCGTTCAGTGCTTTGCTGCACTATCTCCTCCAAGGAGCAGCAACTATTTTGATTCTGGGCAGTGCCCAACTATCCGCTGCCAGCCACTTTCTTCAAACAGGCTGGTCCATTGTGCCGCAGGCATAAACTTATTGTCGTATAATATTAGTTACATTTACTTCCACTTCAAGTGTACGTGAGAATATTTCTCATTTCAAATATTTCTCCCCGAGGGTGCGATTAGAAGATCTACGTTGTTTAAAATGTAAAAGGCAAAACAACGTTGTCTTAAATTTGTTATCGGGACGTGTTTGAATGTTTGAGGAAATTGTTGAGAATAAACGAAATGAAAACATTTTTATTCTTAACAATATTTAAAAGTTCACTTTTGGATATAAACATCTTCTTAGAAGAAACATTCCTACTCCACGCTGACCAGGTGGATGGTATAAAGTTTGTTATTTTTTTATTGAATAGGGGGCAAACGAGCAGACGTATCGCCTGATAGTAAGCGACTACCGCCGCCCATGGACAACCGCAACACCAGAGGTGTCACTAGTGCATTGCCGGCGTTTAGGGGATGAGGAGGTGGATGGGGGGAGGGGATGGGGTATAGGCTTTCGGTATCCTCACTCACTCAATGAAACACAGCGCAAGCGCTATTTCACACCGATTTTCTGTGAGGACGTGGTATCACTCCGGTCGAGCCGGCCCATTCATGCCGTAGCGTGGCTCTCCCACTGTTCCAGTGTTAGTTGTTAGTTTTCCTTCTCTCTGCGGCACGGCAAGGGAAGTGAACCGTGTAAGGTAATACCTTACACGGTTCACTCCCTTAGTTACATTATAATCAGTTTATGTTTTAATGAGTCATCGTATAACATGCATTTAGAAATTGTATGTTTTACAACATGTTGGTAAAGATGAATTTTACTGTTATTAGCTCTTAACTTTACGTGATGCTTCATAGGGTTATTAAATGGGCAGGTGCGTCAGGTTCCTTAGACTACACTAGCTTTTATGTAGGTTTTAATATACAAATTACTATACACAACAAAGTGTGTTAATCTTCGTTATCAAAAGAATTAGTATAGGCTATGTCAAATTTCAGTGTTTGTTTCTTTGGGTTTCTCGCTTTCTCGCTTGTTCAAAAGCTCAAATCATTTTATTTTACATAATTTAAGGGAAGTGAGTACTCAAAAGTCTCTTGTTTTGCAGGTGTCTAAGGACCGCATCAGTTACCTACCATCAGGTAGTCTGCTGTTTCACTCCTATGCTATAACTAAACAAGCACTCATCATTATCATCAACAGCCTGCACATAGGTCTCTCTTTCAAAAGGAAATTTTGACCTATTCTAGCACGCTAACCGAACCGGTTGGTATTGAATTTATTTCAAGTTTTCCTTGTCTTTGCAATGGTGTTGTTCTGCCTTTGCTCCATTAGTCGACTTAAACGATACCTACAGGATGAATAACTGAGGCAAAACTTTGTATCCCTAATCTGTCATCGCACGAATACTGTAGTACTGTTTGTGAGAAATAAAAATATTAACTTTTACGGAATAAACTGTAACCGAGCAAATAGGTAACAGTGAATATCTGCATCGCAAAAGAATTATAAACGGACCTTTTCCCAGAATTATAGAGGGATCAGACCTCTGCCTTTATTCATAAGGTAATAAGCAACTTGCTTACAACCGCTTTTTAATCTGATCTAATCGTGTAAACACGGCACACATATGATATAAGTACTCCTATACTCGTTTATAAAACCCCTGGGAAAAGCTTTTTAAGTAACAATAAAATCAAATCAGGGAATAATATAACATAAATGATAAAATCAGTTTCAATGAACGTCTTAAATGAGTCCAAATTACTTATTCATCTCACGAAACATATATACATACATAGCTATTAGTCCCTTTAGTAACAGAATCAGACGGGCAGCCTATTCATGAGCACTCGCCCCGAATATTCGATTTGATAGGCTTTATGTTATCCCCGCCCACACCAATTATGCGTTCAAATACGGTACTGGGAGGCTTATAGAATCGAACGTCTGGACCTTACCTATTAAATAGATGTGACTAAGCAATAACTCATTGAAAGAATGCCACGATGCCGGTATTGTAAGGGAAAATTGTATAAATGAGTTGGCAGAAATGGTGCCATCTATATTCTTTAGTTATTTATGAAATATAAGGAAAAAATAGCGTCAAGGACTTTGCTTCTTATTCTTTCTACGAATGATTCGTTTCGACGGGACCAACAATATTGCAAAAGAATTATTATTTTTGGCTACGTGTACAAAAATCAGTTTGGCTATAAGAAAAAATGCGTAAGCCTTAAAATATTTCTTTCACTTACAATTAGAGAAGTGCTGATTCCTTTTAGCGGTTTATGAGAAATTTCTTGCAAGAACATGTTTATTAAATGAGTTTATGGGTAAGCAAAATGTTCTCTATTACTTAAGTAGCAGAATACACAATACAGTAAAGGTTTTAGGACACTTAATTGGTTATATTAAGTAGAATTTGCATTGTGGCTCTGCTAGGGTAAACTTCAAAGAATAGAAGGTTGATTGCTTTTGGTCCCAGCGGTCGGTGGGGAAAATTAACGTTTCCTATTGCTAATTTAAGTGCTTGTTTGATTTTGAATTAAGAAAAAAAAAACAATTTGCTTGAAAATGGCTTCGAATGTTTATGACGTATTTTCATAAGATTTTTTTATGGATACTTGGTATTTTTCGAAACTTTCTCTTTCTACTTGTAATGGGTATACTTTAATTTTGTGTAGTTATTTTCATTTTATATTTCTATGGTCGTTTTCTTGTGCTTGCGACAACAATTCACTTTATAGTAGTTGAATTGTTATTCATCATCATTTATTTACGAACTACGCTCTTGTTGATGCAGCTTTTTCTAGCTCTCCCTATCAAGAGCCACTTCCTTGACCTCCGACACTTTTTCCTCAATCTGGTCGGGCATACAACGTAAATGTAGTTACATACATACAGTTACAATATAAGTTATTTGGATGTGTGCGTATGCGTCTATAGCCAATATACACTTACACTGGCGTATGACCAACGTTGAGACCTCTTTGGTGGCAAACATGTTAACTTCTCATCTTTACTATTCATAGGGTATGTGTAAGTCCTAAATCGAGGAGAATAGACAATAATTAAGGCTACCTACACACTACTATATTGCGTCTCTAGACTTTTCTCATACTAGTTGTGTGTATTTATATTGTAATGTAATTACGACAGTAATATTAGTAGTAAAATTTAAATTAACATAATATGTTAGTTTTAGATTTGGCAAGTACTATTCTAAAATGTATAGTATCCAATATTCGGAGAGAAGTTGCCTATTAGAAATTGTCGTGAGCATATGTTATACTATATAACACCTGTTGCTAATTGTTACTCAACTATTTGTTACTTTTAATGTGTGTACAGTAAAGACACAATAAATAAATAAATGAAACTGATTAACATATTAAAATTAACGTGATTTCGGGAGCAAACATTTTAATTAAAATAGCCTCGAAATGACTTTCCATTATAATTGAAAAAAGTAAAGCAGTAAGAAACACAGAATGCACGATCTCCCGAATTTAATTGAAACGCAAAAAGGCATGGGGTTGCTTAAGAGCCCTCCTTCAGTTTCATTAAAACCATTTGACGCTCCCACAATCCCTCTAGATGGCCCTCTGTGTTTTGAATTCGTTACAAGAATATTATCTTTTGGTATGTAATTAGATATTTTTACCATTAAAAAATATTTTCCTTTACTTGCTTTTTTTACTGTCAGTGCGAGAGAAAAAGTGACAAATTTACATGTTTTGTTTGAATATTACATTGTCAGTCTATTGTAGACAGTACATGTGTACTGTGTACTATATGGGTTCATATTTTGTATATTGTGTTTCAATACATATATACATACGTAATTACTTGTCCTGACTAACTGATCCATCAAGCTACCAGAGCTATAAACTTGAAATTTTCTTAGTCGATGCATTTTATATTTTAAACATTTTATGTTATATTCATTTAAAAGGTTTTATGAAAATTTCAGTCCCGAAAGGTAGTAAAATAAAGTAAAAACTGTTTGTTGAGCTGTTGTTTAATTCATTCATTTCTAAATTCAGAAACACGAAATAAATAATAATCTCGACTTGGTGCTTTTGATAACCTTCATTAGTACGAAAGACCTACGTTCTAAATAAAAAAAATCGCATTCATTTCTATTATTTGTGAATAGTATAAGCATTAGTGAACATCTACAATATACAACGAAACTAAAAAGTTAATAATTAATCCATCGTTTCAAAATAGAATAAACAAATTCAATCGCAAATAAATAATGTATAATTTGGGACTGGAACGCAATTATTGAGCTCCCAGGTGACGGCCCTACATCCCGATACATACATATTTATCGACGTTCCCTTAGGTCGGTTACCACTAGGTACTATATTATACGCATACCATTACGCACCGTGAATACGTGAACAAAGCCCTTTGGTTGTTACCGATATTGACAGCGGTTTTACGTCGATTTTTTTTGATGGAAATACAAATGCCAGCATTATGTAGACATGGGTTATGAATTCAAACACGCTAGTACAGGGTGCTTTTAAAAATGTAATTGTTCTATGTATTATATTCTTGTCCATATATCTTGCTTTTGTTCGTATTCGTTTATATATTACAGTTTTATATGTATATATGTGTATAGTGCCTGAATGATCGAGCTTTCTCGGTATTTTTTTTTTTGGTAAATTTTCTAAAAATAAATCCTAGCTAGATCGATTTATAGTCCCCGAAATCCCCTGCACATTCAATTTCATGAAAATCGTTGGAGCCGTTTCCGACATTCAGATTGTATGTAATTGTATATATTAAATAAAATTTGTTAATTATATTGTTTAAATGTTTTAAATCTCCCTAATGTTTTTTGATTCACTCACACATTTTCTCAATATAATAAAGATTAAAGAAAAACCAATATCTTATTTATTTATCTGATAGTTGAGCTTAGTTGACTTATTGTAATAGCAGACTTTGCAATTTGATCGCAGAACTGATAATGTAAACCTTACTGAAAGATAACTAAAGATTTCGGTTTCACATGTGTTGGATAGATACATGTTTGTCACATATTACCACTTACATACAAATAATATAAATTTGACAGTAACTACGACTGTCTGATATACTTTCATGACTAAATCGCTGCTAAACTTTGAGTCTTGATAAAGACATAGGCTATATTTTACTGCGATATCGAATGAAACGAATCGGCAAACAAGAATCGCGAGCAGAAGCTAGTACATATATTATTATCAACAACTTTTATCTATTCCATAGTGTTATATAGCATATAACTATCTGAAAATTTATCAGTATAGGTTGAAGCTTTTAATTTTAAATGGAGTCCGTGTATGATACTTAAAACAAGAAGCTTAAACCTTAAATTAAATCATTTTCATTATACAAATTTCATATATTAAATATATAAATGATTACAAACATAAAATCATCTACTTGCCTATTGCTGTGATATGCCTGTGAAATTCATTTTCATTATGAAACGTGTATTGTAATCACCCCGTTAAGGGGGGGTTACGTGAGCTTATTATTTTAATGTGATGTTCCTGAACCTTATATGAAATGTACGTTTCGTATCGATATAATTCAGTGTTGAAATTACATAATATGCACGATTATGGCTTATTTGGAAACGAATTTCCATTATGTGCAAAACAAAATGAGATGAAAACTGAATGTAACTGAATAAAATCCTTTTGTTTTATTTTTCTTTTATTTAAACACCAGTGAAATGCATATATTATAATTATTTTAAGTATTTTATTGCAATGTGCTCAAAGAAAAATTAAATTGAAATCTACCTAAGGATGCTGTAAAACAGGTGTATTAAAGAAAAAATATTATTACGAGTTTTTTTTTATTGTTCTCTACCAACAGAATCACAAACCCGTTCTTAGGTGCTTAGTATTCTATTTGGTAGAATTAATATACACTGTAGAAGGACTACCACATTATACCTAGCAGAATAATATTAAAAAAACCTACGTTGACGTATATACCTAGTTTGAAATTCAATATTTAAGATTGACCACAAACTTACATTGAAACACAGAAATAAATTACTCCGACGCCGGCCAAATGAAATCTAAAAGCTTTCATAACTCGCGTCTTTATGCCACGGGTAATACGTACAGTCGGTTCCCAATAACTAGACTCGCTACCCTAACGGATGCCGAATAAGCAGAAATTCTGTCCAATTTCCCGGTCTGTCATATTTATTGGCTCTCCGACCTAACCGGGAAACGCTGAGTGTATGGCTGATCGTAAACCAGAGCGGAATTAACGAAGTCCGTTGACTAATGGCATCATGAACATTGCTTTTGATGTCTGATTGAAAAAATATCAAAGGATTCTGGACGTGACGTAAATACAGTTTATGCCTCAGAGAAAAACTGGTCCCTGAATTTGGTAGTTTGTTAGGTATTTTGCGGTCTGAATGTTCCATATTTTAGAGTACGAGCGTTAATAAGTTGGCTTTGGTTAGTGAATTTATCTCTGCGATTGAGGTATAATATGTTTGCCTAAGATCATATAAAATATAACAATATGGTTAATACTAATTTTACATTTTCAAGGCTAAACTGCTGCACTGATTTGAACGAAATAAGGCACAGAGATACTTTGATTTGATTCGGATCTCGGAAGTATTTAACCAACTTCAAAAAAGGAGGGCATTTCCATACACCGAGAGTGTACCTCAGTGCATGGAAATCGCGAGCGGAACCGCGGAGAAAAGTTGTACAATATAACTAGATTATTTTATCTATGATTAAATTTACTTCATTAACAATAAAGTGACTTTGATTCAACAAGATTTGTTTATTTCAGTTTGTTTAGAATAAAAAACTAAAACATTTAATCAACTGTAAAAATAAACAATTATCTGTATAAATAAATAAATAAATCAACTAATAAAAACTTCGAAAATAAAATTCTGAAATTATTTTTTGTTTTATTAGGTGACATATTTACTATCACTTACATTGATTTTCACTGCTGTACGTATTCAGTTTTTCAATATATTTAATAATTTCTTAAACAAAAAAAAAATTGAGACAAAATTATATATAAATTAATTTTTTAGTAATTGACCAACCATTTAATTTAATTTACTTATATGAACGCCTGATAGCTTTTCACTGGATATGCTTTATATAAAACACAGTAATTTCAGCTTCATATAAGGAAATACACAATTAAAATTCCCCCAAGTCACACAGAGTTATAAAGATAACACGAGCGTAAAACTACCTCTTGTAAGATAGCTGAGGACTCACCAAGCCTTTGTGGTTGGAGTAAACTCGTCTTATGGTCTAAGTTGTAGGTGAACATGTAAATTAATATTACAGAACTGACTAGTCGGAATTTACGTTCGTTACATGTCTTGTAACATCATTTTACTTTGCTAGAGGTTATGGAATTTATATATTTTATCATTACGCTATAACATTAGAGCTAGGAGTAAAACAGAAAAAAATTTTATTCTTTACAGTTATAGGTATACCTAACTTGCATGTTTCAATCAAAAATGTAAGCCGTTGATTAATATTAGCATGTAAATTACAAATATGTATTTAAATTTAAATCTAAGAATTTGTATAACTTTGTTGAATTTTCTTGACAATCGTAAAATTAATTGAATTATTTTCAAACTGAATAAAAGAGGTTTTTAAAACCCATTTTTAAAAGTCATTTCTTATATTAACAGATTTAAATATTTATGATTAAAATTGAGACCTTATTTCTTACACTGTTCTTGTATTGTAATTCAAAAAAAACAACACCCGTATGTAAGAAGCTAATAAGTTTGTTCAGATATTTGAAAACATCTTTATATGATGAATTTATGCTATAATGATAAAATATACAAGCATATCTCGACAGTAAAAAAAATATGTGCATGACGAAATTTGTACATAATTTAAAGTGAGAAAAGATATGTCTTCTTCTTCCTAGCCATTATTAATCCCAAGGTAAGGGGGTCGACTAATAGTTCCACCTGTTTTACCTGAATATCAGTTTTTCCACGAAGCGACCGGCATCAGACCTCCGCCACACTGAGGGTGAACTGTATTCGAAGGTGAAACTAGCGTCAGTATATTTAAGGGCACTGACTCGATAACCAAGTTTCATTCATGGCAACCGGGACCGACGGCTTAACGTGCTCTCCGAGGCACGGTAAAAAATATGTATGCAAACAAAATTACTCCAATTTTATTTTTTTACATAATATTTATAGACAGAATTTTATTCGATCAGACTCTTTCGGTGCTAAACATGACCGTGGGAGAGCTATGCTTCGGCATGAATGGGTCGGCTCGACCGGAGTGATACCACGGCCTCACAGAAAACCGGTGTGAAATAGCGTTTGCGCTGTGTTTCACCGAGTGAGTGAGGATACCGGAGGCCCATACCCCAACCCCTCCCCACATCCCCTTTCCCATCCCCCAAAGGTCGACAACGCACTTGTGATGCCTTTGGTGTAGCGGGTGTCCATGGGCGGCGGTAATCGCTTACCATCAGGTGATACGTCTGCTCGTTTGCCCACTATTCTATAAGAATTTGTTATAAAACCGTAGCTTTCACCATATTTTCAAGTTAAATTTATACCCGTTTAGAGCTACACGTTATTGCCTATGAATGACGTCATCCTCAGAAGGAGTAGCCTACAGCTATTGGCAATTATAACAGCCTATCGCTTCAAAGAGATGGGAAGATGTTGAACTGCGAAGCCTTTCACACTTTAGAGGTATTCTTGACGTAAATAGATAGTGATGATGTCTTAGAAACGAGCCAAGTAATGAAAGGAATGTAAAATAGAATGAGTCTATCGTATTTCTGTTCTACAATATATATTTATATAATTACTTGATAAAACAATTTTGATGAATGAGATGTCATTAGATTATTTATAACTTTATGCACATATCGCCAACACCGGAGGTGTCACAAGTGCGTTGCCGACCATTTAAGAAGGAGTATGCTCTTTTCTTGAAAGTTTGAAGGTCGTATTAGTTCGGGAATACCTCAAGCGACAGTTCATTCCACATGTAAAAGAACCATTTCCTTCCGAAATAGTAGTTAAATAAAAACAACAACATGAAATCAAAACCAGTACACTTAAAACTATCGGTTAGTTAGTAAAAACATCTAAAAGAATCCTAACTATTATTTTTTAGATATGTAATTGTTCATATGAAAAATCCAGGTTAGCTGAAAAAAGATCGTCGTGAGTAATAAGACCGCCTATTGCAATACAAATGTAGATTTCTATCTTTGTCTGTACAATATTTCATTTAGTAGTGTGCAATGAAGTTAATAAGTAACACAACCATATACCAATACAAATTGTGTTAATAATAATTTTAACTTTAGTCTTATAACCTTGATAAAGATGTTGGTATTTCAATGAAAATAATTCTAGATGCATTTGAAAACCCTAATGTCAGACAAAGGTCGTAGACGGCCCAGGGTTTTAACCTTAATAAAACATTCTACGTGTGACTACTAGCATACACACACAAGTGTGTTTGATAAATTTGTATTCGCAATATGATCAAATATTTCCAATGTTAGATTATACTTAAATTAAATTGTATTGAGTATGAAACAGTCTATAACAAGTACTTGTGTTGAGAAATTAATGAATTGGTGAAGACGTATATTTTTTATGGAATAGGGGGAAATAAACAGATGTTTCATATTTGACACCCGCAACACTATAGGAGTCACAGGTACGTTGCCAGCCTTTTAAAAAAGAGTACGCCATTTTCTTTTGGTTTGAAGGTCGTATTCGTCCGGGATTACCGCAGGCGAAGTTCATCCACAGGTTTATTGAGCGAGGCAAAAAGTTTATAGAAAAGCGCACAGTTGAACTTATACTTTGACGATCATTGATATAAATTAATTGTGATTACGGTCTGCTTGTTAGTCTAGTGTCAGGTGTGGACTCAATTCCTAGTCAGGTCGAATATATTTGTATTTATATCAGTTGTCTAGTACCCATAATACAAACTCTGACTAGATAGCGATGTGTGTTAGATGTTCAAAATATTTATTTTTAAATTTATTACTATATATATATTTCAAGCCTTTGTTATACCTAAGATTATTTGGGGTCGGCTACGAAAATAAAGGAATCGAAATAAAGGGTATTGATCCTTAAACTTAGTACGAAGCAACATCTAGATAACTTGCTACAACTAAAAATTAAACAAAAAAGTTGAACCAACGTACAACGAGTAATTCATACATATAAACTCAAAACCACTGACTTTCCTTATCATATTCTTCGTGTAATCTAATGAATTAGTTCTCCAACAAGTTTGCCAACTAATTTTAAGATCCCATAAGATAACGGTTCCATCGAGATTCAGAGGTCGCAATCTCGTGGGATCCAATCAAACGTCCGGAACGGTGTTTGTTAATGCCAAACTGCAAACTCCTGCAATCTCTGAGGATGTCCTTATTACCTGATAACTTGCGTCAATGTTGGGATATTGCAGGCAAAATTACTTGTTAAAGTTATTCTAGACTTCAGAGAACTATTATGGCTATATCCACGAGTATTTTGCAACGTTGAACATATATTTTCCTATGAAATTTTTAAATTGAAAGTCTACAGACAAATTTCTGTATGTGTATATTATGATTCGTAATAAAACATAGATACAAAAAATATGGTAGTTTAGCAAAACGTTTATTGATTCAGAAGTTGATTTAGTAGACACTAAACCTGTTCCCTCTTTTGATACATGTCATAACATCAAAGTGCAATAGAAATTCGATTTCTCAAAAAGTTTTAATGTAAGTTTCGTTAAAGAGATATAAGTTTGCTGTACAATCACTCTGGAATAAATGAACAGAACTGAAAGAAATGAGTTACAGAGATAAATTATAATATGGAATAGAGGTTACTAATGTTTTTTTTCAACAAAATATTGGCTTAAATTGCAAAGTTGCGGGAAAAATACATTACTAATCTGATGTAGATAAATAAATGTTTTAAAAAGATGTGTTGTGATCAATTTTCTTGAAAGTTAAGAACAAATCGCTAAAGGTAACAAAACTTCTACAGATCCCAAAATCAAAAAATATACGTCTTTACTCAGATCATATTTCATAGATCAGAACCAACAAACAAACGACGCCTAATGAACCCGAATTAGCCTCCGACAGCTACCTGCGTTATAGTATGGGAAGGGGGTAGGGAGGGAACGATGTGTGCGAAGTTATAAACTTTCTGTTAATGTTGTTCTTTATGCAGTGCTTCTCAAAAACTAAAGTTCGGGAGTTACATATTAGCACAGTGTTGATGTTCCTTTTAGATGAGAATAGTTAATAGGAAGTAGCTGGACAAAAGTAATGTTTTAGGCATGACCTTTAGAATTGTGGCATAAGTTTAGATCATAATATCAGGTCAGAAATATTGTTGTTATTGAGTTTTCCTTTTAGGATATTGAAAACAGCCTCAGCAGGAATTGTGCCTGGTAGTAAACAACAACCATATTATCAGCTGCAAATATAATGAAAAAGACAGCCACTCACCTGGCTTCTTCATTGTTACATACTTTTACTTACTCAAGCCCCAGCTCTTCTCTCGCTACCGCGGTCCTAAACCAACTGCCCTCTCTCACGCGGTTCTAAAGCCCAAATGCCTTGACCACGCTTCGTATTTCTCCTCAACCTCGTCGAAGAAGCAGGTAGTCCTCCAGATGTGAACGGACCAACGGCCCTTCGTGTTAGGCGCACAATAAGTGTTCGAAGCCGATTTCGTGTCACACATGCATGTAGGTATGTCTCAAATAGGTCAAATGCAAGTTTTCTCTGAAAATGAAAACGAATAACACGCGTCGACGCCAATTAAAATTCATTTGTGTAACAGATACGACCCGTAACTCAATTAGCCACCTTTGGCATCAATGAATGAAATAAATTGATATTCCATTGTCGGGGGAATTTCATAATGTTATATTTCTCAGCTTTTATAAATCGCAGTAAGAAATGCGTAAAAGTCTTATGCAGCAGTTTTTGTTGACTAGTTTTCCCGTTTTCATTGTATTTGAACAGACGAGAAACAGTAAACTCGTCTTATTACGATCAGCCAACAGTGTTCAAAGGTCAATCAGAGTACGTTAAGAAAGAAATGAACCTTAAAATCGCTTGCTAGGTATACCAGTATTTATTTCAGTTGAAACTTTAATAATCTATTCTATTGTAATATAAATTTAATACGAATTTCTTAGATTTGTAAATTTTCTAAACAATTGGATAATTTAAATCAGATGATTGAATAATCACTTAGGATTGTTTATTTTCACTGTGTTGATCTCATTTACTGTTACGTAAACGATGAAGTATATGAATTTGATTCTAGTTTTTTTTTTGAGCAGGCGTATCGCCTGATAATAAGCGATTTCCGCCGCCCATGGTCTCCCGCAACACCAGAGACTTCACAAGTGCGTTGCCGGTCTTTGAAGGATGGGGAGGGGGATGGGGGAAGGGGTTGGGCAATGGGTCTCCGGTATCCTCACTCACTCGGTGAGACACAGCGTAGGCGCTTTTTTACACCGGTTTTCTGTGAGGCCGTGGCATAACTCCGGTCGAGCAGACACATTCATGCCGAAGCGTGGCTCTCCCACGGTAGTTTCATTCCTAAACGACTTAGCTGATAAGCACTTTATATACCAGAAGTACACAAACGAATAAAGTAAATAATTTATGAGTACATGAGTATTTGAATAGATTTAAAAGAAACATAAAATACTTTGTAATAAATTTGACAATATAAGGCAAATTAATACAAAATCTAAAATAGTCTAAAAGTTCTCGACAGTTCAAATTCAAAATCATTTACCTAAATTCTGATTTTAAAATAAATATTATTCCAAAAAGCATTGTAGATTAACATTTTCTGTGAAACGCCCGAAAAATAAACTGTTCCAATCTAATTGTAATTTAAACCCTATATCTTACTAATAGAGCAAAATTTGTTGTTGTATTACGAAAGGTGTATTTACAACTAATATTAGTTATCTCGCTCCCACTGTGTAGACAGAACAAACACAAACATAGACTATTGAGCTAATCAAACATCATAAGGGTTTATAGAGCCATGTTAGTCACCATTTCAACGTTTAATAGGACCTGGTTGAATGCTTCATGGGATATTGAACCTTAAGAGTATAAATACAACGAATAAAATGTGTTGATTAGTATGGTAATGATGTGAGTACATCCCAATAGTTTGAAATATACGGGTGTATTTATTTATCTAATTTGAATATATTTCCCGGGCAGGTAGTTCTATCTACAGCAGGGGCTTACAGAGTAAACAGCTTATTTGAGATGATCTCATTGACAAAACAAATATTTGTTACGGTACGGTTACTTTGCTAAGGTTATGAGCCCTACGCATGGCCAGAGGTTTAATTGAGTAACTGTGTATATATATCAATTCCTCTGTATCCTCGGTAATTAGATCTGGTTCTTAATTAAATTACAAGTTATTTTCAGCTTGTTCTGATATTATTATATAGTCATATTGGAGTTTATATATTGTTCATATTTCTAATGAAGACATTGGACCGCATTTCTGTAACTAGGTACGCATTCATTTAGACGTAGCAGAAATAATCGATTTGGGATAGAGTTTATGGAAAAAAGAAATATAATAGTGCATGTCTTATATGAAATGCTGGATAATTATTATTGGAGATTAGAAGACGATAAAAAGAATTAAAACACGAAATTAAGTAAATAATTTCAGGTAGATCTTCAAATGCCTATTTGTCGTACTACTTCCTAAACGGAAGGACTCATTTTGATTCGGTTATTTTTCTTTGAAATACTTTTGAAGATAAACATATTAGAGTTTTGAGTGTATAATATTTTTTCTTACACACCCTAAAACATAGAGTGTGTAAGAAAAATAAGGAGATCTATTTCTAGCAAGTTAAGGGTCTATTATAGAATAAAGTCAGCTCTGTAAATATTTAAATCATAATGAAAGCACAATACATACGTGAATTACTTCAATTAACACCACTACTTATTTGTAAAGTTCATTCAATTAATAATTTCACTTCCAAACAAGTTCAAACAATCAAAGTCTCCAAATACAACAAAACAAATTGGAAGCTCTGAATAATTTGGCTGCACCAGATCACCGCGCCGGGAACTTCCTACAATCGTAAGCCATACGTATTCATGAAGGAAGAGACCTCTGACATTAATTCACTAATTAACATTTTGGCTTACACAATGCGATACGGTATATCCTCACAACTTCCTCTTAGCTTATGATATTGTTATTAGAGACTGTTCCTCATAAATTTTATGTGCAAATTGAACTTGCACGTAATATTTTTAGAGCCAAGTTTTTTTTCTAATGGTTATATAAATTTCAAGTATTTATAACTAGCCTTTGGGGTATTTCTAATATATTAAATTCTCGTGTCGCGGTGTTCGTGGTTAAACTCTTGCGAAACGGCTATACCGATTCTCATGAAATTTTGTGTGCATACTGGGTAGTTCTGAGAATCGGACAAGATCTATTTTTCATCCCCCTAAATGTTAAGGGTAGTCTACCCAAAAATGTTTTTTAATTTTCTATAAATTTTAATTTTTTATGATACAGCATTCGAAAATATATACAACCCTGAATTTTCAACCCTCTACTATCAATCCCTATTTTATTTTATTTTTTATTTTAAAATATATATTTCTTTTTATGGCAAAGCAACGTTTGTTTATTGCTTTTAAAATTGAATATTGTTCACCACTTAATAGGTTTTAAATAAGTTCTAAAATAAAAGTACCCCAGTTAGTTCTTAAAACCACAGCTATCTGCCAGTGGGAGTCAAAATCGGTCCAATCTTTTCAGAGGTTAACTGGAAGAAGCAGTAATATTTGACTGCTTCTGTGGCGAAGTGGTACCATATGCAACATTTGTTTCGTAGTTTGGATGTTTTCTATGCATAATATGTATGTATTTACAAAAAAAGTATATATGTATTTATATCATTTGTCTAGTACCCACAATACAAGCTTTACTTATCTTGGGCCTAGATTGCGTTGTGTAAAAATATATTTTTAAATAGATTTTTGATACAAGTGCTGCAGTTAATTCCATATGCAAATAAGGAAAAGCTTAAAATTTGAAATCCAAAACAGACAATTCAATTTCATCTATATGAATGGATGGTATTTTACAATTTATTTTAAAATTTATTTGGTATGTTATTGTTATGGTTAACCAAAATCATAATTTTGAACCTAAACTGAATATTCCAGAAAGAGTTTGAGGAATCTATTTTATCTATTTTAATGAAATTCGGGATTAGAACATATAATTTGATTACCTTTACACGTAAAGTTGTAAGTTATCTTCCAAATTAAATACTCATATTCATGAAAAAAATATGTGATGGGGGCAAACGAGCAGACTTATCGCCTGATGTTAAGCGATTACCGCCGCCTAGAGATGTCACAAGTGCGGCGGGCCTTTGGGGATGGGGAGAGGGATGGAGGGAGGGGTTTAGGTATGGTCGTCCATTATCCTCACTCACTCGGCGCAGGCGTTGTTTCACACCGGTTTCTGTGAGGATGTGGTATCGCTCCGGTCGAGCCGGCCCATGCATGCTGAAGCGTGGCTCTCATGCATATTGCAATCCAAAATAAGAAATATTTATTTTCAGTATATTAAATCTTTTAATTGTATAATTATACTATAAACATGCCATAGGATAATAATATATAGCATTATATCTGAAGGCTGAACAAAAACGTTTTAAAAATGTATGTCTTTGAAGCCATCTTCAAAAATACCTTGGTTTGTTTATCAGTTTCATTTGAAAAAAAGATGAAAATTCGTATGTATATTTCAATGGGTTCCTGGATGGTATCAGGATACAATTGGATCCGGTAGGTGGCGCTGCTGTCGGTAAATCAACATCAGTTAATAACTAAACACAACATGGATTATTTCTAAGGAAGTACGAATATCGTCGGATCATCTAGTAAGTTGAGTTTTGAAAACCGGTGTGAAATAGCGCTTGCGCTGTGTTTCACCGAGTGAGTGAGGATACCGGAGGCCCATACCCCAACCCCTCCCCCATTCCCTCTCCCCATCCCCCAAAGGTCGGCAACGCACTTGTGACGCTTTTGGTGTTGCAGGTGTCCATGGGTGGCGGTAATCGCTTACCATCAGGTGATGCGTCTACTCGTTTGCCTCCTATTCAATAAAAAAAAAAAAAAAAAAAGTTGTAATTTTTTATTATATTAGGTAAATATTGCCTCAAATATATTGAAGCAAACATTTTGTGAGACCAACACACATACATCACTTTTTGATTAATAAACTGACCATTCGATTGTAATTTATTATCGTTCCACATCTATTGATACATTGCTCAGCCGGAGTACATTGATAGCAGGGAAATTTATGACTAGATAAGAAGCCATCTTCTAATGGATTGCTTATCCGTTTGTGCCATTTAGGGTTGGCACGTATTGGTGAACAGAGGAATACGATTTAACATGTTAGCTATTCAATTTATGGGTCTTCAATCGTATAGATATATAAATTGTTTTTCTGCAACCAGCCTTTTTTTCTGCGACAAAACTATCAAAGAAATGAATTGTAAGTAAAATAAATACATGATGACCAAACATTATTATTATTATTATGATTGTTAATTATATTGGGGGCAAACGAGCGGACGTATCGCCTGATGGTAAGCGATTACCGCCGCCCATGGACACCCGCAACACTAGAGGCGTCACAAGTGCTTTGCCAGCCTTTTAGGAAGGAGTACGCTCTTTTCTTGAAGGTTTGAGGGTCGTGTTGGTCCGGGAACACCACAGGCGACAGCTCATTCCACAGTTTTGTTGTGCGTGGCAGAAAATTAATTAAAAATAACTCTATTATTCTGTTAAGTTTTTCCAGCTAAACTGCCGCACCTATATTAATGAAATTTGGAATTAAGATACTTTAATTTTTGAGGAATCATATAGCCTAATCTTTACCGTGAAAACCGACATACACTCGGGCGGAAACGAGGGCAAAGATTAGTTGAAAAAAAGATATTAGAGTGGGAGGGCGAAAGACATAATAAGTCATTCTCATGCACATAAAATAATTGTTTTTCACTAAGAAAGCGAAATTAATGTTTGGTTTTTTACACAAACTGAAACTAAATATAAACCTATACTAATAGATATATATACATATATATATGTATATGTGACTTAATCATAGTCGATGCATTATTTTAATATATTTTTGTGTACTGTGTAAAATACAAGTACAAGCTCATTTCTCTTTTTCAGCTGCTACGCTCGCGTAAGCGTTGTTTTTACGCAAAGGCATTTTTTGAATATTTTTGTATGTCTCCAACAAAGTGTATAAAAATCATGACGATCGGTTGAATAGATGAAGTGTGAAAGCGTAAAAATAAATTCAAATTCATATTTGTAACAATACATTGTACATTTTAGCTACTCCAAGAAAATAAAACGGCCTTTATTATACACTGTTTTCTCTTGACACAGTGACGCTCTCAGCCATACCTTAGTAGGCTTTAAGCTTTATTATTCAAAACCCTTAAGGAACGATAGAGAAAAATTGTGAACATTTTTCTTTACAGGAACCAATTTACAGGTTGGATCATTGGGTTCTAATACAAATAACGATGTTGAATTGAAAAGTAACAGTGTTAAAATGTTGTTTATTGACGTCGGATGTTAATTTTTTATAACTTTGAATAACACAATTCTTAGCTATGAACAATGTGCTTATAATTTTTGTATGATTATTTATTTATTGATTTTTTAATGGTTCGATGTTTTTTTTTATTGAATGGGTCGCAAATATCGTCATACCATACGAATATATATTGAACAATTTATTGTACAAAAATGTGTAACTTTTTTTTAATTTTTTTTTATTGAATAGTGGGCAAACGAGCAGACGCCTCACCTGATGGTAAGCGATTACCGCCGCCCATGGACACCCGCAACACCAAAAGCGTCACAAGTGCGTTGCCGACCTTTGCGGGATGAGGAGAAAAAATGGAGGGAGGGCTTGGGGTATGGGCAACACAGCGCAAGCGCTATTTCACACCGGTTTTCTGTGAGGCCGTGGCTCACTCCGGTCGAGCCGGCCCATTCATACCGAAGCGTGGCTCTCCCACAGCAGCATAAAATTAGAAAGTAAAAAAAGCTGAAACGAATTTTTCATTCACGATAAATTGAAACGTTTGCTTTTGCTTACAACGCGTCTAGATTTACCTGTCTAAATTCTACAGACATCCCACTCAAACCAAATTTAACATGGCTTTCAGCGGTTTACGAAAATCAGCAGACGAATGCAGCCAGACTATTCGCAAACATTTAGTTTAATCGAAACGACAACATCTTTATGAGATTGATGAGAAGTGTGTTTTCTTTTTAACTGACGTTAATATATATATATAGTTGTACTAAATACTAACTGGCGGTACAACAGTAACCCCAGATAACGCCGCATGGTGAAGCTAGTCAGAAAAAAGTCTAGTAGCCTAAGTTACTTCTTATATCATCAGCTGTTTTCCACGGAAAGTCTTGTCGAAATAGGTTCAGTCGTTCCAGATATAAGCCGGTACAAACAGACATAAATGAAAAAATAATGTTATTTTGGTATATGTATCATGTTTGTATAGATTTTTATTGTTATATATTTACTAGCTGACCCGACAAACGTTGCTTTGCCATAAAAAGGAATATATACTCGTATTTTAGGGGTGGGTCTTTAAAAATTGCCATGGCAAAATAGGGGTTGATCGTAGAGGGTTGAAAATTCAGGGTTGTATGTATTTTCTAATGTTGTACCGATCATAAAAAAATAAAAAATTATCGAAAATTAAAAAAAAAATATTAGGGCTGGACTACCCTTAACATTTAGGGGGATGAAAAATAGATGTTGTACGATTCTCAGACCTAGCCGATATGCACATAAAATTTAATTAAAATCGGTCCTGCCGTTTTGGAGGAGTATGGTAACTAACATTGTGACACGAGAATTTTATATATGTTTATATTAAGATGGCTTGTTAGCTGAGAAGTCAAGGTCAATAAATATTATAATTGTTGAAATGTTTGATCATTTGTTTTGAATCCATCTTCCCAGTGTTATGCAGGTAATAGTGAAGTAGTTTAGCTTATACTGTACACTAGCATAAACGGTATTTATAGATTTATTTGTATTTATAGAGAGAGAGAAAAACAGAAGTAATTTACTAAGTCCCTGCCAGACATTGCATTAGTCCAGTGCTGTGCTACGAAGACAAATTAAATACTGTTTGTTGGATAAATTTACTTGGAGTTTGATACTTTGTCTGACTGCACAGCGGATTCAATTTAAACAGAGTAGCATTTGTAGTTAGATAATATAACTAAGGATTTATTTTGCACTATACTTCGAAAGCGCTTTCAGCGCGTTAAAGTGCTTTTCTAGTTCTCGAGACCAGTATGTAGCATTTATATTACAACCAATTTCAACTAGAGATATTTTGTGATAGTTAGCTCTTAGTGTTCACCGATATGTAGTAGCATACGGCGAATGATAAAATCAATTTTCAAATGACTGTACGGTTGAATTTGTGGTTTACCTCGCTTTGGTGTTTTTTGTGTCCATTAAATGTATGTTTGTAAAGTCTCCCGCGACACAGGATGTAGATTAAGAAAGAAAAAAACACTTTTCGGATAAAAGCATAAAAGTTTTGGTGACATCAAACAAATCGCTTACGAATATTCATAATACTATACATAATTATACGTTGTATAGGAGTTCAAGAAGGACTTTATACATTTTTGTTAAATAAAATTACCTACCATATACAATAAAATAAAATGTTTGTTCAGAAATTTTAAGAAACAAGTATTGTTTCTAATATATGATATTCGGCTGCTTTAATTATATAAGCTGTTTTACATTAAATTCATTTTAAACAGAATAAAAGAAAACTGTATTGAACTCGACCACGCAAGTACATGAGGTTTGGCAAGATTAAACACAGCTGTTGATTTTTATATTACAGACTCCCTTGTTGGTCTAGCAGTTAGCGTATACGGTTCGATTCCCGGACCAGGCCAAAGTGTTGTTGAGATTTTGACAGCAAAATGTAAATTAAATAATGGCAATCGTTATTAAAAATTCAGTAGCCACAAATATGTATGTATACTGTTGTGGCGACCTCCACACACAATCATCGCGCCATCTACATATCTACAAAAAGCGCCATCTACCGAAGTTACACTGAACTACGAAGTAACGTACCATACGAAAAAACTGCCAATCCTGAATCGCGCAATAGAAGTTCTCGCGCCGATTATCATATAAAAGAGGATCCTCCCTTTGTGTTGGAGGGACATGACACTCGTTCCTCCACACTGTCAACTAGTTCAACCTTCGAATTCGGATCTAAGAGTTGTGGAGGTCCAATGACAGTCGCTCTGTGGAAAAAGTGTAATGCAAGTAAAATTAGTTGAATTACTAGACTCTAAATAATCTAGTGAATAAAAAAGGCTAAGAAAATTATGACAAAGCGATAGTTAGATAATGTTATTCGAATAACTCATATTATATACTAATTTAGCAGGCACAAAAGCTATCAGTAGTTGTAAAGTTCGAATAATTTCATTCATTCATTCAAAGTATGCTCACGTAGACAGGACATTACTGGGAATGTAACAACGTGTTCAAAAGTTTTAATAGTTCTTGGGGTGAACATGAATAATGTATTCTCCGAATTAGACATACCCTTTACTGAATACAATGTTTCACCGCTTTTGGATGATAGAGCCTTGCTTGGTATTTTTATATGGTACATTTTCTAAAAATGAATACCAGCTAGATCAATTTATCGCCATCGAAACCTGCATACTAAATTTTATAAAAATCGTTGAAGCTTTTTCTGAGATTTAGATCTATACTAATATTATAAAGCTAAAGAGTTTGTTTGTTAGTTTGACTCCGCTAATGTCAGGAACCGCTGGTCCGATTTGAAAAATTATTTCAGTGGTGGATAGTCCATTTATCGAGGAAGGCTATAGAGTATACATCATCACGCTAAGGACAATAAGAGCGGAGCCCCAATGAAGAATGTTTAAAAAACGGGGGAAAATTATCAAGCTACGGGCAATATTAGATGTAAACGAGGTTGCGAGGGTCAGCTAGTTATAATATATATATATACGAGAGTTGCTTACTTAAAGGTATTATATTTACTTTTAGGAATATATCGCATTAGAGTTATGTAACCACGTGCATGGTTCTTGGTCTTCTAGTTTCATCTTCCTAAGGGTAATACCAATAAAGACTTACAAGCTGTTCAGTACTTCCGAGTATCATAGACTTTGCTTACGATGATCTCCAAAAGGTGTCGGGTTCGTATCCCGGGTCGGGTCTAAACTGCTATTGAGTTTTTCTGATAAGAAGTACTTAATAACAGCTCGGAGTTTGGAAGTTAAGGTCTGAACCCCCGTTTCTCGGAGAGCACATAAAGCTGTCGGTCCTGCGCCTTACCTATCCCCAATCGTGTCGGTTAACTGTCTCATTCGATTATGAGAGAGAGGAAACAGATAGTGCACCTATGTTTGGCCACACACTTGTGCACTATAATATCTCCTGTGTAGTTGGCTTGTCTCCGTTGAGACTGGCCGCCGTGGCTGTTATCGGCTAGGAGAACATTAATATAAATACAAGCAATCTCCTAGTTTCACTGCCAGAGCAGATAAGAGTCTAGTAGTTGCTTTGCAACTTCTTGTATTAATCTGAGTTTCATTAAAAATGCTATTCATATTTTTTATAAGACTATGTATAAGAAATGTAATGCTCTATTTTTAAATTTGACGGAAAATGACGTAACGTCATACAATACAACAAAATAGTCGACATAGTTATTAACCTGTGCATGTGTGAAAATAACACATAAAATCGTCGACAAAAGTAAGTTAACAGCCATCTCCCGTTACAATAATATCGTGTAATAATACATAAAGCTTTCGAGTTTATGCGCATATTACTCCAACCGCATTGTGGGGTGCAAGTAATAGAGATGAGCGGTTATATATTTTATATTATACCAAAAGTTTCGTAGTACTACTACTACTGGTAAACTTCCTTCATATAAAGCTACGGAATTATATAAAATGCCTTTAATGAAAATACAATATTAACATTACCGTAAAATGTAATGAACTTTTAGGATGTAGTTACGTTTTTAAGATTGATAAAAATAATTACAATTGAAATTAATATTAAAACTTTGAACGAATACATTTAATTATGTATACCCCTGTAGTAGATAAGACTATTCTGTCACAAGTTTTATAGTGATTATTATAAATGAGTTGTTTCATTTAAAAATATTTCCAATACATAATAGGTTTCCGAGAACTTCCTTTTAAGGTATGTACGAGTTCCATATAACCAACTCGTATAGATGGATTACAAATTGGTTTTAGTCGGTCGATTTGATTCTTAGCTACCACTTCAAGGTGAACCATAGTAAGAAAATTATTCGTGGCATTTTCCACATAGTAAAAATATCAGTTAAGTAATTGTATACAATTCCACAAAATAAGTATATGCGAAAATACTCTTAGCACTTACTTCGTTATTCATAAACCTTATTTAACTCTAAGCAAAAATTATGTGTTATTTTTAACTATAAGGTTGTAAATTCAAAATTGAAAGTACAACAGAATCGTTTCTTAACGTTAAATAACGTTTGTGAATAACAGTATCAATTATTAGGTTAAATTGGATTGGTTAATAGGAGCCTATTGCACTCGTACACCGAACTTCCCACGGAAGACTTGATCTGGTCAGTCCAACGTTTATGTGACCTTCCGTGGGGTCTAGTGCCTTCCACTCTTCCTTGAGCGACAAGGTGTTCTGTAGATCGCACCATCGAGAAACATGTCCACTTCAACTTAACCTAATAATTAATCTCGTTATTCATAAATGTTAAGAAACGGTTCTGTGGTAAATTGACCTCGAACAGGCAGCAGGCGAAACGTCGTAAAACGCATCAAATCCCCCTAAAACTGCTACTACACAAGGCGTACCGGATGAGAAGAAGATAAGTTGAAGTTAAAACCAAGTATGAATTCATGTAAACCAATAAAAACGATAGTATAATTTTTACCTAGTATAGTATACTAGGTAATTAAAGTCTATCGCCCATGATTTACAACACAACCGCAACAGGCCCTGACAGTAATTGGACATTCAGATATGCAAAAAAAGGTGATTGTATACGTAATGGCCCCTTTCGATAAATTTATGCTCTCTCGTGTGACGCAAACCATACCCCTTGGTAGCCATTCTTTTATTTAAGCGAAATTAATGGACCAGAGTGAGATCGATATTTCTTTGGAAGTTTTTCCAACCAGAAAGGAAATGTGTCAAACTGTAGTTAGGAAGTTGCTCTTGTAATAGCAACTTTTACTGTAGGCACGAAATACTTTACGCTTGTGGGATTCCTTTCGATAAAATTATCTTTGACTAGTTCTTACCCGCGGCTACGCGCTTATCGGTAAATAGTAGCCTATCTATTATTTTGATGTATCAGCAACGTTACTGTAAAGTTTCATATCAATCCTGCCTGCCTGCGCCTGCACGGTTGGTCGATCGTGGTTTCAGCGGTCGCCATGCCGCTTGCTACTGCGCCAAGTGTCGTGGGTTCAAATCCCACGCGGTACAACACTTTGTGTGATCCACGAATTGTTGTCCCGAGTCTGGATGTTCTTTGTGTCCGTTTCATGTATGTTTGTAAAGTCCCCCACGGCACAGGATGTTTATTCCTAATGTGGGAGTTGTCTTTTTAAATAAAAAAATAAATAAAAAATCCGTTCAGTAATTTTTGCGTGAAAGAGTAACAAACATCCATACTTCAATCTTTCCGAATTTCGTATTTATAATATTAGTAGGATTTAGACATGCAGTACATTGACTGAAGTAATTTCAGCGCAATCACAAGTATTTTTGAAGTGAAAATTCTTTAGCCGCGTTGAGCACCTTTTTGGTAGGAGAAAATCTTATGAGTTCGTGTCATGCGTCACCGACATGCTGACGTCACAAAACCTCTTTGTCCTGGTTGAGCACTTTTTGGTAGAAGAAAATCTTATGGATTTGCGTCACCGACATGTTAATGTTTGATGTTGATAATTTTAATTTTAACATTATGAAATTCTAAGTTGTAGGTTTTCACTTCTATCAGCAGCTATCTATGACTGCCAATGTTTTTAGTTTGAGATATTTTTCATTTTATAGAGTGAATGTAGGTGAAACATCTACCCTCTTTGATTCAGCAGGAGAAGGCTCAAAGTCTCACACTTGTAACTTTAATAGTAGGTGTCAGATGTTCTCCTAGCTCCTATAATCAGAAAAACTCAATAATACTTTTGACCCGACCCGGGATTCGAACCCGAGACCTCTTGATTGGTAATCGCATACGTCAACCGCTAGACTAATGGGACAGTTAAAGTAGTAGGTGTCTATAGGTGACGAAAATCACTTGCCATCATGTGACCAAAAATAATTTATTCCTACACTGTAGGTACAGAATAGATTTATAAAGAATCAAACAAAATAAAAATAAATCTCTTAGCTAAAATTTATTTTACCACTACCGCTGAAAAGCTTTGTAAAATGTATCCGTATATATACGATAAATAACATGGGATGCAGTAAATCTCTCGGTTTAAACCTATAAAAGTGAAGCTTCAAACTAATCATCCGTCAACCTATACGGGTCAAAGGTCTCTAATACTTAATCGAGGTAATCCATTTCGTAGACAAGTTTTATACAACCACCATTTTTCCTTGACCCTCCTAACCTCAGTGTTATCTAAACAATGGAGGCGTGACAAGAGTTAAACGATTTGTTGTTGGGGCTCCATATTTTCTGGCTATGTTTTATCAGGCTGTAAATTTCTACGGGTATCTAGCGAGACGTCAACCTTACGAAGATTTGTGCAAAAATTTCAGAGCGAAAAATGACTTTTGGTGTAGTTTGGTAACAAAGCTAAGGTACTTTACAGTTTTCGCTATAAAAGTTAAACGACTTCAGTGGTTAATGTTTTAATATAAATGAATGAAAACTATCCCCATGTTTGTTTGACCTATTTTTATTTTATTTATGACTTGTGACCATAATTGCTCAGTAAACTAGTCGAATCGTTAGGTATATTTGAACAAACGAATCACATAAAGTTTCGAAAAAAATTAAGTTAAAACATATTTCTATTTTTATTGCTTGCGGCCGTCGTGGTAAAGAATAACCTATATTCTTCTTCGAGACTCAAGGTATTTTCATGCAAAATTTTAATAAAACCGGTGCAGCGGTATAGTCATAAAAGTGAAATAGAGAGACCGAGTTACTTTCGGATTTATAATATTAGTTTACTAGCATATGAATAAAATCGATTTCTGATTAGATTTAGAAAAAGATTTTGAATTCTGTCCATCATCATCATTACTTTAAGTCTGTCTTAATCTATAGATAACCATTTTTAACGCTGCCACAAAATATTACTAAGATTGTGCATCACGCACATGATATTTACAGCAATATATAGCTTTATCCGTGGTTTTGTTTGTGGTACCTATTTATTAAAATTATATTATCCTGCAGAATATATGAGGCTGTGAAACACAAAATCAGGCAACCTTATACCACATTTAAAATAACTCTTACAATATTTAAACAACATTTCTACTACCAAATATTTCCACGATAGTTAAATTAATGCAAATGAGCATCACAATCTCATAAAGGTTCTTGTAACGCATTTTGTACCTCAAAAGGGTGTAAATATTAGTGTGTTTCACCACACCAGACAAAGTCTAAAGTGATGCTTATCTCTGTACACTACGATAAACATTCTGTATATCTGTGTGAATAATTTACGGGTAGTTTTTATGTCCATGAACGCTGCGTCTAGTGCGTTTACCACAATGCAATTTTTAAATGTACTGGTTTTGTTTTCATTTTGTTGTTTAGTTTTTACTACTATTTTGGAAGAAAATATGCCTGTTACTCATTATTCAAATTAAGTTCGTAGTAGTTAGATATTTTTATCCAAGTTATTAGTTTTAAAGTTAATATTCAGTACAAAACAGTGTAATATATTAATGTGTAAACATTATAAGGTGGTTTCAAAAATAATTTCTCCCCTCCCAATAGCAGACAGGCAGTACTATTGCTACTTCTGTCTAGACTATCCTATATCCTGTGTAAACACTATCTAGTCGTAAATTATCACAATATATTTCTACTGCTTTTGATAAAATGATCATGTTCTGTAAATAAATAAAGAACAACACGTTACTATAATATATTTTTTACTAAATATATATTAAAAATTTAATCAAATAAATTGGTTTAAGAATTTTTAAAACCCATTCTAGTTTTAACATAAAACTATTTCAGGAACCCTTATTAATCCTTTAGTCTTACAATGCCTACATATCATTACTAGCTTAAGAGCTTAAAACTTTAGTCGCCCTTAAATATCAGTGCTAACACCTGCGGGCCGCTACGGTCATAAACATAATACTGGTCCGTATGTTTACGGGCAAAGTGTTAAAGTTTGAATATACCGAGCGCGTTGGGCCACATTACCAGCCCCTTGTGTGTGTGTCCTAGTTTTTCAGTGACGTGTTAACACCAAGCTGGTAGTTTCTTTTTTAATTTTATGAAACTTACTAAGAACTAACATTTGCACGTCGTAGATATTTGAGTTCATAAAAAGTTTAAGATATGTCTTTTGTAAATCATCTTAATTTTTTTTTTTAAAAAAGCATTTTCATATTAACTATGTTGTGTTATGGGTACTAGACAACTGATATGAATACATAATATACATACTTTTTCTTGTAAATACATACATATTATACATAGAAAACACCCAAACTCCGAAACAAATATTTGTAGATAACGCAAACACTTGGTCTGACCCAGGATGTGAACCCGAGACCTTAAGAACAGTAATCGCATTCATTACCACTGCGCCACCGAGGCAGTCTAAAACATTCACTGATACCTAATGTCGAGTCATGCTAAACTTCAGGCACAAGAACATTCGTTGAACAATACCAAATACAATGCTTTTGTATAAACAGTTACAACGCTAAAAAAATTGCCGTTTCCCCGTCCAATTAATTCAAGTAACAACAAACAAACAGACATAATTCCTGTTAAAAAATAAGGACACTTAAAAGCTAAACTAAGCAGTGAAATTATGCCATCAGTCTTTTCGTCCAGAACTCTTTTCGTTTTTAGTTCCCCAGTCGAATCATTAACTTCAAGCATCCAGCCCTCGGAGGGACCTCGTCGGCTAATTAATAAAAGTGTCGCAAAAAGTTGTCTCATAAATTGTGACACTGACTCGACGGTGACGTCATAAAACGTTTTTATGTCTTTTTAAATGACACGCATAATTTTTAAGCAACACCACTTAATTAAAATTTAGGGACAAAGACAAGACTTGAAAAACAAAGAAAATTAGTTCTGATGTTCAATCACTTTGTTATTTATTATATTTGTAGAAATGACAAGGATAACATAAATATTCTTTTCATAACGTGTTTACGCATGCTCGTGTAGACACGATACATACCTACGCACGCACACACACAGTTAAGCACCCAGCATGCATGCACACATGAACTTTCATTATTATTTCATACAACTCATGGCACAAAAAACTTTCATCTAATACTCAGATACTTTAGTAAATATTACATACTATTATTCAATTTAGATAATAATGAATACTTTTTTAATACCATGGCAATTAAAACATAAATACCACTAAAAAAACTGATCCATTAATCGAAAAAAATATTCTGAAATGATTAACGAAACACAACATAGAAGGATAAATTTGAGTCAAGATCATCTTTACTCATTATTATGAAGTTAATTTTATTGTATTTAATTCTTCTCTGTTAAATTAAACATAAAAAAATCACTAATAAATATCGTTCGCTCCCATTCTTGTATAAAATCTAACAAGAAGACACAAACACTACACAGACATAACAGCCAGAAACTTTTAGTACATTGTGAAAAAAACTTCGTAATTAATTCAAACAAGTACTACCAACACTAAACAAATTCTTCTTTCAAACCGTAACAAGCTTACACATATTTTTAGTTCACAAAAAGAAACACACAAGCAACGCAAGGGTTATACCGGAAGAAAGGGACAATTAATTATCTTTCATGACTTCACTAACATTACCGCCTCACGTTCCTTTGCCCAGAAGGGCACTTTTATAACACGGGCTCCAAAGGGTTTATAATTTATGCTTTACTTGTCTCTTGCAGCTGAGTACCACCCCTCATTCAAATCTTTATATGAAGTACACGACCCTAACGAATTAGCGCCTTACTTGACCAATTTTGTTTATTCAAAAGATTTATTTTAAAATATTTTAGTGAATACGTCTATTAAATCACTTTATGTAATTCTGTGAATGAATGAGAAGGGAGCAGTATGTTATCTCTAGTCTCTAGTGCACGTGCGGTCGTAATACAGTTGAGTCAACTGTGAGCGGTGGAGGTGAGTGGGCGCGTGCGTCCAAGAGCTGATAATATATATATAGTCCCAAAAATCTAAAACACTGTCTTTATGTCGACTAAAAGGAACATGTTCCATTCTATTCCAGTTTTAGAGTCAAATTTAGCAATACTTCTTAGCTTATTTTTTTAGATGCTCAATAGACCACAGTTCGCATTGGATATTATTTTTTTGTGTGAAGTAAAAGCATTGTTCATGTAATTAAGTAATGAAGGATCAGGCTCTTAATTTAAGTAAGAAAATTTCCAGTCACGAATCTGCCTATAATGAGTTCAAGGCATTCGTCTGGAATAATAAAAAAATATTTGTGAAGCTTCTTGAAGGATTAGTACTTCATAATATTTTGTTATTATGTTAACATTGATTACAATAACTTAAGGGTATGTTTAATCTTCTCAAAGTGATTAATCGTTTTTAGTAAATTAGTTTTACAGGTCTTGTAATAGCAAAAATAAATTTGATTGTAAGTTTATTTCCACTTTCAATTTTTTTAATACTGATTAAACAAATAAAATCTGAGGAACTCATTTAATTTTTGCGTGTAATAATATCATATTATCAATATTTAAAAAACTATTATATAGTGCAGTGACCTCAAAGCACAATTTTAAAATAGCGGTAGATATTTATAGTTCAAAATTTGAACGAATTTTTGATTATTTCATTTTTAATAAATTTTCCATAGAAATGAATATTTTAGATTTAAATTCCCATGTTATTATACCAATATTTTCATGTAGTTTTTTAAGAACCTCAAAACTGTTTAATGAAATAATCTTAACGCTTACTTTTATGGAAGTAAAATCTAAGACTGAATGTCAAACAGGTTATATGAGAGGCAACGTCAAATGTAAGTAAAACCACAGATATCTGTGATAGTGTATAGTATGAAAATTTTACTCTATATTACATATTTCTCAATTAATAATCATCCAAATAAACACTATCATACAAACATAAATTAAAATCGTTAATTAGTTTTAGTATTAATGAGCGAGGGATCGCTTTAATCACGGTTGCCCGGTAATTGTTCATCGATCGTCCCCTCTCCATGCCCAGGGTAATTATTCCTGCCGTGCCTTGGCTCTCCCTAATTATTACACTCGTAATAATTTACACCTTATCCAACTTTACCCTTTTTGATGTCTTTTTATTACCCTGGAACCGAAAAAGTCTGCACTCTTCCTCGATTTAGAGATATAATATTTTCGTTAAATGTAATTAAAAGATTTTATGCAATTAGTTCCTAAACAAAGTTACCAACGCTGATATCTCACGTAATATAAAAATGCTTTTTATGACATTAGGTTTGTAAAATTAAGTGTATTTTATTGTCTATTCAAAGAAGTACTACTAACGCATGTACTATGCAAATTCAAATTGACTTAATCTAGCTTTCAAATCCAAAACATTTCCAATACAAATCATATTCATCAGGTAAACTTATAAGTATTGTAAACTAACTCAATTAAGATCGAATAATCGATCAAAAGAAAAAACTTAGGATGAAAATATAATTGGTTTACCAATTATTGGTTTCTATACCCATCTATTGAAACGATTTTTTTTCTGAATATAATTTATCAGCCTCAACATCATCATAAAAAATAAATTCATTAGAAATAATTATTTTCATGAAAGTTTCATAGGATTTTCCGGGTAATTTATATTTTATATTACGATTCAAACAGGGAAGTTTTCTTCTGAATTTCTATATAATAAGTAGTACCTAATAACACCGGTTTCTATGAAATCTCTTGGACTCTTTTCCTGTAATTTTGTTATTTATTTCTTTAGCAAAATTGGCTCCTGAAAAGTAATTTCCCACTCAGGAATATTTTGTTTAGTTCAATATTTCCAACATCGCATAGCTTGTCGTTGTAGAAAAACGGATGTCATGTCTTTCAACATAAAATGAGGAACCTCTGACCGATACTCATGCTCATGGTGGGCCAAGGCACAATGGTTGATATTGGATTATTGCATATATGCTAATCGATAGCGAGAACTTCTATATCGCGATTCAGGATTAGTAGTTACTACGTAGTTCGATGCATCTCTAATAGATGGCGCAGTAGTGTGTTTCTGTTACATTACACAAATTTTCGGATAATATGATCAACAGTATAATAGAATAAGGACACATACAGTTGGTTTATAGAAGATAGGAAGGACAGTTCAGCTTAACTATCTTTGTATTAAAATGTCCGAGCCATGATAGATCAACATACAGGAATACGTGTTAGAATAAATAATAAAAAATAATAATAAATAAATATTTCGGACATCTTTTACACACAACGCCATCTAGTCCCAAGCTAAGCAGAGCTTGTGTTATGGGTACTAGACAACTGATATAAATACATACATACTTTTTTTTTTGTAAATACATACATACATAGAAAATACCCAAACTCCGAAACAAATATTTGTAGATCATACAAACATTTGGTCCGACCCGGGAATCGAAATGCAGCTCAGTCAAATCATTTCCACACAAATACACTTTAAATGTTTAAAAACATCGTTTCAAAATGTCTCTATTTAAATAAACTTTGAACTGATTCCAGCGAGCATTGTATCAAATTAAAAATCCAATACGTGTCTGAAGGACTTAAAACTAATATTTGTTAGATAACGTTATTAAAAGAAATGATCAGAAGATGGTCCAAATACGGCCTAAAGGTTTTTTTGTTTAATATTCATAACACAAATCCATTTAACTAACAACATCAATAACACTGCCTAGTACATAGCCTATAGATAGGTATACTTTTGAATTATGTATGAACGCTTGGTACTTTATGTTTTAGCCTTCATTCGTCGTATTTGATACAGTTTTATTTTTGTTTATGTGGGTTCCCCTCATGTTAACAATCTGTGTAACTAACAGAGAGCTACTTAATTATTTTTGATTCGAAATAGTATTTGCACTACTTAAGAAGAAAAATAGAATGGCAAGGAAAGTTTTTAGGTAGGCAGGAACTTAAAACTTGTTGGACTCGAAGAGGTAGATTTCTAGAACTTTTGACAGCTTTTGTTCCGCATATAGGTATTTTCATCAATTTCCTAACCATCTCAGCATTTCCCTGTCAATTTTAACCACCAGGCTGCAGTCTTATCTTTCTTTCAGCCAACGAATCCTTATCATATTTATTGCTCACTCGTACCATCCTAAAGGAATACTTATTTTAAATTTGAATTTGCTTCTCTCTGTGTTTTATGCTTTCAAGTTTTTAACTACTCAACCACTCATTAATACTGGGATTAGAATAAGTCTAACAAGATGTAATAAATTAAAGTTGAAATAACTGGAATCTTCTCGAATAACTACGATGCTCTCTATACTTTGCTCTCATACACTTTGAAGTATTATTATCGATATCGGTGTTCAGTACTAGGTCTGGGGGATTACGAAGTTGTGAACTGGTTTTATGTATCGTAAATACAGCTTTAGTTAGTTTGAGATCTTCGTCAGAGGGATAATTGAGAATCCTTTTAGTCGTATGACGTTAGTTGTAAAAGCATTTATGCTTAAGTTATGAGTGGTACTTGAAATTTGTAGTTTATGGCTCTGATAAGTTAATGTTTCGCAAAATATACGTGCTGATATAAACACCAAAGGCTTACAGTTACACATTTCTGTACAAAAATTATTCAAAATTGATTGACATAACCTTTAATTAGGTATAACTCGGAAGCATTTTTAACCCCCGACGCAAAAAGAGGGGTCTTAAAAGTTTGACGTCGTTGTTTGCCTAGGTGTGTGTGTGTGTTTGAGTGTGTCTATCTGTACCATCGTAGGTCTCAAACGAATGAGCCAATTTCAATGTGGTTTTTGTTATTTGAAAGCCATTTTCCTTGCAGTGATTTTATAAGAGTATCAGCTCTCTTCCAAAATTATTTAAAGCTTTTTTGGAGTATGATTACTTGATTAAGTGCTTAATGCGGACCAGTATAATCGTGAAATTACAATTAATTGATAACTTTGACATCATGCTGCGTATGAAGAAGAATTTATGATTATTTACCAAGACATTAGTAAATAAATAGGGGGTATCTCTTTTTATGTCAATGTATAATGTATTGAGGAAAAGGCTAAAAAAAGGTTAAGTTAATTTCTGCTGATGATGGTGACGATTTGATGCCTGAAATAAACCAACGAACAATGTAACACACGTTTGTATAAAACACAATAAGAAATGTAGTTATGAAGACTACATATTGTAATGCGCATAGGTTTAAATACGTGCTTTAAAACCTCATATGTTGGATAAAACCGCGGACGTGGCGCCTCCGTGCCGGCTTCGCAACACCACCAATCACGAATTCTATGTAACACTTTGTTGGCAATATGCTCGCAAAATACCACAAAATTGGTATAGAATTTTACGTAGAAAATTTTGATCTATCGTATAGTTTTAGGTCTATATTAAAAACTAGGTTTAAAACTAACAAGTAAAAGACTTGATTTATAATAAAAAAAAATTGTGTACTAATAATAAATATGTATATTATATTTTTAAGTGACTTCGAAAATTAGAATTTTTTGTGTAACGTAATAACTTTGCCGTTAGCGCATCGACTTTGGTTGTATTTGTTACATTTAAATTAGTCCTAATAAATTTCAAGAAGTGATTTGTATGTGTGTTGTAACATTAATTTAAGCTTATTTTGTACTGATTTCCATGATACATTTGAAAGATAAATATATCTTAATATTTAAATAAGAGATCAATATAAATATACTAAAAAAATGACTCAAAACTACAAACTACTCATAAACTACTCTCTTAGTGGTGACTAGAAGTGAGGTGAAGGGGTGTCTTACGACACCCATGGGATGAATAATAGTGATCTAACTCGGTATTTTTATCCTCCACAACACGGAGACTAGGAAATGTAAATAATGTTAAAGTGATTGTTCCAGGTCTTAAAATCGTGTGCTCACATGGTGTGATGTGTTGATCTGGTTGCAACATGACGGGTTGGGTGGCAGTGCTGCTCCTGCAGCTTGCAGTCGTCAGTGCGGGAAAATGTACCACGTAAGTGATTTCTTTTAAGTTAAATATTACAATAGTTTGGAAAGCGTGTCCCTGTTACAAACTTTATAGTTTAGTAGCCCTGTTTATGAGCGTCAACTCAGCCTTTCGGGGTGGGGTCGGCTTTAAGTATATTATGATATTGACTATCAATAAAAAATACGTATAGCTATTTAAAAAAAAGGGTTTTTAATACATTAAGCTTTAACCCCAACAAACATAGGATTAACTATTTATGTATTTTTTCCTTTTGGTTTAAGAGGGACAACTCCTACATTAGGAATAAATCCTGTGTCGCGAAATGAAATGGATACAAAGAACTGAAAACCCAAGTCTTTCTTCTTAATTCCTGACATAAATTTATATAGCCAGCTAGATCAAGCTACGTTTTTTAAAAATATTTTCAACTAAAAAGTACTACGAACATAGGTTTACTTAAAACAAATTTCACTTTCAATACGAAATTCAAATTGAAATATAAAAAGGCCACTTGACTTTTTATGAAAGCAGTGGATTATAAAACACTAGCAGAATTCCAGCACTCGTTTGAAATAGGTTCTCAGCTTCTCAGTTTTATTCGGGTAGTGGGGCATCGTGTAAAAAGAGGGAAAGTGAAAACGTGTCAAGCGTCACACAAGCACTAACGAGTAGTAAATACTGCACATGTTTGCATTGAGTGGTTAGCTTGCAGAATGTTAACCAGAACTTTTTGTTTCCAAATTATGATGGTGGAATAAAACCGGGTTAGTTTTTTATTACGAAATAAGTTTACCTAGAACCTTTTAGACTATTAAAATTAATATATTAATACAATACTTTTTGATAACATGAAAAATCGATTTAGGAGCAGTTGTTATGTTTATGTATGTTTAGTAAAATAAAATTTCTTTCACAACAGTAGTGTGAGAAAATACATTCTGGGTTACCATAAACATTTAACCAACTAACTAATACTAAAATAGGGAATACGTAAAGTTTTTTGTAGCCTGATCGCATTTTTGTCTCGTCGACGACTGGTATCGTGGACTCTCCCATATAATAAATATCTAGTAATAAACAGACAAATGCAAAGGCATAAAACTATTAACTTGAAGATACATTAAGCATTAAGCTTCTACAACCAATGTGCCGATTCTGCTCTTAGCTGTATAGTTGAATATGACTCCGGGTTATAATAAATAAAACTATAGAATCTAAAAGTCCCTTTGCATGCATGACCTTGAGAGCAAAAATCGGCGCGTGTGTTTGAGAAAAAAATTGTTTTAAAATTTGAATTAATCTTCAATATTTCACTGAATAAATAAAGGTACCTAACAAATAATTCTTACGGCCACATTGACAACTGAGATATGCAAGTAGTTGCCAAATAAAAAAAAAAGTCTCTCTACAGGCTATAACGTTGCCAAAACGATAAATTTTCATGTTTTACTACTAGTTACCTACGAAATAGTTAATAAGTAAAATTACAGTTGCTACAAACAAAAAATCTATCGTCTTTGGCGACTGGTCGATTAAATATAATTTTTTCTCCTTTGATTATTAGTTTGAAATCGCAAATTGCTAATAAGGCTGGAGGAAAATAATCGATATTTTATAATATTAAGCTCGATATTTTCAAAAACCTTAAACTTTTCTGAAGGCATATTATGGACTGGTCCCTCTATGTACCTTTTCCTTCTGTACCTACGTAATTATATTTGTTTCAGTCAGCGTTTCCATGATTGATGGACATCCTACTAATGATTTCAGTAAGAACACTTGGGAGTATCATTCCGTCGGCGTCTCATTATAATGCAATGTTTCGCTTACACAGAGTAAAGAGGGTTTAATATCCGACAGCTATCTGAATAGGACGAATTGAGTTTTAAAGCCTGTTTTGTTTGGAGCGAAGAAATTACTTTCAATTTTGTTTCGTACATATTATATTGCTTTGTCTGACATTTGTAATCAGAAAGTTATCAAATATATGCCTGTTTGATTTATGAAACATTATTTAATGAAAACCATCCGTTAAAGAAAAATGAAGTACACAAAGCCGGCCAGAATTAAATTACTTTGATTTACCACTAGATAAAGTTAAAAAATCTGAAGGGGTAAAGGAAGAATATGAAATAGTGATTGATTATTTCGTTTAAAACATGGATCCATTCCTTGCAATTGCAATTTTGAATGAAAAAATGGGATCGAGATTACAGTGAATTGTACAGCCTAGGTTGCGTACTGGATTGAAGCCATGCTGAATGCCAGTCTCGTGGTTGGAGAAACCAATGCTAGAGTAAAGCAGAGTAAATCAGTACTTTATATGCTGATTATTATAATACTCTCTAGCCTTCTGGAAACTAATTTGATTATAGAATAACGTAAACTGTGGCAATAATGAATGAAAACATTTATCATTCAAGACTTATATTTCAGCAAAAATAAATTCTTTGTAATGATAATTCTTGTTTGTAAATTCATTGTAACTTTGGATAGTAACCTTACTCTTTAATAAAATTTATTGTATTGATATCTAAATTCAAACAAGTCGAATTCAAATTACTGTTTTACATTTCACTTGGAACGCGCTTGAAATTTAATCACGCTGAATCTTTACATTTTGATATGCTATTTGATTATTTAATTTATGTACAGGGTGATATTAGTTATGAATTATTCTAGAAACGTTCAATTATATGTTAGATAATTTCACTTTAGAAGTTACCTTAAAGTTTGTGAATTAATTTTAACCTTTAAACTTACAAGGATTTCGTAAATCTTAAATAATACTGTGTATCTGACATCTATGTACTATACTTTATACTCGTATATACGAGTACCAAAGTTGATGTTGGCAATAGTAGGCGTAGTCTACTCGTTTATAATTGATGTTCTAAAAAAACCTTTAAACGGTAAAATAGGCACATAGCAAGACAGTTACTTAATTTATAATCATATTGTTTGCGTTTCAAATAAAAAAGCTGTGTGTATGTCAGAAATAAATAATGTGTCACTGCAAGGAGGGAACAGTGAAGCTTATCTTGTCGTTTTCTAGTGCACTGCGTGTGATTCACAATTTGTTGTTCTAAGTCTGGATATTCTTTGTGTACACTTCAAGTATGTGTGTTAAGGACATATTCCTAATACGAGAGTTCTCTTTCCTAGAAAGAAAAAAAAAACAAAGTAATCTACAAGTAAATATGTATAAAATAATAGCATAGCCTTATTCACCACTAATGAGCACTAAGAAATACTTTGACATCAGCCTGTATAAATTCTGTTTGTCACCCGTTACACTGAGCGCTTCTATACTCAAAATCAATTAATCATTTTCCTTCGCGGTAATAAAATTTACTACTTCACGTCACTCCAACGGAGGGCTTAGAAAACTCGATTTATTTTAGAAAGTCATCTATTTAATTGAGGCAACTTTGCAACTTCGTGAAAAGGGGATGGAACGCGAGGGATTTCTAAAAGTTTCCCCTATAAGTTTTTTATTGTTAACGACAATCCTTCTGAAAGTTTTTTTCTACGGTTATGTGATGTATAAGCTTTGGTGTTAGGGGACGGGTTAAGCGATGGTATTTTTCACGGGAAAAATGAAAAGAAGTTCACATATTTATTGAATTGTTGAAAATCAGATTCAATGTGCGTGTAATTCGTTCTGGAGTTCATTTGTGTCACTGTTGAAGATGTCGTATCTATATCATTGCATTTATATTTCAATGTTATTTATCCTTCAAGTGAAGAACAAAGAAGTCTCAAATTACTCGTATATCTATCATATAATCCTCTTTTATATTGTACTTAATGTATACCTTTATCTGAATTAAATGACTCAAAGAAATGTTAAGCGCTTATTTGGCAGAATATAGGGGTACAGAATTGTTTTAGTTCTACCTTTAGATACTTGCTTCCTTTTTATTCTATGGTTGTCTGGAATGATGATATTCTTCTAGCGGATTACGGCCACGGCAGCCATTCTCAACGGACACCAGCCAACAACGCAGGAGATGTTCTAGTTCACATCAGTGTCTGGAATATACCTACTAGAAATATTTGAATCTTTAAAACTAAGTGGGTATAGTATTATTGTATATATGTATACAATTTATTATAACAAAAGTTTTTGATGTTGTACATTTATCTATCTTTGTTTTTTTTTTTACTGCCTCGGTGGCACAGTGGTAGCGTATGCGACTGCTGTGTTGAGGTCTCGGGTTCGATTCCTGGGTCGTACCAAATGTTAGTATGATCTACAAATATTTGTTTCGGAATTTGAGTGTTTTCTATGTATAATATGTATGTGTTAACCAAAAAAAGTATATTTGTATTTATATCAGTTGTCTAGTACTCATAACACTAGCTCTGCTCAGCTTGGGACTAAATGACGTTGTGTGTTAAATGTCAAAAAAATATTTATTTATTTATTTATCTAAAAGCTACATAAATATTTTTTTTTAAATAGTCGTATATTTTATTGTTAGTTATGTAACATCCAGCACATTACAGCTCTAATCAGGTAATGTACATTCCATGTTCAAATTTATAGGACTGTAATCAATCAACTAAGTATTCGAATTATGCAATTTGATTGATTAGAGTTTCGATAGTTGTTACACTGCTATACAAATTAATCAAACGGATAAACAACACTGATGAATTTTATCAATTTATTCATTCATCTATAATCATTATTTTCGTTTACAAGCAGAGAAGCAATAACTCTAACTACTGAATTGTATTGCCTAATACTACCACTTTAGATGAAGAAATTAATCAATGCTTACAACTTTGCTTACATTTGACTTTGACTGTACGGTTGGCCGAGTGGTGTCAGCGGTCGCCATGCCGCTTGCTACTGCGCCAAGTGTCGTGGGTTCAAATCCCACGCGGTACCTACAACACTTTGTGTGATCCACGAATTGTTGTCCCGAGTCTGGATGTTCTTTCTGTCCGTTTCATGTATGTTTGTAAAGTCCCCGACGACACAGGATGTTTATTCCTAATGTGGGAGTTGTCTTTCTAAAAAAAACAAAAAAAAAAAAAAAAAATTACATATTTAACGAAAACTTGATGGTAGTTACATACTTGTACAGTTAATCCTGATTCTAAGATACACTTACAGTTTCTTTCTGTTATGAATACTCTTCCTCCGAAATAATTACCTTTTCGCTCTGTTGAATAGCAATAACATAGTCGTATAAATGAAATCATGCATGGTCCGAATTTGCTCGTCAAAATGTTCTTCCTATTAATAGAAAGATTAAAAAATGTATCCTTTGTAATAATTTTTCATTGTTTTTTTCGTCGTGTAGGTGTTGTGAGTTTTTTATTGTTGATAATAAAATTTAATTAATAAATGTTACTTAAAATTTTAAAAGTATTTTCTCGATTATCAGGTGTCATTACAATGGTCATATTTTAAACATGATTGGTCAAGTTCAAATCAACGTGTATCTTATTCCTAATTAATCTATGCTATTACTTCCAAAAATTATAGTCTTAAACACTGTCATAAATACACCAATATTAATCTAAATAACTAATTCATTTATTAACTACAGTGCTATAATAAAACTCCTAACAACGTAACATTATTTCATGCTTGACTCTCCTTATAATGTTATATTAATCAAAATATCGATATAGTGGGTAACTAGAACTGTTATATCTGTTGTTCACTTGTAACGTTAACAAAGTTTTAAAGGTCAGAGGTAACGAAGACATTACATTAGTATAATAGGCTTGCCTTGTTAACAACTTTAAGATTTCAGTAGTTAGATTTACGCCATGCTCACAAAACATAAGAACATATTGAGCTATTATTTCCTAACTACATACATTACCCGTATGGTGACGGATTAATAATATGGAGTATCACTAATCCTAATCATCGAGCTGTCTAAATATACAAACTCTACACAATAATCGCACAGTAAAGAGATGAAAAACTTAAAACAAATTCTATTCCAAACCAACCCATCTGATCAGTGTATTATGATAAGACGAAAACTTAAAACAAACTCTACACCAAACCGACCCATCTAATCAGTGTGTTATGATGTGACATAAAATTTCAGGAAAGGTAATCTAAAAGTGACTTATTATGGGTTTTTAATTGTTTTCAAGTCTTATTCCCTGTACGATTTTAATACAATATATATATAATACCATATTTTCCTGTGAATCTGAACAGAAATTAAATATAAATTAATAGGTGACTTCATTTAAGAGCATTACAATCATTCTCTTTATGAGATACAAATATCACGATCTTTAAAAAATCTACGCCGTCTTCAGGGAAATATCTGCACACAAATGGTACAAACAGCATTAATAACTGAAGCATGTTTCAACAGGTGACAGTGATTGTCTTCCTTTACGTAGAAACAGTCTGTGGGCTTAGTAATAATATGGTTATTAACAGCATACGTCGACAAATTCTAGGAACTATGTGAGTTAGTTGACAAATTCATGTCATGTTCATCATCAAACTTCAAGAATCTTGTACTATGAGATTTAAGATTTATTAATATTCACATATCAAGTTTGCTTTCACGTAACTTTTACACATATACATGTCTGTGTTTTGATGTGTAGGTTAAAAATGAATGTAAATAAATATATCGGACATCTAACACACAACGCCGTCTAGCCTCAAACTAAGCAGAGCGTGTACTATAAAAACTAGAATTATCGATAGAATACTTAAATATTTTTTATTTGTAAATAAATACAGATTATACATGGGAAACACCAAACTCCGAAACAAATATTTGCAGATCATATTTGTAAATAATGAATGAATGAATGTGGGCATTTTTTTGATATTATTATTACTTTGAATAGAATAACTATTAAATATTTATTTTATAAAGGAATACAAGATTTCAAAGCAGTAGAGCCACGCTGATTTCAGTACAGACGGGTTCGACCGGAGCACTACTACCCTAGCACAGAAGATCAATGTAAAATGACAGCGTTAATAATGTAGTGTTTCGTTGGTGATTTCGGAGGCCCAATGATGCGTGGGTCACCATGCTGCATTGTTGCATTGTCTGGGAGGGGGGGGGGGGGGTGTCAGTACATCTCTCAGTCATAACTTATTTCTATATACCTACAATCAAATTGTTCAATACACTATACTTTCTATCAGGCAGGCAGAGTAAGGTCATTTTGGCATTAGTATTCCTGTGTTATTTTCGAATAACTGCCGTATGGTGTTAAATGTAGCATTTGCTCTGGCCTGTTAATCAAATTTTAGTGGTTGATAATACTGGTTGCTGCTATTTGATTTGCATTCAGAATGATGGTGTGATGAGTATGATCGTTTTGATAAGCCTGGATAAAACTTATCTATATATGTATGACATATGTATTTAGAAATATATGAGTATGTTAATTGGCATTTTAAGGACAGGTTTATTTTTATTTAATTTTTTCATAAAATTCAGTCTTGTCATCATAAAATTGATTTTTGAATTAATGTTCTTTTATTGTAAATCATGATTTAACATAATCGTTATCACCTAAGACGACGGCGCTGACATAACACGTATAATTAATCATATTTCAAAGTCAAACGTTAATAATATTCTACAAAGTCAATAAATCACAAGAACATGAAGCTTAGTTTGCCTAAATACACTTGATTTTCGGTAAGCTTTCGCTCAATACATTCAATTTCTATGGTGCGGTTGTATCTGTTGTCATGGTGACAGCAAATAGCGTGGCAATTCATACAAAATTCACCCGTGAAGAGGAAAGCTACTGGTATTGACATCTCATCTACGTTATTAATTAACTTAATTAACTGCCTCGGTGGCGCAGTGGTAGTGAATGCGACTGCTGTGCTTGAGGCCTCGGGTTCAAATCCTGAGTCGGACCAAGTGTTTGTGTGATCTACAAATATTTGTTTCGGAGTTTAAGTGTTTTCTATGTATCATATGTATGTGTTTACAAAAAAAAAAGTATATATGTATTCATATCAGTTGTCTAGTACCCATAACACAAGCTCTGCTTAGCTTGGGACTAGATGGCGTTGTGTGTTAGATGTCCAAAAATATTTATTATTTATTTATTAAAGTGTTGCTATTGGGAATTATAATACTGTACTTTTTAATTTGAGTAAAAACAGTCTATACGGAATAAAAGAGTTTTCAAGAAAGTTATTTGAATAAGTTAAGGTAGGTTTTCATTATATCAGTAACATTTTCTGATATAAAATCTAATAAGTTCTTAATATTGTTTGAGTGCCAAGATTGCAACAAGAACCCTGTTAAAAATATGAACGACAAAAGTAAACTTATATTTAAAAAATAAGTTAATTAACATTCACAAAATACAAAGAAAGTATTAAAGACCGAATAAATAAAGTCAAAGGTTGTCTGGAAGAGATCGCCGTGAGCGATAAGACCGCCTATTGTGATACCTGATGTTTGTGTCCGTATATGTATATCTGTTTAAATGTTTACTGTAGTGGTGTGCAATAAAATTTTTAAATAAATAAAGTGATGTAGGTATACTGAGCGTACTCCTTCTTAAAAGGCCGGCAACGAAAAATTTTGGTATCTAACGCATGTGTTGAACATAATAACATACCCGAAGCACTTTATTGAATTAATTCTAATCTATATGATAACAAGTCAATAAATTAGCAAATTATTATTAATTATATATTAGCTCAAACAAAATTATTTAGAATAAAATTAATCAAAGCTTTTGTACCGAGTAACATGGTATAAATTTCTATAACAACCGAGGGCATTTGACTAGAGTGGTTTATAAGAAAAAAAAATGAACGACAAGAGTGAATTAAGGAAGTGTGAAGGGGCTATCTCCACGGGCGAGAGAATCGCCGCGATATTATCGTCGGGACACGTATTTCTTTACACTTGGCGATTCCGTTACGAAATTCGACGATACGCTGAAGGAATAATCGATCGTTCGTAGAGATCACCCGGCGATAGAAGCGCGGATCCGTCACGATTCTCTCGTTCGTGGAGAGGACCTAAGTACAGGTCTTGACAGAACGTTGAAATTTCTATTTTTTCTAACTGAGAATTATGCTTAAGTTATTCTGAAGTGTAGTGCAAGTGTTTTCTTCACAGACTTGACAGAAGATGGTCAAAATACATACTTTTTTGGGTATGTTTTAACTATTTTGTTTTTAAATCTAACACTGAAATCATATAGTTATACGGATACGTATTTCATAAGTAGAAGTAGTTAGATATTTTTTTTTTTTGCCACAAAACCAAAGATTCCAATAAACAGAGAGCTAAACATGGTACTAAGTTTTTACGACAAGCCATTAGCTTACATAAATAGTTAGTATTGTAACATGTTATTATCATATTTATTCTATTGCATTGTCTGAAAATTACAATATCTATGACCTAGACCAGAAAAGGGGTTACGGATACGGTAATTATATGTAATCGTGGAATGTTTATTCTTTGTCAGGTTTAAATTAAATGATACTATTAGTAGTCAAGTATACAATGTGCAAAGTATAAAATAAGAATATATACATATATATATATATATATGCTTTCCAAAAGCAAAGTTACAAAGGACTGGAGCAAAATTACCATTCTCGAGTAAAACAATTTTTGGTCGGCGAAGGTGTTTTCGTTTCCTATGTACAAATTTAGGAAATAAATGATTTTATTATTATGATTATTTACATTTCTTACTTGAAATTTTTCCATGTTTAGTTCTCAAAACGCATAAACGGTTAATAACAGACATGGCTTTTACTACGTGAGAAGGAATAAATTGTAATTGAGGAAATGTGGGTGCTTAATTACTTATCTGATTATATTAATTTAAGGTGTGAGTGATTTTCCCAAATATAATTTATATTTATCTAATAATGAAATAGTTGTAATAGGAAATTCAAATTTCTTTTTATCCAACTACGACGAAGTCTAAAGGAAGGTTGATAATTTTGGTCGACTATGTATATTTCTATCTATGACAGTGCCTAAAGTATCGAACCAACTTTAATGAATGAGCTATCAATAAATTTATAAAAATGTCCAGAGTGACATAAACTGTATCAATTCTATAGGACGTTTTGATGTAGTAGAGTCATCGTTTTCAAACATTTTCTTAAGACCGTGGGAGAGCTATGCTTCGGCATGAATGGGTCGGCTCGACCGGAGTGATACCACGGCCTCACAGAAAACCGGCGTGAAATAGCGTTTGCGCTGTGTTTCACCGAGTGAGTGAGGATACCGGAGGCCCATACCCCAACCCCTCCCCCCATCCCCTTTCCCATCCCCCAAAGGTCGGCAACGCACTTGTGACGCCTTTGATCATCAGGTGATACGTCTGCTCGTTTGCCCACTATTCAATAAAAAAAAAATAAAAAAACAAGATACATTTGAACGTTTCTAACTGTAGCTTAAACTTTAATGCGCTCGTGTTCAAAATCCCATTGATTTGAAATTAGGACTATACAGCACAAGCGGAAGCTGATATTGGCTTATATCAGCTTTGAAATCATCGCATTTATTCCTAACACATAGATGTTGAACAGTAGAACAAAATTTGTTGAAGTGAATGCTGTTAGACTGTCGACTGTAACTAAAGTGCTTTTGTTTTGAAATGGGAGCTCCAGACAACGGGACATTGTTAGTATTGTTATTTAGATTAAGAGTCATTGTTACGTTGTACTAGATGGAATCATTTCAGAGTCTATTTGAGAATTGGATTTTTTGATTTTCTTTACTCGCTTTGTGTATTTTTGCTGACTATAGAGTTATTAGACTAGATTGGTTCAAAATGGGTGAAGATTTAATATATTGTTTTGCGCTGGTGATTTTTTAGCTGCCTCGGTGGCGCAGTGGTAGTGAATGCGACTGTTGTACTTGAGGTCTCGGGTTCAAATCCTGAGTCGGACCAAATGTTTGTGTGATATACAAATATTTATTTCGGAGTTTGGGTGTTTTTTATGTATAATATGTATGTATTTACAAAAAAAACAGTATATATGTATTTATATTAGTTGTCTAGTACCCATAACACAAGCTCTGCTTAGCTTGGGACTAGATGGCGTTGTGTGTTAGATGTCCGGAATATATTATTTATTTATTTAGGTGTTTTTTTTGTGTGTATCGTCTTTGGTAACTGAAACATCTTCTTTCAGTGATCATTTTTTTAATGAAACTGTTTAAGTATTTATTATTTCAAATGAATACCTGTAATTAATTTATCTTCAGGCTATTTAAAAATTATTCATTTGTTTGTGATGTACCTTTATAGATCTAACTAAGGTGTGATTGCTATACAATATATATTTTTTGTAATAATTCACTCTGAGAACATTGTTTTATTCTTAATACGTTAGTAAATAAATAGATAGATGAGAATTTATGTTTTAAACGACTAAAAAAGATAATAAAATATTTATCATTTTTATATACGGTGCAACGATTCAATAAAACATCTCAGTGTGAAATTTGACGGCTACAAGATTTCAGGAATGACAACATTCAATTAAAACAATTTAGTGGATCGTCTTAAAATATTTTAATAATGATTCGCCGTTTAAATGTCTCTAAAAATTACACATACTTCCGTAAAACAATGTATTCCAAGAAAATAAAATAATACATCTAAAAACATGTCAATGGGCCCTTGATCCAAAATCTTCAGGTCACTGGGCTGTGTAGGTTGGGCGAGGGAGGCGAGAGCTAAGGCGCCAGGACATGAATAATTCATCAGAACGTAATGAGCCACAGGCAAGTATTCAGTCACACTGTACTGAAAGAAAACTTAGGTCGACCTTAATGATTTCACGAAAAATGTCTTTAGACGGTTCGTTGGAACGCTCCCAGGAAGGTGATTATTGAACAGCGTTTTTAACTGTTAATAAAAGTACGTGAACTGCTTAAATATACTAAATGTAGTTCATTATCCTACAGCGGATATTTTGAATAATGTTATTTCTTGATCCGTTTACACCTAGGTTTACAGACAGCAGCTCAGAAGCTCTTTTGATCTTTTCTGTATACGGAATATTAAAATATTTCTATTTTTATATGAATCTAATTTTGGCATGATGTAGTGCAGAATAAGTTTTTCAATATATATATATATATATATATAAATAAATAATATAGTATATATACATCTATATATATAGAAATGTTATGTTGGTTTGAGTACGCTTTAAAAACTCAAAAAGTTCTGCTCCGATCGAGCTGAAATTTTAGAATGATATATAATCCGCATCAAGTATTGTTTTTATCTAATTTTTGCATCAGTCACATACATATCCGCGACTGCGAAAAAACACGAAAAAACCGACATATATGCGGGCGGAGCCGCGGGCAACAGCTAGTAATATAGTATATATAGATAAGTATATAGTTATATGTCTATGAAATACGATGGTTTGGTTGTCTTATTGACATATTGTATTATATTGCTCCCTGTTTACTAGTCAGAACAAAGAATCTAATACAAAGGGTCCAGAATGCCTGCGCTCGTTACTGCTTTAATGTCCCCAGACGTCATCACGTAACACCATTTATAAATGATCATAGCATACTAAAGATGGAAGCTAGAAGGAGGCTACATTTAGCCACATTGCTTTTTGGTGTAATAAAAAAAAGTAATCCTACCTATTTACGTGAGAAGATAGACTGAAGGTGTAGCCACCTCTCGTATTCCATCAGACCATCAGCTGGAGCGCTCAGCATACCGGGACATAGAACTACTGCATTCCGTGGTAGCTTTAAATATGCAGCAACACGATATTGGAACTCCATATCCGCCGCCAATTAGGGATTTAACTTCTATATTCTCTTTTAAATTAAGGCTTAGGAAATACCTTCTTGACCAGCAAACAGAAGAAGGTATGACCATTATTTCTTACCGTTAGAATACTACTAGATTCATACCTTTACTCATAAAGAGCAGGTTGCTACCACATTAATTTTGTCTCCATATGTCTCGTCCTTAAAGACGAAGGTCTTCAATCAGTGCGTGTTACCAGTAATGACCTACGGTGCCGAGACGTGGTCTCTAACTATGGGCCTCATAAGGAAGCTCGGGGTCACACAGCGAGCTATGGAACGGGCTATGCTTGGGGTCTCTCTACGAGATCGAATCAGAAATGAGGAGATCCGTAGACGAACTAAAGTTACCGACATAGCAGAGCGAGTCAGCAAGCTGAAGTGGCAGTGGACAGGGCACATAGCCCGGAGAACCGATGGCCGATGGGGCAGAAAGGTTCTTGAGTGGAGACCACGTGACGGTAAACGCAGCGTAGGAAGACCTCCCGCGAGGTGGACGGACGACCTGGTTAAGATCGCGGGGACTCGTTGGATGCGGGCCACTACCGACCGGTCAATATGGAAGTCAATGGGGGAGGCCTATGTTCAGCAGTGGACTTCTTGTGGCTGAGATGATGATGATGATGATGTCTGATGTGTCCCGGGGTGAGGGTTTCTGGTAGGTTTATGTTTGGTTGAGTCTTGTTTTCTGTTTTGGTTACTTGTACAGTTTTAGTTAAGTTTAGTTTTTTTGTTAAGCGCGGCGTACAACCACTTGTCATGGTTAGTCAGTTTAGGAGGCTTAATTTGTTGTGTACATTTTGTGTGGATGAATTTATTGTTGGTCGCCTAAACTTTTAATTTAAAATCCATAATTTATTGAATGTTTGAGAGAGTGCACATTATTATGCGTCATCAATGCCACGTAATCTGCCTTTGATTGACATGTGACGTTTGAAATGTTGCAGTCTCAAAAAAAAAAGTATTTGTTAAAATCTTATTTTTATATTTTTTAATGTGTTTGAAAATCTGTATTTTGGTTGTGTGTTGTGTTTTTCAAATAAAGTTTATTATTATTATTATTCTCTTTATTTAATTATATATACATATTAATTACATTTTTAAATATATAAAAAAGATAAACCATAACATAATATATATTTAAAAATATAAAAAATAGTAGACCACCGACTTCGGGTACAGGGACCAAGAAACCGGTGGTTAGGGCTCCAAAGACAGGAACCTCCTCACTATGCGTGCCGTGTCAAGAAGGACTGCCTTCTGTATCAGACCCTTGATCCAGCCTTCTAACGTGAGCCTCTTAAGGTGTTGGTCGAGGCTCTTGGCTATAAATCCGTGAGCAGATACGACTATCGGAACAATTATTACCGAATCCACATTCCACATATCGACAATCTCGTGAGATAGATCCAAATATTTTATTTGTTTTTCTTTTTCGACTTTCACGAGATTCTCATCATGAGGAACGGCGATATCGATAATAATTGCGCGGCGCTCTAATCGATCTATCACCACAATATCAGGCTTATTGGCAACAATAGTCCTGTCTGTAATAATAGATCGATCCCAATATAATGTAGCACGACCATTCTCGAGAACTGGGTCGGGCACATACCTGTAGTATGGCACCTCTGAGTTCACAAGATGGTATTTAAGGGCAAGTTACTGATGTACGATCCTAGCTACTTGGTTGTGCCTGTGCAAATACTCGCCGTTAGCAAGACGAGAACAACCAGAAATAATATGCCTGATAGATTCTCCAGGACGGTGACATGCCCGACAGATGTCGACCGTACCATCTTTCAGGATATACTTCCGATAGTTATTCGTCATGATAACTTCGTCCATAATCGCACAAACAAAACCTTCGGTTTCCCCGAAGAGATCACCATACCGTAGCCAGGACGTAGATGTTTTAAAATCTATATCGGGTCCATGAAGGGCCCGATAAAACCGACCATGGAGTTCCTTGCCCTTCCATACCTCCCTGCGATCATCAGTACTAAGTACCACAGGTTTGCGCCAATTCTCTTTAGCCAGAGCAAGCGGAGTGAGTCCGGTGTCCACTGCAACTACACTGCGATGCATTCCCACATCAGTATGAAGAAAATATTCTCTGAGATTGTATATCTCGCGATTGTGTAGGGTCTTGATATTTAAAAGTCCACGACCCCCCAATTTTCGCGGGATATACAACCTCATAACCGATGAACGTGGGTGATGCATTCGAAATGCAGTCAGCAATGTACGGACTCTCCTATCTAGAGCATCTAATTCGGTCTGAGTCCATCTAAGTATACCAAAGGAATACATCAGAACCGGCATGACCCAACCGTTGTAGGCTCGCACCTTGTTACCGCCTGATAAAAGACTTTTAAGTACTTTTTTCAGGCGGCCAAAGAAGCGTTCCCGCAACGCCTGTTTCATGTCAGATTCTGGTATTCCCAAGGACTGTGAAAAACCTAGATACTTGTAGCTTTCGGTGGCAGATAGAGACCGAAGTTTTGTAGAATCTGAAAGTTCTACTCCTTCAGATTCCACAATCAAACCCTTCTTTACATACATGACTGCACACTTGTCTACACCAAATTCCATTTTGATAGAATTACTAAAGTTTTCCGTAATCTTTAGTAACGCTGTCAATTGTAATTTAGTGGGGGCAAGTAGTTTCAAATCATCCATATAAAGAAGGTGAGATATAACTCGATCATCTTTCCGCAACCCATAGCCTAACTCTGAACCCTCCAACAAAGTGCTTAGAGGGTTCAAAGCTAGACAAAACCACAAGGGACTCAGACTGTCACCTTGAAAGATGCCCCGCTCGATCTTTATAAGTACATCGTTCATCGCAGACTGCCGACATCCAGGATAGCGAAGTACTGTACTCCATTGCCCCATACATGACTTCAAGAAAGTGCACAGAGTTGTATCAATTTTATACAACTCAAGCACCTTCAAAAGCCATGTATGTGGAACGGAGTCATAAGCCTTCTTGTAATCTATCCAGCATGTCGCCAGCTAATGGTCATGTCTATGATAAGGAGCTCTTTAGTACCACGGGTCCCACTTCTACATCCATTCTGAGAAATAGAAAATATCGAATTGTGATTAATTAGATTATTTTTAATTATTATTATTATTATTATTATTTAACCTCTAAGCAGATTTAATATTGTAGCATTTTCTTGCAGAAAGAAGAAAAAAACGAGAATTCGTTGAATACACTCCTTTATTAAAAAAAACAAAATCACAATCTACAAAATCATATTCTCGCAAAATTATTTGACCGATAACAAGCATCTCTTGTCTCTTAACGATAATACTTATAATAGTATTCGGTGGCAAATCGCTGCATTGGAGTATCGTTAAATCAGTGAATATTGAGGATATGAACCAGATGTTACCATGCCTGCTCCATTCTCTACTCTAACGCCACATTTCCAATAAGGGTAGCAGATATTATACGGAAGGTTTGATAATAATATGAATGTCAGAAGACAGCTGTTATTCGAATGATGTACCGTAGATTTGTTACAAATATTGTGTGACCTCAAAGAACCCTACTCAAAAAAATTAATTTAAGTAACATATATTGTATTAAATATAATGGGAGGAATTTTGAAACATGTAAATACTTGTTATTTGTGATCAGAAAAAGCATTAATCATTACAGAGATAAACCTGTACTTGAAGTACAAATGAAATGTTTCCGTTAACATAATTTGGTTATTATGATAGTTGTCGCATGAGTTGCTCTTTTTTAAATATATATTTTTATTTTTTTTAAATATTGTTCTTACCACTTTTAAAATACCTACAGTATATAGCACGATGTGATTTTTAGAATCATTCATATTTATATATAAAATAGTGTAGAAAGCTTCAAGTTAGTAGCAAAAGTTACTTAAACTCTAGTATTTAAATTCAATTCAAACTCAAAAAAATTGTCTTCATAATTATCATATATACCTACTATATCAAAGGAATGAACAAGATGTAAACACAGTTAGTTGTCAACAAATATAAAAGACAATTTACTTTGAAATAACTGAACAAGCGCATAGTACAGCTTATAATAAAAATCGTTAAATAACGTGCCGAGAAATTAGTCTAAAAGAGTCTGAGAATTAGAAATAGATAATACAAATAATATATGAAAAGTATATCTGTGTAGTTGTATAACATATGTACTTCACAAGATTTCTACACTACCCAAAGGTTGCCTGGTAGAGAATGCCCTGGACATTAGGTCCGCCGATGCATGAAAGTGCATAAAATTATAAATAAATAAATATGCTATACAAACTTAAAACTAAAATTCAGCATTCTCCATAAGCTAGCTTTAAATATCTTTAAAAGTATAACAATTCGTTGTAAGAACATCACGTTTTGACCGTTACCATTCCTATTTATTTGTAGCAGAATATTTCAACCCACGTCAAGTATCGGCTGCCAACAATGGAGTCACGAACCAACACCACTTTGCTGCCACTGGACCCAAAATATAAAATATCGGTTGATTTTTCTTGAGAATATAGAGCTGAACGTTGAGCTTGCAAAACCCCTCGAAATTGAATGTTTCTTTATTTCATACTTTCACATAAATGTAGGTATTTCAATTTTGTGTTTTAGACTCGTAAATTTTGATAGACATGACAAAGAAAATATAACAAGTTTAATCAATCTTATTATTTTTGTGTTATGATATTATGTGAATATAACGTTGACTTTTAATCAATTATAAATGCGAAATATTAATATCAGCATAACCTTGACATAATGATCATTATGAGGAAAAAAAAATGTGTTATTTTGTAATATATTATAAAGCTGTTGTGTTATTAGTGTTCTTTAGCTTAATATCTTGATAATAACTGGGCTGTCAACGTAATAAATAAATTAAAAAAAAAACTTTATCACTATCGTCTTAATCCCACAAGATCAAATAAAGTTTGGCAAGTATAAAAACTATAGTTTAAATATCATTTTAGACGCGTATAAAAACTCACTTATATAATACTTAGCTTATTGTAGGATCGTATACGAACCTGAAAAACTGAGAGCAGTAATCTTTTCTAAAGCGATTCCTATCGATTGAGCCAAACGGGCGTTGGCAAGTGTCCATTTGCGAACCTTTTGTTATTCGAATTCGTTCCAAAAGTATGTACATGTCCACCAAGTACAATGTTTACTGGAGGTCGGCAAATTAAGTGTATTTTTTTCCTTAAAATTGTACTAGAATTCAGTGTCATCTCTGTTTGAAGAAAAAACTAATAAGTATGAAAATAAACTAACAGAAGATCAACTTAAAATGACAGCTTACGTAGTATCGTATTTCGTTGGCGAATACGGGACCGGCAGCACAATGATACAGAAACATCTCAATAATGTCTGTATTTACAATGAGTATGGTGATCACTACTCTTAGATTTTGCTTATGTTTTCTATCAGGTGGAATAAAGTCACTCCGCAGGTTGATATAAATATAAGAAATAATATAAAATCAACAATAAATACAAATACTTGGACTGAAAATAAATGGATGGTAAATACATATAAATTGATGACTGTATTATTCAGTCAGATTTGCCCCTCTTTGATCATAATTGGGTGAAAGTGATTTCATTAACTTCTTCGATAATTGTTAGGGTTAGCTCTTAGTTAGCCTCACTAATAACGATATAGTTGGTCGCCTTTCGAGAAATAATTAATTTCATTTCCAATAAAACGTGACTCTAACACCAAGGTATACTTGAGGGTATTATTGACATTTTCATTTTGGTTTATCTAACTTTTAGCCGCACCCAAAATAAAAAGTATTTACAAAATACATTTCACGACCACTTTGTTGAAGCCAAACTAACCAGGTCTAATGCTATGATGATTAGACCGTAGACAAACATACTGTCTTCATTTATTTCGTTCGATTAAATCAATGAACAATCAAAATTACGTAATCTTCTCTTGATTATTTTTGTATTTGCATCGAAGCTTTTTCCTTATATTATTTAGGATCGGCTTTAAGTCTACTTGGTAATAAATTCTGTAGAAAGGCTGCTGTTGGAATTGTTAGAGATGGAACTATCCGCAACAATTGCGAAAGATGTATGATTGACTGCCGAGACCTATGAATTACCGCCCTATACGAGGCACGGAGGGGTCTCAATATGTTAAGAACGGTCACCGGTCATAGACTGACCTAGCTGGGATTGCTTAATTTTCCAAAGTACTCGTATTAACCAACGTGGTTACCACGAGATCTAAATGGTCTTGTATGTAGCCATCAATTATTTTTTCAGCTCAGGTGACCTAAATTTTTATCTGAATAGTTCCCTTTACAATCGAAAGAACTTGAATCGTTTATCTCCGAAAGTAAAATAAAACTTCTCTATAAAGCTTTGTTCTAAGCTAAAGCGTCACACGTCTGCAAAGCGAGTGCGCAAATAAACTAGGCAACTTGTCGCGGAAACCACGGTACACTAGTTCTGAAATAAGTTTTACCCGCACACGAGTTTGTTTCTACTTCGTTTCCGAGGTCTGAAAGCTCGTTTAACATGATTAGCTATATATACTAGAAAGGATTAGATTATTTTAACGGTTATGTATTAAGACTTGTTTTGTTGGTCTAGGTTCAATTTCAAGTTCTAGGCGAAAGTGTTGTTGGTTTTATTGATGAAATTCTTAATTTTCCGGTCCGGAGTGTGGAAATTTGACGGTATTTCTAGCCCTTACCTTGGAAAGCATGTTAGGCATCTATGGCAGTCTTTATTCGGAATTCAGTGCTCTTAAATATACTGACAACTAGTTCAGTCTTCGAGTTCATTTCGCCCTTAGTTTCGTTTTATGATGACAGTGGCTATAACGATAAATATTTATTTCAAATTTAAACATTACATCTTGTTACTACAACTAAACTATGACCAGAAGTAACTATATTTTGCAATCGATATAATATATTTTCAGTATATATCAGTAGCATCAATATATTCTTATATTTTATAGTATTTGTATTTGGGTTATAAATAAAACCGTGTCTGTAAGGATGAAAACTACATCCCTTGTGAACGACATATCGACTAACCCTTATCAAATGTAGACATTATGGAGCCATTCGTCTAGCAAATAAAAAAGTACCAGCAAGACAATATTTTTGTTTCGCAACTGTGTTTATATGTTGTTTATTTTCCATTGTTAGGATGTTATATAATAATTTGCATTGAGATATGTACTAAAAATAAAAAAATGAAGTGATAATATATGATAATATTAAATTACGGTAATTAATAAGATCAATTAATAGGTGTTACAGAACTGAAATGTTTGAGACGAGACTGATTCAGTCTTAACAGTAGTACGTAGCGGTTTATAATTGGACCTACTTATGCAATATCCTTATCTACTTATAAATAGGGTTCTTATTTAGATTTTGGCATGTTAATGGATTGGTTCCTTGTTGCGGAAGTATAATGTAGGTGAGTGAGATATAAAAAAAAACGCCTATTATATTTTTTACATTTATCACTATTGTGATTAGTTATAATTTAAAAATTAACCCTAGAAAAAGAAAGGAATATTTCAAATTGATATAATTATACTGATCGAGTTATACTAAAACAAATACAGAAATCGAAAACCAGTAAATGAAATTAAAAAGTAGTTTTAAATCTGAATAAAGTATATAAAACTTAAACACTTGTCGAGGCGTTCTTGCGCTCAACCAGGATGTAGAACGAATAGTTTCGTCAAACGAAATTCAGTATTCCGTGCACACGTAAGAAAATACAATAATTCGAACGTGTCCACGCGATTTGTCGCATTGCAGACTTTGGTTTGGAGAGTTTTCAATATTTCCCTGCTCTTAGAATTGAATTTTATTGACCTATGTTGCTGCATGTTTGACTTTCGCGTCAATAAAATTTATTTACTGCTACACAACTACGCCTGCAAGATCCGATCCAGGATATTTCGTATTTATTTTCCAACGCAAATCCTTTTGAAAGTTCCTCTTCACAAAGTTCTATATAGTCTAAAATTTTATTGAAGAATCGTGAGAATTATTTTAAATTTTTACGAAATCATTAATGATTTCACATATCTTATTATTTAATCTTTGTTACAGGGGTTTCTCAGTTGTGGCACCTGAAGTAGCAGTTCCTGGTAAAACTACGGCAATTCTAGTAACTCTTCACGGAAGGGCTGGCGATACAAATCTAGACCCACTCAACGTCACCGTCAGGCTTGAAACTCAAGATGCTGATAATGACGTGAAACTTCTGACTACTGCCAGCCAAATGATCACAGGTATGTTTATAGTACACGATTATAGTATTTGATAAGTAAGTCATATTAGTAATACATACCAATATCATTGACAATACTTATCTAAACAACGTTATTCCTAGATATTTGTAAAAAAGTTATCTTTAATTTGAAGGTTGATTGATCAACAATTATATAAATCTCAAATACTTATTCCTGAAATAAAGTTGGTACCGATAAAATCGAGAGTAAAGTAATGCCTAAAAGTAAAATAATAAATATTACTTTTGTGGTTTCTATTTTTCCTTAAAATATTACCGATAGGTAGGAACTTCAGAATATCTCAGCTTTATTAATAAAGTAAAAAGAAAATCCACACTACCTTTTACTTGAACTTTCATGCTCCAAAAGTCTCATAAAGATAAGAAACTGTTTCAACAAAATTTTCTTGAAATCGGCCACAAACTTAATCAGGCTTAAACGAATGACGTATAACATTTTTGGTTTAATATAGAAATGTTATTTAACAGTTACGTTTTTTATTTATTTAATGGTTTTAAGTTCCTTAAAACAACAGTAGTAACCGAAAAGTCACCTGAAAATTTATATATTTGCCCTACCTCTATGTTCCATAGCTCCATAATATATGGAACTTTTATTTACGGTTAATAACTACATGGTGTGGTGACGGATTAAAAAAAGAGACTGTTGCATCCTTTATTTATTCTATGCCTTTCAAAAGAGCTGACTAAGGGAACAAAACAAAGAACGAAATCCTTATACTAACGTGTCCAATACTTACATTCGAAAAAGAGGTTTATATCTAGCAGTAGGCTATTAACGGTTGTTGATGATAATAATGAATAAAATAGCAGTAGTTTCTACCCACACCAAAGTCAGGACACCTGACAACTTGAGGTCTGATCCCGAACTAGGCGGCACCAAATAATATGACAAATAGGCTACTGATATACAGTCATTAATTACAAAAAATAAGTTTATTATAGTAAATTTACAATTAGAGAAAACAAAATATGCTCGTCGTTCAGTTACTTGATGCAAATGAAGCTTTGAAGCCCCCGCAGACCTTAAACTTTTTAGTTGGCCGATAGTTTGTTCGGGTAAGCTTTTAGTTTATTTGGCGGCCGATACCAAATTGGTATAGTGTGCGTACGCACTGTCATACATGCTCATACTGATTAACAGCGCGATTAAACCATAGATCGATTCAAAGTCTGTAGTCTTTACCTCGATCTCTAACTGGGTCTCTAATCGCTGGACTAATAAGTCATTCATAATACATTCAACAATACAATATTTATATAGAGAATAATTCTTAACTGTCTACTTATATACATATGTAAGGTGGTTTACGTGATAGATGGAAAAACATAACGATTTTTGATCAGGATTTATATTAGGCGACGCATGTAGAATATGTTGAAAAACTCGCTCTGATCTTACATATAGCAAAATTATCATTCAATACACGTAATGCTGACAGATAATGCTTTAACGACGAAAATAGACAACCCGTCAGCAAAAGTTATGACTGGACATTTTATTGTCAAATGAAAATTGCCGTAAAATGTAATAATAAAATTGAAAGAAACACTTTCCAATATAATTTTGAAGCTTCGATCTGGTAGAAACGTGTCCCAGATTTGATCAAGTTATTACTACCGTAGTAAAAATCTCATTTCGTTCGGCAGACGGCGCTGTTGAAAACTCGACTTATTGCCAAATAGATAGAAACTGTGTTAAAGGTGCACGTATCCGGAAATATTTTCCTTGAAAAAAAATGTCTTGAATTATTGATATTTCATCAAACAGTAATGTGGTTTTGGGACGACCGAAATATTTGCTAATACAATGTGTTCAACTATTTGTAATTTGTCTTATTTATTTGGGGTTATGGAAAATATTTACGAACCTGTTATGCAGAACTAGCCAAAGTTTTTCATAAAATAAAGGCCTGGAACGGCAGTGGAACATTTTATAAGGTTCGATAAAAGCTACACAGCATACAGGAGCACAGTGCACTTATTGGCTATGACCACGTGGTCCGATCACTTCGTCCGACTTATTAAACGACCCTAACTTTTTCCTGTTGATTCGAGTGATCGGATGATGTGGATTTAAAAAAAAGATATTTATATTTTTAGTGTCTATTTTTTTATATGAGGCTGTCAAAGTTCCTGTACTCTGCCTGAGGAAAAGCATGATTAGAATCCAAGAGTACCGCTTACCAAACTCTTTACGAATGCAGACAATATAACAATGCAGCATGGTGACTCACACAATGGCAGCCTATTGAGATGCTTCTGGATCATTGTCCCACACCCACCAACGAAATACGATACTGCGAATGCTGTCATTTTCAGTTGGTTTTCTGTGAGAGGGTTAACAGCACTCAACTGCCACTGCGAGATAAGCTCGGTATCTTGGGTATGGATACTTTCTGAGACCTTAATCCTTACCTTAACCTTAATGGGCTCTCCGAGGGAGTTCATCGAGAGCAACAAAACTGTAAATAAGTATAAAGTAACTGAAACACTGAATAGTAAACAAACACGAAATGACAATGTAGTCATTGGCCGTGTCAAAAGCGCGTGAAAAATGGCGGCGTTTGAGTAGCTCTTTAGTCGGTGTTTTAAATGTCACTTTGAAAATTAGTTTGTCTATTTTCAAGCCATTTTTTTTGTTATAGAGACGTAAATGATCAGATTAAGAAGTAAAAAAACTTGCATATTCCCTATTGGGATAAACACTCTTTTTTTTTCAATAACTTCTTTAAATTGATATTTAGTTTATACAAATCAAAAGCTAATATTAAATTTATCTAAAAACTTAAAGTTATTTTTAAACTAAGACTACAGTTATAGGCTACTAGCCGATTATACAGACATTTAAGTTATATATAAAATACTTGAAATTCCAAGCATCGTAGCATCCCATAAAATGTGTCATAACGTTAAGTTAAGTTTTAAAAAACTTTACAAAGAACGTATAAAACCATGCATCTCGGCAACTACACGAACACACTAGATATTTATAAAACTGTTTTTATACTAAGTGAGTGTAAACTTGTGAGGAAGGTTTCAGAATAAATATCAATTTACGATGTCTGAGGGAATCATAAAGACATTTCGAGTACTATGAGCAAACTTGAGCCATTCCGCCATAGTTGAATGGTTTTAGCTCTATAAAACTGTACTATTTTTTTACTTATATTGTTTATTTTCAGATATGTTTGTTTTTAAAGTGCCATAGCCATGTTTTTATAGAAAACATATATTTGATATTATGGTAAGTTTACTCAATGTATTGGATTAAACAATTTGCGTTATAATAACAAGTATTTTACCACATTTAGGAAGAAAAGTCTTGTATTGAAACTTATATAACAATTGAGCCTAATTTTTAACCGAATGTGTCGAATCCAAAAGAAAGAATACTTAAAGATCAAGTTTGACTGCACAGTTGGTCTAGTGATTTAATCGGTCGCCATGCCGCTTCCTACTATGCTGAGTGTTGTGGGTTCAAGCCCACCCCAAATAGTTGTTCTGAGTATGGGTGTTCTTTGTGTACGTTTCATGTATGTTTGTAAAGTTCCACGTGATACAGGATGTATATTCCTAATTCAAGAGTTGTCTACATGGCAAAAAAGTATGTATATTTGTATGTTCCACCGTGTTGAACATAAATTACAGAACCGATTTTATTGAATGAGGTGTCTATAGATTTGCAAAAATATACTATATCAATTTTATCAAAGGTTTTTACGATGTTGGGTTATATTTCTAAAAAAAAATCTTGTTTAATTCTACCCTCTTAATAAACAGACCCTTCACTCATTGTTATAAGAATTTACGTCAACTTAAAAATTTGTTTGTATCGTATATGCTGGTGGGTTCAAAAAAATGAGTAATAATTAAGACACAACATTTAACAGGCTAAAGTTTCCAACGCATGTACCATGAAATTAAACTAGAACAAATTACGATTCAACAATTTTGACTGTTGAAACCACAGATAGTTGCCAGTTAAAACGAAAATTTTATTAGACTAATAGCTTATACCTGATTTACTGTTATTGATTTTTTTTGTTGCCTTTCAATGTAATTATAACTTTACTAGCTGTTGCCCGCGGCTCCGCCAGCGTTTATGTCGGTTTATTCGTGTTTTTTCACGGTCGCGGATATGTGACTGATGCAAAAATTAGATAAAAACAATCCTTGACGCGGATTATATATCATTCTAAAATTTCAGCTCAATCGGTGCAGAACTTTTTGAGTTTTTGAAGCGTACACAAACCATATGTTGGTTTGTGTACGCTTCAAAAACTCAAAAAGTTCTGCAGCGATTGAGCTGAAATTTTTATTTTTATTTTATTTTATTTATTTGGCTCACCAACAATTGATTACACTGATACATGGAAAAAAAAATACATTCAATAAACTTATAGCCTAATGTAACAATTTCTAACAGGTAAGCACATCATGCACTATTATTTGTTTATATAATTTATTTGTATAATATATACATAAATGACTTGAAGATCCCTACTAGATCCCGAACAAACCAAAATGACGCATTTATAGTCACAGTGACAAAGCCGCAACCAGCGATGGTCAAAAATACGGACGCTTTTACAAGGTATTATAAATAGCACTTGTGAACCTACCAAGTGAGTCAGAGTGCACATCAACCAGATCACTGCAGCTGTTTAGTAGTTTGGAGAGGCGGGGGATGGGAGAATTGGCACCAAGGACGGTTCTACGAAGAGGAGGATGTAAAGGAGTTATAGGGGCTCTTGGGTATTTCGTGGGTACACGGATTTTTATTCTGCTTAGTAGCTGGGGACAGTCAATTTAGTATCGTAGAATTTTAAACAGAAAAACATAATTCACCATATCTCTCCTCTTTTGTAGGGATAACATATTAAAATGTGAGAGTCTATCCTTGTATGATGGTTTCTTTTTAGCTATCCCAGAAGAATATGCCAAATGCTACAAAAATCGTTTCTGTACCCTCTCCAATCTTAGTGTATGGGTAGCATAGTGAGGTCTCCATACAGTACTACAATATTCGAGTGAGCTACGGACCAAACAATTATAAATTAAAAATTTTGTCTTTCTATGACGGAAATGAGTTATATTCCTGACAACAAACCCAAGCATTCTTGAGGCTTTTTTAACCACATTCTCGATGTGTGGGATGAAGGTTAACTTCCTATCGAATAAAACTCCCAAATCCCTTATCTGTTCCACTTCCTGTATTGGCCTGCGACAAATATAATAAGTGGACGGTTTCAATTTTGTTTTTCTAGTAAATTTCACGTGATAACACTTGCTGATATTTAGACTCATGTCATTATCATCACACCACTGCACCAATAGGTCGATATCTTTCTGCAGCAACTCAACATCAAGATCTGATTCAATTATTCTGCAAAATTTTAAATCGTCGGCATACATGAAACATTTATGTATATATATAGACTAGATGACCCACGCAACCCCGTTTGCGTTTTATTGCCCGTAGTAGTAGTAGTAGTAGTGTGATAATTTTCTCCCGTTTTTGTAACATTATTCATTGGTGCTCCGCTGCTATTAGTCTTAGCGTGATGATATATAGCTTATAGCCTTCCTCGATAAATGGGCTATCTAACACTGAATTTTATCTTTTTTCAAATCAGACCTGTAGTTCCTAAGATTAGCGCGTAAAAGGCTACTATGATAGCCATATGTCCAGTAGTGGACTATCATAAATTGTTGATGGGAAGAAAATGGTGGCTGATTTCACTTCTATGAACGATGTTGATTATTTAAATCTAAAATTAGTGACAAAATGTTTGCTTTCTATTACTACAGACATATAGTAAAACAATCTCGAGCACATTTATCTTTGTCTAGATAGCGTCGGAACTGTGATGTCATGGTTCTCGTATGTTCGCTTTTATTGTCGCTACTTCAGCATAGAATAATGCTCAGTCGAGACTCTGATATAGTTTGTTTTGTAAACAGATTCAAGGACTTAGGACATGTCCGCTGGAATATGAGAATGTTGACAAACTATACAGTGTAGTTTGTTAGTTTAGAATTGGTTTACCGTCATATTTTAGGATTAAGTACGTTTGTTATTGCAGTTACTATCAATTTTCAGAGGTGAATTTCACAAAAAAAATCATTAAACATAAAAATGATTTTTATAAGAAGCTAAAAATACAAATTTAGACCACTGTAAATATTTAAGTGAACCTAAGGCAAGCGGTTCCTCCATAGCTCCGTTCCCGTTAAAGTTACCTATTCTTCTTTACTTTTTACTTTTACTTTTAGAGTAAAAGAGTTAATTGTAATAGTTTAAGAATAAGAAAGATATCGGGACTATAAAATCCCGATATCTTTCTTATCCTTTATGACATCCTGTAATCAAAATTTTACAATAATCGGTTAAATAGTTTAAACGTGAAAACGTAACGAAAAGACCGATTTATTTTTATATTATTAGATGTATTCAATTACGTATAAATTATTGTGTGTTTTGTATTAGCGCTTAAAATCAGTTACTAAAATATTGCCAATATTACAAATATTTGGTCAAATTGAGAAACCTCCTTTTTTGAAGTCTGTTATAACTTCACTTATACTCTACACTTAATTGATCTAAATTAGATACATTAATTCTAAATTACGGGCTTTATCTGGCTTATCGAGATTCGTTTGTTTGCCAAACTAGACTATGACGTACCGTATGTGCTTATGCAATTTTGCATAACGCGTTTTCTGAATAACCAGCCCTAAACAGTAAAATAGCAGAACGACATAATAATATTCTAATAATTTTATATGGATATTTAGACTTTAAAGAGAAAACTATCGAATGCTTACTGTGTAACACAAAAAGGAAAAGATTCAAAGTCAATGAAATGCAGACTAAAATCATATTTAAAACAGTTATAAGACATATAGCCTGGTCAAATTAACTCAAAAAACAGTGGTACTCATGCATTAATTCCTAAAAATCTGAAAAATTACAGGCACGAACGAGATCCCACTATTAATCTCATGTGTGCAAATTTTATTATTCAAGGTCAAAGTTCACAAAAATGTGTTTTTTAGATTTTTTAGCCAATCGGTTAGTTTCACGATAAAAATACCTTAAACAAAATTGTAGATCAGGTATCTACGAAAACTGTCCGAATCCTTTTTCCCTAACATTTACCACTTCAGTGAAAAAGCCATTCGAAAGTTAGCTGACCCTAGTTGAGCCTTTGCACGGCTAAATTATGTACTACTAATTTTAATGAAATTTGACCTGGAGATACTTTGATGCTTGAGAAAGGACATAATATGTTACTTTTTACAGCGATAACAAATATGCCAGCACATAAAGGGTGTCTTATAGTGTCCTTTTTCATTTTAAAATAACAACACACATTTTTGTGAGAGTTGTGATTTTTTATGCTCTTTATTTTTTTATTTTATTGAATAGTGGGCAAACGAGCAGACGTATCACCTGATGGTAAGCGATTACCGCCGCCCATGGACACCCGCAACACCAAAGGCGTCACAAGTGCGTTGCCGACCTTTGGGGGATGGGAAAGGGGATGGAGGGAGGGGTTGGGGTATGGGCCTCCGGTGTCCTCACTCACTCGGTGAAACACAGCGCAAACGCTATTTCACACCGGTTTTCTGTGAGGCCGTGGTATCACTCCGGTCGAGCCGACCCATTCATGCCGAAGCATAGCTCTCCCACGGACTTTTTTCTGGTTTATTCGAATAACCCGAGATTTTATCAAAAACCTCAAAACTTGCACAAAAAAAAATGACAAAAAAATTAAAAAAGTAAAAAGTTTCACTGACAGGCCCATATTAAATGAAATTTTCTTTTTATGACAAAATATTAACAATGACTATATGTCATCATGAAATTTTCCTTAACTATTCAATTTCAACTGATTGGAAATCTACCATCGCTGATTATGACGCTTGTTCACAATATGCAGGTAGATGTTTTCATCATATTGCTGCTTTTAAATTGAAATGGAATTTCCCAGTGAGAGATCAGTTTATATGTTAATGTGACCCGTCGCACTCCCTTGTCGTTCGAAGTCAATCAAGCTGTGTTTGTGGATATAATTATACAATGATACTTGTTGGTCAATATCATCGTATACCTTCTTCTTTGTATTGAATTGGCGATATAGGTGTAGGGAATATCTGTTCTACTCTATAGATATTATAAATATCTTCATAATCTCATTATTTCAAATTTACATACATATTTATTTTTGTCTGTATACATATTTTATAAGCTGAGCCCGTTGAGATTGAGATGAAAATTGAATAAAAAATATTTTGGTATATGTACTGTGTATACAAAGTGGCTAATTTGATATTACAAACAGACACTTAAATTTTATTTATTTGTATAGGTAAATATGTATTTATACATTTATGTATGTGACGGCGCATCACTTATTTTATTTGGTAACACAAGTGTCGGTAGTTAGATACTGACGCAACACCGAGCATTGGAGCTTGCGACCGATGACAATAGGGATGGAAATCATTGCCACTTAAAAAAATAATAATCACGCGTTAAGATAATTGATGGTAGTCGATTATTTTATGTGATTAGTTGCGGGTAACAGTGACTTTGATCCCATCCCTAAAGAACTGTGGGTAGTTATTAATTGAACGCAGCCGGAGATAGTTATAAAATGGAACGCAGCCGGAGGGCAAGGATGATCGTTTAGCATCTCGCAGTAGCATCACATGTTCGGTGGAGTGTCGTACCTAAATTGTAACCTGTATACCATTATTGATTATCGTGACTGTATTTCATTATGTATTATAATAAAGTGATTATAACAAAGCGGTTGTGAGGAAAACCATTACTATTATTCTCCTCGCCCGACAACTCACGTCTACCCTCATTTACAAAAATATGGAATCTACCGACACTCCTAAACGGGGAACGAATCCCTACATATGTATTTTAAAGGTTATTTATTATTTATTGATTTATTGTGCATAGCTTCTTTTTATGAGATACTTGCAATTGTCATTTCCCTTACCACACCATCCAAAGTTTGATTGGTAGAAAATGCCATTTGTTATTAAATCCGCCTCATGCAAAATGTAAAGCAGGAAGTGTTAATAAATAAATAAAAAACATATCCCTGTTTTATCAAAAACCAACTCATAAGGACTGAATCTGATTTCAAAGAAAAATAATCTATGAAACCACAAATTCAAAAACATTTCCACTTTCTACAGTAGAGACAGAAATTTCCCAGCCCAGCTATAATAAAACTATGCAAACATCACAGAGGCAAACATCGTTGACTACGCAAATAAATTTCCTCGCTTCCATATGTACTTCTAAACGTATAATACGACCGGTTTAACGATCGTCCTAACAAGAACATCTTCGTTTTGCAATTTGTCAGATCTAATTTTTCAGTGTGATCTGGTGAGATGGCACAGCTGACACCGTCAGCACGCTTCGTTAACCACGACTGCAAAGCAAATAGAATTCTTTGAGATGAAATTAGCAATCACTTTGAACCATTTAATATGCAGTAAGTGATAATTGGTTTGTAGTATTTTACAAATATATTTGTTGTGTACTTCACAAAAATAGTTTAGAATTTTGTTCTGTTTAATTATTATTAGACCTATGTACATCCATACATAAATAGGTGTTGGTAAAGGCGTATTAAACAGTTGTACCGACTCTAATTTACATAGTGCAAACAAGCTTGTAGCCGTCAAATGGGCAATATTTTGATTCAATTTAACAACGATAGTACAAGGAAACAAATAGTCAATTAGGAGGAAAAAGATGAATTAAGAAATGAAATCAATTTAATTTACAGACAGTTTCTTTTAAAACTTAACTGAGGTTTATTTTATTTTATAAATCAAACAGACTCTGCTAATGTTGTTGTCGAATTGATTGAAATCGATTGAATTGAAAAATGTTCCTGTACAAATTAAAACCACAAATTCATTCTTGAACTTTCATTCGTTAATGAATTGCTGATTAAAATGATAATTTGCTGAATTTGTAATGTTTGCTGTCAAAAACAGTGTAGTAGTACTGAAAACATTATGTACACAATCACACATTCACGAAACTATCGGAGCTGCAATCATGATTCATTAAGCGACGATCCGATATCTTTGAGGGGATTGCCAATCGCTTTGTGCTATTAACACTCTGATTTACAGAGGCTCTCTGAATGGTAGATTTAATGTAATTATAGAATTTACTTCATTTTGTCGGATTCCAACTTGGGTGCGAAGCTGTCGAGACATAGATAATGAATGATTCTGAGTTTGTTAATTGTGATTGCATTTTGTTTTGATTAAAACCCACAACTGGTCTGGAATGAAACAAGTCATTTAGCATCTCTTATTTTCTTCATTACATAATAAAACAAAACTGCTTGATAATGTCCGCTGTGAAACATTTATTTCTAGATTATTATGTTTCTATAAGCAAAACTCCACGTGGTTCGAGTATCTAATTTGAACAGCAAACGAAGTAATATATTGTCGCTTCTGAAGTTTGAGAAATACAAAATATTATTAGTTATTTACTTTGAAAAAATATAAAATCTGAATGCTTGAAATCAATGAAAATTTGAAGAAGTTATGCTTAAGTTAACAACGAAAGATAAAGTTATTATTAACATGACTGAATAAATAGCACAAGTCGATTCTCGTTTTGATTCGTGTATTGTCATAGTAATTTTTAGCGAAGTTCAATCGGTATCTGCAAACACAAAAATATGACAGAAAAAACAAAATACTTAACTTATTGATACAAAACCAGAAGTCCTATTACATTTGTTAAGCAAAAAATCTTTCGCAGAGTCAAATCTACCTTCTATATTAACATTTGGATTATGATAAAAGCAAATGATTTATTTTATACCATCCTCCTCGCATCACAATTGCCTTTGTCAACTTTAGTCAGTATTTCAATCGGTGAAAAGCTTTGCAGTGACATAAAACCTAAAGATACCGTTGATGTTAATAAGATCATCTGTAGAGTTGTTTTATATTTATAGTTTCTTTAGCAAATCTACGTTTGCTAAAGAAACTAAGTTTAGTCTTTCTTGGTGTCTTTTATAGGTGTATTATTTTTTTCTTTTATTTTTAATAGTGAAACTATATTATTACGATTTTGAAATAAATCACAAATAGAAACAAACGCAACTTTTGAATGTACATTTAGTGACTAGGCGTCCTAACCTAATTCCTTCATTTAGTAACATAATGTCATATTAGTAGTATACTTATAAAGCACATAGAGCTATGAAAAGTTTATCCCTGGATACAGACCTAACTGATCGTTGAGTTGAATAAGAATGACATGAGTGTCTTCAAAGAAATTGTCGTTTCAGATATTATGTTTTGGGCCTATGCTTATAGACCGTCATCTCATGATTTATTTTTAACGAAATTCCGGGTATTCAAGATTTACTATCAGATACAGTAATACTTGGTAATTAATCTACATACTTCATCACAAATAATTCGGCTCGACCTAAATAAACCCATGGTCATCAATATCTTCCTAGCCTTAATTATTCCCAAGATTATTTGGCGTCGCTTACTAGTTCAACCGGTTTTATCTGAATATCAGTTTATACACAGAGCGACTGGCATCAGGCTGCCGCAACCCTGAGGGTGAACTGAATTCAAAGGTTGAACTAGTTGTCAGTATATATGATTCATTGACTACCTAATAACGTTTGCCATAGATGTTCATAACAACCAGAATCAACGGCTTAACGTGCTTTCCTGAGTACGGGCGGGAAACACCGCAATATAATATACTCCGGGCTGCTATTAAGAATTTCTTGTAAGAGAACTCAAAATTATACTAAGTAAAACCATGGTCTCATAGAAAATTGAGAAAATCAATTTCTTAGTTGGTTTCCAGCAAGTGATTGAAATTACCCGAGATCCCCTCTCTCTTTTTCCTTCTGACGTTGCCTAAGACTGGGATAGTTGATGCTGTTTGGGGTGGCGTTTAGGAGTGTAAGACAATAGACTTACTCTCCTACAGCATAAAAAGATAACATTATTATATTTTTCTTAATTATCTATACTCAAGGTAGAGCCACGCTGATTTCAGCACGTACGGTCCAGTTCGACCGGGGTGGTACTACCCTCTTTTTTTTTCTTTTTTAAAAAAGACAACTCCCACATTAGGAATAAACATCCTGTGTCGTGGGGGACTTTACAAACATACATGAAACGGACACAAAGAACATCCAGGCTCGGGACAACAATTCGTGGATCACACAAAGTGTTGTACCGCGTGGGATTTGAACCCAAGACACTTGGCGCTGTAGCAAGGGGCATGGCAACCGCTGAAACCACTCGGTCAACCGTGCAGTCAACTACTAAAACTAAAAAGGTACTACCCTCGCACAGAAGATCAACGTAATATGATAGTGTTCGTGCTGTCGTGTTTCGTTAGTGAGTGCGAGACCGGAAGCCCAATGATGCAGAAGGATCACTAGTCCGCCATGGTTTGGTTTGCCATGCTGCATTGCATTGTCTGTATACGCAATGAGTATGGTGGTCACCACTCTTGAATTCTGCTTATGCTTTCCATCAGGCAAAATAGAGTCATTTTGGCAGGGCCATACATAAAAAAAAGTCATAATAAGCATTTAAAACCCTAATATGAAAAATAAAATAAATATTAGTATGCTATTGTGTTGCCACAAACCAATAAAATCTACTTTTTGTGCAATCCAATCATTTCCTGTGCTCGGAACTGAATGCCTTTGACTACAAACCTTGCTTGTTTGCGCGTCCGAACAAAGCCAATCTCAGATTTTTATGCAAAAGATTTCCCCTGTACAAAATATTATGTAGTATATTGTTGCTTTGTGCTTATGGAAATTTTATGTCGCCTCGCAGTGAATAAAGAATTATAAGTAGCCAATTGTAACATTTTGGTTTTTTTAGAACCGTTCTCTTCAAACACCAAAGTAATGTCAAAACAATGTAAATTTTTCCATTCTATGTCTTTATATGATTTCAAAGAAATACAGGGTGTCTCAAAAGAAATTTTATATTTGTTTAGCTTACTGCGTGAACGCTGCGTACTTGAGGGGTGCGGGGGTTATGTCAATTGGTAGCTTGGCTCTTGGGGATTCAGTCGCTATGGAGCGTTTCTCGGGAGCAGACCGCGCGTTGTGCGTGCGAGAGTTTTACAAGAACGGTGATTCGACAACTGTCGCGCGTAGAAAATTCTGCAGTATTCGAGGTTTTCGCCACTTAAATGATGCGCCAAGCCTTCCTCTCATTCGACATTGGGTTAAAAAGTTTGAAGAGACTGGATCAACGCTGGATAAATCAAAATCCGGGCGACCTAGGTCATCAAGAACGGTAGAAAACGTGGAGAGTGTTAATCAATCTGTACGTGACGACCCGAGCCTTTCAATTCGGAAGCGCGCGAGTGCTTTAAATGTGCATAGATCATCATTACATCGCATTATGCACAAAGATCTAAAGCTGCACCCCTACAAAATTCAATTGGTGCAAGAATTAAAGCCCCAAGATGCCGGTCAGAGGCTTAATTTCGTAAATCAGATGATTGAGCGATTTTCAACGTTTACCAACATTTTGTTTTCGGATGAAGCTCATTTTCATCTTAATGGCCACGTAAATAAGCAAAACTGCCGCTACTGGAGTTCAGCCAATCCGAAACGCAAACATCAGAAACCCCTACACTCGCCTAAAGTGACCGTATGGGCTGCCATGTCGGCGCGAGGAATTATCGGCCCTTACTTTTTTGAAGACGAAATGGGGCGTACAGTTACAGTGAATTCAGAGCGTTATGTGGAGATGTTAGACAACTTCTTGGTACCTGAACTGCAAAACTTTCCTGGCTATAACCAAAGAACATGGTTTCAACAGGACGGAGCAACTTCACACACGTCCAATATATCTCTGCCACGTGTTCGTGAAATTTTCTCAGGAAAATTGATCTCCCGGAGAGGTGACATAAATTGGCCTCCACGTAGCCCAGATTTAACCCCTATGGACTTTTTCCTATGGGGTTATCTTAAATCTAAAGTTTACGCCAATAAACCAACTTCACTGGCGCATTTGAAAGAAAATGTCCGTCACGAAATGGCAGCCATCCCTCACTCCACCTGTCGAGCAGTCATAAGTAATTTTACTGTTTGATTAAATGAGTGCCAACAACGTGAGGGTTTACATTGAGACGATATTATTTTTAAGAAATGAATTCCCAAAAAGTGTATTTTAACAATAAATAAACATTTTTTCTATATACCGCTTCCTTTTTTTTTAATCAATCCACTAAATATGAAATTTCTTTTGAGACACCTTGTACTTTAAAAATTTCGATGCTCGAAAAACTATTGGTGCAATTCGACGAGTCAGATTAATTTTTGAATATCGGATGATGGTTACCAGAAAACTTACTACCAATTCAACTCAAGCAAAGGAAAGTAAATCAAAACTAGTCTCTCCATTTATGTTATGACGCAATATACAAACACGTTGACACAGATAATATTCCTATTTTTTACGTTGATGGTCAAAATTTCTGTAAAGTAAGATTAAACTCTTTTTTTTTTCCTTTTTTTTATTGAATAGGGGGCAAACGAGCAGACGCATCACCTGATGGTAAGGGATTACCGCCGTCCATGGACACCCGTAACACCAAAAGCGTCACAAGTGCGTTGCTGACCTTTGGGGAATGGGGAGAGGGATTGGGGGGAAGGGTGAAACACAGCGCAAGCGCTATTTCACACCGGTTTTCTGTGAGGCCGTGGTATCACTCCGGTCGAGCCGGCCTATTCATGCCGAAGCGTGGCTCTACCACGGAAAAAAAACTCTATATCTAGAATTTTATTAAGTCAAAAATAGAACAATATTAATCAAGGACCTCAAACTTTTTCTGTTGTCGTGTAGTGGTCGTATACATGTGACAGCTTACAATTAATACAGTTATAATATTTTTTAGTAATAATGCTAACCACTTTACTGTTATCTACAGAAGGTAAATAATTTTCGTAATATTATTTTATAGTTTTGTTTTTAAAACAAATTTTGATTTAAGGCTCTGATTACCAAAAACAAAAACATTTTATTTGAAGTAGGCCTTTTCAGGCACTTTTGAAAGGTGAAATTAATGACTTTAGTTGTGCGGTTCTAAAATGTCTCATTCCTATGGTGAAGAACCGGCAAGAAACTTCATAAGTAACTCTTTTAAAAGAATAAATTTACAATGTTATAAAATCAGATTGTGAAAAATAAATAAAAAAAGTTATCGTATACAAACTCAACTGATTGAATAGAAACACTAAAAGGCAAATTCTATAAGTTATGTAGTGGACTGTACCTATGTAGTAAATAAAACATGTCCTAAAAGGTTCCAATTTTCCGGGACGTGGACAGATTTGCTTTGCTAGCAAAAACTTGGCAGCCGTTCTGGTTTAGAAGGATTTATTTTTCACGAAGAACATGGACCTATTAACTAAAATTTGTTTGGACTTGAACTTAAGTAAATCAATATAAAGATTTAATTTCAAAGATATAAAATTATTTATTTAAAATTTTTGTAGTTCAAGATATATTAGTAAATAATTATTGAATAATTAATTTAACCGTGGGAGAGCCACGCTACCGCATGAATAGGCCGGCTCGACCGGAGTGATACCACGGCCTCACAGAAAAACCGGTGTGAAATAGCGCCTGCGCTATGTTTCACCAAGTGAGTGAGCATACCAGAGGCATATACCCTATCCCCTCCACCATCCCTCTCGCGACAACGCACTTGTGACGCCTCTGGTGTTGTGGGTGTCCATGGGCGGCGGTAATCGCTTACCATCAGGCGATACGTCTGCTCGTTTGCCCCATATACCATAAAAATAAATATATAGAGAAAACTTATAAATAAAAATATCAATAAATGTAAAAAAATATCCTTATATTTACTTCTTCCATTACGTTGCTTAAAACCTTTTTCTACTTATCTCCCGCTGGTATATGTGAGATCAGTTGACAAAGAAGTCTCTTTAGATACATAGATAGGTACTCTTTATTACACACCTTAATATGAAAAATACATACACAAATAAAAACAGTGACATTTAAGTCAATTTCGTTCGCTAAACGTTTTCTTCCAGCAATGTATGTAGGTAATTTAATGTAAGGTATTTTAGTTTTCATTATTCATAACATTAGTGCACTGTTAGATAACAATATATGTTTAAGTAATGTCACTCATTTGTTCTAGAGTACATAGTACATACGAGTACAACAGTAAAGTTTAAAATGTTCCGGAAATATTTTTATGTACAATTTCTGTTACAGGCTCAATACGGACAGTGGTCTCGTTATCGCGAGATGTTTTGTATTTTTTGTAGTTTTTTAATATACAAAAAATAATATTGAAACAGAATATTGTATCTGACTTTATATAGCAAAGGTTTTTTGTGTGCCTAGTTACGTAGCTACGGAAAAGCAGTACGGAAATACTGTGTATCATTTATGTGCAATTAAAAGATGCCCAATACTGTACTTTACACTTCTCTATACTGTATACCTTCAGGGTTGGAAAAACTGATATTCAGATAAAACTGGTTGAACAAATAGCTGACCCCAAATAATCTTGGGAATAATAAAGGCTAGGAAGATAATAATGATGTACGTGTTACCGTAAGATTGTAAATACTGTTAGATTATAATCTACCTAACGAGATTGTAAACTGTAGGAAGATTGTCAACTGTAACATACTGCTTATAATTTAACGTACTATTTTTCATTAGATTACAATATACCGAAGTAGAACCGCGCGACAGATTGTTAATTAACACCATCTGTCGCGCGTTAAATTGTCAACTGTCGCTGATTGGCTGGTCTTATAGTAGGCCGTTCTATGGTCATAGAGTTAGATTTCTTTCATTCAAACTGCACTTCTTTGATGATTCACAACTCATTTTACTACCACAACAATCTTATGTAACTAATTCTAAAGCTGGTTAGTATTTTCACAAAAATACTTAACATTCGGCAACAAACGAATTATCAAACAAGTATTGCCAAAATTTCTGCTCAATTAGTGTACAACTTTTTATGTCTTTGGGGTGTGCACTCACCAAATTAAAAATGATGCAACCTTGTCCTTCCTCAAGTATCAAAGTATGTCCATGCCAGACAGAGAGATAATATTATTTGAATATAAAATATTTTATTTAAATTTAATAGAAATCACTAAATTACAATTAGTTGTTAACAATTTTAACGGTAATATTTTAAATAATGATTTATCATAAAGAATATGAGTTCTAAATTACACTCATCTATTTGTCTATTGTATATTTACAATATTGACGAAACGTGTGATTCAGTACTCTATCTAATATCCTAACTGTGCTACATATTTAAATAAATTCGGGCAAGTGCGAGTCGGACTCGTGCACCGAGGATTCCGTACAAACCTGTAGGCATATTATATGATGTTACTAAAAATGTCTGCATTTCGCATATTTTTTATATATATTATTTTATCTGCCCAAATGACTTTGCTCTGCCTGATGGAAAGTAGAGGCAGAATCCAAAAGTTGTGGTCACTTTCCTTAATGTTTCCTTTATCTGAGCTACAGGCCTTAGTTCGTACCAAATTTCAAGATTTTGAGTTCACGGAAAGTACCCTGTACTACGGTTTTGATTCCCTTGCTAGTGTCGAAAATGTATAGCACAAACGACTGTATCTTTTGATTGCGTTGGCTTCGAAGTTCGATTATTTCACAGCTCCAAGGAAGAGTAGACCTTAGTATTTAATATAAATTTCAGCTTGATACCTTCAGTTTTTCTTGAGGAAATGGGTCTTGATAGACAGACAGACGGACAACAAAATAATCTTATGAGGATTTCGTTTTTGTCTTTTGAGGTACGGAACCCTAAAAAAAGATAAAGTAATATGTAAAACTACGAGGTGATCGTTTATAAAACAAAAACGCGAATAAGCAAATAATACAATTCGGTACCAATATAAATAATGTTTACTAATGTGAAGAAAAAAATACAAACTATAAACTCACGCAGAAAATATTTTTATAAGTGTCAACCTTATGTTGTCGGCATACTAGTTGTAGAATAGTGAATTTAGTTTTTACTCCACACTGCCAGATAAAGTACGGCCTAGAAACGCTTTATTATCTCCGCGCGTTGATATTGGGATTGACAGCTAAGAACGGTGACGTCAGTGAATCGTCAGTACAGTTAAATTTACAAGAATTATCAACTATAATCAATCAATCAAACTATCAAATTAAATTTCTTAAAAATAAACTTTTAGATTGTGTTACTAGCGTTACTATTTTGCGATGGATGACGTCACGCAGCTCTTATTATGACAAGGTTCAATCCCAATGTCAACGCGCGGGGGTTATACTTTGTTATATACAGGGTGTCTCAAAAGAAATTTTATATTTGTTTAGCTTACTGCGTGAACGCTGCGTACTTGAGGGGTGCGGGGGTTATGTCAATTGGTAGCTTGGCTCTTGGGGATTCAGTCGCTATGGAGCGTTTCTCGGGAGCAGACCGCGCGTTGTGCGTGCGAGAGTTTTACAAGAACGGTGATTCGACAACTGTCGCGCGTAGAAAATTCTGCAGTATTCGAGGTTTTCGCCACTTAAATGATGCGCCAAGCCTTCCTCTCATTCGACATTGGGTTAAAAAGTTTGAAGAGACTGGATCAACGCTGGATAAATCAAAATCCGGGCGACCTAGGTCATCAAGAACGGTAGAAAACGTGGAGAGTGTTAATCAATCTGTACGTGACGACCCGAGCCTTTCAATTCGGAAGCGCGCGAGTGCTTTAAATGTGCATAGATCATCATTACATCGCATTATGCACAAAGATCTAAAGCTGCACCCCTACAAAATTCAATTGGTGCAAGAATTAAAGCCCCAAGATGCCGGTCAGAGGCTTAATTTCGTAAATCAGATGATTGAGCGATTTTCAACGTTTACCAACATTTTGTTTTCGGATGAAGCTCATTTTCATCTTAATGGCCACGTAAATAAGCAAAACTGCCGCTACTAGAGTTCAGCCAATCCGAAACGCAAACATCAGAAACCCCTACACTCGCCTAAAGTGACCGTATGGGCTGCCATGTCGGCGCGAGGAATTATCGGCCCTTACTTTTTTGAAGACGAAATGGAAAATGAATGAGAATGGAAAAATTTACTGTTCGATTAAATGAGTGCCAACAACGTGAGGGTTTACATTTAGACGATATTATTTTTAAGAAATGAATTCCCAAAAAGTGTATTTTAACAATAAATAAACATTTTTTCTATATACCGCTTCCTTTTTTTTTAATCAATCCACTAAATATGAAATTTCTTTTGAGACACCTTGTATTTCTAATTCATCAACAGGATAAATGGATTAGGATTCAAATGGGTTCATTTTTTTGTTTTCTATTTTACAACCAAAGATTTTTTTGTTTACGGATAGTTTGCGTTTAAGATAAACATAACAGTACACACTTATACTCTGTAAATAGATTTTGGAGAAAATGATGTTGAATTGTTTTCCAATGACAATTAAAATTCAATGAGAAATAGGAATCGCTTAGCACGAGACATTTGAATGGATCAATTTATGAGGTTTGAGGTGAATCTAAATTATTTGGTGAGATGATACGTTCGTGAAAGTATACCTGGAACTTCTTGTATTAAAATATTTATCAGTATTAATAACTACTTAGGCAGGTTATTAGTTAGACATGTAATTAATTTAAGTTTTAGTAACAACTTTAGTAAATCTGTTATCTTTCTTTTTCTATTCATTGCAAAAAGCATGTTCTTATTTTGAAATTAAATACTAAATAATAACACTGTCGAAAGTAAAGTAAAATGCTAAAAAGAAAAAAGAAGACAAAGCTTGACATCTTACACAAATGATTACACAAAGATGTAACGAATTGTTATAAATCAAAGTCGAAGTGACATTAAATTTGCCGCACTATATCCACACACACAGCATTGCGGATACAAAACCGCTCCCACAGTTTTATCTGTTAAACAAACCGAGTTTCTGAATCAAGTTCTGGTTCCGTACATCAGGCTTTGATAAATTGTCCCTCTATTAATCCATTTGAATTTCAAAAAAGGAAATTAAGTTTTATCTCTTACTCAGTAACGTCGCATTTTCATTGAACACCAAAAGAGGTTTACTTGGTAGAGACTTTCGCTGGAAAGAGATCGATTATGTAGTTCATTTCTCTTTATATTACTCCACTAAGATTTAACTATTATGAACTTTTATTTAAAAAATATAAAATGAAATACAAGTAAATTATTTTAAAACATCTTTGCAGATATGTACCTACGCAATACAAATAGATTACGTTTTAAGTTACATTTACACAAATAAATAAAATTGAAGTGTTAGTTCGTAATATTTAAATGGCCGCTTTTTAGTAAATGTATATTTATGTATATACTTGTACCAAAATATAGTTTATTAAAATTTTTGTCTGTCTGTCTAACTGTTTGTTCCGTATAATGTCTGAAACGGCTGTACCGATTTTGACGGGACTTTCATTGGTAGATGGCTGATGATAAGTGTCTCTTTAAACTTAAGCTAGCTTTTCTCTGCGACGTAAATATATATATAAATATTAAATTTATAAGAAAAGATATAAAGCAAAATGTGTGTCAATCAATGACTTGACCTTTATTTTAATACCGCGGGTAGCAACGCCGCGAGGCGAAGCTATATCTTTATAAATTGTAACCTATGTGTTATTCTGATGTATAAACTATATTACTGTAAAGTTTCATCAAAATCCTTTCAGTGGTTTTTGCGTGAAAGAGCAACAAACATACTCACAAACTTTCGCGTTTATAATATTAGTAGGATTGTTATAGAAATTAGGCTATAAAAAAACTACATTTGACAAAAAAAACACCCTTATTTGTGTTAATATTTCATCTTATAGCAAACATTTATCAATAAAATGATTATAATAAATTTAATGTAATAACAGTATAAACAATTACCCCAATAAGATGTACTCCCTACTAAACGAAGCTATTCAACGTACCCGGTGCCCTGATGAATCCGGGTAATCCCCTAATTTGCTAAATTACAAGCAGCTTGAAAATTAAGCCAAAAGCGGACTTAAATCGGGACAGTAAACAGCTTAGAACTAGTGAAATAAGCTAATTCTGATTCGTTAATTTTAGATACAGTTGTATAAACATACGTTAGTGTATAACAATAATTTTAATGGTGACCTCTAATCTTCAGTTGTTCTTTTAAACTGCAGTATTTCAAAACATACTTTTCAATAACTTCATTACCTACTTAGCTGTTCTTGATTTTTCATAAAATTCAAATTCTCTTTAAATGTGCGATTCTTGTATAATCTGAGTCTCGAAAACGACACCAACGTGTTTTATGAACTTTAGTGTGGGGTTTCGAGGGCAATAAATCGATCTAGCTAGAATTTAGAAAATTAATCAAAAAGCTTGGTCGTTTTGGTTATTTCACTATTAAATATGTAAGTAAACTAAGTTTTTATAATTACCACCTTTTTAATTAAGCGTTTTAGAGTATTTTCAAGTACTCGAACGGGATCATTATATTATTTATAATTAGTTAATACATCATTGAACAACTCAAAAAATACAAGTATGTGGCTGGCTTATTCTTATTTAATTGCTTTTAAAATCTTCAGCTTTTTTCCACGAAATCTAAAGATTTTATTAATTGTATGTTAATTGTTCCAATCTTTCCATATTAGCACCATACCTCATAACTGTGAAACTATACCTAACTAGCTTATCCACGCAATCTCGTCTAAGTTGTCTATTGTCCGTAGCATGGTGTTACAACAGTTTGAACAAATTTATTTACCATTACAGTGGAAACTCTCAAAAGGAATAATTTTCCGCAGTTTTTGAACCTTTTTTTATTAATACTCAACTCCTTTTGTTCATAGCGTGTTTAGCCTATAGCTTTCCTGGACAAATGGGCTACCTAACACTGAAAGAATTATTCAAATCAAACTAGTAGTTTCTCAGATTAACGTGTTACAAGAAAAACTGGAGGGAAATCTTAAGTTATTACAATACATCATAGCCAAAGGATTGTTCTATTCAGCCTAATTTTTATAAATTTCATTCCTAAACTTAAAAATATACCAGTCACGTTCTTGTCAAGCACACTAAAACATAAGTGACACAGTGTAAGTAAAAGGATTTTGTTGGAACTTTCAGGTGCTTTAAAGTACACAGGTTGAGAGAATCTCGTTAAGTTAAAAACTCGTTAATAAGTACAGGTAACACAACAGTGAAAACATTTTTTCTTTGCGTTCTGTAAAGAACTTTAAATAAAACAAAGTTTGCTACAAGTTTATCACAGAGTTACAAACAGAAATTACTAAAAAAATACATTTAAATTTAATAAAAATACATTTAAGCAATACCTCTACAAACATGGAAACAAAAAATAAATTAATAATGTATAAAAATATAAAACCAAATCAGTAATTAACACAAAAATTGTATAACACAATTTCTAGGTCCAGTTTTTATGGCGAATGAAATTTGCTCAAATTGCCAAATTGCATAAACCCATTTGCTCTAACTAATTCTATTGTGATATTCAAATTCACCCCGATTCCATTTCAATGTAAGTTGTTTTTTTAGTGCAACAGTTGTTCATTTGGATAGTGAATTCTATTAGTACCTAACAACAGACGGTATATTTTTTTTACGACATAGCACTAAGCTTGAATTATAATTATACTTTAGGTTACAGAATTTATTTATTTAGGTATACCAACCGCACACATACGATACACTTTTAAAAAAAATATACAATAATATTATCTAGTATGCATACCTATTACTTAATAATAGAATGTTATGTGTACACATAACATTCACCACATGAGATAAAATAAAATACGCCTAACAAAACAGTGTTAGGAGTAAGGTAACATTTACAAAAATCAAAATAATAAAGGAGCTTAATACTACTTAATTCTAAATTACAATTGCGATACTCTTATTAAAATAATGTAATAAAAGAAATAAAAGATGAAAAAATTAAAACAACAAAAGTAAGAATTCGATAGTATGACATACTTTTTCATCATCATCATTATCTCAGTTAAAAGTCTATAAGCCAAGGTTCTCTACAGCATCCGGTATACAAGATACTTTTTGGTATGAATGAAATAAACGTAAGTTCGAAGAACATTCTTAAGTATAAGGTCAATTATCAGCATAAAGTTGTTCCATCACGGATTTGATAAGTGAGTTTTTGGAGATGACCAGATGATTTGGTTTCGCAAATTCGTGGAGCAATAGAAAACCTTTGAGTTTACACACACTTAATAGTTATGATATAATAGTACAGATTTGGCAAAGCACCATCATAACGTTTTTACAATTCGTTGTTAAACATTTATTTTTAACACACTTGTATAAACTTCAAATGCATGTTTGTCTTTTATAATCCAACTTTGTAAGCGTATTTTTTACTTTTTTAACCCTCGACATAGTATTCTCACACGGTTCAACTGCGTCAACGAGGCCATAAAAAATACTCGATAGTGTCCAAATATATGTAGTGCGAAAACCATTTCATGGTCTAATTCTTAATAAATTGAGTTACTTAATCGTATTTCAAATACCAATTGAGATAACTCTTAGAGAAATATATTATTATAAAATTTCCATTCAACTGAAGATCTGCTTAACATCCTTAAAGCTGGTTTAAGGGCGGGAGGAGTAGCCGAGTGATTTAATTATCCCGGTTCACAGGATTAGCTCCACTTCTTTTGTCCGGACACTTAAAGCGAATGACGTGACAACCTTGGAATAATTTTATGAAGGTTTAATATTTTCAACTTGTTTTTTTAATTGAGAATAAAACACACACACACATATAAGTTAGATTGAGTTAACATTCAAAGTGCAACCCGGTGGGAGTAGCCATATGCAGGTGTTGCCCTCTGTCAAAGTGTAAGCCTAAATGGGCCTACGCATTTCACTGATAAGACACAGAATGTATTCATGTGTGTGTGAAATAGTGAATGTTTTGTTTTAATTGTTATGTGTGTTAAGTGTTAAATGATTGTTTTTGTATGAGCATTAAAAATGTGTTTGTATAAAGATTCCTCCTTAAAAAATATGACTGTTTTAAATCGGGAAAAGACGCCAAAGACGATGTAACTCTGAATTTATAGAGTCTATTATTATTCAGTTAAAAATGTATGATATAAGTGATATACAATGACTATTATAATATGTATAACATTGTTGTTATGTCTATTGTTAGGTTAGTATTTTCTGTTTCTTTTACAACTTTAAAAAATCAGAAGCACGTTGCTAATATTTACTGAATAGACTACTGAGCCTGTCACTTTTTCTTTAAATATATTATCAAACAAAGCTATACAAATAAACCTTTTTTAAGTTGAAAAGTGCTTATATCTAAACCAATAATTGAGACATTGATTAGGTATTTTGTGTTTACTAAAATTCCATTCCATTCCAAACACATTCAACTCAATTTAAAGATAAATCTTTTACTGAGCAAGCAGTAAGGCTATGTTACAACTTGCCTGAGATAATCCGACAAGCATAAACATTGGGTGTGTTTAAAAAGCTGGTGAAGGAATACTACTTGTCATTGTAAATACTTTCAGTTTATTTTGAACATATATAGATCTGTATATTTGTTATATGTTTTTGCATATTTGTGTTTTGTGTCTCATTTTATGTATTGTTTTGCTCTTTTTGTAGTACTCGTGTGTACGCAATAAAGATAAATCAATAAAATAAATAAATAAAATATTTATTACGAGACGTTAAAGTCTACCAAAAACATGCCGCAAAATATTTAAAAGTTATTTGAAGACCATTCTAATAAAATAAAACACAGAATTATGTGGGTATATATGTGTATAAATAAGTAATGTACATGTATACAGAAAGGTCAGCACTTAACATTAAGTGGTCATCGCTGTCTGCACATACGCAATTCACTTACCGTTGTCGCGTTCTCAACTTGATAATGCGGAACTGAAACTCTTATATATTCAGGAAGTTGGCCACTTTATACGAAAGTGTACATTAGCCTAGAATATTAAGGTCATCTTGGAATAACATCTAAACTTTATTCGATAAAATTTCTAGAAAAATTCAAATTTTGTTTTTGATTTTTATCTTATAACTTTGAATAGCAATTCTTGAATAATCTATTAATTGTACAAAATTTGCTATACTATATATATTGTTATGTAAAAAATTAATCCGTTCGAAGGCCGTATTGCTTTTCTGTACATCTGAATTCCTAAAGGCTAGTTTTTCTAAATAAAGTTTCTGATCTAATTAACTGCTAGGTAGAACACTATTTGACAGCCTGAAGTCGCTGATATAAATATAGTTGTTGGACATGTTTGTGTGTCAAGCTATGGATATATCAGTAACTACACTGTCCCTTAGATTTATTTTTATTATCTATAGGTATCAATCTTTTATTTCCATTCCCGTACCCATCCAACTCTTCTTAAACTATAGATTCTCTCAAAAATGACTTTTTTTGTTGATAATACACATATGGTTTTCTTTATTGAAATCTTTGGTTCTAGTTAAAAAGATAATTTATAGGTCAGCTTATGCTGGACAATTTATACAAAGCTAGATTACCACGCGGCTCGCCACTTGTATGTCGGTTTTCAAGATAAAGAGTAGCTTATGTCCTTCTTAAAGGATTAAAGTATCACTATGCCATTATTTTTGAAATCAGTGCAGTGGTTCAAGGCCGTGAAAGCATACCAACCAAAAAACATTTTCAATTTATAACAATGCTAGCTGACCCACGCAACCTCGTTTGCGTCTTATATTGCCCGTAGCGTGAAAATTTTCCCCCGTTTTATGAAACATTCTTCATTGGTGTTCCGCTCCTATTAGTAGTAGCGTAATGATGTATAGCCTATAGCCTTTCTCGATAAATGGACTATCTAACACTGAAAGAATCATTGAAATCGGACCAGCGGTTGCTGAGTTTAGCGCGTTCAAACAAACAAACTCTTCAGCTTTATTATTAGTATAGATTATAGTACCGATAGTCAAAATTTTACTACCAGGCGAACTCAAGATTAAAAAAACTATTAGACTAGCAAGGTAATTAAAAGTTTTTATTAGCTTGATAGCTAAGTAACATATTTGAGTTCTTCTTTGTAAATTCTACACTTTACATCCCTCATCACTATTTTAAGTTTTCATTAACTAAAGTAAACTAATCTCGCAGGAAAAAAATATGGTAACTTACAACAAACTTTGGAAACTTTATTGTTTTGCTTCATTACAAGTTCTATTTAATTTATTTAGCGTCGTAAAAACATTCTAGAAACAAAAACTTAATTAAAAGTTTTAAAGCTTTGTTTATTAAAAAAACTAATTGAATCTAAAATTATGTTAGGGAATTTACAAATAACGTACCAAGTCGCTTGAAACTTTTGTGGATGCAGCACCAGGGTCGACATTACAAAGGGCGCGGAGAAGTCAGCGGGAGCGGGGCGGCGAGCTCTATATTGAAATATGTCAATAAAGATTTAGATGGAACTGGTGTGAACTGGGCTCGTGTCGAAAATTGACACCTTTTAAGAAAGATACAGGGCCATAAAATAATAACATTCAGCATTATACCGTCGCTAATAAGCTGTCCAACTGAGTACTGGTGAAGGGGAGGGGGTAGCAACCCTCGATTTTCCTCCCATGTCACATGATTTTTATACGGAGTTGCGGAATAATGGATTAGAACAGGTATTGAAGTTGTATGGTACCGATGCCGTATACGGTATACGGCCAGTACTTCTACTTTAAGGTATCTTTGTTCGGCAATGATATTGCTTGAATTGATAGCGCTCTAAAATTGTTATCGGGCTCTAATAATTTTTTGAGAAATCATTTGGTTGCATTTCACGTTTTCAGAAATTATTTTTTATTCCTATTAAAATGATTGTGTATAACTGAGATGAGGTGATCATCTAATTAAAACGTTTGTATCTAAAACATGTTACCGTAGGAGAGCCACGCTTTGACATGCATGGGCCGGCTTGACCGGAGTGATACCACGGCCTCACAGAAAACCGGTGTGAAACAGCGCCTCCGCTGTGTTTCACCGATTGAGTGAGGGTACCAGAGGCCCTATCCAACCCCTTCCTCCATTCACTTCCTCATTCCCCGAAGGTCGGCAACGCACTTGTAACGCCTCTCATGTTGCGGGCGTCCAAATACAGCAGTAATCGCTTAGCATCTGGCGATACGTTTGCTCGTTTTCCTCGCATTATAAAAAAAAACCTGTTGTTAGGACTACTGTTTTTTCTTTATTTCTAGTACTGGCTTTCGTCATGTTACGAATCCCACTATTGTTTTACTTTACTAATATCTTGTTTCAGTCGTTTGCCAAATGTATTTCTACGCTGGCAATCACTGTCCAATCTCTTATGTTTCTGAACAATGATTTTATTCACTTTCCAACTACAAAAAAATATAAAAGAGATACAAAAACAATTTAATATCAGAATCGTTGTCGTACTTGATATTTTCCACGTAAGCAAAGTGCAAAACTTACATAATAAACATACGTGTTCGTCCTTCATATCTGTATATTGTACTCGAATAAGACGTTAATCTAACTTATATAGAGAGAGGATATTATTCGCTCTACTTAGTAACAGTCAAGCTTTTTTGGAGGAGATAAATTCAAGGAAATGTTTTTTCCTGTTTGCGAACGTGATCTGAATGTGCCTACGATTGCGTACTGAAGATAATAAGATAGTAACAATGTAACGAAAAATAAGAAAATTTATACACAGTATTATTTTTCCATAAGAGTGAAGCTCCGGGCCTATCCAATGTAATTTAGTTATTTGAATATGATTTTTGCTTCAAAACACGTTATTTACAAAGCGTGCTGAACCTTGTGTGTACCTGTAATAGGCATGCATACTAGAAAATAATATTGTATAATTTTTTTAAAAGTGTATCGTATGTGTGCTGTTGGTATACCTAAATAAATAAATAAATAAATAAAAAACCTCAAACCTCTCGTTTATATTTGAATGGTATAAATTAATACTTAAAAGATCGAAAACTGGGTAGTTCAGTAGTTTCAACTAATTTTAAAAGGTGCACTGTACATTTCAAGAAATGACGAAGATCTTTTATCTATTATTAGATGGTATGATGAATAATATATTTTTCATCCCCCCATCTCGGGAAGAGTATTTTTGCCCTTCGATATCAGAGTGCAAAAGCTGTTTTTATCTGCTGGAGGATGAAGTAATTTGAATTTAGAACATGGTATACACTAAGTTTGTAAATTCAAAACAACATTAAACCTATTTACTTCTATCTCCATGGTGCCGAATTTATCATACAACCTTTTGTAATTTGTTTCGAAACCTTCTTGATGTTTTTTTAAGTTGCTTTCTTGTGATTGTAAATGATTTTTTTTATTTAGTTATTTCCTGGCTGAGGTGGGATGAAAAGTTACGTGTTGCAAAGATTCTTCACCTCGTGGTTTTTTGATTCCCGCGTTATCGCCCAGGATTCTAATTGTTGATTCATTATGGCCTACTTGGGACTAAAGTCATAGTCTGCAAACCTCTGAACTCAAAACTGACTATGAAGATAGCCTCCTTTGAACGGCTTGATTAAAGTATGTTTATAAAAAAACAACCAATCAATCGCCTACATTCGGTATGACAATACTTTTTTTTCTCAAAACAAAACTAGTGGACTGAAAACAAAATAGTTATTTATACTTAAAGATACATTGGTAGTTTCACAGAACACAAAAGATAAAAAAATAAACTTGAACAACAAATAGAACTGGAAGAAACCGTTCAAAGTCTGGAGTGGGAATTCTTTAAATCCTTGTATTGAAGTCATGAATCTTCGTATCGTTTTACACCCCAGTGATTTCGAGCACTACTAAATACGGTTTACCTCTAAATGCCTTTGGGATTCCAGTATTTTGTGTCTTTACAAATTGGTCGGTTAATACCGCTGTCAGTACGTGGTTTTAATTCGTAGAGGGATTTAGTTTCTTAATTAGAACTGGCAATGTAGTATAGGATTCTATGAGGCAATCTTAGTCATTATTAGAGATGATGTGGGTGGCTACTGAACTACTTTTCTTTGTTAGTTGAATTTGTAGTAGTATGAAAGAGGACAGAAAATAAATAGCTACTTAGCACATTAGTTAATTAATACTTAAATATACCATTTTCTCAATGTTTGTATTAAGGGAAATATTTTAGTGCAGATACGAAAAACAAAAAAATTTGTATAGTAGCCATTAGTATTCGCATCCACGCATATCTAAAGGAAAAGAAATATCGGTATCCATTTACATATATTTTTCTATTAGATGAATTTCGAACGGAACTGCTACTGTAACAAGTTTTGTTACCTTACCAAAATATTAAAGCCATTTTGTTAAATGATAGTTAAGTCTTATATTGTAGCTGTTAAAAGTTACCACTTTATTTTAAATATAATGGTAGAAAATTCCAAACACTTGTAGCCGGCTCAATAAGTTTACCACTAACAACAATTTTGCCAATGCGATTTCGTTGTCGTGTTATTTTAGGCCTCAACGTCTACTTTTGTTGCACGGTCTCGGGATTGAGACTCAACTTCAATGCTAAATAACTAAGGATTCGGCTCTCCCTTACTATACCGAGCAGTCTAAACCGATAACTCACTATCAGTGTGCTTATTTCCCTGCCACTTTGATCGCGAGTCTTTTAAGGAGGCCTGAAAATGTATCTCACTAAACCGCTATAGTGCGGGTCACCATGATGTAATGTTCACGTTCGCAATGATAATGTTGACCACCGCTCTTTGAGTCTACTAATGCTCTCCATGAGGCAGAGTAGTCATTTTAGAAGCCATTGCATAAAAAATAACATAACTAAACAGTAATTGAAAAAAATAATAAACAAATTACAAACCAATTCGAGAGACTATCGAGACAGTATTTCACTCCGGCGTAGGCTCAGCCTCACATGGAACTTTCCGCCATCGTTCTACGCGACAGAAGTTCCATCCCCATCATCTAGATAGTTGGCAATCCACAACTGTGTAAAAATATTTGTATTTGTGTCTAAGGGTATACCACCAGTATATTAACAAGAACATTTGTTCTAATTTCGTAATGTTGGTCTGTAGTTTACATCACTCGATTTGTTTTAGTTTATTGACTGTGAACAGTTAATAGCCAGCATAAAAACAATAATGTACGTAGTACCAGTGATTTGTATTTTATCAGGTATAACCGAATGAAGTATCACACTCAATATTATACTTTATTTTATACCTCGCAGAGTTAAAATTTTGGGTTGCACAATAGAATTATGTAATTATTAAGTAAATTATCGGTACTCTTGGTATACGTTATGTAGATTTTAGAGTTCATGTTTAAAACCGTATATTGACATACATGACATTAAAACATGGTAGTGTTCTTAAATATTGACTGTCTTTTTTAATCAATGTTTATGAATTGGCAGCTTTAAAACAATAAGCTTAAAGTTTATTTTGGAAACTTTTAAATTAGTTTTCCTAAAACCATTTTTCTCACAGGACACAAAACAAATCTTACTATTTGTTGTACTTTGGTAAGAAAGTTCAAGGTCTTTAAGACTGCGATCATTAATCTTTTCCTTTTATCCTTCGCAAGTGGACATTGAGATAGATATACGTCATATGGTTTTTATGCTGGATTGAGTGAAGATAAAGTTTCTAGATTTCTAGTTCAAAAATAATGATAAATATTATGACTTAAGTTTACACCAGGTAATTACAAAACTACTTAATACTATGTAGTATATGTATGTAACTGAGGGTGCTTTTACTTTAAAAAATAAAATAAAGTTACTCAAAAACAAAAATAAGAAAACCAAACCAAATTGTGGTAGTCCGCTTGTTTTTTACCGACTTCAAAAAATTCGTCGTTTGTAAACCAATTTTGATGATTCTTTTTTTAATGGAAAGGAAATATCCCATGCATCGGTAGTACCATGATAAGGATACTAGGATTTATTAATTGAGGGGAACCTTCGAAATTCGTAGAGGCGACTAGTACGTTTCTATTTTTTTTTAAAGTTTTTGTTTTCCGTATGGACTCATTTCAATTTGGTCGTTCTAAAAGTTGTTTGTTTTTGTTTACTTGTTATAATAAAGTATAATAATCGAAACGCCACGTTGCACTCTCTTTTTTAGAGCTGACTCTATGTCAAAGCATGGCTTTTCAAAATAACTGATTAATGAAATAAAGGTAAACAGCCTCATGAATAGCAAAGTTAAGCTCATCAAAAAGACATTTCGGTTGAAGTATCATAAAACATTTTCATTCTTAGAGATCTTTACGATTTCTAATAATGCCCTATACCCTTTATACCTATTATTCAATTTATTTTGTAAACAAAGAGCAAATGTTGAAAGCAGGCTCATTAAAGTATGGTCAAACAAAATAATGATGGGCTGGTTTAAATTATTTTGTTTGTTAAATCGTATCAAAGACATTTGTTTCTTGGTTATTTTGTTGTTCATTAGCTCCGATTTAACGAGTTTTTTATATTGTCGATGGAAGCATTCAACAAAACCTCATTACGTATTTGTATGTGAACCATGTATCATAAGCACTTTCAGTGAATACATGGTTGAATATAGTTTATACTGGGTGGAATTTTGTAATGCCACCTGAAGGGAAGGTACTGTTACGGGGTGGGTCTAGAAGTTCTTTAAAAAGAAACAATTTTAATTGAGACTGAAACATTATTTAATTAAAAATCAATAGAATTACATAAATACCTAGTGCCCTCAACGAAATCGGAAATAAGTCTGATGTCATATATTAAAATATCGTTTATAATGAATTGCGTCGCTTACGTCAATGCAAACGATGCAGTTTTGTTTTATATGGAATGCCGGGGTTGCGACATCGTAACATCCCCCCCGTTAAGATTGATCATTACAGATTAAGTAAAGATCAATGTATTTACTTAAAACAGAGATCGCCGTGGGCTACAGAAATGGATAATCACTACAACTTAATTTTATACTTATCTACTTAACTTTAAGGCGTTTAAAAGATATTACAATTAAAACAATAGATATTAAAAGTATTCATATCATAGACCGTTTAACTAGCAGTAAGTCGATGTTTCACATAACATTATTTAACATTACATAATTGTATTTCTTTTCAAATTAGGTAAGGATTTTACAGATGAGCGAAGATCATCTTCCTCTGAGGAGTCGGATGTATGATGTTGTGACTTTCGGACTACTATGTCCTGAGTTTTTTGACTCTTTGTTTTATTATTATAATTTTTGTTGTATATAGTGACGCAGCAGCCTGAATGTTTACTACAGACATATCGTCTACTTTTAAATAAAATGTATAATAGAACGACTGTAGTGATAACATAAGTTAATGATAAATAATGAGTAGAATATCTTTCTAAATGAGAAGGCTCTTCAATTTTCCTTATCTGGTTTTCAAATTCATCTAATTGTGTACTGGCTTTAACTAAGGAATCCAGATTATTAAATTCATTTAATTTTATTAGAGGAACCTGATTGATGGTTTTATTTAAATGTCTGGTATCGCAACAATCGGTTACAATATTAAAATTCGAGATTGAACTGGTAGTATTTGAAGTGAAACTGTCGGCTGGAGTAAAAGTTAAAGTCTTATAAAAAGCAGAACATGATTTTGGTACATGCATTATTCCTGAACCAAACAAGATTTCGTCGGTGTTACTGGTGGCTTTGTCACATACGAAATGACATTTTCCTGGTTCAGATTGCACGAATATCCATCGATTGTTGGTAATTTTTTGGAACAAATCCACTGAACCCCGAAGAACTCTTGTTTCGCAAGACTTTGGTAACTTAGAGATAACTTCTGTAAGCAACGTAGTTTCGCACGTAGGATTTGCGATAGTCGAGTAAACGTTACCGAGAACACACACATAGCACTGGTCTTTTATGATTTTGCACTCACTCACACTATCGAGTTGTGAGTAAAACAGCCTATCCGAAGTTATTGCCAAATATTGTTTACTCGGTGCGACAAGAAGATAAGTGTCTGGTGCAGAAACGTCGAATGGGACAGGAAACGGGATGTTATGGTAAAGGTTATAAATCTGAGGAAGAACCAGCGGTATTTTTACAACTATAACAAGCTTACTGTCATGGTAATAACATACAATGTCACATATATTAATTAGATCATTTATGTTATGTAATGATAAACGAATAGGTAGTTCGGAATGCTTAGGCAAATAGTTGACGTGTAACTCGAGCTCCTTGTATAACTGTATGGGACTGAGTACTGTCGGGTGCAGTACGTTTATTTTACTAAACAATATGACATTGTTTATATCGTCTATATCAAAGGACAGCGTTATGACAATGCTTTCTATTGAAGTTAACATAAGAGACAAATGAGATCTTATTTCAAGCTTGTCGTTGGTGTTTATCAATTTTTCAAAGGTTTTTTCAATAACAACCATATTTTGATTTAGACGATACTCATTTTCTTTGACCTTTGACATAGTATTGTTAAAAGTAGAAATAGTAAACTTAATAACGTGAATGTTATCGCGCATAAGTACTGTTAACTGTTTTTCGTCCGACTGTACTTTATTAATAGCGTCCGTGAACTTGTTTGCATCATCAGAATCTAAAGTGCCGAAGAACGTTTTTAATAGGGAGCCACCGGCGTCAAATAGCCCGCGTTTTGAGCGTTTTGTTTCTTTTACATTTACTAAATAGGAGATAGAAGAGAACTTTTTAATATTATTGCTATGTTGAGTCCTTAATGCATTTAAGGAATTTAAGCAATCATCTTTTACTTTAGAAGACTGTGTTGAATCGCAATACTTAGAAACTCTTTCTAACAAAAATTCGACATTTTCTATATGTGGTTGAATATGGCTCAAATCTATATAGGTGATATCGTTCCAGTAATCATTTGTAAACTTTAAATCTAGTAACTTATCGAAATATAACCCGGGAGATCCGGTTAACTTAGTGACGAGTTGACTTCCGGAAACTGCTGACATTAACCTGTAACCAATAGAATGGAGACATGTTTACACTAGACGGAGGCGGGTTTAATTTCGCCATAATGATGGATACGTAAATACAAATGTGTGTAGATATGTTTGTCATTGGAAGTACTTTGGAATGTATAAAGTTCTCGTTCTAAGGTCATTATGTCGGGCGAGTTGTCATCGAACTTAGAAAGTTGCATGACTCTGGGCTCTTGTTTGGGGCTGGCTACCCGTGTGACCCTTGGATGTAAAAGAATGGACACTTGTTTGGGGCTGGTTACCCGTGTAGTCCTGGGAGTTAAAAGGATGGACACTTGTTTGGGGCTGGTTACCCGTGTGGTCCTGGGAGTTAAAAGGATGGACATTTGTTTGGGGCTGGTTACCCGTGTGGTCCTTGGATTTAGAAGGATGGACACTTGTTTGGGGCTGGTTACCCGTGTGGTCCTTGGATTTAGAAGGATGGACACTTGTTTGGGGCTGGTTACCCGTGTGGTCCTTGGATTTAGAAGGATGGACACTTGTTTGGGGCTGGTTACCCGTGTGGTCCTTGGATTTAGAAGGATGGACACTTGTTTGGGGCTGGTTACCCGTGTGGTCCTTGGATTTAGAAGGATAGACACTTGTTTGGGGCTGGTTACCCGTGTGGTCCTTGGATTTAGAAGGATGGACACTTGTTTGGGGCTGGTTACCCGTGTGGTCCTTGGAAATAGTATTTTGGTATTTGGGTGATGAAACAGTGTTAAAACCATTTTTCGATTCTGATGTAGAAGGAATAAAAGGTTCATTGCCAATGGGATTTTTATCCGAAATAGAAGACAATGTCACGTTGTCACCGTTAACAATAAATAAATAAATAAATATTCCGGACATCTAACACACAACGCCATCTAGTCCCAAGCTAAGCAGAGCTTGTGTTATGGGTACTAGACAACTGATATAAATACATATATACTTTTTTGTTTTTTTTTTTGTAAATACATACACATTATACATAGAAAACACTCAAACTCCGAAACAAATATTTGTAGATCACACAAACATTTGGTCCGACCCGGCAATCGAACCCGAGACCTCAAGAACAGCAGTCGCATACGCTACCACTGCGCCACAGAGGCAGTCAATGGGCACTTTCGCCGAAATAGAAGATAACGATGACGTAGATTCAGTGGAAATAGAATTAGATTTAGCATTTCGTAGACTGGACTTAGAAATTGGCTTATTTGATTTAGAAACAGTGGATTTAGATATTGAAGTAGTAGGGCTGGTACCTAAGGTATGGGATTTGCGTTGGTACCGATGCGCAAACCCAACATTTAGTTTAAACAATCACCATTTTCTATTTCTTGTACTTGTGGAGGCAATGATGTCTCGGAAGCCGATTCTTTACAATTTTGTCGATATGCTCTTGAACCACTAGGATAGTTATTATTGAAGGGTCGTGAATAATTATACTGTCGTTTCCTGCATTGTGAAATATCATGGCCTATGTTTTTGCAATATCTACACGTAATTGTTGTGTTAGCATTTTGAGACTTGTAATGAAAATTATTAGTATGTGGCTGTGAATGAACTCGAAGTTGCGAGCGTTGCATATCACGTTTCAATTTGCTGTAGCATTCCGATTCTACATGACCCATTTTATTGCAATTTTTACAATATTTAGATATGACAGAAGTATTTTTGGCTAAATTTAGGATCTAAAATTCAATAATAAGAAACAGATTTAATGTAGAACGCGGATATGGCAATAACTAGGGATAAAAATATTTTACTCACAGTAAAATCGCGTACTGGACGAGCATCGTTGGTTGACAGGATTCTTCACAGGAACGGCGTCGGTAGAGATGTCGTTGGCGGCGGTACGAATGGCAGCTCGTTTTCAGCGACGGGACTGCCTTGCAAGTGGCGCAAGACTTTCTGTCGCAGGCAATCGCGACTGGATGCAGCGGAATACGACGAAGTGCAGTAGGGCATTGCGGGATACAGTGGGACGAGTCTTCTGATGTTGTGTGGTACAGGAGCAGCGAGATACGGCGAGATATTTGATGGATTCTTGAGTCGGAGATGTATCACAACGATTGTTTTGTCAGGAAAGCTAATAGAATTGTGATACGGTTTAAAAATGGGCACTGGTTATCTTAATCGGAATATCGGGCACACGTTTATTTTCACGCAAATTTTACCCAAATATCCCACTTCTGACACCACTGTTACGGGGTGGGTCTAGAAGTTCTTTAAAAAGAAACAATTTTAATTGAGACTGAAACATTATTTAATTAAAAATCAATAGAATTACATAAATACCTAGTGCCCTCAACGAAATCGGAAATAAGTCTGATGTCATATATTAAAATATCGTTTATAATGAATTGCGTCGCTTACGTCAATGCAAACGATGCAGTTTTGTTTTATATGGAATGCCGGGGTTGCGACATCGTAACAGTACTCTTAATAATGCATATAGAAAATTTTACTTAAAGAAAACATAACTTTATTTTTCAAAAGAAAGAAAAATGCATCCAAATCTTTCCGAAAAGCCGCTTGCTACACCCGAGAATCGAACCGACTAAAACCTGTTATATATACACCCTGTACTTTTATTACATCGATCGTTAGGGTCAAGTCGTTGAAATACAAAGATATAAGACATAATTAATAAATACAAAGATATAAGAGAAAATTAATTTATTAGATCTTTAATTTTAATTTTCATACGATTCATACCTATAATATATAACAGAGAATAAAATGTAGTGAAGCGATATTGTTGCAGCTATGGTCGTTCAGACACCGTAGCAACTGTAGCAAATGTTCACCTACGGCGTAGAGCCATGAAGTAATATCTTGTGAATAGTTGGCAAGAGATTTTATATAACATAAATGAAGCTATTTTTAGGGTTCCATACCTCAAAACAAAAGAACGAAATCCTTATAGGAGTACTTTACTGCCCGTATACCTGTCTGTCAAGACCCCTTTTCTCAGGAACGCTTTAAGGTATCACGAGGTAGTAGGTCTACTGTAGATATTATAGATACGTCTCAGTATTTTGTTTCACGCGCTTGAATTTTTAATAAACCTTTAAGAATAAATACAAAGTTTGAATCGGTTTTTGCGTCAATACCAGAAAACTTGTGTTACAATAACCGTAATTTCCGATCGACACGGGACCGAAGTTGCACGTTGACTCATTCCGGGTGAGTACATTCAGAAAGCTATTATTGTCAACACCGTGCGTTCGAATACTTCAAATTGAAATATTTCGGTCCCTTTGAATTCTTACTTCGAAATTTTTAAATCAGATAAAGTGTGCACTACAAATAAATTGGTTTTATATTTTTAAACACAGCTTGAGATAACTGTTTGAAATTGAAAAAAGGTAGTTTGTTATAGTAAAACCAGTTAATAATACGTAATATGTCCAAATAAATGTTAAATAGAAATAATAACAATGCTTTTCTACTAATAATTCATGTCAAGTCTCTTTTTCTTCCTAGCCTTATTCCAATATTATTTGAGGTTGGCTACTAGCTACCAATCGGTTTACCTGAATATCAGTTTTTCCACGGAGCGACCGGCATCAGACCTTCGCAACTCTGAGGGTAAACTGAATTTGAAGGTTAAAACTAGTATCAGTATATTTAAGGGCACTGACTTCTCAATAACGATAACCATAGATGTTAATGGCAACCGGGAGAATTCGTCTATTTCAGGACTTTCCTGCTGAAATTAGCACGGGCTCACAGAAGATCAATATATAATGACAGCTTTTGTAATGCATTATTGCATTGCCCGCATTAACAAGGAGTATGGTTATCACTACTCTTGATTTCTGCTGATGTTTTCCATCAGGCAGAATAGTGTCACTTTAGCAGACCTATATAAATTTAAAATATTGTCTAGTCTAGTGGCTAGTAAAGTAGTTGATAATATCATATACCGTAATTCTGGCTAACCAGGCAGAATCTGTAATGACTCTCTCCAACTAGCCTTTCAAAGAGTGTAAAACTATGTCCGTGTAAGAAAACACTACTCCTTACATACATACGTACTTGAACCTATTGCCGACACCAGAGAATATAATAAAGAAACTTAAGTTCCATCATTAATTCTAAGCACGTTTCCCACCGCAGGTAATACTTGTCACGTAGACCAAACCACAGCTATCTACCGGAATGAATTAATTACTAAGACTTGTAACATCGTCTGAAAAAGCGTCATTTAGAATATATTAATACTTTAAAAGTTCAAATATTTGTATAACCCAATACGTAGGTATTAAACCACTTAATTACGGTAGCCAATATTGTGTTTGGCGCGTTTGTGCACGATCAAGTTATAACGAGCTTGGCCAATAGTCTGAAGTACGAGTTTTTAAAAGAACTTACTCGATAAATTGAAACTAACAACGAAGAATGATTTAAAAATAATAATTTACTTATATAAGAGCGAAAAAGCAGGTTATATTATGATATTCATACACATGCAAATGCACAATAATAATATGTATTATACTAACTGGAATAACACATGTATGTAAGTCTGATTGAGTATTTTTACCCGACTGCATTCGAAGGAGGGTAGTGTTTTTACTCTTACCACTAACTTTGTATAAGACAACTCTTACTTACTATTTCTACTAAATTACTTACTCCTGCACTACAATTATATCGTGTTTATCCTGGACTTTACAAATATGCATGAAAAGGACCCAAAAAACACCTAGATTCGAACCAAAAATTTGTGGATCTCACCATGTGAACGTACAACGTACGGAATACTAAACACAGTAGGAGTGACGGTGTGACCACTCAAACCACTATACTATGCGTATAGTAATGCCTATATATCCTAAGAGGTAGGCAGAGTTGTAATAAATGCCGATATTTTAATGACTATAACTTTTTCTCACCCACATAAAGTGGAAATATTGTTTTAATTTTAATGTCGTTTTAATTGCCATAGTAATCTCTTGCCTTCAACCGAAAAATTGGGAGAGCCGCGCTTCGGCATAAATGGGCCGGCTCGACCGGAGTGATACCACGGCCTCACAGAAAACCGGTGTGAAATAGCGCTTGCGCTGTGTTTCACCGAGTGAGTGAGGATACCGGAGGCCCATACCCCAACCCCTCCCCCATTCCCTCTCCCCATCCCCCAAAGGTCGGCAACGCACTTGTGACGCTTTTGGTGTTGCAGGTGTCCATGGGCGGCGGTAATCGCTTACCATCAGGTGATGCGTCTGCTCGTTTGCCTCCAATTCAATAAAAAAAAAAAAAAAAAAGAATGTATTCAAAGCAAGGTGTATGTCTCTAACTCTCTATGTAAAAAGTCATTGCAGTACCTAATAGAAAAGCAATATTGCTTATACAGGGCAGGTATGTTCATGATTCTACTTAATTCGTCTAATGATAAGCCAGTAGCATGTTAGTTTGCGGCACTACGAGTAAATTTTAATTGAATTGACATTCTAAATAATAATATTCTACTACATCTACCCAGAGGATCTTTTTATAATATCCGTACAAAGGTTGTCTGGAAGAGATCGTCGTGAGCGATAGACCGCCTATTGTGATACCTGATGTTGGTGTGTATATGTATCTCTGTTCAATTGTTTACTGTAGTGGTGTAAAATAAAGTTTATAAATAAATAAAAAAAAAAAAAAAAATATTCAACTTCACACTTATTTTTCTAAATAAATGAGCAAAAATCCTGTCTTAGAAAATTTTAACTATCACTATTTATATATAGTTAGATAGTTAAAATTAAATAGAGATAGAATTAGAATTACAATTCATACATTTATTGCCAGATGCCAACAATATTAAACAAGTTACACTATACTTAGAATGAATAATTATTAAAAACTCTTTTCAAAGCTTCAAAGTTGCAAAGAGAAAGGTCTAGATTTCCATTCAATATCCAATAAAAAAACCACAGAAATCAATTGAAAAGCAAAAAAATATAATAAAAGCTATTGGAACAGACCGAGGAAGAAAAATTTTCCAGTCGCTCTCTGTACTTAAGCGATAAAATAACTCTTACCTTTAATAATGTCTAGTTCATTTAAGTGTTCGCTTGGCAGACGAAGTGGAAATTTCTTCGACTTCCATTTGGAGTAGCTCCAAAAACTTTTATTGTTGGTACCGAAAGTCTAAGTTTCAATAAAGTACAAGTGCTATTTATTATTGCGCTACAGAAATCTATTGTCAGTAAAAGATACATTGGCACATTTTGGGTGCTCTAAATACATTTAATTCAGATACTTGTTCTTAATTAGGTTTTAAACCTCATAACTCGATACAAGCAAGGGTAATGATGTTAAAACCGTTGCTAAGGCCTTGTAATTCGAACTTCATATAAAATAGGAGCTGTTACTAGTTGGGTAAATGTGTTTGAGGTGGTTTGCGGTTAGATCTACTTGGGTAAAATGTATATTGTACCCGGATTGAATTGGTTTCGTTAAAGGTTTGGTTGGAATAAATTATTCGAAACTATTACGAACTAACTTTTGCCGTCGACTTCTCTTAGTAAGTATTTTATCAATTTGCAATTGTTTTTGACAATATATCTCATTCGCTGAAAACCTTTCGCTGAATTTTAAACTTGTATTTACTATGATCCTTATCAATAATCCTCTACTGAACATACGCCTCTCCATACAAAGGAGGTTTTAACCTCCTGTACCTACTAAGCTTACTAGACAGATGGGGAAACGGATTGGTATAGGATTTATGTCAAGTTAGCCTTCTCTGTGCAGTACTGTTGTCTTTTAAAATTATTCGGCTTTTATGGCTCCCACGAAAATAATATGAGTGGGAAAACTCCGTATTTTTAATTCTTTAAATGGATACACTTTTGATATAGGATATTTGAGATACAAAATTATAAAAGTATAGAAAGAAACATTCCATTATCTCACATACAAAAACGTGGCCTGATCTGAGAGACGAGCAAAAAGTTGATTACATATGTCATGCACAATGTGTTGTTGGTGAAGTTTTATGAATGCGTCGAGTCATCTCCACGAGTGTGTCCCGAATAACACATTATTATCACAAATGAGAACGTTTGTTCAGTTAATATGTTTTATTTTTTGTGCGAAAAATTACTGTGGTATTATTTTCGTGAATGTTAATTTCATGATTTTTTTTAATAATATAAGAAAGGACAAATTAAGTTAAATAAGTATGCAAAATATTATGTAAAATGCTGGAGGATTTTGTTTTTTGAATAACTTAAAGATGAAGAAGATATAGTTTTTTTTTCGTGTAAGAGACTTCCAAAGTGACTTTAATTCAATCAATTTTATGTCACAGTCTAGAAAAAAGTGAACAGAATTCCTTACTTTATTTACATCAACATTTGAAATTATATTCAAAATATCAACACTGTGTTTTCTATTGCAGGTTACGGTATTATTCCGCTGAAGATACCATCATCTCCCGCAACTCACTGCACTTTACACACTACGGTCGGTTGTGTTGGTAATGACGAATGCACGGCAAAGAGCCACAGCGTCATTCGATTACTCGGACCTGTAAGAGACGTCATCGTGAGACCTGCTCGACATCATTATCGACCTGGAGAGACAAGTAAGTAAAAAGTTGGCTTCTTGATTCTTCATCTGTCTAAGGTTGGTGGTAAAGAAAAAATACAAAATAGCATTGGTCCCAGCTCATATATTTTTTTTTTTTTTCGGACATCTATTTAACACACAACGCCATCTAGTCCCAAGCTAAGCAGTGCTTGTGTTATGGGTACTAGACAACTGATATAAATACTTATATACTTTTTTTTTGTAAATACATACATACTATCATATAACTGAGTTATAAGAAAAATAGGGACTAAAAAATAGCAGAGGGTGTGTAATTTTCACTAACGTGTATTTGTAATGCCTCACAGTTGGAAAGTAACCATAACGTCTGCTTGATAGTAATTATGTACTTACCGCGCTTATTTTTCTGTCTTCTTACTTTCTAAGTTTGTATTCGTAATTTATTAGACTATGTTCCCAAAGAGAACAATTCGATGGTTAAGTTTCCAGACCATACGTCAACATTATAAACGAACTAGAAAAAATACAGGGCTTTTAATAGATGTTTTACTAATGTTTGACTGATAAAGAGAAAGACAAAACGTAGTGATGTATTATTAGGATTCGTTATTAAGATTGTATATGTATATAAAAAATCGTTATTTTTAAGTTTAATGTAATAAAAATTATTACGTGCCAAAACATAAAAAAAAAACTTAAGAGGCGTTACTATTATCGCCTACTGCTTAAATATAAACTAGAAACGTTGCGCCAGTGCCAAAAAGTATCCTCTTATTAAATGTAAATCTCCATAAAATTCGTTAAGACTCGTAAATTCCTGTCCCGATCCAAAATGTTGTTTCCTATACAGCTTCATATATTAAAATAAAAATTTCAGGTCAATAAAACAGAGACTACAAATGAGTTTTGTTTTATTCTAAAGTTTACAGCCCATAAAAAGGCAGTCGGACGATCGTACTGAATTTAATGGAATTAGCGTTTAACTCGTAATCATAACAATCAAATCTTAAAATTTTACACTTTGCAATGAAAGATTCTTACGATACTAGTATAAATATTTCAAAAATAACAAATTACCAGTTTTTGTAACACATTATGTGGAAATATTGATCATAGTTTATTTATTTTATTTATTTAGTCGACTGCACGTTTGGCCTAGTGGTTAAGCGGTCGCCCCACCGTTCCCTACTTCGCCAAGTGTTGTGGGTTCAAATCCCACATGGGACAGGATGTTCTTTGTGTCCGTTTCATGTACGAGTATGTTTGTAAAGTCCCGCGCGACAGAGGAATTATTCCTAGTGCGGGAGTTGCCTTTAAAAATAAATAAAATAAATTGACGTGATAAATATAGCTTTCGTGTTAAATAAGCTATCTCATACCAATATTGTTTTATAATTTGAACCGGTAGTATCTGAGATTACCGGGTTCAACCAAAGAAACTCAATCAATAAATTTTTACTTGTGATCGTAGGTGTACAAGATGATTTACAAGATGTAAAATAATAAATGCAGTTTCTCTTTAACTTAATTATATTAAATTAATATAAATGAAATGTTATGTAGTAATTATTTATTAGTTGAAGATGAATCGTTGACAAATGAAATTAAATACTGTTACGAACAGAATACTTGTAGCTAAATAGAAAGTTTAATAAAAAAAATGAATTAGGGGCAAACGAGCATATGTATCGGCTGATGGTAAGCGATTACCGCCGCCCATGGACAGCCTTAACACCAGAGGCGTCACAAGTGCGTTGACGGCCTTTGGTTGATGGGGTGGAGGATGGGGTGGGGGATGGGGGGTGGGGATGGGGTGGGGGGGTGTTGATAGGGTTGGGTATGGGGATGGGGTATGGGCCTCCAGTATCCTCACTCACTCGGTGAAACGCAGCACAAGCGCTACTTCACACCGGTTTTCTGTGAGGCCGTGGTATCACTCCAGTCGAGTCGGATTATTCAGGACGAAGCGTGGCTCTCCCACGGTCATAAAAAAGTCATAATATGAAAAAATCCGCCTACAATAAGGTCAACTTCGCTTTGCATCAACAGTCTGTTGATACATAATTAAGAGATGTTTACATGTTTAACTCGTGGAAACTCATCAGGGTGTAAAACGAGTTATTTATGTGTGCAAGTGGAAATCACACTGATATAGTGGTGCATCAGTTGAAGCTCTGTTGACTTATCACGGAACCATAGTGTTCAGTTTAGTGAATTCGGATGCAAAATTACGACTGGAAATTGTGGGCATATTCAGGTGACGTGAGCAATGTTATGCGGTTGGGTAGCGTGTCAGTAGCGGAATACGACTGAAAACAGTTATTTTGGGTTAAACGTACGTATATTTAGAGATAAGTTAACATTTACAAGTATACTAAATTTAATTGTTTGTATAATAACTTTATTTATAAATACTCTAGAATTTCCAATTGAATGAATCAACTGATTAATCAAACGGCAAAATTTTGCTTTATTGCGTGTTCATTTGTATTTTTTTATAATATTTACACATCTATACAAGAATGTTGATCAGCAGTTTGGTTACTATATCACGTCTATCTAGTTTGGGATCAGTCACTTGAAAAAAATACTATATTTGAAAATTGCAGTTTAAAGATATCATAACAAATATGAAATTTCTATACGTAAGAAGAATAAAAATAAATGAATAATAGCTGACCCAAGTAAAGTCTTTTTTCAATCATGATCTGGTGATATTAACAATTCTATTTTAGGCACACCAGCAAAACAGGTATTTGAAATAAACGTGAAAATCGGTTAAATAGTTTCGGATTTCATTGTGAACAACAACGTGACACAAGAATAGATATAAATGATAGATATTGACAAAAATGTAAGTCAACAAAGTAAAAATATTTAATGGCTTACTTGTTTGAAACATTAACTCTTTTTGGACTAAATGCCAGCATTCCACAGACTTACGAAACAGTAGGAAGCCCATATTAATGCGTGGTATACTATTTCACCTGCCATATGTGAAGTTCTAGAGTGAAAAGATCTGCAGCCGTGTGTATTACCAATATATATATTTCAATAACACATTGCCGTGCTCCAGAAACTAAGTTACAAACACACAAAGTTGCCAGTATCAACTTGGAAAATCGCAAAGCTGCACTGTGGAACACTATTGAACATTATAGAGGACTATTCGTGCATATGAAAACATTGATGCAGAATATCGATGGCAAACTTATACAGACTGTAAACTTTTGCTTTATTATACAACCAGAATGTTAGTGGTTCCGTGTATTGTTACCAAGTAACTATAAGACTATAATGTAATGAATATACGTAAGCAATGTAACATATAAATTGTAGGTATGGTAACAGAATGAGAACATGCAGTGTCACCACTGCTATTTATTCTTTAGATTAATGGAGCAAATTTCTCAAGGCAGCATTGAAAATTGGGAGAAAACTTATAACTAACCCTATACAACCAGTATGCAAAAATAAAAAAGAGTTTTTAGTAAACCATCCTCACCAGCTATTCATTTGATTTGTCAAAATAAATCTTAAGTATTCCTATAAGTAAACACTCAGCTTACCAGAAATCACTAAAATTTCCGCTCTGGCTCTGTCATCAGATCAGTTCCAGCTACGACTTCAAACATTATTACCCACCTAACCAGCTACTCGTATTGCGTACTAATAATGCATATTCTGATCAAACGAGGTTAACAAAACAGCCATTTTTCGTAATTGTAACTAATTCAATTTTAGAATAACGACAAAACTTGGTGCATCAATAAAACGACGTCACCAGTTTCCGACAGAAAGTGTTTTCTGGCTCACAAACAGCTGTTCATTCGGCCATACAAAACATCGATGCCAAATTTCATGTGTCAATGTTAGCAAACTTAGCGAGCCAACTTTGACTTTGTAAGTTCTGCGGCAGCCAGTATCTGCTTTTAATGATAAATTAGGAATATTTGATATTTGAATTGATTATAAGTTTTTGCTTGCGATTAAACTTTTGAAGTAGAATCATTAACAATGTTGCTTTTTAGATCTATATATTCCTTAAAACTGGCAACTACTTAGAAATGAAAGGGTTCATTATATTACTGTCCTTGCACAATTTTATTCGGGGACGTTGAAATGGATTTTGATGTTTTTTTATGGCTGGTTGTTTACCTGGAAGATTGCATTAGTCCTTAGAGGCTAGAGTCACGTTGTCATATATTCATCCAATGATTAAAGAAGCTACACAGGTCAGGGAAATATACTGAACAACGCAGGAATGAATTTCTTCGGAAATATTTTTAATTCATGCTGTATTCATACACGTCCATTGTCTGAAAGAAAACATTACAAGCACAGTTTCATCATAGACATTTTTATTGCTCTACAGAATTTCTATTAAAAGGATTTACATTAAAACTAAAATTAATGTTGGAATAACATTTTGATAGTAGACGTGCATGAGCGCTTCATCACAAAAGAAATAACGAATAACGATGTTCATTTGCATTACTATCAGCAATGAAATCTTTAAAGGAATTTTAAAGATTTTTTAAGGAAAAAGATAAGATAAGACTAAACGATACAATTAAATCTTTTTTGCAGTAAAACGGACTTATTCAATTATTTCTTTTGCTTCGCTTCACTGCACATTATTATTAAGGCGCTTAGTTGAGAATTTTTCAACTTATTCTGAGATAAGTACCTATTATGAAAAGAAAATATTCGTACAAGGTATATTAGGTTTCGAATAATCCATGGATATTGTTGATATGTGTGAAACATACACGGTTGCACATATTATGAACTTTCGTTTTGTTTTGAACTTCTATGGGACTCCCTGCAATTTGTATATCAGCCTGTCGACAGGTTGTCAGGTATCCCGAAAATAGTCAGATATTTTCTGAATAGACAGGTACGCTGGTAAATTCAAACTACTGTAAACAATTGTGTTTGTGTGTTTATTTGTTGCATATCCTACATCAACTTAACGAATCACTTCATATTTATTGACAATGGTTAAGGCATTTTCATTCACGAATAGTGCTGTTCGTGAGAATTGACTCAATTGATTGACAAAACCTACTATCACACGAGCAAAGTTGTGATTAAATGCTAGTTTTTAATGTAGTAAAATATAATTCTTTAAGCAGTAAAAATCCTATGCAATTGACGAATCCGTTGCCCCTGTAATCAATTTTTAAAAAGATGATATTTATAAGTGCATACATGCAGCGTCAAAATAAACAAAATATATTATTAAATAATGAACTAAGCAAAGGTCGATACCCCGATTAATGTTTAACATATGAACAACTTAAATAGTATCAATGTATTAAAATGAAGTTGTTAATATTTTAAACATCAATTAATTGGGCTTTACATATATTACATCATTATCATCAGTTACATTAATTTATTAGTTTTTTCTTTGCGATATTTTTTGATAGGGTTCCATTGTTTTTACTAAGGAATATCTCCAAATGGAGAATATAAATCCAGTGCGAAATGTGTTTAAAAATAATTGTATACAATTTGAATATAAATTATGTAAAAAAATCATAGCATATCCTGCCGTTGTCAAGTGTCTCAAATATTTACTCACACAACAAGAACTAAACCGTACTAAGTTAAGATTTAAAGTCACTCATAAAGATAGCCTATTATGTTCTATTATATCATAAACCAAAAGCAAATGAATGGCTGATGAAGCTATACCTAAAACACTACATTACGTCGAAGAATAAATTTTATCATACTATTAAACCGCTATCTGGGTACATTATACGCCTAAACGCTTTGAATTAATGAAGTGAAGATTGTTGAAAGAGATATGCGTTAGGAACCTTTGGAGGTTGTTTGAAGTAAAATACTGTAGTATTAGCTGGATTCAACGTGACGTCACTGTTTACAAAATGTGCAAAACTGAATTAGAAGTTCTGATTCTTGAATATTAGAGTACATTTTGCGTTGGAATGTGATTTCTGAATTAAATTACGAATCAAGTTTTAGCATGTTTATCAGGAAACTTTTTGGTTTTCAATTAGTGGGTTCTTAGGATTTTTTGATAAAAATATTACATATTGGTGCTGCCAGATTTAGAGTTTAAAATAGTAGCCTTTTGCAATAGATATTGCTTTCACCAATATATATTTTTATTCAATATATTTCACCTTAAGAAACCCACAAACTCGAAATATCTACATTACGTGAAAGGAAGAAAGAACTTAGGTACCTTTAATCTCTCTGAATGAAAATAAAATTAAAATTTCAGGCTTCCCTGAGCATTTTAACATAAATTTTACAAGTCATATCGATATATCGAGGATTTTGGTTGGCCCTGGAAAAGGCAAAGCTATCAATAAATATTTATGAGCCTAAGATACGAAAACTTTGTGAACACGAGCGGAATCGATATTCCTAAACTTTCTTTCTTTTAACAATAAAAGAAACAAACCATTGAAGGAATATAAGTATTTTGAAAAGTAAAATTAATCTATTTAGAAAGCAACACTGATGGGTGGCCAGCTAATTGCAGGAGTAGAATTCACATACACTACTACGATAGAAAGACGTGTATTATTTGAATGATATGTTACAGTTGGTCCTGTGGTTAGTGAACCTAAATGCGAAACCAAGTCATGAGTTTGAAAATTAATTGTGTGGCAATTACAATCATTTCGTTTATCCACAACCTGCCAACAACGGATACTGCGGTTACGGTGCGGTACCAGCAATTTGAAGCGTCTAATGGTGACTCGTAAGATCGAAGAGAAAAGACCTAAAGGTTGGAGTCGGACTAAATATCGAAGGGACTAAAATGCTTGTCAGTGACACACTCCACCGAGCTGCAGAACGGAACCGATGTAGACAATTGGTTGACGAAATCAAACAGAGTCACGATACTCAGCAGTGAGGGAACGAATGAAGAGGGAGAATCTGTATGGTTACCATAGTACAGAATTTGTTTAGTCTGGAATCAAATGATCTTATATAATATGTATAAGATCATTTGATCATTATCGCCTGCGGTGTTCCCGGACTAATACGACCTTCAAGAAAAGAGCGTAATCTTTCTTAAAAGGCCTGCATCGCACTTGTAACGCCTCTGGTGTTACGGATGTCCATGGGCGGCGGTAATCGTTTACCATCAGGCAATACGTCTGCTCTTTTGCCACCTAAACAATAAAAAAAAATACAAAGATATCCATTCTCAATACTTCATACTCAATACTTAATAACCCAGATACACAAACAAAGTAATTTGTTATATTAATGACCATTCTCGTAAAAAAATTATAACACAAAGCATAAATAGGAACAGACTGTTCCGAATAGATCCTTAAGTTTTATTTTTCTCCTGTTATTGTCCGAGGTGATATTACTAAGAATGCAATAAAAAGGAAATGGCCATAGAGTATTTAACATATGGATAAAGAAAATATATGCATTAGCAGAACTATTTTATTTTGGTATAATTGTTTTGAAACGAAGTTATTAAGTTGGGAGTTAAATTCATTGCTTTCTGTTTGGTGTTTAACCGACTTCAAAAAAGAATAAGGTTCTCAATTTGACTGTAATTTTATGTTTGCTACCTCAGAACATACTACTGGGTGAACTGCTTTGATGATTATTTTTAATTTGAAAGCTGGTACTTCCCGTGTGGTCCCATTTCAATTGGGTTCAGGTCGTGAAGTCGGTTTCTTTTTGTGAATTGTTTTATTTATTTTAATAATAACTTAAAAAAAAACGTCTGTTAAAAAAGGAATAGAACATAAATTTAAAGATAAAAACTATAAAATCTCTTAGATTCAAATTTTTATTCAATTCTAATTGTGTTAAAAGATTCCAGGACCTAAAGATTAAAGGGACTTTTCTCAAATGGAAGTAGATATGTCTGCTCGTTTGCTCCCTTTCTATAAAAAATGTTTTCCTACGGTCCTTGCTCCCTTAGTCGCCTCTTAAGATACCTATGAAATGGATGTAGGTGGTGACACTCTCCTATACCTCCATATATATGGTGAAACATGGACAGTATGCAGATAGATATTACGAGATAAATGCCATCTACCGAATATACAGCAAAATACCGAGTAACGTACAGTACGAAGAAACTACCAATCCTGCATTGCGATATAGAAGTTCTCGTGCCGACTGGCATACATACAAAATCCCAACATCAACCGTTGCGTAGCGGGCCGTCATATACGACCATGACGCTTGGTCGGAAGATCCTCCTTTTGTGTTGGAGGGCCAAAAAACCCGTCCCTCCACACCGTATTTAACTTACCGTTGTTACCGCCTTAGCCACTAAGTTTTGTTCAACTTTCTGTTACTTTTACTGCCTTGTTTTATGTTTCTGTGACCCTAAACTCGCTTTAGCTGTTTATGAAGCGAGTTCAAATTAATATGAGCCGATATTGTTTTTGTAATCAACAGTATTTTTTTTCCTCTTCGTAGCGTTCATTAAAAGTTTGCAAACAAAATTTTTTGGGGAATATTTTATTACTTTTACACTTTATGTCCGAGGACTTTAATGTTGTTTTTATAAACGAATATTTAAAGTCATCTTTAATAACCTGCCTAGTGTTTCAGCTATAATAGAAACTTTTAAGAGCAAAGAAAACTTTTACAATAAAAAATATCTTTCCTGTTACCTCGTTTCCGTTGCTTTAAACGCATCCAACATAGTTCATTTCTGATTATATCCTATCCTATTAATAATATAAATTAATAATAATAATAAATAAATATTCCGGACATCTAACACACAACGCCATCTAGTCCCAAGCTAAGCAGAGCTTGTGTTATGGGTACTAGACAACGGATATAAATACCTATATACTTTTTTTTTGTAAATACATACATATTATACATAGAAAACACCCAAACTCCGAAACAAATATTTGCAGATCATACAAACATTTGGTCCGACCCGGGAATCGAACCCAAGACCTCAAGCTTAACAGTCGCATACGCAACCACTACGCCACCGAGGCAGTCGATAAATGTGAAAGTTTATGAAGATACATGCTAGTTACTTTATCCCACAAAACAGTTATGTAGGTTATACTTTACATTTATTAAAATCACCGACATACGTATGTGTGGGCGTAGCCACGGGCAATATCTAGGTGTTTCATGTAGATAGATTACTTCTTTGTAGAAGACAATGTATTATTTATGTTTGAGTCCCCCACGGACTCATGGGTTTAAACTCTAGTAATAATACACAGTCGGTAAAAACAATAAAAAAAATTTTTTGTTATCAAATTTCTAGAAGTCTGTGGTATCACCCCTATTAACCCTATCTGATCTGAAATTTGATTCTCCTGTGGGGGAACGGGTGTAATGTTCCACCCAACACAAAGGGAGGATCCTCCGACCAGGTGAGGTGATCATGCCTGGCGGGCTACTGCCCAACAGTTGATGTTGGGATGTTGTATATATGATAATCGGCGCGGGAACTTTATTTGCGCGATTCAGGATTGGTAGTTACTCCGTGTAGTGTAATTTGTAGGTACAGTGCGTTACTTCGTAGTTCAGTGTATCTTCGGTAGATGGCGCTGTATGTGGAGGTCGCCACATCACTCCCCTCCAAGACTGGAGGTCGATATATGTTGAGTCAGCTGTCTGTGCTCTTATGCGGAGCTTGCCAGTGCCAGGAGTGAGTAGTTCCAGTGAGTCGGAACGGAATGCCGCAAGTTCCAGTGAGTCGGAGCTGAATGCCGCTAGTCCCAGTGAGTCGGGGCTGAAGTCCGCTGATCCCAGTGAGTCGGGATCGCATGCGGTGCGCGGTGCTGCGGTGAGGTCCCCAGTGAGTCGGGGCGGTTGTTGCGTAGTGGCTGGCTGCTGCGTAGACGGGAGAGAGATGCTCTGCTTACATAGACCGTAGGTGCAGTGTGCTGTGCCTAGACGCTGTAGAGGCCGTAGGGTTAACCAGGCTGGAGCGGTCGCTTCCTGCGTGTGGTATATCCCAGTTGAGGCCGAAGTTGCTGGCTGGCTGAGACTTGCTGAGGGAGTGAACATGATGGTGCTGCGGCTTGAAGGCTGCTTCCAATCACGTCGGGGTCACCACTGTGGGGGAACGGGTGTAATGTTCCACCCAACACAAAGGGAGGATCCTCCGACCAGGCGAGGTGATCATGCCTGGCGGGCTACTGCCCAACAGTTGATGTTGGGATGTTGTATATATGATAATCGGCGCGGGAACTTTATTTGCGCGATTCAGGATTGGTAGTTACTCCGTGTAGTGTAGTTTGTAGGTACAGTGCGTTACTTCGTAGTTCAGTGTATCTTCGGTAGATGGCGCTATATGTGGAGGTCGCCACACTCCCATGGTCAACTTCTTCAATGAAACTGATGACAGTTTCGGGGGTGCAGTGTTAGCGTATGTTACTGCCGATTCATGTGTCAGATTCGAGGCCCAAGACGGACTAAGTATTATACTCGTATGTATAACATTTATTTATTTATACAAGAGAGCATATAAGGATTCTATCAGCTAATTTGGCGGTCATAGTACAAGCTATCCCTAATTTGAGTTTGATGGCATCATCTGTCAGATGTCAGAAACATTTGAAAACTTCAAGAACATTAATGAAAATATTTCAGACATTCAGACATTTAACACACAATACCATCTAATCCCAAACTAAGCAGAGCTTGCGTTATGGGTACCAAACAATTGATATACACATTATACATAAGGTTGTAAATTTTTAATTGTATAAATACACATATATATTATACTGTTTTAGACATCCAAAAGTAGAACTTAACAGAACCTAATAGTAAAATTATCTAATAATTATCTTATGTGTTATTTATTACTTATCAATGCGTTTATTATAATGTACAGAAATTTATGTAAAACTAAACGAAATAAATATATTGTTTAAGAATAGTTTATTGCAAAAAATGTGATACAATTAGGGATATTACAATTATCAATGATGCTCAATCTTATATTTTGTCAATATTAACATGCAAATATTAATTTAAATCTCATCAAGTTTTGAATAAAATTATAATGTCTTAGAATATTCATCAACATAATTCACAAAATACAAGATTATAATCTACGTTGATAATTCAGCGTAACAGACGTTAATTAATTAGTTTATGAAGACTAATTAACTGCTTTGTTGTAAAATGTAAAGTAACTTCACGTTGTATAAGTTTTGTAAGCCTACGGCAAAATTTACCTCGAGGTTAGTTGTTTAAGTTCAGAAAACATTCATATTATATATCCTTGAAAAACAGTAATAACATATGTTTTAAAAATAGAGAAAAACAATTTTTTATTCATCTGACTGACTATTGCTTTCTCTCTGCTATTGCAAATGACTGTGTATAACAAAATTATAATGATTTATGCTCTAGATTCGAACTTGTTGAAATACGTTGTGAAACCAAACTCAGTTTCTTTTAAAGCAACACCTACGTATTTTTTTTGTTAAAGTCCGCAGTAAATATCAAATTAATTCTACAATCAAACGATTATTAGGGAAATATAGCTTTTTTGTTCGGGCAATCCTTTTGAGCTTTGTGTCAACAGCTATATTTTATTTTTGACCTTTATCAGTTTTCATTCTTTTATTTAAAATATTTGACTCTACCTACGAGTCTATTATAAAGTAAGTAACATCTAAAATTATTATAAATTTTGTTCTAGTTACCTTTTGGATCCTGGCTCTCGACCATGACTTGCGGCTTGTGCGAGGAGAATTGGCGTATGTTGCACTCAAAGACCCTGCGGGCACCAAAGTTGCTATATGGGATCAGCTTTCTATGAATGAAGGTGAGTTCATATTTAATGGATTCAAAAGAAGGGACAGAAAGACAATTTGAGGAATTCTGTTACAACATCGAGAAAGAAATACATTCGTGCACGTGACGATTACGACTACTATGAAATATTAAAATAACATTCTCATATAACAACATCTTAAACTTTTAATGGGGAATCTTTTTATAAGCTGAAAATACATAATTAAAATACAATAATAATACTTATTAATTACATTTACACATTAAGAATACTGCGACATACAAAAATAAATGTATGGAAAAAGAAACATCCAAAATCTTCAAAATGTAGATTAATTAATTGCTTAGAAATTTACTAAAAATCTCCATAACAAATATATTCATCTAATTTAATTATCTGTGTAGCCTAGCAACTGGTAAATTGTATTTACCAAGTAGGCTGAAAAGTTTATAGGCTAGCTAGAAAATATTTTATTATTCAATATAGCCTAGCGTTCGAAAGCGATATAACGATTATAACGATCGTACAATATTTCGATACCATTTTTATAGTACGATATTGTCTTTAGTCTTAAAATAGGCTTCCGTCCGCGCAAAATTTCTGTCCAGCGAGCATCCTTTTGAGGTCTGAGAACAAGAAAAAGATGCGGAAGCAATTCGAAGCCAATTCATGCAATTTTGACATCGTTTTCATGGATTTGTGACACGGTGCATTGTCTTGATGAAACAACACTTTTTATTCTTCAAATGGGGCCGTTTTTCAGCGATTTCGTCCTTCAAACGCTCCAATAATCTTGTCAGTGGACTTTTGCGTCCTACCATGCTTTCGGTTCATCACGTGCCGTCAACTTGGCTGACTGTCGATTGGACTAAAGAGTAAATTGATGTAAATTGAGCTATGTTTCATCCATTGTCACATATAGATGCAAAAATTCGGGTTTATTATATTTGAACACACAGCTCAGAATTATCAATTCGTTGTTGTTTTTGTTTGATTGTGAGCCCGCGCGGCACCCATTTTAACAGGGATTCATTTACGATATGTCCAATACGTTCCTTTGATATCTAAAGTGTCTCAGCTATCTCAATCAACTTGACTTTACGGATATCTAAAATTATTTTGTGCACTTTTTCGCTGATAAAGTCCGCCTAAAGTCCTGATGTAAAGTCTGAATAATGTTTATCAAGCCAAACCTTGACTTCAACAGCTGTTTTTGCTCAAAAGTTATGCTTTATTAACACACGAAATTCCTTTGATCCATTTTTTTTAAACTAACAAAAGTTCCTTCACTCAAAATTCTATAACTTACAAACTAACAAGTACGAAAGCTGTCAAATTTCTACACGTATCTAAGGTTAGGGATTAGAGGAGATTAGGGTTAGCTATGAATTATATGAATTTAATACTAGTAACACCATCTATGTGTCAACCTACGAACTTTTCAGCCCACCGTAAACCTATATATCGTTAATTAGAAATATCACTTAACAAAAACATACAATTAGTATGTATAAATAATTGAATATTCAAGAAAGTTTAACAACTAGGTCAAATACATACATCTTAGGACGCATACGGACACAAGAATTCTCTAAAGTACATTGAACACAAACAGTACCTCAGTAGAGGTAATCCGGTCCTCTAAAAGCGTTGTCTTGTAAGTCACCCATGGCTCTTGATAGTACCATTTGACAGATTCAATTTCCTCTAACAAAATGTTTAAATATGTAATATTGAGTAAATAGAAATGGGTTCCGCAGTTTGATGTAACTCTCTGATTTCTATTTTTTAATAAACTTTCTAATTGACACTTTATATGACATTTACAGAGGATTGCTTTTAACGTTCAAATAAGAGTGGGAATATATTTTTCTTGCTTCATGATTTCAAATTTAACAATTGAGTATTTAATTTAGTTCATGATAAGGCCTTAAATATGTTGTAAAAAATAATTAACGTTTTATATTTTACAAATAAAGGTTTGAAAATAATTATGAACGAATCCTTAAACTTTTTTTATGTATGAGCTTGCCAAAATAGTTACTTTGCCTGATATATGCTTTCTATAAGCATAATTCTAAAGTCATATCACCTTACTCGTTGCGAATCAGACAATGCAACAAAGCAGCATGTTGACCTACGTCATGGCGGCCTACTGATGCTATACCTTTAAAACTACAATCAAAAATCAAAATAGATTATTTTCGTTAAGAAATATAAAAAATGCAATAGAAGTTGGACCTCCTTTTAAACAATGTATTAGGCGGGACTGCTCTCACATATCAGTACAATTATTACGTACATTGATTTTATTAGAGCCCGCTGAGTTCTCCCTACCTCAATAAATCGACTTTTTGCCACGCCTTCGCAGTAAGGGATAAGGCATACTGCAACACCAACTAGACCTAAGCAATATATATCTCGTTCAGGAGATTCCTTGTTGAGCCATGGCTGCAGGTCACTGTTTTAGGATCAATATGTCTTAGTGTTCTGAGTACTCAGCTAAGTTTTCTGATTCAGTTAATGGTTATTAATAATTAATATTCTAAATAGTATTTGTAATACACTATACTATTTTAACCGACTATCCGACGTATCATCTGATCGTAAGCGATTACCGCCGCCAATGGACACGCGCAACACCAGAGGCGACACAAGTGTGTTGCCGGCCTTTCAAGAAAGAGCACGCTCTTCTGTATGTCTGTCTTGCTTTCACGGCTAAACAACTGCAACGATTTCAATAAAATTTGGTATGGAAATACTATGATTCCTGAGAAAGGACGTAGACTACTTTTTATCGTGATAACTGATATATACACGGGCGAAGCAGCGAACTAAAGCTAGTTTATTATATAGATGTACATGTATATTACGTAGAAAGTATTATATAGAAGTACATACATAGATTACTAAAACCACCAGTGTAGTATATTACAAATACTATTTCAAAATATTGAAACAGACAATTCGCGAAAACTATAGCATAAGTATTAATAAGCAATTAAACAGTTTAATATCCTACCATTAATAACTAACAGAATAATCAGTATACATTTCATAATTGTTCTATGAACCAACATGGCGGAATACGCTTTAATAAGAGATCAGTTTGCTTCAAGTATTCTTATCAAATCTGGAACTTAATTAAAGTCGACGTTCATTAACCGTGGTGGCCCGCGAACGAGCGCGGTAACTTTACGTAACGACTGTTATACAGTTCCACGGTAGGATTATTTAAACCAGGTGTTTTTGATACGGGTACATATTACAATGACAAGGTTTACTATTATGTAGTAGAATATGTGAAGTTCATGTTATTATTTTTTGCTTTAATGGAACTTCAATGCAACTAACGGTGAATGATGTAAATAATATATGGGCTTTTTTTAATGAATAGGGAGAATAGGAGCGTATATATCAACGTATCGTACCGGTAAGCGATAACGCCGCCCATGGACACCCGCAACACCAGAAGCGTCACAAGTGCGTTGCCGACCTTTGGAGGAATCCTCATTCACTTGGTGTATCACAGCGCAAGCGCTATTTCACACCGGTTTTCAGTGAGGCGTGGTATCACTCCGGTCGAGCCGGCCCATTCATGCCGAAGCGTAGCTCTCTCACGATAAATGTTAGTCTAAAATCACAGGCAGTTTGGTGAAAGCATATTTTCAATGGTACGTTTACAGGCTTTGGCCACTTCTGGGACGATATGGGGGTATATTTAATTATATTTTTATAATTCACTGGTGAATTGTATATCTCAATCTCTTCGATTTAGAGAGTCCAGCAGTGGGACATTATGGGTTTTTGTTCAAGAAAAACTTATCGCACCACCGTTTCTCTCAACACATTACATCTACAACATAGGAATGCCGAGGAACCTGTTAACCCGGAGCCAATGCACGTATAAATGGAGAGTGATAAAACACTACGTTTTTCTCCTCATTGTAGTCAGGAAAGCAGAGTTTTACTTTTTGTAGGGGATCCATAAAAGTGTTTCTCTCCTTTTGCTATTTTAGATGGCCAAAACGAATAACCTAAGTGATTCTTAAATTTTTATAAGTCGAGGTTATTACCATAGTTTCAGTATGAACACTTTAACACGTGTCTTTTTTACACAAGTAGGGATTCAACTTCATTGACTATAAGTTGTTCTATTTCTCAAAATACCCAATTACACAAATTGAGAAAACTTTTTTCACTATTATATTGCAAACATCGTCAAATGTAATTCTAAAATAAGTTTTAAAATTAAGTAATTTTCAAAGCGCTTCTTTGAAGCTGACTTCTCAAAGATACTATTTTAGTGCCTATGTTTTCAATGCTTCTATTCATAATACATACGTTAAAGTTGAATGAATACTCGTTTATTCATTTACTAAAAAGCATATTTATTTGAAATCACTTTATTTTGCCAGATTAAAACTTCCCGATAAATGCTCTGGTTTTTTGGAAATGTGGAAGCGAAATTTCTCGCTCATCGTGTAACATAAAATTCGACAATCAAATATAATTTTTTTAATAGGTTTTAACTCACAATAGTGCCATTAAAATAAAACTGAAAAATAATTGTAAACGAAAATATGCATCTCGACCAATGATACGAGTATTTTCACACAAAGTGCGATATGAATTTCGTGACAATCACTCCGATGTCCAGTATAACTTGACACGCGACATGTGTGCATTATTCATTTTTACAATCAACTGATGAAATATCCAATCGATGATCATAGATCAATTTGCATTGGTGGTTTTCTGTACGAATATCTCACTAATTGTGAAAGAACTTTTGTTATCCTCCTTTCAACAGGCTGTAAGTTACTTGTACGTACTGCGTTACAAGTAGGAACAAAGTTGTCTATTCTTGTATTCTGTGACCCTTACGAAAAATAACTTTTCGTTCTACGTGATCTTAAGTAATCGTTATTGTAATGTAAACATTCATGTAGACGACTGTGTATAAAAGTATACCTAGCATTGATATAAACTTTGCTACTATACCGTAAGCCTGCCTCTTATTCCATAAGTTTGAATCACATTGTCTTTGAATAGATTCTAATTTTTTTCCTTATCAATAATCTAATACTTACAACATATATTTATAAATTGGTTATTTGATATTTTAGTTTGTTTTTAATTCACTATTAATTTGAATTTGTTTTGAAACCTAAAGTTTTGTTAAAGTTTTAAATAAACATTTATAAAGTACGAAAGCGACTGTTATAGCTTATGAATGCTCTGAAATGTCATTAAAAAATTGACTTTAATTTAATCAAGAGGTGTAATATCTTCGTGTCACGCCGCGCTCCTGTATTATATTTGAAAATAGTACCTGTCACTGGTTATCATCTAAATTATTATACTGTAACAACATAAAATCCAAAATATTATAAATTAGTAAATTTATTACAATTTCTGCCTGTTTTTCTGTCCGTTACACTTAAACAACTAAACCACTAAACCGATTTTGAACGGCATAGGTTATTTTTGGTCGCAATAACCGATAAATACAATAAATATTTTTTTCAGACAATTTAACACTTAACGCCGTCTAGTCCCAAGCTAAGCAGACCTTGTGTTATGAGTACTAGACAACTGATAAAAATACATATACCTATCCTTTTTTTTGTAAATACATACATAGAAAACATTCAAACTTCGAAACAAATATGTGATCTTACAAATATTTGGTCCGTTCGGGAATCGACAGCTCCCTCAAGTACAGCAGTCGCTTACGCTACCACTCGAGCCACCGAGACAGCCGAATATGACAAAAGCTAGTGGAGATTAAAATTGCTGTGTTATTAATTACTTTTCTCCACTCTTGATATGGATGGTCTATTCAAATTGTATGATGCTTTCTATTCTAAAATAAAGAAAGATAGAAATTAGTTTACTATGAATGAATGAAGAAAACACTTACCATCTTTTAAAGTCAATTCAAAATAGTCCAAAGAATTCTAATATAAAAATTTCGACTTAACCATCGTAGTTGGCAAAGTGTGACTGGTCGCCTTCACACTAATGAAAGCCTTTCCATGTCATTTCCCCATGGCAAACCCTTGTCAAATATTGATGGATAGTATTTCCCCTATAAATTGATTGACTTATTACTGACAGATATTATTGATATGAAAATATATGCCAATCAAGTATTTGTTTACTATTGGTGTGTATATATATATATATATATATATTTTTTTTTAAAAGACAACTCCCACATTAGGAATAAACATCCTGTGTCGTGGGGGACTTTACAAACATACATGAAACGGACACAAAGAACATCCAGACTCGGGACAACAATTCGTGGATCACACAAAGTGTTGTAGGTACCGCGTGGGATTTGAACCCACGACACTTGGCGCAGTAGCAAGCGGCATGGCGACCGCTGACACCACTCGGCCAACCGTGCAGTCAATCAGTATATAAATATTGTGTTAATATATTCAATCATGATAAATATATTGACTGTCTTGTTGGTGCGGTGGTAGCGTACGTGACTGATGTTCCTGAGCTCTTGAGTTCGATTCCTGGGTCGACGAAATGTTTGTATGATTTGCAAATATTTGTTTTCGGAGTTTGGGTGTTTTCTATGTATACCTAATATGTTTTTATTTATTTATCTATCAATTATCTAGCTTTAATTTCAGAGTACAAGCTCTGCTTAGTTTGAAGTTAGATGGCGTTGTACGTCAAATGACCGAAAAAAAAAAATTTTATCTAGCAAATATGTAAGTAGCACTTCAAGTTATGATGATTCTAGGTCCTACATTATTATTGAAAACTTCCTTGAAAACACTTTATTAAATAGAAGGAACCACTTAAGACCCACAAATCATTAAATCGAAATAAAAAACTGAAGAATAACAAACTTATTAACAATAGTAAGGTTGTATAGTCAGCATTTGTATCAAGTACCAAGTTGTGTTGCTTCAAATACAGAGGTACAATAAAGTTGGATTGTACTGTTACCCTCAACGGCCATCTGGCACGGATTCAAATGACTCTATTGCTTTACACGAATATGGTAAAACACCATTGGGGACGTCTATCAAGTTACCACGTAACAAACAAGCACTAAGCTGATAGTAAGCGGTTACCAGAACTATATACTATTGAAACTTCGAACGCAATTGAGTTATATTAATTATTTATTGAGATTCTACAGTTTTGGAACGAAGTTCAATATCGCGCGTTGCGAAAGGGAGCTAGACGGAAAAAATTAGGACGAAAAGTTGTAACGACACTTTTTGCTATAGTAAGCTATTGTAAGCCGTGCGGCGTGCGCGTGTTTCTCTGTCTGTCTCTCTCTCTCTTATAGAAAGCAAGCCAGATATTTTCGTTTCGTCTTTCTATTTCGAACTTCGTTCCATCCGAGTGTCCCTTGACACCTCTTAAGTTTTTTTTGTTGCGTATTTGCATTGTCATATAGATTGAATGACCCGGGTTGCAAACAAAAGCTATTCTAAAATAAATTCCCACTTTTTTTCAGTAGCCCTATAGTAAAAGCAATATTTACCCAATGATTTTGAATATTGCGATATTTTCGAAAGCAACGATTTATCACAGGGGTAAAGTACAACGGTAAGACATGGAAATTCTTTTACTACGAAAAGGGATCAACCTTAGCTTTACATGAATACTGCACTACCCCACCCATTCTAATGGCCATGACACAATAGCTTCGACTTGAGAACGGTGACTGGTAAAATGAAAACTAATACTCTTCGCATGGTGAAGAGAATATTATCTTCTTAGAATTTAAAATTTTGAGAGGACAGTTGACTGAGAATTTCGTTGAGTTCATTCTTTCAAGATGAGAGAAGAAAATAGAATATAGTAAGTACCGAGTTTGGAATGTTGCGATATTTTGGATATACTGTCTGGATAAGTATAGAGCAATTGGCTATAGAATTTTATAAGACGACTGACGAAGATTGACAATACCCAGTGGAATATTGAATATTCATAGGCATAAATGGGGTTCACACATCAGAAAGCAATGAAGCCTGACATATAATTTTATGGATGTTTAAAATGTATTCCTTTTAAACTATTTAAAATTTCATTACTTTAGTCATCTTAAGTGATTCAGTTATGATACGTTGCCGAAAATATTAAACGCATTTTATAAAAAGGGATTTATTAAGGCTGCCTCCAAAGAATGAGAACACAAATTGCTAAACTTTTCTGAGGGATTTGGTACCATAAGAAAGTAATCAATAATAAATTCTATGCATGTTTTAGGGACGCCTTATCGCAAGGGAAAGTTCTGCATTATCCTTTTCAATAGGGTTTCATTATATGTCATATTTTATCGCAGAATCTTGCGGTGGAAAGTGGGAAAGTCGATATTTTCTTTGTTGAATTTTTTTTGCACAATTTTGGCTGTCATTTTCGTTTTTTTTTTTTAAATTGGTTCTTCTCTATTTTAAGTAAAGTCACGAAGAACTTAGGGTCGTGAAGAAAAACCGTTACGGTTAATTTATGTTACACTAGCTGACCCACGAAACTTCGTTTGCGTCTTCAATCGCCTGTAGCGTGGAAATTTTCCCCCGTTTTTGAAACATTCTTTATTAGTGCTCCGCTCCTATTAGTAGTAGCGTGATGATATATAGCCTATAGCCTTTCTCGTTAAATGGACTATCTAACACTGAAATAATTTTTTAAATCGGACCAGCAGTTCTTGAGATTAGCGCGTTCAAACAAACAAACATACAAACTCTTCAGCTTTATTATGTATTTCATAATTTCATATTAAGCACAATCTACAGACTAATCTAATCAACCTTATTTTAGTGACAAAACTTTACATAATTAAAAGGTCCTTTAAAGTGTTTTCTATGTACTTTCACTTGTCTTAAAATATAGCTACTTTTATTATATAGCCTTATATATTATATATGCCGACGCCCGCCTCTATTGGCTTTACCAGTAGCCAGAACTAACTTACTTGAGAAAGCACCCCTAACGCGAAGTTCACAAGGATTTTGATATTTTTTCATGTCAATTGAGTGTACTCGCAAAATGTCTTTTAAATTTAATTTGTTCTAAAACCTAAAAGAGTTGCAATATTTTGTTTTGTTTTATATTTTTTAATATTAAGACAGATTGTTAGTTTTATTGAGTTTATATTTCGTTAATGTATGTGTTTTTTTTTTGTGTATGTCTGTGTATGTAATAATATAAATGTAAATTAGCCTCTCTATCGCATTAGGGAAACCTGTAATGATAGTAAAGGTGATGTGTATACATAAATAAATAAATAAATATATTTTAATATATATATATATATATATATATATATATATATATATAAAGAAAGCAAAACCGTCGCCAAGTCATGATGTGAGTCGGGTCGCACTCCAAATATAGTTTGATTAATTACATTTGTGGACCCTCTTAAAAGTCACATGTCATAAGCGAAGACAAAGTTTTAGAGGGTGAATACTTTTGTTTGTGTGTGTTCTCTATTTAGTCAAAGGAACGAGGCGCTGAGAGTTTAATGCCGATAATAATGATTAAGATGCATTTTTTTTCATGAACTGTGATATATAAAATATAAAACTTGTAAATCAGATTGTTTAAAATGATGTACTTGAATAATATACTATACAATAAGGACTATACTAATCCATACAAATAAATAAAATTAAGGTGTTTATTTGTAATTTCAGTATTAACAGCTTTTTACATATGAAAGTTTATTTGATATTTACATCAAAAAGCTATTCTTAAAAATAAAAAGCAACATTCCTGCATGGCAATCCTTTAATTCGACAGCTTAGACTACTCAACCAAGAGTGATTACTGCATGATTGGTCCATGAGGTTTAAGCGGTCACTACGCCGCTTTTTTCTGTTCCAAAAATCTACATAATTTCAGCAAGAGGCCCTGGTTTAAATATAAAGTACAAAACATCACATATTCGAACCTAAATTTTTGCCTTCACCTACATAATACAAATTGCATGCGTTAAAAGATAAACTTTTCCTCCCAGGACACAAAACGTATTCGTAACTTTGTACTTTGCTGTGCGCAAAATTCTGCCTCTCACTAATGTTTTTAATTACAACTTTCCCTACGAAGTTACACACAATGAGTTGCTTTCACAATCAATTTACCTATGGGACCTTAGAAACTTTGAATAGGTATGTGCGAACCAATTATAAGATGTTGATATCATTAGATACACATGTATGGAATTCGTACCATATTAATATAATCAGTGTTTCTACAAATTTAACTAGCTGACCCGGCACAAGTTCTTTTGGGTCACCCTTTTATTCTCAGATCTACCCGATATGCACACAAAATTTGATAAGAAGCGGTCCAGCAGTATCGAAGTAGTTTATAAATAAATATATATTTTCGGACATTTAACACACAACGCCATCTAGTCCCAAACTAAGCAGAGCTTGTACTATGGGTACTAGACAACTGCTATTGTAACATATTTCCTTTTTTTTGTAAATACATACATATTATACATAGAAAACACCCAAACTCCGAAACAAATATTTGCAGATCATACAAACATTTGGTCCAACCCGGGAATCGAACCCGAGACCTCAAGCACAGCAGTTGCATACGCTACCACTACGCCACCGAGGCAGTCAATGTGTTATTATTAATTGGTTTACCATCAATATGTTTTGCACCCGACACTATTATAACGGAAAAGGGGGACGGGTTACAAGTGCGAATATAGCCGCGCGACATCCCTCTCTGTGGCGCGGGCGCCGATCTGAGGAGCGTTTAGATGACCTATTCAACTCGCTTACTCGCTACAGTAGTACTGATAGTTCTTCTTACTCATGACATGTTCATTACAACATAAATTTATTTTTCAGGAGTTCGCAAACTGAATGCAATACTAGCAACTGGTGCTCACTCTGGAACTTGGCGTATCGAAGCTAAATGCGGAGGAAGTTCTGCTCGCGTAGACATCACTGTTGGCAATGGATTAGGAAATACGGCTCCAGCTGCTCCAGCCGCTGAACAACACTATGTGGAACTACGCTTCGCTGATAGCATGAGACGAAGATATAAGCCTGGGTTACCTTTTGTAGGAAGGGTAAGTACATTCTGATTGACTACATCTTATATTAGAGATCAGCCTTAAGTTTAAGTATTACGTGAGCTATTAAATACCTTTAGTAGTTAGCATACTCAACAAGAAAAATTTTCTTCAAACGCGTTTTTAGATCCACTATAGAACAATTTATTACTAAGGCATTACTTAGATTCTGTCTGATTTCTAATAAAACATTTTAGAACATTCAAACCGTAGTGGGGTAGTGGGTGTTTTTGACGAAAAGTCAAAAAACAAAGGAAAAAAATGGACTATGACCTAGCACTATCATTTAATCAAATTTCAATGATACAAAATTGAGATTGAATTGAAATTGAAACACATACTCATATGTAAGTATACTTACTAGAGACTGTATAAAATATTCACTTTACCTAACAATAACCAATTATGTTGAGAATTATATAAATAAAGTTCATTACTTACAGTTTAACTTAATAAACATTAATGTCGTCTTTCTCATAATCTTTTTCATTTTTTTCAAAACTGTAATTGTACAAGCCTGAATGGCAGCAAATGGCGGCTCGTTAGCTTATTCTGTTGGAACTTTTTATGGTAGCCTTATCTAAACCGTAGACAAAGGTGTAAGCTGATATTAACGTGGACATTGTCCTTTTTATTTTATTAATGCAGATATCGTGGTAAAATATAAACTGTAGAATAAAAAAAGAATAGTTAGAAGTAGTCATTTATCATCTATATCTATTCAAATAAATAAATTCGAAATATCTGTTTGTTATTTTAAATTAACAGATTTTTACTGAATGCCTTTGAAAGTATATAGGTATGAAACTTACAGCAAAAAAACAATTTATATTTTTTTTGTCTGTCTGTCTGTTTGTCCGGCTAATCTCTGAAACGGCTGGACCTATTTTGACGGGACTCTTTCTTCTTTCTACAACACCTGAAGGTTGACTGGTAGATAATGCCTAATGGCATTAAGTCCGCCTTTGTGCTTCATGTGCAATAAGTTAATAAATAAAATAAATAAATATAGCTGATGATATAAGCAGTAACATAGACTACTTTTATTTCAGGCTAGTTTTAGCCCTCGGTGCTACCGGTGGTAATAAAAACCGCGGCAAACACCGCGATATTAGGCATTAGTCTAAAATAAAAATAGCCTTAGTTACTCTTTTTATCATCAGCTATCTAATACTGCAATATTAAATATTTTTGAGTCTGAAAAATATTTAATATATAGTTCGTTATCAGTTGAGCTGGAGTTCGATTCTAATCAAATAAACCTTTAGCTCAAACACTTTGAATCCAGACGATGATTAAACTAAAAAAAAAGTTAGATCAAAGCGTTCATTGATCGAAGGATTGTTCGGTTCGTTAACCAAAGCATATCTATGTCAATCTTTTATCATTTTGGTAGGGGAACAAAATAGTAAATTACAGAGTCAGCCTAACGAACTGCTTCAATATCGACGTTAGTTATTTTTTTGATCGGGATGGGTTATTTAAGAAACGTTTTGCTAGGGATAGTATTAGGGATTTTTTTTTAATTTTGTTAGAAGTAATATTACTAAAAATTGCATATTAACACGCTTAAGATCGTTTTTGATTATTTTAGACTTTGATAGGGTTCTATACCCGGGTCGGACCTACATTTAGTATGTATATATTTACAGAGCGTACTCCTTCCTAAAAGGCCGGCAACGCACTTGTGACGCCTCTGGTGTTGCGGGTGTCCATGGGCGGCGGTGATCGCTTACCATCAGGCGATACGTCTGCTCGTTTGCACATTATAAAAAAAAAGTGTATATGTGTTTATGTCAATTGTACCCGTAGCTAATTAGTAGTAGTAGTAATTTGACTGCACGGTTGGCCTAGTGGTTTAAGCGGTCACTGCGCCGCTTACTACTGCGCCAAGTGCCGTGGATTCAAATCCCACGTGGGACATCACTTTATGTGATCCACAAAATGTTGTCCTTAGTCTGGATGTTCTTTGTGTCCGTTACATGTATGTTTGTAAAGTCCCCCGCGACACAGGATGTTTATTCATAATGCGGGAGTTGTCTTTTTAAAAATAAAAAATAAGCTCTGCCGGAATATTTATACTCGTATTTATAATGGATATTGATTACGAAATTAGAGCAATATTGCTTTTAAAATATTGTTAGAATCTTGAATCCTAAGTTTATATGATGTGAAAAGTTGAATTTAACATAATTTGACATCAAGGGTTCATAAAACAACTTTAGACTTGAATCCTTTAAACTGATATTTTCTTTGTTCATTATACTGAATTATCAGTCATTTAGAAATTTTATCGTACTAAATTAAAAGTTCTTTAAATATTTAATTATTAATTTGTCAGGTTTATGGCAACATTGTAGAACAGCCATAAAACCACATAATTGAAGACAATCTTTTTGCTGGAGCAAGAGAGTATATTATGTTCAAATTTATAACTAACTAGCGACTCGTCACGGCTTCGCACTTTCTTGGACTTTCTCTAATTTAATATGCATGTATTACACATAGATATAAACTATCTTCTTGAATCATTCTATCTGATACTGAAAAATGCATTAAAACCTGTCGAGCAGTTTAAAAGATCTAATCGAATAGACAGCGAAAGCGACTTCATTTTATACTTTATAAAGATTTTATTTATAAAAGTGACTGAACTAGCCTATTAGATGTATGACCAAGCTAAGTATAAACTCAATTAGACCTTATTTCGCATCTGTAATCCTGTCAGCATAGATTTTGGAGGTAAGCCAGGTTGACTCGGCAAACATAACAGATTAATTGAAGGCTTAAGCTGACGTCACAATATTGTTCTCACCGTCGCGCAAGGAAAGCCGTGCATTGGTGTTAAATTATTAATTTACACTATGTTTGGGATGAACCTTCTCGAAACGTTCATGTGGTTTTGCCTTCAAACGGACCGCAGCTTCGTTTAGAAAGGCTTTACGTAGAAATTAATGTACACATACACTGGGACCCGCTTAGAGCCTGTTTGTAGTAAAATTCTTCAGAGCTTGCACATTCTATGTTGATAAGTTTTACTAAATAAAATAAAGAATAATAGAAAAAAATAGAAAAGGAAGGTCAAAGGAGAAATCTAAGAATAATCATGCAATAAGGCCAAATTCATTAAATATCATATTTAACTACCTTGAGCTTAGTGGATATGATTAAAAATCATCAAATTCTCGAGCATTTATTCCTAATTCGGGTAATCATCAAACACATAATACTGGGTGAACTTGTAACCATATTTTATTTTTACCTGACTACGGCGAAGCCAAAAAGAAAATAAAATATTTTTGATGGTCTATATTAATCAGTTAGTAACTTCACGGATCTCTTTTCAGATATTATATTATTCAATGTTTTGTTTTCATCAAATACAATTTTTGAAACCTACTGTTGAATTTTTTTAACAATTCGTTTGGTCCTTCGAGCTGAAATCATAATTTAAATATTTTTCTTTATTGTTAGGTTGAAGCAATGAGCACCGAAAAACGAGTTCGAGTCCGTGTCAAACTGTATGATGACAACACTGACATATACAGCCAAGATATCGACATGTCAACCGGAGAAGGAGTTTTTATCGTACCTACTGTCATGGCTGATGCTCCGTACGTCAACTTACAAGTAAGTGCACGTTCAAATTAAGGATATAAAAAGTATACATGCTAAACTGGTGCGCACCGCTCGTACGCCGCTCGTATTCCATTTCTAGCTGACACCGCTGCAGCTAGGTATGATCTCCTAATAACAGTTGTTGCCGAATCTCTGTTGTATTATAGTATTTAAAGCGCAGAGTAGCATACCGTCTGGATTCAGGCGATCCGATTCCTACAAACCCTTCCACCGTAAGCCTCAGTGGCGTGATTCTCCAAAGAGATTTCCATAGTTTAAAAAAAAAAAAATTCGTATAAGGTTCCAAGGACTCACAAATAAGCGTTCATAACATAACTCGAATTGTGGTAGTACTATTTGTTTTAGTGAACTCCACCTCAAATGAAATATTCAAAAGCCATTAATAATCAAATCATGAGCTTACAGTCGATGCTGAAAGCGTTGAAATTAATGAGTATTAGGTTTCGCTAATGAGATGATTAAAACGAGTTAGAATGCATTATTGCACGATTGGAGAGTAAATTACTCGAGCTAGTTTTGTACGCGAGTATTGGCGATAAATTAATTATTGCGGTTTGAAACTATGAGCAGACGATAATAGAACCATAACTGATTGGAATTATATACTTATAATTGAAATTAAATCAAACTCAATAATTTAGTATGAAGGCCTGCGTCCCTATACTGCACTGCATTTTTATAATTTGGTAGTCCTGAGACCAAAATTTATGACTAAATTTTTTATATACGGGCGTGCTAAAATGACTAATTTTAAAGACTAAATTAAAAACAGATTCCAGAAATTCAAACAGTAAATTTTATTAGTGCACAGTTTGAAGCAAGGTTGATATATACGAGTATATATATATATATATATGTATATATATATATTATATATTATATTATATATATAATATATATATATATATATACTCGTATATATCAACCTTGCTTCAAACTGTGCACTAATAAAATATATATATATATATATATATATATATATATATATATATATATATATATGACGTAAAAAGACGACTACCGAAAACGAAAGGCGCTGATTCAGCACCCCAAAACTTATAAAAAAAACCAAACAGTTGTTCTTAAAAAAAATTGTAGCCGTAAAAAACAATGTGTCAATATTTTTAATAATTCCACAAGCCAGTAATGTATTATTGCGTGCACCGCGTAGCTACTTGAATACCTATGCGCCGGGCCAAGGTCATTGCACTCACCCGATCAGCTGTTTTGTTTATCAAAATACATCGCTGTTTTATTGATTTTATTTGTTTTTTGGTTTTCTAAATGAGATAATTAGGTAGTTTGGGTCCTATTATGTTTTACTATGTGTATGTTAGCAGATAAAAACATAAAAGGACTTAGATAAATTATAATTTTTTTTGCGTTTTTTTTTGCTAAACCTATTCAGTATCATGGTCTGATTGCAACCCTCAAGTTTTCGGTAGTAGTCTTTTTACACCCTGTATATATAAAGAGTTTTAAAAATTACTACTTAAAAGTAATGTTACTGAAGAGATAGACTTGGAGCCAAGTTGTAAGTGTTCAGATCAACTGTTAATATTAATATTAAATTCAAGTTTTGTATGTATGTGAATCTCACAAAATCCAAGTAAATCTTTCCTACACCCTAAATTTGGACATTCGCGCCTCAAACTTTAATTTAATTTAATCGCCTCATTAATTTGGCCTTTCGAAACTTGTGAAACTTCGAACTCCCGGATTCCCGGGAATATAAATAGCTAGAATTTAAAGCAGAACTGTTTGGAGCTAATCCTAAATATTGCGAGACTGATAGTGGTTACTGCATAGCATTAGCAATGCAGATCTTTTGATAAGTAGGCAATTTATGTTGGACTCTGTGGCTTTAATCAAGAATTGTGTTCTTATTGGCGACTAAAATGTACAATTAGTTGAAATATGATGTTTCGGTAATAAATATCTAAATGCACACAATTTTCGACTCTGCTTTCTGTGACTGATGATGAGAATGACGGAATGTACTTGACAGAAAAATATTTGACGTAAATAATTAGTGGAAAGAGTTAAAGTTGGAATATATAATGTCTTACTCGTATTTTTGATGCTACTTCTATTGCCAAGGCTAGTAACTAATGCTCTATGTATGACTATTTTTACTTTCGCTAATAGAGAGTACACAAGGAATTATTTAATACCCGAAATATTTATTCACACCTAGATTCAGTTATTGTGTTTAATTTTACTACATTTGGTATAAACTTTGGTGCTATAAAAATAAAACCGAGATATATAATTTATATAATATCTACACGTCCACATAACACATTTCTGATTCACATATCTTAATATATATAAATCTCGTGTCACAATGTTTGTCATCAATGGACTCCTAAACCACTTAACCGATTATAATAAAATTCGCACACCATGTGCAGTTCGATCCAACTTGAGAGATAGGATAGTTTAAATCTCAAATTATAGTCGCAATTTTAATTTATTGTTAATTATTTGTCTGTTATTATTTGACAGTCACAATTATCTGTTAACTCCAAATGATTCTAACAGATGTCGATACCTTTCGACTGGGTTGAGTAAGTAATCAATAGATGGCGCTGCTATGGTAAATCTATAGGCTATATTTTATTTTGGAAAAAAATAGGGTTCCGTAAGATATTGGGGTTTTTCAGACACAAGGTGTAAAAAATCAACCCTATACGGGAGAAAATTTTTCGCTACGGGTAATAAAAGACGCAAACGAGGTTGCGTCGGTCAGCTAGTGCATTAATATATACCAAAATATAACTCACTTGTTTCACTATTTAATATTTTTTTCAGGACCTACAAATTAATTTTATACTAAAATGTATTTTAACAAGTTTTTTTTTTATATATTATTCAATAGTGGGCAAACGAGCAGATATCACCTGTTGGTAAGCGATTACCGCCGCCCATGGACACCCGCAACACCAAAGGCGTCACAAGTGCGTTGCCGACCTTTGGGGGATGGGAAAGGGATGGGGGAGGGGTTGGGGTATGGGCCTACGGTATCCTCACTCACTCGGTGAAACACAGCGCAAACGCTATTTCACACCGGTTTTCTGTGAGGCCGTGGTATCACTCCGGTCGAGCCGACCCATTCATGCCGAAGCATAGCTCTGCCACGGCAAAGTTCCACAAAGTACCGACAATCGAAAGTATAAATTATATAAATACAACCCTCATTTAAAAGCAATTTTGCTCACTTTACGACAATCGTTCTTATATATTTCAATTCGGAAATTACCAAGTTCTAACTAAAACCAGTAAGTATATATTTTAAACTTAAAATATGAACCCAATTATAGCTGGGTCCGAAAATGATTATGTTACTTTCATCCAATATAACAGCTCTAGAATTGGCAATCCAGCTAAAGTGCTTTTAGGCCTCCGATGAATATCTTATGAATTATTATGTGAGGCATTTCAACGTGGCCGGCGGACATACGGCCGGGTTGTTTGACGAATATTGATCATGAATATTAATGTGAATTAAATATAAATGAAGCCATTTCATGAAAACTTCATATAAAAATGATGTGGATAGGTGCTAAACTGTTTATGTAAAGGAACATCGTTATAAATTAATATTACTTATTTGTAAAATCAGCGATTTATTTTTTTATTTATTTATTTATTTAAAACTTCATGCACTTGTGTACATCGGCGGACTTAATGCCTTAGGCATTCTCTACCAGCCAACCTTAAGGGGGTGTGGAGATATAGGTAAGTAGGTGCATCGAGGTTATAATTCTCGAAAATAACGCAATTGACATAGGCTTAATGCATATATACATATACATGACATACATACACAAACATATACATAATTACATATATACACAAACATGTACACAAATACATATATACACAAACATATACACAAATACATACATAAAGGCACAATCACAAATATCACACTGTGGATGGAATACTATGTAAAGAGGTATACTATTGGTGCGGTGACTCTGACATCTCAAGAAGGTGATCATGCACATTCTTTTTAAACATGTATCGATTTGTGGACATCCTGACTTCAAGTGGGAGCGTATTCCAGAGCAGAACCGCCTGCACGAAGAACGAAGCGTTCACAAAGTCGGAGTTGTGAGAAGGACACAAGAGAAGCAGATTATCGGTTGAACGAAGATTTCTGTTGTGATTTGAAGACAGGAAACGCAAATAGGGATTGAGATAAGTGGGTGAAAAGGGGGAGTGGAGGAAAGAAAAAAGGGAGGTCAAAGCTCGTTGATTGCGGCGCAGACGGATTGGTAACCATTTTAATTGGGAACGCAGAGCAGACACGTGGTCGTACTTGCGGAGATTAAATATGAATCGAATGCAGTTATTGAGAAGACGGTCTAGTTTATTGAGGAGGTCTGCATTCAGGTCGAAATAACACACATCACCATAGTCAATAATTGGGATAATTAGGGATTGCATGAGAGAGATTTTCGTTTTAGGAGGTTAGTGTAGTAGATTTTCGTTAGACGGTATAATGTACGTAGGCTTCCAGTGACTTCTTGACTCACTTGAGTGACCTGAGCTCGCCAATCGAGCGTTGAGTCGATGAGCAGGCCCAGATCCCTGACCACAGGGCTCCAAGGGATAACCGATTTAACTTACACCTCTCGTTGTGCTAAGTTTACGCAAAAGATCTTTCTTTGTGGACTTCGTCGTAATGCACAAATATAGTAGCTAAATAAATTGTATTAAGTCTTAAGTTAATCAAAGTCATCCATAGTTGTCCGTGTTCTATACTGACTCCAGGCTAATATAATAAATTCGAAAGTACCTATATCTGTTTGTTACGCTTTCACGGCTAAACCACTAAACCAATTTCAATGCAATTTGGCAAGGAAAGTTATTATTATATATGGAAAGCTAATAGGTTATAGATTTATGTAAATACGTGTAATAAAATCAATATCTTTGGCTTTTTCGATGAAAAAAATCATTAGATACCTGATGTAACTTCAAATTGTATTATTAATCTTAATATTAATCTCGAAATCAAATCAGTACCTCGGGAGATTACAGCTTCATCCGAATTTTGAAACTTTACTTCTTCATAAAGTTAGTAGAGATTAAGGAGCCCATTAGCAAAATTTTAAACTTAAAATTGAATTTGAGATATACTTCAAACTTAACGTTATTGGACTACATCCTATTAGATGCCTATGTTTTATTTATGACTGCAGATAACATAAATATAATGTAGTTACAATAAAGCCCAGTTTGATTAAATTTATTTGATATTCTTTTTTCAAAAATGTCAGTACGTAACATACCGTCTATCAAAATTACAAAACAAAACGTTCTTGGTTTTATAAGCTACTAATCAAATCTGATATATATATCATTATAAATAGTGGCTTATAATTCAGCTAATAGTTTTAAATAACTTTCTTTATTTTTTTGAGCAAACACTGTTGACGAAATAATCAAAATACTGTGAAAGGTTTATTCCGTAGACATTTAGATTATCTTTCTTTATTTTCTGAAAAAAATTCTTCAATTATCTCTGTTATTAATCTTGTCTATGATCAATTACATACATTTTTTTTGGACAACACCGAGTACAAAATGGTAATGTAAGAGATATAAAGTGGAGAAAGATTTTGACGTCCAACAAGACTCATTTTCTTTTAAGACGTTCGTTTTATTGGAAAAATATTCAGTAAATATAATGTGATGTACTTTAATTCAGTTATAAGTAAACCTGTACTGACAGTATTCACATCCATCTGTAAATATTTTAACAGACTTTATACTAAAATCGAACTTGCAATAAACCAAAAATTATACGAAACAAGCATGAAGAAAAAAAATTAGTAGAAATAAATTGTGTTCTAAATTTTAAATTATTTTTATCTATTTTTGCGAACCAGGTATAAATGTATAAGTGCATTGTAAAATGTAATGATTTCATGTCATGATATCGATCATTTCAGTTTTTATGAAACACATTATAACACGGCCGTTACATGTTAATGACAGCCTTTGAATATTCAAATTAAGCGTATTCATTCGAATTAACGAGCTATTTTAATACTGCGCTGGCTTCCGTGACAACCCGATATACTGTTAATATTTGTATTATCTATTTGATACTAACGACAACATAATCAACATTGTTTCTTCGATCTCCGGTTCAGCAGGTAACAGGAGATCTACAGTAAAATGTGACTTGTACTTTAAGAAGTTTATACAGCAAGGCGTTTCAAACTCATTACTATCACAAGGTTAATTAAATGTATATTTTTCTCTCCTCTAAATTTATTAACAAAGAACTAAACAGAATAATTACAAACTTTACTGTAAAGGTTTTTTTTAATCGTAGACTATTTTTTCAGACAACACCTAGTATTTTTTAAATAAAACCACTCCACGTTCAAACTCTATGATGTTACGAGGTTCAGATTACTTATTCAACGTCATTACCTCTATTTCATTCCAGTACTTCCTTTATAATATTCACAATGATTGTCATTATTCATATCTCAATTCTTTTTGTAGCTGTTTCTTGAAGGAACCTCTTTGTTCCGTTTTATCGGCAGACATTTTTTCAGTGAGTTTTTCCTGCCTAAGCTTAATTCGACCAGATAAATTATGCCAAGATAGAGAGACAAATAATCCAGCACTCCATTAAATCTGGAAAGCGAACGCTTTCAAGAAATTAGCCGACTAATCTTGAGACTGGCTTAAAAGGGCTTATATCTTGGAAAAATGTGCGTGACCTTTTTTAATTTCGCTTTTGTAATGTGCGTTTCTTGTAAGCTGACACTCACTTGAAGATCTAACGAGTCCTCTCTGTAAATATTTATTTTTTATAAGAGGTACAAATTTTGAGGACGTGAAAAATAATTGGCAAGATTTAAAAGCAAATAATTTGTTTGAAGTTGCCCAAATATTATTTAATCCAATGAATTTTGAAATGTGAAAATGTGATTTACAAATGAATATCATATTTATGTTTATACCAGCTGACCTGGCGAACTTCGTACGTTATTTTTATATTCGTGAATATTTTCTAAATTACCGAAATACTTATTTTACTATTTAAGCCCGCCTCAACTTCTCGCAAGGCCGCAGTGTGTAGGACTAAGCGGATTTAGAAAATGGAACGTCTTCGTTTTATTTTTAATTTTCTTCTATACAAACTTTTTCCTAAAAAATACATTAAAAAATTATGAGCGTATATACATTTTTGTGATTTTAAGTAGGCAACTAATTTCATTACTGCTGTAACAAATATTGATTATGGTAGAATTGTTGGTTGCAGTGTCCAATACTTCAGTATATCTATAATATTAAATTGTATTTAAAAAATACCTACCTAGTTTCTAAAAGGCTGAACTAAGCAAAATTAATTGATCGTCTATCAAATCAGTAATCAAGTAACATTGAATTGTAGAAAATATGATAAAGCACTTCGATTTAATTGAGCCAGGCGATAGAGGTGTCAAATTTTATTCCAAAGTCTTATTACAGCCGTTTGAGTGTTTGAATATTGTAAGTATTTTTTTGTTAAATCGACATTTTGGAAACTTGAAAGGATTAAGATTGTTGGCAAACCTGACAGTTAGTAGAATAATACTCGTATATTGATCAGATTTTGGAAATTATATAATGTTTATACAAGATAGAAGTATCTATGTATGTTTCTAATACTCTATTCCTTGATTAACGTATATCCGTTCATCATGACTAATTAAATCACTACGAATATTGTTCAATATAACAATTAAAAATTCAAAACCATCTTTGCACATATTTTATGAAATTCGTACATCACTAAAAGTTTGACTGCTGTGATTGAATATTAAAACTCTGAGCATTTACTTGTATAAATGTGCGAATAAGTTATAAATCTATGAATAGCATTTTTTTTCAGAGCAAATACTACGTACGCTACATATAGCTAGATCATAAAGGCGATGATGCATATAAATATTACAAACTTAAATTTCTTTGTTTACTTGAACACGTTAATCTTAATAATTACTTATTCGAATTAAAAATATTTTTATTGTTGAATAACCAATTTATTGAGGAGTGCTATAATCTATGAATTATACAGATCAATAACAGACGAGTTTTAACTAAAAATCTTACAAACACAAGTTAGAACACTTTTTGGAAACGCAGACAAAAAATAAGTATATTAATAACTAGCTGACCCACGCAACCTCGTTTGCGTCTTCTATTGCCCGTAGCGTGAAATTTTTTCCCCGTTTTTGAAACATTCTTCATTGGTGCTCCGCTCCTATTAGTAGTAGCGTATTGATATATAACCTATAGCCTTCCTCGATAAATGGACTATCCAACACTGCAAGAATTTTTCAAATCGGACCAACGGTTCCTGAGATTAGCGCGTTCAAACAAACAAACTATTCAGCTTTATTATTAGTATATAGATATACGAATTAAACATCGACTGCATTACTAGAACTGGGTCGTTGCAATCTTACTCAGAGTTAGCAGAGTGAAATGTAGTTCCGAACTGATTCCTTTTGCCGGATGTGCGGCTGGTAGTTCGACCTCAAGATCATTAATTGAAGTTCAAGACAGAGAAAATAGGAGACAACTAAGTGAAGCTGTTTGCGGTCTCTAATCATGAAAACAGTTTGATTTCGAACTTCATTAGTTTTGGTCTTTATTGGGTTTGAAGATTTTGTATAACTATAACCTATTTTATTACCTAACTACAGCGAATTCAAATGGAAATGTAAAATATTTGGCTGTCTACATATATATATCCACCGCAGCATCTAAATTACCGAATCGATTTTTTTGAGTGGGGTGTTAATTGATTCCTGGTGACCCGAGTGACAGGCTATTTAAATTTTATCTAAAGATTTTAGGTAAGAATCCATTTTAAATTTATTCTTATTAAATACTAGCTTTACTATGTTACAGTTTATTACATTAAGTTATATTATTACAACTCATCACTAAAATTCCTCAACTTGATCAAATTATATGATACAGAAAATAGTTTTTTATTTTTTTTTCAATGATATTTTAATCTTTTCAGAAACTTTCCAATGTACTTTCTTATTATCTACATATGCGAGTATGTTAGATGTAAATTTTATTAAAAAACTGTACGCTTGAATATGAGAAAACCTTTTTATGTATATTTTAATACCTATTTACATACACATACATACTATAAAAACCTAGCAACCTATTGTATAGAAAGGTAAACTCAACAAAATCCACCAATGGAATATATAATTGAATTAGGTTTAGTAAAAGCTTTTAGGTATGGAGTGCTGACGGAATATGAAATTAATTCAAAAACTTACTTTCTCTGGATTGGCTGTACAATGAAAGCCTGCTTTCAAATAAATCTGTTTTTTAAACAAGACGAAAAATTTTGAAATGTTTTTCTAGAATGTAAATGTGTCTGTATATTAATATTATTCAATTTTCTTTATCTTAATAATGTGATATAAGTTTTATTTATTAATTATACAGCTTTATTGAACACCATTAAAAAAATTACAGACCATACATGAAAAACTACAATCGGTATAACAATAGGCTGTCTTATCACTCACGGCGGTCTCTTTCAGACAACCTTTGTGCTTTATTTTTATATTTAAAGAAATTATTATGTTAGAACTAAATTTTCACCTTGCCTCATTAAGACAAACGTACATCTCACGTCAAATTTATCTGACAAGTCACCTCAATCAAATACAAAATATATTCAGACAAAAGAAATATTCTCTGTTATGTTATTGATTAGTAACACGAATGTGCTGCTGTATATATAAAGAGTAGTCAATACAGAATACGCAAAAAATAGTACTCAAAATATACACAGGATGGTCTTCTGTTTTATGATACCAATGTAATTCTGTTCTGAGATATTAAAATTTATGATATTTTTATAGGTCTGCGAATCAGTTTATATGCGCTTTGGGCTGTAGACTATCCACGCTCACATGGACATAGAAACAGATTCATATTTTTTATATCCTATTAAAGTTTATTGTCAGTAGTAACTTCCTCGTATCCTTTAATAATCTTAATAACATTTTTTTTTACCTTTTATTATATTGCAAGACGGGTTTAAAAAAATTTGAATCTTATGTCTTTTACGTTAGGAATCGTAATTGAAAGTAGCATATAAGTCAGTCAACAAAACCAGACCAGCGGATCCAATCAATGAGAAGATTAATGAAATTAGTCTGGCACCGAAGCTGACTCCGCTAAACTTGCTTACGCTGATCTTGGCAAATAACTAATGCTAGTCGTATACGGAAATAGGGTTAGCTCTAACTCGTACGTACGTCTTCCTTATAAAACAAATATTAGGAAATCACTCAATTTCTAGTATAGATGATGTTACATATATCATATCTTGAGAAGATAATACTAAATTATTCCGGAGTAACAGAAATCAACCAAAAATAGGTTTTTTATATAAAGCAGGATTAAATTAAATAAAAAGGCATTTTACAAAAAAAAGCCATCGTATGAGTAAGTAAGGAATTGGAAAACAGAAAAATTTAGTTTTTTTGGAATGGAATAAAGGGGAAACGTATCACTTGATGGTAAGCGATTACCGTCGCCCCATGGACACCCGCAACACCAGAGGCGTCACAACTGCGTTGCCATGAGGATATGGATGAAGGGAGGGGTTGAGGTATGGGCTTCCGGTACCCTTACTCTATTTCACACCGGTTTTCTGTGAGGCCGTGGTCCGTGAGGACTCCGGTCGAGTCAGCCCACGGTGACTCTCCCACGGTAAAATTATTTCTAATTAGTTTAAAAAAAACAAATGAGTTGCATCTTAAGTTTAAGCATTTTTTACCAGACCATAGGAATAGATTTGGCATTTTTTAAAACAAGATGTTTATATGTTCCACCGTAGCGCCTTAACTACGGCACTGATTTTAATGAATGAGGTGCCAATAGATTCGTAATAATAATGGCCCCAATGACATATTTTTTAAATTTTATCGAAAGGTTTTTCATAGTCGGGTTATAGTTTTTTTACACCAGTTTTTTTTTCGATAATACTTCATTCCTTAGTAATTAATGTATTTGTATATATTACGTAAGCGGTAGTATACGGTCACGATCCTAGTAATAAAATGGATTCTTGTCAGCACATATTCAATACCATACAGAATCTGGAATGGTGCCCAATTGGCAAAGAGGCTTATGCGATTAATAAATTATTTTTCTATTAACATTGATTTTGTACTTACTATAATTTTAAGGTTAGATTTTGGCTTTTATGCGCGTGCAAGTCGGTCATCGCCAAAAAAACCGTAGTATATGACCTTCCTCATGAATCGAATCGAAATCGAAAAGCATCTCCATATTCTTAAAATTTCATTGATATTGTTGCAGTAGATAGCCGTGAGAGTGTAACAGACAGACAGATAAACAGAGTTACTTATGAATTTATAATATTAGTATGGATTTAGTTAAAAAGGTAATAAGAAGTTGAAATAAGATTAGATTTTACTTGATACGAAAAAAGTTCAAGTATCGATTAATCAATATTGATTGAAGGTAGTAGTAATGCTTTTCTGTAGCAGCATGTTTTAGCTTTATATAAAATGGGTGTTTATTTTTAAATCAAATAAATAATCAAACCGTTATAGTATTGTAATAATTTTATCACTTTTAATAAGTTAATAACATTATTTCAGTAGTTACGTTTCTTCAAAACCAGAAATAGGTACATTATCTTGTTAATTTTTCATCTCATCCATTCTCGTGGACGTAATAAACATAACGCTTAACTTACGTAAATAAGTCAATTCATATTCCGCTTGCGCTTTGTAAGTTTAGTAGTATATATGAGAGAATGAACACATGACTACTGCTTAAAGCTATAATAAGCACTTATATTGTTGAGCAACTATTTATTGACACATAAGTCGTAATCGATGTTACCACTTGGTAAAACTAGAGGGGAACTTATATACCGCTTACATAACTTCAAGCAAAAACGCTCAAAGCTCGAGCGAGCGGTTTCTAATGACATCAATCGCTGATTGTACCTAGATTTAAGTTCGAGTGGATTTATATCTACTTATGAATTTAAGTCAAAGTTGAGATGCATGTTGGAAATAACTTTCGTAAATCTTTCGCTGGTGCGGCCCGGGGTGTCGTATGGGGCGGGTCAGTGTTCATGTGACATCATATGATAATGTATTCAATTTAAGTTTTGGTGTAAAACCTTGAGCATTATTTAACAGAAATGCCTAGAACATGTTACCTAGACAACGATGTCAATAGAACTTAAGGAATGAAATTATATTTTTATATTGTAATAAATATAAAAAAGGTCCTATAGTCTTGCTGACTAAAACCATCAAAAGTATTACAGATATAATATAATATCAAATTCAATACAGTAACAAAATAAGATGAATATTTAGTGGGTAAAAAATAAACTTTGACAACGTATCTCTATCAATCACTCTACACCGCGACAGAAAGCACTTAGTACAGTACTTTTTTGTCTCTTATATACCCGTGATCAATCTTGAAATATAGATCGATCACTTTATAGCTTTTGGAAATTTCTCTTTTGAATATATATTTTTTTCCTAAATTTACGAGATAAATTCAAACAACACCTTTATATGTATCAGAAATTTACTTAGTAAAGTGATATGAAAGTGTTTCTAGAGACTCATTCACAATGTACCGAAATCGATCCAATTTTGAATAAAATAGCTAAAAAACATTTAGACCAATTATTCGATTGGAGAGGTATCACTAACTATAAACCAGCTAGTATGAAACAGCTTTTACCCTTTTTTTGGTGTTTCTCTTAAAGTGAGAATCTTTACTGATCAGGTAACAGAAAAATCATGTGGCCATCAACTTCCTAGCCTTCATTATTCTCAAAACATTACACCGGTTTTACCTGAATATCGAGTGTATATGAAGCGACTAGCATTTAGTCATTTGAAGATATTCAAACGAAATAGTACAGCTACTTGAGTGCAATACTCGAGTCGAAAGGATGACTGACACAACAAATAGGTATTTAGGATTACCACAAATGACGGTTGAGCTACAACTATATCTGGTCCATTTTCCGACAGATCTATAATTCTAAGCAGATTTCGACTGATAGTGGTAGTAGATATATTATCATATAAGTAGTATCACTTGGCTGGGCTTTCAGCTAAGTTTTAAGTTGAGATTCTCGCACTGAAAATTTTATGAAATGTGTAAGGTGATATTTAATCATATTGAGATTCTAAACATTTGGTTACCTGGCACTTTAGACCAAATGGACGTAGGTATAATGATCACGGAAAGACTTAAAACAAGTGACGAGTTTTCTCTATTTGTCTTCAAACTTAGTTAAAACTTTAATTCAGCCCAGCCAATATCTAGATTTACCAATTATTGGCCGCCATATCTAATGAATGTTCAATATTAAGTTGAATCAACTTTATTATGAAATCATTAAATAGGAATTAATGCTCGTTTTATAGGCAAAATCTGCGTTTATTTTGTCAACACAATCTCTATTAGTTAAAGAACTTTTTGAGGTTAAAAACCATTTAACACATTTTGCAGAAATTAATTAAAATCGAAGTTAAGAATATATTTATTATTAATATTGATTTTTACAATATGATGAATTGCGCCTTTCCCAAATTATCGTTATTAATTTCAGACATATTCAGTACTTTCATATTTGTAGTCTGAACAAAACCTAACACTGTATACATATTCAACTCTCTGTTTACGAATCACAAAAATCTAGTTTGTTTCATAATAGTACCACATAATTCAATGCTAATGAATATTTCATAAGATAATTAATTGCTTTCTCGTGTTTGAGTGAAACATATGCCTCATTCTCAGAGTAAGGAAAGATATTCGTTCGTTACTTGGCGTTGTGGCATTTGAAGCAAGTCGACTCATTTAAGTTTGTGGTAATGTGTGTGTCATGGATATATGTATTACTTCGCTATCAAATTTTACGTAGTCTAAATCAAAGATTTGTTAAGTTCTGCCTGAAGTTTTGAATCTGATGACTGACTAATTGATATTGATGATGGTTGATTGATTGATAATGTTGTTTTATAAATATGTACTACAAATTTTATTTGCCCTACTTCTTAAAAACTTTATTTCAACTATTATCTATGTGTGATTCAGGTATGTATCTTTACTTTCCCATAGTATTTTCTTATGGATTATGGGGCAAACGAGCAAACGTATATGATTACCGCCGGCCATGGACACCCGAAACACCAAAGGCGTCACAAGTGCGTTACCGGCCTTTGGGGGATGGTTTTGCACTCACTCGGTGAAACACAGCACAAGCGCTATTTCACACCGGTTTTCTGTGAGGCCTTGGTATCACTCCGGTCGAGCCGGCCCATTCATGTCGAAGCGTGGCTCTCCCACGGTAGTCTATGTATATATTACGTTACTGTGGTGATGACTTTAAAACACGGTCTATTTCTATCTCTATTCATGCATTCGATGTTGTAAGAGTCGGCTAAGGGAACATTATGCGTGCAAGAACAAAGGGATGGATAACTTAAAACAAACCCCATACAAACCCATCTGATCAGCATAGTATAGTAGACTAAATCTACTTTCTAAAGAGAATCCTTAGTCAGGCAGTGGACTATTAAAAGCCATTGAGTATTTTTTTTTTTTGAACATCTAACACACAACTATAGATACTAGTTAAGCAGAACTTGCGTTATATGTACTAGATAACTGGTACAAAACATATATCCTTTTTTTGGTAAATATGTAATTATCAACAAAAGTACTATGTATAATATGTATGTACATATTATACATAGAAATAATATGTACATACAGACGTATTTAGGAATTCACTCAAATTCCGAAACAAATATTAGCAGGTCATACAAAGATTTGGTCCGACACGGGAAATGAACCCGAGACCTCAAGCACAGCAGTCACATACGCTATCTCTGCGTCAATTGATGATAATTGACCTGACAAAGTAATAATATATGATGACGATGAGAAGAAAACGTGCATTAAAATTCAGTTCAGTATTTTATTTACATCAAATTCTACACTTGATAATAAAAAATCCTTAGAATTGTTTTACGTATCATTTTTCCTCCTTAAGTTATTGGTATCACAAAATAAATATCTTCAATTTCCGTAGTAACATCGACTAAAGAAGTAAACAAGTACATTAATATAAGCAATATTGTGGGGTCTAATGTAAATAAATATCGGTAACGAAAAAATGTTATTCAGAAAGAGATGGCCTATTGTGTAAACTATTCGAAACTAACTATACCAAATAATAAACCTATATACGAGCAAACGATTCACTTGTTGGTAAGCCTGAGACCTTTTCCAAAGAGGTCTCAATTTCAGACACAAGTTCGTTTCAGCTCTCGGTGACGTTTTTCCGAGAACTATTAGCGCGGCCGGTGCAGAGAGCATCGCGCGGACTGTCATCCCCATAGCAAGGAATGCCGCTAATTTGTAGCATGTCATTGATCTGGAGGAGGAACAAAGTAGACGATAGCATATAGCCTTGCATTTTATACTAGCATTCACAGATATGGAGTCAGAGCATTCATCGTCGACTACGACCTTTATGCTTTTAGCTGCAAAAATGCTAGTGACTCATTTGCATTATTCCTCGGGCAGCCCATAGGAATGGTGTTTCGAAAGAAGCGCTTTGTGCCAGACCCGATTGAACGCCTTCGTAATTTCCAAACTAACTACCAAGGCTTTGAGCCTAGTTTCAATCGCGTGTGCCCAACGGTGTGTCAGGTATACTAGAAGATCACCAGCTGAATGATCCTTACGGAAGCCGTACTGCTGGTCACTAAGCAGATGATACCGCAGGAGTTGGCAGTAGATAATGATCTCCATTATTTTTGAGAATAAGGAAGTTATGGCTATCGGCCTGTAGTTAGACGGATTTGAGCGTTCGCCTTTTTTAGGGATCGGGAGAACCAACGCTGTCTTTCATGATGTCGATACACCGGTAGAAGGGTAGGAGAGCCGAGAAAGATGTGTTAAGACTGGTGCCAACTCTGGTACATGTCAGGCCACGCCGAGTGTAGATTTCGGTATTATAACTTAAGAGACATATATATTGCCACTTATTGAGTGTCCCTTTTCCGGAATTAGTTTTAGATTCTTCTATTACATTGCTAACACACAACTATAATAATATACATAGAAGCACCTAACTAATATTGTTATAAAGATTTTACATAAGTTTTTGTATACCAGAAACAAATAATAATACTCACTACTTAAATTGAACTGAATAAACAACCTTTTAGATTATAGTTTTGCAGTGTACACAGTCAATAAACATAGTATTTAACACCGAAACTCGCGTTTACTAACACTGAGTGCCATCGTTGACAGTATAAACGCAGATTTCGGTCATAAAACGACAATAAATTCCTTTTATGATCTCGTATAAAAGTTTTCAACTTATCGTAGTACATACGTTGATACTGGCAGCCAATATTTGGCATACAATCGAACCATTAATGCACAAGTTGATATCTATTAAACTTTCTGCAATTTGTTTGGTGATATTCAAATTATGTTTTAAATACGTTGCAATTTTTTACGATTGTGCCATAGAATGATACAGTACTGATTTTGATAAATTGTGGTAAAAGTATAATTTTAGGAAGTAAGAAATAATCTATTTAGATGAAATTTTATTTGAAGTAACCGATTTACACAGGGGTAGAATCCATGTAAAAAGTATTAAAATACAGTTTACTTACTCCGAAGACAGTTTTTATCCGATCTCCGGTCGGGTTTATGAGGGTGAACCCCGTTACCAGAGTTCGCTCCTGGTAAATGGGTTAGCAAACAAGTTAACAACCCAGAACACACTGCAATGCTTTTCAAAAGTGTTAATAATAATACGTTCATATACCTCACGTACGTCACATCTGATGCCAAACCAGACAGAGTCGGTGAAAAATCGCTGATAAACACACTAATCCATGCCGAAGGCCCTGTCATTATTAATACAGACCGCCCCTATCATTCCTGATAAATAAATGCAAAACTAATGATCGTAAATATTACAAAATATCTGTCCTATTACTAAATACTATTAACACGGCAAATTTCACAAAATTATATACAATTTTAATAAGAATTTAAATAAACAAAAATATCTCTAAGAGACATCTTATTCTAATTATTAAACAAGCACTCATTATCCCTGGAGGTGTTACTTTTTATTTACCTTTATTTTCCTTAACAACGCTCCTAAACGAAGGTCCAGGTAGTCCAATTAGTGAATCATTTATTAGAAATTAGCTTTTATGCTCCTACCTTCATTAGCATAAGATATTTAACGTCATATCTCATTTTCCAGACATTGTTCATAAAACCTTATTTTTATGAAGGTCTTCATTCGTATGAGCCCTGATTTATTAGGGTAATAACTTTTGTGAGGTATTCCTAGTTATTATGAAATACAATTGTACTCACACACATATTATTCCATATGAAATCAACGATTTTCAGATTTCCGAGATGATAATTCTCTTTGTTCATTGTAAGGAACTTAAACCAATAAAAAAAAACATCATAATATAGGCCTGCGAAATTGATAGTCACCATACTCATTGCGAATGCAGATAATACAACAATGCAGCGTGGTGACCCAAACTATGGCGACCCATTCAGATGCTTCTGCATCATCAGGTCTCCAGTCGGCCCCTTCCCCTCGGATCGCCGAAAGGTGTTGACGTGCATACTGTCGAGTTGAATTATTTTTATATAAATAAAGCCAAATTTTAGTTAAAATAATTGATTAAGAAAAATAGGAGTGCATAAGTTGTGTGGAGACATCTGGGATACAAGAACGTCAACTTCTATTAAACATCTGTGAGCCTGGTACTTAAAACTCATCGCGCCAATCCAGGTACGCTCCACGCCTTTCTATTCCCACCGTCAATCAGCGCACGCGCAGGCGTGACCTATATTGAACGAGTTCATTGACCCCGCCCTTTCACCCGCCCCGTTGCTACTGATTAGCCAGAGTCAAGCACCGCCGTTTGGGAGGCGTTCTGATGCTTGTGGCTGAGTGTGTTCCAAGATAACTGTGTGAAATACTGATTGAGACACTACTATTACTGTGTTTTGTTTCCATTTCCTTGGTACATCGTTGTGTTGTTTATAACTTCATATCGTTATATAGACGTTGCAACAGACGGTAATTTACAAATCGGCGCATTTAACAGGCATTTGGGGTTGTACTTTGTATCGTTTTTGCATAAGAATAATGCCTTTAAAGAGAACACCTACACAAAAAGAGAAAGTTGGATCCGATACAAAACAGAGCTCTGCGCCGGTCACAGATACTGATAACGAAAGGTCTTGTAATGTTACTAGCAAGCCCCGTGCCCGGAAGCGCAAACATGACGAAGAGATTACCTTTGCCATTTCGGAAATGAAAAAATGCCTTGAAAATTTTCAATTACAGCAAAATGCAATCCAGGCAAGTATTAATGGCATTATACAACAGAACAGCGACATTATAAAGTCCATGGAATTTATATCCAGTCAGTACGACGAAATGAAGACTACCTTAATTAAATTGGAGACTGAAAAACATTTACAATTGGCTTATATTCAGTCATTGGAAGTAAAAGTGGAAAGCCTCGAAAGGTCGCAGAAGAGGACTTGTATCGAGATCAGAAACATTCCTTTTCAGAAAAGTGAAACTAAAGATGACCTGATTAATTTAGTAAAGAGAATTGGTTTGGTTACGGAAACATGCGTGGAGGAAACTCACATTAGAGATATTTTTCGCCTTGCTGTGGATGGAATAGGAAAACGAGCTATTTTGGTGGACTTTTCTACGGTACTATTGAAGGAAAAGGTTATAACCTCGGTGAAATCATACAACAGGAAAAAACAGAGCAACAAACTTAGCACAGCAGATCTACGACTCGATGGACAACCGCAACCAATCTATATAGTGGAAAGTCTTACTCAAAGGGCTAGAAAACTATTTTACTTAGCTCGTGAGTTTGGCAAGAAGAATAATTATGAGTTCTGCTGGACTGCCCATGGAAAGGTGTTCCTTCGCCACAGGACTGGGACCCCTTCATATCGTATCGATAAAGAGAGTGACATCGACAAGCTCCAACCTAAGCCTGTGCTGTGACTGGGAAAGGCTATGTGCCTAATATATTTTATTTATTGCATGTACTCTAACTTGTTAAACTTTTATTACATTATTTTTTTGCTTATATTACTGGTACTGGTGAACTTGTTGCCACTTACAATACTACTCGCTATTTTTGATTACACTACACAAAACATACTTATAAAACCAAAATTCAACATTCTGCTTTTACACAAACACATATCACCCTTCGACAAAAATGCTGTATCCATGTATCATATAATCTATTTGCATATTATCAGAAAATACTATAATCAATCAAACGGATTTCAGTACTGCACTTCAGACCTTATTTTTAAAAATGTTATTTTTGGATGACATATGTAACGATATTGACTCAGCTCATATATCCGAATCAATTATGTGTTCCCCTGAAGTAATAAAAGACAATGTTAATTTGTCCGAGAAGGCTTTATCAGTATTCCACACTAACATTCGTAGTGTGGCCCGAAACTTTGACGCTCTTACAGTACTACTGGAACGTATGTGTTTCCAATGTGATATATTGATATTGACTGAGTGTTGGTTGAGTAGGTCTCCGATTGCACCTGAAATTACCGGCTATACATCTTACGCGTCTAACTATACCAACCAAAATGACGGTGTTCTTCTATATATCAAATCTGAGATAGATCACTCTGTTATTGTACCTTCTGTGTCGGGTGCAAATTGTATTATTATGCAATATGAACATGAATACGCTGTCGTTGCAATGTATCGGCCACCATCATGCCGCAATATCGATGTGTTCTGTGATGCCCTTGATACTTGCCTGGAATCCTTAAAGTCAGTTAGGTCATTAGCTCTGATTGGTGACATAAACATAAATATTGCTACTCGGAGTGGTGACCAAAACTGTAACGTTTATTTGAATCTGATGGCCTGTCACGGTCTCTTGCCTGCTCATGTTATTCCAACTCGAGGCGCAAGCTGCTTAGATCATGTGATGTTGAGATCCACTAGAGGTGCGGTGACTTACATACTTGACTCTCTCGTAACAGATCACGCACCTCTTGTTTTTTGTTTGGATTGCAAAATTAAAAGGCACACCCCGGAGACGACATTCTTGAAAGTTGATTATCCCGCACTGGTGCTTGAATTCTCCCGCACGGACTTTACCTCGGTTTATACTTCTTCTGACGCTAATGTATCAGCTACTAACTTAATAAATGTGATCTCGGATGTTATTAGTGTCCACTCTAAACAAATAAAAATTCCCCACAGGAAGCGAACTATTAAACCGTGGATGACTGCGGGTTTAGTCCGGTGTATTAGGCATAGGGATAAATTACATAAACAAGCAAAAGCATACCTTAACAATGCAATATTGCAGGTTACATACACCAGGTACCGTAATTTTTGCAACAATCTTCTGAAAAAACTTAAAACTACGTTTGAAAAATCTGAATTTCAGAAGAATAAAAACAATCCAAGGGGTGTGTGGAAGACTATAAACAAAGTTGCCTGTCTCAGGCACTCCTTACCTCCTCCTAGTGAACTACTTAATCTAGCTCCAGATCCTTGTGAGTCCCTGAGTTTGGTAAACCGATTTTTTGCTGATATAGGGTCGTCTTATTCAAATGCAATTTTAAGAAACCAAACTGTTAGCACGCCGAATATTTCAAGCACTTATACTCTATCTTCTTCACCGAGAGACTCAATGGCATTGTTTGATACCGATGAACGAGAAGTCGATGATATTGTCACTAATTTAAAAAATAACTCTGCAGCTGGAATCGACAACATACCGACACTAGTAATTAAAACTGCTAAGAGTAGTCTAATGCCTCCTCTAACATTTATCTACAACCGATGCTTGCGCACGGGTGTTTTTCCGGATATACTGAAGTGTGCACTTGTGCATCCTATCCATAAGAGTGGCGACAGGGACAGTGTTGGAAACTACAGACCTATATCGGTATTAAGTGTCATTTCAAAAATATTGGAAAAACTTATAAATCACAGGTTAGTAAAATTTCTGGAGATAAATAATATCATTGCGGATAACCAATTTGGCTTTGTTAGGGGAAAATCTACAGAAGATGCTACTTTGTTACTCACAGAAATTATCAGTAAACACCTTGATAAAAAAGAAAAAGCCATTGGTGTTTTCTTGGATCTCTCTAAGGCTTTCGACACAGTCTCTGTCCCTCTACTGCTTGCTAAGATGGAGTCAGTCGGTGTTCGCGGTGTTGTCTTGAAACTATTTCATTCCTACTTATCAAATAGAACCCAGTGCGTTAGAGTGGGCAAGTTTACTAGTTCCAAGCAATCACTCTCCTTTGGTGTACCGCAGGGTAGTGTGCTTGGACCTACTCTGTTCTTACTATACATAAATAGTTTGTGTACCAAGTCTCTACCAAACTGTAACATCATCACTTATGCTGATGACACTGTGTTAATCGTGCATGGTAGCGACTGGACTGAGACTCGGCGCTACGCAGAGCATGCGCTTGGAGAAGTGATGATGTGGTTAAATGAGAATCTACTCACTTTAAATCTCGATAAAACAAGATATATTGCCTTTGCACCTCGCGCTAATGCTCAGCCGCCATTTGATTTTAAAATTACTGCACATACCTGCGGGCTCCTGGATGGTTGCGGTTGCCCTCAATTGGCTCGGACTGAAAATATAAAATATCTTGGTCTAATAATAGATTGCTCGCTAAATTGGTTACCACACATAAATCTATTAACAGCACGAGTGAGGCGATTGATTCCAGTTTTTCGAAAGCTCAGAGCATCGGCCGATCTTGAGACACTCCTGTGTGCTTATAACGCACTTGTTCAGTGTCTTCTCCAGTACTGTATTGCGGTGTGGGGCGGTACTGGTAAGACCACTCTGCTATCCTTGGAGCGTGCACAGAGGGCAATATTGAAGGTTATACTGGGTAAGCCGCGAAGGTACAGCACCAGTCTCGTATACGGTGAATGTTCTGTGCTAACTGTCAGACAACTTTTTATACTATCAACTGTTCTCCGAAAGCATAAACACATTACCTATAACGTCATTACAAAGCGTAACAAAACAAAGGTTTGCTCGGTTACTTCCCATCGTACAACTCTTGCCAAAAATCAATTTTATGTAGTGAGTAACAAATTGTACAACGCAGCAAATCATGTGAATAACATTTATTCATTACCCATAAATAAATGCAGAGATACTCTTCGTAAGTGGTTGTTGGGCTTGAACTATGGTCAGACAGAAGATCTATTACACTCCGTTTCTTAACAGTGTATTTGGAAAACACAATCATCCTTCTCATACATTCACACATCACATACCAAACAAACCTACATTCACACTTCACACTAACTCACAACGATAATATTCTATTCGATTCAAGTGGTAACAGTTCTCAAACAGCTTTTTTAAAATTATTATATTGTTATAAGGTTTACTAGCGTAGTCAAAGCTAATTGTTCTCAGGTGTTTCATTGTTCCTATGTCTATTTCCTGGATGTAAGGGAGGAGGGCGCTGGCGACTGTAGCACAGTTTACACTAGTACAGTCGTCAACGAATTCTTTTATCCTAAAAACTATAACAAATGTAAAATAGGTTAAGAGAAACTGTAAACATTTTAATGAGAATAAAGTTTATCATTCATTCATTCATTCATTCAGTCTCGCACTCATCAACGAAAAACGACAGCACAAATGCTATCATTTTAAGTTGGTCTTCCGTAAAAGGTTAGTACCACTCCAGTCGAACCGGCCCATTCATACTACTTCTTTGAGCTATGGAAATCAGGGATGTTTGAACTGTAATCACATCAAATTTATAAATTCCTTAGAAATAGTCAATTTTTTTTTTTTTTTTTTTTCCCTTTTTCAATGCAATCTATCTAACGACATTCAGCATTACTTTGGTGTTTGTAGAGTATAGGGCTTGTACGGTATTGTTCAGCAACAATACCGCTTACTGGTTTCAGTCCATAGCCTTACAGCAAAAGATCTTGTAGGTTTCTGCGTTTAAGCCTATGTGGCTTTGAGATATCACTCATAAGATCCCTAGCAAGTACATTTGGATGGTGTGTGATTTTATTTTTGTATGCTATCATTCTGTCTGTTATTTCCTGCTTGATCGTTTTCATATCAAGATCATGATGCAATCTATCATTTGATATGTATCAGGGCGCATCTGCGATCATGCGCAGCACTTTGGATTGGAATCTTTGCAGGATTTTAATATTCGAATTTGCCGCGGTACCCCACAATTGCAGCCCGTAGCACCATATGGGTTTGATTATGGCTTTATAGATGAGTATTTTGTTTGCCATTGACAACTGCGACCCCTTGTTCAATAACCAGTACATTTTTCTAACCTGTTGTCCCATTGCTAACCGTTTTGTAAAAATGTGTTTTCTCCATGTGAGTCTTTTATCCAGGTATATTCCCAAATACCTTACTTCTTCATTTTGAGGAATCTGAACTCCCTTTAGTGTGACTGGGGGACAAATGTTACGTCGAGTTGTAAAGGTTACTTGGACTGATTTCGTTTCATTTACCGTGATTCGCCAATCCGTGAGCCATTTCGAGATGTTGTCTAGGCTATTTTGGAGTTTTTGAGAAGCTTCTTCCGGATTTCTATCAGAAGATAAGATTGCGGTATCGTCTGCAAAAGTACCCGTTATGGTGGTTTTTGAGGTTGGCAGATCTTCCGTGTATAGTAGGTACAGAATAGGGCCCATCACACTGCCCTGCGGTACGCCTGCGTGTACAGGATAGAGTGACGTGACCTCTTCGCCATATCGTACAAGAAAGTGTCTGTGTCCTAAATAAGATCTGATAAAGTTGTAATATTCAATCGGGACAGCTTTTTTTATCTTATACAGAAGCCCATCATGCCATACGCGGTCAAAGGCCTGGGTAATATCCAAAAATGCCGCTGTGCAGTATTGTTTGGTTTCGAAAACCTTATTTATCTCGTTCACTAGCCTATGTACCTGCTCAATAGTACCATGTTGTTGCCTGAAGCCAAACTGGTGATCAGGTATTAAACTTCTTTCCTTAATGATTGGCATTAGTCTTTTTAGGAATAAGATCTCTAAAATTTTCGATGGCAATGACAGAAGGCTGATAGGTCTATACGATTTTACATCTTCTGGAGTCTTACCCGGCTTCAGGATCATAATAATTTGTGCTACTTTCCATTGTCTGGGAACAGAAGAATTTCTCAATATGGCATTGTAGATGCAAGTCAGGAATCGTACACCCTCTTCAGGAAGTTCTTTGAGCACCTTAGCAGTTATTAAATCATATCCGGGTGCCTTATTTTGGTCTAAGTTTCTGATTGTTTGTTTAACTTCACCTATAGAAAAGCTATTTATTGGGAGATCCAGCTGGTGTATTTCATTTAGTGCTTCAGCCACTAAATGGCTTTGAGTGGATCCCTGGTCGGTATTTGGTATAAAGACACCTTTGAGGTGGTCAGCGAATGCCTGGGCCTTATCTGTATCTTTCATAGCCCAGTTATTGTCTGTTTTACGTATAGGGTGTCGTGTTTCCACAGGTCGTTTGATTTTCTTTATCGCTTTCCACAAAGAGTAATCTGTTGCAGCACTAGCATCTAGATCTTTTAGATGAGCTTGAACATTCATGTTGCGGTCATCAGCGAGCAACCTTCGCAGCTGGGATGCCAAAGAATTTAGGATAGTTTTATCCGCAGCATACCGGGTGTTTTGCCATTTCTTCCGTGCTTTTCGTTTTTTAGCAACCAACTCTCTGATATTTAAGGGGTACCTTTGAGCTTCAGGAATAGCTTTGCACGTTTTAGGTGTAGAATGCCAGGCTGATTGTTGGATGCAATTGTTAAAATGCTCAATCGCTTCCTCTATGTCATCGTTTGTCTTTAGTGGTAAATGTAGGTTCAGCGTAGCTGAGACCGATTCTCTGAAACTATTCCAGTCTGTGGCTCGACTATGCAATCGACATATGTCAGAGGTTTCAATAATTTTTCTCTTCAACACTATCTCAATTGGAGAGTGGTCGGACGAGAGTTCAAACATTGATTTGCATCCGAAATATGTGGCAGCTATTCCCTTCACAACCAGAAAATCAATCAGGTCTGGTTTCTTATCCTTATCGGTAGGCCAGTAGGTAGGCTCCCCAGACGAGATGCAGGTAAGTTTGAGCTTGTTCAACGCACTAAGCAGTTGTCGACCCTTCGGTGAAACTGTTCGGGAGCCCCAATATGTATGTTTGGCATTATAATCTCCGCCAGCCACAAATCGACTTCCCAAGGTATTGAAGAATCTCTCATAGTAGTCTTGTTTTAATCTATGTTTAGGAGGACTGTATACAGCCGATATTGTGAAGGGTCCAGCCCAGTCTTCGATTACTAGGTTTGTTGCCTGTATTTCATTTGTGCAATAACTCACTGTTTCGTGGTGTCTTAAATTATTTTTAATTAATATGGCGCTTCCTCCATGGCCTTTACCATCAGGATGCGATGTGTGGTATAATTTATAGGAGTTAATATGAAAATGACTTTTTTCAGTGAAGTGAGTTTCTGATACTAATAATATATCAATTTTATTAAGTTCCAGAAAAGCTTTCACCTCTAGGGTATGTTGTGACAGCCCATTGGCGTTCCAGACGACCATTTTTACGGAATCGAATTTGTCAGTCTTGTCGTGAGTGTCATTAATAAGTTTGTCATGGTGGTGAGTTGATGTATCATTTGCTTTAGCAACATTAGTAAATCTCCATTTTCACTATTGCTGTTGTTAGTCTGTAAGTCATTGTTCTGTTTGTCTGTTTTGTCTACTCCTTTAATTAGTGTGTCTCTATATGATCTTTGGTTTTGGGTTTGCGAGAGCCCGATTTTATGCTCATTTTGTAGTAATACATTTGGTCTGGCGTGCTTGTGTCGATTTTCAATAAAATCTGGAGTACCTGGTAGTTTAATTTTTTGCAGTTCTCTGTATACTTGACATCCCTTATAATTTGCAGGGTGATTTCCTTCACAAAGAACGCATTTCACCTGATCTGATCTAGTTTTTCGTGGACAATCTATGGATAGGTGATTTCCAGCACACTTTATGCATTTCGGGTTGCGATAGCAATACGCCTTTGTGTGTCCATATTGTTGGCATTTAGCACATTGGGGTATCTCCCGCTTAGGGTGGGGGGGTTCAAATGTAACTTTACATTTTAAGAGATACTTAATTTGGTATATTGTTTTGTTATTTTCATTTGGTTTTAATTCAACAACAAATAATGAAAGAGGCTTTTTAGTTTTTCTTTGTTTAATATTCCAAATATTCACACAATCATGGCCCAATTCCGATAATTCTAGTTTTACGTCATTTAAGTCGGTCGACGGATGGATATTTTTAAGGATCACCTTGAAGTTTCTTTCTTGTTTGGGCTTATACGTGTAGAACTCTGTCTTTTTTATTTCAAGCTGTTTAACTATTTCTCGATATGATTCAGGGGTTTTTGGTTGTATCTTGACTTGCGCATTGTTGAGTACCTTAAGTTCATAATTATCTTGCACATGATCATTCAATAGACTAATAAGTGGTTGAATGTTCTCAACTTTATCTACGAATATTGGCGGAGGTTTAATAGATTTTTCTCTTTGTTGAACGCCTGGTTCTTCGATGTCCTTGTCCGCGAGTTGTTGAAAGCTATTTCTTGTGGGTATTGATTGCGATTGAGCTAGCCAGTAAGTACTTAGTTTAGCTTGTTTTGCAGGTCCTTTTGTGCCCTCAGGGCTAGCCCGCAATCTTTTCTTCCCTGTTACTTCTTCCCAATTTGTTTTTGACCTATCTTGTGTATTTTGTAATTCATTATTTTCTTCCATCTCTTGAGAGACCGTGGTTGCTGTGGTTTCATTGAACGAGTGAGCGCGAGGTCTAATTTCGAACATTCCTTTATGGAGTGTTTGTTGAGTTAGCACTCTTGTAGTCGTGTTGTTTGAAGTGTTGGATTGCTTTGTTAAAATTGTATCATTCATATTCTTCCCACGAGTAGGGTCGATATAATTGGTCGCTACTGAGGTGACGCCCATTCTCAGTAGAAGGCTGTATACTACGACGGATCGCCTGGTACGTCGAGTTTTAGCGCTAACGGCTGGCTTTCCTGTCAGTCATACATCCTCTTGGCACGCTCATGACCGTAGGATTAAAGGGATTTTGTATAGAGGTTCATTCTTCCTCGCGGTCCAAATGGCGAAGTTTAGACCCCCGTCCCTAAGAGGTTTACGGTACTGAGGCGACCTTTTCAGGTCACACACTGGTTTTTCTGTTAGGGTTGTCTCCCTTAGCTAGTTAATCGGTTTTAAGGCGCCGATTGCTCGCCTTCGTCTTACTGACTTAGCTATCAAGGCCACGAGGTAGGTGTTATGTGCAAAAGCTCGTATTAGGCCAGGACATTGCCCGGGGAAAGGACGACCCACCATGTGGGTCCACTGCTTCGATGCGTCGGCATGTTAGCGGTGGCGAGGACGTGTAAGCTAGACTTGCAGGTGCGCGTCTAATAGCCTTGCTTTGCACACCAAGGCGTACGCTACTGGCTCTATCTCAGCATTTTATAGACACAAACTCCTAGCATAAGTAAGCATCGCCAAGGCCTGAACACCTACCCTCCCTCCCTACTCATCACTATCATACACTAATCACATCAAATTTATAAATTCCTTAGAAATAGTCAATTGAAGACTTTCTGAATTAACTAAATGATTATTTGAACAGAAACCCCGTTGAAAGCTATAGACACTTGAATACACGATTGACAGATACCATGGAATACGCGATTAAAACTTCAAGTCCGATACTAGACTATCCTTTACCTCAGATACCTGGCCCTATCCGTATATTAACCTTGTTGACTTTCTTCTCTGTTCAATTTGACAAAAAATATTTCCGAGGACAACTTTTGACATTAAGAAAGCTGTTGGTCATTTAAAAACCAGTCAAAAATATTTGTATTATAACGCGCTACGCTGACATGCAAAAGAAAAGGAAAATTTCATTCAGAGTTCTCTATAAGATACTACAAGCTTCGTGTACAACGAATCAATTGTTGAAAGATGGTCTAAAACGTTCTACTTCGATAACAATTTAGTGATAATTGATATGATTATCATTACAGCATTAAAAAAAAAAACAAAATAAAAAAAAACCCTTTTCCCTTTTTAAGGCAAATACGTAAATAGTCTTAGGGAAAATTTTATTTGGACTGACCTCATTAAACCTAACGGCAGTTTACAAACTTTAAAACTTTGCCTGTGTATTTCATTTTGAGTTTTTTCTTTGAATATTCTTGGAAAAGCTTTGCAGTTTATTTTAAGTGAAAATCATTATTAATTGACTAATAAACTTCATGCCAGTTAAATTATCTGCTTAAATCCATTCTTGAAAATCATGATAACCTACCGCTTATTAATTCATTACTTTCAATAAAATTCTTAACACATTTTTATTTTAGTAATTAACACACCAAATTTCAACTGCGTGTTGTATCAAAGTGCTCAGCCACGCTTGCAAATTTCAAAAATATGACCCCGACAGCAAACAAATTAGCCCCAATTTAGATCGAGTGAAAAGCACTCGACCAAAAGGACTTCAAAATTTAGATAAGGATAAATAAAACATTAATTTGAAAGGAATTTTATCTTTTTGAGAGTATTTTAGAAGAAGTGTCTCTGAAGATCTTCAGTTTCAGAATAATATATAAAGAGTTTTGTGTAACACTATTCACATTTACAAATAGATCCATAATAATTTTATTCATTTCATTATTATCTGCTTCCTTTATTATTAATATTGTTTGGGGGGGAAATTGTTATTGGCTGGTTTTTTTATACTGACCCTGATTAGGAATGTTATTCTTTTCAGATGAGTCAGATTAAAAATGTAATATATAAAAATACAGATACCAATTTAGAAACTGAGATCACTGCAGCTTCAAGCCCTTCTATAGTTGAATGTGATGCTAAGTTATTATTATATACGTCTAGTTGATGTCCCATCAACTAGACGTATATAATTATGTTTGTTAGATACTTATTTATATATTTATTACGTCTTGTTTTTTTTTTAATTTTAAGATGGAAGTTTGACCAGTACGTGCCTGTAGGTCATTAAATATGTTCACTTATTATTACGTAAACTTCTCCGGACAGGTAATTTGGTCATGCCTTAGGACTAGCGGTCCAATCAGATCCAGATCAGGTCGAGGAGACCATACACATATAATATTAAAGGGCACGATAATTATAACTAAGCGATGCAGAATTAAGAGTTTCATCTATTCTATTTTCGTAAGATGACACTTAAGCATGTATGTTTTTCTACAACGTATGAGGCAGTCGTTATAGTGTCTTTATCAAACTGAAAAGTAAGCAAAAATAAGAACTTAAAATATCTATGGTCATAAGTTTTTTTTTCTTCTTTTACCTGCTATAAATAATATAACAATGTAAAGAAAATTCGCTTCAAAAACTCCCAACAATATTCATTGAAGCGTTTAAGTAATCTGGGATCTGCAGATTTGTGAATGTTATTATTTAAAAAATTCGTTCATATAGAATGAGCATGTTTAAGGGACACGATAAAGGAACAATAGAAAACAAATGAGCTGTAAGTTATTCACTGCTCGCTGCGTAATGGACCGGGATGGGGTCCGATCAATGGAAAGGGATATACGCTTTAATCTATATTTATATTTGGCAAGGAAAATAACTAAATATGAATTATAAGAGCTGAATTGTTATGTAAAGAAAATGACTTGACGCAATGAAGTGTGAAGGCGAAGGGATGCAGTAACGTTGATATATATTATAATAAATTCTCCATTAAAAAAGCAAAATTTCAAAAGGAAAATTTTGATATCTAGTGAAAGGGACTGGAAGAAAAGAATAATAATGTAAAATACGGCTTTTCTCTTTTTTTTATTGAATAGAGGGCAAACGAGCAGACCCATCATCTGATGGTAAGCGATTACCGCCACCCATGGACACCTGCAACACCAAAAGCGTCACAACTGCGTTTCCGACATTTGGGGGATGGGAAGAGGGAATGGGGGGAGGGGTTGGGGTATGGGCCTCCAGTATCCTCACTCTCTCGGTGAAACACAGCGCAAGCGCTTTTCTGTGAGGCCGTGGTATCACTCCGATCGAGCCGGCCCATTCATGCCGAAGAGTGGCTCTCCCACGGAAATCTCTTTAGTTGATTACTTGAAATGATAACTTAACATTTTTCGCTTTCAGTTATAAGTTTAACTAATGGATGGACAAGGTCCGCATCAACTATTGATTATTTAGATCTCCGGCGAAAAGGCGGAATGTTCAATCCCTTCCTTTTTCATTTGATTTTAAAAAGGTGGAGGCATACTATATTTCACTGTATGTATTTTTTAACCTAGCCGAACTAGGCTTGAGATTATTGCATGCTTTGTAAAACGGCACAATAGTATTGAGGAACTAATTGTTTTCAGACAATTCATCTTTGACAAAGGCTTCAACAGGAAATTAGTGAAAGAAGCATCAGAACCACTTCATATCTGAGTCAAAACCAGACAGCAAGTACACCGAGTACTTTAGCAATTATTCTGCAACTTAAATTGAAGTTGGAAATAACTTTGCTATGAACTAAATAATGAAGGCAGAAGATGGGATTCGCTTATTATTATTTCAACTGGTGCTAGAAGTACGGGTGTAATAAATAAGGGTACAAGTGAAAAATTTGGATCACCCTCCAGGGAATACGTAGATGAGTAATTAAAAAAGTTGACAAAATTTAGGAGGCTCATCTCTTTGTTAGACCTTTAATATGACGAACATTTCATCTATGTTGGATTGCTTAAATAACCGATGAGCCATATAAAGCCGTCAGATATATTATATTTGTAATTACATTCAAAGTTCATTTATGTGTAACACTTATCCTCACGAAGCCACCCTATGTATATTGCAACTATGTGAAATACCATCCATACTTACAAAGTTTAAATTACAAAACATTTATTTTACATAGGTATTTATTACAATTTTTTTACTAGTTATGTTAATATTAGAAAAAATATATATTACACTTGCTAAACATACTTCATCCTACTACTATTATAAAGGCGAAAGTTTGTAAGTATGGATGTATGTATGTATGGATGTTTGTTACTCTTTCACGTAAAAACTACTGAATGGATTTGAATGAAACTTTACCACAATATAGCTTATACATCAGAATAACACATAGGCTACTATTTATAAAGATATAGCTTCGCCTCGCGGCGTTGCCCGCAGTTATCATCGTACCGCGGGTAGCACCGCGGGGTTCAGCTAGTTAAACATATTTCAGCTAATCTTACTTTATGTTATATATATACGTATATAACTTTATCGACTTTCATATTATTTAGTTGAGAATTTAAGTTATTAAAATACTTTTACAATATAATCTTTGAACCTCTAATATTCTTCTTCTTCTTCTTCTTCCTAGCCTTGTCCTAAGTTTATTTGGGGTCGGCTACTAGTTTCACCTGTTTTACTTGAATATCAGTTTTTCCTCGAAGCGACGGGCATCAGACCTCCGCAACCCTGAGGATGAACTGAATTCGAAGGTTGAAACTAGCGTTAGTATATTTGAGGGCACTGAACTTCTCAATAACGATTACCATGGATGTTCGTGGCAACCGGGACCGACGACGTAACGTGCTCTCCGTAGCACGGGCGGGTAACACTGCCCTTTTCCATACCTACTAGGGCCAGTTAATAAGAATTTCATATATGATATTTCTACTGGCCCGACTCGGGAATAGAACCCGAGACTTCTTGACTGGCAACTAGTTGCATACGCTAGCCACTAGATCAACCAAGCAGTCTAATATTAAAGACAAAAAATGCCGTTTGTGTGATATTTATGGCTACAAAATTTCGTTAGTTATTAATTTAAAAAAAAATCTTTAAAATTTAACTTAACAGTCAATTAGACACAGTGTAAGAAGGTTGCGTTGTCTTTTAAGATACTTTTTTTTTTATTTACGAAACTGTGAACTATAGAACTAAATACAACTATGTATTTTCAACATAGAACAGGCGAATCTTCGAATACATTTTGTATTTTCAGTTGAGATAAACAATTTAGCGAACTCCTCTCGCGTTCAATAGCCCGTACTGGTGTAGTACCAAATACTGAATATTCGTGAAACTCAGTCCATGCCCCTTCCGGTACTTATTTTCTTGAAATATTCAGATATTTACGAAAGTGCAACAATGCATGAGAAGGAATACATCTACATAAAAGTTATTTCGCTAATGCTTTATGAATACTGAATGTAACGAGGAAATGCACCTTCATTTTAACAGGCTTGTAGTGTTAGTTTCTTTGAGTTGTTGAATCTAAATGGATGTCAGAAGTGTGTTTATTTGATGTCCATATTAAAATATTTTTTTAGCTCTGGCGCAAAAAAGTGGTGTTATAAGTTTGAAGACGATGTCTGTCTGGGTGTATCGGTCTGTGGCATCGTAGCTCTCAAACAGATGGACCGATTTCGAAGCGGTTTCCTTGCGGTGGTTTTTAGCTTTGTTTGGTTTATATCGGTCCAGCAGTGTAAGAGTATCAGCTCTATTTCAAAATGATCTAAGGTATTTTTGGCATAATATTACGCCATTAAGTTGCTTCACGCGTGTCATAGTCCACGGGCCCACGAACAAGGGATTTCAGTGATTGACAACAGGCTGAAAGTTTATACACAGCTTCGTTTTGACGAGACACCCAACTTTTATTATTGGGCCAAATTCTGAAAGTGGAAGGAAAAAGCGGGATAGGGAGCGAAACACGTCGATTTGATGAGTGTCCCAAATTAAATAACAACAGTTTCTAAACATCAATACTTTGAGAAAATACGATGGAAAACTGAGAAAAACTTGTGGCATACAAATTGAATGGCACCGTCCGGGTGACCCCCAGCTCTAACATGTCGAAATGGTGACTTGAAAAAATTTATTAACAACAAGCTGATTTTTGTTTTGGGGCTTGCAAAATATATATATTTTATAAAAAATGCATCGGCATACAAATTTGTTGGTAATTTTTTTGAGACCTACACTCGAAAGTTGTCAAGATTATGTTAATCTTTTTTTCATTAATAACAACTTCTTTTTTATTTTTTTCTGTTAAGAATCAAATGTATAACACCATGAAACTATTGGCATAAAAAAAAAATGGAAGCGATTAATTACAAGTGAAATTTTCGAAATTTCAAACAAATTAAATCTTGAAAACATATCATGTCGCAGTCCTGTACATAAGTTTCGCCAGCTTTTGTTTGAAATTGCTAAAATGGAAAATTCGTATACAATATTACAGCTTATTTAATGAAAATGAAAAATTTTTTTTTTAATTACTTAATTATATAAACAATTACAGCAATAAAAACAAGGGAATTGCATGAAAATTTGTTGAAATTTCTTGTAACGAGTGATTGAGCTATTGAACTACTTATTTATTTTATTATTCAGTTAACAACAATTTTTAAGTGATAGTCAAGTAAGGAAAAAATCATTGTATTGTAAAACAAATCGTAAAATCAGTTAACGTCTATAAAAAAAATTAGTTCTAAGTTCGAAAAATGCATATTTATAAGTCGTGTAGGTACTTTAAAATTAATATAAATTAAAGTTTTTTAATTTCTCTATAATTTGAATCTATAATTTATAATCGAATTAAAAGTAATATCTTTAAGTTATTATATTAACAAATTAAAAATATTTACCTAAAATACAAATAATACATGTTTGTAGCGATAATTTTTTCCGCATAATCTTTTTGCAGTACCTTATAAAAAAACATTTATTACATTTCAATTTAGTTCAATATCAATATCAAAAATAATAATATGCTGAACTGTGTGATTTTGCCTCAGGTATAAAATCGTAAGACCCACTATCCCCGCCCAACTTCCTTTAAGCATCAGCTCTAACGACTATTTTACCTTTTTAGTTTAGTCGAGCTCTCTTTTCGAAGCTGTTAAGTGATCGTCATCATGGAGTGTTTCTTGTGCAATTCTTCACGTAAGGACGAACGTTTTCATCCGAAAATAAAACTTATAAAAAAAATAAAAATTTACAGAATCTGAACAGTATGATACCGATAGTTCTGAAGATGACGATAACATCACACATAGTGAAGACTCATCGAGTGACGAATCTGATGAGGATTGATTGATTTTTTAATATTTATCATAAATTATTTATAAGTTTAATTCTTTTCATGCACTGTTTGCACATTGCATTATTATTAAAGTTCTGTAGTAGATTAATACACTGAAAATACAAGCTTTCATTTTTTTAACATTAGTTTAATATATACAATGAAACCAGTGGTTACAAGACATAAGTACGGAGCACATATTAAATGATTAGATTTTTTGTTTTTGTAGGTTAACCTCAAAAATTCCATTTTTTTTGTAGGTCACTATTAAGCAAATAATCATAATTTTTTTGTGGCATACAGTTGTCAATCAGAAAAAGATTAACATAATCTTGACAACTTTCGAGTGTAGGTCTCAAAAAAATTACCAACAAATTTGTATGCCGATGCATTTTTTATAAAATATATATCGGTCTATCTTTCTATTTATATATATTTGTATTGTTTTGTCATGCAGGGATGCAGGGGGCAATGAATATAACACTATATTTTATTTATATTATCGTTACCTTACTTGCTAAATTAAGTCTAACACATTTTACATCCAAATTACAAATATCAAGTTATTTCTACTTATTTGATTCTACTATACTACTATATTGTACAAATTGCTATCTTATTTTCTACTATATAATCTTATGATTTACTATAATAATATTACATTATTATTACTATATCATAAATCTAATTATCTTTATTTTTCTTATTAACTAGTCTAACAATATTCGAACAATACTCTATAAATTCTTTTCTTTTTTTACTTTTCATTATATTGCTTAAATTTAATAATGTAATTTTTGCATCAATTTTTTGCTCAGTGTCATATCTCTGCTTACAATAGATTGGACATTCGGTTATGAGATGGGGGACCGTTTCAGCGACGTCTGGGTCACAGCTGCAGGATGGGCTCTCCTTACACTTGAACCTCGTCAAGTATTCGGAGAACCCACCATGCCCCGTGAACAACTGTGTCGTTACTCCAGTTATTTCCATTTTGCGTACGACACCATATGCAGCGAGCGCACAGGGGAAAAAGAGCTTGGTGACGGAGGCGGTCTCGCCCTCTCTATACCTTCTGTTCCACTCGCAAAGCGAAGCCTGTCGAAGACCCCGCTTCACGAATGACACAGGGCACAGACCGTAATCCGGTGCTTTCTTCAAGCGCAGAGCCGCTTCCTTGGCAAGCTGGTCTGCTCGCTCGTTGCCACCCAACCCTGCATGGGCCTTGACCCAGAATAATGATATTTCCTTACCCTGGGTCATGCCTTGCCGAATGGCTTCTCTGGCCTCCACTGCAAGGGGATGGAGGGCATGGCGATTGGTGACCGTTAGGAGTGCGGCTCTGCTATCGCTGAAGATGCCGAACGTGATTGCGCCCTGCCTGAGAACCTCACTGGCCGCTTTGCACAGGGCCAGAAGCTCAGCCTGGTAGACGGTGCAGTGGGGCGACAGAGCAAGCTTGCGGGCCCTGGTTTCGACTTCGTTATTCCAAATGGATAACGCTGCGCCGACCCGGCCCTCAATCCTGCTCCCGTCCGTGAAAATGCGCACCTCGATGTTGTCGGTGCGCTGTAGTTGTTCCTCGTCTACCAGATCTTTGAACTCGAGGGCCCCATGTTCTGCGGGGTGAGGCGCTCGTATAGCCGGAGTCATTCTTTCAATCTCTACGTCCCCCAACCATGGCTGCCACACCCCTCTCTTGGCCTCGTACAACGAGGCCACCTCACGGATCCTGAGGTCCAGAGGGAGCATACCAGCCAGGATCAGAGCCGAGTGCAAGGAGACCGTCCGATAACTCTTGCACAGCTTTTGGGCAAATCCGCGCTGCACCACGTTCAGTTGTTTTCGGACGCCAAGCCCATTTGCCGCGGCGCACCAACTGCTGGCGCCGTATAAGATGGTGGGTTCTGCGGCTGCAACGTAGATGGTCCGGATCACCTCGGGGTGTAACCCCCAGCTGATCCGGGCCATCCTCGCCAGCTTGTTATAGATTGCAATGGCCTTTTTACAAACATTTGTCACGTGTGTGTTGAAAGTGAGTCTGTGGTCGATGGTGAGCCCCAGGATTTTAATTTCGTTAGACAATCCAATGTCTATCCCGCCCATGCTGAGGCGCGGGAGATCGTATTTCAGCCTCCGCGTGATTACCATCGCACAAGTTTTGTGCGGTGCGAATTTCAGCTTCATACGCTTCCCCCACTCCCGCACATGCTCGAGAGAGGCATTGGCTTGTCTTTCGATCTCTAGTGCCGTATCACCATCGAACACCAACACCACATCGTCCGCGAACGCCTGTACGTACCCCTCTCCATTCTCAAGTTGGTGTAAAAGGGGATCCAGCAGGAGGTTCCAGAGCAGGGGCCCTCCTATCGACCCTTGGACGCATCCTTTCTCCGTCGTTCTGCAGCACTCCTCGCCCGCGTATCTCACCGTCACCTTTCTATCGCTGAGGTAACTACCGATCACTCGCCTTAAATTGACCGGACACTTTTCCTCAGCCAGTCGTACCTTAATTGCCGGCCACCAGGCGCTATCGAAGGCGCCCTCTATGTCCAAGGAGACCATAGTGATCACTCTCCTTTCACGGAGCTTGGCCCTTATGTGCCCCATCAGGTCATAGAGGGCGTCCTCGGTGCTCCTCTGCGGCATAAAGCCGTACTGGCGAGTACTCATCCTCGGTAATAAGTAGAATTTGAGGCGAGCAACCAGCATCCTCTCATATATTTTCCCCAGCACAGGCAATAGACCAATCGGCCTGTACGATTTGGGGACCTCGTAACTTTCTTTCCCTGGCTTCCTCAGCACCACCACTACGGCCTCCTTCCATATCTTAGGAAAGTAGCCGTGGCGGAGGCACTGGTTAAGCAATCCCAGGAACAACGTGGGATCGGTTTCCATTTTGACATGTTAGAGCTGGGGGTCACCCGGAAGGTGCCATTCAATTTGTATGCCACAAGTTTTTCTCAGTTTTCCATCGTATTTTCTCAAAGTATTGATGTTTAGAAACTGTTGTTATTTAATTTGGGACACTCATCAAATCGACGTGTTTCGCTCCCTATCCCGCTTTTTCCTTCCACTTTCAGAATTTGGCCCAATAATAAAAGTTGGGTGTCTCGTCAAAACGAAGCTGTGTATAAACTTTCAGCCTGTTGTCAATCACTGAAATCCCTTGTTCGTGGGCCCGTGGACTATCAGTATAATCTTTAAATGATAATGAATTCATTAATTGATAATATGTATAAATTTAAACATTTTTAATAATTATATAAAATGAAATTATTTTAAAAATTGAAAATGCAATTTAATCGATATTATCTGTTTCCGCTTCTTTCTTCTTCCATATGAGCTTTAAAATTTTGATTCATCTATTTGACAATTTATTTATGAAGTAAAGTAATCATTCTCATTTTGAACCCCAGTCTACTATACACTACAAAAGTTTGCTATGAAATCATCAACAAATTCAAACCGAAGATCTCTATTCCACAGAATAAACGAAATTCAATATATGTTTATAAAAATAAAACGCAATAAAATTCTGTATCAGCGGGCACCACGCGACTCAAGGGGTTCAATATTTACGAGATAGCCTCTAAAAAGGGTTCTCAATACCAATAAACGGTCTACGCCTACATTTTTATAGATTTCCGTATTAAACATTTCTTATTTCACACGCAATAGAGTCAACGGTAAAAGCTACTTTGATGTAAGTGCCTGTAAATTGTGAGAACTTTTTACAATGCATAAATAAAATAATACATCATGAAACATACCTTGAGACTTATGATCTGACTTACAGATTGATCCTATAACATGAATTTATGAATAAATATTTTTAAATAAGTAATTTTTATATTCTAAAATATTAGCTACACCTTTTATGTATATGCAATAATTTAACATTTTTGATGAGATATTTTTGGTACTACAAGAAGAATATATAGCTATATTCTACCTAGTGTAGGGAACTCTAGATTTTGATTTGGCATTTTTGATTTGGCTACCCCAGATAGACTGCAGTAATGAAAAAGATAATGTTTACACAATATGCCGATTCTTAACAAAATTGTGAAAAGAATTAAAAACCTTTGAAAAGCCATTAAAAATTAATGAATAAAAATACTATATATTACGTATGTATAATGGCTGATATTATACATATTATATGGACTATTATATATATATTTTAAATTACAAAAATGTCTAGTAGTATTTCAAATTTCCCGCTGTAGGCATTAGAAAACGGTATAAAATAAAACATGTAAGGATAGGGTATGTACTTTTTTAAAAATAATACCATATAGCTGTGATCTCGAAATAAGACATTTATATTCAGAAGTAGGAGAAGCTACACGTTCTTGGCACCCAATTTTAGATGAATCATGTTTCACAACAGCGCGGATGCATTGCATACGAACCCATATTTTATATGAACATTACAGGGAAACGCGATATTTGAATATCTATGATTTATTGTTGCACAACATTACAGAAATTTTCGTGAGCATTTCACATATTGCGACATTGTGTTGCAAAAATTGCGAAATTATTATGCAATCATGTCCTTTTGTTCGAGAATCGTGCACTTTCTGCAATAAAATGCCTCTACACACGATGTTTGTATGGCTACATGATTTTGTAACTCAAAATAATGATAATGAAGCTGTGTTTATCGTGTAGAACGGTTAAACACAAGCGCGTTTTTATATAAAAGCCGTACAACTGTTTGTAATCTAATAACAAATATCAAGTTTAACTCACTTTATTTTCAACGTTATCGTTATTGAAATAAGGCTCACATTTCTTCTACAATCCAATATATTGTTATCATCGTCAATATCCAACCGTGACTCACATTAAACACAGCGTATATAAAGCCTTTCAACGAGCGTTTTATCTCATATATAAGTTGACAGCTCAGTGTTAATAGTGCATTGACTTTTCCTTACAATGCGAGTACGGTGCCAACGTAAACAAATGGCTGATTTTGACTTAAATCACAGTAGAGAAAGAAAATTGGAGCTGGTGAAAATGTTACTGGAGTCCATAAAGGCGGATAAATGTAAACAAAAAATTCAAAAACGTGGTCACCATCATCATGGAATGTCAGGATTCGGGCGTTTTTGGAAACATGGACATGGAGGGCCTGGACATCACGGACACCATCATTTTAAACATAAACATCACGTACACCATCACGATTTTTTCCGACGCAGCGAGCACCACCATGGCTGTCACGCCCGTAACCATTCCAACCGCAATGATAAACAACACCGCCATGAAGAAATAAACGCCATGTGGCTAATTGATCTTACTGAAGATGACCACGATAATAGGAGCAATAGTGTGACAGAGCCACTTAATCAAAATGCTTCTACATCTAATGAACAAAATGACGAATCTGTTACAAATGCTAACTGTAAATGTACTCGTTTTCCTCGCCGTCACTGTGGTCGACGTGGACGATGGACGATCAATAATGAGTCAAATGCAAAGGATAATGCCACTCAAACCGATGAACCCATTGACGGAGAAAACGAAGTTGAACGTGGAAATATAATAACTACAATGGTAGAAAATATTTCCATTGAAAACTCCGAGTGAAGTAATTACGGGCTATGAAACAATTGGCTGAACGTTAGAATTTATTGACATCAAGGTTTATGTCTTAAATATTCTTTAGATATTGAGATGTAGGTATATTTTTTCTTTTAACTTTTTTATGATTTATATTGTCTTTACTTTAAAACGTTCTTAAGTAATTGCTTTCTGTTTTATTATATTTTATTGGCGCCGTAGGCACTTCTTTTAAACTGTCTAGAAACGTTTTATTATAATTATTTTTTGAAGTTATTGAATACTAGCTGAACCCCGCAGTGCTACCCGCGGTACGATGATAACTGCGGGCAACGCCGCGAGGCGAAGCTATATCTTTATAAATAGTAGCCTATGTGTTATTCTGATGTATAAGCTATATTGTGGTAAAGTTTCATTCAAATCCATTCAGTAGTTTTTACGTGAAAGAGTAACAAACATCCATACATACATACATCCATACTTACAAACTTTCGCCTTTATAATAGTAGTAGGATTGGATTTTCATTTTACTTATGTTTTCTTGCTCTTCATAAACTCAAGGCGCATATATTTCAGTGTTTTAGTGATAAAATTTAAATTTACTATCTATTTTGGATTTTTAATAATAATCAATACTAGATTAGATATAAATATCATTTATGTAGTCGTATAACTGAAGTTATGTATGTGTATGTTTACACAACAAATTAGGCTTCGTGTGCATATTTTTTTTTTATGTACTTTGCAGTGTATAATTATTTTTCTTTTATTTTAGCTCCCAAGGTAGCATTGATAACATAAGTACGTACTAGAGATATACCATAGTCGCTGATTAATTGATGCATATGAAAGGCACGTGAATTGTTTGAAAATAAATGGTCATAACAATGCAAGTTCTATTTAAGGTACTGAAGGAATCTGAAATATTCTGCGACACTGAGGACGAAAGTGTAATTTTATAGATAATGCGACGTATACATAACCTTTATAAACACTTATTTAAAAAATAAAATGTTATTCTGATCTAATATATTTTTTTTATTTCCTTTCATATTGCTAACATCTGTTTACACATATTTATGTAGAGATTTATGCAAATTCATGTATGACTACTACGTTTGGCAATTAAATAATGTCCCCATTTACAGAAAAGGGGCAATCATTGAAAAAACTGGTTACATATTAAAAGGAAAACGAATAAAAAAGAATAAATGAAGAACCGATATTGTTGACACGATAACTTAGGCAATTAAGAAATAGATCGAGAAAATCAGATATACCATTAACATAAACTATTTAAATATATTTGTAGCAACAATATATCTCAATAATACAGTATAGATACCTAACAGGAATATATCCTACTAATATTATAAACGTTAAAGTTTGTGAGTATGTAAGTGAGTATGTTTGTTGCTCTTTTACGCAAAAACTACTGAATGAATTTTGATGAAACTTTACAATAATATAGCTTATACATCATAATAGCGCATAGGCTACAATTTATAAAGATACTAGCTTCCTACGGTTACTGTCGTACCGCGAGGTTCAGCTAGTACTTTATAAAATCTCGTACGATGCAATATAAAATAATAAATGTTATTAAAAATATATAAAGGATAATTTGGACTAATACTACGATTATTAATATTATAACTTACGTATTTTTCTATCTCTTGCTGTTTTAGGGTATTGCGTTTCAATTAATAAGCATCTTCAATTTTCTTTATTAGGGGGAATATAAAAATAGATGAGACAATTACATTGATACCATAAAAATAAGGTACTGGAATCAGCAACTATTATAGATCTTGGACGAAGATTGGGACCGAATATTAAACCTCCTTTCTAAGGAAAGGCCTATGTCCAGCAGTGGTCTATTATAATTATACTTTATATGTCATTGTTATAACATGGACTGCCTTGGTGGCACAGTGGTGGTGAATGCGACTGCTGTGCTTGAGGTCTCGGGTTCAAATCCTGGGTCGGGCCAAGTGTTTGTGTGATGTGATGTTTTCTATGTATAATATGTATGTATTTATATAAAAAAAACAGTATATATGTATTTATATCAGTTGTCTAGTACTCATAACACAAGCTCTGTTTAGCTTGGGACTAGATGGCGTTGATTGTTAGATGTCCGGATTATTTATTTATTATTTGTTTATTGATACAACTTTTAACATCTTAACTGGTTAAATTCGAGGGTAATATAAAAGTAATCATTATATTCGTCAATGCTTAGACGTCGCAGAAGTCGGTAATACTTTTTAAATATCAAGTCACATAGTAGGTACATTGGCAATTCAAAGTAACATAGTATTTTGAGTGTGCGTGTCTAGGTCGATACACACAGGTACACTTTTGGCAGTAAACAAACGCCTATTCACTGATTAGAGAAAGATAAGATAGTAAATAGATATGAAACACAATACTATATTGATACAAGAGATATACGCATGAGTAGTATAGAATAAAAACAAAATAAATACGTACGTACGTAATAAGCACTTGCTTGATATTTATGCGAAAATTCCCAACTTATATTTGTAAATCAAGCGTATTATACTGTCAGGTTTATAATTTGACTAATCTTAAATGCACCGTTCAATCCCCAAGTACCTAAGCATGTAAAAATTGTTTTTAAAGATAGCTTGTTTAATATATTTTACACACTGCAGTCTCATCAGCAACTAGTCAAGCCTCCGCAACGATAACTTAACTACCAAAAAAGACTAACAAACTGAACACTGAACTTAAATTACCAATTAATTCATAAATTGAACTCTACAAAATCTAAATTTTGCAACTATATTAATAAAATTTTGAAAAATATACAATTATTTATTCCTATATGTGATATTCAACGTTGGTTTCATTATAAGTGTAGAATAGCAATATCAAAGGATATCTCGTCTCATTGATAAATAGCTCTTCTCAAGCTATTGCCCAGAAGAAACACTTATTATATGTTATGCTATTATCTGAGCTAAGCTATTTATCTAATACTAAACCTATGAAGCAGTTTCTAGCTTGACATTGTCATAAGTAAAATACCCCCTTTCTTCCCTCGTGCGGAAATCTCCTCGGATACCATCTCCTGGTGGCATGTCGGACTCGAACTGACTAAAACAGCACGCCATATCGGGTACTTGATGCTGGGGAACCAGGTGCACCCTAGAAAGGAAAACCCTTGAACCCCGACGAACCTCGGGCCACCTACGGTTTGTAGATGGCCCGAGGTTCCCATTATTGTCCTCCGGGGCGCGCACGCTCCGGAGCGTCCGTGCCTCCACCCGAGCCTGCTTCTGCCAGGGTGACGGATGGCCTCATCTGTCACTCCCAGGCTTGCGCTTATGGAGGACGAAGATCGTTCTGAGATCTCCGGCGCCTGAGTCGCCTGCGGAAGTACAATTCCCCTGTGTTTTATGTCAGTGATAAAAAATAGGCTTAATGTACCTACTCTCTAAACTATTAGTAGTTCAGAACTAAAGTTGAATGTACTAATTAAGCATTGATCTAACTCGAAATGAATTTTAGTAATAAATAAAATATTTGTTGTACTCATATGTAAAATGGCTGTATGTTTTGTTGCAGGCGGAGTTAGTGGCGGTTGAAGGGAAAGAGATTGAAACTCACTATGTGCTGGCTAAAGAAAGAATCCGTCGCTGGAACTCGACATCTAAGTGCTATCTTCTTGTTGAAAACTTGCCTACACCGCTACAGGTACGTTGAACAATCCATGCAAAACTTTTAACCTTCCGTTGTTTTAAGTTTTGTTAAGTTTATAGCAATAATAAGGAGAGTTAGGCTTATTTTATTCCTATCATGAAAGATAACGCGTATTAAATTGTAAACAGTAGAAGTGCAAATGTAAAATTTTAGACAGGGTATTAAGATTAAGAATGAAGCATTTTATCAACGTTTCCAAAACTATACATTTATTTTTTGTAGGAAAATTATCTTTTGAAAAATTACTATACCTATAATTTATATGAAACTAGCTTTTGCCGACCGTGTATGTGGACTGTGTGGTAAAGAGCACTCTATGTCCTTCCTCAAAGATCAAAGTATAGCCATACCTTTCATTGGAATTAGTGCAACGGTTTAGCCTTGACAGCTGAACAGACAGACAGATAGATTTACTTTTGAATTTAAACTATTGGTATGGATAAACAGGACATTCAGATTTTTAAATAGTTCGAAAGTTCGTGGACACAAATTTAACTAAAACAGTTCATTAATAATAATGTAGATGGCATTTTATTTTAGTCTATGGGGAATAGGTTGATTGAAATAATCAGTAGATATTATTTATGGTTGGTACTTAGACAAGTCTACCTACATTACTGTTACATGAGTTCTACCACATGAAAATTTGACTGATCATTTTTTATAACTAATAATAAAAATTCTTGAATATTTCGTTTTTTTTTTTTTTATTGAATAGTGGGCAAACGAGCAAACGTATCACCTGATGGTAAGCGACTACCGCCGCCCATGGACACTCGCAACACCAAAGGCGTCAAATTGCGTTGCTGACCTTTGGGGGATGGGAAAGGGGATGGGGGGAGGGGTTGGGGTATGGGCCTCCGGTATCCTCACTCACTCGGTGAAACACAGCGCTAACGCTATTTCACACCGGTTTTCTGTGAGGCCGTGGTATCACTCCGGTCGAGCCGACCCATTCATGCCGAAGCATAGCTCTCCCACGGTAAAAAACAATATTCTAAATGCACGCTAAAACATACGAGTACAATACAATTTTTGTTTTTTTTTTTACCAGACTGGTGGCATAGCCAGTGCAAGCGTGTGGTCGTCCTGCGGTTGTCGGCAGCGCTTGCTGGCGGCGGTGACGAGTGGCGGTCGCGCTGTTCACTGGGCCGCTGTACCGGCTCCACCATCGAATAACTCCGATTTATGCCGGTTTAATTACACGTAAGTGATTTTCATATCATCGTAAACAAATTATAAGTATAAATAATCTTGGTTTCTGTTCTATTTCTTTATTGTTATCGGGAAAACGCGAATAGTGGACTTCAAATAAAAATCATGTTTCATTAAAATTGTTTCGAAGTATCTTAAATACTATAATATACTATACTACAATACTTAGTAATTTTCATAGTACCGTATAACAATCAAATATGACGTCAAACAGAAAACAATTAAATGCAGTAATAACATTTCGGCAATATCTAGTACTGTCCTACAGTAAGAAAAGTACAATAGACATAGTTTTGTACACTGACTGGTTTATCATATATTCGTAAAGTTAATAATGTTGAGACAGATGGACATATTGAAGAAGATGAGGTTGACTAGAAATAAAGGAAACCGATACAGAAGAATTCAAGAAGAAAACACGACAGTTATATTTTTTACTAGCTGACCTCATTTGCGTCTTCTATTGCCCGTAGCGTGAAAATTTTCCTCCATTTTCAAAACATTTATCATTGGTGCTTCGCTCCTATTATTATTAGCGTGATGATATATAGCCTATAGCATTCCTTGATAAATGGACTATATAGCACTTCATGAAATTTTCAAGTCGGAACAGCGGTTCCTGAGATTAGAGCGTTCTAACAAACAAACAAACTATTCAGCTTTATAATATTAGTATAGATAGATATATATGAGTGTGCCAAAATTATGTGTTAAAACAGTGGCTCTACTCTGTCTGGTGGAAAGTATGAGCGGAATTCACGATTTGTGGTCACCATAGTCATTGGTAATGCAGACAACAATTTTAACAGGTACTTCGTGCACAAGAACAAGACATTTTATAATTTTCAACTCAGTATTAAGCTAAAGTCGTCCTATCGATCACCATATTATACCAATTAATTAATTCATTTTATGTTTATTCCAATCTTTGTACTTAGAGTTCAATATAATAACTACTCGTATTTTAGGAGTTGCATCTTTTCGAGGCAACAGTTTCCGAAAGCTTTTCATTGCCCCCACGAACGCGAAATAACCCATAAAGTTGGTTATATTGCTTTTTATGTCATTAAAGTAGGGTACGTATTATTTACATTTTGAATTACCGTTGTTTCAAATATCTATATATATATATATATATATATATATAAATGTTATGTTGGTTTGTGTACGCTTCAAAAACTCAAAAAGTACTGCACCGATCGAGCTGAAATTTTAGAATGTTATATAATCCGCATCAAGGATTGTTTTTATCTAATTTTTGCATCAGTCACATATCCGCGACCGCAAAAAAACACGCAAAAACTGACACAAAGGCGGGCGGAGCCGCGGGCAACAGCTAGTTATCTATGAAAATGTTTATTTTAACGTCTGTTCATTTGTAACTTAGCCAGTAGTTTTTGAGAACACGTTAAATAAAGGATAACAAGTCTATTGTTTCTTACCTGATGTTTGTATTTGTAGACTTGGGATTTCATACGATTAAAAATTATCAAATGCCAACAAAAAAGAACATTGAAAATTTACTTGTAATGAAATAACGCGCAATCACATAAATATTATAAACATATTTAGTGCCTAGTAGTAAATAGTTTGTGTGTATGTGTGTAACTTAGAGGTTGTCAAAACAGTGATTAATACCCAACCGAAGCTAAAGTGTTCAAAATTTATTTCATTTTCTTTAAACTGGTTAGGTTTAAAAATCTTTTACGCCAACGTAATTATCGTAATATTCAATCCTACAGCTTTAATTACTAGGGCGAGGGTGCTATAAATTATACATAAACATTTAATTCGCGTGGTTTTCAATAATTAGCCTCTGAAAAATCCATTACAACAGTAATGGCTGCATCGTTAAAACCAAAGTGATAAAGTTCTAGTAATTAAACAAGACAAAGCGGTCTTCCAATGCAGGACGTAATAAATAAAACGACACAGAATAAATAGTTATAAATTAAAGATTTCAATATAAAAAAAATTGCATGAAGAACTGGTATGACGATCATTGTATGTGAAATTCATGTTTGGATATTTTGAGTTCAAATTAAAGTAAGTTTTGAATTGAAAACCGTGTATAATTTTATTGAGTTGAAAGCGTCAAAGGTACTTGACCTATCTTTTAATATATTGATTATCAATAAAAAAAATTGACAATCAACGTGGCAACGCTGCCAGCCTTTTGGGAACGCAACTAGTAGGCGATAATGCGACGTAACTTTTTGACGCTTGTGTGTTTATAATAATAATTTATTTCATTAAAACATAACCTTTACATTATAGACATAGATGTTTTAGCTAGGCTACTTAAATAGCCTGTATTAAAAACAATCTATCACTGTCTTAATTATTACTGATACAAATGAGTTATTTTAAGAGATGTCTTTACTTACACCTCTGGAAAATAGACGTGACTTTATATCCATGCCATTAAAAAAGAAATATCAAAGTTTTGAAAGTACTTTCTTTTTATTTATTCATTAATTGTTCATTCTAAGTTCAATCAAGGTATCGAGAAGTGAAACCCCTTTTTGGAAGTGACAAAATCTAGAAATGATTTAAGAACATTAACAACTGCCAATGTTTCTTAAAAAACGACTATTTTGCATTAGTTCATCAGAGAAAATAAAGACAAAAGGAAACGTGGAACATTCAATAAAGGCAGAACTATTTGTAGTTTAAATTTCTGTATCAGCTGCAGAGATTTTTAATTGGTGACGACACAGTGACTGTTTTCCTTTAACTTGCTAAAACTGCGACCTTAAATAATTGAAGTTTAATATAATACAAAACTTACTTCGTAGCTATATAAAACATGTATATTATCATCATAGTGCACTGTTATTAGAAGTTATTTTGTTACAAACAAATTCATGTATAAATGACAACAAATAGTGTGGAGCTGTGGGATCTCTTACTTACACGATGTAACTGATTTAAAGACATTATAATAAAATTCTTCTGATAAAATAATGTGAATTTACTATTGTTACGAGTTGTATAACACTATTTTAAACACTGTTCAACCATTCTCACAAAGTTATCAGACCATTCTTACCGTGGGAGAGCCACACCTTGGCATGGGCCGGCTCGACCGGAGTGATACCACGGCCTCACAGGAAACCAGTGTAAAATAGCGCCTGCACTATGTTTCATTGAGTGAGTGAGGATACCGGAGGCCCATGCCCTAACCCCTCCCCCATCCTTCTCTACATCCCCCAAAGGCCGGTAACGCACTTGTGACGCCTCTGATGTTGCGGGTTTCCACGGGCGGCGACGGGCAGTGATGCGTCTAATCGTTTGCCCCCTATTACATAAAAAATAGTGTAGGAAATAATGTACCATAGATTTATTCCTATAATATAATAACAGTGGAATAAGTCGCCTCATTTTAATCTTGTAATTCTAATATTCCATATTAAGAATTTCTTAAATGGTATCAATATAACAAGTAGAAAATACAAGGAGAAATTTTAACACATATTTATGAGGTATTAGCCAGACTACAAAAATTACTATACATTCCATAGTTCTTGGTGGACATACATTATGTTTAACAGAGAGCTGCAGACATCGTAAATTCAATCAGACTGTCCACACTCCCTATAAAAAATCTCAACTTTTAGCACAACATCTTCAGTGTAATGAAATTAGATAAATAATAAAACAACGTCCAAGCCATAGAGACGCTTATTCTCTGTGATTTATATGCGTTTTGGGAATCGTCTGGGCAGTTTTTTATTTAAATGCTGACCTATTTTTTCAAGTAACCAAAAAAGGTTATATTACTTTTGAAGTATTTTTCTTATATATAATCTTTTTTTTATGTTTTACCTTTATCTTAAATGTTTTAAATTATATAAATAAATCCTACTAATATTATAAACGCAAAAGTTTGTGAGTATGTAAGTGACTATGTTCGTTGCTCTTTCACGCAAAAACTACTGAATGGATTTTGATGAATCTTTACAATAATATAGTTTATACATCGGAATACCACATGGGCTACAATTTATAAAGATACTAGTACTTCGCCTCGCGTCGTTGCCCGCGGTTATTGTCGTTAGCTAGTATGTTATTAAGATCTTATTGCGTAGTTATAATGTGTTTGTTTTAATTTTCTTTTAAAAAAAAGAAAAGAATGAGGTTTGGGCTCTTAAGCCTTGTTTAACCCCTAACAGATAACTTATCTGACAGATAATTTGATGTATTTATTATATAACGTGATTCAAATCATATGTTATATTAGCTATCCTCAACTTATTTGTAACCTGTGAAACAGGGATTCTACAAAGATATTAACAGTTTTGAATCCGAAAATAGGCATTATTTTGCTCACGTTTTATTTATAAATGTAAAGTGTTTTGGTACAGCTGAAAGATATTTATCTGAGTACAATACATTCAGAGCTTGTGAAAATAAATGAATGTTACAACAGTACGAAATAAATAAAAGCAAGCGAATGAATGAATAAAAAATATCCTTCAATGTGTCTGTGTCGGAATGGAAACAAGATTATGACTGTTTTGATGAATGACCCTCATGGGTCACACTGACAACGGACCAATTTCGCTATATACAAGTTTACAGTATTATGTAAATATGAAAATTTACATAAAAATTAAGGGACATGACATGTACGAGGGCCAGCATGAATTTAAATGTTATCAGGTTTTTTCATCTAGTAAATAAAAATACTGGGACACAACATAATAAACTTATTAATTATAACATTCGCAACATAAATATTTTTTACGGCTGTAAATGGTAAGCGTGATGAGCGACTTCATTTCATTTTTGTTCACCATTGATAGATTAGAGTCAAGTCAACGTTCAATCGAATGACTGGAAAAAAATATGTTGATAAAATTAATTGCAATAATGAGATCGTACTACAATAGAAAAGTATATACGAAGGAAATACGACAAAACAATTTTATCTTCTCTGGTGTACTTTTTCAGTAAGACCCAGCTCTTTAGTTACATACGACCTTCAAACCTTCAAGAAAAGAGTGTAGGTACTCCTTTCTAAAAGGTCGATAACGCATTTGTAACGCTTCTGATGTTAAAAAAGACCATTTAGAAAACTAGAAGCTCTAACTATATAATTAGAAATCCTGCACTTTAATAGTACTGATATCTTTAATAAACTAATCTAGAGGCAGCTGTAGCAGCTGTTATTTTCTCTGATGTACTTTTTCAGTAAGATAGATATCAATGGGGACGTTATTCCCAGCTCTTTAGTTAGTTTTAATTCATCCTTTTTTTAGTATAGAGCCTGTCAAAGTGAGTTTATTCTGCGTCATCGAAATCATGACTAAAATTCAATAGTGGTCATCCCACTCATTGCGTATGCAGACAATGCACCATGGTTACCCATACCAGTTTAAACAAGTGAAGTTCAGTCAGTACATATAACATAAACGGTCGATAAACCAATTCATCAATTTAGTTTTAGTCAATAAATCATCAATCTCAGAATCTTTTCACAAACTATGTTGGGGTCGGATGTCAGTCTACCACATACCTGAATTTTAATAGTTAACAAGGAACTAGTGCCTTCATTTCTCCCCAAAACCAGTACTACCAGTAATCAAAATTCTCATTATGCAACGATAAAATTATAACAGTATACTAAATAATGGTTTTCCATTAACACTGATCCCTATCGTATATCCAAAACGCACGCTACCCTATCATTTCGTCGACAGAATAGCAAATTGTTGGGGCACTCAAAGCGACATGTTGTGTATCGAAGCGAATACCTGCAACATGACATTGATTGTTGCGTTGTCGAGCCGCAACGCTGAGCTTTATTAATTGAAAACCTATACTGATACACCACTGTGTCTATAACGTGTATATATTAACTGCATATACATATTGACTGCACTGTACGCCTAATGGTTTAAGCAATCCCCACGCTAAGTCTTATTGGTTCAAATCCCACATGGAAAGACGCTTTATGTAATCTGTTAGTTATTGTCTTGAGTCTGCGTGTTCTTTCTGTCCATTTCATGAATGTTTGCAAAGTTTCCGACACAGGATGTAGGTATATTCCTAGTTAAGGAGTTGTCTATTATTTTGGGCTTACGTTAGGTTTATTGCATGGAGAAACTGGTGACATAGATGAACAATTGCTTACGGACTCATTCATGTCGAATTATTCGGAATTTAGATGTTTGTTTTATAACTTTCCTCCTAATGCAGAGTTTGAAATAGTTTAAATAATTGAATTAATTATTTTGATGTACGGTCACAAACAAGAAGGAATCATTCTATACATAGGTATTACTAACTTGCCAAAAAATATTTGCCTACTCGTGCGGAGTATTAAAAATCTTGGTCTATGAATATGCTAGCTCTGATTAATTATAAATTGTAAAGATAATCAGATCAGAATTATAACAGTACTAGTAATGTTATAACTATTTATGTAAAAACGAGCAGACGTATCGCCTGATGGTAAGCGATTACCGCCACCCATGGACACCCGTAACACCAGAATCGCCAAAAGTGCGTTGCCGGTCTTTGAGGGATGGGGCAAGGGGTTGGGGTATGGGCCTCCGGTACCTTCACTAACTCGGTGAAACACAGCGCAGCCGCTATTTCATACACTTGTGAAACAAATATTTTACATAAGTCCTTAATATGTATTTTTGAATAATTCCTCTTTCCACGCAAAACGATTGTTACCAAAAAACAAGGAAGGAATTCAAGGCAACGGTTGATCAGATAAAAAGCGGCAATAATCCAAGTCGGCCGAGCTCGGGTGATGTATTGTACCCCAGAGTGCCGTACCCGCTTCAGAAGTTATGTCTGTTTTATTAAAGAACGTGACTATGTGTGGGTAAGCTTGTTTATTTCATATTTAGTTATCTATATTAATCCTACTACTATTATAAAGGCGAAAGTTTGTAAGTATGGATGTATGTATGTATGGATGTTTGTTACTCTTTCACGTAAAAACTACTGAATGGATTTGAATGAAACTTTACCACAATATAGCTTATACATCAGAATAACACATAGGCTACTATTTATAAAGATATAGCTTCGCCTCGCGGCGTTGCCCGCAGTTATCATCGTACCGCGGGTAGCACCGCGGGGTTCAGCTAGTAATATTATAAAGAGGTAAACTTTCTAACTTTGTTTGTATGGTAGTAGGGGATAATATTCGGAAGTACGGATCCGATCCTAAACATTTTTTCACTAACAGAAAGCGACACTAATCAGAACTGCAATAGACCATAGTTTATCATGATTGAATAAAAACAGTCAAAAATAATAGAATATGTAAATCAAGTCGACGAAAAAGCGGGCGGTTAACGCCCAACGAAGTAGGCACGGCTAGTATTAACTAAATTGCGTATATAGTGAACGTAAAGATGCAAGTTAAAATTATAAAATGTATCTAATGTAAAATGAAAATATAATAATAATAATAAATATTCCGGACATCTAACACACAACGCCATCTAGCCCCAAGCTAAGCAGAGCTTGTGTTATGGGTACTAGACAACTAATATAAATACTTACATACATATTATACATAGAATACACCCAAACTCCGAAACAAATATTTGCAGATCGCATAAGCTACCACTACGCCACCGAGGCAGTCAATATAGTTAATAATAAATAAAATCTATTATGTTACATGAAGTTCTTCATATCCTACGTAATTTCCTAAATTCATGTATGATGTGAAACCTAAAATTCTACGACCATTATACCATATATAACAAGAAGTTTAGAAAGTTAATAATATGAATCAAAAATTTGTAAAAAAATACAACCACATGAAATCGGCAACAGTAAGCTACGTCCAAGAGTAAATTGTTTACATTAAACAGTTATATCACGGAAACTTAATCAACGACAGTTCAAGTTATTCTGGCTCTAAAATAAACTAATACTGAAACATAGACAGTATTCGACCACCATACAATCTCTTGTTACAACGATAGGGTGTTTTTTGAAAGAAAAGAAAGATAAGAATAGCTTTATCAGGAATGACCTACTTATTTCTTGTTGAACGAAAGAATACTTTTCACACTTTCTTGCTAAAAGTTTTTTAAATAACTCGAAAATGTATTGATAAAATATCTAATACATTTAAAAAATATTTTTACATGGAACCTCTAATGTATTCGTTTCAAAATTCATATTATTGCTAGTAGAAAGTCGCCAAGATATGTTTTTTTACAAAAAAACTTTTTTACAATTAGAACCAACAATATAATCTCTACGTTTGTGTTTGGTATGGGTTTTTGACGACCTCTCTGAAGTGGTGATTGCTCATTCTGACTGCCGGGTGCGGACTACATTAACTTATATACCAAAAACATTTCTTAACCTAAATATAGGTATGTTATATAGTTAGGTTGGTAAATATTTAGCATTCTATCCCTGATAATTGATGGATTTGGGTTGACTACGAATCAGAATAACTTAAAAAAATAAAATCATTTATTTTTCATTTTTGTATTACTTAGTCTTGCCATAAATATTGTTACACAGAAAAACATTTTTTTTTTACATTTAGTATTATAACATTGTGTTGGTTTAATACATTAATATAAAACCATTAAAAACATATAAAGCTTATTCGAAATGGTCTCCATTGGCCGCAATACAGTCCTTTAAACCTTGAGGCCAGTTATCAATAGCAGCACGTACTCTTTCTGTGATAAAATTCTTCTCTGCCAATCGTATGAATTGTTTTAGGGACTCCAAATTATCATGGTGTTCAGAGCAAGCCTAATACTGACTATAAATCATTTTCCTGTGGATTAAAATCAGGACTAGATGACAAAGCCCGGAACGTTCGTTTCTAACCAAGATTGGGTGGATCGAGCTTTATGACCCGGCGTCGAGTCTTGCTAAAAGGACCATTCTTGGTTATTGAACACGATGTTGTCAAGGGGCTCAACTACCTTCTCAAAAATAGTATCTTGATACACTTGTGCCGATGAAACAATAGCCTGTAACAACACAAACATTTAACTAATACCAAGAGGTCGCGCCAAATATGTTATAATAAATTTCGAAATTTTAATAGGCTGTAAAATTTTACATTCAACAAACAAAGGCAGTCTAGGATCAAGGATATGCACACGTACCTAATCAGCTGTGCGTCGGCATCTTTGTCTTATCCTCAGTAGCGGGCTCGCCACTTGATCTGGACCAGGGTTTATCCAGGCGGAATCGTAACGCTTTTGTATTTAAAGTATTCGCGGAGCGGCGCGACTCACTTGATATTACATAGGCACAATGCCGGATAGATTGCGGTGAGCGATATGCGAATTATAATATTTTAGATTAAACACGAAGTTAGGACACTCGCGGGGTGGTTACATATCAAAATATTTGTTTTTTTTTTCTTCCTAATACCGCTAGGCGCGCCTCTATTGCAGACGCGGAGCGTATGTATGTTGGTTAGGTGAAAATGAACGTACCATGAATATATATTTATTTGATTAAATAATTTGGCGTAACCATGAAGCGCATGGAGTATTTTAAAAATTATATTCATACCTACTTTATGTAATGCAATCACAGCGATTCGGTTCTCTTTATCACGGCCTACACCATTTTAAAATCACAAAATATTTTACAATAAATTGGCGCGTGTAAAAATGTAGTATTTAGTCCCTTTGATCAACGACATAGCGTATGGTATCCGTATACCGTATATATATGGTACTTAGTAGAAATTATAATGTTTACTAGCTAACCCACGCAACCTCGTTTGCGTCTTATATTGTCCGTGGCGTGAAAATTTTCCCCCGTTTTTGAAACATTCTTCATTGGTGCTCCGCTCCTATTAGTAGTAGCGTGATGATATATAGCCTATAGCCTTCCTCGATAAATGGACTATCCAACATCGAGAGAATTTTTCAAATCGGACCAGTGGTTCCTGAGATTAGTCGGAACAAACAGACAGACAGAACAAAATTTTAAAAATAAATATTTTGTAGAACCGTACGTGTATAAGTACGTGTACCGTATACTCGTATAACTACATTCATATGCATGTAGTAGAAAGCGGTTATTTTAATATTACAAACAGACACTCCAATTTTATTTAGTTGTATAAATAAATAGTAATAAAAAAAAATCGACAAAAATGAACATACCGAGTTTAAGTTACAATAAATCGTTTTGTTTAACTAAATAGTACATTTAAGTGAAGTAAGTAATCTCATTTTAATTTCTAACGATTACAACAGCCATCAGTTTTGAGAACATTTAGTTTCAAACGTAATTGGCCTTAGTGCTAATACAGCGAATTGTCTCGAAATGTAATAGTCCGACTAAATTAACTTTGAGGCTTAGTTAAGGCTAATTGTGATTGGATCTTGAGCTTGTGCAATACCTAGAATTGTTAATTATGTCTAGGTGCAACAGAAAAGGATTATTTTAATAGGTTGAATAGATGGAGTTGGTTGGTTGTTAAGATGGTTGAATAGTTTTATGCGTATTATGCTTAAAATACATTATATTAGGTCTTTACCTATGAAATTGCCGTTTTGTATGCAATAAGTGAAAGTACTTATTTTTCAAACTTTTTTATTTCTGTTATTCGAAGTAATCACCCATGCAATCGACACATCTTTGCCGACGCATTGGCAGTTTATTGATGCCCTTCTTGTAAAAATCAGCTGGACGGGAGGCAACAAACTCTTCAAAGGCATTTTGTACTGCCTCTCGGGAATTGAATTTTTTTACCCACTAAAAAGTTGTCTAAATTTTGGAAAAAGTAATAATCGGTAGGTGCAAGGTCTGGTGAGTATGGCGGATGAGGGAGAGCTTCCAACCCCAGCTCTTGCAGCTTGGAGACTGTCTGTTGCGCAGTATGGGGTCGCGCGTTGTCGTGAAGGAGCAGTGGGGACGACCGATTGACCAAAGCTGGTTGCAGATGTGCAAGCTTCTCCATCATTCTCTCCAGTTCTTCACAGTACACATCTGGATTAATGCTCATGCCGTTTTGTAAAAAGCTGTGGTGAATCACACCCACACTAGACCACCAAACAGTGACCATCACCTTTTTAGGGGTCATTTTTGGTTTAGGGCATTGCTTTGGTGCTGAACCAGGGTCTAATCAACTTGTAGAGCGCTTTCGATTGTCGAACAGAATCCATTTTTCGTCGCACGTAACTATCAGTTTCAAAATTCCTTCATTTCTTTGCCTGTTGAGCAGCGAAAGGCAGGTCTCGACGCGTACGTTGCGCTGGCGATCGTTAAGGTCGTGAGGCACCCATCTATCAAGCTTTTTTACCTTGCCAATTTGTCGCAAATGGATCAATATTGTTTTGATGCTTACATTAAAAGCTGCTGCTAGCTCAGCTGTAGATTGAGTTTCGTCAGCTTCCACAATCGCCTTTAATTCATTATTGTTAACCAAAGTCTCCGGACGACCACGAGCTTCATTTTTCAAGTCAAAATTTCCAGAACGGAACCGGGAAAACCAATAAAGGGTTGTGCGTTCGTTTTTACAGTTCTCTCCGTAAACGTTTTTGATGTTACGTGCCGTTTGTGTCGCGTTGGTGCCACGACGGAACTCATATTCCATAATTACACGAATTTTTAAAGTATCCATTATGACGAAAAATGTTCAAATGTAATGAAAATACAACGCTAATCAAAAAACAAAAGACTGAGTTTATAAATAGAATGTCATGGTTTTAAAACAAAATTAATTTGAATTTAGAATACAGAGCCATTACAAACTTTTTTTTATTTGAAATGACCAGTACTGAAGAAACGCAATTTCATAGGTAAAGACCTATTATATATATACAGAGTACTAGCTGACTTATGCAACTTCGTCTGCTTCTCTTCAAAAGAAATATTTTTTTCCCAATTAGTAAATTGTGATGTAAACTATCCTATCTCTCAAGTTGGATCGAACTGCACATGGTGTGCGAATTTTATTATAATCGGTTAAGTGGTTTAGGAGTCCATTGAGGACAAACATTGTGACACGAGATTTATATATATTAAGATATATTATCATATTCATAGTGTAATATACTTCTATATATTAGCGACTAATTCTAGGACTCATTACATAGACACTTTATTTTTTTATTATATACTAGCAGAAACCCGCGGTGTTACCCGCAGTTATTGTCGTATCGTGGATAACGCCGCGGGGCGAAGCTAGTCTAAAAAATGTAAGCCTTAGTTACTCCTTGTACCATCAGCAACCTACCAGTGAAAGTCCTATCCAAATCGGTCCAGCCGTTCCAGAGATTAGCCGGAACAAACAGACAGACAGACAAAAATTTTAAAAATATGTTAATATTACAAACAGACACTCCAATTTTATTTATTTGTATAGATAGGTCATCGCCTGACGGTAAGCGATTACCGCCGGCCATGGACACCCGCAACACCAGAGGCGTTACAAGTGTGTTGCCGGCCTTTTAGAAAGGAGTATTTTCTATTATGCATTCAACATTTTCTTTATAAAGTTAAAATTATTTCTATATATAAGTAACAAACACCAGAATACAACCGAACTGATGATAACTTATTTTTTGAAGTCGGTCTAAAATAATTGAGAGTCATTTCATTTTATACTTTGTTTGTAACATAGTGAACAATATGTGTTGAGTGTATTTTGTGTAAATAAAGTTATTATTATTTCGACACATAAAATAAAACAGAAACACTCTTATAAAAAATATATTGGACAGATATATTAAAGAATATTGAAATTTATTCAAAAAAACACTTTTTTTAAAAAATACCTGACTTAAATGTTCACATGCTAATGATTGCAATTATACTAATTATACTACTACGAAACTATTTGTCTTTAGATCAATACAAGTACCTGTTTACGAGCCGATAAAGGGATGGAAGTTGAAAATTAATTTAAGACAATCGGGTGGCCTTCGTAACCCAACCGGTAATGGCGTAAGTTCTAATAGCTTGAGAATATTGAATAATGTTACCTTGTTGCTTACAACTAGATTGTTTTAGTTTGACAATATGTAGGACTTGTGAATACGAGATGGCACCTGGGGGATAAAGACGGTCCCCATTTCATCTCATCCACATTTTTTATATTTTTTATCATTAATTTCTTCGCGACGAAGACTTAAAGACTCGAGGACTTTAGATTTGAATACTTTAAATACTTGACATTGACAGAAATAACTGATTAGCTGGTTGCCATCTCATCAAAAGAAAAGAAAGTAGAGGTGTTACCTGTATTTATACAAGTAGCTCCTTATTTCATTTATTTCTTTTTCCTATTTAATATTTTTACTAGCTGACCCACGCAACCTCGTCTGCGTCTTATAATGCCCGTAGCGTGAAAATTTTCCCCCGTTTTTGAAACATTCTTCATTGGTGCTCCGCTCCTATTAGTATCAGCGTGATGATATATAACCTATAGCCTTCCTCGATAAATGGACTATCCAACACCGAAAGAATTTTTCAAATCGGACCAGCGGTTCCTGAGATTAGCGCGTTCAAATAAACAAACAAACTCTTCAGCTTTATTATTAGTATAGATTCAAAATAAATAGCTGCTATATGCCACTATTGCACTACGCTGTAGAACGCCTTCAGAAGTACAATACAAAATTAGGATAATCGCAGGAAGACGTTAGATGCGGCCGGTTTGTACAGGACTGGTTGTTGTGAGAAAATGTTGGTGGAGGTTTATGTCCAACAGTGGACGTCTTTTGGCTGAGATGTTGATGTTGATGATATAAATAAATAAATGTTTCGGGGCATCTAACACACAACGCCATCTAGCTCCAAACTAAGGAGATCTTGTTATTTGGGTACTAGACAACTGATACAAATGCATATATATTGTTCCATAAATACGTAGAATACACCAAAACTGAAACAAATATCTGCAGATCATAGAAACATTTGGTCCGACCCGGGAACCGAATCTGAGACCTCAAACGCAGCAGTCGCAAATACTTCCACTGCGCAACTGAGGCAGTTAAATATATGTAGAACCGTTCATAAATTCTGTATTTAACTTCGAATGAAAATATACATTTACTTATAAAGTTATAATATGTTGATCCATACAACATTTTCCCCCATCCTCCTCCACATCCCCCAAAGGCCGACAACGCACTTGTGACGCTTCTGGTATTGCGGGTGTCCATGGGCGGCTGTAATCGCTTACCATCAGGTGATACGTCAGCTCGTTTATCCCCGATTCCATTAAAAAAATACTCTACAATAATTGACATGGCCTGCCTGACGCCATGACGTAAGGTGTATTTATATAAATCGATCCAATTGAATTCAGTTTTCGTAGTATGTGGATATCGTCTATTTTCTTTTAGTTCATTTAATTTCAACAATTATAAATAATTTATCTTTAAAGAAACAAAAAATCTCTAAACAAATATAACTAGAGCAGGTGATATTTTATTTCTTAAATTTTTTTTATGAAGATAAAAATGAATATTGTGTGATCAGAATATAAATATGGCTCACGAAACATGAAAATAGAAAAACATTTTCGTTTATTGGCGAACAAATGCTGACACATAATTCTTGATATATTTATATAAAAAGTAGAAAACAGAAAACCGTTTAACGTAGCCTGGATAATATATAAAGGTACCAATATCTTTATACATTATCCAGGTAACGTTAAAGAACATTAGCAACAAATGAATAAACATGTATGAAAGTTTACGTACGTAAAACGCGATAAAGCGATGAAAAGAAAAGCTTACTTAATCTCATATCATATAATAAATGGAATATTACTTTAGATGGAGCTGTTATATAAAATATAAAAGAGTTATTAGATATGACGCTATTTCATTTAATATTAAAATTTATAATGTTATCATAGGTGATGTGTGATGATATAAAACCTTATTTATCATTTAAACAGATTTTTATGGTATATGGGGATATTAAATATGTTTCCTTGGTATAAATTGTTATGTATGTATTTGAAATAATAAATACATAGTCAGCCACTTATAAACGTTAGAAAGCTTAGGTTCCGGCTCTTGCGGAGGAACGGCGACGGAGAGCGTTTAATTCTAAGTCGCCATCGCCACGCCATTTTCTACTGCACTGAGTGTTGTGGTTTCAAACCCCACATAAGACAATACTTTGTGTAGTCCTCAAATTGTTATTCTGGGTCTCGGCGTTCTTTATAAATGTTTCTTGAATGTTTGTTAAGATCCCCACTACACAGGATTTATTCCTAATGCGTTGCCTTTTAAAAATGGATAAGAAGAAAAGGAACAAATATCATGTTCCTCCACCACAAAGGGAGGATCCTCCGACCTGGCGAGGTGATCAAACAATATATGAAATAATTATTCCCTTTTGAAGTTCAGCCAAACGTCTTTTCATTAATTAAACATTTTCTCTAAATAACTTTATCTACAATCGTAAAATATTTAACGATTCTAAACCTGTAATATTTCGAACAGTAAAGTTGAAGTTTAATATTGTAAAACAGTTCCTCTACTCTGATGCGGTAGTTGTGGATATATACTAATTACAAAGCTCTGTCATTATGGTAAGTGCCACTCTAAGTGGATTAGAAATATTTCCAAGCTTATTTCCGTTGGGTTTTGACCTGAATTTCCTGCCTACAGCAAGTTAGGTACTAAAACACTACTTCAGGATTATTATGGAAATCGAGCCTGTGATAGTTTAGTTTGTTTATAGGAACAATTTTCATAAACGTATAACTTAATATTTGCACACAATTATAGAGTACTTATCTATATTCCGGGCAGGCGATATCTCTATTTCAATGTTGAAGGACATATAGTTACTTGCCTAGTCCTTTAAGGTGCTATATTTTTATTACCGTTACCTCTTCGAAACTTACGGAATCCTAGGGGATGCAGGTAATCTCTGGGAAAGGATGCTTCGGAGACCACCTGTATCTAATCCGCAAGGAGCCAACGCCTGAGTGCCACCATTGCGATGGCCAGACCGTGGACACGACGTTCCACACGCTGGCAGAATGTCCGGTGTGGGGCGAGCAGAGGCGTGATCTCGTGGTGGCCATCAGGGTGGGGGTTCCCTCGCTCGTTAAGGTAATTGCGGACATGTTGCGGAGCGAGAGCGTGTGGAACTCTGCCGTTTCTTTCTGCGAGCAAGTTATGCTTGCGAAGGAGATTGTGGAGCGAGGCCGGGAGAGGCTTAGAACTCTCCCTGCCGCCAGGCCCGGGCGTTCTACGACGAACGATCTCCGTCCTCCATGAGCGCAAGCCTGGGGGTGACAGCCAGTGACAGTGATGAGGCCACCAGTCACCCTAGCAGAAGCAGGCCGAGGTGGTGGCGCGAGGTTTATAAAGTGCTTGCGCCCCTTTTCGAAATAGAAAATAAGCAACAGGGTTCCTAGACAGGAGGGGGCCATCTACAAACCGTAGGTAGCCCGAGGCACGTCGAGGTTCTAGGGAGTTCCTTTCGAGGGTGCACCTGGTTCCCCGACTTCTAGTACCCGAGACGGTGTGCGGTTTTTAATCGGGTCGAGTCCGACATAGCTACCAGTCGGTGATATCCGAGGGAATTACTGCACAAAATAAAGGCGGATACCACTAAACCAATTTCCTTAAAATATAAAATGAAACCAAAAAATATTTTATTTTTCAATTAAGTTGTGACCGATTAGGTACACTGTGTGTCGCCGCCTCTATTCAACCTATTGGTGTTAAAAGAGGTAACTAATGAAGCAAACGACGCAGGACAACTGCAAAGACAGAAAACTTAAAACAAACCCTGGACATACTTTTATTTTTTGCAAGTAAATATGTGTCAAGACGTCCTGGAAAATGGAGCGTGAGAAAACCTTCTACAAGTTGATCCGGTTTCCTGGTAAAAGTCACGGAAAATCACTAGATGCCGGCAGCACAGGACCGATTGTTGTGAGACGCCTTCGGGGATCCCTATGTCCAGAAGTGGACGTATATCGGCTGAAATGATGGTGATAAAATATGTGCTAAATATATACAGTACAAGGAGTCCTACTCATTACATAACTATTTATTGTCCCCAGTAGTTCTCAATTTGACGACCTCCGACTCATTCGTCCGAATTATTAACGACTATAAAACTGTTGTCGTATATTTAAACTGTTCTATTAATTCAGATCATTTTACACTAAAAAAAGATACACATACACATGTATGTACATAAGCACATGAATATAAAACTTACATCTATCACAAGTAATATTGCTCGAGAGATATATGACAAGTTTTCAGTGTCAGAATGCGACACATTTACTTTGATATACGACTGATGATTATCTACACTTATCATTTCTTATGAAGAAACTTTTATATCTAATGGTAGTGCAAAAGATGAGATTATTCATGTTCTAGTAGAATAACTAATTCTTTAGTGACAGGGTGGAAAATCCCCCAGGTGACGGCGCGCACGCTGCGAATCGTACGCGCCCCAGGGGATAGTAAAGGGAACATCGGGGTTCCCACACAGTCGGGGGCCACCTACAAACAGGTAGGTGGGCCGAGGTACGTCGGGGTTCCAGGGTTTACCTTACTAGGGTGCTCCTGGTTCCCCGGCTCCTAGTATCCAAGACGGCGTGCGGTTTTAGTCGGTTCGTGTCCGACATGCCACCAGTAGGTGGTATCCGAGAAGATTTACGGAGGTAAAAAAAAAAAAGGGTGGAAAATCCCTTTGAATCTCCGGCGCTTTGAGAAATTGAGAACGAACGGAATCTTTATATGTTGAATAGAATATGGCGTCGTCACTGTAAATAACCTCAACGACGTGACTTAGACATTCTTCTCAAGGAAGGACTCGGACTATTGGATTTCAAGTCCCTCTGAATCGATGTGATGCCATGCCTGACCAGGTCCTATTACAGGAGAAGCTGCCAGTCAGCCTAATAACGATGTTGCTGCTACCACCTTCCACCGCCATAATCTGCCATGTTATTTTCTGCTCAACTGTTCTCTTTAGTATTACAGCTTCACAGAAAGAGACATCTACTATACCCCAGTCGAATGTACGCTTTGTATCTTATCTATCAATATTAACTGCCTCTGTGGCGCCATGGTAGCGTATGCGACTGCTGTTCTTGAGGTCTCGGGTTCGATTCCCGGGTCGGACCAAATATTTGAGTGATCTGCAAATATTTGTTTCGGAATTTGGGTGTTTTCTATGTATAATATGTACGAGTATGTATTCACAAAAAAAAAGTATGTATGTATTATATCAGTTGTCTCGTACCCATAACACAAGCTCTGCTTAGCTTGGGACTAGATGGCGTTGTGTGTTAGATGTCCGAAATATTTATTTATTATTATTTATCAAATTATTTAAGCTGTCCGTTAATCAATGATAAATAAAATCGTATACTAAGTAAAGATTTGTAATCGTAATTTACTGTACTAAAGACTCTTTAGTCTGGCTGGCTTTAAAAACAATTATACAACTGAGAGCTTATTTTCTCGAAGTATCTTGAACAGTTCAGTTTCTCCGGTCTTTAAACAACAGCTAATGCTATTTGTACTTTTAATCTTATTGTTATTTTAAACTAATACGTCTGAACATTGGTAAGGAATTTTGTGAAGCTAAGCCGTTGGCTGTAAGTAAGCCCAATCGCCCTTTCCTTAATGTCCTTTACAATGAAGTTTATGCCATGCAATAAATTAACATCATTAAATGAGTATATCTACCTCACCAAATTGTGAGATGTGTAATGCTATGGAAATGTGTCAAGAATCAACCAAAAACAAATGTAATAATGAAGCAGTTACATCTGAATTGTTTGGATGTCGGTATAATTTAATGTGTTTTGGCTATACCGGCATCAAATAGCTATTAAATTGTACAGTCTAGCATATAATATGTAAATTAACACGTGTTTAAGTTAAGACCTAATAGGACTGGCATATCCTAATAGAGTAAAAGTCCCTTAAAAATACAGAAAAAAAATTCAAACCTACTAAAGAAAGCTGTAAAAGTAAACTGATTTGTTTGCCAATAATTTTTGTTTTTTATAAAACAAATGACATGTTATTTTTTTCGATAAACTCTCCACTAAAAAAAAAACAGTTGGTATTAAAAATGCCTCGCCTGTACAGTTATCGAAAAACAAATAGTTATATTCCTTCAGCGTTGACTGTTCCGAGTATCGTAACTAATTTCTGTAATTATGTTCCTCGTGCTCGTATGTACATGGAGCTCTTGTTTCCATAATTGTTCAAATTTGTATTGATATCGTTTAGTTGAACAGAATTTTAAAATAAAAGTCGTAAATAAAACAGTATCATTTCAATATTCTGACAGTATTTATCGTTTTTAATTTATATTTTTTTCGGAATATTAAAATAAATATAAATAAGATTAAGCAAATGGAAGTTATTTTATCGTTGCCCATGGACACGTTTAAAGTGCGTTGCGGCACTTTGGGTCTCTAAGCCCAAATACAGAGCAAAGAGGGAGAGCAACGAAATAATTTCTCAACCCTGATTTCCTTGGAGAACGTGGTAACACTGCGGTCGATCCAGCCCATCTGTATCAAAACATGTTTTTCCTAATTGTTTAAAATAAGTGTTGCATTGAATACGAAAAGTAATACATACATCATTATTACTTTTAGATTACAAAACCGACAATCTCATCTCAGACGTGGACCGATCCATAAATTCGTTAGTACTAGACACTACACGCTTTTAGGTCAACTACCAATGTTATAAATGGACATCGTATAAAACCAATAGGCCAATAAATATTTTATATCAAAACAACAGCTCTCTAGTGGTGGGTAAAATAGGTTACGATTTATTACGACAAATATTGTTTTTGTGGACAGTTTTTATGATTTGTGCGTGTTGAGTGTGACAAGAAAAGTTTTGTGGATCTGTGGTCTCTCTATTGTAACAATTCAAGGCAAAAGACGAATAGCAGAACATACAGACACGGAAAATACAATTATTTTATTTATCTAGTCGAATTCTTCGAAGAATTCTGAGCAGCATACGGGAAGCTTTATCATATCTTCGAGTCGTCGATCCCACAATCAGTAATAGCCAAAAATTTCTGAGCTGTAAAAATAGCTGAGACGTGGACACTCACCTTGAACTGGTCTATAAGTTTAAAGTAGCTCAATGTGCAATGAAGTGTGCGCATACAGCTGCATTTCTCTAATCGATAGAACTCGTATTGAGATAATTCGAAAGAGAACTGTAGTAACCGATTTCGCACGGAGAATTTTAATGGGCCAGTAATTTTGCCAGGCGGACTGATGGTGGCTGGGGGCGATAAGTGTTAGAGTGGAGACCACGATTAGGCACACGCAGTTTAGGACGTCCTGCGGCACGATAGACCGATGACTTGAGGCAAATGACTGAAAGCGCATGGATGCGAACTGCCCAAGACCAGGATGGTTGGCGCTCTTTGGAGGAGGCCTTCTTTCAGCAGTGGACGGCAGCAGGCTGAAGAGAAAAAGAAAAAAAAATACAAAACACAGTTATTTATAGAAAAAAAACAATTTCTCATTTTTTGATACATGATTAAGTATGTCTATACAAATAAACGGGATCACATATATATTAAATTAGTTTCATTTGCTTTTTTAACGTGTTTGGTTTAAGGTGATATGCCTAATGATGTTTAATGGGAGTTATCATGAACACTTATGACAATCATCATTGGGAAGTCAGTGGCCTCAAATATACTGACAACTAACAAACTAAACTAACCTTCGAATATAGTTCAAAATGAAAGTTGCGAGGTCCGATGCCAGTAGTTGCATAAAAAAACTGATACTCAGGTAAAACCGGTTAAACTAATAGCCGACACCAAATTATCTTGGGCTAGGGAGAAGAAGGTTTAAGGTGAGATGCTGTTTCGTAATTAAACTGACTAAAACCCGACATTGTACGTCTGTGGCGCCGGGAATAGCTGCTATTAAGACATCCAGATGCCTTTAAAATGCATGAGCTAATCTGTCATTACGGCCAATTCAACCTCGTTGCACTGTTATCTACCAATGACATGATCACCCATATTTTCTGCAAATACACATACCTACATAACAATTATAATTTTTTTTTAGCATTATCTTTTCACAATAACTTGACTGCAAGTCAAGGGATGTGATTATAGATGGTCAAATATTTGATAAGCCCCTTTGAAAAAAATTACCAGCCTTAGGCTTCAAAATTGGCCATAAAGGACAGAAGTAAATAACCCAAACATTCTAGTGGAGGCTCGACTACTTTCGATTTATAGCGACAAATATTGGTATTGTCGAAGAAATTTTTGATTTGTGTGTGTTGGGCCTGACAACTTGTCCTGAAACAAAGGCCTTGGGTCGTGTTTATACGAGATCCGTTCACGTAGCCCGTATTCATTTTGTTTACGTAACCGTTTATAATTCCATAAAATGAGAGTGTTTTTTGGCCTTCTCTGTTTATATTATGAGGCCTATATAAATAAAGATGTTTTATATGTGTTATCTGTTACAAATACAATATTTATGTAATAAAGACAGTATTAGGTTTGTGTGAGTCACCTGTCATAAATTGGTGATGGCTTAGATCGATTATACCTACTTACTAATACATTTAATACTAGTGTAACATATTTTATATGAATTTCGTACCTCTCGAAGGAAAAGGCCTCTAGCATATTAGATGCTCATATTTTGTCTACTATAATTTACTCTCACTTACGTAAGGCTAGTTTTGCTCTTAAATGGAATCCTTGGTAATGAAAGAGAACTATTAGATGAATAAGGTAAGGGTAGGTAATTTAGGTATGATTTAAAGGAAGAAAAAGGAATGAATAAAAATAATAAATAAATATTTCAGACACCTTACACATAACGCCATCTAGCTTCAAAGTAAGCAGAGCTTTTACTGTGTCAGATAGATTGACTGATAGAGAACATTTTTTTTAAATACACACATTCTATATAGATATAGAAAACACCCAAATTCCGTAACAAATATTTTCAGGACAAAAACATTTTATCCGATCATATAAACTATCGATATAAACCCACATTCAGATTGTATTAATAAAACCGATTACTTTCAATGGATTATTTTATGAAAAATGACACATTACAAAAGCCGAAACCGCGCAATATTTTATACTGCGTCGCCTTAAAAATGTCGTTAAAACAGTTACAAGAATTTTGTTCCTTACAAAGTCGGTGAGAGCGGTGAAATATGGCACACAGGTGGACTTTATTGACCCAGAAACTGCTGTAATGTTGAATTTTTCGGTTTTTTAGTCTTCAACAGAGTGGCAAACATTTTGATTTATCGTGTTTTTCTTGTAACTTGTGAGATTAAATTTAGTTTGACAATAACTCTTGACATATTTTATAATTTCTTAACTTCCTACCTTTTTTACAATATTATTCGAAGTTCATGGATGCATGGATAGTGTGCATCACTATCATCGGTGATATCATGAAATCTGTTCATACAGTTTAGTAATGTATTTTTTTTAAATTAGCTTTTGCCCATGGCTCTGCCAGCGTTTATGTCGAGTTTCACGGTAATTATTATTTAATCATAGCCTATGACACTGATAAAAAACTTTTAACTAGACCCAGAGATTACTTACTTAAATCTCATACACTTTACTTCTTAATAGTGTTGGTATAGATAAAATATATTAGTATTAGTTAGGCGGGGCAAAAAGGAACAATATAACAATAATTATGTTTGAAATCCTTTCTTTACTCCCTCAAATGGTGCTCCATTTATTTTAAAAACTTATCATCTCTATGATTTATTGACATCAATTTATATGAATTCGTACAAATTGTACACGAGACCTCTCATTTATATTTACAATTACCTACTTTCATTCCAACAGCGCAAATTTATATTTATAAAGGTGCCAATTATGCAATGAATGTTTGTTGGGAATTCAATATCTGTTTTTCAATTTATTTGGAGCGTAATAAAAGATAGCGCTGCAATTATTTGTCTTCGCTATTTTGTTATTGTACTTGTACATTTATCTAAATAAATCAATAATGAAATAGTGAAAGATTGATAACTATTATGTGATATTAACAAGTGTTTTGTTTAATTATTAGGTACTGACTACAATGATCCTAAGTCGTTTTAATTTTGTACTTACAAATTGTGTAATCTATACTAGCTGACCCGTCAAACTTCGTTCCGCCTAACAGTCAATAAATGAGTGCAGCAGATCATGTTTTTTTTTTAGATTTTTTTTATTGATGAATACTATTTTTTAATACTTATTATCCTATTCCGGAAGAAGACATATTCTAATTATAATAATTGGTCCAGTTATTGTTAAGTTATAAGTAGTATAACTAACACGACTTTGTTTTATATATATATCTATATATATATAATATATAGATGTATAATTCTAATGTCATCGTGTTGCTCACGATGAACTCCAAAACTATCTAACCGAATATCACGTTTTTTAAATGTGTGTTTTATGGCGTGCCTAAGATCCATAGTTAATATCTTTGAATATATAAATTTGAATATACCTGTAATATAATGTTGGTTAAAAATCGATTAAAAACCACATTTCTTTACAAAAAAACGAAAAAACAAAATTTTGAATTAAACTTCTTCTTGATATAAACTGTTGTTGACATTAAACCCTTATTGAGTTTACTGTTCCTATCAACAATATTGTATTAATTTTTATTTATTTTGTTCAAAGGTTCCCGGTGACTGCGGATATGGCGCCTGTCAGCTCTTTGCTTGTCTATTACGTCACGGAAGCCGGTGAACCTGTAAGTGACGTGGCCAGTTTCCATGTGCGGCTCCTGCACAAAGAGGTCAGAATTTTATTATAAAAATTATGTAATGGTATATATGTATATATATTATTAATTTTTGTCGTAAACTTTCGTGAGTCTCTACTGAGTAAGTAATTACAAATTATTTTTTTAAAAATTAAGCTAAAATATAAGTTTATATTTTTGAAAGGTTTATAATATATATATATATTTAAAAAAGTAATTAAAATGTGAAAGTAGATTTAATAAATAAAATAATAATATATTAAAAGGTTATATTTGCTACTAAGAAATAACAAAAGACACTACGGTAGCCAGACTGTGGGAAATCAAACTAAGAAAAATACACAAATTCATACACTGGCAGAAACAAAAGAATCGTTCTTATTACAACCCAGGATAAATAATATTGAGGTACATGTGTGTGGCCAGCATCACTGGATGGTTAGTGAGATAGTTATTGTTGTTTAGTGGGACTTATTAAAAGTAAAAATATCTTTTATTTACCGACGTTTCGAACAGGTTATACCGCTTGTATGATGGTTAGACTGAAGACTCCCACGATAAATTTAATAGGCCATCCAAACTCGATCTGCATTGATACTACTCAAACAATTTTATGCTTAATAGATTCAGAAACACGTTGGGTTAAGCCGAATTAGCATACTTTGTGTTTGTTGCTAACTTTATTTAATAATCGATTAATATGGGGTAAAACATAGTTTAAAACACAAACTCCTTCTCTGTTACGCCATTGTTTTCTGTCCAAACTCGCACAAAAGCAGGATTTAATATCTGGCTTTATGGGGATATACTTTGTTGACTTAATTACTAAAATATTGTATAAAGGGGCTTCCTTTAAATATGTTTCTTTAGTAGAAGTTTGGTTCAGCTTCGAGTTCAGATACACAAGTACAACCCAACGAAAATGACGTTATGTAATCTAGAGACTTAATATTTCACTGAACGGAGAAAAAATAAACAAGAATGAGATTACAAAAGCAAGAATAATACACGTGCGTTGACTTTCGTTGGCAACGGTACTAAATAGGCGAAGGCATTCCAACCGGGTGTGCAAATATGTCCGATGGGTAATAGATCGATGATTTTTTATTTTTTGTTGCTAACGTCTTTGGGTGATAGTATTTACTTACAATTAGATACTCTGTTTCCTCATTTGGCTATAGTTTTATAAGAAATAAACATAAAATAATAATAACTAGGAATCACTAAAGTTTTGCCTAAAAATGGTTACAAAGTTTATGCTTAACGTATTTACTTAACACTTGATGGGTGTCCATAGACGGTGGTAATCGCTTACCTTCAGGCAATACACCTGCTCGTTTGCCCCCTATTACATGAAAAAAAAGTTAATACATTTAATGCGTTCAATCAAACAAACAAACTGTCACCTTAGTCATTTTCTTTCCTTTTAAATTACTACATCAACACAGAAATGCTCTATAGACCTTACGAATACAAAATACAAACATCATTTTTACGTCACCCCGTTTACATAGCGAAAATAATCTAAATTTTACAGCTAATACTTTCTTCACCCTATTTCCAACCGAATACCTCAGTATGTGCTCAATAAACGTACAGGGTTCATAATAATGATTAATCAGGGTATATAAACCTTTGATCATTCAATTGGCGTAAAATTGAAACAGCGTTTGCTGAATATAATTAGCGCTCTGTTTATTTTGGATGTTCGAGCCAGCTCTGGACGATTTTTGAACGCAATTAAATACTTTCATGGTTGACTGTTTCAATTAATAAATACACGGTTTTATTAATTGAAATGATTTTACTGTTCAAATAAAATGGTTTGTAACAGGAAAATCTATAAAAATAATTAAAATTGGAGTGTGTTTGTAATATTAAAATAACCGCTTTTTACTAATGCCTTATGCATATTTATACACGGTACATATACCAAAATAATATTTTTTACAATTTGTGTCTGTCTGTGTATGCCGGCTAATCTCTATAACGGCTGGACCAATTTTGAAGGGACTTTCACTGATAGGTTGCCGATCAAATAAGGCTACTTTTTTAGATTAGCTTCACCCCGCGACGTTTCCCGCGATACGTAATAACAGCGGGTAACACCGCGGGGTTCAGCTAGAAAAAAATGAAGGTAAACTCAACTTTGCATGTGTTTGTAATTATATATATATAAATATACGCCATATGTGTGGTGATGGATTAGGAATACAGAGTGTCACGACCTTTATTCATCCCGTGGGTGTCGTAAGAGCCGAGGGCGCAAACTACACAGGACAACAGCGCTGCAAAGCGAATGAAAACTTGATAGAAAACCAAACCAAATCTCCTTTCTAATGAGAGGCCAATGTCCAACAGTACACTATTCAGGGTTACTTATGCTGAAATATAGTGAACTTAGATGAATAGAACACATAGTTATTATAGAGATAAGTAGTGATCTATAATAACGTGAGTAATGTGAGTATGCAGGCAATTCACTCAATAATAATGTTCGAAACAGTTTTTTATTTCATACAAAGAAATTTTATTACTACCTTTTTAATCACGAAGATTATAAAAGTAAACAAGTGACTAATTTAAAAAGATTTACTTTAAAACTTGTTTAAAGAAATAACTTTAAGCCTATACATTTGATGGCCACATTGAATGGGTTGTTCAGAAATATGTACGCCGCCATTTTGTTACGGCGACCATTTCACTGTACTAAGTTGGTAAAAGTTCATAAAACAATTTAAATTAAGATTGTTTAGAAGGCTATAAGAAACATAATTAAGCAAAATTATAGGACTACTCAAATTAATTTACAGAGTAAATTGCTTGTCTCATAAAATCTAATACTAACTAAATGGCTAGACTAATTTCTAATGGAAATGTTTCGTCAATTAGTAGTATACTCCGGAAAATTTGAACTTGGTACAATGTTTGATTAAAGTATATTTTGATTCCAAATATTGTTTGAATAGTTTCTTTAATATCTAAAATGTCTTGTGGCGACTTTCACATATAACACAACAATAACCTACTACAGCGCCATCTACCAAAGATACACTGAACTACGAAGTAACGCACTACACGTAGTAACTACAGATCCTGTATCGCGCAATGAATAGTTTTCGCGCCGATTATCATATATACAACATCCCAACATCAACTGTTGCCCGCCCGCCAGGCATGATCACCTCGCCTGAGGATCCTACCTTTATGTTGGAGGGACATGATACCCGTTCCCCCACAGTCTTATAAATAATTTCTTAATCGTAATCATTGTTAACGAATACTTTTGATAAAATATTTATTTATGTACTCGTATATGCAAAGTAGTTGAATAGTGGTTAATGAATTTATTTTAAAGGCCTCTCAAATCTCCGACCGGAGTACAAAGGGAATAACATAGGGGTTCACCACCACAGCGTTTTCGAGCAAGTGCAGTCTACTTATTGACTGACTACCCTATTGCTCCTTTACCCTAGTTCATTCGTTCGTTTTTAATCTCAATTTACCTTAGTTTGAGCAGGCCGCCATAGCGTGGGTCACCATGCAACATTGTCTGCATTTGCTATGAGTATGGTGATCATCACTCTTGAATTCTGCTTATGCTTTCAATCAGGCAGAGGCAGGCACATAAAAAAACAAAATCCGTTGCAGTTATAACATACATAAGGGAGATTATGTTTTATTAACAGTTTATACAAAACTTATCTTGTATAATTCATCATTTAAATATTATATTTATTAGCAATATTTGGTAAAAGTAGAGTTACTCACACAGATAATATCTTTCGTATCGCTGTTACGTGGCTCGTTATCTCCATCTTAAAACGATCAGAGATGCGAAACTTGATCCTCAGGCTACCCCTTAATGGTCTTACCTACTTTGTATATATTATTTCGCCTAATGCTTTAATCACCTTTGATACTTTTTGTTGGAATATATGAAGAACATCAATTTGATAGAATTAATGTTCGAATAAGAAATTTTTATTTAGTATTTTTAGGGATTGAATGAAAATGTGAACTCATTTGCCAGATAACTAGCGATTTTGGTTTCACAAGTTAGGATAGATATATGTCGGATATACATGTATTAGCCACTTATATGGTAGATAACTATCTGAAACTTTATCAGGAACTGGTGAAACTGGGTCTTACCGCCATTTTTACAAGAGGCTACTTAAAACAAGTAATAAAAATGTATGTAATGTAATGTACTAAACAAAACACAGTAAGCTGTAACAAACTGTAATCCGTTTAAAGCCTAAATGCTATTTGCCCCTATTTACTGTGGGTTAGGAATGTCAGGATCACGCATGTACTGTGCGTTTGACAAGTGTTTTGCATAATACAGTTTTGTTTTGTTTGTAAGCAATTTTCATAAATATGAACGCTTTTGCAATCAAACTTGTATTTCATTTGTAGTAGATTAATTTAGCAATATAAGAATTTCGTATGGTGTATTAAAATACTTTTTGTTTTGCATAGTTCTGATGAATTTGATCAAAGACTTGTTTTAGTTACATTACATTAAGTATCGAACGTACTTTTATGAATAAGAAAATAAATGTTAAATATTGGAAACACGTTGCCACGAATATGAAAGAAACAAAAGAGAGTAGATGGATAGCGAGTAGTATATTAATAACATGACAATTATAGGATTTTCAACCATTATTCTTAGTCAGTCAAATTAAATTCTTATTTATCTATTTAATAACTTTAAACGAGCAATTTTTGTATTACGGAAACGTGTGGAAACGGCTTCGACGATTTTAATGAAATTTAGTATTCAGGATGTTTCGCGGGCTATTTATTAATCTAGCTAGAGTTCACTTTATGTAAAATAAACATTACATGTCATAAAACCAAAATTGCAAAGGACTTTTTAAAGTAATATTCGAGGAATGGCAAAATTATTTAATTAAAAGACAAAATGCGTCCAAAATTTATATGTTTTTACGCAAAAAAGAGCAGCAAAATATGGCAAAATTGTTATTAAATTTACATATCGATTCCAGAACTCATTAAGTTGAATTTCTAATGAACCTTTTTACCTTTAAATTTATTCCACAAAAATGACAATATTAAAAGTCCAGAAGGAAATAGCCGTCTCAATTTTAATTAACGATAATAGTCCCCTTCAGTATACTTAATACAAGATTTTTTTACAAATTTTTTTTGGTGGATCCTGTCCAATTACTTTAAGGGGACACTTTAATGGAATAAAATATTTAAAGTTACGAGTTTCATAGTCGATATTTTTATAATTACTGTCTCATCGAATTCTTTTTGAAGAGGTTTTCATTGGAGAAATAGCCTTAGAGAAAATAATATTTTTATCGTCAACAACACGTACTTTTACGAAAGCAACGCGGTTGTGTTACGATATTTAAATTTTGTGCTTTCATGAATATAAGAAAATGAGAACCACGTCTTTTGAAGTCGGTTAAAAAATAATTAAAACATACTTATGAGGCTTATACGTTCTTCTCAATATTCACACTAGAAGTATAATGATAAATTAGAATAAATTGAATAAGCGTCACAACCGGCCTATATTAGCTTTTGCCCGTGGCTCTGCCCGCGTTTATGTCGGTTATAGCGGCGAAAAGTAGCCTATGACCTTCCTCAAGATTCAAAGTATGTCCATTGCAAATTTCATCCAAAATCGATTCAACGGTTTAGCCGTGAAAGCCTGACAGACAGACAGAGATACTTTATAATGTCTAAAATTAGTGTGGTGCATGCATAAATATTATTTTGCATATCTTAATATATATAAAAAGTAATAAAATAATAATATATTCTTATAATAACAATTTAACATATTTAGAAAAGTTGAGAACTAGTCAATGACAGCCCTATCAGAAATAAACTCACACAAATACACATTCAGTAGCGTATACACATCTACATACATATAACACAATACACAAAGTTTTACTACTTCCCAATACGCACTACGTACAACATGTTACGAGTAGAAATTACAGGCGTTCTTAATTGCGTCCTTTAACACACAACAAATTGCCTTTTATTAGGGGTCGTTGATTAAACGTACAGCCATTACTGGACTGTACAACCATATCTACTGATAAGGGGGAGGGTAAATATAAAATAGGGTTTGACTTTCAGTGAGGTGGATACAGCTTGTATATAAATATGAATACGTTTGTTTATTGAGTTTTGACACGTCTAAATATTAGGCATACGCAAATAACACAGACAAGTAGACAAGAACCTGAAAAATCTGTCAAACTAAATACTCTAAACGTCCAGGTTCTAATTTTCCGTGCATTTTAGTATTATTTTACTCTGCCATAAACTGTATCCTTTAAGCGGGGCGTGAAAAAGCATCTCACTAGGCCGCCATAGTGTTGGTCACCATGCTGCACTGTCCTTGTTTGCATTGAGGATGGTGACCACCACTCTTGGATTCTGCTGGTGCTTTCCATCAGGCAGGGCAGAGTCATTTTGGTGCCTCATGTATAAAAAAAGAAAGTATAAACGTAAACATCTTCCTAGCGTTTATTAATTGCCCAAATTTCTATGGTCGGCAATTACTTCAACCGGTTTTACCTGAATATCAGTTTCTTCACGGAGTGACTGGTATCGGACCTCAGCAACACTTAGGTAAGACTGAATTTGAAGGTTGAACTAGTTGTCACTGAGATTCATTATAAATAAATTAACGAATACCGTAGATATTCATGACAGCTGGTACCAACAGTTAACCGTGCTATTCGAGACACGGGTGTGGAATACCGCCAAACTTTCATATTCTTGGCCCTTATTAAGAATTACTTGTAATCCAACAACACTTTCAGTCTGACCCAAGAATCGACCTCTTACGCGATCGGAAGTCACTTACGCTAACTGCAAGACCAACGAGGCAGTTAAGCAATAGAGAGAAATATAGGCTACAGAGAAAGATAAAATAGTATATTAAAAATCTCATATTTTAATGCAATTTAAATGTTCTTTTTAAATCACTTTTACATAATATTGTTTATCATCAGGTTGCTGTTGCCATAGAAGAAAGGCGCTGGTGGTATCCAAGAGCTGCTCTCCAATTACGAGTCTTGGCGCCACCAGATTCTACAATGTGCTTGATCGGAGCTCGCGCACCGCCTGATGCACGTTTCGACCCTCATCAAACGTAAGTGCCTTTTATTTGCTTTCGTAACTATGTTTGGTTTGGTATATTTACATTAACTATGAATAGATTTGTGATTTTAAATTCTTGTTTGCTTTATTAAGTAGATTATATTTTACTGGATAGTTCAAATTTGGTTTCTTAATTCATTTATTTTTATTGATAAAATCAGACTGTTCAAAATTCGCATTTCCTTTAATATCGTCTGCTTTACTTTCTTCGTCTCCAACGTAATTCATATTCTTTTCATTTCTTAAATATTCTTTCTTTTTATTTTAACATTTTGAATTATAACTTTCATAGTGAAATAGTATTTTGGTTATTAAAATGTATTGTTACTAAATCAAAATATTAATTTAACAGTAACTAAAAACTTGAGACCTTTTACACAGTGGAATAATATTGTCTTTATTTTTTTTGGAATATAAAAGCTTGGTGTTAGAAAGACACTTGAAGTTTATTTATTACAAGTTTTTTGTGCGCTTATCACAATACCAAATTTCGTCCAAACCAATTCAGTAGTTTAGCCGTAAAAGCTTTACAGAGAGACAGAGTTGCTTTCGAATTAATTAAAATTAGTATCATTTGAGTAGCGTTCCAGTAATTTCAAGATCAGTATGTTATTTCAAATGAAAATATACAAACGATATATATTTAATACGAATTCAAACATTATTATTCATTTATTCAACTTAAAAAACTAACAAAAAAAACTTAGCTTTTTATGTTACTTCCGTTTATCCCTCACTTTCTTAATATTTATTAATTTAATTATATATTGTGAAAGTTTATTATCATAATGATAAACCTAATGTTTCCTTAAACAAATTACAAAGCAATATCATTAGTCTAATTATGGTTTTCAGCTTTACTAATTATAATTGGCGCAACTACGAGTACTCGGCCAAATTTATTTTATGTAATCAAAAACACTCAACCGTAATTAAGTTAATGGGAGTTTTTGGATAATAAATTACTTGCACATTTTAGTTTAAGCCGTTAGAATTGCATTTATTAATTTGAACTTAGTTAATTGAAAATGGTTCAATTGTGTTGCCAGTACAACGAACATTTCTGAAGTTAAAATACAGTTGAATAAAAGTTTGGGCTATAAATCTACTCGGTTACTAGTTTTATTATAATTCATTCTAGTATTATAATTTGAAAGTAACTGCGTGTCTATCGGATACGTTTTGACTGCTACGTCGTTTAACAAATTTAGATAAATTTTGGTATGGAGTATATTTGACTTTGTACTTCAATGGGTTAATTTTAGCCGCGATATCCGATATTCACGCTTGTAGTGTCGCGGTCAAGAGGCACTATGATAACTAAACAATTGACAGCTCATTTACATTCCTAAGATTTTTATGAACTAAAATATTTATTACTTTATTTAGGCATGTAAGAGATAATTGTCATCATTCGACAATTATATGTCACACCACACATAACGTCATGACTGTTTCCCAGAAGGATAAATAGAAACAATTGATGTTAACTTGCTACGGCCTTAACAAACTTATTTTACTTCATCCACATTCACCAACGCTGCATGTATGCTCGCTAGTTATTGGTGTCATTCAAAACGGCTCTTTTTAAAACATCACCTATTGGATCAGTAAATGTTCGTCGTGGACGACTTCTTCTACACTTCCATTATCGTTTCAACCTTTTAATTACCATAATAAGAAGATCAGACCAGATAGTAAAACATGTTGCATTTTTTAATGGTTCCAATAAACGCTTGCATTAAAGAATATTAAGGGCTTATAAAAGCTTTTTAAGCCGAGGATCGAACTAAGTGGCGTGCAATTGGAGAGGCCTATGTCCAGCAGTGGACTGCGATACGCTGATGATGAAGGGCTTATATATGAATCTGTGGGCTTATTGAAGAAAGCTACGCTTACTAAAGGGCGCTAGAGTAATGATTGCACACGGGCGCTTAACGGACCAGAGACTGTGGTTTCACAAGTTCCTGACAATTCAAATTTAGAATCATTAATTAATTTATGTCTATTGATTTATAATCAGACTGTTCAAAATTTGCATTTCCTTTAGTCGTTTATCGTCTACTTATACTCTTTGAATTTCTTAAATATTATTTTTTTTATTTTAACAGCTTTGAACTTTGTAAAATAGTATTTTGGTTATAAAAATGTAATTTAACTATCAAAATATCAAATTGGCAGTAACTAAAAAACTTGAGCCCTTTTAAACAGCGGTATAATGTGGTCTGTACTTTATTGGAATATAAAAGGCTTGGTGTCAGGAAGACGCCAAACAAAATTAATCCAGGAAACGTAAAATGACATCCCTATAGTGTTTGTATATCTCTCTTGTGTATATTTCTCATACGTGGGTAATAAAATGGTGTGCGGAAAACTTATAATTTTCCCGGTGTATGCTATCGACAGCTGTAGTGATGCGAATAGGAACCCCGTTATTGCTAGGAGATTGAATAACACTTGCACAGCTATAATAACCGGACTTGGGAACGAGTCATAAGATAAAACGGATTTGGGGAGAATTTTATTTTAACCTGTATGTTATGTTGTGAGTTTTATAGACGCTTTACTCTCATATCTTACCATTAGACACTATTTTTACAAATCTTAATGTTAGAATTAATTCCTAAACTATGAAGCTATATAGCGATTTTGTAGTCTAAATGTAAAGCAACTAATAATGAAAATCGTTTGTAAATTCGTCATACAATAAACAATGCTAATAAAATTATATTGCAACTTGCAATTTGTTACAATGTAGTTTCAAAATAAGGTCTAAATAATGAATTAATGAGTGTATGAATATCACTGAAATATTATTTAAAACGACAAGAAATAAAACAAACACAGATGCACAAAGAGAAGGATAATTTAAATTATACGCTTAACCAAACCTGGTAATAGGTCGAACCTGTCGAAAGGTTGTTGTTAATAATGATTATAATGAAATTAAATATATATATATATATATATATATATAAGTATAGGTATACATCATAAGTACTAACTTCAAAATTTTCACGTTCACAAACGTATTTATTCTTACTTCGGAATGAATAACATCAAAAGATATTACACATGTTTGAATTGTATAATGATTCTGTAGTACATAATTATAACTTTTTAAAAATAATAATTATATTTTCCGCGGATTTTATATCTTGTACCACCCCCATGCGAAAACACAAAGGAGGAAGCGCCAGACTTTGGTATCGGGCAACTCATTTTGTTAGAGCTTATTGTTTAACAATTAGGTAACCTAGTTGTTATTGTTAAACAAGCTGTTGTCTGCAATTCAAAACAAACTCTAAGTGCCTTAGCAGTTCGTGAATAGGATGGCAATTCGTTTCTGGAGGAACTATATAGAGACATTAAATAGAAATTGGATTTTTATAATATTCATGGCACAGAAAAAATAAATTATAAGTTTCGAGGAATATATCATTTAATGGTTATGGAACTTAACGTGTGGGCTTGCGTGTGTCTGTGTGCATTTGTGCGTGTGTATGATTTTTTTTCACTCATCGTATTGACTGAACGGATTGACAGTATTTCGGTAATTGTATTGATGTGCTCAGTTTAATCTTTTATTTATAACTAGCTGTTGCCCGCGGCTCTGCCCGCGTTTATGTCGGTTTTTCGTGTTTTTACGCGGTCGCGGATATGTGACTGATGCAAAAATTAGATAAAAACAATCCTTGATGCGGATTATATATCATTCTAAAATTTCAGCTCGATCGGTGCAGAACTTTTTGAGTTTTTGAAGCGTACACAAACCAACATAACATTTTTATATATATAGATTTATTAAACAAGATTATTTGGGATAGCCAGGTTTAATAATTCTAAGTAATAGTTTTATTCACACTTAGTCATTTGCACATAGGCGATTATCTTTTAAATATCTAACATGAACTACAGCCTTATATGGCGTTCTTACAACCCGTGACAAGTACAAGGGTGTCAATCAAATATCGTGACAAACCCAAAGGGGCGTTCGAAGCGAAATACATCATTTATCGTCACACGATTCGTCTTCCGGTATAAAAATATACGGCGTTATATTGTGTACGGCAACGTAATGTATTGCCCCGCAGTTGACATGCTAAAATATTTTATGTTGTTATATTTTGTTATCAGCGACGCAATGAATACATTAATGTAAAACGTTATTTATATGACACTTGAAATAAATTTTATGTGAACTCCTTCAAACACAAAAGACGCTCAGTTGAAAATGGAATGAATATTTAAGGGTTTTAATGATAATACAATTTTATAAATTTAACCGTGGGAGAGCTATGCTTCGGCATGAATGGGTCGGCTCGACCGGAGTGATACCACGGCCTCACAGAAAACCGGTGTGTAATAGCGTTTGCGCTGTGTTTCACCGAGTGAGTGAGGATACCGGAGGCCCATACCCTAACCCCTTCCCCCATCCCCTTTCCCATCCCCTTTCCCATCCCCCAAAGGTCGGCAACGCACTTGTGACGCCTCTGGTGTTGCGGGTGTCCATGGGCGGCGGTAATCGCTTACCATCAGGTGATACGTCTGCTCGTTTGCCCAATATTCAATAAAAAAAAAAAAAAAAAAAATCTACAATTGCATTTATATTGTATATTTTTAGATAATGTGAATAATAATTATTATGCTTTTAATAATAATAATATTATTTTTATTTAATTTATTTTATTGTAACAAAAAAAAAGGATAACATAACTTATACAGCCTTGACTCCCAAAATAGCGTTAGCTGTGTGTTGGGAGTCAGTTACCCTCCAAAGACAAGAAATACAATTGTTACAATGCAATGGAGAACACAATAAGTTTGTTTAGTTATATACTCGTATGTACCTGTATATGGGTGTGAGTGTATGTGTATGAGGTGTGTGTTGTTGTGTATTTGCAGCTGTTAGTCAGAATGTGTAGGTGGTGAAGGTGTGTGTGACACTATTCAAGCCTCCATCACTTTAGAATAATAATGATACCGCCAATTCAATGTATAAATATCACAATTATTTCATCGTGACAGTACTTCGTGTGATGGTGAGCACAATTTGTGACGGTTTGCGTCAGAAAGTAAAAATTATAAAAAAAATTGCCAAACTAACTTATTCTTAGAATTCCTGTCCCGATATTGTTTTAATATATTTATATATATGTGTGTGTGTATTTAAGACACATGGATACTGTGTGTGTTTATATATATTTAAGTATTTCTTTTTTCTTCTGTGTAGTGTTTGTAGTTAGTTCTACACGGATACCTCTGTGCACCACCTACCTAACAACATTTCTACACCACCCTAAAGTTGACTGGAAGATGTGACAAAAGTGCATAAAGTTTTAAATAAAACTATCTTAAAATAGGAGTGTGCTCACTACTAGCCGTCAGGCGGGCCATGTACAATTTAGGTACCTTATATGTTTCCCTTTTCTTCCTTGTTGCGAGGATTATGTCACGCTACTCATCTTTCAGCTGGTTTGTGACAGGAAATTCAGTGGAAATATTTGCTGCCTTTTCATTTATCTAAATATAGGGAACATATGAGCCGTTTCCGTCGTTATAAAGACATCCACACCGTCATGTTGACTTCAAAAGTTTCCTGTTCGCAAAATATTTGACTCTCTTTTTTCATATAATCCTAATTGGATTACAGAAATATCGTATTTAACGAGTTTCCCATAATGAAAGCTAGATAGAGTTTCCAATTAATTATTTTATCACTTTTGTATTAAAAACTCAATTTAATGAAGAAAGCTAAAGGCTGATGCTTGAGAACGGGCGCTATTAGTAGTGACCCTTAGTTCTAAATCCATACGTAAAGTATTTTTTAATTACTTAATATTATAAATTCAGATGTTATGCTAATTTGAATGATCTTTTTCAATTAACTAACTTTTAGAGATAGATTGAAAGTTGGAGAACGATACAAACTACTTTTTGTAGCTACTTTTAGTAACTATATATAATATATGCTGCAGCGGCCAAAAGCTAACCTAAAAATCTAAAGACGATTTATTCAATGTGTTTTGCTTAACTTCCGGAACGTATTTCTCCATTAAAGCTCTTTCTGTATCATAAAGCAAAGATTAAAGTTCAAGTAAATAATGTTATCTTTTAAGCTCATAGTTTTTCTTTTCCTCTGCTAAGAACACATTTGTAAAATCTTGCTTGCTAATGAAATTAAGATAAAACTCTCTTTTAATGTAACGCTTAAAAAGCTTTTAGTCTGATGCGTTTCTTTTAACTTAATATGTATAGCTTTTATACTATACTTGTATAAATAATGAAATTTCGCATCATCACAAGTGTCTTTAAACTCACTTTGATTTCTATAAGTGAATGAGATATATACCACGGCCTCACAGAAAACCGGTGTGAAATAGCGTTTGCGCTGTGTTTCACCGAGTGAGTGAGGATACCGGAGGCCTATACCCCAACCCCTCCCCCCATCCCCTTTCCCATCCCCCAAAGGTCGGCAACGCACTTGTGACGCCTTTGGTGTTGCGAGTGTCCATGGGCGGCGGTAATCGCTTACCATCAGGTGATACGTCTGCTCGTTTGCCAACTATTCAATAAAAAAAAAAAAGATGAGAATGTTAAGTATAACTTCCTTAGATACAAGACATATGCGATTTACAACGCCTTAATCCACAGTAAAAATGTATCATATTTACCTTTACTAAAAACTCCGTAAGTGAATACCTTTGTTCTATTTTTCCAACACTCTCACCGCTGTTGGTAACAAACTTCTAAATTTCTCACAAGGTTCTAAACAAGGGGTTAATGAACGGCAATGAACCTTAAATTTACGTGAGTAGGCGGTAAATAGACCATTTAATCTTGCGTGGGATGTTACAGCCTCATTTCACGAAGAGATTATATTGACTAAATAGATAAGACATATCCTCTACGTTTTTGTAGAGAACGCAATTGAAACCGGAGATCCTCCGACCATGATTAACACTCGCCATGAGGTTAGCAAATATTACTATCTAATGCTCTAACATAAACATAATCGTGACAATAGCGTTACGTATTCAGCATGCGCCTGTCTTAATTGGAAGGAACAGGACCCTCTGCAAATGACAGTGTAGTAGCGTTAGTCAAGTCTACCAAAATTCTAATGACAAGCCTTTGTCTAGCAGTGCACAGCACTGTTAAAGTGATGATGTGATAAGACCCTAAGTAACATACCAGTATATACCTGATGATGTAAAGTTACCTAGTTCTAGTCAGTTAGCCCTTATCATTTGGTTCTTATTTGGACGCCCAAGGAGGTTTCTACACTCAAAAAATATACATATCTATTCAATGTAAATATTTTTATACAAAGTTGGACCTAAAAATAAATTAAAACTATTTATAATTTTCCCAGGACTCCTGAACATGAAGAGCAGCCAGGCCCAGAATTCGTATCTGCAGGTGTATCTCTCTTTGTCGGTGGTGGGGCATGCGGCGGAGGCGTCCTTTACCGACAGCGAACTGCTCCTGTGCCACCAGCTCCTGCTCATTTAGTTCCACCAGCCTCACATGACCGGCTATGGATGTGGAAATGCTTCAATTATACGTAAGTTTTATTTTGATATATTTTTTGTGAGATAGAAGAGGGAGAGATGATTCATTCCATGAGTGTCGTAAGAACCGACTAAATAAGTACACTTGTGTAGTTTGGACAACAATACTGCAAAGAGAAGAAAAACTTAAAACCAATCTTATACCCCTCTAACATCTAGCAAGACAGCGTGGTAGGTATAATATGTCAAACCCTGCTTTCTAAAAAGAGGCCTCGAACAGGAAGGTTCTTCAACAAGGAGTCATCAAACAGTCAACTACTGAAAGCTACCTATTATTATTATTATTATTATATATATATTATTTTTATTGTATAGGGCACACGAGCAGACGTATCGCCTGATGGTAAGCGATGATTATGATGATGATTTGGCGACCTTTGTTTGTTTAGCAGTTAAGTGAGAGTGTGACTTTAAATTTGTGGTTTCGCTCCTAAATACTTTTTACGATAACATATGCTTACCGTGTCAGACTTTGTCGAAAGATAAATACCAATCAAAAGGTGCCTGTGGAACATTTCTTATTCAAAAAGTTTGAAGTTTCATTCTAAGTAACGTTTTTGCTTCGTAAACCTTAACGATGTCTCTTGTTCGTAAGAGTCAATATTTAAGGTAGTAATTATATGTTAGCGTTGATAGCTTTAGATATTTAAGTAAAATACTAAAATAAATAAGCTGTTTTTCTACTATTTTACTGTGTATATACAATAAAGATAAATAAACAAATAAATAATATCAACAAAAAATAGTTTGTGTGCAAACAGTGCCTTTAAAGCACATTATGCCCAAATAGGAATACGGTAATGTTGATTCCACCTCTGAAGTTATAGAAAATAATCGTTTTTCTTATATTTCAACAGTGTTCACAATAACATTACTTCTCATAATAGAACTAGATGTAGCTGAATTTGTAGGCTAACACCTTATGTATAATCTCATCAAACACATAATAAATATAAACAATATTAGTCAGCGAACGTTTAATGTATCATATCAGACTATTATAATTCACAACGGGACAACCAGACAAACTGCGAGGTCTTAGGTCGTCCGGTCAGCGAAGACAAAGCGGTGTCGGTACCGATATTTTAACTTCTATCGAGATTTGCCTGCCCTGACCCCCGGCAAGGGTCGTTTACTGTTTGTGGGACAGCGATAACAAATGAGACATCATTTTGTATTGAATTTAGAGTAGGATTGTCTGAAATTGAGTAACTTGTGCCAAATCTTGTACTTGTTAAAATTCCTGTAGCTTTAGAAGTTGAAGTTAGAAATTGATATTTCGTATTAACAAGTCCTCATTAAATTAGTATAGTATCTTTTTTTATATGAATCTGTCAAAATAATTCTACTGTACCTGACGGGAAGCATAAACAATATCCAAGAGTAGTGGTCATCATGGTACTCATTGCGAATGCAGACAATGCAACAACGCAGCATGGAGATCCACACGATGGCGGCCCTTGAGATGCTTCTGCGTCATTGGATCTCTGGTATCACTCTCACACAGGACACAATGACAATACGAATGTTGTAACTTTAGGTTGGTCTTCTGTGAGAGGGAAGTACCGCCCCTATCGAGCTGGTTCGTTTCATGCTGAAATTAGCATGGAACTACTACCTTGAAAAATGTTCAAAAGTTTTCAAACCACTCAAATTGCAATAACATACCATATAAATAATATTCCCGTCCATAGCTTGTCTGAAAATCCCTTAAGCAAGTAATAATAAACACCATACCAACAGTGTATATTACTACGCTGTGTTGTTGATGTCAAATTAGTTACGTTGCATTGTTTTTCGATAAAATAATTTCATTATTCAGTTTAATTAACATACAGTGGGCTGTTACAATGCTTCTATAAATTTTGTATAATGAAATTGAGAGCATTCATGTTGCAATGCGTTAACAGAGTGTAGCCTGAAATAATTGCTATATGCACGAGCTAAAACAAGCTTCGTGTATGATTTAGGGATTTGTTTATTATTTATAATGTATCAATACTGATATCTAATAAAACAATTTTTTCGCCAAAATAATACTATAGATAGGACTAGATACTTGTAGACTGATGCGATGATGGTGTAATTGAAAATTCCTTGTTAGTTATATGATTACAATTTAGAATCCCAAGCAGTACGCTACCGATACCAATGCTATTGCAATACCATCTCCTTAATACCTTGGAGTCCCTTTCATAATTTTATAATTTACTATATTTGGTCCGCATTTCCGCCCCCATCTAAGTCAGATGTTGCGACGGAAAGTAACTAATATATCCTTCTCTAAAATGTTATCTATCTCTATATTCATCCAAACGTATCAGATACAGTTACTTTTGAATTTATAATATGGATTGTGTGGAAATAATAATAAACTTAATATAAAATAATAATAAACCGTGGGAGAGCTACGCTTCGGCATGAATGGGTCGGCTCGACCGGAGTGATACCACGGCCTCACAGAAAACCGGTGTGAAATAGCGTTTGCGCTGTGTTTCACCGAGTGAGTGAGGATACCGGAGGCCCATACCCCAACCCCTCCCCCCATCCCCTTTCCTATCCCCCAAAGATCGGCAACGCACTTGTGACGCCTTTGGTGTTGCGGGTGTCCATGGGCGGCGGTAATCGCTTACCATCAGGTGATACGTCTGCTCGTTTGCCCACTATTCAATAAAAAAAAAAAAAAAAAAAAACTAAACCCAAAGTTAGTTTTATTATCAAACTTTTCTAAGAAGCCTCTGTTCAGTAAGGACTATTAAGAGCTTTTGATGATGATAGTTTATAAAATAAACTACTCTTTTTTCAACAGGAACCAGCTCTCAACTGATGGCGTTACCATCTCAGCTCCCTCTGAGGCTGGTCGTTGGTCTCTCTGGGCGCTCTCGCTGTCCAACCACGGTCTTCGCTTCTCTGCCCCTCGCACCATCAACGTCTTTCGACCAATTCAATTGGACTTCTCGCTACCACTGGCTTTGAAAGTTGGCGAAACTGTGGAAGTTGATGTCAAGATTACTAATAACATCAATAACTGCATGGATGTGAGTATTTTTTGTTTTTTTTATTATGTCGAGCAGCACAGGACCGGTTGATGTGGAGAAACTTGGAGGAGGCCTATGTCTAGTGGATGTATTTTAGCTGAGGTGATGGTGATGATAAAAAGGAAAAAGAACCGACGAGTCAAGGACGGACACATGCAACTTAAGTGTTGGAGTCGCTCTAATCAGGGAAATTAGGGATTTGGATTCCGTTATCCTTTGGCTAAACGTGCTCTCTGAAGCACGACGGAGACCTCAATGTCTATACTCAGGCCATTTATTAAGTGTTTCTATAATCAGAATAACTCAATTTTACTTCTTGATCTAACCCGGAAATCGAATCTGAGATCATTTGCTCGTTAGTCACATACTCTAATTGCTACCAACTATCAACGAACTACTTCACATAATAATTGATATAAGTCAAAAGAAACCGTAGCTATTCAGCCAAAAATACGTGTGTTATGTGTGTTAAGAAAGCATGTTCTTGTTTTACACTTTCAATTACTAAATATGCCAATAAAGTTAAACCCGCTCATATAGCACGCATTAAATTTAGAAATAAATTCGATAGTCCTGCAGAAATGCGCAGTCTGCCAAAACTACATTTTATTTGTTATTCATTCATTGTTGTCTATATGATCATATATTTTGAAGAAATTATACACATAGATTTTTTTTATTTTGAGAATTTATTTGTTATTAGACACATTGGTAAGTTAATAAAATAAAACAAGACAAACAAAACAATGTAAGTATTACCACCAGCTAAAAATAAATTTTCCAAGCGTCTAAAATAATATTAAAACCAATTACCTATTAGTATATGAAAAGTTACTAAATAAATACGCTCGCTATTTCCATTATACATAATCGCTTAAAACATGCTGTTTGTTTAGGTGAAAACCAATAATAAATTATGTAAACATACTACTGCCCACGTTCCTTGATATATAAAAACATTTATTTATGGGGCTTAAATCCCCTTGGGTGTAAAATGTTATCAGAATTCTTACAGTGTCAAAAATTCATATTTCTTCCGCATATCCAACAATTTGTGAAAGTAAAAGGAAAGTAAGTATGCTGTGAACAGGAAGATGAAGAAGAAATACACTCATTGTTTAAAAATAGCGCTATTTGATTGGATTAAAGATAGACTCGTATTAGTCAAATCAAATAGCGCTGAGATCTAATAGCGCTGTTGAATGGTACATACAATCTTGCTAATTAATAAGTAGTCTTATGTTACAGATAAAGCCACTAGTATTAAAAGTCTTATAATCGTTTGTGTGGGGGGTCCTCTTTTCTATTCTCTTTTAGACACTTTTCTTATAAGTGAAACAAAATCACTTCATGAAATTGTAAACAAAACAAAAAGCTTTTTATAGCAATTATTAGGATATACAATAGTACAATCTTGCTTATTAATAATTAGTCTTATGTTACAGATAAAGCCACTAGTATTAAAAGTCTTATAATCGTTTGAGTGGGAGGTCCTCTTTTCCATTCTCTTTTAGACACTTTTCTTATAAGTGAAACAAAATCACTTCATGAAATTGTAAACAAAACAAAAAGCTTTTTATAGCAATTATTAGGATATACAATAGTACAATCTTGCTTATTAATAATTAGTCTTATGTTACAGATAAAGCCACTAGTATTAAAAGTCTTATAATCGTTTGAGTGGGATGTCCTCTTTTCCATTCTCTTTTAGACACTTTTCTTATAAGTGAAACAAAATCACTTCATGAAATTGTAAACAAAACAAAAAGCTTTTTATAGCAATTATTAGGATATACAATAGTACAATCTTGCTTATTAATAATTAGTCTTATGTTACAGATAAAGCCACTAGTATTAAAAGTCTTATAATCGTTTGAGTGGGAGGTCCTCTTTTCCATTCTCTTTTAGACACTTTTCTTATAAGTAAAACAAAAACACTTCATGAAATTATAAACAAAACAATAAGCTTTTTATAGCAATTACTAGCTGACCGGACAAACGTTGCTTTGCCATAAAAGGGAATATAATATGTTGTAGAGGTGGGTCAATAAAAATCGCGATGGAAAAATAGGGGTTGATCTTAGAGGGTTGAAAATTTAGGGTTGTATGTATTTACTAATGCTGTATCATAAAAAAATAGAAATTAAAAATTTTGTCTAAAAAATAAAAAAAGAAATTTAGGGGTGGACCCCTAACATTGAGGGGGATGAAAAATAGATGTTGGCCGATTCTCATAGATACCGGATAAGCACAAAAAATTTCATCAAAATCGGTCAAGCCGTTTCGGAGTAGTTCGATTACGCACCCCGTGACACGAGAATTTTATATATTAGATTAGGATATACATTAGTACGTATATATACGTCTCTACATCGAAGAGCTCATATGTCAATCTCATTTAGCGTTCAATAATCGTAAACATGGAGAGTTCCGATTTATGTTGATTGTATTATTCATGAACAAAATAATAGAATGTTCTTGTGTTGAACGCCACTGAACCCAATTGAAACGAGAGCTAGATATTAAGAAATTAATATAGGCAAATATCGTTTTAAAATACCGCTTGTTTTACTTTAAGGCTCTTTCTTATACAGCACGCCAGCGCGTTGCTATGTTTGCTGGCTTTGCCTCTTAAATAAGCTGCTGGCATGGCCGCTGGGTTAATCATAACTGAAATGACGCTCTGTGTATCGAAGGCCTTGCTATACATAAACATAACTACAAATATAATCAAATATTTGTTTGTGTACTTTAAAAATACACACAAGAAATCGACTTACCTACGGGTTGTTATATAATACGCATAAGTTAATCATTATTTTTTCCTCTAGGATGCCAATAAAAAGAATTTAAAACAGAAAAACAAAACAATTGTTCTCCAAAATCCTACGGACAGATGAGACCTTTATTTGAAATACAAAGCCTTCCCAAAACAAATTAAGCTTGAATAAATTACCTACCATTAGCTTTATACGACATTATTGGTTTCTATTACCATGGTTGAGTCTCCGTAAGCTTTCTAACCTATCGATAGATATAACCCAACTGGATTAAGAATTAATTTAACTTTAACTTCACATACACACGGACATAACGACTGGCCAACTCTTAATCGAACTTATTTATCCATTGATAGATGTAATCTGAGTAAACATGAAATATTTTCTAAAAAGTAGTTTAAGATCTTTATAAAGTACTTTTTATATTGTTTTATAATCAGCCACTTATTGAATCAATAAAATCTAACTGTTTAGAAATGAGGTCGGTATTGGTATTGATTATTACATTGACTGCTCGGTTGGTGGCTCTTTACTGCGCCAAATGTTGTGGGTTTTAATCTTACATGGGACAATACTTTGTGTGATCCACAAATTCTTATTCTCAGTCTGGGTGTTCTTTGTATTCGTTTAATATATGTTTGTAAAGTCCCCTGTGACACAGGATTTTTATTCTCAATGCGGCAGTTGTCTAATTAAAAAAAAGAATAGTAAAAAAAATATGATATCCGTGTGTTACTAATTTCACACATCATTTACTAATAAATTCAGTATATTTAACGACATATTATAATTTTCTTACTTGAAATAATGTGACGTTTTCTTAACATAATTAAATATTTTCTGAATTCCTCTGCCAAAGTAGTAACAGTATGAGATGTAAAATAAACGGTCCAAAAAGTAATACAGTTATAATATATTCTTATCTGTCCCCTAGGCCCCATATAGTTGGAAACAATTCCACGCTTGTCAACTATTTGATCCATATATTCTATGCATTGACGCCTCCCGCACACGCTGATTCGAGTTTGAAGCGCTTAAACCGGGGTAGATTGCCTAATCGCTCCATTTGCCGGGATTCGCGTCTGAATCACCGGGATCATCCCCGGAATCCCTAATCGGGATTCGATGAGCGGCGCCGATCGCAAACAAATTGGTATCACACGTGTGGCTATCACTAGTTCGGGGTGCGACGGGCTTTATCGAGTGAGCAATGGTTTTTATTGCTGGATCTTATATAAATGTGCTTACGCTTCACTTGGATGAACAACGAAAACCAATATATTTTGTCCCGGACGTTTTCGTTGATTGGGACCAGAAAAAGGTCATATTCTGTGGGTAATTTGAGATCGTGTGATACAGCCAATTGTGAAGAATTTACTAGAGTGATATTTATAAAAAATTAGTTTTTTTAAGGTGTGTATAGGGAACAAACTAGTTTACGAGCCATTCAGCGTCGCCTATAACAATTATGGAGATACAATACCCGCAAAAGTATTAATAAGAAAAATTTCTTTGAATCTTAAAATTTAATTGAAACAGCATAATATTAAATATATGCATAGTATGTGAAATGGTAAAAGTAAGTTACTTACATCTAATATTAGTAGAGTAAAATACATTTTTTTTTCAACCTGGCCGCACTAGGACTGTCATTACATGACGTAACCATGGTGCCTCAAGTCTGTTACTTAGCATCATTAGAATACCGTTGGAACTAGACCGTATTCTTGTAAGCAGCGAGTTGGTTTTAATACGGAGTTTTTTAATGTATTTAAATTTGATATAAGAACCAAAAATATTTGGGATATAATTTTATTAAAGAGAGTTGAAGAAATTTTCTGAGAAATTTAGTTTAATGACACAACAACACAATTAACAAAATTGACAACAGTTACGATACCAATCAATGGCTGATTGCATCTGTTAATCAGTGGTTGTCTTCTTGATTAACTGCCATGAATAAATGAGTAAAGGATACTACGATCAACAAGTTAAGCAGACAGATCGGTGAACGCATTAATGTAATTAGATAGATGACAAATTAGATTGTGTCCATTTGGCTTTTGTCACTACATCTGATGAATGAGATTAAATGGAAACAGTATTATCTTTTCCCTCTATGTATTATATGACAGATACACATTATTAATTGTGTGTTATTTATTACTACACCAGTTTGCCTTTGCACGCGGTTCTTCCCGCGTGTATATCCGTTATTGCTGTAAATAGTAGCCTATGTCCTGCCTAAGAAATCAAAGTATCTCCATATCAAATTCCAATGAAATCGGTGCACCATGAAAATTTATAATATTAGTATGGATGTAAAGTATTTCTAAATTGGGCTAAAGGAATAGTTCGTTCGCTTAGTGATTATGAAACCTGAAATGTGAAAGAATCAAAGAATTTTCCTGATTGGTCTAAAACTCAAAGTTTTTTATTTTCTTATTGACTGATTTTGTCTTATACATGATCTTTAATTTGTAGGTGAAACACAAATTTGGAATTAATGTTATATTCTATGTTAATCGTTTTAACAAATAAATTATAGTTTAATCATATTGCAGTTAATGCGTAAAGACGAACGTATGGCCTTAACCCTCTCCTGAGAGGAGGAACCTATGAAGCGTATGCGACTGCTGTTCTTTAGGTCTCGGATTCGATTCCCGGGTCGCACGAAATGTTTGTATGATCTACAAATGTTTGTTATGGAGTTTGGTGGTTTTCTATATGTAATATGTATGTATTTACAAAAAAAAGTATTTATATGTATTTAAATCAGTTGTCTAGTACCCATAACACAAGCTCTGCTTAGCTTGGGACTAGATGGCGTTGTGTGTAAGATATCCGAAATATTTATCTATTATGGGTTGTTGATAATGCATAAAGATCACAGAGTTAGATAGATTACTTACAAAAATGGTGGTACGTCGGCATGTCACTTATTTTAAAACTTTATTCTCAAATACCTATATGTCAAAAACCTACGTTGAAGATTTTAACATTACAAAATAAATATTGCAACGTAATGACATCTTTAGGTAGACTTGATTCAAAAAGTATAACAAAAGTGTTTACTGAATATATTCTTATTAGTATATAACAACAACGATTATATTAACATTGATTTCTTGAATATTTATTTTATTAAGAAAAGCGTGAAATATTAAAGGCTTCAGAAAATATACATTTCATTGTATAATATGTGCCCTTTAAGGCCCAATATAAGCTGATATCATCTCTTGATAGATTTTTTGAAATCCAACAGCCCAGATTATGAAGACCCTAGTTCCTTAGGGATCTTGAAAAGAACAAAGGTCAAGGTTACGAATTATATAAAGCGTTTGAAGGAAAAGGGGTGAAGGCTAGTTCTTATATTCATCGAATTTAATATAATGTTTTACGAGCTAGAAACTACAATGCTTTTGTCGACGAAGATTGAGAACCTTTTTGAGATTAAGGGTGCTTTTATAACTTTAATATTGAGTTAACGGCTGTTTCTTTTTTGTATTACTTGTTATACCATAGTCTTTTTTTAGTTTGTGTCTCGAATCACGCAACTGAAATTCAGTAGTACCTAATCATTTTACATAGAGCAAAACCTATAGCGTTTTTCGGATACAAATCAGTTTATATACCTATATGATTTTTTTCGGCGGGAAACCTTTACACATACACACACACACACACCCACGCACAAAAATAATAGCCTGTCACTGCAAACTCAGACATAAAATTAAAACAAAACATTCACAATTTCACACACACATAAAATCATTCTGTGTTCTCATAACAGTGTACTGCGTAGGCCCATTTGGACTCATACTTAGGGGAGGGAAACACTGGCGTATGCCTACTCCCTACCGTGTTGCTCTTTGTCATTTTACACACTGAGTATAAATTTTATTTTATTAAAAGTCGAATGTTTTTTTACATCGTAGATACGAAAAACATTATTATTTTATATAAAAACACAATATTGTAAAGTGATTGTATTGTACAATTAAATAAAATTTATGAAAACATACATTTTATTTAATTCACTTCCCTGAGTTTGTTGTTCAATTGTTGGATAAATTATTCAATTGTTAGGCCATTTACAAAAAACTGTTTTCAAACTGTTTCTTGACGTCCTGTATAGACGTAGACAGAGACTTATGACAATCTACGTCTTTGACTTCCTTTAGTTAAAACCGAACAGCAATGCTTATTCCACTTAGCTACAAAGAAAGTTTGTCCAAAATTCAATAGATAATATTGAAAGCCTACTACAAATAGTGAAATAATGAAAACTTGAATAATATCACACAGACCTTTACCACACACACATCCTGATCCACACCCTAAATACAAACGTTTTTGACTTAAGAAACTTAACTAAATTGCATCTGCTATGTTCTTCGTGCCTCTGAAAGGAACTGACTTCCAACACAAAGCTAAACTATTTTGGGAGTCAGGATTCCACAGTGTTTTGTGTAATCCACTTTTTGTTAACATAAAGAATTATTACTATTATTATCTACTGCAGGTGACAGCACTATTGGCACTCAGTGCAGGAGCAGCTTTCGCAAGTACCGGTGCTCTATATGTCACAGAACGTCTCCGACTTGGCCCTCGTGGTGGAACGCAGCTGGTGGTGAGAGTCGCCGTAAATACTCCTGGCAGGAAAAATATTACTGGTAAGCTTAGGTCATACTTATAACTTTTTTTAGAGTCTGGAATTTCAAAGGTTTTGCATGTATAATTTTATAAACGGCCAGTGTAGTTTTAACAGTCATAGTAATCGTTTTGACCGAGATAGTTGACGCTCCTTGGAGGAGACCTTTATTCAGGAGTGGTCGCGAGATTGACTTGAAAGGAATAGTTTTAATAATATTTTTACCATAATCAACAATATTTTACTCCTTATTTAAGTGCATTTATACAGAGATACATATTTTACAGTTTTATAAAGTATGACTTGTTTTATATTTCAATTTTAATACTTTTATTTCTTTCAATAAAACTTGCAGTTTGCGTATATTTCTCTTTTATCATCAATAGAAGATGTTATTCCAGAATGTAATAAGCTTGTTTTGCATGCGCCAACAACAAGAACCGCAAACAATACGAATTCGAACATGTTATTACATTTCTGACGTGTTATCGCCACCGTGAATACTCTATCAATATCGAAGAACTTGTAAGTGATATTATTTAAGTATCATCTAATACCTTTAAACGAGCAATTCTTGTATATTTATCTAACCTGAATCACGTATACGGCTCGTATAAGTAGGGGGTATCGGGCGTGATAAATCGGTCTAACTAAATGAATCCTCATTTTTAGAAAACTTACCAAATTAAAATACTAAGTAAATAATGATAATCAAATCTCACGTGAAATTCATACTACCCTACAGTCCAGTCTTTAGTTTTATATTTAACTAGCTGACCCACGCAACCTCGTTTGCGTCTTATATTGCCCGTGGCGTGAAAATTTTTTTCATTGTTGAGAACTAGAACAGACTTCGTCTAGTTAAAAATCGGACAGTTTGTGAGATATTTCATGATATGATCTAAATTCAGTTAAGATTAGTCTATAGAAAAAAGAAAGCACTACACTTTCCTCGTTTATTTGAAGCCAATAAATCCAGTCTAGCATAAGGGTCGTCGAATGTCGTCACTCGATCATGTCAATGTCACAGCGGCTTAGTCATGTAGCACGATAAACAAAATCCTGGAGTCTCATACTGTACTTTATGCTAGAGTGCCGATGAAATGAATCACTTGGTCTAACTATATTAGAAATTCAAGCTCATTTAAAATGAGACACCGTGTTTTAAAATAGACGAATTCTGTTATTAAATATCGTATTATTGAAGTAGGTAGTAGATTCACAGGCCGGCTCAACCGAGGTGGTACTACCTTCACACAGAAGACCAAAGTAAAATAGCAGCGTCCGTGCTGTCGTGTTTCGTTGGTGAGTGCGAGACCGAATGCCCAATGATGCAAAAACATCACAAGGCCGAATTGTTACATTATCTGCATTTGCAATGAGTATGGTGACCAATACTCGGGGATTCTGCTTATGCTCATTTGGGCGAGCTCATACATAAATATAGAAATCAAAAACACATTGGAAATTTAACAAAATAAGTTCGCAAATTACAGCTGTTGTCAAAAAACGATTTTACAATTTGTAATATATTTCTGTGGTTTTTAATTACTGTGCTCATTGATTACATTAATAAAACTAAAGCACAGTTCCTAAATACCTTTACAAATCGTGAATATAATCATTTTCTTAATTCTAAATTCATTTAACTTAATATTTAATTAAGAAAATTTATATTCAACTGAAAAGAAACATTGTTTTCAAGGAACATTAAAACAAATCAAAGTCCAAACTTGTCGATTTTAGATTTATTAATAGCTACACGATTACTTAATTTATGCCAAGAATGCGAAGCTCGCTACCCGAAAATTTATACCGAATCTTCGTTTAAGAAATCTGCGGTTGCTTCGTAGAATATTTTAATCAAGTTGGAAAGCCGAATTCTTAAAAGGGATTCGGCTGACATAATTATAAAATTAAAGACACCCTTACTTCAGTTCGTTGATCACGAAATTTGAGAGTACGGGGTGTCTTAATGCTTATTGTCTTGTAAAATTTATATTAAATACTAGAAAACTTTTGTTATTGAAAGAATAGCTATTTTAGTTTGAAGGTAGATTTTACGTCAAAAAAGTTACCTAAAAAACCGTTTTCTTCATTTGTTCTTTATTTATTCTTAGGAGACTTATTTTTAGGGTTCCGTACCTCAAAAGGAAATAACGGTTTGTTTGTATGTCTGCCAAGACCCTTTTTCTCAGGAACGCAAGAAGGTATCAAGCTGGAGTTCATATCAAATACTCAGATCTATTGTCCCTTACAGCTATAAAGAATAAACCTTCTAAAACCTACAGGGTACTTCCCGTGAATTCAGAATGTTGAAATTTGGTACGATGCAACGTATTACAGCACAGATAAAGGGCAAATTAAGAAAAACATAAATTTTTAGTTACATTATACACGTATAATATACCTACAGGTTTTGACGGAACCCTTGGTGCGGGAATCCGATTTGCACTTAGCCTGTTTATTGGGACTAATGAGAAGTTAAGCCGTCCGCCAATAAAGATAAATCCATTTCGGTTTCTTAATGACCGAGTTCTATATTGATTATATAAAACAAAATGTGATTTCAAACCATCTTGGTTTTACTAACTCAGTTAAAACAACAAAAAAAACTAGGTTTTCCCCGCATCTTCACCCACATGTGACGGCTATCGCAGTAAAGTAGTAGCCTATGTCCTTCCTCAAGAGTCAAAGTATCTCCATACTAAACTTCATTGTAATCGGTGCAGCGGTTTAGCCGTGAAAGTGTAACAGACAGTCATACAGGCAGAGTTTCTTTTTTTTTCATTTTATAACGGGTGCAAACGACCAGAGGTATCGCCTGATGGTAAGCTATTACCGCCGCCCATGGACACCCGCAACACTTGAAGCGTCACAAGTGCGTTGCCGGCCTTGGGGGGGAGGGGCATCTGGTATCCTCACTCACGCGGTGAAACACAGTGCAGGCGCTGTTTCACATCAGTTTTCTGTGAGGCCGTGGTATCACTCCAGTCGAGCCAACCCATGCATGCCAAAGCGTGGTTTTCCCAGAGTACTTTTGAATTCCTAATATTAGTACGGAGTTTAATAAGGACTACTAAAAGCTAATGCAATTCAAACCACAAGTAAGTGCGTTGAACCCAGACTATTAATTTAAGCACTTAACATTGGGCAGACTTTTAGTTCAATACAGGAGGCGTCACTGTCGTTACTAATTCCGAACACGAGCTAAATCCCCTCTTACTGAGAATACATCTATTGTATATTCAAATGGCACTATTAATGCGATTTTCATTGTCTGGTCCAATTCACAAGACTGTTTCAATAAACATTTGAATTGGACGCGACGCAACAAAGGCATGCTTGTTCGAGCAAATCTATACTAATATTATAAAGAGGAAAGATTTGTACCTATTTTTGTATGTTTGTATGTTTGTAATGAATAGGCTCAAAAACTACTGGACCGATTTTAAAAATTCTTTCACCATTCGAAAGCTACATTATCCACGAGTAACATAGGCTATATTTTATTTTGAAAAAAAATAGGGTTCCGTAAGATATTTGGGTTTTTCGGACACAAGGTGTAAAAATCAACCAGAAAAGTTACTTATTTTGCGAAAATTTTCATGCTACGGGCTATATAAGACGCAAACGAGGTTGCGTGGGTCAGCTATGTTTTATATACAACGTGTATTTAGTATCAGCATTACACCCGTGCGAAGCCGGGGCGGGTCGCTAGTTAACTATATAGTGAGCAGAATAGAGGTATAGCTTCTAGTTATTATGATAATGTCTTTGAGCCTTATTTAACACTGATGGACATATATAGGACGGTGTTGAGAGAACGTAGATAATGCTTAGTTTTATTGATAATTCAATGAATCCACACAGAGTATCTTAGGCCAAATTATCTGTCTCTTAACTATTTTGAATTTGATTGATAAAACGTAAAACCTTATTATAATGTACGAATAGCGAAGACTTGTTTACATTTCCGATGGCAGTTACTTTTTGTATATGAGTATTAAGAAGCTTTTAACGTAAAAGAAAGAAAAAGACGTAGAAGTATTAAACAAACAAAGTACACAAGTACATTTTCTCTTTTTTTCCTATGAAAGTATAAAATTGAAGAGTTTTTTTGGAAGTAAATCAATATCTATAAAATACCAGTGTACACTGATCAATAATTATAATTATTTATCAGAGATATCTGTTAAAATCCAAATTAACTCAAAATTCACAATACAAAATGTTACCTTTCACGCATTCATAATTCAAATCATCTTAAATTATGCAATCTGAAATAAATCAATGTTATGTTAGTTCATAGAAAGATTTACGCTACCATACAATAAATAAAATTCACCAGAATACCCAAAAACTTAAAGTAGAAAAGATGGGTACCGCTCCTGCTGCGTTCAACATCAATTCGACTAACAATAAAACGACACTGCGATAGTACCAGTGTTCAATTGCTTTCCAAGTGTTTTCTACGACCATGCTGGCTATAAACATAGCAGGTTCTGTTTTCTTTGCAGTACGATTGTATTCTCTAAAGTAACTATAACATGTGCGGTATTTCTATGGCATAAGTCACAGGTCTTTGTTTTTTATTTGACTCACGGTTTCTCATTGTTTATTTTTATTTACAACTAAATTACCACATTAAGACAACACTCTCTGTAGCGGAACTTGCCTGGCTCGCCGGAATCGCTCCCAAATTAATTCAAAAACAAGTTCAATTGATTTATTTACTTTTTTTTTATTGGACTCCCATATTGACTCTACTCTGCTTGTTGGAAAGCATAAGCAGAATCCAAGAGTGGCGGTCATCACTCATTGCGAATGCAGACAATGCAGCATAGTGACCCACACCATGGCGGCCTAGTGATGTAGTAATCATTAATTTGTAAAACCTTAGCAACTTCAAGTACCTAATATTGCCTTAAATATTTAATTCCGTCGTTTCGCATACAAAAAAAACATTAAAATTTAAATATCACATTTCCTATTACTGGATAATATTTCCAAATGACAGATTATTCATATTAATTGAACTATCTAGAAATAGCCCCTATCAAGTATAATAGTAACAGTAAATGACTCTCTGACATCGCTATTGTGACATCGCTACATGTTTCATTTTGGACCACAAAATCTCTGTGAAAGTCATAGTCGTAAAAATAGATATAAAAATGCTTCGTAGAGGATAAGATTCAATAGGAGCATGGTAGAATAAAATGATTCGATGTCATCCTAAATTATTATGACATCGATTTACGATGATATATCGATCATGTAGTCTGCTGCTGTACTTCGTTGATGTTCATTATACCTGAGTAGCTTATACAATATTTATAAATAATAAGTGATGAAGTAATAAAGTTGGGTTGGCAGACGTTACTACTAAATTTCTAATAAAATTTCTTCTTTTACAACCGCATCGAGCGTCATTTGTCTCTGCAGTACACTCTATGGATTATAATACTACTACGTATGTAGCATCGTTGCTGGTACCATCGAGCTAGATAGAGCTAGACAGAGATCAAACATGTTCTCTCTCTCTCTCTGATCTATTTGCCCATCTCCCCAGTCTTCATTAGACTATAGATTAACTTTTATTCATATTTTGTCAACAAAAACTTTTATTCTTGACAAAAATGGAATAAACTATTAACAAACGATGATATTTATTAGAAGTCGTAAAGTCTAGAATAAAGGAAATTCGTCAATTTTCGTCAGAAATATTTCAATTAGTGATTCATTCTATTACAGTGGAAGTCACCGGCTACAGTGCTGACAACTGCTCAATCTCGTACACATCTTTCAACAATGAAACTCTAGTGGGCTCTGTGATCCGGTCTGCCAGCGTGCTCGTGCTGCCTGAAGGTCTTCACAGGACTGACACTCAGAGTGCATACTTTTGTGCAAATGGTAAGTGATTAGAAGCAACCCTAAACCAGACCCAACGTTTGGTGTTTTTTTTTATGTATGGGCCTGCAAAATGACTCTACTCTGCCTGACAGAAAATATAAATAGAATCCAAGAGTAATGGTCACCATACTCATTGCGAATAAAGACAATTTAGCATGGTGACCCACACCATGGCGGCCTAGTGATGCTTCTGCATCATTAGGTGTATATAAAACTACTAAAATTTTAAATAACTTTTGCTGGAAGTTAAATATGTATATGTCGATAATTTTTTTATTTTATCTTTGATACATTTGTGAAATATACGTTTTAGAATGAACAGAACTGATTGAATGAACATCTTTGAATTTCCATTAGGTTGCATGCACCAGCAAAGAGTCATGAACTTTTAGAATTTCATTTGAGGCCTTTTGTTTCTTACATTTATTATGATTATGTATTTTGACCATATCCTGATCCTCCGGTATCCTCGTTGACTCGGTGAAACACAGTGCAGGTGCTGTTTCACATCAGTTTTCTGTGAGGCCATGGTATAACCCCGGTCGAGCCGGCCCATGCATGCCAAATCGTGGCTCTACTACGGCCTAGAACTTAAACTGCCTTAGGAGGCCAACACTATCAAACCCTCATACTTTTCATTTTTTTTTGCATTATGTTACTTTTGTTTTTATATAAGTGTTATTAAATTAATATTGTCAAACACAAAAAACACCATGTAACTCCAAATCCAAAGGCTTCACCTATATAGTACATAGGAGATGGCGTCGGTGTCTGTCACACATTTTCTTATTAGCTCAGACATCCTCGTTTCACTCTATTTCTATTTATGAATTATCAATTATTGTTAACACATATTAGCGGTACCATGAATTTGAGTGAATAAATGTATTATTATTATTACCAGGATCACTACAAATTTTAAATTTCATTAATTTCAGAACATTTGGCGGTGTCAACCCGAGGATCCTGGGAATGGCAGTGGGTAGCTGCTCCAAGGAATCGAGCAGGCTTAGTTTTGGAACTACGATCGCAAGGAGCTGCTCACGTTGCTTTATCTTCAATACGTGAACCATCTGATGACATGTATCGTGTTGTATTTGAAAGAACGAGAGTTTGGATTGCTAAAGGAAAACATGGTAAATATTTTACTACTTAGTAATAATCACTGTTTTGACCGCATCATTGGCTTAGTGGTTTGAGTCTCCGCAAGCTCGCTCCTCGCTGCTTGCTATTGCAAGCAGCGAGGAGCGAGCTTGCTATTGCAACAAGACTTGCTGTGATCCACAAATTACCTCAGAAATTTATCCACACTAGGAATATTTGTGTCGCGGGGAACTTTACTCACATAAATTGTATTGTATGTACTAAATTCATATATTTTTAGGGTACGATGTCCACCTAGCGAGTGCAGAAGAAACAGAAAGTGATGAAGAATGCTCAAGTGAATCTGCATGGTGTGCTTGGTGGGTGTGGTGGGAAGGAGGACGACTATCTGTTGGGAGGGGGGCAGCACCTTCGGAGAGAAGACTCTTAGTGTGGCCACTTGCTGCTGACATGAGGATCAAGTATGTCGGTTTCAGTGCTCTGTGGGGAGATAAAGCTGATTTCAGGTACAGTTATGTATATTTTTTCATCTATATTAAATGTACGTTAATGTACTTTTACTAATAAAATAACAAAATCATAGCTTACTGAAGTTATTTTAGAAAAAAAAATATAACTTTGAGTGGGGAACTCACTTGTACGATTACATCCTGGATGATGGAAAACGATTGAAGCTTAGAAGCGACATATACAAAATATATATATCTAAAAGCATTCCAAATAATACATGAGTATTTCATTAAATATGTACCTAAGTAAGATTACCTACGACTTAATGTATTTGTATTTTATTGTATTTGTTTCTATCAAGATGCCAATGATTAGAAATTTCTTTCAGAATTTGGAATTTCAACGAAGAGGCTGGATTTTCTCAAGTATTGGAATTGGGTCTCCCACGTGGTGTTGTGCCTGGTTCTACAAGTGGAACCCTTCTGGTTTCCGGTGGTCTACATTTGCCTCTATATAACCTTCAAACAGACTCTACGGACCAATGGGCTGAAGTGTGGCGAGATTCTCAGTTATCTGCAGCATCTGCAAGTTTGGCCCCACTGCTGGCACTGGAACATATCCCACACTTAGTAGACGATAATGAACGAGAGAGGATTTTAAAGAAGTTGCCTGAACAGGTAAAATTAGTTGTACAAATTGACATATTTTCTTTTTTACTACTTTTTTTTCTCACGAGTTTCCTACTTACATGTAAATGATAACTTGTATTTACAACTTTTATTTGGATGTGCACAAATCTAATTCTGATCACTATTTTGATAAAATTGTGTTTGGTTAGATTAGATTTTCAATAAATACAAGAACAACAAATTTTTTCTTCATTGTATTTTCATGAAAGTATAAAACCTGCAGTTAAATTGTTTTTAAAAACTGAACTAATATTTAGTTAACAGAGAAAATTAAAAATTACTGAAATGTTTTTATTTTGATCAGGTCCAAGTATTATTATCCTTCCGCAAAAGCGACAATTCCTTCAGCGATCATCCAGGAATGAGCAGTCATCTATCAACTATCAAAATGTTGGAAATTTTTACCAAAATCCAGTCTTATTATCCGGTTGACCCAGATTTGCTTCAAGGTATTAAGAAATGGATTCAGAAACGTCAAAATTTGGATGGGTCTTTTACACCTTTGGCCGCAGACAAGGAAGTAGACTATTATCCCATAGATATGCCAAAAACTAATAATAGTATGAAAGATGTCGATGTTAACGAGTACTATTATTATGACAAAGATGGTAATATGACACAAGAAGAAATAGACTGGGAGAGGAAAGTAGAAGTAACTGCGGAAACTTTAGTTGCTTTGCTTGAAGTTGGTGTTGAGAATCAGGTTGGTATAGATCACTTTACGTGATAAGATGATAATTATATACAATAGAAATAATATTTCAAATTTTTTATACTATTTTCAGATCGATGCTGACGTTGCGATGAAATCTCAGAAATACTTAGAACAGAATCTGCACAACTTAACATCGCCGGCTGCTTTGGCTGCTACTGTGTTAGCGCTAGTTCTTGCTAGGTGAGTCAATTACTGAAAATTATATCAGCTAGTCGTTTGTAATTAGCGAACGCAAAATTTTTCATTTAAGTGTTCTCATGGCGTTTTAATAGGCATACAAGAAATAAAATCGAGTGTAATGGTATAATGTGTGGTACATATTAAATCATAAATAAATGCTAAAATAATAACCACAAAGAAATAATTTTATGTAAATACACAGTCAATTAGTAATATATATTTTTAGTGATATTGAATTTAATAAAATTGCATTCACTTCGGCTGAATTAAAATAGGCTTGTTTAATATAATATCAAGCAATTATAATGTAAACTATCCCTAACCATTTGCTATAATAATAAATTCTCAACTGACACTTTTTGTGTATAGATTAATAAATATGTAAGTAAATATTATAGGAGTCCAATCGTACCGGAGGCACTGGTGATTCTAAGAAATGCTTCAACGACTGAAGAAGGCGAGTTTGGTTGGCCCACTCCAAGGAAAGACGCAGCAGACTGGTTGTTAGAAGAAACTTCTAGAAATATCAAAACAACTTCTTATGGTAAAATAATATTCCTTTTCTGTATCAAAATCAAAACCGTTTTCGAATGTCCTATATACAAGAAATCTACGAGACTTGAATTTTATGTTCTAAATAACTTTTAAATCGAAACATATTAAAAAAAGGGTGCAGATATTCTAATAAAAATTAATAAACCTAATAGAAGCAGTAACAATGGAGCAATACGTGGCCGGAGTACGTGTTCTTCTCGCCGCCTGTGCCAGGGGTGCTTTAGCAGACGGAGAAGCAGCTGCTCGATTCTTGTACTATCGTGCATCAACATTACAAAGACATCCAAGTCTGGCTTATAGTGCAACTAAAGCAGCTGCCCAATATGCTGCATTGGCTCATGATAGGTAAGAAAGAACACTTTGAATAAATAAAGTATTTTGAAATCCATTTGTTGGTAAAATTAAATTGAAACTTTCCGTCTCTACAGGCACCGAGCTCTGACGGTTTCACTGGCAACAGCCGGAATGGAACTGACAGATACTTTGGAATTGCGCGCTCGTACTCCTCCCAGGCCATTACAATTGCCTGGTCTACCTACTAAAGTATTTGTGTACGCTACTGGTGCAGGATGTGCTACTGTTCAGGTAAATTTATTTGTATATTATGCAAAACGCCTAAGTTATGTCTGAAATATTTATATAATAGTAGAAAACCGGGGAATTAGAGTTAACCTTCAGCTAGTAGGTAAGATATCAGATAATTTTCGATCCTGTAGTTGCGAAGTTGAACCCTATTTAGTAAACTACTGTACTAATAAGAACATATAATTAAATATTACAAATATCTAACACAACGCCATCTAGCCCCAAACTAAGCAGAGCTTATGTTATGGGTACTAGACAATTGATTTGAACACATATATACTTTTTTTTTGTAAGTACATACATATTACACATAGAAAACACCCAAACTCCGGAACAAATATACAAATATTAGATCGCACAAACACTTGGTCCAGGGTTTGAACCCGAGACCTCAAGCACAGCAGTCGCATTTACTACCACTGAGACAGTCAACGTGGGAGAGCCACGCTTCGGCATGCATGGGCCGGCTCGACCGGAGTGATACCACTGCCTCGCAGAAAACCGGTGTTAAATAGTGCCTGCGCTGTGTTTCACCCGAGTGAGTGAGGACACCGGAGGATACATTCTCCCAAAGGCCGGCAACGCACTTGTGACGCCTCTGGTGTTGCGGGTGTCCATGGGCGGTGGTTTACGGCTAATATCAGGCAATATGTCTGCTCGTTTGACCCCTATTCCACAAAAAAAAATGAGTAGAGCATGATACTTCTACTAAGTGTATAACAGTGCTGCTGTAATGAACACAAGGGTTTGAAGTCTTCTTTCTTATTGACGAAACATAATACAATCATTACATAATTATAAACATATACGTGGTAACTTTATTCTTGTAAAATAATCAGTACCTAAAAATGTAGTGTGTGTAGCATTGAAGAATTATTGTTAAGTTTATTTCATTTTTCAGGGTACAATTGCTTACTCTACGTACACACCGAAACCAGAAAATGCATTATTAAATATTCAAGCTGCGATTATAGAGGAGATTCGCCCCGAAAGAAGTAGTATTGAAGACTTACAGGGCAATCTGCCTACTTTGATAATTAAATCATGTTTTAAGTAAGTAAATCAATACACTTATTATTTTGTATTAAGATTAATATAATTTACATTAGTAATGTACTTTTTATATTTGAATGGTTAAAATATAGTTATGATTCAAAAAGTTTCGATGTGATCAAAAGATCAAGCTTTATGTTAAAATTTTTGTATAACATAATTCAACCCTGTGCCAATACAACAGATTTGTGTACTATGGAGTTTATAGAATTATTATTCACCAGTATTGCTTCATTGCTTCGAGGATAGAAAAACTTTTCAAGATTTCAATTATTTTACACAATCACAAATTAATCATCATTTTAAGTCAAAATTCTGTTACCACATTAAGAACAAACAAACGAAGTAAGCATATCCACATTAATACATTTTTAACGTTTTTCAGGTGGAAAGGTAAAGAACGTTCTGGAATTTTGCGTCTTGAATCTTCACTATTTTCTGGATATGAACTACATTCTGTCAACCCAGTTGTATTAGACGGTGCCACCTTTGCAGACTTACACTACGGTTCAAGAGGAGAATCCGTATGGTTCGTGTTTGCAAATGTAAGTGACTTATTCTAGGTGTATATATACATAATACATTAGTATGTGTATTATTATTAGTATTGACCAACTATAGTAAATTGTTGTATGAATAATATTTGGTGTTATGATATTTAATATATTTCATTACAGATTAGCTCCACATGCCCTGTTTGTGTGACTTATGAAGTACGTTCAAAATTTGTGATTACCAGCTTACGTCCTGCATTTGCCAAGGTTTATCCTTCTACTAGACCCGATTTAGCGGTGGAAACATTTTTCCATGCTAGGGCAGGAAGTCCATTACTCCGAGGCATAACTGATGACGACTTCATTACTTGGTTCGATAAGACAGAACTTGCAAGTCTCAAAACAAGCGCCAGTATCGATAATATATGCGAGTGTGGACGCATTTGCAGCAGGGATTATGAATTCAGAAAGAATTATGAGGAACACAGCAGCGTTAATCCGGTAAATATTGAGTCCACGACCGATATAATGAGCACAAAAATAACCAGTATTGAGGTGAAACCTACTAAAGACTTTAGCACCACGGAAATAGTACCTAGTTCATCTAGCACGATGACAAATGTCATAACTCAAAAACCTACATCCATAACAGTTACAGAGAGTACTGAGGAGCATATACAATCAACTGCAGAATATACAGACAATATTGATGATCCGATTATAATTCCAACTATAACGTATACAAATAAAACTGAAAATACTAAAGTAAGTAATAGTATATCACCAAAAATGAATGGTGAACTGATAATTCAAAAATCAATTTTACCAAAAATAATACCTAAGAAGGATGACGTTAAGAAAAAGCCGTTACCTCGAAGAAAGGGTACTTTAAAAGCAACGTATGGCGATAAGCATGAAAAGTTTTTTATGAATATGAAAAACATTGACAATGTAACGCCAATTCTTCAAGCTGCAAGTGTTAAATTAAATAAATTAGAGGATATTGAACCGGAACAAGGTAGCACACCCAAAATTGTGTTGGAAAAACCAGATGACACTCATGTCTTGGTTTCATCTAATATTATTAATTTTAAAACACATGATGTAATAACAAGCACAGAATCTCATCTTTTTGAAAAAAGTACCGCAGTGAATGTTGTTAAGAATAATGCTGATGTTTTACCAGAATATAAACCTTTCGATGTAATAAATACTCATTCAGAAGAAAAAGAAATCCAAAACAAAACATCGGAAGTTCCACAACGCCAACTGAATCCAGAACTTTTACCACATACAATAACGACGATAACTAACAACAATATTAAAACAATCCTTTACAGAACAAAGAAACCAAAATCAATCACTCAAATTAAGAAACCGTTAATACATTTCATTCATAATAACACTACGAAAAATAGCCGAAGTGATGCCGTCGACTCTGGTTTTACCAATAAAACTAAGAAAAAAGTACTATCACCGAAATACAATATTAAAACTTTGAAATCCATAAACAAAGAAATACACAAAATACCGCCCACACCAATTTCAGAGACATCAAAATCACTGTCAGAGAATGTCAAATCTGATATCGCTCCAGAAAACAAAGAAGGTTTTGATATTTTAAACAAAAATCATTTGTGGGAGCTTCTGAAAGAGGGTCCTGATAATGATCCATCGAAGATAGAAGAAAAACTGCACATGAATCATAATAGATTAAATATTCTAGGTAATAATATGTCTAACGTAGATAATCACCGATCTTTATAAACTTTATTGTTATGTAATGTGTAAGATATAAAGACTTCAGTATAAATATTTTTATAACATGCAGTCTACCAACTGAAAACAGTTTTAAGATTATAGAGGGCAACGTCGACAAGAAAACGGTCTACAATTATTTCGTTTCAAAACATTGTTTTTTACCAATATGTGCTTGCCAAAAAAAAATTTACTTATTATCTAGATTTTAAATACTGCACTTATGGACGAACATTCTCACTTTTTAGAACTTTGAATTATTTTTCTCTTACAAGCCTAAATTCAAAATTATTAATTTACAAAACCATTCGAAATTTTACATCTTCATTCCCAGTCAGATTATTGTTAGTATCTTGACCTCGGAAACAATATTTAAAGCACATTTTATTGTTGATTGTTAGAATGTACTGCACTTATCTGAATGATTTGTGTGAATGATCGTGTGAGCTGTAAATATTAAGTGTAAGCTAATATTATTGATTAAGTCAAGTGCTGTGACCCATTACTCCTATTTGTACGTGTATTGCCTTTGCTCAGAAGCGAAGATTTTATTTCTCAAATCTTAGATACATAAAGTCGACGTAATTTTAATCGGCTTAGAGGTTCCAAGTGAAACATAATAGTATATAGTTTAGAGCAAATTGTACTGAACCAATCTTGGAGAGATTTTCAGCTTCATTTTAGATGCTATTATAAATTTAGGAGAGCTAGATGTGCTTAGTGTAATTATTGGGCTACTTATCTTTAAACCATTACTTTAACAGTTGTTAATTTTCTGTACCAAGTGTGTTCAAGAAAGATAATAACATTTTATAGTGAAAATGTCTACTCTCGACTAAACTAGTTATGTTATCTTTAAACCATTCGATTTCTTACTGTCTAAACTGTAACAGTTTTTCCATGAGGTAGCCCAAATTAGTAATTAGCATACTCCAAAATTTATTTATTGTAAATAAAATCTCTAATGCCAAACTAATTATTTCCTCCTAGAATAAATAGTACTAGATTCTTAGATATGTAATTGTAATGCTAAAGCCCCAGAATTTCCATCCGTCTATCGTCTTCTGTATCTACTGTATGTTAACTGTAGTTCTATTAGCTATCTAGATGTTTTGTGTTATGTAGTGGGATGGTAAATCGGAACGAGTTAGTGGTGATTTTATATGAAGCAGTGTAAGGTTCAAAATTAGCTTTATATTATTTGAAAGCCGCTCTAGTATTGGTGTTGTCTAGTTGTCGAAGTTATATTTAGTGTCAAGTGTGAGCAGCATTTACACAGCTTTGATTTGAACTATGACTTAGAATAAATTATTGATTAAAATTACACTGCTTTACTGAGTTTCACGTTTATCTTCATTATGTAGTACCTGTGGTCGTCTGCCATGTAATGAATCAGAGATTTGTCTGTTTAATTTTGACAAATATTTTTACTTACTATTGCCCAACTTTTTTTATGCGTTTAATATTAGGCAATACCCTATTAATTCATAAAGTTGTGCAAAAGAAAATGATGAAAGGTGTGCTGATGTCACTTAATAAGTCATTGTAATGAAGTAGTACCAAATAATATTTCTGTACAATGCTGGCCGGTCATAAGTTTTGGTACGACCTCTGTTGTCATATATGACAAATAACAAGGACAAGGAAAATATAGTTTGTTTATTATCCTCAAGATAGATGTCGTTGTAAACAAACTATTTTTTTTTTCGAAAGTGAGTTTAGTAGAGTGAATGTTCTTACACAAACATTTTTGTAGGTAAATAAAAATAAAAGATATACTGTCCCATATTTCTCTAGTATTCTAGATCTCTATTTCTTCATCTATGTCTGTATGTGTGAAATGGCGTAATATAACAAAATGCTCTGACTACATGGACCTTGAAGTAACGTTCATAATCAGAATAGAAAACCTTCTCACAAAATATTGCTTTGTTATTTTTAGTCTGTGTCTTTGTGCCCTATGTGTTAAATTCTAAATACTTATTTTAAACTTAGTCTTCAAATTCTTCATACTTAACAAATGTATGTTTTGTAAATAAACCTATTAGTTCCAGCGATAGATTTTATATATCTTTTAAGGAAATTACTACGGCAGGCACATGAATTAATCTGAATGTTGTCTTGCTTCTATTTCTAACCCGTATTAAAATTGAATGTATATTATTTAATAAAATAAGCACTATCTAAGTGTATAAATGTAAGGATGTACGATAAATAGGTGCTTGCGCGGTGGATAAACGTCAATTTTTCAATATTATGTAAAAATGATCTCAGTTTTGTGGTGTAAGATTTTAGTTTTTAATGTTTGTGCTTAAATTTTAAGCTAGTCATTCATTAAGTAATACCTCGATGTACTGAATCGGATTAGTTATTAGGAACGAGTAAATAATAATACAGTATAATGTGTTTCATTTATTTCTATTTGTAAATACTTCTAAATGATCTCTCTCATATCATGACTGCTATAACCTAAATTACGCTAAAAATTTCCTTCATAACTTAGACTAGGTAAGGCTTTTGATTTTTTGGCAAACGAGCTGACGGATCGCCTAATGGGAAGCGGTTACCGCCTCCCATAGACATATGTACATTGCCAGCTTTTTAAAAAGGAGTACGCTCTTTTCTTGTAAGTTTGAAAGTCGCATTGGTCCAGGAATACCACAGGTGACAGTTCATTCCACAGTTTTATTGTGCGAGGCAGAAAGTTTCTAGAAAGCGCACAGTTGTGTATTGCCAACCATCTAAATGATGGGGATGAAACTGGACGTAAAGACGATGGTGGAAAGAGGCGGCAGGGATCAGTTCGAACATAATGTGATAACGTGAAAAACATTTTAATAAGTGACACACAACATGTATTATGTAACAAAATTAGGCAAGTCAAAATATTGCGTTAAATATCAAGAGTATTGATAATTTATTACTGATATGATTAACAACTAATTATTTCATACATCTTAAACAAAAGTTATACGCCAAGCTAGGCATAACTTGTATTATAGGAACCGGACTGCTGATAATTGTCTAATACACTTACATTTCGTCCGTCAACTTCTATTAGTGTGTAAGTAAGAAATTAATAGATCGTTTTTTGTTTTTTCGAAAGACGGTCCCATTTCATGTCATCCACATTTTATATATTTTTTATCATTAATTTCATCACGACGACGACTTGAAGGCTCGAAGACTTACAATTGAAGACTATAAATACTTGACATTGGCAGAAATAGCTGATCAGAGTTATCGGCTGGTTGCCATTTCATCAAAAGAAGAAGAAGTAATTAATATTTGTCAAGAAACTGAATATACTGTATTAAAATGGAGGTAACCTATGCATAAGGCAATTATTTTGACCTATCACATACATTACCAATCACATTTGCATATGATTACCAAATAATAGATTTTTTTAATTGTATAGAGTTTTTTACTGTTTTGAAAAGTAGCCATTTTTGACTTACACACTATTAGAACTTCACCGAAGGTTTATATTAATACCGACAACCAACCAACCAACATTATTATAGATAAAATGTACAAAAGAAATGATCATACTCATGACACAATTATTTGTTCTGCGTGAGAATCGAACTCACGACTATCACCTGCATGCCAAATTATAATTTTCTATTGTAAAAATAACCGACTTCAAGAACTGAACCAAATTGAAATGGGACTACACATTAAGTAACAATAATAAAAGAATTAACAAAATCGGTTCACCCAGTCGAAAGTTATGAACTACAAACCTAAAAAAATATACATATAATTTAAATTTATATAATTGATAACCTTCTCCTTTTTTAAGTCGGTGTAATATCAATTGTTTTTTTATTTTTTTATTTATGTATCAGAAACTCTTCATTGTTCATAAGTATATTAAGTTCTGTTTCACCCGTCAGTGATAAACTGCTATCGGATAGTTTTTTTGACAAATAATAATCCGGACGTATCTATATAAATTGTGTCAAACAATCTGTTAGATTAACTATCTAGAACTTATCTTACCCGGCGTAACACGGCCATGTTATGGCCTAAGACCTTAGCATTTTTTTTAATCTATGGACGTAATTTTTCTAACTACAGTCCGCTTCTATAGTATTGGATAAGCTTAAACAAGATATTTATTGTATGTTTGAACGTTCAAAGATTAAATGTATTTACAGATACAAACATATTTTTTCACATTTTAAATATACCTTTGTTTTTTTTTTTTTTATTGAATAGTGGGCAAACGAGCAGACGTATCACCTGATGGTAAGCGATTACCGCCGCCCATGGACACCCGCAACACCAAAGGCATCACAAGTGCGTTGCCGACCTTTGGGGGATGGGAAAGGGGATGGGGGAGGGGTTGGGGTATGGGCCTCCGGTATCCTCACTCACTCGGTGAAACACAGCGCAAACGCTATTTCACACCGGTTTTCTGTGAGACCGTGGTATCACTCCGGTCGAGCCGACCCATTCATGCCGAAGCATAGCTCTCCCACGGTAGTTTGTGTATAAATGATTTAAAATAAGGAGTGTCATAACACCTATTCATCCTATTGTCACAGGAGGTAAATAAGGAAGCAAACTAGCGCTGCAAGGAGTAGGAAAACTTCAAACACACCTGGTTTAGCCATTCAATGTTGCCAGTGTGATTTAGTTACCAAACCTCCTAAAACGTCTAAACAACAACAGTGGACTGATATAATTATACAATTATGTGTTTAATTCAGACCAAACGTCAACTCTAAATTACTTCATAAGTCAGAAAAGGAGGTTAATAAATTATACCTATCACTCAAGATTTTCTTTCCAAAACCAACTACGTGAACATCCTAACTAAAATTTAATTTAGTTCCATGCACCACACTGGTATCGCAGTAGGAAATCCTAGCTATTAACGTGTGCATATTGTAGTAGGAGGCGTAATCTTGTCGGTTGTTTCCGGTTTGGTTTCCGCCTCACCATTATTAAACGGTAGCAATACATCAGATGCTAATGTTAGATGTTTAGCTAATGCGTATGTGGTACGCAATTGGTAATTTTAGACGATTCACTTACATATTATGAAATATGGGACAAACATTGTGACTTATTTTGTTAATAGATTTCAATGAGGATTTTTAAGCGATTACCGCCGCCCATGCACACATATGTCGCAAATGAATTCGAATGTTGAAAGATGTTCCCGACTTAATTGATTTTTGTGTATATTTTTTTCTAAACCAGTCCCGATTCAGTGATATACCTACCTAATTGAATCGGCACTGGTTAAGAAAATAAATTTAATGAGTTAATCATACTTAAGGCTTATACTGTGATTTCAAGACTTGTGTTTAAAATACCAGAATTTAAATAACAATAAAAAAAACTCGTAGAACCATCTACATATCTACGTAAAAACTACGAATAGCTACGTCGTAGCTGAAATAATATTCCATTTATGTTCTGACACTTTACTCAAATCATTGCTTTGAGTTTTCTTCGATACTTGATGAAGCGTGGATGCCAGTTGAACAAAAGGGAGACTGCTTTATTCCTTTGATGTACCAACTGACTGTTGCCGTTTGTGTAATCAAATTATTGTTATTTTTCTTTTTGAGCAGAGTCTTGTTTGTTCCTTAGAAAACGTTTTCCGTTATATTAACGATTATGCGACTGTTGAAGTGAGTAACTTTGTGTCTTGGTGACTTTTGAGATTTGACATCAAACGTAGTAAGAATTCTATGTTCATATATGCACGTTTAATATATCATGTTGATATACAAATCGTGCATATGTTTATTGCAACACACACCATACCTCTTCTATAAAACGATTACAAAGATTTTTAACCAAATTTTAAGATAGCAAGGGTTGATAAATATTCAATTGAGTTGAGTCCATTCGTATGACCTATACCACAGGACATTCATAAATAATTAAATTTGTTATAAAATAGTGATATTTTATCTGAAAGCTTAAAGATTGTTTTTCAAAATATCTATTTCAGTCTATATTTAATCTAACTTCAACTCGCGGTTTCATTTGCGTTAATGTTGATTCTTAATAATTTCCAATCACACCGTTCTTAATTTCCGTTACAGGTAAACCCCTATTTGGTATATTAAAATTGTCATTTTCGTCATCACCAGACTTTAACAGGCCACATTATGATTTTATGGTAAAAAAATTACCACTCTATATAATTACATTATCTGAACGAAAATGGATTTTATAAATTGCTATCACCAAAATTTCAGTAGTAAACCACCTGAAAATAAATGTTTGTAGTACTTTAAATTCTATTGACTAATGCTTATTGGTACTTACCCTTTACCCTATGTTATAGATAACATAATATAAAAATAAAACGGTTTAGTAACTTCAGTAGAACCTTTATAAATAAACAGCTCTGTAAAGTCCAAATTTTGTAAACCACAATTCATAGTAATATTACAAATTTCAAAGTAACACTGTTTATCTGTCTGTCACGCGTTCGGTTAAGCCGCTGCATTGATTTCAATTAAATTTGGCATGGAGATACATTGATTGTTGAGGGCTACATAGGCTTTTCTTACCTAAATCGATATATACGCAGGCAGAGCCGCAGGGAAATTATAGTATTATTTAAAAACTAGCTGAACCCCGCGGTGCTACCCGCGGTACGATGATAACTGCGGGCAACGCCACGAGGCGAAGCTATATCTTTATAAATAGTAGCCTATGTGTTATTCTGATGTATAAGCTATATTGTGGTAAAGTTTCATTCAAATCCATTCAGTAGTTTTTACGTGAAAGAGTAACAAACATCCATACATACATACATCCATACTTACAAACTTTTGCCTTTATAATAGTAGTAGGATTATATTTTAAACTGACTGATCCTGTGAACTTCGTATCGCATACCTAAGTTTCCGATAAACTTATTTTAGAGTTTATGTATGCCTCAGGTTTCCACGGGTAGTGTTCAGTCCCGGACAAAGAAAATATAATATTTCCTGTGTCCATATATTTTTTTTTACAAACCTTGTCCTATAAAGTTGAATCATTCAACTTGGTGCAGGCGTTTAGAAGTTATGCGTATATACTCGTACATTTCGGTGACTCATTATTATTTATGTAGATTTCTTCGTTTCAACATTAATTTGTGTCACCATTGTGTAATTGTATAAGTACACTTTTGTGGACTTAAGGAAATTGTTAACAATAAAACAAACAATTTAATATTACGTTTTATCAATTGCTTTTATTCATAACATTATAATGATATTCGATCCGCCAAAGGTACAACTAATTTGTTTCAAATGCCTATTACACAATGATTTTTACGTTTAAATATTTGAATATGTAATGAATAGGGTTTGTTAAAACACTTTAAATATAATAACATAAAAACTATCTTGAACTATATAATACTTAAAAAATTAACTAATAAATACCTCAAATAGACAAGATAATCATAAAATTATTAATTAATAATCATAATTTTAAAATTATAATCGTGATTATAATCAAATTTAATTGAAAGTTTATTTGAACAAAAATATTTAGATCATAAATTAATTTAAAATGTTTTTAGATAATGTGACTTGGCGTATACATATTAAAAGATAAATGCAAGTTTGAAATGTTGTACAATAACCTTTCAACTGTAACAGTAATCACGTACATTGATTTAATGATTTGTTAATTAATGTGGATCCCGTGACTGTTGCACACCTCATCTCCTTCTGGCGTAAGACAGCCAGGCAGGTATGTCCGGCTTCTGTAAAGAGAGTTCATTTAATTTTATATCTTAACTTCGAGCAACTGAGCAAATTAATTTTATTCCTCTCCACCTTCGTTTAGTTATTAAGCATTCTGATACTGTTAGAGTAATTTAATTTTATTGAGTTAAAAATTTGGTAGGTATCCTTAAACGATGAATTTCAATTCGGACAAATTGTTCTAACCACGTACTCAGCTACTAATTTCGAAGGTCTTTGATGGCTTCATAGTGAATTTATTTTAACTTTATTAAAACTTTTATGGTTGAAAAAGTCAGGGTCAAAGTCAGAAATAGGAAATTGGTTGAATAACTTTTTTATATTCGAGGTAAATGGGTAGCAGTGATACTGACCCAGAGGTCAGGTGCAAACACTACTGATGGTAGCAGTTTAAAAATAAAAAAAGAATATACACAAGGTAAACTGAGAGCTATAAAGTGTACATCTAAATTAATTATTAATAATTTATATAATACTAGCTGACCGACGCAACCTCGTTTGCGTCTTTTGTTGCCCGTAGCGAAAAATTTTCCCCCGTATAGTGTGTCGCAGACTTTTTGTAGATATTTATAAGATCTACGATTAATTAGAACATTTTATGGCTCTATCTTTTATAGTTTACGCAGCGTACGCAAAATAAATAACTTTTCTGGTTGATTTTTTACATCTTATGTCCGAAAAACCTCAATATGTTACGGAACCCTATTTTTTTCCAAAATAAAATATAGCCTATGTTACTCGTGGATAATGTAGCCTTCGAATGGTGAAAGAATTTTTAAAATAGGTCCAGTAGTTTTTGAGCCTATTCATTACAAACAAACAAACATACAAACAAAGTTTTCCTCTTTATAATATTAGTATAGACAATATTAACTGAAAAGCAGATGTGCGGCTTCTGTATGTATAAATTTTAATCTTTCGTAAACATGAAATATTTTTTAATTTTAGTATTCACGTTCAACAACTTGTTCAGAAAAATAATTTCTCTTAAACAAACAACTTATCAGCAAGCCATTCGATATCAGCTTAGAATACCATTAAAGCAATCATGTATTGACGAATGGTGTAAAATGATGAATAAAAGTATTAAAAATAATTATGATTGCCCCATAAAACAATGTATATTGTAAATAATGTGAAATTACTGTTCTCGATTAATATCGATAAAATGTTGTAGCAGTGATGCCTAAGGTTTGCATTGCATGCACTCCATTTACCATAAAATTCAAGAATAACAGACAGTCAATTTCAAGATAAAACAATTTCAATCGGATAACGCTGAGGTACCGACAGCGGGTCCAATAACTATGTGAATAAATCCACTCATATGAAGACTGCATTGGAATGCAAAGACTCAATATTGATCTTTATTCCTCATATTGTGGCATTTCATCGAATAACCGACAATATAAATCTTGAATAAACTCCTTTCAAAGGTTTCAATAAAATTTAAAATAATACTCTTCCATATTCACTTATTAGATTTGAAGTATGTTTTTGAATTATTTTATAGATAACTAGCTGTTGCCCGTGGCTCCGCCCGCGTTTATGTTGACTGATGCAAAAATTAAATAAAATCAATCCTTGATGCGGATTATACGAGTATATCATTCTAAAATTTCAGCTCGATCGGTGCAGAACTTTTTGAGTTATTGAAGCGTACACAAACCAACATAACATTTATATATATATATATATATAGGTTTATAGAGCAATGAAATGTTTTATAGAAACTAATTAAACATTGTTCAATAGAAAATGAAATCAAAAGTATTAGGAATAAAATAATATTAAAAGCAAAAGAGTAATAAGAGATCGGAATGTTGTAATTTCTTTAAAAGATGAAGGTAATAGAAATGTATTTGTTATTGATTATTATAATGAAAATACATGTGTAAAGCAAGATTCATGGAAAAAAAATTGATATTATTTTTTAAAAATCTTAAACAAAGTTAATTCCAAATAACACATTCATTGTAATATTTTACGAACAGATGATTTATCCTGACTAAGACAGACCCTTTATTATGGCAACTTGACTAGCAAAGCCATATGTATAATAAATTTGTTTAGACCCATGCCTACCATTATCCAAATTTTATTAGAGGTCGGTACAGTATGTTCAGCCTTTAAATTTACTATTTCACACTAGCCATCCACCCTTTCTTTGGTTTTCCTATTTTCTTGTACCGTTCCACTCCCATACCTAAACACCTTTCTCGCGATAGACATACTTATATACTACAACACATGTATATTACCCAAATTTGTTATCTACAAATGATCTCAACCGTCACTCAATTGAATATGAATTAAGAATATAACTCACGACTGCTCACCACTAGCAACACGCTCCAAGAATAAAAAATACCATATACATGAAGTAATCAACATAAAAGAAGTCTAATTTAATATTATTTTCCTTACTACTTATGAAGGAACCAAATCGAATTAACGTAACGAAATATTTATAATCTTGACTGAATATACAGTCGTGTTTATTTAGGTCCGTTCATTCACTTAAAAAGCAAGACCAGAGGTAAAAGATCAAAAGAACCGTTGGACATTTAACTAGTAAGGCTTAATTAATAAATTTAGATATAAACAAGTGTTCTTATTTACGCCTACAGAACCGTGTCAATCGTTGGATTGTAAGTAGGTAAAGGAATATTTATCAAATTAAAGACATAATTCGTTTAACGAGGCCTATTTGATAAATTGAACCAATAAAATTTTAATACTTCTGTAAGGGATACAGCATTAAGGGAGTGTTCAGTTATTAACTATTGCCACTTGGACTTAAGCAAGTAATATCGATGTTCATTAAGTAAATTTAGAATTCTGATAAAGGTGATTATCAAATTTTACAAAATTTTCACTACCACTTATCTATAATATATTATAATAATGTTGTCCTAGCCGATAACAGCCATGGCTGCCTGAAACCTCGGCAGTCGGATACGTCAACCGCAAGACAAACGAGGTAGCTAATATACTATAACCACTACGGAGAAACACAAGACGTAAAACATCCTTAGTACGATCGTTACGTAAATAATTGTTGGATATTTCAGACAAAAATGGTAGCAATAATACGTATTTTAAATATTTATACTACAAAGTTTTTATATCAAGAGTTCATAGATAGATCTTTACTTAATTAGAGTTAATGAAATACTAAACTCGAAACCGTTTTCATAGCTCAAACTTTTTAACAAGAGCCAGTTTGGATACGAGTATGCAGCTCCAACACGTTCGATACGTTGCTTGTACCTGCTAATCTATCTATATAGATATAAACAATCTTTTTATTCTTTAACACCCTTCCCTACTAATACTAGTAGATTCGGAATTCTCGCATCGAATTATTATATTATAGACAATTCTCCGAAGATACAGCGGTGATCTATAATAATTCCATGCCATTTTGAACTGTAGTCCACTGACATAACCAATTTAATTATGTTATATAATCTGATTTCGACCTCCTAACTGACTGTTAATCATTAAAAATTAAAAAAGTTTCTTTAAAAGAGTTGTTATAAACTGCTTCTCAAATACTTTACAAAGCGATACCGGCTTATTACTTGAAAGGCAACATTTGTTTTGTAATTTCTGTTCAAAGGGCTTAAAAGATTTTACAAAGGAATAAATTATATCGATTATATTAACGTAGTAAAAAGTAAATGTGGGGGTTACTCACGATTTATAATGTATTGCTAATTTCATATAGTTTTCCATAATATCCTTATTATACTAATATTATAAATTCGAGAGTAGGTATGGCGTCCATCTGTCTGTCTATTACGCACTTATTCACAGCTAAATCACTGCACCGATTTCAATGTAATTTCGTATGCAGATACTCTGGTTTATTGAAAACATAGGTTACTCTTTACTGTGATAAACGACATACACGCAGGGGCCATAGGTAAAAGCTAGTTTTAATAGGTAACAAAAATACTAAATCTATACATACAGTGAAAAAATAAAATTCTAATTAATAGTACTGTCAAGCAGGGTATAAAATATTATACTCGTAAACCAAACTTCAAATGGAAATATGAAAATCTTACCTCAAGGTCCTTGGCCCAGTTCGTGTAAGCATCGGAACGCTTACCAAACCTGTAAACAAAAAATAAGGAATTAATAATATGATTAATCAACAATAACCGCTGGTTCGACCGAGGCGATACTACCTACTCATCACAAAAGACCAACCTAAAATGCCAGCATTCGTGCTGTTATGTTTTGCTGGTGAGTACGAGACCGGAGGCCCAAAAGTGTAGAACCATCCCAATAGGCCGCCAAAGCGTGGGTCACCATGCTGCATTGTTGTATTGGTTACATTCTCAATGTGTATGGTGACTACTTCCCTTGGATTCTGCTGATGCGTGTCACCATACAGAGTAGAGTAACTTTGGCAGGGTCATGCACAAAAAAATAAAACAATGTTGCAGTGTCATGCATTCAACGTGACACCGCGGATTTGACTGCTATAGAAAGTGTTTAAAATTTACAGTGTTACCACACCTATTCACCCTACTGGTATGGTAGTAGGCTTGCCTCTTACGAAAGAGGCAACCCTACTGAGAGATCAAACTGAGCAGGACAACATCACTTCAAAGAGATTTAAACCTAAGGAGGTTAAAAACTAAGGGCAGGTATAGTCCACGGGCCCACGAACAAGGGATTTCAGTGATTGACAACAGGCTGAAAGTTTATACACAGCTTCGTTTTGACGAGACACCCAACTTTTATTATTGGGCCAAATTCTGAAAGTGGAAGGAAAAAGCGGGATAGGGAGCGAAACACGTCGATTTGATGAGTGTCCCAAATTAAATAACAACAGTTTCTAAACATCAATACTTTGAGAAAATACGATGGAAAACTGAGAAAAACTTGTGGCATACAAATTGAATGGCACCTTCCGGGTGACCCCCAGCTCTAACATGTCGAAATGGTGACTTGAAAAAATTTATTAACAACAAGCTGATTTTTGTTTTGGGGCTTGCAAAATATATATATTTTATAAAAAATGCATCGGCATACAAATTTGTTGGTAATTTTTTTGAGACCTACACTCGAAAGTTGTCAAGATTATGTTAATCTTTTTTTGATTGACAACTGATTGACAACTGATGATTATTTGCTTAATTTTTAATCTAAATATAATAGTGACCTACAAAAAAAATGGAATTTTTGAGGTTAACCTACAAAAACAAAAAATCTAATCATTTAATATGTGCTCCGTACTTATGTCTTGTAACCACTGGTTTCATTTGTAATATATTAAACTAATGTTAAAAAAATGAAAGCTTGTATTTTCAGTGTATTAATACACTACAGAACTTTAATAATAATGCAATGTGCAAACAGTGCATGAAAAGAATTAAACTTATAAATAATTTATGATAAATATTAAAAAATCAATCAATCCTCATCAGATTCGTCACTCGATGAGTCTTCACTATGTGTGATGTTATCGTCATCTTCAGAACTATCGGCATCATACTGTTCAGATTCTGTAAATTTTTATTTTTTTTATAAGTTTTATTTTCGGATGAAAACGTTCGTCCTTACGTGAAGAATTGCACAAGAAACACTCCATGATGACGATCACTTAACAGCTTCGAAAAGAGAGCTCGACTAAACTAAAAAGGTAAAATAGTCGTTAGAGCTGATGCTTAAAGGAAGTTGGGCGGGGATAGTGGGTCTTACGATTTTATACCTGAGGCAAAATCACACAGTTCAGCATATTATTATTTTTAATATTGATATTGAACTAAATTGAAATGTAATAAATGTTTTTTTATAAGGTACTGCAAAAAGATTATACTGAAAAAATTATCGCTACAAACATGTATTATTTGTATTTTAGGTAAATATTTTTAATTTGTTAATATAATAACTTAAAGATATTACTTTTAATTCGATTATAAATTATAGATTCAAATTATAAAGAAATTAAAAAACTTTAATTTATATTAATTTTAAAGTACCTACACGACTTATAAATATGCATTTTTCGAACTTAGAACTAATTTTTTTTATAGACGTTAACTGATTTTACGATTTGTTTTACAATACAATGATTTTTTCCTTACTTGACTACCACTTAAAAATTGTGGTTAACTGAATAATAAAATAAATAAGTAGTTCAATAGCTCAATCACTCGTTACAAAAAATTTCAACAAATTTTCATGCAATTCCCTTGTTTTTATTGCTGTAATTGTTTATATAATTAAGTAATTAAAAAAAAAAATTTCATATTCATTAAATAAGCTGTAATATTGTATACGAATTTTCCATTTTAGCAATTTCAAACAAAAGCTGGCGAAACTTATGTACAGGACTTCGACATGATATGTTTTCAAGATTTAATTTGTTTGAAATTTCGAAAATTTCACTTGTAATTAATCGCTTCCATTTTTTTTGTATGCCAATAGTTTCATGGTGTTATACGTTTGATTCTTAACAGAAAAAAATAAAAAAGAAGTTGTTATTAATGAAAAAAAGATTAACATAATCTTGACAACTTTCGAGTGTAGGTCTCAAAAAAATTACCAACAAATTTGTATGCCGATGCATTTTTTATAAAATATATATATTTTGCAAGCCCCAAAACAAAAATCAGCTTGTTGTTAATAAATTTTTTCAAGTCACCATTTCGACATGTTAGAGCTGGGGGTCACCCGGAAGGTGCCATTCAATTTGTATGCCACAAGTTTTTCTCAGTTTTCCATCGTATTTTCTCAAAGTATTGATGTTTAGAAACTGTTGTTATTTAATTTGGGACACTCATCAAATCGACGTGTTTCGCTCCCTATCCCGCTTTTTCCTTCCACTTTCAGAATTTGGCCCAATAATAAAAGTTGGGTGTCTCGTCAAAACGAAGCTGTGTATAAACTTTCAGCCTGTTGCCAATCACTGAAATCCCTTGTTCGTGGGCCCGTGGACTAGTATAATTGTCCAGTGTGTATTGTTGCGCTGTTGACGATGTACGAGTATAAAAATGTAATGTTTAGTAGAGTATTTTTTCTGTCGTATTTTTTTACTATTTTCAACTATAATTGGAATAGTCTATAAAGAAGAAAGTAGAAGTTTCTTGAAGATGTACCATTAGAAATATCTTTCATACTTTGAACATAATGAAGAGTATTTATTTAGGTTAGAAGCTATCAACTAACTAGCAAAATATTTTAACTTTAAACTTCACTTGTTGAAAATAAGTGTGTGTATTCTGAAACACATGTGTATATTAAATCCGAGCGGCATGTTGCGCGGTTAAGGACCTGGTTTATTACAACTCGTTTGAAATAAGTAACAATTTCATTTAAGTTCTTTTCTTCTAAGATTTCTATTAAAAAATAAAGTCGTACCTAGTCATTTAAAAGATGAATCGATAGGTAACTGACAGCATTTGATTCACATTCATACTTGTCTCTGTATCACAAAAAACGTTATTTACTGTTTTGTTTGCTGTAAATTGAGAAATTTCAGTTATATTTTAATTGTTAGCTTCGATATTTAAGATGAATATTTTGAATGCCATCGAAGCTTAAAGTATGATTTTGAAATCAAATGTTATTGACGAGTATAATCTATAATCTAACGAAAATCCGCTATGAAAATCCTCTTGGATTTTAGTTCTTAATTCCAGGTAACAATCCCAAATCCAATCATAATTGGAGACACAGGCGTAAAGTAAAGTCTTCACCAATTCTCTTAATTTAACTAAACCAAAGTGTCAATTATACGCCTTGACAAACATAATTTTCTTAGCCGGCTACTTTGAACTTTAATTATCAAACAAAAAACTCATTTTACCTTCATTAATGTGTTTCTATTATTTTAATTTTATGGTTTAATTATTTAGACCACATTATTCAATAATTCGATTCGTCGCGAACGGCCCACACGGTTAAGAATATGCACATCGTCAAGACAATAAGTATAATACAAAATTGATGGGAGTTTTTTCAGTCCCATGAAGTATTATAGTCAAAGTAAAGCTTGACAAATGTTTGAATATACCCATATGTTTGAATATACCCATACTACTTACTTGAGAAGGTTTATGGCGTTCTATATACGTGTGCTAGTAAAACGTTTCTTACATCAACCAAAAATATGCTTCCTGAAAATTACTATTATACTGGGATGTAATCTTTATAAAGTCTTTTAAATCTTTACGAGACTAATTTTGAAAATGGGGAAAATGTCGCAATTGCTTTTATTGCCTTTATCCTGAGAATCTCAGAACCTCTTTTTTATAATCATTATTTAAATACACATTGTATAGAGATCTGTGATGATCTTGTTATAAAGGTAGGTGGTGCCCAAACCATACAGGCTGTGATCCTAGCTTAGGCACACATATAAAAACAACAATTTTTGAATAAATATGGACAAAGTCACAAGCAAATGCGAATAATATATACATATATATATATAGTTACATGTAGTATGTAGTTACATCTATATATATATATATATATAGATGTAACAAGCAGAAAATCAAGACACTAATAACGATACCTCATTTGTCCAGTTCTAATAAGTAGTTGAGGAGCTTAGGTAACAGATGGACATACATAGCCTTTCAAAACCATAACCCTCCTTTGGTTTTGCCGTAGTCGTGTAAAAATGTATCATGGCAAGAAAAACACTTTTATTTATGTTAATTATGCCTTGGTTGTGTAAGGTTCGGTACATATAGTATAAGTTTTTCAATTTAATAAAAATATTTAAGGTCCGAAATCGTCCGATCCGTGCTCGAATTATATTTAATTTGTTTTGCCCGAAATTTTGTTATAATAATCTCTCAATTGTTTTGGAAAACCTTTTTATCTGAACGTTTCAATAAACTTGTTTCATTTTCTTTAAACTAGGGCAGTGACGATAGGATAATAACCCCATTTTAAATAACAATATTTTAAAAACCAATTACCGCTCCCAAAAATAGAATTACAATCTATATTTTTAATAAAGTACGTTGTTCTTAATCTTGAAAGGATGCGTAATAGTAATTTCATAGTCGGTAATAGTCATACAAATTTCTGCACCTAATGAAGAACCATTATTTTGTTAAATTGCACACAATCTCTCTGGACACAAACGCAGAGAAAATAATACAAGAAATGTTCTGTTTTTAATATTCCTTTTAGTCATTCAAATTCTCATTTGCTCTGGAGTTACTTCATTACCATTCATATTTATAATTCTGTATCATAATGTATCATAATATCATAATCAAAATTTACTACAAAGTAAACAAGTTGATATGGAAAATGTCCCAAGCCTTAAAAAAAACAAAAATAAGTAGAAAAATAGTTGTTATATTCTGATTTTTTTACTTATTTTTTTACTGTGTTTAGATAATTGAATTGTTAGTCTGCGTGCTGCCTTTTAAATAAAGTATTTATTATTATTACAAGTAACATATTTTTGAATAACCAACGAACCAAATACACAATGACATTTATTTTTCCACAAATTCCCTCGGATATGTCGGTGTGAGGTCCTCTTAAAAAAATATTTCCAAAAAATTCACTTACCCAGTCGAAGCTTTGACGATATTTTTGAGGCTACTTTAATCAATAGTTACATAATCATTAAATTAATGATTTGGGTTATTGGGAAAAAAAAGTTTATCACTTTAACTGTTATTATTTTAACAAATTGGATTCAAGTAACAAAGATACCGGTTGACCTTTACACCGTGTAAAAAACGAAAGCCTACATTTATTAGTTCTGTACCGGCTCTAAATCTCTGTTTATTTCCTTTGCGCGTCAACGCTTTTGTTTTAATTAATAACAAAATGACAAAAAACATCAGGATTATTTTTCAAGGAGAAAGAATTCACTTGATGTTATCTATCCTACGAGATATTCATCTTTTCTTTGGTTCGATACATCGCCTAACAGGCAATGGCTATTAGATAAAAAAAAAATATATTTTTAATTTAGGAATATACAATAGCAGTTTTTAGTACAGATTGTTTGAGTAAGACAGTCGACTTCGGTTCTCGCATAATAAACTTCAAAGTTATTTTTTGATTTTTCATGTTACATATAACTAAGTATAATTAAACAGCTCTCACGATATAGCAAGAACAAATCCAATTGCCACCCATCGGGCACTTGAAAACTGAAGTTGCAAAATTGCGAGTACATCTAAAGACAGTAAAGTCGGAAAAGTAAGGGACAAAATTTCGTATTTTTTCGTAGTAGTTATACTATTACTTAAATCATGATTGTAAAGATGTACGTACGCATTCACTTCTCCACTGTGGTCTCCCTACAGTATTCCAAAAATATCAGTTATTCAATTATAATTCCAAATACGTTAACAGAAAGTGTATAGGAATTTCTCCACATCTAGTCCGACCTTTTTCCCCTTTTATAGGGTTGCGTACATGCGGTTAAACTTCATGTGGTATTAGCGAACAGAACACGGAAAAGATTTCTCCTGTCTTTTTGCACAGTACGAATATTACACCCGAAATGTCATATTACTCGGACAGGTGGCTTCGCTTTTATGAGTATGCCTCTTATTTTACTTCTGTTACTGCTATTTGCCTAAAATTTCTTAGCATTCCGACAGCTACAAGGGCAATTTTATGTTATGGAAAATATTTCTCTCCATCTATTTTTAACTCTGGAATAGATAATACAAGTAGTAGTATAAGAACATTTTAATTAAGTATTTGATGTGTTTTACAGCAAAATTTCGAATGTTGTATGTATGATACGAGTACATTCAATTATTGACAGCACATATGGCGTAGTGGTATAAGTGGTTGCAACGTCGATTTTTTCTGCGCTGAGCTATGGGTTCAACCTCTGTGAATCAACATTTAGTGTGGTCTACAAATTATTGTTCCGAGTCTCAATTATAAACATAGAAATGATATTATTAATTATTACTAAAAAGAGACAAGTAGACACGAAGTAGATATGTATATTCCAAACATTTAAATAACTAAACTTCAGAAAATTTACTTATTTCAGACAATCAAATAAAAAGTAACTCTCGCATATAAAGAACTAAGTATAAAGTAGCTAGACAGGAATGCAATCGTTATTTTTATATTCAAATAACATTTACTATTCGTTAGCTCGTAGGGAATTCTTTCATTTCTATTGCGACGCGTTCTCGTGTTACAAGGATGTCATCTGCCAACACTGTGTACTTGCAATTACCGTAGTAATGTAACACAGAAAACCCTTTGCGAGATTTTCAACTGATTTCTCCAAGATTACTAAGAATGGAACTGACAATTTATCCCGAGATATCAATTTACGTAAGAGATAAATTCTTTATAAATAATATGGACATGTACGAGTCATATAAGATAAGTTACCCATGTATATTCAGATAAACTACAAAACTCTATGCTTTCTAAATCTCAGTGGAACTTCAGTAAATCGACAAAAGAATGAGACTGACATTTGCTCTCTCGCTCTGGCTCACTAATTACAGGCGACCTTTTGTATTTGTGTCTCTTACCTGTCGTTTTTTCCGTTGCATCCGGTTTGAAATCACAACACAACGATTCTAAAGAAGTTTCACTTCAAAAAACAGTTTTAGATAGTTTCTCATTAAGGCCGATGCTCAATGATAAGGGTGGACTCCTATTGGTCGAAATGAAGTAGCCTATGGCATTCCTCGGTAAATTACTATCCTTCAACACAAAGAACTTTGGAAATAGACCTTTTAGTTTCTGAAAGGAACTCATTATAAAAATACTAGTTTTTTGAGACTTTGATTTTATTTTAGTAATTAATGATTTTAAATTTATATCTTTTATTTTTGTATTTTGCTAAAAAACCGTTACTTTAATGAATAAAGGGTTCGCAGACAGTGAAACATGTCAATAGAACTTTTGATTTCAAACCAAAAATGTTGACAGTTTTAAAAGTGACGTATGCGAGGTAAGAAATAATTTATCGATTATATGTGCATAATTAGATTAGAGAGAGATCTTTCAGGTAGAGTCCAAATTGTTTTAAAATTATTATCTCCCCGTACCGTATTCAAATAACATCAAGTTGCTTTTTTCATAGCAGCATTTTTCGTATAGTCCGTTTATAAATTTTTTTCGCTAATTTTACGACAATAACAAAAATACAAGATAATTCATAATACTGTACTTCGTTAATAATGTAAGCCTAATCCGTAAGTATGTTTCCCAGCAATTAGATATCGATATTAAGCCGTATTAGTCGATAAATAAGCCGTATTTTCCGAGCGATATTTTTCTGTTACACACTAACAATTAAGGAGGATAATGCATGCAGGAATCACATTAAATACGAACGTGTGCAGAATTATCGATGATGGGAGGTTAACATCGATTATCGTACCTTGGTCGGGTGTGGTAGGAGTATATGTTGTCTAATTTCTGCAAGACGAGCAGCCGCACAGCGCGGTTTAACAAGTCTGGATCGACGCGATCTTCATCCGCAACGTCGCGGCGGTCAATCCTGCCAATATATCGATATCTATGTAACATTCGTCCTTACATCACTATTCAGTACGGCCAAGATACGATAGGTTTTCATTCGTATCCGAAGTATGAGTACTGACATGTTTAAAGGACATTTTGAATTTATGAATTCGTGTGATAGTAGTAACGATTATGTCAATGTATTTGTTAATGCATATTCTTATGTATTTGTATCACTTTTTTTGCACAGAAATACATTTTTTTTTATAAATTACACACTGCCAAAAATTCGTCTTCAGCCGGTTTGCATAATATGCTATATTCAGGACCGTATCACTTGAGTAAAGACACACATAAAACACAGCATGGCAGATATAAAAAGTTTCTAAACAATAAAGGTTTTATGGTCTAATATTATTTAATCTGTCGCTACTTTTTTGTCCTTTACATGGTTTGGGCTATCAAAAGAAAAATGTATGATGAATAATACATGAAAATTTTATAATATTAAGTTGTATCTTTCTTTTTATTAAATAGGGGCAAACGAACAGACTATATAATCAGGTCACATTATTCAATTGGTTACAAGAAATCTGTAGAGAGTTTCAACAGCCTGGTGAAATCTGTTTATGTAGAATGAATGTAAATTTATATAGGAACATTAGAATGATTTCAAACTTTTATTTAACTCATTTTTAATGTGGTCTGTACACGATTTTATTTCCATGGAAAAACCTATCCAACTAAGTTGTAATGCATTGCGACAACCCCAAATAAAATAATGAAAGGGGCAAAAATATGTTGAACCTCAAATTTTGGTAACATAATATCGTCATTTATAAGTATTTTAAGTTATGAATATAAATTTTTAGAAAATCTTTAAATTGTTATTGATAAAGAGACTTAATACTGTCTTTTGAGCTTTTTTAAAGAATAGAAGCGATGAGTACAACTTATCCGATGTCTGTGTCTACATGAAATCGCAGCTCAACCGAACTAACTACTTGTACATTGTTCTCTGTAGGAAAATCTACAATTCAAATTTAATCCATTTCATTTCTCATATTTTTTTGAACTTTGTAATTTATTCAATATTGATAAAAGGGAAAAACTGCAGTATTTTATCTAGGAAATAGGAAGTACATAATATTGTTCGTCTGTTTCGGCATCATTTAGCTGCATAGATGGTCTAATGGTTTAAGTGGTCTCATCGTCACTTTCTACTACACTGAGTGTTCAAACCCTATATGGGACGATACTTTGTGTAATCTACAAATCGTCGTTCTGAGTGTGTGTTATTGTGTCCGTTTCATGAATATTTGTAAAGTCACCCGTGGTACAGGAATATTCCATGTGCAAAAGTTTTATTTTAAAAAAGGAACCGAAACACAATAACTTAGAACACCTAGAACACTTCATACTTCTACATTTATTCTACTATAGTATACTATAGTATCCAAGTATCGTACTGCTACTACTACTGGTATAGTCTGGCCACTGAGAGAATGCGTTCCTGACAGGTCGTGATCCAATGGGCGATGTAACTTTGAACTGGTGTACAATTTATGGCAAAATTTTAAATATCTTTTATTAACCTTAATAATGAGTAATAACATTAAAAATTGAATAATCATGCCAATGTACAATAAACCTTTTATTTTGGGCTAAAGTTATTAACAATTAATCAATTAATTAATTTAAGAACAATAATTTTTAAAATTCTAACGACGTCAAACTGCGCTGTTTCAAGGTTATGTCAATAGTTTGTTTTTGTAGTGATGAGACAAAATAATACTGAATTGTAACTGAGTATTTTTGGAATATATCGAATATATCGTAATATATTCTGTCGGTCGATATATTGTTAAATAAAACGTTCTAATTTTATAATATATAATTTTATTTATTTATCTTTATTGAATACACAAAAAAACAGTAGAACAAGATGAGTTACAAAGTATGTAAGGATGTTGAACAGTCGAATGTTGTCACCATTTCAGGGAAATGAGCCGAAATGCTTTGGGCATTTATACGAACGACATTAAAGTTCCTGGGGACATCGGAGAAATTATTCGAGAGTGTGTATAATGTACTTAATACATACGAGTTTAGTTTAATATAGTTTATAATACGATATAGGTACGATCAAACCAAACTTATGAAAATAATTGTTGTGATATCAGTCAGCTGAATTAAAAATAAATGAAAAACTATTTTTATCCCTTTATATTTCTGGTAAAAAGAATTACTTTTCTAAGAGAAGCAAAAAAAAATTGATAATTGGGACAATGTCGTTTTCATTGACGAGACATGGCTGAACACCAATCACGAGCTTTCTCGTTCTTGGACAGATGACACTCAAGCGTCGACGTCGAAAGTGCCAATCGGTAAAGGAGCACGTCTCATAATATGCCACGCTGGTTGTGCGAAGTATGGTTTTGTGGAAAATGGTTTATTAGCAGTTGAGTCAAAAACTACCACTGACTACCAAGAAGAAATGAATGCGGCTGTATTCAAGGAGTGGTTCCAGGATGTGTTGCTACCTGGCCTTCCAGAGCCTTCAGTTATAATAATGGATAACGCCCCTTATCATTCGGTGCAAATAAATAAAGCACCTACTCAAGCTAATAGAAAAGAGGAATTGGTGGCTTGGCTGCAAAGAAGTGGCATTGACGCAAATATGTCAATGCTAAAAGCTGAGCTGATGAAATTAGTCAACGACCATAAGCTATCAAATATTCGATACGAAATAGATGAGCTGGCTCTGGAGTACGGTCATCGCGTTCTCCGAATTCCTCCATATCACTGCCAGTACAATGCCATAGAGCTAATCTGGGCTCAAATTAAAGGTTATGCAGCCCGCCATAATACTTCTCCACCATATGGCATAAAAAAGATGAAGACGCTTTTAAAAGAAGCATGCGAAAAAGTCACAAGAGATGACTGGATGACGGTGGTTGAAAAAACTAAAAAAATGATATTTGATGACTTTGACCGCGATATTCGTATAGACACTATGATTGATAATAACATGATAATACATGTTGGTGAAGATGACAGCGAGTCCTCAAGCGAATCGGAGTCAGATTAAATTTTGATTTGACATTATTGAAATCTTAAAACTATGTATTTCATAATATATATTTTTCTATAAATACAGTATTTTTATTTTCTTTCCCTTGGTTTCATTCAGAAATTACGATTAAATTTAATTCATCCATCAACAATTTTGTTAATATTGTGTTTGAAATATAAAATATATCTAAATTGAATAATTATGCATAATGAATGCTATAAATACTGTTACCAAATATTATTAATGATATTCATGGTACATCACTACTCATGACCAATTTACAAGTGTCAGAAACGCATTCTCTGAGTGGCCGGACTATAATAAACCCGGATTATGTGTTACTAAAAGTACGAAGAATCAAATATGAGTACAGGTTTGTATTATTGAATATCATAATCATCATTATCATCAGTCTATCGATGTTTGCTGCTCAACTAAGGCCTCCAGAGAGGCTTCGCAAGAAGCGTCAACTGTTCGTTGACGCTCCTTGGGGAGGCCTCAGGTAGTCTGCATCCATCCGCTGTCAACCATCTTCCTAAAGCCGTCGTCGTACCGCCCAAATAAATTAATAATCGAATATAAATAATTTATTCAAATTGACGGAATATTAAGACTGTCTCGAATGAATTCATAAATTTTACATTACTTGAAATTATATCTATCTTCCCCTGTTTTAGCAATAGCATCAAAATAAATTAAATTGTATTATTGCTAAGTAAAACAATAAGTATCAGTTGAGTAGGCGTCAATCGTCTCAATTTCATATTTAAAGGCTTCTATATCCGTAATCATCATTGACACTAATTACATTCCAACGATAATTTGGACAAAGATGTTGGTATCATGTAGCTTCGAATAATATAATAGGTTTAACTGCTTAGGAGTTTATTTATTTATGACTCACTCATGTTTTATCTCACTTAATCATTTAACAACTTATAAACAAATTTAAATTTATTATTTAAGGCTAGGTGTACTCGGATATGTGATTATCTTCGAACACCTATATTAAAATTGACACATCTATTTATTTTTGAAAAATATCCTGTTTTTTTAAAGTGAAACTTCTTTATCGGGGTTGTCAAAAAATTTAGTGTAACATTTTTTCGTTACGCGTAACATTTATCCGTTACGTTACGCGTCACATTTATCCGTTACGCTATCTTTTTGAAGTGAAACTTCTTTATCGGGGTTAAAATAAAATGTTTTATCATTATTGAGAGTAGTTATATACAATCCTTCAAAAAAATTATAAAATAAAACAAAAAACATTTTCAAACACAAACAGGACCAAATTAATACTACAATGAAATATCACATTACAAACAATATTATTTTATTTAGTCCACAATGTAAATAACTACACACATCACATTCCACAAACTTACTTCATTCACACCACAGATCGCGAAATATTTACTCAGGTCTCGCTCCTTAACTTTTATTGCACTTGAAATAAGAATTGTCACGAATATTGCTGGTTTATAAGTCTTTTGTCGTTATACCTTACGTCGACATATGATATTTATTTTTTGAAAAATAACGTCATAAAGAAGTTTCACTTCTTACGAGTGTACGCTAGTACACGCAACTTTTTTTTTTAAGTATGAGTCTGTCATTTTAATTTGGTTTTCTATGAGAGGGTAATACAGCATTTATCAAGCCGGCCCGTTCGTGCTGAAATCAACGTGGCTTTACTACCTTGATAAATGCGAATGTGAGTTTGTTTGTTACACCTGAACTATTATACTGATTTTAAGATTTTTTTCAACAGTGGAAAGCAATAATAACCAACGTACATGTAAAAGCTAGTTTTTTCACATACCGGTTACATTCATAAGAAGTTGACATCAATAAACCTATTAAAAGTTTATAAAAAACATGTGTATTTAAATATTGTAAAGTGTTACATCGACGTGTGTTTTGATCCACTTATCTACATAACCTATGCTGAGTATTTGTACACATAGTCATTGGTTATCTCGATGTTTTAAAGCAAGCCACTTATATCGTTCACCGCAATATTATCGATATCGAAACGATAACTCGTCGTTAACAGTTGGATACATCATCTAATTAGAATAACACTCGAGTTGCTCATTATACGGTGCATCGAACCGTTAATATAAACGTACCAAAACCATAGTGTTGGTTTATCATAATCCCATAGCACTAGAATTGCATGATTCTATTTCGTGAAAGTTCGTACTATAAATGTAATTTAATAACTAACTTTAAATAGTTCTAGAATTGAACTTACTTGTTACTATTTTACTATTAAAATAAACTTTAATCCTGACCAGTTTCGCCCTACGGCATTATACTAAGTGGGTTTAATTCTATATTGTATTTCAACAAGTTCCATCAAGTGCCGACAATAGAGAGTATAAATTAAATAACTTTAAATAGTAATTGACTAGACGGTTGGACTAGGCGGTCGCCACGCCATTTTGAATGAGCTGAGTGATATGGATTTAAACCCCAAATGGGGCAACACTTTGTGTGACCCACAAATTGTTGTTCAGAGTTTGGGTTTTCTTTTTGTCCGTTTCATGTGTTTGTAAAGTCTCCCGCGATAACAGGATATTTACTCCTAATACGGGATTTGTCAAAAATAAGTATGTCAATTTAAAATGTACAACATATATTGTTTTAAAATATTTAGTTTCCTTTATTTTTTTTTGTTGTCGCAGTTCAAAATCACATAGTTTTAATTTCAAGAAAGCTTTTTTAGTTACTTTCTAAACGTTACAATAATGACTCTAGTAGGCGATTCCAAAATACCATTCTAATGGAGCAGAATCGGCAAGTACTCCATAAGTTACTTTTTAACAGCAGTTTTACAATTTTCGTGTACATTGTTATTCATGTATGCAACAACAACGTAAAAAACCAAAATTAGTACCTAATTTTCAAAAGTAAAAAGCAATGAATAAACCTGTTACTAAAATCGCCATAATCATCTATCATTTCTCAGTCAAATATACATAGTGTTGGTTTCAAATAACCTGGACACAAAACAAATGATTGTACTCTTTAACGCCTTTAACGTCTACTGCTGAACATAAGACCTAGGACTCTCCTTAGAAACGAAGTTTTGGCCCACTGTAATACTATGCTGGTCAGAAAGCTGATCGTACTTATCGCATGACTATTGTCCTAGATGTCGCTGGTTTAGTGGTCAACAAATGATCTATTTAGTTTAAAAGTTTCCCATGTCTGTCAGAGTAAAATGTGCAGATTGAACTGCTACATTGTTAGGTATTCAATAAAATATGTAAATAACAATTTACGTCAATCCAAACTTTACTTTAACTATAACAAGATAGGAGATACAATCAAAACAATCCCTTATTTAACCTTCAATAGATACAACGTGTACCTGATTAGGCACAGTTTGAAACGTGTGACGTGAATAAAATTAGATAACATATTGTAATACTATTCACAAATAACTAAGGTTAATTGAAATTTATAATGGTTTGTAGAGTTTCATGTAAAATATATACCCCTTTCACACATATTTTCACTCTCTTTACAACCTTTAAACTATGGGCCTGCGGTATCCTCACTCACTCGGTGAAACACGGCGCAGGCACTGTTTCAAACCGGTTTTCTGTGAGGCCGTGGTATCACTCCGGTCGAGCCCCGCTATGCATGCCGAAGCGTGGCTCTCACATGGTAAAACGTTATAACTTTAAAGTTTAGATTAGAATCATTTGGGACCTGGACCCTATAATCCAAAACTCAAAAAAACATTCCAAAAGCGTTAATTTTGACTTAATCGCTCTTTAACCATTAATCTAATTAGTTTTCATGTACAGACCATGTCGTTTTCAAATAATCAAATCTCATTCTCCAAGGGACTATAAAATTGTTGTTACGTAATCATAAAACTTGACACTTTGGGATACCTAATAGTGATTATTTTGACACGCAAATGAGTAATTAACTTAGCTTATTGAACCTTTAAATTGGTTCCTACTGACATTTCGTTTGGAGCTGTAATTGTCTAATTTAGTTGGCCGTATCTACATCTATGCATGTTTTAACTTTAGACAGTATAACTGTACCCGCTACCTTGTAATATAAAAAGTGTGTGTGTCAGTTCTGACGCATGACTGGAGTTTACATCGCGTGGCGCCACAAGGCGTAAGCACCATGAAATTCTCAGCGCTTACGTCATTTTGGTCGCGAGTAAACTATCCCTAATAATAGCCTTCTAGCGCTGTCTGTTTTAATAGTTTGTTAGAAGATGTTACTAATGACAAAGTGCTGTAGCGTAACGCAATAAATCAAATCGAACTTCACGTAGAACAAGTCACTAAAAATGTTTTTTCAATGTTCAATCAACGTAATATGTACGCCGCTTGTCTTGTATATTTTAAGATTATTTTCAAAAAAGCATCAGATACTTTGACATCTGACGGTTCCTAGATCACTTTGTTACTTATCGTCTCACTACGCCCTCTGCTATTTATTTCCTATTTTATAAAAGGCAAAGAAATTTTCTTTGACATTTTCTCAAAAGCATTTCCTTCAAGTCTCGGGCCCATTAGCCTTCACCGGCAAATACAATAAATTCCTTCCGTTACGGATTGTTCAAGAACGCAGAAACAGTGAATAGAGTTCTTGACACGAAATGAATAAAATACTCTCAATTATTTTCATACTTCATGATATATCATCCCTCTGTCTCCGGACGATTGGATCGCAGTCCCATAACTTATAAGACTTAGGCCATAACATCAGATTTATTTTTTATTAACCTGTTGAATGGCTCGATAGGTACATACTCGAGAAAACTAACTTTAGATGAATGGGAATTGTAAAATAAGTAATGCCGCAGCTATATGTATAAAAATGATCTCTAGCCGGCTGGACTGTCCGACTAAATATATAAACCGGTTTGCTTGACTGCACCAAAGAGGCAGTCAAGCAATCAACGTACGCGACTGATGTGCATGAGGTCTAAGATTCGATTTCCGGGTTGCAACAAATGTTTTTATGATCTGCATATATTTGTTTGGAGTTTGGGTGTTTTCTATATATAATATGTATGTATTTACAAATAAAAAATTTATACGTATTCTATCAGTCAATCTAGCTCTCATAGTACTAGCTCTGCTTAGATTAAAGCTAGATGACGGTGTGCGTTAGATGTTCGAAATAATAAAAAAATGGTTAGAAATGAGATAATGCCATAGGCGTACCTACATGGTTTTGGACAGGCAAAAGCATGTTTAAAGATGGATTCTAAACGTTTATTTTTAAATAACAGTCTCTTATAATAAGTTGATTTAGAAACAGAAAACATTATTTGTTATAAATTAAAGATTTTTTGCTCAGAAATATAACATGTTTTATCACTACCTTTGGGAGAGACTGATATTTGTACTACAGAATATAGAGACCGATGCTAATGCACTCTTAATAAATAATGTACGTATATCATAATACTAATATTTGTTTTGCATTTATTCGTAAAAACATAATACACGGAAACCGATTATATCGAGAATAGGGGAAGAGAACTTTAACAGTGTCTGCTATGTCACTTTTTCTTTCGTTGCTGTAAGCATTATATTTCGGTATTAACAATATAATTTACTAACGCTCGCTCGAGTTATACTTGATTTTGAGTGAATGAATACATATCAAACATAATAAATAAAAAACTCTACAAAACTTAATTCATTAATCCAGGTGCTAAAACCACTAAACCATTGGGGGAGCTTACTCGTGAATAAATTACGTAGAACTGGCCATGAGAGAAGCAGTTTTCTCTTAAACCTATCCCATCAAAGAGTGTTTGTTCTTGAATTTTGTTTAGTCTTCGTAAGGGGTAACTGCAATCGTTTAAATTGAAACTGAAAATCGTTTGTAATCAAAGTAATTCCTGGTATGCATACAGTTTCCTCTTACGCCCATCCAGTTAAAAGTGTCAATTCCACTATATTTCCATGTAAAGCTTTGACTATTAGCTTGGCTCCTTTGCATAATTTTGGATTTTAATTAATCTAACAGGGGTGTTCACGCGGTAATTTTAGAGAATTCAGAAATTCTACAGGGTTATTCTTCGATTCGTCTATGTTGACCATCGTGTCTATAGAAGTAAGTGTATATTATTTCTGCGCTTCGAAAGACTTTAACGGCATATAATTTATAGTTGCCACTTAATCGTTTTTAAAAGTAAGTAAGCCTACGTTTACACAATCGTTTCATATACTATTCGTGAATTTTAAGGAATATCCGAATGAATTTTAGATATTAACTCCTGCACCATAGCTATCCCCGGTGCACAAATTGCTTAGGAGGGATTTTTTTCCGCCAAAGTTCGAATAACCACCGTTGCCGATTTCAAGTAAGATATCTGCAAAACCAGTAGTACTTTTCTCTCTCAAGTAAATCTTGTATTTTGAAAACCCGAGAATGATATCTTGCGGCCACAAAATAGATCCCATGAGGCATTTTTTAATTTAATGTTTTTCAACACTTTATCAAAAGTACTTTGTTTGGGTATATTGCAAACACCGTTTGACTCCCTTAATGGTTGTTAGACTCCCTCAATGGAGATTAAAAAGCAACTTAAACGAAATTTAAATATCAAGCCCGCTGTTCAATTTACAAAGCCCCCATATAAGACTTATTTTCAACATCTCAGAAGAGTAATCGTCTGATATTGAGTTATTATTACAATTTCCGTCGTGAGACATAACTGAAAACTTTATCCAATCATACACCACAATTAAAAAAAAAAGTTGCGTGTACTAGCTTACACTCGTAAGAAGTGAAACTTCTTTATGACGTTATTTTTCAAAAAATAAATATCATATGTCGACGTAAGGTATAACGACAAAAGACTTATAAACCAGCAATATTCGTGACAATTCTTATTTCAAGTGCAATAAAAGTTAAGGAGCGAGACCTGAGTAAATATTTCGCGATCTGTGGTGTGAATGAAGTAAGTTTGTGGAATGTGATGTGTGTAGTTATTTACATTGTGGACTAAATAAAATAATATTGTTTGTAATGTGATATTTCATTGTAGTATTAATTTGGTCCTGTTTGTGTTTGAAAATGTTTTTTGTTTTATTTTATAAATTTTTTTTGAAGGATTGTATATAACTACTCTCAATAATGATAAAACATTTTATTTTAACCCCGATAAAGAAGTTTCACTTCAAAAAGATAGCGTAACGGATAAATATGACGCGTAACGTAACGGATAAATGTAACGCGTAACGAAAAAATGTTACACAAAAATTTTTGACAACCCCGATAAAGAAGTTTCACTTCATAAAGAAAGAAGAGATTTGAACGAACTAATTATGGCATACTGATGAAAGACGTCGTTTGTATGTTTTGGTTTGAAGAACTGGGCCGATTTTGATAAAACTTTATTACGAATTAGGTTCTTGAGCCCTTTTTTACCGAGAGAGTAATATTTTTTGAAAAACAAAAACGTTACCGCGGACACGCTACTAATTTATTATAATGATGATAGTTCATGATATTTCAGCCTTGTTGCAATTTAAAAGCGATGATATTTCGATTCGATTTCAGCAGACTATAAAGTATTCCAACATCTTATATCTTACATATAAATAAAGAGGAATCATCAAATGTGTTGCTAATGACTTTTGTAAAGGTACAAGAAAGGTTCTAATGATACGAAAAAACATAAAAATCGCGAGGCAAATAGTAAGAACAATAATTTTGTTGTCCCATACGAAGCATAGGGCAAATTATCTACCGATAATGTCAAGAAAACGAAATCTGTTAGGGTAACTAGTATTTAATATAATAAAATAATGTAGTAGGCCTCAAGTACAAGCGCGTGAACCTTGTTTTTTATCGTATTGTAAAAGGTAACAAAACACCCCATTTAAAATCTCGACGCCATAAACTTTCCAAGTAACTAAGTATTTTTAACAAAGAAATACTTTATTGTTGTGCAAGAGTTTGAAAAGCTCTTTGAAAATGCTCCGCATAAAGCCACCAGGGTAAATGGCTCTGAAAAATTTGCATACTGTTTGACATGAATTGAAAACTACAGTTACTTTTAATATTGCACTAAATGTTTTATATTGTTTTGTTTTAGAACAACAAAATTGTGCTGTTATTGCAGCTGGTCCATTTTGCCTTGCCGCAGTTTTAAATATCTTAAAGTTCAGTTCTAAATAGGCGAGATTCAAAAAACTCTTCAAAACCTATGTCTAAAAAGGCTGTTCATGGACATGGTTATAACAAGACCCAAGACCATTGGTCCATTCGATTTCGACAAGCTAACCATTGGCGAGTATGGGCTTTACACTTGCTTAAAAATACTATTAACAAATAAATATTTTCAGACTTCTAACACTCAACGCCATCTAGTCCTACATTAAACAGAGTTTGTATTATGGGTTCTAAACCATTTTTTTTGGCAATTTATATAGAACATACCATACTCGAACTCCAAAACCAATATTTGCAGAACACACAAACATTTATTCTGACCCGGGTATCGAATATCAGACCTATGCTACCACTGCGTTTCCGAGGTAGTTAAAAAGAGGTGAAATACCATGTACACAGATTACATAGGGCACAACACATTAAATAAGGGTTTAGTAATACACTAAAGAATCAAGAACTATATTGACAAGACTATTGTGTTTCCACAACTTAGGTCCTCTAGAAAATTACACAGATGAAACTTTACACTCAAAGTTCCTTTAACAGTTGGAATATGTTCTTTTAACAAGGACTGCTAACCTATTAAACTAGCTTCGAGTGTTTAGTAGCGATTAAGTTCTGTTTCAATGCCATATATACATAGTTTAGGTACGTGGTCTACTTTAAGTTTCTAGAACTGTCAACTTACAATAACACGTAATAATAATTACGAAATTTGAAAATGTAACTTTCTGGGAATATGTTTTGTATGTTTTATTAGTTTATTTCTACATTACGGTATCCTTTAGAGAATTGAACTGCCACTACAATGAAATTAACTCGTTAAAAGTCTCTACAGACTCGTCCAATAATTTGAAAACTAATAAAATGTGTCATAAGTACAGTGGGTCTTATTGAAAATAACATGGTGTTAGTATTGATGACAATCAGATATTATAATTATCTATTTTAAAAGTATTGCAGCCAGCATGTAGCATCGCTACCTAACTTGTACAAAAGTATAGTATCTATAGATTTTAACAGTCCTCTCCTGGACATACGAGGAGTATGTGTTCTAAAAAAGGAAGTTTTTAAACACCAAAATGAAATGCCTCACAGAAAACCGGTGTGAAATAGTACTTGCGCTGTGTTTCATCGAGTGAGTGAGGGTACCGGAGGCCCATCCCCATTTCTCAAAGGCCGGCAACGCACTTGTGACGCCTCTGGTGTTGCGGGTGTCCATGGGCGACGGTAATCGCTTACCGCCAGCTCGTCTGTTCGTTTGCCTACTATTCCATTAAAAAAAAATACGCCCCTACCAGACGTATTGGAACAAACAGAGTTGGCTTCAAGCTTTCCATCTATTTACAGTGATGTTATCTTCTGTAATTTGCTATTTTCTCGCATCTTCCGACACCCAGTTAATCTGTTACCACACGGAAAATATTTACGATACTTAATGGCAAAATAATATCAATGGATTCATTATAATAAAGATCATCTTTATGAATACATTTGTATGATTTAAAAGAATACTTATTATGAAAAGTAACTGAATATCATAATGATATTTTATAGACCACCTTTGTAATCCAAACCTCCTTTATCCTACAATAAATTTAATATTTAAAGAAATACAACACATGTCATATTTGTTTAGTATAAACATATGGTATAGGAAATTTCAAGACGTTTTATGGTAACCTAATACTCTTTACAAAAACCTTTATCGTATTTCATTTCAGTTCTTAAACTTCGCGAATATGTCATATTGAGAAAAAGTTATAGAATTACAATTCGATTATGTGATGTGAGAACAAAGAAATACACCATTTTAAGACTGTTTAAAGGGCCGGAATGGTATCAAGAGCACATTACAATTTGATCAAAAACTTTGTTGCTAAAGCGATCATATTTCAAAGTTATTTTTGTTTGGCCCAATCTTTTTAAGTTACAGATGCGTTAGAATAATAGTAACTGAATTTACAGTAGTGATGTTTTTCAACCCCCGACGCAAAAAAGGACGTTATAAGTTTGACGATGTTCGTCTGACTGTGCCATCGTAGCTCTCAAACGACCGACCGACGACGATAGACCGATTTCGATGCGTTTTTTTCATTTGAAAGCCAGTTTCCTTGCGTTGGTTCTTAGCTAGTTTTATTTATATCGGTCCAGTAGTGAAAAAGTATCAGTACTTTTCCAAAATGATGTAAGGTATTATTGGCGTATGATTACTCAATTAAGTGCTTGAGTAGGGGGATTTCCTACATTTTTATTTTTAGCTTCTTTAAAGGAAGATATTTTTATCAGTAAAAGTAGTAGATTATTCTATCTATTTATGGTATCTAATCTAAACAAATGTATTTATGTAAATATACTTATATATATACTTTAAGTATGGTCACTTCAATAACAAATATTTTATAAGTTACCATCCTCAAAAAAATAATGATTAAATAAAGCTTTCTAGACCAGAATTAGCTTTGTTTTACATTGTCGATCTCGATATTGCAAATGTCAGTCTACTTGCACTCACTGGTTCATACACTTAGTCTAAATGCATAAATAGGTAACTCTTTATAGTTCCACGTAATGAAAACAAAACTTCTTGCAATACAACGCACGATTTGGAATTCATGATAGTATTTTAAATTCAAACTCGTACAAAATGTTAGTGGAAGCAAAACTAAGAAAATAGCCATACTGAACGCTATAAACTACACTAAAATCACTTCGCTACTAATACAGCTCTTGTAGAATGGCTTTAATATCATTTTACTATATATATTATACATATTTCGTATGGCGTTGCTGCTCACGACGAACTCCGAAAATATCTAAAACGATTTTATCGTTTTTATGTATGTTTGTATTTTGCTGACGTGCCTAAGATAAATGTAGTTAACATCACGCTTATGCTAGTAAAAGTTAATCATGATTGAAAAGAGACGCAGATGGGGGAGATGGATGGATGGACCACTACCGTGGGAGAGCCATGCTTCGGCATGAATGGTCTGGCTCGACCGAAGGGATACCACGGCCTCACAGAAAACCGGTGTGAAATAGCGCTTGCGCTGTTTTTTTTTTCAAAATATAATTAAATTACTATTTTTTTTTTGTTAAAAGTATTTGCGGGCACTTTTTGAATGGCAATTAATGTATTGTCCTATTCAAGAATAAATGTATAAAATTCAGTTTGAGTACCTACGCGACGAACGTATAGATTCTGCAGCCGAATCTTAGACTATTATTAATAAGTCAATAGATAATTTTATTGTAACAATTTTGGGTCTCTATTTAATACATAATATAATTTAAAATACATGTTACTGCAAGCCAAAAGACATATATGTTATTCTTTTACATCTTTAATATTTTTAGATTGGTTTAAAATACAAACACTGTACCCGAGACTTATGAATTAGGTAGTAATGAGTAAAGTCATCACAAATCATGTTTCCCTCCATTACTGATATTAGCAATTTTGACGGCAGAACCCATTTTCCCGGATTTACAATTTTCCCTTTGTCCACAGTAATTTCACTGCCGGACGGGGCGTGTCATTGCACAAGGATGCAACTACGAGTACAATAAGGCAAGCTGTCACGAGCAAATTATTGTGAACACATATGAGTCAAATATTCTCCTTTGTGTTCTGACAATTCTATGAATATTTCTAGGCGATAGGCTAATGAACAGATAGGTCTATCTACCTACCTACCTATCTATCTTATCTAATAGGAACTACGTCTATAAACACCACAACAAAACAAATATAATATACATTACAAAATTTACCTTAAAATACTAACTACACTATTACTACAGTATTTGTTTGTTTGGTTAAACGTACTAATCTTTGAAAATAGTGGTCTGATTTAATGAAAATCTTTCAGTCTTGGAAAGTACAGCTATCAGGGAAAGCTCTAGACTGTAGATACATCATCACGCTATGACCAAATAAGCGGAGTATCAATAAAAACTAAATAAATATTTCGGACATCTAACATACAACGCTATCTGTCCCAATCTAAGTAAAGCTTGTGTGCTAGACAACTGATATACATACATATATACTTTTTTTTTGTAAATACATACATATTATACATACAAAACACCCAAACTCCGAAACAAATATTTGCAGATCATACAAACATTTGATATCGACCCGGGAATCGAACCCGAGATCAAGCACAGCAGTCGCATACACTACCACTGCGCTACCGAGGGAGCCAAACTGTTTCAAAAATGGGGGAAAGTTATTCCTTTAAAGAGCTGTCATTCCGTGCGTTGCGTGCGTAAACGGTTAAAGTCTTACAAAAACAATGTTTGAAATAATTGTTTCCTTTTAAAAGTTCTAAAAAAAAGGCTACGACAGTATATGTCTATCTTTTAAGGCTCATTGCAACCTTTTTTATAGTAAGTAAACAAATTTGTTCACACTGTTATAAACATCAAGCTACAGGCAATAGACGGTGATGAGGTTGCGTGGATCAGTTAGTCAAATATTTTCCATTAACAAATAACTAACATGAAACTCAATCGATATTTATAGAATGTATTATCTGCACTAAAAATCTCTCCCCGATGAGTAATAGCGATAGCACACACCCCGTGCCCGATATACCACTGCATACTTTATACTTTAGGCAGGACAGAATTGACATTTATATTCAAAACTGAATTACTAAAGTAAAAACAAAATCTCAACTGAAGTTATGATTGAATATTATCAATTTACTAAAACTCATAATGTTCGCCCATACTTAAATTTAAATATACTATTTTCAGTCGTTTAAATTATTGAATACCATAATTTCATAGAAGCTCGACTAGTTAAAATAGTCGTGGTTAATATAGCTCGAATAGTAGGCCGCATATGCGAATGATCATTGTGACACTTTTATAAGTAACCAGCGGAGCTATCGGCGGTACGACAATAACCGCGGGCAACGCCGCGAGGTGAAACTAGTATCTTTATAAATTGTAGCCTATGTGTTTTTTTGATATATAAGCTAAATTATTGTAAAGTTTTATCAATTAGTACATCAAATTAAAGCATTAAGTCGATTCGAACCGGGGATATATAAAAATGGAATGGATGGATGTTTGTTACTCTTGCACGCAAAAACTACGGAATGGATTTTGACGAAACTTTACAATAATTTAGCTCATACATCAGAATAACACATAGGCTACAATTTATAAAGATAAAGCTTCGCCTCGCGGCGTTGCACAAGTTATTGTCGTATCGGTAGCACCGCAGGGTTCAGCTAGTATTTAATAAGTATAATAACTTGAAAATAATACTGAAAGATTAATATTTAACTTAGCAGTATAAACAAAAGGTATTCTTGACTTTTATAAAGTTATAGATTTAGGACATAACTAATAACACAAATGTTAGGTAAGTCACTTAAAACAGGCAACGTAGACGAAAAGTTTTTCGATTTCACTTTACGCGTAAATTTTACAGGCGCTGTAAATGAAGTTAAATTAAACGGGACTTATGACATTTAAAGCGAATATGATTCCTCGTTTTTACAGCTCACTTATTATATATTTTGTTTTCACATAAATATGCCTGTTAAATAAACATGGATTATTTACAAATAAATACACTGTAACTGTATGCCATGTTATATTTCACTACATGCTACTTCATGAAAATATCCGCATATAATCAGATGGTTGGCATTCAACAGATTAATATGACTTTGATTCTAAGAAACATTGGTTTAATACTTTTTCAGAGACAGTGTGATAATTTAAACTAGTAAAACAGGGTATCCACGTCCTCATGTTAGGTTTGATCTGCCCCCTCTCCCTCAGCCAAGTTAAACTTCTATAAACGTAATCTTTATAACAAAAATTAATTAGAATGACGTCATGTCAACGTTAAATCACGTGGTCAAAACAAATTACAGCGAATAGTATAAGACATTAGAGGCGTTAGCAATTGTAGAAAGAGACTTGACGCGTAAGATTAATCTTCGATAAGGAGGTAGTGTATCTTACTTTAGAATCAACTCCGTTAAAGTGGTAGAAAAGTTGACTATAAAACGTGTCTAGTTATCTAAATATACGTCAAGCTAAGTGTGGAGTTAATAAATTTTTAAACTGTAAGCAAAATAGTGCTTTATGTCATGAATATAAGAATTGCTATTTATTGCATAAAACCTGCACCTTGGTTAAGGGGCTGGTGTTACTTACTTTAAAATTCATTCTCTCAAAGTGGTAGAAAAGTTAACTTTAGAACACGTGTCTAGTTATCTTTATATACTCGTACCTCAAGCTAAGTGTGGAGTTGAACTGCTTTATGTCATGGCTTTAAGAATTACTATTTATTTGTCATGAGGATTGTTTCCACGTGTTCAACTTGTAGAGTATTTCCTTTTCATCTTCTTTGTTTTAATGAACTTTTTTGTTAGAAGTATTTGAAGCAACTTACCGTGGTCTAGCAGCTTGAGTGTAGATGCGATCGAGTTCCTGCAGCATGCGAAGAGCTTCGGCCATGTTCTGAGGTCCCTCCTCAGTAGCCTCAGCCATGCAGACAATAGCCACCACCACGGCAAATGCAATAGCAATGTTCTTGTTCAACATTTTCGATTCTGTGTACAAAAGAAATATAATTTTAAGTAATATATATAAACTATACGTTATAAGACACAGAAAGGGTTCGAATAGGATTTACAGGTTATTGAGCTACATAATCTAACCTATGTAACATACATACATAACATAAAAGTGTTACTAAAATTGAGTCCGGTTCCTTTATGAATTCAAAATTGTACCTTAAAATGGTGAAATACAAAAGCAGGGGTTATTTGTTTGCCTTACCACATATATATATATATATATATGTGTGTCTTTCCTTAACGTTACTAAAAAGGGTTTAATTAATTTAAAAAAAATATATATGTTGCGTTTAACTCCAAAGCCTCACTACATTACCGAAAACTCTAAGTTCATATCTATATAAAATCTCAACATTGTAAACAAAATTAGTTTGACAAGAAATAAATTTGGTCAAACCAGACGACGCGGTACGTGGAAATATGTAATATATAGCTATACTTATGATATTATTCAAAGGACCCAAAAGACATATATATAATCAACCATCTCATCATGTCTGTTTTCCATTGGAATAAGCAAGGGACGTTGAGTTATTCTGACACATCTTATTGAGGTCGCAATCATATACGAAACTTTTGACTATAAATTTATTATTGTCCCTTCTACTATTCAAATGCGCAATGCTAACATATTTCACATTACACTTTCACTGTTCTCCCTCGGGGAGCGTCAAACTAAATCAGAATAGATAGCCAATTTATTTCGTAAGTTTTTGAAACTAATATTAGCATAACATTTTGTGACGTCACGGATGTTCAATGAGTATAATAAACATAACTTACCGGAAGTTACGCGTAATATGTAGAAACCAAAATAAATATGTTGATACACGAAAGTTTTTATTCGGGGAGGTCGTGGCACGGTAGCAAGCAAGGAAACCTACCTAGGTCTATGGATGTTCGACTGTGGTGACTTCCACATACAAAAAACACACTACAGTACCATCTATCGGATATACGCCAAAACGTACAAACGAGCAACGTACTGTACGCAGGAACTAGAAATCCTGCATCGCGCAATAGAAGATCTTGCATGTGTACAACATCCCAACATCAACTGTTATACAGTGGCCCGCCAGGCATGATTACCTCGCCTGTTCGTAGGATCATTCCTTTGTGTTGCCATCACACCTGTTACCTCCGCACGACCATTGTAAGCAGACGGCAACCCTTTTGTTTCTCAGCACTCTAACCCTTTGGCCTAAGTTTCCATACGAACATCTAAATACTACCAATTTACCGGTAGTTGCAGTCGGAAGGCTCCGACAACAGTCTTTCTAGAGAACTTCGATATCGTCTAAATCTGGGTGTTTCATTCGGAAACTAACCAGTATGCAAACAAGTGGTTCCTATTTAACTACTTTTAAACAAATCGCTACTCTATTACTATTAAACAAATCATTAAACTGGAAGTCAATATGTAGAAAACTGTTCTCTATTTTGCCACTTCTCTTTGCAAGGAAACCTGGCAGTTAATGCGTTCAGCAAATATATAATACTCTTAGTCTTTTTATGACAATATTGTATTGTTTGGTTTGCAATGAGCTTTTAATTCAAAACAAACTTGTATATTCCATTACTCTGTTTGAAAGGAACAAACAATCTTTATCCCGATAAAAAACATCAGTATAAAACGTACATGGTTTAATATTTTTCTTTATCTAACTAAGTACATAAACACATCTAAGATTGATGGTTGCGATTTGGTTATCATTTTGCACTTAAGAAATGAGAACATAATATTGAATGATTACGGTTCCCTGTTTCTGTTTAAATATACAATACTTTATAACTTACTGTCTTATTTTAACAGGAAGCTATTATACTTAGAGTCCTATGTTAAATGGCCCATCAAATGCTCAATAAGATGAATGAAAAGCGATTATGATATTACTCCTCATTTCCACACAGTTCAAGTTCGATAGACACAAACTTCGGCTTAAAAGTTGGGAATGATTAAATAGTAGGGTCCCTATGAACACATATCACGGAATATAGTATTTATTTTACTTTGCAATTGACTTGACTGGAAGCAGAACTCGACTAGACTCGAATGCATTAAAGATCGACATTAAACCTATTAAGCAAAATACATCCACAGCTTGTTTCAAGTTTTAAAGTTGCATCGCCTCCTTCTAAAGGCGCATTTACACCAGACGAGCAAATGCTCATTCTATCCCCACTCCATTAAATTATTTTGATGTAAACAGGCTTAGAGCATTCTTTCGTTGCTCTATTGTGTTCTATGGAATATTCTAAGAATGCTCGCTCGCTTGATGTAAACGGCGCTAGAGCGTGCGAACAGTTGCTTAGAGCATTCTTTCGTGTTCGGACGTGCTCGCTCGACGGAGCGGTCTCATCAAAGCGTTCTAGTGTTCTAGCGATTTAACTACGTACTTGTTGACTTACTTATGGATTGGTCTCAAGAAAAATGATTAAAATCTTCAGACGCCATTCTACAAAAATTTTGGAACTGACCACTTTCTTCTTGTTCTTGCATGTCTACCATTGTCTCTCCTACATTATCCAGTATCCTTCGTTGCATTAAATTGGTCACCCACCAACGTCTCTTCCTTCTTTTCCTTTGTGTTTTAGACGAAATAATTAAATATGCAGCACTTGCAATTATAATATCGCTGTCTGAGTCGAACATAACGAAGCACTATCACCAACCGCATAATTGACACAAATGAGCAAAGAGCGTTCGTTCGGTTGATGTAAACATCTGTACATTCTAGTACATTCTAGGATCTAGTTTTTGGTTCTTATTCTTGCTTCTTGATATTTTGGTGTAAACTCTTGAAAGAGCATTTGCTTACAAGAAAAGAATGCTCTTGCTCTAGTTCTGGCTCTTTGTTCGTTTGGTGTAAATGCGCCTTAACATATCGCTTTTTACCCGACTGCGAAAGAAGGAGGGTTATGTTCTTCGAGTGTATGTATGTATGTATATATATTTCTTTGAGCATGCCCTAGTGCTTACACGGCTTGTCGTAGTTTTATGTGAGTGGTGTCAATGACATTGGGTACACCAAAATTTAAAAAAAAAACAGATTAAAAAAAACTGAATTTTATAAAGGTGGCAGACATTGACGCAGTCGGATTATTTTTAAATATTCTATAATTGTTTCTGATGGTTTCTTACATAACAAAATAAAACAAACAAGTTCTCAATTTAGACGAATTTGACATGAAGTAGTCGTACTGAGCGTGTTGCCCACTACGCCTAAGCCGGTTTCTAAATCATAAAAAAACAAAATAAAACTTAACACATCTCACTTACGGCAGACTGATTACAACCAGACTATTAATGTATACATATATACCTAAATATTTCTAAATTGCAACCCGTGTCCATCATACAATATGTCTTGTCCAGGATGAGAATTGCATGTCAGGGTCGCTAACTATAAAACCAACATAAATTAGGGATTGCCAAAATACCCAGTGAACAGTTAATTATTTTTTTTATTGAATAGTGGGCAAACGAGCAGACGTATCACCTGATGGTAAGCGATTACCGCCGCCCATGGACACCTGCAACACCAAAGGCGTCACAAGACCTTTGGGGGATGGGAAAGGGGATGGGGGAGGGGTTGGGGTATGGGCCTCCGGTATCCTCACTCACTCGGTGAAACACAGCGCAAACGCTATTTCACACCGGTTTTCTGTGAGGCCGTGGTATCACTCCGGTCGAGCCGACCCATTCATGCCGAAGCTCTCCCACGGTGACTTATTTATTAGTCTATTCATTCTTCAACTAATTATAATATGAGAAACATTATTACAATTTCTTCTTAAAATAAGCTCTCAATAAAACACAGTATTAATTTCAACCGGCAGACGTTCAGTTTAAATTTCGCGTTATACTCTGTTAATAGAATATTATAATTCTAAAAACAACAGTAACCAAGTATTCCAAGAATCAAGGAATAGACATCTCTTGACGCCTGTTTTCTATGTATCTTCCTACTATATGCCAATTAGTAATGTTGCTTTACCAAGCTAATACAATTCAAGATTTCAAACGTTCGCATTAAAATGGCATTCGCCATAAATTGAACGTCTTATTATCTTTAAGGGTGCATACATTAATAGACTTAAAATAAAAGCCTTTTAGAGCTCAATATAATTTTAAAAATCAACAAATAATATCATCGTTTCATTTCTACCTCTTTGTAAAAAGGATTATTTTGTATGAGTGCGCTAAGTCGAGTACGTCCGTGAATTGTTTAAGTTAGAGCTCTCGTCAGTTTGACTTTAGCTTTACATACGTCCACCATCGACCGCCATTGAGCTGAGTTTTTAACTTTTTTTTACTTTTATAATGACATAATGTGGGAAGTTTCGAATTTATAAATTTGGTGCTTGTGTGGGTTTGTTTATAAGCTTGATACACGGCTCCTAGTAGCGTTATCGAAATATCGAAAATAAAGATATATCAACTAAAATCATGTTTTGAATATAAGTCTTCTCTACTTTTTTCGATATTTATTAGGACTCTATTAGTTTGTATGAATACAGATAGAAACAGTTTTTAATGTAGTCGATGTAGACACTCGTAGAAGAATAGAACATCAGACAAGTCAGGGCCAAAATATCGCGATAAGACGAGGTTAGCAAGACTTGTAATTAATAAATTGCCACAATATATATATATATATAATAATAAAACATTTGCTTTTTATAATTTAGTTAAGTAAGTGTCGAATATCATTGTTTTATAAAAAGTTTGTCAATTGGTGAACCCTCTTGAGCCCTAAAACTATGAGGTATCAATTTCCCTTTGAGTAACCACATCTAAGCTATTATGTTCAAAGGTTATCGTACAAGTAAACCTACTGACGTACTTTTCTTAAAAAGACATTCGACACATTCGCACACTGGATTAGGCTAGGTTTTTTTATTAAATGTAAAAAATATTGATACATATTGCGTATGTTCTACTGATTTGACAGTTAAAAGCTATCAATATTTAGCTGAAAGCAATAAAAGATCACTGTATTCCAGCTCTTCTAAATAGTTTAGGAAGTTTTTTTCTAAGTCCTAATTTAAGTCCTAAGTTCCTAAATCTACGAATTTAGTTAGTTCGCAGATTTAGGAACGCTTACAATTTTATCCATTACCATTTTCATTTAAGAAGAAGTACACTTTCTTGATATCTTTAGGTTTGTTATTAGTTTTTTCAACATTCATCATTTGAAGTGATTCGAGAGATTATCTCGCTTAGAAAAAAAAACGTTTTTGCACGTAAGGCCAGTGTCGCGTCTGAGGTAAGAAGTGGCAATAGATAATCATCTATGCCACACATATAAGAGTGGTGACGGGACGGGGAAAGGATACGGAGTGCTACTATTCATCCCATGGGTATCGTAAGAGTCGACTAAAGAAACACATCAATCAACAAACCCTAACGTTCCACTGCTGGGCTCGGGTCTCCTCCCAGGAGAGGGTTAAGGCCATACGTCCCTACGCTGGCCAAGTGCGGGACTCGCAAGACAACGTTGTGGCTACATAATCTTGCCGTTGGATGTTTTTAAGCCGCCCGAAGGCCTCCAATTAAGCTTCACGACTGTTATCCCATGATAACAACCGAGGCCGACTGCTTAACGCGACCTCCGAACCACGGAGACGCCCATGGTTACATACTACCTTTGGTCACCCATCCAGGTAGTGACCGCGCCGTCGTTGCTTACCCTTGGTAATTGTTCTAATCACCGAGTGTAACTGGGCTATGAGCGCCTAAAGAAACACATAACGCAGGATAACATCACTGCGAAGAGAATGAAAACTTGAAGCAAATCCAATAACAACCAGCCAGCGTGGTATAGTCAGCCAAAACCTCATTTCTAAGGAGAGGCCTGTGTCGAGCAGTCGAGCAATACATATACATCAGTTACATTCATCTATTTATTAGAGAGTTCAAACAAAGTTGGTCACGGATACTTTTAACTAGACGCTCCAATCAGTTTACGTGATTAAAAGGCCTACACGCACAAGTTCGCCCACTTACAACACTCCAACTAAAATAGAAATAATTCTCCCCTAAAGCTATTACTAATTTGCCGTAAATCACAAGGCAATAATTCCTAGTAGTTCAATTTATGTTTTCTGGAGTAAAACACTGTTAATGGTTTAATCAATTAACTTATAACAGTAAGACCTTTTACCATCTTTTAATGCTCTATTTTGATACATGTTTGTAACAAAACTTTTTTGTAAAATGAGGTACAAACGAATAGACGGCTCACCTGATGGTCGGCGGTAGCCACGACGTTCTCTATTGCACTGAGTATTGTGGGTTCAAAACCCACATAGGAAAAACAGAAACCAATTAGTGTGATTCACAAATTTGTGTCCGTTTTATATATGTTTGTAAAGTCCTCGCGACGCGGGTTTGATTCATAGTATGAAGTTGACTTTTAAAAAAATGGAAATGTAAACCTATTTGAACTATAATTATCATTACAATATGTGTAGGACAGTCGTTCAAATATGTAATGTGTTTGTATCTTAATTCTAGGGTTTCAAAGGAAATAAATCATAGTCAAATCGTATTTCATTATCAATCTAAGATTAAACGTTTACTCAGCAAACAGTCTTAAATAAATATGATAATGTAAAATCAATACGAAATGTAACCGCCTAATGAGTACGAAACAAAATATAATTATGTTTTTATACCTAAACAGATTTTTTTCTGTAATGAAGGTTACATCCGATACAGGAGGTAATCCGTACAATATACAATTTTTAACAAACAATTTTCAAAACATTTATTTTTTATTTTTTACGAGTGTATAACCACACACGATAAATAAATAAATAAATAAATAAATATTCCGGACATCTAACACACAACGCCATCTAGTCCCAAGCTAAGCTGAGCTTGTGTTATGGGTACTAGACAACTGATATGAATACATATATACTTTTTTTTTTACGATGGCAGAATACCGCGTGTTTCTCATTTAAATAACACTTACTAAGAAAAAAAAAGGAAAGTTCTCCCTTAAGAAGGTAAAATAAGGAATGAACGATTTGGTGGAAGTTCAGTAAAGTAAGAAGGACTGCAAAAGGAGGAGGGTTATGGTTTTCGGGCGTATGTATGTATATATATTTCTTTGGCTCGCCCTAGTGCCTAAACGGCTTGTAGTATTTTTAACATGATTTTGTTAGGATTTTTCGAGCCAGGCAGAAGAAAATACGTTTCAAAGTTAAAAATCGCTCAAACCGATACCTAAATCAAAAAACCATCTTAAGTAGACGCGAGAAAAATCATCCCCACTTTTGGTGTAGGGGAGGTACGAAAGAATTTTTTTAACAAAGACAGAATATTAGAAATAAAACCAGCCAGGTACGAGTCAGATTCGCGCAAAGATGGTTACGTTTTTTATTAAGATTCTGAGTTTACGGGAAGTACCATGTACATTTTTTTTTCCCTTGGGAGTGTCGAAAATTTGCAGCATAAACGGTTATATAATAGGTCTTTACCTATGAAATTGCGTTTCTTCAGTACTGGTCATTTCAAATAAAAAAAAGTTTGTAATGGCTCTGTATTCTAAATTCAAATTAATTTTGTTTTAAATCCATGACATTCTATTTACAAACTCAGTCTTTTGTTTTTTGATTAGCGTTGTATTTTCATTACATTTGAACATTTTTCGTCATAATGGATACTTTAAAAATTCGTGTAATTATGGAATATGAGTTCCGTCGTGGCACCAACGCGACACAAACGGCACGTAACATCAAAAACGTTTACGGAGAGAACTGTACAAACGAACGCACAACCCTTTATTGGTTTTCCCGGTTCCGTTCTGGAAATTTTGACTTGAAAAATGAAGCTCGTGGTCGTCCGGAGACTTTGCTTAACAATAATGAATTAAAGGCGATTGTGGAAGCTGACGAAACTCAATCTACAGCTGAGCTAGCAGCAGCTTTTAATGTAAGCATCAAAACAATATTGATCCATTTGCGACAAATTGGCAAGATAAAAAAGCTTGATAGATGGGTGCCCCACGACCTTAACGATCGCCAGCGCAACGTACGCGTCGAGACCTGCCTTTCGCTGTTCAACAGGCAAAGAAATGAAGGAATTTTGAAACGAATAGTTACGGGCGACGAAAAATAGATTCTGTTCGACAATCGAAAGCACTCAGCAAGTTGGTTAGACCCTGGTTCAGCACTAAAGCAATGCCCTAAACCAAAAATGACCCCTAAAAAGGTGATGGTCACTGTTTGGTGGTCTAGTGCGGGTGTGATTCACCACAGCTTTTTACAAAACGGCATGAGCATTAATGCAGATGTATACTGTGAAGAACTGGAGAGAATGATGGAGAAGCTTGCACATCTGCAACCAGCTTTGGTCAATCGGTCGTCCCCACTGCTCCTTCACGACAACGCGCGACCCCATACTGCGCAACAGACAGTCTCGAAACTGCAAGAGCTGGGGTTGGAAGCTCTCCCTCATCCGCCATACTCACCAGACCTTGCACCTACCGACTATTACTTTTTCCAAAATTTAGACAACTTTTTAGTGGGTAAAAAATTCAATTCCCGAGAGGCAGTACAAAATGCCTTTGAAGAGTTTGTTGCCTCCCGTCCAGCTGATTTTTACAAGAAGGGCATCAATAAACTGCCAATGCGTTGGCAAAGATGCGTCGATTGCATGGGTGATTACTTCGAATAACAGAAATAAAAAAGTTTGAAAAAATAAGTACTTTCACTTATTGCATACAAAACGGCAATTTCATAGGTAAAGACCTAATATTTTGATGACGTTGGCTTAGAAGTTTGGTTTTTAACATCTCTAAAGGATTTCAGCTTGACACCTCCACGCGTTCCTGAGAAGAAAATCTTTATAGATAGACCGACGGACAACAAAGTGATACTATAAGGGTTCCGGTTTTACCATTTGAGGTACGGAACCCTACAAAATATCAAAATATGATAAAAATTATTAAGTAAATATGTTTCATTCGAGTATCCTAATGAATTTTTAACATCAGTTATAATTAATTAACATTCTGTAAACAAAAAGGGTTCGAAACCTTTTTGTTGACCAGATATTTCAATCGAATTCCAAAATATGAGGCTAGAAGCTTTGTATCTATAATAATATCAGAGTAACATACATTCTTTATAACCCTTCTTAGGTCTTGTGGGTATGAAGGAAATTGAGGATGGTGGGAGCTGATGGGGAGGCGATGGGGTATGGACCTCCGGTATCCTCACTCACTTGGTGAAACACAGCGCAAGCGCTATTTACACCGGTTTTCTGTGAGGCCGTGGTATCACTCCGGTCGAGCCGGCCCATTCATGCCGAAACGTGGCTCTCCCACGGTTTAAATTTAACGGTTTAATTTCTGTCTCTCTTATAAAATAAAATAGCGCTAAATAAATTTCTAGATATAATAAAAAAATTTGGTCATCTTTAACGACGTATAGTACGAGTGAAAACATCTTAATATGTCACTAAAGTTCTCTACAAAATTGGTTGACAAATTTCATAGATTACCAGTCATAGTTTTTATCGTAAGGTGACACTTGATATCATCGCGTCATATCTAGATGACGTCATGGTTTAAAGTCTACGTTTACTACGTCGAGCCTTGTATAATAGAAGATAATGAAACCACTCTCACCACACATTATGTTTAATAGTGAATATTTTGTAAATATACTAAAATTTTGTATTAATTACAATTGCTTTTCAATGTGGGATAAATTCTTGTTATTGTACCTTTCATTTATAGGTATAAAATATATTGTTAATAATATGTTTTGTAATAAAAAGGTTTTCTAATTTTTAATACGACCAAACGAAAACGACACGCTTTTGTTTTACGGTAAAATCTACCTAAACCGAAATGAAGATTTTAAGCTCCATTATTTTCTAGTTTTACACTCTAAGTCTAAAGAAAAGTGTGTGTCAGTCTCGACGTACGACTGAACACGTCAACCGCGAACCTCAGCCTAATGACCAAGTGCTGCAACGTACGTCCTTACCTTTAGTTAACAATCGATTTTCTTGTTCATATTTTTTCTACCACAGACTAAATATGGTAATATTTTCCTAAGAAGTAAAGTTAAACACTATCTCCTATTACTACTGAATTATATGCTATTTAGTGAGTTACCGAAACTCAACCACTGTAATAATATCATCGACTTGGTTCTCACTCATCCATATTATAATCACAAAAGGCGCAACAATTACCCGAACATACGTCACTGAGTCTTCCGATTATTAGAACTCATAACTATTTCATGAACGTACTATACACATTTTTATATGATTCTCTATCTATTTATGCTTCGTTAAAATTGAGTTCTATTGCTATGTACACAGATGTTATTTTTTAGTTTTGTCTTAATATTGTAACAGTATTAGTTGGATAGGAGCATATCTACAAAAACATAACAAAAAGAAATCATTGATAGTTTTCAATGATGATCTTCTAGCTGATTTCGACCTCTGCGGCCAACGTCCACGAATACCAGGCAAGTACGCAGGAGATATAGTTCACGAGTGTTTGCGCAAGGTGCATTCCCTGTTCGCTCACAGTCTAATGGGGCTCCCCAATGCTATGTGATATAATCACGCCATAGGTCTTTCAACCGATTGGTTAAGAGACCAATGGCTTAGAAAATAAATGAGATGATTTGTCACTTGACGGTAAATGTCTACCGCAAACTATGAATACGTAAAATTGGTAAAAAGCAATGGGTATCCTGTGACGACGTGCTATTATTCTGGTGTAACCGATCTTTATATGCGAAAGTATGCTCTGTTAAAAAATATTTTGTTTTAACTTAAAGAATAGGCTGCCATTTCGCTACCTGTGCAATGTTTAAAAGTTCAATGATTTTATAGAAATATCACCGAAGAATCTACAGTATTGTACCCATTAATATCATCAATATCATCTATCATTGATAACAACTTCACAACATTGCTTCAGATTTAAGCGACCAAATCATTGAAGAAAATCAAATTCGAATAAATTTTCTTTGGTGCGACAACATTAAGCCTATAATGTCTATCAGGTTGAACTGAAATGAAATACTCATTTAGTCAATTATTGGAAAACAGTTTTGTAATTAAAACGATAGCTTATTTGTGTGCTAACTTGTGACATATACAGTCGAAGTTTACTTTAATTACTTCAAAACAGCCGTACGACTTAATATTATAATAATTTATAAACATTAAATATCAATTAATTGATTTAAATAAGTATTTTATTGAATGCACGTCTGGCGTGGGTGTCAAAACAATAAATCTACCCGGGTCGCAAGACATCTTTCAAAATATATTTGCTTAACTAATAATAATACCGGTATTTCTCGTGCCTTCGCTACAAATAACATTGCAAAAAATTTAAAACATTTGAAAAAAATTAAATAAGTTCAAAAGTTGTTTAATATTATAAAAATATGTGTTTATAACACCTACAGTGGCGGTGTTGTCGAACAAGAAAGGCGAGGTAGTAAGGTAGGCTTCGTTGTCGAGTCGAAAACATACTGTCTGAAACGGCTATAGTGTGCGACAGATGCTACGGTCTCCACCGCTACAACGCTTTTTACAGCAACCTAGTAGAGCCCCGACAAAATGCCTCGTTGGAGACTGTCATCGAGAATTTTCTCAGTTAAGAGCTAAAACGGTACATCTTTTGGTTGGAAGGTCAAATTCAAAGTTAACTGCATTGTGTTGCAATTCGCCGTGGAGCAATATTTTTGCCAAAGTGCACACGTACGCCGTCTAATTTCATCTAAAATCCCATATCACGTTGAACTTACAAAGAGAAATAAAACAATAAGTGATGACGCGATAAACCCAGGCGACCGTTTCGCGTAACGATAGTTCTTGTCTAATTTATCGTACCTACACAAAAACACATGCAACAAGTCTATTCTAACTTCGAAAATGCCACCTGAGTGAAACTTTAGGCAATTTAATTATGAGATAAATAAATATCTCCAATGTAAAATAAAGATTGATTAATTAAATTGAGGTTTGATAATGGCTTACTGTTCATAAAACCGTTAATTTTATCTACTTTTTCTGATTTTAGGGACCTAACCATTTACAGAATTCTGAGCTAAAATTAGTTTTGACAATTTTAATATTGTGTTCTTCCTCAGTGAAGATGGAGAAGAACACCAACACAGTGTTTTCTGATGTTCTGTAAATGTCAGAATAAATATTTTATGTTTTTCTTATTGAATTTCATTATTTATTGAATAAAATAGGTTTTTTTTCTTTTTAAGCTATATCTTTAAATCATTTTATCTACTTACGAGTAATTAGAAGTCTAAATATTGAAATATGTAGGTACCGACTGCGCTGCTACAGTCTAGAATTAATCTTTTTAATCTGCTGTCCTTTGATCTTAAAATGACGTCATTAACCCTGAAATGCCTTCCCGGAGTAAAGCGGTTAGGGTTATGAAATTTTAAAATACTTTGTTTTATAACTTTCAAGATATTCTATTTCGGACTTGCTTGTTTTACATAACTTAAACATTTCGAATTTAGGTGTAACTTATATTTTAATTATATAGTAGGCATAAGTTTTATTAAAGTAACTTTCTAGTGGCTCTATGCTTTGATCAATTAATTATTCGACTATCTGCCTACTAATTCGGAAAACATGTGTTATTTTGTATATGTTTGTAAATAAATTAAACGTGTTACAATTATAATAAGAAAGTTCATGCATAGTTATAAAAAATATATATTCTTCTATCTTTTGTCATACTACATTTTATTGCACTGACTGCCTCGGTGGCGCAGTGGTAGTGAATGTATACATGTATTCATATCACTTGTCTAGTACCCATAACACAAGCTCTGCTTAGCTTGGGAATAGATGGTGTTGTGTGTTAGATGTCCGAAATATTTATTTATTATTATTGACTTTAAAAGGAGAAAATTCAGTTGCATTTTCCACGGTTTAATTACCACTGATTTTTTTATATTCGAACCTGCTAAAGTGACTCTACTCTGACGTTTCGAACAGGTTACAACACGTCTACGAGCACTACTCGTCACCAACGAATAGTCACGGATATATAAGATGGTCTTCACAACTTTAGTTATTTTAATCTAAAATGCTCACCACATTTTTTTATTTAGCTCACTACATAAACAAAAATAACAGATACCACAAGAGAGCAATTTAAAGCAAATTTAAATGACCATTTTATATTGTCAGGCTTTTGTTTCCTCTCGATTCTATCAAGAGGAAACAAAAGAAATTCCCCAAATTTTCCAATTCCCAAAATACGAGTAGATACTCGTATACTTTACATTTAAATTAAAGTTTAGTTTATTTGGCGCTCATAGCCCAGTTGCACTCGGTGATTAGAAACAATTACCGAGGGTAAGCAACGACGGCGCGGTCAGTACCTGGATGGGTGACCGCTGGTAGCATGTTACCATTAGCGTCTCCGTGATTTGGAGGTCATGTTAAGCAGTCGGTTCCGGTCGTTATCATAGGATAACAGTCGTGAAGCTTAGTTGTAGGCCTTTGGGCGGCTTCTAAACATCACACGGCAACATTACGTAGCCACAACGTTGTCTTGCCAGTCGCCAACCCGCACTTGGCCTGCGTGGGCACGTATGGCCTTAGCCCTCTCCTGAGAGGAGACCCGAGCCCAGCGGTGGGACGTTATGGGTTGTTGATAATTAACTTATTTACATCATTGCTATTTGTAAATATCACACTACTAAAACTGTAAAAATGTCGAAAAAATAGTATTGGTCTATTAATCACTAAGTTTCAATCCGCGTTTTCGTTGTGTGTGTCAGTTGTATTACAATACAGCTACAATGTTTGTGTGATGATCATGATCATTTGTTCCATTTTTGGTTGTTATTAATCTATAATATATAGATATGTATTTAGATATCTATAAGTATGCTTTTGGCCGCGACACTATTAGCTTTCTCTACGCCCTTCCTCAAGGATCACAGTATCTCCATTTCAAATTTCATGGAAATTGGTACCGCGATGTAATCGTCTATGATTTTGAGTTTAGTTACCATAGAGCAGATTCTGCTTAATTAGACCAGACGACGAGCGAGAAAATCTGATAAGTGACGGAGCATGGATTTTCCAGGTTTTTTCAGGCACTTTTATACCAAAACTAACAGCCAATCCATTAGTCGACAGTTTGGACAACTACACTGTCTTATTTACTTCAGCCTCAGCATGTAACATTTTTTATTACAGTGAACACTGCTATAATTTTGCCGCGTGTCCTGGCATAAATGTTTTTACTTTATGAAGCAATGTTGCTTAAAGTAAGGCCTCAGGTTTTGTCAAGCTTTAGCCTACTATTTAAAAAAAAATACAACACTTGTAAAACTGTTGAGCTTATACGATTATAACATGTTTGAAATATCGAATGTTAGCTTTCCCCGTAGACCAAATACGTGAGGGTTGAAAAACGATATTATTTTGCTTACGACATGTAGGTTCTAACATGTCATACACAACCTATACCTGAATACATTTATCGGCTTATAAATAATGTTATTTAAGAGTTTAAGTAGCCAACTTTTTTATGTTTGAATATCACCGAAGGCGTAGTTATATAATTATATCTAACTAACTGTAAATAGAAGGAAAACTTGAAGCAGACTATGATCCAACCCAATGAATCCGCGTGGTATAGTTCGTCAAAATCTTATTTCTTTATGGAGAGGCTTATCTCCAGTAGTTAACTATTAAAAGCCGTTTATGAACTAAGAAAAAAGCTATGATCCATAATGTGTTACCCAACTGTTAAACGCATTCTTTAAGGCATGTTAAGGGCCTTAATGTATTAAGAAGTGGTTATAGACAGACCTGCTTAGGCTTACTTCACTTAGCCTACTCGATTACCACTGAGCTACGAGTATTTCTTATTTAACAAACCTTATTTGATCTAAATCATTATTAACATAAATATCAATGATATTCATAAATGAAACATCCTTTTATAGTATTAAAGGGTATCTTTTACTCTGTCATTCACACCCACTGATCACATTTCTCAGTTAAGTAATTTATCGCAAAATATTGTTGATTTTGAACAATGTCTGTTAACCTAAGAATTATATCTTTTATCAAAATAAATTAATATAATAAAGATTTGAAAGCAAATACCTTTAACAGTAGAAAATTTAGTTGTAGCCTGTCAACTTTATGAAAATTTACCTATAATAATGGCAATCGGTTGCTAGTTTGGGATAAGGTTGCCGTAAACTCACTATTATTATTTGACAACTGTGATCTCATTTCTATTTCCGGAATCTGAGAACTGTTTAACGCTTTCTTTGGTTAAGAAATCATAAGGATACCAAATGGGATATTAGAGACATGCTTTCTCTAGTTTCCCGTCTACTGGTACTCGGTACAGCATGCCATTTAAATCAGTTCAATTTCAATATAACCACCTATCTCATTTTTTTTTATTGTATTGGGGGCAAACGAGCAGACGCATCACCTTATGGTAAGCGATTACCGCCGCCCATGGACACCCGCAACACCAAAAGCGTCACAAGTGCGTTGCCGACCTTTGGGGGACGGGGAAAGGGAATGGGGGAGGGGTTGGGGTACGGGCCTCCGGTATTCTCACTCACTCGGTGAAACACAGCGCAAGCGCTATTTCATACCGGTTTTCTGTGAGGCCGTGGTATCACTGCGGTCGGGCCGGCCCATTCATGCCGAAGCGTGGCTCTCCCACGGAAATAATCATGATCAGTGGGATCCCCCATCTGGGGTCTATTAAGCTTTTTATTATTCACTAACTGTTTTATTTTATTTAATATGTAATAACCGTCTATTGACACTTCAGTAGACGATAATTATATATAAAATTGAATGAATTCATTCAACAATTTCAGTTTTTTACACACACAACAATTAAAAATTCATTAAACATTAAAATTCACTTTACACTTTCAGATTTAAGTTACAGCTCTTAATACAAAAAATCGCATAGTGATCTATTTTTGACCATAACTTAACAAATTCAAAAGCTATTTTGAACATAATTTGAGCAACATATTTCTAGTAACTCGTAATTTCATATACGTTGATAGCAGTTGAATTCAAGTCATAATTCGACATGTGTGTGATACACATATTAACATTATTTAAAAATGTTAAGTGCCGATTCTTTTTCCATGCCCATTAACATCATCAACAGTATTTAATAGTCCACTCTCGTCCAGTCCACTGTTGGTTATATTATTTTTCTATATCCATATTCTCTGTCTATATCCATACTTAAAGAAAATTGGTTTTGGTTGGGAACACGGAACTAAAATAAATCTCAGGCCCTCGTGCTTCGTCGCAAACTTATAGTGGTGGATCGTCCGGACCTAGCAGAAGACCCATATTTCTTTTATCTTTTATGGTTTTGAGTTAGACAAGAAACATTAAAATGTTAAAAAAAAATGTTGGTAATCTGTATTCTGTATCTATGAAACAAAGTCGAGTTAGTTACAACACAAATAAATTTAGAATGGCTGTACCAATTTTTATGATTTTTGTGTTAATGAATTTGTCTTCGTCTGGAATAGGATAATAAGTGTTAAAATATAGTAATCATCAATAAAAAAAGCTTTCATTTTTTTTATATGCTGTACTCATTCATTGACTGTCAGGCGGAACGAAGTTTTCCGGGTCAGCTAGTCAGCTAGTAAAATATATAACATTTAGATTAAGAAAACTGATTATAACGGTTAAGATAAGATAACTATATTAGTATATGAATAATATCCGCCTAAGTTCTAAGTCTACCTAAAACAATTTGACTATACACTTGTTTTTTTTTGTAAACTGTTTTGTTATTCGACATTAAACTGCAGAACCCTATACTATATGTAGCCCGACACACATTTTCCCAATGTTTGAAGTCCCTACGCAGTGTTTTTATACTACGAATTGAAATTAGTATTTACACTAATCAACTTCGTACGGATAAAAATTACACGATTTGTTTGCTCTAGTAATAAAACCTTTGAAGCGCTGGACCAAAGAAAATAAATAAACAAATGGAAGCAAATTAAATGTATGAGATATTGCTTTTATAAAGCAGTTACAATTTAACATGTATTTGATCTTTGTTTACATAAATCTTTAGAAGACCGGAATATTAATGTATTATGCATATCCGTATCACATATTATTAACTTTTGCTCACAGCTTCTCCTCCATGCCACTCAGTTAACGTGGTAATTATTTTCCGGGTCAATACACGATGACATAAATAATAATAAATATTTCGGACGAATACACAACGCCATCTAGTCTCAAACTAAGCAGAGCTTGTGTTATGGGTACTAGACAACTGATAAAAGGCATATATACTGTTTGGTTTTTGTAAATATAGACAACACCCAAACTTCGAACCAAATCATCCAACCGGAGAATTGAATCCGAGACCTTAAGTACAGCAGTCGCATACGCTACCACTGCGCCAACGAGGCAGTCACGCTACGATGGAACACAAATAAACATACACAGTGAAAATTTTTACCCTTAGTTTTGCCTTTACTGAGTCGGGGAAAAGATCTAAGTACACATTTCTCCATAGACTCAACCATAAAGTCGGAAAATAAAATTACTTCGTTTGTGTGTGAAACAAAACGTCACGTCTTATGTATGTCTACTTATTTAAGGTGTTACTTTATTAAAAAGTAAGGCCAAATACGGCTTAACTTAACCCTTTCCTTGTCGCTAACTTTACTCACAATAAACTCGAATTACCTCTGCGTGTGTAGAAATAACTTCAGTGAAGTTACATAATATAAATACTTAATTTATTATTCGTAAGTTTCAGAAAGCTAAACGTGGTGTCTTATGTACCTCAATGTATTTAAGGTGTTCGTTAATAAAAAATTAAGTCCCGTAAGTACGGTTTAACTTCCCCTTTCCTTGTCGGTAACTTTACTCACGATAAACTCGAATTACCTCCGCTTGTGTAGAAATAAAAAAAACCGCAATAGTGTGGTAATTTCAGTCTCTATCAAAGTAATAGTCTCCGTGTTTTGTTATGGATTAGTCCGATTTAGTCCCTTTTATTTTTACACACACGTAGGTAATTTGAGTTTAGTGTCAGTAAATTTAGTGATAAGGAAAGGGTTAAGTTGAGCTGTATTTGGACTTACCTTAAATGCATTGACATACATAATACGTGACTTTTTATTCTATGTAGATCTAAAGTAATACATAATTATTACTATCTTATTTCATTAACTAAATCCTAAGACTATCCATATTTTTTCTTTCCTTTTATAGTTGTGTGTATTATTCTACCAACTTCTATTGAAATTGAAACTGTTTGCTTTAAGCAACTTTGTCTGAACCTGTAAAGAAGTCAGGAGGATAGTCCTTAAGGGAGTAAGTTTCTTAGTATAATAAGGTAACAGTTTTAATTAAGATACCTCTTCGTGTTTGTTTCTTAAAGTTATTTTCTGAGTGCCGGGTCGGTGAAATAAGAATTCCTTATCTAGTTTTCTATACAAATAAATAAAATTGGAGTCTGTTTGGAATATTAAAATAATTTTCTAACGTTTGTTCCTACCTTTACCTACCTACCGGTTATTAACTTTATTAAATTGTGTGTGCGTTTATTGTGTTCAGTTTTATAATAACAAAAGGTAGGTTTCTTTAGTAATATATGAAGCTGAATAGTTTGTTTGTTTGCTTGAACGCGCTAATCTCAGGCAGTACTGGTCAGATTTGAAAAGTTTTTTCAGTGATAGATAGGGCATTTATCGAGGCAGGCTATGGGCTATATATCATCGCGCTAAGACCAATACGAGCGGAGCACCAATTAAGAATTTCTAAAACTGGGAAATGTTATCACGCTACGGGCAATTGGAGCCGCAAACGAGGTTGCGTGGGTCAGCTAGTATTAAACATTTTGATCCTAGACAGTTCAATATTATTTTACTGTTATAAATTATGGTGAAAGGATTGTTATATTGAAATTGTAATTTCCATATTACGAATAGGTAAATATAGAATACTTGAACTATATTTGGCCACTTGCTAAAATTTGCGCTTCCTAAAATTTAGAGACTTTACTCTAAATTTTAGGAAGCATTAGTAAACTAGTAAGCTACCACACCTATCTTTTTCACGGAAGTAGAGTTAACCATTGTGAGAGTTAATTTAAATTATCTATTAAGTATATACAATTCTCGTACTGCCTTGTTGGTCTAGCAATAATCTCTCGGATTTGAATCCCGCGTCGGGTCAAAAAATGTTATTAAGTTTGCCTGATTATAGAGCTCGGAGTTTGGAAGTTGGGCTTTTAGCACCCGTGCCTAGAAGAGCACGTAAAGCCGTCCGCCCTATGTCTGATTCTGACACGACCGGAAAGAGTCCCGGTCATGTCGGATAACTGTCCCATCGAATTATGAGAGAGAGGGAACAGAGAGTGCGCTTGTGTTTGCGCACTTACTTTTGGACTATAACGTTAAGACTGGTCGCCGTGGCTGAAATCGGCTAGGAGAATACATTACAATTCTCGTGTCACCTTATTGCTGACTATAATCTTCGAAACTATCCAACCGATTTTAACGTTTCTTTTTGTAATGTGCATTTGCTGGCGTGTCTAAGATGGGATAGTTAACGTCATACTTAGATCAATACAAGCATGATTAAAAAAGCAGATGTAGTTGCATGGGTCGGCTAGTTTTATAAAAACTAGTATGACAGTTGATATAAAAATATGTATTACAGTTAAAATATCTACAAATTAATACAAATTTGAAACCATGTTTTTCACATTTTTGTATATGTTTTAATTTTACGCTCTTAATTAAATCGAAGACTAGTGGTTATAAGATGGCGCAGAAAGAACAATTCTATACACAATTAAACTAATATACTATGTTGTAAATTCCCTCTGAAATTATTTCATACGTATTTCATTAGAATTTATAGACTTTGTAGATAATAGTGCTCATTCTAACTAAAAAATAAAATGAATTTTGTCCTGTAAAGATTGACTAAAATTCGGTCTTTCACACAAAAAATAATAGTTTTTTAAATACAGAAATAATGTTTTGAAAATCGCGTCACTAAAATAAGAGAATAGAAGATATTTTTTAGAGAAATTTCAATTTAGTGATGAAACAACAGAACTACTACCAACTATAGCCTAAGAATAGAATTACTTATTTTTCTGTTCTATGAGTTGAGCATAAAAGGAGGAATAAAATTTTTGAATTTGAAAAAAACCCCATAAATAAAATCAATTTATACCAGCATGTTAAGCGCAAGTCCTATTATTTTTCTTTGAATATCTATGAATTCCTTTGCAGGTGTGATTATATGTATTGTCTATGATCGATTAAGAGGAATTATTTTTGAAACACTTCTATAGAAGTGTACATGCTTCGTATTAGAAGTTTGATCTTGATACAATTGAAATAATTTCGTTAAGTTAAATCGTTCAAATAAAAATAAATAATTGATTAATATACGAACTGTTAACACACATAACAGAAGAAAATATTAACTTCAGTGGAAAAAGTGCCAATTGCGTTATAAAGTTATCTACAAAAGTTACTAGTTGATACTCATAGCTGTGGTATTTTTATAAGAAAGCAAATATCTCATAATTTTAATAACACACAGGTTTGCTTGTAACCGACAAGCTTTTATAACGTAATATGTAGTTTTTTAAAGTTTTTTTCTTCTTCTTCTTTCTTCTTCAGACTTCTGAGTTAGTCTTATTCATGTTCACGTTTATATTTTTGATTCAATGACAAGATTTAATTGGTTTTGGAGAGCAATATCAATCCTAAGAAATACCAAAAGCAGTATTGCCATTGTTCAAACAACTAAGAAGCTCTTTTTATTGAAAAGTAAACGTTCAATTAAAATATTTAAATTGTTTTCCTTTAGTAATATTTATTCTCATACTGAGGTATTAATGAAACAGGTTAAAGATTCATTTGAGAATTTTATACGTTCAAATATTTTTCCACTTCATTTACCAAATGAATAAACGTAAAAAAAATGACTTAGAAATATATTTCTTTAAACTACAATTAAAATTCAATGAACTCAATTTCATAATTTGTTTTATGTTTGTTCTAAATTCAAAAAGAAAATTCAGAAATAACATTTGTTGGTCTTTATATTTCATATATTTTATTTACTTGGAATGAAAGCAGTTAAAATACATATATAAAGAATCTGGATTTATAAATACCTACTGGAGAAAAACCGTTCCAATTATTATTCAAAAATATATCAATTTAGAATTCGAATTTCAAAAATGTAATTTTTTTAAAGAAACTCTTTAAAAATTTCAAACTAAAAGTATTAATTTTTTTAATCTATGAAACGTAATTTTATTCCGTATTATATCACTTACCTTTTTTGAGTCTTCAACGACGCGAGACGGCAGAAACTTTTCAAAGTTCGGAGGATCGGAGAGCGCGAAAGTGCACCAAGTTGAGAGTGGGACACGGGGTCTGCGATGCGATCATTTATAGGGAGCGTTTGGGCGGTTGGTAGGCGGAGCCACGCACGCGTAACCATAACACTCGGCCAAAGCTATGACGTGTGTCTTCCAAGGAAGTTTATAAAGGATTTTTTTTATTCATTTTATTTGAATTAATTAAGTAATCTGATTATGGATGGAATATGAGAACACTTCATTTGAAACAGAATTTTTTAGTGTTACCAAATATTCACATTTACTTTTTATTTAAACACGATTTAGTTTTATTCCGAGAAGGTTTCAAAGGCTACGTAAATGTATATACAGATGTACATAAATAATTTATACAATGTACTATCGACACATAATTCCAGTACATCGTTTCTTCAAAGTTCCTGAAAATTATTCACTAATACTATTGACTATTGTTAAATTTAAGTCTTTAAAGATTAAATCAGAATATTTATACTTAGACTGTTTGAAAAAAGGTATTTTAAGTGTAGTTAAGGAAAAATAAAGGATATAATTCTAGAAAATGACTCTGAGATTGACAGAAAATATTAATTTTAATTATCTACACATCTATACAAACACAAATTAATAAAATTGGAGTTTCTATGTTTATTTGTAATATTAAAATAACCACTTTTTACTAAGTGCATATGTCTTTAGTGTACCTATATTATAGTATAGTCCATATATACGTGTATATCACGGTACATATAACAGAATAACATTTTTAAAATTTTTGTCTATCTGTCTGTTTGTTCCGGCTAATCTTTGAAACGGCTGGACCGATTTTGATGAGACTTTCACTGGTAGGCAGCTGATGATATAAGGAGTAATTTAAGGGAATTTTTTAGACTAGCTTCGACCCGCGGCGTTACCTGTGGTTCCAACACCGAAATAATGTTTCAAATCGGACCAGCGGTTCCTGAGATTAGCGCGTTCAAACAAACAAACAAACTCTTCAGCTTTATTATTAATATAGATATGTCGTCGAGTAGTATATAGCTACAAACAAACATCTCAGCGGAATATTACTGAATACTCAAAGACCACTTCAAAAGATGTTCTATGCAAACGAAATCACAGGAACTGCCTAGGCTAATTTGAAATAAAATATTCTCAAACACGGAATTCCTTTGAAATTCTCTGCAGTAGCATTTCATATATTCATATCACGTTTAAAGTGAAACCAAGCTTCCGAAGTACTTGAGCAGTAATTTCTCGAACAATAAAACAAAGCATTTCTATTAAAGTTTCTTAAATAGGGTTAAGTGGCATTACCATAAAACCCTTTGCTAAATGAAACATATTGTCAAATTGCTTTACGACCCAACTGTAATTAAAATCTTGAAATCAATTCTCTTATTGATTTGCAACTTAGTTAAACTTAAGTACCTACTGATTACTATACTTGTTGCCTGCACAGATTGCGTAGATGTTTTATCGGTGGTTTTAATGATTTGTTCTGCGCTAAGTCTTACCGCGGTAGAGCCACGCTTTGCCTTGCATGGGCCAGCTCGACCGAAGTGATACTTCGGCCTCACAGAAAACCGGTGTGAAACAGCGATTGCGCTGAGTTTCACCGGTGAGTGAGGATACCGGAGGCCCTACCCTAACCCCTTCCCCCATCCCCTTCCTCATCCCTCAAAGGCCGGCATCCATGGGCGGCGGTAATCGCTTACCATCAGGCGATACGTCTGCTCGTTTGCCTCCTATTACATAAAAAATGTGTTGCAGGTTCAAACCCCACATAGGATAAAACTTTGTATAATAAAGAAATTGTTGTTTTATCTGTGTGGTCACTGGTTAAGAATATAGAGTGTCACCGCTCCTATACATTTTTTTTTTTTTTTTTTTTTTATTGAAAAGTGGGCAAACGAGCTGGCGTATCACCTGATGGTAAGCGATTACCGCCGCCCATGGACACCCGCAACACCAAAGGCGTCACAAGTGCGTTGCCGACCTTTGGGGGGATGGGAAAGGGGATGGGGGGAGGGGTTGGGGTATGGGCCTCCGGTATCCTCACTAACTCGGTGAAACACAGCGCAAGCGCTATTTTACACCGGTTTTCTGTGAGGCCGTGGTATCACTCCGGTCGAGCAAACCCATTCACGCCGAAGCATAGCTCTCCCACGGTAAAATCACATCCCATGGGTATCGTCGGAGATGACTAATAATATCCTCTATCTCATTTAAAAGGTATCTCTTAACGTCCACATAAGTAACATTTAAGAACACTGTTGAGTAATTTATACACTCGACTCGAGGTGATCATGCCTGGAGGGCCACGGCCCAGCGGTTGACTTAAAAAAAAAAGACATTAGGAATATACTTCCTGTGTCGGGGACATTACAAACATACATGAAACAGACACAAAGAACACTTCGACTCGGAACAACATTTTGTGGATCACACAAAGTGATGTCCCATGTGGGATTTGAACCCACGGCACTAGGCGCAGTAGCAAGCGGTGTAGTGACCGCTTAAACCACTAGGATAACCGCGCAGTCATGTTGACTTGTTGTATATATGATAATCGGCGCCAGAACTTCTATTGCGCGATTCAGGATTGGTAGTTACTCCGTATAGTTACTTCGAAGTTCGGTGTATCCTCGGTAGATGACGCTGTAGTAGGTTACTACTGTGTTGTATTGTTGCCACACAGTCTTGGTTGCCTTTTCTTTAAAATTTCATTATTATTTTTTACAAATTTACTCTACTTACTCATCTGGAACTAATAGTTACTTGACTGAAGTTGTTAGATAAATATCTCATACATTTTCAACCTGATTCCTTTCCAAAGCTTTTTTATTATACATAACACTAGTTCATTCTAAGTGAAAATAAGAAAAACACGAATCTCTAACTTAACGAGGTAACACACAAGGTTTAATTCGATAAGTGAAAAAGACGAGTCACGTAGATATCATATTTACATAATCACACTGGTTTTTAAGCAAAAGGATATGAAACCTCCTTACATAAAGGATAATTGTTAGTCCACGTTGTACAAAAAAGGGTTAATTATATAAAAAATACTGCGCTACTGCCTACACACGCCATCTGGTACAAATAGGCTGATTTGCTTGAACTAAGCCCTTATTAATATGCTAGGTTATAATAAAAATGCGAGAGTGAGTTTATTACTCTGTAAGGCTTTCGCGCCTTTACTTCTCAAAGGTTCATCATAATTGTTAATACACGTCATCATACATAAGCCGTTGAACCGTGGGAGAGCTATGCTTCGGCATGAATGGGTCGGCTCGACCGGAGTGATACCACAGCCTCACAGAAAACCGGTGTGAAATAGCGCTTGCGCTGTGTTTCACCGAGTGAGTGAGGATACCGGAGGCCCATACCCCAACCCCTCCCCCCATCCCCTTTCCCATCCCCCAAAGGTCGGCAACGCACTTGTGGCGCCTTTGGTGTTACGAGTGTCCATGGGCGGCGGTAATCGCTTACCATCAGGTGATACGTCTGCTCGTTTGCCCACTATTCAATAAAAAAAAAAGCTGTTTTTATTTACAGAAGGCTTGGTGGTTTAAGCGGTCGCCACGTGGCTTTGTATTGAACTGTTGTGGGTTTAAACCCCACATGGAACAACGCTTTGTGTGATCCACAAATTGTTGTTATGAGTCTGAGTGTTCTTTGTGTCTGTATCTTGTATGTTTGTAAAGTCCCCAGAATATTAATTCGTAAAGCGGGAGTTGTGTTTAAAAAAAAAGGAACTAGCTTACTTGTATACTTTTTTGTAAGAATATACTTACTTATTTATAACATTACTAGCTGACCCACGCAACCTCGTTTGCGTCTTATATTGCCCGTGGCGTGAAAATTTTCCCCCGTTTTTGAAACATTCTTCATTGGTGCTCCGCTCCTATTAGTAGTAGCGTGATGATATATAGCCTATAGCCTTCGATAAATGGACTATCCAACACCGAAATATTTTTTCAAATCGGACCAGTGGTTCCTGAGATTAGCCGGAACTAACAGACAGACAAAAAATTTAAAAACATATATATTTTGGTATGTGTACCGTATATACATTCATATGCATGTAGTAGAAAGCGGTTATTTTAATATTACAAACAGACACTCCCATTTTATTCATTTTTATAGATTTCACAAAGAAAACACTAAACTCGAAATATTGTTTTTGGGAATCATACCGAAACCTCAAGTACAGCACTTGAATACGCTACAGCTGCACCATCGAGGCAATATTTCAGAGGAGAACAGAAGAAGTTAGTCTTCTGTATTAACTAAAAAAGAAATATGTTCAATCGAACATAGAATTAATATTCTATTCCATTTCTGGGTATAGTTTATCCAATGTATCTGGATGATCGTAAATATTTTTTGTAGTAATTGTTTTAGTTACAACTTTTAGGGTTTCTTTTGTCTTAAGTTATCACATATTTGGTTTTTTTTTGATGAAGTGGCAACTAGCCGGATTACTCGGATCAGCTATTTCTGCCAATGTTAAGTGTTTATCGTCTTCAATTATCAAGTCTTCGAGTCTTCAAGTCGTCGTCGTGATGAAATTAATGATATAAAATGTGGATGACATGAAATGGGGACCGACTTTCGAAAAAACAAAAAACGACCTCCTATGTTATCACACCTCTTGTATCGAATAATTCATGATGGCCACTTTTGACATTGAGTATGACTATAGACAAATATAATCATCTTTTTAGTTTCACTTTGACATATATACGTATGCGTATATGCATATTTGTATGTGTGTGTCATACGTATGATAGTGTTTGGAACGTCATCGTCAATGTTATGTATTTTCATTATTAATTTTTGGACAGAAATCACACATTTTGAGTCCCCAATTCATGTCATCCACATTTTATATATTTTTATCATTAATTTCATCGCGACTACGACATTGGCAGAAATAGCTGATCCGAGTGATCCGGCTGGATGCCATTTCATCAAAAGAAGAAGAAGAAGAAGATTATTAATTAAAAAAAAAAGTATTCTGCGCTCCTTCTTTATAATAAGTTGGAGTACAACTTTTTACAAAAGCTTTTGCTTAACGTATTTATATATATATTAGATAGATACGTATTTATTTACAAAGAAATAAGTACGTTTATCAACAGATTGGTTACCATAGTACCGGCTTAGCCTAGTTTCGGATCAGACGGTGACGGATGAAATGTACCAATTTATATTATTAATTCAACAACCTATTTTACTAAAAAGCATTTGAATATCAAAGTAGAAGAAATTCTTAGTATTCACATGAATCATAACTAAATCTGTAAATGTTGCCATTAAATAAATTAGGCCAGGCAAAAAAAATAAGAAGATTACCTTGAGGTTTCTAAAAAGAGTATTTAACTAACTCTTATTACCAACGACATAAAAACCCTAATCTAAAGAGGTGTAGCCACTTATTTATGAACACTTTGATCTTTTTTCTATTAAATGAACGAAACCACTAAAGCTCATTGCACGTGGCAATCGTTACCAATAAGAACTGAAGGGATTCTTTTTGATCAGACTAAAAGGATTTAGCTAATCGAAGGTGCTTCTTATTACGCATATCGTGTTAATATATTCAGCGGGAATCTATAGAATCTAAAGGATTTGAGCGGGATTTACTTACACGAAAGAGATAACAGGAAAATGTATATTGTACCTACATATACTTACCAAACTCTTCTGTTAAATTCATTTATAATAAATTTATATTCAAATTCATAATCATTTTTTCAAATAAGATACTAAGTGACATTTATAAACGTTAAATTGAAGCTATAGTTAAAAATCATAGATCGACACAAACAGACGCCACAGCATTTTTTTAGGCAATCGAGCAGTCCAATCGCCTGATGGTAAGCCATTACCGCCGCCAGCAACACCAGAGGCGTCACTAATGCATTGCCCGCCTTTGGAGGATGGGGACGGGGATGAGGCAAGGGGGTTAGCGTATGGGTCTCCGGTATCCTTACTCACTCGGTGAAACACAGCGCAGGCGCTGTTTCTTACCGGTTTTGTCTCGTACTGTGTACTCGCCTATACTGGATTGTCAAGGTAAATTAGGTGAAAAAACAAAAATCTACTGCCTGCTCGTGTCGATCCATAACTTCCAGTTTTCAAAATGCGTAGAACCTTATGAGAAGAATACCGGTAAAGAAACTCATGGCCACTCTTTTTAAAAGTCATATCTTCAGTAATAGCGCAGTTTAAACTTGTAGGTACTGCTTTTTTAACCGAATATGGCGAAGTCAAAAGGAGGATAATAGCAGTCTATGTCATCATGTCAGCCGAAAGACGTCCACTGCTGGATATAGGCCTCCCCCAAGGCTTCCCATAACAACCAGTTCTGTGATGATCGCGTCCAACGGTATCCTGCGACCCTCACCAGGTCGTCGGACCATCTTGCAGGGGGCCTACTCACGCTTCGTTTTCCATTACGTGGTCGCCACTCCAGAACTTTTTGGCCCCATCGGCCGTCTTGTCTGCGTGCAATGTGCCCTGCCCACTGCCACTTAAGTCTGGCAATTCTACGGGCCATGTCGGTGACCTTTGTTCATATGCGGATCTCCTCATTCCTGATTCGATTACGCAGTGAAACTCCGAGCATTGATCTCCCCATCTCCCAAAGGCCGGCAACGCACTTATGACGCCTCTGGTGTTGCGGGTGTCCATGGGCGGCGGTAATCGCTTACCATCAGGCGTATTGTTTTATAACGTATACATGTTAGTCCCCCGTTTCATAAAAAAAGGAAGTTTTGTTTATTCAAATGAACTCGAATCCTTACAACTAAATACTTTATGGTCCTGCAGTGCTTTTTTTTATGTATGAGCCTGCCAAAGTCACTTTACTATGCCTGATGGAAAGCAGGAGCAGAATCCAATGATTTGTTACCTACCTACCTACTCCGGGGTATGGTCCTCCGGTATCCTCACTCACTCGGTGAAACACAGCACAGGCGCTGTTTAACACCGTTTTTCTGTGAGACCGTGGTATGTCTCCGGTCGAGCCGGCCCATGCATGACAAACCGTCACTCTCCCATGGTAAAAACCGGTAAAAGTGTTACTTCTATGTACCAATAAGTGTTAGGTTTTGAATGTATATAATGTAATACAATTAGTGACCTTCGATAATGTCAAACCTTTTTTTTTCTAAGGTGAGGCCCATGTCCAACAGTGGCCTATTAAAACTGGTGGTGTGATAATGCCATAGGGCAAAACCGATTATGTCAGTTTCTTTTTATTTATGGAGTATAAGTGAGTATTGTTTCAATAGTACTGCCTCGGTGGCGCAGTGGTAGTAAATGAACCACAAAAATAAAGTATATACCTATGTATTTATATCACTTGTCTAGTACCCATAATACAAGTCTTGCTTAACATGGAACTAGATGGCGTTTTGTGTCCGAAATAATATATTACATGCAACGAGTTTCACAATCGAGAACTTAAATTATGTCTGGTTGAGTAGGGCCCAAAAAAAACAAAGGAAGAAAATATTTTTTATTGAAATACTTTCACAAAATACTTTGAAACGCCATTATTGGCAGATTCTAAACTCTTTATTTACTTACTCCCACACTCCATGATTAAATAAAATAACTTATCGCTACCGATCGTTAGAGTATGCGTAATATTTTTATTAAAAATGCGGTTTTCCTTAGAGGAATTTACTGAAGTAATCGGTTAATCTTTCATTTGATTAAATATAAACATAATGACAATATTTTATATAGCTATTGATAGTTTTCGACTCGTGCTTAATCCTTGACAATCTTCATTGGGTTCCGTAAATGTTGAATAATATATAATTAACGAACTAGAATTTTCTTCACAATGTAATATACCTATTTTGTTTGAATCACTACCACTTTGTAAACTTAAGCGTTTTATTAGCCTTTCCCCGCGGTTAATTTCATGACTGTGCTTCTAAGCGTTATTTAAAGAGAGATCTCAGCTTAAAACAGTATAAGATAAGTACTATAGCTTATAGTTATAGAAACAAAACTGAATGCTTTTGATAGGTATAATAGTGACGATGTCAAAAGTTCAATACACTGTAATAAGTTGTAAACTATTTTGTTATTTCTTAGATCATTGATCATTTCCAACGGCCTTCTTCTCCTTTTGATAAGATGTCTTTAAATCTTTAGTCTTCGAGTCTTCACTTGTTCGTTGTGATGAAATCTACACTAATATTATAAAGAGGAAAGATTTGTATTTTTGTATGTAACGAATAAACTTAAAAAGTACTGGACCGATTTTAAAAATTCTTTCACCATTCGAAAGCTACATTATCCACGAGTAACATAGGCTATATTTTATTTTGGAAATAAATAGGGTTCCGTAAGATATTTGCGTTTTTCAAGAAACAAGGTGTAAAAAATCAACCGGAAAAGTTACTTATTTTACGATTTACAATAATATAGCTTATACAACAGAATAACACTTAGGCTATAATTTATAAAGATACTAGCTTCGCCTCGCGACGTTGCCTGTGATTATTGTCGTACCGCGGGTAGCACCGCGGGGTTCAGCCAGTTAATAATAAAAATATATAAAATATGGATGAGATGAAATGGGAACCGTCTAACAAAAAACAAGAAACGATCTCCCGTCCACCTGTAGTCGTAGTAGAAGGCCTGTATTGCTCTATGTTGATATTTATTTATATAAAGTACTACCACATCATACATATTAAACTTACAACTAATTACAATAACATGTAGGAATGTATCTGATACGTATGACAATTACGGTGTACATAGCATTTACTATAATATCACACAGCTGTCGTGATCGTTTTTTGTTTTTTCGGAAGACGGTCCCCATTTCATGTCATCCACATTTTATATATGTTTATCATTAATTTCATCACGACGAAGACTTGAAGACTCGAAGACTTATAATTGAAGACTATACATACTTAATATTGGCAGAAATAGCTGATCCGAGTGATCCGGCTGGTTGCCATTTCATCAAAAGAAGAAGAACACAGCTGTCAAAACTTGGAATTTTTTTTACATCTACTGTTTACATGCTAGTACTAAATGTAGTTTTTTTATACGGCTATGCAGTTTGAAATGCAGGTTGAACAAGGCACGTCTACCAAAGAGGTCAGCATTCTTAAATATAGCAAATAGGTACAATTAAATCCACAGATCTAGCGCCTCTCGGGTAAATTGGTAAATGAAAATAGACAAAACTTTATTTTTAAAATCATTTTATTTTACATTAATTTATTATATTAAATATCACAAATAAAACAAAGGCAACCTTAAATAAACAATCTCAGGTGTAAAACACGCAACACTCAGGTCACAATACAGAACGAGCGCTCACTTACGCGCGCAACCTCAATTAACGCCGCATATAAGGAACCTTCCTGCCTAGACCGTGACAGATAGAGAAGTCCCGTTTTTTCCAAAACTTGGCTTAACTCAATACCCCGAGGACCTTATTTAATTTTTTCGATATCGCTTTTCATTTTCGAGAAATCATCGATTCAACGAGAATAGACACCGTAAAATGACGAATTTTTCAACATTTTTTTTAGCCGTCTTGTAACTCTTGCCCAGAGACGCCTTAATCATTCACGTAACCCTAAGCCTCACATAACTGTGGCAAAATTTCGCTATGGCTGAAAATGGGTACCCAATTTCACTATGGCTGAAAATCGATCGAAAAAACCTTTTCAATATTAAAACAGTGACCTAAAATTTATAATTGAACAGAAACTGTATAAGTTTTACCTTTTGTATTATTCGAATTCGAAGAATGCCATTTCGTAGTTACTTTATAGGCGCTCACTTCTATTTCGCTTGAATATCTGATCTTGGATAAAGTGATATTACATTTTGTATATTTTATTTGCCTCCATCCTTTTAGTAAAAGATTAAATTTGAAACTATTTAACAAGTCTTAATAACATGATATTGATAAGCCATTATTTTATAGTAAACTAGCTGACCGGACAAACGTTGCTTTGCCTTAAAAAGTAATGTATATTTTAAAGGTGGGTCAATAAAAATCGCGATGAAAAAATAGGGGTTGATCTTAGAGGGTTGAAAATTTAGGGTTGTATGTATTTACTAATGCTTTATCATAAAAAAATAGAAATTAAAAATTTTGTCTAAAAAATAAAAAATAAAAATTTGGGGTGGACTACCCCTTTTTTTTTTTTTTTTTTTTCTTCGTGCGGAAATCCCCTCGGATACCACCTCCTGGTGGCATGTCGGACACGAACCGACTAAAACCGCACGCCGTCTTGGGTACTAGATGCCGGGGAACCAGGTACACCCTAGAAAGGAAAACCCTGGAACCCCGACGTACGTCGGGCCACCTACGCTTTGTAGATGGCCCCCTACCGTGTGGGAACCCCGGTGTTCCCATTGTTGTCCCCCGGGGCGCGCTCGCTCCACAGCGTCCGCGCCTCCACCAGAGCCTGCTTCTGCCGGGGTGACGGATGGCCTCATCTGTCACCCCCAGGCTTGCGCCTATGGAGGACGGAGATCATTCTGAGATCTCCGTCGCCCGAGTCGCCTGCGGTACCTGGCCCGTTCCCGGGCCTGGCGGGCCGGCAGAGTTCTGAACCTCTCCCGGTCCCGCTCCGCCGTCTCCTTAGCAAGCATTACTTGCTCGCAGAAGGAAGCGGCGGAGTTCCACGCGCTCTCGCTCCGCAACATGGCCGCAATCATGTTACCGAGCGAGAGAACCCCCACCCCGATGGCCGCCACGAGATCACGCCTCGGCTCTCCCCACGCCGGACATTCTGCCAGCGTGTGGAGCGCCGAGTCCACGGTCTGGCCATCGCAGTGGTGGCACTCAGGCGTTGGCTCCTTGCGGATCAGACACAGGTGATCTGCGAAGCATCCCTTCCCAGTGACCACCTGTGTCAGCCGGTATGAGAGGGTCCCGTGACGCCTCTCGAGCCAAACCTCCATAACGGGTCTTACCGCCGCAATAACGGCGTGCCCAGCGCTCGGTTGCCCAAGTCGCTCCTTCCATTCCTCCACAAGGACCTGGCGGAGTTGGGATTTCTGGTCTTCGATTTCTCGAGTCTCAGGACTCCTACCCAACTCCAGCGCCTCCTTGCGCCACTGATAAAGAGCCGCAAGGGCTCTCGCCTCCAGGTCCCATGGTGGAGTTCCAGCCAGGAGACTTGCGGCCTCAAAAGAGATCGTGCGGTACCCCCTTATGATCCTGATGGCCAGCACCCGTTGCGGTCGTCGCAAAAGCGCGATAGTGCTGGCCCTCAGGGCCTCCGCCCACACTGGGGCCCCATAAAGGGCCATGGACCGCACAACCCCCGCATAAAGTCTCCTGCAGGAGTCATCGGGTCCCCTCATGTTTGGCAGCAACCGTGCCAATGCACTCGCGATGCCAACCAGCTTGGGGACCAGACTTCGGAAGTGGGGTCCGAAGTCCCATCGACCGTCGAGTACGAGCCCCAAATACCTCATAGAGGGCTCGATGCCGATGCGAGTGCCTCCTACTATTAGGCTGAGTCGATCAGGTGGCTTGCTCCGAGGCCCGTGAAAAAACAAAGCCTCGGATTTGTGCAGAGCCACTTCGAGACCCAGCCGCTGGATTCGTTCAACGACTTGGGCAACCCCGGCCGTGGCCCTCAGGGTTGCCTCACGGTACGTCCCGCCACTCGCCGTCACAAGCGTGTCATCCGCATAACACGTGACGGCGACACCATCTAAGAATGCCCTAACATTTAGGGGGATGAAAAATAGATGTTGGCCGATTCTCATAGATACCGGATAAGCACAAAAAATTTCATCAAAATCGGTCAAGCCGTTTCGGAGTAGTTCGATTACGCACCCCGTGACACGAGAATTTTATATATTAGAAGAAGAAGATAATTAAAATTGTGAATGTTTATGTACTCGTAACTAAGGGTAAAAAGTATAAAGTAAAAAGACGGTTTTATTTCCTACTATTTTAAAAAGTGGGCCAGGCTCGATGACAACACCTAGTGAACGCCAACCTGACAATGTTTGATGTTTTTCATTCCACATAAAAGGATACGGAATGCACCTTTAATTTACGTGCTTTTCTAGAAACTTTCTGCTTCGCAAAACAAAACTGTAAAATGAACTGTCGCCTACAGTATTCCTGGACCAATACGACCTTAAAACCTTCAAGAAAAGAGGCCAGCAACACACTTCTGACGCCTCTTGTGTTGCGGGTGTTCAGCGGTAATCGCTTACCATCAGGAGATACGTCTGCTCGTGTGCCCCTATTTCGTTGAAAAAAACACCTGATGATGTGATTTTCTATAATGTTCTGAACATATAGAAAAAAATAACTTGATTGAATGTGTAGTATTAAATGAGTTTGACCCGAATTGAGAACCTATTCTTTTACCCAGGATTAACAAAATCTTCATACCTAAATGTGACTTCAGCTAACACACATATATTGCTAAAAATTACAGTTAGTATTATTTATAATAAAGTCAATCACGAACAATACCAATGAAAATATATAAATCAATCAATCCAAAAAAGGTTTTAGACTGTCATACACGGACCCCTAACCGTTGCCTTTTAATGTCACGCATTGATACTCTCTTAAATCCCGCCACTTAGTCCCACGTCCTATTAAAGCCTTCACTAATAACCCACGTACTATCACAAATAGATCACCACTCGACATTTGATAACGGTTTTTAAACGGAATGATATCACCATACCCTTCCCTAAGTAGGTACACTTCTCTCAAGTGGTTTTGTTTGAACTATCACTTAACACTTCTATTGTCATTTAGATACTAGCTGTGCCCCGCGGTGTCATCTGCGGTTTTTATGTAATCAGGGGTAACACTATGAGATAGCAGGACGATCTCCGTCCTCCATAAGCGTCAAGCGTCTAGCAGAAGCAGGCCCAGGTGGCGGCTCTGTCGCTGCGTAGCGTGCGCGCCCCGGGATAAAGTAACGGGAACATCGGGGTTCCCACATAGTAGGGTAGCCACCTACAAAACCTTAAGCGGGCCTCCCTTTCTAGGGGTTACTAGGGTGCACTGGTTCCCCGGCTCTTAGTACCCAAGACTGCGAGCGGTTTCAATCGGTTCGAGTCCGACATGCCACCAGGGGATGGTATACGAGGGGATTTCCGCACGATAAAAAAGGGGGGTGCTAGTGAAAGTTCCCTCAAAACCAGTCCAGCCGTTCCAGAGATTAGCCGGAACAAACAGACAGACAGACAGACAAAGATATTAATAAATATTTTTTTAATGTAATTACAATATATACTTTCATCTACATTTAGTGAAAAGCAGTTAATGTGAAATTACAATCGGACACTTCCATATTATTTATTTGTATGGATGGATAGATAATATTATGTGATCCAATTACACAAAGAAGATTACTTCATAGATATGGGCAAAATGATACTTTTTTTAGCGCTGGTCAATCGGCTTTGTGTACTCAGACTTATTGAGTGACCACCTTTTGATGTTGGTTTATCGGAAAAGGTAGAAATTACGATCGATATTATTTTAGTTAGGTATCTAGGTGGGTACTCAAGTACCTAGGTACTTACTTTACATGCTATAAGGATGAGCTGATGGACTATGTAGGTCAAAGCATCGAGTAAATCAGGTGTTTTTGATTTGCAAATTAATATCTGAAAAAAAAAATAAAAAAAAACATTTACCTAATTGTTAGAGAACCATTTTTCGAATAGGTATTTGTGTCAACTCGATGAGAGTCGTACCATGAAATCACTGGAAAGTGGAGTTAATATTTTTTTGTTGAATTTCAACGTAGCGGTGAAAAAACCGGAGCTCTGCCCCACTTCTCTATCTAATTCAGGTGGATTCGAATTGCGTCAACGCAATTATAAATGGTAGAAAATAGGGACTTGTACTTTACTTGGGTGTTTTCCATGTATAATATACATGTATTTACAAAATAAAAGTATATATCTATATCAGTTGTCTAGTAACCATAGTTCAAGCTCTGCTTAGTTTGGGATTAGATGATGTTTAATGTTAAATACAAGAAGTATTATTAAAAAAAAACATCTTTTGGGAACGCTACCAGTAGGCGAAGATGTGGAGGAGTTTTTTGACGCTTGTATATAAATAAGTCCACAACTGTGCGATTTTCCCGAAATTTTCTGCCGCGCACAGCAAAACTGTGGAATGAGCTGTCGCCTGCGGTATTCCCGGACCAATACAACCTTCAAACCTTCAAGAAAAGAGCGTACTCCTTCCTAAAAGGCCGGCAACGCACTTGTGACGCCTCTGGTGTTGCGGGTGTCCATGGGCGGCGGTAATCGCTTACCATCAGGCGATACGTCTGCTCGTTTGCCCCCTATATAATAAAAAAAATAAAAAAAAATAATGACATTGTCTTCTTCTTTTCAAAAATAAATTATAAATTATATTATTATTTAATTTATTAGGCACAGAAATAGGCATCAAAGCAAAGCTAAGCTGTTGGCTTTGCTTTGTTTTCAGGCCCGTGTTTCCATCCAGTCAACTCAGTTTATGCTACGCCCAACGATTTTATTTTTTGTCTGATCAATGCCATTAAAAAATGAGGGAGAGGGGTGTGATGAGTGGAACCTGGGACCTACTGAATTATATTTTAGCTTTTAGTACCTCATTTTTTTAATAAATCCGTTTAAATAAAAAAATAATAGCTCTTGCCTGCTAAAATAAGAAAATACTGTGAAATTGTTACAGGCAAAAGTCAGTAACGCCATCTACTCGATTAAGATTTAAAGTAGTTCCTAAATAGTCATACTGCAGTGGTATAGATGGCAGTATTTTTTCAAAATAAACATTTCAATAGTATAGAAAAATACCCATTTATTATTTTAATTCTACGAATAATAAGAATATTACTGTACTCCATTATAGTAAATAACGCTTATGGAAGAGCTAGATTAAAACTAATATTAATGGGTTTCTAAACGATTGTTTTTAAAAGGATTTGCCATTTATTTCAAAATTTCTCATTGGATCTTAGAGTTGCCAACATACCATTCATTTTGAGGAAAAGAGTAGTTTTTGTAGGAAAGAAAGAAATATTACAACTTTTCACTAACGACTTACGACGAATCCTCTCCAACTAAGTTAAAATGTATTATAAAATTTAAAACTTTTTTATTTTCATTTTGTTTCAGTAACTGTACTTTATTATAGTAAATAGTGATCAACTGTAATTTATTGTCTGATGTTGAGAGGTAAAATATATTTTTTGTTTTAGCAATGACAAGCAACTAACATAATAATTCATTAACACATAGTCTTTCTTTCTTTCTTTTTCTTGTAGAATGGCGAACAGTGTCGATGTCGACAATTCTGCCAGTGTCAAGTGCAATGAAAATACGTGTGATAAGAAAATAAAATAAAATTTGCAAATGTCTAAAAATTTCTCTAATTTACAGTAGACTGAACATGTTAACTCATAGTCATAAAAGGATGGTAATTATGATGAATTAATGACATCCTGCAGGTATTTGCACAGTTGTAAAAATTACCATTATTTGCTCGGGTCAATTACGACATTAAATAGCAACACTTGTAGAGTTTAAAATGTCAATTTTTAAATTTACGAAAGAAAATTTACAGTAACGTATAAATAAGAAAAGTAAAAATAATTTAGAAACACAACTTTAAGTGCTTATACGGTATTCAATCGATACATAATGGATGCTTTATTAAAACCTGTGATTGATAATTACTCTAAGTACTACATAGATAAGCAAAAGTCGCCAAGTTACGTCCAAATGTACACTAAGGACGATAATGAAATTATATTAGTTTATAACAAGGTAGATATGAATAAAGCCAACATTATAGTGAATAAAAATGTGAAACATTAAGACTCCTACTACTTTTATTATGCTTTACAGGTCAAACAAAGTTCTAATATGACAGAAAATCTCGGCAAAAATAACAGAAATGAGAATGGTTAGTGGTTCTTTTTCCTTCTGCTATTTATTATATTATGTCATATCATTTATCAAATTTTTGTGAATATTACAATATTTGAAGATGTCAGATAAAAATTAGCCGCATTTCAGCTGTTTAAATTTTTAATGGGATCTAGTTTAATCAACTTGTCTTCTCTGGAAATTGTGCTTCTAATTCCACCTAGAATTTCTGTCTGTATAATATAATATAAACATATGGCCTTAACCCTCTCCTGAGAGGAAACCCAAGCCCAGCAGTGGGTCATTATGGATTGTACAATGTAGCCAAACTTGTGTGCGATGTGTATCAGTGACAAAGATGCGCACATACATATCCTGCGTGACAGGGCGATCATGAGAAGGTGAGCGGGGAAGTGGGCAGGGAGCCGCATTATATCGAGGTGCAAACTAAGCTCGGCTGCGTTGTACAAGTAGCCTTCTTCAAGAGTCAAAGTATCTCCATTTCAAAATTCATGGAAATCAGTCATCAGCAGCAGTTTAGCTGTGGAAGCATAAACAGACAGTAAAATTTATAATATTAGTATGGATACAGATTCAAGATGATCTAGTGTTTTTAATTATAATTTTACAGAGGAACTGGACCTAACAGGGTCTCCATTGAAACTGGATTTAAGTTTGCACACAATATTAGATGACACAATGATATCCGATGAACCACAACTGTACAGTAAGGAAGAAATCTTGCACGGGCCTATCAGCATGGAAATTGCAAGGTATTATACTACATTTTCTATGATTGTTTTGTTAGAGTATTTCGCAATGTATTGAACTAACTCCATAAAAAAATTACCGTGGAAGAGAGCCACGCTTCGGCATGCATGGGCCGACTCGACCAGAGTGATACCACGGGCCTCACAGAAAACCGGTGTGAAACGGCTCCTGCGCTGTGGTGTGGTGTGTCAATGCACTTGTAACGCCTATGGTGTTGCAGGCGTCCATAGGTAATCGCTTACCATCAGGCGATACGACTGCTTGTTTGCCCCATAAAAAAACATCTTATCCATTTTCTTTTTTCATTCTCCTTTATTACTTTACTATTTCTTTTTTTCTAGCTATGTAATCTCATCTCATCCATTCATCTTTACTTTCATAATCCTCCGCTCTTTTATCCATCAACTTCTGTACTTAAAGCTGTATTCACATTTCATTTAATTAAATTCCCTGCTCATCTCTTTTAATTACATTTTGTTTAATTTCTTTCAATTAAAAAAATAATTGATGCCATCATTTTATTATATTATTTACTTAGCCTTTATTATTTGCAAAATTATTTGGTGTTATAAACTGGTTCAACGGGTTTTACCTGAATGTCATTTCCACTGAGCAACTGGCGTTGTCCCTCTGCAACCCTGAGAGCAAACTCAATTCAAAGATTAAACTAGTTTTCAGTACATATTTGATTATGTGGTGTCATGTTCCTCCAACACAAAGGGAGGATTCACCGACCAGGCGAGGTATATTAATTGTGTTTGGTTACTAGTTCGACCAGTTTTACCTGAATATTAGTTTTTCTACGGAGTGACTGGGATCGGCAAACCTCTAGTGAACTGAATTCGAAGGTTGAACTAGTTGTCAGTATATTTGAGGAAACTGACATCCCAATAACGGTTGTCATAGGTGTTTATGACAACCAGGACCGACGGCTTAACTTGCTCTCCGAGACGCGAAATAAATAAATTAATATTTCGGTCATCGAACACACAACTCCATCTATTCCCAAACTAAGCAGAGCTTGTTTTATGGGTACTAGACAACTGATATGAATAGATATATATTTTTTTCTTGTAATAAATTGTAAAAAAAGGGCGCATCTCGCCATCAAACGTCAAAGTTTGGCGAGATTAGAATGTAAGTATAACTATTGTTAAAAGTCTTATGATTATAATAAATAAAAAAAAAACATAGAAAACACCCAAACTCCAAATCAAATATTTGTACATGACACACACACTTGGTCCCGACCAAGGATTTGAACCCAAGACATCAAGCACAGCAGTCGCATTCATTAGCACTGCACCACCGAGGCAGTCAAAATTAAGAGAGTTTATTTAGAGTTTCTTGTAAGAAAAACTCAACAGCAGTTCGACCCGGGAATCGAACAAACATCGTGCTCGGCAGTCCTAACGCTAACCACTAGACCAACGGTGCAGTAATGATATAATGACATATTACTATTCTAGGAAAATAGCAAATTTGTACAACAAAAATCGTGACAAAGTGTTACCAGAAGATGCAGTGCCGATGTGGATTTTAACCAATCCTATAGAAAAGAACAAGCCCTTGCTCCTTACTGTGCAGTCAGATCAAAACCACTTTGCAAGAGGTTTAGTCTCTTATGTTGAGAGTGCAAACTTGGATGACGTGGATTTGGATCAGCTGCTTGAAGATTATGCCAGTCAGGAGGAACTAAGTACAAATTTAGTAAGTTATTAATTGCATTAAAGGCTATTTTTAATAACCTATTCCTGGTTAAAACTGGAGATTTTCCAATATGATTGATATAATTGTTTCATTGATAAGCAGGAACTTTTTTTTTTAAATGTCATAACCAAATAAAAAAAGAATACAACAAATACTCATTTTAAGGTAAATTTAGTTTCCATTGTCAGAGGCAGTCAATGGATTTACTACTATGACCCTTAAATTATTTATTAAGGGAAAAATTATTATACATTTTTATTTATAAACCAGCTGACTCGGCAAACTTCGTTCCGCCTAACACAATGAAGGAGCAGGTAATGTTTTTTTTAAATAAAAAAATACTTTAATATTTATTATCCTATTCCGGACGAAGACAAATTCAAAAACTCAAAAGTCATAAAAATAGGGTCAGCTCATTCTAATTTATCATGTTGGAGTGTTGTACGAGCACACACTGACCCTTAGCAGTTAGCAGCTCTTAGAATGACAAAAGTACTGCTATGGGTGTGTATGACCAGTACAATGTGAGCTGATGGCAATGGTGATCATGGAAATCTTGCCTTCTAGCTGAAGTAACAGCACTGCTCAAATATATAACTTGTTACTAACACAGTTTAATATGAATCATGATTTTATGTATGCATATATTGATACAATCATAAAAAAAATATGTTATTCCAGGTCACCAGTCTAGTGGACTGCAAATATTTAATATCGGGCATGTCATACGGTTCCCATTCTTCAGATGAACTGGTCAATGCTCCACACAATGGTCTGACAGAGCTGAAATGTGAATGGACTAATAAAACATTACACACGCCATTTATTAGCTGTAAAGTTTATTTGGTTAGTATTCATTATGAAGATTATGGTGAAATGGAGAGATACACTAAAATAGATAATACCAAATGCCTAATGAGCATTAGCCATACCCCACCCGTCCGGCCAGCCTGAAGATCAAAACATCGATTCTAAGGCGATGTCAATATTCTGCAGTGGTCTGGCCACTGCTGTACATACCATAGACTATTAATGATGAAGCATGTTATACCGTTCAACACTACATAAGAATTCTTTATTATTATTACAAGGAAGCAAGTACAAGTTCTTTGAGGAATATCCGTATAAGGAATAAAGAAAAGTAAATTACTTTTAACTATTGTAATTTAGCAGTCCTCTAAGCGTCTTTTGTGTACGCTTGTGTGTTAGGTGAAAGTCTGTGTGTTTGAAGATGAAGTTGTGTGTGCGTGTACGTGTGCGTGTGCGTGCGTGTGCATGTGCGTGTGTGTATGTGTGAGTATAAATCATAGTTATTATGAGCATCAAAAGAATTATAATTTGACTGCCTCGGTGGCGTAGTGGTAGCGTATGCGACTGCTAAGTTTGAGGTCTCGGGTTCGATTCCCGGGTCGGACCAAATGTTTGTATGATCTGCAAATATTTGTTTCGGAGTTTGGGTGTTTTCTATGTATAATATGTATATATTTACAAAAAAAAGTATATAAGTATTTATATCAGTTGTCTAGTACCCATAACACAAGCTCTGCTTAGCTTGGGACTAGATGGCGTTGTGTGTTAGATGTCCGGAATATTTATTTATTTTTATTTATTTAATAATTTTACAGGAACAAGAAATTATTGTCGGCCATCTAGCCACGCCAACCAATGCTATTTGGAAATCTGTGTGTGCATTACACAATTTGAACCAACTACTGGTCGACATGACTGCTGCAGGGTATTCGTCTGTCAACTTAGAAACAGCTTCAGTCAGGTATACATTGCATATTATTCTTTTATTATGATTAAAATTTTGATAGGTACATAATAATATGTATGCGTAGGTATTATTAAAAATATATCTATACATTTCACCAAATGCATAATGACATGAAAATATATTAAATACTAACATAAAAAATCTATTTCAAATTTTTCATCTCTTTGTTGGTTCCGGCAAAGCTTTGGAACAGCTGTACCGATTTTGACGGGACTTTCACTAGCAGATAGCTGATGATATTAGGCGTAACTTAGGCTACTGTTACTTTTGACTTACTGTGCCCGCGGTTGTTGATGTAAAGGTACAGCAACTGCTGATAACACTGCGGAGAGCAAGTGATTTTAAATAAAATTGTTGCAAATAGCAATAAACGATAGTCTGTTTGTTTATGGCAGTGTATAAATTGGTGTATTCATCTAGTTACCTCCCTTCCAAAGCCTCCGACTCCCCTGGTACTGGGGATAGGATTTTAAAATTTGTAATGGACATAATTCTTGAGCTTTAGCTGACCATGAGTGGATATCGTAATTTATCAAAAGGTGTTACATCTGTGCGTTTGCATTTATGCCATAAAAAAAAGATCGATTCTGATATCTAGTCATATACCTTAACTGCCTTGGTGATGCAGTGGTAGCGTATGCGACTGCAGTATTTGAGTTTTCGGACTCGATTCTCGGGTCAGACTAAATCCTACTAATATTATAAACGCAAAAGTTTGTGAGTATGTAAATGAGTATGTTTGTTGCTCTTTCACGCAAAAACTACTGAATGGATTTTGATGAAACTTTACAATAATATTGCTTATACATCAGAATAACACATAGGTTACAATTTATAAAGATACTAGATTCGCCTTGCGGCGTTGTTTTTATAATCCGCAAATATTTGTTTAGAATTTCAGGTGTATTCCATGTATAATACGAATGTGTCTATTAACACAAAAAAGTCAGTCAATCCAGCTCTGGTTAGTTTGAAACTAAAAGATCAACGTTTCTTTCTAGGCATAATGTCCCAGGTTCAAGGAATCTAAACAACGAGAAACGTATCAATGAACTCTTAAATGAAACAGAAACATACGCTTACACAGCAGAATGTCCCGCTGGGGGCTGTATCTGCATCTCTGAAGACACAACCCGGTTGGGACAATGTCTCAGGGAAATGAACGCTGTTGGCTCTAGTAATGACTTTACATATAAACTGTGGGATATACTGAGAGGTTAGTATGAACGCAATGTGATAATCAATTATATACATATTATACATAGAAAACACCCAAACTCCGAAACAAATATTTGTAGATCATACAACATTTGGTCCGACTCGGGAATCGAACCCGAAACCTCAAGCACAGCAGTCGCATACGCTACCACTGCGCCACTGAGGTAGTTAAATAAATAATAATATAATTTCGAAAGCAATTTTGTCTGTTACGCTTTCACAGCTAAACCGCTGCACCGATAACAATAAAAATTGGCGTGGAGATACCTTGATTGTTGAGGAACGACATAATCTACTCCTTACTGCGAAAACTGACATACACGCGGGTACACATAGAAGCTTTTTTTACCAACTTGTAAAATTAATATGATTATTTTTCAGATTGTACCACAGCAGAAGAATTAATAACGTTATTGATACAAGCGCTCAAATTTATATCGTCAGGCAAAATACGACCATTTGTAAGTTTTAAAATATTTTAGAATTAAAAATAGCAGTTATTCACATAAGTATGGCCTTAACCCTCTCCTGAGAGGAGCCCCGAGCCCAACAGAGGGACGTTATCGGTTGTTGATGATTCATAAAAGTATGTTCAATACTTGATTGACGTAAATTAACATAAATGAGGATATACAGACAAATGAAATATCTAGATAGAACCTGTGGTTTTAATAAAAAAAATGTGAAATAATAATATAAAATAACTATAAATTATTATTAATATACAAATTACAATTTTTAATGAAAAAACGACTTATTTATTGCTAGCTGAGCCCCACGTGTACAACAATACCCGCTGGGTTCACCTAAAATTTAATAAATTAATTTGAATGTGCAGTTTCTATAGCAAAAGTCAACATGACAGTTTATCTTTGACTTGTTATCTATTATATCTTCAATAAAACACCAAATATCGTAATTTGTGTATTGAGCTAAGTAACCTAGAAATACAAGTGAATAAATCATAAGAGTAAGGTAAGAAAAACAGTTACGATGGAAGGTAGTTTAATAAACTTATAAAGTAGGAAGTATGTAGGTACCTAAATACAACATGATCGTTTTTATATTTCAATATTTCATTAACACTTATAGCAATTACATAGTAACAAATACGTTATTTTACAGATAGATGCCAACAATAAGACATATCTGTCCAAATTAGTGTTGAAACTATCTCGAGGCCACTCACAAGCGTCGAAAGTTCTAAAGAATTTACGCGCCAGTCTTCCACAAGCATTGTCGTTGATAGCCCAGGTTGGAATTGAAAAGACTATGTGGGAATACACAAAAGTCATGTCTCTTTTAGAGCATTCGTTCTTTATTGCTGGCATCTGGACAAACGAAGCCAGGTAAAAATGTTATTTTTTTCCAAATCAAATTGAAAACCAGTATAAAATAATATGTTGTTTTAAAGAGTTATAAAATGAAATTGAATTAGATGACTCGTTAAAATATTTTATATTATTTATTTGCGTTTCTCTTGTTTTTCAAAAAGTATATATTAGACTGTACAGATACTATATATTTTAAAGTATTTTGGACTAAGAATAAAGCTAATTTAATATTTCAATTTACATAATTATAGTAAAACACTGTGACTTTTATGTAACGATTTTCAGTCTAAAGTAAAAAAAGTATAAGAAATATCAGTCAATTTAGCTTTCATAGTACAAGCTTTGCCTTGTTTGAAACTAGGTGGCGTTGTGCGTCAGATGTCCGAAGTATATATAAATAGAATTCAGTATAAATATTTTTTATTGCTGTAAGTTACAAGCTGAAGTGGCAGTGGGCTGGCCATATTAGCAGCGAAACTGTCAACCGTTGGGGCAGAAAAGTTCTAGAGGAGAGACCGCATCTCAGGAAACCTAGTGTAAGACGCCCAGAGGCCAGATGGAGTGATGATTGGCAGCGGCTGGATGCGATAAGCCCAAAATCGATCAGAGTAACATGGAACGGTCTATGTCCAGCAGTGAACTGCAATAGGCTGATGATGTAATCTTACAAAATATAAGCCAATTCAAAGCCAGAGAGCGGTAGTCGAACGGTTCTTGCCATTTAAATGTCAACAAAATAATAATAATATATAATAAATATTTCGGACATCTAACACAACGCCATCTAGTCCCAAGCTAAGCAGAGCTTGTGTTATGGATACTAGACAACTGATATGAATACATATATACTTTTTTTTTGTAAATTCATACATATTATACATAGAAAACACCCAAACTTTGAAACAAAATATTTGTAGATCACACAAACACTTGGACACAGACCTCGAGCACAGCAATCGCATTAACTACTACTGCGCCACCGAGGCAGACATATTATATCATATTTTTCTCCAACATCTTTTAGATATTTTTTCCAACTTCTAGTTTTTTTTTTTATTCTTTTTTTTTTGGAACTTTTACGCACAGCGTATGTCTAGTTCTCAATATAATATGTCTTCCAGAACCCACGAGTCAATAGAACAAATAAACCAAACCATCCAAGACATGACTATGAGCGGGGGAGACTTCACACTCAATCCGTTTGAATCTCTAACAAGCGCAGAACACTCCATACGATTAGACTGCGAGTCTTTCTACGAAGAGGATTGCCATGAGTTGACCGTTGATGACTTCGCATCTTTGAAGAAACATGGGCTCGTTAGTGAGAAAAAGGATGTTAATGAGGTAGAGTATATTTTAAACAAGACAAAGTATAAGCTAGTGGCTTTTATAGAATTTGTCTTTATAATATACTAGCTGAACCCCGCGGTGCTACCCGCGGTACGATGATAACTGCGGGCAACGCCGCGAGGCGAAGCTATATCTTTATAAATAGTAGCCTATGTGTTATTCTGATGTATAAGCTATATTGTGGTAAAGTTTCATTCAAATCCATTCAGTAGTTTTTACGTGAAAGAGTAACAAACATCCATACATACATACATCCATACTTACAAACTTTCGCCTTTATAATAGTAGTAGGATATATATAGAGATCTCATTTTAAATATATTTTTATTTTCTACATAGTGGTTGCCTGTATGAGATTGCCTCCTGTTGAAAAGGCCGCCAATTGTACTTCCCTAGTTTAAGTTTTTCTACTTAAGTTAATCTTGTTACTTATCTGGTGTACAATAAAGAGATTTATTATTATAGTGGGAATCTATCCCACTACCCACATTAAACTACAACATATTAAACCCAATAAATATTGTTTAAGTACGAGAATTTTCAATGCGCGATTAAGGATCAATAGTTACTAAGTAGTTCAGCTCATTTCCGTTAGATGGCGTGGTTTAAAATTTTCTGTTTTTTAAAGTGTACTCCTGTGTTTGTATTAGGTTCCGTTAATAAACGATGAGATCGATATAAGCCCGTGGAAGAACCTGCTGATGAAATTCGCACAAGTTCATGTATGTCTGGAGCATTTGTATCGTTCTGAGAGTTGTTTGAGGCTTGATTTTGGTATGTACACACAGATTTGTGTTTATATGTCTTTATCTTATACGATTCTAAATTAGCACTGAGTTTACCTGATGTTAGAAAATCTGGACTGTTAATAGCGTTCCTCACAATAGCGCTAATTAACAACACAATTACTATGTTAACAAACTAAACTAAAAATTTTCCAAACTTCTACCATTTTTATAGTTCAGAAATTCGTTTGACAGAGTAAAAGTTACTTTTAGTGTTTTTTTATTTAGTTTAACTAGTTTTCGAACTACATAATTAGCAGCAATACCTTTTGTATATGAACATATGCTGAATATATTACTACAAATCATAATAAGTGTATATACTCGTATATTTATATATAGGAGGTTGATGGTCGTTGAAACAATGTAATCAACTAAGACAGTTAATAGGAGTCTTCGCAGATTTTAATAATAACAGTTGCAAGTTGATAATTTCAACCAAATGTTACTATTTCAGCCAGTCTTAAACCAATCGTGTCCCGACTGTTAGAATATTACGTGTCAGAGAAGTCACCGATACGAACGGTGGGACAGGTAATGAGCGATCCATTACAAAAAATCAGTATGCCTATCGCCAATAACATAGTGCAGGATCATTTGAAGTGAGTATTTAGTTGCTATAAATGGTTATTTAGTTATTATAATTGGTTATTTAGTTATAATAAATGGTTATTTAGTTATTATAAATGGTTATTTAGTTATTATAAATGGTTGTTTAGTTATAATAAATGGTTAATTAGTTATTATAAATGGTTATTTAGTTATTATAAATGGTTATTTAGTTATTATAAATGGTTATTTAGTTATGATAACCATATATATGTTTTAATGCAGTTTTCTGCGCTAAAGATAGTGATTCAAGAGGATTGTTTATATGTGTACAACATGCATATTTTAGAGGATATTCGAGAATTTCAAGGAACTCGGACTAATTATAAATTTTATTCATTTATTCCCTAGTGCTAGTGCTAGTATCAGTAAGACTGATATTAAATGACTGTCGTGTATTTAACCGTCAGAAATAAACGAGGAGTTCAAATTGTCTTTCCCGTAATATTTGAACAAGGCTTGAATTAGAATGGCAATATTGACTATTTGATTTTAAAGGGTCTATTGGCGGCGAAAATTGTTTACCATGACGTGACCAGACTGCTTATATACCCTACCAAATTACATGAAAAATCTGGTATTGGTGTTTATTCTGTTGTTCCAAAACTGTTTCAAATAAACATTAACAACAAACAAACGTCGTTTTAGTTATCCAAAATTAACTAAAAATGTAATATGGCTCACTTGAAGTAGATATTATTGAAATATATAAACACATAAATAGCATATTGATAATCGCTTTATCAACTTACGAGAATATCAGGTTTACTTTAGTGGTGCAACAACAAAATTAGCACCATTGAGAAACATTTTTTTTATTAAATATTTGGTTGGACAAGTAATAAAAATTTGTGAGGATTAAGTAATACTGATTAGCTAGCTGAAGTGTCAATGGGCTGGCCATATTTGCAGTATAAATGATAACCGTTGGGGTAAACGGGTTCTTGAGTAGAGACTGCGTCTGGGCAAACGTAGGACGTTCACGGGCCAGGTGGAGTGATGATATGCGCAAGGCGGCTGGTCGGAGCTGGATGCAAGAAGTCGAGGATCGAACCAAGTGGCTTGAAATTGGAGAGGTTTATGTCCAGCAAGGACTGGGATGGGCTGATGATGATGATGAAGTAATATAGACATTTTTAGCTGCCTCGGTGTCTTAGTGGTAGTGAATGCGACTGCTGTATTTGAGGTCTCGGGTTCAAATCCTGGGTCGGACCAAATGTTTGTGTGATTTACAAATATTTATTTCCGAGTTTAGATGTTTTATATATAATGTATTTACAAAAAAAAACAGTATAAATGTATTTATATCAGTTGTCTAGTACCCATAACACAAGCTCTGCTTAGCTTGGAAATAGATGGAGTTGTGTGTTAGATGTCCGGAATATTAATTTATTATATTATTATTCTAATATGTACAGCATAAATAACAAATAAAAGTTTATTTTTCCTGTACAAATGATGTATTATTCTGTTTGTGGTAAATTGGTAATCTTCAAAAGAATATTATGGTTCTAATATTTATTATACTATGTAAATAGGAAACCCGCCTACTGGTATCGCGTGGAAATGACAAGGACCGAGAAGGCAGCTGACAAAGGTCTTCAGAGGGACTCCAAAATGGTGTACGTTTTCTCGCAACAACCTGTGTTCCCTCCATCTGTTTGGCTAAATATAGGTAATTGTATTTATCTCTGAAGATAATATTTTGACCTGTAAATTCTTGGTTTCAAACCATCGTACAATATCGTTTGCCTATGAATATTTTATAAGAACTAGTTATTTAAGAGCAGGTTGAACGATTGGCGTGGTTTCAATCACCTTATTCAATTAGCGGCTTTCTACTGAACTTAACTATTATTGTAGGTTCAATCCCCACACAGGAAAACACTTATAATCCACAAATTGTGGTTCTGAAATACACAAATTCTGTCTGTTTGTAAAGTATGACCTTGACATTGACCTTGACATCGACCTTGACCTTTCGTCGGATTTGTTCGTTTATGAAGTACAATAACACAGTAATCAAAACTTCTAAAACTTTTTACCTGCTTGCTTCATTAAACTCCATATCCAGGGAATATTATATGCTAATGACTACATTACTTTTGTTATTTCAGACCCACCGTCAGAAGAAGTGGGTGAAATCGCAGAAGTGACAACAATAGCTGAAGAATTAAAGTACCACGTCACAAAGTACACATTCGTTAGTAACAAGATTTTAAATAGACTGCCTTTTTGAACTGTATTGTATGAAAGTAATGTAAAAATAGTGCCTTAATATCGTTGAATATAAGCTCTAATTACAGAAAAATAAGTTACATTTTGTATTTTTATTGACAATTCCTATCCTTTGTATGTTGCTATCGTTTGTATATTCCTACCGCTTGGACTCCTATATACCAAGATTGACATTAACTCACCGTGGGATATTCTCGGTGTATGGACACTAAAACTAAAAAAATAGTTTATTTAGTAGTAGTAGAATGAGTTTTTGGAGCGCAGTGGTCTCTTTTCTTCCATCAACACACCAGCCATTATCCTTTCTAAATAGAGTCTTATGTCCAGCAGTGGATTACTTAAAGCCTCATAAGCATGGTAAACATTTGTTTAGCAATAGTTGATCAACATTGTTGATGAACAACGAGAATTTTTAAATCAATATAGGTTGTCCACACGCCATTCTGTGTTAAAATGATGCCTGTGGAAGTAGTGTTGTAGTGTTCTTTGTATCTGATGTAAAGGTTTTTTATTGTATAGGGGGCAAATGAGCAAACCTATCACCTGATGGTAAGCGATTACCACCGCCCTTGGACACCCGCAACACCAGAGGCGTCACAAGTGCGTTGCCGGCCTTGGGGTATGGGCCTCCGGTGTCCTCATTCACTCGGTGAAACACAGCGCAAGCGCTATTTCAAACCGGTTTTCTGTGAGGCAGTGTTATCACTCCAGTCGAGCCGGCCAATTAATGCCGAAGCGTGGCTCTCCCACGGTTTAATCGATTTCTAATCAAAAAAATGGGTGCGAAATCATTTCCTGCAAATAACATTTTTTATGAGTAACTTTTTTTCTCTAGTAAATTGAGAAAGTACGCAGTTTATGTATTTTAGTTTACACGTCTTTTATGGGTATTCAGGGCTTGAGAAAATTTTTCAAATGCATCGTTCTGTAGCGACCTCCACATACAGCGCAACAACAACATAACATACTACAGTGCCATATATCGAAGATACACTGAACTACAAAGCAGCGCACTACACGTAGTAACTACCAATCCTGAATCGCGCAATAAAAGTTTTCGCACTGATTATCATATGTAGGTACAACATCCCAACATCAACAGTTGGGCAGTGGCCCGCCAGGCATGATCACCTCGCCTGGTAGGAGGATCCTCCCTTTGTGTTGGTCGAACATGATACTCGTCCTCCCACTGTTCTTTTACTTCCTTTCCTTGTATTCTTTGATTGAAGAATCATCCCATAATAATTATTTTGATTGAAATATTTCTATTAATTGCATTATTTTGTCATTGGTCCACACTACTACCACGTTTATAAAGGGTTGCAATTGCAATGCGCGTCCACACACGTCAAGAGTTGTTGTAAAACAGATGGTCGCTCGTCGGGCCAGAACTTGTCAACTGCCGTTATCAACTCTGCAACATGCAGTATTGCCAGCAACTTATCAACATGTTGATGCAACTCTGTCTTTAATCTGTTGATGATAATGATAATTTATAAGTACATAATCTTTTATAGAACTCAGCAGATTTAATGTTGTTTTCAGTTATAGAAAGAGTCATTCAAGAGGAAGGTTTGTATGTGTAAGACGTTCATAGTATGGTACAGGAAATCCAAAAAGTTCCGAGTGAAGCCAGGTCAGGTCAAAATTAGTAATAAATAATTTTAACTTAAAAATTCATATTCTTAAAAACGAAACGCGTCTGCATTACAGTAACACGTCATTAGAAATACATCTTTCTTCGACACGATACGTATAAATCAAAGATCAGAAGAAGAAAAATAAACCGAGTAACGAGGGTATTTAAATAAATAAATATACAGAAGCGTAATCTTTGATGTCGAGTTAATAAAATGTACATATTGGTTCGTGCTTTCGACATGATTGAAGAAAGCCCGCCTACGGTCACGCTAGTCAAGGATTTTAATGGCTGTGCGAATGCTTTCTGAATTTCTGGGAATGTAGGTGTTACATTGGTCATGGCTATTGTTGTCTTGTTCAATTAGGTAAAATGGGGAATTGGGAAGTGTTTTGTTAATGTAGGTATTTTATTCCTACCTAGCACAAATAATCGTGTGATGATAAAGATCATTCTGATGAGATTAGCAAGTCTGATTACTAGATTATAATATTTACCTATCTATATTACCTTTGTGTTGGAGGGCATGATAACCGTTCATTCACATAAATCACAATATATTAACAACTAGTCGCTAATATCATGTAGGTATCTTAATATTGTAGCGATTTTCACATAGGGCAACAAAACAAACTAAAACACATTTATCGAAGACACGCCGAACTAAGGAGTAATTATAAATCCCGCATTAGCACTTTTAGCGTATGCACAAGTTCCTAACATCAACCGTAGGGCCGTGGCTTGCCAGGCATGATAACCTAGCCTGATCAGATCCTCCCTCTGAGTTGGAAGGGCATGATACCCGGTCATTCACAATACATAAACAAACTACGTAGAACAGAATTATGTTTAATTGCCATTTATGTCAATAAAAGTAATAGCTTAAACAGCTAGGTACATTCCTTATACAACACGTTGTAAAATACTTCAATCGGAATAACAAGCGAGAACGTGTGTTAATTAAAAAACATGCAGAATTTGTAATTACTCCGAACTTTTAATAACGAGCTTTTTTAATTTTCCAATGTCCTAAGTATACCTATTTAAATACAGTGAAATAGGCTTTGCTGTAACCAGTAGGTAACTATTCTATGGATAAATTTAATGAATATGTGCTATAGAAGCAGAAAAATATAGATATTTAGGTATTATTTTCTTCTAGGCACAGCAAAATGAGTATGTAGGTCTGCATGCATTATGTCTCGTTTTTTTGGAAGAAACTGAAGTTATGTATCAAATGCATTTTGTTTAATTTTTTTTTTTTTTTTTTATTGAATAATGGGCAAACGAGCAGACGTATCACCTGATGGTAAGCGATTACCGCCGCCCATGGACACCCGCAGGTCGTGGTATCACTCCGGTCGAGCCGACCCATTCATGCCGAAGCATAGCTCTCCCACGGTGTAATTATTGTATTCATATGAACACGGTTTTTACTTCAAATAATAATACAAATGTTATTACTATTTCAACATTGTATGAAAATTTTTGTTTAGCATAAATAATGTTTTACAAGAATACATGCCTAATCGATCCATCTTGAATATTAAATATTTACTTCTGCCTAATTTAAAAAGATTACGTATAAAACATTATTTTACAAATAACTTTCATTGAGTAATAACATGTAAATACATATAACTCAACCTATATTAATATTTAAGTTATACACTCAACAATATATTCTTAGATTGTACACATCGTACACTACATACTATTATATATCTATTAAATCTATAATTTTGCTATTATTTGTAATTGTATGATTTACTAGCTGACCCATGCAACCTCGTTTGCGTCTTCTATTGCCAGTAGCGTAAAAAAATTCCCCCGTTTTTGAAACATTCTTCATTGGTGCTCCGCTCCTATTAGTATTACCGTGATGACATATAGCTTATAGCCTTCCTCGATAAATGGACTATCCAACACTGAAAGAACTGAGATTAGAAAGAAAGAAGAAAGAGAAAAAGAACTGAGATTATAGCGTTCAAACTCATCAGCTTTATAATGCTATGTTCCACCCAACACAAAGGGAGGATCCTCCTTGAAATATTGAAATAAGATTCATATAAAGGGCGCCAGCGTTTGAGGGATCCATGAATATAGATAAGTTTTAAATTATATGGAATACTAGTTGACCTATAATATTCACACATACTGATTATAGTGTGGGGGAACGGGTATCATGTTCCACCCAACACAGGGAGGATCCTCCGACCAGGCGAGGTGATCATGCCTGGCGGGCTACTGCCCAACAGTTGATGTTGGGATGTTGTATATATACTAATTGGCGCGAGAACTATTTCTTTCGCGATTCAGGATTTGTAGTTACTCCGTGTAGTGCGTTACTTCGTAGTTCAGTGTATCTTTGGTAGATGGCGCTGTAGTATGTTATGTGGAAGTCGCCACAGTTAGTATAGATTTCAGATACAACTAAATACTTGGAGTTGTCTGCGTTTCAATTGGCCAGTATTCAGCATATTTTATACACTCCTATACGTTTGACCACATAACTCTTAGAATCCTCTAAGACATCTAGATCATTTCATATTGAAATACTATATTACTACTACGATACTACGAATTCTTTTGCACTGGATTTTTATTTTGGGTTTCGCACAAGGCAACTCAAAATGTACTTGGGTAAATACCTCTTTGATTATTTTTGATATATTTTTCCTTTTCTCAATCGTAATATAACAAAAGGCGGTCCAGTATCATTACTTTTACTTTGTCGCCCATCATTTTATCTTTAAGTCTGTGATACAGAAGATGCTCACGACTTGTACTAATGAGTTTCTCTGTAATATCCGTTTGTCATTGTTGCGAACAGATGAAACAAAATACATTATATTCTTCTACTTATAAATTTATGATTGATATATATTGTATAGTTATTGTGAATACTGATGATATAAAGCGTGTATAAAGCTATTCGGTAGTGATTTTTCTGATCAACGTATGGTTTGTGCAAAAGTCATAATACTCTCGTCAAATTTTCAATGGTCTTTGAAATTGAAGGGAAAGCAACAATATCTAAAATACTAGTAGTCTATTTTCAGTCATAGTAGGTAGGTACCTAGATGACCGAGTTTGGCTCGATTTTTTTGGTAAGTAATCTTTTTATGAATCCTAGGTAGATCGATTAATCACCTCCAAAGCCCCTATATACTATAATATAACATCAACAACATATAACGTCCCTCTGCTGGGCACGGGTGTTCTCTCAGGAGAAGGTTAAGGCCATACGTCCCCACGCTGGCCAAGTGCAGGTTGGCAAGACAACGTTTTGGCTACGTAATCTTGCGGTTGGATGTTTTTAAGCCGCCCAAAAGCCTCCAACTAAGCTTCACGACTGTTATCCTATGATACCAACCGAGACCGACTGTTTAACGTGACCTCCGAATCACGGAGACGCTCATGGTAACATGCCACCAGCGGTCTTATCGCTCCCCCCACCGAATAATATCGTAATGTCATATAACGATACTTTGCGTTTTATTGCATATTCGTCATGGAGTCATTATTTTACACTTTGTAAATTTTTTTGAAAAATTTTTTGTAACTATTTCAGAAACTAGCATTTTTTTAATAACCATGGCCTTATTATTCTGTTACAGTTTCAATATACTTATTTACGTGAATAACATCGCTACTTGCGATTACGAGTAGCACTACAAACAAGATTTTCAATATGTTACGATAACGATATTATTCGAGTAAGAACAGCAAACTCGTCTTGTAGCAAAGTATTCTAACAATACTATTCCTGTAGTCATTTTATCTGAAAAATATGGTAACGTTGGTAGCTGTTTAATGTTCTAAGAAAAGAAATAGTAATAACTTTTGCAATAGTTTACCCAGGCGTTGTTTACACTCAAGGTACGATTACTGTATTATTTATAACCGCGTGCTACAAGCAATACGCAACCTTTGAAACCTTCTCCTCTCGCAGTAACGCTAGAAGAGTCAGAAGATTGAACATACAAGGTATTATGTGGATGTAATTTTATTTTGTACATAATAGAATAGGTAATCCCAATCTAGGCTCTTAATTTTTCGTGCAATTTCGATACAAATATCTATTCTCCTTCGGAGAATTAAAAAAACAAAACCAGTTAATACCTAGTTTGTACTGACAGACAGATACTGTTACTTAATTATTTTTTTCGGACAATCAACGTAGTACTTGTAGACTTTACGAAGTGTACTTCTCGTGATTACTGATTTTCTAGAGCCAATCAATCCACTTGGTAAAGAAAATGACAAATCCCTTGATAATTTATGTTGTATGTACATAATCAATAAACAAATATCAACAAATTCAATTATACATGAAAACTGTCCTCATTATTATTAAGATTGCTGTGTGTGTGTCTGTGTGCTGTGTGACAGCGTATGTCAGACGGTTACCTATCTACAGGACTGAAAAGATGAACAAATATGTATGAAATCCAGCAAAGAAAGATATATTTTCACAAAATTATGTTGGAGTAGGTATTTACCAAAGTATTTGTATTTTGTTTACAGAAGATACGTATACAATAATCACGATGAGGGCAATCACTATAGCGTAGTTTTTCTCCTGATGCTTCGGTATATCAACCAAGTCCTAACCGCAATGCTAAATCTCATTCGGAAAACACCACTACAAGTTGAGGCGATTTTAAGTGTATTGATCAGTTGATTGATTTAAAATAAATTCGCCAGTTTCGATATCAAATTCATCTATATTATTATGCAATACAGACTTTGTAGCTACTCCTACTGCTATTTATAAAGCGATGGTACTAGTACACCTTCTAAAATTTTAAACCAACTTACTGAATATCAAACATTTACCGATTCCCAGTACTTCTAATACCAATCAAATTGATGAAAATATAAACGATGAAACATTAAAACAAAACAATGAAACTGACAATGTAGTACAAATTAATACATTAAAAGAGATGGCCGTAGTAATTGATATAGAGGGAATATTAAGAATTTACAATTATTCTATATGAAGAAGAAAATAAAGAGAACAATGATACCACACATATCATGTTATTAAATCCAGTGAGTTAATTTATAATTGAAACCAGCACTAATAATTCACCAACAGAAATACAGCATAATATTACGGATAACGTAAAAGTATGTAAGGTAGGAGATATTTGACACTTTTTATAGATTGAATGATCATGAACTTCAATGGCAATATATCGTAAGACATGTTCAAGCACAACCTGTAATTATCTTAAAATGAAAAAATAACAGGACACAAACAAATAAATATTATTTTAGCTAGGACCAGATTTCTATTCAAGTTTGTAAGGGTTCCTTTTCAGTACTCTGCGAATTTCAGAACAGGTAGTTTTTACAGCTTCAGAGAAAACTAGGCAAGACGAAAGCTTAATAGATAACAGAGGAACTCTTTACAACAGGCCTCACAGGACTTACGATGCTATAAAAACCATAAAATGACACAATTTTAATTATTTACATCTGTTGAATTTCATTATAAACGCAAGATATCCCAAAGACTTTATTTATCTGAACAACTAAACATTTCCAAAATATATCGACTTAACACTCTATGGTTTCCAAATCAAGAACAATTAGCACCACAACGCCAATATGAATCAATTGATACTGAAATACTCACTATATTATTATTGTACATGAATATATTGAAAGACTAGTGCGGTACATGTTCTTTGTATGAACAAGCTGATAAAACGAAAAAGCTACATTGGAAGAAAAATATCAACAGCATTTACTACGAAAGACTAGAGTACGAATAGAATACTAGGATGCTACAACAGAAGCTATTTTATTTTAGAGAAAGTGCTTAATGTTCCTCAAACAGAAGTAGGAATTTTTCATCACAAAAGAAAATGCCCTGTTGACAATATTACCGTCTATAATGCTTTCAATAAATCTGGCCATGTGTGGCATATTTCTGTTGCTAAAAGACGCTGTATTGAAATAGGGAGCTGCTTACCAAAGTTCATAAATATGGAAAGACAACGATGAATCAAATACATCTCATTTTATTCTGATGGTTGCGCCGGCCGAAATAAAAACCATTATGTTTTTACACTTTATCTATCTTAATATGTATAAATCTCGTGTCACAATGTTTGTCATCAATGGACTCCTAAACCACTTAATCGATTATAATAAAATTCGCACATCATGTGCAGTTCGATACAACTTGAGAGATAGGATAGTTTATATCACAATTTACTAATTGGGAAAAAAATATTTCTTTTGAAGAGAAGCAGACGAAGTTGCATAAGTCAGCTAGTATACTATAAAAAGGTTATATAGAAACAATTACCTACCGATTTTTTAAAACGGGGGTCACAGTCAAAATGAAGGCGATATCATGCATTCGATGATTGAACGAGCTATGAAAAATAAAGTTTTATATTCTCCTGATCAAGTGTATGGTGTTATTAATTAAAGCTAAAATTACTGTAGATAAATATAATTACTCGTATATACAATTTTAGCGTTATGATAGAAATGGAACAAACAGATTTTTACAATGTGAAAGACTTTATCGCTGGTTAAAACTGGACTACGGATACTTGAGGCAATAAAATCGCATGGACTAAAATCGTAGAAGTAAGGGTCTCAAATTCTAATCCTGATATAGTTCAGTTAACGTATAATTATGATGATTAGTACTTTACGTTTAACACGGAAAGTTTCATCTACAGGTCAAGAAGAGTCAACAAAACAGGTAATGTTGAAATGACCAGTTTAAAGCAAGTCTAGTCTGAACCAGTTTTTGTAAGTAAAGCTCTGTTCAGCTTATGTAGAACTGAGAAGCCATACCTGCTCACTATCACTCGTTTTATTATTCGGTCCGAAGCTGTAATGACAATCCCCAACCAGCTTCGGATTTTGATGGGGATGAAGATGATGACAGAGACTAAGTTCTACCACTGAAATGTTTAAGACAGATGTACCTAACCTTTTATTAGTTAATTTTATAATTTTTTTCAAAACAATTAATTATTTATTTTTATTTTAATAATAAACAGTTTCCTTTAATCAAGAAATCATAGTTTTATTGAGATTGTATTCCTAATAATTTATTTTACTTTGTAGGCAATGGAAGAATATAAAATGGTATTAAAACATTACTTTAACAAGTAATATGAATGATACTGACGAAAATTCCAGCTATAGTCTATTACCGCTTTTGTGGAGTTGTCTTTGTTTAAAGAATAACAGTGTAGTATACAATTATTGTGCACGGTATATTTTTCTTTTTACGCGAATAATATGGTAATGTTGTTTTGCGAAATAGTGTTTTGCCTAGTTTTTCCAGTAAAATATATTTTATTTAATTACTTGATTTTAATAAAATATAAAATAAATAGGTTTATTTAAAATTATTCTATAAAAAAATAGCTTTCATTTGATGTATAAATCATTATCTTAGGTTGGACAATACTTTACATAATCTTAAAAAAACATTGTTTTATTTTTCCTGTAAAAATTGAATTTATTGATAACGATATTATTCGGTGGGAGGAGCGTTATATCCAGGTACTGACCGCGCCGTTGTTGCTTACCCTCGGTAATTATTTTTAATCACTGAGTACAACTGGGCTATACGCGCCTCTCATAACATACTAAATTTCAAGTAAATGGTTAGAGTCGTTTCCGGGACCTAAGAATGATAGATTTCAGAGCTCTAGAGTGTCATTTATATCTGTAACGTGTGATAGATTTGTGCTTGGCTCATGCGACCTATATAATTGTATCGATAATAAACCACAGCACAGCCAGACGGGACACCGTCGCCTAACAATTGTAGACTTCTTTCTCAAGTAGACTGTAATATAATTATGAAATGTCTTCAGTATTTGTACGTCTTGTAGTTGCTCAACTGGCAATTCAATTAATTATTAAGTTTAAAAACCTTGGGACCTTGGTAATTTATTTTGATGTAATTCATTAATTTCGGTTTCGGTAATTCCCAAAGGAAACAATTTTCTTCAAGCTAGTAATAATATTCTTTGATGCTCATAGCGTGATGTTAGCTATAACTTATATTCGTAATATCTTGGCACCTACGCCTGCAGATGACTCCCTTTTGAGTGGGAAATACACAATAGACTCTAAACAAATTTTCATAAACAGATACATATTATTTTCCAAAATACATGCACGATTGTTAAATTTCGACCTTGATCTACTTTCGCAATGCTTCATATTCCTGGAACATAAAACTGTTCCCCGATTAATAATGCAAATTTCGTAGTATTCCATTCATGTTGGTACATACGCCACTTACCAGACGCGGCATTAAATCATATAAAAATTGCCCATAAATATCTGGTATTTCCTCTGCCCTCTTAATCTCAATCGCTTCGGTTATGATCGATCAGTGACTTGATGATATATTTACAGAAAGTACAGTCAAGTTAAGATTATTATGCTTTTATATATTATTTATTTGCTTTTTCAGATATACCTAGGTATTAAATTTTAACTTTTATCCCGTTGAAAGATACGTGACATATATATTTTCTAGACCGCCTATAAAGTGTATGTAAATCTTTCGGATGATCAATTGATCCGAACAGAAAAGACGAAATAATAAAATATTCTCTATTAGATACACAAAAATAATCAATTTTGTGTTACGTTTATTTCTAAAGTTAATTGGCGTTCTTATTGCGACCAGCCATCTCTATCAAACAACGCCAATGTTTCGATGTATTTCGTGACAGAAATGAATGATAGTTGATGGTAGGCACATATATCAAGATTTATGAGTAATCAGAAGCATAAATAATGTATCTATACTAATAATAAAACTGAAGAATTATGTTGTTTGTTTGAACGCGCTAATCACAGGAACCGCTGGTCCGATTTGAAAAATTCTTTCAGTGTTGGATAGTTCATTTATCGAGGAAGGCTATAGGCTATATATCATCACGCTACTACTCATAGGAGCGGAGCACCAATGAAGAATGTTCTAAAAAACGGGGGAAATTCTCACGCTACGGGCAATATAAGACGCAAACAAGGTTGCGTGGATCAGGTAGTCTCATATAAACATTATGGCAAGTGTAATTTTACATTACAATTGGCACAATTGAACCCAGATAGGTACATTTTACCATTGCTTAAATGCCAGATTGAGTCTCACTTTGTAGATTGCTCATGCAATCTACAATCAAATTGCAGCAACGGATCAATTGTGAGAGGATATGGAATTCAAACAAAACGGAGCAGTGAAACTAACTAAAACGTTCTCAATTATAAATTGCATATTTGTCTTCTTCTTTGTCCTAGCCATTTCCCATTATTCGGGGTCGGCTCTCGTTCTGCGGCGCTAGGACAATCTATCCTGGGTTTTCGAAACGTTTGTTTGGGCAAGCTCTAAGTCCTTGGCCATAGGAGACCACCAGGTGGCTAGTGGGCGTCCTCTACCTTACTTAATATTTGATAGCGCCAGAGCTTGTTTCACAACATGGCCTTCAGGGCGTAAATAGCAGTATTTGTGAGGATGATAATTCAATTTCAAATTTATACCTCTGCCTGAAAGCAACCTGCAATGCAAACTGCTCTTTCAAATGGCCGCAGAAGATAAAGAAATTAATAATGAACCCATCAAAGAGTAATGAAGATCTTTTTGCGTACGAGTGTACTCACTGGAGCATTTGTTTACACCTCTACTACATTGTTTACAGCACGGGTACAGCTCAGGCCACGTGTAATAATTATGTTCTTATTACTCAATCATATTGTGAAGCTATATACGGAATGTTTGGACAATTGTTCTTGTATTTATTGGGTCACGTGGTCAGTATCACGGTGTTCTGGAAACGTTAACATTAGGTATGAGCAGGCCATTCTACGATCTACGGGTTAAATAATTGAGTGTTGTTTGAATCAAATGAATCAGAGAAATGGAAAAATCATTTATTTCAACGTACATCAACTATATTCGACGGAGAGGAATATGAAGCATTGTTTTTGTACTTATTATCAGTATTAACTTTAGTTAGCCAGTTATTTTATACGTTTTATTTTATACATTTGAAAATGTGTGATTGTACATTCAGAACTAATAGTAGAATGATACATCTACTGTCGTGTTACATATGATTATTTCTGTTTTGTTACATTTTTGAGATCTTTTTTTTTTTATTGAATATGGGGCAAACGAACAGACGTATCGCCTGATGATAAACGATTACCGCCATTGACAGCCGCAACACCAGAGGCGTCACAAGTGCGTTGCCGGCTTTTGGGGTATGGGGAGGGGGATGGGGGCAGAGGATGGGATATGGACCGCCGGTATTCATTCGGTGAAACACAGTGCAAGCGCTATTTCACATCGGTTTTCTATGAGGCCGTGGTATCACTCCGAACGTAGTTTAAGTACACTAAACCATCCACACTTTACTGGATGGTTTAGCGTACTTAAACTTTCAAAGAACTTAAAAAATCTCACCAATTGAAATGTAATTCTAGAGCAAATTTCGTCATGAATGGAGGAGATGATACTCCGAATTTTTAATCCGCCACCATGCGGAAAATGCTAGTTAAGTAACTCCATTTACCGAAACAATATTCATAAAACAAGAAATTGGTGAACACATACTGAGTGCATGTGTGTTATTTAAAGGTATTAATAATGGTAAATGCATTTGTTGTTGATAGTGGTTACTAATAAAAGTAGTTTCATTAGTTAAAGCGTGAAAACAAGAGAACAATTCAAACCCAAGTCTAATATAGTAAATGTAAGTCTGATTAGCTTTATTATCAGCATAGTAATAGGATCAGTAAAAAATCCAGTGCTCGATTTAAATTGGACTAATAAGTCGTGTTTAAATTTTGTGCCTCGTACAACCAATCGGTGATATAACAATTGTCGTCCTCACTTCAGAAGTCGGGAACGAACTCCTGTCACTTGAATTGCAGCTGTCCATGGACGCTGTTAATCAATCACCATCAATGACTCACATGCTCGTTCAACCGTTTTCAAGGGAAGAAAATATATTAATTTCTAGCTGCCCCCCCGCAATTCTGCGTCTTCTATTGCTAGTAGCGTGAAATTTTTCCTCTGTTTTTGAAACATTTTTAATTGGTGCTCCACTCTTATTAATATTAGCGTGATGATATATAGCCTTACTCGATAAATAAACCATCCAACATTGAAAGAATTTTTGAAATCGGATCAGCGGTTCCTGAGATTAGCACGTTCAAACAAACAAACTCTTCAGCTTTATAATATTAGTATAGATTTTTTTTTTTTACTTCATGCACAAGTTAGTTACTAGTAAACCGATTGGGCGAAAAAAGAAAGCATATAATAGATAAAATCATGAACAGCCCTTAACAAAGCACTGCTAGACCTTTCATTAGATAGGTCTTGGCCCACTTACTCATGCTGATGGGCCAGATGGGCTATATGGTTTGTTTCAAGTGTTCCTTCTCTTTACATTGATAATGTCGTATAGTTTGCTCTCGTAGTCGCTTCTAAGACATCAAGATAAATAGGGGTGGTGGCACTCCTTATTCTTCTCTCACTATACAGAACTCTTACTTACTGAGAGCACTCTTAACAAGATATAAATGGTAAAAGAAATTAAATACCAAATTATTATTTTTATTCAACCTTTAAGTTAGCAGTCTGGTATTAAATCTAAGAAGTATTAATTCTGTGCACATAACCTATATATTACATAAGGTAAATTAACACGAGCCGACTAAAACTGAAACCATAATAATTCGTGTTCGCAGGAAGCTCTCGCAAATCGAGTTAGCGGAAGCCACACCGGTGTGGCGTTAATAATCCAACAGATATCTAAAAGATATATTGAAGTGTCTTTTTATTTTTTATAGTGCAGTAAGAAGTTTAAAATAAGAGAAAGCTCTGTATTCAAAAGTCAATAGAAATAATGCTGTTATATGATTTAATTTTATCATTCTCATTTTTTAGAGTTATTTGTCGCAGCTGATTTTTCAAATAATAGGAAGGAATGGTTGTTTGTTGTCTTCTTATTATGGATTAAGCAGCCATAGTCTCTACGAGATTTCGTATAGGATAATATAAAAGTAAAACCATGTGCAAGGTAACCAGTCAATCTGATTTCAGAATACATCACTTCTCTAGTGATAGGTATATGAGTTATTGAAAGTTATTTTATTACCGTTTTAAATCGTTAGCATTGCCACACACAACATAGACCTGTAGGAATTGTTTATTACGCAGATATGGAAACAACTTATATTTGTTTTCTAGATTCACGGACGGTGTATTACTATTTTCAAGTTAAACACGAAGTTTTTAAAATGACATTTGCAGAAACAGGCTAGCGACATTTACAATCAGTGTTAAACTTGAAAATATATTGTACGCTAACAAAGAAAAGTATGGCAGAGCGAGCCCGCAGATTTCTATAGAGCTTGCAATTCAAATTAAATTGTACAATTATCCCAAAGGAACTTTCATTGCAATTACGTTCAATGCTGATTCATTTTTTATATTTTCAGCTATCTCTTCCACAGAATCTTTATTTATGGTGAACGTGCTTTGTGAGTCTGATGAGGTGAGGGACAGAAATGACCGATTATAGCATCGAGGGAGATCCGTTTACTGCTTTCCCCATTGTGTGCGAATAATATAAGTTTCATTCTTCAACTCTTACACCTTAAAACTTTCTGTTAAAGCAATGAAATATACCTGTGTCTTTGTTCGTTCTTCAAGTACAGGAATGCCGCAAAACTATTTCTAACACTTTTTCCAAGATCATAAATTTTAATCCATACTAATATTATAAGTTCGAAAGTAATTCTGTCTGTAATGTTTTCGCACCTAAACTACTGAACCGAGATCCATTAAATTTTCATAGAGACACTTTGATTCTTGAGGCAGAATATAGGCTCCTTTTTACAGCAAAAACCGACATACATGCGGCAAAAGCTATTCTACTAATAAATCATAAATCTACTTTAAATTTGGTCATGTAGGAATTTATAATCTCGGATTATTTATTGCATCAAAATTTTCGACATTCCAAAGAATAACATGATTCAATGACTAAGACCTTAATAAGGCCATTTAAAAACAGCTGACGATGTGCACCAAAGTCCATGTTGCTTCCTCTCCTGTTATCTTATTACGCCATTATTCACTTAGATCGCAATTAACACAGGTCAGAGGTGTCCCAACTCTGTATGAACCCTGTCTAATGACAGTAGAAAGTTTGTGATACCTTCTCTGAGTATATTTGTGAGTTTGTAAATTAGTCAAGTTAAAATATGAAGGCTGAATTTTACGTTAGAATTCCGTAATTGATAGCTGTGTTTATTAAACATACACACGAAAGAAAAATGTATTTTATTATAATTTTGTTATGTTGTGAAATTTTTCAGTGTAAAAAATTTAGTTGTGTTGAAGAATACTGCATAAGTAAGTTCGCATTTCAAAGGAGATTATTTTATATTTTCACTTATTCTAAACACGCATATTTTGGAAAAATAATAGGGGCATTCATTTCTTTTGAAACATCTCTGGTAAAATTTGTCATAGAGGTCGGCTTGTCAACAAGAAGAGGTCGTGAGTCATGCACTATCCGGTCGTTTGTCACCCACAGGTCAGTCGGCCATCTGTCTATGACTTCCGCGAGTGCTCACCTATATTGGATTATGTTATGAACTCGATTGCAGTTAATCGTAATTATGACAATTAGGTTCTTTGGTAGAAAGGAAAGGATGAAATTCAATTTATAAGCATAAACCAAAATAATTTAACACTCATTTCGAGTATTACAAGACACTTACAGAACCATTACAAAGTTATTGCTTCAAAATAACTTCCTTTGGCACACTTACGAAAACAAGCAGGACAGGCCTATCAGAGTGATGGCCAAAAACTTGCCTTCTTCGTGTGTACCAACTAGAATAATAGAAGACCTAACAGCCAAAGGTTACAAAATCCTAGAGGTGGTTAACAAGTTAAGCTGGCGTGACAAAACGCCTCTTAACATGTTCATGCTCTCCTTTAAAAAGGATGAAGATACAAAAAATATTTACAGCATCAAGACTATCCTTGGGTGTAAAGTAGACATTCAGCCACTGAAAACTAGCAAACTAATCGCACAATGTAAGAGGTGTCAAGCTTATGGACACACACAAAAATACTGTTCTAAGGAACCCCGTTGTGTGAAGTGTACAGGGAAACACCTAACAAAGGACTGCAAAAAGCCAGCAGATGCCAAACCAAAGTGTGTTCACTGCGGCGAACCACACCCTGCCAGCTACCGAGGTTGTATGGTAGCTAAAGAATTACAAAAAATTAGAAATAAAATACCAAATACAAAGACCGTCCCCTCAAGTCAGGGTCCCAAGGCGATCGTTGATAAAAAACCTGTTACGTCTAAGGTTGTAAGTAAAACACATACATTTGCTCAAATCACAAAGGGTGCTCAGAGACAGCCACAAATGCAAACAAAATCCACAACAACTCTGGATGAAAAGCTAAACAAAATTTTAAACATTTTAACAACGTTCGATGAACGATTACAGAAATTAGAACACAACACTCATGAGTAACAAACTTAAAATCATGACTTGGAATGCTAATGGACTCCTCCGCCATCAGAATGAGCTGCTAGTTGTCCTAAATATAGAAAATATTGATGTATGCCTTATATCGGAAACTCATTTCACTAATGAATCTTACATTCAAATGAAAGGATACAAAATTTATCATGCTTTACATCCGGAGAACAAAGCCAGAGGTGGTAGTGCAGTTATAATAAAAGATAACATTTCTCATTACGAGAAATTCAAGCACGAAGAGCTTGAGATACAGGCAGTCGCTGTATGTGTTATGACCGAAAGGTATGCCATAACAATTTCTTCAATCTACAGCCCACCAAGATATTCCTTAAAATCCAGCCATTACCAAAACCTCCTAAAGAAAATGGGAAGCAGATTTATTCTTGGTGGTGATTTTAACGCTAAGAACACCCACTGGGGATCTAGACTTACTACATCAAAAGGGAAAGAACTGTTATGCGCAGTTAGAGATTTGCAATGTAACGTTATATCTACGGGAAAACCAACATACTGGCCAACTGACCCGCACAAAGTTCCTGACCTCATAGATTTTTTTATCTATAGGAACATATCGGATTTAATATGTATTGAAAGTTGTTGCGATATGAATTCGGATCATTCACCGATCATGTTAACAATAAACGAAAAAAAAAATACAAACAGAGATCCGCCCAACGCTAGTAAATAAATTCACTGATTGGGAAAGTTTTAAATATGACCTACAGTCTATCACTAATCTAAAGGTCCCATTAAAGCTCCCAGAACATCTGGATAAAGAAATACTCACCTTTGTAAATAACATTCAAAGCTGCGCTTGGAAGAATACACCAGAGTTAAAACGTACAATTAGAAGTACTAACTATCCAGTCGAAATTAGAAATTTAATCAGCGCAAAAAGAAAACAGAGACAAAGGTGGCAGCAAACAAGGTACCCTTCGGACAAAACATTGTTGAATAATCTCACAAAAAAACTCACTCGAGTAATACAACAGTTCAAAGATGAATGTATGTGTACTTACCTAAATCAACTAACCAGTGACCGCACTACAGATTATTCGTTATGGAAGGTCACAAAGAATTTAAAAAGACCTGTTACGCAAATACCACCCATTAGAGAAGTAAGTGGGCAATGGGCTGTAAGTAATGAACAGAAAGCTATGAGATTTGCTGGTCATTTAGAACAAATATTTCGTCCGAATGTAGCAAATACTGTGATCGAAACATGTCAAGATGGAAATAAAAAATATGAAGACGATATAAGACTCATAACACCAAAAGAACTGTGCAAAGAAATTAAATTGCTGAACCGTAAAAAGTCTCCTGGTTATGATCTAATAACTGGTGAGATTTTAAATAATTTACCACGAAAAGCAATAGTTAAGCTTACTACGCTTATAAATGCAACATTTAGACTAAAATACGTACCTGATATGTGGAAAGTGGCAGAGGTAATAATGTTACCGAAACCTGGCAAACCACTTCATGAAGCAACTTCATATAGGCCTATTTCTTTATTACCAATAATTTCAAAATTATTTGAAAAGCTGTTATTAAAAAGGTTAAAACCAATAGTAGAATCAAAGCATTTAATACCTGACCATCAATTTGGCTTTCGAGAAAAACATTCCACTATAGACCAAGTTCACAGAATTACTAATATCATAGAAAAAACTTTAGAAGAAAAGAAAGTGTGTGCCACAGTTTTTCTAGACGTAGCACAAGCTTTTGATAAAGTATGGCACGAGGGACTTGTGCACAAATTAAGAAAAGTACTACCAAAACCCTTTGTAGACATATTAAAGTCCTATATATCTGATCGAATGTTCAGAGTAAGAGAAGGAAATGCATATTCTGATCTGAAACCTATTAAAGCTGGGGTTCCACAAGGAAGTGTTTTAGGACCGGTCCTGTACCTGTTATACACTTCTGACATGCCAGGATTAGATGAAAATATCATTGCGACCTTTGCTGATGACACGGCTATTATGGCCATTGGGTCTACACACAAGGAAGCAGTAGATAAACTTCAAGTAGCAGTGAACACCATTTGTGACTGGACGAGTAAATGGCAAATTAAATTAAATGAATCTAAATCGGTTCACATTGACTTTACTAATAAAGCTCCTAACTATCACCCGGTATATATAAATAGTCATATAATACCCTATGTCAATACTGCCAAATATTTGGGAATGACACTAGACGCTAAGCTTCGCTGGAAAGCTCATGTCAAAAAGAAACGCGACGAGTTGGAACTTCGCTACAAAAAAATGTATTGGCTCTTAGGTAAACACTCAAAAGTGTCCGTACATAATAAGATTTTATTGTATAAACAAGTCCTTATGCCTATATGGACTTATGGTATCCAGTTATGGGGATGTACCAAACAATCCAATACACTGATGATACAACGTTTTCAAAATAAAGTACTCAGGGGTATTGTAAATGCACCCTGGTACATTCGAATGAACGACCTCCATCGGGACCTTAAAGTAGAACTCGTCGCAGACATTATATCAAAGTTTGCCGAAGCACATGAACGCCGGCTTCATCATCACGTAAACGTTGAGGCTATCCAGCTTCTTGACAATACGGATATTACAAGGAGACTTAAAAGGTTAAAACCCTTTGAGTTAGTTAAGTGAAAGTGCGAAGTGAACAAAATACTACTATTTTAGTGCAGTGTAATACAAGAACACACGAACAGAGTGTCCTCAATTAATTAGAGACAATAAGAAAAGTGTTAATGGACACAATCTTATTATAGTTTTGTTTTAATAATTTAGGTCAAAGTAAAATTACTCATTAGTCAGTAGACTAGATCGTAATAGCAATGTCATACTTGCAATGTACGGCATTTATAGAAAAAAAAAAAAAATTTCGAGTATTAGACTGATAAACGTCATCTATTTGTCATTTGAAGTCTCTACCCTACCTTCCTCCCTAGCTCTGGATACTTATTTTCCTTATTCTTCTTTAGCTTTCAGTAGGAATAGGGCCGATCCGAAGTGTAACAGACGTCACTGGTAATAAAACCCTGAATCCCAGAAAGTGAACCGGCAACCAAAGTTGGACGTCTAAGGGCTTTTGTTATACTGGTTTTTAGTGGGCATACCATATATTCCTAGCTCTTGCATAGTCGAGTTGGCATTCCTCAGGATCTGGACAAATAGTTTTCCTCTGTAACCGAAACAACAGAACTTTGCGTCTGATCAGCTATCGATATTAAAATATACCAACCAAGTCTCACTTGTCCCGTGGCTAATAATGATTTAAAAGCATTATCTATATAATTTAAATTAATTAAGGCATTAATCGCAATTTCTCGTTTGAAAGTTTAACACTGCGTATTAATTAGTCCACATGAAAGTTAAAACATTTACAAATTAATTCGCAATTTAGGCAATTGAAATTGCTGATTACGTAAAACAGGGTAGATGATTATCAAGCCTTATTAGTAATCTTTTGCTGAAGCATTAGTATATATTTGTAAATAAAAATTACAACATTTTTTACTTTTCGAATCATCATGACAAAAATCCAATTTTTTGCAAATGTTATGTTGATTTGACGTCATACTTATATGACGTCATAAGTTTTATTATTTTGTTTCAAAAAAGACAACTCCTGGATAAGAAATGTATCCAGCGTCGTGGAGGACTTCAGGGACGTACATTAAACGGACACAAAAAACAGTCAGACTAACAATTTGTGGATAACACAGTGTTGTGTTGTATGGGGTTCGAATCTACAATACTCAAAGTAAAAACATATAACGATGAGGAAATCACTTAAACTATGCTATGTCCTCAAAGCATTTGTGCCGTCCAAGTTTATCAAGTAAGTAATACTTACATTGTGATACAATGAAAACTACTTTATAAAGCTTGGCAGTATTCATGTCAAATAGGTTTAGCCTACTTTCATAAAGAAAAAAGCAGTTGGGAGGTTTCATTCGGACACAATTCAGGGCAATTTGATTAGTTTTAATACAAAGTGACGCATTACTACAGAACAGTTTGAATTACGAGTATATAGTTTGTTGCTTCTTTACCAATGAAAGATTTTCGTTTCAGTCTTCTGATGCAGTACTAATTAGCACAAAATTACATTATCTATACTAATAATAAAGCTGAAGAGTTTGTTTGTTTGAACCCGCTAATCTCAGGGACCGCTGGTACGATTTGAAAAATTCTTTCAGTGTTGGATAGTCCATTTATCGAGGAAGGCTATAGGCTATATACCATCACGCTACTACTAATAGGAGCGGAGCACCAATGAAGAATGTTTCAAAAACGGGGGAAAATTTTCACTTTACGGGCAATATAAGACGCAAACGAGGTTACGTGGGTCAGCTAGTCTATAATATTTACACCATTAGTAACAGCGTCTAATCCGTATTTCGGAGATACCCTTGTGCATCAGAGAGCACGTTGAGAGGCGGCTTGCCTTTCCCAATTGCCAAGATCACCAATATAAAGTTTGACTGCACGGTTGGCCGAGTGGTGTCAGCGGTCGCCATGCCGCTTGCTACTGCGCCAAGTGTCGTGGGTTCAAATCCCACGCGGTACCTACAACACTTTGTGTGATCCACGAATTGTTGTCCCGAGTCTGGATGTTCTTAGTGTCCGTTTCATGTATGTTTGTAAAGTCCCCCGCGACACAGGATGTTTATTCCTAATGTGGGAGTTGTTGAAACCTGAATCAGTGCTTAATATACTCGGAAATAGGATTAACTTATGGAGGAACGGGTGTCATGTCCCTCCAACGCAAAGGGAGGATCACCGACCAGGTTAGGTGATCATGCCTGGTGGCCCACTGCCCACAAATTGATGTTTGGATGTTGTACATATGATAATCGGCGCGAGAACTTCTATTGCGCGATTTAGGATTGGTAGATTCTTCATATTGTAGGTTACTCCGTTGTTCAGTGTAACTTCGGTAGATGGCGATAAATCAGAAGTTTGCTTCAATTCTACATGATACAGTGCAGACAAAGAGATTTTCGATTGCAGTGTTTGTTTTCTACGGTTCTGGAATATATCACCGCTGTAATGTATTATCACGAAGTTTCCGATAGACAAACCAAGCGTAACACTGTCAATTTCAATTTAGCCTAAGGTTTATTTTAGCTGCATTGTTCGATATTTTCATTAAATTTTCAGCCGTTCGGGTTTCCAGTTGCAATTTTGTAGTTTTGTATTTTTAATGTATGGGTTTGTATGTGTACTTTACAAGATTAAAATGTAGGTATAGCTTTTAAAATTTATTTATTTTTAATGTCTATTGAATCTATTACTTAGGTAAAAAAGAACTATACTAAACATAATACTTATTATATAAGACTGTCTCGGTGGCTCACTGGTAGTGAATGCGACTGCTGTGCTTGAGGTCTCGGGTTCAAATCCTGGGTCGGACCAAGTGTTTGTGTAATATACAAATATTAGTTTCGCAGTTTGGGTGTTTTCTATGTACAATATGTATGTATTTACAAAAAAAAGTATATAAGTATTTATATCAGTTGTCTAGTACCCATAACACAAGCTTTGCTTAGCTTGGGACTAGATGGCGTTGTGTATTAGATATCCGAAATATTTATTTATTTATTTATTGTATCTTTTAAGAGACTGTTTTTGCACTTTGCTCCTTTGCATTTACTGAAGAATTATTAAACAAAAAAAGTTTATCTGCATTCCTTAATGTCAGGTTAAATCTTTGAAAATAGCCTAAACTTATTACTCAGAAGTAGAAGTAGATTTTAATATCTAATCTCAACAAATGTCCGTCATTTGCCACTGCTTTAAAACTTATAAAATTATAATTTTCTCTGCATTTAGAGTAGAGATTTTCCTTTTGAGTAGCAATGCGGAGTTGCAGCAGACACGGACTTACGGAGGGTATAACACAATCTGTTGAAATGAGGTCGGGAGATGAGCAACGGAATGTATTCAGCTTGGCCGTTAATTAGTTTGTATTCTTACCCGCCATCGCTGGGTAATACGCGTTTGGGGCAATTGTTTGTGTTCGAGATTTGTCTGGTGTTTATCTCTGGTACATATGAACTCGGGCATTGTTTTCAATTATTCACATCACATATATATACATGGATACAAGTCTTTTATATAGAACAAGTAAAGTCGTATAAAACGCACACATTTTGTCCACTACAATGTTAATTTTTACTTAGTACAAAATCAAGTGAACTAATTTTCTAAATGAACATTATTTATATATTTGTGTGAAAACCGGTGTGAAATAACGCTTGCGTTGTGTTTCACCGAGTGAGTAAGGATACCGGAGGCCCATACCCCAACCCCTCCCCCATTCCCTCTCCCCATCCCCCAAAGGTCGGCAACGCACTTGTGACACTTTTGGTGTGGCGGTGGTAATCGCTTACCATCAGGTGATGCGTCTGCTCGTTTGCCCCCTAATCAATAAAAAAAAAAACTTAATACATAAATTATCGTCATCAACAGCTTATAATAGTCCACTGCTGGACATAGGCCGCTCCTGTGAAAGGAGGTTTGGGTCTTTTATACCATGCTGGCCAGACAGTTTAGTATAGGGTTTGATTTAAAGTTTTTCTTCTCTTTGTAGTGATAATGACCTGCGTATTTTGTTCATTTAATAGCTTTTTATAACACCCATGCAATTAATAGGAATGGTGAAACTCTGTGTACTTAATTCCTCTCTACACCGCCGGCAATGTAACAATTACAATAAATAAATGTTGTACATAAATATACCCAAACACAGAAGAGATCATTGCGCTCTTCTGAGAATATAGCAAGGAGAGAATACATTACTTTATGAGTTCATAGAAACTTATCCTGTAACTTTGCGCTATGAAGTTTCTCTCTTCGATTATCATTTGCATAATTAATTTTCAAAGGTGATTATTTTTACAATTCTTGAAAGGATATAAGATTCGTACCTCCACACATCATTATTTGTGCACTTGAAAATCTACGATTACACTTTTATCATGTGTATCAAGTATCAATAAGTTTTTTTAATACTCAAATTCAATCCGGCTTTTTGCCTTTTTACAAAACTGGTTTTGAAGACGTTAACAGGTACCTAGGCAGCTATCATCTACTTTTTTACCTGGAATTTTAATCTAATTCCTTAGAAGTATTGCCAGTTGTTCTACATTCAATAAAATTGTTTATTGAACATGGCGCAAGCTGATAGTCCTAAATAAACTTCAACTATCCCTCGAGACGACCGACATTAGACAGAATTCACGGAGTTATCGATTTTGTAGCAGAAAATGGAACCAACAGTGGGATAGAAAAAGGTTGTCAACTGTGGTTACATAGCTTTGTAGACTGTATACAGTTATTTTGAACTGTACCTACATCAAAGGCCATGATTAAAACCTAATACATGTAATACCTCCTTTAAGCGAGCAATTCTTGTATATATTTAATTATAATCTGAATCTAAGAAACAGCTACAACGATTTTCATGAAATTCAATATGCATGGAATTTAAGTGCGATAAATCGATCGAGAAAATCTATCAAAACAAAAAATCACTTAGTAAAGCTCGGTCCTCCAGGTACTTTATTTTGACTACAAATCGTTCGATTTATATATCGATTGAGTAACCACTACTGAGTATTTACTGAACCCCGCGATGCTACCCGCGGTACGACAATAAACGCGGACAACGCCGCGAGGCGAAGCTAGTATTTTTATAAATTGTAGCCTATGTGTTATTCTGATGTATACACTATATTATTGTAAAGTTTTATTAAAATCCATTTAGTAGTTTTTGCGTGAAAGAGCAACAAACTTACTCACATACTCACAAACTTTCGCGTTTATAATATTAGTAGGATAGACATGCTATGTTACAATAATAGACCGGGCTCTGTGGTGTGCATATGTCCATCAGTGGACAGGAGTGGACTGATGATGAAGACACATGCCAGACATACATGTAGAAACCTACTGATCATTTCAAATGTGTAGATTTGTGAGGGTGGATGTTTGTTACACTTTCACGCAAAAACGATAGAATGAATCTGTGTAAAATTGCGCAGAGAAAAGTTATAATCTGGAATACCACAAATGTTAGCTCCGTGGAAGGTGTAAGGTATGAATATCATGAAACATAGATCTGTGATTACCACTGCAAACTCGGAAGTAAACTTTTAAGATGACGTTGCTTGTTATGTCAAAAAAAAATGAGAAATTTTAAAAAAGCAAAAAAAAAACAATTAAAACAAAACAAAAAAAATGTAGCTTTGTTTTGACACAAATTTATTAAATAAATAGTATATCTTCAAATCGGCTTGTAGCTCTTGCTTAAAATTATAGTGGGTTAAATGTTGACGATAAATACGTGTGTCTACATCTTTGGGGGATTTAGTACGTAAGTATGTATATATGCAAACAATCATAGGTCGACACTCGATCGAGTTGAAAGATCAAGCAGAGTTGTGTCAGTTCAGTCACTCGTGAAGTTAAGCGGCGAAATTAAACTCATGTAAATCCCACTACAGTCTGCCACGAGACATCTGAGTTTAATCTACAAAAAAACAAATACAACAAATGTAAGGGAATCACCCTAAGCTGTAACCTTGAATGTAATACCCCAAAAGAATTGCTAAGCTGGTTAATCAAATATCCGTGTAGAGACCTTACAAGTGCGTCTGGTATCGATGTTTATCGCTCACGTAGACTAATTAGCGCTACTGTATCGTTGCCACAGGAACATCGACTGTATTGTGTACTTTATTTATTTTCATTACTGTGATTAGGTATAAAATTAGTTCACTTTAAATGGTATGACCCACTATATTACCAGATTTGAACAGTCCATCGCTGGGCATAGGTGTCTCTTTTGGAAAGAGATGAGCTAAAAAGATTAATTTCAATGCACTTATAGCATGACAAATTTTAATAGAACAATATACAAAAGTATACACCCTCTTAAATAATAATAATGTTGTAAAACCATATTTTCATCATGTAAAACTTGGAGTGATATTCTGTGATAAGGAAGGAATAAAATGGAATAAACTACTGATAACACAGCGGGGCATAGATAGTCTATCCATAAATGAAATAGTTGTGATATAACAAACAGAAAAAATAAGACCGGATTGAGAACCTTAATGTTTTTGCTTATAGTGGATTAGTTAAATTTCCAGACAAAACTTCGTGATATTTCTAAAACACTGAACGGATTTTTGCAAAATATTTGCTTTTCAGATATACAAATGGCTATACAAATAGTAAATTACAATCTCCATTAAATTCACAATTTATTGGCGCTACAGTTTATGAGTAACGATAGTCCCTACAATTTTATTAAGCGTAGTAGTAGTAACAAAATTATAATCATAGCGTAATCGCTCATATTTATTTAGAACTATTTACGAAAACTTGTTCCAGTCTATTAGGGTTTGATAAATAATGTGAAATGCTTGGAAATAGTTCAGCATTGTTTGCAAACTGTAAAGTTGAGCGCTGTCAAATGCAATATACTTTAGTAACATGACTACAGCACATCTAATTCTGTTTTGGGTATTGCTTTAAACATTTTCCTTTATCGAACGCAGAATTCCAGAATAACTTTATTATTTTTAAAGGTTTAAGAGTTTAGATGAAGTAGATAACCGTGGAGTTACATAATTAATACAATAATCTATGGTTATATTTTCGAAAGTTAATTGGTTTGTCTGTCGATTACGCTTTTACGGCTAAACCGATGGACTGATTTCAATAAAATTTGGCATAGATATGTTTACGTCATACGCAAGATGAAAGCCATAACATAGCTTTAATCTTCGTTGATGACTATTTTCATCAAGTTATGATACATAGGAGAGAAGTCAAAACAAGCACAGTTAAAATGCAGGACAATGAGTAAATTAAGACCATAATCTCATCATTTTGTCTAAGGCCTCGTATCTCTAATAGCCAAGCTAAACGTTTCAAGTTCCCGTGCATGTTTCACGTCGATACTTTTAACAATCTTTTATGCCTTTACTTTTTATATAAATGACGTCATTTCTGTACATTGGTTAGTTTTCTAATAACCTTTACTGTCCTTTACGTTTGTAGAATGTCAGCTTGATTAGGGGGGCAGGACGCTACCGAAACGATATAAATAGAAATGATCTAAGGTAATACAATACACCACAATAGTTCTAAAAAAACTATTAGGACGTTCGATTGTGTATTTCTGAAATGTCCGACTTCTTGACGCCTGACACTGATGCGGGGTTCTTCTGTCTTGATACGGGTTGAAGTTCCCAGAAACATACACCAATACATCCTACTACTATTATAAAGGCGAAAGTTTGTAAGTATGGATGTATGTATGTATGGATGTTTGTTACTCTTTCACGTAAAAACTACTGAATGGATTTGAATGAAACTTTACCACAATATAGCTTATACATCAGAATAACACATAGGCTACTATTTATAAAGATATAGCTTCGCCTCGCGGCGTTGCCCGCAGTTATCATCGTACCGCGGGTAGCACCGCGGGGTTCAGCTAGTGTAGTATATTTTATCTTAGTAATGTAAGTGTAATTCTGAAAATAGATTGTTTTGGTGTTTGTCAATGTCTATCATCATCATTCTTTCTTTCACAAGAATATTATTTAAAACATAGTGTCATCATTTTTTTATACTAGTGGTCGCCCAGCGGTTTACATTTTACCACTATTCTTTTAGCTTTCTACATTTTTCTTATAGTTACTTAAACTGTGCCAAATTCCATACACCTCCGTTCTCATAATTTTGACAAAAAGATGTAAATAGTTTTTGCTTCACGTATTAAAATTTAGATAATATTTGCGCCCCGTGGTGCTACCCACAATTATTGTTGTACCTTTACAACAAAATCATGGGACGTTTTCGGTGTATTATTAGGGAGGAACGGTCATCTGACAACAACAACAGGATTCTCAAAGGGAGAATATTTATTGTATGGTAATCGGCGCGAAAATTTATGTATTGATACAGGATTATTAATACAGGAAAACTAAACTAACGGAAAGAAAACTCATTGCACCGTCCCCAAATAAATTTGGGAAAAGGGTAGGAAGATGATGATGATGATACAGGAATACTAATCTACATTATTAGTCACGTGATAGTTACTCTGTAGTTCGGTGTGTCTTCGTTAGATGGCGCTGTTATATATTTTGTTGCACTGTAGGTGAGATTCGCCACCGTATCACTCCCGAGTCCTGAGTCGAGTCCCGTATGCCGAGCCATGGCTCTACCATGACGAAAATAGCTATACCATAGCTATGTATTATTATATTCTCTATTGAAGCGTGAATATGAACTGAAAGGTCACTTAGCAGAATCATAAGTTAATAAGTTCAACGAGGTACAACCTTATTTGGTTTGACACTGATATGGATTTACATAATTTAGACATACAATAATTTGGTTGTTCTTCGCATATATGACTAAAGTGAATTAAATATAGGTAGACTAATTTTCACCCATGGTTCTGCCTCCGTCTATGTCGGTTATCGCGATAAAGAGTAGTATATGTCCTTTCTCAAGAATCAAAGTATCTCCATGCCAAATTACATTGAAATCGGTGGAGTGGTCTAACCGTGAAAGCTAACAGACAAACAGACAGAGTTGAGAGAGTCTTATTATGGATTGAAATATTCAATAATATCCACAATTATCTCTTTGAATTCAATTGAATAAAGTGGATCTTTGACGATGTTCATAAACGAAAGTAAAAAGCAAGATATTTTAAAATTAATATTAACTGATAGAAAAATGTTAATCACCTTTAAAGTTAAAATAGTGTCAGTTAACTAACAATCCATCCATTATTTCCCGAAAAAATAAAGTAATGATGAACGATCAAGAGGACGATGATCTTAAGTTATATTTTTGTCTAGAAAGACTAAATAGAGGCTAGATAGTCAACGTTTTAGATTGGTAGACATACGCTTATGAACTTAACGGTTTAACTTTTCCTTCTTGTGCGGCGATTGCTCCGCGTGCGAGCAATCAAGAAGAAAAAGAATCAACAGTCCTCGTGTTTTCATCTCTCTATGGTTCCGAGTCCTTCACGCGTGGAGTGAAATAGCATATCTCTAGGCCGCCATTGCGTGAGACACCATGGTGCATTGTCTGTATGCACACCACCACTCTTGGCTTCTAATCATGCTTTCCACCAGGCAGAGAAGAGTCATTTTACCCATAGTACAAGCTCTGCTTAGTTTGGGACTAGATGGCGTTGTGTGTTAAATGTCCGAAAATATTTCATTATTTATGTATGACTGCACGGTTGGCCGAGTGGTGTCAGCGGTCGCCATGCCGCTTGCTACTGTGCCAAGTGTCGTGGGTTCAAATCCCACGCGGTACCTACAACACTTTGTGTGATCCACGAATTGTTGTCCCGAGTCTGGATGTTCTTTGTGTCCGTTTCATGTATGTTTGTAAAGTCCCCCACGACACAGGATGTTTATTCCTAATGTGGGAGTTGTCTTTTTTAAGAAAAAAAAAATTTTGACAGCTAATGTATAGGAAGTGGAAGCTTAGAAAAAAATGTACAGCTATTGGCCCTTAAGTTTATGTGCTCTGTCTGTTTTGAGATTGATCGCTGTCACTATTAACGATCGATTTTCTCGCACACTATCATAATAAACCTGACTTCTCGATTTTAGTTGTTTATGGTATTCATTATAGTTAGTCACTACCTGTTGTTTTTGTTGACGAGGTGGAAAATCCCTTTGGATCTTCGGCTCTTCCGGGGACTGAGGAGCCAGGTATGTGGTGAGTCCACTAAAACCACCCCGGCGGCCGGTCTCAGGCGCCCTGCTCTGGGTATGACCCGCACCAAGTTATTTCAGGTCCCCCCCAGGAACGACACCGTGTCTATAGACGCTTTCCTGGGGGAAGCCTGGGATCGTTAGTCACTACCTAACATCATATAATAATAAAAAAATATTTCGTACGTCTAACACACAACGCCATCTAGTCCCAAAATAAGCAGAGATTGTGTTATGGGTACTAGACAACTGATATTAATATATATTATACATAAAAAAACACCTAAACTCCGAAACAAATATTTTCAGATCATACAAATATTTGTTCCCGGGAATCGAGTCCGAGACCTCAAGCACAGCAGTCGCATATGCTACCACTGCGCCACCGAGGTAGCTGTCATATGTAAAACAGTTTTTCAAAATCAATTCTGATTTAATACTAACATTGTATATATAATCCAGCGTAATAGTTTCGGCATTTATGACATTTTATCCTCACACTATCAGATGGGTTTTGTGAATTATTTTATTTAAGTTTTATAGTAAAATGACCCTTCTCGTCCGTGTCCCTACTATAAATATATATGAAACATAAAGAGTTAACAAGACGTATAAAATAGAGACGATTTTCCCTTGGAAAATTTCAAGACTCAAAGCGCTCTCGCACGAAGATGTAACAAAAGAAATTGGCTATAACATGTTGGAATTACTTTACCTTTGTCTTTTGATATTAAATTGCTTTGCATTAGTATGAGAGCAGGATATTAGGGATTGTAAAATCATCGTTGCTTTGGAAAGGAATGGTATCTTACATGTTAAATATATCCGAGTCTTTGTAATATTATCAGGAGAGGACCACGGAATGATTGACACTACGGCCCCACAGAAAACTTGTGATTTGGAATTTTAGTCTGGTTTTTTAAATATTTTATTTTATTTTATAGGTGGCAAACGAGCAAGCGTATCGCCTGATGGTAAGCGATTACCGCCGCCCATGGACAAGAAGCGTCACAAGTGCGTTTCCGACCTTTGGGGGATGGGGAGGGGGAATGAGGGAGGGGTTGGGGTATGGGCCTCCGGTATCCTCACTCACTCGGTGAAACACAGCGCAAGCGCTATTTCACACTGGTTTTCTGTGAGGCCGTGGTATCACTCCGGTCGAGCCGGCCCATTAATGCCGAAGCGCAGCTCTTCCACGATTGCTGGGAGAGCTGGGCTTCCCAGCAATCATACAAGTTATATAACAATCAATAAATTGTATTGTTATATAACTCAAAGCTCTTCTCTCCTAATCCTCAACTGGTCGATTAAGTATATATATAAGTATATAAATAAGTTAAAATTATTTGAATTTTAGTAAATAATGCTTATTTAAAAATTAATCATCATGATAAAGATTTGATCTTTATATCACTACACTTACGTATAAATATATGTCGAGAATTAAAATACAGTAATAGACTGAATATACTACATAATAAAGCACTTCGAGATGAAGTAAGAACTTTTGAAATTGATATCATGATTTCGGGAATGATCGACTTTAAATATAAATTCTCTTGTTGAAAAGAGTACAGGTGAATGCAGCCGACCTCTAAATCCTGGTAAAGCCCGCTCGCGTTATACAAGTGCTTATAGAACTACGAAAGGATTTAAACACACTGTGACGATTTACTTTTCATGTGGTTTTCTTTTTTTCCGTTTTTATGTTTCGAATGTTGTCGACAGTTTTTATGTCAAATAGTTCTTTTAAGTTATAGCATTCGATATGTTTTAGTTTTTATTCGTTTCAGTTGGATTTTATGAGGGATTATAGTTTAAACTGAATTGATAATTTTCTAGTGAACACCTTGTTCATTACCTTTTCTTTTGACAAAGCGTTGAATTTCTTCTCATCGCCGGATCTCGGGGAAAGGCATCGTTTTGAAGAAGGAGTAAGGTGAGGATATCACTAAAAATGAAAACGATGAGCACACTTTGAAGCTACTCCCTGGAGCTGAATTAGTCAATGATTAATCAATTGTCAGTTAAAAAATATACAATTTTTTAAATGCTAATAAAAAGTTCAAAGTATCAAATTCTAAACAGTTCTAATCATTTTATCTTCTTTTGTATAAGACGAGATATAGGTTCGTGTCTATCATTTTAATAAGATTTTCATAAAAAGAAAGAAGCACCTTAGTAACTGTTGCAAATTTCCATTAAGCGTTACAGCACGTTCGTGGACAATATTTAAATAGCTATAGAGACAGGTTGAATTTTTAATTAACCTATTTCTCTCACCTGTTTATCGTACAACAACAATAGTTTATTAAAAAAAACCGTACGCCAACTTGTAGGAAATTTGCACAAGCTTAATTTAATTAAAACTAAACGAAGCCCAGTTCGATATTTATGTTATGACAAAGTATGAGTTTTAAATTTTGCGTTATTTTCCGAACAGGTGTGTTTAATTCTAATGGTTGAACTTTTATGTAGTATTCACAAAACCTGTATGTACACATATACCCATTCGTCATATATTACGGAGTAACGACATCAAAAAATAATGAGCACTGAGTGCGGGTAGCTGTCGAAATTCTCACCTCATAGAAACAGCTGCGACTAAAATCTGATACACATAAACGCGCCCTAAGAACATATTATAGTACCCCTGCTGACATATTTATAAGGTAACTGAAAAGATTCAAAGTCTAGATATTGGGATGTAACAACTGTAGTATGTTGTAGAACCTCACTGCAAATTGTCATGGAAGGCGACTTCATTCCTTTAAAGTCTAGGTCAGATTGGATCGTACTGTGATGTAACTCATTTTGTGTAATTGTCGTTAGTAAAAAAAATTAAATCTATCCTGAATATATCTTTCGAATAATCAACCAAACACATCACTCTCTAAGTAAAAACTTGTGATCGTCATAATCATCCTTAATTAGTTCACTTGTCATTCATTCAGGTTCTTCTCGCAGACCCCAACTAGGAGTCTCGGGGTGACTTCTGCAGGTCTACGGCCTGTCATAGTGGTTTTCCGCGCCGCCTGCAACAGCAGACGGGTCACTGGATTGGGCCCAGCTGGGCCTATTTAAAGTTACGGAGGTGTCAGTCCGGTGGGCAGGGCGTAACCAACGAGGTCAATTGATCAGTTCACTTGTGGCGACTTACACATACAGCGCAACAATTGTTGATACTACAGCGCCATCTACCGCAGATACACTGAACTACGGAGCAACGTACAACACGAAGTAACTACCAATCCTGAATCGCGCAATGGAAGTTCTCGCACTGATTATCATATATACAACAACCCAACATAAACTGTTGCGCAGTGGCCCGCCAGGCATGATTACCTCGCCTGGTCGGAGGATAATCCCTTTGTTTTGGAGGGACATGACACTCGTTCCTCCACACACTACAGGACACAGACTTAGACTTAGTATAAGATCTACATACTGTTCCACAATAACTAGACGGGTTGTTTTAGGGTTTGTGTCGAGTTTCCCCTTCCTTTGCAGTGCTGTTAATTTGTAGAGTTTGCTGTCTTACGTCATGACATCAACGAGATGGTTATAATGAATACGTTACACGGACACAGATTAATAATAGACCAACAAACTTAATCATCCAGTCATAATTACGTTATACTAAATAAAAAAGAGGATAAAAAATCCTATAATTCTATCTGGTCATAAATAGTATATGTACATTTAGACTTTTTTTTTTCAACCGGTCATTTCTCATACATGTAAAAAGTACGTATGGTTTTCATACGTTATGAATGTCGTGGTCAACCACAGGCTTATCCCTCTTTTTCATACAATATACGTACACGTATATGACAATACAATGAACGAAGATGAATTGTTTTACAAAACAGGGGCGCGAACATCCCGTAAAATAAAAGCGAATGTGTCCCCGTTAAATTGATAAACAAATTGGTGAGTTAATGAGTTTTATTTGTGGAGGCACTGAGTATAAATTTCGTTTACTCCACTCAATAAATAGTAATATGAAATTGCGGATATATTTTACATCTTCTGTTGTGATATATGTTTCATATACTAAATGATAGATTTGCCAATAAATTATTCTCACCAACCAAGAGAATGGCTACACGATTTTGTTGTATCGTCTTCGTACTGTCCAGCAGTCACATTAACGTGAAAGGATGTGACAAAAATTACTTTGATTAGATATAAATATATAATTATAGATATTTAATCAGAATTATATTTGTATGATCGTTTCGATATTGCTTTAAACGACTACCTACCTAAATGTAGAGCATCATCATCTTCCTGGCCTGTATTTGACTGCCTCGATGGCACAGTGGTAGTGAATGCGACTGCTGTGCTTGAGGTCTCGGGTTCAAATCCCGGGTCGGACCAAATGTTTGTGTGATCTACAAATATTTGTTTCGGAGTTTGGATGTTTTCTATGTATAATATGTATGTATTTACAAAAAAAACAGTATATATGTATTTTTATCAGTTGTCTAGTACCCATAATACAAGCTCTCTTTAGCTTGGGACTAGTTGGCGTTGTTTGTTAGATGTCCGGATTATTTATTTATTATTCCCAAGATTATTTGGGGTCAACTATTAGTTCAACCGTTTTTACTTGAATATCAGTCTTTCCACGGAGCGACTACTGGTATTAGTCCTCCGCAATCCCGTTAGTGAATTGAATTCAAAGATCGAACTAGTGGTCAGTATATTAGAAGGCACTGATTTCCTAACAACGATTGCCATGTTTTTGACAACCGACCGACTGCTCCACATGGTCTTCGGGGCACCGGCGTAAAACATCGCAAAATTACCATACTACAATACTTGGTCTGATGATCTGGTAATCGAATCCGATACCTCTTGATCGGCTGCAATCGCTAACCGTTAAAATAACGACGCAGTTAACCTAATGTAGAGTATCAAACACAACATGATAAAACTTAATTTACCGAAGTACTATGTATCTTTAGTTATCCACTTGAGTCTTGCTTCATCAGCATCAATCATCATCCACAGTCCCTAGTAGTGAACCACTTAACATAGGCCTCTCCTTAGATAAAAATTCTTAGCCATGCTAGCTAAACTGGTATATCGGTCGGATCACTCTGTCGGTTAAATGGAGAAGATACTCTGCATTTTGATTCCGATACCGTAGGGATTGTGTCTTTCTCAGGAATATAAAATAAAACTGATTACTCCCTCGTCTCCATATTCGTCATGTCAATACCTGTACCTACAATAAATTTTATTATTCTGCAATAATATTAAACCTTCTACCAATTGTATTCGACAAGCGAAGATGTAATCATGTTATTTGAGAATGATGGATGTTGAATAAAATATTCCATTTAGGAATATCGATTTAGTGCGGTACGAAAATTGAAAGGCGGTTATTACGGGTATTCGGATATTTCGGTAAGTTATTGAATTTAGACATCCTTAATTTCTCGGTCGAGCTTGTAAACGATTTTCTATCTAACCAAACCTTATCCACTTATTAATATACGAGTATATTTATTGGTTTAAATATAGTACCGTATGTACCTATTCTGTACACAAACAAATCTAGTGGTGAATAACTTAGAGGTCATGATGTTAGGTCAAACCGACTAAGTTTTTGTATGTCTATATATGTAGTTATATATAAATGCTACATAATACCCACGTAGGTAGTATTTGAGATATGAATTGGCAGTCCTTTAATAATAGGAACGAAAGAACGAAGAAGAAAGAAACTATTAAGTACGTGTACTACAAGTACTCAAGTAGTTACCTGTGTGAAATAAGACATGCGTGTTTTATGTTCTTTAATTACGACTAACTTTTATAGTTGGAGAACAGGCTCGGAGCACGTTTTTATCTATTTTACGGGCTCTTGACACAGGAATATATACCTAGTGTTAAAATAATTAAAGTAGTTCATTTTTAATATCTTCTTAGATATGACAGTAAAACACCAAAACCGTTCCCAATCACTGCTAGCCATCTGAACTGACTTATAATACTGCCTTCACCCCAATCTTTTGCACGCTCGCTAGGGGTGCAGGGTGGAGAGCAGGGGGGCGTGTTGCCCGGCTCCAGGGCCGTAGCTTACATAACGCTGAGAAAAGCGGATGTACAACCCCGGCTGGAACGCCATCTCGCTCGCACGAGCTAAAGGTGAGTGCAAAATTGTGCGAATTTTCTTGCGATTATGTGTAGTCTCGCAAGATGACATGATACTAGATATTGTTAATCACCTGGGAAATGGATGTCATTAATTTAGTTACAACTTTTATCCCAGGAGAAGCATATTGTAACAGCAGTTTCAATTCTGACTCCTATAATTAACTCGCCTAAAACTTATCAATCTCGTTAATTTCAGGATACATATTTTAACTCTATATCATTTCAAATGAAGGTTTAAAAGTTACTTTAAATTGGAAGGACATCCCTAGCAAGTTTACCTGGTGCTCCAGTCTTTAACATTTTAGGAGGATGTTTTCTAGCCTTGCAATTTAAAATCCAAATACCAAAAAACATTCTATTTGACTAATAGTTCTACAAATTTTCACATTAAACCAAACCAATCAAGAAATTCTTAAGATTTTATTCATCAATATAGTTAATCCCAAACAACACAAAAGTTACCTTAAAAACATTGTACTTAAAAGCACGAGACAAAACATTCACTTTCAAAATATACAGGTGATGTCCAACCACGAGTTCGCCGTAAGTGACTCAAGACTTTCACTTTTATAGTCTGCACGCCGAATGTGAGTATCAATGTACTACTAATCGACTACACAACCTGCGTGGAATATTTTAAAGTTTAAACTAAAGCCATAATGAGTACAGTTAAATTTAGTTTTAAGTGATAATGTAATGAGAGTCATTTTACTACGAACAATGAGACATGTTTATTTATTTATATACTTACTTAAGTAATTTTAAACAGCGTGTTCACTCCATGACTATTATAAAAATTGAACAAATTGTTTTTATACTAAAACAATTTTTTCGATAGAGTGATACCGTTGAAGTTGATGATATACTAAGTCTTGGGTTTATATTATACTAATAAAATGAAGTGTTACAAAACATACATTTAAAGAGGTTTAATACACTAGTAATTTATGGCCTAAATTATAACTTTATCGAAAGGTGCAATAGGGCTAGAACTCACAACCGGCTCAACTTTCGGTTTCAAATTGAATTCAACTATTTTTGTTTATTTAAGACAGTGAAAAATATGGCTACATTATTTTCTGGTGGTTCAAGTGAGTAAAAAAAAATAAAAAAATATTAAACACAAACAAAATAGGGAAGAATAAACTACTATGGGTAGACCAATGAGCACACATGTATGAGTATATTGTATATAATGTAATTTAGTAGTTATTATCTGTAGCAGGTGTTAAATGCTTAGGTAAAGTGGTTTTCTCGACGTTTGATTACTTAGTTGTGAAATCGTTGCCTCCGTGATAGAACTTTGCACTGAATAGAAATATGACCTATAAATTTTATGCACATGAAGATTTTCAAGATGTAATAAAATTGTGCTTAAGAGACCGATGAGTTAATAATATTTTAGTATAGCACTAAAAATATTGTTATAAATATTAAAAGGATAACAAAAGTAAATTAAACTGACATTTTATTTACTTTTGGTAATAATACGAAGTGCAATATTATAATGTAGGTATGTATGTACCTTATTTATTGTGTGTATTACTGATTTTGACCTTCTTACGACAGCGCGATGATACACCTTACTATGCAATACTGTTGTCAACCTATTCTTAGTCACATATTACAAACAATAGAATTAAGAGCCGTCAGAATTTGTAGTAAGAAAAACGAGTTCTTAGTGTACGCGGCCTTACTACGGCCCGCACATGTGCCGATTGTGCTGACATTTACGTAGTGCGCTCCGTACCGCCGCGTAGACGCGCGTTTGTGACGCGCATCGAAAAAAATATCGTTCGAATTTCAAAAAAATATCCGAATTTCGAATTGTGTATATCCGAAAATAAGAGGTGCCTATGTTTATTTTTTTTAATTTGTGTGTACTGTTAATTTGTTTTTAAATTTCAAATTTAATTGTCTGGATTTTATGAATTGCGTATTTTGGATGTGAATTCACAAGGGGTCGTTTTCCCTGGGAGAGTATTGCTATAGCAACGAATTACGCCAAGTTCATGGGCGGTTGGTGCATTCTCGCTCGATAATGAGTAGTTTTAGGGATTGCTGAGTTTTTGTTTTGAACATCTCCGTATAAATAAAGGTGAGAGTTAATATTGTTTTATGTTATTAATTTATAAGATATTGTTGTTGTATGTTTTATAAGGTAATCAATATTTTAACTAAGTAGCTGCATAGAGCATAAATTGGATGATTTTTTTTATCCAAATGAAAATAATATGTCTGATTTTTCTAAATAGATTTTTATTATTATTCAGTAATTATCAATTTTGGTACGTGATTCGTACTTTTATAAAACTGAATTCTATTTAGTTTTATTACAATAAAACTAGCAGACTTTATTTTAAGCATAAAATTTGTTCAAGTTTTGCTTTTATAGCAGAATAACACTGTCTAGACATATATATTGATTCCGGGGCATCAACTGTAGTCGTATTTTTGTACTCTTCTATATGATATTTTATAGAAACCACAGCCAGTCAGTTTCCCATACAACGTTGCAGAATGTCGTAATAACTTAACGCGAACTTACGTCCAGTCCTACTTATGATGGCCAATCGATACTGGTTCTTATTTTGATTAAAATAGAGTATATAATGAACAACAAAAAACTGGTTTTAGAAACGCAGCAATTTTTCTTGGCGAGGTCTCGTTGCGTAATGAATGAATGTTGACATTGTATGGTGCTCGTATGGAAGAAGTGGTAGGGGTACTACCGGTATTCGAAATTTAAATAATTCACAATACAGAGCAGCCGGGCCATATAACACCGAATACTGGTTTAAAATAAGATATTCTATATTTAAAAATGCATTCTTAAAATTGGATTTTCAAAAAACAATTGACGTTCCAAAGATAAATCTTAGATTCATATCTTAATGATGTCTAAAACAAAAACAGTTTTATTAATAACCGGTGTTGACGGTTAATTGCTAAACGTCGAATTAATGACTCACAAAACTTCATTGTTGTATCAGTGTCCCGTGAATCATTAATTCGTGCTTCGTGCTCGTGGTTAATGAAAATTTATTTATGAAATTATAAATAGTGACAAAATTAAAAGTTATAATAAATAGCGGTGTCAACATAAAAGTCAAACAATTGAACTATTGGTATGAGATGTGTTGTAAAGTGTTCATATATCTACTCTTTAGATCTCAAAGAACCTATAACTGATTGATATTTACTTTTAGTAGTATTGTTATATTTAGTAAATACAGTGGTTAGTAAATCTGGCTTTTGAGCCTGAAGACTTATGTTTATATTTCACACTGGTGATGAGCACGTTAATTTGTTATATGTATTTATGTATGTTTGTAAAGTCACAGGGACACAGGATGTATATTCCTAATGCGGGAGTTGTCTTTTCAATTTAAAAAAAATAAAATAAATATATATATATAATTGTCATGTCACGTTGTTGCTTACGATGAACTCCGAAACTGTCAAACCGGTTTTCACGTGTTTTTTTTAACGAGTGCTTTGCTGGCGTGATTAAGGTAGGATTTGGAGCCAAGCGTGATTGATAAGAGATGCAGACGAAGCTGCGTGGGTCAGCCCGTTTTTCTTTTTTTTTATGGAGTAGGTGGCAAACGAGCCGACGTATCGCCTGATGGTAAGCGATTACCGCCGCCCATGGACACCCGTAACACCGGGGGCGTCATAGGTGCGTTGCCGCCCTTTGGGGGATGGGGAGAGGGATGGGGAAGAGATTGGGATATGGATCTCCGATATCCTCATTCATTCGGTGAAACATAGCGCAAGCGCTATTTCACATCGGTTTTCTGTGAGGCCGTGGTATCACTCCGGTCGAGCCGGCCCATGCACGCCGAGGCGTGGCTCTCCCACGGTAAACGTTAATCTATAAATCTAATGTTCTCTGCCAATAAAATAGTAACCTTTTAACCAAAGATAAAAACGTTTCTAAATTGATAGGCTAGTGTACTGATTTAGGCTATCTGCTTAAACTTGAGCCTTGTAAATAATAAACAAAAAATTAATCTCCAGTGGAACGTTAAAAACAAATGCCGTTTAGTTTTTTTTATATTTTCATGACGATTAATCCTGTGAGTCCAAAAATACTGATAACCATTTACTGTTTAAGTCTGTGTTTTTGAATTTCGAATTCGAATTTGGTATAAAGTTGACTAATTTTGACTACACGAATGTCGTAGAGTTTTAAGCGGTCACAGTGTTCTATTGAGCTGAGTGTTGTGGTGGTGTGGGGCGCTCATAGCCCAGTTGCACTCGGTGATTAGAAACAATCAACGAAGGTAAGCAACGACGGCGCGTTCAGTACTTGGATGGGTGATCGCTAGTGCGTCCATGCGCGTCTCTGTGATTCGCAGGCCACATTAAGCAATCGGTCCCGGTTGTTATCATAACTGTCGTGAAGTTAGCTGGAGACTTTATGGGTTGTTGATGATGATGAGTATTGGGGGTCGAAACCCCTCACGAGACAACACTTTGTGTGTTACACAAATTGTTCTTCCGAGTCTGGGTATTCTATGTGTCCGTTCCATGAATGTTTCTAAGGTCCCCACGAAACCGGGTCTATTCCTAATGCGGGAGACAAATAAAATGTTACTGGCTGAGCATGTGTCCTGGTAAGTGGTAGTGAAATGACAATGAGAACACATAATAGGCCCCGTGGTGCTCAGTGATCCAATACACGTGCCTCGCCTACACGCGTGAATTCAAATGAGATTACCGAGCGCAACGACAAAACCAATGTTGATGTTGAATTATTGACGTTTTGCTACTTTTTCGGACATACTGCAATTCGTATTCGGACACGTAACCTTGCTAGAAGACCTTTCTTGATTTATTTTAATATTAGAGGAATCAGCCGGTGTTAATCTTGCTAGATACCATAGTAAATGCCAAAGCTTAGGTGGTTTGTTACACGATCACTCCTAAACGGTTGAACATTAATGATATTTGGCACAGAGATGAATTATATTATGGCATAAGGAGGAGGCGGCTACTTTAAAAATCGAAAAATTTAGATAATAAAAGTTGCTATTAGGCAAACATCTATACAAATAAATAAAATTGGAGTGTCTGTTTGTAATATCAAAATAACCGCTTTTTACTACATGCATATGAATGTATATACGGTACACATACCAAAATCTATATTTTTATTTTTTTGTGTCTATCTGTCTGTTTGTTCCGGCTAATCTCTAGAACGGCTTGACTGATTTGGACGGGACTTTCACTGGTAGGTAGCTGATGGTACAAGGAGTAACTAAGGCTTTCAGCTAGTACTAAATATATCCTAGTGTGTACGATACATTGACGTTCATCGTTATCGGCAAACCTTCCTAAAGGAGCGCCAATTATTCATATCTCAAGCAGTCCGTCCGTAAAACTACTGTGTAAGGAGGATAATATAATAAATCTGCCATTTAAATGTGGTGTCTTACAAATACTCTTCTACATAACAACTCCTGCTTTAGAAATAATCATGTGTAGAAGGGGACTTTACAAGCATACATTTAACGAACTTTGTGTCCGTTAACACACCCAGACTCGGAACAATAATAAGCAAATCATACATAGTGTTGTCCCACGTAGAATTTGAACCCACGACACTTGGCTCAGAAGAAAGAGGCGTGGCGACCGCTTCAACTAAATTTTTTTTACGTGTGGAATCCCCTACGGGCTGTCACCCACCGGGGCTTGCAGCAGGGCGGTGAGTCGGAATCGGACCGACTAAAACCACACGGTGTGCCACTCTGCGCCTGAGAAGGGAGAGATCCGGGAACTGCTGTTATTAACTAATTTGTATATAGTTTGTGTTGTTACGTTGTTAGGCAAAAGTAGTGTAGAGCGCCCTGCGCCACGGTGGACTGGCAATCTGAATCTAACAGCAAAAGGATACGGTCTGCCCAAGACCGGGATAGTTAGCGTTACTTAGGGGAAACTTTCGTTAAGCAGTGGACGGCGATTGATTGATATATGTATTGTGTCATTACTCAAGAATATCTATCTATATTAATACGTCAAGTAAAAACTTTGTTCCCTTGATTACGAAAGTTGGAATAAGGAAAAAGGTTATATGAAACAGGAGTGCAAAAAGTTAGAAAAACAAAAAAGAAACAAAGAATTAAATTAATTATAGTCTAATTTTAACTACTGGGTTACTAGTGGTAATAGTATCTAACAACAACATATCAATAAATCAATCAGTCAATCAATTAATCGATATCATTGGTTTTCTATATACTCGTATAACATGTACATTTGTATTTTTATAATTAAAGTAAATATGTATTTACATCAGTTGTCTAGTAGAAATAGTACAAGCTCAGCTTAATTTGGGACTAGACAACGATGTCCCAAATTTATTATTATTATTTCTAATGCGAGAGTAGTTTTTAGAAGGTAATACTGTGTCTTACTTTACTGTATATATACTGTAATACCTTACATTGTATAACGTATTACATTTATTTATAGTTAAAATTGATAACGTCAAATCGTATTCTTACCATTAATAATATTTTTTATTACTCGTAAAATAAATATTCATGTATTCATTATCACTGACGATAATTTTAAAAATGTAAAACAAATCTTAGGTTGAGAACTATACTCCTAGATAGATAGATAGAGAAGCAGCCTGTAATAAGGAGTAACCGTGCCGACCCCCTTACCCTAGTTGTCACTAGTATATAGATACAAGTGTGCATGTGGATGTGTATTTAAGTGTATGTAATATAATATATATGTGTGCCTGTGTGTGTGTGTAATTCGTAGAGAGTCGAATTTATAACCCTTAAGATCTATCACAATCAGGTAATACATCCTCTTCTTTATCCTCAAATACCCAAAATACTGTAATGTAAAACATTGTTGTATGATTATTCGTAGGTATGGTTACTTCTAGAAATCTACATGAAGAACAATCTGTCCTTGAAGAAAAAAGATCTTTGAACTCTGAATAATTTACATAAAACCGTTGACTAATAGAGCGATCGTTTATTATGTAAATGAATATCTAAAAAATGAACAAACTTTCCATGTAACGAATATCTATTTTAGTGATAGCTTCAATAGTACCACAACAGGTACAAAATAATATTATTAAATTACTTCTTAAATTTGTTCGAACAGGAACAGTGCTTAGAGAAGGTTGTAGTCTTAAAAAAACAAAAAAAAAATAAAAACTAAATCATCGTTATTATCATTATCATCCTAGTTCTTGCCAAATATAATTTGAGGTTGGGCAATATATACAAAAAGATTGGCTAGGTTCTTTTAAGGCCGGCCGTCTGCTTGATGCGAAGCCCTCCCTGGCTTTCAAAATAGTCAAAGAAGGAAGGTGTCTCAGGTTTTGATGATATAATGGGTATCGTTACCAAAAGTAAAGTAGCTGTTAAGAGTCGGAATCATGTTCCTGCTTTATATAAAACCTTATCCAGGTTCTAATATTTTTTTTTGTTGAATTTGAGGCAAACGAGCAGACGTATCGCCTGAAGGTAAGCGATTACCACAGCCCATGGACACCCGCAACACCAGAGGCGTGACAAGTGCGTTGCCGCCTTTGGGGGAATGGGAAGAGGGATGGGGAAGGGTAGGGTGTGAGCCTCCGGTACCCTCACTCACTCGGTGAAACACAGCGCAGGCGCTATTTCACACCGGTTTTCTGTGAGGCCGTGGTATCACTCCGGTCGAGCTGGCCCATGCGGAACTATTTTATGTCGAATATATATGCCGGAACTAGTTAACGATAACGAAAAAAGGAATTATATGTCACCTCTTATTAAACATCTATAGCAAGTTGTGTAATAAATACCTGCAGCTATTCAGCCACAAAATTGCCGTAGAGAATGTGTCGTGACTCATGACGAATGTGCAGTATTGAGCGCAAATATTTATTTATGCACTATACTGCTTCGTCGGTTATAATCCATATTTATGTTGAACGTGATTTGAAATGGTGCTGAGTGGCTATTTGTGACTTTGTTTATTAACTGGTTTGGGTTCATAAGCTCTGGCGCCATGATGATATTTTCCGGATTGTATTACCAATATATAGTACATATATATATATATATATATATTATACCGTATTATATATATATTATATACAATACGAAAGTGCAAAAACATGCGTGATCTTCTTTCGCTTTTTCTAGATATATTTGGAATAGGCATAAGCGCATTACTAGTTGTCTTCTAGTTAATCCCTTCAGTTACCTCACCCAGTCTTGGAAATCTATTTTTTTTTTGAGTAATACCGGTTTTGTCTATCTCTCTGTCTAAATGCTTTGAAGTTTGATTTTCCCGTGATTGAATCCTTGAAATATTATCTTTCATGCTGTTTTTTTAATTATTCTGGTAATAGATCACTTTAATCTTTAAAAAGAGATATAGCAGTCGAGAAACAACGATACAAATGAATTACGCCCAGTTTAGAATGGATGATAAGCGATAAAATAAATTAATCAGATATGTAAAAAGAAACACTTGCCAATTCATGAAGCTAGTTCATTATTTCATCATACGCCAGCTCACAGACCTGTCAAACTTTAGTTTATAATGATTACGTCGAATCTCATTCTTTTTTGATCAGCGTTTCAGAACCTCAATATAATTTGTTGTTAGCTTGACAACTCTTTTAGTGGTAAATTCTGTATTGTACTTTGATCAACGTATATGAAACTAGCTACCAATTTTGTAATCAATTTATTTTCAGTTCTATTCCATTTATTTAAATTATTTTGACAAATAATTGTTGTAATCAACATATACAACGACATTTCTCATTTCCTTACTTGGTTCAATATGTTTCCTCTATATCCAATAACAATCACTTGGCTATGCGTTAAACAGTTCAACAAACTGAGTGAGAGGATTATGGTACTTTCTTCGAGTTTAAATTGATAACCAATGAAAATATTGAGTATTTTGTATTAGATACTAATCACAAATGTATGTTGTCTTGTAACAAAATGCTGAATAATGATGTTTAAAACCCCTAAACACTATTTTTTATTTATAAAGCTATAAAATCTCAGTCGGTATCATCTTATCATTACATTTTTAATTATATCACCCCATGGAGACCTGTCAGTAAAACGTTTAGTAGCGGAAACTTTTGAATGCGGGTGTTTTTAGCGGAATATTTTAGAAATACATTAGATCATTTTGTATTTTTTTGGTCCTTCAGTAAAATTATTTTTGGATATTTTTTTTAAAGGCAAATTTGGAAAATAACAGAAAGGACCATGTTTGTTATTGGAACGATATTACCAAATCGGTAACCACCACGGATGGAAGTCTAGTCCAGTATTACATTGAAAACCAACATACAAGGTAATCTATTTATCTTCATTTCATGGTTAAGTTATTAAAAAGTTCTTTCTAAATTGAGAATCTTCTAAGCAAACGTTTACACATATCAATTTCTTCCCAGAATGAATGAACTATAGAAGTAATTAAGCTCTTGTGGTATATTCTACAATGAGTCTTCCCATCGTTGCAACTTATTGTACCTTTCTATGTTTAATAGAATATATTCTAGATTCCAGACTGCGTTTATTTTATAACAAACTAGCTGAGCCAACAACGACAACCGCGATGTTATTCTCGATTGTCGTTGTACCTTTACGATCGGGAGTAACGCGATACCGGTTACATACGTGACGTCGCGGAGTAAATCTAGTCTAAAAAAAGCAGCTGATGTTAAATCTTATATTATTATCTACTTACTCGTGAAAGTCAAATCAAATTCGGCCGAGCTGTTTAAGAGATTAACCGGAACAAACAGACATACATCGACAAGTATCGTGAATACTTTAAGGAAAAATACAATCACACACTTAAGATTTTTTATATGTACAGACTATTGAAAATGAAATTTTAGCCCTTATTACAGTCATTAATAGCATTAACTAGTGTTATAATGGCCGTTACGAATCAATGACGCTGCATACGCTGGCGACAGATGACGCATCAAGCCGCGTCAGTCAGCACGCTAACGATCCTCATTTAATAATGTCATTATAATGAGCGGTTATGTGAACGTCAATTATTATTGTAGGTGGGAACGTACACTATATTTGTGATCTATACTTACTCTAGTAGATAAGGCCATGTCCTCATTGAATGTTAGATTTTGATTTGACAATATGATATACAAATTGATATACTAAAATCTTAAAAAATACAGTTTTTCCGGCAAATTTCCTTTATCAAACTAAAACATTTTCTTCCAAAATTAATTGTTTTGAGGAAATGTTTCGAAAGTAGACACTTATAAGGTGTATTTCACTGCGCTGATTGAAAATACAGTTAAATTTTTCTTCATTTAATGAAAACTTAATTTAGGTAGCAAAATTTATAACCAAAGACTTAAAGTATCAAATTGTGTAAAAGTATTCCAATATATTGGAGTATTTAAAGAAATAAATAATAAATATTTCAGACATTTTACACAACGCCATCTAGTCCCAAGCTAAGCAGAGCTTGTGTTATGGGTCCCAGACAACTGATATGAATACAAATATACTTTTTTAAGTAAATACATACATATTATACATAGAAAATACCCAAACTCCGAAACAAATATTTGTAGATCACACAAACACTTGGTCCGACCCAAGATTTGAACCCGAGACCTCAATCACAGCAGTCGCATTCGCTACCACTGCGCCACCGAGGCAGTCAATATATGATATAAAGTCTAATATAAAAAGAACTCTAAGCAACAATTGCTACTTTCTAATTGTTTCTGGTTTATACCAAAAGTATCAGATAGTTGACAAATTGAACATTTATTTCTACAATATTAAAATCAATGTTATTTTATTAACAGGTTCTTTTTGGTCAGGATCTATTTCGAAGTTGAAACTGTCGAAAAATATAAGACAAAATGTTATGAAAATACTTATTCATACTACTACTTGCATTTACGAGTGGCCAAGTAACTTATCAAGGTACGGCTTGCTCCTTTATTAATGAGTTTTAGGTTATCGGCCTATTATAATAAAAGCTATATTCAGTTTGCGCAAAGAACACAATGCCATAGCATTTATCTAAACCGATTACCCTGAAATGTCGTATTGATCCGCCTTTTAATACTCCGAGTCGATTTATTTCGATCCTGGAACAATGAGACCATTGCCGCATTGGTCTATTCTTCCAAGTGCCTTAATCACAATACATCGTTTACAACAGAAATAATAATTTTTATTTGTTCTTTTTCAATTACTTTCTGGGTAACAATGACTTTTCTTTTTAATTTATAGCTGCTTAGAATGTTAATTAAGACGTTCTAAATCTTAGATTGAATCAATTCCATTGTATTCTAGAGCGAGATTTAGTAATATACGAGTACATAGCATTGAAATATAATTAAACCTACGAAATACGTTTAAGTTTTTAATAACTATATACAATAAACAAAAACATAAAAGTGAATCTCAATTAATTGAAATCGTAAATAATGATCACTTGAAGTGGTTTAAAATACTATTTTTATAATGCTTCGTACAAGAAAAAAATACTTTCAAATAGAATAATAGGAAATAATGGTATATTTTAAGGTTGCAAAAGTTCCAAACCATATGGCTTCTGGGAATAAACCGGATTTTTTTATTCACGGTACAATTCTGGTATAGACAAAGAAGTATCAACTAAATAGAAGTTGAGCAGTAAAAACAGAACAAAAATAATGTAATCCCTCAATCCAAGCGAAATTATTGCGGTTGCAGTGAATTCACCTGCCTAGCCTATTAGGTAGGGTTCAAACCAGCAATCATTTGACCACAATTCCGATGCCATTAATTTTAAGAGAGTTCCATTCACGTTCTGACATTACCGTTGAACTATTTTCATACTTTGCGTCCATTCATAACCCAAATTTGCAACTTCTAATTTGAGCAGATTGTTGTACAATATATCTCCCTTGTAACAGATAATTATAAACGGAATTTACGTATGTAAAAAATAGCATTATTCCCGTAGACCCAATCTTGCTAGTCAGAGTAATTAAAGAGTTATTACTGTTGTGATAACTGTACTGTGTAGTGTTACCAGTGCTTAGTTATAACTAACTGCCTCGGTAGCGCAGTGGCAGCGTATGCGACTGCTGTGCTTGAAGTCTCGGGTTTGATTCCCGTGTCGGACTAAATATTTATATGGTATGCCAATATTTTATTTATTTATTTATATTTATTTATTTACAAGAAAGCTACTATGTATTAACATATATCAGTTGTCTAGCGGCGTTGTGTATCAGATGTCCGAAATATATATTGATTGTTTATAATAATGAATCTTAATTTTGATACTCAAAGTGGTGTGTTAAAAAACATCACAAAAACATCTTTCTTGTCTTTGTATATTTATCAAACTTCTGACCTGAAAAATTTATTTAAAGAAAGCTCAGGAAGACCACCGAAAGTTCTCGAAAACAGTGATCTAACCGACAGTGTTTTTCTTATAAATATGCCTGCCAAAATTATTCTATTCTGCCTGATGAAAAGCAAAAGCAGAATTTAAGAGTAGTAATCACCATACTCTTTTCGAATGCAGACAATGCAACATGGTGACCAACACAATGGCGACCTATTGAGTTACTTCTTTGAATATTTGTACGTAAAACCTATAATCACAAATTTTATCAACAAAAAACCGACTTTAATAATTGAACCAAATTGAAATGGGATCACACGTGAAGCAACAGCTTTCAAATAAAAAAAGAATCATCAAAATCGGTTCATCCAGTCGAAAGTTATGAGTCAAAGTCAAATCATTTATTTCCATAGGCCCCAAAAGGCACTTGAGCACGTCCAAAATACAAACATCAAAATATAAAATAAAACTCTAGTAATCAATTCAGTGATAAAAGGTACTATGAGGCAACAAACATAAAAATAAAACAGTCGCATTGAGAACCTCCTCCTTTTTTGAAATCGGTTAAAAGGTGCTTGATTATAGTCAGCAGTTTTAACAATATTAAAAGCTTTTCTGTCTCAACCATTTATTAAAGAAACTGTCCCTATCTTACGTTTAGTCCAAGTCTTAACCCCAGTTTAACCAGAAACACTAAAAAGCCAACGCTGTCAACGGTTTTAATTACTCGTTTCCTAGCCAGAGTGCTTTAATAAGTTGTTTCCTTCACTTAAAGTCTACTATATCTCAAGTGGAACAAGATAAGGTACAGTTTTAATTTGTATAACTTTTATAGTGTTCAACTGTTAATTTTTTGTTTAATTGTATTACTTAATTAGTATTCATAATGTACATATTGGGCAAACTGAAAAAAAAACTGTGTAAAATGTCATCGTTTTATTATACACTTGTTGTTACACGTTGTTTATTACGATGCAGACTATAAACAAGTGCAAAAGTAATATATGTACTACTAAGTGTTGCATAAGTTAAATAGGATTATCTTCGCATCACACAACTGGATTGAACAGAATGTTCTTCACGAAATATTTATTTTTTCCCTATTATCAACACTCCAACGACTTTATTGTAGAACTGTCTTCGTCAGAATTTGTGCGATTGTATTACAAAATGTGGGTTCCTCACGCGTTTGAGTCTTGGGAACAATAAGAAACCATCATATTTCTTTACACTCTGATTTTATTTAGCGAATTGTATGAAAATGATTCATAAATTTCTGCTGTCATGAACGAAAGGGTTTCTCGCTTGGGAAATTTGAGACAGATTGAGAGAGATGCTTAGATTTTTGTGTTTAGTTACATTTTTGGGTTTTGAAAGGATCTCTACTATGTGCTAAACTTACGTGGGTAAGATTACCTTACTTTGTTTTCTTGGATCTTTCTTAGTAAGTGTTTCAGTTTATGTAGGATTTTGCATGAACTGTTCAGTTTGTAACTAAGGTTTTATAGGTTGCTAACATAACTGGTTGTCGTCTTTGCAGGTTCAACACAAAGATATTTTCAGAACTGATTAGGTTGCTTGATTGATTTAACCTTCCAGAATACAATGGGCTTCATAAATAGACAGAAGGATTGGTATTAAGTCGTGCCACGTTCCCGTAAAATTTAGCAAAATTAGTGAGTTCACTTTTACGTGGCAAAACCGTATTTTCTAGCACTACACTCTATGTAAATATTGTTATTTTTTTTCAATTATGATTTCCAATTTTATTCCAAGTATTATGTATATAATGAATAATTAATCGTCTGATTATTAGATTTGTATTTTTGTCGTTTCTTCAGTATAAACATCTTGGTGAAATACATTCAAATTACCATACATATACTCTTATTCCGTTCATGAGTCAAGACCTCGGCAATAAAAAGGTCGACATCAGTTTAGTTAACACCTGCTCTCATAGCACGCTTTATTAAGCTTGCTAGCAATTATAACAGGAATAAACACGCTCCTCGATACGTGAAACAAATTTTGCTTAACTCACAGCGTATAGGAGTAAAATGAAGTTTGGTTTATTCAGAGCGTGTTTTGAGATTGCTTTAGTTGTTGTATATTAGGTAATGGATTGTGGTTGACACTTGGGTTGTACGTGGTTTTGCTTTGAAGTTTAAATGTCAAATGTTTAATTTTAATACCATTAGTGTGGTGTGTTTGAGATAAACTATTTCTGAAGCCTTATTGTGTTCTCTGTTTAATTCAATTTGTTCAGTTTGTATGTTAATTTTTTATAGGTGTCTAATTATAAAGTCACACTTTTACCCCTGTTCCTCATGAACGCGAGAGGTATTAAATTAATTAATTATACAGGTTTGTACGGAACCATCGAAGTGTGAGTCCGACTTACACTTAGCCGGTTTTTATTTTATTTCATTCAAACTTAGACTGAATGTAACGAATATTTGTAATTGGTAATACTATGTTAATTATATATTAGTGTATGACGATTTTTTCAGACTTATATTTCCTTTGTATATTTACTTAAAATAGAATCGACGTAGTGTACTTAAACTTATACCTTAACCACATTATAGATAATAACAAAACTAATTTGTGTTAGTGGGTAGTGTGTGTGTGAGTGAATCTGTGTGTGTAGGTTGTGTTTACATACTGTATGAGGGACGTTTATTATTATTATTATTTTTTTTATTGAATAGTGGGCAAACGAGCATACGTATCACCTGATGGAAAGCAATTACCGCCGCCCATGGACACCCGCAACACCAAAGGCGTTACAAGTGCGTTGCCGACCTTTGGGGGATGGTAAAGGGGATGGGGGGAGGGGTTGGGATATGGGCCTCCGGTATCCTCACTCTCTCGGTAAAACACAGCGCAAACGCTATTTCACACCGGTTTTCTGTGAGGCCGTGGTATCACTCCGGTCGAGCCGACCCATTCATGCCGAAGCATAGCTCTCCCACGTTAAATAGTTTATAGCATGATAGCACATTATTAATACAATTTCAGTTCTGAAACCAAATATTACACAAAAATATTAGTACAAATATAATATTAGTAATATTGTACGCATAAGACACACGCGTGAGGGTTAATACATCTTTGATGCTCAAAGCTTTTGCTATATCAATGATGTTATCACAAAATTACTGTAGGTACAAAGACTTCCATTAATGTATCATTATACTCGTATATACTAGCATCGGCTAGTAAGAGATTCAAAAATTGATTTCAGAAATCATAATTCGAAAGTAATAAATAATAAAAAGATTTTTCGAATTGAGAGTTAATAGAGTGAATTTATTTTGTACTAGCTGAACCCCGCGGTGCTACCCGCGGTATGACAATAACTGCGGGCAACGCCGCGAGGCGAAGCTAGTATCTTTATAAATTGTAGCCTATGTGTTTTTCTGATGTATAAGCTATATTATTGTAAAGTTTCATCAAAATCCACTCCGTGGTTTCTGCGTGAAAGAGCAACAAACATACTCACAAACTTTCGTGTTTATAATATACTAGCTGACCCACGCAACCTCGTTTGCGTCTTATATAGCCCGTAGCATGAAAATTTTCGCAAAATAAGTAACTTTTCTGGTTGTTTTTTACACCTTGTGTTCGAAAAACCTAAATATCTTACGGAACCCTATTTTTTTCCAAAATAAAATATAGCCTATGTTACTCGTGGATAATGTAGCTTTCGAATGGTGGAAGAATTTTTAAAATCGGTCCAGTAGTTTTTGAGCCTATTCATTACAAACAAACATACAAACAAAGTTTTCCTCTTTATAATATTAGTGTAGATTATAAGTCGGATAGTCTATTGACTGATAATGAGAAATACGAGTACAATGAAATTATTTGCGTAAACAAAGCCAGGGCATGAGGCAAGAAATTTAATACCAATTTTATTTGGTACTAAAACTTGGTATAAACTTGGCTATATGACATAATAGCTATAAAGCAGCGCTATTTTCGCGTTAAAGCAAAACCATTACTTGTTTTATTGATTCCCGTACTTCTCCGCCTGAAGACATATTTTAAGAGTTAACTTAGTTATTTGCGCGGTTCTTACCCTTCCGTCTTCGCCAACGTTTCTCAATATTTCAATGCAAAAGCTCCGCTTTATAAAAATAACCTATCACGTAAAATGTACTACAGAATAAGAAAATCTCGACAATTTTATTAGTTATTGATATATTAGGTATTAGAAATTATCAGACTTCTGGCTTAAAATTCTAGGAATTGAGGAATTTGCACAGAAAACTACTTTCACTTAAAGGGCAGTAACACACACTTTTGATTCTGCTAGTTTGATTTGCATGTGTGTGTGATAATCACGTACCATCAGGTGTTACAGTCTCTTGTTTGTTCCTTTTACCAGAAAAAAGAACATAAAAGACTTCCAACGCTTCTGAAAGACATAACTAGAATGTCCTAGGCATTGTGCAGCATGTCCGATGATCTACGAAAGTGCACAAACTTTAAAAATAATTTAGAACTAAACCGCTTTGTGACAAAAGTTGCTTAAACTTGTGGAAGTGAAATAACATAATGCGATATACTAATCGAATTTAGCAATTTATTTCATAATATGAAATGTGTGTGTAGATACGTACGTTGAGAAACACTGGACTAAGGTAAAACCTTTCCGAAGGGTACGATAAACGTATTACCTCACATGCAGATCTAGAAATAAAATAAATACGGGTCGGGGCTTGCTTATCTTGGTATGTTTATTTAAAAGGTAAGGAGGATTATGTGTATACTTAACCCTATAGGGGCATGAATTTCGTTATAATAAACGTCGAGTCAATACAAAAATAAGTGGAAATTAACAGAAGGGTATATAGTAGTTAGGATGTATGCCTTATTATGGATGTCAGAACTGTTATGCCTAGTTAAGTTAATCTTGTTACTTATCTGGTGTACAATAAAGAGATTTATTATTATTTGACTTTGATCGGTCCTGTAAAAAAGTATTAATGAAAATTACTTAATTCGTTTCGTAAGTGGAACTGACAGAGCTTTGCATGGTATTTTTTTGTTTTTGTTGGTAAATTTTCTGAAAATGAATCCTAGCTATATCAATTTATCCCCTCTGAAAGCCCAAAAAGAATTCATGAATATCATTGGTGCCATTTCCAAGATTGAGATTATAAATATACAAGAATTGCACGTCCAAAGTTATTAAATAGATAAAAATGGTTGTATTGTATCATATATTTATAAATAGACAGAATCTTTAACGTATTTCTTCTAAGAATAGATACTCAACTAACGCTGACAAAACTTCGTTACCGTCAATTAATTTCAATTTGTCCCAATACTATTTAAACAATTTGTATTGAACATTTTATATTTAGTCAATAAAATATACTGAGTAATTTGTTTACGCAAGTTTTACGTTTTCGAAGAGGTTTTATGATTCCCATTTCAATTCCTCATATTCCGAGGTTCCTATTTCAAATCCATTTTAAAATTGGAATAGTCGTTTAGACGCTACGGTGAAACAGAAGAACATGGAATATCAGAACTACTCTTTCTTTTAGCTTTGCCGAAGTCGGGTAAAAAGTAAAGGCAGTACTAGTAAGTTTAATTAGACAAATATAGTGAAGGTAAAATAGAATTTTTGGTTTTGAAAATAATTTCTAAACTTTGCTTAAATACTTTTTTGAGAACGGGTCACAAATAAAAAAAAATACAAGTTTTTGCAGTCACTTGATGAGTTTAATTGTGAATTCGAGATAAAATCATTGGAAATAACTCAATAAATACTATAATAATTACAATAATAATTTCAGTGGTTTTAATAGAGTTCAGCCAAGATTAATTAAAAAATTACTCAACTTGTTTAGAGACTACATTAAAATAAAACTCAAGTTACCAATCGTTTCAAGCATTAAAAAAAGAAAAGATAAACATAAAAATTTCGGACATCTGACACACAACGCCATCTAGCTTCAAACTAAGCAGAGTTTGTAGTATGAAAGCTAGAATGGCTGATAAATGCTTCAATTTTTTTTGTAAATACACACATACTAGGCTGGTTTATACATAGAAAACCCGGGGGAGGGTATATTAACAAATCATACGAACATTTTTTTGGTCCGACCCGAGACATCATTCATGCACAGCAGTCGCGTGCGCCAACGAGGCAGTCAAAAACCAATCTCTTCGGATTTCCAATAAACATATATAGTTCTGCACGTTATCTCACGCATTAAGACCCGTGGGTGTACTCTACGATTTTCATTCACTCGCTGTCCCTCTTTTCACAAGGGTCAACTCCGTAAGAACCTTCGAAACTACTTTAACCAGTTAATGGGACTCCAAATTAACGAATAATCGATAACTAAGTACTGTCGTAAAGCAAAGACGGCTTTTTTCTGCCAGTTTCAACCTTCTTAAGGTTCTTTTATTAAAGGAAATGAATCGCTACCTACGTCTTTATTATATTAAAGATAGCCGCAGATCCCAACCTCATTTTCCCCCGAAATTTACTGCTGCTATACAAAGCAATATTTACGGGCAAATATCATTTCAAGTAAGGGCCTACTTACCAATAAAGATCTTCAAGTAATGTGGGAACTGTTGTTGCAATGATAAAAATAAAAGTTAGGGTTGATGCTATAAAAAATGTTTTAACATCCATACTAATATTGTTATAAATTCGAAAGGAACTCTGTCCGTTTATCTGTTATGCTTTCACGGCTAAATCGTTGCACTGATTTTAATCAAATACCTACAACATACCTCGATTATCTGAGATAGGCTTATAATAATATAGATACAACATAAAATGATAGCGTACGTGTTCCGTTGGTAAGTATGAGACCGGAGGCCCAATGATACGGAAGCATCACTAGGCCGCCATGGTGTGGGTCACCATGCTGTATATTTTAAACTAATTTTAAAAATGTTAAATTGACCGGACAGTAATACACCGTGGGAGAGCCGCGCTTCGGCATGAATGGGCCAGCTCGACCGGAGTGATACCACGGCCTCACAGAAAACTGGTGTGAAATAGCGCTTGCACTGTGTTTCACCGAGTGAGTGAGGATACCGGAGGCTCATACCCTAACCCCTCCCTCATTCCCCTTCCCCATCCCACAAAGGTCGGCAACGCACTTGTGACGCCTCTGGTGTTGCGGGTGTCCATGGGCGGCGGTAATCGTTTATCATCAGGCGATACGCCTGCTCGTTTGCCACCTATTACATAAAAAAAAGAAGAAAATTATTACTTACAAAAAAATAATTAATTCATTTAGTCATTGAAAGTAAAACTAATTAGGTAAACACATTTCCCGTCTGTATTATGTATGTGTTGTGCCGGATGTTCGTTCCACATACAAACCACACTTGGGTAGGAATTTTGTTCCAAAGCAGTTCTCGCAGTTCTTATTAGCTTTTAAGGTAACTAAATTATTTCTTTAGAAATTACCTTAACATTATGAGTTCATTTGTTCGCCAAGCGAGATTAGACAACTGGTGCTTAACAATCAACTAAATTAAACTAAAATTTAGCTCTTTGTAGTAAAATAATGTTCAAATTATTATACAAGTATTTAGACGATCGGTATGATGACGTTGCGTCGTTTTACGGTACAAAACTTCTTTGTGATTTTTCGTGTCGTTTCGGTACGGAACGTCTGGTTCTGGTCGTCTCGGATAACCGTCCCATCGGATTATAAGAGTGAAAGAACAGAGAGTAAACCTATGTTTGTGTACTATAATATCACCTGCGTAGTTCTGGTCTCCGTTCAGACTGGCCTTCGTATTCAAAATCGGTTAGAAGTACATCTCTCACAGGCCGAAGTGTTGTTTTGCCACGGTTACATGAATTGATATTTTAATGAAATGGCAACCAGCCGGATCACTCGGATCAGCTATTTCTGCCAATGTCAAGTATTTATAGTCTTCAATTCTAAGTCGAGTCTTCAAGTATTCGTCGTGATGAAATTAATAATAAAAAATATATAAAATGTGGATGACATGAAATGCTTTGACGAAAAACACAGCAAAACAATAAAACCACATGTGAAACTATCATATCACTTTCTCTCGTTGATATTCGTATGTCCATCTACGCCAGTTGACACACCATATTAGTACCACAACTCTGAGTCACGTAAACACCGTAAAATACCCCCACTTAACACCAAATTATGCATGACACACATAAAATAGACTTTATGTCACGGTCATAAGAGTCATTGTAACTTATTATGATTTCTACAAATACCAAAGACTGGGTGACCTTAGCATCACTTACGTAAGCAACGTAGTTAAGAACAGGTTGTGTGCAATCGAGTAGTTACTAATATTTTCGAAGTATTAGGTAAACAATGTACATTAGCTTTATAACTTGCATGATTTTTTAAATTATTGTATATTAATCATTGTGTATTTATATATATTTTCGTTTGTAATATTCTACATGCAATTTACGACAGGTTTTGAAAGTAGTAACATTCCGAAAATTAATGTCACTAAAATAATCTTAAATGATAACTTCTGCTACGGTAGAGCAAACTAAAATTCAATCTAAGATATGCGAGTTTCATTTATTAGTCAACAAACTTGAAAGAGACAATCAAGGAAGTCTTATGTCTAAATAGATGTCTGGTATAAATTCCTGTCAAATAGTATGCTTATTAACACGATAAGATCACGTTTCCGAAAAAAGGGTTGGGTTCAATTCCCATATTACCATTCACGATAAACATAAAGGTAAGAATTCTTATGCATATTCTTTTCTTACAAAGTACTTCTCAGGAAATAGTTTTGTTTTGTTCTCGCATGGGAAAAGACACAAAAACGCAAAAACAAAAATTACGACACTCGATGTGTGCTGTTAACTTTTAAAAAAACTTTTATTGCTCACTTTTTATTTCACGCAAACCATATTTAGATTAATAACAAGCAAATACAATCAAACTTGAAACAATATTTCAACGTAATTCTCCTTATAACTTACGAGACTACCAGCTTCTCTCTAGAATTAAGCCACTTCAATTCTAGTCTTCTGAGCTCTACCTCTAAGAGCTATTTTAACCTATCTTAAATTGGATTTTGAGATAATAACGTTACGAAACTAACCTCTACACAATTGAAGTTTTGCATAATAATAACGATGTCTTGATAAATTGCTTTACTCACCTACATAAACATCGTCAGAATATCTGCTCCAAAACTTGACGATAAGCACCGCCATTAAGCTGTTATCAAGCATTCACATTACACAGAACTCGACGAACAAAAGTTGAAAATATAAAATGAAATAAAACAATAAACAACTGTGGTCCGCTAGAAGAGAAAAGGGAAAAGTTTACAAATAAATGAATGTTTGAACTTGGATTGAATAAAATATTAGGGTTATTTAACAATACAAATTGAGTTGCGAGGTCAAGTTCAGAATATGATGAAACAGAAATTTTACGAAACTAGTAGACGTGATCTAGACTAAAGGAATTTAGATGGTAATCTGACCTGAAGGATCACGCTGTGAGTATACAGCGTGGTCAGTCAAATTAAGTAATTCTGAGATGTTTTAAATTTTCTTCATGTCCAAATCAAACGATAAATCCTAATTAAAAATTACAGTTGTGTAAACTCTCGAATGAAACTGAGTTCTAAGAAAAAAAATGTTTTAAAAGAAATAAATGATTTTATTGATTTTGACTTGCCTAAGGTTAGGTTAAAAGGGTTCTCTCAAGGGTGTGTCAAGTTTATTTTGCTTTCAATTTGAAGATTTGCTTTTAATAATAGTTGTATACTTAATTAGAGAATACTTAACTTAATTATATTGGACTAGGAGATGAAATATGCATTAAAATAAGTAACAAAGTATATGTAAATATAATTCATGTTATTAAAGGCGTGTTAACCCATTCGTTTCCGATAGAGGTAAGTAGATTTAAATAGATTAGATGCTTGCGGAAATTACAAATTAATCGAACGAAATCGAATTTGAATAGATGTTCATCTATATCGAATAGTGTTTATCGAAAGTCATTTTGTTTGCATATTGAATGTTTATTTTTTGTAGCAATTGCAGTTTTGCAGTGACACCCATTTTGATTATATTATTAAGGGATCACGTTCTACCTTCATACTTTAACGATACCTGTTCTACTGGACTCAATTTCTGATTCCAACACATATGATCACCACCAAGTTCATCCTGTAGACGTCCACACTTAATATGGGAAAACAGAAAGAAAATTTTAAAAGAAATCCGTATAATAACCTGTGTGATCAGCGCAATATACTAGATCAAACCCTTTTACCTAAGGAGAAGCAGATGTACAACGTTGGACTATCGTAGTTGACATAATACAAGATATTGATGCGACACAGATGTGTTCCGAACCCACAGCCATTTAATGTCAGAAATTCGAAAATCCTAACGTAAATACTATCAACAAATGCTTCCCAAATAGCTATAATATTGTTAAGTTATACCATTAGTGGCAGGATAACGATGAGTAAGAGCAACCACATCTAAGACTAAACGCATACGTTAATTGGATTACAAGGAAATTGTGTAATGCGTCATGTTTCGTGTTAGTCACCTAATTGGTCCTGTGGTTGACAATCCGTGTACGTGTTATCAAAGAAGTACGTATTGATTTTTGTTATTGTATAAGACGAGGAAACTCGTTTAAAGATTTTATAGTCCATAGCTTTATTCACTATTAACGTTCTTTCTTTTCGTTTCCAGCAAAAAAATATTGGTTCTTTCCACGGGAATCCTGGTAATGTTATACATAAGTAAAAAACATGTTTTGACGTGACAACGTCTTATAAATTGGTTTGCCGGGTGACATTTCAAGAAACTGCGTTACGCTCCGCTCACGTTATGCGCTCACATTGAGAGCGAGTGAGAGGCACGCGTCCCTTCCACTCGGGCATGGTTAGCCCGCCTAAGAGCGAGAGAGACAGACATAAAAAGTGAAAGGCACGCGTCGAATTATATTTAAAACGTTAAAATTAATGTTTTAAATATAATTCTTTGTATAAATAAATGTTTTAAATTGTTACTATTATTTCATCCTTCTTCCTACTACACGAATGAATATTGACATTAAAATTATTTTACCACTCAAAGTCGTTGTCACGTAAAACTTTCGCCCGTATACCGACTTTACAGGCAACCAATTTTTTTTTATTTAGTAGTAAGTTCGGTCCAGTCATCTATCAAATGTTTCTTTTATCAGGGTCAATGTTAAAATTACTGACTTTTCTTTTTCATATAAATTGCTATTGGTTTTGTTATATTGACTGTTTTATTGAATTTGACATCCCATAAATTCCCTTTAATTTGATTTGAGAAATAATTCGTAATGATTATAATTTTGAGTCAATTGTTTATCAATGCTTGTGTAAACTTATTGGTTGTTGATAAGAGGAAATATGACTAATCCCGCCCACACGCCCACCACTGTAACTCCTATACACCAGGATCAAAAGATTTATGAAAATCGGGAAGTCCCAAGAAAAAATAACTGTCTTGGAATACGCAACGAAATTAATCAGGAAAAAAACAATATAATAAGTCCACTTTCTTTCTTTGGAAAGCGGGAAACAAAATTTAAGTCAAAATAGGCAGACACCGAGAAGCACCACAGATAAAATAATTTGGGTCCTAAGTGAGCTATATATAATTTCTATAGTATGTAGGGCAGAATCACCTCAACGAACGGCAATTCACCGCAGTTGACACAAGATCCCCATAGTATACTGCCCATTACAAATTATCATTTATAATATATCATTATCATCAATAAGTGCATGTCTAAATGTGTGTAAAAATGTATTGCTTAGTTCCGCATTGTTTCCTCACGCGCACTGCATTTCTGAAGGTTTGGGTTCCGAGTACAGATTGTTTGTAGACAGTCAATTAACTTCCAACAATTCGATGTAAGTTCCCGTAAAGGTAAGTCAATACATAAAAACACACAATAGACGCTTTGAACCGGCCAATTACCGACTGTTACATTTTCCTTTCTACTCCCATTTTAAATTGCGCACTCGTATATAATTCACAATTGAGCCAACACAATAAAGAAAACCAGACAGGACTTTTGAGGTTATACACATACAGATAAAAAATTCACACATATAGGGAGGGGCTGTTACGAATTCAAAGTCGGTAACTCACTTCGATATGAAATACACCTAGTTGAATACCTTACATTCGAAACTCTTTTTTTATTAACACTTCCTGCATTTTTCCATTTGCATGAGGCAGACTTAATGCCAAACTGCATTTTATACCAGTTAACCTTCGGATGGTTTAGTAAAGGACGTGGCAGATGCACTTGTCTCATGAAGGAAAGTTAATAACAATAAATAAAGATAACAGTTAACCTTTAGAAATACATAGATTAAGTTACTAGTATTAATATTTGTATAATATACATACAGAATTAAATATATAAAGATAAATTTTTGAGGTAATGACATTATGAAGATATTTCTGATAGTTGTTTCTTGCAAAATTCTCTGACTTTGGCCTTAAATGTACCACGGTCAGTCAACTTCCTGATCTCAAGTAAGCTGTGAAGTAAGATAAGTGGGAACTGTAGGATTATTAAAAATAGAGTGTAGGGTTGTCAGGGCCCGCAAGCTACGGCGCTGACGTATAGGTAACCATGACAGCTGGAATTTTAAGGTCTTAAAAATAAATTTTGCGTAGACCCTAGCAGACACGGTCACTTTTTGATCTTAAGTCTACTAAGCCCGGGTTCTGTGATATAAAAGCGTAATAACATTTTTATGAGTCTGCTTGATTTTTAGGACATCGTGTTAAAGGTTGAATAATGTATTATATCTGTTAATCGTTAACGTTAAACGTTAGATATTAAAATATCACTCTTAATGACAGGTGTTTTCTTGAAAAGTCGAAATTTCTAGACTTCCGTTCAGACAGTAGTAGTGTATTGACAGAATACCTATAAACTTAAATTTTAACTGTGGACGATTGTAGGTGTTCTTGCAACTGTTATGGAGTGCATAGAGTAAAAGATTTGTCAGTCAGTTAAAGACTTAATAATACTTCGTATAGTTTTTAAACACATACATTTTGACTGGTCTTTCATCTAATGTTAGTTGTGCTGCCGTTGACTACACAAATAACGCACTTATTATATTGGACTAAACAAATGACGGTGAAGACCGGTGTGATACCACGGCCTCACAGAAAACCGGTGTGAAGTAGCGCTTGCGCTGTGTTTCACCGAATTAGTGAGGATACCGGCCTATAGCCCCCATCCTCCTTCCCATCCCCCAAAGGTCGGCAATGTACGTATGACGCCTCTGGTGTTGCGGGTGTCTATGGGCGGCGGTAATCGCTTACCATCAGGTGATAAGTCTGCTCGTTTGCCCATTATTCAATAAAAAACAATTACGTGCACCTGGGGGCGGGTGTATGAGAAACGCACTGTTAGCAAAATTATTATTCTTAGTATATTTAATTATACAAACAGTGTATTATATTAGTCGACTGCCTATTTCCCCGTTCAGAAGCCCATCACGGAGGACACAAAGGTCTTTCATTTGCAGCACATTTATCACTACTTAACCTTTTACACTTGGAGCATATTAACGTCGCATGAACGGGTGACTAAGTCATCAAGTGTGTGGAACACTGCAACTCGTAACAAACAACCTTAAACGATCACGAATACGTGCCGGTAATAATCTGTGTGTGAACAGTAGAAGAAGCACCAATGCAATTATTTTCTCGTATTGTGTTTGGTTTTCTTCAAATATTTCTAATTATAAGTTTGAAGTACAGCTAATGTAGGATTGTACCTACTGATCTCAAATCATTTCAATGTAGACGGTTTAACCTCTGTCTGTGTACTTTCACGACCCTTATAAATTGACCTTAATTTAAAACGGCCAGATTAAATTAAGCTGTTGTAATGTATTGTTAATATATAATTGGTATGAATATACAATAAGGAAATAAGGATAAGGCTCAATGAGGATAACTTTACTGCTATAGAAAAATATAAAGCTATAAAACCGGTCACAATCTGCGTAACACGTATATTCTGCTTGACGATATAGATATGAGTAGGTACATTAACTTTAAAACTACTGTAATGAATGATGAAAACTATTGTAATGAAGTAAATTTTATAAATGTAAGAACTGGTAGATATCAAATATCATCCTTTGGTATTTGGATATCGCTATTTGGAACAAAATTGTGGGGGAACGGGTATCATGTTCCATCCAACACAAAGGGAGGATCCTCCGACCAGGCGAGGTGATCATGCCTGGCGGGCTACTGCCCAACAGTTGATGTTGGGATGTTGTATATAATGATAATTGGCGCGAGAATTATTCAATGCGCGATTCAGGATTTGTAGTTACTCCGTGTAGTGCGTTACTTCGTAGTTCAGTGTATCTTCGGTAGGTGGCGCTGTAGTACCTACTACAGCGCCACCACATATGTGCAAGTCGCCACAAGATAATGGATTTTCGAAATCCTGTCTCCCACCTATTTTTCAAAAATAATATAAAAATAATGAGAAAATAATTATGTCCTAATCCTTATTGTCGAAAAAAACCAGTTTCCTAATAATTATATGAAATAGTGAGCATGATACTATACTATTAGATCAGTGTTAAAGATCATAGCTACAACTTAATCAACATGATTAAAACTCATTCAATACCAAGACAGTACATTCATATAAACTAGTTTATTTACCTGTGGAATGTCACTCAGACTACAATTTCACATATATATATATATATTATTGTGCCGTGTTGAAAATTGTATTCATTCTCATTAACGTCACATAGAGCACGTACTCTGTCTTCGACATCTAAAGGCTTTAATGAATGTTCTGCGAGGTTTTGTTACGGCAGTAAATACAGTTGGCATTCGTAATATATGCTATAATAATTTAGTGACACAATTTACGTTTCCGAACATGTGATGTGTGATATTGTGACGTATCTGAAACAATGCCAAATAATTTAATCTCTTTATCCTAGGTAGAGCTTCAAAATTAAAGAAACTAATTATTCATTTGTTAATTGTAAAGGTGTTTTCTCACGATATTATATATTACGGGGGGACTTAGACGATTACGCACGGACACCGATCCAGAGGTACTGCCACTTTAGCTAAGCTGCAAGTGTTTCACATCAACTCTCTTTCTACAACCGCTAGCGCGTCTATTACTTTGTATCATTAGCTAATATTTTATCTTGACCATGTGACCTAGTGTTAATAGATGTAATTCTCACATTTATATACAATACGCAATATATTTGTCAGTTGTCTTTTAACTGGGAGCTGATACGTAAATGCGCATACGCGTCCGAACGGATTGACCGCGCGTCGCTAGTGCTTTGCAATCCTTCGTCATATAAAGGGACGGATCAAATTAGACGCACCGACGTGGATCGACATGCACCGTTGGAATAACCTTGTACGTACCAACCATCGTTAGCCCTTCCAGATCCCTCCATGATATCACAAACCGTGGGACTTTAAGGTAACAGATTTAAAGTCTGTTGTAACTTGAAAAGTTTGTAACCCTTCTTTTATTTCACAAAGTGATTCATAATTAATTATGACTTATTGTAACGATGAATGTAAATATGGTCAGAAAACTAGTACATTTGCGAATGTTTCATTACGGTTTTCATAGATTTGTAAAGTTTAAATTTGCCATTCATATACACCTTTGTGTGCCCCGGAGAGAGGTAGGATCTATAAACCCTCGTAATCGATGATCAGATTTCTATGAGGTTATGCGCATTAAAAATCCGATTTTTCCGTGGGAGAGCCACGCTTCGGCATGAATGGGCCGGCTCGACCGGAGTGATACCACGGCCTCTCAGAAAACCGGTGTGAAAAAGCGCTTGCGCTGTGTTTCACCGAGTGAGTGAGGATACCGGAGGCCCATATCCCAACCCCTCCCCCATTCCCTCTCTCCACCCCCCCAAAGGTCGGCAACGCACTTATGACGCTTTTGGTGTTGCGGGTGTTCATAGGCGGCGGTAATCGCTTACCATCAGGTAATGCGTCTGCTGGTTTGCCCCCTATTCAATAAAAAAAAAAATGTGTTATGAAAATTATTATGTATCATGCTATAAGTACCTAGAGGTTTATAGCCTAAGTTTCAATTCGCGTGTCCGTTATCTATAAACCATATTTATATTAAGTGTATTAATTGCGACCAATAACGTGACACGCGATCAGGCAACACATTTCTGTTAATCCACATAGAAAAATATATTGTTCCACGCCAAATATTGTCTAGTTATGTAAAAATTACCTGTTCAGCTGCTTTCTGTATTTGTGTCTAAATATTATGCGAATATTAATACATCTAAATGTTCCATTCCAAACTTAATTACATTTTTTTTTAATCCAACGTAAAGGTACACTGTGTGTAGGTACTTGACACACGTTTTGAAACTAAAATAAGTAGTTGAAATTAACCAAATACACACTTAATAACATACATTTTTAAAGTTATACTGGTAGTACCATGCATCTGTGAAAATAGAAACATTTGTTGAAAAGAAAATAAATTTACATTGCCCTGTTTTCCCTCTAGAGGAAAATATACAGGCTTATACATCTCTGAATGTAATGCGGACGATTTATAACTTACATAAGATAGTATGTACATAAAAAGAAAATAGTCGCTTTCAACAAGAACGATAAAATCTGAGTAGAACTATTTGTTTTCATGTAACCTAACCGTTTGTTTTCCTTGAAACGTTACCTTAAATTTAAATTACTTTAAATGGATTAACAAAAATAAATAAAAGTTTAAGAAACTACTTATTTTAGAGTTAGGTGATAGCATTTTTTAAGTTGCCGTTTCTAAGTGTTTGAAGAAACAGACAATTCTATAATTTTGAGTTTATTTATTAAAAAGTTCTCATAAAGAGCTTTCTCTAAGTTAATCTATTGTAATTTTAGTATAAAAGAGTCGAAGAAAATAATTTAGGTACCATTCAAATTTATCTAAAAGATACGCAAAGATTCAGAAATTAATGTTTTTAACTATTCCAAAATGACGGTGAAACAGTAAGTACAACGTGATAAGTAGAGATATATAGAACATGTGCATACATACATAAATACCTACCCACACGTAATAATTAAGGTTTCCATATTTTTAACTATAGCATAACTTTATAAGAATACTAGCTGACCCACGCAACCTCGTTTGCGTCTTATATTGCCCGAGGCGTGAATTTTTTCCCCCGTTCTTGAAACATTATTCATTGGTGCTCCGCTCCTATTAGTAGTAGCGTGATGATATATAGCCTATAGCCATCCTCGATAAATAGACTATCCAACACTGAAATAATTTTTAAAATCGGACCAGCGGTTTCTGAGATTAACACGTTCAAACAAAGAAACAAGCTCTTCAGCTTTATTATTAGTATAGATTTAACACAACTTCATTCATATCCACACTAAGAGTACTTCAAAGTATAATTATGAGGCACAGTAATCGTGTAGGCAACAATAATCATGCTGGAATTAAAGACAATCATGTAGTTCTATCCTTCAAAGCTACTATGAAGGAAAACAACATCTTACAGTAACACAATAATATTACCATATTACCTGCCGCGAGCTCACGACATGTTATAGCTATGTTAAAGTTCCACAAATTACGAAGTCTCGGAAAGTTTTAATTGCTTTTACAACGTTCTGTTATGATTGTTGACACAGAAAACTGGAAGAGAAGTCTGTATATATGTTTATTAACTGCGATAAAACAAATTTAATGGAATAAATTTAGGTAGAAGAACTTCAAGAATAAACTGATTGCTTTAGCATGGAAATTTAAAAAAAAATATGATTATTGTAGTTTGAATCTTCTCTTTAAAGAACTGATTGTACTCGTATTATATACACTTAACAGTAGGTACTACAAATAAAAAAAAAAAAATTACTACTAAGTACTTATTAAAATATACTTTGATCCAATGTAAAATGGAACGTAACTAAACCTCCGGAAACAGCTAAATGTTGCATAAGCATATTGGTAAGTACAAAAATAAAAATAAATAAATCAGAACTATTGCGGTCATACTTTTTACATTACTCATTGTTCACTCACTCCTGCTGTAGGAATCTTAGATTTTTAATCCCTTTGACTATTATTAATCAATCTTACTTTATTGCTTGCATGTATCTCGTATCTATATAAGTTAGGACCTAATCCCTTAAACAAAAATAATTAATTATTAGGGCTGGTAGTCTCTAGAACACATGATAATCTCATTAAATTGAATTTTAAACTGTGATGATGCAGTTAATTTCATTCAGCCGTAACTTTACCTTTCAACCTTTTACTGAGAGATAAACTAGTAATATATTTAATTTCATCATGGGGATTCCCCGTTTTAATGAGAAACTTTGCTATTCCAGAAGCATACTTTGTCCTTGCTAATTACCATGTAATAAATTCTTTTTATCGCCATCATTAAATCATTAGATGAACTTTTAAGATTGTATGAATTTCAGCCCACGAACTTTGTTACATTATTCAAATTATTTGATATACTATACATAATATGGTATGTTAATAAGGTAATATCTTCTCACATTTCATATAGTCTTGTGTCCTTTAGCTTCTGATTAAAGAGTATAATTTCGGGAATGCGAGATATTCAATTTTGAACATGGTAATGAAATTGCTCCTTTGAAATTTCCGTATTTTGAAAAATAAGAAAAATAACACTGCGGTGCGGGCTGATGAGCAGTTTGGCAAATGGCCATTGGCTCAAATATTTTACGAATCTTTAAAATATGGACATGTACCTCTCTAAAACCTTCTTTGTTGTGGATTTTGATGTGAATTTATCTGGAATACCTATAGGACATTTCAGTTTTACATACGATTAGAACTAGACCTTAATTTTATGGAAGATATATGTACCATAATACCCAGTTTTGGTCCCAAATTTTGTCTTTCTAACCTATTAGCATTATCCGAACCTCTTAGCAGACCGTAACTATTCCTATATAACCTCGATCCTCAGCTTGGCTTAAACGTATCGTGCGCCGAAGACGTATCCCCATTTGTGGCCATTAAGGCTCCGTCCCTAATATGTCAAATACTACTCGTAAATTACCTACACGTTGTGTCTCCTACAGAAGAGCTCTAGATGAAAATATAAATCCTACAATCTTCAGTATTATACTACTATTACTTGGTTTTGAGAAAAGAGAAAAAGTTTTTTAGAAGTAAGAGGTTATTCGAAGCTAGCATTTATAATTTGATAATCTCAGTCTTAGTAGAAATAATTTGAACTTTATGCTTTTTCACTTTTAATATTTATGCAAGGGCGCTATAAATAGAAAATAATCTCAATTTATGAAATACTATTTTTGTTTAAATGGATTATTAAAAAATTTGGCAATCTTTTTAATTCATAATTTACTTTAATTTTCAGTTCAATGATATGGAAACCGTTAAAAGCTTTATTAAACAAGCATAAATATTAACGAGCCAATGAATTTATGAAAGGTCACATCTATTGCTTAAATGAAAGTTATTTTTTTTAAACGTCTGCCCGTTTGGCTCAAACGGTCAGACGTATCGTCTAATGGTAAGTGATTACCGCCGTTCATGGATACTCGCAACACCAGAGGCGTCACAAGTGCGATGCAGGCCTTTTAAGAAGGAGTACAATCTTTTCTTGAAGGATTGAAGCTCGTAGCCAGTTGCCCAGAATCTAAATGCAAATACAAAATAAACCTACTTATGAATTTTTTAGTCTTAAAACAAGTATATTAGTACTCATTAGCAGATGTTTACACAAAAAAGAGTTTGAAACAGTAAAACCCAACTAGATAAAAAGTTTAATTAAATTTACATACTCTTCGGCATGAATGGGTCGGCTCGACCGGAGTGATACCACGGCCTTACAGAAAATCGGTGTGAAACAGCGCTTGACATTATGACGAATCTATTGATATCTCATTCATTAACACCAGTTTAGGCGCTACGGTGGAACATACAAATTTACATAGACTGTCAAAATTATAACTCATCCTTTTGACGTAGTTGGGTAAAAATCGAAAACGGTTTTTCTATCAAGAGAGTTTATAATAGGTTTAATTAATTTGAAATAATAAGTACAACAAATTCACAAATTACTAAGACTTCACAATTGAAAATTTAATTTAAGACACAAGAAACAAAACGGAGACATTATGTAAATGTGATGAAACAACCTATACAGTTCTTTCAGCTCTGCAATTCACAATGCTAAGTCCCTATTCATTTATCTTATTCGGTTTCATACAAGTCGTCTAGTCCACAATATATTCGTCTATTGACTGATAAACTGAAATGTGATTCAGCAAATTTAGCCAGTCTATTTAAAATAAGGTTATTTATTCATTGAACTTTTTGGCCTTTTTAGATGACCTTGTTAAGAAAATTATCGATTTTATCACAAATAATATACCTTTTCTTTCTTTATCTACTCATATTATCTCTTTCTTTATTCCGTATTGGAATTTTATTGACCATAATTTTACCTAAAATACTGTAAACGTCACCGAAGGCTTCTGCTGAAACAGCTGGATTGGCTCACCTAGCTAACCTAGAAAGGTAGTAGAGCCACGCCGATTTCAACATGGTTGGGCTAGTTCGACCGGGTCGTAACTACCCTCGCACAGAAGATTAACGTAAAATGGCAGCGTGCTGTCGTGTTTCGTTGGTGAGTGCGTGACCGGAGGCCCAATGATGCAGAAGCATCACTAGGCTGCCTTGGTGTGGGTCACCTCAATCGCAGTATAGTGACCATCACTCTTGGATTCTACTTATGCTGTCTATCAGGCAGAGTAGTCATTTTGACAGGTCTATACATAAAAAAACTTACTAAAATAAATTCGACCGGTCAACTTATGATACCCGTAAACAGATTGAACAATACACCGAACAAAGACAGATGATCAGTGTTTGTATCAAAGTGGGTGATGAATCATCATTACTTGTTACAATCACTTTACTCACGTTCAACATTCTGTATCCAAAGACCTTGAATGTGTTGGCATAATCACTACCAATACCTACATTGAAGATATTTACACGAGTTTGCTAATAGTAGGTATTTACTTGGCAGTATTCAATCAAGAGACAGAAATACCAATGTAATTTAGATCTATATCAGTTTAAAGGAGCATTCGCGTAATATGCCTTGAATATCCCCTGTATAAAGACGCTCTACTACCTTTTCCAAATTACTGGACATCGGTTTTCTGTGATACTGCAGGTTAAAGTCATTACATTTATAGTATTATTTAAAGTTGGTAGTCAAAAACTTGACTTACTTATTAACAAAACTTACAAGGGCAACGTGGTATTGTAGGCCTAAATCTTATATCTAAATAGAGGCCCATATGAAGTAGTGCACTTTAAAGGTTGTTGATGGGATGTGAAGTCAAATATAACAGGAAAAATGAAAATATAACGCTAATTGTATTCAGTAGTTGTAAGAGACTTATCCAGGATTTTATATCATTCATATAAAGTAAAATATGCGGCAAGTATAGAAGTAGGTTTATAACATATAATTCCTTTTGTCAGTATATCAAAATTCATCGTAAACTTTTGTACTAACGGCTTTTGTTACTGTGAAATATATTTTCCCTTGAGAGATTAGGTAGGATTTTCTGTTACGTCTGTAGTCTTATTCAGTTGTTGTTTTGTACATAATATGTTAGATTATTTTGATCTATTTGGCGCTCCGTATGCAAAATTTCTAGCAGTCTGAGATATATAATGTTCATATATATATTGAAGACTTCTGACATTATCGCACCAGGACTGTTCAATTGTACAATTTTCTTCCTACAGTTCCAAATCAGTTGTCCATTGTTGACACACGAATTCAAGTGTAAATATAATATAAATATCGACATACTAACAGATTTACAAAAGACGAGATGGTGATAATAATAAGATTTGAGAGAAAATAATTAACTATACATTTAAAGACTAAGCTGTTATATTGCGCAATATTTTGGCTTTACCCCATTAGACTACGACCGCATTTAGCCGAATATCTGGAAGTTTTTACTCTGAGTTTTTACTCTGAGTTCCACATTAAAGTCGTGTGGACGAACTGGTCCCTCCAAGACAAAGGAAGGAGGAAACAGTTGATGTTGGGATGCTGTATACATGATAATCGGCGCGAGAACTTCCATTGCGCGATTCTGGATTCGTAGTTTCTTCATGTTGTACATTGCTCCGTAGTTCAATGTGTCTGCGGTAGATGGCGCTGTAGTATGTTGCTGTTGCGCTGTATGTTGTAGTCGCCATTGACGTATCTGAATGTACTAATGTGTATAAAAATGGTACCTAAATGCTACCTATCATGATATAAAATAAAGAAAACCAGTAGCAGTATTAAAAGAGGACTAATTGATTTTATTATGCATATCACGTACAAAACAATAAACTTGAAAGACAATGCTAAAACCAGCACAGGTGCAACTATACTACGTACACAAAGCTTCAATCACCGTGCTTAATTCATATATTGTATTATGACACGTACTATGACCTGAACTTGCTAAATATATCTATGTAAACTATAATTAAATCATTTACCTACATTATTGTAGTATTTTTATAGCATGCCTGCAGTTATGGCTTTAAAATAAACAAGTTTATAAGTTGCCTCTTTGTCGCCTTTGATTTTAGAGAAATGAAAGAGTATATTTATTGTGTATATGAATTTAATATATAAAATTCTCGTGTAGGGGTTTCTTTTCCAAACTCCAGCGAAACGGCTGGACCGATTTTTATAAAATGTTAAGTGCAGATCGGGTAGGTCTGAGAATCGACCAACATTTATTTTTCATACCCCTAAATGATAAAGGTCCCTAATTTTTTTACGGCAAGACAACGTTTGCCTGTTTACTTAGTATATAAATATTTTTTTGGCATAGAGAAGAAGTTGCGTACATATATGTATAGTATAGCTAAGACATGAAAAAATATAAATATATAGTGCTTTATCAACAGTGATCCTCATATCTTGTCTCGTGAAATATATTCATTTAAATGGATCACACGCAGTGTTATTTCAAGTGAGATTTGAACCCGCAACACTCAGCGCAGTAAAGCATGGCGTAGCGACCGCTTAAACAACAACACCATTCGTGCAATAATACTCTCCAATTTTATTTATTTGTATAGATGTATAGATACGAGTATTACTATATTTCGTATAAACAGTATTTATAACATTGTTTTCCAGTTTTAATAATAAACTAAGAAATAGTACCAACAATAGTCAAATACGTCTTAATTATAGATAAATTATAACTTAATTTTAAACTGTATACAGTTGACCATATATGATGTAAATTGAAATGAAAGTACCTTGAGGGAAATACACAAATTAAATACAAAATTATTAAAAAATACACACACAAATTTACTCAGTGAAATTGAGATCTTTAATAATGGTTTTCAAACCTAATACACAATTACATTTTGCAGGTTACGGTTATAAATAGGTAGTAATTAAATAGACAGAACGTGCGTCAGGCACCTCATAAAAATATAGTACATACTTTTCTTTAACGAGGTGTCGACGTAATATAAATACTTATCTTTTATTAGCTGAGCACCGTGGTGTTACCAGCTGTACTACAACAACAGAGAGTAACGCTACAGGGTGAAACTAGTCTAAACAAAGCCTAAGTTACTCCTTATATTATCAGCAACCAGTAAAAGTCTCCTCATAACCGGTCCAGTGATTAACCGGAAGAAATAGATAGACTTACCGTGGGAGGGGCACGCTTCGGCATGCATGGGTGTGAAATAGCGCTTGCGCTGTGTTTTACCGAGTGAGTGAGGATACCGGAGGCCCATAACCCAACACCTCCCCCATCCCTGCATTCCTCTCTCCATCCCGCAAAGGCCAGCAACGCACTTATGACGCCTCTGGTGTTGCGGGTGTCCACGGGCTGCGGTAATCGCTTACCATCAGGCGATACGTCTGCTCGTTTGCCCTATTTAATAAACAAGACAGACAAAAAATTTAAAGTTGCTTTTTATATACCGTTTTTAAAAGAAAGTATTTTTGATCTAAGTACCGTATGTGCGGTACTTACATCAAAAAATAAACTTTTTAAATTTATGCCTGTCTGTCTGTCTGTCTGTTTATTCATTAGTAAAAAGCTGTCAATTTCAAATTACAAACATACACTACAATCTTATTTATTTGTACATATATACACATACGTATTTCATTTTACACGTCGTATCATTACCATTCGCTATAAACATCATTAAGTGTACCCCTCTGCATAAAAGCTGGATTATTTTCACGTTTAAATATTTTTACACGTACTGTAAATATATGAAGAATTCCACAATCAACAGAGCGTTAGAATTTGTGTGCGAAATTTACTTTTATTACCCCTCTTATCCGCCGCCATACTCGTAGGAGATAGACTGTTCTAAAGTTGATTAAGCCAATAGAAAAATGTTTTAGTTTCAAGCTTTTGAGATGGTTAGTATTTTGTAAGTATGATTTTATGAAACGCTGATAACACTGCCTCGGTGGTCTAGCGGTTAGCGTATGCGATTACCAATCAAAGACTTTAGGATTGATTCCCGGGTCAGTCCAGGAAGTGTACTTTTTGGAGCAACAGCTTTTTGGAGATTTATAATTAGTTTGTTAATTTTAAATTCAGAAAAAAACTAATGAAACATAATTTTTTACCTTTGTTTTTAAAATGTCAAAACTTTCAACACTACAAATGTGCGTATATTTTGTGCGCAACCGTGTCATCTATTTAATATTCATATAATATATACAATAGTTGAGTAAATATCATTGTAAACGTCATAAAGTTAATATCAACATTGGCACCTACCATGTCCCATACTGAACCATCTAAAGATTGACTGGTAGAAAATGCCACTTGGCATTTAAACCGCCTTATACAGAATGTAATACAAGAAGCGTAAGTAAATAAATAAACCTAAACACATTTAATCATTTGTCAAACTATCTACCAATATAAAAATCCCTTTAACGAAATACTTTCAATACAAAAAATACCTCTTTTTAAAAGGTAATATGTTGTTAGTGACAAATGCAACGCTGTTTGTGTCAAGGTCTCGACATCCAATTGATGGGATCGGCGCTGCAAGGCGCAGCCAAATGATGCAATACGATTACATTTTTATTTGTCTATCTTTCATCACGAAAGGTATTCATTGTCTGTATTCACGGTTCAGTTCATTCAAAAAGCAACGGAGTGAATACAATTTGGAAAATTTAATAGATGGTTTAATACTAGAAAGATCAACTTCTTGAACTACCTAGAAAGACCAAGTGAGGTCATGTAACATATTATGTATTGTAACGTGTATTTAAATATTATGTTTTATTAATTTTGTTATATATATTATTTAATGAACTAACATACACCTAGCATGTAGTAAATTTATTATTAAATAAAAGGAACCTATGCAAAAGCAAAAAAAATTGTTGACTGTTGACATTTGAAAACTTTTTGATAGTAAAAGTGCCGCATATAGGATTTTCTAGGCATGTCACAGACCACACCTTTTGTTCAACGACTCGTGCAATTAATCTTTCTATCTTTCTTTCTTTAAAAAGACAACTCCTACATTAGGAATAAATATCCTGTGTCGTGGGGGACTTTACCAACATACATGAAACGGACACAAAGAACATCCAGACTCGGGACAACAATTCGTGGATCACACAGTGTTGTATCGCGTGGGATTTGAACCCACGATACTTGGCGCAGTAGCAAGCGGCATGGCGACCGCTGAAACCACTCGGCCAACCGTGCAGCCATCAACGCAATGTTAACATTAGGTCAAATTACCACGATGGTCTTTCTATGTAGGTAATAGTTTTATGTAAACATCATTGCAGTTATCAACATAAACATATCAAAATCATTTAAATAAAGCCGAATTGTTAATTGTCTTAAAATTAAAACAATTTCAATTCAATGGTGTTGGCAATATATTTAATAAAAAATCTGATTGTGGTCATTAGACTACTTTGGTCTTTCTAGTGTTCAAATCCTATAAAATCGTTTTACATTTCAATGTATTAAAAATGAGTTTAAACTTACACAGTTTCTGAGATTTATTATTTGCCCTTTTAATGAAACCGTCACAAATTGTTATCGACTTCCACGCTTAAAACTTTCTTCACTAAATGTTGCACCTTGCTACATTTTTCATCTTAATATCAGAATGGACCAATGAAAATTATTACCTTGCTTAAAGACCTTAATTTAGTAAATGATTTCACTATTGAACTTCACTAGTATGTTAATTACTCCAACCGATTATTTTAAACAGTTTCTGAATCTTTTATTAGCTACGGACCTACGGATAAACTATTTTACCTACTAGATTCCCTAAAATTGCAAATTACATTATTATAAAACCTCTACATATCATTAGCTAAGTTCTCTATTTTCCGAAACTCAATTTATTATAACGATAATGGCTATTATTAAAAGGTCAAATATAAATTGTACCCCATAGAGCGATTGTGGCAAGCTTGCTAACGATATGGAGCTTTTATTGTTAACTATTGTCAGTAGCCGTGTGTGTTTAACAGCTGAAAAGCTGTTTTCAATAAATTAAAGTACAAAGTAAAGCCAGTGTATGTAAAAAAATATATTTTAGGCTCTTTTCTCCATATTTTTCTGGGTCATCTACTAACTGAGATTATCGCACAATTGACCATGAATGTCGAACCAACCAAAAAAATACCGATTTTATTGCGTTAAATCTGAATTGGAAATTCCTGTAAACCAAGGTATACTCAGATATCGTAATGAAGGAATCTTTTGATTGAAGGAAGATACATTTAAACGGATACACAAGAAGGATAATTTAATGCAAACCTCATATCATCCGTCTGGCCAGCGTGATATAGCAGGCTAAACTCTCCCCTATGAGGAGATGCCTTTGTCTAGCAACGACCTATTAAAGAATATAGATGATGGATACATACAGAGAACGTGCATTTTATTTAAACAACTTTAGCTTGCGATAAAGGTTAGATCTAGTCTAGGAATGACAGATTAGTACTCCTACTTCTTACCACTAAACCATTTTTAAGCTAACTAACCAACTCTTCTATAAGCGTTCTTCTGTACACCTACACAGTGATATGGACAGAAGTACCAAAGTGTTGATGAATAGTGAAGTGGACAATTACCCATTAACACTCGGTGTGTGTCCATAATTCAAAGTCATTGCGTATTCAGTCTGTGTTCATCCAATCCTCCTAGTAAAGTATTAGAAAACAATAGGCCCCCATTACGTACGTATTTCTTACAATTTCAATAAGTACCTGTCTCCCTATATAAACGTGATTTTAACTGGTCATAAGGTTTGAAAAAAGTAATAAAAGTTTGAGGTCGCATAAATTAGACGCGTTGAATTCTGAGGTATATATTTTTTATGTTTAACCTTACAACTTGATTTAGATGTTGAAAGTTTTTAACAGCAAACCGAAAGCACTTAGAACATTTTCTGATAAGCCTTTTAATGGAAAATTCATGAACGCAAACGTCTTACCTTGAGTAGAATCAATCAAAACCGATGCGAGAATTTTATTTTTTGATTACTAAAAGTCTTTACATGACAATCATGTGTTGAGTACATTTGCATGTAACTCGTAAAATTGTAAAATATTTGTTTTTGTGTGAGTGTGAGTGTGTGTGCGTGTGTATATATTTTGTTGTGGTATATATTGTCACCACATTGAGTCTGCTAAGGTCTAACATCAAATAATTAATCAATCCACTATTGAACATAAACCTCTCCTAACTAGTACCATAACCCTCGGTTTTTAGTCTTCTGCATTCAATCTATACCGGTAATCAACATCAGGTCGTCAGTCTACCTGACTGAACATCTAAAACATAAGATAGACTACGCAGTTTATCTTTCATTTGCCGATTCACTGTCGCTACTCAAGACACCTTTGTTCTAGCATAAACTGAAAGTAGCGGTCTCATTGCCCTTTGAAGATGCATATTGTTCAAGATATTTAGGTAACTTTGGTTCTTTGTTAGATAACATTAACCGAATTATTCAAAGCAACTCTATTCTCGTTTTAGAGTCTATATTAAAATAATATTAGTGCTCCAGTACATGTACCTGTGACTTATTCAAGAAAATTATAAAAACACAATTGAATGCCTATTTGCCTATTATCCTTTGTCAAGCTGGACACAATGCAAGTTATGAAAGTTGTATTATTTGATTACTTTTCTAGTGACTAGGTACGGATGCGGTGATCCTCTAAGGCTTAGCCATGGCCTGGGTAGTATTGAATTCAGATTGAAGCACTCAAGAGCGAAACTATCGTTTAAAAAATATAGATTGGCTGTGTTGTTTTGTTCGTACATAGAAAATCAATTTGGTGACATACTATATCCAATATATATTTTATAAACTGGCGGTTGCCAGCGGCTCCGCCCGCGTTCATGTCGGTTTTTTCGCGGTCGCGGATATGTGACTGATGCAAAAATTAGATAAAAACAATCCTTGATGCGGATTATATATCATTCTAAAATTTCAGCTCGATCGGTGCAGAACTTTTTGAGTTTTTGAAGCGTACACAAACCAACATAACATTTTTATATATATAGATTTATGTTTATATCCATATCTACTCGTAAGTCTTATTAGTCCAACGGACATTATTATATTAGTGTAGTTATGTTTTATAATTTATTTATTCATACATGTACCTATAGTCCTATAAACGACTACACACATCTAATATGTACATACATTTAAAAAAGTCAAATTGAAAAAGCGCTTTTATTGTTGGATGAGCTATTGCATACATTTTATATTTACTCCTGAATTCACTGTTACTGGTGAAATATAAATTTTAAAAAGTAAATCCTATTCCGAGACCAAACGGTCTTTTTTACTATTTAGAATAGTGAAGGGTACCTACTGATATCAAAATTTAAAATCAACTTCTATTATATGCAAACTTAATTTCCTCCGATGCCTTTCTTTTATTTTCATAGTTGTTTCTGTGTCTCTCGTTCTAATTGATTGACGCATTCCGTTTTGGTTCAAGAGTCATCGCTAAAACAAATACATAGATTCAAACTTTATTTAAAAAATACACTTGTGATAAGAAGACCTATTTTTTTATCAAAATTATTGAATTAAATTCATAACCATTATACAATTGCTCTAAAACTTAATTAAGCCTATCTCATCACATTTTTTTATCATATCATGTGTTAAAAAATCTCAGGCACAATTCTTATATCTTAATACATATGGAACGCAATTATGTAATTATCTGACGTAACAATACATAAGCAAGTTACGTATACTCACGAAATGGTTTCCAGACAATTACTGTTTAATGACACTCTATTATAATAAGATAAAACCTTAACAAAAACTTAGCGTATCCTGTGATTTAAATCGCTGTCATTCGCAAAGCTACCAGCTCAAATTTATGCTAACAAAACTTTTCAGCGCAAAACGCTTTTAAATACGAAAATAATACTGCTTTGAAAAGTTTTTTAATAATATATATTTTGATAGGTGAGCTTAAAATGAACTGCGATGTACAGTACTAAACTAAAAGTAAATCCTACTAATATTATAAACGCGAAAGTTTGTGAGTATGTAAGTGAGTATGTTTGATGCTCTTTGGCATGGCATTTGATGAAACTTTACAATAATATATTATGTGTAAGCACACATCAGAATAACACATAGGCTTCAATTTACAAAGATATTAGTTTCGCCTGGCGACGTTGACCGCGATTGTTGTGGCTCAGCTTGTCTTTTATAAAGAAACTAATATATAGATATAAACTAAACTTAGTCTTTGACTTTTTTACAATGAAGTTAAAATGAATCAGTCAGGAAACATGTCGTTCAGAAGGCACTGGCACTTCCTGAAGGCAGGAAAGGAAGAGGACGGCCACCCTTGACGTGGTGGACTAGTATGGCCAATCTCATGAAGAAGACCCAATTACCAGACCCGACAACCCAGGACAGACCATCCTGGCGCCGAAAGATAAGGAGAGCCGACCCCACCTAACGTGGGAAGGGGCAAAGGAAAAGAGAAGTTAAAATGAATCAGTGTAAATGTTGATACGAAAGTAAGTGGTTAGTGTGACTCAAGGACTTTTATGACAAAATCTATTTTACCTCTATATACAAACAGGTATAAATATACATAATATTATTCTTTTTGTTCACTGAATCAAATAAGCGACTTTTGTTTCCTCAATGACTTTGTCACAATTTATTAAGCATTATTCTACGTTGGCCATTGTTGGCCATGAAAAGATTGTTTATTTACAAAATATATCTATATTAAATGGTAAAAAGGTTCGAAATTTCCCGTAATAGCAAGTCGAATGACATGCACGCGACCCTGGCTTGTGCGTGCTATTGATTTGATTCTGCAACTTTTACGTGTAGCAAATATCTCTTCCCTACCATTGTCCTTTCCTCTTTTTTATTTCTTCTTTGTGGTATTATCAATTTTTATTTCTAATTCCATGATTGATATCTATAAAAATAAAAGAAAATCGTATTTATTAATAAAACATAGGTTTAGTAACGTTGGATAATAAAAAAAAAAACTATTGATTGATTTTCATCATCAACAATCCACAACGTGGGCTCGGCTCGGGTGTCCTCTCAGGAGAGGGTTAAAGCCATACGTCGGCACGCTGGCCTAGTGCGAATTCATTAATTTTACCTTTTCGCAAAGTTTTGAAATGGCAATAATTGTGAATAAACGTGTATTTTTATCACAAAAACCAACCAACAAAACGTCAGTGTACAATTAATAAATGAAAACAAAACATGGCGTTTGAAATACAAAGTTATTTTATTTCAACAAAAGTCGTTTCGAACTACCCTCAAATTGCGTAATTTCTTGTCCAAACGGAGTTTATTGGGCAACATTTGATTCTACACAAATTGTAATTATATTAAAATGTCTCGTTAACAAAGGACTGTTTAACTGAAATATTATAACTTTTATTAATTAACATTCGCAGACATCTCTCAATATTTTGATGGTCCTTTCAGAGTCTTAACACCCGATCTTGAATGGTTTATTCATCGCTTGATTCGCGGTTTCGTAATGATCAATTGATATCATCGAAGCTAAGTGGGTTCGTTCAATTAATAGGTAGAAACATTTAGATTGTACTGGTAAAGGTAAATCATTATATAACATTACGTCTTCTTATATATGAACAATGACTGTCGCTGATACATAGAAATAATTTATCCCAATCAAAAGCCACACTGATAAACAAAAAAAAAAACAAATTCAAGTCTTCATCATCATTATGCTTTGTCTTGTCGTCATATTGTTAATTATCTTGTCAGTAGCATAGATTTCATTTATTTTTGTAAAAATAATTCCATAAAAACAAAGGCATGTCATCTATATCTTTATTGTATATTACCTATTAATAACTTGCTTCCAACTCTAGACGGTTAGGAGAGTGTATTATACTTGTATGCTTTAAAATTTCTAGTGTCATAGTAAATATATGGTTTTGGGCGGAAAAATCCCGTAGTATGAAGAGTTGCTCCTTTAAAGGTAAACAGGTAATTTTTTATGATGTAGAGCATAATTTTTCCCCTTTAATGCTATCTCCTCTGTCTTTTGAACTTTGACTGTTGACTCTAACCAAAAATATTTTTAAATATATTTTAATTACCTAAACTTTCCTATATTAAAAGCTGGTATTATAACTTCGAAAAATAAACTTTGGCAATTTTCTGAAAATATAAGTTAGGTCATCATCCGACCCAAATAATATTTCTGATGAACAAACCGCAGTTCTACAGCTCCGTACGTACTCGTTGCTCGTAGCTGAAATATTTTGATATCAAAACAGATTTTTGGTATAATGTGTATCGTATGATATTATATAATAGTATATATAATAATATTCCAGATATGTGAATCACATTCTTCTGCTTTTTTAACAATGGCACATTTATCAAGAACATTCTAAAAAACTATAACTTGGAATGTCAACATTGACCCAGTTCTAGTATGAGATCGCTCATTACTTAACGTGATTTCATCATTAAATCTGGTTTGTTTATATGGCATAAAATTTAAACATGTTTGTGAATATAAATGTGGGTTTGTTTGTTCCTTAGTACCCACTCAATTAAGTAACAGAAAATGACAAAATTTCCTGAGCTAGAAGTCGTTGGTTCGAATACCACCCAGGATAAATAATATAGTAGATGACACCTTAGTCTAATTAACTACTTTTTATTATCTGTCATAATGATATAAACTTTGTATGACAAATTTATTAAATACAAACTTGTGAGGCCACTGTTTTAGACTACACAATTGAGCAAATAAATTTTTTAAAACAATAATCATTGAAATATATTTGTGATAGTAATGAAAAGTTGTAATAATTATATTTTCCGACATGTTTTGCAATATTCATTTATTGAAATTATTAAACGATAAATGAACACTTAATTGAATATAATGATATTTATTTTATTTAAATGCTTCAAAATTATGGTTATTTCATGTCGAACTTTGGTCAGGGTATCCAAACTACGGCACTCGACTTGAAACTGCCTTCAAAGTTAAGCAAACAACATTTAATAGATTGTTAACTCAGACCGTAATGAAATGAAAATCAAACATTTAACTTTTCTCTTAAACGAATGTATGAAAAAGCACTTTAACACGACTTTTCAAAGTTCAATATCTATTAGCAAATTTTTACTTGATTTAGAATTGGCTCACGTTCGAATGGGGAAGACTAAAAGAAAAATCAATAGAACACGAGAAAATTACCTTAAGAAACGTAATCTTGACCTTACGTTGTTCCAACTCAACCTTATATAAATTACAAAGTTTAATAAAAGTCGTTTAAATAACTCCAGTACGATATTATAAGTTTACAAAAAGTCGGTGCGGAAAAAAATATTGAAATGGCGGATTCGCGTGCCGTTTATAGGTAGTTGGGAAATTTGGGCGACGGAATTATCGAGTAGGTAATGTAATAAGTCATATTGTTTTACTAAAGCCAGCTTAGGAATTTCTTAAACCCGTTTGTAAGCTATAAATACTAAGTCGTAAAATAATAAAAATCTATAAAGCAACGTCCTTTTTAAACGGAATTAAATCACGCAAATCATACGCAGTAATAGTTTGCTCGTCGAACATTTATAATAATTACCTTTTATATAGTTAGTCGGTTATCGCGATAAAAAGCCTATACCCTTCCTCAAAAATCAAAGTATCTCCATGCCAAATTTCATTGAAGTCGATGTAGCCGTTCAGTCGTGGATGCAGACCACACAGACAGAGTTACTTTCGCATATATCTGTCACTGTCAATCTATGACAGTCCAATTTCAAATTACCATTATGAGAAGAAATTGAGCAGAAAACTCAAGGCTACTCTTAAATCACCTTAACTATATAAAGCTAGATTAACTCGTTAAAACTTATATACTTTTTTATAAATACATCATCGTCATCATGATCAGCCCGTTGCAGTCCACTGCTGGACATAAGCCTCTGCCAAGAGACCCACACACTAAAACCACAAACTCCGCAGCGACAGCAACTGGATGCAGGGCATTCAGTTGCGGCGTCCTCCTATGTAAGTCGTCCCGCCATCTGGCCATGAATCCATAAATACATGTTACACATTAATTTCTGGTTTTGTAAATACATACAGATTATATACTTCATTCTTACAAATATGACAAATAAAAACCGGCATATCATATTAGTTACAAATACTAGTTCATTTGTTATTTAAGGATCAAAGATTAATACTATATCAAGTTATAGAATTCACCCCGTACAAAAGTACAAATCTATCTGGGGCAATGGAACCTGTATCTTTTAATTAACTCCATTTTTATACAACCGCCAATCGGATTATAGCAAGCGAAATGTTATTACTGGAACATCCTCGCTTCGTTCGCTCTGCGATTCTGTAATACAGGCACTTTTGTTCACTTACTTCTAGTCAACACTATTACTTAATATCTAAGATACCCATATAAATTTTATAGTGAATTTTCGTTAGGAAATTTAAATCTTAACTTTAAATAAGGGTTCGACATTACTAATTATGATATGAACACTATCTTTGATCTGTATTTATATTGTTACTACTTGTACTGTTAAAGAGTTGTATTTGTCATCGAGATTAGCACATAATATCACGATGGTATTTGTAATTTTTTATTAGTCCAATTTAAAATAATATTTCAGAGTTAGACAGCCTAATTATCGAGGAAGACTGTATATCAAAACGCTACGACAAAAAGGAACGAAGTATCAACAAATATGTTGCAAAAACGGTTGAAAATTATTCCTCTAGAAAGCTTTCGTTGTTGTGTACGCTACATAAACACTTAAAGTTTCACAAAAACAATGTATTAAATAATTGTTCAACTTTAAATTTCTGTAAATAAGTCCGTGATAGCATATGTCTATCATTTAAGGTTGGCTCACTATATATATAATTTATTTACCATATCTAATTTATGGTAAATAAATTATACGAGTACGCTCTCGGAACATCTACAGGAAATTGGAGATTCAAACGAGGTTGCGCGAATCATCCAGTTTCGAAATATAAATGCAGAAATGTTTATGAGCAGTCATATTATCGGTAACGACTGGATATTACAGGTTCATCCTAGTTTGGAACCACGGATGTGTGTGTAGTATGAGATGTTGTATTACGTAGCTTATTACATAAATCGACAAAAAGAAGCCGTACTGATAGACACACGTGAAACCTAAAGAGTTCTTCAATTTCTGTTCTATTTCGTTAGGGGATCTAGTGGGCTTCAGTAGAACCGGTACGGGATTAGGTTAGGAAAGTGAGAAATCCCCGACAAATCTCCTGGTAATCATTTATTAACGTGTCTCAGAAGGCTCTGTGTTTTGTACCTTCTACGTTTTATTAGATTTTTTTATATTTAGATATTTGCTAGGGATATCCAATATTATTTCTTTTTGCATAAAATTGGTGCCAAATAGTTTTGTGCATTGTCTAGGTTTTTTGGAATTATTTTGTGGTTTTATGTGAATGTAGATGTGGTTTTTAAATAGATATACGGCAAGCAGAGCCTGATTTGCACCCCGCTAATATAGATATTCTTAAAATTTCTTATGTAGTACTTCTTAAACTAGGACGTAATTTATTTGTTAGGGTTTAAAACAAACGACACGGTTACAGTTGTTGGCCGATCTATGCAAACAGGTAATTTTAAGTCAAATATCAAGTATATTAAGTTGCCTGAAAGCTATTAGGTAGGTGTAAATTAAATAAGTTCCAAACTGACCCATTTAAAAGAAAGAAATATTTGAAAAATATGTATTGTTTATATACTCATAGGTACTACCCTCCCCTACCGGGCCGGTACTACCCTCTCACTGAAAACAAATTTAAAATAACAGTATTTGTGCTTTTATGTTTCGTTGGCCGGGCTGCGTCACCACGCTGCAATGTTGCATTGTCTGAATTCGCAATAAATATGGTGACTACTCTTGAATTCTGTTCATGCTTTCCGTCGGTCAGAGTAGAGTCACTTCGGAAGGCTCACGTATATATAAAATACAACTATAAATTTTTAACGGACATTTTACGAAAGCTTAACCAGCTCTGTAAATCCTTCACTAAAATAAACCACCAATTCTCTTTTACTAATTTTAAGCCAAGTGACCCAATTTAATCACAAACTTGGGCAAAGAAAGCTTTTCGAAGAATATAAGAGATTTTCCTACACGCCGTAGAAAAACCTCACAAAATGTAAATCTTGGCAAACAATTTTCATTGCCTTGAACGTTGTAGGTCACGGTAACGAACCGAGTACATTTTTTGCTCCACTTTTTGCAGAATATGCAATCTTTTAGATTTTTTTTGTTGAATTATTCTTGTAGGTATTTCTGCCTTTGTTGTTTATTGACTTAAATTTGCGTGTTTAAATTGAATTGAAAGAACCATTTTAGTTGATTCAGTATTAAATTTAAAATGTATTATGTAATATAAAAAAAACTTTTTAGAAATAAGTTTTCCTTACAGTAATTAATTTTTTTATTATTCAATGACGAAATATACTAGTTCATTTACGCAATATTATATCCTCGTAAAATATAGTTTACAAAAGTTAATACATAGAAGCGACTACTGACTACTACTAGATATTCGAAATATGAAATGCTTTCACGCGCCACATCCGTAAAGATAAATAAATTTAAAGTGTCTGCTTGCCATCTCAAAAAAAGAGCTTATCACTATATACAACATATGACTTTATGATAATATAAAAGGAAGGAGAGTTAAACGTGGACATTCCGTATGTATGCACTCTCTACAATATTAGGTAAATTCCAAACGGACGGAATTTATCTAAAAAAACTTTCGGAGCGAAAGTCAGGATAGTTTAAATTAAAAAGATTCAATAAATTTTCTTTATAGATCAGGAACCTAATCCTTTAGAACTTTATGGCATAAACCGACTACGAGATAATGTGAAACATATCACCATTATTGCATGTAAAAACACCACAAAGGTTCAATACCGTTTAAAGTAATAAGGTAACATTATCTTAAAACAAAAGTCCACCAACGTAGTATATGAATTCACAATTGCAGAGGCCTATTGGAGGTATGATGAGAAAACTAAACGCTTAAATTTTAACTACTATAACCTATATTAGTCCAACTAAGTTAATATCACATAAGCCTATTACCTTCAACTGGACGCTTGGGAACTAAATGGCAAAATTTTTGAATTTAATGGATTGGGTGCTAACTTGCCCTTTAAATTTTCACCTGCTTTATTTTATTCGAACCTTTTCGTTTGGTGATGTAGTCATTTATATTTGGTGTAAATTTTCATTTGTTTTACTGGTATCTGATATTTTTTTTTCTCGTACGTATGTTCCCCTCTCAATCCCCATTCTTATCTTACTTACACTTGCGCGGTTTAATTGTAGTTTTCGTAGTTCTACATTATATTTACTTAAATTACATCACAACTGTTTTAAATACATATACTTTGTTAATCATTTACGCAAATCAAGATCTAATCTCGTAGTTATGTCAGGTATTAGTGTCACCCATTTCGTGTAATAAAATGCGTCTGAGCGACCCTTTCTTTTGTCCCTGACGCCTCATAAATTTTAATACTTTTTGTCTTACTTGAATAGTAGAGGACAATGACTATGTGACTCGAATTTGGGAAACTTCTACTTTAAACCTTATACCTTTTAATATTGAGTCGATTATTCTCTTATTTGCCAGTTTAATATCAAACCCTTAAATATCAAAATGTCTTCACCGATATAAATTGAGGACATGTCAGAATACCGTATAGACACAAGGTTAAGTTATTTTTGTCGTCAGTTCGCGAGACTGAGAGATGATAGCTACTTTATCGAGTAAATATATTTACGATCTTACTATCGCTTCCCACTAGAATATGAATGACAAAAATATATATTATGTACCATTGAAACATTTTTTGGATGTCTTAATATGCGTGTTGTTGAATGGTTCCCTGAATTGTACAATTTCATCCTTGAAAAACAAGAGATTTATTCGTAAAGAAAATATTGTTCTAGGTTCAATCATTTCAAGTTTGTAATAGAATATATTTTTGTATTCATTCGTTTGTGAAGTTGAGAAAAGTACGACAGTTATTTTTTTAATATATATAATTTAAAGTTAAAAAGAAAATTATAATCATTTTTATTAAACTTCGTACCAGAAGACGTATAAAATACACATCAAAACAAACATTTAATACAACTATAACCTCATCTTAAACAGTTTGAACGAAATCGATTTAGTATCAGCAACGACCTTATTTCCACTTGCGCCTAATCTGGATTTAGTGAGGCCTTGGTTAGCTTCGTTGGAGCCTAGGCCTGCGTCACCGTGCTTAAACTGCCCTAATTTAATTAAAGGATTAATTGAATTGATTGGCTTCAAAGCGACAATACTTTGTGGGACAAGGGTCGGAGGTCGACTGACTCTCAAGCTATTGATATGTTGTTCTTAGGTAGGTAACGTATTTTGCAAACTGTTTTTTCAAAGTGGTCTAGTGGATTATGTGTACCTAAATTCAGTACGTATTTTTTTTTTGTTTATAGCTAGTTATCAACTGTTTTTCTTTTGTTAACAAGGAGTTTTTATCGCTCACAAGCTCAGTGATTCTTGAAATGTAGAGAGAAAATTTTGTTCGTATTTTGTTTTGACCTTTTTGTGAATTCAATTAGAAGCAGCAGGCCTTATTATCATAGACCTTATTATCGTAAGGTAACTATCGTTGTCAAAAACAGAAAAAACATATAAATCGACGAACTGGGTATGATGGTATCAAGAACCCTAACATATGTCTACAAATATCCAGGAACTCGTTAAACCGCAAGTTCACTCCTTGCTTACATTCGGCTAAAGCTTCCTTTACATTTTCGTGGTATAAACCCCATAGTAACTTCCTTCCACATTTAGTCGGCTATCAAATTTCATCTAATGCAGCCATACTTTACAACTAAGGGTTCACAAAATCCAGTTTTTCAATATGATAATACAAAAACAAATTGTATAGAACGCAGATAATTAATAAACCAACCTATCATTGGGAACTGTTATTACATTGGCGATAAAATTGGCGACAAAACAATTCCAAGGGTACATATTTGCTGTGGGAGTAATATTAAAACTGTTCCCTATTTCTATAGGTTCAAACTTTCCTTTGCGTCTTACGGCTACGGACGTTTAGCGGCATCTGTCAGATTTTTCACGAATGTTATTTGTTTGATATATAAAGTTGCATGAAAAATATTTCAAACAAGAATAAGTTTAGGTATCAAATGTAAATATATCTAGTAAATTTTGTTTCCATTCCATGTTTATCTGTAAGAAATTCCCTCCGAGCGACAAGCCCTCTAGTTTTAAATGCTATTGTAATTACCTGGTAGCCATAAAGTTATTATTTTTAATTATTATAGTAAAACAATAATTACAAATGATAATTATAATAGCCCAATATATTAAAGTCGACGTAATTTTATAATTTCGAAATGCGTATAATGGATGCCTGTCTAGTTTTGTACTCAGGAGGATTTTTATCAAGGGATTGGTATGGTTGGTTACATTATCTACCTTAACAATATATTTAATATAGGTACTATATTACTGGCAATACTCAAGTTAGGTGGTTCAAACTATATGATGTCTTAATAAATTCAGGCATATAGAATACTAGCTGACCCACGCAACCTCGTTTGCGTTTTCTATTGCCCGTAGCGTGAAAATTTTCCCCCGTTTTTGAAATATTCTTCATTGGTGCTCCGCTCCTATTAGTATTAACGTGATGATATATAGCCTATAGCCTTCCTCGATAAACGGACTATCCAACACTGTAAGAATTTTTTAAATCGGTCCTGCGATTTCTGAGATTAGCGCGTTCAAACAAACAACCTCTCGAGCTTTATAATATTAGCATAGATTGACACTACGGAGAGACTGTTGTCATGTCTGTTCAAGAGAGTTCAGAGGGAGGTTCCTCCGACTAGGCGAGGTGATCATATCTGGCGGGCGGCGACCCAACAGTTGATGCTGAGAATTTGTATATACGCTAATCGGAGCGAGATTTTTTTGTCGTAAATGGAAGTCGCCACAAGACTAAGTAGGTACTAATATAATTTATATTTACATGTGCACATAAATAACTTATTCTTATTTTCTTTCACAGGTAATTTGAAGAAAGCGTTGACCGAAACAGCAGTAGAAAAGCAATGATATCAACTGGTAAAGTGTTAAACAATTACTGCAATCAAGTCTTCATTTGGGCAATTTTTTAAAGAATCACATTCAAATAGTGCACGAGTAAAATGTAAAGATGAAAGTACTGTATCGTACGCATAAATATATTTTGTATTTTACTATGAAAGTTATTTGACACAATATAAGGATACAATTTACACATTCGTTTCTAGGATGACTACAAAGAGAGACTATATATAGTTTTTAGTAACGTGGATTGAATACACAATCCCTTTTTTAGAACATTTTTTAATAATGCGTAGCCAATACACTTTCAACGAAACCAAAATTATATTAACACAAAACAACATATTTCTAATAAAAATATACATCAAGCCATTCAATGACATATGTACTCTGTGGCGCAATATGTACAAAAAACTAGTTTTCAGTTGATATTTTCAGTCTTTACTGTCATGTGGTATTCTACAAAGATAGTTCTCGCAAATATCAATTAATAACAACGACACTGATTCATTATGAGTATATTAAATGATCTCATTATTGCTTGTCACGTACATGTCTTAACCGTGGGAGAGCTATGCTTCGGCATGAATGGGTCGGCTCGACCGGAGTGATACCACGGCCTCACAGAAAACCGGTGTGAAATAGCGTTTGCGCCCAACCCCTTCCCCATCCCCTTTCCCATCCCCCAAAGGTCGGCAACGCACTTGTGACGCCTTTGGTGTTGCGGGTGTCCATGGACGGCGGTAATCGCTTACCATCAGGTGATACGTCTGCTCGTTTGCCTATTATTCAATAAAAAAAAATCCAACGGCTTATATCCTTTGCATAACCTTAAAGTTAATAAACCTATAATATAATGCAATCAATAATTTTATGGTTTATTAGAATAGAACTCAAACGAAAGGATTTTTAGTAGTTGCCCTAAGAAGTATTGACAACTAAAAAAACTCGATAGGAAAAGATATTTTTTGTTTGATGGACCCTCTAGCAAACGAGCAGACGTATCGCCTGATGGTAAGCGATTACTGCCGCCCATTAACACCCGCAACACTAGATGTATCACAAGTGCGTTTCCGACCTTTGAGGAATGGGCAGGGGATGAGGCAATGGGTATCCTTTAACAGCAGTTCCCGGACCGCTCCCTTTTCAGGCGCAGAGTGGCACACCGCTTGGTTTTAGTCGGTTCGTTTTCGACACACTTCTCTGCCGTAAACCCCGGTGGGGTGATGGATCGTGGGAGCTTTCACAAGTTAAAAAAATTAAAATGTGCCTCCGGTATCCTCAAACACAGCACAGGTTAATAGATCACATAAAGTTTTGTCTAATGTGGGTACAAACGCGTAGACTTAGTGCAGTAGTAAGCAACGAAGTGACCCTTTATACCACTACGATATACGCTGGTCATATTTGGACCTACGTATGCAACAAGGAACCTATCAAATAACATGCCAAAATCTAAATAAGAACCCTATTTATAAGTAGTTAAGGTTAATTCTTTGATTTTGCATGTGTATGGATTGGTTTCTTGTTGCATAAGTAGGTCTATTTTATGTAAGGCTTTGACACAAAATCCCTTGTGCTTCTTTTGCTAAGGATGGATACTTTTCTCTTCACAATAGGATATGTAAGTCCACTGGACATATTGTATTTACACCTCCTCCAGTTTTCGCTTGCTTAATTTCGTTGCGGGTTCCAAGACAGTTTATCTTTTCCTGGGACTTCCCGAGCGTCATAACTCGGTGTGTTCGTGAGTCACTACTATTGATACTGGACTTGAGAGTTACTAACAGATAACTAGTTAGTCACGCCGCTCCCACCGGATCAACACTCCGGGATTGCCAACGGTCTCGCGGACCCAACCCAGTGACCCACCTGTAGTTGCAGGCGGCGTGGAAAATTACTGTAACAGGCCGAAAACCTGAAATAGTTACCCCGAGACCCCACGGGGTCTACGAGAAGAACCGGACCGAAGAACGAGAAGAAGTTATAGTGGTGGGCGTATGGGCGGGATTAGTTTCATAAAAAAAAATGTCAAAAAAGGTTTTAATAAAGTTTTAAGATTAGAACAAGAGCCCGTACAAGCTATCTGCTTTGACGTTAAGTATCTTAAAACAGAGGGGTTGATAAAAAATAAAAATTTAAGGCCTATTATAAGAACGAGCCACGTCAGCTTTTAATTACCGAAGAATAAAGAACAAAGTAACTCATTATAAATATGCGGACCGTTGTAAATTAAGATAATGGCGGAAGGAAATAAAAATGTTATACTTTGTACCATAAAAATGTTAGTAAATCATAATAACCATCACATTTCATTTTAAAGTTAAATGCTTCAGATAGCGCGTTGCCTTTAATTTGTACAATCTTTATGAATTTTTCTTTTAAATATGTCATCGGCAGAGGTCACTTCACTATTAAAAAAATATTCATCAAAGCAAAAATAGTATAAGCTGTGTTTCGCCGAGTGAGTAAGGATACCGGAAGCCCATACCCCATCCCTCTTCCCATCCCCCAAAGGCCGGCAAGGTATTTGTGACGCGACTGGTGTTACGGGTGTCGATGGGCAGCGATAATCGCTTACCATCAGGCAATACATCAGCTCGTTTGCCCCCTATTCCAAAAAAAAAGTGTATTTATATTAAAGGGGTTCGGTTTAAAATCATAATAAACATAATTCGTTGCAATTTATTGTCGTTACCTACAGCTTTTAACAGTCTACTATTGGACATAAGCCTCTCCTTAGGAAAGGAGGTTTTGGTCTCCAACACCACGATGGCCAGACCACTTCTTTATGATTTTTGTTTACATGAGCCTTCCAAACTGGCTCTACTCTGCCTCATGGATAACATGAGCAGATTTCAAAAATAGTGGTCACCATATACACTGCGAATGCAGCAACATATTATGTGATTAATGAGGTTGAATAGTAAACTGATATTCTGGGAAGCCAAATTAGTGAAGGAAAAGCTATTTACGTACCTTTTTAAGCTCTCAGGTGGCAAAAAACACAAGGTAATTGGTATTGACTCACTATGTTACCTAAACATGTACATAAAATCCTTTTACTTTATTTTTTAAATGAATATTTGAAAATAGAAGCCATAGCAGTAATTTCATTGCAGAGTTTGAGTTTCCTTAATCGTAATCGGAAATTCGTTTTGAAACGTAATTATAGACCACAAACAAGTAAAAACGTTTGCTATATTTTTATATGTTTTTTTTTTCAAGTTCAATAGAATCACTAAGTATAAGTCTAATGAGTTTAGTTTGTTTTAATTCAAAACTTATTCATCTCATTTTTATTGTTAAATATTTTCGGAGGATTTTGTTTGCATTTAGAAAAAATACATATATAAAAGTATATGAAACTTGTTCATTTAGTTTTAGTAAATTGTTTTCCTTGTAGTTACGTTCGAGTAAAAGTTAAAAGGAGAGAAAAAAGAAATTAAACGAATTATCGTCGAATTTCGACCTCTACTGTTATATAAAGACACAAGATTTAATAATGAAATCACATAAAATAATGAGCGATCTCATGCTAGAACTGGGTCAATTATGACATTCTCGCATTTAATGGCCCATTCCCTGCTAAACACATAGAATTACGGCTTTATTCGTGCGATTATGGAATTTCTGAGGTGAGCAACAGGAGTGCAGTGTGACACATTTTGAAATGGCCCTGACCTGTCCTTCATTTTAAAGTAATGAAACTCAAATTAAATTATGTTTGACTGCAGTCGTGTTTAGAATGCAGTTAATGGTTGCAGTTATATGATAGCATCAAATAACTACTTATCTTCACTGCTTATTATTCCCAAAAGGGAAAACAGGTACGTTCATTTTGTAGTCGTATTTTGTAAGACTTTTGAACAATATGCGTCCGTTTCTAAATACATATTATTATATATAGAACTAGCTGACCGACGCAACCTCGTTTGCGTCTTTTATTACCCGTAGCGAAAAATTTTCCCCCGTATAGGGTTGATTTTTTACACCTTGTGTCCGAAAAACCCCAATATCTTACGGAACCCTATTTTTTTCCAAAATAAAATATAGCCTATGTTACTCGTGGATGATGTAGCCTTCGAATGGTGAAATAATTTTTAAAATCGGTCCAGTAGTTTTAGGGCCTATTCATTACAAACAAACAAACATACAAACAAAGTTTTCCTCTTTATAATATATTATATATAGAATAAGCAACACATAACTTCATTCTACAAAAATACATGTATACTACTAATATTATAAACGTGAAAATTTGTGAGTACGTGAGTATGTTTGTTGCTCTTTCACGCAAAATGTACTAAATGGATTTTGATGAAACTTTACAATAATATAGCTTGTACATCAGAATAACACATAGGCTGCAATTTATAAAGATATTGCCCGCGGTTATTGTCGCTAGTAGGAAAATAAAAAGATCGTCGCTAATAATACTATTAATAGAAAAGGAAATCGCGTTGCCGTAGGTATCATTTTTTAAACAAGCTTACAACCAGGTTCATCGTCAATTAATGTGAGAGCCAAAGCTAGAAAAAAATACGTGTGCCTTTATAAAAATAAAAAACATTAAAATTACAATTCTTATTTTGAAAAGTAACGTTGCTACAGATGTAAAATAACTCCCTTTACAGGAAGGGTTCTTATATAAAATACAATAAACCTATTTTGTCGACCACAATTAAGAACAATAGTACGTCGGACGGTTTGATATTTTTGACATTTTGTAATATTTCTAATATTCTCTTTTCAAATATTCGAAAGCTTGAGTGACGTGAATGACCATTACGAAAAATTTTGTGGCTACATTTTTATTTACAAATAGCTTCGAGTACAGCGATGGTTAACGAAACTTTTAGGATTATTTTATTTTGAGTTTTAGTTGTTAATTGGAATAAACCTGAACCCAAAACTGTCGTTATAAGGCAACTTAAAAGTAGCCCTTCAAACCCAGTTGTAATTACTAGTCTTCAGAGCACATCGATGCATTTGCGAGATGCTTATAAGTTGCATCTCCTAAACCTATTAATAACATCCTTGAAATTCGGTTTCTTATTTTGGAATTGTGGATGTTGTGTCAAAATAAACTGTTTGTAATATTAAAATAACCGCGTTTTACTAAATGCTAAATGTATACACGGAACAAATATCAAAATAACAATTTTATAAATTTTTAGCTGTCTGTCTGTCTCTTTGTGCCGGCTAATCTCGGAACCGCTTGACCGATTTTGACGGGGCTTTCACTGATAGACCGGATAGCTGATGATATAAAGAGTAATGTTAGGCTACTTTTTTTAGACTAGCTTCGCCCCGCAGCGTTGCTAACGGTACTACAATAACCGTGCGAAACACCGTGGGATTCAACTAGTACAATAATAATAATAAACATATTTATAGAAATTGTTCTCAAACATCTCAGAAAACTTTTAAAAAAAATTAAGTACTTGGTTCTCATTTTTTAAAGAAGTCTCAAGTTAAATGGTAGAAAATATATTTACTTTGGGTGACATAAATCATTAGGTGACAGAATTCATTGTTGTGAAGAAATTTCCACTGAAACAGGTATAAAACCCAACAAGTTAAGATATTTCAAGATGTAATTAAAGAAAATTACACTTTAAATCCTTAGCAATGGTATTGTGTCCTACTTTCTCTAATAGGAAGTAATGATAGCATATAAAGTGCACACGTTATTTCCCTGAAACGTTCTTTATTAGAACCACTCCAAGGAGAAATGCCAGAGGTTGACTACGGGTGGGCTACATTTGAATTGAATTAATTATTTCGAAATAGCGGAGGAAAAATACTGTGGATTTTTTTTCTATTCCCTGTGATATTCCATTGTTATTTCTCTTTGAAGTAAATAACAATTGTATCAGAGATTTATTTTTGTAATTTTTTGTTTTTACTGATGTCCTTTGATTAGCTGTTTTGATAACAAAATTGCTTGTATTTTTGCAGCAAAGCAACGCTGTTATCGGGTGTTCGGATTTTGTTTTTTTTTTTCAATTTAAATAATTATAAATAGAATTCGTATTTCTTGGAATTCTGTAAAATCTCAAATAATGCGATATATTAAGTTTTAATCATCAGCCAAATCGCGTTTCGCAAACATAAACGTTAATAGAAAAGTAATAAATGTATAGAAATTACGTCTCTCAGCGCTAAGCCATGTAGTCAAAATAAACTTTTAGCCAATAATATATATACAATAGAGGCGATAGCGGTTGTGGAAAGAGAATCGACCTGAAACACTTGCAACTTGTCTAACGGAGCACCTTAGATAAGCAAAATTTAAAATTAAATGTTTTTGTTTTTTAAAAGACACCTCCCGAATATATTATACACTGTTACTTTACTTACTTATACTTTTATGTATTTATGTTGTCTGAGTCCAGACTCAGAACAACAGTTTGTGGATAACACAAAGTGTTATCCACAAACTGTTGTCTGAGATGCCATGTGAGATTTGAATCCACAACACTTGGTGCAGTAGAGAGTGGCGTGGTGACCGCTTTAGGGCCACTGGGTAAACCGTGCAGTCAGTTAAACCAATAGAAATAATATGTATATAATATTAGGCACCTATTCAGCAATTTATGTTATACGATGTGTGAAATCTACATAAATGAAAATGAATCGTTAAATTTGTTGCTAAGTGCAGAACTCGAAAACCGCTCTACGAATTCAGTTAATTTTTGTTAAGGCACAGGAAAGATTCTAACAAAAAACAAATTTCGTAGAATATAGTAAAACAACACCTATTTATTTTTTCTATTGTGGTGCGAATGGTCAATGATTTTTGACAGGGCAAAGCTAATAAATAAATAAGTATTAAATAAACGCACCTAAGAATTGCAACTAATATTGAAAGTAATAAATGTTCAATGTTATTAGATTTTTAATTTTTTATTAAATAGTGAGCAAACGAACATACGTATCACCTGATGGTAAGCGATTACCACCGCTCATGGACACCCGCAACACCAGAGGCTTCACAAGAGCGTTGCCGACATTTGAGGGATGGGGACGCAGATGGGGAGGAGGATAGGGGGAGGGGTTGGATATGGGCCTCCGGTATTCGCACTCACTCGGTGAAACACAGGGCAACCGCTATTTCACACCGGTTTTCTGTGAGGCCGTGTTTCACTCCGGTCGAGTCGGCCCAGTCTAGCCGAAGTGTGGCTCTCCCACGGCAGCTGTTAGTTCAAATTTCGCAAAATAATGATCCTTAATTAGAACTAAAATTTCGCTACTAATATATGAACGTTAAAATTCTTTAACATTAATATACTTAATTAATTTAACTATTAAACGAACCTTAATTGATTTTCTAAATACTCGTTTACGAGTATTTCATATATTACTAATGACTTCATTTAATGTAGATTCCTATCGTAACCACTTTTATGAGCAGACTGTTGCATAGATCAGACATAAAACCTTTTCAAATTCTTAGAACATAGTAATTTTATGTTTAATACATTTTACTCGTATTTCCAAGTTATTAACTAGAATTTTTGAATCTGAAGTTACCAAATTGTGTGTCAGTGTAAGAGCTCAAAAAGAAGAAGGCGTTTAGAAATAGTGTTTTTGTGAACATATCTTGTGTGATATTATTTAATTTAATTTGTTTTTTAAAAACATAGGTACCTCTATAAAATAATATTTATTATTCTAGTATCCGATTAAATAAGTGTACTGAATGTGAAGTGTGAGTGAATACCGTAATTGTGAATATCCCGCAATCAGTGGTGATTCAAATGTTTATGTTGAAGTGCACTTAATTTCGGAATCATGGTAAGTGTTTTTGCAGACGGATATAATGTAGTTTGGCTCGTTTTTGGTACACCAAAGCCCTTATAGTAATACGTTCTTTGTATTTTATAGTTATAGTAACCTATATTTTAGTTAAGTGTGTGATTGTGTTCAGTGGCTTGCGAAACCCGATAATGCGACTATAATTCCTGTTATATACAGAAGTTCGTTTAATTTTTTTAAGTGTAATACGTATGTACATTAAAACAATAGTTATCAAGGTATTTAATCGTGGAAGATCCACGCTTCGGCATATCCGGGCCGGCTTGACCAGATTAATACCACAGCCTCAAAGAAAATCGGTGTGAAACAGCGGTTGCGTTGTGTTTCACCGAGTGAGTGAGAATACCGGAGGCCCATACCCTAACCTCTCTCACCATTCCCCAAAGGCCGGTAACGTAATTGTTACGTCTCTGGTGTTGCGAGTGTTCATGGGCCGCGGTAATCGCTTACAATCAGGTGATACGTCTGCTCGTTTGCCCCGTATTCCAATAAAAAAAAGATGTTATGTACATAACACGTTAATATAATACTACTATAGCTTGTCTTAGAATTTTAGTGTTGTGCTTGCTGTCTCATATTTTCCAACCCGATTTCCACAGTTGATACTAAATGCTATGTATGACTTATTTTATCTATTGCTAGTTGTACTGTAGAAGTAGAAGAGAATTTCCACTAACCAGATATTATTACTCAAAAAGTAGAGATTTGTCTTGTTTGTCTCATAAGCACAAGAATGGATATTGGATTTACAATTACAGCAAGTACATTTTTGTTTTCGATGAGCATCTGGTTCGGTCTGAATGAAGGTTTATCCTTGCATCTTAAATCGCAAATAGGTTTAAAATTATGGTCGATATTTCTGAGCAATTATTACAATTCTGTTTACCCCTTCAGACGTGATATAAGATAAGCGTGAGTTACAAACGTTGTTCACAGTAAAGTTTCATTACAAAGTCAAGTTATTACTAAAAAACTTAATTAGCACTTTAGTGCTATTTTCAGGGCTGGATTTTACCTGAGTTTCAAATAAGCTTCTTCTTATCGCACTAATTCATTTTGGAGAGACTAGTACTTTCTAATTGAGTTGTATTAACTGGATCTTAACTTAATTTAATCCTTCATCTACTTAAAAACTCTTTTAGTTAGTATAAGGTTTCATAAATTCAAAGTTGATTACCAGGTCTGGATGGCATTAGATGTTTAATTTTATCTTATATGTTTTGAAGGGTACTTTATTCATTCATTATCTTATTGAGTAGAGCAGAAAGCGTATATCGTAAAGTTGTTTTTATAGGCAATCTGGCAGCTCATCAGATCGTAAGTGAGTCCCATAACTCATAGACACGTGCATTCCAAGATTCACAGGAGCGTTGTGAACCCCACTAGGTGAAAAGTGCAAGTAAAGAATTGCATAGCATTAGCAGAAACTCTATAGGCCGTATTTTGTGATGCTACATTAATCCGGTCAATCCAACTCATTTCTCTCCCGCTGCAAAAATCTTACACTACTACTTAAATAATTCTCTATCTAATACCATTAACTTTTTTTCACCATCTCTATGAAATTATTATTTAAAATAAATGATACGTTTAACAAATTTGACCCAAAAACATTAAATATGTAATGATATGACTCTAATTGTACTTCATCTCGGTTTAGCTACAAGAATAACAAACTAGGAATTTGTGAATTATAACAAGTGAATTGGTAGCCATTTTTGAAAAACTCCAACATATATCAGTCAAAGCTTATTTACAGCTTTTTAAATATTCACAATTCCATTATATTTTATTTTACTGTGAACATTTTCATTTCACTTCAGAACAGAACAGAACAGAACAGAACAGACAATACAGTATGAGATTATGGGCGTTTAAAGTCTTTTATTTGCTTTAAATTCTAACAGCGAAGTAGATTTATTTTTTATTTTTTTTTATACATGAGCTACCAAAATGACTCTGCCCTGCCTGATGGAAAGCACCAGCAGAATCCAAGAGTGGTGGTCACCATCCTCAATGCAAACAAGGACAGTGCAGCATGGTGACCAGAACTATGGCGGCCTAGTGAGATGCTTTTTCACGCCCCTCTTAAAGGACCCGGGATCATAGTGGGACGGAAACACGTGCGCTGGTAGTGAGTTCCAGGTCTTAACCGCTCGGCACAGGAAGGAAGAGCCAAATCGATGAGTGCGAGAGTGTATGTCTTCCACTCTGAAGCGGTGACTTCTGAGGCCAGCACGAGTTGTCCTGTAGAGGAAGGGAGAAGGGGGGACCAGTTGGAACAGCTCTTCAGAACACTCTCCATGGTAAAGGCGATAGAGGACTGCCATAGAGGCGATATCTCTACGCAACTGCAGAGGCTCAAGGGACTCGGTGGCCTGGGGACTGCCGACAATGCGAATGGCTCGCCGCTGCAACCGGTCGAGAGCGTCGAACAGATACTGCGCGGCTCCATCGCAAAGATGAGAACAGTACTCCACGCAGGAGCGAACCTGGGTCTTGTAAAGCAGACACAGATGCCCGGGCGAGAAGAACCGTCTCACCTTATTAAGGATTCCTAACTTCCGCGAGGCCGCCTTAGTGACACTCTCAACGTACTCGCGCGGGTTGAGGTCGCAGCAGATGTCCATGCCCAGGACACCGAGCCTGCCTCGTAATGGTAGTTGAGTGTTCTGAAAAGTCGGAAGGGGAAGGAATGGAGACTTTTTGGCAGAGAACGCGCACACCTGTGTTTTCTTGGCGCTAAACTCGACCAGATTCTCGCAGCCCCATTGTGAAATGCGGCCTAGAACATGGTCGAGCTGAGCGACAAGCTCCTGTCGATTTTTCTCTACATCTACCGGTTTTGCCGCAGGGCGCCCAATATATCGTCCATGAACTGTGCTGTCGTCTGCATAGCAATGAATGTTGCCAAGGTCTAACATGTCATTGATATGCAGAAGAAACAGCGTGGGCGACAGGACGGAACCCTGTGGTACTCCTGCGTTAATCGACTGAACGTCGGAGGCCGCGCCGTCACAAAGTACTCTGATGCGACGTTGGTGCAGGAATCCGGCAACCCAGTTGCAGAGTTTGGGGGGCAAGCCGAATGCCGGTAGCTTGGAGAGAAGCGAACGGTGCCAAACCCTATCAAAGGCCTTGGCCATGTCCAGGCTAATAGCCAAAGATTCCCCGTGCCTGTCAATAGCCTCACCCCAAAGGTGTGTGACATACGCTAGAAGATCACCCGTGGATCGGTTCGGCCTGAAACCATATTGACGATCATTAAGTAGGGTGTGATCCTCCAGGTAGTGGACCAGTTGCTTGTTTATGATCCGTTCGAATACTTTGCAGATAATGGAGGTGACAGCTATTGGGCGGTAGTTGGCCGGGTTGGAGCGGTCGCCTTTTTTGGGAATGGGTTGAACATTCGCCTCTCTCCAGGCCTCCGGAACAGTTCCCGAGGAATATGACAGGCGATACAGGCGCGTCAAAACCGGAGACAACTCTGGTGCACAGTTCTTAAGAACCACCGCCGGGATACCGTCGGGTCCACTGGCTTTCCGAACGTCGAGTGACCGAAGTTCCGCACGGACATCACTCAGCCGGATGCGAATATCCCGCATTGTTGCATCGCGGGCGGGAATGGTAGGCGGGTGCATGCCGCGGTCATCGACTCGGGAGTTAGCCGCAAAGAGATCGACAAGCAGTTTCGCTTTCTCCTGCGGCTGATGGGCAAGTGATCCGTCGGGATATTTAAGCGGTGGTAGCGTGGGCTGGCAGAAGTTGGACTGCACGGCTTTAGCCAATCGCCAGAACTTTCGGCTACCCGTAGGGTATGCGACGAGTTCGTGGCCAAGCCGCGCAATGCGCTGGGCATCCGCTGTGATGTAAGCCTTCTTGCATTCCCTAGTGGCTTTGTTGAACGCTGCTTTTAGTCGATCCACGTCGGGGTGGCCGTGAGCGCGGGCCCTGGTCCATGCGCGGTAGGCTGATTGCTTTTGGGCAACAGCATGGGCGCATTCGCGATTGAACCAGCGACGGGTTGTTGCGCCGGCGACCTCACTGTAGGGAATGTAGTATTCCATTCCGACAGTGATCTCGCCGGCCACAGCAACCGCACATTGCGACAGATCACTGTATTTAAAGCAGCGTTGTGCCCACGGGATAGATGCGAAGTAGTCCCGCATTCCATCCCAGTCTGCAGACGAGTAGTGCCATAACCGTCTTTTTGCTGCCACTGCTCGTGGGAGGGCAACAAGAGGCACAGTGGTGGACACCAGGCAGTGATCGGAGGATCCCAGAGGGGCGAGCACCGATACACTGTACTGCTCTGGGTGACTCGTCAGCAGAAGGTCCAGCAAGGAAGGCGCTTGACTCAGTATGTCTGGTATCCTGGTGGGCTGGAGTACCAACTGGGTGAGGTCATGCGTGAGAGCGAATGCGTGGACAGTCCGACCCGCGTGGTCAGTTCTGGAAGATCCCAACCAGGACTCATGGTGGGCGTTAAAGTCTCCCAGAAACACCAGTTCAGCGGTCGGGAACTGTTCCTGCGCTTTATCCACTGCCTGACTGAGATGTTCGAAAAGTTTAGTTGTCTCGTAGTCTCCAGAATGGGATCGGTATAGGCACACGTAGATTCGGCTCATGGAGCCGGTATCCACGTGTAGCCAAATAGTGGAGAAGGATGGGTCTTCAAGGCAACGTAATCGGCGACAACAAACATCCGCCCTGACGAAAAGACACACTCCAGCCTTAGCGAGGAAGCGCTCCTCAAGCACGTAGCCGGGGTAGAGAAGATATGTCGTGTCGGCAGAGCGGCGTATTTGTGTCTCCGTTAAGAAAAGCATGGCCGGCCGAGCCGTCTCAAGATGTTGGTGGACGGCATTGAGGTTTGCATGGAGTCCACGGATGTTAGTAAACTCCACCTCAAAAAGCGGGTTGGTGGGTGAATGGGGTGCCGCTGTTGAACGTTTATATCTTTTCTTTGCTGCCATGATTAAAATAGAGGGGGGGAAGTGGGAGCGTAAAAGGCGCGACAGTCATCGCGGCAGTGTAATACCGAGGCTCGGAATGCTGTATCGCCATACAATAGTGAGGCCTGACGGTGACCGAACCGTCGGACGGAAGGGCCCCCGTACCCTCCCGGAAGTGGTCGCCTGGTCCCACCGTCCGGTCACCAACCGGCACGACGAGCCACTCCGTGGATTATGCGCGACCTGACGGGGCAGCCTCCCAGGGTGGTTAGCCTTGGTTGGGCCCCTCTCTATGCCGCGGGCGGCCAGCGGCACCACCGTTTCTACGGGTCTCCCTGGCCGACGGTTCGATCCACATCACCCTCAACATAACTCTACGAACATTCACTGCTCGCACACTACTACGATAACTGTCACCCCTGCATCATTGGGCTCCGGTCTCGCACTCACCAGCGAAATACGACAGCTCTAAAACTGTCATTTTAGGCTGGTCTTCTGTGCGAGGGTAGTACCGCCCCGGTCGAGCCCGCCCATTCATGCTGAAATCAGCATAGCTCTACTACCTATTAGTAGATATGTTTTATGAACGTGGTTTCATTATTCGGTCTTGCTTCTGGGATTAAATTTACATTTTTATTTATGGTATATAAACCTAATTATTTTGTGTTCCAAAGGTAAACGAAACATTCACTTAACTAAAAGTAATAAATGATTTAGTACCTTTAAATTGATAAAGTAAAATTTTACGATTTATTTAAAGGTAGTTAATGCTTAGAAGCTACATCAAAATATAGTAGAAAAAAGAAACAACTAGAACAAGTTAATGAGATTCTTATTAAACTCATTAAAAACTGTGGATTTTAATGAATCAGATTTAGAATTCAATTCCAACGGTTTCGAAACAAATTGATTCTGAGAAAACTTATTGCACAACGTGCAAGCATTAAAAATTCTGCTATAAATTTCACTGTAGCAAATCCTAATATAACCTATAAACTGTCCGCAACATACGGAACTTGGTCAGCACTTGTAATTCTTAACAAATACATAATGTTCCCAACATCCTGTGGGAAATGGGAAAATATTGCGACCGCACCGCAGGCCTCGATTTTCACAACAAATAACTCGTTGAAAATATTACAGTGTGCATGCGATTTTTAACCTTATGTCACATAACCTAGGTTTCAAATAGGTTAAGTGTTGTTTGTGCACAATAATATTTCTTTTTCGAATGCGAATTGGACGCTTGTTGACGGAAATAAAGCACATGCACGTAGAATCCTGAATGAAAATAGCTTATTTTGGATAACGAATGAGAAATTATTGATTTGATATAACCGATGTGTATTGTGGGGATAGAGACAATATAAATAAGTATACTCGAGGGTAATAAACCTAGACAGGATTGATTTGGAAAGGTTTTCATCCTTTGACTTGATTGGTCGAAGTCGTCTCAAGCATGATCATTTGGGCTAAGGTCTGGCCTATGTCTTACAATTGATGTTCACCTATTCAATGTGGTCATTCACAATAGACTAACTGTTAGTCAGTATTAGAATTAGTCACTGCCTCATTTGTCTAGCGGTTAGCGTATGCGACTACCGATCAAGAGGTCTCGGGTTTGGTTACGGGGTAAGGTTTTTTTTCCTGTGCGGGAATTCCCTAGTAAGGCCTAGTATACTACCCCCTATTGGCATATTGGACTCGAACCGACTACAAAAACCGCACGTCGTCTCGGGTACTATGAGCTGGAGAACCAGGTCCACCCTAGAAAAGAAAATCCTGGACTCTGGGGACCGGGAGAGATTTAGAACTCTCCAGGAGCGGGCCAGGTATCGCAGACGATTCCTGGGTAAGGCCTTAGATAGTTTTAACTTTTTTTGATTATAAAAAATTCTAATAACGAAGTTCAGAAGTTGATGTGTTATTCCCCGTGCCTCGCGTAAAGCCATCGATACTGCGCCTGATCTTTCCTAAATTTTATTTATTATTACTTCCTGCATTACATTTGCATGAGGCGGACTTAATGCCGAATGACATTTTCTACTCTTTCTTCTTTCTAGTCTTTGAGTTGAAAACGTTGGAAATTATTTAATAAATCTTTTATTTCATAATTCATTTCAAACAGCCTTAGTAGAATGTTTATTGAAATTAAGTTTATTTATTATACTAGATTTATTTATGACAATATTTAACTATTACAGTCATTTTTGCTTCTCGGTCATAAATGGGCAGCGAAACACCGGCACGGTTTTTAGTCTGTCTCTATGCGTCCGACGAATCCATGCAACCTGCGATCCGCCAAAGGGAGTCCATAGACCTTATCAAATTTCAGCCAGGTACTATATAATTATTATGTTTTTCTGATGGTATACGTCACTATCTATATCTATAATATAAAAACGAACCGCTCAATGTGTTGGTAAGCGCATAACTCAACAACACCTAGACCAATTTGGCCAATTCTTATTTCTAAATGTTCGTTGAAGTTCAAGGATGGTTTTTACGGTGAGAAAAATTCGAATAATGGCCGGAAAAGCCCTAAAAACAGCCCTTTTCTTTTTCCCATACAAACGTTTTCTACCTAAAACGTAAAGTCAACTTGAGCTTTATTTTCCTATTGTGTAAAGTTCATATATTGTAATATATAGTGTGACAACAGTGAGTGCTTGTAAGCACGATTTGCACTTTATTACTTCTACACAAACTTCAAATTCAATCATGTGTATCAAAACAGCGTGCGTATGTGCGTTGGAGTAGATAATCGTTGGATAGTCTATTTATCGAGAAAGGTCATAGGCTATATGTCATTAAGCGAATACTAATAGGAGCGGAGCACCAATGAAGAATGTTTAAAAAACGGGGAAAAATTTTAACGCCACGGGCAATAGAAGACGCAAACGAGGTTGCGTGGGTCAGCTAGTATTATATAAATAAGCATTCCTTTTTTCGATTTAAGCCGTCACTATTTAGCTTTGAAATTTTATTAATACTAGCATACAATTACGGCTCTTATATAAATATTCTTAGCTATCGAAAATAATGTCGAAGATTTTAAAATTATTTGTTTAACATGCTTGTATTAGCTTCACTTCTATGTTTGTTTGTTTATAATCGATTTTTATACGCGTGCTTCTTTATAACATTATCTATTATCGCTTTATGATATAACTGCTGACTGACTGCACGGTTGGCCTAGTGGTTTAAACGTTCACTACTGCGCCAAGTGGCGTGGGTTCAAATCCCACGTGGGACATCACTTTGTGTGATCCACAAAATGTTGTCCTGAGTCTGGGTGTTATTTGTGTCCGTTACATGTATGTATGTAAAGTCCCCTGCGACACAGAATGTATATTCTTAATGCGGGAGTTGTCTTTTAAAAAAGAAAAAAAAACTTATGTTTGTAGTGTAATGTGTAATATTTTATAAACCTGTAAATCAAGTATAATCTCTCGAGTTTTCCTTTAACCGATGCCATAGTTGTAAAAATGCATCCAATTGGTTCTAAATCTAAACTTAAGAAATTAAATAATCGTTTATACTAATAAACTCAATCTCAACATTACTCAAACATCTAAATCTCGAAGGATTTATTTCCACATTATACAAAATAAACTAGAAGTGAAAATCTGGATGTTGTGAAAAATTTTGTACAGAAAATCTCGGGTTTTCGATGCAATGTACCAAGAGGATCAAATGCATGAAAAGTTCGCGCGCGGATTTGACCCCATTTGCCTTGGATTTAAAGTCTTAAAAGCTTCGGGAATGTTTATTAAAAGTCACTTTGGTAAGATTTCTCTCCGTAAATTATGTATTCGTACATTGAATTTATATTTAAAATATTTAGAAAAAGAGAATTTGAGCGTGCATGCGATACATGGTGTAATATCAAAAGCATAAAGTTTGAAAGACTGTCGACACAAATATTAACATCTCAAAAACTTACTAAGCACTAATTTTACCAAGTCGTAGGATAATTGGCGAATTTTCTGCCAAATTTTTGTTAGTGAAGACAAATCAAAGCCTCCTTCAAAGAGAATTCTCGCTTATTAAAGCTTGTAGACCCTAGGGATTTGGTCAACCCTACACCAAAGAAAGAGCTTTCTGTGCAAATAATATTTTAATATACCTCCCAAACGTTTATTGATCTTATTTTAAGGAGGCAGTCTACAAAAGGTGTCTATGGGGGAATATTATTTCCTTTGCTTCAAAAGATTTTTTGGACCAAAACTTTCAACAAAATTTACAATAAGTATTGTCTTAGATTATAGGTTTGCTTTGATTTGTGAAAAATAACGCGTATAAGATATATGGAGGTTCATATGAATATTAAGTGGGTTAGATAGTTAGATGACTACAGATGGACTACAAAATTTGTTTCTTCTAACTAGAACTTGGTAACTGCTAACCTTTTAACTTTTGAAGAATTATTGCATAATTATTTATTAATTCACGACATAGGTACGAGTCTCCAGAGGTAGAAGTGTGCACACGTCAACTTTATTGTCACGGTGACCGCTTTCATCGCTGTGATTGGTCCGCAGTGAAATCTTCATCAACCGCAAAGTTAAACGTCCTCGTCGTTGAGAGCGAATTAATGTGAAATAAACTACCACTAAATACTCTGGAATTAAACTCCATAACAGGATGTTACCACCTAATATCAAGCGGCCCGTATGCCTTTAGCCAGAGACGTTGATATAAAAAAAGTTCATAGTCATTATGTATTCTATATGACTATTAGTTGGATTGTTACCAGCAATTCCAAATACTATATTATTTGGAATACTATTTGGAACTGGCAGTAGTGCCAATTTGATAGATCCAATATAAAGCCTAAATGAGACATTGTCAAGACTAAGTATGCAGCTCTAAAGACACTGCTTTAGAAACTGTTCGTAGGTCGCATTTCTCCATGAAAAGTTCATCATATAAACTAAATACAACAAAATTATATACTTTAACTTCGTCAACATCAAAAAACAGAAAAAGTATATTACGTATAAATTACAACCTTAATAGAAAAGCAATTAAAGTGGTTTTCATTTAGTCCCAATGAGGATCATAAATAAGAAGCACCTTTATTCTATAATCAGCAGAATGACTATTAAGAAGACAGAAAAAATAGTGTCTTCAAAAACATATCCTACTACTATTATAAAGGCGAAAGTTTGTAAGTATGGATGTATGTATGTATGGATGTTTGTTACTCTTTCACGTAAAAACTACTGAATGGATTTGATTGAAACTTTACCACAATATAGCTTATACATCAGAATAACACATAGGCTACTATTTATAAAGATATAGCTTCGCCTCGCGGCGTTGCCCGCAGTTATCATCGTACCGCGGGTAGCACCGCGGGGTTCAGCTAGTGTAATATAAATCCTGTTTTGTTATTTGTACCGTCTAACTCCACCCATCACATGTATTCATTCTAACCGATTAATTTTGTTGATTATGTCATTCCGACTTTGGCCTTGAACTAAACGAACAACTCAGAAGGCGTTGTTAGAAAGTTGCAAAAATATATAAAAATATGTATTTATTAATGAATACAAGACAACAATTTAATCACTTTCTTAACAACTAGAGATTATGTTTCTTTAATGCCATTTTATGCCATGTGTTTCTTAAAATTTACAAACATTTACATATTCTAAGAAACTAGTAATTTTGCCCTTGACCGAAACGATTTGTCGTTTAGTCACGATAAATTCTGAGAACATTATAGTATTTTACTTTATAAATAAACTTATTTAATAAAGACTTACACGCATTTGTATTTGGCACTTTAATATAACTAGTACCTGTCTCTAGTTCCAAAATATATTCATGCACAAAAACATTCTTAAATGATTAGTACAGTTTACAAGACTTATGTACGTCAATTATTTGTCAATAATGACATAAATTCAATATGATTTGCGTAAACTAAGTGAAATTGACAAATTTCTTCTAAAGCTTGATCCAGTACCAGCATAATAACAACGGAAATTCGTCTCAGATGGAAGCTTTGTTATTTATAAAGCTCGAAAAATTGATCCCACCTGTGTTCCATCAGGTATGACAGGTATCTCAAGCTCTGGAATCGTTTATATGAATCCCTAATACAGCAAAGAGTATTGGCTTCTGAAAATATTTACTTGGCACGATTTGGAATTGTTTGTTCGGTACATACAATTACTTAACGTACTTATGTACATACGTAGTATTTGTCGAAGAAGGTAGTGTAAGGAAGGTGTTGTAGATGTTTCCTCACCCGGCAGAAGGCTGTAATTAATCAGGACTGCTTGTTTATCTATAGTACTTTATATACAGTTATCCTTGCACCTCAGGAAGAGTAGGCAGAGTATTATTAACGAGTGATTGACTACAGAAGTGTTGTCGGTAACAAGATAAGTATTGTTTTTTAACAAACTGCATTATTATTTTCTAAAATCTTTGACGAACAACGAGGAATGAGGAAACGTTAGAATAATATTGAAACACTAGTCTGATAATAAACATTCACGGATCGAAAATTAAATCATGAATAGAAATCATATTCCAGAGACGCAATAAAATGAATGTAGTTTAAATTACTACCATATATAAGAAGGAACTGTGATACTGTGTTACATAAATTCCATTGTTTGCTCAATCATCACAAAACAGTTGAGACTTAGTTCCCAAGCACGCAATATACGTTCACGCTACTTTTTATTAAGTCACATTTATATAAAAGACCGAAACAGAGGTAATAAACATTAGGCGCCAGTCGTTGTGTCTATGTAGGTAGAAATACACAACACAAATCCTCGTCACAGTCGATTACATTCGTGTTTATTTATTTGTATTTTTATTTTGTGAATGTTATGTAGAATTGGGCTCTGATAAGAGACAACCAGTGCAGTTTGGTTAAGACATTGGGAGATCAGAAAAAATATATTGTCTTTTCTTTTCTTCTAAAGCTGGTGTTTTAACTGTCAGAAAACTATTTGTCTATCAAACTATACGTAGATACCACAAAAGTACTGTGCCACTTTTAAAACCATCGGGCAAAAGGACAAGACAAATGTCCAATCCCAAATGTAGCAAGCAAATTTGCACAACAGCATTATGGTAATCTTGCTCCTAGACTTTACAACAAACTCACTTTAATTTATAAAACTAAAACCATAACTAATTATTAAATTGTGGCGTAAACGTAAGTAAGGCGTAAGTTTAGGTAAGCGATTACCACTGCCCATGGACACCCGCAACGCCAGAGGCGTCACAAGTGCGTTGCCGGCCTTTTGGGGATGGGGAAGGAGATGCGAGAGGGGATGGGGTATAGGCCTCCGGTATCCTCACTCACTCGGTGAAACACAGCGCAAGCGCTATTTCACACCGGTTTTTCGTGAGGCCGTGGTATCACTCCGGTCGAGCCGGTCCATTCATGCCGTAGCGTGGCTCTCCCAACTGGGAGGTTTTTACCTTATACAAACTTCTGCATTATCATTAACACTTTAAACCATTTTTAAAAGAAAATCGAGTAAAGTCATACATCAATTCATACATCAATTGCTCGATCCATTTTCTTCATATGCTATCTATATATATAATAAATATATAAATAATATTCTATGTCAAATATAATTTTATTAGCCAAAAAGTAAAACCTCCAATCAGTACTGTACTACTACAATTGAAAAAACTCCCTATAAATATATTCTTTTATACATTAACACACATTCAAATGAATGTCAAATACATTAATAAAGTCCTTCATTTTTATTTTCACCGCAGAAAAGTTTTTTTATTTTATGCACCGGCTGTTTGTCACCGTGTTGTGTACCTCTGGCACTAACAGAAGTTACATTACAAATAGCTTACACATTAACGTGCTTTGTGTCGAGTCTGCGTAAATAAGTACAGGGTGTTTTTAATTACGATTACATTAATATAAGTACGTAACAGGAAAACTGTTGAATTAAGAATTGAGTCAAATTTGATGGTTGATGTTGTTGTATAAAATGTATATGTTAGCTAATAATTCTAACATATATATGAATGTTTTCTTGTTACTCTTTTACGCTAAAAACGCTTAAAGGATCTATATGAAATTTGGCATAGATACAGATAATAGTCTGTAATAGTATTTAGGCAGTATTTTACTCCGAAATAATTTAGTGTTATCGTGGGACAAACCGGATAAAGAATACTCGAATAATATAAATTTACACAATACCAAACGCAGTCGTTATTTGTATAATATATTTTTTTATATAAATTTATATTATTTCATTGTTTAATTGAAAATACGTGTACCAACCAACCAATTATTTTAAAGCCCATCCAGTGTTTGTGGCTTAATCGAGGTTTTTATTAAATTACCATCATGAACTATTTTATCAAACCTTGGGTGGATTACTTATATTGATAATTAGGTTAAAGCGTTTTAATACAGTTGATACTTCCATTTGAGTAGGTAGGTATTATAAAATTGTTCATAATAAAAGACTATACATAGTATTTAACATAAGCATGTTTTGCATACATTTAGCGGTTACAATTAGTTTTTGAACGTAATAAAGCGTTTAAAATTATTAAAAACAAATAAAAAGAAAAAAACGACTGGACTGAATCAAGAACTGGACTAACCGTAAAGGACCAGATTTCAAATAAAATAAAGAATCATCAAAATCGGGATAACAAACATAAAAACAAACCGTCAAATTGATAGCCTCCTCCTTTTTTGAAGTCATTTAAAAAGTATTACCGACTTGAATGTGCTCTATAAGTGCCATTCTTAGAAATGCTACTTCACTTCAAATTTAAATAAGACCAAACACATCTTCCCAAAGATGAAAAATACAAAATCAGTAATTATACCAGTAATTTTAAATAGCAGTAACATATTTCAACAAGTAACGAATTATTTAAAAAAAATCCGACTGCGTCAATATCAGCCACCTTTATTAAATTCATTGAGGAACAGAAAGGATAGAAAAAAACACAAAGCAGTCATAAGCACTGCCGACAGAAGAAGTGAAACCTCATAACTATAAACAAACGGTTGTTTTAACTTACCTGAAATGAACACCTATGCTTTTTTTAATAGTGTGCAATAAAAAGAACTAAAATCAAGCTTTGATACTCCAATAGATGTCGCTGTTTTCAAAAAAATTGTAAACAATCTTTTTGATTTACAAAAGGTTTTGTATAAGTAGAAAGTCGTTATTTTAATTTATTGTAAATCACTTTAAGATACTGAAATATTAACTTTAAGTATATAAAATCATATTGAGAAAGGACCACTATCTAGAAAATCGAATGCTACCGAAGTATATCGGTAGATGGCGCTGTTAACAATAAACATCCGTCTAACGAATTTTCGAAGATCTAAAATAAAGCTTTGATACTCCAATAGATGTCGCTGTTTTCAAAAAAATTGTAAACAATCTTTTTGATTTACAAAAGGTTTTGTGTAAGTAGAAAATCGTTATTTTAATTTATTGTAAATCACTTTAAGATACAGAAATATTAACTTTAAGTATATAAAATCATATTGAGAAAGGACCACTATCTAGAAAAACGAATGCTACCAAAGTATATCGGTAGATGGCGCTGTTCACAATAAATATCCTTACGAATTTTCGATCAGGACACGTGACCTGACGCTAGTTAATGGTCACGTGACCTGACGCGAGTTTATACATTTTTACCCATTCCAAAAAAGTACACAGCGCCGCTAAAGAAGTTTTCACTTCAAAAACTAAAAAAAAAAGATTTAAAAAAATATTTTGGTTTTTTTTATGTACCCAGTATCACTCTCACAACTAAGACGAATCTATTGACAATACTGACATAGAAATACGACAAGCCATAAAGGCTGTAGGGCTTGCCAAATGCTTGCTTTACATACACTTGAAAAACAACTCTCTACTATACTCTACTCTACTTGTTGATACACGATTAGCTTTGGTGGTCAGCTAAAATGTCAGCCTCAGACAGAAGCGTCCTCGAGATCAATGATGGCGCTCGTTCAGAGCCTCGACTAACCACCCCCCTCGCACCCCCACCACCGTAAAATAATAAAATACATCCGAATCAAGAACTTTTTTTTTGACATCAGTTAAATTAAATTAATGATTTAATGTTTGAATAGAATTTCGTGCAAATAGGTGCCACGACTGGTTTGAAAGACCAATTTCTACCACATTATGGAGTATATACGGCCATAAATCGGCGATAAAAAGAATGAGCATTCCCATATATCCAAAAAAGTAATTTACAGGATCACACGATCGTGATTGGCAGTCTATAGGTCCATTACGTCGAATGATACGCTCATTGAATATTTGATCCATACTCGTTTCTAAGAATCTAAATTCTAAAGTTTTTCTATCTGGATGTTACGCTATCACGGATAAACCGTTTAATGTTGTGTACATCTATAATAGATATACATATAAGTTATTGTTCCAAGCTCCTAATGTTGACCGTTCTTGTATTTGTATATTGTTGATGTTCCTTAAAATAATTAAACCCTTTTGTCTGAAATTTGCAATAGGGATCCTTTGATTTTTGAGAAAGGACATGGATTAATATTAGCCACGAGTCACGAGCAAAAGCTGATTTTATCTATTTTACATATGATTAACACTGCTCTGAGGAGTTCTACAGGACAATTATTGCTAAGTTCTCCACATCTCTATCGAATAACCACGATCGACCGTATAAGGGTTAGGGGTTAAAAACAGAGTCACCGCGCTCTGACTCTTGAATCGCAGGTGTCTTAATGGACGGCGATAACCACTTAACGTCAGATAGCCCATCTATTTAAATGTTCTCTTATGTATACTCTATAGCTATGATGCTTTTAAAATTAATTTTTCACGGTTGTATTCCTTATCGTATTAAAAAATTACGCATCTTCTTTCTGTTAAGTATTTTGTCTAGTTATTTTTTTTATTCGTGAACAAGATGTTTTTGTTTTAAACACTACTGTTATATTGGAATAACCAAGCGAACCATCTACGCTAGAATTATACTTTTTATTACCTGGCACGTTGGCGAGCGACAGTCAGGACTATTCCCAAAGGCAAATTTGATTTTGATTGAAATTCCATTTTATGCCATCGGCAGTTTCTACAACACAGATCATATATCCTAATATTGAGGACAATCAGACATCAAACTGTTTGACATTTTATTGTCAGTTCTGTTTAACTATGTATCTTAATAAACGAAAAACAAACTTAAAAATATGTGTGAGACTTTACACATGAATAAAAAAATCTGTAACTTCTTAGAAATTTACGAATATAAAATGTGTTTTGTAAATATTAGAACGTTTTATCCATGGCTACATACAACACCACAATATACAAAATAATTCAATTTCATTTCTGGAAAGGTTGAAAATCCGGATATTAATCCTTTTTACATTGGTATCCCTGACGTGTGCCCATATTCATTTCATACCACGCTACCTTTATATTCGTTACACGTGTGCTTTTGGCTCTATCTATTTCAGAACTGAGCAATATTTAGGTACTTTATCTGTACTAATATTATAAAGACTGCACGGTTGGCCGAGTGGTGTCAGCGGTCGCCATGCCGCTTGCTACTGGGTCAAGTGTCGTGGGTTCAAATCCCACGCGGTACCTACAACACTTTGTGTGATCCACGAATTGTTGTCCCGAGTCTGGATGTTCTTTGTGTCCGTTTCATGTATGTTTGTAAAGTCCCCCACGACACAGGATGTTTATTCCTAATGTGGGAGTTGTCTTTTTAAAAAGAAAGAAAGAAAAAAAAAGAAAGAGGAAAGATTTGTACCTATTTCTGTATGTTTGTATGTTTGTAATGAATAGGCTCAAAAACTACTGGACCGATTTTAAAAATTCTTTCACCATTCGAAAGCTACATTATCCACGAGTAATATAGGCTATATTTTATTTTGGAAAAAAATAGGGTTCCGAAAGATATTTGGGTTTTTCGGACACAAGGTGTAAAAATCAACCAGAAAAGTTACTTATTTTGCGAAAATTTTCATGCTACGGGCTATATAAGACGCAAACGAGGTTGCGTGGGTCAACTATGTTTTATATACAACGTGTATTTAGTATCAGCATTGCACCCGTGCGAAGCCGGGGCGGGTCGCTAGTCCTATATATAATGAAAATCATATTACAAATAAAAAAGTGTTTGTAATACACACCGCCGTAGCGAGCCGTCATTTGAAAACTGTCAATTCTCCTTTTTTCTTTAATTACAACCCTATTCTAGTATTGCCACTTAATAAAACTGTGAACTTTATTAGTTAATTCACGACGTTTAATGCTTTCATCTGGGGATACATTATTGTTGCTTGCTTCATATATTTTACCGAAGTTGGAGTGGTCAACGCTTCAGGTGATTGTTTCTTTGTGTGATCGTTTGATTAACACAGATTATAGTTAAATTCATGATATATTCGGATATACAACCATTTAACTCGGAACAGAGTCATTTTATGGTATAAGATCAGATAATCTTTACTTTCCTTCATTAGGCCGAGGTCATTCTGTGGCTAGGTTAGTATTTCCTGTACAATATGATTCATAAGGGAGTCTACATAAGCCTACCTATTTATCAGCCTTGCATATAGTAACTATAATAGGCAATGTATAAGGCTAAAAAGAAATTGTTTACCTTAGTAACAAGTTTAATGCAGTTTGATAATTCAACAATAGTTCAAGATAAGCTAAATAATATGTCGTAATTATAATCTATATTAGTCTAGAGATTGTTTTAAAATCACTGTATCATACTGTACCTACTGGGGAAAGTAGAAAGGAAAATTCCTGTCAAAAGTACTTAGATAAAGTTGTTCAATAGGAAACCGTAATCCTTGTTTATTAAACTGACAAAAAAATATTTGAAAAGTGAGTTTTAATAAGCCTCAGCGCGAGAGCTTCCAAAGTAATATAAGTAACGAAGTTTCGGCTTCAAAACAAAAGCCTCAAGAGTGTAAAGTGACATTGCTATGGACATTTCTATTGTAGTTATTTGACACCAGCTCATTATAAGCTATAAGCATTCATGCAAATTAAGGTCTATTTTCAGTTCTTTGTACCGGCGAATTAATATTTCTATTAGTAATTTTCATGCTTTCAATGTGGTATTTTTAAGCTATTGCATAGCTTCTATCGCGGGCCTTGAGCGTGGAGACCGAATCATGAAAATTCTGTAACGAAAAAACCTAACACCCCCGATTCCGACCGGCACAGCGGTGATACTTTTTAGTTTTTCCATCTAACGATAAATACCATAACTTATTATTTTTATTTTTGTTTATTTATTTATTTGTTTATTTTCACCACGCTCAAAGTGTAACTTGAATTAATATCACAGAAAAAAAAACAAAGAAAAAAAATACTGCATAAATAAAATAAATATATAATTATAATTGCATAAGTTGATTAAATATGCTATGCAATAGCTTTACCGCGGCAGTCACCGAGTTTATTTATAAGAATTTTCTTCAAAGCGTACTTGTTTCACACGTTTATGTTATTTCAACTTAAGTGAATCGACTAACAATGTAAACTTATTTAAGTATCTTGAAAATGTATTTCATCTTATTTCTAGTAAGAGTATCGAAATGAAATGTTGGCTTTTAAGTATATGCGGTTTGAGTAACCTGCATCCTCATCGATGATATATATAATATTGATTAATAGTCCACAGCTGGACATAAATCCACATAATATGCATGGAAAAATGTATTATTCTTACTTTTGTTTAGTTCGCTATCATAGCGTGATTTTAGTGTCCAAACTATAATCAACGAGAATTTTATTAAAAATTATGAACGATACGAATAACTTCTTAAAACAATTTAGTATACAATGAATTATTGGCACAATAAATAAGTATTCATACATATATATATATTCACTAAGAATTTATCCTACTAATATTATAAACGCGAAAGTTTGTAAGTATGTATGGATGGATGTTTGTTACTCTTTCACATAAAAACTACTGAATGGATTTTGATGAAACTTTACAATAATATAGCTTATACATCAGAATAACACATAGTCTAATTTTTAAAGATATAGCTTCGCCTCACGGTGTTACCGCGGTTATTGTCGTTCCACGGGTAGCACCGCGGGGTTCAACAAGTTTTTCAATATATTTATAATATTTATATTTGTTACAGAGTTTGATGGCGTTTATCAAGTTTGGTTACGCCTTAGTGGTGGTGTCGTTGCTGCTTATGATATGGGCTTCATTATCCAGAGCTTTAGAGGTGAGTGAGTTTATGTTGTATAAAGCTATTAAGCTGCCTGTACACGGCATGAACGGTACGGGCGGTAGAAGAACACGAAGAGTCGCCACTTCTATTCATTACGTGATAAATTTAGTACGGGAGTAAATTACGCAAGATAACAAAATTGTAATTAAAAGGAAAAGTTGAAACAAAAACATTATCAATCCGCCTTGCGAGTGTGCTTCAGAATATATACCTACATGAAGCTTCAGAGTGATGCCTCGGCCTCACAGAAAATCTGTTTTATTTTATTTTCTTCTTTTAAACCGAGCGAATAAGGTTGTCGAAGCTCATACCCTCTGTTCCCCTTTTTTTTCTGGCGAAGATACTGAAAAGGTGGTAATGCACTTAAGTGTTTAGAGTTGTACTTTCCATCAGATCAACTGATCTGTGTTTTGAAGAATCTTGACATTTCTCAGTATTTTATTAGTCTCGTTATTTTTATTGTTTAAAAATAGAAATACTACTACAGAAATAAGTTTGAGTTAAATTTCTCAGAACTCAACCAATTTAAGTAGGGAAATGAAAGAACCCTTTCAAGTCGGCGGTCTTTGAGCAAAACGAATTTAACTCAATTAGGACTGAAAGTATTGAGAAAGTGGTTGTTGGTTGGATAAATAGTCCACACGGACTCACAGGGTATTTTGCTATATATATATGTTACAGATACGTGGAATAGTTTAAAGTAAGTTGTCATTATTATGTTTTATTATGAATTTACTTTTAAAAATACAAAAGTCATGGATGCACCTTAAAGTTACTTTAAGGCTTAACTGTCCAATCTTGTAATTATACTAGCTTAGTCCCACGTTTTTTTTTTAAATTATATTTGAATCAGATATTATTTAATATTTTATTAGTTTATTGTTTTCGCGTAACCCCTATAAACTATTTGCTAGTGAAAGTCCCTTTAAAATCGTTTCAGCCGTTCCAGAGATTAACTGGAACAAGGAAACAGACAGACAGACGGAAATAAAAATGAAAACTTGACTTTTTATGCAAAAACCGTGTATTAAGAAAAAAAAGGTGTGTTGAAAATTCACACACGGTAGAAGTAAATCGACAAAAGTAAACCGACCTTGATCTGTCGCTCTGGCTCACTAATTACAGGCGACTTTTTGTATGTGTGTCTCTTACCTGTCGTTTTTTCCGTTGCATCCGGTTTGATATTACAACGATTCTAAAAAAGTTTCACTTCAAAATCTGGATATTTAAAATTACAAACAGACACTTATATTTTATTTCTTTGTATGTATTCTAAAACGTTAAATGGTTTATTATCGAGAGCGTTTTATTAGTACTCATTTCGAAGACTATACTTTACCACTTATTTGTAAAAACAAATCGTTTATCTGTCAATCGACGAACCCACAATTTAGCAAAACCATTTACACTTACATTTCGCTTTCAACATTTGTCTTGAGACAAAATTGGAAACTAACTTTACAGATCACATTTACAAACAATCTTTAAACGGAAAAAACTTCGTCTTGTTTAGATCAAATACTTGTATCAAAGTTTAGTACTTTGTATTTTGATAGGCAGTGTTTTGAACTGATTCGTTGTATTGATTTTTAATTTAAATTATCTTGCTAACTGACCCGTGAGAACTTCTTAAGTTATTATATTAAGTAATACCTTTATATTAAGTAATATAATTAAAGGTTACGGTACTTAATGAGTTTGTTAGGAGTAAGGTCACGACGTTTAATATGTTATATAATATTCGAGTCTTTTTCACAGATTACGTTGGGATCCGCTTTGAGTCTATAACGATACGGCTGAACTTGCATGTAATGTCTATGTATGTAAACTCTGTAAACAGACCTGTAGAACTTTTTAGTGTTTCTATTATCAGCAACGATTATTATAGATATCTTATTTTTATGTAATAGGGATCAAACGAGCAGACGTATCGCCTGACGGTTAGCGATTACTGGCGCCCATGGACACCCGCAATACCAGGGGCATCATATGTGCGTTGCCGGCCTTTGGGGGATGGGGGGAGGGGAAACACAGCACAGGCGCTGTTTCACACCGTTTTTCTGTGAGGCCGTGGTGTCACTCCGGTCGAGCCGGCCCCTGCATGCCAAAGCGTAGATTCCCGCGCTTCGGCATGCATGAGCATGACAGCTTAACATGCTCTACGAGGTATGGAGTATGGTCTCAGTATGTTTAGAAATGGTTGTCTGCACGATTGGAGCATTCTACTACGCCAAGTATTGTATGTTCAAATCCTACACGGGACTTTACTTTGTTTGACCCATAAATTGTTATTCTGAATCTGAGTGTTCTTTGTCTCCGTTGTGTATTTGTTTGTAAAGTTCTACGTTACACAGGATGTATATTCGTAATGCGAGAGTTGTCCGATTTAAGAGATAAGAAGATTAATATGAATGGTTACCTAACCATAGACCGACCTGGCTTTGTTTGTTTAACTTTGCATTATGTTAACTTACCTAGTTATCACTTAGCTACAAGCCTATGTATATGACATATAATATTAGATTATTTCGTTAGGACTTCAAAGAGAACTTAACTTTCTCTGAAACTGTGTTTATGCCAGTGTTGTTGATCTTCGTATATAGCACTTATACTACTGGGATTTGGAGTGTGATTACTTCGAACTATATTGCAGACCGCTTTGATATAGTTACAAACTGTAATTAATCGTAAGAACTACGACAAAACTTGAGTCTCAGGTAAACTTATAATGACGGCAATTAGTCATTCGAACTGATATTTTCCTGTGCCCTTTTTAATTATTTTTCTTAATGAAACGGCGATATATATATCTTTCTTGTTTAGGACGTTTCAGGGAGCTGTTAAATAATTTCAGACTGCCAATTTAAAAAAAAAATATTGACAGTATTGTGACTGTTTAATCTTCATAAATAAAGGGCTGTTTTTTTAAGCCCGATAGAACTTGAAATTGTAAAAAATAACACAAAAAATTAAATTGTAATCAAAATTTTTTTTTATTCGAAAGATCAATACGTGACATTAACATTTGAAAATAATTTCGGGCATATGGGCACCGCGGCTGTTCTTGACGAAGTGCATTCTGGACGTCCAATTTTGGGCCACTTTTTCGAGCACTGCTAGCCGTATGTCACGAATAACACGAACAATGCTGGCCTCCAAGGCGTCAATTGTTGCTGGTTTATCAGCATAAACCAGTGACTTCACGTAGCCCCACAGGAAATAATCGAGAGGTGTCAAATCGCACGACCTTGGAGGCCAATTGACAGGTCCATTTCTCGAAATCAACTTATCGCCAAATTTTGATTTCAATAAGTCGATGGTTGCGTTCGCCGTATGGCACGTAGCGCCATCCTGTTGAAACCACATCTCCGCCGGATCAATGTCATCCATATTTTCAAACAAAAAATCATTGATCATGGTGCGGTAACGATCTCCATTGACCGTAACGCGAGCTCCGGCCTCATTTTTGAAGAAATAAGGTCCGATGATGCCACCAGCGTGAAAACCGCACCATACGGTGCATTTTTCTGGATGTAATGGAGTCTGTAGGGTCTGTTGTGGATTGGTCTCACTCCATATGAGGCAATTTTGCTTATTAACAAACCCGTTAAGCCAAAAATGCGCCTCATCGCTGAACACAATTTTGCGATAAAACAACGGGTCAGTTGCCAACTGCTCTAGAGCCCAATCGGCGAAAGAACGACGCATATAATGGTCTCGTGGCTTCAATTCCTGCACCAGCTGGATCTTATACGGGTGTAGGCCGAGATCTTTGCGCAAAATTTTCCACGTAGTGGACGGACAGAGCCCCAATTCCTGCGACCGACGACGAATCGATAAATTTGGATCTTCTTCCACACTTTCGTTTACAGCGGCGATATTGTCTTCAGTACGCACATTCCTTCGACGTGCTGGTGTTATTGCATCCTCTAGAGAATATGTGGTACGAAATCTATCCACAGTTCGACGAATGGCTTGTTCAGATGGACGATTATGTACGCCATACAAATGACGAAGTCGTCTATAAGTTGCGCGAATCGACGACTGATTTTCAAAGTAAATTTGGATAATTTCGTAGCGTTGTTCAAGCGTGAGTCTATTCATGATGATTTGTCAGAGTATACTGAAACAAATAAAAAAAAAAGTTTCATCAAAATTCAATTTTTTGTGTTACTTTTTACAATTTAAAGTTCTATCTAGCTTAAAAAAACACCACTTATAAATGCAATTATTATGCAAAAGTCCCTTAATAGGCCGCCATGGTGTTGGTCATTATGATGCATTGTTGTATTGTCTGCATTCACAATAAGTATGGTGACCACCACTCTTAGATTCTGCTCGCTCACTTTGTTAGACGCATATATGAAAAAATGAATTTCAGTTGTCATTAGTCTCATTAAAACTTAGGAAATGTAGGATCGATTTGTTTGATTTTAGTCTTTGAATGTTTGGGGAAGTCGAGGGAAAGTTTGAAAAGTCGAGGGAAAGTTTAAACGATGTAAAAAAAAGTGTAGGCAAGTGTAGTTTCCTAATTTATACTACAAAATAGCTACTATACTACTAATAAGCTACCCATTGTACATATTCGTTTCTATATTTATAACTAATTATTATATATTATACTAACTGACCGCAACCTCGCTTGCGTCTTATATTGCCCGTAGTATGAAAATTTCGCCCGTTTTTGAGACATTATTCATTGGTGCTCCGCTCCTATGAGTAGCGTGATGATATATAGCCTATAGCCTTGCTCGATAAATGGACTATTCAACACTAAATTTTTCAAATCGGACCAGCGGTTCCTGAGTTTACCGCGTTCAAATAAACAAACTTCAGCATTATTATTAGTATAGATGTAACATCGCCTTAATGTGATATCGATACTAATGATATCATTCATTCATTTTATACATGTCAGAGTCCAAAAGTCAAACGTTTTTTAAACATATAAAATTTGATAGAGGCAAAGTTTCGACTAAATTTCTGTCGAGTAAATTTTCCCGAGGTTGGTGTGCTAAATGAGCCGTGTCGAACTGAAACTAAAAGTAACGGATGACGCAATTTATCTACTTTACTTTTTGAACTGGGGCAACTAACCGAACAGTCAAGATGATAAAATTCCTATCATAATAATGACATAAAAAAAACTGTTATCAAACCATTCGCAATTTTAAATATACAATTCCAGTACACAGGTGCAAGTAATATTGCGATCTCACCCGCTGGAGGCAAGACGCCTATTATCTAACATAACCTGGATATTCGCAGTATATTCGCGTATATTCTGCCTTTTGTGAAGTTGTATCGGATACCGTATAATCCCGGGTATAACACTGTTAAATCCCATTGTGAGAGGTACTTACCATATCGTATGCCTCTATTGTACAATACTCCGAAAATGAATATATTATTTTATTCATTGAAATGGTAATACGATATTCATTCTAATATTATAAATTTGAAAGTAACTCAGTCTGTCTGGTACGATTTCAATGCGAAACTGTTATACGGATTTGGATAAATTTCGATATTTATTTAGATTGGTCCTTGGAGATACACATGGTCTATTTTGTGTCGTATTAACAAATATATAGGTACGCGAAACGGCGCAATTGTTATTATTACTCGTATTAAAGATTTTGGTATATGAAACCATCAAAAGCTTAAAAGGCATTGACTGTACCTATTTGTAGAAAGTAGGACACAAATTTGTAGGAAGGTATTCATGTAGTACTGAAGAAATATAAGTTTAACATATTCGTTTTGATATTGGCGTTCGGAAATTCACTGCTGTGATTTTGCTATATCTTGGGCAACTATCCCGATCTTAACCAGTACGCATTAATCCACTTTCAATAGTTTAACCATTATGGCCTTTTGTGTTCCTAAAACGTTACATTTTTTTAAAAAAAATCACAATTATATTGTAATGGACCGAAAAACACAAAAATGGAGTACGTACGCCATCAGCTTAAGGCATTAACACTGACAATTTGATAGGCTGTCAGGTTGTCAGTCTATCAAAAGTATTGTAAGATAAATAAAAAATCACCTCTCATGTGTATTGAATTTCGATTCTGATTTTCATACGACTGCGGTGACGAGAAAAGGATGAGTAATAGTTTTGGCAGTCTGTGTATGTTTGTACCTATTTGACTGCCTCTGTGGCGCAGTGGTAGCGTATGCGACTGCTGTTCTTGAGGTCTCGGGTTTGATTCCCGGGTCGGACCAAATGTTTGTATGATCTACAAATATTTGTTTTGGAGTTTGGGTATTTTCTTTGTATAATATGCACGTATTTAGAAAAAAAAGTATATATGTATTTATATCAGTTGTCTAGTACCCATAACACAAGCTTTGTCTAGCTTGGGACTAGATGGCGTTGTGTGTAAGATGTCTGAAATATTTATTTAAATATTTATTTTATACCGCAGCGCCTAATCTCAGATTTAAATGGCTGAGGTGTCAATAGATTAAACGGGTTTTTCAAACGATATCTTTTTTTTATTTCTTGATGACAAAATGAATTACAATTCTAAAATTACAGTACTGAAGGTTGAAAGTTTGAAATCTTAAATACGGTTTTAAATATCTTCTGGTATTCGTCCATTAGTCGAGCCATATAATTTCACTGTTAAGACCTCCTTGCTCACAAACGAGAATTTTATGTATTACCAAAATTACAATAGTCATTTGCTTGGAGAAGAACCAACATTAAAAGAAATGTTTTTTGTAATTTTAATGTACGTATGCAAGTGAATGAAAGATATTAATATACTAGTGAGTTTATACATTAATAGTATGTAAATGTAAATATTTGTAAGAAGCATTAAAAGTTATACATATTTTCAAAAGATATTCAGCGCAACCTGCATTTAATCACTTTTTAAGATGTTATATTATACTTACGAAGAAACATTTCACTTCGAAAAGCAAACACGACATTGAAACATCTCTGCTACATCGATTTGAATTTAGAATTGCACAAATAAAATTTAGTTTTACATTTCAGTGTAAGTACAAGGTAAATATAAATATGTATAAAATGTATCAATATATAAATGTTAGCTCTTGTTTTGCAGTAGTTTGCATAGCTAGAAGGCGGTGAAATTGCTTACATTTAATGGCAAGACCACTTATAGTATACCGGCTCCTTAACACAACTTCGTCTGCGTTTCTTTTCAAGAATGCTCGGCTCCTATTGGTCTAAGTGTTTTTTTTTTTTTTTTTTATTGAATTGGAGGCAAACGAGCAGACGCATCACCTGATGGTAAGCGATTACCGCCGCCCATGGACACCTGCAACACCAAAAGCGTCACAAGTGCGTTGCCGACCTTTGGGGGATGGGGAGAGGGAATGGGGGAGGGGTTGGGGTATGGGCCTCCGGTATCCTCACTCACTCGGTGAAACACAGCGCAAGCGCTATTTCACACCGGTTTTCTGTGAGGCCGTGGTATCACTCCGGTCGAGCCGGCCCATTTATGCCGAAGCGCGGCTCTCCCACGGTGAAAAAAGTGTGATGTTAACTTTCCTATCATAGGCACTCTATCAAAACACACATTTTATAAACATAATCGTGAAAATCGGGTCACAAGGAACTAATAGACTTTAAAATCGAAAATGTAAAAGTCCATGTTTTTTACTCGAACTCGAACATAAATTCGAATATAGGAACTAAATTATAATAAAACAATAATAAAACCTTACCGAATACTATTTAATATTCTCCGTGGTGAGCCTACCTGCATTACTGACGTCCTCCCCTATAAAAGAGAGCCATTTGTGGTGAGAATCCCGAGTAGTTACCACGCAATAAAGGGTTGTGGTTCAATAGGTTCTCATATATCAGTTATGTGGTTAAACAGTGCAGTGACAAATCGACTTTACGCTTTTATAGAGTTAGACACTAGAAACTATTCAAAGGATGGAATAAATATTCCCTTAATGTTGTGAAGTATGTTGAAACTCATTATACCCACTATCGGTGGCGAATGTTCAACATTATTTTTAATTTATTTGTAAAATATAACAGTCATTTATTTAGAGTTACATAATATTATGTGTGATATTCAGTCTCGTCGTTACTGATTCTGTGACGTGATATAATTAAATGATTGTGTTAATTAGTATATATTATGTGTGTGTATGTGTATGTATGTATGTTTGTATAAGTAGATTTATGTATATGTGCCCTATTAAATTCAATAATATATATTAAATATTTCTTAAAATCAATTGCACCGTTAACTGTAGCTGTCTAATCATTTTAATCCATCCTAAGGTTGCCTGGAAGAGATTGCTTTCAGCAATAAGGCCGCCCTTTGGACATTACATTATATTTATATTTCATCTTATAATATGTAAAAAGGTGTACAAATAAAGAGTTTTCTATCTATCTATATATCTATTAATTTATTATAAGATGATTATGAATGATTAATAAATGAAATTGAATTTATAGTAGTAAGTACCAAAGCATAGAAGATACGTACAGAATATTATCTGAATAATTAAATGAAGTCGAGATTTGAATAGCCCTCTCAGCTAATTAATGTACCAATCGAACAAAACTTTTCTAAGTCAGTCTGTCGCTACTTACCATTAAGCGACAACCTCTTCGGTAACTCAAAATAAAGTTTATATTTTAATGGACATTTACACGATCTCGGAGTGGAAGTTTCACACAAATTATTCCGATTACCCACAAGTTATCCTACAACAAAGGGAACAAATTCCCCCAAATGATTGATGGACAGACAAGTCTTGCGTAATAAAGTGGTTCTTTTGTATTGTACTTATTACAGAGTACTTTAGATGAATTAATTATAAGCTTAAAGGTAAAGTTCGGCGTTTTATCCTACAAATATTATAAACGCGAAAGTTTGTGAGTATTTAAGTGAGTATGTTTATTGCTCTTTCCCGCAAAAACTACTAAATGGATTTTGATAAAACTTTACAAATATAGCTTATACATCAGAATAACCCATAGGCTACAATTTATAAGAATACTTGCTTCGCCTTGCGGCATTGCTCGCGGTTATTGTCGTACCGCGGGTAGCACCGCGGGGTTCAGCTACCTGTTATAATATATAATACAGGTGTAACATAAAAGTGTAGTGAGGTTTTAGAATCTTGAACTGTATGCAAAAGTATCACTTCTCCGAAGAGTTGAAACACAAAAATTGTTAGGTACTTTATTTTTTTAAATAAATAATAATTTTTAGATGTGACTGAGAATATTATTATTTGTGCCTTAAATTGAGGACTTTTGTGATTTTAATTGTTTGTTGAAGGTACTAAAAAATCAGTTTATCTTTTACTAGCTGTATCCCACGTTCATGTGTAATTGAAATCGATGCAGTGACTTAGCCGTGAAAGTATAACAGAGACAATTAAGTAAGGATGTAATTTTTTTTTTGTAATTTTTTTAACCTACATCACTATTATCGTAAACGACTCATTCCTACTAGAAAACCTATGTTATACACTACACTACACTTTTTATGGTATAGCGACGAACGTGAACAGATCAATCACCTAATGACAAGCGTATAAGTATGAGTACTTTACTCATTCAGTAAAAAGCTCCCGAAGACTTGCTCAGAAACTGTTTTCTGAGAGATGTCAGCCGGGTCGAGCCAGTTTATTTGTATCCAAGCAAGGATCTCCCACAAAATCTTCTATAGATCCTTACATTGAGAAGATGTCTAGTTCCCAGTCTTTATTATTCTCAATATTATATTATGGTCGGCTACTAAGTCAACCGGTTTTATCTGAACATCAGTTTTTCCACGGGAGTGACTGGCATCGGACATCCGCAGCCCTAAGAGCGAATAGAACTCGGATATTTAACTAGTTGTCAGTATCTCTGTTTTCCCAATGACCTTAGATGTTCATGCCGACCTGTCCGGGTTACTACGGTTTAAAATACTTTTCAAAATGAACCTTTTCAAGTATTTAAAATTTGTTTGTGTTTTGCAGCTTCACGTAGACAACGGTCATCCACCATGCCTGTTCCAAGCGCTCTGCACGTGTTCAAAGCCAGCTGGAGATCTGGGCATAGTTACTTGCAGCTATGTGCCTATTCTGCGAGTCCCAGCGACCATCAACAGCTCGAAAGTCTTTATGCTGCAACTGACTGGAAATAAAATCAGAGATCTAGAACCACAGTTTTTCCAAGCCACAGGTTTGTATAACACTAAAATTATATTATGTAAATTGATACGAAAACATTTTATATAACACTCTCAAAGGAAGATCGTAAAATATTAAGCATTTTCATTTCAAAAGAATATAATGAAATACGTTCTTCACTTATTTAGTTAGTCAAGTTCATTATTGGAAATTAACAATATTTTAATTAAATTTTGTCTTTATAAAGTTTTCGGTATTTTACGAACACTGGATCGTCTTACATAGTAGTCTCTAAAATTAAGTAAATTCGATATTATAATGTTAATAAGTTAACATCACTATATACACCATTATCGGCCTAGATATGTAAAATGCTGTATTTAATCTTCATTGTCCTTATATTATCCATTTGTCTTACTTTTGCCAAAACTATTTATTTCTGTCTTAATGTTCTTTAAAATATAACATCAGTTGTAGCAAATTTTTAACTCGTCTAAATGATGAGTTAAATTAATCTTCTAATTTATTGCCCATAATTCAATGCGTCTCGTTGTAAATATGTGGAAACCTATTAATTTCATAATAACCATTATTAAATGTTTCATCCTTAGAGGAAGTCTTTAAACTAGAATTAAATAGGATGCCACAAAAAGTATACCTACCGTCCCAAATAAAAACAAACTAAAAATACAATTGAGTTATTTCATCATATTTTTGATTATCCATCTTTTGTTTGAGGTATCCTACTAATATTATAAACGCGAAAGTTTGTGAGTATGTAAGTGAGTATGTGAGTATGTAAGTGAGTATATAAGCGAGTATGTAAGTGAGTATATAAGTGAGTATGTTTGTTGCTCTTTCACGTCAAAACTACTGAATGGATTTTGATACTTAGCTTGAGCTAATACATCAGAATAACACATAGGCAACAATTTATAAAGATACTAGCTTGACCTATGTGTGTCTGTCTTACTGCAGTGTTCAGCTAGTATTATTATAATCGTAATACATTGCGACAAAATTAGACTACCCATTTCATGACAATTTGTATCCGATTTAGCAAAACTAGGACAACTGGGGACGGCATTCTCACAAATACGTACATTCGCCAGAAATTACATAGGTATATAAATTTTCGGTACAGCGCTGTCGTCACCAGTTGCTTGTGACACGGTCAATATAATAAGGGTAAGTCTGTCTTAACCCTCGCTCAGCAATCCCGTAAATACCAAGCTTAACCCTCTGAATATGAGGACTCAGCATTCATTTATTTGCTTGTGCTACAGAAAACCTTTTAAAATAATAATTTATATTTTGTTGTCAAATATAATAAAGTAAACTCGGTCTGTTCATTATTATAACAGTTTCAATATAAAAAAGTTATGATTTCTTAATAGACTTCAAAAAAAGAAAAGAGCGTTTCATTTGAATTGATTCTTATTTTGTGAATGTAACACAATATCCTGTTTATTTGCGAACCGATTTCATCAATTGTTTTTTGAATTGAAACGCTTTTATTGGGATTTGTTTCCATTTAAGTTCAAAGAGGAATTTACGTAATGAAGAATAAATATGTCTTATTACAATTGATGCGACTAAAACATAATGTTTTTTAAAGTATGTTTTCCTACATAATTTGTTGAGATAATAAAAATTTGAATGGACATATATTATTTAACCGTTCCTAAATTTTGTTGGATAAATTTAGCAACGATGTTGTTCAACGATACCCGCAACACTTGATTTTGTATCTTAACTGAACGTCCGAGATGTTGAATACATAATTTAATTTAAGCAATTAATTTCAGGCTTGTACAGGCTCGCAATCAACGAGAACCCGCTTGAGAGCATCCACGAAGAGGCGTTCTATGGACTCGACAATACGCTTTGGGAGTTAGAACTCAGACGAGACAAATTGACGGCCGTACCAAGCAGGTCTCTGAGATACTTACAGAAACTCAGACTCCTTGATTTGACAGGTGATTTAACGCTTGACGTTTATAGTTTAATTTAAATTAGCTAGATCTAATATTTGTTGAATGATATAGGTAATTGAATAGGTATTAAAATTCGTTGAACTCAATGCAGATAATTTAATAGTGTCGGTAAACTTAATTAATATAAGAAGTTTTGTCGTAAAAACTTCTAAAGTAGGTCTGTTTGCAAGTGATTTATTACTTTTTTCTGTCTGTTTGAACGTAAATGCAGCTTGCAGAATGGTTTCTGGCGACTAAAATTAATGTGCAAGTGGTAAAACCCTTGCTACGGAATAAGTTTAAATATTGTGGTTTGAAATTTATAGTTCTTGGAATATTTTTGCACGTAAGAGAATTTTCTAATACTAAATCTAGCTGATGTATTTAAGAAACATGAGTTTTTATATCTATTGTTCATCAAGAACCAGGTGCTTATTAATTATCTTCTTTTATACGTGAGGTTGACAAAGTTATTATTTAAAGTTTGATTGATCGGCAATATCCTAAAGTATTTGCGGTTCCATTTGATCAAGACTTTTTTTCTTTTACATAATGAGATTTATTGTACGTGACCAAAAGCAATTTGACACACGTTTATCCAGTTGGAGTTTTCAAATTAGGTATTACCTAAAGAATGGTATAGAATTGTGATAAATTTCTAGTCTAATAAAATTTTAATGACACCTGTTGTGTTGTATGTTTCTTTTTTATTTTCTTTGAAAGTCCTTTCTTACTTGTGCTTGTGTGGTTGAACCAATGATATCAAAAAACTAAACGCAAGTTGACTGGCATAACTGTGTTAAAATAACTGTTTGGTTACATACATTAACTTAAATATTTTATTCGGTCTTGGTGCAAAAGTCGTTATAAAGTGACTTCAAGTTATAATGGTCAATGAAAACGAATCAGATATGATCTCCAGTGATCAGGTGATAACTATTCTTGATGTTAGTTAATTTTGATCTTCTTATGTTACAGGTAATGAAATAACAGACATATCAGGAGACAACTGGAGAGGTCTAGAACACACGCTGCAGACGTTAATTTTGAGTGACAATTCGGTTGCCAACCTACCTCTCGATGCTTTCTCGAGTCTCCCGATGTTGGAGACTCTCGATTTACAAGGGAATCACCTATCTGTGATCGATAGTGGAGTATTTCGAGATGGGATGATGAGACTGAACAGAGTAAGTTGCAGTTTAATATGTACATTTCCTGTGCATGTGATTTTGATTTATTCATGAAAACGTGCGTTAGCTAGAGGTGCGTCATTAGAATTTAAGTGTGGTAAATTTTGTAGTCGTATTCATGGACATGCTTTCAGAACACGACACAAGTTTTTTTTATCTGTAATTTTCTTAAATAAAAAAGTGACTCAATTTTATATCGAATATAGTCATCTAAGGTATGCTTGTGTATATTTACTAGCTTAAGTCTGAGTGTATCTATGCAAAAGTGGTATCACGTGTATTATTGTCACTAAAACAATTTTTCCCTTTCATTTTTTTGAATGAAAAGTATCATTATCTCGGGCTATACGTATGTTCAAATTATAAAATATGATAATGATCGAATACAAATAACTAAAGAAGAAAATTCTAATTTTAAAATACATAGTTAGTTATTATTGTTTATATATACTGATCTCATTAGCACAGATTTTAACCCTTGCTTACCAATATTCCAGCTTTTACTCGGAGACAACCAACTGGCTTACATACCTTATGAAGAGATATCACCACTTCGACAGCTAAGATTCCTGGATCTGTCCAACAACCTGATCAAACAGGTTCCCCCTGCGCATGAGTTGAACGGAATCAGATTATCACTGGATTCTTTAAAGTGAGTATATATTGATAATTATTGATTGTAGTTTTTAAAAGAAGAAGAAGAAACTAGTAATAGATCAAATGGTGCCACGACGAAACTTTGTAATTATTTTCATACTAGCTTTTGCCCGTAACTTTACTTGTGTGTTTGTCGGTTATCGCGGTAAAAAATAGCCTATGCCCTTCCTCAAGAATTATAGTATCTCCAAGCTAAGTTTCATTGAAATTGGTACATCGGTTTCGCTATGCAAACGTAAGAAACAGAGTTAATTTCGATTTAAAATTCGATTTAAAACTTTATCTTAAATTGACACACAGTTTGTACGATTTAAATGTTCGTAATTTAAACAAAATAGCTCTCAAATTCTAAAATACCAAATAATTGAAAAATCATGAAGTAAAATACTTAAAATAGAGAACATTAAAGTTTTCAAGCGATTAAGGTCATTAAGGAATTAACTACGGAAGTCGAAAATTAAACTGAATTATTGTCCAATAACACATTGAAACCCAAACGAAAAAATTGTTTAAATCAATGTTTTAGTGAAAATATCCATTATTCATTTTCAGGTTAGAAAACAACCTTATCAGAGATCTGTTACCTGGATCCTTCAAGTACTTTAACGTACTGAATTCTACTTCATTGGATGGGAACCCAATATTTGCGATTCGAGTAAGTGCATCCCTTAAATTATATTGTAGCTATTTTGTACACAGGGAACATATGCTTATTTATTTTCTTTCAATATTACAATCGTCCATATTTACGCTCAATATGAGACTTATTTAAAGTAGCCGTAATGGTAAGAGAATGATAATGTGTATGTAATTATTATTTAAATTTATTTGGGTAGAAAAACTTATGTAATTCTTCGTGTAATACCTCTGTACTGAATGTTTTACCAAGGCACAAAAATACATGTATAAAAAACATCGTAGCGTGAAAACATCAAAATATATAATTATTGTCTTAAAACACCTTAAATACTCAAACACATAGGATGCATACTTAATGGCTGATGGAAGCGTAGTGCCATTCTGTTACGCTTTTGAAATGCCAGGCTCGGTAGTAAACTCGTATTTTGATTATTTAAGAAGCAGGGATATTCTATCCTGAATTCTTAGTTTTTTTTTGGTATTTTTAATTTAATATTTGTATATTTTCCAGGAAGATGCATTTAGAAACGCCAAAATAAAAACTCTGTCACTTCGTGACTGTGAGCTAATTGATCTATCACCGGCGGCTTTTGCTGGATTGGAGAACAGTTTGCAGAGTCTGGATCTGTCTGAGAACAACCTGACTATGGTTTCAAAGTTTATGCTTAATAAATTAGATGCGCTGAGGTTTTTGAACCTTAAAGAGAACAAAGTAAGTATGAAATATATTGTCACTTTATATAAATTTTAGCTGAACCCCGCGGTTATTGTCGTACAGCAGGAAACGCCGCAGGGTGAAGCTAGTCTAAAAAAGTAGCCTAAGTTACTTCTTCTCTCTTCTCAGCTGTCTATCAGTGAAAATCCTGTCGAAATTGGCTCAGCTGTTTTAGATATTAGCCGGAATAAACAGATAGACGGATAGACAGGCAGACAAAACATGATAAAAAAAAAATTTATAAATGTACCATGTATTCGTATAGGTATATGTGTTTAGTAAAACGCCGTTATTTAATATTACAAACAATTTTATTTATTTGTATAGATGTGAATAAAATTCTTTGGACGTGAACTTTGGTTGCTTAAAGTTTGCATACGGAAGTTTAAAACAGAATGTGTTCCAAAACATGCATTTCTACATCGAATAACATGCCTCCAGTTTGTATATTGACTAGACACGCGAGACTATTTAATAAGTAATGAAAGGCAACTTCTAACAAGTTATAATGGCCAATTTAAACAAAATCTAACTGGAACCTGACTTGAGATAGTTAACTTTGTATTTCCTATTGTACCTTTTAATTATATATTCCTAAGTAGTTCTTCTACTGAATAACCATTTTTAAAAAATATCTAGACGGATAGTTGTATAATAGTGCTACATCTAAAATTACTACAAAGGTACATAAGTTACGTGTTAAATGAACAAAATACGTGTTGAAATTTATTTTACATACACATACTATCAAATTGCCTCTCTTGCATTTCAGGTTGATGTAAATGTATTAACATCGAGTTCCCCGTCTGAGTATGCGATGGCATCAGTCAGTACCTTCCAGTACAAATTGTTTTCCTTGGACATCAGTGGAGCCAGTTCTATTGAAGCGAATTTGCAAGACTTTAGAAGGTAATATTTACTATCAATACCATCCATGCCCACAAAGATAAATTTATACGTACTTATGAGAATCGTCGTGGTCCAGAATAGTCCAGATCCAACATTAGTTATTCATCAAGAAGTAAAACGACTTGTCTTGGTAACATTACAGCAGTTTACACAGTTTAGGATACATCAGTATCTTCATATCCATGAATATATCTTTCTATTTTCTATGTATAACAATATCAATTACTATTGGCAGTATAGTGGCATCCATTAATTTGATCATGATTCTGATTTTAATTTTGATTCTGATTTTAATTTTGATGTGATCTTAATTCTGATTTTCATTCTTATTTTAATTTTGATTTGATCCTGATTTTGTTTTTATTTTAATTTTTGTTTTGGTTATTATTTAATTTGGTTATTAATTAATGCTGTCTAATACTACTATGTAAACTATGAACTAAGTGGCGTGGGGACCTGGTGACCTGTAACACAGGTATCTTATACCTATCACAGGCACCAGTCTCTCGCAAAACGTGGTTGAAATTTATTGTATTGAAGTCAAATCCATTAATAAGATTTTTCTTTTCCAGAATGAGGTCTCTTCGATATCTGTCTGTTAGCAAGCTTTTACGTCAAATTGTTCGTACCGAGGATTTCCTGGAGTTTGGAATGGAATTAGAAGATCTAAAGATATTTGGGAGTACGATCACTAGGATCGAAACCAGCGCATTCCAACACGTTAGGAGTATAAAAACTCTTGATTTGTCTGAAAATAATATTGAGTTTATCGACCCGTATGCTTTTGCTGAGGTAAGTGAATTTTATTTGAATAAAATTTACATCTCAGAATATTTTCATAATAGCAACATTGAAAGGTTTGCACTATAAAATCACCTCAAGTCTAATTTTGTTTTAGAAATTCCGTTTTGTTATTTTTTCATTTTGTTTAGCAGTAATAGAATTACTGATTATAAGGTATAAGGACTTTGTTTCAAGAATAAATGCTAACAATCTCCCATTATTTAGTTTCACCTGTGCCGATGTTTGTCTGTAATCAATTCTTGCAAGTCAAATTTGAACCACTGCCCGGTTTACGATTGAACTGAAGTTTTAAATATACCTTTAGTTCTGATGACAATAGAATTATATATAATAGATATTATTATTAATCTAAAATGGCGTAGTGCATATTTATGAACAACACTTTATTAACAAGTCATAAAACTTTTTAAATTAATCACTTGTTTTAATTTTCAGCTACACAGCCTAACGACATTAAAAATGGCAAACGGTCTTGCAGATACAGTAAAGATTCTTCCGTTTGAACCATTGAAGGCCTTAATTGAAGTTCAATATTTGGATTTCAGTAATAACAAGTTAAAGAATGTACCAGATACTTCGTTCCACTTCTTGTATAGACTAAAAAGATTAAATTTACAAGACAATTATATTGATCACTTTTCTAAAGGGACATTACAGGTGAGTCATGACTAATTAGTCACACATTGTAGACGACTTTCATCCAATAATTTCCATTTGAATATCCCTGAATCTATAATGTCATTTGTCGAATGTTCGGTAATTTTATGATCAGCTGTTTAATTTTCATTCGTTCTATATAATGCTTCTGTTAGCTATTGTTGATGAAAATCACACAAATTATACTAACATTTTTATTGAACATAGTGACGTATAACGCATAGTTTTTAGTACTATAAATCTTAATAAATCGCTTTGATTTGACAGGTTGAGAACCACGACCAACTGGAAAGTATTTGCTTGTCACTAAACCAGTTAACACAAATCGTGCAACACACGTTCGTGAATCTAAAGGAACTGCAAGAAGTTCTTATAGAAGACAATCTTATTGAAATTATACATCGAAGGGCTTTTGCTAGTCTGGATAACCTGAAGGTCATCAAGTTAAAAGGCAATAGGATAAGAGAAATCAGTGAAGAAGCATTTCAAAATATTCCGGCACTTACTGAGTAAGTTGATTTGAATATGCCAAATTGATGACCCATATACGATTGTTACTTCTACATAGTTAAACTGATATTAATGCTTTTGATGGTTTTAATTAAACCCTTAGTTACTGTTATGCACAATCTAAAGTAATATTACTATCCCACCATATCAATAAGTTAGAAGCGGCAGGATTAATTTAACACTAAAGGTTTTGAGTTAACTATTGAAATGACACATGTCGTTAAACTATGTAGAGCTTTTTCATAAGAAACTGTAAGAAGTGAAGTCTTAAAAAACAGGCACAGATACTTTTTAACCGACTTCAAATAAAGAGGAGGTTCTCAATTCGAAAATATTTATTATTTATGTTTCGATTGGGTAAACCAATTTGGATTTTTTTTTAATTCAAGTCTGTTGCTTCCCATGTGGTCCCATTTCAATTTGGTACATCTTTTGAAGTCGTTTTTGATTGTTGTTAAAATTTGTGATTATCCATTTGTAATATTAGGATTACGTTCACAAATATAATATTTTAATTTCAGGTTGGATATATCGTTTAACGCATTAGAAACGTTCAAGTTCTCAATATTTGATCAAGTTGGGTCGGCGACCGCTTTGAAAGTCAACGCTTCGTACAACGGGATCATTACGTTGACTGACTCTAATGCTCCTAGTTTCTTCACCTCAAATTTTTACCCACCACCAAAAGCTCAAAGTAAGAAATACTTCAAATATTTTCTTTACATACCTCACTTCGTAATGGTTGTCATATTGGAAGTAGTTAACTACTTATTTCAAACCGTTTAGATATATTTATATTTTAATGTTCTTTTTATTTTTTATTCTATTTTTATTCTTATTTACTAATCTTGTATTCATCTTCACATTTTAAAACACTTCATATGGATCTGAAGACTTTTCGTCAAACATAAGCATGCAAAGTATGTATAAAACTTTATAATCACTTTTCTACATTTCTTTTCACATTGTTCATATTTTATTTTGTATTTGTATATTATTTCAAATTTATATTTATATTTTCTTAATATTTATTTTTGCTTTTAACACATGTTTGCTTTCTGTTTTGCTTTTGCACAGGTTTAATTGATGATGATACTGAGGAAGAATTTGTATTAACACAAGGTTATTATAACATTCAATTGCTTTTATAGTAGACTATTAGGAAATATAAAAACGCCCAATCAGCTTTAAAGGGTTGATAGAATGTTTCGATAATTCCTAATCACATCTTCAATAGCTACATTATACCAATCTCTATCTGTGTAGTATCTCTTAGTCTCTTAATTTGAAATGTAAAGTATACGCTATATGCACGACAATATATATTAGCACATACCTAAAAAAAAGAAATCTTAATAGATTAAACGTAATATTAAGTTTTAGAAACATGTAATTCAAATCAAAAGCTTAACTCTGCCTGCGCAAATCTGCATGCTAATTCCTCAGACAGTTTCATAGGTTTAATAATCTTATCATAACTTTATTTGATATTGCGTTCCACCCAATAGGTATCAAATAAATCTATGTGTAATTCATTCACTCATTGTAGGCGTTCATTTATTTAACAGTTACTCTTGAATGATGGAGAACTCTCCAAATTAACTAAAAGAATTATCCAATCCGTAGTTGACGCTTCACCACTGAACGTTGCTAATGAAACTTTAATTTTGCTGGAATAAATTTGCTAACTGAAGTCCTGCTCACTAGGAAGATCTAATAGTTTTTCAAAAATATTATTTTTGATCTACTGGTTTGTAACAGTAAATGTCGTATTGACGAGATTTAAAAGTATTTAATTAATATTCTTACCGTACATGCATCGGCATGAATAGACCGGCTCGTTCGGCGTAATACTACTACCTCATTGAAAACCGGCGTGAAATAGCGGTTGCACTTTATTTCACCGAGTGAGTGAGGATGACGGAGGCCCATACTCCAACCCCTCCCCCCATCCCGTTCCCCATCCCCCCATGACCGGCAACGTACTCTGTTGTGACGCCTCTGGTGTTGCGTGTCCATGGGCGGCGGTAATCACTTACCAACCCAGGCAAAAAAATTATATGTGGATCTAAATAATTTTTACAGGTCTGGGAACAGTATCAGTAAATATCAGAGTTCTGGACTTCTCTCACAATAACCTTACGTACATTGCACCATATTACTTCAGGTAAGTTGCTTTTCATTTAAAATTCTTTTTAAATATAAATTACCCAGCTAATAAATAAGAATTAAAAGAACAAAAGATAGAAGAAAGAGAAACAATAGGTTTTCAATAAAAAAATAACACAAATAGGTAGTAAAAGTGAACCTTATTCGTTGAAAATTATTAAACCTTTTGAATTATAAAAACAATGTCAGTGTTCTTTTAAATTTTCAGACATTCTGATCTAACTCTAACAGAACTACATCTTTCTCATAACTATCTAAGAAATATAACCAGAGAAGTTTTCGGCAATATGCATATGCTGCAATACTTGGATCTTTCTCACAATAAGATACTTCACATGGAATACGATTGCTTCAACAGAGTCAAGAATTTACAGGTAAGGGTTATTCGTATTAGATTTTACAGATAAGTACTTTTACGAATGAATATCATTTATTTAATGTAGATCCTTGAGATTATGAAAAACAAGAACCGGAAAATTTTAAAAAGAATCTTATATTTTAATATAGTTACGGTATATGAGTTTCCTCCTCATACCAAGAGGATTTTGATGATGATGATGAGAAGGAAATACATATAGATTTACCAATATTACAATTTTAAAATTTAAACATTTTAGCTCCTTTTCTTGAATTTCACTGTAGCTATTGTCTCTTGTATGCTCTTTGTATTATTTCAGATAATAAATCTTTCAAACAACCATTTAATCGACTTACCAGTGGGAATATTCCGTGATATGGCATCACTTACTTCAGTTGACTTATCGAATAACAGGATCAAGAATTTAGTGGACAATCTAATCCCCTCACCAGCTTTAGAAAGGTAGGTATTTTTCATATGAAAGAATGGATGCAAGCCTTCTCGCTTTCCATATGTCTCTTTTTCGTGGAATATGGGGCAAAAACATAGAGGGATTAAGAGTTTAAGAGACATAAATGCATTGCCATTGTCTGTCGTAATGAATTTTTAACCAGTATCTTGCAATCGATTCAACGTAATAAAATGTTTCACAATACATTATATGCAGAAAAGAAATGTGCGATTATCGATTTCAGTTTTAAATCTGAGTTCAATAAAAAATCTATAAAAAAATGTAAGAATCTATCCCATTTTACATCTACAGAAATAATTGTATTATTGATCGTTGTGGTCAAATTCAGTTTGATATATTGCAAAATTCTCATTAAAATCATCATGCTGTTACAGATTAGATTTGTCTGACAATGGTTTATCGAGAATACCGACCAACTGCCTATCGACTGCAGCTTCAGCCAACCTCGTCGAACTTGATTTGAGTGGGAACACGATTCCAGCAGTCGCATTGGGTGACTTGGTTCAAAGATACAGGGTAAGAATTACACCAGTAGTTGGTAGTTACAAATAACCATAAAGCGTTGTATTCCTTTGAATGTCTTGAAAACTAACTGCTTGAAACTGAGAAATTACACTTTGCACCTCGAACTTGATTGCATCAGAAGCCTTTAAAGGCCTTGCCTTTATAAACTTGTACTTAAAACTCATGCCAATAATAAAAATCAAGTTCGTGGTGTTGTAAGCATTTGGTTGTTAAAGTGGCGTTTTTGGATTTTACCCAATACTAATATCAGTAAAATGTGATTATGTTTTATTGTTTTCTCGTACGTACTATCTTTGTACGTCGATTTATATTGTTTGAATTTTAAAAAAATCAAAGTACATTTATTCTATTCTAACCCAACCAACATGATCACATTATGTCCTTACACAGTAGATGCCAGGGTGTAGCTTTGCTAATAGTATTGTCATGCATGTGTCGCCAGAACCCCGATCAAATGGGCGAGTATTGGCCCGAGGAACCCGACTACAGTGACGAGTATATGTACCACACGGCTAGGCGAGACCACACCAGAGTGTACCACCAAAAAAAACAGTACCCGCAGAATATTTTGTACAAGGTAGTCTATTTACATAGATGTTTGCGATACTAATTTTCCCTACATTCAGTTCACTCGAGTAAATGAGTAACTTAATTATTTTAAACTTCAAATTTAAATGCGAACAAGCCTTTACTTACCTCTCGAATGATCTCAAAACTATTGGTTTTGTTCTTCTGCACCGTTTTCGACATGATACTAACCTTCTACGGCTGTTTTGGTTTTTTCTGTAGTAAGTTTGAGTATTGGAGTTTAGCATGTTTCCATTGACTTTATGTTTTTTTAATGATTAAGTTGTTGAGTTTTTATGTTTTTTGTCATACTTAGTTGTTTTTTGTTTAAGTAGGAATCATTTATTTACTTTAAAAAATCCAACTTCTTAAATTGATTGAATTATAAAATCTTATGTAACAAGTGTAAAGGACGTCTAGTGACATGCTTTTTCAATATTTGTATATTTTACAGTCTTTAGCGTGGTTGGATTTATCAAACAACCATCTGGTACGAATAGAAGGCGGATCTTTTGCCGCTTTACCTAAACTTCGATGGTTGGATCTCAGTAACAACTCACCTTTCAACACTGGTGAAAGAGGAACGACAATATTCAAAGGATTGGAGAGAAGGTTGTCACATTTGGGACTGAAGAATGTTAGCCTAGTTTCCGTGAGTATTTTATATTAGTAAAAAGTACGATGATACGTACGATACAAAATTATGAGAAACGGGTAGTATTGCAGTCTAAGGAGTTCATTAAATATAACTATTATTAGGGTGAGATCACTAATTCGTAGTCTTAATTATTTCTTAATCTCTGTTGTTTAAATATTTTAGGTGCCTTCAATGAGTTTGTCGAAACTAAAAAGTCTTGATTTATCTTACAACAATCTGGCATCAGTCCCGCCTGAGACGACAGCAAATTTAACACGACTAAGACATTTGGATCTTTCATATAATGATCTTACTCTCGTACCTGTGGTAAGTAATTATTTAAGTACATTCTGTGATGTTTGTAGTCGAATAAATGTGGTAGTTTATCTCACCTAACCATATTTGGCACTTGCAATACATTGTTATAATGCGGCTTTCGTCACGGTAACTAGTCTCAATGGAGACCAGCCAAGTACGCAAGAGATATATAATGCACAAGTATATGCGAGAGATCAGGTATAGACCGACGTCTATGTGTACTCTCCGAGGCAAGGGGGTTAAGATCCCAACCTTCCAAACTCCAGGTTGTTATTAATCATTTTTGACAACAGAAAAAAACAGTAGCCTTTTCTTAGGCCGGAACCAAGAATCGAACCCAGAACAAGTTAGTTTTGTTATATATGTTATAATGTTTAACTTATTTTTATTTTCAGGCAACCCATTCTTTGAGCGAACTCAGATGGTTGTCATTATCAGGCAATCCTATTACTGCATTAATGAACACAAGTTTGTATGGAGTATCACCTCGTCTTGAATACCTCGATATCACGCGTCTAAGGCTCAGAGTTCTTGAGGTAAATAGTTTAATTCCATCAGTTTTAAGTACCCCTTGATCCAGTAACGTTTGATTTTGGATAAGTATAATTTTTTAAATTTATCCCAGATTTTTGTGTACCTTTTGGTTTATTTAGAGCCTTAGTTGGGTTTACTGATGTAACTGTATCGGCAATACCACTTTGTGCTTAAGACGTTAAGTATAAACCGAACTCTAAGCTTATTTTCTTATATTTCAGCATGGAGTTATCAGCAAGATGTACGGATTGAGGACGCTTAAAATCACAGCTTACGCAAACGTTAGAGATTTCAACGTACCGAAGCTTCTGACTTACAATGCCGGCCTGGAGAATTTGCTCATTGACATAGAGGAGTTCATGAACGAATTCGGCAGAGAAATGTATGGAGTGATGCCGAGCAAGCTAAATAATATCACGATAACTGGACGACCTTTGAAATATCTTTCGCAATACTTGTTGAGTGTAAGTTAATATTTTGTTCTATTTTGACCTGATTCAAGAATGTAGGGATGTTTGTATAACTCCGTAAATAGTTATTTAAAATAGAATGGAGTAAATTTAAGTAGTTTTGAATTATTTAATTAGTCTTATTAATAAAACAAATTAAGAAAAATTGGTTGACGGTACTTTCATTGGTGTTTATACCGTAGTCCTCTTACAGTAACAGCATATCGTAGTAACTGAAATCAGTCAAAATGCTTACTAACTACTGATTACGTGCGAAAGTCCAGGTCAACTAGTATGACTTCTATCTATATACTATTTACTTTCGTATAAACCTTCTACATTATGTGATTATTCCATGGAAATTATAATCTATTATTTCCTTCATCAGTATTTACTTGAAAATGGTTTTTTTTATTTAGATTTTAGTATTTGTACCATCGTTTTTACCGTGGGAGAGCCACGCTTCGGCATGCATGGGCCGGCTCTACCGGAGTGATACCACGGCCTCAAAGAAAACCGGTGTGAAATAGCGCTTGCGCTGTGTTTCACCGAGTGAGTGAGGATACCGTAGGCCCATATACCAACGGGGCGGCTGTTCTTCGGATCCGTTCCAAGAACACCGCCCCCGGGCCGGACGGGGTACCACCCCGAGTGATGGCCCGAGCCCTCGACCATATGTCGGACCGCCTCAGGGAGGTTTTGGACGCCAGCCTGGCGTCCGGACGCTTCCCTGAGTGCTGGAAATGTGGGAAGCTGGTCCTGTTGCCGAAGCCGGGACGGCCAGCTGATTCGGTCGCGGCCTATAGGCCCATCGTGTTGCTGGACGAGGCGGGCAAATTGTTCGAGAGGATTCTCTCTGCCCGCATCGTCCAGCATCTCAGCGAGGTAGGGCCCGACCTGTCGGACGCCCAATTCGGGTTCCGAGAGGGGCGTTCGACGGTCGATGCCGTGATGCGCCTTAGGGCCGTGACCGAAGAGGCGGTTGGCTGTGGCGGCGTGGTGTTGGCGGTGTCCCTGGACATCGCCAACGCCTTTAATAGTCTGCCATTCAGCTGCATCAGGGAAGCACTCCAGTATCATGGGGTGCCAGAGTACCTGAGGCGGCTGGTGGCAGACTATTTAGAGGAGCGTACCGTCGTGTACGAGGACCGAGATGGCGTCTTGAGACGGCGACCCATGTCGTGCGGCGTTCCACAGGGGTCTGTCCTTGGACCACTCCTGTGGAACGTGGGGTACGACTGGGTCCTTCGTAGTCGTCTGCCCCCCGGGCTGGGCGTAATTTGTTACGCCGATGACACACTTGTCACAGCCCGGGGGGCCAATTTCCAAGAGGCGGCGCGCCTGGCCACCAGGGGTGTTTCTCTGGTGGTTGGGCGCATCGAGGCGCTGGGCTTGCGGGTGGCCCTGGATAAGACGGAGGCCCTATTATTTCATGGGCCCCGTCGTGGTCCACCCCCCGGCGCCTCCATCGAAGTCAACTCGGTCCTCGTACCGGTTCAGGCCCAGATGAGGTATCTGGGCCTGATCCTCGACGGTAGGTGGCTCTTCGACGAGCACTTCCGACAGCTTTGTCCAAGGCTGGTCGACGCTGCCTCCGCCCTTGGGCGTCTTTTGCCCAACTTGGGTGGAGCCAGCGTCGCTACAAGGAACCTCTTCACGGGGGTGGTCCGGTCGATGGCACTATATGGTGCACCAGTGTGGGTGGAGGCTCTGACCGCCCAGAATAAGGCACGCCTTTGGCGGCCTCAGAGGGTATTGGCGGTCAGAGCCATACGCGGATACCGCACGGTGTCCACCGAGGCGGCGTGCGCCTTGGCCGGAACACCCCCGTGGGATTTGGAGGCGGAAGTGCTCGCCGAAGTTTATCGGCGAGCGGCTGAATATCGGGCGGAGTACGGGTATCGTGCTCCGCCCGAAGAGGTACGCGAATGGCGTGAAGCCGCTCGCCGAGCCACGATGGCTCGCTGGTCTTCCCGGCTGGAGGCTCCACGCGCTGGCTTTGCCACCGTGGAGGCGCTCCAGCCGGTCATCCTCGAGTGGGCAGGGCGGCAGCACGGGACCCTTTCCTTCCGGCTGACGCAGGTGCTTTCCGGGCATGGTTGCTTCGGAAAGTACCTGCACTCGGTCGCTAGGAGGGAATTGAGTCCCGCCTGCCACCACTGCGACTGCAGTGAGGACTCGGCCCAGCATACGCTGGAGATCTGCCCCGCTTGGGCGGATCAGCGCCGGGCCCTCACTGCAGTCATCGGAGGAGATCTGTCGCTACCGGCCGTCGTACTGTCCATGGCCGGTAGCGACAGCAGTTTTACCGCGGTCGCGACCTTCTGCGAAGAAGTAATTTCGCAGAAGGAGGCGGCGGAGAAGGCCCGGGAGGACGATATCCACTCGGACCCGATCCGCCGCCGGCGCACGGGGCGGCGGAGGCGCGCCTATCAGCGCCTCATGCCGCCCTGAGTGTGGCCGCGGATGGACGGGATGGGTTTTCCCCTCCATCCGCATTACAGGCGAACCGCGAGGGGGCGACGTACGCGTGTGCCGTGCGTCGCCTAAATTGAGATTATTATTACCAGCAGAGGGTGCCCGCTTCAGTGCGGGCAGGCGCTGGGAGGGGTCCGGTCGTTTTAATATCAGCGATTCCCGGACCCCTCCCTTCTCAGGCGCAGAGTTGGCACACCGTGTGGTTTTAGTCGGTTCGATTCCGACACACCGCCCCGCCGCAAACCCCGGCGGGGTGACGGCCCGAGGGGGTTTCCATATGTAAAAAAAAAAAAAAAAAAGGCCCATATACCAACCCCTTCCTCATGCCTCTCCCCATCCTCCAAAGGTTGGCAACGCATCTGTGACGCCCTGGTTGTTGCGGGTGTCCATGGGCGGGGGTAATCGCTTACCATCAGGCGATACGTCTGCTCGTTTGCCAACTACTTAATCCTACTACTATTATAAAGGCGAAAGTTTGTAAGTATGGATGTATGTATGTATGGATGTTTGTTACTCTTTCACGTAAAAACTACTGAATGGATTTGAATGAAACTTTACCACAATATAGCTTATACATCAGAATAACACATAGGCTACTATTTATAAAGATATAGCTTCGCCTCGCGGCGTTGCCCGCAGTTATCATCGTACCGCGGGTAGCACCGCGGGGTTCAGCTAGTAAAAAATAATATCATTTTAACTGTGAATAAACTCTGCCATATTTCTAATCAAATTTAATCTCTTTCAGGGCGTGCAATCAAAGGTTTGTCGTCTAACCGTATACAATACAAGCATTGATGAAATAGCACCAGAAGTATTTTATAAAGCGGGACGAGTCAAAAACTTGACTTTAGACCTTCGACACAATTACCTCATGAGTGTACCCAACCCATCTCAAAGAGCTTGGCCAGGTGTCCCTAACACAGTGTTCCTGCAGGATATACTAGTTGCAGGCAATCCATTGGGTTGTGATTGTGGAATTGGGTAAGTCATTATAATAATGACCTCTCTTTAAAACAAAAATACATCTTTATCGAATATGTTCACCTATATACTTAATCAAAGCTATATAGTCATCTATTAAAATGTTGTTCACATATTCTACTAGTTGCCATATTTCTACAACCCATAACGTCCCACTTCTGGGCTCGGATTTTCTCTTAGGAGAGGGTTAAGGTCATATGTCCCCACGCTTGCCAAGTGCGGGTTGAGAACTGGCTAGACAACGTTGTGGCTACGTAATCTTAGCCGTTAGATGTTTTCCAACTAAGTTTCACGACTGTTATCCTATGATAACAACCGGGACCGACTGCTGAATGCGACCTCCGAATCATGGAAATGCTAATGGTATCATGCCACTAGCGGTCACCCATCCAGGTACTGACCGCGCCGTCATTGCTAACCCTCGGTGATTGTTTCTATTCATCGAGTGCAACCGAGCTATGAGCGGCAATTAGTTGCCATATTTATGTTTCTTTAATTCCGATTTTATTTTTTGTATAGATGGATAAAGGCATGGGACCGCAAGAGAAGACAGTATTTGTGTGACGGCCCTTCTAACTGCTTAGCGACCCGGGACGACATTAGGTTTGCCACGTGTCCAACGTACTACAATCGAACGTTTGTTGATGTGAGTATAGTGCAATATTACTATAATCTTTCTTAAATGTTTGATTTAAACAGAATATTAAATTAACACTGAAGTAATATAACTATATTACTTTCATTCGATTCGCAGGTCTTCGGACATTAGTAATTTGATTAGAAGTTAATGAAACTCATTAGAAATATTATGCACATACTGTAAAACATTCTAAAGTTTTAAAATTATTTAAATACTTACTTGAAGTTATTTCAAAATTATTTTGACTTTTATTAACAATCTTAATATGATATTCCTTATTTCAGGTACTTTTAAAAGATCTTGACTGCGAATGGAACAAAGGATTTCTTGGATCTGCTAATTTCTATATAGTCGTAGGAATGTCAATATTAACATGTCTGTATATTTGAGGACTCTTTTGGCTACTTAGGGTGTATGAAGAATTCAATCTGATGTTGGCAAGGGTGTATAATTCTTAGGGCATTCATGAGTCTCGAGTTTTACCATTACAAAACAAATTTTGTGCGGAATTAAATTCTGATGCGTTAATTTTTTTTTATATTCTCGGATGTAGTAGCATAATACATTTAAACTTATCAACAATAGTTTTGACTACTCTAATAAAGAAAACTGTAAATAAAATTAAAAGTAATCATAAGAGTGGTGGAAATTTAGTTCTACAGAGATAGCCAGAAACGAGTGAGATAGATTGAGATGTTTTTTTCTTACTGTAGCTGTTTTGTGGCCTACTACTACTCGAGTCTTGAATGATGACGATCCTGATTAGCCAAATCCTAGTATTAGTGATACGGAAGTATATGCTTTAAGACTTTAAGTCGGGAGATAGAAACGACGGCGACAGTGACTTTTGTAAAGTTAAGTGTGCGATAATTATAGTGAAGCCTACTAAAATGTGATTTATCGGTTTAACAATGGAAAGCAGATATATGATCTCAGAGAAATCATTGGAAATGTTACCGCAACTTCATATACTTAGAGTACAGTTTGCGTTCCCTGTATCCCTCTTTTGCGTGTGTAATTTTAAGATTATAATTTGTATTGACTTGTTACTCATATGTATACATTGGTTTGTGTACTATGCATAGCATATTGTTATGAAGTATGATACTGGACCGCATTTGTAGGGTATGTGTATACGTGAGTGACGAGGACTACACGCATTTCGTGCACTGCCTTACATAACAAATTCTCTGTGATTATTGTCCAGGATTTGTGTCATTTTGTGGTGGAATAAAAAGTATTGTTAAAAACTACGTGTGGAAGTGCACTTAATGTGTTTAACGTGTTGCATTTACGTCGATTTATAAGATAAGTTCACAAGAAAGCAATGACTTAATTACAATCGTCTAAGTAGACTGCATTCGCTCGAATGGTATATGTGTTCGTCCATTATTAAGAATAATAATATTATTTATAGATGTATTCATTTTTGTAATAGGCGACTTTAGATGTAGACTAATGATATCATTTATAAAATATTCAGTGTGTTTCATCACATTATAGATTTGTTTTTCTTATTCCATAATATATAGTTGTATCAGAACTGTCTCATTGACGGTTGAAAATTTTAATCAAACTTTGTACAAATACATTTTCATATTCAAATTATGCCTTTATTACAGAGTCACTATCTTCAATATAAAAACGCTTAATCCTAAACTATTTACTCTTTAACACTATTCATTGTTTAGCTATTTACAAAGTCTATCTGGTTATTGTTGGATAAACATATTTTATTACATATTATGTATAAATGTCATTAGATGTTATAGTATTGGAGCATGCTGTAATATATACATGATCGTATTTAAATTTGTAATAGACATTTTAACGACTGAATATAAGTGTTTTGGAGCTATATCGCTGGCTATGTATAAGAACTGTTGATTGTATAATATTCAAATGGCTTATTTATATCGTTGCATCGCTTCACTGTTTTCATTTTTATATTTTCTTGTTCCTAGACTCGCACGCTAGTCTAGTTTAGACAGAGATGCATGTTTTTAGCTTTCTTATCTATTTCTATAACTGAGTGATTTTAATTGAATACCTCTTCTTCAGTGGTCCAGTTTGTGCTATCAGGCCTATTGTTGCCTTTTGTTTTCAATGTCATTTCGTAATGTACTATTAGTTTAAAACTTTGAACTAATTAAAAAGCAACAAGGGCGGAATTTCAGATCACGAAGTGTGCGTTAATTTTGGTATTGAAAACAAAGGGATTTCGTTGTAACAATGAATATATTTTGTGATATATATTACTCTAATCCTTCTATTTTTGATAAAGCCTACAATGAATATTGCTGAATTAAACGGGAATTGTATAGCTGAATAAATATGACATTAAATGTAACGGTTACCGCTTCTAAATGTAGTACAGACTGCATTGTCAATTGTTATAACTATGACAAGATTTTTCTGTGGTAATAAATAATATATTTCCTTCTATTAACTTTTTAATTATTTTCGTATTAGAAAACTTATTTATGTATAAGTTAAACTTTTTATAATTAAAAGTATAGATCAAAATACCTGTATATATTTTCGATTTTTAAAGCTATATTGATTTATGTGTAAGCAATTTTGTTCTAATGTGCATTTTGTTGCGTGTACCTTATTTAATATGGATTTAGTAACATGTTTTAAATTAAACTATTTGCTATAAATATTCTCAAGAGTTTATACCGTAGCTATTATATTAAGTGTGTGAAAATAAAATTGTTTTCCCTTAATCTTTTTTATTAGTGCCATCTGTCATGACATAATATCGGATATTAAAATTGATCATACAAATATATTCAAAGTCTTCTGCAAGGTCCCTTGTGATAGAAGTAGCTAGTGCCAATATAACAGAGTTTAGTATTTAGATAAAAAAAAAATGTAATTTGTTTTATGAACGGGATCACAATTTTACGAATTTCTTATGCTGAGTCTTTTGTTTCTATGAAAGTTCTTTTTAAATACATTTTTGACTCATAGCTCTCTTATAAATCAGCCACCTTAGATAAATCGCAAGTGTTTCGCGTTGATTCTCTGTCTACAATCGCTATCGCCTCTATTCTCTTGTATTAATGACCAACATTTTGTTTTGACCAAGTGACTTAACGTTGACGTCATTATCATATATTTGTTGTTAGTTTTCTATTAACGTTTATGTTTATGGAATGTAACTTGGATAGGAGGTACATCTGTACAGCGTGGCAGAGAGCAGGGTTGAAATTAGATGTATATTAAATTTGACGCCTAGAGTTTGAAATTGATAAAAAACTTTAGTAAATTTTTTTTTTTTAAAATTTGGTTTGGTGCTATTTTTATTTTTCTAATCATACGAACAAATATCAAACAAATTATACAGCTACAATAAAAGTGAAATTGAAACCTGTTATATAAGGTATAAACCATAATCAAAAGAAACTAATTTCCTGAAAATTTAAAAATCAAATGACTCGGTATTATATTTGAGTTGTACTTAATTAAATTTAGTCCCATCATAAAACAAATATCTTTATAATAGATTTTTCAGTTCTCAAATTTATTATATAACATTAATTAAAAGTGCTGTATATATTTAAAACTTTCTATATAGAAATAACAGAGATTAAATTGGAATATCGCAATGACTTGAATATAATTTAAATGGGGTGTGGGACGATGGAATGTTTTGTCTTCACTACTAAATAGTGTGAAATAAATAAGTAATCATTGAATTATTAGAGTATTAAAATAAATTATTGCGTAAATATATTTTATGAGGTTTTAATTATATCCTGATAATTGTATGACTTATTTTTCTATGTAGAATTTTTTCGGATACCATTTCGGTGGTCTCCGAAGCATCTTTTCCCAATAATAGCTTGCGTCTGTCAATATGAAAGACTCTCATGTTACCTGTAGAGGCAATTCTTCATAACGCTTGTTACCGACGTCCTAGGTACATACATTACTGACGTTATCGCGATTAACCAAAACTGTTTAGTTAATAACCTTATTTAACTAAACAGTTTTGGTGTGTGTGACTGCCTCGGTGGCGTAGTGGTAGCGTACTGCTAAGCAAGAGGTCTCGGGTTCGATTCCCGGGTCGGACCAAATGTTTGTATGATCTGCAAATATTTGTTTCGGAGTTTGGGTGTTTCCTATGTATAATATGTATGTATTTACAAAAAAAAAGTATATAAGTATTTATATCAGTTGTCTAGTACCCATAACACAAGCTCTGCTTAGCTTGGGACTAGATGGCATTGTGAGTTAGATGTCCAGAATATTTATTATTTATTCAATTAGAACACAAGAGAATTCATCGTAATAAATTAATAGTCTTTCGTAAGGCAAGCAATGTCTCCGTAGCAATACTAAACGGACTATTACAATTTTGTGGTAATAGGCAAAAAAAACTTAATAAGTTTTATGAGAAATAAAAAGTTAACGATGTATAGTATATAGCAATTATAAATACAACGAATGTCTGTAATTTATTTTCAATATGTATCATGTCCTTTATAGGAAAATCATCAACATAATGTTCTCGAACTTTGTGCGTAGATTGGTTAGCCTACCCATACAAAGCGTTAGAAATGCTTCAGAAAATCAAGACTGAAAATTACGCATACCTACTGTGGCGACCTCCACATACAACATAACATACTGCAGCGGCATCTACCGAAGTTAAACTGAACTACGAAGTAACGCACTACACGGAATAATTACCGATCCTGAATCGCGCAATAGAAGTTCTCGCGCCGATTATCATATACGAGCATACAACATCCCAACATCAACTGTTGGGCAGTAGCCCGCCAGGCATGATCACCTCACCTGATCGGAGGATCCTCCCTTTGTGTTGGAGGGACATGATACCCGTTCCCCTACACCTACGTAAAAAATCGTATTGATCGGTTAAATAACTAAAGTAAGAAAGGGTTGTTAACAAAATTTCACTACAAGTTAAATTTATGATGGTGAAAATAGTAATCTCCAATCTCAGTCTCTCCAGTATCTATTAATTGAACGTAATTAGCATAACACTTAGTTCTTATTTCCCGTTCGGATAAGCGAATTTCATTATCATAATTTAATATTCAGATTTGGGCACCTAAATGGTTAAATAGATTAATTACTGACCCGAAGCTAGGAAGGCGTTACTTTTTCTCCAAGCCTTACCCCAAATTAGTTTTGGGGTCGGCTTTAGGGCAACTGCGATATAGCTGAAATTTATTTTTTACGTGGAAGATACTTCTATGAGATTTCCAAACCCTTTAAAACACAACGATTTCCAAAGATCCTCACATGGCAACGGCCACCGACGTAATCTGACGCTTCAAAGAAAGAGACCGTCTGAGTCCTAGCTTCTGCTTGCCTCTCTTCGGTGACCTACTCGTCTGTGGCTCGCCTTCATTCGGGTTCTCTAAAAGCGGTGACTGGCTCTCGAGCACGCTGTGCGCAGCTGCTCAAATTTCGGTGTCTGAGACTAGTAATGACAAATCGCAGAACTTCTCCATTCTTTTCAATAATCTTGACTGATAATTCAGAGTTATATGAGTTCGATTTCCATCCAGGGCTGTAAATTGTGTAATGAGGACAACAAGATATATTTATCAGAAGTCTGGTTGACACAGCATTGGTTATAACTAGTTTGATAATTATTTCAATTAGTGCTTACCTACTCATAGATCAAATTATGTCCTTTGTAATAGAAACGAAATATACTCAGACAAATTGTTATCATAGCAGTGAAGTTCTCTTCAATAATATGATTAGAGTGATGGATGAAGTAATATGCGATAAATATAATTTTGCTCTCGGCGGGGCGCGACTCAATTATTGACATTGTGGCAAAGTGATCATTATTATAAATGGACGTCGCATGTAGGGCATGACCCTCAATACTGTTTTGACCTTTAGCTGCGAGTGAAAATTCATATCCAGATATATATTTATTCTGTTTAAACAAAACCGAATTACTAGCATTATTTAATCAAAACAATATAATAATAATAAATATTTCGGACATATAACACACAACGCCATCTAGTCCCAAGCTAAGCAGGGCTTGTGTTATGGGTACTAGACAACTGATATGAATACATATATACTTTTTTTTTGTAAATACATACATATTATACATAGAAAACACCCAAACTCCGAAACAAATATTTGTAGATTACACAAACATTTGGTTCGACCCAGGATTTGAACCCGAGACCTCAAGCACAGCAGTTGCATTTACTACCACTGCGCCACCGAGGCAGTCGTATATGTATATTGGAGCTTAATTAATGACATATCTCATTTAATAAGATCTTCAAAAGGTATAATGTAGTACCTGCATTTATACATAAATATCATTTTTTTTGAATAGAGGTAAACGAGCAGACGTGTCGCCTGATGGTAAGCGATTACCGCCGCCCATGGACACCCGCAACACCAGAAGGGTCACAAGTGCGTTGCCGGCCTTTGGGGGATGGGGAGGGCGATGGAGGGTTTCGAACAACACAATGACCTGAAAACTTTTTTAATAAATTAATGTACCATGAAAAGTACATATAGATATGGGAGGCGATTTATATTTATTAACTAATAAACTAAAATTAAAACAGTTAATAAAGACTTAAAATAGTTTTTTATTTAATATAATAACTCAATTCTAAAGAGATTTCTACCCGTATTTGACAATCACTCTATATACAAAGAAAATCGTAGCATAGTATTATTCTTGAATAGTTTATTTAGTTTAATTGATTAAAATGCGATATTTAAACATTCTCAGCGTGGTATTTTATTTTTATAAGTATAGCAAAAGGATTTACAAAGTCTGTAAATCAATAGATTATATCGCTATCCATTGACGGCAAGCTAATCTGCATTTAGCAATAGGTCCGTTATTGACAAAGCAACTAGTATACTCATAATTCCAATATAAAATTCTTTGACCTTCTCATGATTTGGATTCCGAGTTTCAAGGAACATCTTTCATGACACAACTGTACTCAATTACTGTCCACTAATCTCTAATTATTGTAGATGCAAAAAGCATTTACTTATAGTTAATCATTAAAATAGGCTAATCCAGAAAATGCTATGACATCTCGTGGAGCCACATACAGTACGAAATCAACAACAGATGGTCCAGATTCATACCAAAGTTTGCACTGAATCGCTAACGATATTCCAACTGTAAAATCAGAAATCTGTATCGCTATAAAATGAGATCTATTACTGCTGTATATAGGGAACGATGCTGAATCAAATCCAGGTGGATTAGGATAGTATTTTATATTGCCAATATGCTCTTTGTCGTATGCGTGGTAACCACTACATTCTACCCAAAGTTTATGCTTGTCAATCATCATCCATTTAATCACTTCTGGAGGGACTATGCTCGTATTCGTCGAATTCAGCTGCAAAGGCTTACCCGACCAATAGAAATGCTTGTTAATTTTTATAAATATACAGGGGTTTTCTCCATAACCATAAGGTGATCTTCCACACGGGCCAAGATTCTCCACAGCCTGTTTCGTGTAATTGCTGTTACTGAGAAGAAATTTATCGATTGCTTTTACATACTTTTCATAATCACTCTTCTCCTCTTTTCTGTACCAAATCAACGGATCGGTGCTTTCTGATGTTGGTATTGCAGAAAGACCAATACCAGATAACGGATAAACTAAAGTTGATGGTATTCGTGGTTTAAATTCAATAGTATGTTTTATAAAAAGTAGTGTTAAATAGAGTATTACTAGAGTAAATGTACATAAAAATAGCAGGTAAATGATTCCATATGCGATAATTTTAACCCAACTACTACACGTTTTCCCGCAGAACTGTTTAGTTTCCCTATCGTACAAATTCTGTATGAACTTCTTCGGTGGTGAGTTAGCTTCCTCTTCTAATCCTAATTTTTGTATATTTGAAGGTGCAGTTGAGGGTAGTGAAGGATCATTGGCTCCTAATTGTTCAAGCTGAACTTTTTCAGACATTATTCTTTTAACAAAATATTACTTAACTTCAAACATAAAGCGAAAAACACGGTAACGAATATTCCTGTTGACATTGCTCACAACTGTCAATGAACGTCCTGGTCAATGAGTTTATTCGTCTATATTTGGCTCAATGGTTGTAATACATTATTGTAGAACCCAAAAATGAGTCTAAAAAGGTTCATTACTTTAGTAATAAACTTTTTTGGACTTATTGATTGATCGGTTCTCGAGTTTTACAACAGCAACAGATTTGACGATTATTTTTTAATAATATAGATTATATTAAGGCATGTATAGTAATAATTTTGAAAATAGATAAATGGAATGAGAAACGTATTTATTCCGTTCATGATAAAATTTAAAATCAAGTTCCACGTTACGTGACAACCAGCCCACTACGCAGGAGATAATATAGTGTACAAGTGTGTGTGCAAACACCGGTACTTTTTCTGTTCCCTTACTCTCACAATCTGATGACATGTTTATCCGACACAACCAGGGTAAGATCATTCGCAGGACCAATGGTTTTGCGTGCTTTCCGAGGCACGAGGTTAACCCCAACTTCCAAACTCTAGGCAGTTATTCCCGTGGGAGAACCACGCTACGGCATGAATGGGCCGGCTCGACCGGAGTGATACCTTACAGAAAACCGGTGTGAAATAGTGCTAGCGCTGTGTTTCACTGAGTTAGTGAGGATACCGGAGGCCCATACCCCTTCCCCCTCCCCCTCCCCATTCTCCAAAGGCCGGCAACGCACTTGTGACGCCTCTGGTGTTGCGAGTGTCCATGGGCGGCAGTAATATCAGGCGATACGTCTGCTCGTTTGCACGCTATTCCATAAAAAGAAAAAGAATAAAAAAAGCATTTCTAAAGGCAGAAAAACTCAGTGATACTCTTTGGACCGACCAAGCAAGCAAGCAATAACTGCTAGACCAAGGAGACAGTCCCAGAGAAATTTTCGCACTTATGCCTCTTTGTCATATTTATTATACGTTGTAAAAACCTTTGTGGGTGATAAAACTGGAAATCAGAAAATAAATAAGTAAGTTTATAATTTGGCAAAACGCAAAAAAACGAGTCATCATCAACTTGAGTCATCTATATAAGCGATGACCGCTTAAGCGCCTATAAAGTTTAATTACTCTGAGAGGAAATGTAGTTTCATATATCACTGTTATTTTGTCCTTTATAAGTTGAAAATGTTAATGATGTGTATGAAATTGAATTGAATTTACTTAACACTTAGAATTATCTGATCGAACACGATATAAAGATTTATTTTAACCTTTACCAATGTTAGTAGAATAAAAGATACAGTGGCTAAGAATTAAATATTTTTTAGTTTTTTCGACAGAAATTTATAGAGCAAATATATCTGTAAGTATTGGAAGAGGTCGTCTACAGCGAACATTTATCGACCAAATTGGTAACGTTCTAAAGTAGGGCCATTTCGAAAGCACTAAGAACCGACAAGTATACATATTATAGCGATTAATGAAAGTGAACGAAGCAAAAGAGGTCCCTGCCTTCCCCGAGGTATAGTAATATTTTATGTAGCTGTTATTGTTATCACCAATGCAGCATAAGAGGTAAATTCCATTATCAATGAAAAGTATTACCGACAAGTACACAGACTAAACAAAAACCGCTTAGTACGAATCGAACTCACATTCTCTAATCTACTAGTGACATAGGTTCTTTTGCCAATAAACAATTCTTATATGTTAGTTTTGCCAAGGTGGAGCTTGTGCAAGCTCTATAAGCTTTGACGTCACAGCTTTGTAAACACACCTGGCATGACCTAATAGGTACAGAAACTCAAACAGCGACTCTTGTTTGACATATTTCACTTGCTAATTTCTGATGTACCTAGGAGAAGTTTCTCTGGTTGAAATAGGTACCAATTTTCAGTGATATTGCGTTTCAGAGAACATCACGTAAATGTAAAATAACATCTAAATCATAATGTACACCCATTAAAACGCGACGTATTAATTTTCAAAATTCCTTTGTGTCATGAAAATTTCAAAGGAAACATATTATACACTTTATATATATATTATACTAGCTGACCCACGCAACCTCGTATGAGTCTTACATTGCCCGTGGCGTAAAATTTTCCCTTTTTGAAACATTCTTCATTGGTGCTCCGCTCCTATTAGTAGTAGCGTGATGATATTGAGCCTATAGCCTTTCTCGATAAATGAACTATCCAACACCGAACGATTTTTTAAATCGAATCAGCGCTACCTGAGATTAGCGCTTTCAAACATACAAACTCTTCAGCTTCATTATATTAGTATACATTTATTTGTCGGTAATCACGGTGATTCTTTAAACTATTGTAACTTTGTTATTACTCAACCGATTTTGTCAGTAATCAGTTAAAAGATTACCAAAATGCATAAGAGAAAATCGTATAGAAATCTTTTAACTCACTTCTGAGATTACCTCGCATAAACACACAGACAAAAAAACGGTTTTCAGCTCTGTTACTTTGGTAAAGGATATGTTCATTAGTTTTTCTTCAGTATCTTTAAAGTACAAATTACGCGTACATTTTTTTAAATTATATATATGTATGGGTTTCTACTTGTCTCTTCATCATCATCATCATCATCATCAGCCCGTTACAGTCTACTGCTGGACAGTTTCTACTTAATACATTCATGTAAACAGGTCAAGGCAATTTAAAAGTGTAAATGAAATGTTCCCGACAAATAACAAATCTAGATTCTTCTCACAAAACATCGCCATAAACACTAGAAAGTGGTAATAAAATAGGAACAAAGGTCGGTTTACGAACGAACAGATATCAAATAAGTTGAGGATCAGTCCCAAGGGAAATGACACATTAGGAAAAAACCTCAAAATCCACGCGAGTCGTATTTGCTTATCTATTTTATAAATCTTACTGGTTCGACAAAAGTTGCTATTTTCTCCTTGTTACATAGAAATACTTGGTTTATTTAAAATAAGAAAAGGAAAGTAAGGAAGAAGTACAGATAACAAAGTGTTATTGATAAACATAGAGAATTTACATTTGTAGGGATTCGTATCCCATTAAGAGGAGTGTCGGTAGATTCCATATTTTTTTAAATGAGGGTAGACGTGAGTTGTCGGGCGAGGAGAATGATAGTAATGGTTTTCCTCACAATCGCTTTGTTATAATCACTTTATGATAATACACAGTGAAATACAGTCACGATAATCAATAATGGTATACAGGTTACAATTTAGGTACGACACTCCACCGAACATGTGATGCTACTGCGAGATGCTAAACGATAATCCTTGCCCTCCGGCTGCGTTCCATTTTATAACTATCTCCGGCTGCGTTCAATTAATAACTACTCACAGTTCTTTAGGGATGGGATCAAAGTCACTGTTACCCGCAACTAATCACATAAAATAATCGACTACCATCAATTATCTTAACGCGTGATTCTTATTTTTAAAGTGGCAATGATTTCCATCCCTATTGTCATCGGTCGCACGCTTCAATGCTCGGTGTTGCGTCAGTGTCTAACTACCGACACTTGTGTTACCAAAATAAAAATAAGTGATGCGCCACCACATTTGTTTTATTCATAAATTTTATTTTTTATACACAGTAGACAAACGGGCATCCTGATCACCAGCCAAAAATTTACTTATTTATACCATATCGTTATCAAATAGAAACATTTTGAAACGAAGTTCCTTATAGCGCGTTGTGTAAGGGGGCTAGATGGAAAAATTGTCACGACACAATTTGTTGACACGACACAATTTGTTGTCACGACACAATTTGTTGTCACGACACGACGACGACACACACAGATATTTTCGTTTCGTCTTTCTATTTCGAACTTCGTTCCATCCGGGTGTCCCTTGACACCTCTCAAGTTTTTTTATTTTTTTTAAAAAGACAACTCCCACATTAGGAATAAATATCCTGTGTCGTGGGGGACTTTACAAACATATATGAAACGGACACAAAGAACATCCAGACTCGGGACAACAATTCGTGGATCACACAAAGTGTTGTATCGCGTGGGATTTGAACCCACGACACTTGGCGCAGTAGCAAGCGGCATGGCGACCGCTGAAACCACTCGGCCAACCGTGCAGTCTAAACATTAAAAACATTAAAATAACAATAATGTTTTGGAATTCTAACACACAACGCCATCTAGTTCCAAACTAAGCAGAGCTTGTACTATGAAACTAGACAACTAATAAAGGGTTTCTCAGCGCAGATTTTAAACTTTGAATATTTATTAAAAAGAAACAAGGATTGTATTTTTAAAGTTTATTTAATCGTAGTTAATTATAGTTCATTAGTGCGGATTTCATGTACGGAATATTACACTGTCCAGGTATCTTCCATCATGGTGAATGCACTTTTCAAAGCAAGCTAGCGAATTTGCAAAGACACGCCGCAGAACCTCAACGGATATGGCCCTCACTTCTATCGTTATTTTAGACTTCAGGTACTCCAAATTCGTAAGAGTAGTAGTAACATCCCATTTCCCTCTAAAACAATCTTACATATTCTGAAAGTCACTACGACATATCGACTTAAAAATACGCACTAATCACCTTCCAAACGCTACTACTCCCCTCCCTATAGCTCCGCCGGTTGCCGAGATATTCATGTTTAAAGTTTAAAATCGTCGCTGAGACACCCTTTATAAAAACTTATACTGTTTTATATCTACATACGAAACAGGAAATGTTTGTAGACCACACAAATATTTTTTTTTTATGGAATAGGGGCAAACGAGCAGACGTATCGCCTGATGGTAAGCGATCATCGCCGCTCATTGACACCCGTAAAACTAGAGGCGTCACAAGTGCGATGCCTGTCTTTGGGGAGGGAGAGGAGGCTTGGAGGAGAGTGGGTTGATCCTCTGGTAACCTCATTCACTCGGCAAAACACTGCGCAAGCGCTGTTTTGAGGCAGTCAATCCTCAGTTCAAGTGAAATAATATTATGAAGACGTAAATTATATGAGAAGGTAATCTCTGGATCTACGAAACCGATTTTGAAATTTCTAACAGCAATGGAAAGCCACATTATTTGTGAGGACTTTATTTCCGATTTATATGAAAGTGCAGCCGTAGGCAAAAGCTAATCTGAAATAGATTCACAATATCCATTAATTTAGTTTCAAAATGTTATTAGGATTTTGTACTAATTTAACGTATGTATCTCGGATAATGAAGTAAAATAATGTCTGTATTTAACAATTTTCATATTATAAGCGTGTGTATGTGATGAAATACGTTTTCTTTGCAAAATTCTGTTCTGGCTTCTGGCAACCGCCGCAACCGCGTGAGACTAAACAACTAATTTGTCTTGTCTATTTCTTGTATTATAAACATCTTAGGTATAAATTCATACCTTGCCATATTCCCGTCCTATTCACAATGACTATTTAGTCTTTTATCGATAGAAATTATTTATAATTCATACACGTTTGTCTAAGACAAACAACTTTGACACCCAAAAACCGGATAACCAGGTGCACCCTAGACACGAAATCGAAAGCTATGGGGAAACCCCGATGTACCCTTTCTTCCATCAAAAAGCCCTTTCTTAAATCGGAGTTAAATAGTATATTACACTATAAGTGTGAAAGCTGGTATAAAGTAACAATGGTAATCATATTTTTATTAATTTTACCATGTAATCATTATTATACATGGGAAACTTTGGAAACAAGGCAAAACTTAGACTCAGGTCCAGAAAGCATTCCAAAAGATTCCACACATTCTGTCGATTGTCGGATTTTAAAATTTGAATATCAATGACAAAAGATTTTGAAGGCAAATGTTAAACTTATAAATAAAAATTATGAGTATTCAAAAACTGTTCACTGTTTCAAATTCAATGTTTATCATTTATGGCAATATATTTGTATGATCTGAGATCGAATGTGGACGTGGATGTAATAGAAACAGTTCTCTCCGTTATGCTTTGAGCGTTCAACTATTTCCAACGTCCTATGTTTGTTGAACACTTTATATTGAACATTTTCTTATTTATAAAGAACGATATTTTTTTACAAAACTTATCATTGGTTTCAATGTAAATTTGTAAACTATTTAATAGTTATAAATGTTTTAGGGATTAAAAGAAATAAGTACGTCATACTTATATATTATATTTACTGAGTATACAAGATTTTGGTGGGGATGTTAGAGAACTTATAAATTAGAATGAGAGCATTTATAATTTTCTTAAATACTACAAATGACAAATATTGTTTTCAATATTTCTTTAATGTAAATATTGTAAAATGAGAACTATAGTCTTCCAAATTCCAATAGGTCACAAAAGACAGGCAAGACAGAAAGCGGTAGAGATACATCGTTCGCTACAGATGCAGTTCTAAAGCTGATCACGAGAATTAGACATGAAGACCATCATAGATTGGATCAAAAAGAGCAAGTATGAGAATGATCAAATAATAAGCTTTCTCTATCTACTTTTCATCAGATACAATCCTAGTGCGTTCGTTGGTGCATTTACACAACACACACAGACCAGTGGGCAAACCGACCTAAACAATGACTAAGAGTCCTCGAGTGTTATTTCTAACTAACCTAAAGCCTGTTAAAATTATTGAATTTTGTAGATAATTATGGCGTTGGTAATTTCGGTTTTGCATGCGAGTGATGTTTTTTATTTTGAAGTACTCAACTTATCTTATCTACTGCATTAGCAATATGTCATTATGCTGTTTATCATTTCATGTTATGTCTAAATGTCAACCTGTTACACGTATCGTAAATCAAAATAGAAATTTGAAGTTCTTATTCTTAAACATTTGGAACTTTCTGTTGGAAATTTACCAAACAAGTCATTGAACTCAATAATTAAATACTAGATAAAATTGAGCAATTGATTTCGCAAAGGTGGTGATCTTCTTGCTATCTATATCGAGTGCGGTCTCCAGATGGAACAACACCTTATGTGATTCACAATTAATGTGGGTCTTTCTGTCTATTTTATGATTTTTGGTTACTTCTGCGACTTTACAGAATACAACAAAAATAAATATACAGTATATTTATTTACTTTCATTTTATCAAAATATAAATAATAAACATGTATTACTATTGTAGTGTGGGGGAACGGGTATCATGTTCCACCCAACACAAAGGGAGGATCCTCCGACCAGGCGAGGTGATCATGCCTGGCGAGCTACTGCCCAACAGTTGATGTTGGGATGTTGTATATATGATAATCGGCGCGAGAACTATTTATTGCGCGATTCAGGATTTGTAGTTACTCCGTGTAGTGCGTTACTTTGTAGTTCGGTGTATCTTCGATAGATTGTGCTGTAGTAGGTTATTGTTGTGTTATATGTGGAAGTCGCCACAGTAGCACTCGTCTTAAAAACACTTAAAACCAGTTACCAACAAAAATGAACCTTAAAAGTATGTAAACCGACATTCCATTCTTGTTTACTTATTATTTTACAACCAAAAATAAATATAAAATTAAGAACGGATCATACTGTTACCTATAACTATGATCATTTATCACGCCGACTATTATAGTGTCATCATAAGACCGATATTTTATTACAAATTTACCTCTATCTCACATCCTATATAATTGGTACACAGTGCTTACAAAATAGGCATATTAATGTACAGACAGTTAATCTGTATATTGCCACATTGTCAATCCCCTGTGACAAAAGCTCAATTTCCATTAGCTTCGAGCTTCAACCAAATCCATTAGTTTTAAACTTCAATCAGCTCTATTAACATTAGTTTGATTAAATTCTCCGAAATACGACACCAACGTGATAAAGGCATTATTTTAAATATCAGAACATACATCGAAAAGGATTAAGTGGTTACAGGTAAATCTTATATGTTGCTGGTTAAGTTCCCGCAGAGGTAAAATTAAAAAATCCTGAATAATTGTCTTTTTTACCTACCTCATTTACCTATACGTTATTTCATGTAACGTTTCTACATTCATAACTACATTTGATTGTTGTAACTATAGCCTACCAAAAGGTAAATGTTTTTAGAAATAACCAGGAGAGAAGAAATAATTTAATCAAGTCCCTTAAGAAATAGAAACTCTTATTTTATTATTTCTTTAACAACAAAAATCGTGTCGCACAGTCTAAGCAAACTTTTCCTTAACTAAAGTCAGGCGTTCGATCTTATCTTCCCTTCGTTTGTTCGTCGAAGCACGTCTGGTGTTATCCTCCGTTTCCTTTCAAGCATCCTTCTGTTAAAGCCCTACACTTGTTTGAGCTTAGGCAGCAAATCTAAAGGGAAATTTTAGGAGTAAAGACATGATTTGTTGCGTAAAGTGTAAAGAGACAGCAGAATATAATAAAGCATTGCTAATATACACAATATTACATTTAATACACACCAAATATTTATATTAAGTCAATTTCTTTCCGATTGCCTCGGTGGCGTAGTGGTAACGTATGCGACTGCTGTGCTTGAGGTCTCGGGTTCGAATCCCGGGTCGAATCAAATGTTTGTACGATCTGCAAATATTTATTTCGGAGTTTGGGTGTTTTCAATGTATAATGTGTATGTATTTACAAATAAAAATTATATATGTATTGATATCACAAACTCTGCTTAGCTCGGGACTAGATGGCGTTGTGTGTTAGATGTCTGAAATATTTATTATATATTATTATTTAATTAAGAAATTGGAGGATCTGAATTCAGTTAGTAGATTAGAACAGGTAGGAGGAGACTATTTACTTGGAGTAAATTTCTGCCAACCACTTAAATAACAGGCTTTGAACTAATCCGTTAGGTAGTAAGTAGGATAACCGATAAATAACCTTAATGCAGCCAATTAACGATTTTCTCTTGTTGCCTTCAACTAGATTCTTGATATAAAAATAAGTTGTAAACAGAGTTGATCCTAACAGAATAATGGTAATCAGACACGGACGATAGAAAAGGTACATGTAGGAGAGGATTTATCAAAACAAAAAAGTTATGAATCACGAAATACGTGATTTTATTTTTAAGATTTATTTTTGGACGTTCATGAGTTCTAGTCACGTTCTATTGAGAAAGCTTAAAATATACTCCAAGATGTTTGGAATAAATTGTCTAGAAATTGTTTATAGAAATAAAAAAAGAAACATATAGAACGGGGTGCCCTACAATTTTCAGCAACAAAACATTTTTAATAGTATGAGTGTCAAAAGAGAGAATGAATGGATACACTTTCTACTTCTTTGTCTGGCCTTTTCCGGCTTCTGATCGGGGTCGGTTCTCCTTATCCATCTTCTCCAGAGACATCTGTTCTGGATCGTCGTAAGGTCCACTTTCTCTTCTCCGAGGTATTTCCTGATGGTCGTGTAGAATGGGTAAACCTTAGGATATTTTTTTTTTTTTTTTTTCTTTAAAAAGACAACTCCCACATTAGGAATAAACATCCTGTGTCGTGGGGGACTTTACAAACATACATGAAACGGACACAAAGAACATCCAGACTCAGGACAACAATTCGTGGATCACACAAAGTGCTGTAGGTACCGCGTGGGATTTGAAACCACGACACTTGGCGCAGTAGCAAGCGGCATGGCGACCGCTGACACCACTCGGCCAACCGTGCAGTCATGAAAAAAGATATAATGAAATTTCATACCCTTTTAAGTCCTTAGAAATATTACGAGAAGATCAGATTACCGTTCTATCTATCGAAGACATATTTATTTAAACAAGTTTTAAAAACATCATTGAACAGTAATATAAATTAGAATAATAATATAAATTTTCCTTTGGTTTAATAAAAATAATAGTTCAAATACTTAACGAACACGTGTGGATGATTAAAATAGCACAGAGGGTGAGGCTGTTCATCGAGAAACTAATTTGACTTTATAATCCAGGCTTATGGAGGTAGGTGAACTACGTCTACTTGCAAAGTCAACGTGGCCCACATCAAAGGATTCCTAGGTATTTCAGAAATGTTTTATAGGTGTTATTATAAATGTATCGAGCTCAAACACATTTATAAAATAGCTAGCACCCTGTCCCGGCTCCACACGGATTTTTTACTGAAAATATAATAAACCAATGTTACTCTGAGAAGATATTTTTTTTCGACGCCTTCAAGAAATATCGTTATATTTTAGCCTACATACTCAAAAATTTAACTAATTATATAAAAAAACCTTTGTCAAGAAGCACTCTATGTATTGATAAAAACCGCATCGAAATCCGTGCTAACTTTTGAGTTTATCGCGTAAGATAAACCGCCTTTGTTTTATAATATTTAGTGATATTGTAATACAACTTTTGGAACAAATATAAGATATAAACTCATTTAAAGCACAGACCGATTCTGCGGTGTATCTTGGGAGAGCTTTATGTTCAGCATTGGACTACAATGGGCTGATGATAATGATAATAAGCTATTTTACATTTTACTAAAAAATTATGTTACAGCATCTAAAAACAGGCAATTAATTATTAAGCTATTTAAACATAAAGTTAATAAATTATTTTAGTTAGTATAAAAATACAGCTGACAATTATTTTGCTAAATTGTGTTTTCACCACTATGTCAATAAATATGAATATATACATATGTTCTTAGAGTTATCAACTTATTTAAAGCTCATCAGTCTATAAACAGCTAATAGGTTAGTTATTTTGAGTTAATGAATACACTGTGCAAGCATGCAAAATACAAGGTGTCTCAAAAGAAATTTCATATTTAGTGGATTGATTAAAAAAAAAGGAAGCGGTATATAGAAAAAATGTTTATTTATTGTTAAAATACACTTTTTGGGAATTCATTTCTTAAAAATAATATCGTCTAAATGTAAACCCTCACGATGTTGGCACTCATTTAATCGAACAGTAAAATTACTTATGACTGCTCGACAGGTGGAGCGAGGGATGGCTGCCATTTCGTGACGGATATTTTCTTTCAAATGCGCCAGTGAAGTTGGTTTATTGGCGTAAACTTTAGATTTAAGATAACCCCATAGGAAAAAGTCCATAAGGGTTAAATCTGGGCTACGTGGAGGCCAATTTATGTCACCTCTCCGGGAGATCAATTTTCCTGAGAAAATTTCACGAACACGTGGCAGAGATATATTGGACGTGTGTGAAGTTGCTCCGTCCTATTGAAACCATGTTCTTTGGTTATAGCCAGGAAAGTTTTGCAGTTCAGGTACCAAGAAGTTGTCTAACATCTCCACATAACGCTCTGAATTCACTGTAACTGTACGCCCCATTTCGTCTTCAAAAAAGTAAGGGCCGATAATTCCTCGCGCCGACATGGCAGCCCATACGGTCACTTTAGGCGAGTGTAGGGGTTTCTGATGTTTGCGTTTCGGATTGGCTGAACTCCAGTAGCGGCAGTTTTGCTTATTTACGTGGCCAGTAAGATGAAAATGAGCTTCATCCGAAAACAAAATGTTGGTAAACGTTGAAAATCGCTCAATCATCTGATTTACGAAATTAAGCCTCTGACCGGCATCTTGGGGCTTTAATTCTTGCACCAATTGAATTTTGTAGGGGTGCAGCTTTAGATCTTTGTGCATAATGCGATGTAATAATGATCTATGCACATTTAAAGCACTCGCGCGCTTCCGAATTGAAAGGCTCGGGTCGTCACGTACAGATTGATTAACACTCTCCACGTTTTCTACCGTTCTTGATGACCTAGGTCGCCCGGATTTTGATTTATCCAGCGTTGATCCAGTCTCTTCAAACTTTTTAACCCAATGTCGAATGAGAGGAAGGCTTGGCGCATCATTTAAGTGGCGAAAACCTCGAATACTGCAGAATTTTCTACGCGCGACAGTTGTCGAATCACCGTTCTTGTAAAACTCTCGCACGCACAACGCGCGGTCTGCTCCCGAGAAACGCTCCATAGCGACTGAATCCCCAAGAGCCAAGCTACCAATTGACATAACCCCCGCACCCCTCAAGTACGCAGCGTTCACGCAGTAAGCTAAACAAATATAAAATTTCTTTTGAGACACCCTGTACTTCGGCATCTTCGCTGTCAGTAATGTATGTAACTCCCTCGTGTGTTGTAGTGACCTTACTCAAAAGAAAGTAAAAAAACCAAATACCTACGTTATTATTTTGTATAACGTTTTGAAAAAACGTGAAAGTCGGTTAGATGGTTTCGGAGTTCATTGTGTGCAACAACGTTACATTAACAACGCATACGATACGACATAAAATTATAAGGAAGGTTGTTAATAGAGAAGGTTGTAAATATATTATTTAAAATTCTCATGTTGCGGTGTTTGTTACCAAACACCTCAGAAACGGCTGGACCGGAAAAAGTACGTTTGCCGAGTCAGCTAGTATTTTATAAATTTATCTGTTTCGGTTTGAATGATGAAAGACTTCTTGTGCCTAAAATATTTTCACAAACTTCGAAATACCTTGAAGAAAACATAAACTTTACTTTAGTTATATATTTTAAGTATATTAACAGATGTAATAAGAAATAGGATAGTCATAAAATCAACGAACTTAACTAACTAACTGATAGCTATTTAAAAATCCTTTTTTAAGTATTAATCTAAGCAATTATAAAACCACTATTCATGATTAAATCCTTAGCTCATTTCAATATAACCATCTAAAAAGCATTTTATTTTAAACTAGCTGAACCCCGCGGTGCTACCCGCGGTACGATGATAACTGCGGGCAACGCCGCGAGGCGAAGCTATATTTTTATAAATAGTAGCCTATGTGTTATTCTGATGTATAAGCTATATTGTGGTAAAGTTTCATTCAAATCCATTCAGTAGTTTTAACGTGAAAGAGTAACAAACATCCATACATACATACATCCATACTTACAAACTTTCGCCTTTATAATAGTAGTAGGATGAATAATAACTTTCTAAACCAGTTGAGCCGTCCTCTAGTAATTAAGAAGCTACGACTCTACGACTTAATTAGTTTTAAAAATATTATGAAAATGAAAACCTAACTTTTTAGGTTAATTAAAAATAAAGTAGAAAAACGCCACATAAAAATGTTGTAACTAAAACCGAAAAAAAAAACGATATCAGATAGCAAGATTGCATATTTGAAATATCTTCTAGAGTCTCAGTTACTTTACAGACGCTGGTCAAAACTTTGAAGTAAAATCAAGGTCATTTATTTTATGTAGGCTACTGATAACAATAGACAATCAACTTCAGGATAGTTACAATAGGCCTCTCAGCAATCATACAATTACCAGTTTTAATCTATCAATTGAAGATCAATTCATCTGTCTCGCCCACCCCTGTTTTAGCTTAAGCCACAATTAACAGTACGAACATAATGGGTTTCTTATAAATCAACAACCACGAGTGATTGATTAAATTGTAATATAGAAACATCAATGCATACTTAAAGCGACAGAAATAACATTAAAGTTAAAGCAATCAAAATTACAAAGAGATATTTAAGAAATGTTGATACTTGAATTGATTTTAATCGTGAGTCGTGACAAAAAATACTTCGGAAAAAAATGATAAAGGATTATTCTGTATTTGTATACTAACATTATAAAGCTAAAAAGTTAGGTTTTCGTATGGTTGAAAGCGTTAATCTCGAAAACTTCTATTTTGAATTTAAAGAATCTTTGTATGGGATAGCTCATTTAACGAGAAAGGCTAATAAGTTATAAAGTATCATCCTACCACTGATTTAGTTTGAGTATAAGCTGGATACTGTCAATGAATGAAAAATGTTGCAAAAACGAGGAAAAAATATTCCTTTGACGCAGCGAAGTTGGGCTGATCAGCTATAAACTAGCTCAGAGGACGAGTGAGAAGCTATGCTAGGCTCAAAACTCATTCATATTACCCAAATATTTAATGTTAGGTATTGTTAGAACCGAAATAACTACTATACATGATACAAGTGTTGCAATGTTGTTAATTTAAATATATTATATAGCACGATAATTTTTATTAGATAGCTTAAGCTTTCTAATAAAAATTATCGTACTATCGTGTTTAACATGTTATGGAGAATGGAGACTTTTTTAGTAAATAAGTACTAAGTATGTAGGTGTATTCTATAAATAGAAAACTGTAATTACTATGCTATTCCTATCGAAGCTCACGCTGTAAATGAAACAATTTAGCCGCTAGCATGCAACCTCACAGTCCTCAGTTCCTCCCAGTTTCAATATTTAGTAGCTCTGATCACACCGTAGTGAGAGGACGCTCCCTCCTGCCCCGCTTCCAACCGCCGCGAACATCGAAGTCTGATTATATTAAAATGATATGTAAATAGTGTCGTACTTAATAAATATTATTAGTGTAATGTGATATTTATCGGATATAAGCTATTTCGATGCCTGGTAAGTTTTGGATAAAATTTAACGTTTAATACACTCTGAGATATATTATACACCGCTAACGCAGCCCGAAAGCCATCATACGTTTTACTATGATTTGTAGAACATTAATAAAGGAACTGATTTTTGCAAAACATGTTAGATTTAGTGGAAATCAAAACCGAGATCCAAAGATAATTCGTCGGGTACGACAATGAGACATCAAATTAAAATATTACCGACTGTACAAATGACTTTACAACAGTTTGAGGGTTTGTTTTCTTCCGCTAACTCTCGCTAACAATTCTCAAAGCTTCAAGACAATCGGTGGATAGTGAACCAAAATAACAAGTCATTATCTACTCGTAACTAATTTCGGCAGAAGAGCGACGTGCTCTATACTGACTCCTTGCGCTGTGAAACTGAATGGTATTAATGGTACATATCTCCACCTCTAGTCATCCCATGAGTATCATAAGAGGCGATTTTTTTTTATTTATTGAGGGAAACAAACATTGTTGATTATACACAATACACAAGATAATATTATGTTTACTGTGAATAGGTAAATTTACAATCAACATTTTTCACATAGTAATTTAGAAAGATATATTATACAGAGGTGTTACAACATGGTGTTTACGTTGTATTACGAAACATACATACATAAGCTTTATATATGTTTTTTAAGTATTCCACCATATATTACTCTATCCTTTATTGAATACGTTAACCGTTAACAATAAAGAATCACGGAAACGGTTTGAATGATTTTCATCTAATGTAGTTAGTTTTTTATTTAACGTCGTCGATAAATCGATGTAGCTAGGATTCATTTTTAGAAAATGTACCATATAAAAATACTTTTTTATCCTAAGTAATAGAAACTAGTGACTTGGCGACTCTTTGGTACTACTGAAAGTTTGCTAACAATAAATGAAGCAACAAACTACTTCTAAAAGCTATTGACAAAATTCTTCCTGTGAGAATTGCCTCGGAAACTCGTGACATAATTCGAAAACATTAATGCCTTGGGACCAATGAATATTCTGTATTTTTAATAGTTTCAAATGTATGTAGGTGTTTTATAAATCTTTATACTCATATATTTAACATCATCAAGAACCAGACGAATTGGTATAGGATTTGTGTCAAGTTTCCCTTCTATTTTAGTGTTTGCGTCAGAAAGTCATATATTATTTAAAATCCGAGTTTGAAAGGTTTTGTATCTACTGAACCTCCTTTGCTATATTCAGAAATTTAATTGTGGTCAATTCCACATATAAGACAACAATAACCTACTACAGCGCCATCTAACAAAGAAGTAACGCACTACACGGAGTAACTACAAATCCTGAATCGCGTAATAAATAGTTCCCGCGCCGATTATCATATAATACAACATCCCAACATCAACTGTTGGGCAGTAGTCCGCCAGGCATTATTACCTCGCCTGGTCGGAGGATCCTCCCTTTGTGTTGGAGGGACATGATACTCGTTCCCCCACATAATTAAAGCTCTTTGTCTTTGTACAAATCACATATAACATTTAATTTTGTAACAAAAAATAATTTTACCCTTTATTGTTAACGGGGTGGAAAATCTCTTCGGAACTCCGTATCCCCCTGACTGAGGAGCCAGGTATGTGGTGATTCCATTGAAAACCATCCCGGTTCCTGGTCTCTGACGCTCTGAGCTAAGGAAGAACCGGAACATGTATTTCAAGTCTCCCCAAGATCGACGACGCGCCTAATCAGACTCTACCCTGCGGAAGTCTGGGCTTCCCCATTGCCGCGAGGATATTAAAAGATGGGAAACAAGCCAGGACTGTCGCCACCTCCGATTATGCGGTATACTCGTACGATCTAAATGACCGCCACCTGCTGCGCTTGATTGAGCTTGACTCGCCAGAGGGAGGAGGCCGATAGGCATCTGGAATGGATCGTAGCACCATACCGAAAATAATTATACCTAATATCGCAAAATCTGATCCATTTGTGATTTGAATTTCAATAACGTCGGGTTCATTCACATATATTTAACTGTCAGCTATGGAAGGTCACCCTTTCATGTTTGCTCGCTCACGCGAATAGAGCTTTACACTGACTTAGAACTTCATAGAAATTCATTGAAATAATTCTAAAAACTTCTAAATAAATATTTTGAAATCGACGACACATATTTGTGTGGAAAAGTACTTTTATATTTAACCAACGGAGCCCGTAAACTTCGTACCGTAATTTTTTTTATTTTCTAAATTTCCAAAATGCTTCTTTTTATTATTTATATTCGCCTCAGCTTCCCACTGATAGTACAGCTATAGACTAAAAAGAATTAAATTTCCAGTTTTTTTACAATTTTCTTAATGCAAACCTTGGCCCGGCAATAGCAAATAAAAGATTAATCTAAATTGGTGCAGTCGATCTGAAGTTATGTGCGTACATACATGTCAGTGATTTATTTTTATTTAAATATAGATTTATACGCAAAATACATACAGGTAAGTTTATAAGAGCTCAATTTATATTATTAGACTATAAGAAATGGTTAATATCATCCTTAGATTGTGATCATATTTATATTGTTGCTTAATAAGCTATGTATTGCTTGAAAATATTATTTTAAAATATAATTGTTTACATAATAACCTGCTCTATGTATTACACATTGTATTACAGCACATACCTACCTATAGGTATGGCCATAATGTAAAAAAAACCTCCTGAATAGTTTCATTAAATCGTTTGAAATGATCTGATAATGGAAAACAATTTATTTCTAATAAATACCATAATATTTTGTAAAATGTTATCCTAATGTACAACACAAAACATTGACTTTAAAGATTCTGGGACCAACAAATCGTTGTCCCGGTTCAGAATATTTCTTACATGAAAGAAACATTTTTGGACCCTCGTCCTATTCGTTATCTACTCACTGTATTATGTCAAGCTATTTCTCATACAAGTCTAACCCTTGCAAGAGAATTCGCAATAATAGAAATACATTTTCTTTTCTACACAATCCTCTCAAAAAGTGTCACTAAGTAGGTAAGCAGCCTCGGTGTAATGGGGTATTTATTTCACCAGAGTTATGTTCAAAATATGTCAACCTTGACAACTAAGTCTTTGTAGCATACCTGTGGCTTTTAACCTGTAAAAAAGTTACGGCTCACGTTATACAGGTTGATTTTATATTTTTGTGATGAGTTTTACCTGTAGGTAAATTCAACCTGCTTGGGACGTCTCAAGCTGGTGTGTTGTCTTGTTCTAGTTAAATATTTGTGTAAATATTGAAAGATCCGTTTTATATATTCAGATATGTGTGTATATATTATATATATATATATTATATTGTTAGGAACAAAGGAATAGAGCGAAGTACGCCGATGGATGTCTGTACCAAATTTCACATTGTGTCGTCATTCGAATGAACATGATATCGTGTAGGATCGAGTATCGTGAAGCTCGGTCACTTTTGCTCGGGACCTGGCGGTGTATAGACGGGGGTGCATCTCTGTATCGTGTATCACGTAACGTATTGTAGATTACCTAGCCTTTATATTTTGATTATGTATAGAGTTAAATAACCAGATATTGTTTCGTATACTTTATAAGATTAAATTGTTTCTTTTTTATCAAATTAATTGGTGTTTGATTACATCAGAAGTGGGATAAAGAAATCCTTTGTTACTTGTGTTATTAATATCTGGTGTTTAACTGCGGATATTGTGTTGCTGTGTAATTTATTTCGGTGTTTTGATTATTATAATGGGCAAGCGTAAGCGTTCAGGCAGTCGATCGGACTCGAGTGATGATAATAATTGTAAACGTAACCGCCGCCGGCATCGTAGTCGTTCTACTCACGATTCCTCTCATAGTTCGGAATTACGTGAATCGTTACAAATTATCATGACGCGGTTAGACGCATTAGAGGATAGGTCTACCATGACGCCGTCTTCCAATATCGAAACGCGTACACAACCTAATGAATCTACCGAAAAGATTGTAGAAGCTATTCAGTCTTTAAAGTGGGGTAGTTCTCGTGATTATTACGTGTCGAACTTTGACCCTAACGTTCATGATGTTGATTCTTGGTTTGAGGAGGTAGACAAAGCACAACTTCTTAACAAATGGTGTGATGCTGAGTGCTTGTCGCGTATCGGGCACTGCCTCAAGGGTGATGCTAAGTCATGGTTAAATGATTGGGTCACGTCAGACCGGTCATGGAGCAATTTTAAAAAGGATTTTATGTCTTTGTGCGTGAAAAAGATAGATGTGGCTAATATTTTGTATGAAGTGATGAGTTATAGTTCCAACGATTATGCAACATATGCTGAATACGCGCGTCGATCTCTGTTGCGTTTGAAAATAGTGAAGGGATTGAGTGATGATCTTATTAGTGCGATTGTCATACGTGGTATTAATGATCCGCATATTAAGGCGTCTGCTACGAATCGTAATCTGAAGCCCTGTGAATTAGTTAATTATCTAGCCACTTTCGTTAAGCCAGTGCTTAATAAACCCGAAAAAGCTAGTTCTGACCGCGGTAGTAGTAAAGGATTTGTTAAACCGCATGTTGGTAAACGGTATTTACCAAACATTCCGATTAAATGTTTTTCATGTGGACTGATGGGCCACAAACAAGTTAACTGTCGCTCCAAGCACAAACTATCGGTAAATACAAATCAAATACCCTCTAATAGTAAGACTGTAATACCGTCTACTTATGTAAAGTCAACTAATAGTGACATTAGACTGGAATCGAAAACTACCTGTGTATATTGTAAAAAGATAGGTCATCATATTAAGGATTGTTTTGCTAAGCAACGTTCCGATCAGATGAGAGCAAACGTTAACTTTTGCTCATTGCCTAAATTTAATAATTTTAGAGACGTTATGGTGGGAGTGATCCAGGGAATACCGGTTGACGTCTTGATAGATAGTGGCGCTTTAGACGTTTCTCTTATTTCCACCTCTGTCGTGAGCTATTTGTCGTGTTCTTCAAAACCCACTTATCGCGAGTTGAAGGGTGTCGGTCATACAATCACCCGAGTGTTCTCTTACGTAACGCTTACCATAGAGTTTGAAGAAATCACTCTTGAAGTTGATTTATTGATTGTGCCCAGTGAGAGTATGAACGCACCCATTATAATCGGTACAGATGTTTTAAATCGTGAGGGGGTAACATATGTACGTACTAAGTATTGTCAACGCTTAATTTACAATTTGGTCCCGACAAAAGTTTCAACGGTAGAAGCGGATGAGCATGCTATTAAGACCTCACTTGTAGGAGATGACCACAAAAGACTTTTAGAGATTTTAAATCAGTTTTCAAAGTTTATGATTACCGGAATGGCTACTTCAAGCGTGACTACTGGTAGCATGCACATCCGTCTAAACAGTGATGCACCCATACATTACAGGCCGTACCGGTTATCTTTTAATGAAAAGTTGAAGGTTCGTGAAATAATTGCAGATCTTTTATCTAAAAGAATAATACGTGAATCGGAGTCTGCGTACGCGAGCCCTATACTCTTAATAAAGAAAAAAGACGGTACTGATCGAATGTGTGTAGATTTCCGGGCATTAAATAGAATTACTATTAAAGACAGGTACCCTTTGCCGTTAATTGAAGATCATATTGACCGGTTAGGTAAAGGTAAATACTTTACGACTCTTGATATGGCATCAGGGTTCCATCAAATTTGTTTAGATAATGACTCGATTCCACTTACGGGTTTCGTGACGCCAGAAGGTCATTATGAATATTTAAAAATGCCTTTTGGACTCGCGAATGCGCCAGTTGTTTTCCAAAGAATCATTAGTAATGTCCTGCGTTCTTTCATAAACAACGGAACTGTAGTTGTGTATATTGATGACGTGTTACTTATTAGTGAGAGTATTGACGCTGGTTTACACACCCTAAATGGTGTTTTAAGGATTTTAACGGATGCTGGGTTTTCGTTGAATATGAGGAAGTGTTCCTTTTTGAATACTCAAATAGAATATTTAGGACGTGTAATCTCTAACGGTGAAGTTCGTCCTTCAAAATCTAAAATAACGGCTTTGATAAACTCAACTGCGCCTAAAAATGTGCGTCAAGTTAGGCAATTCTTAGGACTGGCGGGCTATTTTAGAAAATACATAGAGAATTACGCTTTCAAAACCTCGTGTATCGCACGTTTAACTAAAAAGGATGTGGAATTTAGTTGGGGTGAAGAACAGGAACGAGCGCGTGCTGATATTATCAAGTGTTTAACTAGTGAACCGGTTCTCAGTATATTTAACCCTAATTTAAGTACAGAGGTCCATACGGACGCCAGCAGTCAAGGTTACGGAGCCATTTTAGTTCAAATTCATAGGGATGGTCGTAAGTGTGTAGTCGCTTACTACAGCCAGGTGACTAGTGGAGCGGAAGTACGATATCACTCTTATGAATTAGAGACGTTAGCTGTAGTTCGGGCCTTGCGTCATTTTCGTCACTACCTCATTGGCATTGAATTCAAAGTTATTACCGATTGTAATGCTTTAAAAGCTACGCAAAATAAGAAGGACCTCTTACCTCGTGTGGCCCGATGGTGGGTGTATTTACAAGATTTTACATTCACGATTGTTTATCGTAAAGGCGTTTTAATGCCTCATGCCGATTACCTTAGTCGCAACCCTATTCGTTTTGTAAATACCATAGACAAACCACGTAATTGGGCGCAAATCGCGCAATCTGGTGATGAAGAAACTCAAAAACTAATTAGTCAATTAGACGATGGACAATTAGACGCTAGTCGTTATGTAAAAAACAATGACATTCTTTACTACCGGTACTCGCCGGTAGGAGAACAATCACGGCTGTTATGTTTTGTACCAAAGGGGCATAGGCTTAGCCTACTCAGGATTTTTCACGATGAACATTGCCATGTAGGGGTAGAAAAAACAATAGGGTTGATATTAAAACATTTCTGGTTTCCTGGTCTGCAAACGTTTGTTAAAAAATACATAGGACATTGTTTAACCTGTTTAGCCAATAAAAGGATTCCACGAGCAGCTTCACAGCCTATTACGTCGTGGCCTAAGCCAGATATAGCTTTTCACACACTCCATATGGATGCTCTCGGTCCATTGCCAGAGTCTAATGGATATAAACATATTATGGTAGTAGTAGATGCTTTCTCTAAATACTGTCTACTGTATCCTATTTATAAACAAGATTTGGATGAGGTAAAACGAGTATTTCAAAACGTTATGTCCCTATTCGGTACTCCACGTCTTTTGGTCACTGACAGAGGCCGTATGTTTGAATCTAGACAATTTGTTAAGTGGATTGATGAGTTAGGATGTTCAATACATCATATCACCCCCGAAATGCATCGTTCCAATGGTCAGGTTGAAAGATATGTTCGCACTCTACTTAACATGTTACGTGTAGAGATCAATCATAAAAAAAGTAAATGGTCTGAAGAATTATGGCGTTTACAGCTTGTTCTCAACATTACTCAACAAAAAACCACACGGTTGTCTCCGTTGAATCTTTTAATAGGTACCGAGGGAGTCACTCCCATAATACAAGCTCTGGTTCGTGACGTCACTCAAGACTGCTCAATTACTGAACGGCAATCCCTGCGAGAGCTTGATAGACAAAGGACGGCCGAACGTCTTAAAGAAAATCAAGAGCGACAAGATCAATATGTCAATGAAGGTCGACACTCGCCCCGTGTTTTCCAACTGAATGATCTTGTATTTGTTATTAAATACGCACAATCCAAAGGAAAGTTGGATCCTGGTATGCGCGGCCCTTATAAGGTGACTAGAGTCCTCGAAAATGGTCGATATGAATTAAAATTACTGGCCGGAGCTTATGGCAAAGTGAGTTATGCCGCAGCTCAATTCATGGTACCGTGGAAAGGTGAATGGACACCTGAAGAATGTGCAGCCTTCTTTGCGAGTAAGTCAATTCGATAGTAGATCTTGTGATTTTACACAGTGTGTCCTAAGACCTATGGACAGGGTAACCAGCCCCAAACTCATGGTCTTCCTGAGAAAGCTTATAAAACCCATGGACCGGGTATCTAGCCCCAAACTCGTGGTCTTTCTGATATGAATTTTAAGACTTATGGACAGGGTAATCAGCCCCAAACTCATGGTTTTCTAGAGAGAACCTATAAGACCTATGGACTGGGTAACCAGCCCCAAACTCATGGTCTTCCTGAGAAAGTTTATAAGACCCATGGACCGGGTATCCAGCCCCAAACTCGTGGTCTTCGTGATGTGAACCTTAAGACTTATGGACAGGGTAACCAGCCCCGAACTCGTGGTCTTCTTGTAGTAACGGTAGACCTTCATGCTGTAGGTCTACTCTTGTCATGGTACTAAACTTGTGGTTGTTTAGTTCTATATGCTTCTAACAGTGACTGTTTGTTTGTAGGTTAGAACGAATTATAGACAATATTTCACTCTTTTCCTTGGGGAATCGAACCTTTTCCTATTCCTATTAACTGTTGTTATCATGAAAGCTATTTGTTAACTCTAACTGTTTACACTAATTTAGATAACTGTTTTCAGCAACTGACCAGTCAGATGACGATTTACCTACGGAAGATCCTAATAAACTTTTGTTAGAGTCTCGAGCCACTGCAAATGAAAACAATGAAGAGGTGTGGTTAACTGGACCTGACGGGGACGTCAGGGTGTCAGGAGAGGCCGTGTTAGGAACAAAGGAATAGAGCGAAGTACGCCGATGGATGTCTGTACCAAATTTCACATTGTGTCGTCATTCGAATGAACATGATATCGTGTAGGATCGAGTATCGTGAAGCTCGGTCACTTTTGCTCGGGACCTGGCGGTGTATAGACGGGGGTGCATCTCTGTATCGTGTATCACGTAACGTATTGTAGATTACCTAGCCTTTATATTTTGATTATGTATAGAGTTAAATAACCAGATATTGTTTCGTATACTTTATAAGATTAAATTGTTTCTTTTTTATCAAATTAATTGGTGTTTGATTACAATATTATATATATTACTATAAAATGACGACAGCTCATTATTTATTCATTCGCTATATAGGACAATTATCTTGATTTAGATTGATTTAAAATGTCGAAAAAAAAAGCGTACCTATACAAAGTTCTGATTAGTTTGTTATGTTTGTGAACAGATTTTATTTTCAAAAAAGGGAAGACGAATACCACATATTTGAAAAAGTCTCTTAAATCATAATTTTGGATTTCCGTATGCAAATCAACATAAAAAGTGGATGCGTTATGACTTTAGTAAAATAAACATTAAACATGGGCAGTTAATATAATAACATCACTTTACCCCCTTTTCACATCAAATTTCAAAAACAGTGATGTTGGCCGATATATTCAAAATCTTTCCAAACATTATTTTTAGAAAACTGAAAAAGAGTATATATACATAAAATCTGTCAATCTGATGGAAATCGAAAGATCTGCTTGAAATTATTCAAAATGTTGGCTAAAGATTTTTTGGGACATAAACAATTTGATAGTTTCAAATGGATTGCTACCATTTTCAATAGTGGGAGTAATTAATATGTCTTTAAAGATTCGTTTTTTGCAATGGTATCTGAGTTCTTCCCTGAAAACTTAGAAGGTATGACTGAATCAACAAGGGGAACGTTTCCACGAAGGTTTCAAGGTTTTCGAAGAGCGATTTCAACGTTTTTTAGATAAAAACATGTTAGGGAATTACTATTGGTCCATTAAAAGAGAAACTGATTCAAATTACTATAAAATGAAGGCAATTTTTTTTTTCAGTTAAGTAAGTAAGTCCAAAATTATTTACCCAGTTATGGTAGGTAATAAATATGTCTTAAACCAGACATGACAGAATTCATTTATATTTTTTCCTGGATTATATTGTACCTAAATACTATATATATATAGTATTTAGTATATATATATATATATATATATATATATAATAAAACTGAGTTTAAATCTAGTTAAATATATTTATTTTAGTTTACATATTATTTTTTTTTCTTACAATTATAATAGCCTATATTAATCAGTGATAATGTAATTCAAATGGTGAAAGAATTTTTAAAATTCATCCAATACTTTTTGAGCCAATTCGTTACAAACATACTTACATACAAACCTTTCCTGTTTATAATATTAGTATAGATACAGTTATTAATTTTAACTGAGGTATAAAAACAGTGAAAACTAGTGTTATTATTATAACGATTTTTTAAACATATATAAGTTGAGTTTTTTTTCAATTATATTCGGCTCCTACTGCGCTAAGTATGATGTTAACAATCCTACATTAGGCACGCCAGCAAAACATAATTAAAAAAATCGGTTAGAAAACATTGGAGTTTGTCGTGGAAAATAAGATGTCGTGAGAATTATTCGCAGTGTGTTCAAAAAGTATCGCGAATTTTGATTTTTTTCAAAAATTATTTATTTACTCATGAATATCTATTTTGTCCCCTTCAAAGTAATCCCCATGAGATATTATACACTTGTGCCAACGGTTTTTCCAATCTTCGAAGCACTTCAAAAAATCATTTTTTTTTATCTTGTTCAGCTCCTCCTTCGATGCCGTCTTTATCACGTCAAGCGTAGCGTAACGTCGTCCTTTCATGTGCCTCTTCAGTTAAGGAAACAAGAAAAAGTCACAGGGGGCCAGATCTGGGGAATACGGTGGCTGCGGCCGCTCTTCGTCGTTCACATCTTCTCGGCCTTCTAAAAACATTTTGTACCACCGATAAACGTTGCTTCGGTCCAAGGTAGCTTCTCCGTATGCCACAGTCAACATTCGGAATGCATCCGCGCACTTAATTTCGTTTTTCACACAAAATTTCATACAGGTTCTTTGATCCATTTTTTTGAATGAGTAAAAATCGAAGACGATCCAAAACACGTGCAAGCAAAGCAGCTGTCAACAATTAAGTGAACATTCAAAATGGCCGAGCTTGTCGGCATAAGTGAGAGACATGAGTACCAACATAACGCCACAAAAAATCGAAATTCGAATATACGTAACTCGCGAAAATTAAAAAATTCGCGATACTTTTTGAACACCTCTCGTACATGACTAATTAAGCGCTGTGATTATTGTACGTACACTATACGTATCAAGGTCTGTTTCTTGAAACAGATAAACCCAAAGAAATCGCTGTCCCGCTTCCCCATCCAATAATTACAGTATTCCTTTCAGTGCCGTAACTAGCCTTTTATGCACCTGGTGCGAGCTTTCAAAACTGTGCCCCTAAAAAATGCTCAAACCAGGCTCTGAAAATAAAATGGACAAATGTGCATACAAATGAATCTATCCATTTATTGTTTACCAAGTATATAAGTACCTAATAAACTATATTTCTTTAAGATAAAAATTGTTTATTCAAAAATATTTGCTCAAATACAGAAATTAAACCAAGTACTCGATAGTAACCCAATGCTGTCCTTAATCTTAAGATTACTCAAAGATTTACTTTCCGCGCTTTTCTCATTGCGAAGTCCTTCGTCGTTCAAGTTGTAGTTCCAGTTGTAGTACTAGCTGTTGTTCAAGTTGTAGTTATAGTTCTAGTTGTAGTTCCAGTTGTAGTTCAAGTTGTAGTACCAGCTGTAGTTCAAGTTGTAGTTATAGTTCTTGTTCCAGTTGTAGTACTAGTTATAGTCCTAGTTGCAGTTCAAGTTGTAGTTATAGTTCTTGTTCCAGTTGTAGTACTAGTTATAGTCCTAGTTGCAGTTCAAGTTGTAGTTCAAGTTGTAGTTCCAGTTGTAGTTCAAGTTGTAGTACCAGCTGTAGTTCAAGTTGTAGTACTAGCTGTAGTTCAAGTTGTAGTTATAGTTCTAGTTCCAGTTGTAGTACTAGTTATAGTCCTAGTTGCAGTTCCAGTTGTAGTTCAAGTTCTAGTTATAGTTCCAGCTGTAGTTCAAGTTGTAGTTATAGTTCTAGTTCCAGTTGTAGTACTAGTTATAGTCCTAGTTGCAGTTCCAGTTGTAGTTCAAGTTCTAGTTATAGTTCCAGCTGTAGTTCAAGTTGTAGTTATAGTTCCAGTTGTAGTTCCAGTTGTAGTACAAGCTGTAGTTCAAGTTGTATTTATAGTTCTAGTTCCAGTTGTAGTTATAGTTCTTGTTCCAGTTGTGGTACCAGTTGTAGTACCAGTTGTAGTTCAAGTTGTAGTTATAGTTCCAGTTGTAGTACAAGCTGTAGTTCAAGTTGTAGTTATAGTTCTAGTTCCAGTTGTAGTTCAAGTTGTAGTTATAGTTCTAGTTGTAGTTCCAGTTGTAGTTATAGTTCTAGTTGTAGTTCCAGTTGTAGTTATAGTTCCAGTACTAGCTGTAGTTCAAGTTGTAGTTATAGTTATAGTTCCAGTTGTAGTTCCAGTTGTAGTACTAGCTGTAGTTCAAGTTATAGTTCCAGTTGTAGTACTAGCTGTAGTTCAAGTTGTAGTTATAGTTCCAGTTATAGTTCCAGTTGTAGTACCTGCTGTAGTGAAATATCAATAGTGGATCTGCAAAAGCTTTGAGTGAATCATAAATACCATTAGCACTAACATATATTACTCACTCACGGTTAATCTCTGACTACCGAGTATATTTTTAGACATATTTCTTTTAAAAGTAGTACTGCAGTACTCATATATATAAAATAATTTATTGGTTGTAGCAAGCTGTATAACGTAATCTTTTAAATACATTCTCGAGGTTATTGCTTACCTCAGCTTAAAAATAATACACCTAAAAAGTATAAGATATATTTAAGTGTTGAGTCACCCCATTTTTTCCAGTGGATGCATAAATTAACTTTAGTTAAATTAGAGAAAGTTAATTTTATCCATACCCCCTGTAGTTAAGCGATAAGGTGTTTTACGAGAAAAAATCTTTTAAGTGACCGAATTTTCAAATAATAATTGCCATTGCCAACAACTCAGGTAAATTCATTAGTAATGAGTGCTGTAATCGAAAAATAATGACTACAAACTGAAATTACGTCAATGAATCAACTTATCGTTCACTGCTGAACGAATGATTCCGTCAGCTATCTCGGTCTTAGCCAGTCTGCAGCCATTTGTTGTCGGTCACTATAACATTATATTTTAGAGTATATCTTATAAAATTTTATGACAAGTTTTGTATGGATTGGTTTTAACCGTGCTTTTTCAAATCGCCTGAATAGAAATAGGGTATTTTGTTATCCAGCATGTGATACGACTCTGAATACGTGACCTGAAAAGAAAACATGCTCACAATAGACCAAAAACACGTAAACAAGAAGCAAATGAATGAAATAAAAGTAAAAACACTTAGGTTCGTTTATCATCAAGGAGAGTTCTCGTTTCTTGTGTTACCTTTTAGAAGACACAATGTTAAAATTAGCAGAATAGCATCTTCATCATTTATTGAAAATATACTATTTTCTGCCACTCTTGCAAAGTATACAAAAATTTGCAAGATCATTTGCGTTTCAACATTTACTAAATTTATGAGTTTACAAAGTGTGCATATTTTGGGAGTACACAAAACTAATACTGTATTCCAGTTTTAAACGGAAGTTATAAAACTAAATAATAGTTTTAAATATTAAATTATACTCTGAAAAACCAATGTACTATATGATATTGATATATATATAGATGTCCAGAATATTTATTATTGCTTAAAATACTCATTGCAAAGAGAAGTAATTTAGTTTTCTGTGTACCATAAAGTTTTGCCAATAATTTGATCTAATCTCGTGGGGAGGAAATGGTTATTTTATTGGTTTACCAGCCCAACTAGTTTCGCTCACCGACTCTACACCATTTTATATCATTGCTTCACTTTTTATTTCCGTTTTCAAAGGATATGACGTAAATAGAATTGAATCCACATTCTGTGCTGATCAATTTTAGCAAAATATTTAATAACAAATATTTTCTTCTTTGTCTCAGTTTTGTTATATTTCATAATACACAATAATATACAATAAGGTATGAATGTAAGAGAATTGTATAGGGGGCAAAATAAGCAGACGTATCGACTGATGGTAAGCGATTACCGCCGCCCATGGACACCCGCAACACCAGAGGCGTTACATGGGCGTTGTCGGCCTTTTAAGAAAGACTAAGCTCTTTTCTTGAGTAGGCGATAGCACACATAGCCTTGCGGGACGCCAGCATTCACAGGCAAGAAGTCAGAGCATTCACCGTCGACTACAACCTTTATGCTTCTATATGCTAGAAAGCTAGTGACCCAATCGCATAATTTCTCGGGAAGCCCATAGGAAAGGAGCTTCGAAAGAAGCGCTTTGTGCCAGACCAGTGTGTAGTTAGTTGGATTTGAGTGATTGCCCTTTTTAGGGATCGGGTGGACCAATGCTGCATTCCATGATGTCGAGACTACGCCAGTAGAGTTCCTACTCTCTACAGTAGAGCCGAAAAAGACGTGTTAAGACCGGTGCCAACTCTGGAGCACACATCTTCAACACAATAGGAGAACTCAATCAAGATTTCAATCTGATATCAAGTGACAGAAGTGCTAAGCGCACTGAGCGTTGGTGGACTGTGAACTGGATATCCAGCATACAGCCTTCGCACCGCGGTATGATAGGCGGCTCCTATCCCCCGTCATCCAAGGTCAAGTTGGATGCAAAGTGTTTTGCCAGAAGATCGGCTTTCTCCATTGCGTCATAGGTCAACGGAATATTTCCTATGTGAAGACGTGGAAAGGTTGGCATACAAAAATTTCCTTCAATAGCCTTGGCAAGAGACCAAAATGCCCGATTTCCTGAAGGAAGACGCTCAAGCCTCACGTCAATTGTAGCGATGTGCTTTGACTTCGCCCTTGCAATGTCTCTTTTGAGGGACTTGGAGGCAAAGTTGTTGTTATTAACAAAAGATAAAGATATTTTTGGGTATACTGATACCGAATTTAGTACTATGGTATAAAGTCGTGACAATAATTCAGTATAAAAGTTATATAATTATCCGAAGTTCGGATAAATATTGAAATTTAAATTTACGAGTATTAAAGATACCTATTTCATTGTTTCAATTTCATTTATAGAAGTTGTTTGAATTAATTTTAAACTGGAATACTCTGTGTTAAGTGAAATGGTACAAGTTTGTTTGTTTTAAAGTATCTTTTGTTGATTGTCTGTATTGGAAATGAAGATGTGCTGGCTTTATTAACTGACAAACCTATTAGTCTAGTAGTTAAGACTCCTGACTGCTAAGCCAGTTGTTTTTGGTTCTGATCCAACCTAGGACAAATAATCGTATGAAAGACGAACATTTTTTTATTAACAGTCTTCATTATGCCCAGTAATGTATATGTTACCGACAATCTGTATAGTCCGGTATTCTATTCAATATACAGGTAGTGTATACAATACCTAAATCGTGTAGGTAATGTGTGAAATATTGTTAATTTTATACCTTGCCTAGGTATCTACACAATCAAGCTGGGATTGAGGGGGGAAATGATTTCCCTCGAGACATGGGCTTACAGGGCACAGCGTTGATTTGGTGAGAACCTGAATTAATATGGTCCGGGTCCTCCCAGATTAGGGTGCCAGAGATCGGTCGTTGGGTGTTTTTTAGTGAAAACACTACACACGCCTGGCTCCTGTGTCTTGTAGCTGAAGATCCTAAGGGATTGTTCACCTCGTCAACAAAAAACGTAAGGGAAGGTATTCTATACAATACGCAGTCGGTAATGTGCTATCTACGGGAACAGGTCAAAAGCAATATACTCAAACTCATCAAATCCAAATGATTGAACAACAACACAGGGGACCTGGAGTGGTCACTGTTCTAATTTAACCTAAACCTAGGTGATTCTGAATAAAGTTGATTTAAAGCAAACGGAGCACGTTTTCTTTGCTCGTAATTTTATAGGTAGTAAGTAGTTACATAACATTGGTAAATACACACCTGAACTTGACAGAAATTGTCGGTGGATCAGTAGGTGTTCAATACAGTCCCTAGGAATTGTAAACTCTTTACTATCGAAACTGACATACAAGTATACGCAGGGACAAAAGCTAGTATACAATAAAGATTATGTTTGAAATTTACCTAAAAACTATATAATTACATATATAAACATAAAAAATCCAAAGCAAAAACAGATTAGACCTACATTGAACCAAAAGCCATAAACAATCAATGTGAAACAAAAAAGAAAGTCAATGTCAATAACAGCATGTTTATGTTCTTCACGTCAGAAGAAAGTTGTTTAAAAAACCCACCAGGAGATCGTTTTTTGTTTTTTCGGAAGACGGTCCCCATTTCATGTCATCCACATTTTATATATTTTTTATCATTAATTTCATCACGACGACGACTTGAAGACTTGATAATTGAAGACTATAAATACTTGTCATTGGCAGAAATAGCTGATCCGAGTGATCCGGCTAGTTGCCATTCATCATCAAAAAAAAAAAACAAAAAAACCCACCAATCTCTACACCACCCTTGCAGTCAATATTGAGATACAAGTATATTTTATATGCCTACAGTAGATATACTTTAGGGTCAAGTATATTTTTAAACTATTGCTCGAATTGCCTCGTTTCCTAACGGTTAACGTATGTGACTGTCGATCACTAACACTATTCCTGTCTCGAGGTGATCTTTTAAAACATACGTTAAACGTGCCCAATAGCCCGGAGTTTGGAAGTTGGAATCCTAACCCTGCCACGGAAAAGCTCGGGATGTAAAGCCGTTGATCCTACGCCTGATCTCTCCTCGGTCGTATCGAATGGCCGTCCCATAGGATTGTGGAAGTGAGGAAATGGAAAGTGCACCTGTGCTTACGCACACACTTGTGCACTATAATATCTCCTGCGTAGTTGGTTGGTCTCGGCTCCGCGATACTATCCGCCGTGGCTGAAAATAGCTAAGAGAACATCTTGATCATTTTCCAAGATATTAATTTAAAAGTGCCTAACTTTGTCTTTAAACCTTAGGGTCAAATTAACTTTTATTATAGTTTGATTAGTTCACACACCCTGTTTCCAATAAAGACCCAATTTGTTAAGTGGTGACTAAGTCTATTCTAATTTTATATCGTACGTAATTCTTTTGGGATCGAATAAATACTGATACATATTATTGAAGCTAATTAGGTATTTGCTTAACTCATTAAAAGTATAAAGTGTTTTTAGAATAGTTTTCTAATATCGGGTGTGATTTGTAAAAGTTACTCTAAAACTTTTGTTCGTATAAATAAATAAATATTTTTGGACATCTAACACAAAACGCCATCTAGTCCAGAAATAGACATCTAATATAAAATATAAATATATATACAACGTGTCCCAAAACTCAACGATAAGCCTGTACCAGAAGGTCGGCCTGCTCGTGACTACTCGTGAAAAAATGTTAAAAAATAATTATCTTTTTTTTTTTTTAATTAAGAAAGAAAAACTAAAATTCTTAAAAATTTACACCTCTTAAGATATTTTTAACTACCATCTCCACAATTTTCGAAATATTTCAGATTTTTTTTTTGTATCAGCATCCTAAGTAACACCGTTACCCATCACAATCCTTAGAAAACCTGTAGATTTTACACGAAAATTAATGAAAGTTTTTTCTTTTTTTCAAAACTCTAAAAGATTTTTCTTTAAGGGCAATTTAACTCATCGTGGTGTAAAAAAAATGTATGGTCACTACTATGGCAAATGTTTTAAAAAAATTACGCATCTAAACATGAATCTAAAATGGTACAATACTTCTTGAAAACCAACCACAAAAAAAAATGCAAATTATTTATCTAAATATAAACCAACATTCATGAATTGTTTATAGTACTAAATTTTTGACAATATTTAAGGTTTTTGTCGAATTTTCCGTCAACCCTTATTTTGGTAGTAACTTATTATACATAACTAGTTAGATCTCATCTAGATCTACCTAGTTTATAGCAAATTACATAAGTCCGGTAAATAGAAGTTTGAAATTTTTTACATTTTAACTTAAATTTTGGTATTTTTTGAGGTTTTTGTCGAATAGCTCGATGAACTTAGTCCTAGAATTTTAATTTTTGCATTTTTGGAAAAGTCTCATCGAGACCCGTCGAACGACACCCCATTTGTCTAGATCGGACGAGGGCAACTGCAAAAAATGCTTGTATTAATGCCGGCGTCAAACAGTTTGAACATTTACTGTAATGTTGATAACGCAATAAATGTATAAAATTTTTATTAAATTGTTTTATTTTATTCAACATTCCCAATAATTTTGAATCTCACTTACGTACAAAAATATGATAGTATAATCCTCCTACCCTACAATATCTCACAAATCTCGCTTGAATAGCAGTACGGCAGGCATTCTGTACGCAGGTAGTAAAATTGAGTACTTTGTATGTAAAAAATTTCAAACTTCTATTTACCGGACTTATGTAATTTGCTATAAACTAGGTAGATCTAGATGAGATCTAACTAGTTATGTATAATAAGTTACTATCAAAATAAGGGTTGACGAAAAATTCGACAAAAACCTTAAATATTGTCAAAAATTTAGTACTATAAACAATTCATGAATGTTGGTTTATGTTTAGATAAATAATTTGCATTTTTTTTTTGTGGTTGGTTTTCAAGAAGTATTGTACCATTTTAGATTCATGGTTAAATGCGTAATTTTTTTAAAACATTTGCCATAGTAGTGACCATACATTTTTTTTACACCACGATTAGTTAAATTGCCCTTAAAGAAAAATCTTTTAGAGTTTTGAAGAGAAGAAAAAACTTTCAATAATTTTCGTGTAAAATCTACAGGTGTTATGGATTTTCTAAGAATTGTGATGGGTAACGGTGTTACTTAGGATGCTGATACAAAAAAAAAAACTGAAATATTTGGAAAATTGTGGTGATGGTAGTTAAAAATATCTTAAGAGGTGTAAATTTTTAAGAATTTTTTTTTTTTTTTCATAATTTAAAAAAAAAAGAAGATAATTATTTTTTATCAATTTTTCACGAGTAGTCACGAGCAGGCCGACCTTCTGGTACCGGCTTATCGTTGAGTTTTGGGACACGTTGTATATACTACTCATAAAGACTACGACAAAATCAGCTATCAAGAACAGTACTGAATTATCCGGATGATGTACCCTACATTTTAGTTCCTCTAACACCAGGTACTCAAAATTTAATGAAGACTGGTTTAGTTACTAAATCAAAAATACCGTTAAACAATTTAATAACAATAATGACTTTCAGGTCTATAATAAGTGTGTAAATTATAAAAAGTCTTAGTTAAACTAGAAAAAGTTAAAAAACTATTATAATAAACTTTTGATAACATTTGTATAGCCTAGGTCTATTATTACGAATCTATTGGAATAGTGGTCATTAAAATCAGTTCACTAGAATTGGCGCTACGGTTTAACATACATGCATCATCATATCAGCAGCAAGAAGACCCCTGCTGAACGTAGACCTCCCCTATTGATTTCCATTTCGACCGGTCGGTAGCGGCCTGCATCCAACGAGTCCGACCTTAACTAGGTCGTCCGTCCACCTTGTGGGAGGCCTTCCTATGCTGCGTTTGAATAATTATAACCCTTCCTTTTGGCCTCGTCACAAACGGGTAAAACAGAAAAACTGTTCCATTAGCTTTCTTTTTTATCTAGGCTAAGATTTTAGTATTTTTGTATTTTCTTATTTTTACCTAATAATATTAAAGATAACACAAATATCTTTGTACGTTGATACGAGCAATGCCCCAGGGTACATATCCTCTCAGCAAACTTCATTAGGTCTACGAGCTCCGCGAACTTTTGCCTGCACAGTTGTGTCATGAAAGAGCAGTCTGAATACGGTAACTCTTATAGTCATGAGACTCTATGAACATCGCCTTTATACAAATAAATAAAAATTAAATAATAATATAAGTTGTCATTGTTAATATTCTCCGAAACACGGGACATTTTAAATGAAAAACATATTTAACTAGCTGCCCCGACGGACTTCGTTCTGTGGACATTATCGACATAATCATATTCTTTTTTTTTGTATTTTTTTTTAATTTTGTGTTACGTTATTTCTAATTACTTCACCTTTTTAAGTTGCTCCTGTGTATAAATAGATATTGTAATATAAATAGCATACGCATGCTTCACAAGATGACACTAATTGTGACTTATAAAACATTGTTATTTCATATAAGTGAACTGAAATTGTTCTTATGAAATAAAGATTCTATAAACCTAAGTAAGACTTATAATATTTCAATGTTATTTAATGTAACTATTATGCATTACATGTGGTATACTACCCTTACTTACTTCAACTTGAAAGTTAAAACAAGAACGTACTTCAGTACAAAAAGTATCCGTATGTGTATTTCAGAGCTCATTAAATATTGACGCTCGTCGTAACTAACTCTAAGTGTAGCTCTTGAATAACTAGCTACAGTTAGAAATGACTAGGTAATACGTTTAATGCTTTCCGTGTGTATTGCTAATAAGCGTTGCACTCCGTGACTTTGCAATCGATACATTCAACCGACATTCAAGTTTTAACGCTGGATATATGAGTCTATTTTAGGACTGTGCTGTGTGTGTGAGGGTGATATGTGTGAGAGTGTGTGTGTGTGTGTTTGTGTGTGTGTGTGTGTGTGTGTGTGTGTGTGTGTATGTGTGTGTGTGTGTGTGTGTGTGTGTGTGTGTGTGTGTGTGTGTGTGTGTGTGTGTGTGTTGAACAAATGTCTGTATTGTATTATCTGAGCTAGAAAACGAGTGAAGACTTTTTAGTTTATTTTATGGAATAGGTGTCAAACGGGCAGACGCTACCAGAAGCGTCACAAGTGCGTTGCCGGCCATTGGGGGTTGGGGAGGGGATGGTGGAGGGATTGGGGTTTGGGCCTCTGGTATCCTCACTCAGTGAAACATAGCGCAAGAGCTGTTTCACATCGGTTTTCTGTGAGGCCATAGTATCACTCCGGTCGAGTTGGCCCATTCATATCGAAGCGTGGCTCTCCCACGGTTATTTTATTAACATATTCTCAATTTTATTTTTTAAACAACTTTCTTCAGACATTAACGTTTTTCTTTTTTTTTCTTTAATTTTCAAATACTTTGAAGAATTGACTTTTGGTATAATGTAGGTCTCATCCGTTTTTGCTTTGGATTTTTTATGTTTATATACGAGTATATGTAATTATATTGTTTTTAGGTAAATTTCTAACACAATTTTTATTGTATATAAGCTTTTGTCCCTGCGTATACTTGTATGTCAGTTACAGTGGTATAGAGTAACCAATGTCTTTGCCTCATTGCAATCGATGGAGCGGGTTATTCGATAGCTATAATATATAAACTGACAGCCAAAAAAATATTTGACTATGGATCCACATATAAATTAAGTCATTCATTTCCTGACGCGGCAAAAAGGGTACTATCTTAAATTTTGTTAATCAATTACTGCAACATCCAAAGCTAAAATCGATTCTGTTCATTGGTCTGTAAAGTGTTTTGTTTGTTATCTAAGGTTTATCCTACACCGTGGGCTTTATTTGCGTTACGGTTATATTTAGACGGGCTATATCAATATTGACGTAACTAAATTCCACAAGTTCGAACAAGATTCACTCATATTTATATGATATTGTAACTAAGGTAGGTATGTATTTATCCTACTAACACTATCTACACTAAGTCTATCTGCGTATAGGTAAGTTTATAGTTTATAATAATATACACGGATTTAACTAACACTTCACAGAAGGGAATATACAAGGCGCGAAACAAGAGGTAAGAAGGCAAAGCTTAGAATAGAAAAATACGATAAGCTACAATATCATATCATATTAAAATATTTTGAAAAGGAAATGTTTAAAAATATTTTTTTACACCGATTTTTCATTAATACTTAGACTGAATTTTTCGTAGCTTTTAATATTCCCTAGATTATATATCGGTCACTAGTTCAAACGGTTTTACCTGAATATCAGTTTATTCACGGAACAACTAAAATCTGACCTCGGTAACCCTGGGTGAACTGAATTCGAAGGTCGAGGTAAGAAAAGGAAGGGATTCAGCAAAGGACTAGTTGTCAGTATATTTGTATGAAACATATCGTAAACTAATGTATTGTTAGATTTTTTTTTAAATCCTAAAGTTTTTAGCAAGTGGCTATTTTGTTTCGTTTTTAAAATACATACAAAATTTCGAACGAAAGTCAAACCCTTTACGCGAAGTTGTCGCCATTAGCACTAATTCACCGTCTGCTAATCGGATGGTAAAGGCTTCAGGGGGTTTCCGCTTCCAAAGTTAAGTGAAGTGACGGTCCGAGGGGATTTCTATACAAAAAAAGGCTTGAACCGTCAACCAAACTAAGATATCCTCGGGTACAAAGAAAAACTGTTAAACTGGCATGGTTAACGCCAAAGAATAAAACTAGAATATACTACATAAATATTTTTTATGGTATGGGGTACAAACGAAAAGACGTATCGCCTGATGGTAAGCGTTTACACCAGAGGCGACACAAGTGCGCTGCTGAGCTTTTAATGAGTACGCTCTTTTCTGGGAGGTTTGAAGGTCTCTTTTCTTGTCCAAACGAGCATATTATGAAGAGATGAAAAACTTTTTAACGTGCAATTTTTCATATTTTGGATTAAAGTGTGAACAGTGTGTCAGACATTTTAATCGACAGACTATAATCTGTTGGGACATCCAAATCCTTAACGCTGAACGAAATACCAAATCTATATTGACAGTATTTAAATTACATAATGTTAACGCATGATTTTTATGAATTTTTATTATACTCTTTCAAGTCTCTCTTTGAAAGATGGTTTTGAAGGCGGTACACTTATCATGCTAGCCAGACGGGGGGAAAAATTTGGTAAACTGTGTAAATTATTATACTTATAATAGGTAATAATTATAAATAAATTAAAACTTGCATTACGTTTTGTTACTACTTAGAATACAACTGTTTTGATAAATAGATAAAAATCATATTTAAAGCGGGTTTTAAATCCTGTCAAAATTTCAGCTCAGTTTATTAAGCATATACAGACCATCTTAACATTTCTATAAGATTTAGTCGCAGTGATCGTTTCAAACAATAACGACGAATATCAGGAAAGGAGACTCGACTTTGTTATTGTATTTCAACTAGAGGCCACTATAGAAAATTAACAATCGATGGTAAGCGAGACAGGCTACAATACCTAATGATGTTACAACTACAACGATAACCGTCGACACAAAGCCTTATTCCAAAACTTTCTTGTACTTCTTGCATTAAATTGTATAAAACACTTGTAACTTGAATTTAAAATAATGACTTTGTAGATTAAGATACTTATATCGCATTTTATTTTTGGTTTTGTTTAAATATTACTTACTCTAATTTTGATTAACATATAACTTAACTACGTAAAACCTAAAAAAACCTTATGTCATCCGAGCCACTGTTATGAAAAGGTCTTACATATTTTTATATTATACTAGCTGACCCACGCAACCTCGTTTGCGTCTTATATTGCCCGTGGCTTGAAAATTTTCCCCCGTTTTTGAAACATTCTTCATTGGTGCTCCGCTTCTATTAGTAGTAGCTTCCTCGATAAATGGACTATCTAACACCGAAAGAGTTTTTCAAATCGGACCAGTGGTTCCTGAGATTAGCCGGAACAAACGGACAGACAGACAGACAGACAGACAAAAATTTTAAAAATATTTATTTTGGTATGTGTACCGTATATACATTCATATGCATGTAGTAGAAAGCGGTTATTTTAATATTACAAACAGACACTCCAATTTTATTTATTTGTATAGATTTGTCTTATGTACCAAATCTAGTCTTATGTACCATACCAAAATAGATTTGTCTTATGTACCAAATCTAGTCTTATGTACCATACCAAAATAGATTTGTCTTATGTACCAAATCTAGTCTTATGTACCATACCAAAATAGATTTGTCTTATGTACCAAATCTAGTCCTCTATTTTCATAGTTAATTTCTTTTACATATTACGAGAACAATGAATAGCTACCAAATCCCTATTGATCTTTGAAAGGGTCTATGTATCCTTATCAATGGGGATTATTATGAAAAGGGTATTTTATTACTCTTACATTATAACGAACTATAGTTAATTATTGAAACTGAACAGAAGATCGAGATTAGTACTCGGTGGCGCAGTTGTAGCGTGAGCGACTGCTGTGCTTGAGGTCTCGGGTTCGAATCCCGGGTCCAACCAAATGTGACCTGCAAATATTTTTTTCGAAGACTAGTAAGTTAAATTATTATATTATTCTATTTATTACATTTAAAAAACATATTAATTACATTTTAAATATATAAAACGAAAAATAAAATACATATTTAAAAACATAAAAAAGTAGACCACCAGTATTTTATTATTATTATTTTATAAAATTAAGTATTTGTGAAAAATAAATATAGTTTAAATTAAATATAAGGAATTCTGGCCAGCGTAGTATAAGTGGACCCAATTTTCCCTTCTAAGGAGAGGTTTAGACCTCTTGTACATAGGTAGGTACAACAACAGCGGACTATTAAAAACCGTTGATCTTACTCGTAGGTCTTTCCTAATTCCTAAACAGAAAACAAAAAACAAGTGGGTAGATACCGCATTTATTTAGGTATTTCCAATCAATGTAACAAAATATCGCTTATTAGAAAATCGTCCCTTTGTAACATTAAGTAAACAATATGTTAGACTATTTAGCACCAACATGATGACGAAAACCTTCAATTAGTAAGTAACATTTTAATTAAATCGATAAGCTATCCAACCAGCCACACATCACGTCAAAATTACAGTCCTATCTGATTGTAGCGCTTCACTGTGCAATATGTTCTGAATTCAATTTTGGGATAGAATGGAGTGGAAGTTAGATGACATAGATATATATATGAAAACTCCTGTGAAAAAATTATAATTTTCAAACCAACCACGTAACCTTCTGTAACGTAATTTGAATACATCTCCATGGTACCAAGATAGTTACTTGGAAACAATACAATAGGAAGATATAGCTCAATGGTTTACGCGCCATTTTTCGCGTATTTATTGCATATTTAGAATAGAATAGAATATACTTTATTGCACATCAATTAAAAATTATTACAATTGAAATTCAAGAAGATGTGCAAGGGCGGCCTTATTGCCAAAAGCAAACTCTTCCAGGCAATCTTTGGATGGACATATTGACCGGAGAAAGAAATGATCGAATAAAGAGTAGATAGTTTAGGTGCTAAAGTTATGGTGGTGCTTAATAATAAAATACAAAGAGTAATGACCCCTTTTCAAACCTGTGGGCCATTTTACGGATATTTTGTTCCATACTTAATCGGAACATGACTTCTATAGAATCCAATAAAAATATCAGAGATAGTTTTATTTAAAATGAAAATGTGCACTCTTACTTGTACACCCTTTATAATTTTAATGTAGATTTAAATAAAGAATTTGATAAAGAACAAAAGTCGTTTTAAAAATTGATCATTATGTCTATCTATCTATCTTACTAAAGACGCAAAGACTTAGCAAACAAGGCCTAATCAATGTAAATTTACACAAAAAAATCGATTTAAGATATAATTTAATAATTTTTAAACGATTTTATGTTTTAATAAACATTTAAAGATCTCTAACTGAGCTTCGCTAAATGTACATGTGCACGTCTAGAAATTTCTAACATCTCATCATAGTCTGCAAATTTTATATCTAACAATGAACAGTTAGATTTTCATAATGAATAAATTTTGAATAAGAATAAAGCTTTGTTCGACTCTTATTTGAATTTCAATATATTTGGAGCCCTAATAATTTTGGTTACTTTTCGCAAGCTAAACATTTATATGAAAAAGGAAAGTAGGCCAAACGTGAATATATTTAGGCTTATGAACAAAATATAACTTTAATAAAATTATATTTTAAAATAAAAAGATGACTCATGTGTTCAAAATACAATACGTTACGATAATTCATTTGTTGAAATAAGTGTAAAAACTAAGTGAAATAATGATTGATGACTTCGTAATTATTTAAAAAATTAAAATACATGGGACAACGACCTGTTTTCCTAAGAAAATGCTTTCAGCGTCCAAAACGTCCGTATTGGTCTTTTAGTACTGTAGTATTGCCACTAATTGTTTAATAAAAAAAATGATATTACTGACTATGAACTTCTTTAACTTAGGAATCATCATCATACGATTTTGTTAAGTTTTGGAGGAGATATCAGTCCATAAATACGGCTGGGCTAATTTGTTTCGCAAATTGATTGTGTGAGGCAAAAAGTTTTTTGAAAAACGCATAGTAGCGAAGAGATGTCGCTTTTATGGCAGTCCTGTATAACCTTTATCATGAAGAGTGTTCTGAAGAGCTCTTTCAACTGGTCTCCCCTCTCTTTCTCAACAGGACAACACGTGCTAGCCTTGGAAGTCATCGCTATCGGGTTGCTGATATATGCTCTCGAAGTTTAAAAAATAGTGAAGGACTGATATTTTTATAATTGATGGAGTTGTATAGTAGTTAGTGGCATAAGACTTGTCCGTAGCTCGTGTGCGAATCATTTTTCTTTTGTTTAGCCATGCCAAAATGACTACTCTGCCTTATGGAAAGCATAAGCAGAATCCAAGAAAGGCGGTTACCATATTCATTTTGAAAGCAAACAATGCAGCATGATGACCCACACCATGGCGGCCTAGCGATACTTCTGTATCATTGGGCTACTGGTCTCATACTCACTAACGAAACACGACAGCACGAACGCTGTCAATTTACGTTGATCTTCTGTGCGAGGATAGTACCGCCCTGGTCGAGCCGGCCCGCTCGTGCTGAAATCAGTGTGGCTCTACTATTTTACGGAAATGTTATTGTATTTATACCTATACCTACCCCATCCATGTTATAAAGGTATAAGAACAACAACCGCAGGTAACACTGTCTTCGCTTTCGAGAATGTTTTAATTATTTTAATTTTTCTTGGCATACCAACATCATAAATATATAAATATTTTGCAGTAAACAATAAAGTTATGTAACAACAACAAACAACAAACCCATTTACAGGTACTGAAATAGAAAAGTTCAGTTTAGTTTACGCGCGCCATGAACTGTACATAAAGGAAAGAACATTAAAAGTTAATCCCTTAATTGATCCATTTTCGTTATCATCAAATTATACGTTTAGCAATTTTATAAAAACACTAGTGCATAGATAAAAGCCTTGGCTGTAATTTTCCTAATGCATTATTCATGACTCATCCAGTTTTATGAATAAATTAGTTCACATTGTTAACACTTTTGTGGTAAGCTGTAGAAAGGTGTGGCTTAAAGAGTATCACATAATGATTTGAAAGTGGAAATTCAAGCAATTTTTTAAGATGCATGTGGTAGTTGACAAACGGGTCATCTAACGAGAAGTGAATATCAACTAAAGGCACCTGTAACTCTCCTCAAAGCCAAAATTAAGCTTAGTAAACAATTTGTTAAAAATTCCATAGCAACTGAAAGCCTAGACAGCTTGTTCACTTAGGTCTGTTTGATGTTTGCTGTCAAGTTAAAGTCTATTTGAATATTTTACTGTAATTTTTTTATAACATCTATAGAGCTGATTATATCAAAAAAGTAGTTAAAGGTTTTATAAAATCGTTATTAATCAAATTTATTTACAAACTAAGTAATAATGTTAAGATCAACCGGTTTTATCTGAATATCAGTTTTTTCACGGAGCAAGGGTAAACTGATTTAAAGATTGAATTTATTGTTAGTATATTTGAGGTCACTGACTTTCTAATAACGATTGCCACAGATGCTTATGACGACCCGGACCGACACCTTAACGTGCTCTAGGCTTAACAAGCCACGAACGTGAAACACCTCCAAACTTCCATACCCCGGACTCCTACAAGAAAAACTATGTCATGTCATTTATTTATTTTTTATGGATCAGGGTGCAAACGCGTAGACCTGATGGTAAGCGAATACCGCCGCCCATGGACGCTCGCAACACCAGAGCCTTTGGGGGATGGGGAAGGGATGGGGGGAGGGGTTGGGGGATGGTCCTCCGGTATTCTCACTCACTCGGTGAAACACAGTGCAAGCGTTTTTTCACACCGGTTTTCTGTGAGGCCGTGGTATCTCCGATCGAGCCGGCCCATTCATGCCGAAGCGTGGCTCTCCCACATACTCGTATATCACTTTTATTAATGAAAGTGATATACGTAATATATTAATAACTTATAAGATTTAATATAAAAAAAATCTACTTTCATAAAATTAAACTCTCACATTAGACAAAATAGTTCAAGTCAGTAGTCAAAACATAAAAAAAATAAACCTATCCATTTTTATATTAAAGTAACTTTATCCGTCCGTTACGATTTTCAATTTAAATTTTTGACATGGATAGGTTTACTGCTAACCCAGATAAACGACAAACACGTTGCAAGGGTAGTACCGCCCCGGTCGAGCCGGCCAAGCTTTCTACTGAAAACAAATTTAATTGCAATATTTTAGCCACGAATAACTTGCGTGGTTTTATTTCACTTTTCTCGTAGTTGAAACAAGTAATAACTCATATTTATTTTCATAAACACATAAATTCCAAACTGCCAGACTGGATGCTGACTGAAAGCGATAATGTCGAGTAGATATTGTATGTTGGTTTACGCACCTGTTGCCTTTGTATAATTTCCCGTCTCTTATCTGCTATGTTACAATGAGAACACTATGTCACCACTACATTGAATTTTTTAATAGAATAGCGGGCAAACGAACAGACGTATCGCCTTATGGTAAGCGATTACCGCCGCTCATGGATACCCGCAATACCAGAGGCGTCACAAGTGCGTTGCCGGCCTTTGGAGGATAGAGAGGGGATGGGGGAAGGGGTTGATGATCCACCGGTATCTTCACTCACTCGGTGAAACACAGCACAGGCGCTCTTACACGCCGGTTTTCTGTGAGGTCGAGGTATCGATCGAGCCACCCCTTTCATGCCGAAGCGTGGCTCTTCCACGGTACGTACTTACGGTAAATATGATGCAACACTAAATTAAATTGGTATAATCTATAGTGATGATGATGATTTATCTATTTAAATAAAAATGTATCACCAAAATGTAGATACGCACATACGCACATAGCTTTTGATATACAGAGAAATGCTTCATAAAATTTAGAATTTATTTTCTAAGAAAGTGAGCAGACCAAAATCAATGTACCTACATAGCTACAAAGAAAATCTGTTTTACGAAATTCTATTGGGATGTGGCTGAATTCTATTTGCACCAACATTGTTTTGTGCTCTGAATTGTTTTTGAACAAATTCAATCACACGAAACTTGTTCAGAAATCACTTTGTATTTTGTGAAGAAAATTCATTTTGCTTCAAGTTTTTGTATTCATACGTGAAGGGAATTCTTTAAACCTATTTTAAAATATTTTTCTATTGCATGGAAATTACGATACTTATACCCAATGTATGGGCTTTGTGTGGTGTGCCTTTGAAGAGCCCTACGTCCAGTTATTAACGGCATCGAGCTGATAATGATGTATTGAAAAAGTTCTCCACTTTTTCGATGCAAGATATTCTATGCATATTAGTGATTATTTTAATTGTTATATCGAAAAAGCTATATAAAGCCACACGCATTTAGTCATTATGGTTTTTTATCTTGTGATAACAAGGTCAAACGAACATATGTGCGATAAGTGACCACACCACTGTCTGTCGACCCCTAAGACTCAGGAAACAAAAGTTACTCTTTGAGTACTCTCTACAGGATCAGGCAGATGAAGGTTGGGCTCCAGTACCTTTACGAAATCGATGAAAATTAGCAAAAACAATAGTACCTATTTACTGATTTTCTGTAAGGGGCCGTGGTATTACATCGGTTAACTTGTCCTATTAATATCCTCGCACTGCCTATCAAGCTATCAAGTCGTAACTTACAGAATACTAGTTCACGATATATAGGGAATAAAATAATAAACAAGAAAAAGTACGACAAAGTACGTAAAAACTTTTGATATAATTTATATAGTCTATGCTACCCAAAAAACCCTCTCTTTATCTTCATTATGAAATCTAACGCAGCGAAATAATACCTCACCAATGGACAATGTCTTCCATAATACTATTACACAAAAAGGAGATTAAAATAGCAAATTACTCTAAAGTCAGCTCTGAACTGACAGGACTCTGTAGTAGCCTATAAGCCTATCAACGGAATAACTAATACACTCGATCAAAATCAACCAAAAGACCAGGCGGGCTTTAGAAGCAGGTATGTAATAAATAAATATTTTGGACATCTAACACAACGCCATCTAGTCCCTAGCTAAGCAGAGTTTGTGTTATGGGCACTAGACAACTGATATGAATACACATATATATATTCCTTTTTTTTTGTAAGTACATAGGAAACACCCAAACTTCGAAATATAATCCAAATATTTGTAGATCACACAAACTCTTGGTTCAACCCAGGATTTGAATCCGAGACCTCAAGCACAGCAGTCGCATTCACTACCACTGCGCCACCGAGACAGTAATTTATACAAATATTTCATTTGAATTGACACCTTATTTATTAACTAACTAGCCGTGTCTGCTACTTCGTACACGTGACATTTGACGTTTTTAACCGTTTATACCTTCCCAGGACTACGACAAATATTTCCAAACCAAAATCAGCTAAATCGGCCCAGCCGTTCTCGAGTTTTAGCGAGACAAAAGAACAGCAATTGATTTTATATATAAGATTAAACTTACCAAAAACTATTACCCTCCCTTTTACCTTCACCATAGTCGAGTAAAGCAATAGCCATCAAGCAGATCATCTGCCATCATTTTTAAAAACAACAGTAATATTCTACTATATTTTTACAAAGTAAAAGTTTAACCATTGAATGATATATCTAAGCATCGGCGACACATTATTTATCGGACAGTTTCATAGATAAATGAGATAAAGCGTGTCGCCCTCGTTATGTACGCATCTGTGCTGAACGGGGCAAATATTTAAATAAATCATGAATGTATTTCATTTTTCTTGACTCACAGACGAACTAATATTGTTACAATTTATACATTGAAACGTTCCCACAGTAATTTTTACCTGGGACCTGAGTGTTTGTGGGTTACTGCTATTGATCCTGGTGTATAGGAGTAACAGTGATGGTCATGACGGGATTAGTTCCAATAAAAAATACATTCAAACGTTTCGCTGTAGTGCAGTTAACACAGGAGCACCTTATGAGAACCTTATTTACTGAATACCTAAATACGGACTTCCTTACATTTCAGAGGACGTTTCAAAATAGATCCCCCATTTCTGTTGAAAGTTATATAAATAGGTACTATGTTCCAACATTTTTATATTCTTACTTAAAAAAACGACTAAAGACAAAGATACGAATTGAAAAAGAGGTTCTTTGATCTTCAAAGTCATTTCAAAAGTAAACCATATTAGTCCTATAGTTCTTTAGTTGTATTACCCGTCAGAAATACCTACGCACCCGTCTGCGCTTCACCTCTCGCTTCCTCACGCATCGCCCCGCTTTCGCCTATGTCGTACTATTGTCAACGCAAGCGGCGATGCACGTATATTATTCTTGCTTTCGTAATCTCATTCTTGTTTATTGTTTCTCTGTTCAGTGAAATATTACCTCTCTAGTTAGCTTGACGTCATTAAGCCAGGTTGGCAGATATTTCCGACGGGTTGTAAGTACGTTACGTGTTAGTTCGGTGAATAAGCAATCTGTTTCTAAGTTATACAGCTTCGGACAATTAAACTAAAAGGTCACAACTGTCGTCTACTCAAATACTCAAACACAACTATACTCAGTTGTGTATAACTTCAACTAGTACTTAGTACAGTGGCCATTGTTTGATTTAATTGCCAACATAACTAAGAAACTATATTCGTTAATTAAAGGTTCAAACATTATTAATAATAAGTGTATACTCAAATCATTTTTTAAAGCTATAAGCTTAGACTTATAACAAACATTTGCAGGTCATACAAATATTTGGTCTGACCCGGTAAACGAACCCGAGACCTCAAACACAGCAGTCGTGTACGCTGTTACTTGCGCCACTGAGGCAGTCAAGTCGTTAACGTGATTTGAAATAGAAATTGATGACGTCATTTGATTTAAGCTCGTAATGGTAAACTAATATAAGATATTTAGGTAAGATTTATTTATTTGTATTTCGTCAACTACTCTTTCAGATTAAATAGTATTACTTTCTTCTTGACAGTTCTCCACGCAAGAGCGGCTATGTGGTCGCGCAAGCAGTCAGTGTGCAGTGGCGTGAGCGGTGCCTCTAAGGGTGATGATGCGGAACTGCCTCTGGGCAACGGTGTACAACTGTACCCATTTGCTATAGCATTAAGAGTACGAGTTTTACAGGTAAATTAAAAACCTTGATTAAGTTATACTGATAGTAGTTCTTTTGAAAGTTAGTGGGTCACCTCAACCCATGGACCAATAGCTTATACAATATATAGCTTAGATAAGCTTTACGGTAGGCAACTCGTTAATGAAACCAGGAGACGCCAGTCGTCCTGCGCCTTGCCAACCCTACACGTCGTGCATAGATTTAATTTGTAATGACATTCCTTAAATATAATTTGAAGTTTAAAATCACTACGTGTTTGCCATATCTCAGTCCCGGGAACATTGTAAAAGTGACAAATCAATAATCAGTAATCCATTACTATTACATTTAGTTACAATACTTAATCACAAAGGACATATAAGTAATGAAATGAAAAGAAAATGTTGGAGTAAGCGTATACCAGAACAAAAATCATCAATCAAAAAAACCATCTTAGGAAACATATTGTAGGGTGCCCTCTGCCTAAATGCCGGAAAGTCTTGCGTAATAAAGCCGTCGGCATCTAGCTGCGAAAAGCAGTAGACCAGGCCTTGTAATATGTTTTCGGAGAGGTATATGTCCAGCAGTGGACTGCAACAGACTGATTATGATGAAGTATGTTTTACTTTCAAGGGTTTTTAATCCCTTAGAGACTGGCATCACAAAAGGAAAAAGTTTAGAAAAATGATTAATCACTAAGATCAATTGCCTCGGTGGCGCAGTGGTAGCGTATGCTGTGCTTGAGAATTCGGGTTCGATTCCCGGGTCGGACCAAATGCTTGTGTGATCTACAAATATTTGTTTCGGAGTTTGGGTGTATTCTATGTATAATATGTATATATTTACAAAAAAAAGTATATATGTATTTATATCAGTTGTCTAGTACCCGTAACACAAACTCTGCTTAGGTTGGGACTAGATGGCGTTGTGTTTTAAATGTCCAAAATATTTATTTATTTAGTTATAGGGACAACCCTGTAATTGATCTTAGTGGTTAATCTTTTAATACATACATTAATAGTGTATCTATAGTCACTTTGTAACAATAAATTAATTTCGCGATTTATCTAGTCATCTTCTATCCACTGTGTTAACAGTTATTATAAAATAACTAATTGGTTTTTGTAACTAAAATGCACCAAGGAATTGACTTTACAAATACATTTAAGAAGATAAAAAGAAGTAAAGTTTGCCGCAATTAGAAGCAATCTTAGTAAGTACCATTAGGATGAATGATTAAAGCAATACCCGCGAAGAGCCTTCTGTTGTACAAGTAATTAGAAAACTTTGGTTTCGTTTTAAGTTTAGTTAAACTTTACAACTAACCGACTTTAGAAAAACAAGGAGGTTGTCCATTCTAAGATATATTTTATACCTTCGTTGCCTCAGGACCTTCGCCTCGTGTAAGCATTCAACGTTTCTTTTTTATAGTACTCTTTAATAAATAAATTAATAACAAAGCTAGTGGTCGCCCAGTGTTCGAAATTCGACCATAATTCGTTTATCTAATTGATTTTTAGCTTTTGCACTCTTCCTCCATATAAGTTTTAACTGTGCCAAACTACATACTTCTTAACTTTTTATTTTTTTCTTAAAAAGGAGTTTAATGTCTGCTTCACGTTTTAATATATACTCGTAGATAACGATACTAGTCTTGAAACTCTCGTTATGGCTGAAAATGAACGAAACATGAGCGAAAATGAGCAAAACGTAGGCAAGTTTACTGTCAGGACCTTTTCACCAACGTACTTCCTTTTTTTTAATGGTATTAAGAGATTATCGTATAAAGGCGTTGCCACCCTTTCTGTTCCTCCATAGAGAGGGAAGAAGGAATTCTTGGATCCAGTATCCTCATTCACTTTGTGATCAATAATAGAACCGCTACTTCAGTCGAGGCTGACCCATATGTTCAGAATCATCGCAGTCCCACAATAAAATAAAACAGTATTTCAATTTTACATTATTCTGTTAGCTTATTTAACAGTCTTTCGTCATAATCAAAGTGATTTTATAGTAAAGCTTTTCGAGCCACTCTAAAATCCATAAACACCGAATAAATAATTTTGTGTTCCACTCAACCATATATCCTATCTAAATTCCCTAAAAAGTAATAAACCTTTCAAAGGTTGAAAATTATGGTTCTCACAAATTAAATATTATGGCAGAGAGCCATTAAAATAAACGCAAACCGACGCCTATATTTGTTTACGAAACGTTGTTCGCGTACGCTATTTAATCATTCTATTTGTAGATGTCCTTGTTCGTGACCGACCATTTCAACGTAATGACGTTTAAGACGAAACACCGGTCGTATCTTTAACTTGAAAAGAAAAATAACTTCATTGCTGTGTATTTCTGCTCTGGAATTTAATTTGAGACTGACCGACCAACATTTATTGCCTTGAAATTTTTATTTACAGGAACTTTAAAACTTTCATGTTCTTAGAGTTTCCATTAATTGATTGTACATATATCGTATATACACAGGAACTTGACTTGTATGACGTTTAGTAATTGTCGAAACGGTAAGCGGACCAAGATCGATTGCTGACATCTGTTAAATCTGGCTGCAGCAAGTCATTTGAATTGGAATCGATTCAGCTTTCTCAGCTTGATGATGACTGATAGACTCACAAGACAATTTTTTTTTCGTTTTAACCATAGAATATCATTTAAAATTATTTACTATGTCTTATCGTGATGTTTTCCTAGCCGATTACGGCCAGTCTCAACGGAGACCAACCAGTTATGCAGGAAATATGATAGTGCACAAGTATATGCGAAAACACAGGTGCACTCTCTGTTCCCTCTCTCTCTCATAATCCGAAGGGACGGTTATCCGACACGACCGGGGAGAGATCTGCAGTGAGGTGCAGGACCGACAGCTTTACGTGCTCTCCGAGGCACGGGGGTTTAGACCCCAACTCCGAGCTGTTATTAAGTATTTCTATAATCAGAAAAACTCAATAACACTTTTGGCCCGACCCGGGATTCGAACCCAAGAAGAAGAAGAACCTCTTGACTGGCAGTCGCGTACGTCAACCGCTAGGCCAATGAGGTTAGAACATACAAAGTGATTTATAATATGACTAGTATGTTAAGTGTATGTTTCGGGGGAAAATGCGACAGCGCCAGCTTGTCATCTACAGTGATTTAATTTATACTACAATAGCTTTAACTTCCATAAACAAATCCCTGGCTCTAAATAATATTCATAATTCCTATTTGTATTATAATTCAACAGAAGTGATAAATTATTTGGTTGTTTACGGATGTATGTTGTAAGGTATTACAGTTTCATTGACCATCATTTTGACTTTCTCCAAGTCGTCAACTATAAATCTGGTTAATTATTATCCTTGATTAGTGGCTCCTTCAAGAACAAGACAGACAGTTGTAAGACCCCAGTAATCAAGATACTGCATTTTCAATATCATTGACTATGTAAGTTTTTAAATATGAATAACTAATAAGTATCTTTACACAGTATAAACTAAAGTCGCTTCCACGGTCTGTTCGCTTAGATCTTTTAAACTACTCAATGGACTTTAATGCAGTTTTCAGGAATGAGATTTACCCTCAATTCTGGAACACTTATTTGTGAGTGTTCAGAGATCGCAACTGTAACACATAATTTAGCTCGAAGAGTTCAATTGCTTTATCTCATTTGTAGACTCCTCTCCAATAATTGGATCGTGTGTTTATTTGTGTTGACTGACTACGTTTCTTTTCGCTTTTCGTATTATACGGCGAGATACAAATAATATTATATAATATATATTATTCGTATTCGGCTCATGTTAAAAATCTTGTTCACTAATGTAAAAAACTGTCATTTTATTTTTAATATTTGCACTTGTAATATATAGAAGATTATAATTAAAAAATCATATAAAAATTCGCTATCTAAATACACTGGAATACGTCAAATTTGCAAGCACATTACGTAAGCGCTATGTAAGTACTGTACTACACTGGCACTTGGGCTTTAATATATACTATATATTTATATATTAACTAAGTATGTATAGGTATGTGTCGTCTGATGATAAATGTCTAACGCCGCCCATGGATATCTACAAATCAACAATTACGAGTGCGTTTTTGACCCATCTTAATTGTATTTGGACGCAGAATCTCTGAGATATTTGAAATCTATATTTGTAGGTAACAGTATTGAAATTCAATTATATCGTGGTAAACTTTAAGCCCACTCCAACTTATTCGCAAAAAAAAGATAACAATATGAAACGAAATAATAAAGATAAATGTCAAAAAGTACACGTCACACGCGTCATCCTGTGTCGTGGGGGACTTTACAAACATACATGAAACGGACACAAAGAACATCCAGACTCGGGACAAAAATTCGTGGATCACACAAAGTGTTGTACCGCGTGGGATTTGAACCCAAGACACTTGGCGCAGTAGCAAGCGGCATGGCGACCGCTGAAACCATTCGGCCAACCGTGCAGTAAGTTAACATTTAGATTTATTATTTACTAGCTTTTGACCGCGGCTCAGCTCGCATGTATGTCGAGGTTATCGCGATAAAGAGTAGTCTATGTTCTTCCTTAATAATCAAGTAGCTTCATGTCTTTCTTAGAAATCGGTTCAGCATCGGTTCAGCGGTTTAGTCGTGAAAGCTTGAGAGACAGAGGTACTTTGAAATTTATAATATCAGTATGGATTATAATTTTAATCATAAAAGGTAAGGCTGCTAAACATAAGTAAGTAATTAATAACTAATGTATCATGTTGGAAAGTGAATAACTAATGTAATACGTAAGAAGTATGTAACACAATAAATCTGATTAAAGCAGTGATGGGATTGTGTGAAAATTTTATTGAATTGAGGTTCATCTACAGCGATTGGTATGTATTTTAATATGGAATAGGACAGGTGTGATTGCGTGAATAAAAATATAAAAACGATATAATTATACGTGCGTTTTATTCCTTTACTTATCAATACATTAATAATGTTGAAACAAAAGTGATATAGCCGTTTCTTTTTTTCTTTTGGGTTATGAATGTTATTCAATAAAATTACGAAGTTATTTTAGCAAGCTAAATACAAAGCAAGATGTGAGATATGAAAGATCAACTAGAAAACATTAGTGAATCTTATCTATGAGTGTCTTAGGTATTTTTTTGTATTTGTTTTTAGTTGTGGTAAGAAATGAAGCTCAGTTAAAAAGGAAAGAGTATCCGTATAAAGAATCTTGATAATAGACATGAGAAGAAATTCGTAGCGGTTACCAAAAACAGTCTATTTGAGGCCATTAAATTTGGACAAATTCACAAGGTAGTCCAATCAGTAAAATTGTTTTGATATTTTGGTAAGACAAGTGTCAAGTAAATAAAATGACACTGGAATTAAATCTGGAATAACTCACTGAATTACCCTTGTCACTGTCAAAATGTAATTTGTGTTCTATCTTAGTATAATGGAGTAAATCCATTCTCATTTGTTTTACCTATAGGAATCTCGATATTGCATTACCGATCACTTATGGATTAGATATGATAATTCCTCATTTTCATTTTGCTTACTGGTCTAGCGGTTAGTGACTCTGATTGATTGTTATGTCAGAAGTGGTTATTTTAGGCCCAATTATAGGACACAATCTTCCTTAATCTGTTCATTGTACAATTAATCGTCCAAGATTTGAATCGAATGTACAAGTTCAGGCTTAGCAACCAATTAATAATTACAAATAAACCATCTAGTAACTAGATGGTTAGGTTGGCTTTTCTTAAATTTTTAACTAGATTCTAGTTAAACATTTAAAAAAATACTAGTTTATATCAGAAACGAGGATTTTTCTTGTTAAGTTTCGGGTCTAAAACCAATTATTCCCCGTGTATCGAAAATTCAGAACCTGATTATACGAACATGATAACTTTAAGATAACTTCCTCTACAGAACAGAACCTGCTGGTTTCAATACAAGTATAACGTAATATAAATTTGAAACATAAAATATAAACCAACGCTAAAATATTAAAAGAGATGATCCTGAATGACATTTAAGTCAAGAAAGACATCAAAATCAATATCCCGAATGCCAAGTACATTATTGCTCTCCTTGCCCGAAATGCAGCGGATTTTTAACGAATTTGATAATGTATTTATTGTGATATGAATATGTTATGTTTGTGTATGAATGTGTATTTGTGTGTATATATATGTAATGTGCGTGTGTGTATGTATATGTAATATGCGTGTGTGTATGTATATATAAATATATGTCTCATTGTTTGTATGTATGTATATATTCTTGTATTATTCGCAGATATATTATTTTTCAATGATTTCCTCATAAAGTGTTGTGCACCTTCTCACTCATTTCCGCACCACCCAACGGTAGACTGGTAGAGAATGCCTTCGGCATTAAGTCCGCCATTGTACATTTTGTGCATAAAGTTAATAAATAAAAAAAAAAAAAATATTAATAAATATATACTTGTCAACTACTCAAAATACAGAACGATGTTCAAAGACATTTGGGAGTGACTTTAGCTCTTAATCTTTCTTTTTTAGTATTTCAATCAGGGCTAATTAAAAAAAAACTATTTAAAATATACAAATTTATATTTGTGACATATATTTGCTACCTTTTATCAAAGTGTGAACCATAAGGCGTCAAAAGCATTGTGCTTAATTTCAGTTAAGAACATATCGACCTTTCAGTTCTATATACCTACAGTGATAGATACAAGAGCTTCTAGCTCAAGTATTTAATAACGAAAGGCATCTCCTATTGAACCAGCCAACCTGTGACCATAGCCTTATGTTATAGTATTGTGTTGATTTTCACATCATCATCAGCCTATTGCAGTCCATACAGGCCTCTCCTATTGCAAGACACTCTGATCGATTTTAGATTTCCACAAAAACATACTGTAGCGCCATCTATCGAAGATAGACTAAATTACGGAGTAACGACTAGTCCTGTGTCGCGATATAGAAGTTCTATGCATTTCTCAACATCAACCATTGGGTGACCCGCCAGGTATGATCACCTTGCCTGGTCGGAGGATCTACTAAGGTTTTTGTATCAATAAAGATTTATTATTATTACTCTGAAGCCTTCATTTATATGGTTTTGGATCCAGGATAAACTATCGTATATTGGTACCGTATTGTTAGAATTTAATTGTCTAGTATTGAGGTTTGTACCTTATTTGCTTTCCCCTTTTATTTTTCCACAGACAGACCACGAATGACACACAGGTTAATACAAGGAGTATGAGGCCTACCGCTTTCGTAAGAATCCATCATTTGTCTCTTAACACAAACAATGTTTTTTTCTTTTCCTGAACATCAAAATATTAGCTTTAGTTTAACAAACAAAAGGCATTCAAACCTTCAAGTAACCTTCAAACAATTCTATAATGAAGTAAAACAGACCTTGATGACCTGTAAGCCATATTATTTGGAAAAATTAAAATAGTTAGTCAACTTTTGTACGAGTAACCAATAAAATTCCAACCTATGTGGGTGAATAATAATAATTAATATTACAATACACTCTAAGGTTAACCGCAGAAACGCAATAATAGTTTCAATAAGTTTATTACATGGCGGAGATGCATGGATGTTACGCAGTTACATATTGACAATAATATTAAGTGTACACGGTACGTATTGCAGTGGACCATGTATTGATGTAGATTATTGACAATCTTGATATTGACAATATTCCTGTGTGTCCGGCTAGCCTAAGAGTAGCAGATATAATACAGTTTAAGCCCATGCCGACATTCACATATTAATATCATTGACGAATGGCTTTGCTTAACCAAATGAATACAACATACATCGACCTGATAAATTATGTATGATTACACTGATAATCACTTATTTCGACATCCTGGATGAGAATGTTTACAAATTTAGTTTCTATTCCACCCTTGTATGAAGATATCTTATCTGATCACAAATTATTTTTCCTCCTAGAAATCCTCATAAATAGAAAGTTAATGGCAATAATACAAGCTTGTAGTTGCACAGTATCTTATGAAATTGTTTGAAATTCTTTAGTCAAGCTTCAGAAGCAAATTAGATTCTAACTATAAGCAAAATAATTATATAATAGAGGAGAATGAAACTATGCTTGAAAAATTTGTGCAGATAGTTATACAATTTTGCTGAATGTAGTCTTACGTGAAATTTGTATTGTTATTTTAATTCATCGTTTAATGAACTCATGTTAATAGTATTTAATTCAAATTCGACCTCTTTATTCATTTATTAAACAGATGAAACGGAAATATTAATTGAACTGATTTAATTAGCAACGTGTATTGTACACTAATTTTAGCAATGAATATTTTTTTTTTTAGTAAATTATAAATAAAGCTAAATGTAAATAGGTAGTTAAATAAAAAGAAATTACAATTGAATAGAAGGGATAAGTGCATTTAGTGTTTGGTGTCAGGCAATATAGACGCGAAGTTTACATAATGTTTGCAACTTGAACACTTAGGTTGAATTACGATATGTTCAGCCGGTGAACCGGGTGGCACGGGCGCGCTCACCCTTGACTAATGATACCCTTAAGATCGCCAGCGTGAAAAGGCGACGTCCGATTGTGCCGTATGTCACCTTAACGGATAGTTCAACAAGCATTAGGAAGGATTCGGATATCTTAATATCTTCCGCAAAGTATACTGTGTGGTTTTAATCAGTCCGATTCCTGTTCCGGGTGACGGCCCCAGGGGGTTCCTTCACGTAAAAAACATCACATGTTCATTACATTTAACGTTAAAATAACCAGGAAGTAATAGAATTATACATAGTTAAATTTCATTTGCAAACTGTACTCAAACATGTTTCTATAAGGAAATTGTCATAAGCGATGAGGTCTGAATAATGGAATTCCAGAATGGAATCTGTTAAGAATAAAACTATCTTGGGAGAAAGGAAAATAAAAACTGGGACGAGTTGAGAAATTACCGTTAATTTATACCGTGGGAGAGCTATGCTTCGGCATGAATGGGTCGGCTCGACCGGAGTGATACCACGGCCTCACAGAAAACCGGTGTGAAATAGCGTTTACGCTGTGTTTCACCGAGTGAGTGAGGATACCGGAGGCCCATACCCCAAACCCTCACCCATCCCCTTCCCCATCCCCTTCCCCATTTGATGACTTGATATTTTGGAATGGTTAGAGAATAACTTTGTACGAATTGCTTTCATTATCAGTATAAAAGTACTATTATTTATGTGGTGGAATACAATATTCATTTATTGCGCTATCGTACACAAACATGACAATTTATATTACATACACACATGAACATTCGCGGAAGCGCCCTGCACCGCCTGTCCTCTCTCCATCCGTCTTACGAATTTTCGATCAGGTCACGTGACCTGACGCGAGTTTATACATTTTTACCCATTCCAAAAAAGTACACAGCGCCCCTAAAGAAGTTTTTACTTCAATAACGACGATCTAAAATTTATTAACGTTAATGATAGACGTACGAAGTCGTCTAGATTTTGACCAGACCAAGGAATACTTGATCAAATTTTTTATAGATAATAAAGAATACAATAAATTGTGACTACTGTGCAAAACAAAATTTAACACAGAACCATTTCTTATTTTATTACCCATTTTTTTATATTTTCATTTTCTCATTCATATTAATTTTTGTTTTCCGACGTGTTCAAACGGTATAATATTTCAGATCGTCTGTGGCATTGGTGGTTTGGTCCTTGGAGCAGTAGGCTGGCTGGAAGAGAGACAAAAGCCGGCGTTGGGTCTCGGAGTACCAACTGGAGCCATCACTGTATTAGCTGCAGGTACCAACTTTATATATTTTACCGCAGTTACATATGTTTTTAATCGAAGAAATAAGAATTAATTACAGCTTTCTTTTACGTTTGTCACTTGGTAGCACTCAAGCCTATAGGTATTGCAGGAGATGCGTGTATAAATGTATTGATCGCTCGTACTTTTCTGACCATAATTTTCAATGGAGACAAACCTACCGTCAAAAGGTTTGAAATTAGTAGCTAAAAAGCTATTAGATGGGAAAATAAAAAAGTTAGTGTATCTTCTATGATCGAGTAATGAGTCAATATCATTAACCAGATTCAAATATTATTATTTTGATTTTGTAGATTATAGGACTTAAGACATGTGTATCTTACGTAACATCATACTACAATCGGTAGAAGTAACATCGGTAACCATTAAAGTAAGTGAAACTAACAGTAAAAATAAAAGTACCCATATAGTACAGCACTCAAGCAAGAGAATGGGTCTCTTTAAACAATAGCATCAGAGTAAAGAGGGGTGTAATATTATGTGTTATTTTACTGCACCCCTCATATTTAAAGCGAAAGTGTAGTGCCTGTAGCAACATGAGTGAAAAATGACAGCATTATTGATGTGGCTCATTACTACGATTGCGATAGTAGTTGTTTATAGATGTTTTATGTGTGTATGTGCATTTAACAAGGAGAGAGTGTTTTATATGTGTGTATAAGAACCTATGGCTTGAATATTTTGGATATATTTTGACAAGAGGATTTTTAAACAGTACAATTGTAGTATCACGTCTAGTGGTTAGCGTAAGCGACTGCAAATCAAGAGGTCTCGGGTTCAATTCCCGGGTCGGACTGCTGTTGGGTTTTTCCTACAAGAAATTCCTAATAGCAGCCCGGAGTATGGAAGATGGCGGTGTTTCCTGCCCGTGCTTCGGAGAGCACGTTAAGCCGTCGGTCCCGGTTGTCATGAACATCTATGGCAATCGTTATTGGGAAGTCAGTGCCCTCAAATATACTGACAACTAGTTCAACCTTCGAATTCAGTTCGCCCTCAGGGTTGCGGAGGTCAGATGCCAGTCGCTCTGTGTAAAAACTGATATTCAGGTAAAACCGGTTGAAATGGTAGCTGACCCCAAATATTGGGAATAATAAAGGCTAGGAAGATGATGATGACAATTGTAGTATCATTGATCAACGCCCTATACTATTACCCAAAGACAGTATTAATTTTGTTACACCAACGTTATATAAGCCATCGGACATTAGATTTTCCGAGGTTTTTGAAGTAACGTTATTAGCAGTCATTTAGAAAGCTAAATATACTAACACACTTGCAAGAGACACAGATAATTTGCAATTTGTTATAATAAAAGAAAATTACCTGGAAGAAGAAGAAATTATGTTGAAATTACAAGTAAAGTTAATATATAAAGTAAGTATAGTACTCAGAGCTGTGTAAAATATGTTGACAACAACCACACCGCTTGCCTTAAATAGCAATTTCACTAAATAACAGAAACCGCGATGTTATTTGCATCTCGTTTAGCACTCAAGTGACAGTTATTAAATTTATATTGCATTCAAGTTTGTTGTCACTGATGGTGAATGAGAGATAGGTAGTGTTGACTATGATTTTGGTTCAAATGTCGATCTATTTTAATATTAGATATTATTTAGAGAATGTATTCCAATTCTTTGTATCACATCCACAAGTAATTTGAAGCTAACGCTCCGTGAGTTATACTACATTTGTTTAAATTCAATCGTTTGTAATACTTTTTTTTCCTCTTGCGGAAATCTCGTTGGATACCACCTCCTTCTTTTTTTTCTTTTTTTAAAAAGACAACTCCCACATTAGGAATAAACATCCTGTGTCGTGGGGGACTTTACAAACATACATGAAACGGACACAAAGAACATCCAGACTCGGGACAACAATTCGTGGATCACACAAAGTGTTGTAGGTACCGCGTGGGATTTGAACCCACGACACATGGCGCAGTAGCAAGCGGCATGGCGACCGCTGACACCACTCGGCCAACCGTGCAGTCGACCAACCTCCTGGTGGCATGTCGAACCGACTAAAACCGTACGCCGTCTCGAATACTAGCAATCGGGGGAGAAAGTGATTTTGGGTTTTATTAAGCCGTTGTGAAAAACAAAGAACCCAGTACTTTACACCGGTTTTATGTAAGTTTATTTATGACTCACCCACCTTGATATAGATGAATATTTTTCTATTCATTAGCAACTTACATTCGTCGTGATGAAATTTTATTCAAATATTTTTGACACTTGCGTCAAAATAGTCTTATCACAGTTATGAAAAAAACAAAATCAAACTCAGTTACAAGCTGGTACCATAACAAAACATACTACTTACTAAATATAGCAAGTAGTATATTTTGAATTGGAAACCTATATTTTGAGTATTCTGAGCATTCCCCATTAGCGTAATACTCGTATTATTTCCTGCATTGGCCAACTTCTTAGAAATTCGTTCAACATCATCTGCCTTTACTATTCCCAAGAATATTTGGGATCGGCTACTAGGTCAACCGTAGGTAGAAATACGTTGATGTAATAGTTTAAAGAGTTTTTATAATTTTTTAACTAGAAACCGATGCGGGTTGGCGATAGAACTGCTCAAACTCAATTCTACCACCACTAATTGTAAGATTTTTAGTTTAACCTTTCACGTTTGTTTACCTTAATTGTAAATTTGAGAAATTATATTTTCAAATTAGCTTACTTTTAAATGTATTTCGGTACAGCTACAATGTTTGAATTACTTACTTTGTTAATTGTTTTATACTTGTAAGAAATAAATAATTTGTATTATTATGTATATTACGTAAAACACGGCCTAGTTCAGAGATTAACAAGGATCTTTAACTACTCTTAAAGTTCTCAACACCCCACTAATATTCAAAGCATTTAGTTACAATATTAAACCGTTTGAACGACATTGTTTCTATTCAAAGAGTATACAAGGGGGGTATACAAGTTGGATACAATGTACCAGTTTGCATTTATTAACACCAATTAGTGAATTTTCATCTCCATTCAAATAAACGCTCAGTACTCGTCGATTTATGGATTGAAATATTGAAAAGTGTACAAAGAAATTGATTTTGTATCTTAACTCGAAACCCGTGCTCCAATGTACACATAATTTAATAAATAAATTCATGATAGTGAACTTTAAAGTATTTTAACGTGATAGAAAGTCTGTAATAGTCTGTATGTATAAATATTCTTTGATTAAAAGTCTTTTCTATAGTTTGTATAGAAAAATTAGTTCCTTGCTATTATATATGGGTGCTATTTTTCAATAGTTTTCTTATGTCTTATGTTATGTTGTTACAATACCTTGATAATAAATATAAGTGTTTAAGCAAGTAAAATTGAATTTATAAATTAATTATACTGCATGCAAGAATATTTTTAATTTTAAAGAAGCTTTATAAAACTTTAACATTTTATATAGTTGTCTCTTTATATTCTCTTATTTCAATTGCTAGTTTTTGGTTCAATGAATACATATTTTTGAACCAATGTGTTTGGATAACATTTAGAAATTTACTACCTAAAAGATAATTATTATTCCATCCCTGAATTATTCTGAAGCGTACTGTTAGTGAAAGCGGATATCATTAAATCTGCTACCGCCACAGACTTGAACTTTAAGCGAAATTTCTATCTATTGAGCACGGAGATAAAATTGCTACTTATTTGTAATATTTTCGTATGTTACATTATTTATTAAGCTAAGTGAGAATTGACAGTAAACTTAATTACACTATGGTGTATGGGTAGCCAGACCATATTTCAGACTACTTTCAGGTTTTTAGTTCAGTCGGTTCAAATCCGTCGACTAGTAACACTAGATGACCAATATTTCACAACCAATTAGGTTTAGGAATTTAAATATAGTTGGCAGTTGTATTAAAGCGGATCTCGTTACTCCAGGGACGTACTTTAAAGTATCAATGCTATAAAGTACATGAGTTACACGACATTTTAATAAACTATAAAGCCAATTTCAGCTAAAGATATGTTAAGCAATTCTGTAGATGCGTTTAGTCGAGCCAAGGTTCTTTAAGTCTGATGAGGACACTCAAAATCAACGCAATGATATGACTAACTACTTTCAGGTTTGCTGGTTTTTACAAAAAAAAAGAAACTCCTTGATATTTAAGACTAAATATTTAAAATTCAAGACTATTAACCCTTGATTCATCTTCTAGCGACTTCAATCTACTACAGCCGAGGTTTCGGTGGTTGGGTGTCCGCCCGTTCGAGATCCTCACACTTGTGGGGTGCTCCGTGGAGAGCACTGGGACCATCACCATGTGCTGCAGTACCATTAACCCTACTGTGGACTCTCGCGATAGGCGCTCATATAGCTATGCTGGCCTTCTGTATTAGGTCTTTGATGAACATTGGGTAAGTAACACAATTTTTATATATATATGAGCCTTCCAAAATGGCTCTATTCTGCCTGATGGAAAGCATAAGCAGGATCCAAAAGTGATGGTTACCATACTAATTCGCAATGTAGACAATGCAACATGGTGATCCATACATGGCGGCCGATTAATATGCTTCTGCCTCCTGCAAACCAACAGTTGCACTCACCAATGAAATACGACGGCACGAATGTTCTCATTTTAGTACAGCTGTATTTTAATTATCGTCTTCGTAACAATTTTGATATTTTTTTTAGTCAGTGCATTGTGTTCATCTATTCTAGTCTCTCATTCGTCACTTTTTGTTTGATATGAAGTGTGGATTAGCATGGATTTCCTATTTTGGTTGCTATTTTATAAGTTGTAGTTGCTCAGTTCCACAAACTAAATATTGCAAGAGGTTTACTAGTGAGTTCTAGTACTACTAAGATTATATCAACTATTTCATGATACAATCGTCTGTCAAAACGTTATTTAACTTCAAGCAGCGATTTTGTGAATTTCGAAATAAAAAGCTAGGACTTTAGAGTTGAAAATAACATCGAGTCGTTATTTAAAGTTAATAATTTTCAATAATAAGGTCAATTTAAACTAAATACATAACTTCATCTCAATACAAAATGAGAGGGTGTAAATTACGCCCCAATTTTTGCTTACATAATTAGATATATGTTACAAGAGCATTGTTATTCCAACCAACAAACCAGTTAAAAATAGAGGCCTAAATATGAAGAGCCAATATATCAACCATAAGCCTACCTACTAAAAATAGTTTTGTAAAACTTACTGGAAATATGTAAATGTCAATTTATCTTTCTTTATCTACTTCACTATCCAAATGTTTATTGTATATAGGTATTCCATTATGTTCTTGTTCCTCTACCTCTAACCTTATCACAAAGGATTCCTGAAACTAACGAACAACCCGTGCGTCCGTGTCATTGCGAATTCAATTACAAAGTTTGATGCAGTTCCGTCGTTCTACACAGACATAGGAACTCACTCACTTGATCACTCTTTAACTTTCAGAGATGATTTTGATAAATTATATACTACTCGTTAATATGTATGATGTAGGACTTTTCATCACTATATTAAGTAATCCTAATACAAATGCGGCGTTAGACCTATATGAGATATTTGCACAACATCGACTTCCTCTGTCTCCAAGGTAGTTAGTATCATAGAATAAGCCACGATGGGGCTAACATATTAGGGGCTTTTAATAAAAGCCCCTAAAAAAAAAACTAGCAAACTCTTGCAAATTTGTCTGCTTCTTTCAAAAGGAAAAAAAGAACTTGCTTTTCTGATATTTTTATTGACACTTGTCTCTCATTTGTCGTAGTATGACGTTATATAGCCTGTATCCTACCTAGATATGTCCAACACTAAAATATTTTTCAATTGAAACTAGTAGTTAGGTATTGAGATTACCCTAAACGTACAAACTCAAAAACTTTACCTCTTTATAATATTAGACGATGACTTGATGCGAGAAGTAGCAAATCAGGCTATATAGTGTGCTTAAGTACCCCTATGTCCAATGCACTGCAACGAACTCATGATGATGAAAGTTTTTCTTAGAAAACTCAAAGATAGTTGAATCATAATAATTCAAATATTTGTTTATAGATGTGGCAGCACAACTTGCCTTGGTGTTGCTAGTGCACAGCTCACGGTGTCCGTCATGACCTTAGCTGCCGCAATCTACATGTTCCAGCTGGACTTAAGATTTGATGCATCCTTATCGCCTCCACCCAGGCAATCAGACACGCATATATGTACTGCTGTATCTATGGTATGTATTTAAAGGCTTTAGTATAGACAAACACATCACACTACGCAAGACAACAGCGCAGCAACGAGACAGAAAACTTGATACATATCTTGTCACAACCAGTTTTGTCAGCGTGATATAGTAAGAAGACCAAAACCACCTTACTTAAGAGAGGCTTAGCTTAAGGACACTGCAGGCAGAGGACTATGAAGGTTTGTGGATTAATTGATTGATTCTTCATCACAAATGAGCCAGATTGACCAAGTAATATATTATATTATTATTTGTGTCTTGATGCCAAGTGAATGAGGAGGTGGCAGTACTCCTTCGGAATTAGAACCAAGGATGGAGTTCACTCCAATTGAAGCTAGGCCATTTATGTCTATAGCTCTCCCACAGATATTACATTCCAAGTCTTTTAGAACTGAGATAAGTTTGTTGATATTTAGAAATGACTTAATATTTCATCCTTTATTTTGAAGGATCGTTTTGAAATATTACGTTATACATCGCTCTATTTTCATAAACGCGCAAGTTTTTATTTATTCATGAGGCCTCGACGTGTGTACAAAAAAAGGGTTTTTTGGTTTTTAATTTGAAGATGGACTGTAATTTTTATTGAGTCTATATTTCGTTGTTGCATGTGTCTATTGCACAAATAGACACATACAACAACTATATAATAATATAAGTATTAAAAGTTTGCTATTATCGCATTAGCGTTACCTGTAATGATAGTGAAAGTGATGTAACGGATAAATAAATAACTGTTTGTTGGTGGTCCTTATGTCATGCTTCGAGGGGCACCATAGTAAAAAATATTGATAATAATTGGAAAATTATTTACACGTTACAAGGTTTTCATTATTTAGTAATGATAATTAATAACAGTTAAGAAATAAAATATATAGAATGTGTTCATACTTCAGCAAAACATTTATTTACTTTGAATACAAATAGGTATAATAAAACGGTATTTTAAATATGTATACTAAATACCATTTTATCTATGTAATATACATTTTAGTAAAGTGCCCATGCCCACAATACCTCATCAAAAGAGACATTAAATGTTCCCTCTTCATGCAATATTCATCGTTTAATTGAAACTAACGAACTGTATCTAAATATTCCCTCAAGATTTGAGCATAACATGTCTTCCCTCTAAAACGATGTATCGAATATTCTGGAACAGAATTAGGAGAATAATTAGGAATGACGGAGTTCATTACTTTGACATTCACAAAGCAGAAACTTAGTAATACAGCAAGTTTTAATGGAGGCATACGTAAAGCACCAAAGATTTTGGTCGAGGAAACACAAACTATACGCTCAAGAAGTTTGCAGTTTTAATTAAACAACTAAAACATTGCTCTTCCTGAACGATATCACGTTAAAAAAATACATTAAAGCTATTAAATTATTTATGAAAGACCAGTTTTTGTCGAAATTTGTCATAATATCTCTCGAGAAAAGTACCTTTTTCAAGATGAGAGATATCACATGTCTTCTTTTTATACACCATTGGTGCTAATTTCATAACGATCGGTTGAATGGTTAAGTGTATCATTCACATATTAATATCATTTGACCTTGTTTCTTGACATTATAGCTGTAGATAATTTGAAAGAGATTACGATAATACACGAATAACTAGCCTAGTTCAATAGAAAGACTCACCAGATACTGATGATGCTGACGATCTACTTCTCCTTTCCTCTACACGACAACAAATTCTAGCCTTGGAATTCACATTTTTAGACATACGCTCTCAACTGAATGTTTCGGTTCTTCCTACCTGTACGGAGCAGTCAATCTCTAAAACTCACTATCAGAGCAAGTGCTTTCGTTTCACTCCCGAGTCTTTTCAGCGGGGTGAGAAAAAGCATCTCACTAGACTGCCACAGATTGAATCACCATGCTGCATTGTCCACATTCGTAATGCTATTCATTCTTTCCATCAGGCAAAGTAGAGTAATTTTAGCAGCTACATTAAAAAAAAAATTTTTTTTGGTTGATGTTGGTATAGCGATTGTGTCAAGTTTTCCTTTTCTACGCAGTGCTGTTGTTCGTAGTTTTTCCATGTAGGCTCTTACAAACTCTCAGTGATGAAAGTCCGTATTCTTAAATATAAATAAACAACCAATACCTTTTCAGGTACCTCTAACATCAGTGGCAATCAACAGCGGGAATAGTGAAACAGCCGATCCTGGAGGTAGTCCATCAGGGAAAGATGCTAAAGAGAAAGAGCCCCCACCTCCAGAATTGCCCACCTGATGCAGTGAGGCGGCTTAAATGGACACTGAGTGCCGTGAAAGAGAATGTAACAATTAATATTTTTCGTACTATCATGAGTGTAAAAATCACAATTTTGTATGTGTATGAAATAAATCAAGAGTTTGGAGATACAAGTTTGCAACATACTATATACTCGTACACTTTGAAATGAAAACTTTTTTAATAACTATTGTTGATATGAAATATTAATTCAAATTAATTTTAATTTTGAACGTGTTTCATTCTCAAAGTTCTTTCTCTGTGTCAAATTTGGTCCTTTCTTTGTTGAAACTCAAAAGTTTTCTTGAAGTACTACTAAAGCACTTACACTTTTATCTTTCTAGGTATATTTTCTCTTTCCGCTTCTTTTAGAATATTATTCATATCTTTAAGATTTTTTTAATTTATAGTAACTACATTTGTCACTTAAAAAACAAAGAGTGTATAGATTTTAAATATTTCATTATCAACGTGAAATATTATTTTACTATCCAGCCATCGCTTGGCATAGAAGAAGATTGGTTTAATATCTAAGTCGGCAATCAATACGTCAATTTTTTTATTGTTCATTTCTTCAGTCCATATTTGTACTTTTTGATTATAATTCTAAGCATCGACAATGTATCAAAAAATTTTGGCTCCTTTCGTTTTCCTTCATTTCCATTTTCGCATTTTATCTTTAGAAGTTAATATACTTAACTTTTCAAGCTAAGCTTTTAAGAAATATTCGTTTATACAATAAGAATATTATAATGTTAATAAAGAACCGTTTGAAAGTATAATGGAATATTATATGTGATTATTAGTTATATTCTACTTACGTACTTTGTTTGATCTAAAATCACATTTATCTACCTTATTTTTTTACCTTATTCTTTTTCAAAATATTTGTTTGAAAATTATTTCAGAAAACTTGAAAATATTGTACTTAACCGTAACGTGCAACTAGATAGGTTTTAAAAACTTATATATTTTACTGTCGGAGAACTTGAGTCCATATTTGTCAACTTGAGTATGCGATGGGCCGATAAATATGGAAGTTTTAATTATTTTTTAATATGTATGTGAACTTTCCAAACTGACTCTACTCTGCCTGATAGCAAGCATGTGCAGAATCCAAGAGTAGTGACCTCTATACCAATTATTTATCTTCTTTCTTCTCCAAACTCTGATTGTCACGATGTACTTTTACAATCAAAAACAAAAAACATATATAAAAATAAATGAATGCATGTAAATGATGTATAAAGTTCTATATCAAATATGATTTTGTATTGGTCATTGTTCAATATTACGTCAATCAAGCTAAAAATTATCAAGCACAACCTTACTTTAACACCTTAAAGTAATTTTTGGGTGAATTTATGTGTCTAATTGATACATATGTATAAATGTAGTTAAGTCTGTATGTATATTATATATATGAATTACAATGTAAGTTTAAATCTAGTCCAATTTCATCGACAAGAAACGAATTAAGGAAATAAAAAGCTATTCCTGAATTTATGGTCAATTATTTTAACCATCAACAACCAAGTTGATCTGTGTGATCATTCGATCTTTCTGAAATCTACGCTTCGTGGAGATTAGATGCCGATTCCGACCTGAATTTTAAAAGTTTTAATAAGTAACGTTATAATGTGATGCTAAATGTCAGACGCTCATGAATTTTTTTTTGTCGTTAGATTTAATACAAATCAAAAAATGAGATTTATTCGAAATCGAGTCACATCTGATACAGAAAAATTATTGAAGTGAAAAAAATACACAACAAACGTCTACATTTTACCTTCGTAAATTAAACTCTGCATTAATAGCTACACCACACCAATATTCTTTAATAATGTAGATGATTTAATCAATAAGCCAAAAAAATAACCAGACATATTCAAATTCTATATATAGGTAGACTTCATTCAAGTTACAATCCAAGGGTCCGATTGTCATGATAGTGTTTAGACATTAGTACACACTACAATATTAATACAATGGAAATAGTTTAAACCATTTTCATGTTTTACAGAATCTACGAGTACAATATAACAAATTTACACCAATTTTATAAAGCTGAAGCGTTTGTTTATTTGAACGCGCTAATCTCAGGAACCACTGGGTCGATTAAAAATAAAACAGTTTCGTATAGTTCATTTATCGAGGAAGGCTTTAGGCTATATATTATACCCTAATACTAATAGGAGCGGAGCACCAACGAAGAATGTTTCAAAAACGGGAGAAAATTTTCACGCTGCGGGCAATAGAAGACGCAAACGAGGTTGCGTGAGTCAGCTAGTGTTTTATATTCGTAATTTAGGCACCAAGCAATTACCCCGTCTGGATATACATGATTTTCATAAATCTTATGATCAGTATTACCCTTATTATTTATCAGTCATCATTGCATACCTAGAAATAACTGGCTGAAGAAATTACTAAACTGAACAGTCGCCTGCGATATTCCCGAACCAATATAACCTTCAAACCTTCAAGAAAAGAGCGTACTCCTACTTAAAAGGTCGGCAACGCACTTGTGACGCCTCTGGTGTTGCGTACTATCACCATAATAGAAAATATATAGGTATATTGTGAAACTAACATTATATTTTGTTATTATGTGTACATAATATTAAATGTATGTTACTCCCATCTGCACTGCACGGTTGGCCGAGTGGTTTCAGCGGTTGCCATGACGCTTGCTACTGCGCCAAGTGTCTTGGGTTCAAATCCCACGCGGTACAACACTTTGTGTGATCCACGAATTGTTGTCCCGAGTCTGGATGTTCCTTGTGTCCGTTTCATGTATGTTTGTAAAGTCCCCCACGACACAGGATGTTTATTCCTAATGTGGGAGTCGTCTTTTTCTAAAAATAAAAAAGAAAAAAAAAATTATACACAAAAAATTAATTATTACCTATACATATGATATTCTTTCGTATTATGTGACTATATCTAATTAAACGACTTTATACATGTACTGTTAAAATTTATAGGTATGGTCTTTATAAATAAATATATGTGAGAAATTGAAATATACATTTAATTTTTTTTTTTACATCCCCTAAATTGAAGGTCAATTGCTGCACTTGGCTAAAACCGTAGAAGTGTTGCTATGGATAGGATAGGAAGAAATTTTCCCAAATATATTTTTAGAGTGTTGGATTAAACTCTTGATATGGTATATCAAGATACAAAGCTATGAAATCATAACTCTCAACCCCTCATAATCCTAGAGGGTGACTCTTGAACTGCCGTTATCCATTGCCGGCGGTAATTTAACCATCAGGTAACCCATTGCTGACATCATTTGTATTTGTGTTCAAATCTCAAAGATCAAAGTCAAGAATAACATTCACTAATACAACACCTAAATTGCCTTTATAAAGAATTCATGTAAACATTATTCTAAAAGGATCTCTACACCGGTCTTGAGTAGGGTTACAAAACAAACAACGTAACCTCCATCTTGAATAACAATTTGTTAGGCATAACTTATAGTAATCTTGTTCTTGACACGTATTACATTGAGGCTATACCATGAGGTTTATATTTTTGTGTTTAATAAACTGTAGGTATAGACTGATTGACAAGAATAAAATCGAAGAATCATATTCAGAAATAAAAACTGTGCAGCAATCTGGTAGGTTAGAAAGAGTTATAAAATTAAGAGACGAAAGCTTCGGTAACTTTTCAACCTCTGCATTTAGCAGATCCATTTTGGAATTAAAAGCTACTATAATTTACTACGAACTGGTAACAAATTTAAAAGGAGAACAATTGCAACTTAATCTGCATGTTATAATAAAAAAATACTAATAAGTAATAAAAGTAATCACAGCTACCCAAAAACCAAAAGTAGATTCACGGCTTGAAAGTATGTTCACCCAGCAGTGTTGGGCAAATTTTAATTGCAATTAAAATTAATGATTAACAATTGATTAATCGTGAAAGGACACTATTAAAACTTTTTTTTTTATCTAGTCTAGTTAGTTTCAATAGTGTCCTTTCACGATTAATCATTGTTAGTCATTAATTTTAATTGCAATTAAAATTTGCCCAACACTGTCACCCAGTCTGCTCAAAGAATATATTTTTGTTTTTTTCTAGGCACAACACATCCGTATGGCTAAAAAGGTTCCAGTGAACCATGGATTGGATTGGATAAAAGCAAATTACTATTCAGTATTGCGAAAAGGATCGTATTACGGTTTCTTGTGGGAATAGTTTTATGATTTTCACCTCAATTTCCTTTTTCAACATTACTATCTATCATTGAACTTTTCATCATCTTTCTACACTTTATATTTTTATTAGATTATAATTTGGGGTCGGCTACCAGTTTGGAGTGGCATCGGACCTCCGCAAGCCTAAGTGGGAAATGAATTCGAAGATTAAACTAGTTACTGACTTCCCAATAATGATTTTCATTCAGTTTAACATTACTACATTTAAGTTAGAACTACTCACAAGATACATAGACTATTAGCCATAACTATAAAATTTTTGTTTAACTTACACCAAATAACAGAAACTTTCATTGAGATACAAGACATGACATGACTTTGCAATATAGTTTATCGAAATCTCAACGTTTAGAATATGATTTTACGCTTAGTAAATGAGAGCAAAATCCCTAATTCAACTTACTTTGTACGCTATTGAAATTTACAAGAGGTATATTTAAGTAGGTCATAGGATTTTGATATACATTTGGGTTGCGGCAAAGCTTTTCATTAAAATTGTACCTCACTTTAGGGATTAGTTTGTACTTAAATTGTCATGTGATGTGTCTAATTATAAATTAACAAGTAACAAGAGGCCACGTTTTGGTAAAAAATTGTAAAAGACATTATTTTTTTTAAATGACAACTCCCGCACTTAAAATACTTCCTAAGTCGCGTAGGACTTTACTAATACTCGTATACATGAAATGCATATTAATGTGGGATTTGAACCCACAACACTCGGCGAAGTAAGTACCGGTGTGGTGACCGCTTTAAACGTACAGTTTTCATACAATTTTCTGAAAAATGATATTTTTTGCAAAAATACGGTTATATTCACACTTGATGATCTCAAGTGTAAAAACGACAAACACTGAAGTGTACATAATATTTTCTTTTGCTGAAATGCTTTTTACTGTATCTATATTCGAGTAAAACTATTCCTGTTTATTCAATGGAAATAAAAGCAACGCAATGTAACAGTATTTGCCCTTCAGTTGGAAAACTAACGAGTTGTAGGAACACACAGGGCAATATCTGGGTCATGCTACATACTTGAAGATGTTAGAATTCCTTACAAATAAGTTCTTAATAAGGTGAGAGTATGGCTACGAATGTGTACTAGAGTCTAGTACACATTCGTAGCAACAGTCTAGTAACTAGACAACTTCTCATATTATATTTGCTATTGCTTATCAAGTGAAGCATTTTTTTTTTGAGCCTGTTGTGTCCCACCGCTGGGCAAAGGCCTCCCCTGCAACAAGCCACTTCTCTCCATTTAAAGCCAGTTCTGGCCAGTCTCTACGATAGGCGTCAAGATCGTCGCGCCATATTTTACGGCGTCTGCCTCGTCGTCGGTGTCCACCCTGAGGCACCCAGTGTTCGACGACCTTGGCCCACCGGTCCGGATTCATGCGACATACGTGTCCGGCCCAATCCCATTTCAATCTGGCAGTCTTCTTGCCCACATCCGCGACTTTAGTTTTTGATCGCAGCTCCGTATTTCTAATACGATCCTGTCTCTTGACACCCAACAAATAAGTATTAATACTTTACTTTCAATCCATACGTAATATCATAAATTCGAAAGCAACTCTGTATGTCTGGCTATTATTCTTTCACAGCTAAACCACTGCACGGATTTCAATGAAATTTAGGATTTAGAGACTTTAATTCTTAAAAAAGTACATAGGCTACCCTTTACAGCGATAACCAAGTTAACTAATACATGTAAACAAAGAAGAAAGTATTAATTGCCCACTTGGCAATACAGATAAGTTAAGTCTAGTAAGTTAAGTTAAGAGTCAGTTTCAGTATTTGCTGGCTAAGTCCCTGATTGACTATTTAGACCTTATATACCAGCTACAGATTTCGGTTTCACAAGAAGAAAACTTGTATCTGATAAATAGTCTTATATGATAGATAACTATCTGAAACTTTTTCTTTGTTAAACTGGCCTTACCAATAAGTATTGAACTAGCGAATAGTAAATTATTTTCAAGGTGCAGTTAATTGTATAAAATAGCAATATAAATTTTCTTTTATAAATTCTTTCTCAAATATATTCTTATTAGGTCAGTAAATCATTCACATTTTAATTAGACGCAAAGAAATTAAGACCACCGCTCTCGCGTGATTAAATATGGGCCCAAAACAGTAAGTACTGGTACTGGTGGTCTGATAGTTTCCGACCTCAACTTGGAGATAGGAGCACTAGTTAATAACAACTAGTGAATCTGTGCATCGCTGGGAGAAGTGTGTAGATTTCAATGAGACTATGTAAAAAAATAAAAAGCAGTAAAACGTCTTGTATCATCGTTAAGTCTAAAACATTTCAGACTACACACACACACACACGCACTTGCTATAAACGTGATATTCAAAATGAAGTAAAAATATTCAAACAGATGACGAAAGACGAAATAAATAAATAAATATTTCAGACATCTAACACACAACGCTATCTAGTCCCAAGCTAAACAGAGCTTGTGTGCTAGACAGCTGATATAAATACATATATACTTTTTTTGTAAATACATACATATTATACATAGAAAACACCCAAACTACGCAACAAATATTTGAAGATCATACAAACATTTGGTCCGACCCAGGAATCGAACCCGAGACCTCAAGTTAAGCAGTCGCATACGCTACCACAAAAACGTTACTGAACAATTCACGTAAAATGTATAAAATAAATGTAAATGTATAAAACTGGTAATCTAATAAAAGCTAATTCGTAATTGGAATATAACTAAATATTCCATCAATTAACCATTCCATCCATGTAAATGGTGAAAAATAGGCATCGTTAAACCTGTCGTAAAGTCGGTCGGGTGTGCATCCTCAATCAATCTACCTAATTGATTTTGTAATCCAATACAAGATTGAATAGGGTGGAAATTAAATTTTAATTCTATTATGACTGTTTCTTCTAGGTTGATTTAGCTTAATCCAGATTTATATTTAGAATAAATGTACTTAAAGGTTTTGAAATTTCATAAAAAATATTTAGCAATTATATTAAGTACATAAATTAAAAGTTACTTGGAGAAAATTGCGTCACGATTTCTTTCATAAACTTAGATGTGACTTTAAGACATCTTAAGAACAGATCAAAACATTAAAAACTTTGCTATCAGTCAGACTACTAACTTTACAAAGAAACAAACAACAAATATCTAAAAGACTCTAAAACTTTTAATAAACTCAACATATCAATTAATGACAAATCTAACTTTTAACTGTTGTGAAGTTAAATTATTGTTAAAAAAAAGTAATATTAAAGAGAAAAGACAATAGGTGTAATATTTGAAACAGTTTTATAAATAGTTATTGCGTAAAACTCAAAACTAGAAACGCAACGCAAAGTTAGGCAATATCCCAAAACAGTTCAATAATCAGCCCTCCTAATCTTAGACAAAGTATTAGCCAATGATACGAGTTCACTAGAATTTAGGCGTTAACGATTGCAGAAAGAAAAACCGCTTGCAACTTGGCTAGGCGGGCAGGTTTTTTCAATCGCTACGTATCTTATACCACTACTTGTACTAACACACGTCTCAATCATCAAAAGGGTGTATGGCTGATCTCTATCCCCAGCCGGGGACTGGGTTATACCTTTTCATATTTTATAAAATCTAATTTTAGTCAAACTTGTGTTCAATTAGTTTAATTAAGTAGTTAATTTTAAAAGTGAAATTAATTTTATGGTGGTAAAAATTGAAGACAATGGGAGAAAAGATATACGTTAAGAATTGGCTCAAAAAGGTCAGGGTCGTAATACCTTTACTTCTGACTAGTAGTACGACGCTTTACAGCTATTTATTTATTTATTTATTTAGGTATACCAACAGCACACATATACGACACACTTTTTAAAAATATATACAATAATATGATCTAGTATGCATGCCTATTACAAGTACACACAACAGGAGTAAGGTAACATTTACAAAAAACAAATAGTAAAGGAGCTTAATACTACTTAATTATCGCTATTGCTATAATATAATTATGAAAAATGGTCTATTATCTACTTTAATTTAAAAATTAATAATAAGAATGTTTTTCATTCTCATATTACAAGACTTATAGTGGAAGAAAAACTTCTGAAGATTCTGCTATTTTTCAAACCTTAACATTGGTGATTATCACACCGTCTGTGGGTCATTAAGTCAGCCATAATGTCCGGTTGAGGAGCGCTCGATAGCCGACCAGAGACTGTTGAAAATAATTTATAACATTTTTTAGATCCTCAAAATGCTTACAAGGAAAATAAAGAGTGCTTCGTTGGTCTTGCGGTTGACGTATGCGACTGCCAATCAAGAGGTCTCGGGTTCGGATCCCGGGTCGGGTTAAAATTATTAATGAATTTTTGTATTGGAATCATTAGAGGTTGGGTTTTCTATAATGTTAATAAACATACCAATATCGTAACTATTTAAATTGTATCTACGCACCAACGCCGCCCTTTCTGTTCGATACGATATATGTTGGACATCATCAAGTGTCCCACATATATCACAGTTCGGTACCTATATCTAATTTCATCATAAGATGCCCAAACTTCCTAGACGGATAGTGTCCTGAGCTAAAGAGTTTTTCTGATTATAAAAATACTTAATAACAGCTTGGACTTTGAAAGTTTGGGTTTGAACCCCCGTGCCTCAGAGCGCACGTAAAGCGGTCGATCCTGCGCCTGATCTCTCCCCGGTCGTGTCGGTTAACCGTCCCATCTGATTATGAGAAATAGGTAACAGAGAATGCACCTGTGCTTGCGCCCACACTTGTGCACTATAATATCTCTTGCGAAGTTGGCTGGTCTCAGTTGAGGCAGGCCGTGGCCGTAATCGGCTAGGAGAAATTTATTATTATGACACGTGTAGTTGGCATAAGAGTTATCTGTGGTTCATTAAGACATTTCTTCTACTGGCTATTAAGCCCGATTTATTTAAATATCTGTAAAATATTCCCGCACAAAAGAAATGACATTTAATAATCCTCTGAATTGTTATAGACATTTATCAAAGAAATGTAAGATATTCCTTCCACTGATTTATATATCTCCAGTAACTCACTTCTCTTGATCAGAACAGAATCTTAATATATCTAGAAAAATAAGAATAGGAAGAAAGCAGAAGTTAATATTCGAATAAAAGACTGAAATAATTTTACCCTTTGTTGGAAATGTGTCAATAAATTAAAAATGCTCGGGATTATAACAAAATGTAGGTCAAACACGATCTAACTACTCCTTCCTTATAACTATAGATGAAGTCGTCTACATCGTGCAAAGTGTCTTATAGACGATTCAAGGGCATAAAGTTCCTTTTATCGTGCCATAAAGGAAATAAAAGCAAAGTGGACACCGAAAACCTTTTCAGCGACAAGCAATACGAGTATATTCCGCTTAATATATTTCTGTTGCAGCAACTATTTTTAGGAAGTAGGTTTTTCATGCCGGTACAGTCATAACTTGCGTTCATAAATTATGTAGACTAATTAAGATATTTGAAAAATAAATGTCCTAAATGTAAAACTGTCAGTGACGATCTGATCATCAATCTTCAGCCCATTTTGGAAATAAATATGTATTTTTGATTAGCAGGTTTTCTTAAAGTCCGAGGTAGTCTGAAATCTCTGGGTAACAATGATGAATGGAGCCGACTTTATTCGTTTCTAAAAGGGATGGTTGGACAGCGTTACGGTGGAGTTGAAATCTATTATTCCATTAGTCACTACAGGCGGTAAACAGTTCCGCTCTCTAGTGCAAGTTTGTTTTGTTGTTTGTTACTTTCTTGTTGAACTTGTGGCGACTTCCACATACAGCGCAACAGCCATACACTACAGCGTCATCTATCGCAGACACACTAAACAAGGAAAAAATGTAAAACACGAAGAAACTACCAATCCTGAATCGCGCAATAGAAGTTCTCACCCCGATTATCATATATACAACATCCCAACATCAACTGTTGGGCAGTGGCCCGCCAGGCACGATCACCTCACCTGGTCGGAGGATCCTCCCTTTGTGTTGGTGGAACATGTCACTCGTTCCCCCACAGACTTCATTTATGATGAATACATTCTAGTACTGGATTATTTAAATAGTATAGGAGGCAACTTAATCACAACATTGGTAAGTACCTACAGATGCCACAGGACACCTGCAGCTCAGAAGGAAGAGTCAGTCTTTCTACTCCTCATCTTCCTCTGAATCAAGGGGATAAGGATTTGCGGTTCCAGTAACGCAAACGGATAAAAATCAAAGAAAGAATTGTACATCATCGGTTTTCCGGTTATGAGAAAATTTATTTTTTATATATACACACCACCAATTTTAAAGTTTCGTATTTCAATATAAGGATAAACCGATGACATTTTATAAGACAAGCCGTCTATAAAGCTGTAAGAATTACAGAGTGTTTCAAAGAAATATACCTACATACATAACTAGAACAACATCACTCTCTTTCTGACCCAGTCGGACCAAAAATGAGAGACTTCTGCACTTTTTCTGTGTATAATCTTTAAACTATTCCAAATTTCAAACTTCTCCATGAATAAATAATATAATATGAAACGAGAAAACGATTTTTATTCAAATATCTTTGCCTCCGAACATCGGTTCAAAAATGCAGATGACGTCATGTCAATTTACCTTTAGCCTACGCTTACATTGTTCCACGTGTATTTGTATTTACTCTGCTGGTACAGAAATAGCTGACAACGATCTTATTCATATTTGTAGTGAAAATTGCTTATGGCGACTATTAATTTTTAATTTGCTTGCACTTATGATGAATTATGTTAAAGGGTTATTGATATTTTGTTTTTGTCCGTAATGTCTTATTTCACATTAGTACATCTGTAAAAATTGTAGTGTCTATTTGTAATATTAAAATAATCGCATTTTACTAAATGCATATGTATGTATAAACGGTACATATACCAAAATAACGTTTCATACAATTTTTGTCTGACTGCTAATCTCTGGATATGCTGGAAAGATTTGAACGGGACTTTCACAGGCAGATAGCTAATGATGGCGCTACCCGCGGTCGTTGTTTTACCGTGGGTAACACCGCAGGGCTCAGCTAATTGGGAATAAAGAAGGTTGTCTTTTTATTGTTCCAATTTCCTAGTTATTTCATTATAAGTAGCTTTATACAAAACGTTTGTACCAAATTTATAAGCACGTTTATAGGAGCATCTCAAATACAAATAAACTATTTTAACATAAGTAATAGCCAACCAATCAATGAAAAACCTATCATATATTTCCCAAGAGACTGTCTTCCAGAATATATAGACAAACATGTTGATTACATTTTCGCTCCAGTGGCTTTTGGTAACACTTTTTATTTGAATAAAAGTGACGGTGATCTCTTCAGATATTATATTTATAGAATGACTAGCTGACCCTCGCAACCTCGTTTACGTCTACTATTGCCCGTAGCGTAATAATTTTCCCCCGTTTTTCAACATTCTTCATTGGGGTTCCACGCCTATTAGTGTTAGCGTGATGATATATAGCCTATAGGCTTCCTTGCGTTCAAACAAACAAACAAACTCTTCAGCTTTATTATATTAGTTTAGATATCTATACCTTTGTACAAAATACTATAAGTCGTGTATTGGGAAAAAATGATCTTCGTCGTCTTACCTTTTTTATGAACTTATGCCTATAGCAATCGTTATTAGGAATTCAGTATCCTCAAATGTACTGACAATTAGATCAACCTTTGTAATCAATTCGCCTCCAGGGCTGCGGAGTTTCAATATTAGAGTAAAAACGGTTTAAACTAGTTGATCCCAAATAATCTTAGGAATAATAAAGGTTTAGAAAACGATGAAATTCCCTTTTCAAAATTTCATTTTGAAGTCGATACAATGAATTATTTTCTTCCAACCGCCTCTATAAACAGTGCCATGGTAAATTGAGTAACAAAACTGAGTTTACAGAAATAAAGACTAAGTATATAAAGAAGTTACAGAGAAATACTTTCGAATATTGATACAGAATTATTGACATAGATCATCTACCTATCTATGTGTACATACCAGAAAATGAATATTTAAATATGGCGGTACTGCAAATAATAGAATCAATTTCCCTAACTCTTAAAAATATAGTTGCTGCTTTTATAAGCTATGTTAAGTGTGTTGTGTATTGCTGTAAGTTTCCCTAAGATTAATAGATAAAAAAATAAATAAATACATATTTAATAATAAAGGCTTCCTTCATGACAAAATTTATACCGTGGGAGAGCCACGCTTCTTCTTTCACGCATGCATGGGCCGGAGTGATACTAATGTAATTTCACAGAAAACGATGTGAAACAGCGCCTGCGCTGTGTTTCACCGAGTGAATAAGGATACCGGAGATCCTACCCTAAACCCTTTCCCCATCCCCTTCCTCATCCCCAAAGGCCAGGAACGCACTTGTAACGCCTCTGGTGTTGCGGGTGTCCATGGGCGGCGGTAATCGCTTACCATCAGCCGATACGTCTGCTCGTTTGCCTCCTATTCCATAAAAAACAAAAAAAAACTGCTTTTGGTGTTGAATATTATACTTTATGTATAATGCAAATCAGCTGTCTAGTTAATACTTTTCTAGGCATAAATTCTACTACACTCACGTTTTAGAAGTTACAATTTATTCAATGTTAGGTAGTTGAAAATTTCCACGTAATTGATTGTGTTCCTTTTGACCTTTCTTCTTGTTTAACCCATTTAAATATGTACAATGAGGAACGAAAACTTTTCCACTTATCTATTCATTGTTTATAAGGTGGTAATGTTCGTGCATTAATTTTAAAGATTGTTTATTTTAGAAATACAACTCTCATTTTGTTTTTCGTCCTAGCCTTTATTATTGACAAGATTATTAGAGGTGGGCAACTAGTTTAACCAGTTTTATCTAAATATTATTTTTTACAGAGCGACAGCTATTGGACCTCTGCAACCTTAGGAGCGAACTGAATTTGAAGATTGAACTTGTTATATTTCTCAATAACAATTGCCACAAAATGTTTATGACAACCGTGACCGACGGCTTAATGTGCTCTCCTAGACACGGGTGTGAAACACCGCCAGACTACCATACTCCAGGCCGATATTTAGAATATCTTATAAGAACAACCCAACAACACTTTCGGCCCAACCCGGCAATTGAACCTGAAACATCGCGGGCGCAATTACTCTAAATTAAAAGTAAGTAGATGTGGCGACTTCCACATAACATACTACAGCGCCATCTACTGAAGATACACTGAACTACGAAGTAACGCACTGTACCTACAAACTGCACTACACGGAGTAACTACAAATCCTATATCGCGCAATAAATATTTCTCACGCCGATTAGCATATATACAACATCCCAACATCAACTGTGGGGCAGTAGCCCGCCAGACATGATCACCTCGCCTGGTCGGAGGATCCTCCCTTTGTGTTGGGTGGAACATAATACCCGTTCCCCCACATAATCTTTGTCTAAGATGTACTATTATAACAAAACCAACCTGCCAGTAGAAGTTCCGTCGTTATTGGCCCAGCTCCTACAGACATTAGCGGGTACAAACAGACAAAAGGACATAAGTTTTTGAAAATGGTTTTTGGTCTAATTACCGTATTGACTCTCACATGCATTTAGTAAAAACAAGTTAATTTGGTATTACATATAGACATTTTATTTATTTATAGTATAGATTATGTTTTACAGTAGCAATTTTTTGTTAGTGGAATAATCAAATATATCAACCTATTAGTAGCAAGTAAAAATCATATTCACACACCGAATTTGCCATACAAACTGAAATATAGACAGTTTGTTCATTTCGAATCGATTAACAATATGTGTATTTGATTTCCCTAAAGGCAAATACTCGAGGTTCTGAAAATATTATCGCATATGTCGATACGAGCCACATAATTTATCACACATCCCCATTTAGTTTCAAACTACGCAGAGCTTGTATTATGGGTACTATACTATTGATATAAATACATATTTACTTTTTTTGTAAATACATAATAATATACATATAAAACGGCCAAACTCCAAAATAAATATTTGACGTTCATACAAACATTTGGTCCAACCCGGGCATCGAACACAAGACCTCGAGTCGTATACTTTACCATTGCACCCTCGAAGCAGTTATAAAAACTTTAATCGTCTAGACTAGCGATAACATTTACCAATAACTTAACTTTCTAAGTAAAGTATCTCCCACTTCATAGCTCTACAGCGCTATGTACGTCTGTTTCAAAGACTGACGTCAGATAAAGCACTTCAGTGTGTCCAATATGCGTACAAACACTAACATGTAAGTACATACATCATTGGCGGACCCCGGGCTCCAGAATGGAAGCAACCGGGATAAACGCTAAGACGATGATGATGACATACATCATTGGGTTTCGAAGGTAATCATTTGGCGGAGTTTTATGAGATTTATTATCGTCTAGTTACGGATGGCCAGCCTTTTTACTGCTTGCTACTGTCGGGTCATACATTTTTACAACACTTTTAGTACCTGTTTATTTGCGATAGTTAGGAGCGTTATACTGAAAAGGCTGGAGAATTTCCTTTGTAGTTTGTCTCCTACATAAATATGGTGATAGGAAAAAATGGCACTATGCAATAAATAGTGTTTGAGTTAAAAAGATGAACAAATTATATTTTTTTTCAGTTAATATTTTAATAAAATAAAATTTGGTGTAGATGCATAGAAAATTGGGGAACTTTATAAAACACTGGAACGACTTCAAATACTCAATTTATTTAATTTATACCTAAAGTTAAATAAGCTTCCACTCATTGATAGCACATATCAAAATAATAACTTATGGTAGTGCTTAAACGGTAATCCTTTTTTACCTTGTTTTATATTACTTTTCCTGAATAGAATAAATTGGAGAAAGATAAGGTAAATAGAGCGATCATAGAATACTACTACTAAACTACTAACTTTATACATATGTTATTTCATTTATTTATTAATTAACTTTATGCACTAAGTTTGTAAATCGGCGGACTTAATGCCCAGGGCATTCTCTTCCAGTCAACCTTCGGGTGGTGTAGAAATCTTACACCATACACTTACTTACTTGCACTTACATCCTACCATTGAATCGTTATATCTCAGAAACAGTGGCTCGTAGGAAAAAGTATTAATGCATTTCTTATAGATAATTTTATGATCTACAATTTTGTCTAAGTTACTTTTATGATAAAACTTACCGTTTTGCTGAAAATTGCGAAAAACTCATTTTTTTGACCTTTGTCCTAGAATTTTTTTTTCCTTACACGGGAATTTTGGGGAACTTTCAGGTATTGTTTATAATTATGTTTTGAACAATTTTACTCATTTTCAGCTTGTTGGGAATTTATGTACCTTCGAATGTCTAAATTGACCGGACTATAGTGGACATCCTGATTTCGAGCGGGAGTGCATTCCAAAGTAGTACTGCCTGAATAAAGAACGAACAGTTCACGAAGTCGGAGTTATGAGTGGGACATGTATTATCATGGTCTGTGTGAATGCTGATTAATTCGATTTGTCGCTGCAATTGAGCACTTTAAACGTTAAGGCTTTTAGCGTAAATAAAATATTATGAGCATTTCACAAAAAAGTCTTATACTTTACCGCATTTTTAACCGAACCGAAATTTGTTACCGAACAGTACAAAAGTACAGTACTTTCGAGTGGGTGAACGGATTTTGATGATTTTTTTTTAAAATTGGTGCTTTCCGTGACCTTATTTAAATTTGAAGTCGTTTTCTTTTTGTACATAGGTACCAGCCAGTAGGTGTGCCTTGCCTGTAGCAGAGTATATCATAGCGGCCTGATTGGATCTGATTGAATTGACCGTAACATAGTTACTGGCACTATTGATTCAGCAAATCTCGCAGCTTCAACGGGTATAGATTTGCAATTACATAGTCCAAGTTCTCCTTAGTGTAGAAAGTCGAGAGTCGGATATCAGCGTCAACAAAGGCATATGCAACATAACGTAGTCACTATTAGATGGTAAATAACCCTGGCTTGTGGCAATAAAAATAGTAATATTAATACAACTAAATACCACCAAACCAATACGACCTTCAAACCTTCAAGAAAAGAGCGTACTCCTTCCTAAAAGGCCGGCAACGCACTTGTAACGCCTATTGTGTTGCGGGTGTCCATGGACGGCGTAAATCGCTTATCATCAGGCGATACGTCTGCTCGTTTGCCCCATTCATAATAAAAATAAAAAAACTTGAGAGGTGTCAAGGGACACCCGGATGGAACGAAGTTCGAAATAGAAAGACGAAACGAAAATATCTGGCTTGCTTTCTATAAGGGAGATAGAGAGACAGACAGAGAAACATGCGCACGCCGCACGGCTTACAATAGCTTACTGTAGCAAAAAGTGTCGTTACCAGCCTATCGCAGTTCACTGCTAAACTTATTTATTGATATATTTTGTATTTATATTTGATATACAGAATTTTAAACATCATTAATTTACAGCGACATTTATATTATTAATATTAAACTACTGGCAACGACAACTATAACACGTAAATGTAAGTTCAGTTTCTATTCAAAAGATGGCGCTATATATAAAATTGAAAAATGTTTTTCACCAATTCTTTAAAAAATAATAACAATATTTTCTTAATAAAAAATATTAAGACTTCGTTCCCATAACAACAATAGTGAATCAAGCAATGAAAAATAAACAAATAACAAATATAATTTAAAATAGCAAAAAGTGTCGTGACAACTTTTCGTAAGAAAAGTCATTTTTTTTTCTATTTTTCATATTTTTGTGATAATAGAACAGCGGTTTCAATTCCGAGTTCGAACTACTGTTGGATTTTTCTTACGTGAAATTCTTAATAGCAGCAGCAGTATGTAAGATGGCAGTGTTTCCTGCCCGTGCCTCGGAGAACACGTTAAGCTGTCGGTCCCGGTTGTCATGAACATTAATGGCAATCGTTATTGGGAAGTCAGTGCCTTCAATTATACTGAATACTAGTTCAACCTTCGAATCTAGTTCACCTTCAGAGTTACAGAGGTTCGATACTAGTCGCTCCGTGGAAAAACTGAAATTCAGATAAAACCGGTTGAACTAGTAGCCGAATCCAAATAATCTTGGAAATAATAAAGGCTAGGAAGAAGAAAATAATAGAAGCTAAACAAAGAAGAAGTTTTAAACTTAAAGTTTTGAAACGTAAACACTTTTTATATAGGTAGCCTTTGTCACCCGCGTCATTATTGTCAATCTATTGACTTCAGTTCAGTATTTAAGCCGCTACGGTGTAAAATACAAACATACATAGACGGCCAAAACTATTACCCTTCCTTATGACTTTGCCGAAGCCGGGTAAAAACTATTTGCATTTCAGTATCTTAAACCACAAATAGGACAAGAATTTTATTCTAAGAAAAATCTTTGACTTCATAGATGTGACGAAATTGGTTCAATGTACTGTTGTTTGTAAGCTCTTATCATTGAAAACTTTTCTGCTGAATGCTAACAAACCTCGTCTAATCGCACAAAATGTTTTCGCAAGGCAGTTTCCTCAACTTCGTTCACGTTCTCCCGCGAAATAAGGTCAATTTGTATGTTGTACCATTGTAAGTGTTCTTTTACAGAGTTCTGGGGCAAACTTAACTGCCATGATCGACACAATAGCAATAGAATAACTTAGAGAGATGTTTTGTTAAAGTGACATTGTTCTGAAAATATATAGGAATAATTGCAAAGAAAATTTAGCGCAATTCAAAGTTGTAATGTCCAGTATATAATATTCATCTGCATTTATATTATAAACTGGCTGAATCCCGCGGTGCTAGGACAATAACCTCGGGCAACGCCGCCAGGTGAAGCTAATATCTTTAAAAAAGATAGCCTATGTATTATTCTGAAGTATAAGCTACGAGGACTTTCTGTCTCATATTATTTAAATCTTATATCAGCTATCGTCTAAAGGTGCCCATGCATGCCGAAGCGGGGGAGAGCCATGCTTCGGCATGCATGGGCCGGCTGGACAGGAGTGATACAACGGACTCACAGAAAACCGGTGTGAAACAGCGCCTGTGCTGTGTTTCACCGAGTGAGTGAGGATACCCCCAACCCCTTCCCTATTCCCTTCCTCAACCCCAAAGGCCGGCAACGCACTTGTAACGCCTCCGGAGTTTCGGGTGTCCATGGGTGGCGATAATCGCTTACCATCAGGCGATACGTCTGCTCGTTTGTCACCTATTCCATAAAAAAAAGTACGAATCAAAAAACTACTTTGTATTCATTTCTTAAGTTGGTCAGCTACACAGGTTTGTCAACAAGCGTTAAAAGGACATAATACAAATTGACCGAATTTCGAGAGGAAATACGAATAAAGTTTCGGTAAATTCTCGGATATTTAATACGCTCCGATAAATTTTCTTGACGTTGAATAACAGTCAAGAGTATTTCTCTAAAGATTAAATAACTATATATCTATAGTCTAGTACGATAAAATGGTCCAGGATACATCGTCAAATGGATATTTTCTATGTATAATATGTATACATTTACAAAAAAAATAATAATATTTATATCAGTTGTCTAGTAAGTACAACACAAGCTCTGCTTAGCCTAGGACTAGATGTGTTGTGTGTTAGACGTCGGAAATATTTATTATTATTATCATCAATGCTTCTCAACTAAAATATATGTTGTAATTTTATTTATGATGTCTAAAAACATAGTTATAAGCGACAACACTGATACAACTTTTGATTAGCTTTTGCCCGAGGCTCTGACCGAGCGTATGTCGGTTGTAGCGATGAAAAGTAGCCCATGTCCTTCTCTTAGGTCCAATCTATCTCTACAACGAAATTCATATAAATCGGTTTAGCGATTTAGACGTGAAAGTGTAACAGACAAATAGTCAGTTATTATCGAATTCATAATGCTATCTTAATATATATAAATCTCGTGTCACAATGTTTGTCCTCAATGGACTCCTAAACCACTTAACCGATTATAATAAAATTCGCACACCATGTCTTCGATCCAACTTGAGAGATAGGATAGTTTAAATCTCAAATTATAGTCGCAATTTTAATTTATTGCTAATTATTTGTCTGTTATTATTTGACAGTCACAATTATCTGTTAACTCCAAATGATTCTAACAGATGTCGATACCTTTCGACTGGGTTGAGTAAGTAATCAATAGATGGCGCTGCTATGGTAAATCTATAGGCTATATTTTATTTTGGAAAAAATAGGGTTCCGTAAGATACTGGGGTTTTTCGGACACAAGGTGTAAAAAATCAACCCTATACGGGGGAAAATTTTTCGATACGGGCAATAAAAGACGCAAACGAGGTTGCGTCGGTGAGCTAGTATACTATATAATACATTTTAGTAGCGTATGCGACTGCTGTGCTTGAGGTCTCGGGTACGATTTCCTGGTCGGACCAAATGTTTGTGTGACCTACAAATATTTGTTTAGAAGTTTTATATGTATAATATGTACATACTAGCTGAACCCCGCGGAGCTATCCGCGATACAACAATAACCGCGAGCAAGGCCGCGAGGCGAAGCTAAAAATCCAAAATCCAAAATTAAACCGTGGGAGAGCTATGCTTCGGTATGAAAGGGTCGGCTCGATCGGAGTGATACCACGGAAAACCGGTGTGAAATGGCGTTTGCGTTTCACCGAGTGAGTGAGGATACCGAAGGCCCATACCCCAATCCCTCCCCCCATCCCCTTTCCCATCGCCCAAAGGTCGGCAACGCACTTGTGACGCCTTTGGTGTTGCGGGTATCCACGGGCGGCGGTAATCGCTTACCATCAGGTGATACGTCTGCTCGTAAAAAAAAAGGGGCGTCTTTCACCCTCACCGGCAGAAAGAAGAAAGCTTTCCGCTTCATCGAAGACAGACCTGAAGAGCATATGACTAGACAATTACTGGCTATGAACACCGGCCTTAAGAAACGCGGTCGACCCTCCTAACTTGGATCACCAACGATGTAAAGAAAACCCAAATAAATGACTTGACGACCTAGAATAGAACTGTCTGGCGAAGAATGAGGCAGAGAGCCGACCCTAATAGAAATGCGATAAGGCTTGGCAAAGAGAGTTTATTCAAATAACAAAAACCTATTCACTATAAAAGCACTTGAAACAAGAATCTCCCTAACTTTAAAAATAACGATTGAAATCGGACTAGCAGGCTATAAATAATTCGGTACACAGACACAGTACACCGCTTTCCACGGGAAATGGTATCTGAATCATAAATTTTAAGCCATCCCGTTCGGATAAATTCTTATACATTTATATTAGTCCTTTTCAAATGCTGTTTTCTGTGGTTTTGGAATATAAAGGATTTTGCAAACAACCAATTAGAGTATATATGTTTGTGGTAAGTGAAGATATTTATGATTTATTTTGTTATCTATTAATTTATGATGGACAAAGATTTTTTTATTTACTTACTTACTAAGTCCCGCAGTGTTACCTGCGTTTATTGTTGTACCCTTACAACCATGGATAACACCGCAGGGCAAAGCTAGTCTAAAAACTACGTTACTCTTTATTACATCAGCTATCTGCCAGTGAAAAAGACGTCAAAATGGGTCCAGCCGTTCCAGCGAATAGCCGGATTTACTGTTTAGTAAAAAGCGTTTATTATAAACAGATACTCAAATTTTATTTATTTTTATATAGGTTATGATGATCGAAATTTTGTTTTGTTCTACTTTATCTGCTCTTTATTTGCTTTGCTTTGCTTTGCTTTATCTTAGAATGGTCAAACCATTAATGTGGCTATTATTACCGTTGTTGTTGGTTAAATAGATTATTATAACAATTAATTAATGAATGACATGACTTTATAAATTTCTAAACATGCAATCTATAAATAAAAACTTGAGAGGTGTCAAGGGACACCCGGATGGAACGAAGTTCGAAATAGAAAGACGATACAAATATTATATTTACTTCAATATTTTACGTAATTTCTAGTTTTATGATATATGTGTACACAATAATATTAATAATAATAATAATGATAATGATGATAATGGTGAAAATGATGAAGATGATGAAAATGATGAAAGTGATGAAGATGATGAATTGATGAAAATGATGAAAATGATGAAAGTGATGAAGATGATGAAAATGATGAAAGTGATGAAAATGATGAAGATGATGAAAATGATGAATTGATGAAAATGATGAAATGATGATTATGATAATAGTGATGATAATGATGATATGTATATATAAAAGTTCGAAATAATATATATATATATAGTATATATATATATATATATATATATATAGTATCTGGGTTGCTTCAAGCAATGAAAAATAAACTAATAACAAATAAAATTTAAAATAGCAAAAAGTGTCGTGACAACAAAAAGTGTCGTGACAACAAATTATGTCGCGACAATTTCCGTCTAGCCCCCTTCGTTTTTTCGTTCATATCGCGCGATAAGGAACTTCGTTCCAAAAATGTATCACAAAAATGTATGTCCGCCCATACTATAGAGCGATTGCACTGAATAGGATAATTATTTTCAGGACAAGGTTGGTATTGAAGAAAATTAAAACAAAACCAGAAGTGTTTTATGTTTTTAGTCTGCTTAGTTCTAAACACTGCGGCCCTGCAGAAAGTTGAGCCGGGCGGCAGGTATTTCAGGAATTTCGGAAATATTTACGATAATAAATATGGTGGTACAAAGTTCGCGGGGTCAGCTAGTTTATAATAAAATGTATTAATTTGCAGCATATCATGTGATTAATACATTAACTTGGGCCATTATTATCTAAATTCATGTCGAAACCAAGTCAAAAAAAATTGAGATTTTGAAAAATTTCTTTGAAACATTTACGTCATAATTCTTTCAAAAAATAATTACAATTTGAAAAGGAGCATTTATAGCTACGCTTTGTAATTTATTTTGTGAATAAACGTGAGCAAATAATAATAAATTACGATGACAATAATTTCCTTCAATCTTGGGTTTTCAGGGGAAATGGACCAAAATAAGAGCTTAGAATGTGGTGGCTCCCTCGCTCTCCCCAGACGATGGTTAATGGCGCGTTGAACAAGCAATAAAAACGTAATTACCCCAGAACCATTCTTTTACCAAACTAATACTTACATTTGATTATTTCCTTGAAAAGGTATCGGCAAGAATTCGATAGAGTTTTCTATTACATTTCTTCAAGAAAGCTTTCGTTTGAACACGTGACATGAATTTCGTGTGTTGTAGGCAATTCACATCACGATATGCCATCATTTTTTGCTATACCTTCCTTTGTTATGTTGTTTATATAAATAAATAAATATTCCGGACATCTAACACACAACGCCATCTAGTCCCAAGCTAAGCAGATCTTGTGTTATGGGTACTAAACAACTGATATGAATACATACCTACTTTTGTTTTGTAAATACATACATGCTATACATAGAAAAGAACCAAACTCCGAAACAAATATTTGTAGATCATACAAACATTTGGTCCGACCTGGGAATCGAACCCGAGACCTCAAGAACGACAGTCGCATACGCTACCACTACGCCACCGAGGCAGGCAGTAAAGGTTAACAAGGAGATATTACCTGATGGTAAGTACCTAAATCGTTTCGCACAGCAGAACCAACCAGCCCTAAGCCAAGATGTAAATGTTTCAGGTTGATTCTTTTTCTATAATCACTAACGCCTCTATTCTCTTGTATTATTACAAAAATTTTGGTTTAACCTCAGGACTTAGCGTTGTGAGACGTCATTCCAATATATTTGTGGCGACTTCCACATATAACACAACAATAACCTACTACAGCGCCTTCTACTGAAGATACACTGAACTACAAAGTAACGTACTGTACCTACAAACTGCACTACACGGAGTAACTACAAATCTTGAATCGCGCAATAAATAGTTCTCGCGCCGATTAGCATATATACAACATCCCAACATCAACTGTTGGGCAGTAGCCCGCCAGGCATGATCACCTCGCCTGGTCGGAGGATCCTCCCTTTGTGTTGGGTGGAACATGATACCCGTTCCCCCACAGTGGTGACCCCGACTTGATTGGAAGCAGCCTTCAAGGAAGTGCCACCATCATGTTCACTCCCACAGCAAGTCTCAAGCCAGCCAGCAACTTCAGCCTCAACTGGGATATACCACACGCAGGACGCGACCGCTCCAGCCTGGTAACCCCTACGGCCTCTACAGCGTCTAGGCATAGCACACTGCACCTACGGTCCATGTAAGCAGAGCACATCTCTCCCGTCTACGCAGCAGCCAGCCACTACGCAGCAATCGTCCCGACTCACTGGGGACCTCACCGCAGCACCGCGCACCGCATGCGATCCCGACTCACTGGGATCAGCGGACTTCAGACCCGACTCACTGGGACTAGCGGCATTCAGTTCCGACTCACTGGAACTGCTCACTCCTGGCACTGGCAAGCTCCACAACGGAGCACAGACAGCTGACTCTTCAGATATCGACCTCCGGTCTTGGAGGGGAGTGATGTGGCGACTTCCACATATAACACAACAATAACCTACTACAGCGCCTTCTACCGAAGATACACTGAACTACGAAATAACGTACTGTACCTACAAACTGCACTACACGGAGTAACTACAAATCCTGAATCGCGCAATAAATAGTTCTCGCGCCGATTAGCATATATACAACATCCCAACATCAACTGTTGGGCAGTAGCCCGCCAGGCATGATCACCTCGCCTGGTCGGAGGATCCTCCCTTTGTGTTGGGTGGAACATGATACCCGTTCCCCCACATATTTGTTAGTTTTCTAATATAGTTTAAGTTTGTTGAATGCCTTGCTTGGTTCGAGGTCGCATAACTGAATATTTTGTTCTTTTTCAATACACTCGTACACTACAGACGACATATTATTCCACAGATCGATTGTACAAGGCTAATAGTTTCTTCAATATCACTTTCGAGTATCAATTATACAAATGATGAGGGTGAAAGTTTCATCGCGTTGAATGATGGCGGAAAATTGAGTTCAGTATAAGTTCTAACAGTTCCTTGAATTACTTTCTATATAACAAGCGGAACTACGCCTAAGAATATCTTAATATTTCAGTTTGGAAACTAGAACAGACAAATAACTTACGTACTCTCATTTGTCTGCCTAACTTTATAAGAAGCATATTAGAAAAGTCATGACAAGTCTCCCGAGCCATATCTTCATCCTAGTTCAACACGACACGCCCACGACAAGTCCTAATTTTTTTTGGAACGAAGTTCCTTATGGCGCGTTGTGTAAGGGGGCTAGACGGAAAAATTGTCACGACACAATTTGTTGACACGACACAATTTGTTGTCACGACACGACGACGACACACACAGATATTTTCGTTTCGTCTTTCTATTTCGAACTTCGTTCCATCTGGGTGTCCCTTGACACCTCTCAAGTTTTTGGAACGAAGTTCCTTATGGCGCGTTGTGTAAGGGGGCTAGACGGAAAAATTGTCACGGCACAATTTGTTGACACGACACAATTTGTTGTCACGACACAATTTGTTGTCAAGACACAATTTGTTGTCACGACACGACGACGACACACACAGATATTGGAACGAAGTTCCTTATGGCGCGTTGTGTAAGGTGGCTAGACGGAAAAATTGTCACGACACAATTTGTTGACACGACACAATTTGTTGTCACGACACAATTTGTTGTCACAACACGACGACGACACACACAGATATTGGAACGAAGTTCCTTATGGCGCGTTGTGTAAGGGGGCTAGACGGAAAAATTGTCACGACACAATTTATTGACACGACACAATTTGTTGTCACGACACAATTTGTTGTCACGACACGACGACGACACACACAGATATTTTCGTTTCGTCTTTCTATTTCGAACTTCGTTCCATCCGGGTGTCCCTTGACACCTCTCAAGTTTTTTTTTCGTTTCGTCTTTCTATTTCGAACTTCGTTCCATCCGGGTGTCCCTTGACACCTCTCTTTAATATAATGGTTGGCAAACGAGCACACACATCTCCTGATGGTAAGCGATCACCGCCGCCCATGGACACCCTCAACACCAGAGGCGTCACAAGTGCGTCACCGACCTTTGGGGGATGGGGAGGGGGAATGACGGAGGGGTTGGGGTATGGGACTCCGGTATCCTATCGAGATGGCGTCCTTAGACGGCGACCCATGTCGTGCGGCGTTCCACAGGGGTCTGTCCTCGGACCACTCCTGTGGAACGTGGGGTACGACTGGGTCCTTCGAAGTCGTCTGTCCCCCGGGCTGGGCGTAATTTGTTACGCCGATGACACTTTGGTCACAGCTCGGGGGGCCAATTTCAAAGAGGCGGCGCGCCTGGCCACCAGGGGTGTTTCTCTGGTGGTTGGGCGCATCGAGGCGCTGGGCTTACGGGTGGCCCTTGACAAGACGGAGGCCCTGCTATTCCATGGGCCCCGTCGTGGTCCACCCCCCGGCGCCTCTATCGAAGTCAACTCGGTCCTCGTACCGGTTCGGGCCCAGATACCTCATCTGGGCCTGATCCTCGACGGTAGGTGGCTCTTCGACGAGCACTTCCGACAGCTTGCCCCAAAGCTGGTCGGCGCTGCCTCCGCCCTTGGGCGACTCTTGCCCAATCTGGGTGGAGCCAGCGTCGAAACAAGACACCTCTACACGGGGGTGGTCCGGTCGATGGCACTATATGGTGCACCGGTGTGGGTGGAGGCTCTGACCGTCCAGAACAAGGCGCGCCTGTTGCGCCCTCAGAGGGTATTGGCGGTCAGAGCCATACGCGGATACCGCACGGTGTCCAACGAGGCGGCGTGTGCCTTGGCCGGAACACCCCCGTGGGATTTGGAGGCGGAAGTGCTCGCCGAAGTTTATCGGCGAGCGGCTGAATATCGGGCGGAGTACGGGTATCGTGCTCCACCCGAAGAGGTACGCGAATGGCGTGAAGCCGCTCGCCGAGCCACGATGGCTTGTTGGTCGTCCCGGCTGGAGGCTCCACGCGCTGGCTTTGCTACCGTGGAGGCGCTCCAGCCGGTCATCCTCGAGTGGGCAGGGCGGCAGCACGGGACCCTTTCCTTCCGGCTGACGCAGGTGCTTTCCGGGCATGGTTGCTTCGGAAAGTACCTGTATTCGGTCGCTAGGAGGGAATTGAGTCCCGCCTGCCACCACTGCGACTGCAGTGAGGACTCGGCCCAGCATACGCTGGAGATCTGCCCCGCTTGGGCGGATCAGCGCCGGGCCCTCACTGCAGTCATCGGAGGAGGTCTGTCGCTGCCGGCCGTCGTACTGTCCATGGCCGGTAGCGATAGCAGTTTTACCGCGGTCGCGACCTTCTGCGAAGAAGTAATTTCGCAGAAGGAGGCGGCGGAGAAGGCCCGGGAGGACGATATCCACTCGGACCCGATCCGCCGACGGCGCACGGGGCGGCGGAGGCGCGCCTATCAGCGCCTCATGCCGCCCTGAGTGTGGCCGCGGATGGACGGGATGGGTTTTCCCCTCCATCCGCATTACAGGCCAACCGCGAGGGGGCGACGTACGCGTGTGCCGTGCGTCGCCTAAATTGAGATTTTAACAGCAGACGGTGCCCGCTTCTGTGCGGGCAGGCGCTGGGAGGGGTCCGGTTTGCGTTAATAACAGCGATCCCGGACCCCTCCCTTCTCAGGCGCAGAGTTGGCACACCGTGTGGTTTTAGTCGGTACGATTCCGACACACCGCCCCGCCGCAAACCCCGGCGGGGTGACGGCCCGAGGGGGTTTCCACACGTAAAAAAAAAAAAAAAAAAAAATGGGACTCCGGTATCCTCACTCACTCGGTGAAACACAGCGCAAGCGCTATTTCACACTGGTTTTCTGTGACGCCGTGTTATCACTCTGGTTGAACCGGCCCATTCATGCCGAAGCGTGGCTAACCCACGGTAAAAAAGTAAAGGGAAGACAAAAAGGAGAAATTATAGAATATAGCCGTCAGAACTGTCTATCATCTTTCTTCAAACTATCAAGCTTTTGAATTGTCCTTCTCTTGAATATTGTAAAAAGATTTGGTGATTGGTAATTGATGCAGGCTGGCAAACGCAGCGTTTGAAAAAGCGTAGCTGATATTCAATACTAAGTGCAAGTTGAAATACACATTACACATCTTATGTACGAGATTAAGAATCAAACGTATCTTTTTATCTTAACTAATCCTTCATTAAAATACAACACTTTATAAACCCTCTTAGTTTTTGTTCAGACACATTATTAGCAGATATTTGTCGAATTGATGAGACTAAAGCTCCCGACACCTCGTACGACTTATTCAGCCAAGATTATGTTCATATATGAAATGAAAGAGGATTAGTCGTTGGCCTTGTTACGTGTTAAAGTAACCGTGAGATCAGATGGCTCCTTGTCATAATTAATGTACCGTAAGCCCGCTCATATTAACTTGTCACGTGTCATTACTATCTTTGACGCTTTAGATTTGTTTTTATGGCATAGGGGCAAATGAACAGATAGGTTGTGGGGGAACGGGTATCATGTTCCACCCAACACAAAGGGAGGATCCTCCGACCAGGCGAGATGATTATGCCTGGCGGGCTACTGCCCAATAGTTGATGTTTGGATGTTGTATATATGATAATCGGCGCGAGAACTGTTTATTGCTCGATTCAGGATTTGTAGTTACTCCGTGTATTGCGTTACTTCGTAGTTCAGTGTATCTTCGGTAGATAGCGCTGTAGTAGGTTATTGTTGTGTTATATGCGGAAGTCGCCACAAGGTCATCTGAAATAAAGTGACTATCGCAACCTACGGGCATCAGAGGCCCTATTGTGAGTTTATTGCATACAAAATTTACTCGTGACTCCGTCCGCTTGTAAATGTCGAAAAAGAGTTGTAATCACAGAAAGGAGTTCTTCCTTCCTTGTCAGAATCAAAGTATCTCCTTACCAAATTTTTTCAAAATCAGAGAAGTGGTTTAGCTGTGGTAGCTTAACCGACAGATAGATACGAGTTACATCCGAATTTATAATATTAGTAAGGAAAAGTATGGATTTAATCGATTGTCACAGTGCAGTTTGTTCGGTGTTGTGGTGGGCCCCCACTGAAATCTTAACTAATCGCCCGCCAGTTGATGATAACTTACACTAGGTCATCGTTAAGTCCAGAGACACAAGTGCATCGTCAGCTTTTGTGCTTATCTACGTTTATTCTTGTAATCATATCGGTTGGGGAATACCGCATAAGCAAATTTATTCCAGACATTAACTTTGCAAGTTAATTTTCCGGAAAACGTAGGTAAAGCGATGGAGTGCCAATTTATTAAACAAATAAAACAAAAGGTAAATAAACAAAAATTGATTTAATGTCACAAATAATTTAGATTGTACCAGAATTTAACAACAAATTAGGTAATACAAAATATATTGCAAAATGATTACTGTTAAAAAGAACGTATATAATAATTTTCCGATAGTTTATAGCTAAATTAAGCTACAAATGTATCTTTGGCCAATGTAAAATTTTTGTTGATACTAGAAACAAAAACACTATAAATTGAGGTTCTCTAGATATATTTAAACGTATATAATTGTTGCTAGTACAACCTTATCGAAACGTCGCAGATATGTACTGTTAGATAACTATTGTATTATAGGAAACGATCGTTTAACATTTAATATATTTGACCCAAGCAGTTTAAAAAAAAGTGCATAACATGCGCACGGTGTAACATTTCTAATGCTAGATATCTACTTTCTATTTAAATGCTATTTCAAGTAGTTATTCCAAGCAAATCGTATTATTCTATGCACATATTTATTTAACACATTTTACAATCATCTCAAAGGCTAGAATGCAGTACACTAGAAAAAGCAACAGCAAAAGCAGTTTTAGTCTGAACAAAGTGTTTTGATTATAAACTAAATGAATAAAACAACGTAAACAAACGTATAGCTATTAATTTAGTATGTCCAGTATTATAAAAACACTAATAACTTATATCAAACATTCACTTGTTAATTTTCAAACTAATAAACTAACAAAAAATTTGAAATAAAAATTAAACCTCAAAAAAAAAGCTGGTATTGAAGAGCTAGTTCATAGGAACTGTGCTCTTTCTACGCTTTCGCGTAAAGAAGTGCCTTCGACGGGTATCTAAACAAGAATGGACCTCGAAGCATACCACCAGCCCTGCTTCACAAGAGTGGGTGCAGGCACAACCGCTGTGGCAGTATGGAAGGACTTGCGGACACCTCGGTGGAACAGCGGCGCCAGGGCACGGACTGGAGCATAAAGTCTGGTTGCATAGCTCAGGCGGCATCCCGTTAGCTACCAAAATATAATAAAACGAATAAAGCATCAAGGGCTTATAATTATAATATTGGTAAAGTGAATTGACTGCAAATCCAGGAGTCACTAACAATGTTTTGTCAATCACTCAATTTCGACTAATTATAAGATCGACTATCTTTTTTTTTTGCTACCTAGCCTTATCCTAAGATTATTTGGGGTCGACCACCCGGTTTTACCTGAATATCAGTTTTTCCACGTAGCGACAGGCATCAGACCTCCGCAACCCTGAGGATGAACTGAATTCGAAGGTTGAAACTAGTGTCAATATATTTGAGGGCACTGACTTCTCAACGATTACCTACATATTCATGGCGACCGGGAACGACGACTTATCGTGCTCTCCGAGGCACGGGCGGGAAACACCGCTATCTTCCATACTCCAAGCCGGTTAGTAAGAATTTCTTAAGCGAAAAAACACGATACATCACTCTGGCCCGACTCGGGCATCGAACCCGAGTATTCTTGATTGGCAGACGCATACGCTAGCCGCTATACTAACGAAGCAGTTTTTATGGACTATCTTTTGTGCTATCAAAATTAAAATTCATGATGGGGTTGGACTCATCATGGATTCTGTAGTCAGCATATTGATGCAGACAACAGAACCAGAGGTAGTAGTTTTAATTTCGACCTGTACAAATCATAGTAAACACGATCATTATTCAGTGTCTGAATATTTATCTACAATATGTAGGTTTATATAAACATATCTGTGTTTATCAATAGTTTGGCCATCATAGTACAGGTTACGTATAAGCAGCTCTTCCATTTCGCCATTTGAAAAGCAAGCTGATAGAAATAACTAGTTATACATATGTTTTTGCATTTGACAGTCCTATACAGATTGGTTTCAGGTTTCTGATTTTTCCCTTTTGGAGGATCGAATGGATAAACTGGATATGTCTACGTACCTCGCACATATATGTCCCAAGTGTCTATCTCTTTTGTTGTTCTAGGTCCTGTTAATAAATACATAATGGAAAACATAATTAATAAGGACAATTATAGTTACCCGAAGTTAAATGTAAATCTTTTTAGTATGTTTATTTCAACGACTGGATTTCTATATTTAATTTACTATGTTCAATATAGAGGTATGTATGTACTAGCTAAAACTCGTCTGAATACTGGCAATGAACCAATGCAGTGAACGTGAACCCAACCTAGTCTGAATAAAAGGCTCAGAGGAAAGCTAAAAAAAGACCAATACTGAAAACTTGTTTTGCTTAACATTACCGATACATACAAGATGCAAAAAATACTAACGGTCAGGAGTTTCATACCCTGCATCTGGCAACGGCTCTGAAAGAGTTACAATGAATGGTTTAAAAATACTCTTAATAACAAGACAGGTAAGGCTTTGATGACCCCACCACATAGGGAGGAGGGGCTCAAAAGTTAGCTACGCACTTGTCTCTTGAGTTCAAATATCCATAGGCGGGGGTTGAAGACCTACTCGTAGCTTCGCATTTTTCCTCGTTTTTTGTCTGTGCGGCAATCCCTCCGGATACCACAAACTGGTGGTTATGTCGGACTCGAATCGACTAAGTACCGCACGTCGTCTTAGACACTATTTGCCGAGGAACCAGCTGCAATCGGCCAACCCAGACGACACATAAATAGTTATGCAATGCTACTCTTCATTGAAAAATTTAAGTGTTTGTTAGTAATTTCAAATTAACCGCTTTTCAATAAACACATATGAACGACACTTGCATTAAATAAAATATGTCTGTTTGTGCCGGCAAATCTCTAGATTGGCTGGACTGATTTTAACGGGACTTTATACTCTTAGTATATAGATAGTGGATGTTATAAAGAGTAACTTACGCTACTTTTGTTATAGACGAGCTGCGTCCTACGATGTTACCCGCGGTTGGTTTTGTAAAGGTAAATACCTCGATGGCGCGAGTGGTAGCGTAAGCGACTGCTGTGCTTGAGGTCTCGGGTTCGATTCCCGGGTCGGACCAAATGTTTGTATGATCTGCAAATATTTGTTTCGAAGTTTGGGTGTTTTCTATGTATAATATGTATGTATTTACAAAAAAAAAAAAGTATATAAGTATTTATATCAGTTGTCTAGTACCCATAACACAAGCTCTGCTTAGCTTGGGACTAGATGGCGTTGTGTGTTAGATGTCCGGAATATTTATTTATTTATTTTTTTATTATACCGCTGGTAAAACCGCAGGGTTGTAGCTAGTTAATTATAATGTACAAGGAATTATATATTAAAAACTGTAATGAGAAAAAAAATGGGGCAATAGAAAAACTAACCAAATCTTGGAAAATTTTGGCTGAAAACCTTCGTTACTCCGCCCGTGAATAAAAATAACAAACATACAAAAAAATTTATAGACATTGTAAAAATATTATCGTGTATATTTTCTGCAAATACAAAAAGATGAAAGTTGTCAAAAATATTGGGATCATAAAACTGTAAAATCACAGATTATAGAGACTAAAATTCATAGACTTTTCTCAAACGAATTAGTCTACGAAGTTTGCAACGAAAGCGGTAGGTAATAAAATAGTTTTCTCAACAACAAACGTCTCCCTTTTGAATGCAATGATAAGATACTCGTAATTTATTTGATTTCTAATCACGATATTTCTAGGCATTAAAATTAACTCATTTAACCATCAGTAATAGTTTAAATAACTAGGCACACTTTAAAAATAGTGCTTCTATAAATTTTAATTTATAATATTGTATTATAAATTAAGTTTTTATTTATTATAAACTAATTATATAAATTAACATATTTCATTTTATTTATTTGAATAGATTTTCAAGTAAATAAAATTGCGAGTGTCTGTTTGTAATATTAAAATAACCTCTTTTTACTAAATGCATATCGCATGTATACACAGTACATATACCAAAATATCATTTTTTTTTAATTTTTGCCTGTCTGACTGTTTGTTCTGGTTATCTCTGGAACGGCTTGAGCGATTTTGACGGGTCTTTTACCGGTAGGTAGCTGATGACATAAGGAGTAACTTAGGCTACTTTTTATTAGACTAACTTTGACCCGCGGGGTTCAGATAGTATGTACAATGAAATAGTTACCTCACACATCTCGCACACCGTCGATTGATTATAAATTAAGTAATATAATACTTTAGGTTCAAAATATAAAAGAAAAGACAAATATAAAGATTTGAAACTCTGTATTTATTTCAAATTACAATGTGCTAAAAGCTAAATACATATACACTATTTATTCGTATGGTTTTTCATTAAAATTAATCAACACTAAGCGAGCTGGCATTAATTACGCATTACCGTAATTATATAATTAAAAGTTTTTTTTAAGAGTTTTAAATTTACAACAAAATGTATTTTAAGTTTCAAAATAGGTGATTATTAACTATATTACTATTGAGTACATTTCAATTACCTACTCAAAATACAAATTATTTTAACTCGTTTTGTTTTGTGACTTTGGGACTCACTCGGGTCTTGAATACAATGGATATAAATGCGAAATTGTTTAGCATTCATTCAAATAAAGACGCTTAAGTTCTATCAACTATTATTTCGCCATTGTTGTTTGTCATTAACTGTTGTAGTCTAAGCTCAGTAGTCAGACCGTAATAGTTTCACGAAGCCGACTCCGTAATGAGTAAAGTGATTAATTTGGTACAGAGAGAATGCAAATACGAAACTTTCTATTTTCTCTAAATATAATAAATATGAAGCGCTTATAGTCCCGTTTCACTCGGTGATTAGAAACAATAATCGAGGGTAAGCAACGACGGCGCGATCAGTACCTGGATGGGTGACAGCTGGTGGCGTAATACCATGAGCGTTTCGGTAATTCGGAGGTCACGTTAAGCAGTCGGTCACGGTTGTTATCATAGGATAACAGTCGTGAAGCTTAGTTGGAGGCCTTTGGGCGGCTAAAACATCCAACGGTAAGATTACGTAGCCACAACGTTGTCTTGCCAGTCCCCAACACGCACTTGGCCAGCGTGGGAACGTATGATGTTAACCCTCTCCTGAGAGGAGACTTTATGGGTTGTTGATAATAAAAAAAATATAATAAATATTTAAGACATCTAACAAACAAAGCCATCTAGTCCCAAACTAAGCAGAACTTGTGTAATGGGTACTAGACAACTAATATAAATACCTACACATATACTTTTTTTTTGTATATACATACATATTATATATAGAAAACACCCAAACTCCGAAACAAATATTTGTAGATCATACAAACATTTGGTCCGACCCGAGACCTCAATGAGTACAGCAGTCAGAACACTACCACTGCGCCACCGAGGTAGTCAGTTATAAAGTAAATAATTTCGAAGTTGTCACTCTATTCAGGCACCGCAGTAATATATGGAGATAATTATAAAAGCTAGACATTAAAAAGAAAATATAGGTACAATTATGCTGATATAAACATTGTATGTAAGACTGCCAGATTGAAGTGGGATTGGGCCGGACACGTATGTCGGATGAATCCGGACCGGTGGGCCAAGGTCGTCGAACACTGGGTGCCTCAGGGTGGACGCCGACGACGTGGCAGACCCCGTAAAAGATGGCGCGACAATCTTGACGCCTATCGCAGAGACTGGCCGGAACTAGTTTTAAATAGAGAGAAGTGGCTTGTTGCAGGGGAGGACTTTGCCTAGCAGTGGGACACAACGGGGTCATAAAAAAATAAAAAACATTAATGTGGCATAAAAAGTAATAAATGTGTGTGTGCGTCAATCAATAACAATAGGTATTTTATTATACTATATTACAATTATACATATTTTTTAAGTTATTAATATATTTGAAATTTGTAATTATATCTTTATATATGTATATTAACATGCTTCGTTACAATCCTGGGAATAAGGACAACCTTTATGCCGAACATGACAGAAAAGCTACACAGCCTCGGAAAATAAAAATACAGTAATTTGAATAATAAATAACCTGAGAATCAACACGACAACATTCAAACCCTTAGTTGATGTAAAGCTAATCTTTTTATCAGTCGGAAACTCATTTCCATGACAGTTTCATAACTGTCCCATTGTGATGTTATCAAGGCCTCTGGGCCTTGTAAGAGATTAAGCCGAAATAATATATCTGTGGACTATCTAACGATATTTTCTTATGCAGAGTAAATAAAATATCTCGATGAAGCTGAGTAAGGAGGCTCCGAAAAATACTCCTATAACACCACCTATGTCCACTGTAACAAAAAGAAAAGTTAGACTTCTAAATCTATACTAATACGAGTATTATAAAGCTGAAGAGTTTGTTTGTTTGAACGCGCTAATCTCAGGAACAACTGGTCCGATTTGAAAATTTTTTTTCAGTGTTGGATAGTCTATTTATCGAGAAAGGCTACAGGTTATATATTATCACGCTAACACTAATAGGAACAGAGCACTAATGACGAATGTTTCAGGAACGGGGGAAAATTTTCACGCTACGGGCAATAGAAGACGCAAACGAGGTTGCGTGGGTCAGCTAGTCTATTAATAAACATTGTTAAAAACACGTTCATAAATATCTATTTAAAACTAAAACAGTTGAAGTTAATAAAAGTATGTTAAAAAAGTGAAGTTGAAATGGATTTAATTTTTAAAACAACAGACAAATAGTGAAACACACTGAAAATAATTAATTCAGAGCTTTTAGACATAAAAAACATTAAATAATTGGAAATTATATGAAATCGTCCACAAAGCTTAAAATATCAGGAAAGTATCAAATCAAAAGATGACTGGAATATTTAGTCGAATTGTACTCTTAATGTTAAATCATTTTACAATCCTTCAGGTGCAACATAAATTCTGATATTTACCGACAAGACCGAGGAGTTCTCTAATGGCATGACGGCGTACCCTCAGTGTAGGCAGGTGGCCCAAACGTATTCGACCACGTGTACCACTAAGGCTATGAGAGACGTCTTCCAAAACCTTACTGTTGTGGCGTCTGGAAAAAAACCAAAGTTTTTTAAGCCCGTCCCATACGCTCACTGATGTGAAGAAGTTAATTTTTATTCAAGTGACGGTATATGTAGATAGATAACAAAATATTGAGAACAAAAACCGTGGGAGAACCACGGCCTCACAGAAAACTAGTGTGAAATAGCGCTTGTGCTGTGTTTCACCGAGTGAATGAGGGTACCGGAGCCACCCAAACCCCTATCCCTTCTTCCTCCCCATCCAAAGGCCGGCAACGCACTTGTGACGCCTCTGGTGTTGCGGGTGTCCATGAGCGGCGGTAATCGTTTACCATCAGGCGATACGTCGGCGCGTTTGCCACTTATTCCATAAAAAAAACAAATTTGTCATGGTCATTGAGTTTTCGGGATCGGGACTACGGTTCCGAATTCCGCCTACAGACTCAATAGTTATTTTTGACCAGTATGTTGGGGTCACTAATAAAAAAAACTATTTATGTATTGGGAAACTACGGTCATCAAAAAAAATGTTAACATCACAATTTATTTATTTATATGCTGAAACAAATGAAAATGTATCTTGTAGCATAAACACCATACAATAGCAATCTTAAAAGAAATACCAATAGTATTCATGTTCATAACTTTTGTAAACTTTTCAAATAAAACACCAACATTTACAACTTTCTTGTTTATTTCAGTTGCTTTGTTTCGAATTTGTAGACACCGTTGTTACTTTTATATATTTACTTAGTACCGCTATTATTTGGTTATATAAAATCGTATAAGTAGTTCTAGAAGTTGTATTGTGTGAATCGTAATTAATACAAGAATGACTTGATAGGTAAATGCTATATTTTGAATTTTTAACCGACTTCAAAAAAGGTTCTCAATTCGTCTGTATTTTCTTTTTTTATGTTTGTTACCTCATAACTTTCGACTGGGTGAACGGATTTTGATGATTCTTTTTTATGTGAAAGCTGGTGCTTCCCGTGTGGTCCCATTTCAATTCGGTCCTGTTCTTTAAGTCGGTTTTTTTGTTGTTAAAATTTGTGATTATCTTTTTTAATAGTACTGTTGGCCTTAATTCTTAGAAATATTACAACTACCCGCCGCAGCTATAAATAGCGTGGTTAGACTGGTTCGTTTAATGTCTGGGGATTCGCTCATTGGATTTGGAACGGTGAGGTGGTCGAAATGTTAGTCAGTAAGATGTGTATTATTAATTTGTTATTTTTTTAATAAATCTCTCTCATGAACCAAACAGTAACAGTGCAGATTATATACGTTTAACTTACGGACAAGTTACGTGGACGGTCTTATACATAACTTCGTTGCAAGACATCGGGCAATTGCAATTGTCCACTGCCAGTCGGTTTATCACTAAAATGAGTATATAAAACATTAAATACCCATACATATTACTATGCAATATGCCACATTTGTAACTAACTCGTTTACGTCGCTTACTGCCCGTAGTGTAATATTTTTCCTCGGTTTTTATAACATTCTTCATTATTACTCCGCTCCTATTGGTCTTAGCGTGATGATATATAGCCTATAGCCTTCCTCGATAAATGGACCATCCAACACTGAAATAAGTTTTCAAATCGGACCAGCGGTTCCTGAGATTAACGCGTTCAAACAAACAAACTCTTCAGCTTTATAATATTAGTATAGATTTGTATCAAGTGTAGGCGGTTAAACAAGACAAAATGTATTTTTGGTGATTATAGCGCGGTCGCTGCTTTCATTCTTATGTTACAGACGAATTTGGTTTCTATATCCTAGGCAACAACATTAAAATTCCTCAAACATACGCAATCGCCAAAAATAAAACGTATTTTGCTATAACAATGTGGTGTCGAGACAGGCAGTCGCGGTTACTGCGTGGTAACAATTGTTGGGTTGACGTATAATTTTAATATAATTTAACAAATAACTCTCTGAGACTTATTGTACGATGCCTGTACTAAAGAAAACGAGACGACTGATAATATTATTGTATTCTGAAACATTTTTTTTTTTTTTTTCCTCCAAAAAAGACAACTCCCACATTAGGAATAAACATACTGTGTCGTGGGGGACTTTACAGACATACATGAAACAGACACAAAGAACATCCAGACTCGGGACAACAATTCGTGGATCACACAAAGTGTTGTAGGTACCGCGTGGGCAAAACCCACGACACTTGGCGCAGTAGCAAGCGGCATGGCGACCGCTGAAACCACTCGGCCAACCGTGCAGTCATACATAAATAATGAAATATTTTCGGACATTTAACACACAACGCCATCTAGTCCCAAACTAAGCAGAGCTTGTACTATGGGTACTAGACAACTGATATTACATATATAGTTTTTTTGTAAATACATACATATTATACATAGAAAACACCCAAACTCCGAAACAAATATTTGCAGATCATACAAACATTTGGTTCGATCCGGGAATCGAACCCGAGACCTCAAGCACAGCAGTCGCATACGGTACCACTGCGCCTACGAGGCAGTCAAAATACTCATAATTCATATCTATATTTACAAAACGTATAACATCCTTTCAAAAAAAAGCAAAACTTCAAACATACTCTATACCTAACCGTCTGGCCAACGTGTTATAAGAATTGGCCTATGTATCGTATATAAGCCACTGAATCGATTTCGATGCAATTTGAAATGGACATATATATAGACATATGCTATTCTTTACCGCGAAAACCCGCAAAATTCCACACTCGTATATGTATATATACGGGCAAAAGCTAGTTTCATATTATTTGTTCTGAGTGAGACTCGAAGAAATGGCCACTAGTTTAACAGTAAGGATCACTTGCGAGTGGAATAACAGGTTAATCCAATAAGCTATCAAATAACGCAAGCTTAAGCAATAGGTACATTTCTAACTTGCTGACTCGTGCATCTTCATCTGCACTAGAATTTCCCCCTATTTTTTACAATACTATTCCTTGTTTTTACAACATTTTTCATTGATGCTTTCGGCCGTAGAGTTATGTTATATAGCTTACAGCTTTCCTTGATAATTGAGCCTTACTGGTAAAATCGTAAATATAGGTACCTATTGTATTTGTATAGTGGAACTTAGGAGATAACACTACTTACCTTTGTTGCCTTGGAAACAAATCAGACCTTCTATACCACATTTTTCATAATTTCCTGCAAAAGAAAATATAACAAAACTTAGATTAATTTCAATGGGAATAACATGTTTGATATATGCTAATATTATAAAGCTGAAGAGTTTGTTTGTTTTGTTTGTTAAAACGCGCTAATCTCAAGAACCGCTGGTACGATTTGGAGAGTCCATTTATCGAGGAAGGCTATAGGCTATATATCATTACGCTAATACTAATAGAAGCGGAGCACCAATGAAGAATGTTTCAAAAACGGGGGAAAAATTTCACGCTACGGGCAATAAAAGACACAAAAGAGGTTGCGTGGGTCAGCTAGTATTATTATATTTATGTATAAGTATGCTATGGAAATTTCATCAAACTTAATACAAACATAACTACCAAGTCTAGGCTGAATCGCGATACTGTTTAGTTAAGAGCCGATTTATATAAAGACTGACAAAATATTTTCCTGTATTGTGTGCCTAATTTAAAGCAATAAATCAGTAGCACCGTGCAGTTAGTGTTCCCTCGAGGAAGTGTCTTTTACAGTCATATTATTAAATTAACTGTTTACGCAAACTGTGCTTATTCTTGACTACGGTTAAGAATAAACAAGTAAAGCGTAAACAGTAGAGGGAGGGGAGTTAGAGGGAGCTGCAGCAGCTCCATCTAAGTACAATTATATCTGTTAACACTTAAGTTTAATAAAATACAGTGCGTACCTATGGAATAAAAGTGAGAAGATCGAGTACGTTGTGTCCCGTTGTGCTAAAGGAACAAGAAAACTCATAACATCATAACCGACCCCAAATAAATTAATCACAACAAACAAAAGAAATAAAACTTTCCTCACTACATTTTTACTACGTCTAAATGATCAAAAAACCAAATAGTATAAAACCTAATGGTAAAATTATCCAACAAAAATCATCCCAATGGCACAAACACATTCATGAAATATTGCCTTTAAAAAACGTAACGGCGCTATGAATTCTTTTCCATTTTACTTCACAACTTTTTCTACCGCCAACGTTTACTTCTCGCAAAACAAGTAAAATCGCAAATTAACTTATTGTGTTTCATAAAAAAATACAAGCTGCAGTTTAAATTTTCCTTTAGCTTTCACATTGCGAATATTTTTTAGAAATCATGCTATTAGTCACCCGTGGTTAACTACTAAACTGCCGATGCAAAAATAGGGGTGTTATAAGTTTGACATCGATGTCTGTCTGTGGCATCGTAGCTCTCAAACGGATGAAACGATTTCAATGCTGTTTTTTTTTTCATTTGAAAGCCAGTTTCCTTGCGGTGGTTCTTAGCTATGTTTGGTTAATATTGGTCCAGCAGTGTGAAAGTATCAGCTCTTTTCCAAAATGATATAAGGCATTTTTGGCGTATGATTACTAGATTAAGTGCTTGTGTAGGTACCTTTTACATATACATACATTTTCACAATTTTTAGGCCACAGCCAAGGAGTTAAGTGCTTGTCCGTTCCTATACTATCATCGTAACTTAATCACACTTGAAGTGCCAACGCTAACACTCAAGTAATAAAGATCCTTTTAAGATTTTATAAACTTTGCAAGACACTTTTAGTACTCCAAAATTTTTGACCTAATTTATTGTTAGGTAAGTTATGGTAGTTAGATTACATAACCCCAGCAATGGTGATAATTTTGCGAGGTTACACGGTAGACCCCATAATCCCTTTTCTTAAGAATAGCATGTGATCTTAAACTAAAAACGTATTTGAACAGTGGCAGTCGTCTATTATAATAATGAGATAGGGAATAAAAATAGTGTAGGTACTCATAATTCCTCACCCAATCAACTCGCGCATATTTCATTTAAACAAATGTTTACTCATATTACTCGTAGAATGCTACTAGCTAGAATGATACTAGCTGATCGCTCGTTTGCGTCTTCCATTGCCCATAGCGTGAAAATTTTCCCCCGTTTTTGAAATATTCTTCATCACTGCTCCACTCCCATAAGTATTAGCGTAATGATATATAGCCTATAGCCATCCTCGATAAATGGACTATCCAACACTGAAAGAATTTTTCAAATCGGACCAACGGTTCCTGAGATTAACGCGTTCAAACAAACAAACAAACTTTTCAGCATTATATATTAATAAAGAGTATAGATTTTATCATTGGTGTATTTACCTATCTTGGGCATGAAATGATGTGTACAGTTACAAGCCTCGATCTGTGTGATTGCTCTGCAGTACAAGAGGCACGCTCCATAAGAATACTTTTCGAAAGGCCATATGTGCGCAAACGCAGGCGTCTCGTGCTCAAATAAACAGTCCCGACTTGAAGGTGACAGTCGTTGTACTGATACGTCACTCACTGTTTGTTCCGCCTAGAAAAAAAACATTTGATTAGTTTGTTTTTTGTTCTTTAATGAATAATACTTACAAGTGTTTTTTTAATAGACCTGGAATACAAAACTGTATCTACGGGTGGGACCTCAAAACGTTGGCTACAATAGGCATGAAACCTCAACAAAAAAAAATGTCTGTAAAGTTGGTTTACGGACGATAGTTTAACGTGACAACGTCATAACAAAACATTGATAATATAATTCCTTATTTTTATTCAATTAAATGTAATTGATTCATTTGCACAAGCGTGCAATGAGCGTAACGGGACAATGGGTCATCAATTTTCGTGCGTGCAGCCGGCGTTGATCGATTTATTAGACATTGTCACATCAAAAATCGCGTTATTTCTACCAGGTTCTTTGGTAAGCTGTACTTTTTAACCGACATCAAAAAAGGAGGAGGTACTCAATTCGACTGTTTTTTTGTATGTTTGTTACCTCGTAACTTTCGACTGGGTGAACTGATTTTGATGATTATTATTTTATTTGAAAGCTGGTGCTTCCCGTGTGGTCCCATTTGAATTTCCAATGCTTGATAACGGTTTTTTTGTTGTTAAATTTGTGATCATAGATACAAAGAGTAAACCTCTTAGTATAATACTGGCTAATATATCATCGTGTTACTAATAAAACCATTAATGCGAGTTTATATAGGTACATTGATTTCTTCTTTTCATAGTGCTTATAATTTGTACGTACCTCAAAATAATAGTATTTAACACTAGTAAATATTTTCTTATCAACATTTGCCATTAAAGTGTCTATACTAGAAAAGTTCAACAATAAATTTCTTTACTGTGTTTATCAATCTATTAGGAATATTCCATTTAAAAGACGTTTTAATCAATCAATGTCATAAACACGGTAACTTTTAATAGAAAATATAAAGGTCATTACCTAAAAAAGGGAAATGAAATAAAAGCTGTGGAAATGTGACGAGTTTTATACCAAGTTATAAAAATACATCTATTGCCATGAAACTTTTAATAACATATTTTGATATTTAATAATCGTGGATAAATATTCTTCATGCTGCCAGGGTTATTTATCTAACATGCTGTATTCAGAAATAAATAAATAAATATGCCGGACATCTAACACACAATGCCATCTAGTCCCAAGCTAAGCAGAGCTTGTGTTATGGGTAGGTACTAGACAACTGATATAAATACTTATACTTAAATATAAGAATACTGTCACATAAAAGAGACAGTTAAAACAACAGAGATGCTATGGTACGATACTAATCTAAAACACTGTTTGGAAACGTAATGACAATGTAATTGACAAGGGTTATATGTCGTTTAACAATACATTACGACTCTTAGGAGCAGAGTATCGGCCATAAAAGGAGATGAATTTAGGGACTGTATTCGTATTTATGTGGTATAGGATGAAGAATACGGAGTGACAGTACCACTATTCGTCCTGTGGATGTTAATAGAGCCGAATAAAGAAGCTTAACGACTACGCAGGACAACAGCACTGCACAAAGAGAAGGAAGAACTCGTCTGGACTAGATACGGCAGTGCGTTTTTTTTATCATTAAATAGGAGGCAAACGAGCAGACGTATCGCCTGGTGGTAAGCAATTACCGCAGCAGGCGCTGTTTCACGCCAGTTTTCTGTGAGGCCGTGGTATCATTCCGGTCGAGCCGAAGTGTGGCTATTCTACGGTAAACGGATTTTTAAAAACTTAATAATTCGTCAATAATACTTTTAAGGTACACAAAATTTGTAATTTGAAGTAGTCGTGTTTCCGGAGAGCTTTAGTATATTGTTAAAAAGTTCTGTTATGTCTAACTTACGGATAATATGAGATCCAGATCGCTGACAAGCGGCAATATATCGCATCGACTTAGAACTTTATCTGAAGCTACACTCAACATCTCATCTGAAGAATGGACACGTATCTGTAAATAGTACATAGTTATTTCTTTCAGTGTGCACACTGTTCCTTTTTTCTTGGCCTGCTCTGCCTCCTTGATCTTGCAGTTGACGTATGAGACTGTCGATCAAGAGGTCTCAGGTTTTAAACCTGGGAGGGCCTAAAGTGTTATTGAGTTTTTCTGATTATAGAAATACTTGATAACAGCTCGGAGTTTGGAAGATGGGGCATGAACCCCCGTGCATCGAAAAGCACGTAAAGCTATCGGTTCTGCGTCTGATCTAACCGTCCCTTCGGATTATGAGAGAGGGGGAAAAGAGAGTGCACCAGTGTTTGCGCACACACTTATACACTATAATATCTCCTGCGTAGTTGACTGGTCTTTCTTTCTGTGCCAATCAATAACATCTAAGAATTCACTGCCTACGCTCGTGTTTCTCTTCTACCACGATTCCGGGTCCTTAACCGGAGTGAACAAGCATATTACTAGGACATCATAATGTGGGTCACCATGCAGTATTATAATATACATATATTTTATTCGCAACGAGAATAGTGATCATGCTCATGTTCATATTCATGCTTTCCATTACGCAGAGTTACTTTGGCAGCTAAAACTTGGAAAAAAACCTATGGTTGTGACTCTTCAATTGCAGGTAGCCATTTTTCTTCAAGTGAAGACGCAAGAAGGTGCAGACGGGTCGGCTCGTGATTTTTTCGAAGTATTTTATAAGTTTCACATCAAACGAAAACACGCAGCATACCTATTATATTTGTAACATTATTAACATTAAATATGTTTATTAAGTTCTTACACAGGTTAGATTCCTTTAAATTAAAACAACATTTCACGTTTCCTTTCAAGTTTAATTTGATATACCTAAAGGTTAATTGTTTACCGGGATATTTTAAATATCGGAAGTAAACAATTTCTGCTTTGAGTAAAAAGGGAAAAATACTTCCTTGAGAATTCTATTTGTAGATTAAGTGAACAGAACTCCTTGTGTTTCCTATTAAAATATTATGCTGCATGAAAATTTATTAGTGGTCGAGATTTGACCATTTTTCTTCCTTTTTTTTAACTTATTTAAGCTTTCTGCATTTTCTCCTCCATATTAACATTAACTGTGTGCATTTTATACAGCTCCGTTCGTAAAGTATTGTAGCAACTAATCAATTATTATAAAAAAACCCGACTGCGTATTTTTAGATTTTTGTATTTGGTTTACCCAGTGTCACTCTCACTACTAAGACGAATCTATTGATACCACTCACATAAAAATACGACAAGCCGTTTAGGCTCTAGGCCGTGCCAAAGAAATATACAGACATACATACACTCGAAAAACATAACCCTCTTCTTTCGCAGTCGGGTAAAAAGGGGTGTAAATTTGATGATTGCTTCAGTTATTGTATAAAGATTTAATGTTTATGTTATTTGTTTGTTATTGTTTTGTTCTGACGTTTTATTACAATCCTCTTAAAATAAAATTATTTATTTTGAGAGGAATAATTAAGAAGAATTATATTTCCCATTAGGGAAATATTCACATCACATTCAATGTATAAATCTCAATATTAACTGCGCCTATAAAAGAATCTACACTTATATTATAAAGCTGAATAGTTTGTTAGTTTGAACGCGCTAATCTCATGAACCGCGGGTTCGATTTGAAAAATTCTTTCAGTGTTAGATAGTCCATTTATCGAGGAAGGCTATAGGCTATATATCATCACGCTAATACTAATAGGAGCGGAGCACCAATAAAGAATGTTTCAAAAACGGGGGCAAAATATGACGCGAGGGCAATAGAAGACGTAAATATTAAATATGACTCTAAAATATAACCATATATATCTATGATACCTTGTAATTTTTTTTTATTCTTATACTTACCATAATTTTAGTCATTGTCTCGAATGTCAGGGTGTGGAGGCCCACTTTACTGTTGACAGTGTACAAAGTGTCGCTGCCAGTCAAACGCGAGTTAAATACGAAGCAAGTACCAAACTCTGTTTCGATGGGTAAAAACCTAAAACAAATATTTTTTTAAATGGACCCTGCACAGCTTAGAAATTTTAACAACATTTCAAATATTGAACAAGTAATCTGCCATCTTTATTATATTCATTGAAAAACTGAAAAGATAGAAAGAACTGAAAAGAAAAGATTTTTTTAAATAACTTTTTAATTTTGTTTTTTTTTTATTTTGATGTACCCAATGTCACTCTCACAACTAAGATGAATCTATTGGCACACTAGGGCGTGCTAAAGAAATATACACACATACACTCGAAAACCATAACCTGCCTTCTTTCGCAGTCGGGTAAAAATCTCTTTAACCATACACATTCTATGATTTTTATTACGAAAAAATAATTTCAACGATATCAAATGCACCTAAATCTGTTCAGGTATTTTAAAGTTATCCATACTAATACTTATATTGCGTATAAATACGGAAGTAATATGTCTGTGAGTCTGTGTGTCATGCTTTCATGGCCAAATAGCTGCACCGATTTCAATGAAATTTGTTATGGAGATACATTGATTCTTGAGGAAGGACATAGGCTACTCTTTGCTGTGATAACCGACAAACACTCAGACGGAGCCGCGCATAAAAGCTAGTATAAGATAAAGGAACGCTCATTTAAACATGGAGTTATTGGAGTGGCTATTGAAAAATGTAATAATGTAAAAAATATAGAAATCAATTCCGTGAATAGGAACGGAAATGTGTAACAGGATATCGGTATATTTGCTTTAACTAATAAGTAAATAAGCATGCTTGCAACAGATCGTAGATAAGACTTGTTCGTTTTTGATTTGATTTAGGTAAATGAAAATAACACCTCTTAATTACATGAACGCCCTTTTAACTTTTAATTAATGGACACCCGGATCTCTAATATATTACATTCTTGTGTACTTTAAACCCACAACCTTCAATGTTAATAAAAATATTTAATATACGGCTGGCATTAATTAAGCAAGGCTTAGAAGAAACATTACCTTTCACAGCAAGAGAACGGCTCATCGTTCCATGTGCACCTCACCAGTAAATCCGTACACGTTTTTCTTATAAACTTGACTAGTTCAGAAAAGTCCGCAATGCATGTTCGCCCCAACTCGCACTTTAAGCATTGGTTGCAAAATTTCACATTCCAAAAGCTTACTTCCTTTGCAAAGTTCACTAGACTTTCTGAGACAGTCGTTCTGCAATTGAGTACACTTTATTCAATAGTAATCTATACTAATATTATAAAACTGAAGAGTTTGTTTGAACGCGTTAATCTCAGGAACCGCTGGTCCGCTTTAAAAATTATTTCATTGTTATTTAGTCCATTCATCGATTTATCGAGAAAGGCTATAGGCTATATATTATTATGCTTATACTAATAGGAGCGGAGTACCAACAAAGAATGTTTCAAAAACGGGGGAATATTTTCTCGCTATGGGCAATAGAAGACGCAAACGAGGTTGCGTGGGCCTATAACCTTCTTCGATAAATGGACTATCCAACACAGAAAGAATTTTTCAAATCGGACCAGCGGTTCCTGAGATTAGTCCGTTCAAACAAACAAACTCTTTAGCTTTATTATACTAGTATCGCTTCGCTTCATGGCATTATCAAATATTTTTTCTAATATAACAAACTGCTTCTACCTACTGTATAGTAATAAGAATCGTCATAAAAATAGTCATATTTAGGGTCACAATATGATCGCAGTTATCACGTTTGTTGAAATAACGATTTTGAAACACTTAGTAAAGTATATGAACAATACATACACATTAAAATACTTCTCGACAATCTTCTCATGTGACTCCACCCAAGAGTCACATATCGTAACAGCGGGAAAGGGCGTATCGAACTCCAAGTAGTTCGTCTCAACAGAATAAGAAACTGCATCAGACGTGTAATTTGAAAGAGCTCCGCGTAATACGATTACTGAACACACGCAGCTGCCCAGTATTGTTACTAACCAGAAAATTCTGGAATAAAATTGGGGTGTTACATACGGGTCCCTAAAGGGTATCGTAGACGTTGCATATTACACGACATCTAAGGACATCGTCGTCCGCTGTGCCGACTCAGCAGTTACCATGCAAGCGAGGACGGCGGAAACTCACCACTGACATCGCAATATGAAGCGCCGACTCAGCAAAACTTTACACTTTATAATTAATAGAATTCGTTTCACCTTTTATAGTTGCAATTTATTTTCATTTTATTAAATTAATTATAAGTAACTTGGGTTTTTTTTCGAGCCTCTGGTTGCAGTTAACGTGATTGAGGTTATACAATAGCTTGACAAATATGAATTAACTCGCACACCAAGAGTTTCTGAGGCAAGTACACCTCGTATGTCAATACAGTGAACGAATAATCTGTCTTAGAATTCAGAATTTTTAATACTTGCTCTTATTTACCCCACTACGGCGAAGCCAAAAAGCCAAAAGTTTTGATATTCTAAATACTCGTATGTTTCTATGTTCTAACTAAACTGATTTTAATTAATGAGGTGTCAAGAGATTGGTAGTAACGGCCTGGGTGACATCATCAACATCGTGTAAAGCTTTTAAAAGCCACTGCTGGACATAAACCTCTCCTTCCAAAGATTTTTGTCTTTAGTCCTACTATACCACAATAGGTTTATAAACGCTATACAAAATATAAATAGCCTCTGCTTGGCTTTATAATTTTTTTCAAAACTTTTAACGTGGTCGGATTATAGTTTTTTAAATATTTTAACAAGATACAGACACTACTCCTAAATTTCACCGATTGTTTAGACAAATAGCTAGTCAACAAAGAGAACTTCTAAGTGAATCTCTTTTTAATTTTTCAGGAATCGAACCCGCAAATAGGAAAGACTCCGCGAAATATATAGAAAAGTAGATAGTCCTTCTAGTTTTTCTCATTATATCAGAATAATTGTAGATCCACTGACCGTTTAAATAGGGTTGCATGAGATGGTGTTATCACATAACCGAGCACTTGTAAGCTACAATAATCACTCAAGTATTGTATTTTCTTTTTCCATATCGTAAAGAATGGACTCATGATATTTGGCTGATAATTTGCCTAAAATGAAGTTGGTGTAGGACGTTCACAGGCCAGGTGGAGTGATGATTTGCGCTAGATGGCTAGCAGGAGCTGGATGCGAGAAGCCGAGGATCGATCCAATTGTCGTGCGATTGCAGAGGCCCTATAATAAATAATAATTATAAATATTTCCGGAAATCTAACACACAACGGAATCCGGTCCTAAGCTAAGCAGAGCTTGTGTTATAGGTGCTAGACAATTAATACAAATACATATATGTATTTGTATATTTTTTTTTGTAAAAACATACATATTGTACGTAGAAAACACCCGAACTCTGAAACAAATATTTGCAAATCATAGAAGCATTCGGTCCGACCCGGGAATCGAACACGAGACACACAACAGTCGCATACGCTCTCAGTGCGCCACCGAGGCAGTCTATGGCCGGTAGTAGACTGTGGTAAGCTGATGATGGAAGTTGTTTTTACTTTACTTCCATTTAAGGTACCCCCTGATCGAAGTACACATGAAGTATTTTTTCTATGATTCAAATACAGCCCAGTTTCCTCATGTATTAAAGAATATACTTCTCTATCTCGTATCTAAACTTATGTAGTTATGTAACAGATATAAAACACACCATTAGCAAAAGATGGTAACCTATTTAGTAATAAAACTAAATACCTAAAAAAGTAAGGCTTCTGATATGAATCATATCGTAATATAAAATTATTAACATTGAATAAATGCATTGCGTGCATAACTGTTAAGTGAATTTCGTTGTACCTGTACCGTAATTACGTACACGAATCATTAGACCATTTCTAATTATGCCTGCTGTAGTTTAGAATTGTTTTACTGAAGTTATTTCATCTAACAAACTTGCGGAATGCTATTGTGGTACTAATTTTACCATAGCTTTCAAACGACTAGAAAGTTTCAAAAGGAAGGGTGGGTTGAATGAAGATTGGCAATGTCAGTTGCAAGTTATTCCAAGTACCCACATTTGTCATTAATGTTTAAGTATTCGCACTCTTGGTAATTTTACAAATAGTAGTACACTAGTACTAATGTATATATACCATATATATACATATAAAAAGACGCCTGTATTTTGGTGCTCTATTAGTGGATAAAAGTGTTCTAGACACGCAAATTATACTAACTACGTATAATTTGTTACGACACATGTAATAGGATCTAAGCCTATTATCGAAAATCGAGTAATTTAGGTATTTAAGATGAGAAAATAGGGAATATATCAAGAAAAAGGCAGGTAAGCAAGGAAGGTTATTTATGTCATAGAATATTGCTTTTACAATAGATTAGGAAGGTCAAGGTCACAAACTTGGATTTGTAACTGGGTATTGTATTCAAAGACCAAACGAAAATAGAAATCGAAAGAAGACTAGTTAATGCATAGTGATAGATATTGGTCACTTAAGGCGATATTCAACACAGACAGTTTCCGATGGCAGCAAAGAAAAAGTGTTCAACTCGTGTGTCTTGCCATGCCTGACATATGGATGCCAAACTTGGGCACTGAAATAAAAACATCTTCAAAAACTGAGAACGTGCCAGAGGAGTAAAGAAAGGAGTATAATTGGTGTTACAAAAAAGATCACATAAGATCAGAAGAAATACGATCCATAACCAAGGTGGAAGATATAATAAAGAAATCAAGACAGTTGAAATGGAGATGGACAGGACTGCAATACAATGCGAAAGTGCTTGGTTATTGCAACGGTAATTCAAACTCCCAATCTTTCAACTATATTACATAAGAGACATTGCATTCAAGAAATTAATCAGTTATCTTGAAATATAAATAATTGAGTCAAATGATAATGCATGTTGCTATGTTAACATTGATGAGATATGTTTCTTATCTTAAGAGCAGGTTGTAAAATGTTATTTCATTTTAACCGCACTAAGGAAAACATTGAGACAACATTATGAATATTATACTTACCATTATAATATTGTTATCGATTTTATCTACACTATCTATTATCATTTATTTTTTTGCGTGGTGTCCATCAAAAAACACTCAAGAAAGCATCAAAACTGAGACATATTTAACTAATTTTAAGGGAATGAAATTATAGATCTATTAAATTTATTTTATTTTTGAAGTGAAAACTTCTTTAGCGGCGCTGTGTACTTTTTTGGAATGGGTAAAAATGTATAAACTCGCGTCAGGTCACGTGACCTGATCGAAAATTCGTAAGACGGATGGAGAGAGGACATATAAACTCGCGTCAGGTCACGTGACAGGACAGGCGGCGCAGGGCGCTTGCGCGAATGTTCGTGTGTGTATGTAATATAAATTGTCATGTTTGTGTACGATAGCGCAATAAATGAATATTGTATTCCACCACATAAATAATAGTACTTTTATACTGATAATGAAAGCAATGCACAACGTTAATATTCAAGTTTTCACTTCTGCCGGCACTCCCGGAGTGCAACCCGTCGAATTTTTTTTTGTTGTAAATACTCGTGGAAACACGTAATGCGTCACCACGTTAGCTACGATAGTATAGGCATATAACATTTAATGCGGTGTGGTAATAATCATCTTCGATATTTTTTCTTTTCAAAAATCTGAATATTATATTTTATTGTATACATTACTATCTGAACCGGGAACCTTCGTACTACTATATTTAATTGGAAGTATTTCCAAAATTTCCGAAAAACTCGATTAAGTACTTATGCCCGCCTCAAGTTCCAAGGGGTAGTGTACAGTCGCGAACTAAATAAAAAAACACTTGGTACAGGGGGCAATCGAGCAGACGTATTGCTCGATGGTAAGCAATTACCACCGCCCATGGACACCCGCAACACCAGAGGTGTCACAAGTGCGTTGCCGGCCTTTGGGAGATGGGGAGGGGGAGGGAAATGGGAATGGGGGGAGGGGATGTGTTATGGGTCTCTGGTATCCTCACTCACTCGGTGAAACACAGCGCAAGCGCTATTTCATACCGGTTTTCTGTCAGGCCGTGGTATCACCACTATCACCCCGGTCGAGCCGGCCAATTCATGCCGAAGCGTGGCTCTACCACGGTTTAAAACAAACCGTACCCTACCAATTACAAACACATTAAAAAAGAATTAATCAACTTGATGCAGTCAATCAGAAGCTATGCACATACATACATTTCGGTAATTCATTTTTATTTAAATAAGATTTAGAATATACCTTTGATTATTAGAAATGATTTCGATATTTCACACATACTCGTACCAGACAAACGTTCCACAACTCTGCTCAATTTTTACCCGACTACGGTGAAGCCAAAAGGTAGAGTAAAGTTTTAACTTTACTCTTCCTTTATATACGAGTATATTAGAGTAAAGCAGTCTATATATGTATGTCCCAGCGTATGTATGTCCCAGCGTAGCGCCTAAACTGCTGAACCAATTTAAATAAATGAAGTTTCAATATTCATAATAATGGCGTGGGTGACATAGGCTTTATAAATTCTGACGAAGTTTTTGTAGTTGTGTAGTTGGTTTATAGTTTTTAAAACTTGTTATTGTTTATTTATTAATTTGTTACAATTTAATTGCCTGCCTCGATGGCGTAGTGGTAGCGTATGCGACTGCTACGCTTGAGTTCTCGGGTTCGATTCCCGGGTCGGACCAAATGTTTATATGATCTGCAAATATTTGTTTCGGAGTTTGGGTGTTTTCTATGTATGATATGTATGTATTTACAAAACAAAAGTATACAAGTATTTATATCAGTTGTCTAGTACCCATAACACAAGCTTTGCTTAGATGGCGTTGTGTGTTAGATGTCCGAAATATTTTATTTATAATTAAATTGGATAGAAAACAACATTACATATAGAAGAAAATATAATAATTAAATATTTAACATTTATTATTATTACTTGATAGTCTATAGAAACTTCCAATTAGATAAAATTTTGTTATTCGTTCTAAATGACTATCTCAGTTGCTTGTGTTATTTACAAATCTAGAACTTATTTGAGCTCTAGGACTTATCACACATATCGAGATCAAATGTTGCGTCAAATATCTAATAACAAACAATGAACTATGATGAGTATTCCGAATGCTCCACAGTCAACATACATACAGTCAATGTCAGTGTGCGTCGGTACGCGGTGAAATCCACTCGTGCGCATGATGTTCAAATATAAACGACCTTGAATCAATTTAACAGTTTACGAGAATACTTTTTTTCGTTCACATTGCTTTTGTGTAATAAGGTGTTTAGTTAGTTAAAGTAAAATGTTGAGTATTAAAGTGGGAACGAGACAGCTGATAAGATGGAAAGACCTGACGTGCGAACGGTTGATTTACTACCATTCAGGAGTGGGAGTGTTCGGTCATCGACCGAAGAAAGTGAATGAAACTGGTACTTCATTTCGATATTATTATTGTGTACTTAGTTGTGTATTGGCTTAATTGAGATAATCTTATCTACCTACATTGCATTGGTCTACTTTAAGGTAAAATTCGAGTAGATTGCGTTAATCCTAATCATAACCAATAAAATAACTTTGTTTTTGCGTTTTTATGACCTAACTACCTACTTCGTTGCTCGTCATGTATTATTTAAAATAGGAAATAGAAGTAACATGCTAGGATTTCCTTCCCTGAGGTTTTATTTCTCAGGGATAAAAACAATGCGTAAGAAACTGCGGGCAATACTTTACTATCTTTATAAATAAATTATCTGTAGGCGGTATAGTTAAATAAAAAGTATATTATTGACAGTTTAGTTGCAGTGACATTGGTCAGGGTTATAAAATGATACGACTTGTGTATGGAAGTATTGTTATTGACTTGATCGTTTTTTGTTTTTTCGGAAGACGGTCCCCATATCATGTCATCCACATTTTATATATTTTGTATCATTAATTTCATCACGACGACGACTTGAAGACTCGAAGACTTGATAATTGAAGACGACAAATACTTGACATTGGCAGAAATAGCTGATCCTAGTGATACGGCTGGTTGCCATTCATCAAAAAAAAAAAAAAAGTATTGTTATCGAAACATTATTTCGGGTAGTTACACAATAAGTTAGTTATTATTCATAAATATCCTTATAAAGAAACAAAGTTTTAGGAGGAAATATTTAAGAGACCTGGGTTGGACTAAAATGTTTGGTTGATCTGAAAATATTTATTTCGGAGTTTGGGTGTTTTTTAAGCAAATTTCCATGCGTATAAGTAATTCTCCAATAGTAATCATATAGCTCTCACTTAGTACCTATAATACTTAATAGCTATGGTGTCCGTCTTTTTTTAATTTCACTTTGTAACCCGTTTTGTAAGGAGGGAAGTGTACTTTTATGTTTCGAACTTCTCCAGTTTTTAATAGTAAGTGTAAAAGTAATTAAATTACGGGATCCAAGACAGTATAATTACGAGTATCCAAGACTGCACTAACAGGTTGCTACCAAATTAGGCTAGGTAGGTCGGGAAACTCGAGCAGTGAAGGTGAGCGTTGATGCGCATTTTAAAGGGGGCCTCCTTAAACCTACACCTAGGTCGCAAGTCCTGGGAACTGCTTTGGGTTTCTCCCTCTACCACACGATGGACCCAGCAGCCGCACGGTGAATCCATGGAGTGCTAAGAAGTTTGTCTCCGTCTTCGGGTCACTGCTTGTAATGCTGGTGTAGAAGTGTTACAGTGTAGACTGGATTAGTCGCATAGAATATGTGTGTATTAACTAAAAATTAATAAAGATATTAAAATCAGTTGTCTATACCCATAACCGTTATATACTTACTTACAACAACCTATATTTTGTAATGGAATTTTTTCCTTTTTTTTCTACATTTGGGACCAATACAATAAACAATACCTATACGAATTTTCGGCAAATGTGTCGTGGTTATTAAATTCAATAGCTGTTGTATTTTAGTCGTTTTGCCCTGTATGTATATGTAACTCTGTTCTGGTCTGGATAAAACAGAATTCTAACATACAATAATTATATTATTTAACTATGAACTCATTAGTAGTATCAGTTATTTTTGAGGCCTAACAAATAAATAAATAAAAGACTTAAAAAATTTAAAACGACCCTGATAATTGTTATGTAAAATTCAAATGATATAATGGTAAACAAAGCATATTGTTTATTTTGTAATAGAAACGGCAAATACTTCGTGCAAAGCATACAAACTAGATAAAAGTACCCGCTATGTAGTGATAAGATTAAATTCGAAGTACCGTTTTAGCAATATCTACCATCTGGGTGTTTGATATTCTTGTATTGTACTGTTAGAAATGAAAGTATTTTTAGATTTAGAGATGAGAAATAGTCTAGTCGGTATATGTATTGCATGACATACTTTTAAAGCCATTTAACAGTTTTCATTAATAATAATAATAAATGTTTTGGACACCTTACCCAAACTAAGCCGAGAAAACTGATATAAATACATATTTACTCGTATATTTTTTATAAAAACATATATTATACAAAGAAGACACCCAAACTCTGAAACAAATGTTTTCAGATCACACAAATATTTGGTCCGACCCTGGAATCGAACCTCAAGCACAGCAGTCGCATACGCTAACACTGCGTCGCCGAGACAGTCTTAGTTTACTTCCAAAAAGTAAAAAATTAAAGCCAACATTAGTGTAATATTGTTTCCAAATATCTTTAAAATGATCCAAATTTTATACGAACTTAAGGACTAAAGGGAAGGTTTATTTATTTTTATATGTACGTTCTTATTACGTAACCTTCAAAATAATAACATTCGGTGAGTAACTGTTGGGCATCAATATTAATGACCATATTTACCAAACAGTACATAATGCTTTTAGAGTCTTGTATACCATAAGCCAAGATTTTCTAAAATTTCATTCCCTAACTTTTTGAAAGCCTAATATCATCGTTTTCAAAATTATTATATAGAATACTTTATCAGAATAAAAAACGTCAATTTTCTATTTAGAGACTCCAGAACATATATTTGCTAGAAGATTCGAGAATTGTCGAGCACAGCAGCTGGTGGACGCTTACCGCACACATGGGCACCTCAGGGCAACCATCAACAATGTCGATTACATTAAGGAAGACAGGTAACATAAACATTTACCCCAAGTCCAAAATGTGTCCTTTTTGACCAAAAATTTTGTCAATATTGTATCATTTATTCTGAAACCTACTTATTCCTGACAAACTACGCATCACCTACATTCTGAGAAGCCAGTTCCTGTTTTAATCTGTTAAAAACTAAAAAGTCTATATCTATGTGTACTTATGATTTCTCTGAAACGTCTTGAATTTCATATAAACTCGAAAATCTTTCAATAATCATAAGCCAGTCTTATCGTAAAATCATTAATCAATTCTTCTAATCTTAACAGTAATTAATTTTTCCTTTGGCCAATTTTTACGGTTTCAAAGAAAACTCTAATGCTAATGATGGTTTTTCGTCAATCTCTTCTTCATTAACAACCCATACGTCGCACTGTCGAGCTCGGATCTCCTTTCAGGAGAGGGTAAAGGCCATACGTCCCCACGCCGGCTAAGTGCGGGTTGGGGACGGGACATTTTGTCTTCTTGAATCAACTAAATTGAATATAATTAAATTAATTCACCAAACAATTCTGATACTCTAAGAATCTGAAAAAGTTGAGATCAGTACAATGTCGTTTTAAATTTCTTCCTCATAAGTAAATATTTTTCTAAAAATTTAAAACCAAAAGAATTACCTACGAAGCGAGAGAAGAGAAGAGAAGTTGAAACCCTAGCTATTTATACAATATCTGTAAGCAATTTGGGTATTGGCAGTTCGAAATTTGTATTAATTTAACTTCTGTCATCATTTTCATTTTAGAACGGTCAAAGAATTAAGCCTTTGGAGATATGGACTTCGTTCAACTGATGCAATTGATTTGGGTTTGTTGTACGGCTATGACGGCAAACATTCCGTACAAAAGCTAGTGGAGGAACTTGAAAAGATATATTGTGGACCTATTTCCTATGAGTTTAACTATTTAGAGGTGAGTGGAAGAATATCGTAATATTGCATTCAATCAACGATAAGCTTAACAACTACCTTAAACATAAAATCTAAGGGTTTCAAATTGGCAGTAACAGGTATGCAAGTGCCCAGGAATTTAAAAAATAATTATTCGTCATCAAACGGGTCACGTGCTTATCTGCTATAAGCAATTTTTATACCTATTACTCTCATATGGATTGAAAAGCTTTGTTATCAATAATAGCCTTTTCTAAACCGCTACTGGACACAGGCCTTTCCGTAGAAAGGAGGTTTTGGCCTATAATAACATCACATTGGCCATACCAATAGGGTTTTTCTTCTCTTTGTAGTGATGTTATCCTCGATAATTTGCTACCTTAGTCGCCTCTAACGATACTTGTTGGTTTAATAGGTAACACAAGTAGCGTATACACACTCTGTGTTCTTAATCAACCATTCCAGGCAAATTTGTCACAATATAAAATTTGGACCAACTAGGTCGACGAATTTAAACCTGAAATAATTTATCCGCTGAATAACAGATTTACTACTAAGCAATAAACGTAGACTTAATACATTTTCCCATTGTATTCAGATGACATGAGCAAAAAATCCATTAGCCCGTTAAGTGCAAGTACCTTGATTTCTTATGCGCTTGTTCTCTACTCGCGATCTTTCATCACTACCAAATGTATTTGCAGACAGAGGCAGAACGAGAATGGTTTGCGCAACGTATAGAAAGTGGCCAAGACCCAGTGGACAAAAGTCGTCAAATAGAAATTGTAAAAGAGTTACTGCACTCCCAAGCATGGGACAAATTCTTAAGTGTCAAATACCCTACAGTAAAGCGCTATTGTGGTGAAGGCGCAGAATCTCTACTCACATTCTTCTCTTCATTGTTTAGGTTGACGACTTCTGGTAAGATAGTACTTTTTCGTCAAAGACTATACTGAAGTAATTTCGTTAGGTTTAGTTTACAAATAAATTTGTTAAAAATTCGTGCATGTATAGAAAAGAGAGTTATTGTTAATAATAGGTGTCTTTACCTCAGACCAATCTTATGAAACCTAGATAGCAAAGCAAATTCATATATTAATAGATGATTAAAAACTCCAATTTCTGCACTTAAATACAAATTAACTTGAAAAATAAATGTTCCTTTCTTTTTAACCGCGTCATTCTTTGAAGATACCATTTACTTGCAGAGTGCCAGTAATATTTTTTCATTCTTATAAAAATCTGTGAGCTTCAAATAATCGAATTCTTTTATTTTCTTGAGTACGTTAATAATGTACTTTGTGTCTTTATGCTTATTTTTAAATATTGAAATACCCTTTAATATAACCCAGCTAAAACATTTGTCATTACAGAAGACGTAGATCAAGTTATTCTAGCAATGGCTCATCGGGGCAAACTGAACGCATTAAGTGGTCTCCTTCAATGTCCACCGGTCAAAATATTTCACAAATTCAGCGGCAAACCAGAATTCCCTGAAGAAGCAAATGCACTCTGCGATATTTCTACTCATCTAAGTAAGTGATGACAACCGGTAGCAAATTTAGTTTCAAATTTTAAATTTCAAGCAATTTTCGTCATTATTGTAGCTTTCTTCATTCTATCTTCTATCTGGATATCTGTTTCTAAGATGAAATCCTTCAGTACTATTCATACTAATAATATAAATTCGAAAGTAACTCTGTCTGCCTCTCCATCTGTTACGGTTTCACGACTAAACCTAGGTGGTATATAATACATTTTTGTCGCGATAACCGTCATAAACATGGACAAAGCCGCGAGCAAAAGCTAGTCTTTTATAGATCTCTTTAATTGATAAAATTTGTAGAATAGGTACACACATACCGTATGATATACACAGAATTTTTAAGGATTGATGTTATGGAAACATTGCTAGACAAAAATAGCAATTAACTTGAAACACCAAGAAACAATATAGCTTTTGCTTTATAGATTTTTCTTCCATTTATATGTTATGTGATTGTAATTTACTGAACAAACTGAACAAGTTGTGGAAAGTTGATAATAAATTAAATTGAATATTTGATTTATTATCAACTTTCCACAACTTTTGTTTAAAATTAAAACTTAAAATTATTGTTTTGAGAAATAAATATTTTAGAATACAATTTGCAGTTTAGGTCACGTGTACATCTGGGGTTAAATTGAACAGCTAACTATTAGAATTAGCTGAAGCATTTATCGTGACACAAAATAAATCAATGTTAATGTGTCAATGCCAAGACATTGAGCACCAAATGAACAAAACCCTAATAAATAATGGATAACAATATTAATTGGTATGAATTGCCTTTCCGCAAATACTTTTAATTTGATAGTAAAATGTCTATCTATTTATTTGAAGTGGTATCTAACCCTGAAGGGATTTGATGGTCGGAGTCTTTCAACTGACTAACGTAGAAGCTTATAGAAATCCGAGAAGTACTTAAAGATCTTTAAAATAAAATATAAACTGAAAATGGAGAGATTTTTTTCCCAAATTCACACGGAACGGCATGGATCGATTTTTATTTAATAGACTCTTACACATTTATGATAAGATTGTTAAAAACATATTTTTTTGTTTTGTTTACAGGTGTCTCAACAGATATTAGAGTAAACGATAAAACGGTCCGAATTTCTATGTTAAATAATCCATCTCATTTAGAGGTATCTACTTACTTATATTTATATTAGGTCTTTACCTATGAAATTGCCGTTTTGTATGCAATAAGTGAAAGTACTTATTTTTTCAAACTTTTTTATTTCTGTTATTCGAAGTAATCACCCATGCAATCGACGCATCTTTGCCAACGCATTGACAGTTTATTGATGCCCTTTTTGTAAAAATCAGCTGGACGGGAGGCAACAAACTCTTCAAAGGCATTTTGTACTGCCTCTCGGGAATAGAATTTTTTACCCACTAAAAAGTTGTCTAAATTTTGGAAAAAGTAATAGTCGGTAGGTGCAAGGTCTGGTGAGTATGGCGGATGAGGGAGAGCTTCCAACCCCAGCTCTTGCAGCTTGGAGACTGTCTGTTGCGCAGTATGGGGTCGCGCGTTGTCGTGAAGGAGCAGTGGGGACGACCGATTGACCAAAGCTGGTTGCAGATGTGCAAGCTTCTCCATCATTCTCTCCAGTTCTTCACAGCACACATCTGCATTAATGCTCATGCCGTTTTGTAAAAAGCTGTGGTGAATCACACCCGCACTAGACCACCAAACAGTGACCATCGCCTTTTTAGGGGTCATTTTTGGTTTAGAGCATTGCTTTGGTGCTGAACCAGGGTCTAACCAACTTGCTGAGCGCTTTCGATTGTCGAACAGAATCCATTTTTCGTCGCACGTAACTATTCGTTTCAAAATTCCTTCATTTCTTTGCCTGTTGAGCAGCGAAAGGCAGGTCTCGACGCGTACGTTGCGCTGGCGATCGTTAAGGTCGTGGGGCACCCATCTATCAAGCTTTTTTACCTTGCCAATTTGTCGCAAATGGATCAATATTGTTTTGATGCTTACATTAAAAGCTGCTGCTAGCTCAGCTGTAGATTGAGTTTCGTCAGCTTCCACAATCGCCTTTAATTCATTATTGTTAACCAAAGTCTCCGGACGACCACGAGCTTCATTTTTCAAGTCAAAATTTCCAGAACGGAACCGGGAAAACCAATAAGTGGTTGTGCGTTCGTTTGTACAGTTCTCTCCGTAAACGTTTTTGATGTTACGTGCCGTTTGTGTCGCGTTGGTGCCACGACGGAACCCATATTCCATAATTACACGATTTTTTAAAGTATCCATTATGACGAAAAATGTTCAAATGTAATGAAAATACAACGCTAATCAAAAAACAAAAGACTGAGGTTGTAAATAGAATGTCATGGTTTTAATACAAAATTAATTTGAATTTAGAATACAGAGCCATTACAAACTTTTTTTTATTTGAAATGACCAGTACTGAAGAAACGCAATTTCATAGGTAAAGACCTATTATTTACTTATTATTATTTGTTAATTTTATGTTACCATTGTGATAGAGATATGTTATTGTTTTTATATTTGAATAACCGTCTTCAATAACTACTTTCGTATTTTGATAACGTCGATGTTTAAAGGCCTCAATATTTTAAATAAAAAGCACATTTTTGACAATTGGATACTTTGGAAAGTATTTGAAAAAACTATTGCTCACGCGGCTGGTCGACAGAATGAAAGCCATTACTGGAATAGATTGAGATTACATATCTATAACTGTTAACGAATCTGTGCCCAGAACTTTGAATTCTCTCAGTCTTATAAAAGTTGTTATCTAATATTTTAGGCGGCGAATCCTGTATCCATGGGGAAAACTAGATCAAAACAACTACGTTTAAAAGAAGGAGATTATTCAGAAGATGGTAGCACAATAATGGGCGACAAAGTTTTGAATGTCCAGGTAAATAGCAATTCATTGTAGAAATAACGAGGGAAAAGTCTCAATTTTGCTAAGTTAAACTCTGAGTTTTAAGTTAGTGTAGGGCTGAAGAAAATTTTCCATACTGCTTGAATTTGAATTCAGTCCCAATTAAACATTCTATGTGTGTATATTTGACAAAGAAAGTTTACGTGTGTTTAGGCCGTTTGCTAAAAAGTTAGACAAACCCTTAACAAAGGGATGAATCTCTAATCAGTAACATTTAGGGGTAATTAGGGTCCCATAGGCCCAACATACTAAATGCAAATTAATAAATGAGTATTTCAGTTTCTTTCTTCTTCATTTTGCAATCTGCAATTCCTTTCTTTTGAGTGCACAAGTTCTTGTCGTTAATGGAAGGATTTGGAAAATTTAAAACTTTTAAATTTTGCAGATACATGGAGACGCAGCCTTCACAGGTCAAGGAGTAAACCAAGAAACACTGATGTTATCTCAAGCTCCGCATTTCAATGTTGGTGGATCATTACACGTCGTTGTTAATAACCAAGTAAGTTAAACATAATGGTAAAAACCATTCAAATATATAAGGAAAATATAGACCTTATTTTCGCCACTTACTTACCAAAATGTGCATGAAAAGTATTATGCTACTATCCAATGCGCTTCACCTCTCGCTTCCCCAAGTATCGCCCCACCTTCGCCTATGTAGTAACGTTGCCAACGCAAGAGCCGACGCACGTGCATTATTCTAGCTTTCGTTATCTCGTTCTTGGCTATTGTTTCTCTATTCAGTGAAATATTAATAAATATCTATTTAGAATTATATTATAAGATGGTATGGTAAATAGATCGACTATACATAGTGCAGAGTGGCATTTAGTGGTCAAAGTAATCCAATTCTTTCAAAGTGAAAAAAAACACGTTCTTTTTCATTACGCTGGTTGAACAAGCAACATAAAGGGCGTGTGCAGCAACTGGTTTATCTAATAACATTTTGAGTAATAATTAATACAACACTGACATCGTAACTATGTCTAGTGTTGAAGCTCTTCCAGAATAGTTTCGACATTTTCTCCTGCTCTTTACTTTTCTGTGTATCGTTTGATTATTTTTACTCTATAAAGTTTATATTGTTATAAAAGTTGTATAAAAGTGCAAAAAATAAATACACACAAATAAAATATTTTGGTTTTACATCTCGTATTTTTTTTGCTATCTAGTTTGCATGACGTCATTAAGCCAGATTCGCAGATATCTGACGGGTAGTATAAGCAAAACTTTTTTGTGTAATGTACAATGTATTTTGACAAAGAAGTATATCTGTCTTTATAATATTCATACTTGGGTAGTTGTTGTATGTGTAGGTATAATTACGTTATATTAACATGACATTTTAATTCCTCTCAATAACAGCCAATATTCTTTTCTCCATAATTGTGTCCTTCCAAACTTTGCCTGTATAAGATTGCTTGTAGCTATAAGAAGACTGATCGAGCTAAATTTGAGTATTTTTTGATGACTTAAATGTCTCGGCTTATACTAATTAAGGCAAAAAATACCTGTCATCAACAGCTTTAATTAGTCCACCGCAGGACATAGAGCTTCCTTCAGAAAGTAATTTAAAATAAATTACCTATCTTAATTAATATGAAATTTTTCGTACTACTGGTCATGTCAATATACCGTCCATCTGGTCAGTGTGGTTTAGTAGAACATATCCTCTTTTCTGATAATGTAATGTAAATTATTTCACTCTTTGTTTGATAAAATACATACTGTGATATTTTGTTCCAGGTTGGATTTACTTTGCCAGCATTGCGAGGGCGGTCTTGCCGGTACGTGACCGATTTAGCCAAAACGATATCCGCTCCTGTAATACATGTAAACGGCGATCATCCAGAAGTAAGTAACTTTTGATCCTTATGAAATACTATCTATACAACTAATTGCTGATGTTGCGTCACAAAGTAAAAACCGAAATTATATATTTTTAGCCAATCTTTTGTACGTCGTTTGACTTCACAAAACACAAATTTAATCTGATTTCTATGATATGGTCTTGGTTGCCGCGACACAAGCCTCGAACTTAGTGCGGAAACCGTCGTTAAGTTCAAACCTGTAATTTGTTTATGTACTCGTACTTACAAATAAAAAAACGTGTGGCATTCGGGGACTGCCGCGGTAAAACTATTGCATAGCATTTTTATCAAATTATGCAAATATAATTATTTATTTGTTTTATATTTATGCAGTATTTTATTTTTTTTGTTATGAATTCAAGTTACACTTTTTGAGCGTGGTGACCGATAAGAAAATAGGTATAAAAAGTGTAATCACACACCAAAAAAAGAATTCATTCAATTCGTGAAAATATTATGAAATCCTAATTGTCATTCGTTTGTTGAAATAAAAAGAATAAGGTACGCCCCGACGTCTAGCGTACAGTTGGATAAAAGATTGTTTAAAAATGATCATCTTTACAGCTTGTGGTGAAGGCGACGAACATCGCGTTCGAGTACCAGAGGAAGTTCAGAAAGGATGTATTTATTGATTACAATTGCTTCAGACGATGGGGTCACAATGAACTAGATGACCCCACATTTACAAATCCGCTGTTGTACAAAGTCATACATAACAGGAAGTGAGTATAAACAAGTATTATATACACAATAACCTAATAATAATATGATTATCTTATCAATACAGTCAAAGCTTCAACATAACTGTTATCGTTAATTAAATGTTATATACACAAGCCTCTTATCAACTGAAATTCTTAAGTCCAGCAGTGGACTGTTATGGGCTGTGGACGATGCTAATAAAAATAATTTTGGAGGGGTTTATAAGTTACTTCCACACAAACGGGGCTTAAGTGTAGAACTTAACATACATAATTGAATCGTCAAAACCAATACGGATTTTAGAAAATTCGATCGTCCAATAATGTATTTAGCTCATTAAATTAAAAATTATAAAAAAAACCTTCGAAATTACACAATACTCTTACAGCTTTGGACCGATATTAACCGAACATAGCTAAGAACCACCGCAAGTAAACTGACTTCGATATGAAAAAAATCGCATCGAAATCAGTCCATCCGTTTGTGAGCTACAATACCACAGACAGACACACACAGAGACACAGACATCGACGTCAAACTAATAACACCCTTGTCTTTGCGTCAGGGGTTAAAAACATACAAAATAAATACCTTATCACAATCCGGTTAACTAAGTATACATTTTATATTTAAATCCATTTTGCGGACCCGTGCGTGTTACGACTGTACAATTTTAATCACTTGGCTCAACAAAATTAATCGAGTGTACTTTGTTCACGTTTGAATTTCATTTTCCATGGTCATCTGTAATACTAGTGTCATCCCAGTAAATTGAAATAGAAATAAATGACGCTCCTATTGGTCTAGTGGTCTTCGTGAATCGTTTCCCACACAGGGCAATCATTGTTTGATTGGTACGATCATTTGTTCAGTGTCTGGATTGCTAGCTTTTGTCCATGTAGGTAGTGGGAGTAGCCCATATTCTTTCTCAATAATCAAAGTACGTATCTCCATGCCAAAATTCATTGAAATTGGTGTTCCGGTTAAGTCGTGACAGTACAACAGACAGACAGAGTTACTTTCGAATTTATAATATTAGTAAGTAAGTATAGAAATATGGATATTATTATAAATATTATTAGCAGGCTGGTCACCGTAGCACGAATCTGCCTAGTTCGGTATCAGACTGCCGTGTGTGAAATGTGTGGAGTTAATATCATTTTACTAACATCCAAACTTAACTGACTGTAATATTTTTCTTCTTACAGGTCCATCCCAGATGTATACGCCGAAAAACTAACATCAGAAGGAGTTTTAACAGCAGAGGATGTAAACGACATATCAGCTGCATACACGAAATACTTACAATCTCAATATGAAATGGTTCCAACTTATAAACCAGAGGTATGTCTCTATTGCATTGAATAATAAAAAAGAAGTTTTGTAATTCACCTAACAGAATTGACGTTAATAATGAAGATGGTAAACGCTTCTTCAATATAAAGCTTTGCAAAGTGCATAGCATTTGAACACTTTTAAATTCTAGAATTATACACAAATTATCTGCATAAATAAATGCATTTAATTTGTGTATAATAATAACATGTTTTTAATTGTACATAGGAAGCAATTTATTTATTGTACATTTCTTTAAAAAAGATCATCTTCTTAGATACTGGAAGTAGCATATTTAGATAAGTGTATACCCGTAGTCACTGAGCAAAATATTTTTATTAATACGCATACACATAATTAAATATAGAATAGTAAAATTCGCAAATACCCGAATTAATTTGGTGAAACCAACTTTTACCTCCTGAACAATTTAATATTTTAATTTTCTTTGAAATTAATAAGAACGCGTCTCCATTAATCTTGACGCCAAGTGAGTGATGCTGAGTATATGAGAGTAGTAGTAAATGAGTAACAAAGGCATTTTCAGCTTTCATCATTGGTGTTTAATCCCAACACTTGGGATCTTTGATTTAATAACAGTATGATAAATGTGTCGCGCGTAATAAATCATTCGTAGAAAATATATAGGCCAGGAGTTAAAATGTTTCCTAACCTCCGATAGTTAATGCCATTTTCGTTTTCAATACATAATATTTCGCAATCATTTTATCTGCTAAGATCTGCATACAACTACGATTTTATAGGGTTGACTATATTCCCTTGGTTCTTGTCTTTTTATAAAACACAAAATACACACACACTCAACAATTGCCATGATCATAACATATCAACATAAATGAAACGGAAATAAGAATAAATTATAAAACCCGACTATATAAAAAACTTTTGATATACATATATATATAGCATATGATATCCGAGCTATTATTACGAATTATTATGAATTGGGAGAGGTTGGGAGGAGGGGTGCGGGGGAGGTGTTGGTGGGAGGGGTTGGGGTATGTTCCTCCAGCATCCTCACTCACTCGGTGAAACACAGCGCAAGCGCTTTTTCACATCGGTTTTCTGTGAGGCCGTGGTATCAGTCCGGTCGAGCCGGCCCATTCATGCCGAAGCGTGGCTCTCCCACGGTAGACTTGGCTTCACCAGTAGTCGGGTAAAAGAAACTACCCGCTTTAAAATTCATTGTTTTAGAATTTTTATGTTATTAAAGACTGAAATTCCTCACATACTACATCTATCTATGTACATGGTCGTGTAGATAAAATTTACGTTTTAACATGAAAGTCATGAATAATGTAAATTTATATTTGAGGAAGTTCTTGAGGGACTTTAAGTAAGCCTGAGGCTATTGACTTCATCAAGGACGATGAATATTGTGTATACTACTGATTAATTTTATGACAAACATTACCATAACAGATACTTGAGAATGTGAGGACGTACAGGCTTTAAATTATGCTGTAAATGTACTTATATAAGAATCAATTGTTATTCATTAGTCGAACTAAAAGTCAAATGGAGAGCTCATGGAGGGTGTTCTGACAAGCTTTTCCAACTAGTGCCAACTTTCTCACTTCCTCTACATAACAACACGTGCCTTGGAACCGCTTAAAAGTGGCAGACACGCGCTCTCGAAACGGTTTGGCTTTTCATTCCAGTGCCGAGCCGTCCAAAACCTGGAACTCACTATGATCCCGTGTCCTTTAAGCACAGTGTGAAAAGCCTTTCACTATGCACACAGTGTGGATCACCATGAAGCATAGTCCACGTTTGCGATAAGGATGGTGCCCATCACTTTTGGATTCTGCAGAGTAGAATCATTTTGGAATCATATACTATTTTGAAAAAAGAAATACTGCTTGACTGAATTCAATATTCAATCCCTGTTTTTAATATAGGGATGTTACAAAATTAAATAACAAAAAGGCAATCCCGAGGTTGAAAGAAAATTTATAATCTTCATAAATTTATTTTCCGTAATTCTGTGCACAAAGTTCTCTAAGATTATCTCCGTGTAATCCAACCCAACATCTTAATCAAAAAGAAGTGCAAGCGGCTATGTAATTATTTTAATCCACTGCCCTTACTTTTACTCCACCTAATGCATTTTGTTATCAAGTTTTTAACGTGGTAGACAATTTTGATCTTTATCGCAAAGCAATTACAGATAAGTTTTTGCCATTAAAAGCTTTTACTAAATATATATGAAAGTAAATACTTACAGCAATGAAACGTTACTTTAATTTTTTGTCTGTTTGTTCAGGCTAGTTTCTGAATCGGAAGTAGCATAGCAAGACATATTTCTAAATATAATTCTCATGTCACGTTGTTGCTCACGTTGAACTCGAAAACTATCGTACCTATTTTCAAGATTCTTTTAAGCATGAAAATCAGTTAGATGTCTGTCATGCCTAAGATACGACTTGACGGTCTCGAGTTCAAATCCTGGGTCGGACCAAATGTTTGTATGATCTAGAAATATTTGTTTCGGAGTTTAGATGTTTTCTATGTATAATATGTACGTATTTACAAATATATATATATGTATTCATATCAGTTGTGTAGTACCCATAACACAAGCTCCGCTTAGCTTAGGACTAAATAGCGTTGTGTGTTAGATGTCCAGAATATTTATTTATTATACGATAGTTAACATCATACTTATATCAATAGAAGTCAAGAATGACTGCAAAAGGGACACAAACAAAGTTGTGTGAGTCAGCTAGTAAAACGAAAAATATAGCATTCTGTTGCTAGGGTTTTTATCAAGTAAGCATCACTACACATTAACTATAGTTTCACCTACATTTGTGTACAAAAATGGGATACTCCTACTAGAGTCGTTCCGTGATGTTATTCAACAGATAAGCGAAAGGGGTGACTGGTAAAAATCGAGTAAACATACTAAGTTTCATTCTCCTCTTGTTTGGTTTGAGATTCCATAATAACGCTACACCCTATGGTACCAACAATGGAGTGATAAACCACATTTCTCATTTCGTCATTCATATATCCAATAGTATCCAATCCAAACCAAATATCACAGTTGGAAGCTATATTTTGTTATTCTCTAATTTTGTCTGGTTTTACGAAGCAATGATTATTTGGTTCGCCGACTATTTAAAGACTCGTCGGTCGAAGTTTAATATCGAGGTATGAACTCATAATTTATTTTGCATATATTTCTAGGTGACGTATTACCAAGAACAGTGGTCAGGAATAAAGTCGGCACCAAACGCTGTGGAAATCTTTGATACTGGAGTGGATGCGAACATATTAAAGCTCATCGGTCAGGCTTCTGTCAGCGTTCCGGATAATTTTGTAAGTGATTTACTAAGTACGTAGTAATAACTTTACACCCACATAAGGTATAAGGTGTTTGGAGATTAAATATCATTAATCAATGAAAATATACATAGTTTACTAAATACATAAACTCATTCATTTACATAAATACACGTACATTCGTAGAAAAAGATTGCTTCTTTTCGAATTTATGAAATTAAATTAAAAATTGAAAAGGTCCCCTAAAGTACATAATCAAGTAATCATACGTCAAAAATGCCTTACATCATTTTGGAAAAGAACTGTTACACTGCTGGACCAATATTAACCAAACATACAAACTACCTCAAAGAAACTGGCTTTCAAATAAAAAAAACCGCATCGAAATCGATCCATCCAAAAATACACACACAGAGAAAGAGATAGAGACCGACAGACATCGACGTCAAATTTATAACACCCCTTTTTTTGCGTCAGGGGTTAAAAACGGTTTATCCACATTCTAATTTTGACGAATAATTATTTTCTTTTTTTACAATAATAATGATTCTTTATTAGCAAAAAATATATTTTATACAGTTTTTTATACACTTTCTATTTACATGTCTCAGTCTATAATTTTTTTCAATTTCAATCATAATAATACTGGTAATTATATACAATTATACGCTCTTACTTATAAACAAGAAATACATTGGCCTGAATGTATCTTTCGAATCTATATCGGCACACTGTTTATCGGTGTTAACAGTGCAATAAGAATGAGACTTTTGACCTCGTGGTTAAGTGGGCATTGTTAACACAAATCCCAATCGTTATAGTACCGATTGGATTCTTGTTTACCGATTTAGATTTGAATTATTTATCGAATTTACTCGCGATGTTAGACTCTATACAATTGTATTAAAATTTGATTCTAATCGTAGTACCTACTTGATGTTATATTTCTTTAAATGTTATAGAACGATAACAAACAGAATAGAAAGAGCGTTTTTATGCCTACCTGCAGTTGACTAAGAGAAAAAATATTGAAAATTATTTTTTTTGTTTTTTCGAAAGACGGTCCCCATTTCATCTCATCCATATTTTTTATCATTAACTTCATCACGACAAAGACTTAAGATTTGAAGACTTTAAATACTTACATTGGCAGAAATAGCTGATTAGCTAGTTACCATCTCATCAAAAGAAAAAGAAGAAATTGATATTGAACAGAACTCATTGAGAAGATTTTAAATGAATATTGACATCATCATCAGCCTATCGCAGTCCACCGCTGTACATAGGCCTCTCTAACTACACGACACTTAGTTCGATCCTCGGCTTCTCGCATCCAGCTCTTGCCAGCCGTCTTGCGCAAATCATCACTCCACCTGGCCTGTGGACGTAATTGACATAATAAATATTAAGAAATTGATATCTGTCATCATTATGCAAAATAATTAATTATTAATAGAAAACAAGCTATTTATGTTATTAAGTGTGCACGTGTAATCCTAATAAGTTTTTATCACACACCAATGTCTAAAGTCACACTTGTCATGTTCTTTCTCTTTCCAATCATTTTGTACAACATTGGAATACATCCTTAAAAACTTGTGTTCCCATTCCTGAATTTGTACGCAGTCTTAATTATGCTTGGCCTGCATCTTACATTATTTATAACCTTGGTTATGGGCAAAGTTTCCAAACCATCTCAATAAACTTTCTTAATTAAATTTCTAATTAAACTTATCAACCAAAAATGTAACATTCTCTGATGAACTATGAACAATTACAAGAACTTGATCCAGCATTAACGAGTAAATTAATTTAAATACTTTGTTCCGTAGAATATACATCCACATCTTGCCAAAACACATGTGAAGAATCGGCTGGACAAAATCTCGAAAGAAAGGGATATTGATTGGGCGACCGCAGAAGCTCTGGCCTTCGGTAAGTAGGGTTACCATTACAGATTGATCGCTTTAGGAGGTTTTATTTCCGTACCTAAATGTATTAGGTACGGCGAAATTTTGCTACTGTTTTTTTTCATGTATTTATTATACACTTTTTTTTTTACGTTTGGAAACCCCCTCGGGCCGTTACCCCGCCGGGGTTTGCGGCGGGGCGGTTTGTCGGAATCGAACCGACTGAAATCACACGATGTGCGCTCTGCGCCTGAGAAGGGCCCCTCCCTTCTCAGGCGCAGAATGGCCGGAGTGTCCGGGAACTACAGTTATTAACACGACCGGACCCATGTATTTATTATACACTAGCTGAACCCCGCAGTACCACAATAACAACAGGAACGCCGCGAGGCAAAGCTAGTATCTTCATAAATTGTAGCCTATGTGTTATTCTAATGTATAAGCTATGTTATTGTAAAGTTTCATTAAAATCCATTCAGTGGTTTTCACGTGAAAGAATAACAAACATCCATCCATCCATACTTACAAACTTTCGCGTTTAAAATATTAGTAGGATGTAATTTGTGCTATCTTTTAGGAAGATAAACATGCATTAGGTATTTATATAAATTAGATGTTATAATGACTCTACTCAGCCTTATGAGAAGCATGAGTAGAATCCATCCTCACTGTGAATGCGAACTAGAAAGAAGAAAGAAAGAAAGAAAAAACGTTTATTCTGAGAACACAGGAAAATGCATGGTTCTGTACAGAGTTAAGTTTATAGGGTGTAAGTTATCCTGTGTAAAGCCAGAAAAGGCGCCCATCTCAGCATATTGCCGAAGTCAGAGTGACTGCAGCGCTGGTCTTACGATAAGGCCCGCGCCCGGTTTCGCAATCTGCCCGTGTCCAGTGCTGTATATTTGTGTGTTAAATTAAATGTGATATATATGTGAAATGTTAAACTAGTGAAATGTTTATTCAATGGGCCGCCATAGTACCGCAATAGTTTAAACTCGTCGTCTCATGATAACACGGTGGCATGTGTGAGTTATGTTACAGTTTTACAGTTAACAGAGACTAATAAGTAGCTTCTGTAGCTGTAAATTCATTTTTGTATTTTTTAACGATAGAGTTATTTATTCAATTCAAAAGTCGATCTCGTTCAAAATCAATATCATCACCAAGAATAACTATATAACTGACTGCACGGTTGGCCTAGTGGTTTAAGCGATCATCATTCGATTATTTAAATACTTTAAGAAAGAAACACTCAATGTCTATGAATGGTTAATTAAATTCAGTAAATATTAATCTTATCAGAACTTTTACAGAAGGCTAATTTTAAGTTGCTTAGATTTAAGTTCATTTAAAATGACCACAAATGTCAATGTCATCAATGCCACGTCATTTGACTTGCCACTATTGTTGCAACTCTCATAATTGTTAGTTTTTTAATTTTTTTGTATTTTTTATTTTCTTTTGTTGTTGGCTTATTTAAATTTAAGTGTTATTATTGTATGCCGTGTTTAGCAAATAAAGTTTTATTATTTTTATTAGCGACAGTCATCGCGAACAGAATATGGTATGCTTCAACATCAATAACTTAAATAATTAAACAGTCATGTGTATGAAATCCGATTGCAATCTATATACGAATTTCTAAAACGGATGTCAATATCAAGCAAAAATATTAATCCGTTTTAGTACAAACGGTTATCGGCTGAAATATATTTTTTCAGATCTACGAATAGATCCGGAATATAAACAAGCCACCTGGCACCATCCAGTAAATTTCGACAGTTATTGGCAGCCGTATTTTACAACCCCTACGTCGGTAATAGGGTATCACCTGTCTATTGATATGTTATCAAATATTGCAAATGCTTTCGTGGAACGATCTGTTTTATTGGATTTAGTAAACCGTAACTACATTTAGTATGATTTTGTTACTTTCAATGTGAATTTAATATAATCTTTTTGACATTAGTTAGTATATAAAAGTACTTTTAAGTGAATTTAAGAAAACATGCAAAATATCCAAAAGAAAACTGTTTCTTTTGTATATTTTGCATGTTTTTTTCTTATCTTTTCTCCTTTTAGCCATATTGGGAACGCAACGTCGCAGGACCGGGCCTGTCTTCAAAATTTGAAAACAGTCCCAGTATTTGAAGTTCAAATACCATATTGGAAATCAACTCATAGAAAAAGTTCAGATAGATTTAGGGCTCAATCAAGAGTCGATTTATCCGTTTCTTTTTTGTTTCTGGAATGTATTATTGTGATTAATTAATTGTTAGTTTTACCATTACAACATAGATTCTATTTGAAATTTGCACTAAAACCTGATGAGAGATGTAACTCGCTAAACTGAACTGTTTTTAGGTTCCCTACTTATGGAAGGGCGCCATGTACGGATAAGCGGTGAAGACGTTGGTAGAGGGACCTTCTCACATCGCCACGTGATGTTAGTAGACCAGCAGACTGAAGCGATAAGGATACCACTTAACCACATACACAAGGATCAAAAAGCATTTTTAGAAGTAAGTATTTAATGAAATTAATGTGTAATTTCTCTAGACGTACCGATGGTCGGTGGAGCCGAAATGTGCTTGAGTGGAGACCGCGATTAGGCAAACGTAGTGTAGGGCGCCCTGTGGCACGATGGATTGACGACTTGAAAAGAGTGACTGGCAGCGGATGGATGCGGACTGCCCAAGACCGGGATAGTTGACGCTCCTTGGGGGAGACGTACGTTCAGCAGAGGACGGCAAATGGTTGAAATGAATGTGTAATTTTAAATTGAATGTTCACACCTAGTTTCCGCATAACTAAACGAAATGAACTGGTCGAAAGCTTTAATTCTTTTCAGCCATGAGGCCGAATTTTAATGATCAAAATTTGTGTAAGTAATTTTAGAATTTATTTATTTATTTAATCACATAATTTTTTGCCGTGTTGTTGCAGTACCGGAGTTCTGCAACTTTTAAGAGTCCCAAACCAAACTAACTTTGCAAAGCAATCCCATTAAAGTTATATTTAAGTCGATCTATTCCACGACACCGAGATTCGTGGAGAATATTTTCTACTTAATGTTTTTCATCACGCTTACACTGTCGTAACTTACCCAGATTACTTTACGCACACTTCATAAGATGCTCAATGAAATTGACCGCAAATATCTAAGATTCATCTCCGTTCAATATATATAATATATCGCTTTTAACTTTTATTCTCAGGTGGTAAATTCGATTTTATCTGAAGAGGCCGTGTTGGGCTTTGAATATGGTATGGCGTACGATTGTCCGGATAATCTTTACATTTGGGAGGCTCAGTTCGGAGATTTCTATAATGGCGCACAAATCATTGTGGACGCTTTCATCGCGTCTGGAGAATGTATGTTTTGTGTAATCTTCTTACAGTAGTTTTAAGAAATTACTTTGTTCATTCCATCATACCTTTGTATATTACCTATAAAATAGTATGAAATGATATCTTGATTATTTTTGACGTGTCTCTAAGTTTAGTAGTCTAAGTTAGCTATAATGATTGCTAATCCAAAAGTTGTGAGTTCAAGTTGTAAGTTCTTCTCTCTCTGATCAAACTAGACTATAGCTTGATCAGAGAATCCAGATATACTATGATAACGCATACACATTATACACAAATAATAATAAAACAATAAACAAACAATCTTACTTGAACAACTATTTGTTCTGGATGATAATTTAAGTCATAACCATTGGATTAGAAATTAGTATTGCTAACCATTCGAATAACAGGGCCGTCAAAAATAAACAGCAGTTCTAGGCTTCACCGTCTGTGGATAAAACAAATGTTCGTTAGCTAAGAAGCTAAATAAATTGTCTGAAGAAGAAGAATAACAGCATAAATACATCTTAAAAGTTCAAAAACATTTTAAAACGAGTTCTAAACAAAGCCCATTATTTAAAAAATATGAACAATTGTATTTGAACTTTCGTGTTTATCTTCTGTTATGATAAAATTAAATAATTTATGTTTATTGTTGAAGCAAAATGTCTCTCCGTAAAGTAGTCTACTTTTTTGTAGATGAAGTGGTATTGGTGTAATATATCTAAACAAAAGTATGCTCATCAGTGGTCTGGATACCACATTCAAGATTCTGTTTAGGTTGGCGTCAGATGTACATGGTACACATGAGAAGAAACCATGACACTCGCAAGAAAATGATATATTTTCATGGACCCGTGGTAGTCATTTATTATCTGATGACGAATTAAGAGTACAGAGAGTCACCGACGAGACGATATGGCTAATAGAGCTAACTACGCAGGACAGCAAAGCAAAAGGAAATCTTAAAATAAACCTTGGGAAATTTAAAAAGAAGCCTATCCCTTCTTTCTGTGGAGACGCATATATCTAGCAGTTGATTGTTAAATAATATTGGTGTTTTGTGTTGATTTAGAACGTCAGTTCGTTTATCCCGTTGGCTTATGCGTATATCGTCTTTTTTTTGAAGTGAAAACTTCTTTAGCGGCGCTGTGTACTTATTTGGAATGGGTAAAAATGTGTAAACTCGCGTCAGGTCAAGTGACCTGATCGAAAATTCGTAAGACGGATGGAGAGAGGACGTATAAACTCGCGTCAGGTCACGTGACAGGACAGGCGGCGCAGGGCGCTTGCGCGAATGTTCGTGTGTGTATGTAATATAAATTGTCATGTTTGTGTACGATAGCGCAATAAATGAATATTGTATTCCACCACATAAATAATAGTACTTTTATACTGATAATGAAAGCAATTCGTACAAAATTATTCTCTAACCATTCCAAAATATCAAAAATGCACAACGTTAATATTCAAGTTTACACTTCTGCCGGCACTCCCGGAGTGCAACCCGTCGATTTTTTTTTGTCATAACACATTCTTCTGAGATACCTTCAGCTGTTAAGCAGTTTTTTTTCTTTTTATTAGCCAAATGGATGCGTAGTAATGGACTAGTTATGCTTTTACCTCACGGATATGACGGTGCTGCCTCAGAGCACTCGTCATGCAGGATGGAGAGGTTTCTCCAGCTCACAGACAGTCTGGAAACCAAGCCTGACTCCGAAAATGTGTGTCTGCATGTAGCCAACCCAACCACTCCTAGCCAGTACTTCCACTTACTAAGGAGACAGGTAAACAGTTTGATATTTTTTCTACTAGAATAATAGATTTTTTGACTGGTAAGCCAACAAAAAATGTGTGCTTGCTGCGTAAGTGTACCTACTAGGTGTTTTGTTACTTTTTTAAGTCTTATTAATGCATGCATGTCCTGGGGTGGCAGAATACTGGGCGAGATACCTCGGATCGCCGAGGTCATTTCGAGAAGTCGGCAATGCAATAGGTGTGCTAGGCTTCTTGGAGGAACTGGGTTGACATGAATAATGCCGATCCACCCACCACGTGAAATAGGCGCATTGAAGTCGTTTCAATTTCAAGTTTTATTCTTTTAGTCAATTTCACACTGCAAATTAATACTGTGCTTGTTACCAAGCTTAATGTCCTAACATACGTCGTCTTTTTTGTAGATGTTCATTACTAGATTCTGAAGATCTAGATCCAGATAAAAGAAATTGGAAAGAATGGGATATATCCTATATTCACAACGTACTTTACACATAAAATGATATGCAGAACTATTTAGAACTAAATAGCATTATCTGTTTGCAGGTTGTACGCAGTTACAGGAAACCGTTGGTTGTAGTCGCTCCGAAGTTGCTACTGAGATTAGCTGCAGCTGTATCTTCATTGTCCGAGTTTACTAAAGGAACATATTTCAATAATGTTATTGGTATGTTATACAAAAAGAGTTCAAAAGTGTTCGAAATGTCACCTCACTCACACACACTACTTAGGTTAACCTACTTTCAGTAACTGACAGGGCAAAAGGTATCTTACATACAAAGAAATATGGTCCACCGATTGCTATATAAAAACTTGAACTCGTGTGTACCAACATAATATGTGTGCGTACATACGTTACGTATAGTATGTTATTCCATTCCATCGGAAGTTGATTTTGCAAGACTTTTTTTCCGAGTGACAGACTTATTTTTAACATTCGAAAAACATATTTCAGAAAGCTTTCCTTACGCTGAATATAAATTCGTTATCAGAAGCTAAAGCTAAAAATAAGTTGCGAATGTGAACTTCAGTTGTAAGTCGCAGCTCACACACACTTTTATTTTTCACACAGGTGACAATCTGGCTGATCCAAAAAAAGTGAAACGAGTTATTCTTGTATGCGGTAAACATTATTACGAACTTCACAAGGAAAGAGTGAACGCAAGAATTGATGATGTCGCCATAGTGAGGGTTGAAGCACTCGCACCTTTCCCTCTACAGGACTTACAAAGAGAACTGGAACGATATCCTAATGCAAGAAGTAAGTTTGATTAATTTAACTTACATCATCTTCATCTCAAACGAGAGATCTCCACTACGGGATCCCCAAGGCTCCCCACAACAAACTGGTCCTTCACCTCACCAGGTCAGGTCTTGGGAGTACCTTGTTGAGGCCTGCCTAATAACTTGCATAGTACGAGTTAAATGTAGGAATGAATTTAACCAATCTGCCAGCTTCTGTTTTAAAGTTTGTCAAAATATATTATTGCTGCTATCATGATTTTGGGAGATGTATAGTGTAAATATGGGATATATGACGAAACGAAAATAAATGTTTTACTTCTTAACGTACATTTTATGTGTTAACCCAATAATACTTCAGTTAAGGAAAACTACTGAAAGATCGTTTATAGCCATTCTCGGTCTTTCCGTAAAGGTTATAATATTCCTAGGTCCAAATATTTACAAAACAAATAGGTAAATACAGTAAATATGGGATAGTTTACTCATACCTAGAAACCCACAAATGACCGATTTTCCTTAAGCTCGATTTTTGAGTTAGTATTACATTTCTTCTTAATACACACCTATCCTCAATATTTTCAGAGTTTATATGGAGTCAAGAAGAACACCGTAATATGGGTGCCTGGTCGTTCGTGAAACCTAGATTTGAAAATCTTTTAGGGAGAAAGGTAAATTAAAAATGTTCCGCGTTACGATTGACCGTAATTGAATTCTTGACCTATCGACCGAATGTAGTGCGACTAATACTAGTCTAGCAAACATTATATCCACTTCACATATTGAAATGTGAAATAAACTTGCACTACAATTCAAGCTCAATGCATCATTGTCAGCTTTCATAGCAACATTGCGTGTATACTCGGCATCCACCCGGAAAATGGTAATTCATTTCAACGCTAGTATAAACAGAAATCAATCCTTTTTTGTGCCGACAATATTTGTCTTCATTGGAACGAATCAATCTGTCAGGAATTGACGAAGATTAAAGGCGGTTAGTAGTGTTTAGGTCATGACGGATATAATAAATTGAGCGTTACATAGAACAGGGCAATAAATTACCATATACTTCAGCTTTAAACACTTGTGTACAACATTTATTTAGTTTAAATTTACACGTTTAATTTTTTCAAATGTTTTTAAGTTAAAAAGTACGTAATAACAACTCGGTGACCTCAAAATTAAACCTAGGAACTCTACGTGTTAAGCTAACGCCAATACTTATCTAACGATATGGTTATACTTTTTGTTTCAGCTTGTTTACGCTGGAAGAGCAGAAGCGCCAACCCCAGCTGTAGGAACCTCAGTATTGCACCGAGCCGAAGTAGAACATATTTTGAAAGAACCCCTATATAATATTAAATAATTTATTTATTAAAACATACAAAAACAGCAAGTTGTCCAATCAACGAATTGACATGTGGGAACGCTGCCCTGGCCTCTTGGATCTACTGCACTCCAAATAAAATGAAAAAAAGACGAGAATTCAATTTCAGAATCTGATACTTGCGACATTCTTGACTCTAGTTCACTTTCATTTATTTTCTTCATAATCCCAATGCCCTATCTTTCTTTATTAAGTCTGAAAACGATTACATTCCTAAGAGAGTTGGCGACAGGCGTCTACCAGGAAAAATCTTGTGGAAAAAGTGCAGAATGTTGAGTGTATGGAAGGTAGATTATATGTTACAATATAAATATTAATTACCTTCAACCAAGAGCCATTCTGGGGACTTACGAATTTGCCAATAAACAGTTACGTTGCGACTTCACGACGCTTGAAGTTTACTTAATTATATTATGTTAATGCGATTCAATAATATTTTATGAAATGTATTAATGTGAAAGTGATTTTTTAAATATGAATAGTATACTCCTGTAAATATGTATTTGTTATTTATTGGTAAATGATTAAAAATTAAACCATCTTTTGTTACTTATTGTTACCTGCTATATACATAAGTACGTTTGGCATTAATGTCTGGGCATTTCAAACTTAAAAATAAGAAGTTTCCTGACGCATGACAAAGCCATGGGTAAAATCTTCCGATCCCACCGATTCAGTACTGTCGTTTTTCTCAAACTTTATATTTTCTAAACTCCATCTACAGAAAGCTAGTAAATTCTACAATAACGTTAAATAAACCTTACAAAACATTCAAAGCAAAAATCGCTGTGACCGTGCTTTGCACAAATTATTTATACATTGAACATAAATAACAATACAATAAAAAATAACGATAATTTCAAATCAATAATAGCAACTACGAAGACTATATAAAAGCAAAGGAAAACCTAACTGAAGAACTAGATCTAGACATGTCTTCTATAGACGAACTAAGTGAAATTGCTAAAACAGATAAAGGAAGTAAGAAGAAAGGAAAATCAAAAGGACCTGTTGCGGACGTGTTGAGTGAGGCAGCGACACAAAATTTTTACTATGGATGTCATAATGTGCAGGAGTTACTTCAAGCTCGGGGTTATTGTCCACCTGAGTTTGCGAAGAAAAAGAAAGGAAAAAAGTAATAATTAAAAAGTAAATTGTAGTGTGTAGTGCATAGTCAGGTTCTATTATTATTTGGACTATTCCATTAGCTTGAATGAATGGAATGGAATGGGCCGGCTCAACCGGAGTGATACCACGGCCTGACAGAAAAATGGTCTGAAATAGCGCCATTCCCATTCCCACCACCCCCTCTATTCGCTTACCAACAGGTGATACGTCTGCTCGTTTGTCCACTATTCCATAAAAAGAAATAAAATAATAAGTTTTTTACAAAATGAAACTTGATATAATAAGTTATATTTGTTCCTAAAATAAATCACGAAATAATATAAATAAAGTATTGCAGTTTGGAAACAAATCTCAACTTTGATTAGAAAATGTTGTTCCTATTACATTACAAGTATTTTTTGAAGTGACACTTCAAACTTTTAATTATTTAATTTATCTCTTTTAAAAATTTCGAAACATCATTTCTTTAAAGAAATGCCCGTAATATTTACCTTCACCTGAGTATAATGTAATGTTGCGACATCGGTTTATGGGATCGAGATTGAAGATTAATAGCACTAATTTATATAACGGTACTCGCGTCACTTAATGAAATTTGTCACGCAGACGACACCAGTAGGTAGGTCCCCAGACTGAGAAGCGTGATCACCTCGTTCGAAGGATACTCTTTCTGTGTTGAAGAAATATCGCACTCAATTAATCTACAACACAATTCACTGTTGACGTATTGTGTTGTTTATCAATATTATACACTAAAATACGTATAAATAGGTTTCAAATTCAATTCGTTGTTAAAGATAAGTAAGTGCTTTGTTTTCATTTTATGTTTTATTATAGATCTGTTAAAAAATTAAATGTGACGAAAGATTTTATAATTCCAGCTTACCATGGATCAATAGTGATATATGTATAGAAAATATTTATTTTATTTATTTATTAAGGTATACAAACGTTCTCAAACATATTGCACAAAGCCGACTTAATGCCACAGGCATTTTCTTAAAGTCGAACTTTTAGTGTAGTGTTACAAAACTATGTGTGGCATGCGTATTACAAGGTATTAAGATAATGTTACTTTTGCCTGGCTTTTGTTACTAGTAATAAAGTACTACGAAATGAATCGAATCTTTAAATACATACTCAAAAATTTACTGCCTCGGTAGCGTAGTGGTAGCGTATGCGACTGCTAAGCTTGAAGTCTCGGGTTCGATTCCCGGGTCGGACCAAATGATTGTATGATCTGCAAATATTTGTTTCGGTGTTTGGGTGTTTTCTATGTATAATATGTATGTATTTACGAAAAAAAGGTATACAAGTATTTATATCAGTTGTCTAGTACCCATAACACAAGCTCTGCTTAGCTTGGGATTAGAAGGCGTTGTGTGTTAGATGTCCGCAATATTTATTTATTTATTTAAAAATACAGCTTTAATTAACGCCTTGGGGATGTAGGCATGAGTAGATACATAAATAAACATATTCCTATTAGGCAATTCTCTTGTTTAATCAATAACATCTTGACAACGTCACCAAGGATACGACTCGCAATAAATAACACCTAAGTTGTATTTTAAAAACATGGCTGGTAAAGGTAAAGGAAAGAAAAGGGACAGTAAGGGAGCTGAAGCAGTAGAAGGTAAAGATGAAGGTAAGAAGGAGAAGAAAGCTAAGAAGAAAGGCAAGTCGAAAGGGAAGTGTAACGTGGATATGTTGACAGAAGCTGCTATGAACAATGTTTACTACGCATGTCATAACGTACAGGAGTTATTACAGGCGAGAGGGTTTCATCCACCGGACTACGCTAAGAAGAAAAAGAAAGGAAAACGCTGAGAAATTATACTGCTCCATACAAGTTTTTGTATTATTATAACGAATTGGGAAATATTATATATCTTATAGGGAAGGCTCTTGCTTAACCGTTCTCCTTTGTCCTACTCTAGTGGTTTTACTTCAGTAAAAGATGTAGATATAAACCGCTTACATGTTTCTTTTAAACCTGATTTTGTATTCGGTAATAATTTTAACTGTTTAAAGCTTTTTTTGAATTACATTTGTCTTGTAGTGGCATTTATTTTTATGTGGAGAAACATATTTTACAAGCTATAAATGTTGTACAGAAAATCTAATCATAAATCCAATACATTACTATTTTATATTAAGATCTTAATTTATTCAGTCATAAGGTATAAGTAAGTATATGCATATACGAATGCAATTCAAAAAGAACTTGTTATTACTTACTCAGAAATGTAATAAAGAATTATTTAAAACCTTACTTTTTAATTTATTCATATTCTTAAACTAAGAACTATTAAAAGTCTTTTAAGTCGGGCTATCTGCTTGGATCTGCTTGAAGTTTCTATGCGATTCCTTTTTCTAAGATGTGTACAGCACTAAGTATGCTTTCGATTGCTTATTGAAAATTTAACAACCTTCATAGAGATTAATAGAAACTTCAATAAACTAACTGCTCCGTATGAATGAAAAACATAATTGTAATCAACGAGCTGTCATATAATGTAATCACTTTCCTGTCTATTTCTACAAAATCCAACAAAATGATAATAAGAAATATTGTGTAACAGAAATGTTTATAAAGAAATTATTTTTATGACTCTAAGCATGAAATATACCAGGTAAGGTTTAGTTCAAAAGTAGAAACTGTTAAAGATTTGAAGATTTTTCTTAGTGAGTTAGACGGTGTGGCGTGTAGATACGTGTATTAACATATGTTAGCTTATTAGTTCGATTAGCTACTATTGTATAAATGGTTGTTTAGAATAATTCTCTTAAAGTATCAAGTTCTATATGTTAACATTATATAAATGATTTATTGCAATAATTCTCATAAAATGTCAAGTAGTTGTCACACGACTCCAAGGACGGAGCATTTTTAAAGAGGCTCACGAGCCCGCGGGACCGGCGTTCGTTCCTTACTTTTCAGCAGAGTAACAAGTGTAATAAGAATAACTTAGTAAAGAATAATATTATATATTGTAAATAATGATTGTATGTAATGATTGTATCGAAAAGGTCTGCTAAAGCATATAATACAAGGCTGTATCTTGACAACGTTTTTCATTGAATTGTTAAATCATGACTGTACACAACACATATACATGGAAGGTTATCTCCACCATTAATATAATACGTTTAATTATATTATTTTCATATAACTGCCTAAGTTGATTGTTATAGCTTTATAGCTTATAGCTTTGATATTCAAGTTCACATGCATTTATACGATCAATGTTGTTATGAGGCCGAAACAATTCACAAATTTCCAAATTCTATCTGAAACGTAATTAATAACGCTTGCATTCCACAAGCCCAATACAAGTAAACCATAATAGCTACATATGATCCCATTAAACTCGTAGCGTCTTCGTCTTATTCGTATGTTTAAAACACTTTATGTAATCTACATGATAACGGCAAGACCATGGACGAGTATGAATGAACTACCTACTGGAATCTGGATATTAAGACAGACAGGTAGATTAGTCATTTGTAAGAGATAACACAGAATTACTAAGAAACACTTATTATACTAGTATATTTAAACAACATGTCGTAACTGTATGGTCTGTGTTATTTTTTATTTGGTTGATTTTCACCGACTACGACAATGAAACCAAATGAAAGGGTAATAATATGTGTTTGGTACATAGTCTATGTCCTATTAAATAAAACATCGTTTGTAATGTTCAATCTGATAGTTTATCGATATTGTAATTGCAAGCCAGCAATTCAGACACATATAAAAGTCCCACATAAATGTTGAAAATCAATATTTACACGTTATGTCTTGTTCAGTTGATAGGAAATTCGTTTCTCAGGTTGTCAAGCATAAGTTTCAATGTTGTAGTTTTAGATTATAATGCTCTACATCGTCATCATCAGCCTGTTGGAGTCCACTGCTGGACTTCTTATAATGTAAATCTCCTACAATAATGAAATGTCATTAAACAAATAAATATTTCGGACATTTTACACACAACGCCATCTAGTCCCAATCTTAGCAGAGCTTGTGTTATGGGTACTAGACAACCGATATAAATACATATGCACTTCTTTTTTGTAAATACATACATATTATACATAGAAAACACCCAAACTCCGAAACAGATATTTGCAGATCATACAAACAAGAACTCAAGAACAGTAGTCGCATACGCTACCACTGCGCCACAGAGACAGTCATTGAATAAAATAAATGATAATTAAGCCTCCTGAAGGAAAAAACACTTGAAAGAACATAATATTAATAGCATGAGCAAAACGGTGATACAATTAGACAACACTTTAAAGAATCATCGCATAAACATTTAGATAATGACTAGCAGAACTCGCTGCTCGCTTAAGACTTGAGCTATCTAAGTGCTTAAAAAAACAGAAGATAACTCATACACATAGTAACTAAATGTTCAAAATTTTATATAAAAGAAACTTGAAAAATTCTCTACAAGCGAAACCGTCACAGAAGTAAATATAACATGATTGCTGAGTAACTGAAGCCAGTTCATGCCAAGGGAATGCAATATTTAGATCAAAACGAAACGAGATATGACTCTAATTTTGTAATTAATATTTTTGCGTTCCACTCTAAATGTCGAAATAAGCACGTTCTGCTTTAAGAATTTATATTTAGTCAGTCGAATTCATAGGCATCAAAATTCAGAATTGAAATTGTAGACGATCAAGGGTAGGGAAATAAATTGGAATGTTTTCACACTCCACGAATTCAACTGATTCAATCGTGGGCAATAGATGGTGGCTGTAAATTGTAACCGAACAGCTTCAGTTGAGCTTTTATTGCCTTTCCCTCCCCTTCCTAAACGATGTTAACAATTTCCCTCGTCCTCGTTATAAAAGTACGTACATTTGACTGTATAAGGCTTCAACGTAACCGCGTATTTTTCCGCTTTATGTGCAGATACTCGTATACAAAGGATTCTTCAACAGTTCTCTTCTTTCTCTTATGCATCGCCCTTTGAATTAATTGCTTTTACTATTCGACCATACATATATTTCAACTGCACGGTTGGCCTAGTGGTTTAAGCGCTCAGCGCCGCTGTCAAATTCCACATGGCACAGCCCTTTGTGATCCCCGAAATCGTTGTTTTGAGACTGGATGTTGTTTGTGTCCGTTTCACATATATTTGTAAAGTCCCCAGCGAGACAAGATGTATATATTCCTAATGCAGATTGTCTTTTTAAAGAAAACAAAATAGTTCTTTCTACTCGTTATGCTTGATAGTAATGTTCCTCATTATTAGGTACGGCTTTCGATCTCATGGCAGACAGTTCAATATTGTCGTAATAGACAAGCAAAAGGTAGGTACTAAGCTGTACCAACTCGTATTGTTGTTTATGTTTCCATTCTTTTATTGTTGTGGATATTGTGCTAGACAGTCTACTATGAATTGTCATGATATCCGGATGGCATAATACGAGGCAGTTTCAGTGTTCTAATCAGTTTGAACGGTTCGTTGCAACAAGACCTTAAAATCTTTCGAGACTTTAATAGACGGTTTGTAGTAGATCTTAAATACTCGTATAATAATCGTAATAGAGAAGCTATATAATTGTTTACTTTGACATTTAAGTAAAAGTGTAAGTGACTTATACGTGACTGGAAATTATGCGCTGATTCGTAAATGAGACTGAGTGATTAAATTACTTGGTAATCTCATTTCTTAGTACAATAAAGGCAATTCCTAGTTATGCGTTTTGATTACACTAGGCTACTAGCTACTTTGAAATTATCCTCTTCCATCTCCCTAGTACTTAAGAAGACAGAAGCTCAGTTGTCCCCTAGACTGCAAGCTTTTAGCCTATAGGTAAGCCAGTCTTTAAGTATTAGCGGCCCTACTTGTCTTCTAATACTTAGTAGCTATAATAACATATTATAAATCATCACAAATCGCAATAGTCAATAGGTAGGTATATCAAAGATTAGGCGACGAAATCCATTATATGAGATAATTTTATAAATGGATCCTGAAACCGAAGACTTGTGAAATTGAAATCTCCATAAATCAAACGTTACAATCGAAAATGAAGCGTTAACAAATCAATAACTCGTGACATATTACATCACGGGAGGGAAATTGAAAATAATATTATTTTTATTGATATCGAGGCACATATCGAGGTGTGGTAAGCTTCAAAATTGTGATATTCGATGTGGCGTGGATACAAGAGTACAAAAATTATGTCTTATGTTGTAGCTGTGTCCAAACTCAAACATTGAAACCGACCCGGGAATCAAATCTAAAGCCATTTGATCGGCAGACGCTTGCGCTTACCACTAGACCAACGAGGCAGTCACAACAAAACTATGTTTATATTTTCAGTATTTAACGTACTACTATGGCACCAGCGGTGGGTATAGACCTTGGGACCACTTGGTCTTGCGTCGGAGTGTTTCAAAATGGCAAAGTGGAGATCATAGCCAATGACCAGGGTAATAGGACTACACCATCCTACGTTGCTTTTACTGATACCGAAAGGTTGATCGGTGATGCTGCCAAAAATCAGGTATGAAGTCATCCTCCAAATTCATGTTTTTGCCACTTATGAATTTGCCATACGCAATGACACGAAACAATATTAAGTATTCAAAATAAATGTAGATTATTGGGTATTTTATTGTTGTTTAAACATAATATTGTTGTCACTAAAAATCCTCCGTCTTTAAAGAACATTACTTAAACGTGTTTTTTTTTAATGTAAATCATAAGTAGTTTTTATTTGAAATATTCCTGATATAACATCCTTTGACGGTGATACACGTATGTTAGACAAACACTATCCCACTCCTAGTCGAATGCCCAGCCTATAGATTTTCAACTTTTGGAAACCAGGATAGGAAGAGCAAGTTTACAATCTTGAAATAAAAAATAAGCTAGAAGATTTTATACATTAATTTGGTCCATTGATTATTATTTTAGGTAGCAATTAACCCCAAGAATACAGTATTTGATGCAAAACGACTCATTGGAAGAAAATTCAATGACCCGGTCGTTCAGCAGGACATCAAACACTGGCCATTTAAGGTTATCTCCGATGGAGGAAAACCAAAAATTGTGGTGGAATATAAAAAGGAGACTAAACAGTTTACGCCTGAAGAAATTTCTTCAATGATATTAACTAAAATGAAAGAAACTGCGGAAACGTATATCGGCGAACCAGTGAAAGATGCTGTTATAACCGTGCCAGCTTACTTTAATGACTCACAACGGCAGGCAACAAAGGATGCTGGGGTCATAGCTGGTCTTAACGTTCTTAGAATTATTAATGAACCTACTGCCGCGGCTCTTGCTTACGGTTTGGATAAAAATTTAACAGGTGAAAAAAATATTTTAATCTTCGATCTGGGAGGAGGAACATTTGATGTTTCCATTCTCCAAATAGCTGAAGGTTCACTATTTGAAGTAAAAGCGACTTCTGGTGACACCCATTTGGGTGGAGAAGACTTTGACAGTCGCATGGTTGAACACTTTTGTAGTGAATTTGAAAGAAAAAATAAGAAAAACATCAGTGATAATGCAAGAGCACTCAGACGGCTTCGAACAGCTTGTGAAAGAGCTAAGAGAACACTATCTTCAAGTACAGAAGCCAGTATTGAACTAGACGCATTACATGAAGGTGTAGATTTCTACTCCAAAATGACCAGAGCACGTTTTGAAGAATTATGCACGGATTTGTTTAGGAAAACTCTTGGTCCCGTAGAGAAAGCCTTAAAAGATGCTAAACTAAATACAAGAGAAATTAATGACGTTGTAATGGTGGGTGGTTCGACGAGAATACCAAAAGTCCAGCGACTCTTGAGTGTGAGTATTTTCTTGGCAAGAAAATCTTTGCACAATTTTTTTTTTTTTTTTTGAGTTTATTTATTTATTTAAGGATCTCACAACGAGGAATACACAAAAACAAAACAAATGTAATTAGTAGAATAACAAGTTATGTGCTTCCTCACTTATAGGAGACCACATTGAAAAAATTTATTTCAATTTAAAACATTTATTTAATAGTGACGTATGCTTTAGGATTTTTTTGGAGGCAGATCTCTCAATCTTTCCATTAACCCCGATGAAGCAATAGCGTATGGCGCCGCAGTTCAAGCAGCTATACTGAGCGGCTCCAAGGATACCCGAATTCAAGATGTATTGTTAGTTGATGTTACACCGTTATCTTTGGGAATAGAGACCGCTGGAGGTGTAATGACGAATGTAGTTACAAGAAATACTCGTATACCGACCGCCCAAAAGCAAATCTTTACCACCTATGCTGACAATCAACCTGCTGTCACAATCCAGGTTAGTCATCAACTAACTAATAAGCCTGCTACTTTTTAGTTTCTTTTTGACAAGTTATAAGGTATTTTTCTTTTTTCAGGTCTATGAAGGTGAAAGAGCAATGACGAAAGACAATAATTTATTAGGTACTTTTAATTTAACCGGCATACCACCAGCTCCAAGAGGCATTCCTCAAATTGAAGTTAGTACCTACACCTACACCATAACAGATTTTAACTCTTATTTTATGTTAAATTGGAACCATCCTGGCATTAAATAAATAAATATAAATGATGTGAAAAACCTGTAAAAAAAAAGTAGTCGAAAAGTTTTGTTTCGATGAAAAAAAAACGTGCTATAATATGATGATGCAACATAGCATGTTTTTAATACATTGTCACTTTTCTGATTTATTTTATTGTAAAAGCAAAAGTGCGATAAAGTTCTTTAGTACACAGAATCAAGTTTTATTTATTTCTTGACTTATATCAACAAGAGGTATTTGTACAATTGTGTTTATGATTTGATTTTTTTTTCTAATTAGCATGTTTACGTATTACTATAAATTCAAATTCAAATTTTATCAAGTGCTTGTACAAAGTGTTACAGTAATTGCTGTTGGCACCCAAACTAAGCTACGCTTGTATCTTGGGCTGCCACAAAGAACAAAAATATGCTACAGTGGATTTAGACGCGTACAGGATACATTTTTATAAATTACTAGCTGACCCGTGCCCACTTCGTTGGGCATAATGTTAATAATTTTTAATTTCTTACTGCCAAAAAGAGGGTTATACGTAGGTATAGTTTGTATTTGCATGCTAATACAAAATTCGAAAGTAACTCTGTCGGAAAGAAAAAACATTTTCTACGGGATTTGCGATAAACGAATTCCATGAGGACCAAGTTGCGGGAAAAGTTAGTTTGGTTATGGTAATTTTAATTGTTCAAAACTTCTCTGTAAACTATATTGGACGTAATGTTATCATTTGGTAGCAAAATATATTGTCTATCAGGAGTTCCAACCCGAGATAAGCCAACATATAACTGCCCATGGGAAAAACACGGCTTTCTCAGGTCAATGCCCACCAGAGAGAATGTTTGACCTTGGGACTTGTTAATAGTGAGGGCAAAAGAGATCTTCACTGGAAACTGTAGCCTTTTAAACGGTATGGGTAAATCAGTGGGAATCATGGGTATCCGCGGAATATAAGCCAGTTGTCCCACTGCTGGCCCTGTGAGAATGGTCGCCACGATTATATTGTCCCGCAAATCTTTTGTAAGCAGCCTTGTCCCATTACACATGTTGGGGGGGCTCAAGTTTCTTAATAGCATGATAGGAATGCCAACTTTTAACACAAGGTCGTGAGGAGGTAAGCCAGAAGTGTTCAAAGAATTTAAAAATTCTTGGGGATAGTGCACTGTATCCTCAATATTACACACCGTATCAATAGGCTTATAGTGTTTGACCTTACCGGGAATTTTCTCTAAAATGAGTTTATTTATTTCATTCACTGTATCGTTTCTGGGTGACACTATTGCCCTAGAACAAAGCCAATGATAATCTCTCTCCAATAAATTTTCAAGACCGGGATATATAGCGTCAATAAGATGTTCCAACCTGTGCAATATGTGTCCTAATGTCTCGTCAAGTTTAATGTCATTGCTGTTGGTGTTAGGAGAGTCAATTTTTCCTTCGCCAAGATTGAGTAGTTGACGCGGAAAGTCGTCATCGTCGTTGTCGCTCAAATGGGCTCTCGTTTGTTCGTAAATTGAGAGATGCAACCGAACTCCATAAGCGAGATGATTTTAAGCATGCTCTGATGACATCGGCGCGTGTTCCTTTTGTTACTACAGGCAGTGTTTGCCGAAAATCGCCCGCGAAAACAAAAGTAACGCCACCCATTACAGCATCAGAGTTTCTAAAGCCTTTGAGTGTTCGGTTTACTGCTTCAACATGAGCTCTATGACTCATGGTACATTCGTCCCATATAATTAAAGATGTTTCTTGTAAAAGTTTCCCGAGTGGCCCATTTTTACGTATGGAACAAACTGACTGTTGCTCTAGTGAGACTGTCAGAGGTAGCTTAAAGGTGGAGTGTGCTGTTTTCCCATCATTTAACAGAGTAGCGGCAATCCCCGAAGAGGCAACGGATAGTCCATTTCTCCCAGATGGTCATACTTTTGCCAATACCAAATTTGCAAGATTATGTCCGATGCATTGTTATGTGGCCGAATTGGAGAAGGTAAACCAAAATCATTTAAGGTTTTCTCATTTAATTCTAAGTGTCTATTTTCTATTTGTAGTAGACCCTCATTATACATGTCATCATTATAGGGTAAAGTAAAATTCTGATTCTGCTGTCGTATTCTATGTCTCATGTCGTCACATAAATCGTCTTTGAAGTTTTCCCACAAACTGAGTGGTTCAGATGGGTAACAAAATAACAATACCACCACAAACAACTCCCTCAACTTCAAAGGACATTGAGAAATTGAGGCTTCTCGTAGAGTGTTTTCCCACTGGTTATCGTCTTCTAACAAATCTCTCTCACGGCAAGCAGCTTGGTATGTTTTTTTGACAACTCCGTTCAGTTTTTAAGTCCTGAAATGAGGTGGGGCCACGTACGTGATGAAGCAAAACTCGAAGGAAGAAACACTCCAACTGAGAAGGGTGCACACTATATATTCTTCCCAAAGCAGGATCTTTTTTTATTCCAGGATGACCAGCGACATCTTCTCCGCGTTTTCTTCGGGAAAATTTGTTATTAGCCCAGGTATAATAGTGGGGAACTTCATGGTAAAGTAATGTTTTTGCAAAGTTGTCGGAATTGCACAATTCAAAGAAAGCGGTCAGAGTTGTTTTTGGTGGATTTTCAACAATGCTTTGCACATTAGCTGGTGAAAAGTATACTCTTTGGCCGTTTTCTAAATGTACGGCCAACTGCAGAACAGTAGGGTGTCTGTTATGGAGAGGAAATTCCAATAGTCTCCAGACCGCTTCCGATGTACTTATGTACCTTCCGTTTACATAATTTTCAACTTCATTATGAGCATTTCTTACACCAAACGTTGCCTGATCAGACCCTTTATTCACATACTTGCAGATATACTTTATAGCCTGAACGGAATGACAATACTCCACGTTTATGTGGGCGTTAAAAGTTCGACAGAGAATTGGAGAGTACGGGACGATCCATGTGTTGTCTATTATAATAGTCCTTCCACGAATAGTCATAGTGGCCACCTGACCGCCGTGATCGACGTTTCGGCGTCGATAAACAGGATACCCATCTTCTCCGGTTTGGGTATCAGTGACAAAACGGCGTGGGTATTTTTTTGAGCAAATACCATTTTTCATACACGGCGACGTTGGATTTTGTTCCCCACACGGCCCGTGTACCATGTTCTTTGTCACAATATCAAACAACGCAGGATCATTATCTTTATCGGGTAGCTCTGCAACTATAATCTTGTCAATTTCGTCAGGTTGTATTTTATTTTCTAGCCAAATCAACACGTGACAATGTGGTAAGCCTCTTTTCTGCCACTCGACACTGACCATGTGACATTTGACTTTTCCGAAAACTTCTTCTTTTGTAAATAGTTTAATAAGTTTCTTCATTTTTAGATGAAAGACCCTTGCTATTATGTCGTGTCGATCGAAAGATCGCTGTCCAGAAAAAAGTTCTTGCTTTATTTCTTCCCACTCGGGGTTGCAAGTGAAGGTAACAAATAAGTCAGGCCTTCCGTAATTTCGCACGTATGTCATAGCGTCTTGGGTTTTTTCGTGCATGTAGCGCGGCGAGCCAGTGAAAGATAAGGGCAAGATAACGTGTTGACCAATATTTGCAGCATTTGCATTAGCATCTCTATTTAAAGCATCTTTTAAATGTATATAATCGTCAGCTCTTAACTTTTGTTGGTTACGGGATATAAAATTCAATCTTTCTGATATCATTTTAGCCATCATGTCAACGCAGTATTGACTGAACAAATCTCGGTAATAATGTAAAGTATTGAAACGATTCTCTATGATCATAAGTCTGTGTGCATAGAACTGCATACAGGAAACTGTTTTGTTTTGTGCGGAACCTTGTTGCTGTATAGTCAGATAATAGCCATCATCTCCTTTCACAAACATTAAAGAATATTGCAGGGGATCGTAAGCGCGGTGCAATTCGGACACTCTTTTTAGCTGGCCATCTTTACAATGTAGTACTATATCACGGGGTCCTTTGTCTTCATCTACTAACAGTACTGCAACTTCGTTTGTTGTAGGGGAGTTGTATCTTCCTCGATGTTGATTTTGTGGTGTGCGATCGGCGTGAATTATTAATTTTAAATTGTCGGAGGAGTTACTTTGTAAATTAATAATAATAATAATATTTACTAACGTAAAATTAGGTACAGATTTTTTTGATACAAACAACATTTTCTATATAATATGTACACTGTAATAGTCAGGCTCTGGCATCCATAGTAAGATTAAACTTGAGTTGTGGATACCAGTCCCTCTCTCAACTAAAGAAAATGTACACTTAAAGTGCGCTTATTAAAAAATTGTATTTGAAACTGCGTATGTATTCGTTCTGGCTATTTAATACGGTCTGTAACTCATTGACCAAATCGGTTTTTAAAGTGGGGCTCATGTTTGATCGCAAAGAAAATTGGTCCGCATCAGAAATGAAATAGATCTGTAAAAATTTCGAAATTTGACCTGTAGAAGGAAGAAGACTACCAATTAAATGATAAACCTGGCCCTCTATCTTAAAAGTAGGCATAAAATTTCCTTCACGAATTTCTTTCGCACCGAACGATGTCATTTGAAATAGTGTGTTATATTTCCGTATATTGTCAATTTCGGAGACGTACGCTGCGTAAGAAGCCGACCACGTGCCTGAGCCGCGCGGGTATCTACCTCTCAGATATAAAAGGCCACGGCTCCTTCTCCCGAAGCTAGCACGAACGCGAACCGAATTAAGCCCGAAGCCATCGCGCGCCGTCCGCTGCTTTGGCCTTTCGTCGAAATTTCTCCGATTCAGTCTGCAAAACTGACTACCACGTAAAACCCTTTTTATTTTTCAGTTTTTTATATAGCCTATGACACTCAGCAATAATGTGCCTTTCTATGGGTGAAAGAATTTTTAAAATCGGTTTAGTAGATCCCGAGATTACCCCCTACAATTTAACAAACACACAAACTTTACTTCTTTATAATAAATACTTAAGTTAAATTAAATTAAAAAGACGAAGTAAAACAAAAACAAAAGAAGTTATATTTATTACTATTTTATTCATTTCTAATAAAAATATTATTTTTATATTATTATTATAAATTAGTGCACTATTCTCTTTTATCCTAATCAGCTCGGTGACCGGTGACGTATTAAGAAAACGGAATGTCACCACCGCTGTTTATCTCGTGGGTGTCGTAAGAACCGACTAAGGAGCAAACTTCGCAAGACAGCAGTACTGCAAAGAGAGAAAATTTGATATAAACGCTCTAAGAACCCGTCCAACAACATCGGGCCAACGTGGTTATAGTAGACCAAAACCATTCTAAGGAGCAATGGCTACGTCCAGCAATGGCCTATAATAGGCTGTTGATTGATATGATACATAAAGAATATTATTATAACATTTCAGGTGACATTTGATATTGATACCAATGGTATTCTAAATGTTAGTGCTCGCGACAACAGCACTGGCAGATCTGAAGGTATCACAATTGCCAACGACAAGGGACGCCTGAGCAAAAACGATATTGAGAAGATGTTACGTGATGCTGAAAAGTACAAATCGGAAGATGACGCTGTGAAGAAAAAGGTTGAGTTAAGAAACCAATTAGAAGGTTATATATATGGATGTAAAACGGTTAGTATCATTATTTAAATAGGCAATTGTAACTTAAAAGTATTTTAAACTAGGGATACCACGGGTATATTGAAAGATGACAAAACTAAATATTAAGGAATAAAAAAACATATCTACAGTGAAACATAGTATCTCCTACTTTTTTGAAGTCGGTTTAAAAGACAACACTTTTGCAAATGACAATTCATTTAAGTGAAATAATAAATATTTATCGTTACACACAAAAAAGTAATGTTTTTAAAACGTCTAAAGAACTTTCACTGATCATACTGAGGAATCACCTGTTAATGAGCTTTAGTGTAAAACCATTTTTAATTCTTAATGCTATTGTATCCAATCTGATGGATCCTTAATCCAGTTGGATATGTGTAAGCAAGCATACATATTAAAATACTTCAAAGCAATCAAAGCTAAATCGTTTAGAGACGTGGGTTATAAATGTCAAGTTCAGCTGATATACTCGGAAATGTTAAGAATCATTGCTGCACTAGTTATAGAGTAGATACTGTGAGGTACGGTTCGGGAAGTCAGTACACTACATATTCCTTTATAACTTTTTGTTTATTTACAGGCAGCAGAACAAGCTGGTGCCCACCTAACCGACAGTGAAAAAAAACAAGTGATCGACGAGTGTAAAAAACAGCTAAGGTGGTTGGAAGCCAATCCTGAGGCATCAAAAAGCGATTTAGAAAAACATTTGCAGGACGCTCAGCGTGTCTGCCAACCGTCCATGATGAAGCTTCATGGTGTAGGTGGGGCTGCAGGCAGCGGAATGGGTGGTCCAAGTAATATTCCTCCAGATAGCTCGAGTGGTCCCAGAGTCGAGGAAATAGATTAAAATACTTACAATTTTGAAATTAGCTCACCTTTTACCGGTACTGTGTACATATTTTTGTAATATGCCATTTAAGATTACAATCAATCATCAAGTTCATTCTCTGTTATTATTGTTTTATTAAAACCAACTACCTTTCTCATCTTTCGGTGTGTGAACGAGATAAACAAATGCATATTCTTGTCTATGCGCATTCTCAAGACGAACAGAACATGTTTACTAAACATAGTTTAGGTACTGCCTCGTCGATCTAGCGGTTAGCGTAAGCGATTGCCGATCAAAAGGTCTCGGGTTCGATTTCCGGGTGGGACTGCTATTGGGTTTTTCACACAAAAAATTCTCAATAGCAGCCCGGAGTATGTAAGATGGCCGTGTTTCCCGCCCGTGCCTCGGAGAGCACGTTAAGCCGTCGGTCCCGGTTATTGGGAAGTTAGTACTCTCAAATATACTGACAACTAGTTCAACCTTCGAATTCAGTTCACTCTCAGGGGTGCCGAGATCAGATGCTAGTCGCTCCGTGGAAAAACTGCTATTCAGGTAAAACCGGATAAACTAGAAGTCGACCCCAATAAATCTTGGGTATAATAAAGGCTAGAACATAAATACCTAGATGACTGTATTATACCCTGGTAAATCAGAATCCCGTGTCTGTTTAACCAAGTGGCCAAACTGTGTACTCCTCTTTATGTGGTGACGGATTAGGAATACAATGCCACCACTCCTATTCATTCCCCGGATGTCATCGTAAAGGTGCGTATCCACCGAAATTGTTGGCAATTTCAATATTGCCAACTGTTCTTCAGAAAATCGACAACTTTTGTTTCCATTGTGTCTGCACATAGTCGCCTACTACTAGCAACTCCATTAATTCGTTCGTCCACGTGTCAGGCATGTTTTTTTTGTTTCCAACTAAGTGTCTCCACGTGACCAATAAATATTTGTAACAAGCGTATTCTTTTGAATACAGAAACACGGTTCCCAACATTTGTTGCCAACATACGGAAATTACAGAAACTTGTCACCAACACGTGTTAACATAAAAGTTGGCAAATTTCATTCGGTGGAGACTCGACTTAAGAGGCGACTGAACGAGCAGACGCTTCGCCTGATGGTAAGCGATTACCACCGCCCATGGACACCCGCAACACAAAAGGCGTCACAAGTGCGTTGCCGGCCATACTTCGCCACAGAAGCAAACCGAACTTAAACTATGTGACAGGAGTGTAAAATAATACTAAAATGCATTTCAATGAACGTTTTATTAAAAAAATATAACAATATTATTATCATTATAATTTTAATTTGGTGAATATGTGCTGTATATAATCTAAAGTGTAATAATTAAATTATAATGCGCCTAACATTGTACTATTTTTTTTTCACTTGTGTCGTAGTTTTTGCTACTTATAAATAAATAAACATAGGTATTAAGGCAATTTACACTTAAACTATTTTTTTATTAAACTATGGATGAAAGTAATAAATACTATATTTGTTCTGCAAGTATTAATAAACTAATAATATTTGTATTTAGATACTTTAGTAGTACTCAAAATGTCATGGTAACATAAAGGTCTGAGTCCACTCACACGCACTTCGGAATTTAAATGTAAATTCCTAACAGAATTTAATTCTCGTGTCGTGGTGTTTATTACCAAACACCTACAAAACGGCTGCACCGATATTTATAAAATTTTGTGTGCATATCGGGTAGATCTGAGAATCGGCCAATATCAATTTTTTATATATATTTTAATGGTAAAACAATGTTTGGGTCAGCTAGTAATATAAACAAAATGAGAGTAATACAAACTTTACACAGATCTAAAAGAATTAAAAGGGCAGTCATATTTTACCTTTATATTACCGAAGGTCTAAATAATGATGCATTGTTTTTGCGCTTAACAGTATTCCCAAAATCTCCTTGCCTAGACCATGTCAAGTAGTGGACTATTTAAGACAATTGATGAATATACTACATTAACTGTTTCCCTGGCCACAGACAAATTTCGGACATCTTATCTATATATCTGTCATAGATAATTCGACGTAGGTATCTTCCAATTAAACTGTACCAAGCTATCTGTCGGAACTTATCTCGAATTTATCTGTAACCCGTAAAACAGTGCCTAAAAGAAGTACTTGTTAAAAAACTGTTTACTTACTAAATTATTTCACATAAACTACAAGGTATATACTATAAGTGTGACTATAATGTAATCCCATCCCTATAATAATAAATGAATTAATAACTTTTAATGTGATGATATAACTGGGAAGACTAATATCAATTCTTACAACCACAATAACTTTATCAAATGCCATCACCAACTTAATATTTTTTTTAAATAACTATTTCAATCATGTTCTATTCAGTAACATATAAATTAATTTATTAATACTAGCTTTTTCACGCGGCTTGGCCCGTATATCAGTTATCGAGGAAAACAGTAACCTATGTCACTTGCTGATAATTTAACTTTCTATTAATGAAATAATTTTGAATATCGTTTTAGCGGTTTAGACGTGAAAACGTAACAAACTCACATTCGCAATCATAAGAGTAGTTAGGATGTATCACAAAATCTAATAAATAAACAATCGTAATGATCGTCCAAAAGAACACCATATTTATATCTAGGACTATCTACCAAGTTAACACCATTCAAAGTATAACACAGTAACTAAATTCGACTAAGTATAGCATCAATAGAAAAGTACAGAAATCAAAAGTATATAAATAAATTAGTGCATTTGATAAAATTATCTATTTATAATGTAACTTAGGATATTTTGTGCAGCACTGATGCTACACTCGAGAAATATACATAAATTTCGGTTTCATATTGTCACCACCGCAGTGGTAATGCACCCTTATACTATGGGATATTCTAAACGTGTATAAAAAAATGTAATTAAAAGTGCACATAATATTATTTTCAGAATTTTAAATTATTCACGTTACTAGAAAAATCAAAACAGACTTCTTCAACATTGGATTTTGACAAAAACCTCTACGAAAAAAATTTGCTCATATAATTGTTAATATTCATTTGATCACATTCCGTTACAAAATACTTAAAATTATAAAGTAAGTGCTCCGGACATCTAAACACACAACGCCATCTAGTCCCAAGCTAAGCAGAACTTGTGTTATGGGTACTAGACAACTGATATAAATACTTATATACTTTTTTTTTGTAAATACATACATATTATACATAGAAAACACCCAAACTCTGAAACAAATATTTGCAGGTCATACAAACATTTGGACCGACCCGGGAATCGAACCCGATACCTCAAGCTTAGCAGTCGCATACGCTACCACTACGCCACCGAGGCAGTCATCAAATTATTTTTATTACGTATAACTATGTAATACATCTACATAATAACTGCATTTATTTTAACATTTTCACTTAGAATGCACTTTTTTAAGTATATCATAGTACTGGATTTACTGACACCAAACCATAAAGAAATTGATATAACCTTTAAATTAACCCTGTACCATAAAACCATCTAAAAAAAAATTAAATCACAGAAATGTACCTACATTTAAATATCGTGAATTGAGTTAAATTTAAACCATATTGGTTATATATAACTAGTATATCTCAAAGTAGTTACTTTTTATCATCTGTCAAAACGAAAACTTTGAATGAAAAAATTAATAAATACAAACTTGTGACGTCACTGTTTTATACCACTCAATTAGCAATGTATTTTAATGTTTATTAGATTTTTTTTTATAGAAATGTAAAGCTGTAATAATTATATTTTCCGAGGTATTTTGTAATATTTGTTTTACTCTGTCTCTCTGTCAACTACATCAACTACCTATTTGATGAACAGTGCCCTCATCAAACATATAGTTATGTCACTACAGATTCGGTCATAAATCATCGAAGCGAGATAGCAATATAGCAGCTCTCTTTCAACGGGGTCTTTCTTCTTTTTGCAGAAGTTGTAAACCTATCGCGAGTTTAAATATCATAATAAGCTTATTGCTGTACACTGCTGGCCATAAACCTCTACAATTGCCACTTGGTTCGATTAGATGTTTGAAATGAAAATAGTATATTAATAATTATGTGATAAATCAGTCGTTTAAGCACGCGCCGTATTTTCGCAAACCTGATAATTCAATGATTAGTGATATGATACATCTCGTACGTCAGACTGGCTTCGGCACTCTTGCAAAAGAGAAGATTTACTTTGTAGTCGTAGAAAAACGATGGATTTGATTTTTGGACGATTTTCATTTTTCTAAAAAACTTACTTAAAATATTTCCAAATTTGAAAAACGTTGAAAAATATGTTACATATTTCATTAGAATTATGCAGTAAATAAAAAAATATATGTAAACTTTAAACTCTCTACTGTAAAGTAGCTAATAATCAAATCTGTCATTTCTCCGGAGACGTTTTCTTCTCGAACGTGAACAATTTGTCAATGTCTTTTTATGTCACGAGGTTCGAATTTAGGTCATGAATTTTGAATTATGACCGATTGATTCATTATGATTATCATCATGGCAGCAGACAGAAACTTGTTTCTGTTCTCCTGTTCTCCTGTACAGTGGTCACGTAAGACATTTGGGTTCATTAATATATAACACAACAACAGTAATTTTACAATTAAAATCAATAAAGCTATTGAAATTTTAAAATGTCAAAAGCTAAGCTAAAATATTTTGAAAGGCATTATTTTCCCTTATTTATCAATCACATCATTTATTTGTCAATTATACTAATACAAATAAATCTTTTTAATTTGAAAAATTAACGATATATAGATACCTATTCAAACTGACTTTTTACTGTTGATATCAGACAAATTATACAATTAGTTTTCGAGAAAAGCATGTTTTTATCAATCTAGGTTTCAGCAATTAGTGCTCAAACCCCTATCAGTGGAAAGTCCTGTCATGGGATTCACAGATTACCCAGATATGTCACATTTTTCCTTCACAGATAAGAGGTTAATCTCATTCCTCATTTTCTAAAATTAAAGAATATCTTTTCAACTACCTACAATTTGTAGTAACTACATAAGGAGTCGGTAAATTGTGACATCTAAACCTTAAATAGAATTATACCTAAAACCTTAAAATTACAATATTTTATAGCCGAGCTGTGATATTGGTAAATAAATACTAAAACATCACTCAATCGCACCGCAATCGCATTAAAGAACGATTTTCCAGACCCACAAGTGCTACTACTCTATCACTTTACCTTAACTAAGCCATTATCACCCTTATTCTATAGACTTAAGGTTTTATCTACAGGTTTTTTCATAAACATTAACCAAACAAAAATAAATATCATTCACCAGTAACTTACACCGTACAATTCCATCTAATAAACGATATCATAAATATATTATACTAATTCAAATCAATTTCAAAATTCTCTGTATGAATCCTGCTTGGATTTGATCGGCCCTGAAAATTAAAAAAGAAGATTATTAAACAAGGAGCAATATAGCCTTTACTGCCTGGAAATAGAGCTCTCTTTATACTAAGAACTTTGTGATAACTGTGCTGGAAGTCTCGGGTTCAATTCCCGTGTCGGAACTAATGTTTGTATGATCTGCAAATATTTGTTTTGGAGTTTGGGAGTTTTCTATGTATATTATGTATTTACCAAAAAAAAACAGTATATGTGTATTTATATCAGTTGTCTAGTACCCATAACACAAGCACAGCTTAGCTTGGGACTAGATGACGTTGTCTTTTTGATGTCCGTAATATTTATTATTATTGTCTCAACGATAAAAAACAATTAAAAAGCTATGGATTTTCAAATTCACAAATCACCGACTGTTTTTATGTCAGTGAAAATTTGAACTACTCTGCTCGAAAAAAGTATTTTTGCTCCGAATTTATTAATTAAAGTACCATCGATATAAATGAAAATAATTAATGTTGAGAAAGGTTTAAAATTGATTGGATTGATGCGCTTATTATGTCCCCTAAGATAAAAAAATAAAAATACCGCCTGTGTTATTTTATATACATTAATAAAATGGACATAAAGAACACCCAGACTCATAACAACAATTTCTACATAGCACAAAGTGGTGTTAGCTTGGGATTAAACCCACAACCCTCAACGCAGTAGCAAGCGGCGAGGTGTCCGCTTCAACCTCTACACCATCCGTGCAACCAGTCTAGCTGTGTCTACGTACAACACAATTTACATGTATTTTATATAATGACTGTGCCACATTGTTGCTCACGACTCGCCATGCAAAATAACTTCAATCGATATTTTCGTTTTTTTTTCAAAATGTGTGTATTTCTAGCGTGCCTAAGTTAGAACAGTTAATATCAGGGGTGTTACGAATATTCGCATCCGCATCCGCATTCACATTCGCATCAATCCATGCGGAGTTTTTACGGATGCAGATTCACATCAACAAAGTCAACTAAAAACCTGTGTAATTTTGTGGAACAAAATTTGTTCTAAAAATATGATTAAATAAATTAAATTAAATTGATTTACAGTTATTTATGCACCTAAAATTTAAGTAAATATCCTTTTAAAATCCCAAAATCCACATCCGCATCCGCATCAAATCCGCATACGCGGATGTGAACTTCTAATAATCCGCATCCGCATCTGCATCCGCGGATGTCTAAATTTTGGCATCCGTAACAACCCTGGTTAATATCACGCTTACACCAATATAAGCTGAGCATGATTAAAAAGAGACGCAGCTAGTTTAATAATAAAAAATAACTTACTTGGAACTTGTAACGGTGTGCATCAAGTTTATGATGTACCTCGGGCACACATCTTCATGCATAACCCGCGCATGAAACAGGAGGCCTTGGCAGAGACAGTACAAGATTTCTATCAACGGTAAGTTGGCAGGAATCATACCTTTTTGATAGCCCCATGAGCCTAGAATCTGTGGATTGTAATATTATATTACATTAGAAGACTATTACTATTAAATTATATTACTAAACGCTTTATAGTCCACGGGCCCACGAACAAGGAATTTCAGTGATTAACAACAGGCTGAAAGTTTATACACAGCTTCGTTTTGACGAGACACCCAACTTTTATTATTGGACCAAATTCTGAAAGTGGAAGGAAAAAGCAGGATAGGGAGCGAAACACGTCGATTTGATGAGTGTCCCAATTTAATTAATAACAGTTTCTAAAAATCAATACTTCGAGAAAATATGATGGAAAACTGAAAAAAACTTGTGGCATACAAAGTGAATGGTACCTTCCGAGTCACCCCCAGCTCTAACATGTCAGAATGGTGACTTGAAAATTTTTATTCATTTTCATTAATTACAAACTGATTTTTGTTATGGGGCTTGCAAAATATATATTTTTCATAAAAAATGCATCGGCATACAAATTTGATTGTAATTTTTTTGAGACCTACACTCGAAAGTTGTCAAGATTATGTTAATATTTTTTCGAAAAAACGAAGCTGTGTATAAACTTTCAGCCTGTTGTTAATCACTGAAATCCCTTGTTCGTGGGCCCGTGGACTATTAGAACAACACCGACACTCATACAAAATTAAAAATTTTAAAAAAAGTTTTTGAAGTTGTACTTCTTTTGGCGCGATGGAGAAAAATGATGAGAGTGAATTTTTACTTAGCGCGCGCACACCGACATCTGAATTCTATCATCATGAAGTTAGTTCTAGGTGGCATGAAAATCGATAACTATATTCAAGTTGTATATTCTAGTATTTTTATATTTAGAACACGTGTTTCGTAACAGTACAAATAAACAGTGTGAATAAATAAATATTATTTATTTAAATAAAATCTTTTTGATTAATTTTAATATTTATCGTTAATCACTACTGCATTTTAGTTATTTTTTTTCCATACGCCAAAGAAGTATAACTTCTAACGCGTGTACATAAGTACACATACTCATATTTTTTTATTAAATTTGTAGTGGTTAAGGCTGTGTAACCAAAGCCACTATCGTATGTTGTGTTCGTAGGAGTATATTGAATAAGACAGCAGGATGATGATAGAATTATTGTATTCAAAAGATGACTAACTATATACAAAAACAATACTTGTATTTATACAAATTTAAGGAGAGAGTGAGTCAGGTAGCAAGCGTATGACCTCTCTCTGTCATTTTTAAATGGTGTAGTTTGATGTACGATGTTACATAATATGTCAAACAGAGAGTGAGTCAGATAGCACGTAAAAATGTAGGCGATTTGACATCTGACTGTCTCTGTCATTTTTGAATGGTGTAGCGGGACGACGCAAAGGTAAATATATAATAATATTTATTTTGTATGGGAAAAATTAAATTGAATCCATGACTGCTACACTACTCCCCCGCTGAAGCCGGAGCTAGCTTCGGTTGATAGTAGTCTGGAAATCTGACTGTTCTCCCGCTTCTTGTTTTCTTGGTTGCTAGCTGGTCTTCAGTCCTTGAGGGGTGCGGTGCTGAATTTGATGTGTCTCTGGTGATGTAGGCTGGTTTTAAACGATCGACCGATATACGTTGAGGTCTGTCTTGTATTTCTACTTCGAATGTCTTCTGATCGCGTTGCAGTACTTTGTACGGACCAAGGTATGGTGGTTGGAGTGGTCTACGTACAGGACCCTGGCGGATGAATACATGAGTGGCAGTTTTAAGGTCACTAGGCATGTAGAAGGTAAGGCTAGAGGTGCCGTGCCAGGATGTTGGTTGTGGGGTTAATTTTCCGATATGAGCACGAAGTCTGTTGATGATGTTGGTCATGTCCATCTCGTCGTTAGGAGCAGAAGAAAAGAACTGTCCAGGTAGACGGAGTGGTTCACCGTAGACTAGTTCTGCAGTGGACGTTTGGATATCTGCTTTCCATGCACTGCGAATGCCGAGTAGGACCCAAGGTAGAGTCTCAACCCAGTTCGGAGACGCGTGGCATGTGATGGCGGATTTGAGCTGTCGGTGAAGTCTCTCTACGAGACCGTTGGCTGCTGGATGATAGGAGGTGGTTGTGTGATGCACTGCGCTGATCAGGGTGGTGAATTCCTTATAGGTGTGCGATATGAATTGTCGACCTCGGTCAGTGGTGATGTGCTCTGGACATCCAAAACGTGAGATCCATCCATCTACGAGGGCAGCAACGCAGGTCTCGGCGGTTATGTCTGGAAGTGGATACGCCTCAGGCCAACGTGTGAAGCGGTCGACGATCGTGAGACAGTATCTGTTGTGCATGTTGCGGCGGTGCGGCCGCGTGCGCGTGCTGCGTGGGGGGCGAGGCGTGCACCTGGTGCATCATGTGCTGTGGATGAGCGTGAGGAACTGTCGCAGGCGGATGACCACCGGTCCCACTCACAAATTCAGCTGCCCCTGCAGCATGATATCTGTGTTGTTGCTGTTGAGGTTGCTGCTGTTGTAGCTGCTGTTGTGTTTGTTGCTGCTGCTGTTGCTGTTGTTGCTGCTTTTGCTGCTGCTACTCCCGTGCTGGTCATCTTCTTGGGATTACTTTTGTTGTATCCCGACGTCGCTGGGTCACCAGTGTAGTGTAGTGTTAAAGCTGATTAACCATGGCAACTGACGTATGTTGTGTTCGTAGGAGTATATTGAATAAGACAGCAGGATGATGATAGAATTATTGTATTCAAAAGATGACTAACTATATACAAAAACAATACTTGTATTTATACAAATTTAAGGAGAGAGTGAGTCAGGTAGCAAGCGTATGACCTCTCTCTGTCATTTTTAAATGGTGTAGTTTGATGTACGATGTTACATAATATGTCAAACAGAGAGTGAGTCAGATAGCACGTAAAAATGTAGGCGATTTGACATCTGACTGTCTCTGTCATTTTTGAATGGTGTAGCGGGACGACGCAAAGGTAAATATATAATAATATTTATTTTGTATGGGAAAAATTAAATTGAATCCATGACTGCTACAAATTTTTTTTTACAGATTGTTTTGTAATGAAAATGATGTATTCATGGCCCACATTATACAAAGCAAAATAGAGTAGAATTTTCATTATAGATTTTTAAATATGAATTACAGTAGATTAGAAGTTTCATCCCCATCATCTAGATGGTTGGCAGTCCACAACTGTGCACTTTTCCCGAAACTTTCTGCGAATGAACTTCAACCTTTAAGGAAAGAGCGTACTTCTTCTTAAAAGGCCGGCAACGCACTTGTAACGCCTCTGGTGCTGCGGGTGTCTGTGGGCTGCGGTAATCGCTTACCATCAGTCGATGCGTCTGCTCGTTTACCCCCTATACAATAAAAAAAGAATCCATACTTATATTATAAATTCGAAAGTAATCTCTGTCTGTTTCACGGCCGAACCGATGCACCAATTTCAATAAAATTTGGCATGGAGATACCTTGAATCTTGAGGAACGACATAGGCTACTCTTTGCTTCGATAATCGACAAAATGCGGGCGGAGTATCGCACTTGTTACGCCTCTGGTTTTGTGTGGGCATCGGTAATCGCTTACCATCAGGAGATACGTCTGCTCGTTTGCCTTCTATACAATAAAAAGAAATACGAAGCCTACAGTCCAATTTATGTTCAAACATATGACTGCACGGTTGGCCGAGTGGTTTCAGCGGTCGCCATGCCGCTTGCTGCTGCGCCAAGTGTCTTGGGTTCAAATCCCACGCGGTACAACACTTTGTGTGATCCACGAATTGTTGTCCCGAGTCTGGATGTTGTGTCCGTTTCATGTATGTTTGTAAAGTCCCCCACGACACAGGATGTTTATTCCTAATGTGAGTTGTCTTTTTAAAAAAGAAAAAGATATTTCAAATTACCTGTAAAGTTGAGGTAAGAGGAGCTAAAGCGATAGGAGTAGAAGGAGCGGCTCTGAAGGCGAGCCCGGAGAGGAAGCCGGCCGGTAACGCGTACAGCGCGCTGTCTCGCCCGTGAGCTCGACATAGCAAGCACACTATTAACTGCAACATAACATATCGTAGTTAAATAACAATTATTAAAACATATGGCCATTGGCTGCCTCGGTGGCGTAGTGGTAGCGTATGCGACTGCTAAGCTTGAGGTCTCGGGTTCGATTCCCGGGTCGGACCAAATGTTTGGAGTTTGGGTGTTTACTATGTTTAATATGTATGTATTTACAAAAAAAAAAGTATATAAGTATTTATATCAGTTGTCTAGTACCCATAAAACAAGTTCTGCTTAGCTTGGGACTAGATGGCGTTGTGTGTAAGATGTCCGGAATATTTATTAAAAAAAAAAATTAAAACAACCATGTAACTCTGTAAACTATAACCACAAATTTTAACAAATTTTACTTTAAGAACTGGGACAAAATGGGACCACACGAGATACCAGCTTTGAAATAAAAAATAACCATTACAATAGGTTCACTCAGTCGAAAGTTACGAGGTAACAATCATAAAAAAAAATTGTCGAATTGATAACCTCCTTTTTTGAAGTCGGTTAAAATTGACACTAGTGACAAATGTCACAAAGATCAAGGTATATTTTAATAACTATAGCATAGCATTTTTTTGAAAGACTTCTCCCACATCTATACTAATAATAAAGATGAAGAGTTTGCTTGTTTGTTTGAACGCGCTAATCTCAGGAATCGCTGGTACGATTCAAAAAAATATTTCCGTGTTGGCTAGTCCATTTATCGAGGAAGGCTATAGACTATATTTCATCACGCTATTACTAATAGGAGCGGAGCGCCAATGAAGAATGTTTCAAAAACAGGGGCAAGTTTTCACGCTACGGGCAATATAAGACGCAAACGAGGTTGTTTGGGTCAGCTAGTTAGAGAGATATATCCTGTATCGCGGAGGACTTTCAATATATACATGAAACGGACACAATGAACACTCAGACTCGAAACAAAAATTGGTGTATCACACAACAAATTGTCCCATGCTGGATTTGAACCCACAACACTTGGTGAATTGGCTAGCGGCGTGGCTACCGCCTAAACTACTACCGCGAACCGTGTAGCAAAATTTTCGATAGTAGGTACATATTCTTTGATGAAACTTACCCTATAAATACCGATATATCCACCGAAAAACAATCCCAATTTCAAATGCGAGAATCTTAATGACTTCAGCGCTTTGGTAGGTGTTAATATCTTCGGTAGTATTGCTCTTAGCATTGTCATCGCACATCCAACACCGAACAGTTGCGCTGTACCCTGAAATAGTAATAACACAAATTTATATGTACATATATACAAATAAATAAAACTGAGGTGTCGGTTTGTAATTTAAAATTAACATTAACAAAATACAGTCGAATTCAGAACCTCCTTTTTTTTAAAGGCGGTTAAATATGACTTGCCTCATCGTTAGCCCAGAAACACACGTATTTCTAGTACCTATAGTCCGGCCGCTCAGAGAATGCGTTTCTGACAGGTTGTGATCGAATGGGCGATATAACTTTGAACTGGCGTACAATTTATGGCAAAATTTTAAATTTCTTTTATTAACCTTAGTAATGACTAATAACATTAAAAATTGAATAATCATGCCAACTTACAATAAATGTTTTATTTTGGGCTAAAGTTATTAATAATTAATAATTAATGAATTAACAAATTTAAAAACGATAACTTTTAAAAGTCTAACCACGTCAAACTGCGCTGTTTCAAGGTTATAATAATAATTAATAATAATAATAAAGTTTATTTCTTGCCACAATGTAGTAGGTATACATTACATTAAAAATACAGAAGCATATAAATCTTTTATAATATTGTGGAAGACTGGTGCCTAAGCTAAGCTCAAGGCTTGTGTTTCAGGACACCAGGTCTCCCCCCTACGTATGTTTACATTCTGTTTTACAAAAACCGGGCACTATAACATTCAATGACTAAAGTTACATATTTATGTTATTTTTAAATGTTTGTGTGTGCATGATTGTTAGTATTAATGTGTGCGCGTGTGTGTGTGTGTATGTGTGTGTGTGTGTGTGTGTGTGTGTGTGTGTGTGTGTGTGTGTGTGTGTGTGTGTGTGTGTGTGTGTGCGTGTGTGCGTGTGTGCGTGTGTGCGTGTGTGCGTGTGTGCGTGTGTGTGAGTGTGTGTGTGTGTGTGTGTGTGTGTGTGCGTGCGTGTGTGCGTGTGTGCGTGTGTGCGTGTGTGCGTGTGTGCGTGTGTGCGTGTGTGCGTGTGTGCGTGTGTGCGTGTGTGCGTGTGTGTGTGTGTGTGTGTTACGTTGTTTACGTGCATTCGTGTCATTGTCCATATCCTACACCGTTACTGAAAGCATCGCTTCAGTGTCGTCGTAATTAAACTTCTTCAAATACTCAATCAACGTTCTTTTACACCTCGCCCCTGTAAGATGGAATATTGGTACAACTCTGCTAACCCTATTGTACAGGAAGCCGCCCATGTAGCAAAAAAATCGCCCGGAATATTTCTTTGAAAACTTAGCGCGTTGGATAGGTCTAAATATTCGTTTGCCACTGGAGGCAGTTCGACTATAGGTCAGCAATGAGTGCTGTTTCAACAGCGTGTACAGTATGAACAACTGGCGCACCGTTAAAACTTCAGTTTCCTGGTACAGCAGAGCCGTAGAAAAGCGATATGGCTTACAAAAAGAGACCTTTAAGATAGCCCTTTGTGCTCTCTCAAGGTCAATTAAGGTAGATTTCGGTGCTCCGCCCCACACGGTGATGCAATAAGTGAGAATTGACTGAACGAGGGCAAAGTAAACTGATTTTAGCCATTGAGTATCCAGGACACATCTAACCGTTTTAAATACATACATCAATTTTCGTAACCTACTACTCAGAGCGTCTATATGTTCGTGAAATCCCAGGGCATTATCAATGACTACTCCCAAGTATTTGACAATACGCGTTTTATGTAAGGGAGGGCAAACGCATCCCGTGCTGTGCGGTTCAGGGCACGAGTGGGCCAGTATCGTATGATGTGAAGCAATGGATAGGGTTGGAGGATTGCCCTTGAATGAGAAAGTGATGTAATGTGTTTTTTCGCTGTTCAAGGTCAACAGGTTACTTCTTAGCCACTTAGATACGACACCGAAACCCAACTGAGCGCATTCATAAGCTTCGCCCCACGTTCTACCAATAAACAATAGAGCGGTATCGTCAGCAAACATTATCGCCCTGCCCTAGGGGAAGAGTGCGCATGCCCAAGTCATTGACATAGACAAGGAAGAGTGTGGGACCAATTACACTCCCTTGGGGGGTGCCATATGTGAGTGTACGCTCGTCGCTGTAGTAGTTTCCTATCTTAACTCTCTGTGTACGCCCACTTAGATAATCTCTAAAGAGATCCAGGGGCACACCCCTGATTCCTATGTTTTCCAGTTTTGACATAAGGTTGGGTACGGAAACCGTGTCAAATGCCTTGGCGATATCCAGAAATATGCCTAAAACTTTTTGCCCTGTATCCATTTCTGTAATTATGTGATCGGTGAGCTCATGTACAGCATCTGAGGTACATTTACCAGCCCGAAAACCAAACTGTGTGGGAGAGAGAAGTTTGTTTCTTTCTAAATAAGAAATAAGGCGATTGTTCATTATCCGCTCAATAATTTTTGAGAGGGCTGGTAGTACGGCAATCGGTCTGTAGTTGTTGACACGGCTTCCGTCCCCACCCTTAAAGATAGGGTGTATGATAGCTTTTTTGAATACGTTAGGGAATTTTCCTACAGAGAGTATAAGATTGCAAATGTACGTTAGCGGTGGCACCACAACGATCTCATGTCTTTTCAAGATACCACATGATATTCCATCCCAGCCAGTGGAACAGTCATCACGGAGTGACCTCAAGATTCCACCAACTTCACCCTCGTCAGTAGGCAACAACGCCATGGAATTCCCACTTTTGTTGGCACAAATTGACCCAGCGGGCTTAGTCTTTTCTGTAATATTTTTTTCCGCAAGGTGTTTTCCAATGTTTGTGAAGTATTCGTTTACAAAGTTAATAGAAGACTGTGGTGTCGTTAGGGTAGTCAGCAACTGAGATGAAACACTATCTTTACGTTTAGATCTACCTGACATATTATTAATGACTGACCATACCTGTCTAGCATCAGTACCTGCTCTCTCAACCTCTCTCTTTTCGTAATTGACTTTAACATTTTTTAAAAGTGTATTACAAAAGTTTTTATACCTCATGTATGTGATTTTTAAGATATTGTTATCAGGCGCTAATTTACTTTTTTTATGTAGGTTATCTCTGTGCCTGATACACCGCAACAAGCCTGGGGTAATCCATGGTTTTATAGTTTGTTTACGATTTGGAATCTTTACAATTTTCGAGTTTAAATCAATAATATCTTTAATCAAATTAATGATTATCTCTGCTGCAACGTCAGGATCAGGCGTTTCGTACACCCGGCCAAAGTCTAGATGTTTGAAGTCGGCATCCAATTGTTCATAGTTGATACGATTTACAAACTTTTTTATTTTAATTTGGGGTGATTTAGTTTTTAAAAAGCATAAAACAGTTTCGTGGTCTGTAAGGGATGAGTCAGCCACCAGAGTTGAAGCCGGTTTTCTAGTTTTCAATAAAAAGTGATCCAGACAAGCGTTCTGTCTGGTGGGTAGCGAGTGCGCGGGTAATAAGCCATGTGATGCTAATAAGTTTAGGTAACTATGTTTGACAGGATCTCGACACCGCTCGTGAATGTCAATGTTGATGTCCCCTGTAACAATTATATCACTAAAGTCAGAAATCCCAGTCAAAATGTTGTCAAGGGAGGTCAAGAAGTTTGTAGTGTCTTTATATCCTGGAGGTCGGTAAATAGCAAGTAAAACAGTGTTAGGATTAATTGTCACTTGGACACAGTTTGCATCTAAAAAAGGGGGCTCGACTACCGCAACCTGTAGTTTTTTATGTACGTAAACTACAACACCTTCGTTCTGAGTAAGGTTGTTGGCAGTGGTATAACAGTCGTAGCCAGGTAGGTTAGGGATGTTTTGTGTTTTGGGGAGCCAACACTCAGTCAGAACTAGAATGTCCCAGTTAACATCAGTTCGAGCAAGTGTGGTCATAAAGCCCGATATGTTCTTCGTAATACTTCTTATATTTTGATTAAGTATTTTCAGACATTGGTCGGGCTCGAAACCAGACGGGATGCAGCTATCCAAATCACAAGTCGCTGACTCAGACACAGAGACAGAGTCTATTTTGTTTAGAGTATTTGGTATACTATCGAATTTTAAAATGGGGTAGTTTTAAAATGTTATACTTAATCTTTATTTCCTCATGGAATTTGAATGTAACACAAAAAAACCTTGAAAAAAGAACGAAAAATAAATGAAATTTAAAAATACAGCGACACGGTGCAGATAATAATTGTTGTGTATGTATAACAGTGTAAAATTGTATATATGTTTGAGTGAGTTGAACATTACAGTAAATTATAACAATAACAAATTCAATAGCAAATAAATGAAAAAAAATAAAATGAAATAAACCCAATAGGCACAAAACTAGTCATATCCCTCTTCGCAATCGCACAAAATCCTCCTCAGACTTTATAAGATGTTTTGGGCTACCCTCTTTCTCACGTACATATACCTTACCGTTAGCGGTCCAACACTGCTCGTAGTCGCTGCTTTTAGTAAATTCTCTCGCGAGGTAGTATAGGCGCTTTGTTATGGCAGTGAGAACTTCAAATATGTACAGAGGTTGCGCAGGTCCTACGCCGGATAAATGATAGGAGTTAAGTCGGTTATCTCTGTTTTGCTTATTATAGTACTTAACCGAATTCAGAAAGTTTTCCTTAAGCCCTACCGTCGAGAATTCAACCAGGACTGTACCTGGTGTATCCATCTTGCCCTTCAAACGGAATATATTCTCTATATTAGATTCATTAACCGGTTGGTGGATGACGTCGCCTAATTTCTCAACTGACTTGATGAGTGATTCACGAGTTTCCGATATTGAGGAGGGTAGATTTTTAATTTCTATTGACGCGGCTTTAATACGTTTCTCCAAAAAATCTACTTTTGATTCCAATGCTTTTATTGTTTTTCTATTGTTATTACATTCATCTTTTAGGGTAGTTATTTGAAGAAGGGCATCATCGTATTTCTCAGACAAGAATGTAACGGTTTTTTGAATTTCGTTATTTTGTTGACGAATTTCAATATTTTGAGATCTTATTTCATTGAGAGCTGAATGCAGGCAGTCCACTTTCTCGTTTTGCTGATTTTGGTTAATAACCAACTGAGAGAACATCCCTTTCATCTCGTTCATCATTTGTTCCATCCTCTCCCAGTCACCCTCATTACGCTTTTGTTTTTTTTTTTTAGTAATATTTAGATCCGTATCACTAATATGCTCCTTGGTATTCCCTGACAGATTAGGTTCAGAGTCATAGAGAGTATGCGCTGGCCTGTTAGGTGGGGTCCGTTTGGTGGCCATCGTAATACAAGCTAATTGTAAATAGTAGGTGATATGGTCTTCAATCACTGCAGCAGTCAAACGTCGGTGCGCATTATGTCAACCGTTTGTTTTTGTAGTGATGAGACAAAGCGGCCAGACAATAGTTAAACGTTAGTGGCATTTTATCTGTATTCTAGATATACAATGAGTTAATAAATAGAAATTGTGTGAACAGCTTTTCACTCATATTATGTAAGCGTATATGGTACTTATATCAAAAAATAAATATTTAAAATAAATGTCTGTCTGTCTATTTGTTTCGGTTAATCCTGAACGGCTGGCGATCATGACGGAACTTTCACTGGTAGATAAATGATAATATTAGATTTAGGCTTTATTTTAGAGAAGTATGGGTCCGCGGTCGTTATTGAACTAACTAACAACCGCGGGTGTTACCGCGAGGCGCAGTTAGTATTCAATATAAATGTAATTAGGTCGACCGGAGCGATCCTAATTAACACAGCCAGACCCAACTCAAAAAAACCCTAAACCTACCCGTCTGGTCAGCATGGTACAGTGGACTGAAACCTCCTTTCTAAAGAGACCTATGTCGAGCACTGTTAAAGGCTATTGGTGTGTGATGTGTATTACCTACCTTTAATACATAATTTATACACGGTCCACTGTGCGGACATGCTGCACTTCTGCCATCGATGCCTTGAACCGGCTCTCCTACTTCTTTAGACACTCGCGGCGGTGTAAAGAACCTAAAAAAAAATATTTATGTATTTGTGTGTTTTCAATTAAGCTGCCTCGGTGGCGAAGTAGTAGACGGTGGCGGTACCTGTCGCGACTGCTGTACTTGAGGTCTCGGGTTCGATTCCCGGGTCGGTACAAATGTTTGTATGATCTTCAAATATTTGTTTCGGAGTTAGGGTGTTTTCTTTGTATACCGGGATACGGGCGGGAAACACCGCTATCTTCGATACTCCGGGTCGGTTAATAAAACTTTCATATTCGAAAAACACAATATATCACTTTGTCCCGACGCGGGTATCAACCCGTGATTTCTTGGTTGGCAATCGCTTATGCTAACTGCCAGAACCACGAAGCAGTCCTTCCTTCCTGAAAATCCTTACAGCTAAAAAATGTCGTGAGTCTGTCATGGCGGTGATGTCAGCGGTAATATATCAACCTGACACGAGTGGAGAATGGTACATATTTTATAAGTTAAATCTCATATTTGGTATATTAAGTAATCTGTAAAATCTCAACTTGTATACGAATAACGTATTGAACTAGCGAATAATAAATTATTTTTAAGGCGCAGTTAATTGTATAAAATAGAAATATACCTATATATTTTCTTGCAGTCTTATGAACTCAGTATATCATTAACATTTTAATTAGTCGCATCGACATTAAGACCACCGCTCTCGCGTAATGAAGTATGGGAGCAAAACAGTAAGTACCTGGTGGTCTGATAGTTTCCGACCTCAACTTGGAGATAGGAGCACTCGTTAATAACAACTAGTGAATGTAGTTATGCATCTTTGCATTTCATTGTGCATCGCTAGGAGAAGTGTGTAGAGTTCAAACAGACATCAAGAAAAATAAGAAACAATTAAATTTCAACAAAAAAACCGAGAACAATCAAATTGAAATGGGACCACACAGGAAGAATCATCAAAATCGGTTCACCCACTCGAAACTTCTGAGGTAACGGACATAAAAAGAAAAAAAATTACAGTCGAATTGAGATTCTTCACCTTTTTTTAAGTCGGTTAAAAATAAATTGTCTCTCATCGTTAGGCCGGTACCTTTTTGGATAACTCACGTATTACTAGAACCTAGTTAAACGTTAGTGGTACTTTATCTGGCTTCTAGATATACAATGAGTTAATAAATGGAAATAGTGTTTAACTTTTCCTAAATTACCAATACTTTAGGATAAATCTCGATAAATTAGAAAATAGTTGAAACTTATCCATTCCTATATACCTCCTCCCCCTCCCCCCACCCAACATATGTTTTTTTTTCTTTTTTTATTTAGTAGTGGGCAAACGAGCAGACGTATCACCTGGTGGTAAGCGATTACCGCCGCCCATGGACACCCGCAACACCAAAGGCGTCACAAGTGCGTTGCCGACCTTTTGGGGGATGGGAAAGGGGATGGGGGAGGAAATGGGGTATGGCCCTCCGGTATCCTCACTCACTAGGTGAAACACAGCGCAAACGCTATTTCACACCGGTATTCTGTGAGACCGTGGTATCACTCCGGTCGAGCCGACCCATTCATGCCGAAGCATAGCTCTCCCACGGTTGAAATCTATGTATGCGATCTATGATAAACAAATATTTATATATTTTCTATCAATAAACATAAGGACAATGCCCTTAACTTAACCTTGAACTCCAAGTATTATGTATGTCGTGGGGAAATCATTTGTAATCACTGGCTTGTAATTCAATTTAAATAAATCAACAAGTTATAATAGTGAACCCTAGCGTAACGGTAATGAAAATTAACATACTTATAGATTATTAGTTCATTAAACGTTGGCCGATAAATTAGTAGATTAATCAGCTAAATAGTTACGACATGTTCATGAAAATAGAATTCTAATTATTGCTGTAAACACAGGTAATTTAAATATGCTTCAGTGCTGACTCACGCAAAATAGGCGCACTGAAGTCGTCGATTTGCGGAAACCCAGCCCGCGAGTTTCAAGATTCAAGACATGCTTCAGTATTTCATAGGTTTCATTACCGTTCATATCAATTTTTCGTAACGAGCACTTATACGACTTTAAGAACTGGACCAAAAATTTAAATGGGACCACACGGGCAGCACCAGGTTTCAAATAATATAAGAATCATCAAAAGCGGTTAACCCAGTGGAAAATTATTAAGTAACAAACATAAAAAACTAAAAAACTACAGTCGAATTGAGAACTTCCTCCTTTTTTGAAGTCGGTTAAAAAGAACATTCGTTCTGTATCTGGATGTTAATTATACATATATAATTTAATTGTAGTTTATCTGCGCTAATATAGTAAAGCGGAAGAGTTTGTTTGTCTGTTTGAACGCGCTAATCTAAGGAACCGCTGGTTCGATTAGAAAAATTATTTCAGTGTTGAATAGTCCATTTATCGAGGAACATTATAGGGTATATATCATCACGCTTATACTAATAGGAGCGGAGCACCAATGAAGAATGTTTCAAAAACGGGGGAAAATTATCACGCTACGGGCACATGAAGACGCAAACGAGGTTGCGTGGGTCAGCTAGTGAAATACATAAGTACGTTTATTAGCAGGCCATAGTACGGGCTTTGTCGAGTTTGAGATCAGACGACTGTAAATAAGATGTGTGAGAATATTTATGATGTGATAACGTCATATAAATCGATCAACGTCGACTGCACAAACGAAAAAGCATGACTCATTGACAAGCCAAGCGTGCAAACGACAGTGAGGCACAAGCTATGTGGGCACAATCGGCATAAGCGTTCGGCTTGTGACGCATATTTTTCATCAATGTTTTCTCATAAGGTTATCACGTAATATTATCGTACGTAAATGGGCTTTATAAACAACAATTTTATTTGGTCTTGATGTCATTAACTGCCTAGGTGGCGTAGTGGTAGCGTATGTGACTGCTGTTCTTGAAGTCTCGGGTTCGATTCCCGGGTCGGACTAAATGTTTGTGTGATCTGCAAATATTTATTTCGGAGTTTCGGTGTTTTCTATGTATAATATGTATGTATTTACAAAAAAAAGTATATAATGTATTTATATCAGTTGTCTAGTACCCATAACACAAGCTCTGCTTAGCTTGGGACTAGATGGCGTCGTGTATTAGATGTCCGAAATATTTGTTATTATTATTATTTTAATGATTTGTTTTTTCAGTTCGCCCTCAGGGTTACGGAGGTCAGATGCCAGTCGCTCTGTGTAAAAACTGATATTCAGGTAAAACCGGTTGAATTGGTAGCCGACCCTAAATAATATTGGGAATAATAAACGCTAGGAAAATGATGATTATTATTTTAATGAATTCACTCTGCCTTATGGGAAGCATGGGCAGAATCCCAAAGTCGTGTTCATTTAATAGGAAATATGCATGTTTTTTGTATTTCTTAATTTGATGATTTACGTCTCTATAATATAGAAAAAAAAAGAAACAGGCTTGAAAATATTCACACTAATTTTCAAAGTGAAATTTTGACCAATGACGTCATTGTCATTTCGTGTTTGTTTACTATTCAGTGTTGCAGTTACCTTATACTTATTTACAGTTTTAATTGCTTTAAAAAGAATGGAAAAAGTTATTTTTTCTCATAAACACTACTAACACAATTAGAATTTCGACGCCGATATAACTTCAATGAAGTGACCATCGCCGTCACATTTTGTTTCGACCAATATTGACGGGTTTTGTAAATTTGAATTTCCCTCCCTTAAATTTCACTTTTTATTGAATATGTTCTGGGTTTAAACCCAGAAAATAATTATTACTATAATCATTAATATGATCATTAAATAAAAAAATAACTTTTAAGTATATTCTAAAACCATGCTTCATCGTGGGAGAGCTATGCTTCGGCATGAATGGGCCGGCTCGACCGGAGTGATACCACGGCCTCACAGAAAACCGGTGTGAAACAGCGCCTGCGCTGTGTTTCACCGAGTGAGTGAGGATACCGGAGGCCCAAATCCCAACCCTTCCCCCCATCCTCCTTCCCATCCCCCAAAGGTTGGCAACGCACTTGTGACGCCTCTGGTGTTGCGGGTGTCCATGGGCGGCGGTAATCGCTTACCATCAGGCGATACGTCTGCTCGTTTGCCCCCAAATACATAAAAAAAAAAAAAAAAAAACAATAAAGAATCTAAAAAAAAATGCATATTCTCTATAGAGACACCTTAATGTTATGCATGTAGTGTAGATAGTGTTATGTTTATATCTACAATAATTGTATACATACCAGAATAAAGGCGTTCGTTTCTTGTTCTCTCTATCTAACCGCAAGAAATAGAAGAAGACTGCGCTACCTAACATGAAGATCATAGTCTCCTTCCCGGGAGACCGTCGGAGCCATCCTTTCATTTCTAACGTCCGCACCCAATACTCAAACACCTGGAAAATAATTGAATAATAGGTAAGGGAAAATTTTTAAACCCTTCTTGTGTGTATATATTTGAAAAGGGATACAGTCACGTCAAAAGAACTATGAATCTAACTTGGTACCTACTAAATCTATATCTATACTAATATTATAAAGAAGTAAAGTTTGTGTGTTTGTATATTTGTTAAATTGTAAGGGGTAATCTCGGGATCTACTAAACCGATTTTAGAAATTCTATCACCAATAGAAAGCCACATTATTGCTGAGTGTCATAGGTTATATGTATAAAAAACCGAAAAATAAAAAGGCTTTTACGTGGTAGTCGGTTTTGCAAAGTGAATCGGAGAAATTTCAACGGAAGGCCAAAACAGCGGATGGCGCGCGATGGCTTCGGGTTTAATTCGGTTCGCGTTCGTGCTCGCTTCGGGAGAAGGAGGCGTGGCCTTTTTCATCTGAGAGGTAGGTACCCGCGCGGCTCAGTCGCGTGGTCGGCTCCTTACGCAGCGGACGTCTCCGAAATTGAATTTTTCGAAACGAAATTAGTACACTTTCGACATTGTTTAAATAAAAGGTTCATATCAGAACTACTTTCTATCTTATTCTTGGCAGTTGGAAATTAAAACATAACACTCTGTACTAAAAAAGGATTATTAACATTATGCCCAACGAAGTGGGCACGGGTCAGCTAGTCAATAATAAAGCTGAAGAGTTTGTTTATTTGTTTGAACGCGCTAATCTCAGGAACCGTTGGTCCGATTTGAAAAATTCTTTCAGTGTTGGATAGTCCATTTATCGAGGAAGGCTATAGGCTACATATCATCACGTTATTACTAATAGGAGCGGAGCACCAATGAAGAATGTTTTAAAAATGGGGGAAATTTTCACACTACGGGCAATATAGACGCAAACGAGGTTGCGTGGGTCAGTTAGTTACAGATAATTGCCCAAAATATGCTTATAATACTAGTTCATCGTCTTTTTAGCCTTTATTATTCTCAATATTGTTTGGGGTCGACTACTGTTACTGTACTGATTTTGATGTATTCGTATAATTTTGTCTAAAAGATAATCCGCGATTAATGCTAATGATACTTTATAATCTTAGGTGTGATAAGTACAATGTACAAATACGTGCCTTGAGATAGTATATTTCAAGGCTTTTTTGTCGCTTTCTTGGTCGGCGTGCTATTTGCTGTATATTTGTCACGCATTTGAAAACATTATTATCATTGTGCGCTGTTTTTTGTATATTATATCGTAGGTGGCACATTTTTATGCGTATTGCATGTTGTAATAATTAATTTATTAATGATTTTATAGCCGCTTGCCTGTCACCAATCTTCCTTGGAAATGCAATTGTTAGGCGGAACAAAGAAAAAGATAGCAGTGCATAAAGGTAATGGATCAGGTTGGATAAACATAAACCTGATAATCGGTTAGATAGGAACAAGAACGTGACACGACAGTAGGTAACTTAATTATACATTCTGTAGTTAACCGAGCATATTTTAACCTTTGATCATTTGCTAAAACTTATTAGTATCTATCTATCACGTAAAGATACCAAACATTTAAGTATTAATTATAGTAAATATGTAATTTTGTAGTAAATTTATCTCTATTTTCGATTATCTCTATCTAATAGAATAATTTTTATCGTATTTTTTTAGGATACACACATTATCTAACCGTTTTAACTAATTTACGACCTTTTGAGCTCACTTTTTGGGAACATTTTGCCATGATCCATATTTACAGTTCCTAATATTTCAGCGGACAGTTGATGCTCAGAACATCACATTGTGGCCTTGTGAAGTTTACTGAATACGTCACGTCACAATTCGATAACCGTTAACACAATTACTTATTTTTAGATGCGTTCGCATTAAACTGAATATATTTGTTGCGATAAGCTGCTATTTATAGACAAAAAGAAAGTCAATAAAAACACTTACCAAATTAACGAACAAGTTAAGGACCATTACTCTTCGATATGGAGGTTCGAAGTATACAGCTAGTCCACTGACAGTACATGGTAACAATACTGTAGTGTAGTATGAGAACTCGCTGAAGAATAATTTCCTGAAAAACAAAGAATTTTAAGAAATTTATAAATCTCATTTCCCTCATTTCCTTTCACAGGCTTGAAAGAGGAATCAACTAAAATTGTGTTTACATATATTGTGTCGTATTTTCTTTACAAGAATTTTTAATAAGTACTTCAGATATGATAAGAGATAAATATACCTAAACGAATAATTATGTATAGCAATTGTATTATAATAACCTTTGTAAATATGTCTTTAAACGCGTTTCTTATTAGTTATCTATCAAGCTAAATCAGTTTTTTTGTACCTAATGCAATGTCGTTTGTCGTAGGGACGACGTTAACGTAAGATTATGTGGAAAATTGTATCACAGATTTATTAAAATTATCATTTGCAAGTTAATAATAATTTTGAAAATACATAGTAATAATAAACGAATCAAGTGAAGGACTTTGAATAGTAAGCGATTACCATACTACCCAGAGCAGACATGTTACGTAAATCAAGTGTTTTTTTATGGAATAGGGGGCTAACGAGCAGGCGTATCACCCATGGACACCCGCAACACCAGAGGCGTCACAAGTGCGTTGTTGGCCTTTAGGGGATGGGGAGGGGTAGGGGCTTCGGTATCCTCACTCACTCGGTGAAACATAAAGAAGTACCAAATATCTATAAATCCATCCTCACGATTTTCGCATTAATATTAGTAGGAATATGGCTAAGCTATAAACTATAAGTAAATAAAGATTAAAGTGATTTTAATTTTTTTTATAAAGTAAAGTGTAAAATTTATTTTCGTTCATTTATCGACATAAATGTCATTATTATGAAATAATAAAATACATATACGTGTATCAGAAATTAAAATTATGAGAACGTCTTAATTTCGTTTCGTATTCGAGCTTATGCTGGGCTACACTGGTACTTCAAGGGGAGACGGCACAATGACGTGCAAACGCAATAATGTCTAATTGTCACGACAATTTGACAAACTTGTCGAATTTTCCGATTACAAATAATAGGTTGGCAAATATCTCCCTTCCGCCTACGAATACCGATCAAATCATGGAAAACATCGAGTTAGATCGGCATGTGGCATCTCGTGACATCACCCAGAAGATGGGAGTTAGTCACCAAACCATTTTAAACCATCTGCAGAAGGCTGGATACAAAAAAAGCTTGATGTTTGGGTGCCGCATGATTTGACGCGAAAAAACCTTCTGGACCGAATCAACGCCTGCGATATGCTGCTGAAACGGAACGAACTCGACCCATTTTTGAAGCGGATGGTGACTGGCGACGAAAATTGGATCACATACGACAATATCAAGCGAAAACGGTCGTGGTCGAAGGCCGGTGAATCGCCCCAAACAGTGGCCAAGCTGGGATTGACGTCCAGGAAGGTTTTGCTGTGTGTTTGGTGGGATTGGAAGGGAATCATATGGCCAGACGCTTAATTCTATCATCTACTGCGAACAACTGGACCGCTTGAAGCAGGCGATCGACCAGAAGCGTCCAGAATTGGCCAACAGGAAGGGTTTAGTTTTCCACCAGAACAACGCCAGACCACACACTTCGTTGATGACTCGTCAGAAGCTACGGGAGCTCGGATGGGAGGTTTTATCGCATCCACCATATAGCCCGGACATAGCGCCAAGTGATTACCACCTGTTCCTGTCCACGGCGCCCTTGGTGGTGTAAAGTTGAACTCAAAAGAGGCTTGTGAAAAGTGGCTGTCCAAATTCTTCGCAAATAAGGAGGGGGGCTTCTATGAGGGGGTATTATGAAGTTGCCGTCTATATGGAAATAGATTATCGAACAAAACGGCGCATATTCGAACTAAATCCGATCACTGTAACACTTTTTATAAAGCATTGAATAAAGAGCAAAAAAGCGGAAGGGAGATATTTGCCAACCTATTATGTTATAGCAAAAATTTTATGAAATGGAACATTGACAAATTGCCTCCTGTCACCGACAATTGTAAGTTTTAGGATATAGGGCCCTGATCTTTTTTCCAAAAAATATGTGAGAAACATCATCAAGACTCTGAACAGCAAAAGGATTTCTTACACAATAGATTACAACAGTTCATTTGATACTAAGTTCGATAATGGACATATTATCATACATTTGTAAAACAAATTTATTTAATGTTCATTGTTGTTACCAAACAATTTATTTTATGAAAATTATCATAATGACTCATCTACCTAATATTATTTTAAGTTAAATAAGAATAAACATCAAAAAACAATGATGGGAAAAATAATTTTAATTTTGTACTTAAATGTATTTGAAATTCAAAATAGGTTCTGAAGTTTATAAAACATACCTGAATATACAATTTAGTGTGACAAAAGAACTTCCAACGGTCAAACCAAAAATTCCAGACTTCAAATACAACTTGAATTGTTCTATCATCTCTTTCTTTGATAGTTTCTTTCCCTTCATTAATATTTGAATCTGTAACAATAAATTTATTTTTTGTCTTATGTTTACTCTAAGAAACAATCGAAAAAAAAGCGTAGGAGAGCCACGCTTCAGCATGCATGGGCCGGCTCGACCAGAGTGATACCACAGCCTCACAGAAAACCGGTGTGAAATAGCACTTGCACTGTGTTTCACCGAGTGACTTAGGATACCGGAGGCCCATATCCCAACCCCTTCCCCTATCCCTCTACCCATCCCCCTAAGGCCGATAACACACAACATGAGCGGCGGCAATCGCTTACCATCAGGCGATACGTCTGCTCGTTTGACACCTAATCCATAATAAAAAAAATAAAAAAACATTCAGGAGTTTATTTTTATATTGAAATAAACGAATGAGGGCTTTTCCCACTAATCCTAATTAAATCAGTTATTAATTAAGTTAGTCAAGTTTAAATCAAGGTCAAACTTATGATTGCATTAATGTGCACACATGATTATTTTCTTAGAGCAAAACCAGATATTTTTATACTACAAATTTAAGGTTTTCTTTACTTGATACTATAAACTTATGTGCCACTTGCAGTATGATTTAATTTATACATTATTCATAACATTACTAATCTGCATACTAATCAATTGTAATGCAACGGTTCTCTTCTGAGTCATTTTCAACTTCAAACTTGCACCCATATAATTGTAACTCAGAACCGTTGCTTAAAGTCAAATGTTTATTAATAAGAGGGAGATATAACAAATTCTTAAAACACAGTTCTTACACCAATGTCAATGTTGTACTAAACGGTAATTGAAGGAAAGCAGTTTGAGATACAACACCCTCATTTTTTCGAAAGTTTTACAATAACACTGGTAAATGTTGGAGTCAATACACCTATGATAACCACATTAATCATCACGATGATTTGTTTGTTTTAACGGACCATTTCTGCACTTGCCTCTTGATTGGGCCATTGTATGTTGTACCATGATGATCGAGGTTATGACATAAAAATCTTTAACCTGAACAAATCATCTTTGGAATTAGTTTTTTCATAAAATTAAGTATTTTGTTTCCCAGATACTTTACAGATACACTAACATAATATGAATGTCTACTCTAGCAAAAAGATCATCATTATGAACTAAGATAAAGAAGCTGCAAAAAAGTTACATGACTTTGTTCATTTCTAACAGTCAGTTATATTATACTATCCTCAATCACTCGGTGGAACACAGCGCAAGCGTAATTTCACACCGGTTTTCTGTGACACCAGCTTCTTCACTCTGGTTGAGTAGGCCCATTCGTGTCGAAGCATGTTTAGTAAATAATTTTTTTTTGCACTTATGTTGTTGTGTATATTGTTGAAGGAAGTAGAAAGAATAAATTAATACAATTTACTGCTAAAGATTAATATATGTTATATTTAAAACTTTTTATATTTAAATGAAATAATAAAAATTATGAAATGTTAGAAATATTTTAACAGACAGTCTTACTGTTATTTATATTTGTTTATTACTCTCATGGCACAGATTACCTCTTAAGGGGGTAATCTGTGTCTCATCGTAATAAAATTATATATTAGTAGAAAAAGGAAACAAACTTATTAATAATACTATTTCTACCATTCCTATATAAGGATAAACATTTGACTATGTAATGTATTTCTGTTTCCTTAAAGATAGCAATTGTAAAACTTACAGTACTAATGGAAGCTTTATCAATATATTTTATAATTCCTTTAATATAGCATTAGTATAAGAAAAACAATACTTATAACATTATTAACAATTCAATATGTTAACTGTGAAAATCTCTAGAATAAAAATATTCTGAACATTCCACTTTTTCCTAACTAGCCAAACCCCACAGTGTTAACCACGGTTATAGTTGTAATGAAGGTAACACCACGGGACGAAGCTAGACAAAAAAAAATTGCCTCAGTTACTCCTTATATCATCAGCTACCTATCAGTGAAAGTTGTGTCAAAATCGGTACAGCCGTTCTAGAGATTAGCCGGAACAAGCAGACAGACAGACAGAGACAAAAATTATAATAAATGTTATTTTGGTATTTGTACCGTGTATACATACCTAATTATGAATTTAGTAAAAAGCGGTTATTTAAACGTTACAAACAGAGACTCCAATTTTATTTATTTGTGTATATGGATTCAAAATTCCAGAACCTATCCTTTAAAAGATCAATTAAGGATTATTGCTCTTTTAAAATAGGTAAAACTACTTATTTCTTATCAAGATAAAAATGATCTGCTAATTATGAATGATACAGGCAAGTTCAAAGTGCATCAAAACAATATACTTACAAGGTATACCATTGCATAAAACTTATAACTGCCTTTGATATTGCTCATCAACATACTTGCCGTAGCATCTGAGCATTTGTACGTCCAAGGGTGGATAAGCTCGGCGCAGCTACAACTACTACATGCTTTTTCAAACCACATTTTACTTGCTTCAACCATTTTCAATATTTATCGTAAATACACTTTCAATTATTTAACAATATTTTGAAGATATGTACAAGTTCACTGCTTTCGATTAAAAATTTGTAAAACTGACAACGGTATCAAACACTTATACCTAACTTTCAAACACTTGGAAGACTTAGGTATTTTTTCATAATCACTAGATCTATTATCCTAGTAACCTATAAGTAGTACACTTTATTGTACTATTGAGTCTATTGACACTGAGTGATTGACTGAACGTGAAACAATCAAATAATTATAATTCAAATCTAATATCGAAACTTGAAGCATACGTTTAACAGAAGTGATTGTTCCTTTCCCACACAGGCAATAAATCGAAAGTCTGAACCTTCAAAACTTGTTTCCTTTTACGCTCTATTTATGAAAATATAGAAATGAAACGCAGCAGTCAAAAAATGACATAAAACTGAACACAGATAAAAAAGGAGTCTAGACAATCATGAATATAATATTTTAAAATTATTCATTTTTTATATAAACATGACATCTGCAAAATTACAAAAGCAAATTAAAGAAACTAGAATATTTTATTTATCATTGTCAAAATGTAGGGGTTCTGTTCCAGTGCATATGCATAACCCATGAAGTTAAAATTTATCTGTCGCATCCACTCTTGTGACCCCAACCATAAATTAAGATTTGTCGGGCTATCAGGCGTTTCCTTCCAAGGTTACACTTGGTTCCATGTTTACTGATTCGAGACGCAGACTGCCTTTTTTGGAACGGATGGAGATTTCCTTACATTTCGATAAGGCTCGTACTGACTTCAGTACGAGCCTTATCGAAATACAAGGTAATAAAAATGATATAGTCTAGTCCATTACAACAAAAAATTTAACGACAAGTTACAGTGACATACTAAACAGGTACATTTGTTCAACAAGCTTTCCTACTATTGTCTAGTTGCTCTCTTTAGTTCCAGACAGACATCCAGACAATTTTGTTTTTGTTCACATTTATTATCGACTGTGAGCATTTTTACCTTGCTATTATTATCTTTGACTTTATGTACCTCGAAAGCTAAAAACGTAATTATCACTCACTTTAAAACGCCGAATTGAATAGAAACTTCGCAAACTTATCAAGGACCGATTTATTATTTCAATCGATCACCGTCAACTGCCAAATGAGTACCTCCCCCGAAAAGCACCAACCGTTCTACCCTGAGAAATCTGCATCCGTCCTCTGCCAGACATTTTCTCCAAGTCTTCGGTCTATCGTTACGCAAAGCGTCCTAGTACTACGCTACGTTTATCTAATCGGGGTCTCCACACTAGGATAATACATGTCGGATGTAGCGACCATTAGTCCACATGGAGACTTTTGGAGAATTCTTCGTGCGTTGTCAGTAACTCTAGTTCTCTGTCGAATTGTTTCATTTCGAATTTTATCGACTAGAGAAACGGCCAACATCGCACGCTCCACCGCACGCTGAGTAAATTTAAACTTATGGACCAGTCCAAGAGGAGTGTCCAAGTCACGGCACTGTACCGATTTTCTTTTTTTGTTGCATAGGAGACGTGAAGATATGACAAAACTTCGCATATGGCGCCCAGCCAAACTTAAGTTTAATTATGTCATATTTAATTAATTTTAATGTAGCTATGTACAATGACCGATAACAATAAAATAATTAAAACTTGTCTAAGTATCCTGATCGGGATTCGTCTTCAGGACTATTGATTTGTTTCGTATCAGTTAATACTCAGTCTAGAGTTTTGTGTCACGTGTTGGTTTTAAGTCTTGTTCAAAGTATCAATCTTCTAACTATCTATGTATGAACTGAAATAGACAACTGAGTTGTATTAAGTTAAGCTAATCATTTTGGGTACTAATCTTTTCAGTGACTTTCTTCATCAGAAATATGAAACTGAGAGCATGCAGCTATACACAACCCTGTTAACGATAATGTACAACTTAGTTAAAAAAAAGAGAACTCATTAAAAGCATCTTGGTCTCAGTGAGTAGGGAACATCCATCTGATCCTGGCCATCAGTTTCGTCTACCGTCGTTTAGAAGAAAGGGAGCTAGAGTTCGTTTCAAGAAGCGCAATTTTTTATTTTGTCTTTAATGCCTAGCTAATAGCTCAACACTTATGGCATTTCAGTTATTATAGGGAAGATATTCCTGTGAGGAAATAGGTCCATTCTATGAGTTCTAGCTTACTTTTTGATTTAAATGTACACAGACTAACATAAAAAGCAAATCTTAGATATACTTACCAAAAATAACGCCGGATACGGTATAAAATATTTAACAGATCCTTTAACACACAAGCATAGCATGTTCTGAAAAGCGTCCGTGCAGTTATCTTCAAGTGGATGCAGAAGATCCTTACATGTTAATGAAGTTATATCACTCCTATTTTGTATCATAATCTTACTAATTTCTACCATTGTTATGAGGTATTTGAAATAAGGATTAAAATTTATTTAAATACTGCGAGGTGTATTACTGTTCGAATTCTTAGTTACTGTTTGACAACAAGTACTACGGATACACTAAGGTAATGCCACTAATGTCTTTGACACAAAGTTCAAAATAAATTTAAATTTTAAATAGGGTTAGAGGTGTGTGGCAAAAAAACGCTGAAAAGAATTATTCGCACTAAGTTCAAGTAAGAAAGTGAAAACTGATCCATTAAATTATTTCTAATGAAAAATATTCAAATTCACTCGTCGTAGCTTTTTTATGGTAGAGGGGGCAAACGAGCAGATGCATCGTCTGATGGTAAGGGATTACCGCAGCCCATGAACACCTGCAACACCAGAGTCGTCACAAGTGCGTTGCCGGCCTATTATGAGGAAGTACTTTTTTCTTGAAGGTTTGCAGGCTCACAGCAAACACAGGTCAATCTTATTTTTAACACATTTAATTAATACATAAATAAGAATTACGGAGTCATTATGGTACTCTAAGCATGAAGTTCCTTTCTTATCATATTGTTACGAGCTGGGTATTAAATAAATTAAAGCAGTCGATTGATTACCAAAAATAACACAATATTTATTAACAACACTTTTTACAATAAGAAATCACTAAATCACTTGTTAGTCGCACTAGAAGATCTCTTCGATGTTTATCCGCTGTATCGTGAAACAATACTGACCCTACGGCCAACACGTTCCGCTTTTATATGGCCGTGGAAATTACTCGAAAGTACGAAAATATTCGATCGATGTTTCTAGGCTAAATAGATTACTCTAAAGCTTCTTGTAGCGCCATCTAGCGTCGAGTAATCGTCATAATGCACACAGTTGCGCGCTTTCCGACACTAGATGGCGTTGTCCTCGATAGTTCTCGATTATTCTCGTGGAAACGAGATCCATCTGGTTATGGCGCAACAATATTAAAATCTTGATATTTAGTAGGGAGGGAGAATGTAATGCGGTGGGAGGATGCATCAGTTTAGAATAAATTTTATAGGTATTTTATTAAGTATATATTGAAATTTGCCTCATAATCATTAAAAAGCAGAGCTGTTCCGAGTAAGTGAAGGAGGATAGATTTTGTGCCATGCTATCTAATTCTGTACCTATGTTAATATTCTATTTTATCATTATCTTTACATAGAGCAGTTGTTTATAAAAACATTATTTAATAGTTAAAAGTCTAAGAGTTAAAAATTAATTTCTGGCATAAACGGATGCTTCTGTGAAATATTTCAACAGACGGAACCTTACTTACCCTTACGTGTTTATAACCGACGCTGTTATTAGAATTAATGAAAATCTTCATATTCGTTATGTAAATAATTTATTACGTATAAGTTATTGTTCTCTGACACTCATCATTGCCGAAACAGAAAAACAAACCAAAGTTTAAAGTCTCAGAGTTAAGTAGTATCCTATTTTTTATAATATATTTTTATAATTATTATTCATAAATTTGACAATTAATTACATATTTAACAGTTGACATAATGTCAACCGTTAGAACTAAAATACTAGTTTCTTTTAAGTTTTTTTTTATTGAATAGCGGGCAAACGAGTAGACGTATCGTCTGATGGTAAGCTATTACCGCCGCCCATGGACACCTGCAACATCAGAGGCGTCACAAGTGTAACCTCACAATAAGCCAAGAATATGATAAGTCTTATTGGCTCTCTTGGTGCGTTACATAATGATAGACATAAGCTAAAAAAAAGTTATTTGAATTAGCCATGCGCGAGTAGCCTATGTCCTTCCTTACGCATCAAAGTATCTCCAAGACAAATTTCTTTAAAAACGATGCAGCACATTGGTCTTCTTACGAAAGATTGAAAGCAGGACAAAGACATAGAGTTACTTTCGCATTTATAATTTAAAGTATGAATAACTCTTGCAAGTAAGTAAAATCATCAACAAAAAAACCTGCCGGTTTCTAAATTAAATTTTAACATTTCAAACTAAATAAATATACATTTATATTATTTATCGAATTTCATGTTTTTTTTTTTTTTTTTTTTTTTGTGTATTGAATAGTGGGCAAACGAGCAGACGTATCACCTGATGGTAAGCGATTACCGCCGCCCATGGACACCCGCAACACCAAAGGCGTCACAAGTGCGTTGCCGACCTTTGTGGGATGGGAAAGGGGATGGGGGATGGGTTGGGGTATGGGTCTCCGGTATCCTCACTCACTCGGTGAAACACAGCGCAAACGCTATTTCACACCGGTTTTCTGTGAGGCCGTGGTATCACTCCGGTCGAGCCGACCCATTCATGCCGAAGCATAGCTCTCCCACATATAAATGCAATGGAATTAACTTGTTGATCTAGAAGTTGGCCAATTAAGTAGGTTGTTAAATTCGTTGTCTATTCAATGTCAACAGACAACAACACACAATTGGTTTGATGATAAGAAAACAAATTGTCATGTCAATGGTCATAAAAGCTAGCGTCTATGAAGGACTCCTATTGCTTTCGAACAAATACACACGCTAATTAGGAAGTGTTTTCGTCATTTTATTTTTATCCTTAGGGCCATCCATTATGCACGTGAGGCTTGAAAGGGGGGAGGGGCTTGGCAAAAATCACTAAATATCACAAGGGGGAGAGGGAATAGTAGGGTATCACGTGTTTTTGTCTTAAATATTTCTTTCGAGAGAGATTCTCCGCGTAGTTTACTTGTATAATATTCCTTTCTCGCATTATCACACCATTTCTTTAATATTATTGTTATGCTAGCCAAAAACAACCTGCAACTATTCTGTCTAGATATTAAATTTCAAAACAAAATTGGATTATACCTCTATTTATATGGTATTATTTATATGACTGCCTCGGTGGCCCAGTGGTAGTAAATGCGAATCAGTTGTCTAGTACCCATAACACAAGCTCTGCTTAACTTGGGACTAGATGGCGTTGTGTGGTAGATGTCCGAAATATTTATTATTTATTATTATAGATAATTTAAACAAAAACACTTTTTTTAATCCTAAACTTCACCATGTATCACCAAGGGGGAAGGGGGTCAAAAAATGCTAAAAAATATCACGTGGTTAATGGATGGCCTCCTTTCTTTGATAGGTCAGTTTTGGAAGTTTCAGAGAAGTGATAATCAAGTCAAACATCGCTTCGCTTTGGCCCCCTGACGCGGGCCCGAAAGGGCGTCCCTAGCCGAGTCGCGGTGAGCATTCTATCCCGTGGCTCGGTCTTAGGTGATGAGGAACAACGTGGGGTTTAGAGGGTAGTCTGGCCTCCTCTCTTGGGGGCCAGGAGTCCCACACGAAGCAAACCCACCGCGGTGGTCTAGCGAAGTGCGCAAATGCATTCCCCAAGGGAAAAAAAAAAAAAAAAAAGAAACATCGCTTCGAACAAGAACACATTAAATATCACGTACCTACCTACCTATACGTTTAAATAACTTTATCTCTCAGCTAATGTTCTTTTACCACATAGGTGTCGACACAAATTATACAGGAAACGCAAGCAGGCAGGCCAATACCAATTATCATAGTAGTAGAAGTCGATAAAACATATAAATCAAACTATAAGGACTTGTAATGCTCAAGTAAGTCTTGTATATTTACATTCAAGTCGTCCTAGAAATTAAAAGAGTTTTTATAAGACGGTATTTAGCGCTAGGTAGGTTTACTTGGAATACCAAATAAATTTCGTACCAACTTGTCTTAACCCAATTCATGACAAATGCAAGGTTTAGTTTATTACATGTCATGTTTCTCATTGGGCACGTCGTTATTGCGGCTCGGGCGATTATGGAGGATTGGCTCGAGAGGCATCACGGGAACCTGTCATACCAGCTGACTGAGGAAAAGGATGCTTTGGAGATCACCTGTGTCTGATTTGCAAGGAGCCAACACCTGAGTCCCACCACTGCCATGGCCAGATCGTTGATACGGCGCTCCACACGCTGGCAGAATGTCCGGCGTGGGGAGCCGAGGCGTAATCTCGTGGCGGCTATCGGGGTGGCTGTTTTCTCGTTCACTAACATGATTGCGGCCATGTTACGGAGCCAGAGCGTGTAGAACTCTGCCGTCTCTTTCTGCGAGCAAGTTATGCTTGCGAAGGAGACGGCGCAGCGTGACAGGGAGAGATATAGAATTCTCGGTTCTCGGCTCGGGTACCAAACCCGTTCCTCTGACGCAGATTACTCAGGCGCCGGAGTTCGCAGAATGATCTCCATCTCCGTCCCCCATGAGCGCAAGCAGGCAGGCAGGATGGCAAATGTGGCCATCTGTCAGCCTAGCAAAAGCAGGCTGGGCGGAGGTGCAAATACTTTTTGAACAAGAAAACATCAGGGTTCCTGCTCAGAAAGGGGCCATCTAAGAACTGTATGCCGTGGTATAACGGGGGCCCGTGGGACTTTCCAGGGATTTCCTTTCAAGGGTGTCCGACATGCCTCCATTCGGTGGTATCCGGGGGGATTTACGCACAAAAAAGGGGACTGGTACTGGTACGAGTATTGAAACAAAACGAAAAAGGTCAAAAATGCAAAAATATTTTAGAAAGGACGTTGATACTTTTACTACAAAAATAGGCATACACCCGGGCGTAGCCGGTGAATTGGTAATTTTAAATTATTTTTGACATTTTTACTTACAGAGTCTGTCTTTAGAAATAACGAATGAAATATTTGAAATGCAAACGTTAATGTTTTTAGTAAAATTTTATGATATATGGGGCTTTTATTTGACTGCCTCGGTGGCGCGAGTGGTAGCGTAAGCGACTGCTGTGCTTGAGGTCTCGGGTTCGATTCCCGGGTCGGTCCAAATGTTTGTATGATCTGCAAATATTTGTTTCGAAGTTTGGGTGTTTTCTATGTATAATATGTATGTATTTACAAAAAAAAAAAAGTATATATGTATTTATATCAGTTGTCTAGTACCCATAACACAAGCTCTGCTTAGCTTGGGACTAGATGGCGTTGTGTGTTAAATTGTCCAAAATATTTATTATTATTCTTATTATTATTATTATTTATTAAAAATACATGTACGTGGAGATTATTTGGGAAATCATTTCAAAATCCAACTTACCATATCGTGAATATTTAAATAAGTTTCTGTGATCACTACTACAGGCATAAAAGACATATTCACGATCAATAACTAGAAAATAATCAATATTATAGCTTCAATAAAGCGTAATATTTAATACTAAGAGAGACCGGCACGTATTTGTGAGTTCGACCGGAGTGACACAGCTTCACAGAAATACACTGTTATAACATTCTTACATTATTTTACCGAGTAAGTAAAGTTACTGGAGAAATACTCCTCCCATTAGATTGATTTTTCTCAAAAGAGCAGACGAGTCAACATCTCATCACAACAATAATCTTTAATAGTCGACAGCTATAGGTACATAGACCTGTTTACAGAAAGAAAATGTTGGCTTACCATATTACGCTGGTCTCCACTGTATTGTTTTCCTGTGTAGTTTATTTTTTAGCCCCTATAATATAGGAACAAAAAAGGTGCTTTAGACCAAACGACTGAAGTAAAACTTCTATAAATATAACTAGCCATGAGAGAAAGATGAAACAAAATACGTACTTACACCTTTCTCTCTCTTGTTCCTACAGTAAAATACGAACAGAATATTCCTCTATCCATCTGCACTAATTTGTAGCAGCAGTCAAGCAGTCAAGTCAAGTGTGCGCACGTGCGTTAAGGAGTTTTACTTCAAAAACATTTTAATTTTTACACAGCAATCAGCATGTAAACCAGCAGTCGCCAAGATTACCAGTTTTGTTCTCATGAAGGACGTATTTTCCTTTACGTTCCTTTTCCTTTTATCTCCTACATTGTACACATAAATACTACTACTTTTTGGAGTATTTACCTACTTATATAAATTTTAACTACAATCTAAGTCTATTCGTCATTTAAGTTTATTTGTTGGTACGTGGTATGTAATTACATAGATATCCTTCCGCCTATATCAAATTTATAAATGTCAATGGTCAATATACCCATAGACTACACAAACTTCCGGAGTGATACCACGGTCACGTGTTTCAACGAGTGAGTGAGGATACCGGAGGCCCATACCCCAACCCCTCCCCCATCCCCCAAAGGTCGGCAACGCACTTGTGACGCCTTTGGTGTTGCGGGTGTCCATGGGCGGCGGTAATCGCTTATCATCAGGTGATATGTCTGCTCGTTTGCCAACTATTCAATAAAACAAAAAAACCCAAAGTGTGATAAATGCAGATACCAAGTTATAAGATTTACCTACATTACAATATAAATTTGATACCACGTACCTAGCAACAGTTATCCCCCCTCCTATCACGTGGCTCGGTACTAGGTGAGGAGGAACACCGTGGGGTTTAGTGGGTAGTCTGGCCCCCTCTCCCGGAGGCCAGGAGTCCCACACGAAGCCAACCCATCGCCCCGCGGTGGGCGAGCGAAGTGCGTGAAGGCATTCCCCACGGCAAAAAAAATAAATCCCAGTTGATGTTATTTATTATTTTTAATGTTCTCTATTATTTGTAAGAGGTGCAAACATACACTCTTGATCTAAACGGTTTGGCTTCTACTTCCTGTCCCAAGCAGGAAAACCCAGAACTGATTACCAGCTCTTCCACTATAATCCCGGGTCCTACATGCGGGGCGTGAAAAAGCATCTCACTAAGTTACCATAGTTTGGGTCATCATGCTGCATTATCTGCATTCGCAATGAGTATGGTGGCCTTTCCATCAGACAGAGTAAAGTCCATAGTAAAGTCTTAAAATAACAATTAAAATATGTTAGTGACTGAAACCAGTTTTTACCAAGTACATGTTCGATTTATATAAATGGAAAGTTTTAATTTCGTACAGTGATTGTTAATAAAATCTTAAGTCTTAAGATATAAAACACTTTTTATTATTAAAATTTATTACCCCAAAAAACGTTGATCATCTCATCATCATCACAAACAAAAGACGTCTATTGTTGGACATAGACAAAAAAAACATAAACACCATTTAAAAAATACACTATGTAAAACGCCTAATTTTTTTAAGATAGCGAACAGACGGTTAACGACAAACTGTACTTTATAACACAACATTTTCATGGTATTGTTATTGACTCTAGTTCAGTAAAGTAATCCATACTGTGAAAGTCTTGTTGAGATAACACTTTTATCTCTTTTAAATAACTTTAAATATCGTATGGAGATTAAATAAATAAATAAATCGCTTTATACTTTTTTGTAAACATATACATATGATACCTAGAAAACACCCACCCAAACTCCGAAACAAATATTTGCATATCATACAAACATTTGTTTGGGAATCGAACCCAAGACCTCAAGCACAGCAGTCGCATACGCTACCACTGCGCCACAGAGGCAGTCAAGTCAGATTGTTGGATTTCTAATTATATCATTAACTAAAAATTTTTTTTTTTAAAATGTCCTGTCCTTGTCCTTTGATGAATATTATATTTGTTATTATATACAAACTAGCATTCGCCCACGGCTTCGCTCGCATTTAATAAAATGAATATGTGTACAAAGTTTCATGATGATCGGTTAGTAATTTTCGCGTGAAAGCGTAACAAACTTTACTTTACTTTCACCTTCATATAATAGTGTGATTGTAATTCATCATACACTTTACTGAACAAACTGAATCAAACGTGTTCCAAAATAAAATATGGTAAGAAACTCTTAATTTTACTAAATCTGGTACTGATACATTTTCTGGAATATGTGTACTGACAAATAAAAAATTAACTACGCAATTTATGAAAGAAGTATTTAAACTTCGCGCTGATTAACCGGTTATTGTCTATAGTCGCCACAACACATTAAAAGTTCTAGAATTTACCACTAATGTCGATTGTCGCTGCAGTCGGTAAATGGACGTTTGATGTGGTTGTTTGTCAAGAGTGTCCTATTGTCTGTTTACAGTGAATTATTTTTCAAAACTATAATCCTAATTGAAGTAAAAGGTTTTAAGGAGTAGATGAAGGTGTGTATATATCGGTTGTACAATTATTTCTTTGGTTTATTGGCCCCAAGTGTGTTTTACGAATTGGCGCTTTAGGAGTCAACTGTGGAGCAAGTCGATTCATCTCTTTCATGTCAGTTGTACTTAAAGATGCTACGCATTTACACGGTAATAGTAGAAATAATGAATTAAATGACCATTTTTTAATAGGAATAGGTAAAGTTCCCATACTGAATGCTTATTAAAAATGTAATATACCTATATTCCCTAGGTGAATCCACCGTACTGCGGAGGTTATGGACTTGTGTTGTCCTTATTTTTCCAAAGAAGATAATTTATCAGAAAAAGTTGTTTTATCACAACTAATGACCCCTCGCGGTGTTATTAAGGTACATTTTATCGCTTCATTTCTTTTTAGTGTAAAGTTTCTTGACCATATGTATGAAAACAATCATATCAGTGTTTACGTAGATAAGTTTGAAATATGGATTGTTATAACAGAAGTATTGGTCGACATTTGGTACAAATCGTTGGAGTTTTGATTTTCTTACATTGTTTGGTAGTAGTTGCTAAAATTTACTTTAAAAGATATGTAAATTTCGTACTTACCAGTATACCAGTGACCAGTATATTATGATATCATAAACTAGTACAGAAATAGTGTATCAAGGTATTCTAATTTTAATATTTACGTGTAATATGGTCTTAGAGAATATACAAAGCCAATATAAGAAAATAATCTCTATACAATGCGACTCCAATAAGAATAGGAATGATAATGACCTCTATCTGTCAAATGTCCCTTGAAAAGTATGGTCTGCAACAAAACCTTATTTCATCAATAATGTATTTTTCAAGATTTAAAGGTTTATAATAATGTTTTTTCAAGGGACATTTCACAGATACAGTTCATTGTCATTCCTATTCTTATTTGAGTCGTATCGTAGTTGCTAACACTCTGACTTTTTTAATCAAGTATATATTAAATCTAGTGTGTTAATTGCTATCTTTCATTTACTTGTAGCATTGACATATATTTAAATATAATTTACCTTACATGTGTAACCTCATTGCTAAGGACAGGCCTATCAGCAGTGGACTCTTAAATACTGTAGTTGTGATGTGAGTGTAAATTATTATAATAAAATTATAAAGTGATGTGTAACAATACAAGAAATGTATACAGAAAAACAGATGGAAAACTTGAAACAAAACTTATACCAACACATCTGGCCAATGGGGTAAGACAAAACCAAGTTTCTAAGGATAGGCCTGTGACCAGCTGTGGACCTTTAAGGGCTGTTGATGTGATGTGAAGAATATGTATTTGTAAAGACTATGTTCTTATTCATAAAAGTCGAAAAAAACATTGAAAATCTAACTTTGAATAGGACTAGAATGGATTAGAAATTGACCTAGATACATTGACAATTGTTGTTATAAGTGTTAAGGCCATGTTTCACCATTTCAGAGTAGATTTCAATGCTATTAAGTTTTTCATAGGCGATTGTTGAATATGGAAATATGATCTATTGATATATTACTGTTATTTTGATTGTACTCAAATCAAATACTTGCAACTAAAATTAGTTCATAACTAATTCATTCATAAATGAGTATGCAACTCTGTGCGTGTCTTGTCATTGGATCAATACTCGGATCTTATTGATTGTAGCGTGCTGACACTAAAGGAATCATTGAAATTGATCCAGACCTGTTGTGGTCAAGGGCAATAAGGATTTATTTATACATGTATAGGGTTATATTTGGTATATATTTAAAGGTACAGTAATGCTTAACAAATCAAAAATTAGTGTATAATCTAGTAAGTGTAGGTTTAGTCCATATAGAATAAGTACTACACACCTATAGATGTGACACAAAAGACAAATTTGTTATGAATATACCACAGTATTAGCATTTATCAAACTCACAAAATGTTACTATACAAAAAAGCAACAAAAAATTGCAGACTCAGTAGAAAATGTGCAATTTCTGTCTAAATTTAACTTTAATGTTAAATTAAATGCTGTGTTATTCTTATATGAAAACTATGTTATTGTTAAGTCTAATGCGACTAATAAGAATAGGAACGTCAATGACCTCTATCTGTCAAATGTCTGTTGAAAAATCATTATTAGAAAAGCATTATTGATACACAAATAAAGTTTCGTTGAAGACCATACTTTTCAAGGGACATGACATTCCTATTCTTATTTGAGTTGCATTTTATAAATATATTTTTGTCGTATAATTTTATTTTAGTTTTATTGATGATGCTTCAACTCTAATTATAATAGGTGTAAGCAAATTATAATTACTAGATATTTTTTTAGTCTATCTAACTTTTAACTCGACCAAGGGAACAAACTATGCAGGTCAACAGCACTGCAAAGAGAAGGGAAACTAGAAATCCCACAGAATCTTTTGTTAAAATTTGTGATTGTAAAGTAATTAGATAAATAAATATTTAGTCTAAAATGGTTAAAAATTATAATGATATAGTAACTATAAAATATATTAGGCTCAGCTGAATTCTTGGTAATATTGTAAAAAAAATTGTCACTTCAATTATTCTAGTTTCATCTGTGCTACTTAAATACAGTAATACTGTTAGATTGTGAAAAACCGCTTATGTTGAATCATCATTTACACCAGAAGTTGTATTTATGACCTACTTTACTTGTTCTACTGTTAACTTTGTATTTCTGATACATTTTGACTGCCTCGGTGGCTTAGTGGTAGCGTATGCCACTGCTAAGCTTGAGGTCTCGGGTTCGATTCTCGGGTCTGACCAAATGTTTGTATGACCTGCAAACATTTGTTTCGGAGTTTGGGTGTTTTCTATGTATCATATGTATGTATTTACAAAAAAAAGTATATATGTATTTATATCAGTTGTCTAGTACCTATAACACAAGCTCTGCTTAGCTTGGGACTAGATGGCGTTGTGTGTTAAATGTCTGGAATATTTATTTATTTATTTATTGAAAATACTGTTTTGTAAGAGTATTCTCATGAGATGAATTAAAATTGTTGCTTTAGTTGGTCATAAAATCTCTCATCACTGTGTGATGTATATTATAAGTTTTGTGCCAAAACTAGACTTATTTGTTTAAATTAAAAATAATAATATGTTTTATAAATTAAGGGTCTGGTTGTGAGTTGATGTGTAAGTTATAAAAGATATGAAAAGTAGAAACTGTACTAATCACTGTAGTGTTAAATATGTATATGTACTTACTAAACAGTAAGTATTAGGCATAATATATCAATGGTTTCATTGGTTTCTATTAATAATGTTGGATCTGCAAAAAGAATACTTTTCAGTCACATGTGAGACAAATTTTGAATATCACATATCATCGTTTTCGTTTTAAAACAATATTTGAACTGCTCTACTGAAAAATTGTATTTTTTTGCAGAACCTAGATTATTAATAGGGATGATCGATATATTTATACACCTTTAATGGAGACAATTTGTTAGATATTCTATGAGAAATCTGAATTAAATATTTATGTAGAAACTAATTTATTTTTATTTCAGGTGACAGAATGTCTCGCAACAAAGACAAGCATGAGGGCGCTAGCGGGCGCACTTACCACATCATGTCGGAAGCCGAGCGGGCGTCCGGCCGTCGTGGAGGTTGGAACACGCTTGAGGTGAATATTATTGTCATTTTTATACACAACTCCTACACACATGTTTTGTGAATACTGAATACCACATTAACCCGGGACCTCCAAGAGTGTGGAGGCAGAGGCCATAGGGAGAGTCCCAAAGTGAATGCACGGCTGACCTAGTGGTTAAATCGGTCACCACACCACTCTCTACTGCTCCAAGTGTTGTGGGTTCAAATCCCACATGGGACAACTCTTTATATGATCCACAAATTGTTGTTCTGAGTCTGGGCGTTTTAGTGTTCGTTTCATGTATGTTTGTAAAGATTCCCGCGTCACAGGATGTATGTTCCTAATGCGGGAATTGTCTTTAAAAAAAAAGGTAGGAAATCTCAAGATGACCCAAACCGCATTAATAAAAAAATGGATCGCGGAAAGATTTATACCACTCTAATAAAATCCTGAAAAGTCCCCATTGATCCTATGTGCAAAAAATTTTTATTCAAAGTGAATTTTATTGTCAATCGATTAGTTGTTAGGTACAATAAATGGTTACGTGCCTGCAAATTTTGAGCTTGTTGTGAATTAACGCAAGAGTACCTCTATTTTTTGAGCGATTTTTTTTTATTGACCGGCCTTTTACAACAACAATTTAATATTTATTTGTGATACAATAAACTATGATACAACTAACTATAAAAGATATGTATATAAAAATCCTAGGAAATATCAATAAAAAAGAAACAACATTATTTACATACAAGTGTTAAAAAAATCATAATAATATGTATATATGTTATATGCATATCTATGCATCTACATTTTTGCATCAAACGTTTTTTTTAATATATAAACGGTTGAATAATTTTATTATAATGATTAATTATAATTTAATTTAAAAGTTTTGACACTACAAATACAGAAACTTTTATTTTACTAGACGGGTCTGTTGGTTAGAAGTTGCCCTAACTGCAAAACCGGAGTTCGTGGGTTCGATTCCCATCCAAGACAAATCTTTATTAGTTCTATGTCTGGGTTTAATTTAGCCATAATATTACATGTATTTAGAAATATTTAATTCAGCAGGCTTTTTACTTCAAGAACTGCTCGATTTCAAATTTAGAAAGTCAGGTGTGAAAATGTGATGTTACTATGTAGCACATCCTGAATTTCTAGATACTTTGCAAACATACATAAACATACTCAAAAAGCATTCAGACTTACAACAAAATATTCTGGATAACACAAAGTGTTGTACTATGTAGGAATCGAAGAATGTACAACGCCATTCGGTTCAGTAATTAACATATATCTCATGTATAATAGTTCATATCAATTAATTAGCTGACCCACGCAACCTCGTTCACGTCTCCTATTGCCCGTAGCGTAATAATTTTCCCCCGTTTTTGAAACATTCTTAATTGGTGATCCACTTCTATTGGTCTTAGCGTGATGATATATAGCCTATAGCTCTGCTCGATTAATGGGCTATATAACACTGAAATAAGTTTCTGAGATTCACGATTTTTTTTATATCTATACTAATATTATAAAGAGGAAAACTTTGTTTGTATGTTTGTTTGTAATGAATAGGCTCTAAAACTACTGGACCGATTTTAAAAATTCTTTCACCATTCGAAGGCTACATTATCCACGAGTAACATAGGCTATATTTTATTTTGGAAAAAAATAGGGTTCCGTAAGAAATTGGGGTTTTTCGGACACAAGGTGTAAAAAATCAACCCTATACGGGGGAAATTTTTTCGCTACGGGCAATAAAAGACGCAAACGAGGTTGCGTCGGTCAGCTAGTACTTAATAATTAAGATTTGTATTTTCAAAGATCATGTAGTAATATGATTGAAATAAAAGGATTTTTTTATTTTATTTTTAGTTTAAATGTAAAAAAATTTAAATTTCCAGGTAACAGGAGGTGTGCGGGCCCTAGCGCCCCAAATGTTCCAGCTGACGCATCTCACAGCGCTTTACCTAAACGACAATTCACTGCAGCGTATACCTACGGACATTAACCAGCTAGTCAATTTACACACACTTGATATATCAAACAATAAGTTGAGATCATTGCCCGCTGAGCTTGGAGACCTAATACAATTAAGGTGAATACATATTTTGTTATAATTTAATTAGATCATAAGAGCATCTCAATTGGACACCAAAGGGTCACCATGCTGCATTTGCAATGAGTATGGTGCCCACCACTCGTGGATTCAAGTCATGCTTTCCATCAAGCAGAGTAAAAACACTGTCGGACTGCATTTTGTAAATCTTGATACATGTCATCTACACTATACAATATTATAAAGAGGAAAACTTTGTTTGAATGTTTGTTTGTAATGAATAGGCTCAAAAACTATTGGACCGATTTAAAAAATTCTTTCACCATTCGAAAGCTACATTATCCTCGAGTAACATAGGCTATATTTTATTTTGGAAAAAAAATAGGGTTCCATAAGATATTTGGGTTTTTCGGACACAAGGTGTAAAAATCAACCAGAAAAGTTACTTATTTTGCGAAAATTTTCATGCTACGGGCTATATAAGACGCAAACGAGGTTGCGTGGGTCAGCTTGTATAATATACAGTACTACATTTAAGTATGTAATTAACTGTATATTTATGTTATTCCTTTGTATTTATTTCATAACCCACATTATGTATTACTATAACGAAATATATCTTTATTACTTTATTTTTCGTCTTACCTAGTTTCACACCAGACACTACCCAACACTTTCTCTTACTCATGTTTTCTCTCCATTCAATGGTTGCCTGTAAGAGATTGCCTCCGGGCGATAGGACCACCAATTGGACCTACTTATGCAACAAGGAACCAATCCACTAACATCCAAAATCGAAATCAGAACCCTATTTATAAGGAGATAAAGATAATTCTTTGATTTTGGCATGTGTATGGATTGGTTCCTTGTTGCATAAGTAAGTCCAATTGTACTTTTCTAATTTTAAGCTTACCTTATGCAATGCATCTGGCGTACAATAAAGTGATTTGACTGCACGGTTGGCCTAGTGGTTTAAGCGGTCACTACGCCGCTTTCTACTGCGCCAAGTGCCGTGGGTTCAAATCCCACGTGGGACATCACTTTGTGTGATCCACAAAGTGTTGTCCTGAGTCTGGGTGTTCTTTGTGTCCGTCACATGTATGTTTGTAAAGTCCCCCGCGACACAGGATGTATATTCCTAATGCGGGAAAAAAAAAAATTATTATTACAAGGCATACTAACCCCAAACTAAGCAAAGTCTTGGCTACGGAAGGGAGCTGATCGTATTTTTTTAATACATATTTACTCATGTACAAAAGAATTGATGAACATACTATTATTATTTGTTCTGAATGAAAAATTGAAACCATAACCTTAGCTTACCAGTCAAAACCATTAAACCTCCTGACCAGTCAATTACTAAAAACGTACTTATATATCAACGTACTCTAGCATCTTAAGTCCGCGTATTCGCGTTTGAAAAATAGTGACACATCGGTCGAGCCCCCCATGCCGACCAATCAGAATCCAAGCATTCGTACGAACCGGTGACTTTTTGAAACTGTATTGGTGGGCGAGGGCGGGCTATAAATACGTACACGTAACATTGATCTTTAGGGCTGGCCTCGTTTTATGTCAATGCTAAGAATGAAAAGTGCCATAGCCAGGTACAGAATAATTCCAAATATTATGTTCACAAGCAATACAAGACCAGTGAGGTATGTAATTTATAATGAATTTTTGAGAATTACTTTCCTTGTATCCAGATGAAGGTTAATTTATATGATAATCAGACAGGAAAAAAAGAAAATGATTAATTCAATATAACCTTAAATTTAAAATGACTGTATAAGGTCAGACAAATAAAATTATTATCATTACATAGGTACATACATGAAGTCATGGCTATTTCCCGGAGGGGGTGGCAAAAACAATTGATCAACACTAATAACGGTCCTAAAACACCTTTGCACCTGATTGTCTGAACTGAATTTAAATTCCCAAATAATAATACCATATTATTGCATTGTAGTAAATCAGAGCTTGTCCTATGTTACTTAAACATGTTTCTACATGTTAAACACGTAAAGTAAGAGCTCATATCTAGTCAAGGACCTTGGCCTGTTCATCGATTCAACTCTTGATTGGCGGGCCCACATTACTCATGTGAGCCAGAAAGTAACAGGTAACCTACGAACACTCTACCGTCTTAAGAACTTTTTGCCTCCTAAAACGAAACTCTCACTCACACAGTCCCTCATTATCCCATTAATCGACTATGGTGATGTATGTTATTTCGACCTGAATGCAGATCTCCTTAATAAACTTGACCGTCTTCTTAATAACTGCATTCGATTCATATTCAATCTCCGCAAGTATGACCACGTGTCTACTTTCCGTTCTCAATTGAAATGGTTGCCTATTCGCCAGCGCCGCAGTCAGCGAGCGTTGACCTATCTCTTTTCGTTCCTCATGTCCCCATCTTCACCTACTTACCTTGAACCCTACCTCCGCTTCTTATCTTCGAATCACGATCGAAATCTTCGCTCATCCAACAATTTGCTTCTCTTGTGTCCCTCTCACAATTCCGACATCATGAACTCCTCGTTCTTTGTACAAGCTGTACTGCTATGGAACACACTGCCACTCGAAATCAGGATGTCAACAAGTCGTGTTACATTCAAAACAAACGTCAAAAACCACCTCTTGACGAAATGGCAGGAAACCCATAATTAAGATAAAATTTAGTACCTACTCACAGTGTACCTATGTAAGGTTTATGTATTAGTGTGTACCTATGTATATCCATATATAGATTTTTAATGTATATGTATTTGTGTTTATGAACTTTGTTAGTCTATGTAAGTCCATATAATGATGGCAATTACAACCTTTTACTTCTACCTCAATGCACCTGCCTCACAAAATTTCCACATCTCCCAAAGGTTGGCTGGTAGAGAATGCCTTGGGCATTAAATCCGCCGTTGTACATGCATGAAGTTTTAAAATAAAAATAAATAAAAATAAAAATATCTCGTACTGCATATCATCAATACCATTTAAAAGTCCACTAATGGGCATAAGCCTCTCTTTCGTAAGGAGGTTTTGACATACTATATCAAGCTGGCTAGATATGTTGGCATACGGTTTTTTTTTAACATTGCCTTCTTTACAGTGATGTTGTCCTAGGTAGTTTGCTTACTGGTCCTGATGTTTTAATAACAGCAGTGAACAAACGAGCATACGTATCACCTGATCGTAAGGGATTACCGTAGACACCCGCAACAGCAGAGGCGTCACAAATGCGTTGCGGGTCTTTTGAGGATGGGGAGGGGGAGGAGGGAGGGGTTGAGATATGGGCATCCGGTATCCTCACTCACTCGGTGAAACACAGCGCAAGCGCTATTTCACACTGGTTTTCTGTGAGGCCATGGTATCACTCCGGTCGAGCCGGCCCATTCACGCCGAAGAGTGGCTGTCCCACGGTAAAAGGATTGCACACCAGCTGACCCACGGAAACTCGTTTACGTCTCCTATTGCCCTTAGCGTAATAATTTTCCTCCGTTTTTGGAACATTATTCATTGGTGCTCCCCTCCTATTGGCCTTAGCCTGATGATATATGATGATATATAGCCTATAGCCTTCCTCGATATATAGGCTATCTAACCCTGAAAGAATTTTTCAAATCGGACCAGTAGTTTCTGAGATTAGCGCGTCGAGCGCGCTAATCTTAGTAACAAACAAACAAAGCTTTAGGTATATATTAGTATAGATGCACTATAATAATAAAATCTTTTTTTTTATCGACCACAGCGGAATTTATTGACACTGTACTTTCTCTTTTCTTCATAGTCGGCTACAGTTGATGTTATAGTAATAAAATTGCGTTGAATACGTTTGTTTGTGGACCACGATAAGTCATATCTTTAAATGTAATGATAACTTCGATTATTGTTTCACTGATTTATCGAAATATTTATCAGAACTCACACGAAAATAAAGACACTTAGAAAAAAAAACATTTAATTTATGATTATGAATATTATACAGGGTGTAAAAAGACGACTACCGAAAACGAAAGGGGCTGATCCAGCACCCCAAAACTTATTAAAAAAAACAAACAGTTGTCTTTAAAAAAAATTGTAGCTTGAAATAACAATGTGTCAAGATTTTTATTAATTTCAGAAGCCAGCAATGTACAACTTAACGCGCCCGCGCGCTCTATCGCGGTCATTGCACTCACCCGGCCAGCTGTTTTGATATTAAAATACATTACTGTTTTATTGATTTTCTTTGTTTTTTGGTTTTCTAAATGAGATAATTATGTAGTTTGGGTCCTGTTATGTTTTACTATGTGTATGTAAGCAGAAAAAAACATAAAACGACTTAGATAAATTAACATTTTTTTTGAGTTTTTTTTTCTCTAAACCTATTCAGTATCATGGTCTGATTGCAACCCCCATGTTTTCGGTAGTAGTCTTTTTACACCCTGTATAATCTATGTACAAATATCATAAAGACTTTATACTATTTTTAAATAATATGATGGTTGGTCATAATCCATACTAATATTATAAACTAGCTGAGTCCCGCGGTGTTACCCGCGGTTATTATTGTACCTTTACAGCTGCAGGTAACACCATGGGGCAAAGCTAGTCTAAAAAAAGTAGACTAATTTACTCCCGTCTAAATCGGTCCATCTGTTCCAGAGATTAGCCGGCACAAACAGACAGACAGACAAACATTTATAAAAAAATTATTTTGGTATGTGTACTTACTGTGTATACATATAAATGGATTTAGTAAAAAGCGGTTATATTAATGTTACAAACAGACACTCGAATTTTATTTATTTGTATGTATAGATTCTAAAGTATCTCGTGTCTATAATGCTTTCACGGTTAAACTGCTACACCGATTTCAATAAAATATGTTGTGAAGATATTTTTATTTAATAGGCGGCAAACGCCCTTACCGCCATCCATGGACACCCGTAACACCAGAGGCGTCACAAGTGCGTATCCGGCCTTAGGAGGAAGGGGAGGGGGATGGGGGATGGGCCTCCGGTATCCTCACTGATGAAACAGCGCAAGCGCTATCTCACACCGATTTTCTGTGAGGCCGTGGTATTACTCCGGTCGAGCCGACCCATTTATGCCGAAGCGTGGCTCTCCCACGATGAAAAGGCTCTTGAGGAAGAACACAGGCTACTCTTTAACACAATAACTGATATACACGCAGACGGAGCCGCGGGCAATAGCTAGTTATATAAAAACCTGTTGTCCATCGTTTGCAAATTCAAATAAATAAATAATAAATATTTTTCTGACATCTAACACACAACACCATCTAGTCCCAAGCTAAGCAGAGCTTGTGTTATGGATACTAGACAACTCATATAAATACATATATGTATATATAAATATACTTTTTTTTTTTGTAAATACATACATATTATACATAGAATACCCCCAAACTCCGAAACAAATATTTGCAGATGATACAAACATTTGGTCCGACCCGGGAATGAACCCGAGACCTCAAGCACAGCAGTCGCAAATGCTACCACTACGCCATCGAGGCAGAACTGTTTTCTTTATGAACACGAGATGTAAGCGAGACACTGTCCAAGAGAGTTTGAAGTAGAAAATTATTTGACCTTCGTATCTCCGCTTGCTGTTAACGATTTGTGATCATTATTGTGCTGAAAACAGTGCCTTCCATCGATTGAATTATCAAAAGTGTTTTAACTTTTCAATTTAAAATACTGGGCGACTATACAATATTTTTTTAGCGTCCTGCACTTCACATTCCTATATATGTTAACTGTGTCACATTTCATACTCGTTCGTTCGCATAATTTTCGTAAAATGGGGTACAACATTTTTGCTTCACGCATTTTGCAAAAACATGATACACAACTTTGTGATTATCAAATGCTTATTGTTAGGTTTTGTATCAAGAAATCTAATATGGATTACTCTTGTTATAAGTTTATACGTTTACAAAAGTAATACTGTTTGACCAAAAGAATAAAATCGCAATGATTCATTGCTATAAAAAGATAAAACATATTCATAAATGCATGATTCATGCTCTTTGTGCTGTTTAACCTCCAATTTGTACACCAAAAGATAATAAAGACACTAAAATGTTAATACATTTTGTAGGCCTAGGTTAATACGTGCATATGTATGGATAATGGTCAACAAACGGATCGTTATGGTCGTGAGAACTTTTATAATGTCAGCACACTCCCATATACATAATGCACAAATTTAAGATGAGCGTCCTCGTCTGTGCAGCTTTGTGTCGAAATTAGAACGTTCTACATTTTCCACGGTGATAATAAATAAATTATAACAGATAAATTGGTATTAGCCAAATATGACTATTGTCATTGTCTGTGTACCTATTTCTCTATAAAATTGGTTTCATTTTGTAAGGATTGCACTACTTCTCAATGTCATGATTAATGAAGACGATATCTGTAAAAATATTACTGTTTGGATTGTTGTCAAAACACAAAAAGTCAGTCATGTTATATGTACTCTTGTCAGTAGTAATTGCATGTTGGTAATTCTCCAATTGTTGTCATTACCTTATTTTATCAAGTATGCTCTGATAAAATTACTGACAGTTCTTAAATCTAGACTTTCTACTAGGAAGTATTGTATTTATTCGGCTAATTCGGGAGTGAGTTTATCCGAGATATTAACGGGGTGTAGTTACCTACCCATCTGCTCACTTGCTCTATTATACATAAAAAATGCATCATTTTCTCGTCAAGTCCATTTCTTCTATACTCATACTGTGAAAGGGAAACGACATTTAGTGAGGGGCTGACGAACTTAGAATGTGCCTAGACGGGAAATAATTATCTCCGTGGGTTCGGGACACGAGTTCAGGATGTGTCGCTAGATGAAAATTGTTCTTCGTCTATGCTAGTCGATACAAAGATATGTAAATACCAGACCAAAGAAGTAACGTTAAGATTATTTATAGTGAGGAATTTGAAAAACAAAGATAATGTATAAAATATATATTAATAATTGTTATAAACAAATTGTTATTAATTTGTTTATAAACATAGTTACCAAGAGATACCGATGATATTCTCAATATTTATGCAGTACACTAAGGTACCATTCACACGCCCTTAAGACGTACGTTAGATGGTGACACTTGTCAATAAATGAAATTTATCCTTTAAAAAAAATGTTACAAACGCGAAAGTTCGTAAGGAATGAAGTTCTTTAGATTCTACTTGTCTGCAAAAGCAAATACAAATATCGACATAACGATATCTTAACTGCTGGAAAAAACAAGTTAATTTCAACCAAAAAATAAATACACGGAACTCGTTAATGCAATGCAAATTTTGTAAATATTTAAATTGAACTTTGTACATTTATTAGACGAATACAATAAATATATACATATGTAATAACATAATAATGTATATAATATTTAGATTATACTTATGAATAATGACGAGAAGTCCATTTTAAAGAGATCACATGTTGTAATGGCTCCATACACGTGTTGGGTTACTGTAAGTGTAGTGAGCAGTTGATATAAATAAAAATAAATGCTATGGTACCAATGCATATTATACTTATAAATTCGCATTTGTCCTTTCCTCTTATGTATATGATTATTGTTTGTGTCGATTTTTTTAAAGCTCCTTAATGCTACATTATTTCCTTGTTCAGGAGTACATTTATTGCAAGTATTTAAGTTAAAGGCACATATTTATTTTGGTCACGCAGTAATTAACTACTGTAAAGTTCCGTGATCGGGGTAGCTCTGTTTTTAGTTATCGACGTTTAAAATTTAAAGACGTAGCAATGTATTTGTAAACAGATTATAATACTAGCTTTTGCAAGCGGCTCCACCCGCGTGTATGTCAGTCATCGTGCATAATAGTAGCCTATATTCTGCCTGAAGAATCAAAGCATCTCCATGCCAAATTTCATTAAAATCGATTCAACGATTTAGCCGTCAAAAGCTTAACAGACAGAGAGATATATATAATTTCTTATTTTGAATATCAGTAGAGGTTTTATATAATATTTGTTGTTAACATTAATGTTGTAAACATCAAATTGTTTGAGAGAAATATCGTGACGTTTTATACGGAATGATAGCACGATTAAACTTAGTATTTTAGGCAATTAGTAACATAGCGTTCTATTGTTTGTCGAATGTTTTGAGTAATCGGTCTCAGTAAACGTGTTGTCGTATAACGATCTGAGTTTTAGCCTTGAGGTTTTTTTTGTTAATTTGCACTTTTCTCACACCTTCGCTATAATGGTGAACTATTAAATGTAAATTGTGATGTTGATTAGTGTTAAATTAGACCGATTTGATTGGTTGAATATAAATTCTGAATACACAAACTATTTATTTAATCTCTTTAGAGGATAATTTAAACATTTAATTTAAATATCAAGGCAAATAATAAATACTCCTCTATATAAAGGAAACAAATTAATGTATTTCATAAAATATAGTGATAGCACTTTTTGATTTTCACGGGACTTTCCCGAGATTTATAATAGACCGGGCTGTATCCAGGCCAAGCTGTGCCTGACGCCGTATGTTAGTAGACAGGCATTAATTATGCACTGTCTTATATGAACTGCTTCGTATGAAATGTAATGTAAATGTCTTTAACGTTTCAAATCGTACCCCGTTTAAATAATCACTTACATGGCAAGCCCCGGGCACGCCTGATCTAACATAATTCTTCTCTAACTAGGGCACTCTTACGCAAAAACCCCGGTACAACAGTTACTTACAAGGAGTCTAAGACTTGTCCCCATACTACACACTAAAAAAACACTTTGACAAGGCATCGTCGAGTTTATAATGTAAATATATATTGATTTTAGATTATCAATATTAAGCAAGACCTTATTGGTCAATGCTTTACTCTAATATCATTGTTTTATTATGAAAGCACAGCTGACCATAGTTGTTTATTCTAAACATCCTTTAACCAAATTTGGATATAAATATTTATACACTGCTATCACTTTTCTGCATCATCTAATATTTCACTTGAAGAAAATACCTGCCTTCTCTATAATCTCTTGTCTCTTACTAATATTTTTTAATAAAAGCTGATGAATGAAGCTGAATAAAAAGATTTGGCGTTGATTGAGACAAATTAATGCAAGCACGATATTTTTTATAATAAATGTAAATACAGCTGACCATTGTTTGCCATTTGATTGTCTGTAAAATTAAATATACTTTTAAATACCTATATTTATTTAGCTGCCTCGTGCTATCTTTTTCCACCATAATGTTTGACCTTATTGAAGAAAGAGATGGGACACCTGCCATAAGGTCGTAACAAGGAGATTGTGTGCAGCCATACGTAATTCCGATCAATATGGAATAAAATTGACCTCGTTTGATAAGTAAAACGAACGCATGAACTCATTACACTTGCAAACTGGTGACCTCTTATGCTAATTCGATGCAATGTTGATTGGTTTTAATACCGTTTATATTTACCATTACATCTGTTTTTTTATATATATACGAGTAGCATAACTAGCTTTTGCTATCAGCTCCGCCTGCGTGTATATCGATTATCGTTATAGAGTAGCCCATATCCTTCCTCAAGAATAAAATTATCTCCATTTCAAACTCTATTGAAATGGTCCAGCAGCTGTATATATTACACTTTCACGGTCAACCCTAATGTTACTTCTGAATTTATAAAATTAGTATCGATAGTCATTGGATACCGTTACTTTAGTTTTGCAGAAAACTTATGTTAAACACTTTTTTTGATGCTTTTAACCAAGTGCTACCGGAGCACAATCTTCCCCCTACCCCTCATTTTAGAAGAAGGCTAGGGCTCAAAACTCTGTAGTCCATAAAATATAGCTTAATATCTGTGACAGTTTTTACTTGAGTCTCAGTTCAGAACATTCGAGGTAGGTTTTAGGCGTAAATATTTGTATTTGTAAGTAGCTGAACTTCGCGGTGTTACCCGCGGATATTGTCGTACCGCGGGTAACGCCGCGGGGCGAAGCTAGTCTGAAAATTTCTAAGTTACTCCTTGTATCATTAGCTAACTTTCAGTGAAAGTCCCGTCAAAATCGGTTCAGCATCAGATATGTGTTCAGTCTGTATGTAACAAATTCGTAAATATTGTTTTCGTATGGATTTTTTTCGACGTTATGCTAATATATAAGACGAATATGTGGTCATTTACGTTTAAGAAATTGTTTATTTTATGACATTGAGAGTATTTTTATATCTATACTTAACGGTCAAGATATCTCATTAGAAGTGAAGGTACCTTTTAGATTTATTATTAATTAAGACGATAAATTAATTGGTCCTGTCGTAAAACTTGTCGATTTATTTTATACTAGCTGCGCCCCCGCGGTATTACCCGGCAGTTTTGATGCTTTTGAAAACTATTTAATTGGTTTTAATTTTGTGTTCTCATAATCCCATCATTTGTTAAATGCCAGTGAAATTCCGTCAGCAATCGTCCAGCAGTTTTAAGGCATAAACAGACAGAGAAAATTAGAGAAATTAATGGCTTTTTGTACACCTCAGTGCCGTATGTTTGAAATTACACACACTTCAATTTTATTTATTTATATGCATAGATAAATTAATTCGTATTGTTTTGCGTCATGACATGATTTATTGGAATAGCGCTAAAAATGGCTAGGTGTGTAAAAAAGTCAACGACATAATGACAAAATAGACCTTATTGCATTTTCTACAATGTAAATTTTTCTCCGTGTCACGGCCATCCCAGGCAACATTATGCAACTGACCGCATTTATTTGTCTTGCATTAAAGCCTCTCTTCTAATGAACGTTACCGTTTTTAGCGTTTATACAATAGAAAGGTTGATTTACCAGACAAGTTAACCAATCACGACATTTCTAGATAGAGAAATCACCGTTAGTAAACTAATTAGTTAGAAACAGCCACGAAGTTGAAAAGTTGTACGTACAATACATTTTCTTTTAAAAAAAATCCTTCTTAATTCAGTAAAATGATTCATTTGATGAAATGAAAATGTCATCAGACATCTTCTGTTTGACAAATTTTGAAATTAATTAATTTAGTTGTTAACTTTACTTGCTATTCATACACATGCCAACATATCTTCTCACAGATAACCCCTTAGGGAAAATCTAATAGCATTTATAAATCCTAAACACAAATTTTAAATGTTTTACCTTTCTGCACACATGCTTTATTATATTAATAACTTCTCGAATAGTTAGAGATTTTAGTGTAATACGCAAACGTGTTAAAATATAAGTAAAACATTTCAAACCATGTTTGAGATATACTCATTTGAAAAATTGCTACATAAATACGTTTGTCATATTATTTTATGACAGACAAATTTTATATCTATCTTTTTTTTTTATTGAATAGTGGGCAAACGAGCAGACGTATCACCTAATGGTAAGCGATTACCGCCGCCCATGGACAACCGCAACACCAAAAGCGTCACAAGTGCGTTGCCGACCTTTGGGGGATGGGAAAGGGGATGAGGGGAGGGGTTGGGGTATGGGCCTCCGGTATCCTCACTCACTCGGTGAAACACAGCGCAAACGCTATTTCACACCGGTTTTCTGTGAGGCCGTGGTATCACTCCGGTCGAGCCGACCCATTCATGCCGAAGCATAGCTCTCCCACGGTAAAAATCTATACTTATCACGTTTAGATTTATATAAAATCTATATAAATCTAAACTTAACGGTTAAGATATCTCATTAGAACTGAATATACTATTTAGATTTATTATTAATTAAGTCGATTAATTGGTCCTATCGTAAAATTAGTCCATTTATTCTGTATTGATATATGACTAAATTAATTTGGTGTGTGATAAAGAAAGTATGGGAAAGCTACTTAATTAAAGTTGAAGATGACATATTTAACATTAAGTTGAAACAAGTACATCTACTTGTAATATTTAATTTTTAGGGATGCGCTTCAGGAAAAAGGAATTTTTATTTGAATTATTTCGTGGTTTTTCTTACGAATGCGCAGATTATTTATTTAACACTAGCTGAACCCCGCGGTGCTACCCGCGGTACGACAATAATCACAGGCAACGTCGCGAGGCGAAGCTAGTATCTTTATAAATTATAGCCTACGTGTTATTCTGATGTATAAGCTATATTATTGTAAATCGTAAAATAAGTAACTTTTCTGGTTCATTTTTTACACCTTGTTTCTTGAAAAACGCAAATATCTTACGGAACCCTATTTTTTTCCAAAATAAAATATAGCCTTTGTTACTCGTGGATAATGTAGCTTTCGAATGGTGATAGAATTTTTAAAATCGGTCCAGTACTTTTTGAGTTTATTCGTTACATACAAAAATACAAATCTTTCCTCTTTATATTAGTGTAGACCACGCAGGTAAAAAGAATACCTCCTATATTATTTAGATAGAAATAGACCATTTTTCTATTCACCTAAAATCATGCTAAATAATGGTTTATTTACCAAAACAGACGAACAATGTACTTACAAGTTTGTACGGAACTTTCTGTACCGTAAAATTCTCATTATCCGTTCTCTACAGATAAAAACGTGTGTGTACAGAAAGAAACAAGTTTTATTTACATATACAATTTATATTGTATATGTAAGTACCTAGTAGGTAAAGTATCAAGGTCCCTGAACCGTCGCGTATGCGAATCGAGACGTATTTGTAAACAGTGACCGTCTTATTTTGTTTGCTTTACTATTTTATTATGTTTTTATTGCCACACTTAGACCTCGGCATGGTATTTGTAACCAAATGTAACGATCAAAACATCGTAACCATATATTTTCTGTGTTATATTTTAGTTTTTCTTTTTATGCTATTGGCGTCGGACATTGTAGTCGACGATTTTGTAGAAGTGTAGGAAAAAACTATCAAAGCCTGTATTCGAGCAGAAAGGAATCGTATGAAAAATGTACTCATAATACATTGGTTCATATACAATTGTTAATATAAGGCAGTAGAGCCACGCTAATTTCAGCACGAACGGGCGGTACTACCCTCGCACAGAAAATCAACGTAAAGTGACAGCGTCCGTGCTGTCGTATTTCGTTGGTGAGTGCGAGACCGGAGGCCCAATGACGCAGGAGCATCACTAGGCCGCCATGCTGCGTTGTATGCATTGCAATGAGTATGGTGACCACCACTCTTGGATTCTGCTTATGCTTTCCATCAGGCAGAGTAGAGTCATTTTGGCAGGACCATACATAAAAAAACCAATGTATAATATATAATTTCTTTATTAGAAACTTAGTGACTATATGAAAACTTTTTATAACAATTGTTTTTAAGTGATATTTGGTCACCCAAGAGCCTAAATGTGATCACATGAAATAATAACATAATATACTAGGTGGTCTAAAAATATTCGATCTCAACTTGAGTATAGCAACACTCGTTAAAAACTTGTGAATGTAGTTGTACATCTTTGCATTTGCATTGTATCGTTGTGAGATGTGTGTAGAGTTCGAGGAGACTGCAGAAAAAAATGTGTATCGTCGTTATATCGGAACCTTTTAAGATCACCCACGTACATATCATCTGTAGGTGAAAAATCGAAAATAGTCGCAACTCCACTTATTATAACCCTTAATGGAAAGTTTCTTCGAAAACGAACACCCTCTTTTTTATGGAATAGAGGGCAAACGAGCAGGCGTATCGCCTGATCATAGGTGATTACCGTCGGCCATAGACACCCGCAACACCAGAGGCGTCACAAGTGCGTTGCCAGCCTTTTGGTGAGGGGGGGGGAGTAAGGGCATCTGGTATCCTCACTCACTCGGTGGAACAGCGCAGGCGCTGTTTCACACTGGCTTTGTGTGGCCGTGATATCACTCCGGTAAATACTGTAGCGATGTATTTTATTTTCTACCCAAATGTTCTATGTACCACTTTCTTTGACATTTATGTGCAATAATTGGTCTTTGCAATTTGTCTGAACTTTGCAATTAAATAATAAATATTAGTTTTAGATGGTTACTTTGACAAATTGATATTCGTAAACATACGTAACACTGTGCATCTATAGTCCATGCGTAAACTGACAAATCATACTTCCTTGTGGGTGTGGTGTTACGAGGCAGACGGGTTCTTTAATTCCGTGGCGACGTCCCTTTGACAAAATGCTGTATTTGCGACGGCGGCGGTGCGATCAAAGTGACCGTATCTAAGCGAATAGACTATACATACACATTCGATGACCCCGTTGGTCTAGTGATTAATGATCCTGACAGCTAAGCTAAATATCGTGGATTTGATTTCCAACCAGAACCAAATACATACTGTGTGATAAACAAGATCATTTATTTGTGTGGATGTTGTTAATGTAAAGTATTTAAGTATTTATTTAAAAATATGTTAGTATATTTATCATCAGTATAACAGTCTTTTATGGGATAGGGGCAAACAAGCTGACGGATCGAGTGCTTGTAAGAAGTAAGATTACCGCCGGCCATGAACACCCGCAACACCAGAGTGCGTTGTCGGCCTTTTCAAAATAAAATAAAATCGATTTTTTTTATCGATAAAAAAGATTTTCGTTATCTTAATTAAATTATTTATTGTGGCCCAAAGGTTTTGAGTGTCTTATTTTAAAATCGATGCGTATGCAGATCGATATTAAGTATTTACATAACCTGTATTATTACAATAATTATTCGTATTTTTTTATTGATGAGTTTACTTCCTTAATAATATTAAAAGTGTTGTGATTTATCCTTCAACGAGACAATCAATATATCTGTCACTATCTACGTTACCACAATAATACTGTTTTAATCTGTGCTAAGGACCAAGGTCTATGATACTTATACATGTCTATTATGTTCATTGTATCCTGCATCTAACGTTGAAATAATTGTCTTATAACTTAAGTATATACATGAAGTCAGGTAAATAAATAAATATTTCGGGCATCTTACACCCAACGCCATCTAGTTTCAAGCTAAGCAGATCTTGTGTTATACTAGACAACTGATATGAATACATAAATACATATTTTTTTGTAAATTAATAATAATAAATAAATAAATAAATATTATAAATAAATACAAAAAAAATAACACAATATATTTTTATATAAATAAATACACACATATTATACATAGAAAACACCCAAACTACGAAACAAATATTTGTAGATCATACAAACATTTGGTCCGACCCGGGAATCGTACTCGAGACCACAGCACAGCAGTCGTATACGCTATCACTGCGCCACCTCGGCAGTTATCTATATATATAAAAATTAAACCCGTTTTCCGTTGTCACGACATAGCATGAAAACGGCTTGACCGATTTGGCTGATTTTTTTTTTTGTAGTTTTCTATTACTCTGTACAAGGTTCTTACGGAAAAAAATATTAAGAAAATCTCTCAGAAAGATTGAAAAATATACATTTAATTTTCCATATTTTAATAAAAGCGCGTTACGAATGTCAACGTCATTCAATTGAAAACAAAAAACTCTGTGGTGATCTATGACACCACAGACATAACCGCGCTAACAAATGTCAACGTCATTCAATTTAAAACAAAAAAAAAATATGTGGTAATCTATAGGTCAGTTATACAAAATAAAGTGCACTACTTTATTTTGTATAACTGACCTATAGATTACCACATATTTTTTTTTTTTGTTTTAAATCATCAATCAAATTTACGCTAAGGCGGTACGAAGTTCGCCGGGTCAGCTAGTTAGATTATAATATTAGAGCTGTATCGCTTACTAAAACTGGTTTAATTTTATTTGTTTATATTTATAAAGGCTTTTAGCACATAAGTGGAGGACCTAATAACATTGGCAGTCTCTGCCAGTCTACCTCAGAGTTATTAGGTGCACTTAAGGGAAATAAATAATAAATTTAATAAAATTATTAATACATTTTGACGAAAAGGGTGATTATTTAATTACGAATGAAGACGTAGTTTTATCATATATTGTACAGTTTTTATGTAATTGAAGTTTAATTTGTTATGTTGCCAAATACTTGAAATTTGTACACTTGAAACTAAAGGTTCATTCCTATTTCAGAGAACTTCATCTACATAACAATTATCTTCGAGTCCTTCCATACGAACTGGGCAAGCTGTTTCACTTACAGCTTCTCGGGCTGCAGGGTAACCCTTTATCTAAAGAAATGCTCTCAATATACAACGATAACAATGGAACTGCCAAGCTGTTGACATACATGCTCGACAATTTACAAGGTAAGTGTTTTGTGATCTCATTACATTCAACAAGCGAAAAAAGAGAACGTCTCAACTCTATTTCGAACCCGGGAACCTAAATTCCTTAACGATGAATCTGTTAATAAGCCTTGTTTTCATTTAAGGTTATACTGACGTTATTCACTATGATAGCCACGCTAGGCGCAGTTTGTATTGTGGCTATTTAAGATCACGACTGACTTATGCATGGGACAAATATTACAGAAAATCGAAAATACGCAATAAAAATATAGCTCGATATAAATGTGTATGTTTGTGTGTATGTGTACGTATGTAAGGCTGAAATAATAATATTAGTAAAAGAATCTATGAGTAAATAAAAAAAGTGAATTACCTACTTTACGTAAACTAGGGCAAGTGAAATTTGCATGCATCATGTTAAAAGTTTTCAAGACGAGTTCTTATCCCTGGTTGGTTAAGTTTCTCCGCGATTGTTTATCTTGATAAACATCAACAATTTCGTTGTTTTTTTTTTCGAACACAACAAAGTCAGCACAAAAAATATAAGATAATATTTTCTTCGTTTATAGTGACGTCATGATATGAGTTTCCATTACTTAGATTAAGCGAAGTTAAATCGAAAAACGGAATTTTTCATTTTGCGTCACAACCTTACTATAAAATGTTCCCATAGAGAGCAATTGCCAAAACTACTAATGTGTTTACAATATACATATGTATACAGCCCAAGTACATTACTCTTAATCAGTAGTTAACCTTAATCTGCGACTGTACATAAAACAAGATACGAGTACTTAAAACTTAATCTTGGCTCGAAGGACCTTCAAAACAAATGTGGGTATTTTACGTGTGAAGGCTGTCGTTAAAACAAAGTCATGACTAATATGATGGTTGTATGAACACTCATGATACGTATGGGAATCGAACAAAATCTCGTAATAATAATATAGAATTATGCCCAGTTCCTATATTTGAAAAACGATTCGTTCTAGGTACGAATAGTAGTATATTATACGGGGCGTAAGATAAAATCGTTCCTATAAAAAATAAATTGAGGTGCGGTATTTACGACTCGTAGTGGGTTGCAGAAATTTTTTACACGATAACTGGGCATTAGTGTGCTTAATAGAGTGACCATGGTTAGTATTACCTGATCGAAATATCGAGCTATTGAATGGTGTGTAATAAATATGTTATATGTCGTCTGCGGTGTTCCCGGACCAATACGACCTTCAAACCTTCAAGAAATGAGCGTACAGCCTTCTTAACAGGCCGACAACGCACTTGTAACGCCTCTGGTGTTGCGGGTGTCCATGGGCGGCGGTAATCGCTTACCATCAGGCGATACGTCTGCTCGTTTGCCCCTATACAATAAAAAAAGTACTTATTACGTAATCGCGCTAATTTACGTACGTATACCTAATTCTATATACTTATATGTACTAGCTTTTAAAAGCGACTCCGCCCACGCGGTTCTGAGTTAGAGTCTCCTTCCTCACATATAAAAGTATCTCCATACCATATTTTATAGAAATTAGTGCATCGCTTTAGCAGTAAACGCTTAATAGACATACCGAGTTGCATTTGAATTTATAATATGTATAAGATTAGTACATATAAACATTTTGAATCGCGAAAGTTTGAAAATTTCTATTCTGGGCTTCATTAGTGATTAAAAGTAAACTTTTAGTGATTAGTATAAACACGAGAATAATATTGTTTAGACTTGCGTCCAGAAACAAAATAATGCATCCAGGCATGTGATTCCAAAGATTCAAAAACAACATAAAGTAACAATCCAACACAAAGAGGTCCCACAAACAAAAATGTCCGTATCGAATTTTCTAGAATTTAAGCAATTACTATAAAAACCGGTCTTTTTTAATATACGGAGGGGGGGGGGTCACTCACCCCAATTAAATGTTTGTTGCAGATATTGTTTATCTACGATAAGATACTGATGTAAATAAAGTTCAGCGAACTATTAAAACAGCTGTCATACAAGTAACGCCATCTAGCAACTTACGTAGAAACTACATATAAAAGTTATGTTTATGCGCGATAGATGTCGTACACCGTTCCTTTACCGATGACCTACTAAATTAAAACTTTATTCTGTCCTCGCCAGACTAATTAAGTCGCTACTCTATATATTCAATTTTTAGTCAATTGAAGCATAAAGGTCACTGTGTTATGACGATTTTAATAACTTAGTTGTTCTAAATAATAAATCGTTACAGTCATTAAACGTATTAAATTAAAATTTATGACACTAGAGTCACGCTCAAGGAATATTTATGACACGTATTTTAATTTTCTTTTAGTTCAATAAAGGTTGGTGTGTCTATTAATAACTATACTTAACGTATAATGCGGGCACATAACGCTTGAAAATAACTTAACAATCAAAGAAGGTTGTTATGAGGTATTTTTAAGTGATCTTGGAGAGCCATGCTACGGAACACATATGGGGCGACGTGATATCACGATCTCGCATAAATAAAGCCGATGTCAAAATAATTCTTTCGTTTTATTCAACGAATGGAATTGGTTACCTGAAGTCTAACCTATTCCTACTGCCTTATTTGGAGGAGGGGTGCGTCTCTTGAGATGCCTGCTATTCTATTATAAAACAAGAAATGTATTAATAACTAGCCGCACAACGAAAAAAACGTTTGATAAAATTTATGCAGGCTATGTCACCCGCGCCATTATTATTATATATTGAAACGGCATGTAATAAAATCAGTTCAGTAATTTGGGCCCTATGGTTGAACATACGTACACTGCCAAAACTATATTACCCTTCATTTCGTCTTTGTCGTAGTCAGGTAATAAACTAATTCATCCTAGATCAAATATTTGTTCATACAGACCATGTGAACAACTTTCGAACTTAAAACAATCACGTATTTATAAAGTTTCTATTCAAATATTTTGATAATCTCAGAGAAAGTTTTTCAAAGGTGTTTGTATATAGTAAATTACGTAATCATATTTATTTCGCAACACTCACTCGTGAACTTTATTCTCGGAATGAAACATGGTTCATTCTAAAAAGAACTAGAATTGCATGCAGCTTCTCTCTCTTATTTGTGACTTACAAAATGTAGAACTTTCATACGGTTTCGTGTTAATTTATGTGTCTATGACACAAATAATGTGGCTTACTATCGGTAAAAGAATTTTCAAAATCAGTTCTGTAGATCCAAAGATCGACTCCAAAAAAGGAGGAGATTCTCAATTCGACTGTATTTTTTGGGTGGGAACCGATTTTGATGATTCTTTTTTACTGGAAAGCTGGTGCTTCCCGTGTGGTCTCATTTCAATTTGGTCCAGTTCTTGAAGTCGTTTTTTTGTTGTTAATTAATATTATAATAGTAGGTACATATAACTTTATATTTAGGGGTATTTATTTATCGTTTCTAATATAATCTATTAGATAAAAAGTCCTACTACTGGCACAGCGGAAACTGAACTATTCATTTCATATCACGAAGGTGAAAAAGTAATCTGAAAATCAAAATGGTTATAGGTATTTGTTCTACTAATTCCACATCGTTTGATACCTTTTTTGATTGATTATACACGATGTTTGGCAAGAGGTATGGGATACCTACACAAAACCATAACTTAACTTAACTTATTAACTTAAAATTATGTATTAAAAGGTAAACTATAAGGTAACCAGTTTAACTGTTACAAATAGTTCTAGCTCCTGTAGTTTTATGGCTCCATCCAATACGAAAGAATTAGTTCTCCTAAGTTGGAAATGTCTTAACTTTCCTATTTTATAGTTTCGTTCTCATTTCTATGTTATATAAAGTTTATTACCCAAACCTATACGTGCTGTCTCTCTATGTTATTAATGTTATCTCTTATATAATCAACACGAAAACCTCGGATAATGGATTTGACTGATATTTCGACAATCACAGTTTCGATTCTCGCTCGGGGTATTGCGTAAATATGTCTTATTGAATTAGTTTGAACCATATTAGCTCTAAAAATAAATAGTAGCCTGTGTTATTCTGAAGTATGAGCTATATTACTCTAAAGTTTCATTTAAATTCATCCAGTAGTTTTTCCGTGAAAGAATGACAAACATATACACCTGTATATTTGTTTCTTTGTTACCGACTTTTGCATTCGTGGTTTTTGTTTTTTTTAAACTACAGTTAATTGACCACACAGTAGGATATTTTTTTCAAAATAGTAATGGGAACACCCTAAGAAAAAGGATCGCGTGTACCAACAAGATGGGCTGACAAAGTTAAACAGAAATTCTAAATTAAACAGAATTTTTACACGGTGTTGAGAGTTGCACAGGACGGTGCAGACAAATGCTGTTCACGATCCTAAAATAAAAAAAAAAGCAGGTACTCTGTAAGTATCTATAAGCTATACCTACATAAGTAGATACCATTGCAAATTACGTGAACTGCGGAATGCATTTCTACTTAAATTTTATGTCTCACACAAATTGCAGTCTCAAATCGATTTTCTAGAACATTTTTGAAAACTAGTTCTCATTTTAACAGTTCGGTTGTAAATGTTTCATGTTTTGTTTATAAACTGGTATTACCGGTAACTGATTGTTGCAGGTTACTTATTGAATATGCACGATTTTGATCTTAAGACCTTAGTAGTACCGTTATCTATCATAATTTGTTTTATTTATAAGATGTTTGGTAGAAAAATGCTTAGATTTACTTATTTTACTGTCGATCTACTTAGTCATCAAGAAGTCGGTCAAGACGTAAATATGTTTAAGGAATCTAGGTGGAGAATATAATATTATCATTTTATTGAGGTTCTATCAAATTCTGTATAACATGAAGTGTTGGTTTTGGTAAACAAAAAAAAACTTGTTTTTGCTTACTGACGAGTTGCAAATAAGTAAGTATGAAAGTAAACACTTTGATACTATTTATTTGTAAACATGCGTATACGTCACATCAGTAAGTTTAGTAGGACAACCGGTCTTCCCATTAAACCCGTGAACTTTCTCGGCAGTTGGCCGGAGCTCCAGAGGGAACTTATTAATTTATTAGCTGACCCACGCAACCTCGTTTGCGTCTTCTATTGCCCATAGCGTGAATATTTTCCCCCCTTTTAAAACATTCTTCATTGGTGCTCCGCTCCTATTAGTATTAGCGTGATGATACATAGCCTATAGCCTTCCTCGATAAATGAACTATTCAACACTGAAATAATTTTCAAATCGGACCAGTGGTACCTGAAATTAGCGCGTTCAAACAACCATATCTTCAGCTTTATGCTTTAGTATAGATTATACCTATACCTACACTGTCTATTCTTTAGCTTTAATGAATTTCCAAATAGTTCAGTCATACAAAATATGTATTTATTTTTCTAATAGAACTTCTTCGATCACAACCACATTTAAGATTGGTTTCGTGTTACATAATTCTTATGTCATTTTGCAATGTTTAATTATCTTGATGGTACAGTGTGTAACATATAACTACACCTGTCTTACGTAAGGTCTAAGTTTGATTTGGGCTAAATAAATGCAGAAATTGATTATTCAAGGCGCTTATCACTTTACGCTAAGATACTAATATTAAATTCTATTCTAGATTTCTAAGCATCACTAAGTATGTTCAACTTTGAGTGTTAATCAATGATAATTCCAAAAGCAACAAACAAGTCTATGACGCCATAGCAATATAATTTTGATTATACTCAGGAATAGACATGTTCTCAATAATACGCATTCGCCACTCATCCACCTTGAATCGGTAGATTTTTTTTGCAACTGAATTATGAGTTATGTAGAGTGAATTCAAGAATATTTTCTTATCGACAGTCAATAAACTGTACTTGTTATTGAGTATTTCTAGAACTCCTAGGGATATATATAAAATTCGGATATTTGAAGTGTTCGTGTTGTAAAGTACAACAAAATAGTGCAAATATTTGTTTCGGAGTTTGGGTGTTTTCTATGTATAATATGTATGTATTTACAAAAAAAAGTATATAAGTATTCATATCAGTTGTATAGTACCCATAACACAAGCTCTGCTTAACTTGGGACTAGATGGCGTTGTGTGTTAGATGTCCGGAATATTTATTCATTACCCGGAATAAAATGTACTAGGTACATTCGAAACCATCGATTTTTACTAACTACTTCAGTGGTGGCAAATCATTTTTATAATCATATGGAACATAATACTGTTTATTTAACACCAGTATCTGTTAATATTCTATATGTTTGACGGTGTGATTTTTCCAGTTCATTTACTTTTATTCTAAATATTTATTTAACTTGCAAATATCTTATGTTTTTAGAGGTTTTTATTAAATTCACAATTACATGCATAAAATGTGACGTAATATAGGTCAAATATCCAAGTTCTGTTGAATCAAACGTTCTACGTAAGAGCGAAAGTTTCATCTGTCTAAAGTGTCTAAACAATTGAAGTAATTGGTGTCTAGACTGTTTTGTGTCTACAAATCATAATCTACTGCTCAAGGCCACTAGTCTTTTAATAATAAGACACGGACTTGTATCCGTAACTTTATACTTGGTCCAAAAGAATTCCAGCAGCATTCACGTACGTAAAAATACCACAGATTTTTTTTGGATCATTGGTGTGTTGCTCTTTAAAATTAATAATAAAACCATTCCACTCATTCTATGTTCTTCATCTTCATCTTAAGCTATATGAAAAGCTCGTTAAGGCAAACTTAATCTTGCAGCTCGAACATGAGTGATTCATTAAAAACATTCACTTTAACATCTTAAACAAAACTGTATTATTTATGTATAAATTAATAAAATTTATATTAGTAATAGTACCAATATGATACGGTACGAAACGAGAAAGTTATAGAGTTGTTGGAAAGTTAAAATTCGTACAATAGCTATCAAAGCAAGGCATAATATCGCCTTATGATTCTAGAGTGCATTCATAATACTGGCCTTTGATTTAAAACCTACAGTCAAACCTATTTAATAAACTTCCATACAAATTTTTAAACAAAGAAATAAAGACACGAGAAAACAAATATTTTAGAAACCACACACATATTTAAATTAAATACACAAGTAATAAATATGAAGGCGAAAGTTTGTTATTATTTTACGCAAAAACGGCCGAACGAATCTGGATGAAATTCGGCACAGATATAGTTAATAGTCTGGAAGGTAACTTATAAACTTGAAAGCATGTAATATAACCATGGGATGAGCTAGATACAACAAAAACCGTAGACGACACCGCGAGCGCAGATAGTTATAATATTAAAAATCTCGATTACAAGTTTCTTTAAATGAAAAATAGATTATTTCCTTTGTTGAGATACAATTGTTTCTGCACTATAAGCGTGCACACTGTGTTTGTTCTATGTACAATAAGGTTAGAAAGTGTGTGAGAAATACGTACTGCCATAATATTAATTGTTTAACTCATCTTGTCACTATCGGGGCGAAGCGGCCATATTGCTTTATGTCCGCGTACTAGAAAGATGCACTGAAAAGATGTGCATTGTGTATTATTAAGAATGATTATAGCTTTCTGTGTCATACTGACACTGATGTTAATCACTGTATTGGGTCTGGCATGAGTGTCTGTATAATCTATCATCATTTATATATAATTATGTCTATCTATATTTCTTGTGGGATTCCTATAACGGTACAAAAATTACCTGATGAATCTGTTTGCGTAGTATTCCCTAGAGCACACTGCTTTTTTATAATAAACCAAAAGTACAAACATTAGGGAAACAAAATTTCAACTTGAAATTTTGTTCATAGTACACAAGGCGAAAGATGTGTTTTGCTTACAAGTTATAAGACGTTGTAATACTCGTAGAGTAAATTGATTTTAGAAAAAATCAAAACACAAAGAGATTTGATAATACGCTTGTCGTGTTGATGTCAAGGGTACAAATGTATGTGATTTCAAAATATTTGTCATATGTATATATATATATTTTACATGAATTCTTTTCAAATGTTACACTCGATGTACGAGTATTCATAAATAACCAAAGAGGTTTGTTTCAAACAATTTACGGTTTGTCAAAAGTATTTCATAATTTTTAAAGTTTTTGAATGGAAATGGAAATCCTATGTTGGTGTTTGTATGTACGTTAATTAATTCAAAAATACATGACGTGAAACAAAGTTTTAATCATAATAAAATTTGGTAATTGTTTATTTATTTTTAAATAGTTCAGATCCTCTTCTAAATATAGCTTCTACAACGAAGCAATTTTATATTATTGACACCTGAAAGCTGGCGATATTTTTCTACAACTTTAGCAGTACAAGACAGTATTACGAGTAACATCAATTTATTCATATGTTAGCAATCCGTTATTACTCAATGGTGTGTGCTTTATATGCAAAGTATTGTTACTAGATTATTAATATCCTTATGAGAGTCTAAGCAAATAGTCTAAGCACACAGTGCGCTCTAAAAGTTGTAGAATTTTTTATTATAAGTAAAATATATGTGGGTGTAGGTAACACATTTACCTTTTCACTACACCCACCTGCGTTTAATTTCTAAAGAATATAATTATAAAAGTTGCCTATGTGATAGGTTTGATGTAGATTTGATGTTCTAATTTAATTATAAACTAACCTTCCTACATTAGAAGACTCTTCTAATATTTCTCATCGAATTACAATGTTGAGTCATCGTTTACATACAAATAACACCCACTATTTCGTATCGCCCACTACGAAACATAAACCTTTCTTTGTCTTGATACTTTCTCTTACAAACGTAAATCAAAACAGCGTATAATTGGCTTCTAGTAAATTTGTTTCTGTGCAACAATAATTTTGCATCACAATGTGCCAATCTCTTTTTTTGACAAATCTTGAACCTGATTACCACTAATGGTTATCATTAGTAGAAACATAATTAATATATATTCTCTTTATTTTCATCATCAACATGAATTTTTCCACTGTTGAACACCTCTCCTTGAAAATGAGGTTTTGGCATACTGTACCACGCTGGCCAGACGAGATGGTTTAGGGTTTGTTTAAGTTTTGTGTAAAAATCTTTATTTAAACTGTGTTACAATACAGCACTCGTAATTAAAAAGACATCAGACTGACTTGACTGCCTCAGTGGCGTAGTGGTACGCGTATGCGACTGCTAAGCTTGAGGTCTCGGGTTCAAATCCTGGGTCGGACCAAATGTTTGTGGAATCTACAAATATTTGTTTCGGAGTTTGGGTGTTTTCTATGTATAGTATGTATGTATTTACAAAAAAAAAAAGTATATATAAGTATTTATATCAGTTGTCTAGTACCCATAACACAAGCACTGCTTAGCTTGGGACTAGATGGCGTTGTGTGTTAAATAGATGTCCGAAATATTTATTTATTATTTATTTATCAGAAACTTTATGTATAGGGTTGTCTAGAAAAAAAAAATCTCCGCTCTAAGGGTTCTATAAGAAATATTTGTTCAACCGAATCAGTTTTTATTTGAATTTCGACACAGAAAAGTGCGTGACATTAGCACGTCTTAAATGTTCAATCACCGCTAAAAGGCTAACACTTAGCACATTTTCTAATCGTTCTACGTAAGAGTCATTCAAACAGAACACTGTTTATGAAAGTGTGCGTCCATTGGGCGAATCGTTGCGGCTCATTGCTTTGTCACGAATTTATTTCGACTGTTCAGGTCATATTGAAAAGATATTGAAAGTATCGATTGTTAAAGAGAAATTGCTTCAACCGCAGCAATCATCACGTCTTTATTTTTGAAGGCTTTTACATGTTTCAAACGTTTCTCTTCGACTCGTAAAAATGTAGGAAATAAATAAAATCGTAGAAGCAAAAAGGATTATGTAAGATTTTAGTCGTCGCAACTTTCCGATTAGAAAAGATTTGGAATCACACTGGACAGACTCGTTAACGATTGGTTGTTAAGAAATTATATACACCGACGTTACATATATGTTAAAAGAAAATGATTGCAGATAATGGTTTACGACTTTACGTGATCTTATTAAGAAAACAAACTCGACTTGTCTGTTACGTAACAGTTATTTGTTTTTATTGCGATCGTATAATATGAAGTGAAATTTACCTTATGCAAATTAGAAAGTCAAATATTGTATCATGACATCAAACATCAAAGCTGTCATCAACATTCGGTACCCATATCTATTTGATATTCTGTGCTGGAACGAGTGGATAAGCTAAGAACGCGAAAACACGCTTATTGATTCAACTAGTATTGTGTAGTAGTGAATTGCTTATATACCTAAATACGATAAAGATTTCTATAATGTATCACCAAACTTTCTAATCTATGTTTATGGATGATTAAAAATGCACAAAAAGTAAAAATAAAACGAGTGCTAACTGAATTGTAATTTTACTTGTACGGGACAAAAGCTATTGTATAGTATAAGCAAACTGACATTGATTTTTAACTGGTCATCGATTGTGACGAGTAGAATGACAATGAACGGCGCATAACAGGCACACGTCGGTATCGGCCGGCGCCAGGCCACTCGTCCGACCGGTGAAAGTGTTTCGCGAAAGTGAAGCCGGAACCAAAGGCGGTGACGTCACAGCGATTTGCGCAAGCGCACCCGCCTATGGTTGAGACGTTGCGAAACGTTACCTCTTCTGTATTGTTGAGGATACGTTCGGCGATGCTGTTTTTTGTGTTGTTACTTTGTTAAGTAAATTATGTTGATTGTGTAATACTATTTATTCTGCTGTTGGCTATCGAGCTAAAATGAGAGTTATATATCTTTTATGGGCATATTTAAATGTTTTTGTTCCTTTGATATGACAGCTAAAAAGAGGCTCAAAACAAAAGACAAACAACAATAGAGTAAGACATTAATGCTACTTTATTAATAATGTGACGTAATTACGTAAAATTCGTATACTCCGCTGTCAAGTAATATTACAAATACAATAGCATTTTTTTATCTTAAATTTCCATACGATTAAATAAATGTGCTCCTATTTTTTCATTTACTCCCAAGCCTCTCATACATTTACTTTTCAGACTGTTTGTTGCTTATAGCAGTTATTATTTCTCATTATTTTACATTCTCGTGGGAATAATTCAGTGTTACAATGCGGTATTAGCTCGAGAACATCTTCATTGCATATCATTAATACTCTACTTTTGTAGGTTTATGCTTAAGATTCTTAAATAAGGCCGCCTGAATTCTAGTATACAGTTCTAGCAATTTGTTCATTGCAATACTATTTCATTCCTAAAACGAATATTATAAAAAAAATATGTTTTAGAATTTGCGTGATCAAATATAAAAATAGAAACGTAGAAGTATATTTCGATAGGGATTCACGCAATAGAAAGATTGAATTATTGGTAATATAATTTGGAAACTATATACTTGACTATATAAGTAAATATTCGAAGCATGTGCGGTGATAGTTATCTCACAGTCGTCGGGCTAGGAGATGCGCAGCGTAATCATGCGTCACTAGCGCGATGATACCCGTCTCTTTAGAAGTCAATACTCGAATATTAAGTTTTGTAGTTTATGTGTACGATAAAATTTGTCATTTCGGTTTACTATCGAAATGTTACATGTTGTTAATCTATAGATTGGCAACATTCATCGTATAATTTTAGATTACAAATAGATACACTTATGCTGAGCTAATACGTTCGAATTGATTATCCAAATCCATACTTCCGTATTAATATTATAAATTAGAAAGTAATTCTACCTGATTGTCTGTTATGATTTCAATGATATTTGGATACATACTTTGTCTTGCCAGTCCCCAACCCGCCCTCTGCCAACGTGGGGACGTATAGCCTAAACGCTCTCCTGAGAGGAAACCCGAGTCCATGATTCATAAGGAAGGACATAGGCTACTCTTAACCGCTATAACCGACATCCACGCGTGCGGAGCCGGGCCAAAAGCTAGTATCTCGTCTGACTGCCTCGGTGGCGCAGTTGTAGTGCGTAGTAAATGCGTTTGCTATACTTGAGGTCGCGGATTCCATGCCCGGGTAGAATCAAATGTTTGTATGATCTGAAAATATTTGTTTCGGAGTTTTTTTTATGTAGAATATGATGTATTTATAAAAAAAAAAGTATTTATGCATTTATATCCAGTTGTCTAGTACCCATAATACAAGCTCTGCTTAGTTTGCGACTAGATAGCGTTGTGTGTTAGATCTCCGAAATATTTATTTTATTTATTTAGATTTTAATTAATTTATTCTTCGAAGGTTAAAAAAAGGTTTTAATCAATTACCGTACTTTTTACCTTTCATATTTCTTTACTTAATCGTTGTATTCCTTTAGTAGTAGTTTTTTGACCACCTTTAGTCGTATGGAAGTATAAAGTAACCTCTTTGTACTTATTACTATTCAACCAGTTATTTTTCCATATCCTTATTTAACACGTTTAAGATTGCCAACAAAGCAATTAATGATAATTATCGCAAGCGAATCCAATATTATGTTATAGCTATTTCATTCTTTGTTCTATTCTCAATTAAGTTAAACACTAAAATAATCGTCTTTTAAATTGCCCACAAAAACTTAATTTCGATGCGGACAATTATATACGGTTTCACCTAGGAAATGCGTTTGTTGTTAAAAGGAAGTCTTCTTACGGAAATGTTTTGTAATAATAAATATATTTTAATACTTTTGCCTCCTGGTTTTATCCGTATACCTAATATGGAACGTAGGTATATGCTTTAAGATCTTAGGTTGCCTTAACTTGCACATAGAAGTACTGTTGTCAAAAACAAACAAACTTTGTATGAATTATTTGAAAAGATGGTGCACATGAGTTTCTCACCAGCTCTTCTCATGAATGCAATACCCGTCGGAGCTGGTGCTTGGATTGATTTCAATTTAAACCTTGGAGTTGAATCGAAATCAATCTAAGCTAATAGCATAATTCAAATCATTTCAGTGCATTTAGTATTAGTACCTTTTATCACTGAATTGAGTACTTGAGTTTTGTTTTATATTTTGATGTTTGTATTTTTGACGTGTTCAAGTGCCTTTTGGGGCCTATGGAAATACATGATTTGAGTTTGAGTTTGAGTTTGATCGTGGAATAACCACGAATAACCGTATAAACGAATAACTTTTCGGCACATACAAATATTTTTCTCACTGCAATCTTAAGGTCTCTCTATTTATTTGTATTTTCGTCATTTTGTTTTGACCATGTGAGAAATAGCTTTGGGAAATGTCATTCCTATACATTGAAAAGTTTTTCATTAACGTCTACATTTGTAGAATGCGACTTGGCTAGGGCGGTAGTTTAATCATTTCATACACAATGCCATCTAGAAAACAGACATAACATATATATATATATACTCTCTTTTTTTGTTGTAAATACATACATAGAAAACACCCAAACTCCGTAACAGATATGTGCATATCATACAAACATTTGGTTCGATCCGGCAATCGAACCCGAGACCAATGTGCTTGAGGTTCTCGGTGGCGCAGTCGCATAGACTAAGTGATACTGATAGAGAACCACCTATTTCACAACATGAATATGGTTACAAGAGCTAGACCCGTTTCTTCAAATGGCGGGAATGTACTTGTGATCCTCAAGTGTCCATGGAAGAATCACTTCACCATCAGATCACCTGTCTGCTCTCGTCTACCACAAAATAACACTGCTAACGATATTTATTTTATTTAACGTAAGCTTTCGACTTAGCAAAAGGGAAGACCAGAGTTATGAACGCAGATTGGAGTTCGATTCAAAAACGACTCAATCACATGCCCCACGTTTTCGTCATTACGTTATAAAACCTACGAAAAAATAGTAACGTATAGTGAAATTTGTAGTCGAGAAACGTGATCGTTTTAACATAATCATTTACTATTATGCGAGAATTCTGCTTTTTAATGTATTTTCTATAATACTAGCAGACCCTCGCAACCTCGTTTACGTGTAGGTACTATTGCCCGTAGTGTAATAATTTACCCCCGTTTTTTTAAACATTATTCATTGGGGATCCGCTCATATTAGTTTTATCGTGATGATATATATCCTATAGCCTTCCTCGATAAATGAACTATCCAATACTGAAATTGTTTTTCAAATCGGACCAGCGGTTCCTGAGTTTAGCGCGTTCAAACAAACAAACAAACTGTTCAGCTTTATAATATTAGTATAGATATAGGTAGTACTGACCTTTTCTCTTAAAAAATGTGAATGATGTCGACAGTAAAACTAGGAAGTAAAACTTAAATCAGTCTATCACCGTCCACTACTGAACGAAGGTCTCCCCCAAGCGCCAGCCATTTAAATTTAGTAGTATATACTCGTAGTATAGAGCTGAGATAAAAACCCTTATAATGGTCTACTATCATACACATACACCGTGTGTTCCTATGATGAAAACGATAATCACAAAGTGTCTATTTTTTGAAGTGAAACTTCTTTATCGGGGTTGTCAAAAAATTTCGCGTCACATTTATCCGTTACGCGTCACATTTATCCGTTACGCGCTTTCGTCACATTTATCCGTTACGCGCCATCTTTTTCTTATCCCTACCACGCGTGATTCGAAGTATACTTTCTCCAGCGGAGTAGGGATTGGTAAATGTCTCCTATGTATTTTGCGGCCCGTTTTGAGTAGTTACGTTTGAGTTTTTTTCCTGTTATTTATAAACTGAAACAATTGTTCATTTATAGTCTCTACTTTATTCAGAGACAATCGTTTAAATTCTGCTTGTAAATCGATGGTGGACGTTGACGTTTTTCGGCCATGATAAAATGTTTTATCATTATTGAGAGTAGTTATATACAATCCTTCAAAAAAAATTTATAAAATAAAACAAAAAACATTTTCAAACACAAACAGGACCAAATTAATACTACAATGAAATATCACATTACAAACAATATTATTTTATTTAGTCCACAATGTAAATAACTACACACATCACATTCCACAAACTTACTTCATTCATACCACAGATCGCGAAATATTTAATCAGGTCTCGCTCCTTAACTTTTATTGCACTTGAAATAAGAATTGTCACGAATATTGCTGGTTTATAAGTCTTTTGTCGTTATATCTTACGTCGACATATGATATTTATTTTTTGAAAAATAACGTCATAAAGTAGTTTCACTTCTTACGATTGTACGCTAGTACACGCAACTTTTTTTTTATTTAGTTTTACAATTTTATATTAAAAACATGGGGAGTTATGGATTCTTTTAACAGTTTATGGTTTCCGGTGTAAAATTGGTTATTCCGAGATCAAATTTGCAGTATTCGCCGTCTGGATTTAAATCGTATTATTAACATTAGAGCATTAAAATATACAAACTCTTCAGTTTTAAACACAGATTCTCGTCTTTATCAAATCTAAATGTTGATCACGACTCACGAACATGGCTCATTAGTCCCGCTCTTATGATCGTAGAGCTTTGCCACGGACAGTTTTCGTCAAAACTTTATTACTTTTTGACGATCGCTCGTAATCAGCTTTCGCATTAGGAATCGCGACACGTAGCACAGTGCGACACCACACCGACACCAGCCAGTAATCCGTTTTAATTAAAACTTTGGCCACATTGTTAGATTAATACAGCGACGTGTTGAACTTTTACTAATCACTTTTACTTTAACCTGCCTAGCTTGAAAACAAAAGCCATAATGTGGGTACTCTTCTAACTTTCTCTGAAATGTAAATCTTATCATAGCATTTTTTTTCAACTGTGGAGATTTATTGATGCGCTCTGCAACAGAAGACAAAAAATATTATACATATATGTTCTATTGTACTGTTAATAATTATATACAGAATCAGCCAACTTGTAAAGAGTCACCAGCCACCTGCCACTAGACACTTCCTTGAAAAGACTTCCATTTTTTTTTTAAGTATTAAAAGTATTTATTTTTATAAAGAGAATGAGTAAATTTAAATATATTTTCCTAAATTGAAAATCAAACAATAAAAATTACAGTCTCTTTAAAATTCTCTATTAATAATAAACCATCTGTCGTCTATTATGTATATAAATAATTCTCGTGTCACGTTATTGACTGACGATGAACTCAAAAACTATCTAACCCATTTTTTTTAAATCCGTGTTTTGTGGCCTTGCTTAAGGTCGGATAGTTTAAATCACACTTCGACCAATAGGAATCGAGTCTGATGGAAAAGAGACACAGACGAAGTTGCGTGGCTCAGCTAGATTTTTATATTGCATCTAAATTTTTTTTAGAAGTGGCCCTCATTTTCTAAAAGACAATACAATATGAAATTCATTTATCAAAATAAATAAGTACTACTGACATATCAATGTTTATTTATGACCTAAACAAAACGGTAAAGCTCATTAAAATTCATATGTGTACGAAATTTTATTCTATATCCACTAGATTCGTCGATCTGAACGTTCAATAGTACGGCAACCGCTTTCCATCTATAAAGAAATGTATCGAATTTCTAAAAGAAAGTCATTGTATTAGCTTGTCCATCTCTATACGAATATTTGATACTAAAACGTGTAGCGAATTCGAATTAAACCGTCCCTTTTTGAAGTATAGTTATTACTATGGCGAAAGTTAGGTTGACCAAGTCAAAATCTGACTGCACGGTTGGCCGAGTAGTTTCAGCGGTCGCCATGCCGCTTGCCTTGCTACTGCGCCAAGTGTCGTGGGTTCAAATCCCACGCGGTACAACACTTTGTGCGATCCACGAAGTGTTGTCCCGAGTCTGGATGTTCTTTGTGTCCGTTTCATGATGTTTGTAAAGTCCCCCACGACACAGGATGTTTATTCCTAATGTGGGAGTTGACTTTTAAAAAAAAAAAAATTAGAACTATCATTTTTCAGGATTTAACAGGCTCAGACAAACGTGCAGTTATTAGATCCGCCAGGGTTTTCTACTGTCACATAATGTTATCCTTCCTTTATCGATTTACAGACAGCTTTATCTGCAAACAGATAAATCGAAAAGACGAACTAAACGCTTTAACATCTCTTTTTGCATAAAAGTGGCATGAGATAAAAAAAAAACCAGATTCAAGATGATTTTGTGCTGGAACGTTCGAGAGTAGAGTGTAAGTGTAAGAGTGAGTTGCTTTTGAAAACGCCTGTATCATCTACTTCTTAATCAGTTACATGACAGGTAAAAGCCATATTAAAAAAAAAACATATTTCCTGCTGGAAAATTAAGTACCTAAGTTTCGAGACATATTTACTCGTACGAAATAAGCAAATGGGCAACTTCTTATTTCTTTTAATCCTGTGGGTTAAGATGAAAGAATCCGGTATTCATGAATTTGTTAAGTCATATTATTTAATTTGAGTCACCTTTAAAAGCCTAATCTGGATTTGGATCGTCTGGTTCGGTTTATTTTTATTGTATTGAAAGTTATGAATTTTGATATGGGTATTAATGTATACTAAACATTTAGATTAGCCTATATTTTATTGTGACTGGGTTTATGTTTGTGAATTCTGTGGCCTTATTTTTGAAGTTTGACAAATAATATAGCTATAAGAAGTAGCATCTCCAAATAAAAGAATTCACCACCAATCTGAACGCAACTTCTACTTAAGACTATCTCGTTCAAGCAAGCAAATTCAGTCAATACAGATTTCTCTCTGCTGCGCCCTATCCGACCACATATCTTATGCAACACGAATACTTTCCCTTTGCATCAGGTAATGTTTGCTTTCATCTTTGATAATCATTTTACTTTCAAATAATGATTAAGTAACAACGAAACACGTATCAAAAAATCAACTACACCACGCTATTTAATGGATACTCATTTCATTTAAAATAAAATTAAAGCAATCGTTTTTCCAAGACTGCTGTCCCCTCTAGGTCAAACAAGCAATTGAATTTTAATGGATTCAGGTGCTCAGGTTAGAGAAATATACAAAAAAGCATAGATATTGGTTTATCCTTTCTCTCTTATAAAACATTTTGGGTTGGATTTTAACGGGATGGTTTTTAAATTAATAAAAGCTGTTAATTTGATAATTCGAGAGAATAATTTGAAAGTGGAATGAGAGGCGACAAAGTAGTAAATATGTTTTTGTTACTTTACAAAAGTAGTTTTTCAAAACATGCAAGCGTTTTTGATAAATTTTCTCTATTTATCAAAAAACAAACCCATCACTAAATTACTACGCCAACCGTGCAGTCAAAATTTATTGTTACATGTTTACTAAGATTAAATTCCAGTTTTAAAATGTTATAAAAATATTGTGTATAATAAAAATATTATAACAATAAATTCTAGATTGCGATTATGTTCATTCTGTAGCAACCTTCATGTTTAAGTTATAGGTAACGTTTAAATTCACTGAATCGGTTAATCGCTGAGTGCTAGCGTTAAGAGTATATAACATGAAGGTGTAAGCCACAGTGAGCAAAGGGCGGACAGTGGACACAGAGCAAGGGCACCAACGCGCCCTTGTCCCGGGCGCAGTCTAGAGGTCGCGGATGTACCCTTACTTCGTCCCTTATATGACTAACTTTCCTACCACAAACTATGAAAACTTTTTTATATTTGCAAATCTATGTTTCCACAAATTAATACGTTTGCAGACGTAGTTTACTCCGGTGAAATGTAAGGGCCAATAGTTTACACTCGAACTGAAGGTCAATATTTATCCATATCTTTTTTATATTCCTACTAGCTGTGACCCACGCAACCTCGTTTGCGTCTTATATTGCCCGTAGCGCTAAAATTTTCCCCGTTTTTGAAACATTCTTCATTGGTGCTCCGCTCCTATTAGTAGTAGCGTGATGATATATAGCCTATAGCCTTTATCGATAAATGGACTATCTAACACTGAAACAATTTTTCAAATCGGACCAGCGGATCCAGAGATTAGCGCAACACTGAAACAATTTTTCAAATCGGACCAGCGGTTCCAGAGATTAGCGCATTCAAACAAACAAACTCTTCAGCTTTATTATTAGTACCTATAGATTCGGGTTCCCTTAAAGTTTTCACTTTACGTGTTAGGTGTTAGTAGTTATTTGACATTGAAACCATAAAAAACAATGTTTGCTTTGAGTTTATTTTCACTATTCAACAGTTTTGGTCGTCTGCCAAATCTATGTACACTAACATTATTAAAATTTGTTTGTAAGACTAAAATCACTGAACCGATTTATTAGTTCTTTCACGATTAGAAAGCTAATTTATCTTATAATTGAGTATAATTTATTTAGTTACAAGGTGTAAGTAAACTTTAGTTAAGCCACAATCAAACAGTAGATTTAGGTAAAAGTGCGGTTTTTGCACATCTTAACGGTTATTTGTCAGTTAAATTATTCCTTTATAGCCTTGCCCTCTTTTCTCACGGTAACACACTATTTCCTAAAACATTCTGAAAGCTTCTAGATATATAAAAGTCTATGAAATAAGATTTATAAGTTTTTGTTCTCGCTCAAATAATACTTCGCTGTGTCGACAATTGAATAGAATTAGTTAAGTATTGTTGTGTTAAAGTCTTAACAATGACAAACGACTCGCCACTGTATTTACTGATGTCCATTAACTTTGTCTCTTTTGACTTTTGCTGTGGATAATTTCTATTGTAAATCATATTTGCATACATTTGAATTGAATAGATTAAGTTTTGTAATACAATTTTAAATTTAAATATAATGTAAGCTTTTCTGTAACTATGTGATGACCTTAAAAATTATTTGAGTGGGTTTTTGAGGTTTTAAAAGTTTGTTGTACTGATACTGTTTACTAGATGTTAGTTAGTTAAATTTTATAGGTGCGATACCTATAAAATTTGTAAATTTGTAAAGTAAATGCAAAGTATGAAAATATTTTCAAACCAATTTATATTTAAGACCATACATTATTGCACATAAGAACTTATGTCCTTAAGGTTTACACTGACATTGAGACTTTAACAGCGGACTCCCATAGATCAACTTGTAATGACATGTACGGAGCTCAAGTTATAGATAACAATCTGTCGATTTATGATTCAACTCGAATACAAATGAGACTGGGGAATGTTTCTCAAGTTAGTTAGATCATTGAATATTTTTCGATTCAATAAACATATTATATGATTGTAATAAATTTATTTTACTTACCGTTAGTCACTTTCGTTTTATAAACAAATACGAAACTGGAAAAGTAAAATTCTTAAGCTTTTCATATACGTAGGTATGTAAATGTTGTTATGTGTATGTTTATACCTATCTCAACTTTTAAGAACTCTAAAATCGTGTTCACAAAGAAACAGTAATATGTTTTCTTTTTTTGAATCTTCCTCGTTTTGAGTAACGATCGTTATCTAGTTGGTTATTACTTAGTCATACAGAGTCGACACGTCATGCTTTATGGTGCCGTAAAGTAAGCTCGTGTCGCGAAAACTCATAACTTGGCATTAAGTTACCATTTCTTCGGCGGGACCATCAATTATTAAGAATCCGTCTAGAAACTAGTTCCATATTACGACTCACAAATCTTTATTTCTTAGAATTAAATGAGAAGACTTTCAGATAAAAACAACGCTAATATACCTACATTACTGTTTACTCATTTTGCGCTCTGTTTAGTAAGTATAACAAAAAAGTATGTTCACGAATTTTGCTCAATTGAACCATTAATTTGAACTAATTTATTTTTTATCTCTTTTCCAACGATTTAATTAAAATTAAACTAAAAAAATAAAATGGTATAATAATTGAATTGAGGTAATGTCTGTCTGTCTAGGACGCTTAACGTTTACGTAAGATTTAACGACCCAAAGGGAAATTAAAGTACTAAAACTTTAAATTACTCTTCTACCAATTTCGTTAAGTTCGTGAGATGTACGAATCTAACTCCAATTGTACTTAAGACAGTCAGTGTCACTCAGAGAATACAAAATTACAATAAAAGGATATTACGATTCATAGTTGACTAACCATAAAAGTTTAGAGAAAGTGTGTATAATCAATTCAACCCGCGCTAGTTTTAGATAAGTACATGCGTTTCACATTGATTTTCAATCGACTAGTATTATCGACTAATGGTACTAACGCAAAACACGACTGTGGGTGATTATAAGTGACTGGTAGACTATAAAGCAACCATAACATAAACGCTTCATGCGTTAGTGAAGTGCATGGCTTTTAACGGCGCCAATCAAAGTCGCATTAACTCTATATGGCGCAGGCGCATCTGTACTGTTTTATTTAGATTAATATTTTTTAAGGAAACGTTATATTTTGTTTATCTGAACAAGGTAATAAAAGATCTAGAAGTTGTTTAATATTAATCCTGTTTTTCACGGCACCACGAAACGAAAGCAGTTCGTAATTGCGGTTAGCATTACAAATAGGTAATTGATATAGTTTCTCATAAGACTAGGCTTCTTTTAATCCTATGCACTTTTACTCTTGTTATTTGAGCTTCGAAAGCTATAAGACGTAAAAGTGTTTTTCTTAATATTCTGGTTAATTGTAATAAACTGTAAATACATAAACTTAAATGAAAATTGGACCTCTTGTTCGTTTATATTTTTTAGAAAATGTTTGTGAAACGGAACACAAATTAAGTGAAACGGAACATACATATAAAATTTAAAAAACACAGTTTTAAATAAAGTTATAGGCTTAATATGAATAACTGAAACTATTTAATGCTAAGGTTGTCGGTGTTTTACTTCCGACCTAATTACCTCACAATTTGAATATTTTAGTTTTTAAGTACAGTCATATTTGATTATGACATTGTCTACAATGCTTATGTATGTACGAAATCCTCGTCTGTAAAGCCAAAAAGGTTGGGCCAATAGTGTTGTAGTAACTCAAACTTATTGGTGACTAAGATTTTAGAATAGTATTATTTAACTTATTTGGTTTTAATCAATAGTTTTAATATTATTATATTACTCATCGAAGCAAGAAGTTCCTTAGATTCGAATCAAAAAAACAAAAATCGCAGAATTGAGTAGGTATCGAGGCAATGGAAAAGGTGGAGGTGACATTGGTATAGAAACATTATATCAGTATTTCCCCGAAAAACGACCAAAACGATAATTATTTTGTCTGCTGTTGTCTTCTAAATGAGAATTGTGGGTATCTACTGCAGCTCAAACATTTGTTATCCTTCTAAGAATGTATCATAACGGTAATAAACTCAGTTGACTCAGATAAACAGTTCTTTTATACCCTTAAGATTGCACATTCACATACTAAAACAGTGTATGCAGGAAGAATTTTAAGATTTCATTCCACTTGACTAACCAGTTACAGTTAGCTTCTTGCTGTGCTAAGAAATGACGTAAACCGTCAAGCAATCATTAAGCATTTAACGCATCGATGATTGGTGTAAACAATTGGTACTTAAATAAGGGGCCGTCCATTAATCAGGTGAGGCTTGAAAGGTCCCCCTTTCAAGCCTCACGTGATTAAGGGGTTTGGTAAACCTCACGAAATATCACAAGGGAAAAGGGATTGTGTAGAAAGAAATCACGTGTACTTATTTTTTTATACTCTATATACTAGTACAATATTTTTTTCTCGCATGATTACTCCTTCCTTTAATATTTACGCCAGTAAAAACAACCTGAAATCTTACAGTCTAGACATTTTTATCTTGTTCTTAATTTCAGAATAAAATTAGATTCTATTTTATACCTGTACTTAAAGCTAATATTCTAAAAAAATGCTAAAAATACTCTCATCAAGGGAGAGGGGAGCCCAAAAAATGCTAAAAAACCATTACGTGATTAATGAAAGGCACCTAAGGGCCGACACTTACCGCCTGCGCTGGCGCACCCAACGTAAATACAATTACGTTAACATTCACCGTAAGACATTGCACTCGTAAATCGCTGATTAAAAGCGCTTAGTATAAATAGAAGACGGTTTTAAATTTATTTCTTTTGATACAAAAAGGTTTAAGAGTTCAATATCAACGTTGATTCGTTGACATTGACAAAAGACATTGTCTACTCTACTCATAACATATGTTCGTTATTTTTACCACGTGGCAGCTAAAAAGAAGGATAATAGTGTTAGTAGTAAGAGCGTACTCCTTCTTAAAATGCCAGGCAATGCACTTGTGACGCCTCTGGTGTTGCGGGTGTCCATGGACGGCAGTAATCGCTTACCATCAGGCGATACGTCTGCTGGTTTGCCCCTTAAACCATAAAAATAAGTCTATGTATGCTTTGATGTTCCATGGCAGCGCCTTTACTACTGAACCAATGAGCTGTCATAAGATTCTTAATAATGACCTGGGTGACATAGGCTATAAAATTTTAACCCAGTTAGGTTATAGTTTTTGAAACTTTTTCTTATTAGAAAATCACTATTGAACACGAACCTTCACAACAACATTCTTGAAACTGTGGGAGTAAACATTATTTTATTCTAAGAAGCTAAAAAGTTTTTATTTTTATGCATTTCACGATGAGAATACTTTTGTGAAAATAACAACAATCTCACGTTGCATGCAATGCAGTTCATTACTCATAAAAAAGTGTATAAAGCTCAAATCAAATTCTTTACAGTAAAGGATTACATACTTACATTCAGTATTACTGTGTGCTCGTTAAGGTAACAAAAATCGTAGTTATCTATAATAAATAATAATAATAATAAATATTTCGGGCATCTAAAACACAACGCCATCTAGTCCCAAGCTAAGCAGAGCTTGTGTTATGGGTACTAGACAACTGATATAAATACATATGTACTTTTTTTTTTGTAAATACGTCCATACATAGAAAACATCCAAACTCCGAAACAAATATTTGTAGATCACACAAACATTTGTCACATTCACTACCACTGCGCCACCGAGGCAATCTATAAATTACGGACGTTAAAATCTTTAACGCTACCACCTGAATATTGCCCAGTTCCTACCAATCAACTAACCTAAACCTAAAACTCCATTGAGCTTTGGCAGTTTTAATACCAACATGAAGTGAGTCATTCATTAATTACTAAAAGGTTATCTAGTTAATTACTAAAATTCGAAACGGCTGCTGTGCGTGGTGAGTTGATATAGATACTCTAATTACAGTCAATATAATATTCTGTGTGTATAGGTATAATAAAAAAATATGCTCTACTTTTCGTCACCATGATTAGACACGGAATTTTTATGCGACAGTTCGGTTTCAATCTTTCAGTCTGTTTGTCTAGACATGTCAACGCGATAAACCAATTCATCCATCAGTTTTTGTTGTATATAGTGGCCTTGAATTAGAATTCATAGATGTTGACATGCCTACAAAAGTGTGACAGCGCTCTAAGATATCACTCATATAACATGCCTGTAATGTAAATATATTTTTATTTATAAAGCCCTGTTTAGGCTGAAGTCGGTATTACACAAATAGCAGTTTCTTTGTTAAACAACAAAGAAACAGCTATTTGTCATTGAGGTTAAACTGGAATTTGGATGGTAGTTTCGACCTCCTATTTGCCATCTATCACTAACAAAGCTTCACCTTTTATTTCTACAAACCTTTATCATTTGTTCTATTATTAGGACTGGAAACAAAAATTATGATATACATTACTAACGAACATATCGAAAAGAAAAAGCAAGCAAAGCTTTATTTAAAGAACTTAAAAATAATGTTAATACCTATTATAGGAAGTAATTAATGGCTTTCTCGTTGATTACTCTTATAGTTAAAACCTAATCATGATTCTTGTTCAATTCTAATCTTAACCTAGACAGTGACTGTAATTTATTAACTACGCATTCTGATTACTAAGTTTACTAGGCAACAACGTTTCTTGTAAAAGAAACACAACGTAATATGTTTATTTACACTAGACAATTTAGAGCTTTGGAAATGGAAAGTATGGTCGATAATGGCGCTAAATAACCACCAAGCAAAACATTTTAGTGACTTTCCAATGTAATGGTCACTATTGCTTTTTATTTATTTGCGGTTTTGTGTAAATATTATTGGTGTTTAAAACCAATTTGTTTTTGGAAAGATTTGTATGTTGTTATTTTAGATACTTATGTGATTTAGAGAACTATCGTTCAACTTATTTTTAGAAGATGATCAGTGAGACTGGACTTGTGACCGCGACCGTATACAGGTATATTTCATATTTAAGAAATGACATACAGAAAACTTTGTACGCACATTTTATCATATTATTTTATTTGAACCGACTTACGTTAGAGGGGACGGCTAGTTGCCTATTAAAGATGAAAATATAGCAAAAAGTTTCAGCACGAACGAGTCGGCTCGACCGTAGCGTTACGACCCTCGCATAGGAGATCAACGTAAAATACCAGCTTTCGTGCTGTCGTGTTTCGTTGATGACACCGCCATAGGGTCACCATGCTGCGTTGTTGCATTGTCTGTAGGTATTAGCAATGAGTATGATGACCACTACTCTCACTAGTCTTGGATTCTGCTTATGCTTTTCATCAGGCAGAGTAAAATTATTTTGGCAGGGCCACAATTAAAATAAAATCGTTGGAGATTTGGAGCTATTGCTTGTATGGACGTTTAGAGTACTGTGCATTACAAACTGGCTGTTGGAAACAAATTAAATTGCAACAGAAGCATCTCAGTAGGCCCTCGTAGTGCGGTCACCATGGTACATTCTCTGTTCTACATTCACAATTAGTATGGTGACCACTACTCTTGGATTCTACTCGTGCTTTCCTTCAGGCAGAGTCACTTTGGTATTTTCCACGTAGGGACTATATTTTTAATATTTAATGTTACTTACTAGAGTTGTACTGATGATAAATTCAAAACAAATACCTTGACACAAATTGACGTTTGCATGCCTGATCATAACATAAATCATTTCGGTTGTTTACTAATTTTGCCAGTATCTTATATTAGTTCTATGATTTAAGTAATAATAAAGTAAGTAATAAAAACTGTTATTATATTTTAGAACAAAATAAATAACAAAGACGTACGAAAATAAGTCCATCAAAGTTTAAAATAAATTGAATTTATGTAACATGTAATCGTTGTATAAATATACTGCAATGTTTTATTGCATGAGTTTAAAAGAATTAATCGTCAAACTCGTATTTATTAGACTCTTCTCATTCCCACGAGTCATTTGCTAAAGTGGATAAACAAGTGACAAACGAATGAAAGTCAGCCAGTAGTGAAAGTTTCACATCAATCTGCTAAGGAATTTGCATTTACGTACTCATATACAATAATTTTCCCTTATGTAAACGTAGCGAAATGATTGACAACACTTAATATTATTACTATGCAAAATGCCTACCGTTCGATAAAATCATTTTATCTGCTGATGAAACCTGATACTCCGCTTAAACGACGGAAGAGAAAGCTCAGACGGTGCGTTCAATCAAAATATGACGGCGCCTACAAGGGTAGCGCACGGACCAGTTTAATAAACACTCGACTAATAACTTTCCCTTAGAGATATAATCGACTATGGTCTCGTAACAAGCGTAACACGTAATAACCACAGAGTTAGTCGGTTAACGCATCTATTCGAGAGCGAGAGTGGATGGTAAATTGATTTTGTCTAAGCACGCGACGGCAAGGGTCAATGAATCTGAACACTTTCTCTGATCCGACGTGAACGATCTCAATGATGCACTAAGATATTACATGTCACAAACTTGCATGCTATTATTATCTCTATTTACATGTAGTATGAACGAAAGTTGCAAATGCATTCGCAGTAGTATCTATTGGTCCGACAATTTTGAAAAGAAAGTAAAAAGTTGCGCAATAATATTGCGGTTGGTAAGATAAGTGCATCTCCACGCACTTATATAAAACGCTTGGAAGGGTTCTAGTTTATTTAAGGTTTGTGGTTTATATGATATCTCTATCATGAGTAGGGTCCTTTTATACATTTAGTATTAACAGTTTTCTATCTCTCTATCCATATACCTAGTAATTTAATTGTTACATTTTTATCTTTCGCATAACTATGAAAAAAAAAATAGCAAAATAAACATTGAAATCTAGGTTAACCGTAGTGATCATTACCAGTAATAAGTAACTTTAGAATTAATTAAGGCATACTTTCTGGCACTTATAAACAGATCCACAGTAGAAATAATGCTTCATGATAGATCTTTTGACGTTTTACCAACGAATAGGTTTTTTTTCAATGCGTGTTCTTAGGGGGCGTCCATAAATTACTTGAAGTGTTTAAGGGGGGGGAGGGGGTCGAGTTAAATCTCATCTAACCTTACGTTGGAGAGAGGTGTGTCTCGGCAAATATCACGCAAAAAAAATACTATTTTGGTCCATTTAATCCAGATTGTACATGCTTAAGATTTTATCTTAAGCGTAATTAAGATCATTCGAATTAGTATTCGTTCGAAAGAAAATAATTTCATTCATACTTCAATGTTATACATCTAACTGTCAAACCACCATATTAGTTTTATTCTAAATACCTCGATTTAATCTGAATTTACGGTACAGTGTAGATCAGAACGAAGTTGAAGGAGCAGATGATTTTACTGAAAATCATATGGACATGTTGGTTCCAATAGTCTCTCTTGAGACCGCGCATGATTCTCCATGGACTGAATTAGAGTAGATATTCTTTTTTAATCACAGTGGTTACGATTTAAGTATTCTATAGTAAAAAAAATATTACACTTATAATTAAACTCTCAGCAATATTGATTACTAGTCTTAACTAGTCGTAAATAAAAGCACGAAGCATTTTTTTTTCTTTTTACAATAACAATCCAACACGTTTACGTAAAAAACCCACATTTTGAAAAATCTCACGTGAGATTGGGGGATGGGGGAGGGGGTTGAATAAAATCTCACTGCATCTCACAAGGGGGGGGAGGGAGGTACAGAAAATTAAAAAAAACAATTCTTCCTTGTGAAGACTGTCAAAAGAAAGGAAATTAAAATTGACATGTGAAACGACTGCTACGTTTAACTTCCAACTATTGATAACATCGACCTTCGATCACCAATGATGCCTGTCTCTTGCATTGAATGGTCAATCTGTCAAACGTTGACTGAGCAGTAGCAGTATTTAATGGTAATCCATATCATTCATTTTTACGATCAGATACGCATTGACCTTTATGTCATTGTACAAAATATTTTGACTTTGTGGTACGCGTAGTCATACAAATGGATAACTAATTTGTTTGTACAGTTTTACTAAACTGTGCGCCAGTATAATTACTTTGTTCTCGCTATTGAGTATATTACGTGAATTTGCTACTATTACTACATATTACAAATGACACAAAGTCGCTTTTAATATACAAACTAGTTAGTTTTCTTGTTGTATAAATACTATTGTTGATTAATAATAATATTAGGCCAATATGAATAATATTAATAATAAAATTATATTTATATTGCTCTAAGATGTAAAGTATAAAATATCCTGGGCTAAAAATAATTACGAAATCTAAAATTTAATCACCGAGATGAGACATTGTTCATGCATAAATACATTGCACGAGTGCGAATCAAACCCGTCACTTGAGTCAGTGTAAACGCAATATACTTCAGTCAAGCAAAAATATAAACAATATTTCTTTGAGACCAAAAATTACAAAATCAAAGTGTATGATACCGTAATACCCTTAATAACAATGATGGCAGCTGGAAGCCTGATTAACTATAAATTAACGGCAAAAACTTTATATTACCGCTTTGCATTACACCCTGATCAGTCACCCTCTATAAATCCAATGAGCCCTCCGCACAGGTTCCCAAACAAACAACTAAAACTTACCACTTCAAAAACATTAGAGCGTATGATTCATGTGGATTATACACAATCAACTCGACCCCTTCTAATGCATACAAAAATAAACAGACCTACATTTTTTATTACATTCCAACCCTCGTGAAGGGCGGATATGTGAGATATCAAAACTTTTGAACACACCTAAAAAAAGTAAATGTAACATTTTGACGATTAACGTGACTGGGGCAGAGAATGATAACGAAACAAGGGTTCGAAGAGCATGAAGCTAAGTAGCTTTGCGTTTAAAATGACTCATCCTTTCTCTCCGACACCCAATAATTGATTGGTTGATAGGAAAATACCTAATGCTAATGTTTCATTGTGAAATTTAAGTCAGACTTAATAGTCTGACTTAAATTTCACAATGTATAAAAAAAAAAATTTAAATGTTAAGTTTGTGATTATGAAAAGAAATGTGAGTGCGCTGAAAAGAGATAATCAAATAAACAGACTTTGATGTTGTAAAAAGAAAACCTTTGACGTGAAAACATTGTTTTTCATTCACATTTTCAAATGTAGGTATTATATAGTTTCTGAAGTTTAATATTAATGTAAGACAAAATTGTATCGCTTCAGTTAACAAGTTCTTTACACAAAAGTTAAGCTCAAGACTCAACTTTAATATAAGATCGACTCTCAATTACTTATTTACAATATAACAGACATTTGTCCTCGTTGTCCGGTTTACTGATCCTTGATTAATGGGATTTTATAGGTCACGAGTTCAGAAATTATGAAATATCGTCGTGGATCCTTTGTACTCTCACGTCTTAAAATGAATAAAAGCCTTTGAATGTCAATACACAACGCAGTCTTTATATAAGGGACGGTAAACGAGGTACACAGACCGCTTTGTCCGGTATTCCTCTACGGAGTCGTATCCGAAATGAGGAGATATCTAACGTATGAAGTTTCTACAACATTCCAACGTAACTGCAATTGAGTGTTGGTACGCTTGGGCACATAACTCGCAGAATCTACGACCGAATGTGAATAAACACCAGGGACTGAAAAACGGAGACGTAGGATGTTCACGAATAAAGTGCAAAGACGACTGCTTCTAAACTCTGTGTCGTCTGATGAGGAATTTGGCATGAAATATAAAATAATATTATCATCTAAAGTTTCTTTTGAAAATGATTCCCTGTTTAGGCTGGCATAATACTCGTAAACCTATTAAAATTGTACCGTTAATAAATCTGCAACCAATATACACAACAACTCATTGCTCGACAGTAGATATTTATCCTAATATTTCTATTCTCTTTGTTATTATTACTTTAGAAAAATATACAAATGGTCCAAGATAAGAAGAAAATTATATCAAGAATTGTAGACACCTATAAAGACGATATAATATATATTTTATACCAGTAAAAGTAAGTTTTCGAACAAAACAAAAAAAAAAACTCTATTGATAAAAATGGATAACAGGAGGTGATTTGAAAAGCTGTGCACTTCTGCTTTGTGCATTTATAAAATGTTTAATCAAAAATCATAACAAATCTAGTCTTGACATTTGACAAGATCTCTTCATTCCAAAGATTGTCCAATCAATAATAATTAATTTTCCGTTCACTTCGCTATCAAAATGTAAAGATGTTATCAAGGATAAACATCTTCATACATTAATGGAAACAATTGCGAATGATAATTGTATATGTATATTGTTCTTTACGTCTCGCATCCGCCTAAGGTGACTTTCATTCGCCCCGCGATGAAAGTTCTTGTTGTGATGTTATGAATATGCTAAATGAACTTAACAAACTTTCGTATGATCTGGAGATATTTTTTTCCTTTCTGATAATTTTTATGGATTGAATGTTTTGTAACAAAGCTTTCGGAAAAGTAGTATTAAAAAACAAGTTTAGTATATAAAGAGTACGTAGCATTTTCAAGTAAGTAAATAATTACAATTGAAATTAAAAGTTTTAAATCATTCGGAAAAAGGAAGTGGGTCTTAAATTGATTGTATTTTTACCCGACTGCAAAAGAATGAGGGTTGTTTTTCGAGAGTATGTACTCGTATGTATGTATATTTCTTTGGCATGGCCTAGAGCCTAAAAGGCTTGTCGTCTTCTTAAGTCAGTGTTGTCAATAGATTCGTCTTAGTCGTGAGAGTAACTACATCAAAATTTATTTAATAAAAAAAAACTTTTATTAATAGAGATGGCAGATATTGACGCAGTCGGTATTTTTTAAAATAAATAATTTATTAGGTACTTGTTACGTTTTTTTTCTATTTATTGACCGATTTGAAAAAAAATCCTATTAAGTTTGATTCAAATTCGGAGAGGAAATACCCACATTAATCTTCAACAAACACTGTCCACATGTAATTTGGACGCGAGTGGGGACTATTCCAAAGCATATAAATGAGAATAGAAATTTATTTATTTAAATGTCGGCTTAATTTATTATTTTAATTTTTGACGCTTAGCCCAGAATCTAAAAATATTTTTAAACTGTTAAAACAACCTTTAAAATTAAATATTTACGTACTATTTACTTAAATGTCATCTTATCCGTCGGGATCAGGGACATAGGACCTCCATTACGAACGTACGTACTATATTGCAGCCTTAAAAAAACTATTGAAACATTGAACTGTTAACGAACGTCTTTTAACAATGATAAATAAAATAATTTCCAATAACTTTATTTTCACAAGATATTAAATTTAATGAAAATAAATTCAGACGTCATTAACTGAACTCGGTAATCTTTACAATACGCGAACCAAATACTATTTTTATCTTCTTTTATATAATATAAAATAAAGTATCTTCAAGTTCCTATGTGGGCTTAGATCTTTCAAACTACTCCACGAATTTTAATGCGGTTCATTAATAGAGACAGTGATTCAAGAGGACGATTATATTAATGTTCTTATGTACAATGCATATTATAGTACAATAATCACAAATTTCAACAAAAAAAAAACCGACTTTAAGAACTGGACCAAATTAAAATAGGACCACACGAGAAAAACCAGCTTTCCAATATAATAAATAATAATAAATAAATATTTCGGACATCTAACACACAACGCCATGTAGTCTCAAGCTAAGCAGAGCTTGTGTTATGGGCACTAGACAACTGATATAAATACTTATACCATTTTTTTTTGTACCCACCCAACCTCCACCAAAACTCCAAAATAAATATTTGCAGATCATACAAACATTTGGTCCGACCCAGGAATTGAATCCGAGACCTCAAGCTTAGCAGTGGCATACGCTACCACTACGCCACCGAGGCAGTCAATAAAAAAAGATTCATCAAAATCGGTTCACCCAGTCGAAAGTTATACAATAATAACAAAAAAAAAACAGTCGAATTGAGAACCTCCTTTTTTGAAGTCGGTAAAAAAGTCTGATTACTTCGAAGTTTTTTACACCCGTGTATCGCTTGTAAATATTAAGACGTTAAATACACAATAATACTTAAAACCTGACGTTCATCGAGAAGTCTGACTCATGATATTCACTTTCACCGCCCCAAGACGCTGTCCAAAGGTTGCGTCCGTCACGCAACTTTATTTGGACCTACTTATGCAATAAGGAACCAATGCATACACGTGCCAAAATCAAAGAATTATCCTTATCTCCTTATAAATAGGGTTCTTATTTAGATGTAGGTCCATTTGAACAGTATTCGACCAAAAAGGGTAAAGATTAAAGAGAAAAAAACAAACGTGACAAAAGCAATTAAGTTTTAACGTAAGCGATATCTAATGAATAGACGACATATAAAATTGGAAAGCAGCATAGCAGATGCGTTGGATGCGGTAACATCCGTATGTTAATCTGCATAATAATATAGACTTAAAGTTTGTGTTGTCCGTTTTGGGATGTTTTAATATTTGTAATACCTACGTAATATTATGATAATGATTCCTGAACGGAAGACGGAGTGATTTAAGTGGTAACCGTTCTTATTGCACCGAGTGTTATGGGTTCGATCCCCATTTGGAAAAAAGTTTGGTGTGGTCTACAAATTGTTGTACTGTGTCAAAATGTTTTGTTTCCGTTTCATGGATGTTTGTTAAGTTCACCACAACACAAAATATAGGGATTGTAATTCTTAGCGCAAGTGTTGTTTTTAAAAATAATAATAAATAAATAATAAATAAATCGGAACTTACTATGGTTTAATAATGTTATGTCAGACAATTTGAAACTATGTAATTTACGGTTTATATCTTATAACGGTTCCGTATGATAAGCATTACTTTTAAATTATGTGAACTATTACAAAAGAAACAAATCTGTAATGCATCGGATTTTTATAAGTAAATCGAATATTTATTTAACGGTGCTCTTTCGCTATATCGGCCTGTTAAACTCCCATGGAGATAGCAATGGTAGCATAGTTTTGAAATCTATTTAATAGCTCGATAAACTTATATTATTAACGTTGTTTGTTGTAAAGCGTTAATTCATAAGTTTACCAAGGTCGGCAACGCACTTGTAACGCCCCTGGTGTTGCGGGTGTCCATGGTAGGCGGTAATCGCTTACCATCAAGCGATACGTCTGCTCGTTTGCTCGCTATATAATGAAATAAAAAAACCCTTTCCACACTTTCACGTTTTTATTTGTGACTATATCTGACATTAATATTCTTATTTTATTGTTATAGGTAAGGTCACTAAGGTTAAATGGCTTTCTAAAGCGATTCTCAGAAATAGCGGTAAGTACTTAAATAATAACATTTATTATAACATTAATTTATTTGTAGTAATCTACACAAATGTAATCGGTACTTTGTTTTAAAATTAAAAAGTCTTAAAGATTTTTTGATGCAAATGTCTTTTTACAACGTAGCTAACTTACAGAAAAATTAGTTAATTTTAACAACACCGTAGAAGGAAAGTAAACATTGTCGAGCGGTTTAATTGTTAAGCGATTAGGGTTGTAAAGTTTTCCGGCATATCGACGCCAGTACGACATTCGCGTGGCGCGACGAAGGCACTCCCACTCGAAACTCGCGGCCGCCGCCGGCTCGCACCGCACTCATTCACTCCAGTCCACTGCCGACTGTCGCGGCGATAACCCGCGCGCTCATCGCTACGCCTCCGATGTTAGTGTACGATTACGACATCGCGTTACAACTCGTATTTTTACCGTGACAGTGAAACGTATTCTTGTGAATATGGGTTAAACGCCCTTTACGGCGTGATGAGTCCGGGCGAGCGCGCCGCCCACGGGCGCCGCGAACCCGCTCGCCCTCAGTATGCTACCACCGCACCGGGTTTCCCGCCGCCCTACTATCCGCCGCCGTATGGCGTGCCGCATCCAAATGCATGGCTCGGCGCTCCACTTATATCGATGGCAGGAAGAGCACCACCACAGTCCCGAAATACACCAGTATCCAAATTAGCAATGCACGCACAAGGAGCACCTCTCATTATACAAAATAGACACGACCGACGTAAGTTCACCACCGCACCGGAGCAGCGCAATCATCGGCCTCTCATGTCATCAACCGATCATGTCTCGAGAGACAAGTCTGAAGTCCCTGAGGGAAACAGGCCACGCAACCAGCAACAGCAACCGCGTTCCACGCGAGGCGGACGTAACAACAACACGGATGCGGTCAGTGTCGCTAGCGATGAAAGTTCCGGCTCAACTAATTCTGAAACTATGTTGCCAAGAATAATTAAACCTCGTAAACGACGTAAAAAGGATAGAAAACCTAATAATATTGTACCACATGATTTGAGCACTGCTACTTTGGATCTAGGCGAAGTCGATCATTGTGCGGTTTCTGGTTTAACTTCGTCGCACGGTTTATATGAAGATACTTACTGTAGGGACATGTCTTTACCTTATCGCTTAGACGTGAAAGTTGTTGAATACCCGGAGCCAGCGCCAGAGACGTATCGAGTTTCAGCGTTGGGCGAGGCACTGGAAGCGACCCGATTTGGTGTAGCGGAGGCGGCTTCGCCTGTGGAGTCTGCGGTTAGTATATGCCAATGTAGACTCTGTGATCCAGTAGGACAAATCTGGGATGCCGATTCTATCGCAGATTTGCTTGATGAGAATTCTTGTGGTGATTTTGCACCTACAAAGCTAGAAGAGTCTATGAAAGTAGTGGGACCGCTAGGTAGGAGGGGAATGGATACTACGTTACGTCGTAGCTGGAGCGATCCTTCATCTCGGGTCCCTGAACGAAGAGAGGCTTATAACAGTGAGGCATTTTCCGCACCCAATCTATATTCATTATTTCCACCTATGAGAAGGGCAAGCTCACCAGAACCTCGTTCTCCCCTCGCTATTGACATATCTTCAGAAATTGTCACCTCGATGAATGGCCACCGTGACTTGGAAATCAAGTTGTTTTCGACCTCGCCCCCGGCTACGAACTCCGACCGACGCTCCTTCTTTGCTGACAAAAGTGAAAGTGCTGTGAACAGATGTATCGCGAGCAACGATCTTGAAGTGAATAGTGTGGTGAATAACAATGGAGTTGAATCTAGTGTCAAACCTAATGGCAAAAACAGTGAGGATGTGTCTCATTCTGGATGTCAGTCGATGTTAAAAACCGGTGAATCCTCGCGCAACATTTGTGATTTAGCCCTAGTTACTACCTGAGACACTCGTGTTCGAGTAGCACTCTATTTTAAGTGGAACTTTAGTGTAGTCGAGCAGTCCAGGTGGCTCTACGCTCGCCATTTGAGCTGGACTCAAATAGTCTAAGCGAGGCATGCACAGAGCGTCTCACCACGGCCCACTAAATTTGAGATCTCCGAATCGGTTTCCTGTAGATTCTATAATTAATTTATTATTAACAATAGCTTAGGAAACTGACAAGGAACTTTATCTGGATAACGTATAAATGTCAACTATTCGCCGTTTGTCATAGAAGTAGGTAGATTATAATCGGTACCCATCAACGTCAAGTGCAATGCAAGTACATAGAATTATGAGGCATGGATAAGTTTTAACACTGGGATCGGGTTTTAATATCTTGCATGTGATGACTGATAGGTCATGTAGCTTAAATAAATTGCCGTTTAGAGAAATGTTTGCTGGGTGCAACGTGTCGAGCCGCAATAACTCGCCGTGTGCAATTAGCGTTTCACACTACTGACACGGTTCTCGCGGCTGCGGCGGCGCACTTACTATTGCGGTTTCCCGCGGTTTTCACCGCTCGCGCCGTTCCGGGTGGCGCCTCTTGCTTGCGTACCGGTTTATACTATTAATGACTTTTTTCATCTCAACAAAGTCTTAGTTCTCTCTGACCACTGTTCGTGCATTATGTAGTTCACCGATATTTAAATTCCAAGCTAATGCTAATGAATGTAATTGCTTATCAAAAAAAAATCCCATATTATTCTTATCGGTATATTTAATCGAATCTAAAAAACAGAAATTCGTCACGTTCCAGCTATCATACATTTACTTAGTAAGATTTATTTATTACATATATATATTACATAAAAGATGAGCACGACTATACATTATATTAAATCACGTGCAAACAGATTTCTACGAAATTATTATTACCATTCTCATTGTAATCATTATCATCAAAACGATCATCATCTTTATCATTATTTGCACTTTACCTCACGTTCGTCGCAAATCTTAGCATCTAAAATCACTATTATTTCCTGACTCCGTTACGTGACTTTGCTTACTAAGTACGTTAATCTCGTGTTTCTTAGTTTCTTATTGTCTTAGTTACATAACAGGTGCGCCGTAGATTAAATGTAACGATATGTAGGAACTTTTTGTACATGTCTTTACTGCCTAAACGTGTATACAGAAGGGGAATAGTTTTGATAACAAAAAATATCTGCTTGAGGTATTTGGATAAGTAGTAAAGCATTTATTACTAACAGTTACAGCCTGCCTTATAAACTTGTACTCAAAGTATAGATTTATCGAGGCCCCTTTCAAAGGGAACATGAAGTCTCACTGCACATGACGTAAATTAACAATAATGTGATAGTGTAATATTGTACGTACCGGTTGTAAAAATATCGTAATCACATTGATGAACGGCGAATTAAAATGTACATTTTAATTGTTTCTGTCTGTCTTTTTGTTTATTCGAGGGTCCAATGGATTAGGTGATGATACCAGATAAAGTTCCATGATGTAGATAATGTGAATATAATTAAGTTATTCATGGACAGTAACAGTTGTCCGCAGTCTCGTTGGGTTTTACACACTACGGGCTGTTTCTTCATTTTACGTTTTTATTTTATGTATGTTTGCTTATATTACTCGGCGCGTGCGTAGGTGGACATGATAAATAGGTTTTTGCTTTACTTTTTATCTCTACGACAGACTTGGCTAAGACGAGGAGTCATTGCACAGCCATATCTTCTATACATTCACTATTTAATGCGTGTTATCGCCAATCCAGCAATGTTTTTTAGTTTTGTCGTTACTGTAACCGATTCTTTAAAAGTTGGGCATCCTTCAACAAATGAATACTTTTATGAAAAAGGAAGGGGGCAATAGCTTTTTTTAATGTGACGACGAGTTTGGCTAACTCCTTGTTGATCATTGCAAAGATAATCTTAATAAATTGGTTAAGGTGTTATTATTTCGAAATATACAAATAAACTTCTCCGAGTCTGTTATTGTGTTGGGACATAAACATATATGGGGTTCGATGCAGTCGTGGTTGTAAAACTCAACGATACACATCACTATATTATACCGAAATAGGCTATGTCTTACAAACTGAGTGAATGCATTTTATACATAAAACTTAGGTTTAATATTTGTTTGTGTATGTTGTGAGGCATGAGTTCACGCTCGCACACTATTTTTGTACAATAAATTACCATGTCCTGATGTAATAGTTGTTGTTTTATTTCTCTTAGCGATGTCTTTCGACATACTTTGTGGTTTTGAATTATTCCATACTTGTTTTTACCATAATACATGCCTTATACTTTATCAAAAGATGTAAAAATAATGTTCACCTAATCATAAATAAACGTATCACATACAATAGTATCTGCACGATATACGTTATCCGAAAAAGAGAATCGATTGAACTATTCATAATCAGGTGTAACAATGGGAAAAATATTGATAGTTTGGGTCGAATTTGAGAACACATAACAAATATTTTGTAAACAAAGCGGTTTACGTAACTCTTCAAAGTGATTTTCTATTGTGGACAAAACAGCTGGCAGTCGGTTACGCATGTGCCATTGTGCTCTCATTTACAACGGAAACGTTTCACTGTTTTTTTTTGTGTACTCAACTTAATAAATCTCTTGCTACATAATCGATATGAAAAAACCTAAATAGTTATTTTATACTTATTAGCCATTTGATGTGTAGCAAACGTTTATCTGTTTACGAATAGTTTAAAATAAGATGACGCACAATGTATCCAAAATTAAATTGATTTATCTGAGTATTTCGATTCGTCCTCTGCCGTCGATGAAAAGTAAGATTTATGTGTCGTTTGGAAAACGTTATTATTTAGTATAATGAACGATACGATACTCGATCACATATTTTTGTCTACAGCTTTTATGATGTCACACATTGTTCACTTGCATGTGCAAAATATGAAGTCATTTACAGATGCTGTAAAGAACAACACAAGGACGTTGTGTTTGTCAATGTCATGAACGTTTTTATTATTATTGTATGATCAGAAATAACATGTTAATAGTTTACTGAATGATTATCGAGATATTTTTATCGTTAATTTGTCTAATCAATTTACGTATCTTATATAATTTGTGAATATTAACGAATTAAGTTATTTTCCATTATTTTTGTAATTTTAACTTTTGACTCACCTCGAAACACTTCGATTCGATAGCAGACTTATCATCCATCGAATTGATGCGCTGTGTAGATAAACCTTTGTGTGAAATAATAACGTTGGCGTAAATTAACATTAAGTTAACATTTTAGAGAGAAAAAGTCTCTGAGGAAAAGAAATAGTAAATCGTTTTTAAATACATATTTTAAAAAGGCCTCATGTTATGTGCTCATTCCTAGGAAATCGTTATCAACATTCCTTCTAAGTTTTTTAAGTAGTTGACGTCGATTGTATCTTTAATATTATTTTTAGCAACAGTAGCTAAACATCCGTCCCTGTTGTCTAACAGAAGGTTATCTTGACTTCTTGATCTAGTGCTAGTTGAGTCAGTTTTTGAAGTGACGTTTCATCATATGTAGTCCAGTGCCATTAATACGTAACATTGTAGGAGAATTTAAAAATAACTGAGCAATGTATATTGTGTTTGCGTTGGTCAGAATATCTAAAACATAGTACGTGTTATTTAAATTTTTAACTAAATAACAGTGTTTTAATTGTTTATATAGTGACACTGTACTCTTTACTAAGAATATAGCGTTTGCATAAATCTCTTCAATAGAATACCTAACTAATAAAATTGTGTTAATGCACGCGACTTTTTAGTTATGAAGAGAAAATGTAGAACTTATAATACTTTTTCAAAATTTTACGATTTTACTATTATAATTGTATTGTAATAAATATTCTGTTATTTTAAAAAATACAACATTAAACTCGAGTAAATTTTGAAAAATTCGAAGAAGAGGTAGCACATTGAGTTATTTGTTTACGCAACTGTTAGTAGCACACGTTTCGAGCGCGTATTACCGTTTCTGCGGACAATATTACACTTTTATTGCGACATTTGGTACACAGATGGACTACTCTGTTGACGGTTACACTATGTAAGATTACGGCGGATATAATAATGTTTGTTTACAACTTCTGTGTGATGTAAACGCGTGAGTTTTACACTGTGTACCTACAAAGTTGTGTTCGCTAGAATAAGAAGGAGCTGTGTACTAATTTATAATTTTATAAAAAAGATTCTGTTTTGCTAATTGAGCGCAGTTAGAGTAAAAAAAATAAAAATTTTATCATGGTATAAAGTCTAAAGGCAATTTTTTCCTTAACGAACTTATTTTTATTTTTAAATGGTTTTTTAAACAATAATATATTAAAATGACTACTCTGCCTAATAGAAAACATGGTTAGAATCCAAAAGTAAAACGTAAATTTATTAAGTTGATATGGTATAATCTAAGATTAATACTTTATATATAGCTTACTCTAGAGATAGACATATAATTTCGTCGTCTGTAAACCACTCAGGTCAACCATGACGCGGACGTTACTATGTCTTGACCAATCAGAATAAAATTATGCAGATGAAGAGAGATGCACGCCGTTTTTTTTTAATTATATAATGGGCAAACGAGCAGACGTATCGCCTGATGGTAAGCCATTACCGCCGTCCAAAGACATCCGCAACACCAGAGGCGTGCGTACAAGTGCGTTGCCGGCCCTCTTTAGGAAGAAGTACGCTCTTTTCTTGAATTGGATTTGTCCTTATTTCAATATAGACTTATCATAATTATGTCACGCCGACCTGTAGGTAAGCTCCATAAGATATTTCTATGTGTTTATCTTGTATAAGTTGTTATTAATTGTAATTCAGCTTATTGATCTTATAACTTGCACTGGCCTTGCAATATTTTATTTGCATCACCACTCTTAAGTCTTACTTTAGATTTTTTTCATATTACAAAACGTACGTACGAATGCATATTACACAAACCTGATGATATAGAGGACGTCGAATCTGCGGGTGACCTTTTGTACATGATCGCTAAATCTAAATACATACCTACTTTCACGTCCAAAATTTATATCTGTTAGCGATACGTAAAAGTATGGAATATTTTAAATCAAGCCACTCTCAAGTATACCAAACAATGGGCATCGAGGCGCACGTGGCAGGTGACCTTGCCGCATTCATCTATAGAAATCGCCGCACTTGTATATAGCTAGCGTTATACGTCTCCAACAATGTAAGGTAAACATAACACTATGTAGACAATGTTATACGTAATAACCGTGGAATATGTGCGATGTAAACTTGTTTTAACACCGTTTTCTTGTCATTTGGTACATAAATACTAATAGCCCACGACTTTTAATGAAGCATTTTTTCTGGATGAGTTGTTTATAAATTATTTGTAGGCAAGGACGTCGTTTGCCGAAGGCCGAGAAGGTCACAGGTGCAGTGTTAAATAAATTTCAAGTTTAATAAATATTGATAGGTATTTAGTTTCTCTCGCCGCTTTGGTTGGCAACAATGTTTAGTGCTCATTCCATTTGCTGAAAAATGTGGTGTATTGACGATTGCTGCTTACTCTATTGTACTTTTAAATAGGAGTTCATTCATCACTTCTATTATAGAAAAATAAATCAATAAAATCAGCCACGTATGGGACATAAAATATTCGTAGATTTTCGTTTTCCTGATTCGAGTTCGACTTAAAACCTTTTCTTGTACCGCAGATAAAAATTCCAACTACCAAAGTTGTGGTCAAATAATATTAGAGAATTAACTGCTACACCTGTTCTTACTACGTATTTGGTGCCGAGTTCAATAACAGTCAAGAGTATTATACCTGTAATGTTCTTTCTTATCAACATTATCACATAACATTCTATGACGCTGGTTGCTTTATAATAAAACGCGAATTAATTGCCAAAAGATCGAGGTTTAAACAATCATTTTGTTTTCCTACTCTTGGACTTAAGCATAGCCACGTCTGCAGATTCTGCACGACTGACGTCACTTCTATCTAATTGTGGTATAATTAGACAGACTGAAGATTACTTAAAAAACAAAGCTGCAATCCAATTTTAGAACCAGTGCCACGTTAGAATTTAAATATGCCTCAACATGCAGCAGCATTGAGTTTCGTTTCAGTTTATAGGTATACGGGAAAATGAAAATATTTAAAATTTTATCTTTGACGTGTGAAATATTAATTAACCGTTTAATAGAATTACATTTTGAACCTTATAGCTACCTGCATAACGTTGTATAGGGTGCCTGATTAGATTTTTAAAAAGTTTTGCCTAATTTGGCCTTGCCTACATCTTGCATAACGGCTATACTCTCTGGCGCTGCGTAGAGATGTGGCTTCGCAGTGCATCTTCTACGATATTTACTATGGGGAGTGCTTCGAGGAATTGTTCGGACTGATCCCTGCCGCCATCGTCCTACGCGATCGAAACTTTCTGCCTCGCACAACAAAACTGTGGAATGAGCTGTCGCCTGCGGTGTTCCCGGACCAATACGACTTTCAAACCTTCAAGAAAAGAGCGTAGTCCTTCTTGAAAAACCGGCAACGCACTTGTGACACCACTGGTGTTACGGGTGTCCATGGGAGCGGTGATCGCTTGCCCTCAGGCGATACGTCTTATCGCTTGCCCCTGATCTAAATTTGCGCCCGTTTGCCCCCGAAATAACACAATGATTAATTATTTATTAGTATTAGTATTAGTTACTAAACATAGGTACCTATTTTGTTTTTATTTGGCTCATTAACAATTGAATACACTAAAGAAAAATAGGTAAGCACATCATGCACTTCTTACTTGTTAACATAATCTAAAATTATTACAATGAATTGAAGATCCAAATCAAACACTGAACATAAAAGGAAACACTTAGTGGTCAATTTGTTTTAAAATAACTATATTTGAACTGATAATGACATTCGCAGCAGTGCGAAAATATTTTAAAAACCAGGCTAGAATATGCAAAAATATTTTGACACTGTATCGAAGATATGTACAGATATAATATACTAAAATATAAATGAAATCGGAATCCTGAATCTATTCTCGCTGCCCGCTTCAGGGGAAATACCCCAATACAATGTTTTTGGAATAATTATTTGATAGTTCTAAAACGTTAACACTACGATTTATTTTGAGATGGACAGAGAGCCATGTTACTACTTAACTGAATATCTTTGACATCGAAGAAAACATGTCACAGGTCTTAAAATATTTATTATATTTTCTATTACATCAAAGAAATGAATAGAATCGTAAAGCTGCTAACGCCCTATCTATATAGCATCTACTAGTGCAGGGATAGTTTTCTTCATCAACGGGAGGCGGGATAGAAAGCCAACTTGCTTCCGTTCCGAAGTTTCACGCGGCTTTCACTCGCCATCCGACAAGATATGACGCCTTACCGCACCGGATAAATATTATACGCTTGAGGTGATTTGATCTCGACTACATATAGAAAACAAACTTCCTCGTCTTAGTAAATGTTGTTCTCATGGGATGGAGACCGACACTTTTATGTAAGTGTCGATAGTGAAAGATTTAAGAGGTGTAATTTGTGCGTTCATAACCTGTTGTAATCTCCTGTGTAGTAGAATGGTCAGTATCTCTAACACCGTCATTATTACTTTGTTCATTAACAAAGACTCAGATTTAAATATGAAAAGAGATAATATATCAAACAAATTAGTTTCACGTCTCAGTACTGCGTTTCTGATTCTGTACCAAAAATAAACCTCGGAACAACATTAACCCTTAACCACTGACGTGTGATTTTGTTACGCTCCCACTGACGTACGTATAGTATACGTACGTTACTTTGAAGGCCTTTTGATCCATCAAAAAATTTAAACTTTGATGATTACTCCAATCCTTTTATTTAGACACATTCAAATGAAATAGGAATAATGAAAAAAACTGTAATAATAATCATAGATTTTTTTTTAATTATCAATAACCATGAGGTAAGCAAAATAACATAGACATTTAAAAAAAAAATAACACAAAAATATTCTCTAGAAATAGTAACTTCTTTTATTGGTTTTATTAATTACTAAGGATGGTTCTAATTGGAAAAAAATCACAATTGCCATAAATTACGATATAAGGCACTTTTTAACAACAATTGTTACAGGTCGGTTTCAAGCACTGCAAGCAGACTGGGTTATGACAAGCTTGACAGCCGTACCGAGTTTTACGACGTTTCAGTTTGAAACAAATGTGTCAATTTTTCATGATGTCAAATCTAACAAATTCCCTGCTTGGTTGACTGATTGTATTTGCCTTATCCTTGCCTAAGATGCGTCCAATGAGAGCTCATGTGAAAGTTGCGGCGTTGTGTACCTACGCTCTAGGTGCGGCGTTACTAAGCTTTTTCCAAGGTTTTTCATGAATATTAGGCGATCCGCAGAATTATATTTTGACGTTATAATAGAATTAGCAGCAGCAATATCCAGAATCCTATAGAAAATTACCAATGGCCATCGTCTAGACCTTCTTGCACAGCTGTACTTGGCACACTTTTCATCCATGGAATCGACACCTCCTTTCGACGAGTTATAAAAAGATATTATTTCGGGAATACTTTTACCAGAATCAGTGCTTTCTATATGATGCATCGATGATATCATCATGACGATTTTGTTATTTTTTGGGACATAAGATAATAGAGTAAGTTCTTTCGTGAAACCATGTATAGATGACTGCACTTGACGTATTTTGGAAAGGAACTCCGGTGGGATTTCCCTTTTATTTTTATTTTTGATGTAGATGGCATAGAAGAAGAATTTAGCCTCTTACGGTTCATTTTATCTGTCCACAAACACAAATAAATATTTTTTAAATAGTCTCACTAACACTGACGCTACGTACCACATACGTTTGATGGTCAAACTAGCCTACTTAGGAACGTGGCAGACGTCCGTTCCCCACCCTCGCACACGCGTCATTGGCGATTAGGAAACTACCAAAAAGGGCGTGCAATAATTCCCGCGGTAACTAAAGTTTTCAACGAAAAACCGTTTGGGTAACGTACCATATACGTACGTCAGTGGTTAAGGGTTAAAATGGTAACTATAATCGTCTTAAGCATTTAAAAGTTGATGAACCTTTTTTACGCAAAGAGAAGCAATATATGAGACCAATTTGTTAACTCGTTCAAATTTGATACAAAAGACAATGAGCATTTTAATTTAAGAGTGACTACTACAGATGGGTCGACGGCCGACAGTGTTGAATATCGTGCAAAATATCGTATGAGTGAATAAATGCTGCGCTGCTTTTTCTTACAGCTACGTTCGAACACGGTGTTAAATCGCATGTCTTCACGCAATTAATGTTAAATGTTCAATGATTTATGTTACGGTGAAAATTAAATTCATTTTGCTTCCACGTAACGCATGATTTCGGTAGGCTTTCTTGTCGCAAGGTGAATGTGTAATCGTATATATTGTTCTATACAACGCCTATTTACCTACCTACTTCCTTACATGCCACCTAACTTATTAGATAGGTTAAACTCTTTGTATAACTCATGTCAAGTTCCAGATAATCTACTAGCCTAGTTCATAGTAACATATGTACCTAAATACCTATAGAGTATGAAAGACTTCAGTTTTATGTTAGCATCAACACTATAGATTACTTGTAAATAAACATTTTTAGTCAATGGCCTACACGACATTGCACTAAGTCCTTTGATATTGAAGTAATAATTATACCTTACCCAAAAATCGAAAGTTGTAAATCTTTGTTTAAGAAGATTACTTTTGCTAAACCGAATTCTAAACGTCTTCTAAACTGTGTTATATATATATATATTTGTGAATATTTTCGAACATTACGAGTTTCTCGTAATTCTTCCTTTTCTTGACCTTATGATTATAAGTAATAAGATAACTCTTATTGCACAGTGAAATCATAAAGAATCTCGCCTCGAGTAAAGTTCTTGGGATGATGTGCAAATGCATTGTACCTCATTATTGCACCTCTCTGTCGATTATTAACGATTCCGTATAGTCATCTAATGAAGTATTCAGGGCTCAACATGATGCGGTCTCAACGCGGTCCGGTTTTAATAACAAATCATCTTCACCATTGTGTATGGATTATAGAGAATTACACGCTGATTTCCATTAGCATACCTTCGTGGTTAGTTTTATTTTAAAACGATTGAGATTTACTGTCATGTCTAATTTATATTTTATGTCTATACATATTTCTTTCTTCACGATTATTACTTCAAGTTTCTACTTTCTTATTAAATTAATGTTTTCTTTTTACCATAATCCATGCTACAAAGTCAAAAACTTTTATAAACAAATAAAATAACATTGAAAGTACATTCAACTTGTGTTTACAAAACTGACTACTGTATTTACTTCTGAATCGCTGTTTTTAACATTTGAAGTATTTAAACAAACATAAACTTAATTTCTGATCTTTACTTAATTAAAACTGCATTGTGACTACAACTACCCTTTTTGCTATATTGCTTCTTCGATTCTGAGTGAGTATTCATTCCCATAAAAGTTTATCCGTACAATCCCACGCTAAGGTGAAGCTTCGGTTGATATCCCTATAAATATAACTTGTAAAAGTAAACCGTTACAATATAAGAGGGCCATAGCAAATAAAGTTTCATTTGTGTAACTCTGCGACAGGCGCGGTACGACCCAGTGGTGTGATTTCATAATTTTCTCCTGACAGTTTTCTATGGGCGCGAGCCGATAAAGTTGTTCGAGTCGCAATAGAAAGCCGATAGTGTAGAGTTTCCCAATGTTCTTACACTTAACCAGTGTGTACCAAGTGACGAGCGGACTAATTAAATAAAACATTTACCTTATTATGCCCTCGCTGTCTGTATGAAACAAATTTTCACAGAAATAACTTTCGACGAAACTGCTAATACTGCAAGTGGATCGACAGTATGCTTTTTTTTATTTTAACTAACGTATATTGTTAAGCGGTTGTTATTCTCTAAGGACATATTACCCACACAAATAAATATTCTTTTTCAACTAAATAATGTCTTAGTGATGAGAATTGTTATATTCCGTGTCATGACTTCATATTAAATAGTCGGTCATCTATACCGCAATGTCATAAAGAATATGCCCATTTAAAGTAATGGAGGAAATGGTTATTATATCCACAAATTATGTTAGCACATAAAACATACTTTTTGTGTGTAAGTGCCATTTCGATTCTTTGTTTTATAAGAGGTCATTGGCATACGTTTGTTCAATATATCGAATGAACGTAAGGTGAAACATAATACTTTTAGTCGTAGGCGTGTGTCTTAGGCTGCGCGTGCGCAGGCACCGCACCGGTCTCTTCGATATGAGAGCGGTGAGAAAGTTGCTCCGCTGCTCTCTCGACGCAATTGATTCCTTCGCACATGCTGCTAATGCAATGCCTACGGGATGAGTCTGTTGCTAAGACGGACTAATCACATCCATATGCCTGCGTCAGTAGCCAGAAAACAGTGATGTCTTACATTGAACTTCTAAGTAAATAGATGTTGCAGGCTATTTACTTAAAAGTTTAATGAATGTAATAAGCAAATGTGAAAATACATAAATAGTATAAAAAATGTAAACCTATGAGTGTATGGATATGAACATCTCATTTTATAGAGATATTATCTGACCCATGCAACTTCTCTGCGTAACTATCCTATCGTAAGCACGCCTTAAAATCGGTTAGAAAGTTTCGGAGTTCATCGAGAGCAACAAAGTGACACGAGAATTATATATAATGGATATAGATAGCATTACTAATAAGACCTACATTTAGTAGCTCATTAATGAATGAAAAGTGTCAACGAAATGCTTGAACAACAATAATATAATTAAAGATGTCATGAGGACACAAGGTTTGAAAGATCTAGTTAATTTGTGTTTTGTTTCAAGATAACTATTGACACATTTATTTCCTTATCTACTCATAAAACTACATTCGTGGGAGTCCAACATACGAAACTGTACTCAGATAACAAATATTTCTGTAGGTTTGTATGCCGGTATTATTAAAAAGCGTTTTATCAAGCCTTCACTAAAACTAATATCAAACATTCGTAAGGCCGGGGGATAGATAAAGTCCGCAGCGTTATGGAACCGTTTGAAGATTACGCCCGTATCATCGTAAGACACAACACACGATAAAAGATGCTGTGAGGTCAACGTAATCGTCTTCCTTATTTGATTTGGGCGCGGATTTCATATATCACAAGGAAATAAGAACTCGATAAAATTATTTTAATGTATTTGTTATATTATTGAATATAAGGGATTAGCCATTTTTCTCTCTAGGAGTATTTTAATTAGAGAGAGTATACTGTAGTCGCTATTCGATACTCATGACTTAGCTTTATACCTAAATGACCAACGCGCGCCATTTCGACTGCGTTCATTACTTTTTGTACTTTGTGATAAGTCCTATTAATCGTAGTGTGATGTTGTTTAACCTTACTCGATGAATAAGCTATCCAACAATTGCATAATTTGTATTGCTTTTTGCAATAATCCCTTTCCTAACCCGCGTTAATGACATCTTTTTCTTAAAAATAATATAAACAAACAAATAAAAATCAACTTCATTAATTGACAGTTGCGTGACGAATTACAAAAAGTCAAGCTGTGACTAAGGTTTGCTATTTTCGTTTGTAATTCTAAAACTTTCATAATAACTGAACACCTCCTCTGTTTGGAATACGGGGCATGAAGCTAATTAATTTGCTATAAAGTTTTTGGTCAGTTAATCAGCTCGGTGCTGGTTAACGTAGACCACTTACTTACCCTCATTTTCTGATAATTGCTGAAAGTAGACAATTTACTTTTAATTTATGCTTAATTTTACACAACAAATAATATTGTCTTAAATAGTTTATGACGAACCGGGGTTTTCTTCCAGTGAGCCTTTGGAAGGAAATAGAGGATAGCGGATAGTAGAAAACATTACGTCACAAAGTAACAAGTCGAACTAAAAAATTCCAATATGAAAAATAGCTTATTTACCAAAATATTATTTATTAAATTCATGTAAATATAATCTACTTGTTACTAAAAGTATCTAGATTAGACTTAAAAGATAAACTGCAGCGTAGCAATATAATTTGTCAATCGTTTTCGTTTGTCATGTAAGGTCGTGCAGTACGTATTTTTGTCCTCTAAAATTTCAATTAACTTTCCACTAAGGACGTTATTGTTTGACACCGGACACAGAAACAAATTGAGAAAGATGAGTTCCGTACAGAAATAGCTGCGATTCGGCTCCTGGGTTCTAATCCGACGCACGTGACTTTGCAGGAGAGATATTCAGCACGTGGGGCCCGTACAACACGTGATACTTATTTAGGTCTTTGTATAAAGTTTCAATTCTCCGTTTCATTACTAAGTAAAACATTTTTAAAAGTTTTTACGTGCTTGGAAATTGTACCTTGGAGAAAAGTAATGTTTAAGTTTATTAAGCCTTTTCAGTTCATATACTATTTTTTTATGCATGGACCTGCCTATATGACTGCTCTGCCTGATGTAAAGCATAAGCAGAATCCAAGTGTGGTGGGCATCATACTAATTGCGAATGCAGCCAATACAGCATGGTGGCCTAGTGATGCTTCTGCATCATGCATCATGCGAAACACGTCAGCACGAACGCTGTCATTTTACATTAATCTTCTGTGCGAGGATAGTATCGCCACGGTCGAGCCGGCCCGTTTGTGCTGAAATACTTATTCACTTATTTAAATAACTACAATGCATGGCTATTAGACATCAGTTAATTTCATTTTCAGTATTGCATTATATCTCTATATATACACTGAATAAAACAATAGTAACTTTTCAAAATAGGATTTTATAATGTACATTTTCAACCTTTCGAGTTTTCGTTTACTTACGTTATGCTTACAACCACGGTCTTAAACTTGAAAGCAAATCTTATCGCCAGTCATAGTTACGGATGGATAATTGACGCCGACAAAGGGAAATTATGTAAATAATAATAGACAGTTACGTTTGAAGAATTTGTTAAGAAAAAAAATGTTTACTGTTTTGCACGCGCAAAGATTGCAGTATCAATTTTTTTTGCAAATCAAGAACCGTCCAATGCAATGTTTAGGAATAACAGTAGTTGTTTTTAAATTCCGTTATGAACCTATGTGTGCCAAATTGTTCCTCACCAAATTACGTTGACGACTTTCTAAGATTATGATAAGTGAGTACGAGATGTTTAATTAAATTGCCTCAAGCGTGCGTGTCCCAGAAACGTATGAATTGATATTTATTAAACATTACGTTTATCGACTCTGCGTATATAATATCTTGTATTATGTGTGGCCGTTGCTACGTGCTATCGGACGATTTGTTTAAGGGTTTTTTTACCAAACTACGTTGAATCCAAAAGGAAAAGTAATATTTTAGCAGTCTGTGTATGTTTGTATTTTCCACTGTTGGGTCTACACTACGAGTACTAACAAACATATTTTAATGAATGTGGTACCTATAGATTTGTAATAATGGCCTGGCCGATATAGATTATATAAATTTAATCAAAGGTATACGTTTTATAGTTTTTAAACAATTTCTTTTTAATTGATTAATTTCGTATGTGACATTTGTGTTTTGTTTACATAAGCGTAAGATATCTCCAAGTTGTAGCGATTAAACATACATTCTGATATACTTAGTTACAGAGGTTAAAAAGCAAGATCACCATCGTTACCTTCAAACAACGACAAACAATCACAAGCAAAATTTTTATGTGGAACTATTTAATGTCAATACTTGCCATTATACGAGTAAAAGTTAACAATGATTTTATATATAGTAAGCATTTATTATAAACATAAGTACCTAGTACCTATGTTACTAGATAGTCCAACGATGCGTGTAGAAGGTCGGATCGCTTACCCCGCAATATGATATCACATGCATGTTATGTAATAGTTCAATGTCTACTGTTAGATAACGGAAATTCAAGCCTTAAATACAATCAATTTTAATACTACTTTCGGTCGCAGTATCTCGCGGTAATTCTATTGGTGTATTGAACAGCGCGTGTAATGATAGCTTTTCGTAATACTAATAAAATGTACACATAATCTTATCGGCGTTATGTTAATAACTTTATGTATTTTCTGTTTCTCAATAGAATATTTTCATAGGGTATTATTTGTTTCTGAAATTGATGCCTATATCACTTTACATGTAACAAAACACGTTCGTTAAGTTATTTAAGTAATGGTATACTAAGTACGGTTCAAAGCATAGTATGTAAGGATGATGCCTATCCCATTTTACGATAACCAATGATTATAACTTGGATGGTGTCAAATCTGAACTACTGTTATAAATATTCGATAGTCGCAAAACTTTATTGGGGTTTTTTTATAACTGCAACCTTGTTCCCGAAATAACTCGAGACGTGTTTTACGACGCGGTACATGGCCAGGTTTTATAGGATGTACCAAAATTGCGTCGTTTAGTTAAGAACTTCATTCCAGTTAAGTATTGTTGTCGTGTGAATCGTTGCGTCTGCGTCTTCTTTTTACTTAAAAAAATAAGTAATCACCTTCGATTCAAGTTATTTAAGTTTCATGTTTTTAATGTAGTAATTAGTACCTATGTATTTCGTTAGTAATTTTGAGACTTGGTCTTGCATATATTGAATATGATTCTCTATAAAGCTGTCTCTTTCTCTTATCTGTACTAATATTATAAAACTTAAGAGTTTGTTTGTTTCTTTAAACTCGGTAATCTCAGGAACCGCTAGTCCAATTTGAAAAAATATTTCAGTGTTGGATAGTCCATTTATCGAGGAAGGCTATAGGCTATATATCATCATGCAAAGGAGCGAAGCACCAATGAAGAATGTTTAAAAACGGGGGAATATTTTCACGCTACAGGCAATAGAAGACGCAAACGAGGTTGCGTGGGGTCAGCTAATTACTAATAAAACTAATATCGTGAGTCGATAGTGGGGTTCGGTAGAACGTTATGTATACCGTCAGACAGTCGTTTCAGTACCATTGCGTCAACCTGTGTACTTCAAGTTGCAATAGGCCAGCAACGCACTTGTAACGCCTTTGGTGTTGCGGGTGTCCATGGGCGGCGGTAATAGCCTACAATCAGGCGATACGACTGCTCGTTTGCCCCTAAACAATAAAAAAAAGTTGAAAAATCGTAATTTTTACCTATTTTCTTGAAACTTGGCAAGCTGCTTAACATTAAAATGTATGATTTTAAGTGTTTATATGGTTTCTGTTTTAACGATATTTCGTTCTGATTACGTTTGCTATTTATCTATTATTATTTATATAGGCTACTAAACTATTTGATTAATATGTTGACAATTTCTTACTGTATGTTTACTGTGGGAGAGCCACGTTTTGGCATGCATGACCGGCTGCACCGGAGTGATACCACGGCCTCATAGAAAACCGGTATGAAATAGCGCTTGCGCTGTGTTTCACCGAGTGAGTGAGAATACCATCCCCTAAAGGCCGGCAACGCACTTATGACGCCTCTAGTGTTGCGGGTGGGTGTCCATGGGCGGCGGTAATCGTTGATCATCGGGCGATACGTCTACTGGTTTGCCACCTATTCCATAAAAAAAGGTGTGTGTGCGATTCACACACGATAGAAGTGAAACTTCAGTAAATCGACAAAAGAATGAGACCGACATTTGCTCTCTCTCTCTCTCTCTCTGACTCACTAATCACAGGCCACTTTTGTATTTGTGTCTCTTACCTGTCGTTTTTTCCGTTGCACCCAGTTTGAAATCACAACGATTCTAAAGAAGTTTCACTTCAAAAAAAGATAGATAGATGGAAAACTCTTCATTTGTACACCATTTTACATATTTTCATGACATAAAATGACAAATATATATAATTTAATGTACAAAGGGCGGCCTTATTGCCGAAAGCAATCTCTTCCAGGCAACCTTGGGATGGATTAAAATGTATCGTGTAGTAACTTAAGGTAAACCTAGCATGGCAAAAAATATAACCACGGCATATTGTAGAAGTTTACATATACACTATATAGATGCGACATTAATTGTTTTTCCTATTCATTGTAAATCTAAAGGCGTTGTTCACTCTTTTAATCCCGCTAAGATCTTAAGATCTAACATTCCCATTCAAGCGTTAGAAAAACAAGTTCATTAAGGAAGTTAGCGTTACGGGTACGACGCTGCAGCCCAAGCGTAAGCGTCAACTAGTTTTGTATGTGTACTGTTGGCAGGCAACATTTATAATCTAAGTTTTACTAAGGTTATGATTACGGCAAACGTTTATCTAAATAAATAAAATTGAAGTGCCTATTTGTAATTTCAAATCAACAACTTTTCACTCAATGCATACGGAAGTCTATATGGTAGTTACATAAAAATACATTTCGGCTAAGGTCTGAAACGGCTGCACTGATTTTGACAGGATATTCTCTCTCTTCATTTGTACACCATTTTACATATTTTCATGACATAAAATGACAAATATATATAATTTAATGTACAAAGGGCGGCCTTATTGCCGAAAGCAATCTCTTCCAGGCAACCTTGGGATGGATTAAAATGTATCGTGTAGTAACTTAAGGTAAACCTAGCATGGCAAAAAATATAACCACGGCATATTGTAGAAGTTTACATATACACTATATAGATGCGACATTAATTGTTTTTCCTATTCATTGTAAATCTAAAGGCGTTGTTCACTCTTTTAATCCCGCTAAGATCTTAAGATCTAACATTCCCATTCAAGCGTTAGAAAAACAAGTTCATTAAGGAAGTTAGCGTTACGGGTACGACGCTGCAGCCCAAGCGTAAGCGTCAACTAGTTTTGTATGTGTACTGTTGGCAGGCAACATTTATAATCTAAGTTTTACTAAGGTTATGATTACGGCAAACGTTTATCTAAATAAATAAAATTGAAGTGCCTATTTGTAATTTCAAATCAACAACTTTTTACTCAATGCATACGGAAGTCTATATGGTAGTTACATAAAAATACATTTCGGCTAAGGTCTGAAACGGCTGCACTGATTTTGACAGGATATTCTCTGACAGATACTGATGACACTGATTTTATAAGTAGTAACTTAGGTACTTTTTTAAAAAAAAGGTCTCTTCAATCTTAAAGGCATCAGCTTCTTGTACTCCTCCTTGTCATTGGCCAGACGTAAATTATAATACTACTATGCATACATTACAACAGAACACTACATGGATATACAAAGCATCATGTCGGTATGACATTCGGTTAGCCTAGTGATTTAAGCGGCCGCCACGCCGCTTTGTACTACGCCGAGTGTTGTGCGATCCACAAGTTGTTGTTCTGAGTCTTGATGTTCTTTGCGTCTGTTTTATGTATGTTTGTAAAATCCCCTATGTGATGTCCTTTAAAAAAAAAGACAGTTGAAAGTAAATCACCTTGGAATTATTCTGTTGATAAAATAAGCATATTATAGTCTGGCCACTGAGAGAATGCGTTCCTGACAGGTCGTGATTCAATGGGCGATGTAACTTTGAACTGGCGTACAATTTATGGCAAAATTTGAAATATCTTTTATTAACCTTAATAATGAGTAATAACATTAAAAATTTAATAATCATGCCAATGTACAATAAACGTTTTATTTTGGGCTAAAGTTATTAACAATTAATCAATTAATTAATTTAAGAACCAAAATTTTTAAAAGTCTAACGACGTCAACTGCGCTGTTTCAAGGTTATGTCAATAGTTTGTTTTTGTAGTGATGAGGCAAAATAATACTGAAGTGTAACTGAGTATTTTTGGAATCGTAATATATTCTGTCGGTCGATATATTGTTAAATAAAACGTTCTAATTTGATAATATACAATTTTATTTATTTATCTTTATTGAATACACAAAAAAAAAACAGTAGAACAAGATGAATTACAAAGTATGAAGGATTTCGTACAGTCGAATGTTGTCACCATTTCAGGGAAATGTGCCGAAATGCTTTGGGCATTTATACGAACGACATTAAAGTTCCTGGGGACATCGGAGAAATTATTCGAGAGTGTGTATAATGTACTTAATACATATTTAATATAGTTTATAACACGACATAGGTACGACCAAACCAAAGTTATGAAAATAGTTGTCGTGATATCAGTCAGCTGAATTAAAATAAATGATAAACTATTTTTATCCCTTTTTATTTCTGGTAAAAAGAATTACTTTTCTAAGAGAAGAAAAACAAATTGATAATTGGGACAATATCGTTTTCATAGACGAGACATGGCTGAACACCAATCCCGAGCTTTCTCGTTCTTGGACGAAAGTGCCAATCGGTAAAGGAGCACGTCTCATAATATGCCACGCTGGTTGTGCGAAGTATGGTTTTGTGGAAAATGGTTTATTAGCATTTCAGTCAAAAAATACTACTGACTACCACGAAGAAATGAATGCGGCTGTATTCAAGGAGTGGTTCCAGGATGTGTTGCTACCTGGCCTTCCAGAGCCTTCAGTTATAATAATGGATAGCGCCCCTTATCATTCGGTGCAAATAAATAAAGCACCTACTCAAGCTAATAGAAAAGAGGAATTGGTGGCTTGGCTGCAAAGAAGTGGCATTGACGCAAAAATCAATGTGTCAATGCTAAAAGCTGAGCTGATGAAATTAGTCAACGACCATAAGCTATCAAATATTCGAATTCCTCCATATCACTGCCAGTACAATACCATAGAGCTAATCTGGGCTCAAATTAAAGGTTATGCAGCCTGCCATAATATTTCTCTAAATAAAATAATATTTCTAAAAAAGATGAAGACGCTTTTAAAAGAAGCATGCGAAAAAGTCACAAGAGATGACTGGATGAAGGTGGTTGAAAAAAACTAAAAAAATGATATTTGATGACTTTGACCGCGATATTCGTATAGACACTATGATTGATAATAACATGATAATACATGTTGGATTAAATTTTGATTTGACATTATTGAAATCTTAAAACTATGTATTTCATAATATATATTTTTCAATAAATACAGTATTTTTATTTTCTTTCCCTTGGTTTCATTCAGAAATTACGATTAAATTTAATTCATCCATCAACAATTTTGTTAATATTGTGTTTGAAATATAAAATATATCTAAATTGAATAATTATGCATAATGAATGCTATAAATACTGTTACCAAATATTATTAACCCATTAACCGCCAAAATTAAAACAGCAGTAATATTTTTACAAAACATTTATTTTCATGTTGTTTATGAATCAAATAAACATAAAATATTAAAAAATATTGAAAAAAGAAATTAGGCTTTTCAGGAGAGGGGTGTACACAATTAGGTACAGCGGCGTAGTAAAGGTGAAAATTTAGATAACATTGTTTTTCAACACATAATGTTTTTACACACTTTTTGCATTGCCAACGAACTTTTGCGTGACAAACAGCACGTCTCAATGGTTTTTCAAGCTTTTTTGGATAGTGCCCTACACCATCTTGAGGCAAACCTTGCAGTAATGAAGATGACGGTCGAGCTTTATGATGTGTTTTTTGGCGTAAGTAATATCTTGCAATGGCACGTCGAAACTGTAGCTGGTCCATTTTATCACTATGACTCATAACATGCAAATGCCATGAGTTTTCAATCGCCATATCAACCATGTAGGTAAACAAAACCCACCACCACTTTTTTCCGTGAACAGCGATCCTATACAGTGCAATCGATTGGTCTAATTCATCGACTCCCCCCATTTTTATTATATGTTTGAAATAGTTTGGGTATGTTGACATCAACCGTTTCACGTTGTGTGGGAGACCATCGCTTTACAACTCCCAATGGCTCAATGTTGTCGTAATTTGTCACCATTGTACAAACACTATTATCTTTTCATCTCACTAATAATATTTCATTTTGCTTATCAAACCTGTAATCATATGAAGCACAATCTTCTTTCTTCATATCTTTAGTGCTTCTCCGTGGACATTTCTTCGTTCTGTTCTCTCGTATGGTTCCTGTTGCTCGATACCCTTCTTTTTTTAGCTCGAATAAGAGATTATAATTGGTAAAAAAAATATCAAAAAATATTTGATGGTTTGTTGGATAAATCTTCCCTGGGTAATTTATATTGATTAGCATATAAAAGTTGCGGCAAAGAGGCGGTAACCATGTCCTCGTCGACGCCTTCTTCTTCATCTGTAACGACGCTAGGTTCTGGCGGTATAAGTCAAGCAAAGTCATAATCACCATCACTGCCACTGTCATCCAAAACAGCATTGACTGCTTCTTCTAAGCCTTTGTAACAATTAGAAACGTTAAAATGTCTCGAACTCATGGTAACGATATCCTAGAACAATAAGCACTATCGTTATATAGATTCGGCCGCTGTACACAATTGGGTACAGTTGTCTTTCAAGCACGATTTCTTTGTAAATACTTGTTGTAAAATAGTTTTTCATTATTTATTTTATGAATAAGGATGTATACTACAAGAAACATAAATATATCAAAAATTTAGGTTATGCAAACACAGAAAAATAATATATCAGAGAACTTACCTCGGTAAACGATTATATCGCGAAGTTGAAATCCTCACTGTGACAGATTTTAAGAATATACCCACACAAATTGTGATTTTTTTGATGCTAAAACTATCAATTTTTAATATGGGTCGAAAAAAAACAAGTATAAGTTAGTAAATTTATATCTACCTTCAATTGATTAGCTGTACCCAATCAGGTACAGAGGCGCCAAATGGGTTAATGATATTCATGGTACATCACTACTCATGACGAATTTACAAGTGTCAGAAACGCATTCTCTGAGTGGCCGGACTATACTAAAAATTAATCACAACATTTTCACTCACCTATTTATAAAAGAACAAAAGAACTCAGCAGCATGATTCTAAAGTCAAGAAAAGTAAATGTTACCAACAATTTCTGGTACTCGTTTAGATTTATGTTCGAATTTTTCATAGTTCTTATCTTTTACTTTTTAGGACGCCTGCTGTGCCAGATTCCGCTCGAACACACATTAAACTATTATTTCTTTTCGTTTACTGTTACAGTATTTGGAATGAATAAATAAATTTACTTAAGAAAAAAATTCTACAAACGAACTTCGTTGTTGAAGAACCAAATTCGAAAATAATCCTTTAACTAAAACTCAAACATCAATTTTGTTTTGTGACGTCTTAAATTCCGACAAAAGAGTAACAATTTGAAGATGAAAAAGATAATGTTTCTCGAGTGCTCACTTTACCCGTGATGAATGGTTTAAAGTAACATTTAATAAGAAAGAAATATGTAATCAATTAATGATTACAATAAATCAAGATTACTAGAAGATCAAGAGCACTATTTTTTTTCTTAAGTAGATCTGTATATCTTTATCGACATGTTAATTTAACATGTTAACCTTTCTCATTCATGGTACCTAATCCATACCTCTTAATATCATAAATTGTAAAGGAACTACGTATGTCGATCTGTTACCTTTTCACGGATAAACCGCTTCAATGAATTTGTCATGGAGATACTTTAAATCTAGATGAAGGACAAAGAATACTCTTTACAGCTATAACCAACATACACACTTACCAGCGGAGTCTCTGTCAAAAGAAATGCCAAACCTAGTAAATAAACAAGGAATACCTTCAAAATTTAAATCTAACTCTCGATCGTATTCCTATAAATATTTTAAGAATGGTTCAGCTATATAAATAAAGACAATAGCTCATTCAGATGCCCCGGGATTATTCGATATAATTCATTAAATTATCTCATTGGATTAACAATATAAATGTTTCACTTACAGCGGTCCATCGATTCTTATTTATGAATTCCTTAATGAACACTTAACGATGATTTATTATTGCAGTGTCGAATATTTTATCGAATGAATAGTACCTTGATTCGTTCAATTAATAACAAAAAAATGATAATTAATTACATATAGACTCAATTTAGTATATAAAAATAGCTGTATATATAAGATAAAGATAATTATAATAAGAAACACTTAACCTCGCTCTTAAATATAAATGAAGTCGACTAACACACTAACTAAATTACTAAATTGATAAAGAATGTGGTGTGTATATGTAAAAAAATATGAATCAGTAGAGATTTAATCTTTTTTTTACTTAATACAAAGATTAATAGGATATGCATGTTCTTTTTTATTTTAACTCAAATACTTTTATATGTTTAAAAGAAGTGTTCAGACTGATACTGTTTCCTGTCTATAACGAACGATTTTTGATACTAAATGTAATTTTTATAAGTCGAGAACTCAATGATGGTCAGTTCGTGTTACTGTTTGAATTATTGTATTTTATCAGATGTTGTTCATTACTCTAAAACATTTTTGAAAGTACTAAATAAGTGTTTTAATCTTTAAATTTATAAAATATTTCTAAGAATACTAAAATATCTAATTAAACCGGAGGTTCGTAGAGGTTTCTCACATTTACTTTCACAATTTTATTTGAGTTTTATCTGTGAGTTGCAACATTTCTATATGACGCCCGACTGTCGGCGTTGGGCTAATTGGGCAATGGTTACGTAATGTTACTGGTAAATTATTTTATGTCAATAATCTCTAGCGCTATCCAACTTTGAACAAAACTTTTTAACCCAGTACAACGCCACGAAACGATGAATAAATTTAAATGAAGTTTTTCAACTTTGTGTTTCTAAGAATGAACTTTCACGTTGTTTTGTTTTCGACCTTTGTTTCAAAGTATTTTAAACTTTATATTGCGTTTAATTTGAAAGAAACATATATAGATAGTAGCTAACTTGAAGGTGTTAAGGCGCGTCTCCACCGAAATTGTTGGCAATTTCAGTGTATCCAACTGTTTGCAACTCTTTAGAAAATCGAACGACGATGACATTATGCAGGCAGCCGCAGTATTTATTATTTTACATAAAAAAAACCGAAAGCATAAATGTTGGGTAAGACCAAGCCTGAAAGGAAGAAAAGTACATAGAGGGATTGAACTGTTAAATGCTATTAAAATTTGAGAAGAGATGATTTGTTAGCGGGTCGCATTAATGATGGACAAATCAGAAACTTTCATATGCGATATAGATCAATCAACAACCCAATGATTCTTTCGTCCACGTATCATGCTTGTTTCTTTTTGTTTCCAACCAAGCGCCTCCACAGAGCCAAGTAATATGTGCAACAAGCGCATTCTTTTGATGTTTACCGCCACAAACAGAAACACGGTTCCCAATATTTGTTGCCTACACAAGAAAATTACAGAAACTTTTGTCACCAACACGTGTTGGCAACTTTTGTTCGATGGTTGAAAATTCAATTTGTGTGTAATGTTATTAAAAATACTCTTAATTAATTTTATGTATTATATTTTCACAACTATTCATTCCTTTCTCAAAACGTGTAATTTAATTTTTTTCTCTGATAAAATATGTTTAAAATACTTTCTTTGTCTTATGACTAATACCATTCTTTAAAAATAATCTTAATGAGTACATTAGTAAAGACAGGTATTGTCTTTAAAATGTAGCTCACGTTTCAAAAAGACAAATAGTGGCGTACTGTGGCGTGACTCGTCACCGTTTGAGGTCGGCCCCGAGGGGTTCCTGGTGGCTTTGGGGATATCGCCGTCGACCGACACACGGCTATCGTGTCATGTAGGTGTTCCTACAAAATTTGTCTACTTAGTAAGGGTTTATAACTCAAGGGAAACTTTCCACAGCTGTCGGTAAATGCCTAACTACAACAAGTAGATAATAAAAAAAAAACAAAGACGACTAACTCTATTTGACAGCGACGGGGATAACTTTATCTGAAATATTTCAATAGATCCAGTGTCATATGTAAAAGTCTGTTACCATTGTCAAGTAGTTCGCACTTAAATCATGCGTGATCAGATGAAAGTACTATTGTGTCGTTATCTTATATCTTCCCACGGCGACGGACTACGTGTGCTGTCCTATTGTTTTTACAAGATGTAATATCGAAAGAAACTTCAGTAACAAAACAATAGTAATAGGATGGATCTATCGCAACGATAAACGTGCCATGCCATACATCATTCATGATTTTGTGTAGACATTCTTTACAAAAAAAAGCTTTAAATGGTCATCCTGAACAATAGTATAAACGTTAACGATGGTAAGGAAAATATTCCAATTTAATAATACATAAAAAGTAGGAACGTCAGTATGACGTAAATTAATTGAACACAATCAATCAGACTTGTGAGGAAATAAAGGCTCTCCGTTGCCCTTACTGCCAAATAAAGTAGTCTTACAAGACACGCTTCATTTAATAATACAGCTACATAATTTGACCATCAAAATTCGACAGGTAAACCTTTGAAATCATTGATGTGCGATGGCGTTGAACGCGAAACGGCAAGTGACCATATTTTTCTCAGCCACAGTCGACGATAATAACGATTAATATTCCACGTCCATATTCCGTTTTGAAAATGTGACATGTTTTTAACACATTCAAAGGATATTCTTTTTGTACGTACCTACATGTACAGTTTTGTGTCACAATCTCCTAAATACCTCGATACGCAAAGCGTGACTACCGGACGTTTGTAATGAACGTCAGGTTAACAACCGACAGAGTAGATAAGGTCTGGGTGGCGCTTAACACAATATACTTGTCATTACAGTATAGCGTCGTCCTTAATTAAATGCTACTTCGTGAAACTGAGTTGTGAATCTCTCTTTAAGATTGAACCTATATTTATAATGAATATGACATCCGTAAAATATTCCAGCATTGAAGTATTCTTTTAAAGTATCAGACAAAATCAAACATCACTTCTTGTCTATTTAAAAATTTAAAACATGACACATTATAATACTAAAATTTATTCAAAGCGAAGCATATAGATCAAGGCGAATTTAGTATTATCAAAAGAAAATTGCTTTTGAGGTTATCGACATATGCCATCTAATACACCACAGGCGGCTTAGAGGCGTGACGCTAGAAGGCCAGCATAGCAGCGTCGTTATCTCACGGCTAACACATTGTGTGGCTTGCCCGGCAGCTTCAATTGCACCCCAACTCCCCTGAATTTCGCGCAATAACCAGCTTTTCAATTGCCTGTCTGTACGAGTTCTAAATGCGTGGCGCCAACCACAGCAATCGACGTATCTCTTTGGCTACAATTTCGATAAAACACTGCTTTCATTACGTCGTCTAGTTGAAGAGTGCGCTTGGCGTTTAACAGTTTCACGCTCACCAAAATGAAAGCACCACAACTCGCATTACCATATGATAACTAAATATGTTTTGACTTTACATTATTGTATAGTAAACATAGTTTCTCAACTTTACCGCAAGGGCCAATTTTAGAAGCCGAGCCACCCACGAGTCGGCCTGATTGATTGCTAATGACTATTGTTACGCTCTGTTACGCAACCCTCCGGGCGAGCCGTCCAAACTGACACCGTACATGACAGGTAACATTATTTCCATACTTTTGTGTTTTAAGTATGAACTAAACCCTTTATTTGCAAACAACAATAAACGTATATGTTGCCCCTCGGGTAGTCGACGTATCAATGATACCCGGCACACATGGGACTGATCAAGACCCCCTAATCTTCGATATTCTCCACCTCGGGCTAAGTAATTTGAAATGACATCAGTCTATGATTGCACTATATTTTTCGTTCTCTTGCCTTATAATCTGACCCAAGACATGTACACAGATATAAAGATGTATTTGCCGTAGGCTGTAATTGCTGGTCCGTGGATCTGATAGATTGTTAATGGATATTGTTACGTGATCGCCTTCATTGGTTAGATAATGTCTGCGGTGTAGTGAGGCATGTATTACTTCAGGTTGATTGATTTTGCTCTATGAATTTTCATCCAGCATTTAACTTTTGAGTTTACAGTTAAATGGAAGTCTGCTCTAAAGAAAATTCTGACTTTGTTTCTGGTTTAAAATTACACATATTTTACAGTTAAGTTACTGCTAATGAAAAGTCTGTGTTAATGTTATAATATTGCCTCGAGGTTTGCTGTTAACAGTTAGCCCAAAAATTAAGTATAGAGGTATAATTATTTGCATTGCTTAACAGTTCACGGAACTGTTAGCTTCTTTTTTTTAGTAATAATGTAATGGCTTGCTACAGGCTGCTTACGTGTATATTCTGATATCCCAACATTTCACAATATGCGGTGATTGATCCACTTAGAGACTAGTGATGCCCGCCGACCCGACATATCTCGAACTGAATCAGTACGCGACCGATTAAGCCACCATAACCTGGCCAAATTAAATGCGCATAACATAACGAGTGACGACAACATCCAATACTGACCATCTAGTCTTGGTCGATTACGATCGAAACTCTGCAACACCGCGTTCTCATTATGGCCTTTTACGTAGCGACTGTATAAATTGTGACGTCGTTTATCAAAAACTTCCGAGGTCATTTCTGACAAAAGTCTTTGTTCACATATATGTTAAAAAGGTATATCGGTGTATACAAATTATTCTGTAGAAAAACGGTGAAGATACTGTTATGTAAAATATTCAGTAGGATATTGTTGTAGTGTAGACTTAAACTTCTATTATCCGAAGGTGATCACGAAAGTAATGCAGTGGGTAAACAAAGGGAGCAGGGGCAGGGCAGCAGACTGCCGAGGGCGATGTGCTTTTTGATTTATTATTGCTCTATACCGGAGCCCTTCCGCTCTGTCCGTTGACGGTAACCGCAAGGAACCCGATGGGCCCTATAAAAAGAAATATTCGACCAAAGTTGTATCAACGAACAGGGAAGGGTTGTTGTTGTTTTTGACCTTTTAGTGCTTTTTGTTTCATAACGTTTCCACTTAAGTTCCTGTACACATTGTAAACTATATAGGTTCACGCATTACCTTAATCTACTATCGCCTGAAGCGCTTAAGTGGATGTTCTTGTCGGGACCAGGTGGCACATTTATGGAATAAGACATAGGTACCAGTACTTTTACGATATAATTATGTACTATTACTGTAGACAATGTTCAGTTGTAAGATTGACGACTGGAGATGAGCCATGTAACTGCTATCAATGAAAAATGCACCTTACTTGGTCTGTACTTACTCAACGAGCAAATCTCGTCTGTGCTCTGTCATTAATGCATTAAATTTTATCTTGCCATGAAGCTCTGCTGTCATACTGGAAAATACTATTGAATGAAATCGGAGCAAAGTTAAATGACGGATACTACGAGTAGTATATTCGTCGACCATTACGGAGTGCTGCGTTTCTACACGATTGGTAACATAAGTAGCCCAGGACAGAATTAATTATCAGCCGACAGAAGTGCCCAACGGTTTCTTGTGTAAAGCGAGACAAGGTTGGCCATGAGAAAAAGGTTAAGTGTCTATGCACACAACCTTTGTAAAATTTCTACAAACTGCTATTCGAAAGTATGTCTTATATGTATATTGTTGTGACGTATGACTTGACTATATGATGATGATGATAGAGATGCTATAATGAAAAAAAAAATAGTTAATGATAAAAAGTCATTTGATGTTTAAGTGTCAGTATCGATGTTGGTAAGATTGTAACTGCCATTACGTCTATAAGTTTACACCTATGATTTATATAATGTGTAAAATCACGTAAGTCACTTACGCACATGTAAGTACCTATGTACGTTGTAAAAAACATACTAAACTATACCAGTTAAGTTTGCTACAATTTATATTGTTAAAAGTGTATTGTTTATTTTATTAGCATTTTAAGGTTACCTTTTATGTTGTAATGCATCACGATGCGATGGTATAACATCGTTGGAGGGTATCGTAGTAATTGGATACACTTATCGTGGCGGCCGCGGGCGGGTTTGTCCCCGTCTACCGACTGGATTTATCGCGGCAGCAAATCATTGCGTTCATATCACTCCGCCTTAGTTTCCCGAACAGATACAGATGGCCTTTTTAAAGCATATAACTGAAGTCAATGGATCACGAACCTTTAGTATCATTTAACTTAGATAGTTTTTTAAAATTGATGTTTTGATCGGCACAATGCATGTAGTAAACATTTTACAGGATGTTTTATTACGACATGGGAGCATCAGACGAAACTTTTAAGAAAATAAAACAGAAATTGTTTTCGTAAAAATTGTACAAATAAATGCAATCAATCGGTCTGGAAACTAGGCCAGCCATGATTAACATTTAAATTAAAATCATTTTACACAAACGAAGAGAAATAAATGTTATTTGATTTAAACTCTTTAATTTACGCTTCTACGACAAGCCGTAGATAATCCAATAAGATAAAAACCAATAATAATATTTATGTAATGACCAAACATTATGGTATTATGTTGCGTCAAATTTCCATGAACTTAGAAGTGGATTATTAAAATTAGTGATATATAGTCCTAATTACTACGTGTTATAAATACACGACCGTATAACGAAACGAACACCGTCATTAAGGTTCTTCATTATATTTATCACCGACAGGAATTACCAAATTTGACTGAATACTTTAGTATGTTTTTTGTTCATGTAAGTTACCAATGACTACGATAAGAAACAATATTTCTTTCAATATGAAATCGTAGGTAAAAAAACGATGCTACCGAAATACGAAGTTTTGAGTTGGAATACAGGTTGTTGCCGAAACCTAGGGAACGTAATATGCCCATTTTTTTTATTAGTGCGCCAAATGAAATCTATCCAAGCTTTTATTTATATAGATTTGTGGCCATGTAATATGAGTAGTACACTTGCAAACACAGCTAAGTTTCTACATCATAATTTCGAGTAAAATAGAAAAAACTGTCACACGACATTATTGGTGTTGCCAGTAATTTGAATGAGTTCACCCTGAAGAATGGGTAATTAGTGTCGTCTTTAGATCAGAAATAAACCACGATTACTAACAAAAACTTTTAATAATTGTAATTTAAAGTTTAACTTAGCGAGTTTTGAAAGTTGATATTTAACATAGAGGTTTCTGTTAGTGTAAAAAAATAAGTTAGCTAGTTATGCAAAAGTTTAATAGCAAAAATGTAATTATCGAATCATACAAAATCATGTAACATCAACTTTACTCGTACTTGAAATCTGAAACAATTTTTTGACGAAAACTCGAAGAGCAAAATTGCTTTACACCCTGATGTCTTCAGATTCTTCCATCAATGTTGACTCATTATCAGTCTCATCATCAGCTGTTGGAGATTCAAAGGCTGGATCCTGATTTAATAAGGCCACAAAAAATTGCAATAATTCAAGGTTTTGCCATTGCTCACCAAAATGCTTTGTAAGGAGAGCCTGCACGTCTTTAAGTTTAGCAGGCTTAACTGGATGACCCATACCAATCATTGGTGGGTTCATGTTGACCAAGGTTTTGTTTTTCTTTAATATACTGCCATAATTAGCATTTTGTGATATGTACTGACTCTCTCCTTTCACAACAATACGACCGTTGCCGTCTTTCATCATTGTAAATAATTTTGTCTGCTTAGAACCGAAGTGCCAAGACCCAGGTGGTTTCAGAGTTTGTTTCACTGATTGTTTCCAATCATAACATTGAAATTCGTGACCCAACCGCAGAACAGTTCCGTATACAGCGAAATGCTCAAAATATTCATTCGGTACTAATATGATCTCATTTTTTCTTATTTGCCTTTCAATGTTCCCGAAAATCCGATCAGGCGGAAGAAAACTATGTCCGACTATCGGAAATATCACGGAAATCTTTTGTATGTGATTAGGGGCCTTCACTTTGTAGCCAGTAAGCCAACATGCCAAACAAGATTGTGTTTTTATTTTGGCCCCCACACCCATCACACATGAGACGTATGTGATACACGTTTTCTGGATACTCTGTATTTATGAGTCTATGATAGACTGCAGACGCTATTTGGTTGGATCCTTTTGGAGCTTCTGACTCAATCCAAGTATATATAAATGTATTGCTCCGACTTTGTTTAGCACGAGACGTGCCTTGACAAATTGTAAAGTTGTACACATACAACTGTCGGCTATAGTAAGTGGCTTGGTCTGGCAACTTCGGTACTGGTAAATTTTTTTGGCTGTCAAATGTAAAGGTTATCTCGTCATTGTTTTGCAATCCAAGGTTTTTATAAAACCATTTTGATCGAAGTTTATGCACCCGTAACTGGGCCATCAAAAGAATTTTACGGTTTTGGACCTTTTCAGTTTTTATAAGTTGCTTCATCTCGGCACACTTTGAACAGGCATCTGTGGCTGGTGTTTTAAAACTTAAATTAAACTTGGTTGTAAAAATGCGTCGAAAAAACTCATATTTTACTGACTCTTCATGTGTATTATTGTAAGTTCTCCACAGTTTGCGTATACTGAGGTCACTGCTCAGATATTGAACTTTAGATCTCCCTCGTGTATAATGTGATTCTACTGATTTCAAGTCCTTTATATACTTCGTAACAGATTCCGTGCAACCAGCATATATGCTAGACTTTCTATCTCCTCCACGGTTTTCTTTTGGCAGTGACATTGTCGTTAAATGTTGTTTGTATATCCTTTGAATACGATCTTTAGATATACCGAGAACTTTTGTCATAAATTTTTGACACACCTTGATTAATTTTATTTTTCGTCCTTGTTCCGTATTTTCTACTTTAGGTATTAAATATGTAATAGTTTGTTTCCTTTTATTACAGCCACCTTTTTTATTTGGAGTCTTAGCACTGCAATATTTTAGCAAGAAAGTATCTTGTTTGATTTTATCACAACTTTCATAAAAATGTCTATGAAATCTGCTTACATCTTGAATCAACAACTCGTCACAACGATATCCCTGCTTTTTATTACCATGCTCACATTTAGGGACCCTGGGTAGCCCTTTTGGCTTGTGTCTGAAATGAAGAAAACATTATTTCTATTATATTCTGAATCTTGACTGGTAGAGAATGTCATAAAGCATTAAATCTGCCTATTGTATATTACGCTAAATGTGAGGTGCAATAAAGTTTTAAATAAAAATAATAAGTATTATTATCTTTCTCGGCCGACCAGTTGGACTTACAAAATCTAATGTAACCAAAAAGTGTACGTCTTAACTATTTAAGTTAGCTATCCATTCAATTTCGATATAACATAAAAAAAATCCTTAAGGGGAATCTAGAATTAAATGTTGGAAACACTGCTACAATATAATGCTAGAGGGACGCTCCAAAACTGAGAGTAATCAGCCTGATAACAACACAGTTTATTAACGTTTCAAGGAATATGAAAGAGACACGCAGCTAACAGAGTAAAACAGTTGCGTTTTGGAACACAAGCTAAGATTTAAATGAAAAAATAGTAAGGTTATGTATTGCTTTACCTACCTTTCGTTTTTTGCTTTTTCTCGTTTCCACGATGATTTATCTTTTATCTTTTTACGACCCTTCCCAGGAGTAGCGAAATTAACGTCTTGATCTCGATTCTCCTCCATTTTAACAATAAAACTAACAAAATGTAATAACAGCACCGTTCACACAGCGTAGAAACACTGAAATGAATTAACAAGATGGCGGTCTTTGTTGGTGGACACAATTAACAAAGGGACTTTTGCAGGTGGCGTTTGAGTAAGCGGTCTTTGCAACTGTCACTTGTTTTAACTTAGAGAGTTTTGAAACATGATCCATTTTTTATTTGAATTTTGTACGATAAATAGCGGTGTTTGCTGTAGTATCGTAATATGACAGTGTTCGTTGGTACAAGTACTAATACAAAACACCCGCCAGATTATTTAAAAAAAAAAGTAACTTGGCGGTGTTTGCAAGTGTACTACTCATATGTACTATGCTTCTACCGATTTTCACTAAATACGTGAATTTTGCAGAGGAGCTTAAATCTTATCTCGAAACCCTATTGTAGTCTGTTTAAGTACATCTTCATTTTAATGTGTGTACTGCGGTTACTACTGTCAAGACATTGCATTCACTCCGAACTCGATTCCTTTCCTGACATACAATGCATTGTATCCATTTTCCCGTCTAACGCTTTTAAATTAATAGATTCCAGGTCCAGTTCTTTTATAGCCGTTATATTTACTTAACAATATCGATTACGTAACTCAACTGACACAAATACGATGCGCACTGGAACATGTTTTGGGATGATTAAATGATATAATCACACAAAACACTACAGGTAATTGAATAACACACATGAATTTGTAACCTTATCTGTCACCCCCTTTACGTTTGATAGAAATGCCAGCTGCCTTTCAACCGCATACTTCCGTGGTTTACAATATCTGCTTTTTGCGGTGCGATTACGGTCTTCGTTGTATCTACGTTCCTCAAAGTCTTTAACCCTTTTGTAATTCAATAAGTTCAGTAGACCAAAGTTCTGCTATCAACGAAATTCAGTTGTTTATTAGGGTTAAAAGGAATAACATGATGTTACAACTCAGTTGAAAAATCCAAAAGAAACAATGTTATTTCTTCATCTTTTATATATATATCATTTAGCTATTGAGGTTCGAAATGTACCTATTGTTCCAAATGAAACCTCTGAGGAACTGGCAGGAATTGTGTTGCAAGTTGGTTCTACTGTACAAAATGATATAAAGCTAACAGATATCAGAGATATATATAGACTTCCAGGGAAACCAGGTGCGAATAGGCCAATTATTGCTGAGTTTTCCTCGGTTCCAGTAAGGAATAAATACATTGCAGCGGTTAGATCCTTTAATAAGAGTCGTGAGAAACAACAAAAGCTTAATTCGTCCCAACTGGGTCTAAATTGCGAAAAACGCCCTATCTATATAAGCGAAAAATTATCTTTAACAGTAAAGAAAATATTTCACCGTGCTAGAGAATTTGCAACCCAGAACAAGTACAAATATTGCTGGTGTTCTAATGATAAGGTATTTTTGCGGAAAACAGAGGGAGATACTCCGATTTATGTAAGATCGGAGCAATGTCTTGGAGAGTTGGAAAAACTGCAATGACTTTGTTTGATATTGTGTTTTTCTGGTTTATTATTATATAATGTTTTACAGGATACAATATTTCTTTATCTTACTTTCATATTATGTTGGCTAGGTTATTGTTGTACTTCTATATATAATTTAAAACACACTAACCCACACATTATATCACTTCTACTACTCATACAGTTACCTAATATAGACAATTTTAAGGAAATAAACATACATTCAAACTACACCAAAAATAAAAAAAAGAAATCAATCCCTTTCATTTCCACATATATCAGCTTCATACATGCTGCCAGGAGATCGAGAATGCTTCTGCGGTGTTTTGGATATAAAAGTCGAAAGCTATTATTACGTTGCGGTGTTATCATACAAATCTTTTTATAAATGGCTAATCACATGGAAAAGCTAGCCCAAGATTTAGATACTTTTCAAGTTTCAAAATCATATAAGGTCTCGGCAGGCGAGTGTTTCAAAATTATAGAAAGTTCACCAAGACATCTATCAATACTGCATCTAAATATTCGCAGTATAAGTAAAAATTTTGACAACCTTGTGGCTTTCTTAGATCAGTTAAAAATAGAAAGTGACATAATTGTGCTCACTGAATGTTGGATAAGGAAAGCAATTGTAATACCAGACTTAAAAGGCTATAACGGGCACTTTACAAGGAACACATGTAATCAAAATGACGGCGTCATAATGTACACAAAGAGTTCTTTGCAGTGCGTTGTCTCTGAACCAGAAATCTTCGACGCTAACTGCCTACTTTGTAAACTTGATAATAGTGTGGCCATTCTAGGGATATATAGGCCACCCTCATACCGTCAAATTGATAATTTTCTGAAGAGCCTGGATACTATACTAATGCCTTTATCCAAACTGGAGCACCTTGCTCTGGTGGGCGACATTAATATTGATATCAAATGTAATAGTAAAGACCAACACTCATATGAATATCTCACTTTCACGGCTTCTCACGGATTGCTTCCGGCTCACCTTTACGCTACCCGTTTGAATAACTGCCTCGATCATGCTCTTTTAAGATCAAAGCAAATGGGAACCACAATTGTAATAGAGTCTCCTGTAACTGACCATTTGCCAGTATTTCTAAATATAAACTTGAACAAACCAAAGTCTAAGCATACCTGCGGCACTAAAAAGGTGGACATAACTAGTGTCCAAAATGACATAGAATGTACAGATTTCTCTTCGGTTCTTTTAGCTAATAATGCCAACGAGGCGGCAGACATTCTGGTCACAACATTACAACAAGTAATTGAAAAACACACACGTTATAACAAAGTCCCAAGAGTGAAACGTAATATTAAACCGTGGATTACCCCTGGTCTACTACGATGTATCCGCAATCGAGACAAAATGCATAAAACATTAGGATTACAGCCTGACAATATTATTTTAAAAAAAACATATTCTCGATATCGAAACTTCTGCAACTCACTGTTGCGAAAGCTTAAGATTAGTTACGAGAAAACTGAGTTCTTAAAAAGAAAGAGTAATCCTAAAGCTACCTGGGACTTCATAAAGGAAATCACCTATACTAAACAAGCACCGCCGCCACCAATGGAGCTCCTAAAGGATGATAGTAATAAACGTTATTCGGTCAATGAGGTTAACAACTATTTTGTAAGTGTTGGGTGTAGATTGACCTCTAGAATTCAACGTAGTAGCGTTAATTTGCCATTAGAAAATAATAAAACTATATCACCCAATCATTCTATGGCTGTACTGGAAACGGATTGTCGGGAAGTTGAACAAATTATAAACAATTTGAAGCCCCATTCAGCAGTCGGAATAGATGGTATCTCAGCTAATATTTTGAAAAAAACACGCAAGACCCTAGTCCCCTGTATCACCCACATTTGCAACCTTACATTATCTTCTGGAGTTTTCCCAAATGCGTTTAAAATAGCCTTAATTCATCCGGTCTTCAAGGGCGGTGACAGGAGCAGTGTCAATAATTATAGGCCTATTTCAGTATTGCCAGCTATGTCAAAAATCCTTGAGAAGCTTCTAAATGCTCGATTACTTGCCTACCTTGGAGCTAACAACATTCTATCAAAAAATCAATATGGCTTTAGAACCGGTATATCTACGGAAGACGCGGTGATTGATTTAATTGAAACTGCAGCTAGGCAAATAGATATAAAGCGAAAATGTCTCGGAATCTTCTTAGATATTTCAAAGGCTTTTGACACTGTCCCTGTTGCTCTCCTTTTAAAAAAATTGGAGCGCATAGGAGTGCGTGGCATAGCTCTTGATATATTCTGTAGCTACCTCAAAAATCGGTACCAACACGTTAAAATTGGAGATATGATTAGTGATAGGGCAGCTATAGAGTGCGGCGTGCCCCAGGGTAGCATATTAGGTCCAACGCTATTCCTTGTTTTCATAAACGATCTTTGCTCACTTTCTCTTGAAAATTGTTCCGTGTATACCTACGCTGATGACACGGCTTTATTAATACACGGAAAGGACTGGCAAGAAACAGAGCAGTTCGCTCAGTTGGCACTGGATATAGTGATGAGCTGGCTAGCCAAAAACTTATTAACGCTAAATACAGAAAAAACTAAAATCGTAAATTTTTCAATAAGTAAACAAACTCAACCCAAAAAAAAATATCTCTATCAAAGCTCACACTTGTCCAAGTCACTCAAGGTGTACATCGTGTCCTTGTCCTGACCTATTAGTTACTTCACAATTGAAGTACCTAGGTGTCCAGATTGATAAACACCTGAATTGGTATTCGCATATTGATAACCTGGTTGCCAGAATACGCAAGTTGATATACATTTTTAAAAAACTTCGATATTCATGTGACACGAGTACTCTTATGGTGGTTTACCTCTCGCTCTGTCAGTCTATGCTTACCTATTGTTTGCCAGTTTGGGGTGGTGCCTGTAAGACCTACTTCCTTAAACTCGAAAGAGCACAAAGAGCCGTGCTTAAAGTTATGCTTCACAAGCCTTACAGATATCCCACTGAAAGGCTTTACAGGGAGTGTAGGGTATTGGCGGCTAGGAAATTATACGTGCTCCAATCTATAATGAGAACACACCACAGCCCAATGGTAATACCAAATAAACGTCGAGTAGATATTGTTTTCCCTCCCATAAAGCATTCTACATCCTTCGCAAAACACCAATATTATTTTCTTAGCAAAAAAATATACAATAAGATAAATGGACTACTACAAATTCACGGCCTCAACTATTACCAATGTAAAAGTAAAGTTGGATCATGGTTGTTGGAACAGGATTGGGATGAAATAGAAAAAATGATTGTTTTCCCTTCATAAACCTTACAAGCTGACATTCATGCATGTATAAAAATACAAACTGGAACATGCATACACACACACACACACACACACACACACACACACACACACACACACACACACACACACACACACACACACACACACACACACACAAACATAAACGTTTACACGCACTCATACAAATATTCATTAGATTAAACGTTTATAAAATTATAAAATGTAAATTCTTAAAAATGTCCGAGAGTAAAACAAGTGATTATGGAGGAACACTGGCTCCCAAGTCACAGGTGATAAACCTAGTTTGGGAGCCAAGAACAAGATCTGACATATTTTGTTTGCATATGAACTGACTGTTGATTGTTTTTTTTTAATTCGATTATAACAATTATGTACGTATTATTTGTAAACAAGGTGGAATGAGTGCATTTTTTGTGTAAATAAATAAATTATTATTATTATTATTATTATTATTATCTTTTGTATTACAAAAAGTCAATATTCTGAAGTACCTCAATGTCAATCCGATCAATGATTCCATTAAATCGCCAATGCATTATCCTTTGTGTGACTCAACCGCTAAAACTGTTCGTGATAAATGAGACACGTCTAACGTGAGACAATAAATCAGGTTCTGGTAAAGTCTTAGCCTTCCCAAGCGTCTCATTTTCATCGATCTCAATTTTTCACCGACTAATACATTTACAATGGCTTTGCGAGCATTCGATATCCAACAAAGCAATGCTGCAGGCGTGATAGTACAGACGATAGCCTGCACTGGAACATTTTGTATACAACGATTCTGAAGGTTATAGCGGAGACAATCATTTGTAAAACTTTTGACCTCTACTAAACAGTAAATCCTTGGATCGAGTTTATGATAAATGTTCGCCCTCTACATTTGTATTTAAACTTCTGTTCGACTCTTTTGTTTATAGGTCCATTAGTTTGTCTTTTGCGAACTGCGAGCTTGCGCGAACATTTGTCTTCCTAACCTCATTATCTCCTAAAACGTCGGACTCGGTAACTCGTTTATCTAGATACAACTAATAATATTATTCATTTTTCCACAATACCACTCCCACCTGACCTTCGAAATTTACTCGGAAAACTATATCCATATTGTCTCATGTTATTTTCTATAGTTAGTTAAAGATATGTATTTACGTCCATTTACCATTACTTAGTGCTTGGAAAGCTGTACAGTGAGACCATATCTTTTGAAAATACCTACTACAATATATATTTACCATCATGTAATTGATCTAGGTATATTTGTTCTTAACCCTTAACTATCCAGAATGCTTTTGTGACGTAACTGACCAGTAGTGTCCAACAGACTCATTTTATAAATGTAAGGTATGATGAAAGAAAAGAAAGATATTTTGAATGAAAAAGACAGTATAATGTTTTCAGTAATGTATATTTACACCTATTTACTTACAGATATTACAAATACCTTTTTTTCAGAATGTTCAGAGCAGACATTGCAATTGCATTTATCACAACACTGTTTAGAAGCCCTTGATAATTTCGAAGGGCAAATATAACAACGCTTCTTCCTTTTCGCAGCAGATTCAGATGATTGAATAGCTTCCTGATTTGACCCTGCCACGTCTTGCATGGCTGCTTACTTGCTGGTAACTTGTTAGTCCTTTCGTGCTTCGTCTCCGTATATGAGGTGTTACCAACTCGGTTGCGATTTCACGTAAAAATAGTTTTCTAAGTGTATTTTTTACGTGAGTTCCAATCAGGATGTATATTTTTCCATATAATAAGCGATGCAATGCTAACAACATCTATAATATTTTGAAGAAATGCAATTGGCCACCTATTTGTTTTACGCCGAACTGTATACTCATGATACATGTGGTCCAGCATATCGACACCTCCCTTGGTGGAGTTGTAGTACAAGTTTATTTCAGATTTGTTGTTTTTGTTCACATCTTCTTCATTTCCATGATGCATCGTAGACAAAAAAATTACAGCACGATTCTTTTTTGGTACATAAGAGACCAATGTCATATTTTTATAAAATCCAAATACATTAGACTCAATATCGCTGGTTTTCTTGGGTTGAAAATTAGGAGGTATACACGTCTTGTTTTTTCTCAATGTTCCAACTATTGTAAGACCATTTTGTGCCAAAGATTTTGCGACATCAATACTCATGAAATAATTATCAAAAGTAACATTTCTGTTACTTCGGAAGTATGGTTCATATAACTGGTTGACTACATTGTACGCTAAATTTTCCGCCCGGTTTTGTCCTTCTTTTCCGAGATATGATATATATATATACCAAATAGGGGGTAACTAGTTTTGCTGTCACAGATCCACCAAATTTTCATACCATACTTATCAGGTTTGCTGGGTAGGTACTGTTTGAATGATACGCGTCCTCGAAAAGGTACAAGCTGCTCGTCAATAGTGAGATTTTCTCCAGGCAAATAAAACTTTTTCAGGTTTTGGTTTACGTATTCCCATAATTCTCTAACAGGTGCAAGTTTATCTTTTGACTTTCTCAGGAACCTAGTATTTTTATCATCGTATCTTAAGAATCGTAATAAAGAAGCAAGTCTATTTTTTCCCATTGATATATTGGATTGCCAAAGATAGTGTCCCAGTATTCTCTAAAATCCACACCGCCCTGTTTATTGACGCCTATAGTCAATAAAAGACCTAGAAATGCTTGCATTTCGATTTTGTCTATTGATTTCCATCGATTTTGTAAAACTCTAAGCCCTTCAGTATTGGTATATTTTACTATTATTTCTAATACTTGATCGTCGAAAAAAAAGGTTGAAACTGTCTCTCGGATCTATTATAGCTTGCCCTGGAGGAAGAATCACCTTATGAATACCACCGCAAATTATGTTGTGTCGAGGCGTTTGGCTTTGCCTGTCAGGTTCTGATTTCCAAGTTGTTCCATCTTTTCCTTTATAATTGTCAATTGAGACGTATTCTTGTAATGGTACATCATCACTCTCACTCCATAATTGTTCATCATCGTTTTTCACTGATACGTGATACGATTACAAAGACTACGATTATAACACAAACAAAGGTCTAGCAGCCGCTATTGCCCTCCCGATACCATTAGATTATAAGTAAATGTAAATAAAAACAATCTACCTTCACACTCGAATCAAACAAAATGTTATTGTGTCTGTTGGACACTTCTGGATTGATGAAGTACTATTTTCGTTTATTAACCAAAAATAATAAATTATTCATGTTACAAATATTTTCATTGCATGTTTAGATTCGTAAAACATTGGCGATAAATTAGATAAAAGGCCGATTCATAAAAATAAATACTTTAGTTTTTATGAAAACATAAACGCAAAATTGTGTCCGCAAGACACTTGTGGGTTGTTAAGGGTTAACTAAGTATAAATTGTTGTGCTCAGTCTAAGAGTACTAAGAGAATTTGAAGCTAACATGATTCCTTTAAACGATGCATGTGCTGATCGTACCAAGAAATGGTTGCTTTATATACTCCGTTATTGGGTCAAGCGTTTTAATCATCCTGAGTGATTGCATAAGGACGTGGTCGCATCGTGTTTCGTTCATGTGTTAACTATACACCGTTAAATGTGTCCGGTAACAAACGTACGGCTTCGTAGCGAAATGTTACGAACATAGTGCATCCCGGGGCATGTTTGTAACTTAACGCTTTGTTTCTCACGCATCGAATTACTTAATGTGATTTCATGCTAAACCTGAATTTTCTAACTTTACGTACACGTAATGTGCGCATTTACACCACTTAATTGGGTAAAATACAACACACAAACAGCTAATAAGCGAATTGTACATTTTTTCTGTTTTAGTGGCGTGAAAATACACTGCACTAGTTCTAATAAGCCAATGTTTTAATATGTTTACTTTCACGTGTCGATTTTTTCGATTGTTAATAGTGTTTCAATTGAATGTTTATTTTATTGTTTTTATTTAACGTGTAAGTATGTAATCATTTTAATAGAAGTTTAAAAATTACAAACCAGTGATGGACGTCTCATAGCTGACATATAATATAGTCATTTTTTTTTTACTCTGACATAAATATTGTTCCAAATCGAGTTCATCGGAATACTTTTTCCCCTGTGTCGTGGGTTCAAATCCCACACACAGGGGAATACACACACACCACAAATGATTGTTCTCAATCTAGGTCTTCTTTGTCTGCTTTTCATGTATGTTTGTAAAGTATTTATTTCTAGTTATCTTTTTAAAAGAAAGAAACAAAATATGTTCGCGCCGTGCAAGCAATCCAACATCAATATTTGCTAAATAAATACGATTTGATAATCTTGTATGTAATAACCGATAATAATCTATTCAGTATTTATATTTATGTAAAGATTATTCCCAATGATAAAACTTATTTTAGACAACTTAGATTATTCACAGATTATATTTAAATCTGTATAGTGATCTCCTTGCAAATGAATATCGAAAATTTAGATCAATAAAGCTTGCTTGCGTGTTGGCTATGATTGCCACTAGAGTAATCGCGTTGAAGCGCGGTCAATACTAACATAACGATCTCACAGTAAGACATTGACAAATTGTCATTGAATCGAAGTAGTTGTAGAATGTTGTTAAAGTAATAATATCTAACGGTTTAGGTGTGAAATGAGAAGCACTCAACATTTTTATGAGCAGGTGTAATCACACTTTGATTGGTGCTGACAATATTAATGTGGTTAAGTAGGTACAAGTACGGCTATCACAAAATACCAAATTGTGTAAAATTGTGGAAATCTGTATTTAATAATGTTTTAATAGTCCAACCTCGTTAGGTTTCTTATTACTTTCGTAGTTTGATGCACTGCAAATTTATAAACTAACTTTCATAAATATATAACTATATATTTCTATGGTATGATAAAATATTTATCTATTCGGATTCTATATGGTTCCGTAATGTTCATCTAATAATTTAAAAAGAAATCAAAGTTCCCGATGTAAAAAATTTGGAATGCAATGTTTAAGAATCAATCTCACAGTGAGATACGACTTTAAATTCCGGTCAGGTTATTCTGATCCTAATCAAGGTGTAAATTATAATCAAACAACGTCCTATAATCAAGACCTTAGGATAAAGTAGTAGGTATTACAAAATGTTTCAAGACCAGAAGACACATCAACACTCAATCAGCACCTCGAGAGAGTGTTCGCTGAATCAATGATCACTATGAACCTTGTAACCATTGCCTTTGTTATATTCTTAGTTTATTTGTAGGCAGCTATAATATAATTAACCATTATAGTTCATGTAACTAGATTAATTAGTATAAGCCACCTTCCTTTCGTTTTTTTCATAGAGATTTAAAGAGTTTTTTTTAATTATTATATCGTTTGATTTATAGAGGACTAAAGCAATACCTCACAGTTATCTTTTTTATTTAACTCAGTTATTGTTTACCATCACTTTAAGATTACCATCAGGTTATGCAAATAATAAAAATAATCATAAATGCACCAAATGTTTTCATTATTTGCTAGTTATTGATCCCGTGTTGCGTTAATGCGTAATGCGTAATGTGATCACGTGTCTGAACAGCTGGTGCTAAACGTGATTTGTCGAAACCGGGTAAAGTAACCACGCTGTCCGCCTCGTGATCTGCGGTTTTGTTTGGATCGTTACAGTCCTTTGGCACACTTGCAAACCCATTAGTTTTCATTTGAAGTAATCAGGGTTGTATTGGTAGCTCAAACTCTTATATGACAGCTTAAATAAAGCAATGACGCCATAAATGCTGTAGGTATCAAATAAATTACAGCAACATATCTTCGTCTTTGTGAGAAAATAATTGGAAAAAAGTTCTGATGAATTTCAGCTATCTGGTTCTTAAAGTACTGACTCTTAACGATATCCAATTAAAAAAACCAAAGTTTTTTTTTCAAAAGTAAACACTTGCATAAAATGTTATCTTATCGATTCATTTACACGTCTTTTGGATAACTGCCAAAAACTACATAATAATGTTTGCTACAATTTTCTTCATAATGATCAAAGGGGTTTTTTCTTAAAAACCAAAAATGGTCAATTGTTTAAATTATCCGAAATAACTGTTTTATTTCGGGATCGTTAAGGATTATAAAAACAACACTTGTTGGGTAATATCTCGAAGTATAATTTCTATTCAGCTTCTGTTAGAACTTAATGAGGTATTCGAATACTCTTAAACCAAGAATTGATTTATTCAAGATAATACGTTAAACTATCTATATATTATAGTCAGTGATTGGAATAAGATAATGTGGTGTACTATTAATCCCTCTATCATCGTATAGTATTTTATCGCTGATTTTATCATTGCAATTAACGAAACCCAGTCCTGCCCACCAACGTAACCAACCATGCTACTTTTCCAATTAAGAGAAAAATAAGACGATCCGATACATCGTCCTGCACCGGTCTTAGCTTATTTTTACTTAGATTTTTTGTCCTCCGATAATTTCATGCTCATCTTAACGTCCAAGCTGCTCGTTTTTGTTGGTTTTAATTTATTTTTAACGTTCTTAAAGTTCCATCTTCACTATATATATATTTATATTGATATTATTGATAATAATAACACAGTTATGCGTTGACATTAATTATATTTTAACAGCAGTAACAATATCATTGAAATTTGGTCTCGGGTTCGATTCCCGGGTCGGACCAAATTTTTTGTTTGTATGATCTGCAAATATTTCTTTCGGAGTTTGGGTGTTTTCTATGTATAATATGTATGTATTTACATAAAAAATAGTATATAAGTTTTTATATCAGTTGTCTAGTACCCATAACACAAGCTCTGCTTAGCTTGGGACTAGATGACGTTGTGTGTTAGATGTCTAGAATTTTTTTTATTTATTTTGCTGCTAACACGTAAATAAAAATTGTTTAGTTTACGATTATTTCTCATCCTCATTATGTTACAATAGTAGGTTTGTAATTCATTGATAGAATTGTATGCGGAACTGGTGGTGCCAACGTGTCAGGCCTGCCTTTACTCTGTAACGGACAGCCTAAACCGTTACACGTAAGCAAGCGTTAACTCCCATCGAAGATTATTTAGTCCTCTCAGGTACCTTGCACCGCATTTGTAGGATGTGGACAGTAACAAAACTCCTCACAGTATCATTTGCGGGTAAAGTTGTTAATAATACATTGTTTGAAGGCGTGACTAAGCAAGAACCATGCATATATCCTAAATTTTCATCTTCAATCTTAGTTATGGTTATTTACTCAAACAAAAAAAGACTGTTCCAAGAAATGCTATTCTATAATTTAATAAAAATATAAACAATAACTATCAACCGATCTAACCGAGTGGATACTTTACAATTTTATACCATTGCAAATATTCTTACAAAATTGGTTTGAGTTACGTGGTGCCTGAGGCGTAGCGGGCGTGTTGTGAAATTGAAAATATAATTAACGCGGACTGCGAACTACTTCATTATAAAATTGTACTATCTTTTCAACGCCTACCACATAAATTTTACTTCACAGCTTCGTACTGATGCACATTTTTGAAACATTACAGTGCTGCTCGTAACTACGCAACACTTTCAGTAACCAAACGTAGCTAATAGTATTATGCAGGTGGATAGCATCGCCGATTATTGCTGTAAGTACCGCATTAGTACAAAATGAGGCATGGTATTTATTTACATTTATTTAAACCGATTATTTTAACCGCGTCTGCATCAAATATAGGCCGACTTGACCGGAATGAAACCACGGCCTTACATACCAATGTTAAACTATACTTTCGCTGCAAGTCAATGATTGAGTAAGGTACTGAAGGTCCAACATCCCCCTACTTTTGAGGGAAGAGCAGGCACGGCAGCGATCGCAACACAATCTAGATATTATCTACTAGTTTTCTCTTTTCACTCGATAAAAAGAAAACTGTCAATATACAATGTTTTCAAGGAATGTTCCGTCAATTTATTTATCTCTATCCGGTTTGATAACTGTTATGGTGATGTGCCGTCGTAATTAGTTACACCGAAATGCAAATGTCACCTCTGTCACGCGATGCGCTCGTTAACAGCCTTATGATTTACTATGTATTGATTACATTTGTTTGTAATACTTCTATTTTACTTGATCATACGCGTTCAATCAATAATATATATTACTAGCTGAACCCCGCGGTGCTACCCGCGGTACGATGATAACTGCGGGCAACGCCGCGAGGCGAAGCTATATCTTTATAAATAGTAGCCTATGTGTTATTCTGATGTATAAGCTATATTGTGGTAAAGTTTCATTCAAATCCATTCAGTAGTTTTTACGTGAAAGAGTAACAAACATCCATACATACATACATCCATACTTACAAACTTTCGCCTTTATAATAGTAGTAGGATCTAGTAATATACGCTTTTGATTGATACTCTCTACAGATATGGCGTATGGATTAATATAAATATTAACTTTTTCTTGGTATAAATGTTTTTGTTCGGAAAATGAAACAATATTTATTTTATTGGCTTCGTAACACTTCGGAGGAAGATTGGTTTCGGTTCAGTTATTATGATAAACCTAATAACTTATTAAAATATAAAATCAATTTATCTTAAATGAAACTCTGAATTTTATAAAAAGTAATACATAAAACATTGTTACTAGGAAAGATTATTCGCGAACAATGCTCGAGTCGTCTACATACACACACAGAAAATTCTCGTCTTATTTTTCTCATTTTTATGTTTATTTTGTGAGTGTGACTAATATATGTACCTATTTCTTTCTTGTCATATCTTGTACAAGGGAAAATAAATGTTTTTGTAAATAGTACGTAATAACATCACGTCATCATCACATCAATAGTCTACTGCTAGACATACTTTTTCTTATATTATATACTCGAAAATACATTAATCCTACCGTTAGGTACTCCGCAACTAAAATTAAAAAAAACACCATTAAATGACCTAATTATCTATACTAATATTATAAAGCTGCAGCTAGCTAGCTAAACTAACTAAAGTTTGTTTGTTTGTTTGTATGAACGCGCTAATCTCAGGAACCGCTGGTCCGATTTGTAAAATTCTTCCAGTGTTAGATAGCCCATATATCGAGGAAGGCAATAGGCTATATATCATCACGCTGAGACCAATAGGAGCTGAGCATCAATGAAGAATGTTTCAAAAACGGGGGGAAAAATCACGCTACGGGCAATAGGAGACGCAAACGAGGTTGCGTGGGTCAGGTAGTTGAGTACAAGAGCCCATTGTCTGATCATATTGTTAAGCGAAGAAATGTCTACGTAAATCATAGTATGTACACAAAAACTAATTATGCACCGTCCAGTTAGCTACAGCGATGTCAATGTAGGTCAGGCATAACAGGCGATGGCATGACTCCATCGCCAGGGTTGTTTGCAGCCTTGTTTAAGACCGAACTAGTTTTTCTATCAATTGAGGCGAGGGCGAGGTGATTGTTAATACAGTAGTAGCAAGTTATAAGAGAGATGCGTAGGCGTTTTGTGAAACGATTGCATTATCTTTCGATCATTGCGCAAGAAAATTACTTAATGTGAATACATATACGGCTAATTAGACGTGAACAAAATTATTATTGATTACAACTAACACCACATACTCTGAGGTGTTCGGGTGTAGAAATATGAATGATTGAATGGGTTTCCAGTGTGTGAGTAAGCTCATCTACAATTGAAATAAGAAACTAATCTTAGTTTGAATATTAGATTTTGAAAGTTGTCTAAATAAATGCATGTGCAAGATATCACGAAGTGTATTTCGTTTGTAAAATTTCCAAATGACCATTTTTTTGTACAAACGATTCTCTCCAAATTGCCTAATTGGAGGTTCAACTGGACAGTATTTATATACTGTTTTATAAATAGGGATAGTAGTTACATTAGCTACATCTGTTTTTCTCCAATTATCTCTGGTCACCTTTGTTAAAGGTTGTTATGGTGTATGGAACTACCAAAGCAAGCAGAAATTAGTCAACGTAGAAGTCATATAATTTCCAAAATTAAACAGTTCCTTGAGGATAGGTCGATCGATAGGTTCCCAATGTAATGCTTACAAATTTCAAGGTACCTTTTTGGGCATCATTTTACATCATTACTTTAGTGTCTGCTACGATCACTAGAGATCGGTTACTCGTTATTCATACATTGACTTGGATTGGAGCCAAATCTATATCCAATAATTTTTACCAATATCCAGTGCTATATGTAAAGGCATTATAACGTATATTTACTATTTTGCTTATGTAGTACCTACGTAGGTATATCTAACATTTTGTGTTATTCTTATGTCTTACGCCTATCTATAAGAATAACACGTATCTACGAGTACTTGTATTTTTTACTTGCAGTGAATTAAAAGGTCGCGTTGAAACGAACGCAAATCATTCCTTTCATTGAGGTAATGAACTTTATAGATGTGGCTTTGAACTAATAGAACGTGATTGACGTGTGACCGTTGTCGTTGCTACTACCCGCCCAAGGTCGCGGTCTTCCCACCACATGTACTGCGTAGATGCTGTTATGATAGGAACCAGTCGATAAAAACTGCTCGCTACCGGACTCTAGTATCCGTCCTTTCCAACCGTATCCAAAATCTCTCACAAGATCGTCTCGGTTTTGTCTTCATTGAGGTCACAAGGTTTACGATTTCACTCAATATCTATAAATACTCACGTTCTGCGGCTGCTGTGCTTGTTGATTTTGGAACCCATTTTATGTTTCCATAAAACCGTGTGTGCAATATATCTCTTTTGAACTTAAAATAGAAATTATACGTTTTTAAAACTACGTAAATATATTGGTTGAAGTGTCACTTGATTTACGACATAAACATACTTATCAGAAATTTCAATCGAATTCCATTTTGTGAAAGAGCGTTTCATCATTAATTAAATATAGTGTTCCAAAACAGCTCAAAGACGTAGTCTAGTCGATAAACATAAAATGATATGTGCTTACATCAATGATGAAATATTAAAACAGCTCTATAAACAGGTGTTATTACGTATGTATTAACTATCTTTGGTATAATGATAGCATCTCAAAGATGTAACGTAAACTAGGTAGCGATTGTTACTTGTTAATATTTAATAGCAACATTGGCATCGGTGTCAGGCTCGCTCTCGAGAATGGAAGGTTGTTGATCGACACACCTTACCTACCGCTACGGACGTGCAATTTACGCCGCCACTGCATTCCAGCCCTTAACAATCTCTCTGTACGACGTAATTAGACTAGCATCGAATACACCGAACTACATTCGTCTGTAAAGCACATTTATTCGATTAACCTTTTACGTGCATAGAATTTGACCTGCTTTAAATTTGCGTTCGTAGTCTAATTTTTCAGGACAAAATAGGCAGTTACTTTTCTTGCGTTACTTTTGAATCCAATGCTTAGGAAACCTTTTCATAAAAATCATTGTAGAAAATGGCTATGCATATTTAAATTTTGTCTATTCAAACCTAAAGTATATAGAACAAGGGCGTGATACTTTATACTTCTGACTTGTAAATGTCTACAGAGACATAGTAGATAACCTCTGAGGCATTTAGTTCGATGGCTTGCATATTTAATATATCAACTACGTTTTATTCTAAGATATGTAAACCAAAATCGCTCTTCATATTCTTTCATACGCTAACGACTAAGTTTTCTACTAACACTGAAACAACCTCTAGTTCTGCATTTTTCAAACACAGTAACAAGTAATAACCACACGTTTTTAAGGCCTCACTGTCTACAACTTTAGTCATTTAAATAATCGCATTCTTTTATTTGACCTTCACGACGCAATAATATGTTTGTAATTGTTCTTTAAACAGATTGTTATTCGTTAACAAACTGCAGATTGTAAAACCATTTATAATTCGCAACATTTGTAGAGTATAATGATTGCATACAAACACCACCTGTTTATACGAAATCCGCGTGGGAATCAGCGAGTGCCTGCGGCCCGGTACAGTTGCGCAATACCACCGGTGAGACGCAGGCACAGTGGCGGCAGCGACGCTCTAACCGACTGTTTCGAAAACGGTTGCGATTGCTTCTTGATGCTTTGCTAGCAGACGAGTACAAATACAAAATACTATTGACGAAATTTAACAAACATTAGTTTCGAATATATTACAATTAGGCTATACCTAAACAAGAAACTTGTTCTGCAACTGACAACATGCGGGTCAGTGTTCAACAAGTGGGAGCTGATTAACTGCTAACAGAATGATTTGAACCCGTTAAGTCGATCGTTAAAAGAAAAATCCTGTTATAATTGGGATCGTGCTCAAATATGCAATATAAATTTTATTTTAATAAGATTTAACTTCACCAAGTAACATCGTTGGTGGCTTTTGCACTACGATCACGTTTTACAGTACAACATCTTAAACAAGAAGACCAATAATAATACTCTTGTGTAGAAGTGAAACGGAAAGTAAGAATTGTGAATAAAAAAGAGTACATTTTTACGAATCGTTTTCTTGTATGAAAGATGAAAGTCATGATACGATTCCTTTCTGTTTCGGTCCAGAACCAGGCCGATAGTCAGCTTTGTTTAACTCTAAACAACATAGTTAAATCATAGAACATATGGAGGCCGAGCACTGACGCTGATCGTGGCGGCACACAGTTAATCTTTACTTACTGTGAAGGGTAATGGAAACACCATTGCTTTAACTTAGATTTGCATTTGAGCTGTACTCGGTGAATTACAGATGATAGCGTTGCGTAATTCACATATGAAAAAGGACGTGTACATGTTTGATGACGCATTTAGGGCCTATTTACATTTAATATCATTTTTAATCATCATGGACATATGTTTGAGATATTTTATAATAGTAATATAAATTCCAGAAATAGAAAAACATCGATTTGGGTACAAGAGTCCCATAGAATGCGTTGAACAGTGCTGGCGGTGTCTACATAAATTGGTGGTGGTTCCGTCTCTTCTTTAGCTCCGTTCGTCTATGTTACATGGCTCCGTTTGTTGTACACCTAAAACAAACAACATGAGCTAGCCCAGTAAATGCTTCCGTTGCTTTATTTCAACCATTGTTTGCACAAATAGGTGACAAGCAACACAACGAGTGAATGCCACCTCCGTAAACGCTTTTCACTGTCCCTCGATTGTCGTTAATTTGAAACTCTTTCGGACCATTGTAAAAGTGAAAGCTTAAACGGTTAAAGTCATTTTGAATAGTGAATGATCCATTTTCACACTCGTTTACAGTGCACTTGAAAAGAATACATTTGGGTTGTTTGTCTGTGAATAATACGCATGTTCTCACTTTCCGACAGTCTAAAATACGGCACAGCAATTTGTAAAATTCTCTCCAAATTAAATGTCTTCGTGGAAAAAAATATATGTAATTTTCTGTTTACCTGCCTACTTCGAGTTCTGATAATACAATGTAATTTATTTGAGAATAACGTCTTTATATAATCTCAATAGAAAACTAATAAATGGTACGTGTATATGTATAAAAGAAAGTATTTCGTATTCTCTTGATTTTCCCCATTGCTTCCCTTTTCTTTTGAGTGTATTTCATAATGTTTAGTTTATTTTACATTGACATTCTTTACTCAAGTGTATTGCGTTTTATCGCGGGTTAGTAGAGAATACCTACGGCAAACTTCACAAATTGAGTAAAACATCATAATGTCTTAGTTGGTTTAAGTTCATCTGTAAAGTAGGTAAATGCAAGAATATCACATAAATCACTAAGAAATTTATAATCGCTTATATTGTAAACGGTTACACAATTATAATATTCCACGGTTAAGATTCTAGAACACGTATCCGAACAGTTGCCGAACACATACCCATAAAATAGAAATAGTCTCGTCAGTAGGGTAGGGTGGGGCTTAAAGGTCCGCGGGTAAAAAGGTCCACCACAAATATCTCAAAAACAAGTGAAGCAACGTTGTTGCTAACAATACGAGTGTAAAGAAGTGGGCGCGGGAGGAGTAACACGCCATCGCCGACAGTCGAACGACGTTGCTTGCAGGAGATACACGGTCGTGTGTCCAAATTTTAACGTAAGTATTTTTTTTTGTTGTTAATATTTTTGGTTTCAAGGCCTGTTTTTAAGTTAATGATCCCTGAACATCGTTTTTATGTATACTTTATTTACTTACTTTTTAAGGTGTATTGTCATTTTTAAGTTAGACTGAATGTTTTTTTTTGTATAACTTCTATAAATACTCACACGTAGTTGGGGTAAAAAGGTCCAGTTGGTCCTTTTTACCCCACATCATTTACATATTGGTTATAAAATCTTTCTTTGTTTTAGTGTGCGGAACTATAAAAGAAAAAGAAAAAGAAATTTTATCAAGAACGTTCGACCTAGTAAAGAATCACCAGCTCTGTTGGTGATGCTTTCGTTTGCTCCACATTGTTCCCACAAAGTACAACCGCTCGACGTGGCGGTATACGGGCCTTTTAAAAGATATATGTCTTCAGCTCAAGATGCATGGATGAGGAATAATGCTGGAAAGACAATGACGATTTATGATATCCCTGGAATCATTCGCACTGCTTTACCTTTAGCTTTAACACCAAATAACATAATAAGTGGATTTGAAAAAACTGGCATATTTCCCTACAACCAAAATAAATTTAACGACGATAATTTTGCACCAAGCTATGTCACGGATCGTCCTTTGGAAAATGATACAAATGAGCCACAGCCATCGACATCGTCAACTTCTTTTCCTCCACTATTCCTTGATACACAGCCTTCGATGTCATCGAATCTGCAGCAAACAACTTCGCATCACGCAGAGTTTGACACTGGTGATACATTGGTAGTTCCTCGGGAAGTTTTTTCACCCGAAGTCGTACGTCCGCTACCAAAAGCTGGTCCACGAAAATTAAACATCAACAGAAAACGTCACAAAACTGCTATTTTAACAGATACACCTGAAAAGGAAAATCTTCGAAAAGAACAAGAAATTGTAAATAACAAAAAGTCCAAAGTCCAAGAAGTAAAAGTAAATAAAAAAGTAGAGAGAATTAAAAAGCAATTTTACAAGAGGTTAATAGTCATTCCAGACCTGATGATGGATACTTCTGTTTGATTTGCTGCGAGAACTACAGTGACAGCGTTCCAGGCGAAGGTTAGATACAATGTAATCTTTGCAGAAACTGGGCCCACGAAAAATGTATTTCAGACAGAGGTTGTGTTTACTTTGTATGTAATAATTGTGATTCAGAAAATAATGAGACTGATTAAGATAAAACAGAAATATCTACCAAAGCAATATTATATATTATAATAAGTAGTAAGAGTTAGAAGATTTTTTTTCGTTTTATGTTTCAATTATTTTGGTTTTATAAGAGTTTAAATATCTATGTTAAATATTCTAAAATTTTAAGTGCTGATTTGTTTAATTTTGTTCTTTAACTGAGACTGATTATTAATTAAAGTGTTAAGATAGTTAGAAATTACCAATAAACCTTTATATTTTTCTAAAAAATATATTGCTCTATGATTAAGACTAATTAAATTTAATTACAATTCAATGAAGAGAATATATTTTTTTCTATAATAATGATAACCGTATTTGTTATTTTTTTGTTTTTTGAAAAACCAATATACTTTTGATTTCGATTAAATCATTTGTAGTTATTATTTCATGAAACCCTTTAAAATTAAGAATGAAATATTGGACCTTTTTGCCTCCTCGCTGTCCCTTTTTACCCCTACTGTGGGGCAAAAAGAGACAGATGACAATGTCTAGAAAAACAGTAAAAATATATATTTCTATAATGATAAATCAACCAAGAATTGAGGCAAACATAGTTCGATAATTGTTTGTTTCATATGTGTTGTTTCTTTTGATGTAGTAGGTTTAGTTTTCACAATATAATTGCTAAAAGTGAAATTGGACCTTTTTGCCCCGACCTACCCTACCACCTTTACAAAAACTGAAGTAAAAAATGACACTTGATATTATTGCCTGGGAGGTATATTATACTAATATGCCTCCAAGTAATTTCTTTTTAAATTTTTTACTCTCTGTTTTGTTATCTGATTGAAATTGATCCCAGTATGCTACAGAACTGTCAGTGATCCAAATTAAAACAATGTCGCTATCCTCTTTGCGACGGTTTTCTCTAGAGAATACCTGGATTGAATATCCATTAAAATAATAAAAACATTTAAATGCTGCTGTACTGTTGAAATACTAATTTTACTTTTATTTTTATCTAACACGTTTGACATAATAACTATTTTTATGCAGCCAATATAGCCAAGAAGAAAAGCGAGAATAACAACCGACCAATTCCAACCCGTCTCTTTATATGCGAGAAGCCGAGGATCGAACTAAGTGACGTGCAATTGTAGAGGCCTATGTCCAGCAGTGGACTGCGATAGGCTGATGATGATGAATATAGCCAAATACGGCGTGTCTAGAAATAGTGTAATAAAACTTGTTCAAGAATCATTTTCATTCAGCCAACGTAAAATAGAAAATAACGTATAAAAATAGTGATAGATGGAGTATCTACTTCACTATAATTGGGCCTCTAAAAATCATTATTGTTTAATATACGATGTTTATTGAATTCTTGTTTAATAATAAATAAAACAAAACTTGTTTAATAATAAACGGATTCCAGGACCAAAAAAAATCAATACAAATCAACTTTTTAATGAGATACTCGTATACTGTCCTACATTACTTAAACGACTCATGAATTGTACCTGGTAACATGACGTATGTGTTCAACAAAAGAAAAACTTATCCAGGTGATCTCAGGCAATATTCAACAAATTCCACTAGAACCATTAAGTATCGTTTTATATTTGCTGCTTTTAGATATTCAGTCAGTATTTGCACATAACTGTCAAATTGCATGTTTATATTGGTTGTTAAGTTTAGGTATATCTTATATTTAAGATTAATACGTGAAAGTTGGTTTTGACGCATACACTAACCGGTTACACGGCTACAAATAGACACATTAGAAATATGTTTAATGGTTTGGATACATGCCTACCTACCTGTCTTTTATAAGTTTATTAATTTGGATAAAATTTCAATAATTTTGAATACTAATATATTTACTGTTTGCTTGGTGAGACATAGTTGTTTCGTCGTATTCCTAACACTGTTTTGTTAGGCGTATTTTATTTTATCTCATATGGTGAATGTTGTGTGTACCTGTAATAGGCATGCTACTAAATAATATTATTGTATTTTTTTTTAATGTATCGTATGTGTGCTGTTGGTAGGTATACCTAAATAAATAGTGGACAAAATAAATTAGTACACAAAATTCTTAAGATATATATCTATGTTTACTAATTTTATACTTAAATGGAACCCTTAGATTGGCTTAGATGATTCTGGTGATCCTTAGATGATATTTATTATTTATTTATTTAGAAATATTTACTATTTTATTCAAAAAGAACTCTATTTTCTCTACTTACTTACACATAAATATCAAAACTTCTTAATCTATGTATTTTTATTATTTTGAAAATAAGAAAACCAATGAGCCCAACTGAGATGATTTGCCATTTGAATGAATTAGTAAATCATAACAATCTAGACTTGTAATAAAGTATAATATAAATATATAATTAGCTGACCCGACAAACGTTGCTTTGCCATAAAAAGGAATATATATTTTAGGGGTGGGTCACCCTTATCATTTAGGGGTATTGGCAAACGTTGTTTTTGAGAAAAAAATCACAATTGAAGGAAATTATTAAAAATAAAAATCACGATGGAAAATAGGGGTTGATCGTAGAGGGTTGAAAATTTAGGGTTGTATGTATTTTCTAATGCTGTATCATTAAAAAAATAAAAAAACAATATAATAAAATTTCATGAGAATCGGTCAAGCCGTTTTGGACGAGAACTAACATTGTGACACGAGAATTTTATAAATAAGATTATTGATATACAGATTTGTTTATAACGAGGGGTAATCGAGTAATTGCTTCATTATTTTGATTAATATTTTATTACCTAATCAGACGGTTGTAATCCAAATGTTTTATATACAAATCAATTTCCTATGATGATTATCGATCATTTATATTTATTTACCTGACATAAACGGAGGCATCGTCGTTTGTAGTCAGGGTCATCATGTATTTGCTTCACAAATTTAATTCATGTTTCATTGCCCAATCACACGGCTGTCATTATATCCAAGAAGTGTATTAACGTCGGTATAATTAAACTAGTTATAATAGTCCACTTCCTATATAAAAACTGTTACTAGTGCTAACTACCTCTAAAAGCTGCTAAGACAATTAACAATTTGCACACACGAATAAATCAGGTTTTTTTTGTTTGTTTTACTTTCGGTTTCGATCTAATGCTCGATGTTGTCGCACGTATAATGTATATTATATTAAGTTGGCATTTACTTGATTTAAGTATGTGTGTATATAATAATAATCCCACAAATCTCACACTAATTAGTTTAAAAGTCCTCTTAGCACGTAAGCCACTCGAGTGGTTTAACCACTAATCATCAGCTTGTATAACGGATAAATAACAAAGTAATTTATAACTTTCTTGTTAAATTATATATTTATAATTAACGTTAAAGTAAATGTGTGTGTGAAGCCGAGGATCGAACTTACTGGCGTGCAATTCATTGGAGAGACTTATGACCAGCAGTGGACTGCGATAAGCTGATGATGATGATGAAAGGTGTGTATTACATTTGAATTACCGACGTTTGACCAGGTTGATTGTTCCGTGGCCGTGTATTGACTGGTATAGTCCAATGTGTTACGTGTAAGAACTACTAACATCTAACAAGACTTTTGTATTTGCACTGAAACTGAAAAGTAAAATAATATAAAATCATCAATTTCGCAGCCTCTTGGGTTAACCACTGCTATTACGCTATTTGTAAAGTAAATTGACGTCATGCGGTCAGAAAACAGCTGTTAGTTCCTTGCAACCACACTTTTTTTGCAACATTAAAATTTTATGATAAATCTTAAGGTGAACCTGGGACACATGTGTTATTAATTTTATTTCACAATAGGCTCAAGTTTGACAGAGTTTAATCTGACGAAACTGGATTGCCTTGAACGTACTGAATAATCGAGTACTCAATCGCCACTTGCGGATACCTTGGTTAAAAATAATAAGTGACGACCCGTCCGTTCGTCTGTCCTCCATATTGTACAATAAAATCCTGTCATAAGTTATCTTATAATAGGAAAGTTTTGGACACATACAAAGGGGCACTCAACATGAATTCCTGATTATTCCTTTTAGAGGGAAAAATACCTGACAGGAAGACACCAGTTCGACCAAGAAAGAAGTGGATAGATGACATCAGGTCCTGGACTGGTCTGGAAAAATATCACCAACTGAAAGAGGCCGCTCATGATCGCGAGGGATACCGTCTGCTGACCTCCAAACTTCATTTTGAAGATAACACCTCATGATGATGATGTTGATAAGTTATCTATCCTCCCTCTTAAAAACCTGGTATAAGTAAGAATACAGATAAGACTTCATCCCTATTCATAACGTACGCAGGCCACTCATCACTGTAAAGAGAAGAAAAACTTGAAAAAGGGCCTATTCCAACCGTCTGTTCATTGTGATATAGTAAGTTAAAACCTCCTTTTAAAGAGAGGACTATGTGAGAAGGTTATATATGTCCTCATTTTAATCGGTAATGATTAAAATCTAGGTCCTGTATCCAATACAAAACACCATAATATTTTATTCTCTACGTATTACTCTGGACCAAAAAATAACTTTACTTTTAAACAGTATAATAATATACAATTGTAAAAACTTTTAATAAATTTGTACAAATGAAAATGTAAAAACATCTAAAGTACAAAAATAAGAACGTCCGAATCTCCTTTGCGTCTCCTAATGCTCGTAGCGTGGTAATTTTTCCATGTTTTTAAAACATTCCGCTCCTATTGGTTTTAGCGTGATTATATATAGCTTATAGCCTTTCTCGATAAATAAACTATGTGACACAAAATTTTTTTTTTTAATCGGACCAATAGTTCCTGAGATTAGCGCGTTCAAGCAAACAAAAAAATCTTCAGTTTTATATATTATAGTAAAGATAATTAGTTGTAAGGTAATAAAATATGCCTATTCGTTCATACCTATGTACATAATGCGTCAAATTTAACTTATGACACAATTACGTAAATATTACGTTTATTGCCTCTGTACAAGCTATATCAAATTGCACTCTACTGTAAATAAAAGGAATGTTGTCTTATTTATGAATTCTAACAGAACTTGTTTTCTACGCACCTACTGCCTTATCGCCAGCCTCATTAATATACCTAACAGTAATTCAACTTTGATAAAACAATACTTTTTAATTAGGTGCCTTTAACAATGCTTCTTTGACAATACAATTGATACTCAATATGTACAACATGCCCACACATATTCGGATTATTTTAATGCATGCCCATTAGAAACAGATAATGAGATTCCACCGAGTACAATACCGAAATAAACTCGTGTTACAATACTATGTCAATGAGTACATTGTTACCTACGCCGTGGGACAACGTTTCTTTATTTACAATAATAATGACATTTCTGCGTAAATTGTAAATCTACCATGATTTCATATAGATCGTTTCATGCTTTGTTCGTTATTGTATCATGCACTTGCACATCTCTGTTTACCACGTAGCATAATAAACGAGAGCGAGAGAGATGTAAATACTGTGTCAGTGGGCGCAGGTGAATGGCCGGCACACATTCGCTTATCAGCCGCCGACCGGTAGTGACGTTCTTACCCACCTGTCGATTTCTACACCTCTTATTTGCGGATGCCCATTAACTTACTTGATGGTTCACGAAATTAATTGTCATTGGATAGTATACACTATCAAGGTTTATAAAATTTATTGACATTACCATTGTAAGTATATTTTTATTATAGGTACTTACAATTGTAAAACGTATACAAGCAACTCCGTATAATATTTTATCGATCTAACCTGCAAAACATTTGTTTTGCTAGTTGTAATAATCGAATATGTGTGCTGACAGATAAACGATAATGGAAAACGTCATCGATATCGATAAAATATTGTAGGGCAATATTCCAGTAATGGGAGTTTTGTCATCTCTAGACGATTAAATGTAATTGAACCGACCGAGAGGTAAGTTCGAGCCAATCTAACCTCTCACGAAGTGCAGCGCTATTCACTGCCGCAACGCCGAAAGTACCCTCTTAGTCACTCATGGATTTCTCAACGAAATATTAAAATTATACAATTGCAAAACCGAAACATTGAAACGTATCGTTTTCAAGCATTAAAAATGTCAGCTTTCGACTTTCTGGGTGTATGAAAATCTCGACGGCCTTAACACAATAATCTCCGGGGACAGCATTTATTATATCGATAAGTGATTTTTACATTGTTATGCCTTTTTTCTTTGTTAGTAATGGACTTTAATCGAAGCATTCTAATTGTACTAAGAATCGATATATAAACGGGTTCTTTTTCATTTCAGGTAAGCACCAGCGGATAAGTGAGTACGTTTAATTGGAGCTGGGTATGTATACTAACCGTTTTAATAAAGCCAGTCGGTGCTGGTAAAGAAGCAACGGGCTATACTTTGATTGCAAACTTGAATTGATCGTTTATTCAGAACAGTGGTAATTTTGTTATAACTAGCTAGAGCTAGACTCTTTTTATTCTTCGTGTTAGCAACGTTGACTATCAAAAGAAAACGCTACGCTGTGTCTTAAATGTAAAACTTTCGTAAAAATATGTGGTTACCGACTCTGATGTATGTACAAAATTAGCTCTAACAGAATAGTAAATAAAGCAAAACTAAATAATGGAGAAAGGAGAAGTATGTTAAATGTGAGATTGTTGATGAACGAGGAGTGGGATTCGAAAGATGTGACTGTGGAAAGAGCCAAGAATTTAGAAGTACACAGATCAATGAACCAGTGTTTTCCATTGTGGAGGTATGGATAGTCTCTGATAAAAATGCGCTGAAGCGCTGATTTAATAAAACAATGGAGTGATTAAACTGAATTAACCGTCAATAACAAATCCAATCTAAATTAATTATGGGTATGATGACAATAACAATAGATTTATCGTCGTTTTGACAGCTGTGATGATTTAGCTTTTTATTTATAACATTGAGGATGTGCTCATGTTGTTATATTTAAGATATCATTGAATTACAAATGAAGTTGACTTAACATCAAAGGTAGGCTTTAGAGGTCATTCACAACAAGGGCGAAGTAATTATGAAGGTTCCACAATACCGTATAATGTGTTACGTCTTTTAATAAATGCTAATAGAATATATAATATGGGAAGGTGAACTATAACCTTTTAGTTTCTCGCGTGAGATAGTTTACTTATAAATAAAACAATTTATTTATATATATTAAAATAAACATGACCTAGATTTATTGAAACTGTGAGTTACTTCACTATGATTTAAATAAGCTCTATTATGTTTTTGTTTATAATCAACATTGTAAATGCTTATAAAATAATTTACATAATTATGTCATTTAGTGTGGCATCATCCAAAACAATATGCAGAATAATTTTAATAGTAGTTTTTTTTCCGGTATACCCAAAAGTTTCGCGAGACGCAGCCTTATATGGGTACACGTATAAAATAATTTTGTTCAAAGACGTGTGAGATGAATAACCGAAATATTGTACATTTCTTCTCACCTAAACACAGTGTAATCTTTCTATTAAATTTTTAAGACGTCACTCGACCTTGGCGTTCGATTTGGATTCGATCCAACAAAAACACGTAGCTATTGCAGCACCGACGTTCAGTCGGCTTGCAATTTGAACGTTGGTTTGTCTGTCAGTTACTCTTTGTGACTGTGTTTCTTGCATAAACATACTACAAAAAATATTCAAGAAATATCCTTATGATCTCAGTCACAGCTTTATTTTTACCTAGGGATATTATTTATTGTGGGTATTGTGTATTTGTTTTTGTCTTTGGTTTAGTATTTTGTTTTAATTTGATATTGACTGGTAGATATTGCCAATTTACCTGGACATAGACCTTTTTTTTTTTTTTTTTACTTGTGGAAACCCCCTCGGGCTGTCACCCCGGGCGGTGTGTCGGAATCGAATCGACTAAAACCACACGGTGTGCCAACTCTGCGCCTGAGAAGGGAGGGGTCCGGGAATTGCGTTTATACCTGGACATAGACCTCCATCAAGGCTGCCCGCAACAACCGGTCCTTTACTGCCATCATCCAAGGCTCCCTAAAAATTTAAATATTTCAATTATATGAAAGAAATTGTGTAACATACAAAATTGACTTTGTATCAAGTTAAATTGATTTCAAACTTAGTAACCGTATCCATGGCTCGGTCATTTACCAATCCACCATCTCCGGTGTTGCAACACTCGCCAAGGACGTCTGTGGAGTGTGGTTGACATTGTTTATTGTTTATGCCTTCATTTGTACGCTTGTTGCCCAATGACATGTTGAATGAGCGCTTGCAAAAAGCTAACGCCTGGGAATATTCGCCCGAATAATTAGCAATTGTTCACTGAGAATACTGAACACTTATGTTGTTTTAACCAAGGAGTTCATACAGTGCTACCTTTTTGTTAGTGTCAACAATTTAGTTTCTTTAATGCAAAATAACTACACTGACAGCCTAGAATTCTTAATCCTTTGTAACTGTGTATAGTACATTTAATTCTAATATACAGGTTGATTGCAAAGGATCATTAAATAAATTTGTTATAAATAAATATATTATCCTAGTTAATGTACCTACTGTGTGGTAATTAATGAGGGTATATTATATTTACAAATGAATACTAATATTCTATCAACTAATAACCGATTATACGGTAATTTGGTAGATTATGTCTAATTTCAATTCAAGAGCAAGGTGGGAGGGATTAAGTAAAGAAAATGTATAAATTTATAAATAACTGAGAGGTTTCCAATTTATAAATGCAAATGTTTTAATAAACAACATATGTGCAATATACGCATATACATTTTAAAAGCTTAACGCATTTAGTTATTTTTATCTATACTTTATGGAATAATACGCGTGTAGCGTCTTTATCGACAAAATCTAAATGCTAAGTTAGTAACATATCGGTTGTCTAGACGAGGAAAGTGTAGCAACTAAATGGCCTTTAATGTTTTTCTAGAAAATGCAGTACTATTTAGAGAAAAAAAAACAACATGCATAGTTAAGACGCGTCAATTGAAATTTGAACCTTAAAGCTACTGTAAGAATTTTGTTTTTGAAAAGTTCTCAGTAATTTTGTAAACAACTTTTATTTTCCCGTGGACTGCAAATAGCTTTTTTATTTTAACAGACCTAGTGACCAGCGGTTACTGATTCTTGAAGAAATACTAAAGGTGGCCCTCACTATTGTCACATTATTTTTTACGAATCTATCGTGAAAATTTGCTCTCGAAACAACATAAAAAATACTTCAAAGTGTTCGAATCTGTGGAGGTATTTGCTCAGGAGCGATACTAATTCAAACATTATTATGCCTTAGAAAATGAGATAAATTTTTATTGGTAATTAAAAAGAAACTAATTGTATTGACCCTGCAAATGAATGAATAATGCAGAATTGGCGTTATAATATTGAATTGTAAATTCAATGCTGTTTGTTTAATGAATGACACAGTACTTAGATAAATACATCTTGACAATCTCTAAACGTTTATTTTACGTCAATCTTAAAAGCAATTAATTTTACTCCCTCTTTACTAGAACTTTTTCGAACGATATATTTCGACTTATTCTTATAACATGCTGATAAAATTTTAATTACATGAGATTTAAAAAAATCTAATCAATATCTTTGTATTTGCCTAACGATCAGATAAGATTGCATAGCTGTGATCATACTGTGACTAGCTCACTTTTGCTAAATACTTATATACATATACATCATGAAAAAATAAGAATTAAATGCTAAAACTTCTTCTATTATTTTAAAGTAAGCATAAAACATATTCTTGAGATACTCTACAAATCGGCTTCTGTACGTTTCTTGTAAGCATTTCATCCAGATACTTGCTAAAACTATACTTAGTTTTACAATATACTATACTACTAAATTCCATACTAATGTATAGATATTTTTAATTTTTATTTCAAACATTCATTCATATTCATTACATAGTGTTGCTGACCTTAGTTCAGGTCAGAAACGCAATCGCCCAGTCAGTTTTATGGTGCGAATAAGTGCTTATGACTTTGGGCGATTGCTATTCAAAGTATAGGATGTTCACAGCTAAAAAACCGGCCAAGTGCGAGTCGGATTCGCGCACCGAGGGATCCGTTCCGTAAACCTGTAGGTATATTGTATGATGTAACTAAAAATTTATGGTTACTCCAATTTCTCCTTTATCTGTGTTATAAGACGTTGCTTCGTACCAAATTTCAAGATTCTTCATTCTTCAACATTCTGAGTTCGTGAAGTACCCTATAGGTTTTGATTTCCTTCCGAGTATATTAAAAAAAAATGATTTGAATATGAGAAGTTTGTGGAATACTATTTATTAAGTGAAAATTCAAAGTGTTTATATATACTTGGGCACCGGTTATAGTATTGCTTCCTGTATTTCCATTTTATTAATAAGTTTTCAGCTTGAGAGCTTTATTTATCTTCAACTAAGCTGCTGATTGCAGTTCACTTACTAAAGTTTTAATATCAAACAATGTTAATGTTTATATTGCATGTGAATTATAACGACAAATAGATGTTGTATGAGCGACCTTGGGATGTTGTGCGAACTAAATATTACTTACACGAGAACACCGAGCAATGTCAGAATGTCACGCAACGCCCTTGAACAGACTACACTTGTCTACACAAAGTATATCACTTAATGGGGTCTAATTTATTACATTATGAAGGTAATTTGATTAGGAAGTTATTATCATGAATCATGTACTATATATATCATGTATTTAGTGGTGTAGATTGTACATATTATTTGGTTTTAAGTTTGAAAGGAAATCATTAAATCCCAAAATTTTTCCAACCAACATTTGATTTCCACATAGTTAAATAAGGTGTATGCGATTTGATGTTAATCCGAAGCTAGCGGTCAGAACGGGGAAATGGGAGTACATTTAAAGAAACGAAGAAACAATGTTAGGAAGAGGTTATTTATTGTTTTATGATTTTTGCCCGCGTGTATATGTATATCGGTTATCGTGGCAGGTAGTAGCCTATGTCCTACTTTAAAAATCAAAGTATCTTCATACCAAAATTCATAAAAATTGATACAGTGATTTGAATTTGAACCGTGACAGCATAAGAGACACACATAGTTACTTTCGGATTTATAATACAATATTCGGATGTTTAAGTATTGATGCGGATGGATTATAGAATGTTAGCAAAATAGCTCAACAGGTCAGGGTTACATACCTGCAAGTTTATTGCTATTGCCGGAAAGTACGAGGCCTCTAACCTTAAGTATGTATATATATGAATGAGGTATTACCTATATAATTATTGATGATTTAAAGATCTATATTTATAAATCTGAACCTAATCTAATCAATTTTACTATCAGTAAAGAGATAAGATTATCACAATAACAGAATGCTACCAATCGGTAATAAACGTAAAATTTAATTGAAAATAAATTAATTGCACACTTTTTTGCAACGGAATATTAAATTCAATTAATATTTCTTGTTGTGACCATGAGTGATAGTTTTTGTAGCTCTATCACAAGGTTTATTTACTATCGAGAGTCTACCGCAGCTTAATATTATGCACTCAGTTTCGAATTTAAAGTAGGTTATATATACCAGCTATGTTTAATTGCCCTCGCAATATTTCAGTGACTGCATTTAAATCTTAACGCATCGAGATTCAATTACACGAACGCATTTAAAGGATCCGCCAGTAATTGAAATGTCAGTTTTAAAAATTATTTTGCTTTAACTTGCAGACACTTCGATACGATTTTATTTATTAACGTTTTCTTAAAAACTAAGTGATGGAAATATTTCATCGTAATTGCGAACTTAATCCTGTTGAAGTTTAGAAGTATTGAAGTTTATTTTTCTTTTAAAATGTCTACCACTACTAGATACAAGTGAAAATTGAGGTCGAAAAATGTTGTTAAGGTTTTAAAAAGTTTAATCTCAAAACTGTGTTGTTCTAATTTTGAATAGAGATATTTGTTGTTGAATTCAAAGTTCAAAGCTCAAGTTTTGCCCCAAATTATAATCTTAATTTATGTTTACAGTGTTATTAATTTCCATGCAAGACTGCCTGCTGTGGGGACGAACTTTTAAAGATCTAGTTTTAGTGTTTACATAAATTAGCATTTTTTTATTAACTTAACGTCGTCAAGTTTTTTAAATCGTTTGAATTTTGTATCCCTAAACCAACAATTTTCTCCAAAGTTATTGTTATCAATCTATCGCTGTCCACTGCTTGATCAGCCTATTGCAGCCACATCCGCTTCTGGACATATACTTCTCCCATTGCAGGACACTGATCGATTTAGGGCTGATAAAAAAAATTGCACACCGGGAGTGCCGGCAGAAGTGAAAACTTGAATATTAACGTTGTGCATTTTTGATATTTTGGAATGATTAGAGAATAATTTTGTACGAATTGCTTTCATTATCAGTATAGAATTACTATTATTTATGTGGTGGAATACAATATTCATTTATTGCGCTATCGTACACAAACATGACAATTATATTACATACACACACAAACATTCGCGCAAGCGCCCTGCGCCGTCTGTCCTGTCACGTGACCTGACGCGAGTTTATACTTCCTCTCTCCATTCGTCTTACGAATTTTCGATCAGGTCACGTGACCTGACGCGAGTTTATACATTTTTACCCATTCCAAAAAAGTACACAGCGCCGCTAAAGAAGTTTTCACTTCAAAAAAAGAAAACATGTGAAAATTGAAACAGTGTATTCTTTAAGAAAATACATAGGTATTTAACTTCAAGTGTCGGATAAAAAAGGGATATTTTATAATGCCCAATCTTTTTGGTATCCTATAAAGATCAATAGGAGTCTCATCTTGCTTCAGATCAGAGAGGTTCACACGAGTAACATGTCAACGCTCGAGCTGGCGTCATATTCTGTTTCCACTGAGAATTTAGCTGTCGCTGATATATTACTGAATGCTTGATATACGTTTTTGCATTCTTGTTAAGATTTCAAGATTATTTAAATGTACAGAGCAGTTTCTTACATGTAATTAAAATCACTTTATATGGCAAAATCACATTCGTTTTGTTGATTAAGCTGGTCGTTATTGCCTGTTGGAACAAACCTTGTTGCAATTTAGTTAAGGTACATTTTAATGATTTTGTGGAGGAACGAGTATCATGTCCCTCCAACACAAAGGGAGGATCCTCCGACCAGGCGAGGTGATCATGCCTGGCGGGCCACTGCCCCACAGTTGATGTTGGAATGTTGTATATTTGATAATCGGCGCGAGAACTATTTATTGCGCGATTCAGGATTTGTAGTTACTCCGTGTAGTGCGTTACTTCCAAGTTCAGTGTATCTTCGGTAGATAGCGCTGCAGTACGTTATGTTCTATGTGGAGGCCGCCACAACTCTACTCGACGTACTTGTTCGGTTTCATCAAATTTTCTGCGTATACTAAATAAAAGCAGAAAATATTTTGTACCCTTTCAGTTCTCCCGTGTTACTTATTCTTTGCTTGTGATTTCTATGGCTTTTACTGCTTAGGACCATATATTCATCATCACATCCATCACACATCATCATCATCCATCTTTCATCCATAATTTCCCTGTGATGGCAGATTGCGAATACGAAGTTTCACCACTATTCATTCATAAGAGCAGACTAAGGGAGCAAACTACACAGGACAACTGAACTGCACTGCAAAGAGTAGGAATACTTAACACAAACCCTATATGTATAAACCAGCCCATCTGGTTAGCGTGGTAAAGTAGGTCAAAGCCTTTCTTCTGAGCAAAAACTTATACCCTGCAGTGGACCAATAAAGTTTTTCGTTCGTTGATAATCATAGGCTCATACTTCAAACTTCTATTTTATTTCATAGTTCATAACCTTATACTACCACTATTTAAATCCACGAAACTTAAATTTCTTAAAAACTCGTCACTCACTCGCATGTTCTCGTGACTGTATGACGTAACTATTTTCACCGTCGGAGACACGCCTTGCTTGCATAATAATGAGTTCACGTTTATTTCGCACGATTTTACAGCAAAAAATTCAAACTGTTGCTGACACGAGGAAAACTTATATAAGAATAGTATTTGGGTCGTACATGATGTCGAGTAAGATTTAGGTAGTTTTTTATAGAATCTGTTTCTACTCTATGAAGCAGATCAGCTGGTAGAAAATTACGACCACTGTCCATGGACGCCTACAACGCAGAGTCACAACTTAGTTTGCTCCAGGATTTGGATAAAGAATTATATCTCTAGTAACCGGTTCGTTTACTCCGTGAAAAGCAGCAAAATTATTTCTGTGAGATATTGAGATCACCCAGTTTGAGACGACTCATTAGTTCCAAAGCATAACTCTCCCACAATACTTGACCGGGTTGTTATTTGAGACTGAAAAATTAGGAGTAAATATTTGTGGAGTGACTTTATCCTGTATTTCGCAATGTATTTGAGGGCGGTTCCCGTCGATGACGTCAATATCAGTTATTTTTGTAACCTACAGACGCAACATAATATTATTTATAAATGTAAGTTTTTAATAAACTCGTCAGTCGAGTGATTTTACCTTTTTTAAGCTTTGTTTTTATTATTGAATATTTTATCATAATTGTATAGTAAAGTATATTTGAACTCTGTATATTAAGAATGAAACCAAAGTTTGAATACTAAAAATATCGATATATGTTTAGTGTATATAAAATTCAATAAATATATCTAGAGTATTTTCAGTTTTATACAGAAAACTTATTTAGTATAACATAATGAAGAAAAACTAATTAGAGGTAGCTCGTCTCTATTGAGCTTTTACTGAATGCATTCATTGAAGCGCTGAAAGTTCTACATTATATGTGTTTGCCTAACTTCAATTCTAGACCGGACCCTGATTGCCATTCATATTATTTTAGTAAAATTTCAATTTAGATAAGTTTAAATACAGTGAACCCTCGGTAATCCGACATGATTATGTACATAATAGTGATGCAGTTATTTATTTATGTAAATGTATAATCACTGTCAAGTTTAATTGCACAAATATATGTATTTGTGCAATGAAACTTGCCATACGTAACATAAATGAAGATTTGTCATACCTTATGCCAATTTCATTGTATAAGTTATAATAAACTATTAGTATTCTAAACAGAATATATGATATATTCTTATAATTGGTAAGAAAAAAAATCCTAACGCATTATGTTGAGACATATACAAAATGCAACATAATTTTTCACATCACGGCGCCGGCGCTAATCTCCGTAGGGTAGACAGCTGTGTTTTAACGATGTACATAACAAATAGTGCGCCTATTATAATATGAATCAAGTTCAATTAAACTGTAGCAGAATATTTCTTTTTCCAACCACACCTAGAAAACTACTCACACTACGGTAGTAATCACATGACACACAGCAATTAACGGCAATGTACACAGTCCGCTTTGAGTCGCGTGCTATAATACAACGTGTTGTCCGTCGCGTTTGATTTGTTTGTATGTATGTGTTATATGCACGTCTTTAAATAACCTACGCCTTTAGTTTCTTTTTATACCATCGTTTATTGCCACGCTTATATATCAGAATAAATTTATTTCTTAAAATGTTTTGGGGCTAGCGTAGTGCGACGCCATGCTGGGGCCACAATGGGATACTTTTTTAACTCAAAAATATTATTACGTGTTTAACATTCACCCTTCTCACGGTTTTATTAATAATATATGTCTTGGTACGGAGGGTTTTTTTGGAAGTAGAACACGCGAATCGTAGTTTAAATTGAGCAAAACATAATTAAATTTAGTAATACATTTATTTACTGCCTCGTTGGTCTAGCGGTAAGCGTAAGCGACTGCCGATCAAGAGGTCTCGAGTTCGATTCTCGGGTCGGACTGCTGTTGGTATGGATGGATTTCCTTACCAGAAATTCTTAATAGCAGCCCGGAGTAGGTATGGAAGATGTTGGTGTTACCCGCCCGTGCCTCGGAGAGCTCGTTAAGCTGTCGGAAGACAGGGCCCTCGAATATACTGACAACTAGTTCAACATTTGAATTTCGCTCTATGGAAAAACTGATATTCAGGTAAAACCGGTGAACTAATAGCCGACCCCAAATACTATAATATAAATTATTTTTATTATTAATATAAATTAATAATACTATTTAAATAAATAAAAATTCTATAATAAAGTCTAAAACTTTAAGTATTATTTATTATCAAAAAGAGGAATGTATTCTTAAGTAACATTTGTAAAAATAACCTATGCAACTTGGTCAGAAAACTTGTAAAAAGATGTATGTAGTAGGCTTTTTTTTTTTTTTTTTATACCTGAGCTACCAAAATGACTCTGCCCTGCCTGATGGAAAGCACCAGCAGGATCCAAGAGTGGTGGTCACCATCCTCAATGCAAACAAGGACAGTGCAGCATTGTGACCAGAACTATGGCGGCCTAGTGAGATGCTTTTTCACGCCCCTCTTAAAGGACCCGGGATCATAGTGGGACGGAAACACGTGCGCTGGTAGTGAGTTCCAGGTCTTAACCGCTCGGCACAGGAAGGAAGAGCCAAATCGATGAGTGCGAGAGTGTATGTCTTCCACTCTGAAGCGGTGACTTCGGAGGCCAGCACGTGTCGTCCTGTAGAGGAAGGGAGAAGGGGGGACCAGTTGGAAGAGCTCTTCAGAACACTCCCCATAATATAGGCGATAGAGGACTGCCATAGAGGCGATTTCTCTACGCATTTGCAGGGGTTCAAGGGTCTCGGAGGCTTCGGGACTGCCGACAATGCGAATTGCTCGCCGTTGCAACCGGTCGAGAGCGTCAAACAAATACTGCGCGGCTCCATCGCAAAGGTGTGAACAGTACTCCACGCACGAGCGAACCTGAGTCTTATAAAGGAGACACAGATGCCCGGGCGAGAAGAACCGTCTCACCTTGTTGAGAACACCTAACTTCCGCGAGGCCGCCTTAGTGACGCTCTCAACATACTCGCGCGGGTTGAGGTCGCAGCAGATGGCCATGCCCAGGACATCGAGCCTGCCTTGTAATGGTAGTTGAGTGTTCTGAAAAGTCGGAAGGGGAAGGAATGGAGACCTTTTGGCAGAGAACGCGCACACCTGTGTTTTCTTGGCGCTAAACTCGACCAGATTCTCGCAGCCCCATTGTGAAATGCGGCCTAGAACATGGTCAAGCTCAGCGACAAGCTCCTGTCGTTTTTCCTCTACATCTACCGGCTTTGCCGCAGGGCGCCCAAAATATCGTCCATGAACTGTGCTGTCGTCTGCATAGCAATGAATGTGTACTGTATGCACCAACTTAGTATATATACTAAATTAATATATATAATATGCAATAAATCGATTTGTTAATAAGGAAAATGTGCATACAGACCATAGTAATTTCCTCATGGTGTCCGTTTCTAATCAAGATATAGGTATACGTGTTGGCTGACATACGTTATTGAAATGACCTTGTTATTCTACGAAATTGTCTTATACGTGATTTGATCACAATATCAAAAGTGTTATATGTTACTGGGTTATGCATTAGAAATGAATAAATAATCTATATATCTATTCAATACCTTTAAACGATCAATTCTTATACATATAATCTGAATCTTGATTGTTTCGGGGAGCGATAAATCGATCTAGCTTATTATTTTAGGATTCATTTTTGGAAAAATTCCTAAATAAAGAAAACCCGAGCAAAGCTGTCATCTGACTTGGATTTTTAAAATGCTGCTATAATATTCGTTGACTGAACATAATAAAATGTCGTGTTCGATTGAATATCTTTTCAAGTTGTGGTTCTCTTGGAAAATTAAGCTGAAGACACTAATAATATTATTAATATGGGATTAAAGCTTTGATATTATTATCATTAGATGTATTGTGTGATCAATTATCAAATGAAAAAACTCTGGCCTATCCTCTTACTTTTGCCTTAATGTCAATCTGACTTCTTTGTTTTTTTTCTATTAAAATTTATATTGCAAGACTAGCTAAGAGAATAAACTAAACTAGACTAAAATAAGTTAATATATGATTTTCGTGATGTGCAGAATTGAGGTAATTGACAGTATATAAAGCCCGTGTCTGTCAGAAAATAATTCTGCAATAAAATATATTGTTTGATTTTCTAATAAGACAAGAGACTAAGAAGAGAATAACCTTAAAAGCTACTTTACTGTACTGAAAATTAAGTCTCTATCATCTTGTCCTTGATTCTGTATGTGACACTTTATTTTATACTTTTCAGCAATACTTTTTCCATTCAATATTCGTAAATTCAACAGGTGTACTTTCAATAGCAGGTGACCTCTTAAACCGGCTCACATCATGACGTATAATATCGTTAATGATGCCAATATTTTTCCTATAAAACGTTTTTCGGTCACTCCGTTACGACGATTCGTGCCGGTTTTCCAATTGAACGGGTTCCGAGTTTGTTTAACTCATTTCAAGTTCGACATAGTTCTTGCCTAATTATATCATTAACGTGCCACTGGCAATATATTTTTCAATTGTATGCTTAGGCATTTCTTATTGACAACATATATAAAGTTTATTTTATTACCTTTATTTACATAAATATCTCACACTACGGTGTCATTATACAAGTTTCTACGTATATCCGATTGATTTTTAGCATGCTGTAAAACTATTTTGTCAGTCATCGTACGTTCAACTGTGTGAATTGTGTTAAAAAAAAATAGTTATAGTTTATCTAATCTTAGAGTAATTTAACAGTTCTGACAGATTGAAGGTAGGCAAGACTGAAGAACATCAATTAATACTATAATAATTAAACTATATCGGTAAATAAATGATACACGATTGTGGCGGTAGTTCCCTTTTACAGAAGATCTACCTAAAATGACAGCATTCGTGACCCTCTGATCTCGCACTCACTAGTAAACAAAAGTGATGCAAAAATATCTCAATATGTCGCCAAAGTGTGGGTTACCATGCTAAATTATTGTCAATGCATGCAATAAGTATGGTGACTACTCTTGGTAGAATTACAAAAACTTTACATGAATATAAATTCTTAAAGGTTCCTCAAAACACTGATTGCGGTACACAATATTAAAATATTGCCATTTTTAAACTGTTCTGTAGTCGTTGACTTATTTTATGGTATGCTTTATAAAATTCTGAAATTTATTATTTCTGTACATTGAATACTTTAAAGTGAGGGTAAAAAATGGGGTGATAAGAACGTTAAGCAATAATTATAATTAAAATAGGGAGAGGGTTGCCCATATCACAAACCAAAAAAGGGTTAATTAAAGACCTATATTTAAAAGTCAAATTAAACAACCGGTGCTATATTATACCGGTCATTCTCACGTAATTTTTATTTTACCCTTTTTTCATTTTTCAGCTGTACATTAGGCACTATAACTAAATAGGAAATCCATGCTATTTGATATATTATTTTAAGTTCGAAAGTAGCACTGTGTCTGTTACAGTTTCACGTTTAAACCGTTGCACCGATTTGAATGATGTTGGAGATTCTTTGGTTCTTGAAGAAGGACACAGGCTATTCTTTACCGCAATAACAGATAAAGCTAGTAGGAAATATTTTCTATGTAAAACTTCAAAATAAAAATAATAACGTGACGTAGGTAAATAAGAATGAGGACACGTTACGTGAGAATGGTCTATACAAGAAACTAGAATATGAAAATATATGCTCATATATAACGGACTCGCATGTAATATATAAGTCCATATAGTAGTAGTCTACATAATCATAACTTTTTCATTGGTAAAGTAAAATATCAAATAAATCGCTATGTTAAAATCGTCTTGTTTGTTGTAATTATGGATACAAGTGTATTCCGGACGTCATCAAAGCATTTAACGCAGAATATGAAAATTCAAATCACCAGATGTTGGAATATAAATATCCAGTATTAGTCATAATAAACATATAAAACAAATTAAAGTAACGTTTTAAAAAAAAAATATGTTGTATACTGCTTTTAATTTATTGCGTGGAAAAATTGTTGACACAACAGTTGTTGACAATAATGTATAGTTCATAGAAAATGTGAAGTTATGAAAAAAAACTGTTTTGGTCACTAACTTCTTTAACTACGAATTAAATACTAAAATTGTATCATGGGAGAGCCACGCTTCGGCATGAATGGCTGGTTCGGCTTTTATTCATATTAGAAATATGTGTATTTACCCGGTAATATTCATAACAACTTAAATATTTATTTTGTTTTTCTTTTTTTAATTAATTGCACCGTCAACTGCTACTGTCTCTCCGACACATTTTGGTCCATCCTAATAGTCCACGGGCCCACGTACAAGGGATTTCAGTGACTAATAACAGGCTGAAAGTTTATACACAGCTTCGTTTTGACGAGACCCCCAACTTTTATTATTGGACCAAATTCTGATAGTGGCAAGAAAAAGCGGGATAGGGAGCGAAACACGTCGATTTGATGAGTGTCCCAAATTAATAAATAACAGTTTCTAAAAATTGATACTTCGAGAAAATACGATGGAAAACTGAGAAAAACTTGTGGCATACAAAGTGAATGGTACCTTCCCACTCGAAAAAATATTAACATAATCTTGACAACTTTCGAGTGTAGGTCTCAAAAAAATTACCATCGAATTTGTATGCCGATGCATTTTTTATGTAAAATATATATTTTGCAAGCCCCAAAACAAAAATCAGTTTGTTATTAATGAAAATGAATAAAAATTTTCAAGTCACCATTCTGACATTTTAGAGCTGGGGGTCACTCGGGAAGGTACCATTCACTTTGTATGCCACAAGTTTTTCTCAGTTTTCCATCGTATTTTCTCGAAGTATTGATTTTTAGAAACTGTTATTTATTAATTTGGGACACTCATCAAATCGACGTGTTTCGCTCCCTATCCCGCTTTTTCCTGCCACTATCAGAATTTGGTCCAATAATAAAAGTTGGGGGTCTCGTCAAAACGAAGCTGTGTATAAACTTTCAGCCTGTTATTAATCACTGAAATCCCTTGTACGTGGGCCCGTGGACTATAAGGTTGCCTGGAAGAGATTGCTTTTGGCAATGTACATTGCAATAAATATTATTCATCTCTCTCTCTCTCTCTCTCTCTTATAAATTTGTTAAACGGTGTACAAATAAAGAGTTTTCGATTCTATTCTTTTCTACTGTTTAGCTGTGGTATTCTAAGACATTAAAAAATAAAAGAACTTGTACAAAATACGTTACATGAGAGTAATTTTGGAGATACAATGTATTCATAATATAGTAATAGCTGTATGCTAACAGATGTTTAATTTTACGTTTTACAGTCTACACTGTCGTCTAGTCTACACAGTCTACAATTTTGATTCAAACGTTCGGTAAACATACACATTTATAAAAGTATCGTACATTATCTATTATATTTTCAAAATTTGATCTGAGCTACACATACTTACCCCAATAAACTCATCAATAGCTTTTAGTAATAGCAGGACATAGACCTCTCCATAAGAAATAAGGTTTTTGTGTAGTTACCACGCTGGTCGTCTGGCTGCATTTAATCGGTCACCACATGGCAACTTCTAAAAGTGAACTCATGCACACGGTTAAAAGGAAATATCGACTTTGATATAGTTCACCTCAATCCCAGTTCATATGATTTATTCAATATAACGTCGTTTAAAATTTGATTCAAATCGTTACATTTCGAAAACAGAACGGGACTCTTATTGAATGGTAGATTCGAGGTAAACGATGCGTCGCGACCGCTGTTTTCAATGAATATATAAAATTTCTATTAATCCAAAAGCACCTCGTATCAAATCGTATCCATCTCAAACAGCTGATCTTGTCTGTGAACATTTATCACTTTCCCATTGTCCATGTATTTATCTAGACATTCTATACGTTATAAAAATCCGAAATCGGAGTACCTAATACCTGTTAATCATTGCAATCAGCAATACTCGGTCACCTTGAGTTTATTTTTTCTTGTTTCTAATGTCCGGATATAAAGTTTATAATCTTTAATAGTCCTGTGCCTATGTATACATGTTATTGGTATGCTTTATTAAGTCGAACTTTGCCGTCGCCTAAAAAATCATCTTTTGTCCTATAATTTTACATAGAAGTATATTTACTTCATTTCAAACCCTTTTCGTATAAACACAGTGAAAATATTAATTCCCTACATAATTTAAGAAGGAACGACAACACTCTTTTATTTAGTTCAAATGCTTCGCTATTTGCTCGGAAAACCGCCTGGGCTTTCGTGAAAGTACGCAATGAGTAAGCACTACCATTTTATTAGTAATGCATGGGAATTCCCAGCGCTCGTTTTTAATTTTAGTTTTGTCGAGTAGGTTGTTAACTTTGACTGCTATACTCGTACTGTTTAATATTTGAAATGATTGTTTTCGTGTTTATCAATTTTATCTGCCTCAGTGGCGCGAGTGGTAGCGTAAGCGACTGCTGTGCTTGAGGTCTCGGGTTCGATTCCCGGGTCGGTCCAAATGTTTGTATGATCTGCAAATATTTGTTTCGAAGTTTGGGTGTTTTCTATGTATAATATGTATGTATTTACAAAAAAAAAGTATATATGTATTTATATCAGTTGTCTAGTACCCATAACACAAGCTCTGCTTAGCTTGGGTCTAGATGGCGTTGTGTGTTAAATTGTCCAAAATATTTATTATTATTATTATTATCTGGTATCCATTGTTTTTATTTATGGTTAGATAGTTTTTTCATATTGAAGTTCTAAAAAATATGTATTATCTGACTCTTGTGTTAGGCATTGATGGGCGGCGGTAGCTACTTTCCAGCCAGGGTTATTAATTTGCATGTTTGCCTCCTGTAACATAAAAAAATACTTTATCGATCGCTGTTCATAAGTATCAATATTGTATATACAGAAGTATCTGAAATAAGCCAACTACGTTATCTTAATTTTAACTGGAAACGAAATCTTCACATTGAGTGAAGATCTCAGCTGAAAGACACAAATAACTCTACGTACGTATTTTGTTATTACTAATTTCGAAGTTCTCTGATGATCATCTGATATGCGGGATCGACATCTTTAACGGGAGGATATCTGTGAACTATTCAAAATACTACTCGCGTTATCTATATTAAAAAAAAAAAACGCTAAATGATGTGTATGTAACTAATGATCACGAACCATGTGTCAATCAACCGAAAAGGATTTATTTAACAATCACTTCCAAGTATATGTCCGCTTTTTTAGTTCTTGCTTCGGATCACTATTAGGTTACACATTTGACTGCCAAGTTTTTTCTGAACTTTGAATATTTTGTTCTTAGCTGTCATTTTTTGTTTGGATATCTAAGACTGTCTTGAAATTCATCTAATTAGGTATATGTACCTAATGTTTGAAAATGCGTTTGCGCCTTATAATACCGACATCTCGCGGTTTGGTTAAATATCTCATGGTGATGTTCCCGTTGCAATATTAGGCAGATGACAGTAACCTGTTTCTCGATTAGCCTTACTGATCACTTACATATCCCTAACGAAATCAGCCATAACGTGATATGGCTGAACGCATGGTAATTCAATGCCAAATTGCAATGCTGGGGGCAATGTCTGCCATTAATTAGCTGTGTGTTCATGTATGAAAAATATTGCGGTGTCGCAATGGTACCTTGTACTGAACTATGATCTCTAGATCACTCAGTGATCATCTATCTGCTAATAAAAAGCCGTCAGTTTTTGTTACCACTCAAGACAAAAATAAAAGTACGAAAAGCATGATTACTGATTTCGTGTTCAGGTGTAATTTACTCGTAATTTGTATACATCACCAGTTTAGTTACAATTGTAAAGATAAGCTCTGCCAAGTTTGTAAACAGTGCCTGAGATGAGTACTATCAAGTCTATTTATTATTTCTGTAAGCCAGGAAAGTATACAAAAGTTATCTGTCAGGTTATGTACCACGTGAACAGGATAAATGTACCTTTTATAAGACATTCAAACATTGCTGGAGCTAAGATATATTAATATTACAAAAAGACTCAAAGATTGACCCACTCACGTATTGGTTCGTTTGGATATGTATATTAATATCCACTCTTCATATATCATATATTACTATAATATTAATAAATTTCTCCCCAATGAAACATTGACATCAATAAACGGTTCAGAACATCAATAAACAGTGAATGTTTCATCACATAAATCTTAAAACTGGATTTTGCAGTTGCGCAAATATCTTTCTTTTATTAACTATGTTCTAGATATATAAAAAGCAGTTTATCGGTCTTTTAAATAACTAAGTGTTTCAATATTGCCGGTGCAGGAAACAAGGATATCATTCGCTTGGTAAAGGTCACTTGGTTTGAGGTGAGACCGGTCAGCCTTGAGCCGTGTAATTCACTTTCGGAGTCGTGAATATGGCCCTTCGTATGGCCTCATTCCTCAATATTGTTCTCTTTATTAAGACAACTGCTATTAAATATTACAGAAAACATTCGGGTATTTTCTGCATGGCTAACCAGACCTACTTATGCAACAAAGGACCATACTACACTCATGCCAAAATCGAAATAAAGACCATATCTAGGTATAAAGAGGAAAGTATAATTATCTCGATTTGACATGTGTGAATTGGTTCTCAATTGTTTGGAAGGGTATTTATGTTTTGATACTGCTTGCAAATACATTTTTTATCTATACCCTTTAAATTCATGAGTTGGCAATCATATCAGAAATGCCTAAATGATTATTGTTCTATACCCGTAAAGATACCATTCTGAATTAATGTTATAAACATCTCCTTAGGTAGGTCTAATATAAAATAAATTTCAAATATCTTATCGTGTAATCATATCTGTTCATTTAAACAGGCGTAGAGTATTTAATTTCGTTTCATAAACAGGCACTTTGTTAGCTGTTGCGATTAAGCCAATTGCCAGCTTGGTTGCTATAACGAGGAAGCTCATTACTCACTGGCAAGATATTAACAAGCTGTTATTGTTCGTAGTACTAGATATTGATACTGTTATTTTGCATTTTGTTTCGCAATGCTTTATAAACTCTACATTTATTTTTGCTTTTATACTTTCATCAAAATTGAATGGTAAAAATATAAGTGACAGAGTCAGGAATGTTGTTGTAAGAGAACGTTGTGGATTGAAACAGGATGTAGTGAAGGATTGAAACGGGCATGCTTCGATAGTTTGGCAATTTAGAGAGGATGGATGATAGAAGACTCACGAAAGGAATTAATAGAGCGAATGTGTGTGGAATTTTCGTAAGAGGTCGTCTATAACCGAACATTTACCGACCAAATTGGTAATGTTCTTAAAAAAGGTAATGTGAAGAGCACCAGGAACCGACGAGCATGTATGCAGCGAATGATGAATGTGGACGAAGTAAAAGAGGTGTGTCAGGACCGTAGTAAGTGGAGGTTAATTGTCTTTGCCTACCCCTCTGGGAAAAAGGCGTGACTGTATGTATGTATGTATGTAATTGCAAAAAAAAGTTCTATGGGCTATCAATCCGCAACTAATCTAACTATGGTTTCCTCTTACGATATTTGAATATACGGATAAAACCAATAAAACACCAACACTAATGGAGTCGTGTAAGGAAACCACTAAACCCTGTTTATAGTCTGCTTGAACAAGCATTAAATCGATATTTTCCTGGTCACCATATTATACTTATACTTCAGTTTTATTTTATAACCCTAGTTCCTATTACTTGGGGTTCTGCAGTCGTGTATAATACCTGGAACACGTTTATATAATCGAGAAACCAATTGATTCAATACTGTGGGATGATATCGTTTGTTTCGGAATGTTCGCTATAAATTCAACCAAGAAGAGTATTCTAAACTAAATATCCTATACTCGTGATGTATTTAAATTCACGAATTCTGCTCTGGCGGAACCCACGCTTTGGCACTTGGAAGATTTTACCGTTACACTGTAACAAAACATTGCAACGTAAACGAGTGCATTATCCTAAATGTCCATAAAAGGTGTTTACTGAATATATTTTAAGTTTATTTTCTAAGGAAATATATGTTATGCACTTTGCGTGTCACGGTTCCCGGTCCTGCCATAAAGCAGTTGAGCGTACTTAAGTAAATATACATCAAAATTAAATGCATTCTACCTATCAGTATAATTGCCATGTATACTTGTAGTTATACAAAAAGAGGAGTTCTATATGATTCGGCAATTCAAATCAGAGAAATAAATGGCCAATCACTATAGCAGACATGAGCTGACAAAATAATGACAGCTATTGAATTGAGTTTGTCTTCATATGAACAATATTAGCATTTAAAATAATCACATCACTTCCTTTCATATTAGTTGACGTTCAAGAAATATGTTATTTTTAGAGTTTATCACAAGATTATCCTTTAAGCATGTAAATACATGAAAATAGTTGTAATTACACCTGCAGTAATTGTAATAGTTAACATATAGTTACGTAGCTGCTCCGCCCGCGTGTTGGTTGGTTATGGTAGTACGTAGTAGCTTAAGTGATATTCAGATGTACAAGCTATAAAGTTTTATCTAAATCCGTACAGTAGTTAAACAACAAGAAACGTCCATACATCAATTCTCACAAACTTTTGCATTTATAGTATTAGTAGGAAATTTTGTGTCACTTTTTGCTCATCAATCTTTTAACGAGACTATACAATTAATCGTTATGAATATCGAGAGAGCAATCTCTTGTTCTTGCAATTTCAAAACATCTACGTTCCTATTTCAATGCCTATTACGCAAAGTCTTCTTTCAATCAGATTGGCAGACGCTCCAACATCATAGGGATTGAGTGCTTATTTTATAGAATACCTGTTTTTATGTTGAACGTTAAATTAAAAGAGACAAGATCCGTTAGATTTAGTCCTCATTAACTTTCCGTTAGGGTATATTTTTCATTAAATGGTGCAATTAGAATAGTGTATCTATGTATAAAAATGTAACACAAGCATTTTAAAGTTCGTATCACGCTAGCTTTATGAAATAAAATTAATAAACTTAATATACATTTATCTTTTGTAGATATTTTGATAGATTGAAAAATTTGTTGTACAACAGCGTGCAAAAAAAAATTTTTCTTTACAAACCTTCTACACACACTATCGAATACATAAAAAGAAATAATTATCCAATTTAGTGCAGTCCATCGGAAGTTATGCGCGTATATATATTTAGACGATTTATTTTTATTTATATGGATTTAACGGTTGCTATCCGCCAGTACATACAAAAGATACGAACGTTTGCGAAAGAGTGTCAAAGCCAAATAATCAGTAGTTCTCAGAAACGAACAGAAACCACTGACATTTTACTGTCAGTACCGCTTTTATGCAACTTTGATTTCTGGAAATGGTTTGCCAAGCATGCTATTTATATATGTGAATGTAGTGAAACTGTAACATTGAAATGTAATCGTTATTAATCATCATCTTCCTAGCCTTTATTATTCCCAAGACTATTTGGTGTCGGCTAGTAGTTCAACCGGTTTTACCTTAATATCAGTTTTTCCATGGAGTGACTGGCATCGGACCTCCGCAACCCTGAGGGTGAACTGAATTCGAAGGTTAAACTAGTTGTTAGTATATTTGAGGGCACTGACTTCTGACTAATCGTTCTTAATACATATAAGATTGTTTTCCATTGGTTTATTCCATAAAGTCCGTCTGTCCTAAGCAGTTTTCGAGTATTTTCGTTAATAAATATAATTTCCTTCCTCAACGGACCAAAAACTCTAACAGTTCGCATTATTCCTTAATAGAGAAGTGATTTTGTTTTTCAAACGTATAATTTTTTTAGTGAGAAGACAAAAATACCACAACATACTTGATTTTTTTACACCATCTCTGAAAAATTTACTTTCTTAAGTTTATTAATTGAATGCTAATTATCTTTATTTCTTGCCTGTTCCCTACGGCACTCGGCTATTAATGAAAGGATTTAGACAAATCTTTTATATTTACCAAGGTATATTTCCCGTCTTGCCTCATTCGAATTTAAAGAAAAATTACCATATTAAAAGTAGAAAATAGAGGAATAAAGAAAATAGTAATACGATTCATTAGTCATTGAACTTCTTTTAAATTAATCATAGCGTACGTTGTTTTTAAATTAGATTCAATATAAATTTAACATGTAGCCTCCATAAATCGTTAATACCGTTGAAAATGTTATCGAAAGTAAGCATCCATTTGTTTATAAAATTTTAATTCAGCGTATGAACCAACATTCGATACCTAATTGATATTTCACCTTGACTCGTTTCTAAGGACACTGGCTCACTGGGCAGAATGTTATGTTAAATAAACTGTTGTTTTCATAATTTCTTGTTTCTAGATATACTGAGAACGTTTAATAACGGATTTATAAAAAAAAAGACAAATAATAACTGAGATAAAATATATATGCATCAATATAGTAAGCTTGCTACTAAAATAAAAATTGCATTGAAACCGATCCATCTTAAAGCACTCGTACATAAAAATACTATTAAAGATTTTTCATTTTTCATAGTTTTCTGTTTTGACTTATGACTAAAATCTTTCACTTTAAGCTTCGAAAGGAAATCCCTTGGTAAGTCAAGATTGATTTTGATCCTTTATTCAGATTTTCTTTCTTGAATTTCACTCTTGTTTTATGAACTAAAACACAATCTGCACATAACTATTCATCCATAAAGTAAAATTTAATGTACTTCAACCCTTGTTGATGGGTTTGCGAATGTTTTGAACAAACATAAAATGTTGTTTTGTATAATAAACAGCATTAAGTAATGCATGCCACTGTAGCGCATTTGTGGGTATATGCTAATACTTCTTGTAGGGCACAGGCCGGGTCGATCCGGCCAAGGATATCTTTGGAGAAGGGACGTTGAGTAACATTCCATTGGTTTTCGTGGGCATTCAATATGAGTATTAACTCTAGAACTGTTTTAGATATGTTAGTTAATATTTTTTTGCGATATATACAACACTACATTCATATAATACATTTTAAATTTCGTTCACAAGATTGTAAACGCCAGATAGTAAGGAAAAAAAAATATAACGTCAATTGATTGTTGACCGTAGAAGCTGTTTATTTTATTTATTTATATTTTAGGAGAGAGAAACCAACTATGGTTATAAAGGTGGCAAACCTTTTTTTAAATTTGATATTTACGGTCAGAACATTATGAATCAACTGTAATATTTACTCTGTCGAATTGAGAATTAGACATCGATAGCAAGTGTAGCACCGGTTGCACAATGCTTATTTGGCTTTTAACTTTAAGTAGGTATAAGGTTAGGTAATATAAGGTTTTTTTTTCGGACATTTAACACACAATGCCATCTAGTCCCAAGCTAAGCAGAGCTTGTGTTATGGGCTACTAGACAACTGATATTTGTAAATACTTACATATTATACATAGAAAACACCCAAATTCCGAATTAAATATTTGCAGATCATACAAACATTTGGTTCGACCCGGGAATCGAACCCGAGACCTCAAGCTTAGCAGTCGCATACGCTACCACTACGCCACCGAGGCAGTCATGTTGTGTCAATGATTTTACTCAATGGAGCTTCTATGCTAGTATTGTTATGTATTCTGTTCTATTGTAAACATTATTTATTTATTTATGGAAAACTTACATCTAGATACATTGGTAATACAAAGCAGATCAGTCGTCAGAAAGCCAATAACAAGTTTTCACTTCGAGTGCCAGATTAATATAAAATATTGAAAATCAAAAACCAAATATAAATCAGAAAGAAAAAACTCAAAAAGAAAAAAAACCCACACAATACGCAAGCGCCAAACACAATAAACGATTGCTTCAACGTAAATTTAGGGAAACTATGTCTGCTCAAAAAATTAAGACCTAGACGCCTTCTTGCCGAGGATACACTAATCAGAAAGGGATCAAAATCATGCTATTTACATAATTCATTAATTTTTTCATTTCATTATAGCCGATGTCAAGGTTGAGCCTATATTTAACCACCCACCACCCACATTTAATATGTAAATTTTACATAGGAATTGGATTCGAATTACTTCCGCATTAAGAAAACATAATGTTTTTAATTTTTGTTTGAATATTATCATGTGCCACTAAAACAGGTTGTGTACATCTGCCTTAGGTAACTTTATCTCAGATATTGCATAATATATTTTAGAAACTACACGTGTTACACTATTTACTTATTGAAACAAGTACGTAATACCCATGAGCACGGTTTACTTCATACGTAATGGCTCAAGTCATAAAACAAAAAATAACATAAATACCATCACACATTTATTTGCGTTTCAATTTTGTAAAAGACTTCAAGAGCTGGACCACAAGGAAAGCACCAGCTTCCAAAAAAAAAAATATCGAAATCGATTCACCCAGTCAAAAGTTCTGAGGTAACGAACATAAAGGAAATGCGGTCGAATTGGGAACCTCCTCCTTTTTTGAAGTCGTTTAAACAGGAATTTAAATGCAAATTGATTGTTTGTCCATTTCTATCTTCAAATAGGTGAATATAACCACATAACATGGCACAGGTAATGTATCGCGGTGCGGTCACGTTCTAAATAACCCACTTGTATTAAATTTCACAGTGTTTGTGTCACGAATCGTGACAAAGTTTCTGCCTCTGTATCATCGTTCGCATTGTGCAACCCAATGTGCTGAGCCTAGCTGTGTGCCTGTTCACAGGGGCACGATTACCTAACCAGTTTCAGTTGCACTCGATTTCCTAAGCCTCGCGATGCGCTGTAAGGTTTTTGCCCAGCCACTTTAACTTGCCGGATTTATGAAGCCGCATAGTGAAAGTGTTTGTCGCTTATGAAACATTGCGGGCTGTGTACGAACTCATCTACTCACGTCACGTTTTATCAGACGATTCATCCTTTGAATTGTTTTTGTAGTATTTCATGTATGCACCGCTAGGCAGCGGTGAAATTGGATTTCGTGCAGTTGTATTTTCGAAGGGGACATCTGATGAGGTGGGTTCACCGGACCGCATATCCTGTGACATGCCCGTCCACATTACTCAAATGCATTTTACGTTATTTGCACGCTTTATCTACAAAGGCTAGAGGCAAACTCATTTTGGGGTGCGGCAACTTTCCATAATTGGTACACCGTTTTGCTTATCACTTGTCCTCAACTTGTTCCGCAAGTAATAAATTTTCAACTCACGTCTGGGCGAGTGCTGGCATTTGAACCAAAAGCAGATTGATTAATTTCCGCTTACTCTCCGGTACGATCGAACGATCGAACTTACTTTCGTACCTGCCGCGCTTTATGATGAAAAATGACTTCTTGTTATCGTCAAACGAAATAAAAAATTTGCGATCAAAAGTAAAACAGATTATAATTTTAATATACTGCTGTGATGGTGACCGCTGCGCGAAGGTTTTTAGAAGGGCGTTACCACAGCGGAAGGTTGCTACAAATTACTTTTGGCTTTATTTATTATATGGATCCTCCAACGACGATCGTTATAATAACGTAATGTGCATAATGTTGTAATGTACTCCTGGCGAAATAATTATATCTCAAAACGCTATAATGATGAAGTCCACTTGTGTACAACCCTCAAAGTTTAAAGTACATTTATAATTCCCCTGCGTTCCCATTAAGGGACCGAATTGGAATTTGAAGGTTTTGAATGTAAAAGTTCTGAAACGATTGTAAATTAATTAATTAATTTGTAAAAGTAGTAACTCAAAAGTTACAAACGGTCAAATGTGGTCCCTCAATCGTGACTCATAAACATCCATATCTTATAAACTAGTTTACACTCTTAGTAAAAGGTTAGGAAAAACCAATTGACTAAATATCGACATTTTTTATTATTATATAAATAATATCATGGTTTTTTATTCTGCAATAAATAGTACTTACTGAGGGTTAGGTTGGACTTTTATTATAATTTAGATCGATCTTTATAATATAAATATAGTAATTATAAAAAATATTTAGTTCCATTTAATGATACGAAAAACATAAAATATAAGTCCCTCAATGGGAACGCAGGCTTATAATTCGTATATATGTGTGGAATGAGCTGTCGCCTGCGGTGTTCCCGGACTAATACGACCTTCAAGAGAAGAGCGTACTCCTTTCTAAAAGGCCCGCAACGCACTTGTAACGCCTCTGGTGTGTCCATGGGCGGCGGTAATCGCTTACTATCAGGCGAAACCTCTGGCCTATATAATACTCGTAATAAAAAACTTGAGAGGTGTCAAGGGACACCCGGATGGAACGAAGTACGTACGAACGTACTATATAATTATGAATTCAGAACGTATAAATAATATAAATAATATATATATATATATATATATACTTAGAACACGCACGGCTTGCTAAATACATACGTTCTGATATTGATATATTAAAATATAATTTGCTTTTGAATTTATTAAAGTTATGACGCGTACACTTGCTAAACACACAATAATGGAGAGATTATAATGCGTATGACTTGGTTAGCACAATAGTAAAGATAGGTTATAATGCGTACTTGCTAAAAATACAAAACTATTAATTATTGTCTTTATAAAATCTCTACTTACCTAACTCCATCAGCAATATCCGGAAATTGTGCAGAAACACTGTCAGGATTCATTATTGTTATTATTTTTTATTATTTATTACGTACAAAAAACCTGTATACACTCAACAAAAAACGAAAATATCTGGCTTGGTTTCTGTAAGAGAGAGAGAGAGAGACAGACAGACAGAGAAACATGCGCACGCCGCACGGCTTACAATAGCTTACTATAGCAAAAAGTGTCGTTACAACTTTTCGTTATTTTATTTCGATATTTATTTTCAAATTCATTTTTATCTCGAACATCATCGTGTTTCTTTAAAATGAATAAAAATCGTGTTTCAAAATTGGGCGCGTTGCCAAGATAGCATGGCAACAGAGTGAGTTAATTGCTTTCTCTTATTAGGATTAATCTTCAACTTCGTAAACATTTTTAAAACCGTCAGCTAAACAGCTTGGTTTAAAAAAGATTTCAAATAGTCTCCTAAAATAACTCGCGAAACTAGTTCACTGACCTATTTAAATGACGTTACGTCTTGACAAAAAAAAACTGGTTTTCTTTGTTTTCGTATTTTATTTGATTTCCGGTCAAAAATTCGATTCGTGGATTCGTTTCACAAAAAATTCGTAGTCACGTATCTACGTACGATTTACGTCTTTTTTGTAAATGTTAAAAAAATTGTGTAAAATGTCTATTTGAGCTTTATAATAAAAAAATTTTTGGACATCTAATACACAACGCCGTCTAGCCCCAAGCTAAGCAGAGCCTTTTTTTTTTTTTTTTTTCTGTGCGGAAATCCCCTCGGATACCACTTGTGGTTATGTCGGACTCGAACCGACTAAAAACCGCACACCGTCTGGGGTACTAGAAGCCGGGGAACCAGGTGCACCCTCGGAAGGAAATCCCTGGAACCCCGATGTACCTCGGGCCACCCATTGTTTGTAGGTGGGCCCCTCCCGTGTAGGAACCCAAACATCCCTATACTATAAAAGGGGCGCGGGCACTTTACAGAGCTCGCGCCGCCACCCCGGCCTGTTTCTGCTAAGGTTACTGGTGGCCTCACCTGTCACCCTCAGGCATGCGCTTATGGAGGACGGAGATCGTTTAGCGATCTCCGCCGCCTGAGTCGTCTGCGGTACCTGGCCCGTTCCCGAGCCTGGCGGGCGGGGAGAGTTCTAAACCTCTCCCGATCCCGCTCCGCCATCTCCTTCGCAAGCATAACTTGCTCGCTGAAGGAGACGGCAGAGTTCCACGCGCTCTCGCTCCGCAACATGGCCGCCATGAGATCACGCCTTGGCTCGTCCCACGCCGGTCACCCTGCCAGCGTGTGGAGCGCCGTGTCCACGGTCTGGCCATCGCAGTGGTGGCACTCAGGCGTTGGCTCTTTGCGGATCAGACACAGGTGATCTCCGAAACATCCTTTTCCGGTGATCACCTGCGTCAGCCGGTATGAGAGGCTCCCGTGATGCCTCTCGAGCCAATCCTCCATAACGGGTCTTACCGCCGCAATAACGGCGTGCCCAACGCTCGGTTGCCCAAGTCGTTCCTTCCATTCCTCCACAAGGACCTGGCGGAGTTGGGATTTCTGATCTAAGCTAAGCAGAGCCTGTGTTATGGGTACTAGACACCTGATATAAATACATATATACTTTTTTTGTAAATATATACATATGATACATAGAAAACACCCAAACTCCGAAGCAAATACTTGCAGATCATACAAACATTTGGTCCGAACCAGGAATCGAACCCGAGACCTCAAGCAGTCGCATACGCTACCACCGTATGCTACCACCGCGCCACTGAGGCAGTCTTATAATAATAAATAAAATGATTTTTGGTCCATGACCATGTTTCTTTGTTTGTTTTAATGCGCTAATGTCAGGAACCGCTGGTCCGATTTTTAAAATTCTTTCAGTATTGGATAGTCCATTTATCAAGGAAGGCTATAGGGTATGTCATCACGCTAAGACCAATAGGAGCGGAGCCCCAATGAAGAATGTTTAAAAAACGGGGAAAATTATAACGCTACGGGCAATAGCAGACGTAAACGAGGTTGCGAGGGTCAGCTAGTAAAGGATATATAGGTGTTTACAATTCTCGTATCAAATTCACCTATTTAATGAAAATATTAAAAACAAACTATCTTGCTAAAAATGCAATGCCTAGGTAACATGTAAAAGCATTATTAATAACTAAATTATTAGGCTTGTATCAACTATTATATCATACAAATTATTATGTCGACTACGTAATTCATATTCATAATTTTGTTACATATGTGGGTAAAAAAACTGCTCTCGCTAATTATTTATCTTGAATAACCGGCTACCAATTCATTTTTTTTAATAGAGTATTTCTATACGTACACATATGTTTATTTGAATAAATATCCACAATATAAAGGACGTTCAAAAGCAGGCAGTCATGCCCCGAAAATTATTAGGGCGGTGCACTGAGGCGCAGCAGGCGCATAACGTTCAATTGACGCGGGCGCACCTTTAACAGAATGCGAGCAACGGTCAACCAACTGTATAACAATATGTTACGCTGTGGTATATGATTAACGTTTATAAATTGAAGTTAACGATAATAAATAACAATATTAAATAAAATATAAAGTCATACAATATAAAAATAACATTAACGCGATTCGATTACCTTTTGATTTATTAGAAATTCAATCATATAAAATTGTATTACTGCTCGGTTCTTAACAAGTGCATGTAAATTATGTATATAAATTTAATTTTATAGTGTCAATGAACAAATTAATACCAATAAATGTTTTTAATCTACCTATATGTGTTAAACGATAGGTAGGATAGGATACGACGATATATCATGCCATTATCAAAACAAATGTCTCAAATATAAAAAAAAACAATTTAAATCTAAATGTTGATTCTCTAATAGATAAATTCTGCCACCAACACGTTTCGCTCCTATGAGTCTATGTCCTATCTGATATTATAGCGCAGTTGTGGCACACCTCATGGTATTTAAGGCTTGCCTGATCATCCTACGCGTCACATATTACAGATAGCATCGAGCGATTGTTGCCTTTCGAACACCTCATTATTACTTTGATCTTTGTGCTCAGCTGCTGTTTCTTGCAATTCACTTTATCTTGTTAATTGGAGAGCAGCACTGTCGTTGCCTGCTCCACTTTTGCCCATTGTTCGAGACACGACACTTTCTAAACTAATCTCTACTTCGTATCTACTTTTAATGACGTAGGGATCGACCGAGCTCATAAGCCTCTAATGCTTAAGCCGTGTCATATTGCCTCATGCAGTACTTGAACGCTTTAAATACATTTTAACTGATAACCAATATTAAGATTCAAGAATCTTTGCCTGCCGCGTTTTTTAATTCAATTTCGTCGATTTACGAACATTTTATATCTATGCACTTTAGTTGCAAATGTATAGCAGCTGCTGCATCGGTTTACGCAAATATGACAAAATATACAAACAAAGGTTATATTTGGTTGCATCTTCTGCGTGCACAGCAAAATCGTGGACTTTCGACTTTGCAACATTCAATTCTTTGTTATTGACCTTAATTTGGGCTCTGATTAAATTAGGACCGAGTTCTGTGATGCGTTTGTTATCAAGCAATGTCTGGGTGAGTGGGTGTGCACGAAATAACTCTAGCATAATTACGATCTCGACTAAGCTCTAATTCGTGAGTCACGGCCGAGTGAAATGGCACGCGGGCCATGATCGCGCCGCCGCTTCATTCAATTACTGTGCGTGATGTGAATTCAAAATATGTTATACTTGCAGACAAATTTGTCATCGGTACGTAATTGATTTATGAGCTTTCACCTTCTATCAAAATATTGACTCATTGGTTATCTATCGAAGATGAACGATAGTAGAAAGTATTGTTAAGACATTTACAAATTGAGAATTTGTTTTGAGATCAAAAAATATGATACCATCCATTTAAAACTAACGGAAAATAATTTAAAAAAACGCAGTTGCATATGGTTAGGTTGACAAAAATGGCATTTCTCTGCTATTCTGCCATAAGTGCATTTAGGTTAATTGAGAAACGTCTATCTGGTTCTGTGATGAACAAATACCACTTAAATATTTCAAAATATACTAGAGTTTAACAAGTTACTAACTTGGACATTTCCTATTACATTTTAGTTCAATGTCTGTTCCATATGTTTTTAATGACGCTTTGTTCGTAATCTGGCAGTAAAGGACTTAGTTATTTAATAATTTTATAGGCGGTGCTACGAGTTGTGATGACCGTTTTCCATCAAGTGATCCGTAATGTTATGAGTCATCTTAGTGACACTCAAGATAGCATCATTTACCACGTAAACTGAGACTTAGACAGACTGACAGGCTCTATAGACTGCATAGCACTTAAATGTACCGATAAATACACAATCATTATATTGTCGCAGACTGCCGACGGGAGTGGGTTGACTAGTAGCGGGGCACCGTCGAAACTGGAACACATAGACGTACGTAATCCTACTATGAGCTCGTTAACGTAATCCCACTTGGACCTCAATTCAGCGCTGGTTGAATCCGAATTTCTAATAAGCTAACCGGCAAGTTGTTTCCATTTACTAACAAGTGAGTATACAAATCGTACGTCTTACTACTTGATAGACGCTAGTATAAATTATCATGTCAGAAAAATACCTCACAACTATTACTTCACTCTAACTACTACGTTGAGCTTATACTCAACGAAATAGTAAGAGTGAAGTGCAGGAAAGGCAGATATGAAGTGAAATAAGGAAAACCGTAAGTCCAAAAGTCCCAATACAATCATCATCATCATCATCATCGCAATAACAATAACCTAACCTAACTGGAATACATAGCTGAAGTTGCCCTGTTAAGCTATTAGTTGCTACTTTTGTTGCTGCCAGTACCTTTTCTTTAGACTAGTACCTTTATAGGATCAATACTGTATGATGTCTTAAAATTGAATACCCTAAAATGTAACAAATGCCACCGGCTTCTTATTTTTAAGTCACTGTATCGCAACTAAGATGAACTGTTTCATCAATGATGACTTATCGATGAATAAATGTATCGTTAGGCGCTCAACACTCCGCTTATGACCAATGAGACAACAGTTATTGCATACAGTCCAACATTATATAAACAATTTGTGTATTGTTTTGCAGAGTCATAAATTATGATAGATGACCAACAGTGCTCCGCCCTTGATTCAGCGTCGTAAAATAATAACGACAAATTATACCATTATTTAACTTGACATCGGGCATTAGTGTTGCCATATTAGAACATCACGTAATTGTGAATTATGCGATTAACTGACTAATGGTTATCTCGTTACACATACAAACACATTTTTTCGTATCGTATTAGTCCCTAAGAAAAAAAAACAAACTTGAGTTTTTGTCATTAAAGTCAGAACAAAATATATGCTCATTGTTAATTGAAAATTACGTACATATAAAGTAAGCCTTCAATGTAAAAAATGGTGCTAAAATGTAGAAAGTCTCGTCATTAACCACATAAAAATATGCAATGATTGGACACGTAAATATATAAAAACATCATAACTGACTGTCGTATTCGATTATTTTGGAACACTCATATGTATATTTTGTCGTTATGAAACTAATTCAGAAATTGACCTTACTGTGACTCTCATTGAAATCAATGTTTTCAAATTCCCATTTCATAAAGCAATTGTCGACGTTTTGAGGCTGTGATACGTAGGTGAATAAGTATGATGACAGTAACCAAGACCCACTAAAATTAAAGTTATCTCATAAAATGGAGTTCATAGAGTATAAAAATATTATATTATTTTCTTATTTAGAGCGAGATTAATAGTTAGTTTACAAAAATAAAACTACAAAATATATCAATCCGCCATGTTAAATGGAACACCAATCAGAGCGAGTTACGTCACGTTTGTGTAAACATCATTTTGTTTGGATATAATCGATGATCACTTTACTGTTCATAAGGGCTATAAACGACACTGGCTGACAAGCAGACGCAATGACACCACCGAGCGTTTTGGTGTGAATTTGGAACTTAAAATTTAAATCGCATTTTTTTCCTATTAAAACTTTATATTTTGTAGTAATTTGATTGCTTTTTACAATAGGAGATACTGCCGAACATTATAAAATAGTTTTTTAAAATTAGTCATCGTGCCTATATTAATGTCACGATAAGCTACATTTGTTAAAGCTCAAGACAGTTTTCATTATTCGTTTCACTTCGTGACCTTTACGGCAAGGGTCGTTTGTGCGTGTAATTAAGATCGTGCACTATATTCAAGACTGGGCGTGTCCTGTCGGTAACTGGATTGTTGTAGATGTTTGAAGAGACGTAGGAACTCCCTGTAGAAATATTACGCGGACGGCTTGACCGCTTTGACATTTAAAGAAAGGTATTTTCTGTGTTAGAGTAATTCTCTTCATTTGCTTGTAATTGGTCTTATTTCGCTGTAGTAATAGCCTATTACGATTCTGTAGGGTATCGTGTTATCAAAATAATTATGGTGAAATTGGGTTATTAAGCTTGGCCAATAAAAACGAGACCTTCTTTATCCGCCTCAAATGCTGCCTTGTTGTATTAACTGTGAGATTTATTTATTGTTTTTAATAAAGTAAAAAGCTGCGAAGCTTTTTTTGTCATGAACATTAAAGCAGATAATTTCTTCTAAATTATATTTTCATTTAAGAAATGTTATACATATTTCATTATAGTTAAAGTGCGGTATGCTATGCGGATTTTACCATGAACTAAATATAAGTGTAGTTGCGTGTGTCGCCCAAGCATATGACAACTCGCCATCTTACGAGTAAGGCAAACTTTGAAGGGCGTCGTCTTGTTTTGGAATATATACATATTTTGCTTTTATAAAACTCCTCAACAAGTCATAGAAATCTACTTTGAAATAATATTTTATGTAATCGACTTAAATACCCAACCTTGGCATTTCGTTGCCCTTTATAAAATGAAAACGAGAGTAAGGTTTTCGTATTCAAAAATGTTATAACTTCAAACTGTTTTAGTCTTAATTTTATCCCAACTTCTGGAGTATGTATCGTTTTGTCTAAGTTTTCATTAAGTTTAAGAATGAAAATGTTCTATAGGTAGAATATTTAGTTTATAGAAAAGGGTTTGTTGGTATACTCTCATTTAAAACGGCCTAATAGCACGGCATTTTGTCTGGGTTGCTTCCGGCACGTAAACCCTGAATATTTTCATATCTTGTTTACTAAAAAGTTGATCTTGCTTCCTTTACATGAAAGTCGAATCTTTTTAACAGTGAACGTTTAAACAGTTAAAGTGATCATTAAATTGTGAATTTTTGTACAAATTTTACATTTAACGTGTAGTAATAAAAAATTAGTTAATACAATTTAATTTGGTTGGATGTTTATTTTCTTTTCAATTTTCTGTGATTATACTTTAAGTAGTATTTAAGCACTATAATTGTACGAAATATAGTAAAGTATGAACTGAAAACTATGTCTGACAGATATTGTTGTAACATTTCTTGCAACATCACACATCGTGATGACGTCACGTATACGAAAATGATAAAAATCTGTGTTACATTTCCTTCCCTTATCTCGCTCCCTTTAGCTTAACTGTCAAGTCCATGTGCCATTTGTCACTCTTTTATATATTTTCGTAAGTTCAACAGAGAGGCAGCAATTGTCTTTATACTAATAGTATTTAATTCTGTCAACAAGAAATCCTTGGTAAAAAGATTTTTAACTTCTCATTACTAGCTGAACTCCGCGGTGCTACCCGCAGAACGATAATACCCGCTGGCAACGCCGCGAGGCGAAGCTAGTATCTTTATAAATTGTAGCCTATGTGTTATTCTGATGTAAAAGCTATTTTATTGTAAAGTTTCATCAAAATCCATTCAGTAGTTTTTGCGTGAAAGAGTAGCAAATATCCATCCGTCCATACTTACCAACTTTCGCGTTTATATATGAACATATTTCTATGCTTTACGGAAAAACCTGAAGTCTATGGCTTTAAAATAACATAGTAAATGTTTCAATATTGAGCGTACGACATTATATATTGCAACTCATCGTACGGAACCTTATCCAAGCGAGGTAAACTAACACTTGGCCAGGTTTTTTATATATTAGACAAAATACTTCAGAGAATTTGTCTACATTTTGTAGATGGTTATCTTCATAATTTAAAATTTTGTATCTCTAAATTTATTTCGTTGATTTACATAAATATGCGTTGCATCATCACCTAGCTGACAATAGATTGTTAAAGTTGAGAACGTGTTTCACAATGATTTTGTCTAACATACTTGACTGCACGGTTGACCTAGTGGTTTCAGTGCTCGCCACGCCGCTTTCTACTGCGCCAAGTGTTGTGGGTTCAAATCCCACATGAAATAACACTTTGTGCGATTCACAAATTGTCATTCCGAGTCTGGGTGTTCTTTGTGTCCATTTCATCAATTTTTTTTTAAATCCCCCGCAACACATGAATTATTTCTAGTGCGGTAGTTGTCTTTTCAATATGATAACGATTAAAATACATATTTTGGCGGTATCCGTGTTTTAAAAGAGCAATGATATTTAACGACACAAGGACAAATAAAAACGTGATTATAATGTATAATACACTTAGACAAAGCAAGCCGAGAAACTCTAGGCAGATATTTAATAGAACTTGTACAAAATTTTAATTTAATTATTACTTACCTGTCATAACAAGATTGTTATGTAGGCAAAAGTTCGTTACAAATTATCACTTGTATAAAGTCACAATTCTGCCCCATCTAGAAACATTATATCTGTGTGAAAACGCGTTTCAAAGTCCCATTGAAATTGTTTAATGACCCGCGTAACTTGAATGCGGGACTAAGTAATGAGGGGACGCAGAACGCTCCCGAATGGTTTGCTACAGGACTTTCGATACGATGTTCTACTTCCGTAACTACCAACAAAAGAGCCACAGACTCGTAAATATACAGGCTGTTCATTATCGTCAATATAAATTATTATACTAGTACATTACAAAGAAAACCAGGATTTATCTTAAATATTCAGTACAACCCGTCGGAAATATCTGCGAAACTAGCTTAACGACATCATGCAAACTAGAGAGTTAATATTTCACTGAACAGAGAAACAATAAACCGCCTATTGTTATCACCCATTTTAGTTTTTTCCTGTAGTTATCCGGTAGTATCTGTTAATTTTTGTTTCTTTTTGTGGTGTTCAATAAAGCTGTATAAATAAATAAAAAATAAACAAGAATGAGATTACGAAAGCAAGAATAATACACGTGTGTCGGCGCTTGCGTTGGCAATGGCACTAGATAGGCGAAGGCGGGGCGATGCGTGGGGCAGCGAGAGGTGAAGCGCATTCCAGCAGGTTGCGCAGATATTTCCGACGGGTAATACCTGGATGACTGAGCTCTGCTCTGTATTTTTTATTTAGTAAATTTTCTAAATATGTATCCTAACTAGATTAAATTGTCGCTCCCAAACCCCTGCATAATAAATTTCATGAAAAGCGTTGGAACCTAAAAACTGATATTGAGGTAAAAACAGTTCAACTAGTAGCCGACTCCAAATAATCTCAGGAATAATGAAGGCTAGGAAGATGATGTATGTAGATATATAGTAGACTTTGTAATTTGAATACAGATAACTTGAAACAGTTAGATGACATTATTTATTTGGCGCGTTTATAAATTGAATGGTTTCTGCACAACGCGGTTTACTTGTTAAGTTACAAAGTTGGCAAAATAAGAACACGACCCATACATCTTTATATCGGCGTGTGTAAAGTCGCACAATACTTTGTTTATGTTGCAGTCGAAACTCTTAACCAGTCAGAAGTAGTTTTGACTAGTATAGATTTGATTTTAAATAACATTACTTGTGACTACAACATTTTAAAACTGTAACCTTGAAGAAACGCTTCTTAAACGTATAACTAACTTCAAACAGCGGTTCTGTTATTAACAATTTCTAAAGTTACGGCCTAAGTTAGTCAGGTTTTAGTTATTTTCACTTTGCAGATGCATATGGGGAAAAAAGTGTAAACGGAATATTTACAATTCCTGCCTGTATTCGAAAAAAAATGGAAGTACATATCCTGCCTTTGTTAATCGGGACCCAATAGCTACAATATTTTTTTGAGATGTTTTAACAGATTTATACTGACCGTGCGATGCGAATGAAATATTTTTTATATACTAAATACTAGCTTTTGCCCAAGGCTTCGCTCGCGTGATTATTTCTTCGTATTACTAACTTCAAAACTGACTGACCCCCATATTTTTTCGGGTTAATATTTAGATTATGCTACTCACAAATAATAAAGTTTTATATATTTGTATAAGAATTTTCAAACTCGATTCAGTAGATACCTCCTACCTGACCTCTTTATAAGTATAGATTGATACTCCTAATCCTATACCCCATGTATAATAATAATAAGTGTTTATTTCTCATATGAAAATGTCTGTTAGTCATTTCACATTTGCATACAGCAGAGGCTAGGAAATCGCTAAATCTCTCGACCGAATTCTCTAGGGAAAATGATGTCCGACTTTTTGTGCCATCATTTCGAAGTCATAAATGGCAAAATCACTGACTAAATTATTTATTAAAAACACATTGAACAACGACAAGTCTGTGCTTCACTGAATCCACGTTTACAAAACAACAAACTACCTTATTTCTGTCCAGATAAAGTTCAGAATACTACGCATCTAAATAATGATAAATGGACATACTCAAATAAAATTACAGTCATACTGACTAAACAGTTTTCCATGTAATCGGTAATGTGTATTAAAATTATAGTGTCGCAAAGAAAACAATGTACATTAATATTGCAGATAAACTTATTGTATGAACTTATGGGAAGATTTAGATTTAATCGGTATCAATCATTGAGTACTTAAAGAAGTTTTATGTATATTATTAAAAAAAAAACTAGTTGCATCCTGCGGTGTTAGACAGACTCGGGTTTCGATGCTTTTGTTTACTATTTCAGTAGATTTACTATAAATGTAAAACCTAAGTTGCCCTACATAACATCAGCAATCAGCCAGTGAAAGCCCCGTCAAAATCAGTCCAATCGTTCCAGACACAGATCGATAGAAAAAAATTAAAAATAGATTTTTTTAATGTTAATACCATTATATACTCCCATATGAGTTATTAATATTAATATTATAATTAAAAACAGATACTTATTACAGTTTTGTTAATTGAATAGATGGATGCCTTTGAACAAAAGCAAACAGCCGTTTACCGATCATCACAAAAACTTGCGGTCTGTTTTTACATGGTTAAGGTTTTATATCAATTTTTGTTTTGTAATTAGATATATATCTGTAATATGTCGTATATATCATGGTAAAGCAGTGTAACGTCTACCACATTCTACTGATCCATACTAATAATAATATAAATTCGGCAGTTACTCTGTCTGTCCGTCTGTTAAGCTTTCACGACTAAGCCGCTGAACGGATTTTGACGTGTTTCGGTATAGATATACATTGTACCTTAGACTGCCTAGGTATTAGAGGCACGATAATTGCACAGCAAATTAATGTAAAATGACAGTGTTCGTGCAGTCGAGACCGGAGGCCTAATAATGCAGAAGCGTCACTAGGCAGCCATGGTGGGGGTCGCCATGCTGCATTGTCTGCATTTGCAATGAGTATGGTGACCACCACTCTTGAATTCCTCTTATGCTTTCCATCAGGCAGAGTAGAATCATTTTGACAGGGCCATACATAAAAAATAAAATAGGCTTGTCGCGATAACCGACAAACACGCAAGCGAAGCCGCGGGCAACAGGTAATTCATTATAAATACATATTAACATGGGTTACATTAATGAATCCACATTCAATTATAAATAAAGAGTTTTCATAATAGGTAGGTACATACTCAGGTGGCAACGAGTAGGCCGAGCCCACTTATATCCGTAATTAATGGACGCTTGCACTGTCAGGTAATGAAATTAAATGAAACGAGTTCTTTCGTGTCCAAAGCTTTTAATTATCCTTAATAAAATAGGAGGATAAGACGATAGCCATATCTACAGACAACGGTAACTCACAAATGGTTGACTCACAACATAGAACTGTAATAAACGAAATTCAGGTCATCTGAATATATAAAATAAAAATTAAGATAGTTTGTGTACGCTTCATAAACCCAAAAAGTACTGACCCGATTCAGTTGAAAATTTGACACGATTTACAACTCGCTTCAGAGATGGTTTTCATCTATTAAACTTCTTAATTTTGTTCCTCATTCCTTATGAATAGAGTTTCCATATAACTATTTATTTTAAATATATGGAGTATTTGCCCTCGAATGTCAGTCTGCCTTCATATAAAACAAACTGTAAGGTTTAGATTAATAGTAGTTACTTTGTAATACACGTATTGTTTATACGGTTTGATAGTTACGTCGGATTTGGTTAATTTTTAATGTAAACGATTGTCTGATAAGACTAAGTTTAGTTATTTACATAGACTTCATTTATGTATTCCTCAGTGTGTCGTTTGTTCAGCGTTATGTTAGTCCAAGGGCTGTATGACACATTAAGATGTTTAATAGCTCAAATGGGTGAAGTTGATGTCTTGTAAGTGACTGCCGTATCATTCGCAACAGTTACCCCTATAACATCGAGTGCTAATAACGTCATCCAGCAAACTGTGGGTGTCTTTTATGTTTATTGTCTTTCAGTTTGATCCTTCAAGGAGCCCATTACATTGACTGTTGTTTATTTAACCCCGGATCCTTATCCCTTCGTAATAGCAATGCCACTTTGATTGTCAGTTAGTGAGTTTATTACTCATATATAGATACGAGTATATTGTTATATATCTACAACATGGCAACAAACCATGTTGGGTAACGTCAAAACCTGTACAACAGTTAAATTCAGTCGGGATAATATTAAAAAAAATGTTTTAAACGGGGTAATGTCACACGACTTTGATTTTACATGTTGTACTGCAATAGTATTAATCAATTTTGATTGGCTCTATCAATCAGATACAATCTATGATTGCCTGGTACTGTGTTATGTACAAAATTATACGTATATCTTTAATTTTTTGTTAAGGTATTTTGTAGTATTTAAAATATTACTAGATTTTGTCCGCGTCTGCATCTGCGTACAAGTCGGTCGTACAGTATCCATTTTGTTGTATGAGCTATATCACCGTAAAATTCATTGAAACCGTTCAGTAGTTTTACGCATTCAAGCATTTTCGCATTTATTATATTGAGTAGGATATCCTTATACTTACGTTATAAGCATGTTTACAATTGCATAGATGATAATATAATAATTGAATAATGCATCATTCTATTGAAATCCATACTTATGTCATAAATGTGAAAGTAACTCTGTCTGTCTGTCTGTCTGTCTGTCTGTCCTGCTTTCACGGCCAAACCGTTGTACCGATTTCAATGAAATTTGGAAAGGAGATACTTTGATTCTTGAGGAAGGAAATAGGCTACTCGTTGCTGCGATAGCCGACAAACACGCGGGCGGAGCCGCGCGCAAAACCCAGTATAATATATCTTCCATCAAAAAGTACAATTAAGTTGTTTTGAGATTTTACTTTTGTAATAAATTCCATTCTTGGACTTCAACGTTTATACTTACGCGCGAAAGTATTTTAATCCCTTTTCTGACTATTCCTATCGTTTTCATCGCGTACCCTATTTGGTTGTTTATGCATTTCCTTATTCGCTTTTATTACTTTCTAAATCAGTTAGTATTATTTGCATCGTGCATACGAGTATAGTTTCTGACTTATTTAAAGCGTTTCAGGGGCTTAAAGTTAATATACAATTTTAGAAAATGAGCTGTTTTGGGAATCGGGGTGTATTTTTGGTATTAGTAGTTAAAACCAGCAATAATTAAAAATAAATATATATTAACAAAATTTATAAATGTGTTTAGGTACTGTGTAGTTTATATTTTATTCCCCAAACCTTGGCTAGCTCTAAAAAAATTGATTTTGTACATGAAAGGTGTTTAGGAATTTACTCCTAAGACGTACATACGTTATATATATGATTCATCAGAGAACCAAATGATACATATTACATATGTATCACTTTGGTTCTCTGATGAATCACTCCATTCTAAATTTTGTCCTTCAGAGATACTCAGAGCATAGCTCTTTCTATAAGCACATTGAACGACTTTAATGTGATGAAGAGATACCTATGACCAGCGGTAGACTGCAACAGGTGATAATAATAAAAATTTCTTTATTGTACACCAGATTACTTATAAAGGTAACACAAAACTAGGAGGTACAAATGGCGGCCTTATCGCCCAAAGGCAATCTCTTCCAGGCAACCATGGGATGAAAAGAAAGACGTGGAAAATATAGGGTAGTCCCTGGTGTATTAAAATTGGTTGGAAAAAGAAGTATATATATGAAAATCATGATATGTATCACGTTTTTCTATCAAACTAATACAGGATATCATTACACAGCTAATAGTAGGTATATTATCTATTCAATTATTATAATTTTATTGTAATGGCGTGTTTATTGATTATACTCGTACTTTATAATTAATCACTATATTGTCGATGATAGCAAGACATTTGTCATTGATATGTTATTCATGGCGTATCCGTAACATTGAATATCGAATTATGTGCTTAAATAGGATGCTGCAATTGTGTAGGCAGGCATAGGTAATGGTGTGTATATATGGATACTGTGTCCTCGTAATGATAGTTAATGATTGCTATACCTAATGTAAATGATAGGTAATAGGTTGAATATTCATAGTGAAGGCCGATTTATAGATATCAAGCAATGCCTAAAATGAACATGAATAAAAGATACGCTGAATTCTATTACAAATTTATAATTCAATACCTGAGAAGATTAAGGACACAGATTCTTTCAGTTTATTTAAAAAATATTTAAAATGTGACATCTTGAAAGACTATAAAAAGTAAAACAAAAAAAAAATCTACGACATAAATTAAATCCAATGAGTGTGAATAGTCCCTAACCGGAGTAACGCGTTTTGTGCCTCAATTTTGTCGCCTACCCACAAGGAATTTATTATTGTAAACGAGCTCTGAACTATGTACCTAGGTACTTGTATTAATTGTGTTAATTTCTTATGTGAAGTGATTTGTAATCTTTGAGAAATAAATAATTCTAACCTTAATTATAGGACACAACAGAAACCTACTAAAAACAGGCAAAGAAACTATTCAAAAAAATTGTAACCCGACTGCGGCGAAGCCAAAAGGAATGCTAATAGTTTTGGTTTAGTTATGTTCCTACGCCTTGCAATTATTAACAATTATTTATTAAAACATATTTAGTTTCAAATATTACTCAGCACTCTTAATGTAATGTAGGTACTTATGTGGTACTAATTTCGTCCCTTGACGGACTTTGATATTTAGACAATGGTTAAGATAATTTTGCTGGGTTGATTATTATCCATACATTCATGGATCTCCCATGATCATGAGTTCAACCTCCCATGATCGGAATGAAACAAACCAACAACGTGGTAGGCGTCAGATGAGCTAAATGCATTAACTATGAACAAGGAATGAAAATTTTTATTTAGAAGAAACAAAGGTTTTGGAAAATAGTATACATTTTAATTTGCTCATTGAATTCTACCATGCAAATCAATTACAGACTAGAGTTTACAAATTACATTACCTATTATATATAAGCCGATCTTATATCTAATCACTGTCCGAGTCGTTTGTTTTCATTATTGTTTTGTGTTCAAAATATTCAAACGCTTGCTTCCTAAGAGGATCCGCTTCCTCGTCTATTATAGTGAATTTTTCATAATACTTGCTTTCGTAGTAATTTTGATCGGCTTTGAATATTATGTCACATATTGCTTGTTGCACGGCGTTCTTCGTGGTGTCGGAGTATTTTTTCATTTTATTACCGATAAATGTAGTGAAAGATACAATTTCTTCATCTCTTTCCGATGGAGTTTGACTAGGACCGGCCTCCATTTGAGGTTGAAGAATATCAGGTTCACTTACTTCTGTCTCGTTCCCAGAAGTAATCCTCGCCTTCTTAGTTGGGCGACTAGATAGTTCCAAACGTTGACGTAGCAATGACAGATTAATAGTTGAAGCATCTCCAACATTCTCATCCATTTCATCCGAATCCTGAAGGGAATAAATCATGACATAATATACTCGTAACATCGTGAATATTTATTATTATCGAATGAATTACCAAAAAATATGGTTCTCAAAAATAATACATACTTTATTTTCTTGACGTTTTCTTTCGGAATCCTTATCCAATAAAAAAGCCAATGAATCGAAAGCGAACCATGTACTTCTGTATAGTCCAGATGAATCTGTAAACAAATTAACAATGCAGCAATGTAATGAATGCAGCTTAAATCCTAAAAATATTTAAAATTGCAAAATTTTTCCTACCTGTACAATTATCTTCTGACAAATTCTTTAAGCTATTCACTAGTCTAGCCTTTTCTCTTCTAAATGACGACATCAAAACATTCATTTTGTGTTTGCATTGGTCGGCAGATATGTTCAAAGCATCGCCAATTTCTTCCCAAGCGATCGGTTTCATATTCCTTCTGAAAAAGTACCGATTCTTTTTGTCCCATAACATGGGTTTTCTTCTGTATTCTCTTATTAACTCTAAGCATTTTTCTTCCGTCCAATCATCTACCAACGCCACGGCTGCTGTTGTCATGGTTTCGATGCGCAACAATACACGCGTCGTTTCAAGTTCAGACGAACGCTGCACTGGGCACAAAATGGCGGCAACCGAACACGCTGTCGGACATCGTACGAGCAGCTGTTGACACGTTGCAGTAACACTGACTCGATACATGTAACTGTCTCTTTTCCACGTCATGTTTTTACTGATAAGTGTGAACGTGTTAGATATATGTACATGATAATATCATTTCTTGTTTATCATATTTAAATACATGATCGGTCAACGTACTGCTACTGTAACGAACGAATATCGTTTATTTTTGTCGTGAGTACCAATGAATATACTTTGATTCGAATTAGTCTAGTACTTTGTAGTAGGTATGCTATTTTTGTGACGCGTGTTATTACTATTTGCCTTATTTACTTTACATATTCATCGTATTCATTAGGTACTGACGGAAATAGTACGAACAAGTTCATTCTGATTTTGTCCAAGGCTGAATCATTCGCTACAGATTTTATAATATCCCGACGCTTAAATTGTAACCAGATTTGGTTAGACCAAACCACTTTAGTAAATCATAAAATCTAAATCGTTATTTAAAGAACGGTGTATGAGTACTTCTGCTCTAATTCATTAAATTTGTTTGCGTACGTTATTTGTGCAAAGTTGTTGGTCGTACAAGGTCAGCACTTACAAGTCATAAAAATGACACTTTCAATGTTTGCTCTAGGTCAACTCTTGGCAATAAAATTAGTTGACATTGCGTACTCTCTATGAAATTCTTGACGTCCGCTTATTGCTTATGTTTGAATAATGCTGGCAACACACGTCGTCTGTTAGATAGTGTCTCAGATAGACATGAATATAGAAGTTCTCAACAGCACCGCAACTACACCGGCCTGTCATTTGTACCGCGATGCATGCGATTCATGTTATCGGTAAAGTTCAGCTCGCTATGTGAATGCTAAGAGGGTAGATTAGTTATGCGATGCACTCCTATGTTGTCGTTCACACGCGTCGAACACAGATGCACGAAAGATAGTAAATACCAGCATGTTTCTTATATAATATGGCAAGTTGTGTTCGCTGTCATATTAGTAGTTTTATGTCCCTAATGTGCCAAACATGCTATCAGAACCGTAAGATGCCATCTTAGAATATACACACGTACAGCACTTGGATTATTTCTTGCACGTAGCTTGTTATTTATTCCCATATGGACCTCCCATCTGCATTGTTTTCTTCTTGTATACGCTATCGCAATAATGTAGTTACAACACTGACTAGGTTAAAAAAACAATCTTTCGACATTTCACAATATCGTAAGATATATTACAATCTAACGGTTTTGACAATCTGACGGTAACATATATATATATACGTCCGATTACCATTATCGATTAAAACATTAACAAAATAACTTGTCGTATTTTCAAGTTTTATTTCCAATTAAAATAAAAAAATATATTTAGTTAAGCGTCTATTCCGAGATATGTAGAATATAACGCCATGCAGGCATTCAACATTTTCTTACAGAGATAATGTCGACCTGTTCAATTAGTACGATTAAACTGTCACAGTAATGTTTTACGTCTATCAATTACTCATGCAAATGGTTCCGTTTTATGAATATTCATTTGACCAACGCACGGTATTTTTTTTAATTACCGCACTCACTCGGAATTCACTACACTTTATACTTCACAGCCGTTTCATTCATTGTTATGATGACGATGACGCTTTCTTTAACGTTATTTTAAGAATACTAGTTTTGTGTTACCAAGTGATATTATTTGCCACCTCCTAACAATCATGTAATCACAAGTTACTTAGTTTTTAAGGAAATTATGAGCGGCAGTATATCTTAACATGGACTGGACATCCAGATACAGAAACAATGATTTGTGAATGTGAATCACATATTCCGATCAAACTTATAACATTAGACACAACCGCAGTTATAGTAGTGACCATTTAGGCCATGTTACCATCCGTGAAACTAATTAAAGCGCAGGCGATCAAGCACTTAATCACCTTCGTTGCGGATGTCGGAAGTGTTTTATTATAATTAACACATTCGTTACTACCTGACCCCATTGACACACTTAGAAATGTTATCTTTTTAAATACGTGTTGTGTAAATACTGACATACTGTCTATACATCTTTTTACTTTGCTAGTTTTACTACTACATGGGCTAATGACCTCTTATGCCTCTTACAAATTAGATTTCCTGATTCTTAAGCTAATTTCCAATTAGCAAGGTTCGTGTAACATAGTCCTTACTGGCTTCTCTAATCCGATTTATTATCTGACCACGTTCTTACGTAGGTGTAAATCTAATTCTGAGTGATGTGGTAAGTTAGAAATACGTCTATTAAAAATATATGTAAAACTTTGTCGCCTCAGCGGCATGTTCACCGGTAGCGACTCATTTACCCCTTCAATTTTGTTATTGATATGTCGTATTATGTTTATACGCTTACATTTTGCTGGCCATGGATGTACTCAAAACAAGTTAACTATCATCAGATACTTATTAGAACTATTTCTTGTAAGTTTGAGTTCTGTGAATATCAATGAATAGAAAAATTCATACTAACCTTAAAAAAAATTAACTCTATTACGTTTTCACGGCCTAACTGCTGCATCGATTTCAACAAAATTTAGCGTGGTTATATATTTGATTCTTTAGAAAGGTATACCCTACTCTTAACAGCGATAACCGACATACTCGCGTTCGAAGCGGCGGGGAAAAGCTAATAGTATATAAATAATCAATCTATAATAATTAAGAAAAAAAGATCTTTTTAGTGACGTAATATTATTTTTTCTCCAGATCTTCGATTTTTTGTCTTGCCTACATTAAGAAGTCGAGTCATGAAAGATGTAAGCGACAGGTAGAAGTAATTGCATTTACTTTTACACGGAATTTTAGTTCGAACAACTGAATAATTTCGAATATTTTATTGAATTGGACATCCTTGTCGTCGATCTTAGAAATACAACATTAAAGAGTACTCCTACGGAGGTCTGTTTAACTAATTATTGCGCATACATTACTCGTAATATAATAAAGTCACATGCATGTCTAATTGCACCAGAGCCATGCTCCTACACTTCGGTAAAGTTTATAGATGTCTACAAAACTATATAATCGATCTCGGGGTTCTCGATTTCTGGATGGGGTGTTTTTATATCTAGTATAGAGAGTACGAGAGTTTTCAGCGTAGTTTAATTTGTGTGGAAGACGAAATTTTGGACGCGTATTAAAGACTTGCGCCTAACTGTACAATTCTAATTTGAATTAATATGAAAAAAAAAAACCGTAGTAAAAATGCATACTTAGTACAAAATCATCTACTAACCAATATCAGTAGCCAATATGATTATAACTCACCAAAGCTTTTACAAATTTTATAAACTCGTTGATAAAATGTATATTGAACATAGCCAGTAAATCCGGTTATATTAAAATATTTCACCGTGTGAAGTGATTAAAGTTAATAGCCGCCATTATTCCTGTCTGTAGTAAGTATGACGTTGATTTAAATAAAAGTCTTCCGGATGCGGCCATAGGCGATTTTCATTGTATGCGTGTGCACAACAACCACTTTGCACTCAATAATACCGTAAATTCGTTCAATTGAATCACTTGTTTATAGAGGAGTAGTAATATTATCAGTTTATTCTTTGATTAATGTAATCTCACTTTTATGTAAAAGTTTTACTTATGCTTCTGTTAATGAATCACAGTTTAAAACCGTTTTGATCGCATTTTTTTGGTGTGTACGGTTTGGTTTTTAAAACATTACACAATTAAGTTCTATGACAAAAAAGGGTCTTAATGATTTTTTAGATAGATAGAACTCACGGTATATTACGACGCCTAAGAATAGAGTATGTAGCTATCTAAAAAAGTGACCCAATTTACACATAGACACATGTAAATATATCATTTTATGTAAATCCATGCATTTTATCGTCTATATAAAAAAAAGTAACCTCCAAATGTGTTGCCAAGCGCAAAACTTAAGAACCGCTGAACCAAGTCGCTTATTTTTGTTTATATCTTCGTTAAGGAAGATAAAAACGTAAAAAATTAAGGAATATAGTAAAAAACAACACTAAACTATTTTTTATTAGACTGCGACGGGCCCATAACTTTTGATAGAACGAAGTCTATCGGGGCAGCTAGTTTTAAATATTAATATCATCTGATAGTCTCAATTTTATTTATTATAAACATGTTGAAAACTAACTTTATGATCCAGGTGCTTGTATGATAACAGGTTAAACTTGTAGTGTGCAAAACCAATATTATTTAACGTATCTTCTCAACAAATGTTTGCTCTTATCCTGAAAGTAACTGTTTTGACACATAGTACCTACAGGTTGTCTTCTATACTAACAGACATGACAAGTACTTGCAAAGCATCATGTGTAGTTGTTTTATTAATAGTGCGAATAACTTTAGTGTGTTTGCAAAACAGGAGTTCATAGCTTCTGTTTATTGTTAGTAAATGTTGACATTTATTGCTTAGAATTTGTTTCAAGTGATAAATCTCTTAAACAGATAAATCTTTAATTCATTTGTATGCTTAACATCATCTACTGAACCACTTTATACTTTAAATGTGACTTAATAGATACTTGGAGCGATAATCTCAATGTAATCCTTGTCTATGAATACATCTGTATTGGACAACTTGCCCAGCCCGATTATATTCATTAGCATTTATATTACATCATCGTTATTTATCTTTTGTTGCAGGTAAGCGGCGCAAGCTTTTGACTTCAGATGCTTTCGGTAAGCCCCTTCATTTCAAGCTATCATCTTATACAAAAAGAGGCACCATATTATACATTATTATTGCTTTTTATCTTCATTATGTGATACGTGGGTCATTCGGGGAATGTTTATTTTTAAAAGGAATTCTATAGAATTGCATCTACACCAATTCTTAGTATTTTAAACTGGTTACAATAAGATTTTAGGTTTGCATATTATTAATGACATTTAGCTTTAGTAATTATTCCCAAAAATGTATTGCAATGTCTAGTATACGTTTATGGTTTTGTAGTTACTGTCAATTTGAAACAAATTGTAAGTGTAAACTACGTGTACTGTTTATTTATTTTTATTATTATAATGTGTATAAACCAAGGAACGTCTATTCTTAAAAGCACGCTTTCTAAGTGTTGGTGCCGATTATTTACTATTAACTTTCCAACAAATTGTGTTGTTTAGTTCGTTTCAACCGATTTGGAATTGATTTTCCAAGCAGTATTACCTGCCGCGTTTCAGCTTTTCCTAGTAAATATATTTTCTGTGTATGCTTTGCTTTCACATTTCTGCTTTTAGATCGTTCTCGAATCTCGATATGTACCCTTGCCCTTTTCCTGTATTACTTTTACAAGCTCTATAAAGCTGAAACTATTAACTACTCATTTTTGAAAATTTTTGGTACATAACATAATATACATGTATAATAAACATAACTTTTCAATGAAGTTAATAACTATAAAAACAAGCTAGCGTTTTTAAATAAAGAATACCGTATTTAAAACGACTTCTGGCAAAAAAACGATACTTTTAACGATCCAGAACATGTAAAATGAAATTATAAAACAGTGACCCTGTTTATGACATCATCTTATACGTGACTGCAATGAGGAAGACCTTTATGTCTTCCAAAAATGGTACGAGCTCGTAGCATTATGCACTAAAATAAACAGGTCAAATGAAGACGCCATATTTGTCACTGCTCCGCCTGTGACCTTCAATTTGATCAGTACGTTTAAATTGATGAGAAGTAAATCAATGATAATATCATTCAGTGTATTGAATATACATACGAGTATACCCTTATCGATATGCGTGGCACTAGCACGCACGGATGATTCGAATCCCTCCTATCCTTCACGCGAGATTCGTGTTTTATCTATCCTTTGATCACTCGCTATTCACAGGTAGAATATCATTTGCTGTATTTAGTTATACAACGTTTCGTCAGAGATATATTTATCTTTCGTGAGCGCCCTTGACGCGCCTGTTTTCTACTCAGCTTGTATTGTGAAAGGGGTCAGAAGATGAAAAAAAACTTGCTTCAAAAGTAGGCTTTCTCTTGTAACACCGTGGGAGGTGAAAGTCGGATAACTCGTCCTTGAAGTCCCTAATGCAAGTAAAAAACTTGTAGCGACTTGAATTGAAATAACTTTTTTAAGATTTTTTTATTTTGGTTCTATTAACTTTTTCAATGGTTTGATTTATAACGCCTGTAGACTTATTAATTGGCAATTAAGTTATTGGAGATTTCTAAATAGATCTGCTAAACTGTATCAATATATGGATTGTTTTAGTTGATACAGTTTTTAGTGAGGTCATTGCTTGTGGTTTAATGGATCATTATAATATCGTGCATATATTATCTATTACCAAATTTTTTAATGTGTTAATCTTCATAGTGTTACATAAATGCACGCGTTCTTTCAAACTGCACAGTAGTATCGTAAAGTGAGTTTTTAACACTTCCACGGTTTAACAAGCCAGTCAATCGACTACCATTAAGTTTTACATAGATATAGAGGCACATTAAAAGCAAAAGGGGTTATATTTAAAAAATAGTAAAATAAAATTAACTTTAATATAATTCATTTAATAGAACAAATAAATCTCATAAAATCCATTTAACTTTAAGCGTATACCTTGTACCACGTACACTTTCATGGTCGATGAATCCAAAAACGGATAGAAATAATAATGAACGTCACTGTTATGTTAATTAATTCGTTTTACGATGCCGCAAGGGGCTAGCCCGGAAAGCTGCACACGAAACTTGTGTCAGTGTACTTAGTGACTATTTAATACTTGTATTTATTCACTAAAAGCACCTGTTGCTGTCAGATGCATCAGGCAGTGACAGGTGTTTGTTAAATATCTGCCAGTTACAAATAAATCGTTACTGTTTCTGTTATGTAATCCAAACTTTCATACTTAATAATATAAATTCGAAAGTAACCCTGTCTGTCTATCTCTTATGCTTTCCAGCTAAATCGTCGCACCGATTTCAACAAAATCTGACATAGGGCTACCTTGGTTCTGGAATAAAAGAACCGCGGCCAAAACCTAGTTAAAAACATAAAAAATCAAGTGTTCTGGAACCAGAGTAGAAACCGGTAAAAGAAACTGTTGACCCGACTGGGCCTATGGTTCCTGACAAAGATTTTAGAATTTTATTTTGGCAGGGCCTGTACTATGGTAAACACACTGATGATGAACATAGTAAATTGAGATATACCCATAAAAGTCGCTTGTAGTGATTTTAGCGCTGCATTTACCGCCATTTTATTTAAAGTACCCGCCTTTTGCAAACAGTTACTGTGATTTATAGAGTTTATCATAAGTGTAAATATTAACCGTTAATTTTATGGTATACTGTTGCGTATTAATGTTTCCCATATGATACTTTTGCGGTCCGTAAAGTGAAGGCGAGTAAACAACCCATGTTATGTTTAATTGAAGATCTGGTTATACCAGTATCAAATCCCAATAAAATTTTAACTTTATGCCCATACATGGTAAATGTAAATAATATAACAAGCTTTGGAATGCATGTCAAGCCGTTGACCTTCTTATTTAAAAATATTGTATTAATAAAATACCGAAAAACACGAAATTTCAATCTCATTTGTATCTTCATACCTATATTTTTCATATCTATATTTCGAACAGACTTATGCGAAAATACATAAAGTTATAGAAGGCGGATAACTCTCATTTCGATTTTTAAAGATACAAAATATGTATTTATTAGAATAGTACAATATCTGTTATAGATGTTTCAATGAACGCTTTAACACAGCTTTTGACTTAAGCTTTTGGGATATAGGATCACCAGAACTTAAAGGAAGTGATAACACAATGTTACATGTTAAGGGCATTTGTATAAAAAGTTAGGCACTTCTCGCAGGCACAAACTTCAAAGTCTTGAATCTTTTATTCTTTTTCTTTTTCTCTGTAAATACAAACTTCACAATTAATATTGTAATATAAAAGAAATACTCTAGTCATGCAAGTCGCAAAGCAATCGTACATGTCGGCATTTCTGTAAGCATAAAGGTTTGTTAGCATCAGCATCAAGTCAAATTAAGAGCGACTATAAAAATTATCATCTAGTTATTCCATTTAGTAATGAAATAAATATATATAAAAGAAAAAAATACAAAACCTATTGAGGTAAAAGACTGCGTTTGAGACTTGTCAGACATTATCTTGGTATGTTTTTGTTTATGATAGAATAACCAAATTTAGAAACGGAAATGACGAAAGGAGTTCCATTTAATTCGTACGAAATAGTTCTGTATCTAGAATTACGCATCACGAAATATTTTATAATTTGACACCAATTCTCGATTTGAGTGGGGTATTTATAAAAGAGACGTGACATCGCCAGTTACCTGAGGGTAAATGACCACCTGACCCATATCTGCGTCCCGACTTTCACCGCTCGGCCGTTCACCCGGGAACAGAGCGTAAACATACGTTCTAATTTCCAAAATGGACTCACACCGAACGAACATAGTAGTCCACATTAATTGGGGCGCATTCCAATTAAGACCTCGTTACGCCTCTTACGCAATTAGTATCGTCCGGCTTAACCATTAAGTGAAAATGTTTTTAACGAGTACTGTATTTTTCAGGTCTTTTAATGGGATCACGACCGACAAAGTAGATAATATAGTAGTTGTTATTATATACACATAATAATAATAATAAAACTTGAATTGCAAAACACAGCACACAACCAAAATACAATTTCTCAAACACAGCTAAGTGAAATATTAAAATTGAAATTTTAACAAATTGTTTTTTTTCTCTTTTTGAGGCTTGTGTCATTGGTAAGTTTGATGACGTGTAATATTGTGCAATATCACATTATTACACGTCCTATGAACAATAAATTCATCCACATAACTTGTACGTAGCAAATGAAACCTCCTAAACAGAATAATCAATCATGGCAACGAGGGTTGTATGCCGTATCTCACAAAAAAGCGGACTCACAGCGTACACGTCCATGGGCACAGCCCATACCATTTTCAGACCACACCATAGCAGTTGATTTGACGGCGATAAACGCCGCTACCATCAGAGATTCCATCTGTATCTTCCTACCTGCAGGTTAAGTTCAATATAATCAATATTTTACCAAAATTGTTAAGTAGGTATGTGATCTTTGTAAATTTTTCCTCTTTTTTTATAAACACAGTATACAATTTAATTTTTTTTACAATTATTCTTAAAGCCACCAGCAATTAATTGCCGGGATAGTAAGTAACTAAATTTAAACCAAATAAAGTTCGACCCTTTACATTAATTTCTTGTATTAAAGGTACCTAATATGATTGTATCTTTTTAATATAATTAGTAAAACCCTTTCGTAACAAGATGATACCAAACCATGAGCTTTTTTAAAAAATTGGAATATGGAACGATTGACATTTTATATATTCACAACCCGATACCTATTTGGTTGGCTAAATCGATCCGTTATTCGTTTATTTTTTAGTTCGTTAGTTAATTAAACGCTTGGCATTGCTATCCCTGGCATTGTTCGAATTATCTGCGGGGAGAGTTCCAGGCTTTCGGTATACCTACCTAATGTATTTTTCACTAATCATGTGATCAATCATCTATGTCTTTAAGGTAGGCATTATTGAAATAGTGCCAACAGAATATAAATAATAAGTTTAGAATTTTCATATTTAACGACTACACATTGCCATTATCATCATACCTTGATCATTAAATACAAATCTTTATTTATATGTAATACTTAATTAATTTAGATTAATGTAACTAATACTTCTAAAAGACTAAGTAGATTTACGTACTTATCATTTAGGAAGCATTTGGTGTTTCGTCATCCAGACCGGACATATTCCTTTTCTCTAGACAAATTAAACACATAATATTAGTAGAGCTTACTGTTCCGTGGGAAACTAATATTCCTAAAGACCATAGAATAAAATTAAATAAATACTACGATCTAACAACTGAACTTAACAAAAATGGCTATGTGGTTAATTTATACGCGGTAGAAGTGGGAGCGAGAGGTATACCAGCTAAATCTCTCTATAACCTTTTGAAAGACCTTGGCCTGTCGAGATCTGCAGTAAGTTCTATTTTAGAACGAGTATCCAAGGCTGCACTAACAGGTTCCTACCAAATTTGGCTAGGTAGGGCGGGAAACTCGAGCAGTGAAGGTGACCGTTGATGCGTATCTTAAAGGGGGCCTCCTTAAACCTACACCTGGGTCGTAAGTCCTGGGAACTGCTTTGAGTTTCTCCCTCTGCCACACGATGGACCCGGCACCCGCACGGTGAATCCATGGAGTGCTAAGAAGTTTGTCTCTTTGCCAAGTCTGCCGTAACAAGGAAACGGTTCTATTAAAAAGATTATGAAAGGGAACAACCTGATATTACTTATCTTAATTTGAGCATGGATTTAGAGCCAAGTAATAAAAAGACGTTACAGCTCCCACATGAATTGTAATTCAAACGTAAAAGTTCGTTCATTTAATACTTAAATCGCGAACGGTCTTAAATTCTGACTTTGCATTTGAATCTTTTTCTTTTGTATTCCTACCTTAACAGCGCCATTAGCCTTTGAATTTATAGGAAGGTGAAGGATAAAGACATTGACGATAACCATTACAGCATTCTAAAAGATATTTCAAGACAAGAAGCAGATAAACACAGTTGTCTAACTCGTCAGTCGTATAAAAATGTTGATAACCTACCAGATTCATTAATTAAGCTGATAATTTTACTTATACCATATTCTTTACGCAATACTTGAACGACGTTTGCACTGAATAAACTGAATTCGTCGATTTGTAATCCTCATCCTAGAGAAGTATTTTTGTGTTCTTGACAAATCCAGATATATGTACTAGTGTTCTTAAAGTCCAAAATAAAATCATACTAATATTATAAACGCGTAAGTTTGTAAGGATGGATGGATGTTTGTTACTCTTTGACGCCAAAACTACTGAATAGATTTTGATGAAACTTTACAATAATATAGCTTATACATCAGAATAACTCATAGTCTACAATTTATAAAGGTATAGCTTCGCCTCGCTGCGTTGCCTGCGGTTATTATCGTACCGCGGGTAACACCGCGGGGTTCAGCTTGTGAAAAATATATTTTAATCACAGATATGTAGACATTATGTCTACAAAAAATATGAAGAGTGAAAACAAATTGCCGAAGGTTTAGATAGTTTTACGTTTAAACGCGCTAATCTCACGTTCACACTTAATCTCGCGTTTTTATTTCGGTTATAAAAATAATATACAATATAGGAAGTAATTCAAAATGAAGGATTATGTATTTAAAAAAAGTTAAATAACCATATGTTTAAATAAGGATAAAGCCAATAAAATGAGTACTAGAGACCTCCGGCTAAACGATGCACTATTAAGATACACAGAGTCATCTGTATACCATTCATATGGTCTAAAACAGACTTGTGTTATTGTTTTCCGTATACAAAGAGATCCTTTTGATGGCGGTGCCAGTACAATGATCCGTATTTAACCGCTTCATAGCACTATTGTCCTTGTACCGCGACTATATACAAAAGACCTGTTTGCATAATGTTCTTATCTTGCACCATCTAATTAAGATTGAAATGTACCGTGTATTTTCTAATATACGTCTGCAAATTATGTATGTACTACAATACAATGTGTTTATTGCGGGAAAATACCACCACGATAATAGATTTCTGAAAATGATGATTAGAACAATCGATAACTCTAAAGAATCTTTACTGCTATGTTACAATTGATACTGAAACTAAAGGAAAAAACACTTGCAACGGAAAGAACTGGATGTTTAGAATAGTTCGTAAATTATCCAGCAGTTTCCAAGAAATATTAATATTTTTTGTGTGATTCGAGTTAAACAGAAAAACGGCGACTTATCATATACAGAAGTATCTTTGAACACTTTGTAATTACGTTGGCACTAAGGGACGATGAAACTGCGTGCACTGTAGGTATAAATGTACAACAAATATAATATTAAAAATAAATATAATATTTTCAAATCTGTAATCTTTACAGCTTAGAGTAACTATATTGAACTTTAAGAATCATTAGCTGTTATGCAGAAATGAAAACGGGAAAGCATTAAGTGGCAACAGCAATTTACGCTGTAATCGAAAGTCGATTTCGATTCAGGTGCAACGAAAGCGTTAACTGCTCCTAGCACGAGATTAAATGATATCATAGTCCAAACACTTTCTAGAATTTCTTAGTTTTATAGAAATTTTACTGTTCCATTTTAATATATATTTCCATAAAGAAAAGTTGATCAGCGAAGGTAAGGCTAAACTTGGATGATAAAGAACAGCTTCTTCAAGGTTAAAACTTATTGTTCATTTTTTCTTTTATTTTTTTTCCAATCCTATATTGTATTTCAAAGATGTACAGCAGTGCATTGAAAAACTTGTATTTTTGAAGGCGAGCCGGGTTCGTATTCAGATCTGAAGGCACAAGTGAACCTTGAAGTAACACCGCAGAGACCGACCGCACATGCAGTAAAAATAAATAGGTACACAAAAAGGCTAACCAAATACATACAGATAGAAGTATGGAATGAATCATACGCAGGGCGATTCGAGGTCCACTCGAATGAATTGCATTTGCAATACCGAACGCCATGTGCGTTTTCGTGTGCTACGATGTGCACATAAATTTCCTTCTGTTAATGCCGTATTTAATTTCATTGCGTTATGGTTCACTTTGCCATATAATTATCTACTTCTGTGCAAGATGCGTGCTCTCGAGGTTCTGAAGACAAAGGATGAAATTACTTTTATTTGCCTCTGTTACCGTTCAATCTGTTCTTGGTTGCGTTACTCGCTTATTTTTACCGTTGATTGCTCAATGGGCTCATTGAATGCAAACCTTATTGTCTGTTCCCATCTGGTAAGTTTTGCCGAAGTCTTTGATTTCGTGTAATGCCAAATGATGCTTATCTCGGCCGTCACGAACATGTACTGTTATAACAAATAGTAATAAGTCAACAATTCGGTCGCATTATTTAGTTTTAACAGCATATTAGAATCATTTATACATTTTAAATTTTCGGTTATCTTAGATTGTGATTGTACTCATAAATGTTCTTTATTTTGTTTTCAAATGTGCCATGCCTCAGTTCACCGATTCCATAATTTCAATAGGTGCTGCGAAAACTTTACAAACACATTAACTAATCTACGGATAATCCAGAACATGTTCCGTTTACATTCAAAGTTTGTTGATATTCATTCACGTGTGTGTTGAATAATCAATTTTGCAACGTTGGGTCGCATTGTTGGTGAGGCGTGCACGTGGTTGGCGAGGGCGTCGCCCCAGTGAAAGTGTGAAAGTGAGGCGAATGCGCCAGCACACCACAACTAGGAACACAGTGTATAAAATGATCATTATGCGCTTTTTAGATTTATAACTCGGTTTATTACTATAAAAACTTATTTTTATATAGTAATTGGATCTAACTATTCTTAATTTATACTACTTTCACATGTGTGTTTCATTTTATGCGTTTTTGTTTATAGCTAGTTGTCCAAAAATAATAAAATTTATTTGTAATATTAATGCGTTTTTCATAGTATAAATATTACAGTAAGTACTACTACCAATACTAAAAACTTGAATTATTTTACGGTTTTGCAAATAATGTATCTAGTTCTTGAGCATAATGCTGCGGCATTATCGTTTCCGTATACGAGCGCTTCGCGTGCTCTATATCTATACATAATTATAGTGTATGTATAAATTAATTATGCATTTGTTGAGTATCCTCCATACTGGTTCGACCTAATTGTCAAGTAGATAAGTATCGAATTTTAAGAACACAAATTATTTATTACCTATTGCCGTTTAATCTTATATATTTGTCAATTTATTTAATAGTTTTTAAACTCTTCCATTAAACATTATTGACATTAAGCCCAATAATTGAAACTTTTTAAAGTTTATCTCTCTACTACATTAATCTAAATTTTGCAAGAACATTAAGCATGCACACGTTGACGGCGGTCAATTTATTTATGCGTTGTTTCCGATACATATAGACTATTTTTGTTCTATATGATCAAAGAGTAGATTTCGAAATTGATCTATGTGACACAAATAGAAGAATAATTATGGTGAATTATTGTCGCACTGTCATCGTCGGTCGGATCGATGTGACCGCCATAACTGTTATTATTCCTTTGCGATGTAGTATGACGAAACAGATAATATCTTAACGTCTTTAATAGTTGCACGTCCAGATATATAACTCTAATAACGACCGTTTCACAAGCTTTAATATTTCTGGCAATTTGTACGACACAGCTTATGAAATCGAAGTCTTAAATGACTGATCCACATTGCAATCAACAATAAAAACATCTTAAATGTAAAATTATGTTAATTTTCAAATTTTTTAATTAAACTTCGTTATTCATAAGCACAATTAATATTTATCTCAATATCTCTTATTGTTGAAAGAAAAATATATTACACAAATAAACTCGCTGCTGTGCTTTGTTACTGTTATCTCAAATAGTCTTAATAGAAGATGCTATCACGAAAATTTGGACTAATGAAAGGAGGCTATTTATGATCAGAATAATAAAGATTTATATAAAGGTAAATAAAATTAGATGTAGGCCTGTATATACATATCCGTTCTACAAAACTCAATTACTGAATGACACTTTTTGAGCGCAAATAGATTAAATAGCCAATGTCTTTTGCACATATTCTTTATCTGATAAATTATAATTTAATCTATCACTTATGAAGTGACATTACCAGTAAGCGTTCATCGTTCATTGGTACTCATCGTATTAATGTTTTGAAGTTATGTCAGTGTCATTATAAGAGTCAGGCCATCGTGATTAGTAATGCATGATGCTCGCTCTTCGTGTCGCTCTCTCCATTGTTGCACCGCATGACGTTTCACAATCTTTTGTACATACCAATGGAGAACTCATCATTCTTTTATTGTAGAGCACAGTCAAACTTTTTGTACTGTTTTTCTTATCTATACCATTTTATGCTGGTTCTCGAGCATTAACTAATGCCCTCTGTCAGATGATATCGGGCTCTCGTTAGTGGCATTGTGGCACCCACGCCATGCCCAGCACGCAGACCTAATGCAGCTCTGACAGAATCAGCTATGTGCCATAACAGCACGCTATTATCTTGAGCTCAACGGGTTTCCATGGATTCCGCACAATATATGCTGCATGGCTACGTTTATAATTAATTGATAGTTAGAAAACCAGTCATTATAAGCATTACGGACTATGATTCTAATACAAATTCTAAAAAGCGTGAATTGCGTGGGTGTGTGACAAACCACGAATCTAAAGAGCGTGTGAACCGCGATACGGTTTTGGGTAGGTATACTCACAGCCGATGAAACGATTCACGTACTACTGATATTATCAGACCTACGCGCTCCAACTTTAACTGATCACGAATCTTGATGTGTCTAATGGAGAATATCATGAATAATATTTATACAACATGGTTTGAACCGTGTTTAGTTTATCTAATTGTTTTACACTTTTGCGCAAAGAAATCGCTCTCACTCTTCAATTTCGAAGTGGGAAATCGTTGTCATTGTATCGTGCTCGCTCTCGCGAACACGTTATCTAATACACTTCCCACAATAGATCAGCATACTGAGCGCTCCGACACAATGCTTCCGACTACCTCGGTTCCGCTCTCGTGAATTGGGTAAATGGTGCATTTGACGAAACTTCACTTTTTCACCGTCCCACTTTAATCCGCTGCGCACTGTTGAATTTATCGATCTATAATTTGTTTGCTACCGATTGGCAACGCGTTTATCCATAAAAGTCTGATTGTTACGCTGTCTCGAGACTCCATTACGGATCAGCTGATCCGCGACGAGAATTCATGCTATCTTTTCGCACGACAATCGGGAGCGCGACGCGCCAACTGGAGCGACTAATATACAAGAGGACCGGTTTTGATCATCTTATACCTGTTGCTGAGACAGCGATGTCATTCTGCATGCGGTACTAGATTTCTAATTTATTTTAACTCTTATCTTGAAATACAGGTTTATTATTTAGCGGTATACAGTAATAAACGAAATTTTACATGTGTTTGTGAAACGATTACCTATTTTATCGCACATAACCATGCATATGTAGTTGTACTAAATTAACATTCGCTACCGGCGCGTGCTTCTGTGGATATGTAGGTCGATCCAACTCGATGCTACACTTTCGTTGGCGATATGCAAATCAGAGCGTGCGCCTCTATAGTTACTCTGTGCCTTACACTACAAATCGTTTGAAACAACCTAATGTTTGTCTCGTTTCTCAGACGGCTGCACCCTGTCGCTGCAGTCATTATAGTCATTACTATCTAGTAATTGTTGAATCCACTGAGACTGCTTTCACCTCGATTTGTACAATTTCCCTCGTGTCTGAATTCGCCCTGTCCTGTTGTACACTATGGCAGTAAGTATTCGTATTGCAATATATTCGCAACGTTCACCCAGTAATGTGTGGGAAATGGGCGTTCCAACTTTTTTTAATTGCCTTGTGTCTGTTGTGTGGTATGTTATTATTGCGGAGCGTAATGCAACGCGGGCTACAGAAGTAAGGCGCCTAGCTGTCTCCGGACAATTTCGTTGTTAATTATGTTCCATCGCTTGCCTGGTTGCTCGGCGGCACGTCTGGCCCGTAACTGGTCGTTGAAAGTAGGCAACGAGTATGTGATGCTTGATGCACGTCAGCTATTCTGGGATGTTATTTTCGATGCACATACGTATACATTGAGTCAATGACCTATCTTCTCAATCTCTTCTACCAAATAATATGATCTTAATTTATGTTGCCGAAATAGATGCCCTGTTAAATATCCGTGCTATATGGACGCAACTTAACACTTTACTTTTGTTTTCGATAAAAAAAATTAAAACCAGAAATTAAAAAAAAATCCGTATCGTATAAACATTTGAGTAAATGTAGTGAGGGTTCTTAAACGACTCCCAATTTTAATTACAATTGAATCGACCTAAAGGCAATCTGCGTCAAGATTCGTTGTAAGGTTTTTACGCCCCGTTTCATTATATTGAGGTTTATATCCGAGACGAATTCTCTTTCTCCTTAATTTGGACACACTCATTAATTATGTTTACTTACAAATTTATGACACTAGGCAGGTCGAGCTAAATCATAGACGGATACTTTTATGATGTGAATATTTATATTACTTTTATCTAGAGCACATACACAGCATATAGATATATCTGTATGTGTCTCTAGTTTTGAACATCATTGATGGACTAAACAAGCACAGCTCAGCATCTAAATAGGAAAGAAACCTCTCTTTGATCCCGTTGTAGACGTAAAAAATAGTTCATGTAAATAGATAACCATAGTGAAATTCATTGGACGCTATGCCATTAGTCCAACTTAAACGTTAATAGAAAACTAACAATTATATGGAAATTACGTCTCTAAACGCTGGTCAAAATATAATATTAGCCAATAATGCAAAATAATTGTACACTTCCCAAAAGTATCACGAAATAAAACACCACACTCAGAACAGAGACACTATTTTATTAATCACATAACCTTATAAATACATGTTGGTGTATCTTAACAGCGCGATTCAGAAAACATGATCAACGCCATCTATCGAACAGTGTTAAAACAAAGTTTCACAATATAGTTTGCAAACAACATACTTAGACATCCTGCCCACCATGGACAGACATGTCCATTAAACTACTAAACATGTAGTTGTCCTTTAAAATACTAGGTTTGACAGGATATATAACAATAACCAACAATGAATACTTAAACAAAAAAACAATGTAAATCAACTTGAAACTAAACATATTTAAAGGCTAGCATGCAACAAACAATATAACGTAGTTACTAAAACATGAGAATGTTTAATAACTCGATAAAAGTTGTGAATAAAGAACAATTACACAAAAACAGACGGAAACATACTTCATACATACGCATACTTATGTGGTTACAGGTAAAATAATTAATTTTGAAACAGGTCTTTTGATTTCATTATTATTACACTTAATAGAAACCACACGAGTAATCTTGTCCAAACCTGGGTGCTTTTTAATGACTCGTCCATAGAGCCACCTAGCCGGCGGAAGACCATCCTCTTTTACGAGAACGACATCCCCGACATTAGGTTCAGGGTTACGGTCAGTCCACTTATACCTATGTTGCATTTGAGTAAGATATTCCATAGACCATCTGCGCCAAAAGTCTTGCACCATCCTCTGAGTGAGATGCCACCGTTTAAGACTACTAATATTGGTGGTTTCATAGTTGAAGTCAGGAACAGTCACCAGTGGCTCGCCTACAAGAAAATGGCCTGGTGTCAATGGACACCCTTCTTCCGGATTATTGGGTAGCTGTGAGATGGGTCTGGAATTTAGGCATGCCTCAATTTGACTCAGCACAGTTATCATTTCTTCAAATGTTAACGTACTGTTACCTATCACTCTCTTTAAGTGGTGTTTAGTGGATTTAATACCTGCCTCCCATAACCCTCCAAAGTTTGGAGCGTGGGGTGGTATGAAATGCCAATTGGTCCCATTAGTGCTAAGAAAGTCAGCTATTTCTGGAGCGACAGTTGATTTTTCGGCATTAAACAAGGTCTTTAATTCCTTCGCGCTGCCCACAAACGTTGTTCCATTATCACTCCACAAATCAAGCACTCTACCACGTCTAGCCATAAACCTCTTAAAAGCAGCCAAAAAACTTTGGGCGGTCATGTCGCTAACGACTTCAAGATGGACGGCCCGAGTGGCCATACACACAAAAAGACAGGTGTACCCCTTGGTAGAATGATGACCGCGACCTTTAGTTGTACGTATATTTATTGGCCCTGCATAGTCTACACCACTACTCTGAAAAGGTCTCCCAGCTGTTACTCTCGATTTAGGCAATTGACCCATCAATTGCTGACTTGGTTTCGCAGAATACCGAATGCATCTTATACACTTGTGCACATATTGCCTCACGAGCGTCCTTGCATTTATAATCCAGTACTTTGAGCGTAAGTAATTGAGCATTATAAGTGGTCCTCCATGATAGGTTCTCTCGTGAGCTTCTGCTATTAACAGGTTCGTAAAGTGAGACTTATAGGGAATCAAAATGGGATGCTTCATGTCATCATTAATAGGAGCCTGTTGCAAGCGACCACCTACTCTCAAAACACTCTTTTCGTCAAGAAAAGGATTCAGCGAGGTAAGTTTGCTAGCTTTACCTACCATTCCCTTAGATTTTAATGAATTGATGTCTTCATTGAAGCATTGGTACTGGCAGAGTTTCACACAGGTAAGTATAGACTCGTTTAGTTCCCTTGTAGTAAGCCAGGTAGTTTCTGGCTTATCATTTCCTGATTTCCCTTTCCCAATTACTCTTCTACAATATGCTATTACTCTTACTAATCTGTTAAATTTAGAAAATCTAGTTAATATACTGTCGTCTATTTCTTCTATTTTAGTTGTATAACACTTCAATTTCCTTTCTTCCAAACTTGTCTCCTTCATCTTTCCCTTTGTATAATTTATGTTTTCCACTTGTAGCCACATAGGACCATTCTTCCAAATTTGTAAGCTATCACACTCTGAAGGCTTAGTTCCACGGGAAGCGCAATCTGCTGGGTTTTCCTTGGACGCGACGTATGACCATTGACTTCGATCTATAATATTAAGTATTTCGGACACTCGGTTGGCCACAAATACTTTCCAGCGACTAGGATGACCTGATAGCCAAGCTAAGACTATCTCCGAATCTGTCCAAGCATGTAAATGCTGCTTCTCAATCTTCAGAATTGTTGCTGTTTCTTGAAGTAGTTTGGCCAGCAAAACCCCGCCACAAAGTTCCAACCGGGGTATTGACACCTGTTTGATAGGCGCAATTTTTGTTTTTGAAGTAACTAAATTTACATACACATTACCATCCGCAGTCACTATCCGCGAATAAACGACAGCAGAGTAGGCTACATTAGAGGCGTCCGAAAAGCCATGCAGCTCCAATACCTGACTGTCGCTACCCAACCCAATCCAACGAGGTATTCGAAACTTAGTGAGCTTACACAGATCACTTCTGTACGCAATCCAGTCCTTGAGTAAGGTTGAAGGCAGTTCGTCGTCCCATCCAATTCCTGCTAGCCATAGTCTTTGGATAAAAACCTTAGCGGTAGTAATAGCAGGAGCGATCCATCCCAAAGGATCAAATAAACGTGCTATGTCCGATATGACCTTTCGTTTGGTTATAGGCGGCTCCAACTTAGGAAGTTGAACAGTGTACTCAAATTCATCGGTTTTCTTGTTCCACATTAGGCCTAAAATTTTTGAAACTGTATCTACCTTTATCTCTAAATTACATTCTGATTCTAATTGTGTACCCTTAATTGATTCTAATAATTGCTTACTATTACTTGACCACTTCTGAAGTTGGAATCCGCCACGGTTTAGCATTTCAGTAAATTGTTTGTACATTTCTAAACCTTCTGACACCGTTTCACACCCTGACATGAGATCATCCATGTAGAAATCGGTTAGCACCTTGTCTTTTACTAACGGAAAATCTGCTCCTTCATCTCTGGCTAGCTGTTGTAATGCTCGAACTGCCAAGTAAGGAGCTGAAGAAGTACCAAATGTTAAACGTAAATGTCGAAGATGTTGCATCGGTAAATCTGGGTTTTCTCGCCAAACAATTCGAAGATAATCGACATCATCATCTGACACTTTAACCTGCCGATACATTTTAATAATGTCTGCCACTAAACAGATGGGATGACAACGCCAACGCATAATGATGTGTCGCAGATCGGGTTGCAACGACGGGCCTACCATTAAATCACTGTTCAAGGAGTTACCGTTAGTACCAACACAAGAAGCGTCGAACACAATACGCAGTTTAGTGGTGCTTTTATCGTTACGCAATACTGCGTGATGAGGTAGATATACTGCACCCTCCTTGGAGACATCCTGCACTACCTCCATATGGTTAAGAGTTAGGTATTCATTTACAACAGCTGAATACTGCTTTTTCAAATCAGGATTTCTCATTAGACGCCTTTCAAGCATGAAGAACCGTTTTAAAGCTATATCCCTTGAATCACCATATTTACAACCAGGATCTAAAGACCTAAATGGTAATTTTACCACATATCGCCCAGTTTCATCTCGTTTGGTTGTAGCTGAAAAAAGAGTTTCACATTGAGTTTCCTCTGGGCTCAACAGCTTGCTTTCCAAACTGGAGTTGGGCTCCGATTCCAATTCCCAAAACCTTTTGAGGAGATCCATTTCCTCCTGTTGTGTGGAATACAGACTAATGCAAGTGTGACAAGTCTCGTTATGGTTGAATTTACCTATATGACCAGACAAGATCCAACCAAGTTTGGTATTTTGAGCTACTGCATAACCTGGTGGACCTTTGACTAAACCTTCCAATATTATCTGGCCATATACTTCGGCACCTAAAAGTAGATCTATCTTGTTTGGGGTAGCAAATGACGGATCAGCTAATTCCATAGACGAAATTGTCGTTAAAACTTGTGTCCTTATCTTCTCCTGCGGCAAAAGAGTTGTTAACTTTTTCAAAACATATGCTTTGACACTGACGACAAAGCTGGGGTCAATTCGCGATTGAACCTGAATAACAACCATTGACGTAGAAGATAAGGATTGACATTGATCACCACCAATGCCCGTAATTTTACCTCTGATAGGTATCCTTTCAAGACCTAGCAGCTGAACCATGGACTCCGTGACGAACGAAGCCTGAGATCCTTGATCTAACAAGGATCTAAGTACAATAACGGTTCCATTTCTAGACTGTGCCTTCACCAACGCAGTGGCTAATAGCACTTGACCTTGACTATTTGAAAAACAACTTACTATATCGGTGGACTCTCTCTGAGGTGGGTTGATTGATAAGGCTGTAGTAACATCTTTCTCAATGGCAGTAACAGCCGTATTCTCTTCATTAACTGGTTTCGCGATATTTCTAGAATGTAACAAAGTATGATGCTTTTTCTTACACAAACGACACCTAGTTGACTGGCGACACAAATATACGGAGTGACCGACACCCAAGCAATTAAAGCACAGACCATTTGTTTGAACAAAATTATGTCGTGTATCAAAATCTTGTTGACAGAATTTCTTACAGTTTGCTATCTTATGATTTTCTTGACAATAAGAACAAGACAATGCAGTAGACACCGAATGTGTTCTTAATACCCTACGCTGCAATGCTATATTACGTTGAACCTTACCATCGTCTAGGAATTCTAAAGCTCTAAATCTTTGTTCAATAAATTCTTGAAATTGTTTAAATGTAGGTAACTGATTAGAGACATCACTAATTTTCAATTCCCACTGTTTGCGAGACTCAGTATCTAACTTTAAGCTTAGTATATATATTAGTATCATGTCCCAACCAACCACACTAATTCCTAAGTTAGTTAATGCATTCAAACATTCATTAGATGTGTCCAACAAATCCTTCAACGCATGGGCAGATTCAGTTACAATATTCTTTTGGTTCATAAATCGTTTCAATATACAATTTGCTAAATATTTTATATTATTATATCTCACTTCTAATTGTGACCAGCAAGTTAAGTAATTATTATTAGTAATAGGAATGTGACGTAAAAGATTTTCAGCTTCGCCAGACAAATGAGTTTTCAAATAGTGGAGTTTTTGTACATCATCCAATTTGCTATTATTATGTATTAAGGACACAAACAAATCTCTAAAACTAATCCACTCCGCATAGTTACCGGAGAAAATAGGCAAAGTGATTTTCGGTAATTTAAGATTACATGATGTATCTGAAGGCTTAGCACTACTCTGCAATGTTGACATTTGCGGTTTTATTTTAGTTAACATTTCCTTCAGTTCTAATTTATATTCGAAATAAGTTTCTTCGGTTGTTTGATATAGATTCGTAGAATAATACTTAGATGCGGAATATGCGGTTTCCACTACTTCTTGCAGGATCTTGTAATGTACGTCGTTAAACAATATCCACTGTTTTTCTAAACTTTCCAATCTAACTTCAATGTAATTTTGTGTTATTCTCTCTTTAGAAGATTTTTTAAAGTTAGTTCGCGCACGTGTAATAGCTGAACTTGTATCGAATTGAACTCTCTCGAATGCTTGCATCTTGTACAATTAATAGTTTTACTCCAAATCACAAAGTTTATTGCACTAAGTCGCTGTAGATATAAATTTTTGAAATTTTACAAGTCTTTTTTCCATTAAAATTCTAACCAAAATCGGGCATAGGTTACCCGTCTCTTCACTTTTTAAGAAATTATTCTAAGTCCATGCACTAACTTATAATTTTCTAAGTTCAAACTAACACTTAACATTTACTTTAATTGTCAATCTTGATAAAATTTCACTTGTTTAAAATATTTAAAAGTACTTACAGTTTATCTTCAATCACTTCATATACACTGTCCACTCACGTAATCGTAGCTCGCCGAAGGGCAAGGAGGTCGACCTTCACCTCACACCGCTTACTCCCACTGTGGCACCGCTGATGCGCAGTACAGTCCAATGTACGCGCGCTGATGCTTGTGCGGCTCCGCTCTTCACTTTTGCTTCGATGCTGCTAAACTAACTTCACGGGGACCATGTATGCCAGTCCTTGATCGGCTCAAGAAGGACCAAATGTACACTTCCCAAAAGTATCACGAAATAAAACACCACACTCAGAACAGAGACACTATTTTATTAATCACATAACCTTATAAATACATGTTGGTGTATCTTAACAGCGCGATTCAGAAAACATGATCAACGCCATCTATCGAACAGTGTTAAAACAAAGTTTCACAATATAGTTTGCAAACAACATACTTAGACAATAATAGAGACGTCATTTCCATATAATTGTTAGGTGTTGTGCCTCGTTGGTCTAGTGGTTAGCGTAAGCGACTGCAGATCAAGAGGTCTCGGGTTCAATACCCGGGTCGGACTGCTGTTGGGTTTTTCCTACAAGAAATTCTTAATAGCAGCCCGGAGTATGGAAGATGGCCGTGTTTCCCGCCCGTGCTTCGGAGGGCACGTTAAGCCGTCGGTCACGGTTGTCATGAACAGCTATGGCAATCGTTATTGGGAAGTCAGTGCCCTCAAATATACTGACAATTTTTTTTATTTTATTTTTTTTATTTACGTGTTAAAACCCCCTCGGGCCGTCACCCCGCCGGGGTTTGCGGCGGGGCGGTGTGTCGGAATCGAACCGACTAAAACCACACGGTGTGCCAACTCAGCGCCTGAGAAGGGAGGGGTCCGGGAATCGCAGATATTACACGACCGGACGCCTCCCAGCGCCTGCCCGCACTGAAGCGGGCACCGTCTGCTGTTAAAATCTCGATTTAGGCGACGCACGGCACACGCGTACGTCGCCCCCTCGCGGTTGGCCTGTAATGCGGATGGAGGGGAAAACCCATCCCGTCCATCCGCGGCCACACTCAGGGCGGCATGAGGCGCTGATAGGCGCGCCTCCGCCGCCCCGTGCGCCGGCGGCGGATCGGGTCCGAGTGGATATCGTCCTCCCGGGCCTTCTCCGCCGCCTCCTTCTGCGAAATTACTTCTTCGCAGAAGGTCGCGACCGCGGTAAAACTGCTGTCGCTACCGGTCATGGAGCGTATGATGGCCGGTAGCGACAGATCTCCTCCGATGACTGCAGTGAGGGCCCGGCGCTGCTCCGCCCATGCGGGGCAGAACTCCAGCGTATGCTGGGCCGAGTCCTCACTGCAGTCGCAGTGGTGGCAGGCGGGACTCAATTCCCTCCTAGCGACCGAGTGCAGGTACTTTCCGAAGCAACCGTGCCCGGAAAGCACCTGCGTCAGCCGGAAGGAAAGGGTCCCGTGCTGCCGCCCTGCCCACTCGAGGATGACCGACTGGAGCGCCTCCACGGTGGCAAAGCCAGCGTGTGGAGGCTCCAGCCGGGACGACCAACGAGCCATCGTGGCTCGGCGAGCGGCTTCACGCCAATCGCGTACCTCTTCGGGCGGAGGACGATACCCGTTCTCCGCCCGATATTCAGCCGCTCGCCGATAAACTTCGGCGAGCACTTCCGCCTCCAAATCCCACGGGGGTGTTCCGGCCAAGGCGCACGCCGCCTCCGTCGACACGGTGCGGTATCCGCGTATGGCTCTGACCGCCAATACCCTCTGAGGCCGCCAGAGGCGTGCCTTATTCTGGGCGGTCAGAGCCGGGACCCACACCGGTGACCCGTATAGGGCCATCGACCGGACCACCCCCGTGAAGAGGTTCCTTGTAGCGACGCTGGCTCCACCCAAGTTGGGCAAAAGGCGCCCAAGGGCGGAGGCAGCGTCGACCAGCTTCGGAGACAATTGTCGGAAGTGCTCGTCGAAGAGCCACCTACCGTCGAGGATCAGGCCCAGATACCTCATCTGGGCCCGAACCGGTACGAGGACCGAGTTGACTTCGATGGAGGCGCCGGGGGGTGGACCACGACGGGGCCCATGAAATAATAGGGCCTCCGTCTTATCCAGGGCCACCCGCAAGCCCAGCGCCTCGATGCGCCCAACCACCAGAGAAACACCCCTGGTAGCCAGGCGCGCCGCCTCTTGGAAATTGGCCCCCCGAGCTGTGACCAAAGTGTCATCGGCGTAACAAATTACGCCCAGCCCGGGGGGCAGACGACTTCGAAGGACCCAGTCGTACCCCACGTTCCACAGGAGTGGTCCGAGGACAGACCCCTGTGGAACGCCGCACGACATGGGTCGCCGTCTCAAGACGCCATCTCGGTCCTCGCACACGACGGTACGCTCCTCCAAATAGTCTGCCACCAGCCGCCTCAGGTACTCTGGCACCCCGTGGTAGTGGAGTGCTTCCCTGATGCAGCTGAATGGCAGACTATTAAAGGCGTTGGCGATGTCCAAGGACACCGCCAACACCACGCCGCCACAGCCAACCGCCTCTTCGGTGACGGCCCTAAGGCGCATCACGGCATCGACCGTCGAACGCCCCTCTCGGAACCCGAATTGGGCGTCCGACAGGTCGGGCCCCACCTCGCTGAGATGCTGGACGATGCGGGCAGAGAGAATCCTCTCGAACAATTTGCCCGCCTCGTCCAGCAACACGATGGGCCTATAGGCCGCGACCGAATCGGCTGGCCGTCCCGGCTTCTGCAGTAGGACCAGCTTCCCGCATTTCCAGCACTCAGGAAAGCGTCCGGACGCCAGGCTGGCGTCCAAAACCTCCCTGAGGCGGTCCGACATATGGTCGAGGGCTCGGGCCATCACTCGGGGTGGTACCCCGTCCGGCCCGGGGGCGGTGTTCTTGGAACGGATCCGCAGAACAGCCGCCCCAACCTCCGATTTCCTAACGGGCGGAAATATCATCCTCTCTGCCCCCGTCGTCTCTGGCCACTGAATAGGCCATCGACGGGGGCGTGGGCTCCGCCCGCTGCGGGAAAAGGCCCTCGACCACTTGCTGCAGGAAGCTGGGCTGGAGAGTCTCGGTAAGGGGGGGGGCCCGCCGTGCGGAGCTTCTGACGCACCGCACGATATGGGCGACCCCAGGGGTCACGATCGAGACTCTCCAGCATCTCCTTTCTCCTTTCCTCTTTGGCGCGGCAAATGGCCAGCTTCAGAGTCCTCCGCGCTTCGCGGTACTCCTCATGAAGCCGGCCCTCCTCACCGTCTACGCGGTGGCGTCGCCGCCGGCAGCGGGTGTAGGACCTCCGGGCACGAGTACAGGCCGCACGGAGGTCCGCCAACTCCTGGGACCACCAGTAGACCCCGTTCCGTGGAGGTCGACAACCCCGAACGCGGGGCATGGCCGCATCGCAGACCTGCGTAATCGCAATGCGAAAGCGGCCAGCCCCCATGTCGACCTCCTCGGCCGGGGCCCGCGGAGACTGCCAAGACTGAACTATGGCCGCCTCCTCTAGCAGGTCCCTGTCGAGTTTGGCAACTGCCCACCGCGGAAAGCGGGAGGTATGCCGCGCCACGTGACCCCTACTGGGGCCCTGGGACCGGGAGAGCTCGAATCGGATATACAAATGGTCCGAGAGCGTCTCAACCTCATCCAGGACACACCAGTTCCTTACTCGTGCGGCAACAGCAGGGGTAGCGAACGAAAGGTCCACTATCGACCCCCCCTGCTGTCGCACGCACGTGTTGGTGGCGCCTCTGTTCAGCAAACAGAGGCCCACCGAAGCCGCCCACTCCACCACGGCATCGCCCCTGGCGTCCGTCGCTGGGGAACCCCACGCAATGGATTTTGCGTTGAAGTCCCCCAGCACGAGGACGTGCCCAGACGCTAGTCGCCGCATCGAGGTCTCCAAGTTGTTAAGGTCTTCCTTAACAACCTTAACCTCGAAGTCGCTCAAACTCCGGTTGGGGGAGAAGTAAACACCGTAAACAGTTATTCCCCCCCACTCGGCGGCCACATATCCAGAGCCCTTGTCTCTAAGCGACAAGGGCGGGGAACGAGCCGCCGAGGAGCCGACGACTGCCACGGAGCCGTCCCGGTCACCCATCCAGTTTGGACGGGGAGGGACGTAATAGGGCTCCGCGACTACGGCAACACCTATCGACCACTGCGCCATGGTTTGCAGGAAGAGATCCTGCGCCGCGGCGCAGTGGTTGAGGTTCGCCTGGACAAGGAGGTTGGAGACTTGATCCATTTACTGGATCGTCTCTACAACCTCCTCCATGGGCGACGACGTGGTCGCACGAACGACGTCGGAGGCAGCCTGGGTCGACAGGCTAGCCCCCGACGTCTGCCGAGAAGCTCGGGGAGGCTTGCAGCCCCCCTGCCCCATCTGGTGATTGGCGGGCTTGTTGCCCGCCGCACACACGGGGCAGTGGGGGCGGCAGAGCATTCTGCCGCCTTGTGCCCCGGTCGACCGCAGCGGAAGCAAAGTCCGCTGCAGTCAAAGCAGCTTTGGCACTTGGTGCGAGTGTGTCCCTCAGCGAGGCATTTAAAACACCTCATCGGTCTCGCCGCCAGGACTGTGATCCTGGCGCTCACGAAACCGATGAGGATCCTGCCTGCATCGGCCAAAATTTTGGCCGACGCCACGGGACAGCTGACCCACACCGCACCAAGGCCTCCCGGACCGGGGCGGATGGTGCCGACCCTGACGCTGTCCGCACAGCAACCCGCCTTCTCACTGATTACGGCGCGGACGTCGTCGGTCGTGACCGAGTCGTCCAGGCCCGAAATGCGCTCTGCGCACTTTGTGGGCCTGGCGATCCTCACACCATCCGTGGCTGCAAAGACGTCCCTCAACTTCTCGGCAACGGTGTCCGCCTTTTTTGCGCCATCGGCCCCAGGGAATTCGAGAACTCGAGCTCCCGTTTGGGCCTTGCGCAGGCGGACACCGGCCGTTTCAAAATCTCCGGCGAGACTGTCCCGGGCCTTCTTGAAGAAGGCCGCGTAGGACAGCCCGCCGGATGTCGCCTCCGGTGACAGGGTCACCACTACAGCCGCGGTTTTCGGCGGCTGCAGTTTCCGCGGCTTGTGGCTCTTTGGGGTGGCCCCAGCCACTGGAGGCGCCTGCGGGCCAGAGGCTGCCTGTCGGGCAGCCTTTCTGGCCCGCTTTCTCGCCTTCTTCGATTTTGCCCCTCCGACTACCTGCCAACCCTCATTGGAGGGGGCAGATGTAGAGGGGCCAGGCAGAGGTGTTGGAGTGGGGGGCATAGGTGTTGCAGCTTTTGCTGCCGCCCTCGGCCCCGTCCTCGGCGCAGCCGTCTTGACCGGAGCCGGAGCCCTGGCCACCAGCTCTCGAGCAGCCGCAGGGGCCGGCGCTGTTCTCGTCGTCGACGCGTAAGACACGCGACCCCCCACCACAGGGAGAGGGGTCGGCATCGACGACGCGGCCGTCCGCTTTGGTGTTGCAAGCGGCGGCCGCATGATAGGGGCCGCAGGCAGCCTCGCCTCCAGGCCGGCCGTACGACCCTCTATCATTCGCCAGCACGCGTCGAGGATGGCAGCCAGCTGGGCGTCCGTAATCCCAGTGCCGGCAGGGGACGGCCGCGGCGCAGATGGGGCCTGCTGGGCGTCAGTTATCCCGGTGCCGGCAGGGGATGGCCGCGATGTAGACGGGGCCCGCTGGGGCGTAGACGCGGCCCGCTGGGATGAAGACGGGGCCGGGGCGCTTGGAACTGGGCGAACTAAGCGGAGAGCTCAGCGACCTGCCCCGCCAGACGGTCGTTGGCCGATTGAAGGCGACACACGTCCCCAATGAGGGTGTCCACGACCCCCGCCAAAGCGGAAGAGGAGTCCTTAAGGGCCCTTACGAAGGAACCCTTAAGGTTTGTGGACTTGGTAGCCACCTTGTGGATGATGGCCACCGCCGCGTCCGCTCTCTCCTGCAGAGAGGCCAGTGATTGGGGCGCTGAATCCCCCTCCACCGGCCCGATCTGGAGCATGAGACCGGACATCTCCTCCTCCGCCTGATATTCGCCGTCGGCCCTGGCTCGCCTGTATGATTCCGCCTTGCTAAAGGCGGAACCTGACGAAGCCGAGGCTAGGGTGCGAGATCTTCCCCTCTGGCCGCTCCCAATTTTAGATGGCGGCAACATCTCCAGCTCCAGTGCGTCCACAATCGCACTGGAGCTACCACTCGCACCAGAAGTGGCGGACCTGGAGCGCGTGCGCTCCGAAGTTCTTCGGCTCCCAGCAGTCAGATGTCTGGCTTCTGGGAGCCCCACCGAAATGGGCGTTCCGGACCGGACGTCCTCCTCGGCAGACGATTGCTCGTCTGCCTTTCGGAACTGCCCCTTGGCATTCCTCCTTTCCTTCCTTTCCTTCCTGTCCCTCTTCTTCTCTGATCCGGTTGGTATAGCGTTAGTCGTCGTGTTGTCTCTGTCCGTATTGTTTTTTAAATTTGAGTTTATATCCATAATTAAGCCCACGATTAGGGGAGAACTAAAAGTCGACCCGGGCAGAGATCCCCAATACCCGGGCAAGCCTATGTACTGTGGAGGTCGGCCGATATCCAAAGGTTTTTTACGACTTAATTGTCGGGTGTTATAGACTATCCTTGTCATGGGCCGGCCAATCAAGGCAAGCCCTCCGGCCATCAGGTTCTCAGCGTACCCTCTTGGAGCCACCAGTCAGGTCGTTGTTGAGCCCCTAATGGTTACGGAATGCGAGAGGGTGGCTAGCCCTCTCTCACAGACGGGACTAACACTCAAGTGCCAGCCCCTCTGATCTACTCGCACTCCAACACGCCTTCTGCTAAAGCAGAGGGACGTTTGGAGTGCCGCGCGACGAATTTGCGTCACGCCCTTCACGGCAGTCTGCAGCCAGACTCCGTCTGGTATCCCATTTGGTCTGGAGTCTCACCCTGGGCCAATCCGGCATGAGTAGCTCTACCCGGCACAGCCCCAGAGATCATTGACCCACGCAAGCCCCACCACGACGACAACGTAGGGATACATTGGGGGGAAATATACTGACAACTAGTTCAACCTTCGAATTCAGTTCGCCCTCAGGGTTGCAGAGGTCAGATGCCAGTCGCTCTGTGTAAAAACTGATATTCAGGTAAAATCGGTTGAACTGGTAGCCGACCCCAATAATATTGGGAATAATAAAAGGCTAGGAAGATGAATAGAGACGTTAGCAATTGTAGAAAGAAAAGCGACGCAAAACACTTGCGACTTGGCAAAGGGAATCCCAGAGGAATCTGACATACCTATTTGATCAGGCACGTATGGGTTTTATGATAGCTGGTATGAATTGACCTACCTCCATATTATCACATCAGTTAAGTGACCCGTAAGTGCTCGTTAGTGATCCCGTCGTGTATCATTCTCGATACTTAAAGTGGTTTAAGTTTTATTTTCATATTGGCGCCTTCAGTGCCCCGCCCGTTACATAGAGCCTAGATGGCAAAGCGGCTGGAAAAGTACGATTATTAGTTGTTCTTTGGCACGATACCGCTATTGTAAAATTACATGCTACTTAATGATTCTATAATGTTAACATGAAAGTGTGCTTCTTGAATCCATGTATATAAAGCCAATGTATATGTATATGAACATTATTTGACGAAAAATTTCATTTAATACGGGAATATTGAATAACCGCAATGGTGTTTAATTGGATTGGTTAATACGTTAAGAAAATTCATTAAAATGCTTTGATATTTTTATTATTTATGCATCTAGTAACGAGAAACGGTGTCTAAATGGTATTATATCTGACTAGCTGACCCACGCTCCTATTAGTAGTAGCGTGATGATTTATACCCTATAGCCTTCCTCGATAAATGGACTATCCAACACCGAAAGGATTTTTCAAATCGGACCAGTGGTTCCTGATATTAGCGCGTTCAAACAATCAAACAAACAAACAAACTCTTCAGCTTTATTATTAGTATAGATCGTAATTTTGATCAATAAAAAAGTCAGTGAAATCTGGTCTTTCAACATACACACACATTCAGCATACAGGTATAATTAATATTTCGCATTTCGAAATATCACTTCAACCTATCATCACATTTTTTGTGGTTGTTACGATTTAATTTTTTCTCTATGTTTCTTTGTATGATCAGAGTATTTCATTTTTTTCACTAGTATATTAATACGCAAGTCATGTCACTATTATGACCACCCTACATACTCACAAACCATCACGTCAAATCATCCGCATACAAATCTCGGCAAAAGCAGCTATAACAAATTGAGTGAGGTAGCAACATGCAATTATGTTGTTTTCTTAAACACATGGGCACTTTAGTTTGTACTTTATTAGGTAGCTACCTTAGTTGTTATTCATCTGAGAACTGTAATGGGTTTTATGCCGTTAACAATTGTAAAAAAATATTATCTTGTTTATTGTATAAACGGCTTCATCTGCTTTTCAACGATTTCCACCTATAGGACTAGTTTCTATTCAAATTGAATGCGTGTTCTCCACATAAAAGTAGTACCTAATCATTTTTCTATAGAAATATTTTACCCACAACTACTATAGAACATATACGTACCTTCCGTGAAAGTCTTTGTCACTTTTTAATACACAGAGACATGAATGAAGTCGTTTCGCTATATCAGGCTTACTTCTCCTAGGGTACGGTAACTTCTCTTTGGACACCTTTATTATTTCCTATACCTATTGACACGTTGTGGAACTACCTAACCTAAACACTACATACTCCTTTCGAGTTGATTTTGTGAATGATTTTGTAGAAACCACACGGCGGCAAAATCTGTTTCCAACTATAGCTTCTTTAACTTCAGATTGAAGGATAAAAGTCAATCAGTGTTTTTAAGATTCTTATTACTAGAAAAACATACGTAAAATGAAGTTCTACATAAAATACACAAGACTCAAGTAGTAAAAAATCTAGTTTTAATATAATTATAAGCAGTTTAGTCAACCAGTCATGTAATTCTTTTTGTATAAATTACGCTCCGAAGATTTATTAGTTTAGTAACTTTTCAAGAAGTGTCTTAGCTAATTAATTCTTATAGGTAAGTTATAACAGGCTTCGCAGATAGTGAGTCATCGTTAGCAAAGTCTCAGTCGTGACGTGAAATGGTAACCTGTAATTTAGCTGAAGATTTACGAGACGATTCTCGCAGTGATTACAGTCATTTGGATGTGTGCGGTTCCCAAAATTAAGAGGTTACACGCGCAATGATAAATAGATGGATACATCATTCAAAGATATTTGAATTGAGCTTGGATAGATGTAACTTAAAAAAAAGTGTTTCACTTAAATCTACTGATCGTCCTTTATAATGTGCTAGAACTGGAAAAATTCTGTAGTCCGCTATTCATGACGCAATCGCCGTTTGAATTAGTTTATCTCAATTGATGAAATTCTTGTCAAATTTGATAACGAATAAATACTTGAAGTGTCTTGAATTTAAAATTATCAGTTTGAAAATTATTGCACGATATCGTGTGATTTCAAAGATGTTTTGATACATCTATGTACAGACGTATTAAAGCTCAAGAAATACATATGACATGTAAACATGAAATGTATGAAATTGACGAAAAACCTCGTCCCACAATATTAATTAAAATCATCAGAACCCTACAAATAAATAACTATAGAAATTGCTTATACATTTTTTTACAACAGTACCTACTCACATTTACAGATTGTGGTCCACTCGTTTTTTGTTACATCGTAAAAACATACACAGTCCACGGTGCTCGCTTCAAAATTTATTTAATCATAAGCTTTCAACTCACCTTTCAATTTGAATTGCCGACGATTTTGCATGTTTAACGCGTTTTTTTTCTCACAGAAATATTATCAGTTCTCCCATCACGACTAGCCGATGAGTACGGGCGTTCCATTTTTTAAACCCAGACCAGCCCATAAATGGGTTTATTTCCTGGCAACATCTGCGCCGATAGTAATTCAATACCAGTCGACGCGTCGTCGCCCGCAATCAATGGTTCACAATTAATAGCGAGCAGCAAAAACCTCTACTGAACTTCCTCGAAAGTTTTTTCATCATCAATTTTATATTCTTTAAACTATTACCGAATCCACGCATTTAAATTTTAAGAAACTTACAAAAACATTTTGTAGCCGAGAGGCTTATATTGCATTTTTGGTACGTGTAAAGTAGAAATTAATTTAAAAAAGAATAATAAGAAAACTAATTTTAGATGCTGCATTAGTTCGACTTAATTTACTTAGGACATGCTTGTCATTTTATTTCAAAAATATATGCAGTTTTAAAACAAATTTTGAACTACCTGAATCGACTCTGCACTTAGATGCGAACGCCACTTAGGTATTGAAATATAAATTTTCTTTTCTCAGCATCAAAAGTCAAAACTAACCACTTGTGTTCTTGCTAATATTTCTTTTACATAAATAGTTAAGTAAAATTTTAATTTTACCTACCGGAAATGTAAAATTTAAATTTGATATAATAAACGTGTTAATTTAGAAGTGTTCGTTTAGTACTCTAGAAAAACTAGCCTCATCCATCTTAGTGTGTTTTGTCATTGTCAACTCTAGAAAGTAATAAAATGGCTTATCTTAGAAATCGATTTCATTATTTTTTAAATTGTTGTTACATTTTGACCGCTAGACGATGACTCTACAAATAATTTAGATACTATACAAACTGAGCACCAAGTAAACGCGCTGTGACATTTCTTCGACAAGTAACTATCAGTACGGCAATGGACTGAATGAACCCTCGTCACATCTTAGTAATACAGACGTCTTTACTGCGCCTTGCCAAAACTCTCTACGGCTTCATTACTATTAGTGGATTCCTCTGCTCAACTGGATGTTTTTGTATATTACACTCCGTTTCTTAACGAGATCAACGTTTTATGTTGATAGGTCTATTGACTTCTTGGCGGCATCTCATTTATGTATATCGCACGTTAACTACCTTTCATATTGTCTATTACAATTTGATTTGCTATATAAAATTTTTTGAACTATTATTTTTTCTACTAATCTGGAATTGTTTAGAATTAGACAGTATATCCATTTCAATTATAAAGTTTACCTCTAAAGAAATAAATTTTCATCGAGATAAGTTTGTCTTGAATTTTGAATTCGAGTTAGCTCTTCGTTATTTTCATAAAAATATTCTCCTAAATCATTTTTGCGATCAAAAACAATTCATGACGTACGTACATTTTTTATGAAACAATATTTTTCAAATTTCTTTTTTGAAACTACTACGATTTATTCTTTCGATTATTTACGATCAACTTGCATGGACTGTATCTCTACGCTCTTACAACGAACCCCAAGTTCTTACTTAGGTTTATAAAGCAAGCAATTATTCCTATGCATGACTCAAAATAATAGATATTGTAAAGTTTGCAGTCACCAAAGAGGAATGACAAGAATTCGTCATTCTGACTGATAACCAAAGTAAATACATAACTTACAGGATAAATGTTTACCGTGCTGTCACAATAATGATGTCATACGTCTAATGTTGTATGTCTACTTGTGAAGATAAGAAGAACCTAAGGTCATTCACCTCCTACAGTTTGTACTACTAAGAGTATAGCATCGCATGACAAAATACAATATAGATATGTGTTCAGCACTGCGTCTAATTTGAAAGCCAAAAGTACAATGTACAGTTCGCGAACTTTTAACAGACTATTGCTTAGTAATCTATTATTTACGAGGTCAAAATATTCATGCGAATTGTGATATTTACAAATACTTTAGACTCAGTGTTGTGGTAATTGAACTGTTAATCGAATACGCTAAGTTCAAGGTTTATTTTTACAATGTTTTTACTCTTTATTTAATTGTTTTGTAAACTGCCTTGTTTGTATGATTGCAAATATTTGTTTCGGAGTCTGGGTGTTTTCTAACATTTAAAAAAAGGTATATATGACAAAAAAATGTTAACTAGTAGGCATGATATACTACTAATTTAAATATTTACCATTTATGGAAACGAGGTTATTATACTAGGTAAGTAATTACAGTAAATTAATGAGATGTAATGAAATCGGATGTAACGACATGCTTAGCTTATATGTGTTGTATAACAGAACTATTCGTCGCCAACTCCGTCTCCGTCTGCATATAAATATTCTAAGTGAGGAAATGTATTAGTACGACATAATCGAGTACACACACACTGGATTCCACTGTGTGAAAAAAAATATTCTGTACGCCGATATTTATTAAGCATAAAGGCCATTTCAACGCTTGAATTTTAAAAGCAGGTCATTTTCACGTTATCTACTTGAAAATTTTAAAGTAACCCGAACCTCATGCTCTAATGCATGTAGAAATAGTCAGTATTGGAATTATTCTTAAAACTGTCTAAGCGTCCCTATTAGAATTGGAAACATTATTAATTATGGACCCATAAAATTCTTAAAGTGAGACATGACTGAACAGACTCTGCATAATTCAATAAAACAAGGTCAACGATCTTTCTGAATGAAAAGGCAAGCAAATAAACATCTTTATATATATATTCATAAAAAGGAATGTCTGACTGTCGTTTGAATAACAAATTCAGGTCCCCGTTCTGGCATAAACTCTACGAAAATATAAAGTATTCTAACAAAATGGTTTCGGCTCAACTTTTCCGACCCTGGATTTGTTCAAAAGCCGATCCTCGAATTCACAGTCGCCGCACGAACTTCACTTTCACTGGAGAACTATCAATCTCCACTGTCTAAAAAATACGTTACGTATTTATTTCTTACTTTGTATTAAGGGGAATACATTTTATTGTGTGTTATCAATATATTATCTTAAGATTTATCTGAAAACGTACTCAAGTGTTCAAATTCCTCTACGCTTTCTGAATACATATTGCATTTAAAATAAACGTTTTAAGGTCAAGTGCACTTCATATTTTATTTTTAATGTTGAATGAGTCAGAATTGGTGAAATGTTTTTCAGACTTTTAACCAACTTCAAAAAAGGAAGTTATTAATTTGACTGAATTTTTTTACGTTTGTTACCTCATAACTTTCGACTGGGTGAACCGATTATTTGAAAGCTGATAGATGCTTCCCGCGTGGTCCTGTTTAAATTTCTTGAAGTCGTTTTTTTTTTGTTAAAATTAGTTCTATTATTACATTTGTGTCTAGATATAAATTTCTGTGTATAATATCTATGTATTTCTCTGTGTTAGTAAAAAGTAGTGGTTATTAGTGTAGCGTAGCTTTTATCTATGGTTTCTTACGAGTTCTGTGCATATCATTATTTATGATTCATATTTTTAATTCTTATTTATTTACTTCTCTTCTACTTTATATATAAATAACACTTTTTATTTATTTGCCATTGAAGCTTGTAAGATATATTTTTTTAAAGACATTTGAAACGTATTATTTTGAGCTTGGCACTGAGCTCTAGAGCAATAGAAGCGTTCAATAGTATACGTTCAACAAAATGACACAAGCGTCTATTGCGGTGTTATAAGGTTATTGACCCGACATTGTTTACAATCTATTATCTGCTTATCTTGTTTAAAATAATAATTGAATTGAGGTGGGTACGCCGCACATAATAGATACGGCTTCTATATTCAGCGTTTTAATTACTTTACGCTGTTTTGTAGACGTACCAATCACTAAGTGCTGGATAATATTTAGGGGTAGATTTTCACCGAGCAAACTGAGTTATTGAGTACTCGTAACAGACATTTTGGAACTAGATCTACTGATATTATTTTCTAGTCATCTTAATTAGTCATATACCTACGCTTTTTGTTGAGTTTGATTTTGTATGACTTTTTTTCCTTTGCGTTGTTTAATCACAAATTTTAACAAAAACAACTGACTTCAAGAACCGGACCAAATTAAAATTGGACCACACGGGAAGCTTCCAAATAAAAAAATAATCATCAAAATCGGTTCATCACCCAGTCGAAAGTTATGAGATAACAAACATATTAAAAAAACAGTTGAATTGATAACCTCCTCCTTTTTTGAAGTCGGTTAATAAGCATAACTTAGGTCTGTGGTATTTTAATATTTTTCAATAAAATAGACAACTCAAGCACTGGGAATAAATACTGTCGCGGGGAACTTTACAAACATACATTAAACACAGTGAGCACCCAGACTCAAGACAATAAGTTTTGGCTAAGTTTTGTCCTATGTTTAAACCCACAACACTCAGCGCCGTAGAATGCAGCTAGGTGCAGTCGAAGCAGCCGTTACATAATAATTCATTAAAAGAATTTAATATGCATCTATAACTAAGTGATCATTTGCGCAAGACGGCTGACAAGAACTGGATGCGAGTAGTCGAGGATCAAAACAAGTGGAGAACATGCAATTGGAGATGCCTATGTCCAGCAGTGGACTGCGATAGGCTGATGATGAAAGAGAATTAAGCTAAGATATAACTTAACAGTTTTGTGATTAATGAGTTATGGTTACTATACATAAGTACTAGATAAATTGTATAGTTTTCTAATTACGTATTAAATAAAATTAATTACTTTTTAGATATTCCTCTAATATGGTATATATATATTATAAGAGTCTACGCTAGCCTGTCTTATCATAAAAATTTTCCTAGGTTATACAGAAAAACTGGAGTGGACTGCGATTTGATGATGATGATACCCAAAAAGTAACTCAATTTTCTGTAGATAAGAGTGTAACCTCCTATAAAAATATAATAAATCACTGACTATTGTTAAAATGCGAATAGATTTATCCATCACTCCGAAAATGTGGAATGTATAAAAAATTAAACTCAAACGGTATACTGTAGTTAACATATTATAAGTGAGTAAACATGAGCATGTACCTACTTTCATTTTTGTACCAACCAGTGAACCTTGAAATTGATTCATGCAATTCACCATTCATCAATGAAATCCATTCTTCAAAACCATTCACAACATACCAGGGGTAAATGCGGTCCCTGATATTTATCATTTGTTTTTTGTGTCCTTTCTGGTCTATTCTTGACCAATGATGTTGGGAACATAAAAAAGCAGTGTTAGATAAATTATCTTTGAAGACATTTACAGCATTGCAATTTAATGGTATTTACGTGAAAATGACTTCCTGTGTTGCGAACATCTAACATTTTGTTATTTTATAGGTGCACGTTAAGATCAATATAGGAATGTCACAAAATTATTTAAATCAAATGACACATTTTAATCTTTAGATATTAATGCGGTCGATTTAGTGACGACTGCGAAACAGCTGTATGGTAAACCGTCTACTGATTAGTTTGTTACATTTTGTCTTCTTAAATCAAATCTAAAATAACAACCTATGGTCTTCTTGGGTTATATAATATAGTTAACTTACTGCTAATGGCAGGCCACTTCTAAGACTGGAAACATATTGAGAAAAGAAATTCGCTCAGATATGTCTATTGATTTCGCATTGCAGCTGATTTTCTTTAGCTTAGCTTTGACAATTGCCAAATATATAGCACAGAATCTAAAAAAAATTGTCTTGCTTGTGTGATATTATCTGATAAATTGACTAAATATTTAAAAATAGCTAAAATACTTGCATAAATTCTTGAGTCTGTTTGTAGTAGCATCAATTTGTGCGGGTAGTTCATCAAACCTGGGTCGGACACCCGATCGATTATAAGTCGCTACACTGTACGCCTGATCGGGTTATGTATATATTTTCCTTGTGTTATGTTGCAACATTTGTTTGTCTCTTCGAACGCTTTTATATCTCCGTAATTAGGGGCACTCGGTCACGGGTTTGGAGGCCAAAAGACTTAGGGTATTATCCGATCAATCATCATATTATATAGCCACAAGAAAAATCTTTATAGGTTACGCTTATACGGTTAATGGAAATTATGTTATGGATATATTAATAAGCAATACACACGCAAACAGAAACATTAAACAAATTGGTATCTTCACGTCAACAATTAAGTTGAGTGCTTGACAAATAAGGGCAGTCTGTACATAAACATCTTAGTAATGTGCTAAGCGGGCTTCCGTTGCCATTATCGCCCGTAACTATGTGTAAAAAACCAGGAGTTGTAGACAACATGTAACAACACTACCTACCAGTACAGATAAGACTTGATGGTATATTTTATGAGGTAGACACTACACTAGCGACCTGCTTGTTAAAAGCTTCCGTTATGCGCTTAAAATATTCTTTTTTGCTTTTTCCGACTCAAAGTAAACAAACTGACGTCATTAGGGAAAGCCGTAGTCATAAGAAAATAAGAACTTTTTCTTTGAACATTCTCGGAACATAGTCATAAGACCTATGAGGATCGCTAAGATATGTCCGAAGTAGAATAAGCCATAGCCGACGGCAGTATCTCATTTTAGTATATTTTAATCAAAAGATACATATTTATTACAAGGCTACAGTTCCATACTTATTCTGAAAAAATCTTTTAGACCCTGTACACGTGAAATTTGAATATTTTTAATTTATTCATGCGCTTTAAACTTTTCCTTCTATAATACAAATACTTCTATAAATATTTCAAGATAAAAGTAGCCAAATCGGTCCAGCCGTTACCGAGATTTTATAAAATTTACGAACAGTGTTCATTTTCATGGATATAGTATTATGTTAGTTTAGTTAGTAGTGTAGTTTAAATTTTACATCCTGACGCAATTTTAGATATTTTTTTGTTTTAATTTGAAATCGTATATATAGAAGTATGTATATATTGTATTTTTAATACATGGTAAGATGTTAATAGGTTCATTACTAAACGGCAAAAGAGACCGTTATACATTTTTAAATATGTTTTAGTTGAATAAATTTTGATGAGCTTAAATATCAGCACGATAAATATTTCTTGTGTCACATAAAGTTACATGTGTCAGATTAAAAAGTAGAATAAAATAATTAATTTATAATTAATTTACCTTCCGATCTCATTCATACCATTAAACTTGGAAACGGAAATATAACTGGTTTCGTCAACAAAAATCGTTAAACGGTAAGTACTAAAAATTGTTGACATTTTCTAATTTAATATAACAAAGATATCAATCTTTACCGTTTCAACTTAGCTACTTAATTAAGAATGTTAATTTGTCTGTTTATTTTGTCCTGTATTATAGAAAAGGACATTATAATAAATAAATAATAAATATTTCGGACGTCTAACACACAACGCCATCTAGTCCCAAGCTAAGCAGAGCTTGTGTTATGGGTACTAGACAACTGATATAAATACTTATATGCTTTTTTTTTGTAAATACATTCATATTATACATAGAAAACACCCAAACTCCGAAACAAATATTTGCAGATCATACAAACATTTGGTCCGACCTGGGACTCGAACCCGAGACCTGAAGCTTAGCAGTCGCATATGCTACCACTACGCCACCGAGGCAGTCAATGTATGTCGATTATGTATCTTACATCCGAAAAGATCATCAAGATTTCATTAGCAGAAAGATATTTTTATTGTAGTAAACTAGTACGGGGGGTACTAGCAAAATACAAGGTGTCTCAAAAGAAATTTCATATTTAGTGGATTGATTAAAAAAAAAGGAAGCGGTATATAGAAAAAATTTTTATTTATTGTTAAAATACACTTTTTGGGAATTCATTTCTTAAAAATAATATCGTCTAAATGTAAACCCTCACGTTGTTGGCACTCATTTAATCGAACAGTAAAATTACTTATGACTGCTCGACAGGTGGAGTGAGGGATGGCTGCCATTTCGTGACGGATATTTTCTTTCAAATGCGCCAGTGAAGTTGGTTTATTGGCGTAAACTTTAGATTTAAGATAACCCCATAGGAAAAAGTCCATAGGGGTTAAATCTGGGCTACGTGGAGGCCAATTTATGTCACCTCTCCGGGAGATCAATTTTCCTGAGAAAATTTCACGAACACGTGGCAGAGATATATTGGACGTGTGTGAAGTTGCTCCGTCCTGTTGAAACCATGTTCTTTGGTTATAGTAAGCTAAACAAATATAAAATTTCTTTTGAGACACCCTGTATAATGTAAAATAAACCGAAAAGTCATGATTATGAGTATACGTGTTTCTGAGAATCGAGAATCAATTGAAAAACACTTTCACGATTATATTAGATCACAAATACAATACACTTCACCAGTTTACTTTCGCCTTTCTTGGTCACGACCTGCCATAGTTCACGATCAATATAAAACCCTAGCCACTGATATTCCAACGGAAATGGGAAAGTTTTCAATTGACCTTTTACTTAATATCGCTACTTACTTCAAGTTTCAACTCTCACTTAATTTCATGCGTGTTTATACGAACTTTGTCGTGTCACACTGAGTGAAACTATTTTAAACAGCGTTTAATTGTTTAACCACTAATTAACAAACATGTTGAATGTTAGAAAAGTTGGTCATTTATATTCACTTAAACCAGTGTGTGTCACCACAGTCGTAAGTGGATTAGTTAAGTCTGAAACATGACAGGTACGTCTATAGAGAGTATAATTAACAAAATAGCCCCTACGTGTATAAGAGAGAATGTATAATTAACAGCTCTACTCTGGTATATACTAGAGTTCTTCTTTGCAGTTATGCCTCCGTAGAGTTTACATAACATGAAATATATAATATAATAAAATTATTTTATAAGTGTTTGCAACAGCTTCGTCGTAATGATTAATCCACCAACCTCTTTGAAATATTCTAGCAAAGAAAACTATTTAAAACAAAAAAACTTGAGAGGTGTCAAGGGACACCCGGATGGAACGAAGTTCGAAATAGAAAGACGAAACGAAAATATCTGTGTGTGTCGTCGCCGTGTCGTGACAACAAATTGTGTCGTGACAACAAATTGTGTCGTGTCAACAAATTGTGTCGTGACAATTTTTCCGTCTAGCCCCCTTACACAACGCGCCATAAGGAACTTCGTTCCAATAATCTTCTGCATACTTTGTATTTGGTTTTTCTAAAATATATCCAGCATGCAAAGAGGATTTGGAACTGAAAATATAAAATGCATCACATATAGTAAAGTTTGCAAATGCAAAAAGTCACGATTAGCTATATGCATTTGCATCTTACTGTAATAACCACAAGATAGGTCAAGTTCCGTAGTTAGTTTTTGAACTTGAACCTTTCCCTCTGACTTTTCCTATTTCTTCGACATTAAGGGCCGGACGGGTCCATAACTTTGGTTCGGTCTGAAACATTCGAGAGCTGCTTGCTAAGTAACGCGTAACCCTTCTACATTAAAACACCGAACTCCGATAAGCTGAAACATGCCTTGTCCATTTTATTAGTAATCTTGTTCGTCGGCAGCTAATACGTTTACTAAAAAAATGTACTGCCTTTTTATTTGCAATTTATTTCACCTACTTCCTCAATACTTTAAGTTTGAGATCGTATCATTGTAAAACTAACAAACACAGCTAATCTTTGAAAATGAAGCTGAAGTATGTCATTTTACAATACAAATTCTTAGAACCTTCGATTGTAGGTAAGCCGTAAATAATTACAAAACAATTATAAGTTTCTGTAGACAACTTTTAACGCTACTTTCTATTTGTCATTATTCATTATTCAAGCTGTCATTTATAACTCATTTTATTGCCATTCATACCGTATTATAACAATAGGTAACGAGACTTGGTGTAGTAAAAGTTGCAAATGCATACTAATGCCCCATTGTTACTTTCCACTCAAAGATGTTCTACATATTGTCCACATAATTGAGATTGGCGATAGAGACATAAATAGATTCAAGAACAGAAATCGACAAGAAAGTTTCCCTTTACTTACTTTCATTTTTTATAGAATGTCAAGGGCGTTAGAATCTTCTAAATCGTAAGACGTACGTTAGCCTAGCCTTTTTACCTACTGAAATCTTAGACCGATTTGTCAAATGTGTTTTTTCCATCATTTTCCTAGTAGTTCGAAACGATGATGATGTAGACACAAAAGTGAGTACTAACTTTTGCCTCATATACCTATCTATGGAAGATCAGATCAAGTGACGTGCACTGAAAGATCCTTCAGTGGATTGCAATATGCTAAGGAAAATCCATAGAAGAATTATTTAGGTGTTAAAACATTATTTTATTTTTATATTAACTACAATATGTATTATAGACATTCTATGATGTGGTAGGTAAAAATGAATAAGGAATAAATGCGAACAAGAGTTGAGTTATGAATAACACAAAGTTTCATTAATACGGCTACCCTATATTCATTATCATTAAATGTTCAGTAATAAATATATTATTAATAAACCAAATTTCACTAAATAGTTCAACTTTCGAATTCAGTTCACCCTCAGGGTTGCAGAGGTCCGATGACAGTCGCTTCGAAAAAAAAAAGATGTTCAGATAAAAGTGGATAAACTGGTAGCTGACCCCAATTAATCTTGGGAATAATAAAGAATAAGAAGTTGAAGATGTTAACAACATATCTTTTGCTCATAGATTGCAATGGAGCAAGCTATTGCTGTGTCTAGTTCACTATACCTTTGAAGGTCATTTCTCATTCTCACTTTGTAATATAATATGTTAAATTAGTGTATGGACGCTAACGTGTCTTGTAATGCACGCTTTAACTCAACGAGTTTTCATTTTCAACTGGTGTGCTTAATTTCCTATGTTGGTCACGGTTTTATGGCTTGTTTATGCATCATTACTATTCTATTACATTTTAAATGTTATGGCCTACATGTCAGTGCTTACTTAAATTCAAGTCAAGAAAAATCGTGATATTTGCATTAAACAATTCATCTACAGTTTTATGCGATATCATAATATTTGTAGAATATGTTCTTTTAACGCAAATACGTTTCGTTTAAAATGTGAAGCGATATGCAAATAAGGGTATTCGTAAGTGAATGGATGGCTTCAACCTGGACATATTGGCCCTCAGATAACACGATGTACGCAGGCGATGTTTGGTCAACGGCAGTACGCCGTAGCGTGTGCGATAGCGATCGTACCGAGCGACCGAGCAATTGCCTTGTTTGTCGTGCCGCGACGCACCGCCCGATACTACCTTCTTTTGATACCAGCCAGATCGGAGGCGGCAATTTGTTGCTGACGATTTGTTTTATAACAGACGGTTGACCGTCTCAGACTGAGTATCATCGCTGATGTTGCGATAACAGCCCCATCTGTTACTGAATATATGAAAATCGTTTCAAGTAGGGTCATTTTGGTAATGTTAATTACGATTAACGTTACACCTTCTCCTTTAATATTCATCGTTAACCTTATTATAATTAAGGTTGTCTCACTTTCATAACTTTTATCGTTTACAGTTATCGTTTTGCCCTGGTACAGAGACAGTATTAATGTTTAACATGTATCCTTTATAATGATATTTGCTCACATTCGGTCTACGTCTTTAAGTTATCCTTTAGTAATGAAATACTAGTCAGTTAAAGGTAATATTTAATTGAGGAGAATAACTAGATTCCTAGGTCTATGGAGACTCTGTACCTACCTACGATAACTTACATACAGACGACGTACCAACGCAGCGTGACTAAGCCGTTTTCGAGCTCGCCCTACAGACGGAGATACATTGACGTCGCCATTTGTGACATTTTGATGGTAGATTGTTCTGTTTACATACGGTTTACTGTGATCACCTGCCTTCTAGAAACTTGCGTGTATTTTGTATAACTTATCCTATGCGTACATCTAAAGTACTTACCATTATGGTCATGACTCTATTCTGTATTGTTTCTAAGAAAGGAATAGCAAATGAACCTTTCAAAACGGAATGATCGTAGAACGTGCAAAGTAACTTCTTACTTCACAATTTGTCGTATTTGGTAATCAATCAACATAATGTTCACCTATTATTCAGTCGGTTCGTTCACCTCGCCTTTCAAGGTCTTAACAGTATGCATTATTTTAGCGTCGGTGGCGACCCACACACGCACTACTATGCACATTTCCAAGTACGCTGCACTAGGTTGGAGGAATAAGAGAGCGTGATAAGAATACGATAATGACTACTTAGACTAGATATATAGCTGTGAAGAATATATTTCCTACGTTAAATCTTTCTGAAGTGCTGCTAAAATTTCTTAAACAGACACTCCCAAAGAATGATTCAGTAACAGGATCGCGGTGTGAATAATTGATTTTTAAATAAGAACTCGTAAGTTGGCACTGATTGATTAAGTTTTTTTTAAAGTCACATGTACGCATTAGCTATTAAGCCTTTAAGGAGCTCGATGGAAATGTTCAATTTACTCAACAAGGACTGAATACGATTGTAAAGTCCAGTTGACAGGAACCCATCAATGACTAGGTGTAGCCCGGCTGTGATTTACGATGAGCATCGCTCTTCTTGATGGCTTCTTGTATCTTTAAATGAAACACTTAAAATGGTAGCCGCTCTGCATTTACGTATATCCCATGAAAATTTAATCATAATCAGTTTGACGACATTCTTTAGTTAGTCCATGCTTTCTTTCTAAAGTAATTACCAAGTACGTAAATGCTATCATGGAATCATTTTCATTTGTACTATAAGCTAATTAGCTACACTGTAATTTTCCGAGTCATTAAAGCATGTGAGAGGTTCAAAAAGACTCCCCACGTGGTCAGGCGAGCGCTTTGTTTTTTTTTGCTCGGTAGCACATCGTTCATCATTACGTTTATTATCTGTTTGGCCTTGGCCGTGAACGGTCGCGCAGGAGGACACTTGCGCGTGGGCAAATACGGTGGCTACATAGCGTACCGCAGAATTTTGAATCAACTTAACAAAAAACTTATTGTGTCCATACCACGAAATGTTTTACTTGTCATTTAACAAAACACGAGTATATTAAATTAAAGTATCACTTCGTAGCAAATTAAAATAATAAAACGTTTATTCGTGTCTGCTTTATAGGCAGTTTGCTGTTCAAATAAATAAACTTTAACAACAAAATGAAGACTGCTTTATTAGATACATATGATTGATTGCGTAAATAAACCACGAGTGAAATTACGATGCATTAATTGGTTTCTATGGAAACTCAACTATTTGATGTAAGAAACCAGTACCTATGTTCTTTAAAAACATGTAAGGTATTAGAAATGGTCAAAATCTTATGTTCAGTATTCCTATCGTTGGAAAGTAATATATGCCTCGATATCTGAATCTCAGTAAAACATGAATATATATATATAAGATTAGCTTATTACCAAATTCCATTTAGCGGCACTCGTTGAAGATCACTAAAGTCGTAGGAAACTTGGTAATTGTATGAATAAAAGTTTATCTTGGGGTCCATAGTTTCAGAAATTGTTTTTGCAAAAATTACTTAATTTTATTCCAACTGCCACCAAATCTGAACTTGCATTAGCACTTTAGTCCAATTTATGACCACGTCAAATATCGGTATATCTATTGGAGCACAGCTTAATAAGCTTAAACGACTGCATTTTTTTTTTGCATAAAAGATATACGGTATATGCGTATACGTCCTGTCAAAAGTTGTATTCGATCTTGTCAGAATACACATATCTTCTTTCTACATTACACTATTTGGTCCTTTAACCCCTTTTAGATTTTAAATAATAATAATATTAATTCAAGTTTTTTAAAAACGTCATTTTAAGATTTATTACTTGATGGAGATACTATTACATTGACAATAGTCTTGTTTATCGGTCCATATAAACGTCTAAGACTAACAAGTCTTGTGATTTTACGAGTTCAATTGAAGCCTATTAAAACATAAATTAAATGATAAAACCGAATAGGTGGGTCGGCCATTGTCCATTTGGGTCAATTGCAACTATTGGTTTGTGTACCGCCCACCAGTGTCAGGCGAGGACTGAGTACCACACGACCTAATGCACGATAGGACATCCGTTGACGTGCTCGTAAATATAGGTTTAGTCCTTCGGTTGCATAATACCTCTTAACGTACGTATCTCTTAACGCTTGTGTGTCATTATCCTCAAATACACATACGTATTAATTATACGTATTAATCAATAGTTACATAATACTGTAATATGTTTTACTGTGTATTTAGATACGTTTTCTTTTCAAATACGTTAAGATGAAAGAAATACTTTGAACTGGTAACTATGTATGATTCAAGTTTAAAAGAAACAAAAAAAAGTTAGGTACATGTAATTTTTTCACAATAAACAGTACTATACCGTAGTAGTCACCATCATTGCCATAGCAGTCGTTGTGTTATACTTTTTGCACTTATTTCTTCTAAACGTGATCGATTGATCAAATGTTTATCATGATCCAATTTCACGGTACAGACCCCTAGGGCGCAAGCCGAATTCGCACTTGATCGAGTTTTTGTAAAACATTTTCTCCTTTATGATATTTTGAAACAAAATTTCAGTATCCAAATAAAAAGAGCTATCTAAATGAACGTTACTCAGATGTTAGACCTTATGGCCCCAGGGGGTCAATCAGATAATCACGGGAGGAATCAAAGAAGTGTTTACTGTGTTTCTTGGTTACATGGATTTTATAAAACGAAGAATACAAAAAATACAAGAACAGTCTAAATGCAATCATCGGTTAATCAAAAATGTCATCATGTGTCTATACACGTTGCTGCATTCGTTTGCTGTTACTCTTCATTGTCTTCGTATCAAATTGTTGGAAAGAGAATTTAAATTGAATAAATAATGTAGTGAAAAATATCAGGTTTTGTAACACTTACTTAGGATCTGCTTACCATTTAGTTTTTATTTCTTGTGATACTGCCACGGTGTTTAATTGATCACCGGTACTTTTTTCCCAGTCCCAGAAACTAGAGAGAAAACGAATACAAAATAATTTATGGTTTTATTGTGCTTGTATGTCACAGTTCTAAACATTTTTTATATGACAACAAGTAAACAGGTAATATTTCCCTCAGGTCGATGAGAGATTATAACTAATTGATACAAACGAATGTATAAATGGATAGCTGAAGCAGTATTACGTTGAACTTAATGCTGACAGCACTTGCCGGATGAGGCAAGTCACGCAGAACATTATATTCTAAGGAACTGAAAATTTCGCTTAGAATATAATATCAAGGAACTTTCTTTGTGTAGACAGACCGCGGCAAAGTACAGCACAGTGCTTATTTGTATATTATTCCACATGCATTCTCCTCTTTAACAAGCGTAGAAGTCAATGTTAAATGTACGAGTATGCAACATTTGTTTTTCAAGTAATTTGTATGTTTATAAATTTAATTTCAGCCCTTTAAGCTTACGTAACTTATTTCTAGAATATCTAATAAGGAAGACATGAAACGTTACCAATGACACGCTAAATCGAACAAACATGCTTAAAAATTTAATATCTAATGTAGAATGTGATGCAACAGTACCCTGTACCGGTTTTTCGCTCGATCGGCTCCCTGGCGTCTAGCGAAGATACGATAGTCAATGGACTGAAAATGTTTTGCATGGAATTGATTAACCCTGTGGCCTCGTCGCTTTTGATACTCTTATCGTTGTTTGTATATTTTATTTATCTAAAATTTTTGTTTATTAGTGAGTATTCAGACATCATTTCATTTCACGTAAAATGTTTCAGCTTCGTTGATTTTGGTTATAAAAACAGTTACTGTATAAAGTTATCCGTGACCCTACACAACAGTATTCTGTATTTTAAGTTTCTGATAGGTATTTCGGCATCTCCTAACATGAAATCCGATATAACATACTCCAATTTTTGCAAATTCTAAGTCGAATGCTTCAAGATTCTCACGGTAGCTCTCGAGAGAAGAACAGAGAAAGCTTTATCTCATGTATCGGAGCGCGAACAATGTGAAGAGCGTGTCGATGCTTATCACAGACAGCCTATCTAATACCTGAAGTGCTTGTATACTTTCACCCGCCGCTTCTTACACCATTTTGTTTACTATCGGCTTGTCTTGTTAGTATTTTTAGAATATGTAATGAAGTTCGTTTTACTTTGTTTTATTTACTCGACCTTTGACTTCGTAACTATCCGAGGTAAGATTAATCTTTCTCATGAATACTTAAACCTTTTGTAAATTTGATGTATTTGGAGTACAAGGACGTAAAGAACCTAATTTATCACAAATTTTATTTGTTATTTAGAACAAAGCTCTAAATAATATAACTCGTATGTATATGTATTAAAAACATAGTTGATGTAAATATGTTTAAAAAATATGAATTAGACAAATCAATGAATTTTTTTGCCCATATTCTATTTACTATTTCTAGTAAAAAGGGAAGATTCTAATTTAAACATACTCGCATGTTGTGGAACGACTGGGATTATACTCGACCGAGCCAGGTAATAAATAAATAAAATAAAATGAAAATAGCCTTGATTTTCTGTAACCTGATTTTACAGTTTTTTTTTAATTGAATCTAGCAAATTGTATATTTTATAATAACTTTAAATAAAATGATATCTGATCAACTAGCGTTATCAGTAACCAGGACAGGTTGTCTTCTGATATAGACCTGATTCCCTCCACTTGTTTCGGTCAAGCGCAGTTCTTCTCCATTCTTTTGGTGTTGGTGATTCAAAGATGGGAATGCGGCTTCTAATCTTTTTACCAGAGCCAGGTAAAATATACAAATAATGACGTATAAGGTAGATAAATGAATCACAGAATGCCGACAATATCTAGAGACTTATTACCTTCTATTTTTTCATCATTTTTAAACGGAGCTTTTACTGTAGAGTTTGCTTGAGATTTGAAGTCGCTAGAGATTTTTGGAAATGCCATCAATTGCCACTGTATCTTGGGAAATCTTTTGTATTTACAAACATGGTTTCGAGTATGTATTAGATTTTTGTTTTCTATTTAAGTTTCAAGAATACAGTTTGTAAAGTTAATTTTTAGTTTACCAGTAACAAATGATTACATAACTGATTACTTAACTGATTAAATAAAAATCGGTGTCCTTTTTTCCTTTCCTTAGAAGAGCGGTTACGCCCTGTTCTATCTCGAAATATGTATAAACGAACTAAGACAACATTGTTTACCTAAATATATGTAAAACGTTTCACTGCTGGAAGAAACAGCGTTTTTAGCGTTTAATATTCAATAACACATCCATAAACGTCTATTGTGTCGGTATGGATTATGGGTGTTGGGGAGACGCCGCCGTCGGTCGCGCATGTTAAACTGGCTCGGGTCGTGATTTAGTGCAGAGCCTGAGCGCGTACGCAGCCCACGGGCGACAGGCCTAATTACAAAGTGTAATGAGGGAAGGATACCGACGCCCGCGCTCGCGTCCGCCTGCTCACAATCACTCTTTCAGTTGACAATACTGGTTGACATATTTTATTGATGTTTATATGTGTAACATTTAAATTCAATTCACTTAGTAATTTACGGATATATAAGGTATCGATATCACAAAATTACTCCAAACTACTAAAAACCTGTATTAAGACCACACACTTGTAATAGAAGCGTATTCTTTAATATTACATATTTGTGTATGCTGGTAGTAATATTATACGAGTAAATTCGAAATTAACTCTGTCCGTCTGTTTCTTACGCTTTTATGGCTAACCTGCACCGATTTCAATGAATTTTGGTATGTAGAAACTTCGATGCTTGAAAAGTCGCGGAAAAAAGCAAGTATTTGATATAAATGTTGATTGTGTAATAATGTATTGTGTATTTTATCATCTAAAACTAACAAAGAGTCATAAACAGTAAATCACGTTAAACTTAACATGCAATCAACGATTCTACGGTACTCTATAACAAATACATTGAAATCTAATCGTGGATCTAATCTCAATACGAAGTTATTAGATCACGAACGCCGTGTTCGAATTAATAATATTTTCATTACATCGTTCAATAGGTGCTTATCTGAGCATCAAAAATTGCACACAGTCATAGAGGTTACCCATTATATAATTACACACAGACGGACGTTTTCATGTTGTGATTTACGCACGAGTGGACTTAGCATGACAGTTGCCATGGGCGCGAGCAATGCTTTGCAAAAACACTTCGCAATACGCTTCGTCCATATTACTTTTGGATTAATAGTGTGCATTACTTTCAGTAATAGCGTTATGGAAACTGAACGGAATGGTATCTGTATAGTGTAAAACAAGATGATAGAATCTCTGAAGACAGAGGAACCTAGTCGTAAACGTTCAAAAATAATAATTAGAAGTATAATTAGGCTATATTTGTTTCATGCTGATATAATTCGAGGGTAGGTAGGTATATAAAGTAATAGCTTTTGCCCGCAGCTCCTTCCGCGTGTATGCTGGTCAACGTGGTAATCATTTTTAGATTTAATATATTATAGCTTACGAGACTCACAAATAGACTAAACATATGATTCTCGTCTTACACTGTTGCTCACTGTGAACTCCGAAACAATTTGACCTAATTTCTTTCACGTGTTTTTTTAAATGTGTGCTTTTCTAATCATTCATCATCATTGAAAAGAGATGCAACAAAGTTGCGAGTGCCGAAGGCCTAAATAGTATTACCGCGAAAGAGCCACGCTTCGGCATGCATGGGCCGGCTCGACCGGAGTGATACCACGGCCTTTCAGAATGGCAGGTGTGATACAGCGCCTGCGCTGTATTTCACCCAGTGAATGAGGATACCGGAGACCCTTACCCCAACCTCCCCCTACTTGTGACACCTCTGGTGTTACAGGCGATACGTCTGCTCGTTTGCCCCCTATTCCATAAAAAAGTATGTTTTTTTTATTCAAGTGTTACTTCTATAGGTACACCAAGAACGGACATCTTTTAAGTTTGCATGAAAATAAAAAGATACGATGTACTAATAACACTGGTAGCTTATTAAATTAAATTTTAATAATGTATTCGCTGTGTTATTACTTTAAACATTTAATTATCTTACATCTCACAGGCTATTTATTGATATAACAACTAACATACATAACAGTTAACTCTTCAGTATAACGTCTTAAACAAATTGTCATCCATATTCCTTTGAGTAATCAATCAAAAACAAATTACGATAACTATCGCCGGCCTGAGAACAAATTATGTTGCCTCTAGTCTATACATTTAACATATGCAAATTGTTTATTTTTTGTGGCCATGTGTCGTCACGCTGTCAGTGATGGACATATTAAATTGTTTTATTAATCTCCCTTTAAATATCATGAATATTTAATTAGAGCCGATAGACACGTTATAAGTTGATACGGTTTAAAATCAATTACTGCTGCAATATGAGTATGAAAATGAAATTACGAGACAGAGTCATGTTTTTTTCGTTCGGACATACCTAAAGTTGATATTTTTTAGTCTCAATACGTAGAATCAGTATAAGTTGGCAGAAAAAAAATGGTATCCTACTTTCCTAACTGTATTAATCCTGAGAAGAAAGGACGAAATAAACTCAGGGATCATCGTATCTTTTAAAGTCCAAACAATCTTCTCAAAATGCTAAGGAATTTCTATCAGTAAATTAAATATTCTTCAATATAATAAAAACATTTGGATTAATTCTGAAAATTATGAGCAATCTACGTTTAATCTACGAACCTATCTGCTATAATTAGTCTGATATTAAGATAGTATATACATATAAGTAGATTTGTATTATACGTTATATATAGCAAATCTTATTCTAGTACTTACATACTTTTGCCCACAGCTTCAATTACGATAAAGAAATTCTGCCGATCTTGGTAACAGTACTTTCTTTTTCCGAAATCATCAAATTCTTCTAACTCTAAAGCATGTGTCATGCATTTTATTTTATATATTTCTGGTGGATAGCGCTTAGGATATGAACAAACGAACATTTAAAAAGTTGAGCGATTTTGCTCTAAACCAAAGTTTATCTATTTTTATTGCTTTTATTATTATTTTTAAAAAGTCATTAAGTTTTTGCTATTCTTACATTTACAAATGCGGCGTATACCGTTGTAGTAGTCACCTGGAACTTAATTTTATGTTGAATTTTCGCTCGTATTGACGTTTCATTCGTTTCATCTGTACAGAACAATAGAAAAGGTTTTTTAGGCGTCTTTATTCATACCGCAATTTAGATATCTAACAACGATACAAGTGAAGTGAGACTTTTTGTTTCTCACCGTTAAAATAGCGAGACTCCGATGAATTGAATAGGAATAATATAAATGCACGATTTACCATTTGGAAATATTTTCCATTTGTTTCAATAAAAAATCAATCAATTGGTCTGTTTTTTAATCAGAAAAAATATCTTATTACAAACAAAATGGTTTTCGTTTCCTGATTGTTTTTAAACTAAATGCTTTTTCTTTTGTTTCAGTTTCTGCTACTCTACCACCACAGAGGCCTTGGATACCTTTGACTCGACCAAACAGAACTCGTCCTACATGTAAGTCTTCCTATTAGAAATATTATTACTAGGTAGTCTGTTTTAGTTTTAAACTTTATTTGTACTGTGACTCGAGTTCTCAAATCATTTATCCTTTGTTGTACATCCTAAGACATATTTAAATAATCCTACTAATAATATAAACTTGAAAGTTTGTGAGTATGTAATTGAGTATGTTTGTTGCTCTTTCACGCAAAACTGCTGAATGGATTTTGATAAAACTTTATATCTTTAATGTGTCCATAAATCTTATGTGTATTGGAAACAAATAAACCATATGCAAGGAATTCTACCATATATATTGTATGGCAAATAAAAAAACATTCACAATTACATACAGCATATCCTCAACATAAACTATACAATAATATAGATTATACATCAGAATAACACATAGGCTACAATTTATAGAGCTACTAGTTTCGCCTCGTGGCGTTGCCCGCAGTTATTGTCGTACCGCGGGGTTCAGCTAGTTACCTATTAAATATCAAAGTCTGGAATTGTATCCGCTGATTGGGCATTCCAATGTATCGCCTTAATAGCTAAAATTACATTTCATACCTAATTGTGTTATCTTCCCGATTCAGTAAAATTTTGTCCAATGTACATTGAGAGAAGTTATTGAACTATCCTGTAAAAATAATCTGGGTGCTCTAACCCTATGATACAATATTATACCAGTTCTACGGGAAAGATTATTATCTTAACATCCTTTCAAGGGAATAAAGATATTACTATGTTAGTTTTCCAATTGAAGTAGTCTGGACCTACACGAGAGTACGAATAGTTCTCGTTAAAACATTAATTTAAACGATACCATCTAAGCCTTAGGTTTTTATTCGTCGCACTACTACGATTCATAACATAGAAGGACGTAAGATCATTTAATAGCGATAACTAAAAGCTCACCAAGATGTTTGTCATTAATAAAGTGTCATTGTAGCACGTATGGGCGCGGCGCATGCGGCCCATATCATAAATAACCAACTAGAGACCGCCCTACCATTGCAACGGTAATGTTGCCACCCGTGGGAGAGCTCAGGGATACCACTTTGGTCCTGATGTATGATATGTCGCAGCCAACTAGTTTAATTAGCCGTTCAATCAACGGCTTAGCTCCTTACTAAACAACGCTGTTTAACTGGCGGAATAAAAAATCTTGCCTACCCCCACGGGCCGTCATCCCACCGGGGTTTGTGATGGGGCGGTGTCTCGAAATCGAGACGACTAAAACCACACCGTGTACCACCACTCTGCGCCTGAGAAGGGAGGGGTCTGGGAACTGCTGTTATTAACACGACCGGACTATTAACAAATAACCCTAACCTAACTATCCCCTTTCGCCTCGTAACGCGGCCGCTATTTAAACGGCGCTGTAGTAAAGGCTAGGCTGTTAATTGAACGGCTAATTAAGCTAGTTGGCTGCGACATATACCTGTATTAATATAGTAACGTAACATATATATAACATCAGATTGAAGAGAAGCAGCGTCCTAGTTGTGACATTGATTTACTGCTTCAACAATTGCAATGCAAAACTCGTAGTAGTTAGCAATCTGAAACATAAATTACTTTCGTACATATTTTTTTGTAATTGTAATATAAGTGTTTAGTTATAGTTAAGTAGATATGGTCAGTATATTCATGGTCAAAGTTAGTTAATAAAATACTATCTGCCCTGTATTACTACTACAACTGCATAAATTAATATTGAGCATGGATGTAACTTAGGACTTACTGTTACCCAGATAAACCTTGCGAGCTCTTCGTGGAGCAGTTCTTCAGCTTTGTGTCCATAAATCTTATGTGTATTGGAAACAAATAAACCATATGCAAGGTATTCTACCATATATTGTAATAATAAATAAAATATTGTATGGCAAATAAAAAAACATATAGGTAGGTACAATTACTTATACGATTAGCATATCCTCAACATAAACTCCCTTTTTTTTCCTCGCACGGAAATCCCCTCGGATACCACCTCCTGGTGGCATGTCGGACTCGAACCGACTAAAACCGCACGCCATCTCGGGTACTAGGAGCCAGGGAAACCAAGTGCACCCTAGAAAGGAAAACCCTGGAACCCCGACGTACCTCAGGCCATCTACGATTTGTAAATGGCCCCCACCTCTGTGGAAACACCGGTGTAAAAATAAAATTGAAGATGTCACCACTGCAAAAGTTCAAACTAATAACAGTCCAAGAATATTACAAACTAGAATCTTAGCTCCACAAAATAACCAAAGGTTTCTTACTATATAAATTTTAGTATCACCTGAATTTTCTCATGCGTTCTCACATAGCACTTTATTAACTCCTTTGAAATTTATTTAAGTATTGAGTTTCAGACTAACTAATCTCGAAACTAGTCGTAGCTTAGATCCCGTCACGCGTTCCCAACCGGCACTCATGCCGCTTCCCGACGCACGAAGCCCGTACCCAATTTACATAAATCAAAGCCGACGCCCGACCATGCCAGCTTCGAAGACCTTACACCTATTGGCAAATAATTAATATCGTTGCACATTCAACATTCCTGATTTGTTCAAATACTTGCAACATATCAGTTACCAGTTCGTTGCGTAAAACAGGGTTGTGAATCAGCACGTCCTCAATAAAACTATTTTTTTCTCTGTATTAACTTATAAAATAAATGTATGCGTGTGTTGCCATAATTTAAATTTATGTTATGTACTCGTTTTTATTAAAAATAACTGTAGTCTTTAGTGGCGTGATATATTTCCTATTTATTTATTTTTAAGAAAACTTAGGTGTCACCCATTTAGAAGATCTGAGAAAACTGTCTCTTTGACCACAGATAGGTTTTGTGTCATCTTGTAAAAACAATGGACCTTTTTATTTTCAACTAAGTGATTCAAGAAAAGGGTTCGATGTTTTGAGAAGGCAAAGCAAATTCAGCTTAAGCGTATATTGTAAGTATTGCAACCATGTCGAAGCAAAAAGTTGTAAGGATTATTCGAGGAATTTGTTTTTATATTACGAGTACTACATACGTAACTAGGGTACAGTTTTAAATAATTTGTCATCAAGAAATAGCATAAATCCTAATTTAAATTCACTTATTCATGAAGAGTATCTTATATTATCGCTTGTTTTCGCCCTAGTCAGTCATCCATAGAAAATATTACAAAGGACATACGAAACATAGGGCAACATACCGATATGAGGCTATGTTTTACTGAAGAATCAATCGAGCGTGAATAGGAAGTGATCTACAATACGCCGAGGTACGTTTCAGTTGATCGCGCTTAGTCGCCCTCATGGTCGGATAAAACACGAGAGGAGGAAATGCCCTTCGTCTCGCCATTCGCAGATGAACAATGCACAATGAGAATCTTTAGCTGCGGCTCCAACCTCAAAGCATCCGTAAATCTGCGAAATCTTGTAAAATGACGTTTTAAATTCATGTTATTCAACCTTACATCACAATATTCAACATACTCCAGCTAGAGGGTATCACTTTTATGATAGTGGTAAGATAGAGAGAACTCCAATAAATTTATTAAGATACTAGGAAGAGATGCCAACTAATTTAAATACCTAATATATTTATGGCCTTGTGTTTGCGGACTGGCTGTTTCCATATTATCTTATCTTATTTAATATTCACCTTACTTCATGTAAAATCTAAATAATATAAATAAACAAGTAGAAATTCAGATAGTCTAGCCTGTTGAAGCAAAACATCGTTGAATATTTAAGCAAATTATATTTTAAGCTATTTCAAACAGAGCGAAATTCACGATTCACCAGAATTTTTATTTTCTTTTTACGTATATGGATTATTTTCTTTCACTTTATATGGTATATGGATTGATATCATTGTCTGTCAACAAAAAAAAAACAAGTAATTGATTCAAATTTCAGTTTTCTTTTGGCTTTCTACACTCTTCAATATTTTATTTATACGCCTCCGTTCGCACAATTTTCGTAAAAAGGAGTACAAAGGGTTGCTTCATGTATCAATTATTAATTTTAGACATTTTAAACATATATTTACAAATAATTTAGTTTCTGTAGTAAACATAGCTGATTAAAAGCATTATTGAGTGAAATGCAAGTTATAATGATTACTACAGATTCGATAACTGTAAAATGGTTGCCAAGCAATTTATACTCATCACAATGCATGCTTTTTACCAGAAGAATTTCTTAGTAATTAACGTCTCTGGCCTACATCGGAGAAAGCAATATTTTATTAAGTATAATATAGCACTTGAATTTAGGCCTTTTATCCGTACTAATATCACAAATATGAAGCAACTCTGTCTGTTATCTGTTGGCTTTCACGACCGAATTGCGGCGGCGATTAAAATACAATTTGGCATGGAAATTATATTACGAGTATACTAGCTGACCCACGCAACCTCGTTGGCGTCTTCTTTAGCCCGTAGCGTGAAAATTTTCCCCCGTTTTTGAAACATTCTTCATTGGTGCTCCGCTCCTATTTGTATTAGCGTGATGATATGTAGCCTATACCCTTCCTCGATAAATGGACTATCCAACACTGAAAGAATTTATCAAAACGGACCGGCGGTTCCTGAGATTACCGCGTTCAAACAAACAAACTCTTCAGCTTTATAATATTAGTACCTATAGATATTTTGAAATATTTCATACATCATCATATTAATATGTAGTAAACTAGTGACCATATCTATATTATTCAAAGCATGTAATTAAAGTAATTTTGTTTGTAATAACAAATTCTTGAATAAATATAAAGTAATATTCATGATTAATTATTATTAATTATTACTCGTGAATTTTTTTTGCTTTGTTTCAACTCCGTTTCAACATAATATGGTAAAATATATTGATATATCTGCGAGATACCTCTACTGGCCTCTTCAGTAGATTACCTACTGAAATGTGAACTAAGAATTAAATTTTAAATGTTTGGTGATTTCAGTGATGAATAACACTGTCAACTAGTAAGTACGGTTTGTTGGACAGTGAATTCTCTCAGCTTAGCTATGAAATTGTGTCAGTGCAACTTCTCCCTTTCTTCACTCTCATACGTCCTTTCTCATTTTTATTATTTCATCTAGCTGACCCACGCAACCTCGTTTACGTCACTTATTGCTCGTAGTGTAATATTTATCCCGGTTTTTGTAACATCCTTCATTAGTGCTCCGCTCCTATTAGTATTAGCGTGATCATTTGCAAATCGAACCAGCGGTTCCTGAGATTAGCGCGTTCAAATAAACAAACAAACTCTTCAGCTTTATAATATTAGTATAGATGTATTAGTATTGACTATTATATACTTTACTTTATAATGTACTAGCGACCCGCCCCGGCTACGCACGGGTGGATTTCAGATGCATCCAGCGACGACACGACACGTGCATTTTAAATCTGTAATTCCTACTACTATTATAAAGGCGAAAGTTTGTAAGTATGGATGTATGTATGTATGGATGTTTGTTACTCTTTCACGTAAAAACTACTGAATGGATTTGAATGAAACTTTACCACAATATAGCTTATACATCAGAATAACACATAGGCTACTATTTATAAAGATATAGCTTCGCCTCGCGGCGTTGCCCGCAGTTATCATCGTACCGCGGGTAGCACCGCGGGGTTCAGCTAGTCTTCGAATATATTCAATTAAATTAGATACTGTAAGAGGCCATATTGATCTATATTAAATGCCCAATATATTTAAGGTACTTAATTGGATAAGGATTAATGTAGTATTGCTTAAAATCACTTCGTAAATAATCCATTATTTGTCATAAAAAAAAATAAGGACCTCCATTAAACAGCATTTATAATTAGGTACTATCAAAGTAGTTTAATCGGTAGAGTGTACTTAGTTTTTGACTTCATATGTTAAGTTAACATTGTTATATATTAATTTATATATTCTAATTTATGTAAAAGTAATCATTCAATAGGATGTATACAACACTTGAATAAGTAAGTCTCTTGTCTGTCGTGCGGTACGAAATGCCCACGTAATAGCATCGCCAATAAACAGACGACTGTGCACCTCCCCCCATTATATTCAGATGAGATGCGGTACTCGACTGGTTTATTTCTTTTTTATTGTAGTGATAAACTGTGCGGAGTGAGATGTTCTGATCGACACATTTACAAAGAATAATCACTGAGATTGATGTAAAACTTTATTTTATCTGCTATTCGAAAGAAATAACTTTTTCCGCATCCGGACGCCTTTAGAATTATAGTATTCGAGGTTTTTTATTCAAAACGTTGGCTTAAATAATAGTAATAATTATCGTACTATAAGACTTATTTAAAAGCACTATCCAAATAAGTTTTAAGTTTCATAGAATTTAGTACAAGGAAGGAAAACACGAAAGTCCGATAACATCACTCTTATGCCAGTCCTTTGTCTATTTAAGACGCTGTTTTTCTCAGAAACAAGTGCAGGTTAGGTCATATTTTGGCGATGAAATCATAGTATATTCGTTTCCAAAGTACTAACTCGATTACAAAGCATCTAGTTTAGTTTTTCTTGTATGTATTTCGGTAGCTCTAAGTGTGTTAGGTGTCCTATAGCATATTTTCAACTATTTTTTTTCACTTTGTTTTATACAGACTCAGATTTACCTAATTTCTTTACAATATGTAGTATGTACTAATAAATAAATAAATATTTTTTTCGGAATTGTAACATACAACGCCATCTAGTCCCAAACTAAGCAGAGCCTGTGTTATGGGTACTTGACAACTGATATAAATACATGATGCTTTTACAAATATATCAGTTATTCACACATTTTCTCCAACTTCAAATCGATCATATCTTACTGTCCTGACAGATACGCGTGTGACAGCCGTTAACCTAACCAGATGATTAATGCTCATGATTTAGCGAATGTATATTTGCTCTTTATCACCTGTCCTTGTATTTTCCGACTCACACATGAGATTTGATACATAACTCATAACACGGGTTTCAACTCACTGATGTCAGGTCAATTTGTCATTTCTACAATTGCAAATATTTAATAGTATTTTGTAATGCATTGGCTATAGTAATGGGGTGATTTTAAATACGGTAAATTTACAATTGAATGGCTATGACTATTCATTAATTAATTTAAGTCGTGTATTTAAATAATTGCAACGATTTATAAAACTCAATGTATTTCAGCCTTAATCGAAGATTGTGGCGATGTCGTGCATTCGTGCTAAATATTGACATGCAAAGAGAATATGACAATGCAGTACATAATAAATGAAAGTACTTTTTCTTTAAATGACTCTATGTAGTCTTTTAGATTGCCGTTTTCCAGTCTCTGGTTCACAGACGACTTTTGCTTAGAATTAGATTATAATATGTATTGGCGAGGCACACACCATTATTTTTTTGACTGCCTCGGTGGCGTAGTGGTACGCGTATGCGACTGCTAAGCTTGAGGTCTCGGGTTCAAATCCTGGGTCGGACCAAATGTTTGTGGAATCTACAAATATTTGTTTCGGAGTTTGGGTGTTTTCTATGTATAGTATGTATGTATTTACAAAAAAAAAGTATATATAAGTATTTATATCAGTTGTCTAGTACCCATAACACAAGCACTGCTTAGCTTGGGACTAGATGGCGTTGTGTGTTAAATAGATGTCCGAAATTAAATAGATGTCCGAAAATTTATTGTAACTTGATTGAATAAAGTTTCCCAGTTATATTTAGAACGTTACAAAATCTAGGATTTCACAAAAATCAGAGTCTAGAGAGCATAAGAACTTGGTTATTTGAAGTAATGCAATAAACCAAGGCTTGCAATGAAAAATAAAATTTATGTTATTAGTTATTAATTGAATCGGTTACTTATAATGGTAATTGAATTAAATATCAGATATTTAATTACGAATAGAAGAAAACGAGCTGCTCTCCGATGCTGCAAATTTTTTATGAGCTTCAGGCTCCTTACAAAACAACTATGATGGTCTCATGAGTTGATGCATTTTGTCATTTAGTATGTAATAAATACGCTACTAAAGGGTGTCCCAATAAGAGTGCACTATTTATTTAAAATAAAATCTGGTTTTTTAGAGAGTTGTGATTTTTTTATTGGAATGTAAAGAAGACATGTTCCGATTAAATATGGAACAAAATATCTCTTCGTCTCTTGGTCATGCTCGGTTTCTATTGCTCTTAGCGTTATGTTAAGTATTACCCTTACCTTATTCAAAAAAATGTCAAAAGCGGTTAAGTCGTTCCGGAGTTTATTGTGAGCGCCTACGTCACACGAGAATATTTATAATACAGATACGTGGGCCATTCCAAAAATAGTTAGTGAAATTAAAATAGTTCGAACATTAAAAAAAGTCCATGTACAGTTTTTTAAAACATTCCCCTTTAATCCCAATGCACTTATGCATTCCTGTGGTCTTAAAAAATAACCGCCGAAATTCATCGACGGTCTTGTCTACAGTGCTAAATTTTCGCCCACGAAGAATTTTTTTACTGTGGGAAACAAAACTGTACCAGAGGATGAGGTAAGATTTGTACCCCCGAAATAGTTCATACTTCTAGCAGCTGTGTGAGCGGGCGCGTTATCTTGGTGAAAAAGAATGCCACAGACGCCGCTCCTTGGGCGCTCGCTATCCAGCTCTCCGAAAACTTAAGGCAGAGAAACTTCGCATTACCATTCACTGGTAATTGTTCTACGGTCTTCTAGCGGTATTACTGCTACTGGTCCACTGCGTCGAAAAAATACCGCTATTATATTTTTATTAACGCTCCGATCGCGAACAACTTTTGAAGGCAAATCGTCCTCTTTAAACACCCATTGCGTGAATTGCTGCTTCGTGAGATTGATTGATTCGTCAGTTGTAAGAATGTAGGATACGTTTTGCAAAGTCCATCCTTCGAACTTTTCTAACATAAATTTGCACCAGTCAATTTGCATTTTTGCTCATCGGTAAGAGAATGAGGTATCCATCGCGAAGCAAGCTTCCTAACTTTAAGGTGTTCATGCAGGATGGTGAAAATTGCCTGTGATCCAATGTGTAGCCACTCTATCCTGATGACGTTTTCATGAGTTACTGCAGTTGTTGGTCGGCCGAGCCTGAGGTCATCGTTTAAGTTCTCTCGACCACGTTTTAATTCACGAAACCAATAAGTTGCTAACGGAGCAACTAGAGCAGACTCCCAAAAAGCATCTTGTAAATTTTCTTAAGGTTCCCTCAAGTTCAACCCTCGTTTATAATCATAGAAAAGCTTTCCGCGAGACGTCCCTTATTGCAAACAAGAGAAGTCTGACACATAATATTTCAACATTTAATAAAAAACTACACATGCCAGTGATTTTCACAAAGTAGGTTTGTGTTGAAATTATCCGTCAATCTAAAATAGTTTCATGAAAGAAAATATTGTATTTATAATATGGCTATCAATTTTCGGAACAACTTATGTATTAGCAAATTGGCCACTCGTTTATGCGAAGCTTTAGTATAAAATAATACATTTGAGTAGTTAAAAAATAAAATCGTTGAAATAAATTAACAAACGGAAAAATAAGGATGATACGGAAAATTAACCAATATATAACTACCGATAATTGTACACAGTTAATACGTCATTACGAAATCCTTCAACGACTACATTTATGTTGCATTACCATTGTGGGACGACATGCATGGACAGCAGGCGGACGATCCCATGCAATCGACGCCATATGTCGATACTTTCATGTTCAAGACGCACCTTTAAATTAACTGTCTTATATGGTAGTAAATTGATGTGAACTTGTTTGTATCGAAACAGCTTTCATATTATTTATTCATATTATTCTATTAGCGCAATGGCAGTTTTAGTATTTTGACAGTTATGACACACGCCAACAACTATCACTTCACAATTTAGGTTACAGAGGAAAACTTATTTAAAATAAATTTGTCGCTGGCTTATCAGAAGTAACTACTGATACGAATTCTGAAATGACTTGGTATATTTGTACCAAAAGTACTTAACTAGATTTTGTACGCGGCTCCACATGCGCCTCCTTTCTCAAGAATTTACCTGAATATCAGTTTTCTACGTAGCGACTGGCGTCGGACCTTTCCTCCGAACTGAAAAAGGCGAATTGAATTCGAAGATTGAACTAGTTGTCAGTATATTTGAAGACATTGACTTCCTAAATACTATTGCCATAGATGTCCATGAAAGTGTAATTAATTGAAAAAACAATTACCCTTCAAAAATCTAAAATTTACAAGAATAATATAAAGCCTACCTCGACCGATAACTATTTAAAAGTCTTGCTGTAGACGGTTGGATTAAAGGAGTAATGCAGAAGGCAGTTTTCCTTGACTCGGTACGGATACTGAAGAGGACTTTGGCTCAAAACATTATTGTTTTGCTTTATTAATAAACAGTAAAAACATATATTTTCGTTTAAACATAGCATAATTACGTATCATTTCGTGTATATAATGCAATTGTTTACATTTATTTACAACAATATTTTTATTTGCTAAATCTGATGGATTAACAATACATTATGACTTATAAAAAAGATGTGTTGTTACGTGTTAGGGATCGGTGGGTTTGGGAAATAAACCTTGTGCGTTTAAAAGCGACTTTATTAACAACACTCTTAAAATCATAATATCGCTGCGAATAACAATCCTTAAAGGTCACTGAGGTCGCTAGGTTGATCACTGATATCACTTCGATGTTTATCGCACTGTAACTCAAACTGAACTGCCTCCGGCCTCCGAGAGTTCGTATTTATATAGATTTTTACATTTACCAGTGCTTCCGAGAAACGTCTCGAACATACGAGGGCGTACCCCGTACCAAGGGCACGGCCGCCGGCGACCTCGTTGTAAACAATTGTGCAACAACCAATCGATATTCGACGCAATGTATATCGTTATAAGGGTCGTTATTCCGTGCCTCAAAAATCAACGTATTCGTTTGGGGTCAGCGATAAAATAAAAAAAATATTGTTACGAATGATCATTCTTCGTAACAGTATTTATTTTAAATATTTTTTTAAAGTTAAGCCGTATACAACCCGGTCAATATTAAATAAAGATACTAACGTTACATCTAAATTTCCACTGATGGCTTGTTACCACTTGTAGATGCTTCTTACGTCATATTGTCCATCACACCCAATTCTGACTGTCTGATCTAATGAGTTCTTTACAACGCCAATCCAAATAGAAATCTTTGCATACTAAAATCGATTTTAATGAGCTGTGTTCTCAACGCAAAAAAGCATCTCTTTGTATCTCTCGAATCGTATTGACATAAGAAATCATTACGTGAATAACGGGAACCATTGTCCCGCTGAGAGACGATCCTATGCCGTAAATAAAGTACTGTACCAATCACTTAGAACTTAAAGAGCTTTAGGTAGATTATGGTTAATATGAGCGATTCAATGAGAAAAGTAATACGAAATAACAAAAAGTTTATACTTTACTTTACTTACATCTTATGATGTCATTGAAATGACCACATAATATATTTTAATATAACAAGACTGGACTTGAGATATGCTTGAGACATAATTTTCCATCCAAAAAAACATATTGATTTTCGAAGGTAAAATACGTATATGTATATTTTTAATACTAAGTTCAATGCTAGTAAGTACCAGCAGTGCGGGTACCAGGTGGGTTGAATTGACATGCCTCACTAGTCCGACATCCGACGCCACGCCTCTTCCTTTTTGCTTTTCTATTTTACTACACGCATTATTAAGTTTACTTTACAATATTATGTGTATATGACATCTTCGATATGACCACGCGTAGGCGCTAAAACCATAACGTACGACACACAATGGCCGTACCTATCAGAAATATTGTAACCACACGCAGTTAGTGTCACCTTCCCCCATTGTTTGTGCTTTGTACACGTACTATTTCATCATCGTCTTCGATTTATTTGAAATGAAGACACGCGTCTGCAGTTGTGTTCGACAACATTACCATTTATTATTATGTTGGTGTGTAGAGCTTTCGTTGAGCCTGAAGTTCCTTAAACAACTAGTGATTATCAATGCGTGTATTGTTTCGCGACATTTGGCATGTGCGCCGCGTCTCACCCGCTCCACGCTCGCATCGGGCATACAATGGACGTATTTGAAGCACGTGCTGCGGCCGTATTGATCGTAACTGAGTGTCGCCAGATGACTTTGACTTTGCGTCGATTAGCATGAGCGCGGGCACACAGCATGATCCTTATCAATTTGTCCGGAGCACAACTCTGCGACCGATCTACGCATTGTCTTGTCGTTCTAGCTGTCATAGCACCGTCAGCGTCGCTTTGTCTTACAGTCTCCACTCCCGGTTCTTTGTGCGTTGATTGACTGAGACCGGCTCGATTAACTCGAGATAATTGCATCGCCAAGGTCTTCCACGAAGTTGACATTTAGACGAGTCAACAAGCGGTCCTCGTTCTCCTGCGCAGCGCGTCTTTTCATTCGCGTAATGAGACGGGTGCGAGCTCGCAGCGTCCGCATAAATCTCAGATAATGGCGTGGAGCGTGAGAGAGCGCAGTCGTGCCACGTTAGTTTACGTAATAACATGGACACGTTGAAATGAATCCGGTGCTCTACGATCACACAACGATTATGATAGATCTATCCTAGGAAGGATCAATCAAGTGAAAATGGAACTTTATAGGAATAAAGTTCCATTTTCACTTGATTGTTGCTACTAATGGAAGTGTACAATCAATCAAATGAAAATTGTTCCTTATGTCTTCCTTATTCCTGTGTTGTTTTACGTTCAATCATAAGGATTCTAAACTTTATTAGAATGGTTTATACTGGTGGCCTCAGCAATTGACGTTTAGACCCTTTAAATTAAGTATCCTCAACTGATACTATTATTAACACGCTTCATCGCAAAGCCTTAGCGATGCATTATAATAATAAAAAGCATAATCATTGTTTGTCGCGTGCCTGTCGCATGTGGAGCGTAATACGAGTCTCATTTTAATTGGAACATTTTTTTATTTGTCACGCGAGTTGTCAGGCCGTTGGTAACAAAGCGTCGCCAGCTAATTCACGACTGATGCTCACCTTACACGGTATAGTGAGATATACGACGACATAAGTGTTGAAAGAATTACAACTCGATTCACTATTTACATCGAGATCGGTGATGTTATATGTGTAAAGAAAGCAATAGGTTACCGGTAGAGCTTTAGAGGGCTTAGCTAATCAGTACCAAGATTGTATGAAATAATCCTAATTTTATTGCCAATTAAATATACTTTTGAGTATTGAAGTCGCCTTTGTCGGTAGGTTCGTATAACAAGCTCTACTTATTTAGATTAAATTTGAAATGTATAGGAACTTACACAACCGATCCAAATGCGCAAGAGTGCCTTCTACAGAGATTGGCATTAATACTTCTATCCTCTTGAAATGGTTTTTCATCCTAACTACACCGGCTAACGGTACACCGGATGGATCCATATGTTTTTCTATTTTAGTGAGCTGTTGAATAATAGCCGGCTAGATAGATTTTTGGTATTAATTACTACACTAACCCGAGTGCAGTTTTTATCGAATTCTGTCACATTTTATTATTATTAGATTACACCCTAATTGATTGTTAAGTCGTTACTTATAATCCTGTATATTAATATGTATAAATATATCAATAATATAAAAACGATTTTGTGAGGATGTATAGATCTTTCACTCAATAACTACTGAACTTATTAACATGAAACTTTGAAAGTGTAATGAAGCTTATATGTCACAATAATGGCTTCTAGTGTCTTGAAAGAAACCGGTAACCGATTAAATTACACTAATACTACTAATCGGTGAATTCTTTTGCACTTGTTTAATTCTTGAATGTTTTTCTTTTGCAGGTATATTCACAGTAATGTGCTATAACGTTCTATGTGATAAATATGCAACAAGGCAGATGTACGGCTACTGCCCCAGTTGGGCATTAGAGTGGGACTACAGAAAGAAGGGAATTTTGGATGAAATCAGACATTATTCTGCAGATATAATTAGTTTACAGGTTAGTGAAATTGATAATGACTAATCTTTAGTTTTTATCTTACCTCCTCAATGTGATTTGGACCTTTTGCTAAATGTAGATTTGACTTTTATAAATTCTTGTCGACTCTTGTTTAAAAAAGTAATACAACATTATCAAGTCAAAGACCAAGTGAGTGTTTATTTTCACATCTACGTCCTTCATACAATCACAACGCGAAACGCACTCGCCGTCGAGAACGAGTTTATGTTAAAGAAACTCACACTAGACCTCCTTAACTACGCGGTAACCGCTGATCCTACATCATGTCATAAAAGTTAACGAACGTATAAGCAAAAGATATGTCATACTATGTCGAAAATACTATGTTGTTGATTGTATTATCTCGCTAACATATTTCTTGTAAAATATTATAAATCCGATTTATGTATCTCAACTGAAACCGTGTAAGTAATTTAATTACGCCAAAGCCGCCTTCAGCGAAATCAGGATCGGATTTTGTTACACTTTAGCTCTTTAGAACTTCCCTTACAAGGTTATATATGGGTATTCTGGTAAATATTTCTTGTCATCAGCTACCTTTATTTAATAAAATTTCTTACATAAAAATAGTTATTTGTTAAACAAACCTTCAAGAAAAGAGTTCTCTTTAAAAGGTCGGCAACGTACTTGTGACGCCTCTGGTGTTGCGGGCCGATACGTCTGCTCGTTTGCCCCTATTCAATAAAAAAAAATACAACTGTATGGCTATTAAGGAAATATTTTTTAAAAATTCTATAATAGAACGAAAGTATAATTACAAATAATAATAGTTTAGGGGTGTCCGACTGAGGGTTGTAACCATAGTTAGTGTCTGGCAATTATGAACGAGAGTTTTGATACGTTTTATATATGATAAATATGAAGTGGAATCTTATATACGAGTACCTTTTTTACCTGCCAAAGCCACCACTACCCAACGTTCTTACCTGTACTGGAAACACACATAGAATAAATAAATAAAATAAATAAATAACATTCTAAAAAACCTACATTAATATATTATTTTACTCTTTAATAGGAAGTCGAAACAGATCAATTCTACAACTTCTTCCTGCCAGAACTAAAAGGAGATGGATACGACGGGATCTTCTCGCCAAAGTCGCGAGCGAAAACTATGTCGGAGTCTGAGAGAAAGTACGTCGATGGATGCGCTATCTTCTTCAGATCTGCCAAGTAAGTACATTATATGTCTTTCTGTAGCTTTTTTATGAAACTTCTTCTTTTCCGTCAGAATTCTGCACGAAATTTTATTACCTGACATTATGACATGACGACGAGCATGCATGCAGCGATTGATGAATGTGAATGAAGCAAGAGAAGTGTGTCAGGACTGTAGCAAGTGGCTATCAATTGTCCCTGCATACCCCTATACGAAGTAGGCATGACTTTATGTATGTATGTAAAATGATATGATCAATCTTAGTGAATTTTTGTAACAGAAATGCTAGAGTAACAACTTTTAAAAAGTCTAATTATGCTGTAACCGGTCCTAAAAAGGTTTTAATATATACGAGCCTGTCAAAATGACTCTATTCTGCCTGATGGAAATCATGAGCAGAGTCCAAGATCTGTTGGTTGTTGAGGATGCAACAATGCAGCATGTTGACCCACACTAAGGCGGACTCTTGAGATGCTTCTGCAATATTGGACAATATCTGACACCTATTATAATATATGTATGTATATTGGCAGATCGGGGTACTCTTTGTCGACTTAAATTATCTGTACAATTTCAGTTAAACAGAAAGACTATTCATGTTTGATTCTTTTTACTGTACATAGACCATCGTTGTGAGTGTAATCCTCAGTAAGATATCCTGAATGTTTTTCCAAATACATATAATATACTTCACCGTAAGTTTTCTTATAAGTGAAATAGTTTTTTATTATTTGTGTGTAACAAAGTTTAAGAGACGTAAGTGTATAATATTTTTATGAATCACATCACATGAGATCAACGACCTTTAATAGGCCACTGCTGGACATATGCCTCTCCTTAGAAAGAATTTTGAATGTAAAGATCAAAAATTATACTTATAATTTCTCAAAATAATAAATCCACTGGGTTTACTTGCATATACACATTAGCTCTTTTAGTTTACATTGTATGCTTGTTTACTTACAGACTAACATTGTAATAAACTGCAAGCCCGCAGTACCATAAATTCAAATTACGCACACACTCGGTCTCAGGTTCGAACCCCGACTGGAGGTATTCGTTCTTGTGTGTGATTTATTTTACGCTAGTTATTTTAAAATCCCTCAAAGGATTTTGCGAGATTTGTATTGAAAAAATGTCTTCTTTTATACATTTTATATAATTTGACAACCTTGATCTAAGGAGACGAAGATTCATTTATTTCTGGAAATTTAATTAAAATTTACCGCTAATTCGTTTAATAACAGCTTTCAATTATATTCTAAAACTTTATATAATTTGCCTACATGATATTGAAGATATTAATACGCCCCTCTCGCCTTTTATACGTATAGGTTAAAAGTCAATATACTCTTAACTGTGACGAGAATAAACATTATAAGCTTATGACTTCATTTGCCGTTTGTGAGATGTGCCATAAAAGGTTATTTGTTGCGTACGTACAGGTTACTGGTTCTATTTACTCTTTGAATTAGTATTATAATGGATAGTTTACTTATACCGACTGTTAACGTAAATGAGAAGGCATGTTTTTATATGAAGAGATGTGTACTCGTCTAGTGTCAAAACAATACTATCATACAATTTCGATTTTTTTTTTTCAAATACATACGTACATATATTAATTTAAATATACATGGCCATATTGATTTATATTAAATGCACAATATATTAAAAGTGCTTATTTGAATAAGAATTAAATGCTGTATTGCTTAAAATCGCTTTGTAAATAAGCCATTATTTCTTTTAAAAAGTAAAGGATAAAAAATGGTTATTGTGGGTTATCCGTCAGACATAGACATATACCGTCGCAGACTTTTCTTTTGACCTTTTTTAGGTATACAATACTGTAGTACATTATTTTGATCTATCTCGTAGGCTTCAGCCAGCGTTGACAATGTAAGCGCAAAAACGTGTTTGTTGACGACAACACATTAGAAACCTCTAAAATTATCAGTGTTTCTATATCATATAAACTTTCTTCTTGAATCATTCTATCTATTAAAAACACCGAATCAAACCTGTTGCGCAATTTTAAAGATCTTAGTATTCATAGGGACAGACAGCGGGAAGCGACTTTGTTTTATACTGTACCTATAGAGATTTGCTTTTGTTTCTCAAAAATCATATCGCAAATGATACATTATACGTGATTATATATGTTCATATAAATGATCCGTAAATATACATGTTATACCTACAAAACACTGTCTCTATAATTTGTGTAAAAATTATGATGTAATAATTATGAAAATGAGAATACAAATACTGATTTATTGTATTGTAGCCTAAAGCATCGCACTAAACTGATCTTTATATTTTCGCAGATTTGCATTAGTTAAAGAGCACCTTATCGAGTTCAACCAACTAGCGATGGCCAATAGTGAGGGGTCAGATAACATGTTAAATCGCGTCATGCCCAAGGACAACATTGGGTTGGCGGCTTTACTCAAGACGAAAGAGGCGGCTTGGGAAAACGGTAAGTCGCTTTAAATTACCCATAGTGCCTTTAGTTGTGTACTCACACTAACGAACATAATTATAGTACCTACCTACATGTTTTGGTTACAAAAAGTACCTTCAAACGCTATCACGAAAAAAAGTTCTCTACGTATTACGACATACAGTTGTTACTTACAAGGGTTTGAACTCACGGTATTAAGTACGAATCCTACTTTATCTCTCCACCATTGCGAAATTTTGTATTGGAAAGCTAGTTTCATTACAAAAGTTGTCCAGTAAGTCTCATTAAAAATGTTGTCCTGAGTCTGGGTGTTATTCGTGTCCGTTACATGTATGTTTGTAAAGTCCCCCGCGACACAGGATGTATATTCCTAATGCGGGAGTTGTCTTATCAAAACAAAAAAAAAAAAAGTTTCAATATTTATTAAATTCACAAGAAACGCATATCGTTAATGATGTTTGATTCTAAGACTAATTAAGAAAAATTCTAAGTCTTGTTTAAAGTCTTAGAATTTTTATCCCCAAACTTTTTTAATTACCACAGAATCCGTTGGGCCAAGTTTCTACAGAAGATGCGAAACATATCCATTCGTTATATTTGCACTAAGATATTCATAATCTAGACTGGAAATTCTGAAGCTCTTTTCGTTTCTCATGATTATTTTATAATACCGCAGTGCCGCAGTCGGAAATGGGGCACTGAAGTAACCCGCAAAACGCGAACGTCATTGCATTTCCTAGTTTCCGTTCCGACCTCCTTATCATCGCGTCGACGTTTTATGACCTTTCAAAAGGTTACGAGTTCCAATATCATCCAAGTCGCTTATGACGCAAGCCTGGCCCGTATACAAATATTGGTTTAGTTTACCGAGGGAATATATGCTTAGGTTAATACTTTGTTATCGTTAAAGAAAAGTAATTACATATTTTACCAGCATTGATATATCTAATTAAGAAATGCTCTTTGCTATTTTAAATTTTATAGACCTCAATAAATTATTAATATATATAGTTCGTCCTATTTGTTGTTGAGCGAATTTCTATTTAAACAAAATGGTATTGAAATAGAATAATGTAGATTTCAATGCACAACTATTGAGAACTGGTTTTTCTTTTTCATCATTGTAAGAAAGTCTGTAAGAAAGAGTATTTGCTGACTCTCAAAACCTCGAACGTAAGCAGGGTTACAAACCATCAATTTGTATAAATTTATTGTTAGTCACTACCGTAACTAATTTTATAAATATTCAATGGTTGGTAATTTTTTCAGTTGGTCCTGTAATTAAGTGTCATTAACCTAAAAACTAGATAATCGATGTCTTCGTACTTTCTCTACCTGCATACATACATACTGCCAGATATTTAATAGCAAAAATGTTATTATAATGTAAACATTTATTCATTGGGGCTCCGCTCCTATTGGTCTTATCGTGATGATATATAGTCTATAGCCTTCCTCGATAAATGGACTATCCAACACTGAAAGAATTTATCAAAACGGACCGGCGGTTCCTGAGACTAGCGCGTTCAAACAAACAAACAACTACAATGGGCAAATGGCCACATAATATTTAGTGCCAGTAATTTTTAATAGTCTGCCAGAGGATATTTGTAATACATATGTGTGATAGTAGTTCATGTAAAAGAAATGTTCAAATCGAGGTTAGTGAACTACCTACTTGAGAACCTTCACTGTAACATTGGTATGTTTTAATTGTTGCGAAGCGTCTGTGTATATTGACAGTTTGTAATGGAAAGAAAATAATATTATACGAATTGTACAAAAATAAGGAGCTACGTCTGCCAACAAACTGTCCTGAAGTTTGGCATATTTAAAAATGATTGTTAACAAGTAATAAACTTTTTTTTTTCTTTCTTTATCGACATCTGCAAACGCTCAAACGATTATATTACAGACACAAATGCTATAAATATATTCTTAGTCATTATTAAGACGTAAGGAAATAACAGTTGACAAATGTCGGACTAAAATAGAAGTAGATACGTTCTTCGAATGACGGGTACCAAACCGTTTGATCTATTCGCACCGGCTATTAACTCTTATAAGACTAATGGACTTTGAAAGACGGTTTGGTTTTCTTATGAACAGAGTTGTCACTATATTGGAACATTAAAGTTAGTAGTAAATTTTGTTCGATAAAATGGACTGTCGTTAATTAATGAGCGACAGAAGCTAAGCCCGGAAGTTCTTCAACTTATCTACTTAAGAAAATTGTGACGGTCACTGACCGATTCACCACAGTAAGTAGCTTAGGTTAATATACGATATACTTTTCATACATACACTTCTATTTGAATAAATATAGTAAATTTAATCACCCGTAGGTATATGGCAGTCTGATCCCAAACTAGACAGAGCATTTTGTTTTTACGCGGGGAATGCTTTTCCGGGGAAGAATTTTCTCGTAATGATTAGAACTACGAAGAAATAAAATAATTTATTTATTTCGAAACATGTGATCAGAAAACATATACCAAACTAGTACTCCACAAGTTTGAGATAGTACAAGTAAAATATACTTTACGCGTATTTGCGTTAATAATTTTGTTATAAGTAAGTACTAGCTGACCCGGCGAACTTCGTTTAATATATTTTTATAAATTATCGAAAAATATCTTTTAGTAAGCCCGTGTCAACCTTCCGCAGCTTTACAGTATAAAGAACTAATCGGACTTAGATAATATAACACTTTTATATTATACAAACCTTGTCCTGACAATAAGAAATGCATAAAAAAAGAATTATTACATTGCGTTCGTGCATGTATATATCGAAAGTTATGGGCGTACATATATTTTTGTGATTAATTTTTATTTATATCTATACTAATATTATAAAGCTGAAGAATTTTTTATTTGTTTGTTTGAACGCGCTAATCTCAGGAACCGCTGGTCCGATTTGAAAAATTATTTCAGTGGGTAGTCCAGTTATCGAGGAAGGTTATAGGCTATAAATCATCACGCTAAGACCAATAGGAGCGGAGCTCCAATGAAGAATGTTTAAAAAACGGGGGAAAATTATTACGCTAAGGGCAATAATAGACGTAAACGAAGTTACGAGTGTCAGCTACTAGATAGATAAATATTATAATTTATAGTACAATAATAATTATACGTGGCATACCAACGCGTATAGTGTTTTCATAACGCTTATTATCTCTATGCAATGTAACTTGAATCTCTAGGTACCATCGACTAAAGTTTATGTATATAACCTTTAACTCGACCTGTGGGACCTATAATTGCATAAGTGAATGCTTACTACTATTCTCTGTTACGTGATGTTAGAAAGCTGTATAATATAATTGCACATACGTGCATCTCCAATATACGATTGGTATATGAAAGCGGCGGTTATGTCTGCGACACGTAGACCTCGAAAATATACAAATAAATCTTTACATTTTGACACATATGAGTTATATTGCATGTCATTATTATAAATTTATAAATGCCATCCGTTTTTTTTCTGAATTATTTAAAATCGATTAGTAACGAAAATATCTTAACGTTTCAGTGTGTGTTTTTGTTACTTTTTCACACTCAAACGGCTGGTTCTGTTTAGTTTTACTGCCTTTAAAGTTTCAATTGACATTGATAAATGTTTCACCTATGTCTCATTGGTTGGCGGCTGGGACATATCTGAAAACCGGATTCTGCATACTCAAAACGCATACCCTTTTAATTTTTCATGAAATTTTTGATATAATTAATCATAAACAGCCTTTAAGAGTCCACTACTGGACACAGGCTTCTCTTTAGAGCCATTGTAAAGATTACTAAGTATTGGTCTTTTATATCATACTGACTAGACTGGTTTAGTATAGAGTTTTTTTAAAGTGTTGTTCCTTCTTTTTGTTGCCTCTAACTGACGACAATCATGGAATGAATCCCCTATTCATTCATTATTACATGGGTGTCGTAAGAGGTGTGGTAACCTCCATATTCCTAATCAGTCTCTACACGGGTCATGATTATTATTTAGTATTTTAATTAATCTATTTTGTCATGGAACAATATTTTCTTTGGTTACAGGACTTCCAACAGATTCGTCGATGCTCGCCCAGCCGATCTTAGTATGCACTGCTCACATCCATTGGGACCCGGAGTTTTGCGATGTTAAGTTAATCCAGACGATGATGTTGAGTAATGAACTTCGGAACATATTGGACGACTCTGCACGGACCCTGCGACTCGCCGGACATCGGGACAACGTACAGCTGTTGCTGTGTGGAGATTTTAATTCATTGCCGGACAGTGGTTAGTATCATTTTATAGTACCTAGATGACCACGCTTTGCTCGCTATCTTTTTTCTGAGAAATTTTCTAAAAATGAATCCTAGTTAAAACGATATATCGTCCCCTAAACTCCCTGCATACTAAATTTTATGAAAATCGTTGGAGCCGTTTCCGAGATTCAGATTATATACAAGAATTGCTCGTTTAAAGCCGATTTCGGCAACGCTAGCTAATTTCAACGGAGATCAAACAACTACGCAGGAGATTTTATAGTGCACAAGTGTGTGCGCAAACACAGGTGAACTCTCTGTTCCCTCACTCTCAGAATCCGATGTGGTGGCTATCCGATACGACCGGGGACTCATTAGGCGCAGAGAAAATTTCGAAATATGTATAGTAACAAGGAAACTAACCATATTTGTAAGAAGTTACAACTTTATTTTCTTGTTAGACATGCGTCAACTCGTAATGTAATTTAGGATTTATTTGGATACAAGCACCACCTACGTTATTGTGCTTAACCTTGCACATTAAGTAATTTATTGCAACTTATTTACGATTTTACGGAAGACATCAAGCGTAACATCTGCTAAACCTTACGTCAATCAGGCACCGAATAGATACACATGCATGGTTATTATAATTAGCTTTGGTATTGATCTGCACACCATGCCTTGTTGATCGATAAAGTAGCCAAAAACAATCGAAGGTTAACTCTAATACAACCTTTAGTTTTTTACGTACGTAACAATATACACTTAACTTAATGTGTTTTGTCATTTATAGATCTTGAGCATACCTACCAATGGTTAATTATAAGAGTATACGTAAGATATATTTACTTTAATAGCAAGGTAAAGACATCAGTTCAGATACAATTCATTTTGTTTTTACTCTTTTCGATTTGATTTGTCTATAAAATATGTATCAGAAATTATACAAATCGAATAAACATCACTAAAATTCAACTTTATTAGCAGTCATACGATTGAAAAGTTAGAATCTACCTATACTTATTAAAACAATTTATAATTTTTCAGTTTCAAAATCAGTTCAACTTCAAGTCGAAAATTAATCACTTATGTAACATTTGACTTATTGTGTAGATAGAGCCTAAAAATGGGGCATATTCAAATAACAAATGTGTCATTAACAACTCCCACATTAGGAATAAACATCCTGTGTCGTGGGGGACTTTACAAACATACATGAAACGGACACAAAGAACATCCAGACTCGGGACAACAATTCGTGGATCACACAAAGTGTTGTAGGTACCGCGTGGGATTTGAACCCACGACACTTGGCGCAGTAGCAAGCGGCATGGCGACCGCTGACACCACTCGGCCAACCGTGCAGTCAATGTTATATAAATAAAGTGCACACAAAGAACACTCAATTCAGAACAACACTTTGTGGATAAATAAGTGTTGATTCAAGTAGGGAAACAGCGAAGTAACTGCTTAAACCGCTACAGCATCCATGCTGTTTTTGTCTAGAATCTAAACTAAATAAAAATAAATATTTTTGGACATTTAACACATTTAGTCCCAAACTAAGCAGAGATTATTTTATGGGTACTAGACCAGTGATATAAATACATATATATGCTTAATTTTGTAAATACGTAAATATTATACATAGAAAACTCCTAAACTCCGAAACAAACATTTGCAGATCATATAAACATATGGTCCGACCCGGGAATCGAATTCGAGACCTCACGCACAGCAGTCGCGTACGCTACCACTGCATCGACAAGGCTTGGTCCTAAAGTATGTCTGTTTTGTTTTCAGGTGTGGTAGAGTTTTTATCGGCAGGCCGAGTAGCATCAGAGCACCGTGACTTTAAGGAGCTGGGTTATGCTGGAACGTTGCGAAGAATGCCTGGCTCGGATCACGAATTCACGCACAACTTCAAATTAGCCTCCGCCTACAGCGAAGATATCATGCCCTATACTAACTATACGTGAGCCTTTTATATATTTTAATAATTGTATTATTTTCAGATTCAGTTAGTCGTTATTTATGTCAGGCATCAAAGTATATCCATGTCAAATTTAACTGAAATCATCACGGGGAGCAGCTAGTAATATAATAAAAATAATAAATATTTGGAATCTAACACACAACGCCATCTAGTCCCAAGCTGAGCATTGTGTTATGGGTACTAGACAACTGATATGAATACATATAAACTTTTTTTTTGTAAATACATACATATTTTACATAGAAAACACCCAAACTTTGAAACAAATATTTGTAGATCACACAAATTCTTGGTCCGACCCAGGATTTGAAACTGAGACCTCAAGCACAGCAGTCGCATTCACTACTACTGCGCCACCGAGGCAGTCTAAATAATACTCGTATGTGTGTGTATGAAAGCTAACGTTATATTTGTTGTTGTTTCCAGGTTTGATTTCAAGGGTATAATCGACTACATATTCTACAGTAAGCAAACAATGACGCCTCTCGGGCTACTGGGACCACTCTCTCAAGACTGGTTCCGCGAACACAAGGTCGTCGGATGTCCGCATCCTCATGTACCTTCTGGTGATTATTTTAATCATTCATCTTACAGTCTTTATGTATGAGCATGCCAAATTGACCCTACTCTGCCTGATGTAAAGCATGACCGGTCCTATAGTGTATGCTATTCAGTCACTTTCCGGTTGGAGAACCCAATATGGCGTGGGGTCTCTGCTCTCGCACTCACCAACGAAACACTACAACAAAAATGCTGTCATTTCAGATTGATCTTGTGCGAAGGTAGTACCGCCCGAGTCAAACCATAGCGTTCGTGCTGAAATCAGCATAATGGCTTTACTACCTTTAATTAGATTGCCTTGATTTTTATACAAGAGTCTAAAATAAATTCGCACGCTCCTTCCAGAGTCTAGGTTACTAACCGACTAAACAAGGGAGAACACGGGCGTAACCACGTTTCAGTTTCGTGAGGGGAGGGAATAAGTTAATAAAATGACTATGTCACTTCAATCGTAATATTAGTATAAAAAATTAGAGGTGTGAAAATGTTAATAAAGTACATAAATTAGGGGGGGGGGGGGGTTTTGAACCCAAACGTGTTTTGCCTTAACCTCTCGGGTGCGGCAACACGGATCCATGTTTGTCCCGTCGGTGCGGCACACACGGATCCATGTTTTCCGCAGTTAACTTGCATTTTAATTAATTTTGGGTATTAAAGTTATTATAATGAAGTCTAGAAAGGTTTGTTATGCATTTGCTTTATACGAACAACATTTTAAAACATTCGTTTGTCAAGTGCGCTTCAAGAGCCGTAAAAAAACGAGTTCCAATTTCAAAGTTGACGATGACGCAACGCGATCTGTCAAGTGCCTCTTAAAACTGATTTTTTGCCGATAAGGTGGTTTTGAAGGTAGTTTGTTATTATATTTTACTTATTATACTTATTTTAGGAACCACTATCAATACGAATTGAGGCATAAATCATGCGTAATTTTGAATAGTGTTACTCAAAAAGTTACCGAGTCTATTACCTATTGAAAAGGGCTTACTCATTTGAAGGTTTTTACGCATTTATTCTTATGTTTTTATTGATAAAATGATATAATTGCGATGAGAATCTTATGTAGAATATAAAATAGCAACAAAAATGTGTTAGAAAAGCTAAATATTTAAATAAACACTCATTTTTTGCCTGACGAGCGAAATTAGACGCACACATACACAGGGCTCCCACGCCATTACTGTTCTACATCATCATCAGCCTACCGCAGTCCACTGCTGGACATAGGCCTCTCCAATACCACGCCACTTAAAATTGTATACGCCGTTGATTCGTGTTTGCACGCAGCCTAGCGGGAAGTCCCGGAACTATTAACACCCACACATACACAGTAGTGACGGACAATGAACAAGACGTTAACTGATCTTTGTTTATGTTTTACTAAATTATTTTGTATTGACCATAGACTTTGTGTGTCATAATGGAACGATCAGTTTGTTCTCTTTAGCATTCAGTCATTTTCATAGAGTTTAGAGAATTCTCAGAACTTAAAAATAATAAATGAAAACTGGTCTAGCAAACGAGTCCTTTTTTTAAATAACTTGATAAATAGGTTGTTTTTTTTATGTATTGTTCCTGTCTTTTGCACTAGTTAACTAAAAAAATAAATTATTTAACTAAAAAACACTATTTCTTCATATAAATACTACGCAATTTGGTGTTCGGCGCAAATAATAGTTTGATTGTAAAGTGACAAAATGGCGAATATCTCGACAGCGAAATGTGATTTTTACAAATATGTTTCTCAATGAATTTTTACTGCAGTTATAGTGTTTTTTATATCAGTAGATAGCTTAGTTATCGAACTTTATGAGGATAATAAGTAAAATGAATAATAAACCACATAAAATATTAAAATCATGTTTATTAACACAATAGGTGCGTAAATTAATACTTGGCTCAATTGTGAGTAAATAATAAAGCGATAACATTAGTTTAGTAATAAAATATGGCATAACCATGTACGCTTGTTATCCATCTTTTGAAAAATAATCACTTTTATAACCACCGAGCATTGTTTTTGAAAAGATTTGATAATTTTCGTACACCATGCACCGTGCTGCAAAATTTTGCAATTTCGCCGCACGGTGCATGTAACCGGAAGTACCCGTTCGCGCATCCGAAAGATTAATATATTTTGTTATTATTTTATAAAAAAAAATGTATAAATTTTGTTACTGTTACTGTACTTAGTCCACGATCCAAATTTGATCATCTATATATCTATATATCATATAATATCAATCTAATCGAATCTATTAAACTCCACAGATCATTTCCCGCTGCTTGTCGAGCTGGAGATGTCGCCCACAACGAGCGGCAACTCCAACGGACTCATCGGGCGCAGGTAGCACGAGCCGCGACCGCGCAAAAATCGCGACTCGCATCACCACTAGCCGACCATACCTACAACGCCTACACATCATCACTTCAAGCATTACGATATTGCGATATACAATTTAAAAGTACACAACACAGTCTTTCAATCCACAACTCCATAACTATAGTCCTTAAAACATAGCTTGGTCTCTGTGTCAGTTGTCATTAGTGTCATTTTAGAACTAACGAGGTACTAAGGTGTAGATTCTCGTCGCGTCATACGATTGTGACCACAACAAAAAGTCCCACAATCGGTCCACTGCTAATTTTGAAAAAAAAAAAAATTGTTTGGTAACAATTTTTATTTACGTATAAAACCCGCGTATTACCATCACACTTGGTATTTAAAAAAAAAGTGTTTATTTATATATTTATAATTTATTGTGCAATATTCTGTGTGATAAAGAAAATATAGGTATAAAATCATCTGTTAAACGAGTGATTTTATTTTGTATCGCCTATATTATTGTTACTTCGTCGGTTTCGTAGACATCTGTCGCAGATATCAGGTTATATTTTAAGTACTGTAGTAAAAAAAAACAGAAAAAAAGTGAGTATTTTTTTACTGTATATCAACTACAGCCACCTGACATAACAAATCGTGTGAGAAATATTTAAACTGGTCCAGCGAAGATATTCGCCAATCAGTTCAAATATTAGTTTGAATGTGTCTACTTCCATATGTAGGTCGTTTTGTAACATTTCATGTTAAATATTACCACGACGTGTGTAACTAATAATCTGTTATAATAGCCGATAATTAAATGAACACCAACTGCATAGAATATCAGTAACTAGCTTATGAATCGTTTATGTACAAATAACTTAAGTCTTAAGTACTTACTTAATCCCGTAACGTGTTTAACTTTTCAATTTGTTATGTTTGAACACAATCCGTCTCGATGTAGTCGGCTATGTTTCACGGTACAAATTAATAAACAATCTAAACTAACTTTCAAATACATTACTTTGTAAATTAGTAAAATTATATCAGCACGCATCAATAAGCATCGAATGTTTTTTAATAAACATTATTTCTTAGTTAGATTGTTTATTGGTTTCGTCCGTTAGTTAATAATTTTAAATGTATTTTGAATACCGTTACAAATTGATACCGAACGTCGTTTTCTCTTCACTGAACTATTAGTACGCCTAGTACAAAACTTTTAACTTTTATTGACTATTATTTTTTGCTCAATAATATAGGTATTTTACGATAGCTTCTTGAATAGATAAAAGTAATAAGAATACCGTTAATTTGTCTTCATATTGGATGTAATATTAGCTTAATTGAAAGCGCGGAATGGGTATTGCATCTAGTTCTTAACACAGTGTAATATTCAAGCACAAATAAATAATTATTATTCAAGAATATTCAGCTCGGCTAAACTACACTATATATTGTAGTGTTGTAATAAATTAGTTTTATAGAATTATCCGGGCATCTTATAAAGTTATAGAAAAGAAATACAGTTCTTCCTCTTTAAACCGCCTTTATCTTAGTTACAATGGATTAACATTGTTGTTAATATCCGTTAGAAAATCCAAAATAATATAATTTAAAAAATATATTGTAAAGAATGCAAAACTTAGTTTTCTTACATAGGTACTGAATATAAGTTTCAGCACAAAATGCTTCTAATTAGAAACACTATTTTAAAAAGTAGTGACGCATTGATCAATCTCCGCACTCTCTTTAAAACTCTCGTCCAATCGCTTTCCAAGCTTTCGTACGAATACGATAATTTCTTTTAAATCTGATTGGTCAAGGGGAGGAGCTTGATCAATACGTCACTGTTTTTTTATCGCCAGTAGACTAATATAAATATGGCGAGAGCGAGACACCTCACGTATTTCATGACCATACCAACTGACTCTGATTTTTTGCAGTTACTGAAATATTTACATCATGAAGTATAATAATAGCTAATACATACAAGCTTAAGTATTTTTAGATATATGCAATAAATGTAGTTGTCTACAAATGTGTCATTTAAAGTAGGTACATTCTAATTAATTTGTCTAGAATTCATTGAAAACAAATCCTGAATTGGAGTTATTTGTTCTGCAAAAATATGTATGACACGGCAAAAACAATGACAAATTGTTTTTCAATACAGATGTTATTTTAGTGCTTTCAAAATAAAATCACTTAGTTGATTGTGAAAATATAATCAGCAATTGAATCTTGGTCGAGCTGAACTGTTTCTAAAGAACTTAGTTAAGAACGTGTACCGCAGTACATTAGTATCCGCACTTTCAACTATAAAGTTGTAGATAAAACCATTGTTAGTATTTTCAGTGAATAGATAACGGGCTGTAGTGTAGTATTATACAAGTTAAATGTATGAAAAGTTATCCTGATTACATATGGACTTCCGGCAGTGATCATGTACGAATATGTTAGTTTAGTGCGAGGCGAGGGAGTGCAATTGTCTATAAACGAATCTGATTAAAATTATAAGAGATGTAATTTTAAATATTGATTCAATGAAAATATGAATGAACTAAATTGAGACCTACGCTTATTGTGTCAATAAAATTGTAATAGAATCATAAAGATAAACATATTTTTTCAGTCGATTGTGACAAGAATTTTACGCTTAGTTTTCGATGTAATGTAGGTATTATACAGTTGAGGAATATAATATAAAGTACATTAGTGTTTGTTGAGAATTAAATGCAGGACGGCTAGATTCTTTTTTTGTTGACGTTACATGTTCTTTAAAGTTTTATGGGTTGACAACATTCCCTTCAAGCAGGGAGTGTTTCTGATCCGTAAAACTACATAGCATATAAATATTTTCAGATATTCAAACACCAGATTATTAAACAGGTACAATTTCACTTTCCGAGAATTGCAGATATTAGTGGAATGAAACGTAAATGCATACTGATCTTTTTCTTAAACATAGAGATTGATATTTCAAACAATCATAGATTCAAAAACTAATTATTGAAAGATTTCGACAGTAGCTTTAAAGTTTTCGAATCCAGTAAATACTTAGTATAGTAATTCTTAAAGTTCTTGATTTTTGATGTTCTGTAATTGTAGTTTCGATTTCGATTTTGAATTTAAACATGTACGTCCTCATTCCGTGTGAGAGTTTCAATCGTCCATTTTCTAATTAGTGATCTAAATTCCTCCACTGTATATTATGTAGGTGATACTTTTTAATCTGGGATAATTATGCAATGTACGTGTATGTGTGAGTGTCGAGTCACGGCGATCGGCAGAACTCTCCGTCGACACGTTGGTCTATCGATCACCGCGATACGGCACCTTGTACTCGAGTAGGGATCAGTGAGACAATGTGTTATGTGTTTAAACGCAGCTTTAGACTTATAACGCAGCCGAGCTAAGTTTGCACCTCGCTGGAATGCGACGCCCTGCCCACTTCCCCGCCCTGTCGCATGAGTTATTACAGAAAATTGACATAGCTGATATTTTGTAACAAACATTCGTTTAATTTTTTAACGTCGAATTTTAATAGCGAATTCCTTTTTTGCATACCGTACCTAAGCGTAAGTGTGTCGTAATCGCCGCGAGGTGCAAACTTAGCTTGGCTGCGTTGTAACACTCAACTAGTTTGTTTACTTGTCGTGTGCCAACACTGTATATAGTGTAGTTGTGACATGTGCGAGCCGACGAGCGGTATATACCGCGCGTTAATCTCATGCGGAACGCTTCAATAAACACAATAATGCTACTTTCATCATCTATTAGTGTAACAAATAAACTTTCAAACGTGTTCAAGGTTGGCAACCCTTTCAATAGATAAGGTTTCATCGCTTGTGACACTTGAATTGTAAGGGGGCGTGTCTATTGTTATACTGGGATGGTGAATACTTATGTGGCATTTTTGGTTTATTTGTTTAAGCATACACATCTGACCATCAAGACAGCTGTATAAAAATAAAACAAAACCCGTCTCGTTATATCCCCTAGTTATCTTTTATGTGCTGACAAAACATTTGAAACAACAAAATCTGGTTAACCTAGTGATTGTCCTAAATAATATTATTATAATGAATATTTTGATTATTTAATAAATTTCTAAATCGATAAATAATACAATATAATACTTCTTCTCACTTCACTTGACATTTACAATTAATTTCATAAATGGTCCGCGTACCATTTTTTGATATACTGATACAATTTAATTATTGCTGATTAGTTTTGTTCGTTATTTGAAAGAAGTAAGGTATAAAATGGTTTAAATCGATTCCTGATTCTTGCAAATAACTGCAATAAATTGAATGTCGGTAATTGTTGTGTTGTTATGCGAGTTGTAATGGTTGGTCGGAGCACGTTGTATACAGCTCGCGATTCAGTTGGTAGGTACATAGCGCGGCCGGGTTTGTAACATAGCTGTCATTAATATTTAATAATGTAATAGAATAATTGAATTATTTTTGATACTTAATTATCTACTATAAAAATTTTATAGAGAGACCATTGTTGAATCTAACACTGCCTATGAAGTGACGTCACTTGTGTGCAATAAATAATTAATGACCTAAGGGATGATTTTTGTGATGATGATACTAGGGTGTTGTATCAAAATATATTAAAGATTACGTACGTGAATTGTCGCTTAAATCTATAGGAATAATGTACACAATGATGTTTGAATACGTTCTATTTGTATGAGTTGTTGCGTGTCTAGTACAGGTCTAGCAAGAAGTTTGATGTAAAACTGATAATGTCAATATATACGGTAAAGTTGTTTACATAAGTGCGACTGTTGATTGGCGTGTTTCAAGATTCATGTTTGTTTCAACCAATTAGAACGTGTGAACTATTAGAACAAACTGCTATCGAAATATCAACAATTCGTCAGTCAGACCAAATCTCGATTGCATTTCTGGTTATTTGTGTGTGAGAGATGTATATTAAAGACATGTTGAAGTCAGATATGTCTGCAGAGTGCCTTCACCTACAGGTACTAGACCCTTATCTCCATGGGAATATCTTCAAATATTATGGCCTAGACAGACACCGGACGAGACGCGACAGCGACGCCTGAGCCATTTGTAAAGTACTAGGGGTAGAAGATGCCAAATAGCTGTGTCTCGCTCGGCTCTCTGCTCTGGTACCATGCAACCGCTCATGGCCGTGGCATCTCTTTCCGTCCGCTGTCTGACCCAACCTTTCATTAAAATTCTGTTCACCATTTCCCGTTTCTACTTATAGTAAGTATTACGTGCTGTATTTTCCGTTGAACCATTTGTACGTATCCTAAACCCAGTGTTACGTAAACTTCTTAGTCGTGTGGACTGTCTCACTGATCGATATGTGTCGTTAAATGAATTAGGTGTTAGATGGAATGTTTAAAGGTGTGTAGTAGACTCGATGACGTTCGGTTCAGTTGTGGCGGTACGGTCGTGTGGTGTCGGCGTTGAACAAAACCCGGCGGACGGTCGGTGTTAGGTTAATTTGGCATCAAATGTACCAACAAACTTTTCAGCGAGACATATATACTCCAAATCCCCCTATTACCTGTGAGTTTTTTTAAACGTTTGTCTGTATGTAAGTGGAGAGTGGTTTAGTCTAGTGTAAGTCTTTCAATTTTTTACGACTGGTCTCCTTCCGCGGTACTTCATCACAGGACGCCTCCCGTTAGCTGTAAGTAGGTATTATATGATGTGGCGATTGAGACCCTCCTTAGTTAAAGAGATATCACGATTCATCAAATCATTATCTTAACCATCATAAGGTTTCGGTTTCATCTTGTCTAAACATTTCAGTATTTATATTGCTCACGAGTGGTCCGATCTAAATTTGCGAAACGATGAATGCATTTTTTTTTTAGTTTTAGTAAGTTTTTTAAATAATTTTTCGGAGGCGTCCGTTGGTGAACCGTCTCAACGTTTAGCAATAGCGGATATAGCATACTGGCGTAGTACAAATGTTCGTGTGAATGTCGATAGTTTAGTAGGCGAGGTTATCGCATCACTTGTCTCGAAGACTGATTGGTCTGCTCCATCTTAGATCGAAAGGAATGACTTTGTATACTCGTATCATATTTTTTTACATCTGGTCAATTTCTAGGCTGTGACTTCACAAACAGTCTGGGTTTGAAGGGTATGTGCCGATTGGCATCATGATCACGGCGTCGAATTTCAGCATTAATCTGCAAGGACACTTTTTGAAGACCACATCTCTTAGTAAAAACGCCAGTGAATGACGGTCAGTCACACGTCAGACGCTTACTGCCTAATGCCAAGTAACCTGTAAACTTAGGGTCCATGCAGATTAAAGCTAACTTTTGATAAATTATGTTTATGCGAGTCTTCCTTAAGGTCAGCGTCGTTAGCACGTGTTCTCGTTGTAAAGCGTTAGTTGTTTCATCGGAATAGATAGTGATATTTACATAAATAAATCAAATCACTTTATATATATAGTAAAACAAAAAATATTTGGACCACTGCATAGTAGTATCTACGCTTATTTTTTGTTTGTCACCACCATCGGTATTATTTATGTCGGATAAATTAGTTTTGATTGTTTTTTATTCAGTATATTGTACTATTATGTATATCAAACGACAGGTGCTGTTGTATTTAATTTTTAATGTTACTAATGTGATTGTGATACGTCTCTCTTTAAATCTATCTGATGTATTATGAAGAATAAAAAAAAAAGCCAAATCATAAAAAAGGGTATATTGAATTATTACTTTTAGGATAAATGGTGTTAAAATGAAGTTTTATACGAATCAAATTTTACTACTGACGCTGTATAATTTTTCTAAGTACAGTAGATTTTAATGTCATATCATGATGATATTGTACTATCTCGTGTTAATTAATGTAGGTATGTAATTTAAGAATGTGGCGGGCGGGGCGTTGCGACTGAGCCGACCACCAGAGCACAAACCACTGAGATTCCTTAACTAAATCGTACGTTTACTTTCCACGAGACTGGGGACAGTCTCAACGCCAGCCTGCTAATTTGCCTTCAAACCACTGTACTACAACAGGAGATACATTTAAGTTCACTTGCATATTCAAATCTATTCAGTTTTCCATTTATACGAATTAAACGTATAGTATTTTTGCATTTACCGAATTGTTACAAATATCTTACGAAGCATAATATTATATAACTACGGTCAATGAACCTCTGAACAAAAGCAATGTAACAATATGCAACGAGTAACTAACATTTGGCTTTACATCATTCACGAAAGTGGAATACTTACGCGTGAACGGGCGAAGCAGTTCATGTGATAGCCGTACAACACGGACAGATAGACATAGTCGTTACAGTATTGAGACAAACCAATAGAACAGAACCACGATTCGTAAGTATCGCTTATGAATAATATAGAGCTTTATTGCAACAAGTTTATCTTATTTGTAGAACATATAATGATCTCTTTATTTTTAATAGAATTTTGACGGACAATTTTACTTAATAGTTTTAGCAGTTTGTAACATTGAAATAGAAACTTATATCGCACATTACATTTGTTATATTCCACTCTAGATATATTTATTGATTTATAAAACTGATGCCATCCAAAAAATAAAACATTTGTTGTTAGCGTCGTTGAAACCTCACAGTACTTGTCGCTGGCGAATCGTATTTTTGATAATTAACAATGCCCCTCTCGTTTTAGTTCCTTTTGGAATCATAATATTTTGTACATATCTGTATTATAGTTTGATTGTGTAAATATTCAGGTTTCACGGTGTAAACAATCATTCTGGCCAGGTCTGGACGATTCAACGATGCCGCTGGAGTTTTGGATAATGATTCGAATTAACCACGAAAAGCCTTCATGTTGTGTGTATATTTAATTTGTAAATATGTAATTTCGATTACAATTAATGCTTAACAACGATCGAGCCGTCGCATATTGTCAGCCGTTTGGACTTCTGCGCACACAGAAACAGCCGCGGGACAGTAGCTCAGTGTATCTTAACACACATTCCACAGGCACCGAATTAGTTCGATAACAAGACTGTTTGTGACTTAAAAAAAATATCAAGATAATGAAAAAAAAAAATGTTTTTTCTGAAGCACCTTAACGAGTTTACAAAATGTGTTTCATGGTGATTTAATGATAAGATCGCAATGTTTAACTCACTAGTATGTAAGGACAAATGCTTTACGACACTGTGATAGACAATACATATTTACCTGAAAGCCACCATAAGCATTTATGAAAAATTTAGAGAAAAATTGTCTTATTAAAATGGAATGTTTCATTAACTATCAGTTTTAGAGACAAACACCGTTTGATTTTGTTGCTTTCGTTTTAAGTCTACTTGAATGTTTAATTATTAGGCTGGCTTAATATTTTTTCATTGTTTTTTTTTTAAATGTTTAATTCCGGAAACTCTCAATTAGTGTCTCCTTATATCAAAATCAATCGGTGATTGGTTCCAATTAAGTGTAAAAAGATCTATAAATAAAGTACAAAGCGTATGTGCAGAAGTTCTTTCGCGGCTCGGTACGGCGTTGGAGCGGTGATGTGATGGATGTTTGCTTGTGTGTGTGCCGGCCCGTGTGTGTGTATGGGCAGTTGTTGTATGCGTACGCGTCTCGCTGTTCTGTTTGTTGATACATTATGTATATTTGAAGGAATCAAAAATTATAAGATGAATTTTATTTTTGGTCTTTTATTTTTTAACTTCTAACTTATTCCCTACGTCATATACCTTAGCTTACGGCACTACTGATACTGAATATGACATTTATATTACTGTGTCTGTCAGTGTACAACTAAAGTCATTTGTCAAAAAAATACCTTATATTTACATAAAGTGCCTCTTAGATTGATCGCAAAGCAAAAATTTGGTACTCCTAATTTAATAAGGTTTGCGCAGATCAAAGCTGTAGGGATTTACGTGGATATTGTAATAAACAAATATTTCATAAATACAACTTACATAATTTATTTCGTGACCGGTCAAATCCATAGTTTTAACAGAAGGGAAAGCAGAGACACTTGTGACAAAATTAGGAACTAAAATTTTAGTTAACCAATTGGTTTTGTTCTATTAACCTCTCGGGTGCGGCAACACGGATCCATGTTTGTGCCGTCGGTGCGGCACACACGGATCCATGTTTGTGCCGTCGGTGCGGCACACACGGATCCATGTTTTCCGCAGTTAACTTGCATTTTAATTAATTTTGGGTATTAAACATATTCTTAACCTGATTGATGTTTACTTATTTACTACGCTTTTCATACTTTAAAATACTTAGCTCATGCTCAAGTTTTCCTAGTGATAAAAATTAAAAAAGAAAAAATAAATAAAATGACCATAATAACTATATACACAATTTTATTAAAGCTAATCATTTGTACTACAAAGAGACCTGCAATTTTAAATATATTTGAACACAACATCCTTGAAACTGCCCACAGTCTGTAGCTCTAAAGTGACAGGACACTGCAGCCAATTTGCCAGTAATTCTTCTGAGTAGCCAAGAAGGAAGTACATCTTGGTTGGAGATACCGCACGCCTGATGATGGCTGCCACTCGGATGTGATTAAATTGACGCTTAATTATAACCTGGAATTTATAAATTTTGTATTTGTAACCGACAACTTCTGCACTAGAAATATTCCTGTGTCGCGGTGGCCTTTACAAACATACATGAAAGCAACACAAAGTACACCCAGACTTATGGAACTCACTACCACCGCACAAGTTTCCCTTCCATTGTGATCCTGGGTCCTGTAAGTGGGACGTGAGAAAGCATCTTTTAGCCGCCATAGTGTGGGTCACCATGCTGCTCTGTTCGCATTGAGGATGGTGACCACCACTCTTGGATTCTACTCATGCTTTCCATCAGGCAGAGTAGTCATTATGGTAGCTTGAACATAAAAAAATGACTAGGAACAACAACTTGTGGATCACAAAAAGTGTTAGAATGAACACTACCCAAATTATTATGTGTATGATAAGATTATGAAATGGTAGTTAAAAGTTTATTCTCTCAAAAACACAATTTAGCATAATCCTTAAAGTTCAAAATGCCTCATTTTTTATTTGACAGCCGCCCAGGCACCCGCAACACCAGAGGCATCACAAGTGCATTCCCGGCCTTTGGGGGATGGGAAGGGAGGTGGAGGGAGGGGTTGGGTATGGGCCTCCGGTATCCTCACTCACTCAGTGAAACCGGTTTTCTGTGAGGCTGTGGTATCTATCACTCCGGTCGAGCCGGCCCATTCATGCCAAAGCGTGGCTGGCACAACATATTACCGTTACAAGTAGCATAATAGTGTGGAATAAACTAAAATGAGGACATTGTATATAGCCTCTAAAAGTAAACATAACCCTTACTTCACTGCAAACTAGTCCATGCCATGTTCCAGTCATAAATCTTCTGATGAATTCATCTTCTACAGCTGTTTCTGAACGCCGGAGCCCATCCTTCAGGGAAGCTACAAAAATGGAATAAGAGTTTATTTTTATGTAGGTCCTGCCAAAATGACACTAATACTAATAGGAGTGGAGCACCAATGAAGAATGTTTAAAAAACAGGGGAAAAATTTTAAATGAGGTTGCGTAGGTCTGCTAGTGTCTGTATTTGCACACTGGTATTAGTCCTGTATGGGTACCAATCTGCAAGTTTCAAATTGCATACAATACTACCGCAATTGAAATTAAGTAATATCCTCAATAATGTCACACACAGCCCTCTGTTTCCAAACTAGGCAATACCTGTGCTTTGATGCTGTGATGATATACATAGTGATATACTTCTAAATACATGTGTATCTATACTAATATTATAAAGCTGAAGAGTTTGTTTGTTTGAATGTGTTAATCACCGCTGGTCCGATTTGAAAAATTCTTTCAGTGTTGGATAGTCAATTTTTCGAAGAAGGCTATAGGCTATATATCATCACACTACGTGCAATAGTAGACGTAAACAAGGTTGCGAGGGTCAGCTAGTTATAGATAAAAAAAAAATGTTATACAAACATTGGGATTAGAACCAAATATACGAGTATATCTTTTCTTATTACTTTGTCAATAATGTGTGTATATTTTAGGACATGGAGCACTAATGCTATGCTATTAGTATTGAGTCCTAAATACTATTTTACGTTGAGTTTCTGTGCAAGGGTAGTACCGTCCAGCCAGCCCTTTCATTCTGGTATCAGTGTGGCTCTTACTACCTTTGAAACATAAATAAAAATACTTGTTTTTATCAGGTTTTTAATAATTTGTGTAAACTTACAAGTATTCCACGAGTTCCATGATTTACGATGAGCGATGTAGTGAGGAGGGTTCGCCATTTCATAAGTCAGAGGTTTATCTCGTTTCTTGGTGATTCTATACTTTCCCGACACAACTCTACACAGTGGGGCCGAAGTATGAAGCTGCGATGCCAGCACTGGTGAACATTTTGCTACGATACTCGTCAAGCCAGTGGTAGACTGTAAAAATAGTATTATTTTTGTTTAACAAAAAGAACCTTAAGTTATAGGTACACTAAAATTCAAGTAGTTACGTACGCTAGCTAGTTTCAATAAAGAGGAAGTCATGGCTAGCTGTGTAAATGATATTCAATATGTATTTTCGGTCTACTCAAACTTTTATTAAATAGCATTAGAAGTAGAGAATAGCTATTTTAGGTTATGTGCGTTATGTAGTATACACAAATATCAATTTGACATTTGAAATTCTGATGTTACATTGTTCGTTTGAAAACTTGCAGACTCAATAAGAATATTTAACCACACATTGTCTACTGCTTAATTTTAGGTGTTTGTAAAACATATATATACAAAAACTCACATAACATCTTCACAGTTTGACATTAATTAAAAAAAGAGACTTTCCATTTACGGTTTTGTAGTGGATATATATTTTCTTTTTACTATTGTTATGTAGATGATCTTTGTTCACAATTATTTAACTGTTACTTAATAAAAATAATTTTTAACTTCTATTATACCTTAGTGTTGTAATATAGAATTATATAGAAATCTTAGTGAGAGTTGTACTACCTCCAGCACATGCGGCGCTGCCATTTGTGACATGATAGTCGACATCGCTTCGGACTGTTTGGTCGTGAGCGAGCTTTGTAATGGGACCTTTATGGAACCTTTTTGGGTAGCATGACAGGTGCTTTTTTGACAAAAGGTATGCAATACCCATACATAGTACTCTGTGCAATACCCTTTCATGATGCGAAGCAGTATGTTCGGTGCTCCCAGTTTCCGCCATCCATCGACATAACTCTCAATTGGCCTGCTCGAAAGTCCTGAGAGTCAGAACTTACCTCTCCCCCCCCAAGTGATATTCAGAGGTGGTCAAAGGATCCACGAGTATTGAGTTTATATTTTCGAGCATTTCTTTTATCAGGATTGGTTCTATGCAAAGGATGGCTATATCCAAAGCACTACGTAAAAGTGGGGTGTCGATGAGCTTTTTAAAATCTGTTTGTGCCACAAATTTTTGATTACACCTTTTATTAAAGCGTAGGAATGTCTACTTGACAGCTCCCGCCTTTTCTAATTCCAGTGTTAGTAGCTCGGCATTGAAAATATGTTGATTCGATGGCAGTATCTTACGTAAGGTTGCCTTAAAAAATGGGTCTCTTAGATGATTTATCACTCCATGCCTACGCTGTTGGATGGTTACTGAGCGATGACCACAAATAAGCTGAAGCATATCCGAGTAAACTTTATTATAGTCTACGTCGGAGAATAGTTCGGTGATGTTATCATGCAGTTGATCTGCCGTCACACTACCATTGCTCCGAGACCAGGAGATGAGTTTACACATACTTTTCTGTAACTGATCACGATATTTAAGGGCATAGAAAGTCTAGGCACGAAAGGAATCGTAAATCTTTATTTCCTCATTACCTCCCAGTTCAATGGAATCAGGTGTGGAAATATAGGATTTCTTCTGAGTACCTAATCTCATACCATTCACTTTGGTCAAAGCATTGAATTTGTTGCAATGACTTGACAAATCACAAGATGCCACAGGAACCGATGGCTCCTTTAGTTTTAACTGTTTGTCTTCGCTTACTCGCCGTCAATATACATAGACTGACTTTCGAGTAAAGACAATTCGTCATGTTTATGTGTTTATAAGTCTACCTACGAGTACTTGGGAGGTGAAATTTCCGGTTGACCGTATCTTACAGAGTTATCACCATATTTATAATAATAAATAAATAAATATTCCGGACATCTAACACACAACGCCATCTAGTCCCAAGCTAAGCAGAGCTTGTGTTATGGGTACTAGACAACTGATATGAATACATATATACTTTTTTTTTGTAAATACATACATATTATACATAGAAAACATCCAAACTCCGAAACAAATATTTGCAGATCTTACAAACATTTGGTCCGACCCGGGAATCGAACCTGAGACCTCAAGCTTAGCAGTCGCATACGCTACCACTACGCCACCGAGGCCAAGTTTTGTAACTACTTGTGATAGTTTAGTAATCAAAGCATCATATCCATTGCAGTTCACAGTGTATTAGTGTGATTATACTTATTTGCACTAACGAGAATGTGAATTAACTTATAATATTTAAATTATGTTCAGCTTACTTATAAATATGATTGATAATCTTGTACCCAACGATAAATTAAAACACAAAATATAAATACTAACACCTCATTATTAGGTACATATAAAGACTTTAAACCAGCTATTTTTGTATACATACTCGTATATAATACTAGCTGAACCTCGCGGTGTTACCTGCAGTTATTAGTTTACATATTGTTATTATTTTAAAGAATTTTTAAAATCCGTCCAGTACTTTTTGAGCCAATTCGTTACAAACATATTTACATACAAATCTTTCCTCTTTATAATATTAATATAAATAATCTGAATCTCGGAAATAGCTTCAACGATTTTCATAATTTTTACAAAATTTATCAAATAAAATACTGAACAAAGCTCGGTCATTCAGGTACTATATATTATCTTAACATTAGGTACGTAAATAAAAAATAATTTTGGTCATGTGCCAATATCTATCTGATGTAGGTATAGGTATATTGTATGAACAAGGGTACTTTTTTCGGTGTATATTGTTCAATATTATATATAGTTTTATATAAAATAAATATTACTTGTAGGAAAGGTTTTATTTATAACAAGCTGAACCCCGCGGTGCTACCCACGGTACGACAATAACCGCGGGCAACTCCGCGAGACTAAGCTAGTATCTTTATAAATTGTTTTATAATAATATAAGCTATATTATTATAAAGCTTCATCAAAATCCATTCAGTAATTTTTGCGTGAAAGAGCAACAAACATACTCACTTACATACTCAGAAACTTTAGGATTATTACACCTTTATATATTACCTTGAGGAAAAATTCACTTTTGCTACTTTCGCCTTCGATTTACTAATTTAACTCTATGTAAAATCATAATCATTATATGTCATCAGATAGCTTATTTAATAATATATATATATATATATAAAATAACCATTCTAATGATACCAAAATTGTATATAGCCCCAATCCTTTTTTTTGGAAATCGGCATTTATACGATAGTCGGAAATGTAACGGGAGTTTTCCCAAAATGGGGTGACGCATGCGCCATATTGGAACAAAATGACCATGGCGTGACTTTTAAGAGGTTAATACGTGTTAGCTAATTTATAGGTAAAACATTTTTACAAGACCGCGTTTCCCATTCGAGCTCGTTAATGTTATCGTTTTGTCGATTTTTATAATTCATAACAATTTAATTAAAATTATATCAATTCAGATATCGCCGTATTTTTATCACCTCGTTAATGAGTTTTACAACTACATCTATGTAATATGAACAAAATGTATCTAGTTACGAGTGAGGAGTTCTTCAAAGAATATTTTAAATGAAGGTTTATTTTATTAGTATAGTTCTAATAACTTATGTATTCCTCGGCTATGGTACACATTTTATTTTGAGATCAATACAATAGATAAGTAAAAGTTTAACAATCAGGAAACATTTTTGAAATTTCGTAGTGTTGTTTAATTTGTAATAACACTTTTAAACTCTTCAAACCGGACTAACTTAAAATAACTTAATTTCAAAATACGTTTTAACCGTGTTTTAACTTAGTGTGTTTGTTGCTGTGTTTGTTTTGTTTAAATCCAGTTATTATTCCAAATGATCTCTTTTGATATTTAACTCATTTTTTCTCAGAACCATAACGTAGAAATCTAAAAAAATATTTCAGAATGTGCAGAATCTTAGTAAATTTCAAAGTTTAGCTTGATTATTTATCTAAGTCCCCTTTTAACATCTGTTATATTTTAGCACAAGAGAAACACGCTGATGATCCCACAGCAAGTCAGTCACAACTACTATTGGCAACAGAGAGTAATAATAAAAATAAAGTTAGCAAAACTTTATTGGAAGCAACACATAATATTACAGAAAAATATAATGAATCCAATACAAATACCAGTAACGAAGATAAAAAAAGAAAAAATACGAATCGTGTTTTCGATATGAAATCAAAACAACACATAACAATTGAATCAAGAGAGTTGTCTAAGGCTAAAACAGATATCTTAACTGACAATACTGACGCTAAAACGTTTCAAGTAGATGTTGATTATGAAAAACAAAATATTGATATAACAAATAAAACCAACTACGAAACAGTTTCTTTCATAAACGATTCTCGAACTCAACCAGTTTCTTATATTCAACATCAAAGAGTTGCCAAAACGAATGATTTTAGCGATAAAAACATTACACTCAATGAGTCGGGGGTACCCACATATCAAAAAACAAGTGAAGTCAAGACACAAAACTTAAATATAACAAAAGATACTGCAAACAAAATAGAAAATGGTTCTTCAACGCAAAGAACTACTGAAACTAAAGATTCCAAAATCGTTAAAATACCTTCAAATAATAAAAATTCAAGTTTAATTATGAGAAATTTTAAAGAAAAACATGAAAAAAAGAGGTCGACTTGTGAACATGTCATTGTCAAAATTTGTGATCTTATCGAAACTTCGCAAACTGTAACATGTGGCGATGATACATCAATACCATTGAAAAGACTGTGTGATGGTTACATAGACTGCCCTGATAAAAGTGACGAAGAATCCTGCTCTCTGCAAGGTTCTGAATTAGTATTTACAACATTTGAAATATACGTGTGGTACAACTCGCGGTGGAGTTTAAAACATACGAAAAACACCTAGAACTTAGTGTGATCCAGAAATTATTGTCCCTTTAAAACCCATAGTAGTATCAGTAGAGAGAGTCGTAAACCACTGCACCATCCATGCAGTTAATTCATGTTTCACCAAATACACCACGTTCCGTTACATATAATAATACTATACTATACTTATACTTACTGTATTGAACCCGCTGTCGCTATTTTTCAGTACATCTTTTTAAATTACTTAACATTTCATTCAATTTACATAGGACACAGATTTAAAGGAGGCTGTAATTTTTTTGCAGTCGTAGACCAAATTCAACTAGCCAGTACGATCCTATTGAAAGCAGAAACTTCAAGGCATTGTATGAAAGATTACTCGTTTATCGAACAAATAAAAAAATGGCAAAATATGTTAAAACTGGAGTTAAAGTATATCTACGTCAATGGTGATGGATCATGTGATAAAATAAGCTCAATATATGACTCTTTTCAAGTTCACCTTTGCAAGCGCATTGAATTTTATGATGTGGTCACGCAAGATATATTGAAACTGGAAGAAGATTTGGAAATATTTATGGATAATAATCTGAAATTTAAGAATGTTCATTGGTCTCCAATATCGTGTACTTGTAACCATCAGTTTTGCAGAACAGATCCCTGCGATAGTCGTTGCAGGCGTATCTGTTGGCAAGTATACGTTCTAAATCAATATGTATGCCCATCTATCACAGGAACTACAACTATCCCCTTGGATTATATTTGTGATGGCAAAATAGATTGTATAGACGAAACTGACGAAGTATCATGTATGAAAGGTAAGGGGTTTTCGTATTAGCTGTTTAGCATAACGACGACCATTGATATTCTAACTATACAGAATAGCCGACGTAGTAAAATATCAACGTAAGTGCTTGTGTTATTTATTGATATTGATCATAGAGCAACACGGTAGAGAGTAGCCACACGCAAGGGTTCCGCATTGCACTTCTATGTTATGGCACAAAATGTATTTATATGTGCATGAAATTCTGAATGTTTTGTTTTTATTCTTATGTTTGAGTTCGTAGTGACAGGCAATTGTTTTTGTATGCGACTCTAAAATGTGTATGTGTGAAGATTTTCTCCCGCGAAAAAATTCAGACTGTTTTGTATCAAAAAATATTCCGTTCGGTGCAAGATTTAGTCTCTGGACACGTTGGAATTCATTAATAATGGTGCTTTATTCTGTTCTCTGCTACTAGGCAACAGCACTATATGTGATCATTAGCCGAAGTTTTCGTTGCTAATTCGACATTTACACCTATATTTCTTTTGTTTCAAAGATTTGACTATTAGAGTTCAATAATAATGTGTTAATATCATTATTGTATTGTTGTTTTTCATGCGGTACATTAACTGGCTCAAAAAAAATAAAATTTTATTCCAGAATCGTCAACTTATAAACACAAGGCTAACACTATTTTTAACGAATTATTAGGGATTTTATCACGAGAAATAGTAGCTCAAACATATGGACAGGACAAGATAGAAGCGTTAATAGACTTAGTAAGCCAATTGCAAACCATAACAACAAGAACCCATAATCCGGACATAAATGAAGTCAAAATATTAAGAGATAAATATTTTAAATTGCTTGTTACGTTATTCAAACAGCTATGGCCCGGTGTCAGTGACACTCGTGAGTTAAACAATGCCCATGACTTTTTACTTTTGTTGAACCAAAATATGATAAGAGCACTGAAAAGTTCATACACAGGGAACAAACACGTACAATTATCAGCAGAGTGCTACTGTAAGAATAATGTTTGCGGGTCCAAGGTTTGTTCTCGAAGATGTATAGAGTTTTGTTTAACAGAACCTATTCTTACTAAATATAAATGTGATGACAATAGCACTATTGTGAGTATAGAAGTTGTTTGTGATGGCAATGAAGACTGTCCTAGAGGAGATGATGACAAAGACTGCAGGCATGGTGAGTGATTGGAGTGCTATCTCCTATAACATGAATTTTCGTCCTTGTGAACGTCTTAAGAATACAACGTATCTCCTACTCCTATTTATCCTGACTATGGGAACAAACTACGCAGGGCAACAGCACTGCAAAGAGAAGGAAAATTTGAAACAAACCTGTCTAGTTAGTATTGTATAGTAGGCAAAGCAGCCTCTTAGCTGTATACACTTATAGATTTTGGATAGAAATTTCACTCCAATGCTCATAGTTATAAAGCACATAGTCATTTAATACGTTATTTGAGAGTTTCTCCAGCCATATTTTTGGATGTTAGCTTTTAATACGCATTTCAATCATTTAGTTGTTCTAACAATTTAATACACAAACAGTATCTTATAACATATTTTATTGTATTTAACAGAGGTTTGTCGTGAACGTCAACTAGATAACTTACGTCTATCTGTAGAAAAAGCAGAAAAAATACTAAAAGAAATTGTTTTTGGAAAAGTTTTAGAAGTTTGGAGGGACAAGGTAAGTTAGTTTCTTAACGGTATGGTACTTATATATTACTGTACTCAAAATGTTAGTAAGTATTATAGTCTTAAAACCTAAGCTATAGTTATTTAATTTTAATTGTTTGGTAAATTTTAAATACTAAAAGTACACATTTGTATTATCTACCGGAGAAAAATGTTATGAGTACTACATATTACTCAGATATAGAATTCCATTGTAAAAGTTCAAATATTACTTAACAACGTAAGGTTCAGCAAAAGGAGTAATTTTAATATGACATGCGTGAACATTCACTTAATAATCCAGCAAATAGCTCTTGCACTTGATATTCAAATCGTTTTCATAGATAAAGAAGAACACACAACCTCGTCCATAACTTTTAAGAGAAAAATAAATTATTTCCAGACAATGCAGACTTTGATAATTACCGAGAATAAAGAGGTTAATCGCAAAACGTTGGTAGACAAAGTTGGCGGAATTCTACATGAATTACTTGAAGCCTACTCTTCAATGCTACACACGAGTGGGACGGACTATATGGACATAAATGAATTCATATCGATATCAAAAATGTTCAAGCAGGTACTTAAGTCTTGTAATAAATAAAGGTTGGTTTATAAGTTATTACTTAGTATTTATTTTATTCATGGTATAAATCGATAGGTACAAGTCATTGCATTTTTTACTCAAATAGTTACTTTTTTATATTTCGGACATGTAATACACAACGTTTTCTAGTCGTTTAAATTTATTTTGATGTGTCTATCATTTGTAATTTGAAATAAATTCATCTCAAATGAATTACCGATAGTGATAGCTGTGACTAGAATTGTAATTATCGCTTTTTTATTGATATGATATCTTTCGCATTTAAGAAGATTGTCTGGACTTTAAAAGAGGCGTTGATCCCTGAGTTTGTCCAGTTAGGAAAGGCCGAACTACCCTGCTCAAAAAAAGTTTAACTTGCAATAGTGTTCATGTAACCTGATTGCAGAATAAATGATTTCATGTCATTTCCCAAACTTCGAAACAAATACCCGGGAATCAAATCCAAGTCACATACGCTACCACTTCGCTGCCGAGGCAGTCATTCATTACTGAATCATTAATGAAATCTCGGTTTTCAAAAGCTTATTGACAATTCTAGATATACTGTTATAGAAAGCGCTGAATGAGCAGATCTGTCTCCTACAGGCACACTGAGACTGCCATCCTTGGGTGCACCAAGGTTACTACTACCGTATAAAAGCAACATATTCATAATAAAACCTGATAATCACCAAAATTTAAAGAAACTATAAAGATCGCAAAGCTATTCATATTAAATCTTTTTAATATGTAAGACATGCAATTTGCAACTCTAAAGTCAAACAAAATGTATTATAGAACATACTTATTTCGTGCTAGACTGGCCTGTATTATAGAAGACAGAGTATTCTTACATGGAAATATGATAGAACCATACAGCAAAGGATTGAACATGAATGCCGAGAAATACTCAGTTACTATTGCTCGTAGCGTGATGGCATATAGCTTTACTTGATAAATAGGCTACTTAAGACTAAAATATTTTTTGGGAATAGGATCAGTATTTCCTAAAGTTAGAGCATTCATAATATTAGTAGAAGTAGATATTTTTGAAGAGCCACAGCACTCTTAGAGTAGCTATGATTAAAATGACACGTCGTTTGTCGTTTATTTTATTTTAGAATAATAAATTTCCTTCTCGTACGAAAGAGAATAAAATTAACAACAAGACAGTTATCACTGTTTACTGACGATGCGTCACTTCAATTAATTTAAACACAAACATTTTTTGACAATGTAAGCTTCATTATCTTAGAGTTGGTGCACTTGTCAGGTGCACAGCCAGTGAACTCTAATTCTCTATACCTACACCTTTTCAAACGAACATGGTTTACGAACTTATTATATTCAGAAGAAATTAAGAATGGTAAAAATATTGAAAAACATTATCTTTTTAGCCTTTATTTTTCCCAATATTATTTAGACCGGTTTTACAGAAATTCGGTTTTTCACAGAGTGACTGGCATTGGGTATCCACAACCCTAAAAGTCGAACTAAATTCGAAGGTTAAACTAGTTGTTAGCATATTTGAGTTCCCAATAATGATTGCCATAGATGTTCACGACAACCAAGACCATGAAATTGCACGAAATACCGCCAAACTTTCATACTCAAGTCTGTTATTAAGATTTTCTAATAAGAAAAACCTGGCAATACATTTGGCGGAACTCGTTAATCAAACCCGAGACTTCTTGATCAGCATTCGCAAACGCCAACCGTTAGACCAACGAGCCAGTTAAAATTAAAAGATTTTAATAACATCTGGTGAAAAAAAAAATGATAATAAAATAATATTCTGGAATATCTACATGTCACTAACTAACTAAGTACAGCTTGTGCTATGGGTTGATTGACTGATTTAAATGTATGTTCTTTTGTTTTATACATAACAACACCTAAATCACCACTCAGATTCACCTTCCACCCAAGAGTCGCAGGTGAAGAAAGGGGGTCAAAAACTATATACGTGATATTCTGACTGCTAAAGAGACTTGCTTTCCCTGACTGGTTAACGGACTAATCCCTTAGTCAATTTTCAAGTGTTATGCGTCGATGCTCTTTGTACAATCACTATCGCCTGTATTACATATACTTGTTTGTTTTCTATTAACATTTACGTTTGTAGAATGCAACTTGGTTAGGAGAGCTGGTCACATTACCTCTTGCCGTTGTGAAGGTCGTCTTTGAATACTTCACACGATATTCGTACACAATAAAATCAACTTACTATATCTCTGAAAAACTGATAGTATCTACGCCATTTAATCTATCTATTTTCGATAAGACTTCCGGTTACTTATTTTAAGTATAATAATATGTTGTTTGAAGAATCTGTGTTGCGATATAGTTACATGAAATACCTTCATCATCATCATCAGCCCGCTGAAGTAAACTGCTGGACATAGGCCTCTGTCAAGACACACCAAAGAGCCTGGTCAGCAGTTTCTTGCATCCATTCGCAGCCAGAATGTATTACTTTGGTGTAATTAGGTAAATAGTGGGAGAAACTCCTTGATAATGAAATGTTAGCCTTGAACTAGAGTTTCACAACATAGTGCAACTCTTGAGCCATTTATCCAAACTAGATTTAGGTCGGATACGGTTGAATTTAGATTTGTTCAGCGTAAATGTTATCAGACTCAGTAAATGAAGCGGACCTTTAAGGACTCTATTAATACTAATTATTACAGATCTTCATACGGCTACCAGAACCGAAACCTTAACGTGCTCTCCGAGGCACAGCGATGTCTCAATTTGCTAAGACTGGTCACCCATCTTTATCGTCATCGTTCAACTTGTAATGTGTTACACAAGAAGTTGGTACTTTTTACCACTGTTTACTCGATTAGTCACGATCCTCTTCAAAATGGAAATTCATATATGCATACATGATGCTCGTAATTATCCAAATCAATGAAGATACATAGAAATATTTACCTACATTAAGAGAAAGCTACGTAGCATCAGAGGCCTACTGATTTATACAACTAGCTTCAACGTCATTTTTTTAAATTCATCATCGTGTTTCAGCCAATTAAAAATTAATTAATTTTCATTACCTATTACGCGATGTTTAATGGTTATTTTACTACTTTCGTAAATGAAAATTAGAACTCATTTTTAAATCCCGCTGTACAAATTCTCATACACAATGAGGATTTATTTTTTTATTTTAGTTATTTTCGTTTCTAAAAACAACAGTTATGGTAAATACAAACTATAGTTATATTATAAAATGTACCTAAATTAACAAGTTTCAAGACCTCGAAATTAAATGCGTTTCGCCAAAATCTTAATACCTATGAATTTTAGACCCCACACGTACCAGTCAAGATTTTCTTGGCCTAAGATTATCAAATTTTTATCAGCATTCAGAATAACTATATGAAATGTATACTTAACTATAGTAAACAATGTACTTCACATTTCAGCGAAAGAAAAAGCAGATAACGGTACAGTTAAAGCCATAATTGTACATGAAATAATTAATAGAGTTTCCAATATGACCTTAGATTCATTAGCCAATGTGTCAGATGATAAAAAAAATGTTATCTTAAAAACAATAGAAAAGAAGTTAAAAGGATCAGCAAAAAATTTGACGAATGGAGATAAATATGTCAAAATTATCATGCAGGCGTTTAAAAATAAAGCTCATGCTAAAACTAAAAAAGAGCATGATTTTAATGAGAAAATGAAAAATGAAAATGAAGGAACCGAGCATGTAATACAAGGTTATGAACGCAAAGACAGTAATAAAAAAATGAAAGCAAAAAGACTTGGCAACAAAAATGATGAAAGGAAATCTGAAAAAGACAAAACTAATCGTAAAGTATTCGATCCCCAAGTAAAAGAACAGATAATACGCGATATATCAAATAAAATAGATTTGGTGGCAAAATCATACCTCAAAAATTCACAAACTTTAAATGAGAAGAAAGCAATTCTAAAGAAAATCGAAAAAAGGATAATGGATTCTTCTAAACAAAAACACTTGCAAATTCACGACCAACATAGTGATCTGAAAGCGTATACTGAGCTTATAAAACAAGGACTAGAATTGTCTATGAACAGACTAGCATCAAAAAACAGACGTACGCTTGACACGAAATCAGAAGAGTCTGAGTTAGGAAATGACATTGGTTATAATGAAACACATGAAATGAGTATGAAACAAATTAAGCGATATAAAGCATTTTTCGCTGAAGTTTTGAGTGAATCTTCTATTGATCCACATTGTGCAGAAATGTTGAAAGGAATTTGTCTTCGTATAGACTCTTTGCACAAGTTGCCTTGTGGTGATGGAAAACATATAGCTTTAGAGCAAGTTTGCGATGGTGCGTATGACTGCTGGAATGAAGCTGACGAAACAAATTGTACTACTAAAGGTATTAGAAAATGTTTTGTAAGTAATACTTAAGTGTAAAATACTTCAGGAGGTAATTCTCAACAAATTTATCTTTATGCCTATTGAAATCTTCATAATATTGTGTTATTTTAAACACGTTAACATGTTAATTTCTTTCATTAACAAAAGCTAGAAACGAGATATAGCATTCAAGCTGGGCTAAAAAGCTCAAGTTTATCTTTTTTCTATTAACATACATATTAAAATTAAAAACATAAATAATCATATCTTCATTTATTTAATAAGTTTTGTGTAACTCTTATTATTATTACATTTTACAGTCATGGATAAAATTCAACAATCAATAAGCTTGATGTCGGATATAGATGAATCCATTACCACTAAATGTTTGCAGCCATTAGTTGGTACTCCTATTTTCTCTCGCTATCATAAATTTTTGTTAAATATGCTGTTATCACAGTTGGATTTTCTGAAAAATTACAAACCACCTACAGAGAAATATAACATAACGTCCAAACCGATAGAAGACGGAGGTAATTTATTTATGAAAAAGACAATCAGTGATGTAACTTCACTAGTGAGCTCATTGTCATCAGCTCTGGAAATAAATCTGTGTTTACCTTCTGACGGGAAAGCAAAAGAAAATGTTTTATTGACACGTAGAGATATGGATAGTGAGATTCCTAATATTCAAGATAAAAATGTATCATCTTATCTTCCTATGTCATGCCAATGTAGGCGGGATGCTTGTGCATCGAATTGTAACGCTCAATGCAAAAAGATATGTTGGCAAAAATTTGGATTAAGTCGATGGAGATGTCAGTCCGTCACCGGTGAACCAAGTATTTCTTTGGGTTCGCTTTGTGATGGTAAACTAGATTGTTTTGATGAAAGCGATGAAACATCGTGTGCTACGGGTAAGTATGACATTCAAGATTCAATTTAAAAACGTACTGTTTGGGTTTATATGTATGTAGCACATTTTTTGTTTTTAGGAGCTAGTATGAATAAATTTGGAGCAAATGCCGTGTTTAATGAGGTGATAGACATAGTGTCTTTGAAATCAATATCTAGAGAATATGAACATAGTAAAGTTAAGATGGCAGCACTTATTGGCTTAGCACGCCGATTGCAGAAGTTAACTACAAGCTTTGATGTAGACTTGCATGCAATAAAAGTTAGTAGAGATAATTTTTTTAAAATGCTCGTTCACATTTACTCAGATGCGATGCGTAATTCAAACTTGCAAGAATTAGATCAGACACATGATTTTTTGGTATTTTTGAATGAAAAAATGATCGATGCACTGAGGCGATCGCATACAGGAAATGAAAACGTGATACCCACGGCAGGATGTTATTGTAGAAATGGTACTTGTGTACAAGTAAGGTGTCCTCCAAAGTGTCACGCCACTTGTCGAGCAGAACCTTCTCTTACTAAATATCCGTGCAATGTTAACAACTTAACTGTTCCTGTAAAAGCCATTTGTAACGGTAAAAAAGATTGCCCCAACGAACAAGATGAAAAAAATTGTAAAAAAGGTAAAATATTTTTCAATACTGGTTAAACTAATTCAATTACTAACCGACTCGTCAAACTTTGTACCACCAAACAGTAAATAAATGACGTGTTTCTTTTGTCAATATAGCTGAGCCTGGCGGTGTTACCCGCGTTACAAAAACAACCGGGTGACGTCGTAGGGAAAGCTACCTACTACTACCGTTCTACAAATGTTATTTTTAAACTGTAACTTGTGTATTTATAGATTAATTACACTCATAATAATTTATCATGTTTGATGTATTTTAGATGTATGTCGGTCTTATCATCTAATATTATTGCGACATAGTTTACAAAAAGCGGGATTGTCGCTACATGGTACCGTTGCAGGGGAGGCACTAGACAGTTGGAAGAGCAAGGTAAGTGGGGTACTAATTAAGAGCAAGGATAGGTAATGTCTACTTATTAGGGTAGCGAGAATTCGCCTTCCTTGTCAACAGTTGAACTATTAAGAATTAAAAATTATTTGATAATGAAGTTCTTATTCAATCTGGCCAAAATTTAGCTACTAGGAATTTCATCATGTTAAATTTAGCATATTGTTCTGTCTATATTACTCCCTGAAATATCTGAAATGGTTTCATATTAATTAATACATCGTTCTCAAAACTGATATTACCGAACAGTTGTCAGGGAAAATTATTATCCCAGACACATGTATATTTTAGACACTAGAGGTGGTAGAACGGTCTCCGTTTTCCTCATTGACTTCGCCGGGGGGTTACAGGTGAGGTTGGCTGTCAACCCAACAGATGCTTTTGAAAGCAGAAAAGGAACATCAGGGTTCCCACTCAGGCTGGGTCCTCTACAAACCGTAGGTAGATAGCCCGAGGTACTTCGGTGTTCCAGGGATTTCCTTTCTAGGGTATTCCTTTCCCCGGCTCCTAGACTGCGTTTGCGGTTTTTGTTTGGTTCGACCAACTAGCAGTAAGTGGTATGTTGGTGATTCCGCACGATCATGAAAAAACTCGCCAAGTGCGAATCAGATTCGATCACGAAGGGTTCCGTACCGTTATCTATAAAAACGGCAAAAACATCAAGTTTGGTGTATGGGAGCGCCCTTAAATATTTATTTCATTAATTTTTCAGTATTTATTGTTACAATCACATCACCTAAGAAAATTTCAACTGTCTAACTATCACGGTTCATGAAATCCAGCCTGATGACAGACGAACGGACAGACGGAAAGCGAAGTCTTAGTAATAGGGTCCCGTTTTACCCTTTGCGTACGGAACACTCAAAATACCACGGAAATTCAACACCTTAATTTTTTCTCTAGGTAATGATAACTCTCCAGATGGCAGAAACCAGTGACAGACCTAATCATATGCGATTAGAAGACACTGTTGTCAATATTCTACACGACCTCGTCTCAACATATGCTTCAATAGATGATAATATAAAAAATAGTGCCGAACGTATATTTAAAGAATTTGTTAATGTTTCCAATGTTGTGAAAGAAACGCTCAAGTCATGTGGAAATTAAAATACTTGTGATGAGACGTATGGAAAATCTGTGAAGTTAATAAAATAAATTTTATGTAGTCGGTACAAAAATGAAGGAATTAATAAAAAAATCTCATTTAAAGTAAAGAAAACCATTGATTTTCCTGTACATCGACAAGTAATACATATGATATTTATAGTCCGTATAGTATTTTTAAAGTATATCGTGACATATATGTTGTTTCATTCGCTTCATATACATGGATTCAATCAGTAAATAAATAAATATGTTTCTGACATTTAACAACTTGCCCTTTACCCATATCATCAATCATCAACAACCCACTGCTGGGCTCGGGTCCCCTCTCAGGAAAAAGTTAAGGCTATACGTCCCCACGCTGGCCAATTACCCATATACCCACACCTATATTATGATTCTTAACGTATCAATTTTATTCAGCTAAAATGTACCTCGTAATTTATAAAGTAACACGAGTGTCAACTGACTTGATTTAAAAAAGTTGATGGTTACAGTTGCCAGAGCACAAATCCCACAGTAGTATCAGTTGGGAACATAAGTTCCCACACAGTATTATTATAAGTCTTGAATGACTGTGTTATCATAAGATAACACAGTCATTCAAGACTTATAATAATACTGTGATGTACATCATACATATGTAGAGATCCCCCTACTTTTGTTCACGTATTTTACAACATTTTAAACTTCTAACAAGCTACACTAAACATTAACACATAAATAATATATTATTATTTATTTACATTATTCACAATTATTCAACACTAAAAATATTATTTAGAAATATATACATTGTGGGGGAACGGGTCGCATATCCCTCCAACACAAAGGGAGGATCGTCCGACCTGGCGAGGTGATCATGCTTGGCGGGGCACTGCCCAACAGTTGATGTTGACGTTGTCTATATGATAATCGGCGCGAGAACTTCTACTGCGCGATTCAGGATTGGTAGTTTATTCGTGTTGTACGTTGCTCCGTAGTTCAGTGTATCTTCGATAGATGGCGCTGTATGTAATAATAAATAATAATAAAAATCTTTATTGATACAAAAACTTTTGGTTTGATTAAAATTATTACATATGTCTTGGTTAACTTAAGGTAATGCGAGTAATATAAACCCTGACTCCTAAACTAGGTAATCCTGTGACTCAGGAGTCAGTGTCCTGCTGTCATTGCGATACAAAAACATTTTCATGTTGTGCCTTATCATTAGTAATGGCAGTCGTTGACATAACAGATTACTAAGTAACTAGGTTTACATCAATAAAGAAGAACACTAAGGAATTTAGATTCCGATTTAAAGAATATGGGATGGACTGAATATAAGTGACTGGTTATGTACGTCGGATTTATGATATGTATGTGAGTGTGTATATATGGTGGTATGTATGTGTGGAGGTGTGCATGTGAGTGTGTATATGAATGTAATGGGTGTTTATGTGATGATATATATGTGGGCCTGTATGTGGAGGTCACCCCAACATCAAATATACCCACATTTATAATACAAGTACAAAAGTAGGGGGAACCACACATGTATTTCAGACATATACAGGAGATATTATAGTTCGCAAACACAGGTGCACTCGTGTTCTCTTACACTCCTATCAACCGTGGGAGAGCTATGCTTCGGCATGAATGGGTCGGCTCGACCGGAGTGATACCACGGCCTCACAGAAAACCGGTGTGAAATAGCGTTTGCGCTGTGTTTCACCGAGTGAGTGAGGATACCGGACCCATACCCCAACCCCTCCCCCATCCCCTTTCCCATCCCCCAAAGGTCGGCAACGCACTTGTAACGCCTTTGGTGTTGCGGGTGTCCATGGGCGGCGGTAATTGCTTACCATCGGGTGATACGTCTGCTCGTTTGCCCACTATTCAATAAAAAAAAAAAAAGGTATTATGGGTATTAGAAAACTGATTTAAATACAAATATATTTTGACAAATATATATGCATTACACATAAAAAATAACCAAACTCCAAAACAAATATTAGCAGAGAGAGACCTCACCCACAATAGTCGCATACGTTACCGCTGCACCATAGAGGCAGTAATCATCGATAACAAGGATAGTTAATATTGCATTTCAGTCATTTAACTCAATGATCCTTGTTAAGTAATAGTCAGTAAACAGTTATGAGTGTTACGATATCTAAATAAAACCAGCCAAGTGCGAGTCAAACTCGCGCACCGAGGGTTCCGTACAAGCCTATAGGTATATTATATGACGTAACTACAAATTTGCGCTTTTCGCATTTTTGTAGGTTTTGATTCCCTTGCGTGTCTACAATTTGCTGCATGTGGCTGTATCTTTTGATTACGTTGGCTTAGAAGTTTGATTTTTCAGGGCTCTAAGGGACAGACCTGAGTATTTGATATGAATTTCAGCTTGATACTTTTTTTTTTTTTTATCGAATAGTGGACAAACGAGCAGACGTATCACCTGATGGTAAGCGATTACCGCCGCCCATGGAGACCCGCAACACCAAAGGCGTCACAAGTGCGTTGCCGACCTTTGGGGGATGGGAAGAGGGAATGGAGGGAGGGGTTGGGATATGGGTCTCCGGTATCCTCACTCACTCGGTAAAACACAGCGCAAGCGCTATTTCACACCGGTTTTCTGTGAGGCCGTGGTATCACTCCGGTCGAGCTGGCCCATTCATGCCGAAGCGTGGCTCTCCCACGGTAAAACCTTCACGCGTTTCTGAGGAAAAGGGTCTTGGTAGACAGACAGGCGGACAACAAAGAGTTCCGTTTCCGAGAACCCTACAAACACTCTTGAATACATATGGCATAACTGGATGACCGGTGATAAAATGAATGCTAGCTAGATCGATTTATCGCTCCAGAAACCTCTTGCATACTAAATTTCTTGGAAGTCATTAAAGCTGTTTCCAAGATTCAGATTATATATATACATACAAGAATTGTGCTCGTTTAAAGGTATCAGGTTGTCAACCATCACACCGTCATTGGAATACGTTTACTCCTAGAAAAAAAGGGTCTCATGGGGCTTAAAACGATTAGGGCAACACGTGGTTGAAATTGTCTATGTATTTTCGATAAAAATTAACTACTCACACAAATTCTAATTAATTGAAATGTAACTCATTCTTACAGATAAGATATAGAAATTCCTAAATTTAAGCATGTATTGTCATTTCACTTCAAAAAATAAATAACTAAGTATATTTTTAAACTAAAATATATTTAATGTATGTCGTTTCTGCATATTTTAACTTCATTTGCGTTGATTGTTGATCTGCGGTGGTTGATTCAACTGCCTCATTGATTATATGCTTCTGGAAATAATTGAGAAATAGGAGTGTTTACTTAACTACTTACTAAGTGATTAATTAAAAAATATTGTTTAGAAAACAAGCTTTTACTACTTGTTAACTTTAAGCCCTTTCATTTGAAACCCATATTGGGTGGGTTGTTCAGAAATATGTACGCCGACATTTTGTTACGGCGGCATTTTGAATTAAAATTAATACCGATTATATATAATTGCATTGTCATCAGAACTAAAGGTTTATTTCAAATTTCAGCTCAATCGGAATTCAGGAAGTGGATCAAATTTAACTTGCAAGATTTGATTACGGACAAACATCGGGAAAGGTAAAACTAAATAAAACCTTGTAATTTTTATATAATCTGTCTCCGAGTCTTTTTTTCCCAAATAAGGTTGGGATCGGCTTTTCGTCTACTACGAAAAAAATGAATATGTTTAAGTTAAGCCATAGCTTAACTTTCTTAACAGGATTCGTGACCCACGGCTTATTGTTCTCTCCGAGGCACGCACGTTTTCGTTGAACAAAAATCATATCGTCACTCCTTGACGAGTCATACAATACCACAAAACTGCTATCTAACTCCGTAGCTGTCGCTATCATCTGTTATCAAATCTCAGATAAAATAGGTGCAAGTATATTGTGGAGCAGTGTTAGTCTATGTCTTGAGACAACATCAATATGACAGGTGAGTGATTAATTTTAATTATACTTTACAATATTTATTGTGCTACAAAACTCTTCAGTATTGTGATCGGAGAAACCAGTTTAAACTGATGATTTCGTGAATAAATAAAAACGATGTTATTCACAAGACGTAAAAGTGAAATTTATGAGGAACCTTCCTTCTCTTCTTCAACAATATGTTTGAAGAATATCGTTTATTATTATAATATTCAGTGATTTTATACACAAGTTCGCCTTTGCCTTAACTATTTTTGTCTTTATATAGTATTTGCTATTTTATTTAAAACAACGTGTCGTTCGTCTTTTTAATACAAATAGATAAAGGTCTAATGAGTCATAGTTTCAAGCAAATTTGTAAGTGATGTTGAATATGAATAATAAGGAAGAACAGAGAATCAAGATCTATAATTATTCTAAGTGTAGCAGAACATAGTGGATTCATCTAATTCATGACAAAAGGGATGTACAATAATCTCTTTCATAACGGGATTGTAGAACGAACCTGTTTTTTTTAAAGATCTTATCGTAGTAACTTCTAGAAATATTTTAATTATTATTTTATACATTAATTTTAGAGAAACTTAGAGCACTATGCTTTGCATGGATTATAAAAGTAGCAACAATACGCTATTAACAAGTCACCATTGATTTTCTTTTAATCAACATGCTAATAGCACTATAAATTACGTTTAAATAAACAAATATTTCGGACATTTCGAACATCTTTACACACAACGCCATCTAGTCCCAAGCTAAGCAGAGTTGTGTTATGGTTACTAGACAACTGATGTAAATACATTTATACTTTTTTTGTAAAAGCAAACATAGAAAACACCCAAACTCCGAAACAAATATTTGCAGATCATACAAACATTTGGTTCGACCCGGGAATTGAAACCGAGACCTTAAGTACAGCAGTCGCTTACGCTGTCACTGCGCCACAGAGGGAGTCTATTATATAGTCTATATCAATTCTGAATTCTAATATGACGTCGAGTACAGGCACGTTTTTGCTATGAGTATATTAATCTCTATGATGAAGGTCATAGAGACCAATATACTCATAGCAAAAATGTCAAGGTCATGTTTGCGTTCTAAGTGAAAATCTTCTCTTCTTTTCTTCGCCATAACCATAGTTATCCAGGATTTGTTTTTGGGTTTCAGTCCAGTAAACCACCGTGGAAGAGTTAGTTTGTAAAAGACATTAGCACCTATATGATACACTTGCATTGCATAGGACAAAAAAATACGTAACACTATTGTGATTAATTAGTAAAAGGAATGACAATACTTTCAGAAGAAGGAAGAAGGGTGGATACACCTATTTTATGAAATTTATGACGTGTCCAAATAATTTGCCTTAAACATATCAGTAGTTCGACATTGCAATATTATCGTGGATTATGATAAAGAAATATAAAAGTTAGATATGATTAAATTGTACAAACGTGTAAAGTACAAAAACGGCTAGCAAATATGTAATTCAATATTTAAAACTATGCGGATTTCAAATGCAGGAATATTCAAATCATCCTAAAGTGTAAGGGAAACAAGCAAAATATGTTAAGTAAATTCAGTTCCAATGTTTTATATTATTGCTTTGTTATGGAGCAGCACACCTCGGGAGACTGGAGGGGAGAAGCCATAGCGTCTTTTTCTAAAACAAAACGGTCTGTTATTTTTTAAGGGGGAAATCTTCACACATATAAAAGTAATCACCTGTCATTATGAACTCAAATACAACACTTATACTCTATGCGCTGTAGCATGGTGCGGGTGACAGTTTCAGTAACACTTCGTTTCACTCTTCAAAGTTGCCGCGATTTATAAATTATGACTGAGTATTTCAGCTGTACCACATTCGCAATATATTAAATCATTAATAACTGGAGTAAATTAAATTAAACCAAACCAGAATGTTCTAATCTACAAATAAAATCAAATTTAATGAAAAATTAAGCAGTGTTATGCGTATGACGTAACGCCATAGAAGTATTTAGTGATGGGGTGTGCTGCTACGATGGATAGTCGATATTTTTCATAATAAAAAACGGTAATTTTTATTATTAAAATTGGTCTATAATTATAGTAGTATATATTATAGTAAGGTTGCTTAAAAGGTTGCTAAGTAAAAATACATTTTATTCGTCCAAATTCATTTCAAAATCTTCATATCAGAGTCAGGAACATCTGAATTGTCACTCAATTCATCATCTGAGTCTGTGACGGATATTATTAACGAACAACAACCTCCCTGGCCTGACTACCCAAAACAGTTTATTTTTGTATGCTTAGACATGGTAATAACAACGAACTCAACAAACAAATAACAGTTACACTGCACAACTGAATAACACACTCATTTTCATAACAATATTAAAGAGAACTAGATTTATGCTGCGAGTATCGTATGCGATAAAAATTAATTGCATAACGTCCCTTAGTTATGTGATACTGAAAGATGTCAACGTCGTACAGGCAAATGTCACCTACACCATGCTACAGCGCAACGAGTATAAAACAAAACATTCATAATTTCACACACACATAAATTCATTATGTGCCATATCAGTGTAATGTGTAGGCTCATATGGACTTATGCTTCGACAGATTACAAACTATATACGTAAACGCTTAACTTAGAAGTAGTTTTAAGACTAACTTTCTCAAAATGGATCTCAATTTCTGATTTTCCATGACTATTTTTTCAAGTACAAAAATATGGATTTTTAACTTTGAGATGGCATTATTAAATAATATTATGTATATATTGTTTTGATCTAGGTCGCCCCTATTATGGTTATGGCCATCCTCCTCCACACGGCTACCCGCCAGGCCCACCTGGTGCGCCTGGATACGGTGGCGGCTACCCCCCTGGTCCACCAGGACCTGGAGGATATCCCCCACACATGTATCCTGGGGGCATCATGTTCTACCCCGTGCATCCCGCATACGTCTACCCCTATCCTGTACCGCCACCTCCTGGAGATGAGGTGTTAGTCGCAGATAACACTACGCCGACATTACCTGGCGAAACTGTCGAGTTACCGTGGAGTAAGTCTGGATTGGAATTAGGAGACAGCACATTCATAGCTACTTAGATAATCTAAACTGTATCGATAAGTATACGGTATTCTATTCAAGTAGTACGGATTCATTAATCTATTATATGATCATTATACACACTTAACAAAATAAGTATAAGTGTGATTATAGATTAAAATGATTCTGTAAAGTATAATAATTGTGAAATACAACAATCAGTGGAATCAGAATATTAGACCTACATTGGTCTCAAGGACAAGGAGGAAACTTTCAAAAGTAAATCTATAGATAATGAAGACAATACTAAAAAATATGTTATTCTAGTACAACTAACATTATATTCGCTTTCGTTTATTAACACACATCAATATTAAAGTTTTGAATCAATATCAGTTTGTATGTTGTCAAAACTCATAACCAGACCAGCCAAATGTTTTCTTTAACGTTCTGGATAAAAGAGTTTACATCACAGAAGTATCAAATCATTATTGAGTTAAATTAAACGATAACATTCTTGTCATTTAAAAATTGATGCTGTAATGTATGATGTAGTGAATAAATTGACGTCTGGTTTGGCATCTAAGAGTCAAAACTACGTTGAACCTCCATTTCCATGAACAAATACAATTATAAATATTTTTTGTGAAATGTTCCTTAAAAACCACTGTGGACTGCTGTTTTTTTATTTCAATATATTTAAATGATAAGGGTTTGGAGCTTTGATTGTAGCGTATTTATGGATTCTATGTGTCCACAATATCATTAATCTTATCCAAGACATTTAGTATTATAGATAAAAACTCATGATAAAATTAACTTGCTTCGTTGAAACATTGTTTTATTTTTATGATTTGATAGCGTTATATCATTTAATTTCTTAATATTAGTAATGTAGGTATGCTATGAAGGTGCTATCTCTAAATAGTATTAGCTTGTATGTGACGTATGGCAAAGTTAGGCCAATTCTCTTTATGGTGACTGCCAATCCAGACTTACTTTTGTAACCATTACCGTTTATAATTGATCAATTTTTTTTGTTTAATTTCAATAAATTTTAATCTCATACAGAGTTTTGGCCATAACTGCTTGTTATTTAATTGATCTATTTGTTTAACAATTTTTAACTAGTACAACTATAACATAATATCGCAATATATTACTTTGGAATTAAAGTAAAAGTCACTTCCACACCAATCAGCTACAAAATAAGTCATCTTGAAAATTTCCAACTTTTTTATCCATTTTTATCGTCAAACGCCGATTAATTAATTGTGAGATGGTCGAAACATGAAAAGAAATCTGAAGACTACGTTCCATGATCTGGCTGTGACACTTGCATGTATTTTTCTTGTTGTAAATTAGGATAGTTGAATAGGTACAGTACCAAAAATATCTACCTTAGTAATAAATAAACCCTGTTATTTATTTACAGGTATATACCGTTGGGTGCCCGCTTGTTTGATGCAGCAGAGCATTCCTCCTGGCGCAGTGCGCGTGGGAGCCGATCCTGACGGTGATGAAATCTTCGCAGCTCGTTGCCACCACGAGGGAGAAATTCTTCCAGCCACTGTTATTCCCAATAAGAAAGTCTGTTATATTGCTTATGGAGGAGAGCAAGTAGAAAAGGATCAGTTTGAGGTACGTACTTTTTTGACTGATATAAGGATTAACATGTAGTGTTTGTACAAATGCGTAAAGTAACTAATAAATATCGTTATTTTTTCTTTTATGGCAAACAAAACCTGATCAGTATTCGAGTACCCATTATAACATTTATAAAATACGTTTGTCGCCAAGCCTCTTATCACTCCATTCTACAACATTGACTATTATTTTCAAGAGGACTAAATATCGTGTGGCCGATCAAAGTACGATGCTAATTAAATATTTAGTAAACTTTTATCATCTATTGTAAGTAGGTCACTTTTATTTACACAATAAATATTTTTGATGTAAATGTTTAAAAATGCGGTCTCTGTTTAATATGTTGAGCCAAAATTTTGCAGGAAATTATCGTTAAGTTTGTTTTTAAATCACACGTCTTTTTTAAGGTAGATATTGGTTTTTAATTGGTATAATTGTAAGGCACAGTTTCACCGGCTACAAATAGTTCCATATAGTTTAAGTGACAGATTATTTAACACAGTTAATATGGAATATTCGTCAAATTATAAGTGAAATAAGTGAAGTAACCAGTGAAACATGATCTACGTGTAACTGAATCTATTTTAAACAATAGTCGAAGTTTGTTTTCATACAGAAGCTGTTTACTTACATGTTCAAAGTTTATATATCTTATTTACAATGTATTTACATTATTTTCTTTCGGATTTCAGGTACTAGTTCCCTCGATGTTTTCGTGGCAGTTTGCATCCGAAGGTCAGGTGCCACCAGGTGCTGTGGAGGCGGGAACCACGGCTGACGGAGAAAAGCTTTACTTTGGTAGAGTCACGCATGACGGATGTCAGACGCCGGGCAAGGTAAAGATACAGATTATAATTTGGGAAAATGTAATAATAACCTTTTGCGTTTAGGTAAATAATAGGGTAGTCTTTCACATAGTATGAATTGAGAATCACCGAATTTAACCCCCCTTGTCTTGCAAAATATATAAATTTCTTCTGCTCCTAGTAACCGAGACTGCTTGCGATTTTAGTCGGTTCGAGTCCGACATGATACCAAGAAGGAGGTGGTATCCGACGGGATTGCCGCAAGAGAAAAAAAAAGTATTGTTTCTTAAACTACATATGATTCTTGCTTTTCTTAACTGTTATTTTATGGAATTGACCTAAAAATGTTGATTTTTATTACCAGAGCTAGACAACGAAACCTATTAAAAGGCAGTGTGTAAAGGTTGTGTGTTTTGCACAAGTAAAAGTATATAGAATTATTTAGGTTCTTAGCAGTTGTATTTATTTTTTACTTTTTTATTTATTTACTTTTCAGATCCACCCGAGTGCCGGTACTTGTATATATCCATTTGAAGGCGAGGAAAGAAGTAGCAGCGAATATGAAGCTTTAGTTCTTATTTAAAGCAACAACCAAGACAATAAATGTGAATGTAGCTATTAGTAAAACTTTATATATTTTTACCATGTTAAATGAACTTTGAAGTCCATTGCCATGAATTCGCTGTACATTACATAACATTATCTTGTTAAATTGCAATGTCCAAGACTTTGCAGAATTGTAATTGTTATCGTTAAGTTACTTATTTTGTTCACTTTTTACTCGTTTTGTTGTATGATTGTTAAAGTCTATTTCTAGTTTTATTATAATAAATATAGTAATATAATAATGTAGTACTTAATTACCTTACAAAACATTGAACGGAAATGCATCACCATCAGCTTATTGTAGTCCAATGCTGGACATAGGCTATTGAATGCCACTTAAAGTTCTCCCAACGAGTCCATGTACGCAGTCAAGAGATACTTCAATTTATTGGTGCTAATTTAGCAAATTTAATTTTACTTAAATCAAACCAGACTGAATCCCGGGCATCAACTACAAAATCCAATTCATACGATTCGATTTGATGACTCTGGCTCCAACTGATTACAAGGAAATTGATAAGTTTGTGTGTTTGTGTTAAGGGACCTTATTTCTCCAACAACATTAAAAAACTCCCACTCCATTCTATGTTCAGTGATAGCACATTTATGCAATTAAAGCATTAAAACTCGATTTTTTTTACAATTTTTAAAAAAGCAATGTATTAATATCCTCATATTCAAAGGCAATAATAATGAGACTACTTCAAACTAACGTCCTATATCTTTGCTAAGTTCTGTGAGTAAAATAATCGAGAAAGTGATTAATTGAAGACTCACTAATGATTTGGAGAAATTACCTTTTGGCAGATAATCAATATGGATTTCGAAGAAACAGGTGCACCGAAGATGCGGTAGCTTGTCTATCGACAAAGGTGACAAACTATTTAAACAAAAAAGACAAATGTGTTGTGATATTTATCGACCTAAAGAAGGCTTTTGACACGGTATCAATTCCGACTCTATTGAGAAGAATGGAGAGCCTAGGTATCCGAAGGTCAGTTCTAGGATGGCTTGAAAATTACCTTTTCGATAGAAATATAGTGTAGTAGTGAGAATCGGTGACATTTACGAGTACAGTGATGTCTCATATGTTAATTACGGTATTTCTCAGGGAAGTACTCTCGGCCCTTCTCTCTGCCGTATTTATGTGAATGAGCTATATAAACTGCATATAGAGAACGGATGCACCATAGCTTTCATTGATGATACAGCTTTGATTGTTAAGGGGAAAACCTGGTCAGAAGTTCAAATGTTTGCCGAAGTAGGAGTGAAAAAAGTAATGCAGGGGTTTGATGATAACCTTTTCGGTCTTAATGTTGCTAAAAGGAAACACATTTGTTTCAGTGTAAACAGCAAATCTGATCCAAATCATGTTTTTTTTATTGGTGGCAAACGAACCACCGCTCATGGACACCAGCAACACCAGAGGCGTCACAAGTGCGTTGCCGGCCGTTTAAGAAGGAGTACGCTCTTTTTTTGAAGGTTCGTATTGGTCCGGGAATACCGCAGGTGACAGTTCATTCCACAGCTTTGTTGTGCGAGGTAGAAAGTTTCGAGAAAAGCGCACAGTTATGGACTGCCAACCATCTAGATGATAGGGACGAAACTTCTGTGGCGTAGGACGATGGCCGAAAAAGGCGGCAGGGATCAGTACGAACAATTATCACCATAACCATAGTACAAAGAATATTTATTATTATTATTGATTATCTAGTTTCCTGTTAATTACACCTTTTAAGTTATTGACTCAGATTACTTCTTGTTTGAGTTTGTAATTATATCTAAATGAGGTTGTTCTCAATACCAATTAAGTAACGTTTAAATAGTATAATCTCATAAATTACTTCAGTTCGTCACCATCAGGATGAATAAATAAATAAATAATAATAAAAATAAATATTTCGAACATCTAACACACAAGGTCAACCAGTCCCAAGCTAAGCAGAGCTTGTGTTATGAGTACTAGACAACTGATATAAATACATTTATACTTTTTTTTATAAATACATACACATTTTATATAGAAAACACCCAAATTCCGAAACAAATATTTGCAGATCATACAAATATTTGGTCCGACCCGGGGAATCGAACCCGAGACCTCAAGCACAGCAGTCGCATACGCTACCACTACGCCACCGAGGCAGTTAAAGAATAACGATTGATCATCCTTATATATTTTCCACCCCGAGGAATGGTATTTTTTTTCTTCACATTGGCCAGGGATAAAATGGAAAGCACATACATATCTATAGGTACATATCTATTATATATAATTCTCGTATCACATTGTTACTCACGGTGAACTCCAAAACAAGCTAACCTATTTTCACGTATTTTTAAATATGGTATTACCGCAGGTTTTGCTTTTGAATCGAATATTAAACACTATGTCAGTGGTTTTATTTTGTACGATTTTTTTTCTGACGTATTTTTTCGATATAAAAGTACCTCCTCCTACCTATGACCTATATAAATAAATAAATAAATATTCCGGACATCTAACACACAACGCCATCTAGGGCCATGCTAAGCAGAGCTTGTGTTATGGGTACTAGACAACTGATATGAATATTTATATTATTTTTTTTTTTGTAAATACATACATATTATACATAGAAAACACCCAAACTCCGAAACAAATATTTGCAGATCATACAAACATTTGGTTCGACCCGTGAATCGAACCCGAGACCTCAAGCTTAGCAGTCGCATACGCTACCACTAGGCCACCAAACAGAATCTAAGATATCGGCTACTCTTTATAACATTGTAAGTGAATGTGTCTTTAAAGTAGGTCCAACCAGGTCAGATTCTAAAGATTAGCCAGAACAAACAGACACGAAGACAGACGATTTAAAATTGATTAATGTATTGATATAAGGAACGTATTTAGTTTCAATGCATTCAGTAAAAAACGGTTTATTTTAAATAACAAACACATATTTTAGACACATATCTATGATCGAGTACACACAAATATTTATCCAAGATGGGAATTGCACCTGTAACTCTCCAGCTTACCAGTTGAGATCACTAACTATATCTACCGAAACGATTCAACCTAATGCAGAAACAGCTCCTTTTTAAATTGATAAACAAATTAAGAATTTGTCAATTACACTACGTGGTAATTTCTGTCAATAACGACAGATATCTCTCTAAATACCAAACACATTAAAACACATTATCATTACCTATTTAATGAGTCCAGTCTTATTGACACACCACGTTCATTGTAATAAAATACACTTGTAAAGTGAAACTGTGTTAGTCTCTCTTGGATAATAGCGACGAAAACATGGCAGGTGAGTGATACTTTATCAGTCACAGCATCGTTTTTGTGATAGTGTGTTTTAGTTTTCTCTTAAATTACCTAACTAATAGTAGTCAACTTATTTTGAGCTTTAGACATGCGGTAATATTCCCATTTGTATTGAAACTGTGTTAAAATAAAGTCTAGATACCTATTATGTCTACGTTATATGTAAAAATGTTAAGTTGGCTCATTGACGTTTCGAAACTCAAGAAGTTCAGCAACGATTGAGATCTTTTGACAAGATTTTCGACTTTAAAAATTGTTTTCATCTTTAAATGTGTCGCAATGAATCATAGCAGGGTCTGTGCCCAGTGTGTACACAATTTTATAATGAACTGTCTACGTCATAATAAAATGTGTGTACACAGTTGCCAGATAAGGATAGCATTATTTTTGTTTCTTTCTTTTCTATCTTTTCTTTATGAATATTTTATTTGTTTTAGACACTTTAAGAAAAGCGATATTAATACGTTCTAGAATATGTCAAGTCAGTCGAAGCATCTATTTATATAAAAATGAATTGCTGTTCGTTAGTCCGCTAAAACTCGACAACAGCTCAAATTAGCTGATTTTGATTTTAAAATATTTGTCATAGTCCAGGGAAGGTTTAAAAGGTAAATAAATAAAAAAATGTTTTTCGGGCGGAGCATTAGTGACGAATGTTACAAAAACGGGGGAAAGTTATTACGCTACGGGCAATAGGAGACGTAAACAAGGTTACGTGGGTCAGCCAGTATATAATAAATTGACAACCCCGGCAACAAATCATGTGTTAAATGCGAAAATGCCATAAGATTCTAGCTATTGGGACCTTAGATGGGATAATAGTTTACGAAACCATCTACATATTTAGCTATCATCTATATTGAATAAGTATATTGTGGTATTGTTAGTAACAATAAATTGAAACAATATGTATCTACCAGTACGTCTTAAGTCGTAAGCATGTGATCTGTGAAGTTTAAGATAAACTTTCATACGGAAAAAGGATCGTCCTTTAAAGCCATGTTTGCATTTGCTGCCTATTACAGCTACATATTAAATAGCATCTAAAAATTAGCAAAAGTTTAGTTTTTATTTGTAATTTAAGAAGAGAGTCATTTAAAATTAATCGATAATAACATTACCGTTTGATTCTAACCAGACAGAGGTAACCAGATGGTAACCAGATCTCTGATAAAACGTACCTACTTATAATAAAACCTAGTATAGATAATAAATACAGTTGGAAACAAACCAAATGATTTTACTCATCACACATTTATTTGTCCTGGGTGCGAATCATACATCCCCTTCCCCCATCCCCCTCCCCCTCCCCTAAAGGCCGGCAACGCACTTGTGACGCCTCTGGTGTGACCATCAGGCGATACGTCTGTTCGTTTGCCCCTATACAATAAAAACAAAAATAAAACCACAAACTAGGCCCATAGCCAGATAAAATTGCCATAATTATAAATAACTAGTTTTTACCCGTGACTCCACCAGCGTGTATGTCCTTCCTAAAATATCAATGTTTCTCCATGCCATATTTTTTTTAATTTGGTGCACTGTAATAGTTAGACAGAGTTACTTTCCAATTTACAATATTAATATGAATTACAGGTCCTTACCGTTGGGTACCAACTTCGTTACATCAACGCGGCATTCCTCCTGGTGCGCTGCATGTTGGCAATGATGTCGACGGCTCAGAAATCTATGCAGGTCGCGCAAGTCATGAGGGCGAAATCATCCCCGCTAAGGTCATACCGTCGAAGCAAGCTTGTTACGTCAGTTACGGTGGTGAAGAAATATTTAAAGATCAGTTTGAGGTACAGTTTTATTTCTATTAATAATTTTTATATTAACTACATGGCTCAAACTTATCCGTGGGAGAGCTATGCTTCGGCATGAATGGGTCGGCTCGACCGGAGTGATACCACGGCCTCACAGAAAACCGGTGTGAAATAGCGTTTGCGCTGTGTTTCACCGAGTGAGTGAGGATACCGGAGGCCCATACCCCAACCCCTCCCCCCATCCCCTTTCCCATCCCCCAAAGGTCGGCAACGCACTTGTGACGCCTTTGGTGTTGCGAGTGTCCATGGGCGGCGGTAATCGCTTACCATCAGGTGATACGTCTGCTCGTTTGCCAACTATTCAATAAAAAAAAAAAAAAACTTTAGTTTTGATATCCGTATTTGTACTTAATGCTAGTTAAGTTAAAAACCCGGTGAGGTATGGCGCCGTAATATAGGTTTTAAATAGTTTTTCGACCGAGTCTATCTTATGTTCGATTTGTAACCTTACTTGTTTTAAGTAGAACCAATTTATATTTCTTTTTTTGTATTTAAGTGTTAAGTAATGGTTTTGTTGTCTAGTTACAACACGAGTGCTTTATACCACTCTAAAGTCCTTAAATGTGACCGTGAGTGCCACAATATATAATATTATCTGACCCACGCAACCTCGTTTGCTCGTAGCGAGAAAATTTTCCCCCGTTTTTGAAACATTCTTCATTGGTGCTCCGCTCCTGTTAGTATTAAGAAGCTTCCGCCTAGTGTGTTTAAAAATTGCCCGGAGATTTCAGTCGCTGACAGTCCATAAAACACACTCTCCGTTAGGCCTGCTACGGTATAATCTATAAATACTTTCACACATAAAAATATACCCCCTTTCAGAATTTCTGTTTCTTGGGGTGTAGATGTTTTATCATCAGGTGACTATATCATGACAAAATATGTCACGTGTGTAGCGTATTGTTTTTGAGGTTATTCCTCAAGGAACGATTTTCATGTTTAGCGTACGGTATAAAATATTTATGAACAGTAAAATCGAGCCTTCACTAAAACTGAGCCGTTACGCTGCAGCGCTTTGTCATTAGTTTTGTCGTCTAACAAAGTATTAAAACAACGTGGCAGCGCTAGAACGCTTTTTATTTGTCATAGTTTTCGTACCAAGATTACGTAAGCGCCAAGAATTTCATGGCTCTTAATCGTTTTGTTCAACGTAGTATAAGTGTGCAACGTACGCGACAAAGCTTGAGCCGCGCGGGCCGCGGTTGCGTGACGTATTTCCAGTCATGCAGCAAAACTGACACACAGACGCACACTTTTTTATTCAGGTGTTAGTGCCCGCGGTGTTTTCATGGCAGTATTCAGCGAACGGCCAGGTGCCTCCAGGTGCTGTAGAGGCAGGGTACACTGCTGAGGGGGAAGTGTTGTACTTCGGCAGAGTCAGACATGATGGGTGTACCACACCCGGCAAGGTTAGCACTTATAAATTGTTAAAAGAAAGTTTACGCATTATATACATATCCTGTGTCACGGTGACTCTGTATGTTGTGTAAAGGGTTGCTAAGTAAATGACGTGCATTCGATTCCCGCTCAAATCCTATATTTGTGTACTGAATATACTGAACAATTTTGTCTGGGTATTTCTATGTAGGTATAATATGCATGTGTGGCGACTTCAACATACAGCGCAACAGCAACACACTATAGCGCCATCTACCGCAGACACACTGAACTACGCAGCAACGTACAACACGAATAAACTATCAATCCTGAATCGCGCAGTAGAAGTTCTCGCGCCGATTATCACATGTAAAACATCCCAACATCAACTGTTGGGCAGTAGCCCACCAGGCATGATCACCTAGTCAGAGGATCTTCCCTTTGTGTTGAGTGGAACATGATACCCGTTCCCCCACATATGTATCTACAAAAAGGGATATACGTAAAAATACAATACGTATTTATATCAGTTGTTTAGATGTAGTTCCTACAAGCCCTGCTTAGTTTGGAACTAAATAGCATTGTGTGACTTATATATAGTTATAATCATTTATGTAAGGAACACACCAATATGAGGTTCGAATCCACAGCTCTCAATGCAGTAGGAAACTAAATGGTGACCGCTAAGCCATGTTTGCAGTATGTCCAAAAAATTTAAAAGTACAAAAACCAAAATCGACCGATTCTAATGATATGTATTTCATTAGTTTCAACCACATTCATTTTTCTTTTATTTTCGGAAACAGATTTCCATCATAATGAATATTCCATGAGAAAATTATCTTTAAAACTAGAGAAGGCTAAATAGTCGCGTATTGTCAAAGTACAATGAACGTTATGCAAATATCATACAGTGATAAAAACTACACATTATTTTAGGAGGATAAACAGCAAATTGCGACTATCAACGTAGGCAACACAATTAATGTTGATTTTGTTGAACCTTTAAAATAGAAAAAAAATTCAAACATTGTTTTTTTGAATCTAACGGTTTACGCAAAGCAATTGAAGGTCCTCAAAGAAATAATTTTCTTCCATTTGTTTGTGTGTGTGTTGTAGAACGGTACTAAAATGTTTATCGATTTCAGATTCAGGCAAGCCACGGTACCTGTTACTACCCCTTCGGTGGAGAGGAGAGAAGCAGCCGAGAATACGAGGTCCTCGTTCTAAACTAAATGTTTTTATATGAAAAAGAACCGTATTACAAAGATGTTATATAAAAATGGCGTAAACAGCAATAAAAAGGTTTAATAGTGTCCTTCTTCCTTTTATTTTTTGTCTATCTTTACAATTTTTCTCAAAAACAACTTGTTCATAACACCTTTTGATTTCTATTATTAATAATCTATGTGTACACCGTTAACATAGATAATCATGAGTATTATCACAGTTATCTTTTACATATTGTATCACCATCTATATAAATAAAAATGAATCTAAAAATGTGTTGCTAAGCGCAAAACTCGAAAATTAAGCCGCCGTGGGAGAGCCACGCTTCGGCATTAATGGGCTGCTAATCTGGCTCAACCGGAGTGATACCACGGCCTCACAGAAATCCGGTGTGAAGCAGCGCGTGCGCTTTGTTCCACCGAATGAGTGAGGATACCGGAGGCCCATACCCCATACCTCTATCCCGTCCCCATCTCCAATGGCCGGTGTCCATTGAAGGCGGTAATCGCTTATCATCAGGCAATACATGTCCTCTTTTCCCTTCAGATTTCATAAAAAAATACAAGAAAGAATTGGGTTACTTTTGTAAAATATTTTTATTAAGGCACAAGGAAGGATCTAATGGAGAAAAAACGTAAAAAATTCGAGGAAAATAGTAAAAACAACACAAACAGTAAATATTACGTTAACGTTAGTACAAAATACCAATCCTCCTCTTCTTCAATTTTGAAATTAATAAATTTTAAGCCCATTTTTGTGATAACGTATTTTAACGAATAAAATGTCAATAATAAATCAAAGTCAAAGTAGTTAATAATATGTCGTAGATATTTAAGATGTTTACAGAATTGCTCAGCTATTTGATGTATAACCATTTAGGCATACCTTGTTTAATAAACAGAAATTGAGGATAGATCACGCAAAAAATTACCCAATTCAAAAGACACATCTATACCTACTAATATTATAAAGAAGTAAAGTTTGTGTGTTTGTATATTGGTTAAATTGTAAGGGGTAATCTCGGGATCTACTAAACCGATTTTAAAAATTCTTTCACCAATAGAAAACCACATTATTGCTGAGTGTCATAGGTTATATAAAAAACCGAAAAATGAAAAGGCTTTTACGTGGTAGTCGGTTTTGCAAAGTGAATCGGAGAAATTTCAACGGAAGGCCAAAGCAGCGGACGGCGCGCGATGGCTTCGGGTTTAATTCGGTTCGCGTTCGTGCTCGCTTCGGGAGAAGGAGGCGTGGCTTTTTACATCTGAGAGGTAGGTACCCGCGCGGCTCAGTCGCGTAGTCGGCTCCTTACGCAGTAGACGTCTCCGAAATTGAATTTTTCGAAAAGTAATTAGTACACTTTCGACATTGTTTAAATAAAAGGTTCTTATCAGAACTACGTTCTATCTTATTCTTGGCAGTTAGAAATAAAAACATAACACTCTGTACTAAAAAAGGATTATTAACATTATGCCCAACGAAGTGGGCACGGGTCGGCTAGTATGTAATATTTTGGTTTGAAAACTTTTCGCAATATTCGCACTACGGAGTAACGTAAAATACGAAGAAACTTCCAATCCTAAATCGCGCAATAGAAGATCTGGCGCCGAATATCATACATATAATATCCCAACATCAACGGTTAGGCACTAGCCCGCCAGGCATGATCACCTGTTGGAGATCCTCCCTTTGTGAAAGTGTTAATCATCGTATTTTTGTGAGTATTATTTGAGATCATTGTCTAAGCATTTTAGGAAATAAATTTTGTAGATTTCAGATATTTACAAATGGCAAAACAGTTTAAAAAAACATAATTCTTGCATAATATCTTTATTCATCTTTTTCTATTACTCAGTCTCATATCCACTTTACGCTTATATTTAATTACATTAGCTTATACTAAACTAAACAACACCATATGTTGACACTTTACACAATGAAGGCTCATAGGACTACAAGGACTTCGTATTCGCTGCTGTTCCTTTCTTCACCCCTGAATGTATAGTAACAAACGCCGTGGCTTGGCTGAATCTAAAATCATCAAACATAAATGAAGCTTTATTAATGACAATTGGATCTGTGATTTTCAAAGGATTTTGCATTTATATTCTCAGTAACATGAAAATGTTTTGCGCTTAGCAACAACTGCCTCATTGGTCTAGCGGTTAACGTATGTGACTCCAATCAAGAGGTCATAAATGGAGAAATAACATAACATAAGACAGCATATACACAAATATCAAAATATGAAAGGATGAACAAAATAATGGATTAGCAGTGTGGCAGGAGAATGAGTCAGAATGAAAGGACCAAGATTAACAAGAGCTCCGATTATGTTGGAGGTGTGAGAAGCCTGCAAAAGCAGGGAATATAAAAAAAAAAAAAATGAAGAGGTCTCGGGTTGATATGTGTTATTGAGTTTTTCTGGTTATAGAAATACTTAATAACAGATCGGAGATCGAAATTGTTGGGGTCTGAACCCCCATGCATCAGAGAGCACGTAAAGCTGTCAGACCTGCGCCTGATCCCTTCCCAGTGGTGTCGGTTAACCGTTCCATCGGATTATGAGAGAGAGGGAGTAGAGAGTGCACCTACGTTTGCGCACACTCTTGTGCACTATAATATCTCCTGCGTAGTTGGCTGGTCTCCGTTGAAACTGGCCGCTGTGGCCGTAATCGGCTAGGAGAAAATCATCATCATCAACATTATTAAACCACTTCATGAAGCAACTTCATATAGGCCTATTTCTTTATTACCAATAATTTCAAAATTATTTGAAAAGCTGTTATTAAAAAGGTTAAAACCAATAGTAGAATCAAAGCATTTAATACCTGACCATCAATTTGGCTTTCGAGAAAAACATTCCACTATAGACCAAGTTCACAGAATTACTAATATCATAGAAAAAACTTTAGAAGAAAAGAAAGTGTGTGCCACAGTTTTTCTAGACGTAGCACAAGCTTTTGATAAAGTATGGCACGAGGGACTTGTGCACAAATTAAGAAAAGTACTACCAAAACCCTTTGTAGACATATTAAAGTCCTATATATCTGATCGAATGTTCAGAGTAAGAGAAGGAAATGCATATTCTGATCTGAAACCTATTAAAGCTGGGGTTCCACAAGGAAGTGTTTTAGGACCGGTCCTGTACCTGTTATACACTTCTGACATGCCAGGATTAGATGAAAATATCATTGCGACCTTTGCTGATGACACGGCTATTATGGCCATTGGGTCTACACACAAGGAAGCAGTAGATAAACTTCAAGTAGCAGTGAACACCATTTGTGACTGGACGAGTAAATGGCAAATTAAATTAAATGAATCTAAATCGGTTCACATTGACTTTACTAATAAAGCTCCTAACTATCACCCGGTATATATAAATAGTCATATAATACCCTATGTCAATACTGCCAAATATTTGGGAATGACACTAGACGCTAAGCTTCGCTGGAAAGCTCATGTCAAAAAGAAACGCGACGAGTTGGAACTTCGCTACAAAAAAATGTATTGGCTCTTAGGTAAACACTCAAAAGTGTCCGTACATAATAAGATTTTATTGTATAAACAAGTCCTTATGCCTATATGGACTTATGGTATCCAGTTATGGGGATGTACCAAACAATCCAATACACTGATGATACAACGTTTTCAAAATAAAGTACTCAGGGGTATTGTAAATGCACCCTGGTACATTCGAATGAACGACCTCCATCGGGACCTTAAAGTAGAACTCGTCGCAGACATTATATCAAAGTTTGGCGAAGCACATGAACGCCGGCTTCATCATCACGTAAACGTTGAGGCTATCCAGCTTCTTGACAATACGGATATTACAAGGAGACTTAAAAGGTTAAAACCCTTTGAGTTAGTTAAGTGAAAGTGCGAAGTGAACAAAATACTACTATTTTAGTGCAGTGTAATACAAGAACACACGAACAGAGTGTCCTCAATTAATTAGAGACAATAAGAAAAGTGTTAATGGACACAATCTTATTATAGTTTTGTTTTAATAATTTAGGTCAAAGTAAAATTACTCATTAGTCAGTAGACTAGATCGTAATAGCAATGTCCTACTTGCAATGTACGGCATTTACAGAAAAAAAGTAAAAATATCATCAACATGAAAATAACCATGCAAATATATAAATATATACAAATGAATATTAAAGTGAACTTTACAATCATGTATTTGTTGTCGGGTGACTGAAATATTCGAATTTTGCTGTGAACGTGCGTCCTGATTAACTGAAAGTATAAAAGCCCGACATAATTTTTACATCTGACCACCGCTGTTTGGGTCATGAGAGTTATACCTATTAATCTGTGCTGTTTAATTTAATGAATGCTTCTTCAACAACGTACCTTGCCAGGGGTGATACATCCATCATGCATGACTATTCCAAAGTACAATTTCTCTCCATTAGCTGTGTATCCTGCCTCCAGTGCATCAAGAGGTACTTGGCCGTTCTTCGAAAATTTCCATGTGAATATCATTGACACCAATACCTGTGAGGAAACCATAAAATTATAGATTTTAGAACTCAAGAATTGAGGATGTAAAGCACCTATAAGTAGTCCATCAGAATTTTATAACCGTTTAGGAGTTTTAACTACTGCACCAACAGACTCCCAATGTTATTAATATAGGAATAGTTATTTGTCACACAAAAGTGCAAAGTTGCTTTTTAACCGTCGTATTCAATTTTGATGATCGAGCAAGCCAAGCGTTCTAAAGTTGTTAGATAAATACGGCACCATGGAGTTTTAAAGATGTTTTGAATTCATAAACTCAGTGCACACGATGTTCTAAATTAAATGTATTTTATACTCTAGCGGACAAAAACGGCTTTTGCACGCACATATTGGAGGGCAAAAATACTCTTTCCGAGGTATGAAAATATATAGCTTTTACTATCATTTTGACACTTAATTTTACGGAAATAAAAGCAAAATGGAAGAACAAAACATAAATACCTCGAATTCATCTTTGAGTATTTCTTTGCCGCCATAGCTTATATAGCAGGCGGATTTAGAAGGGATGATCTTGGCAGGGAGGGCGTCACCCTCGTGGTAAGCGCGGCCTGCATAGATATCGGCACCGTCTTCATCAGTACCCACAAGCACCGCGCCTGGGAGCATGCAACCACGATGCCTTGAAGTGCTGGTTACCCAACGGTAAGGTGCTGTAGTTACAGAAAAAGATTTTAATTATAGTAAAAGTTTTTCTTTCCGTGTAGGAGTGTCATCATCTCCACTCATCCCGTCAATACCATAACAGCTGACTAAGTAAACAGAAGGAATTGTTATAACAAATCCTACTTATGCTTAATGTGGTATGGTAAGTTAGAACCTGCTTTCTATAGAGAGTCCTGTGTCCTGTGAACTGGTAAAAGCTAATGAGGATGGTGATGGAAATAAAACGAAAAATAAAAAAAACATTATAATGCCGCGTAAACCAGCTCGTATATAAATACGTATAAATTGTATAAATTGTAGTCTATGTGTTAATCTAATGCTATATTTTTGTAAAGATTCATCAAAATCCATCCATCCATTTTTGCGTGAAAGAGCAACAAACATACTCACTTACATACTCACACACTTTCACGTTTATAATATAAGTAGGAAAAATGACTACAGTTTCTCTTACTTAAACAAAATTAAAGTATGACTGACCTGCCATTTTGTCTGAATGCTTTACTTTTATGTCGCCCAAAAGAGACTAAATCGATTTCAGTTACGAAGCGTTATTTATTGAGAATGAGACGAACTAGTCAACAAAGACTGGTAATTTGTTAATATATTGATAGTCATTAATTATAATTAGACGTATGTATTTAAATAGTCATACTATACTGTTTTTAATGTTTTAAACGAACAGTATGGCTGTCTAATTACACACGATTAAAGACATAGTTAGCAAACTAGGTCTTTATGCTAATTACTCCCCGTTTATTTTGGTAAATAATGATTAATAAATTAATAACCATAAAATCATCATCTTCTCAGCATTTATTATTCTGTAATTCGTTCAATTCCGTTCAATTTGTTTAGTTCTTCGTTCAGTTGTTCAATCCGTGCGGGCTGCCCAAGACCGGGATAATTGACGCTTCTTGGGGGAGACTTACGTTCAGGAGTAGACGGCAAATGGTTGAAATTACTTCTAATTAACGACTGCCATATATCTTCATGACCACTAGGATCGACGGCTGTCTCCAAAGTACGGGGGTGAAACACTCCTAACTTCCATACTTCGAGCTGTTGTTAAAAAATTCTCATAAGAAAAACCCAATAACACTTTTTGATCCAATGCAAGAATCTAAACTGAAACTTCTTGATTGGCAGTCGCATATGTTAACCAATAGACCAATGGGGCTTTCTAAAAAACATACTATGAAAATATTTAGTTAGAAAAGAAGATAGGCATTCCATAACTGAATTAGTACACCGGTTTTTTTAAGAGAGTTAATGAATATACAGGTGTCTGATCTTAACGATAACTATCGCCCTAAGTTACAAAATACGCTATAACCCTTCAAAATTGAGGAACATAAAAAACTGTTGCGACTGCTGTGCTTGAGGCCTCGGGTTCAAATCCTGGGTCGGACCAAGTATTTGTGTGATCTACAAGTATTTGTTTCGAAGTTTGGGTGTTTTCTATGTATAATATGTATTTATTTACAAAAATATTTAAGTATATATGTATTCATATCAGTTGTCTAGTACCCATAACACAAGCTCTGCTTGGCTTGGGACTAGATGGCGTTGTAGGTTACATGTTAGATTTAAGGAGATAAATGAAAAACATATGTCTCATTGCAAATATTTGATTTGATTAAATATGTACATGTATAATGTACACTATAGCGCACTGAGGTACATATATGGACATATATATGCATTATATATAGTCCATGAGAAGCGTGCGCTCATTAGCACAGGCCTGATGTTAATGAGATAAAAGTTGAATAAGTTCTTGATACGATGTTTGCATTAATGTTAATATAAAATGATCAACAAAACGATATCATTTTTCAAATAGTGCAGATATCTTCTGATTGACTGATCTGATGACTAAATCTAACATGAACAAAAGGTCAACCATTATTAGATTTAACCTTCAAAATATAAATGTTTCAGACAGACTCATAAGTAGACAGACATAGCGGTCAAACGTATAACACTCCTTTCTTTGCATCGGAGAATTGCTGAGGTTAGTAAAGTCGGCAAAAAATTTATATCCTTGTGGCGGAAAATTTATAAATCTGCCACTGAGTGGTTGCACGGTTGGCCGAGTGGTTTCAGCGGTCGCCATGCCGCTTGCTACTGCGCCAAGTGTCTTGGGTTCAAATCCCACCCGGTACAACACTTTGTGTGATCCACGAATGGCTGTCCCGAGTCTGGATGTTCTTTGTGTCCGTTTCATGTATGTTTGTAAAGTCCCCCACGACACAGGATGTTTATTCCTAATGTGGGAGTTGTCTTTTAAAAAAAAGAAAAAGAAAAAGTGGTGACACTCCGTGTTTTCAATTCGTCACACACGGACTTATTGGAATTTCAGTATCTATTTAAAGACAACAAAATACCACCTGGTTTTGTGCAGGTGCAGGAACCTTGGGTTATGTTAAAATCGTTGTACTGTTTTGGCTAATTTTTAATACTTTTTTCCTCAAAACGTTGTTATCAATTCAATACCTATCTTGTCTTATCTAATCAAAAAGTAAATAGACAACAAATTCAAAGCAAAAACTGTAAAGGATATCCTTATTTTTTGTGATATATAATAAATATTTATATATCACAAAATTATAGATATATTTTGGTTTACTATAACATAATAATGTCTTAAAAATGAAATATATTTAAAATAAGTAGATATAGTTAGTTAAATAAATAAAATTAGAGTGTCTGTTTGTAATATAAAAATAACCGCTTTTTGCCAAATGTATATGTTTACACGGTAAATGTACCAAAATATGTTTCAGTTTTAAAGGTATAACAATAACCGCGGGTAACATCGCCGGACTCAGTTAGTATTGAGACCATTAATAAAAACAAAATAATAGCCAGAAATTAATACAACAGAAAACAAAATAATAGTCAAAATATAACAGAATAAGGGGGCAGGACTGACATCGACATTCGAAAAGATATTCCCATTGTACGAAAGTTGATGTGATCTTCGAACAGTTTACCCTAGTCAATGTAATCTTTGAATTATTTTACCTAAATTATGTATAATTAAAATATAAGTATATGTTTTAGAGTTCCGTACACAAATTGTAAAAACGAATCCCTTTTACAAGCCATCACAATCGTGATACCTAGACAGTTGACATTTCCATATGATTTATTTCTGTTGCTGTAATAATAACAAATACTAAGATCTTTTTTTGTTTTTTCAAAAGATGGTCCCCATTTCATGTCGTCCACATTTTATATATTTTTTTATCATTAATTTCATCACGACAACGACTTGAAGACTCGAAGACTTAATAAATGAAGACTATAAATACTAGACATTGGCAGAAATAGCTGATCCGAGTGATCCGGCTGGTTGCCATTTTATTAAAAGAAGAAGAACAAATACTAAAAACAGGATAAAATAAATATTTAAGGGACTTCCATAAAACAAACGTGATTTTTTGTCGTATTTTGCTTGATATTAAATTTTCTCTTCTATCTTTTTATTCATTACTTTAATTATTTAAGGAGTTACAATTTTAGGTGCGTACTTGGTCGCCATATTAAATATGTTTTAATGAATCACCACATATCTTTTGTAATAAAATACGATATGGAAATGGAACTAAGTTAGTCTCTCTCGAGCAACAGCACCGTCGACATGGCAGGTTAGTGATAACGATAAGATACCTAGTGATAACAGAGTAATATACCTGTGTACGCCCCGTAGAATAATCTAGTAATTTCTTATTTATGTCACTATTCTTATTATTGTACTATAGTTTTTCTAAAATTACTTAGTTACTGAAACTATTTTTGTATCTTGTAATAATCTTTGCTAATTCACATGGCTATATTTAGTAATTGTGTTTTGCTCCTTCGCATCTGAAAAGTTGACAAATAGTGAAAACTTTTACACAATTATGTTAGCCCTTACGTAAAATATTGATTTAATATTCTTGATAACCTTATTTCATGTTAGATGTCTCTTGTGTCATTATTTCGTCAATAGATTTCTCGCTGGTATATTGCAGCCTATAAACACATTGAATTATAAACGAAATGTGTTTTAAGCATGAAATTTACTAACCTACTTGTATAATGCAGCTACTTGAGTGATAAACATAGTTCTCTTGTGTTTAAGCAATTCTCATGTAAATCTAATGACGCGCGGCGTACCTTTGTTCTAAATATTAAAACAATGTTGTGCAGTGAAACGAATTATGAATTGCTCCCTTTTCTGAAACACTTATTGTGAATTATCCACAATTCCACGTAGCGATTGTATTTAGCTGCTACTGATAAGATAAATTATGTTCAATAGATTTGAGGAAATTGGATATTAAGTTAATCGATGGACTTTCCATGTATAAAAATGTATACAGGAAGAAATTTTGAAAATCATGGCTTATAAAAATATCAGATTTGGAACACTAGAAGAAGAAATGAAGAAAGTCAAAGTTTTAAGTAAAAATCTTAAAAATCATAAAAGTAAAGAGTTAAGGGTCTAGGATATTTATTTTTTACCGGTCATGGTAACAGTTTATTTATGTATAAACAATTCAAGTTGGTTATTCAAATAAATAAAAACATTCAATATCGTTGAAATTCGAATTTTTGACACTAAATCGTCACTTTATCTACCAGAATCTGGATGATTGAGTTTTGCTTGGTATATTTTTGGTAAATTTTCTGAAACTGAAATGAAAAATGAAACTTTACAATAATATAGCTTATACATCATATACAACATAACACATATGCTACAATTTATAAAGATATTAGTTTCGCCTCGCGGCGCTGCCCGCGGTTATTGTTGTTATTGTATCATTATAAACATTTTTCAAGTTGTTCTCATAGCAAAATGTAACTTATAAGTACAAGCTCTTCTTCAAAAGTTCGCTAAAAGCAATCAATTTACATACTAATTCTAGAAAACATTCAGCCTAGTGGGAATCAACCGCGATCTCAGGTCTAGCAGTCAGAATTCCTAACCACTACATCGTCAGGCCCGTACATAGTTATATAACAATAGACAAAACATTTTATGTATGTCAGATAGATAACAAATCGATTTCTGTTTTAGTGATTAGCCATTTCATAATGATTAATTACCAAAAAAACATTTACTTTGAGCTTGATAAAAATTATTTCAGTTATAAAATTATTGATAAATTATTATATTTATTAATGATGAACTCGTAAGCTGTCGCTACGCTACGCCTTTGGCTATCGTTTTTTTATGTATGACCCTGACAAAATGGCTCTACTCTGCCTGATGGAAAGTATAAGCCGAATTCAAGAGTAGTGGTCATACTCATTGCGAATGCAGACAATGCAACAATGCGGCATGGTGAGCCACACCACCTAGTGATGCTTCTGCATCATTAGGCCTCAGGTCTCACACTCACCAACGAAACACGACAGCACGAACGCTGCCATTTTACTGTGATCTTCTGACGAGGGTAGTACCGGCCCGTCCTTGTTGAAACCAGCGTGTGGCTCTACCATCTTTAACTACCACGATGGGTGGAAGTCCTAAAAGTCAACAGTCAGTCAACACTCTTTCTACAGGATTAATATGGCCTTGTACTTGAGTTACTGAGGTTTGGAGGCAGTCATTGTACGAAACGAAACGAAGTTCATAAATTTCGCTGTATTCATAAGCTACTACATACTAATTACGTGACTATATTAATTATCGTTACACATAAAGGTACATGTACACATACTACACTAGCCGACCTGTGCCCACTTCGATGAGCGTTAATTTTTTGTGATGTGGATTTTCTGTTCGATCATAATATAGGTTTCTGTCATTCCTGAATACTGTGGCTTTCTATTTGTAAAAGAATTTGTAGGATCGGATTAGTACTTTCGGGGATTACCCTCTACCACCATACAAACAAACTTAGAAACTTTACTTCTTTATAATATTAGTATAGATAACTTCTAGTGTTGCTGGTGCCCATGGACGGCGGTAATCGCTTACCATCAGGCGTCTGTCTGCTCGTTTGCCACCTATTATATAAATAAAAACATCATTACATTGTTTGCAATTTAAATCTAAGTTTCTTACTAAATTCGTATTATGGGATGATACCATATAAACGGTTTAAAAAAAACTTGTTGCTTCTTTTTATTGTGTTAACATGTTCCATAATAGTAATACTTTTTAACAGTCCAATGCTGGTTATAGGCTATCGCAAGGAGATTTTGAACTACTGTATCAGTTTTCCTTCACTTTCCGTTGATGTTGTCTCCTTTAATGCCCGGTTCCTATATTTAACAAATCGTCATCTATCATAAAAAAATTCTACAACCGACTACGAGTCGTAAATACCGTTCCTCAATTTATTTTTTATAGGAACGATTTTAGCTTACGCCCCGTATAATATACTACTATTCGTACCTAGAACGGATCGTTTCTCAAATATAGGAACTAGCCACCTATTACAGCATCTACGAAATTAAAAGGAGTGACACTTCGTATTAAATCCGTAACCAGTCACCACTCGGACATATCTATACAAATAAATAAAATTGGAGTGTCTGTTTGTAATATTAAAATAACCGCTTTCTACTACATGCATATGAATGTATAGACGGTACACATACCAAAATATATATTTTTAAAACTTTTGTCTGTCTGTTTGTTCCGGTTAATCTTAGAAACCACTAGTCCGATTTAAAAAATCTTTCGGTGTTGGATAGTCCATTTATCGAGGAAGGCTATAGGCTATATCATCACGCTACTACTAATAGGAGCGGAGCACTAATGAAGAATGTTTCAAAAACGGGGGAAAATTTTCACGCCACGGGCAATATAAGACGCAAACGAGGTTGCGTGGGTCAGCTAGTCCTACATAATTCTTGTTAACATAAGTTAGTAGAAAAATGAATAATGCTTATATAATACGAGTGGTTTTGGAAGAGCAGAAAAAAAGGTCTTGAATTCTTATGAGATTTCTAACTGTAATTGAGATTATAGATTAAAATTTATAAGTTGTCACTTAGAGGATATTGTAAACACGTTGTAAAGTGTTTTTTTCTGAGTACGATAGCACTCTTCTGTTCTAAACCTCTTTTCAAGGAGATATTTATGTTCAGCAGTAGACACACACAGCCTTATACGTAAAACCCAGACCCTATACTGTACAAGCATAATTTTTATTTAATCAATTCACACGGACTTAAAAAAAGACACATCATTAGTTTGTTTCCCTGTTAATTAGGGATTTTTACTTTTTATGGTACAGGGGCAAACACTGATGGTAAGCGATTACCACCGCCCATGGACGGGTGTACAACACCAGAGGCGTCTCAAGTGCGTTGCCGGCCTTTGGGGGATGGGGAGGCGGAGGGGGGAGGGGATTGGGTATAGGCCTCCGGTATCCTCACTCACTAAGTGAAACACAGCGCAAGCGCTATTTCGCACCGGTTTTCTGTGAGACCGCGGTATCACTACGGTTGAGCCGGCCCATTCATGCCGAAGCGTGGCTCTCCCGTGGTTAAAAGGGCGTTTAAAAAATTAACTTACAAGTTAATATGATTTATTACTTACTACAGAAATAATAGTGCTTTAACACAAATAAAATGTAAATGAAATGTAAGTTTGGTTTAAGCCACACCCATTAGCAGTTTGCTATCCTTAACTGACTGATTACTACAAGATAAATACGATTGCACATCGCCACATGAGTGTTCCAATGAAAGGTATATAAGTAGGTAATAATTTTATCAAATCAAAGCAAATCAAAAATAATAAACGAAATCGTAGAACTTTATTCACACAAATTAGAGACAAACTTCTTAGCACTCCATGGATTCACCGTGCGGGTGCCGGGTCCATCGTGTGGCAGAGGGAGAAACTCAAAGCAGTTCCCAGGACTTACGACCTGGATGTAGGTTTAAGGAGGCCCCCTTTAAGATGCGCATCAACGCTCACCTTCACTGCTCGAGTTTCCCGCCCTACCTAGCCAAATTTGGTAGGAACCTGTTAGTGCAGCCTTGGATACTCGTTCTAAAATAGAACTTACTGCAGATCTCGACAGGCCAAGGTCTTTCAGAAGGTTATAGAGAGATTTAGCTGGTATACCTCTCGCTCCTACTTCTACCGCGTATAAATTAACCACATAGCCATTTTACCAATTAAAATACCCAATTCGTATGTGTAAAGTAGTAAATTATTCACTACTAGCTTTTGCCAGTATCTCCGCGTATATTTAATGACAGACAAACAGACAGTATGGGTGGAGAAAACCAGCAAGTAGATAACCGGTAAGTGCACCGCAGCTCTTTGCACCTGTAAATCAAGGGACGCAAAATTTTAACCGCTTCTGGTGGTCCCCCGAAACTAGGAGCGAGAACTGGTATGGTACTAGAGGACAGGAATGAAAATGTTAGAAAAGGAATAAGGCCCCCTAAGGGCAGGACTGGAAAATGTAGAAGGAAAGAAGGGAAAGAGATAGGAGTAGTTTACCATAGACCCTGGCTATAGTCACTTGCTAGGAGTAGTGGTTATAAAAAAAAATTGGTAACCCACTCGGTTAGGTTATAATTTATACCCTTTTTCATAAGGTCGTGGCACAGGGCTCCGGTTTCATTCTCGTCGAGCGAATAGGTGGCCTAATTCGCTATCATGTTCAAAATGCTGTTTTAAATTACAGTATTTATTTTTTCTACTGAATATTTTACCGTTTCTTCCTCCCCTAGCCAAGTTGTATTCTACAAACGCAAACGTTAATAAAAAAACTAACAAATGTATGGGAATTATGTCTCCTAACACTAAGGCCATGATCAAAAGAGTATGTAGGCGTTAGAGATTGTTGAAAAAGATTCGACGCGGAACAACTTGGCTAAAGGGGCTGATTAGAATAATGATCTGACTGAATCAACAATGTCCTGTATGGACGTACTTTATGCCTTGTATAAGGTTGTAGATAGGATATGTTTAAAATAGCCATTTGAGAAAAAGATAATCTTTATTTTATAATGTAACTTACGTATAATAAAAATAAATAAAAGTCTGCCTCGTTGGCGCAGTGGTAACGTATGCGACTGCTGTGCTTGAGGTCTCGGGTTCGATTCCCGGGTCGGACCAAATGTTTGTATGATCTGCAAATATTTGTTTCGGAGTTTGGGTGTTTTCTATGTATAATATGTATGTATTTACAAAAAAAAGTATATATGTATTAATATCAGTTGTCTAGTACCCATAGTACAAGCTCTGCATAGTTTGGGACTAGATGGCGGTGTGTGTTAAATGTCCGAAAATATTTATTTATTATTATTTATATTTATTTATAATTTTTAATTGCATATGTGGCGACCTCCACATACAGCGCCATCTACCGAAGATACACTGAACTACGAAGTAACGCACTGTACTTACAAACTACACTACATGGAGTAACTACCAATCCTGGATCGCGCAAATAAAGTTCCCGCGCCGATTAGCATATATACAACATCCCAACATCAACTGTTGGGCAGTAGCCCGCCAGGAATGATTACCTCGCCTGGTCGGAGGATCCTCCCTTTGTGTTGGGTGGAACATGATACCCGTTCCCCCACACATATAAAGTTGAACAACGTCGGAGATTACTGTGACTCTCAGTTTTTATCAAAATTTGCATAACATTTGTTTTAAACGCCCCTACTTCTAACTTATTTACCTAAAACATACAATGGACATTATTGAAACACATAAATTTAAAAATGCATATAGCAATACCGCGAACCCATTTCACACACTAATATTACCATATATTTTAGAAAACTATAAAACGACTTTACCTGTCCAGGTCGACCCTATTACGGTTTTGGCAACCAACCACCACCTCCACATGGTTACCCCCCTGGTCCTCCGGGATCTGGAGGCGGTTTTCCGCACATGTATCCGGGAGGGGTCATGTACTACCCTATGCAACCCGCATACGTCTACCCCTACCCCGTACAGCCACCCGGTGGAGACGCGGTGTTGGTTGCCGATAACACAACGCCAACATTACCTGGCGAAACTGTCGAGTTGCCATGGAGTAAGTCTGGATTGGGTTTTCAGGAGGTAGCACCTTTCGATTGTCATTAGCCCTGGCTGGGTTTAATCATCAAGTTATTTAATCATTTAATTTTATTGCAAACACGCATTTTAATTCATTAAAAGAACATTGATTTTAAATGTATTTAAAAGACACACAATATCAATATTATCGATAATCTTATCAACGACCGTTGTCCGTCGATAAAACTTACGATAAAATTGTTAGGTTCAAGAAATCGCTTATTTGCTTTTAATCAATAAAATTATTTTCTTATTAATCATTATGTATTTGTTTCATTGTGTAACGTCTGTGTTAGTGTGTGTAGGTAGTTATGGAGGTGCTATCTCTAAGCAGAAGCTTGGGTGTGACAAACGGCAATGTTGGGCCAATTCTCTTTATGGTGACTGCCTACCAAATATAAATACCGCCAATCCAGACTTACTTTTATAATTATATTTAAATTCCTTTTAAACATTGTTTTGTAGACGTATTATTATTGTATAGTGACTTTTGACACATACAGAGTTTTGGCCGTAACTTTACTGTTGTGTTGTCTAAATATTTGTACGTAGATATTTAAGATTTCAAATAAATGTTTTTGGTGGCCTTGATTTCACTATGTATGAATGGATTAAGCCTTTTAATTGATAGACCCAACCACATTCGATTTACAGGAATCCTTTTTTTTTCTATACTTCAAAATGTTAATTCATTAATTTTTTGTTTTTATTTCAAAACATTTATAAATTATTCATGTTTAAACTGGGACAGAGGCAAGTTAAATTCTGCAGCAAACACAAGATGTTAAAGGAAGTCGGATATATGTACTTATATGCTAACATTTTATTATTTCCACAAAACATTTACTACATTTAATTCTTGATATGTGAATTCTAATAATAAAATAACACAGATTCTTTTCAATAATTCTAGGAACATACCGTTGGGTACCGGCTTGCTTGAGCCAGCGCAGTATTCCACCAGGCGCATTGCGCGTGGGCACTGATGAAGATGGTTCAGAGATCTATGCCGGACGCGCTCCGCATGAAGGAGACATATTGCCCGCCAAGGTCATCCCCGCAAAGGAGGCTTGTTTCGTCTGCTGGGGCGGCGAGGAAATCCTCAAAGATCAGTTTGAGGTACAGATTTCAAAAACAGTTTTGTACTTCCAAAATTGAATATTTTAAGGGACCATTGAAAGACATTCTAGAGGTCCATGTTTAGACATTTAATTTAGATTATGCAATGATACATCATGACTCCCTCGTTGGTCTAGTGGTTAGCGTAAGCGACTGCAGATCAAGAGGTCTCGGGTTCAATTCCCGGGTCGGACTGCTGTTGGGTTTTTCCTACAAGAAATTCCTATTAGCAGCCCGGAGTATGAAAGATGGCGGTGTTTCCTGCCCGTGCTTCGGAGAGCACGTTAAGCCGTCGGTCCCGGTTGTCATGAACATCTATGGCAATCGTTATTGGGAAGTCAGTGCCCTCAAATATACTGACAACTAGTTCAACCTTCGAATTCAGTTCGCCCTCAGGGTTGCGGAGGTCAGATGCCAGTCGCTCTGTAAAAACTGATATTCAGGTAAAACCGGTTGAACTGGTAGCCGACCCCTAATATTGGGAATAATAAAGGCTAGGAAGATGATGAATGATACATCATATCAATTTCAATCAAAATCATTAAAGTTTAGCGAAAATAATTCTGTGGTTTGAAAAAAAAATTGAAATAAAATACTACACGTATTATATTAAACTGAATATCGAAAGTATTTTGTATAAAGAATAATTAACACAGTATACAGAACAATTATATTTGGTGGTGACGGATTACGAACACAGTATCATCACTCTCATTAATTCCATGGATGTTCTATGAGGCGATTGAAAGAACAAATTACACAGGCTAACGTCACTGAAAAAAGAAGGAGAACTTAAAAAATCCCTATACGAATCCGTCTAGGCAGCGTGGTACAAGTTGTGCTAATCGAGAGGGCTGTAAGTCTTCTGACTTCTAAGAGAGAAAAGAACGCTCAATTTTTTGTTACCGTAATTACTGCTCTTTATCAACAAACGCTACAAGAAACAGCATTATTTAAATTATGTCTAATTGACGTACACGTTTTAAACCTAGATAGCAAGACTTCTCATTTCACAAACAATTTACCGGAGGCCCATACCCCATCCCTAAAAGGCCGGCAACGCACTTGTGATGCCTCTGGTGTTGCGGGTGTCCATGGGCGGCGGTAATCGCTTACCATCAGGCGATACGCCTGCACGTTTGCCACCAATACAATTAAAAAAGAAATACAAAATTACGTACACATAATCTAACCTTAAACTGTATCTAATTTCAGGTGTTAGTTCCTGCAATGTTCTCGTGGCAATTCTCCACGAACGGCCAGGTCCCTCCTGGTGCTGTAGAGGCAGGCGTGACAGCTGATGGTGAAAAGCTGTACTATGGTCGAGTCACACATGATGGCTGCACTACACCTGGAAAGGTGAGAACTCCAAAATATACTGTGACTGCTTACAACTCGACATAATATAATGACCAACTGATCTTCGTAACTTCGCTTGCGTCTTTCAAAAGGAATAAATGTTGGCCGTTTTTGCAAATTTTTTCAGTGATGTTTGTCTCTTATTGGTCGCGGTGTGGTATAAAGCCACTTTCTGAATGTTCTATAAATCGGCTATCAAAACTCAAAGTTTTTTCAGTTGGAGCCAGTAGTTTCGGAAACTAGCTGGTTGCACCAGAAGAACAAAGACACACAAGTCTCTTCAGGTTAATGATATTAGTATAGATATTGTGTGTGATACATTAAGTTTAAGGAATTCATAAAAATGGGTTTATTAGTCCTAAAAACTTCATTTAATTTTTTTGTTTTATTAATTTTCAGATTCAATCAAGTCACGGATGCTGCTACTATCCTTTCGGAGGCGAGGAGAGGAATAGCACTGAATACGAAGTTCTCGTACTCTTCTAAATAGTCACCAGAAAAGTTGACTAATATTATTAAAAAACTCAAGTTAATTTCTATTTTCGTAACTAAACACAAGTCAAAGGAATCAACTTTAATAAATATTTAATTATTATAACAGTAATGTAAATGTTGCGATTTTTTTATGACCATGTTAATGCTAAGTTGAAAATAAAAATATTTTAGTATATGAACGTGAAAGTTAGAATTTTTACATTTTTTTTTATTGAATAGTGGGCAAACGAGCAGACGCATCACCTGATGGTAAGCGATTACCGCCGTCCATGGACACACGCAACACCAAAAGCGTCACAAGTGAGTTGCCGACCTTTGGGGGATGGGGAGAGGGAATGGGAGAAGGAGTTGAGGTATGAACCTCCGGTATCCTCACTCACTCGGTGAAACACAGCGCAAGCGCTATTTCACGCCGGCTTTCTGTGAGACATGTTTGAAAAGAATCACCTGTAATGTATGGGGTACAAATTTTCACTATTTGCCTGTGGATATACTACGCAGTCGTACCGGTATTACGGGCAAAGGATCACTTTATGGTGAAAATTGCTATACTAGCATAGCGATACTTATACTAGCGATGCGACCCGGCTTCGCACGAAAGACTGAAATTCTCCGGTTTCTTCTACTATAATATACAAATATGACACTTATAGGCCTTCCTCTTGCAGCACTATATTTAAAACTGCATAAACTCGGTTGAGTTGTTTAAAAGATCTGTGGCGACTTCCACATATAGCGGTAACAAAAACACGTAACCGCGCCACCTACCGAAGATACCCTGAACTACAGAATAAGGTACTACACACTACTAAATGCCGGTGACGAATATCATAAATACAACATCCCAACATCAACCGTTGAGCAGTGGCCTACCAGGCACGATCGCCTCGCCTGGTCGGTAGATCCGCCCTTTTGTGTTGGAGATTTTTCAATAAAATAAAGGGACAGCAAATTTGTCGTAGTTGCTGCAATCATATGCAGTTTCGTACAAGGACACTTGATCTTCGATCGGCGTTTTGTACAATAGAATAATTTTCGTTTTGAGTTCTATTTAGATATTGAGCTTATTTTATATTACGTAAACTGTGACAATCAGAAGACCATCACGATGTTTCTTAATGGTCTCAATCTCTGATATTATGATCATTTCTAAAACTACTCTCATAAACTAATTGCTATTTATGACTATAAGTAAATTAAAATAGTTTGAAAATTATTTTAAACTAGTAGAGCCACGCTGATTTCGACACGAACCTTCGCACCGGCCCTTCGCACAGAAGATCAACGTTACGTTGATCTTCTGTGCGAAGGGCCGGTATTACTCTCGCACAGAAGATCAACGTAAAATGACAGTGTTTCTGCTGTCGTGTTTCGTTGATGAGTGCGAGGCCGGAGGCCCATGCAGCATTGTTGCATTGTCTGCATTCGAAATGAATATGGTGACCATCGCTCTTGGATTCTAGGTATGCTTTCCATCAAGCAAAGTAGTGTGATTTTGGCAGGCCCATATATGAAAAAAAAGATAGACACTTGGCACTTGTAAAATAAATTGTGTGTAGTCGTATTTTTTACTTACCCATCTCGAAACTCGGGTGATGATACTTAGTATCGACGCAAGTCTTCGCTAGAGCTTTTTTATATCCGTCTGGTTTAAAAAATAAAAATCGTTCATAAGCTTTCATCACGACCTCTTTTCGCTTTGATAGAGTCATATCAACTTTGAGGAAGCGAACAGGATGCAAATTTGGATCATCACCTAATTAATCTAGACTCTTCACAGAACTTTACATTAATGCGAGTTTTGCTTTATACCACACATAAAATGCTTGCGTGGCAAGCTCTTCAACTTTTCTCGGCGATGTATACACATGGGAAAGTTAGTAAATTATTTGCTACAATGTAAGATTTACAACTGTTTGGTATTCTAACATCAAACATAGTCCTTGTACAACGTTTCTAAATTTGGAATGCTAAATTCCAGTTACTGGAGTTACCCCAGAATATGATGCCATCTTTCTTTACGTGTGGCAGACCCCACGGGTGTGCTGTTATTAATACCTCTGGACCCCTCTCAGCGCCTGCCCGCACTGAAGCGGGCACCGTCTGCTAGTAAAATATCTAAATTTAGGCGATGTACGGCACAAGCATACGTCGCCTCCTCACGGCTGGCCTCTAAAGCGGATAGAGGGGAAAATCCGTCCCGTCCATACGCGGCCACATTCCTGGCGGCATGAGCCACTGGTATGTGCGCCTCCGCAGCCCGGTTCGCCGGCGGCGGATTGGGTCTGAGTGGAGGTCGTCCTCCCGGGCCTTCTCAAATACAATTTTTTAAATCCTCCATATGCTTGGTATTAGTTGAAGACGTGGACGAGGATTAATAAACATAGAAATGCTACATGAAACACAAATAATAATACATTACAAATAAATTAAAATAAATAATATGTTAGTAGAAATCAGGACAAAATAATCAGAGAATTAACTCAACACAATAGACGTAAAGACAAATATTCGATTTATAAAGAAGAATAAAACGTACCCAATAGATGTGACGATACGGTCTGACTACAATATTCGTTCAAAGAAAATATAGAAACTTTGTAAATATCATCCTTGCAAAGAAGAAATAAATAGAGTCTGGAACACCAACACTAAAAGTAAACCCGTAGTAATAGGATCAGGAATAGTTGCAAAAAATATACACAGATACATAGATACACTCAACGCAAACATAAGTACACACATAGTACAAAAACAAACAGCTATACACGCTATTAATCAGTATTTTTAGAGGATACATTTTTTTACGGAAACCGAATCTCTTCTTTGTTGAAGGTTTCACGGCAGGAATTCGTAATCAATTCGAGTTCAATGGTCGAGCAGAAAATATTTTTTGGACATGTGATACACAACGCCATCTTGTTCCAAACTAAACAGAGCTTGTACTATGGGTACTAAACAACTGATTAAAATATATATTAACTTTTTTGTAAATACATATATATGATACATAAAGATACTCAAACTACAAAACAAATATTTGCAGATCATACAAACATTTGGTCCAAGCCGGAAAACGAATCCGAGACCTCAAGCACAACAGTCGCATACGCTGTCACTGCGCCACTTGAAACTCTTCTATAAAATTAAATGATAGGAAATTTGTCGTAGTTACTGTAATCACATGTACCTATGTGATTATGGCCCTTGTGTTAAAAAAGTATTGTTTACTATCTCTATACCGAAATTCCTCCAAATCGGTTCAGAGGTTTAGCTGTGAAAACGTAACAGACAGACAGATGCTCTATCTGGAATAAGTTTAGTGACTTGGAGAACACTTGTGTATGTGCTCGTCACAAAAATTGATCCCATCTATTCTACGGTCTATTCAATACCATACCAATGATATATTTCTATATTCCTTCCTAAGTAAATCTCAGTTGACTCGACTCGATTATTTGTTCTGTTTGGGAATCCAGGTATGCTCAGCAGTCAAGTTCGGACACCAATGGACAACTAAGTACTGTATTTTGTCATATCTTTAGATATAAAAAAGTGGACTTGCAACGAATAGTATATTCGGCAGTATACCGAATACCGAAAATTCGGCGAGGCCCCTGACCGAATATTCGGCGAGGCCCCTGACCGATTAGCCGAATATTAGGTAAAAGTATTCGGCTGGATTTTAGCGCCAAAAACTTGTACAGACGTGATTAAATTATGTACCTGTTTTATGTATCAATGACTACTTAATAAATGATTATAAAAGAAATGAGAACCTTAACCTTCTAAATTTTGATTACCACAATAATTCAAATACATACAATCCTCCATTTTTCCAATTCAGAAGATGATTATGTACCTGTGTTATGTACCAATGACTACTTAAATGATTATAACAGAAATGAAAATATGAATATATACGTAATCAATCGATTTTAATTTTTCATTTTACCAATTATTTCTCTATGACAAAATATATTATTTGAGTATTCGGTATTTGGCCGAATAATATGTAGATATTCGGTATTCGGCCGAATATAATAAAAGCAGCCGAATAGGCCGAATACCGAATAGTAACCGAATATTCGTTGCAAGTCTAAAAAAAGTAATTTGCGTATGCATGTGACTGAACTCCTCCTAAAAGACTGAACCGATTTTAATAAAAGAAACTGTCTATTCCTGAGGATTCGAGAATGGTTTAGATTCACAATTGGGCGGGGTATTAAACGCGGTCGTAAATGTACAACAATAACCGCGGGTATTGTCGTGGAACTTAGCTATCTTTAGAGGACAATGAAACGTGTTGACACGTTCTTTCCGAGGGAAAACCAAGATTTAATCATGGTCTATTTAAGTTAAAATCAGGCACATTAATTTACTTAATAAAGGCATACACGTGTAAATCAGGATACATAACCTCATTAATTATGTTATTTACATCATCTAAACCACTACACAAATATTTTAATTAGAAGGTAACGTGTAAATTCCTATTGTTTTGCTATATTACGATATTATACATATTAAATTTAAGTTTTGCAGCATTTTTTATTATTGACTATGTATTGTTTCTGTTTGGAGTTGCATTAGTTATATTTCCTGTTTATTCAGAACATCTGTATAAATATTATACAACTAAAGAGTTTGTTTGTCTGTTTGTACGCGCTAATCTAAGGATGCTTCCTAGTTCGATTTAAAAATTCTTTCAGTGTTAGATAGCCAGTTATAGAGGAAGGCTGTAGGGCATAAATTAGCAAACTACAACCATAAGGAGCAGAGCATCAAGAACCTTTGAAAGATTTTATGTATAGCGTGCGCTGCAAACGATTAAAATTTTATAAAAACGAATATGTTTATCTTTTCGTGTTAAAGTTAGATCACTTTAAATCTCATATATATTTTTTGTTTTAAACGCTTTGTTCACGCTGTTAAAATATCACGTTACGGGCAATAGGAGACGCAGGCGAGGTTGCGTGTGTCAATTAGTTTGAAATATAAGGTATCTGCCGCACTTTGCTTTGGCATATAAATTGTTGTTGCTTTGATGAGAAAAACAATAAAAATGAGAAATAGTACATTGTGTCATATTGTGTTTAAATCTGAGCTCCTGTTTTTAGGGTTCCGTACCCAAAAGCGTCACAAGTGCGTTGCCGACCTTTGGGGGATAGGAAAGGGGATGGGGGGAGGAGTTGGGGTATGGTCCTCCGGTATCCTCACTCACTCGGTGAAACACAGCGCAAACGCTATTTCACACCGGTTTTCTTTGAGGCCGTGGTATCACTCCGGTCGTGCCGACCCATTCATGCCGAAGCATAGCTCTCCCACGGTATACCTAAATATACAATTACCACATATTATCTCAATAATTGATGTTGCTTAACTACTAGCATATAAATCGTGGTTGCATTAATGAGAAATCAATAATATTGAACAATAGGTACAGACCATCTTTAGGGTTTTTTTTTAGGGTTCCGTACCCAAAGGGTAAAACGGGACCCTATTACTAAGACTCCGCTGTTCTTCCGTCTAGCTGTTTTTCTGTCACCAGGCTGTATCTCTTGAATCGTTTTAGTAAGACAGTTGAAATATTCACAAATGATGCATTTCTGTTGTCGCTATAACAATATACATTAAAAAATAGAATAAAATAAATATTTAAGGGCTCCCACACAACAAACGTGACTTTTTGGTCGTTTTTGCTCGATATTGATAACGCTTGCAATATATGGTATATAATGGTACGGAACCCTTCCTGTACGACTTCGACTCACACTTGGGCGATTTTTTCCAAGAAGATTAGCATTTCAACAGCAAAGCGGCGGGTTAGAGGCCACATTTCACGGTCGCCTCCTCCTCCAAAATAAATATTTAGGAGGGCTCCTATACAACAAACGTGACGTGACTCGATAGTAAAAACGTTAGACCACCACCACAGGCAGACCCTTGAAACGTATAGATAACGGTACGCAAACCATCCTGCGCGAATCCAATTCGCACTTGGCCAAAATTTTTTCAAGAAGGTTAGCATCTCGACAGCGTAGCGGCGGGTTATCGTGGTAATTTCCAATGGTGCGGCACTTTCCAGCGGGCGACAACAGCAGATGTTTATCATAATATGAAAATTATTTTACTCTCATAATAATGACACCTAAAGGTAATGAAAATAAATGCAAACGTTGATAAATATTACGTTACTTAATAAAAGGTATGTTTTAATTGAATCATTCAAGACACGGGTGAGTCTTAATTTTTTTTTAAAGACTAGGAATAATTCCCGTGTCGCGGGGGACTTTACAAACATATATGAAACGGACACAAAGAACACCCTGACTCAGAACAACAATTTATCGATAACACAAAGTGTTATTCCATGTGGGATTGGAACCCAAAACACTCGGAGAAGTAGGGAACGGCGCGGTGACCGCTTAACCACTAGGCCAATTATCCTTATCTTAAGGATGCTTCGGTTAGAACCCTCTACTGCGATGCTCAGAGCGTGAAGACGACGTTTCGTACGCTAGCAGAATACTTGCCGTGATCGAAGCAGAAATTATTTCGTGAGGGCAATTCTGAGGGAGTATATTATTATTACTATCTCGCCCTGTATTGAGACGTTGACCTACCAAGTGTGGGTGTTGCAGGGGGCTTGTGGTGACTTAGTGGCTATCGGAGAGGAAATTCTCTTCCTTAGTACGCGCATTGTGGTAATAGTGTCAAACGAGAGTGCGTTAAACTCCGCCAAACCGCAGATACGTCATAGTCTAAGCCTTAAGGGCCGCGTTTAAGGGATGGAACGGGAAATTTACAGTTCTCAAACCAGAGAGGGTAGTCTAGAAGCCGTAGATGGCCGGAGGCACTTCCGAGTACCAGGGACTTATTTTCTAGCATACACCTGGTTCTCCAGGTGCTGGGTTCCGAGATGGCGAGCGGTTAATAGAAAGTTGTTGTCCAGGCAAACAACTAGCAGGCGGTATCCGAGGAGCAATTCACGCAGAGAAACAAGGTAGATAGCTGAACGCACTTCATCCTCCATTAGCTCGCATTAGCGAAAGTAAATGGTGATGAGATTCTTGATACGATCTTGTTTGTAGTAAAGTTAATATAAATGATAACTGACTGATGATAACAAAATGAAACATGAACAAAATGTCAGCCATCATTAGACCGTTTTACTAAAATCTCAGGATCCATCCATATGGCCAAACCTATCGACCAAATACTTGCTTTCAAATAAAAATAAAAAAGGCTATTCGTTTAGGAGCATTGATTCTACAAACAGACTTATATGTTCACTGACATAGAGGTCAAACTTATAACACCCCTTTTTTGCGTCCGAGGAATTGCTGATGATAGTAAGGTGGCCAAAATTAAATAGCCTTCTGGCGGCAAATATGTAAATCCACCACTGAGTGGTATTATATATATACTCCGTATTCTCAATTAGGGGGGCAAACGATCAGACGTATCGTCTGATGGTAAGCCATTACCACCGCCCATGGAGACACAACACCAGAGGCATCACAAGTGCGTTGCCGGCCTTTGGAGGATGGGAGAGAGGTTGGGGTATGGGCCTCCGGCTTCCTCACTTAATCGATGAAACACAGCGCAGGAGCTGTTTCACACCGGTTTTCTCTGAGGCCGTGGTATCACTAAGGTCGAGCCGGCCCATTCAGGACAAAGCGTGGCTCTCCCACGGTAACTCTAGTTCACTGGTTCCACACTGGTGACTCTACTCTACCTGATGTAAAGACAGAGCAAAATACAAGAGTGTTAGCCACGATACTCGCTGCGAATGCAGACAATGCAGCAATGGCAATCCACGCTATAGCAGGTGGCCTATTGAGATCCTTCTCCATCAATGGGCCCCCGTGTTTGGCACTGTGGCGACCTCCACATACAACATAACATACTGCAGCGCGATCTACCGAAGTTACACTGAACTACGAAGTAACGCACTATACGGAGTAACTACCAATCCTGAATGGCGCAATAGAAGTTCTCGCGCCGATTATCATATGTACAACATCTCAACATCAACTGTTGGGCAGTAGCCCGCCAGACATGATCACTTCGCCTGGTCGGAGGATCCTCCCTTTGCATTGGAGGGACATGACATCCGTTACACGATTACCACCAACCAACGTTACATGATTTCATTTAAGGTTGATCTTCTTTGTAAGGGTAGTACCGCCCGGTACCCCTACCTTGAAATAAACTCTTGAATGCATTTTCCTTAGCACGGGTTTTCAACTCAATACCTATCTTATCTTACCAATAAGTAAATAGACTAGAATTTTAAACCAAAAGGTATCCTGTGTATTTCTTATATTTTGTTAAAAATATATAATAAAAACATGTATTTTTCACATTATCAACATCAGCCTGTTGTAATTTACTACATGAGATAATAATACTAAAAATATATATTATTTTTACAGTATTATTATCACATAATATATATTTCGATTAATTAATTTAAGTGCTTAGGATGTTGCAAGTTTAAAGGCGTATCTATTGACGAGTCATAACCCCTTGGTATAAAACACGTAACTCAAGTGTGGAACTAAGTTGTCTCTCTCGAGTAACAGCACCGTCAACATGTCAGGTAAGTGATAACTACAAAGTAGTACTGGTAGAATAATTAACAAAGTCCTTATTTATGTAACTATTCTTATTGTACTACACTTTTTATAATTTTACTAATTTAGCTAACTGAAACTATTTTGTTTGTTGCGACGATCTTTACTAATTGACATGGCCATATATTGTAATCTTCTTATATATAAAAAACTCGTGTCACAATGTTAGTTATCATACTCCTCCGAAATGGCTGGACCGATTTTTATTACATTTTATGTGCATATCTGGTAGGTCTCAGAATCGGCCAACATCTATTTTGCATCCCCCTAAATTTTAAGGGCAGTCCACACCTTAATTCTTTTTTAATTTTTAGTTAATTTTTTTATTATTTTATGATACTGCATTACAATATACATACAATCCTGAATTTTCAACCCTCTACGATTAAAGGCTATTTTTCCATCGTGATTTTTATTGACCCACCCCTAAAATATATATTCCTTTTTATGGCAAAGCAAGTAGTAAAAACGTCTAAACAGATGTTATATATTCAATTAAAACAATCATTAATTTCTTGTATTTATTTACCTATATCTTGCTAATCTAGTGTATAATATTTAGATAAAATCCGGTGGTCGGTAACAAAAGTGGCAATTTATCAAAAAAATTAACTTACGGCTGAAACTCGACGACTTCAGCATAATTTTTTTTTGCTTGTGTGATCATAACAGTTCATGCAGGTCTTTTACAATTTAAAGTAAATTATAGTATTGCAAAAGTACGTAGGTTTGTTTGTTTCGTCAGCGATCATCAATTTTTAAATAATACTTGTAAAATTTACTTAGAAACATAGACGAAAATGTGGTCGTTAACCAACACAACTGAAGTAAAGACATCATTTGGCGACCAACTTATTTTAATATCTAACACCTGTAAACTTAAATCACTATTACTCAGTCTCATATCCACTTTACGCTTATATTTAATTACATTAGCTTATACTAAACTAAACAACACCATATGTTGACACTTTACACAATGAAGGCTCATAGGACTACAAGGACTTCGTATTCGCTGCTGTTCCTTTCTTCACCCCTGAATGTATAGTAACAAACGCCGTGGCTTGGCTGAATCTAAAATCATCAAACATAAATGAAGCTTTATTAATGACAATTGGATCTGTGATTTTCAAAGGATTTTGCATTTATATTCTCAGTAACATGAAAATGTTTTGCGCTTAACAACAACTGCCTCATTGGTCTAGCGGTTAACGTATGTGACTCCAATCAAGAGGTCATAAATGGAGAAATAACATAACATAAGACAGCATATACACAAATATCAAAATATGAAAGGATGAACAAAATAATGGATTAGCAGTGTGGCAGGAGAATGAGTCAGAATGAAAGGACCAAGATTAACAAGAGCTCCGATTATGTTGGAGGTGTGAGAAGCCTGCAAAAGCAGGGAATATAAAAAAAAAAAAAATGAAGAGGTCTCGGGTTGATATGTGTTATTGAGTTTTTCTGGTTATAGAAATACTTAATAACAGATCGGAGATCGAAATTGTTGGGGTCTGAACCCCCATGCATCAGAGAGCACGTAAAGCTGTCAGACCTGCGCCTGATCCCTTCCCAGTGGTGTCGGTTAACCGTTCCATCGGATTATGAGAGAGAGGGAGTAGAGAGTGCACCTACGTTTGCGCACACTCTTGTGCACTATAATATCTCCTGCGTAGTTGGCTGGTCTCCGTTGAAACTGGCCGCTGTGGCCGTAATCGGCTAGGAGAAAATCATCATCATCAACATTATTAAACCACTTCATGAAGCAACTTCATATAGGCCTATTTCTTTATTACCAATAATTTCAAAATTATTTGAAAAGCTGTTATTAAAAAGGTTAAAACCAATAGTAGAATCAAAGCATTTAATACCTGACCATCAATTTGGCTTTCGAGAAAAACATTCCACTATAGACCAAGTTCACAGAATTACTAATATCATAGAAAAAACTTTAGAAGAAAAGAAAGTGTGTGCCACAGTTTTTCTAGACGTAGCACAAGCTTTTGATAAAGTATGGCACGAGGGACTTGTGCACAAATTAAGAAAAGTACTACCAAAACCCTTTGTAGACATATTAAAGTCCTATATATCTGATCGAATGTTCAGAGTAAGAGAAGGAAATGCATATTCTGATCTGAAACCTATTAAAGCTGGGGTTCCACAAGGAAGTGTTTTAGGACCGGTCCTGTACCTGTTATACACTTCTGACATGCCAGGATTAGATGAAAATATCATTGCGACCTTTGCTGATGACACGGCTATTATGGCCATTGGGTCTACACACAAGGAAGCAGTAGATAAACTTCAAGTAGCAGTGAACACCATTTGTGACTGGACGAGTAAATGGCAAATTAAATTAAATGAATCTAAATCGGTTCACATTGACTTTACTAATAAAGCTCCTAACTATCACCCGGTATATATAAATAGTCATATAATACCCTATGTCAATACTGCCAAATATTTGGGAATGACACTAGACGCTAAGCTTCGCTGGAAAGCTCATGTCAAAAAGAAACGCGACGAGTTGGAACTTCGCTACAAAAAAATGTATTGGCTCTTAGGTAAACACTCAAAAGTGTCCGTACATAATAAGATTTTATTGTATAAACAAGTCCTTATGCCTATATGGACTTATGGTATCCAGTTATGGGGATGTACCAAACAATCCAATACACTGATGATACAACGTTTTCAAAATAAAGTACTCAGGGGTATTGTAAATGCACCCTGGTACATTCGAATGAACGACCTCCATCGGGACCTTAAAGTAGAACTCGTCGCAGACATTATATCAAAGTTTGGCGAAGCACATGAACGCCGGCTTCATCATCACGTAAACGTTGAGGCTATCCAGCTTCTTGACAATACGGATATTACAAGGAGACTTAAAAGGTTAAAACCCTTTGAGTTAGTTAAGTGAAAGTGCGAAGTGAACAAAATACTACTATTTTAGTGCAGTGTAATACAAGAACACACGAACAGAGTGTCCTCAATTAATTAGAGACAATAAGAAAAGTGTTAATGGACACAATCTTATTATAGTTTTGTTTTAATAATTTAGGTCAAAGTAAAATTACTCATTAGTCAGTAGACTAGATCGTAATAGCAATGTCCTACTTGCAATGTACGGCATTTACAGAAAAAAAGTAAAAATATCATCAACATGAAAATAACCATGCAAATATATAAATATATACAAATGAATATTAAAGTGAACTTTACAATCATGTATTTGTTGTCGGGTGACTGAAATATTCGAATTTTGCTGTGAACGTGCGTCCTGATTAACTGAAAGTATAAAAGCCCGACATAATTTTTACATCTGACCACCGCTGTTTGGGTCATGAGAGTTATACCTATTAATCTGTGCTGTTTAATTTAATGAATGCTTCTTCAACAACGTACCTTGCCAGGGGTGATACATCCATCATGCATGACTATTCCAAAGTACAATTTCTCTCCATTAGCTGTGTATCCTGCCTCCAGTGCATCAAGAGGTACTTGGCCGTTCTTCGAAAATTTCCATGTGAATATCATTGACACCAATACCTGTGAGGAAACCATAAAATTATAGATTTTAGAACTCAAGAATTGAGGATGTAAAGCACCTATAAGTAGTCCATCAGAATTTTATAACCGTTTAGGAGTTTTAACTACTGCACCAACAGACTCCCAATGTTATTAATATAGGAATAGTTATTTGTCACACAAAAGTGCAAAGTTGCTTTTTAACCGTCGTATTCAATTTTGATGATCGAGCAAGCCAAGCGTTCTAAAGTTGTTAGATAAATACGGCACCATGGAGTTTTAAAGATGTTTTGAATTCATAAACTCAGTGCACACGATGTTCTAAATTAAATGTATTTTATACTCTAGCGGACAAAAACGGCTTTTGCACGCACATATTGGAGGGCAAAAATACTCTTTCCGAGGTATGAAAATATATAGCTTTTACTATCATTTTGACACTTAATTTTACGGAAATAAAAGCAAAATGGAAGAACAAAACATAAATACCTCGAATTCATCTTTGAGTATTTCTTTGCCGCCATAGCTTATATAGCAGGCGGATTTAGAAGGGATGATCTTGGCAGGGAGGGCGTCACCCTCGTGGTAAGCGCGGCCTGCGTAGATATCGGCACCGTCTTCATCAGTACCCACAAGCACCGCGCCTGGGAGCATGCAACCACGATGCCTTGAAGTGCTGGTTACCCAACGGTAAGGTGCTGTAGTTACAGAAAAAGATTTTAATTATAGTAAAAGTTTTTCTTTCCGTGTAGGAGTGTCATCATCTCCACTCATCCCGTCAATACCATAACAGCTGACTAAGTAAACAGAAGGAATTGTTATAACAAATCCTACTTATGCTTAATGTGGTATGGTAAGTTAGAACCTGCTTTCTATAGAGAGTCCTGTGTCCTGTGAACTGGTAAAAGCTAATGAGGATGGTGATGGAAATAAAACGAAAAATAAAAAAAACATTATAATGCCGCGTAAACCAGCTCGTATATAAATACGTATAAATTGTATAAATTGTAGTCTATGTGTTAATCTAATGCTATATTTTTGTAAAGATTCATCAAAATCCATCCATCCATTTTTGCGTGAAAGAGCAACAAACATACTCACTTACATACTCACACACTTTCACGTTTATAATATAAGTAGGAAAAATGACTACAGTTTCTCTTACTTAAACAAAATTAAAGTATGACTGACCTGCCATTTTGTCTGAATGCTTTACTTTTATGTCGCCCAAAAGAGACTAAATCGATTTCAGTTACGAAGCGTTATTTATTGAGAATGAGACGAACTAGTCAACAAAGACTGGTAATTTGTTAATATATTGATAGTCATTAATTATAATTAGACGTATGTATTTAAATAGTCATACTATACTGTTTTTAATGTTTTAAACGAACAGTATGGCTGTCTAATTACACACGATTAAAGACATAGTTAGCAAACTAGGTCTTTATGCTAATTACTCCCCGTTTATTTTGGTAAATAATGATTAATAAATTAATAACCATAAAATCATCATCTTCTCAGCATTTATTATTCTGTAATTCGTTCAATTCCGTTCAATTTGTTTAGTTCTTCGTTCAGTTGTTCAATCCGTGCGGGCTGCCCAAGACCGGGATAATTGACGCTTCTTGGGGGAGACTTACGTTCAGGAGTAGACGGCAAATGGTTGAAATTACTTCTAATTAACGACTGCCATATATCTTCATGACCACTAGGATCGACGGCTGTCTCCAAAGTACGGGGGTGAAACACTCCTAACTTCCATACTTCGAGCTGTTGTTAAAAAATTCTCATAAGAAAAACCCAATAACACTTTTTGATCCAATGCAAGAATCTAAACTGAAACTTCTTGATTGGCAGTCGCATATGTTAACCAATAGACCAATGGGGCTTTCTAAAAAACATACTATGAAAATATTTAGTTAGAAAAGAAGATAGGCATTCCATAACTGAATTAGTACACCGGTTTTTTTAAGAGAGTTAATGAATATACAGGTGTCTGATCTTAACGATAACTATCGCCCTAAGTTACAAAATACGCTATAACCCTTCAAAATTGAGGAACATAAAAAACTGTTGCGACTGCTGTGCTTGAGGCCTCGGGTTCAAATCCTGGGTCGGACCAAGTATTTGTGTGATCTACAAGTATTTGTTTCGAAGTTTGGGTGTTTTCTATGTATAATATGTATTTATTTACAAAAATATTTAAGTATATATGTATTCATATCAGTTGTCTAGTACCCATAACACAAGCTCTGCTTGGCTTGGGACTAGATGGCGTTGTAGGTTACATGTTAGATTTAAGGAGATAAATGAAAAACATATGTCTCATTGCAAATATTTGATTTGATTAAATATGTACATGTATAATGTACACTATAGCGCACTGAGGTACATATATGGACATATATATGCATTATATATAGTCCATGAGAAGCGTGCGCTCATTAGCACAGGCCTGATGTTAATGAGATAAAAGTTGAATAAGTTCTTGATACGATGTTTGCATTAATGTTAATATAAAATGATCAACAAAACGATATCATTTTTCAAATAGTGCAGATATCTTCTGATTGACTGATCTGATGACTAAATCTAACATGAACAAAAGGTCAACCATTATTAGATTTAACCTTCAAAATATAAATGTTTCAGACAGACTCATAAGTAGACAGACATAGCGGTCAAACGTATAACACTCCTTTCTTTGCATCGGAGAATTGCTGAGGTTAGTAAAGTCGGCAAAAAATTTATATCCTTGTGGCGGAAAATTTATAAATCTGCCACTGAGTGGTTGCACGGTTGGCCGAGTGGTTTCAGCGGTCGCCATGCCGCTTGCTACTGCGCCAAGTGTCTTGGGTTCAAATCCCACCCGGTACAACACTTTGTGTGATCCACGAATGGCTGTCCCGAGTCTGGATGTTCTTTGTGTCCGTTTCATGTATGTTTGTAAAGTCCCCCACGACACAGGATGTTTATTCCTAATGTGGGAGTTGTCTTTTAAAAAAAAGAAAAAGAAAAAGTGGTGACACTCCGTGTTTTCAATTCGTCACACACGGACTTATTGGAATTTCAGTATCTATTTAAAGACAACAAAATACCACCTGGTTTTGTGCAGGTGCAGGAACCTTGGGTTATGTTAAAATCGTTGTACTGTTTTGGCTAATTTTTAATACTTTTTTCCTCAAAACGTTGTTATCAATTCAATACCTATCTTGTCTTATCTAATCAAAAAGTAAATAGACAACAAATTCAAAGCAAAAACTGTAAAGGATATCCTTATTTTTTGTGATATATAATAAATATTTATATATCACAAAATTATAGATATATTTTGGTTTACTATAACATAATAATGTCTTAAAAATGAAATATATTTAAAATAAGTAGATATAGTTAGTTAAATAAATAAAATTAGAGTGTCTGTTTGTAATATAAAAATAACCGCTTTTTGCCAAATGTATATGTTTACACGGTAAATGTACCAAAATATGTTTCAGTTTTAAAGGTATAACAATAACCGCGGGTAACATCGCCGGACTCAGTTAGTATTGAGACCATTAATAAAAACAAAATAATAGCCAGAAATTAATACAACAGAAAACAAAATAATAGTCAAAATATAACAGAATAAGGGGGCAGGACTGACATCGACATTCGAAAAGATATTCCCATTGTACGAAAGTTGATGTGATCTTCGAACAGTTTACCCTAGTCAATGTAATCTTTGAATTATTTTACCTAAATTATGTATAATTAAAATATAAGTATATGTTTTAGAGTTCCGTACACAAATTGTAAAAACGAATCCCTTTTACAAGCCATCACAATCGTGATACCTAGACAGTTGACATTTCCATATGATTTATTTCTGTTGCTGTAATAATAACAAATACTAAGATCTTTTTTTGTTTTTTCAAAAGATGGTCCCCATTTCATGTCGTCCACATTTTATATATTTTTTTATCATTAATTTCATCACGACAACGACTTGAAGACTCGAAGACTTAATAAATGAAGACTATAAATACTAGACATTGGCAGAAATAGCTGATCCGAGTGATCCGGCTGGTTGCCATTTTATTAAAAGAAGAAGAACAAATACTAAAAACAGGATAAAATAAATATTTAAGGGACTTCCATAAAACAAACGTGATTTTTTGTCGTATTTTGCTTGATATTAAATTTTCTCTTCTATCTTTTTATTCATTACTTTAATTATTTAAGGAGTTACAATTTTAGGTGCGTACTTGGTCGCCATATTAAATATGTTTTAATGAATCACCACATATCTTTTGTAATAAAATACGATATGGAAATGGAACTAAGTTAGTCTCTCTCGAGCAACAGCACCGTCGACATGGCAGGTTAGTGATAACGATAAGATACCTAGTGATAACAGAGTAATATACCTGTGTACGCCCCGTAGAATAATCTAGTAATTTCTTATTTATGTCACTATTCTTATTATTGTACTATAGTTTTTCTAAAATTACTTAGTTACTGAAACTATTTTTGTATCTTGTAATAATCTTTGCTAATTCACATGGCTATATTTAGTAATTGTGTTTTGCTCCTTCGCATCTGAAAAGTTGACAAATAGTGAAAACTTTTACACAATTATGTTAGCCCTTACGTAAAATATTGATTTAATATTCTTGATAACCTTATTTCATGTTAGATGTCTCTTGTGTCATTATTTCGTCAATAGATTTCTCGCTGGTATATTGCAGCCTATAAACACATTGAATTATAAACGAAATGTGTTTTAAGCATGAAATTTACTAACCTACTTGTATAATGCAGCTACTTGAGTGATAAACATAGTTCTCTTGTGTTTAAGCAATTCTCATGTAAATCTAATGACGCGCGGCGTACCTTTGTTCTAAATATTAAAACAATGTTGTGCAGTGAAACGAATTATGAATTGCTCCCTTTTCTGAAACACTTATTGTGAATTATCCACAATTCCACGTAGCGATTGTATTTAGCTGCTACTGATAAGATAAATTATGTTCAATAGATTTGAGGAAATTGGATATTAAGTTAATCGATGGACTTTCCATGTATAAAAATGTATACAGGAAGAAATTTTGAAAATCATGGCTTATAAAAATATCAGATTTGGAACACTAGAAGAAGAAATGAAGAAAGTCAAAGTTTTAAGTAAAAATCTTAAAAATCATAAAAGTAAAGAGTTAAGGGTCTAGGATATTTATTTTTTACCGGTCATGGTAACAGTTTATTTATGTATAAACAATTCAAGTTGGTTATTCAAATAAATAAAAACATTCAATATCGTTGAAATTCGAATTTTTGACACTAAATCGTCACTTTATCTACCAGAATCTGGATGATTGAGTTTTGCTTGGTATATTTTTGGTAAATTTTCTGAAACTGAAATGAAAAATGAAACTTTACAATAATATAGCTTATACATCATATACAACATAACACATATGCTACAATTTATAAAGATATTAGTTTCGCCTCGCGGCGCTGCCCGCGGTTATTGTTGTTATTGTATCATTATAAACATTTTTCAAGTTGTTCTCATAGCAAAATGTAACTTATAAGTACAAGCTCTTCTTCAAAAGTTCGCTAAAAGCAATCAATTTACATACTAATTCTAGAAAACATTCAGCCTAGTGGGAATCAACCGCGATCTCAGGTCTAGCAGTCAGAATTCCTAACCACTACATCGTCAGGCCCGTACATAGTTATATAACAATAGACAAAACATTTTATGTATGTCAGATAGATAACAAATCGATTTCTGTTTTAGTGATTAGCCATTTCATAATGATTAATTACCAAAAAAACATTTACTTTGAGCTTGATAAAAATTATTTCAGTTATAAAATTATTGATAAATTATTATATTTATTAATGATGAACTCGTAAGCTGTCGCTACGCTACGCCTTTGGCTATCGTTTTTTTATGTATGACCCTGACAAAATGGCTCTACTCTGCCTGATGGAAAGTATAAGCCGAATTCAAGAGTAGTGGTCATACTCATTGCGAATGCAGACAATGCAACAATGCGGCATGGTGAGCCACACCACCTAGTGATGCTTCTGCATCATTAGGCCTCAGGTCTCACACTCACCAACGAAACACGACAGCACGAACGCTGCCATTTTACTGTGATCTTCTGACGAGGGTAGTACCGGCCCGTCCTTGTTGAAACCAGCGTGTGGCTCTACCATCTTTAACTACCACGATGGGTGGAAGTCCTAAAAGTCAACAGTCAGTCAACACTCTTTCTACAGGATTAATATGGCCTTGTACTTGAGTTACTGAGGTTTGGAGGCAGTCATTGTACGAAACGAAACGAAGTTCATAAATTTCGCTGTATTCATAAGCTACTACATACTAATTACGTGACTATATTAATTATCGTTACACATAAAGGTACATGTACACATACTACACTAGCCGACCTGTGCCCACTTCGATGAGCGTTAATTTTTTGTGATGTGGATTTTCTGTTCGATCATAATATAGGTTTCTGTCATTCCTGAATACTGTGGCTTTCTATTTGTAAAAGAATTTGTAGGATCGGATTAGTACTTTCGGGGATTACCCTCTACCACCATACAAACAAACTTAGAAACTTTACTTCTTTATAATATTAGTATAGATAACTTCTAGTGTTGCTGGTGCCCATGGACGGCGGTAATCGCTTACCATCAGGCGTCTGTCTGCTCGTTTGCCACCTATTATATAAATAAAAACATCATTACATTGTTTGCAATTTAAATCTAAGTTTCTTACTAAATTCGTATTATGGGATGATACCATATAAACGGTTTAAAAAAAACTTGTTGCTTCTTTTTATTGTGTTAACATGTTCCATAATAGTAATACTTTTTAACAGTCCAATGCTGGTTATAGGCTATCGCAAGGAGATTTTGAACTACTGTATCAGTTTTCCTTCACTTTCCGTTGATGTTGTCTCCTTTAATGCCCGGTTCCTATATTTAACAAATCGTCATCTATCATAAAAAAATTCTACAACCGACTACGAGTCGTAAATACCGTTCCTCAATTTATTTTTTATAGGAACGATTTTAGCTTACGCCCCGTATAATATACTACTATTCGTACCTAGAACGGATCGTTTCTCAAATATAGGAACTAGCCACCTATTACAGCATCTACGAAATTAAAAGGAGTGACACTTCGTATTAAATCCGTAACCAGTCACCACTCGGACATATCTATACAAATAAATAAAATTGGAGTGTCTGTTTGTAATATTAAAATAACCGCTTTCTACTACATGCATATGAATGTATAGACGGTACACATACCAAAATATATATTTTTAAAACTTTTGTCTGTCTGTTTGTTCCGGTTAATCTTAGAAACCACTAGTCCGATTTAAAAAATCTTTCGGTGTTGGATAGTCCATTTATCGAGAAAGGCTATAGGCTATATCATCACGCTACTACTAATAGGAGCGGAGCACTAATGAAGAATGTTTCAAAAACGGGGGAAAATTTTCACGCCACGGGCAATATAAGACGCAAACGAGGTTGCGTGGGTCAGCTAGTCCTACATAATTCTTGTTAACATAAGTTAGTAGAAAAATGAATAATGCTTATATAATACGAGTGGTTTTGGAAGAGCAGAAAAAAAGGTCTTGAATTCTTATGAGATTTCTAACTGTAATTGAGATTATAGATTAAAATTTATAAGTTGTCACTTAGAGGATATTGTAAACACGTTGTAAAGTGTTTTTTTCTGAGTACGATAGCACTCTTCTGTTCTAAACCTCTTTTCAAGGAGATATTTATGTTCAGCAGTAGACACACACAGCCTTATACGTAAAACCCAGACCCTATACTGTACAAGCATAATTTTTATTTAATCAATTCACACGGACTTAAAAAAAGACACATCATTAGTTTGTTTCCCTGTTAATTAGGGATTTTTACTTTTTATGGTACAGGGGCAAACACTGATGGTAAGCGATTACCACCGCCCATGGACGGGTGTACAACACCAGAGGCGTCTCAAGTGCGTTGCCGGCCTTTGGGGGATGGGGAGGCGGAGGGGGGAGGGGATTGGGTATAGGCCTCCGGTATCCTCACTCACTAAGTGAAACACAGCGCAAGCGCTATTTCGCACCGGTTTTCTGTGAGACCGCGGTATCACTACGGTTGAGCCGGCCCATTCATGCCGAAGCGTGGCTCTCCCGTGGTTAAAAGGGCGTTTAAAAAATTAACTTACAAGTTAATATGATTTATTACTTACTACAGAAATAATAGTGCTTTAACACAAATAAAATGTAAATGAAATGTAAGTTTGGTTTAAGCCACACCCATTAGCAGTTTGCTATCCTTAACTGACTGATTACTACAAGATAAATACGATTGCACATCGCCACATGAGTGTTCCAATGAAAGGTATATAAGTAGGTAATAATTTTATCAAATCAAAGCAAATCAAAAATAATAAACGAAATCGTAGAACTTTATTCACACAAATTAGAGACAAACTTCTTAGCACTCCATGGATTCACCGTGCGGGTGCCGGGTCCATCGTGTGGCAGAGGGAGAAACTCAAAGCAGTTCCCAGGACTTACGACCTGGATGTAGGTTTAAGGAGGCCCCCTTTAAGATGCGCATCAACGCTCACCTTCACTGCTCGAGTTTCCCGCCCTACCTAGCCAAATTTGGTAGGAACCTGTTAGTGCAGCCTTGGATACTCGTTCTAAAATAGAACTTACTGCAGATCTCGACAGGCCAAGGTCTTTCAGAAGGTTATAGAGAGATTTAGCTGGTATACCTCTCGCTCCTACTTCTACCGCGTATAAATTAACCACATAGCCATTTTACCAATTAAAATACCCAATTCGTATGTGTAAAGTAGTAAATTATTCACTACTAGCTTTTGCCAGTATCTCCGCGTATATTTAATGACAGACAAACAGACAGTATGGGTGGAGAAAACCAGCAAGTAGATAACCGGTAAGTGCACCGCAGCTCTTTGCACCTGTAAATCAAGGGACGCAAAATTTTAACCGCTTCTGGTGGTCCCCCGAAACTAGGAGCGAGAACTGGTATGGTACTAGAGGACAGGAATGAAAATGTTAGAAAAGGAATAAGGCCCCCTAAGGGCAGGACTGGAAAATGTAGAAGGAAAGAAGGGAAAGAGATAGGAGTAGTTTACCATAGACCCTGGCTATAGTCACTTGCTAGGAGTAGTGGTTATAAAAAAAAATTGGTAACCCACTCGGTTAGGTTATAATTTATACCCTTTTTCATAAGGTCGTGGCACAGGGCTCCGGTTTCATTCTCGTCGAGCGAATAGGTGGCCTAATTCGCTATCATGTTCAAAATGCTGTTTTAAATTACAGTATTTATTTTTTCTACTGAATATTTTACCGTTTCTTCCTCCCCTAGCCAAGTTGTATTCTACAAACGCAAACGTTAATAAAAAAACTAACAAATGTATGGGAATTATGTCTCCTAACACTAAGGCCATGATCAAAAGAGTATGTAGGCGTTAGAGATTGTTGAAAAAGATTCGACGCGGAACAACTTGGCTAAAGGGGCTGATTAGAATAATGATCTGACTGAATCAACAATGTCCTGTATGGACGTACTTTATGCCTTGTATAAGGTTGTAGATAGGATATGTTTAAAATAGCCATTTGAGAAAAAGATAATCTTTATTTTATAATGTAACTTACGTATAATAAAAATAAATAAAAGTCTGCCTCGTTGGCGCAGTGGTAACGTATGCGACTGCTGTGCTTGAGGTCTCGGGTTCGATTCCCGGGTCGGACCAAATGTTTGTATGATCTGCAAATATTTGTTTCGGAGTTTGGGTGTTTTCTATGTATAATATGTATGTATTTACAAAAAAAAGTATATATGTATTAATATCAGTTGTCTAGTACCCATAGTACAAGCTCTGCATAGTTTGGGACTAGATGGCGGTGTGTGTTAAATGTCCGAAAATATTTATTTATTATTATTTATATTTATTTATAATTTTTAATTGCATATGTGGCGACCTCCACATACAGCGCCATCTACCGAAGATACACTGAACTACGAAGTAACGCACTGTACTTACAAACTACACTACATGGAGTAACTACCAATCCTGGATCGCGCAAATAAAGTTCCCGCGCCGATTAGCATATATACAACATCCCAACATCAACTGTTGGGCAGTAGCCCGCCAGGAATGATTACCTCGCCTGGTCGGAGGATCCTCCCTTTGTGTTGGGTGGAACATGATACCCGTTCCCCCACACATATAAAGTTGAACAACGTCGGAGATTACTGTGACTCTCAGTTTTTATCAAAATTTGCATAACATTTGTTTTAAACGCCCCTACTTCTAACTTATTTACCTAAAACATACAATGGACATTATTGAAACACATAAATTTAAAAATGCATATAGCAATACCGCGAACCCATTTCACACACTAATATTACCATATATTTTAGAAAACTATAAAACGACTTTACCTGTCCAGGTCGACCCTATTACGGTTTTGGCAACCAACCACCACCTCCACATGGTTACCCCCCTGGTCCTCCGGGATCTGGAGGCGGTTTTCCGCACATGTATCCGGGAGGGGTCATGTACTACCCTATGCAACCCGCATACGTCTACCCCTACCCCGTACAGCCACCCGGTGGAGACGCGGTGTTGGTTGCCGATAACACAACGCCAACATTACCTGGCGAAACTGTCGAGTTGCCATGGAGTAAGTCTGGATTGGGTTTTCAGGAGGTAGCACCTTTCGATTGTCATTAGCCCTGGCTGGGTTTAATCATCAAGTTATTTAATCATTTAATTTTATTGCAAACACGCATTTTAATTCATTAAAAGAACATTGATTTTAAATGTATTTAAAAGACACACAATATCAATATTATCGATAATCTTATCAACGACCGTTGTCCGTCGATAAAACTTACGATAAAATTGTTAGGTTCAAGAAATCGCTTATTTGCTTTTAATCAATAAAATTATTTTCTTATTAATCATTATGTATTTGTTTCATTGTGTAACGTCTGTGTTAGTGTGTGTAGGTAGTTATGGAGGTGCTATCTCTAAGCAGAAGCTTGGGTGTGACAAACGGCAATGTTGGGCCAATTCTCTTTATGGTGACTGCCTACCAAATATAAATACCGCCAATCCAGACTTACTTTTATAATTATATTTAAATTCCTTTTAAACATTGTTTTGTAGACGTATTATTATTGTATAGTGACTTTTGACACATACAGAGTTTTGGCCGTAACTTTACTGTTGTGTTGTCTAAATATTTGTACGTAGATATTTAAGATTTCAAATAAATGTTTTTGGTGGCCTTGATTTCACTATGTATGAATGGATTAAGCCTTTTAATTGATAGACCCAACCACATTCGATTTACAGGAATCCTTTTTTTTTCTATACTTCAAAATGTTAATTCATTAATTTTTTGTTTTTATTTCAAAACATTTATAAATTATTCATGTTTAAACTGGGACAGAGGCAAGTTAAATTCTGCAGCAAACACAAGATGTTAAAGGAAGTCGGATATATGTACTTATATGCTAACATTTTATTATTTCCACAAAACATTTACTACATTTAATTCTTGATATGTGAATTCTAATAATAAAATAACACAGATTCTTTTCAATAATTCTAGGAACATACCGTTGGGTACCGGCTTGCTTGAGCCAGCGCAGTATTCCACCAGGCGCATTGCGCGTGGGCACTGATGAAGATGGTTCAGAGATCTATGCCGGACGCGCTCCGCATGAAGGAGACATATTGCCCGCCAAGGTCATCCCCGCAAAGGAGGCTTGTTTCGTCTGCTGGGGCGGCGAGGAAATCCTCAAAGATCAGTTTGAGGTACAGATTTCAAAAACAGTTTTGTACTTCCAAAATTGAATATTTTAAGGGACCATTGAAAGACATTCTAGAGGTCCATGTTTAGACATTTAATTTAGATTATGCAATGATACATCATGACTCCCTCGTTGGTCTAGTGGTTAGCGTAAGCGACTGCAGATCAAGAGGTCTCGGGTTCAATTCCCGGGTCGGACTGCTGTTGGGTTTTTCCTACAAGAAATTCCTATTAGCAGCCCGGAGTATGAAAGATGGCGGTGTTTCCTGCCCGTGCTTCGGAGAGCACGTTAAGCCGTCGGTCCCGGTTGTCATGAACATCTATGGCAATCGTTATTGGGAAGTCAGTGCCCTCAAATATACTGACAACTAGTTCAACCTTCGAATTCAGTTCGCCCTCAGGGTTGCGGAGGTCAGATGCCAGTCGCTCTGTAAAAACTGATATTCAGGTAAAACCGGTTGAACTGGTAGCCGACCCCTAATATTGGGAATAATAAAGGCTAGGAAGATGATGAATGATACATCATATCAATTTCAATCAAAATCATTAAAGTTTAGCGAAAATAATTCTGTGGTTTGAAAAAAAAATTGAAATAAAATACTACACGTATTATATTAAACTGAATATCGAAAGTATTTTGTATAAAGAATAATTAACACAGTATACAGAACAATTATATTTGGTGGTGACGGATTACGAACACAGTATCATCACTCTCATTAATTCCATGGATGTTCTATGAGGCGATTGAAAGAACAAATTACACAGGCTAACGTCACTGAAAAAAGAAGGAGAACTTAAAAAATCCCTATACGAATCCGTCTAGGCAGCGTGGTACAAGTTGTGCTAATCGAGAGGGCTGTAAGTCTTCTGACTTCTAAGAGAGAAAAGAACGCTCAATTTTTTGTTACCGTAATTACTGCTCTTTATCAACAAACGCTACAAGAAACAGCATTATTTAAATTATGTCTAATTGACGTACACGTTTTAAACCTAGATAGCAAGACTTCTCATTTCACAAACAATTTACCGGAGGCCCATACCCCATCCCTAAAAGGCCGGCAACGCACTTGTGATGCCTCTGGTGTTGCGGGTGTCCATGGGCGGCGGTAATCGCTTACCATCAGGCGATACGCCTGCACGTTTGCCACCAATACAATTAAAAAAGAAATACAAAATTACGTACACATAATCTAACCTTAAACTGTATCTAATTTCAGGTGTTAGTTCCTGCAATGTTCTCGTGGCAATTCTCCACGAACGGCCAGGTCCCTCCTGGTGCTGTAGAGGCAGGCGTGACAGCTGATGGTGAAAAGCTGTACTATGGTCGAGTCACACATGATGGCTGCACTACACCTGGAAAGGTGAGAACTCCAAAATATACTGTGACTGCTTACAACTCGACATAATATAATGACCAACTGATCTTCGTAACTTCGCTTGCGTCTTTCAAAAGGAATAAATGTTGGCCGTTTTTGCAAATTTTTTCAGTGATGTTTGTCTCTTATTGGTCGCGGTGTGGTATAAAGCCACTTTCTGAATGTTCTATAAATCGGCTATCAAAACTCAAAGTTTTTTCAGTTGGAGCCAGTAGTTTCGGAAACTAGCTGGTTGCACCAGAAGAACAAAGACACACAAGTCTCTTCAGGTTAATGATATTAGTATAGATATTGTGTGTGATACATTAAGTTTAAGGAATTCATAAAAATGGGTTTATTAGTCCTAAAAACTTCATTTAATTTTTTTGTTTTATTAATTTTCAGATTCAATCAAGTCACGGATGCTGCTACTATCCTTTCGGAGGCGAGGAGAGGAATAGCACTGAATACGAAGTTCTCGTACTCTTCTAAATAGTCACCAGAAAAGTTGACTAATATTATTAAAAAACTCAAGTTAATTTCTATTTTCGTAACTAAACACAAGTCAAAGGAATCAACTTTAATAAATATTTAATTATTATAACAGTAATGTAAATGTTGCGATTTTTTTATGACCATGTTAATGCTAAGTTGAAAATAAAAATATTTTAGTATATGAACGTGAAAGTTAGAATTTTTACATTTTTTTTTATTGAATAGTGGGCAAACGAGCAGACGCATCACCTGATGGTAAGCGATTACCGCCGTCCATGGACACACGCAACACCAAAAGCGTCACAAGTGAGTTGCCGACCTTTGGGGGATGGGGAGAGGGAATGGGAGAAGGAGTTGAGGTATGAACCTCCGGTATCCTCACTCACTCGGTGAAACACAGCGCAAGCGCTATTTCACGCCGGCTTTCTGTGAGACATGTTTGAAAAGAATCACCTGTAATGTATGGGGTACAAATTTTCACTATTTGCCTGTGGATATACTACGCAGTCGTACCGGTATTACGGGCAAAGGATCACTTTATGGTGAAAATTGCTATACTAGCATAGCGATACTTATACTAGCGATGCGACCCGGCTTCGCACGAAAGACTGAAATTCTCCGGTTTCTTCTACTATAATATACAAATATGACACTTATAGGCCTTCCTCTTGCAGCACTATATTTAAAACTGCATAAACTCGGTTGAGTTGTTTAAAAGATCTGTGGCGACTTCCACATATAGCGGTAACAAAAACACGTAACCGCGCCACCTACCGAAGATACCCTGAACTACAGAATAAGGTACTACACACTACTAAATGCCGGTGACGAATATCATAAATACAACATCCCAACATCAACCGTTGAGCAGTGGCCTACCAGGCACGATCGCCTCGCCTGGTCGGTAGATCCGCCCTTTTGTGTTGGAGATTTTTCAATAAAATAAAGGGACAGCAAATTTGTCGTAGTTGCTGCAATCATATGCAGTTTCGTACAAGGACACTTGATCTTCGATCGGCGTTTTGTACAATAGAATAATTTTCGTTTTGAGTTCTATTTAGATATTGAGCTTATTTTATATTACGTAAACTGTGACAATCAGAAGACCATCACGATGTTTCTTAATGGTCTCAATCTCTGATATTATGATCATTTCTAAAACTACTCTCATAAACTAATTGCTATTTATGACTATAAGTAAATTAAAATAGTTTGAAAATTATTTTAAACTAGTAGAGCCACGCTGATTTCGACACGAACCTTCGCACCGGCCCTTCGCACAGAAGATCAACGTTACGTTGATCTTCTGTGCGAAGGGCCGGTATTACTCTCGCACAGAAGATCAACGTAAAATGACAGTGTTTCTGCTGTCGTGTTTCGTTGATGAGTGCGAGGCCGGAGGCCCATGCAGCATTGTTGCATTGTCTGCATTCGAAATGAATATGGTGACCATCGCTCTTGGATTCTAGGTATGCTTTCCATCAAGCAAAGTAGTGTGATTTTGGCAGGCCCATATATGAAAAAAAAGATAGACACTTGGCACTTGTAAAATAAATTGTGTGTAGTCGTATTTTTTACTTACCCATCTCGAAACTCGGGTGATGATACTTAGTATCGACGCAAGTCTTCGCTAGAGCTTTTTTATATCCGTCTGGTTTAAAAAATAAAAATCGTTCATAAGCTTTCATCACGACCTCTTTTCGCTTTGATAGAGTCATATCAACTTTGAGGAAGCGAACAGGATGCAAATTTGGATCATCACCTAATTAATCTAGACTCTTCACAGAACTTTACATTAATGCGAGTTTTGCTTTATACCACACATAAAATGCTTGCGTGGCAAGCTCTTCAACTTTTCTCGGCGATGTATACACATGGGAAAGTTAGTAAATTATTTGCTACAATGTAAGATTTACAACTGTTTGGTATTCTAACATCAAACATAGTCCTTGTACAACGTTTCTAAATTTGGAATGCTAAATTCCAGTTACTGGAGTTACCCCAGAATATGATGCCATCTTTCTTTACGTGTGGCAGACCCCACGGGTGTGCTGTTATTAATACCTCTGGACCCCTCTCAGCGCCTGCCCGCACTGAAGCGGGCACCGTCTGCTAGTAAAATATCTAAATTTAGGCGATGTACGGCACAAGCATACGTCGCCTCCTCACGGCTGGCCTCTAAAGCGGATAGAGGGGAAAATCCGTCCCGTCCATACGCGGCCACATTCCTGGCGGCATGAGCCACTGGTATGTGCGCCTCCGCAGCCCGGTTCGCCGGCGGCGGATTGGGTCTGAGTGGAGGTCGTCCTCCCGGGCCTTCTCAAATACAATTTTTAAAATCCTCCATATGCTTGGTATTAGTTGAAGACGTGGACGAGGATTAATAAACATAGAAATGCTACATGAAACACAAATAATAATACATTACAAATAAATTAAAATAAATAATATGTTAGTAGAAATCAGGACAAAATAATCAGAGAATTAACTCAACACAATAGACGTAAAGACAAATATTCGATTTATAAAGAAGAATAAAACGTACCCAATAGATGTGACGATACGGTCTGACTACAATATTCGTTCAAAGAAAATATAGAAACTTTGTAAATATCATCCTTGCAAAGAAGAAATAAATAGAGTCTGGAACACCAACACTAAAAGTAAACCCGTAGTAATAGGATCAGGAATAGTTGCAAAAAATATACACAGATACATAGATACACTCAACGCAAACATAAGTACACACATAGTACAAAAACAAACAGCTATACACGCTATTAATCAGTATTTTTAGAGGATACATTTTTTTACGGAAACCGAATCTCTTCTTTGTTGAAGGTTTCACGGCAGGAATTCGTAATCAATTCGAGTTCAATGGTCGAGCAGAAAATATTTTTTGGACATGTGATACACAACGCCATCTTGTTCCAAACTAAACAGAGCTTGTACTATGGGTACTAAACAACTGATTAAAATATATATTAACTTTTTTGTAAATACATATATATGATACATAAAGATACTCAAACTACAAAACAAATATTTGCAGATCATACAAACATTTGGTCCAAGCCGGAAAACGAATCCGAGACCTCAAGCACAACAGTCGCATACGCTGTCACTGCGCCACTTGAAACTCTTCTATAAAATTAAATGATAGGAAATTTGTCGTAGTTACTGTAATCACATGTACCTATGTGATTATGGCCCTTGTGTTAAAAAAGTATTGTTTACTATCTCTATACCGAAATTCCTCCAAATCGGTTCAGAGGTTTAGCTGTGAAAACGTAACAGACAGACAGATGCTCTATCTGGAATAAGTTTAGTGACTTGGAGAACACTTGTGTATGTGCTCGTCACAAAAATTGATCCCATCTATTCTACGGTCTATTCAATACCATACCAATGATATATTTCTATATTCCTTCCTAAGTAAATCTCAGTTGACTCGACTCGATTATTTGTTCTGTTTGGGAATCCAGGTATGCTCAGCAGTCAAGTTCGGACACCAATGGACAACTAAGTACTGTATTTTGTCATATCTTTAGATATAAAAAAGTGGACTTGCAACGAATAGTATATTCGGCAGTATACCGAATACCGAAAATTCGGCGAGGCCCCTGACCGAATATTCGGCGAGGCCCCTGACCGATTAGCCGAATATTAGGTAAAAGTATTCGGCTGGATTTTAGCGCCAAAAACTTGTACAGACGTGATTAAATTATGTACCTGTTTTATGTATCAATGACTACTTAATAAATGATTATAAAAGAAATGAGAACCTTAACCTTCTAAATTTTGATTACCACAATAATTCAAATACATACAATCCTCCATTTTTCCAATTCAGAAGATGATTATGTACCTGTGTTATGTACCAATGACTACTTAAATGATTATAACAGAAATGAAAATATGAATATATACGTAATCAATCGATTTTAATTTTTCATTTTACCAATTATTTCTCTATGACAAAATATATTATTTGAGTATTCGGTATTTGGCCGAATAATATGTAGATATTCGGTATTCGGCCGAATATAATAAAAGCAGCCGAATAGGCCGAATACCGAATAGTAACCGAATATTCGTTGCAAGTCTAAAAAAAGTAATTTGCGTATGCATGTGACTGAACTCCTCCTAAAAGACTGAACCGATTTTAATAAAAGAAACTGTCTATTCCTGAGGATTCGAGAATGGTTTAGATTCACAATTGGGCGGGGTATTAAACGCGGTCGTAAATGTACAACAATAACCGCGGGTATTGTCGTGGAACTTAGCTATCTTTAGAGGACAATGAAACGTGTTGACACGTTCTTTCCGAGGGAAAACCAAGATTTAATCATGGTCTATTTAAGTTAAAATCAGGCACATTAATTTACTTAATAAAGGCATACACGTGTAAATCAGGATACATAACCTCATTAATTATGTTATTTACATCATCTAAACCACTACACAAATATTTTAATTAGAAGGTAACGTGTAAATTCCTATTGTTTTGCTATATTACGATATTATACATATTAAATTTAAGTTTTGCAGCATTTTTTATTATTGACTATGTATTGTTTCTGTTTGGAGTTGCATTAGTTATATTTCCTGTTTATTCAGAACATCTGTATAAATATTATACAACTAAAGAGTTTGTTTGTCTGTTTGTACGCGCTAATCTAAGGATGCTTCCTAGTTCGATTTAAAAATTCTTTCAGTGTTAGATAGCCAGTTATAGAGGAAGGCTGTAGGGCATAAATTAGCAAACTACAACCATAAGGAGCAGAGCATCAAGAACCTTTGAAAGATTTTATGTATAGCGTGCGCTGCAAACGATTAAAATTTTATAAAAACGAATATGTTTATCTTTTCGTGTTAAAGTTAGATCACTTTAAATCTCATATATATTTTTTGTTTTAAACGCTTTGTTCACGCTGTTAAAATATCACGTTACGGGCAATAGGAGACGCAGGCGAGGTTGCGTGTGTCAATTAGTTTGAAATATAAGGTATCTGCCGCACTTTGCTTTGGCATATAAATTGTTGTTGCTTTGATGAGAAAAACAATAAAAATGAGAAATAGTACATTGTGTCATATTGTGTTTAAATCTGAGCTCCTGTTTTTAGGGTTCCGTACCCAAAAGCGTCACAAGTGCGTTGCCGACCTTTGGGGGATAGGAAAGGGGATGGGGGGAGGAGTTGGGGTATGGTCCTCCGGTATCCTCACTCACTCGGTGAAACACAGCGCAAACGCTATTTCACACCGGTTTTCTTTGAGGCCGTGGTATCACTCCGGTCGTGCCGACCCATTCATGCCGAAGCATAGCTCTCCCACGGTATACCTAAATATACAATTACCACATATTATCTCAATAATTGATGTTGCTTAACTACTAGCATATAAATCGTGGTTGCATTAATGAGAAATCAATAATATTGAACAATAGGTACAGACCATCTTTAGGGTTTTTTTTTAGGGTTCCGTACCCAAAGGGTAAAACGGGACCCTATTACTAAGACTCCGCTGTTCTTCCGTCTAGCTGTTTTTCTGTCACCAGGCTGTATCTCTTGAATCGTTTTAGTAAGACAGTTGAAATATTCACAAATGATGCATTTCTGTTGTCGCTATAACAATATACATTAAAAAATAGAATAAAATAAATATTTAAGGGCTCCCACACAACAAACGTGACTTTTTGGTCGTTTTTGCTCGATATTGATAACGCTTGCAATATATGGTATATAATGGTACGGAACCCTTCCTGTACGACTTCGACTCACACTTGGGCGATTTTTTCCAAGAAGATTAGCATTTCAACAGCAAAGCGGCGGGTTAGAGGCCACATTTCACGGTCGCCTCCTCCTCCAAAATAAATATTTAGGAGGGCTCCTATACAACAAACGTGACGTGACTCGATAGTAAAAACGTTAGACCACCACCACAGGCAGACCCTTGAAACGTATAGATAACGGTACGCAAACCATCCTGCGCGAATCCAATTCGCACTTGGCCAAAATTTTTTCAAGAAGGTTAGCATCTCGACAGCGTAGCGGCGGGTTATCGTGGTAATTTCCAATGGTGCGGCACTTTCCAGCGGGCGACAACAGCAGATGTTTATCATAATATGAAAATTATTTTACTCTCATAATAATGACACCTAAAGGTAATGAAAATAAATGCAAACGTTGATAAATATTACGTTACTTAATAAAAGGTATGTTTTAATTGAATCATTCAAGACACGGGTGAGTCTTAATTTTTTTTTAAAGACTAGGAATAATTCCCGTGTCGCGGGGGACTTTACAAACATATATGAAACGGACACAAAGAACACCCTGACTCAGAACAACAATTTATCGATAACACAAAGTGTTATTCCATGTGGGATTGGAACCCAAAACACTCGGAGAAGTAGGGAACGGCGCGGTGACCGCTTAACCACTAGGCCAATTATCCTTATCTTAAGGATGCTTCGGTTAGAACCCTCTACTGCGATGCTCAGAGCGTGAAGACGACGTTTCGTACGCTAGCAGAATACTTGCCGTGATCGAAGCAGAAATTATTTCGTGAGGGCAATTCTGAGGGAGTATATTATTATTACTATCTCGCCCTGTATTGAGACGTTGACCTACCAAGTGTGGGTGTTGCAGGGGGCTTGTGGTGACTTAGTGGCTATCGGAGAGGAAATTCTCTTCCTTAGTACGCGCATTGTGGTAATAGTGTCAAACGAGAGTGCGTTAAACTCCGCCAAACCGCAGATACGTCATAGTCTAAGCCTTAAGGGCCGCGTTTAAGGGATGGAACGGGAAATTTACAGTTCTCAAACCAGAGAGGGTAGTCTAGAAGCCGTAGATGGCCGGAGGCACTTCCGAGTACCAGGGACTTATTTTCTAGCATACACCTGGTTCTCCAGGTGCTGGGTTCCGAGATGGCGAGCGGTTAATAGAAAGTTGTTGTCCAGGCAAACAACTAGCAGGCGGTATCCGAGGAGCAATTCACGCAGAGAAACAAGGTAGATAGCTGAACGCACTTCATCCTCCATTAGCTCGCATTAGCGAAAGTAAATGGTGATGAGATTCTTGATACGATCTTGTTTGTAGTAAAGTTAATATAAATGATAACTGACTGATGATAACAAAATGAAACATGAACAAAATGTCAGCCATCATTAGACCGTTTTACTAAAATCTCAGGATCCATCCATATGGCCAAACCTATCGACCAAATACTTGCTTTCAAATAAAAATAAAAAAGGCTATTCGTTTAGGAGCATTGATTCTACAAACAGACTTATATGTTCACTGACATAGAGGTCAAACTTATAACACCCCTTTTTTGCGTCCGAGGAATTGCTGATGATAGTAAGGTGGCCAAAATTAAATAGCCTTCTGGCGGCAAATATGTAAATCCACCACTGAGTGGTATTATATATATACTCCGTATTCTCAATTAGGGGGGCAAACGATCAGACGTATCGTCTGATGGTAAGCCATTACCACCGCCCATGGAGACACAACACCAGAGGCATCACAAGTGCGTTGCCGGCCTTTGGAGGATGGGAGAGAGGTTGGGGTATGGGCCTCCGGCTTCCTCACTTAATCGATGAAACACAGCGCAGGAGCTGTTTCACACCGGTTTTCTCTGAGGCCGTGGTATCACTAAGGTCGAGCCGGCCCATTCAGGACAAAGCGTGGCTCTCCCACGGTAACTCTAGTTCACTGGTTCCACACTGGTGACTCTACTCTACCTGATGTAAAGACAGAGCAAAATACAAGAGTGTTAGCCACGATACTCGCTGCGAATGCAGACAATGCAGCAATGGCAATCCACGCTATAGCAGGTGGCCTATTGAGATCCTTCTCCATCAATGGGCCCCCGTGTTTGGCACTGTGGCGACCTCCACATACAACATAACATACTGCAGCGCGATCTACCGAAGTTACACTGAACTACGAAGTAACGCACTATACGGAGTAACTACCAATCCTGAATGGCGCAATAGAAGTTCTCGCGCCGATTATCATATGTACAACATCTCAACATCAACTGTTGGGCAGTAGCCCGCCAGACATGATCACTTCGCCTGGTCGGAGGATCCTCCCTTTGCATTGGAGGGACATGACATCCGTTACACGATTACCACCAACCAACGTTACATGATTTCATTTAAGGTTGATCTTCTTTGTAAGGGTAGTACCGCCCGGTACCCCTACCTTGAAATAAACTCTTGAATGCATTTTCCTTAGCACGGGTTTTCAACTCAATACCTATCTTATCTTACCAATAAGTAAATAGACTAGAATTTTAAACCAAAAGGTATCCTGTGTATTTCTTATATTTTGTTAAAAATATATAATAAAAACATGTATTTTTCACATTATCAACATCAGCCTGTTGTAATTTACTACATGAGATAATAATACTAAAAATATATATTATTTTTACAGTATTATTATCACATAATATATATTTCGATTAATTAATTTAAGTGCTTAGGATGTTGCAAGTTTAAAGGCGTATCTATTGACGAGTCATAACCCCTTGGTATAAAACACGTAACTCAAGTGTGGAACTAAGTTGTCTCTCTCGAGTAACAGCACCGTCAACATGTCAGGTAAGTGATAACTACAAAGTAGTACTGGTAGAATAATTAACAAAGTCCTTATTTATGTAACTATTCTTATTGTACTACACTTTTTATAATTTTACTAATTTAGCTAACTGAAACTATTTTGTTTGTTGCGACGATCTTTACTAATTGACATGGCCATATATTGTAATCTTCTTATATATAAAAAACTCGTGTCACAATGTTAGTTATCATACTCCTCCGAAATGGCTGGACCGATTTTTATTACATTTTATGTGCATATCTGGTAGGTCTCAGAATCGGCCAACATCTATTTTGCATCCCCCTAAATTTTAAGGGCAGTCCACACCTTAATTCTTTTTTAATTTTTAGTTAATTTTTTTATTATTTTATGATACTGCATTACAATATACATACAATCCTGAATTTTCAACCCTCTACGATTAAAGGCTATTTTTCCATCGTGATTTTTATTGACCCACCCCTAAAATATATATTCCTTTTTATGGCAAAGCAAGTAGTAAAAACGTCTAAACAGATGTTATATATTCAATTAAAACAATCATTAATTTCTTGTATTTATTTACCTATATCTTGCTAATCTAGTGTATAATATTTAGATAAAATCCGGTGGTCGGTAACAAAAGTGGCAATTTATCAAAAAAATTAACTTACGGCTGAAACTCGACGACTTCAGCATAATTTTTTTTTGCTTGTGTGATCATAACAGTTCATGCAGGTCTTTTACAATTTAAAGTAAATTATAGTATTGCAAAAGTACGTAGGTTTGTTTGTTTCGTCAGCGATCATCAATTTTTAAATAATACTTGTAAAATTTACTTAGAAACATAGACGAAAATGTGGTCGTTAACCAACACAACTGAAGTAAAGACATCATTTGGCGACCAACTTATTTTAATATCTAACACCTGTAAACTTAAATCAGTATATATATATATATATATATCTTGTACACTTATTGACAGCAATCTTACATGGCGAAAGTCACATAGAAAAACTTAAATCCAAATTATCATCTCTATCACAGGAGTTTTAAACGACTTCCAACGACTTCTTACCCGTAAACTACGTTACTATATTTATAACTCTCTTATGAACCCCCATATTGATTACCTAATAGAGATTTGGGGCACTGCCTCTAAAACTAACCTAAACTCGTTGCAAAGAGCTCAAATTAAGCTAATATATATAAGGTTCTTTTTCATTTTGATTATTTGACACCTACCGAAAAGGTATATAGAAATACAAAAATACTAAATGTAAATCAGACTTACGTGTATTATACCTGTTTAGTTGTACATAAAGTATTGGCCGGGGATATACATACACAAATAAGTTTCACCAGAAAAAGAGACATTCAAAAGATTCAACTATGAAATGCTAGTAACATTGATTTGAGACCACCTCGTACTAACTCCGGTAAAAAGAATCTCATGTATGAAGGCGCGAACTTATATAACATGCTTCCTAAAGATATAAAGAAGTTGCGATCAATCACTTCTTTAAAAAAATTATTAAAGATCATGTCATCAAAAAATAAAATTAATTGTTAGATTTTAATTTTTTATATCCTTCAGACCAATAAACGTTTTAAATTAATGAATACAAAAAGTCCATTATATTATAAATCGTTGTTTTGAATTACTAAACTATTAGCATCATACATAAAAAGAAAAAAAATATAAAAAATTAAAATGTCGCTTTCAAGTGAAGCGCACTAAAATCTTATAACTTTGTATTGTGATGTCCGTCAATGGTCGCAGTTGTGCGAGGGAAGTAATGAAAAAAAAAATTGTTACCGCTTTTATGTACGGTACAAGCAAAATATATTTATATTGTCATTAGTATGTTCTTATAAGTGAATTGTATTAAAATTCTTAATGAGAATAAATATTTAAAACCGATATATAATAATCCTCAACAGCTTTTAACAGATCACTCCTAAAGTATATTATGTATATGATGCTGGAAAACAATTTGCACATTTGCCATGATCTCAATAACGAATAAAATGAAACATTTTTTTTTTGCCAAAGGTGTTTTACAATGATTCGTATTTCTCTTGTGACTTGTTTTCCCATATTTTTTTTTTTTTTTTTTTATTGAATAGTGGGCAAACGAGCAGACGTATCACCTGATGGTAAGCGATTACCGCCGCCCATGGACACCCGCAACACCAAAGGCGTCACAAGTGCGTTGCCGACCTTCGGGGGGATGGGAAAGGGGATGGGGGGAGGGTTTGGGGTATGGGCCTCCGGTATCCTCACTCACTCGGTGAAACACAGCGCAAGCGCTATTTCACACCGGTTTTTTGTGAGGCCGTGGTATCACTCCGGTCGAGCCGACCCATTCACGCCGAAGCATAGCTCTGCCACGGTAGCATAGCTCTCCCACGGCAAATAAAAAAAATATTATTATAATACCATTTTCCAATGTTGATAAGTTGCGTCAATTTTGAAAGAATTTGCCATACTAGTAGATATTTATACTGTTTTTACACCACGATGAGTTGAAGTTGGCTAAAAGCAAAATGTTTCAACACAATTAGGAAATAAAATTAATTTCATTATTTTTGTGAAGAACGTCTGTATGTCGTATTGTTGCGCGGTGTGACTGCCGTCAATCGTCCAAAACACAAGTAGGCGATATTGAAGCTCTATGGAAATACTGTTAACGGACTTTTTCGAACTCCAAGAGCATGTAACAAGATACTGAGGGCTCTCAATGTGTTAGACAAATATTCACCCATCCGTAGACTGACCTGGCTCGGATTGTTTAAATGGGATGTTTCTGGTGGCCTTGATTGTATCACGTATGAATGGATTAAGCCTTTTGTTTGAAATACCCAACCGTTTTCGATTGAAAGAATTCGTTTTTTTTTCTATACTTCAAAATGTTAATTCATTTATTTTTTGTTGAAAAAATTTATAAATTTAAACTGGGACAAACGGAGGCAAGCTTAAATTCTCTTCCAGCAAATAAGGTGTTAAAGAAAGTCGTGTATACGTACCTACTTCTTTGCTAACATTTTATTATTTCGACGAAACATTTACTCCATTTCATTCTTGAAATATGAATGCTAATAATCAAATAACACAGTTTCTTTTCAATAATTCTAGGAACATACCAATGGATTCCGACTTGCTTTAGCGACTGCTGTTTTCCACCAGGTGCATTGCACGCGGGCACTGATGAAGATGGTTCAGTGATTTTTGCCGGACGCGCTCTACATGAAGGAGATATGTTGCCCGCCAAGGTTATCCCCTCAAAGAAGGCCTGTTACGTCTGCTGGGACGGCAAGGAATACCTCAAAGATCAGTTTGAGGTACAGATTTCATTATCAGTTTTGTACTTCCGAAATTATTTATTTATTTATTTACATCTTTATGCACAAAAACATGCATCGGCGGACATTAAGTCCTAAGGCATTTTCTGCCAGTCGACCGGCTGGGCATTGCAGAGAAAACATGAAGTAGGTGCACATCATGGGCGAATAATAAATAGCAGAGGTTTCAATATAATTAAACTAATAATGCAAATACATACAGTAATACACATACATATATAATACACTTGCGGTCGCCCGCGGCTCCGCCCGCGTTCATGTCGGTTACCGCTGCAAAAAGCCTACTCAGGAAAGACACGGTCAGCAAAATGACCCAGGTCAATCAAACAAACAAAGTTTTCCTCTTTATAATATTAGTGTAGATTAGTGTAGATATATATTAATACATATTACACAGAAGAGATATGAATGCAAGTTTATGACCTATGAGCTCGCCAGTGTCGCCATTATGCGTATGCATAAATATGCGAATATATCATCATATCAATTTCAACCAAAATCATTTAAGTTTAGCGAAAACAAGTCTGGGATTGTAAAAAAAATTGAAATAAAACGCTGCACATATTATATTAAACCGAATATCGAAAGCCTTTTTCATATAGAATAATTAACACAGAAATACATTACACTACAATACATTGACTGCCTCGGTGGCGCAGTGGTAGTGAATGCGACTGCTGTGCTTGAGGTCTCGGGTTCAAATCTTGGGTCGGACCAAATGTTTGTGTAATCTACAAATATTTGTTTCAGAGTTTGGGTGTTTTCTATGTATAATATGTATGTATTTACGAAAAAAAGTATATATGTATTCATATCAGTTGTCTAGTATCCATAACACAAGCTCTGCTCCGCTTGGGACTAGATGGCGTTGTGTGTTAGATGTCTGAAATATTTATTTATTTAATACAGAACAATTATTCCCTGTAGTGACGGATTACGAACACAGTGTCGTCATTCTCATTAATTCTAAATATACTATAATATTTCTTACTATATATAGAATATATATATATATATATAGAATAACTACGCAGGCTAACATCACTGATAAAAAATACGAATCTATCTAGGCAGCGTGGTATAATGTCGTGCTAATCGAGAGGATAGTAAGTCTTCTGACTTCTAAGAGAGAAAAGAACGCTCAACTTTTTGTAACCGTAATTACTGCTCTTTATCTGACAAGGAACGGCAATATTAAAATCATGTCTAATTGACGTACACGTATGAAACCTAGATAGGAAGACTTCTCATTTCCCAAACAATAAAAATTACGTACACAAAATTTTACCTAAAACTGTTTCTGATTTCAGGTGTTGTGTGTTCCTGTGATGTTCTCGTGGCAATGCTCGGCAAACGGCCAGGTCCCTTCTTGTGCTCTAGTTGCAGGCGTGACAGTTAACGGTGAAAATCTGTACTATGGTAGAGTCAAACATGGCTGCTCCACTACACCTGGAAAGGTAAGAACTCGGCAGAATATGATGACCAACTGATCTTCGTAACTTCGCTTGCGTCTTTCAAAAGGAATAAATTTTACCCGTTTTTGCAAATTTTTTCAAGTGATGCTTGGCTCTTATTGTTCGTAGTGTGGAATTATACAACTAGTAGTAGTTTCCGAAACCTGGTATAGAACCTGAAAGAATTCAGGTTCTATACAAGTACAAAGTCACTTTCAAAATATTCTATCAATCGGCTATACCGGTAGTTTCGGAAACTAGCTAGTTGCACTATAAGAGCAAAGAAACAAATTATCTCTTCAGGTTAATGATTTTAGTATAGACTTTATCGTTTTATTTATTTTCAGATTCATCCAAGTCACGGATGTTGCTACTATCCTTTCGGAGGCGAGGAGAGGAACAGCACCGAATATGAAGTTCTCGTACTCTGCTGCTAAATAGGCACCAGAACCGTTGACTAATATTATTAAAAGCCCAAGTCAATTTCCATTTTCATAACCAAACACAAGTCAAAGGAATCAACTTTAATAAATATTTAATCATTATAACAGTTATGTAAATGTTGCGATTTTTTATATACATATTAATGCTTGGTTGAAAATAAAAATATTTTAGAAGAATCACCTATATAACTGACCTATATATGACCTACTACTGTGGTTCGACTGCGCAGTCCTACTGGTATTACGGGCAAAGGATCACTTTATGGTGAAACCTTCTATACTAGCGTAGTGATACTTCTACTGGCGATGCGACCCGACTACGCAAGAAAGACTGAAATTATTCGGTTTCTTCTACTATACTAATATGACTTACTCACTACCAATTTAAAAAACAGGCCATTGCATTTCTACGATCTATTTGACTGTAGTTTCTAAAGTAAAACTCGTTTTGGTTCTTTTTCAGTGCAGACTAAATTTTTTTATCTAAAACAGTATAATCAGTATAGACAATAGAATATTATGTTATACAGAAATCTATGCCCACTACACACCATTAGTCAACACACCATGAACTAGGTGTCGCTAGTAGTAACATTTTGATATCCATCAATCATTATCCATATACCCCCACTTATCAAAATAAACTAAACTTTGTAACTAACAAGGGGTAAAGTTAAATTACATTACAATTTTAAAATACCAAGTGATTCCATAAATTAATAGTGTTTTATAGTACCCAGACCTTTTGTCAACAAATCTGCTGGCATTTCATTGGTAGATAAATAATTGACTTCCATTTTTCCACTATTAACAGTCTCTTTTACAAAATTATATTTAACATCTGTGTGCTTTGACCTGTTATGACATTGATGGTTTGTAGCCATATTCAAAGCACTTTGATTATCTCAACCTTATTGCTAACAGAGATCCAGTTAGCTCATACAATAGATCTCTTAAATATACAGCTTCTCTACAAGTCTCCGAAAGCGCAACATACTCAGCTTCGGTGCTTGATAAAGCAACAACTCTCTGCTTTCTACTTTGCCATGAGATGGCTGCGCCTGACATAACAAAACAAAATCCAGTATATGATTTTCTGTCTAGGCTATCACTTGCCCAATCGGCATCAACAAAACCTTGTAAGCTTTCTCCCTGACTACTAAATTTTAAACAATACATTTTAGTTTTCTTTAAATATTTAAGGACTCTCTTAGCTTAGTTCCAGTGTTCAACACTGTAGCAAGTATTAAATTGACTTAGGTAACTAACTGAGTAGGCGATATCTGGTCTTGTCATGACTGCAAGATATATAAGACATCCTAAGAGATTTTGATAACTAAGTCCCAAGGTTTGCCGAAGAGCAATAGAACGTGGCATGTTGGGTGTGAAGCGACAGGATCGTTTTAAAAACAGAGCTGCGATCCAAAACGAAAGTCGTGGATGTGGGCAAAAAAACTGCCAGATTGAAATGGGATTGGGCCGGACATGTATGTCGGATGAATCCGGACCGGTGGGCCAAGGTCGTCGAACGCTGGGTGCCTCAGGGTGGACGCCGACGACGAGGCAGACCCCGTAAAAGATGGCGCGACGATCTTGACGCCTATCGCGAAGACTGGCCGGAGTTAGCTTTAAATAGAGAGAAGTGGCTTGTTGCAGGGGAGGCCTTTGCCCAGCAGTGGGACACAACAGGCTCATATAAAAAAATTAAAAAAGTCCCACTGTACATTTTTCAGCTTTTGGTACATTCAATTTATTCTCTAAAGGTGTATCAGCTGTACTACAGTCAGTCATATCAAATTTCAACAATAAGTCCTCTATGTACTGTTGCTGATCTACATTTATCTCATAGTTATTACTATTCTTTTTTACATTAATATTCATACCTAAATATTGCTTAACCTAACCCAAGTCTTCAATTTCAAATTCAGAACTCAAAATACATTTTAACTTCTCTGCCTCATTTTTACTATTTGAAAATATAAGAAAATCATCCACATATAATGCTATTATAACTTTTACATCTTTACATATCTTTGTAAATAAACATGGCTCTTGTGTACAGTTTTTATAATTATTTTTACATAATACATCGATAACTCTCTCATACCAAGCTAAGGCGGATTGCTTTAAACCGTACACTGCCTCTTTGAGTTTAAGGACTTTCCCTGAGAATTTAGATACAAAACCTTCAGGGGAACACATATAAATTTCCACATTCAAATAACCATTTAGATAAGCGGTCTTAACATCTAACTGAGGAATGTCTAGTCCTAGTTTTACACTTATTGCATACAATAACTTTAGTGTTGAGTGTCGCACCACTGGTGAGAAAGTGTCACCATAGTCCAGTCCATGTTTTTGTGTAAAACCCTTGGCAACTAATCCCGCACGGTATTGCACTTCACTACCACTTTTGGTTTTTTTTTTAACACCCACCGACTCTGCACAATTGTAGCTCCTTTTGGAGCATCAACAAGCTAAAAACTTCATTCTTTCTGAATGCCTCCATCTCTTCATCCATTGCCTTCTTCCATTGTTTGCATTCTTTGGTCTGTCGAAGATCTGTTCTGGTGATTGAATTGAGCTGCTGCTCGATGATGAAGACACAGGACCATAGGTCTCATCAGCTTCATAGAGTTCCGTTAGTTCCGAACCTACCGCCCCCACTGAACGATCATTTCCTACGGGAACATCTGAACCTTCTTCCACACACCATGTTGTTTCATCAGTTGCGGACAACCCTTCTGACAATGCTGACTCCATCACCACTACATCTCGGCTTGTAGTAACCTGTTTCTTACAGGGTCATACTCGGTAGCCCTTTACATGTTCTGAATAACCATTAAGAATGTGCTGCCGAGCCTTCTTGTCCCATTTAGTTCTCCTCTCTTTAGGAACATGCACCATGACTGGACTGCTGAAGATTCTAATATGGCTCATAATAGGTTTATTACTATGCCACATCTCATATGGTGTCTTGTCGTTGAGACCCGATGCTATAGATCGATTTTTCAAGTACACTGCAGTAGATACTGCCTCAGCCCAAAAACTTTTATCTAATTTAGCATCAAACAACATGCACCTTGCCTTTTCAACAATAGTTCTGTTATTTCTGTGGTTGATTTTCTGATGAATAACGCCAAATGTTTTCAAAAAAATTTTCATTTCCTTCGAACAAAACTCTCCACCATTATCTGTCTGTAACATTTTAATATGGATATTTTTCTGGTTCTCCACCAAGGTTTTAAATTCTTTGAAGTATTTTTCTACCTCATTTTTTTCTTTCATAAAGAATACGAATGACATGCGACTGTAATCATCCACAAAAAGTAGGCAGTATCTTGACAGGCCAATTGATTTTGTTTCCATTGGCCCACATACATCAGCATGTATAATTTACAGCACATTTCCAGCTCTTTTGCCTGTGGGGAATGGTAGTCGGGATTGCTTTCCCTCGCAACAAACCGCACAATTAGATTTTATCACTTCATGTGAGTCTACATAGCCAACACCTTCCACAGCGCCATTCTTCTTTTTATTTAAGTCTTTTGTGTTTATGTGACCTAACCTCCTGTGCCATAATAAAGTACTATCTCTGGCAAGTAAACATTTTTTTACTAGTGTTTTACAGAAATCTAATTTATACACACCATCAATGAGGTTAGCTACAGCCACTAATTCATTCTTTGCATTGTGAATCAAACACTGACTATATGAAAAGGACACACTGTTATTGTTTTTTATCATCTGGCTTACTGAAAATAAATTTGTTGTAAGACTTGGTATACACAGAACATCCTTAACTTTAATATCATAGCCCTGCTTTGTTGATATTTCAACATTGCCTTTGGACACTACATGAAGCTTCTCATTATTTGCTATCATTATCTCGGAGCATGTCTCTAGACTAGAAACATCTTGCAACCAACTTTGGACAGCCGTCATGTGAACACTGGCTCCTGAATCTACATACCATTCGTCTTTACTATATCTAGTACTAAAAAAAACAGCACTAAAAGCATTTGACGTCTTATTTTTGCTTGATTTTTCTAACATTGGACATTGATTGCGATAATGACCGGGATTTTTGCACTTGTAGCAGGTTATGCTATTGTTTAGACCTGTCACTTTTACATTTGAGATTGACTGTCGGCCATTGCTACTTTGACCGGGTTTGCCAACTCTTGGTTTTGATTTCGCCCATTTTGACGCAAACGCCGTTTCAGCATTCTGCGGTTCTTTCAAGGTCACTCCCGTCAATTCTAACGGCTCGGAATCTAACAATTTTGTCTTAATGACGAGAGCCGTAATCGCAATACCCGAGTGTTCAATAGCCGTAATCATTGGTGTGAATTTCTCAGATAATCCTGCAAGCATTAATGATCCTATCCATTCATACGTTATTTCAAAGCCGGTCCCGCTCAATCTTTGTGAAGTCTCCACAATTTGAGTCACGTAGGTGGTCATATCTCCACAGTTTTCCCGCCGTCTCGAAATCAAGTGACGTAATAACGAAATCTTTCTCGAAAAACCTGAGTCGTCAAACAGAGATTTGAGTTTATCACACAACTCTTTCGAATTTTTCGTTTTCTTGATATAAACGTACAAAACCGGGTCGATAGTTAGATATAATTTGGCCCGTGCCTTCTTTTCCTATCACTGGCAGTACACAATGTAACATGCCTTCCAATACAAGCACATTTTCAACTGCAAATGTCCACTCATCAAAGTTTTCTCGGCCTTTCAGTAAAGGCACATTGGCTAAATAATTCAGCGACATCTTGCACAACACAAAACGCGATCACTATGTTAAAAAACATATTAAACTTTAATACTATATTTCATGAAGCGTTGAATGCCCATAACCTCTAAAGTAAAACACGTTTTGGTTCTTTTTCAGTGCAGACTAACTTTTTTTATCTAAAACAGTATAATCAGTATAGGCAATAGAATATTATGTTATACAGAAATCTATGCCCACTACACACCATTAGTTAATACACCATGAACTAGGTGTCGCCAGTAGTTACATTTTGATATAATCATTATCCATATATCAACATAGTTTAGTAAATGACATTCACTCAGCCTATTGACGCTAAATGTTGGATGAAAACCTCCCCCAAGGAGCGTCTGACGACCCGGTTTTGGGTCCGCATCCTTTATTCACATTGGCATCCCAATTGTAATTAACCATATTTATTTTAATTCATCTTTACTTACTACTGGGATATTTTTGTTGTCCAGTTACATATTGCTATTGTTAAAAATCATTAGTTTACTGAGTAACTTGACCTATTATCTTTTTGGTAATCTGTAAACAATGGTGTTGGTTACATGTTCATAAACTTTGTGTACACATTGTATCTTGTTATAATTTAACATGTATCTGTTTTTTGTTCCAATAAATACAATAAAAAAAAAATCAATAAATGACACATGTAGGCCTTCCTCTTGCAGAACTCTACCTAAAACTGCATAAACTCGCTTGGCCGCTATGGTGTGAGTCACCATGCTGCATTGTCTGAAACGAGTATGGTGACCACCACTCTTGGATTTAAAAAATAAAAATCGTCCATAAGCTTTCATCACGACCTCTTTACGCTTTGATGGAGTCATATCAACTTTGAAGAAGCGAGCAGGATGCATATTCGGACATCACCTAATAGGAACCTGGACTCTTCACAGAACTTATTAAAAATAAAGAAAGTATTCCTCCCTTTATACGTAAAACACCCTAAGCTCTCGGGGATGAGTATAAATATGTGTAATTAATTATTTTTAGGGCAGTATTTAAGTGCACTTCTATTTGTGCAGTGCAAGGTATAAACCTACGGTACTAATTTAGCATGCCTTAAAACCTCGGAAGTTCGTTAATAGTTTTAGGATTCTGTAAATCCTGTAATGTTCGCACCTTTTCGAGATTAGGTCTCGCAAAGGTAATTAAAGGTTGTTTGAAATCCTATATCCCAAAAACGTCACCTCATTTTGAGCAAACACGCACTTAGCCGTGTTTATTACTTTATTTTCTCTCCATGCTAGTGATCACCGATTTCTCGAAATTACAAACTGCCATATTAATGGTATTATTTTTTCCGAAACCTTGTTGTTCTGACGCTAAAATGGCCTCCCTTTCCAAATACATACAAAAACTGTTATATAAATAAATTTCTTAATTTTTTTCGAAAATATTGTTAAAAGAGCAATTGGACTATAGTAACTATTACTTAGTCTGTCTCCTTTCTTAAACACGGGCTATACAGCGGTCATTTTTAATGCATCTGTAAAGATTCTCAATTGGAAGAGTTAATTAAACGACATAGTATCGGAGAAACAACACTGACTCCTAAATTACCCCTGTAGTGATACCGTCATATCCAACACTGCTCGTAGTTTTAACTGTGTGACTGGTGCCAAAAACCTCGAGTTGATTTTTTTGTTATTTATTTTAATTGAAATTTTGTCCAAGTATTGTTTGTCAATCATGTCTATATAACAATTATTGAATTCATTACATATAATTTGTGGGTCATATATGAAATTATCATTTAGTCTGTGATCAAATATTACCCCTATATACTTTACCTTAGACGAGAGTTGGAGTGTACCAAGGCTCATTTTAATTACACAGGAACTAAAAAAAACATTCCGTTTTACTCCTCCCTAACAACACATTTGTTTTTTTTACAAAGCTGTGATTTCATTTTATTGAAAAGTTCCATTCCATATCTCCGAAGAACTTTATCAAAAAAGCATAAAATTAATCATAGTATTATATAGTCATCAAAGTTAAGCAATATCTTCAATGACAAGCGTTCTTCGTGTCACAAAAGTTTATCCCTAACTATTTTATAGACTTTTGATAAACATACTGTTATTATTAATATAATTCTGCCTCATTGGTCTAGCAGTTGACGTATGTGACTGCCAATCAAGAGGTCTTGGGTTCGAATCCCGGGTCGGGCCAAAAGTATTATTAAGATTTGTGAATATATAACAGCTCGGAGTTTGCAAGTTGGGGTCTGAACCCCGTGCTTCGGAGAGCACGTAAAGCTATCGGTCCTGCACCTGATCTCTCCCGGTCATGTCGGTTAACCGTCTCATCGGATTATGAGAGAAAGGGAACAGAGAACCTGTTTGCGCACACACTTGTGAACTATAATATCTGCGTAAAATTTGGTACGTTATAATGTACCTAATAAAGACATACTCGTGTAAATTAGGACCTATTATCCTTTTAATTAGCGTGGTTTACGTCCTCTAAACCACTATACCAAATATTTTATTTGTATCATAGACCATGATGTAGCACTGGATTTCAAACAACTCATTCTCAACATGTATCAGTTTCCTATATGTAATATCAGAATTTCGGTTTTGCAGCATTATTTATTATTGTTTATATATTGTTTCTGTTTGGAGTTTCATTAGATATATTTCCTGTTATGTGTTTATTCAGGATATCCGTATTAATATTATAAAATTGGAGAATTTGTTTGTCTGGTTGAATGCGCTAATCTCAGGAGTGATTCCTAGTCTGATTTAAAATTTCTTTCAGTGTTAGGTAGCCAGTTATGGAGAGAGGCTGTAGGGCATAATCATATTATGGCCATGTGTAAACGAGGGCAAATTAGTATTTTTAAGAGATTACATTACGTGCGCTGCTTTTCACCTTTTTGCCTGTTACTTTCACAATTATTTTCTAGGAATATGTGAGGTTGTAAAGTTGACTGGTTTGGTTTGATCGGTACAGCCTCCAATGATTTTTATTATCATGTTTTCAATTAATTTACTGCAGTTGGTGGTCGGCCAGGTCTGAGATCATAGGAAATCATAGTATGAAAAGCTAAAAAAAAATTGGGTCCCCTTCAAAAGTTCGAAAAAAGTCGCGACAGAATATGTCTATCTTTTAGTGTTAAAGTTGATGGTGGTTTTGAACGCTTTGTTCACGCTGTTAAAACATCACGCTACGGGCAATAGGAGACGTAATCGAGGTTGCGTGGGCCAATTAGTTTGAAATATAGCGTATCTGCCACACTTCGCTTTGGCATATAAATTGTGGTTGCATTGATGTGACAAACAATAAAAATGAGAAATAGGATATTGTGTCAAAATCTTATGAACAGTTATAGTTAGACAGTTGAAATTTTCACAGATGATGTGTATTATTAATTGCACCGTCAACTGCTGCTGTCTCTCCGACACATTTTGATCCATCCTAAGGTTGCCTGGAAGAGATTGCTTTTGGCAATAAGGCCGCCCTTTGTACATTACAATAAATATTATTCATCTCTGTACTCTCTTATAAATTTGTAAAACGGTGTACAAACAAAAAGGTTTTCTATTCATTCTATTCTATTATTTGTGTTGCCACTATAGTAACAAATACTAAAACACAGAATAAAATAAATATTTGAGGGGGCTTCCATACAACAAACGTGACTTTGCTCGTTTTTGCTTAATATTGATAACGGTTACAGGTAGACGCTTGAAACGTATAGGTCTTGGCAGATTTTTTTCAAGAACTTTAGCATCTCGACAGCATAACGGTGGATTTTAGCGGCATTTTCAGCAGGTGATAATAGCAGATATTTATGGAAATATAAAAATTATTTTACTCATGAGAGACCTTTAGTTTTAGTTAGTTTAGTATAAGAAAATAAATGCAAACGTTGATAAATTTTACTTTACTTAAGAACACCGTTTTTAAAAGTAATTAAAAGACAAAAAAATGTACAAATGGCGGGATACGTGATATCTACCAGGCAACTGCTGGATTGAGTAGGAGATAAAATATAAAAATAGGGAGATGCGGATTGCAGTACGAACTATCCATAGTTATTTAATTTCTATTTACAAAGTCATTACAGAACGCTGAAAGAAAATAATTAAAATTTAAACAGTGAACACATACGTACACATATACATACATATATATGATAATACAAGGTGTCTCAAAAGAAATTTCATATTTAGTGGATTGATTAAAAAAAAAGGAAGCGGTATATAGAAAAAATGATTATTTATTGTTAAAATACACTTTTTGGGAATTCATTTCTTAAAAATAATATCGTCTAAATGTAAACCCTCACGTTGTTGGCACTCATTTAATCGAACAGTAAAATTACTTATGACTGCTCGACAGGTGGAGTGAGGGATGGCTGCCATTTCGTGACGGATATTTTCTTTCAAATGCGCCAGTGAAGTTGGTTTATTGGCGTAAACTTTAGATTTAAGATAACCCCATAGGAAAAAGTCCATAGGGGTTAAATCTGGGCTACGTGGAGGCCAATTTATGTCACCTCTCCGGGAGATCAATTTTCCTGAGAAAATTTCACGAACACGTGGCAGAGATATATTGGACGTGTGTGAAGTTGCTCCGTCCTGTTGAAACCATGTTCTTTGGTTATAGCCAGGAAAGTTTTGCAGTTCAGGTACCAAGAAGTTGTCTAACATCTCCACATAACGCTCTGAATTCACTGTAACTGTACGCCCCATTTCGTCTTCAAAAAAGTAAGGGCCGATAATTCCTCGCGCCGACATGGCAGCCCATACGGTCACTTTAGGCGAGTGTAGGGGTTTCTGATGTTTGCGTTTCGGATTGGCTGAACTCCAGTAGCGGCAGTTTTGCTTATTTACGTGGCCATTAAGATGAAAATGAGCTTCATCCGAAAACAAAATGTTGGTAAACGTTGAAAATCGCTCAATCATCTGATTTACGAAATTAAGCCTCTGACCGGCATCTTGGGGCTTTAATTCTTGCACCAATTGAATTTTGTAGGGGTGCAGCTTTAGATCTTTGTGCATAATGCGATGTAATGATGATCTATGCACATTTAAAGCACTCGCGCGCTTCCGAATTGAAAGGCTCGGGTCGTCACGTACAGATTGATTAACACTCTCCACGTTTTCTACCGTTCTTGATGACCTAGGTCGCCCGGATTTTGATTTATCCAGCGTTGATCCAGTCTCTTCAAACTTTTTAACCCAATGTCGAATGAGAGGAAGGCTTGGCGCATCATTTAAGTGGCGAAAACCTCGAATACTGCAGAATTTTCTACGCGCGACAGTTGTCGAATCACCGTTCTTGTAAAACTCTCGCACGCACAACGCGCGGTCTGCTCCCGAGACACGCTCCATAGCGACTGAATCCCCAAGAGCCAAGCTACCAATTGACATAACCCCCGCACCCCTCAAGTACGCAGCGTTCACGCAGTAAGCTAAACAAATATAAAATTTCTTTTGAGACACCCTGTATAATACACGGCCGACATTACGGTTCTCATCACATTTCGAAAATATTCCCCAACTAATTTTTAAAAACTGGTAATGGTGGCAATGCATTCCGAAGACGTGCAGCTTGCACCTCGACTTTTCAATAGAACTCGTAGTGTGCTTCGTAATTCTTAAAATGAAGTTCTCCGACGATCTTAGCCACCTTGGATGTGAATAATGTAAGAATTCAAAGCGTTCTTTTAGATACAGAGGATAATAGGGATCAAAGAGGATATTGTTCAACAATGATAGCATAATAATATCTTCTTTTTAGTCCCACTACACAAACTTATATGAAATATGTTCATGTGTAAGAATAAAACTTCTATATAGTGTTATTGTGAACATAAAAATAAAGACTTTTTTTTGACTGCACGGTTGGCCGAGTGGTGTCAGCGGTCGCCATGCCGCTTGCTACTGCGCCAAGTGTCGTGGGTTCAAATCCCACGCGGTACCTACAACACTTTGTGTGATCCACGAATTGTTGTCCCGAGTCTGGATGTTCTTTGTGTCCGTTTCATGTATGTTTGTAAAGTCCCCCACGACACAGGATGTTTATTCGTAATGTGGGAGTTGTCTTTTAAAAAAAAGAGATAAATACTTTTATTGTTCCTCGATACAAATTGGACCTACGGCTTCTTTCTTTGTGGGATCACAATGGTGAGCGATTACCGCCGTCCGTTGGCGTCACACTATAAAGAGAGATCCTTTGTGGTTCTACCAGTATTCGGTAGGACCACATGCCAAGAATGATAAAAACCGGCCAAGTGCGAATCGGACTCGCGCACCGAGGGTTCCGTATAAACCTGTAGGGACGTTATATGATGTAACTAAAAAAATTATGACTTTCGCATTTTTCCTTTATCTGTGCGTCTTATAGACGTAGCTCCGTACCAGATTTTAAGATTCTGATACCCTGTAGTTTCTGATTCACTAGCGAGTGTCAAAAACTGTGAAGCATAAATGGCTGATACCTTGATACCTCTACGCGTTTCTGAGAAAAGAGGTTTTGAAAGACAGACATACAACAAAGTGATTATATAAAGGTTCTAGTTTTTCCTATAAAGATATGAAACCTTAAGAATGTTCCCCACAGATTATTGTTTTCAAACAAATAAAAAAATGTATTTCAATTCATTTATTTATTTATTTATACATCATGCGCATTTGGTGCATTGGCGGACTTAATGCCTACGGCATTTTCTATCAGTCAACCAGTGGGTGATACAGAGACAACAGAAGTAGGTGCATTTTGGTTGAAAAGTGTATGAGAGCAGAAACTAAACAAAATATTGAACGAACATTTCAAGTTCTTAAATTAAAGTATTTTTATTTGAACTTAGTGTTGGCATCTTGATAGAAAAGTTACAACATATAAATTACTGTATAATAATTATATCCTTTATTTACGTTAATGCACTTTGATTCCTATTACTTGTGTTTAGTTATGAAAATAGAAATTAACATAAACTTGAGCTTTTCTGTAATATTACTCAACGATTCTGGTGACTATTTAGGAGTGTACGAGAACTTCGTAGTCGTGGCTTTTCTTCTCCTCGCCTGCGGTAGGATAGTAGCAACATCCCCGACTCGGATGAACCTAAAAATTAAACAACAACACGAATTAAATAAAGTTTGTAACTTCATTAAAGTCTTATTTATTAATTGATACAGAACTCTAAAATTTTAACAAGAAAAAGTTTTAAAACTGTAGCTCGAATTCTAACGTGTTTTGATAAATTTTAGGTAGCCTAAGTCACCCAGCCCATTATTATATGTTATGTATTGTCTCATCTCGTTCATTGAAATCGGTTCAGTAGTTTAGACGCTATGGTGGAGCATGCAAACAAATATAGACTGACAAAAGTATTACCCTTCCGTTTGGTTTCGTCGTAGTCGGGTAATAGTTAAGACGACACAAACAAACATTAACTAATATTTTAAAGCTAAAGAAGTTGCTTTTGTTGATGGAACACTCCAATCTCAGGAACTACTCATTCGAATTAAAAACACTTTACAGGTAAAGTGAGCCATAGGACTGTTTAAAATGTATTCCATTTGAAAGACTTATGAACTTACTATTATTAGCTGGTCATAATAAAGTACGGTGCGTAATAAGTACTCATAGTATATTCTAGAGTTCTCACCTTTCCAGGTAAAGTGTAGCCATCATGCTTGACTCGACCATAGTACAGCCTCTCACCATCAGCTGTCGTACCAACCACTACAGCATTATGAGGAACATTGCCGTTCGAGGAGTGTACCCACGGGAACTCCGTAGGAACTAACACCTGAAATCGGGTACAGTTGTCTGTTAAATTTATATGTACGTAATTTTCAACCGTAAGTCAAAGATGTTAATTTTTTATTACTTATTTGATATGTAGGTACGTGAAATGAGAATACTTTCAATCTAGGTTTCATTACTGTAATCTTAAATGATATTGTGTCTTTGTTTCTTTTCTTTACGTAAAAAGACAACTCCCACATTAGGAATAAACATCCTGTGTCGTGGGGGACTTTACAAACATACATGAAACGGACACAAAGAACATCCAGATTCGGAACAATAATTCGTGGATCACACAAAGTGTTGTACCGCGTGGGATTTGAACCCAAGACACTTGGCGCAGTATCAAGCGGCATGGCGACCGCTGAAACCACTCGGCCAACCGTGCTGTCAAGTCAAGTTGAAAATGGTCTGATGTATATAAATTGGTTTAATCGAAATGGAATGGTTACATATGGACCTTTACAATCCCTTTCATTGATCCCATAAATTTCTATCTTCAGTAGTATAATACATCAAGTGTACCTCAAACTGCTTTTTATTAATTTCCTTGCCCGCTCGGGAGACGTAGCAGACATCCTTTGTCGGTATGACCTTAGCGGGCAAGAGATCTCCATCATGCCAAGCGCGTCCGACATAGATCTGGGCACCATCTGTATCAGTGCCCACAAGAAATGCACCATCTGGTAAACTGCAGTTTTCCAAGCAAGTTGGCATCCAACGGTATGCAACTGGAACTATTGAAAAGAATATGTGTTATTTGATTGTTACAATACATATTTTAAGAATTAAATGTTTCGTGGAAAAAATCATAGAAGTAACGGCATGTAGAGTTTATAAAATATCTTGCATTTAAATATTGTCAAAATGAGGTCGCGCGTTGCACGTCATTTGATTTAGGGTAACTGGGCCGGCCAGCGGCCACTTAGCTATTATATTATATAGAGTTATCACTTCAGGTGAGTAGAAGAAAATGTTACTGTACGCATTGTGATATATGATAGTAAATATTGGTCCCAAGTATTCTTTAGTTTTAACGTATAAAAATGAAATACATTCAGTTTTGTCATTTATATTTTGTCGTTTCGTCATAATAAAATGTATATAATATTTCAATTTTGCCGTTTATATTATTTTGTGTATAATTTTATAATATTAATTATAATTAAAGTGTATTGATTTTATAATGAAACTAAGTCTCTTTTATGAAATAAACAGAAAAAAAAAAAGAATTTGAAAAATATAAATAGTTTGGTTGTTTGATTTCGACAGGGACTCGTGACCTAAACCTACTCGGTACCCACATAGGGAACCGAGTAGGTGGACTCATTGCAAATTTAGACAATCCTAGCCAGGTCAGTCTACGCATGGGTGAATATTTGCCTAACACATTGAGAGCCCTCAGTATCTTGTTACATGTTCTTGGAGTTCGAAAAAGTCCGTTAACAGTATTTCCATAGAGCTTCAATATCGCCTACTTGTGTTTTGGACGATTGACGGCAGTCACACTGCGCAACAATACGACATACAGACGTTCTTCACAAAAATAATGAAATTAATTTTATTTCCTGATTGTGTTGAAACATTTTGCTTTTAGCCAACTTCAACTCATCGTGGTGTAAAAACAGTATAAATATCTACTAGTATGGCAAATTCTTTTAAAATGGACGCAACTAATCAACATTCGAAAATGGGATTATAATAATATCGGAAAACGAGTTACAAGAGCATTGCAAAACACTTGTGACAAACAATTTAATGTGGTCATTTGATTCGTTATTGAGATCATAGCAAATGTTCAAATTGATTGCCAGCAGCAAATACATAATATACTTTGGGAGTGAACTTTTAAAAGCTGTTGATAATGACTATACATAAATACTGATTTAAGTTTACAGCCGTTACATATTAAAATATAAAGGCCTCCAAATGATGTCTTTACTTGTAAGTAAATTTTACAAAATGTTTCTAAAATTTAAGGACCGCTGACAAAACAATTAAATTAGCAAAACATAAGTGACTAAACACAAAAACATAACGATTGTTTTAATTGAATAAATAACTTCTGTCCGAATGAGTAGTAATATATTACTATTACAAAATATGGCCATGTCAATTAGTAAAGATCGTTACAATAAACAAAATAGTTTCAGTTAGCTAAATTAGTAAAATCATGAAAAGTGTAGTACAATAAGAATAGAGACTTTGTTGATTATCTTACGAGACAATAACACAGGTATAATTCTATATTCAATAGGTATTTTGTAGTTATCACTAACCTGACATGTTGACGGTGCTGTTACTCGAGAGAGACTGACTTAGTTCAATTTGAATTACGTGTTTTTATAACAAACAATATGACTCATTAAAACTTATTCAATATGGCGACTAGATACGCGCCTAAAATTGCAATACCCTAAGGATAAGTACTTACGTAAGTAATTAATCAAAATATGTAAAAGGCAATCTTTTCAAATACTCTCCTTTAGCTTTGCTGTAGTTAGGTAACAGACCTTTTACTAAGTAATGTAAAATTTATAAACGTTTACATTTATTTTCATACACTGACTTTTAGGTTCAAAAAATCACGTTTTTTGGTTTGGGAGCCCCTTAAATATTAATTTTATTCTGTTTTTAATGTTTATTGTTATAGCGGCAACATAAATGCATCATCTGTGAATATTTCAACTGTCTTATTAAAACGATTCATGAGAAACAGCCTGGTGACAGAAGGACAGACAGACTGAAGAACAGTCTTAGTAATGGGGTCCCGTTTTACCCTTTGGGTACGGACCCCTAAAAAAAGAGCTCAGATTTTAACACAATACGGTAAAGATAGTCTTTGCCTATTTTTCAAAATTATTGTTTTTCTCATTAATGCAACCACGATTTATATGCTTGTCGTTAAACAACATCAATTATTGAGATAATGTGTGCTAATTGTATATATTAATAGTCCACGGGCCCACGTACAAGGGATTTCAGTGATTAATAACAGGCTGAAAGTTTATAGACAGCTTCGTTTTGACGAGACCCCCAACTTTTATTATTGGACCAAATTCGAAAAAATATTAACATAATCTTGACAACTTTCGAGTGTAGGTCTCAAAAAAATTACTATCGAATTTGTATGCCGATGCATTTTTTATGTAAAATATATATTTTGCAAGCCCCAAAACAAAAATCAGTTTGTTATTAATGAAAATGAATAAAAATTTTCAAGTCACCATTCTGACATGTTAGAGCTGGGGGTCACTCGGGAAAGTACCATTCACTTTGTATGCCACAAGTTTTTCTCAGTTTTCCATCGTATTTTCTCGAAGTATTGATTTTTAGAAACTGTTATTTATTAATTTGGGACACTCATCAAATCGACGTGTTTCGCTCCCTATCCCGCTTTTTCCTGCCACTATCAGAATTTGGTCCAATAATAAAAGTTGGGGGTCTCGTCAAAACGAAGCTGTGTATAAACTTTCAGCCTGTTATTAATCACTGAAATCCCTTGTACGTGGGCCCGTGGACTATAAGTACATTGAAATACATAATATTAACGTAATCAGACCAAGACATATCTCTGGGTTTTCCCTTTCAGAGAATGTTTCAACTCGTTTAATATTCCTGTAAAATATGCCTAAAATAATAGTAGTGCTCCAGTGGTTAGTTAGTTAGTTAGTTAGACTACTAAAGCTAACTAGATTTTGACACAGAACAAAATAATCATGAGATGAGCATATTTATTGGTTCTGCGACTGAGTTTGTATGTACAATATATAGAAATATTGATATGTATTATAAAACTGCCTCGGTGGCGCAGTAGTAGTGAATGTGACTGCTGTACTTGAGGTCTCGGGTTCAAATCCTGAGTCGGACCAAGTGTTTGTGTTATCTACAAATATTTGTTTCGAAGTTTGGGTGTTTTCTATGTATAATATGTATGTATTTACAAAAAAAAAAGTATATTGGTATTCATATCAGTTGTCTAGTACCCATTACATCAGCAGAGCTTGCTTAGCTTAGCACTAGATGGCGTTGTGTGTTAGATGTCCGGAATATTTATTTATTTATTTCTCCTTTTTCATGTTGATCGGTATTTTCTTTATTAAATCGTTGAGTTCACACTGCCTGCTGTAAAGATTTACGATTAAAAAGGAAAGATCTTACTTGTTACTGGCTAGTAACTGCCGCTGCTCTGCTATGTGAAGTCGCCGACTTCTTGCTGCTGGATACCGACACTGTTGCTGAATGCCGGAGCTGCTAGTGAAGATACCGAAATGTTCTAGCTGAAGATACCGAGACGCTGATGCTAATTGTTGCTGCTATAAAAATGCTGATAGCCAAGTGCTTGTGACACTGGTGATGAAGAGCTATGTCGCCAAGATAACTAATTCAAGATTCCACTATTTGCTAATAGAGTTCGCTCCTATACGCTTTGCTAAAGTTTTGCGTTTAATTAATTAAAGACACAGTTAACACGTAGCACTGCACTATAATCTAATACCGGTTCTCTAAACGGTGTTACTGACGAGTACTTCAATACACGTCACTCCTGAAAAAACAACGAATGCTAAAACTCGCGAGGTCCCGCTCTAGTAGCTCGAAGGACCATGTAGAAATTTATAAGTTGCGAAATAATGTTGCTGTAAGTTGCGAAATAATAATACAAGCTGAAGAACACATAGATAGGGTTATTGGATGGAGCCTTGAAAATAAACTTTATACTATACTATACTATACTCCTCTTATAATAGCGGGATCGCCTTTACAGCGGAGAAATTAGATCAGGGACTTAGGCGTTCGTTTTGGTACAGACTAAAGATTTATTAAATAAAACCATGATGTTACATACATCATGGTTTTATTTAATAAATCTTTCTTCTATCTTCTTCAGTTAACACGTAGCACTGCACTATAATCTAATACCAGTTCTCTAATCGGTGTTACTGACGGGTACTCCAATACACGTCACTCCTGAAAAAACAACGAATACTAAAACTCGCGAGGTCCCGCTCTAGTAGCTCGAAGGACCATGTAGAAATTTGTAAGTTGCGAAATAATGTTGCTGTAAGTTTCGAAATAATAATGCAAGCTGAAGAACACATAGATAGGGTTATTGGATGGAGCCTTGAAAATAAACTTTATACTTTACTATACTCCTCTTATAATAGCGGGATCGCCTTTACAGCGGAGAAATTAGATCAGGGACTTAGGCGTTCGTTTTGGTACAGACTAAAGAGTTATTAAATAAAACCATGATGTATGTAAAAAAGCATATCGTAATCTGGGTTTTTTTTTGAGGCACTCAAATCGTTTTACTTATATCATATCACAGCTTTGGGAACCTTATAGAGCAAGAGCCCGTGAACCCCAGACCTTCGTTATTTTATAAAAGCTGAAAAGTTGTCAGCGCATGCTCCTAACGCAGGTAAGAACGATGGACTATTATGAAGTTTGGGTTACCCTGGCTTTGGCAGATAAACGGTACTAAAGGTGTGTAAATTACCGATCTAAATTCATCTAATAATAAAGTGTGATTTTTTTGGTATAACCTTCAGAATATTATTGAAAATCACGTCATTAATTGCCAGACACTTAACATCGTGGCAACCCCTTGCAAAACCCTCAATGTTCATGAAATTATAATTCTACTTACGTTATAGTATAAAAGCTGATTTTTATATATAATACTTGGGTAATAATTAGATAATGTTTCCTCTTTAGCCAGACATTTTTGATACTCGTAGTTCCAACCCCTTGCCAGACAAGCATGTAGGGTAGCTGTAGGAGCGAGCGCGAGCCAGTATACGAGTATATGGGTGGTTGCTTGTTGTGTTTTACACAATTTAGTAATCAAAATTATGTAATCCAAGTAAGAGCCATGCTGAATTCCTTACTGAATAGGCTGTAATATGGTTATTTGAAGCTTTCCGCCCTGATTGTGGCCGCGGATGGACGGAACGGGTTTACCTCGCTTAAATGGCCAGCTGCGAAGTGGCGACGTACGCGTGTGCCGTACGTCAGCTAATTAGAGAATTTATCAGCAGACGGTGCCTGCCACAATGCGAGCAGGCGCTGGGAGGGGTCCGTATGGCTTAATAAATAAAAATGAATAATCCCGGATCCCTCCCATCTCAAGCGCAGAGTGGCACACCGTGTGGCTTTAGTCGGTCTGATTTCAACACACTACCCGCCGCAATCCCCCGATGGGGTGACAGTCCGTGCGGGTTTCCTCATATAAAAAATATGTTATTTGAAGCTTTACTATTATTTTCACAAACGCGACTGGTGGCCGCACCTGTCACCCTCAGGTTTGCGCTTATGGAGGACGGAGATCGTTTTGCGACCCCCGGCGCCTGAGTCGTCTGTAGTACCTATCCCGATCCCGGGCCTGGGCACTTGTTTTTAACCTAAGGTTTTAATAATATGACGCGAAATGAAACGGCGCCGGCAAAGTAAATTTCAAAAAAGTACACATATTTAAAAAGGTTGCATGATAAGCGGCTTTTGGGTAGAAGTAAATAGGCATAATAATGTTTTGAATTAAAAGATTGCAACAAGTACATATATTTATATATATATATACAGTGTTGGAAGAATGACGCAACAGTAAGGTGTGAACTGTCGAAGGCAAACACACATACAAAACACTGAACACGCACACATAACATATACACTATACATTTACACGGGTCATGAACATCGAGTCTCCCAGACAGGAGGAACGAGTGGGAAGTCACCCTAGATAGCCAGGCTTTGTCTCTTCTGCTTCTTTTGTTTTATATCTGTTCATTTTTTTTTTAACCAATAATTAATAATGTTTCTTATTTTTATTGTTTTAATAATAATGTCTTATTCTAAATATAATAGATAATCGAATTCGAATTGTATATACAGGGTCTGTCGTAAATAATGGATAAGTCGTAAACTGGAGTTGGTCCGGCTATGAGACTATTACAAAATCGTATCTTTTTGCCAGGGTTTCTAACCGTATGGAAATGGCGTAGACTTTTATGTTTTTTTATAAATTTCGCTACTCTTTGCATTCATTCCGTTGCCATTTCGTTAAATTTAGGTATTTCTGTGTCATTTTTTTTGTATTATAGTCTTGAAGATGTGTATTATTTAGTTTTAGTACTGTTTTAGGCGTTTTTAACGTTGGTCATTTTCAAAATTGTCATTTTAAGATTTTTTATGTTTTTGTTTTACTTAGGGTCAACTTTTGATCATTTACTGTGTAAAAAAAAAGTACGGCGCTATAGCTGCCCATGATCTTAATAAATTATCTAGTATGTGTAGATTCTAAAAAGGTATAACAATGCATACTTCACAAGTAATATTAAGCTACATGAGCGAGATCAATATCAAGGTGAGAAAATATTTTTTTCATGTAATGTTGTAAATGGTTATAAAACTTCGTCATAATGATTTATTTCTGCCAAGATTCTTTACACAAACACTATGGGGTCACTATTAAGGATATTCAAAAGAAAACTAGGTTGTTTTAGTACGTAAAAATATTTATTCAACAACTTAAACTAAATGTTCGAAGTGTCCTCCGCCGGCAGCTATGCACGCTCTACATCGCCTAATAAACGATCGCTTAATCCGGCGCACATAACCGGCTTCTTCAATTTTTCTCGCTGCTACTTGAATGCGCGCACGCAACTCTTCTACAGAACTTATTGTTTCACTGTATACTTTTTCTTTTATACAGCCCCAGTAAAAGAAGTCCAAGGGGTTCAGGTCTGGCGAACGTGGAGGCCATAAAATTGGCCCCAATCGCCCTATCCATCTATCTGGATAAGTATTATTTAAATGTTCCCTGACACGAACAGCGTAATGTGCTGGACACCCATCATTTTGTAGCCACATCTCATTTCTTATCTCTTGTGGGACGTCTTGCAGTAAACTAGGTAAAGTATTTGCTAAAAAATTCAAATACATATCCGCATTTAATATTGCCGGCAATTCGAATGGACCAATGATTTTGCCATTAATAATGCCAGTCCATAAATTAATTTTAAATTGATATTGCGATCGGTCTTCTCGGATAAGTCTTGGGTTTTCGAGTTGCCAGCTGTGTATGTTGTGAAGATTCAAAAAACCATCTTTTCGACACGTTGACTCGTCACTCCATAAAATTTTATTAAAAAAACTTTGGTCTTCCCTCATCTTTCGCAGCATTATGCGACAAAATGTTATTCTCTTTTTTTTTTTTTTTTTTTTTTTTTTTATTGAATAGTGGGCAAACGAGCAGACGTATCACCTGATGGTAAGCGATTACCGCCGCCCATGGACACCCGCAACACCAAAGGCGTCACAAGTGCGTTGCCGACCTTTGGGGGATGGGAAAGGGGATAGAGGGAGGGGTTTTACGTCGCAGCATTGTTTTTACCTGATGATCCTTTTTACGAATAAACTTGTAACATGTTTGTCGCATGTAACTATTAGAGCACATCAGTTTTAAAATTAAACACCTTTATGAAATGAGGAGGCATGAAATTTTTTTGACAAAAAACTACCTAGTTTTCTTTGAATATCCTTAATAGTGGCCCCATAGTGTTTGTGTAAAGAATCTTGGCAGAAATAAATCATTCTGACGAAGTTTTATAACCATTTACAACATTACATGAAAAAAATATTTTCTCACCTTGATATTGATCTCGCTCATGTAGCTTAATATTACTTGTGAAGTATGCATTGTTATACCTTTTTAGAATCTACACATACTAGATAATTTATTAAGATCATGGGCAGCTATAGCGCCGTACTTTTTTTTTACACAGTAAATGATCAAAAGTTGACCCTAAGTAAAACAAAAACATAAAAAATCTTAAAATGACAATTTTGAAAATGACCAACGTTAAAAACGCCTAAAACAGTACTAAAACTAAATAATACACATCTTCAAGACTATAATACAAAAAAAATGACACAGAAATACCTAAATTTAACGAAATGGCAACGGAATGAATGCAAAGAGTAGCGAAATTTATAAAAAAACATAAAAGTCTACGCCATTTCCATACGGTTAGAAACCCTGGCAAAAAGATACGATTTTCTAATAGTCTCATAGCCGGACCAACTCCAGTTTACGACTTATCCATTATTTACGACAGACCCTGTATAATATAATATAATATATATAATAAATAAATGGATGTATAAATAGATAAGTAAATATAATAGATCAGTAAATGAATTGAATATAAATATAATTAATAAATAAATGAATAAAAGGAATTTAAACAATAATGTCTTACGAAAATGTCTTGTTTAAATAAATGAATGAATAAACTGTGTATAAATATAATAAATAAGTAAACAAATGAATAAATAGAATGTAAATACAATGAGCAAATAAATGAGAATTAATGAATGAAAAACAATGCAAATAAATAAAAAAAGTATAAAACGACTATAGTAAAACTACTACAAACAAATAAGGATAAATATGAAATATAGAATGACAAGGTCCCGTCGTTTTTATGGATGGGGAAAAGCTGCGGGGGTCTAAACCAGACCTCCATTAACAAAAAAAAAAAAAAACTAATAGACTGAGAAGTAAATCAGGACCTTACCATTCTAAAAAATAACGTAAAATTATAATTTGAACAATAAATAACTTTTTGCCTAACTTTGGTATTTGTGCACATAAATAAGCCTACTATATCACATACGAACATACGATACGGCTTCTCCCACCTAAACTATAGAAATGTATTTTTTTTTCATTTTTTTATGTTCTATGATACTCTAGGACTGACAAAAATAGACTAAAACACATTCATTCAAAAAAAAAAAATAGTTTCAGGTCTAAATGGGTTTAAGAGTGTGTTTGTGAGACGATATCAACAATTACAAGCCAATCTCAATCTTATCTACCACATCGAAGATTCTCCAGCACGTCTTGATTTGGAGCCTCATCAGCCTACCTAGAATCGCGTAAAATCTTAGCCAATAACTAATTTGGATTTAGAGCAAATATGAGCAGTAAGGATACTACAAGTATATAAGAACTTTAGGTATATTTCCTGATTTGTCCAAAGCGTTCGATACCGTCTCGGTGCCACTTCTATTAAAAAAAATGGAGAGCATTGGGATTCGGGGACTTATCTTAGATATTTTTAAATCTGAGTAACCGAACTCAAGTCGTTAGGATTGGGGAAGGAGTGAGTGGGGTACTTTCTATTTTATATGGGATACCCCAAGGTAGTATTTTGGGTCCAATCCTTTTCCTTATATAATTCGTAGCTCGGCAGAGACGAGCACTACAATTATAGTCTGAGGAGGAGCAATCAGAAATGTTTTTATCGACGTCCTTAAGATCATGTTCTCGCGACCTCAGAGGTTTTCTACTACGCAACTTTATACGGAAATTAAGATGCTAACAGTGAAACAGCTTTATATGCTCCTTGTGCACTTAAATCGACCGCCAGCATTGCCGGCTAGTGGACTAAAATACAAAGTGTTTTCTATAACCCCATGCAAGACTTCTTTTGCTAATAGACAGTTTCAGAATACAAGTTCTAAATTATTTACTATTTAAATAAAGCATTTAATATATTTTCAAACCCACAACAAAATTGCAAATTCCGTATTGAAAACATATCTACTCCAATTAGATTACCGTAATACTGAGGATCACACAGCCACACTTGATACTAATCTACTCTTAAAATGTATTTTAATTGCGTTTTCTTGTATACCTTATTATGTTATGGTACTTAACTAAAGCCTTATTTCTATTTATAATACGGGGTACTGACTTTTGAAATACAGGTTAATAAACCTAGTTCAGAGGACAGAGTTTTCATATTAGTGCAAACTTTTAAGCTTTATAACGTTGTATCTGTGTCATATATTTTATTAAATTTAGAAATTATAATTATTATATAACTTAAGGTGTGAACCATATTTAAGATCAATCTGTCAACGGAGAGGGGATCAAATTGCAATTACTAGATTTGACCCAAACAAACAATTAATAAATATGTAAATAAACAAACAGCAAAATAAAACCGTTTAGAAATTATAACTACGATATGTGCATAAAAATTATAAAAAAGTGATGAATTAGATTTAGGTTCACAATTCGGCAGACACGCGGTTGTAAATGTATACGACAATAACCGCGGGTAGCGTCGCGGGGCTCGGTTAGTTTTATAGGAAAATGAAACGTGTTATCATGTTCTCTCAAAAGGAAAACCAAGAGATCAACCATGGTCTAATTACGTTAAAATTAGGCACTTTAATTTACCTTAAATATATAAATATACGTGTAAATTGAGGCACATTATCACATTAATTAGCGTTGTTTGTGCATCCTCAAAACCACTACACCAATTATTTTATTTATGAGGTAACAATGCCGTTGTGTTGTTTTCCTGTAATGATAATATATATCATAAATTTCGGTTTTGCAATGTTATTTATTATTGATTATATATTGTTTTTGTTTGGATTATCATTAGATATGTATCCTGTTATGTGCTTGTTCAAGATATCAAGGTATTTATATTATAAAATTGAAGAGTCTGTTTGTCTGGTTGAACGCGCTAATCTCAGGAATGATTCCTAGACCGAGTTAAAAATATTTCAGTGTTAGATAGCCAGGTATCAAGGAAGCCTATAGGGCATATATCATCACACTACGACCAAAAAGAGCAGAGTATCAACAAAAGAAAATGTATAAACGGGGAAAAATGGTCCTTTTGAGAGATTACATTGCGTGCACTGCGCAAACGGTTAAAGTTTAAAAAAATCGACGGGTCGGACTTGAATATTAACGTTGTGCATTTTTGTTATTTTGGAATGGTTAGAGAATAATTTTGTACGAATTGCTTTCATTATCAGTATAAGAGTACTATTATTTATGTGGTGGAATACAATATTCATTTATTGCGCTATCGTACACAAACATGACAATTTATATTACATACACACACGAACATTCGCGCAAGCGCCCTGCGCCGTCTGTCCTCTCTCCATCCGTCTTACGAATTTTCGATCAAGTCACGTGACGTGACGCGAGTTTATACATTTTTACCCATTCCAAAAAAGTACACAGCGCCGCTAAAGAAGGTTTCCCTTCAAAAAACAATGTATAAATGGATTAGGTCCCCTTCAAAACTTTGAAGAAAAGTCGCGACAAAATATGTCTATCTTTTAATGTTCAAGTTGGCTCACTATATACCTTTTTTTGTTTGAAACGCTTTGTTCATAGTGTTAAAACATCACGCTACGATCAATAGGAGACGCAGACCAGGTTGCATGGGTCGATTAGTTTGAAATATAAAGTATCTGCTACACTTTACTTTGGCATATAAATTGTGGTTGCATTGATGAGAAAAAAAACACGATATTATGTCATAATCTGAGCTCCTCTTTTTAGGGTTCCGTACCCGTCTGTCTGTCTTTTTGTCACCAGGCTGTATATCATGAACCGTTATAGTTAGACAGTTGAAATTCTCAAAGATGTTGTATTTGTATTGCCACTATAGCAACAAATACTAAAAAACAGAATAGAATAAATATTTAAGGGCGCTGCCATTGCACAACTGCTCGTTTTTGCTCGATGTTGGTAAAGGCCACAGGTAGACGCTTGAAACGTATAGGTAATTTTACGGAAACCATCCTGCGCGAATCCAATTCGCACTTTACCAATTTTTTCCAAGAAGCTAAGCATCTCGACAGCATAGCGGCCGGTTATTCGGCGTCATTTTGGAATGACAAATCTTTCCAGCGGGCGACAATAGCAGATGGTTATGGAAATATGATAATTATTTCACGTATAAGTATATAATATAATAAATATTGCGGTAATAGTAGCGTGAGTTTCACGCCAAACCGCAGATGTTTTAGAGCCTAAGCTACCTTGAAGGGATGGAATGGGAATATTATAGTTCTCATCCAGAGAGGGTCGTCTTGAAGGCTTAGATAGCCGGAGGCACTTCCGAGTGCCAAGGACTTATTTTCTAGCATACACCTGGTTTCACAGGTGCTGGTTTCCGAGATGGAGAGTGGTTTCTAGAAAGTTAGAGTCCAGGATAACAACTAGCAGGCGGTATCCGAGGAGCAATTCACACAGAGAAGAAACAAGGTAGACAGCTGAACGCCCTCCGTCCCCCATTAGCTCAGGCGTTAAATAAGATAAGAAAGTAATAGGAGAATAGATTCGTGATACGATCTTGTTTGTATTGAAGTTAATATAAAATGATCAAAACATTACATATCTGATTAACTGATCTGATCATACACGTATAATAACACATGAACTAAATGTCAACTAAATGTTAGCCATTATTAGATCTAAAAGTAAACGTCTAACTTTTATACAAATACTATAATAATTTAATTTATGTTGAAACGTGTTTTACTAAATTCTCAGGATCTACCATATTCCTGTCTTCGAATCGACTGATATCACCTTAATATATATGGCCAAAATAATTGCTTTTCAAAGTCCATTCGTTTAGGAGCGTTGAGGCTTCAGACAGGCTATTATATATACTGACATAGCGGTCATACTTATAACACCACTTTTTTGCGTCCGAGGTATTGCTGAGGATTCTACCAGGTGCTGAGGTGGCCAAAATTAAATAGCCCTCTGGCGGCAAATATGTAAATTCACCACTGAGTGGTATTATATATACACTCCGTGTTCTCAATTAGCAACCATACCATTTTATTCAAATAGCAGTATTTAAAGACTTAACCCTTCCTTCTTGGTTTTTTTATGGTTTAGGGGGCAAACGAGCAGACGTATCGCCTGATAGTAAGCGATTACCAGCGCCCATGGACACCCGCAACACCAGAGTCCCTTGAAATAAACTATTGAATGCATTTTCCTCAACACGGGTATTCAATTCAATACCTATCTTATCTTACCAATAAGAAAATAGACGAGAATTTAAAAGCAAAAAAATATCCTGTGTATTTCTTATGTTTTGTGAAATATATCACGAAAATATGTATTTTTCATATAATCATCAATCATCATCAGCCCGTTGTAATTTACTACATGGGATAATAATACTGTAAAAATAATATACTATGTTTATATATGTTTATTACAATTTAATTACAAAATACGTTTCAATACATTACATTACATTACTTCTATTGCCCGTAGCGTGAAAATTTTCCCCTGTTTTTGAAACATTCTTCATTGGTGTCCCGCTCCTATTAGTATTAGTATTACGCTAATGTGTGATGATATATAGCCTATAGCCTTTCTTGATAAATGAACTATCCAACACTGAAATAATTTTTCAAATCGGACTAGCGATTTCTGAGATTAGCGCGATCAAACGAACAAACAATCAAACCAACAAACTATTCAGCTTTATAATATTAGTATAGATGTTTCGATGAGTCATAACCACTTGTGTGTATAAAACACGTAACTCAAGTGTGGAACTAAGTTAGTCTCTCTCGAGTAACAGCACCGTCAACATGTCAGGTTAGTGATAACTACAAAATACCTAGTGAACACAGAATTATACCTGTGTTAATATCTCGTAGGATAGTCAAACAAAGTTCTTATGTATTTTTCTTTTTTAATTTTCTAATTTAGCTAACTGAAACTATTTTGTTTGTTGCGATGATGTTCACTAATTGTCATGGCTATATTCTGTAAATGTAGTTATTTTACTCATTCACGTAAGTTTGACAAGTAGAGAAAACGTCTAAAGAATTATTTTCATTAAGTATCTATATGACAATGCTGTAAATACGGGAGTAAAATATTTCTTTAATTTTCTCGAAAACCTAAATCTGACAAGGCAAGGTTTAGTTTAAAATTTTCTTGTGTTATTATTTCGTAAATAGATGCACTGTCACTAGTATGTTGTGGTATAAACACACAGGGAATTATGAACGAAGACATTAAATACAGCTTTTTGAGTGATAAACATAGTTTTCTCATGTTTAAACAATTGTGATGTAGGGTCGCTGTGCCGTTATGGCGGCCATCTTCAGTGAGCGGCCACTTGGCGAACTAAAAAGCTCTTTTAAGTAAAGATATGTAACCTTTTTTAAAAATGTATTTATGTAAAATAATCATTTAACACTTTCAAAATAATACTTTTATCCCAGCACCGAAAACAAATTGATTAATATGTGAAACGGTTTTCAATTCAAAGTTCAAAAACGTAAAATTACAGCTGAAATCCGATGACTACAGCATTATTTTGTTTTGCTTGTTTGATCATAACAGTTCATACAGGTCTTTTACAATATACAGTGTAGCATTGCAAAAGTACGTAGGTAGATATAGTTGTCTAGTCAGCTGTTATAAATTTTTAAAGAATCTTCGTTAAATGTTTTTTGAATAAAATTTGCGACTGAATTCTGTCTCCCGAAATACAGGCTATGCCTAGTTTGGGAATAAGTACCAGTATCTATTTATTCACAATCAAACTATCAAGTGTTTTTTGTTGCATTGTATGAATTTAAATGTTAAAACTGTGGTTTGAAATAAACATATTATTAATTTATGCTCTAAGAACCCTACATATCGTTACTTTTATTTTTCCACGAAACATTTAAATCATTACATAAGTATTGTAACAATCAAATAACACAGATTATTTTCAATAGTTCCAGATGCATACCGTTGGGTTCCGACTCGTTCGGACGGGGGCAATTATCCAGATGGCAAATTGGTCGTGGGCGCTGATATAGATGGTGCAGAGCTCATCGCCGGTCGCGCTCAGCATGAAGGAGATCTATTGCCCGCCAAAATAATCCCATCAAAGGATGTCTGCTACGTCTCCCGAGCTGGCAAGGAATACGTCAAAGATAAGTTTGAGGTACACATTACATTAACAGTCTCATACTACTGTAGATAGATTTTTATGGGATCAATGAAAGGAATTCTAAAGGTCCATATGAAATCATTTCATTTCGATGAAGCAAATATGATACATCAAACCATTTAAAAAAATATTTAATATCTTTAAAAAAAAAAAGAAACAGTACCTACATGTGTATATAAGATAAGATAAGATAAATATTTCGGACATCTAACACACAACGCCATCTAGTCCCAAGCTAAGCAGAGCTTGTGTTACGGGTTACTAGACAACTGATATAAATACAATATACTTTTTGAAGTGAAACTTCTTTATCGGGGTTGTCAAAAAATTTAGTGTAACATTTTTTCGTTACGCGTCACATTTATCCGTTACGCGCCATCTTTTTTTATCCCTACCACGCGTGATTCGAAGTATACTTTCTCCAGCGGAGTAGGGATTGGTAAATGTCTCCAATGTATTTTGCGGCCCGTTTTGAGTAGTTACGTTTGAGTTTTTTTCCTGTTATTTATAAACTGAAACAATTGTTCATTTATAGTCTCTACCTTATTCAGAGACAATCGTTTAAATTCTGCTTGTAAATCGATGGTGGACGTTGACGTTTTTCGGCCATGATAAAATGTTTTATCATTATTGAGAGTAGTTATATACAATCCTTCAAAAAAATTTATAAAATGAAACAAAAAACATTTTCAAACACAAACATGACCAAATTAATACTACAATGAAATATCACATTACAAACAATATTATTTTATTTAGTCCACAATGTAAATAACTACACACATCACATTCCACAAAATTACTTCATTCACACCACAGATCACGAAATATTTACTCAGGTCTCGCTCCTTAACTTTTATTGCACTTGAAATAAGAATTGTACCGAATATTGCTGGTTTATAAGTCTTTTGTCGTTATACCTTACGTCGACATATGATATTTATTTTTTGAAAAATAACGTCATAAGAAGTTTTACTTCTTACGAGTGTACGCTAGTACACGCAACTTTTTTATTTTTGTAAATATATACATATTATACATAGAAAACACCCAAACTCCGAAACAAATATTTGTAGATCACACAAACACTTGGTCCGACCCAGGATTTCAACCCGAGACCTCAAGCACAGCAGTCGCATTCACTACCACTGCGCCACCGAGGCAGTATCATAGTAATTTGAATATACTACAGGTATTTTTATAAAGAATAATAATAATACCGTGTAGCGGCGTATTAAGAATACCGAGTGTCACCACCCTACTCATCGCAACCATGGGTGTCGCAAAAGGCGACTAAGGGAAGAAACAACCCAGGACAACATCATCGCAAAAAGAAGCAAATCTTGAATAAACCCCTATACGAGCCCGTCTGGCTAGAGTGATAGGCTGCCGTGGGAATCGAGAGGACAACAAACAAGACAAAGTACAAGAAAATGCATTCCTGCAATGCGTAGATACTGGTATCAAACCTAGATTGAAATAATTCTGGTTTCACGTACATTTCAAATAAGCAATAAAAAAAGAATATCTTTAACTTACGGTCCTATAGATTACCACGATAGCATGGTTGGTCAAAACCTACTTTCCAAGAAGACGCATATGTCGACCAGCGGACATTAACAGCTGTTGACATAAAACAGAAATAGTAATGTTTGTCAAATGAAGAGTTTCATTATTATTATTTTATTGCCTTCAATATCAAAATTACGTACATATAAATTTAATAGACTGTACCCGATTTCAGGTGTTTGTTCCTAAGCGACTCTCGTGGGTACACCACTCGAACGGCTTTGTTCCTCCTAATGCTGTAGAGGTTGGTAGGACAGCTTGTGGTGAGAAGCTGTACTATGGTCGAATCCCGCAAGGTGAATTCTTTACATCTGGAAAGGTGAGAACTTTAGATTATACTATGAGTACTTATTACGCGCCGTACTTTATTATGACCAGGTAATAATACTCGTAGCAAGTTCATAAGTCTTTCAAAAGGAATACATTTTAAATAGTCCTATGGCTCACTATACCTGTAAAGTACTTTTAATTCGAACGAGTAGTTGAGATTAGCATGTTCCATCAATAAAAGCACCTTCTTTAGCTTTCAAATATTAGTTAAATTTTGTTTGTGTCTTCCTAACTTTTATCCGACTACGACGAAACCAAACGGAAGGGTACATTTGTCAGTCTATATTAGTTTGCGTGTTCCACCAAACCAGCGTCTAAACTACTGAACCGAACGAGATGTCAATACATAACACATAATAATTTGCTGGGTGACTTAGGCTTCCTAAAATTTATCAAAAAAGTTACGGATACGGGTTACAGTCTTAAAACTTTTTCTTGTTAAGAATTTAGAGTTCTGTATTAATAAATAAGGCTTTAGAGAAGTTTTAAACTTTATTTAATTCGTGTTATTGTTTAATTTTCAGATTCAGCCGAGTCTCAAAGTTTGTTTCTATTCTTACCGAGGCGAAGAGTTGAAAAGCCACGAATACCAAGTTCTCGTAGAATCTGAATAGTCACAAGAATCGTTGACTAATATTATTAAAAAGCTCAGATTAATGTTAATTTCCAATTTCATAACTAAACACAAGTCGAAGGTGTTAATGTCAATAGCAGTATGTGAAAATAAATAAAGGATTTAAATGTTATTAAATAATTTACATGTTGTATTTTTTCTATGAATGTACCAATACTAAGTTGAAATAAAAATAATTTCATTATATTAATTTTTTGACCATCTAACACACAACGCCATTTAGTCCCAAGCCGAGGAGAGCTTGTGTTATTCCCAGTAGACAACGTTCATTATTTGCCTGTGTTCCTACTGGTATCAACTGACGACGATGAACATTCGCGGCCACACTCAGGGCGGCATGAGGCGCTGTCAAAAAAAAGCAGAAGCAAATTATTAATAATAAATATTAATATAAATATATAATAATCACGCTTCGGTATGCATGGGCCGCGCGACCGGAGTGATAACACGGCCTCATAGAATACCAATGTGAAACAGCGCCTGCGCTGTATTTCACCGAGTGAGTGATGCTGCTGGAAGCCCATACCTCAACCCCTCTTCCCATCCCCCAAAGGCCGGCAACGCAATTGTGACGCCTCTGGTGTTGCTGGAAATCACTTACCATCAGGCGATACGTCTGCTCGTTTGTCTCCAATTACGTAAAAAAAAGTTATGTAGGCATATTCACAATCCCAGAAAGTTAATTGTATCTTATTCAAAGAAAATGTTTGAATACTGACACTTGTCTATGCATATATATATTTTACAACTACAATATAGGACCCTGATCTACCTTATCGCACGATAATGACCGTCCCTACCGCTCTAGTTGATCTCCACCATAATCCATACTAATATCATAAACTAGCCAGACACCGCGGTGTTACCCGCGGTTATTGTCGTACCACGGGTAACGCCGCGGAGCGAAGATACCCCAAAAATAGAGATCCTGTCAAAATCGGTCCAGCCGCTCCAGAGATTAACCGGAATAAATAGACAGACAGACAGAATTGTAAAAAAATATTATTTTGGTATATGTACCCGTGTATGCATATTACATGGGCTGAAAAGTATTACATATGCATTTAGTAAAAAACTATTTTAATATTACAAACAGACACTCTGTGAAACGGAGGACCGAAAATGCTACCTTATGGGACTCCAAATCTCACCGTTCTCTCATTAGATCCAAAAACTATTTCCGATTTCGATTTAGGACATATTTTTGAAATTTCGGTGATTTTTTTTCTATTTGAAAGATATTTAATAAAGTTTATTAAGAAGTATGTGATGTCTTACATGATCAAAACCTTTAAACATATCCATAAACAAGTCAATTGTTGACTGTCCCTTGTCCATGCTAGTGGTCACCGATTTCACGAAGTTACAAACTGCCATACTAATGTTTTAATTTTTCGGAAACCATATTGTTCTGAATAACTTTTTAATTTTTTTTGGAAAATATTGTTAAAAGAGCAATTGGCCTGTAGTTACTAATACTTAGTTTGTCTCCTTTCTTGAACACGGGCTTTGCAGCGGTCATTTTTAATGCATCTGTAAAGACACCCATTTCATTGCAAGAGTTAATTAAATGACATACGAGTAGTATCGGAGAAACAACACTGACTCCTAAATTACCCCTGTAGTGATACCGTCATATCCAACACTGCTCGTAGTTTTAAGGGTTTTGATGATGTTCAATATATCCTGTGGTGAATTGAATGAATTGTTTGAATTGAATTCATTTCATATCATTTATGATTCATCTATGAATTTACTATTTACAATAATTGGAGATATTTCTATTAATGGTAGCTTTATTTTCATACTATTTATAATGTGCCATATGGCTTTAGATTTATTTTTGACTCTTCAAAAATGAAGTTATGAAGTGATTGTTTGTATGTTTTTGAGACAATCTTATTATTTTTTTTAAAACGGGCTGAATAAGTTTTAAACGTTGCGTTGTTTTTTCAGAAGGTGTCTTTCGATATTGCCACATCATTTTAAGTTTTTTTGAGCTACAGAACTTTAATCCTTTTTCGATCCATCTAACTTTATTGTTTGCGAAACGCTTAACTTTAACTACCGGAAAACACAAATTATATAAAGTGTGAAGATGTCATGAAAAACATTGGATCTTGTTCTGATCATCATCAGAGAAGCTTAGTTAAGACAAATAATACTTACATTTGTTCCTGTTTTCAGTAGAAAAAACCCTTTTGCTGATGTACCAAAACTCTAATAAGCACTCCTTCTTTATAGAGCATGATAATATCTTTGCCGTATGGTTTGATATAGACAAATCATTTACCTGACCTCAGCATCCTCTAGTAACATGCGCGAAGTTATCAATGCATGTGTTGCTTAAAAATCAAGTGATTTCTATGTATACAGTTTTTAGGTTAAAGGAGCACAATATCTGTTCAAATATCATTACTATGCTATGCGATCTCCAGAGATTTTGTTTCTTTAGCCGCGCTACCGCTGCTAGAGCCTCCTGCCTTATAAAGAGGTGGAGAGGTGGTAAACCTATGATGGCTTCCAGAGCCGCAGTCGGTGTAGTTCTCATACAGCCCGTGGTCGCCAGACAGGCCAAACTCTGGAGTCGTTGTAGTTTAGCTTCGACTGTGGATAGTTTGGTCCGTGGCCACCATACTATCGCACCGTAGCTTACCATAGGTCGAATTACTGTCTCGTAGAGCCACAGAGTGATTTTGGGGTTTAGTCCCCAAGTCTTGCCTACCATTCTGCGGCTCTGCCAGAATACGACTGTTGCTTTTTCAATCTTATTGTCGAGTTGGGCACTCCAATTCAGTCTGTGGTCAAATACTACCCCTAGATACTTTACCTCAGACGAGAGTTGGAGCTCTGTGTTGAACAGCCTGGGAAGTCGGTAATTTCCCAGATTCCGTTTGTTGGTGAACATTACCATTTCAGTCTTCCTTGGGTTGACTGAAAGCTCGTTGTCCACTCACCAGCGTTCCACTACCGCCAGTGCTGAGCGTGTGACATCGCATACTATACCTGGGTGCATACCGCTTGTTAATATCACTATGTAATCAGCATAACCGGTGGTATAATGGTGATTGTTGTTCAGAGTGGTGATGAGGTCGTTCAACTCTAAGTTCAATAGAAGTGGTGAAAGGACGCCTCATTGGGGGCGGCCCTTCGCCACCAGTGCTTGTTTAGTGTCATCTGCTTCAAGTCTGATGACTCTCTGGCTCAGCATCTTATTTATCCACTCTAACATAACTACGTGCACTCTATGTCTCAACTATATGCTGGTGAATTTAGTCTTGTCGAAGGCTCCTTTTATCTATGAAGGTGCTTAGGCACATAGTCTTGTTCTTGATCGCCACTTCAATCTTGGTTGTAACCGCGTGAAGTGCAGATTCCGTAGACTTACCTGGGCTATGGGCATGTTGGTTCGGATGCAATGGTGCATGTACCAGCGCCGTCTTCCTCAGGTACCTATCGCACAGCCTCTCTAGTGTTTTCGAGAGGAAAGAAGTTAGGCTTATATTTAGGTCTGAAGGATTTAGCATCCGAGTAGTCAGATTTACCTGGTTTTGGTATGAAGGTTACTTTGTCGTCTCTCCCATGACGAAGGTCAGCTTTTGGGTAAGTATCTTCCCTCCCCATTTCAGCAGGGCTGGGAAGATCCCGTCCGGACCTGGGGATTTGAATGTGTCAAAGCTGTAGATTGCCCAACATTGTTTTCTTTCCGACAGGCGCTCAAAGTAAATATTAAGAATAAAAAAATATAAAATAAATGTTGTAATGTTTCCATTGTTTTTAAATATAATTAGGCACGCTGCATTGTCCGCATTCACAGTGAGGGTAGTGACCACTACTCTTGGATTCGTATCGTGTTATCGCAGTGGCGCTGTACACTATAGGTCTTGCAAAAGGTGATCTGTTTGAGAAAAATGATTTAAAAATATTTATAGTGCCTCAAGCATAAAAATTTCGCCGTAAAACTACTTCTGTAAATAAGTGAAAAGTGTGACAAAGTTAATAGATCCATATACGTTAGAAAAACCAAGTAAATCATTGACACTAAATAGTGAACTTATATACTAACTAAACCTAAAGCATCTAAAGTGTAGTGTTGAAATTTGAGATAATATAAACAGTGAAATTTCTACATCAGTGCAATATACTGGTGAGCATAATCTCATAACTTTTGAATATTTGGTGAGAATTTATATGTGCCAAGTGATTGGAATGCGGAAAAAATTCCTAAGCGGTGACTCATAATAACCGTTTCTGCTATTTAAAAAAACATTATTATCACCAAGTGACACTGTAATTCGCGATATTCTATTAACGTTCACGTAGCTAATTGTAAAACGGGGTGACCGCAGGGTCACTCGGAGGACCGCTGGTTCAAACCCCGCCTAACTTATTTATCACTTTTTGTGTAGTTTCTAAACATTATCTTTAAATATGTAAATAAATATAAAATTAAAAAAAAGAACTACATGCTCGACGAATTATAATATCTACGACCGTCTGGCAACGGTCACATAAATCACGTTTACGAAATCGAAGCTAAGTAAATCGGGTATCTGCAAAAAAGTTGCAAATCAATACCATCAGCAACATTTTATACGATCTGTTACGACTACGAGTGTTTACTGCCGCTTCAACATCGTGACATCGGGCGTTGGGGGCTGTGCAAGGGTCAAGTTGTGGATTGGTAAAGTTCCGCTGCATACCTGTGCTACGTAAATAAACAAAACAAATCTTAGAGGCCTGTACAATTTATTTACACCTTTAATAAAAACTTTTATGTTGCTTTTGGTTCCTTGCACAGCTTATTAAGAATTACATAGAAATGTCCGTGAAACGCTCTCCACCTAAGACGTCGACAAATTATATGGAACACATCGTGTCTGAACCGGAATTAAATGTACTGAGTGAAGGCTCCAACGCCACTAAAAAACGGAATAGACGTCCGCGCCCGGAACCGACTCAGTCACCTGGACATTCTGATGAACTAAAGCAAGAAATTATGGGACTGTTGCACAGCTGGAAATCGGAACTTGATACAAAACTAAATGATATTAATAACCAACAGAATTCCTTAATAAAGAAACTGTCCACCGATATCTGTGATTTAAAAACACAGGTTGTTAAAATTCAATCCTCGAATGATGAAATTGCTCAATCAATGGCTTTTATTAATAACCAGTACGAGGGCATTAGAGCTGGTCTAGATAGTCTCCAGAAGGAGCGGCTGGAACAGCGCTTATGTATTGAAAGTCTGGAAAGAAAAGTGCAAGATTTGCAATTGAAATCAAGATCCTCCAGCATTGAGATAAGGAACATTCCTCCCAGCGTGAAGGAGACTAATACGGACCTGGTTAATGCGCTTTGCGGGATCGGGGAAGTAGTTGGGGCGCAAATTTCCCCTACAGACCTTCGAGACATTTATCGCATTCCCGGCAAACCTGGGCTGACTCGTCCGATAGTTGTTGAATTCCTTACAGTGCAAATGAAACAGAGAGCTGTCTCCGCCGTTCGAGATTATAATAGGAACAAACCAGCTGCTGATAAGCTAAATACGGATCATCTAAAAATAGCGGGTAAGCGCCAGGCAATCTATGTAGCTGATCACCTCCCAGCAAGTACCAAAAAGTTATTTTTCCAGTCCCGGGAGTTCTCTAAAAGCTACGGTTACCAATATTGCTGGACAACAAATGGTAATGTTTTTATACGTAAGGTGGATGGAGATAAGCCTATACTCGTGTCTTCAGAGCGGATTTTGTTGGACCTTAAGCCTCCTAAGTGACTCTCTCTGGGCTTGATGTTTCTTCTTTGTAGCTTTTGCATGCTTTTATTTTTACATTTATTCTGTATTTTACACTATAACACAAAAGTACAATACTACTTACAGACCTTACACACATATAACTCAGCACAAAGATATACGCTTTGCCAAATATTGATTACAAACATTCTATACCTAGCCTCATACAAATATAACTCATACATATTACAAACATACATCCATTACCACACAATTAAATACGACGATCTCTCCAATAGGGTCCTTTCCTTCACGTTACTACATACTAGAACGTACCTTACATTAAGATCCACGTACTTTTTTAAATTACATTTCATAAATGAATGATATATTAAAAATTAATAACATTCTAGATTTAACTGAGGTGGGTAGGGCTTATACTTGTTTGCCCGGGGAATGCCAAAGATTTATAAAAGTTGGTAAACCTATTACATTAATACACATGAATATAAGAAGTTTGAATAAAAATTTCGATCAATTTCATATGTTATTAGCTACGACAAAAATTTTTTTTGACGTCATAATATTGACGGAATGTTGGCTTTTAAAAACTGACAACCTACCAATCCTAGACGGTTATACAGCACATTACACTAAAATTAATTTTAACCAAAACGATGGCATAGTTATTTATACCCGTTCACAGTTAACATGCAAAATACACGAACCATTGTTCAAAGGCGGAAATGGTCTCGTTTGCGAAGTAGACAATTGCCTAAGTATTATTGCAGTATATCGTTCGCCGTCATTATCATCCAGAGATCAATTTGATAATTTTTTAACCAGCTTAAATGATGCTTTCAACAACCTGAAAAACCAAAACAATGTTCTTGTAGGAGACATTAACATAGATATAGGCCCAACCAGTTCAGATCCACTATGTGATGAATATCTAACATTCAATGCTTCCCATGGCTTCTACCCGTCCCATTACTACCCTACAAGGAACATATCTTGTCTAGACCATTACATTATTAAAACTAAATTAGATTCAACTACCTTAGTACTGGAAACTTACATAACTGATCATATGCCTATTGTCCTCATTTTAGAAAAAGAAGTCACCACTGCACGTAATGATAAAAATAATAATATTTCAGACTATACCCAAATAAAAACAGATTTGGAACAAACAAATTTCAGTGAGATTTTGGCAGAAACTGACGTAAATGTAGCAACAAATAGGTTTGTATCCCTGATCTCTAGTGTTATACATAAACATACTCGGGTTATTAAAGTTGCCGGACGTAATAGAATGTTGAAACCGTGGATGACACCAGGTTTGTTAAAATGTATTAGGAACCGTGACAGACTCCATTGCAAGTCTAAGAAAAACCCAGACAATATGACGGCTAAATTAATTTATGTTCGATATCGGAACTTCTGTAACAGTCTATTGCGTAGGCTCAAAGTTGAATATTTTAAGTGTCAAATTGATAAAGCTGGTAATAATCCTAAATCTCTATGGAAAACTATTAAAGACATTTCAGGTATCAATAAAATAAGAGCCATTCCTAAAGAACTTTTGAATATCTGCAATGACCCGAAATTCTCGATAAATCACGTTTGTAATTTCTTCAAAGACATAGGCAGAAACTTGGCTGACCAGATTCACCAATCCATGGTCTCTTATGAGTCTGAACCCCATCATACAGTCTCTACACCCTGTGTCCTAAATGGCCCAACTAATTCCCTGGTACTTCTGGAAGTAACCTGTTCCGACATTCAATCGATCGTCTTGCAGTTGCGAAAGGAATGTGCTTCAGGATGGGATAACATCCCATCTAGGGTATTACAACAATGTCACCATGTGCTCGTACCATCCATAACCCACATTTGCAATCTTGCTCTAAGCTCTGGTGTATTTCCTGCGGCATTTAAAAAATCAATTATCCACCCAGTATATAAGAGCGGGGACAGAGACTGTGTCAATAATTACAGACCTATTTCTGTACTGCCTGCCCTTTCTAAAATATTGGAAAAGGTATTAAATAGGTCAATCAAATCATTTTTAGAGAAATTTCAGATATTAGCTCCAAATCAGTATGGATTTCGTCAGGAAATGTCAGCTGAGGATGCAATATTAGATTTAACTAACTCAATTGTAAAACATCTAGACAACAAAAATAAGTGCCTATGCATATTTCTTGATCTCTCGAAAGCTTTTGACACGGTCTCTGTTCCCATTCTACAAGAGAAGCTCTCGAAGATGGGTGTACGAGGAATTCCCTACGAAATTTTTAAAGACTACCTTGTAGATAGAAAAATTTGTGTACAAGTGGGCGACCACACTAGTGATGAGGGTACTATACGTTATGGCGTCCCGCAGGGTAGCGTACTGGGCCCTACTCTGTTCCAGATTTATGTGAACGACCTATGTACTCTGCAACTACCCAACACCACTATCTTTACTTATGCAGATGATACTGCTCTTCTTGTCTGGGGAGCAAACTGGGAAATTGTTAAAGCAAAAGCAGAGCAGTCACTTTCCAAAGTTAAAAAATGGTTAACAGAAAACCTACTAACATTAAATTTAAATAAAACTCACTTTTTAACCTTTGCCATTAATGAAAGTAATCAAGCGCCAGATGCCTTTTCTGTAAGATCACATGACTGCTCTAACCGAGACGAGTGCTCATGTCGGGAACTTGCGCGAGTGAAACATATTAAATACTTAGGGGTATGTATGGATGGTGGATTAAATTGGAACAAGCAGATTGACTTGGTGACAACTAGACTGAGACGGCTAATCTGTGTTTTTAAACCATTAAGAAGCGTGCTCCCATTCGAATCAATTAGAATGGTCTACCTAGCACTGTGTCAGTCTGTCATACAATTCTCCATCACGGTTTGGGGGGGCGCCGCAAAAACCCATCTTATTCGTCTAGAGAGAGCACAAAGAGCAGTTCTTAAAGTAATGATAAAAAAACCCTTCAGATACCCAACAACGCTCCTTTACTCCAAATGTAAGGTCCTGACAGTGCGCCAGTTGTACGTGCTCCGATCGATGCTGAAAAAGCATCAAGATGTACCTCTTCCAAGGCCAAAAAGGCGCAGTACGTCGTCTGTATATCCCAGAGTCAAATGTAGAACTTCTTTCGCGAGAAGACAACCTATTAGTCTAAGTACTAAAGTCTATAATGACATAAATAAAAAATTAAATATTGTGAGTCTTAACAAACATGAGATTAAAAATAAAGTTGAAAATTGGCTTCACCAACTAGATTATGAGGGGACTGAGGACCTTGTCAAATTTATTTCATAACACACACACGCATACACACACACACACACACACACACACACACACACACACACACACACACACACACACACACACACACACACACACACACACACACACACACACACACACACACACACATACACACATACACATGCACACGCACACGCGTACATTGTGAGCAGCGTCACCTTCAACTTCACTGAATTCTGACTCCCGAAATACAGGCTATGCCTAGTTTGGGAACCAGTACCTGTACCTATGTATGCTGATACACAATCAAACTGTAAAGTGTTTTTTATTGTATTGTAAGATTTCAAATGTTGAGACTTTGGTGTAAAATAAACATATTATTATTATTATTATCATGCTTTCCATCAGGCAGAGTAGAGTCACTTTGGCAGGCCCATACAAATAAGAGGGTTTTTTGTCACTTTAAAGTATGGCTGTGAGTCAGTCTGTGTACGGCGAACTTAAAAGCACATCCAACGAACACAAAAAGCGGTAGCTAGCCTTCTCTTTACCCGGTGGGTTACCAGCTGGTATCTCCCGGAACCGGTTTTTTTTTTTGGATTTGGCAATTTGAGCCGGTATCGACAATTCTGCCAATGACAAATGTATTAACACACGCTTTCTCTCCAAACGCGTGTGTTAATAAAGAACATAAAAAAACTCTGAAGGTTATCACTGCAATGAATGAAATCTTTTGTTAATTTTTAGAGAAAATAGCAAGAAGGAGGAAGAAGGAAATAGGTAACGAGATTCTTATTTGAATCGATTAAATGACGTACAGGAAAAGTTATGGTAGCATTTTAGGCAATAGACGAGGTGTATAACATCACATTAGTGAATACTACACAAGTGCACCGCAATTGGTGAATGAAATACGAAATTAATACATAAAAAGACGTAATGTATTTAATTCTTTAAAAGATTTAACGCAAAATGTTAGATACTAATTATCTACTTTCAGAAGTAACTGTACCTGAATGACCTAGCTATTTTTTTCTTTGGTAAATTGTCTAAAAATGAATTGGGCCTAGTTGGACCGATTGATACTAAAACTGATTGTCATGAAAACCTTTGGAGCCATCTCCAAGATTAAGATTGTACCTTAACATATTTATAGAAATATACAAGGATTGCTCGTTTAAAGGTATTAGATATAAAAGTAAATAGGAATTTAAATGCCTTAATTCTGTCTCTTTGTGATATACTGAAAAAGTATATTACATCGAGACACAGAAAAAAATATCATTCTCATTCTAAAATATTTTGGGTAAGAATCGTGAGAATCGAACTTACTATCTTCGGCTTGTTCACTAGCTTGTAGACCAACCAATGTGTCATGATTAAGGCCTGTACACCCACATTTGTACTGAGTTGTGAGACACTTGTGACATAATAAAATAAGAAAACAATAAAAAATAAGGTGTTTACATTCAAGAGATAACTCTCGCATTACGAATAAATACAGTGTGGCGGAAAACTTTGATACATGAAACGTACACAAAGGACACCAGACTCATAACAACGATTGAGAATGAACAAAGTGTTGCCCATGTGGGTTTGAACCCGAAACACTCAGCATAGTAGAAAACGGCGTGGTGGCCAGTTTTTATCATGGACCTCTGAAATGAAATGGTGGACCTCTGAAACCACTACGCTATCTGTATCAGTCAAAGTGATTTTCAATATAAAATAATGTTGATTTTTGGTTTACACATTTTCCACATTTTTGGCGTGTAAGATTTGTCAAAAGTCATACACACCAGCCTTGTGCTCTCCTCCCTCATTCCCAAAGGGGTAGACCAAATAGAAGAGTGTTTAACGACACTATTTTTAATCCATTTACATGATAATATACGATTGGCTGACAAGTTTGTCGGCTGACACATAGATGGCGCTACTACCATTAAATCCATACGATTTTTAGTTAGACTTAATCTTCTTAAGAACACACAGAATACACACTACACACTACACAAAAACATACATATACACACACTGATCTGGGAATACATAATAATTAACAACCAAGAATGCAATAAGTAAGTATGTGAGTGGAGCAATAATTATGTAGTTGTGGTGAATCCGTCGAAGACTCAACTTATTGTTGTGGGCAGTCCCAGATTGGTATCAAGGATAGACTGGACTAAACTACCGAACATAACTTTTAACGGTACGTCATTACCTATAAATTTTTGTATCAAAAATCTAGGGATTCATATAGATAGCACCTTAACTTGGGGTGCCCAACTACGGGAAGTTAGTCGAAAATTGTTTGCGTCAGCTGGGTCCTTACGAAGACTCCGCAATTTTCTCCCAACGACAGCAAAAATTGCACTTGCACAATCCCTTCTTCTTCCTATACTCGACTATGCTGATGTCAGTTATCTCGATATCACGGAGGAGCAACTCGACAAACTTGAGCGCCTTCAAAACTTTTGCATTAGATTCATATTTGGACTACGCAAATATGACCATGTATCCGAATATCGCAATCAGCTTAAGTGGCTCCCAATTCGCCTTCGACGGAATGCTCATATTCTTTCCATGCTTTATGGTATTCTATTTCATCCGTGCACTCCACCTTATTTGAAGGAACGTTTTGTCTTCCTCAGTGACACACATTCAAGATCTTTGAGGTCATCCGAATCTCTGGAACTGGCAGTACCAACACATTGCACCAGTTTTTATGACAAGTCGTTCACTGTACAGGCTGTCCGACTTTGGAATGCTTTGCCAATGGCTATAAAGCGTGCTAAATCTCTGCCTATATTTAGTAAAATGGTCAAGGAACATTTCTTATTTCTTATGCCCTCTTAACTTTTATTATTAAATTTTATTTTGCATTTCTGAATTTTTTATTATGATAATGTGGATGTTGTACATGATTTTGTTATTTTTATTAATGTTTTATTACTTATTTTATTATTTGTATTATTATCCAAAGGTTGCCTGGAAGAAATTGCTTTTCAGCGATAAGGCCGCCATTTGTACATGCTTATTATATTGTTAAACTCTTATTTAATTGGTGTACTATAAAGTTTATTCTATTCTATTCTATTCTAATTATATATATTTTAGCCTATATATATATAAAAAAATCAAATTCAACAATATATATATATATATATACATATATATATATATATATATATATATATATATATATATATATATATATATATATCTCGTTGATTTTGAACGACGCAACAAGAAAGTGTGAACTGTGGAAGGAAAACATACACATAAAACACTGGACACGCACACAAAACACGTATACTAAACACTTACACGAGTCATGAATATCGAGTCACCCAGACTGGAGGGAACGAGTGGGTAGTACAATTAGTAATAAAATATAGATGTAATATAAATATAATGAATAAATAAATGCACAAATAGAATATAAATATAATAAATAAATAAATAAATAGAAAATAAACATAATTAATAAATAAATGGAATATAAATTAATGTGTGAAAAATAGTGTTGATAAAATGAAATGTGTAAAATGACAAAGACTACTATCACAGAAAAAATAAATAAAGCTAACAAAAAAATAATGAAATACTAAGGTCCCGTCGTTATTATGGACGGGGAAAAGTAGCGAGGTCCACTAGACATGATAAAAAAAAAACCTTCTAAAGATAAGTGTATACATTTGACAGCTTTCGTAATAGTAAGAGCCAATAATGATAAACCTGTAGGGATATTATGTGATGTATCTTAAAAAATTATGACTCGCAATTTTTCCTTTATCTGTGCTATGCTCCGTACCAGATTTCAAGCTTCTGAGTTCACGAGAAATAACCTGTAGGTTTTGATTCACATTCAGCGAGTGTCAAAACTGTGCAGCATAAACGGCTGTATCTGTAATTTCAGCTTGATACCTCTACGCGTTTCTGAGAAAAAGGGTTTTAACAGACAGACGGACCACAAAGTAATTATATGAAGGTTCTAATTTTTCCTATAAAGGTACGGAACCCTAAAAATGTTCCTTACAGATTATTGTTTTCAAACGAATAAAATAAATACTACATTTATTTATTTATTTATACATCATGCGCATTTGGTGCATTGGCGGACTTAATGCCTACGGCATTTGGTATCAGTCAACCATTGGGTGATACAGAGACAACAGAAGTAGGTGCATTTTGGTTGCAATATTTTTATTGTTGTGTTGTTGTTGATAGAAAAATTAAATTTAAATTACTGTATAATAATTGAATGCTTTATTTACGTTAATACACTGCTGTTGTTGTTAATACATTCTTTTTACTTGTGTTTAGTTATAAAAATAGATATTAACATTAACTTGAGCTTTATAATATTACTCAACGATTCTGGTGACTATTTAGGAGTATACGAGGACTTCGTATTCGTGGCTTTTCTTCTCCTCGCCTGCGATAGGATAGTAGCAACATCCCCGACTCGGATGAACCTAAAAATTTAACAACAATACGAATTAAATATAGTTTGAAACTTCATTAAAGCTTTATTTATTAATACAGAACTCTAAATTCTTAACCAGACAATTTTAAAACTGTAGCTCGAATGCGTAACGTAAGGTAGGTAGCCTAAGTCACCCAGACTATATTTATATGTTACACATTAACACCTCGTTCACTTAAATAGGTTCAGTAGCTTACGCGCTATGGTGGAACATGCAAACAAATATAGACCGACAAAAACACTACCCTTCCTTTTGGTTTCGTTGTAGTCGGGTGAAAGTTAAGACGACACAAACAAAATTTGACTAAAAATTTATGCTAAAGAAGCTGTTTCTTTGATGGGAAATGCTAACATCCGCAACTACTCGTTCGAGTTAAAAACACTTTACAGATATATTAAGCCATGGGACTGTTTAAAATGTATGCCTTTTGAAAAACACATGAACTTCCTATTATAAGCTGGTCATAATAAAGTACGACACGTAATAAGTGCGCATAGTATATTCTATAGTTCTCACCTTTCCAGGTAAAGTGTAGCCATCTCGCGGGACTCTACCATAATACAGCTTCTCACAATCAGCTGTCACACCAGCCACTACAGCATTATGAGGAACATTGCCGTTCGTGGAGTGTTCCCACGAGAACACCGTAGGAACTAACACCTGAAATCGGGTACAGTTGTCTGTTAAATTTATATCTACGTAATTTTTGATATTGAAGACATTTTAGTAATAACGGAATAAACTCTTCAGATGTCAAATACCATTATTTCTGTATTATATCAACAACTGTTAATGTCCGTTGGGCTTTGACCAACTATACTATCGTGTTAATCTAGGTAAACCTACGAAAATTAGGAATGCATTTTCTTGTTAGATAAAGAGCAATACGTAAGTAAGTAAGAAAAAACTTGTGCGTTCTTTTCTCTCTTGTCTGACTTACTGTCCTCTCGATTCCCACGGCAGAATACCCCTTTAGCCAAACGGGTTCGTATAGGGGTTCATGCAAGATTTGCTTCTTTTATCCTGGGTTGTTTGTTCCCTTGATCGCCTCTTGCAACACCCATGGGATGAAAAGGGGTGGTGATACTCGGTATTCTAAATACGCCATCACACGGTATAATAATTATTATTATCTATATATAGAATATACATATAGTAAGTAGTGTTTCTATTAAATTATCTGTCCGATGTACCATATTTGATTCATGCTCAATGATTTCATTTAGATTACTTGATGATACATTACAGATGAATTGGTTACATATAGATCTTATAAATATCTATCTTCAGTAGTATAGTACTTTAAATTTAATGTGTACCTCAAACTGCTTTTTTAGGATTTCCTTGCCGGCTCGGGAGACGTAGCAGACATCCTTTGAGGGGATGACCGTAGCAGGCAAGAGATCTCCATCATGCCGAGCGCGTCCGGCAAAGATCTCTGAACCATCTACATCAGTGCCCACGCGCAATATACCTTCTGGTAAATTGCCACTGTCCAAGCAAGTTGGAACCCAACGGTATGCAACTGGAACTATTGAAAAGGATCTGTGTAATTTGATTGTTACAATACTTATATTTTTATTATTTTTTAATTTAAATTTTATTTAAATTTAATTTAAATTAAAAGGTGCAAATGTGCCGTGGAAAAATCACAAAAGTAACGGAATTTACGATTTAAAGAGCGTAAATTGTGAAATATCTTGAATGTAAATATTGACGAAGGGACGTCGCGCGTTGCACGATATATGATTTAGAGTAACAGGGCCGGACAGCGACCACTTAGCTGAGTTTTCACTTCAGGAGCGTAAAAATAAAAATTATTTATACGTATTGTGATATATGACAGTGAATATTGGTCCCAAGTATTATTTAGCGAGTAAAAAAAGTTTTCTATACGCATTGTGATTATGATAGTGAATATTGGTCCCAAGTAGTCTTTAGTTTTAATGTAGGACATAAAATGAAATACATTCAGTTTTTTCATTATTATTTTTCGTTTTGTCATAATAAAATATATATATAATATTTTAGTTTTGTCATTTATATTATTTTATTGGAAAATATGAATGCTTTAGTAGTTTGATTTCAATAGGGACTCGTGACCTAAACCTGAATCTACTTGGTAGCCACATAGAGAACTGAGTAGGTGAACTCATTGCAAATTTAGACAATCCTAGCCAGGTCGGTCTACGGATGGGTGAATATTTGCCTAACACATTGAGAGCCCTCAGTATCTTGTTACATGTTCTTTGAGTCTTAAAAAGTCCGTTAACAGTCTTTCCATAGAGCTTTTATAACGGCTACTGTGTTTGTGTCTTGGAGGGTTGTCGGCAGTCACACAAAAAACAACATTCAGTCGATCTTCACAAAAATTAATGAAACTAATTTTATTTCCTACTTGTTTTCAAAGATTTTGCTTTTAGCCAACTTTTACTCGTCATGGTATAAATGGTATAAAATATATCAATTAATCAACATTGGAAAATGGTATTATAATATTCTGGGAAAACAAGTAACAAGAGCATTGCAAGACACTTTTGACAAACAATTTCATGTGGTCAACATATTCGTTATTGAGATCATAGCAAATGTAAAAATTGTTTGCCAGCAGCATATACATAATATACTTTAGGAGTGAACTGTTAAAAGCTGTTGATAATGATTATACATATATACTGATTGATGTTTACAGCCGTTACGTATTAAAATATGTTGGTCCCAAATGATGTCTTTACTTCTAAGTAAATTTTACAAAATGTGTCTAAAAATTTATGACCGCTGACGAAACAACAATATCTTACGTAACATTAACGTACTTTTGCAGAGCTACACTATAAATTGTAAAAGACCTGTTTGAACTGTTATGTGCGTACAAGCAAAACAAAATAATGCTGTAGTCGTCGAGTTTCAGCCATAATCTAACGTTATTGATAAATTGCCACTTTGGTTACCGACCACCGGATTTAATCTAAATGTCATACACAAAATTAGCTAAACATAAAAAGCTAAACACAAAAACTTGACGATTGTTTTAATTGAATAAATAACTTCTGTCCGAATCAGTAAAATTATATTACTATTACAAAATTTGGCCACGTCAATTAGGAAAGATCGTTACAACAAACAAAATACTCGTAGTTGCAGTCAACTTTGTTGACTATCCTACGAGACATTAACACAAGAATGATTCTGTGTTCACTAGGTATGTAGTCGTTGTCACTAACCTGACATGTCGACGGTGCTGGTACTCGAGAGAGACTAACTTAGTTCAATTTGAATTACGTATTTTTATAAGAAGCAGTATGACTCATAAAACATATTTAATATGACGACTAGATACGTGCCTAAAATTGCAACACACTAAGTACTTAAAGTAATTAATCAAAATATATAAAAGGCAATATTTTCAAAGGAATCTGATTTAATATTTAAATTCTGTGTCTTGAAAGTGTAACAATTAAAAGATTAGGCCGACTCGGGAACATGGATATACCTTTTAGGGGGACTTTAAAATACTAATTACCAGTGGTGTCATAGCGTTAGATCGAAGAGGTGGTAGTCGATGTCGGTCCTGGTAGAGAGCGTATTCTTACATCACTGATAACATCATGATGATCTGCAATGAAACCTTCTCTGTTTATGACAGAAGAAGATCTGGCCGTCCAAGTAGTGTTCGTACGAAAAAGGAGATCAAAGCAGTAAGGGTAAGCAAATTTGACTATGTGTATCTCTGTAGGTACACTAAATAAGTATTGTATCGTATGACATTGTTGTCTACTTGCAACCAAGGAATCTTGCTTTTTCAGTACCGTTGTTTAATCCAATGTCCTGAAAATCTTCTTTTATACTTTTGCAGCGTCGTTTTTTGTCGTAGTTGGGTTTTAGGTTTTAGGTACATTTATTATTAATTTATTTAAAATATTTTGGTGCCATTATAATGTTGATTTATTTGCAGAGTATATTTTAATTAACAAACCAAACTAAGTAATAAATTGCCTGTTTCAGAAATTAGGAGGACCTGGAATTTGTTTTTAATCTATCTGATTCTGCAAGCGATCACTTATCATGATGATTTTGAAGTAATTTGTTATGACCCAAGGCATATATAAACAATCCCTCTATGTTTCAGACAAGTTTCGAAATTCGGGAGCAATACGAACAGAACAAATATATATATATATATATATATATATACATATTATTAGCATTTGTTCTGTTATATATATATATATATAGTTGATATGTACAAGTAACGTCATTTCTAATGACACCAAACACGGCATATTTATTTATTTTTTAATACAGTACTTAAGGACCGCTAGGGGGCGCGACATTAGATTCAATGACACGTCATAGCCTATAACAAGCGAACAATCAATACGCTTCTAACAATACCTCAAGTCTGCTGTTTGTCTAGTTCTAATAAGTAGTTGAGGAGCTATGAGTGGACAGATGAACGTACATACATATATAGCCTGTCAAAACCATAACCCTCCTTTAGCTTTGCCGTAGTTGGGTAACAAACCTTTTATTAAGTAATGTAAAATTTATAAACTTTTACATTCATTTTCATAGTTACACTGACTTTTAGGTTTTATTATAGTGAGATAATAAAATAATTATCAAATTTTATTTATTTATTATTTATTTATTTATTTAGGTATACCAACAGCACACATACGATACACTTTTAAAAAAAATATACTATAATATTTTCTAGTATGCATGCCTATTACAAGTACACACAACATTCACCATATGAGATAAAATAAAGTACGCCTAACAAACAGTGTTAGGAGTAAGGTAACTTTTACAAAAAACAAAAATAAAGGAGCTTAATAGTACTTAATTCTAAATTAAAATTACGATGATCTTAATAATATGAAATATGAAAAAAATAAAATAAAAATAAAAGATGAAAAAATTAAAATAACAAAGGTAAGACAGTAAAAGATTAATTTTGGTTAGTTTTGTTAATATTATCAGCTATAGAACGTCTGAATTTATTAAAAGGGGCATGGATGTCTATGTCTCTCTGTGAACACATGCTATTGTATTCTCTACATAAACGCGTTAGAGGTGCATTCAGACCTAGATTAGATTTGCGGGTAGGTATATAAAATTTTATTTTCATAAACATCTGTTTTTGCCGTCCCTTGAAAGTTCCGCGACCGTGAAATGCATCCACTAACCTGCCGCTTTGCTGTTGATATGCTAATCTTCTTGGAAAAAATAGGCCAAGTGTAAGTCGAAGTCGCACAGAAAGGGTTCCGTACCATTACATACCGTACATTGCAAACGTTATCATTATCGAGCAAAAAATCAAGTTTGTTTTGTGGGAGCCCTTAAACATTTATTTCATCTGTGAATATTTCAACTGTCTTACTAAAACGATTCATGAGATACAGCCTGGTGACAGAAAGACAGACAGAACAGTCTTAGTAATAGGGTCCCGTTTTACCCTTTTGGTACGGACCTCTAAAAAAAGAGCTCAGATTTTAACACAATACGGTAAAGCTGGTATTTGCCTATTTTTCAATGTTATTGCTTGTGGTTAAACAACATCAATTATTAAGATTATGTGTGGTAATTCTATATATTAGGTACATTGAAATACATAATTTTAACGTAATCAGACCAAGACATAACTCTAGGTTTTCCTTTTCAGGGAATGTGTCAACTCGTTTAATATTCCTATAAAATTAGCCTAAAATATAGTAGTGCTCCAGTAGTTAAGTAACTAGAGTTCTGAGGCTCGCTAGATTTGTTTGTTCGCACAGAACAAATGATCATGAGATAAGCATTCTGCAGTTCTGCGACAGTTTAACTTATGTGTACAATATGTAGGAATATTGAAATCTATACTAATAATAAAGTTGAAGAGTTTGTTTGTTTGAACGTGCTAATCTCAATAGCAATGCAGCAAGCAATCGAGCAATAGTAAAAAGCCACGTCGAATCCAATTTGTAAGCGCTTTTCTTTCTGCAATCGTTAACGCCTTAGTTCTCGTGTGTCATTGGCTAATATTTTGTTTTGATCACGAGACTAATATCCATTTCAAAATTCTTAGTAGTTCGTTCACAGTGATTTAATGAAATGTGGTCGTTTCTACAACGTCAATGCCAATCTCCATAAAAATGCTAGCTAAGTTACAATTTTGACAAACGCAAGCGAAACGATATAGAAATATTTGAACGATAACTAAGCGTTCAAGATTATTTAGAGCTATCGCTATACAAATGGCTTCTATATGACAGTTAAACAGTCTAATAGGACCACCGAAAACTGTTTTATTAGCTTAGCAAAATTTTGGACATTTAAAATGCATACTGTAAATATGATGTGGTGCGCTCGTAATGAATAATTATGAATTAAACATTGAAGAAAATACAATATGTATGGCCCTGCCAAAACCACTCTACTCTGTTTGATAGAGAGAATAAGCAGAATCCAAGAGTGGTGGTCACCGTACTCATTGAATATGCAGACAATGCAACAACGCAGCACGTTGACTCACACAATGGCAGCCTAGTGTTGCTTCTGCATCGAGCCGGCCCATTCGTGTTGAAATTAACGTGGCTCAAATAGTCACTATCATCCTCATATAGCTAGCAATATTACAGCAACTTGTTGTGTTTCACACAATTTAGTAATCAAAGTTATATAATCCAAGTAAGAGCCATGCTGAATTTACTAAATAGGCTGTAATATGGTTAAGCTTTCTGAAATTTCTTAGACTGATTGTGGCCGCGGATGGACAGAATGGGTTTACGTCTTCATCTGCTTAAATGGCCAGCTGCCAAGTGGCGACGTACGCGTGTACCGTACGTCGGCTAATTAGAGAATTTATCAGCAGACGGTGCCTGCCACAATGCGGGCAGGCGCTGGGAGGAGTACGTAGGGCTTAATAACAATAGCTCCCGGATCCCTGAAAGGACGATCAAGCACCAACTATCACTATTAGAAATGAGGAGCAAATACACAAGTTTATGGCTAAATGACTGTTTATGGGATACTGCTATAATTACTACTCTTTTAATCAGCTAAGTAATGGGAGCACATCAATGTTATTCTTCATCGTAATGATACTTCACTATTTATTTTATATAAAATATCTGTACTTTTGCACTGTCTATGAGTTCAATGCTATGGTACTTAATTTGGTTAAAGATAAGTTGAATTCATTAATACCATATCTTTGTATCTCTTCGCCACACAAACAATTTTTCAAACAAGGACTCTTTTCTAGCATACACCTGGTTTCACAGGTGCTGGTTACCGAGATGGAGAGTGGTTTATAGAAAGTTACAGTCCTGGATAACAATTAGCAGGCGGTATCCGAGGAGCAATTTACACAGAGAAAAAAGGTCGCAGCTGAACGCACTCCGTCCTCCATTACGTCAGGCCTTAAATAAGATAAGAAAGTAATAGGAGCATAGATTCTTGATACGATCTTGTTTGTTTAATACAAATGATCAAAACGTTATTTATATTTTAAATAATATAAAATATAATAACATAATAGTATAAAAGTATACGTCTCACGAGCAGACGTACCGCCTGATGGTAAGCGATTACCGCCGCCCATGGACAACCGCAACACCAGAGGCCCTTGAAATAAACTATTTAATGCATTTTCCTCAACACGGGTTTTCAACTCAATACCTATCTTATCTTACTAATAAGTAAATAGACTAGAATTTTAAAGCAAAAGGATATCCCGTGCATTTCTTATATTTTGTTAAAAAATATATAACAAAAACATGTATTTTTCATTTTATCAACATCAGCCCGTTGTAATTTACTACATGAGATAATAATACACTATATTTATATATGTATATTACAATTTCATTACGAAATACGTTTCAATACATTAAAAGGAAGGCCAAAAAAGAGGAATGCAAAAAGCAGCAGACAGCACTCGTGGGGAGGCTTATGTCCAACAGTGGACTGCACCGGGCTTATGATGATGACGATATCAAAAGAAACTTAAATCAATAATTTACATTTTAATCTGGGTTGTCTGAGGTTCTGGTATTAAAAGGAGATGCCAGGACTTTTATTCCACTTAGATCATCATGATGTTATCAGTGATGTAACAATGTTCTCTCGACCAGGACTGAATCCAACCTCTTCAATCTAACGCTATGAGACCCGTTGTATTCAGTACTTAAGGTTCTAAAAGTGTATCAATTTTCCCGAGTCGGCATAATCTTTCAATTATTTTTATGACCGTTATATATTTTTATTATAAATTACTTTAATTATTTAGGGTGCTGCAATTTTAGGCGCATAACTAGTTGTCATATTAAATATGTTTTCGTGAGTCATAATCTCTTGTTACGAGTATAAAACCCGTAGTTCAAGTGTGGCACCAAGTTAGTGTCTCTCGAGTACCAGAACCGTCAACATGGCAGGTTAGTGACAACGAATACATACCTAGTGAACACAGAATCATTCCTGTGTGAATGTCTCGTAGGATAGTCAAACAAAGTACTTATGTCTGTGACTATTCTTATTATACTACATTTTTTTAATTTTCCTAATTTAGCTAGCTGAAACGATTTCGTTTGTGACGATGTTCACTTATTGACATGGCTATGTTTTGTAACAATAGGTATTATACTCATTTACGTGAGTTTGACAAGTAGGGAAAACGTCCAAAGAATTATTCTAACCTTTTTTTTTATTGAATAGTGGGCAAACGAGCAGACGTATCACCTGATGGTAAGCGATTACCGCCGGCCATGGACACCCGCAACACCAAAGGCGCCACAAGTGCGTTGCCGACCTTTGGAGGATGGGAAAGGGGATGGGGGGAAGGGTTGGGGTATGGGTCTCCGGTATCCTCACTCACTCGGTGAAACACAGCGCAAACGCTATTTCACACCGGTTTTCTGTGAGGCCGTGGTATCACTCCGGTCGAGCCGACCCATTCATGCTGAAGCATAGCTCTCCCATATAGCATCTATTGGACAATGCAGTAAATACCGGTGTAAAATATTTTTTAATTTTCTCGGAAACCTATATCTGTCAAAGTAAGGTTTTGGTTTTAAAAAATCTTGTGTTATTATTTCGTAAATAGATTCACTGTCACATGAATTACAAACGAAAATATTAATATAATAAATATATATAAGAAATATGAGAAACGATTTAGATGTGAGTATATTACTGATTATTTATAAAAATAACAGTATTGCACTCGACGCTCATTGATAACTTTTAGCACTAATTTAATATTTTACGTATACGTTACATGCTCCATTAGCTCAATTTTTTTATTTACATACTTATATTTTGCTAATTTTGTGTATAATATTTAGATTAAGTCACCAATTTATGAAAAACGTTAGATTACGGTTGACATCCACCTACAGCATTATTTACTTTTGCTTGTATGATCGTAATAGTTCATACAGGTCTTTTAGAATTTATAGTGTAACATTGAAAATGTACATACATACATACATACTTTTAAAAAATTTTTGGAGAAATTTATTAAAGGTATTTAGAAACTTAGACAAAAAAGGTGGTCGTTAACAAACACAATTGAAACGAAGACATTATCTTTTGCGGTCACCATATTTTGTCATGTAACGGCTCTAAACTTATATATCAGTATATATGTGTAATCATCATCAACAGCTTTTATTAATTCACTCCTAAAGTATATTATGTATATGCTGCTGACAAACAATTTGAATATTTGTTATGATTTCAATAACGTGTAAAATGACAATATTGAAATATTTATAAAGAATAACTATCGGCATAATTATAATTGTTAAATAGATAAAATTAATAACATTGTAAAACCAATTACATTATTTCACCTCTGTTTAGTAATTTATGGATGAATGTTTTATGTGACGTTTTATATTCTACATTAAAACTAGAGAAAACTTGGGACCAATATCATCTGTGTATATCTAGTGACAACTCAGCTAAGTGGCCGCTTTCCGGCCCAGTTACCCTAAATTAAATGACGTGCAACGCGAGACCTCCTTTGCACAATATTTAAGAACTCTCTCTCACTCTAGGAACCTTACATAACGTACGTACTTTTATGATTTTTTCCACGAATCATTAAAAACATTAAATTCCTAAAATAAGTATTGTAACACTCAAATAACACAGATTCTTTTCAATAGATTCAGATGCATACCGTTGGGTTCCGACTTGCTTGGAAACGTGCGTATTACCAAAAGGCATATTGCGTGTTGGTGCTGATAAGGACGGTTCAGAGCTCTTTGCCGGACGCGCTCGGTTTGAAGGAGATCTCTTGCCCGCCAAGGTCATCCCCTCAAAGGATGTCTGCTACGTCTCCCGAGCTGGCAAGGAACACGTCACAGATCAGTTTGAGGTACACATTAAATCGAAAATCTCATACTACTGAATATAGATTTTTATGAAATCAGTGAAAAGAATTCTAAAGTTCCATATGTAATCATTTCATTTTGATTAAGCAAATATGATACATCAAACAATTTTAAACAATATCATTTGAGTTTAGCGTAAACAATATAATGATCGTTAAAAAAATTTATAAGAACCTACCTTTGTATATCATAGTAAAAAAATATATAAATTGAATATACTAAAGGTATTTTTTATAAAGAAAAATAAGAATACCGTGTGGTGGCGTATCTACAATACCGAGTATCACGACCCTATTAATCCTAAAGGTGTCGCAAAAGGCGACTAAGGGAACAAACAACTCAGGATAACATCACCACAAAAAGAAGCAAATCTTGAATAAACTCCTATACGAACCCAACTGGCTAGAGTGGTATACTGCCGTGGGAATGTTGGGTTGCTGTATGAGAGGACAGTAAGTCAGAAAAAAGAAAGAAAAACACTTTTTTTTCTTGCTATACTTATTGCTCTTTATCTAACAAGAAAATGCGTTTCTAAATTTCGGAGGTACTGTAATGAAACCTAGATTAAAAAAATTGTTTCACGCACATTTGAAATAAACAATAAAAACTGTATATCTTTAGTTTACGGCCCCCTCGATTACTACGACAGTATAGTTGATTAAAACCTACTTGCCAAGGAGAGGCTTATGTCCATCAGTGGACAGGAAGTTTTATTATTATTATGCTTTCATTATCAAAATTACGTATATATAAATTTAACAGATAACACTGTACCCGATTTCAGGTGTTAGTTCCTGCGGTGCTCTCGTGGGTACACGCCACGAACGGCAATGTTCCTCCTAATGCTGTAGAGGCTGGTATGACAGCTGATGGTGAGAAGCTGTACTTTGGTCGAGTCACACGTGATGGCTACACTACATCTGGAAAGGTGAGAACTTTAGAATATACTACGAGTACTTACAACACGCCGTACTTTATTATGACCAGCTAATAATAGCAAGTTCATTTGTCTTTCAAATATAATAAATTTTAAACAGGCCTATAGGTCTAAGCTAACTAGGCATGTAGTGTTTTTAAAAGGGTAAATTAAAGTACTTTTGGCAGTCTATATTTGTTTGCATGTTCCACTATAGCGCCTAAACTAATGAACCGATAGTAATGAATGGCGGGCTGGGTGACTTGGCCTAAAAGTTATAAAAAAAAACGGATTCAGGTTACAGTGTTAAAACTATTTGTTGTTAAGGATTTAGAATGACTAACTGAGATGAGAGAGAATGACTGCACGGTTGGCCGAGTGGTGTCAGCGGTCGCCATGCCGCTTGCTACTGCGCCAAGTGTCGTGGGTTCAAGTCCCACGCGGTGCCTACAACACTTTGTGTGATCCACGAATTGTTGTCCCGAGTCTGGATGTTCTTTGTGTCCGTTTCATGTATGTCTGTAAAGTCCCCCACGACACAAAATGTTTATTCCTAATGTGGGAGTTGTCTTTTTTAAAGAAAGAAAAAAAAAAGAGTTCTGTATAAATAAACAACGCTTTAATGATATTTAAAAGTTTATTTAATTCTTATTGTTGTTTTATTTTCAGATTCATCCGAGTCTCAAAACTTGTTTCTATCCGTACCGAGGCGAAGAGAAGCAAAACCACGAATACGAAGTTCTCGTAATCTCCTAAACGGTCACCAGAATCGTTGAGTAACATTATTAAAAAGCTCAGGTTGATGTTAATTTCCAAATTCATAAGTAAACTCAAGTCAAAAGTGTAAATGTCAACAGCAGTGTTTGAAAATAAATAAAGGATTTAAATAATGTACAATAATTTAAATGTTGTAATTTTTCTATGAACGTGTCAATGCTAAGTTGAAATAAAAATTGATCTTTTTTGACTACATATAAACTCACAACGTCATAATTAAGTCCCAAGCTAAGCAGAGCTTCTGTTATGGGTACCAGACAACTGGTATAAAATACTTTTTTTTGTAAATACATACATGTTATACATACAAAACACCCAAACTCCGAGACAAATATTTGCAGATCATATAAACATTTGGTCCGACCCGGGAATTGCACACGAAACCTCACGTACAGTAGTTGCGTGCGCTACCACTGCGCTAACAAGGCAGCCTATCATCATCCTTGTCTTCCTAGCCTTTATTATTCCCAATATTTGGGGTCGGCTACCAGTTCAACCGGTTTTACCTGAATATCAGTTTTTACACAGAGCGACTGGCATCTGACCTCCGCAACCCTGAGGGCGAACTGAATTCGAAGGTTGAACTAGTTGTCAGTATATTTGAGGGCACTGACTTCCCAATAACGATAAGGCAGCCTATATGAAAACAAATTGTAGTATTGTTTACTTGTTTGAAAACAATAATCTGTGAGGAACATTCTTTCATTATTTGCCTGTGGTCCTACTGGTATCACAGGCAAAGTATCTATTTTTGTAGTTTGTCGCCTACTTGTGATGCCTACGGCCACCGCGTAGTTGTATGCGGCACAAGTACGCTTGGTAATCGCTTACCATGAAGCGATCCATCTGCTCGTCCAATCCAATCCTAGTCCCATACTCCCAAAAAAAGAGGGCAAGTCGTAGGTTCGACTCCCATCAATGAACAATAAAAGTATTTATCTTTTTATGGTTACAATAACACTTTATAGAAGTTTGGGTTGGCAAAACTGCGCTCAATCATGTTCGGGGTTAAGAGCAGTAACACCATACCACACTGGTCGAGGACTTTTGCAACATCAGGGGATTATATGGCAATCTTGATGCTATCCATCACCACCTCAAGACAGCAAAGCCAACCAAGCCCTTTTTGACTGAGACGCTAATATCGTCTCCAGAGGTCACAACCTACCTCACTTACCCTGGGTACGGACTTGAACACTCCTTCATCTCTAAGGCCGGAGTGTGCGTGTACGTAAGACACGATATCAGCTCTCGACGTCTTAGCAGTCTTGAGGGGAATTTTGCCTCCGTGTAGACAGAGACGACTAACCCCACGTCTATGCATGCCTCTATGGGTCCACCTCTATAGCGGTGATGCCGAAACTGACCGAATCATTGAGCATATCCAGATGGCTTCGTGGAACAGCAGATCCTCTCCGCAGAGATCACGCCCACCACTGTGACAGTTCCAGTAAAACGTATCATGCGGGGAGATCTGTTCACGACTTTGCCTTGGCATATGGCCTGACACAACTGGTTACCACGCCCACGCGATTTTCTGATGTGGAGACTGATATTGTACTCCAGGGTATGGAGGTTTTCATACCATCATCTGTGGTCCCCATCGGAGGCTAGTGTCGGCCCTGGTTTGGTCCATATTCCTAAAAAGCTTCTCACAGGAATCAGGAAGTTTACCAAACATGGGCTGACGCAATGGCGGTTGGTAAAACTTTGTCTCTAGGCCCTTCAAAAGAGATATTGCAAGCGTGAAGTCGGAGCATATTGCTAGGATTGGCGAGAGACTTGAGCGTCTTCCTTCGGGAACTCCGGAATTTTTGTCTCTTGCCAAGGTTTAGAAGGGATTTTTTGCAAGCCATCCTTTCCACCTATGCACATAGGATATAACCCGTTGACTGCCTCATTTGTTTAGCGATTCAAGTATGCTGGCCAAAAGTGTTATTGAGTTTTTCTAATTATAGAAATACTTAATAACAGCTCGGAGTTTTGAAGATAAGGTCTTAACCCCGGTGCTTCGGATATCACGTAAAGCTAACGGTCCTGCGCCTGTTCTGTCCCCGGTCGTGTTAGTTAACCACTCCATCGGATTGTGAGAAAGAGGGAACAGAGAGTGCACCTATGTTTGCGCACACACTAGTGCACTATAATATCTCCTGCGTAGTTGGCTGGTCTCACGTTCTACGGCTAGACCGTTACTACGGTCGATAATATTCCGGGAAACGTACTCTTCTGCCGCTGCGATTGTGGGTTGTCGACTTAACTGCTGGTTAAGAAAAAGTGCTCGAAGGTCAATCGGCTGGAGCGGTAGCTGCGTCAACAGTGTGCCTGTCTTTCGTGGTGTATGCTGGTTTCAGGCGATCTAACGAGATGTTGTTGCCCTTACCTCGCACTTCAACTTACAAGTACTTAGCTTTCCTGTCCAGTACTTTGTACAGTACAGCATACGGCGGCTCCAAAGACATTCTCACGCAGTCGTACCTCACGAAGACATGAGGACAGTGGTGCAAGTCCTTGGGGACATAAAATGTGTCATTTCTATGCCATGTAGTTGGTTTCGGAGACAAGTTGGAATGTGTTTTGCAAATCGAGTAGCGAAGCTGGTGATGTCCCCGACGGTGTATTCATGTGATGGTGATAGAAATTGGCTTGGTAATTGTAGCGGCTCGCCATATACCAATTTTGTGGAGGATGCTTCAATATCGTCTTTCCAAGAACTGCGAATGCCAAGCAGAACGACGGGCAAGACTTCTGTCCATTGTTTGTTAAAGAAGTGGTATCAACAATGAGGGTGGTTTTCTAGCGGTTGACGCGGCCTTGATCGAGACCTACCCCGCCAACTATTATTCTTAAATCGTGAATGTGATCAACCACGTACCTGCCTGCGACTGTCCATTCGATGAGACAGTTAAGATACTTGCCTTGTAAGCTCAGCGATCTGACATACCATATCCTTAATGAGGGTAGATGAGTCCGGCCGGGTACAGCCGGCGAGATCTTGATGACCAGGCTTGCCAAGTCTGCCAATTTGTCCAGCGAAAGGTCGGGCTGCGACGCAATCGCTGTCTGCAGATTGGTCGGCAGCTGATCTTTGATCGATTGGTGTCTTGAGGAAATCCTCAGGTACAGCTAGTCCAGCTAGGTGCCGTAAATGACGTAGAAATTGTGAAGGTTACGGTCACCCAGCTCCTTATGCATGAGTAATTGTTTCACCTTACACTCTAATCGCGAGAGCGTAAGGTGAAACAAACGCTTTATAAGCTCGCTCTTCAACTTTTCATACTTATTTGTAGGCGGTGGTTTCGTAATCACATCCTTTACTTCGGTGGCGTAGCGATGTTCTAACGCGGCTATGGCCTGGTAGAACTTAATCAACTCCACCATTACATTAGCTAAGACGAACTAACACTCCATCTCTCACTACAGAAGTCGTAGTATGCTTTGTAATTCTCACAATGAGGTTCTCCGACTATCTTGATTTTGAATGCGAACCTTGAATGCGAATAACGTAAGAATTCAAAGCTTTGAAACGTAGGAATTTTGTTGCTGTAGGTTTTGATTCCCTAGAGTGTGTCAAAAGTTTGCAGCATAAACTACTGTATTATTTGATTGACTTAGGAGTTTGATTTTTTCACAGTTCCAAGGGTCAGTTTTAGCTTGGTACCTTAATACGTTCCTGAAAAAGGGTCTTGACAGACACACAACAAAAGGATAATATAAAGGTCCTAATTTTTCCTATAAAAGTTCGGAACCCTAAAAATGTTCATTGCAGATTATAGTTTTGAAACAAATAAAATAAATCTGTACTCCATTTATTTTTTTATTATACATCATGCACATTTTTTGCATTGGCGAAATTAATGCCTTCGGCATTTTCTACCTGTCAACCATTGGGTCATACAGAGAAAACAAATAGATATTGGCTGAAAAGTGTATGAGAGCAAAAACTAAACAATATATTGAACAAATATTTTTATTGTTGTGTTGTTGATAGAAAAATTACATTTAAATTAATGTACAATAATTGAATCCTTTATTTACGTTAATACGCAGTGTATTTTTTTTAATACATTCTTTTTACTTGTGTTTAGTTATGAAAATAGATGTTATCATTAACTTGAGCTTTCAATAATATTTCTCAACGATTCTGGTGACTATTTAGGAGTATACGAGGACTTCGTATTCGTGGCTTTTCTTCTCCTCGCCTGCGATAGGATAGTAGCAACATCCCCGACTCGGATGAACCTAAAAATTAAACAACAACACGAATTAAATATAGTTTGAAACTTCATTTAAGCTTTATTAATTAATACAGAACTCTAAATTCTTAACAATACAAAGTTTTAAAACTGTATGTTTTTTGATGAATTTTAGGTAGGTAGCCTAAGTCACCCAGCCTATATTTATATGTTACATATTGACACCTCGTTCACTTAAATCGGTTCAGTAGCTTACGCGCTATGGTGGAACATGCAAACAAATTTTTTTTTTTTTTTTTTTCCTTTTTTAGACCTGCGATCAGTCGTCTAGACTATAATCAGGTGTGTTACAAGTGGTTGGGGTTTGGAAGGATAGAGCCACTGCTCCATCTATCCTTAGTGAGGCAGCACATCGGCTCTCTTGAGTCTTCTAATTGGATTTGGCTGCAGGAGCATATTGGATAACGGGTTTGGGTGAGTTGTCAAGCGGTTCTTGTAGTTGACCGAGTAACGTTTGGCTTCATCCTAAATGGTTGGGATCTCCATATACTCGTAAATTTCAGAGTTGCGAGCATACCAGGGCGCCGAGGAAAGTACCCTTAGAATATTGTTTTGGGCTCTCTGCAGGCACATAATGTTGGTTTTGCTGGCTGACGACCACAGTTGGATTCCATATGTCCATATCGGTTTTATTACGGAACAATATACCCTCAGTTTGTTGGATAGTGACAAGGCAGACTGTCTACCGAGGAGCCAGAGTAGATTTTTGAATCTCAGATTGAGCTCATTGCGCTTCGTTTTTATATGGTCTTTCCATGTCATCCTCCGGTCTAGGTGGAACCCAAGATAAGATAAGCAAACAAATATAGACTGACAAAAACACTACCCTTCCTTTTGGTTTCGTTGTAGTCGGGTGAAAGTTAAGACGACACAAACAAAATGTAACTGATATTTTAAGCTAAAGTAGCTGTTTTTTTTATGGGAAATGCTAACATTCGCAACTACTCGTTTGAATTAATAACACTTTACAGATATAGTGAGCCATGGGCCTGTTTAAAATGTATGCCTTTTGAAAGACAGATGAACTTCGTATTAGCTGGTCATAATAAAGTACGACACGTAATAAGTGCTCATAGTATATTCTAGAGATCTCACCTTTCCAGGTAAAGTGAAGCCATCCCGCGGGACTCTACCATAATACAGCTTCTCACAATCAGCTGTCACACCAGCCACTACAGCATTAGGAGGTACATTGCCGTTCGTGGAGTGTTCCCACGAGAGCACCGTAGGAACTAACACCTGAAAACGAGTACAGTTGTCTGTTAAATTTATATCTACGTAATTTTGATATTGAAGACATTTTAATAGTAACAGAAAAAACTGTTCAGATGTCAAATACCAATATTTCTGTATTATATCAACAACTGTTCATGTCCGTTGGGCTTTGGCCAACTATACTATCTTGGTAATCGAGAGGGCCGTAAGTCGAAGATGTTAATATTTTATTGCGTATTTGAAATGTACGTGAAACGAGAATTCTTTCAATCTAGGTTTCATTACCGTACCTACGAAAATTAGGAATGCATTTACTTGTTAGATAAAGAGCTGTAAGTATGGTAAGCAAAAACTTGTGCGTTCTTTTCTCTCTTGTCTGACTTACTGTCCTCTCGATTCTCACGGCAGAATACCACTCTAGCCAGACGGGTTCGTATAGGGGTTTATTCAAGATGTGCTTCTTTTGTCCTGGGTTGTTTGTTCCCTTAATCGCCTTTTGTGACACCCATGGGATGAAAAGAGGTGGTGATACTCGGTATTCTAAATACGCCATCAAACTGTATAATAATTATTATCTATATATAGAACATACATATGTAAGTAGTGTTTCTTTTAAATCATCTGTTTGAGGTATCGTATTTGATTCATGCTCAATGATTACATTTAGATCTTATAAATATCTATCTTCAGTAGTATATTACTTTAAATTTAATGTGTACCTCAAACTGCTTTTTTAGGATTTCCTTGCCGGCTCGGGAGACGTAGCAGACATCCTTTGAGGGGATGACCGTAGCAGGCAAGAGATCTCCATCATGCCGAGCGCGTCCGGCAAAGATCTCTGAACCATCTACATCAGTGCCCACGCGCAATATACCTTCTGGTAAATTGCCACTGTCCAAGCAAGTTGGAACCCAACGGTATGCAACTGGAACTATTGAAAAGGATCTGTGTAATTTGATTGTTACAATACTTATTTTAGAAATTAAATGGTGTAAATGTTTTGTGGAAACATCACAAAAGTAACGGAATTTTGGATTTAAAAAGCGTAAATTGTGAAATATCTTGAGTTTAAATATAGACAAAGGGACGTCGCGCATTGCACGATATATGATTTAGGGTAACTGGGCCGGACAGCGACCACTTAGCTGAGTTGTCACTTCAGGAGCGTAAAAATAAAAGTTATCTATACGCATTGTAATATATGATAGTGAATATTGGTCCCAAGTATTATTTAGTTTTAATGTAGGACATAAAATGAAATACATTCAGTTTTTTCATTAATATTTTGTCGTTTTGTCATATAAAATATATATATAATATTTTAGTTTTGTAATTTATATTATTTTATTGGAAAATATAAATGGTTTAGTTGTTTGATTTCGATAGGGACTCGTGACCTCAACCTGAATCTACTTGGTAGCACAGGGAACTGAGTAGGTGAACTCATTGCAAATTTAGACAATCCTAGCCAGGTCGGTCTACGGATGGGTGAATATTTGCCTAACACATTGAGAGCCCTCAGTATCTTGTTACATGTTCTTTGAGTCTTAAAAAGTCCGTTAACAGTCTTTCCATAGAGCTTTTATAACGGCTACTGTGTTTGTGTCTTGGAGGGTTGTCGGCAGTCACACAAAAAACAACATTCAGTCGATCTTCACAAAAATTAATGAAACTAATTTTATTTCCTACTTGTTTTCAAAGATTTTGCTTTTAGCCAACTTTTACTCGTCATGGTATAAATGGTATAAAATATATCAATTAATCAACATTGGAAAATTGTATTATAATATTCTGGGAAAACAAGTAACAAGAGCATGCGCAAGACACTTTTGACAAACAATTTCATGTGGTCAACATATTCGTTATTGAGATCATAGCAAATATAAAAATTGTTTGCCAGCAGCATATACATAATATACTTTAGGAGTGAACTGTTAAAAGCTGTTGATAATGATTATACATATATACTGATTGATGTTTACAGCCGTTACATATTAAAATATGTTGGTCGCCAAATTATGTTTTTACTTCTAAGTAAATTTTACAAAATGTGTCTAAAAATTTATGACCGCTGACGAAACAACAATATCTTACATAACATTAACGTACTTTTGCAGAGCTACACTATAAATTGTAAAGGACCTGTATGAACTGTTATGATCGTACAAGCAAAACAAAATAATGTTGTAGTCGTCGAGTTTGAGCCGCAATCTAACGTTATTTATAAATTGCCACTTTGGTTACCGACCTCCGGATTTAATCTAAATGTCATACACAAAATTAGCAAAATATAAAAGCTAAACACAAAAACTTGACGATTGTTTTAATTGAATAAATAACTTCTGTCCGAATGAGTAAAATTATATTACTATTACAAAATATGGCCACGTCAATTAGGAAAGATCGTTACAACAAACAAAATACTCGTAGTTGCAGTTAACTTTGTTGACTATCCTACGAGACATTAACACAGGAATGATTCTGTGTTCACTAGGTATGTAGTCGTTGTCACTAACCTGACATGTCGACGGTGCTGGTACTCGAGAGAGACTAACTTAGTTCAATTTGAATTACGTGTTTTTATAAGAAGCAGTATGACTCATAAAACATATTTAATATGAAGACTAGATACGTGCCTAAAATTGCAACACACTAAGTGCATAAAGTAATTAATCCAAATATATAAAAGACGATATTTTCAAAGGAATTTGATTTAATATTTAAATTATGTGTCTTGAAAGTGTAATAATTAGAAGATTAGGCCGACTCGGGAACATGGATTTACCTTTTGGGGGAATTTAAAATATTGATTACCAGTGGTGTCATAGCGTTAGATCGAAGAGGTGGTAGTCGATGTCGGTCCTGGTAGAGAGAGCGTATTCTTACATCACTGATAACATCATGATGATCTAAGTTGCACAAAAGCCCTGGCAGCCTTTACGTATTGTAACCTCATGTAGCCTAGATTCAAAACAGACTATTGCAAACTCCAAACAGAAAATGTATATTATCATATTATCATCCATAAAAATATTCATTATGTCTTCTTATTTTCGCGCTAATACTCGTATATTGTAAAATATTTTGTGGTATTATAAGGAAATGGTTTTTTTTTTCTTATTTATTGAATGAGGGCTGGAAGTGGACAATGAGGATTGATCAAGAGAATCGAATCGCTGTGATTGCATTATATAAAGTAGATATGGAGTAAAATTGGTAAACGCTTGGTTTAAGTCAAATGTTTGTGTATCGGGCTATTGATAGGTACAATGAAACCTCCTCTGTTTATGACAGAAGAAGATCTGGCCGTCCAAGTAGTGTTCGTACGAAAAAGGAGATCAAAGCAGTAAGGGAAAGAATTCGAAGAAATCCTGTCCAATGTAACTAGTAGCAAGTACTTAGTCTTGTTATAAATATTGTTACAAACAAAATCATTTTTTTTTTACTGTACGTAATACGTACATATATAGACAGGTATAGAAATGTACCATTACACTTTAATAACGTGTGAATACGGCTTTTCAAATTTGACTATGTGTATCTCTGTTCACTGAATAAGTATTGTATCGTATGACATTTTTGTCAACTTGCAACCAAGGAATCTTGCTTCTTCAGCAGCATTGTTTAATCCAATGTCCTGAAAATCTTCTTTTATACTTTTGCAGCGTCGTTTTTTGTCGTAGTTGGGTTTTAGGTTTTACATTTATTATTAATTTATTTAAAATATTTTGGTGCCCTTATAATGTTGATTTATTTGCAGAGTATATTTTAATTAACAAACCAAACTGAGTAATAAATTGCCTATTTCAGAAATTAGGAGGACCTGGAATTTGTTTTTAATCTATCTGATTCTGCAAGCGATCACTTATCATGATGATTTTGAAGTAATTTGTTATGACCCATATATAAACAATCCCTCTATGTTTCAGACAAGTTTCGAAATTCGGGAGCAATACGAACAGAGCAAATGCTAATAATATAAATATATATATATATAGTTGATATGTACAAGTAACGTCATTTCCAATGACACCAAACACGGCATATTTATTTATTTTTTGATACAGTACTTTATGACCGCTAGAGGGCGCGACATTAGATGCAATGACACGTCATAGCCTATAACAAGTGAACAATCAATACGCTTCTAACAATACCTCAAGTCTGCTGTTTGTCTAGTTCTAATAAGTAGTTGAGGAGCTATGAGTGGACAGATGAACGTACATACATATATAGCCTGTCAAAACCATAACCCTCCTGTAGCTTTGCCGTAGTTGGGTAACAAACCTATTATTAAGTAATGTAAAATTTATAAACTTTTACATTCATTTTCATAGTTACACTGACTTTTAGGTTTTATTATAGTGAGATAATAAAATAATTATCAAATTTTATTTATTTATTATTTATTATTTATTTAGGTATACCAACAGCACACATACGATACACTTTCAAAAAAATATACAATAATATTTTCTAGTATGCATGCCTATTACAGGTACACACAACATTCACCATATGAGATAAAATAAAATACGCTTAACAGTGTTAGGAGTAAGGTAACTTTTACAAAAAACAAAAATAAAGGAGCTTAATACTACTTAATTCTAAATTAAAATTACGATGCTCTTATTAATATGAAATATGAAAAAATTAAAATTAAAATAAAAGATGAAAAAATTAAAATAACAAAGGTAAGACAGGAAAAGATTAATTTTGGTTAGTTTTGTTAATTTTATCAGCTATAGAATATATCTAGTACCCATAACACAAGCTCTGCTTAGCTTGGGACTAGATGGCGTTGTGTGTTAGATGTCCAAAAATATTAATTTATTTATTTATAGAACGTCTGAATTTATTAAAAGGGGCATGGATGTCTATGTCTCTCTGTGAACACATGCTATTGTATTCTCTACATATACGCGTCAGAGGTGTATTCAGACCTAGAAAAGATTTGCGGGTGGGTATATAAAATTTTATTTTCATAAACATCTGTTTTTGTCGTCCCTTAAAAGTTCCGCGACCGTGAAATGCATTCACTAACCCGCCGCTTTGCTGTTGAAATGCTAATCTTCTTGGAAAAAATCGGCCAAGTGTAAGTCGAAGTCGCACAGAAAGGGTTCCGTACCATTACATACCGTACATTGCAAACGTTATCATTATCGAGCAAAAAACGACCAAAAAATCACGTTTGTTGTGTGGGAGCCCTCAAACATTTATTTTATTCATATTATTCATATTCATATAGTGTTTATTGTTATAGCGGCAACAGAAATGCATCATCTGTGAATATTTCAACTGTCTTACTAAAACGATTCATGAGATACAGCCTGGTGACAGAAAGACAGACAGAACAGTCTTAGTAATAGGGTCCCGTTTTACCCTTTTGGTACGGACCTCTAAAAAAAGTGCTCAGATTTTAACACAATACGCTAAAGCTGGTATTTGCCTATTTTTCAATGTTATTGCTTGTGGTTAAACAACATCAATTATTAAGATAATGTGTGGTAATTCTATGTATTAGGTACATTGAAATACATAATTTTAATGTAATCAGACCAAGACATAACTCTAGGTTTTCCCTTTCAGGGAATGTGTCAACTCGTTTAATATTCCTATAAAATTTGCCTAAAATAAAGTAGTGCTCCAGTGGTTAACTAACTAGAGTTCTGAGGCTCGCTAGATTTGTTAGTTCACATAGAACATATGATCAAGAGATAAGCATATGTATTGGTTCTGCGACTGAGTTTAACTTATGTGTACAATATGCAGGAATATTGATATCTATACTAATAATAAAGCTGAAGAGTTTGTTTGTTTGAACGTGCTAATCTAGTACGATTACAAAAAATCTTTCAGTGTTGGATAGTCCATTTATCGAGGAAATGAGATCAGGGACTTAGGCGTTAGTTTTGGAACAGACAGAAAGATTTATTAAACAAAACCACGGTGTATGTTAAAAAGCATGTCGTAATCTGGGTTTCCTTTGAGGCACTCAAATCGATTTACAAAAATTACAGCTTTGGGAGCCTTATTCGAAGCAATAGTAAAAAGCCACGTCGAATCCAATTTGTAAGCGCTTTTCTTTCTGAAATCGTTAACGCCTTAGTTCTCGTGTGTCATTGGCTAATATTTTGTTTTGATCACGAGACTAATATCCATTTGAAAATTCTTAGTAGTTCGTTCATAGTGATTTAATAAAATGTGGTCGTTTCTACAACATCAATGCCAATCTCCATAAAAATGCTAGCCAAGTTACACTTTTGACAAACGCAAGTGAAACGATATAGAAATATTTGAACGATAACTAAGCTTTCAAGATTATTTAGAGCTATCGCTATACAAATGGCTTCTATATGACAGTTAAACAGTCTAATAGGACCACCGAAAACTGTTTTATTAGCTTAACAGAATTTTGGACATTTAAAATGCATACCGTAAATATGATGTGGTGCGCTCGTAATGAATAATTATGAATTAAACATTGAAGAAAATACAATATGTATGGCCCTGCCAAAATCACTCTACTCTGTTTGATAGAGAGCATAAGCAGAATCCAAGAGTGGTGGTCACCATACTCATTGAATATGCAGACAATGCAACATCACAGCACGGTGACTCACACAATGGCAGCCTAGTGTTGCTTCTGCATCGAGCCGGTCCGTTCGTGTTGAAATCAGCGTGGCTCAAATAGTCACTATCATCCTCATGTAGTTAGCAATATTACAGCAACTTATTGAGTTTCACACAATTTAGGAATCAAAATTATATAATCCAAGTAAGAGCCATGCTGAATTCTTTACTAAATAGGCTGTAATATGGTTAAGCTTTCTGAAATTTCTTAGACTGATTGTGGCCGCGGATGGCCAGAATGGGTTTACGTCTTCATCTGCTTAAATGGCCAGCTGCCAAGTGGCGACGTACGCGTGTACCGTACGTCGGCTAATTCGAGAATTTATCAGTAGACGGTGCCTGCTACAGTGCGGGCAGGCGCTGGGAGGGGTCCGCAGGGCTTAATAACAATAGCTCCCGGATCCCTCCCATCTCAAGCGCAGAGTGGCACACCGTGTGGGTATATTCGGTCCGATTTCAACAGACTACCCCGCCACAATCCCCAGTGGGGTGACAGCCGTGTGGGTTTCCTCACATAAAAATAGGTTATTGAAGCTTTACTATTATTTTCACAAACGCACGTGGGATTGAAATGTTGCTATTTCACGTAGGCTACCGCCAATTTTATTAGCACCACTTGGCTGTCTGACACATTTTCCCTTGCAATATTGTAGAAAAAATCGATTGATGGAGTGTTAGGTAGGTTGTCTTTATATTTCTCAAGAATTGTTATGTATTCGTTGCATATGACGAAGTTGCGGTTTCTTTTTGTCTTTGTACATATTAGGTAAATTATTTAAGTAAGTCATGTGAATGTTCTTGATATTAAGTTGTATTAGTTCATTAGTTCCACATGCTACGTTTACACAAATAATAACGACAACCTCTAACATGAAGAGTATTGTAGTAAATAAATTAATAAAATGATATGCATGCATAGTTATGCCTACCAACATCTACTAAGTACATTTAAGATTATGTTAAGTAGTTGATTAATATACTTAAGTAGATACTGAATGTGCAATTGACTTATTTTTGCCAACATATATACGGAATCAGGTGCTATGTTAAGAAATTTTTGAATTTCAGATGCGGTCAAAACCTTAATTTTTTTGTGTGATAACCAGATGAGGCTCGCAGAGTGTCGATATGTATGTCTTTTTTCATCTTCATTCTTGTTTTTAGCATTGAATACGTACCTGATAGAGTGCTTGATTTCTCGGTCTCGGATAGTTCCATAAAATATGCCAGCAAATCGTTTTCTGATAATGTTTTGGCTTCTTTAGCTAGTCACCACGTGTTAAACATATCGTACTGTTTCAAATACTTCTCATCTGATTGTTGGGGGAGAAAGCTCATTTGCGCATTATTAACAACATTAGTCAGTTCTGTTGGCGTCAAATAAACTTAATATACTGTACTTATTCCTCCTAAAATTTTTATTGGAAATATATGCCAACAGCTAAAAAGTAATTCGGTAGGTCCCAGGTTCCAGTCATTACACCCCTCTCCCTCATCAATATAAGGCATTGATCAGACATAAAATCCATTTTCCCGAGTCGGCATAATCTTTAAATTATTTTACCTACAGGGCATAGAATTTAAATATTAGAACAGATATCTTTACATAAGCTGACTCTTATATATTTTTATTATAAATTACTTTAATTATTTAGGGTGCTGCAATTTTAGGCGCGTAGCTAGTATCCATGTTAAATATGTGTTCATGAATCATAATCCCTTGTTATAAAACCCGTAGTTCAAGTGTGGCACCAAGTTAGTCTCTCTCGAGTACCAGCACCGTCAACATGGCAGGTTAGTGACAACGACTACATACCTAGTGAACACAGAATCATTCCTGTGTGAATGTCTCGTAGGATAGTCAAACAAAGTACTTATGTATGTGACTATTCTTATTATACTACACTTTTTTTAATTTTCCTAATTTAGCTAACTGAAACGATTTCGTTTGTGACGATGTTCACTTATTGACATGGCTATGTTTTGTAACAGTAGGTATTATACTCATTTACGTGAGTTTGACAAGTAGAGAAAACGTCCAAAGAATTATTTTAACCTTTTATTTTTTATTGAATAGTGGGCAAACGAGCAGACGTATCACCTGATGGTAAGCGATTACCGCCGGTCATGGACACCCGCAACACCAAAGGCGTCACAAGTGCGTTGCCGACCTTTGGAGGATGGGAAAGGGGATGGGGTTGGGGTATGGGTCTCCGGTATCCTCACTCCCTCGGTGAAACACAGCGCAAACGCTATTTCACACCGGTTTTCTGTGAGGCCGTGGTATCACTCCGGTCGAGCCGACCCATTCATGCCGAAGCATAGCTCTCCCACGTAGCATCTATTGGACAATGCGGTAAATACGGGTGTAAAATATTTTTTAATTTTCTCGAAAGCTATATCTGTCAAAGTAAGGTTTTGTTTTTAAAAAATCTTGTGTTATTATTTCGTAAATAGATTCACTGTCACATGAATTACAAACGAAAATATTAATATAATAAATATATATAAGAAATATGAGAAACGATTTAGATGTGAGTATATTACTGATTATTTATAAAAATAACAGTATTGCACTCGACGCTCATTGATAACTTTTAGCACTAATTTAATATTTTACGTATACGTTACATGCTCAATTAGCTCAATTTTTTTATTTACATAGTTATATTTTGCTAATTTTGTGTATAATATTTAGATTAAGTCACCAATTTATGAAAAACGTTAGATTACGGTTGACATCCGCCTACAGCATTAATTCCTTTTGCTTGGATTATCGTAATAGTTCGTACAGGTCTTTAAGAATTTATAGTGTAACATTGCAAATGTACATACATACATACATTTAACAAATTTTTTGTAGAAATTTATAAATGTATTTAGAAACATAGACAAAAAAGGTGGTCGTTAACAAACACAATTGAAACGAAGACATTATCTTTTGCGGTCACCATATTTTGTCATGTAACGGCTCTAAACTTGAATCAGTATATATGTATAATCATCATCAACAGCTTTTATTAATTCACTCCTAAAATATATTGTGTATATGCTGCTGACAAACAATTTGAATATTTGTTATGATTTTAATAACATGTAAAATGACAATATTGAAATATTTATAAAGAATAACTATCGGCATAATTATAATTGTTAAATAGATAAAATTAATAACATTGTAAAACCAATTACATTATTTCACCTCTGTTTAGTAATTTATGGATGAATGTTTTATGTGACGTTTTATATTCTACATTGAAACTAGAGAAAACTTGGGACCAATATCATCTGTGTATATCTAGTGACAACTCAGCTAAGTGGCCGCTTTCCGGCCCAGTTACCCTAAATCAAATGACGTGCAACGCGAGACCTCCTTTGCACAATATTTAAGAACTCTCTCTCACTCTAGGAACCTTACATAACGTACGTACTTTTATGATTTTTTCCGCGAATCATTAAAAACAATTAGTACCTAAAATAAGTATTGTAACAATCAAATAACACAGATTCTTTTCAATAGTTCCAGATGCGTACCGTTGGGTTCCGACTTGCTTGGGAACGTGCATATTACCAAAAGGCATATTGCGCGTTGGCGCTGATAAGGACGGTTCAGAGCTCTTTGCCGGACGCGCTCGGTTTGAAGGAGATCTCTTGCCCGCCAAAGTCATCCCCTCAAAGGATGTCTGCTACGTCTCCCGAGCTGGCAAGGAACACGTCACAAATAGGTTTGAGGTACACATTAAATTTACAATCTCATACTGAATACAGATTTTTATGGAATCAATGAAAATAATTCTAGAAGTCCATATGTAATCATTTCATTTTGATTAAGCAAATATGATACTTAAAACTATTTTAAACCATATCATTTAAGTTTAGCGTAAACAATTGAATGATCGTTAAAAAATTCAAAGAACCAATAACCTTTGTATATCATAGTAACAAAATATATAAATTAAATGCACTATAAGTATTTTTTATAAAGAAAAATAAGAATACCGTATGGTGGCGTATTTACAATACCGAGTATCACGACCCTATTAATCCCATAGATGTCGCAAAAGGCGACTAAGGGAACAAACAACTCAGGATAACATCACCACAAAAAGAAGCAAATCTGGAATAAACTCCTATACGAACCCATCTGGCTAGAGTGGTATACTGCCGTGGGAATGTTGGGCTGCTGTATGAGAGGACAGTAAGTCAGAAAAAAGAAAGGAAAACACATTTTTTTCTTGCCATACTTATTGGTCTTTATCTAACAAGAAAATGCATTTCTAATTTTCGGAGGTACTGTAATGAAACCTAGATTAAAAAAATTGTTTCACGCACATTTCAAATAAGCAATAAAAACTGTATATCTTTAATTTACGGTCCCCTCGATTACCACGATAGTATAGTTGATTAAAACCTCCTTGCCAAGGAGAGGCTTATGTCCACCAGTGGACAGTTACAGTTTTATTATTATTATGCCTTCATTATGAAAACTACGAACATATAAATTTAATAGACAACTGTACCCGATTTCAGGTGTTAGTTCCTGCGGTGCTCTCGTGGGTACACGCCACGAACGGCCATGTTCCTCCTAATGCTGTAGCGGCTGGTATGACAGTTGGTGGTGAGAAGCTGTACTTTGGTCGAGTCACACGTGATGGCTACACTACATCTGGAAAGGTGAGAACTTTAGAATATACTACGAGTACTTACAACACGCCGTACTTTATTATTACCAGCTAATAATAATAGCAAGTTCATTTGTCTTTCAAAAATAATAAATTTTAAACAGGCCTATAGGTCTAAGCTAACTAGGCATGTAGTTTTATTAAAAAGGTAGTACTTTTGGCAGTCTATATTTGTTTGCATGTTCCACCATAGCGCTTAAACTAATGAACCGATTGTAATGAATGGCGGGCTGGGTGACTTCGCCTAAAAGTTATAAAAAACGGATTCAGGTTACAGTGTTAAAACTATTTATTGTTAAGAATTTAGAGTTCTGTATAAATAAACAACGCTTTAATGATATTTCCAAGTTTATTTAATTCGCGTTGTTGTTTTATTTTCAGATTCATCCGAGTCTCAAAACTTGTTTCTATCCGTACCGAGGCGAAGAGAAGCAAAGCCACGAATACGAAGTTCTCGTACTACGTACGTAAGCGGACACCAGAATCGTTTAGTAACATTATTAAAAAAGCTCAGTTTGATGTTAATTTCCAAATTCATAAGTAAACTCAAGTCAAAAGTGTAAATGTCAACAGCAGTGTTTGAAAATAAATAAAGGATTTAAATATTATACAATAATTTAAATGTTGTAATTTTTTTATGAACGTGGCATAGCTAAGTTAAAATAAAAATAGTTCAGTATATTTTCCTTTTTGGACATCTAAAACATATTTTCTTCTTTCTGATCTCTTGCCAAGGCTATCTAAGCGAATTTTCGTAAGCCATTCTGTCCATCACTACACGTCCTACTAATATCTGCTCTATCGTAAGACCAGCACTGCAGTCACTCTAACTGCAGCAATGTGCTGAGATAGTCGCCTTTTCTGGCATTACACAGGATATTATAACTGCTTACATCCTATAACCTTAACTCTGTTTAAAACCATACACTGTCCTGTGTTTGTCAGAATAAACGTTTTTTCTTTCTATCTCTCTAATATTATAAACGCGAAAGTTTGTGCGTATGTTAGAGTGGATAAATAAGATGCTGAGCCAGAGAGTCACTAGACTTGAAGCAGATGACACTAAACAAGCACTGGTGGCGAAGGGCTGCCCCCAAGAAGGCGTCCTTTCACCACTTCTATTGAACTTAGAGTTGAACGACCTCATCACCACTCTGAAAAACAATCACCATTATACCATCGGTTACGCTGATGACATAGTGATATTAACAAGCGGTATGCACGCAGGTATAGTATGCGATGTCACACGCTCGGCACTGGCGGTAGTGGAACGCTGGTGCGTGGACAATGAGCTTTCAGTCAACCCAAGGAAGACTGAAATGGTAATATGCACCAACAAACGGAATCTGGGCAGTTACCGACTTCCCAGGCTGTTATACACAGAGCTCCAACTTTTGTCTGGATTTGATTTGATCCGATCACAGACTGAATTGGAGTGCCCATCTCGACAATAAGATTGGAAAAGCAACAGTCGTATTCTGGCAGTGCCGTAGAACGGTAGGTAAGACTTGGGGACTAAACCCCAAAATCACTCTATGGCTCTACGAGACAGTAATTCGACCTATGGTAATGGCGATAGTATGGTGGCCACGGACCAAACTATCCACAGTCGAAGCTAAACTACAACGACGACAGAGATTGGCCTGTCTGGCGACCACGGGCTGTATATGGACTATACTGACTGCGGCTCTGGAAGCCATCATAGGTTTACCACCTCTCCACCTCTTTATAAGGCAGGAGGCTCTAGCAACGGTAGCGCGGCTAAAGAAACAAAATCTCTGGAGACCGCATAGCATAGCAATGATATTTGAACAGATATTGTGCTCCTTTAACCTAAAAACTGTAATATAGAAATCACTTGATTTTTAAGTAACACATGCATTGATAACTGATAACACACGCATGTTATTAGAGGATGCTGAGGTCAGGTAAATGATTTGTCTATATCACACCATACGGCAAAGATATTATCATGCCCTATAAAGTAGGAGTGCTTATTAGAGTTTTGGTACATCAGCAAAAGGGTTTTTCTACTGAAAACAGGAACAAATGTAAGTATTATTTGTCTTTACTAAGCTTCTCTGATGATGATCAGAACAAGATCTAATATTTTTCATGACATCTTCACACTTTTATATAATTTGTGTTTTCCGGTAGTTAAAGTTAAGCGTTTCTCAAACAATAAAGTTAGATGGATCTCAAAGATATTAAAGCTCTGTAGCTCAAAAAAACTTAAAATGATGTGGCAATATCGAAAAACACCTACTGAAAAGAACGAGACAACGTTTAAAACTTACTCAACCCGTCTTAAAAAAAATAATAAGATTGTCTCAAAAACACAGAAACGATCACTTTATAGCCTCTTTTCGAAAAATAAAACTAAAGCCATATGGCACATTATAAATAGTATGTAAATAATAGAAATATCTCGAATTATCGTAAATGGTAAATTCATAGATGAATCATAAATGATATGAAATGAATTCAATTCAAACAATTCACTCAATTCACCACAGGATATATTGAACATCATCAAAACCGGGAGAGCCGCGCTTCGGCATGAATGGGCCGGCTCGACCGGAGTGATACCACGGCCTCACAGAAAACCGGTGTGAAATAGCGCTTGCGCTGTGTTTCACCGAGTGAGTGAGGATACCGGAGGCCCATACCCCAACCCCTCCCTCATTCCTCCTCCCCATCCCCCAAAGGTCGGCAACGCACTTGTGACACCTCTGGTGCTGCGGGTGTCCATGGGCGGCGGTAATTGCTTACCATCAGGTGATACGCCTGCTCGTTTGCCATCTATTACATAAAAAAAACCCTTAAAACTACGAGCAGTGTTGGATATGACGGTATCACACAGGGGTAATTTAGGAGTCAGTGTTGTTTGCTCGATACTACTCGTATGTCATTTAATTAACTCTTGCAATGAAATGGGTGTCTTTACAGATGCATTAAAAATGGCCGCTGTAAAGCCCGTGTTCAAGAAAGGAGACAAACTAAGTATTAGTAACTACAGGCCAATTGCTCTTTTAACAATATTTTCCAAAAAAAATTTAAAAAGTTATTCAGAACAATATGGTTTCCGAAAAAAATCAAACATTAGTATGGCAGTTTGTAATTTCGTGAAATCGGTGACCACTAGCATGGACAAGGGACAGTCGACAATTGGCTTGTTTATGGATATGTTTAAAGGTTTTGATCATGTAAGACATCACATACTTCTTAATAAACTTTATTAAAGATCTTACAAATAGAAAAAAAATCACTGAAATTTCAAAAATATGTCCTAAATCGAAATCGGAAATAGTTTTTGGATCTAATGAGAGAACGGTGAGATTTGGAGTCCCACAAGGTGGCATTTTCGGTCCTCTGTTTCACAGAGTGTCTGTTTGTAATATTAAAATAACAGCTTTTTACTAAATGCATATGTATGTATACACGGTACATATACCAAAATATCATTTTTTACAATTTTCTTTGTCTGTCTGTCTATTTATTCCGGTTAATCTCTGGAACGGCTGGACCGTTTTTGACAGGATCTCTATTTTTAGGGTATCTTCGCCCCACGTCGTTACCCGCGGTACGACAACAACCGCGGGTAGCACCGCGGTGTCGGGCTAGTTTAAAATATTAGTATGTATTATGGTGGAGATCAACTAGAGCGGTACTGACGGTCATTATCGTGCGATAAGGTAGATCAGGGTCATATATTGCAGTTGTAAAACATAATCGCATATTTGCATAGACAAGTCTCAGTATTCAAACATTTTCTCTGAATAAGATACAATTAACTTTCTGGGATTGCTAATATACCTACACATCTTTTTTGAACGTAATAGGAGACAAACGAGCAGACGTATCGCCTAATGGTAAGCGATTTCTAGCAACACCAGAGGCGTCACAAGTGCGTTGCCGGACTTTGGGGGGTGGGTAGAGGGGTTGGGGTATGGGCCTCCAGTGGCATCACTCAATCGGTGAAATACAGCGGAGGCGCTGTTTCACATCCGTTTTCTGTGAGGCCGTGGCATCACTCCGGTCGAGCCGGTCCATGCATACCAAAGCGTGATTATTATATATTTGTATAATATTTATTATTAATAATTTGCTTCTGCATTTTTTTGACAGCGCCGCTAGTCGCCCTGAGTGTGGCCGCGAATGTTCAACGTCGTCAGTTGATACCAGTAGGAACACAGGCAAATAATGAACGTTGTCTAGTGGGTATAACACAAGCTCTCCTCGGCTTGGGACTAAATGACGTTGTGTGTTAGATGGTCAAAAAATTAATATAATGAAACTATTTTTATTTCAACTTAGTATTGGTACGTTCATAGAAAAATTACAACATGTAAATTATTGAATAACATTTAAATCCTTTATTTATTTTCACATACTGCTATTGACATTTACACCTTCGACTTGTGTTGTGTTTAGTTATGAAATTGGAAATTAACATTAATCTGAGCTTTTTAATAATATTACTCAACGATTCTTGTGACTATTCAGATTCTACGAGAACTTGGTATTCGTGGCTTTTCAACTCTTCGCCTCGGTAAGAATAGAAACAAACTTTGAGACTCGGCTGAATCTGAAAATTAAACAACAACACGAATTAAATAAAGTTTAAAACTTCTCTAAAGCCTTACTTATTAATACAGAACTCTAAATTCTTAACAAGAAAAAGTTTTAAGACTGTAACCCGAATCCGTAACGTTTTTTGATAAATTTTAGGAGGCCTAAGTCACCCAGCACATTTTATGTGTTGTGTATTGACATCTCGTTCGGTTCAGTAGTTTAGGCGCTATGGTGGAACACGCAAACTAATATAGACTGACAAATGTACTACCCTTCCATTTGGTTTCGTCGTAGTCGGATAAAAGTTAGGAAGACACAAACAAAATTTAACTAATATTTTAAAACTAAAGAAGGTGCTTTTATTGATGGAACATGCTAATCTCAGGAACTACTTGTTCGAATTAAAAGCACTTTACAGGTATAGTGAGCCATAGGACTCTTTAAAATGTATTCCTTTCGAAAGACTTATGAACTTGCTACAAGTATTATTAGCAGGTCATAATAAAGTACGGCGCGTAATAAGTACTCATAGTATATTCTAAAGTTCTCACCTTTCCAGATGTAAAGAATTCACCTTGCGGGACTCGACCATAGTACAGCTTCTCACCACAAGCTGTCCTACCAACCTCTACAGCATTAGGAGGAACAAAGCCGTTCGAGTGGTGTACCCACGAGAGTCGCTTAGGAACAAACACCTGAAATCGGGTACAGTTGTCTATTAAACTTATATGTACGTAATTTTGATATTGAAGGCAATAAAATAATAATAATGATTCATTTAACAAACATTACTATTTCTGTTTTATGTCAACAGCTGTTAATGTCCGCTGGTGGACATATGCGTCTTCTTGGAAAGTAGGTTTTGACCAACCATGCTATCGTGGTAATCTATAGGACCGTAAGTTAAAGATATTCTTTTTTTATTGCTTATTTAAAATGTACGTGAAACCAGAATTATTTCAATCTAGGTTTGATACCAGTACCTACGCATTTCAGGAATGCATTTTCTTGTACTTTGTCTTGTTTGTTGTCCTCTCGATTCCCACGGCAGCATATCACTCTAGTCAGACGGGCTCGTATAGGGGTTAGATGTCCGAAATATTTATCTTATCTTATCTTATCTTGTATACACATGTAGGTACAGTTTCTTTTTTTTTAAAGTCATTGAAATATTTTTTTAAATGGTTTGATGTAGCATATTTGCTTCATCGAAATGAAGTGATTTCATATGGACCTTTAGAATTCCTTTCATTGATCCCATAAAAATCTATCTACAGTAAGTAGTATGAGACTGTTAATTTAATGTGTACCTCAAACTTATCTTTGACGTATTCCTTGCCAGCTCGGGAGACGTAGCAGACATCCTTTGATGGGATGATTTTGGCGGGCAATAGATCTCCTTCATGCTGAGCGCGACCGGCGATGAGCTCTGCACCATCTATATCAGCGCCCACGACCAATTTGCCATCTGGATAATTGCCCCCGTCCGAACGAGTCGGAACCCAACGGTATGCATCTGGAACTATTGAAAATAATCCGTTTTATTTGATTGTTACAATACTTATGAAATGATTTAAATGTTTCGTGGAAAAATAAAAGTAAGAATAGGTTTATTTCACACCACAGTTTTAACATTTAAATTCATACAATGCAACAAAAAAACACTTGACAGATTGGTTGTGAATAAGTGTGTGAGTGTGAAATATATAGAGAGCTCTTCGGAAAGAGCTCTTCCAACTGGTCCCCCCTTCTCCCTTCCTCTACAGGACAACACGTGCTGGCCTCGGAAGTCATCGCTTCAGAGTGGAACACATACACTCTCGCACTCATCGATTCGGCTCTTCCTTCCTGTGCCGAGTGGTTAAAACCTGGAACTCACTACCAGCGCACGTGTTTCCGTCCCACTATGATCCCGGGTCTTTTAAGCGGGGCGTGAAAAAGCATCTCACTAAGCCGCCATAGTGCTGGTCACCATGCTGCACTGTCCTTGTTTGCATTGAGGATGGTGACCACCACTCTTGGATTCTGCTGGTGCTTCCCATCAGGCAGGGCAGAGTCATTTTGGTAGCTCAAGTATAAAAAAAAAATATATAGATACTGGTACTTATTCCCAAACTAGGCATAGCCTGTATTTCGGGAGACAGAATTCAGTCGCAAATTTTATTCCAAAAACATTTAACGAAGATTCTTTAAAAATTTATAACCGCTGACTAGACAACTATATCTACCTACGTAGGTACTTTAGCAATGCTACACTGTATATTATAAAAGACCTGTATGAACTGTTATGATCAAACAAGCAAAACAAAATAATGCTGTAGTCATCGGATTTCAGCTGTAATTTTACGTTTTTGAACTTTGAATTGAAAACCGTTTCACATATTAATCAATTTGTTTTCGGTGCTGGGATAAAAGTATTATTTGCAAAGTGTATAATTGATTATTTTACATAAATACATTTTAAATAAATGTTACATATCTTTACTTAAAAGAGCTTTTTAGTTCGCCAAGTGGCCGCTCACTGAAGATGGCCGCCATAACGTCACAGCGACCCTACATCACAATTGTTTAAACATGAGAAAACTATGTTTATCACTCAAGTAGCTGTATTTAATGTCTTCGTTCATAATTCACTGTGTGTTTATACCACAACATACTAGTGACAGTGCATCTATTTACGAAATAATAACACAAGAAAATTTTAAACAAAACCTTGCCTTGTCAGATTTAGGTTTTCCAGATTATTAAAGAAATATTTTACTCCCGTATTTACAGCATTTTCATATAGATACTTAATGAAAATAATTCTTTAGACGTTTTCACTACTAGTCAAACTCACGTGAATGAGTAAAATAACTACTTTTACAAAATATAGCCATGACAATTAGTGAACATCATCGCAACAAACAAAATAGTTTCAGTTAGTTAATTTAGAAAATTAAAAAAAAAAATAACATAAGAACTTCGTTTGACTATCCTACGAGAAATTAACACAGGTAAAATTCTGTGTTCACTAGGTATTTTGTAGTTGTCACTAACCTGACATGTTGACGGTGCTGTTACTCGAGAGAGACTAACTTAGTTCTACACTTGAGTTACGTGTTTTATACACACAAGGGGTTATGACTCATCAAAACATCTATACTAATATTACAAAGCTGAAGAGTTTGTTGGTTTGATTGTTTGAACGCGCTAATCTCAGGAAACGCTAGTCCGATTTGAAAAATTCTTTCAGTGTTGGATAGTCCATTTATCGAGAAAGGCTAAAGGCTATATATCATCACACATCAGCGTAATACTAATACTAATAGGAGCGGGGCACCAATGAAGAATGTTTCAAAAACAGGGGAAAATTTTCACGCTACGGGCAATAGAAGACGCAAACTAGGTTGCGTGGGTCAGCTAGTATTCAATATGGCGACTAGATACACTTCTAAAATCGCAACACCCTAAGGCCCTAAGTAATTAAATTACTTTGTAATAAGAATATATGTATATTTACTGTCTGTTTTAAGAAATCTGTTTTAATATTTGAATTTTCTGGCCTGTAGGTAAAATAATTTAAATATTATGCCGACTCTGCAAAATTGATACACTTTTCGGGAGAACCTTAAGTAGTGAATACAACAGGTCTCATTAAATTGAAGAGGTGGGAGTCGATATCGGTCCTGGTCGAGAGCGCATTCTTACATACAATAAGTAGTAATAATATTACATACTTATTCTTGTAACATCATGATGATCTAAATGGAATAAAAGTCCTAGCTGCGCCTTTTAATACCATAACCTCAGGCAACTTAGATTAAAAATAATAATTATAATTATAATTTGATATCGTCATCATCAACAGCCCGGTGCAGTACACGGCTCGACATAGGCGTTATATAGGGCTCTCCAGACACACCACCACCATCCTGTCTTTAGCATGCATCTTTTTTGGCCTCCCTTTAATGTATTGAAACGTATTTTGTAATTAAATTGTAATATACATATATAAACATAGTATATTATTTTTACAGTATTATTATCCCTTGTAGTAAATTACAACGGGCTGATGTTGATAATATGAAAAATACATATTTTCGTGATATATTTCACAAAATATAAGAAATACACAGATATCCTTTTGCTTTTAAATTCTCGTCTATTTACTTATTGGTGAGATAAGATAGGTATTGAATTAAAAACCCGTGTTGAGGAAAATGCATTCAATAGTTTATTTCAAGGGACTCTGGTGTTGCGGGTGTCCATGGGCGGCGGTAATCGCTTACTATCAGGCGATACGTCTGCTCGTTTGCCTCCAATACCATAAAAAAATCCAAGAAGGAAGGGGTAATTCTTTAAATACTGCTATTTGAATAAAATGGTATGGTGACGAATTGAGAACACGGAGTGTATATATGCACCTGGTAGAATCCTCAGCAATTCCTCGGATGCAAAAACAGTGTTGTTATAAGTATGACCGCTATGTCAGTATATATAATAACCTGTCTGAAGCTTCAAAGCTCCTAAACGAATGGACTTTGAAAAGCAATTATTTCGGCCAAAGGGTTGGCTATAGATATTAAGGTAATATCAGTCGATTCGAAGACGGGAATATGGTAGATCCTGAGAATTTAGTAAAACGCATTTTCAACACAAATTAAATTACGCCGTGCACGCAATGTAATCTCTCAAAAGGACTATTTGTTCCACGTTTGTACATTTTCTTTTGTTGATACTCTGCTCTTTTTGGTCGTAGTGTGATGATATATGCCCTATAGGCTTCCTCGATACCTGGCTATCTAACACTGAAATATTTTTTAACTCGGTCTAGGAATCATTCCTGAGATTAGCGCGTTCAACCAGACAGACAGACTCTTAAATTTTATAATATTAATACAGATATCCTGAACAAACACATAACAGGAAATATATCTAATGAAGATCTAAACAAAAACAATATATAATCAATAATAAATTATTTTGCAAAACCGAAATTTATGATATATATTATCATTATAGGAAAATAACACAACGGCATTGTTACCTCATAAATAAAATAATTGGTGTAGTGGTTTTGAGGATGCACAAACAACGCTAATTAATGTGATAATGTGCCTCAATTGACACGTGTATGTCTATTTAAGGTACATTAAACTGCCTAACTTTAACGTAATTAGACCATGGTTTATCTCCTGGTTTTCCTTTTGAGAGAACATGTCAACACGTTTCATTTTCCTATTATACTAGCCGAGCCCCGCGACGCTACCCGCGGTTATTGTCGTACATTTACAACCGCGTGTCTGCCGAATTGTGAATCTAAATCTAATCCATTACTTTTTATAATTTTTATGCACATATCGTAGTTATCATTTCTAAATGGTTTTATTTTGCTACGTATTTATAAATTGTATGTTTGGGTCAAATCTAGTAAATGACATTTGACCCCCTCTCTGTTGCCAGATTGATCTCAAGTTTGGTTCACACCTTTAGTTATATAAAAGTGTGGATGTGTGTGTGTGTGTGTGTGTGTGTGTGTGTGTGTGTGTGTGTGTGTGTGTGTGTGTGTGCGTGTGTGTTTGTATGAGTTAGTGGATTTGCGTGTGTGCGAGACTGTGTGTGCGCCTATAGTCATCCTAGACGTCCCAATATTAGATCCCCAGTATTATGGTGATCTAATTACTAATTAATCTAGTAGTCGTAAGGCGTAAATTTGTTGCTTATTTTTAACCAATGTTTGCGAAAACATAATTAGTAAAGATCGCAACAAACAAAATATTTTCTGTTTGCTACATTAGTGAAACTACAAAAAGTGTAGCATAATAAGAATTATGACAGAAGTAAGAACTTGTCATGAGATACAGCCTGGTGCCAAGAGAACAGACAGACTGCTACGGAACCCTAAAAAGAGTTCTGATTTTGACACAATATGATATATTCCTATTTCTCATTTTTATTGTTGGTCTCATCAATGCAACCACAATTTATATGCCAAAGCAAAGTGTGGCAGATACGCTATATTTCAAACTAATTCACACGCAACCTCGTCTGCGTCTCCTATTGCCGTAGCGTGATGTTTTAACACCATGAACAAAGCGTTAAAAAGCAAAGGTTAATAGAAAAAAGCCAACTTTAACATTAAAAGGTAGACATATGCTGTCGCGACTTTTTTTTCGAACGTTTGAAGGGGACCAAATTCTTTCATACATTGTTTTTGCAAAACTTGAATTGTTTGCGCAGCGCACGCAATGTAGATATGGAAACCAAAATTGCTAATATATTATATCATAGTTATAGCAAAACAGTAGGAATAGAAACGTTTCATCATAAATACAATAATTGGTGTTGTGGTTTAGAGAACGCAAACAACACCAATTAATGAGATAATGTATCCCGATTTACACGTGTTTGTCTATATTAGGTAAATTAAAGTGTCGTAATTTTAACGTAATTAGACCATGGTTTATCTCCTGGTTTTCCTTTTGAGAGAACTAGTCAGCACGTTTCATTTTCCTATTATACTAGCCGAGCCCCGCGACGCTACCCGCGGTTACTGTCGTACATTTACAACCGCGTGTCTGCCGAATTGTGAATCTAAATCTAATCCATTACTTTTCATAATTTTTATGAACATATCGTAGTTATCATTTCTAAATGGTTTTATTTTGCTGTTTGTTTATTTACATATTTATAAATTGTATGTTTGGGTCAAATCTAGTAATTGACATTTGACCCCCTCTCTGTTGCCAGATTGATCTCAAATTTGGGTCACACCTTCAGTTATATAAAAGTGTGGATGTGTGTGTGTGTGTGTGTGTGTGTGTGTGTGTGTATGTGTGCGTGTGTGTTTGTATGAGTTAATGGATTTGCGTGTGTGCGAGACTGCGTGTGCGCCTATAGTCATCCTAGACGTCCCAATATTAGATCCCCAGTATTACGGTAATCTAATTACTAATTAATCTAGTAGTCGCAAGGCGTAAATTTGTTGCTAATTTTTAACCAATGTTTGCAAAAAAAAATTAGTAAAGATCGCAACAAACAAAATAGTTTCTGTTTGCTACATTAGTGAAACTACAAAAAGTGTAGCATAATAAGAATTATAACAGAAATAAGAACTTTTCATGAGATACAGCCTGGTGACAAGAGAACAGACAGACTGGTACGGAACCCTAAAAAGAGGAGTTCTGATTTTGACACAATATGATATATTCCTATTTCTCATTTTTATTGTTTGTCTCATCAATGGAACCACAATTTATATGCCAAAGCAAAGTGTGGCAGATACGCTATATTTCAAACTAATTCACACGCAACCTCGTCTGCGTCTCCTATTGCCGTAGCGTGATGTTTTAACACCATGAACAAAGCGTTAAAAAGCAAAGGTAAAACAAAAAAGCCAACTTTAACATTAAAAGATAGACATATGCTGTCGCGACTTTTTTTCGAACGTTTGAAGGGGACCAAATTCTTTCATACATTGTTTTTTCAAAACTTGTATTGTTTGCGCAGCGCACGCAATGTAGATATGGAAACCAAAATTGATAATATATTATATCATAGTTATAGCAAAACAGTAGGAATAGAAACGTTTCATCATAAATACAATAATTGGTGTTGTGGTTTAGAGAACGCAAACAACACCAATTAATGAGATAATGTATCCCGATTTACACGTGTTTGTCTATATTAGGTAAATTAAAGTGTCGTAATTTTAACGTAATTAGACCATGGTTCAAACTTGGTATTCCCTTTGAGAAAACGGGTCAACTCGCTTTATTTTCCTATAAAACTAGCCAAGTGCCGCGACGCTACCCCCGGTTATTGTTGTACATTTACAACCGCGTGTAACACCCCGCCGAGTTGTGAGTCTAAACCATTCTCGAAATCTCAGGAAGAATCGAAGACACAGTTTTTTTTTATTAAAATGGGTTCAGTCTTTTAGGAGGAGTTTAGTCACTTACATACGTACAAAAAATTTATATATATACATATATTTATATAAAGATATGCCAAAATATGGTACCTAATAGTCCAGTGGTTAACGAACTTGACGGCTGAGACAAGCTGGAATCCCACACAGAACAAATAATCGTCTGATAACCATATTTATTGGTTCTGTAACTGAGTTTAACTTAGGAAGGAATATAGAAATATATCATTGGTATGGTATTCAATAGACCGTAGAATAGTTTGGGATCAATTTTTGTGACGAGCACATACACAAGTGTTCTCCAAGTCACTAAACTTATTCCAGATAGAGCATCTGTCTGTCTGTTACGTTTTCACAGCTAAACCTCTGAACCGATTTGGAGGAATTTCGGTATAGAGATAGTCAACAATACTTTTTTACATAAGTACCTATCTATACATGTGATTACAGAATTAAAACATTCACAAAAAAAACATTTAATTTTATAGAACAGCTCCATTGCAAATCTCCGAAGAACATTATCACAACAGCACTGCCTCGGTGGCTCAGTGGCAGCGTATGCGACTGTTGTGCTTAAAGTCTCGGATTAGATTTCTGGCTTGGACCAAATATTTGTATGATCTGCAAATTTGTTTTGGAGTTGTCTTTATGTATAATATAAATGTATTTAAAAAAAAAGAAAATATAACTTTCAATCAGTTATTTAGTACCCATAGTACAAGCTCTGTTTAGTTTGGCGACAAGATGGCGTTGTGTATCACATGTCCAAAAATGATTTTCTGCTCGAGCATTGAAATCGAATTGATACCGAATTCCTACCGTAAAACCTTCAACAAAAAAGAGATTCGGTTCCCGTGAAAAAATATAATCCCTAAAACTGCTAATTATTAGGGATGTGTAATGGCTACTTGTTTTTGCTGCGTTTTATTTTTTTATAAATCGAATATTTTATCTTTATGTCTATTGTGTTGAACTAATGCTCTGATTATTTAGTGAAGATCTCTACTAAAATACTATAAGTATTTAATTATTTGTGTTTCATGTAGCATTTCTATGTTTATTAATCCTCGCCCACGTCTTCAACCAATACCAAGCATATGGAGGATTTTAAAAACTGTAATTTACTCCATATCTACTTTATGTAATGCAATCACAGTGACTCTATTCTCTTTATCACCCCACTTCATTTGAAGATCACAAAATATTTCACAATATATAGGTGCGAAAATAAGAAGACACAATCAACAATCGTAAAAAAATTACAGATCTTAAATGTAATAGTATTTATGGCCAGACTCAGTATCTTTAAATATTGCAGTTTTATTACAAAATATGTTTCAATATATTAAAAACAAGGACAAAAAAGAGGGATGCAAAAAGCAGCAGACAGGACTCTGTGGCGTGCCTCGGGAGAGGCCTATGTCCAGCAGTGGGCTATAACGGGCTGGTGATGACAATGATATCAAAAAGAGCATTATTTTTATAATTTATTTTATATTTTTTCTGTTTGGAGTTTGCAATAGTTTGTTTTTCATCTAGGTTATCTGAGGTTACAATACCTAAAGACGCTGCCAGGGCTTTTGTCCCACTTAGATCATCATGATGTTATCAGTGATGTCAGAAGGCGTTCACGCCCAGGACTGACATCGACTCCCACCTCTTCAATGTAACGCTATGACACCACTGGTCTTCAGTACTTTAGATTCTCCCAAAAGGTATATCCATGTTCCCGAATCGGCCTAATCTTTTAATTGTACTTTTATAAGTATGGCATACAATTTAAATATTGGAACAGATTTGAAAAGCTTGCCTTTTATAAATTTTGATTAATTACTTTAAGTACTTAGGGTGTTGCAATTTTAGGCGCGTATCTAGTCGCCATATTGAATATGTTTTGATGAGTCATAACCCCTTGGTATAAAACACGTAACTCAACTGTGGAACTAAGTTAGTCTCTCTCGAGTAACAGCACCGTCAACATGTCAGGTAAGTGATAACTACAAAGTACCTAGTGAACACAGAATTATACCTGTGTTAATGTCTCGTAGGATAATCAACAAAGTCACTATGCTTATTGTATTACACTTTTTATGATTTAACTAATTTAGCTAACTAAAACTATTTTTGTTTATTGTAACGATCTATTTTATCAAGTTATTTATTCAATTAATACAATCGTTAAGTTTTTGTGTTTAGTTAGGTTATGTCATGCTAATTTTGTGTATAACATTTAGATTAAATCCAGTGGTCGGTAACCAAAGTGCCAATTTATCAAAAACGATAGAATACGGCTGAAACTTGACGACTTAAGCATTATCTTGTTTTGTTTGTATGATCATAATATTTATATAGGTCTTTTATAATGTATAGTGTAGCATTGCAAAAGTACGTAGATAGATATTGTTGTTTCGTCAGCGGACATAAAATTTTAGACACATTTTGTAACATTTACTTAGACGTAAGGACATCATTTGGCGGCCATCATATTTTAATATGTAACGGCTGTAAACTTAAATCAGTATATGTGTATAGTCATTATCAACAGCTTTTAAAAGTTCACTCCCAAAGTATATTATGTATATGCTGCTGGCAATCAATTTAAACATTTGCTATGACCTCAATAACGAATCAAATGACCACATGAAATTGTTTGTCATAAGTGTTTTGCAATGCTCTTATAACCCGTTTTCCGATATTATTATAATCCCATTTTCGAATGTTGATTAGCTGCGTCCATTTTAAAAGAATTTACTATACTAATCTCGCATTGTTGCGCAATGTGACTGCCGACAATCCTCCAAAACACAAGTAGGCGATATCGAAGCTCTATGGAAAGACTATTGACGGACTTTTTAGAACTCCAAGAGCATGTAACAAGATACTGAGGGCTCTCAATGTGTTAGGCAAATATTCACCCATCCGTAGACTGAACTGGCTAGGATTGTCTAAATTTGCAATGTTTCCACCTACTCGGTTCCCTATGTGGGTACCGAGAGTTTAGGTTTAGGTCACGAGTCCCTGTCGAAATCAAACAACCAAACTATTTATATTTTTCAAATAAAATAATATAAACGGCAAAATTGAAATATTATATATATTTTGTTATGACGAAACGTCAAAATATAGATGACTAAACTGAATGTATTTCATTTTATATTCTACGTTAAAACTAAAGAATACTTGGGACCAATAGTTACTATCATATATCACAATACGTACTGTAACATTGCTGTGTGGAGCCGGCATAGAATAGCTCCACCCCATCTCCTCCCGTGGGTGTCGTAAAAGGCGACTAAGGGAAAGTAGCTGGGCCGTCATCGCCTCGTTTGCTTTGAGAGCGAGGTGATGATGGTCAAAGAGAGGCCCTGCGGGACCGTAATTGAGCTGGCCTCGCTCTCCCGCGGTCGACTGCGACAGGGAGTCGCCCACGGCCCCGAACGAGAGTGGCCACGGGCGGCGGATCGGGGGACCTGCCGCCCTTAGCCGTGTGGTGGAATGCGCCCCTGTTGTTCCAGGGGTGCAAACCAACGTGGGAGTGGGGGACCCGAACAATCAGGCCCCCTGAGGCGAGCCCAAAAGGGCATCCCTAGCCGAGTAGCGGTGAGCAAACTATCCCGTGGCTCGGTACTAGGTGAGGAGGAACACGTGGGGTTTAGTAGGTAGTCTGGCCCCCTCTCCCGGAGTCCCACATGAAGCGAACCCACTGCCCCCGCGGTGGGTGAGCGAAGTGCCTAAATGCATTCCCACGAAAAAAAAAAAAAGAAAAACACAAATGACGTGCAACGCGCGACCTCATTTTGACAATATTTAAACGCAAGATATTTTATAAACCCTACATTCCGTTATTTTTTCCACGAAACATTTAATTCTTAAGATATGTATTGTAACAATCAAATAACACATATTCTTTTCAATAGTTCCAGTTGCATACCGTTGGGTGCCAACTTGCTTGGAAAACTGCAGTTTACCAGATGGTGCATTTCTTGTGGGCACTGATACAGATGGTGCCCAGATCTATGTCGGACGCGCTTGGCATGATGGAGATCTCTTGCCCGCTAAGGTCATACCCACAAAGGATGTCTGCTACGTCTCCCGAGCGGGCAAGGAAATTATAAAAAAGCAGTTTGAGGTACACTTGATGTATTATACTACTATATATGTATATATATGAAGATAGATATTTATGGGATCAACGAAAGGGATTCTAAAGGTCCATATGTAACCATTTCATTTCAATTAAACAAATATGATACATCAGACCATTTTCAACAATATCAATTGAAAGTATTCTCGTTTCACGTACCTACAAATCAAATAAGCAATAAAAACTTAACATCTTTGACTTACAGCCCTCTCGATTACCACGGAGCCTCCTTTCCAAGGAGAGGCTTATAACCACCAGCGGACATTAACAGCTGTTCATATAAAATTACGAACATATAAATTTAACAGACAACTGTACCCGATTTCAGGTGTTAGTTCCTACGGAGTTCCCGTGGGTACACTCCTCGAACGGCAATGTTCCTCATAATGCTGTAGAGGCTGGTAGGACAGCTGATGGTGAGAGGCTGTTCTATGGTCGAGTCAAGCGTGATGGCTACACTTTACCTGGGAAGGTGAGAACCCTAGAATATACTATGAGTACTTATTACGCACCGTACTTTATTATGACCAGCTAATAATAGCAAGTTCATAAGTCTTTCAAATGGAATACATTTTAAACAGTCCTATGGCTCACCATACCTGTAAAGTACTTTTAATTCGAACTAGTAGTTCCTGAAATTGGCGTGTTCCATCAACAAAAGCACCTTCTTAAGCTTCAAAATATTAGTTAATGTTTGTTTGTGTCGTCTTAACTTTTACCCGACTACGACGAAACCAAACGGAAGGGTAATACTTTTGTCAGTCTATATTTGTTTGCATGCTCCACCATAGCGTCTAAACTACTGAACCGATTTCAATGAACGAGATGATGAGACAATACATAACATATAATAATAGGCTGGGTGACTTGGCTACCTAAAATTTATCAAAAAACGTTACGAATTCGAGCCACAGTTTTAAAACTTTTTCTTGTTTTAGAGTTCTGTATTAATAAATAAGACTTTATTGAAGTTTCAAACTTTATTTAATTCGTGTTGTTGTTTAATTTTTAGGTTCATCCGAGTCGGGGATGTTGCTACTATCCTACCGCAGGCGAGGAGAAGAAAAGCCACGACTACGAAGTTCTCGTACACTCCTAAATAGTCACCAGAATCGTTGAGTAATATTACAGAAAAGCACAAGTTTATGTTAATTTCTATTTTCATAACTAAACACAAGTAATAGGAATCAAAGTGTTTTAACGTAAATAAAGGATTTAATTATTATACAGTAATTTATATGTTGTAATTTTCCTATCAACATGCCAAAACTAAGTTGAAATAAAAATACTTTAATTTAAGAACTTGAAATGTTCGTTCAATATATTGTTTAGTTTCTGCTCTCATACACTTTTCAACCAAAATGCACCTACTTCTGTTGTTTCTGTATTGGTTGACTGATAGAAAATGCCGTAGGCATTAAGTCCGCCAATGCACCAAATGCGCAAGATGTATAAATAAATAAATAAATGAATAAAAATCCATTTTTTTTTATTTGTTTGAAAACAATAATCTGTGAGGCACATTTTAGGGTTCCGTACCTTTATAGGAAAAATTAGAACCTTCATATAATTACTTTGTTGTCCGTCTGTCAAAACCGTGTTAAAACCCTTTTTCTCAGAAACGCGTAGAGTTATCAAGCTGAAATTACAGATACAGCCGTTTATGCTGCACAGTTTTGACACTCGCTAGTGAATCAAAACCTACAGAGTATTTCTCGTGAACTCAGAATCTTAAAATCCGGTACGGAGCTGCGTCTTATAGCACAGATAAAGGAAAAATTGCGAAAGTCATAACTTTTTTTAGTTACATCATATAACATCCCTACAGGTTTGTACGGAATCCTCGGTGCGCGAGTCTAATTCCAATTGGCCGGTTTTTATCATTATTACAAAAGCTGTCAAATTTAAATACTTATCTTAAAAAGGTTAAGTCTAACTAAAAATCGTATGGATTTAATGCTAGTAGCGCCATCTATGTGTCAGCCGACAAAATTTTCAGCCAACCGTATATTATCATGTAAGTGGATTAAAACTGGAGTCGTTAAACACTCTTCTATTTGGTCTACCCCTTTGGGAATAAGGGAGGAGAGCACAAGCTGGTGTGCATGTCTTTTGACAACTCTTACACGCCAAAAATGTGGAAAATGTGTAAAACAAAAATCAACATTATTTTCTATACAATGAAAATCAATTCGACTGATACAGATAGCGTAGTGGTTTCAGCATTCATTTTCTACTACGCTGAGGGTTTCGTGTTAAAACCCCACATGGGCAACACTTTGTTCATTCTCAATTGTTGTTATGAGTTTGGGTGTCCTTTGTGTACGTTTCATGTATCAAAGTCCTCCGCCACACAGAATTTATTCGTAACGCGAGAATTATCTTTTAAATGTAAACACCTTATTTTTATGGTTTCTTATTTTATTATGGCACAAATGTGTCACAACTCAGTGTATGTGACAGGCCTTAGTCATGACACATTGGTTGGTCTACTAGCTAGTGACCAAACTGTTAAAAAACAATTTACCAAAGAAAAAAATAGCTAGGTCATTCAGGTACAAGTTACTTCTGAAAGTAGATAATTAGTATCTAACATTTTGTGTAAAGTCTTTTAAAGAATTAAATACATTACGTCTTTTTATGTATTAATTTCGTATTTCATTTACCAATTGCGGTGCACTTGTGTGGTATTCACTAATGTGGTGTTAAACACCTTGTCTGTTGCCTAAAATGCTACCATAACTTTTCCTGTACGTCATTTCCGTGGGAGAGCCATGCTTCGGCATGAATGGGCCGGCTCGACCGGAGTGATACCACGGCCTCACAGAAAACCGGTGTGAAATAGCTCTTGCGCTGTGTTTCACCGAGTGAGTGAGGATACCGGAGGCCCATACCAACCCCTCCCCCCATTCCCTCTCCCCATCCCCCAAAGGTCGGCAACGCACTTGTGACGCTTTTGGTGTTGCGGGTGTCCATGGGCGGCGGTAATCGCTTACCATCAGGTGATGCGTCTGCTCGTTTGCACCCTATTCAATAAAAAAAAAAAAACAATTCAAATAAGAATCGCGCTCTATTTTACTCAAAAGTGACACCTTTGGCGAGTCACAAGCACCTGGTAGCCAGCTGGTTCCGGAAGATATCAGCGGGTAACCCACCGGGTGAAGGGAAGGCTAGCTACCACCTTTTGTATCATGCGAAGTAACACATATTTCATCAGATTAATTTATAGATTTTTAAAACTCAACATAGCCAAGTACAGTTCGTAAGTTGCTTTAGTTTCGAACATAAATAATATACAAACTCCTCCTGTCATGAAATTTGGTTAAAAAAAATTAATGCTGAAACAAACGAAAAGTATAAATAAATAAATATTCCGGACATCTAACACACAACGCCATCTAGTCCCAAGCTAAGCAGAGCTTGTGTTATGGGTACTAGACAACTGATATAAATACTTATATACTTTTTTTTGTAAATACATACATATTATACATAGAAAACACCCAAACTCCGAAACAAATATTTGCAGGTCATACAAACATTTGGTCCGACCCGGGAATCGAACCCAAGACCTCTTGCTTAGCAGTCGCATACGCTACCACTACGCCACCGAGGCAGTTAAGTATATATCACTACATAGTATAAAACAAAGTCGCTTTCGCTGTCTGACTGTCCCTATGTACCTATGCTTAAATCTTTAAAACTACGCAACGGATTTTGAAGTGTTTTTTTTTTATAGATAGAGTAATTTAAGAGGAAGGTTTATATGTATAATAAATGCATAATATTGTAGAGAAACACTGATAAATTTAGAGGTTTCTAATGTGATGTAAATAAACAGATTTTTTGCGCTTACATTGCAAACACTGGCAGCACCCTACGGGATAGACCTAAATAATGTACCTACAACAGTATTGTACACCTTAAAAAGGTCTACAAAAAATTCCGCGATGGCATATGTCTATCCATAACATCCATCCCACAATAACCATTTTTTATTCCTTTATTTTTACGAGAAATAATGGATTATTTACGAAGTGATTTTAAGCAATACAGCATTAATCCTTATTCAATTAAGTAACTTAAAAACATTAGGCATTTAATATACATCAATATGGCCCCTTACAGTATCTAATTTAAATCAATATGATGATGGCGTGAGACAATTGAAGAGTTTATTTTGAAAACTTTTATTAATTGTAATTCCTATTTCTAAATATTTCACAATTGAATACTGCATTTCATTCTCTTGAAAGTGGCTCAGCGACAGCTACATACTATTTTTTACTAACAGACGTCCATTAATAGATTTTACAAACATCATCACGACAGCTTCACTCAATGGATTTAGTTGCCCTGTATTTGGTTAGCCTTATCCGATATAAATAAACATATCTTTTATGAAACAAATGCGCAAACGCAACACGGTTTTTCCGACTCGGATAAATCATTGCGCCGCCATAATTACAACGGGACGGACGTGCCAAATTCTGCCAGTGTTTTTACTCTAAAGGTTTTTAATAACATAAAAAAACATTCTATTCCTTTTTTCTTCTAAAGTGTAAAAGATAAATTGACCATGAAGGTTGTTATCGGTCTTGTGATAATTGGTAAGTACCGTTTTATATTGAAAAACCCTTGACTTTTAATGTGAAAGTGTATGTAACTCATTCATTGATCGATTCTCACGAGTGTGGTTTAATAATTATTTTTTTGTTTACATGCACACGGTTGTAGTTACTTAGATCCTGAGGGTTCTGTACAAATTTAGTGTAAGAATATGACAGTGGTATTTGTATTTTATCCAGGGAATGTTTAGTCTGTATTTTGACACTATACACTATATTAACTAATTAAATGACTTTCGAGTAAATGAATCGTCAAAATGTATGTACTCGTATAACTTCCGATCGGTGACACCCAATTTTTTTTTAATGTGTTTCTTATTCGGACAAGGTTTTTTTTTCGCGCCTGTACTCTGGAAGCTGAGACATATACATGGGCGTACCCAGGTTCCGGGCCAGGGGGGGGCAAATCGGTTTTTTTTTTAAAGCACCTCGTCAAATAAATGGATAGGAAGGAGGCATTTTTTTAAATAAATTATTTTATTATAGAATAGCTGTTTTAAAAACCCTTTCGCAGTCCACTACTAGACATAGGCTTCTCCAATTAATTGCACGGCACTTGTTTCGATCACATTTTAAAATAAATTTTCAAAAGTCTTCGGCAAAACAGTTTAAGATGAAACATAAACGTTATCGTTAACAAATTGTTCTATGTACACTGAGCAAAAAAGTCCATTTATTCTATCTTTGCCTGGTCAGTCCTGGTCAGGAGTCAGTATAGCAAAATTCACAACGGTACTTGTGAGCTACAAAAATCCAAAGCGAGTCTCAGACTTGCTTCTTAAAGTCCACAATTGCCTACAGGACTAAAGGCTAAAAGCAAGTGCCGCTAAATCAGCCCAAATAACATTCACTCTTCGTCAGGGTAACTGTCCGCAATCAGGCCGAGGTGGCAGCGTAAGCGCTTATTTTTGGGCAGAATAGGAACACCGGGATTTCTGCACACGAGGGAGCAATCTACAAACCGTAGGTTGGAGGGTTTTCCTTTTTAGAGTGCATCTGGTTCTCCGACTTCTAGTAACCGAGACGGCGCGTGGTCCAGGACCAGTCAGTGGTATCCGGGGGGATTTCCGTACAGAAAAAAGGTAATTCTCAAATAAAGTTACCGCAACGTGAGTGTGTGAACCATTTTGTTTTTTTTTGTGCGGAAATTCCCTCGGATATCACCATCTGGTTGTTATGTCGGAAACTCGAACCGACTGAAAACCGCACACCGTTATGGATATTAGAAGCCGGGGAATCAGGTGCACCCTTGGAAGGAAATCTCTGGAACCCCGACGTACCTCCACGACGACGGCCACCTATGGTTTGTAGATGGCTCCCTCCTGTGTAGGAATCCTGTTGCTCCTTTACTATTTTAAAAAGGGGCGCGAGCACTTTATGGAGCTCGCGCTGCTACCCTGGCTTGCTCCTGCTAGGGAGATCCTCATCTGTCACCCCCAAACTTACGCTTATGGAGGACGGAGATCTCCGGCGCCCGAGTCGTCTGCGGTACCTGGTAATTGAAATTTCTGGTCTTCGATTTCTCGAGTCTTAAAACTCCTACCTGAAGGTCAACACTTGTTGAGGACGTCGCAATATGACGCAATGATATATCTATGCGGCACAAAAACCTGTACTGGATGCTAGGACGAAACTACAAATTATTACTGGACAACAAACTTCTAATATCTCAGACGATAATTAAACCTGGATGTACGGCATACACTTGTGGGATTCCGCAAAAGACTCCAATATAAACGTCATACAGAAAGCTCAGAACAATATCCTGAGGACGATAGTAAATGTATCGTGGTTTGTTACCAACGCGGAACTGCATCAACTCTCTCAGTGAAAACAGTGAGTAAGAAAATACGACATGCCTCCGAGAATTATTTGTAGTGACTAAAATACATTCCAAATGAATGGGCATGTCAGCTAACCATAAACAACTGAATAAAGCAACTCAGAAGATTTACTATCTTAGGACTATGATGAGTAGTTCTCCTCGCTAGAGAGCACGCTCTGATCGTCACTGCGCTCGAACATCGCATAGCCCTAGGACTGATTCTCATGCCGATTGCCGATCTTAGAACAACACAAAAAATAAATTTGTCTTTGTCCATATTCGATCTTAGTCACGTTTTTACGCGTCTGAGTGTGCTTTATATATAATCGAGAGAATAAGATAGTAGGACCGTCAACATCTAGGGGGGGGCAGCTGCCCTCCCCTGCCCTACCCTGGGTACGCCCATGGACATATATGTAAATATGGCGGTAAGAAATTCGCCGGTTCCGCTAGTAAATATATAAACCAAAAAAAATTCAAAATATATTTACTATAAAGTAATGTTGTAAGTGAACTACGTTTGATAAATATTCCCTTACTTATTATTAATTAAAATTCATCTCAGTACCCGTTGAAAAACTGGTTTGAAATACATACAATATTGTCTCATTCATAACTTATCCTCTAACCTTCCTTTCTTACATAAACTAAGGTATTATGAGTACATATTTAAATTGTGTATACTCAAGGCAATGATACGTACATATAAGTGTGTGTGATATTGTCATGATATAAATGGCAATAAATTTATATACCTACCAAACACCATAAATGCATGTCTAGTGGCACTTTAAAGGTCAGTAAAAATAATATTATTAAACAGAGCAAACGATATTGGTCGAATATATTCTTTGACAAATGGAAATTTAATACTGGCATAATTATTTTTAGGATTTACTTCTAAATAATTATTTTACGTAAGTTTGCTTAATTCATAATTATAACTACAAAGTCATCATACCAGTTAACAAAACAGTTTTCGTCTGAGATTTTTTCTCTGATCCCGTAATAAAATTCTAAAGCTATGTCCATTTTTTTTTTAAATATAGATGAGTTTGGGTAAGTTCCCTTTGTCCTATGTCCTCCATTTGTCATTTGCAACGATAGAATACCTCAAAGTCAAGCCTTTTCAAGACCAAATAGTTGACATAAATGTGTATTTAATTGTTCAAATAATCATTATACCCTCATTACTTAGTTTTTCTGATATACTTAGTGCAGATTTTATGCGGGTAGTAATGAAATAAACATATCACAATAATTAAAATCTATGGCTTGTTAATCAAAATGTATAACTTTCATGATAATAACACACGAGTATGTACTCGTGTGTTATTATCGAGTAAGCAATCATCAAGTAACCTAAAACTTTATGTATCAACTAGCTGAGCCCCGGGGTAACACGCCGATATTGTTGTACCTAGTCCAAAAAAAGTAGCCTAAGTTACTTCTTATTACATCAGCTATCTGCCAGTGAAAGACCCATCAAAATCGATCCAGCTATTCCAGAGATCAGCTGGAACCAACAGACAAAAATCGTCAAAAATTATATTTTGGTATATGTACTGTATACACATACAAATGCCTTTCGTAAAAAGCTTTATTTACTTTTGTTATTTACATCTATACGAATAAATAAAATTGGAGTGTCTATTTGTAATATTTATATAACCGCTTTTTAGTAAAGGCATTTGTTTGTATACACAGTACATCAAATATTATTTATTTTTTAAATTTTTGTCTGTATGACTGTTGGCTCTGGCTTCTCTAGAACGGCTGGATCGATTTTAACGGGACTTTCAATGGTAAATAGCTGATGATATAAGGAGTAACTAAAGCTACTTTTTTAGACTAGCTTTGCCCCTTTTAGACTAGGTTCAATAAAAACCACGGGTAACACCGCGGGCTCAGCTTCAGCTATTTAATAATATAATTGGTTGTAGCCCTGACCGGCGTGTCTACGGACATGGCTGGCGAGTGTGACATGGCAGCCTTCTACATGGAACTGGGCTGCAAACCGGAATCTTCAACGGAAGAGTTCTGCCCTGATAATTTTAAATGTCCCGACTTTCATCCAGACCCAAGTAAATGCTACTACAAGTACGTATAAATAGATATTAGTTTAAAGTACATATTTAACACATTTTAATTGTTAGAAAGATTGTTGATGTTGTATATATGATAATCGGCGCGAGAACTTTAATTGCGCGATTCAGGATTGGTAGTTTCTTCGTATTGTAGGTTACTCCGTAGTTCTGTGTAACTTCGGTAGATGGCGCTGTAGTATGTTATGTTGTATGTGGAGGTCGCCACAAATTAATTAACATACATCAGTTTAAACCATTAATCATTAATATCTACATTTAGATAATAGCCTAAGAATATGAATGACGTAATAAGAAATTCATGAAAATGATAAATAAATCTGTTCTGTGAAAATATAACAAAAACGTTCGTACACCTTCGAAATACGAGTATTATCTACTAACTTTCGCCCGCGACTTAGCTTGCATTTAATAAAAAGTATCCTATACCTATTACTTCTAATACCTGCAAGAATATGTGTACAAAGTTTCATAATGATCTGTTAAGTACATTTCGCGTGAAAGCATAACAAACAAAGTTACATTCACATTTACATAATCTTATTATAATAAAGCTGAAGAGTTTGTTTGTTTGTTTGTTTGTTTGAACGCGCTAATCTCAGAAACCGCTAGTCCGATTTGAAAAATTCTTTCAGTGTTGGATAGTCCATTTATCGAGGAAAACTATAGGCTATATGTCATCACGCTAAAACCAATAGGAGCGTAGCCCCAATGGAGAATGTTTAAAAAACGGGGGTGAATTATTACGCTACGGGCAATAGTAGACTCAACGTGGTTGCGAGGTCAGCTAGTTATAGATATAACTGGAAATAAAAACCAATATCAATAATTACAAACAAACTCAGTTTTAAAAGGAACTGTTAACCTTATTAAGCTGGTGTAAACAAACAGATACTCAAAAACTCTGTATTTACGTATTTCATAATGACATTTCTTTTTGACGTCATCTCTTGTCAACGGCAAAGAGTTGCAATACAAGGTCAAATAAACTCCTAATTAGTTACTCAAATTATCCTTGAAAGGTAACAATGTTTAATCACTTTGATCTTGTATTTTTAAAGGATATTTAATCTACTTGGTTGCAACAGACATAATAATGTCTGTTGCAGTCTGGTAACGGTAAATCATGCAATGGCATTTTTTTTCTGGTACTAAGATTACCCCTATTAGATCCTAAGAGGAATCCCGTTTACAAAAAAACGGTGTGCGAGAATATAAACACTACAGCAATGTTTAAGAAGATTCAAGAATTTCGCTTCAAAATCAGACGAGAATAAATAAATAAATATTCCGGACATCTAACACACAACATCTACAAATATTTGTTTCGGAGTTTGGGTGTTTTCTATGTGTAATATGTATGTATTTACAAAAAAAAAGTATATATGTATTCATATCAGTTAGTACCCATAATAACAACCTCTGCTTAGTTTGGGACTAGATGGCGTTGTGTGTTAGATGTCCGAATTAATATACTCTTTATACTTAATATATAACAACACAACTAGCACATACGGACTCATCAACGCAGAAACTAAAATGCTGGGGTAACAAACATCAAATTTAATCAGCTAATTCATTTGAAAAAAAACTTAAAACGCATACATATTGTCAGTTATATAGAAATATATAAGGTACCCTTCATTAAACAATGACAAAATTAAAATCAACGTGACCGAACCGAACACTTCCAACCAACTTCCGAATAACGAGAACTTATTGAACCAAGAAAAGCAATGCTATTTAACATAAAACTAAAGACAACTACCCACTGCTGACCTCGTTCATGCATTACTGAGAACACCGATAAATTGGGATGCACAAAAACGTCAAACGACCTCCGAATGTGACCTTAGGGAAATACCGTGACCTTACTCAATACGACGAAGATTTAAATATTGTCATAACAAAATATAATATTGACCTCACACATCTTATAAACTGCTGTCTCATGCCAAACTAGGCAGATCATATACTAGTGTAACTAGATAGATAGTACTAATACTCTTTATTTGTACACCGTTTTACATATATATATAAGTAAGTACTGAGTTGAAAAATATATAATGTAATGTACAAAGGGCGGTCTTATTTCCAGAAGCAATCTCTTCCAGGCAACCTTAGGATCGATCAAAAAGTATCGGAGAGACAGTAGTAGCTGACGTCGCAATTAATAAAAAAACTTTTAGTTGTTATGAATATTATCCGGTAACTACACATATAAATCCATTCATACACTTATATACATATTTTTAATTATGTCACATATTTTTCCAACCAACCGATTTCAATGATTCATTTTTATTTTAAAATGGTGCTTCCCGTGTAGACGCATTTTAATTTGGTCCAGTCGAAGTCGGTTTTATTTTTGTTAAAATTATGGAGGTCGCCACAAATTAATTAACATACATCGGTTTAATTCATTAATCATTAATATCTACATTTAAATAATAGCCGAAGAATATGAATGACGTAATAAGAAATTCATGAAAATGATAAATAAATCTGTTCTGTGAAAATATAACAAAAACGTTCGTACACCTTCGAAATACGAGTATTATCTACTAACTTTCGCCCGCGACTTAGCTTGCATTTAATAAAAAGTATCCTATACCTATTACTTCTAATATGTATAAGCATTTAGAAATAAATATAACTTTCTTAAACAAAGAATTTATTGTACGATTTCAGAGGTACTCCCTTCTCTAATCAAGAATCGATCCCACAAAACAAAGTTTCCAACCCGTGCTCCCAAGCCTGCAGTTGTAGCGTGTACAACGGAGAGCCACAGTTCCTTTGCGCAGCCGTCGACTGCTATGAGACGTTCGATAGCGATATGAGCACGCAATGTATCAACACTTATGAGTTAGACTCCTGTTGTAGTACTGGGACTGTCTGTGGTAAGTTCTATATTCTTTACAGGAAACGAATGTTATGAAAGTCTTTTGTTGCTTGTTGCCGAGTTAATGAGGTTGTCGAAGTTCTGACCCGGAGCCACCCCCTTTAGCTTAGTTACCACTTGTAATTGCATCGATTCTCTTTCTAAAATCGCTAACATCTCTATTCTCTTGTATTATTGGCTAACATTGTGTTTTAGCCACGTGACTTAGCGTTGAAAGACCACATCCCTATATATTTTACTACCTCGGCGGCGCAGTGGTAGCGTATGTGACTGCTGTTTTTGAGGTCTTGGGTTCGATCCCCGGATCGGACCAGATGTTTGTATGATCTACAAATATTGGTTTCGGACTTCGGGTGGTTTAGGTGTGTTAACCAAATTAATCAGATTGATAATTCCAACAACACCAGGTTTATAGAAACAAACACTCTATCTATTGACCAAACTAAATAAATTAACTGTACATACGAAGAAGAATAGCCGCTAATAAATTAACAATTAAACATTATTCCAAACTAGACAATTCTAACACATTTGTACATAATAGTGTGCGAACGAACCTATTATAAGAATAAAATCATACTCCTCGATTGCATTTACACTGTCCTGTCTGCATATGGCAACATTTATTATCGTTTAATAGTTCATAGAAGATGGATTACAATGGTGCTTCCGTATAAAGAAATGCAACCGTCCGTGATGGTGGGTTAATGTATAAACCACCCATTGTACAACTTAATGACGACATCCTACCTACGTGAGACTAAAATAAGTGTCGTAATGTTATAAAAATATGCAACAGATCGGACACCAAAACTTATTATTAATAGACGAACGACTGTGAATAGTTTATTCCATGGTTTATACAGCAGAAAAATATTTCTTTGATCTTTATTCTATTCGATTAATAATCGAGGGGTTATGATTTAAGAGATGGTGATTCGATTTAAAATCATCATCATGTAAAGATAAATTTGGGAATATTAGCTGTCGGATCGAGAATTAATTACCAGAAAGTCCTAATCTTGGAACAAATGTCTGAACCGTGATTGCACGGGTGGCCTAGTGGCTTAGGTGGTCGCCACGTCGTTTTCTACTGCGCCGAGTGTTGTGGATCCACATGTATGTTTGTGAAGTCCCCCTGGACGCAGGATGTATATTCCTAATGCACTCGGTGGCGTAGTGGTAGCGTATGCGACTGCTGTGCATGAGGTCTCACTCGGACCTCTCTCTCTCGGACCAAATGTTTGTATGATCTGCAAATATTTGTTTCGGAGTTTGGGTGTTTTCTATGTATAATATGTATGTATTTACAAAAAAAAAGTATATATGTATTTACATCAGTTGTCTAGTATCCATAATACAAGCTCTGCTTAGTTTGGGGCTAGACGGCGTTGTGTGTTAGATGTCCGAAATATTTATTTATTTATTTATTATTTAATTAATGCAAAAAATGACGTTTTAAAACAATAACTAATAAAAAATCTAGAACAACAATAGAATGTACAAAACATTAATCTAAATAAGTACAATGTTTAATTTAAAGCCTAGACATAATGGTCAAGTCCATTCAAACAGGAAATTAATACAACAAAGTAGGTATTTCGTGTAACCATCTGTTGTCGGAAGAATGGTCAGTTTCCTTACATAAACAATAGAAATTGTTTACATTGCGCTAGAACTTTTTTCTTCGCTATTCATTGTAGTTGGTTTACTTTCAAATGATTCAATAATTTATAACCGAGGAACAAGACGATTAAAAGAAATATTAAGAAGACATTTTTGAATATATACTCGGCCCGTATTAGAATTTTGTAGATTTATTTCATAACATCACTATCTAATCAAGCACGTATTAGACATAAGATTTTGTAAAAGAAAGAAAACTGACTGCACGGTTGGCCGAGTGGTTTCAGCGGTCGCCATGCCGCTTGCTACTGCGCCAAGTATCGTGGGTTCAAATCCCACGCGGTTACAACACTTTGTGTGATCCACGAATTGTTGTCCCGAGTCTGGATGTTCTTTGTGTCCGTTTCATGTATGTTTGTAAAAGTCCCCCACGACACAGGATGTTTATTCCTAATGTTGGAGTTGTCTCTTTTAAAGAAAAATAAAAAAAAAAAAATATTGTATAAAACCTACCGCAGACTTGAAATATTTTTTCTAAAGCCTCATTTATAAATACCTTTTAGAACTATGCCATTTTGTTTCTTTCATAAGTTCATTACAAGTGCATCACGTTGAATGTCAGGGTCACAATATAACATAACTTAAACATTTAAAAAACAGCTTTCAACTCAACTCCAGGTAAAGATGCAATCGCAAAATTGAAGAGCTGTATAGTGGACGGTAAGACATACCTTGAAGGACAAATGTTCGAACCCTTGAATACCCAAAAAAGCTGCATCTGTACCACGGAATGGGATGGTTCCGTCGAGAACCGAACATACTGCCGGGATATCGACTGCGGAGTTGAACTTCACTACCAAAACAGCATACATGAAAATTGTGCTCCTGTGTTTGCGAATTCCATGCGCAATTGCCCTATTGGATTTGAATGTCGTGAGTACTCCTTATTTTGATTGATCCATCAGTTGTCTCGTATCTTGCCTGTCTCTGTTTTGCCTAGAAATACTTTAATCCAACGGAAAATCTACAGCGCCTTCTCTTGTTGATAAGTAGAAAAATTAACATTGCACTAGATAAATAAAATACGATCTTCAAACCTTCAAGAAAAGAGCGTACTCCTTCCTAAAAGGCCGGCAACGCACTTGTGACGCCTCAGGTGTTGCGGTTGTCCATGGGCGGCGGTAATCGCTTACCATCAGGCGATACGTCTGCTCGTTTGTCCCCAATATAATAAAAAAAAAGAAAAAAAAAAGATATCTACGCCATGTAATTGTTCTATAATAGATCTGTATTTTGGTTAATGGGTATATAATATCTAGTTATTCTCTAAATGGATGTTGTCAACTGTGCAAACTTTTGAATAAATCAGAGAAATAAGTTCTGGATTGCGAACTTCGTGCTAAAGCACGTTGGTTTTTGTGACTTAATACTTAAATAGGCATTTTGGTACCATCGTCTGGTTATTTGTGTAATTGTTTTTAGTTGTAAGTTTTATTTTCAAGCGTCAATGAGTCACAAAAGACAACATATTTGTTAAAAATATTTCCCAATGTTAAGCGTAATCGAGAAGAATACTCTCTTTCAAATAATTCGGAGTCGTAAGTCTACAGTGAGTAGTAATATATAAAATAATAAATAATAAATAAAAATAATTTATTGCCAAATGAAACATACAGTAATTGTTGTACCCAGTGGCCCCACACAATAGAAAAAATAATAATGTATAACTTTTACGTTTCAGCGACCTTAAGCTCTAAGGTCATCAAAAGCTTAAATATCAAGCAGTTGAATGCCCAGTGTATATTTAGCAACATGACTCTGAACATTGGCGACGAAGTAACCGTTGAGGACAACTGTACTAAATGTACCTGCAAAATTCCACCATTTGTGAGCTGCATCAGATCAACTTGCAATTAAAAGTTTGTGTGTGACGATTTAACGCCAAGAACTCCTAACTGACATGAAGTAATACGGTCTTGGCGGTTAGCCGTCGATATGTAAAGTGTATTTATATTGTACAGTGTGTTACGACGTTTTAAATCTAAAAAATAGATTTTAAATTGATTTGCACTTTGTTAAATGTTAAAATTGGTTGACAAATTAGGAGAATACTACTAATTAGTTACTGTACTGTAATTATCATTACATTTTGTTGTATTAGTTTTTGATTTTTGCTGATGAAAGACGATGTTTAAATCGTTTAAATTAATAGATACGACGTAACAAGTATCTGTAATGCAAAGTTATAACAAGAAACTAACTATGCGCCTTTTAAAAAAATAAAAAAAAGTAGTTATATTATCTTTGTCTATACTAATATTATAAAGAAGTAAAGTTTGTGTGTTTGTTAAATTGTAGGGGGTAATCTCGGGATCTACTAAACCGATTTTAAAAATTCTTTCACCCATAGAAAGGCACATTATTGCTGAGTGTCATAGGCTATATTTTATTTTGGAAAAAAATAGGGTTCCGTAAGACATTTGGGTTTTTCGGACACAAGGTGTAAAAATCAACCAGAAAAGTTACTTATTTTGCGAAAATTTTCATGCTACGGGCTATATAATAATTTATAAAGATACTAGCTTCGCCTCGCGACGTTGCCTGTGATTATTGTCGTACCGCGGGTAGCACCGCGGGGTTCAGCTAGTCTAGAATAAAAGTGTTTTATGTTATTTTTTTTTTAATTTAGTTTTAACAAAAGATTGGTAGACGACTATTGTGGTATCAAACTTAAGCACAATATGCGTTGAAATTCCGCAAAACAAAATATACATACTTTACTTTTTATCTTCAAATGTGTACTTTAAAGAAACTTTTATAGATACTATTGTAAAAAAGTGTACTTAACTTTACAGAAGGACTCAATCCGAGGAAATAGGTACATGTGTAAGATTGTTTAAAGCAAAACAAATATTCTTTCAATATTTTTAAATAAACATTTATTACTGTAAAAATTTATTTATTTAACTTACAACTATTAATAGGAATCACATGACATTTGCTAAAAATAAGGATATTTACATTATGTACAAGCTACACAGTATAACAGGACCATTGTAAATTAATATACTTAATTAATTTATATTAACTAATTATTAAATTATATTGTGACGACTTAAAGTTAAGTAGGTACTTTACGAGATTTTTTTTCTTAAATTAAATTAATCACGTAATAGGAAATATTAATATTTAAAAATAAAATGATGTTTTTTGATATGATCTTGTAATTTTATAATTAAGTTGAATAATCTTAAATGCTAATTACTGGCAGTGTTCTTAAGATATTAGGAATTATATAATATTAATAAAACATAATTCATAGTTCGTTTGAGATCTTAAATTACATTTTATTTCTACGAGAGTAAGTATAGTAACAAAATATAAATGCAACGGCAGTAACTACCTAGAGTTAAGTCTAGTAATTTAACTCGGTAACCTTTTTTATAGGACATTGCACTAACCTGAATTCAATCGGGTACTATTAAAACAAGACACTCGAAAAGACAACTGAATGGCGTTTGAACCAAAAAAAATATTCAAAATTACATTCATGAGCATTTACTGTAGGACCGTTTTTGTATGACACAGAGGCATGAACGTTTAACTAAGTACTTTGAAACTAATGTCCCTATTTTGTAGGTGACCTAGCAACCAATAAACGCTGAAATAAAACAAATAAACGATCTCCTTTGCTATGTCCTGTGTCATCGTAACCAAGATTGTTGATGATAATGATGAAATACACCATTTCTTAATAAATTAGGGCATATTTAGGAAACCTTGTTAAGAAAAACATGCTAATCCAATCTCGACCCTGAACATCTGCTGAGGTCTTCCTACGTCACGGATCGCCACATCGAGGAGTGGTAAACGGCCAGGCCTGTCAGTTTTGAACTCCACAATGGTTCTCGCCCAGTCCTGACTCTTGTGCTGTGTATCAAATTATAAAAAATAAAAAATTATCTTGCACACACACACAAACATAACAAGTAGTAGACAATATACTAAGAATACTTAAGTAGTATAAAAATAACAAAACAAGATATATATTTTATTAAACAGATAAAACAATATTAAATACCTGGCACTCGTCCAATAAGGCTTTATATCTGAGTCTGTTGTTGGCCTTAGGCATTATCTCCGCATCGTTGAAGGCCAACAACTTGAGGCCGCGTCGGTAGTTGTTAGTCATAGGATCGTAGTAACCTATAGTGTTGCGACAGTGGAGGGTCACGTTTTGCACGGCGTTCGTTGACATCAGTTGCAGGTAAGTCAGTTGAGAATGCTCAGCCTTATATGAAACCTGTGTAAAAACCGAATGATGTAATGAAAAGTGGCTTTAAAAATATGCGTTAAAAAGTAGGTGCTTGAGTCGAATAAAGAGATTGACGAAAGGAATGTTTGATGGAGGGTCTCGTGGCTAAGTCATAATCAAGTAGATTAGCGCATTTTAAAGTTATGTACTCCAAACCCTGTCGGACTATGGATAGGTGACCATTCAGAACACTTCGAGCTTTGGAGAGCACTTAAAGCTATTCGGCCAGGTTGATAAAGGAATATTTTTTGCAATTGTTACGGGTAGTTGGAGCGCTAAAAAGTCTAACAACAGTCTATTTACTTGGATTATGGAAGTCGCTCCACGTAGTAATTTGAAGTTCACCCGTGTCGTGGTTGAATGAAACCCATCTCAAGTACAATTTCGGCAACGACTTAGAAAATGAGAATGATTTCGTGACATTAACGATTCTAAAATTTACAAAAGAAATTTACAATATAAACTTAATATTGCTTCTCTATATGCCAAATACATGTTGCCACATATTCTCGGTTGTATGTGGTTGTGAAAAGAGTATACTTACAGTAATGCCTTCTTCCATCTCGCTCAACCAGGGCTCGTGTTCCGTTCCAGTGTATGAAATATCTTTAGTCTGCATTGGCTTAGGGAATATGCAGCTGCTTCCAGTCTCCATTTCACAGTGGACTATGATGGCGTCGTTGATTTCACCGCCGTTAGGATCGATCCAGTACTGACCTGTTAAATAATATTAACTACATTTAGAATTCATGGGTTATTAGATAAAATTACCCTAATATACCCAATAATCTAAAATTACTATAGTGCTCAACGGATATTAAAAATCATACAATTTAAAAATTTGCTCTAACTTGATAGATAAACAAGTACAACAAAATGTTTAAAAAAAAATTAAAGAAAGCGAGATGGATCGTAACGAACATGAAATTGAAGTTACCAAAGCAAATACAAATAAAACAGTGAATACTACCTCGCGGCAGTGTTTGACAGACCGCTATACTGTTTTCACGTCACGATTTTTTATTTTACGTTAATAAATGCCGTCGTGCGTTTTCAATCATTATGAAAGTAGTTCACAAAAGGAAAAGAAAGGAGTTGAAAAACCCTCCTCAGTTAAAAATAGAATATTTGGTTGATTTTATTATTTATTTACCCCTATAATACATGGTGGTGTCGGAACACAAAACCTCAACCGAAGTTCGCCTGTGATACCAGTTCCTGCCGATTTTTTCTACCTTCAATCGGGAAATTACTTGTAAGCCTTCTATATTTCTATTCCATATTTATTTAAGGACGTGGATTCAAACCTTATTTGAAAGTATTCTTTGGTGATACAATTATTTGTTAAGATGTTATAATTAACATGTGAACAATTTGTGGATGTCTTTAACTTGTGCTTCGTATTATACATATTTCAATAGTATAGAATGATGAATATTATTAGACCTCTAAATTTAAATACATATTAAAAATAAAACGACGTAAACGCGGTCTGCAGGTACTTACGGTATACTTATAGTATTAAGACAGAAAATCAATCATATTTAACAAGTAGCTAATGTTAATTAAATAGTAAAATTAATTACATTGCAAAAATGTAATTAATTTGACCACTACATGACGAATGAATTTCTATTATTCGGCAATGATATAAAAACAGTGCAAGGTGAAGGTGGCCAAAAATTATGATATTTTATGTATTATTTATTATTAAAATTAAAATAATAATAAAAAATAGTTTAATGATATTTTTAATATTAAAATACCCATTTTTTTCAATCTTAACATCCACGAAAAACAGGGTCATTTTCACGTTGTTGTGTGTGGTTGTCACGCACACTCAACTAATAAATGACGTCATATTATTTGGTAGGTACATTCCATCTGGCTTTCTTTTATTATCTGAGATAATACGCATGTATTACACGCATAAGGCTTCCTGTCTTGAATTTTACTATCTATTATTGAAAACTACATTCAAATTCGTTGAAAATTTTAAAGATCTAAGCTAACGGAATGTTAAGATTATGTGTAAAGGTATTTTTAGCTTACCAGTTTCGAAACTCGGGTGATGATACTTAATATCAGCGCAAGTCTTCGCTGGAGCTTCCTTAGATCCGTCGGGTTTGAGGAACTTGTCCAGTGAAACTTTCAATCGTTCATATGCTTTCATCGCGACCTCTTTCCGTTCTGATAGAGTCATGTCGTCTTTGAAGAAGCGAGCTGGCAGCATATTTGGATCATCGCCTAATAGATCTGGACCCTTCACAGACCCTGTTACGAGAAATGATAAAGTATTGAAATATTTTAAATTTAGTAATTTAACTTTTAAAATCATGACCTACTCATACCTTGTTGAAGCATAGCAGATAAAGCAGCAGCGTCATAAGCCAGTCCTTCGCCAGGTGGCCCAGGGGGTCCTGGGGGACCAGCTGGTCCAGGAGATCCATGTCTACCAGGTTCACCAGGCGGACCGCGGCCTCCGATTGAGCCAGGTGGTCCTTGCTGTCCAGAATTTCCATCCCGACCAGGTAAGCCTTGAATGAAAACAAGAATAATAAAACATCGAACATTTTCTACTAGTGAAAACCATCAGAAGACCTATCATTTCAATTTACCTCGTGGTCCAACTTCCCCATCTTTTCCAGGTGGACCCATAGGACCCAAGAAACCTCTTTCTCCTGGTCTTCCTGGAGCTCCCACCATTCCCGGTAATCCAGGTAATCCAGCATGACCTTTAGCACCATCGGAACCAGCCTCGCCTCGTTCTCCTTTCGCTCCGTCAAGTCCAGATGGTCCCATTGGTCCATGCGGTCCAGGAGGACCATCCACACCTGAAGGGCCACTTTCACCTCTAGGTCCACGTTCTCCTGCTGCACCGGCAGGTCCTGATGGCCCTGATGGTCCCTAGATAGCAAGAATACATTGTTATATGACAATAGATGAACTATAGATGCGGTTGATATCAGTCACAAACGAAGATACACATATAAATGGGTTGTACATGCTACATATGGCCTCGCAACATGCGCATGATAATTACCTGTGTCACATTGTCATTGTCAGTAATAATTAAACATAGCGCATAGATGATTTCTTTAGATATACCTATTGCAGATTTAAATATGGACATTTAAAAAAAAGGTTTTAAAGTAGCTAATAAAATCTTGGCAGTATTTAAAAGCCTTTTTGACTTTAATATGTCGATAAAATGACCATTTTACCTGTAGTCCAGGTTGTCCGGCAGGTCCTGATACTCCTGGAGGTCCAAGAGGACCCTTGTCTCCCGGCCTGCCTGAGATACCAGGTTGCCCTTGTTTACCAGGTCTACCCTCTGGCCCAGGTTCACCCATCGGTCCAGGTGGACCTTGAAGACCAGGTGTTCCTTGTTGTCCTGGACCATCAGAACCAGACTTCCCTGGAGCACCACTTTCACCCTAGTAACAGTAAAGTTAAAATAAAATTTTAACTAATTTTAACAGTAGGAATAAATTTAGTATAAATGCATCACTCTTCGTCAAAGATGATTTTAATCCATGCACCAGTTCTGAGAAATGTTTTAAAAACTAATTATTTTAAAGTTTTTTTGTGTTGATTTAACGATACATATATATATATATGTACATAAAAATATAAAATAAATTCGAATAATCACCTGTTGCCCTCGAGGTCCTTGTGGGCCAATTGGTCCAATTATACCGGGTAAACCGATAGGGCCCCTTTCACCAGTGGATCCCGGAGGGCCACTCAAGCCTTGCGGGCCCTGTTCTCCTTCACTGCCTCGTTCCCCTTTCGGGCCTTCAAAGCCCTGAGGTCCAGTGAGGCCAATAGGTCCTGGAGCACCAGGTCTGCCAGAATCTCCTGTCGCTCCCTTAGCACCTGGAATACCTGCTTGTCCGGCAGGACCTGTACTGCCTTGTGGGCCCTATATAAAGAAAATCCTAATTAGATACTACTTAAGTAACGAGCGGCTTTCGTGCTGTCGTGTTTCGTTGGTGAGTGCGAGACCGGAGGCCCAATGATGCAGAAGCATCACTAGGCCGCCATGGTGTGGGTCACCATGCTGGATTGTTACACTGTCTGCATTTGCAATGAGTATGGTGGACACCACTCTTAGATTCTTATTATGTTTTCCATCAGGCAGAGTAGTCATTTTGGCAGGGCCATACCAAAAAAATATTTAAATAGTTACTTGAAGATTTTAAGGTCGAACGGAGTATATTTAAAGAGTCATATTGTTTTGTCAAACTGGAAAATGTTATGTAAAACGTTAAACTCTCTTCCGAAATTCAAGAAGTAAAGATATGAGAGATAATTATGAATATGCAACCCTTCTCTCTTTTTAAATCTACTGTACGAGTAGTTTAAGACGTGAATCATATTCAAGACTTGCGATATCTCTAAACCTAACTCTTAAGAAATCCTTATTCCTTTCACAGTTTACTTTTTTCTTCCTACCTTCTGTGTGCAAACAGGTCAAAAATTATTAATCGTTTGTAACTTATTGTAAATTAACTCTTGGCCGCGGCTCCGCCGATTAAAATCGGTACAGTGGTTTAACCGTGAAAGTGTAACAGACAGACAGTTTCTATCGAATTTCTAATATTAATATGAATGAGCAATTAATCTAACAGTGCAGTAATAGCTGTTAGGCTAAAAATATGTCAGAACATACATATGCTTCGTTTACAGCACATAATAAACAAAATAATTAAATTACCGTTGGTCCCACATCACCAGGTCGGCCTGGTAAACCAGCATGACCTGTTTCTCCCTTTGCTCCTTGTTCCCCGCGGGCACCTTTACCCCCAGCTAAACCTGGTAGACCACGCAGGCCTGTCTCACCTGGTTTACCTGTGTTATAATAGAATAATTTGTAATTTGCAAGAATAAACCTTATAAGTATTTTACAATGTTTATATACCACATGGTATAGGTATGCATGAAAACCTGGAGATAGCCCACGACAGCGTTCGCGTAAACCGAAATGTTCAACGTTCATTTAACGGAATAAAAATAGCTTATGAAATCTCTTAATTACACTCAGAGGCCTCAGCCTCCTTAGCAATGATGCAAGTGTTTCGCGTCGAATATCTTTCTACAATCACTAACGCTTCTGTTCTCTTATATTATTGGCTAATATTTTGTTTTAATCACGTGACTTAGCGTTGAGATAACGAGAAAACTAACAAATGTATGGGAATAATCCCATACATTTGTTAGTTTTCTATCGTTACAATTGAAAAAATTATAAAATTAATATTTGTCACGAAATCCAATTCAACCCTTAAGTACATCCTCTTTTCTCTTGCTAATCTTTTTCTTAATAGAACATTCAGGTTACTTTTTATATATTTGGTATGTTGCGTTATTACATGAGGAGTCAGATTTATACCCTAATCCTTTGGAGATATAAACATAAGTGTAGATGTACAGTTGATTATTTTTACGACACTAGCAGTATGCAAATAGCATTTCATATAATTTATTTTGTACTATGTCTGTTTGTAATTTAAAATCTATGATAAGAAAATAAAAATGAAAAAATACCTGGGCTTCCCGGAGATCCTTGCTGTCCTTTTAAGCCTCCATAACCTCTTTCACCTTTTGCCCCTGGCATACCAGGTAAGCCTGGTGAACCTGATAAGCCTGGAGCACCTTGTGAACCAGGTTGTCCTCTTTCTCCTTGTGAACCAGTGGCGCCCGGTTCACCGGGTACTCCAGGGCTTCCTGGCTCTCCTCTTTCAGCTGGTTCTCCTGCTGGACCTACAGGCCCAATAGGACCCTGCGGACCCTGTTCACCTTGACGACCTGGTAAATTTATTACAGCCGGTTAATGTCTATTTTGGTACCGCTCATATTAAATCGTAATATTGACAAGCAATTAAGCATGTAGAAGTTTCATATAATTTACAATATGTTAATCTTCTCCGTTTCAAGAGAGCAGTTTCTTTGCAGATTATCCTGTCTGATAACAATATACAACGAATAACAAGGAAATTTTGAAGTGTTTATGTACTAACCTGGTGGACCATCATTGCCAGTAGGACCAACAGCGCCCCTTTCACCCTTTTCACCAGATGCGCCAGTTAGACCTCGTGGTCCAGGCATACCCATTGCACCCATAGGTCCAGGATGACCTTTGGTACCTCGAAGACCTTCTGGACCCTGTCGGATTAGGAGAGTATTTCATGTACTCAGTCATCATCAACAACCCATAATGTCCCACTGCTGTGCTCGGGTCTTCTCTTAGGAGAGGGTTAAGACCATTCGTCCCCACGCTGGCCGAGTGCGGGTTGGGAACTCGCAAGACTTTTTTAAGCCACCAATATGATAACAACCGAGGCTGACTGCTTAACATGCAACAACAACCTTCGAATCACGGAAACGCTCATGGTATCATGCCAACAGCGATCACCTATCCAGGTAATAACTACGCCATCGTTGCTTACTCTCAAAAGTTGTTTCTAATCACCGATTGCAACTAGGCTATAAGCGTCTCCATTAAGTTACATTCTTTAAATATTGCATGTCTTTTAATAAAGTATAATAAATATTATTACCGGAGGACCATCTGGGCCTTGAGAGCCAGATTCTCCCTTTTCTCCTGAAGTTCCAGGTTGGCCAGGTTGTCCTCGTTCACCCATGAATCCTCTTTCTCCGCGAGGTCCAGACGGTCCAGGTGGTCCCGCAGGACCTGCCATTCCAGGCTCTCCTTCTTTACCTGGAGAACCAGGTAAGCCAGCAGCTCCGGGCATACCCTAACAAAACAGAATGTGTATAATTAATCTTAAATATTATTAACAAAGAAATAAATATGACAAACTATATTTAACTTACAGGAAAACCTGTCGGTCCAGCTGGACCAGAAGGGCCTCTATCTCCTGATGGGCCTCCAATACCCTGGGGCCCCTGAATACCAGGATTGCCATCTCGTCCAGCATCACCTTTTGGTCCGTGCGGTCCTGGTTGACCCGGCTCTCCATCTTTGCCAGCCTCACCCTACAATTTTAACATTGTTAATTAAGAACCAGGGATCAATAAACTGAAAATAATGTAAAGCAAATGAAATACGTACTTGTAAACCTCGTTCTCCTGGACTTCCTCTGAGACCAGGTGCACCTTGTATACCCTGAGATCCTTGTTCACCAGGCCTGCCATCTGCGCCAGGAATACCCCTTTCACCTTGAGGTCCCGTCTTGCCTGGTATTCCTGGACGTCCCACAGGACCTCTAAGTCCTTGCATACCCTGTGGTCCAGGTCGTCCAGCATCACCAATACTTCCTTTTGCACCAGGAAATCCAACACTTCCTCTCTCTCCAGGTTGACCTTTAGCACCCATTGGACCGTCAGCACCTGGTAGACCTCTCACACCTTGTAAGCCTCTGTCACCTGTAGGTCCGACATTACCAGCTGGTCCTCTAAGACCCCTCTTTCCGCGTTTGCCCTCGGGGCCCATAGTACCAGGAAGTCCTCGAGGTCCAGGTCCACCAGACTCTCCTCTTATACCTGAGTCTCCTTTTTGACCTCTTTCTCCGGGTTGACCCTGAAAAATATATAATTGTACAGGGTGTCTCAAAAGAAATTTTATATTTGTTTAGCTTACTGCGTGAACGCTGCGTACTTGAGGGGTGCGGGGGTTATGTCAATTGGTAGCTTGGCTCTTGGGGATTCAGTCGCTATGGAGCGTTTCTCGGGAGCAGACCGCGCGTTGTGCGTGCGAGAGTTTTACAAGAACGGTGATTCGACAACTGTCGCGCGTAGAAAATTCTGCAGTATTCGAGGTTTTCGCCACTTAAATGATGCGCCAAGCCTTCCTCTCATTCGACATTGGGTTAAAAAGTTTGAAGAGACTGGATCAACGCTGGATAAATCAAAATCCGGGCGACCTAGGTCATCAAGAACGGTAGAAAACGTGGAGAGTGTTAATCAATCTGTACGTGACGACCCGAGCCTTTCAATTCGGAAGCGCGCGAGTGCTTTAAATGTGCATAGATCATCATTACATCGCATTATGCACAAAGATCTAAAGCTGCACCCCTACAAAATTCAATTGGTGCAAGAATTAAAGCCCCAAGATGCCGGTCAGAGGCTTAATTTCGTAAATCAGATGATTGAGCGATTTTCAACGTTTACCAACATTTTGTTTTCGGATGAAGCTCATTTTCATCTTAATGGCCACGTAAATAAGCAAAACTGCCGCTACTGGAGTTCAGCCAATCCGAAACGCAAACATCAGAAACCCCTACACTCGCCTAAAGTGACCGTATGGGCTGCCATGTCGGCGCGAGGAATTATCGGCCCTTACTTTTTTGAAGACGAAATGGGGCGTACAGTTACAGTGAATTCAGAGCGTTATGTGGAGATGTTAGACAACTTCTTGGTACCTGAACTGCAAAACTTTCCTGGCTATAACCAAAGAACATGGTTTCAACAGGACGGAGCAACTTCACACACGTCCAATATATCTCTGCCACGTGTTCGTGAAATTTTCTCAGGAAAATTGATCTCCCGGAGAGGTGACATAAATTGGCCTCCACGTAGCCCAGATTTAACCCCTATGGACTTTTTCCTATGGGGTTATCTTAAATCTAAAGTTTACGCCAATAAACCAACTTCACTGGCGCATTTGAAAGAAAATATCCGTCACGAAATGGCAGCCATCCCTCACTCCACCTGTCGAGCAGTCATAAGTAATTTTACTGTTCGATTAAATGAGTGCCAACAACGTGAGGGTTTACATTTAGACGATATTATTTTTAAGAAATGAATTCCCAAAAAGTGTATTTTAACAATAAATAAACATTTTTTCTATATACCGCTTCCTTTTTTTTTAATCAATCCACTAAATATGAAATTTCTTTTGAGACACCTTGTATAATAATTTAATAAATTACATAAAAATTCGATAATTTCACTACTGAAAAATAACTCTCAATTGAATATTGTTACTTACTTAATTTAGTGGCATACAAAACAGTTTTTTCCTAATAGTGTTAATAATATTAACATACAGATCATCACTTACCGGCATTCCTTTACTCCCAGGTATACCTGGTTCTCCCGAAACTCCAGGTAATCCCCTGGGTCCTGGGAAACCTTGTGGTCCAGATGTTCCAGGGTGACCTTGTACACCCTTTTCTCCATTTATGCCATCACGTCCAGGAATACCAGAAGCTCCAACGTCACCAGGTTGACCGGGGCGACCTGCTTCTCCTCGCGGCCCTTGTAATCCTTGACTACCTTTAGGTCCAAATGCACCCTGTTCTCCCTTTAAGCCTGGAGCTCCAGGAAAACCTGGAGATCCTGGTTTTCCAATATTGCCCTGAAAAAACCATTCAAAGTCTTAGCTACCATTTCCATAATCGTACAATTTTGTAATAAAATACGTGTTCCTATAAAATGATCGACAAAAATGCGAGAAACTGCATCAGTGTCTAACGCGGGGGAATCACTTTAAACTCGCTGCCTGATCCAGGTTTCTCGCAACGCGGTCGCGCCAACAGAAGGGAAAACATGCTATATACACATTTTAATTATCTTTACAAACATTAATTTTAATTCATTTGCTTCTAATAAACTATAGAATAGCACTTCATGGATGTTATTACCATTAAACCTGGTGGTCCGGAAGCACCATCAGCTCCACGCATGCCTGGGGCACCTGGAGCACCTTCACGTCCTCTTTCACCTCTAGCACCAATAGGACCCTGAAAAAATATTTCACTTGAAGATCTGCTGACAACTACTTCCATGGTAACATTGAAATATACTATTTTAACTTACTACTAGTCCAGTTGGGCCCATTGGTCCAGGCATTCCTGTAGGCCCTTTTTCTCCTGGTAAGCCTTGATCTCCCTTTGCACCGTCTTTACCATCAAAACCTTTGTGTCCTTTTAGACCCTGTATACCAGGCACACCAGGGGACCCCCGAGTTCCTGGCTGTCCGACTGCTCCCGCGGGGCCTGGCTCGCCATCTTCACCGGGAGATCCCTAGAAATGTAAGAAAATAAGTTTATAATTTTAAAGTAATTCTTAGAGAGTAAATACACTTTAAAAGAATAAAAAAGTAACAATTTTAACCACCTCAATAAGTTTTTTTTTAAATACTTACATCTTTTCCAGGTAATCCTTGTGGGCCTCTTTCGCCTGGTAGTCCTAATGGTCCAGGTAGACCTGGTTCACCTGTTTCACCCCTAGGGCCTTGGAAACCTTGTGGACCTGGTGGACCTTGTGGACCTGATGAAAAAATTAATAGCGTATATGTTTAAGGTACTTGGACCTGTAAACTATGAAAAAATATACTTTTATGCCATCGGATCCAACACGTATATCACGAATTCCGAAAATATTTTATAGTACATTTATAGAAGCAGGCATGTGATATAAGAATTTTAATATTTATTATTCGATGTAATAACTTTCGTGGCATTGTAAATGATTAGTACTAACTCCATAATTTCCTACTCCTGTTCCTGTTACTCCTGTCGGAGAGAGTCCTCGTTAGAAAAAAATCAAAAATGTTTTCGAATTCATGTTAAGTCACAATTTGACAATTGCCATCGAACATCAAGAGATTAAATTAAATGTTTTTAAATAGTTTTTACCATTAATTTCATCCATTAAACTCCTATCAAGTACACAGTATTATTAAAAACAATGCAACTGAAGTTTACCTGCAATTCCTCTAATGCCTGGAGCACCTACTGAAGCCTGCATGTACTGGTATGGGTCGAAAGGTGGCCCTTTATCGCCTCCTGCCGAAGCCGCCATTTGTGCTAAGTATGCATTTACCTAAGATAAAAAATATATCAGGAAATTTATTACATGAAAAATAAAATAAATCGTTACAGCTGTTATTTATATCTATACTAATATTATAAAGTTGAAGAGTTTTTTTGTTTGTTTGATTGTTTGTTTGAACGCGCTAATCTCAGGAACCGTTGGTCAGATTTGAAAAATTCTTTCAGTGTTGGACAGTCCATTTATCGAGGAAGGCTATAGGGTATATATCACCACCCTAAGACCAATAGGAGCGGAGCCCCAATGAAGAGTGTTTCAAAAACGGGGGAAAATTATTACGCTACGGGCAATAGAAGAGGTAAACAAGGTTGCATGGGTCAGCTAGTTATATATAAACGTTTTCAATTTTGTTGCACACATGTAGAGTGTACATGTACTGTTACATAGAAACAAAGACATCGGACCATATATACACTTAACCAACATATACAAACATTTGCAATGAACAGTAACGCACACTAACACGTCATGGAGGTGGTCAAACTACAACAGACTAATAAACTGAGACAAGTAATTAATAAACTCACATCAGGTATTTGGCCAGTAGCTCCTGGAATTCCAGGTGCACCGGGAACTCCATTAACACCAGGTAAGCCAGGCGGTCCGGGCGGGCCGTTGTCGCCGGCTGATCCAGGAGCCCCTCGTACTGGACCCGTCACTCGTACTGGACCCGTTGATACAAAAGTGCCTCGACCTGCAGACCCTGTGATTTAAAATGCATTTCATAAATCTAATTTTTGACTACCTCGGTGGCGCAGTGGTAACGTAAGCGACGGCTGTGCTTGAGGTCATGTTTGAATTCCGGGTCGGATCAATTGTTTGTATGATCTGTAAATATTGGTTTTGGAGTTTGGGCATTTTCTATGTATAATATGTATGTATAAACAAAAAACGCATGTATCAATATCAGTTGTCTGTTAGATAGTAGAAGCTCTGCTTAGTTTGAACCTCAATGGCGTTGTGTGTTAGATGTCCAAAATATTATTATTATTAAATAATTAGAAGTCTAGCAGTGTCTTTTAGGAAGGGACATTCTAAAAAAAATTGTAGCATAACCCGCTTTGCCAGAAAAAGACCAGCTTGACAGGGCCATGGCTCTCTCAGAAAACCCCATTTTAAGCCATTTTCCGTTGTTTTTCACCTAGAGAAGTCATCGGAGTTTTAACCATTCTCTAATTTCAGGAGGCTATTAAAGGATGCAAACTTGTGCATATTCAGTAGCAAGTTGCCATGGTCTTCTTGTTTGTCCCTTTGAACTAAATAATTGATTTAATTTAGTTTTGTTGGTACCTGTTAAGCAGGAGGGAAGTATGGAGCAGTTAACTCGACCAGCGAAGCACTGGCACAGTGTGCAATTATCCCGTTTCCAGGTCGCGCCATCAGACCACGTGATACCGATATCCACACATTTGGGTGTGGTCACTGAAAAAAAAAACAAATTTGTATTTATGTCATAGATCCAATGATCTCGAAGAAAGTTCTTTTCACAAAAGGTTTTAAATAAAACCACCTTTAGAATTACATAATACTGAATTCATATATCAGAAATAAAAATTATGCAATGTATTGAAAATGGGTAAAACATTAATTTCTTAGAAAGACATAAGGAAGTTATTCGTACCTCTAGGTGGCCTGGTCGTGGATGTACCTGCAAATATAATTAAAATATTATTGTTTTACAAATATATCAAAAACAGTGGTCAATTTATTTTTCCTCAGAAATCAATTAAACAATACAATATTTGAAAAGCAGTGCCTATCATATGAAATTCCATGAATCTTATGGTACAAGCTATTCTACATATAAGTCACTAGATGACCCACGCAACCTCGATTGCGTCGTCTATCGACCGTAGCTTGAATATTTTCCCCCGTTTTTGAAACATTCTTCTTTGGTGCTCCGCTCCTATTAGTATTAGCGTGATTATATATAACCTATAGCCTTTCTCGATAAATGGACTATCCTGAAAGAATTTTTCAAATCGGACTAGCAGTTCCTGAGATTATCGCGTTCAAACAAAAAAACACTCTTCAGCTTTATAATTATAATTAGTATAGATTCCGATAGAGTACCAGAAAGTACAATTCAGAATACTATTATTTTATCGTTGGAACAAATCAGTACAGATACAGTCGTTGACGATATTTAAATTATCCAAAGTGTCTCATGAAATGAAGCACTGCTCAATCACCAAGTTCTAAATATGGCATATTATGCCGTTAAGTTGAAAATGTATAAAGTTAAACGTACCGATGGTCGATTGAGATGCAGTTCGTTCGAAGTCTCTAGCAGCGATTATGGCTACAACAAAACAAAAAGTAAATTAAGTATGCTCGTATATTGTTCTGGTAACTGGTATTCATATTTATTACAGAGTATACTGTTGCAAATATGTGTGTAACGTCTAGCACTCGTTGGAAGAGAACCGGACAAATTCGAAATTAATTCCCAATCCCGTCTCCTTAAATTTCTTATTTCTTAAAAAGACAACTCCCGCATTAGGAATTTACATCCTGTGTCGCGGGGGACTTTACAAACATACATGTAACGGACACAAAGAACACCCAGACTCAGGTCAACATTTTGTGGATCACACAAAGTGATGTCCCACGCGGGATTTGAACCCACGGCACTTGGCGCAGTAGCAAACGGCGCAGTGACCGCTTAAACCACTAGGCCAACCGTGCAGTCAATGAAACCGACTTAAAAATATATTAACATCGGAATTACTCAGTGCTCATTGCGTAATAGTCTGTGACGCTTGTTACTGCGGACTTTTTTAAATAAAGTGGTTTTATGAAGTATATAGAGTAAAAATGTATACCATTTTCTGTTATTTTAGGTGTGTGTATATTAGATGTAAATATTACCATTTTCGTCTTCTTCGAAGAGGCCATAATCGTCGTACTGTGTGAGGTCTGGTTGTGGATCATCCTGTTGAAGCTTGTCAGAGTGAGAGCTGAGGTCGTGTGATGCAGTATCTCGGTAAGGAACATCAGAAAGCTCCTTGGTTGCTACCGATGCAAACAACAGCGCGAAGCTGGTAACTTGCCAATACCACCCCATGACCTATGTCAGAATAATATGGATTAAAAACTTAGGTTCAAGAAATCAGTAAATAATATGAAAAGAATCAACGGAGAACTACTATACCAAGTTAAAAGTGTTTAAAACTGTCTTCTAAAACTGTATCATATTTACTAAACAAAATATTTTTTTCTTCTTTCTGACAACAAGAACAATAAAAAACTATGACTGTAAAAAGAAATAAAAAACAATTATTTAGATATTTGATTCTTCGTATAATAAATTCAAGTTATATCTTATAATAAATATAGTATCTAGCAATTTCTATAAAAAAAAATTAAAAAACTAAAAAAATCTGCTACCCCAAAACCACTTTACGCAAAAATAACGGGCAACTTAAAAAAAACACTACATTGATGAACCGTATTTCAAAAATAGAACATCGTAATTAATTTGGTGTAGCAACACAATTGGAATCTAAAATGCATACGTCATCAGGCACAAAAGTAACTGGCAACCTAAATAATAATAATAATATAACCATAAATCAATGAAGACGCTGAACATTAGTGTCATATGACCGCTCAAGGCTAACAAACCAGGACATCGACTCGACTCCTATTCCTAAATCATATCAACCAAAGATGTCATGATCGAGCCGCGGGCCACGATCCACTAACCTCTCCTATGTTCAATGCGGCGAAACACATCTGTCTATATGGAGTTGACAACACACAATTGGAACTTGTAATAATTAATTTTAGCGACTGCCCGCCCGTGTGAATGAACCAATTTGTTTATTGAGAGGATGGACTATGATTTTCACTTTCGCACAATTAGATTTCGGCGGTTTGACGACAATTGATTATTTGAATTGTGATGGAATGCGTCTGACATCTAAACATAATGGAATCGTTTCAGGTCGTTTTATTTTTCACCGATTTCAATGTAGCTACATTTTTAATAAATTTTAATGGTCTTCAATACATTTCCTACTCTTAAGTACCACCCACTTTTTAAAAAAATCCAAATAAATACCTATTTTTATACGTTGTTTCATGAATAGATAATAGATTTCTGAGACAACAAACATTAAGAAAATGTATTTGGAAACTCCTTGTTGCAAAACGGGCCACTTTGTAAAATAACACCAAATACGGTGTAAATATTACTTAATAGATCCACAATAATAGATTACCACATGGCCCAATATCTACTCAAATTAATAAGATTTTATCTCAGATTAATAAGATTTCTGAGACAACAAACATTAAGAAAATGTATTTGGAAACTCCTTGTTGCAAAACGGGCCACTTTGTAAAATAACACCAAATACGGTGTAAATATTACTTAATAGATCCACAATAATAGATTACCACATGGCCCAATATCTACTCAAATTGAAACTATGCGGAGGATGTTACATTATGCGGTTTTGTCGTCAAGACATTTGCAGTTTCTTTCGTATTTAGTATGCTCACAGTATCTACAGTTATAGTCCATTCAGTTATGTGGTAAGTTTTCTTGACGAGGTTTTGCTGTACTGCATACTGATTTAATAACTTAGTAAGTATGTATAACTATCACAGTGTATATACAATAGTTGAAAACTTTGGCGGTTTCAGTTTTCTACAACAAATAAATACCTAATTCGTCACAGTTCATAAGCGATTATCGGGCTATTAAACTTTCGATGCCTGGTTGATATAATGTTTGATTCAAGATGTCTTTCTCTTTGTCTTGCGTAGTCGGCTTACTTAGTCGTTTTGTCGGTGTCTTTCGACACCCATGGGATGAATAGGGGCGATGACACTCCTTATTCTTAATCCGGTCACCACGCGGTCCATATATACGGATAACGACTGCATGGTTGGCCTAGTGGTTCAAACGGTTGTCACGCCGATTTCTACCGTGCCAAGTGTGGGTTCAAATACTACATGGGACAACACTTTAAGTGACGCACAAATTGTTGTTTTGAGTCAGGGTGTACTTTGTGTCTGTTTCATGTATGTTTGTAAAGTCCTCCGTGACACAGGAAGTATATTCCTAAACGGGATTTGTTTTTTTAAAGATAACATTCGTAAGAAAAGTTTATAAAACATTGTTTTCTCTCAATATCCCTACTGTTTTCCAATAGTTGTCCTTCGAACTTATAACGTTCATAGCAACAATAAAGCACGTTTTCATAAACGCCTATAAACAAGTAAACATATGCTTTAACTTATAACGACCTTGACCTTGTTAGTTTCTCCAAACTCGCAACTTCTTAAACCCCTTAATCACTAAAGCTTTACTTGTGCCTTCTTAGACTTAAGAATTGCGAACGCTTAATTTTGATATCATATTTCTTAAGGAAAATCAATATGAAAATAAAAGCTATTTTTAACCAACTTTAAAAGAGGGGTTTTTTTATGTCGGTTGTATTATAAATAAATAAATAAATATTTGTTACTACAGAAGTTCGTCATTCAAGAAACAATTTGAAAAATCTTATTTAATGATACCTACTTCGCGTTTGGAGTAATTGTAATTAAACTCACATTTTAATGACTAATCTAGCTTTCCAATCATGTAATGAATATTAAATTATAATAATTATTTTTATGTAGCATATTTATACATAATACCCTGCTTCCTAGCCTTAAATATTCCCAAGAATATTTAGTGTCGGCTACTAGTTCAACCAGTTCATCTAAATATTAGTTTTTCCATGAGAGACTGGCATCGGACCTCCGCAACCCTGAAGGCATACTGATTTCGAAGGTTGAACCACTTGTAATTATATTTGAGGACACTGACTTCTCAATAACGACGGCTTAACGTTCTCTCCGAGGCACGGGCGTACCACCATCTTCCATACTCCGGGCTGCTATTAACAATTTGTTTTAAGAAATACCCAACAGCAGTCCAACTCATTACATAATATAAACCCGTATAAACGTAAGTTAAAATAGTTAAACTCTAAAAGTTATACACAACGGATCTGGATAAGAATGAACATCTGAATAAAGGCTGATTTAATCATTGGTAAGTCATTAGATTTGTTTTTTTAGTAAATATATGACCAAGTAGGTATAATATACAGACAAATGTTGATACAATACCTTATAATGATAACTGCCAATCATTGCCGTTATTTGTTATGATTTACCATCACATACACTTTAAAAAGATTAAACTGAATTTTGTCTCATCTATACAAATAAATAAAATTGAAGTGTCTGTTTGTAATATTAAAATAACCGATTTCTACTAAATGGTTATGTATACACGGTACATATACCAAAATATATATTTTTACAAGTTTTGTCTATCTGTTCTTCTGTCTGGTCCGGATAATCTCTAGAACGGCTGGATCGATTTTAACGGAACTTTCACTGTTAGGTAGCTGATTATATAAGGAATAACTTGTACTAGCTTCGCCCCACGGCGTTACTCGCGGTACGTCAATAACAGCGGGGTTCATCTAGTTATATATAAATTGGTCAACACAAAATATTAACCACAAGAAGGTTAATTACAAAATTGTTGTACATATCAAATGCTTACGAATACCAAATAGCACATTTGCGATAACAAATATTTTACGTAAAAATATAAATAAAGTTTACACGTACCTAGGTTTGTATGAGAAACTGTTGGGGGTTGCGCGGCCCGCCCGCGCCGCGACGAATGCGTTGCCTCCAGCCGGGATACCATTAAATATGCGTCCACGCATGACCTGATAGGAAAGAGGTCTATGAGCACAGGGGACCACAACTGTTGGGACAATATACCTTCTATGATTTCTTTTTTTTGCAAGACTAACTTACTAACATGTTTCACAATTATTTATAAATCTGTACGAATATATCAAGCTGAAAAGTTTGTTTGTTTGTTTGAAAGCGCTAATCTCAGGAACCGCTGGTCCGATTTGGAAAATTCTTCCAATTTTGGATAGTTAATTTTTCGAGGCAAGCTATAGGCTAAATATCATTACGCTAATACTAATAGGAGCGGAGCACCAATGAAGAATGTTTCAAAAACGGGGGAAAATTTTCACGCTACGGGCAATAGAAGACGCAAACGAGGTCAGCTAGTTTATTTATTAACTCTAACTACCAAATATTTACATGGGCGGACTCAATTCCAAAAACGAGAGAGGGATTCCTCTTACACCTAAATAATTAAATAAAAGTAAAACACTGACTGTCAAATTTATAATACTGAAAAAAAGTACTGCATAAAAAACTTTAGTTTAAAAAATATGTCACAACTGTTATATTGAGAATCTTGCGGTAAGAAGAGCTACTTTAATAGTTTTCATAATTTCTTCCTGTCTAGACCTCCGTATTTATAATATCGACCTATCTAACATACATTTTATTATAATTATTTTAAATTAAACAAACAAATTAAATACTTTTGGCCGATATAAAACATAACGACTTAAAAATTTCTCTAACGATTTTCAATTGTTTCTCTTGCAACATTATAATCGTTCCTAAACATTATTACAGATTATAGAAATATAATCAAAAAATATGTATGAAAAACTGTTGAGAACTCCTATTTTCAGCCAAGTAGGCCGCGAACAAATATGTATATTATATTTAGTGTAACCGTCCAATCCTAAAAGCAAACGCGACTTTTTAATTGTTCAGGTCAAACGACGCACGCGCCTATATTTTTATTGCCAAGCGCCATTTCATTGGCGACAACGGTTCTGTAAACCAAGTACTACTAAATTATTCCCGTATGTAACATATTTTGGAAATTTATGATCCTCTACATAACGTTTATAAAAAAATATTTACTAAAAAGTATAACTGACTTTTGTTGACGGATTTCTTGCGGATGCAGGAGCCAGTCACATATACAGATTCCACGAAAAACTGCCGCAACGACTTCCACATACAACACACCAGTAACCTACTACAGCGCCATCTACCGAAGATACACTGAACTACGAAGTAACGCATTACACGGAGTAACTACCAATCCTGAATCGCGCAATAGAAGTTATGCGCTGATTATCGTATATACTCGTACAACATCCCAACATCAATTGTTGGGCAGTGGCCCGCCAGGCATGATCACCTCGCCTGGTCGGAGGATACTCCCTTTGTGTTGGTGGGACATGACACCCGTTACTCCACACTCTAGAGGAGGATTCGGAGAAGGACGGATTTGGGGATGATCTGAAGTCATACTGTCTGGAGGATTCGGAAACTGTGATTCCAGGTCCTTCTCGAATCGAAACCAGGCTTTAACAGACCCTATCATGGAGGAAGCTACAGTAGCTTAAATAACGATGTGTATATATATATATTTAAAGTTATCCTTCAAATCAATTAATATCTAACTAATTACTACAGTGCTGGGAATAAACTAAATTTTCTACAAAACAAATAAACGAATTCGAAAAAATGGAATTGATATAACGATGATTGGATTAATTGCGCGGTTGGATCTCCATTAGGTTCTCTGCGGGTTTTTTATTAAATCAATTAAGAGTAAACTTATGCCATTGGAAAACAATGAGAAAACAACCATTGACTTAACACTGAAGAGGTGAATATAGGAAAACATTGTCAAAAACATCCACCTGCCTACCTAATCTTAATTAATTTAGGGGCTTTTATTAAAAAGTAATATGTTAGCCCCATCGTGGCTTATTCTGTGATACTCACTACCTTGGAGACAGAGGAAGTCGTTGTTGTGCAAATATCTCAAATAGGTCTAACGCCGCATTTGTATTAGGATTACTTAAGATAGTGATGAAAAGTCACATCGTACACATTAAAGTTATATTTGCACATCAACGAGTTCCTTTGATTTCGATATTTGACACAATCAACTAACCTACCTGCCTACCGTTAATTAGTAGTATTTCTAATGCCATGAGCAGATAGCAGCATAATCCGTCACATGAGTAATGTCAATCAGAGGCCAGAATCAAGTTGGTCATGGTAACTAGTTGATACTGAAGTGGTTACTATTGTCTGGGACCAATCTTATATTATCATATTTGAAGATAATTATAAATACTTTCAAACATTACTTTAGTATTGGCTAGAAACTTTATGCTACATAAAATATTCTGAGACTACAGCGCGCTACGGTATTGATCGCATTATTTTTTTACAGAGTATACCCTAATACTGGCACTTGTAAATCCTGAATTTCATACATCTATATTAATAGACGATATGATACATCAGCTAATTTTCTATTTCATAAAAGTATATATGAAATATTTAGAGTACACTTTTGTAGAGCATATAATGAGGTTCTAGGGATCCCTAATAATAATAAGCAGCTAATAAAGATGAATGGCAAATGAATAGTCTAAGGAACGCGTCCTTCAAAGGGCGTCGAAACAGACAATTGACCTGGATGCGTTTCACTGAAGCAATTTAGTTCACTATCAACTTGTTGATTGATCAATCGCGCGTGGACGTCATACCTATAAATGTGATCGCACTCAAATTAAATGCATTTGTAACTGTTTATTTATTTATTTATTTACGCAAAAACGAAATTGCATTATACTACATTGATTAACACAGTAATTTTTACCAGTTTTCCTTAGAATGTTATACCAATGAGTGACTATAGTTTATGTTATTTGATAAACTTTGAGTATATTTGCAGTCAAAGTTTATCAAATAAAATTCGATACTAACCCGACTTGCTCTGCAATCAACGTTGTGGCCAAAATAATAAGTAAAGAATGCATTAGGGTTGTGATGACATCATCATCATAATTATTTCGCAATGCATTGTGGGACATAGATCTTTTGGAGGAACGAGTGTCATGTCCCTCCAACACAAAGGGAGGAACCTCCAACCAGGCGAGGTGATCATGCCTGGCGGGCCACGGCCCAACGGTTGATGTTGGGATATTGTACACATGTTAATCGGCGCGAGAACTTCTATTGCGCAATTCTGGATTGGTAGTTTCTTCGTTTCCTTCTTTACTCCGTAGTTCAACGTATCTTCGATAGATGGCGTTGTATTGCGTTTCTTTATTTTAATTGCGCGCACTTATTTAAGACATTATGTGAGAACCAATTAAACAAGTTTAAAAAACTAAACACTATAGCGTATGCGACCCGAGCTACTAATAAGGATCCGTTGATACTTAATTTATTGAAAAATTGGTTCAATAGTTTAGGCGCTACAGTGGAACATCCAAATATACATAGACCACCAATAATATTACCTTTCATTTTGGCTTAACCGAAGTAAAAAATAAAATATAAAATATTAGCTCGAACTTAATGGAGCAGTTCTAAAATAAGTATAAAATTTTATAGTCAAGTCATACTTGTGTGATTGATTGAAAATATACACCAATAGTATACCACTAAGTCAAAAAGAAAATAGATGGAATGGGAATAGACGAAGATAGCACACATTGACATGACTAATTGGTCTTCTTCGGGAACTTAAATAAGAATATCATAAATATGTAAAATAAAAATACCACAGCGGACGACCTTCGTGACCAACGACTAAAGTGAATAAAAATCTAGCATCTAAAATAATTATTATTCTTCTTCTACTTTTGATGAAATGGCAACCAGCCGGATCACTCGGTGATCACTTCCCGTCCCATCCCCCTTTAAATTCTATGGGTGTCTTTATCATGGACATCGAGAAAGTAGAACTTCTTATTCAAGGACTGAATACAAATAGTTGGGTACGTTGGGATGGCACATCTTTTTTTTGTGGAATAGGGGGCAAACGAGTAGATGAATCGCCTGATGAAAAGCAATTCCGTCCATGGACACCCGCAACACCAGAGGTATCAAAAGTGCGTTGTTGGCTTATTAAGGAGTACGCTCTTTTCTTCTTTCTGCGAGGTAGAAAGTTTCTGGAAAAGCGTAGAGTTGTGTACTGTCAATGATCTAGATGATGGAGATAAAATTCCTGTCGCGTGGGACGATGGCGGCTAGAGGCGGCAGGGACCGGTCCGAACAATTACCTCGGCGAAATTCACATCGATGCCACATCTTTACGCATTGCCAGAGAGTTTGCCATATTAAATTAGCTCGATTAGAGGTTCTTAAGCGCCAATATTATTTTATAAGCCCTACTTTATATAACAGGGTGAATAGAATACTGAATGTTTATTCCCTTACAAGTAGGACTTGTAAATTGATTGATGCTTGGAAATAGTTCTTGCCGATTTCTTCCAATATATTTCAGCCTCACAATAATACGCACACGCACGCAAAAACACACACACACACACACATACACACACAGAACATCTTGGCAATCGACGCGAATGCGAATCGCTCTCCGTTGAATGCGGTCCAGAGGGAGGAGCTGGTACTAGGGTACCCTCGCGCAAAGATGAGGACAGTATTCCTTGTAAGGTCGAACCTTATAGAATAGCAGGCGGTAGGCCGGAATGAAATACTTTTAAGCTTACTTTTTAGGTGTACAATAAAGTGATATAATATTATTATAAGGGAGTATTCAAACCAAGGCAGTATCTTCAAACCGAGGAAGTATCTTTAAACCGAGGGAGTTTTCTTCAATATACCTCCCTAGTTAAATCCTGTTATTTGTCATGTTTTAAATCTTGCTCTGACTTCCGCTATCTTTTCAACTGTACTCGTATTTAAGAGAGTCTTAGTTCACCCAATATACAAGGGTGGTGACAAAGATAGTGTTAACTTATTTCATGTATAACTCCTTCCAAGATCTTAGAAAAAAATAATGGACCTAGATAGTTACCTAAACTCTAATAAAATATTTGTAAACAATCAATATGGTTTCAGGCGCAGCAAAAATACTGAAAACGCCGTCTTGGATTTAATAAATATTATTGTTGTAAAAACTAATGATGAGTTGAAAACAATAGGTATCTTTCTCGATCTTTCAAAAGCATTTGACACTGTCATTGACACTGTCTTTGTTCCACTCTTACTTTAGTAGAGTGTCAAATGAAGAGTGGGGAGACAGTGTCAAATGAAACTAGAACAAATTGGCATTAAGGTTCTGCCTCTCAATATTTTTGAAAGCTACTTAACAAATCGTACTCAGAGCGTTACTATCGGTGGTTATACAAGTGGAATGGAACTTCTTAACTACGGCGTCCCTCAAAGTAGAGTCCTCGGACCTACCCTGTTTCTTATTTACTTTAACGATCTGTGTAAGCTGTCAATACCTAATGTTAAATCATTTCCTATGCAGATGGTACAGTGTTACTGATTCGGGGTAAAAGTTGGCAGGAAGCACGTTCTTTTGCGACCTACGGACATCTGCCGACCCTGAAAATGGTTAACTTTGCTCTCACTCATTCTGTTCTAACCTATTGTTGCACGGGGTGGCTCAGTGAAGTCCTTCACTTTGCCTTTAGAGCGGTCACAGCGAGCTGTGCGAGGTTGTGTCAGCTATATGTCTTATGTAAGGTACTCACCCAAAGTAAGACACACATATTTGCTGAACACTATATTGCGCAAGCATTTGAAATTGCCATTTGACGCGGAATCTGTTTTCCGGGTCAGACTCAGACGGAGGTCAGACTGAGTTTGCCATATTAAATTAGCTCGATTAGAGGTTCTTAAGCGCCAATATTATTTTATAAGCCCTTCTTTACATAACAGGGTGAATAGAATACTGAATGTTTATCTCCTTACAAGTAGGCCTTGTAAATTGATTGATGCTTGTAAATAGTTCTTGCCGATTTCTTCCAATATATTTAAGCCTCACAATAATACGCACACGCACGCAAAAACACACACACACACATACACACACCACACATACATATACCACACACACTCACTATACACATATGCATACATATAATACAATTGACACACACCTCTATCTGTATCTAACACATACTTATACTACACATACTAAGTTTGTATCCAAACCATCTGTTGTCAGCAATTTTGTTGTTTCTATAATATATTTTTGCTGTAAGTCTGACGGCCTCCCGGAGGAGGCTTAAAAACTAAATAATGTTACTGTTTCTTTTCTTTTAGTTTCCAATAAAGACTAATTATCTCAGATGCCTTGATTAATTGAGACAGTCATACATAACGAATTAAATCTTTTTCATATTTAAATATTTCGATCGAAGAAGGAAATCACAAAGAAATGAATCTTCTTAGAAGTCGATATTTTTTTTTTCGTAGGCATGTTTGCAGAAACATGATGTATACATAATTTTTCTGCGAAATCTATATGTAGGTACCTATATAGATTTTCAATTTACAAAAGTACTGCATAGCATTCTAAAAAAAATACATTCCTTATTTAATTTTAAATATTGTTATAAAAAAACTTTATGAAAAGAGGACGTATATATACAGTACTTAGTATTAAAATATTAGGTAAGATTTCATCCATATATGCGTTCTAAGAGGGTTGTTGTGTACAGCATAATAAGTGGAGAGTTAAGAGTTCGCTCCCTTATACGTTCAGTAGCCGCGCGAAAGCCTTACAGGGTGACCGCAACTCGGGTGAACGAAGGCTGCAACTACATAGAAAAGAACAGTGTTTTAAAACCTTTTTTAATTTATAATTTCAAAATCGGAATTATCTACGTAATAATTTAATATATATTTTTTCACAGTTCTATTGTTTATGGATAATATTTTCGAATTTCAAAATTTAGTGCCGAAACATTTATTTCAATCTTTTAAAAAAATAGTTTTCCAATAATCACATTTATTATGATTGTATTTAAATGCTTTTGCTTTTTTTATATTATATTTTGATTAAAAGGGATATGGCGGCAGGAAGATTTGATAAGAGCAACTAAATTATTAGTTATAGTAATCTAACACGAGAATATATTGAACGTAATTAAGTTAATGTTTAGGTAATATTCAAAATAGGATAATATTTGAATAATTTCAGTATTACAGCAATTGTACAATTACAGGTACAGAAAAACTAAAAAAAAAACACGAAAATCAAAAGATTGGACGAACATATTTTAATTTACGACACATACTTCTTTTTGACCCAAAAGGCATTTAACATATTTTTCTGCCCTGCTTGGTTCATCACAGTGTTTATTTTTCAAGGGTTTTTCTTTATATTTAAAAATAAATAAATTTTAGTTTCATTCTAGTTTTTTAAATTTTATTTTAAATACATAAAGTGTAAATAAAAAGTGAACAATGTACGGGTGGTTGTTGGAGAGTGTTCAACACTTTATTGTGGTGAGTATTTTGATGTAACAGACAGAAATACATACCTATCCTCCGAGTCTATATTCGGATTAGGTTTATAGCTTTCGAGCTATATCACAATTCATTTTTCCTAGCATCTGCCTGCGGAAAAGTCTTGTTAAAGATTAACAAAGTTACTTTTGCATATATTTTATTTTATTCAATGAGCTGACCCACGCAACCTCGTTTGCGTCTTCAATTGCCCGTAGCGTGAAAATTTTTCCCCGTTTTTGAAACATTCATCATTGGTGCTCCGCTCCTATTAGTATTAGCGTGATAATATATAGCCTTCCTCGATAAATGGATTATCTAACACTGAAAAAAATTTTCAAATCGGACCAGCGGTTCCTGAGATTACCGCGTTCAAACAAACAAACTATTCAGCTTTATTATTAGTAGAGATTATAGGAAAACTTACAGCTGAATTGTTACATTATACAAACTAAATACGAAAAAAGAAGGCCAATAACAAGTTTTCACAGTTAACAGAATATATAAGTGGAAATAAAAAGAAATACACATTCACATGGCAACACAGATACAAGCAAGAAAGACATTATCGATAAATAGATATCATTACTCCTGGTTGCAAGAAGTGAAGAAGGAGCGAGGTTTTCTTGAGCTGGTTGTTTCCATGCACAAATAATTCCTAATAATAATAATCATCATCATTAGATCATTATTAGTAGGTACAAATTTAATCATTGTCTAAAGTGTTTATTGTGAATCCCATTCAAGACCACATACTCCTTGTCAAACAGATTCACGAAAATGTCTAACGATTTTAATTAACCAGTAACGATAAAAAAATGTTCAAAAACTCAGAGTTAATCATAATTTTCACCCTTAAGAAGGCATCACACGATTAATAGTAAAAGTTCGCGAACGTGACTAAGATGAATGATCTGAGGACTATTTATTCTGCTGTTAATTTACCAACTGCTACAGTATTCACGTACCTACTTACATTCTCTCCTTTATATAATTAGAGACATAAATAACAATAAATATTTCGGACATCTAACACACATCGCCTTCTAATCCCAAACTAAGGAGAACTTTTATTATATACTAGCTGAACCCCGCGGTGCTACCCGCGGTACGATGATAACTGCGGGCAACGCCGCGAGGCGAAGCTATATCTTTATAAATAGTAGCCTATGTGTTATTCTGATGTATAAGCTATATTGTGGTAAAGTTTCATTCAAATCCATTCAGTAGTTTTTACGTGAAAGAGTAACAAACATCCATACATACATACATCCATACTTACAAACTTTCGCCTTTATAATAGTAGTAGGATATATTCATCATCTTCCTAGCCTTTATTATTCCCAATATTATTTGGGGTCGGCTACCAGTTCAACCGATTTTACCTGAATATCAGTTTTTACACAGAGCGACTGGCATCTGACCTCTGCAACCCTGAGGGCGAACTGAATTCGAAGGTTGAACTAGTTGTCAGTATATTTGAGGGCACTGACTTCCCAATAACGATTGCCATAGCTGTTCATGACAACCGGGACCGACGGCTTAACGTGCCCTCCGAAGCACGGGCGGGAAACACCGCCATCTGCCATACTCCGGGCTGCTATTAAGAATTTCTTGTAGGAAAAACCCAACAGCAGTCCGACCCGGGAATTGAACCCGAGACCTCTTGATCTGCAGTCGCTTACGCTAACCACTAGACCAACGAGGAGGAGGAGGAGGATATATATATTATACATAGAAAACACCCAAACTCCGAAACAAATATTGCCAGATCATACAAATCAAATACATTTGGTCCAAATCAACTCAACAATGGAAAGCACAGCAGTCACACACGCTACCACTGCGCCCCACCGAGGCAGTCAATGCATTGTACACTATGTAAAAAAAATGGAAATAAAATAAATCGAAATAGGATTTTTAAAACACGTACGCGTTGTAGGTATATAATATGTGTTGTAGTGACTTCGCTGTCAAGTGATATTTTTAGCAAATCCTTTCATTGTCGATAGTTTTTTTTTTCATTGACCTTTATTATTTTCATAAACAACTATACATATATACACGATGAATCTGGTAGATACATATAACAATTTGGAAACTTACAGAATAGATCGAACAATGACAATAACAAAACAAAAAAATTAAAAGAAACTCACACTTACTACTATAACACACATAAATACTTTAATGATTCAACTTTAATACATATAAATATCACATAATAATATAAATTTTATAAAAAATTTGGCTTTATTTTGATTTTTTTTCTTTGTTAAACTACTACATAAATCTGAGGGTAGGTTATTAATAAGTTAGTTGATCCATTAACAGACCTTATGATAACTGCCTCGTTGGTCCAGCGGTTGACGTGTGTGACTACCGACCAAGAGGTCTCGGGATCATATCCCGGATCGGACCAAAAGTGTTATTGAGTTTTTCTGATTATATAAATACTTAATACAGCTCGGAGTGTGGAAGTTGGGGTCTGAAGCCGTGCCTCGGAGAGCACGTAAAGCTGTCGGTCCTGCGCCTGATCTCTCTCCGACTGTGTCGATCAACCCATCGGGTGATGAGAGAGAGGAAACAGAGAGTGCACACTATAATATCTCCTGCGTAGTTGACTGGTCTCCGTTGAGACTGGCCACCGTGGCCGCAAGCGGCTGGGAGAACATAATAACAGACCTTATTGTTTTTTTTACAACTCCCGCACTAGAAATATCTCTTGTGTCGCGGGAACTTACATGAAATGAACACATAGAACATCCAGACTCACTACAACAATTTGTGATTCACACAGTGTTGTCCCATGTAGGTATTGAATCCCATTCGCCATCACCCATCGCGAAATCAGCAACCGCTTAAACCACTACGCCATTTGTGCAATCAATAGCAACCTTGCATTATCATTGGTTTTATTGGTATTTGTTGACAGGAAGAATGTGGAGAAGAAATATGGGAGACCATTCTCCGGGAGTCAGGGGCACGCAATGCGGTTTTCAGCGCTACACAGGTAATTCTGCTCCCTATAAAAACATATTTGTTTTATTTCTTCTACACATAGTAAAATTATTGTACTTTTGTAGCAATATCCAGACGCTTTGATGCTACGAATCGCGAGCGCTTTAGCCAGACTTCTAACGAAAGAGCCTAACAGTCCATCGACCTCCAAAGCAAGTAGCCCTACACCTCGGAAACGTTCTCTGAAATCGAAACCGAGCTGGCGAAGTGCTTCGGTTCAGACCGACAATAGAACACAGAACTATAAATGTCCCTTCACTGCTTACAACGCTTTGACCGCTGTTACCAAAAAAGAAATAGATGCTTACAATTCCTCTGAAGAGATAAGACCAACGGTCGCTTCCTCCACCAGCAGGATTAATGAAGAAACGATTCCTTGCAAGGAATTTCAAAGACGAAGTTCTGCTATTAAATTTGAATGCCCCATAGTTAAAGAGCCTGTGGTAAAACCGATACTTGAGTCAGATCAAGCTGAAGATATGCCTACAACTCCTGAAGTCAGTACTGCACCGACTTCACTAGATTCAGAACTTGGAAAGAAAGGCTCGATAAAGACAAGCAGGCAGCAGACAGACAGTACAGCTTGTTTTACAGGTCGTAAAACAAGCTGTACCGTTGCCTTAGACGTGTATAAACGTCGTGGTTCTATCATTTCTGCTCGGCAACGCTTGAACAGTATCAGTCTTATGAACGGTGATAAGCGGAATATGTTGAGGGAAAAATTTGAAACACCCGAGAAGGTTATGCATTTCTTTGGCAGATGTTTCGTGAAGTTTTTTAGTAATTATGGGTGAGTATTATCAGCTTATTCATCTGTTTTAATGTGTAGCTCGTAACGCTACCTTTAGATGATAAAGTTTGGAAGAGTGCATGTTTTTATCACAATAGTGGTCCGAACTTCTCAACGTAAGTAATAATAATAATAGATCACGTTATTGTACACCAGATGCATACTAAAGTAATAAAAAATAGACTCATTTTCTCTATAAAGTTGGTTATAATAACGTCATAAATTGAGTTGGTTTCTCTAAATCTATTCGACTTAAAACTGCTGAATAATATGCCAATGTATTTAACTAATTGAAAAAAAAGTAGCTACAATATTTTTTTATCTTAAAATACAAAAGTACTCGTATAACATACATAACTAGTTTCATGAGTCTGTTATGAATCTTTACCACAAAATATACGTGGTCAAAAATCCGTTTGTCTTTTGCCTCACGAAATTCATGAATAAATTCCCCAAATTTATGTTTGAACAAAGAAAATTTCGCTTGCGTTCACATTTCTTGGGCTTTACTATAAAGTTGCTTTCTTTATCATTGTTCCAAATAGTGTGTTTTACGTCTATCTTTGGGTCTGAAATAGCGGAGTCGTAATACCAGTACCTTGATTTCTTAAATTGGATAGAATCGCAGTTTAGTGAAAAGATATAGATTTGTCTATACATTTGAAATAAGGTGGATATAAATCTATATAAACGTGTACTACGTTTCAGTCCAGTTACGTACCAGACAAATGCTAGTATTTATTTTTTTTGGTGAATTCACTTATTTAAGGTTTTAAATGTGAAAGATTTGACAATTGCAACGGTATTAAACAAAACTACACAATTCTTTCTTTGCTTTTCACCGACAGAATGAGGCATATTAGGGTCTTGGGCTCCAGTAATCACTGAAGTCGAAATGAGAAGAGGGGGAAGGGGGCTCAGTTAGAACTCGAGTTATAGACGTCATCCGACAAAGATCTGATTGCTCGTCGTTACTCGGTCCATAACGAGGAACGACGAGCAATCAGATCTTTGTCGGAAATTATTTTGTGTGTATGTCGCAGCCAAATAGCTTAATTAACCATTCAATCAACAGCCTAGCCTCTTTTCTGAACAGCGCCGTTCAACTAGCGGCCGTGTTACGAATGGATTAACTAGGGAATGGTTAGGTTGGGTTTTTTGGGATGAAATAATAAATAATTTTCCTTCTTCTTTGCCTTGAAAATACTCATGTAATTAGTGTGTGTGTTTTTTAATAGCTACGACAAAATGATCCGTGCAACCGGACGTTACTTCTGCACTTTTCTCCAGTCCGTGGACAACATACACCAGCGTATGCGCTTTACGTTCCCGCGCATGCGCTCACCTAGCATGCAACTGACGCGTGCCCACCGACATGGTGCTGAACTGGTGTACAGCAGCGGTAGAACTGGCTACACACATTACCTCATGGGTTTGTAGTCAAACATATTCTCTAAACTATTATAACACTGTGAGTGTTTCAGCTCGTGGGTGTTTAAGATTTAAGTTTTTCACAAAAACAGAGGAGGGCGTTCGTTTGTCTTGTCATTGGTGCGAGTAAACTCAATCTGAGAAGCAAAGATACTGCATTGTAAAAATACAGATGTTATTCTAAATTTATAATTTAAACGCCGACATGAAATTAAAATATACCAATTCCTGTGAATAGATAAATAAATAATGTGATAAAGCTAGAGTTGGGATTTGGAAGATAAGTCTAATTAACATTATTGTATTTTAAAACCCAACTCTTGAGAAATGTTTTAAAGTTATTGATTATAAGCTGGCCCGGCGAACTTCGTACCGATATTTTTCTTTCGTAAATATTTTCTAAATTTCTGTAATACTTGTTTTATTGATTATACCTGCCTCAGTTTCCCACAAGTAGTATACAGTCGTGCACTAAAAAAATCTAGTTATCTTTTAATATTCTTCTATACAAACCTTGTCCTAACAATAACAAACACATACAAAAAAGAATTATCCTGTTTTATGCAGTCGATCAGAAGTTATGCGCGTACATACATTTCGGCGATTCATTTCTATTTATTACAATAATTTAAAAGGAACAACTAGTACTACACAATATTCTTTATAGCAAAATTAATTCGTGCCGTATTTCACAGGTCAATTGTATGAAATAGCAGAGGATATATTTTCCTTGAGGCTGAAGGTCTCTATCGTGAAGGAAAGCATGGAAGGCAACTACTATGTTGCGGTGCTCAGACTTGAGTTCGACAACAGTGACTATGTGAGTACTTTTTAACCGACTTCAAAAAAGGAGAAGGTTTCTCAATTCGACCGTATATATGCTTTTTTATGTCATTTATGAACCGATTTTGATGATTATTTTTTTGTTGGAAAGAAGATATTTCAAAGGTTTGATGATGGCAGACCAGAGAAATCGAGGGACACTTTCAAAAATTGTAGTGGCAACTAGTGCGTTTGTAAGTTTTTTTTTAATTAAACATTTGCATTTTGGTACTAAAACTGAGTTGCCACAAAAGATAATTTATGTACCTCATTGTCATTATCATCATCGCCTTTAATATTCCACTTCTAGACATGAACCTCTCCTTAGAAGAGAGGTTTTGGCTCATTACCTAAATCACTCTGGCCAGACGTAGAGGTATGGGGTTTGCTTCAAGATTTCCTTCTGCTTATGTGCCTGGCTGGTTTCGTTTAATAATGTATTACGACACGATAAATAAAATGAACTAGGAAAAAACAAGTGAAATATTCTGAAACTGAAAGAGTGCTTTTTGGTGTTAGAAATTCCGTCCAGCAGCCCCGTAGTTAAAGATCTGGGCTTACTCAAGCCAACGAGTAACTGGAAGCCTATGCACTTTATATTCTATTATATATAATATATCTTTATGTAAATTTATATGTATTTATGTCGTATTGTATATGTGTATGTATGTATGTTTAAGTTCATAAATAACGTACACATTTTTCACTTATTATGTAACCCTGTGCTGCATTACCCTAAGGTAGTCTGGAAGAGATTGTCATGGGTATTAAGTCTGATGTACAAAGTGCATAAAACATAAATAAAAAAAAACCTCTTCCAATCTTTAAAAACATCGAGAATAGTTGGACCTACTTAATTGGTATTGTAATTTCAAAGTACCTACTTAATTAAATTTGAAATTTCAAAGTAAGTTAGGCCGATGACTTATTCTCATATTTTAATACTTTGAAAATTACAGCTGATGTTACCAAAGCCTAGACCCTGATGGGCCAGTTCTAAGAACATAATACATTATGTGAATTAATTTGCACTAAAGTACATAAAAAAATTAATAAAGTTATTTTTTGAAGTCGTTTAAAAATTATCCGCTTTAGTTTCATAAATAAGATCAGTTAAATACATAATCATCGTTTTTACCACCATTTTGGATTCTAGTCATGCTTTCCATCAGGCAGGTTAGAGTCATTAGAGCTATTAAATAATAAAAAGAAAAACCTTGACTCTCCGAAGGATACAGGTTTAATTACATAAAGTGCAGTTGTATCAGCTTTGACAAAACATAATTACAGTCCATTACTTATGATATGTAATACCGTGAGAGTCCTCATGGACGCTTATAAATACCATCTCAATGTAATGCAATCTTAATGTTTTATAGTTCATTTAGGGAATAGTAGTCACTATATATACTCAAGTAGTGGCTCGCATAGTTATGTAAGACATTACTTCAGTGTGTAGGTATTTAGTATGTCTGATGGAATATTTGATTACAAAAATATACAACATAGCGTACTCCTTCCTAAAAGGCCGGCAACGCACTTGTAACGCCTCTGGTGTTGCGGATGTCCATGGGCGGCGGTAATCGCTTAACATCAGGCGATACGTCTGCTCATTAGTCCCCTACATAATTAAAAATAAAAGAAAATAATTGCGATAGACAATCGATATGAAATCGCAAGGCACAAAAATATATTGATACATTGTTATTTTTTTCATAATACTATGTATATTATATATATATTGGCATCGTCGCAACTTCGTTTGCGTGTCTTTTAACGATGTTAAACTCCTATTGGCCTAAGTGTGATGTTAACTATCCTATCTTAGGTACGTCAGCAAAACACTCATTTTCGGATAGACAGTTTCCAAATTCATCGAGAGAGGTGAAATTACCAAAAATCCTTTCTTACTTGCTACATAAAAGTATTGAAATGTAATATAAATAAATGGAATTACAATATTTATAGCTCTTAAATGGTGTTAAAATGGCTCTAATATCACTTAAACCAGTAAGGTATCCATTCCAGCAGTTTATTTAGATCTTTTTAGATTGTATTGCTGAATATTGAACAGCGAACTAAATTGGCACTGGACGCCAAAATTGCCTATCGACGTATAGTTAAGCAATTTAATTAAAAGCCTGGTTTGAAGCCCTTGGAGGTAATTCAATGTGTAAGTTAATGACCAATAAAGGCTTCTGAGGCTCTATATGAGTTTGTTTGACGTCAACTTGCTTTCGACAGTTACTTTTTTATTAATATTCTGGGCCCTCATTGCCCCTCATGCTTAAATTATATTTCATTGCGTGAGAGTTGGAGTCCCAAGGTTTTTTTTTTATATATGCCTGGGGTCTCAAGGTTAAGTGGGACTTAGTTATACTTACTTTTTTTATGTTTGTTTTCCCAGAATTCCGTCGTTTATGAGTCGCTTTGCTTTTTCATGTGAGAAGATATTTACTTGAGTATTTCAACAAACTGCTGATTACGACCAAAAAAATATATTTAAACTGATTCATTCTCGTAGTCCCAAACAACAGCAGAATAGGGATACATTTTGTTTATATGTGTAGTTTATTTACACACAGGGTCTGTCGTTAATAATGGATAATCCGGTAAGTGGAGGTAGTCCAGATGTCAGGCAGGCAGATTAGTATGTGAGTCATTGTATTTTTCATAAAAATCTACCGTGGGAGAGCTATGCCTCGGCATGAATGGGTCGCTTCGACCGGAGTGATACCACGGCCTCACAGAAAACCGGTGTGAAATAGCGTTTGCGCTGTGTTTCACCGAGTGAGTGAGGATACCGGAGGCCCATACCCCAACCCCTTCCCCCATCCCTCTTCCCATTCCCCCAAAGGCCGGCTACGCACTTGTGACGCCTCTGGTGTTCCGGGTGTCCATGGGCGGTGGCAATCGCTTACCATCAGGCGATTCGTCTGCTCGCTTGCCTCCTATTCCATAAAAAAAATAGACCCAAATATTTCAAGAATCCTTAAAGTTCCAAATGTTCTTTAATCGTTCTGCGAGATAAATATAGAAACGAAACTAAATTGCTAGCAATAGATGATACTTTTTTAACAACACAAAATTGAGTGAATGATCTCTACAATAAAATGATTTAATGAAGCAATAACATTTGTTACAGGACATTGTCCCCAATTTAATTTGTTTTTTAAATTAATCACTTGAATATGCTAAAGACGTATAAAAAGACAAGGAGAAGTTATTGAGAATAAAAGACATGTCTGTTTTCGAAAATGGATTTTTTAATCACTTGAAATGTTTAGGACCTAACGATGATACGAGATATTTTTAAAATTTTATTGGAACGAAGTTCCTTATGGCGCGTTGTGTAAATTGTCACGACACAATTTGTTGACACGACACAATTTGTTGTCACGACACAATTTGTTGTCACGACACGACGACGACACACACAGATATTTTCGTTTCGTCTTTCTATTTCGAACTTCGTTCCATCCGGGTGTCCCTTGACACCTCTCAAGTTTTTATTATTCTACACAGTCTTCTTGAACTCTCCACACACATCTCCCAGCTATACACAATATAAATGCAAAAATGCACAACTACATTCACAAGTTTTTTAGAAAAGACTAGCTTACCCACGCAATCTCGTTTTCGTCTTCTATTGCCCGTAGACTGAAAATTTTCGCGCATTTGAAACATTCTCCACTGATGCTCCGCTCCTATTAGTATTAGCGTGATTATATATAGCCTATAGCCTTCCTCGATAAATGGACTATCCAACACTGAAAGAATTTTTCAAAACGAACCAGCGGTTCCTGAAATTAGCGCGTTCAAAGAAACAAACTCTTCAGTTTTATAATATTATTATAGATTGCTGAGATCTACACGTGAAATAAGAAACGTTTCAGACTACCTAATAACTGAACATCTGCTAACAATGAACTGTCCTAAATAAACAGAAAGTGTTTAATAAAATAAGTGTTTAAGAAAATTAATAAATAATCACAGTTTCAGTATAAGCAAACGTTGATTCACCTGCTTCTTTTGAACATCGGCGTACATCGGTAACAGTAATTCGTATTTACCATGACCTGTATAGGTACTTGTTTGCTACCTACACTATAAAAAGTATTCCACTCAAACGATTGCGTCATCTTTGCTAACTGCCATGATCGTAAAACACAAGGTGTCAACGTATCGAACAATAATAACAATTGACCATCAATTCATCTAATTTGGTGCAAATATATACTAGCACCCTTAAATAGAGTCTTTAATAGAACACATATAGCATGATTCGATACGATAGAAAAATATGATCCCGCTGTGAGGTTCAGATGTGTTAATACATATCTGGTTCGCGGAAACACCTGCCTACCTAGCCAAGTTGGCATTCCACAAACGGAAAAGTTAATAGAAAACTAACAAGGGTATTGGAATATGCCGTCATCTTAACGCTGTCTTGTGGTGAAACCAAAATATTAGCCAGTTAGCGATCGTAGAAAGTATTTTTGTGGTATGTTATGTATTAATTAGTAGTTTATGGAAATAGCGCATTCAACCACACAATATCTTCAAATCATGTTCTCATAGCCGATTACGGCCACGGCGATCAGTCTCAACGGAGACCAGCCAACTATGCAGGAGATATTATAGTGCACACGTGTGTGCGCAAACACAGGTGCACTCTCAATAGAGAGTAATAGAGGGAATACCCTCTCTCTCATAATCCGATGGGACGGTTAACCGACACGACCGGGGAGAGATCAGGCTTAGGACCGACAGCTTTACGTGTGCTCACGGAGGTTCAGATCCCAACTTCCAAACTCCGAGCTGTTCCGTAATCAGAATTATATATTTCTATAATCAGAAAACACTTTTGACCCGATTCGGGATTCGAACCCGAGACCTCTTGGTTAACTGCCAATCATACGTTAACCGCTGGACCAATGAGGCAGTCTCTTCAGATATGTTTTTTTTTTTTTTTTTTTTTATTTATCTTTATTGTACACAATAACAAATATACAAAAAGGAGTTGTAGTTTACAAATCTGACAATTGGCGGTCTTATCGCTCATGGCGATCTCTTACAGACAACCTTTTAATTATATAAAATATGTATTACTTTTTGTGGAAGAAACCTCTATTCTGACTCCACTTTATTTACACCTATATTCTCTGGGCGCAGAGGAACTTTTATCACATCGTAAATTAGGATACAAAATGAAACAAACTTGATAGGCAGCAATAACATATCCCTAATGGTTCTTTACTCTGCAAAATTATGGCACAACCTTGAGTATGTGTTGTAAGTACGTATTGTTTTCTTTCTCTAACAAAGGTTTGTTAAGTTACGTGTTGAGCGTACATAAATACAAATTGAGCCTTATAACGGTACACACGTACCAAGTACCTTTGGCTAGACTGTCGTTGTAGTTAAAATTAGTATCAAAACAATATAGATACATAATGTAGTTAGTTGCCTCATTTTGGTGAAAGTTATTTGAAATATGGTTTCAATCATGATTTTTAGCACTCGATACCAGGCGCTAGGTACTGGTAAATGCTATAAGTTCGTAAGGACCAGAGAATAATAGCTGTAGTTTTATCTTAATGTTTGAAGTTCAAATGAAAGCAATGTATACTCTTCTAGTTTCATTCTGATCTAAATCTGGGACGTCCGTCTGTGCGTCAGTTACCAGGCCTTTGCTCATTAACTGTAATAGTAAGATACTTGAAATTTTCACAGATGATAACGGAAAACATAACAAAATGTAATATATAAAATAAAATTATTATTTAAAGGGGCTCCCACACAACAAACGTGTTTTTTGCAGTTTTTATAGATATGCGTAGGTAATAATAGTACGGAACCCTTCATGCGCGAGTCCGACTTAGTTTTCTAACGGACTTCAAAAAAGGAGGAGATTCTCAATTCGACTGCTTTTTTTAAATATTTGTTACCTTAGAACTTTCTACTGGATGAACCGATTTTAATGATTCTTTTTTTATTTGAAAGCTGGTGCTTCCCGTGAGGTCCCATTTCATTGGTTCAGTCCTTGAAATTGGTTTGATTATGATAATTTTTTTGTTATTGTATTCTTGTAAGTAGTTTACTTGAAAAAATACGATTAGTAGTATTCTATGTATAGATGTATAGAGTATTCTATAGTATTCTTATGATTTGACGAGCTTAGTTATTACTAAGCTCGTCAGAAACAGTGTTTACTTATGATTTGACGAGCTTAGTAATAACTAAGCTCGTCAAATCATAAGTAAACACTGTTTCTGAGCAACTAAATGCTGTAATATAACTAGAAAAAATCTCACCCACGTTAACCTATTTAAGATAAATACCTAATACGTCTTATTTACATACGAATTTATATTAGGCTTACCTTAGAATGGGCAAACCTATTTGCAAATGGATGAGTGGCCAGATATAGATCTGTAATATACCAAGGTGCACTACTCTAAATGATTGGCTACTCGTGTCAAATTAGAATGATTAAATTGCTTACCTTGACTAATATGGACTATTAAGATAATGGTATTATAAATATACCAACGTTTTAACTACAAGGTTAAGCCCCTAGCTCCCCACAGGGCCGTCTGATTCTAAACTAGATGAGCCTGTGCTATAGAGCTCCGCCCGAGTGTATGTCGGATATTACGGTAATCAAGTAACAGTCACAAATAACGTGACTTTGTATCAGGGGCGTCTGTACCTACCTATACTGCAGCGTGTGCGGTGCACCATACAAAATAAATATTTTTTAATGTATTCTTGATAAGATATACCTACATCTATATTTCTTTTCTGTGTTTAATATCAGGTACAATCGTTGATGCTCCGCAAGAGCTTGCCGTGTTCCTTTCCGGCAGTCCCAGCGTCGTTACTGCTGCAACTGTTCCCTTTTGGAGTACTGTTGGATAGAAAAATGAATATCCTCATGGCTGGAGATAAAGTACGTATATTATAATCTACCATCCGTTCGTCACAGATACTTTCTCCTTATCCAAAAGGTTTCTTAAACGAAAAATATTGCTTTAAGTAAAGAAGCCACAATTTTTTTACTGCAGGTAGTATTTACAAGCAATGATTCCCAGTAATTCCCTTCTAGCACTATAACCTGTTGTAGCAAATGGAAATTTCCTAACCAGTTGTCACCCGGGTGACAATATTTTCAACTTTCAGATTACTGTACTATCTAACAATTTATTACTTTTCACTGGAACCTTATGAAGTTTGTACTAGTAATGTGTATTTCTTTTATTTTTCTAGCTTGTGCATGCTTGGGGAGGGCCACTAAATCGTATTGAAAAGGCACCAATTGCCGAAATTTTGCGGCTGAGGAAACCGAAAGTTTCATTTACATGGGACAAGGTAACAATTTTTATAACAACAATTTAGACGATTTATCGTGATACAAAATATTTTAGAACTTTACCTTTAAGAAGCTTTAAGAGTTTTATCACAATTCGCAAGATACAATAACTGTAGGTATAATACGACAAGTTACTTGCTTTATAAAATGTAATTATAATAACAAAGTATTAAAGTGCCTTTAAAAATAGGACCCTAATAGTCTCTCACGAGAAAAGTGCACACAAAACCTTAATGAATTATCATCGTATAAAATTAGAAAGAGCTCAACGTGAGGTACTGAAGGTAAGTCGATCCCTGCCTCTTGATCGAGCCGGCACATGCCGAAGCGTGGCTCTCCCACTTTTTTTGTCTTTTCAGAAAAGATATTTGTTTATCTCAACAATGTTTACCTTTGCTATCCTCAAGACGTAAAACAATTTATACCCACTTACATATACAACGTTTTAAGATGAATAAATATCTCTTATTTTGTATGCAGGTGGTGTGTATGCAGACAATGATTTTTGACTTGGAGCTGCTGTACCACCGCGCGCGGGGGTGCGCGGAGGCGAGGCGCGGCTCGCACGGCGCCCGCTCCATATTGCTGAGGGGACCCATTTATTTACTGGAGGAAATTGATGCACTTATATTCTTATGCAGTCCTATGTATGTACAATCAATCAATACAAATAGGAAAATCGAAAAATAATAAGAAAAATATTACAACTTATGACATATGTCGGTTTTGAAAGCAACCCAGCAAGGTTTTGAAAGGAAATTATGGTTGTGAAAGCAGGACAGACAGACAGTTACTTTCGCATTTTTAATATAAGTATTAATTGAAACAGGCTAGAACCAATCGAGGATCACACTTTTAACTATATCAGATTGAATGGGGAAATTTTAGAAAATAAACTTTATCTCTTCAATATTTTAAAGTTCACATTCCATATTTTATGTCCACAGCTAGAGAGAAGTATTATATTTTATGACTGCACGGATGGGGTAGTGGTTTAAGCGGTCACTTCGTTGCTTACTGCATGAAGTGTTGTCGGTTCAAACTCTACATGGGACAGGATTTTGTGTGATCCACAAATTGTTGTTCCAATTCTTACTGTTCTTTGTATCCGTTTCATGTATTTTTCTTCCCCGCGGCACAAGAATATTCCCTTAGCGGGAATTATCTTTAAAAATATATCTTCATTTCAGATTCAATGATCTCGAAGAATTGCGCCAGGCTGGTTTATTCGTCGCTGATATGAACGGACATGGGCTATCGAAAGAGATGCTTTTACAAGGCTGGCAACACCTATCCCGATTGGAACTACTCTTTGAAAAAGCGGAAAGTAGGAGTCTTTCCCTAGAGAAGTCTTGCAGGCTCCTGGACCAATGGAAGAAGAGAGGAGACCAGCTTTTGTATTCCATGATACCGAAAGGACTTGCTGAGCATTTGAGGGCGGGAAAGGATCCTATGGCCGCTTGTCAGGTAAAAATCATTTTAAAAATATTTAAAAACAAAAAAGTTAACAATTTAGTTTCAATGTGTAAACGATTGCCTCTGTGGCGCAGTGGTAGCGTATGCGACTGCTGTGATTGAGGACTCGGGTTCAATTCCTGGGTCGGACCAAATGTTTGTATGATCTACAAATATTTGTTTCGGAGTTTGGAATTTTTTCTATCTATACCTACTTATATTATAAAGAGGAAAACTTTGTTTGTATGTTTGTTTGTAATGAATAGGGTCAAAAACTATTGGACCGATTTAAAAAATATTTCACCATTCGAAAGCTACATTATCCACGAGTAACATAGGCTATATTTTATTTTGGAAAAAAATAGGGTTCCGTAAGATATTTGGGTTTTTCGGACACAAGGTGTAAAAATCAACCAGAAGTTACTTATTTTGCGAAAATTTACATGCTACGGGCTATATAAGACGCAAACGAGGTTGCGTGGGTCAGCTAGTGTATAATATGTATGTATTTACAAAAAAAAAGGATATATGTATTTATATCAGTTGTCTGGTACCCATAACACAAGCTCTGCTTAGCTTGGCACTGGATGGCGTTGTGTATATTTTAATGACGATACAAATTACATTGAAGTTAAGGCAATAAAACAGGACATGCGAAATAGTAACGAGCCTCGTTTGATTCTTCGAGCAATTTAACTCTATATGAAAACTTGTGACTAAAACCTGAAAATGTTTTTGTATAAGCTAGACTAAGATTAATGATTTTACAACAAATTGTTTGGTTTTGTATAGAAGCGCCTGTTGTAAAATTCAGAGCAACACCAAATGTACCTATTTATAAGTTGCACGCTGCGTGGAGGTATCAAGATAGAATTCGTATCAAATACTCAGCTCTACTGTCCCAACGCTGAATTGGCCAAAGTCAACGCAATCAAAACATACATCCGTTTTTGCTGCAAATTTTCAACACTCGCAAGGGAATCAAAACCTACAGGGTACTTACCTGTTAACTCAGAATCTTAAAATGTGGTACAAAGAAACATCATATAACACAGATAAAGGAAAAATTACGAAGAACATAAATTTTCAGTTGCATCATTTATTAAAAATATTTTTAATAAATTTTAAAATTACTATTCCTTTCCTCATGAACGCGTAGAGGTATTAAATTTAAATTCATTATACAAGTTTGTACGAAACCATCGGTACGCATGTCCGACTCGCACTTGTCCGGTTTTTAACTAACTAAGTAAGACGTTATAAGTGATATTAGCGTAAGAAGATAAAGATAATAAAAAATTGTTTGAAATCTTAGCTTGAGCTCAAAGCAAAGCCCGAATATAATGAAAGCATTTGTTTCCAGGCGTTCGAGAATGTGACGATAATTTTTTGTGGCGTGCAATTGGCGCAGGCCGATACCCGCGCTGATGTGATGCAGACTGTAGCTTACATGAATGATGTATACTCTAGGATTGACAGGCTGCTCGACACACATCGCGTATATAAGGTAACTTCGAGAAATGCCATCATTTTGCATGTTTTTTTTACATTTATGGGCAGTCACTAAAATTACTTAAATTCACAATGTTAATTAATTGAAAGGAATCTAAAAACCAAAGTTAACACCAAAGCAACCTTTATAGAACAAATTACAAAGTGATATTTTTAATAGTAAAAAAACACCATTATCGCTAATGACTGTACCAAGTATGGTATCTGAACCATTTGTGACCTTATTTAGCTCATATCACATAATAGAGATAGTTATGATATACGGCTTTGTATAAGTATATTTTTAAAAACGATGGTAACAAAATTTTTACAAAAATGTAAAAAAATATTTATACGTGAATTTGCATAATAAGGCAATAAATATGTGTATAACAGGTGGAAACTGTGGGTACTGTTTATATGTTGGTGTCGGGAGCTCCCGAGAGGCGCCGGACTCACGCCGCGTCTGCTGCAAGCGCTGCTCTTGCCATCTCGCGAGCCATACCTGTACTCACCATTGGTATGCTATCCTTACATTTTGTTATCATCAACGGGCTTTAAAGGTTGATCATGAACTCGCGGCTTATACCTCTCATCAGATTTTTTTTTATTTGGACTACTGTACCTACCACATTAGCCAGACGGTTTTAGTCTGGATGTAGGTACTTTGTGTTCGTTTCACACTGAAAGAACTCTTATAAGCCCAATTGCTGTAGCAGTGGGGCTGTTATCAGACTGGAGAAAGCGCCACGTAGGCGGATAGCAAATGAGTCTATGTTGTCTGTAGTTTGTTTGACGGGAATCCACCCATATCATAAATTATTGTTTGATTCTTGCGGGAAATGTAAATAGTACTTTCTAAGATGGTGATGATCACCTGCTTCAGCGTATTATTATTTTTATAACTACAACGATGATCAAGGCAAGATCATATTCAGATCGATGCAGCTACATCCACACATACTATTAACTAATATGAAATATATAATTATATTTTTACCTATGAAATTGCTATTTTTATGTGAACTGTCACAATGGGTATAAATAAATAAATTATTACAGTACTCATTTAATAACTTCTGTAGTTACGACAAACTAAAAATGAGGTTTAAATAAAAATATTCTATAACATTACTATTACTCTCAACAGGTATTCATACCGGTCCAGTAGTGGGTGGTGTGTTGGGATTACGCCTTCCTCGGTACTGCTTAGTGGGTGATACTGTCAATACCGCCAGTAGGATGCAAACGTCTTCTGAGGTTAGTATGCAGTTGTTATAAGATCAAAATAATTGTTTTTTTAGTTTATTTTACATCCATTTTATCGTTTCTGGAATGATCTAATTTGAAAAAATAGGAATAAATAGGCCTAAATATGTTTGTTTACTTTTTTGTAGCCTGGTCGAATTCAGATTTCCGCTGTATCTGCTGCTCAACTACCAGCAGGGAGGTTTAGGTTGCGACGACGAGGAAATATTAAGGTTAAGGTGAGTATCTTATAACAAAATAATAGGTACTTATAGTCTTCGATTCGGTTCGAAAGAAAGATTTGCATTCTTATATACTTTCTCGCATATGTAGGTACACAATCAAGGGTCATAAATACAGTCTCCCAGTAATGTTCATTATTACAAACCAGGTCTTATGTGATTAAAAATATATTATGTTCATTGAAATATTACACACAAAGATAGACACAGAACTAGAATGCAAATATAAATATTAAGGTGGGAGGGTTGAACTGCCATTTATGACTCTTGACTATTGCCTACAATACCTAAGCCGATTGTTCAGTTCGGGCCTATTATAATGTGCTGTAATTTACTACAGGGTAAAGGCATGATGGAGACATTCTGGCTGGAGGGTGAGGTGGAAGAAGAAGATCAGAATGAAGCTTTACAGTTATTCTCAGCTATGTGTGGCGATAACTAGTATGTTAAGTAATTTGTCTGCAAATATTTATTTATTTAGCATAAATAATTATGAACATAAAACGTTTAGGTACCTCTGGTAAGATGTAGAACAGGACAGGTTACATAAATAAACTAGAACCTGTAAGACTAGAACAACAGTATATCCCATCAAAAAGTATTTATTTATATTAAAATGGAATAATATGAATAATGGAACAATAGAATAATAAAAGGGGTTGACTTAGCGCACTGTTGATTAATAGACACTCTGGTAGAAGTTTTATGACAAACTAAGGTGGATAAAGTGCAGACATAATCAAAATTTCAGTCGTAGGACTTAAATACTTATTTAGTCGGCTTTCCAAGTCGGTGTCGTAATTATTCGTAATATTGGCGCTTAATAACTGCATTAATGCTAAACCATAGAGCAAAAGAAAACCCTATGTCATGGAGTGTTTAAAAATCAGTAAAAATGTTACCTATTACTGATACTTACTAAAAATACGTTAATTCATTGATTATAATCTTAGAATATGGGCATAGGTACTGACATAATAAATTATCATTATTAATTATAATGTAGTACCGATTATAAATACTAAAATAAAAAGATAGGCTCAAAAATGATTATCAGTGCTGATTAAAGTTATTGATTACCAATATTAGTTTTTTGATTGAATTTAATTTGCCGATAAGGTGATCTAATCTTAAGCGGTGTCAGACAAGGAGGCCTGGGTAGGTTTTATATCTAAGATAAATGTCTCCTAGGCCCTAATTTTAACATGTTTACTAAATTTTTGGGTGTTTTCTATGTATATTAGGTCTTTACCTATGAAATTGCCGTTTTGTATGCAATAAGTGAAAGTACTTATTTTTTCAAACTTTTTTATTTCTGTTATTCGAAGTAATCACCCATGCAATCGACGCATCTTTGCCAACGCATTGGCAGTTTATTGATGCCCTTCTTGTAAAAATCAGCTGGACGGGAGGCAACAAACTCTTCAAAGGCATTTTGTACTGCCTCTCGGGAATTGAATTTTTTACCCACTAAAAAGTTGTCTAAATTTTGGAAAAAGTAATAGTCGGTAGGTGCAAGGTCTGGTGAGTATGGCGGATGAGGGAGAGCTTCCAACCCCAGCTCTTGCAGCTTGGAGACTGTCTGTTGCGCAGTATGGGGTCGCGCGTTGTCGTGAAGGAGCAGTGGGGACGACCGATTGACCAAAGCTGGTTGCAGATGTGCAAGCTTCTCCATCATTCTCTCCAGTTCTTCACAGTACACATCTGCATTAATGCTCATGCCGTTTTGTAAAAAGCTGTGGTGAATCACACCCGCACTAGACCACCAAACAGTGACCATCACCTTTTTAGGGGTCATTTTTGGTTTAGGGCATTGCTTTGGTGCTGAACCAGGGTCTAACCAACTTGCTGAGCGCTTTCGATTGTCGAACAGAATCCATTTTTCGTCGCACGTAACTATTCGTTTCAAAATTCCTTCATTTCTTTGCCTGTTGAGCAGCGAAAGGCAGGTCTCGACGCGTACGTTGCGCTCGCGATCGTTAAGGTCGTGGGGCACCCATCTATCAAGCTTTTTTACCTTGCCAATTTGTCGCAAATGGATCAATATTGTTTTGATGCTAACATTAAAAGCTGCTACTAGCTCAGCTGTAGATTGAGTTTCGTCAGCTTCGACAATCGCCTTTAATTCATTATTGTTAACCAAAGTCTCCGGACGACCACGAGCTTAATTTTTCAAGTCAAAATTTCCAGAACGGAACCGGGAAAACCAATAAAGGGTTGTGCGTTCGTTTGTACAGTGATGTTACGTGCCGTTTGTGTCGCGTTGGTGCCACGACGGCGACGGAACTCATATTCCATAATTACACGAATTTTTAAAGTATCCATTATGACGAAAAATGTTTAAATGTAATGAAAATACAACGCTAATCAAAAAACAAAAGACTGAGTTTGTAAATAGAATGTCATGGTTTTAAAACAAAATTAATTTGAATTTAGAATACAGAGCCATTACAAACTTTTTTTTTATTTGAAATGACCAGTACTGAAGAAACGCAATTTCATAGGTAAATACCTATTATTATGATTGTATTTAGAAAAAAAAAATTATTATTTCAGTTATTTAGTATGCATAATACAAGCTCTGCTTAGTTTGGGACTAGATGGCGTTGTGTGTTAGAGGTCCGATAATATTTATTTATTTACATTTTCCTCCACAGTAAGGAACATTTAGATTTTTTTTCGTAATATATTACGTTACGCTGACCGTCTAGTTGGTATATTCAAGTTTTCCTTCCCTTTACAGTGATATTGTCCTGCGTAGTTCGATTCTTTAGTCGCCTTATACACCCACGAGATGAATACAGAGGAATCGTTGCTTAAAAAGAAAGAAATTAAAAGAAATCTGATAAATATTCATAATTTAATATCAACAGACGAATTAAATTCGTTTTTTTTTCATTTTTGTATTTTGATTCAGATTATTAGGTACAATATAGTGTTTCATAATATGAATATATAATATAGCTAACAATAGTAATTATTTTTTTATTTTTAACATACATTTTGGTGGATAACAATAACAAATAATGTAACATTTGAAAAAAAAAAAATTACTAAATTTAGGATTGTATTTTTAAAAGAGCTGTGAACAAATTGATATTTAAAAAATATAATTTATATAATAAAGTTTAATTACAACTTATAAAATTAAATTCTTAACTTTTTTTAAAGTTTTATCATAACTACATTTAATCTTTTTTTTTACAATAAAATGCGTGGGCCATTAAATACACGCACACTTCTATCCTGTGGATACATACGAAATACAATAATTTTAATGAACAACAATATTTTTTTATTATTTGAAATGCATCCATCAGCTAATTTAATAGATCCAGGTATCCTTTCGCGCGTATATCTTTAAAAACTTTATGTAATTTTAGACTACTTACAGTACAAAATATAGAAATAAATATAATTTACTTACTTTTTTTCAATGTCACTTACTATTTAAATCTACAGCTGAAATAGAACTCTACAGATATTTAAAATAAGGATATCCCTATTTCAAATATAGAGCTCAGCTCTATTTCAGGCGATTGTGATTTTAAAATCACAATCGTCTATGATTAATCATGTGATTAAAATGTGCATCAAATCTGTACCACTATACAAAATCACTACGAGTGATTATTATGGCTAATATATCTTTACTGTGGTCCTTGATATTTTTTTTCATGAACAATGCGGTCACTATTATAATCATTGTCACAAATCATAAATCATAGTAGATTTATCACTGGTGTATTCGCATTGATAAAAACCAATCATTTATTCACATTTTTTTTAAGTTAGCAATAATTTTAATTCAAATTTTGAATGGTTGAGTTAAATCGAAATTTTAACATGAACGTGTGCGGTAAACTATTTACAATAAATAACACAGTTTATATCAAATAGATACGTATTGGAATGACTTTTACAACTGTATATACTATTATATACATAAGAATACAAAGACAAAATTCTTACAATAATATTATATATATTTATTACTTTCTACTTTGAGCTGGGGATTACATTTAAATCCCCATTCATACACAAATTGTAGATAAGTACGGTACACACTACAAATTTTGTCAAAGTTCAATTTTACGAAATTTGTAAAAGAAATATATCTACTTGTTTTGATAGAAAGGCACTGTCATGGTGCATGAACTATTGTAATTACCCAACATTTGCTTTCTATACATATATAAATGTGCCACGAAAAACGACAAAAAGGATTTTTTTTCGCTACTGATTATTAAATAACATTACCTTTACTTATTAGGTACTTTATAGATTAGACGGACGATATGAAAATCTAATTTTCCTGTTTAAAATACAATATACTTGACCAAAGAATATGCAAATGAATGGCAGTATTTTATTATTTAAGATTTAAATATTTTTAATCTAAATATAAAATTAAACTGGCAATGTGGCTTTCGGAATCAATGTAGGTATAAATTATCTGTGATTTTGTGAATAACGGAATATTATAATTTAAATATGGAACGTGATTTACAAAATTGGCCCGAATTAAAAAACAAACAAAGTACTTTATCGTTTATTTAGTTTATGAAGACTAATAAGTTTTTAAAAGCCTTTTCAATTTATATAGACTCCAAAGTTTCAAGAGCTAATTTTCAATTTGGTTAAATGTATTCCAATGTTTGATACCTTTAGCTCTGTCATTCATAAACCGATTTGGATTTTTTGTATCGAATATGTTATAGCAACGAGATAATCACAGAAATCTGATAACGTAATCAATAGGTATATCATGTCACTAGATATTTACTGAATTTAACGTTCAAATAACCTACTTTCAAGACTAAATAATCTGAGCTTAAGCAGATAAATTTAGAGCCGATTGCAATAACATGCACTGATGACAGGTTATGAAATCGATGCAAATTTTTAGGTTATGTTAAGCATTTGTTTATGACGTCACTCTGACAAATTGAGTAACCAGGAAACTACGTACAGATAAATTAAATAATCGATGGTTATCAACAACATCGCGATAAAGGGTATACAGTAGACCCTATTCATATCGTGATATTGATTTACGTTTACTTTTAATGCGATAAAGAACCTAATAACTGGAATTGTTGGAAAATACAGAACAATGAACATTAAAACAAAAACTGGGATATTGCTATAAACATTTGAGCAGCCGGAAAGCTTTTATGTGACATACTGTAATTTATTTATATCTAAGGCAATTTTGTATTTATTACTTTTATAATATATGTATACTGTGTGATAGAGGAAGCTAACATTTTTGTACATTAATTTAAAGTTTGATTCGCGTAGTTATGAATATAATTTTGTAGGTGCATAAAATTTACTTTCAAGTTAAGCTTAAGTTTAGAATAAAATTCCGACAAAGTCTTCAAACAATCATTGTTTTACACTCAGATTACAAAAAAAGCCAGATGGACTGTAAAGAACACGACAATGAATCTAACGAAATAAATATGAATTAGAAAGCAAATACAATCTCGCGAAAGTGTTTGATAAACAGCCATATTGTGTTCTCGTCAAGAATGATTTTTGATTTTATGTTCAAAATGCTGTCATTAAACATTGTAAGAGTAGTTCCCAAAAAGAAAAAAGAAGATGAAATATCTTTTCACAGGTAAATAAAGATTATTTGGTTGCTATAATTATTTATTTACCCGATTATTGTAATGTTCTCCTAGCCGATTAGTCTCAACGGAGACCAGTCAACGTAGGAGATATTATAGTGCACAAGCGTGTGCGCAAACACAAGTGCACTCTCCGTTCTCTCTCTCTCAAAATCCGATTATTTTACTGTTGTGTCAAATTACAAAACCTCAACCGTAGTTCGACTGTGATACTAATTATTGTCTAATCACTTGTTAGTCGAGACATCAGTGAACCTCATTTCTATATTTAGGGACTTGGTTTCAAACCTCATTCGATTATTCTTTGGTGTCACATACAATTATTTTTAATAATTATTAGATATGAACAATTCGTGAATGATTCTACAAATTGCTGTTCTGTGTCTTGATGAGTGTTATGTATTTAACTTGTGCTTCACATCATATTTGAATGCTTAAGATTTATCGATAATACGAAACTTGATCAACAGCTACTTACCGTTAACTGCAGAATATTAACAAAAATATTAATGTTAAAATACCCATTTTTTCAATCTTAACACCTATTTTTTTAAAAATTGGTATTTTTACTGGGCATCATTACACGTACACAGACGTACGCGTTCCTACAGTGTCGCTGCCGGTAGTTACGCACACTTAAATAATAAACAGCTTCTTGTTATTTGACAAGTACGTTCCATCTGGCCTTCTTTAGTAATCTGAAGTTTTACGACTTTATCTGAAACTTTACTTCAGTAAAGATTAAAACTGATTTCAAATAAATGTACTAAGTTAGTTTTTCGAAATTATCTAGGCTAGTGAAGACAGTGTGTAGACATAAGTTTCTCGTAAACGATGACGAATACGGTAACAAGATGGAACGTTAAAATCAATCAAACGATTCAAATATATATATAAGCAACCAAACCACTTTTAAGAACTTTATTTCAACATGTAGAGTTAGTAAGTGTATTTGTGTGTCACAAGGCAATATATTCATATATTCTACTATTGTCATTGGGAAACCTTTTTATTTCTACAAAGGGCAGTTTATAATGACTACTTAGTCATAACTTTATGACTCCTTTCCGTGAGTCTCAAAATGAATTATTTTTTATCTTCTTTATTAGTCTTATTAACAAGAATGGCTACTTTGAATAGTCACTATTCTAAAATAGTACTAGCCTTGTTATATTGTATACCTATCACTTTTTTACAAGACAACTTTGTGAACACCAGAAAAAAATTGTTTAGGTAACAAGATCATTTCATTTTATACTTTTTAATAGCTTGATGGACGCGTCTCATTCGGCAAAGGAATCACCGTTTGTAGTTAGTAGTTTGTACACGGTATTTACGATGGTTGAACAAATAAAGGTAAGGCACTAGAACAGACGTAATAAAAAACGATAATTCATTTGTCAGACCTTGATGGCTCGGACATATAATAATAACAATAAAAACATATTTTCTAAAAACAAACATATTTTTGGTCCTCAAACCCCCGTCTCGAAAAATATTAAAGACTGTGTTATCCCATGGGATATTCACATAACAGTATTTCCATAATACAAGTAGGTAATTTTATTGCCAAGTTTACTTCAGTTGCGATCACTACGATTAGGAGACTTCGGCGGTTCTAGGCGTAATCGCAGTTTAAGTTTGGGGAAGATGTCAGATTAGGACGCCTTTTTTGTATAATACTACAGCTAAACTGTTTTATGTATTAATGGCTGGACACTCAAACGCAACTCATTCATAACGTCAGAGATTACGAACGCGTGAGTGAGAACATCGACAAAAAGAAAAACCCACATGCGTTACTGAATAGAAACCTTACTAAGATGCAAGAAAAAAGAATTTTCTGCATCAGATAACGTCGCCATTACCTCTTCCATATGACAATAGTAATATATGCAAATCTTTGAAAACATATTATCATATCTTCAATATGTCCGTTTCAAAAATAGATTATAAGGACCACCGTGTACGAGCTCTCCATACTTTTTATATACTTTAGTGACAGTAGACATTACAGCTTTATTCTAAGTATTTCTACTTTAAGTATCTGTGTCTAAATGTAGTGGTAATGTGTATATATTTAATGTGCAATAATAAATAGAAGCTATGTATTATAACAATAAATTACAAATAAATACATATTCATTCATAACACTTTACGATGCTGCCATACTGTTAATAGAATTTAACAAAAACTTTATAAGTACGTCGAGACTTTACGACATTTAATATGTATAAAGGATTGTAATAAACCATTGAGCTACGGGCTATAGCAAATTTACTTACAGATAATTATCACATAATGGCTACATAAGTATTATACTTTAACACTCCAATGTTACTTTTCTATTTAATACCACTATACATCTCTAAGATATAAAGTGAATAATAATGTAGGTAGATATATATTACACTGTTTTCTAAAATACTCATACAATTTTAATTTTATGGTATAATAAGTACTTTACAATAATATCAAGTTTGAAGAAACTCTTTTTTTAAATGAGGTGTTCAGTCTTTCTTTTGTTTATACAAGAGAGATGAAGAGGGCATAGTCTTCACTCACTCTTCTATTAAACTTGATTGAAATACAGTTTCTATCACAATACAATGTGTACTTACTATTATACAATGTTGCATACTGGATAAGCTTATTATATCTAAGGAATGTCACTTAAATCTACAAAATGTTAATTTTTAAAGAGAGCTGTCACCTCCTCGATTGTTCTATTCTTTGTTTCAGGTAGTTTGAGGTAAGTGAATGTGAAGAATAATATGAGAAGGACGGTGTAAGGTAGGAACACATAATCGCCTAATGCATCCGACATCGGAATAAAAGTCAATCCAACGATGAAGTTTGCAAGCCAGTTGACTAGAGCTCCTACGCTGACCGCCGCGCTCCTAGCCCCCTGACCGAACAACTCCGACAGCAACATCCACGGTATGGAACTGGGGCCCACACCAAAGAAGGCGACATATAGGAATGTGAAGATGACGGCAAAGACACTCATCGTGGAATTTTGTTTGTATGTGAAGAAGGCAACAGTCATGAGCACTGAGAAAACAGCCATACCACCAAGTCCCCAAAGCTGCAGAGTGCGTCTACCGAGGCGGTCCATCAACGGAATGGACACCAAAGCCATAATAAAAAGTACACTGCCCACACCTATTGCCGCTAATCTGGCCTTTTCCGGAAGTAAGCCTGCGTTTTCAAATATTGTCGTTGAATAATACAAAACAGCATTGATTCCTCCAAGCTGTTGAGACAAATGCATCACTACACCAATTATGAGTGGCTGCCTCAGTGAAGTCATCTTAATCAGATCGAGAATGGTAAATTTCTTCTCTTGTCTCGCCGCGTCTTCCTCCATGTATATGTCATGAATCTCATCATCCACTTCCGTCATTCCTCGGATCTTAGATAACACCGTTCTAGATTCTTCCTCATCACGTACAACTAGCAACAAGTAACGTGGACTTTCAGGTGCAAAAATCAGCATAAAGAACTGGAGGCCAGATGGCACAACGGCTAATCCAAGTAACCAAGGCCAACCTTCATTGCTACCCAATATGGCGTCAATACCTAATATCTGACCTCCAACCATGCCTAAAGCAACTGCCAATTGGTTAACTGTACCAAAAGCTCCTCGTAGTGATAAAGGTGCCATTTCCGATACGTATGTCGGCGATGCTGTGGTAGCAAAACCACAGTTAATACCGATTAAGAACCTGCCTATAATTATCATTTCGACCGAGTCGGCCACTTTGCTGAATCCCATTAACGCTGCGCCTAAAACTCCAAAAGCAGCATTTAAGAGCAGAGATTTTTTACGCCCATACTTTTCCATCATCCAACTTGCAAGTGGACAGCCGATCATACCACCAACGGCGAATATGCTGACGATTAAACTAAAAATCGTACTCGGGCTAGCGTCATATTGTTGGGAGATAAACGACTCGATGAATGAACGAGGTGAGTTGATGACGCCTGTGTTGTAGCCGAACTGCAGCATTCCGAGGACGGCCGATGTGACTGCGTACAGCAGTGGGCCAGTTACTCTGCCGCCGCCTCCCGGCATCTTTGGTTTCGGCGATCCTGAAATGACAACAGACAATATCTCAGTACATTTATAAAACGGGCATCGCGTCGTCGTTACACACAATTGAGATTATCTTATCAGAGATTTAATATAAAACATACTATAAAGATTACAATACATTTTTATATGAGATAAAAGTGCACCTAGTAGTTGTCAGTTCTCTTGTTATGGTACCATATAATATGTGGACAATAGTATGCTAAATACAGATTAATATTTATTTCATATTTGGCTATTTGGGATTAAACTAAATCGCTGTGAAAAGACGTGCACTCATGTTCTTACTTCATCTAACCTCTCTCTCTAGCTTTATCATTTGTTATGACATCCAGTGTACAATGACAAATCCTGACCCTTATAATCTGAAGAGTGTGTTATTTAAAATTATTAATAGTAATACTTTTACTCTTAAATATTATTATGGAGATTACTAATCAATGTACAGGTTATCGTACATGTTTTTCTAGCTGTATAGTTATTTAAAAGATCACGCTCATTTCAGGGATTGATCAATTAGAAACAACAATTAAGTGAGTGAAAAGAAAAATAGGGCGATGAAATGAATTATTTAGATTTATTCTTTTTGATTGACAATTCTGTTATTCTGTACAGTAAAATTTCTGTAAAATTATCTTTTATTTTTAAAGTTATATTTTTTGTACGTATGTACACGTGACGTTTCTAATTTTAGTTAAACTTTGACATTTAGAGCTACTTCTGACAAGACAAACTAAATCTGAGTGATTTTTAGTTTAGTTTAGAAAGTTTTCAATCGATGTAATTAGCATGATTATTTGTAATCAGTGCTTAGTGTGAGTTTATTTCACATTATCTCATTCTCAGTGGCGCCCTGACTTCACCGTTGCGATTGGAAATAAACCTCAGTCTGCAAAGTGTTAATTAATATGATTGATTGTCGACACAAAGCCATTAAGTGCACATTTAATGTTCGATGTTTATGTAAACACTTACAATGTTATATCAATTGTCTTTATTAAAATGCATGTATAAGTTAAATAATAATAAGATAAGTGTTCTTGCTTTTAGAGTGTGAATCACTTTTTAATATCTTAATATTGTAATAAAGTAAGTTAGTCCCTACTTTATTTTAGTTCTCTATCCTACATTTCTAATTTCGTTTTAAGCATTACACAATGAGATAGAACTTGTTTTCATGTTTTATTGTAAGCAAATTTCGTTGAAAATTTTCATGTGAATGTACAATGAATGTACAAATCAACAAGGAATTGTCAAACTGTGAGCCCGTTATTGGTTCTGCGACTATATCCAGTCTTATTTACCTATAACGTGTATGTATTTCGAAATAAATTATTATGTTTATCAGCAATCTAGTTATCATAGTAGAGGCTATATAAATTTAGAAATCATACTGCCGTGGGTAAGATCGGTGAAGTTAATATTATTATAATGATATCATTAACTAGGAAAATGTAAGAAAAAAAACAGGTATTTAATATATTTCTGAATGAATGGGTCGGCTCGATCGGAGTATTACCAAGGCCTCACAGGAAACCGGTGTGAAATAGCGCTTACGCTGTGTTTTACCGAATGAGTGAGGATACCGGAAGCCAATACCCCTCCCCATCCCCTCAAGGTCGTCAACGCACTTGTGACGTCTCTAGTGTTGCCATGGGCGGCGGTAATCGCTTACCAGGTGACACGTTTGTTCGATTGCCCTATTCAAAAAAAATAATTGCCGTACAAAAATCTTAGATGAATAAATATGTAAATAATGTCGTGTATTTATAAACATGACGCCAATAATATTTAAGATTTACTACGGTTATGTGCGGTGGAGCGGATCGAAAGTTGTCCGACCATGACGTCCACGACAGTACATGACATACGGGGCGAACATGACTGTGAAATGCAATTCGAATCATGTATGAAACATTATGTAAGTAAAAAAATCCTTGAATAGGTACTCACAATTACATACTAAGAATGTATTATACTGTTTTGTATTTTTAAAACGATAAATAGAGTTATTACCACTTAAACTTGACCAAATAGTTTTTTGTGCTAGCTTTTGCCTGCGTCTCCGCCCAAGTGTATGTCGCTTATCATGGTTAAGAGGTAGGTCCTACGTTAGAACTCAAAGTAATTGGTTATGAAAGCGTAATAGACAGACTGGCAAAGCGAATTTATAACATTACTATGGATAAATATTTGTTATTCTATATTCATTATTAATGATAATGAATCTAAGACCGACTATTCTTCCTATGGACACCAGGAACTCTGTTCTTATTATTGCATTGCTCTTCTACTCCTAGATCGGAGGCGGAAACGATATTTTTTTTAAAGACATCTCCCTCATCAAACATAAATCTTGTGTCCGACAGACACAAGATTTTCACCAGGCTTAGATCAACAATTTGTGCTGTTTCATATGGGGGCTCCAATAGAAAAGCGACCGCTTGAACCATTATGCAATCCGTGCAGTCGCACTTGGGCCCGGTAACTTCATTCACTCGGAGGAATGCTAGTTAAAAAGTACATCGGTCTTATGTGAGACCGTGGCCCCACTGCGATTGTGCGAAACTAGCGACCCGCCCCGGCTACGCACGGGTGGATTTAAGATGCACCCAGCGACGACACGACACGTGCGTTTTAAGTCTGTAATATCTTCGAATATATTCATTTAAATTAGATACTGTAAGGGGCTATATTGTCCTATATTAAATGCCTATATTAAATCTATAGGAATGAAGAATCTTCTTCCTAGCCTTTACTTATTTCCAAGATTATTTGGGGTCCGCTACTAGAACCGGGAATAGAACCGAAAATACGGTAACCGCTAGATCATCGAGGCAGACGAGTTGTATAGGGGATGTAGAATACTCAATTTAATCATTTGTCTTGTTTGTAATAAAAAAATGATTATAAAATAGGTATAGGTACATATACATGTATAATTTAATTCGTCACTTCTTATCGGGTTGTTTGACCCTATAAATATACATAAGTGACATTACTTTAACAGGTAAATTATATAAGGATTTCCCGTTCCAATTAAATAATAGTGACCGGTTTTCGTCATGTATTTGTTTACCTCGTCAATAGAGTACGTTACGAGTATTTTGCGAGTAATGTGCGTTACATAGGTTCGGGTCGAAAACTTTGCATAAAAATTTTAAACTGCCTTTGAAATGGATTTGTGATTTTGACCATATCTTTTTCTAATCTGCGATTCTAATTGATCATTTGTCAATCGATACGGATCACTGAATGAAAACAATGATTAGATTACAGATGGAAGCCATAATTAAGTTTATGGCGGAATGCAAGGAACTTGAGCTTGTATGTTAGTTTTATCACATCAACAGCCAACAGTTAACTGTTTTACATAAGGCTCTTAATAGAAAAGGGTTTAGAACGGCTATCGTCCTCTGCCCGAAGAGGTACGTGAGCCAGTCGCGAAGAGGCGACGTATGCGTGTGCCGTGCATCGCCTAAATTGAGCAGGCGCTGGGAGGGGTTCGGACGTGTTAATAACAGCAGTTCCTGGATCCCTCCCTTCTCAGGCGCAGAGTGGCACACCGTGTGGTTTTAGTCGGGCCGATTCCGACACACCACCCCGCCACAAACCCCGGTGGGGTGACGGCCCGTGGGGGTTTCCACACGTAAAAAAAAGAAGGGTTTGTTTCAAGTGTTCTTGCTTAGTTTGCTCCCGTAGTCGCCTATTACGACACTCATAGGAATTGGCCTTGGCGGGCAAATGAGGTGCTTTTTCATAACTTTTCATAGCAGAATTTATGTTCTGCGGCCTGTGTCGGCGACATGCCACTGGCATGTCCCGCGCGGTCTAGTTCGGCGGGTCTGATGAAGGAGGCCTAAGATAATCATGACATGTGGATAATGTGGCTTAAAGATTTTTCTTAGCTGTTGAAAAAAAATACTTATCGTTATCAAGTCAATACGACTTTGTGAAATGAAGGTGGTTTATTTATTGCCGAAACTTTGGGTTATTAATAAAATTAAATACCTATATTTAACTTTTAACTAACATTTTCTTTTAAATATTTTAAAATTATTACTGAATCTGAGTGTACAATTTCATTTATGGCTAACATGTATCTTCTACAGGTTTCATAAATAAAACAGTAGATTTTTAAGATTTTATATATATTTCTCTTTAAATTTTTGACACTACTTGCTACAAATACTTGAACTATGTGATTCTAAGACAAGATTCGAATAAATGATTAATACTTATAAAAGGAGCACCTTAACTTAACATTATTGTGCTAAAATTCTTTTTGAAAAAAAATAACTTTCGAAAAACAGTCAAATTATTACACTTCAATGCAACAAAACAAAATTGAGATGTTATGTTCAAATTTTTTGACATCAGTTCTTTAAAATAAAAAAAAACTATTTGGAGGTTCCAAATCACAAAACATGACAAAAACATAACAACTTTTTATTCCCAAATCAGTTAAAATGTAACACTGACCCACTCGTCAATATATCCACTTTAAATTCCAATCGCATGTAAAATTATTCCAATGGCACATAAAACTTACCGGTTTCCATTTTGGGATAAACACGTCTGATCGCTACGAAACACAAACTAGTTGTATTAATCTTAAAAAGAATAAACCTTATCAATAAACTTAGAATGATAACAAATCAAATTGATATTTGAGATGTCGCCAGCAGATATAACAGAATCTTTATTTCTGTTAATTTTATCAGAACGTTATAATACTTTATTATTGGTAGGTATTTTGTGACGAGTTGAATAAAAACACCATCCATACTTATATTATAAATGTGAATGTAACTCTGTCTGTCTGTCTTGCTTTCACGGCTAAACCGCTGCACCGATTTTAATGAAATTTGGCATGGAGATACTTTGATTCTTGAGGAAAGACATATTCTATACTTTGCTGCGATAATCGACAAACAGGCGAGACGCGCGCAATAGCTAGTATTACTTAAAAATAGGTGGTACAAGGAAATGTACACAACACTTAAAACGTGTAGATTTATCTGTGAAATATTATTTATTTTATACCTTGCCTAGGTATTCTAACCAATGCCTAATGAGCAGCTGGTAATGTGCTATCTACGGGCACAGGTAAAAAACAATACACTCAAACTGCACTAATCGGTCGGCCTAGTGGTTTAGTGTATATCCCTACCTGTATAATCTAAATGATTCATCACATTGGCTCTGGGATGATCACTGTTCTAACCTAACCTAAACCTATATAATTCTGAATAAAGTTAATTTTAAGCGTCGCGTCGAGAAACCGAAGATCAGAAATCCCAACTCCGCCAGGTCCTCGTGGAGGAATGGAAGGAACATCCTTTTACGGTGATCACCTGCGTCAGCCGGTCTGAGAGGCTCCCGTGATGCCTCTCGAGCCAATCCTCCATAACGGGTCTTACCGCCGCAATAACAGCGTGCCAAGCTCTGTAAAGTGCTGGCGCCCTTATATAGTATATAGAATAGGAATATTAGGGTTCCTACACAGTAGGGGGCCACCTACAAACAATGGGTGGCCCGAGGTACGTCGGGGTTCCAGGGATTTCCTTCAGAGGGTGCACCTGTTTCCCAGGGTACTAGTACCCGAGACGGTGTGCTTTTTTTAGTCGGTTCGAGTCCGACATAACCACAAGTGGTACCAAAGGGGATATCCGTACAAAAAAAAAGGTGGACTGACCAGATCCGAACAGCCTTGGACGCCAATCTACACGTTGCTCTTCATTCGGCCAAGGAGAGGAACAAGTGGCGAGCAACTGTCTGGTTGAAGATCATACCACACCTAGGAAATCATGACCCTCAGTAATGAGGATAACGACGCGAGAAGGAGAAATAGATAACCTTCACCAACTGAGTTAAAGTCTAGTTCATTATTAAGCGGTATTGTTTTATCTCTTCTTATAGTAGTTTCATTATCGCAGATATTATAATATGAATAGTGAAAACCTATACATAATAATTATTATGTAGATTCACTTCCTATAATAACAATGTCTGTAGTAAATTAATAAATATTGTGTGTAACATAATAAAAATTAATTCGTATGAGGATGATTGTCATTTGAAATTTAAAAAAATAAGATAATGAGTAAAGTACGAGTATCCGTTCAAGTCGGTACCATGGTTTTCAAGCTCTGTGCGGTCGTATTCTCCAGGTTAGGTGATGTGACTGTGTTTGCAAGATGGCTAGCAGGAGCGGGATGCGAGAAAACGAGCAACAATATAATTGGCGTGTAATAAGAGAGACCTATGTCTTACAATGGACTTCGATAGCCTGATGATGTCGGGTCATATTTCGTACTAGCGTACCTACATTTTTCATCATCATGTTCATCACTTATTACAGTAGTTAGAGTTGTGCGAACTATCACTGTAAATTACCATTACTTCGCATACGTAGTAATATCTAGTGTATCAGTTTTAGATATATTCCACAATGATAAACTCCTCATTAAAACACAGGAAACAAACATTTTAGGCATCATAAAAATGTCGAAGTAAGTAGTGTTTATGATAATAATAACTGCCACAAATGAACAACAGTTCCATTTAAAATATTGTCGATTACGTTAATCAAACAATAGCATTACAACTTAAATTTAAATATGTAGGTAGAACTCATAACTTTAGAATAGGTTATTCTATTAAGGTAAATGAAAACACGCGTGGCAAAGTATTTAAATTAACAAATTCTTCAATAAAGTTTAAAAACTATATACCGACCATACAAGAACTGTTGATAAAATTTGCATAGCCATGTCACCCGGCCGATTATAACGAATTTTTGGAATCTCATTAATAAAAAACCGAGTTCAGTAATTTAAACGTGACTTCGGAACATAAAACATACAATCAATTTTCCTTAATTTTGACTTCATCGCAGTCGGCTGAAAGCCTCTAGGTGGGCTTTCCAGATTCATTCTCATCTATTCTAATCTAGGTACACTTCAACTGTTCGCAACACGCTAATCTCTGGAACTATCGGTCAGATTTGAATAATTCTATTTGTATTGGATAATGTATTCATTGTGCAAGGTTACAAGCTAGTTTTAAATAATTTAGATGCGAACATTGTGACCAACACTGAGATGATGATAAAAATCTTGACGTACATTTAAATTATTATATGTCACTACCGTTGTAATGAAGGATTCAGAACATGAAAAGTTACAACCCCATCTATCCTGTGGGTGTCTTAATAGCCAATTAAGGAAGCAACCTACAAAGGGCAACAGCAATACAAAGAGAAATCTTATGCCTATAATAATCCTACATCCTATGTCAAGTCAGAGTGGTGTGATCATAGACCTCTTTAGAAAAGAAGGCCGACCAAGTTCCAAACCTCTTTTCTAAACAAAGGACTATTAAAAGGTTGTTGATAATAGCGATATGTTTATCTATGTGATCAATGATCTAAATAATTTCTATTCAACAGAAATATCAATATATCGATTATATATTTAAATCGCAATTACTTTATACAACCCCGGGATCCTACCCGCGGTACGACAATAACCGCGGACAACGCCGCGAGGCGAAGCTTGTATCTTTATAAATTGTAGCCTGTTCATTCTGATGTATAAGCTATATTATTGTAAAGTTTCATTAAAATTCATTCGGTAGTTTTTGCGAGAAAGAGGAACAAACATACTCACTTACATACTCACAAACTTTCGCGTTTATAATATTAGTAGGATATATCTCGTTTAATACTTAAATAAAAAAGTTGTACTTGTAAACAGGTTATAAAATACTTAAACAGTTGTGATATGGCCGTGAATAATTCATTTATATCGACTTTATGATCCTTAATTTATCTTACATGTTTATGGTATAAAGGGCAACAGTGTAATTGGTCACCAGACAACCAAATCATTAACGCTTTGCAGACCTTTAGTGTAATTTTAGAACCTACGAACCTACCTCTAAGTGTGAATTTTTATTCATATTTATTATGTATTACACTAGATTTTCGATAAAACAAAGCTATATTTTATGTGCGAGACGAGACGAGAGTACGAGCCATGTGTCGATTCTGAAGCAAGCGTAAATATCATAAAAAGACCGGTACTTGGTATTTTTCTTTGTATTATAAAACTTATCATACTTAGATTAGAAGCCTTCTAGAAGTAATAAAAAGTGGTTTTCACCTAGTTTTTTTAGTTCATCCTTCTCGTTCTGCAATTGGTCGGATTATAATAGTACCTCTTTAAAAGTAATTTTAATTATCATATTATAAACAATTATTTAAATATTTACATTTATTATAGGCTTGTGTGACGGTTCATTTCGTACGCCTCTTGTTTCGATCCTATTCAAAGCAATACTTACTTTGTTCGATTGCGCAACTGTTAATAAGCTTTAATTGAGTTCTTTGCTCAATTAAAGCCTATTACTCAATTTTATTGTACTAGCTTTCGCCCGCGGCTTTGCTCGCATTTAATAAAAGTATCCTATGTTACTTCTAATACATGCAAGAATATGTGTACAAAGTTTCTTGATGATCGGTTAAGTAGATTTCACGTAAAAGCGTAACAAAAAACTTACATTCACATTTATAGATTAAGGAAGGATAGAGGATAGATAGAAGATATTAGGATTAGGAATTAGGTTTATGTTAAAAACCTCTTAGGTGATTATTTCGGATTTATGTACCTTTCCGCCCTTTTTAATGAAAGGCGCGTGGCCAGCAGTGGACATTTAAAGACTAATGATGGTGATAATGTACGTTGAACACACTTAAAAAAGTAACTATTACTAAATCGTTTGTAATTTCTGTAATGGGCAGGTGCACGACTCTCTTTACAAAGTACACCCAAATTAATTTAGCGTGTCTTTTGTCCGAGAATTCCTTTGAATAACATTTTTTTTTTATGTAATATAAGGCAAACGAGCATATATATTGCCTGATGGTCAGCGATTACCGCTGCCCATGGACACCCGCAACACCAGAGGCGTCACAAGTGTGTTGCTGGCCTTCAGGGGATGGGGAGAAGGATGGGGGAGGGGTTGGAGTATGGGCCTCCGGTATCTTCACTCACTCGGTGAAACATCGCAAGCGCTGTTTCACACCTCACTTCACCACTCCTGTTGGACCGGGCCATGCATGCCGAAGCGTGTCTCCCCCACGTATAAAAACTATTCATATTTTTTGTTATTCCGACCTAGCCTGTACTTTCTCTTGTATGATTGGCTAATATTTTGTTTTGACCACGTGGCTTAGGGTTGAGAGGCGTGGTTCGCATAAATAACTTAGTTATTTATTAACGTTTATGTTTGTGGAATGCAACTTAATTAGGAGGGCGGGTGTTTATACATCATGAATAGTTTCTACGGGAATACCTTCATGGTCAAACGCTGAGTCAGCCTGTGAGACCATGTGATCCATGCTTTCGCCTATCAGTTGTATGAACTTGTTTGTATATTATACGAGTGATGGAAACACTGGAGTGTTTTAAAGAGCGATAGATGTGTGTATTATATCTTATATAAATTAAATCTGAAATAATTATTGTTACAGGTCATGTCAATAAAACCTATTCCTAGACATTATAGAATAGTCAAACTCTTTTAAGAAATGTTTGCCAATGGAGAAAATATTCATACTCCATACTCCATATTACAAAGGAAAGTAACTCTGTATGTCTGTTATGCTTTCACGACTAAACCACTGAACCAATTTGGATGTAATTCACAATAGAGATCAATTGATTCTAGGAAAGTATATAGGCTATTGTGGCGACTTCCACATATAACACAACAATAACCTACTACAGCGCCATCTAACAAAGATACACTGAACTACGAAGTAACGCACTACACGGAGTAACTACAAATCCTGAATCGCGCAATAAATAGTTCTCGCGCCGATTAGCATATATACAACATCCCAACATCAACTGTTGGGCAGTAGCCCGCCAGGCATGATCACCTCGCCTGGTCGGAGGATCCTCCCTTTGTGTTGGTGGAACATGATACTTCCCCCACACTATTATTTACAGCGGGAGAAGAATTAATGAAATGAATGAATGAATGAATTAATCTATCATAAAACTAATAGATTTAATAATAGCGCAAGTTCTACTGCGCTTGGGGATAAAACAATTAAATTGAAAATAACAATAAATTATTGTCAAATGTGACTTCTGATCTCTAGTTATAATTAACGTCTAAGACGATGATTATAACTATTTATAATTAATTGAGACAGACATAGCCCATTTATAAAACAGAGCCACTGAGACCAGATCATTTAATTAGAGAACATTTTAACGATGTTTAATTGGTATTTTATTCTACCTCAAAAGGAAATAGATGAAACTAGGGAAGCCCTATATTGGTCTCACTTTATTGTTTCAGCTAGCAATTAAAATTTAGTAGCAAAACAACAAGTTTATAATGTTTAAAATAATTATTGTCCTCGTTAATAAGTGTTTATACAGCGTTTCCTTAAAAATTACATATCTATCCTGTTTATAAACAAAGCATTGGTTATGCAACATTAAAAAAATAGTAAAAAAGTAATACAAAAAGTAAATTTTATTTCAAAATTGGGAATAACCTTTTAATTGAGTTTGAGAAAATAAAATTCTTTGAGACTTCTTTTCCCAGATATAGAGAATAATAAATAAATAAATATTCCGGACATCTAACACACAACGCCTTCTAGTCCCAAGCTAAGCAGAGTTTGTGTTATGGGTACTACTATACTATACTATATTATACTATAATATACTACTGATATAAATACTTGTTTACATTTTTTTTGTAAATACATACATAAAAGTATAATATTATACTTATTAACCCTTTAAAAATATCCCAACCTAGGCTTAGGTCCAGGAAAAAGATTTTCCTCATACCGTTTAGATCCCGCTATTGAATATTTCGTGAGTGATATTCACATTTGTCAAAGTTTTACGATATCTCAGTAGTGTGTATTACTGTTACTTCCGACCAGTAGGATCCTTGAATCCTACGTCAAAGAACAAAGCATCTCGCAATGAAAGCGGCATCATCTTCTGTCAGATCAGAACAATAAAGCAGAACGAGAGGATCTCCTACCAAAATGCAAATTGTTATCAGCATCTGAATAGCCTGCCCCCTGCCCCATACATCTCTCAACAGTCACGTGGTATAAACCAAATATTAGCCAATAATACAAAGGCACAGAGGCGTCAGCAATTCTAGAAAGATATTCAACGCAAACCACTTCCATCTTGGCTAAGAAGGTTGGTCTAAACAGTGGTTACAAGCGCGGGTAGCTGTCTCCCTGACCTACACCAATAATGTTCAGGCGACTCCGCGTTGATATTCTCAACCAATTACAGTTTACAACTATAACGATATTATTAATAACCATTACAAAACCAATCAAAGTACCTAATAATCCTTCAAATAAACCAGTAACTAATGGGGGACACTTAAAAACTACGCGCACCCATGATAATGTAAGTTAATATAACTATATGATTAAGGGTTAAAAAATTATGAGTCACTTAAGCAACATAAATACAGTATTGTAATAGATGTGTTGATATTTGTACTGTTTGAGGTTGACGCATGAATACACAAACCTATAATGACACAGATTTGTACGGTAATGGCAAAATATTTCGTATCTGGGTTCAAAGGATAGGCATTTTCAATCTGCCCGGGCAATGATCCTTTTTATTTCTATAAAAATAAGGATTAAATTTATTAAAACATACTTCTCGCTGTAATCTTTGGCTCGACTGAACCGATTTTGAAAATTCTTTTACTAATTTATAGCCACATTATTTGTGAGTGTTATGGGCTATATACTCGTATTAACAAAAAATACATGCGGGCGGAGTAATCAAAATATAGTATTACAATAACTGTATTTAGCTTGATGAATATTTCAAACATACAATTTGTATGCTTCACCTAAAAGAAATTTATTCGCCACTATGTTTGTTGTTGAAAGTGAAAGTAATGTTACGTTTCATTTAAAAAAACACTCTTATTTCTACACGAACTGGAGATAATAATAACGCAACGCATTCAAAACATTTGATAGCAGTATGTAAATACGTATAACTTAAACAAATATCCAGCTGTTTACACACAAAACAAATGGTAGATATAAAATGCACGGTTGGCCGAGTGGTGTCAGCGGTCGCCATGCCGCTTGCTACTGCGCCAAGTGTCGTGGGTTCGAATCCCACGCGGTACCTACAACACTTTGTGTGATCCACGAATTGTTGTCCCGAGTCTGGATGTTCTTTGTGTCCGTTTCATGTATGTTTGTAAAATCCCTCACGACACAGGATGTTTATTCCTAATGTGGGAGTTGTCTTTTAAAAAAAAAAAAAAAAAAATACAAAATAACAATTCGAAAGCGATCAAAACGCGACATAAATACAAGACCTAAAGAATATTACTTACTTCACTTAACGCGAAGAAAAAAACGGCCACCGCAAAGACTTTAAAAGTAGGTGGCTTTCAAGTATTTACATCACGAAACAAACGTGCAACTGATGAAGCAAAAGATACTGTACCTGAATATAGTAATCCAATAAACAAGTTTCGATGGAGTATGTTCACGAACTGCGTACACGTTGTATCACTACAAGTTACGTCGAACTTAGTTTTTAATATGGTATAAACCGTAAAATCTGTGCGCCAGACGCGACGGAGCGAAACTCACTGACTGACGACTGCAAAAACGTCACCTGCCAGCAAAGGTCGTGTTTGTCGTCGCTCGGTGTGTGCTCGGTGTGTAAGTACGAGAAAACTACTTCTAAACAATCCAATTGTATTGCTGATCAGTGTTTAACAATTAAATTGGCCTAAGAATAAATTGCCTATTCATAATTTTATCATATTTTTTTTGGTATTATTTTGTGCGCTAGGTGAACATTTGCAAATTACATTGCACAATTTGATCAGATCACAGCGCTAAATTGCGTTTTATCCATTTGATGGTTATAAGATGAATTACCTACTGAAATTTTAAGATCTGTTTTTAAACTAACATTTCTCAAAAAACCTTTCAACGTAGAAAATGTAACACATTTTCTACGTTGAAGCCAATTCAATCGCATATTCGATCACTGGTAAAATTGTATCGTGTGAAACTTGTTTAACATAATATTGAACTTCTAAAAACATTCAAATGACAGCGATGACTTCTAACCAAATACATAAATACTTATTTATATTTTAATGCTAATATTCGCGCTATGAGTTTTGTTTTGTCCTCCGTTCGTATTATGTTCGTTAATAATATGTTTTTTTTTGGACTAGCTTTGCCTCGCGGTTGTAACGGTTTTATAAAAAAATGACCGGTTTCCGTCCCGAAGTGCACACTCGCATACTTCTAAGACGCAATTACATTTCAATATCAAATAGTGACTGCATGCTGAATGGTATCTACATCTAAGAAAATATCATACAAGGTTGTTTATAAAACATCATACAGTTCTATCATATTGTTACTGATGTTGTGACCACTAACTACTTGTATAAATCATTGTGGCATATTTAATTTTCAATTTTGAAACAGGAACAAACGATTTCTATCTGACATTGCATGATAAAATCAATGAAAAATCAGCAGTCGAACGGGATTAAAGTGTTACAAACACGGGAGGATTGTCTTACCGGGCAAGGTGATCGTGACTAGCTGACAACGACCCAACAATTGATGCTAGAAAGTTGGTTCTTTGACGATACTACCAGATTATACCAGCCCTAGGGATCTTAATTACCTGAAATAAGGACAAATAGAAGTGTTACGTTAGCAGAGCTGTCAAAGCGGTTATTTGTATATTATGGTACTGGCAAGAGAGAGAAAAACACACAGAAATATGTGCTACGGCTACATTTAGCAACTTCTAGGTGCTGTCTTCTAAACATCTAAACAAATAAACAAAATTGTAGTGTCTGTTTCTAATATATTTTCTTTTTTTAACTGCCTCGGTGGTGTAGTGGTAGCGTAAGCGACTGCTGTGCTTGAGGTCACGGGTTCGATTCCCGGGTCGGATCAAATATTTTTATGAACTGCAAATATTTGTTTCGGAGTTGGGGTGTCATCTATGTATAATAGGTAAATATTTACAAAAATAAAAGGTATATATGTATTTATATCAGTTGCCTAGTATACATAGTACAAGCTCTGCTTAGTTTCGTGTTCACCAGATCGAGAAAGTATTTCACTCCGGCCCACCGGTCTTCTGCTTTATATGGCGCAGATTCGGCCTCACATAGAATACTGTGCTCATCTTTGGACAGGGGCAACCCAATACCAGCTCCTCCTTCTAGACCACATTCAGCGGACGGCGACTCGTATCGTCGATTGCCAGGAATTTCCGATTCGGCTAGACTCTCTGGCTCTGCGTAGATATGTGGCTTCGCTGTGCATCTTCTAGCGCATTTACTATGGGGAGTGCTCCGAGGAGTTCCTCGGACTGATCTCTGCCGCCTCTTTCCGCCATCGTTCTACACGACAGAAATTTCATTCCCATCATCTAGATGGTTGGCAATCCACAACAGTGCGCTTTTCCTGAAACTTCCTGCCTTGCACAACAAAACTGTTAAATGACCTGTCGCCTGCGGTATTCCCGGACCAATACGACCTTCAAACCTTCAAGAAAAGAGAGCACTCCTTCTTAAAAGGCCGGCAACGCACTTGTAACGCCTTTGGTGTTGTGGGTGTTCATGAGCGGCGGTAATCGCTTACCATCAGGCGATACGTCTGCTCGTTTGCCCCCTGTACAATAAAAAAAAGTTTGGTACTAGATAGCGTTGTGCGTTAGATGTCAAAAATATTATTATTATATTTTATATTAAAATAACCGCTTTTTACTATATGCCATACACGGTACACAAAACAAAATAGCATTTATTTCAATTTTTGTCTGTCTGTCTGTCCATCTATCTGCGCGTTTGTTCCAGCTAATCATCATCAATCATCAACTGGCAGATAGCTGATGACATAAGGAGTAACTTAGGCTACTTTTTTTAGACTAGCTTCGACCCGCGGTGTACTTGCGCTTGATGTTATATCGCGGTTAACGCCGCGGGGATCAGCTAGTAGTAAATAAATAGACGAGTTGGTAATAATGTAATAGTCATTAGTGTGCACAAAGCTTCAAAAAACAAGTTTCCTTTATTAAAATACACATAGGTACATATAACACGGATCTCGCTAAACACGAAATTAATTAGGTATATATTATAATAATATGAAGAACACGTGTTTATTGTTTTTAAAAAATGTCTTTAATGTCACAAACTTAAGCATGCATTAAAAAGAGCAATATAGTGTTGATTTCCTTGTTTTTTATGGAATAGATGGCAAACGTGCAGATGGTATTGCCGTATTGCCTGATGGTAAGCTATTACCGCCGCCCATATACTCCCGTAGCACCAGAGGCGTCACAAGTGCGTTGCCGGCTTTTGGGGGATAGAGGGAGGGGTTGGGTTATGAGCCTCCGGTATCCTCACTCACTCGGTGAAACACAGCGCAGGCGCTATTTCACACCGGTTTTCTGTGATCACTCCGGTCGAACCGGCCCATGCATGCCAAAGTGTGGCTCGCCGGTTTTTGAAACTTATCTAATAACCCAAGTTTTTTATACTTAGTAAAATTTTTAGATATGTCTAAAAAATATAATTAATAAGTAGTAAGAATAACTTGGTGTTGACGGTTATTTTTCAACAATAATAACGAAAATTTACGGTATCTTATTCTGCTTTTTATACAACCTTTACTTTATTTAGCCTTGCGTATAACTGGACTTGTTATGTAACATTAAGAATCGGAAAAAAAACGAATTTGTTGACTAGTTATGGTGATGATGACTAGGGAGGATCGTATCGATCATTGGAAAATGATAAATTAGATGTAAAGTAAAATCATTACCTGCCTTATGGCAAGTCACACTTCTTTTATAAATTCTAATATCATTAACAAACGAAACTATAGGAAAATCCGAAATTATAAAAATTCGAAATTAATTTAGAAACGCAACCGTATCTCAAATTGGTTACTATTTTTCATATACCCGTATCCATATCCAACATTTTTCCACAAAATGAAACTCAACTTTGCCTGATGGAAAACATAAGTATAATCCAAGAGTTAAATGACACAATTCTGATTGCGAATGCAGACAAAACAGCATGATGATCAACACTATGGCGTCCTACTAAGATACTTTATCTTTATAAATTAATAAATTAAAGTATTTACAGCTTTTCACTAACTAAACGAATCTCTGAAACGGCTGAACCGACAGTGACGACAGCTGATTTTAAAAAGTAACTGAAGCTAATCATGGGAGCATAGCGGAATCATCACAAAATTGATATTTTATTATATACCAGTATGTATGTATTTTAATATAACTGTATGTGTGTATTTTTATACATATTTTTGTATGGTTGTGTAGATTTATCGTATTCCATTATATACAGTATTTTTTCTCTTTTTTTTCGCTTATTTCTTAATTTTAAGTTTTTAATGTCCATTCTAGAATTCCTAACCGAAGTGTAGTGCACCTTCTAATTCATTTCCGCACCACCCGACGGTAGACTTGTAGAGAATGCCTGTGGCATTAAGTCCGCCATTTTACATTTGAGCATAAAGTTTTTAAATAAATAATCAAATTTTAAATAGTAAAAAAAAATTCGTTTAAAAAGCAATATAATCCGCGGGGTGCAGCAATTATCTATAACATTCCTGGACTAGTCATGATCACAATACGAGTACATGTTCGTGCACGTAAGTAAAGGTGGAATGCGTTTATCAAGAACAGTCAACAACACCACATCTTACTCATGGTGCATAGAATTCCTCACTCTTTCTAAGCTCCGTAAATATACATAGATTATAAAAGATACCTTACTCCTTATGTTTGACTGCCTCGTTAGCGAAATGATAGCGTACGCGACTGTTGCGCATTACGCCTCGTGTTCGATGCCTGTGTCTGTCCAAATGTTTGTATGATCTACAAATATTTGTTTCGGAATTTGGGTGCTTGATATGTATACTATGTATGTATTTACAACAGAGAAGTATAAATGTATGTATTTATATCAGCTCTGCTTACTTTGGCAATAGATGGCGTTGTGTGTCAGATGTCCGAAAATATTTATTTACCATTGTTTTATTTATTATGTCATAAAGTACATTGGTGCCTTGGTAGCGTAGTGATAGCGTGTGCGACTGCTAAGCATGAGGTCTTGGGTTCGATTCCCGGGTCGGACCAAATGTTTGTATGATCTGCAAATATTTGTTTCGAAGTTTGGGGGTTTTCTATGTATAATATGTAGCCGCAGTCGCCGGCAGCGTATTAGTATTGAAAACACCGTTTCTTCTTGGTGCAGTACTACAGTCGGTGTACCACAAGGCGGCGTGCTCTCTCCCCTACTTTTCTGTGTTTTTATAAACACCATCACTACAGATCTGTCTTCTTCCTACCACCTATATGCGGATGATCTCCAAATTTATAGCAGGGCATCACTGATCAATCTGACTGACGCTGTTAACGCCACTAATGATGACCTGGACAGAATTTGCAAGTGGAGCAACACCTATGGCCTAAAAATTAACCCATCTAAAACTCAAGTAATTGTCATTGGAAGCTCGCGAATGATTTCTAAAATTGATTGGTCGAGTCTGCCTCAAATCACTTGTAATGGCACACCGATACCGTACAGTGACAGGGTGAAGAACTTGGGGATTTTCATAGATAATACCTTATCCTGGCGTCCTCAGCTACAAGAACTGAGTCGCAAAATGTTTGCTGCTGCAGGGTCTTTGCGCAGATTACGCAATTTTCTGCCTATATCCACCAAGATTGCTCTTACACAATCCCTTCTTTTCCCCATCCTTGATTATGCTGATGCCAGTTATATAGATCTCACTGAAGACCAATTGAATAAGCTCGAGAGACTCCAAAATCTTTGTATAAGATTTATATTTGGATTACGCAAATATGATCATATCTCCGATTATCGAAAACAGCTTAAGTGGTTACCCATTCGCCTTCGCCGGAATGCTCATGTTCTTTCTCTTCTTTATAACATTCTATTTAATCCTCTTACTCCACGTTACCTTAAATCCCGGTTCACCTTTCTACATGACACACACTCTAAATTGTTGAGATCGTCAGAGAATCTGACATTGAAAATGCCTGGACATAGCACCAAATTCCTCGACCACTCCTTTACTGCCAAAGCAGTTCGGTTGTGGAACGCCTTACCAATAGAAATAAGACGTGCGCAGACATTAGCTGCGTTCAAGAGACTGGTGAAGGCATATTACATGGGAGACCTCAAAGACTCGTAACCGACCCTGCTCTGAATGAAGTCTCAAATTCCGCTGCAGTTTATATGGAGTATCTATCTATTAATATTTCTACGTACTTATTTATTAGTTTTAACATCCACACTAGATGTTACTATTACTTTATATAATATGTATATGTAAATACTTATTTTTCTTATAAACTTTTTATACACCAGGCACTACCCTAAACTTTCCACGTGTATCTTTCCATCCAATGGTTGCCTGTAAGAGATTGCCTTCGGGCGATAAGGCCGCCAATTGTACCTCTTAGCTTTAAGTTGTTACCTTTGTTAACTATCTGGTGTACAATAAAGCGATTATTATTATTATTATTATTATAATATGTATGTATTTACAAAAAAAAGTATATTAGTATTTATATCACTTGTCTAGTACCCATAACACAAGCTCTGCTTAGCTTGGGACTAGATGGCGTTGTGTGTTAGATGTCCGGAATATTTATTATTTATTATATTAATACTACTTACTCGTTGGTATGAAGGAAACCAGTAATTAAATTGAATGATTTGTAGTTCTATTGTCTTTGGACGTAGTCTATGACTTTGTTATACACAAATTGACATAAGTATATTTAAGTATAGGTTATTATTGCCTATATTACACACCAAAATGATAACAACATGAAGATTCTGTTAAATTTCTTGCTGTTTCGTTATTAGACTTAAGTAGGTCACGTGGTCATTTATGTAATAATAGCTGAGGACATCTTAATTTACTTATAATTTAAAAAGGGTTAAGAAACACATAAGTTATTGTTCGTATTAAGAGAGAAAGATTCCCGGAGGTAATTCAAAACAACATTCTTAGTGTACGGTATTCGAATATGTATGAGGGTTTATGGCTATATATACAATTTGAACACACATGAGCTACCTAAATACGTGTAAAACTAGACTAAATTACTTCGAGTCTTCCTCGTATTCAATTTCCCATCAGTCCCATCGCTTTTTCAGTTCACAGCCGCACATAGGGCTCCTAGAAAGCTTTAGGCCTACTATAAGACGTATGGCGACTTCCACATACAACACAACAGTAACCTACTACTCCTGAATCGCGCAATAGAAGTTCTCACGCCGATTATCATATATACAACATCCCAACATCACCTGTTGGACATTGGCCCGCCAGGCATGATCACCTCGCCTGGTTGGAGGATCCTCCCTTTGTGTTGGTGGAACATGATACCCGTTCCCCCACTGACGCTAGCCAGATGGATTGGTAAAAGGTTTTATCAAATTTTCTTTCTCTCTTGTATTTAATTTACTGTACTCACTCTCACTTTCAAAATATTTTAATTGTCACAAGTTGAAACATTTAGAACTAATCAAAATGTTTTAGAAACATTCTGGAATGAATATCATCATCAGCTTATCGTAGTCCACTGCTGGACATAGGCCTCTCCAATAGCACGCCACTTAGTTCGATCCTACTTACTTAGAATGAATATAATTATATTAAAATATTCTTAAAATACAAAAGTAAAGACGTACTCTACCGTTGATGGCATAAAATATTTTATACTGTACAACGCCTTACAAAGAACATCTAGCAACATGTGATAAGTTATTTCATGCTTATCACTCTATTATTTTTTACTAGCTGAACCCCGCGGTACTACAATAACCGCGGGCAACGCCGCGAGGCGAAGCTAGTATCTTTATAAATTATAGCATATGTGTTATACTGATGTATAAGCTATATTATTGTAAAGTTTCATCAAAATCCATTCGGTAGTTTTTGCGTGATCCATCCATCCATACTTACAAACTTTCGCCTTTATAATATTAGTAGGATGAAATTCAGTGGTCACACAGATTCACGGTTATAACGAGGCCATTCATTGGATTTTCCGCTTATAAGGAAGGGATTGCTGAGAATATTAATCAAAGTAGAATATGCGTAAGGAATATGCTTTGATCATATTTCTTTTCATACGCAATAAGACACATGGCATACATGAATATTTGACATCTTAAGCAACATAAATTGCGTGATATCTTTAATAATAAATAAATATAAATATTCCGGACATCTTTTACACACAACGCCATCTAGTCCCAAGCTAAGCAGAGCTTGTGTTATGGGTACTAGACAACTGATATAAATACTTACATACTTTTTTTTTGTAAATACATACACATTATACATAGAAAACACCCAAACTCCGAAACAAATATTTGTAGATCATACAAACATTTGGTCCGACCCGGGAATCGAACCCGAGACCGAGAGCTGTTCTTGAACAGCAGTCGCATACGCTACCACTGCGCCACAGAGGCAGTAAATCTTCCAAAGTATGTTTGAGGCCCGAAATGAAGAATCGTCGAATTACTTACATTGCCATAATTTAAGGCTTTGGAGGTCCTTGAAAATGTAATCGTTTTAAGAAGAGAGGAAGAAGACGAATTGAGCCACGTCGAAATAGACGTCGAATTGAAACTGACAGGGCGGTCAGGTTAGGATAACAATAAAAAAATGGTAACTATTTAAAATTACCTTACAATCTTAGAAAAAACAAGTTCAGGAATCTATACTAATAGATTACTGAACAAAATTAAAACAAATGCTATAGGGTAATACTGCGGGGCGCAACTAGTGATGAAAATAAATACATATTTATCCCATTGCTTTTATTTTTGGCAATCACTAATTGATTACATTTCAACAACAACCACCAAAAGTAGGTACAGATTAAAGCATTGCAAAATAACAACAACATTGTGCATTAATTACAAGTTCGATAAAAGTTAGTAGATAAAATGTATGTAAAAATTATAATATTAATATAGTAACATAACGTCACTCGTTGACGACCTACGTAAACATTGAGCATATAGGATATACACACTTTATTTTTACTAGCTGACCCACGCAATCTCGTTTGCGTCTTATATTTCCTGTAGCATTAAAATTCTCCCCCGTTTTTGAAACATTCTTCATTGGTGCTCCGATCCTATCAGTAATAGCGTGATGATATATATAGCCTTCCTCGATAAATGGACTATCCAACACTGAAAGAATTTTTCAAATCGGACCAGCGGTTCTTGAGATTAGCGCGTTCAAACAAACCAACAAACTCTTCAGCTTTATAATATTAGAATAGATTGTTTAGACCTAAGATTAGCGCGTTCAAACAAACATACAAACAAACTCTTCAGCTTTATTATTAGTATAGATTTAACATTGGCAATGCATTGTCCCCCTCTCTGCCCCGCGCCCCCGCACCACTCTCTCATAGAATGCGCTTAATGACGCTTCATTCAGTTCAATCTTATCGTGATAACTTTTAAACTATTCGTTCAAATTACTCAACTTAAAAGACAAAGTTTATAAACATTCAATACTTAACGTGACAAATGTATTCTTGCGATTTCGATACTTAGGTATACATCATTTAGGAAAAAGAAAGCCTAAAAAAGAGCGAATTTTACGGAGCATTCACTTGCATAGTTAATTTTATATAGTGTGACCTATTTTCTTTGACTGCCTCGTTGGCGCAGTGGTAGCGTATGCGACTGTTGTGCTTGAGGACTCGGGTTTGATTCCTGGATCGAACCAAATCTTTGGTATGACCTGTAAATATTTGTTTCGGAGTATGGGTGTTTCCTATGTATAATAAGTATTTACAAAAATATATATATACGTATTTATATCAGTGGTCTAGTACCCATAACACAAGCTTTGCTCAGCTTGGGACTAGATAACGTTGTGTGTTAGATGTCCGAAATATTTATATATTTATTTATTCATAACATACACGTTTGTACGTTGTTGATTAATCTCGAAATGAATGCAATATAAAATCTTTAATGATAAAAACGCCTGCTGCGAATACCTCATTCTAATCACGTAGCTTGAGGGAATGTGACGATTACATCCAATAAATGACGTATGCCAGACGTTGTAGACGTCTCTCGTACTTGCCTCCAAGCTAGACACTTTTTATAGAAATAAATAACATTAAACTGTCTGTTTGTAACTTTCAATTAACAGCTATTCACTAATGAATTTTTTTTTCTGTCAGTTTGTTTCGGCTAATCTCTGGAACGGCTGGACCGATTTCGACGAGATTGGCACATTGCTGATGTTATAAGGAGTAACTAGGGTTATTGTTTTTAGTCTAGCTTCGCCCCGCGGCATTATCCACGATTGTTCCGTGTTCAGCCTGTTGAAACACAATTTTGGTGTCGGCCAACGTTTGAACGTAAAACTAACTATTTTTAAGGTTATTGTCTCGAGTTGCACTGGCTATATAAACCTAACTATGAAGGGACTATCCCCAGTCCACTTCCTGGAACAGAGCTTTTGTCTAATTAAGATAGTGAAACGCAATGATGTACTTAATTATAGTCTCTTTACATTAATTGTCGTATTATTAATGGAATTGGAATGTGCGGCTCAAAAGCAGCTCGTTCAACTGGTCCAGTTAACATCTTGACATCAGCTTTGAGTTTAGTACTTATTACAGTTATGTGATGTACCGATTAACTTTAAAATTACAATACTAAACTTTCTTTAACTCTATCTAGCCGCGTCTGAAAAATAAAACGGACTTCAAGAATTGGACCACCAGCGACAAGAATTGGACCCATGAACGACACGGAAAGCACCAGCTTTCAAATAAAAAATAATTATCAAAACCGGTTCACTCTGTCAGATTTCTGAGATAACAACCATAACACAACACAGCATCGGTTCCATACAATTTCAATTAATTCATTACTCCGCAACTCCGTACAAAATACATGTGACAAGGGAGAAAAATCGAGGGTTGCTACCCCCTCCCCTTCACCAGCACTCAGTTGGACATCTTACAATTGACGACATAGTGCTGAATGTTATTTTTTCATGCCCCTGTGTCTTTCTAAAAAGTCTCCTGGTTGTTCACATAACCCATCAATTTTCGATATGTCGAAGTGCAAGTTCCTGAGTTTTGGAAGCCTTCGTCATATTTTCTAAAGCAAGTTATGACCTAGGACTTTACTAAGAATAATCAAAAACTCATTTTCATTCATGTCTACTTTAAATCACAACCAATGCTAACACTGAATCATTTTTATTACGTAATAAATTGTCGTTCAATGCTTCAAGTAGGCACTTTTTTTTGTACTTTAAACGCAATAACATAACTAATGTAATACATTATACGGTTTATTTTATATTTGTATTGTTGATAGACACACAATGAGTTGTGAGACCATAACGCCGAGGAAAACCAACGGAATCCGAATTCCTAGAAGGGTACATACTAATGACGTCTTATGGTTTTCCTTCTTTTTGTTTGTTGTGGTTTACGGAACGTCACGCAGAGCTTACTAATATAAAGAATATTACAGAAGATGTAGTCATACTTGTGGTACTTGCTATATTTGGTTGCTTGTATACTAATACATATATTTATACTTAAAATGACGTCAATAAATTCAATTTATCAACAAAACGAATATTAAATCTGTAGAGAAAGTTTGTGAGCTTGTAGAGGATAATCTTTGGATCTACTAAACCGATCATCATCATCATCATCATCATCACAGCCTCTTGCTTGTCCGTCTTCGGATGTAGGCTTCTCTCAATTTCCATTTCTCGCGATCCCGTGTCATCGCCATCCAGTTCACTCCCGCTCGTCCCCGTATATTGTCGACCCATCTTTTTGGTAGTCTTCCCCTGCCTCGGGTGTTTGCTCGGTGTCTCCACTCAAGCACTCTTCGAGCCCACCGTCTGTACTCCAGTCTAGCAATGTGTCCTACCCATCTCCATTTCCGGCGTTCTATTTCTTCTAAACCGATATTACCGATATATTGAAATATATTTTACCAATAGAAAGCCCCACTATATTATTATTTTGAGAATGTCAAAGACATTGAAAAAAAAATTAATTAATGCAATATTCGACATACAAGCTGGCAAACATCCGGGCAAACGCTACTTGGTATGTCAACAAACAACCGATGCGAATAAAGTCTCTCTTGGATTTAAAATAGGTTAAATCTTTATTTGTACGGATATGTCACATTTTTTCCAATTTCCACTTCTGAAAAGGTTCAAAAGCTAGCGACGTTTTATAGCCACACAAAAGTATATTTGGTAGATTATGTAGTAGTACAGAACATATAAAGAAAGTGTAGTATAAATGTGAAAGTAATTAAGTCTCTTTGTTACACTTTTACGGCTATACGTCTGCACCAATTTTAATGAAATTTGTCATGGAGATACTTTGATTCTTAAGACATTGCATAGGGTACTGTTACGGGGTGGGTCTAGAAGTTCTTTAAAAAGAAACAATTTTAATTGAGACTGAAACATTATTTAATTAAAAATCAATAGAATTACATAAATACCTAGTGCCCTCAACGAAATCGGAAATAAGTCTGATGTCATATATTAAAATATCGTTTATAATGAATTGCGTCGCTTACGTCAATGCAAACGATGCAGTTTTGTTTTATATGGAATGCCGGGGTTGCGACATCGTAACATCCCCCCCGTTAAGATTGATCATTACAGATTAAGTAAAGATCAATGTATTTACTTAAAACAGAGATCGCCGTGGGCTACAGAAATGGATAATCACTACAACTTAATTTTATATTTATCTACTTAACTTTAAGGCGTTTAAAAGATATTACAATTAAAACAATATACAGGGTCTGTCGTAAATAATGGATAAGTCGTAAACTGGAGTTGGTCCGGCTATGAGACTATTAGAAAATCGTATCTTTTTGCCAGGGTTTCTAACCGTATGGAAATGGCGTAGACTTTTATGTTTTTTTATAAATTTCGCTACTCTTTGCATTCATTCCGTTGCCATTTCGTTAAATTTAGGTATTTCTGTGTCATTTTTTTTGTATTATAGTCTTGAAGATGTGTATTATTTAGTTTTAGTACTGTTTTAGGCGTTTTTAACGTTGGTCATTTTCAAAATTGTCATTTTAAGATTTTTTATGTTTTTGTTTTACTTAGGGTCAACTTTTGATCATTTACTGTGTAAAAAAAAAGTACGGCGCTATAGCTGCCCATGATCTTAATAAATTATCTAGTATGTGTAGATTCTAAAAAGGTATAACAATGCATACTTCACAAGTAATATTAAGCTACATGAGCGAGATCAATATCAAGGTGAGAAAATATTTTTTTCATGTAATGTTGTAAATGGTTATAAAACTTCGTCATAATGATTTATTTCTGCCAAGATTCTTTACACAAACACTATGGGGTCACTATTAAGGATATTCAAAGAAAACTAGGTAGTTTTTTGTCAAAAAAATTTCATGCCTCCTCATTTCATAAAGGTGTTTAATTTTAAAATTGATGTGCTCTAATAGTTACATGCGACAAACATGTTACAAGTTTATTCGTAAAAAGGATCATCAGGTAAAAAAATGAACAAAGACAGCAATACAAAGGGTCTCCCCGCGTGAAAAGGACATTGTTACTAGGCACACTGCATGATGCACCGTCCCTTTCACACTCACGATGTGTGAAAAGGTTAGCATGCGTTTAGCTAGGGCGCACTCCTGATACATCTCTCAGTGTGATTTTGACCATCGCATGTGCTCTCGTTTTCATTACTGTCGTCAATTTGTTACTGCTTTCTAATATCGGACTTAGATTTTCTTTGTGATTTGGTGTCCAGCACATTACGCTGTTCGTGTCAGGGAACATTTAAATAATACTTATCCAGATAGATGGATAGGGCGATTGGGGCCAATTTTATGGCCTCCACGTTCGCCAGACCTGAACCCCTTGGACTTCTTTTACTGGGGCTGTATAAAAGAAAAAGTATACAGTGAAACAATAAGTTCTGTAGAAGAGTTGCGTGCGCGCATTCAAGTAGCAGCGAGAAAAATTGAAGAAGCCGGTTATGTGCGCCGGATTAAGCGATCGTTTATTAGGCGATGTAGAGCGTGCATAGCTGCCGGCGGAGGACACTTCGAACATTTAGTTTAAGTTGTTGAATAAATATTTTTACGTACTAAAACAACCTAGTTTTCTTTTGAATATCCTTAATAGTGGCCCCATAGTGTTTGTGTAAAGAATCTTGGCAGAAATAAATCATTCTGACGAAGTTTTATAACCATTTACAACATTACATGAAAAAAATATTTTCTCACCTTGATATTGATCTCGCTCATGTAGCTTAATATTACTTGTGAAGTATGCATTGTTATACCTTTTTAGAATCTACACATACTAGATAATTTATTAAGATCATGGGCAGCTATAGCGCCGTACTTTTTTTTTACACAGTTAATGATCAAAAGTTGACCCTAAGTAAAACAAAAACATAAAAAATCTTAAAATGACAATTTTGAAAATGACCAACGTTAAAAACGCCTAAAACAGTACTAAAACTAAATAATACACATCTTCAAGACTATAATACCAAAAAAATGACACAGAAATACCTAAATTTAACGAAATGGCAACGGAATGAATGCAAAGAGTAGCGAAATTTATAAAAAAACATAAAAGTCTACGCCATTTCCATACGGTTAGAAACCCTGGCAAAAAGATACGATTTTCTAATAGTCTCATAGCCGGACCAACTCCAGTTTACGACTTATCCATTATTTACGACAGACCCTGTATATATTAAAAGTATTCATATCATAGACCGTTTAACTAGCAGTAAGTCGATGTTTCACATAACATTATTTAACATTACATAATTGTATTTCTTTTCAAATTAGGTAAGGATTTTACAGATGAGCGAAGATCATCTTCCTCTGAGGAGTCGGATGTATGATGTTGTGACTGTCGGACTACTATGTCCTGAGTTTTTTGACTCTTTGTTTTATTATTATAATTTTTGTTGTATATAGTGACGCAGCAGCCTGAATGTTTACTACAGACATATCGTCTAATTTTAAATAAAATGTATAATAGAACGACTGTAGTGATAACATAAGTTAATGATAAATAATGAGTAGAATATCTTTCTAAATGAGAAGGCTCTTCAATTTTCCTTATCTGGTTTTCAAATTCATCTAATTGTGTACTGGCTTTAACTAAGGAATCCAGATTATTAAATTCATTTAATTTTATTAGAGGAACCTGATTGATGGTTTTATTTAAATGTCTGGTATCGCAACAACCGGTTACAATATTAAAATTCGAGATTGAACTGGTAGTATTTGAAGTGAAACTGTCGGCTGGAGTAAAAGTTAAAGTCTTATAAAAAGCAGAACATGATTTTGGTACATGCATTATTCCTGAACCAAACAAGATTTCGTCGGTGTTACTGGTGGCTTTGTCACATACGAAATGACATTTTCCTGGTTCAGATTGCACGAATATCCATCGATTGTTGGTAATTTTTTGGAACAAATCCACTGAACCCCGAAGAACTCTTGTTTCGCAAGACTTTGGTAACTTAGAGATAACTTCTGTAAGCAACGTAGTTTCGCACGTAGGATTTGCGATAGTCGAGTAAACGTTACCGAGAACACACACATAGCACTGGTCTTTTATGATTTTGCACTCACTCACACTATCGAGTTGTGAGTAAAACAGCCTATCCGAAGTTATTGCCAAATATTGTTTACTCGGTGCGACAAGAAGATAAGTGTCTGGTGCAGAAACGTCGAATGGGACAGGAAACGGGATGTTATGGTAAAGGTTATAAATCTGAGGAAGAACCAGCGGTATTTTTACAACTATAACAAGCTTACTGTCATGGTAATAACATACAATGTCACATATATTAATTAGATCATTTATGTTATGTAATGATAAACGAATAGGTAGTTCGGAATGCTTAGGCAAATAGTTGACGTGTAACTCGAGCTCCTTGTATAACTGTATGGGACTGAGTACTGTCGGGTGCAGTACGTTTATTTTACTAAACAATATGGCATTGTTTATATCGTCTATATCAAAGGACAGCGTTATGACAATGCTTTCTATTGAAGTTAACATAAGAGACAAATGAGATCTTATTTCAAGCTTGTCGTTGGTGTTTATCAATTTTTTAAAGGTTTTTTCAATAACAACCATATTTTGATTTAGACGATACTCATTTTCTTTGACCTTTGACATAGTATTGTTAAAAGTAGAAATAGTAGACTTAATAACGTGAATGTTATAGCGCATAAGTACTGTTAACTGTTTTTCGTCCGACTGTACTTTATTAATAGCGTCCGTGAACTTGTTTGCATCATCAGAATCTAAAGTGCCGAAGAACGTTTTTAATAGGGAGCCACCGGCGTCAAATAGCCCGCGTTTTGAGCGTTTTGTTTCTTTTACATTTACTAAATAGGAGATAGAAGAGAACTTTTTAATATTATTGCTATGTTGAGTCCTTAATGCATTTAAGGAATTTAAGCAATCATCTTTTACTTTAGGAGACTGTGTTGAATCGCAATTTTTAGAAACTCTTTCTAACAAAAATTCGACATTTTCTATATGTGGTTGAATATAAAGAAATAGCTCAAATCTATATAGGTGATAACGTTCCAGTAATCATTTGTAAACTTTAAATCTAGTAACTTATCGAAATATAACCGGGAAACTGCTGACATTAACCTGTAACCAATAGAATGGAGACATGTTTACACTAGACGGAGGCGGGTTTAATTTCGTCATAATGATGGATACGTAAATACAAATGTGTGTAGATATGTTTGTCATTGGAAGTACTTTGTAATGTACATATAAAGTTCTCGTTCTAAGGTCATTATGTCGGGCGAGTTGTCATCGAACTTAGAAAGTTGCATGACTCTGGGCTCTTGTTTGGGGCTGGCTACCCGTGTGGTCCTTGGATTTAGAAGGATGGACACTTGTTTGGGGCTGGTTACCCGTGTGGTCCTTGGATTTAGAAGGATGGACACTTGTTTGGGGCTGGTTACCCGTGTGGTCCTTGGATGTAAAAGAATGGACACTTGTTTGGGGCTGGTTACCCGTGTGGTCCTTGGATTTAGAAGGATGGACACTTGTTTGGGGCTGGTTACCCGTGTGGTCCTTGGATTTAGAAGGTGGACACTTGTTTGGGGCTGGTTACCCGTGTGGTCCTTGGATTTAGAAGGATGGACACTTGTTTGGGGCTGGTTACCCGTGTGGTCCTTGGATTTAGAAGGATGGACACTTGTTTGGGGCTGGTTACCCGTATGGTCCTTGGATTTAGAAGGATGGACACTTGTTTGGGGCTGGTTACCCGTGTGGTCCTTGGATTTAGAAGGATGGACACTTGTTTGGGGCTGGTTACCCGTGTGGTCCTTGGATTTAGAAGGTGGACACTTGTTTGGGGCTGGTTACCCGTGTGGTCCTTGGAAATAGTATTTTGGTATTTGGGTGATGAAACAGTGTTAAAACCATTTTTCGATTCTGATGTAGAAGGAATAAGACGTTCATTGCCAATGGGATTTTTATCCGAAATAGAAGACAATGTCACGTTGTCACCGTTAACAATAAATAAATAAATAAATATTCCGGACATCTAACACACAACGCCATCTAGTCCCAAGCTAAGCAGAGCTTGTGTTATGGGTACTGGACAACTGATATAAATACATATATACTTTTTTTTTTTTTTTTTGTTAATACATACATATTATACATAGAAAACACCCAAACTCCGAAACAAATATTTGTAGATCACACAAACATTTGGTCCGACCTGGAAATCGAACCCGAGACCTCAAGAACAGCAGTCGCATACGCTACCACTGCGCCACAGAGGCAGTCAATGGGCACTTTAGCCGAAATAGAAGATAACGATGACGTAGATTCAGTGGAAATAGAATTAGATTTAGCATTTCGTAGACTGGACTTAGAAATTGGCTTATTTGATTTAGAAACAGTGGATTTAGATATTGAAGTAGTAGGGCTGGTACCTAAGGTATGGGATTTGCGTTGGTACCGATGCGCAAACCCAACATTTAGTTTAAACAATCACCATTTTCTTTTTCTTGTACTTGTGGAGGCAATGATGTCTCGGAAGTCGATTCTATACAATTTTGTTGATATGCTCTTGAACCACTAGGGTAGTTATTATTGAAATGTCGTGAATTATTATACTGTCGTTTCCTGCATTGCGAAATATCATGGCCTATGTATTTGCAATATCTACACGTAATTGTTGTGTTAGCATTTTGAGACTTGTAATAAAAATTATTAGTATGTGGCTGTGAATGAATTCGAAGTTGCGAGCGTTGCATATCACGTTTCAATTTGCTGTAGCATTCCGACTCTACATGACCCATTTTATTGCAATTTTTACAATATTTAGATATGACAGAAGTATTTTTGGCTAAATTTAGGATCTAAAATTCAATAATAAGAAACAGATTTAATGTAGAACGCGGATATGGCAATAACTAGGGATAAAAATATTTTACTCACAGTAAAATCGCGTACTGGACGAGCATCGTTGGTTGACAGGATTCTTCACAGGAACGGCGTCGGTAGAGATGTCGTTGGCGGCGGTACAATTGGCAGTTCGTTTTCAGCGACGGGACTGCCTTGCAAGTGGCGCAAGACTTTCTGTCGCAGGCAATTGCGACTGGATGCAGCGGAATACGACAAAGTGCAGTAGGGCACTGCGGGATACAGTGGGACGAGTCTTCTGATGTTGTGTGGTACAGGAGCAGCGAGATACGGCGAGATATTTGATGGATTCTTGAGTCGGAGATGTATCAAAATGGGCACTGGTTATCTTAATCGGAATATCGGGCACACGTTTATTTTCACGCAAATTTTACCCAAATATCCCACTTCTGACACCACTGTTACGGGGTGGGTCTAGAAGTTCTTTAAAAAGAAACAATTTTAATTGAGACTGAAACATTATTTAATTAAAAATCAATAGAATTACATAAATACCTAGTGCCCTCAACGAAATCGGAAATAAGTCTGATGTCATATATTAAAATATCGTTTATAATGAATTGCGTCGCTTACGTCAATGCAAACGATGCAGTTTTGTTTTATATGGAATGCCGGGGTTGCGACATCGTAACAGTACGAGTTACCACGATCTAAATACTTGTTGCTTTTTACTGCAAACAAAACAGTGTCCTGCAGGATGGGTTCTTACTTGTATGCCCCACGCATTTTAAATTCATACTAATGTTAAAAATTCGAAAGTACTCGTAACTCAGTCAGTCTGTCATTTACGCTTTTACGGCTAAATCGCTGCACCGCTTTCAATTAAATTTGGCTAGAAAAGACTTCGATTCTTGAGGAAGAACTTAGGCTACTTTTTACCGCGATCGCTAACATACACGCGGGCGAAAGCTAATATCTCATAAGCCTAAAAAGAGCAAATTTTACCGGGCATTCACTTGTAGATAGTTAATATTATATGTTGTGATTTATATCTATTTTCTTCTGAAAGAAATACAATCGCTGGGTTGTTGTTGTTGTTGGTTGCAAAACCTAACATGACATCGTGAGAAAAAACCGCCATAAGCACACGTGAAGTATGACGTAGTAACGTTTATGCACAACATTCACGGTGACCGTATTTAATGAATCAATACTCAGTGCCATGTTTTGAATGATTCTAATTATCATAATTTAGTTCATTCATTTATTGGAACTATTTAAAGTAACAAATGAATATCGAGGGCAGAATGTCACAACTCATTAAATTGATTCGGCTAATTTAACCCAGATATAAAACTTACCGTAAAGAAATAATGGCAAAATTTCAAGTAGCGATAAAGATAATTGTATTAAATTAAGTTATCAATATCATTAGGTCTCAGAAGTTATCTGTACACAGATACAAAACTGCAAAACCGGGTGAGTCCATGTGCATGACAATGCCCAATCTGGGTCCTTTCCAGAATTGGGCCTAAGAAGGACCTGAAGAAGGACCGCATTCTATTATATATATATATATTATATAGGGGGCAAACGAGCAGACGTTTCGCCTGATGGTAAGCGATTACCGCCGCCCACGGACACCCGCAACACCAATGCGGTGAATGCGGTCCAGAGGGAGTAGCTGGTATTGGGGTGCCCCTGCCCAAAGATAAAGACAGTATTCCATGTGAGGCCGAACCTGCACCTTAGGTATATCTGAGGCCGGCCGTGAGGGTATGTTTCAGGCAAGCACCTACTACTACGAATACTCTAGGCTTCTGCGTCCCCAGGAAGCCAGAGGTACATAGGGATTTTCTACTGCGTCCATAAGTCATACTTCTTTTCTTTTAAACTCTTCATGTATTCTGTTATCATAATATTGAGATTTTTAACATAGTTTGATAATTTACTTTGTAGGATATGTGTAATTTTGGTAAGTAACATGTACTTACCAAATTATATCTTAATATATATAAATCTCGTGTCACAATGTTTGTCCTCAATGGACTCCTAAACCACTTAACCGATTATAATAAAATTCGCACACCATGTGCAGTTCGATCCAACTTGAGAGATAGGATAGTTTATATCACAATTTACTAATTGGGAAAAAAATATTTCTTTTGAAGAGAAGCAGACGAAGTTGCATAAGTCAGCTAGTAGGTATATATATGTGTACATATCATGAATGATTACATAATTATATACAATGTACAGTTTTCAGTCATTTATTAGAACTCTGTTAAGATTCGACGTGTACGTAGTGGAATGGAACGAATTGGAAAGATTTGAACACGTTTTTGTTGTATACTGGGACTTTTTCGAGCAACATAGCCCTTTCGAAACGTCGTAGAAGGTATCGTAACTTTTTAAATAATTTAGTAGCGAATAAATTCTGGTATACAAAAAAAAATTGAAAAACTTTTAATGGCTTCCTAACTAGTTAACCAAGTAAACAATTCTTGGAATTCAATATCAAACGTACTATATAACAAATTGCGTTACGACACTTAAAAGTAGTCAAACTGTTTTAACGAATATATTATTACTAGCTGAACCCCGCGGTGCTACCCGCGGTACGATGATAACTGCGGGCAACGCCGCGAGGCGAAGCTATATCTTTATAAATAGTAGCCTATGTGTTATTCTGATGTATAAGCTATATTGTGGTAAAGTTTCATTCAAATCCATTCAGTAGTTTTTACGTGAAAGAGTAACAAACATCCATACATACATACATCCATACTTACTAACTTTCGCCTTTATAATAGTAGTAGGATAGTTCGTAGTAGCTAATTGGCATTCGAAATGACAATTTAATCACTTGAAAGCGACAAAGCAAAGGATTTTAATGACCCATGGACTTTTGATTTATTTAGGTTTGATGTTTTTGTACTTATCAAAACCACATTGTACTTTTAGTAATCTGATGATGAAATTAGGATGATAATTCTATTAAATCTGTTTAATAATTTCTGTATTCTTCAAGACATCTTCTTGCAAGAAGCTTTGCTTTTGCGATGGTGGAGAAAACAGGAGCAAGCTTAGGCATATATGACTCGACTGGAGCGATATCATTGTGAAATTCCCTAACTCAATTGTCACCACATTGAGTGAGTGACGGTACTGAAGCGCTCAAACAGACAAGACGGTTCCTCTCTACCCCTCCAACTCAATCTGAGAAACATGCAAAGAGTGCCAACGCACTTGTATCTCTGCAGTAAGCTTATTTGCAAGAACGATCCTTTAACTAAAGCTTTTATAAATTGTGTAACTAATTATTGTTAATTGCTCTCGACTTGGTTGATCCTCGGCAACAGGGTAATTGACTGTAACGTAAATAAATACCGATGTTTTCTTCATTAAAACGAATATTACGAAACATCTCATAATTTTATTACAGCTTTTCATTTCTGTTACAAGTTTTAATCTAATAAATATTGAGGTGACGTCAAAAGTTAGTTTTTAGTACATTTGTCATAAAAAGGTATCGTTTTGGCTCATGGTGAAATGATGATAATTAAAATTAAGGTGTGTGTTTATTTCATGACGAGGAATCCCAAGTGTTCGAAAATAAATAGTTCAGATAATTGTCTATGTCAAATATGAGTCATAGACAATGAGACATTTTTAGTTGCACGAGTTTTTATTTAGTTAAACGAGTCCAAAAATAACTCTATTACTCATTGCGTAATACAAATAATTGAAGCAATCATACACATTTTACACAAGATTTAGTACTTTATAGATACGAGATAAGAATACGAATGAATTGTCACCACCCCAATTAATCCCATGAGTGTCGTAAAAGCCGACTAAGAAAGCAAGCAACCATCTCGGTGCGTCCGCTGCACAGGTTCGGGCCTTATGGCGCAATTCTACGCAGTGAAAACATCCTATACCAACCTGTCTAGCAAGAGTGTATAGTATAGTGGGCTAAAACCTTCTTTATAAGGAGAAGTCCAGCAGTGGACTACTAAAGGTTACTGATGTAAAGGCCCCGACATCGATCTGCACTGAATGAAGTCACGAACACTACAGACGACGCCCACTATAGTCGTTCCAATAGTTTATTTAACTTTTGACAGCTCTAATACTTAATCAAATAGTGATACCCTGACCCGTTACCTATTCGATTTCTTTCATCGATCGATTTTATGCATTAAGAAGTTTTAATCGATTTAACAAACTCATTATTTTATAGATAATTTCGTACTTCATATTTCTATGTGTTTCAATGTGCGACCTCCTTTGTCAAAATAAAGAAGAAATGGATTAAAAGAATGTTGTTCAAATATGACGGTTCTATGTCATGAAAAAATATATAAAAGGAACTGAATTTTCAAAATGTATTATTGTATTGTGTTGTAATTCAGTGGTTAATATTGTATTTGTTAAACTATTGATGATCTTTATTAAATCTCTCTATGTCTATTTTAAAATAATCTACAGTATTTCAATGAGTAACCTTCAATATAGTTGAGTATTTATATTCCTCCGTATTGATTTATTTGTGAATTCTCACGTTTGGTTGAGTTGAGCGTATCGTTCCTGCCTTCGTTACTGTCAAAATGCCAAAAAAGAAAGTACTCAAAGGACAAACAAGAGAGTTTGTCTTGCGACTTCGTGAATACTTTGAAAAGGAAAGCCGTAATGGTGGGCCTCTTATACCAGTGACTCAAGTTAGAGACCGTGTTGCAGCAGCATTAGGTATTAGTGCTCCAACAGTGGCAAAAATAACAAAAGAAGGCTACGGCAGCAGTGGCATGGAACAGAATAAGCTATCTACACCTAAGAAAAAACGTCCGCCTAGTAAAGTTACAGCCGTTGACAATTTTGACGCTGATGCTATTCGTCGTCATATATACGACTATTACCAAAGAAAAGAGATTCTAACATTAAAAAAACTAACACAATCTCTTCGAAATAGTGGTTTTTTCCGTGGTCAAAAATCTTCTCTGACAAAGGTATTGAAAGACATTGGAATGTTATTCCAAAAATGTGACAAACGAAAAATTTTAATGGAACGCAATGATATTGCTTTGTATAGATGCGATTTTTTAAGACAAGCAAAAAAAATAGAAGATTGGTCGAATGTTGTTTTCACAGATGAAACTTGGCTCAATGCGAATCATACGCTGTCAAAAACTTGGACTGACAACACCGTTGGCTCCACTTCTACAGTACCAATGGGAAAAGGCGAACGACTGATTATTTGTCATGCAGGAACAGTAAAAGGATTTGTGCCAGGCGCTCTATTAGCTTTTAAATCCCAGAAAACAGGAGATTATCATGAGGAGATGAATTCGAACGTGTATGAAAAGTGGTTCAGAGAAATGCTTACATCACTCGAAGAGCCATCAATAATATTTATTGATAATGCACCTTATCACTCTCGTCAAATTAATAAAATACCAACACAGGCCAACAAAAAACATGAAATTATAAACTGGCTCCGTGACAATGGCGAAGAGGTGAATGAGTCCCTACTAAAAGTAGAGTTAGTAAAGATATTAAAAACAAAGAAGCTGCCAAAACGATACGTCATAGATGAAATGGCAGCAGAGCATGGGCATACCGTCCTCAGAATTCCCCCATATCACTGCCAATATAATGCAATTGAAATGATCTGGGCACAAGTTAAAGGATATGCTGCGAGGAACAATACAACTCCTCCTTTCACCGCAAGAAAAATGCTGAATTTACTGAAAAATGCGTGTGAAAAAGTAACTCCAGAAAACTGGGCGAATGTTGTAGAAAAAACAAAGAAGGTGATAATGTCGGATTGGGATCGGGATGTTGCATTCGACAATTTATCTATCCAAGAAATGATAATCAATATTACTGAGAACTCAAGTGATGATGATTCCTGGTCATACGAAGAAGACGATTCTTTATAATTAAAATTAGTATTACAGTACCTCTTTTGGTTGTTTTATTTTTAATCCGTAAATTACTACGAATTTCAACATTTTGTACCTGTTCATTACAAGTAGGTACCGCAGGTAGTTTTTATTTGAACCAACTATAGTAAGTCTAAACAATTATTTTAGATTCATTAATTTGCGGCGAATACATTCGATCCCATTACTAGGTACGAGTACGATGGAACTGTTTTCATTACGCAAATTATTTATGCATTGAAACAGAGACATTTAGGGCATTTTAATGCAAAATAATAAAGCTTTTTACGTGATTTGATATAAAATATAATCACAATAATTTTATTGTATGTTTTATTAATATAATCGATAATCGATTTATTTCAAAACCGTTTTTATAGTCTGTGGTCATTAATTACGAATGACACATCCCTAAGTAGGCGGAGCCCGCCCATAAAGTACAGTATTATCTGTAGTACATTGTATCAAAAATTATTACAAAACTTTATGTGCGTGATCTGTCAAAAGTTAAATAAAGTATTGGAACGACTATAAGTGCTATAGAAAGTAATAAATTCCACCGATGTTTTATATAGTGAGCTCCTTTGCGAAAGAGACAATAAAAGGCCTGACTAGGTTATTAAAAGGCACTATTGGGATTGTAGGTCGAATCGAATTGTTTATCGATTGGGTACGATTCGATAAGGAACTCACACTTCACACAACTATGATAGTAAGACAATTAAAGAAAACTAAAATACAGATACTATTCAATTTCACAATGAAATTAAATATAGTTCGTTACGTACGTTATAAATACGTTAATATTCTTATATATTTATAAATATTATACATGTACATTATAGTATATATATATATATATATAGTACACCCACCCATCGTGCTTTTTTCATACGTATTTGTCCTGAGTGTGAATCGAATTAACGACTCAGTCATTGCAAGACATTAACTGAACATTACAGGGATTTGCTTCAAATACAGTTAAAAATCTTTACTGTACTGTTTTTATAGTAGTACCTGCTTCACCCGATCTTATGTGACTAATACTGACCATAGACAAATACCTACAACAAGACGTAGGTAACGTCAAGAGACAAATGCCTCACAGCATTTTAGGTGCCCCATCCCCAGAATGACTTGAAAAGAGATTAGGGCTCCGGGAACCTCATTCATTCAGTAACGTAAGCAGGTAACGATGTAAATTTTTAACACTTATTGCCAACACAATTGCCTCGGTGGCGTAGTGGTAGCGTATGCGACTGCTAAGCTTAAGGTCTCGGGTTCGATTCCCGGGTCGGACCAAATGTATGTATAATCTGCAAATATTTGTTTCGGAGTTTGGGTGTTTTCTATGTATAATATGTATGTATTTGCAAAAAAAACAAAGTATATAAGTATTTATATCAGTTGTCTAATACCCATAACACAAGCTCTGCTTAGCTTAGGACTAGATGGCGTTGTGTGTTAGATTTCCGGAATATTCTCTCGCACTTTATAAGGAAATAGACTTTCTTATAGCTCACCTAATTAATTCCATTCGTTTACCAGACCTATGCTGCAAATGACAATCTAATCACTATGCAAAAAAAGCCTTGAAAATGTGTCGAATAGGAATTAGTCATGCAATTTGCAATTTCAAATAAGTGTTTTATTTCATGATCAGAGCTGTTAGTCGATTTTAAACCTGTACAGCATGTTAATTGAACCAATTTTTGCAGCGTAGGTTATGCCATCAAAAACATAACTTTTTTTTTTTTTTTAAAAAAAGACAACTCCCACATTAGTAATAAACATCCTGTGTCGTGGGGGACTTTACCAACATACATGAAACGGACACAAAGAACATCCAGACTCGGGACAACCAATTCGTGGATCACACAAAGTGTTGTACCGCGTGGGATTTGAACCCACGACACTTGGCGCAGTAGCAAGCGGCATGGCGACCGCTGAAACCACTCGGCCAACCGTGCAGTCAACTTGTAAAAATACCAAGTCTCGCCACTTATTATTTCTACTGTAAAAAGTTATGAGATCCATGTAATACCCATTTCAATAAATAATATCTATATAAATAAAAATAAATCACAAAAATATATGTACGCGGACAACTTTCGATTGACTGCACCATCCTACTAATATTATAAACCCGAAAGTTTGTGAGTATGTAAGTGAGTAGGTATGTTTGTTGGTCATTCACGCAAAAACTACCGAATGAATTTTGATGAAACTTTTCAATAATATAGTTTATATATCAGAATAACACATAGGCTACAATTTATACAGATACTAGCTACGCCTCGCGGCTTTGCCTGCGGTTATTACCATACCGCGGGTAGCATCGCGGGGTTCAGATAGAATTGAATAATTATTTTTTGATGTGTTTGTTATTTTCAGAACAAGGTTTGTTGTATGGGAGAAAATAGGTGTTATATTTTAATAGTCCGCTTAGTACTACACACTACGGCCCTAAGGGAAGTTAAAGTAGGTAGGCTTAAATACTAAAAGAAGTATTTTGATAATTTAGAAAATATTCTCGAAAATAATTATGAAGGTACGAAGTTCGCCGGGTCAGCTAGCAATAAATATTTCGGACATCTTACACACAACGCTATCTAGTCCCAAGTTAAGCAGAACTTGTGTTATGGGTACTAGACAACTGATATAAATACATCTATCCTTTTTTTTAATACATACATATGATATACATATATATTGACTGCACGGTTGGCCTAGTGGTTTAAGCGTTCACTACAACACTTGCTATGCGCCAAGTGCCGGGGGTTCAAATCCCACGTGGGACATCACTTTGTGTGATCCACAAAAATGTTGTCCTGAGTCTGGGTGTTCTTTGTGTCCGTTACATGTATGTTTGTAAAGTCCCCCGCGACACAGGATGTATATTCCTAATGCGGGAGTTGTCTTTTTTAAAAGAAAAGAAAAGATATACATAGAAAACACCCAAACTCCGAAACAAATATTTGCAGATTATACAAACATTTAGTCCGGTCCGGGAATCGAACTACGACAAATGAAGATATTGAACTTGATGAGATATGGACATCTATCTGTTTATTTTACTAATTAATGTTCGTAACAAAACCACTCTAGGCCCAAGTATTTAGGAATAGAATAAAAAAACAACAATGCTTTTATTTTGTTTACAACTCTATAGTGTATCGAAAAATAAGACCTTTTTAAAAAATACCTAAAACCTTTTGTAAAAACGTTTCAAATATATTTCAGTAGGCACTTCTAAAAATATTTAATAATAAGTAATCGATATCCCAACCCAATACTTCGATACCTTGATATCGATAGTTGTAACTTGTAACTGCGTAAAATAAGCAATTATTTTAGAATCATGTGCCTTCTTTTAGGGCTTTGTTTTACGCTAGTTATCACAGCTCAACTGTCACTCATTAATTCATTAGGACTTTCAAAATAAGTAGGATCAACCGTTGAGCCACAAAAACATTAACAAATCTAATTCCGAAGCGGCTTGCTTTCGAAATGAACTCGTAACATAGTGAATATAACTTCTAAGCTAAAAAGAAATAAATAGTTACCTTAATATGTTTGTCCTTGTATTACGTAGGTGGAACTGAAATAACAGTCGCCAAAATGTGTTTAATTCGCCTTTAACAACTCCTTTGGGGATAAAACGTGATGAATATCTACAAATGTATGTGTAATACGTTTTTAATTCCTTTTAGAAAAACTTGTAACTTGCTTTATTTTAGAATCTTATTATTTTAGTTGTTAATACATCTTTATGAACCTATTTACACGGACTTGGGCATACGTATTTACATTTTCTAATATTAGTTTTAAATCAAATCAACTAGATTATGTTCATACCATGACACATTTCAAAACAATATTACATGTTAGCGAAGTATTAAAATTGAAATTAAATAAATTAAAAGTTAATTAAAATTAGTTGGTATCTAGAAATGTTCATTAACACCCACGTAATTAACTTTGTGACATTTGTTTTTATCTGTACCTCATAAATTCAGTGTGACACAACGATACCTGGCGTGGGTGGGGACTTGGGTACAATTAATGATAGAAATATATTTTTATCTGACTATAATATTATGTAGAGGTAAGGTTTGTGAAGCTTCGGCATGCATGGGCCGGCTCGACCGGAGTGATGCCACGGCCTCACAGAAAACCGGTGTGAAATAGCGCTCGCGCTGTGTTTTGAGGATACCGGAGGCTCATATCCCAACCCCTCCCCCTATCCCTTTTCCCATCCCCCAAAGGCCGGTAACGCACCTGTGACGCCCCCGGTATTGCGGGTGTCCATGGGCGCTTACCATCAGGCGATACGTCTACTCGTTTGCCACATACTCCATAAAAAAAAAAAGAAAATAAAAAAGTCGTAGGGTGTAATATCTGAATCTACTGAACCGATTTTGAAAAAGAAATACCATTAGAAAGTTTTGTTATTTGTAAGTGTGGCTAAATATTAACCCAAAAAATAATTACCGCGATAACCGACACACACGGCGGGCGGAGCGGGACAAAAGCGACTAGCTTTTGATAATACTCAAGTACTCACAAATATTGATCATACGAATTCTTTCACTAATAAATATAGATAATACGGCTACAGCTTCTGATAACACAATAATCTTATCGCGGAAGAGCCATGCATAAGCAGGAAAAAGCTCGACTGGAGTAATACCACGACCTCGGAGAAAACTGTTGTTGCAGTTTTTTTCAAGAGAGAGGGTAAGATTATCAAGGCAGAAAACTCTCCTCCCTCTGGTTCTAGGGAGAGGAATACAAAAGGCGGTAATGCACTTGTGACTCTTGACTTACAGGTGCTATGAGCGGAGGTAATGACTTACTTATTGGTCCTCCTCGTCTTTCCCTCAATACCATTAAAAATATTGAAAAAAAAAACATGCAATTAAGCATTCGTTCGCAAGCGCATTAATTCGAAAGCGTCTGCTCGTTTGTAATAGGGGATTACATAAAGTAAATAAATAATAAAATTAATTTACTGGTGTCATTTTTGATCAGCGATCAAACATCAATTATAATCTAGACTAATATTATAAATTATAATATAATACATATATTATATAACTATCTGTCTGCCTATTACGCTTTCACCGCTAAACCTGAGCACCGATTTCTATAAAATTTTGCATGAAGATACTTTGATGCATTAGAAAGGACATAGGCTATATCTACTCTTAATCGTATTACGACATACCCGTGGGCAAAGCCGTGGCCAAAAACTAGTTGTGTATAATCGACGTGTAAGTATTACAGTGGCCATAGCTCATGTAAACAGTTCTCACACATGCCCACGTTCTCATGGGCAGAATTCGTCATGCCTATATTTTAAGCTGCTAAGCTAACAAATCCCGTCATTAAGGCGCCTACAAGTGTCTCAACTGGCGACAAAAAGGTAGTTCTCGTCTGCTCTTGTGTGTGTACATCAGCGTTGCCCGACGTCCCGATTTTGGCGGGACGTCTCGTTTTTTGAATCAAAATTATAAAGTCCCACGCGGGACAGGTTTTATCCCACTTTTTGGTGATAACTGGTAGGACGTCGAAAGTGAAGTTAGCCGTAGTGTTTTATCGTCAATAAAATTGATAGGAAATTCACGGATTAGGGATGATGCAGCATGTAGCAGAGAAATAAATGAGCTACCATATACTAAAATAATTAGCGAAATTGGGAGAGCCGTTCCCGCGTGATGCCGTGCGAAAACAAAATAAAAACCAATGAAATAGTGTAAAAACCCGATTCAAAAGCAATAAAAAAGTAATATATGTTTACTTCTTATTAATCTGAGCTATAAATAAAGATTGTAACTATTGCACAACAAAAGTTTATATTAGGCAATATTATATGAAGAATTTTTAATAACTGAGGATAAGTACCTGGTAATTTTTTGATATTAATCAAATTATTTTAATAAACACTTGTTTTAAAGGACTGTGAGAAAATTTTTAAATAAATATTTCGGACATCTGACACACAATCCCATCTAGTCCCAAGCTAAGCAGAGTTTGTGTTATGGGTACTAGACAACTAATGTAATTTTTTTTGTAAATACATACATATTATACATAGAGAACATCCAAACTCCGAGTCAAATATTTGCAAATCATTAAATGCATGCAGTTCACTAAACATTCCACGTGTTTAAAGGTAAAAGTAAAGGCATCTGTATATACATATTAATAATATACATTCTAATGTAATGTCTTTTTTATTGAATAGGTGCAAAAGAGCAAACGTATCGACTGATGGTAAGCGATTACTGCCGCCCATGGACACCCGCAACACCAGAGGCGTCACAAGTGCGTTGCCGACCATTTAAGAAGGTACGCTCTTTTGTTGAAGGTTTGAAGGTCGTATTGGTCCGGGAATAACGCAGGCAACATTTCATTCCACAGTTTTGTTGTGCGAGGCAGAAAGTTTAGCGAAAAGCGCACAGTTGTGGACTGCCAAACTGTGATGGAGATGAATTTGCTGTCGCGTAGGACGATGGTAGAAAGGGAAAGAAAAACTCTGTCTGTTACGTTTACACGATTAAACCGATGCCCCGATTTTGATTCTTGGCTATGTAATATGCTAATCTTCACTACGATAACTGACATAACTCGAGGCAAACTAGTCTTAAATAAAAAGTAAGTATGACTTGACATTTAGTTGTGAACAATCGCTTTAAATAAATCAATAATTATTCTAACGTGATGTTGTCATGGACTTCTCCTAGACCAGTTTAAACCGGACCTAAGTAATTCAAAGACAAATAAGGTGTGTCTATAAATAATGTTTTATAAGCGTTATTTTAGATTTTATTGTATACGAATTTGTAATGTCTAGACACTAAAATGTAATTAATAATTTATTAGCTAATAATACAAAATTTTAACAACAAAACGCAGACTAAAAGAACTGGACCAAATTGAAAAGGGACCACACGGGAAGCACCAGCTTTCAAATATAATAAGAATCATCGAAATCTGTTAACCCAGTCGAAAGCTCTATGGTAACAAATATAAAAAATACAGTGGATTAAGAACCCCTTTATTTATGTCGGTTAAAAATTAGACCTTGATAGCGTTGCGAGACTTGCATTTCATGATAATTATGTTTAATTTTTTAGGGATATCTTACTTCTGCACATAGAAAAATTGTATGAAAATAACGAATTACAAAGTGCAATTACAAAGTTAGTTAAACAATTTATATATACAGAGAATTCTTTTCAACACTCTCAACTCTCTTGATTCTAAAAATCCTACTAATATTATAACCGCGAAAGTTTGTGAGTATGTAAGTGAGTATGTTTGTTGCTCTTTCACGCAAAAACTACTGATTGGATTTTGATGAAACTTTATAATAATAAAGCTTATACATTAGTATCGGTGCCTCGGAGTGCACGTTAAGCCGTCGGTCCCGGTTGTCATGAATGAAACTTGGTAATCGAGTCAGTACTACCTCAATATACTGTGGCTAGTTTCACCTTCGAATTTCACCCTCAGCTGGTTGCGGAGGTCTGGTGCCGGTCGCTTCGTGGAAAAACTGATATTCAGGTAAAACAGGTAAAATAAAAAAAAAACATCAGTATAACACAAAGGCTACAATTTATAAAGATACTAGCTTTGTACCGCGGGTAGCACCGCGGGGTTCAGCTGGTGATACATATATTAAAGTTTTCCTTACTTTATAGCCTAAACATAACATTTGAAATACGCTTGTGTGTCTGCTGGATGTACCTTAGAATCTTGATGATGAAGATATGACAGAACGTAGTTGTTATTAAACTATGAACATATTCTTTTTACTGAAAATTGACAAAATCACACACAGCAAATACAGCGAACCAACGACAATGCGTTTGTATTTTTTTTTACTTGGCAGGTGCACTATAATGGCGCCTTTTCATTTAAACTTAACTGAACAGGACAGACATTTATTTAAATGTTCGTTATTTAAATAACTATTTATGAATACTTAAAAAAAGGGCAATGACTCAGAACGCGACGACACACAGATTATAACCCACCTTGGTGCTTAGACACACTAAGGGGGGCAAGTTTCGTTAGTTTCTAACAAAGTTTCAGATAGTTATCTACCATACAAAAATAATTCAACAGATAATAATTGTTGATAAAAATAAGGTTGTCTGAAATTTGTGTTTATTGAATTCAAAACTTATCTGCCAGATAAACTGTTAGATTTCGATTTCACACAGTCATAATATGTCAGAAATCTTTGTGTTATACAGTTTTATATGATAACTATCTGAAACTGTTGAAACTGGCCTTAAGTACGCTTAACGTTAGAGGAATTATAGCAAAACTTATTTGTACCTTTATTAAACACTATCTGACTAACTTCGTCTGCATCTCTTTGTTATCATGCTCGGCTCCTATTGGTCTAAGTATGATGTTAACTATTCTATCAATCAAACGTTAAAAAACGTGAAAATCGGTTGTATAGTTTCGGAGTTCATCGTGAGTAAACGTGACACGAGAACTACATATAACTGATAATAAACCCTTCAAATTAAAAGCCTGACAAATGAGAGCGTATTCAGTTCGAGTCAGTAATTACGTAATGTATTAAATATTCGTTATATAGTCCATTATTACTTTTAAGCAGCTGTGTCTTAGACTCAAGTGTCTCATTATATTGTCAGTTCGTATCATTAATATTTAATAAAAGACCATGGTCATGTTTATAATTCAAGGTTTCGAATAAAATATCGTACAATAGCAAGCAAGCATATATGTATATATAGCCAATAAGCAAGAAAAACATTGTGTGAATTCTGTTAATCAGTTACTGTGTCCCTAGTTCCTGATAAGGTTACAAATATAATAAAAGTTATAAATAAATATTTCGGACATCTTACACACAACGCCATCTAATCCCAAGCTAAGCAGAGCTTGTGTATGGGTATAAGACAACTGATATAAATACATAAATACTTTTTTTGGTAAATACATACATATTATACATAGAAAACACCCAAACTCCGAAACAAATATTTGCAGATCATACAAACATTTGATCCAACCCGGGCATTGAACCCGAGACCTCAAGCACAGCAGTCGCACACGTTACCACTATACCACATGGGCAGTCAAAAAGTCAAAAGTTGCTGATATGTTGGGTTGTCTGAAATATTAGTAGCAAGGTATTAGAGCCACGCTGATTTCAGGTAGAACGAGCCGGCTTGACCGGGGCGGTACTACCCTCGCACAGAAGATCAACGTTAAATGACTGCGTTCGTGATTTCGTGTTTCGTTGGTGAGTGCATGGAGGCCCAATTGTTCAGAAGCATCACTAAGCCGCCATAGTGTGGGTCACCATGTTGCATTGTCTGCATTCGCAGTGAGTATGGTTATCACCAACGCGCTAATATCAGGAACCGCTGGTCCGATTTGGAAAATTATTTCAGTGTTAGACAGCCCGTTTATCGAGGAAGGCTATATATATAGACTACGAGTATATATCATCGCGCTAAGACCAATAGAAGCGGAGCACCAATGAAGTATGTTACAAAAACGGAGTATTTTTTTTACGCTACGGGCAATAGCAGACGTAAACGAGGTTGCGTGGGTCAGCTAGTACAATTATACAATAATTGATCTAAGCAGTCTTTGAAACGTAATAATAACACGGGGACAATTCCAATTAGATTCATACTTCTAATAAAGAGGGCATCGTATAATTTAATCAGTATTAAAAGACATCTATTCTGAACTACATATCTAGTAGTACAGTATGTTTTCGAAGAGTTTTATTCAGGCATTGATTGTTTGGGGTCAGTATGTGCACGTGACTTTTCAAAAGTTGAAAAGACCGCTTTCAATCCGGAGAGAATTACTCCTGTTTGCCAATTATATACAAAGTATTTTAGTGGTTCTTTCAACATCATTAGCCCATTACAGTTCACTACTGAATATAGACCCCTATCAAGGCACGCCAAAGTACGATCTGCTGCCTCTTGCATCCAGTATCGGTGCTGATGCTCTTATGCAAGTCGTGCCACCATCTGGTCTGTTTTTTATGGCATAGGGGGCAAACGAGCAGACGTATCCCGATGGTAAGCGATTACCGCCACCCATGGGCACCAGCAACACCAGAGGCGTCACAAGTGCGTTGCCGGCCTTTGGGGGATGAAGCCAGGCCTGATGGCCCAGGAAGGGGTGGGGATATGGGCCTCCGGTATCCTCACTCGCTCGGTGAAACACAGCGCAGGCGCTGTTTCACACCGGTTTTCTGTGAGGCCGTAGTATCACTCCGGTCGAGCTAGCCCATTCGTGCCGAAACGTGGCTCTCCCACAGTCTAAGGGCGTCTCACTAAATTTTACAAAGATATGGCATAATAATCGCGGGTAACACCGCGCAATTCAGCTAGTTTTAAATATAATAAATTGTATATGCTTAGATTACTTAATTAGATATAACTGCACGTTATTGGATTGATACGATTTAATTTAATTTAATTCTAAATTCATTCGACTAACTTCTATTAACTTAATATTTCGCATTCCATGACAAATAATCATGTACACAGGAATTAACGCAATCACATAACTGATGATTCGCCCAGTCATTCACTTTGATAATATAATTATTATCGTTCATAAACAGAAATCTCCTCAATACATACGTCATTTAACTTAAACAACGACTTTGTTTTATTTTCAACTTAAAGACTGTGGGTTTAAAGTTGAAAATAACATTCATAAGGTGGAAATATCGACGTTACAAAGATTATCTTTTTATAAATATGTGGATGTTTAGTGGGAGTTTATTTCACATCAACGTGATCGTTACAGCCGAACACTGTCCGGCGTAGCGTTTGGCCCGCACTAAAATATTCACCAATCACAACGCAAAACGCACTGCCCGCACTAAAATCTTCACCAATCACAACGCAAAACGCACTGCCCGCACTAAAATCTTCACCAATCACAACGCAGAACTCACTACCCGCACTAAAATCTTCACCAATCACAACGCAGAACACACTCGCCGTATAGAGCGAGTCGATGCGCTATAAACTCACACTGGGCCCTCTGCATATCATTATTCTTTTTACGTGTTCAGTACGTACATAATATTTAGTAATGGCGTATCATATGACCTTTAATGTGTATGCATTTTATTGTCTGTGTTTGTGTAGTACAAACACAGACAAAAGTGTGAAAAGGCGAACTGATGTTAAACTGAATGGGACAAGGCCAATGTAAAAACTTAATCCAGCCATCTTATTTTTGACTACTAATAATTTTAGTATGGTACATAATATAATACTGTTATATCATTTTTTTTTTTTTGCAACATGATGCGTAAACATCATGTTGCAAGCAGTGGGTCACCATGCTGCATTGTCTGCATACGCAATGAGTATGGTGACCACTATTCCTAGATTCTGCTCATGATTTCCTTTAGGTAGAGTAGATTCACTTTGACAGGCTCATATATCTATACTAATTTTATAAAGCTAAAGAGTTTGTTTGTTTGAACGCGCTAATTTCAGGAACCGCTGGTACGATTTGAAAAAATCTTTCAGTGTTGGATAGTCCATTTATCGAGGAAGGCTATAGGCTATATATCATCACGCTAAGACCAATAGGAACGCAGCACTAATGAAGAATGTCACAAAAACCGGGGAAAATATTACACTACGGGCAATAAGAGACGTAAACGAGGTTGCGTGGGTCAGCTAGTATTACTCGTATATAAAGATTTTACCAAGAGACTAAACGATAAAGGTAGTTTTCGGCAGTTTGTTTGCAAACAGTTAGCATTACTTTAATAAACAGTATATTCCGGCGAGTTGATGACGTGTTGGGATTTCCACTCGAAAAAAAAACGGAGACTAGCTTTATTATGAGTTATGACTGAGTCACTTACGAAATTAGATACATCTATGCCATCAGTTGTTTCGGGATGGCTCAAGAAAAAGATTTCTTCCTATCCTTTATTATTTCGAAGAATAATTGGGGTCAGCTACTTTGACTGCACGTTTGGACTAGTGGTTATGCGGTCACCACGCCGTTCCCTACTTCGCCAAGTGTTGTGGGTTCAAATCCCACATGGGACAACACTTTGTGTGATCCACAAATTCTTGTTCTAAGTCAGGATGTTCTTTGTGTCCGTTTCATGTATGTTTGTAAAGTCCCCCGCGACACAGGAATTATTTCTAGTGCGAGAGTTGTATTTAAAAAAAGAAAAAACTGCTAGTTCAACCGGTTTTACCTGAATCAGTTTATCCACAGAACAACTGGCATCGGACCTTCTCAACGCTAAAAACTGAAGTCGAAGGTTGAACTAGTTGTCAGTATATTTAACTGGCATCCCAATAACGATTGTCATCATTAGAACTGACGGCTTAACGTGCTCTCCGAGGTTCAAGAAAAGATGTATTGCCGGATTTGGGGGAGGCACTTGCTAGTATAGTAGGTGGCCCACAGATTCACTCTGTGACTAAACAGACGTACGACTATGCAGTGTGACATGCAATTCTAGTACACTGTACTGTACACTAAGTGAATTAACGACGTACATGCATGTCTCAGAATCTCGGACGACAATCACGATAAGTGATTTCATTCAAACTTGAACTTTTTAATTTAGAACTAATACAAACTATTTATCGCCCAGTGTTCGAAATTCGAACTAAATAATAATATATATTTTTAGTTTTCTGCATAAACTTTACCTAACTGTCAAATTTCATACACCACAGTCCGCAAAATCTTCGTAAAAAGGGGTGCAAACTTTTCACTACACAAATTAGTACCACTCACAAAAAAAAAAAAATTAAGTCACAATTACTTATGAAGTTGCTTTTATACATAACATTCAATTCGATCATTGTTGAGATTATAAATCGAGAACAAATTTAAAATATTAAAAGGAAACTTTCAAATACTTTATAGCTGAAAATAACTTATATATTATAACTAAATAACTACCGAAGGACACTATTTTCCTACCATTATGGGATTTATACCACATTTATTATAAAATTCTATTTGCTAAATGGATCTACTTATGCAACAAGGAACCAATCCATACACATGCCAAAATCAAAGAATTATCCTTATCTCCTTATAAATAGGGTTCTTATTTAGATATTGGAATGTTTGTGGATTGGTTCCTTGTTGCATAAGTAGGTCCAAATGCAGCAGTTATAGTAACCTTATTTTTATAAAGCATTGTAGTAAGCAAGCTTTTTTGTACATTCTTATAAGAAAAACTTTAACTACTTAGTTAAAAAATAGAAATGAGAGAATACATACTACATAGAATACACATGTGCAATACAAAGCCTATAAAATTTTGAAGCAATTTTTTTGTAATGTGAGACCGGCAAATTTGATCTACGCTGCCTAAGTATCGTAATCCAAGTGGTCACAATACTCATTGCAGATATAGACAATGCAACAATGCAGCATGGTGACCCCACACACTATGGCTGCCTTAATATTATTATTTTCTTGTGATAAAGAAGAATTGAATTGTTTTCAGTTTCATCCTACTACTATTATAAAGGCGAAAGTTTGTAAGTATGGATGTATGTATGTATGGATGTTTGTTACTCTTTCACGTAAAAACTACTGAATGGATTTGAATGAAACTTTACCACAATATAGCTTATACATCAGAATAACACATAGGCTACTATTTATAAAGATATAGCTTCGCCTCGCGGCGTTGCCCGCAGTTATCATCGTACCGCGGGTAGCACCGCGGGGTTCAGCTAGTATAATATATAGTTAAGGCTTAGAGTTTAGACAAATGCTGCAAAACATGTGCAGTAGTTCTAAGAAATAGGACTAATGATCAATATTTCATGGGTTCAATCATAAACAATGCAATTATAGACTTTTCTCTAAAAATATTGGTGCAGAGCCTGATAAATATGGAAATTGATATCACCAAGAGAAGCTACTATCTTTCATTTTTTTTTGTACAAAAAGTTCACAATATGAAAGGAGTTACCAAATATCCACCTGTTATTTTTTTATTTAAGTAATAAATAATCAGATATTTTTATTTCTGAAAAAGGTACATTTAAAACTAGATGTGATATGTGTACAAACGCGAACCAAACAACAAGCTTTTTACTTGTAGCTTTTAACAATTAGGGTTGTTGGATTAAAGAGTAAATAATATATAATTTAGATACAATTTATTCATTTTCATTTACTTAATTAAATTTCAACAAAAATAGAAAAAAGACTAATTCATAATGTTGTTTTCAGTGAGGAGCATTTGTGCACAATTTACATGATTATGAAAATAAATTTGACTTTAAATAGTAGTATTTTATTTCATGATGCATATTTAGTCAACAGAATCGGTATTATTTTTAACAAGGAAGAAATAAGAAGGATTTGTTTTCAATAAAAAGAGTATTGTATTCTGTTAATAGAACTTCACCTACGTATTTATGAACCCTAAGAATTCTGATTCAAAATATTATTTATCAAAAAACTATTCTAATTTATAATAAATATTAGAGATTATTTTAATCTGTACCTATTACATAGAAAAGGAAAACTTGACACAAACCCTTTTCAAAACCATACGGGCAGTGTTGTATAGTTGGCCAAAATCCCCTTCCTAAAGGGAGGCTTTTGTCCAGCAATGGACTATTAAAGGCTAGGGTTATTAATAGATTAATTATGGTAATAAATATTCATTTAGGAACTTCAGTAATGTTCCAGTGTTCACATAGAATAAACAATCTTCAAATTTCATCTAAAAAAAATAAGAAAAATATTGTACAATAAAAAAACTTACCATTTCTTTGGAGAAGTCCTCCTAATGAATTATCGCCGTCCATTTCAATAACTGCTTTTTATCACAATTCCGTTTTACTTGTGCGGCGTGACACCGGTTAGATTGCTAAAAATAACACTAAAATTAATGTCTACACAGTAAACAAGCCTTGAAATCAATGTTAGGCACCATACATAGTTGATATCAAATCATTAAAGTTAAAATCGCGTGTAGCGACGCGAATTGACGCAATATTTGTGTGAATGAATTTCATAAATTCATAAGTGGCTAACATTATAGTTGTGTGTTGGTTGATAATTCACTCTATTTAAGACCACAATACAAATTAAAATCTTTTCATTTACCATAATTAATATAAAAATATATAGAACCGGTTTATTTCACTATTTAAATAAATAATAATCCTACCGTAAAATACGATAACAAGCACTAAACTTCCTTCACAATAGCACGTTTCCTTAAATAAGCGTAAAATAAATCATTCACATAGGCACTGCCGTACAATGCGATCGACTCTATGAACACACTTTCGGAATTATTACCATGAAATTAGTGAAATATTTTACCAAATCAACAACCGTACCGTCCGCCACCACATACAACGTATGGCAGATGGCAGAAAGAAAATAATACAGAGTACTTTGAACTAGAATGGCCCATAGAGTAGCATTGCTAAACAGCTACTGCTAACCCCCTAACATTTGCTGCATTTTATTTGTGAAACATTATTATTATAATATGTTATTGATATTTCTTTACTATTTACTGCAGTAATTGTATTTTAAAATGTAAAGAAAGCGAGTAATGGTATAACTTCAAACGAAATTCCTAATAGTGTTCGTAAAAAAACACAATAAAGCACAAAGCACATAATGTAAGAACGACGCACGTCACACATTAATTTGTTATGTGTCTTATCATGGTTTTATTTTCGTTAAAGATAGTAGATTAAACATACTAAAATCTTCAACGTCAACAACATGTTCGTTTTACATTTCAAGCTCAGAGCTTTATAATAGAACTAGCGACCGGGCCCAATCACGCATGGAAGTCTTTAAAATTCCCGGATTTCCTCTACTACAATATCAATATACTACACATTATGTACAAACCTTGCTCTTGAGTCACTGTATCTATTGCTGAAAGTTTAAAGAATCTAAGCGATTACACAGTGGATGCGACTTCATTTTATAATAAAGATTCATTAAAGTTAAAGATAATGTATTAAGATAGTTTTGTGAGTTTTGTGCCTATATGAAATTCTAAGTAAATAAAGCGTGGTACATTTGCACAATTTAGCTTTTTCACGACAGGCGCAGAGAAATTTAAAACATCGGTAGGTAGTGTAATCTATTTTTTCTTCTTTAAAAAATATCTTTACTCTGAAATAACGCTAGACTTTCATATTTGTGAAAGAAAACATTCGTTAGAATACTCCACACACAAAATGTTCTTATCTAAGCTCACCTATACCTCGATAACTTAAAAATCTCTATCTGTTTTCTCAATCTACATTAACGCTACCACTAACATTTTCCTTATCTCCTAATCAGACTACTCCAAACTGTCTAATATTCCCGATAATTTTATTTACTTTATGTATTGGTATGATTGATTTGCCCATATATTTGCTGATAGCATACCCTAAGATTACGATAGCAAACTAAAATTATCTATGGTTGGTAAGAGTTGTAATTAAAGAAAGACATTAGAAAAGAAGTAAGATTTGAAACATGATGTAGGTATAATTAAATTATTAAGATTCACAGTTAAGCAAAACACCCACATACTCGTAAGAGCCACACGTATGTATCAAACTTAGATAATTATATACAAATAATTTTGGTAGCTTAAAATATATATCAGCTTATCATTTAGATTGTCAACACCAAATGTAAATTACAAATAACTATATTCGAAAAATAAATTAGAGAGACTTTTATTCTACTACGGCACATGTTGGACTAAGAGACTTTAATCCATAATTTAATAAATCACCTTAAGTTAAAGTTCTTCCTGAAAGCTTCATACCGGGCAAGCCACGACAGAATAGCGCAAGAATTTCTATATTGCGATACAGGATTATTCCGTAGTTCAGTGGGTCTTCAGAAGATGGCGTATTAGTACCTTTTGATGTTTGCGTTTCACATGGAAGTTACCACAGTACTGTGTTATTTAACAGGTTTTGAATACGTTATTTCTCTAAAAATAGATAAAGCCTTTAATTTTCTGTCTTTTGATACATCAAGTTGATCGACTGTACCAGAAACCAGTTTCTAGGTTACATCTGAATTCCCTGCTGATTTTTAATCGGTTCACATCCAAGTAAATCATCCCACCTGTCAGCCGGTTTTTGAATACGATCAATTAGGCATGTAGTGATCGTGGGCACACACTGGCAGATAGGTGGTGATAAGCTTGCAGGTTATCCCGGGATATAGACTGGCTAGGCCCAGCGTCCATACAAGGGGGCGGAAGGGAGGTGGAACAAATGGTCCATTACCTCTCCAGAATATAAATCTTTAATGGAATTTAGTATGTCAATGTTTAGTAGAAATATCACTTATAACTTGCTCTTATGCCCCCGAGGTATCGGAGATCTAAATGAATTTCCCACGATGAAAAACTAAAGCAAGGGACTTCTTATTTGCCGTTAGGTATTTTAATCCACAGTGAAGGTGCAGAAAATAAGAGTTAACAATGTGATCTCAGGTTCGAAACGTAGATTTATTTTCTTAAAGGTATAGAGACCGGCACGTAACTTGGCCAGATTCGTTAAATGTGCAGTAGTCGTTTCTTAGGTCCCTTTGGTTGTTAGCGGGACGCGAGGATCGTGGTAGCACCGTATCGAGCAAGCGATTGGAGCGTCAGTCGATACTTCGATTATACCTGTGAACACTCAAAACAACTCAGTGCTCACAGTTGTCATTATTATTTGAAATTAAGTTTTGGTTAGGAGTGTTTGTTATTGTTATATATAACAGATATTATATAAATATTATCCTTAATATATTATTATGTTAAACTCATAATAACTTCTGAATGGTGCGTCCGATTTGAATAATTCAAAAAGTAATTTACAGGTACTGATATAGCCTTAAATACGAAGTGGTTTATTTGGATAATGATTAATATCAAGGTACGAATAATGTGGCTTAGTTTGTTTCAAAGTTAATTTAGAATATTTAATTCTGTTTTTTTTTATGGAATAGGGGGCAAACTAGCACACGAATCGCCTGATGAAAAGCTATTATCGCCGCCCATAGATGCCCGCCACATCATAGGCATCACAAGTGCGCTGCCGGCCTTTTAAGAAGAAGTACTCTCTTTTGTTGAAGGTATGAAGGTTATATTGGTCCGGGTACACCACAGGCAACAGTTCATTCCACAGTTTTGATGTGCGAGGCAGAAAGTTTCTGGAAAACCGCACAGTTATGAACTGCCAACCATCTAGATGACGGGGATGAAACTCCTGTCGCTTGGGACGATGGCGGAAAGAGGCGGCAGGGATCAGTCTGAACAAATCCTCGGACCACTCCCATGGTTAATGCGGTAGAAGATCACAGCGAAGCCACTTCTCTATGCAGCGTCATAGAGTCTAGCCGCATTGAAACTTCCTGGCAATTGACGGTTCTAGTCGCTCTTCGTTGAATGCGGTCCAGAGGGAGGAGCTGGTACTGAGGTGTCCCTGCCTAATGATAAAGACAGTAAGTATTTCATGTGAAGCCGAAAGCAGCAGGTGGTGGGCCAGAGTGAAATACTGTCTTGATCTGTTGAGCACGCCAAGCTTCTTTGAGGTCAAGTTGGCCTTACCCACCAAATGACCACGAAACTGGACTTTACTCGATATGTCGACACCAATACAATGTTGGCTGTGTGACAAATACAATGTTGGCTTACCAGATAAGGGAGTGTCTTCAAACTGAGAACATACGACCCACAGCAGTTTTTTAGCAGTGAACGCGCAAATTTGTGTCTTTGTGGTGTTGAATTGGACTAAATTAAGTAAACCTCAATCTGGGACCTTTTCCAAAGAGGTCTCAGTTTCTTGAGTCTCACAATAGTTATTGTGACTTAACTACAATAGTCAGACATCGTATCGTGTCATCGTGTATCGTAGGAGGTATCGTGGACTTTTTCACAGATATTAATGTCCTCTAAATTTGTAGTAGGTCCTCTCTGCGCAATACGGAGTTTTTGTGTGGCTTTTTCAGTTAGGGTCATGGTCTCTGCTCTACACATGAATACAGGTAAAACATCGCTCGAAGACTGTTTGTTTCAAGGTCATGGATATCTTGCTACGCAGTACACTAGCGTTTGCACCAAAGGCTGGGCAGCCTTTGGTGTTACAAATTAATAAAATAATAAAAATGTAGCGTTTATTATTTTATTAATTTCTAACAAGTGCACTGGGTGGTACCTAAGCTTCGCTTTTAAAATTATAATTTTGAGCTCTACGGCTGCGATTTTGTTTATATAAATATATATATAAATCAACCATTAGGTAATAGATTTTTTAATGACAATTAATACGTAGGAGACTCAGACGAAAATATTTACTACTCAATATTCTTCTTGGACTTTGATGATCTATAATTGTGGTTGTAAACGGTTGATAAGTAAGTATAGGATGAATTATGGTGCTATTAACCGGTAATTAATATTTACAACACATATCTTTTATGAATAAAACACTGTCCCTTAATTTCCGAACGCTATTGAATTTTTCTAGCATATTCTACGATTTTCAGAACGTACCTTCAAATTTGACATTTTGTAAACCTCTGCGTTCCAAACCATAATCAGAAATAATACAATGTCTAGCATTCTGTCATCTGTTTGCCATAAAGTGTTCTATGTCCTAACGGCTCAAAACGACATTCACTCATGCTCCTGCTCATGCTAGAGATATGTATCAAACTCAAACAAAGAAATTTTATTGATGTAAAAAACAGCTGTCGTTGGTGTGTTGTTTGTTGCGCAATTATAAAAATATTACATTTCATAAGCCAAAACAAACATCTACATCTGAACACTGTCTACAAAAATCCTCCAGTTCTAATAATGCCTCATATCAATTTCATGGAGCAAATTCGCTCATTTTTTGGATTACAATCTAATCCGCCCAAAAATGATTTTCGAAATCCGATTTGGAGTTCCGACGATGAAGATGACGGGGACGAATTGTATACGAGACACCAAATGGAAGTCTTTGATGATGCGGTGGACTTACATCATGAAGTCAAGAAACAAATGCATGATTTTTTTAGAAATTTTGGGTCGATGTTTGGGGAGTTCTCATCATTGTTTCATGAAGATCACATTGACGCCTTCACTAGCATGCCTCCTCTAGACGACCCTGAATCGGAGAAGTTCTCTGGAAATAATATCAGAGATTACTATTTGAAACCTGGATACCAGACAAATGCACAAGAGCACTCTCAAAAGGATATAGATTTAGATGGCAAAATAACATCCAATGACATATCAGGAATGTTTAAGCAAAAGAACGATTTGCATAGTTCAGGAGCTGTTACTCCATTCAACGGTGACTTGGTTCCTGGCAGATCATTCTGTCAGACGATTATCACCACAAGTGTGACTAAATCAGATGGTACAGTTGAAACCAGGAGAATTATCAAGAATGGCAACAAGGTGATTGATGAAGTCACAACTACCACTGGACCAGAGACCCGAGCGCCATACTCACCAGGTTTGGATTTAATTTCAAGTACAGGGCTTATCTACAACCATGTCATCTCGGAACTGTCATCATTCTTTAGAAATTTTCACTAAATTTATTAACCATCTTTTATAGTTACATAAATACACATGTAGATGTCTTTGTGAGGGATGTTAGCATAAGATGTATTGATGTATTCCCTTTTCCTCTATAGGACAAGATTGATATCTATAGCAATTGATCACTGGTGTAGAGGGAATTAAGTGACTAGTCTCAAAATAGAAAGACATAATTCCTGTGCAAGACAGAGGTTACTATTATTAATCTGGGTTGTTTCTTGGAAAGTATTAAACATAGAAACATAGCAGGATCGGTCAATGTACTAAAAGTATTAAAAAGAAAAAAATTACATTTGACAATACTGTATTCTTGTTTTTCTCTTAATTGGTTTATTTCCTAACTTGGAAAAAGAAATACATACTTGAGTTTGGTATTAATTCTTCATGTTGAATATGAGTCTATATAAAAAAAAAGATTTTTTCTTAAAATTGTAAGAAACTGAAATTTTATACTTAGTGATTTTTTTTTTATCATTTTATGTTTGTGTAATGTAAAAGGTAAAGTATGGTAGGGTTATCAAAATCTATAAAAAAAACTAAAAAAAAAAAGCTATTTAAAACTGTTTTGTAAGTGGCAACACCGAATAAACGAAATACTGAAAATGATTTGGCAGGGATTTATCTAGTTAAATATTTCTGCCTTTACACTAGTGATTAGTAATTTTCTTAGAATTAATAACTATAGCCAAAAATTTAGTATGCTCAATCACATAAACATTACATGTATTCGCTTATATCTGAAGATTAAGTCCCTGTTTCACTGGTTACAGATAAGTTTCGGATAGCTTATCTGACACATAACTAGACATATCTTTCATATGCTGTCTATGACTGCCTCAGTGGTGCAGTGGTAACATATGTGACTGCTGTGCTTGAGATCTCAGGTTCGATACCCAGGTTGGCTTGAATGTTGGCTAAATTTGTTTTAGAGTTTGGATGTTTGCTATATATCATATGTATGTATTTACAAAAAAACTAAATATATTTGTATCAGTTGTCTAATACCAATAGTACAAGCTCTGCTTGATTTGGGACTAGACGGCATTATGTAAATTGTGTCAAACCATCTGTCAGGTAAACTATCTGAAACTTGCCTGTAACAGGGCTTAATAATTTTAAATCAATATTTGTCATTTTGGTATTAAACTAATGTAGGAAACCATTTTGCTGTTAGTATTTACATAATAACCTAACCTGTTTGGAATTTTATCATAATATACACATTAAAGAAAAGTTGTATTTTATTTAAAAATATAGATCCTATAACAGATGGGCACCATTTTAGTTGCAACTGTAGAATTTAAATGTCGTAAACATTTATGTATTTGGTAATTTAAAGTTTGATAGTAATAAGTAGGTACTTTATACCACATAACACACTTTATGCCATCTATGACACTAAAAGTAGGTTACCTAAACATATAAAACTAGCTTTTGCCCGCGTGTTTCTCAGTTATTGCAGTTAAGAGTAGCCTATGTCCTTTCTCAAGAATCAAAGCATCTTCATGCCAAAAAATTTCATTGAAATCTGTTATAGTGGTGTGGTTGTGAAGTCGTGACAGACGGACAGAGGTACTTTCGCATTTATAATATACTAGCAACCCGGCTTCGCATGAGTTTTTAAGTAAAATGTAATATAGTTTATGTTACTCTCAGATGTGCAGCTTATTTTTTTCCTACTCAAATATTTAACAATTTACGAAAACCTTCCTCAACAATCACTCTATCTATTGGGAAAACCCGTATAAAAGTCCGTGCAGTACCTCTATTGAGTTTATCGCGAAATACAGACAAACAGACTCGACGGAGTACTTTGTTTTTAACCAACTTAAAAAAAAGGAGGCTCTCAATTCGACTGTATTTTCTATTTTTACATTTATTACCTCATAACTTTCGACTGGGTGAAGCGATTTTGATGATTCTCTTTTTATTTGAAAGCTGGTGCTTTCCGTGTGGTCCCATTTTAATATGGTCGAGTTCTTGAAGTAGGTTTTTTAGTTGTTAAAATTTGTTATATGTAGTGAAGTATGGATATGGATTTCTTGCCCTGGCTGAGTCATGAATACCAAGTCCGCATTGGTTGGTTTTTTTAAGTTGTAAACACCTTCAAAGACTTTTTAGTTGAAAATTTGACCACTAAGGGGGTGATTGATTAAAAAAATAAATAGTCAGAGGAAGAAAGTCATGGACAATATTTAGTTAAGAATATTTTCAACTCTATGTAGCCTACTTTGAAAGTTTTACAAATAATCTAGGAATGTTCTCAGATAGCTTAAAGTTTTAGGTATGTAGTAATTCAACTTTTTTTTTTTAATAAATTTTTTTTTTTTTTTTTTTTATGAGCCCGTTGTGTCCCACTGCTGGGCAAAGGCCTCCCCTGCAACAAGCCACTTCTCTCTATTGAAAGCCAGCTCCGGCCAGTCTCTGCGATAGGCGTCAAGATCGTCGCGCCATCTTTTACGGGGTCTGCCTCGTCGTCGGCGTCCACCCTGAGGCACCCAGTGTTCGACGACCTTGGCCCACCGGTCCGGATTCATCCGACATACGTGTCCGGCCCAATCCCATTTCAATCTGGCAGTCTTTTTGCCCACATCTGCGACTTTAGTTTTGGATCGCAGCTCCGTGTTTCTAATACGATCTTGTCGCTTCACACCCAACATGCTACGTTCTATTGATCTTTGGCAAACCTTGAGCCTGGACTTCTGACCCTCTGTCAAAGACCAAGTTTGGGCGCCATATGTAAGGATGGGCAGGAGACACACGTCAAAGAGACGGCGTTTCAGAGAAATGGGAAGATCCCCTTTCATAAACTGTTTCATGGACCAGTAGCTCTTCCAGGCATTATCGATTCGGCGATCGATTTCCTTTTCTTGCCTGTTTTCGAAGGACGCTAACTGGCCCAGGTACAAGTATTCTTCGACATATTGTATCTCCTGCCCGTCGACCTCCACCTTACATTTTCTGCCGTTGGTCATAAGTTGGGTCTTAGATCGATTCATTTGAAGTCCAACCTCAAGGCTTGCCGTGCTTAGTTCTTGAAGCATTTTTTGCAGTTCTCCGGCCGTGGTTGCGAAAAGTACAATGTCATCGGCAAAACGAAGATTTGTCAATCTTCGTTCACCAACGACAATGCCCCTCGTTTCCCACGAGACTGCTAGTTTTTTGAAGACTTCCTCCAGGGTGCTTGTAAAAAGTTTGGGCGATAGAGGGTCTCCCTGTTTCACACCTTTCTCTATTTTAAAAATCGGCCCCTGAGAGTGTAGTTGGATGGATGCAGTACTGTTATTATAGATCACCTCCAGAAGCTTGACGTAAGTCTCTTCGACACCTTGATTGCGAAGGGATGTAAAAATCGCAGAGTGATGGAGGCTGTCGAAAGCCTTAGAGTAATCTACAAATGCCAGGTACAGAGGGGTATGGAATTCTATGGACTTCTCTATAATGTTGTTGAGTGTATGAAGGTGATCCGTTGTTGAAAAACATGGACGGAATCCAGCCTGTTCCGGCGTTTGATGGTGGTCAAGTGTGGCGGCAATGCGGTTTTCAATGATCTTTATAAATAATTTGTAAATGTGAGAGATTAAACTAATTGGCCTGTAATTACTTATATCAGTTTTGCTGCCTTTCTTGTGAAGCAGAATAATGTTAGAGTGACAAAACTGGTTTGGTATATTTCCTGTATGTAAAATGGTGTTAAATAGTTGGGTTAGGTATGGCAACAAAATTGGTTTGCCGAATTTCAGTACCTCTGTGGTAACGCCATCATTTCCCGGACTGCGGCTGTTTTTCATGTGCTTGAGCGCAAACACTACTTCAGCGCTACTGATAGGAGGCGTGGCGTCATCAAAGAAGTATCGGGTGTTCTGGACTGGGCTATGCGACGGAGCAGAATACAAAGATTGGTAGAAATCAGTGCTGATGTTGATAATTTTATCGCGGCTGTTGTGTTTAATACCGTTTTTGTCAGCAAGACTGGTAATCCAAGTTCTACCTTGTGATAGACCCTGTTTAGCAGCTCTTAAGGAAGTATTGGTTTCCAGCGCAATTTTTATTAAATGTGTGTTATTGGTCCTAATATCATTTCGAATCCTCCGCTTCACCTTCCTATCCGTCTCTCGGTATTGATGTGAAGTTTTGTCAATTTTCGCTCTTTCATCTATAAGTGACAAAGTAGCGGGTGATAATTTATTATTCCTAGATTTTACCCTCTTCAGTTTCTTCCCTGCGGTCAGTATATTATTAATTATTTTATCGTATTGGGTATCCGCGTCATCATCAGCATCCAATCGTAGTGTGTCAAAACTATTTTTTAAATGTAAATTAAACTCTTCAATGTTGTTAATTAGGGTTTGTTGATCAATTTTGTTTTTATTACGAAATAAATTTTGTCTCTGGATTTTAAAATTGAAACTTATTTTGATACGGAGAGGTCGATGATCAGAACCAAATTTAATATTGTTAATAGCGCCTACATCTTTTACGATTTGTTTGCTGGACGAAAGAACATAATCAATTTCGTTCTTAGTCTGGTTATTAGGTGACATCCATGTCCAGCGTCTCTGTGGTTTTTTGTGGAAGAAGCTGTTGCTTATAGACAGCATTTGCCCAAATGCGAATTGCATCAACCGCATGCCACGCTCGTTACGAGTGCCTAGACCGTAAGGACCGACTATGTCGCGGTTGTCCAGTGGTTGGGACTTGCCTATTTTGGCGTTAAAGTCGCCAAGGACAATTGTCCAGGTGCCCTTATTTTCGTGGCAAGCTTTGTTGAGAGTGTCATAATATTCTTCCACTTCATTGTCGGAGTATGTAGATGTTGGCGCGTAGGTTTGGACGAGCGACAAGGTTTTGTTATGTGTGATTCTAAATTTTAAAATAGCTATCCTATCACTGTATCCTTTAAATTCTATGATATTGCCTTTCCAACGTTTTGCAACCATAAATCCAACTCCACTTTAATAAATTATGTATTTAAAATGTCCGAAATATTTAAAATTTAATACTAGCTGAGTCTCGCTGTGTTACCTGCGGATATTGTTGTACCTTTACAACAGCAGGTAAAGTAAAGTCCCGTCAAAATCGATCCAGCCGTTCCAGAGATTAGCCGGAACAAACAGACAGACAAACATTTAAAAAAAAATGTTATTTTGGTAAATGTACTGTGTATACATACAAATGCATTTTGTAAAAATCGGTTATACAACATATTAATATTTTATTTATTTGTATAGATCATTGACCAATAAACTTTGAACCATCGTTGAACACAAATATCTACTGAAGTAACTTTTATGATCTGCAAATATTTGTTTTGGAGTTTGGGTGTTTTCTATATATAATATGTATGTATTTACAAAAAGAAAGTATATAAGTATTTATATCAGTTGATACCCATAACACAAGCTCTGCTTAGCTTGGGACTAGATGGCGTTGTGTGTTAGATGTCCGGAATATTTATTATTATTATTATCTAAATTACGCTTTGTCTATGTGCTTTGGCTGAAGTATTACTACATACTAATAAGTCATTATTACGCAACGTTTTCAAAATAAAACTATTTGTTTTATAGAAAGAAATTATAGAAAAACTGTACAGGTCGATACAAAAGGATTTTCTAATGGTGTAATCACATAAATTGTCACATACTAGTATGTTCTGAAAATTGAAATTTTAAAATTTACAGTATATGGACTGAGTCTGTGATAAGATACAAAACATTAGATACGTACGTATGATTCACTAGCAGTAGCCGTTAATAACACACTTCAAATATATGTAGTTGTAGGAATAAATATTAGAATAAACTAATATTTCAATGTTTAATATAATTCTGTCATACATTAACAAAATTCATTTCATAACCATCTTCGTAGCCTTTTCTTTGTTATTAACAAGGTTATTTAGGGTCGGCTACTAGTTTTACCGAATTTATATAAATATCAGTTTTTCACGCAGCGATTGGCATCGGACCTCCGTCGGTCGTTTTTTTTTTTATGTATGGCTGTGTCTAAATTACTCTACTCTGCTTGATGGACAGTATAAGCAGAGTCCAAGAGCGGTGGTCACCATACTCATTGCGAATGCCACAATGCAGCATGGTGACCCACATCATCGCGGCCTAGTGATGCTTCTGTATTTTTTGGCCTCCTGTCTCGCACTCACCAACGAAACACCACAGCACTTTTTTTTTACGATTATACAACTCATCAACTCCCGCACTAGGAATAATTCCTGTGTCGCGGGGGACTTTACAAACATACAAAGAACACCCTGACTTAGAACAACAATTTGTGAATCACACAAAGTGTTATTCCATGTGAAATTTGAACCCACAACACTTGGCGAAGTAGTGAACAGCGTGGAGACCGCTTAACCACTAGGCCAAACGTACAGTTTTTTTATTTATGTATTTAACATTGATCTTCTGCTCGAGGGTAGTACCGCGTCGGTAGAGCCAGACCGTTTGTGCTGATATCAGCGTGTCTCTACTACCTATAACGTGCTCAAAAAATGGCAATAGACATTAATACATAGGAATAAAAAAAAATCCGCTTCATACAATTCGTAATATTTTTAATAAATAGTATTCTCGTATAAATTATAGAGAACCGAAATAAAAAGCAATCATGATATTTATGACAAAATTATATACAGTCTTTGGGTCTAACTCACCTAATTCGAGGAGAAGTTATTTCTTAAAATATCAATAAGTGTTAGATCCCCTAAAAATGAACATTCGTTAGTCAGACCACTTTAAGCCGATAAAAAAATCAGCCCTTTTGCCATATAATTTTTGTAAGTGTGTCCTTATTGTCTACATTGCGTCGCAGTAGCAGGCATCCACCGTATTGCTCTTGATCCACGTCAGGTACCGGTTGACTCTTGAATACACACCGTACTTTGAAGGTTGCGCGCATCCCTCGCCCCAAGACACCACACCTGAAACAATAGTCATCAGTTAGATTCAAGTTTCTTTTCTTTGCAGTAACGTTGTCCTGCGTTGTTTGTACCCTTAGTCGCCTTTTGTGACACCCATGGGATGAATAAGGGTGGTGAGACTCTATTCTTAATTCGACACCACACGGACAGGACTTTCACTAATTATCATCATCAACAGCCATCCATTCCTGGACCGTGGGAGAGCCACAGTTCGGCATGGATTGGTCGGCTCGACCGGAGTGATACCACGGCCTTACAGAAAACCGGCGTGAAACAGCGCCTGCGCAATGTTTCACCGAGTGAGTGAGGATACCAGAACCCATAGACTTATGACGCCTCTGGTGTTGCGGATGTCAATGGGCGGCGGTAATCGCTTACCATCGGGCGATACGTTTACCCGCTATAAAAAAAAAACATACGCCTCTTTTTAGACAGAAGGTTATAGTCTACTTCACCAAACTTTCCAGACGGGTTGGTTGTATCATAGAACTTGGGCCTTGGACTGAAGAAGTATTCTTCAGTCTATATGATGCCTAGCCTATTGGTCTAGTTGGTAACCCTGACTCCAAAGCTGAGGTCTTGGGTTCAACTAACACATCGAGCACGATCGGTTTTTTGTGTTTGTTTGTGTGTGTGTTGTTTTTAATCTAAAATATATATTTAGAAAAATACGAGTATGTTCATCAGCAGTCCTGCTTACAATGCGACTCTGATATAAGAATAGGAACGTCAATGACAATGACGAGAATGAAAGCGAGATCGTTTTTTGTTTTTTCGGACGACGGTCCCCATTTCATGTCATCCACATTTTATATATTTTTTATCATTAATTTCATCACGACGACGACTTAAAGACTCGAAGACTTGATAATTGAAGACGATAAATACTTGACATTGGCAGAAATAGCTGATCCGAGTGATCCGGCTGGTTGCCATTTCATCAAAAAAGAAGAACATTATTAAACACATTATCCCTTGTAAAAACATTATTGAACACCTCTAAAATCTTAAAAAAACATAATTAATATGCAATTAAGGTTTCGTTGCAAAGTTGCATACATTCCAAGGGACATTTGACAGATAGAGGTCATTGACGTTCCTATTCTTATTTGAGTCGCGGTGTACAGTCCTTACCATAGTACTAAATCTGCCTACTATAAGACCAAACGGCGGTGTGTGTAATATGTCCAGTTATTGCTATTATTATGTTGTTATTATTGTTTGCAGAAAGTCTTGGGATGGATAAATTACCAACGGGTGAAGGATACGGTTTCTACTAACCAAAACGAAATAATGGCTTAGTAAACGAATAGGATCTGCAATTTCAAGAAATCTTCAGAAGAGGATATGTTGCATGGATTGATAGAAAGCATAACTAGTATAGAACATAATAAGTAGTTAATAGGAAATAAAAGAATAACGTTTCAGTAAAATAGTTTTAAATTAGAAATGACAATAAAACAATATTTGAACTATTTCAAGCGATGTTTCTTTTCTTTAACTATTTGTAGACATATTTTTGAATTCATTGAAGAAAGATCTCATATCATCCGTGATCATGGCGCTTACTAAAGTGCCCTGAAATGTCATCAACTTTTTTCTGAAATGATCGCATATAAAAAAATCCTATTTGACTTGATTAGTAGGTATTGGTTAGGCAATTTTTATTATTTGCACTAGTTTAGGTATTTCATTCTGTCGTTTTCATTTGTATGTATAGCTATTATTACTATATAATAATGTCGCCTTACATACTTATCCTAGGCGGAACCTATATGGTAGCCAGAATACTGAGACATGCATATTTAAGATAAAGTGTACCCGGGCACTGAAAAACTGTCCTATAATGGGTCCTACGACATTTGTTTCAACCATCGGGATGACCAACCGCTAGGCCACAAGGGCCAATGAATAATATTTCCTGTCCCCTACGTATGATTGAATTGAACAATCCATACTTAATGTTATAAATCGAAAGTAGTTATGTCTGCCTGTCTCTGCTTTCACAGCAAAACCGCTGCTCCGATTTCAATAAAATTTGGCAAGGAGATACTTTGACTATTGAGGAAGGATATATGCTACTCTTTATCGTGGTAACCAACATACACACGGGCAAAAGCTAGTCTGGAATAATTGTAGTTTTACTAACCCACTTCGTAGTACCGTCCACTGGTTTCATTGAATGTGTGGAGAGGACCTCCGGAGTCTCCCTGACAAGCATCACGTCCTCCGTCTGGTTCGCCCGCACACAACATGTTTTCAGTCAATCTTTGGCCGTACGACCTGTCGCGGCATTCTTTGTTTGACACTATCGGGACTCTGACCTGGAAATGAAGATTCTTTGTAGAGCGCCGATTACTTTAGTAATAAATGTTCAATACATTCAATTCTTAAACGATGTAAGTATACGTATTGGTGCCAGATCGCCTTTAAAAATGTATATTAAACTTGAGTTTATGGGTCAAGCCTAAATGTTTTTGTCAAACTTAATTAAATTAGATGAAAACTTATAAACATATCCCTGACCTAAGAAACTGTAATTCAATGTTACTCTGTGGGAATGCGGTAATCACCTCACCTAACCACTTCTAGAATGAGAAAATAATAATTTAGTGATAATAGACGTCAGAGCAATATACACCTAGTTTTCATTGCTAAAAACACATTTGCATCAACTAATACGGTCAGTTTCACTTGATAATTAATTACAAGTGACTTCATTCATCCGTGTCACTCACTCTCAGTTCTCAATCTGTTTCTTCTTCCGTTCATATTATCTATCGAATATAACAAGGACACTCTAAAATACCTACCTCTTGTAAAGTATTCGAAATCGAGCCCCCTTGTTCTGTTACTCCCCAACCTATTACCAAGCCGCAATCTCCTGTATAGGAAAGCCCGGGGGCAGGCAGGCACACAGGCCGAACAGTAGTATCATCCTCTTCAATTGTGGGGCCTACTGTCGTGGTATGTGCTTCAGCCTCTGTTGAAACAGTCGCTTCTGTAGAGCTTAACGCTTCTGTAGAGATAAATGCTTCTGTAGAGCTAAATGCTTCTGTCGATGCTTCTCCTTCCTTGTAGGCACGCGCATGCTTTTTTATTGCATTACTGAGGTCTATCTGCAATTGAAATTACCTAATTAGCATTTGTAGAAAGAGATACGAGGCAAAATGTTTGTTTTAGTAATGTTCGGTTTACACTATTCTATTTTATTAAATACTAGCTGACCCGTGCCCACTTCGTTGGGCATAATGTTAGATAATAAATAGCCTTTTTAGAACAGAGTGTTGTGTTTTAATTTCTAACTGCCAAAAGGAGGGTTATACGTAGGTACCTATAGTTTGTATTTGCATGCTAATATTAATATGTCCGAAAGAAAAAACATTTTCTGCGGGATTTGCGATAAACGAATTCCATGAGGACCAAGTTGCGGGAAAAGTTAGTTTGGTTATGGTAATTTTAATTGTTCAAAATAGGCATTTTCAATCTCCACATCTTTTCTCTAGAACTCAAATATATATCTTTCATAGTTAAGGCAGCGTTCGTAAGAAACGCTTTCATTCGACCGTTTTTTGTCCGATTCACTACCAAAACCTGCAAAACCGACTACCACGTAAAAGCCTTTTTATTTTTCGGTTTTTTATGTAACCTATGACACTCAGCAATAATGTGGCTTTCTATTGGTGAGAGAATTTTTAAAATCGGTTTAGTAGATCCCGAGATGACCCCTTACAATTTAACAAATATACATACACACAAACTTTACTTCTTTATAATATTAGTATAGATTAGTATAGATAGCTGACCCGTGCCCACTTCGTTGGGCATAATATTAATAATCCTTTTTTAGTACAGAGTGTTATGTTTTAATTTCTAACTGCCAAGAATAAGATAGAAAGTAGTTCTGATAAGAACCTTTTATTTAAACAATGTCGAAAGTGTACTAATTATGTTTCGAAAAATTCAATTTCGGATACGTACGCTGCGTAAGAAGCCGACCACGCGCCTGAGCCGCGCGGGTACCTACCTCTCAGATATAAAAGGCCACGCCTCCTTCTCCCGAAGCTAGCACGAACGCGAACCGAATTAAGCCCGAAGCCATCGCGCGCCGTCCGCTGCTTTGGCCTTTCGTTGAAATTTCTCCGATTCACTTTGCAAAACCGACTACCACGTAAAAGCCTTTTTATTTTTCGGTTTTTTATATAGCCTATGACACTCAGCAATAACGTGCCTTTCTATGGGTGAAAGAATTTTTAAAATCGGTTTAGTAGATCCCGAGATTACCCCCTACAATTTAACAAACACACAAACTTTACTTCTTTATAATATTAGTATAGATTATATTATATATATTTAATTTTCTTTATTACTTAAAGAAGCCTTGGAATCCTTTCGATTCAAGCTCTGTAGGTATAATGTTTTTTACAATGTTCAAACTGATGACTAACTTAGGGAAACGCTACTATTTACCCTCAACTTGATTTTCTGTGACGTCTAGTAATTCGATTTAAATAGCTAACCTCCAAAATAAACAATTGTTTTTACTTCGATTGTTATACTCACAAGCAATATTTAAAAAAATGATACATTAAATTCACAATGTGAATGGACAACGAATCTATATCGATATCGAAAGTGACAAAATACGAAGTCCACGCGAACAATACTAACGCGAGAAAGTGTTTTTCGTCACGCGATTTCCAGTCTGCTGTTAGGTATTTGAACGCCGGCGTGCAATACCGATTTGATGTCCCATGATTCCCCGAATATAAATTATTGCCCAGTATAGGTGATTCGAGTATCTTCCCGCTGTTTTTGTCACCACTTTGCCCATATTCAGCGGGGCCGCTCAAACTACACAATAACATAGTATGTGTAATACTTATCTATTATTATATTATGAAGCTGAAGAGTTTGTTTGAACGCGCTAATCTCAGGCAACGCTGTTCCGATTTGAAAAATTCTTTCAGTGTTGGATAGTCTATTTATCGAGGAAGGCTATAGGCTATATATCATCACGCTAATACTAATAGAAGCGGAGCACCAATGAAGAATAATTTCAAAAACGGGGGAAATTTTTCACACTACGGGCAATAGAAGACGCATACGATTGCGGGGGTCAGCTAGTTATATATAAAGGACACTCAGACACAGAACAAGTGATCGTTCTCATCATAATATTGGTTTTAAATGGGAATTCATACCACAACATCAGTTTTAGCACTCAAGTCATTAGTAATAGATAAACCTCTGAACGATTGTATAACCTACCCTTTCATCAAGCTTCAGAAGAGCGATATCGTTGTCATACGTTCCTGGGTTATATCTCATGTGACGCATGACCTTGACAACTTTCCTGTCAATGACCTTGGAGTTGTTAAGACGGTTTACGAAGTCATGCTCCAAAAGACGCACCGTCATGCGTTCTTTGCGGAACCTGCAAAAATAATGGTTGTCGTTCTATTAGGATATTTGCCGAAGCGGTCGACATTTAACCGTTTAAAAAAAATGGTATAATGTGCAAACGAGCCCACGTATCGCCTAACGGTAAGCGATTACCGCTGCCACACCCGCAACATCAGAGGCGTCACAAGTGCGTTGCTGGATTAGGGTAAAGGCATCCGTTATCCTCACTTATTCGGTGAAACACAGCGCAAGCGCTATTTCACACCGGTTTTCTATGGGTCCGTGGTATCACTCCGGTCAAACCAGCCCTTTCATGCCGAAGCATGGCTCTCCCACGAATGAAATTTATTTAGCTATCAGCACTTCTACGCCATATAAACTAACGATTTTTTTACTCCTTCGTCTCCTTCAAATACACCTACTCAAAAACGTGTTCAAAATTGTATTTCACCATTGTTATAAAATAGGGAATTCAACTGAATACATGATACCTATTTAGAAACACCTCATGTCCAACGCTGCCAACAACGGTAGTTGAGATCAACAACACTATTTAGTGCCGAGTGATCTGTTATTAAGTACCTACAGTTTAGTGCCAACTTCATATGTGCTCCTGCATGCATAATAAAGGATTTATGTATGATACTCGTATTTTACTACCTAGATTATTCTAACTTGACTACGTAGCTTACAATGTAGCCGTATATTATCGAAGGCTTGGCACGTAGTTTGATTACAATATAATGCTTGGAATAATGATCAATATCCATCCACTACAAGTATGTCTGTTGGTTACGCTATTACGGCTAAATCTATATACCTATTTCAATAAAATTTGATGTGAAGATACTTTCATACTAGAGGAATGACATAGGACTAGTCTTTACCGTGATAACCGATATACACGTGGGCGGAGTCGCGGGCAAAAGAGAGTTTATCATAAGCCATGAGAGAACCATGCTTTACACACGTGGGGCAGCTTAACCGGACTGATCAGGCGATCTTCAATCAAACCTTCAAAGAGATTCAGTCATTTAGGTACCCTCTGCGTCTAGAAAATATAATAATTAATAGTAGTCATTACTTACCCTGTACAGTGACAAGCAGTCAACACATACAAATCATTGATAAGGGATCCACCACAGAACATTCGGCCGTTATACAATAACATTACCATCCAGGGGTATTGCCTCTCATTGGTTTCAGCCCCTCCGACTATACGCCGTTTGGTGCGTGCGATACCACATTCTGCAAAAAAAATAGGTTTACATTATAATAGTTTAATAATATTAAAAAACCGCAGATGTCGCCAGTATATTATATGAGTAGGTACTTACGACATGCTGGACAATTTTTAGCAGGCACCACGGGTTCGGTGATAATCGGGCTAGCGGTTGTACCCCCACCGATCAGGTTCGTGACCCACTCCAGAAATCCTTTCGACTCTTTGTCTTCCGCCAAAGAGCTATCCGTTATCTTGCTTTCGCCGATTTCCGCAGCTCGGCAGCTCGCTAAGCAGAAGCATGCCGTTAAGATCAGCAACTTCATTTTACTCTGGAAATGATTTTTATGGTCAGCTAGATTGGAAACAAATTCCATTAGTTAAATGTAAGCCCTTCTTTGGGTTCAATAAAAGAAAACCAGGGTTGGGAAGTCATTCATCCAATTGTTTCTCTTGGTTTGCCGAAAAATAAAAATATGGCATTTGAAAAAAAAATACAGAATCTGAATTTTTCATGAGACGTTTTTTTGTGGTTTCACAAAATTCTTTTCAACACAAAATTCTATAACAAGGTCACAAAATAAGGATTGTCGCGATAACCTTTTCATTCAATTAATCATCTTAAAAAGTAGATTACGAACTTTAACATTTTATTGCTTTCTCAAACTACCAGATATTTAGTTTTAAAAATACAGTTTTCCCTTCATTTTTGTCGAAACACAGAGATTATATTTGCTTATTCCTTTTCTTATAACAGAGCTGGCAAATGAGCAGACGGATGAACTGATGGAAAACGACAGCTGGCGCTCATAAACGCCTGCAACTCCGTGGTTACAAGCGCATTGCCAGCCATACACCTAAAGTAGTAATAAGCACGTTGGTAGACGATGAGGTTGACAATGCGCTAATTTATTCGGCTCGGTGCACTAAGATCCCCTGCTCAGATTCTCTGGAAGATTCATTTGGAATTTTTGTCCACACTGATCCTCCAGGGGATCTAAGCCGGGGATCCTGGTGGACGGAGCCATTTAATCACAAAAACATCAGTCGATGAGAGCTTCTTGCGTCAATAGATAAGCCTTACTTGAATAATGTTCTTCCTAGGGGAGACCGTGTTGGTCGTCCAAGTTTCGGCTTAAAGGTTTCTATTTTCATTTCTTAAGAGTTTATTAATTTAAAAACGGGTTCAGTTAATAGATCTACTAATAATCTTTGGAAAAAAGTACGTTATTCATTATGATATAGAGTACAGGCCAGTTCTTGCATAATAGGAATAGCTGGTGAACTGAGGGTAGGGGTAGGTTGACTATTGACCTGAGTAAGTTGAACTATGAAGTTGTAAGGGCTAAATGTACGAGGAAATAGGATAAAATACACAAACATATATGTATATACCTACTACTACCTACTACGGTAACTACTTCCATAAAAATCAATTTTCAATTTTTTTATCTGACTTTCTGTCTGTTACGACTAATCTTTATATTTGAAGGGACTTTCCACTGGCAGATAGCTGATGACATAAAGGGTAACTGGCTATTTTTATTTTTAGAAAAAACTCCCGATTAAAAGCAACAAAAACTTTAGTAATTAAAAAAATCTAAAAAACTTATTTTCAAAGACACATTTTCATTCAATTCTCCGTTCTACCTTGTTTCGACAATAGCTAAATGTAGCCGACATAGTAGAACCAAAAGTAATCCCATAACAATGTCTAAAATAGTGTTTATGAATAGATAAGCATGTATTTCTAAACAATTCTTAGATAAATTCGCCATTTTATTGCGTTACATTAGGCCAACCACATTTTTGCATTGATGTTTGTAAAATTACCCACATAATTATCAGATGAAAAATGTTTGTATGATCTGCAAATATTTGTTTCGGAGTTTGAGTGTTTTCTATCTATACTTCTATACTAATAATATAAAGAGGAAAGGTTTGTATGTAAGTATGTTTGTAATGAATTGGCTCAAAAAGTACTGGACGGATTTTAAAAATTCTTTCACCATTTGAATGCTACAGTATCACTGATTAATATAGGCTACTAGCTGTCCCGGCAAACGTTGCTTTGCCATAAAAGGGAATATATGTTGTAGAGGTGGGTCAATATAAATCGCGATGGAAAAATAGGGGTTGATCGTAGAGGGTTGAAAATCTAGGGTTGTATGTATTTTCTAATGCTGCATCATAAAAAAATAGAAAATAAAAATTTTGTCAAAAAAAAAAAAATATTTAGGGGTGGACTACCCCTAACATTTAGGGGGATGAAAAATAGATGTTGGCCGATTCTCATAGATACCGGATAAGCACAAAAAATTTCATCAAAATCGGTCAAGCCGTTTCGGAGTAGTTCGATTACGCACCCCGTGACACGAGAATTTTAAATATTAGATTATAAAGAGGAAAGGTTTGTATGTAAGTATGTTTGTAATGAATTGGCTCAAAAAGCATTGGACGGATTTTAAAAATTCTTTCACCATTTGAATGCTACATTATCACTGATTAATATAGGCTATTTTAATTGCAAGAAAAAATAATGATAATAACAATATGTAAGGTAATAACTGCAGGTAACACCGCGAGGTTCAGCTAGTGTATAATAGGTATCTGGGGGACTTCAACGCAAAATCCATTGCGTGGGGTTCCCCAGCGACGGACGCCAAGGGCGATGCCGTAGTGCAGTGGGCGGCTTCGGTGGGCCTCTGTTTGCTGAACAGAGGCGCCACCAACACGTGCGTGCGACAGCAGGGGGGGTCGATAGTGGACCTTTCGTTCGCTACCCCTGCTGTTGCCGCACGAGTAAGGAACTGGTGTGTCCTGGATGAGGTTGAGACGCTCTCGGACCATTTGTATATCCGATTTGAGCTCTCCCGGTCCCAGGGCCCCAGTAGGGGTCACGTGGCGCGGCATACCTCCCGCTTTCCGCGGTGGGCAGTTGCCAAACTCGACAGGGACCTGCTAGAGGAGGCGGCCATAGTTCAGTCTTGGCTGTCTCCGCGGGCCCCGGCCGAGGAGGTCGACATGGGGGCTGGCCGCTTTCGCACTGCGATTACGCAGATCTGCGATGCGGCCATGCCCCGCGTTCGGGGTTGTCGACCTCCACGGAACGGGGTCTACTGGTGGTCCCAGGAGTTGGCGGACCTCCGTGCGGCCTGTACTCGTGCCCGGAGGTCCTACACCCGATGCCGGCGGCGACGCCACCGCGTAGACGGGGAGGAGGGCCGGCTTCATGAGGAGTACCGCGAAGCGCGGAAAACTCTGAAGCTGGCCATTTGCCGCGCCAAAGAGGAAAAGAGAAAGGAGATGCTGGAGAGTCTCGATCGTGACCCCTGGGGTCGCCCATATCGTGCGGTGCGACAAAAGCTCCGCACGGCGGGCCCCCCCCTTACCGAGACTCTCCAGCCCAGCTTCCTGCAGCAGGTGGTCGAGGGCTTGTTCCCGCAGCGGGCGGAGCACACGCCCCCGTCGATGGCCTACTCAGTGGCCAGAGACGACGGGGACAGAGAAGACGATGTTCCGCCCGTTAGGGAATCAGAGGTAGGGGCGGCTGTTCTAAGAATTCGTTCTAAGAACACCGCCCCCGGGCCGGACGGGGTACCACCCCGAGTGATGGCCCGAGCCCTCGACCATATGTCGGACCGCCTCAGGGAGGTTTTGGACGCCAGCCTGGCGTCCGGACGCTTCCCTGAGTGCTGGAAATGCGGGAAGCTGGTCCTGTTGGCGAAGCCGGGACGGCCTGCCGATTCGGTCGCGGCCTATAGGCCCATCGTGTTGCTGGACGAGGCGGGCAAATTGTTTGAGAGGATTATCTCTGCCCGCATCGTCCAGCATCTCAGCGAGGTGGGGCCCGACCTGTCGGACGCCCAATTCGGGTTCCGAGAGGGGCGTTCGACGGTCGATGCCGTGATGCGCCTTAGGGCCGTGACCGAAGAGGCGGTTGGCTGTGGCGGCGTGGTGTTGGCGGTGTCCTTGGACTTCGCCAACGCCTTTAATAGTCTGCCATTCAGCTGCATCAGGGAAGCACTCCAGTATCATGGGGTGCCAGAGTACCTGAGGCGGCTGGTGGCAGACTATTTGGAGGAGCGTACCGTCGTGTACGAGGATCGAGATGGCGTCTTGAGACGGCGACCCATGTCGTGCGGCGTTCCACAGGGGTCTGTCCTTGGACCACTCCTGTGGAACGTGGGGTACGACTGGGTCCTTCGTAGTCGTCTGCCCCCCGGGCTGGGCGTAATTTGTTACGCCGATGACACACTTGTCACAGCCCGGGGGGCCAATTTCCAAGAGGCGGCGCGCCTGGCCACCAGGGGTGTTTCTCTGGTGGTTGGGCGCATCGAGGCGCTGGGCTTGCGGGTGGCCCTGGATAAGACGGAGGCCCTATTATTTCATGGGCCCCGTCGTGGTCCACCCCCCGGCGCCTCCATCGAAGTCAACTCGGTCCTCGTACCGGTTCGGGCCCAGATGAGGTATCTGGGCCTGATCCTCGACGGTAGGTGGCTCTTCGACGAGCACTTCCGACAGCTTTGTCCAAAGCTGGTCGACGCTGCCTCCGCCCTTGGGCGTCTTTTGCCCAACTTGGGTGGAGCCAGCGTCGAAACAAGACACCTCTACACGGGGGTGGTCCGGTCGATGGCCCTTTACGGGTCACCGGTGTGGGTCCCGGCTCTGACCGCCCAGAATAAGGCCCGCCTGTGGCGGCCTCAGAGGGTATTGGCGGTCAGAGCCATACGCGGATACCGCACCGTGTCGACGGAGGCGGCATGCGCCTTGGCCGGAACACCCCCGTGGGATTTGGAGGCGGAAGTGCTCGCCGAAGTTTATCGGCGAGCGGCTGAATATCGGGCGGAGTACGGGTATCGTGCTCCGCCCGAAGAGGTACGCGAATGGCGTGAAGCCGCTCGCCGAGCCACGATGGCTCATTGGTCTTTCCGGCTGGAGGCTCCACGCGCTGGCTTTGCCACCGTGGAGGCGCTCCAGCCGGTCATCCTCGAGTGGGCAGGGCGGCAGCACGGGACCCTTTCCTTCCGAATGACGCAGGTGCTTTCCGGGCATGGTTGCTTCGGAAAGTACCTGCACTCGGTCGCTAGGAGGGAATTGAGTCCCGCCTGCCACCACTGCGACTGCAGTGAGGACTCGGCCCAGCACACGCTGGAGATCTGCCCCGCTTGGGCGGATCAGCGCCGGGCCCTCACTGCAGTCATCGGAGGAGATCTGTCGCTACCGGCCATCATACGCTCCATGGCCGGTAGCGACAGCAGTTTTACCGCGGTCGCGACCTTCTGCGAGGAAGTAATCTCGCAGAAGGAGGCGGCGGAGAAGGCCCGAGAGGACGATATCCACTCGGACCCGATCCGCCGCCGGCGAACCGGGCGGCGGAGGCGCGCCCATCTGCGCCTCATGCCGCCCTGAGTGTGGCCGCGGATGGTGGGGACGGGTTTTCCCCTCCATCCGCTCTAATGGCCAGCCGCGAAGGGGCGACGTACGCGTGTGCCGTGCGTCGCCTAAATTGAGATTTTACTTGAAGAAGGTGCCCGCTTCAGTGCGGGCAGGCGCTGGGAGGGGTCCGGTTTGCGTTAATAACAGCGATCCCGGACCCCTCCCTTCTCAGGCGCAGAGTTGGCACACCGTGTGGTTTTAGTCGGTTCGATTCCGACACACCGCCCCGCCGCAAACCCCGGCGGGGTGACGGCCCGAGGGGGTTTCCACACGTAAAAAAAAAAAAAAAAAAGTGTATAATAGGTATGTATTTACAAAAAAAAAGTATATAAGTTATGTATTCATATCAGTTGTCTAGGACCCATAACACAAAATCTGATTAACTTGGGACTAGATGGCATAGTGTGTTTAATGTTCAACAATATTTATTTATTTATTTATCATCATCCTCATAATGTCATCTACGTTTTTATGTATATACTTGTATTAGTTTATATATATACTAGCTGACCGACGCAACCTCGTTTGCGTCTTTTATTGCCCGTAGCGAAAAATTTTCCCCCGTATAGGGTTGATTTTTTACACCTTGTGTCCGAAAAACCCCAATATCTTACGGAACCCTATTTTTTTCCAAAATAAAATATAGCCTATGTTACTCGTGGATAATGTAGTCTTCGAATGGTGAAAGAGTTTTTAAAATCGGTCCATTAGTTTTAGAGCCTATTCATTACAAACAAACAAACATACAAACAAAGTTTTGCTCTTTATAATATCAGTATAGATGTATTTAGTTGTATCTATACTAATATTATAAAGCTGAAGAGTTTGTTTATTTGAATGCGCTAATCACAGGCACCGCTGGTCCGATTTGAAAAATTCTTTCAGTGTTGAATAGTCCATTTATCGAGGAAGGCTATAGGCTATATATCATCATGTTAAGACCAATAGGAGCGGAGCCCCAATGAAGAATGTTACAAAAACTACGGGCAGTAAGAAACGTATACGAGATTGTGTGGGTCAGTTAGTGTGTATCAGTTATTTTTGTAGTCGTTAGGTTTATATAATACCAGTTTTAATCCGCGGCTTCACTTGCATTTAATAAAAAGTAGTCCTATGTTACTTCTAATATCTCTAAGAATATGCGTACAACGTTTCATGATGATCGGTTTTTTTTTTTTTTTTATTGAATAGTGGGCAAACGAGCAGACGTATCACCTGATGGTAAGCGATTACCGCCGCCCATGGACACCCGCAACACCAAAGGCGTCACAAGTGCGTTGCCGACCTTTGTGGGATGGGAAAGGGGATGGGGGACGGGTTGGGGTATGGGTCTCCGGTCTCTCTCTCGTGGAAGCGTAACAAACAAACTTACATTCACATTTATAATTATAGAAGTATGATATATTATCTATACCCATTTGATATGTTCCTGATTTCTCTGCATCACATTTTGTGTAAACCACAAATGGGTGTACTGTGTCTGTTTCATGTATGTTTGTAAAGTACACCGTGACACATGATTTTCTCCTAGTCCGGGAGTTGTATTTAAAGAAGAAGAAGAAAGGAAAAGAATTTATCAGCAATTTGGTCAAGATCAAACAGCACTGTGTGTCAAGGTCTAATTTGATTGTCCTTAATATTGTATAACTTATGTCTGCACGGATGGTGTAGTGAAATAAGCGGTCATTTCACTGCTTTCTACTGCACTGAGTATTGTGGGTTTGATCCCCACATTAAGTAACAGAACTGCTTCGAATTTGAGTCCTCTTTGTGTCCTTCGTGAAATAGGATATATTATATTCATAATGCGAGAGTGTCTTTAAAAGATTCTTTTCAAAATCAAAACATATAATTAGTTATCTAAACCAAAACTAACTACATATAGCTATTTTCTAAACTGTTAAATTTCGAATACATCAAAAATCATTTAGTGATAAAAAAATCTTCTCTGACCTCAATACTCTCAAAATTGCAAATTATAATTAAAATATCCAATATTGTGGCTTTTACGGCACTACATCGTAAAATGTAACAATCAAGTTTCTGACACGATTGCGGTGTCGATATCTCAACGGAAAATCAAGGACTTGTCTTGAACGAAACCATGTCAAATAACCTGCTTCTACCATCAGCTGCGAAAATACCGCTAGATATATTAAGACGGATGTTAATTCCAGTCGAGAATTTTTAATTACCACTGTTGAAGCCTGATCGTTTGTAGCCACGAGGCATTCGCTTGTATGAAGGAAGCGAAAATCAAATTAATTTGTACTGTATGAATAGATTTGAAATATACATACATGGAATAAGACAAAGGCAGATAATTAGACATTATGTTTAATTAAAAATATTAGATTGATAAGAATAATAGTCCCAGCTGATATTTTCTTTCTAAAAAGTCCTGCTGGTTTAGTAATTTATGTATTTCGCAGAGGACTATGATCCTAAAATAATATTAACGAACACGAAACGTACCTACTGCTATTACTGTTGTGATATTACTTTTAAATCTGGCTAGACTTTAAACAAATATCTATATTTGCCTGCCAAGACTAAAAAAAAACAGAACAAGATAAAAAAAAGTACAGAAAAAAAAGTATGGACGCGTCCATAAACAATTTGGCGGGAGAATTCTTCATTAGCGGTTAGTGTGTTTAGAAATCTACGTAGTTTAATGTACAATGTTCGACGGTTATAAATTATCCGCTGAATGGTAAGTGACAGAATAAAATTTAAATTTTCCGATTGGTATGCGCGGTGCGTAACGATTACTAGTCCCGGCTTTAACAGGAGAGAGCTGGCCGTTTTCCTGCTCCCAAGAATTAGTTACAAATGAAAGTAGTTTGTGTTAGTTTTCTATATTTTCCTTGAAACCTTATAAGGAAAATATTGAAAATCAACGTGTGTCTAAAGAGACCCTTTATATGAAAATAAAATAATTAATGAATTGGTTACAAACATATCAAGAATTTGCTTTAGAAGCAACATTTTGTCAGCTTGCAACTAGTTATTTAAACTAGCCAATTCAAGCCGTTTATTTAGACATTGAAAAAATGGGACTCCAAAATCTTGTTTTTTTTTTTTTGATAGATGATCAGAGTATTTTATACCTAATAGTAAACTCATACATCTTAAGAGTAATATCTATTTAGATTATTTTTTTAACTATTCGTTTAGTTGCTGTTTTCTACTTTTATAACAATTTATGTTGTCATAGGTAAAGGTCGCGCATATTTTTAATTAAAGTAGCACGTGTACTTAAGTCGTAATGTTTGTGTTTACTTCGTAAATATGCCTTAATAAATAAATAAATATCACTTCAATGATTTCTAGTTTTCAAAATCATATTCTTATTTGGTCACGTAGGCCATACTGATTCAAACAATTAAAGTCAAACCTTTTTGAAAGTTTATATGTATTTAAGTTTCAAATCTTCAATCGGTCTATATTATTTGATACCTTAACCATAGGTGATCATAGACAGCAGTCAATATCTTTATTTATTTAAATTCCAATTTTAAATATTTAAGTTCGTACTATTTTAAACATACTCTGGCTAAGTGTTTCTTTTTTACTAGTTTTAAAAAGAAAACAGGTTATTGCACCTACCGTGACAGATCACGACACTACACCGCACTGATAACTACAGATAGACCAAGGTTATAACAAAATAGGAACTCACAGGGAGCGTCGCCTTTCAAGGAGGAGGACGACTGACCACGACTCGCCTGATTGTGAACACAGTACAGATGTGAGCCAGCCAGCGCTCGATCGGCCAACACTTTCTCCACCAACGCTCCACTTAGTCCTTCTGACCGTATGAACTCCTAAACCCGCACACCAACTTATAACTAACCCAACAACATCGTCATAAATTCCACAATACGTTTTAATGGAACTATTATCTGTTCGCGGTATAATTAGGCTTAATTTGCGTATTATGTGGGATAGTAATAAATGACTAGATCCGATGTTTTATGAGATACATAACCTACTAGTAAATATGATTATTATAACTACTTAAAGCTATGATTATCCTCTTGAAACCCATGCTTAATCTCGTAGTCAATTTATGTCTGCGTATTAAAAATAAGTTAAAGATATTATCATGACTAAAGAAATTGGTAGCGCTACGATGTTCCATCTGGTATGGTTGCAAGGTTGTAGCTAACACATTTATTTATGACAAATCCTAAAGATGTAAAAAAAACAAATGACTTCTCCATAAATAAGGCTTGGATTGTCATATAAAGTAGGATGTGATTATCATTCAAATGAAAACAGAATTAGCTATATTTAGGTAACACAGGTCGATCCTACTTTAGACCCCATTTAACATTATCTATGTAGGTAGCAACCTCAGCTATTTTAATGTGAAACTCAGATTGGCAAAGGATTTGGGAAGGGAGGGAAAATCTCAGAATGGTTCAGCTGTTCGCAAGAAAGTTTTCACTGTCTCACAACCCATTCTCACGAGTAAGCCTGACGAGCAATAGTGACAATAAAAATGTAAATTGAAGAATATTTCTTAAAAGAATTATCTCGATGAAGTTCAATAGGTATATGGTCAACAGAGTGGTGGAAAGAGTTTTGTTAACCAACAATCTGAATACAGAGGGTCTATGCGTACATATATATTTCATGCATGCTTCTCGAAGAGTCTGAGAAACGCTCGCTTATGTATTAGTCACTTTCAATGTGTTGTTTCTAATTGTCTAGTCTTGATCTTAGGTATGGTATCTACCTTGACTGAGTATGGCGTTCACAGCCTTGCCAATCCTTCGCTATCTATACTTATATTATAAAGCTGAAGAGTTTGTTTGTTTGAACTCGCTAATCTCAGAAACCGCTGTACCGATTTGAAAAATTCTTTCAGTGTTGAATAGTCCATTTATCGAGGAAGGCCAATTAGGAGCGGAGCACCAATGAAGAATGTTTCAAAAACGGGGGAAAACTTTTACGCTACGGGCAATAGAAGACGCTAACGAGGTTGCGTGGGTCAGCTAGTGTAAAATAAAGGTTTTTATTATAAATAAATACAATGAATATACATAAAAGTCATCATCATCGTGATAAACAACAGCCTTTAAAAGTCAACTGCTGGACCCATCCTGTGAAATGAAGATTTTGGCTCCTAAATCACGTTACCTAGATTTATTGGCATAAGGTTTGTTTAAAAATTGCCTTCTCTTGTTTTAGTAATTTTGTCCGGCGTATTTCCTTACTACCTTGTGGCTCTTACTACACCATGCTCAATAAGGGTAGAGACACTAGGTATTCGACTTTCAATCAGTCACTTCAGGGACGAATTTTTTTTTGTTTATCTGGCATAGCACAGCAATTTATCTGTTTCATTGATTGAAGTATGTCTGATTATTTATTTAATTGTTTAATTCTTTTTCTTAGCAAAGGGCTTTCTTCAATTTTTCGAGAATCGGTTTTCAAAATTTGGAACGCTGTTCCTTCTTAGTCCTGAGTAAGTGGTACATCCAGTACCCGTCAGTTTAGCAGCCAGGGCATTAACATGTTTTATTAATTTTTGTTGGTAGTTATGGCCAAACTAAATATTAAACTCCAAATATTTATTCAACAAACCATGTAGGTACTTATGTTAAATAGTTTGACTGGTTTTATTGGTATTTGTTATATTTTTTTATTTATGAATTAGATAAAAGTCTGAATCATCAACAACTCGTAACGTCCCACTGCTGGGCTTAGGTCTCCTCTCGGGATAGCTTAAAGGCCCTACGTCCCCACGCCGGCCGAGTGCGGGTTGGGACGGGCAAGACAACGTTTTAGTTACGTAATATTGCCGTTGGATGTTTTTAACCCGCCGAAAGGCCTTCAACTAAGCTTCACGACTGTTATCCTATGATAACAACCGAAACCGACTGCTTGCGACCGCACATGGTATCATGATCGTGCCGTCGTTGCTTACCTTCGGTAATTGTTTCTAATCACCGAGTTCAACTAGGCTATGAGTGCCTTATAAAAGGCTGAATACGAAAACAAAAAACTAAAAAAATTAAAGTGATTATTTTACGATTCGTAGCATGTTGGACTTCGTTTTTCTGTTCTCTCAACTCTCATGTATATTCATTACTGCGCTGAACGCTGAATGATACATTTTCTGCGTATTCTTTCCTCTTACAACATTAGTGTGTTGTGTTATCATGTTATACAGGTATTATTAGCAGTGGTCGTTATCGGTAATACACATGTGTCTAGTTTATGAAATTTAACATATGAATTTTAAATAGTAGTTACTTCGTTATTTTTCAAGTTTCATTTACCTTTAACTTTGCAATGTTTGTATGTATATTGTTTTAGGTTATTTTTCGTCTTGCTTGAACTTGAACTCGCGGGCTGGGTTTCCGCAACTCGACAACTTCAATGCGCGCCTATTTTACGTACTGGTTCGGCATTATTCATGCCAATCCAATTCCTCCAAGAAGCCTAGCAAACCCATTACATTGCTGACGACTTCTGGAAGTGACCGCGGCGATCCGAGGTGTCTCGCCCGGTATTCTGCCACCCCAGTACATGCCATGATGACATGGGCGGCTGTTTCTTCCTCCTCAATGCATGCTCTGCATAGAGGACTGTCTGTTACACCTAGATTGAAAAGATGTTTATTTAGTAATGTATGACCAGTTATTGCTCCTGTTAAGAGTCGAAGCAGCGACCTCTTGAGTTGCATCAGCTTCCGTGACAATCCGGAGGTGATCGTCGAGAAGACCTCCTTGGTCTGCCTGCAGGTACAAAGGATGGACCAATATATTTGTTGTTCTACCTTGGTTTTTTGCTGCAGTGTCCGTCACAGCCAAGCAGTTGGCAAGGGCAGTACCTATTGGTTCCGGGCCTACTGCCCTTGTCTCTGATCCACCTCTTGTCAGTGCAACGGCTACGTCGTTCGTGAGTTGCTATTCCCCTTAATCCACTGGAGAGTTATACTGTTTGTGGTACATACCTCTGTCAGGGCTATGTGGCATTCGTAAATTAACCCTGAGGTTGTCGCATGACTCTGTAGGGCTTGTAATTCATTTTGCTAGTAAGCCTTCTTTGCTTGCATTTAATAAAAGTATCCTATGTTACTTCTAATACCTCCAAGAATATGCGTACAAGTTTCATGATGATCGATATCTGCTCCTTTGCCACCTATATTATAAAAAAAGTAGTTATCCCGAGAAAGCGTGACAAACAAATTTACTTCACCTTTATAATATTAGTGTGATATTACATAGAAAATAACTAAACTCCGAAACGAATATTTTGCCGATCATATAAATACCTATTTGATTCGACTCGGGAATCGAACCTGAAACTGAAGCACAGGAGGAGGAGTGGTGAAAACTGAAAAAACCGGACAAGTGATTATTATAAATAGTTCAGGAAACAAATCGCGCAGTTTTTTCTGAGCTTTTCCTGAAATTCAGCTTCAATCACATATAATCTTACCTATAAGTGAGTATGGATGTATGATAAATAAATGATATTTATTTTGTAAGTAAATCTTTACAGATACTTTTACACGTCGGATTTTACAGCTAGAAGACCGGCCGGCATTTCCTAAGACTCACTCTGGGAAGTAAAGAATGGATGTTTGTTACTCTTACACGCTCAAAATGTTAAACCGATGTATGAGATTAGAGGCGCTTACCTATAGCCTTTTTAAAGAATATAATAGATAACAGAAAACCGGTGTGAAATAGCGCATGCACTGTGTTTCACCGAGTGAGTGAGGATACCGGAGACCCATACCCCAACCCCACCCTCCATCCTCCTTCCCATCCCTCAAAGGTTGGAAACGCACTTGTGACGCCTCTGGTGTTGCGGGTGTACCATCACGTGATACGTCTGCACGTTTGCCCACTATTCAAAATAAAAAGAATGCCCAGTTGCGCTCGGTGATTAGAAATACTTACGAGATTATCGGTACCCTCGATAATTATTGTGGTCAGTACTTGGATGGGTGACCGCTGGTGGCATATTACCATGAGAGTCTCCGTGATTCAGGGGTCACGTTAAGCAGTCGGATCCGGTTGTTATCATAGGATAACAGTCGTGCGGCTTAGTTGGAGGCCTCCTGAGAGGAGATCTGAGCCCAACAGTGGGACTTTATGGGTTGTTGATGATGTGAAAAATTGATGTCTTTTTGATATTCCATTAAAATATACCTAATAAATATGTACTCGTACACTAGGTACTACCTACTAGGCACAAGACATTTAAGTAGGTATATACCTACCTATCTATGATTGTGTTTAATTACAAATTTTAATAAATAGTTTATTTAAATAAATAAATAGTATACTTATTTATTACAAAAAATTTCTTAGATGCTTAGTATGTATTAGGTAATTACAATTAATTAAGATTTTTCGTTTGACAGACTTCGGAGACAAGAAGGGGAACGGTAATTTATAATATTTTTCTGCTCACATCAAACCATTCATATGATCAACTAATAATATTTAATTTAACCCATTTTAACTAGTAGTTTCAATTTGAAATTTCGATGCCCTATAAAAATATAGGCTCCCTATTTTTTAAGTTTTATTTACTAACTGCTGACCCACGCAACCTCGTTTGCGTCTTCTATTGCCCGTAGCGTGAAAATTTTCCCCCGTTTTTGAAACATTGCTCATTGGTGATCCGCTCCTATAAGCATTAGCGTGATGATATATAGCCTATAGCCTACCTCGAAATGGACTAATCAACACTGAAAGAATTTTTCAAATCGGATCAGCGGTTCCTGAGATTAGCGCGTTCATACACACTAACAAACAAACTCTTCAGCTTAATAATATTAGTATAGATGTATAGTTTTAAGTCTTATCCCTGTACCTGTTTGTGGCCTATAACGATGTTACCTGCCAAATTTCATGGTTCTAGGTCGACGGGATATATCCTATGAGTTTTGATTCCCTTAGAAGTGTCGAAATAATTACTACTAATAGTTTTTTGCTGAATAACGGCCGTATCCTTCTTAAGTAAATTTATAGGTTTAATTTTTTCACAACTTCAGGGGACCGTAGATTTGACTATAGGTATTGTTTAAATTTCAACTCAATACCTTCACGCGTTCCTAAAATAAAGGACCTTGACGAACAGACAGACGGACAACAAAGTGATCTTAATAGAGTTTAGAATGCACGGAAATATTTATTTTTTTATATAATTACCGCGCTAGTGAATAATTTGCATGCTTGCGATTTGCAAACAAAAATAATCAGGCGTTATGCAAAAAGTATTCAAACGAGAGCTTGTTAAACAACGTTGTAGTTATACATATATTGCTAACTATTTTTATAAAGGCTCTATTATTGCTTTTAAAGAAATTGATGTCCGATCGTATATCAATGACTATCTAACCCACGCGACCTCGATTGCGTCTCCTAATGCCCATAGCGTGACAATTTTCCCCCGTTCTATCTTAAATAAATAAGAAAAATAAATAATATAAAAAATTAAATCTAAAAGACTTCTTTATCTTTACGTCTTCTCACAGAAGTAGGTTGTAATAATAATAATATCAATTTATTTGCATAAATATGGTACAAAAGATGGTAAAAAAATAAAAATACCTTAGTACTCGTACCTTATTTTTATAGTAAGGTTGCTCGCTATCACTTTCTTGCCACATGCCGCTTGCGATTTGAGATAATAAGGGAACATATCGTGTGTCAGATCGCAAGTAACTACGATGCGTCCCTCATGGTTTACCCAGTAGCCCAGTAGTTATCCCAGGGTAACATCGAGGAACACGCTATTCCTGTGGATACCCCACCTTCATAGAGATGGCATCAGTTATAGATATTTATAAAAAAAAACACAAAGCAGTCATAAGCACTGCCGACAGAAGTGAAAACTCATAACTATAAACAAACGGTTGTTTTAACTTACCTGAAATGAACACCTATGCTTTTTTTAATAGTGTGCAATAAAAAGAACTAAAAATTATTGTGATTGTAAGTAGTAAATGGAAGTAAAGCTTTGATACTCCAATAGATGTCGCTGTTTTCAAAAAAATTGTAAACAATCTTTTTGATTTACAAAAGGTTTTGTGTAAGTAGAAAATCGTTATTTTAATTTATTGTAAATCACTTTAAGATACTGAAATATTAACTTTAAGTATATAAAATCATATTGAGAAAGGACCACTATCTGGAAAAACGAATGCTACCAAAGTATATCGATAGATGGCGCTGTTAACAATAAACATACGTCTTACGAATTTTTTCGATCAGGACATGTGACCTGACGCGAGTTTATGGTCACGTGACCTGACGCCCTGACGCGAGTTTATACATTTTTACCCATTCCAAAAAAGTACACAGCGCCGCTAAAGAAGTTTTCACTTCAAAAAACACATTCCATAACATTGTTTTATTAATAATTATAATACACTAGAGAAAACAAAAGAAACTGGTATGAAAACAAATGAAGATCACCTACGAAAATAAAAATAAAACGGATAATAAGCTAAGTTATCGAAAATTACTTGCACCTTTTTGTCATCTACATGTGATAACTCAAATAATAAATAGTATAGTAGTCTTCTTCTTTTGATGATATGGTATTCAGGTGACTAATATCATCTATTTCTGCCAATCAATATATATATACATATATAAAAATTAAAAACATAACTGGTTACTGTCGATACATGGAAGATTTATAAGAAAAACTATTATGAACGAAATAGAATCCAAAAAAAAGGTTTTTTTAATGTACTTTGAATTTTGTCTGTACGTTTGTACATGCTAATCTCAGAAACAGCTTTATCGATTTAAATATGATTTTCACTAATAGTACAGTCATTTAGTATTTTTACCTGGAAAGTTTTCCGGGAGTTTTGAAATTTGGCAATTTTATAGATTTTGGTATGCTCTTGCTAAATTTCAACTTTGCCACCTCGTATGGCTGCCGCTCGCGCCGCCATATTGAAAAATGGCGCCCAAAAGCAGTTTTTTGATAATAACTCCTTTCTGGCGCATTTTACAGGAAAAACATTTATTCAAAATAAAAGTAGAGAAAATTTCCTACAATTTATGTCTTAACCTTTTCTTTCCTAAAATCAATAGTTTCGGCGTAGGAGCGCCGTAAAGTGTAATTCAATACACGTTTCGGCAGAAATACTCGTTTCCACACCACCATGAGGTAGAGCGAAGAATCGGCGCATTTTTTTTATCGTGGTATCCCCAGTAGGTCTAATCCACATCTGACTCACTATTTAAGTATTAAGTTTCACCTTCAATTTTTGTCATAAGTTCGTCCAGAGAAAACTGACATTCTTCGGAATTTTCGTCGAGATATGAATAAATGTATTGCATAGCGGTATCAATCTTGCTTGCATACGGATCTCTTTTTTTTCTTTCTTCGGTCGAGGGCGTTTGATACAATTTCTTCATACACGAATTGTGATATTGTGCATCGGCTGCGACTAAGTCAGTAACCTGCTCAAGGCGTTCAACTATTGCTTGTCCCCAATCATCGTTACGAGCCCGAGCAAGTTCTGAAATACTATTTTTCATCGACAATTTACGCACACTATAAACGATATTACGTTCACATAAACGCGTCTGTTTTTGTTTAGATATGAACTCCGCTGTTATCTCAATTAAACTCTCAAAAAACAATGATTTTTGAATGAGAAAGTTGGACGTGTAGATCTTAGTTGTACTTGAGAAGTTGTACCATCACTTCCTCTACGCAAAGCTGCAGCGATTAACTTCTCATTATTATATCGTTTTCGACACGCATCGTGAACTACTATGGATTTTAATCCCACCAAAAGTTTGTTTTTATTGTCTTTTCTTTTTATACTTGACTTACGAAAAGTTTCCAATCCTTTTTCCTTCACTTCAATAACTTCACTTTCTTGCAGTATATCACCACAAATAAAGCAGTTTACTTTATTAGAAGCCATGGCTCTGTAAATGCAAACGACACTGTTAAATGATAAACGTATACTGATGACTCAGACTAAATATTTCTATTGAGCTCAGCTGGGGCCAGATGTTTCTTAGAAGGGAAAGAAGGGGCCTGACACAGAAGGGACGCATTCCTTTATACCTGCGGAGACATAACAGACTAGCTAGACATGGTAGACTAGTAGTTAGCTAGGTTTTCATTCTATGGAACAATATTTAACCTTCGTATAATTTTTATAATTTACAAATCACAACATGAGCAGTTTAAAGTAAATATTACACGTTGGTGTGGATGTATAATGGTTTACGGTGCTCGTTCGCCGAAACTATTGATTTTAGGAAAGAAAAGGTTAAGACATAAATTGTAGGAAATTTTCTCTACTTTCATTTTGAATAAATGTTTTTCCTGTAAAATGCGCCAGAAAGGAGTTATTATCAAAAAACTGCTTTTGGGCGACATTTTTTCAATATGGCGGCGCGAGCGGCAGCCATACGAGGTGGCAAAATTGTAATTTGGCAAGAGCATACCAAAATCTATAAAATTGCCAAATTTCAAAACTCCCGGAAAACTTTCCAGGTAATCTCTATTTATTCGACCAAATGACTGTACTATAATGCTGTTCATAAATATAAAAAGTCATATCAGCTTAAAGACTGCCTCGGTGGCGCAGTGGTAGTGAATGCGACTGCTGTGCTTGAGGTCTCGGGTTCAAATCCTGGGTCGGACCAAGTGTTTGTGTGATCTACAAATATGGAGTTTGGGTGTTTTCTATGTAGGTATAATGTATGTATTTACAAAAAAAAGTGTATATGTATTTATATCAGTTATCTAGTATCCATAACACAAGCTCTGCTTAGCTTGGGACTAGATGGCGTTGTATGTTAGATGTCCGAAATATTTTTTTATTTATTTTATTTAAAGAAACACCGTGACAATCGACATATGCGGGCGGAGCCGCAAACAAAAGCTAGTGTCAAATATTTAGTCTTTAATTCTAAATTCTTCTAGTCTGTAAGTCGTCGCGTCGCCGCGTCGTGATGAAGAAATGGTGAAAAATAAAAGGAAAACTTACGGAAAAAAAACAAAAAAGTACCCATAACATGTCATATTTATGATAAAATGATATGACAGGAGGTACAGTAATTGATATTACCATATGAAAATCACATTATGTTTCATGTCATAAGCATAAAAACAAAAATAATACTCTCTCAACTTGTAACAAAATATAAAGCTTACCGTTATCCATTGTTAAAACATAACCTTTTACAAAATACTTTTAAGGATTGTGTGAAACAAAAATGCGTCGTTTACAGAAACAACGCGGTAACTCATGTATTTTACCGCTTTTTTTTTTCATTCAATGGTCGACCAACGACTAAAGGCATTCTATGTTATGAACTTTAGTGACCACAGACTACATTGTAACTAGGACGCACACAGGTCTGATTCGGTGTAACAAACCTTATTTTCTTTTTTTAAACAGACAATATGTTCTGTACTTTACGAAAAACATTAAGTTTTTCAAATTAAATAAAAATAATGACAACGATAATTACGAATCCTGTTCAAACACAGTAACTGTACATTTCAAAAAACTAGGACTACTGAATAATGCAACATTTTCATTGATTTATTATATGACATTATATAGAATTCCTCGATAAATGGGCTATTTAATACAAAATAATTTTTAATTGGAATAATTTTGCTGAGATTAGCGAGAAACAAACAAAATCTTTAGGTCTTAGGCTCTTTCTTAATGGCCGATTACGGCCATGGCGGCCAGTTTCAACGGAAACCAGCCAACTACGCAAGAGATATTATAGTGCACAAGTGTGTGCGCAAACACAGGTGCACTCTCTGTTCCCTCCTCTCTCAAAATCCGATGGGACGGCTAACCAACACGATCGTGTAAAGATCAGTCGCAGGATCGACAGCATTACATGTTCTCCGAGGCACAGGGGTTCAGACCCCAACTTCCAAACTCCGAGCTGTTATTAGGTAGTTCCATAATCAGAAAAACTCAATAACACTTTTGGCCCGACCCGGGATTCAAACCCGAGACCTCTTGATCGGCAGTCGCACACATCAACCGCTAGACCAACGAGGCAGTTTTCATAACTGCCTCGTTGGTCTAGCGGTTGATGTCTTTAATTTTAGTATGGAATTAAACACAATTGTGACATTCAAAAAATTGCGTTGACCACAATAGTAATTAAACGTTTTATATTTAGCTGTTGGAACACTTTTTGTAATGAGGTGGTGTTATTAGTATTACGACCTAATTATAAAATGCCACATATTCCAGAAACTTCGTGACAGTCTGGTGCCTGAAATAGGTGTAATTTTTTTTTTTTATACATCTCCCACATTAGGAATAAACATCCTGTGTCGTGGGGGACTTTACAAACATACATGAAACGGACACAAAGAACATCCAGACTCGGAACAATAATTCGTGGATCACACAAAGTGTTGTACCGCGTGGGATTTGAACCCAAGACACTTGGCGCAGTAGCAAGCGGCATGGCGACCGCTGAAACCACTCGGCCAACCGTGCAGTCTATAGTTATATGTTACAGAGCCTACAGTTACAAAGCCCTGTAAGATGAATATCATACAATTGAAAGACTCTGCTATTAAAAGGTTTGATGACATTAAATGTTAAAGTTGGCATACAGAACCAACCCCTCAGGTTAGGTATATTGCAAAAAGCAATTTCCAAATTCGATGCTTGTTTAAGAAGATGTCGTTGATTTTTTTTTAAGGAATATGGGGGCAAACGAGCAGACGTATCGCCTGATGGTAAGCGATTACCGCCGCCCATGGACACCTGCAACAACAGAGGCGTCACAAGTGCGTTGGCGGCTATGGGAGATAGGGAGAGATATGGGTTGAGGAAGGGTTGGGGTATGGGCCTCCGGTATCCTCACTCACTCGGTGAAACACAGCCCAGGCGCTATTTTACACCGGTTTTCTGTGATTCCGTGGTATCACTTCGTTTGAGCCGGCCCATTCATGCCGAAGCGTGGCTCTCCCACGGTAATAAAATGTTGTTTCGTAAAATCGATTTTGTGGTGTGTTACTGTGTATCTTGCATCGATTCAAAGAAAGTATAGTGACGAGAAATACAGCCAGTCAGTGACATTCAGGACATAATATATGGCGTATCTATATACATACTTATATAATAATTTGTATATACTTTTTTTAATAAACATATCGATATACATAGAAGTTCCCATATTACATTTGGAATATATAATGGGGGACTATTTTGATTAGATATTTGCGTTCTCAAAATTTAGAAACGTGTTATGTATCTGCTTACTACCTTCGTGATATTAGTATGAATATATGTAACCTGATAGTGGAGTGTTTTAGTATTGTAATCATATAACAAACACGTAATGTCTATTACGAAGATGTCAAGGTTTATTAACACAAGGTTAGTTGTTTTGTTATGTGAAAATAATGGATGGGCAAATTTGCATTATTGTATTCAACTACCTATGCCTGGCTGATTGTGAATGGTAATGTGGCGACATCCACATCCATACTACAGCGCCACCTACCGAAGATACACTGAACTACGAAGTAACGCACTACACGGAGTAACTACAAATCCTGAATCGCGCAATAAATAGTTCTCGCGCCGATTATCATATGTACAACATCCCAACATCAACTGTCGCAACGCCAGGCCTGATCACCTCGCCTGGTCGGAGGATCCTCCCTTTGTGTTGGAGGAACATGATATCCGTTCCCCCACACAACATCAATTTGTAGAAGTTTTAACCAGATAAAGTTTAAAAAACTTTGACTTGACTGCGTATAAACTTTTAATTTTTATTCAGTCATTATTAAGAATTTGTTGTTAGCTTATTAGTTCGATTATAGTCCGGCCACTCAGAGAATGCGTTTCTGACACTTGTAAATTGGTCCTGAGTAGTGATGTGCCATGAATATCATTAATAATATTTGGTAACAGTATTTATAGCATTCATTATGCATAATTATTCAATTTAGATATATTTTATATTTCTAACACAATATTAATAAAATTGTTGATGGATGAATTAAATTTAATTGTAATTTCTGAATGAAACCAAGGGAAAGAAAATAAAAATACTGTATTTATAGAAAAATATATATTATGAAATATATAGTTTTAAGATTTCAATAATGTCAAATCAAAATTTAATCTGACTCCGATTCGCTTGAGGACTCGCTGTCATCTTCACCAACATGTATTATCATGTTATTATCAATCATAGTGTCTATACGAATGTCGCGGTCAAAGTCATCAAATATCATTTTTTTAGTTTTTTCAACCACCTTCATCCAGTCATTTCTTGTGACTTTTTCGCATGCTTCTTTTAAAAGCGTCTTCATCTTTTTTATGCCATATGGTGGAGAAGTATTATGGCGGGCTGCATAACCTTTAATTTGAGCCCAGATTAGCTCTATGGCATTGTACTGGCAGTGATATGGAGGAATTCGGAGAACGCGATGACCGTACTCCAGAGCCAGCTCATCTATTTCGTATCGAATATTTGATAGCTTATGGTCGTTGACTAATAATAATTTCATCAGCTCAGCTTTTAGCATTGACATATTTGCGTCAATGCCACTTCTTTGCAGCCAAGCCACCAATTCCTCTTTTCTATTAGCTTGAGTAGGTGCTTTATTTATTTGCACCGAATGATAAGGAACGTTATCCATTATTATAACTGAAGGCTCTGGAAGGCCAGGTAGCAACACATCCTGGAACCACTCCTTCAATACAGCCGCATTCATTTCTTCGTGGTAGTCAGTGGTAGTTTTTGACTCAAATGCTAATAAAACATTTTCCACAAAACCATACTTCGCACAACCAGCGTGGCATATTATGAGACGTGCTCCTTTACCGATTGGCACTTTCGACGTCGACGCTTGAGTGTCATCTGTCCAAGAACGAGAAAGCTCGTGATTGGTGTTCAGCCATGTCTCGTCAATGAAAACGACATTGTCCCAATTATCAATTTTTTTTTGCTTCTCTTAGAAAAGTAATTCTTTTTACCAGAAATATAAAGGGATAAAAATAGTTTTTCATTTATTTTTAATTCAGCTGATTGATATCACGACAATTATTTTAATAAGTTTGGTTTGATCGTACCTATATCGTATTATAAAGTATATTAAACTTAACTCGTAAGTATTAAGTACATTATACACACTCTCGAATAATTTCTCCGATGTCCCCAGGAACTTTAATGTCGTTCGTATAAATGCCCAAAGCATTTCGGCCCATTTCTCTGAAATGGTGACAACATTCGACTGTACGACATCCTTACATACTTTGTAACTCATCTTGTTCTACTGTTTTTTTGTGTATTCAATATAGATAAATAAATAAAATTATATATTATAAAATTAGAACGTTTTATTTAACAATATATCGACCGACAGAATATATTACGATATATTCGATATATTCCAAAAATACTCAGTTACAATTCAGTAATATTTTGTCTCATCACTACAAAAACAAACTATTGACATAACCTTGAAACAGCGCAGTTTGACGTCGTTAGACTTTTAAAAATTATTGTTCTTAAATTAATTAATTGATTAATTGTTAATAACTTTAGCCCAAAATAAAAGGTTTATTGTACATTGGCATGATTATTAAATTTTTAATGTTATTACTCATTATTAAGGTTAATAAAAGATATTTAAAATTTTGCCATAAATTGTACACCAGTTCAAAGTTACATCGCCCATTGGATCACGACCTGTCAGGAACGCATTCTCTCAGTGGCCAGACTATAGCTAGTATTGTATAAATGGTTCATCAGAATAATTCTCTTAAAGTGTTAAGTTCTATAAATTAATATAATATTAATGATTTATTAGAATAATTCTTATAAAATGTGAAGTAGTTGTCACACGACTCCAAAGGCGAAGTTTAAGATTGTTTTGAAAAAGGCTCACGAGCCCGTTGGACGGGCATTCGTGTCTACCTTTTTAGCAGTATAAAAAGTGTAATAATACGGTAAATATTGTAAATAATGATTGTATTATATATATATAATACAAGAATGTGACTTGACAATGTTTTTCATTGAATTAATTAATCCTTACTGTACGCAACACTATGGCACCTCATTCATTCAAATCGACTCATTACTGAAAGACGCTTCGGCTATTTTACATGTACGTTTATCTCGACGACATATGTAATCCTTGTCATTATTACCAATCTATTAAAACATTAAACTCGGTTCAGTCGGCGCTAAGGTTTAACATACATATACTGCAAAACCTATCACCCATTCCTTGTGGCTTCGCCAAGAATACGTGGAAACCAACTACTTGAAGACCGTTAATATTTTATTAATACATACTAATATCTAACTTTAAGACGTAAAAAAATGGATATAGGCTTTGTCACCTGGGTCATTGATATACGAATCCAATGATACCTGATTATTTAAAATCGGTTCAGTGGTTTAGGGGTTACGATGGAATTGACCATAAATACAAAGACTGTTAAAACCGTACCGTTCCTTTTGACTTCGCCGTAATCGGGTAAAAAGGTTATTATTGGAAAGGCCTTAGTTCTTAACTGGACATTGACAATGGCATCATAACGAAAAGGATGTCTTGCTAACTGTCACACTTGCCTCCATACATACCTTTCCTCCATTAGGTGGTAAAATAGAGGATGAAGGTACCATGAAACTTCGAAACACCAAATATGAAATAATCACGAAAACGAAATCGCAGGGGAAATATAGTTTTTAATAAAAATGGTGCAATCAATACAGTGATGTTTCAATGTAACCAAAAAGTGGAACAGTACATGGTCAAAGTGGTATGCAGGCCCAGATGGCTTCGATATCTGTGTCAGTGGTGCATTGGATTTATTTTTTATTCAAATTTGTAACAACGCATAAGTGATAAAATACTACCATTGTTTCCATTCATTACGTAGCATCACAAGAAATTCGAAATATAAATATTCCATTCGAAAATTAAATAAAAAAAAACAAATGATATTCGAAATAATAAAAAATACGTTTGTATTTCTTATATTTATTTAATTTGTATTTCAAAGAGTTACCTGTCAGTAAAAAGTACCGATTTTCTTTCTTTACGCGGTACCTATCCTATTTTTTGTGTTCTATGTTTCGTATTCTAACAAAATTAGCATAGCTAATCAAATGACAAAAAAATGTACAAAGAAATACAAATACTTATTCTTTGTAAGAGATTAAAATGTGAATTGAGAAATCCGAAATTAGTTATGATTTTTAAACGCACCCATGCAATTTGATGTTATCATAACACATGACAAGAAACCAATTAGATGTATAGTATATTATATATATATAAATATATATCATATCTCCTTTCTAAACAGGTAATTATTATGAAACAGGTAAATAAATCTTCTTTTTTGACTTCGCCGCACTTTAGCTCAATCAACAAAAACAAAAGTAAAGAGAAAGTGAACAGAACAGATAGTAAAAATAATGAAAATTGTCGAAAAAACGTCAAATGAATGTCTACAATATTATAGACAAGCAATCTATGTGCTTAACTTTCTTCAAACCAAGTATAAGTGGATAAAAGACAGAAGTAAAACACGTATTTTTAAAACTAGAAGCTGTGTCCCTGTTTTAAAAAATATTAAGACTATTTTACGATTTAGTGTCTCACGGATTTGTTATAAAAATACCACTGAATGAGTGAAAAATTTAAGTATTTTTTAAAAAAACCTTAGTTTTACAGACTTAAAACTACATTTAAAACAAAACTGACAACCATGAAGCATTTTTGTCAATCATTATCATTATTATTGAAAATGCGCGAATATGTAAAATTGACTGTTTTGGTAATTCGATGGTAAATTTGGATTTTATTATGTTGGCAACAGAAAGTGACAGATTTTTTTTTGTTATTTATTAGGTATTATTAATAAAATGAATAAGTAAACAGTTCATTGTCTTTCAAGTCAATATAGAATTTGTGTTAATGAATGCAGATCGAAAATATAGAAATAAAAAAACATGTTCATTTTCAATTAATAACGTTTACAGTTTAACAGATTGGAATTTATGGACTTCATTATCAAAACTGTTATTTCATTTTATGAATATCTAATAACTATTAACATAAATTAATTTAATGAAGTTTTTTTCTGTTTCTTCGCAAATTTACAAAAGCATGAGATCGACTATTCAAGCGTGTAGCCAGTTTTTGTTCAAATTAGTAGTCACACTACATTCAAATGGAGTTGTAAAAATATAATTTACTATTAAACAACACAGCACTGTCTGTAAGACCTTGGAAAAAGGACCAGGAGCCCTAGCCAAGTTGCAAGCGATTACTTTGTCTAAGATTAGTTAATGACACACGAGAATTTAGGCGTTAACGATTGCAGAAAGAAAATCGCTTGCAACTTGTCTAGATTGGGGGGCTGAACCAACATAGACGCGTGGGAGAGAAATACTTTGGCACTACATTATGTTCGACTTCAGTATGAATCGTGTGACAATAGTAATATCATACCTATACCCTTCAGCTAGCGGACTGCATCGTTATCAGTCATACGGGTGGCACCCACCGTCGCCTTGGCCTCGTTCATCTTCTGCCTAATGCGGTTTATTTCCATTAATGTCACCTTCAAAAACAGTACCTAACAAGGTCACCGATGTTTGTCTAGACAATCTTTGTTAAAAACCCAAGATGCCATAAACAAATCCGAGGAAAAATAAAAAATTGATAAGATATTTCGACACAAGACGTAGTTAGTAGTTTATATAAAAAAGAAACATTTTGAAATTAAACACACATTAAAGAGGTTAATTATATTTTTCTTTCAACGTTTTTGTACATAACTTAATATTTTGAATCATATCGTCGTTTAATATCGCGAAATCAATAATTAATTATACAATGTTATTTACACATGCTGGTATTACGCACGCAGTACATCATAAAATTCAATTGCTGTGTTATTCCACGGCACAGAACATAAAGAACAAAGTGAAATTGCGTCGAAGATACGTTTGACGGCCGCTGACGAACCTACATACTGCATAAATGTTTGTTCCGAAATATCAAAAATTGCAAAACCGTTCAAAAAGCAGTGTTTTAATCCTGGCATTACGTAAAAAGTTAAGTAATATTGTCCAAATATAAAAGAATTAAAGTGAACTCGCGGCGATCCGGTGAAATTTTATGCATATTGCGTAACATTGAAGCTCAACTTTCTGCAAGGATACGTGTCAACTGTAAGCGATCCGCAAGCCATCGACATGGTCGCTATCCTTTATTTACAAAGTGAATTTCATCAGACAAAACAGGCCCAAATTTTATGCGGTTCTACCCGCTAACTACAGTTAATTTACACTTTTACACTTAATTTAAAAAAAACTATTGCACAAAAAATATTGGATGAAGGAACACGAGTTATGATAAACTTCTCCACTCTGTTAGAGTATTCCATTAACCTGAAATTTATAATCACTTCGTGACTAAGCCCTCATTAAACAAATAAAGAAAAAAAAAATAACCTGAAACAAAATTGTATTGTATATAAGACTCAAAGTGAATCTAGAGCTGAAGATGTCCATGACCGATTGACCTTTATTTAAAAACATAACATACAGTACGTATTTGGTTAAATAACTTTATTATTAAAAAGTAAAATAATAAAATTATATCCTCTAAATACCACTACATTGTTTTATTACTCAAACGTAACTTGTTTTTTTTTACAATCATAACATTAATCTATACTAATATATTATGAAGCTGAAGAGTTTGTTTGAACGCGCTAATCTCAGAAACCGCTGGTCCGATTTGAAAAATTCTTTCAGTGTTGGATAGTCCATTTACCGAGGAAGGCTATAAGCTATTTATCGTCACGCTAAGACTAATAGGAGCGGAGCTCCAATGAAGAATGTTTAAAAAACGGGGGAAATTTATTACAATAGTAGACTTCAAAAATAAAACGACATCTCATTTGTTGCTTCATTCACTAAATCACACATTATTATCTACTTCCACCATTTTAAGAAGGTGTAGCATGTTTTATTCACACCCTTTTTTAACAATATAGGCCCAAAACTTATCTTTAGGTACCAGTTAAAGATTTGCAATCGAGTGATGTCTTTAGGCTTTTGTAACCTCTTCAAAACTCTCAAATATTTACCAGTAAAATCTGAAACTTGTTAAATCTACTTGCATACTATAAAAAGCCTAAAATGTAAACATGGCCTTTGTCATAAATCGCAATAAAGTAGTTCAAGAATGATGGTCACAGTCATGATTCTGAGTATATCAAGAGGAAAAAAACTATGTTTTTAAAGCTATTTATTACTACTGTCTGTCACTATCACGGCTTCGTCGTAATTAAAATTCTTACTGTTACGTATTGTGAGTAAGCGAGCACAAAATTATAAAAATAAATATACTACTAAAGAAATGACATCATTTATGATAATCTCAATACAGTGGCGAAAGGCAATTTTAGATGGCAATTTTAATTTAAGAACATATTATTACCCGTAATACAGTTTTATGATACCTATTAAAGTATTATATATTTATGAACATAAAATCTGGTTAGGCCGCAAGAATAACGTTATTTTGTCAAACTGCAAATACGTTTAGCAAAAGAAAGTAATAAATATTTCGGGCATCTTACACACAACGCCATCTAGTCCCAAGCTAAGCGGAGCTTGTGTTATGGGTACTACTGATATAAATATATATATATATATATATATGTTTTCTTATAAATACATACATATCATTATTATTTGGTCCGACCCGGAAATCGAACCCGAGACCTACAGCACAGCAGTCACATACGCTACCACTGCGCCACAGAGGCAGTCAAAAATTAAAGATATATAGATCTGTTGAATAATAAAATAAATAAATAAAATAAAAAAGCCTTTTATTTCATGCCTTAGGTACATTACATTTAAACGTTATAAACTAAATAAAGAAAAAAGAAAAAAAGTTTGAAAAAATTAATGAAATTAAACAAAAATAAAAATAAAAATGCATGAACCCCTCATTTTGTGAGGGTGAAGGCCTCCTCCAGAGAACTCCAGTGGTCTCGATCTTTGGCTTCTGTTAGCCAGTCTTTGCCTGCTATTTGTGAGATGTCTTCCGCCCACCTGGTTATAGATCTTCCTCTTTTACGGGTACCCTTTGGGCCTGGCCATGACGTAGTGCGGATTGTCCAGCGATCGTCGCTCATTCTCGCTATGTGTCCTGCCCATCTCCATTTTAATTTTAGAGCATAGGTGAGAGCATCAATTATACCTGTCTTTTGTCTGATTATAGTGTGACGTATTTTTTGATGTTTTCTCATTTTTGTGATACTTCTTTCCATACCTCGTTGGCAGGACCTGATTTTATTTTTAATCTTTGCGGTGAACTTCCAGGTCTGAGAGCCGTAGGTTAACGTTGGTAGAAGACATGAGTCCATCACCTTTCTTTTAATTTTTATAGGCATCTGACTTTTTAAAATTTCTTTTAAACTCCAAAACTTTTTCCATGTTGTTTTTATTCTTCTATCGACCTCTATGTCATTGTTTTGTTTTTGGAGGGAAATATGTTTTCCTAAATAGATATAGTTCTCGACATATTCTACCGTTGTGTTGTTTAGACTAACAGAGTTTTATGTCGAATTTTATATTTTTCAGTGCTTCCATGAGTTCTAAAAGACGAGTGTGTGATGATAAAGTTTTTACGTTGTAAGTTCCAATGTAGAATAAATTATCATATGTAGGTTCCAACTTATTTGGGGTAATTGTCTCTGGAGGGTTTCGGTCTTTTTCTCCCACGGAGACCGGCCGGATTGGGAGATGTGTTTTGTGTGTTGTTATATTATGTTCTTCTTTGTGGATTTCTGGGAGGGGTTGAAGTGCTCGTTGCTATGCTTTAGTGGCATCGTTTTCTTTGCTTGTATTCTTATTATTGTTGTTCTTTGTTGTCATGTAGCCTAGTATTCCCGGTTTTATAACGTTATCGGACAAACTCGAAGACCTCTGTTTCTTAAGGGATGATACGGTTTTAATCTTTTTATTTACATTTACATGAGGTATTTGTTGGGTAGAATTGTTTGGGGCATTTTCCGGCGAGTTAGGAAGGCTTCTTTTGTTGTTTTTATTATTTTTAGGTGTATTCTCTAATATGACAAGCTTGTCATACTTGATTATGGCTTTATTTCCTTTTTCCCTTTCGAAAATTACTCGTTCTTGTAGCTCTTTCCTTATTTGTAATACAGAAGGGGGGTAGTCCTCTTTCACATAATATGGTGTTTCGTTTAGAGCTCCCTTGTTTTTGAGGATACTAATCTTTTTCCCCAGGGTAGCAAAAGTTACTGCTATAGGTCGTGGCTTTTCGGTCTTTTTTCCTATTCTTCTTACGACTTCTAGATCCGTAAGTTCTATTTTTATCTGGAGATATTTATATATAAAGTCTGCGATTTTATTTTCCATGTTATGGTATGATTTTTCATCTTCTTGTAGCCCAAAGAATACCAGGTTACGTTGCCTTGCTTGTTTCTCTAGGTAGTATGTTCTGCTTTCTTGGTTTTCCACTCTCGACTTTAGATTTTCGTGATATCTGTTGAATGCATACTATTAAAAATAACTCGTAAATCAATCTTTAATTTGCAAATATTGCCGTGTCTTTGTGATCTACAAATATAACACAGCAATTCAGTTTTAAATTATATTATAACGCTTGACTTATGTCAAAAAAGAAATCAGAGTCATACTTTCTGTAAAAAAAAAATAATAGAAAACAGGTGCTTAGTCGTGCGACTAAAAACTCATTTTCACCAAATACCTGTACGTACGCCAAGAAAGAAACCTTAATATTATTCGAAATGATCAATTAAATTAATTGAACACGAAAGCGATACCTTTCATTATTATATCTTAAATGTATATATTTTTGGCGTGCAACGGGATGTTGCGTTCCGTTCGTTTAAAGGCGTGTCCTTATTAATGCGTGTGCCCTTAATAATCAGAAACAAAGCGAGTCATGATAAGAAAAATGTGACTTAACAGATGTACCGAACTTGATCTTTTGCTTCTGGTCGTGCGTGAATGGTCAGTTTTTTTTTTTTGATCTGCATTTTAAGAAGAGTGCTTGCCTCTTGATTTAGTCGACTTGATAGTGAGACGCAAACGGATGGTGAATGATAAAGCCGTAACACGAAAATTGCATCGGTGTCGTCATAAAACGTTGGCTAAAACTAATATATTACATGAGTTAATCGAAATTCAGTAACCTGACATTTAAATTATGCGTAGATTGATTTAGTATTTCCTAGTTATTTTTAACAATGTTTGTCATGGAGAATATTATTTTAAATGAGAAGATTTTTTACGTTTAATAGCAACGTGTTAATTTGTGAAGGTTATGAAATCTAATTAAAAACACTGATAATTCGGTACAAGACGTAGTTGGTAGTTTTTAGTTTGTTTTTTGTTATGTATAAGACTGCCAAAGTGACTTTTGGATCCCGATAAAAGAAAATGTGGGAGAGCCACGCTTCGGCATGAATGGGTCGGCTTTACTAGAGTGATACCACGGCCTTTCAGGAAACCGGTGTGAAATAGCACTTGCGCTATGTTTCTCCGAGTGAGTGAGGATACCGGAGGCCCATACCCCATCCCCCTCCCCTATCCCCCTACCCATCCTCCAAAGGCCGCCAATGCACTTGTGACGCCTTTGGTGTTGCGAGTGTCCATGGGCGGCGGTAATCGCTTACCATCAGGCGATACTTCTGCTCGTTTGCAATAAAAAAATAAAAAAAAATGTCAGTTTCATCACGAACACAAAAGTATCTATTAAATAGTGAGAGTCAAAAACCGAATGTGTGTTAAAAAACGCATAACCTTGGGTTCTGTAGTTCAGTAATCCGGTTTAAATAAGTAACACTTGCATCTTATTTTTTTTTTAAAACATTTAATATTTTCTACGAAATCCGCCTGACAGATTTTTTCAGAGCAGAGAGTCGCAGCTGTTATACCTACTTCACCAGTTAATTCTCACGGATCCTTAAAACGGGGTGTGAAAAAGCATCTCACTAGGCCGTGATACTCTGGGTCACCATTCTGCATTGTCTGCTCATACTCATAAATAAAAAAAGTAAAATATTGCAGAACTAGACCAGCCCACTGTCCGTTTTAGGTTGGCATAATAAATTTGTTATCCTATAACGGACAGTAGACTAGTCTTTCCATAATGTCCAGCTCGCTGTGTCTCAAACACAACAACTGATTTTACAGAATATAGGTCAGAGTTTCTTCTACCTGCCTGACATGTGTCAAGGAAACGACACTATTTAATATTCTCCCTGTAAATTCACACTAGTCAGTCAGTTTCATTTTCAATGTCCTATTTTCAATGCCTTTTTTATTTAAGTGTAATATATTGAATATCTAAAAAGAATACATAATTAAAAGTTGACAAGAGACATGTTGTGTCAAAATGTTGCCTAATAATCAAGGTCATTATCTAAACTACACTGATCCTTCCACAATCCCCGAAGCGAGCGCGCAGTGGGGTGACGCAGCGCTCCTACCACCGTCACTCGTTCAGTCGTCGCGTTGCCGTGAACTTGGCCTGATCTGGTGCACACTGGCCCCGAGGCCATATCGGAGGCGCCGCCCACGGCCTATAATAGCTGGGCCGGCGTCTCCCCCTGACTATAGAGTGGGCTGTGACACCGCCAGACATGTTTCGCGTTCTCAGCTTCCTCGCGGCTCTTGCCATCGCCAGCGCCTGCAAGCCCTGCAGTGAGTGTCGATATAAATTATTTATATTTAAAGTTTTTCAGCTATTTTCATAAACCTAGTGTTACGTGTGAAGTGGTATTAAAATATAAAATAAAATAAAACTACGAAAAGATATGATCAATTAATTTTAATATTTTAAACAAACAGTGTGGTGAGTAAAATAAAAGTTATTCAATATTAAAGCAGTTCCTCTACTTCCGGAACTACCAATATTCATAAACAAGTATAATTTATGACGAATGAATGTTCTCTTTAAAATTAGAATTTCTTACTCAATAGATAAAATACTTCAGTTTCGGTTATGTCACAAAATAAGTGCTAATAGTTTGGAGTGTTTTTAGAGAGTATACACACTTATAAACTATGCTTATTCGCACTTAAACCCATTGCAATAAATTACTAAGATATTTTCACAAGTATGTTAAGTGCCCCGGATGTGTAAAGAACGTTTGGTAAATGCTGAATTTATTATCTGAAACTCCCGATCAACAATTGCGAGATGCAACATCTACATGCTCCGTTAAAAGTGTCGGAACTTTTTCGTGTACTGTTTTAAAGGAAATAAAGAAAGAAGTTCATCGACAAGTGCCTGTTTTATTGTAAGGATTGCGACCTACTTTAAAGATAGTAATGTTTTTTAAAAAGTATAAGTTACAAAATTGTAGTTGCATTTAAATGAACATGACAAGAATGTTTTTGTCGTTAGAAGTTTTGGCGCGAATGTTTGTTTGCTAACAGTGATGTTGTTTGCAAATTAACCGCGGCTGCACATCGTATTTTAGTAGAATTTAATATTCTCATTAAATATTGCATAGCAAATTGATAGAAATTTCTCTTATGTAGATTTTTGGTTGCATCACCAACTTTGAACCCATATTAAATAATATATGTACTTAACCTAAATTATGTAAAAACAAAATGTTTTTTAGAATTGAATACCTCAAAGCCACAGTAATTAAGATAAGATAACTTAAGTTAATGTGTGAAAAGTTGCGTTTTATGGATTCTCGTATCATTTCATTCATCGAAAAAAAATATACTTAAAATTTTAGCATGAATATAACGGTGCTTGTGTGGTGTATAACCAATTGCATTGGCATGAAATTAAAAGTTGAAGGTGCTTCTGTAGCTTTGAAATTGCTTCCTGTTTGAATTTACAACCGTTCGGGTTTCCATTTGTCCTATTTTACCAATAAGGTAAATATATTTGAGCTCGTGAGGTGAAGGTGCATATTTATATTTCAAAGAGACGGCTTTATCATGCTTCAAGCGTCTTGTGTAAGCGAAAACTTATTTAAGATTAGAAGTGATTACGACTTGTTATGATTTGCGCTTTTCAAAATAATGAAATTAAATTTTGGTAAAATTATATATCATAGTCGAAAATCTAGCAAAGTGTTAAACGATAGGACAGGCCTATCTTCAGTTGTGGACTGCAATGCGATGATGATGAAAATAATTATATCAATCACCTTTTGTAGTATAGGTAGATCTGGCTTCACCCTAACTTTTTAATAAAATCGAGATGGTGCAATTCAAGCAGAGGACACTTGTATCCTATCAAGGAGGTCATGAGGCCAATATCACTACAAGTTACTTAAGAAGGCGATAACATACAGCACCTGTCAAATTCGTCACCTGGACTTGACCTACCATTGTATCAAGATCAAAGTACTGATATCAATACAAATAATAAAGCTGAAGAGTTTGTTTGTTTGAACGCGCTAATCTTAGGAACCGCTGGTCCGATTTGAAAAAATCTTTCAGTGTTGAATAGTCCATTTATCGAGGAAGACTATAGGCTATATATCATTACGCTAATACTAATAGGAGCGGAGCACCAATGAGGAATGTTTCAAAAAAGGAGGCAAATTTTCACGCTACGGGCGATTGAAGACGCTAGCGAGGTTGCGTGGGTCAGCTAGTAATATATATAGAATAGAGACTCTGCTTGGTGAAAAGCATGGGCAGAATTCAAGAGCAGTAGTCATCATACTCATTGCGAATGCAGACAATGCAACAATGCAGTATGGTGTCCCACATATTCTGTTAAAAAACCTATTCTACGAGTAGGCAACAATTATATCCGTGGGAGAGTCATGCTTCGGCATAAAAGGGCTAACTCGACCACGTGTGACCCCGTGTGACCACGGTCTCAAAGAAAACCAGTATAGAGCGATTCTTTCTTTACTCTTCAGTTTTCACCGAGTGACTGAGCTGGTGCCCGGTTACCGGAGTCCTAGCCAGTTGACTGCACGAAAGACGTAGTGCTTAAAGCGGTTATCTCGCCGTTTTCAATTAAGCTGAGTGTTGTGGATTCAAAGCCACTTCTTGGATGTTCTCCAGAGCCCATAAGTAGACTTATTACTAGAGCGGGAGTTGTCTTTTTTTAAAAAAGAGAATAATAATCATCCTCCTGATTTTGAGAGGACGGAACACTCTCGTGACTCTTTAAATTACAAACGTCCATAGGTGATGGTAGGCACTTACCGCCAGATAACCCGCCTGCACCATTTCCATTCTATATCATAACAAAATATAACAAAATCTTTCTTTCAGGAGTCTACAATTTCAATTGGCAGGCTGTAAACTTATAACTCTTATAACGATAATTCTCATTAAATAGTTGTTGTTACTTTTGTATTAATGAAAGAGTTGGACAAGAACGAAACTTTTACACAAATTTATTATAAAATAATACCTATTGTCTTTTAAAATATAGCTTCATCTCTGTGACAGAAAACTACGAAACTGATAAACCAACTTTAAACAAACGTCGTGTTTACAAATCAGCTAAAGTTTCTGTACATAGAATTCTCGTGTCACGTTATTGCCCACGATGAACTGCTAACCTATTTAATTGACTTTCACGTTTTTATGCGTGCCTAAGATAGCATAAATAGCATCATGCCTATACCAATAGGAGCCGAGCATTATTGATGACACACAGACGAAGTTGTGCTGATCAGCTAGTACATTATAAATTTATAAATTCACACGTAATCTTCTTTTTCTTTTTTGATGAAATGGCAACCAGCCGGATCACTCGGATCAGCTATTTCTGCCAATGTCAAGTATTTATAGTCTTCAATTATCAAGTCTTCGAGTCTTCAAGTCATCGTGATGAAATTAATGGTAAAAAATATATAAAATGTGGATGACATGAAATGGGGACCGTCTTCCGAAAAAACAAAAAACGATCTCCACTCAAAATGTATTTGGTATGTTCTAAAATGACACAATTGACTACTATCACACACAGATATCAAGCTATATTTTAAAAGACAATAGGTATTGTTTTATAATAAATTTGTGTAAAAGTTTCGTTCTTGCCCAACTCTTTCATTAATACAAAAATAACAATAAAATTTAATGAGACTTATTGTCATAATTTCCTAATGGTAATGAAAGGATTATTGTCTTTTCGTTTTTGAGAAATGATTCATTTAAATACATCTTAGAATTCCCTGTTTACCGTTACGTTTGAAATTAAAAAGTTTTCCCTTTAGCGCGAATTAATTTTAACAGGCATTTGCGCTTAATTTAACAATGAAATAGTAAACCACGATTGATAATCGTACTGAATATATTCTGCAGTTGCTGCAGTTTTCAATACCTTTGCGCTTCTATGAGTATTAATAGGGTTAAAATTTGAAAAAGTGTACTTTTAATTGACATAAAACCTTTATTTTACAAACATTACAAACAGACAGTAAGTCAAAATTATTAGTAGTGTTTAAATCTTTTAGAACGTCCTCTCAGTGGCAACTTATACTCAGTAGTTGTTCTCAATCTGAACCCTTTTGATACTAAGTAACTGATTTTGGTCCTAAATCTTTACTGATTAATATACAGGTGCTTCATGAAGGTCTCAAGTGTCAATTAAGCACTGTAATATTCACTCATAGAGAATAAATCATTATTCCAGCGTGTGGCGTGGCTCGTGGCGCTCGCGTCGTTGGAGGAGAGACAGTAACTCCTGGCGAGTTCCCATGGCTTGCGGCGCTGAAGCGGGACGGGAAAGTCATTTGTGGCGCCACTGTTATTGCCCCGGACCACCTTATCACTGCCACACATTGTGTGCACGGGTAAGTTACATTACAAATACTAGCTGTCGCCCAATAGACGATATTCTACCATAATTCATTCAATTATTATAGCTTCAGTTTGCCACACACAGTCTCCATGTAAATTTTAACCACGCCAAATTTCATACTCCTGCATTCGCATTTATGGATAAGCAGACGTATCACCTGATGGTAAGCGATTACTGATGCCCATGAACACCCACAACACCAGAGGCGTCGCAAGCGCGTTGCCGGCCTTTGGGGGATGGACAGAGGGCTTAGGGTATGGGCCTCCGGTATCCTCACCTACTTGGTGAAACACAAGCGGTTTTCTGTGAGCCGACCCATTCATGCCGAATCGTGGCTCTCCCACGGAAAAAGGAAAGTTTTCGTGTAAAGGAGTATGAAGTTTTTGCCTCGTACAGATATAAAAAGAATCAAATTTTTGAACATCATTTCTTTTATATCGCACCTTTACCTACTCAAAAAATGTCTCAAATTTTAAAATATTAGCGTTAAATTTTAATTCATGTTTACGGTTCACTTTTTGGGGTTAGATTAATAAATAAAGAAACGATATTTCGCAACTTTAATGACCGGTAATAAAAAATCTGTAAGTTATCTATTGTAATATTGACAAGCATACTATTCTGTAACTTTTATCTTATAATATCTACTCCGTTTTAAATTGTGTACAAATTTACGTAAGTTATTATTCTAAACACCAATTCTGTTACGTGATGTTTGTCAAGGAAACTAAGGAAAATTTATGAATTTGTATTTATGATACTTAATAACTTTAAACAAATACATTGATAAAAACGTATAACGCATAAACAGTCTTAAAGTATACGAGTATTTCTTTTTCCACAGTTTGGATTACTTTTTTTTTTTTTATTTATTTAATGAAGGCTTAGTCACGCGGTGATTATGTCTCCCTCATGTACATTAGTTTGGATTACTTAATGGTATTGATCAACGATGTCACATAATATCTACTAGAGTATGATAAATCTGTACATGTAGTATAAAATGAAATCGCTGGTTTTCTTGTTCTCGCTCACGACATCAGCTGCGATTTGTTTCTATGATGCACCGATGTTGTACAGTTGCTGGTTTCCTTGACTTCGCACTGTAAACTTTTACAACAGTACAATTTACAGCACCAATTTTGTACATCTTACCAAGACAAGACTTCTTGCGTCCTTTGCCAGGTCCTCGAACCGCTGTGTGGTCCTAGTAACGACACCTACCAACGTTGCAAAAACAAATAAATAATCGTCTCTCAAAAAAATTGTGGCCCATCAATCATCGTTTCTGCCTTAAATATGCCTTACCATTTAGTTAACACTTAAACTTAGTTATTTTCTTAAACAATTTACATTATACGAAACAGCAGCTGTTTGTAAACTTTGGATATAAAGTTTTTTTAGGATGCATTCTGACTAAGTGTCTTATGATAACTTGACCGATAGAGATTACTTGTAAGTACATCAAACACATAATGTCAACATTGAATATTTATTTATATGAAGATTTTTCTACTACTACATTTAAGCACAGAAAGGCAGAGAAAATATTTAATTTAGAAGAAAAACAATCATAAAGAAGGTGAAAGAGATACAACTTTTAACGCTTTCATTTTTCAACCGTAAAAAATTAAGTACTAAAACCTTAATAATTATTTCGATTATTGCATACCTGTTTAAATTTTTTTTGTGGAAAACCCTGCCCTTACGATAAAGACAGCACTGGTAATGGTAATAAATGCATATTATAACAGAGAAAATCCGAGAATTTAAAAAACTTCTGGGCCGAGTCGCTGGTAACTTACAAAATTCAAAGAAATATCAATGCAGATTTACACTGTTACCGTTACAATAATAAACAAATATGTTAATAATACTTAAAAGTTGTTAAATTGATACGACTTTAGTTTTGCTCGTCACGTTATCAAGTAAGGTCCCATCACCTATCCATAACCTTGGTCGCCAACCATGACTTTGACCTCGTAACAGAATGAACGACGCACGTGACTTATCAATCAATGCAACGCTACTTCGTGGACAACCATAACATAACGTAAATATCCTAAAGCCTAAATATTCAAATCTTCAAACTATAAAAAATAAAAACATTTTTTTGTCTCTGAAAAGGTTTTACATTTAAGTTTGCCACTTTTTTTAACCATAGAGCAGTATTCTATTACTTATTTCTAATAAGTTTAATTTCTAAGAAGTGAAGATTATCAACATTTAATTAAGTGTGATACCATCGCGTCATCGGCATTTTCTGCCCAAAAATATCACCGTTCAAAACTATATTTCTCACCATAAACTTAAAACTTAAGATGTTTGTAAAAAAATAAATATTTCGTACTTAAAATTTGCACTTAAATGGTCAAAAATATCACTAACAGAACTGCCTACTTAACGCTACACAAGCTTTCCGATATTCTTGATATCTTTTAAGAAAATCGACTTATGGTACAATGTAAGTACCCGTGTTACGCCGAGTTGAGTGTTAACGTTATTACCTTACATTTTATGCATTAACACTTTCCAAAATTCACTTAAATATTTGATCAAGCGTGATACCGTTGCATCAACACCATTTTCGGGTGTGAGAAAACATTCCGAAATAAGAAAATGATCGAAACTGTTAAGTATTACAGCACAAGGGTATTTTATGGATATCGCCCATGTTTTCGTGTCAACGTTTATTTGGAATATAACAGTTATCCCGTTTAACTCAACAACGTATTACGAAATTCTTTAACCTAAATCTCATTCTCTTAAAATTTATCAACATTTAACCGTTTTAATGATTCGAGAAGTATTTACGATTAAATCATTGCTTAAATCCCTACCTACTTCAAATAAAATTTCTAGACTAAAGTTTGGGATACATGGACTAATTTTTAAGACTAATATGCCTTCCATTCTCAAAATAAACTTTCTTTTTTGTAATAGTTCAATATGTTAACTACTGAATGCAAAATAGATTTATTATTTTTAAGCGGAGCACAAACCACACATGCTTTGTGCGCGGCCGGACATAATGTTCAGACTGTTCTCCTGCCTCACTGCGAGAGAAAAAAAAAAAAGTTCAAATTCCTCATTTAATCAAAAAAAAACAAGTCAATTCGAAACTTACTTTATGTTGTTTTGAATTTGGAACTAACACTTTTACACGAATGGCGATCAAAGACAATAAAAAAACTAAGTTTCTTTTTTTGTAGGAGTTCTATTGCAAAGAAGGTAGGTAAACTCAGGTCAGTGTGTGAACTTACGGTGCTAATATTAATACTCCTATTGTGTTTAACGAACTTAACGGATTTTAAGCATGCCTCATGACCTATGAGAACCCTTAATAATACACAAAATGAGTCCACATTGTGCTAATGTCCTCATTTTTTAGTTCGAAGGAGGTCGAAAGTCAATCGGTTACCTACTCATTAAACGGTCTGTATAACCGTAGAATCTTGTGTTTTGGCCATGACTCAGCTGGCAGCGGGCACGACAAGCCACGCCTCCGTCAAACATTTTGTATAAACACCTTTCTACAAAATTTAATTTACATGTGTAAATTATGCTATTAGTACTTCTGCCATGAATAATTTATTCATAGAAATAATGCTCAAATGTATGTTCTCACTGATCTTGTATGTCAGCAAACAATAGAATATGTAGGTTACCTTTGATTTTGGTGAAAGTGGATTATTATTGACACTGAGGTGACTTCAACAAGTCATAATATCATAGAATTAAAAGCCGTGAGTTCAAACACACCTGGCGGAAGTCCTTAGAGATGCGATTTTTATATATCGTCACCACATTAAAAAAAAATATGGTAAGTAGTATTAGGATTAGCAACACTATTTGGTCTGGAAACCTGTCCCAAGTCCCAAACCTTTACAAATAGCTACATAAAATTGAAGTCTCTTTTTAATTTCAACTTAACACGGTTACTAACATCAAAAAATGATATTAAAATTTTTGTCGGTCTACATATCGGTCTGTCTGTTTTGGACAATCTCTGGAGCGATTTTGATGGGACTTTCACTGGCAGATAGCAGATGTCATAAGGAGTAACTATAAAAAATCACTAAAATACCCGATTTGAAAGGTAATACCGAAGGGCTTAGCTAGTAAACATTTTGTTCGACCTGAAAAAAGTTAACATTCATTACCATAAACAAAAACAATTTAATCGATATCAACAATAAAACTCAATGCAATACCTGTTCACCTCATTTCAATGTTGACCTAACGATTTTAAGTATCCACTAAAAAATAAAGTCATATTTATAACATGAAGTCACATATTTCAATTTAGGAACTGTTTCGCAATTTATTTTGTATTTAAAGTTCAAAATTACCCGCCCAAAAATCGATTAAACTCATTTTCGTAGCGGGACCGGGATGCTGGCTGATTACATGGATTGACTGAATTGTCCCGTGTGGTAATAAGCAAGATGTACAGTTCTTACAGTTAAAACGGGCGGTTTTTTTCCAAACCGGTACCCAGGTGACGTAAAACCCAGTCCTGAGGGTTCCGTAATAAATGCAAATTAGTGTACGGTAATGTTGTCGAATATAAGCCGTACAACAACATTCTTCAAAATCGTGTCAGTTGTTTTTTTGTCAGCCACTACAAATCATCATTTATGTAGATTCAGTGAGTATCGTGTCAAGTATGTTACCTATATATATTTTTTGATTAGTCAGTATCCTCTTGACTCGTCTGTTAGAAGAAACAGTATCCATTCTTATACCGTTATTGTCTATGCCGTAATTTTTTGTTCGAATTTCAAATCGGCACATTTTTTTCGCAATGAAAGGTACAGTTATTAGTATTTAGTGAAACCTTTTTACGGGATTTAAATTTTAGTGATGTTTCAATTAATTTAATACAATGTGAGATAACCGTTAACATCCGAATGAGCGTGTGTGTGTGCGTGTGTCCCGTACCTTCGCCTCTTTATGGGATAATGTTTTATTACGTACGTCTGACCCTTAATTTGTACTCCATCTTCTTTGCATTAACAGTACTATAAAATATTGTTGCACCACGCTTTTTTTTTTCTACCAAGTTGTTACTTCAGTCAAGTTTTTTTATTTCAAATGGCATAATAAACTTTCTTTTAGCGTACCATTACACCACAATTTCTTATATCTTGTTAACAATAAACATGAATTCTTTTTTTGAAATTTTATTATTAAATGTAATAAATTTTATTTATCTTTATGATCCAATGGTGAAAAGTATTTTTATAATTCCAAATTAATCAAATGCCTATTTTACATTCTGAAGACAAAGATCCCTATTCTCTGGTTATCTCCTTTTGCTGTGACTCAAACTTCTGTTATATTTATATCATATCAACAACCCATAAAGTCCCACCGTTGGGCTCGGGTCTCCTCTCAGGAGAGGGTTAAGGCCATACGTCACCACGCTGGCCAAGTGCGGTTTGGGGACTGGCAAGACAACGTCGTGGCTACGTAATCTTGCCGTTGGATGTTTTTAAGCCGCCCAAACGCCTCTAACTTCACGACTGATATGATGATAATAACCGGGACCGACTGCTTAACGTGACCTCCGAATCACGGAGACGCTCATAGTAACATGTCACCAGCGGTCACCCATCCAGGTACTGACCGCGCCGTTGTTGCTTACCCTCGGTAATTGTTTCTAATCACCGAGTGCAACTGGGCTATGAGCGCCTCTGTTATTTTTAATTTATACTAATATTATAAGGAGGTAAAGTTTTTTTTTTTTTATTATATAGGGGGCAAACGAGCAGACATATCACCTGATGGTAAGCGATTACCGCCGCCCATGGACACCCGCAACACCAGAGGCGTCACAAGTGCGTTGCCGGCCTTTTAGAAAGGAGTACGCTCTTTTCTTGAAAGTTTGTAGGTCGTATTGAAGTTTCTAACTTCGTATGGTCGTAGGGTATAATCTTCGGAATTGTTGATCCGATCCTGAAACTAACAGAAAGCGACACTACTCAGGAGTGACACAGGCCATATTTTATTATGACTGAACAAAAAATGTACGCCCATCAAAGTGTGTACGGGTTGGCTAGTTGTACATAAAAGCGTATCCAAACAATGGTAGGTACTGTAGGCACACAGTATTATATTTTAGCTGAGTAAGCTTTGTCGGTTGGCCACCCGTGAATATGTAAGACCGGGCAACGTCAGTTGCCTTGCGTCACGCCAACCCTACACATCGAGTGTAGATACCTTGTACTCGTATATATTTTTCAAGTATTAAATATTTTCAGTTTAAATTCACTCCGTGTTTTATATCTCAAGTCCCGACTAGGAACACTGCAAAGTGCTAATTAACTACATACAATCGTATTGACTTTATTCGCATTCATAGGCGAACGCTACACTACAATAAATATTGTGATAATTATCATGATATTTACTTTCGTATCTCGGGCCGGATCACAGCACACCCTACACCTACAATACGGATCGCGTCAGTACTGAAGCGTTCTTTGTACGAGGCAGACGTGATGGACCATAGACGGAGGAAAATTAGAACTTGTGTGGCAATAATTTTAGCCCTTTCTTTAAACAAACGAGTAAAAAGAAAGCGATGGATGAAGAATTGGCTACAAAGAAGAGAAAAGTATGCACATCTAAATTTATTGGACGAAATTCGCCTTCACGATGAAATGGACGACTACGAAAATTACTTTCGGAGATGCCTGATGTCTGTTTTGGTAACCTTTTGGAATTGGTGACGCCAATTTATAATTTATTTATATTTATTTATTTTTTATAATTTACATGCCCGCTATTCCAAACTTCTGGCATGGATTCTAAATTGAGAATAAACTCTTTTAAAACAATCTTGTCGCCTGTCATGGATTCTTGCTCGTGGCACGGGTTCACCGCGGCAGACGCGGTGTCACCGACGTCCTTCATCGCTGCCATCTCGCTGCGTACTGACGCGATCAATATTGATGCGACACACTACACGCAAGATAAATATCACGATCCAAGATCTGGGATCAGATCACAAGGATTTCTAGAAATCCAGCGATAAATATTGTGATCCGTCAATACACTACCCTACACTTCAATAAATATCATAATCCGATATTTTATATTGACGGATCACAATATGGATCTTCCGTGTAGCGTTCGCCATAGACACAGTATAGTAACATTCCTTATATGCGATATTGGTTGGATGCGATAGTACCTTAAAGATTTAATACATCTTAATGAAGTAAATTATTGAAAGTTAAACGAGATGCATCTGCATTATGGAGTGGTAATTAAATGTACCTTTCATTGACATAAAAACTTTGCCGAGTCATTTAATTGAAAAAATCTAAATGATTCTTGCGTTCAAAGATTATGATTACTCACTGCGATTAAAAGTAAGGCATTACAAAAAAAAAGAACATTGAACTGCAGAGTGCAGTTAGCATTATAATATAAATAAAAGAATTCCTCACTGCCGTAATTTGGTTGTAAATATTTAATGTTAAGCAAGCTTCTACAGAACGCAGTTTTTATGATTTACTGCTGATTCACACATAGGTACTTTTTAACATTAATTACGCAACAATTTTACCGTGGGAGAGCCGCGCTTGGGCATGAATGGTTCGGCTCGACCGGAGTGATACCACGGCCTCACAGAAAACCGGTGTGAAATAGCGCTTGCGCTGTTTCACCGAGTGAGTGAGGATACCGGAGGCCCATACCCCAACCCCTCCCTCATTCCCTCTCCCCATCTCCCAAAGGTCGGCAACGCACTTGTGACGCCTCTGGTGTTGCGGGTGTCCATGGGCGGCGGTAATTACTTACCATCAGGCGATACGCCTGCTCGTTTGCCACCTATTACATAAAAAAAAAATGTATAAAAATCTTATTTATAATCACAAATTTTAACAACAAAAAAATCCGACTTCAAGTACTGGACCAAACTAAAATGGGACTACACGGAAAGCACCAGCTTTCAATAAAAAATAATCATCAAAATCGGTTCACACAGTCAAAAGTTATGAGGTAACATCAAAATAAAAAAATAAATAAAAAATACAGTCGAATTGAGAACCTCCTTTCTCCTCCTCTTTATGAAGTCGGTTAAAAACCAGCTGATCCCAGCAGCGTTGTACCCGAGAGTAACGCCGTGGGGCAAAGCTATTTTAAAACGATTAGTCTCAGTTCTTGTAGTGACAGTCCAGTTAAAATCGATTCACCCGTTCCAGAAATTAGCCGAAACAAACACAGACACAAATTTATAGAAATGTTTTTTGATGCAAGTAACGTAAATACTTTCATGTGCATTTAGTAAAAAGCTGTTAATTTAATATTACAAACAGACACTTCAATTTTATTTATTTGTATAGATCATCTTGTGTGTATGGCCGAAAGGACGTCTTCTGATTTCACACCGGATTTTCAAACCTTCAAGAAAAGATCCTACTCCCTCCTAAAAGGCCGGCAACGCACTTGTAACGCCTCTGGTGTTGCGGGTGTCCATGGGCGGCGGTAATCGCTTACCATCAGGCGATACGTCTGCTCGTTTATCCCACAAAAAAAAATAAGAAGAATTACATCACAAAGATGTTTGTATTTCGCCACTGTATTATAAGTTTACATAACCGCATACGAATATGCGCCCTATAGGGTCCTAGAGTACAATACGTGTGACCTTTGTATCTTTTTTGTTTGTCCCACTTTTTAAGCGGTTATATAAGAACCCTTTTAACATAGGCTGATTAAGACATAGACACATAAATTCATTAGTTTTTTTTTGTATGAATCTTCCAAAGTTACTCGACTCTGCCTGATGGAAAGCATGAACATTTACCGTGGGAGAGCCACGCTTCAGCATGAATGGCTCGACCGGAGTGGTAGCATAGCCTCACAGAAAACCGGTGTCAAACAGCGATTGCGCCTCCTAATCCTAATCCCTCCCCCCATCCCCCTCCCTATCCACTAAAGGCCGGCGACGCGCTTGTGACGCCTCTGGTGTTGCGGGCGTCCATGGGTGGCGGTAATCGCTTACCATCAGGCGATACGTCTGCTCGTTTGCAAACTATTCCATAAAAAAGAACAGAATCCAAGAGTGGTGGTCATCATACAAATGTCAAATATAGACAATGTAACAGGCTTACGGTAATTCTACAGCATCATTGGGCCTCCGGTATCGTACTTACCAACGAAACACTTACGAATGCTGTGGGTTTAGGTTGGTCTTCTGTAATACCTCTCCCGTACAGCCCGGTAGAGCCGGCCAATTCGTGCTGAAATCGGCGTGGCTCCACTACCATACAATTTTAGAAATTTTTGTTTCTGTCTGTCTGTTTCTTCTGACCAATCTCTGGAACGACTGAATTAGCAGATTGCTGATGTTATAAGGAATAGCTTAGGCTACTTTTATTTGAGACTAATCGCGCCCTGCGGTGTTAGCCGCGGTTTTATCGTAAAGGTACAACACCCGCGGGTACCACCGCCAGGTGCAACTAGTATAATATATATAATATAATTTATACATTTTAAGCTTACAATCAGTTAAATAATAAATATAAATAAGTAAATATTTCGGACATCTAACACACAACGCTATCTAGTCCCAAACTAAGCAGAACTTGTGTTATGGGTACTAGACAACTGATAGAAATACTTAGATACTTCTTTTTTGTAAATACATACATATTATACATAGAAAACACCCAAACTCCGAAACAAATATTTGCAGATCATACAAACATTTGGTCCGACCCGGGAATCGAACACGAGACCTCAGGCACAGATGTCGCATATGCTACCACTGCACCACCGAGGCAGTCAAAATAATGAATAACTGAAATTACGGAAATAATTAAATTTTAAAAATATTTACTAAATATTTGTTTTTATTAAATGACGCACTTAGCCGAGTTATTTGTATGATTATGAACGTAAGAGTTCTTTATAATCACAAATTTTAACAAAAGAACCAGTTTCAAAAACTGGACCAAACTAAAATGGAACTACACGAGACGCACCAGCTTTCAAATAAAAATCATTCAAATCGGTTCACCCAGTCGAAAGTAATGAGATAACAAACATAAAAAAAAACAGGCGAATTGATTGCCTCCTCCTTTTTTGAAATCAGTTAAAAATAAATAAATTAGTTTTTCTTAAATAATAATTGGGCAATGGACTATTAACACGTAAAAAAGTAAATAAATTGCTTTAAAGATCTTTTATCTGGCGTCTAACAACTCACAACTCACAACTAACAACGTACAACTATTTTGGGCCTTTTTTACGAGACAAAGTGAGATAAGTTCTCGTAAATTGTGGTTACAAAACTGTCATGTTAACATTTTATGTACTTTTAACATTACAATAAATAAATGATTCGTGTATGATAAAATTGTAAGCTAATTTTAGAACTCTTTTTCAATGCAAAGTTAATTACCTTGACGCCGCACACTGACCTACTACAAAAATAAAACCTACTTACATAATTAATTGGTTATTTTATTTTAATATTCAATTTTATGACGCCGTGCCGTCGCGTCTTGTCGCCATATTATAAAACATGCATCGTAAAATTGATTTTACATATTTTTGATATCGCGTCGTAAAACAATGATTTCTTCTTAAATAAAGACAATGAACAGTTTTAAAATAAAATCAACCTAAATTAAGTTGTAGTAAAATAAATTTTAAGCGAAATTGCATATAATTCGACCACCCTATTGACCCTGGAAGGTTAACCTCAAGAAAATGTAGATTTATCTTTACCGCTCATAGCGGCTGAAGCGCTAGATTGGTAACTGAATATAGCCTGATAGCAGGAGAAAGACCGCTTTTTGTACCCAGTATTTTCTTCTAAAGTTTACCACACTGGTAATTATTGCTATTTACGTAGATTATCCAAACTATAAATTGCCATAAATTGTACGCAAGTTCAAAGTTACATCGCCCATTCGATTACGACCTGTCAGAAACGCATTCTCTCAGCGGCCAGACAATAATAAATATATTTATGATTATTTTTTGAAATCTATATAATAGTTTATATAGAAGAGTTCCGGAACCGCTGGCCCGATATGAAAAATTCTTTCAGTATTGGATAGTCCATTTATCGAGGAAGGCTATATATCATTACGCTAAGACCAATAGGAGCAGATCCCCAATGAAGAATGTTTAAAAAACGGGCGAAAATTTTCACGCTACGGGCCATAGAAGACGCAAATGAGGTTGCGTGGGTCAGCAGTCTGTTATAAAAATAAACCTTAAAGCGCACTATTTATGCAACTGCTGGCAAAACAAAGTCAGCACAGCCTCAGAGTTACATCATCTCAATGAGGTTAAGGTCGCATTCATCCTTTTGTCCTCTCCGACTAATAGGCATGTACAATGTACAGTAACGTCGCGAATCAATTCTACGCTTCGTTAACTGATGTGTACTGAATATTAATTGTCTGTTTATAGAGATGTGAAAATATTTTACATGAAACTTGAAGGTTTACAAAGACAAAGATCATTGTGTTTACATTTTCAATGTTTGTTTATGGTACACGAATGTGTAACAAGGTACTTTAAAGGCATTTTGTTAGTTGGCAATGACTTATCTTTAACTGATCAACAAAATTAATAAAAAAGAATATCAAAAATTCTTTATGTTTCCAAATATATTATTTGATCATGATCTTTGTTATAATGTAAAATTGTAATATCATTACTTCTGAAAAACATCGTCTAAATAAACACAGAAAACCGGTGTGAAATAGCGCTCGCGCCGTGTTTCACCGAGTGAGTGAGGATACCGGAGGCCCATACCCTAACCCATTCTCCCCCACCCATTCCCTCTCCCCATCCCCCATCCTCCGAAGGTCGGCAACGCACTTGTGACGCTTTTGGTGTTGCGGGTGTCCATGGGCGACGGTAATCACTTACCATCAGGTGATGCGTATGCTCGTTTGCCCGTTATTCAATAAAAAAAAAAACAAAAAACACGCCCGTCAATTTTTAATAAGCCATAATTTTTTATTTATTTTACAGAATAGAGGCATCTCGACTATCTGTACTTGTCGGAGAATACGATGTCAACGCTTCAAGATCAGAAGGTTACGAAGTAGTACATGTGGTGCAGCATCCGGACTTCAACAAATACACCTATGATTACGATATTGCAGTGTTAAGACTGGCGGAACCACTGCCTGATAGACTATACAGGCCTGCGTGCTTACCAGGTACTATGTTAATTAAACATACTTCCATACTAATATTATAAACTCGAAAATAACTCTGTGTTGCGATTTCACGGCTAAACCACTGAACCGATTTGAATGAAAACAATGAAAATCCTTTCGTTTCTTGAGAAAGTACATACGCTACTATTAAGCGGTATACACGCGGGTAAAGCTGTAAGCCAAAGCTAGCTTAAGATAAAAATGTACGGGCGGATCGGTAGTGGTCAGTAACCCCGACTGCTAAGCCTCTGGGCGCTGGTTCGATTCGCAAAAATAGTTGTCTGATGAGCAAGAACATTTTGTTCTGTTGCTTTGTGTAATTTTGTTTTTTTTATTCGTGGTCCTGCCTATATGACTACTCTGCCGTTTGGAAAGCATGAGCAGAATCCAATAGTGGTGGTCACGATACTCATTGCGAATGCAGACAATATATCAATGCAGCATGGTGACCCACACCATGGTGGAAAAGTGGTTCTTCTGCATCATTGGGTCTCGTACTCACCATCAAAACACCACAGCACGAACGTCATTTAAGATGATTTTCTGAACGAGGGTACCGAGTCGAGCCGTTTATTTTTAAATGGTTTAATTTAGCCCAAGAAGAGAGTACAAGAAGTAGCTGAGTTTTTTGGCTTCAGTAAGAATAAGGGCCGTGCGTTCTCCTCCTTTTTTTATTTGATCTGAGTTATTAGTATGGATTTTATCAGCAGTCTGAAATATATAAACGTATTTGACATTATAAGTGTCTAGACTACTGTATATCTAATTTGTAAGTTTTTCTTTCGTAAGCTTTAGGTACTTTACTTTGACTGCTTCGTTGGCGAAGTGGTAGAGTACGCGACTATTGTGCATGAAGTGTCGGGTTCGATTCCCGGGTCAAATCAAATGATCGATTGATCTGCAAAATTTTTGTTTTGCAGTTTGGATGTTTTCTATGAATAATATGTATGTAAACAAAAATAACGAGTGTGCTTTAGATCACACGACTGAAGTAAAACTTTAAGGGATTCAAGACCTGCACTCAGTCTTACTTATATGAAATGTACCTAACTGGCTTTAAGAGAAAAAAAATGTGTGCTCACTCTCTTGCCCCTGCATTTATATACGAAACGTATCTCTCTCTTCCTATCTTCACTAAGCTATATCACTCTCTCAACTTCCGTTCGCCTCACCCGATCACACTTTTAGTAACGCTCTCATCAAGCGTGCAAAGAAGTTTCACTTCAAAAGTATATATATACTCGTATTTATATCATTTTTTAACTATCCATAATACAAGCTCTGCTTAGTTTGGGACTAGATGGCGTTATGTGTTAGATGTTCGAAAATAATTATTTAAGAAATTTAATCAAATTCGCTTGATTACAGATGTCGATGACTACAGCGGTCTAGAAGGAGAAGACGCCATTGTCTCTGGTTGGGGAAGCACCGTAGAAAAAGGACCAGCGTCCAATATACCGATGAAAGTAAGAATGCAATGGATGAAATTATACTGAGATATTTCTTCGTCATCATCTCATGAACAGCCTTTAACAGTCTACTACTGGACCAGACGGGTTGGTAAAGGGATTGTTTCAAGTTTTCCATCTCTTTGCAGTTGTCCTGCGTAGTTTGCGGCAACCATGAGATGATGACACTCCGTATTAATAATCCGTGACCACACTCAGTGTGATAGTAATTCTTTATTGTAATAACAAAAAATGATTACATAACTCTGTATAGTCCTGACTCCCAAAATAGCGTTATCTGTGTGTTGGGAGTCAGTTACCCTTCAAAGATAAGAAATACAATTGTTACACTGCAATGGTGGACACAATAAGTTTGTCTAGTTGGATATGCTTGTGTATGGGTGTGAGTGTATGTATGTGAGGTGTGTGTAACACTTTTTAAGCCTGCATTGCTTTACTATTTCTAAAAGGCTTTCATTATTAATTGTACAACATAATAATAATAAACACAAACTGCCTCGGTGGCGCGAGTGGTAGCGTAAGCGACTGCTGTGCTTGAGGTCTCGGGTTCGGGTTATCATTTTGTTTCTATTATAATGAAATATTGGGGAGCCCTTTTTTTACTGCATTGCGTGCTCGTTCAACAGTAGCTGTTTACTCCATTTATTGACTACTAAGAGCATTTGTGATAATAATTACCCAACAAAAACAAGTAATTAAAAAAACAAATTAGTCAGTTAATCACGGAGATTAGCACATTTAATGGTTAAAAGATTATAAACTACATTTAACTCATAAATGTGATTTTGTTGTTAAAGGCTGGCGTACAAATATGGGCCCAAGAAGAATGCTCAGGCGCTGGGTACGGCCGAAGGAAAGTGACCCCACGCATGTTATGTGCCAACGCACCCGACCGAGACTCATGTACTGGGGATTCTGGAGGACCTCTCCTGGTTTCTCAACCACATTTTACTCTTGTCGGTAAGTAAATGGTCTTGACGAATAATTGTAATTAGGGATAGTCATACTAGACAAAGACTGGACCTACGTCGAGCATAAATATAAAACATACCTTTCCAGTAGTGAGCTCTATAAGGAGAACAACTAATTGTATGGATAGGTCTAGCAATAGAAACTATTGGGTAAATACTGTTTTTATTCATCATAAATGGTAATAATGAAATGAGTTAATTCAAGGTTTAAGAGGTTGATTTGCTGCAATAATAAATAATTATTACCAAAGTATTTATATATTTTTATTTTTTTATCATTACACCTTTGGTAGATGGAATAAAATAAATGTTCACTTTGATTTCAGGTGTTACGTAAAATAATAATAATTCGAGTTTGATGACCTTCTCCTTTTCATGGTAGCAATAAGAAGACCTTCCAATTGTCTTTTATTTAAACGTTTACACATTTTGACTTTTTTTCACAGGAATCGTCTCATGGGGTCGAGGCTGTGCAAGGCCAGGGTACCCAGGAGTGTATGCTCGTGTGGACCGCTTTCTGCCGTTTCTCCGAGTAGCCCTACGTCATGCATGTACATGCCAACCTCCAGCTTTTGGTTAAGTTATTTTGCGAATCACCAATGCAGGCAATACTTCAGTAATTTATATGAAAAATTAGATCAGTTGGCTTACAACTTGGTGACAACGCTTTTAAGGATAAACATTGTCATAATGGCTTTCTTAATCACCCTATCCGGCCTAAGATCTGTAAAATCCAAATTTATATTGACAAGATTTTCGGTGCTTTAGAGTCCCGCAGTGAAAGAAAAATCGTAAGCACTTAAGCCTACAATTTATACGTAATAGATAAATATATTACGTTAAAGTAGGGATACCGTCTGCTAGTAGGAATACTGAGAATGTTAGTCACAATATAAGTTTTCTTAAATATTCAGTAAAATTACACAGATGAGCTAATTTGCTGCTGATTAGAATTTTGGGCCGAATTTTGCGCCAGTACTTGATAGCAAGACTAGTACCTAGTTGGTCAATCACATAAGATGTGCAAAATAAATTTCAGTTTGCTTATTTAATTGATCAAGTGGTAAACGCTTAGTTCTATAATGTGACGAAACAAATCGTATTTTATGTCCCTAAAAAAATACAATGAATTTATGTTTTTTTAAAGATTGGATTAAATAGTCGATTCGTGCTATTGAAAATCTTAATCTCAAATATTTGAAAAAATTAAATGTTAATCCATCAACTTTCATACTCTTCTGTTAAATGTAAATTAACTTAGGCACGCATCAGTATTAAAAGTAATTCTAAGTTATTATAGAATTTTAGTATACCTACATTTAAAATAAGTTATGGCTGTGATTACTTCTATATTAGTTAAGTAATTAACAAACAAGACAAGAAATATTATTTTTTATACTAACAACAACTGTTGTGTTCAAATTACGATGTAATTTACATGAAACGTTAAACATAGGTAACAATAAAAACGCTTTGAAAATATTTTATTTTGTTATTTTTGACCCTATTTAAAAAGTTAATTAAACGAGACGCAAGAAGAACTAGAAACGAGTTTGCGAGCAGAGGGAAGCGAGTGTTTAGTTTCGATGGTTTTGTACTAAGTAATAATAAACGAGTTGGCAAGTGCGAAGAATAGGCGCCAGGAGGGTGGTGCAAGAGTTCACATAAAAACAACTATCTCCTATGTAAAGACCTACTATAATTCGACAAGTTTCATATTGGTTATTAGTATGTATAGACGCAACACCTTACAAATGATCCTGGACGCGCCCATAGGTATTAAAGTTCGTTCTGAGTAACTATGGACGAGGTTTTTATTGAATGTGTCCGACATTATTCCTGTCTGACAATCCGTGTACTTTCAAAACCGCACTGAAATAACCGCTAGTTGGTGAACAAGTGATGTACGTAAGGTACATTCGGTTGGAAAGTGTCGGTACATCCGCATGCAATTGTAGTTTTTGTTGTGTAATACGAATTTAATAATGCATACAAGTTAGGTGTACACAAATTACATGAAAATACTAATACCTCTTCTTCCTAGCCTTTATTAAAATATTTTCAGTTTACACGTTAGAAGAGCCATCAAACACAACCATTTATTACACTGCTTCGGCGTAAACTGATAAATCGTACATACTTGTGGGTGTATGCCGCAGACAAAAAGTCGCATGTGGAGCGGCGGCGCAATCAAAGCGACCGTATATATGCCAATGGACCATAGGTACTCTGTTGTTGAAATTTATATCGTACACAAGCAGATTAGATAATCATCTAAACGATGAAACTATGCCACAGTATTTTTTTAATCAATTTAGTAAAAATTTTATCCATTTTGAAAACCATGCTACGCGGTTACACCGATTATAATCTTTGTCGTGCAATAGAAAGCATAATAGGCATGAGTTTGCGAGGAAGAAAGAGTTCGAGAAATGTATCAGTAAGAAGCGCTATAACCTATAACAAAGGTTGGCAACACAGATAAATACAATGTAATAAACACTAGTGCTGCTACGAAATTTAAAGTATATTAATAAGGAAATATATAATAAAAAATATATATTTTTCCTGAATTAAAAACAATTTACGAATAGTTTTAATTCTTTAAAAAAAAACAGAGATTACAAATCGCCTAACAGTTGCAATTTTTTGACAACACTATAGCAGATTATTGCCGCGAAAATTCGACATTTGACGTTTAAGACGCATCTGTCAGCTGATACCGTACCGTGAGCAAATCTTTTGTTTTTAAAATGGACAAATGTTAATGTGTTTGTATTAAATTAGTGACAAAAACTTTTTAAAATACAACTGAGTGAAAAATCTAGTTAATATGAACTTTTCGGACAACGAAAATGTGAGTATAAGCTTGTTAGTTAGTCGTTTTTGTGAGTCAACAACTTGCCTTCTCATCGTGTTGCCCTTAACTTTGTCCTTTGTTGTAATTAATGACAGGAGAGTAAAGAAAATCAAAATGCATTTGTTTTTATCTTTGTTTCATTTTTTCTCTACTTATTTATAGTCAATAAATATATGTTTAAACTAACTTTGATTAGGACGAGACTTCAAGCGTTGAGAGCACTTCAAACACTGACAATACGTCCCGTAGTGAAACTCCGACAAACACTCGTTTCAAGAAACGCCGCCGAGGCAAGAAAAAGGTTCCTAAACAAGCAAAACCGCCATATAAATTCAAGTAAGTTTGCATTATAGAAGTAAAATCAGCTCAATGATTGACAACTTATAATTCAGTAGTGTAGTGCAGCTTGAGCCTTGTTTCTCCTATCTAGACTTATAATATCCCTTACCCTACCCCATTACCACTTTCCTATGTCACATCCTAAAATGTAGGCCATAAAGCAAATGACGAACTATAAAATGCCATGCTCATAATGCAAGTATCTGTATTCAGTGGGACTTTAACCTAAAATATCAAACTTAGCCATCAGGGTTGCTAATCAGTAGACCAATTGGGCAGTCTACCATTTGTTGATTTATCTAGTTTTATTATTAATGAAAACTAATTATAACTCCTTTGAAATCTGCATTATTAACAAAAGAAATTAGTAATCCTCTGAAATGATAGGGTCTGCACCAATACATTGCATCTTGGAATTGGACACCAAAAAATAATTTATAAATCGGTCCACATTTGACAGAGTAATCGATGTACATACATAAAATAAAAATACATACAGTCGAACATAGAACTTCCTCCTTTAGAAGTTGTATAAAAAGGGAAGATAATACTGTTGGTAGTAAACTAAACTGAACCAAATGTAATGAGGGTCAATAGATTCCTAATAATGGCCCAGTTGATATAGGGTCATATACATTTATCTGAAGTTTTTATGTAGTCGGGTATGGTTTTTTAAACTTTAGCTTGTTTTAAACAGTTGTAGCGCAAAAGAAGACCATGGTCAACCACTGTTTGGTTGCCAGTTTAATCACCACCTGGGTGAGGGAGAACCACAGGTGTTTGCAGTAGTAGGTAGCAACAGGGTGTCCATCTATGAATGTCCTGAATCAAGTGGCTTCAAATTTCTTCAATGTTATGCAGATCCAGATGTAAGTTCCTTTATGAATTATTTTTACTATTCAGTTCTGATTTTTAGGGTTCCATACCCAAAAGCAGGCATCGGAAAACCGATGTATAACGGTATGCGTTATAAATGGTTACCGAATCAATCTGTAACCATTTCAAAGGTTTACTCATTGATTCGGTTAACAGATTATTATATGTTATTGTTTTAACTCGACCAATAAGGGTTAACCCAAATTAAAGGGTTTATGTTTTTTAAATTGTTAACCCAAGTGATAGAAGTTAACCCAGGATTTCAGTTATTTTACTTTGTGAATGATGAGCAAATTAAACAATTTTACTTTTATTTAAAATCTCTTGTAAAAAGAAATTACTTGTTATTTTATAACGGTTTAATAAATAGCCACCAATGTTGAAAACCCTCATGGGACAACACGGATCCACAAATCATTGTTCTGACAAAAATAAATAAATTCGGACATCTAACACAACACCATCTAGTCACAAGCTAAGCAGAGCTTGTGTTATGGGTACTAAACAACTGATATGAATACATATATACTTTTTTTGTAAATGCATACATATTATACATAGAAAACACCCAAACTGCGAAATAAATATTTGTAGATCACACAAACACTTGGTTTCGACCCAGGATTTGAACCCGAGACCTCACTGAAGTTCCATTCACTACCACTGCGCCACCGAGTCAATGTCAAATTATCTGGATTTTCTTTGTGTCCATCTGGCACAGGAGTTATTAATAACTAATGTAGGAATTATCTTTCAAAATATATCACCAATTTTCTTACAGGTTGATGAAACATTCTACACCTGCGCTTGGTCATATGAAGAAGATACAGGTCTCCCATTACTGGCAGTAGCAGGATCCCGCGGTATTGTCCGAATATTCGCTCCTGCAACGCAAACCTGTATAAAACATTACATTGGCCATGGTCATGCTATTAACGAAGTTAAGTTTCACCCTCGGGATCCGAACTTGCTTCTGTCTGCAAGTAAAGACCATGCATTAAGATTGTGGAATATTAAGACTGATGTGTGTATTGCAATATTTGGAGGAGTTGAAGGTCATAGAGACGAAGTTCTTAGTGCTGATTTTGACCAGAAAGGCGACAGAATCATGTCATGTGGCATGGATCACTCGCTCAAGTTGTGGCGGCTCGACAAACCGTCTATGCACGAGGCTATCAAACAGAGTTATAATTTCAATCCTCACAGAGCACTGAGACCCTTCAATTCCCTGAAGGAGCATTTTCCAGACTTCTCTACACGAGATATTCATAGGAATTATGTTGATTGTGTTAGATGGATGGGCGATCTTATTTTGTCCAAAGTAAGTTAACTTTCTTCTATTTTCGAATTTAGTTTCATTAAGGTAACAAAAATGCCTTGACATACCTTTTGTAGGATATCTAACACTCTATAGTACATTTAAGAACAACAATACATACCTGTTGTATTATATCCTGTTCTTTGTACTTTTTTGTGTTCCTACAATAAATCCTACTACTATTATAAAGGCGAAAGTTTGTAAGTATGGATGTATGTATGTATGGATGTTTGTTACTCTTTCACGTAAAAACTACTGAATGGATTTGAATGAAACTTTACCACAATATAGCTTATACATCAGATTAACACATAGGCTACTATTTATAAAGATATAGCTTCGCCTCGCGGCGTTGCCCGCAGTTATCATCGTACCGCGGGTAGCACCGCGGGGTTCAGCTAGTAAATAATACTTTTATGATTTAATTTCAGTCTTGCGAAAACGCCATTATCTGCTGGAAGCCAGGACGATTGGAAGACACAGAGATTCGACCGGGAGATAGTTTTGTCACTCTTGTTCATAGATTCGACTACAAGGAGTGTGAGATATGGTTCATACGGTTCGCTGTTGACTACAGCCAAAGAGTGAGTTTATATTCTATTGCGATTGACGTTACTATTGTGACGATTATTCAGAATGCAGAGGGGCTAGTGTGAGTTATTTTCTCATCAACTTCCGCCTTCCGGCCGCCCGGGAGAGCCACGCTTCGACATGAATGGGCCGGCTCGACCGGAGTGATACCACGGCGTCACAGAAAACCGGTGTGAAATAGCGCTTAAGCTGTGTTCACTGAGTGAGTGAGGATAACGGATGCCCATATCCCAAACCCTCCATCCATCCCCCCTCCCCAAAAGTCGGCAACTCACTTGTGACACCTCTGGTGTTGCGGGTGTCCATGGGCAGCGGTAATCGCTTACCATCAGGCGATACGTCTGCCAGTTTGCCAACTAATCCATTAAAAAAAACTTGCTCTCGATGGTGACTCTCGTTAGTCAGAGCAATTGGCCCACACATAAACTCGTCACCAATCGCAACGCTGAAAACTGAGTTGCCTCGATGTTCTTGAATCAATAGATATTCATTTTAATCTTTTTTATTTTAATAGGTAATAGCACTAGGTAACCAGTGTGGGAAGACGATGGTGTGGGAGCTAGGTAACGTTGCAGGAGGCTCTCGAGTGTCTCAGTTGGTTCACCCACGCTGCGTTGCTGCCGTGAGACAGGTAGGACACTAGTTTCGATAAGTTTTGTGATTATTCAAAAATATACTTCAAATAACAGTTATTTTTTTCATTTTTCTAGGTGACATTGTCTCGCAACGGCAAGATATTGCTAACATGCTGCGACGATGGCACCATCTGGCGATGGGACCGCGTTAACAATGGAAACGTTTAAATATGGTGCACGTAAAAACTGAAAGCGAGCTTTAAAGTTTTAGTACATACGTAAATTTAATATCCAACATAATGTACCAACATGATTTCAGTGAGAAACTATAATTTGGAAACTGCGTTATAAGGCTCGAAGGTCGCGAGAAAACAATTAAAGGTTTTCCTGTTTCCTGGTGTCATTAACTTTTCGTTAGCTCAAATAGGTTTTAAATGGCCCGAAGACAGACTTTGGATGTAGTGTTACTAGAATGATATCGTTTCTTTTACTCTTGCTAGGCGAATAGATGAATTAGAGATATGAATAACTTCCCTTTCTTTTTTGGTGCTCTGTGAACCTAGTCTCTGAAACTAACTCCCAGGGATATAAGCATTCGCGAAAATATTATTACAGTATTTTCTCTTATTTGTCACAAATCCGTTCTGTGGAACTCCAATCGTGCCAGGTTTTTGGAGGGACATGCATTATTGACAATCTCGTCTCGTCTTAACGTTCTAAAGGGAAAATTATTTGTTGTTATAATTGAATGTCAATGCAGCGGTATTTGTTGAAACCTGAAACTTCTTGAACATAAGCAAGATGAATTTTTTTTTAAATAAAATCCTGTATTCTCCCGCATACTTTTTAGAATCTCATAAGGGTACCTATTTGATTGGTCTTTGCGAACTGATAAAACTCCTCACTTCTATTAAAGTTAAGCCAAACTGAAGGACTGCTGCTTCTTTAATGTATGTTCGTTACTGAGGAATCTTTTTTGGAATTCTACATTTGGTCTTTCGAGCCACTCCTTGTTAAGGAAAAGTTGGCAACACTTCAGTTCTTGTTAATTCCCCTGAATATGTTAAGTATATTTTTGACCAGCTTGCATTTAGACACGCTCTTCGAAATGTATTTTAGGATAATAGTTAAGAACTTGAAATCAATGTATTAGATTATATGTAAAATATTTTAAGACATGTGAAATTCACAATAAAACAAGACTGCAGTTAGTCAATGTAATATGTGTATTCATTGATGAGATCCTAACATTATATGACAAAGAAATGATTTACGACAATTTTATTTCATTACCAACAGATTATTTCTACTTAAACAAAATGAATCACAGGGGCCAAGGTGTTTTCTCGTGTTCACTACTTGCAGTACATACATTTTGCTGCTACTCGTAACCACGTGAATGGTTCAACCGCACATACCGGCCGAGTCTCAACGAGATTGGACGTGCGGTTAAACCTTTATCGTCTACAAACTAGACACCGACATACGACTCTAGGTACGCTACGTAATAAAATATCATCTATAAACTAATACTAACATCCACGACTGCGCATAATTGAAATTTTAGTCAACATCAATTTAATTCAGTCTTTAAAAATTGTCTATTAAAAACGAGCAATAAAAACTGTAGAAACTATAACCAATGTACAAAAAATGATAATATTTGAGATCGATTTACAAAAAAGTTGCACAATTTCATTTCATAATAAATTCCTTTATACAATCCGATTAATGACACAATTAAGAATCCTAATATATATATATATATATACAAAAAAAATACGAGGTATCTACAGTACACAATGGTCGTACAAAACATTAGTCACAACGGAGACATTGAGCTATGACGATACTAAAGTCAGTCACACATCTACTATAAATTACGTTGCTAGACTCTGATACTGGGTTTAGTGTTTGGCTTAGTAAGGGACATATTTTTGACAAGGGACCTACAAGATTTGAAATTCGAATTTCAACAATACATACAATACGCACATTCAAAGTCGATGACTGAATAAGGAAGCATACGTTTCCACATTCACTGCAGTGAACCTCTGCGACAAGTATACATTGCGAGCCACTTGTAGCTAACTTCAAACCAGTCAACTAAGATTGCACGTATTGTATTCGGATAAAATCACAGATAAAATTAGTTACATGTTGAAGTGAGTTAATAAAGAGAAAAAATCTTATTATAATTGATAACTTTAAACTTAGAATATATATTATACAATTATATAACTATCACATAATACAACACAGTATACAACGATTGAGATAATTTCGTATGAATATAATAACGTAATTCTAAAAAATATTAACAACTAACAAATGTACGTACATACACTTCAACTTCGTAAAGGCACGAACTATAAACAAACCATTCAAAACAATGGTTAACATAATTGGGCTACATTATATTATTATTTTTTTAAATTTATTATTTAATGATTAATTTATGAACTTGTTTAACACATTTTTCGTTAAACCGTAACAATAAATGTCGTTTACATGTTGAAAAGATATCGACTTTGTGCAACATGTGAACGATATCTGTAACAGCCCTATCAATATTTTCAACATTCATTGATTAATTATTCATGCAAAAACGTATAATAATCACTGTGTTTAGTAAATGTGAATTTAGGGTTTCGTGTGTACGGCGGTTAGACACATCTTGTGCTTTAAAGTAACTTTTGTAATACCATACAAATGTACCAATACCGTCATTATTCCTTGGTAAATAAATCGTTGGCTTTTTACGTATACCCTCAGAGTACTTTAAATATACACTGGTGGTAATTCTGTTGTTATCATCCCTAACTAATATTTGTTTTTGAATTTAATCTTATCTGCTTCGAGTCTATTTTTGGATATCTCACATCTCAGCTATCACTATATTGAGTTCAGTACCAACTAAAAGATCAGAAGTACACGCTATTTAAAACTTACCGTGGGAGAGCTATGCTTCGGCATGAAAGGGTCGGCTCGACCGGAGTGATACCACGGCCTCACAGAAAACCGGTGTGAAATAGCGTTTGCGCTGTGTTTCACCGAGTGAGTGAGGATACCGGAGGCCCATAACCCAACCCCTCCCCCATCCCCCAAAGGTCGGCAACGCACTTGTGACGCCATTGGTGTTGCGGGTGTCCATGGGCGGCGGTATTCGCTTACCATCAGGTGATACGTTTGCTCGTTTGCCCACTATCCAATAAAAAAAAAAAAAAAAAACTTCAAAAGTAAAAGTTACTTTGTCATAATCAAAATATTTTTTTTACTAGCTGACCCTCGCAACCTCGTTTACGTCTACTGTTGCCCGTAGTGTTATAATTTTCCCCCGTTATTTAAACATTCTCGATTGGGGCTCCGCTCTTATTGGTCTTATCGTGATGAAATATACCCTATACCTCCCTCCTTCCTGCCTTACTCGATAAATGAACTATCCAACACTGAAAGAATTTTTCAAATTAGATCAGCGGTTCCTGAGATTAGCGCGCTCAAACAAACTGTCGAATCGAAAAATAGACTGTAAACAGATGACATTAAAGTATATAATCCAACAACAAATTTTAGTTTAGTGAACAAAACAGAATTACCACCACTATCTAAGTTACAGTTTCTATAAGGGGGCGTCCATAAATTACGTGAGGTGTTTTTTTGAATTTTCTGTACCTCCCTCCCCCCCAGGTGAGATGTCATGAGATTTTATTCAACCCCCTTCCCCATCCCTCAATCTCACGTGAGATTTTTCAAAATGTGGGTTTCTTACATAAACGCGTTGGATTGTTATTGTAAAAAGAAGAAAAAATTGCTTCGTGCTTTTATTTACGACTAGTTAAAACTAGTAATCAATATTGCTGAGAGTTTAATTATAAGTGTAATAAAAATTTAAAAATAGAATACTTAAATCGTAACTATGTGATTAAAAAAAGAATATCTACTCTAATTCAGTCCATGGAGAATCATGCGTGATCTCAAGAGAGACTATTGGAACCAACATGTCCATATGATTTTCAGTAAAATCATCTTCTGATCTACACTGTACCGAAAATTCAGATTAAATTGAACTATATGGTATAAAACAAATATGGTGGTTTGACAGTTTAAGATTAACTCTTAAGCATGTACAATCTGGATTAAATGGAACAAAATAGTATTATTTTTTTTGTTTCACTCAGAAAAAAATTGCGTGATATTTGCCGAGAACCCCCCCCCCTCTCTCCAACGTAAGATTAGATGAGATTTGACTCGACCCCCTCCCCCCCCCTTAAACACCTCCTCCTCCACCTCACGCAATTTAAACATTAACAACAATATTTTACGTAAATGCATGAACATTGTACGCACTGCACGTAATCAATTTAAGCTCAATATTCTATAGTGCGACAATAATCAATTTTAAATGGCAGTTAGTTACCAAATCAAAGAATATAAACTTATTACGCATAAAATAAATATATTATTATTATCTGTGGGTTAAGCACTTGATCTGTTGAGCAAAAGCCAGCCATGTTTCAGTTTATACCGTAGAAGTTGATCCTTGTCGCACTATATCCAGTCGGAATCCATCGCACGCTGTTTTTATTAAAATATCCGAAAACGGACACAGTGATTGTCTAATATCTACACTACATACTATATTTATTAAAGTGCTAGTATATAATATGGATTAACACTATATTGGGGCAGTAGTAATAAGTCGTGATAAGGAATGGTGGCCTGTTTAATTATAATTCTTTAAATAAGTGAGCATGGAATAAATTATTTTGCATAGGTTACTGAAATAACCAATTGTTTAATAACTTTTAAACTTCGCGTTCTTTGTAAAATAACTATGTACACACACGGGGTCACAGGCTGACTAAATAGTCAGCATGTGACCCCGTGTGTGTGTCATGTGACAGCCTGTGACCACGGCCAATTTCAAGTAATTTAATGGCCTGTAGTAAATTATACGCGATCGTATTAATTCTCGTGTGTATTCATATTTGTATAACCGATTCTTTTAACCCACATAAACCAAAATAATATTTATTACAATTACTATTTACTATAATACTAACAAAATGGAGACGTGAAAAGTGTATATATATAGTGTTTTTTCTTCAAATTACACTGCTATTATTTGTTTATAAACTAATTGCTATAAAAAGAATCGAGCCGATATAACATTCAAACGTGGGAGAGCCACGCTTCGGCATGAATGGGCCGGCTCGACCGGAGTGATACCCATGCCTCACAATAAATCGGTGTGAAATAGCGCTTGCGCTGTGTTTCACCAAGTGAGTAAGGATACCGGAGGCCCACACGCCGTCCCCTTCCCCCAAAAGCCGGCAACGCACCTGTGACGCCTCTGTCCATGGGCGGCGGTAATCGCTTACCATCAGGAGATACGTCTGCTCGTTTGCCCGCTATTAAATAAAAAAATAACATTTTATTTATATATTTTTTAATATTAAGTGGTATATACTTTGTGACTAGATTTCATTATCATTCTTTATTGCAAGACATGGTGATAGAATATCACCTTCCCTCTTTTGATGTAAGTATTAAGTGAAACTATTCCCTACATATAGCGATTATGAGCATAAGCCATTTCAAAAGCTTTTTAGCATCAATGGTTGCTGGCTTTCGGAGTAATATAAATTTATTTATTACTAATAGTTTACCCTGACTAAAATATTTGACTAGTTTTATTGAAATCAATTATCAAATAACGAATTAGGAAGCCACCAATAAGGACCACTAAAGGTATAAATACAATTCTACTTCGATTTCTACAATTGTCTAAATTTCAATAAATAAACAGGACCGAGGTAACCGTTGATACAATTTCATTTGTGTTCAAAATTCGAGCTATTGTTGACATCCAAAATTATTGACTATTCTTCAAGTCTGCTATCGATAGATCTATTGAGATCAGAAGTAATAATATTTTAATGTAACGTATCGATACAAATCAAGCACAAGCCCTGAATCCCAAACTAGCGTGAGCAGCAAGTCGGGAATCAGTAGCAGAGTATATCCTAACCTTTTTATTAGGTATATTGTCCGTTCCCGGGAATAAGTTATCTTCCTTAATGAACAAAGGTAAAGAAATTATTTAAATCGAACGAAATCTTTAAAGAAACAAAAAATCTTCAGTTTTATTTTATTTAAGTAGGTTAAAGGCCTAACATTCTCACAGATTTGATTCGAATATTCTTGATAGCACTCGATACTATATAACATCGATAATTTCGGTAAGTCATTATCTATTTTATTTTGGAGACCGGATTGTATTCATACCATTTTTTGGTCCTACACCTACAAGTAATGTTTACTTATGGGTTTCACAACACCGAGATAAGTATGAGAGTACCGTTAATAATTAGTATGTAATGGAATGTTTGATTAAACTAAAATTTTGCAATAACTCAAATGCACGTACACTTGCATTGAATATTGCACTTACAATTGAATTGAATATTGCACTTACACATGCATTGAATATTGCACTTACACTTGCATTGAATATTGCACTTACGTATGCATTGAATATGCTTACATATGCATTGAATATTGCACTTACACTTGCATTGAATATTGCACTTACATATGCATTGAATATTGCACTTACACATGCATTGAATATTGCACTTGCACATGCATTGAATATTGCACTTACAATTGAATTGAATATTGCACTTGCACATGCATTGAATATTGCACTTACAATTGAATTGAATATTGCAGTTACACGTGCATTGAATATTGCACTTACAATTGAATTGAATATTGCACTTACAATTGAATTAAATATTGCACTTACACTTGCACTGAATATCGCACTTACACTTGCATTGAATATCGCACATACACATTTTAATTTGCGATACGACTAATTTTGCATTATATTTTTTATTTCTCTTATAACCTACGTATCAGATATTATTTTCACAGATAGGATAATAACTAAAGTGGTCGCCTTTGCAGTTGTTTTTGTGGTTTATATTCTCACACGGAGCACACATTCTTGTATTAATTTAATACAAGAACTGCTTCTTTCTGTGTGTATTTTGTTACTTAATCGTATAAGACAAGGAACCCAAGAAAATTTCTACAGCCAGAATTGTATTTAAAAAAATCTTATTCGAAGTAAATGTAAGTGCATATAAAAAGCTTGTAACATACCGTTAATGTGATCAGATGTGTGTTTAACAGATTAGCCATAACATTTTATAAATAATACTTAAACACTTGTATTATCGGAGATCATGTGAGTATGTCGTAGTGTCTTTAATTTCTGAGATTAGGAAAGTACTAGTTTCGTTAGAGTAGGTAGATGTTTGACGTTTTTATTAAAGGAAAATGACGTGTTTTATTGAATAGAAAGTAACTAAATATTATACGTTTAAAATATGAGTATTCTACTATATAGGACGAAGAAAATATCATAAAAGGTTTTTATTCAAGTAGTTTGAGTAATACCGCGAGTAATTTGAGATTCTGGAAATAGGAATCACCTATACAGGGTGTAAAAAGACTACTACCGAAAACTTGGGGGTTGCAATCAGACCATGATACTGAATAGGTTTAGCAAAAAAAAAAAACGCAAAAAAAATTATAATTTATCTAAGTCCTTTTATGTTTTTATCTGCTTACATACACATAGTACAACATAATAGGACCCAAACTACCTAATTATCTCATTTAGAAAACCAAAAAACAAATAAAATCAATAAAACAGCGATGTATTTTGATAAACAAAACAGCTGGTCGGGTGAGTGCAATGACCTTGGCCGGGCGCATAGGTATTCAAGTAACTACGCGGTGCACGCAATAATACATTACTGGCTTGTGGAATTATTAAAAATATTGACACATTGTTTTTTACGGCTACAATTTTTTTAAGGACAACTGTTTGGTTTTTTTTATAAGTTTTGGGGTGCTGAATCAGCCCCTTTCGTTTTCGGTAGTCGCCTTTTTACACCCTGTTATTTGTTACTTAAGTAAAAGAAAACTTATTACAAACATACAAATTTTCTACTAAACCACCTAACAATCGTCAACAACCACTAAGCGCAAACGTTTCCATCACATAATTCTACGTATATATTGAGACAGATCTTCGAATAACGTCCAACTTTAATTTTATACCACTGAACTAACCGCAGCTATTTCTACTCCACCACATGAAATTGAGATTCGAGACGGCAAATAGCGCCTTTTCCCGCTTTCTCGCTTCTATAGCCCGAACATACTAATCGACTACCATAAATCTAATGAACTTTCGAGAACAATTTAAATTCGGAACGAAGTATCCCGAAATTCGAATCTCCTACGGGGGATAATTACTTACGGACTATCGACGTCTGTAATTTGAATTTGGAACATACGAACTACCGAAGAACCATTGTGCATTCGAAATACGAATCAAACGGATTTCCTCGTGGCTACGAGCAAATGTGCGTCGGGCCATAGTAGCTCGTAGTTGAGTGTTAGCTAGTTGTCGGGCTCGGGCGGTCACCTGACGCGGCCGGAGGGTGACCGCAAGTGGGAGCGTATGTAACCGGTGCGGTAGTCCATCGCGTCGCGGTTGCGTCCCGTGCCGTTGTTGCCGCGCTGACGACTGCGGCTCCATCTATATACAAATCTCATTAATATTATAAACAGAAATGTTTTTGAACACAGCGTTTGAATGAATGCCTCAAACGATAGTTAGATATTTGTCTAAAATTTATTATTCTAGAATAATAATAAATTAGTGATTTTCATCCAAAAAAATAATAATAATAACGACATTTAATGTATCTAACTCTCGAGCGACCGATTTTACCACTAAAATTATTTTAAAATAGGAATTTACATAATGGGAAGCTTTCTAAAGAGATAAATGCTATTATATGTTTGTGATATTGGTAATACAAACCTCAAAAGTCTCATAATATAATCAGGCCAGTTGTCGGGGAACATCACCAGAAAGAAACCTACGCCGATCAGTATAAGACCAGCTAGATTCATACCCTCAAATTGGACTCCGTACAGCAGCACGTCGAGAGCTAAAATTCAAAAAGTTTTTATCATTTTTCGTGAAGGTAAAAAATTACAATATTTAATCATTTCTACATACCTCCAGACACAGGAACGGCAGTAATTAGAGCGAGTGAGATAAATATATTGTATGTTATGACGTTTCCAAACTGGAACACTAGGTGAAAAACTGTAAAAAGAAAAAAAAATCTTATTTATTAAATACTCCATGAATAAACGGTGCCCAAACTATATGAGAAGTGAGTTACTAAACGACAGAAAAACCGATAAGTACTAATCCAAAAATTCAACGATAATTCAGCTTATAAATATATAATGTAACTCACTGAGCAACGAAATGCTGGCTATCAGAAGATATATCCAGGGCATGCGATGTGAAGGCAGCATCTCCGAGCCGGTGAGATATAGAGCGAGGCACAGAGGCCACAGCAACGAGGCGTTCACCACCCCCAGAATGGAGAAGAACAGAGCTCGCTGACCGGAATTTACGTCGCCCATCACTTTTCTAAATAATACCTGTTAGAATATATAAGATAGTCTATTACATCACTTCACATTCACACTTACACATTTTAAACTCGAATCGTATAAAACAATCGCATGTCACTACGAACTCCGACATAATCATAAAAAATAAAAAGTTCAGAATTTCACGCACACATAAATATATTTTGTGTTATAACAGTGTGGCGCGAGTGGTAGCGTAAGCGACTGCTGTGCTTGAGGTCTCGGGTTCGATTCCCGGGTCGGTCCAAATGTTTGTATGATCTGCAAATATTTGTTTCGAAGTTTGGGTGTTTTCTATGTATAATATGTATGTATTTACAAAAAAAAAGTATATATGTATTTATATCAGTTGTCTAGTACCCATAACACACGCTCTGCTTAGCTTGGGACTAGACGGCGTTGTGTGTTAAATTGTCCGAAATATTTATTATTATTATTTATTATTTATTTAATTTTTCCGTGGGAGAGCCACGTTTCGGCATGAATGGGCAGGCTCGACCGGAGTGATACCACGGCCTCACAGAAAACCGGTGTGAAATAGCGCTTGCGCTGTGTTTCACCGAGTGAGTCAGGATACCGGAGATCCATACCCCAACCCCTCTCCCCATTCCCTCTCTCCATCCCCCAAAGGTCGGCAACGCACTTGTGACGCTTTTGGTGTTGCGGGTGTCCCTGCGGCGGTAATCGCTTGTGATGCTTCTGCTCGTTTGTCCCCTATTCCATAAAAAAATGTATAGGCCCACTTGGGCTTATACTTTGGCTACTCCCTACCGTGTTGCTCTACGATTACATATAAACCTTAGTACAAGGATCATATAAGTACAAATCTAGCGTGATTTAGTCCTCTTTATTTTTGTTTTTAATAATATCCCTTAATATATTTCCAAAGTTTAAATGTTATTCCAACATTATCTTTTTATGTGACTACGCCAAGTAGGGTTATCTTCAAGCGTTTTATGTATTTTTTGTTCACGCTTTGTAGCCTAATATTTACGTATATCTAATTGATCGGTTTTAGTATTGTTTACTATCATATAAAAACTATTTTTGGAGGAGCCTTTCTTTAAAATATTCTCAATATACTCAAGTCTGATCAAACCTTGAATATTGCGAAACCAGCAGCTGCAAAGGCAGCCAGTACAACCCCGCCAAGCGTGGAGCTTCCTGTTATGCCATCCATGTACGCCAGAAGAGCTATTCCCGTGTCGCATAATATCGTCGCTACGATCTAAAATATTATACAGTAATTAGGATAACCTCTTGAATGCAATATAATATTCTTTATCTACAGTCTACACCCATGCTATAAATGTATACTAATATTATAAAGCTGAAGAGTTTGTTAAAACGCGCTAATCTCAGGAACCGCTGGTCCGATTTGAAAAATTCTTTCAGTGTTGCATAGTCCATTTATCGCGGAATGCTGTAGGCCATATATTATCTTGATAATACTTATAGAAGCGGAACACCAATGAAGAATGTTTCAAAAACGGAAAAAAAATCACGCTACGGACAATAAAAGACGCAAACGAGGTTGTGTGGGTCAGCTAGTCCTCTATAAAAGTTTCTGAAACAGCTAGTTTATAGTCAATATTAAATCATAGTAACCATTACATCATCCAAATGAGTGTTATAATGTTATACTAAATTCCATAATCCAACTCCTTTTTAAAAAAAGAACATAATCAGGCACGCGCTTTTCACTCATAGGGATATTGTAGATAGAGCAGGGGAGCCAGGCCTCCAGCTGCCCCTCGGTTAGAAAGAGAGAGACGATCGCGGTACCTATCTGTCTCTCTCTAGTCACGTATGCGCAGTTAGCGCCGAAGAGTAACATAGCAGAACGATTCGACGGTTAATTGTTGTTATTGGATTACTGCGGTTGATGATGCATTTACAAAATGACAAAAACGTGTGTAATTTGTAATAATCAGCCTATTCCCGGCGATTACGCTCGCAGTTCTCACAAGTAAGAATTATTTATAAAGTGTATTTTGTTATTTGAATAAGTGTACCATATAAGTATTCTATGTTAATGTTTGGTTATGTTTATATAGGCAGTCAATGTTTTGAACTTATAATGTTAATTTAAATTGCAGATTTGAAATGAATAGAAGATATCGGAATACAAGAGATTAAGAAAATATATCAACTGTTTGCAGTGATCATTTTGGAGATGACTCGTATTATCAAACCGATGGATTCACTAAAACCAGAAGGCTGTTGAATGAACTTCACAACTTGTTGAACAACACAAAGGGAGGATCCTCCGACCAGGCGAGGTGATCATGCCTGGCGAACAGTTGATGTTGAGTTGTTGCATATATGATAATCGGCGCGAGAACTTCTATTGCGCGATTCAAGATTGGTAGTTATTCCGTGTGTTACTTTGTAGTTCAGTGTATCTTCGGTTGATTGGGCTGTAGTATGTTATATTGTATGTGGAGGTCGCCACAATATCAACCGCAGTACCTGTACTCTAAAGAAATAATTCAGTATTAAAACAAATTACCAATAATATTGTGATACCAAGTTCAATTGAAGAAAATGCACATAAAACTTGTTCAATGGATATAGATGAATTTTCTTTATGTAATTCATTAGACCCATAGAGTAACACGAATAATTTTAATAGTGATTTCAGTATTCAAGTCGATTTATATTTTATTACTTCCTACTTATAATACCACAGCGCCGTATTTAAAAAAAGAACTGTCATTCGAAGTAAGGGGCCATCCATAAAGTACGTCACACGTAAAGGGGGGGGAGGGGGTGGACAAAGTGTGACATGGTGTGACAAGGGGTGGGAGGGGTCCTAAGTTTCGTGACATCACATTTCAATATCTAATATAATACGAATAAATGAGAACGAAGTGACTGCCATCCCAGTTATGAATAATTTAAAGGAGTGGGTTCAAAGTCCATGGACTGAAGATGATTGAGTTCCTTTCTTCTTCTTTTGCTTTATATTCAATAGTTTATTGCTTTGTTATTGTTTCAAATATTTGATGTCAATGTTGATTTCATAAAAAAAGTACTTAATTTAAATGGAAATAAAATTAATTTCGGAACTGCTGTTTTAATTTCATAATTTTTCGATGTGAAATTGCAAAACATGTGACGTCACACTAGGGAGGGGGGGGGTCTCAGAAATGTGACCACCTGTGACAAGGACGGGGGGGGGTCTAAAAATCATGAAATTCGTGTGACGTACTTTATGGATGGCCCCTAACGTCGTATGCCGCCATTTTTGTTCAATGTTAGTATTGTAAAAGTGTATTTTTATATGATTGGTATTTTTATAGAAGATTCATATCACGTAAATAATTAGGTATTAAAACACTCATGTGATACTATTACCACACTCGGTTTCGCTCCGTGTGATAAACCCAAATTCGTGTTTTAATACCCCTTATTATACAACAGTAGCATAAATAACTATTAATTATAAAGAATGATCTTAGTCGGCTCCTACGAAACCCGTGAGATAAATAGGGGCGTTGATATTTCGAATTCTTAATCCTTCACCGTTACATGGAGATAAGTATGAGAATTATACAAATTTTTAAGTAGGTCAAAAAAATATGCGCATTTCGATGAAGCCGTGGGAGAGCTATGCTTCGGCATGAATGGGTCGGCTCGACCGGAGTGATACCACGGCCTCACAGAAAACCGGTGTGAAATAGCGTTTGCGCTGTGTTTCACCGAGTGAGTGAGGATACCGGAGGCCCATACCCCCACCCCTCCCCCTATCCCCTTTCCCATCCCCAAAGGTCGGCAACGCACTTGTGACGCCTTTGGTGTTGCGGGTGTCCATGGGCGGCGGTAATCGCTTACCATCAGGTGATACTTCAGCTCGTTTGCCCACTATTCAATAAAAAAAAAAAAAAGCCGTACAGTCACTTGATCGCAGATGTTTTACAGACACTTACATTTAAATGATATTAAGACATAAGAAATCTTAGTGCAAGCTAGAAATTTTCCTTTCTCAAAAAACTAACTGATCGACTTCATCAACGCTGAATCTAAATTAAACTACAAACTTGAAATTTTTAGGCCTAATTCTTTTTATGCATCTACTTAGAAAGAAATTCCGCTATTTTGGGTGAAGTAATGGATAAATGTTTGTATGACAGTTCCTCAATTTGTAAGTTAGAAAGAAAAAAAAAACACTTAAAAGCCGCCTTTGGAATTTATAAGTAAAGGTTTGTACCTTTGAATTTGTATTCAGTGGCATTTCGCCAATTTTTAACTTAAAATACGTAAAAGTATAAATACAAAAAGAGAATAAGACCCATTTGACACGTGGCATCCACAAACATAAAAATAAATTTGGCAGGAATTCTGCTAATAAAACTGAAAATATCTTGGCCAAACAATATAAATAAATTTTCAGTGATTATTTCGAGTTACATGGTTAAAAAAAATATCAGCCACAATGTAAGGGCCATCCGACAACCATATTAAGATGTAACATTTCACTAATAAATATTGGAAGGATACAAATATAGAATAAGGAATAATAGCAAATTGTCGCTGCGCGTGCAAAGCTGCGGACGAACAACTTGTAAATATCGCGTATCACTTATTTTTGTCTTACTTTATAAGAATACGTCTGCTCGTTTGCCCCCTATACAATAAAAAAAGAGTAAATTGACCCATAACTCATTTAGTCAATAGTCATTAAGAATCCATTGGCGCGACATTTCAATTTTGCGCCTATCAGAGTTATGCGAAACAAACAGCTCTTCCGCGGTATTGCACGCGCGTCGACGAAATCATATTTCAAGATATTAAAACAATGGAAAACCACTCACCCTGACGCCAACGAACTGTTCATGCAATATCACCCAAGAGAGAAGATATATGCATGATACATTGGTGGCGAATAATGCGAGCACGTCGGTCGAGAGCAGGATCTTCAACGAGTACGTGTACATGTAAATGGTAACTACCCACAGAAGACAGAAAAGCCCACAGCGGCTTATAAAGCGTGCTGCAAAGAGTAATACCATTACACTACGAATTGAAGCTTAAAGGTTAGACCAGTTGCATAATACGGGAGCTTTTTCTGTCCAAATCGAGATAAAAATCGTAGACATCTAACTGATCAACTACTCTCATAGAGTACCGTCATACATGTGTTACATTGAAGTATCTAAGCTAAAGCATGATGACAAGCAAGATGTTTCGTGGGAGAGCCACGCTTCGGCATGCATGGGCCGGCTCGACCGGAGTGATTCCACGGCCTCACGGAAAACCGGTGTGAAATAGCCCCTGCGCTGTGTTTCACCGAGTGAGTGAGGGTACCGGAGGCCCACACCCTACCCTTCCCCCATCCCTCTTCCCATTCCCCCGAAGGCCGGCAACGCACTTGTGACGCCTCTGGTGTTGCGGGTGTCCATGGGCGGCGGTAATCGCTTAACATCAGGGGATACGACTGCTCTTTGCCTCCTATTCCAGTGACCAGGATTTTGGCGGCCTAATGAGATGCTTTTTATATCTAAACTATCAAGATTTATCTCCAAAATATTCACACTGTAATTCGTCCAGAAAAATGTATGCACAATAATACAGGATTGTGCCCTCCAATTATGGAGTATCTTAGAGTACCTTCCATCACTGTGACATCATGCCAGAATTAGAAACTTGCTTCTTCAAGGTCAATTGATACTGACATCATACACTTCACGACAAAAACTCAAGATCAATAATATTTATAACTCAGACAGTTTTAGAACACAGTTATCGATTCAATACTATCTACAATATGACGTACGTTACATAATTTATTAATTCTTACGATGATATGTTTACTAATTTTACAATTTTTTTATTGGTATCCGAGTAGAAAATTGTGGAGATAAATAAATTTACCCATTTCCACTTTCCTGTCTAAAAACTCATACATTGTTTTCATATTACCAACGAGATTCGGCGTCAGACAGCGGTTGATCCTGAACAAAGACCAGCGTACCTTTGTAAATGTTCAATTTGCAAGGGTTAGGGACTTGGGAAATGTTCCGAATTGCGTCGATTCTAAATATGCTCGAGATCTCTATCGGAAAATTTAACTTTAAAACGTTCACTTTTAATGATACATAATTATTTTATACGAGAATTAAAGAGGTTGGAGTCGAAGACTATAAAAAAATGAAAATCTTCTTTCCTACTTTCAAATGAACCGTATTATTTTGGGTAATTCATAGAATTACGATTAAATGTGGACCTTAATCCGACTACAATTAAAAACTAGTAAAACGTATTTTGAATAATCCTACTCGAAAGTTTGTGAGTATGTAAGTGAGTATGTTTGCTGCTCTTTCTTGCAAAAAGTGAAGTGAATTAATATGGATGAAACTTTACAATAATATAGCTGTATACATCAGAATAACACATAGGCTACAATTTGTAAAGATACTAGCTTCGCCTCGCGGCGTTTTCCGCGGTTTTTATCGTACCGCGGGTAGCACCGGTTCAGCTAGTAAGATCAATATAGCGAGAATAGTTCAGTCACTGTTAAAAACATATTTTCATCTTTTCCCTTCTTCTTTTGTTTAGAAGCTTTTGATGAGCTCACTGAAGCTCATCAAAAGCTGCGAAACAAAGGAAACAAGTTTAGCAAGGTATTTTTCTTGTCTACGTAGGAACTTCATAGTTGATAATAAATCTAAGTATTATGGTCTAATTTCAGTCTTTGGACGATCTAAAATTCGAAACTTAATTGGGACCGACTGCCTCGGTGGCGTAGTGGTAGCGTATGCGACTGCTAAGCTTGAGGTCTCGGGTTCGATTCCCGGGTCGGACCAAATGTTTGTATGATCTGCAAATATTTGTTTCGGAGTTTGGGTGTTTTCTATGTATAATATGTATGTATTTACAAAAAAAAAAGTATATAAGTAATCATATCAGTTGTCTAGTACCCATAACACAAGTTCTGCTTAGCTTGGGACTAGATGGCGTTGTGTGTTAGATGTCCGAAATATTTATTTATTTATTTATTTGTAAAAATAGTTTGTAAAGCTTACCAAAAGTAAATCCTTTCTCTTTGAAATCGCTGAAAGCATCAACAACGACTTCATTGGCGGACTTGCACTTATTGTGTATTAGCATTACAATCATGTACAGTGGATAGAAGAGTATCAGCCAGTTGGTGCAAAACCACGCCGTAAAGAATGGCGCATTGTATTGATGCTGTAAAAAAATACGCCATTGAAAACTGTATTGCTGAAATAAATCAATATCGACATCTAGACACTATTATAATTGTCATCAGCCTTTCGAAGTATGCGGCACGAAAGCCCAAGGAGTATCAATTATTCCGGTTTTCGGTTGTCCCGCAGCTTACTTCAGGTCATCGATTTATTGTACTGCAAGACGCCTTACACCACGTTTAAGTGACTATCGTCTGCTGAAGTGGCAGTGCGTTGGCTATATTTAGCCCCAGAACCGATAACCGTTGGAGTAAACGAATTCTTGAGTGGAGACCTAAGACTTTTGCGCAAGACGGCTGACAGGAACTAGATGTGAGAAGCCGAGGATCGAACCAAACGATCTCAACGGAGACCAGCTATCTACGCAAAAGTGTATGCGTCAAAACACGGATGCACTATCTGTTCCCTCATAAAGCCTGTATTTCATAATATCACTGAACTTTATAATTATTTAAAGACGTATATTATAATCAAAGGTATCTGTACCTCATATGCAAAGCAATTGACGAGCGAGAAGAATGAGGTTGATTTTTTTTCTTCGATTGGGGACCCACGACTTAATAAAAATACTTTATTATTTAGGGGTTGGAAACTAGCTTCCGTAAAAAGCACTGTTAAACCTATAATTAGTTTCCGTAACACGCAATGTACTAATAATACGTATTTTTGATGGCCGTTTCTTGATTGTAACACTCGGTATAAATATTATGAGAAAAGTAAAACGAGCATGTAATACCTCGGTCAGTTATTTGAAAACGGTCCCTACAGGCGTTATTGATTATTATGTCCTTACAAAACATTTTTAGTTTGATATCTTAAAGGTAATTTGCTTTACATTCATACAATATTTCTGAATGTTTAACGCACAACGCAGTCGCTAGAACGAGTAAATAGTTCAGCGCAGAAGACGCAATTATGAGATAATATTGGTCACCGTAATGCCTCAATAAATCTTAGCTACGATTTGCGGACCCCATCTACTTTAAGAAAACGCCTATTTCTCTCGTCGTCTTTCCCGTTGAAACTACTGTTTCCAAACAGAGTTTCGAGTTCATTGGGCGAAGGTCGCGCACGCTTGAATTCCTAGGTTGATCCGAAAATTGATAGCCACAGAATAAATAAAATCTCTTGTTGTTCCGTCTCGCGGACTCAGGGGACTCTGCTCCTGTGTTAGCAACAATGAATTATTGGTTTTAAACGTAAATTTAAACGTGGTCGAGAGAACTCAAACGATGATCCCAGACCCGGCCGACCACCTACTGCAGTAACTCATGAAAACGTCATCCAGGTGGAGTGGCTATTGTGAGAGGATATACATATCGAGAGATACAGGCTGAAGTTAACATTGGATCACAGTTTCCACCATCCTGCATGAAAAAATTAAAGTAAAGAAGCTTGCTTCGCGATGGATACCTCATTCTCTCACTGATGAGCAAAAATGCCAGCGTATTGACTGGTGCAAATATATGTTAGAAAAGTTCGAAGGAGGAACTTTATAAAACGAATCCTACATTCTTACTACTACGATCCTCTCACGAAGCACCAATCCACGCAATATGTTTTTGAAGAGAACGATATGCCCACAAAATTTGTGGGCGGCGGAGCGTTAATAAAAAAAAATGAGCGCCTACGGAGCGGCGTCCGTGGCATTCTTTTTCACCAATATAACGCGCTCGCTGACACAGCTGCTAGAACTATTTACTATTTGAGAATTTCGGGGGTACACATGTTACTCCATCCTCTGTATTATCCAGATTTAGCTCCAAGCGTTTTTTTAATTTCCTACGGGAAAAAAAGCTTCATAGGCCAAAATTTAGCACTGCAGAAGAGGCTGTCGAAGAATTACAGTGATTATTTTTTAAATGTTTTGAAAGCTGGTTCACCCAAATGCATAAGTGCATTGGGATTGGAGGGGGATATTTTGAAAAGCTGTAATTTTTATTTTTTATACTAAAACTAGGTATTTTTCATTTCACTATTTTTGCAACAACCGTCATATGTATGAATAAATTTAGAGACAGTAAACCTACCCAGAGTGTTGGGTATTTTATTTCTGCAATCAATATTCACACAGCTAGGGAATGACTTCTGCTCAATAGCATTCTCTGATAGAGAATTACTATGATGATAGTGCAATCACTATCATCATAGTAATTCTCTATCAGAGATTGCAATTAACTCTACATTTGTCCATAGAAAATAGACTTTGAACCATCGCAGATGCAATGATAAAATGATAATTATCTAAAACTCTTTATATTTAAATTTGAAAATCAATTTATATGGTCATGATTCATTACAAAAGTCAGCTTGAAAGAAATAATCTATGAAGTCTGTTAAAACTCCAATGACACTACGGGTAGAAGTTCCTAATTTCATTCTGATTACAATGTTTTTTATTTCAAAATCAAGTTTGCAAGTGGCATAATTCTTACCTGTGTGTGCATTCTCGATGTGAAGTTATTGACAACAGAAGAAGACTCCGTGCTGTAAACTAAGCCATTTACTATAGGTGGGTATTCTTCCAAATACATGTGCTTTATGCAGTGAGTCGATGTCACCAAACTTAATGTGAGAACTAATGTCACACAAATCCCATAATAGATCTGAAACATGAAGTAAATCTTTAGATAAAAAAATTGTGTAAGTATCATAAAAAGGAGACACTACCATTAGATACAAATAGAAAAAGGATTTTTCAAAAATAGGAACTCATTTGTTTTTGAAAGTATGGAGTAGAAGCAAAATTTTCTTTACCTTTTTGGCGAATTTTGAGCAACACGATCTGGGACATTTTTTATCTCTTAACTGGCGCTCTTCATCCTGGCTACTACCAGCTGATTCGCTGTATGCTTGCTGCAGCGACGGCTGGGTAGTTAGTGGCGGTGCCGAACATACAGATGCTTGTGGCGTTAGTGGAGCCCGCGAACTCAGTGGCGTTGGTGGAGGTCCATTCGGACGGTCTATATCGCCGTCACCAACATTTCTTTCGCTCTCTACTTCTTCACTTGTTATAATCACAGAAGGAGCGCGGACTCTCTTAGGGTTGAAAATAGTCGGCAAATCACCATCCCGAGCCATTATGCTAAAATTCTAGATAATAATCATCAGCAGACTGCAGCACAACCAATAAATGGTAAAATATTTTGTACCCTAATTCGCACCGTTCCGAGCAAATTATGTGAAGAATATCATTTTATAAATTTGTTTGTTTTGAACTTTTGTTGTTAATATTGCCGTTTTTAGTGCAAACATTTTAAACCCATTTTTATACATTCTTTCTCTATTCAAAACATTGTACAAATACGCGAATTTTTTTCCAAATATTTTCATACGTCCCCCTTGTTTTTGGAGATGTATAGGTGTTTCCAGTTTCCACTGTTTCCATTCATTTTCCAGTGTTTCTATGTTCTACGTTCTAGTCTATGAACGAAGTATTTTACATAGTTGGCAGCACTTAAATTATTGTTGTAATCGTAAAAGAACAATTTTACCATGGCAATATTCTCAAACTGTCAAAATTTGTTTTCATTGGTTCTTCTCTATGTATTGGTTCTCCATAAGGACAAAAAATTTCATCTTCTATGTTCATTGGTCAAGATAATTATGAGGAGAACATTGACTGGCTCTTTGCTGGGCGTCGTCAATTACACAAAGATTTAATCTTCAAAAAAATTGTCTTTGATGTTATTGTTACCATTTATTTTTTTAGAAATTACTAAAAATTCATCAATTAAAAGTCGACTTTCAAGGTTTTTTTTCCAGTTAACCAAAAAACTCTCAGTTTATCTATGGAAATAGGTAAAACATGTTTTGTTTTCAAATTCAAATTTTATTTAAATGCTTGTACAAAGTGTTACAGTAATTGCTGATAGCACTACTGGCTACGCTTGTATTTTGGGCTGCCACAAAGAAGAAAAATATGATACAGTAGAATTAACGTACAGGATACATTTTTACAACTTATAATACTTAAGTAAATTTAAATTTAAAAAAATGTTTTAATTTCTTCTTTTCACTTCAAATCTATTGAAAAGATCCTTTTTAAAACAAATCACACTTGCAGTAATTAAATGTTTTAATTTTTCGGTAACATGTCTCAAAAATATATTAAGCACTTCTTAATTGGCATTATCATCATTTTCCACAGCTAAAAAAATTACAAGAGTCGGTCTATGAAATAAGTTTTACATTTTTAATGGTAGATGGCGTATCCGAAAAGTTCAAAATTGTACCGCCAGAGGGGGATAATTGGTTAGCCTACTTGAAGCATCCGGGAACCTCGCCATAGTAGTAGACATGGCGGGTATCAACCTGGCTAAATGACGAAATAAATTTTGTTTGCTAATATAAGATCGTGTTAATTTCGTAGAAAAAGTGTTGATACTAAAAGACTAATTAAGTTATATTGGATTAGGACAAAGATGCAGAATGTTGGACAGTCTGAAAACCGAAATATCGATAAGGTGAATGTGCAACTTGATGTGGTAAAATCGTCCACTCCTCAAAGTTCGGCTTCGAGTCCGGCCAAATCCGAAACCGAAACGTATTCAGGCGCGCCTGCCAAATACATGACGGACTCTTCGGAAAGCGAGGATGACTCTGTGTCCGAGGTAAAACGTGTTTTGTTTTCGGCAGAGGCGGTGGCAGTGAGGGAATGTGATTATCTGTACCGCTCTAAATACTGCAAGGGACATCTTGTACATGTCTGCTCTAACCGTACAGTTTCTTCTATTACCGAAAATACTCTTCTATCAGGAATATGTGCTTGAAATCGCGCGTAGCACGCTGAAACGAACTAATCTATTTTACTTTCTGAATAGAGTACGTCGCTTGCCAAATATTCCGTAAAACGTCAGAAAGTCATAAGTACATACGTACTACTGAGTAATGCATGAAATTATTTATGCCAGCCGCTCCTAGACAGTATTCAATTGATTCTTTGTAATTCTACGATGTAAAAGGGCTAATCTGCCGTAAGATAATTTTCATTGTCTATTTGTGTTTTGTATATGAATTGATGTGCGGTGGCCATGTTTCTCTGATCACATGCATTCAGTCGATGTAAATCTTGGAATAATGGATTTTTATGACGTTATTTTACTTCGAATGTGCGAATTATATAATTTTCTATTAGATTTGTCATCAGTGTTGTTGATGATGGAATGTTTTGTTTCGTCACGTACCGTGATAATAGTTGTAGTGATATTCGCGCAAAATCTAGGGTTACTGGCGAATTGCAAGGACCATTGAGTCATGTTTAACTGTAAATTCGTCCTAATGCACCACATTGTCAGTACATCTCACATGTTTCTCATTGGTGTTATAGATCTTGCTGGCTTGTTTGTGCCTTAGCAGGCCAGACCTGTTGGTAAGTCGAAGACAACATTACTGAGTGCCCAGAGCTTCACAAACAACTATAGCTGTTGCAGTTTGAGTGACTCTTACCAATAACCTGCATAATGTGTGTGCTATGGACAATACTACATCTTTTTCTTTATGTTGAATGGTCCTTGTGATTCTAACATACTGCAAGTATCTGTTATGTTTCCATTTGTGTTAACAATACTAATCTATAACCTAAATGTTAACTGTTGTCTCTTAAATTAATGTATTTAACCTCTTAAAATATTGCTTTTGTTGTTTTAACCAGTGTTTACCTCTGAGTAAACACATTTGTGAATCATAACAACTTCTTGCTAGTGTTAACCTCTAAATATACATACTGTTTTATTAACTTTTGAATGTTACCATATTATTGTTGTTATTTGATAATAATTTCAAGTGTAAACAATTACTAGAACACCCTTATATAGTTTTATATATTATTAGTACCTACTGTCTCAAGGCTATAGTAATTAATTGGCAATTAAAAATTATGGTCACTAACAAGCAAGCACTACAAATCTGTTTTAATTGTATAACAGGCGGAGATGGAAGAAGAAGGTGGTGGTACAGAGCCATCTAAGTTTCTCCTGACCCACGAGGATGCAGACAGAGCTGTCGACCCAGAGATGCAGGCTCGACTTGAAGCTTTGCTTGAAGCGGCTGGTCTGTGTTTATTCTCTAATAAATCTATACATAACACAAACGCATGATTATAATTCAGTAAGCTTAGGGGAGGTGTCTAGCAGTGAACAGTAATGATGATGAATATTAGAAAAGCTAACTTAAGCAATAATCTTTTTGTTGGTGTTGTCTGTAATATAGTTAATCACTATTTTATGTGTTGGTATATTTAAGAAGTGTGATTGCAAATATTTAAATGTGAATGAGAATGCAGGATCAATCTGATACATGACTATAGTTTCTAATAAGATTTTTTCTATAAAGAGAATATAGATATTAAATTCCTTCCTGACCAGATATTTTAGATGGAGTGTAGCTTGGAATAAAAGACAACACAGAGGTCAAGGTTCAAATTTATTTTCATGTAGAAGTGACTAAAAGACAATACATTAACTTCAATACCCATTGTTAAGTGATAAGATACTTGAAAAAGGTTGTTATAAAAATTTAAAATTCAAGTCTAACTGTACAAATCTTTGAATTATTCAGTCAACAGTAACAACATCTGAAAAACAGGCCAGATATTACTATTTGTTTTTTACTGAATGTGTTTGGGTGACATGAACTCGCATTTACTTAGGAAAATGTTTTTATTTTACATACAGTCCTATATAGGAAAGCAAGAGTAGTTATACCCCGTTTCCTGTTAATCATACTATATATATACATATATATAACTCGAGAAGTTACTTACCCAAGTCTCCTCCCATCATAAAGGTTATTCATCCTAAGATGTGTCCTTTTAATCTTTGATGTTTCAATCTGCAATTAATCATCATATGACTAGAAAGAAGGCTTTGATATTTCAAAGTATGTGAGTTCTTTTAAGATAAAATTTACCCCCTAATTTAAAAATTACAGCCTTAAAGTTGAAAATAACACAGAACAGTACTGGAAAGCAAATAAGTCTTATAAGGGGGTTATCTATACTAATATTATAAAGAGGAAAGATTTGTACCTATTTTTGTATGTTTGTAATGAATAGGCTCAAAAACTACTGGACTGATTTTAAAAATTCTTTCACCATTCGAAAGCTACATTATCCACGAGTAACATAGGCTATATTTTATTTTGGAAAAAAATAGGGTTCTGTAAGATATTTGGGTTTTTCGGACACAAGGTGTAAAAATCTACCAGAAAAGTTACTTATTTTGCGAAAATTTTCATGCTACGGGCTATATAAGACGCAAACGAGGTTGCGTGGGTCAGCTATGTTTTTATATAAAAAAATTAATTAAACCATATTGTGCAATGAACAGTCAAAACAACACAGAATAGTGAAATAATTGTAGTGAACTTAAAAAATGTGTATATTTACAATGAAAAACTAAGTAAACATCATTTTCTTTTACACTTTTATCACTAATTACATCTATACTAATATTATAAAGCTGAAGAGTTTGTTTGTTTGAATGCGTTAATCTCAGGAAGCGCTGGTCCAATTAGAAAAAATATTTCCGTGTTGGATAGTTCATTTATCTAGGAAGCCCATAGGCTATATATCATCATGCTAAGACCAATAGGACCGGAGCCCCAGTGAGAAATGTTTAAAAAATGGGGGAAAATTATTACACTATGGGCAATAGTAAACGTTGCAAGGGTCAACTAGTCAAATATAAAATATATTTTCCTAGAATATCTCCAAAGGTCATTTGGTGATATGAAGTGTTTTATACACAAATATGTTTATAAGTAAAGGTAATACATATAAATACACATATATTACTTCAATATATATTCTATATAAAGAGTACTTGGTGCTGAACATATAATTACTAACATTACATAATTGGTTAGTTCTAATCCACCTCAAGACTTCAGACCTCCAATCCAAGATCACCAGCTCTGTGATAAATTGGGAATGGAAACAATAAAATAACTTTGAACAAGTGTCATGTTAACATATTCTCATCATTCTCATTCTTTACGCGCCATTATTATCACATACACAGCTGACCCGGCGAACTTCGTACCGCCATATTTGTTTGACTATTTTCGAACTTGTTGTCACATCTTTTTAAAGTCAAAGTAAATTCATAAGCAAGTAACTTTTCTTTGTATTTAAGCCCGTCTCAACTTACCGCAGAGCTTTAGTGTATAGAACTGCGCTAATGTTAGAAAATATAACACTTCCGGTTGTCTTTTAATTTTCTTCTATACAAATCTTGTTCTGATAATAACAAACACTAAAAAAAAGAATTATCCAATTTGGTGCAGTCGATCGATAGTTATGTGCGTACATACATTTTTGTGATTTAATTTTATTTATATAGATGAAGTGCAATACATTTTATATATTAATACTAGCTGACCGGACAAACGTTGCTTTGCCATAAAAGGGAATATATGTTGTAGAGGTGGGTCAATAAAAATCGCGATGGAAAAATAGGGGTTGATCTTAGAGGGTTGAAAATTTAGGGTTGTATGTATTTACTAATGCTGTATCATAAGAAAATAGAAATTAAAAATTTTGTCTAAAAAATAAAAAATAAATTTTAGGGGTGGACTACCCCTAACATTTAGGGGGATTAAAAATAGATGTTGGCCGATTCTCATAGATACCGGATAAGCACAAAAAATTTCATCAAAATCGGTCAAGCCGTTTCGGAGTAGTTCGATTACGCACCCCGTGACACGAGAATTTTATATATTAGACATAAAATGTACCTCGAAAGTTCTAAAATGACCCTAGTAAAAAGTCATAGAGATCAATCTATATTTTGGGAACTGTTGTCTGTTAAACCTGTCTAGGTTTACTAGTAACATCTTTTTAAAATCACATCGGGTAAGCAGGGATCTGTAGAAAGTGAAAATTTAAATTTTAATAGTTAAAGTAAAGCTTAGAATTCATAATCAAGTAGCTTTTCTATTTGAGAAGTGTTTATTGACTTATTAGATTTTTTTAACGGCAGGGCGAAGCTAGTCTTCAATAAAAATAGCCCAAGTTACTCAGAGATTAGCCGAGACAGACAGAGAATATTTTTAATAATTGATTGATTGATGCAACTACTGTATATATTTTCATATGCGTTTAATGAAAAGCTGTTAATTTGAATTTACAAACATTATCATATCCCAATTAGTGTAAATTTATCGTTACATCCAAACAGGGTTGATTGAACTTTGTATACCAGTTAGTTGTACATATATCAACAAATAAGCATGTCACAAAATGGTATCAACCCGTTCAAACTTAGTTTTAATTGTGTGCTCATTGAGCTACTCGTTTAAAATAATTAATACTTCAACGGTTACATTTAAAACTTTCATTTTGGAGTTAACCTTTATATTTCCTTTTGAAATACAAGGAATTCAGTAGTTTTCAGTCTGATTCCAAACTAAGCAAAGCCCATGCTATGGTAATGTGAGTACTGATGAACATACTTATATTTTGACTGCCTCGGTGGCGCGAGTGGTAGCGTAAACGACTGCTGTGCTTGAGGTCTTGGGTTCGATTCCTGGGTCGAACCAAATGTTTGTATGATCTGCAAATATTTGTTTCGAAGTTTGGGTGTTTTCTATGCATAATAAGTATGTATTTACAAAAAAAAAAGTATATATGTATTTATATCAGTTGTCTAATACCCATAACACAAGCTCTGCTTAGTTTGGGACTAGATGGCGTTGTGTGTTAGATGTCCGAAATATTTATTTATTATTTATTATTATTATTATATTTCTAAATATGCATGCATATTATAGAACAATTACACCCAGATCATCGTCATACAATATTTGTCTTGAGTAGGAACCGAATCCAGGATCGCCGCAACCACTAAACCGACAGGCAATAATTTTTATAACTTGATTTACACATATTCGTATTATAATTGCTTCTTATTTGCAATTTCAAAGGCTGAAGTCTTTCTAAAGTACGAATTTTAGTTTTTGGAACAACATCCCTTATGTACGTTTATGTACTTAGTGTTTATCCCCTCACTATCTACAATTGTGATCGCTGTAAATACTTTTCATGAGTCTGGTTGTATTTTATTAGTCAATTGTATGTTTGTAAACAAACCCGCCAGATAAGGTATGTCTCTAAAGAGGGAGTTGTCGTTTTTTTTTTCTCCGGTGCATATGACACTAATATGCAGCTTTAAAAAATGTATTTAGAGAGTATCTATGCATATTAATGTTTAAAAAGTTAATTAAAAAACAGATTTTTAACTTGAAAGCTTTTTGTCATACGAACTCTTTGCTGAATTGGTTCGTGTTAAGGAAAAATGTTTGCATATTAAGTAAATTAATCATATATTTTTTAATTTTGAGCGCAACATTAATAAACGTAAGCAAACCAGCAGGACTTGTTTTGCGAATTTAAAGATAATACAGTAATGGTTATATATGTACTTATATTTTTTTACTATAATTTCGTAAACAGTGTTCGAGTTGTTGCGCCTAACACGCTTAAATTAATATCTGTGGTCATAGATACGACGACGATAAGTACATTTTTGCTCAGTGTGACTTAATAATATGGGTACAATCGCCAAAAAATGCTCTTTTATTAGGTCATATCAGGATAACTACATTATATAATACTAGCGACCCGCCCCGGCTTCGCACGGGTGCAATGCTGATACTAAATACACGTTGTATATAAAATATAGCTGACCCACGCAACCTCGTTTGCGTCTTATATAGCCCGTAGCATGAAAATTTTCGCAAAATAAGTAACTTTTCTGGTTGATTTTTACACCTTGTGTCCGAAAAACCCAAATATCTTACGGAACCCTATTTTTTTCCAAAATAAAATATAGCCTATGTTACTCGTGGATAATGTAGCTTTCGAATGGTGAAAGAATTTTTAAAATCGGTCCAGTAGTTTTTGAGCCTATTCATTACAAACATACAAAAATAGGTACAAATCTTTCCTCTTTATAATATTAGTATAGATTACATTACATTTTTTTTTTCATATATTAAGTGTTTCATATATAAATAGTGCCTTCAAGATTTCTTAATAATTTAATTGCTTGTCCTGTAAAGTAATGAAATTGCATTTATCATATTCTGACCTCTATGGCCTCAGATATATTAACAGCAATCAAGGTTTTAGTTTTTAATCTTGTAAACAAATCAGCATATTCCAATAGAAATAAGATGAATACTAAGTAGGTACTCGTGCCCACTTCCATTTACTTTTGAAATTACACCTGGACTCCCACTTTATTGATTTCACACTTCTTACATACGACCCGGTCACTACTGATACTAAATTTTTTTTTAAATATGGGCTTGCTAAAGTGACTACTCTGCTTGATGGAAAGCATGAGAGATCCAAGAGGGTGGTCACCATACTCGTTGCAAATGCAGACAACGCAACAATATAGCATGGTGATCCACACTGTAGCAGCCTATTAAAAAGCGTCTGCATCATTGGAACTCCAGTCTCACACTCACCAATAAAACACGACAGCACGAAGACTGTAATTTTGGAAATTAAGTTACAGAAATATTTTCACACTAGTTAAGTCCCGCGATGTTACCTGCGGTTATTGTTGTCCTTTGCAACTGCGGGTAACACAGCAGGGCAAAGCTAGTCTTAAAAAAAGTAAGCCTAAGTTACTCCTTTACATCAGCTATCTGCCAGTGAAAGTCCCGTCAAAATCGGTACAACCCTTAACTTAACGATAAAAGTAAAAAAAATTGGTATATGTACCACAGGGTACATTTATACATTGCATTTAGTAAAAAGTGATTATTTTAATATTAGAAACAGACACTCCAATTTAATTTATTTGTATAGATGTATAGATATCTATTTCCGCGTTGGGAATCGATAGCACTACCTCTAGTTTAGCAATTAGAATGACTAACCTAACTTAAAAACCAGTCCCATTAATAATTAAAGTGTGCATACACAAGTAATCCAGGAAACTTATATTTCGCCAACCTGGCATTCCATTAATGAACCTATGTAATACAGCTGTATTAATGTTGACACACATGAGTGACGTAAGCTTAACTCTACAGATGCTTGTACATTTTTACGTTTTTAAATTTCTATGTATGGAACTGGGTGGAAATGGTGTAGGAACTGGGAGGTGGGAACCTATTTTTCAAGGATACACTAACTAACCCTTTTAGTCAAGATGCAAGTGTTTCAAGCCGATTCTCTTTCGACAATCGCTAACACCTCGAATCTCTTATGTTATTGGCTAATATTTTGTTTTGAATACGTTGACTAAGCGTTGAGTCATTTTCATACATTTTTTAGTTTTTGTCGTCTAGATTAGAGGGACTGGTTCCCTGGCTGCTGGTGCCAGTAGTAGTTGGTTTTTGGTCCGTTGGAGTTCGAATTACGGTATCCAAAATGAAAGGGGTAATTGACACCATAGTCAAATAAGTTTTTTTTTTATTGTATAGGGGGCAAGCGAGCAGACGTATCGCCTGATGGTAAGCGATTATTGCCGCCCAATAGGCAACACAGAGGCGTTGCGTTGCCGGCCTTTTTGTTACTTTTTATCTATCATCTGTCAAAACGATAACTTTGTATGAAAAATGTACTAAATACAAAGTTTTGACGTCATTGTTTTAGACTCAATTTAGGAATATTCTTCAATGTTTATTTGATTTAAATTTATAATATATATGAAAAGTTGTAGGAATTATATTTGCCGAAATGTTTTGTAATATTCGTTTATATGAAGGAGATATCAGTATTTATTTACGATACAACTCAACTACCCTATGCTGCACAGGGAAAGGGTCGTTACGTAACAAAATGCATTAAAATATCGTGATATACTAACAAGTGCATTTATGAAAACTGTATGTTATGAACTCGACAGTTTTTTTTTCACGGCCTATGACGCAACATATCGAGCTTGAATTGGAAATGTAATTCATTAATGCGAAAGATAATATTGACAAAGTACGATGAAATCGAAGGCTTCGTATACTGGCTATATTGACAAACCGACTTGAAACCATGGTCCGTTCTTCAAAAGGCTAACTCAGATCTTCTATATTGTACTGACTTAGCTTTAATTTAATCAATGTACACGGAGATAAAAAATACGACATTTCTTCCCAGAGTGAGCTTTAGTCACCCGGGCCTAAAAATAAACATCATTGTCATTTAAGAGCAATACTTGTGTGTAGTTTTTGAATAACCATATCTAAACCCCTATCAACAACCCATAACGTCCCACTGATGGGCTCGGGTCTCCTCTCAGGAGAGGGTTAAGGGCCATACACACGTTTCCACGCTGGCGAAGTGCGGGTTGGGGACTGCTGGCAAGACAACAACGTTGTGGCTACGTAATCTTGCCGTTCGATGTTTTTAAGCCGCCCAAAGGCCTCCAAATCAACCTAAACTTAGTTTGTAATTAACTATAGTACCTCGCTCAGTGACGTCATAAACTGCGATGCGTTATTTATGTGCAATAGTGACATTAATAATCTCTTTATATTCAGTAAGTGATGATAACAAATTGATTCACCGTTGTTGACAGAGCTGAGCAAAAACACATTCTTCATAATTATGAAAAAACCCTTCAAAAAGGTTTATCAATCAAGGCAATCTTGTGACAATATCATGAACAGCCTTAATACTCAACTGCTGGAAGGTCTATGACCTTTCTTTAAGAATAACCGGCTTCAAGAACTAGATTGAAATAGGACCACACGGAATGCACCAGCTTTCAAATAAAATATGTAAGAATCATTAAAATCAGTTCACCCATAACTGTGCGCTTTTCCTGAAACCCCCTGCCTCGCACAACAGAACTGTGGAATGAATTGTTGCCTGCGGTATTCTCGGACCAATACGACCTTCAAGAAAAGAGCGTACTCCTTCTTAAAAGGCCGGCAACGCACTTGTGATGCCTCTGTTGTAGCGGGTTTTCATGGACGGCGGTAATCGATTACTATCAGGCGATACGTCTGCTCGTTTGCCTCCTATACAATAAACAAAACTTCAGTCGAAAGGAAAGGAGGTTTTAGACCACCCTAACCAGAGGCGAGTTAGGATAGGGTTTGTTACAAGTTTTGTTTCTCTTCACAGTGCTGTTGTCCTGTGTAGGTTGCTCCTTTAGTCGGATCTTACGACAACCATGGGATAACTAGGGGTGGTCATGGGATGATTAGGGATGGTTGACACTCTGTATTATTAATCCGTTAAACTATAACTTTAGAAAAAAATCACAATAGTGATTACTAGTACAAACGTACGTACGTTGTTTATTATGAAAAAAAATCTATACAAATAAATAAATTGAAGTGTCTGTTTGTAAAAATACTGCTTTTTACTAAATGCACGTACGTATACACGATACATATACCAAAATAACATTTTTTACAATTTTTGTCTCTGTCTGTCTTCTGTAGGTTCCGGCTTATATCTGGAACAGCTGTACCGTGTTTAATGGAACTTTCCCTGATAGATAGCTGGTGATACAAGGAGTAACTAATGCTACTTTTTAGACTAGTTTCGCCCCGCGGCGTTACCCGCGGTACGACAATAACCGCGGATAACACCGCGGGCTTCAGATATTCTAATAGTCTCACTACAATTCACATGTAATGCGTTCACAATATTCACATTATAAAAATATTGCCGTCTTAAAAAAAATAATTACAGTATCTTCTCATAGGAAATTTTATAAGTTACTGTGTGTGTGATTATGATGGATGACTGGTGATATATAATTTATGTCAAAACTTTCTAGCTATATATATATATACCTTTGCCTTTAATATTTATGACACACATTTTTTATACTTAGATCGTTGTGAATAGCAATTTTGTCATTTGATAAAAAGTTGCCTTAATTATTGAATTTTGTTACACTTCGCTCCTGTTATTGTCGATTGTGGTATTCAATATTTCTTGGGATAGGAAGAAGCCGGGATATCTAGACCATAGTCTCTCTCTTTCTCTGTTTAAGGGTCCAAGGTCCCTTGTCGGTACAGCAATCGTAACGCTTTTCTATTTTTGTGCGATCTCGGCAACGCACTTGTGACGCTTTTGGTGTTGTCCATGGGCGGCGGTAATCGCTTACCATCAGGTGATGCGTCTGCTCGTTTGCCCCCTATTCAATAAGAAAAAAAAAAACTATTTGGTTTCTTGATAGTCCTTGACTCTCTCTCTCCTTTTCTTGCTAAATGTGCGTTGTTTTATACCAGCCTCATTTTCTATTGCTTGACTGGTGTTTTCATTTTAATATTTTTTGTAAACAAAGTTGTCAAGTGACTAACTAGTATAGGCAAAAAAAAAAAAACTAAATTTCATCCAAATCCGTTCAGCCATTCTGACGCGAAGATTATTCACTCAAGTAGACTTGTAAATGGATACCAATAATATGATAATGTTTTCAATTCAATAGAAAAACTTGTCCGTAATACTTATAACGCTTCGCATACAGTTGAAATTTGCATTACTTTGTTTTATACACGATTTCTACTAACTGCGTCTCGCATCGTGCTGGTAGACTTGACGGCCGAAATGTGCAACGTCACTTCTAAGCACTCGCTCCACTCCACGACGATACGAACGCTATATGTATAAGATGACGTATTATGATGATGATTAACTTATAAGCGACAGCGATTTTTGCTCTTAAGCGATTACTTACATGTCATGATTTAATCTCTATGCTTCCTACTATTCTTAGGAGAACCATTAACTAAGTGCCCTTGAAAGCAATTTCCGATATTCCATCCTCTAAAGAACAGCGAACGTTCCTCATCTCATTCTATGTGCGCAGTAATAAAACTTTCTTTCTCAGCTATTTAAAATAAAGGCACATCTTAGCCCATCGATAACATCATCATATCACCGTCCAATATTGAATGAAGGCGTAAGACGCGTCAAAATCCCGGTCTTGGGTAGATCACAAATCAAAAACATGTACAAATGTAACTAAGAGTATTTACAAACTAAATAAATGGAACCAAAAATGTTAATAAAGCCTGACTTTACGTAACTTATTTAACGTGACGTCACGTTACCGCCCGCCTCTATCACCGGTACCACACGCCCCATAGCAATTGATATATAAGTTGCGAACGCCCATATAAAAATTCTTACTCAGTCCGCGGCCCCGGCAAACAGATGTTTTGTGTGAACTGACCATTATCTTTTATATAAACATTTTTTTAACGTAATTATATTTAAGCTTTAATCCGTAGATAAAAACGGTAAATATTTATTTATAGAAAACTCTGCTTAATCGTGACCGATTTGTACACAAAAAGAGTGGAATTGTAATAAAAAATAAGTTTATTATACATAAAATGTAGTATATAACAATAGATTTTGAGTGAGAAAGAAACGGTAGCGCGATATCACTATAATTTTATGAAGTGGAGTTAGAAGTGTAACACCATTTTGTTTTAGCTCTGGTGGCTATCAACAGTATTAACCTTCAGACTGAGCGTCGTATACCTCTGCCTATTTTGTGAAATAAAAAAAAACCTAGCAACAAATGTTCTTAATTTGAATGTATGAAATGCCAATATAACAGTTTGAATTCTTTTTAGGCGCCATTTTTTGCTAGCCGTCATAATGTCGTCGATATATAACCTCAATACTATTGTAATTTTTAATTCTTAAAAAATATGACTTGACTTATTTATACGATTGCTCATCTCGTGTTTGACTTGGTATCTTTAACTGTCTATATCACGCTGTCCAGGGTGGTTTGGTATGGGATTTGTGTCAAATTTTCCTCGTCAGCTCTTCGATGCCTATAGGAAGAATCCTATGGGTTCAAGCTGACAAGAGCAAACTAAGGGTAAATGACACGGCAAAGAGATGGAAAACTTGAATGAACAGAGGATATACTCCGTCGCAACTGATACAGATACAACCTAATTAAAATTAAAATGGATGTATATATATCTAATAACGAATAATCAATTTAAAAAATAAAATGATGAACGAGTGTTGGCGTCGGCGTTCTTGAAATAAAGCATAGCATAACCCTCCTTGACCTCTTCGCACACATAGCTGCATTCGCTATAATGTCTAGGTACGTATTTAACAAATCGATAACTTTCGTTCGTCTGCAACAGGCACACATATAAATGTATATGTATACACAAATAATAAAAGGAACGTTCACTGTTTTACGTAATCACTAATTCGTACCTTAATTAGTACTTTTGCGAGTTTCAGTGCATTTGCCTATTGGTTACTAAATCAGTAATGAGCACGAACATGGCACGTTCTGCGATGTACATGCTCATTACGTTTGCTCAAAAGAAAATAAAATATATTTTTTGGAAGTTGTATGTTTAATCAGTGGTAGATGGCTACATAATACGAGTATATCGCAAATTTTAGTGTCATCAGTACTCAAAAGTGTGTTCACTTTATTATTCTTATATTTTAAGAAATATTTTGTTTTGTAAAAGTTAGTAAAATTGACTAAAAACTATTGTTGTGTTAAAGGTCAAAAATCATTCGTGTCATTCAAAACGCAATTCTGAGAATACCTTCATAAATATAAAATTTATTAACATTTTACACGTATAGGAATACAAATAAATGATCTTCAAATAAGGTTTTAAACAATAAAAAGAAAATGATTAGAGGTTGTTGAAACAGTATCAATCAACGAACTTAGTAGATATCACAGATATAACAAGGGCATTGCATTGTTGCAAGAACATTTGTCATTTCGCATCTCATTACGTTAGCAGACTCGAGTACTGCGAATCGTGACGTAATATTGCACGAACCCTTGCGGGAAAAGTTCTCGGAAATAGAAGCACAACATGCGGACGTGGGCGATCCAGAAAGCTCTTTTTTTATTAAAGAATCGCTTGACAGGAAGGCTCAACAGATCGATCGCTTTTTAAAGGCTTCCTTTTCGTTCTTGATTTGCCTTTGAAGCTTACCAGCGTATTTGTGCGTACTCGTAAAAACATGTAGCTATGTTGCCCACGTGAACAACAAAAGAATAAAACATTATTTTTCCAAAGAATACCTGTTTTAAAAATACATGTGCTTACATATTGAGCACTTGCATTTCAAAAAGATTTAAAAGATAGTTCATATTAAATGCTAGGTTTTTGCCTTTGGTTCGCCCACATTTTTCGGGATAATATATAGGGTATAACACTCACAAATAATGTGGCTTTCTATTAGTAAAATAAATTTATAAATAAATAAATATAAATATTTCCTACATCTAACACACAACGCCATCTAGTCTCAAGCTAAGCAGAACTTGTGTTATGGGTACTAGACAACTGATATAAATACTTATATACTTTTTTTTGTAAATACATATTTATACATAGAAAACACCCAAACTCCGAAACAAATATTTGCAGATCATACAAACATTTGGTCCGACCCGGGAATCGAACCCGAGACTTTCATAATCGTTTCTATAGACCCAGAGATTACTCCCCTACAATGTCACGAACTTTACTTCTTTATAATATTAGTATAGATACTTAAAACGAAAAAAATGATAGGTATAGTGCAAAAAGTCGTCAGACACTCTCAAAGATGTAAAGGCACACGAACTTTTAATCGCTTCACAGTAACTTTCGGGCAGATTCTGGTCATTACCGCCAGTAATATTAAAACTGGCGTTCTTTACTTCTGTCTCAACTCCACTGAGGTAACATTTATCACTACAATTTTGAGACGCTATTATTAAGCCGTCTTGCTTCTAAAAACATTGTGAAATATCCCACATAATATAAAAACAAGATCGTCGGAAAATGGTTAAACGTTCAGTATGATGAATGTTGTTCCGAAATCAATCAATAGACTGGTTACATAAAAAAGGTTTCAGAACCATTTTTTTTTTTAAAAATGTGTGTATGTCGAGCATACTTGGCGTTTTTGTCCCTCCTCAAGAATCAGAGTATCTACATGACAAATTTCATTAACATCGGTTCAGCGGTTTAGCCGTGAAAGCATAACATGTAGCTAAACAGAGTTATTTTCACATTTATCGTTCCAGAATGTCATGCAGTATGTAATACTGTTCTAGGTGAGCACGTCTTCATTTAAAGTTATTCAGTCGTAATTATCAGTTGAAAATCGACGAGAAACTTATGCAATAGATGTGAATTTTGCCATCATTGTGTGTTCTTGTCTCCCATTGAATTCGGTGAAGACTGTAACTTAAATACAAACCATTTATATGAAATGTCACATTATACAGTGTACAGAGGGTCAATAGTAATAACTTCATTTTAAACTAAACAGAGCCTGTTTTCTATGGTAACCAGCCGGTTGATATTGTTTTTGCGGGAAGTAATTCCACTCTCACCTCTACCACGGAATACCTACTAAAAATTAAAGAAGAAATAAATATAAATCAGAAGAAAACTAACCTGAAAAACTGAAAAAACCTTGTTGAAACATACCCGATGTATCCTTTTTCTTGGGATACGTGACGTCATATTTAGCTTTTCCTTCAACTAACCGACAGGGAAATAGAACGGTTCCCCATCCACAGCTACAGATCTCCCATATACATACGAGTATATGTAGAACCCCGCGGTGCTACCCGAATACTACAATAACCGCTTATATATTATTCTGATGTATAAGCTACATTTTTGTAAAGTTTCATAAAAATCTATTCAATAGATTTTGCGTGAAAGAGCAACAAACATACTCGCTTACATACTCACAAGCTTTTGCGCATATAATATTAGTAGGATATATTAATTAAATGGATATCATAGACAAATTAGATCCAGGTATAACAAATGAATGACCGTTCAGTTTAGGATTCCAAACCACGACCCATGACTTAGCAGTCAGAGACACAGGGCCTATATTTGTTTTTTAAATTAATGTCACACCACGAAAACAAGCAGTATATCTTTAAATGCGGCCTTATAAAGAAAAGAGCTCACTTCTGTAGTCGCATTTATTCAGTCCCGTTCGTCGTTCATTCATTGTTGATTTCTAGCCAAACATTTGATTGTTTCCATATCAGGTATTCTAAATTAATATGTGATAACGGTTCTAAGTCCATATAAGGCATTCCGCCTCGAGTTGTGCCGCGACTAGTCTACTCGTCTTTTCTCTATGTTATAAACTACTAACTACCACAAGCTAGATAGAGCCTCAACTATGGCAATCTGACTTCTGAAACTTACATATTATTGCAGACTAGCTGACCCACGCAACCTCGTTAACGTCTCTTATTGCCCGTAGTGGTATATTTTTCCCCGGTTTTTGAAACATTCTTCATTAGTGCTCCGCTCCTATTGGTCTTAGCGTGATGATATATAGTCTACAGCCTTCCTCTATAAATGGACTATCCAACACTGAAATAAATTTTCAAATCGTACCAGCGGTTCCTGAGATTAGCGCGTTCAAACAAACAAACTCTTCAGCTTTATAATAACGGGTGTTTTTTTAAGCTAGATAGAACTTTAAATTGTAAAAAGTAACATAAAAAATTAAATTTTGATGAAACTTTTTTTTTTATTTGTTTCAGTATACTCTGACAAATCATCATGAATAGACTCACGCTTGAACAACGCTACGAAATTATCCAAATTTACTTTGAAAATCAGTCGTCGATTCGCGCAACTTATAGACGACTGTTTTATCGCAAAATTGTGTTCAGCGATGAGGCGCATTTTTGGCTTAACGGGTTTGTTAATAAGCAAAATTGCCGCATATGGAGTGAGACCAATCCACAACAGACCCTACAGACTCCATTACATCCAGAAAAATGCACCGTATGGTGCGGTTTTCACGCTGGTGGCATCATCGGACCTTATTTCTTCAAAAATGAGCTGATTTTCAAAGTAAATTTGGATAATTTCGTAGCGTTGTTCAAGCGTGAGTCTATTCATGATGATTTGTCAGAGTATACTGAAACAAATAAAAAAAAAAGTTTCATCAAAATTTAATTTTTTGTGTTACTTTTTACAATTTAAAGTTCTATCTAGCTTAAAAAAACACCCTATATTAGTATAGATATATTATACCTAGACACAGACCGCGAATGGACGTGCTCAGCGCACAATTCTTTGTCCTGAATGGAGTCGCAAGTAGGCTAAACTGACTGACTCTTACAGACATCGCGGTTCAAAATCCCTTTGGATCTTTTGCAACTAGGAGATATAAAAGGCAAGAGTGTGTAGTAATTAAAATAAAAACCACCTCGACGACCGGCCTCGGGCGCCCTTCCCTGAGAGGACCCGGACGGATGTTATTTCCGGTCCTCCCCGACTAGTGATCAGTTAGTACATCGAAAAACCCTACACACAAGATAAATTACTCATTTGTATCTATTTGTTGAAGTATTGAGCCATATTCATACTGTCCGAATTAATTAAGTGAACTCTCGCCCTGCAGTCAATGACCATTCACTATTGTCATTTAAATTCGAAGTCTACCTATTTCTATTCTTACTGTTTGACCTTTATATTTAATCGCAATCAACAAAGCTAGATACATTTACAACACTTCTTCAGAAAGTTAAGTTTAAAACGCAGTAACATGTACGTATGCGGTATTCATTAAGGCGTCGAGAAATCCCGATGTTAATTGTCAATTAATTTACGATACAAGAAATTAGACTAAAGAAGAACAGGATACGACTGTTTGTATTGATGAAATGACTGAATGATTAATAAAGTCGATGATAATCGGTTAATACCTAATATTTGTACAACAAATTAAGTACTGAAAGCTGTCAGACAGACATACTTAACTAAGTCTAATCTTAATCTAACTGTACATCGTTTTATAGACATACAGTGCCCACATTTTTGGCATCTTCTCAGAAGCAGTTAATATATAAACACTTCATAATGTACCCACATGGTGTATAATTTAAGTAATTTAACCCAATTTAGGTCTCGCTAGATAGCTGATAATCTTTAAGGCCATGGTGAAAAAATAAAAACACATGCACCTTTAAAAAAAATATTGCTGTCGCGCAGATGGCATACTTGTTTTAGTACTGCAAAGCCTCACTTTTGGCGGTAATAGAATTGTTGTGTTGAATGTTTTCAACGTACTTTTTTTTACAGAATCACGTTTCGTGACGAATTTCATTCTAAATCTTTTAATTGGATATCTCGTATAATTGACCTACTTTAAGAAAATCAGAGAATTATGATCAGTCTGTTTTTTGAGTAGTCTATAAATTGATACGTGATATAAAGACACGAGAACAGAGGCATTTGGAATAGTTGAATATATTAATCAAACAAATTTTATAGACGATGAGCAATAGACTCTGAAATCTTCTAGTAACGTTAATAGAATCCATGAACTGGAAGACGACTATTCTTATGGCCAGCAATGACTGTCATGTATAAAGGCTTTATATAAAAATTAATGAACTCCTAAGCAATGAATTCAATTACATTTTTTATCCGTTCCGTCGCAATTTTATATTTTCACTGCTGTCCAACACACTTGTACTATCCATAAAATCATCCTATCGTAACCGACATCAATATATTGATTACATTGCAATTTGCGGCATAATCATGCTCCTTTAAAGGTAATCATAGACATTTTAAAAGTTTCTCTTATGTGTGGTCATTTCTGTTTACGTTTTAGTAACTCATGTGGACGACTTTTTACCGTACGAGGTGAAGTACCAAGTAGGACGTTACTATTACGATTATATTATTTACTAGCTGAACCCCGCGGTGCTACCCGCGGTACGATGATAACTGCGGGCAACGCCGCGAGGCGAAGCTATATCTTTATAAATAGTAGCCTATGTGTTATTCTGATGTATAAGCTATATTGTGGTAAAGTTTCATTCAAATCCATTCAGTAGTTTTTACGTGAAAGAGTAACAAACATCCATACATACATACATACATCCATACTTACAAACTTTCGCCTTTATAATAGTAGTAGGATTAGCTGTATCTGTAGCGGTATCGCTAACATACACACATATACACTCTTTGAATACACAAAAAAGCAAGAGAATTGCTTCCCCGAAAACCTAATCGTTTCTGCCAGAATCCATAGGAATTCCATTGAAACATTTTTCATAAATAAATTGAAGTTTCAAATTTTTTTTTTAAATATCACTCGATTGTGATAAAATGAAATAGGTACCTATAGCATTTTTGAAGTGCAACTTCTTTAGGCGCATGAGGGTAAAATTTTTACGGATGAAACGCGTCACGAAGATGTGCAGCGTTTTTGTCGAAGAAGAGGGAGAGAGCGATTGAGACCTATTTAGAGAGTGAGAAAGGACGAATTTTAATTTAATATTCATCATCTGAGATTTTACTATATTTTTTAAACAATATGAAATAAATGTATTTTATTAATTCTCTTTAATTATTTTTATTAATAATTAGTTTGTCAAAGAAGTTTCACTTCTGACATGTGTACTTTGTACGCACGCACTTTTTTTATTTTTAGTTATGTAATAATTTTATACCTACACAAAAATTCAATGGCGGACTTAATGCACTAATCGTTCCCTGCCAGTCTACCTTTGGATGGTGTGAAAATAATTGATAAAGGACACTACACTATAGTTAACAAGTCATATCTTGTTGTCTTGTATGAGAAATAATCTTTTGTTATTAATTTAACCTTTTGTTTGCAGGCATCGGTAAACTATCTGGCGAGGGCAAGCATCTCGCCGACCCGGAGGTGCTCCGGCGACTGACGTCGTCGGTGTCGTGCGCTCTTGACGAGGCAGCCGCAGCACTTACGCGAATGCGCACCGATCAACCACAACCGCACCACAGACATCACCACCAGGATAAAAAGTATGCACCACATTTCTTCTACAAAACTTTATCATATGCTTGAATTAGATACTACGGGTTACGTTTTTTATGCACTGTTTCACCGGTTTCACATAAGTTTTGGATACCGTAATTGACAGATAATTAAATGAATTGTGTCAAACTATCTGTCAGATATGCTATCCGGATTTTATTCATAACCGGTTAAACAGGGCCTTCATGTACAAAAATGATATTAATAATCAAAAATTAAATTTTGTAAAATTGTTCACGAGTCCTCAGTAGCAGTCGTATTAAGAAATCCCCGCCTATAAAAAATATTTCTAAAATATGTGTGTGTATTGCCTCGCTGGTCTAGTAGTTAGCTCTGCAGATGCAGTTGTCTCGGGTTCGATTTCCAGGTCGGACTGCAGTTGGGATTTTCTTACAAGAAATTCTTAATAGCAGACGGGAGTATGGGGAAGATGGCGGTGTTACCCGCTCGTGCATCGGAGAGCACGTTAAGCTATCAGTCCCGGTTGTCATGAACATCTATGGCAATCGTCATTGGGAAGTCACTGCCCTCAAATATACTGACAACTAGTTCAACCTTCGAATTCATTTCGCCCTCAGCGTTTCGGAGGTCAGATGTCGCAAACCAGTTGAACTAGTAGCCGACCCCAAATAATCTTGGGAATATTAAAGGCTAGGAAGATGATGTGTGTATATTGTAGACTTCTAAAATATTACAATTGTTCAACTGACCCTCATGCTGGCCCACCCTACGCTAACACAAATTCAAAAGATAAAAAAACATTTGAAGAATATACCCCTATATTTCTGGGACAATAAAATGCCTGGGCCGAGGGTTTTACTTTGTTTAGGAATGGTTTTTAGTTCGGTTCAATTTTTTTCAAACTCTCGCTCTTTTTTATAATGTGCAACACACGCTATTGAATATAACCTTACCCAGAGCGCAACTAAAATAAAACGATAATAAAAACACACTTGTTTTCTCTCTTATCAAAATTTCCATCAATATTTATCTTACGGTAATACAAATGTATAATATTTTTTTGAAATGAATATAAAACAGCTGTTTGATTTATTTTAATGATACGCTGCGTAACTGTGCTGATTTTGTACTTTCCGTTGATAAAAGAATTTAAAATCGAATTAGTGGTTTAGGCGTGAAAGCGTAACAAACAAAGTTCATAATATTAGTGAGGATAATAAAGCGTAGAAATATCGTTACCGACAGAGATTACTTTGGCCTGTCCCATTTTTAATGAATCATTGATTGAGTACGGCGCTATCTTGTGATTGATAAAAGCTATAACGAGACAGTTCTTCTGTGCTTAGCTTTGTGTGTGGTGTGTTGCTTCGATAGCAACATGTACGTAGATAAATATCCGTTCTTTTTATTTCCGGGTCATTGTTGGCAACACTAAAATAAACAAAAAAGCAGATGTTTTTTAGCCCTTCTCTTTTTGTCACAGACTGGATTTAAATAATATATTATACCTTTACCCATTTCTGTTGAGGACATTTCTTTCAAAACTAGTATCTGTTTTGCCGGGTCAATATATGACTGTTTTCTAATTGGAAAAACAATTTCATTACTATTGTTTTAAATCATCGAAATTGGAGAATAATTTATGTCTGTCTTGCCTTGCGCATATTAACGACTCAAAAAGCAGTTTTACAAGTCAACAGAAGTTAGACGTAAGAAATGAATAATATTTTCCCATTTAAATAACATAATATTCACAATTCGATCATTAGACTATTGTACTATCATACGTGCTTCAACTGCCCAAGGTTTATTGATCTTAAAATATCAAATGTTACGTCATTATCGCAGCTTTCTATAAGTTTTCACTTAATTCATAGTGGCACACACTTTGCCGTTTATTTTGCATAATTAATTTTCCAAAAACTTCTTACTATACATACACAGTATGTTATTAATGAAATATCATCGTAATATTTTATCTCGCCACCGTGATTGTGGATTGTTCGATCAGAAACAGACGTCTTTGTATCAATTGCTCTATTTATACTTGTCTTTTATAGTTGAATAAAATCGTCTTATCTCTTTTGTATTGCGCTTTTATTATCACTATCGCCTGATAGGCTTAGTACGTCCTGATCGATTTAGTGTAAATATAAACAGACGTAAATTCCTCAAATTGACTAATAAACAGAACAACATATGTATAGGTAGATATAAAACTTAAATTCGTTTAAACGTAAACGAATATAACAAATAAACAAACAAACATGATGATATTTCGAGATTTGAGTCCATAACACGAGAGCGTGAAGCCTCTCGGGTCGACGATGACGTGATCTGAACAGATTCTCTCGTCGATTCGATTGAGACCGCCTCGGGACTGTGATGCCTGAAGCTTTGATCTTATCTGATTATTTTTAAGCTTTGTAACTGTTATGTTGTTTGCGTTAGATTTTAACTATACGTTTATATATTTTAGTCAACAATGCGGGTCTTCGGCAACGGGTACGACACCTGTGGCGGCGGCACCCGTAGGCGCAGACGGTGCTCCGTCGTTGGCCGAGGCGTGCTCGGACGGCGACGTAGGCACGGTGCGCAAGCTCTTGACGGAGGGGCGCTCCGTACACGAGACCACCGAGGAGGGCGAGTCGCTGTTGTCGCTCGCCTGCTCGGCGGGGTACTACGAGCTTGCTCAGGTGCTGCTCGCCATGCATGCCAGTGTCGAAGACAGAGGCATCAAGGTAAGGTATCTTTTGACTCTTCTCTGCCTGATGAAAAGCATGAGCTTATGAGTTTATGTAAATAAATGTTGGGATACGTAGGGTGACTGCACGCCGTTGATGGAGGCCGCGAGCGCGGGTCACGTGGACATCGTGCGGCTGCTGATAGCGCACGGCGCGGACGTGAACGCCGTGTCGGGCTCCGGCAACACGCCGCTCATGTACGCGTGCGCGGGCGGCCACGAGGAGTGCGTGCGCGCGCTGCTCGAGAACGGCGCCAACGTCGAGGACCACAACGAGAATGGACACACGCCACTTATGGAGGTATACCATTTTTTTTTGTTGACGGGGCGAAAATCCCTTTAAATCTCCAACTCCCCGGGCACTGGGGAGCTAGGTATGTGGTGATTCGACTAAAAACCACCTCGACGGTCGGTCTCAGGCGCACTGCTCCCTATACTTGCCCCTTTTCTTTTTTTTATTGTGGGAAAAACCCCTCGGATACCACCCCCTGGTGGCATGTCGGACTCGAACCGACTAAAACCGCGCGCCTCAAGTACTAGAAGCCGGGGAACCAGGTGCACCCTAGAAAGGAAAACCCTGGAACCCCGACGTACCTCGGGCACCTACGTAGATGGCCCCTCCTGTGTGGGAACCCCAATAGTACTTAACTGATTTTGAAATGTTAGTCGTAGTCCAGGGAAGGTTTAAACGGTGAAAAGTTTAAAAATAACTTGAAAGTCCAAATGTCAAGTGCAACCAGCATAGCATAGCCTTTATAAAACTTTTTCATTGATCTGATTTCTGTAGTGTAGCTAATTACTTCTGCGAATCGTGCAATTCGCTGCGCAACTGCTTTTTGTCACGGTCAATGAAGAAAAAGCTTAATGAAAACTGTCAATTTATTATCACAATTCAAAATAGGCCCTTACTTTCCACAAAAGAGTTACCAAAAGCTAAAGTGTGTAAGAGAGATACAATATGAGATAGAGGAAGATAATAAAAGCATAATTAAAAATACAGTAAATATGTAAAAACTTTGTACGAGTTCAGATAACGGTGACATTCCACATTTATCGCGAATTTCCGACCAAATGACTAAAACGCTGCAATAATGAACGATTGCTGTTTTATTACCAATATTTTGAAAGATAATTACATTATTTTTACTAATTATTATAGCTTTATTTTTTATATAGTAGGTAAAAGAATTAAGCACTAAAATATTGGTAATGGTGTGCGATTCAACATACTAAGGGGGGGGTGGGGGGGTTAGATTTATATTTTGTCACGTAGGTATATATTCTAATGATATTTGTGACTTATGTTTTTTTTTACTGAATATTTTCCGTCAAAATATTTTGATGTTAAATTACTGTTCAGTAATTTTTCGTGAGAAAGTAACAAACATCTTTACAGATTTTCGCATTTATAATATTAGTAAAGACTACGTGGAACCTAGAATTCAGTGAGGGACAGGGCCTTTTGGACATATACTACAAGTATTCGCTGGGGAAACTGGGGAAAGATTATAAAATAAAGTTCACATAGAATAGTTATGTTTTCTAACGACATGAATAATTAATTAAATATTTCCCTTAAAGGCGGCGTCTGCAGGCCACGTGGGAGTGGCAAAAATCCTTCTAGAACACGGTGCGGGCATTAATACTCACTCCAATGAGTTCAAAGAGTCTGCATTAACACTCGCGTGCTATAAAGGTCACCTTGATATGGTACGTTTCCTGCTGGCGGCGGGAGCCGACCGGGAACACAAGACCGATGAAATGCACACTGCCCTCATGGAAGCTAGTATGGACGGGCACGTTGAAGTAGCCAGATTATTGCTCGATTCTGGCGCACAGGTAAATTACTCTATAACATGTTAAGATTGCGATCCTAGACTTTAGCAACTTCACGTCCTTTTTATTTTTAACTAGCCAATCCCCAAAGGGCTTAGCTAGTATAAAAATCAGCTATCAGTGAAAATCCCGTCAAAATCGGTCCAGCCGTTCAAGAGGTTAGCCGAAACAAACAGACAGACAGACAAAAGTTAAAAAAAAAGATATTTTGGTATATGTACCGTGTATACATACAAATGCATTTGTAAAAAGCTGTCATTTTAATATTACAAACATACACTCCAATTTTGTTTATTTGTATAGATAAAGTAATTCCTAAAGTACCTGCTGTTTATAACAGTTCTGACCACAGATGGAAACATTTTATCTAAAATGGTTAAGTGATATTTAGTATAACTGTCGCGTGCAGGTCAACATGCCCACCGATAGCTTCGAGTCCCCGCTGACGCTGGCGGCGTGCGGCGGCCACGTGGAGCTGGCCATGCTGCTGCTGGAGCGCGGCGCCAACATCGAGGAGGTCAACGACGAGGGCTACACGCCGCTCATGGAAGCCGCTAGAGAGGGTATGAACTGCCACTACCTATATCCACACTGAACGTACCCTGGTGCATGGGCATGGGCCATGGGCATGGAGGTGTCATCTAAGAGCAAAACTCTTAAATGAACTATCGTCTGCAGTATTCACGGACCAATACGACCTTCAAGACAAGAGCATGCTCCTTCTTAAAAGGCCGACGACGCACTTGTGACGCCTCCGTATCTGGTGTTGCGGGTATCTGTGGGCAGCGGTTATCGCTTACCATGGTTTGCCCCCCTATCTCATGGAAAAACGCGCTATTACGCCACTTGTTGTGTAAAATGGTGAGAGACTCAATAGAGTCCTGTCCAGGGAAGTGACTATGGGAGAGCTATGCTTCGGCATGAATGGGTCGGCTCGACCGGAGTGATACCACGGCCTCACAGAAGACCGGTGTGAAATAGCGTTTGCGCTGTGTTTCACCGAGTGAGTGAGGATACCGGAGGCCCATACCCCAACCCCTCCCCCCATCCCCTTTCCCATCCCCCAAAGGTCGGCAACGCACTTGTGACGCCTTTGGTGTTGCGGGTGTCCATGGGCGACGGTAATCGCTTACCATCAGGTGATACGTCTGCTCGTTTGCCAATAATCAATAAAAAAAAAAAAAAAATTAGGTGCAAAAAATTAAAATAACTTAAGTTAATATCTGTCATTTGAAAAACAAAAACAAAATATTTAGTGATAATGGGTACTAGATAACTGATATAAATACATAATATTGAATAACTTTTTTAAGCATTGCCAGCCGTATAATATGACTACGTCACCGCACTTGTAATTCGCGTAATACCTGCTTGTTGCATTGTCGTCATTCATGGTATGAGTTGCGTAACTTATGTTTATCGCGTCAATTGCTACATATTTTACGCGTTATGGTTAAGGATGTGCCTAATTTTGATGATAACATTACTGTAACCGAAATCATCTACTATAGTTGTATTAACCTGTCGTAGTGGCTCTTTTAGATCTTTATCTACAAGTCCCCAAAAGAAACACTATCTATCAGAATATAGGACTGTTAACGTGTGAAATAAATATGTTGAATTCTTTACTTTCACATTATTTAATATAAAATGTATAAACGAATGTACGACCTTCAAACATTCAAGAAAAGAGCGCTTACTCCTTCCTAAAAGGCCGGCAACGCACTTGTAACGCCTCTGGTGTTGCGGTGTCCATAGGCGGCGGTAATCGCTTACCATCAGGCGATACGTCTGCTCGTTTGCCCTCTACATAATAAAAAAAAATTAACATATCTAAAGCAAAAAATATTTTTTACAAATACAATCCAATGCTATTTATTAAAATTGTCACTCGAAAGATTCTAGATTAAACTTATTAAATAATGATGTCTTGGGTTTGACATGTTATTTCTTTTGTCACATTAGCGTCTACCTATTGTTACTAATCTGCGAAATTCGTACATTTAAATTAAAAACTTACTTTTTTTTTTTTACTACAATGGTGCTAGCTGTTCATGTGTAAATATAAATATTTCTAGGTCACGAAGAAATGGTAGCGTTGCTATTGGGCCAAGGCGCATCTATCAACGCTCAGACAGAAGAGACACAGGAGACGGCGTTGACATTAGCGTGCTGTGGCGGATTCCTGGAGGTCGCGGACTTTCTCATCAAGGCCGGAGCTGATGCCGAACTTGGTGCCTCTACTCCTCTAATGGAAGCGTCGCAGGAAGGACACCTTGAACTTGTTCGGTTAGTACATTTTCTTGTAACAAATTTTGTCTATGTGCAAAATATGACACATATTGAAGTTTATCAAAATTTGGAAATTGTTCACTTATTTAAAGCACACATCGTTGTAATTATAATATTATGTAGTACTGAGACCCTAGTGTGAGTTTATGTCGGTCGTCGCGGTCAGCGCATTCAATGTTACGATTGGTTGGGGCTGGACTTTTCACCAATCACAAAGACGAGCGGCGCTCAACGTAACGATCGAATAGATGTGAAATAAACTCACACTAGTTATTCATTTAATTTGTATGTTTTAACGATTTTCATTTTGTCTAACAACCCAGTCTTAGTGTGAATTTTCATGAATTAGTTTAAATACGCTCGGTATGCTATTATAATATTTTGAATGTATCAGGTACCTCCTAAACGCGGGCGCTGACGTCAACGCTCAGACTCAAACAGGCGACACGGCGTTGACGTATGCGTGCGAGAACGGACACACGGACGTGGCGGACCTACTGCTGCGGGCGGGTGCCGAGCTCGAACACGAGAGCGAAGGCGGCAGGACTCCCCTCATGAAAGCATGTCGGGCGGGGCATGTGTGCACTGTACAGTTCCTTGTCGGCAAGGTATATATTTCATTTTCTTTTTTTTTATTGCATTCCGTTCGCGTTATGAAACTAATTACGGGTCAATTAAGCCCAAATCAATCAGGTTCCAAGAAGGTATTGTTTGGTACGAAAGCTTAGAACATAATTAGTTAATGCATCATTATTTTTCTAAAAGAAACAACGAAGCGTATCGATTTATTCTTGTGTGTTCTTGTTTACAGGGTGCTGATGTGAATCGCATGACCGCTTTGGGTGACCACACACCCCTGTCACTGGCATGTGCCGGGGGTCATGTGGACGTGGTTAAATTTCTTTTGGCGTGTGAAGCGGATCCATTTCGCAAGCTGAAAGACAATTCCACGATGCTAATCGAAGCGGCCAAAGGAGGCCATACCGCTGTTGTGCAGCTATTACTCGACTTCCCACACTCGGTTATGCTGCCTAGAGGTGAACTATAGTTTTATCATTATTTTCAAATGACTAAAATGATAATAACAGTAAAATTCTAAAATTTAATTTTACTGAAATTAAGACTTGAAATTTTTTTAAATATAATGGAATATCAGAACATATATTTATGTAGTGACAAACTGGTTAACTAAGTGGAGCGAATTTTACACAGGCAACACAACGGCGGAGGACGGGTCGGGGTTGAGCGCGGCTCAGGCTGCGGCCCTAGGGCTGAGTCACGCAGCGGCACCAGGGGCGGGCGGGGGAGCGGCGCCCCCCGGGGCCGCCCCCCCGGCGCGGGCGCTCCTGCCTGCGCACGCGCACGCGCACCCCGCCCTGCACCACCCGCCGCACCACCACCCCGCCGCCGACCTGCCCACCAAGTTCTCTAAGGTTTACCTAGACGGTACGTACTTCAACAATGGCCCAGTGGCCCTCTGGATCAGATGTTATAAGTTTGGTTCTAAAGGTCTACTAGAGCTATAACTCCTAATAGTTTAGTGTAAGATTTTGTTGAGGTAACTAATATGTTAACCTTAAACTAATAATGTTGGTTTACGTCTATCAGGACCGTAGTAAGTGGAGATCAATTATTGCCGTCTACCCTTCCCACTGGTGACGTTATATATGTAGTAATGTTTGCCAATTACGTAAAAGAGAATTATTTTAATAAACCGTACGTAATTTCGAACAAAAAATTAAATATATATTACCATCAGTAACGGAAAACAATAATATTTCCTGTGGCTCAATTTTTCGATAGCTATTGATGTGTGTACTAACTGTCTGTATCGGTGTGTCATAGAGCGCGGTGTAGCGGGTCGCAAGAAGGCGGCGGGAGCGGGCGCGGGCGCGGGAGCGGGTCCGGCGGCCATGGGCGGAGCGTGCAGCGCGGCGGGCGGCACGTGCGGGGCGGCCAGTGACGCCAGCGCCAAGCACAAGTGCAACCGCAAGCAGCGCCCCGCGCCTCCCCACTCCGACCACCACCTACCGCCGCCGCCCGACATACTCGACGACAATGTGAGTACCGCCCGCTCATTCACTCACTCACTCACTCGCCCGAACATGTACATTATACATACGCTTCTCTCTACTCTAAGTTCCCGCTAACCGTTAATTAATCATTATTTCATTTATGGTTCAACTATCTTTTTCATACGGTTTCGCTTCCTTGAATGCAGATTTAACAAATGCGAACACACTCGGTAACTTTCTTTCTTATAAGGTTTTCTATGTACTTTTCTAAAATAAAGGCACTTAAAATAAAAAAAAAAACAAACAAATACCGAAAAACCATTAAAATCAATTTCAACAATAAAAATACATCATGTATGCATATTTTAAAAAAGAAAAATTACATTTCGAAAGCAGTGCAGGGACAAAACCAGGTCAAATAACGAAATTGAGATTAAGGCATTTATTTAAAAGAAAACACTACAATTGAAAAAGGAAAAATATAATAATAACTGTCTTTAAACACATTGAAAGAATATTAGAGCCGTTTCGCTGGTTTCTACATCAGCACTTACATAAAAAATACGCAATTAAAACTGAGAAGTATACAGAAAACAAAAATATAGTTTACAAGAAATTCTGCTACTATCTTTATCAAAACAATAATAAATAAAGAATGATCGCTAATGTGGAAATAAAATCAGAATTTTGAAAAATTCAAGATTTGACCATACATGCTGGCGTATTCTTGCCCAATATGTACACCAACTTTATACAACCATAAACAGGTCTCCAAAATAGCATATTTATGACTTGGTTGAACATTTGTGATGTGTAGGAGTAAACAAATGTAAACTCACTTTCAAATGTTGAGTTATTGTATACCTTTAACTAAATCTATTCTTGTAGTCCCTCTTACTCTAAAAAGTATCTGTATATTCTCATTTATTAGCTATTATCCCCTTTTGTCACTAGAAAGTTGTGGTCGTATTCATTTATTACTGTAAACAATGTACTTTAACACAATTATAGTCGTTCCAATCGTTTATTTAACTTTTGGCAGCTCTAATACTTAATCAAATAGTGATACCCTGACCGTTACCGATTCGATTTCTTTTATCGATCGATTTTATGCATGAAGAAGTTTTAATCGATTTAACACACTCATTATTTTATAGATAATTTCGTACTTTTATCGATTATTAAACGGCAACACCGGACGCGGAGCCGGCCCGCGGTGCCATTTTGTTGTCAGTGTTAATCCACATTTTCATACGTCGAGTTGAGTATTTATATTCCTCCGTATTGATTTATTTGTAAATTCTCACGTTTGGTTGAGTTGAGCGTATCGTTTCTCCCTTCGTTACTGTCAAAATGCCAAAAAATAAAGTACTCAAAGGACTAACAAGAGAGTTTGTCTTGCGATATAATCGATAATCGATTTATTTCAAAACTGTTTTTATAGTCTGTGGTAATTAATTACGAATGACACATCTCTAAGTGGGCGGAGCCCGTCCATGAAGTACAGTATTCCCTGTTGTACATTATGTCAAAAATTATTACAAAACTTTATGTGTGTGATCTGTCAAAAGTTAAATAAACGATTGGAACGACTATAGTTATATTTATTGAATAATGGGCAACAGTGTAGTGGGTTTTAACATTGTCTTGTTTTAGGTTAATACTCCCAAGTATACTCTATATTATAAAACCTCAAGTATTGTTTTGCGATCATTCATAAAGCTATATATATATTTAAGTAGGTAGATGCTTTATATGCGTCTTTCTTCAAAATCCTTATCTGCGCAATCTTTTTAAGTAAAAGACTAAATAAAATATGTAAAAGTTCAAAAAATATTTTTATTATAAAAGAAATATTGAAATATATCTAACACTCAATCTTCCTCATATATATTAACATTTCTTGACTAACAGTACCACCCTGTCCTGATGGATAATATAATTATACATATATGTATTGTTCGCTTTATCAAAATACTACATTTTTCATTTCTCTTTGCTTGCTTCCCACGGTGTAGATATGCTCCCACGCCATGGCTAAAGTTTCACTCCCGCCGGGATTTACATGGAAGGACGTTAACAAGAAAGTTAAAATTAAATGCCACATTAAAAATAAATGCAACGTGAGTTCACACTTCAATAAATTACATTCACTTACATATCTGTCATGTAATCGTAGCGGTGTCGCACACGTAGCCCACTAGCTCTTTGTGTCTAAGGGTCCTCCATCATGCTAATTTAATTTTCTTTAATTAAACTGAAATACCTTGTTTTGATTACACAGAAATAATTTGTACAATGATCCGATATTGGTTCTGTACCTTTATACGCTTTAGTTACGATAAAAGAATTGTCAAGTTGTGGTTAGGATAAATAAATAATGGCAATTAAAAAATTATTAATTTACGCCGTTCAATACAACTGTAGGCAGTACACGCCTGAGCAGAATGCCATCACTTGGTCTATAAAATTTTTGCGAAGTTGTAAAAGTTCAAAATGGAAATTTCTCTACAAATTCATAGACGGCACTAGAAAGGCAACTTGATTCGAACTATCGACAGTTTTAAGTTAATCCCAAGCATCGTCAATAAAAACAAAATCAACTATTGACCTCTCACCAGATAGACAACGATTTGACAGAAAATTTAAGTATCATCTTTTCATAAAACTTCATTTTTTTGCTACTATTTTCATTTGATCAACGAAACAAGAAAAGACAATAGGCATGATGACATGGGTTCATACCGTCTAAAAACGTATTTATTTTCATATTTACAACGAGATAAATAGTCACTAAAAAAATAAAACTATGTACCTACTTGTATTAATTGTGTTTATTTCTTATGTGAAATGATTTGTAATCTTTGAGAAATAAATAATTCTAACCTTAAACTATAGCAATCCGCCATGTTAAGCTGAACACCTATCAGATCGAGTTACGTCACGTTTCTGTAAACGTCATTTTGTTTGGATAGAATCGAGGGTCACTTTTCTGTATATAAGTGCTATAATTGAAACTGTGAATTTTAAACTTAAAATTTAAATCGCATTATTTTCCTATTAAAACTTTATTTTTGTAGAAATAAGACTGTTTTCGGCAATAGGAGATACTTCCGAACATCACAAAACAGTTTTTCAAAATTAGTCTTCATGCCTATTGTTGTGTAGAAATAGTAGATAAAATTTTCTTTTATCGTAATTAAATGTGAACTAGAGTTATAAACCGGATTTACTTTCTGATTTGATCAATCACAAAAATTTGCGACAGGTGGTATTGTAGTCTATCGTAATCGTTGGATGGAATTCTGATCACTTTGTAGCACTTTCGCGATTGATATGTAAAAAAAATATCCATTGAAACGTTACCTTATCGTATCATCTAGGTTTTGATTAGCTTTGAATCAGTTGACTTAGGCTCGGAGCATTGCTTACATCAATATAATGAAAGTGTGACATCGTCTTCAAAATTACTACTAAATTGTCGTAGGCTTTAGTAAAACATGCGATACGATTGCGTTATTCTACAACCCACTTGCACAAAGCCTGTCGAATGGGGTGCTACGGTAACGCTACAATGGGTGTAGTTAGGTCGAGTAGAGTCGCGCTAGTGCGTATGTGTGCGACACTTTGCCGCGGTACTGACCGAGCTTTGCTTGCAGAGGGACCCACGAGCCGACTGCCTGCTCGAGGCCGACCGCAGCCTGCTCGACTTGCCTGACCCCGGAGGTAAGTGGACGCACCACCTTGTTTTATTAACTCAACCTACATTTTATGTCACAACTGCTGATATAATTCAAAATGTATGTAAAATAAACGATTTGTTACTATGCTTTCAAAGTTTTCTTGTACATGTTTGAATGTAGGTAAACAAAAAACGGTTAATAGTAATAGCTTATGTTTAAGGGTTTTTTTTTAATGTATAATGATTACATCTTGTCGGTTTTAATGAGTCTTTTTGTTAACTGATCATAAGTCTCATTACTTTCCACACAGAACTCTAAAATACATTATTATTTTTACGCGCAGTATACTCTTAATAAAAATACACCATGTCAGAACCGTTTGAAGTTTGAATAACTACTTAAATGATTAGAGGATAAAGTAAGTGCAATATGTGTAAGTTAAGGCTAATGGTGACGTTGTTGTAAAGGTCCGCCGACACTCGCTACGTCGGCGCTGCACGCCTTGGACCTACAGTTCTGCGCTCAAGGCAAGTCTGCACGTCATGACGTCACCTGACTCTATCTTCCCCATTGTTGCTTACTACGTGACGTAACAAAGAGCAGCTGTCTACTTATCGAATTAATCGTTTTTCTTTATGACTATGCCAAAGGAACTTTAACTATTTGTAAATAAATGCACTACTGCCACTATTTCTGTACATAGTATGAGTATTTAAGCTACTTCATTCAACCGGTTATTTGATAATAATGAGGCGGTCAGTATTAAATTTCTCGTAACTGATCGATGGATTAAAGAGTGCAAATACTGGTCAGTATTAAATTTCTCGTAACTGATCGATGGATTAAAGAGTGCAAATACTTTTTTTTCTACATATTTCATATGGGTGTAGTAATGATTTAAATTCAAAAGACATCTTGGTTAATTTTAACACTACCAGAGAATATTTATTTACAAGGGGATTTAAGAATGTATTTGTTAGTCCATTTTCGATGACTTTAGATAATCGATCAGCTGTTTCTTTTTTTTACGATGCATTCTGTTGAAACGAATATGTGGGTCAGTTTGTGGGTCACTGTTATTGGTCCTGTTGTACAGGAGATCCGATGGTGGCAAGAATTAGGCCCGTTAAAAAAAATACACCAAAATTTGGCATATTTATAAAGAATAAAGACTGGTAGTGAAAGGATTCGGCTCTTATTGGCTTAGTCGCATATTCCCTTCTTTATTTTCAGTTTTATTAATTTTGACCCCACTAACATAAGGTCATGAAACCTTGTCACCAGTTTAATTCTTGTATTGTCTTATCATTTTGTATGTCAATTACCTATACTTAATATGCTAATTAATCTTAGTTTATTCATCACGTATATCTTAGCTAAACCATAAAATAAGCTTGCTTTGAATATGTTCATTTTGTAAAAAAAAAAAAAAACAAGTAACACCCAAAACATTGTATGTTTAAGAGTATCTATCTACTAAAATATACTTTTAGTTCCTGTTCAAAAACAGGGATTTCTACGACTGTGTGCACAAAGTACATTATTATTAAAATATAGATGCCAGTGCTCAAAGCTAAATTCTAATGATATTGTAACGATTATTTTTTTGGTATCGACTTGAATGAGCTGTCCAATTCAGAAAGAGTAAACTACTCAAATATCCTTAAAAACAATAACAGTAAAATAAGAGATTCCTAACTGATTTACATTTCTGTATATGTAAAGTAAATCCGCGGCCATGGCGGTTGTAATGGTACCCAAATATACAGAATTAATTCCAGAAAAAATCTTGCAAAATAAAGTTTTCTAAGAATATAATAAATGTCATGTCTAACGTTTATTTAATAGTAAACCTTCTAACTTATTTCAATTTGGGCGACATAATCACTTCGTGACTAACCCCTCATTAAATAAATAAAGAAAAAAACGAACTTATTTCAATTTGCTTTCAGATAGGTGTATCGGTGTGCAATACAATATTTGATGTATTATTAATGTTGGCTGTGTTTTTAGGTGTGACGACCGTCCACCAGTCCCCAACCACACCACCGTACCCACCACCTTCGCAGCTGTTCCCTGTGCAGCAGCTCGCGACTAACCTTAACCAGGTCAGTTTATTTATTTGTACTCATATATTACTACTTAGTACGTTAAGTAGTAAGTAGTTAAGTACTTTCAGAACCGCCACTTATTTTTAATAATGATTTTTTTTTCATTTTTTTTTATCCGTGGGAGAGCTATGCTTCGGCATGAATGGGTCGGCTCGACCGGAGTGATACCACGTCCTCCCAGAAAACCGGTGTAAAATAGCGTTTGCGCTGTGTTTCACCGAGTGAGTGAGGATACCGGAGACCCATACCCCAATCCCTCCCCCCATCACCTTTCCCATCCCCCAAAGGTCGGCAAGGCACTTGTGACGCCTTTGGTGTTGCGGGTGTCCATGGGCGGCGGTAATCGCTTACCATCAGGTGATACGTCTGCTCGTTTGCCCACTATTCAAAAAAAAAAAAATTAATTATATATAACTAGCGACTCGCCCCGGCTTCGCACGGATGCAATGCTGATACTAAATACACGTTGTATATAAAACATAGCTGACCCACGCAACCTCGTTTGCGTCTTAAATAGCCCGTAGCATGAAAATTTTCGCAAAATAAGTAACTTTTCTGGTTGATTTTTACACCTTGTGTCCGAAAACCCCAAATATCTTACGGAACCCTATTTTTTTCCAAAATAAAATATAGCCTATATTACTCGTGGATAATGTAGCTTTCGAATGGTGAAAGAATTTTTAAAATCGGTCCAGTAGTTTTTGAGCCTATTCATTACAAACATACAAACATACAAAAATAGGTACAAATCTTTCCTCTTTGTAATATTAGTATAGATATAAACAACTAATTTAGAGGAGTAACATTTGAATAGACTGGCAGCTACCTTCCCTAACAAGACGGTAAGATTGCCAAAGCTCCGTGGAAAAAAGAAACTCCTTTTCTATCACCCATCCAATTTTCCTAACCCATTTCCTTTGTAGCTCGCACCGATCCAAGACCGTCCCCGCGCAAAAGTATCTCGTAAATGCTCCAAGTTTGGATGCAAGTTCCTCCTTCTGGATGCGTTGCAGAGACTCGGCCAGCACATTAGTGAAGTGGGTGCCGTCGCGGTAATCTTCGCGATTTGTTCACATATGCCCGGTTCCTATATTTAACGAATCGTCATCGTTTAAAAATTTTCTACAACCGACTACGAGTCATAAATACCGTTCCTCAATTTTTTTTTATAGGAACGATCTTAGCTTACGCCCAGTATAATATACTACTATTCGTACCTAGAACGGGTCCTTTTTAAAATATAGGACCTGGGCAATAATACATATTTACTATTACTAACACGTAAACACACCAAAAGTCACTAGCTATTATGTATGTCTTAAAATAGTCTAACTAAGAAATGTATATCAAGTAAGCCGTACTTTTTCATAATCATAGTATTAGAAACATTTAAAACTAGCTGAACCCCGCGTTTCTACCCGCGGCACGAAAAAAACCGCGGGCAACGCCGCGAGGCGAAGCTAGTATCTTCATAAATTGTAGCCTATGTGTTATTCTGATGTATAAGCTATATTATTGTAAAGTTTAATAAAAAAACATTCAGTAGTTTTTGCGAGAAAGAGCAACAAACATACTCACAAACTTTCGCGTTTATACTATTCGTAGGAAGAGATTTTGTATCGTATTTCGAAATAAAAATTTGTGCTAAAATTAATAAGTGCACAAATCTAATATTGCTATAATTACAGCATCAACTGCAAGAATTGCAGCAAGCGCAATACCAGCAGCTAGCAGTTCAGCAGCAGCAACAACATATACAGCAACAAGTGCAACAGCAGAAAAAGCAACAACATCAACAGTATGTGCAAGAGTTACAACAACATAGGACTGAAGGATATGCGACACACGTAAGATATTACAAAACTTATTTAACAATTGTTGACATGTCTGCGCCTCTCAAAAGGAATATTTAGTGTCAGTTTTTTTTTATTTTTTTTTATTAGTCAAAGCGTGATAGTATATACCCTAGAGCCTTCTTGGACAAGTGTGTTATCTAGCACTATATACTTTTTTCAATTTAACATAGTAGTTCCTGAAATGATCTTGTTCAAGTTCTACTAAAGAAAGCTCTCAAGTTTATAAGTGTAGATGTTATGATTGCGACTGATACTGACACGTGCGGGCAGGGCTTGGACGAGAGTGCGGTGGCGGGCGGGGTGGGCGGGGCGGAGGCGCGCGAGCTGGGCGCCGTGCTGGCCTACCTGCAGCGGGAGGTGCCCTCGCTCGTCGCGCTGCCGCCCAACGAACTGCGCTCGCTCGTGCTGCAGGTCTGTTCCTCTACACCTCTATACCTCTACACGTCTACACCTTTACTACACATACACCTCTCTTTAGAAACAAACTTTAAAACTGCCTCGGTGGCGCAGTGGCAGTGAATGCGAGTGCTGTGCTTGAGATCTCGGGTTCAAATCCTGGGGCGGACCAAGTGTTTGTGTGATCTACAAATATTTGTTTCGGAGTTTGGGTGTTTTCTATGTATAATATGTATGTATTTAGAAAAAAAAAGTATATAAGTATTTATATCAGTTGTCTAGTACCCCATAACACAATGCTCTGCTTAGCTTGGGACAAGACGGTGCTGTGTTAAAAAAAAGATATGTATCTACAGTTTGTCATGTACAGTATATGTATAGGCCAAGAAACCAGTTAATATTATTTAAAAAAATTCGATACCAAAAGTTTCTATGAGTAAAAATCCGACAGCCTCGGTGGCGTAGTGGCAGCGTATGCGACTGCTAAGCTTGAGGTCTCGGGTTCGATTCCCGGGCCGGACCAAATGTTTGTATGATCTGCAAATATTTGTTTCGGAGTTTGGGTGTTTTCTATGTATAATATGTATGTATTTATGAAAAAAAGGTATATAAGTATTTATATCAGTAAGCTCTGCTTAGCTTGGGACTAGATGGCATTGTGTGTTAGATGTCCGGAATATTTATTTTATTTTAAAAATACATGGTTGTTGTCAGGTCATGCAACAAAAGTCCCACGAGATCTTATCGTCCAAGTGCGCGGAGGAGCAGGAGGGCGAGGCGGAGAGCGAGGGTCACGAGCGTCAAGCGCGCCGGCTGCTGGAGGAAGCGCTCAATGCTGACTGGCCGCGCCAGGACATGCACCACCACCACCACCATCACCTTCACGAATTACCGGTACTTTACTGACTATAATATTACACTACTCAAAATAAAGCTTGATCTCTGTCATAAATGGCTACGAAACACTTATATTTTCATTCTGTACGTGCCAGTTTTATTAAAGATAAAGTGCAACACATGACAAATGTCAAAAAAATCGCACCTAAATGATACTAGTGACTACTCTTACAGAGATTAAGGTACATTAGAACTAAAAAGTAATAATTCGAAATGTATGGTCAGGCTCGAACATATATTACGCCTCGACCTCTTAGAATCCGAACGAATAAGGTTATTAAAACGGCACCGCCCTTCTCTATTATGTTGTCTATGGGTAGCGGCAGTCACTGCTCATCGGGTAACACGTGTAAAGCTCTGATTTTTGTTGTTGGATGTTTTTTTTTTTTATTATTAATTAGGGGGCAAAACGTATCGCCTGGTGGTAAGCGATTACCGCCGCCCATGGACACCCGCAACACTGGAGGCGTTACAAATGCGTTGCCTGCCTTTTAGGAAGGAGTACGCTCTTTTCTTGTAGGTTTGAAGGTCGTATTGGTCCGAGAACACCGCAGGCGACAGCTCATTCCACAGTTTTGCTGTGCGCGTCAGAAAGTTTCGGGAAAATCGCACAGTTGTGGACTGCCAACCATCTAGATGATGATGATGGGGATGAAATATAAATAAATAAATATGTACTATCATTCCACACCCACATATTAATTTCTTTTTCGTTTGCCAAACATTCGCAACGTTTTGAATACGAAAGTGAAAACTTAACAAAATGTGATTATTATCACAAAAAAAGAGATTTTGTTTTAATAAGCAGTATATATGGTAATATCTTGAAGTGCACTTATTCTACAGGATTTTCAAGAACTTTTGTCTGAACAGGCCGGTAACGGTTGCCAGTATCGAGTCCGGCCCACTTCTCCCTCGGGTGAAGCTGGACTGACGTTGCCGCGACAGGAGGACGAACCTTCACTGCCCGCGCCAGCTCCTCACCCCCAACAACCTGATCTCCAACCTCATTTTGCCCTACCACCGCCTACGTTATCCTATGAAGACTATAATAGGTAAGACTGTAAAATATTGGAAAAAATGAGCTTTAAAATTCTAACCTTAAAAAAGGTTAAAATAGAACGAAATAAGAAAATAATCAGTACAGAAATTCAGAAATGCATAGATTAAAAAAATGGAAAAATGGTCAAGAGCCAGCCGGTAGAGATACATAGATTGTCAAAACCATTACCTTTGTTTTGAGCTTCGCCGCAGTCCAGTATAAAATCATTTAGTGCATTGGGATCTGGACTAGTTTTTGTATGGTGGATTTTTTTCATTTTCCCTTATAAACATACTGTCTTCTTGTCTTTCTAAATAACAGTGAGAAATGCTACAGATTTTTTTTTCGGTAACATTATTATGTATGTAGGACTGCTACATTCGACATGTATATTTTTAGTGTGACAGTTTTTTAAGCAAATAAATAGAGCGCGCGTACGTTTCTTTTGGATACACTTTAGTATGAGTAAAATAATTTGAATTAGCTACAGCTATATGTATGCTTAGATAGTTTTACAGTATTCGGTATGTAGAGCAGTTCAGCCACTCGAATAATTAGTATGAGGCGTAACACGTGTGTTATCGGTACACTAACGGTACGTGTGTGGTGCAGGTCGGCGACGTTCGCCCCCCCGCACGTGGCGGGCGCGGGCGCGGCGCCGTACCCCCCGCACGCCCCGCACGGGCCCGCGCCCGCCCCGCACGTCCCGCACGCCCCGCACACCCCGCACGCCAAGCGCGACCAGCACCACTACAGCAGCGCCAACGCGCAGCGCCCCAAGAAGGTAAAGGTTTGTCTTCACACTTTATACTATTTTCTTGAATACTATTACTGTTTCCCTCCCTTTGACTGCCTCGGTAGCGCAGTGCTCAAGATATTCAGTTAAATTATTCAGAAATATAGTCCTAATGTATGGACATACAAAAAAGTATTCTATAAATCAATGTAGCCGTTGTAGTAGAAACTCTACTTGATTGAAGCTACTTAGCGTTGTGTGAGATGTCCGAAAATATTTATTTATTTGTCCAATGATAGTCCAAAATTACCGAGTGTCACCACTTCATAGATGTTGTAAGAGCCGACCAACAAAGCAAACTACGCAGGACAACATCACTGCAAAGAATAATAGTAATAAAAAATTATCTACCATGTAAAATTTATTTAAAGACACAATTAACTAATATATATGTATATTATTCGGGCATATTTGTTCCTAGCCAAGACTGTGAAACCGAATCGAATCGAAGTGACGAGTGTGTGTTTCTAAACACAAGTGGTGGGTTGGTGTGATACGAGTTGTGTGTGTGTGTGTTGTGCAGGGACGCTTCGCGGGGTCAGCGCGCGGCTGCCGGGCGGGCGAGGCGTACGGCACGGCCGCGCCGCCGCAGCCCGCGCCCGCCGCCTACTGCGCCATGGACGTGGACGGCGAGACCGACTCCAACCACGACACGGCGCTCACGCTGGCCTGCGCGGGCGGCCACGAGGACCTCGTCGAGCTGCTGCTGCTGCGCGGTGCAGACATCGAGCATCGCGACAAGAAGGTACGGCGTCCCTAGTTGCCCACACTTTTGAAATATTTATATCATTCAAATTTAAACGCAATGAAATAATCCTAAATTAAAACACCATTGTTTACTTGAATATGATTGTAGACGGCAGCGTCGCAATATCGTTGTAAAAATACGTTTTCTTTATCGGTCCCAATATTATTTGGGGTGCAACCGATTTTACCTGAAAATAAATCGGTTCTCTCGAAGCGACTGGCATTAGACCACCGCTATCTTAAGGGCAAATTGAACTTAATTTTACAAACTTTTCAGTGACCTAATCATCAATTGTAATTTTTGGTACCAGGGTTTCACTCCACTCATCCTAGCGGCGACGGCGGGGCATGAAAAAATAGTTGAAATCCTTCTAAACCACGGCGCGGACATCGAAGCCCAATCGGAGCGAACGAAGGACACCCCGCTGTCTCTGGCGTGCAGCGGCGGCCGCTACGAGGTCGTGGAGCTCATCCTGAGCCGCGGCGCCAACAAGGAGCACCGGAACGTCTCCGACTACACCCCCCTCTCCCTGGCCGCCTCGGGCGGCTACGTCAATATCATCAGGCTACTGCTCACGCATCAGGTACGCTACCGATCGCCGTACACCTAAGGACCGTCAACTATCCCGGTCTGATGCAGTCTGTGTCCATCCGCTACTTTCTACAAATCGTCGGTCCATCGTGCCGCATGATGGCCTACACTACGTTTGCCTAATCGCTGTCTCCACTCAAAACTTTTTGACTCCATCCATTGGTTCATCTGGAGACATGTCACATGATTTTTATGAATTTTTATATCTACCGATTTGAGGATGATGAGTAAGTAGATCATATAAACCCTAAACAGACGGATGTTCAAAACACCTGTCCTTGGAATTTCAAAGCATACTACACTACAATAAACATTTAATTATATGCAACTAGTTCGAAACTAAATGGAACACTTATATTGTACTATTCAATTTCCAGGCTGAAATAAATTCCCGAACCGGATCAAAGCTGGGCATATCCCCGCTAATGCTAGCGGCTATGAACGGTCACACGGCAGCCGTTAGGCTGCTCTTGGACTGCGGCTCGGACATCAACGCGCAAATCGAAACCAACCGCAACACCGCCTTAACCCTCGCCTGCTTTCAAGGCAGGCATGAAGTCGTCAGTTTACTGTTAGACCGTAAGGCGAATGTTGAACATCGGGCGAAGACAGGGTTGACTCCCCTCATGGAAGCCGCTAGTGGTGGTTACGTGGAGGTCGGAAGGGTACTACTCGATAAAGGTGCAGATGTGAACGCCCCACCCGTACCTTCATCGAGAGATACCGCACTTACGATCGCCGCTGACAAAGGACACACCAAATTCGTTGAGCTCTTACTGCAAAGGTTTGTTATTTAAATGCTTATGACAACTTTCTATCTTTACATGGTTCTTAACCACCGACGCAAAAAGAGCGGTTATAAGTTTGACGTTGTTGTCTGTCTGTGGCATCGTAGCTCTTAAACGGATGGACCGATATCGATGCGATTTTTTTTCATTTGAAACTCAGTTAACTTTTGGTGGTCCTTAGTTATGTTTGATTACTATCGGTCCAGTGTCGATTAAGTGCTTCACGCGTGCCAGTATAATAGTTAAATGACAGTTGATTGATAACTTCGACTTGATGCTGCGTGTGGTTTTTGAAACTTTTAATTTATAAAGTTTTTTATACAAATAGTTAAAGAGTTGTTTATTTTGATATTGTATATTTATTTTCTTGATTCTCGTTCCTGTTGCAGACGAGCGGCGGTTGAGGTGAAAAATAAAAAAGGCAATTCGCCCCTGTGGCTGGCGGCCAACGGCGGCCACCTCGCGGTGGTCGAGATGTTGTATGCTGCCGGCGCTGACATCGACTCGCAGGATAATAGAAAAGTTATTATTACCACTATTACTTGCATTTTATTCCTACTTTTATCGTAAAATAAGCCTCTTGATCTAGAAATAATAAACTAATAAATTATGACTATTATACAATCACACATCTATTTCTCTTTGTCGCGAAGTATATGAGCTATTAATAATATCACGCCTGTGGAATGAAACAATTTTATTTTTACTTTTTTAGGTGTCGTGCTTGATGGCCGCCTTCCGCAAAGGCCACACTAAAGTGGTTAAATGGATGGTCGGAGTAGTTACCCAGTTCCCTTCAGACCAAGAAATGACAAGGTAATTACTAATTTACGATACTCGTAATACAATTTTTTTATTTCCTTAACGGACGTGCTCGATATTTAAATATGTTTGTTCCTCAGGTACATATGTACAATATCGGATAAGGAACTTCTAGAGAAATGTCAAGAGTGCGTGCGAGTGATCCGCGCGGCGAAGGAGACCCAGGCCGCGCGCGCCAACCAGAACGCGACCATCCTGCTCGAGGAGCTGGACGCCGAGCGCTGCCGCGAGGAGAGCAGGCGCCAGGCCGCCGCAAGACGCAGGGAGAGGAAGAAGAAAAAGAAACTAGAAAAGAAGGTATTCACATTGATACGTTCCCACATCTTGTGATATGCCCAGTTCCTATATTTGAAATACGATCCGTTCTAGGTACGAATAGTAGTATATTATACGGGGCGTAAGCTTAAATCTTTCCTATAAAAAATAAATTGAGAAACGGTATTTACGACTCGTAGTCGGTTGTAGTAAATTTTTAAACGATGACGATTCGTTAAATATAGGAACCGGGCATTAATAAATTAACTTAACGGACCATTTTTAGAATTATACAGACGCATAGATGCCACTAAATTGAAACTAAGATCTAATTGAAACCACGCATTCATCTTTCACATGTCGATCACTATTATTTAACGGAATCAATAATATAAATTTAGGAGGAGAGGCGCAAACTGCAGGCCGAAAACGACAAGAATTCCATGTACTGTGAGAAAGCGCTCGGGGAGTGTTCGGAAGGTGGCGAACCTGACGACGAACCTGTGGCGAAGGAAGAGGGCGACTCGGGTATCGATGCCAACTCGCAGGTACTCTATTTAATTACACCTACTCCAAACAACCTATTTACACTTGATACTATGCGTATATTAGATCTTGATACTTGACATATTGATTCTAACATGATATGGTCTAACTGATATTGAGGATTAAAAATTTGGAATGTCACCATCCATGTTCAACTGTTGTAAGAGAACAAACTACGAAGGTCAACAGCACTGCAAAGAGAAGAAAAACTTGACACAAACCCATCTTATAAGCTTGGTATAATAAGCCAATATCTCCTTTCTATAGAAAGATCAGTGGTGGACTGTTGAAGATTGTTAATGTGATGGTGACATCTGACATAACCTATATTTACCTACCTACCTATACAGGTGTAAACATTGTTAAAATAGTGGCATAAGTACAAGTGATTTTGATTCTAGTATGTATTGTAACAAGTTCCATCAAGTGCAGACAATCGAGAGTATAAATTACATTCAATTGCTATTTCATCAACAACCCATAATGTCCCACTGCTAGGCTCGGGCCGGTATCGGGTAGAGGGTTAAGGCCATACGTCCTCCGTTAGTCGAGTGCAGGTTGGCAAATAGCAAGACAACGTTGTGGCTACGTAATCTTGTCGTTAGATGTTTTTAAGCCACCCAGAGACTGTTATGCTGTGATAACAACCGGTACCGACTACTTAACGTGACCTCCGAAATGCTATTTAATCATTTGAAAACAAAAGATATACAAAGATTTAGGTTATGCTCGATTCCATATACAGATTGTATAGTATTATTATATTGAACACAGGGTTCCTGTTCCTCCTCGGATGTTAAAGCTCCTCCAGTACAAAGTACTAAGTCGAAGAAAAAGAAAAAAGATGAAAAGGCAGCACCCTCTCCACCTACCCCCTCGGTTAAGAAACAACCGGATAAAGTGAGTAATCAATTCAAATTAGTGATTTTAATTACAAAAGCCAATAGAGAATATTACCGTTCTTTTATGCTTTAATTTTTACATAGCACATGTATTTTTTTTAAATTTGATTTGATTTTTAATTTGATTCGACTGCACTGTTGGCCGAGTGGTTTCAGCGGTCGCCATGCCGCTTGCTACTGCGCCAAGTGTCTTGGGTTCAAATCCCACGCGGTACAACACTTTGTGTGATCCACGAATTGTTGTCCCGAGTCTGGATGTTCTTTGTGTCCGTTTCATGTATGTTTGTAAAGTCCCCCACGACACAGGATGTTTATTCCTAATGTGGGAGTTGTCTTTTAAAGAAAAAAAAAAAAAAAAAAAAAAGATTATATCTATGCGAAAACGTTGTCGTAAAACATATCTGACTGCTTGCAGAGTAAACCAACGAAAATAGAAGCTAAATCTGAAAAAGAAAGTACTCCCAAGCCTGATAAAAAACAGGAGAAGGAAAACGTGGCGCCAAGTTCTCCTCCCGCCACACCTGTGAAACCATCTCCTCAGCCCGAGAGACGAACCGCTGAGAAGAAAGACAAGTAAGTCGCTGGGCTGGTTTTGAATAATTGTTTATGAATACGTAGAAGAACATTACTAAGCTGTGGTACTTTGATGACAAAGTCCTATTTTTTGGTGTATTAGTTACGATAAATAGAACGTCAGGAGAGTGTTTCTCTCTTAGACACTTGTTGTTGTTTTAAACAGATCTTGTTGTGTAAAAAACTCTGCTATGTAAAAGGCATAATACACCATTCCTTTTACTATGTAAATGGCATTTCAACAATTGTTCAATAAAAAATATTTGTGTAAGTTGATTGATAATGTGCTATTTCTGACGGAGATCCTAAATAATTCGTACAAATCGTAGCTATTATAGTGGCCAAGTAAAATAAAAAGCTTAGCCATGTACTTCTATTTTGGTAATGTGTGATTTATATTGTGTGAGTGTGGATATATATATGTAATTTGAAATATATTTCAATTTAATTACCAAACAGTAGCTAGGGTGGTGGGTTTGGCTTTAAAATATTTACGAAACATATTCTTATATGGTTATTACAATATGTATCAGTGTATTTAATGTTTTTTTTAAGTTGCATTAATGTTATTAAATAAAGGTATAATAGTTACAGGCAGTACAATTAATTTTATAGAAATTACCATCTGTTAGTTGTTTGCCTGTTAGGCTATCATTTTCGGGACGTCAATACATGCTACAATAGTTTATAACTGCACTAGACTGTGTTGAATGAGATTGTTTGATCTACAATGTGGTTTACAAAGGCATTTTGGACAGTTTTTGGACTGAAAAGTACAAAATTAAAACAAAAGTTGGCAAAATAAACTATTGTATTGTCTCTCATGGAAAGTACAGAGAAAACCGAATAGCTTAGTATCAGCTCAGTATACACGTAGTTAAAAGAATAAACGTGTTTAAACTCTCCTAACATGATATTAATTAATGTAATTTGAAAACCTATTTAAATATCTAAATTGCGAAATGGATGGCTAAGTAATGGAAGTAATCAATTTGTTTCCATATAATTGTACATTCTGATGCATGCTTTTGTTTGATTAAGTAATAATGCTTATTTTATTTTATACTAATTGATGAATGAATTAGGGAAAAATTAGGATGAGACGATATTACCTGTAGGGGGGTTAAAATAAAAACATTGTTCTTGCAGAAAACCCGAAGAGGATAACCCTAAGAGCATTACAGTACAGAATGTTAACAAATATGGGAATAACTCCAGAAAGAGTCAAATATTCGAATCCACTAGGCTTAATGTGGACAAAGACGATTTTGACACAAGCGACAAAAATAAAAAGACACAGCACGTGCATCAGTAAGTTCTGATCATCATGTATACATAACTCAACATCATTATACTATATAAACGTACAAATCAATGTCAAAGTTGTTTTGTCCTTACCTCTAGTGGGATAGAATTATCTTCACAAAGAATAACAGAAATCAATTTCTTTTAACTTCATTACAGTACAATTATTATATAAATGAGGATATTATACTACAATTTCATTATTATCAAAGTTTGAGATTTGAAAAGATGAGTTATTTTTCATCTTCTGATGGTTCAAAGTTTAGTTTCGGTCTTAACATCCGTTTCTAATATTTCTAAATATACCACTGCTAAAACACAAACAATTTAAATTAATAAATACTAAACTAAAATCTAACCATCTCCAATGGGTGTTTTTTTATTTAACAATGATCGATTTTAAGAAATAAAAGTACAATGTGTGGTCATATTAACGATTTGTGCTGTAAATACATTTAAGTACATTTTTAATGTAACGAGACATTAAATTAGCATTTTACCCCAAACCCTTTCAAAATAAATATGTTGCACTTCGAGTGTCAGGTGTGTACTCTTACTCTTAGGTGTAAAAGCTGAAAAAAAACCTTCCAAGCTTCAACATGTCATTTCATTTGCCACAAACCATATTAAAAATGTATTATATATGTATATATTGAATCTTCTATGAACGTGCTTTTATACTTGCATGTTATTTATTTTAAAGCAATACATAATTAATTTCTTTGTTATGCATGAACATTGACATTGATTTTAATATAATTTTCTTATGATCAGTTTTGCCTCATATTATTATTGGGACTGTTTGTGCAAAGGTTTGCGTCATCGCGATAATTGGCAAAGAATACCTACCAGAATTGCGCTTAGTACAAATAAAAACATTAAATATAAATGCTAAAAAAAATTAAAAATATGACTGCTCTATCAAAAAGTACGATGTTTCATTATTTGTATTCTACTTGAGTATTAGTTGTTTTCCTGATAAATTAATGTATCAATATTATTGAAACAATGTTGTGCAGAAATGATTAAACTAATGAGTAAATGCTGGTTCAACTAATTGTGATAATTAACTGCACTGAATTACCTACATTTGTATTTGGAAACAACTTATTTATTTATAACTTGCTTTTGCTGGCGACTGCCCTCGCGTGTATGTGGTTATCGCGGGATAGAGAATCATATTATTATTATTATTATTATTTATTTTCATGCCAAACATTAAAAGCGTTCGGTTTAGTCGTGAAAACAAATAGATATTTACTTTTAATTTATAACAGTAGTATGGTTAAAAACATATTGTTCTAGAAAGAGTACAAATTTAGTTTATATTTGATAGTTTAGCATACCTACAAACATTTTGACCAGTGTATTGAATCATTTCTGCATAACATGGTGTGTCTGCTGTTGTGTATATTTATCAGTTAGAGCTATCAGTACAGAAATGTTTGAAACGTTAGTTACACCTTTGTGAATTATAAATGTTAAATTTATTGTCCAATTTGTATTTCATTATAATATTTTATTAACAATTCAGCAGAATTCTAACCCACTCATAAGTTTTGTGTGTGTGTGTGTGTGTTGTGTGTCTTTAAATTTTGTTAAAATTGTAGATGGGAGACAGAAGGCAAGAGCACCTCTCCTAAAAGTGGATGCGTGGGAGGTCGCCGGGAGGAAGGTTGGAAAGAAGTTGTTCGCAAGTCTAGTGTGCAAACGCTCTCTACCGTAGAACCTGGGTAAGTCACACTCACTAATATTTTAGTTGAGGCTCTTTATGATTAAGGAAAATCTTTTCTTTAAATATAAACTTTCAAAATTGACAAGTATCTGAACATGCTTTGTAAGTATGGTACAAAGAATATAGATGATTTGTTGATAAAATTATTTTATTTATTAAACATATGTATGTTACAGAAGTCTTAGAAAAATTACCTCGAAAATATTATTATGATAATAATGTCTATGATTTTTTTTTATTATATAGGGGGCGAACGAGCAGACGTATCGGATGTTGGTAAGCGATTACCGCCGCCCATGGTTTTTTGATATTGTAGTATTGAAAATCTCATCAAGTCCTTACTCCTGCGTTCTCTACGTTCCTCCTGCGTATAGTAAAAAGTGACTATATGTGATGAAGGTTTAAGAACACAGTGTTTATTCATCCCTTGGGTGTCGTATGAGTCGTCTAGCAGAGCAAACAACGCAGGACTACATCACTGTAAATAGTATGGGGGAAATATGAAACAATCCTTATACTAATAGGTCTGGCTAGCGTCGATGCCTATATCCGGCAGTGAATTGTTAAAGTGTAGAAGTGTATTAGTGTCAGTAAGAGCTAAAGGAAGATTACGTATTTGCAGAATTAAGAAAGTGTCAGTGGCGTCCCATGCCATCTCCCGCGTGATCGGCCGCGCCGGCACCAACATCAACGCTATCCGCTCCGCCACCGGCGCGCACATCGAGGTGGACAAGCAGAGCAAGGGCCAGGGCGAACGGATCATTACCATCAAGTTAGTACCCACCACGCACCACGCACCCCACGCACCACGCAACAAACAACTACATTTCATTTTGTTACGGAATAATATGTTAACATATCATGTCATTTTTTTATTCTTTTCGATGTAGGTATATGGTAATGAAATAAATTCATAATAGGCTTGTGGGGCATTGATGTCATGTCCCTCCAACACAAAGGGAGGATCCTCCGACCAGGCTAGGTGATCATGCCTGATGTCGGTTGATGTTGGGATGTTGCATATATGCTAATCGGCGCGAGAACTTCTATTGCGCGATTCAGGATTGGTGGTTTTTTCGTTTCCTTTCGTTACTCCGTAGTTTTGCCGCCTGTTGCGCTGTATGTGTAAGTCGCTACAGGCTCTTTGACCTTACCACCGCTTGTCAAAGAGCCATGTCACTGTGTCAAATCTATACTAATATAATAAAACTGAAGAGTTTGTTTGTTTGAATGCGCTAATCTCAGGAACCGCTGGTCCGATTTGAAAAATTCTGGATGTGTTGGATAGTACATTTATCGAGGCAGGCTATAGGCTATATATTATCACGCTACTACTAATAGGAGCGGAGCACCAATGAAGAATGTTTCAAAAACGGGGGAAAATTTTCACGCTAAGGGCAATATAAGACGCAAACGAGGTTGCGTGGGTCAGCTAGTAGTATTATATAGAATAAGCTTCTGCCCACGACTCCGCTATTGCGTATGTCGGTTATCGCCACAAATGAGTATACAATCTAAGTATTTCCATACCAAATTTCATTGAAGTTGGTGGTGCAGTGGTTTAGCTGTGAAAGTGTAACTGTTGTTTCCGAATTTGCAGTATTTGAGTGAATGAATTTTTTATAGTTGATAGAGATGTTAAAAATAATGCTTTTATTTCTAGGGGATCGCCAGAGGCGACACGGCAAGCTGGCATGTTGATCGCGGCAATGATTCGTGATCCTGATGCGGATATCGTACAATTATTGCCTCGAGCCACTGTCAAGCCAGCCCCTCAACCGTTGCCCCTGCAGCCCAAGACGCCTAAACAACCTCCGCCTAAGGTAAACACTCTTCGTGTCATTCGTTCGTATCTTTTATTGAATAGAAAAATTCAAGACCCTTAAATTCCAATTTCGACACATTTATACAAGTAAGACTGCTCTGTTGATTCAGTAGTTTAAGCGGTCGTTACGCCACTTTCTACTAGCTCAATGTTGTGGATTTAAATCATATATAACATAACATAACATTATATAAGATAACATTTAGTGTGATCTAATAATTGTTGTTTTTAGTCTGGGTGTTTTGTCCGTTTTAAATACATACATATAACCCTGACCCCTCCCCCCATTATTCAAAGGCCGGCAACGCATTTGTGACGCGTGTCCTTTTGGTGTTGTGATACGTCTGTTCATATGCCGACTATTCTGTAAAAAAGAAAAAGAAAATATGTATGTTTGTTAACTCCCCGCTGCACAGAATGTACTTATATTTCGAATACAGGAGTTGTCTTTTTAATTTTTTTTTGCAAGCGTGAATTTTATTACATTCAAAAAGAATCAAGTTATTTTTCACGATCATGTCGAAAATAGTGTTTAGTAGGGACGAATGTAATATTGAATGTGTTGGGTGTTGCAGCAGGCGGGAGCGAGCGGCCCCGGCATCAGCGCGAGCCGCACGGCGCCTGCCTCGCGCGCGGCCCCCAAGCAACACGCGCCCGCCCTGAGGCCCGCCGCCGTTCGCAGCGTTCCACACAGTCAGTTCTCTATACTCGTATATACATCTACTAACTTAGCTCGACCCCCTCTCATACTTGCGACGAACAAATATAAAAAAACTTGAGAGGTGTCAAGGGACACCCGGATGGAACGAAGTTCGAAATAGAAAGACGAAACGAAAATATCTGTGTGTGTCGTCGTCGTGTCGTGACAACAAATTGTGTCGTGTCAACAAATTGTGTCGAGACAATTTTTCCGTCTAGCCCCCTTACACAACGCGCCATAAGGAACTTCGTTCCAATTATTAAATGTACGAGTTCAACACCGGAGGCCCAATGATGCAGAAGCATCACTAAGCCGCCATGGTGTGGGTCACCATGCTGCATTGTTGCATTGTCTGCACGACGAATGAGTATGGTGACTATCACTCTTGGATTCTGCTTATGCTCCCCATCAGGCAGAGTTGAGTTATATTGGCAGGGCCATACATAAAAAAAGTAAAATCGAACACACAACGCCATCTAGTCCCAATCTAAGCAGAGCTTGTGTTATGCGAAGTAGGCACTGATATAATATTTTTTTGTAAATACATACATATTATACATAGAAATCATCCAAACTCCAATATAAATATTTGCAGATCGTGCAAACATTTGGTCCGATCTGGGCATCGAACCCGAGACCTCAAGCACACACAGTCGCATACGCTATCACTATGCCACCAAGGCAGTTACGACAACAACTACACGACATACGTTAGGCCTACAAAACGATATATCGACCGTCAGTGGTCGTACGGCGACTTATTGTTTTCTCGACAAACGATAGATCGACGAACGATATTGCAACACAACTTGCCCTCGAAAACTATAGCGTTAATATGGACTAACTTAATTTAGGACTCGATGACATTGTGCGAATGTTGTAAAAACAATAATTGAATTTAAAATTTTATAAAAAATACTTATAAGAACATATAGGAATGTTTCACTTATTTATATGCTATGATGCTTGATTGTACACACTCAATATTTGACTAGCCTATTAGTCTGAGGGTTAGTGATCCTTGCTGTTGAGCCGAAAGTAATTGTGTAATAAACACAGTAATTTGCTCCTTATTTGAGTGAGACAAACTTCAAGAGACAAAGAAATTAAATAAGTATTTGAACATCCCTAGTTTTATCCACTTCTATCACTCCTTATAACATAAAAAAGCAGTGACCCTGACTAATTTTAAATGTACTGTCTGTAAAATATATTTCAATTGTATTAATTGTAGCTATTCTCTGTTATTTTACTCATTTATATTGATTGCTATATGCGTAGCATCAGCCGGTGAGAAGCGGGTTCCGACGTCAAGTTCGCTGAGCACGTCCACCGCCAGCCTGGGTGGGGCGTGCAAGACCAGCGGCGCGCTGACGTACACGGGGGTGATCGTGGGCGGCCGGCCGCACACCTTCGCCGCCAAGCTCACTGCCACGCCCACGCCCACGCCCACTGTGCCTGACACGCCCAAGCTACGTACTACACACCAGGTAGGCATATTGTCATGATAAATGTGCATATTTATACAATCAATTAATTATATACATCACAATTAAATTGTTTAAAACTTGTCACGCATCTTAATGTAATCTTGCAATTTGAATTGAGTACGTAAAATAAATTATAAATTTAAAAATATGTATTGCCACATTTATTTCCAAGTTTTAGTGAGTTTAACAAACAACAATTCTTTTTTAAGTGTTTCTATTTAAAATGTTGAATATGTTTTTTTTTTAACTATTACAGTCCTAAAAGCAATGGCCAAATTAACCTAGAATATATATTTTTTAAATCTCTTTAATGGTTCTTCTCGTAGTCCCCAGCCCAGCATGGTTTAGGCCCGTCTAGGCCTCTGTAGTTCCGGGGTGTTAGTTCGGTACAGGGTTTTAATTAGCGGAATTCCACAAGTAGTTGCCAACAATAAAGTAAATGAGACCCCTTATTGTACATTAGCAGACTCCAGCGGGAGGTGCCAGCCCGAGCTCGTCCTCGGTCAGTCCGGGCGCGATGCTGGGGGCGCTGTCTCCGCAGAAGAGTGCGCGAGACCCCTCCCCGCCAGCAGCGCCCGCACTTCCCGCACCGCCCCTTAAGCAAGACGATTCCGACTCTAAACCACACCGCTTGCCCGAACGCACTATGCAGGTAATTCACTTGAACTGACATATTTCTAGATAACAGACCGCGATTAGGCAAACGTAATTGAATGTACCCTGCGGCTATGGTTTTTAGTGGAAACATCACATACTGCATGCCCCTACATCCCCGAGAAGCCGGCGCTTCGAAAGCGGTTATCTTCACATCAGCAATAAAAATCCCTGCAACACAATGAGTCGACGATTTCAGGAAAATGACATGGATTCGAAATACCCGAAATAAAAATAGTAGTGGATCACTATAAAGTTAAAGTTTCTGAAGTTAAAAGTATGTGCATTAGTGTGTGTTAAACTGTATTTTTGTGTTGTCCACAGCTGAGCCCAGACAATTCTAGTTCATGGAGTGCTAATGAAGAAAATGCACCAAACTCATCCGCAGCTCTTCACATTAATACGACGCCACAAGTATGTTTTAGTTATTTAATATTAAAGTCCAATTGTCAATTTCTAAATGATATTTCTTAATATCGTTTCTATCCTTTTATTAAGCAACTTGTGCATTTTTAATTTCATGATCATATTACGGGAATACTTTATTTTCGGAATAAAAAGTAGCCTATGTCTTAATACTGAATTAATATAGGAGATAGCTGACAACCTGACGTCAGGTATATCCGTAAAAAAAAATCCATTTCAATGTGAAAAAGTGTCAAAAACGACACTAATAACTTTCACCTTTAAAATATTAGTGTCACACATACATAACATGGTATAGTAAGCCAAAACCTCCTCTCGCTCTCAACAACGAAACACGACAGCACGAATGCTGTCATTTTAGGTAGGTAATTCTTTAAGAGGGTAGTACCGTCCAGCGGTTCAGCGTACGCACTAGTGTGGCTCTACTTCTTTCTAATGCTACTGCTCCACCTGCGTCTTAACGCGTTAATTATCGAGTTAATTTAGGCGTTATGTAGATGTGGAAAACGGTTTAATGCGTTAAATTCAAATAGCATTATTAATGGCTTTAAACGTTAAGCGATAGCTCGAGTGTCGATTTAATTACAGCCGTATCTTTGGAATCCACAGCTGCAATCTCATAAGAATCGCTTGGCAGCAAGTGATGCGTGGCCACGTATTATCTAGTTTTTGTCCAATGACACAGTTATCAGAGCTCATCGACGTTACATTTGAATCATCCACCATCTTTTTTTTCGTTTTTTTGTCTCTTTTTGAATTTAAGACGCTTATTGTCGGAACTAGTGTAGCTGCTTCAAGCATTAACGGCATTGTAACCTAAATGTAGCCAACGCGCATTTTTAAACGCAGATGTAGCAGTAGCATAAGAAGAGGCGTATGTCCAGCAGTGTTAAAGTGTTAAAAACCTAACGATGATGTATAACGTTGTGCTGTTGATATTTTTCTAAATATAAAGTGTCAAGTAGTTAGGTTGCTAGTAAGTGTGTAACCGTAGCGTGGTGTCCACAGGCGAATGCAGGTAGTGGAGGTGCTCAGGAGTATTCGCTGTTCAAGGACCTGTCGGCCGGCGCCGTGTGGGGAGCGGCCGGAGACGCCCACCACAACGTCGAGCCGCCGCAGGTAACCGCTCGTCCTAACACACACCTACCACTCAACTGCATTACTGTCTTACGTGTTCTTTTTTGGTATTCTTTGAACACCGTGGGAGAGCTATGCTTCGGCATGAATGGGCCGGCTCGACCGGAGTGATACCACGGCCTCACAGAAAACCGGTGTGAAATAGCGTTTGCGCTGTGTTTCACCGAGTGAGTGAGGATACCGGAGACCCATACCCCTCCCCCCATCCCCTTTCCTATCCCCCAAAGGTCGGCAACGCACTTGTGACACCTTTGGTGTGTTGCGGGTGGGTGTCCATGGGCGGCGGTAATCGCTTACCATCAGGTGATACGTCTGCTCGTTTGCCCACTATTCAATAAAAAAAAAAAAAAACATTGATAAGAGTCATGTCACATTGATGTTTATCTCATATGTATAGTTACATCTCAAATCATCTATGAAAATTTAGTTCATGTTAAGAAAAATATTCATTTATACACAAAGTTTAGCTACGTTCATGTTATCAACACTAGAAATAAAAATAAACTCGTGTTACCGATAACTAGATTATAAAGAGTAAAGCAAGTTTTTTCGGATGTCAGGGTGTGCGATTCTACAATAAATTTCTAATACCGCAATAAAACAAAAACTACGTAAAAAGGCTTATTACACAGGCTTATTATTGTTGACATGACAAATTTGCTTGGGATCGATGATACTCGTTTCAATTCTTACCTACGTATTTTCTGTGAAAGCGATAGACATTATAAAATATTTTTTTATAATTGTATGTTCTTTTTCAATTTGTTAAATACCAAGTAAATTATTTTGCGTATGTAAATGTGAGTATAGTGTAGGCTCGTAATATAAGTTGATATTCGTATGTTTCTGGTCAATCGCTGAATAAAGTGTACGCGTCTGTTGCCTGTGCAGCTGATGTCGATGGCGGACGCGAGCAAGGCGCCGGGCTACCGGGGCGCGGGCGGCGGGGGCGCGGGCGGGGGCTGCTCGCCCTGCTCGCGCACGTCCTCGCACGGCTCCACGCCCCCTCCGGCCTACGCGCCGCACGCCAACCACACGTCGCACGCGCCGCACACGCCCCACACGCAACACGCGGCCCACGCGACCCACGCGACCCACACGGCCCACGCGCCTCACACACCCCACACGGCCCACACGGCCCACACGCCCGCCTACCATCAGCCCATGCCCATCGGTGAGTACCAACAACTGTGCCTGAAACTAACTTTCAAATCGAAACTTCTTCTCCAAATTATTTTTCCAAACTAAGTTAAAATTACAATACGACTGAAAATACAATTTTTATGTGGAACGACTGCCATTAGACTTCCATAATCCAAGTACTAAGCGCGATGACTGATCGAACAAAAGAACTTGTTTTTTTTTTGTTGGTCCGACTGATCGGAAGTTGCTGACTTGTTTTTTTGTTGGTCCGACTGATCGGAAGTTGCTGACTTGTTTTTTTGTTGGTCCGACTGATCGGAAGTTGCGAACTTGTTTTTTTTTTTGGTCCGACTGATCGGAAGTTGCTGACTTGTTTTTTTGTTGGTCCGACTGATCGGAAGTTGCTGACTTGTTTTTTTGTTGGTCCGACTGATCGGAAGTTGCTGACTTGTTTTTTTGTTGGTCCGACTGATCGGAAGTTGCTGACTTGTTTTTTTGTTGGTCCGACTGATCGGAAGTTGCGAACTTGTTTTTTTTTTTTGGTCCGACTGATCGGAAGTTGCTGACTTGTTTTTTTGTTGGTCCGACTGATCGGAAGTTGCTGACTTGTTTTTTTGTTGGTCCGACTGATCGGAAGTTGCTGACTTGTTTTTTTGTTGGTCCGACTGATCGGAAGTTGCTGACTTGTTTTTTTGTTGGTCCGACTGATCGGAAGTTGCTGACTTGTTTTTTTGTTGGTCCGACTGATCGGAAGTTGCGAACTTGTTTTTTTTTTGGTCCGACTGATCGGAAGTTGCTGACTTGTTTTTTTGTCGGTCCGACTGATCGGAAGTTGCGAACTTGTTTTTTTTTTGGTCCGACTGATCGGAAGTTGCGAACTTGTTTTTTTTTTGGTCCGACTGATCGGAAGTTGCTGACTTGTTTTTTTGTCGGTCCGACTGATCGGAAGTTGCTGACTTGTTTTTTTGTTGGTCCGACTGATCGGAAGTTGTCGACTTGTTTTTTTGTTGGTCCGACTGATCGGAAGTTGCTGACTTGTTTTTTTGTTGGTCCGACTAATCGTAAGTTGCCGACTTGTTTTTTTGTTGGTCCGACTGATCGGAAGTTGCGGACTTGTTTTTTTGTTGGTCCGACTGATCGGACCACACGGGTTATATATAGCCAAATAAGTTATCCCAAGTTCATATAAAGCAGCCAATGCACGACCCATTTTTTTTAGAATAAATGTACTTAGCATTGAATTGTTTTAATTATATCTGATAATGTTAATCGAAATAAAATACTTTCCTAAAACATTATTATAGTGACCAATAATAATTGATACACTACTTTTGCCTGCATCTTCAGGTAACAACGTGAACGCGATGGACATGAGTGGACTTTCCCGAAACGGACCTATCTATCAAGATAACTCCCGCAATGGACACAACATGATGGTAACAAAATATTATATACTAGCTGAATTCCGCGGTGTTACCTGCGGAGCGAACTAATCTAGAAAAGTAGCCTAAGTAACTCCTTATATCATCAGCGAAAATGCCGTCAAAACCGGTCCAGCCGGAACAAACGGGCAGACAGCCAATAAATTTGATTTTTTGATGTAAGTATCGTATATACTTTATTTCATTTAGTAAAAGATGTTAATTTGAAACAGAAACTTCAAATTTATTTATTTGTAGGTATAGACTAGGTTCTGCCTAAGGTTCCGCCCGTGTGTATGTTATTGCAGTAAAAAATAAAAATAATAATTTCGGTTTAGCAGATTAGGAAAGAAAATGTAACAAAATGACATTCGCATTTATAATAATTACACAGTTTTGATATATTTATGTAGTGAAAATATAACAATCACATAATTGTTTATAATAAAAATTTGTAAATTAAACTTTTCTCATGTATGTATTTCAGAGATATTTAAATACTACATTCGAATTCATAGATATCAACAGGTTTTGAACTGCTAGACGTGAAAACAACTTATTTCAATCATTACATTAAAAATTCCTCATAACGATTATTAGCTAATCTGGGCTAACGTAATTTTTTTCAATATTGATCTTAGGGTAATATTTTTATAACTTAGATAGCCTTCCTCGGTATATAGGATATCTAATACTAAAACAAATAGGTCCACGATATACGATTATTTAGATAAATGTAAAACTGATATAGAAATACCTTCATAATTGTAGCAGCAAGTATCGATCGCCAGCGGCGTGAACATGAGCGGTGCAGCTCTGGGGCTGGGCTACGTCGGCGTGGAGAGCGTATCGCGACTCAACCCCCGAGCACCTGACTTTGCGCAGAGGCACCCTCTCATGCAACAGAAGCACAACGCACAGGTACGCTCTTCAAGCTGCTCTTTGCCTACAAACATTAACCCTGACATCACCTAACGACCAAAAAACCCATCACAAACGAAATATTTATAATGGGTGTTATGACAATCTAAAGAAAAATATTTTGAGTTTAAGAACTATCCTCTTCGTCCATCTGTGATGGGCAGACTTTTTCATAATTAAATTGTCATGATTAAATACATAAATAATGAATACAACAATAAAAACAGGTATAAAGTTACAACAATCATGTGAATGATTGAAATACCTAAATCAGAGCTATGCTATCCGTGGGAGAGCTATGCTTCGGCATGAATGGGTCGGCTCGACCGGAGTGATACCACGGCCTCACAGAAAACCGGTGTGAAATAGCGTTTGCGCTGTGTTTCACCGAGTGAGTGAGGATACCGGAGGCCCATACCGGGTTGGTATACCTAAATAAATAAATAAGTAAGTAATGTTCTCTCTTAGAGTGACTATTATATCAAGACTTTGAAAGCAAATAATTATATAATCGTAGAAGTATACGAGTGCTCTGGTTATTTAATATAAAAACAGTACAGTTTGGAGTAACTTGTATCCGTAACTGACATATCTTATGTTGACTTAGTTACTTGTTTAAGTTTAATGTTTGGTTTTATTAATAAAAATCTTGTAAGGTAGTAATTAATCAAAATGTTCATGTTAACTTGCAGTTATTCGCGGGTGCGAGCAACGCCGGCAATTTGAGCGCATTGCTGATGTCGTACCAACAGCAACCCATGAACCAGTCACCTAAACCCATGCAACACGCGCCGCAACCTCAGCTGCATTACCAGGTACGAACTGACAAACGATGAGTTTTATATATTTATAAAGATTTCTCTTATATGTGAACTATTGCTATCTATAATCATGGCTATAGACACCCATAACAGCTTAACTTTGTGTATATCATGCATAGAGCAACACGGACCACCGAATGGAGGATGGTAGCTATAGCGTCTTTCCAATACAAAAGTCACAATTTTTTTGCGGTGGGGAAATATTTACACAAACACGTTTTAGACTTGCATACTATTTACAAGAAAGATTATTCGCGAACAACGACTGAGAATGTTCTAAATTATTTGCAAAGAACGATCGAGAAAGTTAAGTTTTGGGGCACGGAATAACAAACCTTCTACCGATACACATAGCGGCGCATATCGATTGGTTGTTGCGTGATTGTTTACAACATGTTCGCCGGCGGGCGTGTCCTTGGTACGGGGAACGCCCTCGTATGTTCGAGAAGTTCCTCGAAAGCGCTATTAAAATGTAAAAATCCATATAAATAAGCGAACTCTCGCGGGCCGAAGTCAGTTCACTTTGAGCTACAGTGCGATAAACATCAAAGTGATATCAGTGATCAACCTAGCGACCGCGGCGACCATTGAGGATTGTTATTCGGAGTGATATTGTGAATGTAAGATTATTGTTAACAGTCGCTTTTATACGTCAGAAGGTTTATTACCCAAACCCACCGAACACCACTAACACGTAACAATACTAAAACAACTGACTCACTACGAATTCACACAGAACAAGGATTTCATAAACACATAAATACATTCTGTGTCATACAGTGTAACACGCAGGCCCATTTGGCCCATTATACTTTGACAGAGGGGAACGCTACGACTTGGCTACTCCCCACCGTGTTGCTTTATTAGGGTCATGTGATTGTCAAACTAATTACTTAAAAAAATAATTAAAAGAGATATGCAACGATTTTATCCTAATAAACCAAACTCCTTCGAAAAGCTTGGTCCGATTTTTATGAAATTTTATGTTGGGTAGGTCTGAGAATCGGCCAACATCAATTTTTCATATATATTTTACATCTGAATGATAGAGGGACTGACCCTAAATAATTTTTATTTTTATGGCAATACGTTTGTCGGGTCAGCTAGTATTTAATATAAGTTATACGCAACTAGCAAACCATGTTGGCAATTTAATTTGTAATATATAAAACCGTGTTATATATTCCAGTCTCTCCTGGAGCGCGGCGTGGGAGTGGGCAACGTGGGTAGCGTGTGTAACAGCGGTGGTGGCTGGGGCGAGGAGGAAGAGCGCAAACCCCGACCTATCGGTACCGAGCGCGCCTGGAAACTCATCGGCGGCGATGACTGGGCTCACGCTCACCTGCCTCATCAGCCGCACCTGCCCGACCATGACAGATACCAAGTAAGAGACTTGCACCAACTACTAAATATGAATATACTATTCTTGATAAGAGTATAAAGCGCTAATATTGTCGTCCCGTCAGTATAAAAAGTTGTTGTGAAAGTTAATTACACTATCTAGAATTTTACTCTAGTGTGTGGCGTTTCCACATACGGCAACTAAGGTATACTACAGTGCCATCGTCCGAACACGCTAAAGGAAGGAACTACGAAGTGACTGTTAATCCTGTATCTCGATTAACTTCCAGCCATCTCGCCCAGTCAGCGGTCGCGTGATCTTTTTCTCCCACTCATGGATCTTTTTTGTATTTACAGGGAGTGAGCGGGATCGGTGGGGTCGGTGGGCACGTAAACGTGGGCCACGGTCTGGAGGGCGGCGGGTACGGCGCGGGCGGTGGTGGTGGTGCGGGAGCAGGGGCGGGGGCGGGGGCTGGAGGGGCCACCGCGGCCGCGCTGTCGCTGATGCACGCGCTGCCGCTGCACTACCTGGGGCCCGTGGCTGCGGCCGCGCCCGCGCCCGACCACCACCCGCACTGGGACCAGGCGCAGCACCACGCCAACGACAAACAGGTACACACACACATGCGCGCACACGCTATATAAACGTCACATAACTAAATACATTTGTTGTTTTTACTACTCCCTGAAATGTATCACGTACCGCAGTAAGTAGACTTAACAAATAGTTGTGGTGTGTTCTGCTTGAGACGATTACTACGCGACACGATGCGATGCTACATTCCACAAATGTCCCTCGTGATTTTGGTCATTACTTCTCAAATTATACGACAGTACCGTAAATTTTGTAGGCACTTAGACCTAAAAAAATATAGTAGAATAAAAAACAATATTTTGCAAAGGAACACGTTTAACAAGTTCCCCCTTATTCCAAAATTAAGAAACGGTTCTAAAATGTTCTGATTTTAATAATCGTGTACAGAGCTACAATACACTTTCGATTACATTATTGCTTCTATTAAATCTGAATTTCAAATAACTAATTTTCAAAAACCCATAACTATTGAAATAAGACTACGCTTGACATTGCGATGAACACAAAAATCTTTGTTTCACGCACGAAAACAATCAACACTTTTCAATCCACCATTTCGTAATTTGTCATGTCGCATCGTATTAGTTGGTCAGGCAGGCCACAGCTAGCTAATAACTAAAAAAGACTGCAATATAAGAGAAAGGTTTGTCCGCAGACATGGAGCAAGTGGACTCACTAGAGGCGCCGGGCCGGACGGAGCTGGCCGCTGGCGTCTCCGCCCCAGCCCACGAGGATTATATATAATTGTAACCCTTGGAACCGGTGTAGATATTAGTGAGAAAGAATTATATTATACAGATTATCTATATACATAATAGAGAAGATGTCCTATCGAGAAGAGAACTAACTACTTATACTGTACGATCGACTGAAGTGAGCATTAAACGATTCATTATAATGAAACTCGTGAGGGGAGTCGGATGTAGTTTTATTTGTTACTGCCGCTCGCCGCTCGCCGACCGCCGACCGCCGACCGCGACGTGACGTTACGTTTAGACGAATTATAGAGATAGTGGATGTCGCCGTTTCATCTGATGTAGATATATTATGCGTAACGAATGTAATAGTAGGTAGCTTGGAATGTGATTCCGAAGTGCCGCTGAGTGTTTTGAGTTGCCTTGCGCGGGCTCGTCCCGCCGCCGTCTATTATACATTTTTACACTATATTATGGCATAATGCGATATTAATTTTGATGATTGGAACGCTCGAGAACCGAGACGGAATATTAAAACATGTATTAATAAATTTGCTTGTACATGAAGATTAAATATCGATATATTGATGCACTGTAACCACTGGTGTTTTTTAATAATACCACCTGATTTTTCAATGATTCTTTTTTTAATAGGTTTATTTGGGCAATGTGTATATTTATAAGTAAATTATTATTATTGAAGACTTATTTTGTCTCGAATATGATTTAAAAGCAGGATATACGGTAAGTTCTAGGCAAATAAACCGTTGTCAAATTAATTAACGTGTGTTCTTCAATCGGCCTCACACTTGACCGTCACTTTGACTTGACTACTACACTGAAACACTATCATCACATTCTTGTCTTAGATTCAACACAACACCTGAATATTATGATACAACACAGTTTAGCAATGTGTATTTACTCATATGTAGTTTTCAACAAAAAGTTCTATAAGAGGAATATTTATTGAAGTGAAACTTCTTTATCGGGGTTGTCAAAAAATTTCGCGTCACATTTATCCGTTACGCATCACATTTTTTCGTTACGCGTCACATTTAGTAGTTACGTTTGAGTTTTTTTCCTGTTATTTATAAACTGAAACAATTGTTCATTTATAGTCTCTACTTTATTCAGAGACAATCGTTTAAATTCTGCTTGTAAATCGATGGTGGACGTTGACGTTTTTCGGCCATGATAAAATGTTTTATCATTATTGAGAGTAGTTATATACAATCATTCAAAAAAAAATTATAAAATAAAACAAAAAACATTTTCAAACACAAACAGGACCAAATTAATACTACAATGAAATATCACATTAGAAACAATATTATTTTATTTAGTCCACAATGTAAATAACTACACACATCACATTCCACAAACTTACTTCATTCACACCACAGATCGCGAAATATTTCCTCAGGTCTCGCTCCTTAACTTTTATTACACTTGAAATAAGAATTGTAACGAATATTGCTGGTTTATAAGTCTTTTGTTGATATTTATTTTTTGAAAAATAACGTCATAAAGAAGTTTCACTTCTTACGAGTGTTCGCTAGTACACGCACACATTTTTAGTTATGCAGTTTAGTATTAGTCGCAGGATGCTAAACAATTACCGCCGCCTATGGACACCTGCAACACCAGAGGTGTCACGAGTGCGTTGTCGGCCTTTTAAAGAGTACGCTCTTTTCAGTTCTAATAAGGTGTATTGAATTTTTCATGATTGCTCCATATGATATTTTAGTTTTTAGGGTTCCGTGCCTCAAAGTGAAAAAACGAAACCCTTATATGATTACTTTGTTGTCCGCCTGTCTGTCTGTCGAGACCCTTTTCCTCAGGAATGCGTGGAGGTATCTAGCCGATATACTCAGGTCTGCAGTCCCTTGGAACTGTGAAAAAATCAATCTTCTAAGCCAACGCAATCAAAAGATACAGCCGTTTATGATGCAAATTTTCGATACTCGCAAGGGAATAATAGTGGAAACCTACTATTCCCATGCGAGTCACGACACTGGGTACTTCCCGTGAACTCAAAATCTTGAAATTTGCTACGAAGTAACGTCTTATAGCACAGATAAAGGAAAAATTGCGAAAAGCATATTTTTTTTAGTTACATCATATAATATACCTACCTACAGGTTTGTACGGAACCCTCAGTGCCCGAGTCTGACTCGCACTTAGCCGGGTTTTTTATATATGTATATTATGAGCCTGCCTAAGTGACTACTCGCCTGATGAATCCAAGAATAGTGGTCACCATGCTCATAGCGAATGTAGACAATGGAACAATGCAACATGGTGACCCACATTCACTGATGCCCAATGACGTCCGATAGTGATGTGGATTTAGTAATATGTACTATTACGTTCCCTTATTTTCATAATTCTGTTTTAATCAATCGAAACCTAAAAATAAATAATAAAATTATTTATTTAGGTAATTTTACCATATTAGTGCATACCCAGTTGAAATACAAGGATTTAAATAGCGAATCGCCTCTGATGCTCAAACAAGTTTTAAACCTGTGTGATAAGACGTCAGTGGTTTGCCGCTTTTTTTTTATAAAAATAAATTGTATCTATAGTGATTTGATAATCGTGAATGACCATAGTGAACTATTAGTACTGTATTTTTTAAAGAGGGGCAAAAGTTGCAGCAGCGTGTCTACAGGTATCGTTATCCACTTCATAAAAAGGAGGGCCTCATTGGTAATTAAAAAAGTAGGGAAACCCATACCTATTTGTCACCTCATATATACGTAGGTACGCCTATATTTCACCCTACTGAAGTATAGAATGATGATACTCGATGACGGGCTCGTCATAGAGAGTTTATGTGAAATAAGCTTGCACTTGGAACTCTTAATCTAGTTGACGTTATAAAACAACAAGAAGGCCATTTGATATACGGCCGATCTGATGGTAACATAAAACAACAACAAATCAATATAGAAGGGAGTACCCATAAGCAGACGTTCTCCTCTGTCAAAGTATAAGCCGTCGGAAATATCTGCGAACCTGGCTTAATGACGTATTGCAAACTAGACACTTAATATTTCACTGAACAGAGAAACAATAAATAAATAATATTTTGGACATCCAACACTCAACGTCACCTAGTTCCAAGCTAAGCAGAGCTTGTGTTATGGGTACTAGACAACTGATATGAATACATACTACTTTTTTTTTGTAAATACATACATATTATACATAGGAAACACCCAGACTTCGAAACAAATATTTGCAGATCACAGAAACACTTGGTCTGACTCAGGATTTGAACCCGAGACCTCAAGCACAGCAGTGGCATTCACTGCCACTGCACCACCGAGGCAGTGAATGAACAAGAATGAGATTACGAAAGCAACAATAATACACGTGCGTCGACGCTTGCGTTGGCAACGGTACTAGATAGGCGAATGCGGGGTGATGCGTGGGGACGCGATAGGTGAAGCGCATTCCAGCCGGGTGCGCAGATATTTCCGACGGGTAATATAAGCCCAAATGGGCCTACACGTTACGACACAATGAGTTCGTGTTTGTGTAAATATGAATGTTTTGTTTCAAATGTTATCTGCGAGGTCGTTTTGACAGGCGATTGTTTCTGTATGCGAGTCTAAAACGTGTATGTATGAAGATATTCCCCAACTTATAAACTGTTTTGCACTGATAAAAGACACTATGGTTACCCCTCTTCGGTCCACCGGTCTCTGTTGCTCTATATATGGTAAGTATCTACTGTTTCCTAAGTAATGTTCATTAACAGTCTTTGGACGAGATAAAAATATCTAAATGACTGGTGAGGTGTTCAAAGAATTCAATTTTGCGCCGTTTATCCACAAAACATGTTTTCTATATCTATATACTCATCAGTTTGTCTGTGCGTGAGTATTGTTTTTGTGGCAGACAAAGGCAAACGAGCAGACAAGTCACCTTATAGCTACTGAATATCGCCACATTAACATCTACAACTGTGAGTCACGTTTCTTTAGGGGATTTGGGGTTTCGGTAAAAGCACTCGCCAAGCCAGCAACGCCAGCCATGAGGCTCCGGTAGAGACGGCACATTTCTACCGAAGTAATGCTTATTGCAGGAATGTGAAGGATCTTCGACTCTGATTCCGATAAGTCTGAACCTCTGATTATTATTACACATTCAGTTCCGATTTCGGCTTCGAAACTTTTCAATGGGAAGTTTTATAGGTCAAACTACAGCAAGCAGCAGCTTACCGTGGGAGAACTACGCTTCGGCATGAATGGGCCGGCTCGACCGGTGTGATAACACGGCTTCACTGAAAACCGGTATGAAATAACGCTTGCGCTGTGTTTCACCAAATGTGTGAGGATACCTGAGGCCCATAACACAACAAGATGTTTCTAATAGGCTGGATTCTATGGCACTGTATAGAGATGTGGCCTAGCTATGCATCTTCTATAGCATTTACTATGGAGAGTGCTCCGAAGAATTGTTCAGACCGTCTTACGCGACAGCGGTTTCATTTCCATCACTTAGATGGTTGGCAGTCCATAACTGTGCGCTTTACCAGAAACTTTCTGCCTCCCATAACAAAACTGTGGAATAAACTGCCGCCTGTGGTATTCTTAGGTAGGAAGGTTTATATGCATGATACAAGTATATTATAATACAGGAAATCCAGGTATTTCAAAGACTTTCATGCGAAACTGGGCCGCATCGCAAGTTATAAATAAAAAAAATATATTTATACAATAATTTACTTTTATTGAGATTCATGTGTATTCATAATAAATACCAATTCCTTATTTTTTATTTAAGCCCCGTATTCATGGTAAACTTTTGTTTTTCAACATATTGTAAAGTTGCTGGCAAGACTGCGTAATTAAAAAGTTAATAACGTCAGTTGACAAGTTCTCGACTGACGAACGACAACATTAACAATTGTTGACGTGTGTGGACGTGTTTGCAACCCTTTACAAACATGGCAGTAGTGTGGAGCAATGATAAAATAATGCAATTAATAAATAATTTGGGATTCTTCAATCAAAGAAAAGCAAAAATTTATCTAGCCCGAAATATACCCAAAAAAAGACGTGGAAACTAAAATAAATACTCAATTTACTAGAGAGAAAAAGTTCGGACATCAAAGTTTTCATCAGATACAGAGAACACTTCAACACAGCTTCCTTGGCCAACAGTTTAACGCTGACTGGCGTCTGGACAACCTACATTAATTTAAACAAAGTTTACAGCAACGTCAGCAACATTCTCTTTGCTCATCAACAATGTTGATCAACTGTTAAGTGACAAAAAGTAACAGAGTTACTTTCAATTTCTTCTATAATAGTATGGATTTAGTCTTATTTTCTCACCATCTCAATCAAAACAAATATTTACCATGAATTCGAGAAATTCTCAGACATACATATAGTATAAAATATTTTATCTTTTACAATATAAAACTGTTAACAGTTCATTAGATCTTAACCAAAAATTGCACTTCTTAAACAAGGATTACTAATTCACTAAAAGGTATTTGATTCTGGGGTATTTTATTTTAAACAAATTATCATACTACCTTCAAATCGGTAGAGTTTTATCATGATTCATAAAATTTGTTCTTAATGCAATAGAAATGTATAGCATGTTATAGCTCTCCGTGGCGCTCTAATATCCTGCTCTCCAGGTCGCTGTGCAGTGTTTCGACCTTTCTAGAATGTTTCTTGATCATTTGTTCTTGCTCTTCAAAATGGTTGATCTTGTCACCTGCCGCTGCAACCTGTAACAATTGTTTGTATAAACAAATGAGTTACATCAACGCAAAACTTTTTATAAAATTTATAAATATATATTCCACATCACCCAGGCTATTTTATATATTTATTTATTTATTTAAGCCTTTCTTCCTATACATGTCATGTTTTATTTCATAATTTAAAAAAAATATAGTTTTATCAATATCCATATTTATTAAGATGTTAATTAAGTTAGTTTCTTTCCTTGTAAATATTTGTACGGTTTGTTCTATTCGAATTAGAGGGTAGTGCTAGCTAGCTACACCTAGGCTATTACATATTACAATTGTATTGACATTGTCAGAAGTGCATTGCCGTCCTTTGAGACTACCCTTAAAAGGGGAGGAGAGTGTTTCGAATGCCTATACACTGGTTTTGTGAAACCTTTGATGTCATACGTGTATGCCGAAGTATGGCTCTTCCACGAGACTCCTTGTATATAATCGTAATAATACTATAGGTAGGTGCAGAAAGGTACTATAACAAATATTTTAGCTTAGCAAATATTTCATTGGAATGCAGTGTAGTATTGAAGTCCACTTTTATGCGTACCAAAAACTAGCTTAGTTTGAAGGTGACCTTCAAATTAAGCTAGTTTTTGGATCGCAGAAAAAATTTAAATAATCGAAATTTCGAACTGCAGCGAAAATAAACAAATAAAATATGAAATGAATAGTAGTTTTAAAAAACTAAGATAAACACGCTTTTAAAAATAACTAAAAAAACTTTAATGTATAAAAGCGTGGGGAAACATTGTTGAAATATTTACAGAAAGCACCCCTTTGTTTTTTTATATTTTTTTAAAATTATTGTATTGTCATCGGTGCTCGATAAATAAGTCTACCAAGTTTAAATTAAATCTGACGTTAGAAATGGGTCAAATCAAGTCCAAAGGAGTCGGTTACAAACGAACATACAGGTGAAGCTAATATAAAACGCGTGTAAAATTAAAATAGGCAAAATTTGAAATGCAAATAAAATAAGCAAAATAAAATTAAAAATAACCTTGCTTTTGTGCTTTTCAAGATTGCTTACATGGTCCGCTCGTAAGTGGCGCAGTTTGAGCAGCCGCGACTCGTAGTGCTGGAGTTCCACCTGAAGAATACTCATCACGATTAATTACATACCAGAGACTTCAAACATTTTTCAGGACCTGTATTAGTAATGATCTGTTCAAAAATGTAAATATCTTATGGTAACCGAACACATTGTATCAGTTCAAAAAAAAATTGGGTCTACCAACAACTCTCATTCATACTCAAAATTGTTTTTTTTTTAACATTTTCGACATAAAACTTACAGAGTGAATGAAGTTAACAATAACAAAACCATTGCTTAAGGTTTATTAACACGAAGGTTAATTTCAAATAACAAACTAGAGTTGATAAATAATATTAATAAATATCATAAAAAACATGTAGAGATTAAACTTTTTTGACTGCCTCGGTGGCGTAGTGGTAGCGTATGCGACTGCTAAGCTTGAAGTGTCGGGTTCGATTCCCGGGTCGGACCAAATGTTTGTATGATCTGCAAATATTTGTTTCGGAATTTGAGTGTTTTCTATGTACAATATGTATTTACAAAAGTATATAAGTATTTATATCAGTTGTCTAGTACCCATAACACAAGTTCTGCTTAGCTTGGGACTAGATGGCGTTGTGTTAGATGTCCGGAATATTTATTTATTTAAACATAAACCTACTTTCAAAGAAGCAAGTTCATCTACAGTGAAGTTCGCAGCTACAGCAATTTTCCACAAGCCTTGGACCTTGGGCTCTATGAACTCTCTGTTGTTAGGACCTGTGTAACAAACACAGCTGTATTTATACACATACTCGGATAAAAAAAATGTGTGCGTGTACTAGCGTACACTCGTAAGAAGTGAAACTTCTTTATGACGTTATTTTTCAAAAAATAAATATATGTCGACGTAAGGTATAACGACAAAAGACTTATAAACCAGCAATATTCGTGACAATTCTTATTTCAAGTTAAATAAAAGTTAAGGAGCGAGACCTGAGTAAATATTTCGCGATCTGTGGTGTGAATGAAGTAAGTTTGTGGAATGTGATGTGTGTAGTTATTTACATTGTGGACTAAATAAAATAATATTGTTGTAATGTGATATTTCATTGTAGTATTAATTTGGTCCTGTTTGTGTTTGAAAATGTTTTTTGTTTTATTTTCTAAATTTGACGCGTAACGTAACGGATAAATGTTACACGTAACGTAACGGATAAATGTTACGCGTAACGAAAAAATGTTACACTAAATTTTTTGACAACCCCGATAAAGAAGTTTCACTTCAAAAAATGTAATATTATTCGAAAATATCAGTAAAATAAGATGAACTAAAATGAATTCCATAAAAATCACTTGTTTGTTACCAAACTCCTCCGAAACGGCTGGACTGACTTTTGTGAAATTTTGTGTGCATATTGGGTAGGTCTGAGAATCGATTAACATCTATTTTTCATACCCCTAAATGATAAGCGTGACTCACCCCTAAATATTTATTTTTGTGGCAAAACGTTTGCCGGGTTAACTAGTATTAATCTTCTATACATCGATACAAATAAAATTGGGGTCTGTTTGAAATATTGATATAACCGCTTTTTACTAAATGCATTTGTATATATTTATTTATTTAGCTAGAAAATTTAGTACTAATCATCATCCTGTGTTACATACATTCTCTGAAATAGAAATACGACTCAATTTCACGACACTGCGTGCACTAGATTTAGGAAATATGGCCGCTCGCTTGTCCCACTTCTAAAGAAACTTACATTAAATTGGTTGATGGAAATTTCTATAAATATTTTATTGCATGTGCATACAGTCAACTCGTTTTGTAAATCTAACAAGAAATCTTTACTTACAGAAAACTACTGATTCAAAACCTTTTACCTTGGAATATCTGTAGACGCGAGCACCCTACGATAGTTAGGTTTTCAGAAAGTTTTAGAGTGTCAAAATAAATATTTATGCAAGTTTTCAGTCCAGTACCTCTCGTTCCGAGATTTTTGCATTAATTTGACTCATATGCCTAGGCTATGCCGTTAAAAGGCTTTAAAGTCTACGAACGATACGGCTGAACTTCTATTTTTTACGTAAAGCAACTTCCATCAGACCTCAACACAAGTACTAGGCGCTAACGAAGTTTTGAAAAGAAAAATGTTATTATTTATTTGGGGCTTATTTGGGCCCCCAACTACGTAAAGATTGCTAAAGATGCTCGCATCGCAACCAGGACGACTTAACGCGATGTCCGAAGGACAAAGGGACCAATTTGTTAACATCTGTCACCCATCCACTAACTAACCTGGTTAGAATAGCTTAACTTTGCATTGTATTTACCTACTCGATTACCACTTGGCCAGCTCCAATTGAATATTTATATAAAAATACATAACAAGCAATTTTACGTTTTTTAATATAAGTGTTGTGGCGACCTCCACATACAACATAACATACTACAGCGCCATCTACCGAAGTTACACTGAACTACGGAGTAACCTACGAAACGAAGAAACTACCAATCCTGAATCGCGCAAATAAAGTTCCCGATTATCATATATACACCATCCCAACATCAACTGTTGGGCAGTAGCCCGCCAGGCATGATCACCTCGCCTGGTCGGAGGATCCTCCCTTTGTGTTGGGTGGAACATGATACCCGTTCCCCCACAAGTGTTAAACTCATTTCACAATACAGCCTTCAAACCTTAATAAAGTAAAAATAAGTTCCTTTCTTCCTTACCTTTGGAAATGACCCTTTGCAGCTTGTCATATCCGTCTCGGAGACCTCTGTGCTTCTCTCTGATCATGTTAGCTTTATCAATGAAGTCCTTTGTCTTTTCATTGGTGTGTTCACTAACCTCATTGAACTTGTCCAACTCATCCTCGTTTATCACATCTGGAATAGAATATCAGGTTATCAATTTCATTAAGACAGAATTTAAAAAACTGTGTCCTTTGAAATTATTACTATTTATTAGTTTACCGTGGGAGAGCCCCGCTTCGGTATGCATGGGCCGGCTCAACCGGAGTGATACCACGGCTTCACAGAAAACCTGAGTGAAACAACCCCTGCGCTGTGTTTCACCGAGTCAGTGAGGATACCAGAGGTCCATACCCCAACTCCTCCCCCCCTTCCCATTTCCCCAAAGGCCGGCAACGCACTTGTGATGCCTCTAGTGTCGCGGGTGTCCATGGGCGGCGGTAATCGCTTACCATCAGGCGATACGTCTGCTCATATGCCCGCAATTCAATAAAAAAATTATAGTACAGAAAATTTGCTGGTGTGCTAGAAATCAAGAAATATTAGAAGCTTTATCAGATTAGGATTTGTCGGATATGGCAGTTTTAATTTTAATATACAAATATGTAACTTATTTTGTTTTTTCTTTGCCTCCAAACTAATAATCATAAATACTTAATAACGAAATACCAACTAAAAGTTTGTATTTCGAAATAATATGGATTTTACAAGATTATTAACTTTCAGTAGTTATTTAAAAGAGCATACTCCTTCCTTTCAGTAGTTATTTAAAAGAGCGTACTCCTTCCTAAAAGGCCGGCAACGCACTTGTAACGCCTCTGGTGTTGCAGGTGTCCATGGGCGGCGGTAATCGCTTGCCAACAGGCGATACGTCTGCTCGTGTGGATAACGAAAAAAAAAATTTTGTTGCAATATTTCTTGGAACAATGCACTTACTTCTGTAAGCATCCTCCTTGCCAGAGTTATCATCAAACAAGTCGTAATACTGGTCTATTTTCTCCTGGTGATGAGAGAACTCCTCTCTCAACGCTACCAGCTCTTCATGGGTAAACCCTGAATTCTCCGCCTTCGACCACAAATAGTTCAGTTTCTTGTCTTTGAATATACTTTTGTTTATGTAGTCATCAGTTGCAGAGTTATAAGCCTGAATAATGGACAAGTTAAATATTAAAAATATTTCGGACATCTTTTACACAAGACCATCTAGTTCCAAATTAGGCAAAGCTTGTACTAGCTACTAAATAACTAATTAAAGATATATATAGTTTTTTTTTTATATACAGGGTGTAAAAAGACTACTACCGAAAACTTGGGGGTTGCAATCAGACCATGATACTGAATAGGTTTAGCAAAAAAAAACGCAAAAAGAATTATAATTTATCTAAGTCCTTTTACGTTTTTATCTGCTTACATACACATAGTACAACATAATAGGACCCAAACTACCTAATTATCTCATTTAGAAAACCAAAAAACAAATAAAATCAATAAAACAGCGATGTATTTTGATAAACGAAACAGCTGGTCGGGTGAGTGCAATGACCTTGGCCGGGCGCATAGGTATTCAAGTAGCTACGCGGTGCACGCAATAATACATTACTGGCTTGTGGAATTATTAAAAATATTGACACATTGTTTTTTACGGCTACAATTTTTTTTAAGGACAACTGTTTGTTTTTTTTTATAAGTTTTGGGGTGCTGAATCAGCCCCTATAGTTTTCGGTAGTCGTCTTTTTACACCCTGTATACATACATTCTAATCCATAATTATAAACAAGTAGTAGTAGTAGTAAGTATGTTTGTTACGCTTTCACACGACATCTACTTAACCAATCATCATGAAACTTGGTTCACATATTTTTGGAGGTATTAGAAGTAACATAGTATACTTTTTATTAGAAACAAATATTTACAGATCATACAAACATTTGGTCTAAACCTGAGATTCAAACCCAACGTCTCTAGTGAAGCAGTTGCATACACTGGCACTGTGCCACTAAAGCAGTTAAAGTCATTGGATAACAGCAGTACAGAAACAGTTCTTGTTGAGAACCTTGAGGGTGACTTTTGGCCAAATAGAAGCTGAGCATGATTGAAAAAAGATGCAAGTAAAGTTGTGCGAGTCAAGTACTACTCTAAAATTATAATTTTACTAACTGACCCACGCAACCGTGTTTACGTCTCCAATTACTCGTAGTAATTTTATCCCGTTCTGTAACATTTTTTAATGGTGCTCCGCTCCTATTGGTCTTAGCTTCATGATATATAGCCTATAGCCTTCCATGACTAATGGACTATCTAACACTGATATTGGACCAGCAGTTTCTGAGATTAGCGCATTCAAAAAAACTCTTCAGCTTTATAATGTTATTATAGATAACGACTTCCAAATGAAGGCACCAACAACTAGTAACAAGTGTGTCAACTGTTTGTAAAAATAATTACCTTTTTATCTCAATGACCTTATCAGTTCTTTAAACTCAAACTCAAACTCAAACTCAAATCATTTATTTCCTTAGGCCCCAAAAGGCACTTGAACACGTCAAAAATACAAACATAAAAACATAAAACAAAACTCCTAATACTAAATGCACTGAGATGATTTGAATTACCGGAGCTTAGATTGATTTCGATTCAACTCAAAGGTTTAAATTGAAATCAATCCAAGTACCAGCTCCGATGGGTATTGCATTCATGAGAAGAGCTGGTGAGAAACTCATGTGCACCATCTTTTCAGATAATTCATACAAAGCTTGTTTGTTTTTGACAACAGTATTTCTATGTGCAAGTTAAGGCAACCAAAACACAAAGGCTAGAAAGCGGTCTAATAAGATATTAAAGCTAGGAAAAAAAATTTTTTGTCTAATAAAATAATAAAATTAGTCCATAGCATATAAGGTTGCAATCACTTACACATCAAGGAGTAAAAGCAATGTGTGCATACATACTGGTCCCAGAGAAAAAGAAAAAAAACGTTTAAAATGTAATAAAATAATAAATACAAATTATTTAAGCTCCAACAATGTAAACACAGATCGCCTCAACTTAACAAAGTTCAAATGTCAGGTAATAAATGCAGAATAAGATGTCAAGAATTAATTACAATCCAATAAATTATTTCACTTTCACTCACATCCAAGGCACTGCATCAGTCAAGAAATCGTTCATCGTATAATAGCCCCTCTCCACAAGACGACTCTTAACGGCACTCTTGAACTTTTGTAGGGGTAAGTTCAAGATTTCGACAGGAATTTTGTTATAAAAACGCACACCAAGTCCTTCAAATGAATTGTGGACTTTGTTAAGGCGATAATGTTGGCTTTCAACATCTGTTTTTGTTCACGTGTGTTATGACAGTGTGAATAGATTAAAGTATCAATGGTGGTGATTATGTTGTTATCACTTAACTAAAATTCACTAAAATTTGTTGTTGCATTATATACTTTAATTTTATCTTTTACAGTCCATTTTTCGATATTTCACATCTAAGCTATCACTGTGTTTAGTTCAGTACAAAATAAACTTTGCTCAGAAAAATATGCTTGTCTATTACTTGAAAGAATATAATTTACTTTGATATGACCAAAATTAATAAAATTTGTCAACTTAGGCCATAATTTTTCATTAAGATGAGATATCAAAACATGAACTCTAAGCGTATGACATTAAAGTATATATTTGAACAAAAATGATTTTGAATTTTTGTTTAGCGATGACAACAGAATTACCACCAATATGAAAAAATAAACATTTATTTTTATTAGCAACATAACAGATTGCAGGATATTGACCTGTGATCTTTAGTATTATAACTTCCTAATAAATTTCTGAATATACAATTAATTAACAATTTTTTTTTAAATAGGCCTGCCAAAATGACTGTACTCTGCCTGATAGAAAGCACTAGCTGACCCAGGCAACCTCGATTGCGTCTTGTATTGCCCATTGCAAGAATTTTTTGCCCCGTTTTTGAAACATTCTTCATTGGTGCTCCGCTTCTATTAGTATTAGCGTGATGATATATAGCTTATAGCCTTCCTCGATAAATGGTCTATCTACCACTGAAAGAATTTTTCAAATCAGACCAGTGGTTCCTGAGATTAGCGCGTTCAAACAAACAAACTCTTCAGCTATATAATATTAGTATAGATAAGTAGAATCCAAATGTCATCAATTTACTTGATGCGAATTCAGACAATGCAATATGGTGTGCTATGGCGGCCTACTGAGATGCTTCTGCATCACTCAACTAAAAGATGGCAAATAAGGGCTAATTATGATAAATTAATAGGTGGGTATGATCCCACTACCACTGTATGTGTTTTAATGTGGAGTTGTGGATATCAGCTTGGCTCGGCAAACAATCAAAGGTTAAGAGTAGACAGCGTTTTTATAATTTATCAATGTTATTTAGTTTTGTCTCACATTGCTTTCCACTAGCTATGTTATTATAGATTATTCCTGATCAGCCATACAACCGCCAAGCTGATCCCAAATATCTGTTATTATAATTTACTTCTGCAACAAATGATAGTTTCTTTGCCATTTTTACTTGTAGTATTTAAACAGCTTTAAATAGGTACATACCGGATGTTCTTTCTGTTTGGGTGCATCTGGATCAAAGTGGTGTAACAAACCATACGCTGACATGATATTGGTAAGCTTACGTCGCAGTTCTGCCTCCTTCAGTCCTTCTTTGTCACCACCCTCACTCTTGAACCTCTTCTGTGTTATCTCTTCTTTATCTTGTATCATTAGATCACTGTACAATGACTTCAGCTTCGGTTCTGTTAACCGCTGTTTGAAGAATAGTAAAAAGTTTGAAAATACGTTTCTTTTTCAAATAATTTGGAGCTGGAAAAACACTTTTAAAGGTATCTTACCTGCCGCGCTTTGCTCCATAACAAATTAAGTTTATTCATACGAAATGGCTTTTCTAAGTTTCTAAAATCTACATCGCCTTTTAATTTCTCGTTTGCACTACGAGTGTATTTATTTTCACTTAAAACACTGCTAATGAAAAGTAAAACACAAAGAATGCGTGGAATAAGACTCATTTTGAAATAATATTTACAGAATTATTGACATTTAAAATATTATATTAGCAAGTATGTAAACTAAGTGCGTTATGTTTCTATGCACTATAATTTAATATATATTAAGACGAAAACCAAATCAACCAAAGTCAGAGTAAAGAACTCACGTCACGATAGTTCATGACACAGAATATATATATTTTTTATTCATGATCGACACTGAATTGTGTGAAGTTTGATGTGAATCAACCACCAATTCATTTTACAATTGAATTGACTCACAAACGCGTTTCTATATTAATATTATAAAACTGAAGAGTTAGGTTGAATGCTTTAATCTCAGGAAATACTGGTCTAATAGGATATATTGCTACATGTTAGGGTTCGATGAATTTGAGAAATAAACCTTCTGACGAGTAAAAGAGACTTTATTAAAATACACTCTTAAAATCACAGTATTGCTTAGGATAACAGTCCATTTGTCGCTGGATACTACGATATGGATGATACGATGTCACTCATATGTTTGTTGCACTGTAACTCAAACTGAAGTGATCTGCAGCCAGTTTTGCAGCGGTGACAATGCGTCTGCGCACGATGCGCCCACTTGGCTAAGTGGGCACAGGTGCCCGCAGCCCTGGTGGTGGCCGCGGTGACAAGAACTACAACAAAAAAGTATAAAGGTGGTTGGGTAAAGGGAAAGCAAAGGTACAGCCCTTGTACAGGCTACGGGTGTATCTATGTCGCCCTTAAGGGGCCACCTATCCAATGAGGTTCATAAGGTCGGCTACGTTAATGTCGACTCCCAAGATGGTGGTGGCATCTCATCTTCTTCTTCGTTTGTGACGACCGACTGGCTTGTAGACGGCTTGTCCGCTGCGCAGTTGGTCTCGACATCTTTTTGATGGGCGGCAGCGGCTCACTGGTATAAGCGACCGTCCACGTCTACTTACTTTGAAGTTTGCATTGGAAGGCAGGGCAGTGTGTCTTGATAGCCGGGTGCCGCTCGCCACTGTTTTACATGTGGCGGGTTACTCCAGTGGACGTGAGCATCATGCGGCGGGGTGCTCACCGTCCCACCGGACATACGTCTGCCTGTATACTCGTATTTTGAACGTATTCGGAGTTGTAGCCTAGATTATTTAGTACACTGGTCACTTCTTCCGGCGTCGCATTGCAAGGTAGGCCGCTAATGGCCACCGTTAGGCTACGCTGTTCCAGTAGGAATTAGGAAAACTACGAGTCGTTCTCTTTTTCAAGTACCGTTAAGTATTTTTGTACTAGGTGATAATCTTGTTCATCCTTCGGGGTCCCTCTTGCGGGAATTCGCCATACTCTCGAGCCTCTTCTTGAGCTCCCCCATGTGAGCAGCCCAGTTGGACAGTTGCTCCACGGTGAGGGGTGGGTATCGTTGACGCCTGCCTGTTGGCGTCCTGATGTAGGTGCTTAATCCGGAGGCCGGCGTGGCCGGCGAATCCGTCGCAGCATCCACGGGTGGTTTGTTCATACTTTATATAATTACGCTACGGACAATGGGAAACGCAGACGTGGTCAGTTAGTATTTATGTACACATACACAACTAAACCGATAATTTTGAAGCTGTAAAAAAGCACTGTAGCGTAGAACTACATTTTACTATTTATTGTATTTAAATTAAATAAAATTAAAATATTTCGAGCATTCTATTACTAAATTAATTATGGATTGCACATTCCATCATGTAAAAGTCAAACTTTGAAATACAAATAACATTCCAATCACTGTGCCTATATTACTATATTCTGGTTTGACGATGTGACTACGTACCAGAAAACAAAGGAGAGCTGGTTGTAAAGGAGAACTGAGAAACTAACGAGGCATTTTGTAATGGCTATGGACATTTTTTACTGAGAGGTTAAAGATGATAAACTATAGTAAATGATCACTCATACAGAAATTGGTTATAGATTATATTAGGTCATTACTTTTTATATTTATTCGGTCTCCACATTGGACTAGTAATTTAATTCCTATCCGATTTCCAAATTGGAACAGTTCTACGAGTCCAATTTGATTAAATACTAATGCTTCAAACTAGAAGGATTAAAAGTTCAAAATCTCTTTGGTTGAAATAACCGTAGACAATTGTAGACATTGGAAATCATGGTACTTCTGGTTTGATAAGGTAAAACAAGGGTGAGAAAATCGTGAGTTGCTGTGAGTTGAGAGTCGAGAGTTTTGTATTCCCAGATTTCTGAGATCCGTAGTATCAGTATTCTTGTTTGACAGTTGTGATGTGAATGTATTTGTCTGTCGTCGTTTCTTTCTCGTAGTTACTGCGGTCGGTTCATTTTATTTTGTAAAATGTTACGGTTTGGTTTAACGCTTTACTAAAAGGTATTCGGGTCAATAATTGAAACATTTTAAGGCACTATTTCGACCTCTTTAATGTTTTAGTCTCTGTTTGTAATCGTAAACTAGTTCAGTCAGCACAATGGGAACTAAGTAACAGCGAGACTCCCCACCTGAAGCAGCATCCGTAACGCCACTGCTGGCACGATAATCCTACTGGCAAGGTATCGGTACTTTCTCTCGTATATGCGTTGCGGGTCGGTTACTCAATAAACGTTGTGCAAAGACTGGTTCGCCAGTTACCGTCGATATTTCATAACGGTAGTTGATAATCTGACGGAGCCAATGTCGCTCGCGTAAAGCCAAGACGAGGTGCGGTTAAGACAGTGTTTAGTGTGTAATGTGTATTAGTTTATTGTGATGGTGGAACGAGACGGTATGCGGCGTGGCAGCGGCGGTGGCTGTGGCTGGGGCGGCGGTGTGCTGGGCCGCTGGTCTCTGCGCCGGCTGCTGCTCGATAGCCCACTTGTTGGAAGGAGACTCGCCCATACAGGTACATTTCCACTTTGGCCTCATTATCTTTCTTTATAAAAACTTTCCAATTTCTGATATCTTATCAGATTTATTAATTTATTGTCGTGTAATACTATATTAATGAGAATTTTGTACAAACAAAATATGTCACAGTCTTGTATTAAGTTTGTTTTAAACCTTTACTTACATTCCTCAAATAACTTATTGCTATTTACATACATTTCTAAACAATTCTATTTCAGTTGAAACAATGTTTTAAGTCAGTTTTTATTAGTTCAATGTTAATGAGAATTAATTATTTTGTTTGTATTATTTTAGTTTAACCTTTTTGTAAGTTTTGGAATGTAGGTGAAAGAAGGTGTGACTTAATCACCTTTTTTTTCAGACAATTTTTTTAACATAGGTCAAGATGAAAAGGCCTTTCGAAATAGTTTTACATAGATCTTACGTCATTTGGTGTTATTGCTGTAATAATAATAAAATTTCATTCAAAATATTAATTTAAAATAAAATGAATAAGAAAAAAAAAAATTATAATAACTTGGGAATATGTTCTAATGTTATGTAGACATAATACTCACAATAAAATGTTGTTATGTTGATAAATTAATGAATTACACAGCTGTTTGTTGATAACATCATGATTGGATGCTGTGTGGAAATTAAAATCTGTCTCCACACTTGTGTATGCCTATAAAATTAGTGACTATGTTGTATGTACAATTTTGACTGCCTCGGTGGTGCAGTGGTAGTGAATGTGACTGCTGTGCTTGAGGTCTTGGGTTCAAATCCTGGGTGGGACAAAATGTTTGTGTAATCTACAAATATTTGATTCGGAGTTTGGGTGTTTTCTATGTATAATATGTATGTATTTACAAAAAAAAAGTATATATGTATTCATATCAGTTGTCTAGTACCCATAACACAAGCTCTGCTTAGCTTGGGACTAGATGGCGTTGTGTGTTAGATGTCCGAAATATTTATTTATTATTATTTATTTATTAATTTTAGATTTTTTTCATTTTTTATTTTATTGTTTTCCAAAACCTCCTTTCTTAAGAGCAGGTCTAGGTCTAGTAGTGAATTATTAAAGGTTAATTATGACGTTTAAATATTTGAAATAATCTATAATATTACAAATGTGAATGTAAGTTTGTTATGCTTTCTCGCACAATCTACTTGACCGATCATCGTGAAACTATATATACATATCCTTAGAGGTATTACACGTAACATAGGATACTTTTTATTAAATGCAAGTGAAGCTGCCAGCGTAAGCTATTATAAATATAATTTTAAAAGATATGTTTAATACTATAATTGGCATGAAAATGTTTTGAAAACTATATCTGTCTATGAAAAAAGTTTTTAAAAAATTTAAATAGCTCGGACCTTTATTACGAATATAATAGCACCTCATTAATTAAAATTGGTTTGAAACATACATAAACCTTGCCCTTGCCCTTCCATTTATGCTGCACGGTTGGCCGAGTGGTGTCAGCGGTCGCCATGCCGCTTGCTACTGCGCCAAGTGTCGTGGGTTCAAATCCCACGCGGTACCTACAACACTTTGTGTGATCCACGAATTGTTGTCCCGAGTCTGGATGTTCTTTGTGTCCGTTTCATGTATGTTTGTAAAGTCCCCCACGACACAGGATGTTTATTCCTAATGTGGGAGTTGTCTTTATAAAAAAAAAAAAAAAAAATTATCTTCATCATAGTCGAGTAAAAAGTTGAATATTACCGTATTAAATTTCGTCAATTCCTGCTTTACAAACTTTAATCACTATAAACTAAGCAGGAACATTTATGTAATTTTATACTGGGATAATAAGTTTTTTATGAGTCTTACCGTTGAGACGTTTATCTATTAGCTCTGAACAATTTACTTTTTATTATTTTATTAGTTTGCAAAAAATATTAATAAAGAATAAAAGTTAGTATACGAAATGTTCTTTTTATTGTAATTTTATGTTTCAAAAGTCCCTTGTGACACGGGATTTCACATATAAAAAGAAAAATATAATAAAATCAACATATAGTTACTAAAATCATAATCAAATTTAGAATGTCTACTTCCCATGAGGTATTTTTAAGGATTATGCTGTTTTTTATTATAAATTTAAGTAATTTAATAATGTGATTATTATTTTTTTATTAACTTAAGTAGTGTGAATATATTTGAAAGTGTATCATATTGGGTTTAGACATCTCCTCTTATGAGAAGTAGAAAAATAAGTTTGTAATCTATTTATCTGTTTTCATTAGGTAAATGGTATTGAAATGGTAAAACCACATAAAAATCTTGTGTGTGTTTATGTGTGTATAGTGATAATAATATGGTTAAAATTAATACAAGACACCAATACAAAACATTACAATAAGCATTTCCATTCAATTTATATTAAGTAGTAATTTCCAAGTGTGTTCAAATTTGAGGATTTGACTAATCACACTAATATTATAAAGGTAAAAGTTTGTTAGTGTGGGTGTTTGTATGTTTATTCTCTGTCCCAGCTTGACCAAATTCAATAAAATAGGTATGGAGTATTTGACAGTCAGGATTAACACAGGTGGCTACATTTGATACTGAAAAAATGTGATATTCCCATAGGAGGATTATGGGAATACTACAGTGAGACAAGAGGACCGAAAAATGTAGTATTCCTATAGTCTCCCTATGTGAATACTGCATTATTTTAGGAAGTAATAAACTGCAGGTAATAACTGTGTGTTTATCAGCAATTTGATAAACTTTTTATTTAATGTATTGTTTTCCTTGAAGTAATCCATATTTTCATCAATGAGTTTATAATTAATCCATTTTGTAAACACCATTAGTATGATAATTTGTTGGTAATCTAATTCAAATTAGTGTTAATTCAATTTAGCTTTTTAATAGATAGATAAGTGAATTAAAGCTGTGTTAATATTGTAATCATTTACTTTTTTATAAATGTCTCGTTATGAAGTATTTTTATAGCTCAATTACTTCTACTTATCTGTTTATTATTAATATTTCTTTTATTTTATTATATTTTTATGAGTAGGATTTCCTCTGACTTGAGTGATTAAATTTAAATTTTAAATATTAGTTTGACCTTCTAAATCTAAAGTAATTGTAACATTATGGTAATGATGGTAGTTGACATACTTGTATTTGAAAATAATAATTATGAAGAGGAAGTAGGTACAGTCTCATTTTGTATAATATGTTGCACAGTAATAATTATAAACAATTTTAGATGTATTGGGCCAAAAATAAAGGTTGTGATAATAAAATTATCATCATAGTTATCCATACAAATACTTAAATATTATTGAAGTGTATGTTAGTAATTTAAGATTTACAGCTTTTAACTAAATGCATATAAAAGTATATACAGTACTAACCCAAAAACACTTTTTTGTTTGCTTGTCTGTCTGTTTGTTCCAGTGTATCTTTCAAGTGACTGGGCTGATTTCGACGAAACTTTCACTGGCAGACTTGTTACTATTTTATACTATCTTCGCCACGCGGCTATACCCGTTTTGTTGTGGTACTGCGGGTAACACCGCGAACCTTATCTAGATCTATATTCTACATATATATACAAAAATGAATTGCTGTTCGTTAGTCTCGCTAAAACTCGAGAACGTCTCGGCCGATTTAGCTGATTTTGGTTTTAAAATATTTGTTGAAGTCCAGGGAAGGTTTAAAAAGTGAATAAATATAAAAAAAATGTTTTTCGAGAGGAGAATCAGTGAATAATGTCACGAAAACGGGAAAAGTTATTACGCTACGGGCAATAGGACACGTAAACGAGGTTGCGTGGGTAAGCTAGTCTAGTATATAATATAAACTTTTCGTTTCTATATAACAGTTTTAGATAAATACTTAGAACCCCTTTTATTGTTTCTACAAGTCTTAATCCTGTTGTTCACTTTAAATCGTGACTTTACATTTTGATTACTCGACTTGACAGCGGCGGTAGTTACTTCTGGTAGGCACGTCTGTGTGTTTGCCTCCTTTGCAATAAAAAAAAAAACTACAGAACGCGAACTTCTGTAAGAATTATCCTAAAACTTTTGTTTCAATATCACATGTTTTCTTTACTTTATCCTCAAATGCAAGCCCGTCAAGGTCACTTATGTAAATCGTTATGCAGCCCGTGCTGCGGGTTCATGCATCTAACACATAAATGCATAAAACTGTCAGCATTGGCATGAAACAAACATGTTTTTGTGAAAAAATATCGACCATTAATGTACGCCAGACGTAGGTATATTCTTATTTCAATAAAAAAAACGAATATAGAATAAGTACCTACTACATCTTTTACGAACAACTCTCACACTAGGAATATATACCCTACCTACCCTGTGTTGTGGGGGACTTAACATACAGTCATTATGAAATGGACTGGAAGAACACCCATATTTAGGACATCAATTGTTGTAATATGTAAAGTGTCGTCGTGACAATACAGGCACTAAACCATCCGTACAGTCATTACCATCCGTGCAATTTATTGTAATGTACCTAGTAGACATTAGTGGAGTACCACTTAAAGACACTTACACTGACTGACTGACTTACAAGTCCACGACAATATGCAAATTGATGACGTGGGCAGCGTAAATTAACTATGCAAGTTTGTCCAGTTTCCAGAGCACCCCAGACTGCTAATCACCCAACGTTTAAAAGAGCAATATTTTAAACCTTAAGATAATGAAAGAAAAATCAGTCAACTAATTGCCGAGTAGTTTAAAGTACGTAATTTTAAGTATGAAAGTTTCGACGTTTAAAGTGACAGTCATTTATTGACATTTTACATTTAACTATCTTTTGATTAATTTACTTTATTAGCTTACAGGATTATGAAGCTTATTCATATCCGTTAAAGAATAATTTTCGTTTTACAGCGGTACCGTGTCCCTATATTACAATATATATAATCAAAGATAGGCATAACTTATTTATCCGCTAAATTTTATCCATATCTTGCAATATTTAGGTGCCATTACATACATTTAGATATATGTTATGTTCTCGAGGTTAGCAAAGATATGTGTACACTGGCAGATATTGCAGTTAAGCAGAAATAACCGCGAGAACGAGGTAAATATAATAATTCAGTTGTGTTGAGCAGCATTTGGGAAGTTACGTCAAACTTTCCCTTCGTCGATTCTAAAATATCTATAAACGTCAAAAGTCTTCAATAAGATGCGCTCTATCCATTATGGCATACGGAACAGAAAATAGACACTCGCAACGCGAGTGGTCCTCATCTCTCCGGCACAGCAGAATAGAGTATAGCCCACCGGATTAGCAAGCTGAAGTGGCAGGGGACTGGCTAAATTAGACGCAGAACCAACTACCATTGGGGTATTCGAGTTCTAGAGTAGAGACCGCGTCTTAGCAAACGTGTTATAGGATGCCCATAGGACGATTGTGCAAGATGACTGGCATGAGCCGATCCGAGAAACCCAAAATCTATCAGAGTTACCTGTAAAGGAAGCGCAGTGAACTCTGATAGGCCGATAACGATGTTAGAATAAGGATATGCCTATATTACATAAACGGGTCTTATTTTTTAAAATAATCTTTAAGTGTCACGTAACAATTACTGCCTGTCACAAATTTTAATAATTTATTGTTTAATTAAAATCGGTGCATAATTTGTTTATTTACACTTCCTGTAAATACATTACACAAGACTAACTAGCCGTGCTCATCTTTGTGATGTAATCTAATTGGTGTGAAATCGTCAAATTACTTATAGAATTACATCAGCATTAGAACGCAACATTCAATTATGGAGAATCAGGTTCTTTGGAAATCATGTTTTAAAGGCAGATAGATCCTACTAATTATAAATGGAAAAGTTGAGGAGGATGGATGTTTTTTACTCTTTTATCGGAAAACGGCTGAACGAATCTGGATGAAAGTTTGTACAGAGTTAGATTATAGTCAGGAATAGCACGCAAACGCACTTTTTATACCGATAATTATGGTATTCTCGTGATATGAGCTAGGTACAGCAACAAATATGTGGGTGGGTAACACCGCAGGGCGCAAACATGTACACTTTTGTGTCTTGTGTCAGATACAAACTACCGATGATATTTGATTTCTATAGAACCAGTGTGATATCATCCAATCCCTGCGCATACGTAAACATTTTTTTGTGTCCATTTGCTTCTACTTAACACGTACTCATGACGATCAAAAAGTGTTCGGTGTTGGTAACTGGAAACTAAAAGTCGTCAGTTGAAGCACAAGTAGCATTAACCAATTTCCTTACGATTGTACTGAGCTGCGCAAACGAAGGAGTTGCACTCAGTGACCGTTTCCTGTATGCGACACAAGCCACGCACAATGAACGTCGACGTTTATTTAACATATAAACAGAGATATTGTTTCTTCATCGACGTTCATAGTGAGACTGACGGTAGACAAGCGACGAATTGTGGCCAAAAGTAGCGACTTGTGACTGTGTCCGATTGCCGCCACCGGACACAGTTACTACGGTTACCAGTGACCAGTAGTAGCAACGGGCGACTGTGTCTGATCACCGCTACATGGCACAGCAACTACAGTTCCCTGTGATGGAGTGCCGTGTCGGCAAGAAAAAGTGTCTACGTTTGCGAAGTGCTAAGTCATATATAACGCTAAGTATTTAATATCCGTGACTACGTTGAAAGTGTCCATGGCTGAGGTAGTCACTTACCATCAAGTGTCCCATCTGATCGTTTGTCTCCTAATATCATAAAAATAACATAAATGAAAAAACGGCATAGTTGAAAATAAAAACGATAAAGTATTGTGTAAGATATTACGTCACCTTAAAAGGAGCAGGCATTTCTCTCACTTAGACAGGATCCTGAGTTCAAACCAGTTTCGTCACGCCTACAGACGTTGGCTGAATTCATTTATATTCAACTAAATAACCAATTAAGACTGATATTTATTAAAAAATAGGTGTTATTTTCTTTCTAATTCTATATGGTTACCGATGTAAATATCCTCATTTATATTTCTTAACATAACAATATGTTAATTTTGCTTAATGCATTCACTATGTTATCGATTAGTGTATAGAATAGACGAAATTTAATATCCTCGTTATCTTCGCCTGTATTTAAGTGTATTAGCAGCTACGTCAGTATCTTTGCATTATCTATTTATTGGTAGGTAATGATAATACGAGTATAATTTAATCATTAATGATTCATGCAATGTTGTACGCAGCTAGACCGAAATTCGGGTATTTCGTGTCGTGACCTAACCACGAATATAATTTACTACTATCTAATACTCAGTTTAATATACCTAAACAGAATAATATAACAAATAATATAACAGTAGTTCTCGAAAGAAATATGACAAATCATAGCAATAAAAAAACAGTAAGTAATTATTAATAAATAAAAGCGAATACTAGGTGGTCCGAAGCCGTTGGTTGTGATACACCGACACAGGGCTGTTTGTTGTAAAGATCCTTAGGAAGGCCTACGTCCAACAGTGGAAGATGCTCTGAGGCTGAACTCCGTCTGCTGAGATGATGATGATGATGAAACAATATTCCCCTTCAAAGGTCTGACAACGAACTTATGACTTCTGAGTTGCAGACGTTCATGGGCGGCGACAGTCCACCACCTGAACTATCTTCTCGTTTCCCCCTATTTACAATGATCTTAATCATAACATGTATTGATGAAGTCGCATTCGCTGTGTGTTCTTAAATGTTTTTTACTACTTAACGAATTTTAATGCAGTTTTCAGCTATAAGTAGAGTGTTTCAAAAGGAAGCTTTATATTAATGTAGTACATGCATATTATACTAGAAGAAATCTGAGAATTACAAGACCGTGCGAAGCCGGGCCAGGTCGCGAGTTAATGTACAAATGTAGAGGAGGAACTGGTATACATTTCACTTAATTGCCATGCCCAAGCATCTTAAACCGGCTTGTGCATTACTTGTACACAACGTACTGAGAAATTTACATTCCAAAAATGGCTTAGCCTCTAACTCCGTCTAACTACATCGTAACGATAAGCCTTCCTGTGTTCACGGAATTCCTATGCTGATATAACAGATACCTACATTACACTAATACGTGTGTCATCTAGGGTATTGTCATTTTAATGTTGTTCTTACAGTTTCATAACAGTCATTGTCTCATTACATCTTAATACTACGTGCAAAACGTAATCCTACACCTGTGAATAGGTGTCCATCTTTACATAGTATAAAATGAAGTTGGTACCTGTTCCTGTCTGCTTAGATCTTTGAAACGACGCAACGGATTTTAATACGGGTTTCATTAATTGAGAGAATTATTAAAGAGGAAGGTTTATATTATTTATTAGGTTTATAAGTTTATTAGTTTACCTATATTACAGGTATTACACCCGTGAGAATCTGGGAGCAACTGCTCTAGTGATGTAGGATGAGATATATTACTCCGTGTGATAACAACGGATTAAGAATACCCACGCAGTGTCATCACACCATGATCTCATCCATCCAGTGGGTGCCGTACAAGCATCACTGTAAATAGGAGGAAACCTTGACGCAAATCTTATATGTACCAAACCACCTGGTTAGCGGGGCTAAAACTTATTTGTGTTAAGAGCCCTATGTCCAATAGTAAGCTGTCCAACTGAGTACAGGAGGGGGTAGCAATCCTCGATTTTTCTCTCGCGTCACATGCATTAAATTGTATGGAACCGATGCCATACAAAATTAGTGCGCCAGAATTCCGCAACTCCTTACAAAAATCATGTTACAATGAAGAAAAATCGAAGGTAGCTACCGGGTCTTCTTCACCAGTACTCAGTTGGACAGCTTACAAGTGACCGCATAATGCTGAATGGTTATTGTTTTAAGCCCCTGTATCTTTCTAAAAAGGTTTCCTGGTGGTTCACATGACACATCACGTCAATTTCGACACGGGCCCGTAGTTTACATATTGTGTTGACCTGTATTCATAAGAAAGCTTCTATTAAAAGATTCGAGTTGACCCATGTCTTGGACATTTCGTTCTTTTATTTATTTTTCTTCTCAATAGTTTCTGCTGTTCTGAGAAGTGATTAGTTGAAGCAAGAGTAGTTTCAATTTAGATACTTTTTTAATACAAATACGAGTACATATTCGAAACTATCAGTAGCTGACAGGTGTTTTAATCGTATCGTTAAACACGTGGAATGCGAGTATTACTGATGATGAAATATGAAATATATTTACTTGATAATTTTTATTACAAAAATGTTTGTGACACGCACACTTCATTCTAAGTGACCAATTATTGTACATCAGCTTTATTGTTTTACATTTTATTTAAAGACTGCCAAAGTGACTATTAAGCCAAGAGTTGTCACCATACTCATTGCGAATGCAGACAAATGCAGCATGGTAACCCAATGGCGGCTTATTGAAATGCTTCTGCATCATTGGGCATATTCGTTTGATGTCTTTAGTGAAACTAGAAAATCCCTTAGGACTTCCTGATCCTTGGCGACTCTCTGGCCTCTGTCGCCCTACTCTAGAAGAATGCAGACCATGTGTTTTCACGCCTAATAAGGCGCAAATACTTCCCCTCTCCATGAATCACGTCGATTGCATCTTGAATCGTTCGATGTCTACGTACAAAGTTGAGGTATCGGTGAAATCTGATCCAACGGTGGCCTATGTTTGCCATGAATGGTAATCTTAGTGCACGATAAGGTTCTTATCTCATTCGCTTGCCGGTAAAAGGAGACGCAACGAGCTCTAAACCGTATAAGTTGTAAGATTGCCTTTAATGGTATCGAGTCTTGTTGTTTACTCGTATTGATGTTAATATATGGAATACATTTCTATTGGTTATATTAGTTTCTATTTCAGTAATGGATATGCCGTTTATACAGTGCTAGTCTGGGTCAAATTTTTCCCTGGCATTAATATCGACAATAATAATATATCACTTTATTGTACACCAGATGCATTACAAGGCAAGCTTAAAATTAGGGAAGTACAATTGGCGGCTTTATCGCCCGGGGGCAATCTCTTACAGCCAACCATTGGATGGAGAGAAAACATGAGTAAGAGAAAGTGTTGGGTAGTGTTCGGTGTAAAAGTAGGTAAGACGAAAAATAAATAAATAAAGTAATAAAGATTATAGAATACCGTTATATTAATACATAGTGTGGGTAATGAAATAAATACAAACAAGGAATAAGATAAATATACAGTTAATTACATACTTAAATGCAGTAGTGTGACCCAATTGACTAGATCTGTGTCTGCTTTACAAGACCCAGGTTCGCTCGTGCGTGTAGTAGGTATACTGTTCTCATCTTTGCGATGGAGCCGCGCAGTATCTGTTCGACGCTCTCGACCGGTTGCAGCGGCGAGCCATCCGCATTGTCGGCAGTCCCCAGGCCACCGAGTCCCTTGAGCCTCTGCAGTTCCTTAGAGATATCGCCTCCATGGCAGTCCTCTATCGCCTTTATCATGAAGAGTGTTCTGAAGACCTGATCCAACTGGTCCCCCCTTCTCCCTTCCTCTTCCGCCATAGTGTGGGTCACCATGCTGCATTGTCCCTATTAGCATTGAGGATGGTGACCACCACTCCTGGATTCTGCTCGTGCTTTCCATCAGGCAGATCATAGTCATTTTGGCAGCTAAGACATAAAAAAAATAAAATAAAGAAAATCGACTGCACGGTTGGCCGAGTGGTTTCAGCGGTCGCCATGCCGCTTGCTACTTCGCTAAGTGTCTTGGGTTCAAATTCCACGCAGTACAACATTTTGTGTGATCCACGAATTGTTGCCCCGAGTCTGGATGTTCTTTGTGTCCGTTTCATGTATGTTTGTAAAGTTCCCCACGACACAGGATGTTTATTCCTAATGTGGGAGTTGTCTTTTTAAAAAAAAAAAAGAAGAAAATTGCAGGTTAAGGGACATTGATGTCTCCCAGGTAATGCTCCTTTGTCTCTTGAAAGCAGTTAATGTTTGTGCTCGACTGGTAGGGCATTCCACATCCTCAACAAATGTTAGTTTCAATCAATTATGTGACATGAATACTACGATATGTTCTATGCCAGACCATAATCTATCTCTGTGCAGAATTTCATATGGATTGGATTATCAGTTAAGTTGTTCTTCAGTAACAAACATCCGTTCATCCATTCATCCTTTTTAGGGAGAGTATTTTCATTCGTAACAGTATTGGGATTAAAACGACCGAGGAAATTGATACAATTATAGATGTCTGACATTAACCGCGATTGAGTCATGTTTAAGGCGGTAACGCACTTATAATATTTTTTTTTTTTTTTTTAAAAAGACAACTCCCACATTCGGAATAAACATCCTGTGTCGTGGGGGACTTTACAAACATACATGAAACGGACACAAAGAACATCCAGACTCGGGACAACAATTCGTGGATCACACAAAGTGTTGTAGGTACCGCGTGGGATTTGAACCCACGACACTTGGCGCAGTAGCAAGCGGCATGGCGACCGCTGACACCACTCGGCCAACCGTGCTGGATTCACATTAACCATCTTAAGCTGAGATAAAATTTCCTATTTACCCATCATAAAAGTAATAATACTTTATTACGAAAATAAAATTCATAGAACAAAATAATTATGGTAACATTTGTGTATGGATTTATATATGTTAGTATGTATGTAGTATATATTAGTGTAAGTAGGTATATATGTAGGTAGCTTTATGTGTATTATAACTTAGATCTATTGAAGTACACCGCTGACTACCCAGGGGATCATTTATTGATAAAGGTTGTCTTGAAGAAATCGCCGTGAGCGATAAGACCGCCTATTGTGATACCTGATGTCGATGTCCGTATATGTATCTCTGTACAAATGTTTACTGTAGTGGTGTGTAATAAAGTTTATAAATAAAATAATGTTACAAATAATGGGAATCCCGATAAAAGAAAATTTATGACTTTTTGAATTGCAGGTGTCATGTTCAACGGTAGTCCTGTAAAAGAATCCTGTTAGCACTTTGGCTCACCTATACTATAAACATTGTATTTTTTTCGTAACAATTACCAATTAATGTTACGTCAATCTGTCTGCAAACGTTTACTTTAGTTAACATTACCGATTAATGAAGTAATTCTAAGATAAACATGTATGTTTGAGTGCCATAAACCATACGTTTATTTTTTGCGGAAATAATTAAGTTTATAGTGGAGGCGTCTACTTGATATGGATTAACCTTCGTTACGTGACGACGCATAATCTTCGCTCTTCCTTATACCTTGTTACTTTTGAATGTTTATTGTGGTAGTTACTATTGTGAGGTAAGAAAAACAAAGTTGAAATAACAAAACATAACAAGAACCTGTTGTCAAGTTTCTTTTAATTCGCTTTTTAAATGCTTATTTTTTATACTCGCTTTTAATCACTAAGCAAGAGCCGTGTTTAAGGTTTTTCTACATTTCCAGCGACTAAGGGTTGCCGAAAACTACTTCATATCATTCGTAGACTAGGCGTTGATAGCATTCAGTAATTTTATCAGGAAATTGTGTCAGTTTTGTTATATTATAAGTATTTTATAACTACCTTTTACCCGTTTCGCCTCTCCCGTATGTGTCGGTTATCGCTGTAAATAGTAGCCTATGTGTTATTTTTATGTATATTACTGTAAAGTTTTATCGAAATCCTTTCCTGAATTTTTGCGTGAAAGAGTAACAAACATCCATCCTCCATGTGGGGGAACGGGTATCATGTTCCACCCAATACAAAGGGAGGATCCTCCGACCAGGCGAGGTGATCGTGCCTGGCGGGATACTGCCCTACAGTTGATGTTGGGATGTTGTACATATGATAATCGACGCGAGAACTATTTATTGCGTGATTCGGGATTTGTAGTTACTCCGTGTAGTGCGTTACTTCGTAGTTCAGTGTATCATCGGTAGATTGCACTGTAGTAGGTTATTGTTGTGTTATGTGGAAGTCGCCACACTCCATATGTATAAAACACTTTCTAATGTGTTTTTTAATCTACCCTTTCGTGATATATCGATGCCGTTAGTCTAAATTAACTTTCAACTATGAAGTATTACATAAAAAAACTAAATGAATATCGTAAACGTCTTGTTATTTTTCATGAATATATATGTAGAGGATATAAAATTACATACTATACCTAATTACTATAATTGTAGGACCTCCAGTATTGCCTATCATTTAGCTAACCAGTCTAGTGTGCAACTGTACTCAATAACCAGTTATTACTACATACATATTTATTGAAACGTGTATCTTATTGTTGTTCAGGAACTGATGTCAGTTTTGAGTACGTTGTTAATTATTATTAATATTGCAACGGTGATCCTAGGCAACGAAAGACTGTAACACATGTTTTTTAGAGACAGTATTAAGTGCTAGTAGCTAATTAGTAGTTAGTTACTAGTTTTGCGTTTGCGTCTCTCAAAAGGTATATTTCCCCGTTTTTGAAACATTTTTCATGAATGCTCGGCTTCTACTGGTGGTCCTAATGAATAGGCTATCAAAAAGTAACTTTTTCAATTCGAAACAACAGTTCCCGAGATCAGCGCTATCAACCTGCCAAACAAACAAACGAACTCTTCAGCGTTATAATTTTCGTAAAGAATTGCTTGCACAAATCGAATCCGCTCGAAACGTATATTTAATGGGATTCAAATCAGGAGAAAGCTAGTCTGAAATAGTGTTTATTAGTGAGAAAGAAATAGTAAGGATGAATTACTGGGTTTGTTTATACCACGTTGCTTATAACTTTTTTTTTCATTCTACTTGTCCATAACAAGTATCTAAGATGTCTTCGGTGCTGATATTAATATTGTTACTTGTTAAGGTTCGATAGATTTGGAACCCTTAAACCTTCTGACGTGTAAAAAGACACGAAAAACAGTCCTTAATGGTCGCCGAGTCGCTAGGTTGATCACTAATATCACTTCGATGTTTATTGCACTGTAGCTGAAACTGAACTGAACTGCGGCCCGCGAGAGATCGTATTTATGTCCACTTTTACTATTACTAGCGCTTTCGAGAAATGTCTCGAACATACGACGTCGTTCCTCGTACCAATGACACGCCCGCCGACGAATTCGTTGTAAACAATCGCTTAACAACCAATTGATATTCGACGCTATGTATATCGATATAAGGTTCGTTATTCCGTGCCTCAAAAATCAACTTCCTCGATCGTTGCTCGCGAATATTTTTTCTTCGTAACAAAACTATTAATTTTCTGTCAGCGTGAAATGGTGCCCATGACCGAAGTTGTTAAAATCACTTATATAGTAATAATTGACAATTAAAATTAAAAAAAGACAATTTGTTTTCTATATTTAAATATTTTTAGTCTACACTGGAACTGTACATTCAAGGACCCATTAAATAGTTCGGAAACATTTACGCGCCGGTAAATGTTTATTGTTACTAAAAAAAAAGGAAACGAACAAGGTTTTTAACTGTACTTCAACAAATTTACGTCATATCCTCTGTAGCGAGGTTCTTTTCACACTGTGAATGTAATTCCAGTACAGTGCGCTGACAAGCTTAGAAGAATACCTATGCATACTAAATCATATAAATCAATGAAATTAATAAAATTTAAGTGTCTGTTTGTAATTTCACATTAACAACTTTTTACTAAATTAAAACTTACATAAAAAAACAAGTTTTACAATTTTTGTCTCTATCTGTTCCGGCTTAGCTTAGAATCGATTGGACCGATTTTGACGAGACTTTCACTGGTATATAGCTGATGATATAAGGAATAATTTAGGCTACTTTTTTAGACAAGCTTTGCCCCTCGTCGTTGCCAGCGGTTGTTTTTGTAAAGGTACAACAATAAACACGGGTAACGCCGTGGGGCTCAGCTAATCTGCAGACTACGATATATCTAAAATAATTGATGAAAAGCGCACCATGTACAAAAGCTAGTGTAGTATGAAAGCCTCTACAGCTATAGAGCCTAATTTAATTTCAGTAAAGTGCGATGTATCTATTCCCAGAAGGGTCCTAAGTTCATTATTTTAGGTCTTAGCCACTCCAAGCTCTTAAAAGCTCCGCCTCTCAGGTCAATTCAACGAAGTATATACGCGGAACATTACGAAAGACCTCATTTAATTACTTTTGACGTAGTAATGGTTATTTGGCTGAATAATGAACGATGTTTTGTCAGTTTTCTTTGCCCGTTATATCCCCATAATGGACCTTGTCCGTACATTATAGTTTCCTAGAATTGCTTTTCTTGCATTGCACGATTGCGTGATTGTAACATGCTTCGTATACCATTTCCTATTCGGAGAACCCATCTGATTTGTGTTCTCATTTCTGATGGTGTCACCTTACAGCAAATAGTTTGTATAAAGCATGTTCGTAGACAAAAATAGTGAGTTGACATGTTTTGTAAATGGAAACATATATTGCAGTGTTGCAGTCGTGTCGACAAATGTATAATCAGCGTTTGTTATTAATTGTTAATCAAAAAGATGACCCCAATTTGTTTCGCGTGACTTCTTGCATGTATTTCATAAAGGCGTGATGTATGAGACGTCACATCTTTATACCAAAAGAAGATTTTTTTTATCCGGCCCGTGGGGGATGGGGACCTTCCCCAAAGGCCGGTTGGGGTATGGACCTGCAGTATCCTCACTCACTCGGTGAAACACAGCGCAGGCGCTATTTGACACCGGTTTTCTATGAAGTGTAAAGTTTATTTAACTATATTGGTCCAGGTTGGGAATCGAGACTACGATCTATAGCTTATTTACAACTCGTAATAGGGAATAATGTTCAGAATTTTTGGTCTTTTAAAATATTTTACAGCTGCAGTCATAACAACCATTTTATTGCCCATGTCGTAGAGAAGGACTTGTAATTCGAAAAGTAAGATAAGTATCTAAATATCCTGTATAACCAAACAATTCTGTTTCTTATTGAAATAAACATACAGTTTCTTTTACTAAAAACGAGAAGCCAGTTCTGCTCCGTAGCATTGTGTTGAGAGTTGAATGTTCACTGTTGAGAGTTGAATGAATCACTTCAACCAATTCAAGTGGAAACTACAAACTTAACTCATCCTGGAGAGTGTTAGATCAAAACAAACTTCGTTTCTAAGTTAGAAGAATATAACTATAAAATATAAGAAATGTACAGAGTAAAGCAGCCTTTGGAGTATAATTCGAGAAAGTTATTGTCAGTGCTTAATGATAAAGTCTTCCATTTTTTTTATTAAAAGTGGGGTAAAATCGCTGTACGTAATTTCATTTTCTTTAACATTAAATTAACAATTTTGGTACATTCGTAAGGAAGGTAAGCGACATTGGTATCTAAAGGGTTAATAGAAGATTAATTATCATTTTGAATTATTTATGTAATAGTAATAAAATGTGAAAAATAAATACCTACTTGACCCGGTCATTCAACTGTCTGCATTGGAGAACCCTCCGAGCACTTTGAAATGCATATTGACCTTATAAGAAACAAAGTTTATCGGACTTGTAAGTTAATTATAAGATCATCATTATGTACAAGTAAATACATAATACAAGAAATTTGTTATCACTTTTCTTAATAAAGTTTTTGCATAAAAACCTATTTCACTTCCATAGAGTACAATTATTAATGGCTAGAAATTAGGAAAAGAAAAAAAACAATGTAAGTAAATATCATTTTAAATTTAGAATTTAGGCGTTAATATTTGAGGCTATCTGTTCGTGTTAAGTATAATGTGATTGCACTAAAATATCTAACGCAGTTATATTATGGTGTAAATATTATTTTTAAATTATGTTACTGATTACGTAGATGCAGAATCATCTCAATAAGCCATTATAGTGTGGTTCACCATGCAGTCTCTGACTTTCGTTGCATATTTAATCTTTGGGAGACTTGCCAAAAACCATCTGAATAGCTGAGATATTCGAACCATTTTTCGCATAGCTTTCATAGTTCGGCGACATATTTTGCAATCGCAACAAATGTGTAATCAGCGTTAATTATAAATTAAAGAAAACATGCCCCCAATTAGTTTCAGTATAATAAACAATTCACCAGTTTGTTTGCATGTATAGTTTGACGCTTGAAGATACAAGAGATCATGATACAATTGAAGGAAAATATTATTTCAGTATGTGTAAGAGAAGGAAGAAGAATGCTAAAACCTTATAAAAGAGAATACCATTTCTGGCAGAATAGTGTTTAATGTTATTTCAGAAAACATTGCTCACAAAAATATCTACATTTGGTAGCGATGTTTTTTTATTATATTTTATTTTATTTGTCAATAGCGGTGACCCGCGGTTATTGTCGTACCGCGGGTAACTCAAGTGTCACAGAACTCATAATACGACCTTTATCTCAGTCATATCTTGATAATTAATCTGTTGTGTAACTATTTGCGGAATCGCAAGATAAGAAGTTGGTTTGCTTAAATTCAGTATGTGCCGATTCAATACATTATCTTTTTATATCGAATAAAAAAAAGATTTTGGACTGATCTGTTTTGATGATGAGATGATGTGAAAACAACAGACAGTAGGAATGTAAATAACCTTTTTTTTTCTTCGATAATTTTAGAGTCTAATGTAAAAACGGATGAGTTCGTCTTATGTTTGAATTGAGAGTATTCTTGTTTGTTTGATCAAGCTATTTTCAGATCTATCAGTCTGGTTTTTTTGTTTTTGCGTTAGAAAACTCGTTTTGCCTTAAAGGTCACAGGGTACTACATTAAGATTTGACCCGTAAGAACCTTTAAATAAACGGATAAAACTGCCGGACCACAGCTAGTCTTTAGATACAAGTTAATTTTTAATGTGTAAGTTTTTAATTTTTATAATAATCATAGCTTACGTATATATTTAGACTTTATTCTCTAAAATTGTACTATTATTGTCATCGTAATAATTCATAAATCACTTACATTTTTAAACTTACAAGTTGTTAATGAACCCTACAGTTGATCTGCGACCTCCGTTGGTGCTGATCATAATAACAGTGATGCAGCATGTTACAGGACCATGGCTTTTAATTGCAATGGTATGGGTACCTATGGCGGTCAAGTGCTGCTGACTTCTCGGGAACTTAGTTTCTTGAGTATACCAGAGTCTTTTGAAGTAAACTCACATGCGGCTGTAGGTACTAGTTAATAGTCGGTTGGAGGATATATATCACTTCTCCTTGACTACGATGAGTCAATGAGTCTTGGGAATTGCCACACGAAAAAAAATTAACCTCTGAATAAAATTAATTACCCTTCAATGATAATATTTCACAAACAAGTACTTACCTACTTTTTTTACTCTAACCTCTTAAACGTATTACGTCATCATGATCTAAAATAATGACCGTACAAAAACGCTGTTTCATATTTAATCACGTCGTCGCCGCCGCTTCGGTGTGAATTGGGATGCTGGTGAAAGTAATGTGAACAATTCATCATAATACCTACGTGTCACCTAACTGGGTAACCTCAATTACCAGTTTGAGCAATTTATCATGAGCAAAGGAGATTTTATTTTGACTGCCTCGGTGGCGTAGTGGTAGCGTATACGACTGCTAAGCTTAAGATCTCGGGTTCGATTCCCGGGTCGGACCAAATATTTGTATGATCTGCAAATATTTATTTCGGAGTTTGGGTGTTTTCTATATATAATATGTATGTATTTACAAAAAAAAGTATATAAGTATTTATATCAGTTGTCTAGTACCCATAACACAAGCTCTGCCTAGCTTGGGACTAGATGGAGTTGTGTGTTAGATGTCCGGAATATTTATTTATTTAAAAATATTTTTATATAAATGATTAGTTGAAGAAGGAAAAATACGGTTAGCAAAATTATCGTTGACTTCTGTACTTATATGGTTGCCTGTAAGATATTGCCATTAAGCGATAAGGCCGCCACTTGTACATACTTCATAATAGTTTTAAATTTACCATGTAATTATATAAGCTGGTGTACAATACATTTTTTATTATTTAGATTTTTTATTTATCTCCCTTTTTAGAGGGGTAATATACGTGTCATGCGGGCCTAAGCGAAGCATGACACGATAAATTGAGAAGGTGTATGATATATGATGAGGATGTTAGAAATTTACGGGTAATGCGGCAGGTATTGAGTATGGTGGCTTTTTGGAGCAGATAAAAAGGGTGTGACGGCATGTGAAGTAGTTCAAGATTTTGAGTGAGAGTTTTAGGTACTATGCCTGTTGATGAAATAACTATTGGAACTGTGTGTACTGTGTTAACTTTCCATTGGGTTTTGAGTTCTAATGCTAGGTCTTGATATTAATATTATTATATAACTAGTTTGCTTTAGTTTGTAGAAAAAAAAATTGTAGTTTTATTTGTGTTTATTGTTATGAAGTTGAGTTAAAAGTTGTACTTTGAAACGCATGACTGCTTTTTTATCTTATACAGAGATTAAGCGTTTGACCAAGAAACTGTTGTAACACGATAAATGCTAAATAAATTTTATTATTACAAAAAAATTATCACCAAAAAACCCAATTGTCGAGTTCACGGTCCGTGTTCAATTAATTTAAATTTCTTGTGGTAATTTTATACAAAAACGGGCGTTTATATTCGTGGTACTCAAAATAGATTGATGATGAACTCACTACCAGCGCACGTGTTTCCGTCCCACTATGATCCCGGGTCCTTTAAGAGGGGCGTGAAAAAGCATCTCACTAGGCCGCCATAGTTCTGGTCACCATGCTGCACTGTCCTTGTTTGCATTGAGGATGGTGACCACCACTCTTGGATTCTGCTGGTGCTTTCCATCAGGCAGGGCAGAGTCATTTTGGTAGCTCAGGTATAAAAAAAAAAAAATAAAAAAAAATAAGTGTATTTGAATTCAGATCGTGAATTTGCCAACCCTGTTACCACAATAACATGCCGGTAATACTCCACTGGAGGCATTTTGAGAGTAAGTTTTAAAATTACATTATGTTTAACTTAAAGGTAACAAATAAAATTAGCCAGATTGTTATTTTTTTTTATGTAGAGTGGTGGTCACCACATGCTCATTGCGAATGCAGGCAATGCAACATTGCATGCAGCGTGGTGACCCACACCATGACTGCCTATTGATGCTTCTAAATCATTGTTTCTCCGGTTAGAATGCTACCTATATTTTTTCTATTGAATAAAACAACGAATTTCCCGAATGTAGTAAGCCACTAGCTGAACTAGGTAGCGCCGCGGGGCAAAGCTAGTCTAAAAAAAGGTATACACGGTGCATATACCAAAATATTTTTTTTACAATTTTTGTCTGTCTGTTTGTTCCGACTAATCTCTTGAACGGTTGGACTGATCTTGAGGGGACTTTCACTCATAGGTAGCTAATGATACAAGGAGTAACTTAGGTTACTTTTTTAGACTAGCTTACGCGCGGTACGACAATAACCGCGGGTAACACCGCGGGGTTCAGCTAGTACAAAATAGATTACATAAATTAAATAGCCAATATTTATCATGAGATTCCGAGATAAACAGGTCACAATATATTGAACGAGATGCGAAGCAAGCTTTCCAATTGTATTTAGGTCAACTGTAGCGGATTTTGGCAATGAGTGACTTTGTATACCGTACTTTTCAGATATGTAGCATTTGTTACTTGGTTCTAAATTACGTTTTGATTTTAATTTAACCCACTTCAAAAAACTGACATTTTGAATTAGTTGTATGTACCTTTTATGTTTGCTACCTCAGATAATTTAAGAAGAGATTTGGTAAAATTATTTTTATTAGCTTTACATTTATGAATGTTTGTAATCGACTCCTTTGGGCTAAATTATTATCATCTAACGGTCAGATTTTATTTAAAATTTGTAGACTTAGCGAGGACCGAATAATAGTTAAAAAAATACGCTTTTATAAATAAACCAAAGCAAAATGTATATATATAAATATTTTAATGTATAAAATGTCGCCCCACGCTTTTTTACATTAAATTTTTTTTTTTATTATGATAGCGTATTTCCCGGTCAGAATCACTTTTTGAAGAGAAATGTTACTTTTATTTTTATGTGGAATGGGACACCGTAGTCCTTATACACGAGGGGGCTAAGCTGTAAGTCGTAAATGGCACGTAGTCTGTCGTGCTTACGGTGAGTTCCTTTCTGGGCTACATCTTGTTCCCAAGCTACAGTTATCCAAGACGGCATTGATTATCATTTATTAAGCTAGTAACAAATTCATTAATGAAGAGCCAGGCTTCGGCATAAACGGGCCGGCTCGACCGGAATGATACCACGGTCTCACAGAAAACCAGTGTGAAACTGTGCTTGAGCTGTGTTTCACCAAGTGAGTGAGAATACCCGAGGCCCATACGCCAACCCCTCCCCCATCCCCCAAAGGCCGGCAACGCACTTGTGACGCCTCTGGTGTTGCGAGTGTCCATGGGCGGCGGTAATCGCTTACCATCAGGCGATGTGTCTGATCATTTTCTCCCTATTCCATAAAAAAATACAGTTTAATACAATTTTCCATGCTGTAAACGCATTAAAGTGAGTGATACATTTTGAATAAGTAATTATTTAATGACTCCACTACTGGTTCCTCTATGTTCCGATAGCATGTGAGCAGTCTGAAGTCTATTTATTAAATTCGATACGATGAATATGTATCGTGTTAGGAGAGAAACTTGTTGTTATGAAACTGTTGCGTTATCGTTATGTAGAGAAATCTTGTTTGTGAATAATCTTACAGAAAATACATGAAATTTTCTCAAGATGTTAAACTTTCTCACTGATATTACAAAGATGAAATCTGAAGTTTATATTTAACTTGACTTGATGACCCACAGTCATATTAAAAGTATATTTGAGCGTCAGTGGATTTATGTATTTCCCCAGGCTGCAAGAAATTGTGTGTATAAAAACGTCTATTTGTATTGATATGGACTTAATGTTCAGATAAGGTTTATCACTTTGCATAAAACTTGTAGTTTAATATTAAGTAATAATAATAATAATAGATCACTTTATTGTACACCAGATGCATTACAAGGTTAATTTAAAATTAGGGAAGTACAATTGGCGGCCTTATCGCCCGGAGGCAATCTCTTATAGGCAACCATTGGATGGAGAGAAAAAAAAAATAAGTAATAGTTTCGTAAACGATTAGAACACTATTCCCGTCACGATGTTATTAGCCCTGTTACACACGTAAAGACACACATACTATATATATTCTATGCTAACTTCTAGCCAACATAGCACTGTGTAATGTGTGCGAGTACACATTAGGAATCTAACGCCCCTCCCCCTCCACCTCTCCGTAACCACCTGTATTATATGCCAAGACCGGGGGAATAAAAATCGTTAAGTTCCCTTATGGTTCTTCCTCCGTTCTCCTTCTTATCACTTCACGTCACTGCAACTATCATAACTAGTACGTAATTACGATGCAGGGTTGAGCGTCACGGCCTCGGTCAGTATGAAGCTAAGAACATCGTAATAAATACGCAATTTGTGACATGTTTATGTGTATTACGTCACGGATGTCAATGAGTATTGTCGACTATGTGTACAGACAAGGCGAGAGACATGTTCGCGTTATTGGTTTTGATTTATTTAGCTCCTCAATGACGTCAAAGTTTACACACATATAGGTACACTCTTTATCTCCAAAAGAGGTAGTTTAGAGAGGCATATTATACTGCAAAGTTTTGTTGTTAAAACATTTGTATTGTATCTTAGACATCTTAATTATAATTCTTAACTAATGTAATAGAATTATACAAATGTGTAGTATTATAATCTTTACGTATTCTGTAAAGTTCTGCTAATATGCTAATATGTTGTCGAGAGTACCTACAGATAAGTCATATTGTAACTCTGTCTCAGAAAAGAGGTTATTATTTAAAAAAAAAACAAGTTAATAAATCTTTCATCTAGAAATTATTTTAGGGTGTTTGTAAAGCGGAAAGTCAAAAAATAGCTACGCAGACAGTTACCATAGATGAGGATGTAAGTATCATTAAGAAAACAAAACTTTCAGCCATTTAGTACAGTAGGTATACAATACTACACTGAATAAAACAGGTTTTGTTATCGTCACTCATAACGGGAATGTGTAGGATGCAATACACTGACGTTACATCCCACGCGGTGTACTCATTGTGTTGCCATCTTTCTCTTCTAATTTCTCCGAATTGGTGCATTTATTTATTATAATGGCTTGTGTGATGGATTGATTAAGAATGCATATTGTCACCCCACCTCTATTCGTCCTATAACTATTATAAGAGCCCTAAGGCCTCCAATTAAACTTCCCGACTGTTATCCTAAGATAACAACTGGGACCGACTGCTTAACGTGACCGCCGAATCACGGAGACTCTCATGGTTATATGCCACCAGCGGGTATCCATCCAGGTACTGACCGCGCCGCGTTGCTTACCTTCGGTAATTGTTTCTAAACTAATAAATAAAAATAATAATTTATTACTTGTTAACAATAATTTTACATGCTTTCTAAATTCTGCCAAACTGCAGGACAATTTGTTGGCAGACGTAGCTCCTTATTTAATTAACATGAATTTTGTACAATTCGTGTAACATTCTTTCCTTAACATTACAAACCGTCAATATACACAGACGCTTCTCAACAATTAAGACATACCAATGTTACAGTGAACGTTCTCAAGTAGATACTTCACCAACCTCGATTTAAACATTTATTTTAAAGGAGAGCGGTTACTATTACACATATTACCGCCTCAGTGGCGCAGTGGCAGTGAATGCAACTGCTGTGCTTGAGGTCTCGGGTTCAAATCCTGGGTCGGACCAAGTGTTTGTGTGATCTACAAATATTTTTTTCGGAGTTTGGGTGTTTTTTATGTAAAATATGCATGTATTTATATAAAAAAAAAGTATATATGTATTCATATCACTTGTCTAGTACCCATAACACAAGCTCTGCTTAGCTTGGGAGTAGATGGCGTTGTGTGTTAGATGTCCGAAATATTTATTTATTATTATTTATTTATCATTACAAATATCCTCTGGCAGACTATTAAAACATACTGGCACTAAATATTTACTGGCTCTTTGCCTTCTTTTTTTATTTGTTTTTTTTTTCATGTGAAGTTTACTTTAATTAATCGCCTTGTATAATTCGTTCCATACTCGTAAAGTATCTAAGGGCGTTGCAACCTTGCATAAACAGTCATCAAAATCGTGTTGACATTCAAATCGACCTAATCAGCTCGCAAAAGCCTTGGTCGTAATTGTGTATTGACAGTACAATCACATTGTTAAGAACAAACAATTGTTAATTTATAACCTAAGATAAATGTAAAGGGTACACATATTCAAATGTATGTTAATAATATGGATTTGAAGAAGTGATAAGTAAATACAAGAATATAGTAAAAACTATAATTTCTAAGGTTGCAGATGTTTCTGTATGAGATAGTCATGCTTCACTGTCTGCATTTATTAATGAACATCACTTGACATGGTTGCCTGTAAGAGATTGCCATGGAGCGATAAGGCCGCCACTTGTCCATACTTCATAATAGTTTAAAATTTAGTATGTAATTATAGGTGTACAATTAAGAGATTTATTATTATTGAATTTTAAACAAGAAGCTAATTATTAAAATTTATAAAGAATAGCTTAGACTTCTTTAAACAAATTTTGTATTGACAGTTTTTTTCGATTAGTACCGCTTGTACACTTGAAACTTAGGAGCCATAAGTGTATTACCGGCCTTTGTGTCTTTGCCAGGATTAAGGAAAGTTGGGGCTCCGATAAAAACTATGTAAAGTGCAATGAAAGAATTACTTGATACTGGCTTTATCAACTTCAGTTGAAACGTCGCAAAGGAAGCTCATAAAGTTCTAATCTTTCCATTCATGTGTGAGACATTACGATCTCTGTCATACGTCACGGTGTGTACAACCGAGTCTGTCATTTATTCTACGATATGATTCCATTGTTTCTATTACGACTGTAATTCACACAATAACGTTGTATATTATTTGCTTCTACAAGCAGCTAGGTATTTTGTATCTGAATATTAAATGGTTTCACAATACAATCTGGCACATTTTTCAAGGTTCCTATTAAACGCACCTGGCTTCTCAAACGCATTGCTATTTTGAAGATGGGTATGTGTGTGTAAATACATTTTGTCTATACTTATATTATAAAACGTAAAGTTTATAACTTTGTATGTTTGTATGGTATAATCTTTGGAAGTACCTACCTACTGATCTATCCTGAATTTGGATTACATAGAAACATAAAAAAGAAAATGTAAAAACTGTGTATGTTATGATGATTATATCAGAACCACAGTTTTTTTACTTTTCGAAAGCATCAGCAGAATCCAAAAGTAGTTGCCACCATAGTCATCAACACATCATCGAATGGTGATGTGTTGATGAGTATGGTGGCATCACACTATGGCGGCCTACAGAGATGCTTCTGCATCATTAGGAGTGGATAAGATATATGTAGATTTCTTTCTAAATATGATCGTCTCCAGACCGTTTCTATTGCCACATTATTATTAAGTCCTTCGTCTCCTCTTGACATCTGATGAGTTAGAAGTAAAATTACACTAAGTTACTATACAAGTGTGTATCGAATAAGGTGTATCATACAACGTCTGCATGTTATCTTCGATGGCATTCTTAATTCGATATCGCTTAGAAAAGAAAGCATGCATAATGAAAATAACTTTATTGACCTACCTACCCAATTAGGATAAAATTATCGAACGGTTTTTGATAAGACTATTTATGTGAAAACAAATTAACGAAGTGAATTATTAAAGACTAGCTGAACCCAGCGGTGCTACCCGCGGTACGACAATAACCGCTGGCAGCGCGGTGGTAAGTGATTTGCGGCGCCCATGGACACCAGAGGCGTCACAAGTGCGTTGCGGGCCTTTTCAGAAGGAGTACGCTCTTTTCTTGAATGTTTGAAGGTCGTATTGTTCCGGGAATACCGCAGGCGACAGTTCATTCCACGATTTTTTTGTGGGTTATTAGGATGAAGGAGAGATCTAGGCAGTAGAATATTAAGCTAGTGACATTCCGTACTCTTAATCCTACTACACGGACAATATTTATACTGTACTTCAAATTTACAAATATATTTGCAATCACTAAAAACCACTTACACCGTTTATCACTTGATTTCCTACTGCGTTTAAAGTGTATCTTTGGATATTCTCAAAGATAAGATAAATATATTGGCGATTTCTTACCACTCGTACTTTTAAAAACTGTGACTAAACAACCGTTTTTTTTTCTGCAGGTACTGAAAATCTCGTGTAACCATTAACGGGTAAGACCCTACATATAAATTAATTCAAGTTGTTCTGTTATCGCCGTGGATTACACCAAGTGGCATGCAATCAGAGGGCCTATGTACAATGGTCAGCGATAAGCTGATGATCCGCGCTTCGGCATGAATGGGCCGGCTCGACCGGAGTGATACCACGGCCTCACAGAAAACCGGTGTGAAATAGCGCTTGCGCTGTATTTCACCGAGTGAGTTAGGATACCGGAGGCCCATACCCCAACCCCTCCCTCATTCCCCCTCCCCATCCCCCAAAGGTCGGCAACGCACTTGTGACGCCTCTGGTGTTGCGGGTGTCCATGGGCGGCGCTAATCGCTTACCATCAGGCGATAGGCTTGCTCGTTTGCCACCAATTACCTAAAAAAAAAAATACCTGGAGCCGATTTTGCTCTAAGCACATGAGTCTTTAGAAATCAATTCTTTAGTTGGTTTTCACCGTGTGAGTGAAGTTATCGGAGCTCTATGGGGAAGACTCAACGGGAGACAACGCACTTGTGAATGTGGAGTTGCGAATATCCATGGGTGGCGGAAGTCACGTCGGCTCTTTACCCGCCTACGTAATAAAAATAAATAAATTTCGTCATCTTTATCAACACCTCTTATAGTCTACTGAAGTTTCTTCTTCAAAAGGGGATACCATGCTATAAAAAATAAATAAACGAGCATCAAAAATAATTTTAATATTCAGCTGATTGTGACAAGTTTTTTATATAGACAGCTATTCGAATTGATACGAAGAGTTTTCCTTATAGCTTATCAAAACAAACTGTGATAAACAATTATGTGAATTCGGTGCATGACTTATATTCATATTGCCGTAATAAAAGGATGTTAAACAGTACATTTCACGAATAGCATCCGTTGTTTTATTCAATTTCAATTGTTGAATAGAATTTTCCTTAAATATATTATTATTCTCGGGTTATGTTGACTATAGTTCGTCATCACGACTTAATTGCCTAGACTAAACTTAAGTTTCTTAGAATAGAGCACCAAGAAATACTATGGTATGTGTTGTACCTACTTCAAATTAGATAAACAATCGCACTGTTGACAGATTAGAATATTGTGTTATTTTTAATCGTCTTTCATCCGTTGTATAAACAAATATTTGTACAAACCAATTGGTGTCGACTATGCATACCTATTTGGCAACGATAAGGAAAACTTGATACAATCTTTATACTTACCCGTCTGGCAGGCATGCAAAAAAATACCTCCTAAAAAAGACTAGAGAAAGACTTATATTCAGCAAGTAGTGAACAATTAACGGCCCTCTGCATTTCCTATATAAATTAAAGATATCCTAAGCAATAGAGTAGACTTATAAAAGTTGAATTTAAGGAATGCGGGATTTTCTCCATTAAAATTTGTGTCGAGACATCGGCGAACTCGATTTGTCGAAATAACATTCCTTTAATAAGAATTTACTCTCAAAGCAATTGAGCGTTATGAACGGTATCTATTTTAGTAGACATTCTCCTACATTTCAAAGACAAATATACACTTGCAGAGTGGCTGAATGTAAATTAATTATACAATACAAACATGTTTTATATGTTTAATAGACTCTTTATATGAACTCTTGATCAGTTCGCATTGACCTGATTGTACTTCATTTGGCCTTTGTATGTTTGCCTTTTACTCACGTTGAACTTGAAGAAAAGAGGAGCATATAGGCAAACCTCAAAGTAACTGATCAAATAGGTTAAAGACGAGATGTGGACACTCATCACACATTGGACTGGTCAACGAGAAGCTAAAGGGACTCAGCGTGCGGGAACCAGAGTAACCGACATCGCACGGAGAATAACTACGCTGAGACAGAAGTAGGCCGGTCATGTCTCTGACAAAGCGATGATCGCTGTGATAGACTTCTGCAGCGGATGGTGATAGGACGATTGATGTGGTAACTCAACCGGAGTGACCACGATCTCACAGAAAACTGGAATAAAGTAATTTTTTCGTTACATTTTTACCGAGTAAATGAAATTACCAGTACACACGTGGTTAAAGAACTCAGGACGTCAACACATTCTTATGACTCAATTGCAGAAGTCCATAGGAGGTAGTCAACTCATGTGTTATAACCGTTCTAGTTTAAACTTAGGTATTAAAAGAATGTTTATTTTGCCCATTATCAAATTTACGGTTAACAATACGTGTAGTGCTATTGTTCGAATTAGGATAATCCATTTTGGATTTCCCACTTGAATTCCTTAGTTTAAATGATATAAACACGTATAGTCCACGGCCCCACGTACAAGGGATTTCAGTGATTAATAACAGGCTGAAAGTTTATACACAGCTTCGTTTTGACGAGACCCCCAACTTTTATTATTGGACCAAATTCTGATAGTGGCAGGCAAAAGCGGGATAGGGAGCGAAACACGTCGATTTGATGAGTGTCCCAAAAACTTGTGGCATACAAAGTGAATGGTACCTTCCCGAGTGACCCCCAGCTCTAACATGTCAGAATGGTGACTTGAAAATTTTTATTCATTTTCATTAATAACAAACTGATTTTTGTTTTGGGGCTTGCAAAATATATATTTTACATAAAAAATGCATCGGCATACAAATTCGATGGTAATTTTTTTGAGACCTACACTCGAAAGTTGTCAAGATTATGTTAATATTTTTTTGAGTAATAATAAAAGTTGGGGGTCTCGTCAAAACGAAGCTGTGTATAAACTTTCAGCCTGTTATTAATCTCTGAAATCCCTTGTACGTGGGCCCGTGGACTAGTAGTTATAAAGTTATTCGCAATAAAATCTCGTTTGACGTAGGTTTATGTGAATATTTTGTTTTATAGAACCTTTGATTGGTTATTTGGTGTTTGTTTCAAAACACTGCTGATAACAATACTTGTATTTTAACAAAGTAACCGTGTCTTAACTCTAATTATAAATTTATATTAATTTCCTTTTCTTCACCTATAACATTGTCAAACTGTACTTTAGATTAAACTAATTTAAAGTTTTAAATTTATTGATGAGTAGTTACTAGTGGGAACTTTTAAAAAGAAGCAACCTAGTGCGTGTCGGCCTCGCGCACCGAGGGTTCCGTACAAACCTGTAGGTATATTATATGATGAATCTAAAAAATATGCTTTTCGCAATTTTTACTTGTGTCTGTGCTGTAAGACGTTTCTTTGTAACAAATTTTAAGATTCGGAGTTCACGGGAAGAGTACCCTGTAGGTTTTGATTCCCTTGCTAGTGTCGAAAATTTGCAGCATAAACAGCTGTATCTTTTGATTGCTTTGGTTTCTCCACGCGTTTCTGAGAAAACCCTTCTTGAGCCAAGACCCTCACTTTGTTGTCCGTCTCTCAGTCAAGAGAGGCAGATAGACTAACAACAAAATGATCCTATATGGGTTCCGTTTATCGTTTTGAGGTACGGTACCCTAAAAATAGTAACTTTTGCACTTTATCGTATTTTTATACTTTGTATCAGAAATTTTTACACACGCCATCATATACATAACCTTCGTAAAATCCATATAAGCATATGTGAAATCATTTTTGCTTTTTAATTAGAATTAAAATTGATTCGTGCATCTAATTGTTTTCAAAACGTATAAGTATCAGACAGAAGGCCAAAACGTAAACATAAAACTCAACGTCTACACTACTTCAAGTTGCATTTATAAAGCAATAACAATTTAATGAGTGCATATATTGAATACATTTTCAATGTTGCCTGCCTTCTACTCGATTACAACTATTTTTATTTAAAACTGTTTTTTATAGCATTATTATTACTGTGGCGACTTTCACATACAACACAACAGTAACCTACTACAGCGCCCTCTACCGGAGATACACTGAACTACGAAGTAACGCACTACACGGAGTAACTACGAATCCTGAATCGCGCAATAGAAGTTCTCGCTCCGATTATCATATGTACAACATCCCAACATCAACTGTTGGGCAGTGGCCCGCCAGGCATGATCACCTTGCCTGGCCGGAGGATCCTCCCTTGTTTTGGAGGGACATTACACCCGTTCCCCCACAATTACCATGAATCTTATTTCTTACTTGTATTATATAAAAGCGAAAAATTGTATGGATGTTTGTTACTCTTTCACGCAAAAACGGCCTAATCGATTTGGATTAAATTTGACACGGGATAGATTAGACTGTGGAATATCAAATGAGATACCCAGATTTAAAAAAAAAAAAAAATTATCATTTATTTATGTCCAGCAATGGATTGATAAAGACTGATAATGATTTATTTATTGTTGATGTTAAATATAAGGTTTTAAATGTTCATGTTGAATATATAATGTACATAGTAGCTATAGCTAGTAGTATGTATGTGTGTTTTGTGTTCTTTAATAGTCTACGTATGTGTGGTGGTTTTTTACAAGTACGTATGTTACGTCTTTTGATAACCTTTATTTTCTGAAAGAAAAAAGGTTAAAGATAGTCTCACAGGTTGATCTATATACAAACAAATATATAATACATATGCCTTTTGTTTATACTCGAACCTAACGTAATACGAAAACACTTAAATGACGTTTGCACGTGAATTAAGTGACAGTTGACGTACATGACAGATAAAAAATAATACTTAATCTGTGTAATTTTAACTGTCAACAGCAAACATTACGCTGTTATTAACCGACTGACCACGTTGGGCTATTGTATGTTGAATGATTTATGCTGAGATAATAAAATCACATAGACCAGACATGAGATTCATGTAATTTATTTACTTACATGTAGTGTTTTATTATCATTGCACGTATAAAATCTCATATTATTTTGGATGACAAGTTGTATTAAAGTATTATTTATTATTATTGTACAAACAAATAAATGTGCAAATATTTGTTTCGGAGTTTGAGTGTTTTTTGTGTATAATATGTATATAATTATATATAAAAAAGTATTTCAGTATTTATATCAGTTGTGTAGTAACCATAATACAAGCTCTGCTTAGTTTGGGACTAGATGGCGTTGTGTGTTAGATGTCCGAAATATTTATTTACTGTATTTATGTGTATCATTTAAATTCAGTTCTGCTTTGCTGACTGTTAAAGTTTAACCTGTGTGTGGAATTTTTAAAGAGTACCTAATTACCGTCCATTTTTTTAAGCTGCTGCATTTAGACACTCCTGGTACCTACCGAGAAATAAATATTGTTTATTTCCATTGAAGTATATTCGCAGAAAAATTGTATGATGTTAGTGCAAACAAAAATAGTGTTATTTTAGCAAAGAATCATTAGATACATAGAACATTTAATTTAAACAACATGTTATAGTAACGACTCATTTTGCATATATACAGCATTTAAAATATCAAATTTATTATATAATTGCAAAACATAAGCGTTAAACTAAATATTAGTAGTAGGTACGTATAAAATATTTTTGATACATGTTAAATAAAACTGGAAAATCAAGCTCATCAAAGAAACCTATTAGAGTCTAACGATGGGTAGAATCTGATGTTTTATTTAGCGTATCTATATTATGAAACCGAAATAAATAATGAAGTCCGACAAATATATGTATCTATCGTAAAGATTTCTTTAAAAAGTTTGGTATACTATTAAATGCACGTGGGTCTGACATGTACACGATAAATAATCGGTCAAATGCAAAAGGTTTACTGTCAAAGACGTTTCTCCCACTGGTCTCCACTTCTCTTCTGTTATTTTACACTAAAATCGTATCAAATCTCGACTGCTATCGATTAATGTCGGCGACCATCTGTGTTTTTCATAATCAGTTCCAAAAGCAAATACATTAGTTACTATAAAATACGGCCAAATTCCTGTAGATCTGTCTAGATATTACTGCACATGACGCTTGAACAGAAACTAGGATTTCGAAATCTGTCCAGTGACAAAGTAGTGCTTATACAAATACTAAATAACGCATCTAGGAACCCTAAATCTATTACACGACCAGTGATGATTGTACTAACGACAAGGAAATAAACGCATGGAATATTAATCACGTATTTTATTTATAGAATATACAAAACCTGTGACCAGACGTTGTTAAGTGGCAAGGTTGGATCACGCTTATTATGCCACGCAGCAATGCGAATTCTTTGAATATTATTCCAATGAGCCAGACACAAGATTATACGGCAATATCAGATATATTATGTTACACAAAGGAAATTCTAGAACAATGTTATAAATACTGAAAATGTAGATAGACATATTCACATGTTAAAATTTTTATTATCTGAAATTGGTCGTTTTATACGTCGGTTATTGAAAATTAACTTCAATGCGCTTAAATTATAATGAAATCTTCATTTCTTAATTATTACGATTCGTAAATATGTGTGACTATTCAAATTGTACAACTATTCGTATTACGAGGAAACACTCAAAATAAAAATGTGCTTATGTAAACTAAATAAATTTAATGAAATTCAATTGAAACAATAAAGTGTTTAAGTTTTAACAACCTAAATAGCCTATTGATTGCCTTAAATGTCGATTCATCTATGAGACGGCGTCTCATGGATGAATCGACAACAAACCCGAAACTACAATTATTGGCATGAACTCGAACATACTCCTTTTTATTGATGGAGAAAGATCCCTTCTCATCGCCGTCTCCTTAGAGACTCAGAAGTTAGGAATTTGTATTGAATCCACTTTCTATTGAAAACCATTCCGATGACGACCGAACTCAGGTGCCTGCCCTACTCCAAGGAGGACGTGGAGTAAGTGACTTCAGTTTCTTTGTTTCAGTGTTACGTTACTTTCGTGTTACGCTACTTTCGTGTTACGCACATTTGTACGAGTTAAGCTGAGCACCTTTGTAAATCATCCGTGTCATGATTGATGTGTACTGTTTCTAAAACTGTTATGAAGCATGTTCTATTATCAGAAATAGTCGCGTCTACAGCTAGGTATTTGTACCACGATAGTGTTTTCAATACCTGAATTCCAGGTTATAATTAGTAGGTATTTATTTACCTCTAACCAGATGTCTAGAAATAAAACTCACTAGCGCCATCATTTCTTATGCCTTCAGAAGAAAACAGAGGTCGAACACACTCTATTTCGTTTATATAAATGGTGTATAAACATATGGGGTGCAAAACTAAATTTGATTGTTTATTTACTTAATACTGTAGTAAAGGTGGTTATATAACCATCTTGTAACAATAATTTTTAAATCCCAAAAGTATGACATCATAAATAAATATTGCCACCTTTAAATATATTGATAAAAACCATTCTTGATACCGAGCATAAGTAAAATTCACATACGAGTACGACCTCACTTACGGTGGCATATATAATAAGACATGTTGGCTGTATGGTGCTTGGTTGAGCTTCTAGCCCTATCTTTCCCATATAAAAAAAAACAACAGCCTGAAAACAAAATTATGTCACAAATTATTATTGCCCTTAAACTAAACATGATTTCTTTAATTAACATTTTAATTAATAATATTTAGATACTTAATTTATTAAAAGAGGTCAATAACCATGTGGCGTGCCTCTCAGATACATGACCGGTGAAGTGTTTCAAGAAGAGTATTGGTTCTAGGGTTCAATGTTCGAGACTGTATATAACTATTATTCATACTACGTTAATATCAAAACTGGCAACAACATTGAGTTCTGGTAAACTTTTCATAGCAGACCAAAGACTACATTAATATTATATGTGGTCACCAGCGTTGTTTTAAAAGTGTATTTCAAAACATTTCTAATTCAGAGCTCCTAACCAACTTTTCCTAATTCCGTATGGGCGGGGAATCAAATGACTCATATTCATCTTCATCAGCAGTCTACTGCAGTCCACAGTTGGACATACATCCCGTTGCCTACAATAAAACTACATTTTCATAATCCCTTTTCGCAATGAGAAGAATCACATTATTGAATAACTCTTCGTGTGATGTTTTAAGATTATTCGTATTGACATTCATATAATAAATACATGTATTGTATAATTAAATACAATTTATATGTATTGTATCCTGTCACTACGCCAAACACTCGAGTGCAGCCGTGGGGAAAAGATTTTTAATATGAATTAATTAGAATAAGTATAGTTTCGTGACTTTCATGTTATAAATGAATTATTATGCTTTCTGGAATTTAGGGGAAAGTCGTGAATCATGAACAAAATTTCACGGTTTCTCCAAGGGTATATATGATTCATAAGATTTATATGTGTATCATAACAAGAAATCTCATTTGTAAGGCTTCAGGCTTTAACTATGAGTCAGAAAATACGTAAACCCTGATTCATACAACTCTAAAGGTTGGTATTTAGTCTTTCTAACTTTTCGAAATGACCGCTTGAGTGTTCATTTAATTTGGTTTAATTCACCAACTAACCTTTAGTTCGAATATTTTATTTAGTGTATATTCGTAAATTCTTACTTTAACGTGCTTTTATATGAATATTTAATGAATCGATACACTGAAAACTAATCACGCAACATAGAACTCGTCGAAGTCGTATTTGGATCTTGTAAATATTAAACATTTAAAAAAATTGATCCTGCATATCAATCAAAGCATTGAATCAATCATATTGAAAAAAAAAAAGAGACTAGTTTTAACTAAAGTTAGGTTAATGAAAACGGCTGATAGACAATAAAATATTTGCTTGTAAATATTTATCAAAAATTTGGAGCCTTGTGACAATAAAAACTGTTGTTTTTTTTTCATTCAAATTAAATATAAAAATCTTTAAGTTTTTTTTATATGACAACTCTGTCTCTCTTATAGTTTCTAAATGTTTATAGAATTAGTACTAATGTTATAAATGCACAAGTAATGTTGTTTAATATGAATAATCACGTTTTCACGTGTAAGTACTCTGCGGGAAAACATTTCATTTTGAATGAACGTTTCATCCAAAAAATAAATGTTGTAGTTCGTAGTTTTATTTAAAATTCATATAATATGCGTTGACTTTTGGTAACTATTAATATTTCATTGATTAACACCACAAGCTGAGTTCATACCATGGTGTGAAACTGCCAAGGACATTTTTGGAATTGTCTGTTAGACACCATGGTGTTAATCAACCTATGTCTTTATAGAGCCTTGTCTGCTCGCACATTGGTTCGAATCGCCTTGGACTTAGTCGATTAGTATAACAATCAAAAGTAATTTATTTAGTTATAGTCCACTGCTGGACATCGGCCTCTATGTGGTGCTGTTGACCTGCGTAGTTTGCTTACTCAGCAGGCTTTTACGACACCAACGCTACGGGATGAATACGGGCGGTGACAATATTCTTAATTCGTCACCACATGGATACTAGGCAGTATGTAACTTTTTTTTTGACCGGTTGAAAAAGGTAGTATGTATACCTACATAGGTATTTCTACATTTATAATAATAATCTTCACCTACTTTTAAAACAATATCACACGTAGACACGTTAGAATATTTGTCTACCTAAGTGTTCGTGACGATTAAAACATACGTAAACAAATAAATAAAATTGAAGTATCTTTTTGTAATTACAAATTAACTTACGTACTTATATAAAAAAAGCATTTTTTTTTATTTTTATCTTTCTATTTGTTCCGGTCAATCTTTGAAGTGGTTGATCAGATTTTGACAGAACTCGTTGACAGGTAGATAATGATATATTGTGTGACTCAGGCTACTATTTTTTGCCTAGCTTTGCTCGGTTAATGTTGTACCAGACGGCTCAGCTAGTATATAATATAAGTTGGCTATGACGGAAATGTTACGCATAACCGGCAATATTGTTGAAACAATTCAGTACGTCTTAATTAACAAGACCTGTACTTATTGAAGAATTATTGAGTAGGCCGTTACAGATAAAGTGTCGTGTGTACACAAATATGCCCTTGTATTTAACTTGATTTACGTAGTTGAGTTACATCCTTTTATCACTGATCAATTCAGTACTTGAGTTTTATTTTATATTTGTATTAATAATGTTTGATGTTTGTATTTTTGACGTGTTCAAGTGCCTCTTGGGGCCTATGGAAATAAATGATTTGACTTTGACTTTGTATACGATGGAAACTAGCTTCACCTCGCAGTTTCACTTGCTTAATTTGAAAGATAAAATTGCTTTATCATATTTCGGTTTAGCTTTTTTGTCGTATTAGAATATGTGTACCTACTCTAAATCTACTTGGGTATAATGTAAGGAAGTTAACGGTCTGTCATCATAGATTTTTCGTTGCTTTTTTTGTTACTGGAGCCAGAACTCTCGTGGAACTCGCTTGGAATATAAAAAAATATATATAAAAAAACTACATGATAAAATTAAAATACAAAAGAGGAGAAAATAAGTTTTTTTGTGAGGTCATATATTCAAAAGGCCTAAAAGTGAATTGGCAATGTATTTCAAGCATAGCATGCACACACTAGCTAATAAAAGAATCTCCACATTCTTTTGCGACAATTTTAATTAGTTTGCAAATCTCATAATTCCCGAACTTATCTGGTGTCATCATGATGCAATTTGGAGATAATGTACTCGTAAATTTTATGTTAGCTGTTTCGTCCTCCACGTAAAATTAAACTGTGCAAAATTACGTACTCCTCCGACCGCATACTTTTCTTTAAAAGGGGTACAGTATTTTTGCTTCACGTATTATTACATATATTAATCAAAGTAAAAAACTAAAGGTTCTTGCGATCAATTAAAGTCTCAGAGAAAGACAATTTAAGTTAAGATATTGAAAAGGCGGCTAAGTAAGTACGGAAAATTTAATATACCTACAATATTGTGAAGTCAATATTTAAACTTGCTATATGTAACTTATTATATGCATATAATATCATTGCAGCTTCATATATAGTCTGATACCTTTAAACGATATAATTCTTCTTGTATCTCGGAAACGGCTCCAACGATTACCATGGATTATTTTTTTCAAAATTCATAAAAGAAATATCGAGCAAAGCTTATCTAGTACTTAGAAATTATACATAATCTTCACGACATTTTAAACCTATATTTTTTTAGTCATATATTTTTCATTTCACTAGATGGAAAATCAAAAAGGGCCTTGTTATAAATTATATCTTTAAAATAAAAACATTATATATCGGTCTTACTAATAAATTATTTGTAATAGTTAAAGTATCGATCTAAATTCCATTAAATCATCGTCATAATGTCGTCATCTTCACAACTCCACTTTACACGCATGATTCAAGGAAATCAGAATCAGAATTGTCCTATAATTCATCAATAATTCGGTTAATAAATTTGCAAGAATAACTTGGCACGAGGTAGATAGATAACGACTAACACTGATTGTGTGGGTGTGTCTGCGGAACCGGTCGTGAGCGCCGCCAAAATGCTCCGGTATTCCTGATCGAGGACACGGTAGATTCGAGAGGAAATATTCACATTCAATCAAACACATTTGTATGAGCGACATAGTCAAAATTGTGGCTAAGCTCCTTAAATAAAGATTAAAAAAAAAACACATTTGTATCAAATTTTGCAATTAGCAGATAATATGTGGTCTTATCGCAGTTACTGCACATAATGTAATTAAATCATAATGCATAAAATGCGTGTCATTTGATGAACAAAATAAGATTTAAGGCACAAATACCTCAAAATAACAAAAACCTATTTATGTCCATATTTTAAATCTTCATCATGAAAATGCCGCTACAAACGAAATTTTACATATTTATTCCGTTTTCTTTAAAAAAAATGTACTTATATCAGTTTTCCTATCTAACTCTATGTCTAATCTATTTACCTACATCCTAGGTGATAAAATCAAAGGACACTGTTTTATTTAGATGAGAATGTTTTATAAAATTACATTTATAGATTGTTTTATCTCTGTTTTGTTTCGACCCACAAACATAATTAGATATACGAGTATATATGCATGTTTATAAAGAGTATTATTAGATTTAAATATCAGTTTGTTTTCTTGATTACTGAAGTGATAAATTATGATTAATTAATAATGATAATGTGCGAGACAGGACGCAGGTCAACACAGTTAATTACAAATGTGCCATGATTGTTTTAATATCGTTTCATGTTTTTGTTTGACCTTTATCTGGTTTAAATATAGAATTATCAGAACATAAAACTGTTTTTTTTTATAATCACCGATAGCCGTTAGACTATTTTATTTGTCACTGATTTATCACCTCTCATTTCTAATAACAATTTTGTATAAGGGAATTGACGCGATCACCTCATAGATATTCATCACCATTAACAGCTTATAGCAGTCACCTACTGTACATAGAATCTCTTAGAAAATAAAATCTCTTAATACTTTTCATACACCAGACACTACCCTTTTTTTGTGCGGAAATCCCCTCGGATACCGTCTCCTGGTCGCATGTCGTGTCGTAGTCGAACCGACTAAAACCGCACGCCGTCTCGGGCCCTAGAGAGGATAACCCTGGAACCCCGACGTACCTCGGGCCACCTACAATGTGGGAACCCCAATGTTCCCGCTACTGTCCCCCAGAGCGCGCACGCTGCGCTGTGTCCGCTCTGGGGGACAGTAGTAACAATATTTGTTTTCCAGACCTGGTAGTATTCTACTTTACTTTACCTAATTTTAAAATGCCTGACATCTCGTCCAGGTTGTACTGGCTGTAGTTAAGATACTGTACCTGGACTAGGTTGCGCTTGACTCAACATACCACACTGATTGTCCACAATAGTCCTGTTAGGTTTGATCAATCGACACTCATACAATAGAACATGACAATTGTGGAGAACTGAGTCGTGCCCATTCCTATACATAGTACCGTACCTACTAAATGGGGTTCGTTCTTGTTCATCTTGTGGTTAGTGAAGTTATTTGCTAAGCCGAAGGTCGTTCATTAAATTTGATCTAGGTATATCTGGGTGTGATTTACCAAAGCAAAAAGTATGCCCAACTTGGGGATGTTAAGTTAAAGCGTAGATGGCTGATAGAGCAGAAACTAACTAACGTCCATACCAATAATACTAGTTAGTGTTAGGATTGCCACTCAACTTTTTTTTGATGAGTTCATTTTTTCTCTGGCCAGGAGCTAATTTGTAAACTCTGAAAAGTAGAACAGTTCAATAAATGGACAATACGAAACTTACTTTAAGCCAAAATGAAAATAAAACGGAAATTGTTTGAAATATTGTGATGAGGAGCTAGGGATTCACCGGTGTCGTAACAATGTCTGAATAATATCAAAGATGTTGTCGTTAGAACATATATTGTATATCTGTATTGCCATACAATAATCTCAATAAGAAAAAGAAAAACGAACAATAAAGTTTGGCCAAAAAGAATCTTTAACTGACCTTCAGCTGTCATATCATTTAAGTCTATATGTTAAACAATCGTACCGTAGTTCGGTCAAAATAGACATTCAAGGCTACAACAATTTGCATAGAGCTGAAAATAAATACGAATCAGGGAACATCATTACAGATAAAATGTGATAAGTCCCCATCCCTTGTCTCACCTGTCTGCGAACTTTGACCTTGAACAAAAGTTATTCAAGGTCAATGTGCGCACATATGTTTTGTGTTTCTGTAAAAGAATATTGTAAAATATTCAGTTACTCAGAAATAACTGTTATCGTATAGATACGTCTTTTATATCCACAGGTTTAAACATAGATGGAAATGCCTATACATATTTTGACGATTGCAAGTTTATGGCTTATCATTTCTCACAGGTTCATTTTTCGTAGTAGGTTATGTTAACATTATAGATAGTACAATGACCTTTTATTGAAATTGATAAAATTTACCGAATGAAAAACTAAAATATGTAAAAAAAAATTACCAGTGATTTGTTGGATAATAAACACATTCCATTTATAGTAATAGTAATATAAATAATTTATTCAAGTAATTCAAGACTCATTTTTATTGCGTATTCCAAAAACTTTTATTTATTTATTTAGGTATACCAACAGCACACATACGATACACTTTTAAAATAATATAATTATACAATAATATTTTCTAGTATGCATGCCTATTACAGGTACACACAACATTCAAATCTTGTTTTTTTGCTTTATGCAAGTTCTTACTTTCCAACTATTTTTTGAGCTCTCTTGACAGAACTAGTATAATAATAAAACTAAAATAATCGTATTAACGATTTATAACATAAATAAATCATTAGTTGTGAATGCCCTTCGTCATGTCAGATGGATATTGATAAGTCGGTACAAACGTACACACTTCGCTTGACAAAGTGCTTTATTTTACTCCCTTTCTCAGCGGAGAAAGCACTCAATAAATATTACATTATAAAGCCCCATATTGTTATTTCTAAAACGTTTACGTGTTTAGTGCTATTTATAAATAAATTCAATATTTTCGTTTGCTACTCAATCAAGCCAGAACAGCTTATCAGTAGTTGGAACATGTTTATTGGTGCTTACAAATTAATTGACATTGGCTAAAGTTCGCGAGTGAAGTACCTATATACTGTGTACATTTAATGGTCAAATTGAGAATAATACAGATTATTATTTCATTAATTAACTATGTTTGCTATGCTATGTTATATAAAAAAGATTGTTTTGTATGCATTGATAAATGTATTATTACAAAATGTTTGAACGTACAATAGCCGTACGTTCAGAAGTGATTCCTTTTACCCGATTTTTCTTTACAGAAAAAATCTTTAGAAAATATGAATAATATGAAAAAAGTTTACACAAGCTTCACAGAAATGAGATATTCGTAACGTGTGCAAATAATGTACACTACATATAAAATTACGTTATAGACGTTGACTAATTAGTAATAATTGTCATCGGAATATGACAACTGACACGTCGCGTCATAAGTGACGTGTCCAAATTTCAATTTGGACACGTCACGTCCTTTTGTGTTTGGTCACAACATCGATATGGTGACATTGATATCGATTATACCATTGAACTAATTTTAGATTCACTACATGTATACTGTGTATACTGTAACTGCCTTGTTACTTGTTAGTGGTTAGCCTAAGCGACTGCAGATCAAGAGGTCTAGGGTTCGATTCCCGGGTCGTACTGTTGTTGGGGTTTTCTTACAAGAAATTCTCGAATTTCTCTGGCAATCGTTATTGGGAAATCAGTACCCTCAAATATACTGACAGCTCATTCAACCTTCGAATTCAGTTCGCCCTCAGGGTTGCGGAGGTCAGATGCCAGTCGCTCTGTGTAAAAAATGATATTCAGGTAAAACCGGCTGAACCAGTAGCCGACCCCAAATAATTTTGGGAATAATAAAGGCTAGGAAGACAGATGATGACATGTATACTGTAATTTCATGGAAAAGCCGCCATAAAGTACAATTGTAGCCTCAGTTGTAGAAATATCAACAACTTGTCCACTGCTGGCCAAGTGAGATTTTATAGGTGTTGTTAAAAATTGAAATTATGTTTAAAGGTAGTAGAAACACAGATTTCAGCAAGAATAGGCCGACTCGGCCGGGACTCTCACAGAAGAACAACTTAAAATGAGAGCATACGTGCTTCGTTGGTGATTGCGAGACCGGAGGCCCAATGAGCAGAAGCATCTCAATAGGCCGCCATAGTGTGGGTCACCATGTTGCATTGTCTGCCGCAATGAGTATGGTTATCACTACTCTCTTGGATTCAGCTCATACTTTCCATCAGACAAAGTAGAGTCACTTTGGAAGGCTCGAAAGTCGAAATATATTTACTACTAGCTGACCCACGCAACGTTTTTGAAACATTCTTCATTGGTACTTCGCTCCTATTAGTAGTGGCGTGTTGGTACGAGTATATAGCCTTCCTCGATAAATGGACTATCCAACACTGAAAGATTATTTCAAATTGGACCAGCGCTTGAGATTAGCGCGTTCAAACAAACAAACAAACAAACTCTTCAGCTTTATTATTAGTATAGATTTCAAGGAATTGTGAAGATCTTCAGTTTTGTTTATTTACTGTAGATTTAAGCATTCAGTTAATATGACGCGAAGTTTAGATAATTATATATGCTCCCGTAGAAAAATCGTGGTAAGCCTTTCCTTCGTTCTATTTCTCCGAGTGAGTAAGATTACTGGAGGAATACCTTACCTTCTATTCCTTGTAGGAGAGGCATGCATAGGTTTGCAACGCAAATTTGACTGTTTACTATACTCGTTTGCCCCCAATATAATAAAAAAAACATTCTTTCCAATTCTTTATCCACGATCTATGTGGTCCCACTGCTGGGCTCGGGGCTTCTCTCAGGCAAGAGTCAAGGTCATACGTCCCCACGCTGGTCTAGTGCGGGTCGAGGACTGCTGGCGAGGTCGTAATCTTGCCGTTGCCGGATGTTTTTAAGCCGCCCTAAAGCCTCGCAACTAAGCTTCACGACTGTTATCATATAATAACAACCGGGACCGATTGCGTAACGTGACATTCGAATCACGAAGACGCTCATGATATCATGCCACCACCGGTCACCCATCCAGGTACTGACCGCGTCGTTGTTACTTACCCTCGATGATTGTTTCGAATCATCGCCAAATCTTTATTGAACAGTTAATATTAATATTTGTATAAGTGCGTAAGAAATAGTAAAAAGACAGACAAGAACAGAACGAACACGGCCGCCAGCTGAATTTCCTTATGACCTCGGCCTAATATTTTTCGCTTCACATTAACAAATAATTATATAGCAAAACTATATCTAATTAATTGACCTTTAACTATTACAACATTTGGGATAACTATAACCAATTGATTAACTCTTGAAGATTTATTTTATATCGCGTTATTAACTGTGAAACTGTGAAAACCGGTGTGAAATAGCGTTTGCGCTGTGTTTCACCGAGTGAGTGAGGATACCGGAGGCCCATACCCCAACCCCTCCCCCCATCCCCTCCCCCCATCCCCTTTCCCATCCCCCAAAGGTCGGCAACGCACTGACGCCTTTGGTGTTGCGGGTGTCCATGGGCGGCGGTAATCGCTTACCATCAGGTGATACGTCTGCTCGTTTGCCCACTATTCAATAAAAAAAAAAATATTAATTTTAAAAATACTTAGTAACTTTCAATGCATTAAAGTATCTGCAGAGATATTATAAAACGTATCTACTCTAAATATCCAAACTTCCTAATGACCAACTTGATTTTCTACGACAAATTATGTATGAACTGGAACGGAAACTAGTTTGTTTCCTTCAAACAGTTGATTGTTACGTATTTAAAGGTATGTAGGTAATTAAATTTAAACATTTTCTCCACGCCCATTGCATAATGTTATAAACTATTTAAATAATATATGATGCAATCCAATTATGTAACGGTAATTATCATAAAATAGTGTATTTAAACGACATTAATTTATGCTCATTCTTCGTAATTGCCTTTCCTATTGTACACTCATTATAAATTAAATTATTAATTACGTCAAAATGTTTTTTTTTTTTTTATAATTTATCACCGTAATAAAACGAATAATTGTTTTTCTAATAAACTCGAGAAAATATGGATATATACAACCAGTGACACAGTTAAACATTTGATATAATTATATCCTTAATTATTGTACCTATCTCTTAAAATAGTAATACGTATACAGTATACAGCAGTGCTTAATTATCCTAATTAATTTTATTATCGTTTATTTATATATAACTAGCGACCCGGCACGCCTTCGCACGGAAGTATGTAAAATTCTCGGATTTCCTCTACTAAAATACACATGTGCTTCATATACAAACCTTCCTCTTGACTCACTCTTATCTATTGCTGAAAACTGCATGCAAATCGGTTGAGTAGTTCAAAAGATCTAAGCGAATAGACAGCGGAACCGACTTCTATATTATGTAAAGATCATATTACAATTATGCATATTATATTACCGGCAATTTGTATAATTCAGGTATTTTATACAATACCTAGGCAATGTATACAATACCTGGGGCGTCCAGGCAATGTACGTGTAAACATTATGAATATCATTGTCCATTACATTTACCTAGCTATTTCGTATAATCCCTGGGGATTGTATGGAATATCTACTGCCCCATCGGCAATGTGTAATATAAATATATTTTGGTCTGTATTTATTAATTTTATGTTACTACCTAAGTATGTACAAACGTCTGTTTACTTGCAAACTTCTTTATTCAGAATCATATAGGTTAGGTTGGATCAAAGTCATCAGTCATCATCAAAGATCCACTGTTGTTGTTGAATCATTTGGATTAGTTGATCATAAACAGTGATCACGTACATTAAAAAAATATTCTAAGTGCGATGGCAGATTGAGAATACGGAGAATCACTAACCCTATTCATCATAGGGGTAGCATACTACGCAGGACAACATCACTGCAGCAAATAAAAGGAAAACTTAAATCTCTATACCAACTCATCTTGACAGGGTTTTTATAGTAGACTAAAAGCTCGGGAGAGCTTTATGTAAAACTAGCGACCCGCGGGCTTCGCACGGGTGCAATGCTGATACTAAATTAAATACACTACATAAAAACTATGAACGTTGTATATAAAACATAGCGGCCCGCTCCGACTTTGCACGGGCATAAAATAGAAACCTCTAAAATTAGCAATGTTGCCTTAGTATATGATGCATGTATTATACATATAAACCTTCCTCTTGAATCACTCTATCTATTGGAAAAAACCGCATCAAAATCCGTTGCGTAGTTTTAAAGATTTAAGCGCACATAGGGATATAGGGACAGAAAAGGCGACTTTGTTTTATACTATGTAGTGATACGACCTTCAAACCTTCAAGAAAAGAGCGTACTCCTTCCTAAAAGGCCGGCAACGCACTTGTGACGCCTCTGGTGTTGCGGGTGTCCATGGGCGGCGGTAATCGCTTACCATCAGGCGATACGTCTGCTCGTTTGACCCCTATATAATAATAAAAAAAAAATGATCAGCAATGGACTTGAATGGACTTAAGTCTGTTGATGTAATATGAAACTCGCGCTAGGCGATCGTTTACCAGTAAATGCATACAGCCGGCTTGATTTGTAAGATTTAATCACATACACATCGCACTTGGAGCCACTTACAACATTAACACAATCAACACGTCTAGTAATAAAATGGATTTATCGTTTCTCACTTGTATCGTCCGATCGTAAATGAAGTGCTTTTGATTATACACCGACTGTTTTACCCGGAGGTATAATGTTATTGAAAACTAAATACACGAACCTGTCAAGACTTAAAAACCATAACATTTTTCTAAATGTTGCGATTTTTGTTCTAGTAGTGGCGCGTACTCCGTTTTAAAAGGTCGGAAACGCACTTGTGATGCCTCTGGTGTTGTAGGTTATGTAAAAAGTAAGTACCTTCTTTAGTCTGGATAACAAAGTGGTGGTGGATATATCTATACTAATATTATAAAGAGGAAAACTTTGTTTGTATGTTTGTTTGTAATGAATAGGCTCAAAAACTACTGGACCGAATTTAAAAATTCTTTCACCATTCGAAGGCTACATTATCCACGAGTAACATAGGCTATATTTTATTTTGGAAAAAATAGGGTTCCGTAAGATATTGGGGTTTTTCGGACACAAGGTGTAAAAAATCAACCAGAAAAGTTACTTATTTTGCGTACGCTGCGTAAACTATAAAAGATAGAACCATAAAATGTTCTAATTAATCGTAGATCTTATAAATATCTACAAAAAGTCTGCGACACACTATACGGGGGAAAATTTTTCGCTACGGACAATAAAAGACGCAAACGTGGTTGCGTCGGTCAGCTAGTATATTATATGGTGATCACCATATTAATATATACCTATACTAGCTGTTGCCCGCGGCTCCGCCCGCGTTTATGTCGGTTTTTTCGTGTTTTTTCGTGGTCGCGGATATGTGACTGATGCAAAAATTAGATAAAAACAATCCTTGATGCGGATTATATATCATTCTAAAATTTCAGCTCGATCGGTTCCGAACTTTTTGAGTTTTTGAAGCGTACAAACCAAAAATCGACCCTAAGGGTCTCCTGTGACTTGACTGTGTAACCATCAAATACGAGTTTAAAATCCATAATAAATAATCAAGTTGATGCTGATTTTAAATTCGTATTTGATGGTTTTAAAAATGTTTGTTTAATAAGCCTCTGCCTACCCCTTCGAGGATACAGGCGTATGAAATATGTTGCGTACGAATTATATTATTTTTACAAAAGTAGCGAAAAGACCAAAACAGGAAAACAATAGCAATGACTTACTTAAATTATATTATTCATTTAAAAAAATGTTAGTTAACTCTGTAGTATTTAGCAATTAGTAAATTATAATTGTCTAGGATTATATTTCGTAAAAATAAATAAGGAAGGTAAATGACATTTAACCAAAGTCATCTTATTTAACAATTGCGTTGTAAAATAATCGTGAGTAATGATTCAATAAATGACATAACTATCTTTTGCCCGCGGCTTCACCTGCCTGTATGTTGGTTATATCGATAAAGAGTAGCCTATATTCTCCCTCAATATTCTAAGTATTTTCATGCATGAATTTTATTGAAATCGGTGCAGCTGTTGAGCCGTGAAAGCACAATATACAGATAGTTTGACGTCCATGTCTGTTAGTCTGTCCGTAGCATCGTAGCTCTGAAAAGGTTGGACCGATTTCGATGCGGCTTTTTAATTACTCTTCCTAAAATGCCGGCAACGCACTTGTAACGCCTCTGGTGTTGCGGGTGTCCATGAACGGCGGTAATCGCTTACCATCAGGCGATACGTCAGCTCCCTTGTCCGCTATACAATAAAAAAAAGTTTCAGCTCTTTTCCAATATGATGTCCGGCATTTTCGGCGTATGATTACTCGATTTAGTGCTTGTGTAGGGAGTAGTATTTTTAAACTTTTTAATTTTAGCTTGTCTTGACACTTCTTGATACTTCATAACTTTGTATAAATACGTTTAAACAGTAAGGTCAACTAACCAGTAATATAAAAGATTGGCCTTGTGTATTTTATTCCCAATTTATTTCACAAGTCATAACTATTTACAAACGGGCGCAGGCGAATATAATGTGACCCTGGTAGATTACGATCTTAGATATGTGTATTACGAAATTATTTCTTACTTATCGCTACTTTAGTTTTACTTTCGAGAAAACAATCAATTGCTTCTTAATTTTAAGTTTTCTTTTATTTTCGTAGTTAATTAAAACTATCGCCGTCCATTGCTATACGAAAGACTCCCCAAAGATCAGCAGCTACCAGCGAATGTGATTAAGTGATTTTACTCGTATCGTCGATTGCCAAGAACTTCCAATTCGGCTAGACTCTCTGGCGTTGCGTAGAGATGTGGCTTCGCTGTGCATCTTCTACCGCATTTACCATGGGGAGTGCTCCGAGGAATTTTTTGGATTGATTCCTGTCGCCTCTTTCCGACATCGTCCTACGCGACAGAAATTTCATCCCCATCTAGATGGTTGGCATTCCAGAACTGTGCGCTTTTCCCGAAACTTTCTGCCGCACACAACAAAACTGTGGAATGAGCAATCGCCTGCGGTGTTCCCGAACCAATACGACTTTAAAGAAAAGACTCGTACTCCTTCTTAAAAGGCCGGCAACGCACTTGTAATGCCTCTGCTGTTGCAGGTGTCCATGGGCTGTGGTAATCGCTTACTACCTTTGTTAAGTTGAGGCGATCTGTGTTTACATTGTTGGAGCGTAAATAATTTGTATTTATTATTTTATTACATTTTGAACGTTTTTTTCTTTTTCTTTGGGACCAGTATGTATGCACACATTGCTTTTACTCCTTAATGTGTAAGTGATTGCAACCTTATATGCTATGGACTAATTTTTATTATTTTATTAGACAAAAAATTTATTTTCCTAGCTTTAATATCTTATTAGACCGCTTTCTAGCCTTTGTGTTTTGGTTGCCTTAACTTGCACATAGAAATACTGTTGTCAAAAACAAACAAGCTTTGTATGAATTATCTGAAAAGATGGTGCACATGAGTTTCTCACCAGCTCTTCTCATGAATGCAATACCCATCGGAGCTGGTACTTGGATTGATTTCAATTTAAACCTTTGAGTTGAATTGAAATCAATCTAAGCTCCGGTAATTCAAATCATCTCAGTGCATTTAGTATTAGGAGTTTTGTTTTATATTTTTATGTTTGTATTTTTGACGTGTTCAAGTGCCTTTTGGGGCTGAATGATTTGAGTTTGAGTTTGAGTTTACCATCAGGCGATACGTCTGCTCGTTTGCCCCCTATTACATAAAAAGAAACCACCAGTGTCTACTTCCTCGAACTTATTTAAGAAGAAGTTATAAGTTAATTTTGTTTTTTAAACAATTCATATATCTTTGTAACTGATTGGGTATGTAAATTATTACGTGTTGTATTACTGAGACCTACATGGATTAATCACATCGCTAATCAAAGCAATTTATAGAATTACTAGCCGTAACTATTATTGCAGTAATAACGTTACGCCAGAATCAAATTTCATACTCCAATAGCCTTTAAGCACTGTCCTAGTTATAAAGAAAAACAATGTTAGCTATTGAACCATCGTCTCTCCTTAAAATGTGTGATGAACTGCTAAATAAAATAAATCAAACATCGGTTCACGAAGCAGAGGAGCATTAAAAAACTGACTATTTGATCTTGGCTATTTACTTGGTTCTAAAGTCTCTAAATGAAAAAAAAAATGTCTTAGATATACTCGGTTCATATTCTTGAATTTTCTGTAATATCTATCTAAGCGGAATTTTAGTTTAGCAAAAGATTCATCCGTTATAATGTGTACCAATACGCCTAGTAAAAAAGAGTAGTAGAAAAGAGTCAAAAAACCCACGTCAGAATAGATTCAAAGTCAAGGCTTTGTTGACATTTGAATTTGGTTGTCGGGATGTCAACCGATCGCGAGTTTCTTCCGTCACGCGTGGCAAATCTTAGTTCATTGTGTGACGGAACGGATGTTATGTCGCCACAACACAAAGGGAGAATTCTCGCACTAGAGTAGCAAGTTCGACGGATCGTGTGCAAAACGCTACAAGATACCTTACGGAAAACATTTTAAAACCTAAATAAATTCGTAGAGAGGGATGAAGGTCATTCTGCCTAGTTTCAAATATAATGCGCATAATATAAGTATTACTTGCAATAAAGATTATATTATTTAAATAACTTTAAATAAAATATCGAATTGCAATCCAACGACCAACCGTTAGGTATCACTTTAATAAAACATCAGAATATTTTTGAAAGTCAATTGTGGCCTTATCAACCAGTAAAAAAATAAAATATCATTGGCCAATCGTCATTGGCATAAACATTTGCGAGAATGTATTTGCATTTATACGAAAACGTGTCTTCTTTATTGATTTTAATAGTGTTCTTCAGGCATCTATTAAGTAAAGTACCTATTTGTTTTCAGCGTGAAATAAATTACACGTTCTTTGATTGTAACCAATTTGAATCGGTTACTTCAATACGTAACTAGCTGATCTACGCAACCCCATCTGCGTACCCTATTGGCAGTAGCGCGATTTTATAACAGCCTGAACAAATTTATTTATCATAGAAAACCTTTAAAGATAGATGTATGCATGATAGAACAATTCTTTCATATATTGTTTTTGTGCAAACCTTTTACGCTGTGTTTTACGCAATTGAAGCTCTCAAAAGAAATAATTTTCCCTAGATAGCAAAAAAAAACAATTCCGGTACTTCCTGAAATTAGTGCGTTCAACCAAACGAACATACTCTTCAGGTTTATTATATTTGTATAGATTTCATAAAGATATTTGTGTAAATAATGCATTCGAATATGTAATCATGTGCTGGAATGCACTAGTGTTGTTTTGGCCTTGTACTCTTTCGACTGAACGCGAGAGGTTAAAAAAATGCATACGTACGTTTACATATGCAACTTATGCCAGTTCTTGCTTATTACACGACTTTTAATTGTTCACTACTTATTTACCACGGACTCTCACGTTATTCCTTCGCCCAGAGGTCGAAATTTGAGCATAATTCTTTTAATATTTTAATTATAACTGTTAGATAATTATTAAATTGTCATAAATAACAAGATTATTAATCCTACTAATATTATAAACGTGAAAGTTTGTAAGTATGGATGGATGGATGTTTGTTACTCTTTCATGCAAAAACTACATAATGGATTTCGATAAAACTTTACAATAATATAGCTAATAACATCAGAATAACACATAGGCTACAATTTATAAAGATACTAGCTTCGCCTCGCGGCGTTGATCGCGGTTATTGTCGTAACGCGGGGTTCAGCTAGTATTGCTATATTTTCACACCAAAATGTCAACTGTAATAAAAATCTAAATTTACAATATTCGTTTGCAATATTTCGATAAGCATTAAAATGTCTGTGGAATGTTTAAAACTAGAAGATATTTATTGCATTTCATCAAATCTATTAGTAATATTATGATTGGGAAGAAGCGGTTCTTTTATTGAGTTAACTAGAACGGCCTTGTTAATAAATTTTGCGATGTATGTATTTGACAGTGGATGATATTGTTACTGTTTACAATTTATATGGAGCAATTGAAAAAATGCTACTACCACATAAGCAAATTATTTATGTTGTACTAGCTTTTGCCTGCGGATCCTTCCGCATGTATGTAGATATGTTTTTTTTTACCAATTCTTCTCCAATAAGAGTATAGTATATTACTTAAAGACTTTGGTAGACCCAAAGTATTTTAGTAATTTATCAATCGCTGATGTAATGCATGGGATAAAGATGTTCGTGATGTAAATTACGTACTTTAAAGAAACAAGAAAATATACGTCCTTAGGTTTCTTGGAAGAAATTACATCTAGCGATGAGGTGGCCTTTGTACATTTTCTATCTGGTAATTGATGCGACACCAAGATAGTAATAAAGAGTTTAAAGAACCGTAATGTATTTCCTTATGTACTTTCCTCAACATAATAACACTATGTTTAAAGTTCTTCCCCGTACTATCTCAATTTCAGCTTAAGTGCAACTCGTTCGCTAAATGTGTCTAGGTGTTGCATAATACTGCGTAAAATTAAATTAAAATATTAAATAAGTGTGGAGTGTTTTCTGTAAATATTTTAAAAATGTCTCCCCATGCTTATGTTACACTAGCTGAACCTCGCGGTGTTACCTGCAGTTATTAGTTTACATATTGTTATTATTTTTTTAGTTTTTTTTTCTTACAATTAAAATAGCCTATATTAATCAGTGATAGTATTAGTAGTGTAGCATTCAAATGGTGAAATAATTTTTAAAATCCGTCCAGTACTTTTTGAGCCAATTCGTTACAAACATACTTACATACAAACCTTTCCTCTTTATAATATTAGTATAGATTAAAATTATTTAAAATTATGTTCCACTTTTTAGTTTGGTTTATAAGATTTACTAAATAAACTATTTAATCTACTTAAAATGTAATCTCAATAATAAGATTACAATTATCGTGGGAGAGCCGCGGTTCGGCATGAATGGGCCGGCTCCACCGGAGTGATACCACGGCCTCACAGAAAACCGGTGTGAAATAGCGCTTGCGCTGTGTTTCACCGAGTGAGTAAGGATACCGGAGGCCCATACTCCAACCCCTCCCTCATTCCCCCTCCCCATCCCCAAAGGTCGGCAACGCACTTGTGACGCCTCTGGTGTTACGGGTGTCCATGGGCGGCGGTAATCGCTTACCATCAGGCGATACGCCTGCTCGTTTGCCACCTATTATATAAAAATAAAATAAAAAATACAGTATTAAACAAAAACACCATATGCCAGATTGTAAGTCTAAGCCAGTTGTTTCTATAATTCAATTTTATTTACCAACGTAGTCTCCAACAAGTATTGTCGTATTTTACATTACGAGAAACAATACACTTCAAACAATTGTTAAACGCATGTTAGGCATGTACACAGAGGTATTGAATGTTTTTGTTCATGCGTACCTATGCATAGTCTATGGTACATAAAAAATACGTTAACTGATAAACATGATTAAACAGCTGGGTTTCTTAATGTTTTAAGCTATGAAAGAAATAAATAATTACATGACCGATGCTAATACCAATAACTTAATTTTGTAAAAATACTTGTATTAGCTGAGAGACGTGTATTAACTAGATATACGAAAGTAGTCGACTAATGCCCGGTTCCTATATTTAACGAATCGTCATCATGTAAAAATTTTCTACAACCGACTACGAGTCGTAAATACCGTTCCTCAATTTATTTTTTATAGGAACGATTTTAGCGTACGCTCCGTATAATATACTACTATTCGTACCTAGAACGGATCGTTTTTTCAAATATAGGAATTGGGCATAAGTCTGAATTTACAATCATATAAATTTAAATCGAAAAGGTGATAAACAACATCGCATGTACGGAATCGTGATGGATAAACTCATTATGTATTCCAATCACATTCTCTTATGCCCGGTTCCTATATTTAACGAATCGTCATCGTGTAAAAATTTTCTACAACCGACTATGAGTCGTAAATACCATTCCTCAATTTATTTTTTATAGGAACGATTTTAGCTTACGCCCCGTATAATATACTACTATTCGTACCTAGAACGGATCGTTTTTCAAATATAGGAACTGGGTATTAGTCTAGGAAAATCCAGAGATACGATACCTAGAGGTTATATTACGAGTACTATGCGTTTTAGTTCATAGTTAATAACCGTTGTATATTTACACGCTATAATCTGCGATTTGTTTCGGAATTAGAATTATATTGACGTCAAGACGGTGATTCGGTGAGAAACATTTATAATGTAGAACAATGGTGTTTATAATTATTTTTTTTATTTATCTATATTTAAATTCATACTAATTTCGTTAATTCCAAAATAACTTTGACTGTCTGTTGAGTTTTCACGGTTTATTTTCAGCAATCATTTCAATAAAATGTTGCATAGATATACTTGATTCTGGAGAAAGGACAAAGGGTACGCGGGCAGAACCGCGGACATAATCTGTTTTGTTTTTATATAAAAATCTATTAACTGGCAACTAAAACTTCAAAGCTCAAAGATCTTGTGACCAATGCGTATAAGATCCAACAGTATTTAACTGCACGGTTGGCCGAGTGGTGTCAGCGGTCGCCATGCCGCTTGCTACTGCGCCAAGTGTCGTGGGTTCAAATCCCACGCGGTACCTACAACACTTTGTGTGATCCACGAATTGTTGTCCCGAGTCTAGATGTTCTTTGTGTCCGTTTCATGTATGTTTGTAAAGTCCCCCACGACACAGGATGTTTATTCCTAATGTGGGAGTTGTCTTTTAAAAAAAGAAAGAAAAAAGAAAAAAAAAGTATGTACTTTCAAGATTAACTTGTACGTAACTTTAACACGTAGATTGTAGGTACGTACCACTGCTAGGTACTAATACACTGTTGCAGAGGAACAGGTGTTATGTCCCTCTTACACAAAGGGATCTAACATAATTTCGACCCAACGATTGATGTTGGGAAGTGTAACGGTACTAGTATCGTTACACTTCCCAATATCGTTTTCAAGTTTGCAACTTTCGTTGCGTGATGCAGGATTACGGCATATCTTCAGTAAATTATAGCTGTATTACATCTTCCATCTTTACGAAAGCTATTGCCCCCAAGACAATTTAATTAATGTTTCTTGTTGACAATTTTTTTTACTTATCCGAGATCGTGTTATTTATCGGAAGTTTCAGCTTCCATAACGGCTTCATTATTCGACAGATCTGTTCTATACACGTCCAATCTAAGAATGAAGAGCGTTATCAAGACATCACTGTCTCGTGACTATCGTCAGAACTTTGAACAATGCCAAATTTGGGTATCACTTGAAGCATGACTTGACACGGAACAAACAAATAACGCTTTGTGCTCATCTCCGTTGTTTTGCTACTCAAATCGGGGTTTTTTGTAAGTGTAGCGCGTTCCACCATCCTTGTTTTACGTAGAGTGCTCTAAAGGACAGTTAGTAAAAGTAGGAGGGTACCGATCTATAACAACATAAATCTACACTAATCTATACGAATATAATAAAGCTGAAGAGTTTGTTTGTTTGTTTGTTTGAACGCGCTAATCTCAGGAACCGCGGGTCCGATTTGAAAAGTTCTTTCGGTGTTAGATAGTCCATTTATCGAGGTAGGCTATAGTCTATATATCATCACGCTACTACTAATTGGAGCGGAACACCAATGAAGAATGTTTCAAAAACGGGGGAAAATTTTACCGCTACGTTTAATATAAGACGCAAACGAGGTTGCGTGGATCAGCTAGTATAATATATATGTAAAATATTAAAATACTTGTAAGATCAACCCGTTTTAAACGTTACTCACAAAGTTGCTAAAAGGTTTTAAACATTAGTAATTTGCACGTTTTTAAAACACTTTGAAATAAATTCTTTCTCGGTTCCTTATTCACCTTCAGTACTTAGGCAAAATAAGAGATTATTCATTTAGGTAGAGAAATAAATTCTTAGGCTACAACAGTTTTTTTTTGTTAACGGGGTGATAAATATAGTGGGATTCTCGTAGACACAGGAGGCAGGATTTTATGGTGTTGCCAGTAGTACCCTAGGAAGGTTATAACTGGAAGGCTAGCTTAAACTGTTGATATTATAAACATTGAACAGTTCCGTGTATAGCACGATATAACAGTGTATTTTTTCATTCTATAAATTTCAAGTTAATTCGAGTTCAACGTCTAAACGTCTCAGTTTCAAGCTCATGACGTAATTAATTTGTTTTTGTACAATAAACGAACGAAGCGGTATTTTCATTGTCATCGCATCATCAACCGTGATATCTACGGTTTGGATCGTATATTTTTTTAACGAAACTAGTTCCTAAAGGCGGCGAATCTCTAGTAAGTCTTGAGATAAATAATTTTGAGTATTGACATTTTAACTAACAACACAAAAAGTTGCTTGAAACAGATTATTTTTGGCAATAACACCGCCCTTTATCTGTACTCATTTATAAATTTGTACACCGTACGTGTACAAATAAAGAGTTTTGTATCTACTACCTATCTAAAAAATCATCATTGATGACATGACAAACCAACTTCGCCTGAATGTATCGGAGGGGGCTAACGAATTGACAGATCACCTGGCTTTATATGACTATCGCCGCCTATGGACATCAGCTAGCCAAGTGTTGCAGGTGCATTGCCGCATTTTATCTTGCCTCGCTATTAAAGAAAGAGAGAGCGTAGTTGGACTCATTGATGACTCATTGATGGACTCATGAATCATTGTTCATAAAAAACTGTTTAACACTTTTTCTTACACAGAAAAGTTGGTAAATCCATTTAATTTGGCATTGTCCTTCAGGTGTCAAATATGTATTATGATAGCAAGAGTAACAGGGATGCTTAACAAAAGCTCGAGATATGATTCTCTTTGTACAATGAGATAAAGATCAGTTCGGAAAAACCGTACTGAGCCGGATGGGTGATAATTACTTAACCTATAATGTAGTGTGTAGATAAGAATAATAATAATCTAATTACTTTTTTTGTAACGATTGTATTGCTCGGTGTTTTTTCTACATCATTAACAGATTTTGTTAGTCCACTGCTGGACATAAAATCTCTCCTTGGAAATAATGTTTTGACCTACTACATCACGCTGGTCAGACGTATTGTTATAGTTTGTGCCAGGTTTTTTTATTATTGAATAGACGACAAACGAGCAGACGTATCGCTATTATAAGCTATTACCGCCACCCATGGATACCCGCAACACCAGAGGCGTCACAAGTGCGTTGCCGGACTTTGGGGGAAGGAGAGGGGGAAGGGCCTCCGGTATCCTCACTCACTCGGTGAAACACAGCGCAAGCGCTATTTCACACCGGTTTTCTGTGAGGCCGTGGTATTACTCCGGTCGAGCCGTGGCTCTTCCACGATGTAGGGTTTTCTTTCCCTTTGCAGAGTTGTCCTGTGTTGTTTGCTTCCTTAGTCGGCTTATATGACAGCTATGGTATGAATAGGGTGGTTGGTTACACGTCATTTTCTCTATCCATCACTATATAGATTGAACTGTTGTCAACCCAAACCTTACATAGGACCTCTTACTTTAAATGGTCACAGTACTCAAAAATATCGATGTTGATAAACAAGTTTATACGAGTATTTTTTAATTAATATTAATGTTCCGACTTAAAAATACTACATTAACACAATCGAAACGTCGTTTTCTAAACAGCAAAGTATGTAAAATGTAAATTCTATTTCTATAAAGATTTTAACACATTCTGTTTTTTTACCTATCTTAAATCACTTCCGATATTAAACGGCGGCCCGTTTTTAAATGTCATACAAAATATTCTGCGATCTAATGACTACTATTAATAAGCAATATAAATTATCCTTTTTTTATAACTACAGCACTAGGAATATATTCTGTATAGCGGTGGACTTTACAAACATATACAAAACGGACACAAATTACACCCAGACTAAAAATAACAATTTGTAGGTCACACAACCCACAAATGTTATGTATGTGATTGTTAAAGGCCGGCAACGCATTTGTTGACGCCTCTGGTGTTGCGGGTGTCCATCAGGCGATACGTATGCTCGTTTGCCTCCTATAAAATAATAAAAAAACACAAAGTGTTATCCCATGTGAGACTTGAACCCAGAACACTTAGCGCAGTAGAAAGTGGCGTGGCGATCGCTTAAACCATGTCATCATCAGTTTGTATATTATGTAGAACTTATATAAATAATCAAGAGTTTACCTAAGTATTATGTTAATTACGATGTTATCACACCTTGAAAATACATAAGACTTCGAATCTACAAGTGGTCTCTTCAATTAAAGTGCTTTATTCCCTAAATTAACATGTCTTACGGTATATAAATGTAGATAAATAAACTTCTTGTTGTACAAAAATTGTACATATCTATTTCTTTTCTGCTTGCTGCTGCTTAATAATTGATATCAAATACATAATTGTGAATGACGAACCTAACCTGTTTTTTTTTGTTACCTCAGAAATTTCGACTGGGTGAACCGATTTTGATAACAATTTTTTCATTTCAAAATTAGTGCTTCCCGTGTGGTCCCATTTCAGTTTGATCGTTCTTGAACTTGTTTTCATTATTAATTCCTATTGTAATTTGATTAATAATTTTCTATGTGTCTGTTTCGGTTTTTATTTAAAAGAAATGAAGCATATTACGATACCATGAAAATGGTTATAATTTTGATGAAAACACGACTGTCGTAAAAACACCACAGTACGAAAATAACAAAGATAAACAGGTCAAAATAACATTCTTAAGTTTTTCCTTATGTGATATTTTTGCTTGGTGGAAATTAGTTTTATTTACCTATACCAAAACGAGTTACTCATAAAAACAAGCTAGAAAAAAAAATTAAGAGACTGATAAATATTTTCCTTGTTAATACTTTACATATTTTTTTGAATTGTAGATTTTGCTTAGTAGGAATTATATCAATTGGTTTGTCCACTATTTACATATTCCGTTTTACCATAAGTACGTTGTACGTTAGTATAGTGTGTTGTACCATGCCTATAAAGGTATGGGTGATAGAGCTCAATATCGCTTTATTATTTGCGCAAATATTCCTTGAAGTGGTACCTTTTCTGTTCTATGTGAAACAATTGAATTGGATCTACAAATATACTACTATAAGTGGCAATTTGTGGCAGTATAGCGTTTTATTAAAAGCCACCAGTTTCAGGTGGCTATAAAAGCTACCTCAAACCAGGTTCATTACACTGCAGTTCACCTTTGAGAAAGTACAATGACCAAGGTTCATTTCAGATTTTGAGTTTTCTGAAATTAGGTAATTACACAAGGGATTATTACTCTAAAACGTTCTTTGGACGTTAGTTTACTTTGTGAAAGCATATTAATTGAGATCGAGATAAATTGAAAGAGATATAATAATCGCTTTATTGTACACCAGATAGTTAACAAAGGTAACTTAAAGCTAAGAGGTACAATTGGCGGCCTTATCGCCCGAAGGCAATCTCTTACAGGCAACCATTGGATGGAATGATAGACGTGGAAAGTTTAGGGTAGTGCCTGGTGTATAAAAAGTTGATAAGAAAAAGATGTATTTACATATACATATTATATAAAGTAATAGTAACATCTAGTGTGGATGTTATAATAAATAAATAAGTACGTAGAAATATTAATATAATATAATAAAAATAAAAATGGAAGGAAATAAAATTAATAATGGATATTGGCATGTGACATGTTACAAATGAAATCGGTAAATAATATGTCAGATATTTGGAATCTTTTTATTAATTTACTTTATTTTTTTATTTTGCCCATGAGACACAGATAATGAAATCAATTACGTACAGCCTTAGGGCTGCGTGTATTAAATTATTAACATCGTTAACGTATGGGTCACGTTTGAAAATATGTTCGTAAATGGCAAATAATTGAACTAAACAATTTATTAGAATCAGAATTTTTTAATTTAATTTCCTCTTCGACGTTCATCCTTGCCCGATATAGAATTTTGGATTAATGCGCGCACGCATCGTGTGGCGACTCCAACACAGTATGCAGCTCCTAAATAACACAGTCCATAAATCGGTTTACTTTTGCAATCCCCTTGAAAAACTCTAACGCCTTAAAATTTTCAGCTGTTACTATGACAAACATAACATCCTGCTTTAAATGACCAAAAATAATAAAATATAATGTACTATGGATTTTTACTTTGTACATTTTTTACGTCAAAATAAAATATCCTCTTGCTTAAGCAAACCTTTGAGATTGCGGAATGCAACCTCTTTAATATCTCTTCTTCATACTTTCGCAGAATGAGAAAGTTATTAACTTTTACATTATATTGAAGAAAAGCTTGAACGCGGTGGTTTTGTAAAGGGATTATAAGCGGGGATTCCTTGTCTTCGACAGTGGAATATGTGTCTTTTGTATTATTTTATAGCGGTTCCTGTAATACTCGTATTAGTATTCAAGAACAGTGTGTCTTTGTCTTGGGATGTTCTGCTATATCATGAATAATATACATTTAAGAGGTCATCGTCCTTGTTTAAAAATAAAAACACGTTAATGCCTAGATTTAGCGATAATATAAATTTTAAGATAATATTAAGAAGCAGATATTAAGTAATATATTATATAGGTAAATTGTAAAATAACTAAAATTTCAATCCATAACCATTTATACTTGCTACATGAGGTACCAGGAGGTCAGAAATGCCTTATCTTCGTCAGCTTCTAGTTCACAAATATCAGTTTTTCCCCTGGCATCGGACCTCCGCAACCCAGAGGACTAACTGAATTCGAGGGTATACGAGTCAGTATATTTGAAGGCACTGACTTCCTAATAACCATTGCCATAGATGTTCATGACCATGAAACAATGACTTGTAATAAATTCAAAAGCTGTCGAACTTTTAAATTCAGAATTGGTCCAATTTGCCAAAAGATTCTTTGAGACATGTTAACCATGTTGTCAAGGCCTGCTTCTACTTCAAAATCAACTTGCACTGTCATGGCATACCGTATTCCTGTTTTACTGCGAATTAGAAAACCTTTGTTCATAACAACGAATTGTTTTCCTCAGATTTAAAAACAAATACGTTAATACTGCTTAACCAAATATCTTCTAGTCTTGTTTTAAAATCATGTCACGTTTCCCCCCGTAGTTCTAATTCTCGTTTGTTATGCTAGCGTCTGTATTTGGCACTGCTGAGCACGTAGCCGGTCCTATGATCAACACATACTTCAATCTACAATTGGTATGAGTATTACGAATTATGGTACGAAACAACTTTCTTCTCAGATTTATTATTTCCTATTTGATTAAGATTTATGAAGCTACTCGATTTAGTTACAACAATATATGGAGTTGTTGAAATAATTAATAAAATTGATTAGAATTAATGCTCTTGAATACAGATAGCTGTCACTTAACGGTTCACTAAGAACAATGTTATATTACCGAACGGAACGAGCATTGATCGTTGATTATTGCGATTTTTTTTATCAATAGCGGCCAGTTATACTGCTGGGCATAAACCACTCCTTAGTAAGGCGGTTTTGGTCTGCTTTACTTCGCTTTTTTTTCAAGTTTTTGCTTTAAGTTTTCCTTTTCTTTATAATGCTACTAGCTTCACCCCGCGGACAACGCCACGAGGTGAAGCTAGTATCTTTATAAATTGTAGCCTATATGTTATTCTGATGTATAAGCTATATTATTGTAAAGTTTTATCGAAATCCATTGTGTAGTTTTTGCGTGAAAGAGAAACAAACATACTCACAAACTTTCGTGTTTATAATATTAGTGGGATTGTCCCGCTGATTTTGCTTGAAACTAACTAAAAAGTAACTTAGTATGTCCATCTCTGTAGCAGTTCGTTTAGTAACAATTCCCATAGCGCTAAAAGACATCTTCAATGTTGTTTGTAGTTGATGACAGAAACAAGTCACGTATGTACAGCGAATGCGTTCTAAGTAGTTTCTGTCACACGACTGGACATTTATCGCGTCATCCAACTTCGAGGAAGAATAATCGGCTAAAAGTGTAACCAATAAACACAAAATTCAAAACACAAAACATTGATATTTTTGAGAGTACCTATATCTAAACAATATCCTCAACGATTTATTTCGTTTAGTAGATGGAGTGCCTTTAGTATTGTAGTCCACTTCTAAACAAAGGCCTTACCTAAAGAGCGCCAACTCCGCCTGGTGCCAGCCATTTTCTTAGTTTTTTTAAATTACTTTAGAAGTTCGTTTAATTAATAAAACTTACTCATTAATTAAATGTGTCCAATCGACCGCAATAGGCTTATCTATTACGTAAGTGGTACTAGGGGCGATTTATGACACCTGTCTACCTCTTTGGTAGTAAAAGACGTGAGTGTATGTATATATAAATGTATGTAAGTCATCAATCTATCGTCCACTGCTGAACATTTTTTTCGTGTGAGTGTGTCTGTGGATCTATAAGGAGGGCCGACTATCTTATTCTATATAATATTATAAATACATAGAGTGAATTTAACTCATATGACTCACAGTACTATTTTCTTTGTTTCAGTATTGGATCAAGGAGACGCGCGGCCGGTGAAAGTGAACACAGTTGAACAGTCGCAGAGTAGGCAAACACAAACTACCGTAGAATTTATAACAGAAGATGAAGAGGTAATTCACGCTTTTTATTTTGCTTCTAGAACTACAACTATAAGCATTCAAAATCGTTTAAATATCTGTTATAGGTCAAGAATTGGATCAACCTATTTAATGCCTTGAAACGAGCAATTCTTCTATCTCGAAAACGGCTCTAACGATTTTCATGACATTTAGTTTAAAGGTGGTTTCGGGGGCGATTAATCGATCCAGCTAGATTCTTAGATTATTTGCCAAAAAAGAAACCAGATTAAAGCTCTATCATCCATACGTTTCCATACGATATGAAACGATTCCATATGTTATTATTGACTTCCGAACAAAACTTAAAACGAATAAAACATACAAACTATTAATAACGACTACTTCAATACACCCACAGACAAATAATTATGTAATTTAATGACATTGCTCATGATGTCATTCAGTTTAATGTCATTTAGAAATAGGTATTCGTATAGTAATTTTTATGTAACATCAAAAAAACATGACGTTTCTGAGTTTCTTTTTTATATATTTCAATGTATAGCAGTTGCCTTAACTACTTTACAGTCAATTCCTAGTAAAGTTGCAGAAAATACGGTCTGTACAATACCAATAATGTTATACTAATCGTTATCCGTGCTGTGACGGGTTGAGAATACAGTGTGTGACCATTCCTATTCATCCCATGAGTGTTTTAGGAGGGCAAAACTACGCAGGATCAATATATCAATATCACCACAAAGAGAAGGACAAGAAGAAAAGAAACCCTATATCAAATCTTCTGGCTTGCTTGAATTTAAGCCAAAACCGCCTTTCTTAGGGAGGCCTATGTCCAGCTGTGGACTATTATAGACTCGTTTAATCCATAACATTTGAATGCACTAATATAGTTTCATACAACACTAGCTGAGCTCCGCAGCACATTAACAACTGCGGGTAACGCCGCTGAGCAGAGCTAGTCTAAAAAAAGTAGCCTAAGTTACTCATTATATCATCAGTTATCTCCTAGTGAAAGTCCCGTCAAAATCTGTCCAGCCGTTCCAGAGATTAGCCGGAACAAACAGACAGACGTACAAACAGACAAAAATGTAAAACATGATATTTTGGTACATGTACCGTGTATACATACATATACATTTAGTAAAAAGCGGTTATTTTAATATTACAAACAGACACTCCAATTTTATTTATTAGTATAGAGTACCTATAGATGTATATGTATAGCAAAATAAACTTAAAGTGTGTCTAATTTATGCAATACCCCCGGGTATTGACTGACAAATTAAAAGGGAATACAAAAGTAGAATACTAAGGCGTTTACAAACAAAAGAAATGATAGCGGAGGATATTAATGTTAATGACCCTGTATCGAAATCCATCGATTACGATTTCTATGAACGATGAGTACGAGTCATAGACTTGCCATGTCCAACATCATCTAACAACTCGCAATTCACTTTTCAATATTCAGAAGTATACCTATGATGTAGACCTATATAGTATGTTTTACTTTATCCAAATAAATGTTATTGAAAATTAGTTCTGAGCAGTTTCCTTATCGTTTCCGTAGAGACTCTATAGTTCAAGGTTATATATGGGTTTCACAAATCCAAATCGTGTAACGAGGTACAATCGAGTTTTACTACTTTAAGTAAGCTATGTTTGACTGTGAACGAATAACTGAAATAGTTATACTAAATTTCTACTGGCCTTTTAGTATTTTAATTGTTTTTTTTTTATGTGAGAGAGGCCTTTATGTCCAGTATTGGACGTCTTACGGATAAGATGATAAAATATTTTTTTTAGTATCTTCTAGGATTCCAAGATAAAGAGATACTGAAATATTCACTACAAGGTCAATAGCGTCAGATTTTTATAGCCTTTGCTGCCTTTTCTTTATGGGCTAACCGCTGTAACGTGCTGTGTCCGTATATGTGTTTCATTCCACACATACTCTTTGCGCGATCGTGTCAAAATGAACCATTTAGGTCATGACCAGCCCGGGGTCACGACACTGAAAACTGGACGAGAAAGAAATCGATACGTCTAGCCTAAGGGTTAGTTATAAGTTTTAAAGTTATTACATTCATGCGCTAGTCTACTCAGACCATGTCTATTCTCACTAAGCCACCTATCAACACTAAGAATTACTTGCTGTTCATGATAATCCTAATAAATTCGAATAAAGATATATACGACGACGATATTGTAATGTAGCACTTATTCTTTATGTTATGCGTTTAGTTATTGTGTAGATACTTCGTCTGAATCTCATCTTATATTCTGGTGAGTTTAAATTAAGTATGTTTAAGAGTCCCTCAGACGATAGAATTTTAGTCGGTCGATAGTTTGATCGGGTCGGCTTTTGGCTTATGTGTCGGCCGATACCAAATCGGTGTAGTGTGCGCACTGTATACTGATGAACAGCCGGATTAAAAGTCTGTCTTTTGCCCCCCGCAAGTCTGTCATTTGCGGGGGCTCTAACACTTATTTAGCCTTTTACTTGAACCTCGAAATGAAAATTTCAGTCACAAATCGTTAATTTCAACGACTTATAACAGGCTTGGTTACTATGTATTACTACAAAGCAAACAAAGCAAATATATTGTCTAAGTAAATCTCATAAGCTACGGCTTATGTGGCCAGATCGACCTTGCACGTTCACAGCAGAAGTTGTGGCAGTCACACAATGAAATTGTGCAATGGTCGGGTCACGTCTTAGATGTCTTAATCCGTGCCTCGCATGTATTGAATAAAAAACACTTTCTACTCGCATAAGTAGCAGTTAACATGAGTTGTTTGAAGTCACAAAATAACACTACACGACCGTATTAACAATAGTCTCGACTCTCGAGCAACACAATAAACACCTACACTTCAGATGTACGTGCATAACCAAGTTTTTAGTATTCAGATACTGGACTTGGTTCGAAAGCTCAAAGAATAAAGACACAGCGCACGTTTATACAAAATAGCCGTCTACCATTATACATTTGAAGATTACGTTGGCCTTTTACTAAAAGTTTCTTGTAGCTAATGACACTGACGTTTTTATTTTGCATTAAGTTGTGAAATAGACTGATAAAATAGAATTTGAAAAACCCGTTATTGATACTTGAAGCGTAAAAGAAAAATATAGAAAACAGTAACTTTCACCGTAATTATTGGCTGTAATGATCTGCTGACGATTTCATTATAATTGTGAAACGGGAGTTAGTTTCTCTAGAGAGTCGCATCATTACTGTGCACAATTAGAATCATCGAATGGTACTACACTATTTTCCATCGCTATTGATTTACTCTATCTGCCTCGTTGTTTATTATTAAGTTTTTATTCGATAATGTTTCAGTAATTTTTGAGTTTTTTTTTCTTTCTTTTAATAACTAGGCAAACAAATTTTGATTAACAAAAAAAGTACTACTGCATACATCGGGTGACTCGATGTTGAATTCCGATTAATCGAGCAATGTCCCGGTGACAAACTGCTGAACTTTTGAAGTTTATTAGCAGTTAAACTAACTTAACTAGTAATGGTAAAGTAAAAGGTCACAAGATAATTTACATTTTAAGAGTTCTCATTAATCTTGCAAAATGTCAACTGTGCGTAAAATTCAGTCCCTACTAAGTCAGCAAGGTTGCCTAACCCCTTTCGTAATTATCAGATCCCGACTTCAAGTAGCTTTAATACAGTTTTTACCAGGCTCAATCTATAAATAAACACGCTTTTAGTAAAATTATCTGTATGTTTGTTTGTTTGTTAACGTTTTGTGTAAGCTTTTGTTTTAACGATTCTTTTTTATTCTAAACATTATTTTAATACATCACTGAGCGTATGCTTCTTATTTTTTTTGTGTTTTCCGTATTTCAAGGATCGTCGTTTAATGAAATCGAAAATTGATTTAGAAATCTTTCAGATTTAAATTTTTTCAGTTCCGCCGGTTGAATTTAAAATACATAGATGTTTAAATTACATGTCTTAGTAAATTTAATGAAAAAAAAAGAAAAAACAAATTGTGCAATAATGTAATACGTGGTCTGAAAAGTTTCCGAATTTAACGTGAAAATAGCAGCGTTCGTTAGTAAATGTGAATGTAGTTGTGCATCTTGTATTGTGCATCATTGGGAGTAGTGTGTAGAAGGGGATTCAAGGAGATTGTGCAGAATAAAAAAATAGGAAAAATGTATTTGTATCATCGTTAGGTCGAAAACTTTTTAGACCACGTTTTATATTATTGCCCTTTTTATAAAATTGATTCGCTTCAGAAAGTGGTATATCATCAGATATTAGTATTTACTAAGAAAACCTATTTTCAACTGCCCGAAGGGCGTAGTGGTTTACGCAATTACCTCTCCGATTTCTCCTGAACTGAGAGTTGTGGGTTAAATCCCGCTATCTCATGCGGGCATGGGAACACAAAGTGTACTTAGTGTTTTATGTTTGTTTGTAAAGTCCCTCACCACAGAAATATTACTAGTGCGGGTGCTGTCTTTTAAAAAAGAAAATGAAGGAAAGAAATTCAATTAAAGCAATCCCTGTAACATGCTAATTCACGTGGAAATACGATTCATGACTTTTCCTGTTTACTGGTTGCATATACAACAGCTGTACGTTTGTATCATGAATAAATGCATATAAAATGAAAATAAAATTGTGTTTTCATAGGTTTCTCATCAAGAACATATAATATTTATTTTTGTCGTTAAAACAAACGGTAAAAAATACCAATAATATTACTATAACTGTTTACATGGTGTGGTTTATGCATTCACAGTTCGCTGCTTGCCATTGGCATCTACATAGACAGCGAGGAGGCGAAGTACGCGTTTGCCGTGCGTCGCCTAAATTGAGAGTATTTACCAGCAAACGGTGCCCGCTTCAGTGCGGGCAGGCGCTGAGAGGGTTCCGGTCGTGTTAATAACAGCAGTTCCCGGACCCCTCTCTTCTCAGGCGAAGAGTTGGCGCGATTCCGACACACCGCCCCGCCGCAAACCCCGGTGGGGTGACGGCCCGAGGGGGTTTCCACACGTAAAAAAAAGGCATCTACTTAGACAGGAGATCTTAGCCTGATGGGTTGGTATAAAGTTGGTGTCAAGTTTTCTTTCTCTTTGCAATGACATTGTCCTGCTTGTCATAGTCGTAGGAGTATGTCACACAGGGACGCGGCAGAGCTTCCTAATCTCCGCATAAGGATCGCTGCGGACACATCTTGGGGCAATGTGATCGCTGCTATCGACCCGAAACAGGAGACACGGACCCGGTGCGGCCCGAGGGGTGTCGTCTACGGCGGGGCGCTTAGTGTCCTGCCCCAGACGACACAGTGGGGAGACCGTGTTTATCCCGATGTGTACCTCAATTTGAGAAGTGAGGCAGGGAGGACTCCAGAAGCCGCTGATATTCCTGGAGTTTGTCCCGACTGCGGAGGTAGGCCTCCGCGCGGTTTAGTGCGCACACTGGTTTTCCGGGAGTCCCACACTTCCTTCGTCTCCCCAACGGTCACATATTAAGATACTTTGCCAGCGGCTCGGCCTTTTATTTGATAACCGATTTAAATAAAACAAACACTAAATGTTAAGTGAAAGTTACCACACTGCATGAGAGAAAACAGCATCCAACTCCTTTAAAACCATTTACAGCCAAAAATTCTAAAAACCATTATTTTGAGTTTACCCCTATTAGGTTTTCTTCAATATTTTTAATGTACAGATATCGACCTCTTATAATTTTTTATTACGTGTAGATTAAAGAAAAATTACTTGGAGCCAAGAGCAGGCCGGTCACTACTTAACCAGTCAATATACGAGTATATTACGTTTTTATCAAGCACGTAATTTTTCGTGTGAATAGCTATTTAACCGCAAAATTAGATTTTGTAAATCTTGACACGTTTTACTCGTATACTCTAAATCACATGTACTTTTTATGATGCATATTGTATATAATTTACTTTACCAGAATAAAAAAATCGAATATGTAGGTATCGATACAGATACACGTATCTATCTACACTAATATTATAAAGAGGAAAGATTTGTATTTTTGTATGTAAACTCAAAAAGTACTGGACCGGTTTTAAAAATTCTTTCACCATTCGAAAGCTACATTATCCACGAGTAAAATAGGCTATATCTTATTTTAGAAAAAAATAGGGTTCCGTAAGATATTTGCGGTTTTCAAGAAACAAGGTGTAAAAAATCAACCAGAAAAGTTACTTATTTTACGATTTACAATAATATAGCTTATACATCAGAATAACACGTAGGCTATAATTTATAAAGATACTAGCTTCGCCTCGCGATGTTGCCTGTGATTATTGTCGTACCGCGGGTAGCACCGCGGGGTTCAGCTAGTAAATTATAAACTCACTAGATCATGAAATGATTTGAGAAATTTTTAATTTCACAAAATAAACCCGAATGCGTCGGACGCTGGCGTTTTAAAAACTTTTTTATTTTAATGTACCTGTAAGGAGGAGGTCGAAGTCCTACTACATACTCACAACATAGACATCCTATTGGTGTCTGAATCACATTTAACTAAAAACAGCAGTGTCAAAATACAAAACTATAACATATATGCCACTAACCACCCAGATGGCACTGCCCACGCTGGAGCAGCTATTATTGTTAGATCTAGTATCAAACATGATGAACTACCCCAGTTTAAACGAGATCACATACAAGCAGCAACAATTGCTATAAGCGACCGAAACGGAGCATTCAGTATTTCTGCCATTTACAGCCCTCCGAAACATAAAATAATAGAGGAGCAATATAACGAGTTCTTTAACACATTAAGCCTGCGTTTCATAGTTGGGGGAGATTGGAATGCAAAACATATTCACTGGGCCTCTAGATTAACCAACACCAGAGGTAGAGAGCTAAAGAAGAGCCTAGATAGGAATCGCATTTCTACTATCTCAACGGCAGAGCCTACACATTGGCCTTCTGATCCAAACAGATTACCAGATGTCATCGACTTCTTCGTTACTAAGGGTCTTTCCAGACTTTCCCATAAAATAGAAACATGTCTGGATGTCGATACTAATCACGTACCGGTAATGCTCCTGCTCGGCACCACTGTTCTGAATACCGAAAAGAACTTAAAATTGTATAATAAACTGACTGACTGGTACAACTTTCGTGAATTGATAGAGGAGAAACTAGAACTCAAAGTAGCTCTAAAAACTGAGGCTGACATTGATGATGCTACGAAAAGTCTGACCACGTTAATACAGGAAAGCTGTTGGATTTGCACTCCGATATCTGATGGATATAGACAAACTCAAAAAACATACTCTGAGACGATACGGACAAATATATTAGAGAAACGCAGACTTCGCCGGATATGGCACATCAGCAGACACCCTGGCGACAAAAGAGAACTAAATAAAGCGACCAAGAAACTTAAAACCCTGATATCTGAGGCCAATGAAGCTGTACTTGCGACATATCTAGAAGGTCTAACACCTACAGAAGCCACAAACTACTCCTTGTGGAAAGCATGCAGGAACTTCAATCGACCCATGCTCCATAAACCTCCACTCCGTACAAGTACCGGTGCTTGGACTAGAACAAATCAGGAAAAGGCTAATATATTTGCAGAACATCTCAGCCGGGTTTTTAAACCAAAAGATGCCAGCCCGGATACAGATGAAACAGACATAGACTCCATCCTTAACCAGGACTTTCAACTCGAATTACCTCTGAAAACAATAACACCTGGAGAGGTGGCTAAAAACATCAAATCGATGCACAATAACAAGGCCCCAGGGTTTGACCTCATTGATAAAAAAGTCCTGGAAGAGCTACCCCGTAAGGCGATCATTTATCTCACAACATTATTTAACGCTATTCTGCGTGTGGGGTACTTTCCGGACTCGTGGAAAGTATCCCAAATTATAATGGTACAAAAACCTGGCAAATCGGCTCACGAAGTTACCTCATACAGGCCTATCAGTTTACTGCCGATTATGTCCAAGCTGTTTGAAAAAATCCTATTGCAAAGACTCAACAAGGTTTTGACAGAAAAGTCGATCATCCCTGACCATCAATTTGGCTTTAGAAAAGAGCATGCCACAACAGAACAAGTCCATAGAGTAACAAGAGTAATCAGGAAAGCTTTTGAGAGGAAAGAATATTGTTCAACAGCCTTTCTCGACATCCAGCAGGCCTTCGACAGGGTTTGGCACAAAGGGTTGCTGTGCAAGATAAAGTCGTTCCTACCACACACATACTTTGAGATATTGAGGTCATACCTAACGAACAGAATATTCCAGGTTAAAGAAGTTGACTGCACATCGGATTTCCATGAAATTCAAGCAGGAGTACCCCAAGGAACTGTTCTTGGGCCCGTCTTGTACACCCTGTTTACATGTGACCTACCAAGTAGCCATGACTTCACAGTTGCCACTTTTGCAGACGATACAGCTGTGCTCTCCACGAGCACGTGCCCAGCTGAAGCATCCGAATTCCTGCAAAACGGACTTCACAAGATAGAAAAATGGATGGCCAAATGGAGAATTACGGCTAGCGAGTCCAAATCTGTTCACGTAACTTTTACCCTACGTAAGGAAGACTGCCCTCCAGTAACACTAAATAGTACCCAACTCCCACATGAAGATTCAGTCAAGTATTTGGGTATGCATCTAGACCGTAGACTCACATGGAAAAAACATGTGCAAACTAAAAGAGACCAAATCAATCTCAGGTACAAAGGCCTGTACTGGTTACTGGGTAGAAACTCTAAACTGACAACCGACAACAAGATTCTCATATATAATACAGTGCTGAAACCGATTTGGACTTACGGAATTGAGCTATGGGGTTCAACGTGTATCTCCAATAGGACTATTATACAAAGAACGCAAAACTTTATCTTGAAACAAGTGGCCAATGCGCCATGGTTCATAACAACAAGGGAAATACACAAAATCCTAAACATGCCCACGATTAAGGAAGTGATCGACAGCCATAGCTCGCGATATAAATCACGACTACTAAAACATCCAAACCAACTCGCAGGACAGCTCAGCGTTCCTGAAACAATTCGTCGATTAAAAAAGCGACGAGACATATTTGATGAGTAGGATCGCTATTAACTGGCTGAGTTAATAAAATGAAGGGTGTGCTTCGCTGGGAGTTCTTACACCCTAAACCGCAAGTGAACTACACCACATCTGCTCATAGTCCAAACGACTGATTGCAGGATATATAAAAAAAAAAAAAAAAAAAATAAAAATAAAAAAAATTTTAATGTACCTAATGTCACTCTCACGACTAAGGCGAATCTATTGACACTACTCAAATAAAAATACGACAAGCCGTTTAAGCTCTTGGGCGTGCCAAAGAAATATACATACATACACTCAGAAAACATAATCTTCCTTCATACGGGTAAAAAAAAGATGCCTACGTCACCTGGGCCGGGCCATTTAATAAAATTATAGTAAACCATTTCTTAAAAATAATAGTGCATTTAAAAAATGCTTTTGTTTATATAATTCGAAATAAAAATTGTCTTCTTTTCAATGACTTACCTTTAACATATCACGCTTACTTTCACTGTATTTGGAATGAGCATCGTAAGAATGAATTCATGGTGAAATTGACCGATAACCGCTTTCTATATCACTAATGTAGACACGTTTCGCGGTTCTTACGTAATAACGTTTATGTTAGTCGCCAAACTAGTGTTACACTATGTTACGAGTGCCAACCCTAGTCTCGTTACATCACGTAACCATATAACGATAATGAAAATGTGCTGTGTGGTTATTTTCATTTTAAGAAGATTACTACAAAAGTAATACAGTTTGTAAATGTACAAATGGCGGCCTCATCGCGATACGGGATCTCATCTAGGCTCTAATTATTAGTTCTAACATGGCATTAATTCCATATTTAATATTATCTAGAGAGCTTTATCAATAGGAATTGACGGATAAAAGATGGCTCGAATAGTTAGTTAAATAGAGAAATGAAGAATGATAAATTAGAATGGAAGATTAAAACATTCAGTTAACTCAAAATTGAATTACAATAAGTGTTGGTAATCATGATGTAATGCTAATAGAGATTATATTAACATTCATTATAAATTATCTTCACTTTGTATTAAAACTAGCTGAGCCCCGCGTCGAAGTTATTCTAAAAAAAATATACCTGAGTTTTTTTTTATTTATTATATAAGGGGCAAACGAGCAGACGTAACTCCTGATGGTAAGCGATCACCGCCGCCCATGGACACCCGCAACATCAGAGGCGTTATAAGTGCGTTGTCGGCCTTTTAGGAAGAAGTACGCTCTTTTCTTGAAGGTTTAAATGAAGGTCGTATTGGTCCGAGAACACCGTAGGCGACAGCTTATTCCACAGTTTTGCTAAGCGTGGCAGAAAGTTTCGGGAAAATCGCACAGTTGTGGACTGCCAACCAACAATTTACTCCTTGTATAATCAGCTATTTGTCGGAACAAATAGACAGACAAAAAAAGTTGATTTCTTGATGTAAGTGTCGTATATACTTTCATATGACTTTAGTGAGAAGCTGTTAATTTGAAATGACATCAATAGACATTTACACAAAAATAAGAACAGTTTAAACTTCAATTCTCATCTGGTATTAAACTCGAATAAATAGATAGATATATCGTTTTACATTACAAAAATATTCTGTATTTTATGTTTTGCTTTCTATTGCCAAGGTAATATTCTTATCCAATAGTAATATGCAGTATCGTAAATAACATCGGCTGCAACAGACATTTTGATTAGTTTCATATTGCCTGTCGTATCGTTATATACCGGTATTAAATATTTTATGATCTGTATTTACTCGCATCAATAGTTTTGATAACGGTTACTCACATGTAACTGTTTAGGCAAAAACGTTTATAGGTTCATATAAAACTAGTTACTTAAACTGTTTTACTTTTTCATGTAACAAATATCAGGTAAATATTATTGCTTACTACCACACACATGCATACGCACGAAAAAAAACAAACGCAAGGATTTTGTTTGAAATATTTAGAATAAAACGGTAATTGATTACCTTTTTCCGTTTTGTATTTACCTTTTTATCTTTTTTTATTGAATGTATTCTGTTTATTTTTGTAATTAATAATACGTAAAATACTTACACCGTCTGCAAAACAGTACTATCCATCTATACATCTATATATAAAAACGTTATGTTGGTTTGTGTACGCTTCAAAAACTGAAAAAGTTCTGCACCGATCGAGCTGAAATTTTAGAATGATATATTATCCGCATCAAGGATTGTTTTTATCTAATTTTTGCATCAGTCAACATTAACGCGGTTGGAGCCGCGGCAACAGCTAGTTATTTATAAGTTTAGTAAGTTTTAAAGTTTCGCGTTGCTTAATCTGTGTATTAATACGTGAAATTTATACAAAATGTGTTAAAACGGTTACATTTTTTGTGTCCCGTTTTGATTTTAACCTGTTATGGGAATAAAGTATATAGTTACAATAACGGTTCTAGTTACACTGGTCACACATTGGAAGCGCCCGAAATTTGACCGCTAGGCGATCTTTACTGTAATATGATAATGGAATTACACGGGAATCAACGTTTAACACTTATTAGGTATTAATCCTTCGAATGTGACCATTTGCACGGTTGATAGTCAGGGGTGTGTATAAAAAAAAGATTGGTAATCCCTTAGAATATGTAGGTTATGCCTGTTATGTGATCGTATCGTGTGATTATTGTATCTTTGTTAAGTCTTTATTCTTCATTTCATTGTATTAATAACTAGATGACCCACGCAACCTTGTTTGCGTCTTATGTTGCCCGTAGCGTGAAAATTTCCCCCGTTTTTGAAACATTCTTCATTGGTGCTCCGCTCCTATTAGTAATAGCGTGATGATATATAGCCTATAGCCTTCCTCGATGAATGGACTATCTAACATTGAAAGAATTTTTCATATCGTACCAGCGGTTCCTGAGATTAGCGCGTTCAAACAAACAAACTCTTCAGGATTTTAATATTAGTACAGATTAGGAATGTGCAATACTCGTACTGTGAACGTTCAAAAATGTATTTCTTTCTATCTAATTGTATATTTTATTTTACGTACATTTTTCTAGCAAGTGATTCAACTAAAAGTGCTAAATACACTATAAAGTGTGACGCTGCCCCGTAAAGCTATTCGTTTACACCAGACGGTGAGCCGTTTTCCAGGTATTTTTTTTCGGGTAGAACGTGCGTGGGTTAGTAATAGTTCATACCCACGCACGAACTTTATTGTAGTGTTAGGATCAACAACAAGAAATTAGAGTTTTTTTAACGTAATAAAGCCACGCTGATTTCATCACGAACGACGGGCTCGACACTCAGAGTGGTAGACATACGATCTCGTACTCACCGCATCGGTTCTTCCTTCCTATGCCGAGCGCTCAAAACCTGGAACTCACTACCTGCGTACGTGTTTCCCTCCCACTATGAACCCGGGTCCTTTAAGCGTGAAAAAGCATCTCACTAGGCCACCATAGTGTGGGTCACCATGCTGCATTGTCTTTATTCACATTGAGGATGGTGACCACTACTCCTGGATTCTGCTCGTGCTTTCCATTAGGCAGAGCAGAGTCATTTTGTCAGCTAAAACATTTAAGAAATAGAAAAAAGGAGCGGTACTACCCTCTCAAAGAAGACCGACAAAAATGACAGCATTCTTGGATTCTACTCATGCTTTCCGTCAGGCAGAGCAGAGTCATTTTGGCTTCTTCATTCATAAAAAAATGCGTTCTAATCAAGTTGTCAACAAATATGAAACCCTGGTTTTACTTTTTGAATTGGATATGAATTAACTTGTATATTCCTACAACTATCTTATTGACCGTTCAAAACCGAGGTTTAAACAATTACAAAACAGTATTTTTTTTAAATTATGATCAGATCAAAGCTATAGGTCCAACAGGTTATGAAGTAAAACTCTATTCAGGCCAACTTGACCCATCTCGACGACTAGCTTCTCCAACAGTTTATTTCAAAGTTTGGTCACTTTTAGCCCAATTTGGGTGGACACAGACGGCTGTGCACGCCATTGCCACGTCAATAAAAGTTTTATTTGTACACGAATGATAGTAATAGTCTTTTTGTACTGCTGAATGCACATAAAACCATATTTAATAAATCCGTCGAGGTCAGTCTCATATGCAATTGTGTTTTGTAATATAAATTAAACCGAGGTTAACGAATAATTATTATGCAATTTTTGGCATTAAGTATTTATACCGGTGACAATTCAAGTCATGAATTAATGTTCAAAAATTTCATGATGTAAGAGATGGTTATTCCCTGTAAAGACTAGAATTCACCTATCCAACTTAATGGGGTGTACAATGGATGGTTGTCGAGGTTCAGTCACCTTTGAACGCTTGCTATTAAGTGCCAAGTATGCATACATTTAATAAAGCTCTCTCGCTCATATTGTCTGCTCTTGATATTGTAATTATGATGTTTAGAGCATACAAATACTAATGTTAATTTTGTAAAAGTCGTAAAGCTGTGGGGTAGCGGGTATCATGTTCCACCCAACACAAAGGGAGGATCCCCCGGGCTACTACCCAACAGTTGATATTGGGATGTTGTATATATGGTAATCGGCGCGAGAACTTCTATTACGCGATTCAGGATTGGTAGTTACTCCGTGTAGTGCGTTACTTCGTAGTTCAGTGTAACTTAGGTAGATGGCGCTGCAGTATGTTATTTTGTATTATATGTTGTATGTGGAGGCCGCCACAAACAAAAGCATCTTCATGGCAAATTTCATTGAAATCGGTATAACGTGTTAGCCGTAATATTAGTGTGGAAATATGGATTGTCAGTATTTATTCATCTTCAAGCAAGAGTGTCAAAAACCTTGAATTGAACTTTGCAACTGAATTTCTCATCTCAAAATAAAATTAATTACAGCTTTGTTTGTTAGGGTAGGATTTTATATCGGACCTTTCTGCGTTTTATTAGTTATTTAGAGACGAGCATTTGTTGAACAATGGTTTTGTATGCTTTAACTTTTAAATTACATTTTGTTTTATCTGGTTTTGTAATAACTTTTTAATAGCTTTTGTGACTGGTATTCATATTTATTAAATATACTATTTTTAGGTTTTATTCATGTGTGTTTTGCCGAGTTGACCGATTAATAGTTTTGAACCCAAACTGGGACTTAAATTTTTTGAATGTTTAAAGCATTCGGTTACATCTGTGCCTGACGTCACATATTTTTGGTGGTATAGGGGCAAACGAGCAGACGTATCGCCTGATGGTAAGCGATTACCGCCGCCAATGGACACCCGTAACACCAGAGTCGTCACAAGTGTGTTGACGGCCGTTTAAGAAGGAGTACGTTGTTTTCTTGAAGATTCGAAGGTCGTATTGGTTCGGGAATACCGCAGGCGACAGTTCATTCCACAGTTTGTGCGAGGCAGAAAGTTTCGGGAAAAGCGAACAGTTGTGGACTGCCAACGATCTAGATGTTTGCTTTTATTTTTTAAGAGGAAAACCGATGTTATCACATTTTGTCGTCGTTTTATCGAATGAGTGATGACACGAAGATAAACCCATCCGCCCTTGATTCTAGGAGCATTGACTCAAAGGACGTTAAACGACTTTTCTTTTTTTTTTTTTTTTTTATTGAATAGTGGGCAAACGAGCAGACGTATCACCTAATGGTAAGCAATTACCGCCGCCCATGGACACCCGCAACACCAAAGGCGTCACAAGTGCGTTGCCGACCTTTGGGGGATGGGAAAGGGGATGGGGGGAGGGGTTGGGGTATGGGCCTCCGGTATCCTCACTCACTCGGTGAAACACAGCGCAAACGCTATTTCACACCGGTTTTCTGTGAGGCCGTGGTATCACTCCGGTCGAGCCGACCCATTTATGCCGAAGCATAGCTCTCCCACGGTAAAAATTGCCCGCTATGCTATAAAAAATATATTCTTCACTAAACAAACAATGTAGTTATAGTTCTAGTTATAAAATGAGTCTTGGTAATGCTATGCATTAATAGTATGTTGCATAACAATGAAATAGAAGCAAAGCCGTGAGAATTTAATTAGTGTAATGTGTCCCACTCACCCGATAATCATCAACCAACATTTAATTACAAACATTACGGAATGTATGTGTGACAACTGTTATGAATTAAGATTAATGTTTATCTCTTCTTTATTATTATGCATATTATATACTAGCTGAACCCCGCGGTGCTACCCGCGGTACGATGATAACTGCGGGCAACGCCGCGAGGCCAAGCTATATCTTTATAAATAGTAGCCTATGTGTTATTCTGATGTATAAGCTATATTGTGGTAAAGTTTCATTCAAATCCATTCAGTAGTTTTTACGTGAAAGAGTAACAAACATCCATACATACATACATCCATACTTACAAACTTTCGCCTTTATAATAGTAGTAGGATTTATTTAATCAACTCCTCACTTTTCATCATAGTTTTACTCTCATCTCTGGAAGTATATAAGTAGCCTATAGGCTACATAGGCTACTTTTTATTACTTGAAATGAATTGATAAAATCGACTTCAACAGAGAAATATTCTATTAATTTAAATACCTGGACTTTTTATGACTAACCAATATTCTTGGGGTTATTCTTTTTATTAATGTTATTTTTAGCTTATTAAAAAAACTTTGTCACATGAATTCGACATAGTTCTACGTCTTCCGTCTACGCTTTACCTACTTGTTGCAACAACGCAACGCTATTCAGATACTAATAATATCAAGGATTAGGATTGTTTTTTTGACAAAAAGAAATTGTTTTGTTGAAAAATTGATAATTTTTTTATTTCAAGATTTGATATTTGAAAAGGAAAAACTAGACAAAGCCTCTGCGATTGTAAACAGACTGCTGATAAGCATACTTTTAGATACAATGCGACTCAAATAAGAATAGGAACGTCAATGACCTCTATCTGTCAAATGTCCCTTGAAAAGTACGGTCTGCAACGAAACCTTAATTGCGTATCAAGAAAAAAGCGTACTCCTTCCTAAAAGGCCAGCAACGCACTTCTAACGCCTCTGGTGTTGCGGGTGTCCATGGGCGGCGGTAATCGCTTACCATCAGGCGAAACGTTTGCCCGCTAAATAATAATAAAAAAATAATACATAAAATACACCCAGATAAAGAACAAATTGACATCACACAAAGATTTATCCTGGGTTTGAATCGAACTAGAACTTAGCAGTCAGAGCCACTAACACTAGACACACAAACCCGTCAAATAGTTTACGATATATTTTTTATAATTATTTTATCAAACTACCCACCACTAGTAACTATATCTAACCACAGACAATGGTTAGTGACGATTGTTAACAATACCTGCAAATTCTATTGTCTATACATTATTATTGTAGAATCCAGTCTCTTGAATAGACCGGATTCTACAGTATAATATTATCATTTAAATCTCGTTGTGTCGTAATATGTCGCGAATTGGCCTTTCGCTCTCCCCACCTGACTCCCTCTATACGAGTCGAGTCGTCTGACCTAAAGTTTGCTATCGTACTACGACTTTGGCCAGACGACAAAGAACTCGTGGAATTGCGTAATAACTCTCTAAGAAACTTTAGTATTTACAAACTTCTTCGCGAACTTTCTGGAAGGAAGTTCTGAAGTTCTAACCATGAGTTTAGAAAGACGAGACATATAGTGTACAAAAGTATATTAAAGTTAGTCTGACTCACAGTCGTCGCGTCTAGAGTCACAATTAGTTAATGAACGTCTCTCAAATTTAGATTAAACATAACGACTGTTCAAAGTCATCACACTGCTGAACTTATGCCTTAGCAAGGATATTTTGTCCTGCTATACCAAGCTGGCCAAAAGGTTGTCATTGTGTCTTATTACAAGTTTTCCATCTCTTTTGCAGTGATGTCCTGAATAGTTTAGCCCGGTTCCTATATTTAACGAATCCTCATCATGTAAAAATTTTCTACAACCGACTACGAGTCGTAAATACCGTTCCTCAATTTATTTTTTATAGGAACGATTTTAGCTTACGCCCCGAATAATATACTACTATTCGTACCTAGAACGGATCGTTTTTCAAATATAGGAACTGGGCATTAGACGGCTCTTCCGACACTCACGGGATGAATAGAATTGGTGACACTCCGTTCTCGTTAATCCGTTACCACAAGAAAAAGTCATATTATACTTAATGCATCTTTGTTTTAATCATTGTTAACAAGTACTAACAATACTTAATAGGTCATCCCACGGATATGACGCATGTGTGTAGATTAATTATCCAGAAATTACTATATTACCATCGTATAATTATTTATAATATCTGATTTTAATAATTATAATGTATATTCATAATTATTTAACACTAGCTGACCCTCGCAACCTCGTTTACGTCTACTATTGCCCGTAGCGTAATAATTTTCTCCCGTTTTTAAATATTCTTCATTGAGGCTCCGCTTCTATTGGTCTTAGCGCGATGATATATAGCCTATAGCCTTCCTCGATAAGAGAAAGAGATAAGATAATGAACTATCCAACAGTGAAAGATCTTTTTAAATCGTACCAGCGGTTCCTGTGATTAGCGCGTTCAAACAAAGTCTTCAGCTTTATAATATTAGTATATATTCTAATATAAGTACTAAAATATTGTACGTGGTTGATTTTCGGGAGAGGGTGGGTATTAATATGGCAGGATATCATAATATTGGCCAATCATTTGTGATACGGTGCTTATGAGAGAGAGTACCGTCTACTCTGCTAAAATATAGACTCGGTGTGATTAAACTAATAGTCCACGGGCCCACATACAAGGGATTTCAGTGATTAATAACAGGCTGAAAGTTTATACACAGCTTCGTTTTGACGAGACGACACCCAACTTTTATCATTGGACCAAATTCTGATAGTGGCAGGAAAAAGCGCGATAGGGAGTTCGCTCCGATGTCGATTTGATGAGTGTCCCAAATTAAATAATAACAGTTTCTAAAAATCAATACTTCGAGAAAATACGATGGAAATCTGAGAAAAACTTGTGGCATACAAAGTGAATGGTACCTTCCGAGTGACCCCCCCAGCTCTAACATGTCAGAATGGTGACTTGAAAATTTTTATTCATTTTCATTAATAACAAGCTGATTTTTGTTTTGGGGCTTGCAAAATATATATTTTGCATAAAAAATGCATCGGCATACAAATTTGATGGTAACTTTTTTGAGACCTACACTCGAAACTTGTCAAGACCATGTTAATATTTTTCCTGCCACTATCAGAATTTGGTCCAATGATAAAAGTTGGGTGTCTCGTCAAAACGAAGCTGTGTATAAACTTTCAGCCTGTTATTAATCACTGAAATCCCTTGTATGTGGGCCCGTGGACTATAAGTGTTTCATTGTTGAACCCCTTCTCAAGGTGCATCATCTTTTTTCCAGTTTATCTAGTCGTATGCTGTTAGAACCTCTATATTGTCTGACGAACTAGATAGTAGTAAATATTCCATAAGGAGATTATTTCCTATTACTGATGCTTTCAATTACGCGAATGACTTTAATCTTGTATTTACTCTCTTGCGAAAACCGTCGGCGATTCATAAAGTTTTACAATTATACACTTTATTGATTGAACCTTGCTGAGAGCTTTTAAATAACTACGAGTGTTTTGTAATGTCGTAATGTATGTCAACCCATTTTAAAATGTTAATATGACAGGTTTTTATACAATACCGCCAAGTGTTTATTTTTGCGATATGTTTTTTTCTTTGGATAAATAACTGTTATTGCTTTTACTGTAAATTCGTTGTGAAATGTACCATAAAAGATACTGTTAAAGGGATCATTTTATTAACATGTTTTATTAACGGTCAGCTTCAGCTTCAGTTTAAAAAATAATTTTGCAATTTTAAGTTTAAGGATTTGTACTCTCGATTGTCGGCACGCATATAAGCATGTCGTACGGTCTTTATAATTATGTCAGTTTATTAATGGGTCGTAGGAATAATGTAACCGAGATTTTTTTAAGCAAGAAAACGGATCTTTCCCGGTCTTGCTCTGCGGACTACTTTGTTTCATGTTGTAGCTGCAAGAATGACTCTTCTCTGTCTGATGGAAGGCATGAGAGAATCCAGGAGTGGTGGTCACTATCCTCAATGCGAATAAGGACAATGCAGCATGGTGACCCACACTATAGCGGCCTTGTGCGATGCTTTTTCACGGTCCGCTTAAAGGGTTATAGTAAAAGGGAAACACGTACGCAGGTAGTGAGTTCTCTCTTCTGAAGCATAACCCCTCACCATCTGTCCGAAGAAGACTCGAAGCTCGGACTCTCATCCAGGACAGTCCTTTAGTGTGCGCTGGGCGGAGTCCCGTTTGAAACCTAGAATCCTAAAAAAAAAACGAAATAGTAATCTAGCCATTAAAGCTATAAACCCTTCTACATTTTATACTAATAAAAACCACTATTATTTACAAAATATATTATGTACAAGGAATGTGATTCTACATTTTCTAGCATTCCAACTACTCACCCGCGTTAAATGAGTAGTGTTCAAGATCAACGTTTTAAACACCGGACTGTAAATAATGGTTATTTGTTTCATTCGTACGAAAACTTACCTCTGTATGAGAATTATTGAACTAAAATGCAGATTATTTTCATCGATACCAGTATGTTTGTGTACAAGCTGGGTTTGTGGCACACGCACACGGCTGCCTTGCCCGCCTTTTTGCAATATTGATGGAAGACCGATAAGGCACTTCGTTCCAATTTTGCGATATTAGTAACAAAAGAATGAAATAATGTGACTGACTTACATATGTATAAATTGATGTAATATTCTGATGCTATATTATTGTAAAGTTTCATTAAAATCCATTCAGTAGTTTTTGCGTGAAAGTGCAACAAACATGCTCACTTACACAAACTTTCGCGTTTATAATATTAGTAGGATAAGTATGGATTAAGATGACGCTAAGCCAGCTTTGAATGTAAATATAAACTAGCTGACCAGGCAAATTCGTACCGCCATATTTATTTCAAGAAATTATTTTTAATTACCGACAAACTCATTTTAGTATTTAAGCCCACTTCAACTACCCGTTACACTTTACCGTGGGAGAGCTATGCTTCGGCGTGAATGGGTCGGCTCGACCGGAGTGATACCACGGCCTCACAGAAAACCGGTGTGAAATAGCGCTTGCGCTGTGTTTCATCGAGTGAGTGAGGATACCGGAGGCCCATATCCCAACCCCTCCCCCCATCCCCTTTCCCATCCCCCCAAAGGTCGGCAACGCACTTGTGACGCCTTTGGTGTTGCGGGTGTCCATGGGCGGCGGTAATCGCTTACCATCAGGTGATACGTCTGCTCGTTTGCCCACTATTCAATAAAAAAAAAAAAAAAAAAAAAAACCCAGGGCCGTAGTGTTGTGTGTGTAGTGTAGTGTAGGACTAAGCGGACTAAAAAATATAACACCTCTGGTTTTCTTTTAATTTTCTCCTAAACAAACCTCGCCCTGACAGTAACAAACACATAAACAAAAGAATTATCCATTATGGTGCAGTCAATCGCAAGATATGCGCATCGTAAAATGAATCTTAAACATGTATGTAATATGTTTGTGATTCATCTTTATTTATATAGAGATACACACTTGTAATGTAATAAAACAATAACAATTAATAATATAATGTTATTTAAGATTAGACAACTAATTTGAATATCCAAAGTGTTTGTTTACAGTTTGAAGTTTTCACTTCTCTCGACAGTGCTCTTGACTGTTATATTTGTATAATATTTATGTTTTCTTTAAAATTGCTATCTTTATGCTGGTAGTTAATTAAAAGAGATATTTATAACTTAATTTAAATATATAATATGTAAACTTTAACAGTGACAATGCCTCAAAAAGATTACAAACGTCTATCTAGAACGATGATAAAGATCAGTCCCAAGACTCTTTACTGCCGTTTTTAATAACCTGTCTTCAGTTGAAACTTGAAATAGTCTATATTTTTTCAACATTTTTCATTATGAGTGATTCAATTCTTTCATTGGTATTCAAAATGTTTTTCTTTTTTTTGACAAGTTACAATTGTCAAAAAAAACAAATATTTTTAAGGTAAATTCAGATCGTTTTGAATAATCTCTCTCTAGATAATAGTTGGAATAGGTTAATGATTATTCTAATGTGTATAGGCATTACATAAGTAAATGTTTATGAAATGCAGGAACTTTTTGTTCTGTGGATGGGTACTCACTACTCATTTTATTTTTGTAATAGCGGGCAATGACCAGATGTATCACCTGATAGTAAGCGATTACCGCCCATGGCCACCCGCAACAGAGGCGTCGTCGTCCAAGTGCATTGCCGGCCTTTTGGGGATGTGGGAGAGGTATGGGCCTCCGGTATCCTCACTTACTCCGTGAAACACAGCGAAAACCCTATTTCACACCGGTATTCTGTGAGGCCGTGCTATCACTCTGGTCGAACCAGCCCATTCATGCTAAAGCGTGGCTCTCCCACGTGAATTTTGGTTTCATTATTATAATTTTTGTCTTAGTTTTTCTTAAGCCCTGTAAACAATTAGAAAATATAGGACCACTTGATGAAACCGAGCTATTAACCTACTTAAACCAGCTGTTAACATAACATTTATAATATGCTGTCGATAAACTAGTCAAAGCATATATTTCTACTCTTTTATTTATAATAAACATAAGCTTTTAACCTTCCAGTATGTACTATTTTTTAAACAACTGATGTACCTACATGCTTTACCTGTTCTAAATTATCGGTTCTGTAAGACATCTCGTAGATACCTACGGCAGGAGGTACTCCAGAAGCCGCTGAAGTGTTCCTGGAGCTCCTCCCAACTGCCGAGGTAGACCGATTTGTCGGGAGTCCCACACACGTGGGTCCCCACCATAGAGGGTAAGGTGCCAAAAGCATTCCCAGCGTAAAAAAAAAAGTAAGACATCTCGTAAATATTTATTCAATCCTTTAAACATTGAACGTCTGCAGTTGATGTAAAAATCAATATCAACGTATTGATGTTTACACGGTAATAAAACGTTCGTTTTTATTTTAGTCTGTTGTACGTTGGTGCCTAAATTGAGAGTAATGGACTCTGGTCGTAACCATTTCTAAGTTGTAGAAGAACGAGATACATTTAACGAAGTGCAGCATCGTGTCTAATTAGTAATTTACGGACTGTTGACATCTCTCTCTTGTAGGGTTGCCAGATAGAAACTTATCAAATCCGGGACATTTAAAAAAAAAATAGGGCAACGGTGTCGGGTTGCTCAGTTAAAATTTTCAGAGATGATGTATTTCTGTTGCCGTTATAACAACAAATAATACTAAAAAATAGATTAAAATAAATATTTTAGAGAGCTCTCATAAAACAAACGTGATTTTTTTGCTCGATGTTGATAACGGCAACAGATAGACGCTTAAAATGTATAGATAATGGTACGGAACCCTTCCTGCGCAAGACTGACGCAAAATTAATAATATTTCTGAACAAGACACTCGAAAATTGACAGGAATCTGCAGTTCGGACTTGATTAAATTCATGGACATTCGGTTTCGCTCATTAGTCCATAAACTATCTAGTTGGCTAACTACTCTTTCGCAAAAGGCATTGCTTGTTAGAATTGAAAGAAAAAAACAAACTACTTTCTTTAAATTAGTAAAATTTGTGGACGTGTTATTTCGGAAGCGTCTTACATATAATTTTCAGACATGCGAACTGTATTTCAATATCGTGGGAAATTGGGGAAGCATTTTCCCCTCGCTCACAGATAGGCCAGCCGTGACATTCATTGTTAGCTTATGTTTTGCTTGATTCCGAGACAATTCCGGTATTCGCGGCCGTCTGGTAACCCTACTCTCTTGGCTGGGACAATGGAGGTCAGTCACCCGGATGTGACGCGAGCAAACGTGAAAAATGGAACATCACTCCTACTCGGATCAAATCTCTCAGGATTGTATAGGCATGTGCAAGAAAAAAATTTATGTAAATTGTAGTGTGGCCATAATCATCTCAAATACTCAGTAGTTAAACCCATTATGACCAATTTATTAGATCCATCATCATCAGCCTATCGCAGTCCACTGCTGGACATAGGCCTCTCCAATAGCACGCCACTTAGTTCGATCCTCGGCTTCTCGCATCCAGCTCCTGCCAGCCGTCTTGCGCAAATCATCACTCCACCTGGCCTGTGGACGTCTTACACTACGTTTGCCGAGACGCGGTCTCCACTCAAGAACCCGTTTACCCCAACGGTTATCAGTTCTGCGGCAAATAAATCCATTTTTATTAAATCAAAGTGTTAAAAGTATAAGTTAACTCTATCAATATTTATGCAAGGTTCATGCTTCTAATTTTCAATATAGTGTTAGCTTATTAGTTCGATTAGCTAGTATTGTATAAATGATTAATCAGAATAATTATCCTAAAGTGTCAAGTTCTATAATCTATACTAATATAATAAAGCTGAAGAGTTTGTTTGTTTGTTTGAACGCGCTAATCTCAGGAACCGCTGGTCCGATTTGAAAAATTCTTTCGGTGTTGGATAGTCCATTTATCGAGGAAGGCTATAGTGTATATATCATCACGCTACTAGTAATAGGAGCGGAGCAACAATGAAGAATGTTTCAAAATCAGGGAACGACGGGCAATTTAAGACGCAAAGGAGGTTGCGTGGGTCAGCTAGTAATATATAAATGATTTATTAAATTATACCACCATAAAATGTAAAGTAGTTGTCACACGACTCCAAGGACGGAGCTTAAGATTGTTTTTAAAAGAAGCTCACGATCCCGTAGGACGGGCATTCGTTTATTTCGTTTCTTACTTTTCAGCAGAGTAACAAGTGTAATAAGAATAACTTAGTAAATAATAGTATTATAGATTGTAAATAATGATTGTATTGAAAACATCTGCTTAAGCATATAATACAAGGCTGTATCTTGACAACGTTTTTCGTTGAATTGTTGAATCCTGACTGTACCCAACAATAAGTAGTAATATTTTACTAAACAATCTCTTTTTCTTTCTTCTTTTAAGAGACTCTTAAACAACCTTTTTGAACACATTTAGCTCACCATCCGACGACGGGATGTAGTAGTGTGCCCTTGAGTTGATTGTTTTTTTAGGGTGTTTTAGTTAAAAGTTTCTCCCTTAACAGCCGGAAAAGATTGTGCTCTTCTTTTTAAATTAGACCAAAATACAGTTACCTTATAAGAGCCTTCTTCTTCAAATACTATTTAAATTTATCGTAATATTTCGTTCGAAATCAAATACAAAGCAAAAATGGTCATTGAAACTACATAATTTTCGAAAATGAACGTTCAACAGGAATCTTTGCCACGAGTATATTATTTACTGTACCTGATTTATATACAATTAATTGTTACTGTGGCGACTTCCACATGTAACACAACAATAACCTACTACAGCGCCATCTACCGAAAATACACTGAACTACGAAGTAACGCACTACATGGAGTTACTACAAATCCTGAATCGCGCAATAAATAGTTCTCGCGCCGATTATCATATATACAACATCCCAACATGAACTGTAGGGCAGTAGCCCGCCAGGCATGATCACCTCGCCTGGTCGGAGGATCCTCCTTTAGTGTTGTGTGGAACATGATACCCGTTTCCCCACATTACCTTCAATATAAAAAATATGTTTTATACAGGAATAAATCCTGTGTCGCGGGGTCTTTACATATGTACATAAAGAACATCCAGACTTGTAACAACAATTAGTGGATCACTCAAAGTGATGTCCCATGTAGGATTTGTACCCACTACACTTGGCCAAGTAAGAAGCGGCGTGGCGACCGCTTAATCCACTAGGTCATACGTCCAGTCACTATAAATGTTTATACTACGACTAGACTTCATAAAGTGCATTGATCGTTACGAGCGGGTAACGAACTTGTGTAACAAAACGCGTTTAATTAATTATTATTGTTATTACAACAAACCATTGCAATTGATTCGATCCAATTCCTCGTGTTGCGACCATAGAGTAATTGTATTCGCACCGCTAATGAATTCGATAGTAATCTAACACGAGTATTCAGTTCACCTCACATTAACAAATTCTTCTAGCCACATTGCGGTAAATAACATTACTTTGATACCATAACTTCACAAAATCCTTACATTTCATTGGCCCACTAACATAATTCTTTTTACGAGAATTTTGTTCTTAATCTCTTTAGTCGAATGTAATTTTAATGCATACATTTCGTTTTATGCATTTAATCAGTTGCACAAGAATGTTTGATCCATATTATTGTGTAATACTATGGATTAAAATTAACAAACACTATCTGTTAGCGTCTAAATTAGGAGAGAGGTACATTAAGTACGAATTGTCTAAATAAATCTTGGCTGCGAGAAGCCGAGGATCGAACCAAGTTGCTAGCAATTGGAGAGGCCTATGTCCAGTAGTGGACTTCGATAGGCTGATGATGATGGAATACAGTAATTTTAGCCAGGTCAGTCTAAAATGGGAGACCGTTCCTAACATATTAAGAGCCCTACGTGTTTCCAAGAGCAAGTTAAGCCGTTGGTCCCGGTTGCCATACGAACATCTTTGATAATGGTTACGGGTAGTTTGAAAAAAGTCCAACTACAATCTTTCTACAAAATTTACTGCCTCAGTTACACACTGGTAGCGTAAGCGACTGCTGTACTTGAGGTCTCGGGTACCAAATGTTTGTACGATCTGCAAATATTTGTTTCGGAGTTCAAGTGTTTTCTATGTATAATATGTGTGTATTTACAAAAAAGTTTGTCTTTATTTATGTCAGTTGTCTAGTAATACAAGCTCTGCTTAATTTGGGACTAGATGGCGTTGTGTAAGATTTCGGCTAGTACTTGGGTCGTGGAAGTGTGATGTCAGTCATTCCACGTTAATATCGAAGTTGTCATAGCAGACTCAAAGAGCCAACCACAAAAAGAAAAATGAAAAAGATAGAAATAAGAAATATAAAATGAGGTATCGATAAAAAGCGTTAAAAACAACAATGCACTATTCAAATTCTTAGCAGAGCCACACCACATGTTTTGTTAAACATAAGGAAAACTTATTTTATATAATTTTTATACACTCGGGTATTACCGTATTATTTTGTAATGTCGTTGGCATTACAATGAGGATAATGACAATGTGTAAATAAAATTAATAACTAGGACTTTTGTGTAAAACTTACAATAATCCACACTAATGTGTTTGTCTGTTACGCTTTCACCGCCAAACCGCTGAACCGATTTCAATAAAATTTGGTATGGAGATACTTTGATTCTTGAGGAAGCACATAAGCTACTGTACACAATAATCGACATACTAAGGGTAGGACTGCGGACAAAAGCCTATTTTAATATATGTTTATATAAGTTTATATTTATGATATCTTACGATAAAGCGATGGCTTTATGCGGCGATATAAAGCGTTCATTATATCAACATTTGAATTTTTCGGACAATATTACGCGGTTATTGTAAATCAGTGAGAAGTACATATTACCCTTCGGCAATATCTGCGCACCCGGCTGGAATACGCTTCACATCTCACTTCCCCACGCATCGCCCCGCCTTCGCCTATTTATTACCATTGCCAACGCGCCGATGCACGTGTATTATTTTTGCTTTTGTAATCTCATTCTTCTTTATTTTTTCTCTGTTCAGTGAAATATTAACTCTCTAGTTTACACGACGTCATTATAATATTTCCTACGTTTAAATGTATAGATAAAGTATTAATTAAGTACTTAGGTATAAACGGAATTCCCCAGGAAAGAGTCTTATAGACGCGGTGTCGTTCCTGGGGGGACCTGAAATATCTTGGTCCGGGTCCTCCCTAGAGCAGGGCGCCTGAGACCGGTCGCCGGGGTGGTTTTTAGTGGACTCACCACATACCTGGCTCCCCAGTCCCCGGGGAGCCGGAGATCCGAAGGGATTTTTCCACCCCGTCAACAAAAAGAAAAGGTATAAACGGAATAAACCGTAGTACCTGGATGACCGTACTCCTCGGTATTTTTTTTTCTTTTTTTCAAATAATCCCAACTAGATAGATGGGATTATTTGAAAAAATAGGGTGGTATCGGGGATGATAACATCCCCGACACCACCCTGCATATAAAACTCCGTAAAAAAAATTGGAACCGTTTCCGAGATTCAGTTTATATACATATATACAAGAATTGCTCGTTTATAGGTATTAGATAAAGTATAGGCAACATATAAACACGTTGCTGATTCAATGTACATAATAAATTGAATATTTTTATAAGGTTGCTTTATTTGATAAAAAAAAGGTTTAATTTATAAAAAAAAGAACTAAACTGATACCTTTGGATCCCAATCAATATAATTACATAAAAACTGTGTTTGATGTTTTTATTGTATTAAATATTGACCATTTTTAAAACAAATCTACATTTTCATCAACATTTAACAGTCTACTGTAGTGGACAGAGGCCGCTCCTCAGTAAGGAAATTTTTGCCGAACACACATTTTATTAACGCGCTTATAAGACGTGAGAATTAAATTTTACGCATTCTAGCCAGTGACGTTCTTAATTAACTGTTATTATTTTATCACGTATCTTGTCCATTCATATTTTGCAAAAGTAAGGTTGAATTACTAAATTACAAATGCAATTAAGATTTTTTTGTAGTCGCCTCTGTGTAGGCGAAATGTGTCTGTTTGTCTCGGAGCGTTAACCCTCATCTACGTCACCGCGTGATTTGTTTAAACCACCCTGACAGAGTAATTAGGACACACAGGCACAAAAATATTTATAAAGTTACTGAGGACGCTCAAAATAAATTATCATAGGATATTAACATTTCATATTACATATATGTCATCATCTTCCTAGCCTTTATTATTCCCAATATTATTTGGGGTCGGCTACCAGTTCAACCGATTTTACCTGAATATCAGTTTTTACACAGAGCGACTGGCATCTGACCTCCGCAACCCTGAGTGCGAACTGAATTCGAAGGTTGAACTAGTTGTCAGTATATTTAAGGGGAACTGACTTCCCAATAACGATTGCCATAGCTGTTCATGACAACCGGGACCGACGGCTTAACGTGCCCTCCGAAGCACGTATATGTACGATTTGTATATAGATATATACTCGTATACTAGCTCGCGGTGTTCCCGGACCAATACGACCCTCAAACCTTTAAGAAAAGAGCGTACTCCTTCCAAAAAGGCCGGCAACGCATTTGTAACGCCTCTTGTGTTGCGGGTGTCCATGGGCGGCGGTAATCGCTTGCCATCGGGTGATACGACTGCTCGTATATAATAAAAAAAAAGATAACATAACCATGTTATCTATGTATAAATCGTACATAAAATCAATCATTCATATTTAAAAGGAGATAATTATTAATATTATGAAATTAACGTTCGTTCAACCAGCTCTTCAGCTCGCGCTCATTCGTGTAATATTTCTTTCCAGGGCGATATATTAGAATGTCCACTATGCCTGTCAATGCTGAACGCGAGTGTGATGGTGCGGCTGGCGTGGTGTGCTCACCGCTGCTGCGAGTCGTGTCTCCGACAGTACCTAGCCATCGAAATATTCGAAGCGAGAGTGCCCGTCAACTGCCCAGTGTGTCACGAAAATATGCATCCTTCAGGTAACTTGAAATCATAGTATTTTTATTGCTTTTTCCAACTATGAGTCCGTGTTATGACACATTAAAAAAACGGAGTGTCACCAAACCAATTTTTTCCGTATGTGTCGAACTATTACGCAGGGCACCAGCACTGCAGTACCTGTCTGGCCAGAGTTGTATATTGAGCCAAAACTTATTTTCTAAGAGGCCTATGTCCATTTGGACTATTATGGTCGGGATCGACGGGCGAGTAATACCGCGGTTTTATGGCTCGTCGATAAAGATCGCGGCTCCTCATGTTTGTCTTATTTTTTAAACCGACTGCGAGCCTTGTCGGCATTTTTCGTTGACGGTTGTAGCAGTTAAAGGTTCATGAGGAGAAATAGCCTCTTGCATTATAGTGTTTTGTTTTTGTATTATAGATACCACTAAAGACAACAATTGTATGGTTCTGTTGACAATTCTTGAATTAAACGGCCATGCGACAATTCTTACCTTTTTCTATCCAAGTTTTAACCCAAACTCTAGGGCGTTTTCGCTTTTTTCATGATTTCGTGGTATGCTATAGTGAGATAACACAAAACTTCATATTCCAAATGAGACATGCTCAGTTATCGCTCAGACACGACTGTTTTGATAGCTAATCTATCAGCACCAACGAGTCGCAAGTAAAACCGTCGTTCTTTAAAACCGCCGTATAAGCTGGTACGTCAATCACCCACATTTTCCTTTTTTCTTTGTCCCGATCAAAACCCGATTACATTACGAGTAAGCGTCATGCAGGTGACTGGCCATAATAGAAAACCCTTTTCAATGTAAAACGCAGACCCAAAATATAATTCTAAAAATGACGATGAAGTAATCTAAAAAATAACTAGTTCAAGTTGGAAATGGCTTGATTCTGCTTCTGGGATTTTTTATTTATTTAACAACTTGATGTAAAAAATAATTTACATTTACATTTTTTTTCTACTTTGAATATGCCATATAAATTGCTTATAATTCCTTTATACACATACTATTTGAAGATAATCAGACAACTACGACAATAATTTTCAAGTTCATTCACAAATACTTCATATAACAATGAAGCCCTCGCATTCTTCTACAATGTGCCAGTTATGATGACAAGACCGGCATTTCACATCAACTTGATATAATAATAGCCATAATTATTTATATTAAAATTCTACACGTGTGCCTCTTGATAGCTAATAGCTGTAGGAATGTATGCAACCGTGTATTTCTCGTTTTAAAAATATTATCGGCAGGAAGTGTCTGCATAATATATCGATTTCCTATCTATAACTAGTATTTTTACATTAAAAAAGATTTAAATATAATAATAAGTAATGTTATACTACATACACATTAAAAACATTGAACAGACACACATTTTGTTATGTTTTCCTTTGTTCACAGAAATCCCACAATAAATTTTACTACTTCAATTTAAGATGTGGTTTACAGACTTAGTTGGGAACGACCTATTGTGCATCGGTGTTACATGCTGTAACATTGTTTCTTAGTTTTGCTGTTACCCCACAAATTCTCACTAAAAGTCGGGTCTCACTTACATTGGTAAGGGACCATCTCCACGTACGAGACGATAGAATCGCGACGGATCCGCGCATCCATCGTCGAGTGATCTCCACGAACGAGCGATTTTTTTCCTTCAGCGACTCGTAACAGAATCGCCGAGTGTTTAGGAATACGAGCCACGACGATAATATCGCTTTGATTCCTTCGCCCGTGGTGACGGGCCCTGACTTAAATAGATGTCGAACTTCTCGATAAACTTGAAACAACCTTTGGAAATCTAATAACGCTTCTTTATTTCCTCAGTTAAACAAGTGTCTTGCAATTAGGTTTTATTAAATCTCGTATTGGTTCATTACAGCTATCCATACTACTATATTATAAATTCGAAAGAACCTTTTACGTTTTTACGGCTTAACCGCAGTACCGATTTCAGTGAAATTTAGTAGGTAGGTATAGATAAGGACATGGCTACTCGTGGATTGTTTCTTTATCTAGTTTTCATATGAGTTTCTACTATAAGCCGTGTGAGCGTACTGACTTAACCAAGATGTAATTAAAATTAATTCATACTCAGTTGAAAAGCTTATAAAGTACAAAAAATGTGCTGTAATTAAAATTTTTGGGACAAAACTTTTAATTCCGCTTTCTCATTTTTATCAGGTACTTTTCTTTGACTTTTAATCGTGTAATTTTATTATTATCAATGTTCCTCATTTATCTCCGTGTAATTTATAATTAGAAAGGTGTTCTGTCTTGTTAAACAAAACACCTTTTGTTTGCGAATTATCTTTGATGTCAAGTTTTTAGAAATATAATTAAAATGCTGTAATAGAAGACGATCTCCAGATTACTGAAGTTAAAACTGCTATTAAAAGTAGAATAGCTAACTAGTTATTAGTCTTGGGGGCAATCTTAAGTTCCGGATTAATTGAACAATTTTACCATTAAAAAGTTATAGCGACCCAACCTTATCGTATAGGCATTTCATTTTTTTGGAACTTTTAGAGAAGAACAATTCTTTTATAGATTACTAGCTGTTGCCCGCCGCTCCGCCCGCGTTTATGTCGGTTTTTTCGTGTTTTTTCGCCGTCGCGGATATGTGACTGATGCAAAAATTAGATAAAAACAATCCTTGATGCGGATTATATATCATTCTAAAATTCATTCAGCTCGATCGGTGCAGAACTTTTTGATTTTTGAAGCGTACACAAACCAACATATTTTTTTAAATATACATATATATATATACGCAGTAAAAGATCTCAAGATGAATAATTTTTCCCTGTTTGTGCAACATTTTTCATTGATACTCGGCTCCTTTTGGTCATAGCGTGATGACACACAGCCTTCCTGGATAACCGAGCTATCTAACACTGAAATAATTTTATTTTCATACAAAGAAACAATCTCTTTGGCTTCATAATATTAGTATAGATATGGAAAATAACAATAGATTCTATAAGAGTTTTATTTATATAATAATTTAATAACATTTAATTTTAGCTCAATAAAATAAAATCTTGGATATATAGAATAGTGGAAAATGCTGCATATAAAACTTATTTGTAGAACGCTCGAATATTTTGGGTATAGATTCCTGTATAAAACTTGAAATAACGTTTAAAAACTACGTTTGTAATCACAAAAACACGATTTATATAACATAACAACAAATTAACTACTATGGAATAAAAACCCCAAAAGACATTAATCAAAAATCAAATCAATCAAAAGCTTTCGTTGTTCCAGTCCAATTTTAATGACTCATAGTCTGGAAGAAATAGGATAGTAATTAATCAACGATATCTTGGAATATTCGACTTATCGCCTGATTTTCTTTATTGTGTTGCCTTAGAAGGTTGATTTGCTTTATTGATGTTAATTTAAAACTATACTAATATATAATTACACTAAAAATTTTGATTGTTTGTTTAGTTTGGTAGGAAATATTTGAAAACAAGAATTAGCTAAATCGGTTCAGCTGTTTTCGAGTTATAGTAAAACTAACTAACAGTAATACATTTATAATTATTAGAAGATGAATAAATAAAGAATGCAAAGAATAAATTATGCAAAAGATTTTTAAACTTTATCTTTGAACTTGTGTCTCAATGATTCATATAAAATTTCCATGTGGTTCGTGTATGTCATTTAGCCTCTTGTATAGTACATATAAAGGCCACCTAGAGATATGTTATTGAAAACAATCAATTATATTCAAAAAAAATAAATAGACTGTCTCCAGTTTTAACTAAAGACCGGGATAGTTGACGCTTCTTGAGGAGACCTCATACCGTGGGTGAGCCACGCTTCGGCATGAATGGGCCGGCTCGGCCGGAGTGATACCACGGCCTCACGGAAAACCGGTGTGAAATAACGCTTGCGCTGTGTTTCACCGTGTGAGGATACCGGAGGCCCACACCCCGTCCCCTTCCCCCAAACGTGTTTCGTTAGTTAGTGCAAGAAGCATCACTAGGCCACCATTGTGTGGGTCACCATGCTGCATTGTTGAATTGTCTGCATTCGCAGTGAGTATGGAGACCACTACTCTTGGATTCTGCTTACGCTTTTCATCAGGCAGAGTAGAGTCATTTTGCCAGGACCATACATACATACAAAAACTAATATATATACACAAACTTCCTCAAGAATCACTCTATTCATTAGGAAAAACCGCATAAAAATCTGTGCCGTAGCTTTTGAGTTTATAGCGAACAGACAGACAGACAGACGCGGCGGAGGACTTCGTTTCGTAATAAATAGTGATCGTGATATATGTACATACATATATTGCACGATAAGTTAATAAAAATGGCCGTTAATTATATATTTACACTTTATAATAAAGTATCAGCTTTGTTTGCAAAAACCGTTACAAGTAACTAATCTAAAACACGACAGCCGTTCCGGATGTGATGACAAACGAATTCCACATATCATGAAGCAGTTCCGAGAATGTCGATCGTTGCAGTGTAATAATTATTGAGAAATGCAGCTGCTAAGTCGTAAAAAAGATTCGTGTCGAGTAACACTGTTGCTACATTCGCAAGCGATCACTTTTTGGTCAGATATTAGACGCTTCCTTGCCTTTTTACAAGACAATTAATGCACTAGGAATGAATCCTTTACACATACAAAAAGATTCAGAAGAAAGATTTGTGGATTACATGAAGGATATCCTTTGTGGGTATCGAAGGCACAACGAGCAGGTTGTTAAAAGGAAGGGCATTGACTACGAAAACCGACATACACGCGGGCTGAACCACCTGCAAACGCTAGTAATTTTGTATATTTCATGATGATTGGATGAGTAGTTCAGGCGTGAACTAGTTACAAACTCACTTTCGTATTCTTATAAAATCTATTCGTACAGTTATAAACTTATTTACACTTTGTAATAGATTAACGTTTAATTTTATAACAGGATTTTCCTCTTGAGGTCGTTGGATGGTTGCCCTACTGACTCGTAAAGTTTTTTGTTCGAGTACCGCTATGTTCGTTGTACGATCTTGAGTGATTAACTCGCGGTGATATTATTTTAACTATTTGTGCCTATTACCTATCTCTAATATATAAAATTCTCGTGTCGCGGTGTTTGTGGTTAAACTCCTCCGAAACGGCTTGACCGAAATGATGAAATTTTGTGTGCGTATGAGGTAGGTCTGAGAATCGGACAACATCTATTTTTCATCCCTCTAAATATTAAGGGTAGTCCATCCATAAATTTTTATTCTTAGATTTTTTTTATGATACAGCATTAGAAAATACATACAACCCTGAATTTTCAACCCTTATTTTCATCGCGATTTTTAATTTAATAATTTCTTTCAATTATGATTTTTTTCTCAAAAACAACATTTGCCGATACCCGTAAATGATAATGGTGACCCACCCCTAAAATATATATTCCTTTTTATGGCAAAGCAACGTTTGTCGGGTCAGCTAGTTTAAGATATATAATATATATAAGAGTTGATACAGACTGTTGTTTGTGTCCTTAAATAGTATGTATAAGGAAATAGCGTTGTTTTCTTTAATGTTTATGATGGTTCATTATACAAATATGTTGCGTATATGATATTATTATGCCTGACTCTTTCTTGTATATGCTAATGTCAATGTCAAAGAAAGAGACGACACTTTTTCTGATAGGTAACATCATTTTATAATTTCAGAAACCCTAATAAGGTATATCTATGTTCTTTTTTATTCCGTAGGGAATTCAGGATATTTCAAAGTCAAAAGGGGGTCAACGGTATGCCCGAGAGGTGTATATGAACTTTTAATTTATAGTAATACAGTGAAACTTGGTTAAGTGGGACCTGGATAAGTGAGAAACCTCCATAACTGGAACTCATGCTAAAGTTCCAACACTTTAGCACTAAATTACCTCTGTTAGTGGAATGAGGTAACCGCTATATCTGGGATTAATTCTTTCGATTTATCATCATAGTTACCTCTATAACTAAGACAGCCAGTGAATTTTAAATGTATAACCTCTGTAACTGAGATAATATCGTTTTGTTTGTTTACTCATTGTACTAAATATAATGTTTGATTGATACTCGGCATAGGCTACCTGCACACCAAAATAAATCTATCCGTTTGAGCGTTAAAAATAACAAACAACCTTTGCCTTTATTACATTAATGTAAAGTCTGATGTAACATTTACAAGTAAAAAGTAATTGAATACTAAAACGTTTAGGTATTATTATTTACTTGCTGATCCCCGCGGTATAACATCAACCGCAGGTAAGGCCACGGGGCGAAGCTAGTCTAAGTTACTTCTTATATCATCAGCTATCTGCCAGTGAAAGTCCTGCCAAAATCGGTCCAGTCCTTCCAGAGATTAGCTGGGACAACAATTTTATTAAACAGACAAAAATTTTAAAAAATGCTATTTTGGTATATGTATCGTGTATACATATACATATATGCATATAGTAAAAAGCGATTATTATAATATTACAAACAGACACAAAAAAAATATTTATATGTCGAGAAGATGCGAATGAATGACTAATTCATTTCTAAGTTCTGAGTCACATTTTCCGTATCGAGAAGTAAACTTTATGTATAGGTAGATCTAGCTTTACATGACATTCTGTTATATGACGAACAAAATAACTTGAGATTAAAGGGTTCTTCTTCACTTCCATAGTGGCCTATACATAACTAATATATGTATGTATCTATATGCCTGATAGGCACCTAGAAGACCCTTTATTACCCCACTGCTAGACATAGCATCTCCTTAGAATGTGGATTTCGGCCTACTATACCACAGTAGCCAGTCGGGTTTGGTTTAAGGTTTCTTTCTCTTTTCAGTAGGTACTATCGTCATGTGTAGTTTGTTCGACTCATACGACACCACGTATGTTATATAATAGGATGTCAAATATCTCCCTTCCGCCTTTTTGTCTTTTAAATTTTGTGGTTATGTACAATGGGTCGAGTTCGTTCCGTTTCAGCAGCATATCGCAGGCGTTGATTCGGCCCAGAAGGTTTTTTGTGTCAAATCATGCGGCACCCAAATATCAAGCTTTTTTTTGTATCCAGCCTTCTGCAGATGGTTTAAAATGGTTTGGTGACTAACTCCCATCTCCCGCGCGATGTCACGAGATGCCACATGCCGGCCTAACTCGATGTTTTTCATGATTTGATCGGTATTCGTCGTCACAGGTCTTCCGCCGGCTGGCTTATCCATGGTGTCGTTTTCACTGGCTCTGAATCGTCGAAACCATTCCTCCGCAGTTCGAAGTGATAGAGTACCATCTCCCAAAACACCATTAATCTTACGGAACGTTTCGCGGACTAGCGGATTTGCCTTTAACGACGGAAAACTTTAGCGCGAATTTCGGCGTTAGTGAACTCCCATGTTTATACGTCTATAACTGTTGAAGGCAATATCCAAACTAATCATGCATAGCGTCGTTTTGTAGATTATGTCAAGACCTTTTAAATGATGTACAGTATTGCCAGATACAAGCTCTGTAGCGCTTTGTACATAGCCGCAAAATTTAAAATACAAAAAGGCGGAAGGGAGATATTTGACAGCCTATTATAATTATAATAATCAACGGGCGAGAAAACTGCAGCGATATTATCATCGTGGTATGTCTTTCTATACACTCAGTGATTACGTTGAAGGAATGATCCTTTGTTTGTTAAGATTACCCAACGGTAGAAAAGCGGATCTGTCACCAATATATGTTTTTTCTCTAATAAATACAATTAAAATTTTCCAGATGTACGGCGCATCGTCGATAACCAAGTGCTATATGACAAGTACGAGGAGTTCAGCGTACGTCGTGCGCTAGCAGCTGACCCTGACACGAGGTGGTGCCCGGCGCCTGACTGCAGGTCGGTATGCGGACGCATACGCTGAAAAGGGTCCGATGTCGCGAGGCAAGCCCTTGAGGTTTAATAGACGATGTCATTTCATGAGACATAATAGAGTTCATTCAATGATTTTTTGTCATTTTTCACAGCGTTTATTTTTTTTGTTTTAAATAGAAATTCCAAATATAGACAGACTTGTCTGGAATTATACGAGTACCTACTTGATAAAAAATGTTCTCGTAGTCTCTACTATGTACAGAATTCTTCTTCTTTCTCTTAACGTAGATAAAGACACTATAAATATAAAAAAATCGAGCTTATATTTTCTAATTTGTTATTATTTAGTTTCAATTTAAAGCCAAAATACACTTGATACTCTAATCGGATAATAATAATAGGAATGTTTTTCGCGAGCATTTTTTTTTCTGTAATAATTCGATTATTCTCCAATAATGTATGTATGTTTTAATTCGTTGACAGTTTCGCGGTAGTGGCTTCTGGTTGTGCTTCGTGCCCTAAACTCACGTGCCTGGCGCCGGGCTGCGGCGCGTCGTTCTGTTACCACTGCAAAGCGGCGTGGCACCCCACGCAGACTTGCGACGCGGCTCGGCGCTCCCGCCAGCCAGTGCCTCCTCGCGCTCAGCAACCTTCACACCCTGATCTTGATCACGGTAAATACTTAAACATCAACTTGCTATATATAGTAGTATATGGACATACATTACCTTATGATTTTATGACACGAGAAATTTTATACTCAACACATATTTGATTAACTTTCAGGTTAACATAAAGGCTGTGCTTCAGTCGATAGTTCCATACCCATGATGACAGCTGACCGTCTGTCACAAAGTCATTGTCTTCGACAGACTGCGTAGCTCCATGTTTTTTTAAATCAAAATCATTAATTCTAGGATTTAACTCACTTGTACTTATTCCACTATTTTTATTAAATTTAATCCTGACCAGTTTGTCTTATGGCATTATCAAAGGTTATTCAAAAATTCAAAACATTTGTTTACGTTTTTTTTTTGATTTCTCAATAATAATGTTGCTCTGTCCATTTTATTACTTGTTTTTCTTAAATTTTATGACTAAGAATATCATTTGAAAAGAAATACTAGTTACCCTTTACTCCCAGTTCGTAAATGTATTGTTTTAAAATAATTCAGCCCTTTATAACTACGTACAATCTACGTTAAAGTACAGCCAACAGTGCATGTTTTAAAAACGTAAGAATGCGTTTGGTTGACAGTACGAACGTTTAGATACCTAGATAGAAACCATCACATAGGTGTCAGTATTTCCCGTTCTCCTTTATTGAATGAACACGTTTCTAATGTTTGTAGGTGATGTGAAGCCGTGCCCGCGATGCTCGGTGCTCATCGTGAAGGTAGAAGACGGTTCATGTAACCATATGGTGTGCTGTGTTTGCGGCGCTGAGTTCTGCTGGCTTTGCATGAAGGAGGTGTCAGATTTACATTACCTTAGGTGAGTGTCTATTTCAATATATTTCCAATAAAGAGGTAATTTAGGTAAATATGTATAATATTTGCTAAACAGATGATTGCTAGTGATATAAATTTGTTTCAGTCCGAGCGGTTGCACGTTCTGGGGTAAGAAGCCATGGTCGCGCAAGAAGAAATTGCTGTGGCAGCTCGGCACGCTGGCGGGCGCTCCGCTGGGTATCGCAGTAGTGGCAGGCGTAGCGTTACCGGCGTTACTCGTGGGCCTCCCGCTGTGGGCGGGCCGCCGAGCGCACAGGCGACTGCGGCGGGCCCCCGCGCCTCGCCGTCGGGCCGCCGTGGCTGCGGCCGTGGCCGCGGCTTTGCTGGTGTCGCCCTTGGTGGCGGGACTGGCCGTGGGCATCGGCGTGCCCATTCTTCTCTTCTACGTGTACGGCGTGGTGCCCGTGTCGCTGTGCCGCGCCGGGGGCTGCGCCGGAGGCCCGCCGCCGCCCGCCGCTCCGCACTTCGATGACGAACGGGACCCCGCGCCTGACCCCGACGCCGTATCGCGTCGACTCGAACCGAGCATCGGTATGTCGGTCTAGTTAACATCTATACATACATGTCTAGTGAAATGAATGAATGCGTCAAGTAAATAGGTCCATTTAGTAGACGTAACAAACTGTAAGGTGTATTGTTGTGGCAGGCGACGCGTCGCTGTCGGCGGGCTCCGCGGCGGCGGAGGCTCGCGCGCCGTCCCTGGCGGCACTGGCGGGGTCGCTGGGCGGGCACGAGGCGCCGTCGCCCGCCGCCACGCGCCTGGAGGTGACGGCCGACGTGGCCGCCTCCGACAACACGAGCGCCGCGTCGTGGCCCGACGACCTGCCCTCCACGTCCACGTCGCGCTCCGCCAAGCTGCGCAGCCTGTTCCTGTACGGCTCGGCCGCGCCGCCGCCCGACCCCGAGGCGGGCGGCGCGTCGCTGGGCGCCAGCGCGTCGCCCGCGCCGGCCGAGCTGAGCGCGGCGTGCGAGACGCGCGCGCGCAGCCCGAGCCCGTGCGGCTCGTAACGAACGCTCGGCCACCCCCGCCGCCGCCCCCGCCTCCGCCGAGGCCCCCCTCGTTCGTCATCGACTCGCATGTTCGCTTCCCGGGGCCGAAGAGACCGACGACCGCGCCGCCGGTCGACGCTCCGCTCCGCTGGAAGTTCGCGATCCCCGTATGTCCTATATGTTTTCGATTTGATTTACCGCATATACGTACGTCCGGAGCGGCCTCGCCCGTGCCCGCACTCGTCCGTCCCATCGCGAGGCCTCGCACCTCCTTTGATTTAACGATTTGTGCCAATCGCGTGTGATTATCTAGTACTTTGAAGCGACTCTGTGATTTAATTATTTGATAAACGTAGCAATTTTTTTAAATAACGACCGGTGTCCGTAAGCCGCGACCTTGGGAGAGCGCCACTCCTAGATCTCGGATCGAATAAGAAGGGTGAGATGTATTTTTGCGAACAAATAAATGACACCGATGTCATAAACAGGTGTTGTGTGGGCCAGTACTGCCATCGTTATATTAATCACCCTAATATTCCAACGTAAAGTGTAGTCAAAAATAGTGTCGGTAATAGAAAGGACATCGAAAGCGTTTCAAAACTATAATTACTGGGAATTTAAATGTAATGTGCTTTTCAATTTTGTGCTGAAATTATTTCTTATACGATTTCTCTTTACTTTCAATCGATTTGACAATCTAATTAATGCACACAACACAAATGAAATAAAATAAATGCATTACTTGAAGTAATAAAACAAAATAAGTAACCTCCGTCATCTTACCGCATCAAAATCAGTTCATTTAGAAGTTATGATTCCACAAATGGACAGATACGTCAAACTGACAACTCCCCTTTTTAACCACATCAGTAGTACACGAGTAACACAATGTTAAGTGACAATTTGTTTATTCGCTTCCTTACTTATGTGTGAGATCTCATTCTAATTTTCTACTCATCTATAGTACTTTGATATTTTTATCAATCTTTCACAAACCAGTTCGTATTTTCATTAGTTCTGAATAAAGTTTCAGATAGTTATCTGCAATATAACGCTATGTGTTCGCACACATGTAATACCAAAACGTACTTTCGTATTCGACTGCCTCGGTGGCGTAGTGGTAGCGTATGCGACTGCTAAGCTCGAGGTCTTGGGTTCGATTCCCGGGTCGGGCCAAATGTTTGTATGATCTGCAAATATTTGTTTCGGAGTTTGGCTGTTTTCTATGTATAATATGTATGTATTTACAAAAAAAAAGTATCTAAGTATTTATATCAGTTGTCTAGTACCCATAACACAAGCTCTGCTTAGCTTGGGACTAGATGGCGTTGTGTGTTAGATGTCCGAAATATTTATTATTATTATTTATTATTACATGTGTGCCTTTAACTGTATAGATACACGTAGTTTTAATCGGCCTCAATTCTTTGTTCGCAAGGTACCATCGTAATTATCGTTATTTGATCGGAGTCCTAGATATACGATAGATGCTTAGCGCTTTCAGAGCAGTGTTACTCTATCCAATATTTGTGATACTTTGAATAATAATTACTATTAATGATCTAAATTATTTAATTTTTCACGTTTGTAGGCAAAAAGTAAACTTAAGCGATAATAATTATGTTATGTGAATCTATAAAATGTAAACTATGAATAAAATGTGATTTAAATTTATTTGCCTTTTTGTTGTTGTCTTCATCAATATCATATTAATGTCATCACTTTGTAACAATACATTTCATGTAAGTTAGTGTAATGAAAAACTAATAAAAACAGAACAATGCAAAAAATATGGCATTGCTTAAAAATGTTTAATATAATATATTTCTTTCTTGATTCATAAATATAATTTAAAGAACCACAGAGAAACTACAAATCCTGCATCGCGCTTTCAAAATTCTTGCTGCTGTTGAGCTGTAGCCCACCAGGAGTCATCACCTCATCTGGTCGGGGGACCCTACCTTAATGATGACAGAACATTATACTCATTCCTCGACGACTTGAAAATAGTTTTTAAAGCATTGAACAAAAACACCGAAGTTTTTGTTCAATGCTTTAAAAAAATTGAGCTTAAAAAAATTGAGTTTTTTGATTAATGTCATTTGCAATCTAAACGAAACATCACACTCCTTAAATCTAAGGCGTTTACGTTTTATGACATTCTATAGAGGATAAATAGGAAACAGCGTAATCTTATCTATACTAATAATAAAGCTGAAGAGTTTGTTTGTTTGAACGCGCTAATCTCAGGAACCGCTGGTCCGATTTGAAAAATTATTTGTGTTGGGTAGTCCATATCGAGGTGGCTATATATCACCACGCTACTACTAATAGGAGCGGAGCACCAATGAAGAATGTTTCATAAACGGGGGGATTTCACGCTACGGGCAATAGAAGACGCAAACAAGGTTGCGTGGGTCAGCTAGTATTTAATATTAGGTCTTTACCTATGAAATTGCCGTTTTGTATGCAATAAGTGAAAGTACTTATTTTTTCAAACTTTTTATTTCTGTTATTCGAAGTTATCACCCATGCAATCGACGCATCTTTGCCAACGCATTGGCAGTTTATTGATGCCTTTCTTGTAAAAATCAGCTGGACGGGAGGCAATAAACTCTTCAAAGGCATTTTGTACTGCCTCTCGGGAATTGAATTTTTTACCCACTAAAAAGTTGTCTAAATTTTGGAAAAACTAATAGTCGGTAGGTGCAAGGTCTGATGAGTATGGCGGATGAGGGAGAGCTTCCAACCCCAGCTCTTGCAGCTTGGAGACTGTCTGTTGCGCAGTATGGGGTCGCGCGTTGTCGTGAAGGAGCAGTGGGGACGACCGAATGACCAAAGCTGGTTGCAGATGTGCAAGCTTCTCCATCATTCTCTCCAGTTCTTCACAGTACACATCTGCATTAATGTTCATGCCGTTTTGTAAAAAGCTGTGGTGAATCACACCCGCACTAGACCACCAAACAGTGACCATTACCTTTTTAGGGGTCATTTTTGGTTTAGGGCATTGCTTTGGTGCTTAACCAGGGTCTAACCAACTTGCTGAGCGCTTTCGATTGTCGAACAGAATCCATTTTTCGTCGCACGTAACTATTCGTTTCAAAATTACTTCATTTCTTTACCTGTTGAGCAGCGAAAGGCAGATCTCGACGCGTACGTTGCGCTGGCGATCGTTAAGGTCGTGGGGCACCCATCTATCAAGCTTTTTTACCTTGCCAATTCGTCGCAAATGGATCAATATTGTTTTGATGCTTACATCAAAGCTGCTGCTAGCTCAGCTGTAGATTGAGTTTCGTCAGCTTCCACAATCGCCTTTAATTCATTATTGTTAACCAAAGTCTCCGGACGACCACGAGCTTCATTTTTCAAGTCAAAATTTCCAGAACGGAACCGGGAAAACCAATAAAGGGTCGTGCGTTCGTTTGTACAGTTCTCTCCGTAAACGTTTTTGATGTTACGTGCCGTTTGTGTCGCGTTGGTGCCACGACGGAACTCATATTCCATAATTACACGAATTTTTAAAGTATCCATTATGACGAAAAATTTTCAAATGTAATGAAAATACAACGCTAATCAAAAAACAAAAGACTGAGTTTGTAAATAGAATGTCATGGTTTTAAAATAAAATTAATTTGAATTTAGAATACAGAGCCATTACAAACTTTTTTTATTTGAAATAACCAGTACTGAAGAAACGCAATTTCATAGGTAAAGACCTATTATAAGAAAAAGGTTTATATGCCTACTACTACTACGCATAAACGGACGCAAGCATCAAACACAATAGGTACTCGTAGTAGATTTTACGCTCCGCACTATCAACCAAGCATTCTTCTTTTGATAAAATGGCAACCAGCCGAATCACTCAGATCAGCTATTTCTACCAATGTCAAGTATTTATAGCCTTCAATTGTAAGTCTTCGTGTCTTGAATATAAAATGTGGATGACATGAAATGGGGGCCGTCTTTCGAAAAAACAAAAAACGATCTCCCATCAACCAAGCATAAAGTACTAAATAGGGTTATGGCGGCAAGTATGTTATTTTCTCAGATTCGAAGAGCGCTCTCCAACATCTAGCTCGATGTTCCTCGAAGATTCGAGGAACCCCGATAGCCTATAATATAATGCGTTCTATACAAAATCTAGAAAGTAATAATAAGTATGTAACATTACAGCGGATACCTGCACATATTGGATTGACTGAGAATGAGACTGTAGATAGACTAGCTAAAGAATCTCTTGTTGATGGTTTAAATTTTGCATGCGTGCCATATTATTCTGATTTATTATAATATGTAGTTAAAGATCGGTGTTACCAACTATGGTCAGAATATTTTGATAAAAGATCGCTGACTAAAGGTATTTGGTACCGAACCATTCAGCCTACTATGTATTATGAAACATGTTTGGATCGATCAAGCTAATATGAGCAGGTCAGACATAGTCATGGCTCTCAGACTTAAGACTTAGATCTGGACGTATCCCACTAAACAGCTTTGCATATTTGAATGGTATAGATTTTGCCACCGTCTCGGCGGTCATGTCGACAAGAGGGATAGCCTCGGGCCATCGCGTGAAGCGATCTACAGCCGTAAGGCAATATCGAAAGCCTTGACAAAGTGGCAAAGGTCCTATGAGGTCAATGTGGACGAAGGCAAATCTCGATTGTGGTAAACTAAAACTACCTATTGGAGAAAAGACGTGTCTGGTAACCTTAGAACGTTGACAAGCTAAACAAGTACGTACCCAGTGTCTACAGTCTTTCCTTACTTCAGGCCACACATACCGTTCAGAGATAAGCTTGGTGGTGGCATTAGCGCCAGGGTGACTCAGGCAGTGTAAACTGTCGAACACTTGTTTACGCAACACCTTAGGGATAAACGGCCTCGGAGTAGTGCTACCGATGTCACAGTATATGTTACTCTGAGAGCCAGGAATCTTGATTTGTTTGAGCTGTAGTGAGGTGTTGCCTGTCAAGAGTTGTGACAATTCATCGTCGGAAGCTTGAGCCACTGCAATTTTCTCAGGATCGACTGGTTGAGAAATTGCCTCGATCCTAGAAAGTGTGTCGGCTACGACGTTATTCTTACCTGATATGTGTCGTATATCTGTGGTAAACTGAGCTATTAAATCTAAGTGTCGGAACTGTCTAGGGGAGCAATTTTCTTTCCGAGTGTGGAAAGCAAAGGTAAGAGGCTTATGGTCTGTGTACACAACGAAGTCTCGTGCCTCTAGCATGTGCCTAAAGTATTTGATGCTCTCGTAAATTGCAAGTAGCTCACGATCGTAAGGTGAGTACTTTACTTGAGCTGGATTCAGTTTCCGCGAAAAGAAAGCGAGAGGCTGCCAAGCACTACCTTTCAGCTGTTGTAGAACTGCTCCGATGGCCTTGTCTGAAGCGTCCGTGACTAATGCAAGGTTTGCACTGCAGTCAGGATGCGCTAACATGGCTGCCTGGCACAAACCATCCTTGCAGCCTTCGAAGGCCTCCAGCTGTGCTGCTGAAAGGTGTACCGGAGTTGAGCCCTTAACTGAACCAGTCAAACACTCGTTTAATGGTGCCTGATGAGTTGCTGCCCTAGGAATGAACCTACGATAAAAATTTAACATCCCTAAAAACCGTCGGAGTTCTCTTACCGTTTTCGGAATGGGGAAGTTCTTGATAGCTTCGACCTTTGAAGGGAGTGGTGTTGTCCCTTTGGCTGTTACCTGGTAACCTAAGAACGTTGCCTCAGACACGCCAAACCTACATTTGGAACTATTGATTACCATGCCGTATTTTCTAAGTCTATCGAAGAGCTGACGTAGGTGCTGCTCATGGCTGGTCTCGTCCTTCGAGAAGACCAGGAAATCATCAAGGAACGCGTATGTAAAATCTAGACCTCTCAGCATTTCGTCGACGAACCGTTGAAATATTTGTCCGGCGTTACGAAGTCCAAATGTCATATATGGAAATTCATAAAGTCCGAACGGTGTGGTAATTGCGGTTTTTGCAATGTCGTCGGGGTTGACCTTGATTTGATTGTACGCTTTCTCAAGGTCAATTATGGAGAATACAGTACAGCCTGAGAGACTATGAGCAAAGTCCTGGATGTGGCGTATGGGGTATCGGTCTGCGACGGTTCGAGCGTTTAACATTCTATAATCCCCGCAGGGTCGCCAGCCATCATTCTTTTTTGGTGCTAGGTGAAGGGGTGACGACCATGGAGATTTAGAAGGGCGGCAGATACCACTCTGCAACATGGCCTCAAATTCGGCCTTCGCGATTTTGAGTTTGTCGGGGGCTAATCGGCGAGGTGTACCAGATACAGGCGGACCAGGTGTTGTTTTTATGTAGTGTAGTGTTTTGTGTGGGGGCGTACTATGTACGCCGTGTGGGCGAGTGATGTCAGGGTATTCGCGTAGTATGTTGTGATACTTGGAATTACCAGAAATTACCTTAACTGAAGATATCGCGTCTACCGAACGCGCAGGTGACGCCGGGGACGTGAGTGTAGTGCTGTCGTCTATCAGGCGTTGCCCTCTGCAATCAACAATTAAATGGTAATGAGACAAAAAATCTACACCTACTATCGCCTTCGTAACATCGGCAACAATAAAACGCCAAGCAAAGTCACGGCGCAACCCCAAGTTTAAATTTAAATTAATAAAACCGTATGTAGCGATTTGTGTTCCGTTGGCCGCACAGAGTTCGAACTTTGTCCTTTCTCGACGTCCTTGTAGTGCCGATCGGGGGTAAACGCAGAGGTCACTGCCCGTGTCCACTAAAAACTGCGTTTTTGTTCTGCGATCGGTAACAAAAAGGCGACCAGAACTTAGACAATCGTAGGCCGCCATCAGTGATTGCCTTTCACGTTTCCCGCCGGTTGGTAGTCGCAGGGCTTGATACATTTTCTCGCTCGTTCGCCGAAGTTCTGGTGGTACCAACACTGCGGGTGTAGCCTATACGCCGAATGTGATCGCGTCGAGTTTGAGCGGTGGCGGTTACGGATATTATTTCTCGATCTACCGCGTTCTCGTGACATTCGTTCGATTTTTTCCGTTAATACTGCGACTTGTTTTGTTAACGCGGCCACTTCAGCATACTCACTACTGCGCGATGTAGACGCGATGGCTAGTGTTGACGCTGCTGGTGCTTGCAGGCCGACGACATCGTTAATACGGTCAGCTAGGTCAGCCAGGTCCTCCATCGAGCTCTTCGACTGCGAAGCGATTATTGCTTGCGTACCACTGGGGAGTCGACTGGTCCAGATGGTACGCAGGAACTCTTCTGGTACTCCAGGTCCGGCTAAGTTGATGAGGTGACGGTAAAACTGTGATGGCTTCCTATCGCCTAATTCCTCGTGTGTAAGGAGCTGTTTTACCTTTCGTTCACGCGACGCTGAAAGCCGTTTTATGAGCTCGCTCTTCAGTTTCTCATATTTATTTGTAGGTGGAGGGTAAGTAATGATGTCCTCGACTTCACACGCGTACTGAGGATCGAGATTGCCCGTGATGTAGAAGAATTTGGTCTCGTCAGTCTTGATATTCGATAGGGCAAACTGCGCCTCCATCTGCGAAAACCACAGGGCTGGTTTCTCAGCGTAAAACGGAGGAATTCTCACGCCTACGCGAAATGCTTCCTGCGGTTGCGCGGCAGCTTCGCGCTGTATGGGTGCCTCTCTTGGCTTTTCCTCGGTCATCTTCACCGTGTTCTTCGGGGTCACCACTGTAGATGATGTGTAAGGCTTGGGGTAGTGTGATAAATAAAATGTTCAACACTCACAGTTCGGGTAGTTGTTTACTGACACTTATATTCATACACAGCACAAGCAGATACAAGTTTATAGTTGAAGCACAGAAGGAGTGTACAGAAGAAAGCAAAAGAGAATAATTAGAAGTATAGCACATATAGCAATAAGTTAGCACGATTAACAATTAGGCAAATAGCGGGCAGCGCGTCGAACGGGTTGTGGCCGACTGACGAGACAGCGAGCCTCGAGTCTGCGGCCGCGCAGGGCTCGGCCGAACCGGTTTCGGTCGGAGACAACATCTGCTATCTAATACGACGCACCCTGTCGCTTGTCCGTTTGTTCGTGGAAACAATAAATATTTACACTATAAATTATTAATGTATTAATATTAGGAATGACTAAATATAATAATGTTTATAATTTTGACTCGAACTAAGAATATAATAATAACATCACAGATGACAATAAATATTAATATACATTTAAATATACAAATATTCAAATGAATGTTACTCGCTACACAATTATTTCGTAAACCTAATTTTAATTTGGGTGAATGTAATAGCATTCTCGGTCTTCCCTGCACTGAGAAAGCGAGAACACTGTAATATATAGCTAAAATGTGTATGTTAAATAGTTCATAAGTTGTATTTTTATGAGGGCGACATAATCACTTCGTGACTAAGCCCTCATTAAATAAATAAAGAAAAAAAAAACTAAATAGGGTAAACGACACCTTCGTCAAATTGGTAACTTTTTATCATCTGTCAAAACGATACATTTTGACAGATGATAAAAAGTAACCAATTTAAAAAGTTCGTCTACTCAATAGAGTAATGTATTTCAATGTTTATTTGATTAAAATTTGTAATATAAATAAAAAGCTGCAATTATTATATTTGCCGAGATGTTTTGTAATATTCGTTTTAATGAAAGAAAAATCGGTATTTATTTACGATGTAGTCATATGCCCTATAACATTAGTTTCGGCTTTATTTTAGTTATTTATTCATGTTTGGAACAAGAAAATTCATCGATTTTGAACCTCGAACTTTAATGAACCAATTCAAATATTAAGGCCATCGATAAATTTATTATTTACTCTTACTAAACTTCTAACACCAAAGTGTCTACAAAAGGGTTAAAATAAACAAAATATTAGTTTTGAATTTGGAATCTATCATATTCAAACGATTGTTTATTGTGTTTTCTTATTTTCGCGCCAATACCTATATTGTAACATATTTTGAGATATAATATGGTGTGGGGTGATAAAGAGAACCGAATCGCTGTGAAAACATTACATAAAGTATGTATGGCGCCAAATACAATTTTTAAAATCCTCCATACGCTTGGTATAAGTCAAATGTTTGTCTGCCGGGCTATTGATAGGTGCAATGAAACCTCCTCTGTTTGTGACAGAAAAAGATCTGGCCGTCCACGTAGTGTTCATACGAAAAAGGCGATCACAGCAGTAAGGTAAACAATTCGAAGAAATCCTGTCCGAAGCAAAAGATTTTATCTCGGGAGATAAAGGTACAACCTAGAACCATGTCGCGTTTTAAAAGATGACTAGGGAGTTGCTGCCTATAAGAGTACGCACTGGTAATTTCTTACTGATAATTTAAAAAAGAAAAGGGCGATAAAATCAAATCAACCTTAAACGGCACACAAAGGGAGGTGACAGAAAATTTTGTGCACACGCAACGCACTTGTGACGCCTCTGGTGTTGCGGAACGATGGACATGGGCGGCGGTAATCGCTACGTCTGTTGGTTCGCATTTCCATTAAAAATAAAACATAATTTCCCTAGTGGTGACGGATTACGAATACAAAGTGACACCACCCTATTCAGCCCATGGGTGTCGTGTGAAGCAAACTACGCACGACAATATCAGTGCAAAGAGAAGGAAACCCACTCGTATGGCCAGCGTGGCATAGTACGCCAAAACCTCCTTTTTAGAAAGAAGCAGGCCGGCCTTGTCCAGCAATGAACTGCTATAGGCTGTTAATGATGGTAATTTTAACACATTTTGATAAAATTAAATAACGGGTTTTCGTTAAAAATAGCTTCTTTAACACATCGTGTATCACTATCATTAAAATAAATAAAAATGATATGAAAATGCAGTTGAATAATTTATTGTCATACTCATTTTGTAAGTATCCGATATTTATTTAAAAGCTTCTAAATGATACAATGTTACACATTCATGACAAATCTCAACCCCATATAATTTTTTACATAATTTTTAAAATGGGTAACGTACTGTGCGGTCGATCCCTTAATTATAGTGGGTTAACTCTCCTGGTTCTTACTTACAATACATTCAAAATTAAAATTACATATACTGAACATAACATTGGCTCTATCCAGATACAGCTGGGTACTACAGAGTACCATAAAAGAAGCGCGATATATATTTACTGATCTTATATCGCGCTATATTTATAATCCATTCGTGTTAAGAAAATAATGACACAATGATCAAGTATCGTTCTTTGATTGGTCAAAAAGTTGTAGGGGGAACGGGTATCATGTCCCTCCAACACAAAAGGAGGATCCTCCGACCAGGCGAGGTGATCGTGCCTGGCGGGCCACTGCCCAACAGTTGATGTTGGGATGTTGTATATATGATAATCGGCGCGAGAATTATTTATTGCGCGATTTAGGATTTGTCGTTACTCTGTGTAGTGCGTTACTTCGTAGTTCAGTGTATCTTCGGTAGACGGCGCTGTAGTAGGTTATTGTTGTTTTATATGTGGAAGTCGCCACAAAGCGTTATAAGTTTGGTGTGTCATTATATTCTTAATGCGAATGGACATAAGCCGTGTTTAAACCAGATGACGCTGAACTTATCTCTGTATTTGGATAGCTCCGGTTTAGTCTTAGCTAAACTCATGGTGTTCTGAAATGTATACTTCATTTGACACTTTATTTAATAATATATAATATGTTACAGTGCTACGGAATGTTAATAATGCTAATTAACTTCTTATTTAGTTACTTCCAATATTTATAATAATTTTCGGATACATTAATTCATATACTTCATATCGGATTTCAAAAAAAAAAAGAATAATTTTGTAGCTCTGCTCCAGGCAAAGTATAAAGTGTATTTTTCGAGCTAGGCTACTGAAAGGAAATATGATGACAATTGTTTTTTTTTTTAAGTAACAATAAAAGCAAATGGAACTTCACAAGATGAAGGTAGTTAATGTACCTTATACTTTACAACACAGTACATACTTTACAGTTAACAATGTCTAAATACTTAAAAGCCATAATACACCGTCAAGTGTAAGTAGATAATAAAAATGTAATTTTTCTGTAACACAACGGATTAGCGAGTTCCTATAACTATTTGGCATTCGATGATAAGCTTAGATAAAGATTTTAGATAAAAAAAAATGAAGTTTTAAACCAGTTTGTAATCAGGCTGATGATAACACAAGGATTTATCTACAATTTAGTTCTTACAGATTCGTCAGTGAACTTTTCTCTTTCCTTTCCTAATTATAGGTGGTTTCTAACTTCCTAACCACGAGTGGCTAGAGGATAGCATCGAAACCTACCAGGAAAATCTAAACCCAAGTGGTTAGTGGCAGTTCAAAGATAGAATGGAATATTTTTCTCGCAAATTAGAAAGATTTCGATAACGAACAAAGCATGCCTCTGCACGTGCCATTTAAAGATTAAAAGTTACTTAAAAATTGAAATTGTCAAGCTGTTTAAACATATGTTACGATAGATTTATTTTACGTTAGATGAAAGATACTTAAAGCGGCGTTCCCACGAGGCGTTAATCACGACAGTGAACCACGCTTTCGTGAAATACACTTCTGTGTGAACGCCCTCACGAAAGCAAGTTATGCGTTCACACAGAAGTGTATTTCACGAAAGCGTGGTTCACTGTCGTGATTAACGCCTCGTGGGAACGCCGCTTAGGGGATTCTACACATTCGTCATGCGAACAGACAGCGTAGTACATGCGTCGCGTACCCGCAACGTAGCATCGTAGCATCCTCTCGCTAACGTAGCATCTTCATGAGTCCCAGCAGAGACGATGTTACAACGCAACGTTGTCGTAGCGTTTGTAATGTCTACGTTCATTGTACGGCTTTGCTGGACAAAATGTAAGTGTAAAGGGACTCTAAGATATTGGCAGAATTGAGATATACACAGTGCCTTAAATAGCATACCTACAGTGGAATTAACACTTAATGTATACATATTAATAAGATTTTAAGTGTCTTTTATCTAGTTAACAAAGTCAATTATCAACATTTAATGGACTGACAAGGACATACATACTTATATAGATTCTTTATCTATAGTATAACATATCATATAGTTAAACGTACAGCCGTTACCATGATTTATTTAGATAATAAATATTCATGTAATATTTATTTACATTTTTTTACTTATTTTTTATAAAAAATCTAAATATAATTCGGCTTAATTACATGTTTACATGTACTTACATTATGTACATATTAACTAAAAGAATATCTATGTCTTAGGCCGGGTTTTTCTTTACAAACCTAGTCAATTAACAATCTCAATTAACATCAAAAATATTTTATTATAAACAATACATATATATTTACAATACTTAAAAATAGGTACCGTATTTTCAAATCAAGTTTAACTATTTTAGAAGAATTGACAATATAAAGACTGAATATAAATTAATTACTACAGATAAGATAGAAATATGTTAAACTAACATTAATTAACAATCGCAGTGTGTAAAATAGCAAGTATCTTAATCAAAAAAAAATATAAAGGATGTTATTTTTTGCAGCAATGTATCACGGATAACGTACACAGTTACATTAATAACGTTATTAATGTTATTATACAAATCGTTTTTATCGATATAATAAAACAAAAAAACTTGAGAGGTGTCAAGGGACACCCGGATGGAACGAAGTTCGAAATAGAAAGACGAAACGAAAATATCTGTGTGTGTCGTCGTCGTGTCGTGACAACAAATTGTGTCGTGACAACAAATTGTGTCGTGACAACAAATTGTGTCGTGTCAACAAATTGTGTCGTGACAATTTTTCCATCTAGCCCCCTTACACAACGCGCCATAAGGAACTTCGTTCCAAAAACGAATTAAAAACCGCTATCGATCGATAAACAATTAAGAAAAGTCCTTACAGATTACCTTAACACATATTTAACGTCTTTTATTACATTTTTTCTTTGTTTTTTTTCATTTATTTTCTTTTGGATGACATCACAAACCCGCTAAGAAACTACTATTAAATATGTACATAACCTAAAAATAAATAAATATATAGGCCGACCGTTTATCTGAGTCCTCGCCTGCGCGGTAACAGGGGCGCGGGGGTATGACGACAAAAGACAGGTGCGGGCGGCGGGGGCGCTTAGTGAGATACACACGAGATGAAATGCGCCAAGATAGGTCCTAAGATATGTGACGTCATAGTAAAGAAGGTCCGTCCGTCCGCGCAGGCGACGACTCAGATAAACGGTCGGCCTATAGTAATGTTAACCCTTTCAAGATTTAGGTAAGATAGGTAGAGCCGACATCTAGCATGTTATCAACATATTAAAACATCACTTCAACTTTGGTTCATAATTAATTTCTTTTATATGTTATTTCAACATAAATAACATTAATGAAAATGCAAATTTCACGTAAAATCTCTAAACTTAAACTTCACAATATATTTACACATGCGGCCTCTATAATGAAATTGAATTCAATCTATTCCCGTACTTTTGAGCAATACAAAATGGCCGTACATGGCTAGTGTTTGGCGCGAATTTGTCATTAGTTGAGTATTAGCTAGTAAGAACTTTAGACTACTAAAAAACTTAAGAAACTAAGAACAATGTGTTGAACGAGGTCGGTCGGAGGAGGTTGCTATCATTAAATGATTATAATTTAATTGTAGAATTTATCTAGAATTTTTAAGAATTAAAGAATGTCGATTAAAAAAACTGTTTACAAATGATTAAGAATAGAAGTAGGGTTTCAATAATAGTTTTTTTTTTTGAGCTTTGGAGGATTTTTTATCTATTAATTTATGGATATAAATTTTGAAGTGGGTTTATGGATTTCATGATTATCTAGGTAATATAAGTATGATATTGGATAGTAAACTTGATCAACGTAACATTTTCTTTTTAATTTAGCTGTTTATTTTATCTGTGAATATTGCTTTAAAAAGTTACATTCTTACTATTCTGAAATTTTTTCTAGGTTTGGGAGCGTTCAAGTATTACGTAACGCAATTTGGGGGGGAGGGGGGGGTCTCGTAAAACGTTACAATGCGTTACAGGGGCGGTTATTTTAAGAGTTTATTAGCAAAAACTAAGGAGAAAAACAATTGTGTGTATTGTAAGCCAAAAATTTATAAAATATAAACATGACACTTGAGTGTTACGTAGCGTTTAGATAGGGGAGAGTCGAACAGAAGGTTACGATGCGTTACAGGGGGGAGGGGGGGTTCAAAAATCTTCAAAAGTTGCGTTACGTAATACTTGAACGCTCCCTTTCACTAATTTGCCATTATTACTTTTTTTAAATAACGGATTATACCTATATTATTATTATTTGTTAATATTTGCTGCCAACAATAAATGTAAAAGGGTTTTGTACTGCCTGCTGTCAAAGCATACCGATCAGTACTTATTTTATAAGAATCTTATAACGCATTACTGTAACGTTGTATTCTTAAAACAATAATTGTAAAATGCGATTTTTTGTAATAGGAAATGCTAAGTTTCCTTACTCAACTTAATGAATAGCAATACGAAGGTAAAATCCACACTGAAAGGTCGGCAGTTTCACTTTAAACAATTTTAAGCTTTATTACAATGAAATAACGCATAGAATCGCTTGTTATCATCACTTTGATGGGCCGCTACGCTGTTTGCGACACTGTGTACGTTATAATCGGAATCTTTCAAAGGAAATTATGCTTTATTGGATGTAAGTAAAGATTAAACTAGAATGTCAGTCAACATTTCGGTGTGAATTGAACTCAGTAAGTCACCTACATTACTAGCATGAAGTCCTAAGCCTAAAAAATCCGTTTTAAGGAGAAAGCTTCTTACAAGAGTTTAATAATTATTGGCGCCGTTATTCCTAAAGTACGTACACCACTTTTTAGATAGATTATAAGATACTACTCACAAAATATTTAACAATTATTCTTATAAGCCATTACATTTCTCACTGGCTTTGTTATATCACTATATAACAAATAGTTTTTGTATCTTCTTGTGCTTGAACACACTTGTTATAAATCGAGACTAGTACAATTGGAAGTCGTATGTCGTCGAGCCGTCTCTCCAAGTGGGCTCGTCGGCGACCTTGGCCCTGCACAGTGGGCAAGTGTGTTCACGGTCCAACCAAGCCGAGATACAAAGTTCACAGAAGATGTGGCTGCATCCCAGTCGCACTGGGGTCGTGTAGTCGTCGTGACAGATCGGACATGAGTCACCAGCAGACAATAACTGCTCGCAAGTTGGTTTTGTGCCTAGGTTCTACGGAAGTAGAGAATAAGACGGGTTAAATAAAGGAATTTAAATATTTTCACTTACATCATTCAATCTATACTAATAGTATAAAGCTGAAGAGTTTGTTTGTTTAAACGCGCATAACTCAGGAACAGCTGGAAAAAGTCTTACAGTGTTGGATAGTCCATTTATCGATCGAAGGCTACAGGCTATATATCATCACGCTGCTACTAATAGGAGCGGAGCACCAATGAAGAATGTTTTAAAAACGGGGGAAAATTTTCACGCTACGGGCAATAGAAGACGCAAACGAGGTTGCGTGGGTCAGCTAGTTTATTATAGGAATATACATATATACGTTTTATAAAAATCTGATATTAATGCAATTTGACTTGCGTGATTGAAATGAATATAAATATTTCAAGAAACTGATTCTTAGACACCTTATATTTGTAAAACTATTCCAATTTTGAAAATGCTTTTACCAATAGTAAGCCACAGTATTTTTTTTTTTATTGAATAGGGGGCAAACGAGCAGACGCATCACTTGATGGTAAGTGATTACCGCCGCCCATGGACACCCGCAACACCAAAAGCGTCACAAGTGCGTTGCCAACCTTTGGGGGATGGGGAGAGGGAATGGGAAGAGGGGTTGGGAATCCGGTATCCTCACTCACTCGGTGAAACACAGCGCAAGCGCTGTTTCACACCGGTTATTTGTGTCATTATTGACCCAAAACAATATTTACTATTCAATTTGTAACTAGTTAATTTTAAGTAGAACGAATTGTATTTGTTTTTCTGCAATTAATGTTATTATCATTATACCCAATAAGGTTATGTATGTATATTTACATATGTATGTAATTATACAGAATATTCTCTCTCTGATAATCCTAATCGTTTTAATACCTTATTACAAGGCCAGATTATTACTTATTGATTTTCTATGAAAAAAACTTGAGAGGTGTCAAGGGACACCCGGATAGAACGAAGTTTGAAATAGAAAGACGAAACGAAAATATGTGTGTGTCGTCGTCGTGTCGTGACAACAAATTGTGTCGTGACAACAAATTGTGTCGTGTCAACAAATTGTGTCGTGACAATTTTTCCGTCTAGCCCCCTTACACAACGCGCCATAAGGAACTTCGTTACAAAACTTCGTTCCAATTATATTCGGAGGTAAGTGACACAGACCGCTAATAAATGAATAAATATTTCGGTCATCTAACACACAACGCCATCTGAGCTGAGCAGAGCTTGTGTTATGGGTACTAGACAACTGATATAAATACTTATATACATTTTTTTTGTAAATACATACATATTATACATAGAAAACACCCAAACTCCGAAACAAATATTTGTAGATTACACAAACACTTGGTTCGACCCAGGATTTGAACCCGAGACCTCAAGCACAGCAGTCGCATTCACTACCACTGCGCCACCGAGGCAGTGGTAGTGAACAATAAACATACTTCTGTACCCATATCGTGTAACAAACATAATTGAAACATACCACACTCTGTAGGAGGGTCCAGGTGGCGTTTTTGAACAGTCTCAGTCGCACGAGCACTTCAATGACCTTCGCGATGACGTACACGGAGGTGAGGAACATTCCCACCATCTTCTCAGAGCCCTCGTACGACTGCAGCAGGTAGAAGATCCACGGTTGGATTGTGAGCAGGGAGCGGTACAGCTGAGACACCGCCTCCGTGAATAAATACACTTTACCCTGGAAATTGTTAACAGAATAATAATAAATAGGTATTTCGGACATCTAACACACAGCTCCAAACCAAGCTCTAGTCCCAAACTAAGCAGGGCTTTTATTATACAACTAATATCATGTATACTTTTTCTGTAAATACATACAAATTATATACAGAAAACTACGAAACTAATATTTGCATGCACACTTGAAACGACCCGGAAATCGAACCCGAGACCTCAAGCACAATACGCTACCACTACGCCACCGAGGCAGTTTGAAGAATAAATGTTAATCACGATGATATTTATTTTTGTAAGTAAATAAATAAATAATAAAATAAATATTCCGGACATCTAACACACAACGCCATCTAGTCCCAAGTTAAGCAGAGCTTGTGTTATGGGTACTAGACAACTGATATAAATACTTATATACTTTTTTTTTGTAAATACATACAGATCATACATAGAAAACACCCAAACTCCGAAACAAATATTTGCAGATCATACAAACATTTGGTCCGACCCGGGAATCGAACCCGAGACCTCAAGCTTAGCAGTCGCATACGCTACCACTACGCCACCGAGGCAGTCAATATATTACGGATATATTTACACGTCGGACTTTACAGCTAAAAGGCACCGGATTTTGCTAAAATTCACTCTGAGAAGAATGCCGAAACAAACGACAGAGGTGTCTTTGTTTTAGGTCCAAGGACATTGATTAATCATCGATAGACTATGTTTAGACTCCTAATAAATGTGCAAATTCGTTAACGCTTCCAAGTAACAATGCTTTCAACCAATATTTGTAAAGTTATACATAACGGGTGATTTTTTAAGAGCTTGAGAACTTTTTTAAACAATAAAACGCATAAAATTTGCAAAATCTCATCGGTTCTTTATTTTAAACGTTAGATTGGTACATGACATTTACTTTTTGAAGATAATTTCATTTAAATGTTGACCGCGGCTGCGTCTTAGGTGGTCCATTCGGAAAGTCCAATTTTGGGCAACTTTTTCGAGCATTTCGGCCGGAATAGCCGGAATTTCTTCGGAAATGTTGTCTTCCAAAGCTGGAATAGTTACTGGCTTATTTCTGTAGACTTTAGACTTGACGTAGCCCCACAAAAAATAGTCTAAAGGCGTCAAATCGCATGATCTTGGTGGCCAACTTACCGGTCCATTTCTTGAGATGAATTGTTCTCCGAAGTTTTCCCTCAAAATGGCCATAGAATCGCGAGCTGTGTGGCATGTAGCGCCATCTTGTTGAAACCACATGTCAACCAAGTTCAGTTCTTCCATTTTTGGCAACAAAAAGTTTGTTAGCATCGAACGATAGCGATCGCCATTCACTGTAACGTTGCGTCCAACAGCATCTTTGAAAAAATACGGTCCAATGATTCCACCAGCGTACAAACCACACCAAACAGTGCATTTTTCGGGATGCATGGGCAGTTCTTGAACGGCTTCTGGTTGCTCTTCACTCCAAATGCGGCAATTTTGCTTATTTACGTAGCCATTCAACCAGAAATGAGCCTCATCGCTGAACAAAATTTGTCGATAAAAAAGCGGATTTTCTGCCAACTTTTCTAGGGCCCATTCACTGAAAATTCGACGTTGTGGCAGATCGTTCGGCTTCAGTTCTTGCAGGAGCTGTATTTTATACGGTTTTACACCAAGATCTTTGCGTAAAATCTTCCATGTGGTCGAATAACACAAACCCAATTGCTGCGAACGGCGACGAATAGACATTTCACGGTCTTCAGCAACACTCTCAGAAACAGACGCAATATTCTCTTCTGTACGCACTGTACGCATTCGTGTGGTTGGTTTAATGTCCAATAAAGTAAACTGAGTGCGAAACTTGGTCACAATCGCATTAATTGTTTGCTCACTTGGTCGATTATGTAGACCATAAATCGGGCGTAAAGCGCGAAACACATTTCGAACCGAACACTGATTTTGGTAATAAAATTCAATGATTTGCAAGCGTTGCTCGTTAGTAAGTCTATTCATGATGAAATGTCAAAGCATACTGAGCAAATAATAATGCATGAAAATCATAACCTCAAAAAATCTGAGCAAATACTAATGCATGAAAATCCTAACCTCAAAAAAATCACCCAATATATTTTATCAAGGCTACCACAAATTAAATGAACAAAATAAGTCTAGACCGAAAAAATCTATACTAATAATGTTACATATAGCTATATGTGACTGCACGTATGGCCACTAGGTTTAATCGGTCGCCACAGCGCTTCCTACTTCGCCAAATGTTGTGGGTTCAAATCCTACATGGGACAATACTTTGGGATCCACAAATTACTGAGATTAAAGTGGTTGTGTTGACTGTGTGCTTGGCCGACCAACTGATAAAGCAACTATGTATTCTAATCGCGTTAAGAAGACAGGCCATTATTAAATCTATATCTATCCTACTAATAATAAAGCTGAAAAGTTTGTTTGTTTGTACGCGCTAATCTCAGGAACTGCTGGTCCGATTTAAAAAATTCTTTCAGTGTTGGATAGTCCATTTATCAAGTAATGCTATAGGCTACTACTAATAGGAGCGGAGCACCAAACGATGTTGCGTGGGTCAGCTTATTATAAATATACAAGCTTTAGCCCGCTACTTCGCCCACGTGAATGTCGGTTATCGTGGTAACTAGTAACCTATATCCGTCCTGAACAGTCAAAAGATCTCCATTGCAAATTTCATCCAAATCGGTTTAAGGGTTTGGCCATGAAAGCGTTACGCGAATTACTTTTGAACTCATAATAATAGTATGGACGTTGTCGAAACTATGATATTCGTACATTTAATACAGTTCAAACGTATTATTTACGTAAGTAATCTACACTAATATTATAAAGACGAAAGATTTGTATTTTTGTATGTAACGAATAAACTCAAAAAATACTGGACCGATTTTAAAAATTCTTTCACCATTCTAAAGCTACATCATCCACGAGTAACATAGGCTATATTTTATTTTGGAAAAAAATAGGGTTCCGTAAGATATTTGCGTTTTCAAAAAAATCAACCAGAAAAGTTACTTATTTTAAGATTTACAATAATATAGCTTATTCATCAGAATAACACGTAGGCTATAATTTATAAAGATACTAGCTTCGCCTCGCGATGTTGCCTGTGATTATTGTCGTACCGCGGGTAGCACCGCGGGGTTCAGCTAGTAAATAATAAATTAATACCGATAAGTAATTTTCAGAATAATTCATAAACATACACAATAATTATACAAACATAAAACTCACCCGTTTCTGAAACGGCAATATAAATGCAGGCATCATAGTGACCAATATCTTGATGTCAACGGTGATGATCTTGACAATAAGATCAGTTAGCACGACGAGCCATAACAGTTCCCACACATCGAGCTCGGTGTACCCCGGGAACATGACGACGTTCGGCAAGAGCTTACCATGCCCGAATAGGAAATGCACGACCACTATACAACTCGATGTAAAAACTAATTCGCTGAGTAAGGCTAGTATACTCCGGTTCATTTGCTTTCCATGTTCCCTGAAAGAAATTTCAAAATAAATGTTAAGGTTAAACCTACACTTACAGTAGACAAAATTAGATACTACTAGCGACCCGCCCCGGCTTCGCACGGGTGCAATGCTGATACTAAATACACGTTGTATATAAAACATAGCTGACCCACGCAACCTCGCAAACAACGGCCACGGCGCTATGGCGGTTTTGTTTACTGTTTGAATTTTTTAATTCGTAATATCTTTTGAATGGAAAGTCCAATTTAAATAATTTAAAAACTATTTTATAGTTAGTTAAATGGTCTTGACCATAAAATAATTTATTTGGATAAGGATTAATATAAACACATAAATAGCATGGTTTGAATTTGGTTAGCATTTTCATTAATTTTTAAAATGAAAAAAGTTGTTGTAGTGACATAACTACAATAGTTGGACATATGCTACCGCGGAGTTTTTTGTAGACATTATGATGTTCTTCAATATTGTTGTACATTATTTTGTTCTATCGCTAATATTTTCTGCAGCGCATTCGACGAAAGCCATTTTAAGACTCATTTTTCTACACCTTCGGTTACATTGTTCAAATTTTACCAAGGATACCTAATTTTTTTCAAAATGAAATGTAGCCTATGTCAAATTGGAAGAATGTAGCATTCTATTGGTGAAAGAATTTTTTAAATCGGCCCAGTACTTTTTGAGCCTATTCATTATATACATACAAACATACAAAAAAAATAGGTACAAATCTTTCCCCTTTATAATATTAGTATAGATATTCATTATAATACGCGCGCGTTCCCATGGGGTCGATATACAGGGTGTAAAAAGACTACTACCGAAAACTTGGGGGTTGCAATCAGACCATGATACTGAATAGGTTTAGCAAAAAAAAACGCAAAAAAATTGTAATTTATCTAAGTCCTTTTATGTTTTTTTCTGCTTACATACACATAGTACAACATAATAGGACCCAAACTACCTAATTATCTCATTTAGAAAACCAAAAACAAATAGAATCAATAAAAAAGCAATGTATTTTGATAAACAAAACAGCTGGTCGGGTGAGTGCAATGACCGTGGCCGAGCGCATAGGTATTCAAGTAGCTACGCGGTGCGCGCAATAATGCATTACTGGCGTGTGAAATTAATAAAAATCTTGACACATTGTTTTTTCCGGCTACAATTTTTTTAAGGACAACTGTTTGTTTTTTTTTATAAGTTTTGGGGTGCTGGATCAGCCCCTTTCGTTTTCGGTAGTCGTCTTTTTACACCCTGTATACCGCTTTGAGTATCAGTGGCCTATGCTATAAATTCTGGGCAAGTTTGAGTCACGAATCGACCGTATATGGATCGCTAACCTAAAGGGCGGGGGCGTAATTTTCTTTTATGCGATAGTATCTTTATTGGCACCATAGTATTATAGAAATAACACATTTATATTAATTTACCTATTATAGCTATGGACGATCAGAATATTATGTTGAGGATATTTATTAAACATTAGATTAAAAAGTACAGTTTGAAATAAGTACTTAGGTACTTTGTATCATAGAAGACAAATAACTTTTAACGGTAAAAGGGATTCCCTTGCAAATGGGTCAGGTAGTCTGTGGCTACTCAAGAGAAACAAGTGTTTTAGCACTACCTATATGTGTTGTTTTCATCCAAAAACTGAACTCACTAAGTAAAAAGTAAAGAAATAATTATTTAAATAATTTTTCTATTAGCCCATGGTATCACTTTGATAGAGTCGGACCATATGTAGCGAAGCATAGGTCTTCTGCTGTAAAGCTACGTAATGTACTAAAATAGCACCTCATCACTACTTGTTAAATTTTCTTATCTCACAAATCTCTTCAAACAATACATAAAGGTTATAATCACTTGATTGTTTTAAGCATTTTTAAACTGACAAACAATATACAATCTGTTATAGTAACACGAAGTTCCATTTTGGGGTGACATAGAAGACCCCACGTCTGAAATTAAATGCTAAAAACTTTGAGTAACTTCTGATTTGTAACATATACAACACAATATAAAATTAGAAATGAGCAAATACCAACCTTCTAACAAGACTGTTACTGTGTGTGAATGTGCAGAACAGTATAATGAAAGTGAAGATCCCTTCCCGGCTGTCATACATGAATTTAATGAATAATAGGAAGTAGAAAGGTGCGTAGCGTATTAGAAGGTTCAATGTAGCTCTCACGTCCACTACCTGAAACAACTTTTAATATTTATTGTTGAAATCAAACCAGTCCACTCGAGTTAAACAATAAATACATTTTCGTTTTTGTGCAGAATGATAAAGTGTCCGCTAATTACCTGACCGAATATTGTTGGATAATATTATTCTTATAAATGTAAACTTGATAAATAATAAAAAAAAATAGTCAATTAATATTAAAATCTACATATATATATTTATCTGTCAATCTTAGTCCTGACACTGACTACCACAGTGATTCTCAAACTGGTACAGACTGACCCCAGTGGCCAATGGAACATTTTTTGAGTTTATTGATGTGATAAAATCAGGTTATTGCAAGTGGGTGGAAATCTAATCCAGAAAAACTAGATTTTTTTTAAAGTGATCCTTGAGAATTGAAGTTTGGGAAGCTCTTGTCTCGGGAATTAAATATATAATTGCAGAATTAATCAATATAAAGCAAATGAATTATACATAGCGTCCCAGTGCAAACACAAATGTTTTTTCTTTGTTTTCTGTAACTATCACCTATTCCTAAATGATTCTATTACATACATATTTTATAATAGTATTCATTTCACATGAGATTGGTCCTTACTTTTTAGATTACTTGGTATATTTTAAGTCATAGCTTTTCTTTACTGCCAAAATGTATTATGGTTGTATTACATAATAGATGACACAAGTCCATTTTTACGATATACTTTTTACACTAGACTACAATAATGTATTGTGAGCTGGATTTTTTCAATGAGCGAAAGAAAGAATGTCAGTTTTCCATTTACGACTCTGACCCCACCACTATGTGGGAATAATAGGGGAGAAAAGAGAGTTTTCATATTATTTATTTACAAATACAGTTTCATATACCATTATCATTTAAGGTTACTATAGTATATTACTCATACTTGATTATGGTACAATGTATGTGTGTGATTACACTTACATTACATTTTAAATAAAATTATTTGTCACTAGAATATATTAAATTTTCTGATTATATTACTATAGAGAATCACCTAAAGTTCTTCTGATCTTAGTAAAGTGATGTGTCAAAAATCAAACTGACCAAAACAACAATGTTCAACATATAAGGTACTAGCTGACCTACGCAACCTCATTTGCGTCTTCTATTGCCCGTAGCGTAAAAATAGACCCCCGTTTTTGAAACATTCTTCATTGGTGCTCTGCTCCTATTAGTATCAACGTAACGATATATAGCCTGTAGCCTTCCTCGATAAATGGTCTATCCAACACTGAAAGAGTTTTTCAAATTGGACCAGCGGTTCCTGAGATTAGCGCATTCAAACAAACTAACTCTTCAGCTTTATAATATATCAGGTATACTCTTAACGACAATGGTAGATATCATAATATACCAACCTGTTGGGTACCATCATCACTTTGACTATCATTATCAGCATTGTCATGTATATTATTATTATTGGATGGATTCACGGATACATTAATCTCGGGCTGTTCCTGGCCCTGTTCAGACAAGTTTGAATCGTTCGAAGCACTAGTGCTCATCCCATGACCAGGGGGCTGTGGTCTCTGAGCGGGCGGAGTACCCCTTTCCGTTATAACATATGTCTGAGCTGATGGACCCAAGTTAACATGTGCAATAGAACTCTGGGGTCTTTGTACACCAACTTCTACAATCTGATGAGTGGTTGGTGTGTTTCTCGGCAGCCAAGTAGGGAGTGAAAGTCGTGCGTTATTGCCCTGTGAACATTTAAGTTTGAATTTCATTTAATACTGTTACAAATAAAAACGAATTAGAAATAAGTATAAGTTCATTCTTATTAGGATCTTATTTACATTAGTGACTGATAATAACTAATATAAATAAAGTGACGGTTATCAGTCTTTGGATCATGAGTAATGAAGACTTTGGAATCACGAAAGATGATGTGTGTCACTTACCATGCGAGCATGCTCAACGAGAGGCCTAATTTCCCTGAAAACACTGTTAAGACGATCTCCGAGGCCTAGGTTATTTCTATTCGGAGGTGCTGGCCTGGAAACAGAGTCAAGTCTGTGTAATGCATTATGACGCGGTGTGGCCTCCGCTGGCTCATCGTCTTCTATGTCTACAGTCACTTGGTTTGGCTGAGCCATTACTATACACTATACAACTATAAAAGCAGATGCACGTTAAAACTTAATGCAAAAATTATCATTTCCAAATTCCAAATATTTATGAGCATATCTCCTCACTAAGATCCTTTGACATTTGGCAAATATATGACGTTTTATTACTTCGTCTAGAAATTTAACATCGTCCAATAACCAGTAAAGGGTACTGCACCATTACAAAAATTCTGCCTTAATATTTGTTTTTCCTTTATATAATATTTGTCTACCCTGAATATTTGTTTTGTATCTAAACTCAGTCTACTGTATGTAAGTAAACTAATTATTTTACTGCATTTTCATAATAATTTCAATATGAAAAAGTAAATCGTTATGACGGGGTTTTCTTGTCAGGCGACCGTGAACGAGAAATTAAAACTTTTTTTCACATTTCAGAAATTACCTAATATGCACGTGTATGTCACCCACCCTTGTATTCATTACATTGTATCGTACCACATAAACTCAAACTGTACATTCAAAGTAAACTAAAAAATAACCTGAATTTCTTAAAATTATTTTGACGTATCTTACATAGGTGAAGCTGTTGATTAAAGTTAAATCTATTCGTCAAAAAAGAGTCGTTGACTCTTGTAAAAAGAATTATCAAGGTAGGCTGTATATATATATATTCTTTTTGAAAGGTATCTATGTACTTTTAAGGTTCCATGTCTCATTTATTATACCTAGTTGAAAGTTCATACGTGAAGTAATAATTAAACTGAATGGTCTTCTGACAAAGTTACTTGATAATTGAAATCCTTGTCTAAAAAGTAGAATTCTATAACTAAGACATACTTACTAAATAGGTAAACTGAGTGAACCCCATGATGTTACCCGCGGTACGACAATAACCGCGGGCAACGCCGCGAGGCGAAGCTAGTATCTTTATAAATTGTAGCCTATGCATTATTCTGATGTATAAGTTATAGTATAGTAAAGTTTCATCAAAATCTATTCAGTAGGTTTTACGTGAAAGAGCAACAAACATACTCACTTATATACTCACAAACTTTTGCGTTTATAATATTAGTCCTAGGATGTTTAGTGGGTTTTCCTTTACTTTTTGGAGTACCTAGTGATTTCTTTCAGACATAAAGTCACAATATAATGCGTGAACTCACGAATCAAAGTTCCAATATGGCTTTTTGTATTTCAGGGATTAGAGAATTAATATATGACCACCCCGCGGTACGACAATAACCGCGGGTAGCACCGCGGGGTTCAGCTAGTTGATAATAAATATTTCAGAGGTCAAGATAGTATTTATGACTCAAATTTTTATAGTCCTAGCATCAGTTTTATGATATTGTAAAAATGCTCGAGCATTTTTACAATATCATAGTATGTACAGATACAAAATTATGTCATAGTAATAATAATGATAATAATAATCTCTTGTACACCACATTACTTAAAAAGGTAACACAAAACTAGAAGGTACAATTGGCGGCCTTATCGTCTATCTCTTCCAGGCAACCATGGGATGGGAAGAAAGACATGGAAAGTATAGCGTAGTCCCTGGTGTATGAAAATTGGTTGGGAAAATAAGTATATATATACATATTATATAAGGTAAGAACTAGTGTGAATGATTAAATAATAATAATAAATAAATAAATAGATATATTATTAAATAGCCATAATATTAATTAATACCTATATACTCCATATCTACTCAAGTGGAATTTGTGACCCATTTGTGAACGAGGTCGGTTATAGGTCGTTGAAGTCTCCCAGGTAGTATGCCTACACCCGTCTCTTAAAAGAAGCTAATGTCTGCGCACGCCTTATCGTCACTGGTAAGGCGTTCCACAACCGAACTGCCTGTACAGTGAAGGAGTGATCGAGGAATTTTGTACTATGTCCAGGCATTGTCAGTTTCAGGTTCTCCGACGATCTCAACAATCTAGGGTGTGTGTCATGCAGAAAGGTGAACCTTGATTTAAGGTAAAGTGGAGTATGAATATTGAATAGTATATTATAAAGAAGAGAAACAGCATTCCGGCGAAGGCGGATAGGTAACCGTAATCCAAATATAAATCTTATACAGAGATTTTGGAGTCTCTCAAGCTTATACCTACATAGTACCTACATTACATTTATTGTAACTTTTAGTACTTTACAATTTTCTAAAACCCTGGTATACAAATAAAGTTGTAGTTAGTATCTGTCTCATTTGCCTTTCTATATTGCATATTTAAAAAGTGTGGATAAAAAAAGGATCATCCTTCACGTAAACTATCGCTGAGTTTTTTCGAAGTCCATTCCAACTCGAACCAAAGTGCTGAGTCCTGAAAAGGATGAACAAAATGGGTATCCTGGATTTTTTTAAAGAAATAAAGTTTACGACTTTACTCTCAATAATTTATTTTTGATTTTAAATAATAGTCAATAGACCGCAATGAATTTCTAGCTTTTGATACGATGAGCAATTAACATCTACTGTAGGTATGATACAATACATACATAGACGCACGATGTAGATATACGTAAAGTCAGTCTTTGTTTAGGCTCTTACACCGTCACTAACACACCACTCAGCGACAGGCGTTTTCGTCGAATCAGAATAACTAAGACGAATAACAATGTCATTACAACACACGGACTAATTACAATTTGTGCATAAATAATTCTGCAATCAATTATGTTTACACTATGACTGGACTGCTTTATTAAAAATGAACGGTTAATTTGAAATATTCAGCACACTCTTGGCACATGTTATGTTCATTCAGCACTCACGTTTCGCTGTCTGGTCTCAAAGCGAGGACACCCTCCAAATGAAGATCTTTTACTGCTTCAAGCAAGCGTCTCTCAGCTCTAGGTTCTCCCAACGCTACGTCAACACTTCCTGCACATAAGAGAAGCGCTCTGAGTGCTGCTCTCGGCCAGTCTGGCCTCAGGGCACGTCTCACAGTATTCCCAGCAGAAGCCACACCCAGTCGAGCACATTCAAATTCTAAACGATCACCATATCCTTCTATTAGATTATCACCGACTGCTCTTCTCATCTCTGGGGTCAACGACGATAACAACAAAAGCGCAACGTCATCCATTGGCCTTCCCAAAGAAACCATTTGCCAGTCTAAAGCTATACATTCACTGACTCCATCTCTCTCACGAAATAGAAGGTTCCCGCTCCAAAAATCTGCATGTGCGAGTGGTGCTGGTTCAGCTGGTCTTAACAACGTACCAAGTAACGAAGGAGCCCTCGCACTTAAAGCTGAAACAGCAGCAGCTTCTTCAACGCAGTCTGGACGTCCTCTTAAGAATGCTTCAAGTTGTGGAAGGCCACGCCGCACAAGACGGAGATAACCTGCTGCAGCTCTTTCACAGGGAAATAGGAAATCAAACCTTTCATCTAAAGGTCCTTCTCTATCGCGCAGTGCTAAAGAGAGAGCATGTAATCTAGCCGCAGCGAATAATGCTGCACGGGCACGTTCTTCAGTCAAACCTTCAGCAAAATCAGCAGCTTCATAGCCAGCTGATGTGACGTCTTCTAGAACCAGTTCGCTGTCACCTCCAATTTCATCTGAAAAATTACGGGATATTATTAGCTTATTCAAAATGGAGAACATTCACGGGTGAGTGAGTAAGAACTTCGTACAGGTGTTCGACTTACATTTCTTTTTTTTTTTATAAATATCATTTATCAATAGTATCATTATAAGAACCCTACTTGCATAGGACAAAACCTAATTCGAGCGGTTATTAAATATTCGTAAAAACCATTTCGTTACAACTAGGTATGTACTTATGTACCATACCTTTATAGGTATCCGTTATTAGCACATTGAATAATATACTACCACTCTATCACTCGATCGCAAGTCACACGTTTATTTTTCATCAACATTTTTCTATAGATGAGTCAAACATCTATCTCCAACAAACTGACCTAATTTATGTGACAGTAAAAAATAACTAGAAAAGCAGGTCGTTGAAGCGAGAGGGGAGGGATGAAAGGCGGCAGTGTGGCGAATGGCGCACAAAGGTGAAAAGTCAAGTGGGAGAACTGCATTGACTCATCTTTCAAATACTGATAAGTGGAGAGAATTCCTTGTATTCATTTTTAAGGGAACTAGTGAAGTAATCGCCTACTGGTCGAAATTCGGCAATAATTCATTTAATGTTTTTTTTAGTTTTCTACACTCCTCCATGTTAACCAACCTTCATACTCCTAAATGTCATACTCCTACGTTCGCATAATTTTCGTAAAAAACAAAGTTTTTGATTCACGTATCAATTTTAGATTTCGATCACGTTGGAACGTAATATTAGGAACGTTAAGTTTCTACGTGTTTAGAATTTCTTATACACTTGCTTCGTTAGTTACAATTGCAATAAAAGATTATTCAATTATTAAGTAAAATACATCTACTAAAAAGATGACAGGTCAAGTTATATTGGTCACAGCACCAAAGTGCCGTAGATTTAAAATAAATGATGATACATAAATAGTTATTTATGAAGTTAAATAATGACGGTTTATTTTTATTAAAATATTAAAATAAAACAAATTTAAATTTATTTTAAATTCGAAAGTTACTCTCTCTGTCTGTTACACTTTCGCAATTAACACGCTTCACCGATATCAAAGAAATTTGGCATAAAGATACTTTGATTCTTGTGGAAGGACATAGACTACTTTTTATTATTATGAAAACCTATATAAATCTATTTTTGTAAATAAAAGGTTAAGTGTTTTACGATCATCTAAATTAATTTACTACTTCTGCTAGTTATCCATCGGTTTTTTGGATAAATTGAAAGTATTTATAGAAAATAAAACTATTTGCAGTATGGAATCGAACACAACAGGATATTAGAGCTACATCTTCAATATTTAGAGGCCTTGAAGAGATAAAAATAAATTCATTGAGTCAATGGCTAAAATTCGACGCGGGTTGCATACAAATGAATTCGTGAATGTCAACTGTGAATGTTTTAGAGGTACTCACCAGGCAGTCTGGCCTTCACACATTTAGGTATAGCTAATCCCAAACCAGGGCCTAGGGCTTCCTCCGCGATCTTGTTAAGAGCTGGTGCCAATTCAGTGTAGAACAGAATTTCTCTAGTGTCGAACTGCGCCTCAGCCACAAATAAACGCCCAAAAGGATCTCTGGGTGGTAATTTGACCACAAGGGGCAAGGATCTGGACTCTCCATTACTTTCATAACATACTGTCACAGCCAATACACGGCTTAGAGCACCTGCCACTCCAGCTCTTGACTCCACATGTACCTGGCAAAGATGAGAAGGAATATTAAAGTGAATCTCTTATACCTAGCAATACAGACGTATTATTAATATTATAGAGTATTTATAGGTATACAAATAATAGTAGTACTAGGTGTAAATCATAATCGCACTACAACTTTACGGCTTTAGTACTAAATCTATCATGGTAATATGTATTTGCAAACACGTTGCCAGGTTTGCAAAAAAAGAGCATTAAAAATAATAGACAAGGAACTATGTATATTTTTTGTGCATTTATGTTAGTCACCTAACTTTATAAGATAGCACATGTATCATTAAATATATATTTAATTTTATATACGTTTATATTATACAACAATTAAAATGAATTCAAATGAACGTTATATGAGTTCTGTAATAGTTAGGTATATTTAATTACGAATTTCATAGTTGGTATCTGTTCATTGGTGTCATGAGAAGAATTATTTATGTTAATCATTTTATCACCTGACCAATAATATAAAAATATATCGTTTATGTTCAAGAAGAGCCAAATAAAGTGAAATAATAAAAGTTAGTAATTAAAAGCATGAACCTCGTAAGGTGCGACCACGCCCGCACCAGTCAAGAGTTCTCGGGCCCATTCTTCAGTAAGGGCTGCATCTGCATCAGTTTCAGGACCAGGCTCGCAGTCAGACTCCTCACTACCGCTGCTGGGGGCCTCAGAGACCGCTGTGCTATCCGGCCCCCCGGCTTGCATCGTTTACACTTAAATTTCTGTTTTAAACGTTAACATCCACAATATTTATGTGTCTATGATAATACAATTTCACACATTTTTATAACAACAGTTTTTCATGTACAAAATAAAGAGGCGAAGCATACGAGCGATTGAAATAAATGGTTTTACTTGACACAGGAGAGCGAATGTCGCTGCACTGAGCTTCAAGTAGGTAGATGCGCCGCCAGGGGCTACGTCCAGCGTCTCGCGCATGCGTCAAACTGCTTTCATTATTCATCGGGACTCCCATGTCGTGTCACCCACCGCAATCAAGAATTATCTTATGCATAATTCGCCATTTTTGTATACTTGTAGTGGACGCTTTGGTAAGAAAGTTACTTTTGAAAGAAATATCAATTGTGATAAATTAAAACGTATGAAATTTGTTGACAATGATTTATTATCAGATAAAAAAATATACTAGGTTTTTACCTGAAAAAGGTATAAAATATAACAATAATCACAAATTTTAACAACAAAAAAAAAACCGACTTCAAGAAATTCTAGTCTAGTCCAAATTAAAATGCGACCACACGGGAAGCACCAGCTTTCAAATAGAAAAAGAATCATCAAAATCGGTTCACCCAGTCGAAAGTTATGAGGTAACAAACATAAAAAAAATACAGACGAAGTAAGAACCTCCTCCTTTTTTGAAGTCGGTGAAAGAAATATTTAATACGACTAACCTTACCTAGTATAAAGGTAGTTAAAGACTTGATCTATACGAGCTTTACAGGATATTCAATTGTTAATAGATACTAGATAAATGATTAACCTATATATATGTGTGTTATTAAATAAGTTTGTATTTACCATTGTTAATTAAAAAGACAATAACATGAAACAGTCCACATTCAATTCAGTAAATACCTATAACAACAACACATAATCTAGGTATATACCTATAGTTCATTGTATAAAATAGTAATCCATTTGTACTTACTAATATTATAAATAATCGTATATGTAAACAGCAAAAGGAAAGCATCCAATCAATTTATACGATATTATGAGACCGGGTCAGCGACAGTGAGCGTTGATCAGCAAGTGCCAGAAAAGCAATTTGCTTGTTTTCCCTTGTAGTAGTAAAAAAAAATATGACGGCGGCTGGCCAGTGTTGAATATGTTAGTGTTATGTTAGGATTTTACACATTGTTGGGGAACGGGTATCATGTTCCACCCAACACAAAGGGCGGATCCTCCGACCAGGCGTGATCATGCCTGGCGGGCCACTGGGATTGGGTTGGGATGTTGTATATATGATAATCGGCGCGAGAACTTCTATCGCGCGATTCAGGATTGGCAGTTTCTTCGTATGGTACGTTACTCCGTAGTTCAGTGTAACTTCGGTAGATGGCGCTGTAGTATGTTATATTGTATGTCGAGGTCGCCACAATATTATTAATATACACAAAAAAATACTATAGGTGATCCCACATTTTTATGATGTGGTAGAAGTAATAGTCGATCTCTGTAAAGTAAAGGCTCTACCACATAGGCGTTTTATTATCGGTCGAAAATATGTGTTTTTGTACTCTATGTAGGACGGCTACAAATTTACGCTCTGCTGTGATAAAAACAACGCAATAGAATTTGGGCGCTTGCATTCCTCCATTCCGAGATATGCTGATGTACCTGAGTTCAGAAGCTTTGTATGAGTGTGTTAGAATTTAAAGATCTAATCAATTTAATACCAATAACGTTGTTATTTATATATTTTACTTCTCAATTACAACAAAACACTAATATTATTCGCTATACTAATGTCAATGCCAATCTACCCTTAAATAACTTAAATAGCAAATAAATACAAATGTACTGACGAAACACTAATATTACACAATTACACAATAACTTATATAGCAAATATATACAAATGTACTTAGCTTAAGTATCAATGTTCCGTTCCGTAGCTGCTACACGACTGACTTGCCAAAGCAATACCATCGTTTTTATATTCTACTGGGCTTGATCAAATAATTAACGAAAATAACCTATCGTGTATTGTTTAAATTGACAATGCTAAGTATAAATATTAGAAACATTTTCTATAATATAAATAAACATATTTTCTCTAATAATACAATATTAGTAGCTTGAGATAAATCAAAAATCAGTCAGTACAACTTCCGTTTGGAATATTCATTTAAAAATAAAATTACAGCTAAAGTAAAGTTAAAGTTAAATAGTGTAAAAAATCACAAAATAAATATAGATTTTAAAATCAATAATTGTTTACAAGATACTTATTTTGTAAATATGTATATCTTGTCACGGCCATACTGACTCGTACTTCGTTCCCGAAGTACAAAATACTACTTACATTAATAATAATGTTATAAACTAATACATTTTGTCAGCGTTATAGTGTCTTTTCACATTAAGAAGACTATAACAACGGTCAGCAGCTTTTACATCTATATCTAATACATTTTGTCAGCGTTATAGTTTCTTTTCACATTAAGAAGACTATAACAACGGTCAGCAGCTTTAACATCTATATCTAATACATTTTGTCATTGTTATAGTTTCTTTTCACATTAAGAATGACTATAACAACGGTCAGCAGCTTTCACATCTATATCTAATACATTTTGTCATTGTTATAGTTTCTTTTCACATTAAGAAAACTATAACAACGGTCAGTTGCTTTGACAACAATATCATCTAGCCTCACACCTGCTGCACATGAGACAGGCTAGAACAAAGCAAAAGACTTCAGCAGTTCACCTCAATCAGTTCACCTCAATTACATCATGTAGGTACATAATTTCTTAGGATATCAATATATACATAGGAGACAATTTTTGGAGTCCAAATCAAAATCATATGTTACATATAAATTATTATTAATAATACCAAATTTATATAGACAATAAGAAAATACATCAGAAAGCTAATCATTGTTAGATACAGCTTCTTTGTCAACCCATTAACCTGGCCATAGCCTCAATTTATCTTTTAGCTACAGTAATGTTCCTTAAATTACGAACACCTCTAAGGGAATATCTATCATTGGGGAGGATAGCAGATATTTCATATGGTCCCTTGAATCTGGGACTCAGTCTCTTACTATATTGCCAATCTCAAACCTTATTGTCTCGTCTTACAATGTCAAATCGAGTTTTGAATTTATTTGCCTCCCGACATAAACGCTGATAAGCTTGTTCACGATCTGCCCTTAGGTCTATATTATATTCAGGTATGGGAACATTCAGATGTGCTTGAATATAGGGGATATTTGCATTACAACCAACGAGCAAACGAATCGGTGTAAAACCCGTAAATTTTTGGACAGTGGTGTTAAGTGATTGTTGAACTTTCCATAACCCGCTTGGCCAATCTGACGACCCAAGTTACGACGTTACAAGTGGTATTCAACATATCGATTACCGTCACCACGTACCTCTCTACTTGACCATTACCTCTTTGCCTACCCGTGGCAACGTGGTAAATAAGGATCGAATTTGATTGCTATTAAAATTTGTACCCCTGTCTGTACACTTTTGACGGGGTGCAAAATAGAGTTATGGTATTACGTATAAGGGGCACTAGCTCTTGGGCATTGAGAGGCTTTAGCAAACAGAACTTAGTGAATCCATCCAAAGTTAGTCAAATATATTTGTAACTTTCGTTTGTTTGTGAGAACGGGCCTGTACAATCAAATATTTTTTTTGACAAAAGCTGCCATGCGGGGGAACCAAAAATGTTCAGAAAGTTTTTTCAGCGTTTTATCAAACCCCACATGACAGTTTTTATCGTGAAAAAGTCTTACTAGGCGAAATCTGAACCCTTTGGGTACATATAACTTTGATTCTGATGATGATTTGATTGACTGCCTCGGTGGCGTATGTGACTGCTAAGCTTGAGATCGCGGGTTCGATTCCCGGGTCGGATCAAATGTTTGTATAATCTGCAAATATTTGTTTCGGAGTTTGGGTGTTTTCTATGTATAATATGTATGTATTTACAAACTAAAGTATATATGTATTTATATCAGTTGTCTAGTACCCATAACACAAGCTCTGCTTAGCTTAGGACTAGATGGCGTTGTGTGTTAGATGTCCGGAATATTTATTTATTTATTATTATTATTCGTTAAATTGAACTCTATAAAATAACAAATTGTCCCGTAAAAAAAAAACTATTTTCATCAAGTTCGTCAGATATGATCTGACTAATTAAATGTTGTGTTTCCGGGTCATCTTGCTGAGCAACTTCTAACCAAAATTGGGGGTCTTCTATCAGACAAACTTGTTTATACCTCTGGAATCATTTAAGGATGTGGCGTTTGCCGAAATTATTTCCGATTGGTGTGCTGAAGGGTTTTATACCAGTATTGTTGGGCTAACAGTAATGGGAGATTCTACAGGATTGCGGCTAAGAAAGTCAACGTGGCCTTCATATTTAGCCTTTTTATATATAATGTCCACCAACGGGCAACACGGGGAGTTAGATTTTTTTTGTTCATTGTAGCTTTGATGGAATTGCAATCTCAAAATCAATAGACTCTGCGGGTGAAGTTCTTTTACTAAAGCGACTATACCTATACTATACCTATACGACTTTCTTGACATTTTCTACTCTTTGCGTACTAATATTGCTCCATATCGTAATGAACTAGCATCAGTATAAAGTTCTGTCTGCAATTTTGGATCGAAAACAATAAGCAAGGGTTTCGTGGACAAATGTCTTAAAACATAATTCCTAGCCGCATCCTGTTGGGACCCCATTCTCATTCTGTTATTTTTAGTCAAATTGGGAATACAAGATGTGCGAGTAGCAAAAGCCGGAATGAATTTATGGAAGTAACTTGCAAGACCCATAAACTGACGTACCTGTTTTACGTTACTAGGGATGGAGAGTTTACTAGGGCGGTTACCTTTGTCTCACTGGATCTTGTAATATAATTCGACCTAGATACTCAATACTTTCAACAAAAACTTACACTTACACTTTTTTAGATTTATAGTAAAACCTGAATTGCATAAAGCCTGAACAGTCAGCTCTAAATATTGAAGACCCTCCTCTATGGTTAAAAAAAGGAAAAAGAATATCTATGTACACTAAAATAAACTTTAAGTGATGAACAGCTTTTGTGATAGTTCTTTGAAACACAGATAGTAGATTACAAATGGCATTTTCGGAAACTCGTAATGGCCATCCGGTGTAACAAAAGCCGTGTGTTTTATAGAGTGATGACACGGGAATCTATCTATAATTTTATTAATGATCGATAATCGACACCATAATCTATCTTTGCCATCTTTCTTCTTTACAAAAATTACCGGATTTACAAAAGAGGAATCACTGTCACGGATTATGTTTCGTTTCAAAAGGTATTGAATAATTTTATTAACCTGTCTCTCAATCGGTGCTAGGCGATATGGACGGTAGTTAACTATCTAATTTTTAACTAAATTTAATCATAATTCGCCGGTTTCACAGCACTGGTTTCATTCAAGACAGAAGGGTATTTTGTAAAAAATATTTTTTTATTCTTTCTTGTAATGCCGAGACTAAATGTTCGATTTTAGAAGTTAATTCACTTTATTTCTGCTTTGGTTTCAACCTCGTCTTTCTTGAGAAACGGCTTCCTAAAGAATCAGTAATAATCTCTATATCTGGGTAATTGACAGCGTTTTTACCTATAAGTAAATTATAATAACATCATAATCCCTGACAACATGTACATCAAGTTCTATACTAACACCTACACATTGAATGACCACAGTAATCACACACACTTTTCAGGAAAGGCATCGATGATATCAGCACGTAATTTTTCCCAGGATCTGCCTACCGAAGGTTCCCGTGATTCGAACCACGTCAAGGCAGAACCCTTCAGGGCCTTACCAGCTGTAGTCTTTGTACTGCTCCACTCCAATTCCGATGCAAGTGCCTCGATACTGCAGAACCAGTTCTTAGCTCCACAGTCGTTTTTATCAGGATCAAAGAGTGGCAGAGCGATGTCATCATCCTTCTGATGTGTTGTAGAGACAGCATCCCGGACCGCCTTGAGGAGTTCACTGATCACTTCGCAATCCATCCTAAAATATAATATATTTATTACTAGGGTGCTGGAACTATCCCACTTCTGATGTTAGAATTTAAAGATCTAATCAATTTAATACCAATAACGTTGTTATTTATATATTTTACTTCTCAATTACAACAAAACACTAATATTATTCGCTATACTAATGTCAATGCCAATCTACCCTTAAATAACTTAAATAGCAAATAAATACAAATGTACTGACGAAACACTAATATTACACAATTACACAATAACTTATATAGCAAATATATACAAATGTACTTAGCTTAAGTATCAATGTTCCGTTCCGTAGCTGCTACACGACTGACTTGCCAAAGCAATACCATCGTTTTTATATTCTACTGGGCTTGATCAAATAATTAACGAAAATAACCTATCGTGTATTGTTTAAATTGACAATGCTAAGTATAAATATTAGAAACATTTTCTATAATATAAATAAACATATTTTCTCTAATAATACAATATTAGTAGCTTGAGATAAATCAAAAATCAGTCAGTACAACTTCCGTTTGGAATATTCATTTAAAAATAAAATTACAGCTAAAGTAAAGTTAATAATAATAATAATAATAATAATAATAACATTTATTGACCAAAAAATATTTACAACAGTAAAACACTATAAACCCAATGATGTTAACAATATTGTATAATAAGTTCTAATGGTTTAACAAAGATTGTAGTTCCTAAAATTTGAGCAATGTCTCTTAAACTAGGCAATGCCTGTATCTTAAGAGACAGTTTTCTGCTAAACGGTTTACCAATAGTGATATTCGTTGGGCCTTGAGACAATAAAGGCACCGAGTTGATTATATAGTCACCGCATGTACAACATATGCATATAACAGTTAAAATTTGTGTGTGTGTGTGTGTGTGTGTGTGTGAGTGTGGGTGTATATGTATGTGTGTATTAGTGTGTGTGAGTATGAATGTGAATATGTATGATTATAATGCTGTCACTTTAAGAACCGTAGGAATGTTTCAGTGGTTGAATAGTCTCTAAGTAATAGCCACTCAGTAAGTCGATGCCTAATTTTAAATCTGGTTAGTTGTAGTATGTTTAGGTCCTTATTAATATTACTATATAGGTAAGCGCCCAACGTGTAGAATTGATGCTCGGAGAAGGTTGTTTTGTGGCGAACAGAAGGTGCATTAAATCTTCGTTTATTGCGTTCTGGAGGTGGAATGAACTTGTGGCACCTGAGGGTCGCTCGAAGAATGTAAAGCTGCCTTACGGTTAGTACCCTACAGTCAGCATAAAGTTTGACAGTTGGATACCTGAACGGTTTCCAACTCATTACCTTCAGTATGGCTCGCTGTGCTCTTTCTATTCCCAATAGGTACGTCTTAGCTGCACCTCCCCACACCGCAATGCAATATCCAACAACTGATTGGCACAATGCGAAGTATACAAGCCTAATTATTTCAGAGCTAGCCGACCTCCTAAGTGATTTGAAGATGTGAACGAGACGCATTGTTCTGGTGGTGATTAAGCCTATGTGTTTGTCCCATCTCAGTCCACAGTCAATTAGTACCCCGAGATATCTGACACAGCTCGCTCTATCAAGTGTAGGACAAGTGCAGCAACACTGCGGGTCGGGACATGCATGGGCAGTGATCTTAAAGGAGTCAACTGGTGCACCACTACGCCGGATCGCGAAAGGAATGTAAGCTGTCTTTTCTATATTTATACTGAGAAGGTTCAAGTTTAGCCAGTTAATGACTTTGCTTAAAGCTAGTTCTGCTTCAATTCTAATGGATTCCCATGTAGTGCCATAGACAATAACTGCGGTGTCGTCGGCATACGCGTAGAGTTTAACGCACTCGGGGAGCCCTATCAAACACAAATCATTGACGTAAATTTGGAACAAGGTCGGGCCCAGAATACTACCTTGAGGAATGCCGAAACTTACCAGCTCTTCGTTACTTAGGTAAGAATCTATTTTAACAGCTTGTGTGCGATTTTTAAGATAGTCTTTGAAAGTCTCCAAAGGCGCGCCGCGTACACCAAGAAGCTCCAACTTGGCGATGAGAAGGGGGATAGAAATCGTGTCGAAAGCTTTTGAAAGATCCAAAAATATACCAATACATTTATTTTGCTTGTCCAGCTGCCTAGCTACCATTTGTGTAAGTTCTAGTACCGCATCCTCGGTGGAGACCCCTGGCCGAAAGCCAAACTGATTTTTAGCTATAATTTCATATTTGTCTAAGTAGGATTTTAGGTTGTTATTAAGAATTTTCTCAAATATTTTAGAAAGAACAGATAATATAGAGATAGGTCTGTAGTTGCTCACACAGCCTCTGTCCCCTCCCTTGTAGACCGGGCGAACTACTGCCTTCTTTAAGGCATTCGGAAACACTCCTTGTTGGATACATTGGTTAAACAAGATGGTTAGCGGCGGTACCAAAAACTGACGACATTCCTTCAAAAACACTGGTGATATTCCATCCCATCCAACCGCACTGTCACAGCGCAACTGCAGAATAAGGGACTCCACCTCAGCCTCGTCCACTTCCAGTATAGTCAGTGAATTAGCTGGGGAACGCTGGTAGCGGTTACTGACCGCAATACGGGGGGGAGCAGTAGTATTGTTGACTATGTCCTGTGCCAGATTCTTACCTACATTTGTGAAATACTGACAGACCTCATTTACAGACGATCCTGGATCGTTACCAATATTTAGTAATTCGATGGGGCTAGAGTGTAGGTTTTGAGTATTAGTTATGTCTCTAATAGTTTTCCAAAGAGCCTTAGGGTTATTTTTGGATCTTACCAATTCGCTTTGCTCATATGACGTTTTTAGTTTGCGGATGAGGTCATTGCAGAAATTCCGGTAGCGACTGTAAGTTATTTTGAGAGTAATGTTGTCTGGGTTTTTTTTACAATGAAAATGCATTCTATCTCGATTTCTTATACATTTTAGTATACCAGTCGTTATCCACGGTTTTAAGCACTTTTTTTTACGTGAGATATTTTTGTATGTTTTATTGTTGTCTATAATCACCCTTAAAACACCTATCAATTGATCCATCGCTACATTCGCAGATTGTGAATTGTAGATAAAGGAGAAATCAGTACTCTGCAATTCCTGTTTAACAGCGTCATAATTAAGAGAAGATGAAATTAAGGTGGTTTGCCTTTTGGACTTAATATCTTCAATAGCCAACAACACAGGTTTGTGGTCGGTAATGTGGGAATCTAATACTAGGGTAGTAGGTCTTAATTTGGACTTAAGAAGTACATGGTCATAGCATTTATTAAGACGAGTACTAAGGAAATGAGTTGGCAATAGTCCGTGGGACGCGTTTAACAGTAGGTAGTCCAAAGAACGGTGGTCTCTATGTTCATCCATAATATCTATGTTTATGTCTCCGAGGAGAGTTATATTAGAATAATTTGATAATTGTTGATAAACGGTGTCTAAATTATCCAAGAAGATGTCAAAGCTTTCTTTCGTGGAATATGATGGTGAGCGGTATATAGCTAGTATGGCCATTTTGTTATCTAATTCGCAAATTAGACAATTCCCATTCTTAAAGTCCGGTTCCCACACCGAATGTTTAATTTCAGATTTTATATAAAACACAACGCCATCGTTTTGATTGCAGTTTATTTTAGTTGAGTATGAATGATAGCCTGCAAGTACAGGTAAGTCATTTAATACACTCAGCCAGCACTCCGTCAAAACCACAACATCAATATCCATTTCTATATTTTTAATTAAAATCTGCAACTCATCGAAATTTTTGTTAATGCTACGTATGTTTAGTTGGAGAATTTTTAGATATTTTTCAGTAACATTAAGTAACTTCTTACATTCCTCTGGAAAACAAGTGAGACAGTTCCCTGCCATAGAATCTAATTCATTATTAATGTGATTGGTAGCCATCGATCAAAAACATAGCAAGCGCAAACAGATCCATAACACATTTTTAGATATACCAATGTGTTTGGTATAATTATAGTAGTGTTAAGAGTTGCTATTAAATAACAGACTTTAATATGAGAGGAAAGAAAAAACCGAGGGTTTTGTGTGACTAAGTTCTTATGATTAGTGTACAGCAAAATTGCAACAGTAAAGTGTAAAACAGTGTGAAGTGAGTAGGTGTTGGTTTGTTTACAGAACATGTATAGATATACAGACCTATCAATATTACGTTGAAATACAAAATTAACAGAATATCATGAACTACTATTACCCAAGTTCAGCAAACACTTTTCGGAGATTATTTTTATTAGTTGATCTCCCTCCTGTTTACGAAGAAAGATGTTCCCGTTGGCAGTCCAACAATAATGAAATCCATTGTTTTTGGCATATTCCCGGGCTTGGTAAAACAGCCTTTTATGACTTGGGGGAAGTTGTTCAGTTACATATACCGGTATTCGCCTTCCTTGAAAACCGATAAGTTCTGTGTTAAGTTTGTCTTTTAGGATAGCCTTGTTTTTGTTAAACAATCTAACAGCATTTAACAACTTCTGTTTAGTTAGCACATCCTTGAATTCGGCTATAATTGGTCGTGGAGAAGAACCGTTTGAAGGTTTGCCCGGCAGGCGATATATATCCCGAAGATCAGACTCAGTGAGAGGTACACCGACCGCTCCCCCAATCCCACACACCATTTTTATAAGGCAGTCATTAGATTCCGTCTCATGAAATGGTATATTTCTAATTTCAGTGCCCGATGACCTAGATTTATACTGCAAGTCCTGTATCTTCTTTTCCAAACTTTCAATGTAAACACTTTGCTCCTTTCGCTCCTTTCTCAAAACCTCAACTTCATTTTTCAGATCTTCAAATTGTTTGTTTATGAATGACATAGACTGAACGATATCAGCGTTTGAGTTACGTATTTCCACATTTGTCGCCTGTATTTGATTATTTTGTTTCTTAATATCTGCCAATTCAGATACCAACTTATCCATAACAATGGCTTGCTCCGACAGCATGGAGGTAACAGATGAATCCTGATCTCTTTGTTGAAGTTCCTGCGAACCTGGCACGAACCCGGCTTTAGGCGACTTTACATTGCGCCGACGCTTAGATCTAGTTGTGTTGACATAGTAACTTATTGTATCAGCTGAGTCCATGTCCGGTTCCGATTGGGTCTGATTTAGGTTACCCGCTGGCTTAGATGCACTAGGAGGTGTGCGTTGCAGCTTCGACATTTTAGCAGGTATAATAAATTAATTTAGAAACAATACTCGACAATATTGGTACTTCTATGACACCTTCAATACTCCGATAAAAAAAAAAAAAAAAAACAACCGTAAGTGCTTCAATTCTATTTCAAAGTTGGACAGCTTCGCAAAATTTATTCACTCGCTGTTGATGTGTGTATGATTTCACGGAAAGAAAGTCGTAAGCGCCGTGCAGAACGCGTCACTTACGCGTTGTTATCAACTGCGCAAGAAAATCACAAAATGACGGTGCGCCTCTTTTAATTCGAAGTATATTTCACTCAGTATTTTTGTTTAACACTATGAAATGGCTCACCAACTGTCTTGTTCGATGTCAGACAAACCCAGCGTTGACTGTGGCACAAAAGTTCACTACTAAGTCAAATTCAGACAAAGATAAAATATAAAATCTTTGACCACAAAATAAGTACGTGTGTGACTGCAAACTACCCAACGAGAATCCGCGAGTTAAAGTTAAATAGTGTAAAAAATCACAAAATAAATATAGATTTTAAAATCAATAATTGTTTACAAGATATACTTATTTTGTAAATATGTATATCTTGTCAAGTGCATGTGATACCACACACAACTGTGGTAATCGTACCCGACTCTGAAAATAAAGGTTATTGTTTGTATACCTACTGTAAAGTTCGAAATTTGGTTTTACCAACAGTTACTACGAGTCTTCTAAAATCTAAAATATGGATATTGATTTATCATCAGACCAAGAATGTTTACCACTGATAGTAGCTAGCTAGTGGTATTGGGGGTATCCGTGAGTGGCGGTAGGGGACCTGTGCTGTACATTGTAACACCATCACAAAAATAAAGAATCTGCTTGACAATATGGAACAACCTGTAAATAACACGAATATGAGATAGAATTAACAGGCAATAAAAACTCAGTTGTGTGCAAGGCCAAATTCCTTATACACAACTGTGTTATCGTTATAACGCATTCGAAATTATCGTCCGATAATAACTCACCTCTATGTGAGAGCCTTAAATGTTGTAGAGCTGTTTCAGACAGAACGCTTACAAGAGACGCAAACGAAGTTAAGTGGGTCAGCTAGTATTAAATATGAATACTTAGCTGTGTTTAACTATGTCAAATTGCAGTTTCTGTTTTTTCTATTAATGTTCTTTTTTCACGTGAGTTTGTCAAAGGAGCGAATTAATGACTTTTGAACATTGACCGCTTTGCTTGCATGGGTCGGATGCAAGCAAATATTTAATGTACCTAGTGGTGGACTATGTTATGAAAGGGTGCCGATCAGCGACATTGGAGAATTTTACGAGAGTTAATCTCGTAACAGCTCTCGTAAGCCTGTAACATTTTCGATTTATTGATCATAAAATTCTATGGCAATAAGCAGTTGATTACCTATGCTTAAAATTCCATACTTTCAAGGTAACGTAAAACCTAATGCTATTTCTTTTTGCTTATAAAGAAACACCTTGTATAATTCCATAATGCACTTCCGATTACTTTATAGTATTGATCGCCATCCACATTGTTGAAGGTCAGTTAACGGGAGAAACCTTAGGCACATATGGACCTGGCTCGACCGGAGTGATACCTCGGTCTCACACAAAGCCGGTCAATTGAGTAAAATTATCGTGACTCGGCGGAATTGTTAGATAATACCTTTTACGTTTATAAACGCACTTCTGATAGGTCTGGTCATGTTTTTTAAAATTAGCATGAACAACTTCCAATCATTTTAATAATCTTATAAAAGTACGAACTCCATGATGTAATTTTTTTGACATTAGGGATCAATTTGATATCAATTACTTCCTATTTTTAAAATAAAGGAGGTGACCGTCTAATTGCATGAAATGGTTAAAAAATTACAAATACCGAATAATGTTTTGTGGTAAGTTGTAATAGCGTCAATAATTGAATAGGACCAGACTCAAAACGTAAACTTGTAGTACCGCTCCAAGAAATGTACTATTTTCAATAAATACTATTAATAATTCAGTCTTATTATAATTCAATTAAAAAATAAAATAATTTAATTTCAGTTTCCTATTTTTTACGCCGAAATTTACGCAAGAATTATGGAGGGTAGAGGTACCCTCCATAGCAAGAATAAAAAATAAATATGTCAACTGTCAGCTGTCAGAATAATTTAGATTCAATCACCTACCGATTGCCGAGCCGCTGTTTAGTTTGCAGAAAATGTATATTTTTTCATATTGTTATTGATACGCGAAAAAATTTACTTGGAACATGGGTAAGGAAAAATCTAAAAAACGCAGAAGATCAAGTTCAAGCAGTTCTTGTTCAAGTAGTTCCGATTCGTCGCACGAAAAAAGGAAACTGCGCAAGTTAAAGAAAAAATTAAAGAAGGAACAAAAGAAGACTGAGAAAGCATTGAAAAAGAAATTGAAAGAAGAGAAGAGAAAGCTAAAGAAGCAGCACAGAAGTAAAAGTAGAAGCCGGACTCGTGACGACAGTAATGTGAAGGAAGACAGCGCTTCTACCGATATTCCCTTAGGTAAGTATATCTCTAAAACGAGAAACTAGGCTATTTGATAACATGTTTTCATGTCATAAATAAATACTTAATTAATTGACACACTTTGTGTACTTGGTAAAATTATAAATATAGTTTTCTTTGTAATAACTATCATAATAATTCAAGTAACATTTTAATTTTATTCTTTGAGATGTTTACAAATAAATATAATTTTTTTCTTCAATGTAGAACTCATGGAAAAGTCAAAAGCCATGGCACCAATGACCAAAGAAGAGTGGGAGAAAAGGCAGAGTGTTGTTAGGAAAGTATTGGACGAAGAATCTGGCAGATACAGGTTATTCTATCACTCTGTTTTAAAATTTGTTTCCATTCACTTGAATCACACTTATGTTACAGCGGTTCAGTTTTTTTTATAAAAGGATGTCTTCTGCATTAGGAATATTCTATTCTGTGTCATGTTTGCAAGGAATACTCAGACAAGAATAAAAAATTGCATAATACAGTGTCCCATATGGGGTTTGAACCTACAACACTCAGCGCAGGCAATACTTTAAATCACTAAGCTAACCATACACACTAACACAGTGTTATTATTATTAACTACACAATTATTATTATTACCATCCCTCAGTGTGTATTGTTTTCAGGTTAATTAAAGGTGATGGAGAGGTGTTAGAGGAGATTGTGTCAAGAGATAGACACAAGCAAATCAATAGACAAGCCACGCATGCTGACGGATCATTCTTTCAGTCTCAAACTATAGAAAAAAAACACTTTTAGTTGCATTATGTGACTCAGTTCCTGTATACTAACAAGTATATACCATGCACTTAACATTCTAATACCTGCTTAAAAATGTAACTATTGTGTTGTAAGATTAAATAAATGTACGTGCGCAAGGAGTACAACTCCTAATATTGTTATTTTTTGTGTAATTCTGTTACCAGTGTTACCTGTGTAGGATATAACACAGATCACGTGTGGGAAACAGAATGTATGAAAGAGAGGCATGGAGTGTGCTAGAAGGAGTGGCTCCAATTTAAACAGAAATCTTATTCTTAGGTTTGGCTGTAAAGGTGATGTGAACTTGTGATTGGATTATTTCATTGTTAGGTTTACCTAACATTAATTAAATAATAATATGTAGGTACTACACATATTGTGGAGGAATGAGTATCATGTCCCCTAACGCAAAGGGAGGATCCTTCGACCAGGCGAGGTGATCATGCCTGGCGGGCCACTGCCCTACAGTTGATGTTGGTTTGTTGTATATATGATAATCGGTGCGAGAACTTCTACTGCGCGATTCAGGATTGGTAGTTTCTTCGTGTTGTACGTTACTCCTTAGTTCAGTGTACCTTCGGTAGATGGCGCTGTATGTGGAGGTCGCCAAAATATAATGTAATGTATATATATATATTTTTGTTTGTTATTTTCTGAACATTGAATACTGTATCAATATATTGTTTTCAGTATTAACATACAACTATTGGGTGCATGCAATTTTTAGTGGACACTGAAGTGTGTTACTACATATCCATTACGCAATAGAAGTTTTTACACCACAGCGGGTATACAAAATCTCAACTTCTCCATATATTTTTTTTATTGAATAGGGGCACACGAGCAGACATCGCCTGATGGTAAGCAATCACTGCCGTCCATGGACACCCGCAACACCAGAGGCGTCACAAGTGCGTTGCCGACCTTTAAAGGAGTACGCACTTTTCTTGAAGGTTTGAGGGTCGTATTGGTCCGGGAATACCGTAGGCGACAGTTTTGTTGTGCGAGGCATTTGTGGACTGCCAGCCATCCAAGTGATGGGGATGGAATAACTATCGCGTAAGACGATGGCGAAAAGAGGCGGCAGGAATCAGTCCGAACAATTCCTCATTCCATTGCAACTAGGTAGCAATCTGTGCTTTGTAATTTAAACAATTTTTTTTTTTAAAAGAAACTCCCTCACTAGGAATAATTCCTGGGTCGCGGGGGACTTTACAAACATACATGAAACGGGCACAAACAACATCCTGACTTAGAACAACAATTTGTGAATCACACAAAGTGTTGTCCTGTGGGATTTGAACCCACAACACTTGGCGAAGTAGGGAACGACCGGTTAACCACTAGGCCAAATGTACAGTCAAAAGTTGGCTTTTATGGCAAAAAAAAGAAACCAAAAGGAATTGAAAACAATAATTAAACAAATTTATTTATTAATCTACCTATTAACATTATAGTTCATCTTTAGTTAAGATGTCTTCGTTAGTAGTTTGTTCTTGTGATGTCGCCGTGTCCTGCAGGTGCTCGTTAACCAACGATATAAGACTCTCCAAGGGTCGCCCGCCATGTTCCACGTTCACTATTTTCTTATGTTTGTAAAGAATTAGAGTTGGTAAACCGTTTATCTAAAAAATAAATAATTAACAAATTTAATATTATATTAACATCTATATGAATATTATAATTTCTAAATGTATTTTCACGACTTAACCGCTAAATCAATTTTAATAAAATTCACAACGGTGATCTTTGATTCTTGAGAGAGTACCTCGTTAACATCTAAACATGATCCAAATGCTCAGTTGTTTTTATTTTTAAGTTAACATTGTAACTATTAATGAATATATTGCTTAACGTTTATGAATAAATGAGACGTTTTATGTGAGTTGACTGTAAACTTTAAACACATAATAAGTAATGAACTAACAGAATATAGGTAATAAGCTTACTTAATACTAAAAATATAAAGAAATACCTACTAATATTTTATATATGAAAGAAACTATATTGGGTAAACTGATTTTAATTATTTACTCGTACTTTGGTTTTTTAGGAAGAACATAGGGTATTTTTAACCGCGTTAACCATATACACACGAACGGAGACATGTGCAAAAGCCAGTTGAAAATATTGTGGAGAACGAGTGTCATGTCCCTCCAACACAAAGGGAGGATCCTCCGACCAGGCTAGGTGATCATGCCTGGCGGGCCACTGCCCAACAGTTGATGTTGGGATGTTGTATATATGATAATCGGCGCGAGAACTATTTATTGCGCGATTCAGGATTTGTAGTAACTCCTTCGTTCATCTTCGGTAGATGGCGCTGTAGTAGGTTATTGTTGTGTTATATGTGGAAGTCGCCACAATAGTAAATAAATATAATACCTTTTCTGTTTCACATATTGGTTTCGATTGCACGCAGTCCACGTCAGCGATCAGTACACGAGACTCGTTCTGGAACCTCTCTCCCAGTTTCAGCCAAAGCGGACTCATTTGCATACAATGTGCACACCTGAATTATAATAGTGTAAGACATTTAAATTTATTAACATTTGTTTAAGAAACTTATATTTGTACAACATCTTGCCTCGGAACGGAAATGAGTAATATCTTACTTCGAGACAAATGTATTGTTTATGTGCCAGAGCAAGACGGAGAGCGGGACCGGGAGGGGTTTAGAACTCTCCCGATCTGCCAGGTCCGGGGACGGGCCAGGTATCGCAGACGCCTCAGACGCCGAAGATCACAAAATGATCTAAGTCCTCCATAAGCGCAAGCCTGAAGGTGGTAGATGAGGCGGCTATACGTCATCCTAGCAGAAGCAGGCCCGAATGATGGACGCGCGTGCTCCGCAGCCCCCATATTTTGGGGAAACCAACGGAAACATCGGGGTTTCCACACAGGAGGAGGCCATCTACAAACTATAGGTGGCCCGAGGTACGTTGGGGTTCCAGGGTTTTCCTTTCTGGGGTGCACCTGGTTCCTCGGCTCCTAGGACCCGAGATGGCGTGCGGTTTTAGACGGTTCGAGTCCGACATGCCACCAGGAGGTGCTATCCGAGGGGACTTCAACACGACAAAAAAAAGGGGTAAGACGGAACTGTCCTCAGGAGAAATTACACAGGAAGTGTGTAATTTCTGAGTTCGAGACGGAAGTGAAGCACATTTGATAAAATTTAGTCTGAAAAAATTACCATGGTGCAAAATAGTTGATAAATACGAATTCCTTCTCCAAAAAGGTTTCAAACGTTTCTTCCGATATCCTGGCAACAGGCAAGGCTTTTTTTTTCTTCATAAATTTCTCAGGGTCATGATTCTCGGTTAGAGACATTTTCTCAATGTAAGCTTTCAGACCCTCCATGTTATTTGCATCTGCTACACCCATCTAGAATATATAACTTGTTTTATTAATTTTCTTAGTGCTAAAGTTACCTTAGACATAATATCTAAAAGCTGAAGATTTTTTTTATTTGTTTTTAAAGTTTACCAAAAGCAATATATGAAAGAATTATTCCCCTATAAATGTACCGAAAAAAGTCCGCGACAGCATATATCTATCTTTTAAGGGTGAATTACAACTTTTTTTACGGTAAGCATATGGAATTCTGTTCTTTGGGCGGGAGCACCCTTTCTGCCTCGCACAACAAAACTGTGCCTGCAGTATTTCCGGACCAATACGACTTTCAAACCATCAAGAAAAGAGCGTACTACTTCTTAAAAGGCCGGCAACGTGACGCCTCTGGTGTTGCGGGTGTTAATGGATGGCGGTAATCGCTTATCACCAGGCGTTACGTCTGCTCGCTTATCCTTTATTCCATAAAAAAAAGTTTTAGGAGACACAGAAAAACCAGTGTGATGTAAACGCAAAAATTTTGCCCGACATTCTATTCTGAAAAGGTATTCTGACATATTTGTAATATCAAAAATTATACTTACAATTCTGCCATTCACAATCCACATCAAGTAAGGATACTGTTTGATGTCAAAATTTTTACAAGTCATCTCATTGTCCATACAATTTACCTTGCCAATCTGTATATACTGATTATGTGCATATTGCACTGCTAGCTCAGCCCAGGTAGGGGCTAGTTTCTGAGAACAGAACACATAATATCATATAAATAATAATAAATATTTCGGACACCTAACACACAACGCTAGTCCCAAGCTAAGCAGAGCTTGTGTTATGGGTACTAGACAACTGATATAAATACATATATACTTTTTTTTTGTAAATACATACATATTATACATAGAAAACACCCGAACTCCGAAACAAATATTTGTAGATCAAACAAACACTTGGTCCGACCCAGGATTTGAACCCGAGACCTCAAGCACAGCAGTCGCATTCACTACCACTGCGCCACCGAGGCAGACAAATTATTAATTGCCAAGTTAAGTTACCCTAGCCAGGTCAGTATATAGATGGGTGACCATTGTCAACACACTGAGATCGCCGGTCCCGGTTGCCATACCAATATTCGTGCAATCGTTACGACACCACCGAAAATTCTAAAGACGTGGATCAAAATTGGCAACTGCAAGTTGGCCCTCTAAAAGGATCGACAAGTTTTATTATTACTTTCTACAGAACTCTGATATCTATGCTAATATAATAAAGCTGAAGAGTTTATTTATTTGTTTAAACACGTTAATCTCAGGAACTGCTGGTCCTGGTTTGAAAAATTCTTTCAGTGTTGGATAGTCCATTTATTTTTTTATTTTTTTCAAAACTTACATAGGCCCGTTATAGTTTTTTAACTCTTTCGTGTTTATTGTAAATATGTCGTTTATTCTCTTACCTGTGACGCTTTACACCAGGAGGCATAAAACATGACAAAATGTTGTCCCTTGGAAACAAACTTCTCAATATTGTGATCATTTAAGTATGCCATACCGCTGTATATTTTAACCTCCGTCGAGTCCTTTTCTGTATTAGTACCCTGCAATAAAAAGTATTTTATTGTTGGTAAAATTACAGTCCTTTAAATATAGCTTGATCTCCATGTCAATTTTCACTAGTGGAAATTTAGAACTTGATACATTTTAGGGGTGAATTTCAATATATCTAATGTATTGCACTTCATTTGTAATAAAGCTAGTACATTAAGAATGAAAACATTTATTTATTTACTTAAGATTCCTGCAATTCAAGGACTTTGGAAAGAGCAAAACTGTGGATAAGCTGTCGCTTGCGGTGTTCCCAGACCAATACGATCTTTCAACCTTCAGGAAAAGAGCGTACTCCTTCGTAAAAGGCCGGCAACGCACTTGTAACGCCTCTGGTGTTGCGGGTGTCCATGGGCGACGGTAATCGCTTACCATCAGGCGATACGCCTGCTCGTTTGCCCACTATGTAATAAAAAAAAATTACATTGCGTAAGGCGGATTTATTGCCATAGGCCTTATCTTTCAGACAACTTTTGGGTAGTGCAGAGGTGTGTGTAGCAGGTGGTACTGCAGAGGTGTGTGTAGCAGGTGTATTAATGAAGCAGGTGAGAATTATTACGTAAATTTAAATACAGGTAATACAAATTAAAATTGAAAACATGGTATTACTTCATTGGTTCTGTAGCTAGATGTCACAGAGATCAATCTACACTTAATGGACTGTAATATGTTGATTAGTACTAGCTGGATTTGGATCTTGGTATGATTGGACTATTATAAATCTATCAACAAAGCCACACAGGAATATGTAATCCCAATTTCTATATCAACCCGTCTAATCGGTGCGGTTTCGGCCAAAACCTCCAGTATAAGGCGAGACTAATGTCTATAATGGACTAATTTAGGCTGTTGATATCTCATACAAGTCTGATTAACTTACCTCTGATTTCATTGTGAAGATTCCACTTAAAAATAATGTCAGGGAAGGCAGATCCCTGGTACCCTTATACTCTGTTGGAGTAAATGTGTTCTTATGGTAGTAGTGCAGTGTTGGATATCCTGAAAATAATAATGAATTAAGTTTATCCTCTAAATTGAACAATTGGCAAAAAAAGACCAATAGACAAATTATATCCTAAAGAATTTTGTCACTCCCAAAACTATTAGTCCACGGGCCCACGTACAAGGGATTTCAGTGATTAATAACAGGCTGAAAGATTATACACAGCTTCGTTTTGACGAGACACCCAACTTTTATTATTGGATCAAATTCTGATAGTGGCAGGAAAAAGCAGGATAGGGAGCGAAACACGTCGATTTGATGAGTGTCCCAAATTAATAAATAACAGTTTCTAAAAATCAATACTTCGAGAAAATACGATGGAAAACTGAGAAAAACTTGTGGCATACAAAGTGAATGGTACCTTCCCGAGTGACCCCCAGCTCTAACATGTCAGAATGGTGACATGAAAAATTTTATTCATTTTCATTAATAACAACCTGATTTTTGTTTCGGGGCTTGCAAAATATATATTTTACATAAAAAATGCATCGGCATACAAATTCGATGGTAATTTTTTTGAGACCTACACTCGAAAGTTGTCAAGATTATGTTAATATTTTTTCGTATAATAAAAATTTTCAGGTCACCATTCTGGCATGTTAGAGCTGGGGGTCACTCGGGAATGTACCATTCACTTTGTATTTTCTATTCAGATCTTACCATTGGAGTGCCACACTTCAGCATGAATGGGCGGGTTCGACCAGAGTGATACTACCTCCTCACAGAAAACCAGTGTGAAATACTGTTGCACGTGCAAATGCTTGCACTGTTTCACCGAGTGAGTGAGGATACCAGAGGCCCATACCCCAACCCTCTCCCCATCCCCCAAAGGTCGGCAACGCACTTGTGACGCCTCTGGTGTTGCGGGTGTCCATGGGCGGCGGTGATCATTTACCATCAGGTGATACGTCTGTTCGTTTGCCCACAATACAATAAAAAAAAACCTTATACACCTTTTTACCAAAATTATGCAAACGGAGAAGGACGGATGTTTAAATAGTGTAGTACAGAAAGCAAAAAAAAATAGTTATGTTTGAATTTCAACCACTATTATTAAAGAATTTGTTTTGGAATATGTAATGAATACATTATTAATTGCCAGAATTAAAATTAAAAATATCTAAGTGTGAATAAAAGTTGAAGGACAAAGATATTAATATAATAGGCAATTTTACACCGGTGTATTATCTCTACATGTTTTCTAGGATTTAAAGTAGGCACCTGTACTAAGTTATAGTTTACTATTTGTATAATACTAGTGTATAGCAATGAGTCTTTCAATTACCTGTAATGTCATTTTCATTACAAAGTTTGTAGTGTACTGTACAATCAACTTGGGCAATGGCAAATTTAGAATCTTTTGTATTAACAAGCTCTGCCAATTCCGCCCATATCGGATAAAATTCTGTACAATGTCGGCACCTGAAAATTAATAGTATAGATCGATAACAAAATCAGATAAGTATTATGATTCTATGAGAATCTTAGCTTTGTAAAAATTAAAATACTTACCAAGGTGCATAAAACATAACAAAATTGCCATCCATTTCTTCTATTTGATACTTAAAATTGTTGGCATTATATTCATATACTGAGTTTTCTTCCAGAGCAACATAATAGGGTACAAATAGCAAATAAAATAATCCCGCAGTTCGAAACATATTTACACACAAATTACGAATATCTTTAAATATATTACCCTACAATAACTATAATTTTCTAAATAACCCTAGGTATTCATATGATCAGCGATCGTACTTATACATGTGGAATATACATTATCAGTCAGAAAAATAAATTGAGTGTTATAATTCTAAAATTAGCCAAATATCCAATGAAAACTTCACAACAAATCGTATTTCTTCCCGACCTGTCAAAAACTAATGATATTTATTATTTCCACAGACTATTTTTTAATCATAGATCTGACTTGAGAAGAACTTTGCTATCGAATTTATGAAATGGTTTTTTTAACGAAACAACATTGAATATAGGAAAATAGGCCAGGCAAATGTTTACTAGCCATGAAGCAATAAAAAGGGAAAAGAACGTTGGCCTATAGTCTCGGTGCGCGATTCCCACTCATTCAAGTTACATGTACTTTTACACATGATATCATGATATGTACATTTACTTACACCTATATAAAATATCTATTGTTACGTGCTAGGGTTCGATGGATTTGAGAAATAAGAAAACCTTATGACTTGCAAAAGAGACAATTTGCTATATTTTAAATTTTAGTTTTTGTTATTTAACTATTAATCTAACCCTTAGTATGAAAATAAATTCGATTTTTATACTCTATGAACCCCATTTCATTACAGGTACATAATTTTAGTTGTTCTTGATTCTTGGTACTGTCATCATGCATTTTGAATATTATAGCTGAGGTCGCTAATCGCTACAGTGCGATAAATCTTACTCCACTATTTATCGCACTGTAGCTCAAACTGAATAGAACTGCGGCCCGCGAGACGTCCTTTCTATATTCATAACATTATTACTAGAGCATTCTAGTAACTACTCGAACAATACAAGGTCGTTCACGGTGCCAAGAACGCGCCTGCCGGCGAGTTCGCTTGAAACAACCACGCAACAATCAATCTGTATTCGACGCTATATCTATCACTGTAAGAATTATTATTCTGTGCCTCAAGAAAACAATGAGAACTTTAAGATGCCGATTGTTCTTATAAAGAATATCTTCACCAGCTTTTTAAACATAGTCAAGATTTTTTTACTTTAAGGCCCGTATTATAGAAGGCGACTCAGTCGTGAATCGAGTTTTAAAACTAGATTCAAGAAGAGATTGTATTATAGAACGTCTCTTGAGTCAAGATTCACTGATCTTTGATCAAGTGAGTAAAGATCAATGCTTAGCTTATTTTAGAACGACGCTTATGTCAAAATCGTCTCTCAAGAAGAGATTTTTGACAGATGTGAGACAAGGTTATGGTAATTTCTAACGCCTTGTAAGGGAAATTAACGTATTTTATGATGATTTTTCTGAATAAAAACGAAAGATTAATTTCACCTTACTTTATTTACGAAAGTAATGCTTATTATACACATTTCAATACATTTGTATGTTATTTTAGAATGATGTTTATGTCAAAATCGTCTCTCAAGAAGAGATTTTGACAGATGTGATCTCCGTTCAACTGAGACAAGCTCAACTCAAATCTCCTCTCAGGTAGTTATTAACGAAAAGTAAAGAAACATTTTAGTGGAAAATGAACGTGTTTTACGATGATTTGTTCTTGGACAATTACGAAAGATTATTTAACTTGGAAATTCCTTATATTCCACGCAGATATTTACGCGATGCACAAGATCCATACGCAATGAATGAACATCATTTTAAAATTAGATACAGATTTCGACAAGACACTGTGAAAAATTATATCTTGCCACTAATTGCTAGTGATCTTAGGAAATTAAATAAAAGAGGACTGCCGCTAGCCCCAGAACTGCAGATTTTAATATGTCTGAGGTTCTATGCCACAGCCTCATTCCAGGTAAACTATTTCTTTGCTATTCTATTATATTATATTAACTCACAATAGATTTATTTAATTTTAATAAAATAATTTACTTTCAGATAGTTTGTGGTGATCTACTACATGTGTCACAGCCAGCAGTCTCAAATGCAATAGCCAAAATTTCTTTGCTACTAGCACAAATACACCCTAGATTTATTAAATACCCCACGACAAGTACAGAAAAAACTGCCCAAAGACAATCTTTCACTTGTCTTGGGCAATATAATCAACACTCTGGTCTGCGAAACATTGATGGTGCAATTGACTGCACACATATTAAAATAGTAGACACTCCAGGAGTACAACATCATGAAGCATTCAGAAATCGAAAATCTTATTTTTCTGTGAATGTCCAAGTGAGTATATTTGTATATTAGTGAACTAATTTAATAATTTTTATGACCAGTCCTTTTTTATATATAATAATAATTGTGTGATTTTTAGGCAGTTGTTGGACCATCAGGGGATTTTCTTGACATAGTTGCACGATGGGCTGGAAGCACTCATGACAGCCGTATATTTCAAATGAGTTCATTAAATATGAAATACATAGAAAGGGTCCATGACGGGGTTCTGGTAGGTGATCGTGGTTATCCTTGTTTGCCATACCTCTTAACACCTGTGAACTCACCAACTACTTCTGCTGAGCAAGCATACAACAAAGTGCATACCAAAACACGTAATGTTGTAGAACGGACATTTGGTATGTGGAAGAGAAGATTTCCCTGTCTGCGTAGAGGTCTAGGTAACAAGCTATCTACAGTATCAAATATTATAGTGGCATGTGCCATACTGTTTAACATTGGTCTTCGAGTAAATGATGAGACATCATCCACACAAGAGAGTATCAATGATGAAGTTGACGTACCAGAGCCACCAATAGAACAAGCAGCCAATGTAGGCTCGGTCGATGGATTTGCCACACGTCAAAGTATTATTGATGGTTATAATTAAATTATATTAACCCAAAAGATATTGTACTTGTTTCATTTTCTACTAGCTGTGCCCTATGGTTGTTGTTGCAAAGGTAGAACAACAAGCGCAGGTATCAGCTTTTCGTAATTTTAATGTTATCATACTGCAATACTAAAAAGTAATCTTAGGCAAAACAATAATAAAAGGTTGCATTTGAAAGAAATCACATTATTTATTTACTTTAATGTATATATACTACAATTTACTATTGATATCATTTATTATAAATCAACAAACTTAAATTGTTAATATAATTATAACAATCAATGCATAAACATAGAAAATAATTAACAACACATATGAGTAACACACACGTAAATAAACAAAAAATAAAATTGTCTTAAACATAGAAAATAATTAAAAACATATATATTCAAGTAAACACAACAAAATACTAACAAAAAATAAAACAGTCTGGACTAAAATTACAGACTTTCCTAACAAAGAAACCCAATATCAATTATTGGCACAGATTTTTTTGTGCCAACTCTGCTTTAGCTTCTGCTTCCTTCAATTTTGCTTTTAAAATTTCTATTTCTAACAAATGCTTTTCTTCTTTAAATCTTTTATCCATTATGTGAAGCTCTTCTGCCCTTTTCTCCCTACTAGTATGCTCTTGTTTTAATATCTGCACTCTTAATTTTCTTTCATTTAATGAATAATTGAAAGAATGGTTAGAGGCATATTCTATTGTTGGAGGTGTTTGTGATGTCATCATAGGAGTTGTTGGTACCGGGGAAGATGTGGATGGTTCACTAGAAATATTGGTGGGTGCAGATAACTTGTCGGGGCTGAATATGGTGACGGGTGTAGATACACTTCTGGCTGGGTTCTGGTGTGATTTTTCATAGCATACTTCTGAAATATTATAATTATATACATTACATTGTAACTTTAAAAGTTAACCTCTCCATCACATTAAATTTACCTGCTAGGTGATGTAAGATATAAAGAAAATATGTAAGAAATAAAAATGTACTCATATATCTGTTGTTTGATATGGAAGAAATTATGAAAGGTTAATCGGTGTATCTTAAATGGTTTTATGTTATTCTCCCATATTATTATATGAAATGCAAAACAACACAATAATTCCTTGGTTACTAATTCTTTGAGACAAAAGTTGGCATTCTCTTTTATATACGTGCCCCGGAAAGTGATTGATAGCAATTACATATATATTTGTCACTTATTACTCACCTACAAAATCAGAGTCGAGAGTGTTTGGTATCTCTACGAGGAGAGCTGGTGCAATTTCTGAAATGTTTGCATCTATAACAGCATCAGGACACGGACCTCCTCCGCCTGTGGCCAATCTATGCTGTCGTTCTTTAGTTAAAATCTCCCTATGACGTGTTTTAAGATTGGACCAAAGGCAGCGTAACTGATCTCCTGTCGCCTGCAACATAAGCACAAAAGATATAAGGAGGAACACTTATGACAAGCTACATAAAAAACACTAAATATACTTACTGATTCTGTTACAATAGCTGACGTATTAAACCTGTCTGCAATTTCACTCTAGGCTTTCCTTTTTAAGTTAGCATTTACATTGTCAGTTTGCTTATTTTCTATTAAATGTTTGTACAATTTTAAAATTTCCAGAAGAAGATTTTTCTCCTGAAACACAAAAACAAAATATAAAGTACCAGGTTACAATATTAAACTAAAGAAATTGCTGTCGATATTGTACAAAACAAAAACTTAAAAGGTACTGAAATTAATGTTAAAAAAATACAATAACTACTGTAAATCTTGTTACTTAACACACTCCTTAAGTATTAGTCCATTGCATCTAATAACACAATAAGTTCATTCGATTCTATTGCAATAAAAGTAACATCGTTGGCGGGCATAGTTGTTTTAACTGGGGACTTTTAATTCATACATATTTTTTACATACCTGTAGTGTAAAGTGCTTTTTTTTTCCACACGACATATTCCACTATCACTTTCAATTAAAATCAACTCCAATTTGATTTAACAATTTTATTATTTTGATTATAATACAGCATAAATCAAGTGTAACTCATTTCAACATGACAGTATTGACAGATTGTCTTGATGAAAGTAATTTGAACGTTCCGTTTCAACTTATGTTTATTTCATAAAGTTTTATTTGATTTTTATTTTAATATTTCTTGTTTTATTTTAAGTGAACAATAATTTTATAAGTACATTTATATTTCTACACTATCCAATAATATATTGCTTTCAAATTTAAAAAAAATACTTTATAAAAGTTTTTTGTTAAGTCATTTTCTGCGTAACACAGAATAACAGACTTGTGAGTTGAGATTAGATATTGAATCTAGTTTCAACTGAGTAGACCTTGAGAAGCCTTCTATAATAAGAGCGACGCTTGAGATTCGATCATAACTTGAAACTCGATTCAGCTGATCGGAGATCAAACGATACTTGAGTCGCCTTCTATAATACGGGCCATAGAATTGTCTCAGGCAAGTTGTTCAAAAGCCTTACTGCGTTCAAAGTAAAAAAAATTACTGCAAACTGTGTGGCATGTGTTGGTCTCAACTTCTGCTTCTACTGGGGTAAAGGATAGCATTACTTGTTTTTGCTTCCAATATTCATGAAAGTATGAAATCTTCCCTAGGATATAAAGTTGACAGGTTCCAGTCACCACAGCATGCATCGTCACGTCACGCTATGTCATAGTATTATATTTAATTTAAGGCTAAGCCAGAACCATCATGACCAGATAACTGATAAACATTCTAAAATACATAGTATGTATGTACTTTATCACAATATTATTTATCCTAAGCGGGAATCGAAGCCGCAACCCCAGGCTTATTATCAGGATCACTAACCACTAGACTACTGAGTTGATTTCGAGTCGAGATGTATTGATGCAAGTGGGTTGCCAATTGCCATATGCCACATTTTAATTAAGTCTCTGCCTTCAAAGTCTGTGTGTTACCGAACTAACTCGGTATAAAATTACAGAAGAATTGTTTATCGTTTGTTTTCTAAGAAGCCGTGGTATTACTCCGGTTGAGATTGAATCATATATTCCCAACCATGGCCACGCTCACGCTATTTAAAAATAAAGTTTAACCCTTATCAACCTACAAGTGTCTCGCGGACATAATTTTGCGTTCATGTTTTAATAAAAACTAAAGTATTTATTTTAATAAATTGATCTTTTATCTAATTTTATCTCCAATGTTTTACGAATCTAAATGTGCATTTACTATTTATTGTTAATGACGAAAATAGTACTTTATCAACCCATTAGTGTCCAACGGACAAAATGAAATAAATAAAGATATTATATATGATATTGGGTTATTGCCTAACCCATAATATAAGATTCGGTGGCTGCCAGGCCTTTGTAAATGTTATAATCATAGTATTTGTAATCGTATCACGTATCAGTGATTAGAAACTATTGTCAAAAAATTTAGTTTATGATTTGTTATTCCTTGAATTCCATATAATTTCTCCACAGGTTGTTCCTACTATGTAATATGGACGCTGGTAGTTTTTGAAGATCTTGTAATTGTTAATTTTTCAAAACACAAATTAATGATATAACAAAATTTTTTTTTTATTAAAATGCAAATAAAAATCTGTAAAATATTAAACGCATTAATACTACAAAATTTTGCTTAATGAATAGCATTTTTTGAAAAAATAAAGATAGTAACAAAATAAAATACGGAGCATCTGTAAACGTCACTATGCTGTAGCTTTTATGAACATACAAAAGAATGTGGTAATTCTTCAAAATGGTCGCTTTGTATGGTTTGCCAACTTGCATGTCTGTGTTTCAGAGTTCTTTGTTTTCGTAATTCATTCGATATTAATATATTTTGGAAAAAGTATATGCGACTTTATAGCTGTATCGTGTCATTAAGAACACTGCTATTATAATCATATTTTGTGGTGTCCAAGAAAGATGTCATCGGTAATGTGAGAGCTCTTCGATAGAATTTTTATTTTGCAGGACTATGACGTTTATGATTCCTAATTGGATTTGCAGAAATTGAGGAATAACCTGGTAAATTATAATCATTACTTACAATAGTAGGGCAGTGCTAGTATGAAGTTTTTTAAGAGAAACAAAGCTGACTCTAATTTTGGCATTCCACAGTACTATGTCATGATTGATTCGTGTTGAACATTCTTTTAGTTTGTAGACCTGCTGATTTACCTGAATTTATTTTGAATGTAGAACTCTATCTTGTGGAGCGTTTGTTGATACGTATCGTAATTATTTAAGAAGATTGCTATGTTATGTAGTTTGTTGTTATTCTTGTTGTTGAAATGATGTCCATGTCAAAGAGAACAACAATCCAGTAAGACTTTCGTCTTTGCTTGTACAAAATACAAATTATAAAAATACTTTATTGCTTCATATTACGAATAATTATAATATAAAACACTTTCATAGTTAAATACAATTATAATCGTTTATTTTCAGTTTAAAACCAGAAGCTTGAAATTCTTTGAAAATAAAATTATGAAACAAATCAGACATTAAGAAGGATATTTATAAAGGAATTTGAGAACATCTGAACTAAAGTTGCAGCGAAATTTTAAGTGTATAATCAATGAATGGTGAAAAGTGATCATGAGTGTGGTTAGAAGGTGGTGTGTGCTTGTGTGATGGGAGGGGTCGGGTGAGAGGTGAGGCGCTCGGGCGCGGGCGCGGGCGCAATGAACCCGCCGGCGCCCCGCCAGGCGGCCGCTCGCTCTGGCTATCATCAGAAGGCCCTAGCTCAGATCCGTAACTCACTACTCCCATTTGCTAATAATGGGAACTCAGAACCGCCTGGCTCGTCAGCTGCCAGCACGGTCAGCTCTGGAGTCAGTTCTGGCTTCAGCTCCTCATCAGGAAATGGGCTTGATAAGGATTTGACTGTATTACCGCAATCCTTGAATCAACTAATTGCTTTGGGATATGATGAGGTAAGTTTTTAATTTAGTTTTTTTATTATAACAAAATCTTTAATTTCTGTTATAAACTAATAGAAAAATAATTATCTATTTAATATCTTCATAATGTCATTTGAAAGAATTAAGCCTCGCCTAACTTTGTTACGAAAATTGGTCCTCTCCTATTTATCATATATTGCATTTGTACCCTTAACCAAAAGAAAGGGTAAAATTTTTGACAAGCCAAGAATGTTTGTATTTTCCACCAAGGTGTTTATGGAATTGTAATAAAAGTTTTCACATACCTAGCCTATTATTGTTTTTTTTTGAAATTTTCTTGTTTAAATCAATATTTAGAGACAACAAGAACATCTAAGTATTAACTATAAAAAAGCACACCTAAATCTAATTTTCTTAAAAACTAATATCTTAGCTATAAATATTCAGTACTTTTTAAATTTAATAAAATCTTTTAATTAGAATTATAAATAGAGGTAGCACAAAGGTAGAATAAGGTGCAATAAAATAATAATCGATATCTATACTAATATTATAAACCTGAAGAGTTTGTTTGTTTGAACGCGCTAAGGTCGGGAACCGCTGGTCCGATTTTAAAAATTTCAGCGTTGAATAATCCATTTATTGAGGAAGGCTATAGGCTATATATCATCATGCTAATACTAATAGGAGCGTAGCACCAATGAAGAATGTTACAAAAACCGGGGAAAAATATTACACTACAAGCAATAAGAGACGTAAATTACGTTGCATGGGTCAGGTAGTAATTAATATGTATGTTCATAACAGTCTTGTTACCATAGTATAGAGTTTACCTAGTTAAGGATCTGACAGCTGTGTGAGGATATTATGTATATAGATATATATCTATATATTAATGTGTAAAGCTAAAACTTATTTACGGGTTTAAAAGATGACAGTCTAAAACACTTTTATAATAGAACAATGTTATCTTATACAACTATTAGCTTTTACGCGCGGATCCACAGGTTAGTCGGCTATCGGAGCAAAGATTAGCTCTTTCCTCAAGAATAGAAGTATCTCCATGTGAAATTTCATTGAAATTGGTGCATTGGTTTGGCCATGAAAGCGGGATAGACAGACAGAGTTACTTTCGCATTTATAAGTATGAATTATTGTTTGATATTCAACAACAAACATATTGTCTGATATTGGATTTATATTACTTCAGAATACAGTATTATTTTTTGTTTTCTCTCCTCGAGAATGGCTGGACAGATTTTAGTGATTTGGCTTGAATAACATAGAACCATCTCACATATTTCATACACATCTGTCTGATCCCAAAACTAATTATTATGAAAACCGATAAACACATTCAAATATTTCTAAATGTATATAGATCAAATTCACCCAGATCGACAACAATCATGCTCATCATGTATTCATTTGTCCTGAGTAGGATCAAACTCATGACCTTTGGCACAACAGTCAATATATCTATTTACAAGACTAAAAGTCCTGTCAATAATTCAAAGACGTCTCAAATGTCATATGTAATGGAATAACGTCAAAATGTTCTAACACATTAAGGAAATTACAGCAATACTTATAATTTAAAAAACTTATCCTTTCACTTCTCCTCATTAATGATTGTGTCAAAATGTAAGTTAATGGATAATAAAATATAAAATATTCTGGACATCTAACTCACAACGCCATCTAGTCCCAAGCTAAGCAGAGCTTGTGTTATGGGTACTAGACAACTGATATAAATACTTATATACTTTTTTGTAAATACATACATATTATACATAGGAAACACCCGAACTCCGAAACAAATATTTGCAGATCACACAAACACTTGGTCCGACCCAGGATTTGAACCCGAGACCTCAAGCACAGCAGTCGCATTCACTACCACTGCGCCACTGAGGCAGTCATCAAATAAAACCCTTGAAAAGCCTAAACCTCCTTGCTAAGGAAAATACAATGTCCCTCAGGGGACTGTTGAATGATATTGATGTGACACAACAAAGATATAGTTACAAAATTTTTCTTTTAAACCAACAAACTTTAGAGCAAATCTGACCAATCAAACTGAAATTCTACTAATATCATATATATGTAGGTATATAAATAATTGGAATAGTATATTTACTGAATACTCTTTTTACCATTTGATTAGTAAGTACATCACTATATTCACTATTCGATATGCACTATTTATAGTTATTAAATTAGTTCAAAACAAGGAATATAATTACAATTTACGTATTTTCTGTTTAATTGGGGATTCCCCGTTCTGAAGGGCAACACGAAATGATTATAGCAGAGTTGATTCAGCTCAAATAAAAACAAAGTATCTGCACTATTGCGACGAGTTATGCACAAAATTTAATAACATCTTTTTAACAAAAAAATTAAATTGTCGAAATATGTGAAAAGCATAAAATAAGAAAAAAAAAATTACCTTAATAAGTAAGTTACCTACGTATATATATATATACCTACGTAATTTTGGGTCGGCGCCAAATAAGCAAATTAATTAATAATTACGTAAAGCCAAATGCGCGGCACGACACGCCCCTTCGCCGGCAAATGCAGAGCGTTCACGAAGACGAGACAGCAATCCGAACGGCACACACGTGAGGGGTACACGTCGTTGCGCGACGTGCGGAAAGCGCATTTTTTAAACGTCAATGTTTATAACTGAAGATTTTGGTTATTTCTTTAAATTCAAGATAAATTTGTGATCTTTGTTTTCCGTGGGAGAGCCACGCTTCGGCATGAATGGGCCGGCTCGAACGGAGTGATACCACTGCCTCACAGAAAACCGGTGTGAAATAGCGCTTGCGCTGTGTTTCACCGAATGAGTGAGGATACCGGAGGCCCATACCCCAACCCCTCCCCATTCCTCAAAGTTCGGCAACGCACTTGTGACGCTTTTGGTGTTGCGGGTGTTCATGGGCGGCGGTAATCGCTTACCATCAGGTGATGCGTATGCTCGTTTGCCCTCAATTCAATAAAAAAAAAAAATTGTTTGGCGCCGTCACAAAATAACGTAGGTGAACTTACATTCGTGTAAGAAAAACTTCAATTATGTTTTGCTTTTCAGTTTTTTCGGCGGTTTAAAGATTTTAATTTTTATTGTCCCTATGAACTACATGCTTAATACAGGTCTAAAGCTTATTCATCGTGAGGTTTTTTGTAATGTAATGTAACATAACTATTATAATGTAAAGTTTTATATAATATATTTTCTATTACTAAACCTCAGTGAAATGTTTTTAAAAGTTACCAGTTGATGTCATTTATTCTGTATTAATTTTGTTTTCAATTATCAAGTCCCTTACCCAAAGAGGACCAGCGATACACTATTGCTAAATACATTATTATTTAAGTATGTCCTGTCTTGTACGTTTATGCCAAAATGTAAAAAAAAAATTAAGTCGACCCGTGTGAAGCCGGGACGGGCCGCTAGTTGTATATTTACCGCCATCTCTGTCTATAGCTTATTTGTCTCGATTACATATTAATTATTATTTTTTATTTAGGTTTGGTACAAAATAGAAAATGGTTTTCACAAATTGCAGCATAATAAATTAACAAAAGTTCTGGAACACTAATCAACACAACACTACACCGTTCAAATAAATAATAATAACAATAAAAAACTACACAAATGTCGTCATTGAAAAAACTTAAGATTCAGCATACAGCGTACAACATTAATGTTGGTATTAAAAGGATCGATGGAGTACTTCTTGCAACTTAAATAAAGTCGCCGCTCTAACGATAAACGATTTTTTTATGTAGGTAGTTGAAAGAGGTAAAGGGGACACAAATGGGACATTAAATTTTAACAACCCAAAATGCGCTGCAATACCATATTATAGTCCTTAAAATGACAAAGGAATGTCAGACAGACGTCAACCCTTAGTTTCGTCATCCTTTTCAGGGAAGAATCTATCCTCCCTTAGGAGGACAGTCCATCTAAAGTTTCGGTATATACAGGGTCTGTCGTAAATAATGGATAAGTCGTAAACTGGAGTTGGTCCGGCTATGAGACTATTAGAAAATCGTATCTTTTTGCCAGGGTTTCTAACCGTATGGAAATGGCGTAGACTTTTATGTTTTTTTATAAATTTCGCTACTCTTTGCATTCATTCCGTTGCCATTTCGTTAAATTTAGGTATTTCTGTGTCATTTTTTTTGTATTATAGTCTTGAAGATGTGTATTATTTAGTTTTAGTACTGTTTTAGGCGTTTTTAACGTTGGTCATTTTCAAAATTGTCATTTTAAGATTTTTTATGTTTTTGTTTTACTTAGGGTCAACTTTTGATCATTTACTGTGTAAAAAAAAAGTACGGCGCTATAGCTGCCCATGATCTTAATAAATTATCTAGTATGTGTAGATTCTAAAAAGGTATAACAATGCATACTTCACAAGTAATATTAAGCTACATGAGCGAGATCAATATCAAGGTGAGAAAATATTTTTTTCATGTAATGTTGTAAATGGTTATAAAACTTCGTCAGAATGATTTATTTCTGCCAAGATTCTTTACACAAACACTATGGGGCCACTATTAAGGATATTCAAAGAAAACTAGGTAGTTTTTTGTCAAAAAAATTTCATGCCTCCTCATTTCATAAAGGTGTTTAATTTTAAAATTGATGTGCTCTAATAGTTACATGCGACAAACATGTTACAAGTTTATTCGTAAAAAGGATCATCAGGTAAAAAAATGAACAAAGACAGCAATACAAAGGGTCTCCCCGCGTGAAAAGGACATTGTTACTAGGCACACTGCATGATGCACCGTCCCTTTCACACTCACGATGTGTGAAAAGGTTAGCATGCGTTTAGCTAGGGCGCACTCCTGATACATCTCTCAGTGTGATTTTGACCATCGCATGTGCTCTCGTTTTCATTACTGTCGTCAATTTGTTACTGCTTTCTAATATCGGACTTAGATTTTCTTTGTGATTTGGACTTGTTAACCTGGTGATATTGACAACTCAGCTCTCATTTATGGGCATCGTGTTGTGCTATCGATTGCACGTGTTATTTTGGAAAATTTTGTATATCATGCCTCAACAATACACGCCGGCCGAATACGTAAACATGCATTACATTTATGGTTTATGTGATGGCAACGCCAATAGAGCTGCTAGAGTTTATCGGGAAAAATATCCAAATGCCCGGCATCCTGACTATCGTGTCTTCATAAGAGTGCACAACACATTTTTGGAAGGACGATTTCCTGGGACCGGCGTAGGCGGGGCGAGTGAAGGACGACCACAACGCCACAGTGCAGCCGAAGTACTGGAAATAGTTGCAGAAGACCCTGGTACGTCCATAAGTGTAATTTCAAGGCGCACCGGTATACCTCAAAAATCTGTACACAGGATTTTAAAAAGGCATGAATTATATCCCTATCATTATCAAAGGGTCCAAACATTAATGCCAAGGGACGCTGCTGCGAGAATAACATTTTGTCGCATAATGCTGCGAAAGATGAGGGAAGACCAAAGTTTTTTTAATAAAATTTTATGGAGTGACATTTATCATGCAGTGTGCCTAGTAACAATGTCCTTTTCACGCGGGGAGACCCTTTGTATTGCTGTCTTTGTTCATTTTTTTACCTGATGATCCTTTTTACGAATAAACTTGTAACATGTTTGTCGCATGTAACTATTAGAGCACATCAATTTTAAAATTAAACACCTTTATGAAATGAGGAGGCATGAAATTTTTTTGACAAAAAACTACCTAGTTTTCTTTGAATATCCTTAATAGTGGCCCCATAGTGTTTGTGTAAAGAATCTTGGCAGAAATAAATCATTCTGACGAAGTTTTATAACCATTTACAACATTACATGAAAAAAATATTTTCTCACCTTGATATTGATCTCGCTCATGTAGCTTAATACTACTTGTGAAGTATGCATTGTTATACCTTTTTAGAATCTACACATACTAGATAATTTATTAAGATCATGGGCAGCTATAGCGCCGTACTTTTTTTTTACACAGTAAATGATCAAAAGTTGACCCTAAGTAAAACAAAAACATAAAAAATCTTAAAATGACAATTTTGAAAATGACCAACGTTAAAAACGCCTAAAACAGTACTAAAACTAAATAATACACATCTTCAAGACTATAATACAAAAAAAATGACACAGAAATACCTAAATTTAACGAAATGGCAACGGAATGAATGCAAAGAGTAGCGAAATTTATAAAAAAACATAAAAGTCTACGCCATTTCCATACGGTTAGAAACCCTGGCAAAAAGATACGATTTTCTAATAGTCTCATAGCCGGACCAACTCCAGTTTACGACTTATCCATTATTTACGACAGACCCTGTATATTAAAGACAGACACACTCTGTCTTCGTTTAGCATATCGTTGCTATAGCAGAGTACTAACAAACTAATGGTGTTGACTCATCTTATTATACTTTGTTAGCCAAAAATAATCAGTGTAATTTTAAGGACATGTTTTCAAATTTATATATAATACATAACAATTAAAAGCAGAAAAATCTATCCAAGTAACTTGTGTTTTCCAGCAAAAGAACATTTAATAAAGAATCCATTAAAAACTGCATTAACTGATTTAAAGAATATAAAAGTTTTCAAAGAATTTTATAACAGTTACTTTTATTGATATTTCCAGGACCCAGCTGTAAAAGCCCTAAAATACGCCGGCGGGCGATTCGATGTGGCCCTCGATTACCTGTCGAAGCAACAAGAAACTCTAAATGGAGTTCTCAAACAGAACAATTTAAATTCATTGAGTTCTAAATTAATAAGAAAACCTAGTCTAGAGCGCGAGATAAACCTTCACAGAGGGAGTCCCGCACTCGACTCGGGAGCGGGGAGCTCGCGATCCGATAGCCCTCGGCCTTCGGATGCACCACCTTTGCCTCACGAGAAACTAAGTAGACAGTACTCACCGTCGGGGTTTTCCGAGCCACCGCCACCACCGCCTCCGCGATGTCCGTCCACGCCGCCGGTCATGCCGTCCGTGCAGCAGCTCATGAAGCGCATGTCTCCAGCGCCACCGTTACCACCAGCTCGTGGTACATCTCCGGTTGCCGCCGCACCCACGCCGCCCGCACGAACGCCAATGGTCGTGCAAAATGGTCCGCAAGTCCAACAACAGCTTACGCAGCAGTTTCAGGCCCTCAGCATTTACCAAACTGGTTCGGGCGGCGCCGAACTTCCCCCTCCTTATCCCATAACGGGAGTACCACCCCCACCTTCTTACTCGTCTTCAATGCAGAACCGCCAGAGTCCGACGCAGTCGCAGGATTATCGGAAGAGTCCTTCGTCTGGGATCTATTCGGGTGGCACCTCTGCCGGCTCGCCAAGTCCCATCACGGTGACGCAGTCGACCGGCTCCTCCTCGGGTATGCCTCGCCCCACACCGATACAGGCGTGGACCGCGAGACAAGCAGTACAACCGCCGATTATTATGCAGTCGGTGAAGAGTACACAAGTACAAAAACCAGTGCTCCAAACGGCTATTGCGCCTGTGGCTCCATCCCCAGTGGCAAGTTCGGGCACGCAACCTCCTCCTCCATCGTACGCGAGCTCTATTCAGCAGAAGCAACAAGTGCAGACGCCACCGAGCTACCCGCTTGCACCGAAACCCCCGTGTCCCACACCTCAAAGTATACCAACGGCTACGACTCCCACCGTCCCCACTACCGAACCGCCAAGTTATGCCATTACGATGCAGGCTCTAGCGGTTCAGCGAGGGATGCATCCTGTTCCACCCCCGCCGTACGGCAATCAAGCTGACAACACGACTACGGTCAATTCCCACCACTCCCCGTTACATAAGAAGTTTTCGAATAATGGCGAATCATCTCAAGTAGAAATTAAGTGCCCCAATCAAAATTGCACAAACAATCTTCTAAAGGATAGTGTAGCTACGTCGAGTTCGGATAAAAGTTCGAATGGGTCGTCGGAACGACGGCCGAAAGGCATGGAAAAGATTAGGCACCAATCTCCCATACCAGAGCGAAAGCATATCAGCAAAGAGAAGGAGGACGAACGACGGGACTGTAAAGTTAGAAATTATTCACCTCAAGCATTTAAGTTTTTTATGGAACAGCATGTGGAGAATATTCTAAAATCATATAAACAGCGAACTTTTAGACGTATGCAGTTGGAGAAAGAAATGACAAAAATAGGTCTCAGTGCGGAAGCGCAATGTCAAATGAGGAAGATGTTATCTCAGAAAGAATCCAACTACATTAGACTAAAGAGAGCGAAAATGGACAAGTCGATGTTCACGAAAATAAAGCCGATCGGTGTGGGTGCGTTCGGGGAAGTGACGTTAGTCAAGAAAATTGATACTAGTCATCTATATGCCATGAAGACACTGCGGAAAGCGGATGTGCTCAAGCGGAACCAGGTAGCGCACGTGAAGGCCGAAAGAGATATCTTGGCGGAGGCCGACAACGAGTGGGTAGTTAAACTGTATTACAGCTTTCAAGACAAGGACAACTTATATTTTGTTATGGATTATATACCCGGTGGTGATCTGATGTCGTTGTTAATAAAGTTGGGTATATTCGAGGAGAGTCTGTCGAGGTTCTACATAGCGGAGTTAACGTGCGCCGTGGAGAGCGTCCATAAGATGGGGTTCATCCACAGGGATATAAAGCCTGACAATATCCTCATAGATCGGGACGGTCACATCAAGTTAACTGACTTTGGTCTATGTACTGGGTTCAGGTGGACTCATAACTCGAAATACTATCAAAGAAATGGTGAGTTCAGTATTCATGTTTATTTATTTAAATACAGTTGTATTGTGTTTATTTCCTAACTAATCTAGAGCTATACGTATTTGAAACAATATTACAATGATGAAAGAACAAACTCGTATCTAGTTAATATTATCTATGCATACTATATGTAATACAGATTTATAAAAGAAAATTCGTTTACACTAAACTGGTAAAATTACAGAATAGTTAATGAGTAAAAAATGATTATAATCTTGAGAAATTGTGTTTTCAGATCACGGACGGCAAGACTCGATGGACCCAGTGGACGGTGAATGGGGTGCGATGGGCGAATGCCGCTGTCACCAGCTGAAGCCGTTGGAGAGGCGACGGAAGCGAGAGCACCAGCGCTGTCTCGCTCACTCACTAGTCGGCACACCGAACTACATCGCGCCCGAGGTGCTTACCCGCACGGGGTACACCCAGCTGTGTGATTGGTGGTCTGTTGGTGTTATACTCTACGAAATGTTGGTGGGATCTCCACCTTTTTTAGCGGCCACGCCTGCAGAAACACAACTTAAGGTGAGGCGAATTTTTACTGCATAATCTTTCATCATCAATCCGTTGCAGTCCATTGCTGGACAAAGGTCTGTCAGCCGAGCTCTCTCGAGCCTCTCTGAACCCGGTCAGTTGCTTTTTGTATCCAGGTTTTACATACTAAAGCCATAATCATTAGATTTTAAAATATATATATATATGTCTCATCCAAGTATTTATAAAAATAGTAACAACACTGTTATCGTCTTTCTTTTATTGTTCTCTTTTAATATTTAAATGGAAACTGTTAAGATAGTCCTAAAGTAATTGTGAATTGGAAATATTATACCTACAGACCACCGATTGGCCAATAGTTGAGATGCACTAAAACGGCGGCAACACACTTGTAACGTTTCTGGCGTTACGATACATCTGCTCGTTTGCCCGCTATATAATAAAAAAAAACAAAAAATACACGTTAACTAGATCATGTTCATTGTCGTATCCCATTCTGTAAGTGAAGAACACGCGAAACCTTTGCCAAGCAATGACGTAGTGAATTCATCTGCATAAAATACCGTAATCGGTCTAAAATATAAACAGGATCTCTGCAAAACATCAATGCAAAACTCGACTTTCTAACTGTATTTTAATACTTTCTTTCAGGTGATAAATTGGGAGAATTCACTTCATGTTCCGGATGCTGCAAACTTATCACCAGAGAGCAAGGATTTAATCCTGCAGCTCTGCTCGGGGCAAGAAACGAGACTCGGCAAGGATGCCAACGAGGTGAAAAACCATCCCTTCCTAAAGGGCATTGATTTTGACAAGGGACTAAGAAGACAGGTTGCGCCTTTCATACCGAGGATCGAGTACCCGACGGACACGTCCAACTTCGACCCGGTCGACCCCGACAAACTGCGTAACTCGGGCAGTTCAGACTCGAACAAGTCGGATAGCGAACTACTCGACAACGGTAAGTTCCACGGCTTCTTCGAGTTCACGTTCAGAAGATTCTTCGACGATGGTTATATGAACAAAATAAATACGAAAATAGACGACAACGATAATCAGGGTCCCGTGTACGTATAACGAGCGACTCCGACAGTGATAAAAGAGACACTGTGACTAATTTGTAGGACTTTTTTACAAAGTGTGTGCCTTTGACTCTCTCTATTAAAACATTAGTTTTTTTTGTAAACGTAACGAATAAAACGTATTTAAAATTAATTAAAAAGCCGTAATGTTAATAATCCCGGTGATAATGTTGTAATATTGTATCGTTATGTATTTGTAAGAGTAATCTTATTTCAGTGTAATATATGTAACGGATGGATCACAAACATAGGCTATGGTGCTGAGGGGCGTCCGCTGTGACGTGGGCCTGCCCCAGTGTAATGTCCATTCAGTGTATACTATTTTTTGTAATTAGACAAATTATTTATGAGATAAGAACAAGCTTACTGGAATTAGCGAATGATTGTCACTATATTTTCTTATGTATTTATCGAGGTAGGTTGCTTGTGTGTTTGTTTATATACATGTAAAACGATTACTTACTGTCCATTAACTTCATACATTGGAATATATAAAATGTGCTTCCAGTTTGTCTACAGGACACTAGCTCATAATGTGTGCCTTAGGATTTCAATATTAACCTTTTTACAATGATAGTATGTTGAATAATTAGTCACACTCGATTTGTATGCTGCAACATGGCAGGTCAAGTTTGACTACATACTGAGTGCAATACATATTTATTAACAAGTCATTAGCATTGGTGTACAATAAAAATATGATACAGTTGCCGGGAAAATGGGTCTGCGTTTGCTTGGACATTGATCCTCTTTCAATACTGGTACTAAATTCGTTGTGGAGTTCTATTTTTTTTATTTAAGTAGTTTTGTAATCCACGATATGGTAGTAAAAGAGTCTTATAACATACATAGGACTAGGGATGTGATTTGTACACTTCGTTGCTTACGTTAGACAACACTACTCACTGTCAAAATTTATCTAGGGTAAAAAAAAAATATTCACCGTCTAAGTTTTTATTGCAATCACGTTGTGCTCATAGTAATCTTATTTCTAAGTCCATATTTATTTGTAAGTAATAAAAAATGTGCCGCGTCGTTTGCTCCCTTAGTCGGTTCCTACGACACAACGTATTCTTCGTACATCGCTGATCGTTCCCCCCTTTTTACGATGGCAGCTACACATCTCTTTGTGGCGTGAATACGATAATCTCTATTTTCGAGTTTATTTTTTTATGTTGTTGTTTTTTAGTCGGTAATTAATTATTTAAATGTTAATATTGGTGTTTAAAACATCATTTTTGACATAAAATTGAAATTGTCACTGTGACAGGAGAAATAGATATGGAGTTAGCGATTCACGCCCAGGCCGTATTACGCTTTATTCCCAAGGTGTAGTCACTTTTGCCTTTATGAGAGAACAGCGATGTTAAATATTTTTTAAATGAAATAAACCATGTTCTATTTTTGTCCAGCAGCCAAGTATATTTATTTATATGGTACATCAATGCGCTTACTTCATTTACTATTGTTGAAAGTTTTACTTCGGTTTAAAAATGAATTTTTTGTACATTAGAGCACATTAAAGCCGAGTTTTGTATATGAAAATTGCAAGATTTAAGTATCCTTTAAACTAACGAATGTTCAAGAATATAGTTGCAAAGTAAATAACATAAAACAATAACTGAACAAAGGGCGATACGCCGCCATACTATGTTAAATTTGAATGTTATAAGAAGCGCGCCAATATTTTTCTACTTGTACAGTAAAATGTGAGTCACATCAAACCTTAAATTATGTGTTATTGAATGTAAATTGTTTTATTCTGAAATGAATCATGCTTATAAGTGAATGAAAATAAAATATGGGAATTTTGTTATATTTTTCTTTTAACCTCTTAACTGACATTCAGAAATAATAATTATTATTATTGTTTTTAAGAAACTAATATCTACACACGGCCGTCTCAACACAAACCAGGTAAAGCCTGTAACCAGACAGCTGATAAACAGAAAGTAAGTAATAATAGGTACCTACACTCGCTATATTTCGAGATGACCGTCAACGTCGTTAGCCCGCGCGTGTCTGCCCGCTTGGGTTGTTTTGTTCTACAGCTACACGAATAGCAGCTATCCCGCTCAGGTTACATTTTGGCTTGGCACTGACTTCAAACTTATGAATAGGTAACATACAAATAATAGTGTTTTATTAATGTTAAAGGTTGCATATGAGGTGTATTTAATTAAATATTTAGTCGGTTTTTTTAAACGAAGTTTTTTTTAAATCTTAGAAATCAATGAACGCCGGCTGTGCGTCAAAAATTCTTATTCCAAAAAATCTCTGACGACTGATCGCTGCAAGTTAAGTGCTGTAAACAGGTCGCTGCGACCAAATACAGAAGGTCCTGACGTATGATAGGTATAAGTGATAAACCGCATAAATTTCCAATAAGCAATGGGGCCGTCTATACCGCCATAGTTGGAGTTTTCACTTCATGTAAAAGCACTTTACGTGCAGAGTGGGCCCGGCTTGCTCTTGGTATCGTTAAGGCTGGGTCCGGTCGTGTTAATAACTGCAGCTCCCGGACCCCTCCCTTCTCAGGCGCAGAGTTGGCACACCGTGTGGTTTTAGTTGGTTCGATTCCGACACACCGCCCCGCCGCAAACCCCGGCGGGGTGACGGCACGAGGGGGTTTCCAGACGTTAAAAAAGAAACGACATCTTTAAGGCTGTTTTTACCATATAAAAAAATTGGGTTTAACAGTCGGTTAATTAAAACAAAAAGACAGAGGTTTGTTTTTATAACTGTATTTTATATATATACATACATATCCCATTATAGACCCTTTGTCCTTAGGGTCTTAATTCCCATTTTTGTTCGATTTTTTATACACAGGCAAATTGATTTTGATAGCCTGTTACGTAAACGTTAATTTGTGATTATCTTACAATGGCCCAAGAAATATAATTCCAATATAGAATGAATGAGATCTTTTTAGCTGAATTACGGCAGTAACAAAAAATCTGCCACTCGTTTGTTGAAATCTTCAGCATATTTTAAATGGATGTGGTGTTTGCCTTCTGGGTAAAGATATATTCTGAAAAAATAAATATTTATTTAGAACTTTACGAACATCAGATTTCTTTTCATTTAGTCTTCGATTCATCATTCAAACGTTATGTACCTACTTTAAAAAAAGTACAAAATTCAAATTCAAATGAGTAAATAATCTTTACTACATAGTAATAGGTGGTTGAACATGCTAATCTCAATAACTGCTGGTCCGTTTTGAAAACTTCTTTTAGCGTGAGATAGTCCATTTTATACCATCACGCTACGTAAAACCAATAGGAGCGGAGTAATGAAGAAGTTTTAAAAACGGGGAAAAAATATTTCTTTTGAGAGCTTTCATTGCGTGCACTTGGTAAATGGTTAAAAACTCAAAAAAATAATCTATGAAAGAATTTGTAGCGGTCACGGATTCAATTTAATTTTTTCCATTCAAAATAATATTTTATTATATATTTTTACATTGCGTCGTCACGCTACACCGCGTAAGTGTGCGACAGAGAGAGATGTCAATCGCCTACATCTATGCGTACTACCTGACTCACTCTCTCCTTAATATTTGTATAAATACTGGTGTTGTTTTTGTATATAATTCAGTCATAGAAATTAAATCATCAGTCATCTTTTGCTACTATCCTTTTACAATCATCCCGCTGTTTTACTCAGTATATTCATACGGTCGTCCACATTTATAACTGGTTGATTATAAAACTGGTGGCGCACACAACATAAGTTAGCGGTTTTGGTTCCACTACCTAGATCGCTACAAATTGTTGAAAAGTTCCTATGTATATGTGTGCCTATTATTGTTGGAGAAATTAGTCACCGTGTTAAAACAATATGCTACGGGCAATACGGCAACGAAGACGCAGACAGGGCTGCGTGGGTCAGCTAGTAATGTATAACTTGAAATGGCTATTGTTGGAAATCTAAGCCCGCCACTGGAGCTTTCCCCCCTTTGGAACGCAATATGTTTCCAATCCTAAAAAGTATTCATATAAAGCAACAGTTGCCAAATTCCAAGTCTGTCACCCCAGTGGTTTAAACTCTGCGTTGATTAATCATAAATGTATGGCTCTACCTGATGGAAAGCATAAACACAATCCTAGAGTGGTGGTCACCATACTCATAGCAAATGCAAACAATGCAGCATGGTGACCCACACTATGGGGGTCTATTGATGCTTCTCCTAGGGCCTTTGGAAGTAATTTTATGGTATTGTATTTTATATCTATATGTATTTCAATATATGTGCTGGTTTAACAGTAATAGGTATGCCTCTATTACATAAGTAGAACTAAAATTAGTCAGCAAAATGTGGATGTATTTGCGCGCCTGTGTGGATGTTTGTCTATGGGGATAAGAGACATGACTGTTTGACTCAATAAGTCATTATTTTACCTGGAACCTTCAATATTTGTGTGAAGGTGGGAAACATGAACGCTGTTCACTAATGGATCCTTCTGTCCATACAAGATTAGAGTGGGGCATTTGATATCCTTCAGCAAATCTGAACAAATGTTGCCTTTATTCTTTTTGTATATTGCCTCCATGGCGTCCACCCAGCTTGCCCAATATCTCGCAAACAGTTTTTCTCCATAAACTTCTATCAACGGCTCCCTTAATCTCTTTGACCAAGCATTGATATCTCTAATTTCTGTGAATTAAATAATTAGTTTACAAAATAAAACATGTAAACCAAAAAAAAAAATATTGGCGTTGGTGCCAAACGAGCAGACATATCGCCATCGTACACCAGAGCCGTCACAAGTGTGTTGTCGGCTTTTGGAGGATGGGGGGAGGGAGTTGGGGTATGGGCCTCCGGTATCCTCACTCCCTCGGTGAAACAGGCCGTGGTCCGGTCGAACCGGCTTATGCATGCCGTAGCGTGGCTCTCCCACGGTGAAGTGGTAGATAAAATCATCAATTTGGCCTACTATGTCAAACTAGCTAGCATAATAATTATTATAATTACAGATATATGAAGCTTGTAATAAATGAAGCGTTATTTGTGAGGTGTTTCAATGACGGTAGGATTGAAGTGACTTGTTTACTTTATTTAAGTGGCCTATTTGAAATTAACTTGTTTGGATGCTTACTAAAAATTTACGCCGGACTGTTTTTAACGTGAATTCAAGATGTAGATAAGTTCAAATTACTTTTTGTTCAATGGGACTGTAATTGTTTTTTTATTGATTACGGGTTTGTTTTAGTTCCATAACAAATTAAAAGATGCCTCTTATTGAGACTGCAAGTTATTCAGGCGGTCTTGTTAACCGAACCAGGACGAACTCTACGTAAGGTGGCTTCAACTCAATGTACCGCTTACGCCCTAGAATCTAATCTGCACGGCGACCAAAAAGCGATAGAGTAAGGTGTAACTCTGCCCACGATGACCGATTTGTGATACTGGAAGTGTTAAAAATCGTTACTTTACCGCTGTTGAAGTCAGATGGCGGCTTCAATCGGCACGTGATATCATTGGTAGTGAACGAACTATAAGAGGAAGGATCGAAGAATATTATTTACGTTGAGACCAAGCACAAAGGCCAAAACTTGAGAAACAAAGTCGAGTTGAACAATTAAGATTTGTCCGTGAACCTGTGAATTTGTATTTTAGGCAAATGAAGCAAGGTCTTGTATACCTACTGATAGGTAAGTACAAAGTAGCCTTAAGAGCACCAGATGGTCGTGAGAGTCTGTAGGCGCCGTAGAGAAGGTTTGCTTCCCGTCACGACACCGCAGACAGTGAGTTACCAAGTTGTATATGTCAGGATGTGGGGAGGTGTGTTCCAAAACGCGTATGGAGTTTATGGTCGTTAAAGCTAAGAGCAGTCAGACCGTGGGAGAGCTATGCTTCGGCATGAATGGGTCGGCTCGACCGGAGTGATATCATGGCCTCACAGAAAACCGGTGTGAAATAGCGTTTGCGCTGTGTTTCACCGAGTGAGTGAGGATACCGGAGGAACATACACCAACCCCTCCCCCCATCCCCTTTCCCATACCCCAAAGGTCGGCAACGCACTTGTGACGCCTTTGGTGTTGCGGGTGTCCATGGGCGGCGGTAATCGCTTACCATCAGGTGATACATCTGCTGCTATTCAATAAAAAAAAAAACTGGTCTATGTGTGTGTTCTACTATGTACAGATAGCAATATAAAAATTTAGTTAAAAAAATCTGCTCAAATCATCATGCATAATCAGGGCTTAATCGCCTGATAATGGAAATACAATTAAGTAATTACTTAATCATCAGCCTTTCGCAGTCCACTGCTGGACATAGGCCTCTCCAATTGCACAGGCGTCACAAGTGTGTTACCGGCAAATACCTTACATACTTTTGTACATTTCCAACTCCTGCGGTAGTATAAATGCATTAGCTCCCCAAACAACCAGCTTATTTACTGCATCAGGATATTTAGCTGCATGGATTAACGCTGTTATTCCACCGTCACTAAAACCCATAAGAGAGAATTTGGAAAACCCTAGTGCCTGTTGAAAAGAAATTGAAGAGTGATATAGAATATTTTTTGTATCATTTCTGCTCTTAAGATATCAATAAAGAACCTACTGTCATAAACTCTTGAGCCATATCAGCATCTTTTTCATAGAAATCTGTTGGGAATTCCTTCTGTGGTGGTCTGCTTTTACCATATCCTGGAGGATCCCATGCTACTAAAGTGAACTTTTCCTTATTAAACCCTTCAATTTGAGGTTTTCCTTCTGTCCATATGGTTCCTAAGGCACCAGGTAAGAATAGCACATTCTGAGCACCCGTTCCAACTTTAACATAATTAATTTCACAATTTTTTACTTTTATTCTCTGCTCCTGAAATAGAAATTATTCAAATAGGTCAAAGTACAGTACAAAATTGCTGTAAAAGTACCTACTAGTCTGGATTGGATTGTAAATTGTTTTGACTGTTAATATAGTAAGATATTTAAGATAAATGTATTTGTTTATAGTTTAAATAATTCCAGTATAATATAAATACGGATAAATTCCATTTTAAGATATTAAAATAGATAAATAAACACCTTTGCCATAGGAACTGTTGATGTTGAAAAATTACAAAAACTAATTTTATTAAATCTATGAAAAGGAGATATAATATTCTTGGTTCTAATAAGCATTTTAGTTCTTACAATAGTCTACTATTACAATGTACGCGTTATACTTAATTATTATAGGTAAATATTAGCAATGTTTCCGATAAAACCTGTTTTCATTATTGACATTAATCTGACATTGTGACATCAGACAGACATCGTAGTTAATAAAACATTGCCCTTTGAACAAGTTTTACATTTTTTCAGTGTGGGCACACACCATTACTTTTTAAAATAGAAAAATTAGTAGGTACCCACCGTTTATGTAAGGTGTTAAACTTTTTCCTATTTCTATCTAATTCAAATTCTAGTAACCATTGATGACGGTGATGATGCCATTCGAGTTATAAAAGGAACAGTTTTTAATTGAACTCTTATGATAACAATCTTCGATAAAACGCGTAGTTACCTGTTCAGATAACAGAACACTTGTTAAAGTCGATGGCCATTTATTTTGGTTGTTTAATTAGATTTGCGAGGAGGACCCATTGCCATGTCAATAAGATTGTCAGGTTACTGTGGTTCAATCTCCAATACCTCTAAACAAGCAATTCTTGTTTATATAACTATAATCTAATTCTTGGAAACAGCTCCAATAATTTTCATGAGATTTAGTAACAGAAGGTTTCGGGGGCGATAAATCGATCTAGCTAGGATTCATTTTTAGGAAATTTACACAAATAAAACACCGGTCATCCAGGTACAAGTAAACACTTTTTACTAAACGCTTAAGTATGTATGTATACACGGTTATATCCCAAAATAACATTTTTTTTTCAATTTTTCTCTTATTGTTCCGGCTAATCTTTGGAACAGCTGGACCAATAAGACTTTTTTAAACTAGTTTCGCCCCGCGGTGTTCAGCTGGTTGCAAATATGTGATGACTTATTTTTAAGTTTTACGTAACTTTTTATATAATTGGGTGTACGTGTCTCCGTGAGTAAGAAATCTATTCAGCACTTTCTACGAACCATGATATAATATAGAATTATTTATGTATACATATGTTTGTATTAGGTTGGTACCTAATAACCAGGTTACCCTGACCTGTTAAAAATTATCAAAAGATTCTACAAGCGTTACCTTGTGCGTAGGTTTCTAGACGTGTCGCTATCATGTCGCGATTCTCTGGCAGCTGTAAAAGTACTCCGCTCAACTTCCCGCCAATTCAGCCACTTAATGTTGTCGATCCAGCACATTAAGCCGTGGTTCCACTTGAGCATGCTCGGGCGAATGAGCGGCTCATTTGGCCGAGCCGCTCAAGTGGAGACGCCTGAGCACGCTCGGCCCGAGCAAATCCGAGCGCGCTCAGGGCGAGCCGGCGTCTGTCGGTTTTTGTCCGTGCTCAAAGGCGCTCAGTGTGGACGGTTGTTTTTGTGTTTGAGGCGAGCGCGTCGAATTCGCCGAGTTTAATTACGTTTACTTTTTCTGTTATTTGAAAAATAATATAATTTGCGGTCCGATCAATGACAGTAAATATTCAAAATCAATCCTTGACATTCTTGTAAAGTTGTTAAATGGTTCGTTATCTCCTTCGAAAGTCAATTCACGAATTATATTAGCCGAGTTGTTTCTTCGATGACGATACATTTCTCTCATCCACCACCTTGGTGGTTTTCTCTTCTTTTTATGGCACAGTGAATGATTGTAAAGGCAGCAGCAGCTACACGGACACGTGAAGACATGACGGAGCCGAGCATATACTGAGCAGCCTGAGCACAGCTTTTTCAATGTTGAGGCTCGTTCGACCAAAACATTCATTTTGTTCCTCTGAGCATGCTCGGGCGAATGAGCGGCTCATTCGCCCGAGCATGCTCAAGTGGAACCACGGCTTTACGTACTCTCAAGCACGTATATATTTATTATAAGGATAAATTCTCACTGGTTTTAAAATTATAGGAACATTATAAAAAAATCAAACGACTCAATAGTATGAATTTTTTATTATCGGTGTGACGTACGATACGCTCTAGCAAATAAACTAGCATTACATGTTAAAAGCAATGGTCTTAAAATAAATCAATCGTTTATTGATATCATATATTGTGACGGCGACGAACCCTGTTAATATAGATGACAATGTATCTCACCTGATCAACGAAAAAACGATCTGACCTTATATAACCAAACACTGGTTGGTTTTAACTAAAATGCCTTGACGGGAAAATGTCGAACCAAAATAATATTAGGACTAAAAAAGTTTTCTAGAAAAAGTTCTCGAAAATAATTAGTCCGTTGCTTGTGATATCTGGTGCTTTCTGCAATGACCGACATAAAAAAAAAGTACCAATGTTTTTACTTGCCTAGTGAAAACAGTATTGCTAAAACATTTAATTTTTTTTAATTCATCCAAGCGAAATGACCAGAATTCTTGGCTATTTTCGAGAACATTCCCCTAGACCTAGTCGGTGAACATTAAATTAACAATAATACTATTTTAGAGCTTACAAAATTATTGAATACACAAATGTAAATTATTTAATTTCGAAAGTTAAAATTGTTGATGCATAAACAACATAGACATCAGCAAACAGGCACCTCAAGCAACTCCGTAGATCTCAGTACAATTGATGTATTTTATTATAGTAAAAATACTTATATTAATTTGATAAATTTATTCAGTATCATAGCAGTTGCATATGATAGAATAAATATAGCGTTTATTACTAATTGTAAGGAAAACTGCATATGGAATATAATTCAAATATTTTATTCCCTATGGAGTTCAAAAAATAAGTCCAAATTAGAAATAAAATAAATTTTATTTTATCATATTAATGAACGAACATACTGCATATGTTCCTAAAATTAGTTGTTTGTGGATTATTCAGTTCTGTGAATAGATCCACAAACAACTAATTTATGAAACAATTTTGATTTCACTGGTGTAGTGATGACTATGTGTGTACAAGTATGTTGATGCATATTCAGAGATAGTACATTTCTTAATCTATGTGATTATATTCATGACTACCCTCATTTTATTCAACGTTTTGTTTATGCGTTAACAATACTGTACTAAGTAATTACTGAAGATAGTTGCTCTAATTTGTCTTACTGGGAATATAATCAAACATTAATATTATTGTTTAATTATATTAATGTGTCACAGTATTATTGAAATCTCCTATGTATTAAGCAATTCAGTCAGGTGGAGTACTGAGATCTCCATACACTTCTGTCCTAACTAGACACATAGATACAGCTTTTAGTTGAATGTTAGGTGCGAGACTAACTATTGTCAGCTTAGTCTAGCTCGCCTGCGTTACAGGCGTCTTCATAACTCTTTCCTTTTTGTTCTGGGTCTAGTTTGATCATATCGTCGATACGTAAGATCGTGATAGCCGCTTCTGTGGCGAACTTCAGCGATTTGATCTTAGATATAGCAGGTTCAAGAACGCCGGCTGCTAGGTTGTCTCGTAGCGTACCCTCGGTTAGATCCAGGCCTACCCATTTTAGGTTCGCGTGCTCAACCTGAGAAGAAAAAGAAATTAAAATCAAAAGCACTTAAACGTTTTTGAAGTGATAACTGCTTATGGGAGGATAGACCGCTTCGTTACGTAACACGTTACGGCGCCAGTCTGTCTGGCTTCCCTTTCTCTCTAGCATACAGCAGCGGTAGGCAGCCTCCTCCTCTCTCACTCTTACCCACAGCGCTAGCCGTAAATAGTTCAACTTAGGGTGGGTTCGTATCGTGGGTTTTCCACTCCTGGCTATTAGTACTTCATTCATTCATATTGCAGTCCTCTGTTTTTATTTTCTTTAGATTCAGAGTTTAATAATTTCCTCTTTGTCCGAGTGTAATTTATCTATAATAGGTATATATTTAGTAGTAAATAAGTATATTTATTATCAATCTGGTTACCAAAATAGTGTCGGTCTAGTTAGAAATCAGAGAGTCGGGTATTAGATTGTTTATTTAAGCCGATGAATATAGGTAGGAAAATATTAAAATATCTGTGAACATTTCAAAAGCTTACCTTTGTTTGTGATGAATTGTGGTAGGCTCGGAGTTTGGCGACCAAATCTGTGGCATCTCGCGCCGCGTTGACGGCCAGCGTCTTAGGAATCACGAGCAGAGACTGCGCAAAGGCAGCAATGGCCAGCTGCTCGCGGGAACTCTGCGCAAAAGTTACATTTTATTAAAAAAACCGACTTCAAGAATGACCAAATTTAAATGGGACCACACGGGTAGCACCAGCTTTCAAATAAGTATTTTTATTTTGGTTAACTTATGTCAATTGCTTTTTTTATATAGGGTTCAAACGAGCAGACGTATCGCCTGATGGTAAGCGATTACCACCGCCTATGGACACCCGCAATACCAGAGGCGTTACAAGTGCGTTGCATACATCTATATCTATTGCTGATTACAGTTGTAATCTCGATGCACCTACCGTTCCAGATATGTACACCCTCAAACCAAATCTTGGCTGGTAGAGAATGCTCTGGGCATTAAGTCCGCCGATGTACACAAGTGCATAAACTAGTAAAATAAATAAATAACAACACTTTGTGTTTGTGTAAGGTAAGTTTTGTGGGTTCAAACTACATATGGGACAATACTTTGTATGAACCACGAATTTGTAGCGGAACAGCTGTTTAGCGGAGGTGTGGCCCTCGGCAATTGTCGAGTAAACTCGGCTTTGAGCCTAATGCCACCAGACAGTGCATTGTCTGCTTGCATACGACGCACACTCCGCGCTAGTTCTCTCGGTCTCCCGCTAATATATTTTTGCTTGACGCTTACCGCTATATGATTTTATATGTTGCATAATCTTAATTTTCATTGCTAGTCAACTGTATCTTTCTACTATACCTTTACCATATTCTGTTGTCTTTTGTGCGTCTAACTTCTACTCTTCCGTTTATCTACCGTGTTACGATAATTGTTAAGTGTGTAATTATACGAACATTAATATATTATATTTTCATTATACAAATTGTTATTCTAATATTCAGTTTCATGTTTGTTTATGAAGTCCCCCGTGATACAGAATATATTCTTAAATCAGAGTCAAATGTTTGTATAATCTGCAAATGTTTGTTTTGGAATTTGAGTGTTTTCTATGTATAATATGTATGAATTTACATAAAAAAAAGTATATGTATATCAGTTGCCTAGTATCCATAATACAACTTTTGCTTAGTTTTAGACTAGATGGCGTTGTGTGTTTAGGTGTCCAAAACATTTCATCATCATCATCTTCCTACCCTTTTCCCAAATTCATTTGGAGTCGGTGCAATGAGTTTTTTCCTCCATTCTCTTTTATCACTCGTCAGTTCACTACTAACTCCCTTTCTGGCCATATCTTCTTTTACGCAGTCCATCCATTTTTTCTTTGGTCGTCCTCCACTCTTATACCCGTCAACTTCCATACTTAAAACCTTCCCGGTGTCCGAAATATTTAATAAGGGGCCATCCAGAAAAATTATTAAATTAAAACAGCAGTTCCGAAATTAGTTTTATTTCCATTTCAATTAAGTACTTTTTTTATGAAATCAACACTTATAAATTCGGATCGAATACTGAATACGCAACAAATCAGAACTACATCAGACCTTGTATGAAAAAGATTAAATACTGATTATCACCAAAACAATTTAAACCGTATTCTCCTAAAGATAGAGTTGGAAATATTTTTTAGTTAAATTAATATTTCAAATTACGCGATTAGTACCTCTAGATATATTAGATTTTGAAATGTGATGTCACGAAACTTAGGACCCCTCCCACCCCTTGTCACACTTTGTCGACCCCCTCCCCCCCCTTTACGTGTGACGTACTTTATGGATGGCCCCTAATTAAAATAAAAAGATATTCACACACGATAGAAGTGAAACTTCAGTAAATCGACAAAAGAATGAGACCGACATTTGCTCTCTCGCTCTGGCTCACTAATTACCGGCGACTTTTTGTATTTGTGTCTCTTACCTGTCATTTTTTCCGTTGCATCCGGTTTGAAATCACAACGGTTCTAAAGAAGTTACACTTCAAAATGATATGTGTATAGGTTGGTAAGCGATAAGTGTGAGATGCGATACGAAGTGGTGCACTCACGAGCGTGGTGGCGAAGTTCTCCAGGTAGATGGAGAGCGCGGCCTCGACGGCGCCGCCGCCGGGCGCGAGGCGGCCCGACTCCAGCACGCGGCGCACGGCGCACAGCGCGTCGTGCGCCGAGCGCTCCATCTCGTCGCAGTACGCGTCCGTGGGCCCGCGCAGGATCAGCGACGCGGCCGTGCGCGCCACAGGCCTGATTGTACCACATACCTTATTAGCTCAATTCTATTAAACATCCTAGAGAACTTAGGGTGTAGTATAGTCCAAGTCGTAGTAGTGTTACACTCTTAATGAATCTGCGTGTTTACTGAAGGGCGCTAGGCTTACTAAAGGGAGCTAGGCTTACTAAAGGGAGCTAGGCTTACTAAAGCGCGCTAGGCTTACTAAAGGGTGCTACCCTTATTAAAAGGCGCTACGCTTACTAGAGGGCGCTAGAGTAATAATTGCACACAGTCTCTACACGAGCGCTTCACGGGCTAGAGACGCCTCTGAAAGTAGGGTCAGGGTAACATGAATCATGATTTCAAATAGTGTTTTCTTTTAATTGAGAAGAAAAAAGAACTATCTTTAAATTTCAAAAGCTTGAAAGAAAGCCTTTTATTCTATTGTTAATGTCTTTGTCGATTGCTCTGACATTTCAAGTATCATGGTAATGTAATTATCATCTTTCTAGGAAATAAACACGGCTAAATTGGGCTCAATTGAGCCGTCAGTGCTTTCTACAGAATGTCGATCACCAGATACTGTCGACGACAGTAGTTCCTTGTTTACAATCGTGTCATAATAATTTTAAAGCTGATCCCTAACCTGACCTAGTTTAAGCAGAAAGGCTCAGAGGTAAAACAAATTCAAAAGACACGAATATACCACTTACCCCTTGATTAAAATCAACTGATCATCACAGATCTGTTCCTGTACAACTTCAGCAGCCTCACCAATCATGCTGGGCTCAAAAACTTCTTCACCCTCCATATTAGTAAGAGACGTCAGGAAAGCAGCTCCTGTTGCTTTGGCGATCCTCTTCAAATCGGCTTTCTTGCACCGTCTGACGCCCATAGCACCAGCTTCCACGAAGTACTTGAGACAGAGATCGTCAATACCGCCGGTGCAAAGAACAACGTTCACACCGGTTGATAAGATCTTTTGAAGGCGCTCTTTTGTGATGTCTAGTTCTCTGGCACGGATAGCTTCTAGCTTTTCTGGGTCCGACACGAGTACCTGGAATTTGTTTAACGTTAAAAAAACATATATATATATCTATACGCTAAAGACAATTCATTTTAAGAAAATAGTGACGCATTTGTTAAGCTGCGTCGATAAGGTTCCAAGTTTTGGTATGAAACAGTAATTCTTGGATTCCGCTGGTGCTTTCCATCAGGCAGGGCAGAGTCATTTTGATAGCTCAGGTATAAAAAAAAATCTTAAATTAAATAAGTGTAGGTATCTATTAGATACCAGATACTATCTAACAACAAAAATTGCCTGCAACCAAGTATTTAGTCCATAAAACTTATAATTTTCGTATAAGGGGATGTAAAAATAACAACTTAAGTACCTGAACACCCATCTTCATTTTAGTCTTTTGCAAAGAGAAGTCCAGACACGCAATTTTAGCGTTCAAAATTTTCTTGGGCATGGCTTGTGATGCAATGGTGCAGTTCAAAGCGTATCCTTTGACAAGGACACTTTCCCGAGCGCTGCGACCATGAGCTTTCAGGATGTTAACTGCCTTGATAGGATAAGATGGGTTTCCTTTATAGTCGGTGATCTTAATGGCTTGGGCAGCATCTACTATCATCTCCGAGAAGAAATCTGCATCACTGATATTTATTTTTAAGGAATTATTGTTCTGATGATGATAAACTTTTATTTTGATACATGATTTACACAACATAAAAATTATCAGCCAAGGGCGAGTCGGACTCGCGTACGAAGAGGTCTGTACCATTTTCCATACATTCCATTGACTTATCAATAACGATTGCCATAGATGTTTAAGAGACCCGTCGTTCGCCTAGGCACTAGTGTGAAACACCGTCAAACTTCCATACACTGGGCTAGTTATGTCTAGAAAAGTTAAAAATATTGTAAAACTATTTGTAAAAGGATACGCTCCAATCAGTTTAGAAGACATGGTTGTTTTAGCAGCATTGATAACAGATGCCCTTCCAAGAGACTCCACGGTGACAGTGAGGTTATCCTGAATGTACTTGACAGCTTCCTTACATGCCAGCCGGTAACCAGAGATAATACTTGTAGGATGGATCTTGTTTTTCACCAGCTCATCTGCGCTCTAGAATATGTAAAAAAAAATTGGTAAATAGGCATATTTAGGTAGTATATGTATAATTAAAGGAAGATCTTCCTAAGGCACTGTGGTTAATGATCAGCAAAATGTATGACAGCTACAGCATAGATACAGTACTGGTTTGGTGGTTACTGAAGAGTTTGTTTGAAGGCGCTAATCTCAGAAACCCTTGGTCCGATTTGAAAATTTTTTTCAGTGTTGGAAAGTCCATTTATCGAAGGCTATAGGCTATATATCATCACGCTAAGACCAATAGGAGCGGAACACCAATGAAGAATGTTTCAAAAACGGGGGAAAATTTACACGCTACAGGCAATAGAAAACGCAAACGGGGTTGTGTGGGTCAGCTAGTTTCTAAGAAATCTGAAGTTACTAAACTGTGTATCTTTCACAATTAATTTAAGGAGTATAATAAATTCAAAATTCTTTAATGGTCATGAATTTTTAATTAATAGGCAGAGTTGGCCAGCTCCTTAAAATGATTTAGAATCGTACTTACACACGCGAAATTGTCTACAAAGAGTATAAATATTTTTTAACTGAAGCCGAAGCTTTACAAACATACATGAAACGGACACAAAGAACTTCCAGACTCGGGACAACAATTCGTAGATCACACAAAGTGTTGTAGGTACCGCGTGGGATTTGAACCCACGACACTTGGCGCAGTAGTAAGCGGCATAGCGACCGCTGACACCACTCGGCCAACCGTGCAGTCAGTCAATTAGCACAATGAAATGAATAACTATAACTATGAGAAATGGCCGGTTAATCAATTAATCGCAAACATACCCAGTGATTCTGTTCTAGTTATCGACAACGCACCCTATCACAATAAATATGTTGAAAGACCCCCGAATTCAAACACCATTAAACATGAAATGATCAACTGGTTAAACAGGCATGAAATTCCAGTAGACCCAAAATGATGATGTCTGAATTAAGTGATTCAACAGCTGTTAACCTATTAAATATCTATATTTTAATTTATATTTGCCTTCTATATTAAATACTAGCTGACCCACGCAACCTCGTTTGCGTCTTATATAGCCCGTAGCATGAAAATTTTCGCAAAATAAGTAACTTTTCTGGTTGATTTTTACACCTTGTGTCCGAAAAACCCAAATATCTTACGGAACCCTATTTTTTTTCCAAAATAAAATATAGCCCATGTTACTCGTGGATAATGTAGCTTTCGAATGGTGAAAGAATTTTTAAAATCGGTCCAGTAGTTTTTGAGCCTATTCATTACAAACATACAAAAATTGGTACAAATCTTTCCTCTTTATAATATTAGTATAGATTTATTTTATTGGGCGATTTTCAAGGAAATCAATTATTTATTTATTTATTATAAACTTTATGCACTCTTGTGAATATGTCCAGTGTATTCTCTACCAGTCAACATTAGGGTGGTGCACAAAATTTATAATGTAAGTGCATATAGGTTAAACAGTTTACTCCATACAAAAACTTATTAACACATATATACAAATACAATATTCAATATGCACATTTTTTTTAAATACAATTCCCGCATTAATATTATGAATTCTATGTCGCGGCGGACTTAACTAACATACACGAAACGGAATATGTTGAGATGTGTCACATGTGTGTGTCACTCCATGGCAAATTTCATTAAAATCGGTGCAGACATATAGCCACAAAAGTGTAACAAAGAGACCTAATTAGTTTTGTATCTATATATTGGCAATGCATTGAATACCCCTCCGCCCCAGCATCCCCGTCTTTCTCATAGTAGGCGCTTAATGATGCTTCCCTCAGTTCAATCTTATCGTGATAACTTTTAAACTATTCATCCAAATTAATTAGTGTAAAAGACAAAGTTTATCCACATTCAATACTTTGATAAGAATTCAATGAATATTCTAAAATGTGCTTTATTAAAAAATTTCATGGTTCACTAATTTGGGCATAGTGACTTCCACATAAAAGGTAGATATATGCTGTCACAAGCTTTTATTTAGAACTATTTAAGTCAAATAATACTACAGTAATTATCTTTGTGTAACTTCAATCATTTGGGCAGCGCACACCAAGATACCTATTAGAGGGCTGACTTTTTTCCAACTTATTTGACAGTTGACATTATATTATGACCAAATTATAAAAAAATCTCTATAAATTTTAATTTAGAATGTTATTCCGATGTCTAACCTATATTACTGCAAAGTGTCATGACCTACTGAATGGATTATTCAGTAGTTCTTGTGTGAAAGAGTAACAAACACACACACACATTCTTACAAACTGTCACATTTATAATATTAGTAGGAAGTATAGACTTGATAGTTATCCAATAAGAATGTTTACCTTCAAAAGTTCAGCTGCAATAATCACAACTGAAGTGGTACCATCACCGACCTCCTCATCTTGTAGTTGTGCTAGTTCCACTAATACTTTGGCTGCAGGGTGTTCCACCTCAAGCATTCTGAGAAATAAATGTTTGATATTTATGGTAGTACAGTCAGCAATAAACATAGATAATACAATAAGAATTTTAGACAATTGTAACATGGGTGATTATTTTTTTATACCAGACTATAGTGGTGCCAAAAGAATATTAATGTTAGCTGTATGTTGGACTATAGTGCCTAAGCTACTGAACTGATTTTAATGTATGAGGTGTCAATGGCTTGGGAGACATAACTTATAAATTCTATAAAAAGTTTTTACATAATTGGGTTATGGTTTCTTAAAGTTTTTAGTTTAAGTAATCTAATCATTTAAACACATATGTATTAAGGATATATGATATAAGATGGTGTATATTTAAAAGTGGACAATTTACAGAGCAGATGATGTTCTGATATATGACTGCAGTAACAAATAAATGTAAATGACACTTTAGGTTACAAGATCATGATCACTAGTTTTTAAAAACCAGGTTTTGAGATATAATAAAAAAATGATGCATTCTAAACAAAGGTATTCAATTGATGTAGGTGGCTAGGTGTTACTGTAGTCTTATAGGATTTTGAAGCTATATTTTTTTTAAAACATTCTAATTGGAAAAATTACATTTACGAGATACTTACTTCAGAATAGTAGCTCCATCGTTTGTGACCGTTACATCTCCAATATCATCCACCAGCATTTTGTCTAGCCCTACAGGTCCTAGTGAGCTCTTCACTATGTTGGCGATGGCCGCTGCTGCCATAACTGCAATTTTTTTCAATCAATCCCTTTAGTCATATATAAAAACGCATAGGTTATTTTCGAAATAAGAACAACTTTTAGTATTGTTACATACTTCATATGATACTTTATTCTAATTAGAAACATTTTATTTAAAGTTTTTATCTCAATTTTACGGTTTTTCAGAGATATTTACAAAAATGTAACCATACGCTGCTATGCATGTGATCTACCGGAGTGCCATAGCCTCGTGTGAATTAACATATAAACATTACCATTTTGCGTTCGGACAGACGCCCCGGATGATCTGGTCCCAGCGACGGATAAAGCTGCAGCTAATGTCGACATTTTTAATAGAAATATAACTCAAAATTCATAAAATAATCGCCCGTCACACTATTTAATTCTGGAAGGAGCTCACAATGTTGCCAAGTTTTAAGTTATATGAATGACAAATGTCATTTTATTGTTTATTGCCAGTAAGAAATAAAGGTGTAAAAGAAAAAAAACCGGATTAATGTAGGTCGGTTTTGTAATTAAATCAAAACTTCAATAAACTTTAAATATCTAAAAAATATCCTTCTAAATTACAATATATCCTTTCAATTTGAACAATATTTTTTATACTCGGTTAATTTTTACCGCTGTTATGGATGATGTCAGCATTTTTTTGAAAAGGCATTTGACTACTTAAATAAGGTTTGAAATGGTTTTCAAAAAAGGTATACTGTTGTCGACCGATGAAAAAATTTACCTACTTAACTTATTTTATTCTTATCTTTTTTCTTTTAAAGACACTCCATTTTGCTCAAGGACAACAAAAAGCTGACAAGTAGTTGCTTTACTATGAAAAAAAACCAGCCCAGAGCGAGTTAGACTCGCGCACCGAGGGTATTTTTAACCGACTTAAAAAAAGGAAGAGGTTCCCAATTCGACTGTTTTTTTTGTTTGTTACCTCATAACTTTCGACTGGGTGAACCGATTTCGATGATTTTTTTTTTTGAAAGCTGGTACTTCCCGTGTGGTCTCCCATTTCAATTTGGTCCAGTTCTTGAAGTCGTTTTTTTTTGGTAAAATTTGTGATTATTTAGTAGTTACCTATAAACCTGTGGGTAACTAAAAAAATATACTTTTCGCAATTTTTCCTTAATATGTGCTATTGTTTCTTTGTTAGTTTTACCGGGCCATTTCCGCACTTAGCTTTTTGATTGGGCCGTTGTACGTAGATTTAGTCCAACCATCCTAGATCATCCCTGAAGCTCAGCAGCATTTTCAGGTCACTACATGTTTCCAGGAGTGATTTTGATTGGAGGATGACCCGCTGATCTGCCACACTTCTACATTCTGTGAGAACGGCTGCGATGTTTCTTCTGTCTCCATGCATCCCCTGCACAGAGGGCTGTCTGCTGCGTCTATAGTGAATAAGTAGGTGTTTGTTTAGGGGACAACGCCCTGTCAGGATACCTGTGACCTTCCTGAGATCGTCCCTTTGTTTATATGTGCTATAAGATGCTGCTTCGTACCAAATTCTAAGATTCAGTGTTCATGGGAAATACCGTGTGTTTTGATTTCCTTGCGAGATTCGAAATTTTGCAGCATAAACGGCTGTATCACCAGTGGAATGCAATAGGCTGATAATCACAAATCTTCTAGACATATGACACACAATGCTGTCTAGAATCTAAATATATATATAAAAGCTAGATTGACGAATACTTTTTGGAGGAACGGGTATAATGTCCCTCCGACACAAAGGGAGGATCCTCCGACCAGGCGAGGTGATCATGTCTGGCGGGACACTGCCCTACAGTTGATGTTGGTATGTTGTATATATGCTAATCGGCGCGAGAACTATTTATTTCGCAATTCAGGATTTGTAGTTTCTGCGTGTAGTGCGTTACTTCGTAGTTGAATGTATCTTCGATAGATGGCGCTGTAGTATGTTATGTGGAAGTCGCCACAACTTCAATGTTTTCAAAGCAAAGACAAACCCAGACTCCATTCTGCGCCGGTATAGCTTTTATTTAATCAATGCTCACGAACGTTAAAAAGACATACAAGACATAACTGTAGTATGTTTAGGCATTTCTTTTCAGAGAAATTTCTAGGAAATACCGGTGCATTGTCCCACCTTCTTCCTTCCTCTACAGCACAACACGTGCGGGCCTTGAAAGTCACCGCTTCATAGTGGTAGACATACGCTATCGTACTCATCCTTATGCCGAGCGGTCAAAACCTGGAACACCCTACCAGGTCCTTTAAGCGGGGCTTGAAAAAACATCTCACTAACCCGCGATAGCGTAGGTCACCATGCTGCATTATCTTTATTCACACTGAGGATGTTGACCACTACTCCTGGATTCTGCTAATGCTTCCCACCAGGCAGAGCAGAGTAACTTTGGCAGCTAAAACATAATTAAGAAAATTGATTAGATTTAAATTTTATGAAAATACGAAATTGATTGTTTCTTAAAAGAGAACTTCCGCACTTAAATCAATCCTGTGTTGCATGGTCTTACAAGTATATGTGAAACGGACACAAAGTACACCCAGACTCAGAACAACAATTTGTGGATCACACAAAGAGATCAAATTACGAGATAATTGCTTTAAACACTGCGCCATCCATGCAGTCAAATGTTTTATTTATTTTCAGTTCTAATTATTGCTTTTAACGGCTGGACTAATGCCCTTTTATTTGAACTGTATTTAGTTCACTTATATTTAGTTCAGTTAGCGGGAAGCTAGGTTTGAACATTTACGGATGGCGTAAGGTCTAAGTGGTCGCCATGTCGTTTTCTACTGCGCTGAGTGTTGTGGGTTTAAACCCACCTTGTGTGATATATAAATTGTTGTTCTGAGACTGTGTTCTTTGTGTTTCGATGTTCTATGTTTAGAAATTCCCACATTACGAATAAATCCTGTGTCAAAAGCGAAACAAAAAGCGTAACATTCAGCTTTAACTAATGCCCTTGAATACTACAAATTCGTTTCGTATTTTTGTAAAAACCCATTATTCTGTGTTACGTAAATCGGTAGACTGAGATACCTAAACAGTATAGGATCCGAGCTGACATTTTTCAAGTACGGTTCAGTAAAAAGAAGGGTATATGTACAAGACTACGTGACCGAATGGTGAGCGGACGGGACGACCTCCGCGGGAATTGGGAAAAGCACTCGTAACTCTACGTGACGGCAAGCTCGTCGTGCTTAAAATAACTTCCCTATATCGCTTGTGTATGTTTGGGTAGGAAAATTCGAAACGATTCTTTAGTATTTTTGGATAGTATAAGTAAAAAAATAACATAGTTTTGTTTTGGTTTAAATCGTATTTTAATAGTATCTATATAAAATTTGGCGTTCTATACTTATTCTTCGCAAAGACAAAACGATATTTTACGAAATTAGATTTATTAAGGTATGGAACTAATCCCGCCAAGACGTCCACCACTGTTGCTCCTGTACACCAGGACAGCAGTGGCCCACGAACACATCGAGTTATGACACTCGGGCAGTCCCAGAAAAAATTAAAATGTCTTGGACCCGCAACTTATTCAGGTATATAAACGTTTTTTTACAGTTTTGAATCAGAACTTCTAACACGCTTTGATTTGCTTCACCTGTATGTATCTATGTTTGTTTGTATGTATCCGACTCCTTTGAACTCGATTTTGACCTCCTATTTTGGCTTAATAATATCATCATTAGTTATTAAATAATTAAAAATAAATTAAGTTTATAAAAGCCTTGAAAACTATGGTTTAGTGTTCGTACGTGGTATATTTAATAAACATCAATAAGAAGGAGTGTGCTTTGTGCTTTTGCGTAACGAATAAACCGACTGCACACAGTCTTAAGAAGTTATATGTACTCGTAGTATACTAGTATCAGTATAGTAATAATATATAGTAAGCCTTATTTGTGTACGAAAAAACAAAATAAATTGTATCACGCGATGATTAACTATGTCATTCAAAGATAAAAAAGAAATATGTCTCGTAAAAAGATATATAATTTCTTTCAGTTATGTGTTTGACTCAAAATTCATCCATTTAATATTCCCCTACGGTCTGCAAAGAGGCATAAAGTTGTTTACATTTTCCTGGCTTTTAAATCCTCGCGATGACTATTGCAATTCATGTCGGGCCACGTGAATAAAAGCTGACAATATCTGTGAGAACTTTAGCCAGCGTTCATTAGAATGCTCGGCTACGCATACCGTATCTATACGAGAGAATAATCTCGTTTTCTGCGGCTTTTAACGAAAGCCTGATAGGAGTCGCAGAGCAAAACAAATAGGTGGTAGATGTGCACATGCGCGGGGAATACACACGCACGCGCTTCTGCGACGAGCGGCAGTCGCGCGCTGGTCGTGTCCGTTTTCGTACCTCCGCGCGACGTCGCCTTCCCGCGCTCATACCACGCGTTAAATGGCGCCCAAACTGGGACCTCGCTCACGCGGGTAAGTTCATTACATAATCTATTACAATAAAACGTTAAAATCTCTTCTTGTGACAAACGTTGGTCCATGACACAGCATCCGCGAGGATCCCCGAGGGCGTGGTAAGACATCGACTAGGGAGGGGGTGCGGTGTCGGCGTGTTGGCGATAGCGCGATGTCTGATAAGATTGCAGACTACTGTCAACAAACCTTTACATTATAATGCATAAAATTTAGAATAATAGTCGTTGATATTAAAACAAATAAGCTCGAAGACATCTCGAAGACGTGTACCTATTGATTTTCTCTTCGCGTTCCGGGTGTTCTCGCTATAGCAGCTTCAGACACAATTAGATATATTGTCGCAGCCTCTTTAGCATTCAGCTGCGGAACTTGATGCTCCAAAAGTAGATACGAAGCAAGATATAACTTTTTCATTAGATATTCCTTACGTTAATTTATGTACTCAACCACGTTGTCGTAATAAGCGAATTTGCTTTAACATTTCTCCACACGGCTTTTATTTTAAACTAGTATATAAGTACCTATACCGATATATCAACTTATTTTTAGCTGATCTTATTTAATAGTGTTTTTCGCGATCGGTGTAATTTTCATTTTGGATCACAAACACAAACTTACGTTCGAGTTAGTTGAAAATCAATTACGAAACCATTAGCGTATGTGCTTCTAAAACAGAGATTTGACTTGCTATTGTTTATTGTAAGAACCTTGATGGGATTCAAGAAAATATTTCTTAGGATTAATTTTGCTCCTGTAATGTAAGATTAAGCGTGAACCTCTAATCTGCATGTCTATGCTGTGATCAATACACATTATAAAATCGTAACTGGTCGCTGTCTGCACATGGAAGATATATGACAAAAACTATTATAGACACTTTGCAAAACAATGATTTTTTGTCTGTTTGTTTGTACGTTTGTGCACGCTAATTTTAAAAAACGTCTTAACCAATTTGAATGCGGTTTTCACTAATACGTTGCGGTTTTCTCTATCAAATATTCATTTGTTTCATTTCAATCGGTTCATAAATAAAATAGTTACATCAGTTTAAATAATCATCGCGATAATTGATCACTACGCGGGTGGAGTCGCAGGCAAAAGCTTGTTTTAAATACGTGAGTTTGTCCTTATCGCTGCAATACTACGGCCTGTGTCGGCAAGCTGAATAGTATCACACACTACTGATACTTATACCAACTAATTATAGTAACTTATACGAACCGGTGTAAGTGTCTGTGCCAAAGAATTTCATTATTCTCCGTATAATCATTATCATCTTTACTTACGACTCCAATACTGGATACGCTTCTCTTTACAAATAAAGTATCTCCATATATTCTTCTTTCTTTTGATGAAATGGCAACCAGCCGGATCTCTCGGATCAGCTATTTCTGCCAATATCAAGTATTTATTATATAAGGGTATTACTTGCTTTTTTTGTGATTAACCTCTGTATTTTTCTTTTTTCCATAAAATCATAATTATATTATTTAATTCCGAGAGAGAACACTGATCTCTGTAACACAGGTCATTGAACCTAGCTCCGAGATCAGGGAGCTCAATATAATTTATAAGAAACGTTTTATGGCAATAATTTTTTTATTATTTTTTTTATTATTTTTTATTTATCGTCTTCAATTATCAAGTCTTCGAGTCTTCAAGTCGTCGTCGTGATGAAATTAATGATAAAAAATATATAAAATGTGGATGACACGAAATGGGGACCGTCTTCCGAAAAAACAAAAAACGATCTCTATCTCCATATAGTTAATTATAATATCCATAACACACACGAAAATATTAGTGACTTATGATTAAAAAAAAATTGGCGGCTTAACGTCTATGAAATTTTTAACTTTTTTTAAATGTTAATTTAGTCATAAGTGCTGGTCACCATCCTCATTACGAATGTGTATAATGCAGCTTGTTGACACTATGGCGGCCTATTGAAATGCTTTTTCACGCCCCGCTTAAATGTTCTATATTTAAAAAAAGTCTTGTCAATTAGAAAAACATTAGTTGTATAGTCTATGCTTTTGCCACTAAACCTATAATTAAATTGACTGTCAACACCCTTAACAGACCACTGCAAACCATAGACTTGTTTGTAAAAAGGAAATCACGCTAGGTTGATATAGTTTGTTTCAAGTCTTACTAAATTTACTATAATCATCTTAATAAATAGATTTATTAACATACAATTGTGTACGCTGATCTCATTTGACTAGATTGATGTTATTGACTTGAGCTACATAAAAACTAACATTATTTGTACGTATGTAAATGAAAGTTTGCATTTAAAAAATAAGTGTTCCGTGCGTTGAACTTATGCTCAAGAACGATGACACGTAATTCTTTTTCTATTGGGTATTTAAAAAATAACTCACGTGAAATGTAAAATGTCTCCTACTTACGATAATCATTTGTAATTCCAATAAGAATTAATTTTAGTTTAAAAAAACTATAAACAAGCTCGTATAACAAGTCGAACTAAAAAGTAAAAAAAAAAAATTTTAAACATGATCAAAAAGAAAATTATTTTGTCGTAAAAATACGTCCTAGGCTAGATGTCAATTGTTTAAGGTTTTAATATAACATTGTGGTTATAGAACTTTAGTTTTCTTAAAAGTAAAAGAAAATATACTTCATGAAAACATTTGACAAAAAAACTAAATTTACAAAGTAGTGTAGTACTTTATAAATATAGGTTATACCTCCAGTAATACGTGCTTAAACTTGTCAATAGAGTAGCACTAGTACATACCCACATTATCATGTCTTATCTTCACTAACTCAGTCTCAAAAAATAATAACAATCTGATACTAGGAGTAATCAAACTCAGTTAGGACTTACAAACTAATTAACAGTTTATATTCTGTTATTTAAATAATAAATAATTAAAGTTACACCTGTACATAAATTTTCCAAAACCAATTAAAAAATACTTTGGTTCATGATCACATCATATTATTAAGTATTTTATTTATGAATATTGGTAAACTTAAAGTTTACACGCTTTGTTACGATCAGATGTTTTTGTTCTGAACTTAAATAAATTACCTTTTACAATAGCACACTTGGTTTTTTAAACTATAATTATGATATTTTATAGACTAACTAAAGGAGTAGGTTATAATCATGTTCAAAGGAGTCGTTTACATACAAACAAGTAGACACATCTACAGGTGAAGCAAATGAATTGAAGAAAATTAATTAATGATTATAAGCATATTAATAAATAAGTTATAAATTAATAAGTGGTTAAAATCCTTAATATCACTGCTGAGCGCTCATAGCTCAGTTGCACTCGGTGATTAGAAACAATTATTTTAACTTTGGAACTGTTTAGAAATGCATACAAGCAGGGTTGACAGACTGTCAGATAGACATCGAGTAACAAAAGCGGTCTTAAAACCTTTACGCAGATGAGTTTTTGATTTAAGGCGAGCAAAATATATAAAAACGTCAATCAAGTTGAACTTAAAATACGGAATCACATTCAAACAAAAAACTCATATTTTTTTTGCAAATTAACGTCAGAGATTACACCTGTTCACAATTTTGCCAAACTCAATTTCAAAATACTTTGGTTTCATAAAGAAATTCTTTTAATTGTTTGCCAAAAGTTATGCTTGATATTCGCGGGGCTACGAGTCGTCTACGATTCTCTATAGAGCTACGAAGTTAGACGCTCGTAGCTATAGCTATGCCGCGGGTATATCGGGTAAGCAACTTGCTTAGGAATTCCGAACATCTAGTTTGTTGCAGCGTCGGCTTTAACCTCAAAGAGAAACGTAGTTGGTATTCCGATTATTAATAATATCTCTGTTTCTTTTCACATAACCGAGGAACTAGGTATTAGAGTCACATTGATTTTACCCGAAGGGGTCGGTTCCACCGAACAGTACTGCCCTCTCACAGAATACCAACGTATTTTTTTTTTATTGAATAGGGGCAAACAAGCAGACGCAACACCTGATGGTAAGCGATTACCGCCACCCATGGACACCCGCAACATCAAAAGCGTCACAAGTGTGTTGCCGAGCTTTGGTGGATGGGGGAGGGGTTGGGGTATGGGCCTCCGGTATCCTGACTCACACAAGCGCTATTTCACACTGGTATCACTTCGGTCGAGCCGGCCCATTCATGCCGAAGCGTGGCGCTCCCACGGAATGAACCTCTACCTCAAATGACAGCATTCGTGCTGTATGCGAAAACGGATGGTCAACGATGCAGAAGCATCTCAATAGTGCCGCCATAGTGTGGGTCACCATGTTGCATTACGGAATCGTCTGCATCGCAGTGAGTCCCCACTCTTGGATTCCGTTCATGCTTTCCATCAGGCAGAATATAGCATTTTTGGCAGGCTCATACATAAAGAAAGATCTACATGAGGGACTAATGTCGCACACACGTCCATCACTGTGAATTCTGTATACCAGGATCAACAGCAGTGACCAACGAACAGATTGAGTTAGGACACTAAGGAAGTCCCAGGAAAAATTAAGCTTTCTTCGAACCCGCAACGAACTTAATGAAAAGAAAACTGGAGGAGTTGCAAATGTAATATGTTGAATAAAACTATACTACTTCGGGGTGCAGTCTTCGGTGGTCTCCAGTTTGATTCCAGAGTCGAACCAAATATATGTATGATCTGCTAATATTTGATTTAAAGTTTGTTATGTATCCCTAAAAATTTCACGTGGCACTTGAGATCCGTGAAATGTGTTGTGAAATGAGTATCGATAAGAATGACGACATTGGGCCTCCACCGGATTTCAAAAACGTTAAAATTTTAATCACGTCCAATTAGCTGTAGTTATTATTTTGAAAAAAAGTAGTAAATAATTAAATTTATCTAAATATTTGTTATTATATATATTATATCTATATTGCTTTATTTTGAACCCCCTAGATGCTGCTATCGTAGTAGTCGAGTTTATACTGTGACAGGTAGTCACAGTATAAACTCCGCTTGCTTTGGAAGTAGATAACGTTGTGTGTCAGATGTCTCAAATATTATGGAAAAAAAAAAACAACTAAAGAGAGATATTTGGAGTGCCAATTGAATTGTTATTTAGAACAATTTAGCGATAACGGACGCTGTATTCAAATCTACTCCTGTCTCTAGCTCACTCCTAACTGTAAAAGAGTGTCAGGTAAAACAGAGATCGAAAGAATGAGGCGTCTAATTTTATTTTTTCCAATTTAATTGATATTTAAACTTAATTAAAGTTTAAGTTTTTAAAAGTAAAGGAAAAATATTCTAAACTACATAAGACTATTTTATTCTGTTTTAAATAAGATAAATATAATATATAAATATTTCGGACATCTAACACACAACGCCATCTAGTCCCAAGCTAAGCAGAGCTTGTGTTATAGGTACAAGACAACTGATATTAATACATATAGGTTTTTTTTTGTAAATACTTACATATTATACATAGAAAACACCCAAACTCCGAAACAAATATTTGTAGATTACACAAACATTTGGTCCGACCCAGGATTTGAACCCGAGACGTTAAGCACAGCAGTCGCATTCACTACCACTGCGCCATCGAGGCAGTCATGTCAGATGGAAGTTAATGTTACGAAGAACCGAATGAAAGTAGGCTACAGCTTAGAAATTTGTTGCGGTCGTGTCGAGAGATAAAGCACGCCACATAATCAACACTTTGTTACAGTTCATTGAGAGTGTTACGAGTAGTTTGTTTTATCAGTTACATGTATGAATAAATCCATACTAATATTATACGTAACTTACTCTGTCAGTCTGTTAAGCTTTGGTTAAACCGATGTACCGATTTCAATGAACTTTGGCTTGGAGATACTTTGATTCTTGAGAAAGGACATAGGATATTTCTTACTGCGATAACTGATAAACACGTGGGCGGAGCAGCGTCCAAAAGCTAGTCATCTTATATACAAGGTGGATATGACGATACGACATTAAATGAAACCGTGGGCTTTTTAAATGTGTTATTGTATCTTCTGTGTGAGAGCCACGCTTCAACATGAATACCACGGCCTCACAGAAAAGCGCTTGCGCTGTGTTTCACCGAGCGAGTGAAGATACATGAAGCCCCAATTCCTCCATTCCATGCCCTAAAGGCCGGCACCGCACTTGTGATGCCTCTGGTGTTGCGGGTATTCATGGGCGACGGTAATCGCGTAAAATAATAACATCGGACCAGTAGTTTAGGCACCACGGTGGAACACACAAACATATACATATAGACTGCTAAAAACCCTTTTATCTTCAACGGGTACAAAAAGTAAAACCTTAAAAAAAATAACACCACTCTGTGTACAGAAAACATCAATATCTAAAATGCCTCCGGGAAACAAACTTGAAAATAAAATACTTATTGTTCGATACAGGAACGGAAAGGTTAATCAGAGTATATATACCCGTGGTCACAATGTGACCCGTTATCAAGCTAAGTCCCAAAAGGACACTCGCCACCGATTCCTTTTCCATTTATATGATAATTCACCGCCAACGTCGGGAGGCACAACTTGTCTGCCGGATATTAAATGGACTTTCGACTGTGAACAAACGGTGGCTAAGATACTTTTGAAATTTCGGTTCGTATTTATTTCGTGTTTACTTTTATTGAGTAAAGGTATTTTTCTAGAAGTATATGAGTATTTATCTGTTCTTATGTCAATAGGGTAGATGACACCTTATGGCCTTAGTCAAATTACTTTTTATCATCTGTCAAAACATTAACTTTGTATGAAAAATGTAATAAATACAAACTTGTGACGTCACTGTTTACTGTAGACTACTCAATTGAGCAATATATTTCAATGTTTTTTTTTTTTTTTTTTTTTTTTATGTAATAGGTGGCAAACGAGCAAGCGTATCGCCTGATGGTAAGCGATTACCGCCGCCCTTGGACACCCGCAACACCAGAGGCGTCACAAGTGCGTTGCCGACCTTTGGGGGATGGGGAGGGGGAACGAGGGAGGGGTTGGGGTATGGCCCTCCGGTATCCTCACTCACTCGGTGAAATACAGCGCAAGCGCTATTTCACACCGGTTTTCTGTGAGGCCGTGGTATCACTCCGGTCGAGCCGGCCCATTCATGCCGAAGCGCGGCTCTCCCACGGTATCTTTTTAAAATTTGTTTATCTGATTAAAATTTGTTACACAAATTAAAAGCTGTAATAATCACATTTTCCGAGATGTTTTATAATATTCGTGTTAATTTTTTAACTTTTTTAATTTTAATCTGTGCCCTCAATTAATTTGAGTTTGAAACATTGAATTATCAAGGTTGCAAGGTTACCTAACTTATATTGAAAAACATATAAAATTGTTTTTTTTTAAATCCTGTTCTTAAATAATGTAATAAATTTTTAGACAACAAAATTCAGAACCAAGCGGCGTGCAATTGGAGAGGCCTGTCTCCAGCAGTTCGTAAACTATTGTGTATCTACCTCCTAATTCTAATACTTACAAATGTAAAAAGTAAGTTTGTCTGTCAAGCTTTCGCGCGAAAACTACTTAACCGATCATCATGAAACTTTGTACACATATTTTTGAAGGTTTTAGAAGTAGCATAGGATACTATTTATTAAATGAGAGCGAAGCCGGGAATACCGCAGATGAAAGAAGCGTATAGTTGTGAACTGCCAACCATTTAGACATTTGGTCCGACTCGTGCATCGAACCGGAGATCTCAAGTACAGCAGTCACTTACGCTACTAAGGCAGTCATACTTTGTAAATATGTAAAATATACAAACAGAGGAGTATAAACGTTTACACAGTTGTAGTTTATTTGAAGAAGGAGTGTTTCGGATCGGTTTCGGATTTCGACCACTAGGCGACCACTAGTAAAATGAATTTTCCATTTTAATTTTTCTTGTATTATACTGAAAGTCTTGAATGCTTGTGGACCGGGTTGAATTTCGGAACAACCTCGCTTGCAATTACAACCTGCTATCCATTAGGTTACTGGCTATGTAGAAAGTAACAGTCAAAAACTAAATAAAATGAGGTAAAAAACCGCAGCCAAGACAAATGTTACGAGGGAAGTAAAGCATTCTACGTATATAGTATAGTTTGTAAACTGTGTAATGCCCTGAGAACAGAGATAAGAACACTACGTACTACGTACACACGCTAGGCGCTACGATAATGCTACGAGCCGAGCATGAAACTGCTACGGCGCAAATGTGTTCTTTACCTAGATTAGAATCAATTCCACTGTCTGTATAAATGTCTGATTGGTTTATTAAAGGCATAAAGTATAAATTAATAAAAATAAGTTGTAATGAGCACTCTTTGAGAACATGTGAAACTGGACCGACTTTTTTTAAAGAAAAATCCGAATCAGAAGACTAACGATGGGCACAGAGAGCACCCAGTCTCTGGTCTACATGAGTCTATAACCCTGAGTCAAAGGATGTGGGTCAATTCCATTTCAGAAATCTATTCGAAGTCTGTCCAGACGTATCTAAAAGATCTGATTATTTGTTATTAAAAAACTCACCCTTTCAAATCATAATAAAACTATGAGAGATATACTGAAACAGCAATATTCTTATTTCAATATTATGAAATACTGAGTGAATATCTATAAACATACACTAAAATATTCATGATCACACGTACAAATGTATTCAAACGGGTTTGTTTACTCGTGTCAATTGAAAAGAATTGTTTAAAACTTTAATAAGATAGCCTCGGTTGGACATTTGTGTACGAACAATGGCAAAAGCTTGATAAAATTTTGAACACTTAGTATATATACTTAGGTAAAAAGGAAATTGCAGCTGTAAATCGTATACCAATCCGAAAAGCGTTCCTTTTACAAGGTGTAATGATATTAGTGTTTCGCCGCCATCTTTGTTGGCGCAATCTGTCGTTCGATATTTGAAATTCATTATTCTGTGGTAATTTTTCTTGACACATAGATTAATAAAATTTGTTGATGACTATTTGGATAATATAATAGGCTAGAACCTCTTTTCTCAGAAAAGACATTTGTCCCGAAGTGAACTATTGACTAGTGGCTGTTGAAGACCATTTAGGTGCAGCGTGTAGTAAAAATGTAACTAACTATTACAATGTATGCGTAAAAGACATGACGTAGTCAGAGGGTAAAGTATTAGTAGCAAGCTGTGGCCTTTGATCAGTGATGATTCTTTTTTTTAAATAAAAATTCTAGGTACATTAATCACTTATAGTAAACATGCATGAAAATTTTTTTTTCAATGGAAATAAAACCTCATTTATTGCAATTAAAAAAATACGGCTGTTATATAGCTTCCAATGTTAAACGACCTTCTTGTTAATACTTTCAAAAAGACTTCGTTAATTTTCTACAAACTTTTTTATGACTAGTTGACGGTTGACCCACGCAACTTCGTCTCTTTTCAATAATCAAAGCGTGATATTAACTATTCTATCGTAGGTTTGCCAGTAAAACTCGTATTTCAGTGAGTATTGATTTATTTGATGGTTTTGTATTTATTAGCATTTGATTAAGGTAAAGTCAATAAAAATTGGTAACTATTGTGAAGTTTATAAGTTACTAGCTGTTGCCCGCGGTTCCGCCCGCGTTTACGTCGGTTTTTTCGTGTTGTTTTGCGGTCGCGGATATGTGACTGATGCAAAAATTAGATAAAAATCCTTGATGCGAATTATATATCATTCTAAAATTTCAGCTTGATCGGTGCAGAACTTTTTGAGTTTTTGAAGCGTACACTAACCAACATAACATTTTTATATATATAGATATGGCACTTGTCTTATTGGATATTGGTTAAAGAGGTAGGACTTGTCTCTCGACGTTTAAACATCTGCATGACGTCCCGTCGGAGGACCGGTGCTTACCAACTAACAATCATAAAACAGATATTTAAAAGAAATATGAAAATCGGTTATATACTTTCTATTTTCTGCCTCGGTGGCATAGTGGTAGCGTGTGCGACTGCTAAGCTTGAGGTCTCGGGTTCGACTCCCGGGTCGGACCAAATGTTTGTATGATGTGCAAATATTTGTTTCGGAGTTTGGGTGTTTTCTATGTATAATATGTATGTATTTACAAAAATAAAAGTATCAGTTGTCTAGTACCCATAAAACAAGCTCTGTTTAACTTGGGACTAGATGGCGTTGTGTGTTAGATGTCCGGAATATTTATTTATTTATTATTTTCTAAGTTCATCGTGAGCAACCACGTAACATAATAATTACATATAACAGATAATAATTAATCAGTATCCTTTATCCTTTCGTCAACATCTAACAGTTCATTCATCTTGATATAAGCCAAAATAGTAACACTTAAGGTTCGGGTAATGAAGCAAAATAATAATTCAAGGAAACGAACAGGGGATGAAGGCAGACAACCTTTATTACAAAGGCCTTCTAACTCAGACAAACTGCCCTCACATTTGCTAACCTGCGTGTTCAAATAACGAAAACCTATGGACTTTCGTACGAATGGTATTAGTGAGATTACCTATAGGATATTATTTTATACGTGAGAGTATAACGTATTGATATCATATATAACACGAATAGGGAATAAAGGTTATTGCTATGTAGGGTAAATTAATCCGGAGTAAATTATATTAAAGACTAGCTGAACCACGCAACCTCGTTTACGTCTCTTCGTTTCTGTAACATTCTTCACTGATTCTCTTCTTGAAAAACCTTTTATACCTTCCCTGGACTACAAGAAATATTTTAAAACCAATATCAGCTAAATCGGCCGTTCTCGAGTCTTAGAGAGACTTCATCTTCCTAGCCTTTATTATTCCCAATATTATTTGGGGTCGGCTACCAGTTCAACCGATTTTACCTGAATATCAGTTTTAACACAGAGCGACTGGCATCTGACCTCCGCAACCCTGAGGGCGAACTGAATTCGAAGGTTGAACTAGTTGTCAGTATATTTGAGGGCACTGACTTCCCAATAACGATTGCCATAGCTGTTCATGACAACTGGGACCGACGGCTTAACGTGCCCTCCGAAGCACGGGCGGGAAACACTGCCATCTTCCATACTCCGGGCTGCTATTAAGAATTTCTTGTAGGAAAAACCCAACAGCAGTCCGACCCGGGAATTGAACCCGAGACCTCTTGATCTGCAGTCGCTTACGCTAACCACTAGACCAACGAGGCAGTCGAGTCTTAGAGAGACTAACGAACAGTAATTAATTTCTATATAAATATAGTTTAATTATATTTGTTTTATTGCCCACATGTAGATCTACAATGGCCCTAAACTTAGCAGATACTGTACTATGGTAACCAGAATGCTGATTAATAATAATAAATCTTAATTGCAACAAAATGGATTACAAGACATTGTACAGCCCTGATTCATAAAGTGGAAGCTGTGTGTTGGGAGTCAGTTCCTATTCACAGGCAAAAAGAACAAACAAATAGTTACAATAGTAGACAGTTCGTAGATAGTAGTTAATTAAGTGTAAGTTTGTATGTTTAGATAATATATGTTTGTGTGTGAGTGTGAGTATAAGTACTAAGATTTGTGTGTAGTCATGGTGTGTGTGACATTATTTTACTATTTGTTTCAACATTATCAAATGCCAGTCATTAATTCATAATTTAATATTTTGTTTTATTTTTGAATACCAAATTAATAAACGTATAGTTTTTGTACGTAACCCACTTATATTACGTTGAAAGAAACGCATAAGTGCCATTAAAATTCACTCAATCATTTGGTCACGTGAAAACTATTCCTAATAATATGCGTTCTAGCGCTATTTGTTTTAATAATTTGTTAGAAGACATAACTAACGACATAGCACTGCAGCGTAATGCCTCACTTTTATATAACGCTTGATTTTTATATAACTCATTTTTATATAACGTGATATTATTATGGAAATAGTTTTTTTTTATATATTATGTGGTAGGCGAGCAGACGTTTCACCTGATAAGCGATTACCGCCGCCCATGGACACCTGCAACACCAGGGGCGTCACAAGTGCGTTGCCGCCTTTGACGGATGGGGAGGGATGGCTTAGGGCCTCACCCACTCGGTAAAACACAGCGGAAGCGCTATTTCACACCGGTTTTCTTTGAGGCCGTGGTATCTCTCCGGTCGAGCCGGTCCATTTATGCCAAAGCGTGGCTCTCCCACGGTAAGGTTTCTTAAGGAGAAACTCTAAGAAATGTAGTCTTCCTACTCCCTACTCCTGAGAATTCAATTATCCATAATTAATTTAACTGAAATTAACGATTTTATATATTACTAGCTGTCCGGGCAAACGTTGCTTTGCCATAAAAGGTGGGTCAATAAAAATCGCGATGGAAAAATAGGGGTTGATCGTAGAGGGTTGAAAATCTAGGGTTGTATGTATTTTCTAATGTTGCATCATAAAAAAAATAAAACATTAAAATTTGTCTAAAAAATAAAAAAAAAATTTAGGGGTGGACTACCCTTAACATTTAGCGGGATGAAAAATAGATTACGTCGGATTCTCATAGATACCGGATAATCACAAAAAAATTCATCAAAATCGGTGGAGCCGTTTCGGAGGAGTTCGATTACGCACCCCGTGACACGAGAATTTTATATATAAGATTAAAAAAAAAAAAAAAAAAAAAATATTTCGGACATCTAACACACAACGCCATCTAGTCCCAAGCTAAGCAGAGCTTGTTGTATGGGTCCTAGGCAACTGATATAAATACTTGTATACTGTTTTTTTTTGTAAATACTATATTATACACAGAAAACATCCAAACTCCGAAACAAACATTTGTAGATCACACAAATATTTAGTCCGACCCAGGATTTGAACACGAGACCTCAAACACAGGCGTCGTATTCACTACCACTGCGCCACCGAGGCAGTCGCCAAATTTAAAAAAAAATTCATTTAGTTCATTTTAATAAGCTATATTAGCTTATTAAATGTTATCTTTAAATCTTTACGTAAAAGTTATCTTCTAAACTTAGTGTTAAAATTACCAAAACCTCTTGATAACAAAGTTGCAACATCGCTCCGTATTATTACAATACCGCGGGGACATCAAGAGATGAGTACTAGAGACGAGGAAGTTTGTACAAGTTTTGATTTATGGCAGTGTTCCATCAGCGCGCTGCCAATAATTCAGAGAGCAAAGATATCTACAATGGCAACATTATTCTTTTAAAAAAATACTCTTTTTCCTTTCACGTTTTATTGATGTTTTAAAGATAACTTCAAAATACCTTTTTCTGTCTCATCAATATTGCTAAAAAGGATTGACATGAAACTATAACTTAAGAATAATTAGTATATTAAAGCCATGTTATATGATGCTAAAGTACCTAGTTCATCTTCCTAGACTTTATAATAATAAAGGCTAGGAAATGCCTAGTCATTGATTGGGAATACCCAATATTATGTGATGTCGGCTTCTAGTTCAATCGCCTTTACCTGAATATCAGTTGTTCCACGTAGCAATTGGTATAAGATCTTAGCTTAGCTACTTAGTTATCTAACGTAAAATTCATGTATACAACTTTTACTTCATAGAATACAAAAATATGTACCTACATGTATCAATAGCGTTCATTTAAGTAAACGCACAGATTTCTTTCATTTATTCCTTCTTCTTATCCTTGATTCTTGAATATTTTTTATTTATTATATTTGAAAAATAAGGTACCAATTTTGCGATATTACGTTGTTGCTTTATGCATAAATAATAATGTATACAAAAATTTAAAATCAAAGCTTTTTAAAAGAGTAACTTCAAAAGTTTCTTGCCGGTTCTTATTGCTAGGAATAACATTTTGGAACCGCACGAACTCCCAAATTTTCAAATTATTGACTCTAGAGTTATTAATTATAAAAATTGGGAGTTTATTGAAAGGAATATTACAAAACAACTAAAACAAACGTATTTAGTTTATTGTCTGGGCGTGTTTGCAAATAAATGCTTACGAGCTTAATTGTGAATGTAATACATTATAACAGTTAACACATATCTCGATGGAAGAATATAAATTTTTGGACACAACTTTTTAACGCTTTCATAGCTCGACAGCATACATATGCACCAAAATATTTTAAGATGATTAATGCCTCAAACAAACAATCTTAAAATATATAATGGCGGCAAAACTATTTTCTTTAAAACTTATCGAATAACAATCACTTGTCTCTAATGAGACCGTTTAATGTTAATATATTCACGAGAATTCCCTATCATCTAAATCGAATCTATATTACTTAAAATTGATGACGCCGTTCAGAACATCGAATTATATTATCTATGAACCCATACTCTATCACGTCTATACTCGATCAACATAAAACCTTCCGAAAAGGGATTAGTTGGTGGCAAAAGGGACGTGAAAGAGAGAGATGTCGGAAAAGTCAATAGACTCGGAATTAATGGTAGTTGCAAAACGATCGGTCGACTGGAAGAGGGCGGAAAATGAGCTGAATGATTCTGTAGAAACGAACGACTGATACTGATCGTTCTAATCTGGGTTTCCTTATTTAACCCGTTGACGTCAGAGAATAGATTAATACAATAGATTAGACTATATCTCACTGTTTAAATGCTTAATTATAGAAGTCAAAATCATGGTAAACTGTTACAAATAAAATCTTTAGGCGTAGCGTAAACTGAGTTGACTGGTTGGAAGTACGGGCCCGTCGATTCAATTTTTTGTCTGATCAAAGCCTTAGATTGATGAGGGAGAGGGGTGTAATGACTGAAACCTGGGATCTGCCGAATTATTTTTATAGCCTTTATGTACATTATTTTTAATAAAACCGTTATGTTGTTTTTTTCTTTTATATTTTTCTATTTTCAAGTTTTTAGTTTTCAATTTCATTATTACATAAATAATATATATTCCGTACAACTAACACACAACGCCATCTAGTCCCAAGCTAAGCAGAGCTTGTGTTATGGGTACTGGACAACTGATATAAATACTTATATACTTTTTTTTTTGTAAATACATACATATTATACATAGAAAACACCAAAAATCCGAAACAAATATTTGCAGATCATACAAACATTTGGTCCGACCCGGGAATCGAACCCAAGACCTCAAGCTTAGCAGTCGCATACGCTACCACTACGCCACCGAGGCAGTCAAATTACATAGGTAATACTTTTGGACGAAGACAAATCCAAAAACATAAAAACCATTATAATTGGTTCAGCCATTCTTGAGCTGTAAATGGTGTAACTATTACGTCTTCGTTTTGTAAATATATGTTTGGTTGGCCAAATACAACCAAATACCGTCTCGAAAATACCGACCCTACCGGTATTTCACTACGTCCCAACGCCTTCTACTTTATAAGGCGCAGGTTCAGCCTCATATGGAATACTTTTCTCATCTTTGGGCGGGGCACCCCAGTACCACATTCAACGGAGAGCGACTCGTATCGTCGATTGCCAAGAGCTTTCAATTCGTCTGGGCTCTCTGGCGCTGCGTTGAGATATGCTTACGTTATGCATTTTCTATCGCGTTTACAATGTGTAGTGCTCCGAGGAATTATTTTAATTGATCCCTGCCGCCTCTTTCCGCCATTGCCCTACACGACAGCAGTTTCATCCCCATCATTTAGATACGACCTTCAAACCTTCAAGAAAAGAGCGTACCTACTCCTTCTTAAAACCGGCTGGATATGAACTTGTGCCTCTGTTCATGGGCGGTGGTAATTAACGTACCACCAGGCGATACGTCTGCTCGTTTGCCCCCTATTTCATATTTTTTTATTATTATTATTATAGAAAAGTTTAAGTTTTAAAATAAGATTTTGGTAACTTATGTACTATTGCTAATATGATAAGATATCAACGTTACTGTGGTTTAACTTTATTAGAGAATAATTTAAGCATTGCAGATTAAATCTGATATGTTAGTGAGTCTCATTGCAGAATTTTAACAGAACGCTTAAATATCGTTAAAAATGTAATGATGCTGTTAACTTTTCGATATATATCTATATATTTTATATAATGAAAAACTGAATTTATTTTGACATATGAAATTCCTTTTCCAAGCGTAGGAAAGCCTGGCTTACTTTGTAATACCTACTTTATAGTATAGCAAGATAGACGTGTACTACGAGTACCTATATATTTACGTCTAGCTTTTTTTTTTTTTTTTTTTTTATTGAATAGTGGGCAAACGAGCAGACGTATCACCTGATGGTAAGCGATTACCGCCGCCCATGGACACCCGCAACACCAAAGGCATCACAAGTGCGTTGCCGACCTTTGGGGGATGGGAAAGGGGATGGGGTAGGAGTTGGGGTATGGGCCTCCGGTATCCTCACTCACTCGGTGAAACACAGCGCAAACGCTATTTCACACCGGTTTTCTGTGAGGCCGTGGTATCACTCCGGTCGAGCCGAACCATTCATGCCGAAGCATAGCTCTCCCACGGTAGCTTGTGAAGTACACAAGTCTGATTAGGCACGTATTGCATTCACGTCCGACCTCTGAGTAGATTTAAATAGTAAAAGTGCATTGACGCGCTACTCGTATCAAAATGTAACATACAAATACGTGATCTGTTTTTCTACACAATAATTTGCGATTTAAATAGTTAATAATAAATAGAAGATCATATTTGCTCTGTACGCATTATAATGGCTATTCCTTGCAGTTGTGTGAACACATTACATCTATCCATCTAATACTTTAAAACGTTATATTTAACGAGCTCCGTGATGTATTTATATTATAACAACATCGGCTAACGCCGTGGGGTTTAGCCAGTCTAAAAAAGAAGCCTTACTCCTAATATCATCAGCTATCAATCAGTGAAAGTCGACGGGACTTTCACTGATTGATAGCAAAATCATTCAGCCTTTCCAGAAAGAGAGAGAGAGAGAGACATATATATAATACACAAAGACAGACAAAAAATGTAATTTGGTTTAAGTTCCGTATATACTTTCCTATGCATTTAGTGAAAAACCGTTTATTTAAAATTACAAACAGTCATTTCTATTTTATATAGCTATGTCTGTGATTTATAAGCACTTAGTATTAGCAGTTACTCAATAACACCACTGCAGGTATTCTACCGAATTCGAAAACATAAATGGAGTAAGTGAGATAGTATTGAAATAAATAAATAAATATTTTCGGACATTTAACACACAACGCCATCTAGTCCCAAACTAATCAGAGCTTGTACTATGGGTACTAGACAACTGATATTAATACATATATACTTATTTTTTGTAAATACGTACATATTATACATAGAAAACACCGAAACTCCGAAACAAAAATATTTACAGATCATACAAACATTTGGTCCGACCCGGGAATCGAACCCGAGACCTCAAGCTTAGCAGTCGCATACGCTACCACTACGCCAAAGCCATTGCTGTGCTTGAGATGTCGGGTTCTATTCCCAGGTTGGATCAAATGTTTGTATCGAAGTTTTGGTGTTTTCTATATATAAATATTATTTGTATCAATTGTCTAGTACCCTTAATACAAAATCTACTAAGTTTGGGACTAGATGGCGTTGTGTGTTACATGTCCGTAATTTTATTATTATTTTCATAAAACCAACAAGGATGACGAAACAACATACAACATGTTTTACTTTATCTTTCGAAGCGAAGGGTTCGTCTTTTACCACAATTTAAAGAAGTGCTCCACACAATATGATCGTAAACTCGCATTTGTTACCCTTAGATCTTAAAAAGAACATAAAATATATGGCAACACAGCCCTTAAAATGGATACTCACTCGTCAATGCGTACCTTTTTTATAAGTAGGTAAGGATAATGTGTTCTCTATTGGTATAAAAAATTATAAATACACTGTAATAAGTTTAGTTTTAGTGTCTTTAGTTAGTAATTAGTAAGTCTATTCGTATTATATTGTTACGAGCTGGGTATTAAATAAATTAAAGTACTCGATTAATTACCAAAAATAACACAATATTTATTAAGAACACTTTTTACAATAAGAAATCACTAAATCACTCGTTAGTCGCACTAAAGATCTCTTCGATGTTTATCCGCTGTATCGTGAAACAATACTGTCCCTACGGCCAACACGTTCCGCTTTTATATGGCCGTGGAAATTACTCGAAACTACGAAAATATTCGATCGATGTCTCTAGGCTAAATAGATTACTCTAGAGCTGCTTGTAGCGCCATCTAGCGTCGAGAAGTCGTCATAATGCACACAGTTGCGCGCTTTCCGACACTAGATGGCGTTGTCCTCGACAGTTCTCGATTCTTCTAGTGGACACTAGATTCATCTGGTTATGGCGCAACACTGCCCCCTCCTAAGACATGCTCGTCCCGAGCATTATCGGTTCCATAGTATCGCGCCAGTCGATCTACATGAACTATCTTTGGGGCGCCTCTTGGACACTTCTGAATCCGGTAGGTAACATCATTGATTTTAGTGACTACCCGGTATGGCCCATCCCATTTTGCTTGTAGCTTCGGAGATCTCCCTTTACTGCGAACTGGATTATGTAGCCATACTAGCGAACACTCTTCGAAGCCCTTATTATTCGCTTTCCGGTCATAACGGGTTTTCATCTTTTCAGACATTTGTTGGCCCGATTGTCTGACATGCTCATAAATGTCATTCATCTTGTTCCGCAAGTCATTCGCGTACTCCGTTATACTTCGCGGGGTATCAGGGGGTATTCCAGTGATCAAGTCTGCGGGCAACCGTAGTTCTCTTCCGAAGTTTGCAAAAGCTGGTGTTACGGAAGTACATTCGTGGACTGCACTTCGGTATGACAGAAGAAACGGTTGGATGTGTTTGTCCCAATCTTTTTGCTTACTTTCAACTACTTTTGCCAGATACCTCTCTAGTGTTTGGTTAAATCGTTCCACCATTCCGTCCGATTGTGGGTGGTAAGAGGTGGTTCTGGTTTTGTGAGCACCCATCACTCGACACATTTCTTGAAATATTTGAGACTCAAAATTTCTTCCTTGGTCACTGTGGATTTCTAAAGGCACTCCAAAACGACAGAAGACTTCGTGCACTAATTTATCTGCAACTGTTGATGCCTCTTGGTTGGGAATGGCAAAGACTTCTGGCCACTTAGTGAAGTAATCCATTACGACCATGAAGTACTTGTTTCCGCTTTCACTTTCAGGAAACGGTCCTGCCACGTCTATAGCAATTCTTTCCCAGGGTGCACCAACATTATACAATTTCAATGCGCCTCTGCTACGTGTATGAGGTCCCTTCACGGCCGCACAACTGGTACACTTGCGACACCAGTCCTCAACATCATCACGACAATGAATCCAGTAGAATCTTTCCCTTATCTTTAACAATGTCTTCTTAACTCCCATATGACCTCCTGAACATCCATTATGGTAGAGCTGCAGGACCACTGGTATCTTAGCTTTAGGAACAACCATTTGCAGGTGACAGCTGTCTCCTCGAGCGTTTTCCCATTTACGGCACAAGACTCCATCCTGGATGACTAGACTATCCCATTGAGCCCAATAACTCTTCGTGGTCGAGCTCAGCGATGCAACTTCGCTCCAGTGTGGCTTAGGAGTCTCAGCTTTAATCCACTCGAGAATTGGTTTGATATCTGCATCCTCTTGCTGTGCTTGCTGCAGGCTTTCCTTCCATTCGTTGCTAAGGTCTGTCTTTATCGTCCTTATAGGAACAGCTTCCTTTACTTCTTGCTTGGCGCAGTGCTTGCAGTCTTCAGGGCAAGGTCTTCTTGATAGTGCGTCTGCGTTACCGTGAGACTTTCCACTGCGATGTTCAATCATGAAGTCATATTCCTGTAATAACTCAATCCATCTCGCGACTTGTCCTTCAGGATTTTTAAATTGTAAGAGCCACTTTAATGCAGCGTGGTCAGTTCGGAGGTGGAATTTACGCCCAAGCAAATATTTGCTGAAATGTTGCAGTGTCTTCACTACGGCCAGTAGTTCCCTTCTTGTGACGCAGTAATTCCTTTACGGCTTCGACAAAGATTTACTGAAATATGCAATAACAACCTCTTGATCACCTTTCCGCTGGGATAACACACCGCCAAGCCCAGTATCACTCGCATCTGTGTCAACTATGAATTCATTTTCGGTATCTGGATACCCTAAGATAGGTGTATGGCATAGACGTCTTTTTAGCTCTTGAAATGCAATGTCACAACTTTCATCCCAGCAGAAATGTCTTTTCTCTTCAGTAAGTTTATGAAGGGGTTTAGCAATATCCGCAAAGTTTTTCACGAATCGCCGATAGTAGGAGCATAAGCCCAAAAATGCTCTTACTTGGGTCTTATCTCTTGGAACTGGCCAATCCTTGACGGCAGCGATCTTTTGCGGATCTGTTTGGACACCCTCTTCCGAAACCACATATCCTAAAAAGCTAACCTGCCGTTTGAAAAATGAACATTTCTTAGGACTTAACTTTAGGTTGGCACTTCGGATTTTCGATAATACGCGCTCCAGGTTTCGGATATGTTCTTCAAACGTACGGCCTACGATGACAATGTCATCCAAATAGACCAGGCAGGCATCTCCAGTTAATCCGGTGAGTACTGATTCCATCAGTCTTTCAAAAGTTGCTGGCGCGTTACATAATCCGAAGGGCATTACTTTGAACTGCCACAATCCTTTCCCTGTCGAAAATGCAGTCTTCTCTTTGTCCTTGGGATCAATTTCTACCTGCCAGTATCCACTTTTTAAATCCAAGGTGCTAAACCACTTAACCCCTGTTAGCATGTCCAGAGTGTCGTCTATTCTAGGTAGTGGATAGCTGTCCTTCTTCGTAATGTCGTTTAGACGGCGGTAGTCAACACAAAAACGCATACTGCCATCCTTTTTCTTTACAAGCACTACAGGTGAACACCATGGGCTGGATGAAGGCTCTATAACGCCATCCCTGACCATTCCATCAATCATGGTTTGTACTTCCTGTTCTCGTGCTACTGGTAGTCTTCTTGGTCGCTGACGAATAGGCATCTCACTCCCAGTGTTTATTTTGTGTTGAACCAAACCAGTCTTTCCAATATCAGCGTCATTAGTAGAGAAAATATCAGTGTACTTAACTAACATTCTCTTAGCCTTGTCAATTTCTTCCCTAGACAAGACATCTCGACAGTCTTCTAAAAGTGTTGACACGTTGACTCGTGCATCCGTGCTAATTTTCGAAGTAGTCAAGTCTTGGCATCGACGCATCCAATCCACATCTTCGCAAGTGCCAATCAGTGTGCCCTTATGAATCACATGTTGCTTGTCACTAAGATTTAGCACACGTACTGCAGAGGTGTTAGTGGTACTTACTAGAGTTCGTGCGATCTTCCATGGAAGATCATTATCTACCCCTTCAATAAGGACACACCGATGCATTCGTCCAGAATTATGAGGGAGACTAACTGGCATAATTGTCTCTGATCTGGGAGGAAGAACAGCGTTCTTTAAGCTGTACACTTTTCCTGATGATGCTCCTTCCATGAACAGTTCTTCTTGACTACATCTCATTACACCTTGGTTGATGTCGATCTCACAACAATTGTTCTTCATGAAGTCTAGGCCAAGGATACAATCGTCAACTATATCGGCCACAATGACGTTAAGCAGGTAAACTTGGTTGCCCAACTTCAACTCCACCTTCTGTTCGCCTCGGACGGGTATGCGCTGACCAGTGGCTGTTACTAAGTTTATTTTTTCACGGTTACATGCAATGTCCCTCAGGAACCGATTTGCAAGTTGGGAACTGATGACTGTGCGAGAAGCTCCCGTATCAATAGTCAGCTTACATGACGTTCCGTTAATTTCGCCTCTGATGACCAGGCTGTTCCCATCATGAGTTTGCGAGATCGAAATCCTTGGGGCTCTTTGAACACCAGCCAGCACCCGCCCCGCAGTCCTGGCGTTTACTCGTTTCCCTGCTGTTGTTGGGCAGTACTATCAACCGCCCTATTCTCCTGAGACCGCTCGTACTCACTTCCTATGCTTCGCTTAGGGCAGCTGGACCGAAGGTGACCTTTTTCACCACAGGCGTAGCATCTAGGGCTGTACCCCTTAAATCGGTCTCGCACAGGTGATGCCACAACCTCCCGGACCCGATGAAACCGATGGTCTTGTCTTACAGCTTCCACCTCCAAAGCATGGGCCAGAGCGTCCTTGAGAGTTTCATGGTGTCCAAGTCTCACAGCAGCTCTAACTTCGAGGTCACGAATGCCATCGATGAAAGCTTGCACCAGATTCCCGCCAACGAGCGCAGGTGCAGACTGGTATGCCTTACGGACCAGTTTCTCAACTTCTAGAGCCCATTGTTGCAAGTTTTCACCGATGCGTTGGGCACGATCCTTCAGCTGTGCACGAAACACGTGCTCCAGATGAGCGTCACCATATCTTGCCTCCAATGCCTCCAGCAGTTGCTCATAGGTAACCTCTTTATCGAGGGCTTCGAGGACGGTTAGAGCCTGGTCTCGAAGACCCAAGGTGAGCGCGGTCATAGCCTGATCCTTAGTCCAGCCGTTCACCTTCATAACAGCCTCAAACTGAATCTTGTAGGCTGACCACGAAGATGTTCCATCAAACGGCGGTACTTTGAACCCCCGCACCGAAGAGGCAGCAGTTACAGTAGTCGACGCTCCGTCTCCAACTTTAATGTTTCCTAAGGCCTTCTTCACGTCAGCAATTTGAGTTTCGGCCTCCGTGATACGATTCTCGTGTTGAAGAACCTGATCCTTCACTACCTTGAGTTCTTTGCCGAAAGTCTCATGAATGCCTTTTAACAAGAGCATCTGTTCCTCCTGACGGCGAGCCTGGTCTTCCTTGTCCCGCTGCAGTTGTTCTCCCAAGCGGCGGGCCTGCTCCTCCTGGCGGCGGGCCTGCTCCTCCTGATGACGGACCTGCTCCTCCTGGCGGCGGGCCTGCTCTTCCTTGTCCCGCTGCAGCTGCTCTTCCAAGCGGCGGGCCTGCTCCTCCTGGCGGCGGGCCTGCTCCTCCTGGCGGCGGGCCTGCTCCTCCTGATGACGGACCTGCTCCTCCTGGCGGCGGGCCTGCTCTTCCTTGTCCCGCTGCAGCTGCTCTTCCAAGCGACGGGCCTGCTCCTCCTGACGGCGGGCTTGCTCTTCCTGACGGCGGGCCTGCTCCTGGAGCATCGCTATTAAGGCCGTGATATCTGGAGCTGCTGCCGATGCCGATGTAGACGGCGAGGTTTCCATCGCTGTCTGCTGATCCTCCGATGTAGGCAGTTGGGCACTTCCAAATCTCCTCTGATCAGCCTCTTGCTGGCGCTGACTCCTAGTTCGGATACCTTCCGTGTCCTCCTTTGGTAATACCGGCATACTTTAATCGCACTTCTGACACCAAATTGTTACGAGCTGGGTATTAAATAAATTAAAGTACTCGATTAATTACCAAAAATAACACAATATTTATTAACAACACTTTATACAATAAGAAATCACTAAATCACTTGTTAGTCGCACTAGAAGATCTCTTCGATGTTTATCCGCTGTATCGTGAAACAATACTGTCCCTACGGCCAACACGTTCCGCTTTTATATGGCCGTGGAAATTACTCGAAACTACGAAAATATTCGATCGATGTCTCTAGGCTAAATAGATTACTCTAGAGCTGCTTGTAGCGCCATCTAGCGTCGAGAAGTCGTCATAATGCACACAGTTGCGCGCTTTCCGACACTAGATGGCGTTGTCCTCGACAGTTCTCGATTCTTCTAGTGGACACTAGATTCATCTGGTTATGGCGCAACAATATGTATGCTAATAAAGCCACGGGTAATGTCATGATATCTGCAGGTATATCTTTAATTAATTGGCACAACAGCTACTGTTTTATTGTTCAGAGAATATATACAGTAATTTAAGAAAAAAATGTAGATATAAGTTTTGAAATTTTACCTTTACTGTGGCTTTTTTTTTGTCAGCGCCATTTTGATTTTATGTCTGTTTTATGAGCGTCTATGTATTGTTACATATACCTACGCTCATATATACACTGTATATTTTAATGTCTCTAACGCGGTGATATTTTTAGATAACAGAGGAACGAATACGAATGCTATTAAAATCATCTTCCTAGCTTTTATTATTGCCAATATTATTAAGTTTACTATTTCAACCGGCTTTACCTGAATATTAGATTTTCCACGTAACAACTGGCATCGTAGCTCCATAATCCTGATAGCGAACTGATTAAGAAACTTGAATGATTTGTCAGTGTAGTGAGGGCACAGACTCACATAGATTCATCTAAATCAGTTTCATGCGTTCCTCATGGTTTAGTCGGTACTCGGTATTCGGTTCATGGAACATTCGGTAGTTAATGCGTGCAAGAGTTACAAATAATGATTATTCCTCACAAACTTTCACTATTATAATATTAGTATATAGAAATAATTATTGAAGTTAAAATGTGTTTCGAAAACCTTCGGTTGTTTCACTCTGAACTACTTGCTAGAAGTCACCGTGAAACTAAACTCAATAAAGAATAAGACCCATTGAATTTTATTTCTTCAAACAATTCTAACCTTTCGTTTAGACTTGATCAAATTGAATTTGTGGATTCACTTTTCCTTAGTATTCGTGAGAAAGGGGACAATTTTGATGTGTTTAGACTTTCTGCTTATGATACAAACTTTTAGATAAATTATAAATGATTTATTTCATATAAATAGAGTACATTTACAGGTGTTGTTACAGTTTGAACTTTAGAGACCGAGCCACTGGTGGCATGTGAAAATGTCCTTATTTGAATTTCTATTAATTACATACATTTTTATAACATATAGAATATCGTGTTTTAATATATATATTTGGTAGTTGAACTGAACTTCTCTTCGTCTCTTTTAACCATATCTGCTCCTATTAGTTTGAGCGTAATGTTAACTGTCCTATTCTAGGATCGCCAGCAAACCACGCATTTTTCAAAAATATCTAATACAACATCACGTAAATAAATAAAATTGAAGTGCCTGTTTGTAATATGTAAACGGCTTGATTGATTTTGACGAAAATTTCATATTCAGATAGCTGACGATATAAGTAGACTATGTAGTCTACTTATATCATCACAAAAATGTTTTTAGACTAGCTTTGTCCCGCGGCTTTACCCGCGGTTGTTATTGTAAAGGTAAAAAATAGCATTTCCGGGAAAAAACCCGAAAGCGGAAGTTCCTCGGTAACTTAGTGGTTGCAGTCGCATATACAGTTCTGTTAGGGCCCGGGTTCGATTCTCGGATCAAAACAAATATTTGTATGGTCTTCAAATACATATTTCGGAGTTTGGTTGATTTCTACGTATAATATGTATGTATTTACAAAAAAAGTATACATATAATAATAACATTTATTGCACGAAAACAAAAAAAATATACAGTATGTCCAACTTAAAACTAGTTTGAGTTATAAATCGAACATAAGATAGCCGCCGTTGCCAAACTAGATACAAACCTGTATTTTGGCTTACAGCACCATTTCTCACGGGAATTTGAACTTAACTAGTATAATATAAATTTGTGTGATCCATGAATTGTTGTCCCGAGTCTGGATGTTCTTTGTGTCCGTTTCATGTATGTTTGTAAAGTCCCCCACGACACAGGATGTTTATTCCTAATGTGGGAGTTGTCTTTTTTAAAAAAAAAAAAGGAAAGTATAATTATTCTAAAATTAGAAAACCAAAATAAAAAGTGTGAAGTGAACCTCTCTTTGTGTGTATGTGGGTGTATGTGTATGTGTACGGTGTGAGTAGGAGTGACAGTGCACGTGCGCACGTAATAGTGTGTTTGAGAGGATGTGAATCTGTTAGACGTGAGAATTCATAGGAGAGCAATAAAATGTTAAAACGAGTATAAATAATATCCACTTAGTTGAACGTAATTAAAACTTTAAACATACAATCTACGATAACACTGCTATAACCTCCTGTTTCATTATAACCTAAACTTTGAAGCCAATCAGTAAATAACCTTAAATTTGCATTCTGTTTTATTAAAAGGGTAAATAAGTATAATACCGTTTATCGTATTACTAATATTATAAAGAGGAAAACTTTGTTTGTATGTTTGTTTGTTTGTAATGAATAGGCTCAAAAACTACTGGACCGATTTTAAAAATTCTTTCACCATTCAAAGGCTACATTATCCACGAGTAACATAGGCTATATTTTATTTTGGAAAAAAATAGGGTTCCGTAAGATATTGAGGTTTTTCGGACACAAGGTGTAAAAAATCAACCAGAAAAGTTATTTATTTTGCGTACGCTGCGTAAACTATAAAAGATAGAGCCATAAAATGTTCTAATTAATCGTAGATCTTATAAATATCTACAAAAAGTCTGCGACACACTATACGGGGGAAAATTTTTCGCTACGGGCAATAAAAGACGCAAACGAGGTTGCGTCGGTCAGCTAGTCTTATTATAAACAAATGGACCCAGTGTACAAAACTTACGGATAAAAGAAGTACGTGGGATCTTTATGGTTTCACAAACCCTATTTCTTCTGCGTTTAGTGGCTTTAGTGAGTTCATATGTTGTAGTGTTGTTTAAAAATTATAGCTAGTAAGTACAACTGTCTTACTGTGTTTTTTTTTAATTATATAGCGGGCAAACAAGCAGACGTATCACCTGATGGTAAGCGATTACCGCCGCCCATCACACCCGCAACACCAGAGGCGTTACAAGTGCGTTGCCGGCCTTTTAGGAAGGAGTACGCTCGTTTCTTGAAGGTTGAAGGTCGTATTGGTCCGGGAACACCGCAGGCGACAGCTCATTCCACAGTTTTGCTGTGCGCGGCGGAAAGTTTCGGAAAAATCGCACGGTTGTGGACTGCCAACCATCTAGATGATTGGGATGAAGTTTCTGTCGCGAAGGACGATGGCGAAAAGATGCGGCAGGGATCAATCCGAACAATTCCTCGGAGCACTCCCCAAATACTTGATGATAAAGTAAAGCCGTTGGCAACATAAAAGAGCGAAAAGAACTGACCTTAAACACTAAGCGATCTCTAATCTTCTGATGGTTTTTGCTGGAGCTGCACCCCAGATAGTAATGCAGTATTTAATTAATGACTGGCAGAACGCCAAATAAATTCGCTTAACCAGATCAAAGTCCGCATCTTCTCTTATATTTTTAAAAATTACGATCAGATTTGCGAATTCTTCCAGTCAACAACTCAATATGTTTAGAAAAGTTCAAGTTGAAGTCAACAGTAATATCTAAATATTTAATATACTGTGTAGGTTCTAGTTTAGGACAGGAAGAAGAACTAAAATTAAAATGTTGTTAATGTTTTTCTGATGGTGAAAGTCATGTATTTAGTTTTTTCCACATTGAGTGTCAAAACATTGCAGGTTAACCATTTAGAGACATCACAAAGGACAATCTGAGTCATTCTGAGTTGATTCAAAAGTATTCTTCCAGGTCAACTCAACAAAGGTTCCAACTCATTAATATATCAGGCGAAACGTCTGCTCGCTTGTCCGCTATATAATAAAAAATCAATAAAAATTATAATTATACATATATCAAAAATAACATGGGACCTAGAACGCTACCTTGCAGTACCTCAAATGTCACAGGTACCTCATTGCTCATGTGGCCTTTAATAGCTGTGGTCTGGAACCGGTTTGAGAGATAACTTGAGAATTGACTCAGTTGTTTGCCTCTTATGCCAATGGTTTCAAATTTATGTAGAAGTATGGAAATGCATTTATAAATCTTCTTTAGTACCCGTAGTATACAGTACTAAACAACTGATTAGTTTGCTCTGCTTAGTTTGGAACTAGATGGCGTTGTGCGTCAGATGTCCGATATATCATGATTATTTATTATTCAATTACATTATTCTTAGAATATTGAAAAATTAAAAGAAACAGGGAAACTTTGCAAGGTATTTGCTCTTTCACACTCGTTATTGACATAAAGCGCTCCCCTATTGACATAAAACGGAAAAGAAAACAGCTGAATTGAGCGCAATCATATTTTTATTGACACAGTCAACTTTTATCGTGTTATTTCAATTGGTGAAGACGATTAACTGTATAAATATTGTTCGAATTTATACTTATACTAGTTTTTGCCCATGATTCTGGCGGGTTATCGCGACAAAAAGTAGCTTTAGGTCTTTTGCCAAGGTCCGATTTACCTTTAGACTAAAATTCATCTTAATATGTTCAGTGGTTTAACCGTAACAAACAGATATACAGACAGAGTTTCTTTCGAATTTATAATTTTAATATGGAGTATGGATTTTCGTTTGTTATAACATCCCTCCGAAGTCCATAGGAGATAAGTGTTACAGAAAAATGATGTAAAAAGGAAAATTTATTCGTTTTGAAAGACACCCGCAAAGAGGCGCGGTTCAGGTAGCATGTTAATAAATATAATTATTCATCTCAATGGAATCAAACTTTCTAAGCTTAAAACGATTTTTCATATTTTCTTACTTGCAGCATCTACGTTTAACAAAATACATTTAAACGCCATCTAGCGAAGAAAAATAGAACTACAATGCGGCAGACGCACAGAGTACTATGTATATATTATAGAGACACCACGCACGGCAGACGTATCTTGGCGAGTCTGAACATAGGCTCTGCTGACTTTAACGCATGTACTCTCGTGAAGAAAACTATTATTGTCATGTTTTTATATACCAACTAGCTGACCCGACAAACGTTGCTTTGCCATAAAAATCAATATATTTTAGGGGTGGGTCAATCAAAATCGCGATGGAAAAATAGGGGTTGATCGTAGAGGGTTGAAAATTCAGGGTTGTATGTATTTTCTAATGCTGTATCATAAAAAAACTGAAATTTAGGTAAAAAAAAAAAAATTAGGGCTTGACTACCCTTAACATTTAGGGGGATCAAAAATAGACGTTGGCCGATTCTCAGACCTGCCTAAAATGCTCACAAAATTTCATGAAAATCGGTCCAGCCGTTTTGAAGGAATATGGTAACTAACATTGTGACACGAGAATTTAATACATAAGATTATATTTATATTATGTGATGGGAACGGGTATCATGTCCCACCAACACAAAGGGAGGATCCTCCGACCTGGCGAGGTGATCATGCCTGGCGGGCTACTATCCAACAGTTGATTGATGTTGGGATGTTGTATATATGCTAATCGGCGCAAGAACTATTTATTGCGCGATTCAGGATTTGTAGTTACTCCGTGTAGTGCAGTTTGTAGGTACAGTGCGTTACTTCGTAGTTCAGTGTATCTTCGGTAGATGGCGCTGTAGTAGGTTATTGTAGTGTTATATGTGGAAGTCGCCACACGAGCAGAAAATGGTTTGAATAAATATCATATTTCAAACAGGTACTTTCTTCATCATCATCAGCTTTTCGTCCTATCTAAATTCACTTTATAATTTGTAATAAAAATAAAACGCATTTGTATGTAACTACAACTGATATGTATTGCTTGTTTCAGTTGAACTGCGGTGGGCGGTGAGCCGCGTCGCAAACACATATGCTGACGATATGGTAACACTTTTCATTCTTAATGACCGTAGTGTTTCACCGAGTGAGTGAGGATACAGGAGGCCCACCCCTCCCTCATTCCCTCTCCCCATCCCCCAAAGGTCGGCAACGCACTTGTGACGCCTCTGGTGTTGCGGGTGTCCATGGGCGGCGGTAATCGCTTACCATCAGGCGATACGCCTGCTCGTTTACCACCTATTACATAAAAAAAAAATCAAATGAAAATCTATGAATTGATGTTTCTTTTTTTACACTCAAATACATAAACAAATTGATTTTTTATTGTATGACCCGGCCAAGAGGACTCTTCTCTGCCTGATGGAAAGCATAATCAGATTCCAAGGGTGGTGGTCATCATACTCATTGCGAATGCAGACAATGTAGCAATGCAGCATGGTGACCCATAATACGGCGGCCTAGTGATGCTTCTGTATCATTATGCCTCCAGTCTCGCACTCACCAACGAAACACGAGACACGAGTCACGACAGCACGAAAGCTGTTATTTTATGTTGATCTCAGCGTCAGCTTGTCTCTACTACTTTGAAATAACTTTTTATTTTTAGATAGAACATATTTTTCATTATGACTTTAATTTTTTTTAAACTGGTCGTGTATTGTGTTTAACAGTACTTAATACTTTGTTTCAAAATTAAGTAACAGTTCAAATTATAATTCGTAGTAAAACAGTATTGTACTAATACAATAATTGTTAGATCTATGTACTAAACACTAAATGTGTATAGTATTACTATTTTTTTCCCGCGACACCGTCTCCATGTATGTAACCATTATTCGGGTATGACACCACAAATAATGTAGCTTTCCATTGGTAAACGAATTTTCTAAATCGATTCAGATGGTCCATAGCTTACCCCTTACAATCTCACAAACTGACAAACTTTACTTCTTTATAATATTAGTTTGGTTGAAATGGTGAAGAGTCCGTGTTTCAAGATCAATTTATAGTCCCCACATTAGACCCCTGTCCTGAAATATTATATATTTTAAAAGGCAATTCAGGAAGACATATAAACTTAATAAAACTCACTTCCCTAATTATCCCGTCTGTCCCTTTACTATAAATGCGAAAGTTTAATGTGCTACTGTAATTTAATGAATTGCATGCATTATGTAAATTGTATAAACTCAAAGTCAAATACGATTCAGATATTGTTACAATACATTTGGATAATAATTATAATATCAAATAACCTAAAAATGAAAATAATGTAAATGTCATTTATTATGGGACTATTTTTTATACTTCGTTTCCAGCGCCATCTAGGTATTTCACTCGATACTACAAACCAACCCTAATGTCAGTTAAAATCACCTTCTTAATGGCGCGCCACTAGCGATCCTGTGAGTTAGTTCCTACGAGACTCGCTAGGTGGCAGTACAACTATAAAAATAATTCGGTGGTACTCGTCTGTGTTTCATGGTGCTTCAATAGAAGTATAACACTATTTATTAATGTATGAACTATACTATAATACTCTTTGTTTTTCCATCGCGAAATAAATATATATGTGATATTCTAAATTGGGTCTCCATGTCGGACACATCGTAACTTTTTTAACTAGGCTTGTAGATTTGCCCTGTCACGAATGAGGCCATATGCTTTTAAAATTATTTACTTAATTATCTTTTAAAGTCTGTATACTATGTCTGTCCAAATATTTATAATGTTTGTTTGTGTAGGATACAGTATGGCCGCGGCATATTGGCTCAACTCGCTCGGATGCCTGTCGCTGTCGCTACTATGCCTCTTCGCAACTACTCTTCAAGTCACAAGCGGTAAGTACATATTCTTATTTATCCTGATATTAACAATACAAGATGTAGGACTTAACTTTATTTGTGTAAGATATAATAATATACCTATATATGTATATTAGGTAGAACGCCTTTACGAAATCACAGACACCATAATAAAGTTTTACTATGCACATGGCCGACGAATACACCGAAGACAGAATAAATATACATAATTATAAATACAGGTCTCTCCTTCTCTATATTATTTTCAGTCTACTGTATGATTGAAAACATAACTATGAAGCTATTTCGGTATTAAAAGATAAATACATCCATACACAGAACAAATGATTATACTCATCACTAAACGTTGCACTTAGGTAGGAGTCAAAAGGACGAACTCAGGACCTCTGAATTAGCAGTCAAAATCATTAACCAAAAAGCGAACAGTGGCGAAATACCGATAATAAGAAAATTAATTCACGAAAATCACGGAAAATATCACGTTTATGACCTTCCAAGTAAAATAACATCGTATATCGACCAAAATTCTTAAAAACTAATTTAAAAACCATCGCATAATTTCATCGTTAATATTTCTAGATTGATAAAATATTGGTGTACGGAGAAAAGATTATAATAATTGCCGACGAAGTTATCGGAATCAGTGATATGCGTATATTAATGAGCTATTAAGATTCGGTCCGCTCAAGTCGCTTGAAGGATCGCAAAATCCTGTTACAGCCATCGCAAGATATAGACACCCTCATTGGGATAAGGCTGTACCAACTAAAATATTGTTATCTCTTTCTAACATATGAGTTCAGACCTACTATTCCTTTCTACAGAGTTAGGAGACGATCAATAAGGTTTCGGGTTCTGAATTCGAACAAGATACCTTTGAGAGCTATTTTTTTTGTAATTCATACCTAACCGTTTGAAAGTTTTTAAATGCTTTTCGTTTTTAGTTAAGTAGAAAAAGTAAACATTCTAAAAGATTTATAGTTAAAAGCCTTTCTTAAATATTTTTCGATATGATGAGATGCTCGTAGTACTTAAAGCTTATAGAGGAAATTATTCTGTTCTCAACACAAGACAATAACTTAGTTAGTGATCTTACAAACGGCACTAATAAAACAAATTTGTCCAATAATTAGCAACAGTGAAAGGAGGGCCTCATTTTTCACTTATAACAATCATTACTTTTCGTATTTCAAATTCGTTTAGCTTTGAAATATTTTTTGAAATTTGTCAAACAATACCATTTTTGGTTTCTCGTAATATTTTTCTTAAAAATAGTCATATTCCACATTAAAAGCTTTCGGGAAAATTAAATTCCTATTTCCAAAAGAGTTTGGATGCAAACTCTATTGTTTTAATCTACTATTCTTGCTTTTTCTCTCATTTTTCATTTTGGTGCGGAGGCCATTAACGTAATTACGTCGGCACTCATAAACACGCCTCTAACTCTAGAACATTCCGTAGGTTCTTTGGAGGAGCGATTGTTTTAAAAACTGAAGAAATATATACTTCTCTTTTTTTGTTTGAGAAATTTTTTAATTTTAAGGATTTATAATCACTGTCAACCATCTTGGAAATATACCACTTTTGTGAGTGTTAGGATGATAAACAACTGAGGAATTGTTTTATGAATTAAAGATATATAAGATGATTTATTAAATACCAAATATTTAAAAAACCATACCCTGACTACGTTAAGACTTTTGAAAAAACTTATACAGTCTATGTCATCCGGTTCATTATCATAAATCTATTAATCGTAATGACTTAATTCATAAACATCGATTCAGTAGTTTAGACGCTAGTGGGAACATACAAACATATATAGACTGCATAAACTATTACTCTCCTACTTTAAAATAGTGGTGAGTTTATTAACGTGTATTGGAGTGGACGCCTCTTTTTTTTATCCTCGTGCGGATATCCCCTCGAAAACCACCTCCTGGTGGCATGTCGAACTCGAACCGACTAAAACCGCACGCCATCTCGGTTACTAGGAGCCAGAGAACCAGGTGCACCCTAGAAAGGAAAACCCTGGAACCCCGACGTACCTCAGGCCATCTACGGTTGGTAAATGACCCCCTCCTGTATGGAAAGTACTGGTAGTGTTTCAGTTACTGGCCCCAAAAAGGCCTCAAATAAACTGAGGAGTAGAGAAATGTCGCTGAGGTAGATTGTACTTCGAATGGGGTGAGTTCAGTTGAAGAGCCACATAATCAGCAGTGGACACCAATAAGGTGATTGACATGACTTCATATATAAAATAGTCGTAGAATAAGAACCGGTACTTTTTCGGAGATTAGCGATTTAAGCAACAAACTTTGAAGTTTATAATAATAATAATATAGATGGTAGATATATTCATGTTGACACAGAACTACCCGCAGTCAAATAGAAATTTTATCCAATGGTTTGTGACACGGCATCAAGTATAAAAACTTCGGTTAAGATAACAGGAAAACTCCATTTAGTGAGTAACTCGGTTCTACCCACAGTGATAAATGACATTCGAGTTCAGTGAATCAAATCGGCTATTTGTTTTAATTTATTGCATTATTTACATTATGAGATATTTTAAAATAAGATTTACCTGGAATAAAAATATAAATACATTTATGCATAGCCTGCACGGTTGACCTAGTGGTTTAAGCGATCGCCATGCTACTTTCTAAAATTAAAATACTTGAAGTCTATTTTCCATAGTGTGCGATAATTAACTATATGTGTTTTGTATCTATATTTATTGTGTATGGATGTATGTATATATTTATATGCATTTTTATGTTGGTGAGATTAATTTAAATTACAACTTTAACTTCGATGCGCCTACCTTACCAGATCTCTACAGCCCCCAAAGTCCGCCGATGTACCTGTGCATAAAATTGTATATAAAAATAAATAAATAAAAACTGTAATGAGGTTATAACCATCAGTTACGTCGGATAGATTAGGTTTCAAATCTTTTAAATATAGTAAACAAACATTTTTGTCATCACACATCAAATATTAGTCATTCAGCGGAGTTTGAGAAAGATAAATTACATTTCAATCACTCACTCTTGGTTTAGCGTACCCTCTCACGGGGTTTTGAGTTTTATGTTATAGGAGGTAAGGTAGAAGATTGTGTGTATATTTTTTGACGTAAATATTTATGTGATTGATCTCAGGTAGAATATTATAAAGTTTAGTATGTCGTTCGATCGTTTTTTCACGAAGCGAGACTGGTAGGACTATACGTATTATTGAGCGCTTTCCACATCATTCGTTGGTTCTGAAAATTTGGCAAATTATCCTGTAAAAATAATTTGAAATTCAAATGTATTTTTTACTTCTTTCCAATGAAATACGTAATAAGAAATGTCGAGCGATAAATTTCAAACTTAGATAAGCTACCTTATGCTAAAAAGTCACCAAGTCTCTCATAGGCTAATTGGTTTTTACATATAAATATATATTTATTACATTAAGGTTAGATTTACCTTTTTAGGGTGCCATACCCAGAAGGTAAAACGGGACCCTATTACTAAGACTTCGCAGTCCGTCTGTCTCTCATCAGGTAGTATCTCATAAACCGTGATAGTTAAAAAGTTAAAATTTTCAGATATAGTGTATTTCTGTTGCCGCTATAACAACATACTAAAAAACAGAAGAAATTAAATATTCAAGGGGGCTCCCAAACAACGACCGTGATTTTTTTGATCGATTTTGATTCACAGAATGTTTAGATATATATTCATTTTAAATATTAATGATTAATTAGTAAATAGGTACAATTTAATAATTAATAAAAAGAACAGTACAAACATTTATAGGTCATTTAACCCATCCCTGATCACCTCCGGTGGAAAGGTGCCCATTAAACTTGCAGCATTGCCGCGTTGAATAGCAATGGCCAATCTTTGCACCAGGAACGAGCTGGAAATAATTAAATTAAAATAAACAAATATTCAAGGTAAGGCGATACAAAAAACGTGATTTTTTGCTCCTTTTTGATAATTAGATAATGTTACAGAACCCTTCGCTCGCGAGTCCGACTCGTGCTTAGCCGGTTTTATTTATATTTAATTATGTTAATCATACAATACCATAGTACAGTCGCTGTTTAGTTTAGGAGCAGACTTCTGTTTGTGAGGTATTAGGTTTCAGATACTAGATATTATTGTTTGAAGTTATTATTTTATATTTATGTACTCGACTACTTATATAAGACATGTAAATTGAAATTTACGATGGTAATTAAAACGTTTTTGATTATGAAACATTTCTGTGGATCCGATTGATCCACGTATCAGTTAACCAAATCTACTTTGTAACTTTCTCTATTTCATTTTAAGAAGACGTAATTGAATTATTAATTAATTGCTTACTAAGTTTGACGGATGCTGAGTTTGACGTGAATTGAGATAAATTTACTTTTAGAATTTTTAGTTTATTAATGTCAATCTGTGATATGAACTCATCTCGGCACTCAGAATTCAAATTTAATGTGTCAATCAATATTATGAAAACTAGACTAATATGAGAATAAGAATCATACCAATTACAGAATAATATCCTGCGACTAGTACTGGAAAAACATTCGGGATTTTCGTTTTCAATTTTGAAATTGCCTTAATAGTATTTATCCAAACTATGGAGCTATTACATTACAAAAAAAGTTCAAAAAAAATAAAACATACATTAGAATTTAGAACCAAGTCTTAGAATATCAGACTTTGAATATCGAATTCATGACATCCAGGCTGTGCTATCTAAATATTATATTATCCTCAGTCATGTAAAATCAATTTGTCGATCCAGTGCCCTACATCGTAGCTGTTCGCTACGCCGTAGCATGTAGCAAGTCCTATGAATGCGTTTGACATATTATTATAATGTAGCCAAATCTTATTCATACTCATATTATAAATGTGAAAGTAACTCCTGTCTGTCTGTCCTGCTTTCACGGCCAAAGCGCTGCACTGATTTCAATGTCATTTAGCATATACTTTCATTCTTGAGGAAGGACATAGGCTACTCTTTGCTGCGATAACCGATAAACTCGCGGGCGCTGTCGTGCAAAAGCTAGTAGGATATATTATCGTAGAAATATAAACATCCACATTTTTTAAAAACATGCATTCTAAAAAAACGTTAAAAATTGATAAAATTATTTATCTTACCAATACTTAAGTTTTTTTAAATGTATTTTTAGTGATGTGTATAAGACTAGTTAATATCAGTCAATTTAAGCGTAATTAATAAGAGATGCATACAAAATTGAGTGGGTATGATATGCGAGTATAATATTCCTTGTCTTGTATATATCTCATTTATTTCTTGAAGAATGATTCCTTTTATAAAAATAAATATTAAAAGAATATTAGGGTTTGCTCTTGGCAGTGAGGCCGCCCTTTTTTTATTAATTTATTAATAAATAAATGTTAAAAATTAGTTTAGTGGGAACGTATGGCCTTAACCCTCTCCTGAGAGGAGACCCGAGCTCAGCAGTGGGACGTTATGAATTGTTGTTTTTTTTTTTTTTTATTGAATAGTGGGCAAACGAGCAGACGTATCACCTGATGGTAAGCGATTACCGCCGCCCATGCACAACCGCAACACCAAAGGCGTCACAAGTGCGTTGCCGACCTTTGGGGGATGGGAAGAGGGAATGGGGGAAGGGGTTGGGATATGGGTCTCCGGTATCCTCACTCACTCGGTGAAACACAGCGCAAGCGCTATTTCACACCGGTTTTCTGTGAGGCCGTGGTATCACTCCGGTCGAGCTGGCCCATTCATGCCGAAGCATAGCATTTATAGCATTAGTTAGTATATGTCATGGAAAGGGGATGGGGGGAGGCCCCCATCCCCTTTCCCATCCCCTAAAGGTCGGCAACGCACTTGTGACGCCTATCGTGTTGCGGGTGTCCATGGGCGGCGGTAATCGCTTACCATCAGGTGATACATCTGCTCGTTTGCCCACTATTCAATAAAAAAAAAAAACAACAATTCATAACGTCCCACTGCTGAGCTCGGGTCTCCTCTCAGGAGAGGGTTAAGGCCATACGTTCCCACTAAACTAATTTTTAACATTTATTTATTAATAATAATGATAAATCCAACTGCTTCAAGAATTCAAAACAGTGGAACAACTCCAGTACTTTGGTTTAAATACCAAATACCAATGGTACTTTCAAATCAGAGATATGAGGACGAATTCGAATGGCTTGGCAGACAAGACAGAAACATCTTGAACCGGACTAAGATACACATCGTTCGCACACTACTCCATGTTTTATTAATTTCTCCATATTTCTCTATATGCCAACAGGCAGAAGATCAACACTTTTGAGATGTAACGTTGACTCTCAGGATTCCTTGGACAGCCCGTCACAACAGCGAAACAACAAACAAACGTTTCGGTCCTCAAAGAATTTAAAATAGAAAACATCAATCGCCTGTCGTCAAAGACCGAAGAGATGATGATTATGAACAGAGAGTACTGTAGAGACAGCAGTCAACTGCTTTCCATCGGGCGATGGATGGAAAGCAGCGAAAGCTACATAATCACACCCAAGTAACATAGGCTACTTCTTACTGCAACAATCGATTTACAATAAAAGGCATGTGAAATCGCAGGCGAAAGCTAGCAATATTATAACAATGATTAAGTTAACTGTATAATTTAAAGTTCCTTTATAATATTTGCCTATACAGCTCCCAGCCATTGTACAGACAAAGAAAATAATTATAAAAATATACAGGCAACATTTTGATATAATTAATGCTTGAGGCTTTCTGAGTGGGAGTACAGACATGACACAGCGGTATGTTGCGGAGAAATACACGAAAAGCATTCGAAATAATGATTTTAAAAGGTTAAATTCGGTTATGTACCTATGTAGGTTTTCATTTATTTTAAAGGTCTTCAAAACTTCAAAGGTTACGAATATATATGTTTATAGTGGAAAGTTGTTGGTCATGAAGTTGTTGATGAACTCTGAAACTATATAACTCTTTTTTTTCTCAAATTGTGTTTTGCTGGCGTGTCTAAGATGGGGTAGTTAACATCACGCTTTAGACAAACCGGAGCATGATTAAACAAAGACGCAGACGAGCTACAGCTATTATATATATATATATATATATATATATATAATTTCTTCACTGTATACATCTGGCGAGGATTGGCGCCCGAGGACACATACAAGACCGCGAAGTAGACCACCAATGAGATGAAAGGACGACATCACGGGACATGTGGGTCAAGATTGGATGTCGGCGGCTCAAGACCGTCAGAGGTGGAAGAATATGGAAGAGGCCTACGTCAAAAAGTTGATAGAAAGAGGTTGAGATAGATAGATACATCTAAAGTATACTTTCTAGTGTTTTTTAGTCAATATCTAATAATTTGATCACGCAAAAACTACTAAATGGATTTTGATGAAACTCTACAATAATATAGCTTATACATCAGAATAACACATAGGCTACAATTTGTAAAGATACTAGGTTATTGTTGTACCGCGGGTAGCACCGCGGGGTTCAGCTAGTATTTAATTTATACTTTATTTAAAATATATTGTACTTCAACGTAATATTTTCAAACGACAATAGGCATATTTTTGGCGCGTAGGTGAACCAGTCCTTCCCATGACATATTCAAGATGACACATGCCTTTTGTAAAATGTAAATATGTTCGAAAGGGAACTCACCTTGAGTATATATCATGTAATTTAATTACTTACACAGCGAAAGTCCAATGACCATTTTGGATATCACTGTGCCATTTACATTAATAACATGATTTAACCACAGCTTATCACCAAGACATAGATCAGACCGTGTAGTGACGTATTAGGTATATATAGTGTCACTACCCTGATACATCCCGTGAGTATTGTATGAGGTGACTAAGAAAGAAAAGTACACAGGACTACAAAGTTGACATTTGAAATCCTGACGAGAAGCCAGTAAAGTATACCAAAACCTACTTCCGAAGTAGATTTTTATATCCAGCAGAGGACTGTCAAAGCTATTAATGTTGAAGTAGACCAGATGATCACGGTGATTTACTGTGGGAGAGCCACGCTTTGGCATGAAGGGGCCGGCTTGACCGAAGTGACTGGCCTCACAGAAATCCGGTTTGAAACTGGAGGATACCTACTGTCCCTAAACCCCTGCCCCCATTCCCGAATCGCCTGTGTGTGACGTATTTGGTACTGCGGGTGTCCATGAGCGGCGGTAATCGCTTACCATCAGGTGATACGTCTCCTCGTTTGCTCCATATTCCATAAAAAGAACATGGGTAAGCTACTACCGTAACTTAAAAACAACCTGTAAAACTACGATAACAGTACATGCGTCATTTACAACTCGGGGTTCAGTCAACGCAATGGGGTGTGGGGCAATTTCCTTTTAGCCGTGTATACATACAGGGTGTGGTCCGATTCACACGTATGACGTATTACTTTAGCTAGACTTGCAAATTCTGCGATAAATTGCAGATATGACTTTTCAACATAATTATGTAGAGGCTTATACTTATTGATGATACGAGTACATATGTCTTTTTTTATGGACTAGGTGGCAAACGAGCAGACGTGATGGTAAGCGATTACCGCCTCTCATGGACACATGTCACAGCGTTTAATAATATAATATATATTTCGGTCAAGCTGGACCATTTCACATATGACCGTTGTGAGTCATATGTCAAATGGTCCAGCTTCTCTCGGTCTCTAGTCTCAAACCAAGCAGAACTTGAGTAGGTAAAAACCAATTGATATTAATGCGTATATACTTTTATTATAAATACATTTATATTTTACATAGAAAACACCCAAACTCGGCAACAAATTTGTAGATCATACAAACATTTGATACGATCTGTCAAGCCTTCCATAGCTAGATGAGAATGAAATTGTTTTGGCTTTATTAAGATAATTTTACGATATAACGGACAAAAATATGCCCACACATTTTTAGAACAACCTGTAGAATATTTTTTTCGTCAATTGTTCAGTATCCTATTCATACCAGACAAGTACACATTGTAGCTCAATGAGCACTTTAAGCCAGTAATTTTTATGTCGAGTAGGGTTGTATTGTTCCGGCCTGTTTTATATTACCGAGAGGTCACAGATAACATAGACTAAGTTTTACTATTCTGAAGACTGTTTATGAATCTTTCATATTAAAAGTAAAGTAGACCCTACTTCTAAAATTATTTTTTTTGGCATAGGTGCCAACGAGCAGACCTATCGCCTGATTATAAGCGATTACCGCCTCCTATGGACACCCATAACATCAGAGGCGTCAAAAATGTGATGCCGATGTTTGGGGAATGGGGAGAGGGATGGGGGAGGGGTTTGGGTATGGACCTTCGGTATCCTCACTCACTCGGTGAAGCACAGCGCAGGTGCTGTTTTACACCGGTTTTTTAACAGGAGACTAGTTTGATTATTAAAATGAATCAGTATACTACATAAAAATTGTACCGGTTTTAAAATAAATTGATTTGGCGGAATTGGAAAAGTAATTAATGCGCTCATTTAATAATTAAAAGCGAAAACAAATTAAAATACCAGTTTATGTTGATACAATCGTATGAGATAGGAGACCCAGTCAAGCGTCAATCGATTGATCGTTCTGCTCTCGATCAAGCACATAGCTCTCCATATGTACAGCTTGCAAAATTGATTGGGGTTGGGTGTTTTATTGATGAAATAGAAATATGATCCCTTAATCTTACTTCATAAATTGCGATTTATATCAATGCATGTAATAGATGTCTTCTAATTTGTACGAATAATGTTCTGTTCAAAAAATACTATAAATGTTCAGATCTTTTTTTTTTTTTGTTGAATATGGCCCGCAGAAGCCCATGGACACCCGCAACACCAAAAGCGTCACAAGTGCGATGCCAACCTTTGGGGCATGGGAAGAGGGAATTGGGGGTGGGGTTGGGGTATGGGCCTCTGGTTTCCTCACTCAATTTTACGATTTTATTATTCGTGGGGTCACGGTTCGGCCGATATGGACGGGTTCGATCGGTGTTTACCACATATTCTTACATATTAATTCGAATATTAGACGAACTATTATAATATAGTTATCGTAACAGTGTACTAAAACACAGTAAACTATAGTCAAATATACAATCACTAGCTGACCCACGCAACCTCGTTTGCGTCTTCTATTACCCGTAGCGTGAAAAATTTCCCCTGTTTTTGAAACATTCTTCATTGGTGCTCCGCTCCTATTAGTATTAGCGTGATGATATATAACCTATAGCCTTGCTCAATAAATGGACTATCCAACAATGAAAGAATTTTTCAAATCGGACCAGCAGTTCTTGAGGACAGCGCGTTCAAACAAATAAACAAACTCTTCAGCCTTATATATTAGTATTGATATATAATAAAACATATTTTGTTTATATGTGTGTAAAAACTGTCTGTAGTAGTCAACAGTCTTTGAGCTGGTGAGCATAAATGTAGGGAACGAAGGAAAAATCCCGCGAATATTTCTGTACATCCAAGCATTTTGAAGGGACCCGCCTGTAACGTAAAGCGACACATAAAATATATAAAAGCTACCACAAACACGTAGCCGAAAATTTATGAAAATGTCTGCGAAAGAGAGCGTGGGTTTAAAAGTAGAACGCTTTGCCTATCTCGCACAAGAATTAGACGCAAGAATATGTTTGGATAATGATTAAATATAATTTATTATTAAAATCTATTACGTTCTTTATAGTGTACAAAAAGTATATTTCCACTCTATTTAATGTCGGTACGTCCAAACTAAGTTAAGACAGTAAAGTTTAATTGACTTTAACTTAATAAATTGAATTTATTAATAAATAAACCATTATGAATATATAGATGAAAAGATAATTAATATATAACTCAAAATAAAAATGGCTTCTGCTCTCTGTTCTCTGCTCTGATTTTAATGCAATTTTCAGCAATAATCTATACTAATATTATAAAACTGAAGAGTTTGTTTGAAAAATTATTCCTGTGTTGAACGTTTAAAACGTGTAACGTTAAACTTAACATCTCGCACTAAATTTAGACGTCGTCTAAATACATGCCGACTAAATTACTTACGTAATTATTACTGATAATTTTTACATTTAGAGTTTAGTATAGTTTTTTTTACTAAAAAAAATATTTACCTCTGTTCAACTTTTAGTTGTTACTGAATTTGAACTAAATATTAGTGAAAGCAAAAAAAAAAAAAATATTAGTAATATAAATATTAGTAATATTAAATAATATAAAATCATAAATAATAATATGCCGACTAAATAATAATATTACTAAATAATAATATTACTAAATAATAATATTACTAAATATTAGTAATATTATTATTTATGAGATATCGTAAAATGGACTGTAAGTGGATGAAGTTAAAATATGTAATCCAACAACAAATTTTAGTGAATTTTAGTTTAGTTATGACAACAACAGAATAGCCACCAGTGTAGGTATATGGTATGTTTATCTGTATGTCGGGTCCTGCTAGTCTTTAGAACAGCTAGACTGATTTTAATTGGATAGATGGCTGATGTTATAAGGAGTAACTTAGACTACTTTTATTTTAGAAACAAATAGAGTTACGTTAAAACAAAATTAAATTCAATGAAATAGTGAACAAAATCCGATTCAAAAGTAACAAACACGATGGATAATACGGCAGGGCGTAGCTAGTGCTAAATAAGTTGCTGACACAGTGACACTCAGCATATTACCTGACAGTACGATTACGACAGTATTCAGAGAAATATTACTTTCTTAAATTGTCTTCATAATTTACTCATTATCTTTAGAAGCCTAGAAAATTCGCCTGTTTCGACAAGATAAATTATGTTTAGTATATTTCAGCTGGAAATCGATTGTAAAATCGGTGAATGCGAGCGCTGATTGAAAACCTTAATTTCTATAAAGGGATAAAGTTAGGTAGCTTTTTATTATGACCTAAGTTGAGTTCCTAATTTAACTAATTTGGGTTATACCAAAGTAAATTTTACTTTTTCAAGTAATAAACAAGCGTGTGTCTCTGATTAACGTTTATGGTGCTGAACTAAACGCAGTGACAGCTGAGATATGAGATATCGAAAAATGGACTATAAGCAGATGAGATTAAAGTATATAATCCAACAATAAATTTTAGTGAATTTTAGTTTAGTGATGACAACAACAGAATCACCAGCACTGTCATATGCATTTAGTGGAAAACTGTTAATTTGAAATTACAAACAGACACTTCAATTTTATTTATTTGTATAGCTTTAATTAGTGAAATTCAAGTTTATTGAGAATTACGAACTATTTAATTGTCTATCAATATGTTATTATATGAAATTTCAAAGTAATTTTACACTCGCTGAAGTTCATGAACTTCAAATATTAATTTCAGCATATACGTTACTCCTACTTCTGGAACTATCCCAATATGGGTATGTAAAGTTTCTAAACGTCTAAAGAGAGTAGTTTCTATAAATAGTAATATCTTTATTTATTTCTGCTTACAAAAATAAGACCTGATGACAAAGAAAAATGAGTACCACTCAATGAAAATAATACATTTGCTGCAAATACTACAAAGTGATGCGACACAAAACCCAGGTGATCGACATTGTCACATTACTTAAAGAATATAATTTGTCTACACTAATATTGTAAAGAGGAAAGATTTGTATTTTTGTATGTAACGAATAAACTCAAGAAGTACTGGACCGATTTAAAAAAATCTTTCACCATTCGAAAGCTACATTACCCACGAGTAACATAGGCTATATTTTATTTTGGAAAAAAATAGGGTTCCGTAAGATATTTGCGTTTTTCCAGAAACAAGGTGTAAAAAATCAACCAGAAAAGTTACTTATTTTACGATTTACAATAATATAGCTTATACATCAGAATAACACGTAGGCTACAATTTATAAAGACACTAGCTTCGCCTCGCGACGTTGCCTGTGATTATTGTCGTACCGCGGGTAGCACCGCGGGGTTCAGCTAGTAATTAATAATTTGAAGTAGTAATAGACTCATCTAAAATACCATTTATTGCCAGCCACATAAGAAAGATTTTTTTTTTATGTGATAGTGTGTAAACGAGCAGACGTATCGCCTGATGGTAAGCGATTACCGCCGCCCATGGACACCCGCAACATCAGAGGTGTCACAAGTGCGTTGCCAACCTTTGGGGAATGGGGAGGGGGATGGAGGGAGGGGTTAGGTTATGGGCCTCCGGTATCCTCACTCACTCGGTGAAACACAGCGCAGTGCTATTTCACATCGGTTTTTTGTGATGGTATGGTATGGTATCACTGCGGTCGAGCCGGCCCATTCATATGCGGTAAGTAGTCCCCATTACGCGTCTTTTCATTTACATATATACAAAATCTTTATTCGCCTAAAATAACTCGTCAATTTGTATTCATACTAGTACAAGTTTAAATTTTATTTTAATCAGCAAACGGTTCAGGATTAAAAGGGTGCGAGCCAAACATATTTCATGTTAAAACCGCAGCAACTTTTTCAACCACATTTTGCCTTTTAAATCTTTTGGTATCAGCGCGGTGCGTCGGTAAGGAGGTTTGTGCTTCGGTTAGCTTCAGTAATCCACGCTGAAAGTCCAAACACCACTCACAATTAAAAAAAACTTCTCCGTGCTTTCGTTTCATACATGTTTTAAGATTACTTATATTTTGGTGGTATTAATATTTATTTAAGAGCGAGATCTCGGAAACGGCTCTTACGATTTTCATGAAATTTTATGTGTTTCATTGGAAATAAATCGATTTAGGTAAGATTCATTTTGCGAGTCGGACTCATGCATGAGGGTTCCCTACAAACCTATATTATATGATTTATATAAAAATTTATGCTTTTCGGTTTTTTTCTTTATCTTTGCTATAAGACGTTGCTTTATACCAAATTTCAAAATTCTGAGTTCACGGGAAGAACTCTGTAGGTTTAAATTCCCTTGCGAGGGTCGAAAACTTGCAGCATAAGCGGCTTAGTAAATGATGTAATTGATGATGGTTTAAATGATGGATTAATAAGACTTTAGATCTCGACGTTTTGTACACGTCGTCGTCGGAGATCAAAACTCAGAGGTGGAGGGTAGGATTTGTACATAAGAAATATAAGATCCGGGAATTCTTATTTTTACAAATGATTTCAAGCAATGTAGGACACGTATTACTAGTATTTTTAGTCTCTTGTGCTCATCTGAATACGAGTTTCGAGTACGAGGTTCGAGTGAGTAGTTGGGTCATTATGCTCCTACCACCTACCGCGTCATGAGCACGATAATTTTCTTGCTTTTGGGTTTAATTTGTGAATGTACTTTAGCGTACATCATCATACAATATCAATGTGTATTATGACTCCAATTGTTATTATTGTAATCAATTATTTATTCACTCGGACAATGGTTCGTTTGCATAACACTTGAAAATGATTGCATTAGGCACCTTTTCTTGTAATAAGAAGCTACAGTGGTGAACATCTCTACGGCTTCACAGATTTTTTTTTGTGTAATCAATGTTTTACTTCAGTAAACAATAGCCATAACTGACACTTTCATTTGTTTGTCAACATTTTAACATATACTTAACTAGCTGACTCACGCAACCTCGATTGCGTAAATTTTTCCCCCAATTTTGAAACATGCTCCGCTCTTATTAGTATTAGCGTGATGATATAAAGCCTTCCTCAATATATTTTTTTTTTTTATTGAATAGTGGGCAAACGAGCAGACGTATCACCTGATGGTAAGCGATTACCGCCGCCCATGGACACCCGCAACACCAAAGGCGTCACAAGTGCGTTGCCGACCTTTGGGGGATGGGAAAGTAGATGGGGAGGGGTATGGGCCTCCGGTATCCTCACTCACTTGTCGAAACACAGCGCAAACGCTATTTCACACCGGTTTTCTGTGAGGCCGTGGTATCACTCCGGTCGAGCCGACCCATTCATGCCGAAGCGTAGCTCTCCCACGGTAATGGACTATACACCATTGAAAGAATTTTTCAAATCGGAGCAGTGGTTCTGAATCGCGTTCAAACAAAAAAACAAACTCTTTAGCTTTATAATATTAGTATAGATTTATCTATGAAAATTCGAATTTTAAGTCTTTAGTTCCAGAATCTTATGTTGTTAATTCTGAAACGAGATATAAGCTGTCATCGGTCACGTTTCAAAATTGTGTTCGAGGGTTGATATGGGACATAGATAACGACACATTGACCCAGTTCTCTTCGCTTACCACTACAGTAATATAATCCATACTATCATATTATAAATTGGAAAGTAACTCTATCTGTCTGTCACGCTTTTATGGCTGAACCGCTGCCCTAATTTAAATCAAATTTGGAAGAGTGATTCAAAGGTATGTGATCCAGAAGCGTCTCTAGCATGTGAAGTGACGATTCATTAAAAGTGCCACGGCCGGTGCCCCTAACACTGCTGCGCTCGTGTGTACAGTGCACACTCTGCACTATAGGTTTATATATAAAAGAAGAAGACTGCCTCGGTGGCGCACTACCACAGTGAATGCGACTGCTATGCTTGGTGTCTCGGGTTCAAATCCTGGGTCGGATCAAGTATTTGTTTGACCTACAAATATTTGTTTCGAAGTTTGGGTGTTTTCTATATATAATATGTATGTATTTACAAAAAAAAAGTATCTATGTATCAGTTGTCTAGTACCCATAACACAAGCTCTGCTTAGCTTGGGATTAGATGGCGTTGTGTGTTAGATGTCCGAAATATTTATTATTAATATTATTATTTAACAGACTACTGACTGAGACTGCCTCGATGGTCTAGTGGTTAGCGTAAGCGACTGCAGATCAAGAGGTCTCGGGTTCAATTCCCGGGTCGGACTGCTGTTGGGTTTTTCCTACAAGAAATTCTTAATAGCAGCCCGGAGTATGGAAGATGGTGGTGTTTCCCGCCCGTGCTTCGGAGGGCACGTTAAGCCGTCGGTCCCGGTTGTCATGAACAGCTACGGCAATCGTTATTGGGAAGTCAGTGCCCTCAAATATACTGACAACTAGTTCAACCTTCGAATTCAGTTCGCCCTCAGGGTTGCGGAGGTCAGATGCCAGTCGCTCTGTGTAAAAACTGATATTCAGGTAAAATCGGTTGAACTGGTAGCCGACCCCAAATAATATTGGGAATAATAAAGGCTAGGAAGATGATTATTATTTAACAGACAAATGTTACAGAAAAATGTACAGTTATCTGACATATTTGTCTCTATCCCAGTCTTGTGATGTTAAAATCTGTAGTTATCAGATAATAAGTTTAAAATACGAGTACAATAACACCTAGCGGTGAAACTGGTACTTTTGTTTTAATCAATCTACTTAGCTAAAATTTTGTTATAGTATACCTATCCCAAAACTTCTAATATTTCAATGGAGAGGGTAGTGGATTTACAAGGGCATCTAACCTTCAAAATTTACTCCCGATTAAATTTGATATGAGTCGCTAAGCGAGTTTTACTAAAACATTCTGTATCGATTTTTAAGTCTGTGTAGAAAACTTTATGAAGGCAAAACGTATAAACAAAATAGGAATTGAAGCAGTTTAATTTGAATAATAAAAATAAGAAACCAATAACAGAAAAAAAATGTGGTCAATGAAAGAAAATACAATATATTCTAGAACAGAAAATGACGTCGTATGACCAGCAGCGGACCATTATAGGCTGTTTATGTGATCTTCTTGTATATAAACAATCATAATAAAAAAAATACAGAAAAATTAACTTAATCTTATATTATGTCTATAATTTTGTAATCAAAGTCCGCGCCAACAGGTAATCGACGTAATGAACCTATTCGTTTTTTTAATAATAATTTATATGACTCATACATTTGATACATACAAAAAGACTGAAACTGGATTAAATATAGCGTACGCACTACTTATGATAATATATTTTCACAAATAAGACGTTTTCTTATGATTTTTATAATAGCTTTTAGAAGCGCATTGAAGCCTTTAATTGTAACTTCAACGTATTATACGCTATAGTTACGTTAAGGAACATCAAAAGAAATCAGTAATGATTATATATTTAGGTACAGTTCTCCAACCACTGATTTTCTGGTGCCTCGTTCCCGACTTCCTACCTCAGTTCGTCGATAAATAGGTTGTAAAAAATATATGCACCGCTGCTGCGATTTTGATACAGAAATTGTAGACATATATTTTCAGCATGGCAACTCAGGAATTTCTTGCAATTTCAAATTTAGAACACTTTACTTGTTACTTACTGTTACTCAACTTTTTAGATTTTTTGATGTAGCTGAATATTTTCGAATAGAGATTTACATACCATATAAAATACGAGAAAAACACTTTTTCAAAGAGAAAATGTGTAGCTCGTTATTTCAATAATGGAGACAGAATAATAAAAACGGTATATTTCTTGAAGGCATTATAACAATAAGAGAAAGATCAAGGAAGGTTTGCTTTATGTAGAAACATTTTAAATGACGCAGCTTAGAGTCGTTCGCGCTTAGTATAACCATCCTCCATAAATTTATGGTATTTGTGTATGACATGATATGCTTTAAAGCAAATCATAAAAATTCTGACAACTTGTCAATTTATTTCAGGTTAAAGAGTGACGTAATATCATCAACCTGATTATTGGATGTAATTTTGATCGAGTTACATAGGGTTTAAAAATCACGGAATCTTGTTTATGGTCATCAGTTTTATTACAGAAGAAGTTATAGAAATTAGTCATAAAATAACCATGAATTAACATGAATAAGGTATGATTTATGATAACAAATTTATTAAAACCCGGAAACATATTAAACGGAAAACCTTCTAAATACTTTTTAAAACTTTCTCATTACTGAATCCGTGAGTGTTAATCCTGAATCCATTAAAAGTGTTATAGGAAGGTGTTTTTCCTAATCTGAGGTGGTCTAAGGCGATCGGAGGCAGATGTTGGTATGTGATTGAATAGAGCCGCGCCTCCCGCCCTCCGGTGTTGCCTACACGCGTCAGTGCGCGTCTGTACCTCGTCGACACAACACTCCGCCACACGCGACGCGAATACCGCGAAAATATAATTAAAAAAAAAACGCGGGTTCCAAAATTAAAATATTTGAAATATGTATTCTATTATCCAGTGATCGTAGTGCTGTTATATTAATAATAAGATCTTTTTAGAGTTTTAAAAAGTTGGTAGTGTTGTATGTTTGAGTAGGTGTTGTTAGTATTGAAATAAAGTTTGAAAATTTTAAATATTGGTATATATTGTTAGTGTGGTGTTATATTTACGAAGGTATTTTTAAACGGATTTGATATTTGTATTAAAAAGTTCCTTCTGGTGTTCAACAGCGTTAAAAAGAATTTCAAGATTGACTAACAAAAAATCAAATAGTTTTATTTTTTTTTTATTATTTTGTGTATTTGGTAGATTTTAAACAAATATCGTCTAATACTGCTATACCACAAATAGCACTTCAATTTTACTTTACGAATTTTTTTAGGAACCAGGTGGGGAACTTAATTACCCCACACGTAAAGTGAGTCAAATCTATACTCCATACTAAAATTATAAATTCTAAAGTAACTATATCAGTCTGTCTGCCTGTCATGCTTTCATGGCTAAACCGCTGAACCGATTTGTATAAATTTCATTACGAGTTAGATTGGATCTTGGAGAAGGACATAGGCTTTTTACAAACACACGCAAGCGGAGCGGGCTAAAGATAGTATTTTTACAAATGTCAAAACTAAAACTAATAAGTGAATGTTAAAACTATTCTTTTTTCTTAAAAAGACAACTCCCGCACTAGGAAAGATTCCTGTGTCGCGTCGCGAGGGACTTTACAAAGATACATGAAACGGACACAAAGAACAGCCATACCCAGAACAGCAATTTGTGGATCACACAAAGTGTTGTTCCGTGTGGGATTTGAACCTACAACTCGTATTTTTTTGTGAGTGGTGTCAATAGATTCGTCATAGTCGTGAGAGTGACACTAGGTACATCAATTAAAAAAAACAAAAAAATAATTTAAAAAACCTGAATTTAATAAAGATGACAGATATTAATGCAGATGGTTTTTTTTAAATAAATAATCATTGTTGGTTCTCTCATCTACCCTAATAAGTGGGGTATCATTAGACAGGTCTTTTAAAAGTACTGACAGGTTGCTAAGACGATTCTTTGTTTTAGATATTTGACTGTGTGATATTCAACGTTAAAACGCATTTTTTGTTAAAACAGGGCGTCCCCCAACCTCTAAAACATAAATGGCGGACTCGAAAAATCTAAAAAATTGATGGTGGTTTTCTATAATATTTGATAAGTGGTTACTTTAAAGTATACCGGGTTAGATGACTTTGTTAGCTTAGGAGTTATAGAGGCCTAACTTGTAAAATGGGCTAACTTGCAAAATTTGGTACATTAATAACAATGAGTAAATATGTCAAATATTACAAATAAAATCATATGGTAACTACGGAACCCTATTCTATGCGACGTATGACACACTTGGCCGGTTTTTTTGGTATCGTTTACTTTGACTAACAATAATTTGATAGAAGAAAGTTTCAACTTCATCAAATCTGATTCCAACATCTGATACACAACGCCATCTAGTTCCAAACTAAGCAGACCTTGTATTTTGTTTACTGGACAACTGATTTAAATACGCATATTTCTATACTAGCTGACCATCACAACCTCGTTTATTGTTTCAAAAACGGGGGAAAATTTTCACGCTACTGGCAATAGAAGACTCAAAATATAATATATATATGTGCACGTATTAAGCTGCGTATTTTATTGGTTAGGTTTAATATTTATTACTTAAAAAACGAATTTATGAATATTTAATAACTATTATTATTATCTGTAGGTTAGAAACTATTACTATACGAAAGGTAGATTAAATATCCTACATTGGCCGTTATCTGCGCGTTGCGCGTAAATTATAACTTAAAAATACTTCTTTATTGCCACACTTAAACATTGGCGTTATGTATGATGAGATATATCACCATAAAATAACTGAAATTGTATAATTCGGTTAAGTATTTTAATGTTCTGCTGCCACTTTTAAATAGAGTAATCCATTGGATATAACTTTGTCTGTGGCTTTCACAACTAAATCCCTTCACGGATTTCTACATTTTATTTATTTATTTTAAGTTATTGCACATGTTAAGTAAATGGGGACTTAATGCCATGAGGCATTATCTACCAGTCAACCTTAACGTAATGTACAAATATGACCTACTTACTTTCTATCGCGATAACTAACATTCACGCAAGTGGAGCCACTAGGAGAAGCAAGTCTATGATGTAAATACCAGTATTAGATGAGATTAATTATAATAATCGGTATTCTTTATTCCTTAATTATACTTTCTACTCTTAGAGGTATAATATTTTCTTCAAACTGAAATAGGATCAACCTGCATTACAATTAATTCAATTAAAACAAGAATTATTTAAATTACCTCTTAAATGTTCGAATACAAACTTCGTATTTTACTGACTTCATAAAATAGAAATTCGAAATGTTTACAAAGTCTTATTTGTCTCCGTTATAGTATCTGGATGGTCGAGTTTAGCTCGGTATTATTATGCGAGATCGATTTATCGCCCACAAAACCCCCTGCACACTAAATCGTTGGAGCCGTTTCCGAGATGCAGACTGTATATATAAAATGAATCGCCAAATGTGTTGCAAAGCTCAAAACTCGAGAACCGCTCGACCAATTCGGTTATTTTTGGATAAATATTATCGTTAAGGCACTTGGAACGTTCTTGTAGAGTAAGAACGTAATTGCGAGGAAAATAGTAGTAGTAATACGAAAAAAAAAACTGTTGGCTTGCCACAGATCAATAACTTTTGACTGACTAGGTTTCTCATGTCAGCTAGTAATATGATATATATATAATAATATCTTCATATCTCTCACACACGGCTGTCTAATCCGAAATTAGGCAAAGCCTATAGCAACCAGACTGTCGATAAACATACTTATATATTTCTAAATACATACATATTATACATAAACTACACCCAGATATACAAAAATGATTGTGTTCATCACACTAACATTTGTCGTGGCTGGAAATCAAACACACGCCCTCTGGTTTAACAGTCAGTATCACTAACCACTTAGCAGATCCGTCACAGTAGCGGTCCATATAAGTTGTGTAAATGTTCCATGTTTAAGACGCAAAAAAATTAAAATACACCTATTTCCGTAAAGGTCTATTTTAATTTTCTGCACCAACGGATTTCGGCGCACATCTTTAATCACAGTGTCAACCCTTCTCAAGGTTCCACCGAAACTAGCTGCAGATGAGTGATGTTAGAATATTTACTAAAACCACCCTTAAAGGGACAATTAACATGAAAGGGTGCCCTTAACTCTTATTGGCAATACAAAGCACAAAGAGCTACAATTAACGGCTTTGTTTGTTTCCATATGTTTCTGATTCAATAAAGGGTGTTTTGGAATTAGTAAATAAGGCTTTATTAGGTATATTGAATTGTATATTTACAACGTTTAATTAAAAAGTACATAATTGCTATATACCTTTTATGAATTTTTTTTAGTTTAGTTTTTATTAAGAATAAAAATCTCGTTTTAAACAACAATCTGATATTGCTGTTATTTAGTCATTGGCTATGAATTTAGTCACTAATTCAGAATATTTATTTAATTTATTAATTAACACTTTGTGCATTACATTTTATATGAGGTGGACTTAATGCCAAATGGCATTTTCCACCAGTCAACCTTTGGATGGTTTAGTAAGGGACGTGACAGGTGCAAGTGTCTTATGAAAAGAAGCTACGAACAATACAACAATAAAAATAGGATAACATTCAACCTTTACCCTGGATAGCTAACGTTCCAAAATACACATGAAAAACTAACCATTACACTTTTTGACGATCATTTTAAAAATGTAATTTTTATACATATAGATATATATTATATTTTAATGAAGCTTATTTTAAATATACATGTGTAAATATTTCCTAACCTAGAAACCTAAAGAAATACAGAGATAAATGTACAATTAAATATTTATATAATATACATAAAGAGTAAAAAATGTACTCGTATTAAGTTATATTTGAGATAATGCTCCCTCTCGAGATCAGGAATGCAAAAACTGGACAAACATTCAAATTTCTAGTGCGGAATCATTTTATAAACACTTTATCAGATCCACCTTTATTTTATACTCTCCCCTCCTAGAATGTGTATAATGTGTATTTATGTATGTAAACGTATAAATATATGTATGTATTATAAAACGTATGTACCTTTATAATTTTCTGTAGATATGTATACATATATTATATGTATGATATCCTTAAAAAAATACTTTTTTAATTATTGTGCATCTATTATGATTGGCTTTGCATCGCCCTAAGGTCAACTGTTAGAGAATGCCTATGGCATTAAGTCCGTCTTTGAACATCTGTGCGTTAAGAATATATAAATTACTAAAGATGATATTTCTTCCAGTTGCTTCTTGTAAAATTCTCTGATTTTGACCTTAAATTTATCACGGTTAGTTAATTGCCTGATCTCAAGTGAGAGCACATTCCATAATAGAATATACTGTTCAGCAAAAGAAGAATGTACTTGAAGATTACACCGTGCTTTTCGAGTAGTTGGAAGGGTTCCGTCATGATTTATAAGGCATTGCCGGTCATTTACTAGCTAAAATGTTTTCCTAGGTACCGTGTATTTATGTGCTAGTCCGAATCCATTGCCGTTGCCTGTTTAACTTATTAAAAGTATGGGCAAGCCATTGGAACAATCATATATCAGTGGCTATGACTTGGCAAATTGTTTTGTGACTCTTGCAACTATGTTTATCAAGACACAAATGAAGTTGTGCTGTGTATAACGCTTAGTGGACACTGTCCTTAGACGATAAAAGCGTCCACAATTTTCAAGAACCAATAGTAAAGACAATAGGGCTCTAAGTCGAAAAATTACATGTTTTTTCCTTATGAAATGTAGGTCAAGAGTATTGATACAATAATTTCCACCAATTTTCGAAACATTTCTAATTTAATAGGCAGTTCGGAATGAATATTTAATTACTTCGTAACATCTGGTTATTCTCATGGTATGGTACGGCTCATAATTTGGGTAGACATAAATGAGGCATGCGATGATGTTCATAAATTTCATAGTGTTCGTTTTCTACTTCAATATATCTCATATACCGGATAATAGTGGACAATTATACAAAACTATATGCATGCTAATTTTTTTTACAATATCAACAAAATAGCATCTCGACTCTTTGACTTTTTGTTACCACGGAAAAGTACTACTACTGAAAACTTTTTGAAAGGAGGGCCTTTAAAATACCAAAAGTTTTTGAAATTTCTGGAACACTTCAACATACAACAACATATATTTATTCAAAACAAATTTAATTTATTTACATATGCACATGTTGTGGAAAAGTGGGCAGTTTTTGAAAATTATTATCTAATGTGTGTATATGTATTCAAATCAGTTGTCTAGTACCGAGAACACAAGCTCTGCTTAGCTTGGGATTGGATGGCATTGTGTGTAAGATGTCCGAAATATTTATATTTATTAATTTATAATATTAGTATGGATAAAAAAATGTTGTGTTAAACTTGTGAATCAAATATACTTTTTAAAAGAGTATCTATAATGTCTTATTGACAGGTAGTTTTAAAAAAAATAACATAGTTACGTTGTTTCTTTGAAACTTTTTAAAATTTCTTAATAACATATGTATTGATATCATATTATAATATCTGGCTTAATCAAACCAAATGTCAAATACTTAAAGTCAACGATATAGGTTAAATCTTAATAATTTTTGCTTCCTTACTTTTTTTAATGTCACACTACAAAAATAATAAAAAGAGAACAAATATCTAAACTGTATTATTTCTTAATTGCATTTCCTTCGAGTCATAATGAACCATCTCAAAAAAAAGTTGATAAAACCAACAACTTTTTGACTAAAACTGACTGAAAGAGTTGTGAATTAGAGAATTATTATTGCGGTTGTATTTGTTCTTTTTATAAATTCTAATTAAGGTTGTATACTATTTCTGGCAACCCTTATTTCTGAGATTACTACGTGTAAATAATTTAGAAAAGGTGCGGTATTTTTTGCCTGTCAATTTAATGATATAAAGTTAGAAAAGGGTTTTATTTATTACTTGGCAATAGTTTTAATAAATATTGTAAAAAATAATCGTAAAATCTATGCGACGTTGATTGAAAGTTCTCTATAGACTTATTTAGGTAAAAAATTAGTTGAAATTTTGATACCGGAGATTGGCGTAGAACTTTTTTTGATTTTTTGAAAGATTCCCGTTTCATCTTATCCACATTTGTTGTATTTTTTATCAATAATTTTATCACGACGAAAACTTAACGACTTCGAGACTTAAGATTTGAATACTTTAAATACTTGACATTGGCAGAAATAGCTAATCCAGCTGCTTGCCATCTCATCAAAAGGAGAAGAAATTATGATACCCAGTGACATCTGTCAACTTGCTCATCGTATTATGACGTATGGATTGGGAGATCGTTTTTTGTTTTTTCGGAAGACGGTCCCCATTTCATGTCATCCACATTTTATATATTTTTTATCATTAATTTCATCACGACGACGACTTAAAAGACTCGAAGACTTATAATTGGAGGCTATAAATACTTGACATTGGCATAAATAGCTGATCTGAGTGATCCGGCTGGTTGCCATTTCATCAAAAGAAGAAGAAGACATATTTTCTGTAAATTCGAATGTCTTTAGCTTTTTAAATAAACATAACTGAGGTTTTAAACAACATTACTAGTCTGTCTCTCAATGTCTCTCAACACAAAGAGAAGATTCTCCAACCGGGTGAGGTGATCATGCCTGGAGACCCTAGATCCAACTGTTGATGTTAGGAAGCTGTATTTGTATACAGCAGAAGTTTGCATATCGTAGTATGTACTATAAAAAGCAAAGCTCTCAAGCCAATCAGCTTGAGAAGTTTTCGTATCGCGATATATGAATATCATCACTTTGTAGTTCAGTGGGTCTTCGTTAGATGGCACTGTAGCATTCCTGTTTCATTGTATGTGAAAATGCCATATTCACACTTTTCACACATTTTTTTAATGAGGATTACCTGGCCTTCTTGAAGGCCCAACAATAGGATTGTCAATGCAAATATTTTATAATTGACAGGGCGCGGGTCGTGGGCTCATATAAACAATTGCCACAATATTAAGTCTAACGACATTGTTTTATTATAGTAGTAAAACTTAGGCTGCGTCGTAATATACGCAGTAGGTGCTTGTCGTAAATGACATTTATTTATGACGAATATTGGTATAAATACGACATGACGTAGGCGTATGAAACATCCAATTAAGGTATGACAAGTGACGTAGTAACTAAGTAATTTAATCATATACGCTATTTATTACAAACTAGCTGCGTCCCATGTTTTATGAGGTTCACTATACATACAGCGAATCTGATAAAACTTTTACATACTTCCATACTCATCTCGTCATTGCGCGATGTAGGATTGGTATCTATTGAAGTCTCAAGTCTTACCTAGATGGCGCTCTAGTTGTTTTGTTTCATTCCGTCCTATAAAATTAGTTTTATGAGTATTCCTAAGTACATTTGTAAATTATTTTAAAAAAATATTATTGAAAACATATTAGGTAAATGGTTTGAACGTAAACATTACCTAAACTTCTCCGATATGTTCTACTTTACAAATAATTTATAAATTATGTGACAAAACTTTCTGGACCGAAGTTAAATAATAATTAATGTTGAAGTGTCTATATTTATCCATCTTTGACATCTTTTCCTTTTCGTAACAAAGTGAGTGGATCTTGTATCAAATGTTGTGTGCGTGTTGTTTGAAACTTCATTGTGATTTATTCTCTGTACTGTATGCCTGTTCTACATAAGCTTGTTTGAAGACAAAAATGCTTATAACTATACTGTATAGTGTGTTTATTCAGTGTATTTATGTCAAGAATGATGTGTCATGATTGAAATTTGCATGTTGGTAACATAACCTTGGGAGATCGTTTTTTGTTTTTTCGAAAGACGGTCCCCATTTCATGTCATCCACATTTAATATATTTTTTATCATTAATTTCATCACGACGACGACTTGAAGACTATAAATATTTGACATTGGCAGAAATAGCTGATCCGAGTAACCCGGGTGGTTGCCATTTCATCGAACAAACTAACTAACATAACCTAGGCGTGCAATAAATAAATAAATATAAATTTATCTAGAAAACAACACTGAACGTGCTACTTCTTTTCCTTCCACTTGATATTGTTGACTACAATATTAAAGCTAAACAATATTATGCTATTGTATGAAGGTCAAGTTACGGGAAATATGTATTTTTATGGGGATGTATTTGTATCTGACAACTGTATAAATGGCGCCATTATCACTTCCTTGTCAGAATTTATGAGCGTCCGTGGAGAAGTACTGTCTCTAAATTATGCACCGCTTTAGGCGTAAATCCATAGATAGACTGTATCTGTCAGATCGTTTTAGCAATAGATAATTACTGTGCTAAATGAAAGTTAGAAATAATGTATCTGAACGAATTTTAAGTGTTAGAGGAAGGCAGGTTTTGCTTTCTTGGTACATTCATTCACTTGAACGAAAAACAACTGAAATATTGCTTATAGTCATTAACATATACCTTGTTTGATCTCTGTAACAGATGGCTACGAAAACGATAAAGTAACTTTGAACAAGCGATTTAATTTTGTGTCACTTAGATTTAGGTACATTATATTCGTGCTTCTTTTTATAATTTATCTGCCTTAAAATGACTCTGCCCTGCCTGATGGAAAGCACAAGCAGAATCTAACAGTGGTGGTCACCATCCTCAGTGCGAACTGCGTGCTTTTTCACGCCCCGCTTGAAGGATCCGGGATTATAGTAGGACGGAAACACGTGCGCTGGTAGTGAGTTCCAGGTTTTAACCGCACAGCACAGGAAGGAAGAGCCAAATTGATCGCAAATTAAGTGCAATACATTATAAATATATACATTTACAACTAAAATGTACCTCGTAAGTTCAAAAATGATATTAGTGAAAACTGTCCCAGAGATTAAGCTATACTTTAAGGGCTTATAATGAGATCGTTTTTTGTTTTTTCGAAAGACTGATCCCATTTCATTTTATCTTATCCACGTTTTTGACCATCAATCTCGTCACGATGAAGACTTGAAGACTCGAAAGACTCAAACTATTTAACATTGGCAGAAATAGCTGATTGCCATCTGATCAAAAGAAGAAGAAAAAGGACCTATAATATCGTTTTTATGTCGTGGTATAACTCCTGACTAGTTGGCCCACTTGTGTCGAAGCATATTTCTCTCGCGGTGGAACGTGATTTTTATACGAAAAAGTGTATTTATACAAAACACTGGGAATCAAAGTTATCATGTCAATACCAATTTTTTTTAAATTGATCATATTTCTATTTTTAAACAAAGTTAGTGGCTACATCCTTTTACTTTACCCTTTTTACTCATCGTTGGAAGATGTTTCTAGCCTCTATTATTCTAAAGATTATTATTTGGGGTCGGCTACTAGTTGAACCGATTTTATTTATATCTTAATTGTATACATAAAAATTAAAACATAACAACGTATGAGTTACAAAGTTACAGGCCACTAATAATTATTGCCATAGATGTTCATAAAATTCGTGACGCTCGGCTCGGGTCGAAACGACGACGATGGTTACCTGGTGCCTCGGAGAGCACGAGCTTCGAACACCGTCAAACTGCCATACTCCATTATTACTGCTGATATGAGCATTTGTTTTGTTTGAAAATATCAACAACACATTGGCAGTCGTATACGCTAACACTAGACTAACGAGGCAGCAATTAGTACTTTATGTAGTTATTCATTCTAGAAAACAAGTTATATTTAAAATCGCTCAAAGTTTCTCAACAAAAGGTAGATAGTCTCAACTGTTGCCGGCAATTGCTTAGCATAACAATAGGCACTCAGAAAGCTCGTCGTCTGGCGGTAATTAATTCAACATTTATGCTGGTGGAGTTATCATTACCATATTAGAAGAATCTGTTTCTTTACTATTGTATCTATACTAATATTATATAGAGCTAAAGTTTGTCTGGTTGTAGGTTGACAATATGCGGATCTACTGAACCGTTTTAAAAAAATATATTAATATAAAGCCACATTATTTGTGAACGTCATAGGCTACATATCAACCCTTAAAAAAATTAAACAACTTGTTTCCAAGTATTTTCATCATGCATATAGTCCATAGCCTACTAGATACATAAAATTAAAGTTGAGCTTCAATTCACGATATTCTCTTGCATTTCGTATCTGTGCGGTTTCATACTAGCACCTCTATGTGGTTGCCCGATTATTACCGCAGTTGTGAATATTTGTGCTTCATTTCTGATTTGTTTTTGACTAGTGACTCGATCCGCCTTTGCACGGAACGGTTTTTGAAATTCTCGAATTTTCTCTACTACAATATACATGTATTACACTTATAAACTTTCCTCTGGAAATACTCTATCTATTGTTGAAAACTTTTGTTGAGTAATTTAAAAGATCTAAGCGAACAGAAAGCGGTAGCGACTTCTTTTTGTACTATATTACCTGAAGCCCGCGGTGCTACCCGCGATACGACAATAGCGAAGCTTCTGAATTCTGATATATAAGCTATATTATTGTAAAGTTTCATCAATATACATTCAGTAGATTTTGCGTGAAAGAGCAACAAACATACTCACTAACATACTCACAAACTTTCTTGTTTATAATATTAGTAGGATTAAGACATAGGATAGGGGGTTGCGTACAGAAAACTTTTAACGTTATATAACGCCAATTTAATTGTGATGCAAAACAAAAAAAAAGAATCCGTAAGTCGTTTTGAAAAAAACATCTTAATAAATAGAAGAATGAATTTCAATGTCATTAACACTAGAAATTCGACATTTAAAATAAATGATTTCATCAAAAAACTCATTAAATAATTTTCTTATCATAAAAGCATGGGTTTCATTTGGGCAGTGGCCCGCCAGGCATGATCGCCTCGCCTGGTCGGAGGATCCTCCCTTTGTGTTGGTGGGACATGATACCCGTTCCCACACAAATTTAACTGCCTCGGTGGCGTAGTGGTAGCGTATGCGACTGCTAAGCTTGAGGTCTCGGGTTCGATTCCCGGGTCGGACCAAATGTTTGTATGATCTGCAAATATTTGTTTCGGAGTTTGGGTGTTTTCTATGTATAATATGTATGTATTTACAAAAAAAAAGTATATAAGTATTTATATCAGTTGTCTGGTACCCATAACACAAGCTCTGCTTAGCTTGGGACTAGATGGCGTTGTGTGTTAGACGTCCGGAATATTCATGGGGCAACTTCGTCAGCGTCGTTTTTAAATCATGCTTGATTCCTTGATCGAAGCGTGATGTTATCTATACTATTTTACAAAGACCAGCAAAATACACATTAAAAAAAAAACGTTAAAATTTGTTAGATAATTTCGGAGTTCATCGTGAGCAACAACGTGACAAGAGAATTAAATATAATACATTATTACATCAATTGGCAAATGGCTTTAATAAGCAGTTGGTAAAAATTCAAAAACATTAAGGTTGTTTATCGACAGGACGAAATGAGGTCGACGCCGAGTTTGAATTCCCTAAACGCGCCAGGCCACCTTACACATATAATTTATTTCAAAATACGATGTTAGAAATTTAAGTCCACTTAATGCCTTGTAATGGAATTCGAGTAAGAAGCTAATTTTCTATAAATATAATAATTTATGTCGATAACCATTCACGGTGCTTGGTGTGTCTAATATCTTTAAACAAACAATATGTACGAGTATATATGATCTGAATCTCGAAAACGGCTTCCACAATTTCCTAAGTTTTTTTTAAAAATGCAATTGGTTTTGGGGGCGATAAACCTATCTTGATAGGATTTTTTTTTAATTTTGACAAAATTAACCGAGCAAAGACACTCCGTCATCCAGGTATTTGTAACAAAGCCGCTCATCGCTAATAATCCCCCCTTTTAGTTATGTATAAAGTTCCTGGTCACAGTCTACGAAATGTTAAAAAGAATGAATTTTTTTAAATATTTATTTTTGACACAACCTGCTATCGTTGCGACGGCATGCATCTTTTTGATCTAATTTATAAAAAATATTTTTAATTTAAGAAATTCAATGAAATAAAAGTAGGTATATGAGCTTAACTTCACTAATTTAAGATTTGTTTGATTCATTTATTCAGTTATAAAGATTTATATGCTTAGTATTTAGTTTAGTTTCTTGTAGGTATATTGTTTTTTCGTTTTCTTTTACAATAATTTTTATCTATGTTAATTACAAAGCTGGAAAAATTTAAACTCTAAATAGATTTTGGTGTAAACCAATAAGATCAAATTGCTAATGACATACATGTCATAGTTAGATTCTGTAACTTGAAATGTTTTGTAATAGGTAATTTATTGTACTTTCAATTCTAAATGCAGAAATTAAACTAGACGATTTTTGCTTTCAATTAAGAGAAACTAATTCTGAACTAAGAGTCAACTATCATACTGCTGATGTTTATTAAATAATGTAGATTTTATCGGCTCATAAATATCCTCCAATATAGAATGTAGGCCTCAATTATGACAGCAGCGATTGCATAATTTAACCGCGTTGCAAATTACCTGACCTCAAAATAGCGTCGCCTACCGAATCTCGGAATCAAATTGAAAGGCTTTTAACCGCATTCGCATGAATACATTCAGTTTTGAAGGCAGTCTCTTGACTTGTTCCGATTTGATTAGCTGCCTCAGAAGCTTGCAATAACAGGATTAACATTAATTAAGAAACATCAATAGCCGTGGAGGTGTCTTTGTTGTACTAGATTTGGATATGATTTAATAATACCCTTGGAAAAATGAACTTTGAGTGATATCTATTCTCTCTATAATCTCACCAATAGAAATTTCATCCCCATCATCTAGATGGTTGGCAGTACACAACTGTGCGATTTTCCCGAAATTTTCTGCCACGCACAGCAAAACTGTGGAATGAGCTGTCGCCTGTGGTGTTCCCAATACGACCTTCAAACTTTCAAGAAAAGAGCGTACTCCTTCCTAAAAGGCCGGCAACGCACTTATGACACCTCTGATGTTGCGGGTGTCCATGGGCGGCGGTAATCGCTTACCATCAGGCGATACGTCTGCTCGTTTGCCCCCTATATAATAAAAAAAGTCATGTATTATCACACGTGGTCCATTTATCAAGGAAGGCTATAAGTTATAAAACATCATGCTAAAACTAATAGAGTCCAGCATCAGTGCCAAATTTATTATTTTTGAAAGACATAGATGAAATTGCACAGATAATAAATGTACATAAATGATTATATATAATTATACATACAAGAATCGCTCCACTAGCTTCTAATGTGATAAGACCATCCTCATGTGGTTTATTATGGGAACTAGGGAATTCAATTACCTCATTGAATTACTCATGAACATTCTGTGTCAATCTTCCATTACGATGAGATTCAGTGTTATGTATACATTGCGTAGAAACTGTTAGAAAGAAACGTCTGATTACAATAATAAGACGGCATGGTGAGTAAAGTAATTTGGTTACATGTTTGTGGTAATTATGTTCATGTCACTACTAAATTAAAATTCACTAAAATTTGTTGTTGGATTTAATGTCATCTGCTTACAGTCCATTTTTGGGTATCTTATATCTCAGCTTTCACTATATTTAGTTTAGTACTAACTAAAAGTTGATCAGAAGTACAGGCGTCTACATCATCTCTTTGCTGTGATGTTGTACTGTGTACTTTTTTCATTTAGTCGCCTTTTGTGACACACATAGGATAAATAGGGGGATATTTTGTATTCTTAATTCATCACGACACAGAGAAGACTTTTTATATAAAACTTACTTTTAAAGCTAACATAAAATTGCTATACGACTATCCTAAAATGAGCAAGAGAGTAAGAAAAACGTGTAAAAATCTTTTACAATAGTTTTGAGCTAGGTGTAAAAATCTATGTCAGGTTTAATATAGTAGACTAGTTTTACAAATAACTGATAATGTCCCTGATAGACTAACGTCAACTTATCTGTTGAGTTATTAGAGATTTCGGTTTCACAAGTCTTGGTTATATGACATATGTCTTCCTATGGATCCTTTAAGTCAGACATTCTTGGAAATATACAGATATATATATATATAAATGTAATATATAAAATTATCGTGTCACGGTGTGCGTAATTGAATTATTCCGAAACGGCTCGATCGATTTTCGTGTACTTAGCGTTCATATCGGCCAGCGTGGAGAATCGAACAACGTCTATTTTTCATCCCCCTAAATGTTATTTTGTTATTTTTGGAAAAAAAATATGTTTTTATGTTACAGCATATAAAAATACATACAACACTATATTTTTAACTCTCTGTGATCAACACCTATTTTTAATTTATTAATTAAAATCTTAAATTTTTTCGAAACTACTTTTTTATGTTATTTTTATTGAACTTAAAAAAAATTCATAGAAATAATATATATGGCAAAACAACGTTTGACGGGTCAACTAGTTTAGTAGTAGTTAGTAGACAACTAGAAACTGGCACTTACTTAGTGTAGTCATGCGACAGAGACGATCGAAGTTGCCATCTTGAACTGTCATATACAGTGTTGTGAGTTTCATCTGCAGATAGGATTTCTTTCTTAAAACTTGTGTTCTAGATCGTTTTTTAATAGTTTTCTTGTTAACGCCAAAGAATTTATGTCGAGGGTAAGTTCTCCTTAGCATTGTACTAGGTCGCATTTCCACCGCTTTTAGCTTCAATTGTATAATTAAAATCTTCTTGGACAAAGAACACAAAAGGTGGACGAACAAAGGCCTTAAACGTTTTCTGGAATCTAGGCTTTGATGACGCAGATAGGTAAAGTAATATAAATTGTCATTCAAAAACGGTATTATGTTAAAACAGTAGTATCCTACATCCTACTATACATACTAATATTATCTACACTAATATTATAAAGAGGAAAACTTTGTGAGTATGTTTGTTTGTAATGAATAGGCTCAAAAACTACTGGACCGATTTTAAAAATTCTTTCACCATTCGAAAGCTACATTATCCACGAGTTACATAGGCTATATTTTATTTTGGAAAAAACTATTTTACTTTACTTATTTTGCGAAAATTTTCATGCTACGGGCTATATAAGACGCAAACGAGGTTGCCTGGATCAGCTAGTAGATTATATAATAACTATGTCTGTCTGTTACGCTTTACCGGTTATAACTACATCGATTTATTTTTTATTCTTAAGCTATGCGCGCTACGGAGGGTGGCTTATGTCCTTCCTCAAGTGTTTTAAAATAATACATAGTCTTTTCTGACCACGATATCCGACAAACTTGTAAACGGAGACGCGGGCATGAACTAGTGTAACATAAAATACGTGACTTGTTGAGTCAACAATAGAAAAGTAACTATTGTATAGGAATGACGTCTCTCAACGCTAAATCACGTGATCAAAAGAAAATATTAGTCAATAATACAAAAGAATAGAAGCGTTAGCGATTGTAGAAAGAGATTAAATACATTGGGCAACAGTGACACATCTAAAAGGAAACTGAAACTGAAAGGAAAATAGGCCGGCTCGACCGGAGTGATACCACAGCCTCACAGAAATCCGGTGTGAAACAGCGCCTGCGCTGTGTTTCACCGAGTGAGGATACCAGCGACCCATACCCCAACTCCTTCTACCATACCTTTCCCCATCCCCCAAAGGCCGGTAACGCACTTGTGACGCTTCTGGAGTTCAGGCGATAAATCTGCTAGTTTGACCCCTATTGCATAAAAAAACTAAATTGATATATTTAATTGAACATTTATTACTGGGAAAAGTGAAACTCCGTACGTAACAAATATAGTTCTGGGTCTGTTATGAACAAGACAGCTGTTTATAGAACCTTTTCTATAAATAGTAACAGTTGTGCTGTGATGAGAAGAGTGGAAATCAGGCCATTTATTGGTCAATCTAGTTTTGATACGAGCGAGCGATTCACATACCTACCTATGTATCTACAAAGTGTAAATAGATCAATAGTTACCGTTTTATTTCGGTAGACGTGTGAATTATTTATGATCTAGATGTGTTTGCGATACTGAGTGAGGTTGGAAGGTGTGATTTAGGGGTGAGATAAGAGGTCTATTAATACCTGTAGTAGTAGAGTAGAAAGTGTTAAGGTTTTTATAGATATCAATTCTTCGTATTTATCATGTGCTATATTTGTTTATAAAGGCGTAGGTACATTTTTTGTCTCGTAGTATCAATGTAGCGATGTCAATATGCAGTAAATATAGAATGTATAAAGCAGGGTTACCTAGCGTAGATTAACCGAATCTATATATTAATACGTGAAGCGAAAACTTTGTGCCCCGTTTTACGAAACTTATGAGAACGGGGGAATATGAAACTTAGCAAAGTTAAAGTTTAGGTGGAGGAAAAGTGTACAAAGCTACTATTCTTTTATTATGATACATAATAAGTATTTAATTAAATAAAAATTTGAATCTATATATTAATACGTGAAGCGAAAACTTTGTGCCCCGTTTTACGAAACTTATGAGAACGGGGGAATATGAAACTTAGCAAAGTTAAAGTTTAGGTGGAGGAAAAGTGTACAAAGCTACTATTCTTTTATTATGATACATAATAAGTATTTAATTAAATAGTACTTTAAAAAAAAAGTTTTACTACTTGTTAATAAAAATACACAGGCTGTCCTGTGGTCATAGCCTAGTTGCACTCGGTGATTAGAAACAATTATCAAGGGTAAGCAACGACCGCTAGTGACATGTTACCATGAGCGTCTCCGTGATTTGGAGGTCACGTTAAGCAGTCGGGCCCGGTTGTTATCATAGGATAACAGTCGTGAACTTAGAGGCCTTTGGGTGGCTTAAAAACATCCAACGGTAAGATTACCTAGCCACAACGTTGTCTTGCCAGTCCCCAACCCGCAATTGGCCAGTGTGGTGACGACCTTAACCCTCTTCTGAAAGGAGACCAGAGCCCAGCAGTGAGACGTTATGGGTTGTGATGAATAAAAAAAAAATCTTTAAGCCCTTTCATTTGATACCCATATTAGAGTAGATGTACGCCACCATTTTGTTACGGCGGCCATTTCGGATTAATAATAATACCGATTATATATAATTGCATTGTCATCAGAACTTAAGGTATATTTCAAATTTTAGTTTAATCGGAAATCGGGAAGTAGATCAAATTTAACTTACAAGATTTGATTACAGACGAACATCGGGACCGGTGAAACTAAATAAAAACTTGTAAAAATACATTAAATTAATAAAAATAACATTCCATGAACTATCATATACACAAATGTATGTATGTATGTATGTCAAAGTCACACTAAAAAGATGATAGGTATTTCTTGGGTCGAATTTCGACCTCTGGCCGACAACTAGTTATAGTAAATACTGGTTCTACATTGGACATTAAAACTTTTTCACTGATTAATATATACCAAACTTCAAAGTAATTACTACTATTGAAACAATGAAAATGATAACACTAGTAACCAAATTTTAACCTCGGATTTAAAGCGAAATAGGGTCTTATTAAGATTTTGACTTAGTTAAAAGTATACATAACTAAATAAGATCTCAACATTGATTCTTTACACGCAAATCATCTTCAAATATAGTCTTAAGAACTATACTATATTGGTGACCCAAGCATTTGAATCACGTACAGACTATAAAATACACAGCGTTCATTCATTCCGAATACCAAACCAGAGAATGTCCCTTTTATGCTGTCGAAGTCTGAGGGGCCAGTCATGATATATGGTAGGATCTTTATTGTCCTATTGAAAACTATTCACTTTTTATTAGTGTCCCTTAGGTTTTCAGGAAGACAGGGTGATGGATCGCTGGGTGGTTAATTTGATTGAAGCAAATTTTATGAACGACTGGGTTATGTCCGCAGCTCCGCCCGTGCATGTGTTGGTTATCGCGGTAAAGAGTAATAAATAATAATAATAATAAATATTCCGGACATCTAACACACAACGCCATCTAGTCCCAAGCTAAGCAGAGCTTGTGTTATAGGTACTAGACAACTGGTACTTGGATTGATTTCAATTTAAACCTTCGAGTTGAATCGAAATCAATCTAAGCTCCGGTAATTAAAAATCATTTCAGTGCATTTAGTATTAGTACCTTTTAACACTGAATTGATTACTTGAGTTTTGTTTTATATTTTGATGTTTGTATTTTTGACGTGTTCAGGTGCCTTTTGGGGCCTATGGAAATAAATGATTTGAGTTTGAGTTTCATATAAATACTTATATACTTTTTTTTTGTAAATACATACATATTATACATAGAAAATACCCAAACTTCGAAACAAATATTTGCAGATCATAGGTACAAACATTTGGTCCGACCCGGGAATCGAACCCGAGACCTCAAGCTTAGTAGTCGCATATACTACAACTACGCCACAGAGGCAGTCGAAAGTCTATGTCCTTTCTCAAAAATCAAAGTAATATTAGTTTAAACGTGAAAGCCTAACAAACAGGCATAGTTATTTTCGTTTAATATTAGGTCTTTACCTATGAAATTGCCGTTTTGTATGCAATAAGTGAAAGTACTTATTTTTTCAAACTTTTTTATTTCTGTTATTCGAAGTAATCACCCATGCAATCGACGCATCTTTGCCAACGCATTGGCAGTTTGTTGATGCCCTTCTTGTAAAAATCAGCTGGACGGGAGGCAACAAACTCTTCAAAGGCATTTTGTACTGCCTCTTGGGAATAGAATTTTTTACCCACTAAAAAGTTGTCTAAATTTTGGAAAAAGTAATAGTCGGTAGGTGCAAGGTCTGGTGAATATGGCGGATGAGGGAGAGCTTCCAACCCCAGCTCTTGCAGCTTGGAGACTGTCTGTTGCGCAGTATGGGGTCGCGCGTTGTCGTGAAGGAGCAGTGGGGACGACCGATTGACCAAAGCTGGTTGCAGATGTGCAAGCTTCTCCATCATTCTCTCCAGTTCTTCACAGTACACATCTGCATTAATGCTCATGCCGTTTTGTAAAAAGCTGTAGTGAATCACACCCGCACTAGACCACCAAACAGTGACCATCACCTTTTTAGGGGTCATTTTTGGTTTAGGGCATTGCTTTGGTGCTGAACCGGGGTCTAACCAACTTGCTGAGCGCTTTCGATTGTCGAACAGAATCCATTTTTCGTCGCACGTAACTATTCGTTTCAAAATTCTTTCATTTCTTTGCCTGTTGAGCAGCGAAAGGCAGGTCTCGACGCGTACGTTGCGCTGGCGATCGTTAAGGTCGTGGGGCACCCATCTATCAAGCTTTTTTACCTTGCCAATTTGTCGCAAATGGATCAATATTGTTTTGATGCTTACATTAAAAGCTGCTGCTAGCTCAGCTATAGATTGAGTTTCGTCAGCTTCCACAATCGCCTTTAATTCATTATTGTTAACCAAAGTCTCCGGACGACCACGAGTTTCATTTTTTAAGTCAAAATTTCCAGAACGGAACCGGGAAAACCAATAAAGGGTTTTGCGTTCGTTTGTACAGTACTCTCCGTAAACGTTTTTGATGTTACGTGCCGTTTGTGTCGCGTTGGTGCCACGACGGAACTCATATTCCATAATTACACGAATTTTTAAAGTATCCATTATGACGAAAAATGTTCAAATATAATGAAAATACAACGCTAATCAAAAAACAAAAGACTGAGTCTGTAAATAGAATGTCATGGTTTTAAAACAAAATTAATTTGAATTTAGAATACAGAGCCATTACAAACTTTTTTTTATTTGAAATGACCAGTACTGAAGAAACGCAATTTCATAGGTAAAGACCTATTAATATTTTAATTCTAAGTTGTTCTTAAAAATATTTTGTGTTGTGGCGACTTTGAAAGTTTGGAATTATGATTTTTTATTGAAAGAACAAGAGAATATATCGAAGCAGATCATTATAGAAAAAAAATGGCTCCAATTATAACCGAATCTTAAATCAAGAATTGCTAATTTAGGTAAATTTTAAGGGAGTTAACTAAGAGAAGGGAAACTTGAAAAAACCCTGTCTGGCGAGTCAGTTTTTTTATTTTTTTTTATTGAATAGAGGGCAAACGAGCAGACGTATCACCTGATGGTAAGCGACTACCGCCGCCCATGAACACCCGCAACACCAGAGGCGTCACAAGTGCGTTGCCGACCTTTGAGGGATGGGAAGGGGGATAGAGGGAGAGGTTGGGGTATGGGCCTCCGGTATCCTCACTCACTCGGTGAAACACAGTGTAAGCGCTATTTCACACCGGTTTTCAGTAAGGTCGTGGTATCACTACGGTCGAGCCGGCCCATTCATGCCGAAGCGTGGCTCTCCCACAATATGGTTTGCCAGGCCTCGTCCTTGGAGGAGGTATTGGCCTTTCTCTTTGAGGCCTTTGTCTAGCAATGGACTGATAAAAACTGTTGTTGATGATAATTGTGTACACAACTCACACAATTCATTTTTTTTAAATCGCTGTGGTTAGACACTTGTTTTGCAGAGGCGGTGATAGGTTGATTTGACTATGAGATAGAAACGCGCAGGGGACGCGGCTAACGTCGAATACGCATAAACTTAGCATGAAAAGAATATTTAACAACTGTGAATCTAGCATATGCACAAATAAATGACTTTATAATATATGTATAAAAGTTGACCCACGCAACTTATTAATCATGTTCGGCTTCTCTTGATCTAAGCGTGAAGTTAACTATCTTATCTTAGGGACGCCGACAAGCCGTGTAGCTTGGCGAGGAACTTGTTTAAGTAGTTTAAAATTTTAAGAATAAATGACAAAAAAACAGTGAAAATTTAATAGACAGTTTCGAAGTTTATTGTAAGCAGCAACTTGACACGAGAATTATATATAAAAGATGTACCAAAGATGACATCATTTAATCAAATATGTAGATGAAGAATAAGTAGGAAAATACTTGATTCACATTATATTAGCATAGGTATGTAGGCCATATTTATGGAGAATTTTCTTTCTCATCAGAAGAAAGGAAATTCTCCCTACAAATATACTTCAAGAATTTAATTTCTTTGTTTAAAGCATTATTCGCTAGGAACTAGGACTCTTAAGCATTTATTTCAGAACGTAATTATTTCAAATTATTCGTAAAGCAACTGGAAACTAAACAAAACACTTAATAGATAAGAGAAATCTGACGTTTGCTGACTTATATTTTTGTTGAGGATAGATCTATACATTTTTTTTAAACTTGAAATAATTTACACCGTTATTAAAAGAGGTAGAATCAAATATTATTATATATCTGTTTGAATTTGCACCCAATTTATGGTAGTATTACAGGTACTATGTCGTTCATTCAGCTTATCTATAATCCAGAATATAATATGTACATTTTTTAAGTAAAGTTATAAACCCACAAAAAAATCGTTATGGTCCTACGAGCTTAGAATGTTCGTAAGACCATTGCATTTTTTTAACTTGGCCTATAAAGTAATTAATAGAACAGAAAGACTTAGAGATTAGTACCTTTAAACAACCTTGAAAGAGGTTCATAAAGCCAGCGCTATTACGTAGAATAGAAGGTTTCCTCTCAATGTGCACATCGCGACGTCACTAGCCTTGTAACCAAAACCGTCACAGTTATTCGAACATGTTTTTGTGTTATCAGAGATAAATCATCCATTATTTACCCTCTGTCTGTTGATAACTAACCCATCCATTTTCACCCTCTCTCGTCCCCCACGGGTGTAAGTTATCTTGTTACGGTTTGTCCATGACCTAAAGGTGTCGCGTTTGTTTTCTTTTGCTTTAATAAGTATTAGTACTGTCTTGTATTTGTAATTTAACATGTACTTCGAAATTTCTTGTGTCGGTGTGTGATCTAAAATGCCAAAGCATATAAAAAAAGAAAATAAAAATGAAAATGGGGTGTCCTAACACAGAAAAACAATAAAAAGTTTAAAGAATAGCCCGACCATGTAAAATATTTTGATACAAATTATAAAGCCTATGTCACCAGGGTCATATATACGAATCTATTAACAACTCATTCATTAAAACCGGTTTAGTAGTGTGGGGGAACGGGTATCATGTTCCACCCAACACAAATGGAGGATCCTCCGACCAGGCGAGGTGATCATGCCTGGCGGGCTACTGCCCAACAGTTGATGTTGGGATGTTGTATATATGCTAATCGGCGTGAGAATTATTTATTGCGCGATATAGGATTTGTAGTTACTCCGTGTAGTGCAGTTTGTAGGTACAGTGCGTTACTTCGTAGTTCAGTGTATCTTCGGTAGATGGCGCTGTAGTAGGTTATGTTGTATGTGGAAGTCGCCACAGTAGTTTAGGCATTACGATGGAACATAGATTTTTTTTTTGGAATAGGGACCGAACGAGCAGACGTTTCCCCTGTTGGTAAGCGATTATCAACGCGTCACAAGTACGTTGTTGGCCTTGGGAGGATGGAGAGGGGTTGGGTATGAGCCTCTAGTATCCTGACTCACTCAGTGAAACACAGCGCAAGCGTTATTTCATACCGATTTTGTGTGAGGCCATGGTATCACTCTGGTCGTGCCGAAGCGTGGCTCTCCCATGATAGACTGCCAAAACTATTACCCTTCCTTTGGACTTCCCCAGAGTCGAGTAAAACAGACTTTATTTAAATATTATTAGGTTCTAAAACAGTTTCACTTACGAGGTTCACGAATATAAGTACAATACTATTGTACCTAATTTTACAATTTCATAATCAACCCATATATTTAATTTATTCTTCGAATATTCAACAGTGGAGGCAAGTTTAAATTTATCTATTTCCAAAAACAAATTACAATGTTGCAGAAGGTAACCAAACACTACTGTGTAAGAAACAGATCATTAAGCCCACGCGCCTGATCTTTGTTCCCTCGCAATACTCATTAAGAGTGCTGCTTTAACAAATTGGGGAGAAAATTTCACTTAACTATCACCTTTCCTTTATTTCCCCTTTGGCTATGTTCTTAAGATTTTATAATTTTCAGTTATGGAGTACCTTTTACAAGATCGTGGTTCAATAGGGTTGTTTTATAGTGTTAATTTTAAGGACTTCGTTGGTACAATTTTGATACAGGGAACACCGTTGGCGAAGTTGTAAGAAGATGAAATAACCTACTACTACACCAATATTATAAAGATGAAAAATTTGTGATCTGAATTGAAAAAAAATTTTACTGTTGGATAGTCCATCAATCAATAAAAAGTATTACGAAAACGAGGAAAATTTATTGTTTTTAAAAGTCGCAGATAATGTTGCGCGGGTCAGCTATTACGCATCAAAACAATAATAAAAAAGCTCTATATTGTAAATAAAACCAAATCATTATATTTACACAATTGTACCTAATAATAATTTATTTTGTTATAATTGCATTTTAAAATTTACATGCAATAGTACCTAACCAAATGAAATAATAGCTAACATTTAAATTATTTATGTTTTTCTTGGCTCTCGCAGATTGCAACATATATTTTTACATTTATAAAAGCACATAGGTATCGGCTTCGATTGATTAAAATCTCTAAGAATAAGTATAGAAAAAAAACTCAGAAATCACAATAAAGCAGACGTGAATAAAAAATGGCTGTGTCCGCCATTTCTGATTAAATCCCGCCAACCGTGAGCGGCAACATGGCCGACGGTGATGATTTTTCTGTGTTTTTCATTTTACAAATCATTACGAACCAGTTCGACCTCCACAAAAGCCTTAACAATAAATATAAGGACGCAGATCGCGACCTTGTAGAGAAAAAAGATTTCTACAACATTGTTATTGTCAGGTTTGTGATTACGAAGTAATGTTGAATAGAAAAATGAATATTGGATAAATCAATTTTGAAGCTGAGTGCTTTCTCTTACATATTAGATCATTGACTAGAACTTTTATTCATTAAAGTTGTTAGGATAATATAACAGTACGTATGAACGTATGTAGAAGTGAAAATAACTGGCAGAAACGCGATACTTCTTGAATGGAATAATTAATCTACTATTTGACGTATACGTACCTACAGCACCTTTTGGTATACAGTATTATATCTACATAGACTTTATCTTATGACTTAGCAGATATTGTGATTTACCCCTTTAGAGACGGTACCTTGTGTCCTTCTCGTGTCTATATTACTATACATTCTAAATTCGAATAGAAGGTAAAAGAAATCATTTTTATTAAAATCTAATTAGAGTTTTACCTAAATACACAGCCGCCCCAGGGTTATAGCAGGTTAAATTAAAAATTAAAAGGCACTTTACGCATTTAGGTGTGCGGGTAGGCAATAAACAACTCCAAGATTTACATTTCACGGAAAGTTTGTCAAATTACACCTAATTTTCAAATTATCTTTTAGTAGATTTGACAATAATTTTGATTTACGTCATACATTTTTGAACAATTATACAATATATGTGCTCAAATAAATCTGAACTTTGTGTGTAAATTATTAAGTGATATTTAAATTGTTAAAAAAAGTGATATAAACCATAAACCGAGTTATAAATAACAAAAAGAGGTTAGATTTTCCATACAAATTTAAAATTGGAACAACTGTGTAGTGCAGAAAAGTGTCATCCAGAATATTTGCGTGGGTGCGTGCGAATCGTTCAGGATTAGTGCGCGAGTGGTCGCGGCGACGCTAACTGCGGCGCGGGCCTGCGCCACGCAGGGCACCGCCAAGCTGGGCGAACACGCGGCAATGCTTGCGGTTGCCATCTGCTGCATCTTGGTCTTATTATTGGTGTTCATCATTCTCATCATCGTGGTGGGCCAGAATATGGAGGTGAAAGGTGGCTCCTAGCGGAAGAGAGGTATTTATTTACAACTGTTTAGATATGTATAGTTTGTATATTTTTGCAAGTTATAAATCATTAGAAATAATAAGTAATTAGTAATTACGATTTGAATGACGCGGACGCGTCTAAGGACGTTAAATATCTACCACAGACGAACGAATCATCTCTTCTACAGAGCAAGCATAGCGTTCCTAAAGTAGGCAAATGTTATTAGAATATGATAGAGTATAAATCTAGTGATAATATAAATACTAATGTGATTGTGTCTTCATGTCAAAGTCCGTAGGCTGTTCCGAAAATAGTTACTGAAATGAAAAATAGTTAAAATAAAATAAAAAAAAATTACAGCTTTTCAAAATATCCATCTACAATCCCAATGCACTTATGCATTCGGGTGGACCAACATTCATCAACATGTACGGAGGCTGGTGTAACATTTGTACCCCCGAAGTTGTCAAATAGTCCGTAGTTCTAGCAGCTGTGTGAGCGGGCGCGTTACCTTGGTGACTGCTCTACGGTCTTCTAGCAAAATTACTGCTACAGATCCACTGAGTCGTAACAAAAACTGCTATCATTTTTATTAACGCACCAGTTGCGAAAACTTTTATGGTCAAATCGTCCTCTTCAGACACCCATTGCGTGGATTGCTGCTTCGTGTGAGGATAGTAGCTGTATATCCATGATTCGTCAGTTGTAAGAATGTAGGATACGTTTTGCGAAGTTCCTCCTTTAAAATTTTTCTAACAAATATTTGCACCAATCAACACGAAGGCATTTTTGCTCATCGGTGTTAGAATGAGGTGTAGCAAGCTTCCTAACTTTAAGGTGTTCATGCAGGATGGTGGAAACTGCCTATGACCCAATGGTTAATTCAGCCTGTATCTCTCGATGGGTAATATATCTATTCTCTCGCTATAGCCACTCTACCCTGATGACGTTTTTATGAGTTACTGCAGTTGGTGGTCGGCCAGGTCTGAAACCAAGGTCAATTCATGAAACCAATAAGTAATTATTGCTAACGCGGGACCAGACTCCCTAAAAGCAGCTTGTAATTTTTTTTTTTATGATTCCCTGAAGTTAAACCTCCGTTTATAATTATAGAAAATCTTTCCGCGAGACGTCCATTGTTGCAAAGAAAAGAAGAATGACAAATAATCTTTGAAACTATTAAAAAAAACTACACACAGGTGGCCAGTGATATTCATGAAGGAGGTTTGTGTTGAAATTAGCCGTCAATCCAAAATAGTTTCATGAATGAAGAGATTGTATTCATTCTGTGGCTATCAATTTTCGGAACAACCTAGGTAACCTAAAGGGTTGTAATTGTTTCTGTAGGTAACAAATAATCCTATAAATGTAATTTACATTACTGAAGTAGTATTTTAGATGTATCTTTATAAGTACACCTCTATTTCGAGGTTGTATTCGAATGTACCTATCCGCCACAGTCGTCACTGGAGCAAACATAACGAGTTGCGCACAAAGAGGATTTGGTTTAACCCTGGATTCGTCCCAGCCATTTTTACCCGTTTTCAAGTAGAGTATATACAGTGTACCTATTATAAGATAACGACTTTTAAACGGGTAATTCTTTTCAAAAAGTATAAATGCGAGTACATCAATGTTAAGCCAAATTTGTTGTGATTCCGAATATATGTATATTTTAAATATTGTACCTTGTGTATCGATAGCCTATGATATTTTAAATTTGTTGTATTGGTTCGAAATTAATAACGTTCTAGTGAAGTTGCAGTGGGTGCCTTCGCATATCGGACTCAGGGGGAACGAGCTGGTTGACAATTTAGCCAAAAGTGCAGCTATTAGTGGCACAATTATTGATATAAAGCCTTGTTATTTTGAAGTCCTACCTAAATTTAGTGCTGATTGTTATGGAGTTTGGAAAGAATATTTTAATGAATTATCACGAGAAAAGGGCATTTGGTACAAAACGATGCAGTGTGAACCTCCTCGTATCCCATGGTTTTCTAATAGAATTATTTGTAAAAGACATATAGTTATTGCACATAGGTTAAGATCTGGACACGTTCCACTTAACAAGTTCGGCTTCCTAATGAAAAAAGTTAGTAGTCCCAATTGTGAACAATGTGGAATTGTTGAAGATGTCCATCACTTGCTAGTGGAATGTGTCCGGTACGGAAAAGAAAGGGAAGCATTACTGTCAGGTTTACAGAATAATGTATTGGATGTTGGTACGTTCCAGTCCATCCTATCCAAGCCGTATAGTGAGGACGCAATCAAGATTTACAAATTTATTAATAATTTAAAGAGAATGTAACTGTCAATATTATGTGTTTTGATTGAGTCCTTACTTCATGGCATTATGTATTTATAACTTTTTTTAAATTTTTATGTGTTGGTAGTATTATAGGTTACAATGAGGCTGGCATAATCATTATTGATTAAAAGCCTCTACATTAATAATGTAAACAATAAAGATAATAAAAAAAAAAAAAAATATATTGTACCTTAATGATCAAAAGAAATATATTAGATTGTATTGCGCAATATCAAGCTGAGTTGTAACAAAAGGGTCGAACTGAAAGTAAACCTTAAATTTTTCAGCTCACACTTTCATCTAAACTATGAACTTCTTTGAGCTTTTCAGTTCTTAAAAAATATGTTTATGTATTAATTTTAAAAACAAACTATTTTATTATTATCAACATCATACCAACAGCCTCGGTGGCGAAGAGGGAGCGTATGCAACTCCTGTGTTTCGGGTTCGATTCCCGGATCGGGCCACTTATTTCTATGGTCTGCAAATATTCGGAGTTTGGATGTTTTATATATAAATAGTTTACATAGATGAGCAAAATATTGTTAGGAAGGTTTTAAGTATGGAAGTTGGCGGGTATAAGAGTAGAGGACGACCAAAGAAAAAATGGATGGACTGCGTAAAAGAGGATATGGCCAGAAAGGGAGTTAGTAGTGAACTGACGAGTGATAGAAGAGAATGAAGGAAGAAAACTCATTGCATCGACCCCAAATAAATTTGGGAAAAGGGTAGGAAGAGAAAAAATGGATGGACTGCTTAAAAGAGGAGATATGGCCAGAAAGGGAGTTAGTAGTGAACTGAGTGATAGAGGAGAATGGAGGAAGAAAACTCATTGCACCGACCCCAAATAAACTTGGGAAAAGGGTAGGAAGAGAAAAAATGGATGGACTGCGTTAAAGAGGAGATATGGCCAGAAAGGGAGTTAGTAGTGAACTGACGAGTGATAGAGGAGAATGGAGGAAGAAAACTCATTGCACCGACCCAAATAAATTTGGGAAAAGGGTAGGAAGAGAAAAAGTGGATGGACTGCGTAAAAGAGGAGATATGGCCAGAAAGGGAGTTAGTAGTGAACTGACGAGTGATAGAAGAGAATGGAGGAAGAAAACTCATTGCACCGACCCAAGTAAATTTGGGAGGAGGGAAGGAAGATGATGATATAAATAGTTTACATAAGACAAGTTCTGCTTGGCTTGGCACTAGATGGCGTAGTGTGTTAGAGGTCCGAAATATTTATTCATTTATATAACTACATATACACTCATTTCACAACTCAAAGCGCTTCAGTTGTATTTTCGTAACATCATTTACTTTTACTGTTTCCGTTTTACACCGTTGTTTACTTACTTACTTTTTGTTATACAGCGTGAGTTAACTTAACCTGCTCTAATACCTTAATACGAATATTTCTTATGTATATAAATATATATATGATAATCTCGCGAAAGGCTCCAACCATTTTCAAGAAATTTAGTAGGCAGGGGTTTTCGGGGTCGATAAATCGATCTAGTTAGGATTAATTTATAGAAAATTTACAAAAAAAAATATCGAGTGAAGTTCGGACATCCACGTACTAAATAATAAATAAATATTTTGGACATCTTACACACAACGCTAACGCTAACGCTAGTCCCAAGCTAAGCAGAGCTTGTGTTATGGGTACTAGACAATTGATATAAATACATATATACTTTTTTTTCTAAATACATACATATTATACATAGAAAACACTCAAACTCCGAAACAAATATTTGTAGATCATACCAACATTTGGTCTGACCTGGTAATCGAACCCGAGACATCAAGAACAGAAGTCGCATACGCTACCATTGCGCCACAGAGGCAATAATATATCGCGAATAAGTCCCGCTTTACAAAAATACTTTTGTTTCATCTTCATCAAACGAAATATCTAGAGTTTTAGTCACAAAGTAACACGAACTTATTGCTTTTACAAGATTCTTGTTAAATCCCCACGCTTTTCATTGAGAACTCCATTTTTGTTTTAGAAGTTTATAACAACGTCAGTCATATAAGGACACATTTGTAACATTTTTATTATAAAAAAAAATCAACTGGCAAGTCTTTCTTTCCTTTCCTTTCTTGCAATTTGTAAAAGTGGTTTCGTTAAAAGAGATGGAAACGTATTACAGAAAATCCGGGCTCCGCCTGCATGTTTGTCGGTTAACACAGTAAAGAGTAGCCTATGTCCTTCCTCAAGAATCAAAGTATCTCTATGCCAAATTTCATTGAAATCGGTGAAGTAGTTGGGCCGTGAAATCAGGACAGACAGACAGACTGATAGAGTTACTTTTGCCTTTATAATATAGGTATGGTTTTTTAATTTTGTCTATCTGTGTGTTGAATATTTATAATCTATATATATATATAAAGAATTTTCGTGGGAGAGCTATGCTTAGGCATGAATGGGCCGGCTCGACCGGAGTGATACCACGGCCTCGCAGAAAACCGGTGTGAAATAGCGCTTGCGCTGTGTTTCATCGAGTGAGTGAGGATACCGGAGGGCCATACCCCAACCCCTTCCCCATCCCTCTTCCCATCCCCCAAAGGTCGGCAACGCACTTGTGACGCCTCTGGTGTTGCGGGTGTCCATGGGCGGCGGTAATCGCTTACCATCAGGTGATACGTCTGCTAGTTTGCCCACAATTCAATAATAAAATAAAATCTTCTTTACACTTTACACTGCATGCTTTGTGTTTGGTTCTTTATAAAGAAATAAATGTTCTTAATTGATAAATATAATGTCACAGAGATATATGTATGTATATATGTAAAGAAAAAATATAATTTTCTTTAGATTGTGTCTTTCCCGCGCATCAAACGTCACTGAACGCATAGATAATTGACAGATGACGTTTGTGAGCTATGAAAAATATAACATGTGGTCATCTCGCGATTGTTAAGAGAAAACAGTTTTATAATATAATTCAATTGTTAAAGTATTCTAATTGTGATTAGGAACAGGTATTGTTATTAATAACATTAAATGTCGTTTCTTTATTTACAGGTATGTAAATTTTCCTAACGTAGGTACTAAGTAAATACACCCACACTTTTATTTCATGTATAAAAGTGTGGGTATATATATATATCTATCTTCTATTTCTTGAAATTTGTTAAGAATAAAATAGTTATACTGTAAATATTGTGAAAAACCACTGTTTTATATCATAGCAAGTTATCTCGTTAACTTTAAAGTTTCCTACTGACAATCTCAATAAACATCAACTTTGAGAGGCCAAATGAAAATAAATGATGATGATTGTTTATAACTTTCCAACAAAAGTTTTATTGATTACAAGTTATCCCTTCAAGAGTGTCTTAGAATAGAATACTGCGTAAATTATTAGGTACAACTTCATTTTATTCGAAAAGTTCGGCTTTGTGAGCCGCTTGGTAAATTAAAAAGAGTGTAGGTACTCTGTTTCTGATTTCAAAGTTTATGCCTGACTTCAATTGTTTTGTTGTTGTGTTGTACAAGACGTAAATTCAAAAAAAGTAAATTTCAATTTCTTTTAAAAATGTTGATAAACAATTTCATTCATTTTTATTTTAAAACTATTTTATGCGAAACATATTCAGTTGCGGTCTAATTTACAAACTTTTATTTAGTTTCCTGTCTCGACGTTTGTATGTAATCAAATCTTGCAAGTTAAATTTGATTCACTTGATATTTTAAATATATCTTTAGTTCTGATGGCAATGCAATTATATATAATTGGTATTATTATTAATCCAAAATGGCTACCGTAACAAAATGGCGGCGTATATATTTTTGAACCCATATATGGGTACCAAATGAAAGGGATTTGGTTATTTTTTTGAAACTGGTAATAAAAGCTTGTTTAAAAAAAACTTTTTAATAAATCACTTGTAATATATATGACACGTATCGAGATTATGATTACGGCATTAAATAGAGTCCAAAATTATTCTTGTAATAACAGGTAGTTTTTATATATATATATTTATTTTAACGGTATTTACTACTGGTGAAATTATTGAGTCAGTGGTATTTATTGCGCTCTATCGGCATATCTCCGACAGTAGTTGATTGGTTTCAGAGTTACCTGTTCGGACGAAGTTTTTTTTGGACGAAGTTTGCAGGCCGATGACTTCTAACCGCCTGAAATGCTTTAATGAAAATATTGCAGATAAGGTTACCAACATAGATTTCAGTGAGGATAATCCGGATGTCTTATACGGGAATTTATTTCATTTAATTAAACTAGAATATGATTTAATTTTTAAAGAGAAAACTTTCACTAAAAATGTGAATACTAGATTCTGTGACTGGGCAACTCCTGGAATTTACAAAAGTAGAGATAATATGTATGAACTATATGGCATGAAACAGTATAATTTTGATCCTGTTTTTGTACAATATGTTAGAAATTATTCCAAAATATTTAAAAAGGTTTGTTTGGTAGCTAAATCAATTTTTCTAAGTAACAAAATTAAACAGTCTGATAATAAAATAAAAACTACTTGGACTGTAATAAATACTGAATCAGGGCGGTCTAAACCGCAGGATGATAGGTTAGAATTAGTTGTTAACAACAATATTATTAAAGATAATCGGGGTTTGGCTGAAACTTTTAACAATTATTTTGCAAAGATACCAGTTGATACTACCAGTTCTTTGGATTCCTGCTCAGTCACAGCTGAATCCTTGGCCAGGGGCAGCGTGAAAGAGTGTGATGTCATGTTCAAGTTTCAGTTTATAAGCCCTAATGATGTGGTGAAAACTTTCAAGTCGCTCAATTCAAAGAAATCAACCGACTTGTGGGGTATTTCTGTCAAATTATTGCAAAATATAATTATTGATATAGCACTACATTTAGCTGTAATATTTAATAAGTGTGTAGAAAATGGTGTATTTCCGGATTTAATGAAACATAGTAAGTTGATACCATTATTCAAGAGTGGGTCTAAGAGCGATCCAGGTAATTTTAGACCCATCTCAATCTTGCCAGCAGTCAGTAAAGTCTTTGAAAAACTTATTCTTCAGCAGTTAGAAACTCATTTTAATATTAATAATTTATTTCATAAAGAGCAGTATGGTTTCAGAAAGGATCGCTCAACCATTGATGCTGGTTCAACACTTATAAAACATATATTTAGTGCCTGGGAAAACGCGCAAGATGCTATTGGCGTTTTCTGTGACTTATCCAAAGCATTTGACTGCGTTGAACATCAAACGCTTTTGCGAAAACTCAGGCACTATGGCATTAGGGATACTGCACTTGATCTGGTTGCCTCGTACCTTGGAGACAGAGTTCAACAAGTGGATATAAATGGAATTAGGTCCTCCGGATTACCTGTCTCAATGGGCGTGCCACAGGGCTCAATTCTCGGTCCTTTTCTCTTTCTAGTGTATATTAATGATTTACCTTTCTTTGTGCAAAATTTCTGTGATGTAGTACTTTTTGCAGATGACACTTCGCTTGTTTTTAAAGTTGATCGTAATCAGAATAGTTTTGATGATATTAACAGATCACTTACACTAGTCCAAGATTGGTTTACAAGCAACAACTTACTATTGAACTCGAATAAAACTAAATGTATAAAGTTCACTTTGCCTAATGTTAAGAAACTCAACACGAACATTATAATAAATAATGAAATGATTGATCTCGTAGAGTCAACTATGTTTCTAGGAATAACCTTGGATCATAAGCTTCAGTGGGGCGCCCATATATCGTATCTAGCAGGGAAACTGAGCTCCGCGGCATTCGCTGTTTGGAAAGTTCGCCAGTTAACTAATATTGAAACTGCGCGAATAGTTTATTTTAGTTATTTTCACAGTGTCATGTCATATGGTATTCTACTATGGGGCAAGGCAGCTGATATTCAAACCATTTTTGTAATTCAAAAACGGGCAATTCGTGCGATTTACAAACTTAAAGTTCGAGATTCTCTGAAAGAACGATTTAAGGAAATAGGTATTTTAACAGTTGCATCTCAATATATATTTGCTAATATTATGTTTGTACGAAAAAACATAGATAAATATAGTTGCAAGAGTGATCATCATTCACTAAACACAAGGAATAAGCACAAATTAGTAGGCCAACATTATCGCCTTAACAAAGTCCACAATTCATTTGAAGGACTTGGTGTGCGTTTTTATAACAAAATTCCTGTCGAAATCTTGAACTTACCCCTACAAAAGTTCAAGAGTGCCGTTAAGAGTCGTCTTGTGGAGAGGGGCTATTATACGATAAACGATTTCTTGACTGATGCAGTGCCTTGGATGTGAGTGAAAGTGAAATAATTTATTGGATTGTAATTAATTCTTGACATCTTATTCTGCATTTATTACCTTACCATTAAGTTGAGGCGATCTGTGTTTACATTGTTGGAGCTTAAATAATTTGTATTTATTATTTTATTACATTTTAAACGTTTTTTTTTCTTTTTCTCTGGGACCAGTATGTATGCACACATTGCTTTTACTCCTTGATGTGTAAGTGATTGCAACCTTATATGCTATGGACTAATTTTTATTATTTTATTAGACAAAAATTTTTTTTTCCTAGCTTTAATATCTTATTAGACCGCTTTCTAGCCTTTGTGTTTTGGTTGCCTTAACTTGCACATAGAAATACTGTTGTCAAAAACAAACAAGCTTTGTATGAATTATCTGAAAAGATGGTGCACATGAGTTTCTCACCAGCTCTTCTCATGAATGCAATACCCATCGGAGCTGGTACTTGGATTGATTTCAATTTAAACCTTTGAGTTGAATCGAAATCAATCTAAGCTCCGGTAATTCAAATCATCTCAGTGCATTTAGTATTAGGAGTTTTGTTTTATGTTTTTATGTTTGTATTTTTGACGCGTTCAAGTGCCTTTTGGGGCCTATGGAAATAAATGATTTGAGTTTGAGTTTGAGTTTGAGTTTGAAGACAGCGTGTGCGCCTGGGAGAATCTTTATCTTCCTGGTGCAAAACGTCTACTGGAGTCCCACATGGTGGCGTTTTATCTCCTTTACTTTTCACTATATTTATAAATTCTATCTCTAAATCATTATCCTCTTCCTACCACCTTTATGCAGATGATTTTCAAATTTATACACAAGCACCTTTACATAAATTACCGGAGGCCTTCTCTACTATTAGTCGCGATCTGGCGCGCGTATGTGAGTGGAGTGGTAATTATGGAGTTGCGGTGATTCCATCGAAGACTCAACTTATTGTTGTGGGCAGTCCCAGATTGGTATCAAGGTTAGACTGGACTAAACTACCGAATATAACTTTTAACGGTACGTCATTACCTATAAATTCTTGTATCAAAAATCTAAGGATTCATATAGATAGCACCTTAACTTGGGGCCCCCAACTACGTGAAGTCAGTCGAAAATTGTTTACGACAACAAAAATTGCACTTGCACAATCCCTTCTTCTTCCTATACTCGACTATGCTGATGTCAGTTATCTCGATATCACGGAGGAGCAACTCGACAAACTTGAGCGCCTTCAAAACTTTTGCATTAGATTCATATTTGGACTACGCAAATATGACCATGTATCCGAATATCGCAATCTGCTTAAGTGGCTCCAAATTCGCCTTCGACGGAATGCTCATATTCTTTCCATGCTTTATGGTATTCTATTTCATCCGTGCACTCCACCTTATTTGAAAGAACGTTTTGTTTTCCTCAATGACACACATTCAAGAACCTTGAGGTCATCCGAATCTCTGGAACTGGCAGTACCAACTCATTGCACCAGTTTCTATGACAAGTCGTTCACTGTACAGGCTGTCCGACTTTGGAATGCTTTGCCAATGGCTATAAAAGGTGCTAAATCTCTGCCTATATTAAATAAAATGGTCAAGGAACATTTCTTATTTCTTATGGCCTCTTAATTTTTATTTTTTAAATTTTATTTCGCATTTCTGATTTTTTTATTATGAGAATGTGGATATTGTACATTATTTTGTTATTTGTATTAATGTTTTATTATTTGTATTATTATTTATTTGTACCATAACTGCCTATAATTAGTGTTTCTTCAGTCGATTTGTCCATCCAAAGGTTGCCTGGAAGAAATTGCTTTTCAGCGATAAGGCCGCCAATTGTACATGCTTATTATATTGTTAAACTTTTATTTAATTGGTGTACAATAAGGTTTATTCTATTCTATTCTATTTACAAGGCTCTAGTGGAACTTACTAGGAGGACAAAAACACAATCAAATAGCTAAAAATATTACAAGCTAACGTAAATTCTAATAAACACAAGTTATTTATCTAAGTGCGCAATAAATTTCCGTGCTTATATTAATCGCTAATATTGATCTGGTATATCTAATCTAACACTAATTACAAACGGGCTTTTTGATATTTTAGGGGTATGATAAGATATTATAACTCCTGTTTTTATTAGTTTCATAGATAAACCCATACACGTTGAGCAACAATATTGAGATACCTTTATTACAGGTAAATGAAATTATCAAAACATTTATTTTTATTTCTGAAAACATTTAACCATTTTGAAATGTTGCCATGCTTTATACCCACGTTCCAAGTTCAACTTTTACCATTTCAGATTAACGCGAGAATAAAAACTGTAATGACATTTTTAGCCAGCATCATTTCCATTGCAAATTCTCGTAATAAAGCTTTTGATGGATTACATTTATATATAAATGCCTGTCAGATGCTTAATATGTAATAAAGTCGGCTTATAACCGCTTGCATTCCCTGTGTCTCGAATCCCTCATCGCGTGTACGGCGAGGTACCTTCATTTGTGTTCCGGAAATAAAGCGAGATGCCGTCCCGGATTGCTATAGAGCTCAGTTTCCTTTAACTGACTGTTTTCTTGTATTTGGTGCTAATTCGCGTTACTTACAACTTTTTTAACACGAATAAAATAATTTCAAAAGTTTGAAATTCTCGGGCCGTCTATAAGTTTTTTTTATGTCATGTTCATACCGTTCACAAGTTTACACTTTGATAGGCTTATGCTTAGACATAAATTCTCCGAATGGACTGCAATGCCACTGCTTTACTGTCGTTGCTTTTTAGTATCTACTGGTATGCAACTGCCTAATCTGTTTGTTTGTGCTATTGTTTACATTCTCTAAATCATTGGTAGAAAAACACTTCTCTAACAGCGCTTCTAATCCTCCAAATACTATCTACTAAACAGTATTTATACTGGTACGAACAACTGTATAATATTTTTGAGTTTATTTATGTAAATGCCTTATAAGAAGCTCCATTTCGTACAAAAACTAATAACACGGCCAAGATGAAAAGCGTGGCTAATTAGTTTAACAGTAATCTAGTCAAAGTAAAGAGAGATTAGATGGCTTTTGAATTTGGCCGGCTTATCATAGAGCCTTTAAATAAATCCTTACTTAATAGAGACATCAAAGGTATGATGATATGATGGTTAGTAGGACTGAGTCGTAGTCTCTTAGTCTGCAATAATTTATATGATCACCTTCAAAAAATTATTTAGGAAAAGATTAGTGCAATGTAATATGGACTTTAAACTTGTTACTGAAAGTGGTATTTTGATGTATTGAAGGAATTACATTTTTTTCTCTCTCTAGAAAAGATAATTTATTAGTACGAGTTAAAAACTGACGTAATGTAAGTTTAACAAATGGAATAAATACTTCAAGTTTTTTCTACTGAGTTATCCACTACTTGTCAATAGATTTTCGACATAAGTTGTTATAGAATTTGTTTATTATTTGGAATTTTTGTATAAAATTGAACACAATAATATAAAGACGACTCGAAGGACACCTGATATAAATAAATGAAATATTTATGTAAGTAATTTTACAAAACATGTGCTTTCTGTCCAAGGATTTACACAGAGCCTAAGGCGAGTCACCTCTGAATCTCAAACTGAGTGTTAATCTGTTTGATGATTCATCAGTGGTTTGTCACTCTGGCCAGTAACCAGGTACGGCCTCTTAATACTAAATTACAAACTACACCACTACAAAAATACACTCAAACAAACTTAAAGAAGTACATTAATTGTATTGAAAACGTATCTAAATATCAATGTGAACAATAAAATCAATATGTCACATTGAAAATGTATGTATATGCCGCGGCATTTTTAAATTTTCCACCAAAGCCATCGATATTCTCACAAGTGACTGATCCCTGAACTTCGGTATGAAATCAAATCAGAACGCTTGGCCGACTCGACAGGTTGGGACGTCGTTTCCTCGCCTGCATGCCGGCCTTGTACTGAAATATAACAATCACATTACTCGAGTTTGCATAAAATTACTCGAGTGGAAAACCGAGAGGGGTTCAACCGCTGTACGTTTGTAAAATTTTCGTTATAAGAGTCAAAAGGATTACAGTCGGTACACAAACTAAAAGCATGGAAGATATTTTTCAATAAGGAAGTATCAGCTTTTAGTGAGTGATGATACTGTGTCAATAGGAAGCACCGTTATGTTACTGATGTTCTTGGATAATGTAGACAAATAATATCCGAGTTATTTCTACGCAGAGTGTATTATTGGGTGGATTTATCGAAATAAAATTATTTTACAATTTTTGTTGCTTGCTCACTGCGTTACACTTGCATATACTTTTTGTACTTATGTACTTTGTACGCATGCACTTTTTTTATTAATATTTTCTAGAATTCCATATTACAGTCTCTGGAGGCTACTGGGGCAGAGAAGCTATTTTACAATTAAACCGTATGCGGCTGCAAATTACTTTGAAGCAGTCACGTACTAATGTGTTCACTAACATTTTCCTACTAAGAATATATTTGCGAAAGATTGTGAGGATATATAGAATCTTACACGCAAAAAACTACTAAACAAATTTAGATGAATTTTCATAGTAATTTAGCTCAAAGCCAGTAAAACAATTAAGTGAAATATTTTCTCCGTTTTTGCCCGACGGTAATTCATTTACACGGTTTTGATAGTAATAAATATCTACAGAATTAGTTTATTACGATTTGAGGCAGGATGATGGATTGATAATTTAGATGAACAAATAGAAAATCACCGTATTACAGACTTTCAAGAGAGTAAATAAAACGTCAGATTTATAATAATGTATAAAGGGTGGCCATAGGGTCAAAATTTGTTCTTTCTTTCACTGAAATCTGGGAGAGAGAATTTGTTGTCATAAAATACACTGCACAGAATGACTACAGCTGAGAATTTAGGAACGGTAACATAAACTCCATGTTATTGAAAATGTATTATGTTCAATACTACATTATTAATCGTATTTACCATACAATAACTTCTAAAACACAATAGATGATAGACACAATAGATGTATATTGTATTTACTTTGTAGCGTTCGATTGTATTTCGGTATTAAAATGGACACAACATTGTATTGATTATATCCTTACTAAAAAATAATTATAAATATTCATTGTTATTAATTCACTTGTCTGCGTATTTGCCCCCTTTAAAATGAAAAACAAAGTACATATAATCAAAACTAATAATTCTTCTTCTTTGCCTTGCCCTTTCCCATTTTATTTGGGGTCGGCCCTCCGTATCATGCGCCTCCAGGCAGCTCGGTCCTGGGTCGTCTCTTTGTTGACTTGGGCTTCATTGAGGTTCTTATTTACTACGGACATCCATGTGATTCGGGGTCTTCCTCGTCCTCGGGGTTTTGTTTTGATATCCAGTACTTTCTGGTCATGTGGTCGGATGGTCGCCTCATAACGTGTCCGTACCACCGCAGACGGCTCTCCTGTAGTTTATCTGAGATAGGTCTTACCATATAATCCAAACTAATAATATAAATTCGAAAGTAACCTTATCCGTCTGATCGGTTACATCACTACACCGACTTCAATGAAATTTAAAAAAGATAGTGTAGTATAAAAAGATTAATCAGCCTTCACTTGTGAGTCTTCCACAGTCTCCGCATTTGTCAATATAATGGGTTGAAATTGCCCTAGGGGACACGCGAGGGTATCTCAGCCGTATTTAATAAGAAAGTCTTTGTTAAAGAATAATGCGTTTTGATTTATAAAACACTTAAAAGTGACATGAAATAGTAACTATACAGTTTGTATGAAATAATTTCATTATTGAAGTAAAGGACAGCTCTTTCCGCATAACTCTCTGATTAAATTATAACAATTGTTTGAAATATTACTGCTAAAATTAAAGCTTCACCACCGAAAACCTTAATGGGTGTAGTGGCTTTTAAAGAGGAAAATTATTCAAGCCCTATTCCTCTGCTTGTTTTGCTGTTACTGGACTGGACATGGTAAACGAATTGATATAATTATTATGACGTAATTAATTTATAAAACTTGATTAGATGTAGGTTACGTCTGCAATATTCCGTATGTCATATAATTTATTTAATGGCCTAGTCCATTTCTGCGTGGTCAAATTGGGTAGTCAAATTATAGTATAGTAATTTTAACAGGACTAATCTCTCCAGATCGTTAAAGACGAAAAATAACGCTTTTTAAAAATTATCATTTGAAATTGAGTACAGTAATAATTAAATAGTAATCAAATGTGATATTAAGAATGTCGAGCACATTAAAATATTTAAAAAAAGTATTAAATTAATACAAGTACCTGAAAACAAGTGATTATTTAAAAACTGTGGCGACTTCCACATGCAACACAACAGTAACCTACTACAGCGCCACCTTCCGAAGATACACTGAACTACGAAGTAACTACCGCTACTAAACCTGAATCGCGCAATAGAAATTCTCACGCCGATTTTCATAAATAGAACAACCCAACATCAACCGTCGGCCGTGGCCCGCCAAACATGATCACCTCGCCTGGTCGGAGGATCCTCCCTTTGTGTTGGAGGGATATGACACACAGTCCCCCAAACAAGTTCTTTTTTTTAATTTATTGCTTGTTAAAAAAAATAACTTTAAGCCCTTTCATTTGATCCCATATTGGGTGGGTTGTTCAGAATTAAGTACGCCGCCATTTCGTTATGTCGGCCATTTTGGATTAATAATAATACCGATTATATATAATTGCATTGTCATCAGAACTAAAGTTTTATTTAAAATTTCAGCTCAATCGGAAATCGGAAAGTGGATCAAATTAAACTTGCAAGCTTTGATTACAGACTAACATCGGGACAGGTGAAACTAAATAAAAACTTGTGTGCCGTCAATCGTGTTAAAATGAATAATTCAACTTTCACAGAACCCAAATATTTACATTAGGATTTGTTGAAATAATGAAGTCGACGGCCATTAATACCATTATTGTTAAAAAATAAACGGATTTTTGAGAGGAATGGTAATTTTAGGAAGTGGCAACATTCGACCGCAATTGTATATGCGGGATGAGTATGTAAAATATTCATAAAGGTACATTCATACATATAAGCCGCTTGGGACACAAAGCCTACATTCTGTTTGTGGCCCGGAGTTCAATAAGAGAGATTTTATGGTTTTGAAATGAATGGTGTCGCTACATCGTTAGTACTTTTGCTTTTTGTGTATTTTAATGTTTAGTAACATGTTTTGTTTCATGTCCTACATATTATTATGATTGAGTTTGAAAACTGAAAAACTTCAAAAAATCCTTCGTTGGGAAATCAGTAAATTGTTTTTTTTTTATTTAAAAAAGATTTATTTGGGTTCAGTCAGACGTAGCTAGATGACCCGGCGAACTTCGTATCGCCTCAGAATTGATAACACATCGACGCTAGTAGCGTCACCTAAAAGATTTACATAAAATTTCATTTAAATTGATCTAGCCTTTTAGGAGAACTATAATAAGATGTATGAATTTAGGATTATTTAAGTATTTTTATCAGTATCCCTATAATTTATCTATGCTAACATTATGTAGACGTAAAGTTTGTGGTTGAAGGGAATCTCTGGATCTACTGAACCGATATTGAAAACCTTTTACTAATAGAAAGCCACATAATTTATGAGTATCAAAGGCTATATTTAAAAAAAAAGATTACAGTAATATACGCTGGTAAATTCTAGTCTATATTCTATATGTACTATAATATGTAGGTCACAACGTTACATCATAATTCCGTGCAGGCTCTGTCTAGCTGGGGATTAGGTCATCAACATGGAAAGCTCATAGACACACAGACAGACTATTTAGTAATTGAATTTACTTTGGGTTTGTTTGCAGTAGTAAGCAGTCCTTATAAATCTGCTTATAACATAAATGGTAACATCTAATATATAAAGTTCTCGTGTCGCGGTGTTTGTTACCGAACTCCTCCGAAACGGCTGGACCAATTTTTAAGAAGTTTTGTGTGCATATCGGTAGTAGGTCTCAGAATCGACCAACATCTATATTTCATACCTCCAATAAGCAATTGTAGAATACTCCTCGTAGTATTTCCGTAGACAAACTGTAGCGTTTGTAGCGAATTCCATATTCTGTTGAAAATAATTTGCTACGAGTACTTGTTTACAAAACAATTTCATTTTAAATAAGCAAACATGTTTCAGGTTCGTAAATGTTAAGCTGTGTTTTCATTACATAATACTGTTTACCTGTAAGAGATTGAAAAAATGCTATAAGGCAATCAATGATATTACCTGCTAAATGAAGTTTTATTGATATGTACACTTTTTAATAAATCTAGTGTACAATAAAAATGTATATTTATTAATATTAAAGCAGAAAGTTTCTATCGCCGTCCAGTGCTGAACATAAATATCTATACATATACCGTTAAAATATTAAGTGAGAAAGTATGGCGCAGTGTATACCGAGCTTAATACTGCTAGTTTGTAATGCAATTGAAGTTAAATCGAACCTCGTAGAAGTTGTAGGTACATTTGACTTTTGCTTTATTTTACGAAATCGTTAATGTTTGTTCATTTTCATTACTTTGTATGTTCGCAATAATAATAACATTAAGTAGCCTAAATGAGGAGATGAACCCTTTTGTTTGCCAGCGCTTTCGATTGACGGGGTGATAGTGGAAGCATATTGTTCTTTCGACTTTTGGGCTGATATCCGTTCTCAATTCGTCTGTATTTTTTTATGTTTGTTACATCAAAAGTTTCGACTGGGTGAAGCGATTTTGCTGAATCTTTTTTTATTTGAAAGCTGGTGCTTCCCGTGTTGTCCCATTTCATTTTGGTCCAGTTCTTGAAGTCGATTTTTTTGTTGTTATAATTTGTGATTATGGTTAAGAACAACTTTAAGACAAGGTCAATAAGTAAAGGTTGTGTTGTAAAGAATATACATTTGTATTGTTATTTTGACCTATTTTTCACAACAGTCAGATTTCATTTAAATTTTATATAATAAAAAATTATAATGATATTTTACTTTCTGTGGTTTCTTATCTTTCTTAATTTCTGTTTCTTTTTTTTCGTCTGTGCAATAATTAAATATAAAAAACACGTATCAATGACAGATCGCACTAAAATTTTAAAAGCAATTTCTAATATCAAATAAATAAATAAATATTCCAGACATCTAACACACAACGCCATCTAGTCCCAAGCTAAGCAGAGCTTGTGTTATAGGTACTAGACAACTGATATAAATACTTATATACTTTTTTTTGTAAATACATACATATTATACATAGAAAACACCCAAACTCCGAAACAAATATTTGCAGATCATATAAATATTTGGTCCGACCCGGGAATCGAACCCGAGACTTCAACTACGCCACCTCTGCAGTCAAATATGGTAGTAGAGAGATAAACTTCTTAGCACTCCATGGATTCACCGTGTGGGTGCCGGGTCCATCGTGTGGCAGAGGGAGAAACTCAAAGCAGTTCCCAGGACTTACGACCTGGATGTAGGTTTAAGGAGGCCCCCTTTAAGATGCGCATCAACGCTCACCTTCACTGCTCCTATGAATAAAAAAAATATTAGTATAATTGTGAAAAAGGGTAGTGCTCTCAAAATAGTACAACAGAAATTGTACAAACAATTTTAACTTTTATTTATCATTAGAGCTTTTTTGTTTTTTTTTTGATAAGCAGTGACAGATGACATTTAAGCATCTCACATAGGTGTTTCAAGTTCGAACCTAACATGGTAGAAATATGTATTTTTATCAATTTCCATACCTACCACCTACACTTATATTTTATCAAACTAATTTTAAAAAAAAGAAAATCTCTCTCTCTGCTCATATTATATACATTTACATTCACCGGCAAAAATAATATTGCCATATTGATATTGAATCTAAAAAAAAATCATCTAAACTTACAAATCAAACAAAATAACCAGAAGTTATTAGATTTTTAAATAGCCCTTTAAAATTATAGTCCACGTGTCTAGAACAGACGATTTAAAACTTCAAACGAATGATAAATGACGCCAACAGTCGCAGTAAAATATAATGTAAAGACACGAGCTATCAGCACAACCATCAATCTTTGTTGTCACTTAACACTTGAATAATTTCTAACGCCATTCATCAAGTTTCCACAATCGTCTTAAATAAAGCAATTATGTTCCTCATTAAGGCACCAACTCTAGGCTTAAGTCACGATTCGTTTAATTTAGCAACGTTTCAATAGAATTTTGCTTTGAACTATCTGAACTTCAACTGCGACTCGCAAAAGGTAAAAAAAATAATAAAATAGTTTATGCGAGATTTTTGTTGATCCCTGGCTTTTGTTAGTAGTAACGTGATAATATATAGGTTGTGGCTTTCCTTGAGATAAGAATTTTTATATTAAACCTGCAATTCCTGTGTTCAAACCAACCAACTCATCAGTTCGACACTTCAACAAGCTGAATACGCGGTTGGTTTAGTGGTTTAAGCCACACCGCTTTCTACAGCGCCAAGTGTTGTGGGTTCAAATCCCACATGGGACAACGTTTTACGTGATCCAGAAATTGTTGTTCCGAGTCTGGGTGTTCTTTGTATCTGTTTAATGCATGTTTGTAAAGTCCCCCGTGACACAGGATGTATATTCCTAATGCGAAAGTTGTATTTTTAAAGAAATAAAGGAAGAAGTTTTAAGTCACGATAGTCCTTAAAATATAGGTTGATTTCTATGACGGTCATCACTAGTTACGTCATTTGGGTGTTAATTTTTATATTTATGATGTATTGCAATTCATTTGCGATAATACTGGCACGTAAGAAATGAAAAAATAGATGATATAAAACTATAAAAATGACGATTGTTCAAAGTTACTTCGTCGGGTCCGTATCATCAGTCACCACAGATCACTCCCACAGGCAATGATCTGTGTCTGTCACATAGGTCGATCTATATTCTAAGTACTAAAGTGTAGATTGTCACTCTAATTTCAACAGTGTTTTCTCCAACCAAACAATATGTTCAAAAACTTGCCAAACAAATAGCCATTATCATGAAAATAATAATTATGGGTGTTGTGTCAGTATACAACTAAAATATTCAATTTATTTTTATAATTTCATAAAATGTTTTATGTTCGAAACAAATAACCATTTAACGCAGGGCTCGTCATAAAATTTTATAGACAGGTCGAGACAAGAAATAAAAAAATTATCAGTTATTCCTACGAAAAGATTCTTCGAAAGCCTTTGAAAGAATTCAAACTTCAGTAACTTGAACGTAAAACTTGAAAAAATTACTGGTTTTATAATATAATTTCTACAAACACCACTTTCAGTAACGTCTACCTGTTACCCCGAAGTTTCGCACATTAATTGATAACATATTATATTTGAATAGTTTAGTATTTTGTAAAGCAATGCGTTTATCCATGCCTAGCTATTATGGCACTGTTAGCAAATAAAGCAGTTCGGGAGCGCTTGTTATTTCAACTTACTATATTAAAATCTGTATTTAAGGCTAGTTTTTTTCTCTATAACATATAGATTTTCCTATCGTGCTTAACTAAAAATATACTCACAAAAAATACAGATGTTAGTACTAATTATTATTAATTATTTGTACGGGGAGGCGTCCGTGTCAAGCCCTTTGATGGTTCTAAATATTACATATATATACAGGGTGTCTCAAAAGAAATTTTATATTTGTTTAGCTTACTGCGTGAACGCTGCGTACTTGAGGGGTGCGGGGGTTATGTCAATTGGTAGCTTGGCTCTTGGGGATTCAGTCGCTATGGAGCGTTTCTCGGGAGCAGACTGCGCGTTGTGCGTGCGAGAGTTTTACAAGAACGGTGATTCGACAACTGTCGCGCGTAGAAAATTCTGCAGTATTCGAGGTTTTCGCCACTTAAATGATGCGCCAAGCCTTCCTCTCATTCGACATTGGGTTAAAAAGTTTGAAGAGACTGGATCAACGCTGGATAAATCAAAATTCGGGCGACCTAGGTCATCAAGAACGGTAGAAGACGTGGAGAGTGTTAATCAATCTGTACGTGACGACCCGAGCCTTTCAATTCGGAAGCGCGCGAGTGCTTTAAATGTGCATAGATCATCATTACATCGCATTATGCACAAAGATCTAAAGCTGCACCCCTACAAAATTCAATTGGTGCAAGAATTAAAGCCCCAAGATGCCGGTCAGAGGCTTAATTTCGTGAATCAGATGATTGAGCGATTTTCAACGTTTACCAACATTTTGTTTTCGGATGAAGCTCATTTTCATCTTAATGGCCACGTAAATAAGCAAAACTGCCGCTACTGGAGTTCAGCCAATCCGAAACGCAAACATCAGAAACCCCTACACTCGCCTAAAGTGACCGTATGGGCTGCCATGTCGGCGCGAGGAATTATCGGCCCTTACTTTTTTGAAGACGAAATGGGGCGTACAGTTACAGTGAATTCAGAGCGTTATGTGGAGATGTTAGACAACTTCTTGGTACCTGAACTGCAAAACTTTCCTGGCTATAACCAAAGAACATGGTTTCAACAGGACGGAGCAACTTCACACACGTCCAATATATCTCTGGCACGTGTTCGTGAAATTTTCTCAGGAAAATTGATCTCCCGGAGAGGTGACATAAATTGGCCTCCACGTAGCCCAGATTTAACCCCTATGGACTTTTTCCTATGGGGTTATCTTAAATCTAAAGTTTACGCCAATAAACCAACTTCACTGGCGCATTTGAAAGAAAATATCCGTCACGAAATGGCAGCCATCCCTCACTCCACCTGTCGAGCAGTCATAAGTAATTTTACTGTTCGATTAAATGAGTGCCAACAACGTGAGGGTTTACATTTAGACGATATTATTTTTAAGAAATGAATTCCCAAAAAGTGTATTTTAACAATAAATAAACATTTTTTCTATATACCGCTTCCTTTTTTTTTAATCAATCCACTAAATATGAAATTTCTTTTGAGACACCTTGTATTATTAATAAACCTCTTTCCGTTTACAGCAGGTGAAATACATCCATGAGAATCTTCCACACACGTCACAAAAAGAAAAATACGCAAACATCAGATTAAAGTTTTAGACTATGCGATTCAAGTTGTTACCATTTCACTAAGGGAAAGGGTTGAAATTCGATGAAACAAACGCATTGTTAAACATGTACTTTATTCGTAGGGTTGCCACAAAAAATGTAAAAAAGCTAACGGAAAGTAGGCTGGATTATGCTTTATTACTTTAATAACTTTTGATCCATTACAAATCCGATGACTATCTACTGATGTGTATGAACCTAAGATCTGTTTTTTTGTTAATTGAATAGGGGGCAAACGAGCATACGTATCGCCTGATGGTAAGCGATAACCGCCGCCCATGGACACCCACAACACCAGAGGAGTCACAAGTGCGTTAGCGGCCTTTGGGGGATGGAGAGAGGGGTGGGGGAGGAAATGGGGTATACGCCTCCGGTATCCTGACTCACTCGGTAAATCACAGCGCAAGCCCTATTTCACACCGGTTTTCTGTGAGGCCGTGGTATCACTGCGTGGCACTCTCACTAACATTTTACATTTTCGAATCATCACATAAGTCACACACAATACATGACAAATACGAGTATCAAGCAATTTTGTAGAGTGATAAAGTATCATTAGTATTCGATTACAGCTCCGTGAAGATTGTCTTGCTATCCAGTATCCCTCTCATAAAGCTTGCCATAAACTCTTTTCTTTTTATAATGTAACAAATTACATTTTTTTTCTCCATCGAATGGTAGCCTATAAGAGATTACCTCCGGGCGATAAGGCCGCCAATTGTACTTCTCTAATTTGAAGCTTACCTTGTAATGCATCTGGTGTACAATAAAGTGATCTATTATTATTATAATACAGTAATAATTACTTTACACCTTCCACAAACGTCCATAATTACTTGTAAGCATCTTGTAAAAAGTATACCTGTATCTATAAGTAGAGTACTTTTACAAGTAATTCCTAATTTCCCTCCCCTAGGTAGGTGTCAGGTCGTTCCTTTGACAGTCAATGAGGACCCTTCATAGTGAAGTGCTAAACAAAACGAGGGATACCCGCACACAATGCGATACTGTCGTCGATACCGCTGCTTCTCTCAAGATGCTGTGACCGCGATATTTTTTCTGTGACCCAGTTTCTTGGCAATTTTTCCCATCTCATCGGAAGCTAAATCTAATATCTGGAAATAATACGAATTATGTTTAGCGTGGTTGAGTGTATCTCGGAGCCCATAGTCTATTATTTTCGGTAGTTCACTCTCTGAAACGACTATTGACCTAAACAAGCGGAGCAACATTCATTTATTGAGTTTCCGATTTGTTTTATGTCTAAGTGTCTCTGGTTAAGAAAGTACTGCTAAATTTCTCTAGTGGTCTATTCTGTCAAAAGTACATTAATCACATGTACATTAATCTTTTTTTGATGTTTTCAATTTTTTATTGTATTAAACCTAACTTGTTGATGAGAGCCTCGGTGGCGCAGTGGTAGTGAATGCGATTGCTGTGTTTGAGGTCTCGGGTTCAAATCCTGGGTCGGACTAAGTGTTTGTGTGATCTTCAAATATTTGTTTCGGAGTTTGGGTGTTTTCTATGTGTAATATGTATGTATTTACAAAAAAAGTATATATGTATTCATATCAGTTTTCTAGTAGGTACCCATAACACAAGCTCTGCTTAGCTTGGGACTAGATAGCGTTGTTGGATGTCCGAAATATTTATTTATTTAATTATTATGAAAAAAAAATTGTTGTTACGACGCTGTGAGATTGAAATCTATCCGTGGGAGAGCTATGCTTCTGCATGAATGGGTCGGCTCGACCGGAGTGATACCACGGCCTCACAGAAAGCCGGTGTGAAATAGCGTTTGCGCTGTGTTTCACCGAGTGAGTGAGGATACCGGAGGCCCATACCCCCCAACCCCTCCCCCCATCCCCTTTCCCATCCCCCAAAGGTCGGCAACGCACTTGTGACGCCTTCGGTGTTGCGGGTGTCCATGGGCGGCGGTAATCGCTTACCATCAGGTAATACGTCTGCTCGTTTGCCCACAATACAATAAAAAAAAAAAAAAAAAAAACCAACAAAATCAGACATAATTGTTGTTTTTTTTTTACTTTTTCTGCTTTTTGTTTTTTAACTTGTATGTCTAAAAAAACTAGTTGATTTGAAGAATATCTTCAGTTTGCAAAGTATCCTAGTTCACAAAGTAGATATTCATTTTTGTAAGAGGGGAATTTAAATTTCTTTTTTTATCTTTCAAATGAGCATATTTTATAGACTTAACGAAATTGCCCAAAGGTAGTTTGTTGTGTAAGCTTTTGTGAAGCAAATGGGGCCGCCGGGATTGATGGGGCAGTGAAATCAATTTATCCTGAACTTCGTTAGGCAGAATCGCTTTGTTATAAATTTGACACTCAACCTGTGCTGACACTGTCAAATTTTTTATTTTTATATTCGGCGATATCTTTGAAACAATATCGCAAGGGGAAACAGAATCCGTTTATATACTAAGATGCGATAAGACTATAAAATAATTAAAATGTATATTTTAATTGCAGGAATCTACAATATAACTATAAAATTTGATAAATAATTCGTTTAAAAAAAAAACAATCAGTTTTCACTAGTATATTACTTTTTCTTTTTTATCACTTTTTTTAATCTGTAGACATTTTATCACTTTTTAAATACTTTTCCTCTTTAAGTTTGCAAAAAAGTAGCTCCTTTATAAGCTAAAATTAAGTCAACCAAAAACTAGAAACTATTTTATTCAATTCTTTTCTACTTTGTAATGGTTCATCAGTGAAACATTTTCGAACAGAAAGTTCCAACCCTATTTTAAACCCGTTTAATCCGACAACTGAGTTTCCAGTAACTACAAGTACAAAGTGGGTTTGTAGAAGATACAACCCCTGTTTCCGGACGTCGCTCGTCTCTTGACCCTACTGACCCAAGGCCAGCTTTTGTAGTACGCCTTTTGTTCAGCACACGTGCGATTATAGGGACTGTTTATAGGTCAACCCTTGGAGTTACAATTTTATGTCGTATAGCAGTATAAAACCAACAGTCAGTTCAATCTTTATACAGTAATGCGGTTTTTGGTAAAGTGAACCCTCAAACTAACACAAAAGTAGGGATTAATATTTCGATGAAATGTTTGGTTTATAATTGGGATGAATAGCTTTTAGATATAGGGCAGGTGATAATTAAACCATAATAAACAATTATTTTACTCAGTTTACTCAGTAGGTACAAATCAGGGAATTGTAAAGACAGGAATAACATAAATGCATGCCTATTATTAAATTGTAGAATAATTGGACATTCTAAAGTAAGCAGTTGGATATTTTAAGTTATCTAAAGACTTATGCGTATAAATAACTTTGTATTCACATTAAACAAAAGTCTGCCATTGTCACTTTTTAATTTAAAAAAACACCAAAGATTTTTAGTTTGCTATTTAAAATAATGAAGCAAGAATTGTAAAACATAAGCCTAAAGGGTACAGACTACTATTTAGACGTCTATGTTGATATTTAGAAATCGTTTTAATACTAAATAAAAGCTATTTCAAATCACTTTCGGTAGACAGCCCCAGATTGATTGCGATTCCGAGCGTAGAAAATATCGGAATGGAAGCACTCGACATGTTGTGAGTGGTCCTTCGATCCACAAGTGATTACTGTTCACTTGACTAACGCCACTCACTGCCAGTTCACTGAAATACGTGTCACAGTTTTACGCGCCATTTTAGTTATCCTCGCTTGAAAACTCGTAAAAAAGTTTTAAAATTCCATTATGGCTTTACCTTGATCAAAATCGCAAATGTTTCCTGAAAACCTCTTGTTGTTGCTCGATATTTTATACTCTGGTGAATATTTTTAAACTGATTGTAAACAGATTTATTTCTAAACAACTTACCTCACCCCAAATTTTTAACTAGCTGTAGTATAATAGAAAATAATGACGTATTATGCCATTGGAGGCCAAGATACACTTTGGGTCGCTGAGCCAGCGACGTAAGTAAGTGAGGGTATGTATTATTGCCTTAGTTTAATATTTCATTAAACTACATTCATAAAGGATGTTTAGAGTTCCCACAAACAACTTAGGGCTCCGTACTTAGGCGGCGTCCGACCCGAGACCTCAAGCACAGTCAAGTTATCTTAACCGTTGTATTGGAGACTACGGATAATAGTCTAGCAAGATAAACAAATAAATAAATATTTTGGACATCTAACACACAACGCCATCTAGTCCCGAGCTAAGCAGAGCTTGTGTTATGGGTACTAGACAACTGATTTAAATACTTATATACTTTTTTTTTGTAAATACATACATATTATACATAGAAAACACCCAAACTCCGAAACAAATATTTGCAGATCAATTGAACGGGAATTAAACCCGAGACCTCAAAAGGCAGTCAAGGTAGTCATACTGTTATAGCATGACGGTGGCAGCGCCATGGACAAAAACGTTGTAAAAAAATATTACAGATGGTATAACAAAGTTCCACAGGATAATTTGTGCCCGTACACAAAACACAAATTTCTGTGCTAAGCGTCGGTATAAACCGGGTAGAGTAATAATCCGTCTCCCAATATCAACGCTTCAATATCGAAATATTTCTATAGAGGTATAAAAAGTCGTCGGTGTGCTTCGCTTGCGAGGTGCAGATTGAATGTGACGGAAGGAAGTAATATCAGATAAAAATGTGGAGACATTCTAATATCTTCTACATACCTATTCAAGTTGAGGTAATGTCCATTTTAGGGTACTTTTACATGCGGGTACACTCTTTTACATCGTGGTGGTAATACGGTTATATTATAACTGACTCAGTAGCGTAGAGGTAGCGTATGCGACTGCTAATTGACCGTGGGAGAGCTATGCTTCGGCATGAATGGGTCGGCTCGACCGGAGTGATACCACGGCCTCACAGAAAACCGGTGTGAAATAGCGTTTGCGCTGTGTTTCACCGAGTGAGTGAGGATACCGGAGGCCCATACCCCAACCCCTCCCCCCATCCCCTTTCCTATCCCCCAAAGGTCGGCAACGCACTTGTGACGCCTTTGGTGTTGCGGGTGTCCATGGGCGGCGATAATCGCTTACCATCAGGTGATACGTCTGCTCGTTTGCCCACTATTCAATAAAAAAAAGAAAAAAAAAAAAAGCTTGAGGTCTCGGGTTTGATTCCCGGGTCGGACCAAATGTTTGTATGATCTGCAAATATTTGTTTCGGCGTTTGGGTGTTTTCTATCTATAATATGTATGTATTTACAAAAAAAAGGTATATAAGTATTTATATCACTTGTCTTGTGCTCTGTTTAGCTTGGGACTAGATGGCGTTCTGTGTTAGATGACCGTAATATTTATTTATTTTATTATACCGGAGAGTCAAAAGCAAGGGTACAACTATCGAGGGCTTTACTTACATGCAAATACACAAGCATGAGTAAATAAATAAATGAATATTTAGAACATCTATCACACAACATCATCTCGTTCCAAACTAAATAGAACTTGTATTGTAGGTACTATACAGTTGTCTAGTTATCAGTTGATGTAAATACATGTATACTTTAGACACACACACACACGCAGCTATGCAGCATTTTTAAAACAATGTCACATTCGGAATACCTAATTACTTCATTGAAGTTAATATGTGTAAACAGCAAAATTGACTCTAGAGGTTTAGTCTGTATTTTGAACATTCACCAAAGTATAATGTACTAGCGGAACTCCGCGGTGTTACCCGTTGTACAACAATAATCGCGGGCAACGCCGCGAGGCGAATCTAATATCATCAAAATCCATTCAGTAGTTTTTGCGTGACATAGTCACTTTCATAACCCTACCGTAACAATATTATCTAAATAGAATACGGTTAAGGAAATTAATCACCATAATGTACTAAATATATTTATTTATTTTACAGGTAAGCACACAGACGGCTCCGGAATTAATGTACGTAGAAGTTTAATAGGAATGTCAACATATTGGAACGTTTGTCGATCGAAAACGGTTCACAACATGAAGATAACAGAAGTTCGCGTTGTACTTATTTGTACAGCAGTCACCGTTCAAATTCATTAATATCGTTTTATTTGTATTAACTACTTAGTGTTCTAACAAAACACCTAATGATTAACTGTTTTACGTTAAATAAATAAACAATATTAAATAACACGCTTTTGTAAATGTAAATAAGAAAATAATGGTTAGTAAAATTCATTTTATCATAAAGAAGCGTGACACTAAAAAAGACCCTGATTAGCATAATGTCATCGGTTCTTTATAAATATGCGAAGTTTTAATTGAATACCATGTTTTAAAGTAAAAATCACGTTCGAACATTCCGTTACTTAGATGCTTACATACGAAGACATAAGTTTGCAGCGTGAGCGCGTGTAAAATAACGTATTATTAACGAACTATATTACAGAGGTACATTACTCAAAAACAGTAATGCAGTAATCTGCTACCTTATTTTTCTGTGAAATTCGATCAGGAATCTTTTTATTTCTATAATTATATCTATTATAAATATAGGTGTAACATTTTAGAAGCAAAGGATTGCATTTCCTTTCAACAGAAAGGGAGGTCCCCCGACGAACGTCGTCCAACGTTTGATATTAAGGATGTTGTATACATCGTGATCAGCGCTAGAAATTCTATACCGCGATGTAGAATTAGTAGATTAGTCACGAGGCAGTTACTCCGTAGTTCGTTGTGTCTTCCATAGATGGCGCTGTAGCATGTTTTTTTGTGGCGCTGTATGTAAAAGTCACCAGAAAATCCTAGGATACAGCATTCGGCCTCCGTAATATAAACAACATAGCGGTTGCTTCTGGAACTGTACAAAAACTTAGACGTACTCGACTCTCGAGTACGACTGTTAGTATTATAGAGCAAGCAATAGGTACTTAGTTTGAGTCTAAGTGTAATGTAATAAAGCACCTGGTTCTGTAACAAGTAGGTACACTGACTTAGTTTGGACTAAATAAACCATACAGATACATGCTGAACTGGCCGTTCCTTTCACTTTCACCTGAGTTTAAATATAATATGTCTGATTCTAAGAGACGTAGGGTTATGTAACAGAGCTTAAAGCTTAAATTTTTCCTTAATGAATATCACATGTAATGCAAAAATAATGTGTCAAATCTGACACATAAATCAGATGGTAAGCACTTTTGCACTGACAATCATATTAAAAAAAAAACTAATGTTTAATTGTATTAGTACCTATAGATACACATATAGTGTGCTTTAACTCAAGTATCTCTCGTATAAATACGAATAGGAATATGAATGACGTGAGAAGTATATTTTTATGTTTTAGTTTAGTTCTGTCGAGTAGGGTTGCAATTAGTGCAACGGCCGCGCTAATGAGAACCGAGCCGCCATCTTAATTCTCAGCTGTATTACAAAATGGCGACTTCTCCGACACCATCATTATGCACCCGCAAATGGTGAGAAAAATGTCGGGGCATTGTTCGTAATTACATGAATATTCAGAACATAATAATAATACTAGGGTAAAAAATTCTTAGAGTGCTTTTAAGAATTCTTTTGTCCACAAATTAAGGACTTAACTTTCCGTAACCTGATTACGTGTTTACTGCTTAAATTAATTACGTAGTTATATATTTTATGAGTAATACTGCTATGCTTTTTGTTAACAAAACCAAATAATTATTATTAATTTATAAGGAGTAGTATATGCAATCTTGTTTACTTGTAATTTTATATAAAACCAGTACCAGGGTTGATAATACTGAAGGTAAACAATTGAGAGACCGATCACAAATGCTATGGTTGATGGGACTATACTATTTATACTACTAGTTCGAAAATAAATTTATCTGTCTGTCTGTTACGCTTTCACGACTAACTGCTGCACTGATTGCAATGAAATTTGGCATGGAGATACTTTGATTCTTAAGATAGGACATCCGCTACTGTTCCCGGCGATAACCAACATGCATGTGGATTGAGTCGTAGACAAAAGCTAATAATTATATAAATACTGACTTAACAACCTAATATCCATTTAAATCAATTCATTTTGCTTCAATAACATTACTCTGCAGATGACTTTGACATGCACGTTTTATGTACGTAAACGAGAAAATAACTTGGAAATAATATATTTCATATTTTAAACTGTTACTACTGTACTGTGTATTAGTGAAGTTACCTTAAAAACTCCCAAAAATTAATTCAAGTTTTGGTCTCGTGGTTTGAATCATTATCTTTTTTATTTATTTTTTGTTATATAAGGAGCAAACGAGCAGACGTATCGCCTAATGATAAGCGATTACCGCCGCCCATGGACGGGTGTCTAACACCAGAGGCATTACAAGTGCGTTGCCGGCCTTTTGGAAAGGAGTACGCTCTTTTCTTGAAGGTTTGAATCTTCACGATCATGTTGCCTTTGTCCTTTCGTAAAAAAAGTACATTTAAGACAAATCTGCATTAGGTAGGCATGTAGCTTTAATAGAATCTAGACAAAAATGTTTAGCAATTTAATAGATTTTCTGTCCTTAAAAATAGCTGACAAAGGACCAGATGATGATTCTAAGGTATAATTTCCATCAGCCTATCGCAGTCCACTGCTGGACATAAGCCTCTCCAATTTCACGCCACTTAGTTCAATCCCCGGCTTCTCGCATCCAGCTCCTGCCAGCTGTCTTGCACAGATCATCACTCCACCTGGCCTGCGGACGTCCCACTCTACGTTCGCCGAGACGCGGTCTCCACTCAAGAACCCGTTTACCCCAGCGGTAATCAGTTCTACAGCTAATATGGTCAGCCCTCTGCCACTTCAGTTTGCTAATCCTTTAAATTTATATATTTTAATCATGACTCATTAAATATATTACTTTGAAATTACAGTACAATTGAAATTGAAATAATTCTTAGGTACAAAATCTATACACAGGTTATAAATTCTACACAGAGTGTAAATAATTAAGCCTTTATGAACAGTCCTACGACTTGAGAGAACGGACATTCTCAAATTTAATTAATTACGAATGCTCTGTGATGCCAATATCCCTTTAATTGTAGGTACATTACTTCATTGGTGATCGGAAATGAGACTTCGTTATTAAACGCAATAAAACACGTTACTTTAATTGTTGTATATTGGACCGGTAATGGAAAAGAATGAGGTACAGATTGATTAAAAAAAACAGCTAAGTGCAAGTCGGACTCGCGCACTGAGGGTTCCATACAAACCTATATTACATGATGTACTCGTAACTAAAAATGTATGCTTTTCGCAATTTGTCCTTTTATCTGTGCTATAAGACGTTGCTTCGTACCAAGTTTCAAGATTCTGAGTTCACGGAAAGTATCTTGTAGGTTTTGATTCCCTTACTAATCTCGAAAATTTGAAGCATAAGCGGTTGTATCTTTTGATTGCGTTGGCTTATAAGTATGTTTTTTTCACACCTCTCAGGGACAGTAGACCCAAGTATTTTATATAAATTTCAGCTTGATTCCTTCACGTGCTCCTGAGAAAAAGGTCTTGACAGACAGTTGGACCACAAAGTGATGCTATAAGGGTTCCGTTTTTCTCTTTCGAAGTAAGGAACCCTAAAAAGAACATAAGACAATACTGTCAGGATTTATTCTATGTAAAATCCTTTAGTTTGAGTCTCTAGATACTAAACTGTATTCTACTAATATATATTAAGTGGCATTCGATTCAAATATGGCATGGGTCACAATCTTTGCACATTTCTTTGTAGACCCTCATGATTTTTTTAATAATTTAATGAATTTATATCTTTAACTTGACTATTGAAGGACCTTTGCTTAAAAGGTTGATTTGGCCAATCCACAAACGTGTTAATAACCCTCAAAGTGAGGGTTACTTTATGATATAATAGCTGAACCCTGCGGTGTTACCCACGGTTATTGTCGTACCGCGGGTAACACCGTGGGGCGAAACTAGTCTAAAAAAAGTAGTGACTCCTTATATTATCATGTAACTATCAGTGAAAGTCCCGTCAACATTGGTCTAGCCGTTTCAGACATTGCCCGGAACAAACAGACAGACAAAAATTTAAAAAAAATGATATTTTTGTTTATGTACCGTGTATACATACATATGCATTTAGTAAAAAGAGGTTATTTTAATATTACAAACTGACACTCCAATTTATTTGTATAGATGTAAAGATACCTAGGTAAAGCATCTTGCGTGCCTCGTTGGCGCAGTGGTAGCGTATGCTACTGCTGTACTTGAGGTCTCGGGTTCTCGGGTCGGACCAGATCTTTTTATGACCTGCAATTATTTGTTTCGGACTTTGGGTGTTTTTATATAAAATAAGTATGTATTTACAAAAAAAAACAGTATATGTATATTTATATTAGTTGTCTAGTACCCATAACATTATGTCAAAGTAAATTTTACGTTTTCAAGTAACAAACAAGCGTGTGCCTCTGATTAACGTTTATTTGGTACTTAATTAAACACAGTGACATCTGAGACGTGAGATACCTATCGAAAAATGGGCTGTAAGCCGATGAGATTAAAGTATATAATTTAACAACAAATTTTAGTTAATTTTAATTTAGTGATAACCGTGGGAGAGCTATGCTTCGGCATGAATGGGTCGGTTCGACCGGAGTGATACCACGACCTCACAGAAAACCGGTGTGAAATAGCGTTTGCGCTGTGTTTCACCGAGTGAGTGAGGATACCGGAGGCCCATACCCCAGTATGGGCCTCCGGTATCCTCACTCTTGGGCTCGCCCCCATTCCCTTTCCCATCCCCCAAAGGTCGGCAACGCACTTGTGACGCCTTTGGTGTTGCGGGTGTCCATGGGCGGCGGTAATCGCTTACCATCAGGTGATACACCTGATCGTTTGCCCACAATTCAAAAAAAAAAAAAAAGGTGATGACAACAACAGAATTACCACCATTATGTTTTCATGGATTAATTTTGTCACAAACATTATAACACTTATATTTTTGTGTAATTGTTCTTTATGTAATGACTTTCGCAATTTATGTTAACATTCTGTATTTCATTTAAGTATACAAGGGAAGAAAATAAATTGATGTTTCATGGCCTTGCATTAAAGGTAAAACGCTCTTTATAATATGCAGTGGAATACAAAAGATAATTAATTTCACCCATAAATTATTCGGGTCAACTCCATCCCTCAAAGCTCAGGTGTTCTGCAGAGATAAGTTGTACACAAATCACCTCGCATACTAATGGACTTGTACTTTGTAAAAGCGGTTGGACATATTTCATTGTTTCTTTATTTGTTTTTTATTAGTGAAAAAATACAAACTATTCGCTTCAGGGTAAGTATTCTCTATTATGTTAGAAATCTCACCTCTTTTATGAGTTTTATCTATTTGTTTATTTAATCTTCTATACCTCTAGTCTATGCTGTTAGATTTTAGCTGTCATAATTGGCCCCATTACAATAAAGTTTAAAGAGTTTCATATGAATTTGAAAATGGAATACACAAGTTTTCGTTAGGATGCTCCTCTTCGCAGACTTTTTATTACTACTAGCAACGCAGAATAGTCTTTTGTTATTGAAATAAAATACGGAAATGAAACAAAATATTATAATCATGATTATCTGTGTCCTTGGAGATCACAATCGTTTGTTGATTGTTTCCTTATCAATATTAAATTTGAATTTTATACATACCTAGTAGATAGTCTACAAACCTTTTGAATTGTTGAAATATGGTTTGTAGACTATCTGGAAGTTTTATTTAGAAGTAGCTCCGGTTAACATTATCGTGGCATCCTAAATACTTTTTTAGGAAATGGCATATATTATCAGTTGAATGAATTACTAGACTACATTACATAATGTAATTTTTTCAATCATTATTCCTCATATCGCGTAAAAGTAACTCTTAATCGCTGATAGCCCAATGTAACTGTTCTCAGTAGATTTTGGTGTTTCCACCTAATTTACCTTGACAATCCAGTACATGCTGTGGCGTATGTTTGTGTCGATCTATGATTTTTAAAAGCTTCAATTTAACGTTCATCAATGTCACTTAGTGTCGTAATTAACTACTAATTCAATAAATGATTTTGAATTTGAATTTAACCTCAGTTCTACTGTGTCGGCCATCCTTACCAGCATTTCAAAAATAAACAAAAGAATTCTTAAATTAAACTTTTCTGAAAATGTGGGAAGTGATCCTTTGTCGGGGTAATCGAGGGGCGTGATGGGTCGATCTCTGCTCCCGGCCCTAAATTATCTCGCCTCAACGGTTACAGATAAAGATTAAACTATTAAGCGACCCCTGAGATTCTTTTCTTAATGCCTTATAACTTTTACTGTCTAACCAACCTGGTTTTTTTTTTCTTCATTTTAATTGAGAACTTGGAGATTTATTAATTCTGGTTATGGAAGTCTTTTTAAATAGAGACTGATTAGATGAAATGGATAAGATAATTGAATGAGTGGTTGTAGGATGAATTAAATAGGGTTTAAATATTTAAAAAAAATCAAATTATACTTAAACTAGCTGTTATTGTCGTCGCGAACAACGCCGCGAGGTGAAGCTAGTATCTTTATAAATTGTAGCCTATGTATTATTCCGATGTATAAGCTATATTATTCTAAAGTTTCAGCAAAATCCATTCAGTAGTTTTTGCGTGAAAGAGCAACAAACATACTCACATACATACTCACAAACTTTCGCGTTTAAAATATTAGTAGGATAAATCACGTTGGTTACTGACCAAAAAACGCCCTTTTTTTATAAAAACAGCATAGGGATCTCTTTACAGCATTTTTTAGTAATATTTACTAATAAATATAAATACTAATTTATTGGTAACAATTTCATATAGGCACACTGCGCTCCACGTTATTTTATTTTCAAAATCTACTACATAGTATTTCCTTTTTTAAATTTGCTATCAAAGTGTGTACCGCAATCAAAAATCTTACTACGAAAAAAGTAAAACTATTTCAAAATTCAAGTTAAGATTGTAGAAATATGCTTGGTCCTAAAGTTTCCTATTGAACTACGTTGAAACAAAACATTTTTGTTACTTTTTTTTTTATTTTGATTCATACCCTCTTTGAAACACACTTTTCCTAGCGATGCACAATATGTTAAGATTCACAACTGCAGTTATTTGTTGTTATTAACGAGTGTTGCTATCAGTACGTTGAGTTTGAACATTCAGATCACCTAGTACTTTAAATTGTACTTAGGGAAAGTATACAACCAACTTTCTTTATCATATGCCTGGCAGCGATAACTGTGTTTATCCTATATTAATAAATAAACACTTTTCAAAAGCAACTTAGATTGTCTCAGTAGAATTTTCTCGTAATTGTGAACGTACTTAAATCATTCGGTTAAACATCAAATAATAAGTTATTAATAGACCTCAAATCAGTAACCTAACAGATAAGAATTAATATAAATATACGTTATATCGTGGATAAACAAATGGTAGCAATATCTGGGCAATTACAGGCGCGCGTCGATCTCCAATATCCGGTGAACACAATCAAGATGGCCGCTTCCGTCAGCCATATTGGCTTCGTACTGATACACCGATTGTTTACACTTAACTAATTAACTACCGGAATATACAGCTTCGTTTCTGATGTTATTTTTAAACAGAATAAGTGTAATAACATTATAAATGTAAAAGTTTACGAACATTGATGTGTGTAGGTAGGTCTTTCATTTTGTTTTTTCTTTACTCTCACGAAATGCAATTACAAATAACGTTGAATTAAATTTATTATTAATGAAATTATAAAGGTTTATTTTAAAAAGTATTGTGGTTAGGTTAAGTTGATTTAAATAAAGGTTTTATTATTATTTATTAAATGTTACTCTGTCATGCTAAAACTACTGATGGAATTTAGATATAACTTCGTAATATAATTTATATATCAGAATAACACATGGATATACATATTTATAGGTAGGCATATTTACCGCGGTCAACAGCTAGTTATCTTAAATGTGCAAATAAAATAAATACATTTTCTGACATCTAATACACAACGCCATCTAAGTAGTCCCAAGCTTAACTGAGCTTGTATTATGGGTACTATACAACTGATATAAATACATATATACTTTTTTGTAAATACATACATATTATAAATATGAAACACCCAAACTCCGAAACAAGTATTTGCAGGTCGTATAAAGATTTGATCTGATCCGGGAATCGAACCCGACAACTTAAGCACAGCAGTCGCATACGTTACCACTGCGCCAACGAGACAGTCAAATGAGTCATCTACATTAATTACTATATTTACCAAATAGCGACGAAACTTTTTATTAAATGAGTAGTTACACGAAAAAATGCAAGGGAATCAAGTAACTAGATACTGCACACACTGAAGATTTTGCGCTGTAACTTCTTCTGTTTAATATAATAAAATTGCTTTTAAAATGTAGCTTTTACCTTAACATGATCCCATATATAAATATGGTTAAACATTTATGGGCATGTCTTCAGGCCGTAATAAGGGCCTCTAAAAGCTCTTAGTGTAATAGCCATACTCTCCACGTGTTTCGTATTATATAAGGTACAATACTATGGTGATACTCGTATTACTATTTATTATAGTATCTTTAGAAATAAAGGGTTTTGACAGACAGACAGACGGACAACAAAGTTATCTTATAAGGGTTCCGTATTTCCTTTTTCCGAATTCCACTTCTGACACCAACTGTGGAGGAACGACTCCCTCCAACACAAAGGAAGGATCCTCTGACCAGGCGAGGTGATCATGCCTGGCGGGCCACTGCATCTCAGGAACCGCTGGCCCGATTTGAAATTCTTTCAGTGTTGGATACCCCATTTATCGAGGAAGGCTATAAACTATATATCATCATGCTAATACTAATAGGAGCGGAGCACCAATAACGAATGTTTCAAAAACGGGGGAAAATTTTCACGCTATGGGCAATATAAGACGCAAACAAGGTTGCGTGGGTCAGCTAGTCATTGATAACCTTAACATCGAAAATATATGATCGCATAAATGCTGTATCAGGCGTTGAGTTCAATAGTATTATGGGCAAACAAACAACAACTCTCATCCTCAAACATCTCATACCAATCTCGTACGAAACTTTAGAATGTTTTGATAAGGAAATTTCTCATAACATCTATAAGGATTAATATACATCTATAAGGGTTACCCTCTTTTATTCATAGAAAGTTTTAATAAGTCCCTTTGCTAGTCTAACACAAAAATAATTATAGAAGCGCATGTATTCATAGAGCCGTCATATTTGCGACGCATTGTTGTCTGGAACTAATCGAAGGACCATTACTCAACGTATTTCTTTATCTTACTGTGGGTAGTTATTAAAAATACCTTATTTGAAGGCAAGGTAATTGTATATGATGGAAAAAGCAAAAGTTCATTCGAATATTGAAAATTGAAGTGCCTGTTTGTATGTATAAATGAAAGTATTTACCCTACTTGCATTAAAAAAAGTCTTTTTTTTTTTATTTTGATGAAACTTTCACTGGTAGATAGGTGATGATATAAGGAATAACTTAGGATACTTTTATTTTAGACTAGCTGCGCCTCTCGTTGTTACTCGTAGATGTTGATGTAAAGGTACAACAAAAACCGCTGTAAGCAGCTCGTTAAACATATTAATACAGTAAGGCTTGTAGTTATATAATTATTATAAATAGTATTTATTAACATCTTGGAAAAAATTGACAATCAGAAGTCTTCTAATCCAAATCTTGTAAACAAAACCTATGAAAAAAGAAGTCAGCAATGAGAAGTATGCCAAGATAAATAAAGTTCACTTATTTATATGAAGGTGGCTATAGGGGTAGTGCCTGATCTCCTTCTAAAAGATGGGCATTTCAGAAACGGTCATCAGTCCGTCAGAATCATTAAAAATTGAGCTGCAACTCGAGGAAGCGCTTTATCATGTCAAGGATGGAACCTGATTATTGAGGAAGCAGTCCCACTATTCTACTTAAAGTTAACCATTATAAGAGACTAACTTCTACTTTAAAGTGATTCTTATGATTTGATGAGAGACGTTGTTGTACGACTCCGAGTGGTTCAAGTTTTTTTATCCGTGGAAGCATTTCTGTAGAGGCCCTTATAAAATCCAATTTATATAACTTTGCGACGGGATCCGTCACCAAGAGCGCGATGTATAATTTTCTTTTGCTATAAATTTACTTGTCTCGCAGTTTTCTTGAAAGGAAAAAGATTCGCAAAGTGGTATAGTTTGCTGCAATTATTATTCATACTTGTTGTTTTATACCTAGCTAATGTACTTACCTATATCGGTGGCGCGAGTGGTAGCGTAAGCGACTGCTGTGCTTGAGGTCTCGGGTTCGATTCCCGGGTCGGTCCAAATGTTTGTATGATCTGCAAATATTTGTTTCGAAGTTTGGGTGTTTTCTATGTATAATATGTACCTATGTATTTACAAAAAAAAAAGTATATATGTATTTATATCAGTTGTCTAGTACCCATAACACAAGCTCTGCTTAGCTTGGGACTAGATGGCGTTGTGTGTTAAATTGTCCGAAATAAAAAAAAAAAAAAAAAATATATATATAGTTATAAAACTTGAGAGGTGTCAAGGGACACCCGGATGGAACGAAGTTCGAAATAGAAAGACGAAACGAAAATATCTGGCTTGCTTTCTATAAGAGAGATAGAGAGACAGACAGAGAAACATGCGCACGCCGCACGGCTTATAATAGCTTACTGTGGCAAAAAGTGTCGTTACCAGCCTATCGCAGTTCACTGCTAAACTTATTTATTGATATATTTTGTATTTATATTTGATATACATAATTTTAAAAATCATTAATTTACAGCGACATCTATATTATTAATATTAAACTACTGGCAACGACAACTATATCACGTAAATGTAAGTTCAGTTTCTATTCAAAAGATGGCGCTATATATAAAATTGAAAAATGTTTTTCACCAATTCTTTAAAAAATAATAACAAAACAATATTTTCTTAATAAAAAAATATTAAGACTTCGTTCCCATAACAAAAATAGTGAATCAAGCAATGAAAAATAAACTAATAAGAAATATAATTTAAAATAGCAAAAAGTGTCGTGACAACAAAACGTGTCGTGACAACTTTTTCGTATGAATTTTTTCCGTCTAGCCCCCTTTCACAACGCGCGATAAGGAACTTCGTTCCAAAACTTCGTTCCAATAAGTTTATTATACTTGTTTGATTATTGTTTAATAAATATACTGAACAATAATTAGGTAAGTTTTTTTTATAGAGTAGGGGAAATATGAGCAGACCTATCGCCTGATGACTATATTGACACCCGCAGCGTCACAAGTGCGTTGCTGGCCTTTGGGATATGGCCCTCTTGTATCCTCACTCACTCGGTGAAACACAGCGCAGGCGCTGTTTCACACCGGTTTTCTATGAGGCCGTGATATCATTTCGGTCGAATCGGCCCATGCATGCCGAAGCGTGGCTCTCCCATGATAAAAAGTTTTCTTTCGTTAGCCAGTTTGTTTTGGTTTAATTTCTTCTTTGTTATTGTTTTCACATAAGAGATAAGAAAATTTAAGTTATATTTTTCTTAATAAGCCCACGAAATCTAATTATAATATAAAATTTGCACTACTGCAAAATTTTAACACTGTTTTTCCGATCTTCAAATTTAGTCAATTTGAAGATCGTAAAAACAAAGTGTTTAAGTAGCGCTAAAATAACCTAAGATTTTTTTGCGATATTAGTTTAGTAATACGTCAGTCAGTCAGCAAAATATACTGACAACTTGTTGAACCTTCGAATTCAGTTTGCCCTCGGGGTTGCGACGCGGCGACGGTCCGATACCAGTCGCTTCATAGAAAAACTGAGTTTAAAGTTAAGTTAAGTTTAAGTGGTGTGATCGATAAAAAAATGTAATACAGCCAACCGTTGCTTGGACATACCTTTGTATTAATACGTAAAGCAAAAACAAACAATAATTGAATTATGGTCGGCTTTCGACCACTGCTCGACGACGTACGACTAAATATGGAAATTAAAAAAAAATGTTTTGGTGTTAAGAAAAATGTAATCTGTACTTCTATACTAATATATATATATAATATTATAAAGAGGAAAACTTTGTTTGTATGTTTGTTTGTTTGTAATGAATATGCTCAAAAACTACTGGACCGATTTTAAAAATTCTTTCACCATTCGAAAGATACATTATCCATGAGTAATATAGGCTATATTTTATTTTGGAAAAAAATAGGGTTCCGTAAGATATTGGGGTTTTTCGGACACAAGGTGTAAAAAATCAACCAGAAAAGTTACTTATTTTGCGTACGTTGCGTAAACTATAAAAGATAGAACCATAAAATGTTCTAATTAATCGTAGATCTTATAAATATCTACAAAAATCCGCGACACACTATACGGGGGAAAATTTTTCGCTACGGGCAATAAAAGACGCAAACGAGGTTGCGTCGGTCAGCTAGTAAGGAAATAAAGAAAAGGAACCAACTCGTACCTCTAAATAGAAATATTCTTTTGATCTCAAAGTCCTTTTGATAGAGGAAGAAATGTCAATATATTCCCAAGGATAATCGTGGGAGGGCCACGCTTCGGCATGAATGGGCCGGCTCGACCGGAGTGATACCACGGCCTCACATAAAACCGGTGTGAAATAGCGTCTGCGCTGTGTTTCACCGAGTGAGTGAGGATACCGGAGGCACATACCCCAACCCCTCCCCCCATTTCCTCTCCCCATCCCCCAAATGTCCGCAATGCACATGTGACGCCTTTGGTGTTGCGGGTGTCCATGGGCAGCGGTAATCGCTTAAGGTAAGGTGATACGCCTGCTCGTTTGCCCGCTATTCAATAAAAAAAATAAAATATATATACCTACATAAACAAAGCTTATAAAAAAACATTATAAGCTGCTGATCTACACCTACTAAGATCCAAAGACAATATAATAATTTTTGATTCGTGTCAATAATTTTCCCAAGGAAAATTGACGTGAACCTCTTTTCAGAGCGGACCTTTTTCAATGATAAAATTTTATGAAACTTATTCTTTATTTTTATACCTACAAGATAAAGCTTTCAAATTAGTAACAAAGAACGATAGATTTCTTTTTAAATTGGATAAAATGTAATTTTTACTACCTACATATAGCCATTTGATTAACAGATGTAGAAACATAAGATTACATTGCAGCTATTGATGAATATAACAATTTATTAAAACTAAACCATACCAAAGAAAGTAAGTAGTACGCATAGAAAAAATAAAAACATTCCTACCAAAGTTGGTTACAAACAAACGTACAAATAAACAAACAAACAGGTGAAACATGTTCCAATCTAAAATAAAAAAACCCCTACGCAAGTACTTAAACGAATAATCATACGCCAAAAATCCCTTACATAATTTTCGAAAAGAGTTGATACTCTTACATTGCTGGACCGATATTAACCAAACATAGCTAAGAACCACCGCAAGGAAACTGGCTTTCAATTGAAAAAACCCGCATCGAAATCGGGTTATCCGTTTGAGAGCTATGATGCCACAGACAGACACAGACTCAGACATGAGTGTGTGTCAGTGAGACAGTGCCCATGGGCGGCGGTAATCGCTTACCATTAGGCGATACGTCTGCTCGTTTGCTCCCTATATAATAAAAAAAAGTTACAAAGAAACATACAGGTGAACCTAATAAAAAAGTGGGGCAGCAGCTGTTCACAAGCTGGTATACTAGGCCATAATCTACTTCTCTATGTTCGTAAGTGGACTATTAAAGACTGTAGACAATGAATAGCTGTCTCCTAATAGAAATATCGCTATAGAATTAACGATCGATCGAATTCTAATCTCTAAAGGTTAAATAAAGTTGTTATCTACTGTCAAATCACAAATTCATTAAAGTTTCTACTCTCCCGACTGTAATTCACTTGAACCTACCATTTGAGCAATGGACAGCTCGTCTGGGTACTTTGAACAAGGCAATAGGTACAATATATTCAAGATCTGAAAATCTAAATCATGGATAAAGTTCAGTTAAATTAAATGCACATGTAGTACTAGATTGCCAAATAGTCTTAACTCAATATCGTCATAATTGTCGCTTAGAATATATATTTCCAGAGTCGATATGTAACCTTTAACTATATACTCAACGTCGATGCACGTCGTACAATGTTATACGAGTTCCAAGCAGGAAGTGACGTCAGACTCGCTTGAACACAGGCACGGTGTGAACTCGGTTCTTTTGTCTTGACTCCCTAGGATGTGTTAATGATTTTTGTTCTCTATGTTTCTATTGAAAGTTTTTTTTTCAAGTTTGTCTTTATTTTGAAATATAATACTGCATTAAATAAGTTTAGAAATAATTTCACGATATCTTTAAATCCTTAATGCTATATTTGACTGCCTCGGTGGCGCAGTGGTTCCCGTTGTGTGTTAGATGTCCGGAATATTTATTTATTTATTATTTTTGCAGTAGGTACATTAGTTAACTAAATTTCCTACGTGATATTTATGTAAATCTTTACAAATAAATATAATTTGTGTCTAAAAAAATTTCAATGAATTTTAGACTACTGATAGACTCTGAACTACCTACTCAGAAATACAAATGATCCTTTCACACTGTAACAGTAAGAATTTATAAATGTAACGTTTTTTTACTTCTCATTCTTTATAAAATACAAAAAACTAGAAAATGTGTTTTAAAAATAAAGCACGTAGCAATTAATGACAGCTTGGAGAGGAAATCTGGGGCAACATCATTTGTTGTATCCAGTTCTATACACAGTGTCGCAGCTTTCAACGTTACCTCTACACATACGAAAGCAACAACATAAAACACGTTGACACAATATAGAACCGATAAATAAAAAAGGTGTGTGTGCGATTTACAAACGATAGAAGTGAAACTTAAGTTAAACGACAAAAGAATAAGACCGACATTTGCTCTCTCGCTCTGGCTCATTAATTACAGACGACTTTTTGTATTAACGATCGATCGAATTCTAATCTCTAAAGGTTAAATAAAGTTGTTATCTACTGTCAAATCACAAATTCATTAAAGTTTCTACTCTCCCGACTGTAATTCACTTGAACCTACCATTTGAGCAATGGACAGCTCGTCTGGGTACTTTGAACAAGGCAATAGGTACAATATATTCAAGATCTGAAAATCTAAATCATGGATAAAGTTCAGTTAAATTAAATGCACATGTAGTACTAGATTGCCAAATAGTCTTAACTCAATATCGTCATAATTGTCGCTTAGAATATATATTTCCAGAGTCGATATGTAACCTTTAACTATATACTCAACGTCGATGCACGTCGTACAATGTTATACGAGTTCCAAGCAGGAAGTGACGTCAGACTCGCTTGAACACAGGCACGGTGTGAACTCGGTTCTTTTGTCTTGACTCCCTAGGATGTGTTAATGATTTTTGTTCTCTATGTTTCTATTGAAAGTTTTTTTTTCAAGTTTGTCTTTATTTTGAAATATAATACTGCATTAAATAAGTTTAGAAATAATTTCACGATATCTTTAAATCCTTAATGCTATATTTGACTGCCTCGGTGGCGCAGTGGTTCCCGTTGTGTGTTAGATGTCCGGAATATTTATTTATTTATTATTTTTGCAGTAGGTACATTAGTTAACTAAATTTCCTACGTGATATTTATGTAAATCTTTACAAATAAATATAATTTGTGTCTAAAAAAATTTCAATGAATTTTAGACTACTGATAGACTCTGAACTACCTACTCAGAAATACAAATGATCCTTTCACACTGTAACAGTAAGAATTTATAAATGTAACGTTTTTTTACTTCTCATTCTTTATAAAATACAAAAAACTAGAAAATGTGTTTTAAAAATAAAGCACGTAGCAATTAATGACAGCTTGGAGAGGAAATCTGGGGCAACATCATTTGTTGTATCCAGTTCTATACACAGTGTCGCAGCTTTCAACGTTACCTCTACACATACGAAAGCAACAACATAAAACACGTTGACACAATATAGAACCGATAAATAAAAAAGGTGTGTGTGCGATTTACAAACGATAGAAGTGAAACTTAAGTTAAACGACAAAAGAATAAGACCGACATTTGCTCTCTCGCTCTGGCTCATTAATTACAGACGACTTTTTGTATTTGTGTCTCTTGCCAGTCGTTTTTTCCGTTGCATCCGATTTGAAATTACAACGATTCTAAAGAAGTTTTACTTCAATAAAAACTTAAACACAATGGTTTCTGAATAGGTTGTTGAAATTATAAAAGTGCAGATGACCTCAAATTTTGTTTTGGACGATATTTTCGACTATATGGTGAACTACCAGGCTGAACTTTTTGGTTTATTACAAAGAGGACAGTCGAACTTACGACTAAGGAGTTGCAGGCATAGACCACCAGCGGAGGGGATAACACGGGCTACCGAACGCAGTGCTCCGTGCTGCAATATAGTTGCAGGTTTAAACGCCATCTGAACACTACTCTTGCAAATATATTCGTAATACATCAATTAAATTTGTGATTTGTGTTGCTGGTATAAAAGAAGAGTTTTATTCAATGAAATCATTATTTTTGTAGTGAGCCATTTATTGCCAATCCTAAGACATCTCACACTCGGCCATCTGATCCCAAACTTGGGGAAGTTTGTACTATGCAAACCAGATTATTGGTAAACACACTTCTATATTTCTAAATACATACATAATATAGACAACACTAGACTGCACGTTTGGCCTAGTGGTTAAGCGGTTGCCAAGTGTTGTGGGTCCAAATCCCACATTTAATAACACTTTGTGTGATTCACAAATTGTTGTTCTAAGTCAGGGTGTTATTTGTGTCAATTTCATGTATGTTTGTAAAGTCCACCGCGACACACGAATTATTCCTAGTGCGGGAGTTATCTTTTAGAAAAAAAGAAAAATAAAAGACAAGCTGTGCCCGCTACTTCGTACACGTGACATTTGGATTATCAAATTATTTTTAATTTTACACCGTTTAAACGTTCCCTGGACTATGATAAACATTTCAAAACCAAAATCAGCTAAATCGACCCAGCCGGTCTCGAGTTTTAGCGAGACAAACAAACAGCAATTGATTTTTATATATAACAAGATAAACTACACCCTGACAAGCATTTGTCCTGGGTAGGAATCGAACGACCTCTGGCTTAGAAGTCAGTACCACTTGACCAAGAGGTTCGTCAATGTAATATATTTAACATGTAATGCGCTGTCCGGTTACACTAAATATAATAATTATTACTACTCAATATTTTAAACGTTTTCACATCTTTCAGTCATCCGAAAGCTTAATTTTTTTGTTTTTGTACTCCAGCTTTATAACCTGCTTCCCAATTAACAGTTTTCAAAGGTCACTATATTGCGCCAAACCCGCAAATCTACTGGACGGATCTGTGGCAGTAATTAGCGAAGTTTGGATCCCATTTAACTGGACGTGATAGCTTTAGTTTGTCACTCGTGAGATCTATATTGTCTTTCGGGAGACAAAACCTACTATTCTCTTAATTAAGTTTAGACATTTTAGACACAATCTGTCTCTTACATTCCATCCGTCACTGAATAAAAGATTTATCAAGTTCTTTAAGAATCCATCTCATAAACAATTAAGTTAGGATGTGAAACTTTCTATACGAAGGTATAATTTGGTTTAAGTTTGTTAATCACTTGTGCTTATTGTATTAATGATGCAAGACATTGTGCACGAGACTATTACGATGGGAGCAGACGTATCGCCTGATGGTAAGTGATTACCGCCGCCCATGGACACCCGCAACACCAGAGGCATCACAAGTGCATTGCCAGACTTTAGGGGATGGGGAGGGAGATAGAGGGATGGGTTGAGGCACGGGGCTCCGGTGTCCTCACTCACTCGTTGAAACACAGCGCAAGCGCTATTTCAATTATTTAAATACTTGAATCTAATAAATTGCCATATATAATTTACCATCATCTTATTTATCGTTATTTAGTAGATTCTAGTTAAAACTACTTTTTAGAAAAGAAAATAAACTATTTTGATTATAATTTTATGAAAAATGGTTAAATTATTTCTGAAAATTATAAATACTATCACTTGTTGTTGTTCACTTAATAATAACTGTAAGTATTCTTTCAAATATATTTGCATATTCACAATAATATATACCGATCGACAATTGAATAAAATTAAGTGCTACATTTATCGGATCCTGGTTAAAAATTATAAAAAATATTTGGAGCAAATACCACTCCACAGACATTCTTTATTTTCATATTAGAAATATTTACCCTATAATAATAAATTAAGTTGTAATTTTAGCAATACTTTCAATCTCGCTCCAATCGTTAGGATTAAAATGAGACAGAAAAATAAAACGTCATATTGGCGGGAATGCGCCATATTCTCGTATTGAATGACATTAACTAACGTATACAGTGAGTGTGTATGTAAATTCACTTAGCCTGAATGCATTAGCGATATATTGCCGCGAAATGGAGGCTTGTCGACGGATGTACACTTATTTGTGAATTCTTCATAACTTGCTTCTCAGAATACTTTATCAACTTACCTGGGGCATTAGAACGGCTTTCTACAGTCACGGTGTGAATTAATTGAAGAAGTTAGCAAGAAACTTTGCACGAGCTCAGCACAAATTAAAATTCTGAAAATTTTGAACGTTTTTTTTTCTTTTGCCAACAGTATGGTATTAGTATTATTAGTACTTACGCTTAAATTACGTTTAGTATACATATAAATATAAAAAGCTACAGTTGTTTTTATTTTGATTAATTAACAAAAAATCATCTAAAACACTTATACAGCTATACTTATAATAAATAAGTATAATTTCATGTATATATCGATTACTGCGGTATCGAATTTAGATATAATTAAATATAATTACTTCAGAACATTTGTACGTCTATACATAAATGGAATGCTACATACATCCATTAAGTAATGAAAACCACGAAGGAAAAGCTAATCACTATAATTTAAACCCATTCACGAATACGACCCTGAACATTTCGGAACAGGAGATAACCCGATACGACTCAACGTGCTATCTCCATTTTCCAGATAATATTCCATTGATTACGTAAGCCTTTAGGAATAACTAAATGTTATTTTTGTGCAGTGCTCGCGGCAGAGACTACGGAGCTCTCAAGTCGCGCCACTCTCGCTGTGGCTGCGCCTACTAAACTTCCAAGTACGTCTTCTACTGATAAAAAAATGAAAAGCTACAATAAGATCTCATAATTTGAACTCAAAGTAAAACACTTATTAATCAAGGATCCAAATCCGAACAAAATAAAATAACAAAGTGACCAGAGACAAAATGAAAGAGATAAACAGATAAATGAAAAATGAAAGACTATAGAAACAATTTAGGAGCCAGGTTTACAGATTACTAACTTTAAAAGAGATCTTATTTTAGCTAAGTATAGTTACCTCACTGTTAGTGATACTCGTACTAACACTGCACGTATCTTGATGTTAAGCACAAACCCTCGTACAAAATTGTCGAAAAAATGCTAATTATGCCCGAAAATTAAAGGAAGTAAAATTGAATTTTGATTAAAATTCTGATCTTCGGTAAATACAAAAAGAACATTATACAAATATATCTCGAATAGATGTGACACCCTGGCACAATGTAGATCGTATCCCAACCATCCCATTTTACGTAAAATACGTTTCGTATTTATTTATCCCGTTTTGCTGTCAACACCAATCGAGCAAGATTTGAAATTGGAAATTGTTTTAATGTACCCATTGCTTTTATATTTTTTTAATCAGCTTTAGCATGTTGTTATTGTATGTTGTTAATATTAAAACAATGTATATTTTTACGTTATTTCTTTCGAGGGATTTCTCGAACTTGATTACATTTTTAATGGATTGTACGAGTATAATGCTGTATGTGTATGTATATGTGTATGATATTCGGGTAAAACCCGTTAGTGCATTATTAGATGGTGTCGCCGTTACATGCTATGCGAATGACACGCTTGTGACGGCGTGTAGTAGGAGGCACCGTGAGGCAACCCTGAGGGCCTCGGCCGGGATTGCACAAGTCGTCGAAAGAATCCGGCTGGGGCTTGAAGTGGTTCTGCACAAATCCAAGGCCTTGTTCTTTCACGGGCCTCGGAGTAATTTTGTTTTTTTGTTTGTAGGGGGCAAGCGAGCAGACTTATCGCCTGATGGTAAACGATTACCGCCGCTCATGGACACCAGCAACACCAGAGGCGTCACAAGTGCGTTGCCGGTCTTTGGGGGATGGGGAGAGAGATGGAGGAGGGGTTGGCGTATGGGCCTCCGGAGTCCTCACTCACTCAGTGAAACACAGCGCAGGCGCTGTTTTACACCGGTTTTCTGAGAGGCCGTGGTATCACTCTGGTTGAGTCGGCCCATACATACCGAAGCGTTTCTCTCCCAGGGTAACCAAGCCGCCTGAAGGACTCAGCCTCACAGTAGGAGGCACTCGCATCGGCATGGAGCCCTCTATGAGGTATTTGAGGCTCGTACTCGACGGCCGATGGGACTTCGGACATCACTTCCGAAGTCTGGTCCCTAAGGTGGTTGGCGCAGCGCGTGCATTGGCACGGTTGTTGCCAAACATAAGGGGGCCCGATGACTTCTGCAGGAGACTATACGGAGAGGTTGTGCGGTCCATAGCCCTGTATTGGGCCCCAGTATGGGCGGAGATTCTGAAAGCCAGAGCCAGCCGGATCGCGCTATTACGATGAACGTATCGAGTGTTGGCTATCAGGATCATAAGGGATACAGCACGATCCCCTTTGAGGAGACAAGTCTCCTGGCCGGAATTCTACCATGAGACCTGAGCCCTTGTGGCTCTTTACCAGTGGCGCAAGGAGGCGCGGGAGTTTGGTAGGATTCCTGAGACTCGAGAAACCGATAATCAGAAATCCCAACTCCGTCAAGTCCTCGTGGAGGAATGGAAGGAACGACTTGGGCAACCGAGAGCTGGGCACGCCTTTATTGTGGCGGTAAGACCTGTTATGAAGGATTGGCTCGAGAGGGACGCCGAGACGGGACGTACGACGAGGTACGTCGAGGTTCCAGGGTTTTCCTTTCTAGGGTGTACCTGGTTCCCCGGCTCCTAGGACCCGAGATGGCGTGCGGTTTTAGTCGGTTCGTGCCTGACATGCCACCAGGAGGTGGTATTCGAGAGTGGAATACCCTATTCGAGGGTATTCCGCACGGGGAAAAAAAGGTAAAACTGGTTAAACTAGTAGCCAACCCCAAACAATCTTGTGAATAATAAATGCTAGGAAGATGAATATTTTCTTTGGCAAAACCACCAACTTTTTTAGTGGTGGTGGTCTGGTATCTGGTATATGACTTCGTTCAGTAATGGTCGCGTTGCCCAATCGTTGCTGGGTAATGTTACCACATAAACTAACAAGAAAATGTTTAAAGAACTATAACCGTCTACGTAAAAATTATAATAAAATTTGTTCCGTAGTGTAGTTGCTACGGTAAAACATACAAATATACACAGACTGCCCAAACTATTACCCTTCCTTTTAGATTTGAAATACATATCTTTTTTTGTATGTAGCTTTTTTTGTAGGGGGCAAACGAGCACCTTACCGCCGCCCATGGACACCCGCAACACCAGAGACATCACAAGTGCGTTTCCGGCCTTTAGGAGTGGGGAGGGGGGGGAGGGGATGGGGTATGGGCCTTCGTTATCCTTACTCACTCGGTGAAACACAGCTCAAGCACTATTTCACACCGGTTTTCTGTGAGGCCGTGGTATCTCTCCGGTCGAGCCGGCCTATTCATGCCGTAGCGTGGCTCTCCCACAGTGTAAAATTAAAGTAATATTCAATCTTCTTCTTCTATAGCAATGAGATCTAAAGTGAAAATAAAATTTGAAAACCAGAGAATAGCTAAAGCTGAAATTTTAAAATGTTGTGTGTGACAACAAAGATAAACTCTTTTTAATATAAACATTTTTCAATGTGACAAAGAGTCTAATACTTCAAAGTTTATAGCCAAATCCGTAAAATACAAAACACAATGAACACTCGGCAGTAAACTCGATGTTATTGCTTGCGAAAGGTATCCTTTTTAAAAATTTAATATGTAACCGCAGATGTGTGTTTGAATATGTACCCATAGAATATTTAAAGAATGTATCTAAAATTAAGCAACCTGTCCGGCCAGAACGTGGTAATGTAGGCCAAAACCTCCTTTGGTAAGCGATTACCGCCGCACATGGACACCCGCAACACCAGAGGCGTTACAAGTGCGTTGCCGGCCTTTTAAGAAGGAGTACGCACTTTTCTTTTTTTTTGTAAAGTGAGACATCCAGTCCAGCAATGGATTGTTAAATGCTGTTGAATGTGAATATAATTTCTGATGGGACATAACATGTACTTAATTATAACTGACGTCTATAACCAATTGTTTCATGTCTATCCTAATATTATAAAGCTGAAGAGTTTGTTTGTTTGTTTGAACGCGCAAATCTCAGGAACCACAAGTCGGATTTAAAAATTCTTTCAGTGTTGGATAGTCCATTTATCGAGGAAGGCTATATATCATCACGCTACTACTAATAGGAGCGGAGCACCAATGAAGAATATTTCCACGCAAACGAGGTTGCGTGGGTCAGCTAGTAATTAAATAAACGAATTGAATTGAAAAAGCTAAGAGATAAATGTATCCAGTATTTCTGTATAAGAAGTACTTTTGCCAAGAATTCAAAGCGTTATATAGGTGTGGCAAACTTTTAATTGGTTTCGCTTTACTTGAAATGTAACTTTAAGTAAACCACAGAGATACGATATTTTAGAACACAGCTTTTAATGAACTCAGACTTTTAATTTCTTATACGAGTAATCGTTATAACTGATGTTTCTTAGCTTTTTTGTTTCATACATAAGTACTGTGTGGTCTAAAAAAAAGGTCATACATATGCATTTAGTAGAAAGCGTTCACTTTAATAGTACAAACAAACACTCCAATTTTATTTATTTACATAGATATAGAGCCTATCAAAGTAACTCGTATCTAAATAGATATCATGAACAGAATCGTGCCGTGGGAGAGCTATGCTTTGACATGAAAGGGTCGGCTCGACCAGAGTGATACCACGGCCTCACAGAAAACCGGTGTGAAATAGCGTTTGCGCTGTGTTTCACCGAGTGAGTGAGGATACCGGAGGCCCATACCCCAACCCCTGCCCTGCCCCCAAAGGTCAGCAACGCACTTGTGACGCCTTAGGTGTTGCGGGTGTCCATGGACGGCGGTAATCGCTTACCATCAGGTGATACGTCTGCTCGTTTGCCCGCTATTTAAGAAAAAAAAAAAGAATCCAAGATTGGTGGTCACCAAACTCATTGCAAATGCAGACACTACGGTGGTCTAGTGAGATGCTTTTTCACGTCCCACTTCACTTTGTCGAGAACAACAACAACAAAGAAAGTCATAGTGTAGGTATGTTTAATTTATTAAAACGGTTATGTGCCAGAAAATTTGTAGACTTTAGTTATGTACACGTGACATTAAGTTAAGAAACGACGAAAGATATAAAATTCTCTCTAAATCAATTATCAGTTAACAAACATCAGAAGTGAACGTAGTGTTAATAATTTAATTACTTAACTACATTACATTTTAGACTACATCGCAGTAGTTTTATCTCCCTTCTTTTTACAGAGTGTAACATGAAGAGGCTTTTGAAACCTCCACTGTTGTTCAAATGAAAGCTTCCAGAGAGTGCCTGGAGCGTCAGCGCTAAACACGTCTATTTTAGTACCTACATATCCGAAGGTTTTACATTAAACGCAAAACCTTTATAGATCAAAAATGTCAAGGTGTTCTGTTAACATTTATTCTTTGAAATAGACAATTTTCTATCATCTGATAAAAACTGATGTTGGGGTTAGATAGGGGTGGCTTAATATAGGTTTATTAAGAGATTAAAATAAAATTCTTTTGTGAGAATGAGTCTACCGTCCTGCCTAGGAAATACCCTATCGTGATATCATTTACAAAGACTTTGAATCTAAGTGCTTAAAATTTTTCGTAAGCCAATTTCATAATTCAAGTTCATTTTACTTATGAGGTATAACATATACCTAGTCCGGGATTCCCGGAATCAATTTCATATGTTACTAGGTGACCCACGCAACCTCGTTTGGGTCTTATATTGCCGGTAGCGTGAAAGTTTTCCCCGTTTTTGAAACATTCTTCATTGGTGCTCCGCTCCTATTAGTATTAGCGTAATGGTATATAGCCTATAGCCTACCTCGATAAATGGACTATCCAACACTGAAAGAATTTTTCAAATCAGATCAGCGGTTCCTGGGATTAGCGCGTTCAAACAAACAAACAAACTCTTCAGCTTTATAATATTAGGATAGACATGAAACAATTGGTTATAGACGTCAGTTATAATTAAGTACATGTTATGTCCCATCAGTAGTGTCCCATGAGTAGTGGCCACCATACTCATTGCTCGTGCAGACAATGCAACAATGCAGCATGATGACCCACACCATGGCGGCCTAATGATGCTTCTTCACCATTGGGCCTCCGGTGTCGCACTCATCAACGAAACACGACAGCACGAACGTTGTCATTTTATGTTGATCTTCTTTAGTAAATTTATTAACACACATTATACCTAATTATCATAATTGAGGCACTTCTAATTTATAAATGTACTAGCTGAACCTCGCGGTGTTACCTGCAGTTATTAGTTTACATATTGCTTTTTTTTTTCTTACAATTAATTTAGCCTATATTAATCAGTGATAATGTAGCATTCAAATGGTGAAAGAATTTTTAAAATCAAAAATTTTAAAATGTTATTGTTACTGTTTTATAAAAATTCGACAGAAATTATTTTATGAACAATCGTTCGTTACTGGACATTTTATTTCCGAAACTCATTTACAAAGCTCGGGACAGGCCGCCTCAGTTTATCGTCATTTTAGCGCAAACGGGAATTAAACAAAGGAGACATTCTGTCTACATTGCCTTTTATTTATGAACATAATTTGTGTACTTGTGACGTGAGGGTGGGTGCCTGTTTATACATAGGTACATACCTATTTATTTTTAAAACAACAGATGCCGTGTTAGAATTGAAATTTTATTATCAAAAAATGGGTGATGTTTAATAGTTACATTAATTAGTAATCTTTTTTTGTTCTGTAATTTTGGGGGAAATCTATACTAATATTATAAAGAGGAAAGGTTTGTATGTAAGTATGTTTGTAACGAATTGGCTCAAAAAGTACTGGACGGATTTTAAAAATTCTTTCACCATTTGAATGCTACATTATCACTGATTAATAAAGACTATTTTAATTGTAAGAAAAAAAATAACAATATGTATACTAATAACTGCAGGTAACACCGCGAGGTTCAGCTAGTTAGTCACAAAATTATAAAATGAGACCGAATTTCGTAACTCTACCTCGACGATATTCAGGCACACGTAAACTTTTATTTTTCTTCCTTATATTTGAAAAAAAAACAACTTCCGCATTAAGATTATACGTCCTCTGTCTCGGGAGACTTTACCAACATACAAGAAACGAATACAAAGAACACCTAGACTCAGAACAACAATTTTGTGAATGTAGGAAGTGTTGTCCAATGTAGGGTTTGAACCATAACACTTAGCGTAGCAAGCGGCGTGGCGACCGCTTAAACCACTAGGCCAAACAAACAGACACTGCTGGATTAATGGTTTGTTTACAAAAAAAAACAGTAGTATTCGACCTTGCGGAATAATTTATAATAATAAACTTTATTCTCTTTCACAAATGTATAACTTAATAATAGGTACAATAGTGGCTTAGCTTCCGGATTCCACCTTTGTGAGACTGGTGCCTGATGTAGGTTATAAAAATATAACCTGTGTTACAGGTCATATTTATTATGCTCAATGATCTCGACTGTATTTTTTCTTTCTTCCACCAGAGTGCGACCGCACGTTCGTGAGCCGCGGCGGCGCGAGCAATGGGACCTTCCACGCACCGGAGTTGGTAAACCCCAACAATCGAAGCCGCCAATGCCTGTACACGTTTCTGGCAGCACCTGGCCAGCGGGTGCTCGTTCAGCTACGCACGTTCGATCTACGGGGAAAACCACCGGAGTAACTTAATTTTTTTTACCTTTGTTTAATAATCATGTAACGTCGACAACTTGAATCATGACCCACTTTGCCGATAATTTGTTTGAAACCGTCAAAACAACAAAGATTACTACCCTACTTTACAGTGCATGCCGAACTTAGAACGTTCTTAACATTAAACAAGCTAAGTCAAATACTGTTTGGAGATCTATGCAATGTTACCTTTATCATCACTGTAGTAGATAATATATTAGACAAAACCGTAATAATCACATTTTGAAGCCATGCTCTTTGGAAGTAACTATAACAGAACGAATTACGAGAAATATCTCACATATCACAGCAACAGATAAATTATCTGTATAATTAAATATATAACAAGGTTGTTACCATGTAAATGCATATTCACGTCGTTCCACGTAACTATAAGTAAGCCTATGGTGGGTCAAAATTCAAATTTGTCGACAGTACCAAAGAGTTTTGAAAGAGGATGCGCCTAATTCTGTTTGAATTTTTGACCTCGAGCTATTGTCTCTACTCTCTCATTTTCCTTTCTTTCCTCAGTTAGTTTTTCTTCAGTTAATAATTACCCTTTTTTTGTGCGGAAATTCCCTCGAATACCACCTCCAGGTGATTATGTCGGACTCGAACCGACTAAAAACTCCTGTGTAGGAACCCTAATATTTCTATTCTAATAAGAAAAGGGCGCGAGCACTTTACAGAGCTCGCGCCGCCATCCCGGTTCAATTATTACCCTGCGCTTTAATTTATGATTACATTTTGACTCTACTACCGATACAACCCGATATTCCATCGAACAACACAACAATAGTCCTATGTCCTGTTAACATTTACAAACAACTATAAAACGTTAGGTACAAAAAAAATATAACCAAGTAACCAATAAATATTTCGCGCCCTTAGACGACAAAACTATTTGACAGTAACATTAATTTATTTGTTTTTCAGTGGAGCCGCAGTGGGGGAGCTTCCAGCGTATGTATTCATCTCTTTCACTCTTTCCTTTTAATATGAGATAAAACATGTTTTCCCTCGATGTTTTTATTTATGTGCATGAGTACAGACTTAGGAATTAGGTCAAACTTTTGAGGGTAGGGCAACTTTGACAGGACAAAAGTTTTGCTTGATGTATTCTGTCGAGTCGAGGCAAAAATTATCTCTATATATGACTTTGTGTTGTAATATAAACGAGATTGCGATTATTTCTGTTTTAATATTGCGGAAAACGAGGTAGTCTTTTGCAAAATCGTGTTACTGAAGTGGAAAAGATTTCCTATAACTTTGTAACTTAATTGATCAAAATATTAGGAATCGCTATCATGATCACTACCTATTTAAATACAAATTCATGTTTCAACGTCTAAGTATCTACAACTACCGCTGTTTATGAGTATATTGTGAACTTATTTAAAAGTATAATAGATCCAAGGGTTTCTAAAATAAAACGATTGTTCAATATGAACTTTTACCCGACTACGAGGAAGCCAAAAGGAGGGGTAATCGTTTTGGCAGTTTATGTATGTTTGTATGTTCCACTGTAGCGCCTAAACTACTGAACCGATTTTAATGAATGAGGTGTCAACAGATTCGTAATAATGGTCCGTTTCATTTAGGCTATGTAAATTTACATTGGAGAGCACTAAAAGCTTAAGTTCTGCGCCACTCCCCAGTCGTGTCGGTTAGCTGTCCCTTCAGTTCTGAGTGTGAGGGAACAGAGAGTGCACCTGTGATTGCGCACACACTTGTACAGTATATTATCTTCTGTGTAGTTGCCTGGCCTCCGTTAAGACTGACGGCCGGGGCTAAAATCGGCTAGGAGTACATAAAATCATGATAGTTTTTAATTTTTTTCTTATTCCATATGTAAATAGCTAGACATAAGTACAAATACTTACACTATCAGCAGAACTAAAGCAAAGTTTTACCTGTTATCAAGTCGCTTGCCACGAGGTGACCCCTAACGCATTTGGAAAGATAATGGCAAAATATGTAATGCTATGTTTGTTCCTCCAGATGTATGCACGAGTATATGGATATATACTCGGAGGTGGCGTCCCTGGAGGCCGGCGAGCTCGTCAACTCGGCGTTTGGCGGTCGCTACTGCGGCCCGATACCGCCGCGACGCCGCGTCTCACTAAACCGCGCAGTCGCGCTCTCCTTCTACACAGACAAACCATACACCGCGCCGACGCTCTTTACAGGAACCTACCACTTCATCAACGCTTGTAAGTACATACAATGAATATCTTAATACTTTTTTTTTCATCTTTATTGTACACACATACAGATATAATAAAGAGAATTACAATATACAAACGTGACCATGTGCGGTCTTATCGCTCATGGCGATCTCTTACAGACAACATAAATACTGATATTATAGCTAATGATAATAATTAGGGTAGTAGCAGTAGGTGCACAGATTTATTTACTATTTTAATATAAAAAAAAAGTAATCACTAAAGTTCTAAAATATAACATTCATACACAAACCCAACTCTCCAACATATTTTTTTTTTCTTTTTTTTTTTTATTGAATAGTGGGCAAACGAGCATACGTATCACCTGATGGTAAGCGATTACCGCCGCCCATGGACACCCGCAACACCAAAAGCGTCACAAGTGCGTTGCCGACCTTTGGGGGATAGGAAAGGGGATGGGGGGAGGGGTTGGGTTATGGGCCTCCGGTATCCTCACTCACTCGGTGAAACACAGCGCAAGCGCTATTTCACACCGGTTTTCTGTGAGGCCGTGGTATCACTCCGGTCGAGCCGAATTCTTTTAAGTTTTATCTGACTTTCCCGCACAAGAGTGTTTGTTACTGATATTAAAATCAAGTTAAGAAAATTCGAATTTCATACACGATGGTCCCTAATAATAATGTCATATCTGCAAAAAGACATTTTTTGAGTACAGTAGTTATATAGACTGTTTTGTAGTAGTTACATTTACAAGGCCCTTACACTAATTAAAGAAATTAAAAACCGTATTATCATTTTAAATAACCGTGACTTTAGCACGTGCACACTCGCCTTTACTGTATTTTATACCTCCTTACATGTAATACGAGTACTGTAACAAACTAAAGTTCCCGTCAAACTTGGGCTGTCCAAATCCATTATTACTAGCGCTGGGAACGGTCAGAACTTCTTGTTTTGCTTTATCAAAGTTTGGTTCAATTCAAAAATAACCGTCGACTATGAATTGTGTTCTAAAGCAGCAACTTTGAATTATTGTAGAATTAAAATACAAAGTAGCACACAGTTTCTATGTTTTAAGACAACAATTTGAAATAGGACAATACTAAACTTACTGTTGCTCTATTTTATAAAATTCACGGCCTCTCTTAACACAGAGTATCGAGACATACATAGTCAAATAATAAGATGTTGCAATCTCAGCAGTAACTAGATGTTAATTAAGTCTGATTCTTGTAAAACAAAAGAAGCCATTGCAACTTCTCTTTCAGTACAGTTCTTTTCATTTATTTAATTATATTTCTTAATATTAATAGCATTTTGGTAATATTAAGAGTTGTCGACGATTGTCTTCGCGCAATAGGGAATATGCATGTATTTTTATTACTTCTGTGAGGTCATTATACCACCGAAAAAAATATAACACTTGCACTATAAGCAATATTCATGTGATTTAGAAATGACCATAAAAATCAAGTGATCTTTATTGCTATAGGAATATACCACATTTCATTTTGCAAATAATCATGTTTTTATTCATAAACTTAATAATTTAAAAGTACTATTTTTTTAATTCCCTTGCAAATTTTCAAAACGCAACGCAATTGGCGTAACGAAACGTGACGTCACAAAATAAGCATGCCAAAAAGGCGGCGTTTAATCATCAGATTTTTTTTTTAGTTTATTTACCACATATATTTGTATGTTTATGTCACGTTTATTTACTACATAATGATTTTAGGTTTTGTTATTTTTTAAGCCGTCAATGCAGGGACATCTAATAGTTATTTATTACTCTAATGTTGTTTTCCTCAGCGGAGTACGAAGTGGGCACCCCAGTGCCGAACACATTGTGCTCGTTCGAAATAGAGGAGAGCAAACGAAAGACGGGGCTGCTGCTGTCGCCGACCTACCCAGGAATCTATCCCAAGGATATGACATGCAACTATATCTTCACCGGAAAACCAGGACAGAGGATACGGCTAGAGTTCCGAGACTTCGACCTATTTTTTGGCGGTCCTCAGTAAGTAATATTGATAGTGATAGCAGATAAATGGTATTCATTTTTTTAAATACAATTCTTCGGAGTGACAACGAACAGTATGAATTGCGCATTTATATTTATTTCAATAATTGAATTCAATTGAATGTGCTTAGGTGCAATGAAATTGATCTTAGGACAGACAATAAAGGTGCGTGTGTTAAATTTTTTCCTGTACTATTTTTATTACTATTGCAATTAGGATGAGAACCCAAAGGTATTGGGAATATTTTTGCCGTCCTTTTTACTTATAACATGTTATTGTAACAGTTGTCCTTTCGACTGGGTGCGCGTGTACGACGGGCCCGACAACACGTCGGCAGTGATCGGCACATACTGCGGCCAGCAGCGAAATCTCGTGCTCTATTCCAGCGACGAACGGCTTTTGGTCACTTTTTACACGCTCCCTCGCGCGGCTAACACGCAAAATCGTGGTTTTAAGGGTATTTTCGAGTTCTCTGAGAGTTTTGTTAAGTTAGGTGAGTCCTGTGCTTTATTATTATTTTAGATTGAAACAATTTTTTTACAACTTGAGTTTGTTGTATTTAGGTGTGAGGTCCAACAAATTTATCTCAGTAACATTAAAATATTTTTCATTCTAATCATTCTTCTATTTGTCCTATTTTCTATTTCGGTTTCTGTTTCTTTTCTTTAAAATGATTTATAATAGACAATATAGAAATACTTCGTCTGTATGTTCTTTGCTTTTCAGATTTTATAAGTAAACACGATGCCGAGCACATTAGGGGCTCTGAGTGTGATCAGAAGATTCTTAGTAAAAAGGAATCAACGGGTTTCGTGTACCATCCAAATTATCCATTCCCCTATATACCTAAAGTTGTTTGTAGGTAAGTCTGTAGATACTAATTAAAATTTCGCATAATATATATTACTATTCCACTGCTGCCTAATGAAAACTTTCCTTACTTATGTTATTTTTTATTTCAGATATTTTATATACGGTATGCAAGATTCACAAAATTTGGAGAGGGTTCGATTAGAATTTCAAAACTTTTCTATACCGAAAGGAGAAAATCCAAAACCAGAGTAAGTATACCACGAGAATGTTATATTCATTCTTACATATCAAATATTTTAACTAACATAACTGAAACATATTATTGCGTTTACCATCTTTCTCTGATACCAGCATATTCACGACATCGTCCAGCTTTTGTAGTTTAACTTCTCAATTTTTTCCAGGAGAATTCTAATTCGAGATCATATTCTTAACCTCTTTATATATATGATCTATAATTAAACAATAGGGAATGTGGGGGAACGGGTATCATGTTCCACCCAACACAAAGGGAGGATCCTCCGACCAGGCGAGGTGATCGTGCCTGGCGGGCTACTGCCCAACAGTTGATGTTGGGATGTTGTATATATGATAATCGGCGCGAGAACTATTTATTTCGCGATTCAGGATTTGTAGTTACTCCGTGTAGTGCGTTACTTCGTAGTTCAGTGTATCTTCGGTAGATGGCACTGTAGTAAGTTATTGTTGTGTTGTATGTGGAAGTCGCCACAGGGAATATATGCAAAAAAAAATATTTGTCTCAAATATTTCATGTCATATACAAACCCAAAAAACCTGAAAAAGTCAGAAAAGTGCAGATAGCTGATCATGCTTAGAGTCATTCGTAATTAAAATGTTCAGTTATCATTACTGTTGTCCCCAGCTCATGTCCGGAAGGGTACTTGAAAGTATATCTCCGTGGTCAAGAAACGACAGACTCGTACGATAAGCATGACGCAGAGCTCTGTGGCGAAGGAACCAGTGTACCAGAAGTTTTCCCACCGCCGTTGCTGTCTGATGGGCCGAGGCTAGTTATGGTGTTTAGCTCCGGAGAGTTGCAAGGAAGAGGTTTCAAGGCGAAATATACTTTCGAGACTGGTGAATATGAATCAGCAAAAAAAAATTGCAATATAATAATAATATATGCGATAAACTAGATCGTTAAATAAGTCGATAGGGACTAGTTAAGATACATAAAAAAGCGCAAGGTGTGTTTTCTGTTTATAAGGTTTTCGTAGTCCAGAAAAGATATTTCTAGTCTGTTCCGAAGGACAAAGGGTATTAGCATGAATGAATGATTTGCAAATTTTTGGTTCATCCTATTGTACCCCTTACAGTCCTCATCACGAAAAACGATGGTTTGAGAAACCTCAAAAGATGATACAGCACAATATAAAAGACAATAGATGGAATAGTGTTAGCTAAGTTAGCTCTATGAATTGAAAAGTTATAGATAGTCCAAACCGTTAAAAAAAAAATTTGGTAAAACTGGTAAATATTCCAATAACAGCATATATTTTTCTAGAATATCGAGTGCCGGGGACTGCAGCACCAGGCGGTGAATGTGCGTTCACATATCGCTCTGAGGCGAAGAAACGCGGAGAGTTCAACTCACCCCGATACCCTTCGAACTACCCCTCGCGAATGAACTGCACCTACACACTGGCAGCTGAGCCGAACGAACAAGTCACTATTGTGTTTGACCACTTCAAGGTGCGAGCTGATGCGTGGAATGCTACAGCTGGTCTCTACGGGTAGGTACACTTATTCTTGCTTTGAAATTAGTAGATGTGGCTTCGATGTGCATCTTCTACCGCATTTAACATGGGGAGTGCTCCGAGGAATTGTTCGGATTGATCCCTGCCGTCTCTTTCCGCCGCCTTTTACCGTGGGAGAGCTATGCTTCGGCATGAATGGGTCGGCTCGACCGGAGTGATACCACGGCCTCACAGAAAACCGGTGTGAAATAGCGTTTGCGTTATGTTTCACCGAGTGAGTGAGGATACCGGAGGCCCATACCCCAACCCCTCCCCCCATCCCCTTTCCCATCCCCCAAAAGTCGGCAACGCACTTGTGACGCCTTTGGTGTTGCGCTTGTCCATAGGCGGCGGTAATCGCTTACCATCAGGTGATACGTCTGCTCGTTTGCCCACTATTCAATAAAAAAAAAAAAAATCGTCCTACGAGACAGAAATTTCATACCCATCATCTAGATGGTTGGCAGTCCACAACTGTGCGATTTTCCCGAAACTTTCTGCCGCGCATACTATATAATAAGTACATCCCAAAAGCGTTTAAAGAGATAACCCTTTTTTGACGTGACAACGTCTTATAAATTGGTTTGCCGGGTGACACTTCAAGAAACTGCGTTACGCTCCGCTCACGTTATGCGCTCACAATGAGAGCGAGTGAGAGGCACGCGTCCCTTCCACTCGGGCATGGTTAGCCCGCCTAAGAGCGAGAGAGACAGACATAAAAAGTGAAAGGCACGCGTCGAATTATATTTAAAACGTTAAAATTAATGTTTTAAATATAATTCTATGTATAAATAAATGTTTTAAATTGTTACTATTATTTCATCCTTCTTCCTACTATACGAATGAATATTCACATTAAAATTATTTTACCACTCAAAGTCGTTGTCACGTAAAACTTTCGCCCGTATTGTGTGATAATTTTATCCGAATCTATTTCGTCGAATGTTATTTCAGTGGTACAACATGTAGTGAAGACTGGGTGGAAGCCTGGTGGGTGGGACGAGAAGGAACCCGTGTGCCCCTGGGTCGTTGGTGTGGACTTGCAACGCCAGGGCCTCTGCACTCACCACGAGGTGCCAGCGGCCTCGTGCTAGCCTTGCACACCGACGTTGAGGCTGTCGCATCTGGATTCAAAGCTAGATATGTATTTGAGGCATGGCAGATGAACACATTTTATTAATTAGATGAAATAGATATTTGTTACAGGACATTTACTGACTGCCTCGGTGGCGCAGTGATAGTGAATGCGACTCCCGACTGCTATGCTTGAGATCTCGGGTTCAAATCCTGGGTCGGACCAAGTGTTTGTGTAATCTACAAATATTTGTTTCGGAGTTTGAGTGTTTTCTATGTATTATACATATGCTTGAGGTCTCGGGTTCAAATCCTGGGTCGCACCAAAATGTTTGTGTAATCTACAAATATAGTTTTCGGAGTTTGGGTGTTTTCTATGTATAATATGTATGTATTTACTAAAAAAAAATATATAAAAATGAATTTATATCATTTGTCTGGTACCCATAATACAAGCTCTGCTTAGTTTGGGATTAGATGGCGTTGTGTGTTAGATGTCCAATATAATTATTATTTATTAAAAAAATATTTATTATTTTTCTTTAGTCCCTTGAGCTGGTCATACTTTATCTTTTTAGTACTTCTACTATTTCTACTTTTATTTTGATGTATGACCATAATCCAGTCACCATCTACTTTGAATTTCGTTCCATTAGATCTTTGCCACGGTTAAAGAAATTATCATCTTCCTATCAGGAGTCTTACGCTATACCACTAGTAGAAAAAATCTCTCTACCTGATTAAGTCCGTCCACCATCTTTATCAAAAACTGAAATTCAGAGAAAAAAGTGACGAATTGGATTATGGAGACAACTGGTTGGTTCTGCTGCGTGTGAATTAAGGACTGCCTGCGTAGGCAGTCCTTCATGTCACTCAAGTCGGACTTATAGATAAGACCGGGTTTGATGGAAGACGTTACTTTTTCATGAACAGTGTGGACATAAGCACAGATTTAGTGCTACCGGGCATATCATCATCATCTTCCTTGCCTTTATTATTCCCAATATTATATGGGGTCGGCTACCAGTTCAACCGATTTTACCTCAATATCAGTTTTTACACAGAGCGACTGGCATCTGACCTCCGCAACCCTGAGGGCGAGCTGAATTCGAAGGTTGAACTAGTTGTCAGTATATTTGAGGGCACTGACTTCCCAATAACGATTGCCATAGATGTTCATGACAACCGGGACCGACGGCTTAACGTGCTCTCCGAAGCACGGGCGGGAAACACCGCCATCTTCCATACTCCGGGCTGCTATTAAGAATTTCTTGTAGGAAAAACCCAACAGCAGTCCGACCCGGGAATTGAACCCGAGACCTATTGATCTACAGTCGCTTACGCTAACCACTAGACCAACGAGGCAGTCTGCGACCGGGCATATCTTAATTCAATATTTGTATTCCAGCCAGCAAAGTCGATATTTGGTGACTGTGGTGGCAACATGTCTGGTGTGGAGTGGGGCGTGATCACGTCTCCGCGCTACCCTCTCACGTATGAGGCTCCAATGCGCGGCACAGCCTCCAGAGTTTGCAACTGGTTCGTAACCGCGCGACCTGGGAAGAGAATATTGCTCAATTTCGAATATTTCGCTGTCGAAGGACATCTTACAGGTGAATTATTAAACAATTGATTAATATAAAGCACATTGCTGGAAAAAAATAATAATTATGCCTTTATTTCGAATGGCTAAGTACTATAACAGAAAGTTAAACAAATTAATAAACATTAAGAAAAGAGAATGTGCCTTAAATTCATACTTTCTGAGGAGAAAAAAAAATCTTAAAACAAGTTAAAAACATAAACAATAGACATGTTCAATACAAATACATAGTTCATATATCTTATTGTCTTGTTAGAGCGTGGATGTCCAGCGGCAGTGTTACGATTATGGTACGAGAATCCTGGCCCTCCACTGGAGCTGTGCGGCGAGAAGGCGCCCACCGACCGTTGGCAGTACCTCTCCTCATCCAACTCGATAAGACTTTCGTGAGTATAATCTTGGACTTGTGTAATGAACTTGAAGGTATGACATGAACTAAGTTCAGATGAACTTTGCTAGATGGTACTAAACTTACCTACTTCTTAACCCACAAAATATAACTAAGGTTAACATTTACATTTAAAAAAACGATGTTCAAGCATGAATTGACTTGTCCCAGGTTTATAATAGCGGATAAGTCAGTGGGTGCGGGCGGGTGGCGCGCCGTGTGGACGGAGGTGACGGTGGCGGAGGGGGCGGGGGCGGGAGGGGGCGCGGGCGCGGAGGGCGCGGAGTGCGGCGACGGCCTGGCGTGCGGCGCGGCCTGCCTGCCGTACGGCGCCGTCTGCACCGGCCTGCAGCACTGCGCGCTCATGCCGGCTCGCAAGCCCGACCACTGTTAGTATGCCCGACCTTCTAATTATCCCCCTCACTTTAAGACGACCTTCGATGGTATCGTACACCACATTCTAGACCGCGAGAAACAAATTTATTTGATTATATACCATCAACTTGCGACAGTCCACTGGTTGGGCATAAGCCTCACCTTGATTGGTGGATTGGTAATATTTTCCGATTGAGTCAAAATTATACAAACAGAAGCTATCAAATAAGTTTATTTTATTGCGGTCTTGAAACGAAAACTACTGAATGAATACGATACGATGAAATCAAAATCTTTATTAACTCGAATCGAATCCTTGAGATAAGATTTATACCCAGTCATTACATATTAAATTGACATAAAAATGTTGCCTATAGTAAAAATATTTACTCATTTAATTTCAACACTGGTAATTAATATACAAATGAATTATCGTATCTCAGGGATTGTATTGTCTCATATAAATATTCCACCCACTCAGCATTTGACTTTACCCGAACGCTGACAAAAAAACTTATGAAAGTATTCCATTTTTAATCTAGTGTTTCTCTATTTACACATCGAAGAGTTATACGATTTTCTCTTATAGGTGACTAACATAAGTCGACAAGCAGTTATGCAGTTATATCTTCTGTTAAAATTTAGAATATCGTTAACGGACCTAAGTCAATAAACAATAAGATAAACTTTTTCCAAATTTTTAATTAATTTAAAGACACTGTATATTACGATTGGCACTCTATCGCACTTTGCATTTCCACTTAAATTTAAATGTATCCACACCGTTGCATTTTGTCGTCGCATACTAGGAATATAATTAATAAAGACTATATAAATTATAACTATAATATTGTAGCTTGTTGAGAACTTTTACGGAGTAAGCAGTATATGGACTTACTAGCTGAATCTGATTATCTAATGCTTAGGCAAATTTCTTTGTAGGCATACAGGTTGTCGCTAAAATTATCTGTGAAATATCGTTCATTATAATTTTATTTAATTAAAATTAAAAAAATATTGAACAAAATACATTTTTGAACAAACGACCAATAAAGTCTATATTGTTTTTTTTTTCAATGTAGCTTTTTGTCTAATTTAATAGCACTTACACTTTATACAATTGAGTAAAATTTTAAAGAATTACAGTTTCGAAGTTAAACTAAGTATATTAATCTAAAGCCCTCTGTAACCGTTCAGTGATCAGGACCTTAAAGGGCGTTTAAAAGGAAGAAATCGTTGGATAAGTCATTGAGAGTCATAATACTTCTTTAAAAAAGTCGGTACTCTGCTAAAGATATGTGCTTGGTTACTTGTATGCGTACAGACAATACCTACAGAATACAACGTCTCGATGTGAGCTTGTCGTCCAGTACCTGCTTACTCTCGCTTTTATCTTCTAATTCGTTGTAAAATATTGTATTCTAAACACTGTAGCACTGTTAACTAATAACTATAAACAAATACGAATAATGTTATCTTCACTGTACTTTCTCAGTTTAAACCAGTGATGGTTCAATGCAATCTTTGTCTCCGAGGATGTTGTAATGTGTACTATAGGATATATTAGATATTTAGACAAACGTTTCAAAACATAAATCATATTATTGTTGGAATTAGCAGAATATATTGAATATGTTGCAAAGATTACAGACTTTTTCATTTACGTAACCAAGTCTACCCCTAGCGTAATTTGAATCTAAATGTTTCTCATGTTGGTTCATTCTTACATCCATAAATTTAATTCCATTTACTTCTTTTTTTTTGTTGTTGTTTTTTTAATACTGTGATGACTCAGGACAGTTGCATCTCTTTTCTGTCATAAGTCTAAAATTTTATTTTGTGTATTTGAATCGTTTGCGCTTGATAAATTGTTACATTTACAATTGAAATACGTTTTACTCCGATGGGACAAAGCTTGCATTGAGTCATCGCACTATGGGGCCTGGGGTACTTTATCAACTCTCTCTGATAAAACATTATCTGATGGAAATAACTTATAATAACGTAAAATTTAACAAAGAAAATCATCTGTACTTCAACATGTTGATGTTAAAGCGGTATAATGTATTTAAAACTACAATCCCGCGAGTTCCATCAGTTAGTGTAGTGGGCCCCGGGCCCCGTGGGTCTGACGCGGCGGTGTGCGCAGGCGGCGCGGCGTCTACGCGGGCCGCGGCGCGCGCCGCTCTGGTCGCTCTCTCGCTTGTGCTCGCCGCCCCGCACTGACCGGGCGCTGCGCACGTGAGTCTATATTACCAGCCACACCGACCAACCTCAAATCTCATTCTCCTCGCATGACTCCTTCCTCCTGTCTCCTCTTATTACCATTGCCATTGCTTCAGTCATTTCGGCAGACATAGATTTTCCTTGAGTATCTTTTGTCTGCTATGATGCTATTGTTATAAATTTTCAAGGGTTTTTTAAGGCTAGAATTTTGCCTCAACTCAACAGGCATCTAATTCCTAGCCGTTTAATACAGCGGGTTTTGTAGATTTTTTTTTAAAAGCTACTAGAAATACATATATAATACTATTAGTAGATATTTTTCTTCTGCCTTGCAATGCTTCTGCTTGTCATGTGCTATGCCTAAAGTGGCATTATGATTAATTGCCTTATAATGTTTTAAAGAGAGCGTAAAATCTACCCTGATGAGTTTTAAGGCAGTTAATCGACTCTTCGCTTCATCACACATCAATCTCTGCTTCCTTTAAAATCTAATATAAATCTTAAATGTTGCATGTTGTAAAAATGTCTACCTAAACATCAAATTTAAAATATACAATTAAAATGAAACATAAATATTTACTAATTATGCTTTACAATATTCCTAGATAATACATAAAATTTTAATGCAATTTACAGCTAAAATCATAAGTACTTTTAATACGAGTATGTGTGCTCACATGAAGTTTCTAAATGTTCACCGTATCTTTACATTAAATTTAAAACTATAGTATCTTTGAACATTGTAAAGTATCTAAGCAACAAACATGGAGGTCGATGCCTTTCAATTCCTCTACAAGTTTTAATTGGATCGGTGTTGCCATTTTTAAGTTTTCAAATAGTATAAAAATATCTTTGTTCTTGTTTATACTTATATGGTATAACAATTGGGCTATTTAGAGTATAGGATAAATGAGGAAATTTATCTTTATACCTACATAAACATACAGAAATAAGGTTTTTCTCACCCCATCTCCATGGATCGCGAAACTCTAATGATCTATTCATTCAAGGAACTCACTGTCCTTCCATACAAATAAGTACTAAGCTTTCATGAATGGCAACCTTAATCCTAAAATGTAGCACAAGGGGTCGATCCTCGCGATTTGGGCAATAAAAGGAGCAGCTTACAGGCGTAACGTATTCATAGGCGGGTCGGTGGCCGTGGGCGTTGGGTCTAGCAGTACGGCGTGGTGGTGGGCGGTGTGCGGCGGGGGCAGTGGCGCGGCGGCGCTGGGCGCGTGGTGGGCTCGACGCGCGCGCAAGTCGCGGAACGCCCGCCGCGCTCGGCGCCCCCCGCCTCCCCCGCGCCCTCCACCCCGCGCCGCCCGAGCGCCCGCCGCCCGCCTGGCTGCACCGCCCCCGCCGCACCCTGACACCGTATGACGACGCGCCCCGCGCCGTCCCAGCACCGGCCAGACAGCACTACCAAATACTTGATTACACCACTTTAACGTAACAAATGGTTTCATTTAAAGCACATACTATTCCTAAGACCACTTTTCATTTTCAGCTTATTTCTGTCTTCCGACTGACGATGTCTTCTTAAGTCTGAGAGATTTAAAGGCATTTTGACGATGGGTCTGCTAAATTATACACAACCAATGAGGAATATTTTACCCTTCTACACGACTAACGAGGAGTGTCGTCAATAATTAAGAAAAGTTCACACCTACATACCTACTACTTACATCTTTCCGACTCATCGTACTATAAAACAGTACCGTATACCTACAGTATAGTCCATCATAATATTAAGTGTGTGTGTGTGATATGATTGAAAACCAGTACCTTCGACAATGCACTGAAATCATTAGACTACAGAAGTGGCTAACCGCGAATTGGGCGAATTGCGAATTGAAAAACTGCGAACTAGACCATACCTTTTTAAGGCATTACCAATTTCCGTGGGTTTCTTCAGCATGAAGACCCTCGCAGCAGCCGCTGCATTACACATAGGAAAGTTATCAATCATCTACTTATTTGGTTTGCCACAGATTTCAGATCAGCAGGTACTTAGTGCTTATAAACTTCGTAACGTTAGGTATATTCTTAAATTAACCCTCATTCTTAAAAAGTGTGTTTTATAACCGTAAACATCAAAAATATTTCTGTTAGTCCAGTTAGTATAAAAGTTTTAACCCAGGAGCATTCGTGTGCATATACAAGTGTCTACTTACTAGTAAAATCAGATACGTAGCATGTCGTCAGAAACGCAAGTGGTCAAATACGCATTTTGCCCGAAAACGCATGTTGACATCATTGTCACTTCCTTATACCTTGTCTATACCTATGATTCACAATAAAGACTATTGATTGATTGACAAATACGCGACACGTCAGATACGAAACGCATCAAATATGCAACACGTCAGATACGAATCTCGTGAAACACACAACTCGTTAGTCAATCTCCAAGCAGATTCATAAAAATGTAGACTTTGTACCTGTGAAACTGTCGAGTTGTGAGTTTGCCGAAATTGCGTAACTGCAGAACTGCTTGTGTGTCACGTTTCGGTTTTGGCAACTTTGGCACTTGCGTTTCATTTTCGTATGAATGACCCGGTCTGTGACTACTTCAAATATCCCATGCCGGGCTTCAAATATCCCAACAATACCACGGCCTCACAGAAAACCGGTGTGAACTAGCGCTTGCGCTGTGTTTCACTGACTGAGTGAGGATACCGGGGGCCCACACCCTAACCCCTACCTTCTCCCCGTCCCCTTCCCCTAAAGGCATGACACATGATGTTGGCGATAAGCTAGCTGTTTCAGAAACTGTTATAGAGGATTTATAGCATGGGTGTAGATAAAATAGTAAAAATATAAGTCAAATGGTCTAGGCTATATCATTTATTGCAAGCATCTGAACTGAGGGCCCAAGTTATTTGATTATATATTATATATAGCTTCATTTCACATTTAAGAAATTTATGACCACTGCTTAAGGTTTTTACTATTTAAACTATTTTCCTTTTGAATTATCCATTCGTAAAAATTTAAAACTTAAATATGAGTACTCGGTCCTCCAGATGCACACTACCACTTTTTGGACGCCCAGTTTTAGAAATGACTGTCAGTTTTGAACACGTGTGAACAAAAAAATTTTATACAAAAAGTTCTGGATACGACAAAGTTCTATGTAAGTTGTATATCATAATTTAAAATTATTAAAAAGCAATACCTATTAGTAAGATTTTTTTAAGGCTCATGACTTGCCGCCTATTCCAAAACTGTCAACTGTGTTTTAGGTAGTCATGACAGATTCATGATAAAGGTTCATTCACTAATAAAATTACATCTGGTTTTCAGATGGATGTTATTTAATTTTCACCTGCTTTTAGACCACATGCTAGTCACACAGTTGTAAACAGCTGAACTATCGTTTCGTCGCAGGAAGGGCCGATTTGAATGATAAAAAAACAAAATATTATAATAAGGCAAACACAGTTTTGCAAATTTATTCCACATTAAACTGATACAAGATTGATACAAGTCGAGTTCTAACAGTATGGACATGCTATGTGGTCGAATACAAAAAAAAACGTTTAGTACAGCAATAATAAACATTACAGAAATCCTGAACTTTACAATACTACTGCCTCACACTAATGTATTTAAGGGAAATATGTAATAAAAATAAAGCAAAAAAACTAAAGCAGGAACACAGTCGGGAAATGTTCGAGTACAGGGGGTGGATTTATTTTAGCCGTAATCGCTAGTCAAGAGCTCAATTCATCCGATTAAATTCATTCAAGTATCCTAAGTTGTAAGTATGTCAAAAAACAACAGTCAAACTCCTTACAATATAATAATTACTGCTAAAATACACATCACATCGCAAAATGCGTTCACAGGAATAAAATATATCGAATAACATGTATTAAAAAAAACAGACAGTCGACGGGTCCGCGACCCGAGCGCACGGTCGCAAACAGGCAACCGCGGCCGCACGCTCCCCTCAAATAAAGTATATATTAAATATATACGGCTAAGTGAAAAACATAAGCATAACGGGAAACTTACAATCGAAACATTTCATAACGTCCTACTTTAAGATTTTTACGGATCGATGCGATACAAAATCGAAAACTCGAAAATCAAATAAAAAACACATATATAGAAAAAAGTAGAGCGATCCTCTCGGCACGCAGCGAGGACCGGACGTGAAGATTCCCTCAGGGCGCGCGCTTGCGGCCGGCTGTTCCCCCGCGCAGCTTGTAGTGTCTCCGGCGCGGGGGCCGGCCGCGCGCCCGCGCTCTCCCGCTCCCCTGCCCCAGCCCCAGCCCGCCGTCAATCCCACCCCGCCCGCCCCTCCCGGCCCGCGCTAGCTGCCCAGCGGCTGCTGCGCCAGCGCGCTGCCGCCCCACCCCGCGCCCACCCGCCGCTTGCTCTCCCCCCCGACGTTCTGGTGGCCCCCGTCGTGTTTACGTTTACCTGCACCACAACCAATCACAACTCACTGCACTGATACTCAAATATTTGATAACAAAAAACAAACTAATCATATACGAGGGCTGAGCAAGAGCAACCAAATAGGGAATCGTAGGACAGCACGGTGAGTATTTAACGCTTTTATTGGTCTAGTATTAACGATAACTAATGAGCAGCGATGCTAGGTTCGCTTTCTACCCAAGAATGACAGAGTGATCATGATTATTTGTTTGATAGAATGAGTATAATAAGGAGGTCTATCTATAGGTAGTAGTCTTGTAACTGAAGTACAAAACCTGGAGAGTTTACAAATAGATGACCGTTATTATAAAACTCGTACAGTAAAATTTTTAGACCTCGGGCTAATAAAGATTTCACTGTCAGGCTATAGCAAATAAAAAGATTCCCTATTTGGAGAAACAAATACAACCCGTCGGAAATATATGCGCAATCCGGCTGGAATGAGCTTCACCTATCGCTTCCGCAGCGCCCCGCCTTCGCCTATCCAACGCAAGCGCCGACGATGCACGTGTATTATTCTTGCTTTCGTAATCTTATTCTTGTTTATTGTTTCTCTGTTCAGTGAAATATTTAATAAACTACCTATTTAGTAAACTACCATAGCCAAGTTCGCAGATATTTCCGACGGTTTTTTTTGTACACAGTGATTATACTAAGGAAGTAGGAACCTAAGGGTCTCCCACAAACTTAAAAAGGAAACAATGGACTCGTCACTCGATCGAGCGGTACAATTTAGGCAAGTTTGTGGTAGCCCTACGACTAAGGACATAGGAGGAGGATAGTTACCGATATACAATGCATAAATCCAGATTACACGCAAACCATTAAACACGCTGAAATAAAAGGAAAAGGTTTCAGGATTGTGACACTTGTTGAATCGACCGAGAGAAGAGTCCAATGTCTTTGTTAGAAATTTAGAATTTTGGTCTATGACTACACATGTGGTATTATGAAGGATCTTTGAGGGATTTGAATTAAAGGAGGGGTGATACATGGTGAGTCTCCATTTAATCCTCAACCTGTAGCGATGATGATGTTACTGTATTATTTTGGGTGTAATATGAGTTGCTGGAGTTAAGGTTATCCAGAAACTGGACATTCTAGTACTTGGTAGCGTTTCACAATACTTGTCAACACCCACCCAGTACCCATGCAGTTTATTCAATACTCCATAGTATCGAATAAACAGCATATGTATTTAAAATACTAGTATTTACTCCATAGTAAATACGAGTATTTCAAATACATATTTGTCTGACAGTTTTCAAAGTAAATGAGCTGCCATCTTAATTCTTAATCTAAAAAGACCAGTTTAATGTTCAAAATAGAGATTGTTTTTGAAAAAATATATCATCGGAAACGATTATCTCTATTTTACGATCGAAGTTGGCCTCAAAATGGCAATCTGATGTGATGTGTACCTGATGCTAAGAGTCATACTTTAATCGCGAGATGTTTCACTTAGTTTTCAAATTTGTCCTTTTACAAAAAAAAATTAAGGCAATAAAATAACAAAATGAATGTTTTTAAAGATTGTAAATGTAGTATGTATTCTCCTTGTTAAATTTTTTGTCAGACAGTTAAAAAACAAACTACCGCTGTCATGTGAGGCACCATGCCCCATGCGCATTCTTTGTTTTAGTATGCGTAGAAAGCTTCAAATAAATGGAAAATATGAAATTAATATTAAACTCGGTCACACAATATTTCATTTTTAAACTTTCGAAACTTATTGCTTCGAATACGCACGATGAGCTTCCGATAGTTACTATATACTTACACATAACACTTAAGACCACTTTCACCACTTGCTCATAACGTCCCTAAGGGACTGACTATTGTGAATCTGTCATGTAATTACAAATTTCGGTTTTCTATTTTGACTGTCTATCTGAAATGCTGTCTTGTCTGTTTGTTTATCGAGTTTAGCCGCAAAAGTGTAACTGATTTTGATAATATTTGGTATGTAGATACGTGGTTACTTTTTACCGCGTTAACCGACATAAAAGCGTTCGGTGCCGAGGGCAAAAGCTAGTAGTGTAATATGGTAGATAACTATCTGAAAGTTTATATGCAAGTGGTTAAACTGACTTTAGTGTGTGTTGTGTGTGTATGTATGTATGTATGTGTATACGTGTGTGTGCGTGTGTGTGCGTGTGTGTGCGTATGTATGCGAGTGTGTCCGACTGACCTGGTAAACTTGGCTTGGCGCGGGGATTGCCACGCATGGCGCTGGGCGTGCGGCGGCCACGCGCGGCGCGGCGCGCACCACCACGGGCCCCAGCCGCGGACGCCGGCGCCGCCGCCGCGCGACGCGCCCATCGACCGCCCGTCCCACATGACCCAGCCTAACCGAACCACCACGTACATGTCATTACGGCCCACTAACTCTGCCACTAGGATTCATCTCCGTCACTCTCACCACTGACATACGATAAACACGAAATGATCAACTGCCATGTGGCTGCCGGTGTCTTGCTAACTCCATCGGAGGTAGTGTATATTTCAAATGATTGAATTCCGGATAGTTTACAAAGAAAAAAGTACTGGTGCACTTCTGAATTTACAGAATATTAACAACCATTAATGTCCCACTGCTGGGCTCGGGTCTTCTATCTGGAGAGTTAAGGCCATACGACTGTGATTTATTCGAAAGGATAAGTATTCTGAACAAGTGACCATCTCGTATTTATTTTATATCAATCGGCAGATTGTGCAAGGCGACATCCATCAGTCATACTGAAGCATCTACTAAATGACTAGAACTTCCAAATCACCACTCACACAATCAAAGTCGTCCACTTTTGTAATTATATCAAATATTAAAAAACGACCAATTATCTACAAATGTAATGGTTTTGTACTCGTAGATTGGAAATTCCAGTGATGACGAGAACAAATCTACAATAATAGTTCGGAGAAAAAATCCTTTGGCAAAATTTTTGGTTAAAAAGAATAAGTCCGTCCCGTTTGCAGCACATAAGTGCAACAGAAAAGGACCTCATATAGCTCTATAATACTGTATCTTTCTCATGTTCTTTGTCAAAGTGAGATAAAAGAAAGAGTCAGTGCTACAGATCTTGTATTGTACTAACCGATTTCTGGTTTCTTAGAAGTCCAATTTAGTCCAAATAATTTAGGTATTAATTAAAATTTAGCCCAAGCGCATTATCTTATTATCTCTGTATAAAAACTACATAATTGGGTACTAATTTCATGCAATTTACGTAAAATTTCAAGTTTTGAAATCTAACTTGATAATGTGCTCAGGTCAATTTCTCCAGAATTCGGTTGAAAATCTATTACAAATTTCAACAATAACCCATCTTTCTAAATTACAGAGACAGATTATTAAAAACGAATGTGTTATTGTTGAAATACTTAACTATACATGCTGCAAAAGAAATCACTATTGATATTTTAAATTGTCAACATACCAAATAAAATTACACAATAGCACTTGATCAAGATGTTCAAAGTTTTCTTGCCATGAACCAATGATTGAGCAAACATTTCAACATCTTCCTCAAGACTTATGATATATCAATATAAGTTTGTGGCGATCGAGATAAAGTATGTAATGATCTCACATTAACATTGTTAGTACAATCATAAGCTTTGTTACGGATAAACCGCGGAACGCCACAGAATAACTATTTAATGTCTTTACACGTTCATTACAGGAGTAAAAAAGAAAGTCAGGTACTTAAAGCATTCTATTACCTACATCCAAGTACTAAATATACGCATTCTATGGTGGAGTGTACGAACCCACGATTTCTTGCTACGATGACCTACACGTTTTATACTTCAATTTACTTTATATGCGAAATCTACTAAAGTCTAAATAATCGAACAGTTCTAATCAACTCTAACATCGATACGACAACATTAATAATTTGGAATAAAGTGAGCGCCTGTCGGCGGTACCTGAATGCCTCCGGTTAGATCGTAGTAAAGCGAGTTGGGCCCTAGCCCGAGCTCGTCGTCCTGAGTGAGGCATTTACCAAGCGGGTCAGTAAGTCTTCTCAACATATTCTCTACCTCGTTACAACAACGACAAATACAACATTACTCGGGCGTTCCAAGCATAGGGGATCGCTACTTTTCTCGCCTACGGGGATGTGTGCGGGGTGGCAAAGCGATAGCGTGTTATCAGTTAATGATCAAGCGAAGCAAAGCACTACATGTGGTGACAAGCGCGGCGGAATGACTTAAGCAGTGCTAGTGTCAGATGGCAAATGAAAACAACAGGTACAGATGAGAGACGGGCATGTTAGTCGGAGTGGCGTCAGTCATATAGACCTGATGGTGAGATCGGCCGACCAGCCACCAGCCACCCCGCGCGCCCACTAACACTTTTCCCGGCAATCAGTGACAAGTCCGAGGCACGCCCGCCGCAGTGCGATCACCACCGTCAGGCCTACACACTACCGTCTTTATCGAGTCACTAACTCCGTTCAAGGATGGGATTAAACAACAAAATAAAAAAATCAAAAACAGTAGATGATAAAAATTTGGCAAATCAAAATCGATAGAACAATGAGTACAGCGACTAGTGACTAGTAAATAAGAGTGATACATTAGTGAGTGTGTGTGGGGACCCACCGGTTGCGGTCTGTTGGTAGGCTGGCGGACGGCGGACGGTTGCGGTGGCCCCGCGTAATCAAAATAGAACTCATCGTACCGGTAAAATGGCTCATTGTAGCCACCTCGGTAATCACCGTACCCGTAATAGTCGTAATCATAATCTATAAACACACAACACAGGCCTTTTAGAGGCTAAGCTAAACTAACTCTAACTTACAAGCTACCGATGTCGGCTGGCGGAAGCCTCCACGACACTCGTACCGGGAAAAGATTACAAGTGAACACATGCTGTTGTCACTTTACACGGGGTACAAGTACAGGTAAGGATGGTACAACACACGGGTTAAATCCAACACCTCAGCTCCTCCAGCGATCACACCTCGGTACGAGCCGACTGAAGCGTCTTCACAGATCGCCACACGGTCACAACATGCATCGTCAAATGTCTAATTGTACATGTCCATTTCTAGTCTGATAAATAAAATTGTTTTAAATTTCCGTAACAATATATTTTTTTTTATTGAATAGTGGGCAAACGAGCAGACGTATCACCTGATGGTAAGCGATTACCGCCGCCCATGGACACCCGCAACTCCAAAGGCGTCACAAGTGCGTTGCCGACCTTTAGTAACGACCCATCACCGGGATCTACCTAAACGTAAATCATGTGCGGATGTATTTTTAAAATCCGAACAAACTTAGATTTTTTCATATTGTGTAGCATGCATTCTGTTAATATTGTTATTACAATTTCAATGGACGATATGTTTGCCCTTGACTAGTCTTCGATTGATTTTAAAACGATGTCGAAATCATGCATGGATGCTATTCCTAGCTGTCATTAATAACTAGCCTAGACAGTAGCGTTAATGAAACGATGTACCGAGGCCGTAACGATACACTACAAAAAACTCCCAAACCTCTACAAATATTTTACACTGGCAACATTAGAAAACAAATGACAACACTGGCGCGGGAAATCCCGTGTGGGGAAGGTGTATAGTAGCGGCCGTCTTGTTAGTAAGGAACAGTAGCGGAATGTGCGAGTGTGCGCGTGGAGACCACACCGTGTTCACATCTGTTTGTGAGGGAAAACTAGGAGAAAGGCGGAGGGAGAGAGTCGTCAGTTACAAATACAGTAATATGCGTTTCATGGTAACATGTAATGATTAATGTTTCAAGCGTCCGTTTAATAACGAGTTCCCTTCACCTGTCTCGTGTCTTGTCGAGTTGTAATAATTAAGAGGTTAGGCTAGACGCTGGGTAGTTATATTTACGATCTAAGTTTGTTTTTAACTAAAAACGTATATTACAAAGATCTCAAGCTACGGTCAATACGGCAATCTCAAGGCACGTGGAATGTACTTAGAAGTAGAACTTCAGAAATCAACAAGAATGTTTTAAAGATTTATTTACATAAATCGAGAAGCGCCCACTACCGAGCGTCCACCAACCCCGTCATTGTCACATGTGACAGTATCTGTCGTGTTGGTGTGTACGTGTGGTGTGTGTGTTGTGTGTGCATACTGACCGTAGTCACCACGCGCCTGAGGCGGGCGCTGCTGGGGCTGAGGCGTGCGGCCGCGCAGAACCGGCGAACAGCTGCACCAATCGAATCTGACAGTTAACACCACGTTACAGACATTGTGAACGTGCCTAGCAAAGCCTCGAGTAAACTCACAAACTGCACTCGCAACCAACCTTATAAACCATTCTCGCTGTCGTATGTTATTCATACATTCATAGCTCCAATTTAGATACAAAACAATATGTACTAGTTTGGCATTTTGGGCTTATATTACATATATGAGACAAAAAGTACATACATCTTCCAAGACCCATTTTTTAAATAATAAATTCCAATCTTATTAAATATCCTTCAAAATAAAATACCATACAGGTAGGTAGATCTCATAACTTGGTACTGATGAATTCAGGTACTCCCAGAAAGGTATTAGAATAGGAATTCAGGTATTCTATATTGGCGAGAATGGTTTAGACTTGTTTAAAGAATTAAGTGCTTATTTATTTATGTGTTGATCTAGAGAACAACACAAAATTTTGAAACATTGTTTTTGTAAACCAATGGATTTTTTAAACACATTTTTGCTAAGGTTTATAAAAGGTAAATTGTATTCAGTCTGACGAATGAATCTTGGAGCCAAAATCTTTCACTTCAACATCATTCAGGCTTGAAAGTTTACTAGGGCATAATTCTTTACTAGAATTTGAACTTGAAATTTGTAAAAAAGTTTAATATTTATATAGGTACACGTAAACAATTTAGTATCGTATCTTAACCAAATCTTAAAACTAAGAAATAATTATTTTAAAGCATAATAGAGTTAACAACACATTTGCTGTCGAAACGGATGTTGGTTGACTATACACACATACATATAATGTATCGGTTTTCAAGAATTGAATAACTTATTTTGAATAATAATAATAGCTTTAATTATTTTAAGACTGTCATCGCTATAAAACATATTTTTTTAACCGTAAGTTACATACTACGAGTATCATAAAAAAAATATACGACCGACAAAATTATACCGTCAGCGTATTCTGGACTTAATACATACTAGGAGTATCCATCAGACAGCCAATGTAATAGCAGCATTATATTTTCAGATAAATCAAAAAACATTTTTTCAAGGTTTTTTTTCAAGTTTAAAAAGACCAACTTACATTGAAGAAACATTTTCTTGTTGAAAAAAACTATAAAGGCAACGCAACGCCATCTAGTTTGGTGAAGGACAACATTACTACCACTGTTCCACTTTAATCGTGATATAGTTATACGTATGTTTTCGTCATGAACACCCCGAGAGCAAAGCAAATCAATTAATTTAGCCACACTACTACCAGAACACATTTGCAACCAGGATATTGAATACGATTCAATCGAAATATACAAATGAGATAGTAAAAAAATGCAGTTTCCCAAGGCGTTCTAGCTAAATAGACATTATGATTCAAACTGAGCATTGAATAATCCTCACATAATTCCAATAAGAAAACAAGCTTGACATTCGAAGTAGATTTTCTTAACGTGAACGGATTACAAACAAGTTCGACTACACGGTTGGCCTAGTGGTTTAAGCGGTAACTACGCCGGTTGCTACTGCGCCAAGTGCCGTGGGTTCAAATCCCACGTGGGCCATCACTATGTGATCCACAAAATGTTGGCCCGAGTCTGGGTGTTCTTTGTGTCCGTTACATGTATGTTTGTAAAGTCCCCCGCGACACAGGATGTATATTCCTAATCCGCAAACGAGTTGTCTTTAAATATATATAATTTCTTTCTAATCTCCTAGTGACAAAGTTTTGCAGTGTGACCATAATTAAGTCTCGGAGCGCGACTATCTACAATAATATAAGGTGTGGTATCACGCTTACCCGCCGCGTCCGTGGATCATCTGCATCATGCGACGCTCGCGAGCGCGCAATATCTCTTCCTTCTTCTTCTTGTCGGAGGGCGGCTTCGCCAGTGACACCTCCAGGCGCGCTCCACCCATCTCCTTTCCATCCAACTCTTGCATTGCCTACCAAGTGACAAGTTTTTATAGAAGTCTTAATAATAAATAATAAATATTCCGGACATCTAACACACAACGCCATCTAGTCCCAAGTTAAGCAGAGCTTGTGTTATGGGTACTAGACAACTAATATAAATACTTATATACTTTTTTTTTGTAAATACATACATATTATACATAGGAAACACCCAAACTTCGAAACAAATATTTGCAGATCACACAAACATTTGGTCCGACCCGGGAATCGAACCCAAGACCTCAAGCTTAGCAGTCGCATACGCTACCACTACGCCACCGAGGCAGTCAAATAATATTTTTACTTACATCTTGCATTCTAAGGCGGCTTTATTTTAATCGATTGGCGACTTTATAGACTGATTAAAGGAACGGGCTGAAGCAAATATGGGCAAGCGTGACCGGCATTAAAAGTAATATTTGTTGCCTCAAAAAAAGTGCCTACTTTTCCTTCTACCAAACCTGCAAGTTTTTGTGGAAGTCACCATTTGTAGTTCATGTACTTTTGCAACTATTGCCATATTAGCTTAACTTTATAAAAATATACAGTTTTTTGTATTCTTTGAAAAAGTAAATGTATTTCTTGCTAGCTGTCCCACCAAACTTCGTTTGCGTCTCCTATTACCCCTGGCATGATAATTTTCCACAGTTTTTTAATCTTTCTTCATTGGTGTTCCGCTCTTATTGGTCTTAAAGAGGTTACCTAAATAAATAGAGATCATGATAGTTTTGAAGCGGACCAGTACTTCCTGAGATTAGCGCGTTCAAGCAAATGAAAAACAAACTTTCAGATTTATAAATCTATTATATAAAATTCTCGTGTCGTGTTGGTGCGTAATCGAACTCCTCCGAAACGGCTCGACCGATTTTGATGAAATTTTTTGTGATTATCCGGTATCTATGAGAATCGGTTGTAATCTATTTTTCATCCCCCTAAATGTTAGGGGTAGTCCACCCCTAATTTTTTTTTTTTTTTTTGACAAAATTTTTAATTTCTATTTTTTTATGATGCAGCATTAGAAAATACATACAACCCTAGATTTTCAACCCTCTACGATCAACCCCTATTTTTCCATCGCGATTTTTATTGACCCACCTCTACAACATATATTCCCTTTTATGGCAAAGCAACGTTTGCCGGGACAGCTAGTTAGTATATAGATGTTACTAGTTTTTCGTAGAATCTACAATCTTTTTAAAATTTAGATTTTCTTCTTGAGGAGAGAGCATAAGATTACTCTCGGTCGAAAGTAGGCTATCTGGTATCATGTGGTATAAGTAACATACGATGTACTCACTTTAACCGCACAGTCTCGGTCTTCGAAGTGAACAAACGCGTAGTCCTTAATTTTCTTGACGCGCTCGACGGTCCCAAAGCGTTCAAATTCTTCCTTCAGTGCGTCTTCTGTTATGTCCTGTGTCAGGTTCCGTGCGTACAACACCTTCACCTGCACAATTACATTTATTACAAAAAAGTTCTTTGAAAAGCTATATCTGTTCAATGGCTATATTTTTTATTCTATATTTTCATGGCATTGGACTAATCCCGCCCACCACTAACGCCTGTACACTACGATCAACAGCAATGACACACGAACCCACCGAGTTTTGACACTCTGGTAGTCTCAGGAAAAATTAAACTGTCTTAGAACTCACAACGAAATAAATCAGAAGAAAATCTGGAAGAGTTGGAAATATAATAATAAAATAACAATATTTTTTAAGGCGTGTGGGAGCAGAAGTGACCCACTCGATGGCAAGTGGACTACCACCGTCCATGGTCTCAAATCTAGAAACTTTAAGTTGCAAAATATTTGTCTTCATCTCGAAACGTTCAAGATGCACAATAACTAATCAAGTCTTAAAACTTCACTCGCAGGGATCTTGAAATCGAAAATGAAAATTGTATTTTACCCATAACGTCAGAAATTGACAGACACTGCATGTAAAATTAATATTACGTATTATGTCAGAAATTCAGATTGCAGACATTTAGAGTTTGTGTTGTTTTAAGTAACTGAGGTTCTATGAACAACCCCTTAAGACAACTATTTCATAATATTAAATTTCCTATATGTATCTTAAGTCCAAGCAGATTAAATTATAAAAAACTTGATTGTTTAAGGTTAATTATGGCCGTATTGAGTAACTTTAAGGCTTCAAGTATTATACTCACTTTACTCATCGTTTGCTCGTCAGGTTCTTCTTGAGGATCTGCCCAGTCTACTATTATATCACAGCCCCATACCTAGACAAAATAAGGTACAATATCATTACTTGTACACTGTATATGGTTCAAATAGGTATAGTCTAGACTCGGTACGGATACGAATTAAAATGACTTGCGCGATAAGAACGAGATTATGAACTATGGTAGACCTTTATTTATCACTGCAACAGGAAACAAAATGAGAAATATTTATTTGGGACCGAAACTACAAAGAGACTTCCAGTTACATTTTCACATGTTTGTTAAATAATAAAAGTTATTTAATTAATAAGTCTAAAATAAACGATAATATCATAGTTAAAGTACCAAGACTTTTGACTCAAAACTTCTCAAAGCATTACTAAAATGTAAATAAAAGTGTGAGCTTACCTTTATTCTACCAGTGCCAAGTCTACGTTTAGCTAGAGACGCCGCTTTGTGAGACTCGTATTCCAAAAAACAAAATCCTCTATTTTTCTTCTTATCATCGGGCGAACTATATATTATAACTTCGACGAGCCCAGCTGCAATCACACAAGACGGATAAGAGCCGGGCCGCGGGGCGCACGCTCGCTATCGGTATGAACAAAGCTTTCCCTCGAGCCCGACGCGCTAATTCAGTCATTCAACGCTACAGAATATGAAGCAAATCAAACGATATTCCAGGAGAACATATACGGTATTGAAGAAAATCTATTCTAGAGAACAACAGCAAGGTTCTCCAGTCATGACCAGTGAGCATTCTCGAGGCGAGGCCAATAGGTAAGGTCGGTCCGGCGCGCCGCGGGCCACGGTTGCGGCGCGGCCTGGCCGGCCCACGCGGCCTCGCGATGGCCCAAGCGGCCTCGCGATGGCCCAAGCGGCCTCGCGATGGCCCAAGCGGCCTCGCGGCGGCCCACGCGGCTTCGCGATGGCCCACGCGGCTTCGCGATGACCCACGCCCTTACGGTGGCCCGAGGCGCGCCGCTATATAAAACCGAGTAGCACTTATTATGAATTCGACAAGGACTTACGTGCGTGCCTAGTAAACTCCTCAAACAAATCGTCCCGATCTCGATTCTTAGGGATATTCCCCACGAATAACCGGTGATTGTTAAAGGAAACTGTTACGCCAATCTTTTTCCCCTTTCGAATTTCATAATCATTCAGCTGCAAGAACAATTCGAGGGAGAATAGCCGTTGGCCGGGGCCGGGTCGCTGGGCGGCGGCTGGCCCGGGCCCAACATCCCAACTATGACTGGAGATCGCGTGGGAAGGGACGCAGGGAGCAAGCGGGAGCAAGCGGGGCACCCTCAGCGGTCCACACCAAGCCCCACGCACTCAACCCGACAACTCTATAAACTCCTTAATTCATTCGAGAGTGACACTTTACCTGTTAATTTACCAAACTCTTCCAGTATCTCCTCTTTGCCTTTAGACTTGGGAATGTTGCCGACGAAAAGTCGCAGATTCGGTACGCTAATCTTAATTCTCAGAGTCTTCCCTGCTTTAATTTCATGGTTATCGAGCTGTGGGAAAAATAACAAGGGAAAAATTTTGAAAAAGGGCGTCGATACGGATCCGGTCAGCCGGGCTTGGCCCCGGCGGCCAGGCGGGCCCCGACGCGCCTGAGTTGATGACGGTTAGAGCCAATCATGATGAGTTAACTGAATTTGGATGAGAAGCCGACAGTGTTGTACGGAGCAAAGAGGAGAGCCTGAGATATATTATATTCTCAGTTGGAGAATTTTTCGAAGCCAATTCAAAGTTACCCTGTAAGTGGACCGTTTGATGAAGTGAAAATAAAAAAAGCGAGTACGAGTGTGATGGTAACAAAAAATAAAATTAAAGCAACTTAAAATTGAACGAGGTGCAAAGTATAGAACGGGATTGATATCTCAGGACAAGCGAGGCGAGATCAGTTTACAGGTGTGTTACATTGCACATTTACACAAATTCAGTGATTACATATTAATTGAACGGCGGCTGCTTGCCACCAAACACTCATTTATTACACTTTTAAGTACATTACATTAGTATAAGGGACTAATTTAGTGTGAACGGGTGCAAATGGCCGCCGTGAGCGGGATATTAATGACATGCTTTTTAAATGATAGAAGAAGCTTAAATCTAAATCTCCCAAGTGTGACTGTGAATTTAATCGACAGGCAAATGGTTGGGACCTTGCAAAAGTACTCTGATAAATTCTAGTAAGTAGTCTTGCAAGTGAGGCCGTGGTTTGGAGACTTGTACTGCGAAAAGAGAAACCATCATGAGCTTGCAAGCGTTTCTTTCTTTATTTATGATTATGGCAAGTGTTAGAGTGAGTGAGACGCAAGAAGGGGACGTGATGGTTTCGCCTGGGAGGGGGGATAACAGACGCAGATCAAGTCTTCAAACACCTGGCAACTAAGTGCAGTGATCTGTTAATCTTTTAAGGGAATATACTTAAACATTCGGCGAATCACCTGGAAAGTAGACGTCAAATTAGAATAAATTTTGTATCAAATTATTAACACCAATTTTAATCAATATAAAAATAATTCTGAGTGAAGCTTTAGAGTTTTGACACAATTTTGTGTTACCAATCGTGATATGCTGATAATGAACAATTGCACCACTGTTTTAGTCTTGTGATAACACTGTGCTGTAATGTTGGCTATTGGTACACATGTGCTCGATAACATCCATCAATCGCACAAAGATAGGTGCCACAGTAATTCCTCGTCGTTTTACTTATCGCAACGTTTGCAAACTCCTCAGGGCTGCGGGGGACCGCGGCCCACTCTTCGCACAGCTGGCACTCATCTTTGTAGCTATGTTGTTCAACAACTCTACGGCTTATTATACACTAATGTTCGAGGGAGTGAACATTTAATATTAAAATTGATGCGGGAAGAGACAGAGGGGTTTTCTTAAATTCAGCCAAAATAAAAGGTACCAAAGCAGATATTGAACTATAGAAGCAAACGAACAAGTATTTATGGTCTCCCCCTCAAACAGACATTTAGGTCTCCGATGCTCGATGATTCGACCAGTATATTTTAGCCCGAGCATGAGAGACGAGAACATGAAGTGTTTGGGGCTGGAGTCGGTTGTGGTCTCACCTCCTGGACGGCACGTTGCGTGGCCTCACGAGTAGTGAACGTCACGAAGGCGTAGCCGCGATTGGTCCCCGTCATGGGATCCATCATTAGGCGGAGATCCCAGATGATACCACATCGCTCGAACAGCGGGATGAGCTCGTCTTCATACATGTCCTTAGGGATTTTGCCACAGAACACCTCGCAGCCGGAGCCCGGCGTGCCACCTTCCCACCCGGGCGGCGGCCCGCCGTACTTACGTTGACCTGCGCCCGATTGCACATCGATAAATTAGTTCACTACAATCTTAATTCCGTCTCTTGACAGTAGAACACATTGACTAATGACAATATACAAATTTTATGAATATCGCTAAGACTGTGTAGAACATTAAGATGCCGAAGAGAAGTACTGAGAGAACAGAAGAGAAATAAACACGACGTCAAACATCACAATAAAATCATTTATAAGAATTAAAAAATCTTGTCTTTTTACCACCGACAACGAAATCAATAGCCCCTGAAGTCGTGATAACTACATAAAATATCACATCAATATAATAAATCTTAACAAGCTATATATTCTTTGAATAGTAAAAACCTTGTATCCATTAATTCAAACTAATATGTACCTAGTTTTTTTTTAAATCACTCACAAATAGCAACATATATCATAAAACATCAAAAGAATATTCAATATAATTGAAAAGTATACTAGTCCGTTGGGAACGGGATTATTGACGTATTGCATCATTGTGACTGAAATGATGTAGGTACATAGTAGCGAATGTCGTATATATCAATTTTATTTCTTCTCTCGTAATGTTTTTATTATAACTCTAATGACTTGATACTGTCCATTTAATTTTTAAACAAAGGTAAATTTAAACCTTATTTAAATCTTTGCTTCTACCGAAATCTTAACATTTTTATATTGAAAACCGAATGACTTAGTTTTTTAACCATATTTCTGAGTAAAGGGCATCAAATACGAGCGTTTTAATATGTAGGTAGCATAATGTCAATGAATTGCGCTATGATATTGCAACGGCAGTGACGAAAGCGAAATATCATTGATGCGTTCTGGATCATACATGAGTTGTACGAGTCACCATCTTGTAAACCTAGAGTAGGGCTGACATATCCTGTAGAACGTGTGAATTACGTTTAACGGACTCGGCAGACAAATATATGATTCATCTACCATTTGGATCTATAATAAATGTATCTGGGAAAAAAAACATGTTCTAGAATGTTTAACCCATAAAAAAACGATTGGGCTACTTTTTTTAATGCTTGTACTAAACGCAGTTGAATTTTAATGTTTTTTCACATGTCACAGCGAAGGTTTAACACTTTACATTGCTTTATATAGATATATGTATATAGATACTACACACTTATTGGCCATTAAATCAGTAAGGATAACATTTCAATACTAAAATATAATCAAATGAAAGGAAGCTATTTGTATTTGAGGCAAAGTCAATGCGACTACTCCTCGACTGACCTGTGGTGACATCTAACGTGTACCCGGTACGAGCCAAAATTTGTTTGATCTTCTCTTCGTCGGGCCCCTTTACCAGGACAGTGGCAGCAAGCGCAGGCGCGCCTTGCACGCCCGCTCTGCTTTTCTGTCTGTAATATAACATCGTTATATTACTACATTTCCAACGTATATGTAGATTTAGACGTAACGAGAATATATGCATTGTTTTATTTTGTATTCATGTATGCTTTCAGCAAAAATTGCATAAGGCGGAGTTAATACCATAGGTGTTTTCTACCAGTCGACCTTTGGTATCATTGGAGCAAGTGAAAAGGATTGTTTTGGTTGCAACTTATTGTAATTATGGGTAACGCGAATCCAACTACTACGATAAGTTTGCATGAGCTTGTTTTAAAAGTTTTTTAGAAACTTTTTTTTTAGTTTTAAGCGTGCATGTCACCGAATAGAATATAATAGACCGAATCGGAAATATCTACAGCATGTAACTTATGTGAATACTACAATTGTAGTACGTACTTATATACATAGTTAATATAAACGATGCAATTGTAGTATTCAATGTAGTATGTAATGAGTTTATCCTCATTTCATTGCAGTGGGATCTGCCAAGGTGTGTGGAGATATTAGAAAAGGCTATTAAATTATCAGAGATTGAATGAGATTTTGCCGTACCCGATATCCGCCATACCGCATAGTATTATAATTAACATAGTTCTTGTACCTTTAATAAAGCCTCATTCAAAATAAGATTACGACTTGATGAGTTTCAAACTACTCTTTATAACTAGAATATTGGTTTAAAGTATTTAGTTTCAAATTTTAGATTTAAAACTAAATATTCACTCAGAAGTTGTGCATGCTAATGGTCTCGGTACTAAGGATGCTGAAGACCGGGCAAAGTGGAGAAGTAAGAGTAGGAAAGCGGACCCCGGGCTCCAAAGTCCAAAGTGTTAGCTTTGTAAGCAACTGGGAACAACGCTAAGGCGATGAATATGTACTCAGAAGTTATCAAAAATGAGTGCGACTTATTATTTACATCTTCGTCAATTTGTATTTGGTCCGAGAATTTTCTAAATCAACATTTCAATCACATAGAAACTGAATCGCTTCGTTTTTATTTATTAATAACAACTTATTTTTTAACCCCAACGAATTATGACAAAATGACATTTATATTTGACATTCTAATACCCGATTAATAATTTCACAAGAAGCCAGGATATGGGGTGAATGTTATTTCCGTAAAAAACAAAGAATATATACTATTTTTATTGTTACTTAACGATTACTTCAAATACCACAAGAAGTCTATATTAGGGAAATATGAGACAGTTAGTTGTTAACAGACATTCAAATTTCGATTATTAACCCTAAAATGGTTAAACCAGTATGTTAAAGGTCCAACACTACAAAAGCAATCATTTAAATTAACATTTTATTAAATCTTGCAATACAGGTTCTGCATCACGAGTGCATAGGGGGTAATGACCATCAGTAATCTAATCTTGCGCCGCAAATAAACATGAGGACAAGCGAAATGATCCGTCAGTAAGTCTGTCACACGACATTCCAGTACATACTTTTGTAGTATGTATCAATTGACGACTGCAACTTTCTCGCGTTTTTTTATATGTATTTTTGTTCTACACATTATGTATACAGTAGTATATAGTTTACATAGAAAGCACAGAATACATTTAACAATAAAATGATGCGTTTTTATGCAAGCTAGTATTAAAGCTCGACACGGTATTTACAATACCCCATTATTTAAGTGTGGAACGCCCCTCGTGCAGTCAACCCACAAGGGTTCCCGGTGGGCGGTGTCGGAATCGAACCGACGTAAAAAAAGTGTAGCATAGTTTTTTTCTGATAAATAGGGTACTACTCTAGGGTAGGTAAACTCAAAGTAAATGCATGTATTACAAAACAGACAAAATTTAGAATAAATGTTTTTTTTTCTTATATCTTTAAACGATATAAAAAGTTTTGGATAGCAATTTAATGCCTTATTGGTTTGAAAGTTGCAATTTATTAATCGTTACTACGAAGTAATCCAAGATGTTATCGAGTAATGTATTAGCAGATGAATATAGTCCCGTCTATCAGGGTCTGATAGCTAGTCACTATGGAGTCATTTTAGACACGGCAATCATATTTAATGCATTGTAATGATATATCGATGACCTCTTCTACCAAAGGTCGATTTTAAATCGAATATCTAATAATTCAACTCGTCAGACAATGTAGGAATAGTTTTTTTGTTGGTCTGAAACCAACCAGTGTTCGAGTATGTGATTGCACTGAGATATTTTTAAATTCTGCGTCGATTTTCGCATTGCCATTTAACTACAAGGCCGTGCAGTACATTAAACAACGTTTCCTAGTGCAACTCGGAGGGTCGAGCAATTTAAATTCAACGGTCGCCTGCATGGCCGTTTGTCAAATCAATTTTTCAAGATTGTGACCTAAAATACGAGTTACTGGTCGGCTTGGCAATCGTCCAATATTGTGATAGTGTTGCCAAGCGAAATAATGCAACGTGGATTTACTCACCTATAGGTTTTCATGACTCCACATAAATAAGCACTTTTATTAGATACATGCTCAAGATTTGAATCTAAAAATTGTCCAAGAACACTTAAAGCACCGTCGGATGGAAATTCTTTTAAGGCGTCTAGCGCACGCTCATCCAGTTCTGCGTGCGCTAGCTTTCCAGTCTTATAAATGTCGTCGAGCTTGGCCGCTACCTGGAAACGACACAATAGTTACCATTAAATACAATGTCTGCTAATCGTTACAGCTTCTTGTTTAGTGACACGGGTAGAACTTCGCTAAACCGCTGCAGAAAAAACCGATATGGACGTATCTGTCTTTATTTTGATTTACACATAATATATGCCGCACAGGTTCCCTGCCCCACACATCGTCTCCAGAATTGTCATATTACGGAATATATACATTTAAAAAGTGTATATATGTGGTAGCTAAGAGAGGGAACTTGTAATTTTCACGAACTTTTAATTTTCCGTGTCAAGAGCTTACATTAAATAGCATTGACATAATCAAGCGTATTTAAACCTTGTACGTACATATTGTTATAATTCTTGGGTTCACTTACAAATGAAACAAAGCACAATAGATTTCAGCTCAAGATGAAGCCGCGCGAGTATCTTAACTAGCTGTCTAAGTTTTTACTCATCTCTAGGGTAGTTACATCTTTGGACAGGGTTGTCGCTGACAGCCTAGTAACAAATCCCTAAATGACAGAATATTCCGGAGGGTTCGTTACACCTAAGCGGCAACTACACTGATGTTTCAATATATTTCAAGTCATTACAGTCGGCTTACGATGACAGCTCAAACACTGCAATTGAGCGTAAATGGTTCCAATTTATTAATTACAATTGTTCTTATAGCTTCGGACCAAAATGCGTTCGATCGTGTGAAAAATAAATTACTGTAATACAGTTATCGAATCACGATTATGAAGACGATAATAGCCAATAGGTAGACACACTGACCGTTATAACATGAAACTATTTTGTGATCATAAGAGGCCAGTTGGCAACACTCTGTATATACTTACACATTTCACGTATAAAGGACATACCTACAGAGACATATAAGGACAGTGACGAGGAAAATTACTAAGTGCCTGCCTACTACCCCTCCCCGCCTGCCGCTTCCCTTGCAACGCATACCAGTATGCATTGACCTCACGCGTAAGGATTTCCGAATGATACTTATTTGTATATGCAAATGCATTCAATTCTCGACCTTGTTGCCTTACGATAAGAATAATACCAAACAGATCGTGAATATGCTTTGTACTAATACCGATCAATCTTATGCATTTGATAGTTAATTGGGATAAATAATATACTAAAGACAATCTTATATCCTTTCATATGATTTTTTGTGCAACCATAGTCTGAGGTTTAGTATGTGACGTCATAAAGCGTGTAACTTTACGACAATTTACGAACTCACTTGTGACATTTTTTAACATCACACAAGTGTCTGCATGTATTGTAGGTGGGCAGATAATAAATGCCAAAGGTCAGTCAGTTATCAGAGAGAAAGTGCAAAATTCTGCTGCCAACATAATAACTTCAGTATCAGTATTCAGGTGCAGCAACATAGTTAAAAAAGTCCCACATTGACTTCAAAGAATATTGCCATAATGTGATAACACTAGTGAATCATAAAAAGTATATAGTAGGCCAGTACAAAGATAACATTTTCTATACTGCTATGTAAAAAAATGTGTATATATATATATATATATATATATACACACACATTTAAAATACATACATTTTGAAATATATAATAATAATAATAAATTAATATTGTATTCTAATCAATGTATATAAATATCAATTTTGTACTTGATGGGCAAAAACAATTTTTGAGGATTTTTTTTTAAGATCACAATTTCCAGTCCATACATAATAGGTACTTAGAGCTATACATTTATAACAACTACTCTCAGTACTAAAATCATTTGAGTTTAAGCATTGTATTAAAATACATGAACAACAAGACATAGTATTGCAAAAACAGGTCATAGACAATCCAACAAGATTCTTATTAGAATATGAATTCTAGTAAAAATAAAATTCTAAACTGTTAAAATGCATGGGCAATATTAAAATTTGCTATATTATACTTAATTTTATAATAAGTTGGTAGGAATCTCAATATCAAGAGATTTTGAATTGACCACCGCTAAATGATTGGTAGTACGGAGAGGCATTGAACATTGCAAAATGCGAATTTTTCAAATGCTGTCTATCAAAAGATGTAAAATAGGTAATAAATAGTTATTTTTGTCAAGGAATTAAAATATACTCTAGACAAAATAATGAAAAAATAAATGTTTAAACTTTGTACAGATCTGTGTACAGCGATAAAACTTGATGATGTTTTATTGGTCTCTGTAGATATTTAGACTGGTCTGCCTCAATGCACAGAAACTTAGGATTAATCTTAGTAAATAATGCTTACCTTAGGATCCAAGCCATAGTCAATGAGTTTGCGGTAATCTGGTGTCCGGCCAACATCTGAGTCTTTCCCAGATACTTCTTCAATGGGTATCTCTCCATTGCCCTCCGCCATTCTGTATCATTTTACACACACTACACTTTATTTACAGTAACTTTTAATAGTAATAATAAAAAAGACTAAAGTTTTTCAAACTTAGGACTTGGGTTTGAGACCTATCTTGAATAGCCTACAGATGATGTCATTGAGCTGCGATTCAAGGAAGCCACGCGTGTGAGCAATGGCAACGTTTTTATTTTATCAAATTTAAATTATGTTTATTTATATTACAGGTTAAAGAAATAATATTTACCTTTAGTTTGTAATTTTTGTAATTTTGGAAGAAAATGATAACGCTCTAATCGTCCGAAAAACAAAAAAACAAATGATGTTCAAACATATGAAACTGTGAAACAATGGGATTGTGCACTCCTCATTCCATCCGGGTGAAGGTGAAATTTCAAAAAGCGAATGCGCGGGTCATTGCATTCTTCTAGTGAGGTGACACAATTTTGAGCCTAAAAAACGAAATTCTGAATTATGTCAAAAAATCTAACAACAGCACTATAATAAAGGAGATGCGAATTCCGGCGGTCAATGACCGAAATAACACAGCAGAGTAAACTATGACGGCTCTTTAGAAACCGCTACACATATCACTTTTAACGAATAATCACTTTAAAACACATTAACAATCCTCTTGAAGTAATAAATAAACACTAGAAACTTTTGCGCGCAAGAAACTTTAGAGAATGCAAAACTGCAATAAGTTGAGACTGCAACTGCATTGCACCCGATAAGAACCGGCCGGCGCGCGCCTAAATTTCCAAATAGATTCTTATTGGAATGTACACAAAGGAAGTCAAAACGTAGGAATCACTTTAGCACAGTCACTGTCGAATAAAATCAATCAGAAACACTGTACACGAAAATAATTACCTATTAATTTTGCTAGTTGGTGGCCGAGACAGATATGGCGGCACCGCGCGACGTCAACGTGACCGCGAGTACGGGGTTCTCATAACATAACGACGCGCGGGACATGCAACGAGGAGTGCATTCAAAGTTTTAAAGGCACTTAAATTCTTAAAAAACTTTTAACAGCCTCTCTGTTTTAAAACTAATTGCGAATGCATCGAATATAAAATAATTTTATTGCACAGAGAGTTTTTGCAATGGTTGCGAATAATTTTGAATGTGAAAGAGCGCGGCGCGTCGCGCAAGGCTGCCGGCCGCGAGGTGAGACAGGCTAGCGGCAAGACGGCGACGAGCGAGAAGCCGAGAATGAAGGGGGGAGGGTGTTGCAACCGCCGGTGCAGGCGTGCAGCAGCGACGCCGCACCGAGCTCGCCTGCATACTTGCATACATACACACACTTGCAAACCCTATGACCTTCGTTACTTGCAATCGATTCACTACCACTTGCCTTTGTTGTTACAATTAGTTACTTTAACATTGTCTTTTACTATTATTGGAAAATCAGCAAACTTAAGGAATACAAAACAAGTAACACAAAATAAGTTTGGAAATGCAAAGTTATCCTTCACAAATATCCTTTTTAAAACCCCCCTTCATTTATTTCCTCGTTGGAATCTTACCTCTTAAACAGAATTATTTTCAATCACCGATTGTTCTTGCTTTTAAATTATAATACACAAAAAATAACTAATACTAATTAGAATCGAAAGTGACAAAATATTTCTTGTTGTTGAACACACGTGTCATGAATAGATGAATATGATGTTCGTTTAAAAAAATAATGCAATCCCGCGTTCAACTTAAATAAAAATCACACGGTTACTAATCGACGTTGTCCAATAGGAGAACAAGGTTCATTACTCTTTGATATGGAAACGAAGGGATAAAAGAGTTAATCGCAATAACCCCTTGCCTTTAGTTCGCTTACACCTGCTGATCATCGAAGCCGTATGTATTCGCGATACATACACCTATTTAAAACTGGCCTTCGTACTTCACGTGTATGTGTAAGTAAGAAACTCGGATCTGTATCCGTCGTATTATGTGGGTAGATAGGTAGGACGGCTACTGCGGGTGCCTCGTTTTGTACAGACAAAGTTCCAATGCAGCCCTTAGAGCGCCAATATGAATCTTAAAAGAAGTGCAGATCAAGTTGAAAGTCGCTTAAACTACTAACACAGACTCTTCCTTTCTTTATAAAGAAAGAACTTTGGTGTAGTATGTCTTGTAACAGCACGACAGACACACTTCCTTTCTCACATTTTCATAATAATATCAATAAAAGACAGCAAATTGAAATCTCACCGGGTTTCCGGCGGTGAGAAAATATGGGTTGATAACTTTATTATTTACGACCCGTGAAAAAGTAATGTGATCCATGTACGATCTACAGACAACCCAAAACCGATAATAAAATTAAAAATTGATTATCAATAATGCGGTTCAAATAAGGAGCCTCACTATTTTCGAAATTGACAATGAACCAATCGATTTGTCATTTTCTTCTTTTCTTGGAATAATTTTGTTTTTCAAATACAATAACAACCAGTCACAAAATGTAAACAAAACTATTTAATAGTTTCGATTAGGTTTTGCAAGAGGTTTGATATCGGAACTTTTAACTTTGTGAGTTTATTTATTCCTTAAATACCGAATAAGATGTTATCATGAATATATGTTATATATTACTCACCAATTCATGGGACCTTAGGAATAGCACGAACCATCCGTCACGGACACTCACATCTATAAATAACCATTTTGCAAACACATAGCACAGCAAGTTCGCTCCGCTTGCCGCGCCGCGTACTACATTTCGCGATAAGGTAGGTACCTACCTACTTGTGCGTATTTTAAATACGTCAACAGTTCATTGACCCGCGCAGTTTCGCATCGTACGTTGCTGAATTTATTGTGTCTGTAGATTTGTGGGTCACTGTACTAGCTGACGTCAAATTGGGGGCCCAGACGACGATGACGTCACCTTATCAAATCAAACTAGCCGGTGATTCTAGTTCTATTTTATAATAACGTGTTCCCCAAACGTGTACTATGAATATTATAATGCTTGCCCTAATCTGACCTGACTCAGTTTGAATAATAGCGTAACCACTCGTGGTCTATCATGTGGGCCGAGGTCATTGCTATTTGTTTATTTTTTTGTTAATTCAAGGGCGTCTTCGCAGCACGAGTAATCATTGGCGCGTTGTGTCGTAAATATGTATGTATGTACTTGTTATTTATTTTGTTTTAGTTGTTTTTCGATTACGGTAGGTGTAGACTTGCTTACGTCTCACTTATTACTTAAATGGCAAATTAGGTCTAATGTTTAATTAAAACATGCACACATAAGAGTTGTAAGGCAATGAAATCGTGGAAGAATCTTGGCCATTGTCGCTGAGGTTTTCGACCTTTGCGAAGTGCGCGGCGCGTCGCATATTCAATAGACAACATTTTTTTTTACTTTAAACACGTCTGCGTCTGAGCCTGGTATCACACATGTGCCTATTACAAAATTTTCTGTTCAACATAGAGCGGGCTTTTTGAAATAAGCATTTTGTTAACAGTCGTTAAGCCTAGGAAGAGCGTCATCGTCGAGTGTAATTTATTACTTAGTATATATGATACACAGGTCTATGGTATTTTAGTTTGTTTTTAACTATATATGCACAGGCAACACGACGCTGAGTTAACCTGCCACAGATTTCATAACCCAGTGACGTAATACCTTTGAGGCCGTAGCTAGCTCACATTAAAGTTAATCAATTTAAAGTTCCTCATTTCTAATTCTTTAACGTTTAATTTTATTTCGGATATATAACACACAAAGCCATCTAGTTCCAAACTAAGCAGTGCTTGTATTATGGGTACTAAACAACTGATATAAATACTTTTTTTTTCGTAAAAACATCGAAATTATTAACTTCAACACTTATTCAACTCTGAGGCATTTCTTTGACTGGTATTGAACTTGAGGAAGACCACAGAACCGAGAGATTGGAGATGACTTTACAACTACTAGTCTTTAATATAGCGGTCATGTCTATCAGCTACTGCTAGTAACACTTTGGTTGTGAATTTTTATATTTATAACTAGCTGACCCACGCAACCTTGTTTACGTTTCTTATTGCCCGTAGTGTAATATTTTTCCCCGGTTTTTGTAACATTCATCATTAGTACTCCGCTCCTATTGGTCTTAGCGTGATGATATATAGCCTATAGTCTTCCTCGATAAATAGACTATCCAACCCTGAAAGAATTTTGTCAAATAGACCAGCGGTTCCGGAGATTAGCGCGTTCAAACAAACAAACTCTTCAGATTTATAATATTAGTATAGATTGTACTTCATTTGTGATAAACTAGCACGTATAGATCGAAAATATAGGTGATACAAAATAAAATTATAAACACAAAGCTTGTATAAAGATACTTCGACGGTTTCGTAGCCATCTGTAAGAAAGATCAAACTCTATTTTAAGGACTGTAATGATCTGACATGAGTTTGTTGTCACATAGATATTATCCTACAACATATATAGATTTAGTAAATATAAGCTTTGAGATGAGGAGTTCGAGAACGTACCATAAATTAAAGGCAAACCATTAAAAAAGAAAGTAAGCATTTTCTCCGCCCGAGACACAGATCAATCTAGTTCGGGCAAATAACAAATAACGTACTATATTTATAAATTTAAGAATTTAATTGTAAAATATTATACCATTTTAACTAAATTAAAAATATATATATATATATATTATGTCTAACATGCGAAACGCGCAATAGGAAAGAACCCACCTGTTGGTATACGTTAGCATCACCAATGAACATCCACAGAAGTACTGATATCATTTACTTGTTCCCATCTCTCACTGACCTCCAATTAAGGTAGCTACCTCATTAGCCCGAGAGCCTAGTGTCAGTTTATTTCAAACTAGCTGACCGACGCAACCTCGTTTGTTCGTTCGTTTTTATTGCCCGTAGCGAAAAATTTTCCCCCGTATAGGGTTGATTTTTTACATAATGTAGCCTTCGAATGGTGAAAGAATTTTTAAAATCGGTCCAGTAGTTTTAGAGCCTATTCATTACAAACAAACAAACAAACATACAAAGAAAGTTTTCCTCTTTATAATATTATAGTATAGATGAACTTGATCATAGCGGTGAACGCGATCGGCGTAGATTGTCCCGCACTAAAATATTCACCATTCGGAACCCTAAAATCCGCTCGCCGTCGAAAAGGGATCATCACACTAGGCCCTCAGTAACAATCTAGTGTATTGTTTTTTTTATGTAATACGGGCAAACGAGCAGACGTATCGCCTGATAGTAAGCTATTACCGCCGCCTATGGACACCCACAAAACCTGAGGCGTCTGGAATTGCGTTGCCGGCCTTTGGGAGATGGGGGAGGGGTTAGGGTATGGGCCTCCGGTCTCTTCACTCACTTGGTGAAACACAGCGCAGGCTTTGCTTCACATCGGTTTTCTGTGAGGCTGTGGTATCACTCCAGTCGAAGCGACCCATGCATGCCGAAGCGTGGCTATCCCATGTATCTGTCTCACTTTGTTCAACAGATGTGCACATTAATATCTCCTGCGTAGTTGACTGGTCGTCGTGGTCGTAATCGGCTAGGAGCACATCATACTATAAACTTAGTAAGACAACTCCTTTTTAATCACCTCATCTCGGCAAGAGTATTTTTGCCCTTCGTTATCTGAGTGCGAACACAAGAAACAAGACTCGTTAAAACAAGAAACTTGAAACAAGTGAAAACCTAAAATGACTTTAAATTATCTAAATTATACCCAAGTATTATTTGAAATAATTTTAAGATTATTCTGTAATACTTACCTATCATAATGTAGTACAACTATTAATACCAAAAATGAAATAAAAGGACATTGCGATTATAAATGCTTTTTTTTGCGTTTTGTCATTTCCTCGCTTAGGTGGGATGAAAAGTTGTTGTACTCAAGTGCAAAGATTTTTCACCTCTTGCTTGTTTGATTTCCTTGCTAACGCTCAGGATTCTAATTTGTTAATCACTCGCTTGCACGGTCATCAAAATTGAGCACACGGTTAAAAAGCAACTTTGCACTCTTGTACGAGTATAACAAATAACTATTGTCATTCAATTGCTAAAGATCCTTATCGCCCTGATTTTCTTACACTAAATTTATTAATTCAACATCATTAATTCCACCACTGTTGAAAGACCTGTTCCTCCCGTGCTTACTCTTAAGAGAACCAATTGATTTTCAAGTATAACATTGTTATACATAAGTAAAAACATTTGACTATAATCTCCAAATTTAACATCATCATTATAAAGTTTTTATGGTACAAGCGACAAATAACAAGTCATGTCACCTAAGGGAGAGTGATTATCACTTCCCATAGATGCTTACAATTTGTCATAAACGCGTTGCCGACCCTTGAAGCGAGAGTAGTACATTCCTTTTAGAAAGTGTCGGGATTGTATCGGTTCGAAAACATTGTAGACGATAAATTTGTACCACAGATTGGTAGTGTGAGCCAAAAAAGTTACTTTAATAGTAAATAATGGTGGTATTAAAATTATTAGGTTTACGTTTAAATTAATACAAATAAATTAAATTGCAGTGTTAGGTTGTAATTTCAAATTAACAGCTTTTTACTAAATGCATATGAAAGAAGGTATATAATATATATACTCGTAGTACTTCCATCAAAGAATCAATTTTAAAGTTTTTGTTTTTCTGTTTTTTTTAGCTGACATAGGCTACTTTTTTTGTAGACTCGTTTCAAACCACGGGTAACACCGTAGCGCGGCTATTAGTATAGTAATATATTTGTAAAAGAAAACCTTTTTTTTTATTAAATAGGGGACAAACGAGCAGACGTATCGCCTAATGGTAAGTGATTACCGCCGCCCATGGACACCGGCAACACTAGAGGCGTCACAAGTGCGTTGCCGGCTTTTTAAGAAGGAGTACGCTTTTTATGTAAAACTGGTTCAAACTTCTTTTCTTCCTTACTTAATCGAAATCGTCGAAACAGCCAACAGACCATGGAAGTTGGATTGCCAATCTCGACACTAATTATTGTTTATATATAATGTGATATATGTTTACTTTTTTATGTTTTAGCTACCGAAATGACTCTGCTCTGCCTGATGGAAAGCACGAGCAGTGTTCTATTTAAGTAAATAAATAAATATTCCGGACATCTAACACACAACGCCTGGGTACTAGACAACTGATATAAATACTTACATACTTTTTTTTGTAAATACATACATATTATACATAGAAAACACCCAAACTCCGAAACAAATATTTGCAGATCACACAAACATTTGGTCCGACCTGGGAATCGAACCCGAAACCAGAAATGAACATCAGACATAATATTCTTACAATGTTTTCCTTCTTAGTATTTTTTGTAATATTATTAGGTGTTTCATTACATATTATGTATTAGTTATATCAGTTATTGATAAACATCTAGTAAATAGATTCTCCAGACGGCTATAAGGAGCTTAATTTTTGCAGGTGTTCTATTCGAAAAATTAAATCATTACATTTTCACAAAATTTACTTGCTGTTGCTTTGTGTTTCGATAAAGGCTGAATTAATGTTAAGGGGAATAGGCAGAAAGAAACGCATTGATTTTCTTATAAGAATGTTAGTACCCGATATTAATTTAATCTGCTATAATTCTTATAAGAACTTTGCGAATCATTTTATTTTTTTATTTAATAATGGGAGGCAAACGAGCAGACGTAGCACCTGATGGTAAGCGATTACCGCCGCCCATGGACACCCGCAACACCAAAGGCGTCACAAGTGCGTTGCCGACCTTTGGGGGATGGAAAAGGGAATGGGGGAGGGGTTGGGGTATGGGCCTCCGGTATCCTCACTCACTCGGTGAAACACAGCACAAACGCTATTTCACACCGGTTTTCTGTGAGGCCGTGGTATCACTCCGGTCGAGCCGACCCATTAATGCCGAAGTATAGCTCTCCCACTATCATGGTTTATTCTGGCTATTTTGACTAATTCTGGGTGTTGGTACTATTTTAGTGATATAAACGATGAAGCAATAACAACTCAGCTGATAAAATCGCACAGAAATTGGTAACATTCATTTGTACCTGAGAAATCGAGACGGACCTTCAATATTTTTAAATGTGAACATTTCTAATTTAGTTTATTTAGTCTTGCATAGTAAACTTAACTTTACTTTTGCCAATTTATAAAATTAATCCCCTGTGTTGACTAAAAGGTGACCGGCAGGAGTCCTAGTGTATCAAATACTTACTTCAAATACAATTAAATGTAGGTATATAAATAATAAACATGTACCTAACATATCATTATTAAACTCATCATCAACAACCCATATGTGTATGATCTGCAAATATTTGTTTCGGAGTTTGGGTGTTTTCTATGTATAATATTTTTTTTTTTTATTGTATAGGGGGCAAACGAGCAGACGTATCACCTGATGGTAAGCGATTACCGCCGCCCATGGACACCCGCAACACCAGAGGCGTCACAAATGTGTTGCCGGCCTTTTAGAAAGGAGTACGCTCTTTTCTTAAATATGTGTGTATTTACAAAAAAAAGTACCTATATAAGTATTTATATCAGTTGTCTAGTACCCACAACACAAGCTCTGCTTAGCTTGGGGCTAGATGGCGTTGTGTGTTAGATGTACGAAATATTTATTTATTTATAATGTCCCACTGCTGGGTTCGGATCTCCTTTCGGGTCTCATTTTTAAACTTATAAAACTTTTTGATTTCTTCTGATATTCTGAGGCCCAATGATGACGAAGCAACACTACCATAGGGTCACCATGCTGCATTGTTGTATTGCTAAATTCGCAATGAGTGACCTCCATTCTTGGATTCTGCTTATGCTTTCTATCAACCTGATGGTAGAGTAGAGTCATTTTGGCAGGTCCATACATAAAAAGAACACAAGATTTCATTACAATCTGCGGGAATTTTTACTTAAAGTCAGGCTCTTACTTAGTCCTATACTTTTATAGAGGATGGCAAGACTCAACATTTTTCAAGCCTATACAGTAACAGTTGAAACATAGGTTTTTTGTGTGTCTAATACCAACGCCTCATTCGACTTTGCTAAGTATCATAAAGAATAAATTATTATATTAACTGGCTGAACACCGCGGTACGACAATAACCGCGGGCAACGCTGCGAGGCGAAGCTAGTATCTTTAATAATTGTAGCCTATGAGATATTCTGTTGTATAAACTATATTATTGTAAAGTTTCATCAAAATCCATTCAGTAGTTTTTGCGTGAAAGAGTAACAAACACACTCACAAACTTTCGCGTTTATAATATTAGTAGGATAAAAATTGACTGTATTTTTTTTTGTCATAAAAATCAGCATAACTATCATAATACAACATTAAACAAATATTTTCAACTGTATAAATTTTAAGGAGCCCATATCCGCTGCCATTAAAAGAAATTAACTTAAAATTAAATTTGATTTGCATACGTGATGCCACGGCCTCACAGAAAACCGGCGTGAAATAGCGTTTGCGCTGTGTTTCACTGAGTGAGTGAGGATACCGGAGGCCCATATCCCAACCCCTCCCCCCATCCCCCAAAGGTCGGCAACGCACTTGTGACGCCTTTGGTGTTGCGGGTGTCCATGGGCGGCGGTAATCGCTTACCATCAGGTGATACGTCTGCTCGTTTGCCCACAATTCAATAAAAAAAAAAAAAAACGTAATAGTTGAAAAGAAATAGCTTTTAATATTCACTTTCTTCTATTAATCCTCTCAGCTTAACCTTAATTTGTTACTATGACAGCATCTCATAAAATCTATTTATAAATCTAAGGTGTGAATATGAACAACTGATTATGCGTAACGAAATTTACAATTCAAAATCGAGATCAAATCGTACCATACCGCTGACCCTATTTAACCTCAACAATCAGGGTTTCTTAACGAAAAATAAAAGGACAAGAAACATAAAAGATCCCTATATATCCCAAAAGATTACTCTCACCTATCACAATTTCTCCCCAATTGTTCGGACATCCATTAAATTTTATTTCTTTATGCCGTGGCAACAGGTTTGTCTGCTTTGAACAAAAGCATAATGGAAGAAAGGACTGCATGGTTAAATTATACAATTCACAAGACGGGTCTGGACGGATGTCAGGAAAGTTCAAAAAGAATCTAGCCAGACTGAAGGGTAAAGGTCTAAAGGTCTACAGTCATTGTGGCATTTGACCTTAGTCATCTATTTGTCTATTGTGCGAAGGATTGGCTTTTGTTCAAAATAAAATGGTGATTTTAAGCTGTGAGTTATTTAATGCAAATTTGACTTAAACAATAATGATATATTTTTTTATACAATATACAAATATATTATATGCTCTATAACTTTATAGTACTCATGCTAGATATTCTATAAACTTGTACAATATTTCTCTGCATCAGAAGTTTAACATTATAATTTCATCTAAAACTTGAAGCGTGTTCACTTGTGTTAGAAAGCTATTCATCAATGTCTGCGATGGCCGTCAGCGATCACAGCGAAGCTCCCATGAAAGCTAGTCTAAGAAATAAAAGTTAATAAGTCCAAACACACGTTTGAAAGGCCTATTCAGTTCTATAAGAGTAGTACACCCTACCATTAAGTAAAATCCAGTTGGGCCGCAACTTAGCATGGGAATGTTCAGGGGGTCAACGCCATTCGTTTCGCGTACTTGTCCTGGGTAAGCAGTGCGTATTATTATTTCGATAGATGTTTTTATTTTAGGGACTGAGATCCGGTCTGAGCGCCCCCTCGCCGCCTTGCGGCCGGCTGACGGTGTCGGCCGTCGCGGCTCTGCCTTCATTTGATACAGCGTGAGCGTCTGCGCTCTGCGTGTGTGAGACATCTTATTTAATATTACAATACTTTTTACTTACAAACAATACACGACAAGTTATTTTTATCTCAAAGACCATAAACACGTTAAAGACGCGATAAAATAGGTTTTATAGCTTAAAAGATTAGTTATAATTTAAATATATGCACCTATGAACTTCGTAAGGGTTAAACTCTTTATAAAGATAGTGCATTGTGTCTCAAACTACCTAGATTAAATGTATATGTTAGGTTAAATAGATAAAAAAGAGAGTAAAGACCGATAGTATACATAAAGTAAGGTGACATTATTAGCACAAATACTTTTCAAGTTCACAAAATGTGTATGTGAAGATTAAAACGTTCTCAAACACAATGAAACCGAACGAGTGGCAGACCGTCGCTGGACCGGTTCTCTCGATCAATTTGAGCCATTGAAATCGCGAAAGCTACGGCCGCGGCCGGTGCGAATTTCACACCAGTCTAGTCTAGACTTTAATAATGTCGCAATAGGCAGCCTAGGTTTCCCTCGGCGGCTAGAACGGTGAGAACAAATAACGGGCGCGCGCCGCATGATTGAACACACTCGTTTTGTTATAATCTAGTTTCCTTTTGCTAGTTATGACAATGTAATTCTTTGCATCTATATAAAATACATGTGAAGCATATGCTTAATATATTTTTATTTCTTTTATTCTCTAAATCTTTTTTCTAGAAAGACATTTTGAAAAATGAACGTCACGCTTTTATGATTGGTTTGTTTTTTTTTGGTTTCTATTTTTAAAATATCATCGCCTTTAAATGCGAAACGTTCCTAAAACTATTTATTCTTGTGAAGTTGTGAAAAATCTTTTAGGTTAACACTGCAATATGTTTTTAAAAAACCAACATCAAATAGAAGGCCAATGAATTACTGCAAAATACTTTATCCTCGCGACATCACGTGATATTAAAAATAAATATAGATCTCGATTTTGGACACTATTTTTAATGCACTAGACAACATTTTCGCTTGTAAAGTTCTGCTTAGTAACTGCACGTTGCAAATACTAGTAATACACTCGTGTACAGCATGAACTCTGTTCGTTGTTATAGAAAAGTTTCGTCACTGGGAATAACACTTTTTCTTTGAATAGATTATAAATAACTTTGGCCGATCTCTTCAATACCTATTCATTTGATGTTTCTATTAACCTATAAACATTAATATAATATCAGTCACATCCATATCCACACTAGGTATTGTTATAAATTCGAAATCAACTCTGTCTAATACGCTTTGACGGCTAAACCGCTTCAACGATTTCTATTTATTTCAGCATGGAAATATTTTCTATCTTGATGAAGGACATATTTTACTCTATACCGCGATAACCGACCAACATGCGGGCGTGGCCACGAGCAAAAGCTAATATCAACTAAAATAAAATACAAATAGGTAGGTGTACGGATGTAGCTAAGTCATATTACAAAAAGAACGAGATTAAGACGTCATGTACGTATGTACGTACGTATCAACGGCTCATTTGATGATAGTGACGTGATAGTATTGAGCAGGAACAGATCCTGTCTTAACCCAGAGGTATCCTTTTTGTCTCCTCAGTAAATATGATGTGTACTAATATCCTTATTAATATGGTATACGTAATAATATAAAATGATTAAATATGTAAGCTCTCTCTCGCTCTCTAGAAATGTGATATAATGTAATAGGATTATATTATTTAAAAATACATTTGTGATCATTGTGCATCTTTTTTTTTTTTATTGAATAGTTGGCAAACGAGCAGACGTATCACCTGATGGTAAGCGATTACCGCCGCCCATGGACACCCGCAACACCAAAGGCGTCACTAGTGCGTTGCCGACCTTTGGGGGATGGGAAAGGGGATGGGGGGAGGGGTTGGGTTATGGGCCTACGGTATCCTCACTCACTCGGTGAAACACAGCGCAGACGCTATTTCACACCGGTTTTCTGTGAGGCCGTGGTATCGCATCTATGGTAGATTAGTAGGTTTAGCTCTGAATCACCCTAAGGTTGAGTAGCAGAAAATGCCTACGGCATTAAGTCCGCCTTTACAACATTTATGCATAAAGACTTAATAAATAAATAAACTAAACAGGATTAGTTCGGATCTATTTGAAATCTTTAAACGATATTATTAACTAGCTGCCTGGACAGAGTTCGTTCTTTCAAAAGTGTGCATTCCCGTTAAAAATAAGTATACCTATTTTAGAAATTCAGAATAAATAGTTTTCTTTGAACTTTATTTTGGGCAGGCATGTATACATATACAGTCTACTCTACTTGAAGGCGTAGCAAATCTATAGTTAATTCTAAAGCGCTTTTTTATGGAGGAGAAACGTTTTGTTTTAGCTATTTTCCTTGTAATTTTCATGTTATTTTCTTTTTCAAGAACCTTTCTTGTACCTAACGAAGATATGAAAAAAATTTGCTTAGCAACACATTTGGCGATTCACTTTTATTCACATAGAATAAAGTGACCTATATGATGCAACCCGTAGTAAATCAATAAGTTAATAGTCTTATGAGTTTAACTATACCTACAGAGTATTTATTGTATTAAATTTACAAAAGAACATCCAACCCAGGGAGGGTCATGATGCTCAGAATCTTGCGAAGGTACTACAGCAATGATTGATTGAATAATATTGACCAAAAAATTTTCTTCGGAAGGGATTACTTAAAAAGTCTTTGTGGTGATGGATTAAGAATAAGGGGTGTCACCAGTCACACGAAATAAGGGTACCTACAGTAAGAGGCAACTAAGGGAGCAAACTACGCAGGACTGCAAAAAGAAATAAATTTGAAACCACGTCCAGCTGTAGACTCCGATCAAGCCAGTCTATTTATGCTCTAAGAAAGTTTGAACGTATTAATCACGGAATTTAGCAGAATAGTTTATTTCGTTTCCTTCTATTTAACTCAGAGAGTGGGAGAACCACGCTTCGGCATGCATAGGCCGGCTCGACCGGAGTGATACCACGGCCTTACTGAAAACCGGTGTGAAACAGCGCCTGCGATGTGTTTCACCGAGTGAGTGAGGATACCGGAGGCCTATACCCCCATCCCTCTATCCATTCCCGGCAACGCACTTTGTGACTCCTCTTTGTGTTGCGGGTGTCCATAGGCGGCAGTAATCGCTTACCATCAGGCGACATGTTTACTAAAAGTGATTATATTCGCAGTAAGAAAGAAGAAATCAAATAAATGTAGCACAAGTAACATTAGCTGAGTCATTACTTAAAACTGAAACTAGAGTTTAGTAAAGCGACTTGCGTAAACCCTGATAAACAGTATTTGTCTGTTATATAATAATAATTTATTACCATTTTGACTCATGATGAGTCAAACTTTGACTCACTCTGATCAAATTTCCACTTTTATCTCTATCAATGTTGTTGAAGCGGTGACGGCACTTGTTGATAACAAACTTCTTTTTGGTATACGGATTAATATTTTATCGTTCACGATTATAGAATACTATTAATACTAAGCAGATGAAAGTTTGTGAATATGTGTGATTGTATCTGTATGTTCCCTTCTTCTTCATGCTCAAATACGAGTAGCTGCACAAATTTTAATAACATTTTTCATGGATGTTGCGACCAGTAGAAGTATTTAATAATAAATATTTACTTTTCTGCCTTGGTTCCTTGACATCAAAATGTATAAAGACATGTTTCTTATTTAACTCCTTTGGGAGAGACTGGTATCCGTACTAGGTGTCTGTCACACAGATTACCAGGCCCTCCAGAAGTAGTAACTTGGTAGATAGCATTACAGGTTACATGTTTTCCAAAAACTGCAGAGTTTCAATGGTTTGAGCAAAAAAATTAATATATACATTTTAAACCTCGGCCCCACTGCTAAATAGACCTAGTCGTAAATATTTTCAACCAGTTTAGATAAGTTAAACATGCATTAAAGTTTAATGATAAACCATCAACCGGTAAACTAGCGGTATAAAGGAAGGTTATAAAGTTCTGTTTTACCTAGGATTATGTACAAGAGACATAATTACGAGTATGTACATAAAATTTTACAATTTCTACTTAACGGTTCTAAGCTATATGATATATGTACTTGTATATCCACCAACTTTGTTGCTGGATAGCAATGTTTATATTTTTAGCAAAGTACAATGTTCCTCTATAAATTAGATTACATATCTATAAAATAGTGGTCACCCAAAAGTCTAAATTAGATCATAATTAATTTAATATATTTTTTATTTCTTCTCTATTTAGAACTCTTCCTTCATTTAAACTTTAACTAGGCCTTTGATACTCCTCCGTGGGATCTGAACCCCCGTGCCTCGGAGAGCACGTAAAGCTGTCGGTCCTGCACCTGATCTCTCCACGGTCATGTCGGTTAACCGTCCCATCGGATTATTAGAGAGAGGGGAGTGCACCTGTGTTTGCGCACACACTTGTGCATTTTAATATCTCCTGTGTAGTTGGTTGGTCTCCGTTGAGACTGGTCAACTACGCCGTGGCCGTAATCGGCTAGGAGAACATCACTCCTCCGTCCATACAAAATAATAGCTTCTCGTATAGATATCTATAACAGCAATCGTTTAAAAAGTGGTCGGGCTTCAACACGTAGGTACTGATACGGCCAATAAGCGGGGTAAGACTACGGCTTCTAACGGTACAGGGCCTACATACGACTTCTATTTGGGACGAAATCAAATCGGTTGAGCCTCTCCTGAAGTTGAAGTGTTTTAATGTAAACAATACATATTCCTAACTCTTGCATCTCATCACTGAAATTCTGAAGAGATTTAGACTTTGGAAGAATCATGTATTGGCATGAATGGCTTGACTGAAGTGATACCACTACCTCACAGTCAACCGGCATTAAGTAGCTCTTTTGTTGCTTTTCCCCGAATAAATGAGGTTAATATACTTAACCACTTCCTTCTATTGATTATAAAGAGAGGGATTCAAAGGGCCGTATAGTACCTACTTGTGCTCTTGTATATCATCAGTTCATCTGCTCGTTTACCTCCTGGTACCATAAAAATAGCGCCAACAAAAAAGGCCCGTATTTGGTATTAGTCCTCCGCACAACAAATGAACCTGGTGTCTATGACTGTCCATCATCCACCATCCACGTTACCTACAAATAATAATGTAATTCTGTTAACCCTAACAGAATACTACTAATGCAATATTAAATCGATATCAAACAGATTAAAACTAATTTCTCACTTACAAAGACTAGCCACTTCTATGTCGATAATTACATAAACGAACACAATTACTGGTTTATGCATAAAGTTCGAACTTCAAATACTAGTCTCCCATTCGCCAGCTGTCATTTCCCGCCACGTAGTGTCAAGTTTATTCGATTTTTTTTTTAAATTATTCAACACTTGCGTAAGTGCGTAAGGCCTAAGTTAATACATCTAATCAGAATAATTACAGTCTTGTCAAAAACAAATCTAAGCTTGGCTTTTCATGAAACCCCGGGTAGATAACAAGGCAACTGTGAAACTATAACATTAATACTAAGTTGCATGTTCAGCAGCAAGACGGCAAAATGGGCTATGGGGTCAAAAGGTTCGTTAGTGGCAACAACGTACAGGAAGTCGTAGCGTGGATAATCACTCCACAAGGCGATTTGACGATCTAGTGAAGGTTCCGGCAAGCCGTAAGCAGCAAAGGGCCGGCTGTTTTGAAGAGCGTTAGGGGAAGCATATATATTTTTTTTTATGTCTAGTTTAGTAAAGACTAGACCACAGTGGAGACTCAAAAGTCAGTCTACAAACAACCAGGATTATTATGTCCATAACTTTAGAATTCCATAAAGAAAATAAAGTTCTTTTGGAATAGTAACAGAAGAAGCTTTATCATCATCATCATAGCCTATAACAGTCCCCTACTAGATATTGATAAAACCTAATACTCTTCTTAGGAAGGGGTTTTGGCCCATTATGCTACACCGTCCAGACGGATTGGTACAGGGTTTGTATCAAATTTTCGTTTTCTTCAAGTCTGTCAAGTTTATTTAATAGTTTTTGCAAATTGATATGAATAGATTTGTTGTTAAGTTTCATCATCATCATATCGTAAACGTAGTCGTTTGACTGCACGGTTGGCCGAGTGGTGTCAGCGGTCGCCATGCCGCTTGCTACTGCGCCAAGTGTCGTGGGTTCAAATCCCACGCGGTACCTACAACACTTTGTGTGATCCACGAATTGTTGTCCCGAGTCTGGATGTTCTTTGTGTCCGTTTCATGTATGTTTGTAAAGTCCCCCACGACACAGGATGTTTATTCCTAATGTGGGAGTTGGCTTTATAAAAAAAAAAAAAAAAAAACATACGCCTCTCCTATTGACTTCCACATTGACCGGTCCGGTCCGGTACCGGCCTGCATTCAACGAGTCCCTGCGATCTTAACCAGGTCGTCCGTCCACCTCGCGGGAGGAAATTTAATGTTAAGTTAAATGTTCAGCAGCACGATGGCAAAATGGCCCATATGGCAAAATGGCAAAATGGCAATGGGTCAAAAGGTTCGTTAGTGGCAAGAGTTTGAGTTAAGTTTAATGTAAGTTATTTATGATGCTGTTATTCTGAATAAGAAAAAAGAAATCTAGAAATAAATAAAAAAGTACAACATGGTTATGTTTTTTAATTAAAAATTTATAAAACCAATGTCACCCGGGTCACTATTATGAATCAATTGACATCTTCTTCTAAACCGGTTCAGTAACATACATACATAGACTGCCAAAACCTTACCCTTCCTTTTTGCATCGCCGTAGTCGGGTAAAAATCAGTTAGAAGTTGGTAAACAATTTTTAGTTTTATGCAAGGAAGTAATAGCGGAAGTCCTCCTACTTAAAGTCTACTTTCCAGTGTACGATTAGTAAGTACATGTATTATGTATCTATATATTTATTTTTGTATGGATGTATGTATGTATTTAAGTATATGAATTTTTGTGTTGGTTAGATTAATTTAGGTTACAACATTAATCTCGATGCACCTACCTTACTAGATCTCTACACCCCCAAAGGTTGGCTGGTAGAGAATGCCCTTGGCATTAAGTCCGCCGATGTACAAGTGCATGAAGTTATAAATAAATAAATAATATACGAGTATACTGAACATTACTAAGGTGATAATTATTTTTTCTGATCATTTATTTAACTGATTTTAATTAACCTTTTATGAAAAAAAAGATGTCAGTAGATGAAAGTTTGTAAGTTGTGTAAAGATAAACCTGTGATAATAGCAGTGGTAATATGTCTCTGTCTACCCTAGAAGAAAAATGACTGAGATATATGCTAAATCTTTATCATCTTCCTAGCCTTAATTATTCCCAAGATTAATTGGAGTCGGCTGCTAGTTCAACCGGTTTTATCTGAATAACAGTTATGCCATGCAGCGTCTAGCATCGGAGCTCCGCAACCCTGAGAATAAACTGAATTCGAAGATTCAACTAGTTGTCAGTATATTTGAGTGTACTGACTTCCCAATAACGATTGCCATAGGTGGTCATAACTACTGGGATCGACGGCTTAACGTGCTCTCCGAGGCACGGTAAAGAACCACCGACACATTCCTTACTCCTTACGTCCTTGCTATTAAGAATTTCTTATAAGAAAACCTAGCGGAAGTCTGACCCGGGAATCGATTTCGAGACCTCTTGACCGGCAGTCATATACGCTAACCGCTAGACCACCGAGGTAGTCAAGTTAGATATATGTTAAATATTTCTGAATCTATACTTATATTATAAAGCTGAAGAGTTTGTTTGTTTGTTTGAACCGCTGGTCCGATTTGACAAATTATTTCGGTGTTGGATAGTCCATTTATCGAGGAAGGCTATAGGCTATATATCATCACGCTACTACTAATAGGAGCGGAGCACCAATGAAGAATGTTTCAAAAACGGGGAAATTTTTACGCTATGGGCAATATAAGACGCAAACGAGGTTGCGTGGGTCAGCTAGTATTTAATATACATACATAATATTACATTTGTACATTAATTGAGTACGCCATTAGTACCATCAAAGGCATAAATTTTAATAAACAACAATTTGTAAAAAAAGGTAAACAAATGAGGCTTAACCCGAATGCGGCAAATATATACACTACATGTACTTTCACGGCGGTGCATTGCAGTTATTACGTCATAGCTTTGGCATACTTGGCACTTCTCCGCATGCATTCAAGTAAGTTCTGCCGCTATGAGGTAAAAATACCCCACATACAGACAGACAAAAATCATAAAAAAATTGATGTAGGTAACTTTTATCATTTAGTAAATATTCTTGAAATTGCAAACTGACACTTAAATTTTACATATTTGTATAAATGCAAGATATAACAGACACAAATAAATCTAAATCACCCGTAGATTGGATTAAGAATGTAATCATTTCTCCTAATAATTTAGGACGACGAATTTTAGCTCTAGTCGTGTTGACTACGGAAAGCCAAAAGGAAGAGTTTGGTAGTTCATGTATGTATCTTTCTATGTTACACCGCAGGGCCTAAACTACTAAACCAATTTAAAAATGAGGTGTTAATAGATTCGTATTTTTTTTATTTTTATTTGATAGGTGGCAAACGAGCAGACATATCGCCCGCAACACCAGAGGCGTTACAAGTGCGTCGTCGGCCTTTTAAGAAGGAGTACGCTCTTTTCTTGAAGATTTGAAGGTCGTATTGGTCCGGGAATACACCAGGCGACAGGTCATTCCACAGTTTTGTTGTGCGAGGCAGAAAGTTTCGGGAAAAGCGCACAGTTGTGGACTGCCAACCATCTAGATGTTTTAGAGAGTGTTTTTACAAAAAGTCGTCGGTCCTGTGCCTGATATTTCCCCAGACGTGTCGGTTAACCGATCCATGAGATTCTGAGAGTGTACACAATATTGTACAATATAATATTTCCTGCGTAGTTGGCTGGTCTCAATATTGACTGAAATCACCGTGGCTAAAATCGACCATATGAATATTATCTTTCTTTGTTAGTAGTATATTTAGGTGCAATCAAATACTTTAACCTATGGTCGTCCACTGCTGAATGAAGGATCCTCCCCCAAAGAGCGCCAAATTACCCGATCTTGGGAAGTCCGCATCCATCCGCTACCATTTCTGCCATACTCGTCCATAAAACGTTTGCTTAATAGAAACAATCAAATGGTTTGTTATGTAACTAGATATTGGCAGCGACTTCGCTCTTTCTTAATTCGAACTATAACATTAAAAACAAATTTCCATTTAACTGCCCATCGTTTATTTAACCCTCATAAAGATGAAATTTTCTGGAATCATTTATTCGGACGTAAAAAAGATCATCTGTCAAAATTTCCAGTTTGTAGCCCTAGCAGTTTAGGATCTGTGTTGATACAGTTGGTTAGGACAAGTTATTTTATTACAAGGTATTAGCTGAACCCCACGGTGTTACCCGCTGTTATTGTTGTGCAACACCGCGGGGCGAAGCTAGTCTAAAAAAGTAGCCTAAGGAGTACCTTGTACCATCAACTACCTACCAGTGAAAATCCCGTCCTCAAATCGGTCCAGCCGTTCCAAAGATTAGCCGGAACAAACAGAGAGACAGGCAAAAATTGTAAAAAATATTATTTTGGTATATGTACCGTCTATACATGAGAGCTGTTATTTAAAGTATTTAAAGTAAGGATTATTAATAGTAAATAATATTCGTGTAACTTTCCACAAGTTACAAATGCAATGCATAAAAATAGCCGATCGATTTTCGAGCTAGTTGAGTTTGTATCCGTACAAATTAACTACTTACATAAATACTGTTTAGATATAAGCAGGTCATAACTTCAAAATGCATATTTTTGCATTGGAAAAAGAAAGAAAACTTGAAACAGTACTTACGATGCTTATGTCCAACAGTGAACTAAATTGAAAATTAAATTTAAGTGAAATTAGTTCGAATTTTTACCTGAGTGCGACAAGGAAGGTGGTATTTTTCGACTGTAATGTGTACTCTTTTTGCATGCAATTTATTTATTTACATCAACTGCTCAATACACTTCTGTATGTATTTTAATTGTGAATTTGACACTAGGTTGATCAAAAATGTAAAAAAAAACACATTTTTTAAATACATGTTTTCTTCAAAATCAGTGGGTTACTAAAGAAGGTTGAAAGGTTAAGGAAAATAACTTGCAACTTATGTATTTGTACTAGCTGTTGCCCTCGGCTAGACTCACATGTATGTCAGTTATAGCGGCAAATAGTAGCCTATGTGTTATTCCGATGTATAAGCTATATTACTGTTAAGTTTCACCCAAATCCGTTCAGTAATTTTGGCATGTAACACATCCAAAAATCCTCAGAAAAATTCGCATTTATAATATTAGTAGGGATTTAGGTACCTAATTTGGAACGAGAAATGCTAAAATAGGTTTAAAATAAGTAGATATAAGTTTATGAATTAAGTATACGATTCTCACGCAGTCGCGTTTGTCTATGTGTCTTAAAACCTATTGAAAAATTCTCACTTTTCATTAAGAATTAAAATGCTGATATTGGTTACTAAAAACATAAATAACAATATGTATATCTACATATTTAGAAACATCGTGCTTCGGAGAACACGTTAAGCCGTCGGTCCCGGTTGTCATGAACATCTAGGTATGTCAATTGTTATTGGGAAGTCAATGCCCTCAATGTAAACAACAACTAGTTGACAAGTAGTTTAATTTTCGAATTCCTTTCGTCCTCAGGGTTGTGGATGTCCGATGCCAGTTGCTTCGTGGAAAAATTAATATTCAGGTAACACCAGTTGAACTAGTAGCAGTAGAAGGAGAAGATTTGGAGGGACTCCTAAAACCAAACGATCTCGATTTATAGATTTCTAGCCTATGTCCTACCTAAGATTTTAAGTATTGAAATTGAAGCAACGGATTAGCCGTGAAAGCGTAACAGTCAGACACGCAAAATTACTTTTGAATTTATAATTAGAATAGAAGTAAGGATAGTATGGATTTTACAGATGGATTTAATCCAATACAAATGAAGGATACACTGAACACAAGGCATAAGAACGCGGCCTTAAAGAAACCTCAAAAATGAACACTATTATTTGCATGAACTAAATTTACTCACCTATGTTCTTATGAAGGCTTGTTGCACTTTGTTCACCTGGGGGACATCACCATGGTGAAATACTTCCAAGGTGAAATGAGGACGCGCAAGTCTACATTATTCACCAAGGTGAACTAAGTGGAATAAACCCTTATGAAGTTTACACAATGAAAATTTTGACACGTTTTATCTACTTGATTTTGAGATATTCCCGTTATACAGAAAATACATACAAATCTATACTAATATTATAAAGCTGAAGAGTTTGTTTGTTTGAACGCGCTAATCACAGGAACCGCTGGTTCGATTTGAAAAATTCTTTTAGTGTTGTATAGTCCATTTAACGAGGTAGGCTATAGACTATATATCATCACGCTAATACTAATAGGAGCGGAGCACCAATGAAGAATGTTTCAAAAACGGGGGAAAATTTTGAATATTTGTGGTTAAGATTCCTGCAAGACTACCAGAGGCCGATTTAAGTCATTAACTGGCAATAAATATATTTTAATCCGACTCCAAAAAAAGAGAGGGTTGTCAATTTCACTGTGTTTTTTTTTATGTTTGTTATCTCATAACTTTCGACTGGGCTAACCGATTTTGATGGTTCTTTTTTTATTTAAAAGCCGGCGCTTCCCGTGTGGTTCCAGTTCTTGGAGTCGGTTTTTATAATTAAAATTTGAACAAAGCGTGAATGAAAAATTGAAAAACAAAAATTCTTTTTAAATTCTAAATAATTTCGAATTTTTGCAAAAAAAAATGTGATTTTTTTAAACCCTGAAAGACTATAAAGTTTCATTGATCAGTTAATGTATACTAATAAGTAATTATACGTTTAGATACTACATCAAACATATTTCATCCGCACTAATGGTTTCTGCTCCACGTTTAGACGTTTTGTTACTTAATCTACTTCTCTTTCTCATTCAATAAATACTCAATCGAATATAAAAATAGTTATCAAGATCAAACGATTCCAGAGATCAATTATCGAGTTTGAACGAAAAATCGAGCAAAAAGTTTTTAAAATAGAACTTATTGATCTACTTATATCAAGTAATTTAATAGAATACGAGTTAAAATATACTTAAATGAATATGAATGAATATACCAAAGACGACAAACACACATCATCCGAGCAAAAATATTGAGAACGTGTTAATCAAATTCAATCATTTCTAATAAAAATGAAACCATTTCCTGCGTCTGTGTCCTGTTACCGACCCTACGCAAAGTCATATTAACGTGCAGTCTCTAATGTGCTCCATACAAGTGTAGCCAGTGTACGACAAGTTGATTAGATCAATATAGACTTCCTGCAGGGCTGTTTTCTACAAAATAGAAGCCTTAAAAGTGTGTAGGTACGTCGGTGCAACACATGCGATAATGTATGTGGGACGATGCCATATGTCTGTGGTTTCGTGCAAGCCGTGCCCACATTCCCGTGTTTAAAAATCATTACTGACATCCTATTGATGTCTGACTGGATGAAATTGTTCTTAGTAACGTCAATGTCACTGTAATTTTGAATTTAGTATTGCTGTGACACTTATTTTTAAATGAAATAGAAACAAATGATAATTTTCTATAAACTACATATTTTGACAATAGTTTTTATAATAAGCTGATTATAGTCATTAAATCCAAGTTTTAATTTTAATGTAATCTCATTCTCATGTACTTAAATGGTATTTTAAAAATTCAAGTTTTATTTAGGCATATTTGAATGATTTTTTTTATAAACAATAAACCTTACAAACATACTACAGCGACTAATTAAATGCTAAAAATTAATACAAAACCTAATATTCTAGTCAAATTCAAAGATTACACAGAAAAATGCATAATATATGTGCTGAGAGAAATTCACGTACGTAGTATTATATTGTAAGCGTTAAATTCACACATGCGAAAATTAAATCAAGTTTATAGGTCTGCAGATTTCAATAACTAACAAATGAATCACTCGTAGCCTTTATGCATTTTTTTACTAAATCTCATTGTGTCTAAAGCAACCCCTCAGATGGACCATGTCCACGTTTTCTCAAAATAATATCTTTATAAAACAAGTTACTTGCATATGCAAAATGCAGTTTCTTATAAACCTGCTTGATAATTTAACCCGCCGTTCTACGATTCAATAGCGAATATTTTAAAACGTTTATTATTTAAGTCGGCCGTTGATAGACCGAGAGGCTACTTGCAAAAATAGGTAGGTATTTTGTAGTTTAAATACTTGTATGTTTACTAATTCTCCTGATGGCTAACATTGATAATACTCTTAATAAAAACTAGGTACTAGTGTCTCTTCTATACTATTGGGTATCAAGATGAATCATCGCTGCACTGCTAAAAAGTTCCCTCGGAGTGTAAAATTTTCGTTATAAAAATCGTTCAAATTTCTTTCATACAAAAATACTATAAGGACTAATTTAATGCGAAAACTGCGAACCTCTAGTCAAATTTAAAGGTTTAGAACTTTACACAATAAATGAAATGCATGTAATATTTCTTTGCTTAGACGAATTTACATACATACGTAGTGTATTTTATACGTTACTAGCTGACCCACGCAACCTCGTTTGCGTCTTTTATTGCTCGTAGCGTGAAAATTTTCCCCAATTTTTGAAACATTATTTATTGGAACTCCGCTCATATTAGTATTAGCGTGATGATATATAGCCTATAGCCTTCCTCGATAAATGGACTATCGAACACTGAAATAATTTTTCAAATCGGATCAGCGGCTGCTGAGATTAGCGCGTTCAAACAAACAAACTATTCATTTTTATAATATTACTCGTAGTATAGATATTCACACATGTGAATGTTAAATCAAGTCTATAGGTATATATATGTCATTCAGGTATGGACGGTCATTTCAATATGTAACAAATGACTCACTAATAAATCTTTACGCATTTTTCCTTTTAAATTAATACAATTTAAATGAAATCAACGTTTAAATTTTTCGTCTGACTATGTCTCTGTTTCCAGCTGATCTCTGACGGAATTTTCACTGGTAGATTGTTGATGTTATAAGTAATGAGCAACTTAGATTAATTTTTATAATGAATAATATTTTCTTCTTCTTCAAGTCCCTCCCTTACAGGAGGTTGGCTGTCAGCTCGCCATAACGTGTCCTATCCTGAGCCAAGCGGAATAGTTCCTCGACACTTTCAATGCTCTTCCTTTCACGGATGTTGCGGAGCCAAGACTTTCTTCTTCTTCCAGATCGTCGTTTTTCGCAAACTAATACTAAGTATATATAGCTAAATACATTTACTAGATACATGCATTCGTAGAACGTCTGAAATAAATACTATCAAACCAGTAATTATATATCACAAGAGACTATGAGCGATAGATTTTGAACCACTTCATCACATCCATTGTTACTGTAAATTTCAAAGTAAGTCTGTCTGTCTGTGTCGCTACCACGGCTTACCGCCGCAGCGATTTCTATGAAATTTGACATGAAGATACTTAAATTCTTAAAGAAGGAAGGCTAATCTTCATCGCAGTAATATACTTCACGCAGGCGTAATTGCGGACATGGTATTTGGAATATGCTACATTTTTATCACATCGAAAACGAGGGAGCCAAGCTATTAATTAAATAAAGGGAGATAGGTTAATACAATTAATAAGGAACAATGTAGACATTCATCAAAAAAAAAAAACTTTTTTTACTAAACATATACTTAGTTAATTTCTGGTCTTATTTTATTTTTAACAAGCTTTCTTCTTCTTTTGATGAAATGTCAACCAGCCGGATCACTCAGATCAGCTATTTCTGTCAATGTCAAGTACTTATAGTTTTCAATTATAAGTCTTGGAGTCTTTAAGTCGTCGTCGTGATGAAATTACTGATAAAAAATATATAAAATGTGGATGACATGAAATGGGGACCGTCTTCCAAAAAAACAAAAAACGATCTCCAACAAGCTTTAATATGTATCATTATATCTAAAGTCACAAGTGTTCATCAAGGACTAGGACTTACAACTTATTGACTGTTAAATTTCATCAATTATCTATTTTACACAAAACGTTCGTTTCACCGTTTTAAGGTTATTGAAATTTACGGTTATAACCATCATTGTGGTAGATAATAATTTCGTAGATTGGCGCGGAGTCATTTTCACGTTTTTTTAAATGTGTTTTACTTATTACGCTTAGAACAGTAGGAGCCGAGAATGATTGAAAAGAGTCACTTACGAAGTTGCGTGCGTGGGTCAGTTAGTAGCTGAAAAGTTTGTTTTTGGACTACTAGTTCCCATGGAAAAAGTCTTTTAGTATCCGTTATCATTTATAAAATCCAGATAAAATTAAGTATTTATACTATACTGGTACATAACTATAGCAAGTGAACGTGTGAAAATGAGGCCTCGATTTTTGTTTTTTCCAAGACCTTTTTTCTCGGACTACCCGAATTTACTCGATAATATGGCAAATGATCCGTAGCTTTAAAATTATACATTTATGTAAGTATACGCTGGAAAATTTCTTTCTGAAAATGACACTAGCTTAAACTGAAACATTCCTCTGCGATCGACTCTTAGACTTTTGCAATTTAATAAAACTTTTATCCGCACACAGCCAAAAAAAACGTTTTCGACCTAAATATGCGTGAGAAATAAGTTTATTAATAATTTCTTTATTTTCTTAATTTTTATTACTTTTTTTTTACATCTTTCTAAGGACATAAGATACGTAACATTACCTGCTCTCAAAGCAGTATTTAAATTGTTATTTGTGTAATGTTTGTAGGTAATATGTCTATTGTCAGTTTATTTATTAAATCTATATTGCAACTTGGCAGATTAATGCATAAAAACCTCACATTCAAAACAAGGCCGGCTGCATTCAGTAAAATTCTTATATTGTATTTAGTAAAAGCGTTCATATTTCTATAGATGCACTCAACGTGGCCCTGCGGCAAGTGCACCTGGAATACCTACTTATGTACACGCAAGCAACGGTGAAAGCTGCCCAGTCTAGCGTCTAGCGAATCAGCCCTTGACGCTTTGATTATGCCTGGCTTCATTATACGATATAGTGTGCTATTTATATATAAGTATGGTATCCTATTACAATTTCATATTTAATCACTTTTGTATTTTTATGAATGAAGTACAAGTATAATGAACTGTAATGAAATGAATGTTTTTTTTAAGAGGACGAGAAGAAAATAGCAAAATTCAAAAAATAAACATTACGGTAGATGCGTAATATTTTCTTTAAATTCTGTCACATGGAAGCGCCATTTGATGATCAAGATGTTCGTCTAATCTACGTAGTCAATACCGGATGGTAGGCATAAGAAATTTTGTCTGTATTTTGTACCGTTATCTTTTCAAGTTTTTCTATCTGTCAAAGGAAATAAAACTAAAGTATCCTATTATGTGCTCCTATTGCCTTGTTCTAGGTTATTCGCTGTTTGTAAACGAGCCACGCCGATGTTTCCCCGATTTTAACATAGTAGTTTTCATAGATTTACTCTATCCACTTATTTATAAATAGTCGATTAGTAAAAATGATTCTAATTAAGACACTAATGATCAAATTAAGAAAGAGTTAAACTCTTGACTTAAGGTAATAATAAAATTGTAATCGTACGACGACGTAAGGTTATAAAATTAGTTTATCCACTTTAAATTTGTTTGTTTGTATTATTTTCTATCGATGGGATTTAAAACGACATTACATTTGACATTATTTCTTACAAATAAAATTAAAAACTATTAACACTATTCACAAAAATAGTTTAAAGATGAAAAACTATTATTTTTACAATTAAAATATTAACTTCGATTTATGAATGGATAGGTAATTTCTTTATTGAGTTTAAGCCCAACAATATTTGTTTTGAAATGCAATTATTGGGACAAATTTTGTTATTTTGATTATTTGTGTTGACTTAGGAACTCTAGCAGTTACGTCTTGAAGTAACCATACAAAACAATAAAATCGAATAGACAGAGACGGTTAGCTCTGATTATCGATTAGTAAGAAAAATAAATATAATTTAAATGTTCTGTGAATTTTAGTAGAAATTTTTTTAAATTCGTAGAAATAACAAATCATTGATCAAGTACGGATAGCTTGCATATTTAATTTTTTCGTCTGGTAATCTTGATTCCAGATATTTATCAAACTTTTGCAGTGCAGTGTTGTTAATTTTAGCTAAAAACTGTTAAATATTGTAGTGCGTATTTATATATATTTTAATATTATAAGAATAAATTTTTTTTTAGTTTTAAATGAAAAATAATTTCGAATGATGCGGTAACCATAAATTATAATCCTAATATTTCAATGTTATGAAGAAGAAAAATATTTAAAGGTCTATGATGAATCTTTACCACGTATATATAAACTACATTTCGTTATTCAACCACTTTTTGATTTGAAAAACCTCGACCTCTTTCATAAATATTGGGTATTTCTGTATATAATTTCTGGATATAAAGAAATACAGAACATGGAACTGCCAGAAAAAAATATCATGATGATAAAAAAAACTATGGGTTGTGATTCTGGTTTGACATGGCATTGTATTAATTAAAAATATTATTCAGTTAATTGTACTTAAATTTTGTTATTTATTCTTTGGTTACAGATTTTTTACTGGCTTCAAACTTCAATATTGCTAGTCAGCATCGTTTGTTTGTTAGGTAAAGCACAGTAAGTAGCAACACTTGACTTTCAGTCACTCAGAAATGGGGGTGCTGTCAAACTGCGTTAAACCCAATTTTTTGGGTTTATTGAAATGTTTAAACAGTTTAAATTGGTTTATTGTGTTCTTTAGTTTGATTAACTTATCAGTATGTATTTACGAAGACCAGATAGGTAAATTCGACTGGTAAGTTCATGTTATAGGTTATAGTACTTGTCACTCTCTCAGTACAGCCTCTGAGTTGACTGAATATTTAATGAAATTTTAATTTTCAGGCGTCAGACATATGTAGGAAGGATTAAATTTTCCCAATTTGACACTGTTTCTACTGCTAAGAAAATAATTGTCGCCACAGAAGAGAATGTTTTGGCTGCGCTCAATTTGAAAACTGGTAAATTGATTTTATTGACATTATCCGCTTATAATTGAAGTAGCCGGCGTTACTGCTGTACCTGTATCTCATTCGTACATACTGGAATTCCATAATCTAATTAGATTCAGTGGGAATATTTGTTTGTCAAAATCTTACTGTAATCTTTTTGATGTTGATTCATGAAGGCTATGACAGACTTGTGTAAATAGTTGTAATCTTAATTTATAGTTAACTTTTTATTACGGTACTTATTCAGAAGTTTATAGTGTAATATTTCAAGAACTTAATTTATGCTTAAGTGATAAAAACAGTAATCTTTTATATATAAAAGTTATCTGTAATGTGATGTGACACAGATTCTGATTTAACCACAGAATATATAAGATTAAATATTTTGCTGAATAATTCATTTACATTCTATTACAGAGTTCAGTAAAATTAGTATCTTTGTATTTTCTCTTTTTATTTATAAACAGCTTTGAATACAATAGCATCATTCATGTTTGCAATATCAGTTAACAAGAGTTCTGTAATGAATGCCACTTTCAATGTGATAAGTAAACAGTGGATTACAGTTACATGTTGCCACTGGATTAAAAAAAAAAGTTTTGTCTATTGGTTTTAAGATATCACCTCCTTGGGCCAACAAAGTAGATTAATTTTGAATATTTCATATTAAGAACAAAGGCTGTTTGTGTTTTTTTTTTGTTTTTTGTCTATGCCAACTACTTTAACTCTTTGAAAATATCATTTCTCATACTTCTAGTGTCATAATTGTGCTTTGTGAACACAATCAGTCAATAACTGATAAACTTAGTTTTAACTGGTATGAGTAGTTAGACAAATAAATAGAAAAGTTTTGACTTATAAGATTATATTTGAAGCTCCAGAGTGGAGGAAAACGTGAAAAAAATCTGCTAAGACAGATCCTAAATGCAGGACTTTTGAAGGTCTAAACAGAGGCCTGTATCCTGCAGGCTGGACTATTAATGATACTGTTGATAATTTGATATCTTAAAGCATTTGTTGATTAAAGTTTAATTATAATAGTAGGTATTTATCTATACTATAATGGTTGACAGGTCAAGTAGTATGGCGTCATGTGTTTGAGAGTGCTTCGACGGGCAACATACAACTTTTACACGTCACAGAGAAAGTAGTGACAGTCTCTGGGTCAAATCCTTATCTGGTGAGAGGTTGGGACTCAGCTACAGGTAATATATTTATAAATATTTTTTGTTTCCTTCATCTGCTTTGTATATCTCTTTTTTATCTTTTATATATTAAATTAGGGTCAGCTGTAAGTCTATTATGATATGGCTGGGATTTTTCTTTGTAAGAAAAACACCTTAACTATCAATATTCCTGTGTCGTGGGAGACTTTACAAATATATTTTCTTTACAAACTTTAACAACGTGACAGAAATTTCATCCCCATCATCTAGCTAGATGGTTGGCAGTCCACAACTGTGCGCTTTTTTCAAAACTTTCTGCCGCGCACAACAAAACTGTGGAATGAGCTGTCATCTGTGGTGTTCCCAGATCAATATGACCTTAAAATCTTCAAGAAAAGGCCTGCAACGCACTTGTAACGATTCTGGTGTGGGGGTGTCCATGGGCGGCGGTAATCGCTTACCACCAGGCGTTATGCTCGTTTGCCTCTATACAAAAAAGAAAAACACACTCGCACAGAAGATCAACCTTGACAGCATTTGTGCTGTCGTGATTTGTTGGTAATTGCAAAAGTAGCACTAGGCCGCCATGGTGTGGGTCACCATACTGCATTTGCAATGAGTATGGTGACCACCACTTTTGGATTCTGCTTATGCTTTCCATTGGGCAGAGTAGAGTCATTGGCAGGCTCAAATATATTAAAAGAAGGTAAAACGGAAGTTTGAGATTTTCTAATTGGTTACATGTAATGAAAAATAGTAACTTGAGTGAAGTAGAATGCATTAGCTAGTTCAAAATACAAGTCATAAAAGAATTAACTCATTTGTGTTTGGATTAATTACATAACACCTGTTATCAAAAATTAATTACTGTAATGGTCAGTTACTTAGCTTCTCTACTTCAATTACTGTATTGAAATATGAAGGAGGAAAAATTAATATTACTACACAATATTATCAAGGAAAATAAGCAAAACAGCAACTTACACTTTGAATTATAAATAACTAGCGACCCGCCCCGGCTTCGCACGGGTGCAATGCTGATACTAAATTAAATACACTACAGAAAAACTATGAACGTTGTATATAAAAACATAGCGGCCCGCTCCGACTTTGCACGGGCATAAAATAGAAACCTCTAAAATTAACAATGTTGCCTTAGTATATGATGCATGTATTATACATATAAACCTTCCTCTTGAATCACTCTATCTATTGGAAAAAACCGCATCAAAATCCGTTGCGTAGTTTTAAAGATTTAAGCGCACATAGGGATATAGGGACAGAAAAGGCGACTTTGTTTTATACTATGTAGTGATATGCAGTGTTACGATTTTTTAAATATATGTATTTATATTTTTTTTTTATGGAATGGGGGGCAAATGAGCAAACGTATCGCCTGATGGTAAGAGATTACCGCCGCCCATGGACACCCGCAACACCAGAGGCGTTACAAGTGCGTTGCCGGCCTTTGGGGGTGGGGAGAGGGAAGGGGTTGGGGGTATAGACTTCCGGTATCCTCACTCACTCGGTGAAACACAGCGCGTGAGTGAGGATACCGGAAGTGTGTGTTAATAACAGCAGTTCCCGGACCCCTCCTTTCTCAGGCGCAGAGTGGCACACCGTGTGGTTTTAGACGGTTCAATTCCGACACACCGCCCCGCCGCATACCCCGGCGGGGTGACGGCCCGAGGGGGGTTTTCACACCGATTTTCTGTGAGGCCGTGGTATTACTCCGGTCGAACCGGCCCATGCATACTGAAGCGTGGTTCTCACACGGTAAAATGTATGAAAACTTGGTACTTGTATCAAAATTTTGCAAGTTGAGATGTATATGATTTGACACAGTTAAAATATATATGGCAGAGGAGTGCAAAAAGCTAATAACAAAGAACAACATAGTGAGATTTCGTCGTATTTCGACCACTGGCCATCCACTGCTTAGCATTTAAAAAACCAATAAAACTGGTAAAAATAACAAGATATTTTAGATGGCAGGTTACATTTATTGTCTTATTATCATGTCATCTTAATTCATAATATTCTTTACTATACAAAAAATTATAAAACTGCCTCTTTATAAACTACAGCTTTACCGCTGCCAATAGATTTTTAACTTTTTAAGCTTAATAATTTCTTATTAGCAATTAGTTAAGTAAAATATACACACACAACACTGACAGCACTGACAATGGTATAAAGTTTAAGTGGTTGGGACTTCATCCTAAAGAAAAATACGTGTTAGGGGTCTAATTGGTATACTTATATGGTAAGCCCCTTCGTCTCCCTTTTTCCGTGGGAGAGCCACGCTTCGATAAGAATGGGCCGGCTCGACCGGATACCACGGCCTCACAGAAAACCGGTGTGAAATAGCGCTTGCGCTGTGTTTCACCGAGTGAGTGAGGATACTGGAGGCCCATATCTCTCCCCCATTCCCTCTCCCCATCTCCCAAAGGTCGGCAACGCACTTGTGACGCTTTTGGTGTATCGGGTGTCCATAGGCAGCGGTAATCGCTTACTATCAGGTGATGCGTCTGCTCGTTTGTCCCCTATTCGAAAAAATAGCTCTAATGCGTAAAAAATGTGTAGCATACACTTGTTGTTGATTGTACAGACATATCCCGACCAGAAATTTTAGTGCGGCTGTGATTAGGCGCAAACTTGGCATGCCTCATTACGAACTTGGGCCGAATTACGCCGTTATATCGAAAGTAACGCAGTTGCGAGTTTGTTTCTAACTTGGCTTTCTGTTTAGGGGGTCACAAGTTAGTACTGCATGCCAAATTAAGGCAATTTCACAGCATTTCCTAGTTAGGATCGGGTAGTGTGATCGGGTCGATTACACTACGGTATACTGAACTTCGGCAGTACCGAAGAATTTCCTAATGACACCGGAATTCGGAAGTTTTTTGGCATGCCACCATTTTGCTTTCCGAATATGAATTTAATTAAGTACGAATTAGGCAGGCCTAAGTTAGGAAAGCCAAGCCAAAGCCAATTTCGGCCCGAACTGATTCTTTGGCATGCCACACTCAATTTCTAGTCGGGATTTTCTTGCCGTTTCCTATAGTGTTGCACGTTATCAACTGACCAAAATATTGGTATTTGTAGGTGTCCTGCTATGGGAGTGGTCACTGACACTACAGAACGAGGACCACGTGGACTTCTCAGAATGGTGGGTGCAGAACAACATGTTAGTACACATGGTACCCATATTTGGCTCTCACATCGAAGTCACAATGTACAATGTGTTCAATGGCCAGAACAAAGGTGCCTCATCAAAGTTACCGGCGCCGTGGACTAATGAAGGGTGAGTGAAATTGTACTAAAATAGTCTGTATGTGGACTCGATTTAAGTTTAATTTACATCAACTCGTCCATATGATGTTCTTTGTTGCGATTGGTGAAGATTTCCATTTGGCCAAACCAAAAAGTTGCACATCATCACTTTAACAGCTTTTAATACTCTACTACTGGACATAGACCTCTCCTAAAAAAGGAGATTTTGGCGTACGTACAATACCAAACATATTGGTATAGGGTTAGTATTAATTTTACTGGGAGGGGTCCAGTCGTGTTAATAACAATAGTTCCCGGACCCCTCCCTTCTCAGGCGCAGAGTTGGCACACCGTGTTGTTTTAGTCGGTTCGATTCCGAAAAACGGCCCGGCGCAAACCCCGGCGGGGTGACCGCCTGAGGGGGTTTCCACAGGTATAAAAAAAAAACGGTTAGTATCGAGTTTTCCTTCTCTTGCTTCTTAAATCGGCTCTTATGACATCCATGGAAGGAATTAGGTTCGTGACACTTTCTATTCTTAATCTGTCATCACACAGACTAAAAGTTCTAATATCTATGTCAACACTATTATCAACTGTGTAAGTATTACAAGTACTTCTAAGGTTTTAGTATTATGTACCAAATTTACAGGTACATTTTACACAAACGAGTCCACTAAGTAGATGTGGAATAAACTCACACTAGGCCCTGAGAAACCAGTCAGCTGGTATCCTATACTAACATCTGCCTGAACTTTCAAGTAGGGAATGTTGCCAGTAAATAATATTATTTCACCTTTAAGAGAATGTGTTCCTGACATTTAAGTGCATTTATCCATTATACATTTTGAGTATGAAATATATATAGGTATATAATTTTTGAACACACAAGCAGGATTATTGTTGAACTAACAGTTAGTTGTTAAATAAGACAAAATTTTGTTTAGAAAATGAATTCTGTCAGTGAAAAATAAAGTACTTAATTGTAGCAAATACATTCTTGTACGAATCCATTCTTTATAGGATTATTTGACATAAAAATTGGTTGCCTGTAAAGTCGGTATACGGGCGAAAGTTTTACGTGACAACGACTTTGAGTGGTAAAATAATTTTAATGTGAATATTCATTCGTATAGTAGGAAGAAGGATGAAATAATAGTAACAATTTAAAACATTTATTTATACAAAGAATTATATTTAAAACATTAATTTTAACGTTTTAAATATAATTCGACGCGTGCCTTTCACTTTTTATGTCTGTCTCTCTCGCTCTTAGGCGGGCTAACCATGCCCGAGTGGAAGGGACGCGTGCCTCTCACTCGCTCTCATTGTGAGCGCATAACGTGAGCGGAGCGTAACGCAGTTTCTTGAAGTGTCACCCGGCAAACCAATTTATAAGACGTTGTCACGTCAAAAATAATCTAACATTAAACTCATTTACCTTGATATATAATGAACCCACTTATTACTGCAACCACATTTGCGTTGGACAAACAAAACAGGTTTTTGTTTAATTGCTGATTATAATAAACTCAATAGCTATTTCTGTTAGAATGTAGTCTGTTTTGTATTAAGATGGTAATTTATGTATTTTAATTTTATTCCACAATACTCTAACTCGTAAAGTCAAATGGATAATTATGTTACTATATACTGTAAATGAAATGTGTTAAGAATATTAACTGTAAAATGGTTCGTTTCTTTGTTATTTTCCATTTGTCAACCACATTAAATTTTTTTGTACTTACCTATAAAAACTTTAGATTTTTATTCATCTTTCTAACATTGCAACAGTGGTTACACTATTAATTGTAAATAAATAGTAAAGAATCGAGCCCCGCCCCCTGACCCATCAGGTTCGAAGAAATTATTGTTTGATATAAAACCTTCGTAACTGATTGGTCGAGGGGCGGGGTTTGATCGATGCGTCACTATTTTCTTAACGCGAATTGACTGTAGTCTTATGTAATCACTGTATCCAATGTTACAGATGTGTGCTATCTGCGCCCTACTACACATGCATCTCGGGAGACGCGAGCAGCCGATTGCTTCTCTCACTCGATGTCACATCAGATGCTGTACAGCTTATAAGCCGACCATTATCAGAATATATTAGCTTGCAATCAAGCTATGGGACCCTAGGCCCTCTTGACGGCAACAGCGTTGTACCTGGATTCACGATAGATCATAGAAAAATTGTGATTATAAAGAATAATCAGTTAGAGCTTTTGAAGGTTGATGTAGCGGATCCATCGGCTAGTGTTAGTGTAATAGAGAGTGTGAATGGGCCATTGGTGTTGCAGACGTGGAGTGATAATGTAAGTATATCCTATAGACGTAACCTAGTGATACTAGCTGTTGGGCTTGTGTTAGTGATTTTATGGTTCATATCCCAAGACAAATATTTGCCCAATGAGTACAGTCATTTGTTCGGTGTACCACTGTCTAGTTTGGTATCAGGCAGCTAAATAATTTTGTAAAATTAGTAAAGTTACCATTTACGAATTTATAGATCTTATTTATTAATAAGACTGACACAATGGAACATTGTGATGTATCAGTTCTTTGTGACGTGTTCGGTCCTATTGTGTACGACTTAAAATGTTTTAACATTTTTACTTGACACCGACATTTGAGTACTGTCACTTGTAAGAGTCGGTAGAGTGATTTTATGAAAATTAGTGGCTATCTCTTGAACAACGTGACATAGAATATTGTAAATAAGAAAAATAGCTAATTTGTCTCATTTTTCTTACAACTTTTTTTAAATTAATACTCGTAGTACCGATACACAAACATAAGGATTTTAATTACATTGATAAATAATAGCATACATTAATACTCTTTAGAGGGCCTAAAGTACGTTTATTACACATCAAATCGTTGACATTCGACACATTCGTCACGATGATCTCGTTCGACGTTGCGATTGTCCCGCACTGAAATGTAACCGATCGCAATGCCGAACGCACTCACCATTTATAGTGTAACTCACGCCAGGCAAATGAAAACACAGAAAAGGTTGCCTGGAGGAGATCTCAGACTGTGATAAGGCCAACCATTGTACCACTGTTTTATTCGTTTGTACCTACATTATTTCATATTAAGGTGTGCAATAAAGAGTACCTATCTTAGTAAAACATCTTAGTCCTTGCATTAAAGTACTATTTATTACGGTGTGTTCCAGGATTTCTCAGTAATAGCACACAGCCTGACAGGGTCTGAGGTTAAAGAGTTGAAGTGGTCTGACCATGAACTTAAACTACCTGATCCGGAGATATCGTCCGCACTGTGCTCCAAGTCATCCCGAGAACTAGTTTGCAGGATACTTGTTACAGCTGCTGATGATTCTACGCATTTCATACAGCAAGATGGTAAGTTTTTCATTTATTTTGAACAATCGTGTCTCTTTTAAAGGCTATGATTAAAGGAATCTGTGCTCTAATCATTAATGTGCTGTGTACATGAGCGTGCCCAGGACCACAGGCAAAAAAGCTGAAGCTGCTTGAGGCAAAACTTGGGTCATGCGTCGGAGCTTACACACTCACTTACTATGTGCGCAGGTCGTGTGATATGGTCTCGTGAGGAAGCCCTCGCCAATGTGGTGGCTGTGGAGTTCGTCGAGTTGCCAGTGTCTGACTTAGATGCTGCCATCGAGTCTGAGTTCGATCAAAAAGAAGGTTGGTTTAAATATATTTTTAAAATACCCATGTAAAGAAAATATATCGACAGATGAAATATCATTGACATTTTCAGGATTAAATATTTATAGAAAGTTTCTTTACTGAAGTGTAGTTTATCATAGTCGTTACAAATCGTTTCTTATTTCAATTTCGGAAATCAGTTTTACAATATACAACATTATTTTTCACATTCCAAAAATATAAAAGTTCTCAGCATTTTCATTATATTTACTAAGTATATGCGAATATAACCATTATTTAATTAATTTCTGAATGAAATAATGCTCACTAATCATATAGATACTTGTAAGCGCTTCCTATTCATGTAGTCACACAATAAGATATAAAAGGGTTATTTAAGTTGTGTAAAATAATTGTGACAGACATTAATTACATAATTATTCTCTATGTTCATATATCATAACTCTAATATTCATATATTATTTCTTATTTTCTAGCTGCCAAGATGTATAGTAAGTACCGTGTAGGTTTGCTTGCACCTTGCTTGAGTTTTTATGTGTTCACTGATAAAAAAAAGTACTATTTAAGAGCCTAGTGTGAGTTTATTTCAAACCAACTCGCTCTCGACAGCGACCGCGTTTAAAGGTGTGATTATAGTCGTTCCAATCGTTTATTTAACTTTTGACAGCTCTAATACTTAATCAAATAGTGACCAAACCCTGACCCTGTTAACGATTCGATTTTTTTTATCGATCGATTTTATGCATGAAGACGTTTTAATCGATTTAACACACTCATTATTTTATAGATAATTTCGTACTTTTATCGATTAACCTCTCGGGTGCGGCAACACGGATCCATGTTTGTCCCGTCGGTGCGGCACACACGGATCCATGTTTTTCGCAGTTAACTTGCATTTTAATTAATTTTGGGTATTAAAGTTATTATAACGAAGTCTAGAAAGGTTTGTTATGCATTTGCTTTATACGAACAACATTTTAAAACATTCGTTTGTCAAGTGCGCTTCAAGAGCCGTAAAAAAAACGAGTTCCAATTTCAAAGTTGACGATGACGCAACGCGATCTGTCAAGTGCCTCTTAAAACTGATTTTTTGCCGATAAGGTGATTTTGAAGGTAGTTTGTTGTTATATTTTACTTATTATACTTATTTTAGGAACCACTATCAATACGAATTGAGGCATAAATCATGCGTAATTTTGAATAGTGTTACTCAAAAAGTTACCGAGTCTATTACCTATTGAAAAGGGCTTACTCATTTGAAGGTTTTTACGCATTTATTCTTATGTTTTTATTGATAAAATGATATAATTGCGATGAGAATCTTATATAGAATAGCAACAAAAATGTGTTAGAAAAGCTAAATATTTAAATAAACACTAATTTTTTGCCTGACGAGCGAAATTAGACGCACACATACAAAGGGCTCCCACGCCATTACTGTTCTACATCATCATCAGCGTATCGTAGTCCACTGCTGGACATAGGCCTCTCCAATAGCACGCCACTTAAAATTGTATATCGCCGTTGATTCGTGTTTGCACGCAGCCTAGCGGGAAGTCCCGGAACTATTAACACCCACACATACACAGTAGTGACGGACAATGAACAAGACGTAAACTGATCTTTGTTTATGTTTTACTAAATTATTTTGTATTGACCATAGACTTTGTGTGTCACATAATGGAACGATCAGTTTGTTCTCTTTAGCATTCAGTCATTTTCATAGAGTTTAGAGAATTCTCAGAACTTAAAAATAATAAATGAAAACTGGTCTAGCAAACGAGTCCTTTTTTTAAATAACTTGATAAATAGGTTGTTTTTTTTATGTATTGTTCCTGTCTTTTGCACTAGTTAACTAAAAAAATAAATTATTTAACTAAAAAACACTATTTCTTCATATAAATACTACGTAATTTGGTGTTCGGCGCAAATAATAGTTTGATTGTAAAGTACCAAAATGGCGAATATCTCGACAGCGAAATGTGATTTTTACAAATATGTTTCTCAATGAATTTTTACTGCAGTTATAGTGTTTTTTATATCAGTAGATAGCTTAGTTATCGAACTTTATGAGGATAATAAGTAAAATGAATAATAAACCACATAAAATATTAAAATCATGTTTATTAACACAATAGGTGCGTAAATTAATACTTGGCTCAATTGTGAGTAAATAATAAAGCGATAACATTAGTTTAGTAATAAAATATGGCATAACCATGTACGCTTGTTATCCATCTTTTGAAAAATAATCACTTTTATAACCACCGAGCATTGTTTTTGAAAAGATTTGATCATTTTCGTACACCATGCACCGTGCTGCAAAATTTTGCAATTTCGCCGCACGGTGCATGTAACCGGAAGTACCCGTTCGCGCATCCGAGGGATTAATAAACGGCAACACCGGACGCACGACGCCATTTTGTTGTCAGTGTTAATCCACATTTTCATACGCCGAGTTGAGTATTTATATTCCTCCGTACTGTTTTATTTGTGAATTCTCACGTTTAGTTGAGTTAAGCGTATCGTTCCTCCCTTCGTTACTGTCAAAATGCCAAAAAATAAAGTACTCAAAGGACAAACAAGAGAGTTTGTCTTGCGACTTTGTGAATACGTTAATCGATAATCGATTTATTTCAAAACCGTTTTTATAGTCTGTGGTCATTAATTACGAATGACACATCTCTAAGTGGGCGGAGCCCGTCCATGGAGTACAGTATTGCCTGTAGTACATTGTATCAAAAATTATTACAAAACTTTATGTGCGCGATCTGTCAAAAGTTAAATAAACGGTTGGAACGACTATAGTGAAGAGATCAGGACGTTCCAATCGCAACGCTGAACGCGGTCAAAGTGATGATCAAGTTGATGTGAAATAGACTCGCACTAGGCCCTCTGGTGAATAATACAGCTCACAGAAATTATCACCTTTGTTGTGTGCCTTTACAAGAGTTCAGTCATAAAAATACAATCAGAATAAAATAAATTATAAAGTTAATCTTTATCTAGCGCATAAGTACCTTTAAACTAGTGACTTCGTAAGAACGACCCAAAGTATGTAACAGGAAACGGGAGAAGTTGGCCATCAGATATGAGCTAATATGGCCGACGGGGTATTCACAACCGAAATTGTGTTCTGTGCTAGCGCGGCTGCGACATTGTGTGTACGAGCCCTTAAACTCAATAATATGCGACTACTCTATTTGAGGATCAGTTGCGGTTGCTGGCATTTTCTCAATGCCACCCGTATCGTTATAAAATTCAAACAAGTATGATCACGTTCAAACAAGTATACACACTTACAAGTATACATACAAACAAGCATTCCTATGTGGAACAGTCCTAAAGTCTATTTTGGAGTGCTTTTAAAAAAGAGTTATATAATATTCTCGATCTGCACTGGTACTTAGATTCACTTGTTTTTTTTTCATTTATAATATATATTTGTTTGTTTTATTCTGGTTGAAGTAAAGTAGCGAATGAAATGGTTCCTACGTAGTCCATGTAACTAAAAATGTCATCGTTTCTGAAAAACCATTTATCATGCAGAGTGTAATTCATGTGTATAGAGTATGTTTTTTTTTTTTTCTTTAAAAAAGACAACTCCCACATTAGGAATAAACATCCTGTGTCGTGGGGGACTTTACAAACATACATGAAACGGACACACAGAACATCCAGACTCGGTACAACAATTCGTGGATCACACAAAGTGTTGTGGGTTCAAATCCCACGACACTTGGCGCAGTAGCAAGCGGCAAGGCGACCGCTGACACCACTCGGCCAACCGTGCAGTTTATAGCTTCTGATGCACAAGAGACTAACTAAACGTTATAAGACGGTATTCCATTCTACGTAAGGGTTGTAGGACTATCCCGCGGGCTTTTTTTTTTTTTGTGTGGAAAACTCCACTGTGTGACAAACGATAAAGTCGTAAATCGAACTTCGATCGACTAAAACCACACAGGTGTTTTTATTTATTCGTTACGGACGGACTAAATACCTTGGGTGTTTTCTTCCAGTGTACTATATAATTTAGGGGGCTTAAAGTGTGCCCTATACATATATATATATATATATATATATATATATATATATATATATATATATATAGGTGGGCTTTACCTCCTGTGGTCATTAAAATTACCCATTACCTAAAATAATTATCATTTTAACATTCTTTGATCATCCGGAGTTTTATTTAGTTTTTTTTTCTATAGTGCATTCAACGACCTAGGATTTAGCAATATCATATTTTTAAATGTACTAAATATTACAAGAAAAAAATATATAAATCGTTTAGGTGTTATTGGATTGAAAGAGAAAGTAAAAATAATAATAATTTTTTGCTGTGTGGGTTTACCCCTACAGGGTGAACAATAAGCTTTATTCTCTTCAGCTGTAAACTCAATCTTGTGATAGTTTCCTTATACAAGGTGGATATGACCATACGGAATTAAACGAAACCGTGGGCTATTTAAATGTGTTAGTTTACTTTGGGATTGTATAATTTATCCCAGAATGAAAATAAAAAATAAATTTAAACAAACTATCTGAAATAATTAAACTAATTATGACTGCCTCGGTGGCGTAGTGGTAGCGTATGCGACTGCTAAGCTTGAGGTCTCGGGTTCGATTCCCGGGTCGGACTAAATGTTTGTATGAACTGCAAATATTTGTTTCGGAGTTTGGGTGTTTTCTATGTACAATATGTATGTATTTACAAAAAAAAAAAGTATTTAAGTATTTATATCAGTTGTCTAGTACCCATAACACAAGCTCTGCTTAGCTTGGGACTAGATGGCGTTGTGTTAGATGTCCGGAATATTTATTTATTATTTATTAATAAGGACACCATTTGTAATTTAAGTTTACTAACCTGCGTGATTGAACAAAGCGGCATCAGCGCAAGCGCCGTGGTAGGTGCCGCGCGACGTAGCAACAGCTTACGTTTACGATTACGCATCAAGGGGTTAACGACCGTATGTCGTACGGTCGTTAACCCCTTGTTGATAGTGTTTTATTGGATACATGGTGTTGTAAATTTCTAAAACGAAAAATAGTGTCCTGTGGGTAAACGACTGAATCAATTTAATTTACATTTTGTAAGTGGACTTGTAACATGCGTAGGAATGTCTAGTTCAAATAAATGTCGTATTGTCATATCCACGCTGTATTGCCTGTATAATTACATTTGTAGAAACTAACCAATACGATTGAACCAGGTTCGATCTGGGCAGCTTTCTCCCGCCGTCTGCAGACACAAATCCAACAGTTGCAGACGCTCATACAAACTCTACACAAGGGCGAGGGGTTGGAAGAGGACGCTACATCTCCACTAGTGAGAGATTACTTCGGACTGCACAAAATTATTGTACTCGTCACTGAAGTGGGCAAGGTACATTTTTCTTTAAATTTATGAACGTAATAACAAAATATTTGTCTATATATAAATAACAAGATTTATACACGAAAAGAGGCCGAAAACTTTATTTCGTCATAAGTCTACAAGAGCTTATAGAAATTTCTTAAGGACAACTTAGTCGATAAGGAAACAAAACGAAGCATATGAACTCTGATCTGTGTTGCTTCTTGAAGACCTTTAAGACACATTTATTGATTTTTTTATGGAATGGGGCAAAAAAGTAGACGTATCATCTGTTGGTAAGCGATTACCGACACCCGTTGGCGTTGCCGGCCTTTGGGGGTGGGGAGGGGGAAGGGGTTGGGGGTATATATAGTCTTCCGGTATCCTCACTCACTCGGTGAAACACAGCGCAAGCGGTCTTTCACACCCGTTTTCTGTAAGGCCGAGTGTACATCACTCTGGTCGAGCCTGCCCATTCATGCCGAAGGGAGCGTGGCTCTCCCACGGTTAAATTCAAAGTCAGTGGTGTTCCCATACCTGTCTTTTCTTTCTTTAGAGAATCATTCACGAAAATTCTTATGTTGCCATGCCTGTGCATTACTGGTCTTGGAAACTGATTTGCGTTGGCAGTCAGTGGTCAGACAAAATTATTCAGCTCTTGGCTTTTGCTGGTTAAGTATATGCGAGACTAGTACACATGTGTACTAGTCTCGTCTATATTATCAAGTTACAACATAAAACTATATATAAACTGCCTCGGTGGCGTAGTGGTAGCGTATGCGACTGCTAAGCAAGAGGTCTTGGGTTCGATTCCCGGGTCGGACCAAATGTTTGTATGACCTGCAAATATTTGTTTCGGAGTTTGGGTGTTTTCTATGTATAATATGTATGTATTTACAAAAAAAAGTATATAAGTATTTATATCAGTTGTCTAGTACCCATAACACAAGCTCTGCTTAGCTTGGGACTAGATGGCGTTGTGTGTTAGATGTCCGGAATATTTATTTATTTATTTATTTATATGGTTTTGTTCACAGATCTTCGGCATGGACAACTTATCCGGCTCGATTCTATGGAAGTATTATGAACCAAACCTTGACACGGAAGGTGTGGTTGTGTTCACTCGGAGAACTGCGAGACATCCGCCGCACGATGCATATCTCACTGTTGTTGGAAAACATGAGGTGAGCTAATATTTAGGCCATCATCATGAGACTTTTACAATCCACTACTGGATGTAAAACTCCCATTGCAAGCCACTCGGGTCGAATTTTGGCTGCCTGAATCCAGCTCCTTGTCACCCATCTTGCGCATTGATTGATGTGTGTACCATATATGTATACTGTGTGTCTTTTATTATTTGTTTTCTAAATGTACTTTCAATACTAACTGTATTATATACTTAGGATTCACTGTGATGATGCCTAATCGCGGTCTAAGCTAAAGATCCTGGTCACGGCACCATATGTGATGATGCCTAATCGCGGTCTAAGCTAAAAATCCTGGTCACGGCACCATATGTGATGATGCCTAATCGCGGTCTAAGCTAAAGATCCTGGTCACGGCACCATATGTGATGATGCCTAATCGCTATGTGATGATGCCTAATCGCGGTCTAAGCTAAAAATCCTGGTCACGGCACCATATGTGATGTTGCCTCCTAGCGTGCTAACCTAAATAACGGTCAAGGGACCATATGCGGTGATGCCTCTTAGCGCCCTAGTCTGAGTAACGTAATAGATCGGCTATCGGACAAGGCGTTATCATTAAAACATCACCAGCAACTCTTATTTTGAAGAGTTGGAACTGGGCTCCATCCCCGCCCAATTCTGTAAAACCGTCACCTGACTCGAGTTCCCCCACTGGTTTAAACACCTCACGCGGAACAAAGGGAAAGATTATTGACAATTAAGCACATTCCAATTGGTTTGTTCTGATCACGCTTTCTCCCATTGTGCACTCAAGATCCAGGTGGAATCAAAGCTCCTTTACTCTAGGCTAACCGTACGCAAATTAAACAACAACCGAATCAAGTATTAATGGTGGTTACATTCCCATATGCTACCGCTACTAGATACAGCAGTATCTGGGAGCCATTATCTGGACATCCCTTCACGTCTCGGTGATCGAACCCGAATTCTCCCACCGACGTTAACCCGAGATACCGCCTAATTCACCTACGGTAGCCCTGTATATTCAAACATTAAGACTCCTAGCTCTCAAGAGCACTTCTTCACAAACAAAGCTACAGATAAAAACCAATTGCAATGACTAGTTCAATAACTGTAAAATTACATACAATTATTTACAATCAATACGATACTCAGACCGGGACACAATACCTATTAACCTTGTTATCCTATAAAATACGAAAGGTTGTAGGGACTCACCTGAGTTTATCCAATGTTATATACTTTAACTTACTCAATATATCGAAGATTCGCCCGGCTCGGACTCGGAGTCCTGTCTCACCGCCTGCCTAAGACCATGTCCTCACCCTTCTAAGCTCCTAAACTCACTGCTCTCTCCTGCGATTCTAAAACCCGACTCCCCTAAACTGTCTGCCTCCGTGGTTTTAAACCAACTGCCTCATGCCCGTTTCGTATTTTCCCACAAAATCTCCGATAGAGCAGGTATAGACCCTTTTTTACTACGTTCAAGTGAGTCACAATTCTCAGTAGAATTTCTATTTTATCGCCACCAGATGTTGAAAGATTCTTACAATTGCGTTTAAAAGGTAATAACGTTTCTAATTTACGATCTATAACTTAAAATAGTTTATCAGCAATGTCTGACCCTTATGAGGAAACCTTTTGAGTGTAGTTATTGTATTTAGCCTATTGTTTCAATCTAACAAGGCAACCATTATTTGTAAGTTTAAATTACATGGAGCCGACCTCGTATCACATCACTTAGACACCCGTTTGTGGAGAGACAGAGTTCAATGTATTAAGTTATAAAAAAAAACTGTATAAAGTGTAAAATACAAAAAAATTGACATGAAATATAAAATAAAGAAACAAATAATGTAATGCAAATGTATTATAAAGACAAAGGTTATTATTGAGTATTTTTTTGGTATGTACATATATATGTATATCCTACTAATATTATAAACGCGAAAGTTTGTGAGTATGTATCTGAGAATATTTGTTGCTATTTCATGCAAAAACACCTGAATGGATTTTGATGAAATTTTTGTATATTATATATTATACATCAAAATAACACATATGCTACAATTTATATAGATACTAGCTTCGCATTGCCCGCAGTTATTGTCGTACCGCGGGTAGGACCGCGGGGTTCAGCTAGTATATCAATAATGTCCTCAGTAAACAGTTCTTCCTTTAGACAATATTGTAACATAAACATAAATTTCTGTTTTTTTCTTCTAGGAGTCAGGCAACGGCCTCATCGTAAGTCTGAACCCAATAACGGGCGCATTGATAGGCGAGCGGTTGCTGCAGCTGGACGTGCAGCTGCTACAAGTTGCGTTGTTACACAAATATGACAATGAAAAACTGCACGCGCTTATATTGTTGGACAAAGACGAGAATGTACAGGTAATTATTATTATTTAACCGCAATTTTGCAAAAGTAGCATATGTACTGTTCTGTATCAAATATAGTTGATCAAAGGTAAGCTAAGTAAAATTTGTAAATATATACTAATATAATAAAGCGGACGAGTTTGTTTGTTTGAACGCGCTAATTTCAGAAATCGCTTATCCGATTTGAAAAATTCTTTTCGTGTTGGCTAGTCCATTTATCGAGGAAGGCTATAGACTATATATCATCACGCTACTACTAATAGAAGCGGAGCACCAATGAAGAATGATTAAGAAACGGGAAAAAAATTTCACGCTACGGGCAATATAAGACGCAAACGAGGTTGCGTGGATCAGCTAGTTATTAATAAATCAATTGCCTCGGTGGCTCAGTGGTAGCTTAAGCGACTGCTGTGTCGGACAAAATCATTGTTTGATTTGCAAATATTTATTTCGGGGTTTGGGTGTTTTCTATGTATATGTATGTATTTACAAATACTAATAAGTATTCTATAAGCCATTCTAGCTCTCATAGTACAAACTCTGCATAATTTGTTAGTAAACTAGGCAAATTGTGTGTCTGATGTGCGTATTAAAAAAATATTTTGCCAAGTAGTGTGTAGTGTTGCATATTGCTTGTAACATCCACATCAGAAAACAATCCATCTATTTTCTTTCAATATAAACTATGTTATGCTTAGTGCAATTCTATAAAATTATAATATTTGGTATCTCTAAAGGGCATTTAATTTTATAACAGATTTTGCCAGTATCAGCGGCACCGCTAGTAGAAAATATGTTCATGTACGTAGCGGAGAGACCAACCGCCACAGTGCACGGGTATGCGATACTGTACGACGGGAAGGTGAGACAACATTTACTATTTATTTATTTATACACTTGTCTTATATACTTGTCTTAAGTAATATGAAATACTTTGTGGAACAGCGGTCTTTCAGCACAAATGGGTATGCTCGACCGGAGTGATACCACAGCCTCGCAGAATACCGGTTTTCAGTAATTTTTCGTTGAATGATTGTGAGGGTTGAATACTCAAATATCTGTGGCGTATTGGTAGCGTATGTGACTGCTAAGCTTGAGGTCTCGGGTTCGATGCCCGGGTCGGACCAAATGTTTGTATGATCTGCAAATATTTGTTTCGGAGTTTGGGTGTTTTCTATCTATAATATGTGTGTATTTACAAAATAAAAGTATATAAGTATTTATATTAGTTGTCTAGTACCCATAACACAAGCTCTGCTTAGCTTGGGACTAGATGGCGTTGTGTGTTAGATGTCCGGAATATTTATTTTATCGGTAACACACTTTTGACTTTACCATAATACATTACTTCTCAGAGATAAATAAAAAGAAATTACTAACATTTTAGTAAAATAAAAGGAATTGTTGTATTTTATTGGGGCAAATTGTTTTAATTGCTGAAAAAAAAAATTTTTTTTATTTGACAGTTAGAGCTTCTCGTGTAGTCCTATTTGAATTTGATTGCTCTTGAAGTTCAATTTTTCTTTTGTTAAAATAAATTTTTTGATAAATATTGTAAAAATTACTCAATTTCATGAAAATCGTTGGAGTTGTTTTCGAGATTCAGATTATACACATGAATTGCTCGTTTAAAGGTATTAGATTGGCAGGCCTCTTCACTGTTCCTTTCATAGGCACTAAAAAACAAGCAGAAAAATTTAAATTTGTTTAGAAATCAATAAAAATATTTCGGACGGTTTTTGGCCATGCTATATGCAATGTTAATTGTTCTTCTAAAAAAACTATAAGTACCCTATTTTTTCCAGTCATTAATAGCACAAAAGACGTGGCTGACCCACTTGGGTGGAGGTCCGGGCTCCGGTCACCGCATCGTGACGGCAGCTAGGAAGGCTCCAGGCGAGCGCGTCCACTCGCCCGGCCGAGTGTTACCTGACAGAAGTGTACTGTATAAGTACATCAATCCCAACTTGGTTCTGTTCGTCACTGAGGGACCCGACGCGTTGCATAAAGGTAATGTTCATATTTTTGGTATATAATCAGTGTTGGGCAAATTTTAATTGCAATTACAATTAATGACTAACAATTAATTAATTGTGAAACGACACCATAACAACTAACAATTGATCAATTATAATTGTGAAAAAGTAAAACTAACAATTAATTAGTTGTTAATCGTGGTTTTATACAGTTAACAATTAATCAATTTTAGTTATTTTACGAAATAAATAAAATTATTTTTTTTTTTTTCACTTTTATTATTGTGCACGTGCGTGTGTGGATTTCACCAACTCATATATATTTACTACATTTACGGTAGTAAATATATTTTATAAAAACTTTGATTAATATTACCTAGTTTTATAGTTTTTAGTCTATTGGAATTGAACGATACAAATAATTGTTCAACTATGGTGAAATAAAAAGAGGACTTCATTGACAGGGCCGTCCTAAGAAAGGGCTTCCAGGCCCATTAAGAGACACTGGAAAATATTTATTACTAGGTACGTGCCTGTCCCCAGGTTGTATTAGCCCAGGGCTCCACAAACTCATGGTCTGCCCTCGACTCCCTCATAACTATTAAATAGTTTTAAATTATTTAACATAATTTGATAATAAAATATAAATATAATAAGGTATCGTTGTAGGTAGTATCGTAGGGATGTGACGTCATACACAATTAACCTCTCGGGTGCGGCAACACGGATCCATGTTTGTCCCGTCGGTGCGGCACACACGGATCCATGTTTTCCGCAGTTAACTTGCATTTTAATAAATTTTGGGTATTAAAGTTATTATAATGAAGTGTAGAAAGGTTTGTTATGCATTTGCTTTATACGAACAACATTTTAAAACATTCGTTTGTCAAGTGCGCTTCAAGAGCCGTAAAAAAAACGAGTTCCAATTTCAAAGTTGACGATGACGCAACGCGATCTGTCAAGTGCCTCTTAAAACTGATTTTTTGCCGATAAGGTGGTTTTGAAGGTAGTTTGTTATTATATTTTACTTATTATACTTATTTTAGGAACCACTATCAATACGAATTGAGGCATAAATCATGCGTAATTTTGAATAGTGTTACTCAAAAAGTTACCGAGTCTATTACCTATTGAAAAGGGCTTACTCATTTGAAGGTTTTTACGCATTTATTCTTATGTTTTTATTGATAAAATGATATAATTGCGATGAGAATCTTATATAGAATATAAAATAGCAACAAAAATGTGTTAGAAAAGCTAAATATTTAAATAAACACTCATTTTTTGCCTGACGAGCGAAATTAGACGCAAACATACACAGGGCTTCCCCGCCATTACTGTTCTACATCATCATCAGCCTATCGCAGTCCACTGCTGGACATAGGCCTCTCCAATAGCACGCCACTTAAAATTGTATATCGCCGTTGATTCGTGTTTGCACGCAGCCTAGCGGGAAGTCCCGGAACTATTAACACCCACACATACACAGTAGTGACGGACAATGAACAAGACGTAAACTGATCTTTGTTTATGTTTTACTAAATTATTTTGTATTGAGCATAGACTTTGTGTGTCACATAATGGAACGATCAGTTTGTGATGCTAAAGCATTCAGTCATTTTCATAGAGTTTAGAGAATTCTCAGAACTTAAAAATAATAAATGAAAACTGGTCTAGCAAACGAGTCCTTTTTTTAAATAACTTGATAAATAGGTTGTTTTTTTTTATGTATTGTTCCTGTCTTTTGCACTAGTTAACTAAAAAAATAAATTATTTAACTAAAAAACACAATTTCTTCATATAAATACTACGTAATTTGGTGTTCGGCGCAAATAATACTTTGATTGTAAAGTGACAAAATGGCGAATATCTCGACAGCGAAATGTGATTTTTACAAATATGTTTCTCAATGAATTTTTACTGCAGTTATAGTGTTTTTTATATCAGTAGATAGCTTAGTTATCGAACTTTATGAGGATAATAAGTAAAATGAATAATAAACCACATAAAATATTAAAATCATGTTTATTAACACAATAGGTGCGTAAATTAATACTTGGCTCAATTGTGAGTAAATAATAAAGCGATAACATTAGTTTAGTAATAAAATATGGCATAACCATGTACGCTTGTTATCCATCTTTTGAAAAATAATCACTTTTATAACCACTGAGCATTGTTTTTGAAAAGATTTGATCATTTTCGTACACCATGCACCGTGTTGCAAAATTTTGCAATTTCGCCGCACGGTGCATGTAACCGGAAGTACCCGTTCGCGCATCCGAAAGATTAAATGCGTCGTCTCATAAAATTTATATACAGATAGATGTAACATAATGTTATGAAATAAATAAATACGTTTGAAGTTGCCAGGATATATTAAATTAAAAGGCTTTTTTAGTACATTTCAAAAACATGCATGATGTAGGTATAAGTATAAGTTATGTATATTTTTTTTAATTACCGATAAATATTATAGATAGATATTTTTTGAAAATTTGAGCATTCGTGAACAGAGAAACGTAGTGCACGTTTCACCGAGTGAGTGAGGTTATCGGAGGCCCATATCCCAACCCAGCCTCCCATCCCTCTCCCCATCCTCCCATCCCTCTCCCCATCCTCCAAGAAGGCAACGCACCTGTGACGATCTTGGTGTTGCGGGTGTGATTTGTTTAATAAATGTTTTTCGTAGAAAGTTTACTTCGATAAATAAATAAACAAGAAAGTGTGACACTTCACTAGTCGGCGGTCGCACATTGACCAATCGTGTGCGTTTCTGAGGTGTCTTGCTTATTTTTACTACGAAGGAATTATGGCAATTAAAAGTACGAGTATCTTCGTTTTCGAGTTCGTCACCATTCTGTCCTAATACATATATTTCTGTGGTGGTATCACAGAAATATATGTAGTACCTTCTTATAAAGGGTGTATGGAACAACTAACGTTAAACTTCCAGCATGTATTCAGACCGTCGTTCTCAACAAAATTCCCCAAAAAGTTAATTGCAATTATATTAATTGTTTTTTACAATTGATGCACATTAGTTTAAATAATTTAATTGTTAACCCGATTAAACGTTTAATTGCGATTAATTCAATTGCAATTTATTTTTTAATGAACTAATTAGTTAATTGAAAAAATAATTGATTAACTGATTCCAAGTTAGGTAGAGTCAAACTTTCGTATTTGGTAATGCGTAGGTATATATTGTAGATGAATATATTATACAAAGATATAACAAAGGATCTCTAGCTTCGAACTCAGGATCACTAACCGCCAAAAAAAGATATTGTCATTTTGATAATGAATAAAACAACTCTTTGCAATAGGGTTCATCATTTTATTTATGTTATAGGGATAGTTTCCCTAATATTCCTGGTTGATAAATGAGTGGACAATTTTACCGAATGATGATTTCATTGCTAATTAATAATGTACAAAATTATGTGTTTAAAGTTAATGAGCTCCTTGGCTTTGACCTTTGACTGCACAGCTGGCCTAGTAACTTAAGCGCTGGCCACGCCGCTTTTTACTGTGCCAAGTCCCATATGGGATAACACTTTGTGTAATCCACAAATTGTTGTTCCGAGTGCGGGTGTTCTTTGTGTCCAGTTCCTGTATGCTGTAAAGTTCCTCGCGACACAGGATGTATATTCGTAACGCAATGGTGTGTTTACAGATGTGGTGGTGGCCACGTGCGTGGACGCGGCGTCGGGCGCGGTGGTGGCGGCGCAGGCGCACCGGCGCGCGCGCGCGCTGCCGCTGGCCGTGCACACCGACCACTACATGGCCTACCTCTACTACAACGACAAGCAGCGCCGCACCGAGATAGGTCAGTCTCCCTCCCCTCCCCTTGCTTTACAGAAGTGGTGGTGGCGGCGCAGGCGCACCGGCGCGCGCGCGCGCTGCCGCTGGCCGTGCACACCGACCACTACATGGCCTACCTCTACTACAACGACAAGCAGCGCCGCACCGAGATAGGTCAGTCTCCCTCCCCTCCCCTTGCTTTACAGAAGTGGTGGTGGCGGCGCAGGCGCACCGGCGCGCGCGCGCGCTGCCGCTGGCCGTGCACACCGACCACTACATGGCCTACCTCTACTACAACGACAAGCAGCGCCGCACCGAGATAGGTCAGTCTCCCTCCCCTCCCCTTGCTTTACAGAAGTGGTGGTGGCGGCGCAGGCGCACCGGCGCGCGCGCGCGCTGCCGCTGGCCGTGCACACCGACCACTACATGGCCTACCTCTACTACAACGACAAGCAGCGCCGCACCGAGATAGGTCAGTCTCCCTCCCCTCCCCTTGCTTTACAGAAGTGGTGGTGGCGGCGCAGGCGCACCGGCGCGCGCGCGCGCTGCCGCTGGCCGTGCACACCGACCACTACATGGCCTACCTCTACTACAACGACAAGCAGCGCCGCACCGAGATAGGTCAGTCTCCCTCCCCTCCCCTTGCTTTACAGAAGTGGTGGTGGCGGCGCAGGCGCACCGGCGCGCGCGCGCGCTGCCGCTGGCCGTGCACACCGACCACTACATGGCCTACCTCTACTACAACGACAAGCAGCGCCGCACCGAGATAGGTCAGTCTCCCTCCCCTCCCCTTGCTTTACAGAAGTGGTGGTGGCGGCGCAGGCGCACCGGCGCGCGCGCGCGCTGCCGCTGGCCGTGCACACCGACCACTACATGGCCTACCTCTACTACAACGACAAGCAGCGCCGCACCGAGATAGGTCAGTCTCCCTCCCCTCCCCTTGCTTTACAGAAGTGGTGGTGGCGGCGCAGGCGCACCGGCGCGCGCGCGCGCTGCCGCTGGCCGTGCACACCGACCACTACATGGCCTACCTCTACTACAACGACAAGCAGCGCCGCACCGAGATAGGTCAGTCTCCCTCCTCTCCCCTTGCTTTCTTTTACAGTCTCCCGTAACAGGCCCAATAGTGTGGCTCACCATGCTGCATTGTTGCATTGTCTGCACGACCAAGTAGTATGGTGAGTTTGGTAATTCTAATATAAGTCTTATCTAGATAAATAAAAATCCGTGCCTCGTCTTACCCTATTTACTAATTTACAACGCCGACGTCGGCTCGGTCTAATATAAATAGTCCCTTAATCCATCACTACACCAAATACATTTAATAATATTATATGCATTGTTACGCATAGATCAAACCAGAATATTAGGGAAAAAAAGTGGTGTAAGTCAGTTCGGCAGTACAATTTCTAGATAAAATCTAATAATAACACGTTGCGGCACAGAACAATGTACCATACTTTAAAATATGTAAGGTCGAATGTACTCGTAGAATAATTGTAGCGAGTTCGACCTGCAGTTCGCAGTTTGAGCTACAATGCAACAAATATATAACTGATAAATCTCGGGACCTCGGCGATCTAATGATTTCTTAATAGAAAGATTTTTCTGCGGTGTTCGGAGTTACTATAATAAGGTCTGGTTTATTCGTCAAAGGCTCATTTTTCAAATTGTTCGTGCCCAAACATGTAACAGTCTGTTTGTGTCGGCAGCCACTATGGAGCTGTACGAGGGCAAGCAGCGCTGGCTGGGAGCGGGTGCCGCGTTCAGCTCGCTGGAGTCGTGGCGCGCGCCCAGCGTGTCGCGCAACGCGTACGTGCTGCCCGCCGCGCCCGCCGCCGCCGCGCACACCACCACCGAGCGCTCGCTCACCGACAAGCACATCCTGCGTGAGTCCCTCTTGTACTAGCTCCCTAGACACACCACCGAGCGCTCGCTCACCGACAAGCACATCCTGCGTGAGTCCCTCTTGTACTAGCTCCCTCGACACACCACCGAGCGCTCGCTCACCGACAAGCACATCCTGCGTGAGTCCCTCTTGTACTAGCTCCCTCGACACACCACCGAGCGCTCGCTCACCGACAAGCACATCCTGCGTGAGTCCCTCTTGTACTAGCTCCCTAGACACACCACCGAGCGCTCGCTCACCGACAAGCACATCCTGCGTGAGTCCCTCTTGTACTAGCTCCCTCGACACACCACCGAGCGCTCGCTCACCGACAAGCACATCCTGCGTGAGTCCCTCTTGTACTAGCTCCCTCGACACACCACCGAGCGCTCGCTCACCGACAAGCACATCCTGCGTGAGTCCCTCTTGTACTAGCTCCCTCGACACACCACCGAGCGCTCGCTCACCGACAAGCACATCCTGCGTGAGTCCCTCTTGTACTAGCTCCCTCGACACACCACCGAGCGCTCGCTCACCGACAAGCACATCCTGCGTGAGTCCCTCTTGTACTAGCTCCCTCGACACACCACCGAGCGCTCGCTCACCGACAAGCACATCCTGCGTGAGTCCCTCTTGTACTAGCTCCCTCGACACACCACCGAGCGCTCGCTCACCGACAAGCACATCCTGCGTGAGTCCCTCTTGTACTAGCTCCCTCGACACACCACCGAGCGCTCGCTCACCGACAAGCACATCCTGCGTGAGTCCCTCTTGTACTAGCTCCCTCGACACACCACCGAGCGCTCGCTCACCGACAAGCACATCCTGCGTGAGTCCCTCTTGTACTAGCTCCCTAGACACACCACCGAGCGCTCGCTCACCGACAAGCACATCCTGCGTGAGTCCCTCTTGTACTAGCTCCCTCGACACACCACCGAGCGCTCGCTCACCGACAAGCACATCCTGCGTGAGTCCCTCTTGTACTAGCTCCCTCGACACACCACCGAGCGCTCGCTCACCGACAAGCACATCCTGCGTGAGTCCCTCTTGTACTAGCTCCCTCGACACACCACCGAGCGCTCGCTCACCGACAAGCACATCCTGCGTGAGTCCCTCTTGTACTAGCTCCCTCGACACACCACCGAGCGCTCGCTCACCGACAAGCACATCCTGCGTGAGTCCCTCTTGTACTAGCTCCCTCGACACACCACCGAGCGCTCGCTCACCGACAAGCACATCCTGCGTGAGTCCCTCTTGTACTAGCTCCCTCGACACACCACCGAGCGCTCGCTCACCGACAAGCACATCCTGCGTGAGTCCCTCTTGTACTAGCTCCCTCGACACACCACCGAGCGCTCGCTCACCGACAAGCACATCCTGCGTGAGTCCCTCTTGTACTAGCTCCCTCGACACACCACCGAGCGCTCGCTCACCGACAAGCACATCCTGCGTGAGTCCCTCTTGTACTAGCTCCCTCGACACACCACCGAGCGCTCGCTCACCGACAAGCACATCCTGCGTGAGTCCCTCTTGTACTAGCTCCCTCGACACACCACCGAGCGCTCGCTCACCGACAAGCACATCCTGCGTGAGTCCCTCTTGTACTAGCTCCCTCGACACACCACCGAGCGCTCGCTCACCGACAAGCACATCCTGCGTGAGTCCCTCTTGTACTAGCTCCCTCGACACACCACCGAGCGCTCGCTCACCGACAAGCACATCCTGCGTGAGTCCCTCTTGTACTAGCTCCCTCGACACACCACCGAGCGCTCGCTCACCGACAAGCACATCCTGCGTGAGTCCCTCTTGTACTAGCTCCCTCGACACACCACCGAGCGCTCGCTCACCGACAAGCACATCCTGCGTGAGTCCCTCTTGTACTAGCTCCCTCGACACACCACCGAGCGCTCGCTCACCGACAAGCACATCCTGCGTGAGTCCCTCTTGTACTAGCTCCCTCGACACACCACCGAGCGCTCGCTCACCGACAAGCACATCCTGCGTGAGTCCCTCTTGTACTAGCTCCCTCGACACACCACCGAGCGCTCGCTCACCGACAAGCACATCCTGCGTGAGTCCCTCTTGTACTAGCTCCCTCGACACACCACCGAGCGCTCGCTCACCGACAAGCACATCCTGCGTGAGTCCCTCTTGTACTAGCTCCCTCGACACACCACCGAGCGCTCGCTCACCGACAAGCACATCCTGCGTGAGTCCCTCTTGTACTAGCTCCCTCGACACACCACCGAGCGCTCGCTCACCGACAAGCACATCCTGCGTGAGTCCCTCTTGTACTAGCTCCCTCGACACACCACCGAGCGCTCGCTCACCGACAAGCACATCCTGCGTGAGTCCCTCTTGTACTAGCTCCCTCGACACACCACCGAGCGCTCGCTCACCGACAAGCACATCCTGCGTGAGTCCCTCTTGTACTAGCTCCCTCGACACACCACCGAGCGCTCGCTCACCGACAAGCACATCCTGCGTGAGTCCCTCTTGTACTAGCTCCCTCGACACACCACCGAGCGCTCGCTCACCGACAAGCACATCCTGCGTGAGTCCCTCTTGTACTAGCTCCCTCGACACACCACCGAGCGCTCGCTCACCGACAAGCACATCCTGCGTGAGTCCCTCTTGTACTAGCTCCCTCGACACACCACCGAGCGCTCGCTCACCGACAAGCACATCCTGCGTGAGTCCCTCTTGTACTAGCTCCCTCGACACACCACCGAGCGCTCGCTCACCGACAAGCACATCCTGCGTGAGTCCCTCTTGTACTAGCTCCCTCGACACACCACCGAGCGCTCGCTCACCGACAAGCACATCCTGCGTGAGTCCCTCTTGTACTAGCTCCCTCGACACACCACCGAGCGCTCGCTCACCGACAAGCACATCCTGCGTGAGTCCCTCTTGTACTAGCTCACTCGACACACCACCGAGCGCTCGCTCACCGACAAGCACATCCTGCGTGAGTCCCTCTTGTACTAGCTCCCTCGACACACCACCGAGCGCTCGCTCACCGACAAGCACATCCTGCGTGAGTCCCTCTTGTACTAGCTCCCTCGACACACCACCGAGCGCTCGCTCACCGACAAGCACATCCTGCGTGAGTCCCTCTTGTACTAGCTCCCTAGACACACCACCGAGCGCTCGCTCACCGACAAGCACATCCTGCGTGAGTCCCTCTTGTACTAGCTCCCTCGACACACCACCGAGCGATCGCTCACCGACAAGCACATCCTGCGTGAGTCCCTCTTGTACTAGCTCACTCGACTAACCTCCGAGCGCTCGTTTACCAATTTTTTATTTTTTTTTTCAGTGTAAAATCATATGTATTGCAATGTATGGTTATTCATATGAACGTATTGTTCCTCAGTGGCGCTAACATCAGGCGCAGTGGTGGAAGTGCCGTGGATGTACCTAGAAGCGCGGCGGGGGGTGGGCCCCGAGCTGGAGGGCGTGGTGCCCCCGCCCCCCGCGCCGGACGTGCCTCTCCCGGCCGAGGCGCGCCTCAACTACAACCGCACCGTGGCGAGACCTCAGAACGTACACACCGCGCCCGCCGGCCTCGAGTCTACCAGCCTCGTGCTCGTCACCGGACTTGGTGAGTGCTACTAATACTAGGGCTGCCACACACGTCATCATCGATTATCAACAGGCCTCTTCTTAGCCGTTTGGCCTACTATGCCATACCAAAAGGATTGATATAGGATTTGTTTCAAGTTTTCTTTCACTTTGCAGTGGTGTGTTTTGCTCTGCAGGATAATGCCTCGATAGTTATGGTGATACTCCGTATTCTGAATTCGTCACCACACGAACAACCAACAACTCATTAGTATCAGCCAGCTCTCACACTGTCGATTTTATTAACCATTTTAAACTAAAATTATTTTGTAACGCAATGTTCTAAAAGCTATTATTGATGATATTACTAGTCTAAAAACCAAAACAATTCTTACCATGAGATACACAAGGTAATACAAAAGTTCCATATATTCTTGCCGTTACCCTTCGGCATGAATTAGTATTTCCCTCTTCGCTATTATTATCACGTGTTATACTTTCACAGATCTTTTCTACACGCGTGTGGCGCCATCGAAAACATTCGATCTACTGAAGGATGACTTCGACTATTATTTAATAACAATAGTCCTCGGGGCCTTAATAGTGGCCACGTATAGCACCAAATACTTTGCGTCGAGGAAGATGCTCAAACTCGCGTGGAAGTGATCTTAGTCATGTAGTTTCAAGGGAATTTGGACTGTGTTGCGTAAGGAATAAAGTGTAAATTTAATTGATAGTTGACAAATGTAATATATTGTCGAGAACTAATAAGGTTTAATATGACTTCTTGTATTTTTTTTATTTCTGGTCTGTTCCATTTTTAAAACATTTATGTAGGTACAACGGATTGTTCCTTTTTTAAACAGTTGTTTTGTTTTAAATTAAAATTCAAGAAGTATTTATATAAATAATCGTTTACTATTCAATAAATCTAAGGCAAATTCTTAATGATCTTTCAGATTGTTAATGTTATTTCTATGGCACACTAAGATTACAGCGCATGTTTATATTCTATAAACGAGTAATAATGTATTTGTAAGAGGTTAACAAGAGTATTGTGAACTTGCGATAACCTACGATGTTTCCTAAATATACTGAACAGAATCGAATTAAATAACCCCCTATTAACCCCTCTCCCACACACAGACTTCTGACTCGCAAAACTGTAAGCTTCTAAACAATTACAGCGGATTTAAGACAACACAGATGGACAATTGCTTCTCACAAACACCTAGTTATCATATCAAATTAATTAACTTTAGGTTAAGAGATTCGCAGGCACCGTAATGTAGCCTTTTAAAAAATATATTAATTGTAATTTGTACAATAATAATAAAAGCCACTGCCATTGTCGCCTTCACAGTCCAAGCTCCTGTATAATAACATTATGAATAAATAAATATAGATGTAAAATAGTTTGATGGTCGTGATTGACGAATGTTCACATTAGGTAATACATACAGACACAGTTATATATATATATATATATAATAGTTACATATGCAACTGTTGTATAATAAGGCGTATTAAAAAATGAATGTGGTAATAGTATCACATGAGTGTTTTAATACCTAATTATGTACAGTTGCATACAAGACTTTATCTACACCCATGACATGAATCCTCTATAAACAGTTCTGAAACCAAATAGTGGTACAGTGTTTGTAAGAAATTTGTGTAAAACAAAACTGGCGGAATACGACGCGAGTTCGAATGGCAGTTGGAACAAAGTTCCTTAACGCGCGTTACGAAAGGGGGCTAGACGGAAAAAATTAAGACGAAAAGTTGTAACGACACTTTTTGCTATAAGACGAAAAGTTGTAACGACACTTTTTTCTATAAGACGAAAAGTTGTAACGACACTTTTTGCTATAGTAAGCTATTGTAAGCCGTGCGGCGTGCGAATGTTTCTCTGTCTGTCTCTCTCTCTCTCTCTCTCTTATAGAAAGCAAGCCAGATATTTTCGTTTCGTCTTTCTATTTCGAACTTCGTTCCATCCGGGTGTCCCTTGACACCTATCAAGTTTTCTTTTTTTAAATATGAAAGGCGGCGTGCCTGACAATGTTCAGAAACTTTTATAGAGGATTAATAGCATGGATGTAGATAAAGAATATTATATATTGTATGCATACGCTCAGTTGTTTAATGATGTAATTCTTTCACTCAAAAAAAGGCTGAACGAATCTGAATGAAGTTTGTCGCAGAGATAGGTTCTCTGGATAGCAGCGCCATCTACCGAAGATACACTGAACTACGAAGTAACGCACTACACAGAGTAACTACAAATCCTGAATCGCGCAATAAATAATTCTCGCTCCGATTACTCGTATCATATATCCCTACAACATCCCAACATCAACTGTTGGGCAGTGGCCCGCCAGGCATGATCACCTCGCCTGGTCGTAGGATCCTCCCTTTGTGTTGGGTGGAACATGATACCCGTTCCTCCACATACTTATTTTACATTGATTTAAAATAGCCTAAGAATTAATATTCTGATCAATGATCCAGAAGCATTTCAATAGGCTGTCATAATATAGATCACCATGCTGCGTTGTTGCATTGTCCGCATTGACAATGAGTATGGTGACCACCACTCTTGGATTCTGCTCATGTCTTCCATCAGGCAGAGTAGAGTCACTTTGACAGTCTCATATTTATCTTCTGGAAATTACTGGCGTATTGCGTGTCTAAAGAACCCGATTGAGTATAGAAAATTTCATTAAGAACAACTGGGTGTATGTTATTATATTTATAGAAAACATGGTCGTTCTCGATTAATTCAGTGATCAAATTTGTTCAAATAGATATGAAATGTATACCTACAGTTTGATGTGAGATTAAGGGCTTTAAACACTTTACCTCAAGTGGATAATGAAAATATCATTATCAGAAATACCTAACATGGACATACCTCTAAATACCAAAGTTATCTATTTATAGACCTTCCTTTTTCCCCTTGATTCTCGGGGAAGGAATCGAAAAGCAGTAAAACACTTAACTTATAAGTTGCAGAAGTCCATGGGCGGCGGTAATCACTTAACCTCTGTCTACTCGTTTGATCCTTTTATCAAAACCGGGACATTATTACGAATCTATTGACACATCATTTATTAAAATTGATTCAGTAGTTTAGGCCCTACGGTGGTACATACAAACATACATAGACTGCATATACTATTAAACTTCCCTTTGGCTTAGCCATAGTCAGATAAAAAGGGATATCGCTAAGATGGATTGGGAAAGGGAATATTCGGTTTCGGTTTAAAATATTTATTCTCATTAAGAATTATAATATAATTCACTTAACATGAGAACTTACTAATGACTAATACATATATATATATATATATATATATATATATATATATATATATATATATATATATATATATATATATATATATATATTTATTGAATAGTGGGCAAACGAGCAGACGTATCACCTGATGGTAAGCGATTACCGCCGCCCATGGATACCCGCAACACCAAAGGCGTCACAAGTGCGTTGCCGACCTTTGGGGGATAGGAAAGGGGATGGGGGGAGGGGTTGGGGTATGGGCCTCCGGTATCCTCACTCACTCGGTGAAACACAGCGCAAACGCTATTTCACACTGGTTTTCTGTGAGGCCGTGGTATCACTCCGGTCGAGCCGACCCATTCATATATTTTGCTTGAGAGCGTACATAAAAGCCGTAACAATATAATATTTTTTTCATTACTACCCTCGCTGACACAACTGCGACCATTGACGGACATCACAATACAAAGTAATAAGATTTTAATGCGCTTCATTAGAAGCGACATTTACGTAATTTTTATATAACTTTTTTTTAATGATCCCTCCTTGTATTCTATTAAAGAATCCAGTAAATAAAAAGCACGTTTCTCTATAGTAGTGACCAAGGAAACATGATAGCATTTGTGCTGAGTGATTGAGAGACCGAAGGCTCAATGATGCAAAGGTATCTCAATAGGCCGCCATAGTATGGTGATCAAAACTCTTGGATTCTGCTCGTGCTTTCCATCAGGCTTTGGCAGGCTCATAAATTAAAAAAAAATAGTTTTAAACCGTATTCCTCACATTAAACTGTATATACATATATTAAATCTATAATATTAGCTAGTTCAATTTAGATGTATTATTTATTTAAGGGTGGTTTGTATTGTATTCATATCGTTTGACAACCATTCCACGGCTCGTTACCTTACATACATAACGGTTACAAATATTAATATTTAAATTCTGGTTTCTTAAGGTCTATTCTCATAGGCCGTGGTGGGGGCGCGAGCTACATAAAGTACTCGCGCCCTTTTCTGAATAGGATGGGAGTATCAGCGTTCCTGGACAGGAGGGGGCCATCTACAAACCGTAGGTGGCCCGAGGTACGTCGTGGTTCAAGGGATTTCCTTTCGAGGGTGCACCTGGCTCCCCGACTTCTAGTACCCGAGACGGTGTGCGATTTTTAAAGGTTCGAGTCCGATTTGGCTACCATTCAGTGGTATTCGTTTGAGTCTCGATTTCAGAAATGTCATAAAAGTTATACTTGTGTTAATTATAATTATCTAACGATGACTGTGACGTGATTATTTATTTATTTATTATATCATATTATAACCGTAAATTTAATCGGTATTCTGCTAGTCTTAGAACACAGTGTATGTGTCAGCTCCGACACACGACTGGAGTTTGTCGTTTGTCGTTGGACGTGGTGCAGCAAGCGTGCCAAATTACTACCAATTTGGCGCCTTTTTCTATGTTGAGCATTTATATTACGTTTAACGAAACATGAAATCGTAAAATTCTCGGCGTTTACGTAATTTTGGTCGCGTGAAAACTACTAACTCCCTAATAAGTAGCTTTCTAGCACTGTTGGTTCTAATAGTTTGTTACACCCGTCGTCGTGTCGCCCATTAATGACAAAAGCGCTGCAGCGCAAACGTCAACAAGTTAACACTCGATTTTACCGTTCATAAAATTTCATACCAAAATATGAAAAATCATGGTTTAATCTTTCGAATGCGGGAACGGGTACTTCCGGTTCCATGCACCGTGCGGCGAAAGTGCAAAATTTTGCAACACGGTGCATGGTGTACGAAAATGATCAAATATTTTAAAAAACAATGCTCGGTGGTTATAAAAGTGATTATTTTTCAAAAGATGGATAACAAGCGTACATGGTTATGCCATATTTTATTACTAAACTAATGTTATCGCATTATTATTTACTCACAATTGAGCCAAGTATTAATTTACGCACCTATTGTGTTAATAAACATGATTTTAATATTTTATGTGGTTTATTATTCATTTTACTTATTATCCTCATAAAGTTCGATAACTAAGCTATCTACTGATATAAAAAACACTATAACTGCAGTAAAAATTCATTGAGAAACATATTTGTAAAAATCACATTTCGCTGTCGAGATATTCGCCATTTTGTCACTTTACAATCAAACTATTATTTGCGCCGAACACCAAATTACGTAGTATTTATATGAAGAAATAGTGTTTTTTAGTTAAATAATTTATTTTTTTAGTTAACTAGTGCAAAAGACAGGAACAATACATAAAAAAAACAACCTATTTATCAAGTTATTTAAAAAAAGGACTCGTTTGCTAGACCAGTTTTCATTTATTATTTTTAAGTTCTGAGAATTCTCTAAACTCTATGAAAATGACTGAATGCTAAAGAGAACAAACTGATCGTTCCATTATGTGACACACAAAGTCTATGTTCAATACAAAATAATTTAGTAAAACATAAACAAAGATCAGTTTACGTCTTGTTCATTGTCCGTCACTACTGTGTATGTGTGGGTGTTAATAGTTCCGGGACTTCCCGCTAGGCTGCGTGCAAACACGAATCAACGGCGATATACAATTTTAAGTGGCGTGCTATTGGAGAGGCCTATGTCCAGCAGTGGACTACGATACGCTGATGATGATGTAGAACAGTAATGGCGTGGGAGCCCTTTGTATGTGTGCGTCTAATTTCGCTCGTCAGGCAAAAAATTAGTGTTTATTTAAATATTTAGCTTTTCTAACACATTTTTGTTGCTATTCTATATTCTATATAAGATTCTCATCGCAATTATATCATTTTATCAATAAAAACATAAGAATAAATGCGTAAAAACCTTCAAATGAGTAAGCCCTTTTCAATAGGTAATAGACTCGGTAACTTTTTGAGTAACACAATTCAAAATTACGCATGATTTATGCCTCAATTCGTATTGATAGTGGTTCCTAAAATAAGTATAATAAGTAAAATATAACAACAAACTACCTTCAAAATCACCTTATCGGCAAAAAAACAGTTTTAAGAGGCACTTGACAGATCGCGTTGCGTCATCGTCAACTTTGAAATTGGAACTCGTTTTTTTTACGGCTCTTGAAGCGCACTTGACAAACGAATGTTTTAAAATGTTGTTCGTATAAAGCAAATGCATAACAAACCTTTCTAGACTTCATTATAATAACTTTAATACCCAAAATTAATTAAAATGCAAGTTAACTGCGGTTATCGCGGATCCGCAATGCCGCACCGACGGGACAATCGCGGATCCGCAATGCCGCACCCCAGAGGTAGCAGTAAACTCCAAAACTTTACAGCGAGAATATATTTTATGACATTTTTGAAATCTGATCGACATAAATGAAGCATGCATTTAGAAATCATTTTGTATGACATTCTTAAAAACACATAATAGATTTTGGTTTTAGATTATTTGGGTTGCGTGGTTTGAAACAGTTCCTTATTTAATTTATAATCTGGATAAATAGAAAAGGTACGAATTGTATAGTTATTGTTCAATTATAAAAGGTTTGTAAACAAATACATATATTTGTATTTCTTTCAGTGGGTTTTAAACGATTTTGTTGAAGGTAAAATAAATAAATATCTGTTATTTTATATATAATTTCATAAATTACTATAAAAGATTATTAATATATCTACAGAGAAATGTAAGACACCTGAATCTGTCACTCCACGTTTGTAATAGTGTATTGTTTTTTTTTTCGTTGAGTACCAATAATTTTTTTACAATAGTTTATTTGATGTTCGAAATTCTTTCGGTGAGGTTAAGGAGGAGGAGCCTAAAATATCCCACTTTCTATATCTGGGAGTAGGTTGAGTTCAGGGCGAGGCTCTTGACTTCTTGAGTATACTCACTGTAGTATTTTTTTACCTATATGTTTCGGAGATACCCTCAGCTAGTTACCTATATTTCCTATGAACAAGGTTGTTCTTATCCCAAAATATACTGTCTTTATAAATAAGTACACAACCTAAACTAATGCACTCTGCCGTACCCATTCCCTAAGAGTCTACAGTAGGATGAATGACTTATGGATTTCTTTTACATATAAATATAAAAAAAAAGAATCTTTTGTTCATGATACAGTGTATTTAAAATGTTGCTAAAAGTTTTGAACCTCCTAGAAAAGAGGAATAGAATGAACTGTAACAAATAAAATAGCTAGACTTTATACTCATTCATAATATTTGTATTTCATTCGTTCTATCATCACTTGGTGTGTTGCCAATAACAAATATAAATATATTTTAAATGTAAGCAACGATTTTTTGTTTTACCGTTTTTTTTTTTGTTCACACAAATTTGTTAATTAGCAATTAAGGTTAATGTTTTACCATATCATTACTATTGTTTATGTTACCTTATTTAATGTTGCAACAGATGAAATAAAAACCATAGAATAAAACGTAGTATAAAATGAAGCAATGTTTTGATTTTTAACGGACTATTGAACTGTGGGCGGTGTCAGGCTGGAAAGTTTCGCCCTCAACGAAGATAATAAAACTCGTTAATTAAAACTATAGTTTTATGTAGTTGTGCATCTCTGTATTTGTATGACTGCACGGTTGGCCTAGTGGTTTAAGCGGTCACTACGCCGGTTGCTACTGCGCCAAGTGCCGTGGGTTCAAATCCCACGTGGGACATCACTTTGTGAGATCCACAAAATGTTGTCCTGAGTCTGGGTGTTCTTTGTGTCCGTTATATGTATGTTTGTAAAGTCCCCCGCGACACAGGATGATGTATGTTCCTAATGCGGGAGTTGTCTTTTTAAAAAAAAAAAATCGTGCATCGCCGGGAGAAGTGTGTAGAGTTCAAGGAGACAGAAAAAGAAATAAGGCACAACTTGTATCATCGTTGGTCGGAAACTTTTCAGCACACCCACCTATAATTGAGTGAGGTTCGAGTATTCAAATATACATATATGTATGTATGTATATAGTGTAACGAATAGTAATTCGTAGAAATACACCATTCTATGAAGAAATAAAGGCCGTTAATATCCTACGGAGAACAAATGTTTACTTATCTACGATATCTCGTATAATGTTAGTAAAGTTACATGTGTGCTACTGAGGTAGTAACTAAGCTTACAGTCTGCTTGATGGTAAGCGAAGACTAGTTTGCCAAAACTTACATCGCAGTTCGCCCGATGCGGATTTTTAAATTAAAAATTGGTTGTCTGTAGAGTCTGTTGACGGACGATAATTTTACGTGACAACGTCTTTTCAAAAACATTGATGAAAAAGATACATCACAAGCCGAACGCTTAGGCCGATGGTGCCTCTCTATCGCTTGTGCCGCGCTCTCGCTTGCACACTCTGCTCAGGCGGAACTAGACAATGAGTTAAGCTTATTCGTGCGTGCAGCCGGCGTTCATTGATTTATAAGACGTTAGATCACGTCAAGAAGTCGCAGTATAAGTGACTCAATTAAAACAATATGAGTGTGTGTACTTATGTACACACGTTAGAAGTTATACTTCTTTGGCGTATGGAAAAAAAATAACTAAAATGCAGTAGTGATTAACGATAAATATTAACATTAATCAAAAAGATTTTATTAAAATACTGTTACGAAACACGTGTTCTAAATAAAAAAATACTAGGATATACAACTTGAACATAGTTATCGATTTTCATGCCACCTAGAACTAACTTCACGATGTAGAATTCAGGTGTCGGTGTGCGCGCGCATCGTAAAAATTCACTCTCATCATTTTTCTCCATCGCGCCAAAAGAAGTATAACTTCAAAAGGTGGACTAGAAAATTCATGTGTCACAAGGGCTTTAAAAAGCAGCAAAAACAATTGGTTCCATTTATTTTCAAAAGGTTCATATTTTCGCGGTTATACTTACTATGTTAAATCACGTTTTTCACGAATGTAATGTAGGAAACTACTGTACACTTATCATCAGGCGGTCTGTGTGCCTATATACTGCTGTATAGTATTAAAAATAAAACATTCTAAATATGACAGCAACTTCTGTTTGTTGCTGTAGTTAATAATACACTTGTGTGCTATGGTTGTAAGAATGGTTACATTCATAGATATCTCTTTGAGTTAGTACACAATTTAAATGCACACCAAAATTCAACAAAAATGCAGTAATAACACTAGACTGCTGGTCCTTATAAGGACCTTCATTTTTATTTACTTCTTGGAGCTAAACTGTTTTACATAAGATTTTATTATTCAGATTGTATGTATACCATCATAACGTTAGAAAAGAACACCGCAGGCAGAACTTTCATCCCCTTATTTACACACGTTATTTAATGTTTTTAAGCAACGGTTTTGTGTGATTTTGGCCTGGTTATAAAGTAACGTTGACCATCGGTGCCGACAGATCAGCGCGTAGCTTGTCAGCGCTTGAGGGTGAGCGCGAAACGATTCAGTATCGTGCTGATCGCCGAGGAGTACAGACGTAAACATACGCAAAATGTGGAGAGTAATATTCATTACTACTTTACCTATCGAAAAGAAAGAAAAAACACCGATGAAGACTTCATGGGAGAATTTGTTACGTTATAATAAAAAATTTTTGAATAATGTGATGTAAATATCCTCCCAGGATTTGTTTCTAAAACGCACCTTGAAAACCGCCCCCCCAGCGATGGTCAGCGCCGACCGCCGCGCTTTGGTGACGCGCGACGCGAGCGGCCTCAGCTGTCGTGTTATTCAAAAACGCTTCCTGGAATTTCATACATTTTGTCTATCAGCGTGGCGTGATTCTAAAACCAGCCTTAGACTTAGTTTAAAGTAACACGGAACTGTTGATTAAAGGTAAATAACGTTTATAAATAAGCGTTCTTTTTTATTTATTTACGAATTACACTTTAGAAATGTAGGCCGCGACGAATTGTACATCTTAACGTGTTTGAATAAATTGTTAGTGTAAAGCTTTCATTAGTAATGAAATTTATATTGTTTTGGATTTATTTTTACCGTACTGCTGTTGGACTTACAGTCAAAGAACAAATTGTGCGTTGTCAGTTATAAACTTTAAAAGAAATTATAGCAAAAATATAGCATTGTGGTCACTCTTATTTTGAACAAAGTTAGTTATGTAATACAAATAAATATGTTACAATTTAGGCTGTATATTGCCTGTGTTACAGAAGAATTCGTACAGGAAAGTTATCACTGTTATTTAAACTACAATAGCCGATATATATTGTTATTAAGATGAGTGTTTTATGTTGAACTGTACCCACATATATCCATAAAAATAAATTACTTATTTATTATTTTTATTGTACAGTTGGCTTATTAGACTGAGTTTAAGCGAGAGTGGTTGCAATACTTAAGTATAAATATATGTATTATGAACTATGATATATGGTACCTATTTGTTTTCCGTGACCAATTTGTTTTGTAAAAAATAAAGTTTAAGTAATTACTGCCATACTTTGTTTCATTTAGTAATCATTGTTCATCTATAAAGCATGTATGAAAATTAGCCCATAATTAGTATTTTATGATAATATATAGATAGGAATTAGTATGAAAGTATCTGTGGCGACACATACAGCGCCATCTACCGCAGATACACTGAACTACGGAGCAACGTACAACACGAAGAAACTACCAATCCTGAATCGCGCAGTAGAAATTCTCGCATGTGATGTATTTTGGCAGAGGCCTATGTCAGCAATAGGCTGATAAAGATGATGGTGGAATTTGAAGAAAGCAAGGATTTAGAATGGAATAGTTATTTATTAGTAATCAAAGTTCTTAGGTTAATAATACAGTACAAAATGTTCCACTTTATAAATTACGGTATTCTAAATAAAACTAAGATTAACAATTACACATTATTTTTAATTATGAAACCATGTAAGTAAAAATTGATTTAATATTATTCTCATATTCAGTATCAGTGGGTGTGTAGGGGGTGCCAACGACGGGCTCTAGGCGCAAGTGTTCCGTGGTGGGGGGCAGCAGCTCCTGGTCGTTGTGGCAGAGCTCGCGCAGCTGGTACCACGCCGCACCGTAGTCGTAGTCCAGCATGATCTTGAAGAATTCCACCGCTGACATCTATACAAATAAATAAAATTGGAGTGTCCGTTTGTCATATTAAAATACCTGTTGTTTACTAAACGCATATGTAATGCATGTATACACGGTAAATATATCAAAATAACACCTTTTTAAATTTTGTCTGTATATTTGTTTCGACTGATCTCTGGAACGGCCAAATCTATTTTGACGGGACTTTCGCTGGTGGCTGGATAGCTGATGAAACAAGGAGTAACTTAGGCTCATTTTTAGACTAGCTTCGCACCGCGGCATTACCCTCGGTACGACAATAACCGCGGGGCGAAACTAATCTGTAATAAAAGTTTTATTCCAGTTGTCATTGAAGTCTGTTATGCTTTGACTCACCTTGTTGACGGTTGGTTTAGAGATTATTAATTCGATTTCTACGGTAATTTGTTCTTATTCGGTGTATAATATGCAGTCATATGTATGTATGTATTTATTTGTATATACACTAAGCATGTAAAGGCGAGTTACCTGTAGCGGTTTCGGTTGCTTGTCGGAGAGGTAGGGCTGCGCCGCGCCCATGGCGAGCGCGAGCGCGGGCCCCGCGAGGCGCAGCGACAGCACGAGCTGGGGGAGGGCGGCGAGCGCCGACACCTGCGCGGAGAAGGCGGCGCTGGAGCGGTACCACGAGCCCACGTCCTTGCGGTAGCTGTCGCGGGACGAGCTGCTCAGGAACTTGCACATGCTCGGCAGGACCTCCCTACGACACGCAAACATCGTTAATAACTAGCCGAGCCCCGCGGTGTTACCCACAGTACAACAACAACGCTAGTCTAAAAAAAGTAGCCTAAGTTACTTCTTATATCATCAGCTATCCGTCAGTAAAAGTCTAAATTAATCCAGCTATTTTAGGGATTAGCCAGAACAAACAGTTAAACTAAAATTATAGAAAATGTTATTTTGGTACGAGTATATATTATGTATCGTGTATAAATATTTTCTATATTTATGAAAATTTTAAAAAAATTCGCGCACTAAATAAAAAATAACCGTTTACGTTATTTTTTATTTAGTGCGCGAATTTTTTTATATAATATATAATATAATAATAATAAAAAATAACATAACCGGTTATTTTTTAATTTTTAATTTAATTTTCTTTTATACCAACCTTGTCCTGACAATAACGAACACAAAGTATCCCAGTATAGGAATACCGACTTACTGAGGTTAATGTGTGCGTGTGCGTGTGTGTGTGCGTGTGTATGTGTGTGTGTGTGTGTGTGTGTGTGTGTGTATGGTAATATTCATGTATGCATTTATAAGTGTTAGTATGTATTTAGTATATGTTAGTGTAGGTAGGTAAGACGTTATAAGTTATTAGTAACTTTGATCTATTGAAATACACATCCGACTATTCAAAATATCATTTTATAATATCCGTACAAAGGTTGTCTGGAAGAGATCGCCGTGAGCGGTGAGACTGCCTATTGTAATACCTGATGTTGATCTCCGTATCTCTATAAAAATGTATACTGTAATGGTGAGCAATAAAGTTTCCTAAATAAAGAATATTTTTATCCAATTCGGTGCAGTGGATCTAAAGTTATAATCGTACATACATTTCGGTGATGTATTTTATTTATATTGGTAGATAGATAGATTAGTTTTGTGATAATTTCTTGAAGCCTGATCTGTGAAGGGACTAACCTTATCTAATATATAAAATTCTCGTGTCGCGACCGATTCTCATGAAATTTTGTGTGCAATTGGGTAGGTTTGAGATTCAGACATCTATTTTTCATCCCCCTAAATGTTAAGGGTAGAATACCCCTAATATTTTTTTTTATTTTTTTATGATACAGCATTAGAAAATACATGCAACCCTGAATTTTCTACTCTACGATCAACCCCTATTTTTCCATTGCGATTTTTTTTATAATTTCCTTAAATTATGATTTTATTTCTCAATTCAATTTGATCTTCCGCCTTCGCCGGTCGATAACCGATCAACTATCAATCGATCAGTTATGCGCGCTAGATGTGTACCGTTGTCACCTCTCATCCATCAAACAATAAAAAAAAGTTCGATTCAGCATATCTTCTTTTAAGGTTGGCTAGCTAAAACCTTTTTTATGATCAATACATATGTTCACGCTGTTATATCATCGTGCCACGTTCAATAAGAGACGCAGATAAGGTTGCGTCGGTCAGCTAGTCTATACAAATAAATAAAATTGGAGTGTCTATTTGTAATATTAAAATAACCGCTTTCTACTACATGCATATGAATGTATATACGGTACACATACCAAAATATATTTTTTTTTAATTTTTGTCTGTCTGTCTGTTTGTTCCGGCTAATCTCAAGAACCACTGGTCCGATTTGAAAAATTCTTTCGGTGTTGGTTAGTCCATTTATCGAGGAAGGCTATAGGCTACGCTAAGCTACTACTAATAGGAGCGGAGCACCAATGAAGAATGTTTCAAAAACGGGGTAAAATTTTCACACCACGGGCAATATAAGACGCAAACGAGGTTGCGTCGGTCAGCTAGTAACCTATATAAATTTAAAACCATTATTTTAAACAAACCTATTTTTTATTAAAAGGGTCGTAATTTCACTTTCTTTTTTTATTATTTCATAAGTTGAATATGAAAATCACTAGTTATCCCTTGAATATAACAATTAACCTCTCGGGTGCGGCAACACGGATCCATGTTTGTCCCGTCGGTGCGGCACACACGGATCCATGTTTTTCGCAGTTAACTTGCATTTTAATTAATTTTGGGTATTAAAGTTATTATAACGAAGTCTAGAAAGGTTTGTTATGCATTTGCTTTATACGAACAACATTTTAAAACATTCGTTTGTCAAGTGCGCTTCAAGAGCCGTAAAAAAAACGAGTTCCAATTTCAAAGTTGACGATGACGCAACGCGATCTGTCAAGTGCCTCTTAAAACTGATTTTTTGCCGATAAGGTGATTTTGAAGGTAGTTTGTTGTTATATTTTACTTGTTATACTTATTTTAGGAACCACTATCAATACGAATTGAGGCATAAATCATGCGTAATTTTGAATAGTGTTACTCAAAAAGTTACCGAGTCTATTACCTATTGAAAAGGGCTTACTCATTTGAAGGTTTTTACGCATTTATTCTTATGTTTTTATTGATAAAATGATATAATTGCGATGAGAATCTTATATAGAATATAGAATAGCAACAAAAATGTGTTAGAAAAGCTAAATATTTAAATAAACACTAATTTTTTGCCTGACGAGCGAAATCAGACGCACACATACAAAGGGCTCCCACGCCATTACTGTTCTACATCATCATCAGCGTATCGTAGTCCACTGCTGGACATAGGCCTCTCCAATAGCACGCCACTTAAAATTGTATATCGCCGTTGATTCGTGTTTGCACGCAGCCTAGCGGGAAGTCCCGGAACTATTAACACCCACACATACACAGTAGTGACGGACAATGAACAAGACGTAAACTGATCTTTGTTTATGTTTTACTAAATTATTTTGTATTGACCATAGACTTTGTGTGTCACATAATGGAACGATCAGTTTGTTCTCTTTAGCATTCAGTCATTTTCATAGAGTTTAGAGAATTCTCAGAACTTAAAAATAATAAATGAAAACTGGTCTAGCAAACGAGTCCTTTTTTTAAATAACTTGATAAATAGGTTGTTTTTTTTATGTATTGTTCCTGTCTTTTGCACTAGTTAACTAAAAAAATAAATTATTTAACTAAAAAACACTATTTCTTCATATAAATACTACGTAATTTGGTGTTCGGTGCAAATAATAGTTTAATTGTAAAGTGACAAAATGGCGAATATCTCGACAGCGAAATGTGATTTTTACAAATATGTTTCTCAATGAATTTTTACTGCAGTTATAGTGTTTTTTATATCAGTAGATAGCTTAGTTATCGAACTTTATGAGGATAATAAGTAAAATGAATAATAAACCACATAAAATATTAAAATCATGTTTATTAACACAATAGGTGCGTAAATTAATACTTGGCTCAATTGTGAGTAAATAATAATGCGATAACATTAGTTTAGTAATAAAATATGGCATAACCATGTACGCTTGTTATCCATCTTTTGAAAAATAATCACTTTTATAACCACCGAGCATTGTTTTTGAAAAGATTTGATCATTTTCGTACACCATGCACCGTGTTGCAAAATTTTGCAATTTCGCCGCACGGTGCATGGAACCGGAAGTACCCGTTCGCGCATCCGAAAGATTAATATGAACAAAAAACAAAATGACTTACTTGACTACTCGGCTCTGGATAAAATCTTTTGACAACTCCGCCATAGTGACTAGCAGATCGAACGCCCTCTTCATAATTGCGGGTTCAGCTTGAAACTTGCTCACCAGAGGGCCCCACGTTAGATGTACTAAGGGCAGTAGCTCATTTTCATATTTTCTTAAGATTGGGAAGCCTGTGTTCAGGACTTGTAGTGCTAGTATGCAGTTGTCACGATTTGAGGATGCGACGTAGTTCAGGCATCTTTTGAGGATTATTACCGTTACGGTGACGTATTGTGGATGGGGAACGGATGGTTCTGTAAACAAATTCATAAAATATATGCTGAACATCTCCTGGTTGTTGAATGCCGACTATTTTTAATGCTATCTTAAAGAACAAAGACGTGCTCTTTAAGATATGTCAGGTTGTTTTTTTAAGCATCCAGTGGTGAAAAACGTACAAAAAAACATCCTAAACAGGCTCATGCTCTGTCAATTGTGATATTTTGTAATTCATTATAATTTTTTACTATTATTTTAAACACTCAAAAACACACTTCTCAAACACACGTCTTTTATTATATATATTACACCTGGCAACATCCTTTTTCGTACACCGCCCCTACCGCGAATACCTCACAATAAATCAGAAGAACGACCCGCTCGCGCGCTCCTCAAAACTGTGCCAATTATTAGTAAAACTCAAAAACCGCAAACAATGAAAGGAGTACTCTTTTTTTTTGTGCGGAAATCCCCTCGGATACCACCTGCTGGTGGCATGTCGGACTCGAACCGACCAAAACCGCACGCCGTCTCGGGTACTAGATGCCCGGGAACCAGGTGCACCCTAGAAAGGAAAACCCTGGAACCCCGACGTACCTTGGGCCACCTACGCTAAACCATGGAAGGAGTACTCCTAGGATTTCAGTGATTTATTCGAACACGCCTAATATCAAGTGAACTTCAAGTGCAATGTTTGTGTTGAAATTTGAACGCAAATACGGAGAAGGCAGGTCCCAAAAAAGGTATGTCTCTGTACTGCCATAGTGGTATGATATTCCAGGTTGAAGTTGGAGAGGTTACATGTATATAAAAACAGACCTATGAGTTTTAAAAAAAGCAATTTCGTCGTAAAATAAAATGAATACTAAAATAATAATAATACTTAAACATATGCTCTACCACTGCCTCGGTGGCGCAGTGGTACTGAATGCGACTACTGTGCTTGAGGTCTCGGATTTAAATCCTGGGTCGGACCAAATGTTTGTACAATCTACAGATATTTGTTTCGGTGTTTGGGTGTTTTCTATGTATAATATGTATGTATTTACAAAAAAAAGTATATATGTATTTATATCAGTTGTCTAGTACCCATAACACAAGCTCTGCTTAGCTTGAAACTAGATGGCGTTGTGTGTAAGATGTCCGAAATATTTATTATTATTATTATATATCAAACTGTCCCATAAACTCATAAACATTTAGATATTGCTAGCTGTGCAAGATTTACCAGGCTCCTTTCATAATAATTTTATTTATTACTTCATGCAATGATGGCCGTACAATGCCCAGGGCATTCTCACTAATAATAATATATTTTTTTTATTTTTTTTATTGAATAGTGGGCAAACGAGCAGACGTATCACCTGATGGTAAGCGATTACCGCCGCCCATGGACACCCGCAACACCAAAGGCGTCACAAGTCCGTTGCCGACCTTTGGGGGATGGGAAAGGGGATGAGGGAGGGGTTGGGTATGGGCCTCCGGTATCCTCACTCACTCGGTGAAACACAGCGCAAACGCTATTTCACACTGGTTTTTTGTGAGGCCGTGGTATCACTCCGGTCGAGCCGACCCATTCATGCCGAAGCATAGCTCTCCCACGGTTTATAATAATTAACAGTAAGTGTTATTTACATCTAAATATATAAACAAATAATTCCTCACCTATAACGGTATCATCATAATCAAGTTCATCCTCTTCCTTTTGCTTGATATCTTCTCTATACATCTCCTCCACAGTCTTGTCAGTCTCTTTCTCAAACTCCGCATCACTTAGCAGGCGTTCCTGCTTCTCCTTATTCTCTATATATTCTCTAGTATTTTTCAACAGGTCTAAGTACTCCTCGCCTTGGCCCTCACTGGGGTCACACTGTCCTATCATATACCACTTGCGTATACATTCGACAAATGTTAAAAACACTTGTAGGTAAGCATGTAAATCTTTTTCATAATATTTATCACAACTTTGGACTAGAACCTGGAAAAAAAAACATTTAAACATTACATTACGAGACTGGTTGTCTTATTGAATGAATTTGACTGGCTCGATGGCGCAGTGGCAATGCGACTGCTGTGCTTGAGGTCTCGGATTCAAATCCTGGGTCGGACCAAATGTTCGTGTGATCTACAAATATTTGTTATCTACAACAATACATAATAATAACACCGTAGGAGAGCTATGCTTCGGCATGAATGGGTCGGCTCGACCAGAGTGATACCACGGCCTCACAGAAAACCGGTGTGAAATAGCGTTTGTGCTGTGTTTCACCGAGTGAGTGAGGATACCGGAGACCCATAACCCCTCCCCCATCCCCTTTCCCATCCCCCAAAGGTCGACAACGCACTTGTGACGCCTTTGGTGTTGCGGGTGTCCATGGGCGGCGGTAATCGCTTACCATCAGGTGATACGTCTGCTCGTTTGCCCACTATTCAATAATAAAAAAAAAATACATTATATGTACTCACATCTTGGACAATCCCATAAAGATAGGTTAATATATTGGAATCGCTGTACTCCATCACCACTGAGAGTATTTGTAACGCCGACTTGCAATTCCACGCCTAAAACATCAAGAACAAAATGAATTAAAGGATAAAGAAAGAGAATACAAAAGACAAATCTAAAATGACAGCAATGGTGTTGTCGTGTTTCGTTGGTGGGTGCGAGACCAGAGGCCTGATGATGCAGAAGTATCACTAGGCTGCCAAGGTGTGGGTCACCATGCTGCATTGTTGCATTGTCTGCATTCCCAATGAGTATGGTGACCGCTACTTTTGTATTCAGCTCATGCTTTTCCATCAGGCAGAGAAAGTCACTGTGGTAGGCTCGTGTAAGAACTTACACGAAAATTGGATCAAAACCATATTAAAATTGGCGTGTCAGGGTTAGAAGCTTATTCGAATTTTTCATACTTACATACCTTTTTCAGTCTGACTGTGACTTGGTTGGTGAAATAGTCAGCGTTGTTGTTGATGAGCTCAGGCACTGTGGAGTGACCGCAGGCCTGGGCGATGGCGTATATAGCCTTCAGGCCCGCCAGGTGGAGCATCTCGTATTTGCTACCTGTGGAATTACTCATCTAATTTACTATCGAAGGAGTACATACTTTGTTTATAAAATTCTCGTGTCACAATGTAAGTTACCATACTCCTCCAAAACGGCTGGACCGATATTCATGAAATTTTGTGAGCATTTTAGGTAGGTCTGAGAGTCGGCCAACGTCTATTTTTCATCCCCTAAATGTTAAATTAGTCCACCCCTAATTTTTTATTTTCAGATATTTTTGTTATTTTTTTATGATACAGCATTAGAAAATACATACAACCCTCAATTTTCAACCCTCTACGATCAACCCCTATTTTTCCATTGCGATTTTTATTGACTCACCCTTACAACATATTTATATTCCTTTTTATGGCAAAGCAACGTTTGTCGGGTCAGCTACTCGTAGTATTTTGTATGATTTGGTTCTTCTCATATCATCTAATTGCCATAAATTGGACAGTTCGGGTATCAAAGGTGGGCAAATTGAATGTTTATTAAATTTATAATGTATTTTTGGATATTCTTGTCAGGTCGACGTTTGTAGAGTGTTGGTGCTATTTGAATGTGTGTATACGTTTGGAAGAGTAAGAAGGATATCGTCGTTCTTGAACAATCTAAAAGTTCTTGGAATAACCAGGCTCGAAACGTATACAATTCTGACACCAATATCACACGAGAAGAAGTTATATATTGTTAACAGGACCGTGGCAACAGTTAACACTAACACGAGACGCCGTTGTACGGAATTCGGGCGAATTTCCGAGGAACGGACGTAGGTATATTATCTACCACGCGAATATTAAGTAGGTATACGCTATAATCAGGAATGCCCGAATTCCTTTTCGACGGCGAACAAATAGTTCACTACAAGTGCGTTCGCGCGCAAATTGAACACAGTACTGGCCGATTGTGAGGCACAACAATGTTTTATTAATGTTCAAGCAGCAATCGTAGAATGTAACACATCGTACCGACTCTCTCGAGCACCAGACACAGCGTCTTGAGCAAGTAGGGCTGGTACTTGGCCCTGAGGCGGGCGGCCATGAGCCCCAGCCCGTCCGTGAGCAGGCAGCTCAGCAGCATGTTGCGCTGCGCGTCGTACAGCGAGCTGCACTGGTCGGGCGAGCCCAGCGCCCCCCCCCGCGCAGTGGGCCGGCCCACGGAGTAGCTCACGTCTGTGTAGCGGGTCTCCACCGCACCCTCGTACAGACCTGCCCAAATATAACACTAATCATTATTTATTTGTAACTGTAGGCACAAATACGTGCATCGCTGGACTTAATGCCAAAGGCATTATCTACCAGTCGGTCGATTGGACAATGCAGACAAAATATGAAGTAGGTACACTTAGCGGTTAAGTATTCAATGATAAACTGTTTGACCTTGAATAAATATATAGTCAAAATCAAAGTCAAATCATTTATTTCCATAGGCCCCAAAAGGCACTTGAACACGTGAAAATACAAACATCAAAATATAAAATAAAACTCAAGTAATCAATTCAGTGATAAAAGGTACTAATACTAAATGCATTGAAATGATTTGAATTACCGGAGCATAGATTGATTTCGATTCAACTCAAAAGTTAAATTGAAATCAATCCAAGTACCAGTTCCGATGGGTATTGCATTCACGAGAAGAGCTGGTGAAAAACTCATATCATACAATCATACAATAAAAACTACATACCATATCATACAATAAAAACTACATACCATATCATACAATAAAAACTATAAAATAAATAAAATAATAATAGACTAAATCCCAGTCAAATAGACTTACGTCATTAAAAAAAATATGATCGGTAGTCTAACTTATACTTATACTCAGAAAGGAATGGATCCCAGATAAGTTGAAAACGGGGGCATTTTATAGTTAGCGAATATCAAAGGTGGAAAGAAACCATGCTGACTTACGTCATTTCAGGAAGCCTGAATTATATATATATATCGTTAAGTATAATATAATAAAATATTTTCCAATGAGCCAGACTAATATGACGGGTCATTATTCCTCCCAGACTCGTTTCAAGTTTATTGGAACTAACACCTCTGCTATATTTACGGCAGATATACGCGTCATGTAAGTTAGCGTAGGCGTTTATACTTCTCAACATTATAGACAAAAACTAACAACACACTAACTCAGAGTAACCAGGAGTTGTAAGAGATAGAAATTCAGGCGTTAAAGTGCATGTCACCAGTACTTATGCACTGCTGAGTCTCGGAGTAATAATGGGGGGCCGCACAGGAGGGGGGCATCTACCAAGCGTAGGTGCACGGTTGGCCGAGTGGTTTCAGCGATCGCCATGCCGTTTGCTACTGCGCCAAGTGTCTTGGGTTCAAATCCCATGCGATACAACACTTTGTGTGATCCACGAATTGTTGTCCCGAGTCTGGATGTTCTTTGTGTCCGTTTCATGTATGTTTGTAAAGTCCTCCACGACACAGGATGTTTATTCCTAATGTGGGAGCTGTCTTTTAAAAAAAATGAAAAAAAGAAAAGGTGGCCCGAGGTACGTCGGGGTTCTAGGGTTCACCCAGACGAAAGTTACGAGGTAACCTCCTCCTTTTTTGAAGTAGGTTAAATAAGACCGTAAAATCTCACCTGGCACACTATCTTTAGTCCAAGAGCGCGGATTGTACACGCTCACGTCTAGTGTGTCTTCTTCGGTGAGAGGCGGCTCAGAGACACTCACTTCTAGTGGCAAATACCATACGTCTTCTTCTATATAGGTGTTCAGTATACGTTTGATTAGGTTCTCTGATGAATTTGAAGCTGGAAAAATTACAATATTTAATAATACAAAATACGAACAGAAGTAGGACACAATAAAACACCATTTATAAATATATATTTCGGACATCTAACACACAAGGCGATCTAGTCCCAAGCTAATCACAGCTTGTATTATGGGTACTAGACAACTGATATGCATACATATATACTTTTTTAAATATTATACGCCCTCCAAATCTTCAAGAAAGAGAGAGACCGTACTCTTTCCTAAAAGGCCGGCAACGCACTTGTAACGCCTCTGGTGTCGCGGGTGACCATGGGCGGTGGTAATTGCTTACCATCAGGCGATACGTCTGCTCGTTTGCCCCCTATATAACAAAAAAATATATATACATAGAAAACACCAAAAATTCGAAACAAATATTTGCACATCATACAAACATTTGATCCAACCCGGGCATCAAACCCGAGAACTCAAGCACAGCTGCACTGCATACGCTATCCCTTTTTTTTTTTTTACGTGTGGAAACCCCCTCGGGCCGTCACCCCGCCGGGGTTTGCGGCGGGGCGGTGTGTCGGAATCGAACCGACTAAAACCACACGGTGTGCCAACTCTGCGCCTGAGAAGGGAGGGGTCCGGGATCGCTGTTATTAACGCAAACCGGACCCCTCCCAGCGCCTGCCCGCACAGAAGCGGGCACCGTCTGCTGTTAAAATCTCAATTTAGGCGACGCACGGCACACGCGTACGTCGCCCCCTCGCGGTTGGCCTGTAATGCGGATGGAGGGGAAAACCCATCCCGTCCATCCGCGGCCACACTCAGGGCGGCATGAGGCGCTGATAGGCGCGCCTCCGCCGCCCCGTGCGCCGGCGGCGGATCAGGTCCGAGTGGATATCGTCCTCCCGGGCCTTCTCCGCCGCCTCCTTCTGCGAAATTACTTCTTCGCAGAAGGTCGCGACCGCGGTAAAACTGCTGTCGCTACCGGCCATGGACAGTACGACGGCCGGCAGCGACAGATCTTCTCCGATGACTGCAGTGAGGGCCCGGCGCTGATCCGCCCAAGCGGGGCAGATCTCTAGCGTATGCTGGGCCGAGTCCTCACTGCAGTCGCAGTGGTGGCAGGCGGGACTCAATTCCCTCCTAGCGACCGAATGCAGGTACTTTCCGAAGCAACCATGCCCGGAAAGCACCTGCGTCAGCCGGAAGGAAAGGGTCCCGTGCTGCCGCCCTGCCCACTCGAGGATGACCGGCTGGAGCGCCTCCACGGTAGCAAAGCCAGCGCGTGGAGCCTCCAGCCGGGACGACCAACAAGCCATCGTGGCTCGGCGAGCGGCTTCACGCCATTCGCGTACCTCTTCGGGCGGAGCACGATACCCGTACTCCGCCCGATATTCAGCCGCTCGCCGATAAACTTCGGCGAGCACTTCCGCCTCCAAATCCCACGGGGGTGTTCCGGCCAAGGCACACGCCGCCTCGGTGGACACCGTGCGGTATCCGCGTATGGCTCTGACCGCCAATACCCTCTGAGGGCGCAACAGGCGCGCCTTGTTCTGGACGGTCAGAGCCTCCACCCACACCGGTGCACCATATAGTGCCATCGACCGGACCACCCCCGTGTAGAGGTGTCTTGTTTCGACGCTGGCTCCACCCAGATTGGGCAAGAGTCGCCCAAGGGCGGAGGCAGCGCCGACCAGCTTTGGGGCAAGCTGTCGGAAGTGCTCGTCGAAGAGCCACCTACCGTCGAGGATCAGGCCCAGATACCTCATCTGGGCCCGAACCGGTACGAGGACCGAGTTGACTTCGATAGAGGCGCCGGGGGGTGGACCACGACGGGGCCCATGGAATAGCAGGGCCTCCGTCTTGTCAAGGGCCACCCGTAAGCCCAGCGCCTCGATGCGCCCAACCACCAGAGAAACACCCCTGGTGGCCAGGCGCGCCGCCTCTTGGAAATTGGCCCCCCGAGCTGTGACCAAAGTGTCATCGGCGTAACAAATTACGCCCAGCCCGGGGGGCAGACGACTTCGAAGGACCCAGTCGTACCCCACGTTCCACAGGAGTGGTCCGAGGACAGACCCCTGTGGAACGCCGCACGACATGGGTCGCCGTCTAAGGACGCCATCTCGATCCTCGTACACGACGGTACGCTCCTCCAAATAGTCTGCCACCAGCCGCCTCAGGTACTCTGGCACCCCATGATACTGGAGTGCTTCCCTGATGCAGCTGAATGGCAGACTATTAAAGGCGTTGGCGATGTCCAAGGACACCGCCAACACCACGCCGCCACAGCCAACCGCCTCTTCGGTCACGGCCCTAAGGCGCATCACGGCATCGACCGTCGAACGCCCCTCTCGGAACCCGAATTGGGCGTCCGACAGGTCGGGCCCTACCTCGCTGAGATGCTGAACGATGCGGGCAGAGAGAATCCTCTCGAACAATTTGCCCGCCTCGTCCAGCAACACGATGGGCCTATAGGCCGCGACCGAACCGGCTGGCCGTCCCGGCTTCTGCAGTAGGACCAGCTTCCCGCATTTCCAGCACTCAGGGAAGCGTCCGGACGCCAGACTGGCATCCAAAACCTCCCTGAGGCGGTCCGACATATGGTCGAGGGCTCGGGCCATCACTCGGGGTGGTACCCCGTCCGGCCCGGGGGCGGTGTTCTTGGAACGGATCCGAAGAACAGCCGCCCCAACCTCCGATTCCCTAACGGGCGGAATATCGTCCTCTCGGCCCCCGTCGTCTCTGGCCACTGAATAGGCCATCGACGGGGGAATAGGCCATCGACGGGGGGCATACGCTATCCCTGCGTTAACGAGGCGGTCAAATTTGAAACTAATCCTGCTAAATATAATATAGTGTGACATTTTTCCGTGGGAGAGCCACGCTTCGGCATGAATGGGCCGGCCCGACCGGGGTGATACCACGACCTCACAGACAACCGGTGTGAAATAGAGCTTGCGCTGTGTTTCACCGGGTGAGTGAGGATACCGGAGGCCCATACCCCAACCTCTCTCCCTATCCCCCAAAGGTCGGCAACGCACTTGAGACGCTTTTGGTGTTGCAGGTGTCCAAGGGCGGCGGTAATCGCTTACCATCGGGTGATACGTCTGCTCGTTTGCCCCTTATTTAATAAAAAAGAAAGACAGGGCTTTTCCTTAGGATCTAGGTTTTGTACAACTCTACAACGCTGGCCAGATGGGTTGGTATCTGGTTTATGACAGGTCTCATCTCCGTTAGCACGTAAGCGAATCTCTGAGTTAGAACGGTGCGGATCACCTGTACACATGTTGTTCATGATGTAGACGAGCTCGGCATCCCGGGTCTGGTGGAACAGCTCTAGCAGCGTGTCCAGCAACAGCTCGGCGCAATCGGCATCGCCCAGCAGGCGGCAGATCTCCGTGAAGCGAAGTTGGCAATGCTCAGAGTCCAGGTGTCGTAGCTTGCACCATGGAGAGTTCGTAGGGGGAGGTGAATTTATATCTGTGAGGGAATAATGAGTCCATTTACATTTAAAACTAGCTGGAACATTGAAATTGCAATAGTGACGCGGAAAATTGATAAAACCATATTTGAAGCGGAGATCACTCTGTTCAGAACACACACCATCCTGTCATTTTTATATTTGCATAGTCCGGCTCGAAGGACCATATATGTACGGGTCTCCTACACAGCTTGTAGAATGATAGACGTGCTTGATTGGAAGTTATTTATTGTTGCACACAAATGACTTATGAACTAATTATATAATGTGTAATGATTAATGCTAGTGAGTACCCCCTGACTGCTGAAAGTGCACTGATTTTATAATGTGTTTTAAATCGACGTTGTGGACGTAAAATGCTGACTGCGCCAAATGTACGGTCATTGGCCTGTACAAGTATTACAGTTTATTTTCAGTTTGTACCGTTATCAAACGACCTTGTCGTTGCGCACCAATTTATTATCCCTTGACAGTATAGTTTTTAATTTAATTTACGAAAACGCGTGTTGTCTAATGTTCTGCGAAATACAGGACTGTTTTAGTGACATGCGTTCAATTGGATGCTGATAAATGATGTATCATTTCAGGAAGGTAGTGTAGATCAAATGAAAATAAAACAGACACGTGTCTATGGTATGTGAAATATATAACTTCGATTTCATAAGCAATGGCGACGAGAGAAGGCGATAACCACAAGGGACTGATGGTGACGGGTAAGATAGAGGGGAAAAAACCCAGGGGCTGTAGCCTGTTCCGCTGGGCGGACCAAGATTGCTCTACTCTCGGCACTACGATCTATAGTGCCCTATACATTGCTCAAGATACAAACAAGTGACGAGCTATCACTCATAGAATAGCGAATCGAGGATAGCGACACAAGGATTTTTTTTTTATTGAATAGTGGGCAAACGAGGAGACGTATCACCTGATGGTAAGCGATTACCGTTGCCCATTGACACCCGTAACACCAAAGGTGTCACAAGTGCGTTGCCGACCTTTGGGGGATGGGAAAGAAGATGAGGGGTGGGGTTGGGGTATGGGCCTCCGGTATCCTCACTCACTCGGTGAAACACAGCGCAAACGCTATTTCACACCGGTTTTCTGTGAGGCCGTGGTATCACTCCGGTCGAGCCGACCCATTCATGCCGAAGCATAACTCTAGTAGAAGACAAAAAAAGCTAGTGGTAAGTTTGGTAGCACAAGGTAGTAGAGAGTGCGGTACCTCTGAGGGAGTGCTGCGTGAGGAGCGTGAGCTGCGGGTGCGTGGCGGCGGCCTGCGCCAGCGCCGAGCCCAGCGCGGCGGCGCGCTCCGCCACGCTCAGCGCCGTGGCGAGGCGCTGCGGCCGCTGGCGCTTCAGCACCGCCAAGTAGCCGTGCACCATGTTCAGCGCCGACTCCTTGCGGGACGAATCTACAACACCACAGATATGCAACTCACCTTCTCTATTTCTTTCTCTAAAAAGACATCTTTCATTTCCTATCTCGCTTTCAACATTTTAAAAGTACACATGAAATCGACACAAAAACAATTTGTTGATTACAAAAAGTGTTGTTCCATATGGGGTTGCAACACTCCTTTTTTATATGTCTATATGGGCCTGCCAAAGTGACTATACTCTACCTGATAAAAAACACGAGCAGAATCCAAGAGTGGTGGTCACCATATTCATTGCGAATACAAACGATGCAACATGGTGACCCAGTGCAGTATCGTCCAATCTTTTACCATCATTGACCTTTTTTTTTTTTTTTTATTGAATAGTGGGCAAACGAGCTGACGTATCACCTGATGGTAAGCGATTACCGCCGCCCATGGACACCCGCAACACCAAAGGCGTCACAAGTGCGTTGCCGACCTTTGGGGGGATGGGAAAGGGGATGGGGGGAGGGGTTGGGGTATGGGCCTCCGGTATCCTCACTCACTCGGTGAAACACAGCGCAAGCGCTATTTCACACCGGTTTTCTGTGAGGCCGTGGTATCACTCCGGTCGAGCCGACCCATTCACGCCGAAGCGTAGCTCTCCCACGGTATATAAATGACCTTGATCAGGACAGGGACTACTTTCCGATTCTTACTGATATACTCGTACACTAATATTATAAAGGCGAAAACTTGTTTGGATTGTTATTGTAACGGGTGTTTTTTTAAGCTAGATAGAACTTTAAATTGTAAAAAGTAACACAAAAAATTAAATTTTGATGAAACTTTTTTTTTTATTTGTTTCAGTATACTCTGACAAATCATCATGAATAGACTCACGCTTGAACAACGCTACGAAATTATCCAAATTTACTTTGAAAATCAGTCGTCGATTCGCGCAACTTATAGACGACTGTTTTATCGCAAAATTGTGTTCAGCGATGAGGCGCATTTTTGGCTTAACGGGTTTGTTAATAAGCAAAATTGCCGCATATGGAGTGAGACCAATCCACAACAGACCCTACAGACTCCATTACATCCAGAAAAATGCACCGTATGGTGCGGTTTTCACGCTGGTGGCATCATCGGACCTTATTTCTTCAAAAATGAGCTGATTTTCAAAGTAAATTTGGATAATTTCGTAGCGTTGTTCAAGCGTGAGTCTATTCATGATGATTTGTCAGAGTATACTGAAACAAATAAAAAAAAAAGTTTCATCAAAATTTAATTTTTTGTGTTACTTTTTACAATTTAAAGTTCTATCTAGCTTAAAAAAACACCCTATATTTATTTGGTTGCTAATATCACCGACATTTTAAATGCCCAGACTACTCCCACTCAACTTACCAATATTATTCATAACTCTAGGTAGGCTCGCGACAGCTGCAAAGAAATTTTCACACAATGCGTCCAGCATCTTTGACCTGCTATCATCAGAAGTTTTGCTAAAGTACGTGTTGATTGCATTCGTGCTGAACTCGGCCACCTCGGGGTACTCATCTTTGCTCAGGCAGATGAGAGTTTCTAGTGCTAAAGGCACTGATGTGTTCATCGCTCTAAAAAAACGAAAGAGAGAAAAAATGTTATTCTAACATTTATACGTCATTGAATTTTATTTTAAACTAATCTATAATCGACCAGAATGACTAATATATTTGTTGTTAGATTAGATAATATAACAAAACAAATGTCAGTTAGAACTACAGTTTTATATTGAGGTGATGTTAGAATGCTATAGTGGTTGAGAGTGCAACTTCTACAATACAAGCAGTTATTTTGTATCGATCCTGGACAGGAAAAAGTCTTAAACGACAATTAGGGTCTTAAAAGTCCTAACTCATCGCCCTAACTATCGTTAGGAAATTTTTCTTTTGTAGCATCGAAATTTAATGGAATACTTACATATTACACTCAAACAGAAGCCTAGAACAGTACACAGCCAATTCTTTCCTCACTTTGAAGTGTTCATGTACCCTCAAAGACACCAAACTTTTTGTAACCAATAGTAACTTTTCACCAGCAACGGCGAACCATTCTGGACTTCTAGGCGGCAAAGTTTTTGGATCGACCGGCTCTAAAAGAAGACCTTTTATTTAAAAAAAAAACTAATTTGTTCCACATAATATTGTAAGTACTTCAAAAAATAGAAAACAAAATATGGAAGAATTGTTTGTGGATATAAACATGCAAACAAAATTGATAATTATATTTTCTAAAATTACTAATTACCCTTACTGCTTACTTCTTTGTTTTCCTTCTCTTTGACCATTTTGGCAAAATCTGACACTTTGATTTCAGTGTTTGTCGTCATAAATTTATTGTTCATTGCCAGACATAATATTCGATGCATTGCATCTATGGATGTCTACGAAAAAAGAAAATTTACTTTAAAGTGGAAGTTTAACCCTGTATACCTTAAGACTGCGTTTTACCCGAGCGTGTCAGGGTAAGAAAAGAGAAAGATGTGTAATCTTTCTCAAGAGTATATAGGTATGCATTTTTCTTTGCTATATAGCTTTGCTAATTTTAAACGAAGTGTCGAGTGACATTGGTTATATCGAAACTCATCAACAACCCATAATATCCAATGCATGCTGCGCTCAGGTCTCCTTTCAGGAGAGGGTTAAGAACATACGTCCTTATGCTGGGGGAGTGCGGTTTGATGACTGGCAACAAGACAACGTTGTGGCCACATAATTTTGCCGTTGGATGTTTTTAAACCGCCCAAAGGTCTCCAACTAAGCTTCACGACTGTTATCCTATGATAGCAACCGGGACCGACTGCTTAACCTGACCTTCGAATCACGGAGACGCTCATGGTATTATGCCACCAGCGGTCACCCATCCAGGTACTGACCGTACCGTCACTGCTTACCCTCGGTTATTGTTTCTAATCACCGAGTGCAAATGGTCTATGAGAGCCTCATATCGCTTGGTTATACCGAAACTCGAGAAATTAAAAAGGGCGGTGTTTTGGCAGCATTTTGCCTTCAATTTATTTACTTTAACTCTCGGACGGCACGATAAGACGTTATTGTTATTGGAAAGTCAGTGCCCTCAAATATACTGACAATTAGTTCAACCTTCGAAGTCAGGTTGTCCTCAAGGTTTTGGAGGTCCGATGCTTAGAGAAAAAAAATGATAAACAGGTAAAACTCGGTTGAACTTTATAATTAAAGGCTAAGATATTTTTGTTTCTTTAAGCCAAACAAGTTTAATACCGAAATTTAGGGATTAATAAACGTCTTACGAATATATATAACGAGGAGTATTACTTTTTATGTAGGTTTATAATACTAAGACCTTATTTAGCACTAGTAAGCCAAACCCTCCTTTTTTAAGGAGAGTGACTATATAGCAGGTGAATATTAAGAGCTGTTGATGATGATAATATAGTAGTACATGTACAGGGCAGTTGTGGACTGAGGTTTGAATGTGCCAAGATGAAATAGTTTCCAGAATTGTAATAAGTCACTCAGGGTTTTAATTATATTTGTTTTTAAATGTACAAACTTCTAAGTTTCTGTGAATAATCCCAGACCATAAATACCTACTTCTCGTGATTCGTGTAAAGCCATCCAGTTCTTTCATTGAGCAGGTAAAAAAGTGCAATATACGAGTATATCTATACTAATATTATAAAGAGGAAAACTTTGTTTGTATGTTTGTTTGTAATGAATAGGCTCTAAAACTATTGGACCGATTTTAAAAAATCTTTCACCATTCGAAGGCTACATTATCCACGAGTAACATAGGCTATATTTTATTTTGGAAAAAAATAGGTATCCGTAAGATATTGGGGTTTTTCGGACACAAGGTGTAAAAAATCAACCCTATACGGGGGAATTTTTTTCACTACGGGCAATAAAAGACGCAAACGAGGTTGCGTCGGTCAGCTAGTAGGTATATACAGAGAGAACAAACAGTACAAGCGTATATCAGATAGAATTGTTGTTAATTGCTAATTACGAGTATTATATTTAATGTGATCATGCTCAGTGTTCATTCGCGTTAAAGAATAGTGACGCATCCATTAAGCCCCGCTCCTGGACCTGCTTGAGCTTGGAATCAAAGCCAAAAACGTACATGATATTATATGTCTCTATAAGTTAGTAGAGCAGGAACTAGTCGGCTCAACCGGGACGGTACTAACCTCTCTCAGAAAACTAACCTAAAACGACAGCAATGGTGCTGTCGTGTTTCGTTGGTGGGTGCGAGACCGGAGCCCTGATGATGGAGAAGCATCTCAATAGGTTTTTACAGTTCCGGACAAATATTCCGGACATTTAACACACAACGCCCTCTAGCCCCAAGTTAAGCAGAGCTTGTGTTATGGGTACTAGACAACTGATATAAATACTTACATTCTTTTTTTTTGTAAATACATACATATTATACAAAGAAAACACCCAAACTCCGAAACAAATATTTGCAGATCATACAAACATTTGGTCCGACCCGGGAATCGAACCTAAGACCTCAAGCTTAGCAGTCGCATACGCTACCACTACGCCACCGAGGCAGTGAGACACTATGCTGAATTGTTGCATTGTCTGCATTTGCAATGAGTATGGTGACCACTACTCTTAGATTCTGAGTAGATTAGTAGTAATAGTCACTTTGGCATATTTATAAAAAAAAAAAATTAGATTTAATAATCGTATAAATGTCGTTGACCTAATGGAATAGTGTAAAAAGACCTATAAGTTTTACATGAATGATTGGCTGGTTTGATAGATGCGTCAGTATTTTCTTAACGCGAACAGACTACAGTTAGAGTGATATTACTTACAATAACAAGCAGATGTCCGGGGTTGTCGTTACACGTGGCGACGTCCTGCAGCGCTCCAAGCACGCCTGGTAAGATGAGCGATAGCATCTCCACCGCGCTCTTTTCTATCGCTGCATTGGTTATTTGGTAGTTGCGAGTGAGGCGTGCGTGTGTCGCTGTGTGTGCTGTCACGCACGTGATAGCGGCCAACCTATACAATCAATATTATTTGCGTTGACTGACTGATTGATTCGCAAAGACTAAACCACTAAACTTGATATTTTGGCAGCAGATTTTTTTATGTGCACGTTCGTAAGCACTCACTAAGCAAGTATTTAATTTTATGCACTTTTGTACATCTGCGGCCTTAATGCCCTAGGCATTATCTACCAGTCAACCTTAGGGTGGTGTAGAGATCTTGTGAGGTAGGTATTTCATCCCTAAGGTAACATAAGGGATGAGTGATATAGTATGTTCATTCTTTTATTACTTAAATTTATAGAATACTAGCTGACCCACGCAACTTCGTTTGCGTCTTATATTGCCCGTGGCGTAAAAATTTTCCCCCGTTTTTGAAACATTCTTCATTGGTGCTCCGCTCCTATTAGTAGTAGCGTGATGATATATAGCCTTCCTCGATAAATGGACTATCGAACACCGAAAGAATTTTTCAAATCGGACCAGTGGTTCCTGAGATAAGCCGGAACGAACAGACAGACAGACAAAAATTTTAAAATATATATTTTGGTATGTGTACCGTTTATACATTCATATGCATGTAGTAGAAAGCGGTTATTTTAATTTTACAAACAGACACTCCAATTTTATTTATTTGTATAGATGTATGTTCAACGGTGAAATGAGTACAAAAACTGCTCAGAAATAGATATACTTTTTCTTCTTAAATATTATCATACCACTTTGTAACACCTGCAGTATGAAAATATTTACCAGTTATGTAAGAGTGCTTTATATTTATGGTTTTCATTCACTCAGTTTGCTGATAATTTGGCTTCCGAGTGAAAAACCAGTGAGCACATTAGAAAATAGTGTAACCTACCTTAATGGCTTAAGTTTTTCCATCTTAGCTAGATGCACAGCTACATAGACAGTCTTCCCCAACAAGGGCACATGTGACTTCAACATTGCCTCCCTGTATTTAGGCTCTATATTTAGCAGCAAAAGTGTCAAAGTCTTCATTACGCTCAACTTAAGTTCCTCTGAGATCTCGGCAACTGAAAAACAATTTTTGAAATGTGTTTTATATTTATTTCATATGTTTACAACGAAATGGGTTATGGCTGTGATGAGACTGAGAACACGTTTAGGAATTACTGATACATACCTACATGTATACGCACATACACGCACAAAGGCACGCACGTAATCACACTTACGTACTGTTATGTATCACTATATTATTTGATAAATATTATTCCTCGTTGTTCAGTGTATTCTTGTATTGTAGTTGTAGGAAACAAATTTCCAAAAAAGTAAAGAGAGGGACCTCCTCGGCTTCCATATTACCAGTTTTTAATTAGTTTGGAGGCCAAAGGATACAGTTCTACTCTGTAATCTTTGTTGTGCCAATACAACATTTTTTAAACTAATTTTATGATATATCTCATGTCAAAAGATCAGAATAATTATAATAATTTCTGTAAGTAATAAACTTAATTACCTAACAATAAATCCTTTTTTGAAAAATAAAAACAACCAACTTCAAATAATACTATGTGATAGCATAAACAATGCATATTTAAATGATAGCAGTAATCACAGTTTATTTGTTGTAATTTTTTTACAAAAAAGAATTCTGCAAATTCTTCTATAAAGACGGAGTACCTAAATAAAAATTAACATTCGAATTGAGAACACTTTGCTTTGAAGTTGGTCAAAAACGAATGTTGTTTAATTTATATGTAACAAGAAATAAACAGAAATAAATTCTACTAAGTTTAAAAAGGGAAAAGAATGTTGTTGATACAACATGCAGATACCGCGAGTTTCATTAAAGGCCGTAGACATTGATGATGCATAACTTGTTACAGAAATAGTTATAATGTAATATATGAACATAATAGTCTGGGATCCCCAGAACCAATTTAACAATTTATTACTATCAAGCTAATTTTTCGAGAGTGGCGTCATTTGTAGGACAATCTGGCTGTGTGTGTATGTGTATGTGTGTGCGTGCGTGCGTGCGTACGTGCGTGCGTGCGTGCGAGCGAGCGTGCGTGCGTGCGTGCGTGCGTGCGTGCGTGCGTGCGTGCGTGCGTGCGTGCGTGCGTGCGTGTGTGCGTGTGTGGCTACGCTAAAAAGTTTTTTGTCCCTGTCATCCCTGTTGGCTACCACAATCGAAATTTTTTGTAAGACAAATCAAAATGAAGCCACAAAAAATTATCTTGTTACTAATAATTTGTAAAATTGGTTCTGGGGATCCCGGGCTATAACTATCAATTATAATACACTACTCTGTAACAAATACTGCTAACATTGTAATTATCAACAACTAATTTAACCCGTTGACCTAACTTGATATTTAATCACCAAGCAAGGCACAAATGTGTCTAAACCTAGATACATATTTTTACGAAGTAAGAATTTTCCAGAAAAAATACCCGACACTGGCTAAATGTCGTGAAAGTTCTAGGTAGTTTCTTGACGCACAGAACAATGAACCTCACATGGATAAACATAGCGTCGAATATAGAGTGATTGTCGTACTGTTGGCTTGTTTACATGCGACGGCGTGTTTTAGGAACTTGTCATGGCGAAAGGCTGTTGAACTTTTCCAAATGTTCTAGTAACAGCGGCATATTGGCCGAGTGGTGTCAGCGGTCGCCCTGCCGCTTGCTACTGCGCCAAGTGTCGTGGGTTCAAATCCCACGCGGTACCTACAACACTTTGTGTGATCCACGAATTGTTGTCCCGAGTCTGGATGTTCTTTGTGTCCGTTTCATGTATGTTTGTAAAGTCCCCCACGACACAGGATGTTTATTCCTAATGTGGAGTTGTCTTTTTTTTAAAAAAATAAAAAAAAATATTATGAAAGTTATTGAGAAAATCTTGTTGGAAGTCACTGGTCGGCAGCATTTAGCAATGGCAAAATAAAATTTTATTATAGGAAAGCATTGTTATTCTGATGTATAAGCTATATAATTGTAAAGTTTCATCAGAATCCATTCAATAGTTATTGCGTGAAAGAGCAACAAACATACTCACTTACATACTCACAAACTTTCGCATTTATAATATTAGTAGAATTTTCGATTCATATATAAAGTATGACAATATAGGTAATACAAAAGAAAATAGCTTATTCAAAATTACATCCATCTGTTTCATAGCCAGCAATTATCAAGATCAAACAATATTTTTAGTACTATACTTATAGTTCAAGAACAGTTATAAAAATGTACAAACTTACTCATCCCTGGCTTAGTGTGGTCAAACACCAGCTGTAATAGACCGACTTCCATTTTCATGCACATCTCAAAACTGTTCACGGTCACCTTATCTAATACTATTCCCATTGCATCCACAATTCGACTTTGGAGATCATTTTTCTTACTGTAATTTAACAAAAATAAATAACATCAAATTATTACAGAAAATGCAACAACAATGAATTTTATTTAATGGTTCATGTTTAGATGTTGTTTTTAGTGTTTAGTTTAATTATTTAATTCTAATAATGTATGGAAAAGTCATCATTAGATTTTATTAGAACGGTGGGACAACCACATACTGGCTCCCAAAGGCCGGCAACGCACTTGTGACACCCCTAGTGTTGCGGGTGTCCATGGACGGCGGTAATTGCTTACCATCAGCTAAAAGTCTGCTCGATTGCCCCATATGCCATAAAAAAATAAGGGTAACATTGAAATGAGTATGAGTAAGGTGCTTTAAAAAGTAAACAAGCCTAGCTGACCCACATAGTCTGGTCTCTGAAAAACAATAAATTTTCACTTCTTAAAATATTTTTCATTAATACTCAATCCTATTTTGGGTAGTAGTCTGATATGGCCTGTTGCAAGAAATGGAATGTACTAACTTAAATATTATTTTTACCCAACTATGGCGAAGTCAAAAGGAAGAGTATTTGGTCTTGGCAGTCTATGTGTTTGTATTTTCCACCATAGTGACTAAACTACTGAACCGATTATAATGAATAAGGTACCAATAAATTCGTAATAATGACCAGTGTGACATAGGCTACAGAAGATTTTTTTATAGTTGTCATATGTAAGTGTGTCAGGGCAATAATAAAACAAGTGTTCAGGACTTTTCTATAGGCGTTCGACACACATTAAACCAAAAACCCCATTAAGCTTGCAACATCTTAGAAACAGAAAATATTATAGGATAAAAACAACGTCTTACTCAGTTTGACTTGATTTCAAGTGAGTGATCAGCGGAAATAACAAGTACTGTTGGAGTTCTTGAACCACTTTCTTCTTCAGATCTGCTACACGAGAAATGAAGGCATCAATGCTTTCAGGCGATGGACATACCATAATAACATCGCAAATAGGTTTAATACGAGAAAAAGCCTCCTTGAGATCAGCGTTCATTTTTGCACATTACAAGCTTAACTACTAACAAAAACGTTTCCTTATGATAGTAATCAAAAAAAATATATAAGTAGTATAAAATGATCTTAAATTTTATTTAATTTCAAATTGTATCTTATTTATGAGATTTTAACAACAAAACAACTGTTGTTGTAATTTGACATGACTCGTTTCGTCTTTATTCTACCATATTTTACTTAAAAACAGTGTTGCCGTTTTCTTCTGTTTGGTAAATCATATGACACAATGAAAACAATAATCTCTCAATGTAAAATTAAAAGAAAAGGATTAACTATATAAAATAATTAATTAGAATAATTGTTAATAGTATGGAACACAAAATATAACAAATTTTAATTAGCAATCATCTATATCTACAAGAACACTTATACATTATACATTTCAAAATAAAATTTAAATTAACAGAAATATACTTTTAATTGGTTAACAAATATGATTTGATAAATAAGGTATTGTGAGCTTGCAACATTACGATATTTAGTCATTTTGTTCCCAAAATCATAGCAGCAGGGTTGGGACATAATCCTAGGGCAGATAGCAGATAGAAATCATAATCGTAAAGTAATCCATTAACTAGGTATGATGTTTTGGCTGCGTGGGGTATAGAGATCTTATTAGTCTTTATAGCAATGGGGCAAAATGTAATGTGAAAGTCTATTAATTAATCCTTTTATTCTTACGGCCTTTTACAATTAAATTAAGGTCTACATTTCATCGATCAGGTCAATTTTCTGTACCGCCATTCCGACCGTTTTTTCATATGAATAGAACATAGAGTGGAAAACCGCAGTTTGATACGTGGGAGAGCCACGCTTCGGCATGTGTGGGCCGGCTCGACTGGAGTGATACCACGGCCTCACAGAAAACCGGTGTGAAATAGCGCTTGCGCTGTGTTTCACCGAGTGAGTGAGGACACCGGAGGCCCATACCCTAACCTCTCCCCCCATTCCCTCTATTCCCTCTCCCCATCCTCTCCTAGAATCTCAAAATTAGCTTGCATAATTGCTTGCTGTAGTCGGATTAGGCTTTCTAAAATACTAGCCAATGCGAATAACGCCTAATAATGCTATTTTTGCCTTCTTCAGTGCGGGTAGATGGAGCCGAGCCCTTGTCGATAACAGGAATGACACTTGTCATTCCTTTTATTCAGTGGCTTAGCTGTCTCAGTGGACTTCCACTGAAACAGCACACATGACAGATCCAATCATAAGCACTTGTGATGTTCGGTCATGTTCTCGATAGAAAAATTAAGAAATACAGAACAATTGTAAAAGTTCACAGCAGTAAAGACTCCGGTACATTCGCTATCGTTTACCTAATTTTTATTATTATTTTATTGGTGGGAGATCGTTTTTTGTTTTTTCGAAAGACGGTCCCCATTTTATGTCATCCACATTTTATATATTTTTTAACATTAATTTCATGACGACGAAGACTTGAAGACTCAGGCTTAGAATTCAATTGTAAGTTTTCGAGTCTTCTAGACTATAAACACTAAATTGGCATAAATAGCTGATCCGAGTGATCCGGCTGGTTAACATTTTATATATATATATATATATATATATTTATATATTTTATTTTATCATGCGATCTGTTTCGTACGAACATTTAGCATAGGGTTAGGAATTTATGCATTTAGTCTTGCAGGGTAGTCAGTTCAGCGACAAACGCCCTTTATGCTTAAAATCCCTATAAATCTCTAGGGGACTTTCTTTTTAGCCTCTTAAATGTTGAAGTATTATTCATCAAGTGCAAAGTCAGTGTATTTGGATGGTTAGCTAGTCGATTTCTGTAAGATTTCATCGAGTGCTTGATTTCTTCTTGGACTGTTCTGATTTTAAGGTCGTGGTGCAATTGTTGGTTTGTTATAAACCATGGAGCGTCTGTGATTATTCTCAGCATTTTGGACTGAAACCTCTGGAGTATTTCTGGGTTCGAGTTAGCAGCTATGCCCCAGAGTTGAACTCCGTAAGTCCAGATTGGCTTGAGTATGCACTTGTATAGTAGGAGTTTGTTCTCCATCGACAACTGTGATTTTTTCCCAATCAACCAGTACATTTTTCTCAATTGGATACCCAGAGCCTTTCGCTTGGTGAAAATGTGTTTCCGCCAGGTGATACGGCGATCGAGGTAAAGCCCAAGGTATCTGGCTTCATTTGCTTGAGGTATAGGTATTCCATTAAGATTGACAGGGGGGCATGTTTCCCTTCGGGTCGTAAAAGTCACCTGCACCGACTTAGTCTCGTTTGCTTTTATCCGCCAGGTGTATAGCCATTCCGTGATGTTGTTCAGAGAGCGCTGTAGCATATTGCTTGCTTGTGTTGGTTCGTCATGGGCAGTCAAAGCCGCCGTATCGTCAGCAAAAGTACCAATGACGACGCCATCTGTAGTCGGTAAGTCTACAGTGAAGACCAAGTAAAGAATCGGACCCAGCACACTTCCTTGTGGTACTCCTGCATGGATCCTATGCAATTTAGTAATTTCTTCCCCTTGCTTAACACAAAAGAGTCTGTCAGTAAGATAGGATTTTAGAAATATATAATAATTTACTGGGAGTTGTTTTTTTATTTTGTATAATAAACCTTTGTGCCAAACTCTATCAAAGGCCTGGGATATGTCGAGAAATGCTGCACAGCAGTATTTCTTGTTCTCGAAGGCCTTGTGTATTTCTTTCACGAGCCTATGAACCTGCTCAATAGTGCCATGGTTTTTTCTAAAACCAAATTGGTGGTCAGGTATGATTTTATTTTCTACTATAACAGTGTTAAGTCGCTTCAAGAAAAGTATTTCCATAATTTTTAGACAACACAGGCAGTAAACTGATCGGTCTGTAGGATGACGTATCTTCAGGCGCTTTACCAGGCTTAAGAATCATTTTAATTTCGGCTATCTTCCATTGTGGTGGGAAGATGCCTCTGGTTAGTATACAATTGAATAAGTGCGTCAAAAAGTGTATTGCTATTTCAGGCAATTCTTGGAGTATCCTAGCAGTAATTAAATCGTATCCTGGGGCCTTTTTTTGTTTTAGGTTTTTAATGGTTTCTATGACTTCGCACTTCTTGATCCTTTTGATTGGTAGGTCAAGTTGGTAAGGTTGATCAAGGAAGCTAGTGAGCTCCTCACTATTACTTTTCGATGGGTTTGGCAGAAAAACGTCAGCCAGATGAGAGGCAAAAGCTTCACCCTTCTCTAAGTCACTTTTTGCCCAGGATCCGTCTTGCCTGCGTATTGGTGGATTGGAAGCAGCGGGTCTTTTAAGTCTCCGGGTTACTTTCCAAAGGGAATACTCACTAGCAGCCGTGGCATCCAGATTCCATAGATGGTTCTGCACATTTTCATTTCTTTCTGTTCGAATTAGATTTTTAAGTTTAGCTGTTAGGTAGTTCAGCCGAGTTTTATCTCTTTTGTATCTTGTGATTTGCCATAATCTACGAGCCTGTCGCCTTTCTGCCACAAGTTCACGGATAGACTTCGAACATTCTGGTTCCGTGTGTTTCTCAGTAGCTGGAGTGCTATCCCAAGCAGCATTTTGCAGACACTCATTGAAGTGTTCAACAGCTTCCATGATGTCCCTTTCTGTTTTAAGAGACAAATTGATGTTAATCTTCGATTCTATTATGGAGCGGAACACATCCCAGTTGGTCCTTTGCCCGTGCAACTTTGCCACGGGTTTAACAGATGTAAATTTCTGAAAAACCGCCAGCAAGACAACACTATGATCTGATGAGAAATCTTGTAAGGAATAACACTCGAAATAATTAGAAGGAACTCCCCCAACTACACTGAAATCCACCAAGTCTGGAACCTTTTTTGGATCAGTAGGCCAGTAAGTTGGTTCTCCACTCGATATTACATTCAAATGTAAGTCATCTATGGCTGACTGTAATTGGCGTCCTTTGGGGTTATTAGACGAGAGCCCCATTTGGTGTTTTTGGAGTATAGTCTATAGTCTCCTCCTGCTATAAACCTTGGTCCTAGGGTTTTGAAAAAGTTTAGGTATTCTTTCTTTTTGATTGCATGTTTTGGGGGAGAATACAGCGCTGTGACGGTCAGGTGACCCCGCAAGTCCTCAACAACAACACTCGTGGCTTGTATTTTAGGAGTTCTAAATGGTTCAGTCTCATGATGTTTGATATTACATTTAATGAGAATCGCTGATCCTCCGTGGGCTGTACCGTCTGGGTGCATGGTGTGATAGAATTTGTTATTGTCGATTCTAAGGTAGCTCCTATTTGTAAAGTGTGTTTCAGATATTAATAGGATGTCAATTTTGTTTATTTTTAAGAATGTCTCTACTTCTAAGACATGTTGTGAGAGCCCATTGGCATTCCAAATTGCTATTTTTAATGAACAGAATTTGTTAGTTTGGTCATGATTTCCATTAAGAGATTTGTCAATGTGGTTAATTGTTGCATTAGTTGTGACATGGTATTCATGATCACTTTTATATCACTGTTGTTTGTTTTGACTTCGGTTGATTTATTTGGGCTCTGCTTGTTCGCAGGTAGGGGTGGGTGTAATGAATTATTGGTCATTAATACTTGCTTATATGATGGTTGGTCTTGCTGCCTAGTAGTAGTTTCTGTATGTCTTGGATGGTACACGGGGTGCGGTGTCGGTCGGCGTTTTTCTGGTTGAGTAGGATATTTAATTTTCTGGAGCTCCTTATAAATTGCGCAGCCCTTATAGTTTGCAGGGTGGTTGCCATCACAAAGTATACATTTTACTGAGTCCGATCTTTCTTTACGTTCGCACATTGATGATGCGTGATCTCCAGCGCATTTTATACATTTGGGCTTCCGAAAGCAATATTTTCTTGTGTGTCCATATTGCTGACAGTTGCCACATTGTGGAATGTCCCGTTTAGGTCTTGGTGGTTCGAAGAGAACTTTGCAGTGCATAAGACTTTTGATGTTGTAGATTTGTTTATTATTGTTAGTGGATTCTACTTCTATGAAGTGCATTGGTAATGCTTTTTTAGTAATCCTTTGTTTAACATTCCAAATGTTAGTAACTTTATGTCCTTGCATTTCTAATTCAGCTTTAATTTCTTCTGTATCTGTGGAAGGGTGCAGGTTTTTGAGTACTACTTTGAAACAGCGTTCTTACTTGGGTTTGTACGTATAGAATTCTGTGTTTTTTTCTTGCAGGTTTTTAACTATTTTCGTATATGATTCAGTAGACTTGGGCTGTATTCTAACTTGGTCATTACGAAGGACTTTTATTTGATAATTATCTGCTGCTACCTCACCAAGCATTTTTAGTAGTGGTTGGATATTGTTGACCCGATCAACATATAAGGGTGGAGCTTTAGCAGGTTTTTCAACGATGTCATTAGCCCCTGCTATTTGAGTGTCATCACTTAGTTCTGAAAATCTATTCGAGGTTGGTATAGGTTGGCTTAGCCAGTAGGTGTCGATTTTCTTTTGTTTAAGTGCTTTATTTATTTCAGGGCTTTCACGCTGTCTTTTCTTTATTTTATATATAAACATTTTTTTTAAATATATATTATTTGCACACATAAAAACTCATGGAAGTACAGTACTCAGCAATTGCGCCAAAAAGGTCCTAAGAGTGCGGCGTACAGCGTCGCTTACGCGTTCGACCAAGTCTCTCATACTCGAATTGTTAGAGGGACACTAAATATTTGTTCTAAATTTATCACACTTTTAAAACTTGAATTATACTAAAAATCACGACACTTAAATAAAGTTTTATTTACTTACACATGCTACGTTGTCTTTAGCGCTGTTTAAGGTACAATAGTTTACTGTACTTTACTTTTAGCACTTAAACAACTTAAAATTTGGCCAAATGTTAGAAATACAACGTATTAAATCGAGGTCCCATGCAGGTATGTTCACTACTAATCATTTTTTTTATTTAGAAACAACTACCTATTTAAAATAGTATAAATCAGATGTCCACGATTTGTCGGTGTTCTTTACCTGGTGTAACAAAACGTTGTAATTTTAAAAGAGGAATTGTCAAAGTCAGGTGTTAAAAGGTTTCTGTCAAAGTGTCAAACTGTATGGAAACGAGAATGCAATTAAATAATTGAATTAAACATATAAGTATTATGTTTTCATGAACATTTAGTGCGAAAAATATTTAAATATGTTTACTTTACCAGGACAACGGGTCTTACATAAGTGCCTTAAGATTTTAAGGTTAACTGTTGTGGATTTTAGCAGTTATCCCGACATAAAGAAGTTGAATGCTGTTAGGACTGTCGAAAAGATAATAGAAAACAATACGAGCATCTTCGTAGAGAGTCCGATCCATGTAAAGATGCTGCCGATCGACGTAAACGACACGAAAGCTCATAACAAGCTGACAATGACATTATACAGTCATGGTACCAAAACTATCGATTTCCAAGTAAAGCAGACGTCGAAATGCTTAGAACTGTTGAATAAAAACACAGCTTCGGATAGGAACGATGTCTGCGTGATACAGGTGCCGTATCAACTAAAAGTGGAGGTGACAACCACTGACAGTGCCTCAGTGAGCCTCTCTCAACTGGAAGGCCAGGAGTTTATTGTTAAAACACAAAAAGGAGCAATCAACGTTACCAACTTGAAAGCAGACAATATCTCACTGGAGAGCACAGAGGGAGAAGTCAATTGCGAAGGTCGCTTGCAAGCAAGACACATAGAATTGAAGACTGGTGCTCAGAGTGGTATACGGTGCCAAAATATAATGGCTAATATATTCAATGTTACAACACATGCTGGCCCCATTGTTGTAAAGTCTTGCTACAGTGATAAATCACACTTTACCACTTTGATGGGTAACATACACCTGGATCATCTTCATAGGTCTGTCTTGATTGATGTCATTCAGCAGGGTAACCTTCACATTATGGGCTTTTCTGGTAACCTGCAGGCTTCTTTGAAGAGTGGAGATGTGTTCATGCATGCTTTACAGCTCACTGAGAAAACTAGTATCTTTATACATGAAAAAGGGAAAGTTGAGTTAGTAATGCCTGACTTGGTCAAAAATTTACCAGCTACGAATTTGATAGCCGATAAAATAACTGTTGATGATAAAATACTAAAGCTAGGAAGATTTATGGATGACGCTCATCCCAAGAGGTTTAGATTTGAGCGGGAACCAAACCATGAATTACACATAGTTTGTAAGAATGGCTCAATTGATTTGAAAGAGACAGACTTACCGTTTATAGTTTAGCTATCTATGATATTATACATGTACTTTAGGTGATGTTTATGTTTGTATGTTGCAAATGCAAAATGTTTATAACATTTTTATTATAACTAACATAATTTGTTTTTTAATAAAGCTTTTTTTAAATGTGATGTTTAATTAATTTTGTGAGTGCAATTTCAAAATTGTATTTCAATTTGTATATTTACTAAACAAGTAGTCCTGTACAAATTGTGACTTTGTTAAAATTAAAATTTGAATAAAGAACAAGTAGTTCTGTATAAATTGTCATATGTTGATGATTTATCTGCCGTATTAAACCTAACTAGTATTTAAAGTGTATAAGCAGTGTTTACTTGCATGTTATCATTGTTATGTCTTCCATGAACCATAAATAAATTACTAATTAGAATGCATAATTAATTCACAATTGTATTGATTATGTTTGTAATTATTGTATTTTTAAAAACTATGTATTTAGATTTAGGAAACACCACAATTGCCAAAGTAATGTTTGTGAGTTAAATTGATACATTTTGAGTATTCACACATTCATTTCATGCATTTATTGTAAGTATTTTGGAATAGAGACATATGTATATTAATTATTCCAATTTAAGGTACAGAATGCATTTTATTAAATGATTTATTTTTGTATTTCTTCAATGTGTAATTTGTGTGTATATGTATTTCTTTATCTTAAGTCAATCTTGCTAGTCTACATACATTTATTCACTATTGTTGTTAACTTTAAAAGTTTTCTCTTTAGCATTGTAGAGAGTATGTAATGTAGGTAATAAATATTGTTATTTATTCAAGTAGTAAATTGTTGAAAGTTTCATTAAAAAAATCTCATTTAATTTGAATGTATTATTTGATACTGACCTTTCACACTCTGAAAATGTCCCTAGTAAATAACCTACAGTATATAATCTAAGATTGTTTTCGATCCAATGATGTCCCTAAGGCAGTTTGTTTACTTTTTAACTAGGTAAGCGTTAATTGGGTACAAAGATGGTAATGTATGGCGGGCGCCGGCGCAGAGCTGATAACGAGTCTGTTTATATGCAGCGAGCGAGCGCGCGCGCGCCAGTCCTGCTTACACCGCCGACCGCGCCGCCAACATGCCGGCCTGCGCGCCAGAGTACAGTCGCCTTGCGCGATCCAATACCGAGCTTGTGTTCTCACCCCGAGTCAAGCGATGCTCGCATCAACCGCCGCCCTTCACTGCCCTCCGGCGTTCGTTCTCCTCGACGTTTTCACTAATACCTGAGGAGCGGGCCATCTCTCCGGAACGCCCGCCGCCGCTGCCTCGTTTTATAAGAATAATCACATGGTTTCCCCGGCTTATGCTTCGGCCGTTATTCGCTATGCTGAGTGTCATCGCCCATCCTGCTTGGAAACAAATTCTCGTCGTACTCCCGACTTTGTGGATTGCCGCTTCGTTATTTATTTTCTGGAAGTGTGTACAGTGTCCTATTGGAGTTCTCAAGATGATGGGTCGCGTCATCAGCTCTAAAAATCAGAAGAAACCACGCACCGTGCTCATTAGTGGCGGCAGTTCAGTGCAAGCATTACATTTAGCAAGAAATTTCCATTCGGCAGGAGCAAGAGTAGTTGCTTTTGAAATAGAAGGACAATTTGCACTGTTGAAGTATTCTGCAGCGGTGCACAGATTTTACACCGTGCCGCGACCTAATCCGGCCGATCCTTTAGCTTATGCGCGAGCAGTGAGAGAAATAGTGGACAGGGAGTCCGTAGTATTTTATGTCCCAGTTAGTTCTACGACACCGGCGTACTATGACGCTCTTGCAAAACCGCATTTGGAAGTAGTTGGATGTCAGTGCTTCGTTCCGAGCGCTCGTGACGTGGTTACACTTGACGATCCTCTGGAATTGATTCGAGTATGTCGGGCCGCTGGATTATCAACCCCTCAATTTTGGGTTGTTGCTAACGATGACGATGTTCGTGCATGGTACGATAGTGGAGCTTCTAAAGAAGGCCGACACTTCATTGCAAGTGCAGGAGCACGTGGGGCGAGGGATCGTTTGCGTTTTGTTATGCCTGAAGACAGAAACCAATTCAGATTTCCTAGAGAAATCAGTGCTGAAAAACCGTGGGTGATTGTTAGAGAACCAAAAGGAGAAAGAATTGTGACTTGTACTACATTGAAGGAGTCTCGCGCGGTAAATAATGTTACGTGTCGTGTGGATTCTGCAAGAAAAGGTCTGGTGCCTCAGAAGGACGACGAAGCCGATGCATGGGTACAAAGATTCGTATCTTTCTTAGCACCGGCCAGGCCTATGACGGGCCACGTGTCATTCAGGCTCGTTCGTGAAGAACAACCGACGAATGGCCATAATAACAAGTTAGTAGCTATCGGAGCTCGAGTAGGTGTGTCTCTACCATACTTGTGCCAAGGATCAACGCGATGTGGTCACACAGCAACAGTTGGAAAGTTGCTGGATACTGTACTAGACACTCGCGAAGCCCTCTTCACATTTTGGGATCCCCTGCCTTATTGCGCATATTATCAGTCTCGTATGCCAGACGAGAGAAGACCGCCGCCCCCGGAGCCGTGTAAGACACCGCCGAACGTTCCGCTTTGAAATGTTATGTAGTGTCAACGTAGGAATTATTTATTTAAGACACTCAAGTACCTGAAGAGTGCGTGAGTGGGAGCTCTCTTTGTTGCGAGTGGCATAAAGTCACCCAGTGCGTGTCGCTCGCTCGCCTCGCTTGTACAGCAAACGAGTGTTCGAGGACGATACGACATATTGTAACTACTAAGTAGATATTTTATTGTCTTTTGTATATACAAAATATTATTGTAAAGTATGTCTGCATATTATTAAGTTAAGAAATAAAAAAGATCGACAATTTTTTACGAACCATGTTATTTTTTTTCCATTCAAATGCTCAATTGATATGGTAGGAATATCCTTTTAATTACGGTTATAAGATTACCGATATTACATCTTACGTAAAGCTCTTCTTGTTAAAAATAATTCTTTATAATAGATGACGTAAATATAAATGTTTATACATTTTTATTCGAGTTGATGAGCAGGCATGTTTATCAAAAGTTATTTTTGAATGAGAGTAGAGGAGAAAAGTGTGATCTGTGGCCGAACGCCCCTAGTGACCCGGACGAGATAAGTACTATCTCTTCAAGTGCACTACAAATTATAATAATATACTTCTCATTATCTTGCTAACTGGACAAACACCAAGCACGGTGTGAATAGACCTCTTTAATCATTAGTATTGAAGTGTCTAGTCCGTGGTACTTAGCCCTATTAAATGGCAAAAAGTCTAGATTTTCCTAAACATCTTCAATGCCCGTTAGGTCGACTATACTTTATGATACTTTCCAAAGTTTTAAAGAATGTAACGACGACTATGAGAAATGAAAGAACTCGAGGTAATCTTCCCTTCTCACTGATATCACTACATATCACTTTAAAAAGATAGCTGTAATGAAACCATTAGTTGTAATTTTGGTCTAATATTAACACTAAGGGTGTTAATATTAGACCAAAATGTTTGTTTTTTTTTTTAACAATCTTAGTTAAACTAAAAAAATATTTACGTAAAAAAGAATGACTTACTCATTTCGGAAATTTATAAATAGTTATATCTTTATATTTAAATATGAACTCTAGCCTATCTTTATCTAAGGTATTAAATGCACATATTAGTTTTTAAGCCTAGAAATCACTAAACTTTTATTCTCCTCATGTAATACTCAAACGCAAGATTCTACTGTCTTCATATTCAGTCACTAGTTTAATAACATTTGTAGTACTAAAAAGCTCTATATTGTGGAACCTTTTGTTCCATTAAATGGTATAAGTGGGAACATACTTGACAAGTATTAAATATATTTCCAAAAGCCTTCCCTAAGAATCACAGGTCCTCTAGTGCAAATAGGAATATAACTACGAGTAGGTATACTGATATGATGATGTTGTTTTCTAATGCATAACTAATGTTATTATGAACTATTGACATTTTGTATTAACAAACAACTAATCTCCGCAGTTATTTGTTGAATAGCACAAAATATATGAGCATTTAAGTACCTACTTGTATCAGTATCTTTGATATTAAGGTTTATTTGTTGGTAAATATATTAAAAGTTAATACTTAAATATATATTTTTATATTACTTAGGTACATAATCATATGGAATCGCAAAAGTAAGTAAAGTTTTTCGGTAAAATAAAAAAGATCATAGGAAGCATGGTAGCTAAAACCTCTTCTAAGGAAAAGCCTATTTCAAGTACCTAGTGGGCCATTTAAGACTGTTGATTTTACATTAAAACGACTAGCTTTAGTACGCAGCTCCCTTTGCGTGTTTGTTTATTATTGCGTAAAAGAATATGTCTTTGATTTCCTCAAAAATCAAAGTATCTCCTTGCCAAATTTCATTGAAATTGTTGCAGCGGTTTAGCCACGAAAGCCTAAGAGACAGACAGACAGTACTTTTGAATTTATATAGATTCTAGGTATCATTATTGTGACACACGTCATTATTGTGATCTCATTCATACTACTATTACTCGTAGTATGGATACAGAAATAACTTAAGAGTAACTACTTCATCAATACAGATCCAATTTAAGTACTTAGAGCTAAGTAACAAAATACTTATTCAGAATATCTTCATTATTCATTGTCACTCTAAATTAACATCAGCTGTTCATACTTCAATACAGTCTTTAATTCAGTGTGGATATTACTGTGACATAAATCATTTTAGCAAACTGTGGAATGAGGCGAATGAGCTGTTGCCTGCGGTGTTCACGGACCAATACGTCCTTCAAACCTTCAAGAAAAGAGCGTACTCCTTCCTAATAGGCCGGCAACGCACTTGTAACGCCTCTGGTGTTGCGGGTGTCCATGGGCGGCGGTAATCGCTTACCAACAGGCGATACGTATGCTCGTTTGCCTCCTATATAATAAATAAAAAGCATCTTATATTTGTGGTCAACCATCCCTTTAAACTTAGTCTAGTTTGAGTATCTATACTAATATTATAAAGCTGAAGAGTTTGTTTGTTTGCGCTAGTCCATTTATCGAGGATGGCTATAGGCTATCATCACACTAAGACCAATAGGAGCGGGGCCTCAATGAAGAATGGTAAAAAAACGGGGGAAAATTATTACGCTACGGGCAATAGTAGACGTAAACGAGGTTGCGAGGGTCAGCTAGTAGATTTATATCTCCTCTCACAGAATGTGATTAGTTTAACAGCGATTATTTTTTAGGCAGGTTTCATTGCGATGTAAGTGCATCATTGTACCAATGAGCACAACTGCAATCTATCTAAATAATAAAAGATAAATTCTACTCAGACACAGGACAAATAATGATGTGAGGAACAAGATCGTTTATTCTGTGTCTGGGTATAATTAATCAATAATATGAATGTATTAGAAGAGATATCAATATGTTTATCAGCCGTCTAGTTGCTTGTATGAGATGTCAAGTTATCTATATATTAATACTCGAATCAAAACCTTTAACCCTTTTTACGATAGTTGTGCGAACGAAGAAGTATGAAGGCTTATAACACCGGCCAAGTACGTGTCAAGTTACGCATAGCATAGGGTTCCGTAGTCACCCATGTCTACAAATTACAATTAAATCGTATATTCATGCGTTTGAAACAAATAATTTGTCCTGTATAAGGTTAGGCCGCGAGAGTATATAACATTTGCTTTATCGGAGAATATGCCATAGTCTGTAATGCCGGCTACAGACCGTGGGAGAGCCGCGTTTCGGCATGAATGGGCCGGCCCATTCACGCCGAAGCGCGGCTCTCCCACGGTTGGCAAGTTATTGATTTATCCCCGGGTGAGATATCGTGAGATATGATAACAACCGGGACCTACTGCTTAACGTGACCTCCGAATCACGGAGACGCTCATGGTAACATGCCACCAGCGGTCACCCATCCAGGTACTGACCGCGCCGTCGTTGCTTACCCTCGGTAATTGTTTCAAATCACCGAGTGCAACTGGGCTATGAGCGCCTTATATTCTTTAAATCATGATACATCATAATACAAATCCCTTAGTGTTCTTCTTTATTGATGTAAAACTGGTACTCTGTAATCTGTTATGTCAACGACTACCTTTTGTAATGATAAGGCACAACATTAAAATGTTTTTGTATCACAATGAGAGCAGGACACTGACTTAAGTCACAGGATTACCTAGTTTAGGAGTCGGGGTTTACCTAATTCGTATTTATTACCTTTAGTTTACCAAGACATGTTGCCTAATTTTTAACATTTAAAAAATTTAACTAACATTAAAGTCATAAATAAAATTAATATAAATAAAATTTCGGACATCTAACACACAACGCCATCTAGTCCCAAGCTAAGCAGAGCTTGTGTTATGGGTACTAGACGACTGATATGAATACATATATATACTTTTTTTTTGTAAATACATACATATCATACATAGAAAACACCCAAACTCCTAAACAAATATTTGTAAATTACACAAACACTTGGTCCGACCCAGGATTTGAACCCGAGACCTCAAGCACAGCAGTCGCATTTACTACCACTGGGCCACCAAGGCAGTCATTTGGGAATCGAATCCCTGAATTTACATTACATATATTATGATACATTGTCAAGTGTCTACGTGACGTGATATTAAATGTAGATATTAGGAAATCGTTATCTAAAAAGTATTAAGCATAAACAACTTGTTTGTTTTAAATAGAAAATTTCTTTGAGTAGGTAGAGATTAAGTACTAAAAGCAATTTCTTTTTATATACAACTAGCTGAACCCCGCGGTGTTACCCGCGGTTATTGTCGTATCGTGGATAACGTCGCGGGGCGAAGCTAGTCTAAAAAACGTAAGCCTAAGTTACTCTTTGTACCATCAGCTACCTACCAGTGAAAGTCCCGTCCAAATCAGTCCAGCCGTTCCAGAGATTAGTCGGAACAAACAGACAGACAGGCAGACAGATAAAAAAAACAAAAATATAAATTTTGGTATGTGTACCGTATATACATTCATATGCATGTAGTAGAAAGTAGTTATTTCAATATTACAAACAGACACTCCAATTTTATTTATTTGTATAGATTAAAACGATATTATTTGATAAACGTATTTTAAAGAAATGTAATGATAGAAGCAGTAGATTTTCAAATTAATAATAATAATAATCTCTTTATTGTACACCAGCTTACTTATAAAGATGACACAAAACTAGGAGGTACAATTGGCGGCCTCAATCCCAAAGACAATCTCTTCCAGGCAACCATTAATCTATCAAAGTTAAATGGTTTTTGAATAGGTACTTACCTATATTTTTTTCGAAATGAAATATAAAACAAGAGCAAATCACAGTTGTTGGTTGGAGTTCTTAATCTTTTTTACTATCTCAGATTTGAGGATATACAGGTGTTACCTATTTAAAAAAGCCTTACGAAGCGGAAAGATTTAATTTAATGACTTATGCTTTCTGACGCAAAGACCCCGTGTTATCGTATCAACAAAAATATATTATTGGAACTATAATTGTACAGTAATTCTATATCCGTCACCTAATTACTCATTATGCATATATAATTTGTATTTCTAAGTAAGTTATATACCAAGTAATATATGACTTACAATGCAGATAATAAATATATAAACAGTACAGTGCTCGCGTGTTTGTCATCGGATCCCGTGATCCGTGTATGTTTGAACGGAATACACTATTTGCAAAGTTCATGAGTGCCGTATCACCATATCAGAGCTCGTTATCTTATGGACTATGCCTTTCACATGGCCATACATATATGTTCCTTCATTACAATCTGTAAACGATAGTTCTGTCAGATCGTTATATGGCGGGAATCACTTCACAAACTGGTTAAACTTTACAAAAGATCGTAAAAGGTAAAATCAATTAAAATGAAAGCTGTTTATCGGTTATATTGAATAATAAAATGATTTGTATAATTAGAAAATAAAAACAGAAATAGACAAAGTATGATATTTTTTTCTACAACACAGACATACTCTAACTCCATACATTTTTAAATAGACAATATTACTTAGATATTCAAACACCCAATCAAATGCTGATATTTAATCGAACTATCGACACCTTACTTATTGCCTACGTGACAGGCATTAAGCTTCGAAACGTGACGAATTAATTAATCTAAAAATACTACACTATAATATTAAAGTGTAGCTACATATTTGTCTATGGATATATATTTAAAGTAAGTATGTATTCTTTAATATGTCAAATGAATTCATTATAATTGGACTTAACCACACAACAGCATTTTAATAGTCCACCTTTGAAAATAGGCCTCTTCTTAAATTTCAATCTAAAGAACAACACACCCTTTGGTTTGTTTGGAGATTTCCTTTTCTTTATCTCTCTCTCTTACTTACTTCCCTTACGACACCCACAGAATGAATAGTGTTAGTAACGCACAGGTGGCAATTGATAACTGACGTAGGTAGCAACTAAACAAAATCCTATTGTTTGTCAAGTAACATTACTAAATTGATTGTATTGAGGGAGTTGATCCCTCAAAACTTAGCGTCGTAGAAAGCAGCGTGCGACCGCTCCAACCACTACGCCAAACGTGTAGTCAAAGCTATTTCATTCATGATTTATTTTGATATCGTTACATCCACTTTTGTACCTTAACAAAGGTCAGTGTACGTATTAAATATGTAAATATGGTGCTAATATATCATAGAGATAAAGGGAACCTTGAAAAATTAACACAAACACCCACGTTGTATTTCTCAAAAATCAATCCTTTATTTTAGGAGTAAGATTAAAAGTTGTACGGATAGTACGGGTAATTAACGTACATCATTTAGGAATCCATTTTCGAGGTCGGAATATACGGCCGTATGGTCACGTAAGCATAGATGAATGCTTACGTGAACGTTCACTCGCAGACCACCGGGCGACATCGTGCACGGTGCAAAGTGTAATGGACCGACCCAATGACTAATGATAATAATTTATTTTTCTGTCTAGACCGATAACGGCAATGATGTTTCCCAATCGTTTGTTTAATGACATAAAAGGTACATCTAATTGTATGTTTACTTATTATTATCGATAGATCAGCACGTGCGTTTAAAGAATTTTTTCATCATCGTTCTCGGAAAGAGTATTTTTGCCCTTCGATATCTGAATGCAAAAGCCGTTTTGATTCGCTAGAAGATAAAGTAAATTAAATTTAGAACGTCGTGTGCACTAAGTTTGTGAATTCAGAACATCATTAGACCTATTTACTTTTACCTCCATGGTGCCGAATTTATCTTACAATATTTTTCAATTTATTAAAAACTCAGATTTGGAACCTTCTTTATGTACTTTCTTTTATTTGCTTTGCCCGCGCCATTTTCTTTTCACGTCATATTGTTAAAATGTTAGGTTAAAATCAAGAGTGCAAGCCTGAGGGTGACAGATGAGGTCAACCTGGCAGAAGCAAGCTCGGGTGGAGGCACGGACGCTGCTGAGCATGTGCGCCCTGGGGGACAATAATGGGAACATCGGGGTTCCTGCACAGTAGGGTAGTATTTACAAACCGTAGGTAGCCCGAGGTACGTCGGGGTTCCAGGGTTTTCCTTTCTAGGGGGCACCTGGTTCGCCGGCATCTAGTACCCGAGACGACGTGCGGTTTTAGTATCCGAGGTGACATCAGGAAAAAAAAGGATAAATTTCAAGACACATAAAACAAGTGAAAAATCTAAAATGAGTAATTCTAGCGAATAGGAAGTTTATTTCACGCCAACAAAACTGACTGAAATTGTGAATAATGCGCAAATGTATATTGTCATTGTAAATGCTTTTTTACGCAATTAATTATTTCCTTGCTGAGGTGGAATGAAAAGTGACGTGTTGCACTCGAGTGCAAAGCTATCAATGGTGCTGTTTGCTGAGCATCATACAGCCTTTTAAGAAGCACAATTTTAATGATTGTGATGATTGATCTGCTTACTGGCATATACGTGATGCAACTATTATTTAAAACAACTTTGAGAACCGCTGAGTATCGAGGGCGTTTCCTTTGATCCAGTTAAGACCAGTATTTCTGTTCGATTAATCCAGAAACCGTCCAGACGACTTGTATTGTTTACCCACAATGTTCCGTGTATTTGTACCAGAATATAGTATCCGTGTTCACTCCTAGGAATTGATTAATAAAGTAATTACTTAATTAACGTTCGAACTGCTTATCTGTTGGTAGGTTAATTGGTTAATATAATAACAACGATTTGAAAATACAAAAACAGAAAAGTGTATAAATGGAATGTGGAGTTGTCTAAGCCACAAGGACTGACTATTTGGATAGAAATATAGAAGATGCTAGACCGTGGTAAACACCGCGAAGAGCTCATGACCAGCAGCGGATGACAGGTCTTTGATAAATCTATACGAATATATAAAGCTGAAGAGTTTGTTTGTTTGTTTGAACGCGCTCATCTCAGGAACCGTTAGTCTGATTTGAAAAATTCTCTCAGTGTTGGATAGTCCATTTATCGAGGAAGGCTATAGGCTATATATCATCACGCTAATACTAATAGGAGCGGAGCACCAATGAAGAATGTTTCAAAATCGGGGGAATTTTTTTACGCTACCGGCAATAGAACACGCACGAGGTTGCGTAGGTCAGCTAGTTAGAAAATAAAACTCTAGATGTCAATCAGATCCGATCGTCTTTCTATAAATTTGTATATTTTAGTAACGCTTTTCACACGATTTTACATTTTTGACACGATTCTTAAAAACATTGCCTTTTTTTAAGTATTCAGTGAAGTAAAAGTAAAGAATAGAATTTCTTTAGATATATCCTAGAATTTGTCGAGTTCGTGTAGACAACGTGTGTGTGTGCGTCGTAGGTATTTGTACTATCTGTCAATTTAAATTGCCACTGTTTTTTCATCATCAATTTATATAAACTAGTTGTTGCCCTGTTATCAAAAATCAACCATAATTGTTTGATTTTCTGCACTCGTCCTCCTTATAAACTTTAGCTGTGCTAAAACTTCATACGAGGAGTATGCATTTTGGGACAGTTCTTTCGCGTAATTTTCGTAAAAGTGGTACAAAGTTTTAGCTTCGCGTATTTAAGTACCTACGTTAATATATTTAAAAGAATGTGTGTATTAAAAATTGTTAATATTAAGTAGGTACCTATAATTTAATTCATATCTACCTCCTTACAAATAAATTTGAGACTAACGCCTTATCGGTCAAACTTAAGGTTCAATTTAAAAATAAGAACTCTGTATCAAAATCAAGAATTTTCCTTAAATTGATAGCGCATTATACACATCCTGTAGTTTGATGGATCTTTCTTTTAACATATTATATTATGATTACAAATTCCATGCAATTTAATTACAGTTCCCTATAACAACAACTTGTAAAACAGCTACATTTAAGTTAGACGTTTTCAATTATTTAAAACATGTACAAGTTGTACGACAATAACCGCTGGCAACGAAGCGAGGCGAAGACCTATATCTTTATAAATTGTAACCTATGTGTTATTCTAATGTGTTAGATAAATTATTGTAAAGTTTCATCAAAATCCATTCAGTAGTTTTTGCGTTATTATTAGTAGGATTTAGAAGGTAGTAAAGACACCCTGATTTCAGCACACATGGGCCAGCTCGACCGCGGCGGTACTACCCACTCCCAGGAGGACTAAACTAAAATGACAGCATTAAGAATTCTGAACTCGCGAGACCGGTGGTTCAAGAATGCAATATCTAATTAAGCCGCCATAATGGGGGTCACCATGTGGAATTGATGCATTGTATGCATTCGCAATTAGTATGGTGACCACCACTCTTGGATTCTGCTCAAGCTCTTCATCAGGTAGAGTAGAATTACTTTAGCAGGCCCATATTTATAATAAATACATTAATAGAAATTTAGAGAACACTCTAAATGATGTTTCGTTTCAGAACAATATTTTTTTTTTTTTTTGTTGAATATTGGTCAATCGAGCAGACGTATCACCTGATGGACACCCGCAACACCAAAGGCGTCACAAGTGCGTTGCCGACCTTTGGGGGATGGGAAAGGGGATGGGGGGAGGGGTTGGGGAATGGGTCTCCGGTATCCTCACTCACTCGGTGAAACATAGCGCAAACGCTATTTCACACCGGTTTTCTGTGAGTTTCGAGAGGTCGAGAGGTCGAGTTTCTTCTTTTAATTAACATCAAATGGAAACCAAGCCAGAAGTAAACAAGAAGATAAAAATAAAAAGGCGTGTTGGTAATACCAAGGCTGCACATATGCGCAGACGAATCGTAGACGTTGATTAGATGTTATCACACACAAGTAGGTATGTGATTTCCTTATCTACACGACTCATTGTTCTTTCAGTAGCCGATTAAAATGTTCTTGTTCATACATTTGTTTTATTTAAACATTTTATATTGTATACTGACTGATTGATTGACTACCTTGTTGGTTTAGTTTAAGTGACTGTCGATCAAGAGGTCTCGGGTTCGATTGCCGGATGGGACTGCTGTCGGGTTTTTCTTACAAGAAATTCTTAATAGCAGCCCGGAGTATGAAATATAGCGGTGTTCTCTGCCCGTTTTTCGGAAAGCACGCTATAACATGACAATCGTTAATGGGAAGTAAGTGCCCTCAAATATACCGATAACTAGTTCAACCTTCGAATTCCGTTTACCCTCAGGGTTGCAGAGGATTAATGCATGTTGCTCCATGGAAAAACTGCTATTTAGATTAAACCGGTTGAATTAGTAGCCGACCTGAATAATTCTTAGGGATAATAAAGGCTAAGGAGGGGCGCCCGGCGGACTCACCATCCGCCTACCGGCACATAGTGTTGCTTGACGAGGTGTGCAAACTCTTTGACAGAGTGATTGCATGGCGCCTCGTCAAGCACCTCTTCAGAGTAGGGCCGGATCTGGCGGACAACCAGTACGGTTTCCGTCAGGGGCGCTCCACCGTGGATGCGATCATGCGCGTGAAGGCCCTGGCGGAGGCAGCAGTTTCCCGTGGTGAAGTGGTGTTGGCGGTGTCCTTAGACATCGCCAACGCGTTCAATACTTTGCCCTGGAGTTTCGTCAGGTAGGCACTAGTGTATCACCGAGTGCCTCCCTACCTCCGCCGTATAGTTGGGGCATATCTGTCGGAGAGAGCCGTTATCTACCCGAGTAGGACCGGTCTCGGTCGACGTGAAATGTCGTGCGGTGTCCCGCAGGGGTCGGTCTTAGGTCCGCTCCTGTGGAACATTGGCTACGACTGGGTGCTCCGCGGTGCATTCTTAGACAGTATCGCCGTCACGTGTTATGCGGATGACACGCTTGTGACGGCGACTGGCGGGACGCACCGTGAGGCAACCCTGAGGGCCACGGCCGGGGTTGCCCAAGTCGTCGAACGAATCCGGCGGCTGGGTCTCGAGGTGGCTCTGCACAAATCCGAGGCTTTGTTTTTTCACGGGCCTCGGAGCAAGCCACCTGATCGACTCAGCCTCATAGTAGGAGGAACTCGCATCGGCATCGAGCCCTCTATGAGGTATTTATAATACACTAGAACATACGTATACAAGTCTCCTGGCCGGAACTCCACCATGGGACCTGGAGGCGAGAGCCCTTGCGGCCCTTTACCAGTGGCGCAAGGAGGCGCGGGAGTTGGGTAGGAGTCCTGAGACTCGAGAAATCGAAGATTCGCAAAGAGCCAACGCCTGAGTGCCACCACTGCGATGGCCAGACCGTGGACACGGCGCTCCACACGCTGGCAGGATGTCCGGCGTGGGACGGGCCAAGGCGTGATCTCGTGGCGGCCATCGGGGTGGGGGTTCTCTCGCTCCGTAATACGATTGCGGCCATGTTGCGGAGCGAGAGCGCGTGGAACTCTGCCGTCTCTTTCTGCGAGCAAGTTATGCTTGCGAAGGAGATGGCGGAGCGGGACCGGGAGAGGTTCAGAACTCTCCCTGCCCGCCAGGCCCGGGAACGGGCCAGGTACCGCAGACGACTCAGGCGGCGGAGATCGCTAAACGATCTCCGTCCTCCATAAGCGCATGCCTGAGGGTGACAGATGAGGCCACCAGTCACCTTAGCAGAAGCAGGCCGGGGTGGCGGCGCGAGCTCTGTAAAGTGCTCGCGCCCCTTTTATAGTATAGGAATGTTTGGGTTCTTACACGGGAGGGGCCCGAAGTGCGTCGGGGTTCCAGGGATTTCCTTCCTAGGGTGCACCTGGTTCCCCGGCTTCTGGTGCCCTAGACGGTGTGCGGTTTTTGGTCGGTTCGAGTCCGACATAACCACAAGTGGTATCCGAGGGGATTTCCGCACAAAAAAAAAAAAAAAAAAAGGGATAATAAAGGCTAGGGCGATGATATATTGTATTTTTATTGTACACATAAATTTATAAATTAAAGGAAATATCATGTTGTTACAATCGTAAGCTTAACCCAAAAACTGAGATTTCTTTTAGCAAACCGTACGTGATAGATAGCAAAGAAACTTGAATAAAATAATTATAACAAGGGCCATTATAAATGAGATGCTTCCTAAACACTATGTTTAATCTGAAGCTAAGTTTCTCACCACATGTGTGATCTGTGGTCATTAAAATAGAATTAACATACAACTATATTCCAATTAACACCTTTATCTCTTTACTAAAAAGACGATAACAATTATTTTTACCAAAGATGAAACTTCAATTTCAAAAATTAACGCATAACACGTAATAAAGTCGTCTATTAAAAATGAATGTTCCTTTTTGACCCTAACAGTCGCTAACTTTACGCTTTAATAACTTCAATGTTTATTTTTATTGAAAGTAAGAAATAATGTTTATTTTATTACGAGTGAATAATTCCATAAAATCTATCTGTCAGTTAATGAATGTATAAAGGCTAACAATATTGATTACTGTCGTTAAATATAGATTTGTCTAACGCGATTAAAGAACTTGGACAAGTTTTTGACGCAATCAGACGTAATACTTTCAAATGTGTTTTGTTATTAAAATTTATTTTAAAAAGTCACATTTAGTTTTAAAATCACTCATCAAAGAACACATAAATTAGAACTGAATAGGTAATTGAAAAGAACTATAATTGAGAACCAGTAACAAACATCTCACGGTAATAATTTATAAAAGTACTTTTTTTTACGCAGGGAATGCTTTTCGAACCATACCCTCTGTGGGGAGACGAAGGTCGTGTGTGGGACTCCCGAATGACTAGTCTACGCACTAAACCCCGCGGCGGCCTACCTCGGCACTCGATTACTGGTATTTGTTTTTGGTAAATTTTATAAAAATAAATCTTACCTACATCGATTTATCGCCTTAACTAACTAAACTAAACAACCCGCTTACTTAATTTCATGAAAGTCGTTGGAACCGTTTTCGAGATTAAGAATATATATATACAAGAATGAAAATAATTAGATTACATAAATTTGAAACTGTTACTTCATCTGTCTGTCTGTTACGCTTTAATGGCTAAATTTCAATAAAATTTGGTATAGATATACTATGGTTATAATGATGACCGACATACACAAAGCTAGTCTTAAAATTTTCAGTTCTTTACAGCAGCTGCTACAGGTACATACGCTTTTACTACATACTAGCTGAACCTACTGGTGTTGGTGGTGGTGGTCTTTACAGCAGCTGCGACAGGTACCTAGGCTTTTATTATTTCTATAATCGGAAAACTTAATACCCAGGATTCGAACCCGAGACCTCTTGATCAGCAGTCGCATACGTCAACCGCAAGACCAACGAGGCAGTACACTTTCAGAATAGAAACATATTAACTTCTATTACATCAATGCACAGAAGTTTTGAGAAACGCCGTTCTAAAGTGGATTCTTTTTGTTTTCTAATAAAAGATAAGTTTAGTAGTTTTCTAATAAAAATTGATCTTTATATCAATGTTTTAATTGATATAAAGATGATTTTTTTTGGATTTGAATGAAACTTGGCATGAATATACTTTAATTCCTGAGGAAGGACATAGGCTACTTTTTATCGCTATAACCGTAATATACGCGGGTGGAGCCGCGAGCAACACCTAGTAATATAAATTTTGTACAAATATCCAACATTAAATACACTTTTGCCAATACGATTTAAAAAAAAGATGTAGCAACCTTTGCACACACAATTTTAAGACACAAATAAAATAAAATAAATAAATATTTATTTCGTTATTATCTTTAAGAGGCCATTGTTAATTCAGATAACATTACACCCAGATAAATACAAATAATCGGTATTGCGTGTAATTTTAAGTTATTTTACGTAACGTGTCTGGGATGATTAAATGAATATTTCAGGTACTATTAAAACATCAAACTCCATACATTGGTAATCCATACTCCATGTACTAATATTATAAATTGGAAACTAACTCTGTCTATATGTTTGCTAAACCTATTTTGATGTAATTTATCAGGAAGATACTTTGATTCCTGATGAAGGACATAGGCTATTCTTTACGCATTTACGCGGGCGAAACCGCGGATAAATGATAGGTAGTTCATTAATATAACTAGTGGTCGCCCAGAGATGGATCTTCGACCGTAATATTTTAAATTTTTTAGTCATACCCATTATAGTGTGTGGAATGTTATTTTCATTAATTTAATGTATTTTATGTATAAACTAGCTGACTCTCGCAACTTCGTTTACGTGTACTATTGCCAGTAGCGTAATAATTTTCCCCCGTATTTAAAACATTCTTCATTGGTGCTCCGCTCCTATTAGTACTAGCGTGATGATAAATATATCCTATAGCGTTACTCGATAAATAGACTATCCAACACTGAAAATTTTTTTCAAATCGTACCAGCGGTTCCTGAGATTAGCGGGTTCAAATAACCAAACAAACTCTTCAGCTTTATAATATTAGTATAGATAAGTGAAATGCGAAATATCCGCCTCCGCCCGCGCAATTTTCATAAAACAACTTCACCCATCTCACAACTGATCAAAAACGAGACAAAATCCGTCAATTGTAAATAATTAAAACACAGACAAAGAACAAACAATCGTGGTCATCACACAACTATTTGTCATCGGCGGGAAATGAACCTACGACCTCTGGCTTAGCATTAAGACACTAACTGCTAGGCCAACAAGCTAGACCAATGAAAGATACTTATAGACACAGAGATTCAACGTCATGTATAGTAAGTAAGTGCATTCGGCTCATTGCTTGCCTGAAATATAAGATACAAGATGGTGATCTTGTGACGGCGTTTAGTTTCGAAACGCTCTACGAGATTGTCATGTTTCAACATTTTAACACTGACAAAACCGAATAGTCCACGGGCCCACGAACAAGGGATTTCAGTGATTGACAACAGGCTGAAAGTTTATACACAGCTTCGTTTTGACGAGACACCCAACTTTTATTATTGGACCAAATTCTGAAAGTGGAAGGAAAAAGCGGGATAGGGAGCGAAACACGTCGATTTGATGAGTGTCCCAATTTACTCGAAAGTTGTCAAGATTATGTTAATATTTTTTCGAGTGTAGGTCTCAAAAAATTTTTTTTTTTTTTTTTTTGTATCCTGCAACTTAGCAATCTGTTTGTTTCAAACAATAATCTAATAGTTTGTCAGGTTCCCTCGTAAAACATGTCATAACTGAGCTTCACATCCAGTGATGCTACCCTCATCAGCTATCAGCGAATCTTATCGCGAGATCCGGTATACTATATCTCTTGAGGCGAGAAAATTTCAAACTGCCCTCTCCCCCCAACTCAGCAGCCAGTGTGTTTGTATGTTGGGTCAGTCTTTCCTGATAATTTTTGCTGTATTTATCAATTTCTTGCTTCACCGTTTGTAGCTTGAAGTCTAGGTTTATGTACCTATTGGATATGTTAGGTGGAATGTTGTACATAGCTCGCATAGTTTTGCTCTGAAATCGTTCAAGAATTTCTATGTTACTATAGCTAGCTGCACCCCAGAGCTGAATGCCGTACGTCCAAATAGGCTTCAGTATAGCTTTATAGATTGTCATTTTACTGGCATTTGTCAACTGTGATTTTCGTCCTATGAGCCAGTACATGCTACGGAGTCTGCAGTCTAATTGTTTTCTTTTGGTCCAGATGTGTTTGCGCCAGGTGAGGCGGCGGTCAAGGTGCATACCTAGGTACTTGGCATCATCTTGCTGTGGGATGTCTTTATTGTAGATTTTTACAGGTGGGCAGGTTTTCCTTCTGAGTGTAAACGTTACCTGGACAGATTTAGTTGCATTGGCTTTAATTCGCCACTGGTTGGACCACTCTTCAATAAGTGACAGATGTGACTGGAGTTTCTCAGACGCGGCATTGTGGTCTTCATCAACCGAGAGGACTGCGGTATCATCTGCGTAGGTTGCTGTTGACGTGTAATTAACAGTGGGTAAATCTGCTGTGAAGATAAGATACAGCACAGGTCCCAGTACACTTCCCTGTGGAACTCCCGAATGGATCTCGTGCATTTGCGATATGTCGGTGTTGTGTTTCACTTCATAGCACCTGTTCTCAAGGTAAGATTTTAAAATCGAGAAGAAAGAATGTGGTAACATGCTTTTAATTTTGTATAGTAGCCCTTTGTGCCATACCTTATCGAATGCCTGACTGATGTCCAGAAAGACTGCGCTGCAGTATTGTTTGGTTTCCAGTGCCCTGCTAATGACGTCAACAAGTCGGTGAACTTGCTCAATGGTCCCGTATCCTTCTCTGAATCCGAATTGGTGTATCGGTATGATGCCTGTTAGGTGTTCTCGCATTCTATTTAGTATCATTCTTTCCATTAACTTTCCAACTACTGGAAGGAGACTTATTGGTCTATACGATGATACTTCTTGAGCTGGTTTACCTGGTTTCAAAATCATCACTATCTGCGCAATTTTCCATTGGCCGGGGTAATGAGACAATCTCAAACATGCATTAAAAATAGAAAGCAAAAGCAGAACTCCCTTTTTCGGAAGATGTTTCAACAGGGCAGCGTCAATCAGATCGTAGCCCGGGCACTTTCCTTCCTGGAGTTTTAAGATTTCCTGTCTCAATTCTTTTGGTGTTATATGTTTCAGTGGCAAGCACATTTGTATAGGTGACATGAGGAATTTCTCTATTTCTCTGTCATGTTGTTGATGGGTGCTAGGATGTTCTTCGAATACTTTTTGAAGGTGACATGCAAAGGTGTCAGCTTTTTCACTGTCGGACCGTGCCCAGTGGCCAATGCGTATTTTTAATGGTGTTGCATGTTGTCTGGGGCGCTTTAAGTGTTTAGTAGCCTTCCACAACGAGTAGTTTGTGTCACTAGAAGGAGTAAGTTTTGTTAAATAAGATTGTAGGTTCTCGTTTTTCATTTCCTTAATATATGTTTTTAGTTGTTGGGAGGCTTTATTAAAGGCAGTTTTATCTTCTGGGTAATGTGTATCTTGCCAAATTCTACGGAGTCGTCTTCTCTCCTGTATACAGTCCTTGATGATTGCGGGATAACAATGTTCTTTTGGACTTTTTGTTTGGCGATAGGGTGTGGATTTGTTTGCTGCATCATGGATCAATAGGTTCAGCTCTTCTATGGCCTGCTCTACGTCGTCAGTAGTTTTCAGAGGTATTCTATGTTGCGCCTCAGCTGTGATGATGTCTTGGTATGTTTCCCAGTTGGTGTAATTATTGTAAATTTTGGGTGGTGCTTCTGTTAGTATGATTTTACTGTGTACGTTAAGGAGGACTGCAGAGTGGTCTGAACTTAAATCAAATATTGATTCGATATTGGTGTTACTGATAGCAATGTTTTTTTGAGACAAAGAAATCTATCAAGTCTGGTGTTTTTTGGGGGTCAGCTGGCCAATAGGTGGGTTCGCCGGTAGACAGACAGTCGAGGTTAAGGTCTTTCACAGCTTGGTACAGTTGTCTGCCCCTAGTTGTGATTAGTCTGGAGCCCCAAAATAGGTGTTTAGCATTCCAGTCACCTCCACTGATAAAACGGTGTCCGAGTGTAGAGAAGAAGTGTCCAAAAAAATTACCGTCAAATTTGTATGCCGATGCATTTTTTATGAAAAATATATATTTTGCAAGCCCCAAAACCAAATTCAGTTTGTAATTAATGAAAATGAATAAAAAATTTCAAGTCACCATTCTGACATGTTAGAGCTGAGGGTCACTCGGAAGGTACCATTCACTTTGTATGCCACAATTTTTTTTCAGTTTTCCATCGTATTTTCTCGAAGTATTGATTTTTAGAAACTGTTATTAATTAAATTGGGACACTCATCAAATCGACGTGTTTCGCTCCCTATCCCGCTTTTTCCTTCCACTTTCAGAATTTGGTCCAATAATAAAAGTTGGGTGTCTCGTCAAAACGAAGCTGTGTATAAACTTTCAGCCTGTTGTCAATCACTGAAATCCCTTGTTCGTGGGCCCGTGGACTAGAAGCTTCTACAAACGCGAAAGTTGGCTCGACTCGAAAGGTGGTATTGTATTCTTATAATTAGAAACCTATTGTAAAAGTGAAGTTATTAAACTACTATTCATTATAAGAACATATCCGAACAGCGAATCCGACAGTATATTATAAGCGAGGACCGACTGGATCCTACTATCCGCCAATCCCCCATTATCTAAATATTTTACGGGAGGATTATGATGCCAGAATAATGTTATGTTATTACTGCATATCATAATATACTCGTATAACGTAGTACTCAAAGTAGATAGAGAACTGCACAATATGGTAGTATAAAAAAATTTAGTTAATTAATTACTTGGAATTTAAGTGTTTAAGTTAAAATAGTAAGTAAGGGTATTAATGTCAATAAAAAATGCGTTATATTTATTACAACCTGCTAAAATAAAACAAATGAACAATAGAGTAGAGTATCAGAAATACGTTCCATCAGGCAGAGTCCAGTCACTTTGGTAAACCCATATACAGGGTGTCTCAAAAGAAATTTTATATTTGTTTAGCTTACTGCGTGAACGCTGCGTACTTGAGGGGTGCGTGGGTTATGTCAATTGGTAGCTTGGCTCTTGGGGATTCAGTCGCTATGGAGCATTTCTCGGGAGCAGACCGCGCGTTGTGCGTGCGAGAGTTTTACAAGAACGGTGATTCGACAACTGTCGCGCGTAGAAAATTCTGCAGTATTCGAGGTTTTCGCCACTTAAATGATGCGCCAAGCCTTCCTCTCATTCGACATTGGGTTAAAAAGTTTGAAGAGACTGGATCAACGCTGGATAAATCAAAATCCGGGCGACCTAGGTCATCAAGAACGGTAGAAAACGTGGAGAGTGTTAATCAATCTGTACGTGACGACCCGAGCCTTTCAATTCGGAAGCGCGCGAGTGCTTTAAATGTGCATAGATCATCATTACATCGCATTATGCACAAAGATCTAAAGCTGCACCCCTACAAAATTCAATTGGTGCAAGAATTAAAGCCCCAAGATGCCGGTCAGAGGCTTAATTTCGTAAATCAGATGATTGAGCGATTTTCAACGTTTACCAACATTTTGTTTTCGGATGAAGCTCATTTTCATCTTAATGGCCACGTAAATAAGCAAAACTGCCGCTACTGGAGTTCAGCCAATCCGAAACGCAAACATCAGAAACCCCTACACTCGCCTAAAGTGACCGTATGGGCTGCCATGTCGGCGCGAGGAATTATCGGCCCTTACTTTTTTGAAGACGAAATGGGGCGTACAGTTACAGTGAATTCAGAGCGTTATGTGGAGATGTTAGACAACTTCTTGGTACCTGAACTGCAAAACTTTCCTGGCTATAACCAAAGAACATGGTTTCAACAGGACGGAGCAACTTCACACACGTCCAATATATCTCTGCCACGTGTTCGTGAAATTTTCTCAGGAAAATTGATCTCCCGGAGAGGTGACATAAATTGGCCTCCACGTAGCCCAGATTTAACCCCTATGGACTTTTTCCTATGGGGTTATCTTAAATCTAAAGTTTACGCCAATAAACCAACTTCACTGGCGCATTTGAAAGAAAATATCCGTCACGAAATGGCAGCCATCCCTCACTCCACCTGTCGAGCAGTCATAAGTAATTTTACTGTTCGATTAAATGAGTGCCAACAACGTGAGGGTTTACATTTAGACGATATTATTTTTAAGAAATGAATTCCCAAAAAGTGTATTTTAACAATAAATAAACATTTTTTCTATATACCGCTTCCTTTTTTTTTTATCAATCCACTAAATATGAAATTTCTTTTGAGACACCTTGTATAATCTATACAAATAAATAAAATTGGAGTGTCTGTTTGGAATATTAAAATAACCGCTTTCTACTACATGCATATGAATGTATATACGGTACATATACCAAAATATATATTTTTAAAATTTTTGTCTGTCTGTCTGTTTGTTCCGGCTAATCTCTGGAACGGCTGGACCGATTAGGACGGGACTTTCACTGGTGGGTAGCTGATGGTACAAGGAGTAACTTAGGTTTACATTTTTTACACTAGCTTCGCCCCGCGGCCTTACCCACGATACGGCAATAACCGCGGGAAACACCGCGGGGTTCAGCTAGTTATTTATAAAAAAATATGCTATCGTCAGCTGCGGTACACGGGCCAATTATAAAAATCAAATGTTGAAACTTATTGAAATTAGTTAAATATTACCCAAACCAGGCGCTTAGTTAATCTGCGTAATTCAAATATAGAATAAGTAATTTATATAAAGTATTTCATCATCATTATCAGAGCTAACCTGGTACCTCGGTAGCACCAAGAGGTGATCGGTCATTAGATAACATGGTCAACTATGAGTATTAATAGTTTTATACCTAAGTACATAGCAATATAGACTAGTAAACAAATATACTTTTGTCCTTGTTGCTTGTATTGTATCCTCAGGCACAGCAGTCGCTTACGCTATCATGCGCCACCGAGGTAGTCTATGTATGTTTGTAGTTCCACCGTAGCTCTAAGCTGCTGTAACGGTTTTAATAACATAGCTATAACTAGATGCATAATAATGGCTATAATAGTATGCTCTGTAGTCTGAAGTGAGAGAAAGAGAACCATCACACTTGGATGTTATGTAAGCACGTGTGTCATTATATTAATATCACACCTATTTAGAAAAAAACATTCTAAAGTTAGAATACGGATGTCAGCAAAATGAAATTCTAATATCGTTCCATTTTAATTATATATTATTTGTTTGTTACGCTTTCACGCGAAACTACTATTATGAAACATTGTATACATATTCTAGGAGGTATTAGAAGTAACATAGGATACTTTTTATTAAATACAAGTGCACGGGCCTAAGCTAGTTTATTATAAAACACAAACACACGTATGTTTGTGTGTGTGTTTAGTTATAAATTTTATTTCTCATAGGTACATACTATGTGTGTACCCCATTCTCGTCAACAGTCTTTAATGGTTCAATACGGGTTTCAAACACACACATCAACGATGAAATTGTAATGAAATAAATTCTTCATTTCTTAATATTCGTCTCTGAATCAAATGAAAAGTAAACAATCTGAAATAATTATTCTATTAGCTAACAAATTTCACATAATTTTTAGGTAGAAAGATTCTGAGATAGGTGAAATTGAATTCTTTTGAAAATAATAATTTATTTATAAGTAACAAACATTCTTTTATAAACCTTTTCGATTTAAGATACTTACCTATGTGCATCGTTGGGTTATCCATCGTTCGTTGCGTGCGCATTTTGTCGGTGATTTTCCTGTGTGCTTGGGCGAGTGCATTGCCACCCAGACGTGCAAAGTTCGAGCTGCCCAGACGACGCGAAAGTGGGTCGCGTCGTCTTGGTCGCCCATTACATAAACATCTTAAATTATAAACATAGCCAGGAATAGGTGTGTTAATGTTGTTGTTGACTGTATGCTTTCTGACAGGAAGTGATAAGTTTGATTTGTGTTTCCCGCTTCTAAACTAAATTGTGTCAGCAGCCGGTCACTTTTGACTATTGAACGCGAGATTTGGGGTTATTTGAATTTTATTTTATGCTTACTGAAGTAACGGGTCCTAATACAGTCAGAGCTGGTTACAAAATCTAAACGACTTGCAAAGAACAGGATAGACAGTATTGTAGGATAAAAGGTATATACCTAATTCTTAATCAATGTATGTACTAGCTTTTATTATGTCTCCGTCCACTTGTGAAATTGAAATTTAAAACATTAGGCTTGGTAACGTCGGCCTGATATGGAAACTAGGCCCAGGGTACAACTCTGTCTCATCTCAAACTAGACAGAGTGTACCTATTATGCCATATATACCAACCGTGGGAGAGCCACGCTTCGGCATGAATGGGCCGGCTTGACCGGAGTGATACTACAGTCTCACAGAAACCCAGTGTGAAATAGCGCTTACACTGTGTTTCACCGAGTGAGCGAGGACACCGGAGCTCCATATCCAAACCCGTCCCCCAATCCCCCTCCCCTTTTCCAAAGGCCGGCAACGCACTTGTGATGCCTCTGGTGTTGCGTGTGTCCATGGGCGACTTACCATTAGGCGATACGATTGCTCGTTTGCCGCCTATTCAATTAAAAAAAATTAAGACATGACACACATAATTAATTTTGAATTAATAATATAAGCGTGTATATGGCTGGATTAGAGAGTGCAAACATTAGCTACTAAGGTCGCGGTCAAGAAATCTAGCTCAAACTATATATAAGTTGATACCTATATTTTCTACAGACCCAAATAGTCATGTTCTCATATTGTTTTACGGTATAATATACGTACACAATTACATCGCCTAATAATAGGAGAAATATTTACAACAAATAAACAAACAACAAGTTAACAATATAATTGCTAAGTACAAACATTACACTAACGGAGTGCTAACAAAAGGCTAGCGATACGAAACGAGGCTAAAAATAATTAAAAGTATCATGCAACGATATATGAGTAATGTGTTCATAATACGCAATTTCTATTTGAAAAGGTGTTTTAGTAACAACTTTTATTTTTAAAATAGTAAACCACCAAAAGTTCCAAATATAAGCAAAAATAAACTAGTTTATTCCATAATTTAAATATAACTTGTAAAAAAAAACTTCAAGAACGACCAATTTGAAATGGGACCACACGGAAAGTACCATCTTTGAAATAAAAAATGCACTACATCAGTCACCTTACGAATTAGAAGACTCCCCGCTATTTCTCTTGGATGCCGTCATCAGGTACTAGTGTCCTTATCATGGTACCGTTGAAATATCTCCTTTCCATTAAAAAAGAATCATTAAAATCGGTACGGTCGATTTGAGAACCTCCTTCTTTTTGAAGTCGTCGGAAATCATTATCATCAAAGATATTTTTGACGTATACGTTTTCGTAGCTGCTACGTCGTAGCGCACCGTAGATATAATTTTTCTAAATAATAACATTCATACAATACTTGTTCTAGAGTCTAGACCAATATTGAAACAAGTAAATTGAGATAATTATGAGCATCATATGAATACTAACTACATTAGGTATGTCCTAATAAAGTCTATTCTTGAGAGTACTACAAAGTTGTAGTCACTCATTGTTTGTCATGCGTACGTGTGTCTGACGTAAGTCACATATTATGCTATTATTAATATCTATACAAATAAATAAAATTGGTGTGTCTGTTATTAATAATAAAATAATTGCTTTTTGTGTAATGATGTCAAATGTTTATTCATACATATGCATTTAGTAAAAAGTGGTTATTTATACCAATATACCATTTTTTCCAATTTTTGTCTGTTCGTCTGTCTGTCTGTCTCATTGTACCGAATAATTTCTGAAACGGCTATTTCGACTTTACTCGGTCTTTTACTGATAGGTAGCTGATGATATAAGATGTACTTTTTTAAACTAGCTTCGCCCTGCGGCGTTACTTGCGGTACGACAATTAACGCGGGTAAAACCGCGGGGTTCAGTTAATTTTATAATAAAATGATTCACGTTCGGTGTCTAATGTCTGCCTCGGTGACGCAGTGGCAGTGAATGCGACTGCTGCACTTCGGTCCGACCAAATGTTTGTGTAATCTACAAATATTTGTTTCGGAGTTTGGGTGTTTAAGCAATTCTTGCCTTGCTTACAGCCTAGTGAGTGAGACTACAAATGTAACCCATCCCTTATTTCAAAAGAGGTTCGCCAACATAGTGGTGTACTTCTAGCCGATTTTAAACTAGTCTCGACGTCAACGGCGGTCAACTAACTACACAAGAAATATTATAAATAAATAAATAAATATTCCGGACATCTTACACCCAACACCGTGGGAGAGCTATGCTTCGGCATTAATGGGTCGGCTCGACCGGAGTGATACCACGGCCTCACAGAAAAACGGTGTGAAATAGCGTTTGCGCTGTGTTTCACCGAGTGAGTGAGGATACCGGAGGCCCATACCCCAACCCCTCTCCCCATCCCCTTTCCCATCCCCCAAAGGTCGGCAATGCACTTGTGATGCCTTTGGTGTTGCGGGTGTCCATGGGCGGCGGTAATCGCTTACCATCAGGTTATACGTATGCTCGTTTGCCCACTATTCAATAAAAAAAAATAAAAAAAAATAACAGCTCGGAGTTTGGAAGTTGGGTTCTGAAACTCCGTGCCTCGGAGAGCATGTAAAGCTGTCGGTCTTGCACCTGATCTCTCTTCGGTCGTGTCGCTTAACGGTCCCATCAGATTATGAGAGAGAGGGAACAGAGAGTGCTCTTGTGTTTGCGCACACACTTGTGCACTATAATATCTCCTGCATAGTTGGCTGGTCTCCATTGAGACTGGCCGCCATGGCCGTAATCGGCTAGAAGAGCATCATCAAACATGCTTACAGAAGTCGGTTAGAAAGAAATACACATAACGAATGAAGCTAATAAAAGCGTGTTAGAACGTAAAAATCAGATCGACGGTCGAAGACATGGTGATGATGACGACAGAAATATATACCTAGCTGTAGGTGATTACATTAATGAACGTATATTCCCATATTATGCAACAGTTAGTCTACTAATTATTGCGGACAAGTTCAGGGGTCAGTCGGTATTGTATTAAGATAAGGAGAGGCCGATCCGTATCCGGGAAGACTTTGGACTTCGGTCCGCGATATCTGGAATCATGGATGAAATAAATACGATTTGTTTACTGTTTTTATATACGTTTTCAAGTGTGTTAGGTAAACGTCTAATAGTAAAAAGGTGAAGAGTTTGTTTGTTTGGTTGAACGTACTAATAATTAAGTACTTGTCCGATTTCAAAAAAAACATTTAATTAATGATAACAAAATTATTTCAGTGTTATATAACTCGGTTATAGAGGAAGGTTGTAGGTTTTATATCATCACGCTGCAACCAATAGGAGCGAAGTATCAATGTAAAATGTTGCTCAGACGGGTAAATTATCCTTTTGATTTAAAATAATGTTTAAAAGAATTGTTCCCCTTTAAAAGTTTAAAAAAGGCAACAGCATAATATTTCTGTGTTTCGAGGTTGGTCTACTATGACCTACGTCAGGCGCTGGGGGATGTCCAGATGTGTTAATAACACAGCAGTTCCCGGATCCCTCCTTTCTCAGGCGCAGAGTGGCACATCGTGTGGTTTTAGTCGGTCCGATTACGAAGGCCCGTGGGAGTTACCACACGTTAAAAAAATGACCTGTTTTATGTCAACAAATTACTAACGTTATATACCATCACGGTACGGGCAATATGAGATGCAGACGAGGTTGTGCGTGTAACCCAATTACGTTAAACTTTTTGAAAAGCATTACGTGACCTATATTAAGAATTCATTGACTACTCATTCATTAAAACAGATTCAGTAGTTTTAGAACTATGATGGAACATTCAAACATATACACAGAACGGCAAATCTTCCCCACTTTTTGGCTTTACCGTAATCGGTCAAAATGTATAAAACAGTGCTACTGTACAACTCCTGGTTCCATGATCAGATAGTGTTTAAGTCAAACTTTGGACTCGACAAACGTTTAATTTATGACCACAAAATTGAAAGGGTTAATTAGTAGCTAGTGACAAGTTCCACAATCCAAAGTTTTATTTGGATACCGAAATTATAAATAGTATTATTTGACTTCTATTATCTGTTTACATAGGTCAAGTGTTTTACATGAGTATTCTAAATGCGTCTCTTTATTCTAGAACTCATTACACTTTAGTGATATAAGTAAATTTTTATCTTTACACAGTATAAAATGTTTTGATTAGATCTTTTAAACTACTTAATGGATTTTAATGCAGTTTTAAGCAATAGATGGAGTGATTCAAGAGGAAGATTAATATTTAGAATATCTGCATATATAGTAGAGGAAAAATGAGAATATCAAACTTTTTTTTTTTATTGAATAGTGGGCAAACGAGCAGACGTATCACCTGATGGTAAGCGATTACCGCCGCCCATGGACCCGCAACACCAAAGGCGTCACAAGTGCATTGCCGACCTTTGGGGGATGGGAAAGGGAATGGGGGGGGGGTTGGTGTATGGGCCTCCGGTATCCTCACTCACTCGGTGAAACACAGCGCAAACGCTATTTCACACCGGTTTTCTGTGAGGCCGTGGTATCACTCCGGTCGAGCCGACCCATTCATGCCGAAGCATAGCTCTCCCACGGTTAAAAAATTTCCGTGCGTTGTATAAAACTAGCTTTAGCCCGCCGCTTCGCCCGCGTGTTGGTCTGTTATCGTGGTAAAGAGTAGCCTATGTCCTTTCCCAAGAATCAAGGTATCTTCATGCTAAACTTCATTGAAATTGGTGCAGCGGTTTACGCATAAAAGTGTAACAGATACAGTTTCTTTCAAATTTAGAATATTATAATGGAGTAATTAAAAAAATTCAGTAATCTAGTATGATTTCCGTTATCTTATTCAGTTTGGATGAGAGATAATGCAGTTGCGAAGAACCACCAGCCTCAGAAAAGAAATTGGGGTCATTTACGCTAACCGCTAATGATATTTTTTTTATGAGATAGTGGGCAAACGAGCAGACGATGCAAACTTTGCGATGGAGCCGCGCAGTATCTGTTCGACGCTCTCGACCGGTTGCAGCGGCGAGCCATCCGCATTGTCGGCAGTCCCTAGACCACCAAGTCCCTTGAGCCTCTGCAGTTGCGTAGAGATATCGCCTCTATGGCAGTCCTCTATCGCCTTTATCATGGAGAGTGTTCTGAAGAGCTGTTCCAACTGGTCCCCCCTTCCCCCTTCCTATACAGGACAACACGTGCCGGTCTTGGATGTCACCGCTTCCGAGTGGTAGACATACGCTCTCGTACTCACCGCTTCGGTTCTTCCTTCCTGTGCCGAGCGGTCAAAACCTGGAACTCACTACCTGCGTACGTGTTTCCCTCCCACTATGAACCCGGGTCCTTTAAGCGGAGCGTGAAGAAGCATCTCACTAGGCCGCCATAGTGTGGGTCGCCATGCTGCAATGTTCCTATTAGCATTGAGGATGGTGGCCACCACTCCTGGATTCTGCTCGTGCTTTCCATCAGGCAGAGCAGAGTCATTTTGGCAGCTAAGACATAAAAAAAAAAAAAAAAGACGTATCACCTGATGGTAAGCGATTACCGCCGCCCATGGACACCTGCAACACCAGAGGTGTCACAATTGCCGGCCTTTGGGAGATGGGCCTTCGGTATTCTCACTCACTCGGTGAAACACAACGCAAGTGCTATTTCACACCGGTTTTCTGTTAGGCCGTGGTCGAGCCAACCTATGCCTCTGGTATTGCGGGTGTCCATGGGCGGCGGTAATTGCTTACCATCAGGTGATATGTTTGCCACTTATTCCATAAAAAAAATGATAATAATTTGGACATTGTAATAAGTAATTGTAGGATTTTGCAATATCTGAATTATACTGAAAAAAAACTTAACCTTTAACTCTCCTTACTTATTTTTGCGATAATCTCGGTTAACTGTACGACAAGCCGTATACCAATTTTTTGTTGTTTCTATAATGTTTTATTGTCTTCAGCAATCTCGTTTAATCCAGTTAAGCAAATAAAAATTTGGAATAAACAAATGTTGCGACTCGTAGTATGAGTTTGTTTCAAAATATTGAATTACACGAAAAATTTAAGTAAATAAGTACCTACGTGCCAATGCGGAAATTCCATTTCTCTTAGATAAACATTGCGTGCAAAGAAGCATGATACAACTTACCGTTTTACGGCTAAAATTGTTTCTTTCGCAATATTTTTACCGGTAGGATACACTTTGCAGACCACTTTATGTTTTTTTTAATTTGTTCGTAAAAGTTAAGGTGCTTTGCATAATCATAATATTTATACGCATGCAGAACCCCAATGGTGATATGCAATCAATGTTTCACTTACTGACCTAGAAACACAAAAATAGGCTTTCAAGACTAGGGGTAACAAAAGCTATTGTTAATACCTTACAAACTTGCACCAAGTTACTTTACGCACGATACAGCAACAAACTATTTTCAATCTATCCCTTTCATTATCTTTCATTTCGATAGAGACATAATTGGCGCTTTTCATAGAATAGGAAATGTGGTACAGGGTTCTTTTGGTAAGAACTGACTGGCAATTTCATGATTTCACATAATTAGCTATATAACGGCCAGTGTTCGGTTAGCTTCAGTGGAATCAGTACGAATCTTTAATCTGTATTTTTGGAAGAAAATACGCTTAAATGATTTAGGAGTGAATATGAGTGATACACAGCAATCGCCACTGTCAGCCCGATCAAGGGCACCTATCAATGCAGATGCTGAAAAATGGTGGGATACATATGGGAGTGAAAATATAACAGACGATATGAAACCTAGCACAAGTTTTGATAGTAAAAGTAAAGAAAACAATAGTGAAACTATTAACAACAAATCAACCGATACAAGTCCTTTGGAATTACAACGAACAATAACTTCAAAACTATATGCAAACTTTATGGGTAAATCTATGAAAAATGATGATCCTAAAGTTAAAGTGCTCAAAAAATGGAGGGAAGACCAAGCGAAAGCGCGGTATGAACATGCTAGGCGGGCTGTTATTAATTCACTGAAAGAAAAATTTTGTGTCACACAGGAGTATAGAAATATACCTTCTGTAGCTGATACTATTAGGGCTGATAATACTAAAGCAATGCCTACCATAATAATAACTGGAGACAATGCTGAAGAAACATCAAATTCGAATATAAATCGTGATGGTAAGACACAAATGGATTTTGTACCTAAATTAAAGGTAGATAAAGTGGATGTTAGCCGGGCAGGTGTTGAGGATGTCAGTCACGCAAGGAGGCTTCAGATGGGGCAAGGTGGTGAGCTGGCACAGTGGAGGCTTGTTCCTCGTGGCAGTAGGGCGGTGGGCGCAGAGGACGGACTACGCGGGCTAACGAGGATCGACATGCCGGTATGTAACTAATTACTTTTAACTTAATTATTGTTATACTTCCGGACTGTTGTTAGAAATACCAATTGTTTTGGAATTTTATTGTATGACAAACTGTTAAGTTTATGAAGAGTTTAAAGTTTACATTAGAATTTTGATTAACACGTGTACAGATGACAAAAAATCAAAGATATTTTGCAAATCTAAAAAACATGCGGATTGTTTTTCCTAATTTATTTTCATGCGAAACAGAGTACCTCGTACTAAAGGTTTAAATCGTTGGATTGGATGTGTAAGGGAGTTATTGGTTGGCGATTGAAGGCAGTAAACATTTCATTTCATTTGTGCGCGATGTGGGGAATAACCTATAGTCATGCCATCACGAAGTAATCGGGAACATAGATCTACCCTGACTTTTTATAAAGGTGAACGGTAGAGTTATTGCGATCGGTTCTACGTGATGTAAGGAATAGTTTTATTGATTTCAATAATGTGATTTAGTTTATTAGAAAACACGAGACATTAGTTAAAATAATACATGAATTATATAATGGATTCGAAGAAATACTATTACTTTTAAACTGTCGTCGATGCCTCATTAAATAAGAATCAATGACGGGCCTGTTGGTCTAGTAGTTAGTGACTCTAGCTTCAAAGACAGAGGCCGTCGCCGCGTCGCCGCGGGTTCGATTCCCGCTCAGGACATAATAATAATTATAATTGTGTAATGAGCTTGATCATTTCTTCTGTGTACGGGTGTATCTATCTATTTATCCATCATTTCATTCTATATTTAGAAATATTTAAGTATGTTTCTCACAAGTCTGGTTACTATTTTTTTTTTATGGAAAATGTGGCAAACGAGCAAACATATTGTCTGATGGGAAGGAAGATGAGGGGAGGGTTTGGGGTATGGGCCTCCGGTATCCTCACTCACTCGGTGAAATATAGCGCAAGCTCTATGAGGCTGTGGTATCACTCCGGTCAAGGCGGCTCATTCATGCCGAAGCGTAGCTCTCCCAAGGTATATACGGCATAATAGGTACACTCCTTCTAGTTTTAGATTAGACAAAGTTGTACCCTGTGCCTAGTTTCCATATCAGGCCGACGTTACCAAGCCCTTTTTAAATTACAAATAACGAAGTATTTGAGAGCAAATCTAAGGGGTTTAGTAGTTCTATCAATAAAAGTTCTACTGACTTTCACCTGAGTTCAGGCTACATTAAGTCACTTTCAAGATGCCAAATTTTGATATAATTAACCAAAGCCATATGTCTCAGATTAGAAAGGCATATCCAACAGTGAATTGCCATAGGTTGATGATAATGATGATACGGAAAACTTAATAATCCACGATTGTACCTGGTAAAATTATAACCAGTGTTACTCTCACAATTGTGAGAAATCTAACAATATGACACCTTGACGGCTTACAAACCTTGAAGAGGAATCTTTTTGGCGCCGTCAGGTGTAACCAATATAGATGTTCGTTTTTCTTCTTTTACCTTAGTCACACAAAAATATTCACAAATATTAAAAAAATATACAGAAATGTATTTCCTTGTATTTTGCGCACGTGCTTGACATGATTGATATAATATTTTAGAACGATTAACACACATTCTCAATATTTTTTTATGTATAACTTTATGAATGGTTTTTTTTTAAATCAAACCTATTAATTGTCTATCCAATAGATTATTAAGACGTTTGATTTCATTTGAAAGGTTCCGTAGCACTAAGAAGGAACCCCCTGGAGTTAGTCCAGTTCCTTGCTTATGATTCTAGAGGCTTTCAAAAGCTGGTAACGTACAATGTCTGTTACAGGGCATAAAATGAACTTTTTATCTAAAGCGTTTCATATGCAGTTTTTCATTATGCACGTTTTTATATACATTCCACTTAATTATGAATTGTCAACACGGATGTATAATATATATATATTTGCTGTTAGTGTTATCCTCGTGGCCTCAATAATTATCATGATTTAGATGAACCTTATCGACTTATCTATTCGACAGTTGTATTACTCGAAACGTGTATAGACGGTGTCTGAGACATGCCGTATTAAATGGAAGAACCTTGTTGATAATAGGATTGATAATATTTTTTTGTTTTTATTGGAACGAAGTTCCTTATGCCGCGTTGTGTAAGGGGGCTAGACGGAAAAATTGTCACGACACAATTTGTTGTCACGACACGACGACGACACACAGATATTTTCGTTTCGTCTTTCTATTTCGAACTTCGTTCCATCCGGGTGTCCCTTGACACCTCTCAAGTTTTTATTGTTATATGAATGTTCCAGTTTTCGTTCGTAAAATATGGTTAATCGTATGTTAGTATTTCCTCTTATTAAAGTTGGTGCTGCTACTGATCTGTGTTCACGATTAGGGTAGAGCTAGCCGTACGCTAGTTATGCTTCACTAGTTAGGGTAAAAATAATGTAGAGCGTTATTATTTTTCGCCTTACCTCCAAACACCTTAATTGAAAAAATTATAAACTTCATATATAGTTTTTTCCTAATATAGGTTGGACCAACCCAACTTTTGAGGCTACTAAGAAACAATTATATTCAATTATTTACGTAGCTCAACTACTATCAAACCTGCACAACCCATAAGGCTCCGACTTGGTTGGTCTTAAATGTCTCAATGTGCTAAGAATCGTCATTTATCCATAACTGACCGGACTAGGAGTTACAATAGGTTGTCACACAGCGACGAGCCCCTTGCTTGACACAATTATATTTAAAATTATATACCCTGACAAACACACTGTTGATCAAAATTTACAAATGAAAACAATTTGATAAAACTCAAACGAACTAATTTCCAAATAGATCCATATAAAGTACTGTGATTGTTCCCAGTAGGACATAATGGAGGTAGATGGTGGGGCGAAATGGCTTCATATCAACGTTTCGCGAGCTCTCTAATGTTCAACAAACACGTAATAATCGGCTGCGAAACGCGCAGCTTATGTATAACATTTATAAACACTGACGCAGTACTCTCAGCAATGCTTTATGCAGTTAATTGCTTAGCATAATTTAAAATTGTTTTTAAAGAAAGTCCCAAAAAGCTTATTAAAACTCACGCCTGGAATTTACAAGACTAGTTAAAATTTTAATATTAAATTAAAACTGTACATAGTTATAGACAGACATAGACATAGACTTAGTAATCTAAAAATTTAATGCGTAAAAAACTGACTGATATATTTTTAAACCATTTATTTTTAGAGAAAATCACGGAAACAATTGCATTTTGCAGCAAAGGCAACCAGCTCAGTTTACGCTGTACTGAAGTACAGCACTGGTTTTCAGCTGAACCCTGACATTTGCGCCAACAGTTGCAGACACAAGGAAACACATACAGACAAAATGCAACACATCAAACATAAGCTATTACTACGTTAGTTAGAAACAAAAATAAGCAAAAAGGAACCTACTTTAAAAGAAAATAAAATATAACATAAAATCAACAAAAATCAAAAAGAAAGAAATAAAACAAAGCAAGAAATCAGACATTCATCCATACACAAAGTTATATTATATACATATAGATATATTAAAGTGTATAGCTATGTATATATATAAACGAAAAAGGAAGAAGAAAAATTAAAGAGCTTGATGTTACAGAAAGGCTCTACAAAATCTTGTGATGCCTTGTGGAAGCTTTATTAATAACAATCGTTAAACGAAACTGAAATGGCGGGAGTCAGTATGTTAAAAAACTAAATACTAAATTATCAAATTAGCTGAAATTTTATTAAAAACTTGCTCACGCAAGATAGGCACCGGACTTCGTACTCTCGTGGTGATTTCATGATAGATATCAACAATTAAATATAATTTGTTTGTGTATGATAAAAATATCGATTATTCGTTATTTTAAATGATATGGTCCGTATTTTATTGTAAAGTTAAATTAATATTAATAAACATTACATCATTTATGGATTCAATTTGCAATCTTTAGTGGGCAGATTAGAGGTGTGACTGAATTAACGAAAACTTGAGGGGAGTGTCTAGACATGATTTCGCTCAGTTTTCACCAAGTCGAACACTTTACAGCTGTTATCGCTCGAAAATAGGTTATTTTGCGAATTAGTGGTATTAGGCGGAATGGTGGCCTTTTGTACAATACACCGTCTGCGATGCTCTCAGTCATAGCGTTTCATCTACTAGCTTATATTACTTACCTAGTATGTTCTATCTGCTGTTTTTTTATGTTTTAACTGGCAAAATGTACTGTTTGCTGTGGTAGGAAAATAGATGAATATCATTACGTTTTAGAATTTGAACTAAATAGGTAAAGTTATTGAGTTTTTAAAACATACACATACAAGTACATATATGGATTTATGTAAAATACTTCAATGTAAATATTGCACAATGCACCAATTATCCGAAATAAGCATCAAATGAGGTTATCTCACACAAATGCATGTATACTTTTACGACTCAAATGCGCAATCTTTTAATAGTTCATATCAATGCAAAAATAGTTTTAAGCTTCCATAAATAGAGTTTATTTTGCTTGCCTTGGATATTTGTGTTCATAAACAGGCAACGAACTGAATTTCCTTTGCACACATTATCAGAGGATGCAGCATCATATTTTTAGACCACATGTCGTTGGCCGAAAATAATAGATTTCTTTATTTTATGAGATCAGTGCTACCATGAGTTTGTTTAGGAATATAGGGGGCTATTTAATTAGGACGAAGATCTAGGCTCTATGAGTCGGTAGGTACACATTTTGTTGTTTTTGACAAATTGTTGCTAATGGCTAAATGCGAGAAGTTAAAAATCGATAGTTCCAATGCACGGGGAAAGGCCTATGATCAGTATTCAGCAGTTTATCGCGATAGACAGAATAGGATAAAAATAATCACAGGTCTAGAATCTTGAGAGATTATCTAACGTTGAATGAAACTTCAGTAAAATGCGACAAGATCAGCAAGCACTTATCTGTCTATTCCCATTTCTCATCTTACCATCCTTACCTATTTACCTTGCTTCATAATTCTGTTACCTGTGCTCTAACCACGACCGAAATCTTCACTTAGATAATAATTCGCATCTCTCAAATCCCTCCCACAACTCCAGATTCCTGAACTATTCGAACTTTAGAATGCACTCGCACTCGCAAGCAGTGTGTCCGCAAACAGTTTTACATTCAAAAAGAAAGAACATTATCCTCCTTCTCAATGGAGAAGTGGCAGAATTACCTAAACCTTCCAATGTTAAAAAATATCGTTAACCGGAGCATTAATCTTAAGTATAAAAGACTTACCTAAGTCTAGTACATGATTCCTAAAAAAATATACAATACCAAAGTACAACGGAAACTATACTTCGAATCAAAACAGAAAGCAATAAATAATAAGCAAAAGGAGGTAAGTAGTCGAGTTAATTAGTTGTCATTAATCACTGATGATCACGGCCTGGAGCATGCGTGGACAGCGTGATCGCAGCCGGGGCCAAGCCGACGTGACACCTCCATAATTATATTGAATATAATTAAACGGATAGTGGACTTATCTCTAATGTTTGTGATAAGAGTGTTTGCTGTTGATTTAGAGGTGTGTAGCGGTGATAAACTTTCAGTTCCTTTAAGGAGTTCTGCTACAAGCTGGTTTGCAGACGGGGAATTGTGAAATTGGAACGTGACTTTTCACATTTGTATATTCTGTTCCAACTACTGTAGGTACTAACTGTAAACTTACAACGGCAGTCCAGTATCTGTTTTGATGCTGGTCGATAGTTCTGTAAAGACAAAGAAAGCTTAAGGTTTTATTTCTCTCCGGCATAATGCGAGGATTACTTTTTGGCGGACCGCTGTCTTACGGATGTTTAGAAGTAGAGGTACAGCGTCCCGAAAACTGTAATTGCGCGATGCAGTAGTTACCATAAAGTTTACCTAGTATTCGGTAGATAGATCTGTAATATTTACATACATAAACAAGCGTATATCGCAAGAAAGTCCACCTCACGCGTGAAAATCGTGTATGATAACTTTTATCAAGTAACCTTCACACCTTTTCGCACTGACCTATGATAAAGCGATCAGTTGGGCTACCCAGATTTCAGTAAACACAGCATAACAGCATTTTAGAGGTATTTTAGGAGATATCTTAGGTTCTATTGATGCGTATAGGTACATAGTTCAATAACATGGCAATAAGAACTAAGGGTTGAAGAAAACTGTGTGCGTTGACATTAAAATTGTGTAATAAAAAAGCAACATGACTGCATTTTAGAATTTTTGTAGATAACTTAGGACTTGTTGGTGCATCTAGTTGAATAGTATAGTAACAAAAACCAAGGGTGATAGACGATGGTGTGTGTTGACGATACAATTATGTAAATACTTGTAAAAATAATTGAGAGGAAATTTAGAAGAAGAAGATCAAAGACAAAAAATATAGTTTGATACATACGTGCTAGACTTGGAAGCCATCGCTTTAAAGTGGTAGACATACGTTCTCGAACTCATCGTTCCGGCTCTTCCTTCTTGAGCCGAGCAGTCATAACCGGGAACTCACTACCAGCGCACGTGTTTCCCTCCCGCTATGATCCCAGGTCCTAATAGCGGGGCATGAAAAATCATCTTACTGGATCGCTCTAATGTTTCTTTTGCATTGAGCATGGTGAACACCGTTCTTGGATACTACTCATGCTTACCATCAGGCAGAGTAGAGTAAGTTGGGCAGCTAATACTGAAACATAAAATATGGCCCGGCTCGACCGATAACACTTACACGGTTTAAGAAGCCTTCTTATTTGCATCGCTTTTATTAATTACACTAGCTGACCCACGCAACCTCGTTTGCGTCTTCAATTGCCCGTAGCGTGAAAATTTTCCCCCGTTTTTGAAACATTCTTCATTGGTGCTCCGCTCCTGTTAATATTAGCGTGATGATATATAGCCTGTACCCTTCCTAGATAAATGGGCTACCCAACACTGAAGGATTTTTTTAAATCGGACCATCGGTTTCTGAGATTAGCGCGTTCAAACAAACAAACAAAATAAAATGTATAGATTAACGCGGTAAGTTGAGGCAGAAAAAGGTAGATGACATTTCTATATTCTTTTTTAGTTAAGATCTGTACCTATTAACATTAATCTCTTTCTTACTTACTAAACTTATTTCCTTCTAACTACTCGTATTAGATTAGATACTGTATGCGAACGCGTGAGAGGGGTTGCTAATTTGTTTGTCTGAGTAGCTTGTTATCGTCTGGCCGGAAATATTCCTTGCAGCTTGATTCAATAATAAACTTATCACTTGCAGTCGTAAAATCGACTTGACAACGATAACATTACTGTCATTGGTCGTATTATTGGCGCTGTCAGTTTGTTTAATAACGGAAAATTTACGACGAAGTACTATAATAACTACAGTACTTACGAGATATAAATATTCCACAATTATTTTAAAAAATAATGAAGTCGGAAACCTAATCGCACTAGCATCTATTTCTATTAAAAAGTGATGAATCTAATTATAATATGAGCCATCATAACTATTTTAATATAATGCATGTTATTTGTGTATATCATGATGCCAATTAAAGGCTCTGGTATCAATGAAGATTTATATTAATTCAATCAGGCAATCGTTATTGGGAAGTCAGTGCCCTCAAATATACTGACAACTAGTTCAACCTTCGAATTCAGTTCGCCCTCAGGGTTGCGGAGGTCAGATGCCAGTCGCTCTGTGTAAAAACTGATATTCAGGTAAAACCGGTTGAACTGGTAGCCGACCTCAAATATTGGGAATAATAAAGGCTAGGAAGATGATTTTTATAAAAAGCATTATGGAATGTATAATATTCATTATTTTATCGTATTTCAGACAACAGCGTTAGCAAGGTAGTAAAGATAATTTATTGTACTTTGTACCTAAGAATAACACATTTCATTAGTATACTTATTTATTCTTTTCTCAAGGACTTTGATTTCATTTATTCTTTATTTGCTTTGCCCGCGGCTCCGCTCGCATGTATGTCAGCGGTTAAGAGTAGTATATGTCACTCACACACAAAGTATCTCTGTCATCATCATCATCATCATCTCAGCCACAAGAAGTCCACTGCTGAACATAGGCCTCTCCTATTGACTTCCACATTGACCGGTCGGCAGTGGTCCGCATCCAACGAGTCCCTATGTATAGAAGTAGTCTATAGTATATTTATGCCTTATCTATACTAATATTATAAAGAAGTAAAGTTTGTGTGTTTGTTAAATTGTAGGGGGTAATCTCGGGATCTACTAAACCGATTTTAAAAATTCTTTCAGTGTTGGATAGTCCATTTATCGAGGAAGGCTATAGGCTATATATCATCACGGTAATACTAATAGGAGCGGAGCACCAATGAAGAATGTTTCAAAAACGGGGAAAATTTTCACGCTACGGGCAATTGAAGACGCAAACGAGGTTGCGTGGGTCAGCTAGTTATATTATATACATATTGACTGCATCGGTGGGATAGTGGTAGTGAATGCGACCGCTGTGCTTGAGGTCTCGGGTTCAAATCCTAGGTCGGAACAAGTGTTTGTGTGTTCTACAAATATTTGTTTCGAAGTTTGGGTGTTTTCTATGTATATATTTACAAAAAAAAGGTATATATGTATTCATATCAGTTTTCTAGTACCCATAACATAAGCTTTGCTTATCTTGGGACTAGATGGCGTTGTGTTAGATGTCCGAAATATTTATATTTATTTATATTATATTTATAATCGATGCAGCGGTTTGCCGTGAAAGTGTAACAGACAGACAGAGAGAGTTACTTTCGAATTTATAATATTAGTAGGTATAGATTTAAAAAAATAATTTATCTACATTTACGAAAGTAACGAAGCGAGTTTAACTCAAAGTGGTTCCCAAATTATTGTAAAACGTTTTGTAAAATTTTATACACGTCTTAACGGATGTGACAAGGTGGAGTTTGTGGAACTCATCGTTACAACTTTTGACCTATTATAACACCTGTCTTCTTAATTTAAATCTTTCCACCACTTTTTAAAAAGTTGATCGCGATTCGCGACAGATTGTTAGTGTTAATCGAATAATTGTTGACTGTTCTGTTATTGATATCCTAAATTAGAGTGTACCGATTAGATTTACATAACTTTCCGAAAGTGTATTGTTCAAGTGGCAAATAACTTGTTATAATTTCTCTAGTTTATTATAAATAATAGTAGTTTTTTAGAAGAAGCCTCAATATACGAGTTGAAGTTTAATTATCAAATGCACGGGACTAGGGCAGTTCTGTTTAATTAAGACAACAGTTACTACTTTCATTGTAGCAAGAATTATCATTGGGTAATTACATTCATATAATTAAATTACTACTCACATTACTTTTTTTTTTTTTATTGTATAGTGGGCAAACGATCAGACGTATCACCTGATGGTAAGCGATTACCGCCGCCCATGGACACCCGCAACACCAAAGGCGTCACAAGTGCGTTGCCGACCTTTGGGGGATGGGAAAGGGGATGGGGGGAGGGGTTTGGGTATGGGCCTCCGGTATCCTCACTCACTCGGTGAAACAGCGCAAACGCTATTTCACACCGGTTTTCTGTGAGGCCGTGGTATCACTCCGGTCGAGCCGACCCATTCATGCAGAAGCATAGCTCTCCCACGGTAGATAAGGCATTGCAAGTCACAAATAATCCCCGTAATTGCTAAAAAAATAACAAAATATTAGCCTTGTCTGTACCAAGTTACAAAACAACAAAACTAAGCGCCCGAACTTTTACAAGTTACTAACTTAAGTACTCTCTTAACAACACTTAGTGATTCCAATTCGAGTAATCTACTCGATTTTCCGCCGATGCCAACGAATCGAGATCGGCGGTAAGCACCAGTTGGTACAATCGATAGGAAGACGAGCATTCCCATTTTTATATACAACATCGGAAAAAAATGCTGGCGAAAAAATTAATGGTGTCAAATTTTGAACTTTATGTCTATTGTAATACGCATTTGAAATTTATAAAATGAATTGTGTGAACAGCAAGCATACTTTCGAAGAATTTTACCTGTTAACCAAGATGGCGGCTTTGACACATGACATAAAACGATATTTACGACCGGGAAGTTCGCAAATCGGGATGCGACATGCGAGAACGTCACGAAACGCGGATATACGGATTTTAATGAATAATTTCGATTTTATGGGAAACACATAAGTACCTACACATATTGATACAACAGAAATATTTATTAAACGGTGGTTTAACTAAATCCGAGTCCAGACTAAGATTGAGGTTTCGATCACGCCGAGATTTATTGTAAAGTGAAAATCAAAACTAAAATGCTTACATGAGCCATTTTTACATAAATTTTCCGTTTAAAGTAGTAGCTAAATTATTTAGCTGTTTTAAATGGAGTAGTGAGTAACACATTTCAATTATAACTTAGTCGAGTACATTACAGAATACTACAAGTCTAGTAAGTTAATTACAGTGATTATCATAGATCGCCGCAAACGGTTGTGAACTTTAACAACTATTACCGTGGCAGCCAAAAGGCAGTTAATAAAATCTACGATTTTACTCACAGCTTGAGCGCAAAGTTAGTTTTAATAAAGTGTAAATTTTAAACTCAAAATCCTAGTTTATAGGAGTCAGATATAACGTTGATGCAATGTTATTAACTAGTTAACAGTTCGTTATCGAAAACTTTGACATTAATGAGGTAAAGTTTTTGCCACGCGAAAAAAGGGGAGCGACCGACGAATATCGATTTAAGTACTATACAGTTTTCATGTTCACGATTATAATTTTTATGAACTGTATTCAGACTATCTTCCGATAAATTTTGAACAGTTCAAACCGGAGTATGGTCTAAAATTGTTATTTATAGTCTATTTATTTTGATATTCATTTTGTGTGATAGTAAAATGCCCTTCCCGATTGGAAAGTACTGTAGAAAGAAATCTTAGGTCGTTTTACTGACGTAAAACCATCCTAAGGCCGGCTGGTCGCCTAAGGCCGGTTGTCGAAACCGGCCTTAGGCGACCTACTCTGAAAAGGACACGTAACTTTAGATAGCCCTCACCGCTAAATTAACGCCTAGCTCTACTAGAGCCTATCCCGAAGGAAGCCGCAGATAGCCACCATAATAAGCAATTGGTAATGCTATAAAATCGAAAACAGCTCAAAATTAATGCCGGTTAAATTATGTACATAATATCCTACTAATATTATAAACGCGAAAGTTTGTGAGTATGTAAATTAGGATGTTTGTAACTCTTTCACGCAAAAACTACTGGATGGATTTTGATTAAACTTTACAATAATATAGCTTATATATCAGAGTAACACATAGGCTATAATTTATAAAGATACAAGTTTCGCCTCGTGGCTTTACCCGCGGTTATTGTCGTACCGCGGGTAGCACCTCGAGGTTAAACTAGTAATTAATAATTGCAGAGTACAGTGAATCAAATCACATCAACAAGCTTTAAGAGTCCACGGTTGCACATATGCCTGTTCTTAGAAATGAGGTTTTGACCTATTATACAACGCTACAACGCAACGTGAGTATAGGTTTTGTTTCAAGTATCCTTTACTTTGTATTCCTGTGGAATTCGCTCTTTAAGTCACCTCTTACGACGTCCAAAGAGTAAATAGGGTGGTGACATTTCGTATTTTAAACCCACAACCACACGGAGTTACTCGAAAACATATGTAGATATTTCTTCCTATATAACAAACAACTTACAACAACATAAATTAGTAATACCTGTTCCTAATACTTTCGTTTAATTCAATCATGTATATTCCACGCAACTTTGGCGGTTAGCAACAATATACGCGGGCTTATCCTTTCGTCGTTTGGTCCCATCGCCGTTTGATTATTTACCAAGATTATCATTTCGGCCGTAAACGTTTATTGTGACCCAGTTACCAGGTGAACAGACACGCACGAGGTAAACACAAATAAACAGACAATTCCTGATACTTCCTGACAAAACAATATAACTTTGAGTAATGCAGTCAATTTCGCATCGTTGTCATATCTGATCATTCGAATGCTTGATGACATTTATTTTATTATTTATTTATTTATTTATTTATGTATACACATCACCTTTACTATCATTACAGGTTTCCCTAATGCGATAGAGAGGCTACTTTACATTTATATTATTACATACACAGACATACACAAAAAAAAAAACACATACATTAACGAAATATAAACTCAATAAAACTAACAATCTATCTTAATATTAAAAAATATAAAACAAAAACAAAATATTGCAACTCTTTTAGGTTTTAAAACAAATTAAATTTAAAAGACATTTTGCGAGTACACTCAATTGACATGAAAAAATATCAAAATGTTTGTGAACTTCGTTAATTAGATAGATAATTCGCGTTAGGGGTGCTTTCTCAAGTAAGTTAGTTCTGGCTACTGGTAAAGCCAATAGAGGCGGGCGTCGGCGCCTCCACACGTACCGATCAGGCACGCACAGGTTCAGGTGGCCCAGTACCCCAGGATTATGTTCTAGACCTCGTAGGAGTTTTACTACATACACAGCAAGGGTGTATTCACGTCGCACTCTTAGTTTGTTATATCCGACCATACCCAGCACAAACAGAGTTGGGTACATCAATGGGAAGAACGGGTATACCCCGTACAGTTTTAAATATAAGTGTCTTGTGAACTTATTCTGAACCCGTTCTAACATGTCACAATATTTTGCTTCATGCGGAGCCCAAATGACCGCACTATGTTCCAGGTGGCTACGAACTAATGCGTCATACAATACCTTTAGAGCTGTAATGTTGGTGAAACCATGAGACTGTCTTAGCAAAAACCCGAGGTTTCTGTAGGCTTTCTTACATATATTTACTACCTGTTCTCGAAACCTTAGATCCGGAGTGAGATGTACCCCTAAATCCCTCACCTGCGAAACTCGTTGCATGGGCGTGTCTTCTACTTTGTACTCGTACTTTATGCATGTTCGTGCGCGAGAAAAAGTCATCACCGAGCATTTAGACGCATTTAAACATAGTTTATTCTTATGGCTCCAGTCTACCACTCGTTTTATGTCATCCTGCATACGTTCACAGTCTGACTCATCCCTGACTTCTAATAACAACTTAAGGTCATCTGCATACAGTAAACATGAACCATGCCTCACGACCTCCGGTAACTTGTTTACCATAATAATAAATTGGAGAGGTCCCAGGTTACTACCTTGGCTTACGCCAGACCTAGTGTAGTACGGTTCAGATTCGTACCCATTATAGTCCACATACTGCTGTCGGTCTTCCATGTAGCTAACGAAAAACTGTAACAGGTGTGTGGTACATCCAATTTCTGACAATTTTCTTAATAATATCTCATTATCGACGCTGTCAAATGCCTTTTTGTAGTCAAAATATGCGACATCCACCTGTAAACCTGCATCCACTGCTGGCACCACCTTCACCATAAAATTAAGTAGATTTGTGACAGTGCTACGTCCCGGCCGGAATCCGTGTTGCGCATCCGACAATTGCGCACTTACCTGTCTTTGCATTCTATGTTGGATAGCTGATTCGAATATCTTTGCTGGTGTTGACAACACTGCCACAGGTCTGTAGCCGCTGACATCTGGACCTGCTTTGCCTTTTGGTACTGGGATCACTCGTGTAATCTTCCACCGAACTGGGAACGTCGCTTGTGTTAGACTGACATTGAAAATATGATGTAATGGTTCGGTTAATATTCTGCCACAGTCTCTAAACAAAAAAGCCGGTATACCGTCCGGGCCAGAGGAATATTTTGGTTTGAGACTTAGAAGTGCATCCTTAACATCTTGAAGACTTAAAGTCTCTAAATGCACCCTTGCGCTGTTCGCTCCCACCTCTGCTGCTACGGCCCGTGCGTCAAGTTGAGGTCGCTGAGTACTGTAAACGGACTCAAAAAAATTTGCAAACTGCGTTGCACAATCGTCATCCGAAAGATATTGACCATTGTATACAATGTTCTGTTTATCTGTTCTACTCCTCTTTGACCTAACATATTGCCAGAATGATTTTGGATCTTTTACGAATTGACCTTGTATTTTATGTAAGTGTTCTTTGTGTGCAACTTCTATTGACTTTTTAATACGGGCCCTGCACTGAGAAAATTTATAATAAACACTTCTGAGCTTAGTTCTTTTAAATCTTTTATGTAGAATGGCTTTCATCTGAATGTCTTTAATAATTTGTATAGTATACCATTCGGGGTAAACATACTGTGAAGTTTTATAGCTTAGCTTTTTACGCGGAACACACAAGTCTAAAATAGTATTAAGTTTATCATAAAAAATATTCAATATTTCTTCAACGTTATAGGACTCATACATTGTGCTCCAGTCTATGGATGCGAGCATGGAATACAATAATTGGTAGTCTGCTTTGTAAAAATTCCATTTAGGTCTAATTTCCCTCTTAATCTTATTGTTTCCGTTGACAGCATCAGAGGATGGTGATGGCCCAAGGGTAGGAACAAAAGTGTTTCCAAAGCTCACTGCCAGAGGTGGATGGAGCGTGTCTTCGCGCACAAGTGCTTCGTCTGCCGCTTCCACCGACACTCCTCCCCTAATGCCCCTACATAAGACTAAATCTAACGTACGACCTAAACAATTTGGTACTGCATTACTTTGTGTGAACTCGCAAAATGTCACAAAATATTCATAGTAATTACTAATATTATCTGGACACGAATATAAATTAAAATCTCCAATTACAATCACTTCTGTGTACTTGTCACATAATTTTTCTATTAATCTAAATAAAATCATATACTCGTTTTCTGAACTACCGGGCGGAATATAAACTACACAACACAAAAACAAAAATCTGTTATTTAAATGTATCGTCGCACAAACTATCTCAAAAATGCAGGTGTCTATCGACGCGTCCTTGAGTAACACTTGTCGCATTTCGAATCGGTGTGTGGCCACGAGAAACACTCCACCCTGCTTGCGACCGTCCGCTCGATCACAACGTAATATTTTGTATCCCGGTGGGAGAATTTCCGCATCTTGAATGGATTCATTGCACCCTGATTCAGTAATTGCGAAGAGGTCTGCGTTAGATGATACTATGTTATTTCTAAAGATGTTTAATTTTGTCCGAAGGCCTCGAACGTTTTGGTAATAAAGGTTTATTGTTTTACTGGCCACCTTTTTTGTTAGATTTACGAAAAAAAATCCACTCGTTAAATTCTGCATTTATTGGCCATGCATCGTCTTTCATCAGACTATCAAATATGTGCACCGGTACTCCAATTTGAAATGAAGAATATTCCTTTTCCGCTTTGTGACTGATTTTGTTTATTTTTATATCTACTTCTGGGCCACATAAACTCTTTACATGCTCAGTCATTGTTTCTTTTGTTGTGTCAGGATGTAAACGCCATACGTGCAGATATCTCTTTCTTTCCGTAGCTTGTATAGCCACCAATTGAGTGCTCTTCCCCGTTCCTACCATTTTGGAGCGTCCACTCAGCCTCTTATTTTTCTGTACTAATGTCCAATCTACTATTGTATTGTTACCGTCTTGCTGTTCTGACATTCGCGAGGTATCTGTGCACGATGTCATATCCAAAATCGGAAATGGTTTCGTGGCCCCATTTCTGTTGTCATTTTGTAAAATAACGGCCCGTTGATCTTTACTAGACATTTGATTAGATTTTTTATGGCACGGATTCTTGTCCTGAATACTTTCTGCGGTGACACAAGAAGAAGAAGCTGAGGTTTCCTGTAGTATATCTGCCGCTTCTTGGTGCTGACAGGTCATTTCAGTTATCCTATGTTCAATTTTTTCCTCGAGTCCGCCTATCATTTTTATCAGAAGATTTAGATCAGTTTTTGTTTGGCAGAATTGGGTTTGTAGGTCTTTAATTGCATTTGCCTGGCTGTCCATGCGCAACATCATAACTGACCGCAACTCCCGAAGTTCTTCTAGCAACTGAGAATCTACTTTGTCCGTTACGATTTCATAATCAGGTGCAATTGTTGGTGACAAATTAGCTTTACTACCTCTTTGTGTGTTTACATTGCAGGGTGTATGGACTTTAATGCCTCTAACTGGGTTATCATCTGTATTTATTGACTTTGGTTTTAATAAAGAAGGTGCCATCGACTTCATTGGCGAGCTCGGCGGTGTGCGCTTAATTTGAGGCATTATATCGTTGTTGTTGTTGTATTGTTATGTCCCGGAATAAAAAAGACTAAGCAATAGGAAGTTAAACGTGATTTGCGCTTTCAAGTATGTATTGGATGGATCTTACTTGCATAGGTGTGTGTCTATGTGTGCGTGGTCCTGCTGTACGCGGCTTACATCGGCGCAGCTGCGTAACACGTATTTCTTGGAATGCACTCCTAATTTTATAATTAAATTTATTTTCTAGGAATTAGCGTGGTCCTGCTGTTCGCGGCTTACATCGGCGCACCTGCGTAACACGTATTTCTTGGAATACACTATTAATTTTACAATTAAATTTATTTTCGGAATTACTTATTAAATTTGATATTGTTTTTTAAATTTTTAATTTATACAAGTCTTATTTTGAGCACGTCTGCTCGGCAACAAGGTCCGAGGGGAAGAGATTGTTTTTTGTTTTTTGTTTATGAAGGAGATTGTTTTTTGTTTTTTCGAAATACGGTCCCCATTTCATGTCATCCACATTTTAAATTTTTTTATCATTAACTTCATCACGACAAAGACTTGAAGACTCGAAGACTTATAATTGAAGACTATAAATACTTGACATTGGCCATTTCATCAAAAGAAGAAGAAGACATTTATGAAGATACTCATTTATGATTTAGTAAATAAAAAATAAACACCTACGGTAAATATTTACCTATTATTCTGGGAGGGACCGCCTTCAATAAAGAAGATGATCCGAATTTGTCTATCTTATATGTAACACGGTACGCGTTTTTTGTGTTAGTCGTATTTCAAAATTAAGGGACGCAGTATGCTTAATGTGGTTTTTCATTGGTTTGTTGGATCTTTTTTAATAGACTTCTAAATCATAAAACCGTTTTATTTTTGTATGTTAACAAAAAAAAACTACGATACAATTGTTCAACGATAATAATAACGTTTATAACTCTTTCTTTATTTTTTCCTATAAATGATAACGTTATTTTTGTTTAAAATAACGATGAACACAAAGTGCTGTTTACATTTAAGTCATGTGATATAATTTATGATACAATGAACGATCACAAACTTATTTCGATAACTTAATTGTATATTTATTTATTTTTTTAAATTTAGATTGTTACCAGTAAATTCGAGAAACTCCTCAAAGATCAATGTTTTTCTACTTATAGTCTGGCCACTGAGAGAATGCGTTCCTGACAGGTCGTGATCCAATGGGCGATGTAACTTTGAACTGGTGTACAATTTATGGCAAAATTTTAAATATCTTTTATTAACCTTAATAATGAGTAATAACATTAAAAATTGAATAATCATGAAAATGTACAATAAACCTTTTATTTTGGGCTAAAGTTATTAACAATTAATCAATTAATTAATTTAAGAACAATAATTTTTAAAAGTCTAACGACGTCAAACTGCGCTGTTTCAAGGTTATGTCAATAGTTTGGTTTTGTAGTGATGAGACAAAATAATACTGAATTGTAACTGAGTATTTTTGGAATATATCGAATATATCGTAATATGTTCTGTCGGTCGATATATTGTTAAATAAAACGTTCTAATTTCATAATAATATATAATTTTATTTATTTATCTTTATTGAATACACAAAAAAAAACAGTAGAACAAGATGAGTTACAAAGTATGTAAGGATGTCGTACAGTCGAATGTTGTCACCATTTCAGGGAAATGTGCCGAAATGCTTTGGGAATTTATACGAACGACATTAAAGTTCCTGGGGACAATAAAATAAACAATAAATACATACGAGTTAAGTTTAATATAGTTTATAATACGATATAGGTACGATCAAACCAAACTTATGAAAATAATTGTCGTGATATCAGTCAGCTGAATTAAAAATAAATAAAAAACTATTTTTATCCCTTTATATTTCTGGTAAAAAGAATTACTTTTCTAAGAGAAGCAAAAAATAATTGATAATTGGGACAATGTCGTTTTCATTGACGAGACATGGCTGAACACCAATCACGAGCTTTCTCGTTCTTGGACAGACGACACTCAAGGGTCGACGTCGAAAGTGCCAATCGGTAAAGGAGCACGTCTCATAATATGCCACGCTGGTTGTGCGAAGTATGGTTTTGTGGCAAATGGTTTATTGGCATTTTAGTCAAAAACTACTACTGACTACCACGAAGAAATGAATGCGGCTGTATTCAAGTAGTGGTTCCAGGATGTGTTGCTACCTGGCCTTCCAGAGCCTTCAGTTATAATAATGGATAACGCCCCTCATCATTCGGTGCAAATAAATAAAGCACCTACTCAAGCTAATAGAAAAGAGGAATTGTGGCTTGGCTGCAAAGAAGTGGCATTGACGCAAATATGTCAATGCTGAAAGCTGAGCTGATGAAATTAGTCAACGACCATAAGCTATCAAATATTCGATACGAAATAGATGAGCTGGCTCTGGAATAGGTACGGTCATCGCGTTCTCCGAATTCCTCCATATCACTGCCAGTACAATGCCATAGAGCTAATCTGGGCTCAAATTAAAGGTTATGCAGCCCGCCATAATACTTCTCCACCATATGGCATAAAAAAGATAAAGACGCTTTTAAAAGAAGCATGCGAAAAAGTCACAAGAGATGGATGAAGGTGGTTGAAAAAACTAAAAAAATGATATTTGATGACTTTGACCGCGATATTCGTATAGACACTATGATTGATAATAACATGATAATACATGTTGGTGAAGATGACAGCGAATCCTCAAGCGAATCGGAGTCGGATTAAATTTTGATTTGACATTATTGAAATCTTAAAACTATGTATTTCATAATATATATTATTCTATAAATACAGTATTTTTATTTTCTTTCCCTTGGTTTCATTCAGAAATTACGATTAAATTTAATTCATCCATCAACAATTTTGTTAATATTGTGTTTGAAATTTAAAATATATCTAAATTGAATAATTATGCATAATGAATGCTATAAATACTGTTACCAAATGTTACCATAGCACATCACTACTCATGACCAATTTACAAGTGTCAGAAACGCATTCTCTGAGTGGCCGGACTATAATAACTTAATTATCTATATTAAACTATACTATCGTTATAAATTCGTTGTTATTCAGGTGATCTATTTATTATATTTGCTATTTAGCTTTTAATCTCGAAAAAATCAGAAACAACAACTTTCAGTGTTCTCTGGTTTCATCAACCAGATTTTTCTATATGCTTCTTAAATTAGAACTCCATTATTGATAATTACTCCATTACTGATTTCAAAAAATTCTTTTTAATTTGAGAGGGTATACCAACAAACGATTAGTATACTTCGGGAGAAACGATTTCTAAACGACCACAGCCGTTTAGTACCTACTTACGGGTTAATTGTGTATTCTTATGAACTCAGGATTCTTCTTACCTCAGATCGATAAAAGAAAGAAGACACTTTACAATATTTAATTTCACCTAATAATTAAATCACAATATTTTGAGTTAGAAATCAATAACATAGATAAGATAATTTTAAGTCAACGACCGATGATTGCTAACTGCTTCTGGACCATACACATATAAGTTTATTTGCGTCGTATTCTTTCAACCAATTGCTTAAGATAAAAATGGTGTTGATATTTAAATCTTTTTATTGCGCGAATAGTTCTTGAGAATTCTTTTAATATGTATACTAATATTATAAAGCTGAAGAGTTTGTTTGAACGAGCTAATCTCAGGAACCGCTGGTGCGATTTGAAAATTTCTTTTAATATTGGATAGTCCATTGATCGAGGAAGGCTATAGGCTATATATCATCACGCTAAGACCAATAGGAGCGGAGCCCCAATGAAGAATGTTTTAAAAACAGGGGAAAATTATTACGCTACGGGCAATAGAAGACGTAAACGAGGTTGCGAGGGTCAGCTAGTTTCAAAATAAGTTTATTCGTTCAAGTACAAATTTTTTCCCGCGGCCTACGTTCTTACTCAAAATCCCCATGCCAAATTTCATTGAAACTTTCATTACAAATCAGTACAGTGGTTTAGCCGTGAAAGCGTTACTGACAGACAGACAGAGCTACTTTCGAATTCATATTATTATATTAGATACTAGCTGTCCCGGCAAACGTTGCTTTGCCATAAAAGGGAATATAAAAAAATAGGGGTTGATCGTAGAGGGTTGAAAATCTAGGGTTGTATGTATTTTCTAATGCTGCATCCTAAAAAAATAGAAATTAAAAATTTTGTCAAAAAAATAAAAAAAAAAATTTTGGGGTGGACTACCCCTAACATTTAGGGGGATGAAAAATAGATAAGAACCGATTCTCATAGATACCGGATAATCACAAAAAAATTCATCAAAATCGGTCGAGCTGTTTCGGAGGAGTTCGATTACGCACCAACACGACACGAGAATTTTATATAATAGATTACACAAATATTGTATATTATATTTTATATACTTACGCTAGCAACAGCCGATCAAGAGGTCTCGGGTTCGATTCCCGGGTCGGACTGCTGTTGGGTTTTTCTTACAAGAAATTCTTGATAGCAGCCCGGAGTATGGAAGGTGGCGGTATTTCCTGTCCGTACCTCGGAGAGCACGTTAAGCAGTCTGTCCCGGTTGCCATAAACATCTATGTCATTCGTTATTGGGAAGTCAGTGTCCTTAAATATACTGACAACGAAGTGTAAAATTTTATCCTAAATTGTGCCAGGCTAGATTTTCTAATCTAAATCGCTAACTTAAATCGCCGTCATCCTATGAGGTTTAAATGTACCTTTCATTGCATTTATTTTGTTTCAATAATTTTATCAATTTATATTATATTTAATTATACCACATGGTGGATATCAAACATGGTCTGTACCTTAAGAGAATGGGAGAAAATTGTACAAAAATATTATTACGTCAAACACCGAAATAAAAAAAAAACTTATTTTCCTCAATATTTTGTTTATAAATTTGGAAACATCAAGTATTAATTATTTCTAGAATGTTTTAAATCAGCTGCAGGTGTAATGCACAACAATATTTTCATATCATATGTCTAATCTTTTACATTATGTTTATGAAGATAGTAAAAACACTGAAATAAAAAAAATACACCTTATCTTTCTCAATATTTTTTAACAAATTTGGAAATACCAAGAATTCATCCTTTCTAGAATGTTTTAAATTCGCTGCATGTGTAATGCACAACAATATTTTCATATCATATGTCTAATCTTTAACATTACATTTATGAAGACAGCAACTCTTTTGAATGTTCGTGTTAGGTCCGGTCCGGGTTTTAGGTAGGTTGGCCAGTACGGTAGGGTGGGCTCATCCTGGACAGTCGATCGAGCTTCGAAGAACATTTCGGGCGATTAGTCTCTCGAGTGTGAGGGGTAGCCGGGACGTTACATCGTGGTCCCCCAAGATTGGGTAACAGACGATGCGAAACAATGAGCGTCGTATGATCCATGGTCCTCTATTGAACGGCCGTCTGGTCAAAAAACCTGGTGGGTTCCTTTCGCTGTCAGGCTCTACTCAGGAGCATGTAACGATCGATGGCGATACGTATCGTGTCCTGCTACCGCTTAAGCCCGTATGAAGCGGTGACCGTGCTGGCGCGATCTCCGCCCTTCGAAATTCTGGCCAAAATTCGTTCTGTTCCGACCGTGCAAGAGTGGGGAGTCCGACACAGACCATATCCTGTTCGTATTTAATCTGACAATATTCAAGGTCTATCCAATATTGATTGCACTCGTTACTCACTCAACGTGTTTTGAATGGTCTCAAAGTATATTGATTAATTTGTTCTTAGCAACACATTGAAAAACAACATCACAAATCCTTTAATCGCTTAATTTCTACGATAGTAGTAAGGCGTTCGAGAAATTTATTTTCCTTATCTCAAATACATTTAGGTGTGTATCACATAAAGCCTACAAAAGGAAATAGATTTCGTAGTAGCTTACAGGTATATTAATATGCATAAATAAAGTAATAAACATCTAATTCATTTATTTATTTATTTTTATTGAATAAGGGGCAAACGAGCAGACGCATCACCTGATGGTAAGCGATTACCGCCGCCCATGGTCGCTCGTGGACACCAGAGGCGTCAAAAGTGCGTTGTCGGCCTTTGAGGGATGGGGAGAGGCATGGGGGATGGGATGGGGTATGGGCCCCCAGTATCGCCACTCACTCGGTGAAACACAGAGCAAGCGCTATTTCACACCGGTTTTCTGTGAGGCCGTGGTATCACTCCGGTCGAGCCGACCCATTTATGCCGAAACATAGCTCTCCCACGGTAAAAATAAATTTAGTACAGACACTCCAATTTTATTTATTTGTATAGATGTGTGGTCTAATTTGCTCCCTTAGTCGGTTTTTACGATACCAAAGAGATGAATAGGGTCAGGGTTAAAGCATTTCACTAAAAAGAATCCCGTGTCCAGCATCATCAACTCTTGTTGCGATTTATGACATAATGTGTTTTATTGAGCACTTTTGTGGACTGGGTTTTCTTTCTTTACATGATATACGATATCTCTCAAATTGTTATTAACCTAATAACAACAAAATACCTATCCCATTTATCTTTGCGCCACTCTAAGTAGTAATATTTAATTTTATTCCTCTATCTACATTCTCCGTGTGCAAGTCACCAAAACAATATAAATTACGTTTAATTTTCTCTTACGCAATAATTGGCCGGCCATGTCTCCATACGAACCTATGATCGCTGGAGGAAATGTGGAGTTTACAGTTCGAGTGGAAACCGGGATTAGGCAAACGTAGTGTAGGGCCCTGCGGCACGATAAACCGATGATATAAACAAAGTGGCTGGTGGAGGATGGATGCGGACTGCCCCAGACTGGGGTTAGTCGGCGCTCCTTGTGGGAACCTTCATTCAGCGGTGGACGGCGATAGTTTGATTGAATAAGAATTGGCAACACAATGTGAAAAATATCAAATGAATTATTTATCAAATGTGGTGTAAATATTAATAGTTGAGTTTAAATAAAAGTCACTGGGATGGCTACAAATACTTCTTTAAAATTATTAATACTTCTTTTGCCTGAAACACAGGTCTTACATAGATCAAGCAGATCACTAAATTAAAATATTGACCTTACTAATAATATTGTAATTTTTTGGTAAGATTTACCTGCTTTTTTGTTCTAACTTCGACTTCGACTGCACGGTTGGCCTAGTGGTATAAGCGGTCACCACGCCGTTTGCTACTGCGCCAAGTGTCGTGGGTTCAAATCCCACGTGGGACATCACTTTGTGTGATCCACAAAATGTTGACCTGAGTCTGGGTGTTCTTTGTATCCGTTACATGTATGTATGTAAAGTCCCCCGCGACACAGGATGTATATTCCTAAAACGGGAGTTGTCTTTTATAGAAAAAAAAATAGCATAATTTTTTAAGAATTTGCAGTTTGTTTGTTATATGTTAAATCTACTCTTAAGTTACGTAACACCCAAATCTGGTATGTAATAAATATTATTTATTTCATTTTTGTATTCTTCATTGTTCTTCTCATCCGTTACACTCCTACAGCGGTCGTGACTGCTATGTTGTAGTTCAGTGTAGTTTCACGACGTTTACCACTGCTGCCTGTTCGAGATTATCTTGCTGCTCTCGTTCACCAAACCTCTTACGGCAGGCTTGATCTGCCAGGCTACCAAGTTCTTGAAGTACCGAGTTGTTCGTGCGGAATTCGGTCCATGAAACCTCGAGCATTCTTCTCCAGTATCACATTTCCAGAGCGTCCATTTTATGCTTTTTCACATCTGGCAAAATCCAAGTTTGAGCCCCGTATAGAAATATGGGGAATATAAGCGTCGTCACGAGGCTGGTCTTCGTGGCTACTGATACGCTCTATGAGAAATCTCTCTTCGATTATAGTCCTAAAACATATCTAGATCTCTGTGACGGTTTAGTATCATTTTCGTACTTATAAAGTACATTTAAGCAGTGAATTTTATTATTTTATTTTTATATTTATTATTTATTTTTATATTATATTTATTATTTATTTATTTATAACTAGCTGAGCCGTGGTATAACAAAAGCGGCGAGAAACGGCGCTTATGTCATTAGCGATCTGCCAGTAAATTTCGAATTTCAAAAAATTCAATTCGAATCCCGGGTCGGACCAAATGTTTGTGTGATCTGAAAATATTTGTTTCGGAGTTTGGGTGTTTTCTATGTATAATATGTATGTATATACAAAAAAAAAGTATATAAGTATTTATATCAGTTGTGTAGTACCCATAACACAAGCTCTGCTTAGCTTGCTTTACTAGATGGCGTTGTGTGTAAGATGTCCGGAATTTATTTATTTATTATTAATTCATCGGATCCTACCTATAAGTAAACTACCAAACTTTAACACTCTCTCTCTGTCTCTGGGTGTCGGGAGGCTATATGTCAAGTTCAAAACCCAAACTCAGACTATTTTATCAATAAATTGCATTCCGACTTTGAGGTTATCGAAGAAACTATCGTACGCAACTTACACAATGTTTGTTTTTGTATTCTATTTTACGTAAAAAAATATTGGGATAAGATAATGTGCAGTCGCTACTTGTGTTTATTTATTTACGTTTTATCACCTATGCAGTCATGATTATGGTGCAGGATGACAGCCACTTTTACCTATCCGTGTGCTGACGTACTACGATACCCGTTTGGTGGCAGATTAGGAATATAGTGTGTTATTGCCCCTATACCTCCCGCGGGTACTACTCAGTACCACAACAGTTTAAAAAGAATGAAAACTTGACACAAGACTATATCAACCCATCTGACCAGTATATTGTTATATTGACTGCCTCGGTGGCGTAGTGGTAGCGTATGCGACTGCTAAGCTTGAGGTCTCTGGTTCGATTCCCGGAATATTTATTTATTTATTGTAGGCCAAAACCTCCCAGGTGTTCTCAGAGCAGGGCGCTAAAGGTCGGCTGCCCTAGAGGTAGGTGGTTCTTAGTGGAAACACCACGTAATCATATCTCCTGAGTCTTTAAGGAGCTGAAGATCTGAACGAATTTTCCAACCCGTCAAGAATTAATTGCCTAAACCTTCTTTTTGTAAAAAAAACCTACATCCAACAGTAGCTGTTGGCGATCCAACAGCTACTGTTGGATGTAGGTTTTTTTAGCTAGCTAAGAATTATCATCAGATAATTCTTAGCCTCCAAACACAGTTACTCTATTAAATTTATCGATTTGAAATGTGTAATTGTAATGGTTTGGTACCCTCTACATGTGAAAGTCGAATCTGAACCTGAAACCCTTTTAGATTTCCATATAATACATTGTACTAATTTAAAAAACTACGTAGTTACATTTTATTGAATTACTCGCTGACCCGGTATGGGTCGTCAAAGTATGGACGGCGCTTGCCCCCCATACAATAAAAAAAATATCAGCCACTACAAAGTCTAAAAAGTCTATCACTTGTGGATGTAGGTCTCCAGAACAACAACAGTAACTACTACATATATATAACTACTTACTTAGTAACAGAATATAATACCTATACAACATATATAAGATCATAATTTTATATTAAACAAACAATTGCCTTAGATAAGGCAGTACGATAAACAGCGGTTAGCAACAATTAAGCGTTTAGGTATTTCGGAGATACCTGATTATTTGATAGTGGATGCCAATAGGTATGATATTAATGACGACACAATTATGGATTACATGTTACACAGTAGCAAGTAAGTAGTAACAAATAGCATTCAAGTTTAAATAAAATACTGAATTTGCCGTATCCAAAGGGTAAAACGGGACCCTGTTACTAAGACTTCGCTGTCCGTTTGTCCATCCGGCTGTCACCAGGCTGTATATCATGAACCGTGATAATTAGACAGTTGAAATTTTCAGAGATGATGTATTTCTGTTGCCGCTGTAACAAAAAACAGTCTAAAAACAGAATAAAATAAATATTTAAGGGGATCCCATACAACGAACATGTTTTTTTTTGTTCATTTTTAATCGATATTGATAACGGCAACAGATAGACGCTTGAAATGTATAGATAATGGTACGGAAACATTCCTGCACGAGTTCGACACGAACTTTTCAATTTTTTTTAAATATTTAATAGTTTAAATTTGAAAAATGTACCTAAACCTTTCTATCACGTCATTTCTTTACACGTTTCTCTCATCCGGTACGCTCTAGACAGAGTCGTCGTGATCGTAATGTAGTAGCAATTTTGGGAGATGTGATGCGTTTCACGACCTTTCGCCACTGCTGCCTGTTCGAGGTCATCCTACTGCACTCGTTCACCTACTTCCCACGGCAGACTTGATCTGGTCAGTCCAAAGCATAGGTGACCTTCCGCGGGGTTTAGTGCCTTCCACTCTTTCTTGAACGACAAGGCGCTCTATAGACTCATTGCCACGCCGGAGAAACATGTCCGAAGAACGTAAAGATGCGAGATTGTACTGTTGAGAACAGACGCTGTTTGATATCGAGATGTTCGTGCAGAATTCGGTCCACGAAACCCCAAACATTCTTCTCCAGCATTACATTTCCAGAGCGTCTATTTTACGCCTTTCCACATATCGCAAAGTCCAAGTTTCAGCCGCGTATAGTAATATAAGGAATATAAGCGTCCTCACCAGCCTGATCTTCGTGACTTCAGTAATGTTCTTATTCCTCCATATTTTTCGCATCTTGTCCATCGCTGTTCTTGTGATGCCCATACGTCGTTTGATCTCATCGATGCAACCGCCACGGTTTGAAATTAGAGCCCCAAGATAATTATAAGATTGGACCACGTTGCAATTCGCTGTTTGAGTCACTTCAGGCGAATTATTTTTGGCACTGTCTACAATCATCACCTTGATCTTGCCCACGCCCAACCCATGGCTAGCCCGCTCCATTCGTGACAGAAGCTCCTCCAAGTGTTGCGCACTGATTGCAAATAAGATGGTGTCATTCGCGTATAGCAAGTTTGCAATCCTGTAACCACCAAATGTTACACCATCAGGTTGAAAAAAAAGAAATTTCAAAATAAAGATAAACATTACACTTTGTTTATGATTTTTTGAACTAATTACGTCTAGACAGACCATAACATACACACGATCGGTACTCCGAGACATCTCGATGAATCCTATAAAATTTGCCCATAGACTTACGAGATTGAACACAGAGCGTTGGTTTGTAAGCCGCCTGTACCATAGTAACTTCGTTTGGGATTATTGTACTACCCTTGCTATGAACTAAATACACTTGAGCTCATAAGATCTAAATACGAGTACTATCCAAACAGCAACTAAGTAGTCTCCAATTTTGTTTAAGCGATTTTTAGGACTCATTGCACTTACACGCCCGCCACTGTCTCACACTCTTGTACAACAGGATCAACAGCAGTGAAGTCCCAGGAAAAAATCAACTGTCTTGGAACCCGCAATGAAATTAAGTGATAGTTCTACTATAGTTTCTGTTTTTACAAGTCCCGCACTAGCAATATATCCCATGACGTGAAGGACTTATGAAACACACAAAAATTACACCTAAAATCGGCACAAATATTTGTGGATCACACAAAGTGTCCTCCCTCTTTTCCCCGCCTATGCTAAACGGGGACACCCTCTTTTAGCACAGTGGCAAACGGAAAGGTGACCGCCTAAACCACACCGTAATACGTGAATTCATATCAAATAATAGCTCCTTACCTTCATACTTGTGAACTAACTACAATACTTTTAGACTGTTTCAGTGTTACGTAGGTATATAGCACAATTATAAAATATAACAAAAAAGAATAAGTTTAAAAAATATACGTTGTGGGGGAACGGTGTGTAATGTCCCACCAACACAAAGGGAGGATTCTCCGGCTAGGCGAAGTGATCATGCCTGGCGGGCCACCGCCCAACGGTTGATGTTGGGTTATTATATATATGATAATCGGCGCGAGAACTTCTATTGCGCGATTCAAGATTGGTAGTTTCTTCGTGTTGTACGTTGCTCCGTAGTTCAGTGTATCTGCGGTAGATGGCGCTGTATGTGGAAGTCTCCACAATGTAAAACTAATTACCCTTCCTTTTGGCCAGGTCGTAGTTGGGTGGAAATGGAATTAGTAATTATCTCTTAAGAAATTATTACTAGGCAAAATTATTATCATGGATTTCGATATCGGTCGTCAACCCCTACGCAGTGACGTAGTTATGACGCATGTTTTACGCGTGGCTAGGATTTGAGCTTATACAATAAATAACTTGACTTTATATACATCTAAAATTATACATATGATTAATACGATCAGTCCTCCATTGTCTTGAATTGAATCTAAATTGAAGGAATATATGTTTAAAGATTACAATTTCATTCAGTAAAAGTGACGTAATTTCACGTTTGTTTACCCGCCGTAACTATTTTTTTTTTTATATTTCGGAACGGAATCAATGTGATACTCTTTAAAAGTTTTAGCTAAATGCTTTCATGACCGTCAGCTTGTCTGAAATTCTTTTGGAACAGTAATTATTTCATTAATTTGAGAATAATAAACAAAAGATATTTCGGACATCTAACTCACAACGCCATCTAGTCTCAAGCTAAACAGAGCTTGGGTACTAGACAACCGTTATAAATACGTAATAGGTATACTTTACATAACTGCATGGTTGGCCTAGTGGTTTAAGCGGTCAGTCCGGTCGTGTTAATAAAAGCAGTTCCCGGACCCCTCCCTTCTCAGGCGCAGAGTTGGCACACCGTGTGGTTTTAGTCGGTTCGATTCCGACACATCACCCCGCCGCAAACCCCGGTGGGGTGACGGCCCGAGGGGGTTTCCACACGTTAAAAAAAAAAGTGATTTAAGCGGTCACTACACCGCTTGCTACTGCGCCAAGTGCCGTGGGTTCAAATCCCACGTGGGACATCACTTTGTGTGATCCTCAAAATGTTTTCCTGAGTCTGGGTGTTCTTTGTGTCCGTTATATGTATGTTTGTAAAGTCCCCCGCGACACAGGATGTATATTCCTAATGCGGGAGGTGTCTTTTCTATAAACAAAGATAAACAAAGAAAAAACACCCAAATTCTGCAATAAATATTTGCAGATCATACAAACAAAAAAAACAGCACAGCAGTCGCATACGCTACAAATGCGCCACAGAGACAATAGGTAATAATAAGTAATATAGAATTAATGAATGAATGGAATTTATTGTTAACCGTTATCTTATAGTGCTCGAAAAGAAGCTTTGGAACGTAGATTGAGTAAAAAAAATAAGTTGGCTATGGAAGACATTCAATTTATATTTAGTTCCCTTTGAGGACACAAAAAGATAATCTTAATCTTTGTTTGAACAAAGATGTCATTTTTTCAACAGAAGAAACTTTTATTTCAAAAGCATCAATCTTTCCAGATTCTGTGCAGTTTTTAAAACTATGCGCATTTATAAACATTCTATATTGAGTTTACATATTTATCTATTACAACTATTACGTATAATTAACGTAAAAAACAAGGCAATGACCAATTAATCTAAGATTATTTATGAAGCATAAAAATAATGGAAAGTTTTCATTTGTTTTGAAAGTCATAAATTAAGGGTTTTAAGGTATGCAATGAAGTTTAGTCTGCCTATTTGTAATCTCATAATAGTAATTCTTTAGTTAATTTGAGTACCTACCTAGTGTAGGTACTTGCACGATAATTATTCTAAGAAACCAACTTATTTTCCTATTTGTTGTGATTGATGTGGTTAATCAATACTAATATTATAAAGCTGAAGAGTTTGTTTGATTGTTTGAACGCGCTAATCTCAGGAACTGTTGGTCCGATTTAAAAAAATCTTTCAGTGTTGGATAGTCCATTTATCGAAAAAGGCTATGGGCTATATATCATCACGCTACTACTGATAGGAGCAGAGCACCAATGAAGAAAGTTTCCAAAAAGGGGGAAAATTTTCACGCTAAGGGCAATATCAGACGCAAACGAGGTTGTGTGGGACAGCTAGTCTATACTAATATTATAAAGCCGAAGAGTTGGTTTGTTTGTTTGAACGCGCTAATCTCAGGAAACGCTGGTCCGATTTAAAAAAAACTTTTAGTGTTGGATAGTCCATTTATCGAGGAAGGCTATAGGTTATATATACGGACTCAAAGAACACGCAGACTCAGAACAAAAAATTGTGGACCACACAAAGTGTTGTCCCATGTGGGATTAAAATCCACAACACTTGGCGCAGTAGAAACCGGTGTGGCGGCTGCTTCCACTAGGCCAATCGTGCAGTCATCAATTCATTTGGTGGGGCTTAATAAATCCTCAATCCAGACCTGTGTCTTGGAATAGCTTACTTATAAATAATATTTGTGCCGTCGCCGCCCCTACTTATACCACGGGTGTCGTAAGACCCGACTAAGGGGGCAAACGATGCAGGCAACTTACCTGCAAAGAGACAGAAAACTTGAAACAAACCGGCCTGGTCAGCGTGGTATATAAGGCTAAAACCTACTTGCTAAGGAGAGGTTTATTTCCAGCAGTTGACTGTTAAAGGCTATTGATGATGATCATGATAAAAAATAGATAGATTTAGAGCGTGGGAGAGCCACGCTTCGGCATGCATGGGCCGGCTCGACCGGAGAGATATCACGGCCTCATAGAAAACCGGTGTGAAATCAAAAAACCGCCTGCGCTGTGTTTCACCGAGTGAGTGAGGATACCGGAGGCCCACACCCCAACCCTTCCCCATCCCTCTTCCCATTCCCCCAAAGGGCGGCAACGCACTTGTGACGCCTCTGGTTTTGCGGGTGTCCGCTTATCGCTTACTATCAGGCAATACGTCTGCTCGTTTGCCACTTATTCCATAAAAAAATATAATAATAACTGCTTACCAAATAACCTCATAATCAAATTAAAATTTACTGCTTTAAATAATTCATCCGTTGGTTTTACCAACATTTCATTGGTTGGTATAATAGGTATCTCGATTCTGAGTGCTATCATATTTTTTTATCTATTTAGGGCCTGTCTACTACCAATTGATAAATTTTAACTTGAATTGGTGCGTATCAGCACGTTGTGCACACATTTGTATAGATTTGAACAATATTTAGCTTTGAAAGGTGATTCATTTTTATCGATACACTCTTTACATATCAAATTTCAATATTGCAATTTGGTGAAACCTGATATAAGTTCATCATGACGAATTTAAGCAAAAAGCACTGAATAATCTTCGTGGTATACGGTCTGTGTCAAGTTTTCTTTCAGAGTTTGACAAAAGACTAGGCGCCTATAGCAAAAAAAGTATGTAGGTAGATGACGCAAGATTTATAAAGTGTATTAGATACTCTTTCATGTATGATTGAGTACGTAAGTGCGTATAATGTACAATGTGGAACCCTAATGAAAAGGTGTTATCATTTTTGTATCATTGAAGTAGGTACATACACCTGAATGTATGGGGGTGCTCAGTCAAGCAAATCGTTCGCCCCCTCGTTTGTAGAATAATACGTAAATTTTTAAACAGTCCTCCCTTGAATTTTTCGCTGAACACACGCGTCAGATACAATTAAAAATAAGAAAGAATGATTTAGTTTTAATTTTGTCGTGCCATGTCGCTCAATTTCTGGTTGCTAATTTTTTAGTGTAGGTGTTTGAAATTCGAACAGAAAAGCAAAAATAGAATACATGTGTTTTTTGAAAAATTAACAAATGAAACTCGAATGTTTAAAATTTAGAACGTCTTTATTATAAAAACGCGCGATAATTACATTAAAATGTTGGTTAAAATATGCCGAAAATAATAATCAAATAAACGAATCCTTCGCTGTGACGAATTAATATATTGAGCAAATGGTTGGCGTTGATTGCGTTGCTAGGATACATGCGTAATATGAAATTATATTACAAATTTTGATCGAAAACATCGACAACGAAACATGGACACCGTCACCTGTATTTACAAATAGGTAAGCCTAGAAAATATTTTCAAAACTAGTAGTAGGTACAATAATAATGTGTAAGAATGATAGTAATTTTAAACGATAGTTTGTTTACATGGGTTGCTACACAAGGTTAACTTTACTAGGTACAATGCCATGACAGTAAGGTAATTGACCTATTACGTAATAGCTATAATGCCTAGGTACTGTTATAAATCCACCCTAGGTTAGTGTTTTTTCTTAAAAGCTATTTATAAGTACTAAAAACATAAATACCTATCAACTATTATTGTACTACCTATACTATTTTTAAAGTGTTGTCGAAAAATTTGTCAATATCCATTGATTTTGTTTAGATTAATGTTTTGTTGATATTACTCTGCTATATTATGGCAACAACTACTCAACTCGTCTAAAAATCTAACAGCACTAGATTTCTGACGCAATCAGAGTAACCCGGGCAATAATAGCAAAATGCTGTAAAACAGCCATTTTCTTTGGTATTTAAACGAACTTAATTGTTATAATTTTATTCGAATAGATATCACTACTTCATGAAAAAAAGATTAAATTTAAAAAAATACTTTTCAATTCAAATTAGGAACTTATCTACTAAAAAATAGAAAAAAGTAGATACTTAGTGGGTTGCTACGTCAATAACTTTCGTCTGTTTTGTTTTTTAATTCAGGTATTATGAATGCTCAATGGAAGAAAATAGTAAAACGAAATTGGGGTTACCTAGATACTACCTCCAACTGCCGCGGTTAGCATCTATCCATCCATTCGGGCGAGCATTAAAACAATTAAAGCTTTGTACACACAAGACATGATATTTTTAATTTATTTGATTAGTTTCTTGAGGTATTTTGTGATATTTATAGATATAGGCACTTTCCTTTGTAATTACTGTATAAAAATACCTTTAAGGTGAGAAAAACTTTCATAAACAGTTATTTTACGTTGAAGGATTGGGCTTAATATTGCTATTGGTACATCCAATCATCTGAATTGCCAACAAGCGATCACTGAATACGTACTTCTTGTTTTTGAACTTATCTTCTTATGAGAGAGTAAACCGCTTCGTTACGTAACGCGTTACGGCACCAGTTTATTAGGCTTCCCTTTCTCTCATGCATACGGCAGCGGTAGGCAGGCTCCTTCTGTCTCACTCCAACCCACAACGCTAGCTGTTAACCTAAGCTTTACTCAAGTTAAATAACTTTAATACTAAATAGTTCAACATAAATATATTAGTTTAAGTTATCACTTCTGTCGGGCGTTCCGAGACGCACACGTTTTTTTTTAATATGAGGAACTTATGTGAAAGTCTAAATATAATTCTTATTTCGGTCTGCTTTGGCCTATGCCACTTCTATCATCTGATAACTTACAGTTGCACTTATGATTTCCTAGACATGAACATAAAACTCATTCCTTACATTCATGTGCTGAGTTGCAGTCGATCAAGAAAATACCTATTTTATTGATTCGGTAATGTTGAATCAATAAAAACCACAATCACACAATGACTTGCAATTATTAATATGGCATGGCTACTAGTACTATTTAGTACAAAGAGGGGCCGGTATATTTACCTGAATAGGGGTCTCGGTGAGTAATAACTTTGTAGGCGTTAGTAATTAGATGCCTTGTCCGATAGCCGGCATTCTTCCCTCCCTACGGAAGGCTCGCCGACTCATTTCTGCAGTAGAAACCGCATTTTCGTTGTTACCGCACCTCAGAATGTAGTCGTTTTATTTTTGGTTTCAACCTCTTTTTTACTTTCCCAAATTTTCATGGATGTTTTTTTTCTTATGATCTAGATAGTGAATAAGTTAGAAGTTCGTGCAAAATGTCTTACGAATTTAAATCCGCTCGTCATATTTATTTGGAAATGAAACAAAAGAAAATAAAGAAGAAAGTTACTTTTCAGGTCGATATTGCAAAAGTTTTTGCCATATTTTATTCATAATTTGATGAATAGGTAATCAATATAGTGGCTTTAAAAGTGTTAAATGTTCTGTTTCTATATCTCAGTTGCCAACCAGGGATAGTCTAGCAACGCCTCGGAGCGCCCGAGCTCCGATTGGCCGACGACCGAGCATTTTGCCACATCAACGTCTAAAGAAGGAGGTTAGTATGATAATAAAATATGCTTTTTTTGAGAAGTTGGGTTGACAAAAATAAATGAGACAATGAAAAGCACTTGCTTGTATATGTCGCCGTAAGATTGTAAAAAAACTGTATAATAAAAACATTACGGTAACATATATACTTGGTTAAAATATATAGAGAAAGAAGTTTTTTTTAATATGTAAGTATTCCTTTAAATTAAATGAGAATAAAATAAATACTACAAGAATTTGTTGTATTATTACTTACTTATTGTAAAAGCTCTTAATGGAAAACTACTTCTAACTAACCAAATATCAACACAAAGCTTAGATGGAAGTATTTCGCGTCGATTTTTACAATCGCTTAGGCCTTTAATCACGTGACTTAGCATTGAGATGACGTCATTACCATACATTTGTTAGTTGTTCATTAACGTTTACGTTTGTAGAACGTCATCTTGGCTAAGGGTGTCTCATTATTTTTTTAAATTAGGTAGCGTTTGTTAGCCACTAGAGTGTAGTGTCTGAACTAACTAAACTAATTTAACCAGTTACACATACTGTTAAAGAAAAAAATGTTACCTGCCTAGAAATCCCTGGATAGTCCTCCGGAAATGGATTCGCCGGTGGGTAGCGTCAGCAGCATCGACTTGCGCCGACAAAATGAAGAACTTCGCGCCCGTTTAGCTGGTGAAGCTGCTGACCATAAACGAAGACTTGATGCTTATCGCAGGGCGCAACAAGGACAAGCGCAGTTGGTTTCCAGACTTCAGTCAAAGGTAAATAATTTATTTGTCTTCTATTGTGTCCAATATTATTTTTTTATGTCTACAAACTAAAGTGATAAATAAGTAGTTCTTTAGTTCAGCTCACTGTTGAAGGAAAGTATATTTTATTAAGATTGCTATTGACCATATTCAGTTCCTTTAAGTGTGCAATTAGGGCAACGGATGTAAATATATTTGATCACACCCATGTACATAATTACATCAGCAGACAGATTTTAAAGTAGTTTATAAAGAATGATGCAGTTTTTTTGTATAGACATGATCACATGAGTCTATTAAAGTGACTCTACTCTGCCTGATGGAAAGCATAAGCAGAATCTAAGAATGGGGTCACCTACTCATTACGACTACAGACAATACAGCAATGTAGTATGGTGACCCGCACTATGGCGGCCTATTAAGATATGCTTCTGCATCATTGGTTCTCTGGTCCGGTCGCATTCATTTAAGGTCAGTCTTCTGTGTACTGCCTCGGTCGAGCCCGCCCGCTCGCGCTGAAATTGGCGTGGCCCTACAACCTTGAAAAGCGATCCTTACCATGCAATTACAATTAAAGTTTCTCTCATTCTTTAGTTCAATCTTTGCATAGTTTTATACTTCCTTCCTTAAAGCAATGTAGTCCAAAACTATACATTTATGTAATAAATTAATTATAATGCTTGTTACTCACGATTACAACGAATTTTTGCAATAATTTAAATAGAAAAGTGTTTAGGTAAAATTTTCGTATCTCAAATTATAAAGCGTTCACATTACCAAACTGAAATGTATTGATTATTGAACGAAACCTGTCAGCTGTTGTGAAACTGTCAGCCAAGTAAAGTAAACAAAGATAAACAAACGCACCTTTACATATCTTGACTTTTTAACTTGTCCATTTTCTTTATTAATTAATTAAAATGTAAGTATTACAATAATTCAATAATAGTTTTTATTATTTTTCCCTACAAACAGATCCTATTTGATAACTTGATAAAACCAGAGGGCGAAAGTCGAAACCGGTCAGGACTATTTGAAAATAAGTACAATTGTGTTCTGTATAATAATGTATTTCAACAATTTCCACCAAGTACTGACAGTCGGGACTATAAACTTCAGGGTTTTATTTCTCCATAAGGTCCTGCAATATAAGCAGCGTTGCGCCGATCTGGAGAGTCATATGTTGGAAACAACACCTCTCAGCGAACCTTCATCGTACCGAGCTCCTAGCGCTAAGACTAGCATTGCACTCCCGCCGCCGCCTTCTTCGGCATCATCGTCCGCCGTCGCTGCTGCCGATGCCAGAATTAACGATCTTGAGACCGCTCTAAGACGACTTGATGAAGAAAAGCGCAAGTAAGTTAACGGTTTATCTTTATAATAAAAAAAACAATATTTTCTGGTCATCATTAGTCATTCTGGAATGAAACTACTAAATATAACTTTTTATAATGGTATCATCATCATCATTTAAACTGAAAGCAAATTTAAACTTGTGTGCAGTGTGTGATACTTTTCTGTGATAAAAAGAAAAATACTGAAGTCTTAAATGATAAACATGCATTTTAGCTCTTTTGATAAGAAAGCCTCATTGATGACATGCAACTACATAAAGTTAAAGAGATACAGAAAAAGTAATGGAAAATGTTAAGAGTATTGAAATATCATCAGAGTGATGGCAATTTGACGAATATTTTATTCCATACTAAATCGGAACTTGATTTATTGACAATCTAACATAAAATTCACGAGTCTTTAAAAATATGTGTATTAAATAAAAAAGTGCACTCTTACGGAGTCACCCTGCACCTACTCTCCTATACATAATATGTTGTATATAGCGGGTGATATTATGTATCTTAAATACTAGAAACAAACACTATACCTATGTCTTGCGATCGTGTCGGTTAACAGTCCCATTGGATTATGAAAGAGAGAGAACAGAGAGTGTACCTGTGTTTACACATACAATTGTGCACTATAGTATTGCCTGTGTAGTTGGCTGATCTCCATTGAGACTGGCCGCCATGGTCATTATCAACTAACAGAACATTATTATTAAGGGTTGTAGATGTGTGACATAATCTTTATTTATAAGCTCCAGCAAATCTTATAACATGAAAATATTTTTAGGTGTGAGAAGCTAGCCCATCAGAACACCTTGCTGCGCGACCAGCTGGAGGAGTCTCATCACCTAAATGAAGCTTTGACTGCTGACTTGCAGAAACTCACCAATGATTGGGAGGGATTGCGCGATGAGATGGCCATCAAAGAGGATGAGTGGAAGGATGAAGAACAGGTTGGTTTCTTTATTTATCAACCTTATTTTTATCTTATTCAAATTATTTATTTACTGCAGACTACTAACAAATAAAGACAATTGATGATAATATTATTAACTTATTGGGCCGCCAAATCAAAAAGTACCTTTTTAACTAACATCAAAAAAGTTTTAATGTGTTTTATTTTTTAAATTTTGAAATGAATTAGATTTCTGTGAACTAGCAAAAGCTTAAGTAAACTTAAAGTTATATATTTAAAGATGGCATAAAATGCCTATGAATATTTTCACATATTAAATAAAAAAATCCTGTTTACATAATCATAATGAGTAATTATTGTTGGAAGGCTTTCAACGACTACTACTCCAGTGAGCACAATCGGCTGCTCAGTTTGTGGCGCGAAGTGGTATCCGTGAAGCGCCACTTCTCTGAGCTGCAGACCAACACCGAGCGCGACCTCTACCGAGTCAAGAACGACTTTGACTCTAACGTCAGGGAGCTGGTTGGCGTGCTCAGCGGGTATTCCATCAATGCGTACGCTGCACAGACTGGTTTAGGTTCAGCTGGACCACATAAGGTGAGAGATAGTATACAAGATGATCGGGTGAAGGAAGGATATATTCAAATTGCATTGAGAGATATTCTAAAAAAAATAAGTAGGATTTTAATTTTTATCAAGATTATCCTTCAAAATCCAGTAAATGTAAACACGCATGAAGCAGGCACTCGTGACAAGACACGTCGCATGAAACCAGTGTCGCCTATTTTAAATCACATACCTATGGATAATAGGTTATCTATCTATATAGATAACTTTACATGAAAAATGTACTATATACAAACTTATGACGTCACCGTTTTCGATCACTCAATTGAGCAATATATTACAATGTTTATTTGATTAAAACTTGTAATGAAAATAAAAAACTATAACAATTATATCTGCCGAGATGTTTGTTAATATTTGTTTTAATGAAGGAGACATCGGTAATAGTTAATTTAGCATTAGTTATTTTTTTTGTAATTAACTTACGAGTACAATTTTTATACTGATATCGTGTTATTAATGCCACATGTTATTATTTGTTGTCTTAGATCTGATATTTGGTTTAGTCACCCCAAATTAAATATTAATTTGGTAATTTTCTGAATACTTTGTAAAGATTTTTATGTCTTATTTACTTTTAATAGCAGCAACAATCAGAATGCCAGTCTGGGGGTCAGTACGGCCAGCCTGGACAGCAACCGTTCTGTGGCCCGTGCGGCTCTGCGCAGGCAGCAGCTACGGGCCTTCCACCAACAGCCTCGGGCAACGTCACCGTGGAGGGCATGCGCCTGGACTTGCGCGACGTCACAGCGCAGAGAGACACCGCGATCTCTGAGCTGAGAGAACGAGATGCGCGGATACAGAGACTGCTGGGAGAACTGCAGGGACTTGTGAGTTTCACCATATTTTTATTTAACAATTTACCAGACGAATGAAGAGGAACGTGGGTTACGTCCCTCCAGCACAAAAATTGTATATATACTAATCGGCATAAAAGTTCGCTATATCGCGATACAAGATCAGCAATTACTTCGTAGTTCGGTGTGTCTTCGTCAGATGGCGTTGTGGTATGGTAATTTAATGAAAGCGAGTCACTTATTTTATTTTCAGGAAGAGCGCTGTGAAATGGCGGAAGTGGCGTGTAACGAGGCGAACGTGATGCGCGGAGCCCTAGAGGAAGTGGCTCGCGCGCTCATACACGACTCCGACACCGACGTGCCCGCGCACGCGCCGCACCCCCCACACCCCGCACACCCCGGACACCCCGGACACCCCTCGCACAGGTACGCACCCTGACTCGACTATAGTAGTACTACGAGTAGTTTTGTCAGTTATTGCGACAAGAGATAACCTTTGCCTTCTCCAAGGTTCAATATATCTCTGAACCTAAATTGATCCAAATTGTTTTGGCCGTGAAAGCGTAACAGACAAACAGACGGATAGTATTACTTAGGTACTCATGTTTTCCTACTGTAATATGTTATGACAGGTTTCCCAGAGCATCAGCCTAAAGCCAGTGTCTATAACACAGTTTATACTATTATAGATACTAACGTTCACTCATATCACTACTATAATATTGTTACGAGCTGGGTATTAAATTAATTAAAGTTGTCGATTGATTACAAAAAATATAACACAATATTTATTAACGACACTTTTAACAATTACAAATCACTAAATCACTCGTTAGTCGCACTAGAAGATCTATTCGATGTTTATTCGCTGTATCGTGAAACAATACTGCCCGTACGGCTCGACACTAGATGGCGCTGTTCTCAATTCTTCTCGATTATTCTCGTACAAGCGAGATCCATCTCCTTATGACGCAACAATATGTAACCAATGAGGGGTTGAAATTCTAAACAAGACAGCTAATGGAAAAAATATCTGAGTACATAATTTTCGTTAACAACAACTAACTTAGAATCTTTTTTGTAAATCTTTTTACAGATTTAGATGCAATGGATTTTTTAATTTAATTAACTATACACAATTTAACAACCAGGTCACCAAAACGTGTATCATCGTCAGCTAACGCCACGGCATTCGCCGAGAGCACCATATCGGCCGTACAGGCCGCTCTGCACAAGTATCAGATACAAATACACGAACTTCAAGTAAGTACTGTATTAATCATTTTCAAATCTCAAGCGACTAAAGTAGCTGGTTGACTGGATTAAAAGCTCACTTATGATCAGGTTTTTCCTATAATCTGTGAGTGTGGTTTTCTGAATAGAGACCGAAGTCTGTACAGAACAGAATACCTTATTTTTCGGACATCCTCTTTTTATTTCAAAAACAATACAATACGTGTTCAAACTGCAAAATGAATATATGATTATACACAATAGTTTTTTTTTTTAATTCTCGATAGAGGGCGTTGTGCATTCAATCTGAATTGCGATATTGTTGTTCTCAGTCCAGGGTAACGTTTAGAGTTTAGAAGAAAAGTTTAGAACCCTAGAGTAAAACTTCGGAGTGACAAATATGCTTAGCTTCGGCATTTTTTTTAATTTCAAAAAAAAATATCTGGATAAAGTTAAAAAATAAATTGACCTGAAAACTAAAGTACATAAAAGTTATTTAATAGCACAAGATTTCACATAAAACGAATCATCAAAATTCATCCAGTCGAAAGTTCTGAGGTAAAAAACATAAAAAAATACAATTGAATTGAGAACCTCCCCCTTTTTTGAAGTTGGTTAAAAATGATTATTTTTGTTAAATAAATAAAATTATTAAAATAATATTTTAAGTTTTTCAATTATTTTATCGCGAATAAGTCCCGCTAAGTATACAAAAAAGTACTGTGTGTATGTATAAAATTTAAAAAACCTAAGCCAGTTAACAAAGTGATGTGTAACACCTTACATCTCATCTATCTTCTTTCAATTGTAAGCGTCGCTCCTTTCTCTTTTTATCAATCATTATTTCATTAAAACAATTGAAAATAAAACAATGGTTTTGATTAAAAAAAATTGAAGATCTTTTTGCAATGTTAGCCTCCAACTTTCTACTTAACAGTTGATCATTATGTATTGTTCAGGTAAAACTGCAGAACTCGAGAGAGCAGTTGATAACGTGTAGGAAACAAGGCGAGGCAGCTGACATGGCTGTCACTTCTCTTGAGTGCAAAGTTCAAGATCTACAAGGTAAACTATTCCATCAAAAAATATAGAATAATAAATATTCCAGACATCTAACACACAACGCCATCTAGTCCCAGGCTAAGCAGAGTTTGTGTTATGGGTACTAGACAACTGATATAAATACATATATATACTGTTTTTTTAAATACAATATTTGCAGATCATACAAACATTTGGTCCGACCCGGGAATCGAACCCGAGACCTCAAGCTTAGCAGTCGCATACGCTACCACTACGCCACCGAGGCAGTCAGAATTAAACGAATGGTGTAGTGTAGAGATTAAGCTCTTTACTGAGTGTTGTAGATTCGATCCCACAACACACATGCAGCAACATTAAGTGTGATCCACAAGTTTATATTTTGAGTCCGGGTGTTCTATGTGTTAATATATATAATAGTACATAATGTACCTAATCCTTGTGTCTAAAAAATAATAATATGATTTTCCTGGCTTGATCTCATAATGGAGTAAAGAAAATTATATAACTTTTGTATTTTTTGTAATTTTAACTGCCATCAGTCCTAACTGGACTATTATCAGTTATGACTGCCTCGGTGACGCAGTGGTAGTGAATGCGACTGCTATGCTTGAGGTCTCGGGTTCAAATCCTGGGTTGGACCAAATGTTTGTGTAATCTACAAATATTTGTTTCGGAGTTTGGGTGTTTTCTATGTATAATATGTATGTTTTTAACAAAAAAAATGTATTCATATTAGTTGTCTAGTACCCATAACACAAGCTCTGCTTAGCTTGGGACTAGATGGCGTTGTGTGTTAGATGTCCAGAATATTTATTTTATATTATTGAGTGAGCAATTAGCGTTTGTGGTGCAGAGTTCAGTACCACTGCTTCCCTATGAGACAACATGCCCTCTCTTCAGCCTGTTGATGTTCTTGGAGATATCTAACAATCCAGTAGCCAGAGGATTTGGATGCATGGCTAATCGTTCAACGTAGCGTATTTTACTGATGTTGATCTTTTCTATTACGGTAGGATAATTAAGGTACTCATAAATTTCGTAGTAATTGTTCAAGATGAAGAGCTATTTACAACCTTTATAATTTTACTAAAACCTTATGGCGCAAGACTTTTTACAATAATAATATACCGTGGGAGAGCTATGCTTCGGCATGAATGGGTCGGCTCGACCGGAGTGATACCACGGCCTCAGAGAAAACCGGTGTGAAATAGCGTTTGCGCTGTGTTTCACCGAGTGAGTGAGGATACGGGAGGCCCATACCCCAACCCCTCCCCCATCCCCTTTCCCATTTTCCAAAGGTCGGCAACGCACTTGTGACACCTTTGGTGTTGCGGGTGTCTAAGGGCGGCGGTAATCGCTTACCATCAGGTGATACGTCTGCTCGTTTGCCTACTATTCAATAAAAAAAAAAAATATACACTAGAGAAAGAAACGAAATAATCATATTCTAACCTTAATACAGAAAATATTATTAATCAAATTTGAATAGGTAAACTGGATCAAGCCAATGCCGATCTTCATCAACTTTTGCAAGAGAAAGAGTCAATGCAGAAGACGCTGGAGGCGCTCAGGATAGACAAGAACAATCTAGAACGAAACAGAGTGGAAATCAATGCTATGGTAAGTGTTTTATGCCATAAAAATCATTTCATTATATTATAATCCAAATACATAATAAACTTTTTAAAATTAGAAATGATTATAAACAAGTTGTCTAAAAACCTTTTGTTTGCATACTATTTGTAGGTGGAATCTTTAACATCGGACTACGAAAAACTGCAGAAAATTAACTCTCGTCTGGAGAAAATGATAGAAGTTTTGGAGACTGAGAAGAGGAATCTGAACTGCGAAGTGGACCAGTTGCATCGCGAGGCGTCCAGTCGGGAAGGAGTGTTGAGGTACTTTATATAAAGCAACAATCTTTTGACAATACACGCATCAAACTGTGACGATCTGTCAATAAGTCATTTTTTTAGCTAATTTAAGATTACATCAGAATGTATTAGTGGATGACTAAAATAAAATAAAAATAAATAAACCAACAAATTTTAGACGATCAAGGCATTAATTTGAATAAATTACTTATAACTATTTTTATAATTCAATATTCGCCCGTATATATGAGTATATAAAAAAGTCATGGCCTCTTTCGGGGAGGAGCTAGGAAGTCAGCGATTTTATGTGAAAAGTATAAAATAAATTATTACATAACATTACACTTTTATTATTTTTTGAGTAAATTTACTTTGATTGTGTATTCTGTATAGTCAAGTTATTTTTAAGTCCAAACTCAATTTTAAAAATATCATACTTTACTACTTTTACTTCAGAAACATTTAAAACAAGCTGAAAGTAACGAATTTCAAGAAAAAGTCTGAACTCTTTTAATTGCATATCCTCTTTTTGATCAATTAGACCATATTCGTTCGGTGACCTAGAATATGCTTGAGATCTCAGGTTCGATTGCCGGGTTGGACCAAATTATTTGTATGATCTGCAAACATTTTTTTTGGTTCCGCATACATGTATTTAAATCAGTTGTCTAGTATGAATAGCACAAGCTTTGCTTAGTTTGGAACTAGATGGCGTTGTGTGTCAGATTCTCCAGGATATTTTTATTATTTTATCCAGGGCCGAAGAAGAACGTTCTTCGCGCCTACGCTCAGAGCTGGTGTCGACTAGGGAAGAGCTCAACAAAACCCTCCTAGCCAGAGACTTATTGGATCAGCAGAAGATGGAAGGTGATGCTATACTGTCACAAATGGAGAAACACAGAAGTAAGTGAGGGGTTACCTGGTATTTATCTGTTAATGAAAGAAGAGATTACTTTCGCCTTGTTTTTAATATACTTTATTTATTATACTGAATATACTTAAAACAAAAAAATAGTATTTTCAAAACATTAACATTTAAAATGGCTGCCAAGTCCAGTAACTTTATCTATACTAATATTATAAAGAGGAAAACTTTGTTTGTATGTTTGTTGGTTTGTTGGTTTGTAATGAATAGGCTCTAAAACTACTGGACCGATTTTAAAAATTCTTTCACCATTCGAAGGCTACATTATCCACGAGTAACATAGGCTATATTTTATTTTGGAAAAAAATAGGGTTCCGTAAGATATTGGGGTTTTTCGGACACAAGGTGTAAAAAATCAACCCTATATGGGGGAAAATTTTTCGCTACGGACAATAAAAGACGCAAACGAGGTTGCGTCGGTCAGCTAGTAATCTATACAATAACAGTTCGCATAACACTGGTCAATGATGTAAAACATAACGGTTCAAAATTTTATTGTGGTCTAAATTCTAAATCTAAGTATATCTAGTTCTCGTAAGTGTACTTATCGTGATAAATGAAAATGAATTCAATTTATTACTTAGTACACAGCCACAATAAATTAGTCATTAAATTAAAAGCTACATCTTCTCACTAAAACTGATTGCACTGAAAAAGACTGCACGATTGGGCGAGTGGTTTCAGCGGTCGCCATGCCGCTTGCTACTGCGCCAAGTGTCGTGGGTTCAAATCCCACGCGGTACAACACTTTGTGTGATCCACGAATTGTTGTCCCGAGTCTGGATGTTCTTTGTGTCCGTTTCATGTATGTTTGTAAAGTCCCCCACGACACAGGATGTTTATTCCTAATGTGGGAGTTGTCTTTATAAAAATTAAAACAAAAAAAAAATAAAAAAAAAAAAAAATAACATAGAGTATTAGAGTTCATAGAAGTGGAAGAATATATTCTCACTTCATCAGCGATATGTTAAAAAAAGGTGGTTTTTATCAGGTGACCTTGAGATAGAACTGGAGAGGACTCTTATTGAAAGGGGAGACTTGCAGAATCTCGTGGAAAAACTAGAGGCGGCTGTCAGGAACCTCGAAGGTGATAAGAAGAAACTGCAGGATGACGTGAAACAGGTATATCTAATATTTATTACAGTAGTTTCATTGTTAAAATTTGACTTTTTATTTCAAATTACTTCATTTTTGAGAAAGGTTGTATGTCGTCAAACTTTTAGTGAAGTACTAAATGTTTGACGATTTACAACCTTTTTAAAAAATAAGTCTAGTGTGATTAATGGGGGGACTAGTGTGAGTCTATTTCTCATCTTTTGGAGAAGAGTTCAGTGCGAGCCAATCACAACAACATGCGGTCACCGTGATTATTTACTGGGCCCTCAGCACTTAAGAGACCTTTATCACACTTATATTGTTGCCTTTTTTGCATCTCGACATTTTTAGACGACATAATAATTCCACGCAATAAATTGGTTTTAGATAATGTTTATTTAAGTAATTTTTTTGCTAGAAAAAATTTAAAACACTAACCACCCGACTACGTAAAACTTTTGTAATTTATATGGCTAATGTCATGCGGAACATTATTACGAATTTATTAACACCACATTCATGAAAATCAACTCAGTAGTTAGCTCAGACGCTACAGTGAAACATACAAACTTTTTTTTCGGACCATATATTTGTATGATCTGCAAATATTTGGGATTTTTGGTGTTTTCTATGTATAATATCTATGTATTTACAAAAAATAGTATATGTATATGTATTTATATCAGTTGTCTAGTACCCATAACACAAACTCTGCTTAGCTTTGGACTAGATGGCGTTGTGTTAGATGTAAGAAAATAATATTTATTATTATTATAACATCATCTAATGAATTTTTCCACTATCTAGTGTTAAATACAATTATTTTATATTTATAGTTGGAGGATGATAAATCAGGCCTCTCCAACCAATCGTCGGATCTACAGGGTGATCTGAATTCTCTACGTAAAGAATTACTTGCCGCTGAACAAATTCGTATGGAGTTGGAGGCTGACAAGGCGTCTCTTTGTGAGAAGATCAAGTTCGTTGAGGCCGATCGAGAGAAAGTTGAAATGGAGCTGAGACAAGTTGTTAGGTAATGATCGGAAAATTTGCCGAGATATCGGATATGCGGATATAAATGAGTATAAGAAGGTCAAAGTGTATTGTGGCCTCCGTATACTCATTTATATTCGCACACAGTAACCCGAACACACACCTTATATCAATTAAAGAACATCTGATACACTTATAGTGGTGGTAAAACGTCAGTGAAAGATTACCGGTGCCCAAACCCCGCCTTCTCCTGTTTCAAGGGGTGGGGGGGACTTCTAGAATGACAACGCACTTATGATTCTTGAGTTGCAAATGTTACTTACATACAATATATCACTTTGTCTTTTTATAGAGAGCGAGGTGAGTTAAGCTCTCAACTAACAGCGATGGTTCGCAAGAAGGATACTCTAAATGAAGAAATCATTCGTCTGCAACAGCGGTTGGAACAGGCCAATGAGACTATTGGGAGGATCAATAGAAGTCTCGAAGATCACGTTAAAGATGGGGAAGAAAAGCAGGTTTGATTCTGTTCATATCACGTCATAATTGGCGCAGTGGGAGCGTACGCGACTACTGTGTATGAGGTCTCGGGTTCGATTCCCGGGTCGATCCAAATGTTTGTATGCTCTGCAAATATTTGTTTCTAAGTTTCTATATTTTTAATAAATATTTTATACAATAAAAAAGTCATCATCTTCATCTTCCTAGCTTTTATTATTCCCAATATTTGGGGTCGGCTACCAGTTCAACCGGTTTTCCCTGAATATCAGTTTTTACACAGAGCGACTGGCATCTGACCTCCGCAACCCTGAGGGCGAACTGAATTCGAAGGTTGAACTAGTTGTCAGTATATTTGAGGGCACTGACTTCCCAATAACGATTGCCATAGCTGTTCATGACAACCGGGACCGACGGCTTAACGTGCCCTCCGAAGCACGGGCGGGAAACACCGCCATCTTCCATACTCCGGGCTGCTATTAGGAATTTCTTGTAGGAAAAACCCAACAGCAGTCCGACCCGGGAATTGAACCCGAGACCTCTTGATTTGCAGTCGCTTACGCTAACCACTAGAACAACGAGGCAGTCAATAAAAAAGTATATATACATTTATATCAGTGGTTAAGTGCCCATATACAAGCTCTGCGTTAGTTTGGGACTAGATGACGATAGACGTTGTGCGTTTAGATGTCCGAAATATTTGTTATTTATTTAATTTTTACAATCAAACTAACTACAAAAACATTTAAATTTAGTAGTCAAAGGTCACATTATGGATTATCCATGTATGTATGAAAACATACAACATGTGTGTTAGAGAATCGTAACGGGAAAATATTGTTTTTATTTCAACTAAAGTTAAATAGATAATTTAAAATTAATTTCCATTGTATCTGTGTTTGATACAGCATACCAACTTACTGAAAGTAATTTTTTTTTATACTTCACTAGAACATTCTATATTTTGTTTTGCACCAAATAAATTTATTAAGAAAATAAGGTTATCCAACACAGCCATGAAGCAAAAATATTGATGTACCTTTACAACCGCGGGTAACACCAAGAGCTAGTTTAAAATAAAGTAGCCTAAGTTACTCCTTATTTCATCAGCTATCTATCAGTGAAAGTACCGTCAACAACAACTGGAACAAACAGGCAGACAGACCGACAGACAGACAAATAAGAAGAAAAATTGGTATATGTACTGTGTATACATGTATAGGCCGACCGTTTATCTGAGTCCTCGCCTGCGCGGTAACAGGGGCGCGGGGGTATGACGACAAAGGGGACTGAGACAGGTGCGGGCGGCGGGCGGCGGGGCGCTTAGTGAGATACACACGAGATGAAATGAGCCAAGATAGTTCCTAAGATATGTGACGTCATACCTGCCCGCCTGTTACCGCGCAGGCGATGACTCAGGTAAACGGTCGGCCTATAAATGCATTTAGTTTACTCCAATTATTCTGTGTGTTGTTTATACAGATCGTGATAGACAGTCTAGAGAAAGACAAGCAGCACTTACAAGAGCAGCTGGCCGGGGTGCGCTCGGAGAAGGACGCGCTGGAGGCCGTGCTGTTCGACACGGCTAACATGCTGGAGGAGGCCGACAGCAAGCGGAACAAGCTGGAGCACGAGCTGCAGGACACGCTTGTCCAGCAGGAGAACCTCAAAGGTTTAAAAAAAATTAATGCACTAAATAGCAAATACTTTCTAATCTGTCGTTTCTTATTTTTTTGTTGTTAAATTTTCAAAAAAGAAGCATAGATCAATGATAATAGTTTAATAATTTAAACATTCTCGTGTTTTTACTACGAAGGTTAAGATTTGGACCAGGTTGCACAGCTGAGTTGATGAAGTAACTACTTATAAGGCATGAATTTGGCTTAACGTGATTTAACATAGTGAAGAAACTTGCATATCAGAGAAATATTCATAATTTTATCCAAAATTGGTATTTAGCGGCGAATCTGCTTGTTCTTATACCAAGTTAAAATATCCATAGGAATGGTTACCAAAAAATCTTTGGTAATTCTTGTAATCAACAATCTAGTGCATGATTTGGTATTACACCCAAAGATATCACTCGATCATTTATAATGCCTTCAACGAGTACGTCTGTACATATTAATCGACGGACCTAATCCACATTTGGAACAAATTCACGTTTTTAGTCATATATAACTTCCATACTGTCATGTAACGCCTCTGGTGTTGCGGGTGGTGATAATAGCTTACCATCAGGCGGCACGTCTTCTAATTTGATCTTTATTTTTTTACCTTCCTCAGGACAAATCACACGTTTGACCAAAGACCTGGAGAACAGTGAGAAAAAGTTACGCGACACGCGCAACTCCATGCAACAACAGTCTGGGAAGAAGGAGGCGGAGTATCAACAAATTATAACGAACATTAACCGTACCACTGCTCACAATATCACTAAACTGAAAGAAGAGAAGGTGAGACTCGGATTTAATTGTATTTTCGCTCCAATAGCTTTCGGTACTTTATTTTACTGTGTAATTTTATATTTAACTAGCTGAACCCCGCGGTGCTACCCGCGATACGACAATAATCACAGGCAACGTCGCGAGGCGAAGCTAGTATCTTTATAAATTATAGCCTACGTGTTATTCTGATGTATAAGCTATATTATTGTAAATCGTAAAATAAGTAACTTTTCTGGTTGATTTTTTACACCTTGTTTCTTGAAAAACGCAAATATCTTACGGAACCCTATTTTTTTCTAAATAAAATATAGCCTATGTTACTCGTGGATAATGTAGCTTTCTAATGAAAAAAGAATTATTAAAATCAGTCCTGTACTTTTTGAGTTTATTCGTTACCATAAAAAAATACAAATCTTTCCTCTTTATAATATTAGTGTAGATTAGCTGACCCACGCAACCTCGTTTGCGCCTTAGCGTGATTTTTTTCCCATTTTTTAAAAATTCTTCTTTGGTGCTCCGCTCCTTTTAGTATTAGCGTGATGATATATAGCCTATAGCCTTCCTCGATAAACGGACTATCCAACACTAAAATAATTTTTCAAATCGGGCCAGCGGTTCCTGAGATTAGCGCGTTCAAACAAACAAACTCTTCAGCTTTATAATATTAGTATAGATTTCAATTTGAGCCTTGACCTGTATCGACCGATTTAGGAAGGAATGTGACTAATCCCAACACAGCGAGTTATGACATTCAGGAAGTCCAAGGAAAAATTAAACGACTTTGGAACCCACAACAAAGTTATTCAGAACAAATCTGAAAGAGTATAAAATAAGTCCAATATGTCCATATCTTAAACTGGGAATCGGAAGCTTTTTATCAGAAGATCAAATACGATGACATGTAATCGCATTTTGTACAATAATCGTTCTATCTATTGTCAGGAGCAACTCCGCCAAGCTTTGGAACACAAGCTAAGCCAGACGGTGGCATCCCTGACGAGCGAGAAAGAGTGCAGCGAGGCAGCCGCGCGCGAGAGGGAGAAGAAACTACTGACAGCTCGCGACCAGCTCATGTTACAGCACGACGAGGCCTTGCTGCGCGCTGAAAACGATAAACAACAGGCGCTGCTCATGGGTCTGGACTCTACGTTAATTGGCTATTGCACCTCTCAATTCATAGTTCGTGCCTCAGTTTTTTCTTGTGAACTCAATACGCTAATGTAAATAAAAATAATTGTCGTTCATATGGAAAATCTGACGATTTTTAATATGCAAATCATTATTTTACCAATACCGTGTATTGTCAGTTTTATGTATTTGTTTTTTTAATTACATAAACAATTTTCATTGTGTTCGATTTTTTCAGAATATGATAACAAAATAACGTTCAATAGAAAATTACAAATTAGTGCATACCCAAAAATTTAAATACAAACTATTACAATATAATGAATAATGAGAAACGTGAAACGAACAATATTAATATCCAATTTCAATCCGGTGTGTACTTATTTTATACAATGTACTGTATTATTATTCTTAGCTCACCAAGAGCAGCAAGCTCTTCTAGAACGTTTAGAAGAAGCCAAGCGTGCGTTGGATTGTGAGCAGAACAAATTGGAAAGGTGTCGCAGGGAAGGCCACGCTCGTGCAGAACAAGACAGAACATATGTCAATCAGCTTAAAGACGAGATGGCCGCGCTTAAAACTAAGTTAGAAGAGGCCAAGTAAGTAATATATAGATATATAGATATAGACCATCTGGTAGAAAATTTTCAGTTGTTACTACAGTTAAACTTGAACTAGTATTGAAAAGACCATTACAGTCCAGGTGCTTGTTACCTATTTTTATCCTCACAGTGTAAAAAATATGCCTATTAATCCAACTCTTGACATTTTTGTTACTAATATTTATTTTTATAGTTTAATGGTCCTTCGAGCCAAGTGTGCTTGGCTAAAACTCTTATACCAGATGCAATGAATTGTTACTGCTAGTGGTTTTTCCTTTATGCGAATTTTGACTGTTTCTATCTAAATATCTACCAAGATATGCGGGGCCATATAAAACACTTTTTGACTATCTGCTCGGTGGCGTAGTGGTAGCGTATGCGACTGCTAAGCTTGAGGTCTCGGGTTCGATTCCCGGGTCGGACCAAACGTTTGTATGATCTGCAAATATTTGTTTCGGAGTTTGGGGTGTTTTCTATGTATAATATGTATGTATTTACAACAAAAAAATGTATATAAGTATTTATATCAGTTGTCTAGTACCTATAACACAAGCTCTACTTAGCTTGGGACTAGATGGCGTTGTGTGTTAGATGTCCGGAATGTTTATTTATTGATTATATTTATTTATTTATCTATCTTATATGCGTATGTGTGTTTCATTCACTGAACTCCGACATATCAAAATTTATAAGAATATTTGGTTTTGTGCCTGATTTATAAACGTATAACTTGAAATTCTACAGAGCTAACGCTGAAGACGAATGCTCACGCTTCGAAAACCGCATCAAAGAACTCCATTTAGAAAAGGAATCTGTTGTAAAGGAGTGTACCGAAATTCGAGCTGCCCTATCCCTGGCCGAAGACAAGTACGATAATACGTATGCCCAACTACAAGAGACCATCAGAAAACTTAAAGAATGTGAGTATTTAAAGTATGTGACATTAAATAGTTCTTATTTTGAAGATTATTATTTAAACAATAGGGAAAGTTCCAACCTTGGAGTGTTTTTGCCTATCAAATGATTTTGAAGTGTGACTGTTAAAACATGATTAAAAACCTCAGGACTATCTAAAAATATGATAAAAATCATTTGCTGTGTAAAGGTACAGGTAACATGGTACTGGTAACAAGTAACAAATTAATTTCGCTGAGAAAAGTTTAGTTATAGGAACTAAGATTTAATTTAAATATAATTTCTTTTTATGTATTGTAATACAAATTACGAGTATGTTACAAAAAAATCCTTCTGTCGCTAGTGGAGAACGAATCGGACAGTTTACGCAAGGAACTGACGGACGTTCGTCGGCAGCTGACCAATTGTACAGCAGAGCGCGACAAGTACAACAGCAGCTGTCGCGAGCTGCGCGACCACGTGAAGAGGGTCGAACAGGAGAGGAGGGAAGCTGCACGAGCCAGGGACGAAGCTTATCATAAGATTGCAGGTACTTTGTAATTATAGCTTGATAATACACATAATTTCATTGCGGAAAAGTTATGTCTCACCACAAATGGCCCGGTTTGACCAGGGCAATTCCTTGCTTTAAAATGTGTTCTGTAGAATAAGATTCATCTAAGCATGGTTTGTTTTTAGATATCTACCTCTTTTCAAAAGAACAAAAATGGGAATATGTATCCTTGATAATTTCCCAAAAAACCGATATAGCACCAATCATCATCATGGGGTGCCATCTTCAAAATGAAGTCTGTAGGTCAACAGACGGTAGCCCTTGCGATCATGAGTAGGTACAGTGCGAATCAAATAAGAAATAGGGACATCAATGACCTCTGGGAACCATTGGGTATCAATCATGTTTTTAATAATGATTTTTTAAGGTTTTTAAAGGTGTTTAATAAAGTTTTTGCAAGGGACAAAGTGTTTATAGTCTGGCCACTGAGAGAATGCGTTCCTGACAGGTCGTGATGCAATGGGCGATGTAACTTTGAACTGACGTACAATTTATGGCAAAATTTTAAATATCTTTTATTAACCTTAATAATGAGTAATAACATTAAAAACTGAATAATCATGCCAACTTACAATAAACGTTTTATATTGGGCTAAAGTTATTAACAATAAATTAATTAATTAATTTAAGAACAATAATTTTTTAAAGTCTAACGACGTCAAACTGCGCTGTTTTAAGGTTATGTCAACAGTTTGTTTTTGTAGTGATGAGACAAAATATAATAGGTAATTGTAACTGAGTATTTTTGTAATCGTAATATATTCTGTCGGTCGATATATTGTTAAATAAAACGTTCTAATTTCAGTGCTAATTCACACCTCGTGCGATTAGAACGCGTTCTCAGTGGGCAACAAATATTGTAAACAACAAACCGGTTTGTTATCGTTCGGCGCAGCGCGATCGGCGCCCGGTCGCATATTGTGTGAAGTTAATATGAACCTTAATCTGAATGGGTAGCGAACGGGATTGCAATGACTATGATGGAACAAACAACTTTGAAATTTCTTTAGTTGACCAAAGAGGCGAGACTGATCAAACATATTGTTTAGAGGAGAACATGGAGTCAAATGAGGAATCAACGAACAAACGATTAAGAATGGAGGGTTGGCAGACAGTTGCGAAGAAGAGAAAGTCTGTAGATTCGTCTAGCATGCAACCGGTAGAATCTATGTGGCAGATTTGCGTCTACTCAAAAGAAAAACTACCGAAACAATTTGCTATGGCAAAGTTGCTAAATGAACACAAAATATCTGGAGTAACTAAAGTGAAATATATTAATCCTTATAAGTTATTAGTAAATTTTGAAAAGGAAATAGATGCTGAGAAATTTACATCTTGTGACGCTTTAACTGAACTTGGTTGGCGCAGACAAAAAACCTGGGAAGTAGATTTATGTTATGGAATTATTAAAGATATAGATGTGGAACTGTCAGAGGCGGACCTTATGAAATATATACAAACTGACAAGGACCTCGTGATGGCTAAGCGGATGAACAGGAGAACCGAGGAAGGATGGATTCCTAGTGAGACCATAAGAATTGGCTTTAAGGGTAATTCTTTACCAAGTCATATATATTTAATGGACCTACGGATTGCTGTTTCTCCGTTTGTGTTCCCTGTGACACAATGCTCAAGATGTTGGAGATTCGGTCATACATCAAAGATGTGCCCCTCCAACAAGCCTTTGTGCCCGAAATGTGGAAAAAATGATCACGCTAATTGTGATATATCTATTTATAAGTGTGTCAACTGCTCTGCTAACCATATCTCATTATCAAGGGCTTGTCCAGTTTATGCAAGAGAAAAACGGATTCGTGAGATAATGTCACAGATGAAGTGTACCTATCGAATAGCCATGACCTTCATTCGACCTTCCCCTCATCATACAGTCGAAAAAAGTAACTCTCTAAGTATTAACAACAATAGCCAGAGTATCATTCCAGGACCATATAGTACCAGTACGCCGAGGGGAAATATCGAACAAGCCGAGATCAACAAACGAACAAAGACACCTACAAAAAAAAAGTCTCACAAAAAAAAGAAACCGTGCCATTTGTCCGAAAACGTTATAGTGGATATGTCGGTCACTGACTCTAACCCCGAAGATTCAATCGACCCTTGTGAACCAGAAGACACACAACCTTACACAAGTGAAAACTCTCGGAAAGTACCCCCACTAAGGCGTTTGTGGGAAAACATTAAAGAGATGATACACGATATAAAACATCAGATTCAAACACAGTTTAAAGATGGATTAAAATTAGTTGTAGATTGGCTTAACACATTCTTTAGTAATATAATACCCGATATCTCCATTATTAAAAATATATTTACATCAGTTAATGGATAACGCCTACAATACAATAATCAAACTGAACATAATACAATGGAATGCCAGAAGTATTAAGCCAAAGTTAAAGTCATTTGAACAGTTATTAATCCAAGAACATATACATATCGCGGTGGTAAGTGAAACGTGGCTTACACCAGATACCTATATTAATATTAACAGTTATAAGATTTTACGTCTGGACAGGGATGGGTACGGTGGTGTGGCAATTTTGGTACATAATTCAGTTCAATCACAACGGGTTGAATTACGTAGAACAAATTGTGCTTTAGAATTGATTCATATTAAATTGTTTAATTGCAATCAATTAAAACATATAATAGGTATATACTGTGCTCCGGATTCTTCGACAAATCCTCAGACGTGGGACTATCTGTTTTCTATGGCAAACAAAGAGTCTCTTATATTAGGGGATTTTAACGGACACCATTCAAACTGGTCATACAAAACAGATACGAGAGGAAATCAAATCTTAGACTCTTTATTAGACTATAACTATATTATATTAAATGACGGTAGCCCTACACGTTTTCAACTTGTCAACAACGTATGTAGGAAATCTGCCCCTGACTTATCTATAGCGTCTTCGGATATCTCTTTAAATTTCGATTGGATCGTCTCAAATGAAACATTGGGAAGTGATCACATGATTATTAAAATATCTACCTCATTTCACGCCAGTAATCAGTATCAAACAAAAAGGAATTTTAAAAGGGCTGATTGGTCAGGTTATGAAAATTATCTGAATGAAAAATTTAATAATTACGATACGTCCACCTTTTATGACCCTCAAGAAGCTTATAATTATTTTTTAAATATTTTATACGATTCCGCCGAAAAGTTCATCCCCAATATCAAATATAGTACTAACCCTACAAGTAAGTTTAAACCTAAACCGTATTGGAACCCTGAATTATCTAAGTCAGTAGCAGAGAGGCGATTAGCATTAGCTAACTTTCGATGTAACCCCACCCCGATAAATTTAATTACGCTAAAAAGAAAAATAAGTGTTTCCCGAAGGATGATTAGACAGGCTCAAAGACAATCTTGGCAACATTTTTGTAGCACTATAGACGAAAAATCGTCAGTGAGCGAATTATGGAATAAAATTAGATGGATTAAAGGATACAAGACACAAAAAAAATCCATTGACTCAAATGCAGCGAATCTTCTTCTACATAACTTGACCCCAGATGACGTACCCCAAAATAAACCCATATTTCTATCACAAAATTCGACCTTAGAAATTAAAATTACATTACTAGAATTAAATAATAGTATTAAAAAAAAAGACACTACGCCCGGATCTGACAATATTTCATACAGTATGATTAAAAAATTACCTTTAAACGCTAAATTAGTATTAGTAACATTGTATAATTCTTTTCTTTCGACGGGTAAAGTTCCTATTCAATGGCGGGATATCAGTATTATACCCATTCCTAAGCCTGGAAGAGACAGCAACTCCTCATCGGCATTGAGACCAATTTCGCTTATATCTTGTTTATGTAAAATTTTTCATGTCATTATACAGAAACGGCTAGAGTGGTATCTGGAAAATAATTGTATGTTTTCTAACGAAACATTAGGGTTTAGAAAATGCAGATCCTGTCTAGACAACTTAAGCCACTTAGTAACAAGAATTCAAACAGGTTTCTGTAAAAACTTTATCACAGTCGGATGTTTTATCGATATAGACAACGCATACAACAATATCAATATCAATAGTCTTCTATACAAATTGGATATGTTAGGGGTGGGTCAAAAAATATGTAGCTACCTTTTTGAATTTCTTAGAGAACGATATCTTAAATTAGCAGTGGATGGTCTGTCGATGACACGCAGCACTGGCAAAGGCTTGGCACAGGGTGACCCACTGTCTCCCTTACTATTTAACGTCGCAACAATAGACATTTGCAAACAACACAACACTAATTCCATACACATCTCACAATATGCGGACGATTTCGTTATTTATTGTACACATAAAAACATATTTAACGCCGCAGAAAAGTTACAAAATAGCTTGGTTAATATCGTACCTAGTTTATCTGAGGCTGGTTTAGAAATTTCTCCATCTAAAAGTAAAATATGCGTCTTTAAAAAAGGCTGTAATAGACAAAACATCACTATAACTCTGAATAACACCAGATTAGAAGTTGTTGACAGCGTAAAATATTTAGGCTTGTGGCTTGACCGCTCTCTTAGATGGGCTAAACACATAAGAGAAATTAATGAAAGAGCAGTTAAATATCTCAGTATCCTTAAGTTTGTGGCGGGAACAAGTTGGGGTATACACCCTAAACATGTAAGGAAAATGTATATTTCTCTCCTAAGAAGTCGTTTAGACTACGGTAGCTTTTTATATGGCGACAGTTGTGAAACACATTTATGTAAATTGGATAAAACTCAGAATCAGGCCATGCGAATTATCGGTGGGTTTATTAAAACGACACCTATCCACGTTATGAGTAGTGAACTAGCGATACAGCCATTACATATACGTAGATGTTACTTAGCTGGTAAATTTTTATTAAAAAGTAAGTCTTTATTAATTAGTAGTAAAATAATTAAATTATTAAATGAATTAGATGATTCTTTAATCGCATGGCGAAGGAAAAATAAACCTATTCTAATAGTAATGTACAAAGAATTAAAGCAAGTGAAAGTTCATAGTAGTAAAAATTTAGAGATGTTTGAGAATCAGATGTGGATGGGTTACATAGACATTTCTAGAAAAGTGAAATATGATATAGACTGTATACAAAAACCTAAAAAGCTATATGCGTCAGCCTTTTTAAGAGACCTGTGTTTTAAATATATTGATACTTTTTTGCCGAATTACTACCAAATATTTACCGATGGATCGAAAGGAAAAGAATCAGCGGGGGCGGCCCTCTTCGACCCTCAAGAAAATACATTCGCTCGCTTTAGAATTGAAGTTAAAATGTCGATAATGTATCTAGAATTAATTGCTATTAGTGAAGCGTTATCCTACATTAATACCATTGGGCACGACAAGTTTCTTATTTTAACTGACGCTAAAAGTGCTCTCCAACATGTTGCTCGATGTACCTCGACAATTCGAGGAACACCGATAGCATACACAATTATTAACCAAATTTTAGAGCTAGAGCAAAGTGGTAAAACTGTGCAACTTCAGTGGATTCCATCTCACATAGGTATAGCTGGGAACGAAACGGTTGACACACTAGCAAAACAGGCTTGTTCTGAAGGTATACCTATTGTTATACCTCCTTATTTTTTAGACTGCCTATATCTTGTAAAAGAATATTGTTTCAAATCTTGGAGAGAATATTTCGATAAGAGGTCAACTGAGAGGGGTATCTGGTATAAGACTATACAACCTGAACCATTGGCTATACCTTGGATTGATAACTGTTCATTGAATAGGCATAAATTAATAATGGCTATGAGGTTACGTTCCGGACACATCCCATCCAGAAAGTTTACCTTTCTAATGGGCTTATCGTCTACGCCAAATTGTGAAATTTGTGGTGTGGTGGAGGATGTAGAACATGTTTTGATGGAATGTGCGCGGAACCAACAACTTAGAAATAGATTGTTTAGTGATAAGTTGATGGATGTTGGAAGATGTAACAGCATCCTGGCCAGTCCTTCAACAGATGCAGCTAAAGCCTTATATGATTTATATGCTGAATTTATAAGAATTGTGTAAATTAAAACAGTGGCTATGATGGAGCGACATAGTCAAAATTGTGGCTAAGCTCCTTAAATAAAGATTAAAAAAAAAAAAAAAAAAAAAACGTTCTAATTTATAATATATAATTTTATTTTTTATTTATTTATCTTTATTGAATACACAAAAAAACAGTATAACAAGATGAGTTACTAAGTATGTAGGATGTCGTACAGTCGAATGTTGTCACCATTTCAGGGAAATGTGCCGAAATGCTTTGAGCATTTATACGAACGACATTAAAGTTCCTGGGGACATCGGAGAAATTATTCGAGAGTGTGTATAATGTACTTAACACATATTTAATAAGTTTATAATACGATATAAGTACGACCAAACCAAACTTATGAAAATAATTGTCGTGATTTCAGTCAGATGAATTGAAAATTAATGGAAAACTATTTTTATCCCTTTATATTTCGAATAAATTTTGATTCGACATTATTGAAATGTTAAAACTATGTATTTCGTAATATATATAGGTACATATTTTCCAATAAATACAGTATTTTTATTTTCTTTCCCTTTGTTTCATTCAGAAATTACGATTAAATTTAATTCATCCATCAACAATTTTGTTAATATTGTGTCTGAAATATAATAAAATATATATAAATTGAATAATTATGCATAATGAATGCTAACGAGTATAAATACTGTTACCAAATATTATTAATGTTATTCATGGTACATCACTACTCATGACGAATTTACAAGTGTCAGAAACGCATTCTCTGAGTGGCCGGACTATAATAATGTTTTTTCAAGAGACATTTGTGAGATAGAGGTCATTGACGTTCCTATTCTTATTTGATTCGCATTGTAGCCACTTTTAATTGGTGATATTTTAGTCCAGTCCCTGATGTTATCTATCCACTTCTTTCGTGGTCGACCTTATGTCTATAGCATTAATAGTGAAGACAAAAGACTTAGTAACTTAAGATTAAATTTATTTACGAAATGTTTTTAAAAATAAGATTTCTATTTTTTATATTGAGGAGATAGACGTAATTCAGTTATTTCAGTAATAGACTTTATTGTAACTAAACTGCTCAACATTAGATATGTTTCTTTGTGCAGGGCTAGAAGAAAACCGCACATCTCTAGATCTGGAATTATCTCGCGTTCAGATGTTGTTGAAGGAAAGTGAAACTGGTGGAGAACACGTAACCCGTGACCTTAAAGCTGCCGAGGGGCAGTTAAAGAGAGAAAGAGCGGCTCTTGAACAAGCTCAACATGATATTAAGGAGTTGCAGTCCAGGTTTGTTGTTTTACCATTTAGTTTATTACCTTTTTTGACAACGGAATCATCAATGATTATCACCTTTGACCAGCTAACTGCTGACGTGGAGTGGTTCAAGCGGTCACCTCGTCGCTTTCTACTGCGCTGAGTGTTGTTTATTCAAACCTTATATGGGATCCTATTTGTGTTTAAGTTATCGTTTTGTAAGTGTGTTTGCTTCTACACATTACGCCGACGCCCATGCCGACACTAATGTCCAGTTCCTATATTTGAAAAACGATCCGTTCTAGGTACGAATAATAGTATACTATACGGGGCGTAAGCTAAAATCGTTCCTATAAAAAATAAATTGAGGAACTGTACTTACGACTCGTAGTCGGTTGTAGAAAATTTTTACACGATGACGATTCGTTAGATATAGGAACCGGGCATAAGACCGGCGGGTGAGTGAGTCTCCGGCCTTACCGTGCCATTGTTAGCCACCGACCGCAAACTAGTGGCTCGCTGGTGTGTATGTTTATACTAAACGTGTTGGTGCAGGCTACAGAACGAGAGCGAAGAGCGCGAGCGCAGCGCGGGCGAGGCGGCGGCGGCGCGGCGGCACGGCGCCGAGCTGGAGGCCATGCTGGCGCAGGCGCGCAGCGACCTGGCCGCCACCAGGCAGCGCGCCGCCGAGCTGGAGGACGCCTGTCGCGCCAGGGACCAGGTGCGCGTCGCATGACATTCATTGTCTCATGTTCCCTGGGAGACATCACTTTTTTTGAGTATGTGGCAAACGAGCAGACGTATCGCCTGATGGTAAGCGATTACCGCCGCCGCTAACACCGATGGTGTCACAGGTGCGTTTCCGGCCTTTGAGGGATGGGGAGAGGTTGGGATATATGCCTCCGGTATTATACTCACTCGGTGAAACACAGCGCAAGCGCTATTTCACACTGGTTTTCTGTGAGGCCGTGGTATCATTCCGGTCGAGCCGGCCCATGCATGCCGAAGCGTGGCTCTCCCACGGTGTCTCTTATAAATAAATAAAAGTCTGCTACTTCACTAACATTTATCGATAACGGTGAGTGGCATGTACTCACTGATTTACAATAAACTGGTCGAAATGTAATAATACTAATTTGATGAGAGTGCAATAATTGTAGTGTACGGTTACACCGTACGGTATGTGTGTATCAATCATAAGTAGTAGTATATGAAAATACATATTATTATGTCGAAATATGCTTAATCGACATATACGATTTTTAATTCAAGTAAAATTAATATCGATGGAATAATTTATGTTAATTCTTATTTTATTCACTTGATATTAATTGAAAAAAAAACACAAAGCAGTCATAAGCACTGCCGACAGAAGTGAAAACTCATAACTATAAACAAACGGTTGTTTTAACTTACCTGAAATGAACACCTATTCTTTTTTTAATAGTGTGCAATAAAAAGAACTAAAATAAGTAGTAAATGGAAGTAAAGCTTTGATACTCCAATAGATGTCGCTGTTTTCAAAAAAATTGTAAACAATCTTTTTGATTTACAAAAAGTTTTGTGTAAGTAGAAAATCGTTATTTTAATTTATTGTAAATCACTTTAAGATACTGAAATATTAACTTTAAGTATATAAAATCATATTGAGAAAGGACCACTATCTAGCAAAACGAATGCTACCAAAGTATATCGGTAGATGGCGCTGTTAACAATAACCATCCGTCTTACGAATTTTTCGATCAGGACACGTGACCTGACGCGAGTTTATGGTCACGTGACCTGACGCGAGTTCATACATTTTTACCCATTCCAAAAAAGTACACAGCGCCGCTAAAGAAGTTTTCACTTCAAAAAATGTGAAAGAAGTTGCAAGAAGTATCAATATTTGTATATTTCTATGCATGTTATTTACAGGAGTTAGTGCATCGTTTAGAAGACTGTAGGTCCAAAGAACGTCGCCTGGAAGAACTTAAACATAATTTAGAAGTATGCCTGGCTGACGCTACTCAACAAATACAAGAGCTCAAGGTATGTAAAGAAATATATGTTAACGAAAACGAACAGAAAATTTGAGAAACGTTGTTTGTGCATAGTATTCATCTCTATATGAAAAACAATTAAAATAAAGAGAGATCAATAATTCATGTAACATCGATTTATTAATAACTAATTGTTTTTTAAATATGTTGTAAAATATTGGAAACTGAAGTTGTTTTATCTTAACGCATCAGAAACACGGTGGCATACTAGAGAACTGTTAGGATGATGCATAACGGAGGAACGGTGTGTAATGTCCCTCCAACACAAAGGGAGGATCCTCCGACCAGGCGAGGTGATCATGCCTGGCGGGCCACAGCCCAACAGTTGATGTTGGGATGTTATACACTCATTTGCAAAAAAACGGGCGGTTTCGATTTTCTTCCTGGCTGAAAAAAATAAAATACCAAAAAGGTTTTAATCATTTGAACATGTTACTGGCCAGTTATAAAAGTGCCATAATGTTTATAAGAGTACATTCCAAATTCAAATTTTTGACTGAGCCTGGTTTTCAAAGAAAACAAGTTTTAACTACATTTTGTGGCGCGAATTCCCTATAGTTAATATCGAATCTAATTAACTTTTTGTCAATTTTTATTAAATTATCTGATGTCCTTGACATTTAAAACTATTGTTATTGCTGTTTAGCAATCTCGAAAATGGTAGATAAAGTGATAAAAGCGAGCAAAATTATTGCGCTGCTTGAAGAAGGTTGCAGCCGATGCTTCGTGGCTCAGAGGCTAAATGTGAGTCGGTCGACAGTTCAAAGGACCTGGCAGCGTTATCAAGAGACCGGTTCCGTCAAGAGAAGGCCTGGTTCTGGCAGAAAGACATGTACCGAACCACGGGATCATCGTTTTCTAGTTAGTCAAGCGTTAAGAAATCGCAAATCTTCTTATGTGGACCTCAAGAACAGCCTCGAAGAAGTAAGAAATGTGCAAATTAGTCTATGGAAGGTCAGGAGGAGGCTTCTCGCTGCTAATATACACAGTCATCGCCCGGCACGCGGCCCTAAATTACTCCGTGGACATCGAGTTGCCAGGCTTAGCTTCGCTCGAAATTATGTGTCATGGACTAATGAAGACTAGGATAGGATATTGTTCTCCGATGAAGCCAGGATATCTCTGCATAGTGAAGACCGACGTCGGCGAGTGCTACGTAGACGAGGAGAACGCTTTGCAGAAAGCATGTTTTGAAGAAATCACACCTTGTGGAGGGGGCTCTGTTATGTTTTGGGCAGGAATAAATTCCATGGATCGTACGGAGTTAGTCTTCATCGAAAACGGTACACTGACTGGACACCGATACATAACAGAAGTTCTAATTCCTTATGCACAACCCGCTTTAACCGCTCTTGGCGAAAACTCATTTTTTATGAACGACAACGCTCGCGCCCATCGGTCTGGCGATGTGAAAGCGTATATGCTAGAAGTCGGAATTCGTCGTTTGGACTGGCCAGCTAGAAGTCCGGACCTCAATCCCATAGAGCATGTCTGGGACGTTCTGAAGCGACGAGTGAGATCAGTGCAGCCGGCTCCGCAGACCATCAGAGAGCTAAATAATGTGATTACCGCGGAGTGGGAACGTATTCCCCAAGAAACCATAAGAGATATACTCGCTAGCAAGCCCAGACGAATGCAAGCCGTGATTTCAGCAAGAGGGGGTCACACTCAATACTAAACTTTTATCTGCTTTTAATGTATTCAAGAAAAACAAAGAAATTAACGCGTTTCATTTTTATTTAGCGAGCAGGTACAATAATAGTGTTTTGAGCTTAAACATTATTTCTCAATAATTTAATCAAAATGTTATGATAAAACTGATGATACCTATTCCTTCCTAATTAATTTATGAAATTCTGAGGATAACAATACCTAAAATTGTCAAACAAACTAATATTAACTATAAAATAGTTCTTTGCTTAAGTGCCCGTTTTTTTTTGCAAAAGAGTGTATATATGATAATCGGCGCGAGAATTATTTGTTGCGCGAGAATTATTTGTTGCGCGATTCAGGATTTGTAGTTACTCCGTGTAGTGCGTTACTTCGTAGTTCAGTGTATCTTCGGTAGATGGCGCTGTAGTAGGTTATTGTTGTGTTATATGTGGAAGTCGCCACAAACCTTAAATACACGAGAGAAAATCGTTCAAAGATAATAAAAATTGATCTAATTCGAGTTGACTAGTGGAACACCAGGAGTATATATTTATCGATAATGTCTTGCTTGCTCGTATCTGTGTTGCCATGTGAATGTGTATTTCTATTTATTTCCACTTATTTATTCTGTTAACTGTGAAAACTTGTTATTGGCCTTCTTTTTTTGTATTAAGTAAATAAAATAATCGTGTTTAATATATGGGAACGAATGTAACCTGTTTAGTACACGGTCGGTGACTATTGCAGGCCCGTCTCGGAGGTAGCGAAGGGCGCTGCCGCGCGCTGGAGGCGTCGCTGTCCCAGTGCGAGGCGGGCAAGCGCTCCAGCGAGGCCAAGCTGTCGTCGGTGGCGCTGGCGCTGCGGCGCGTGTGCGGCGTGCAGCCCGACGGCTCGGTGCAGGCCGCCGCGCGCCGCCGCCTCGCCAGCCCCGCGCGCCGCTACAGCCCGCACAGAGCTCAACGTACCCGTATCGTCTCCGAATACTCACCACCTTTACCTGTTTGTTTAAACTTCACTTATTTAGAGATGGAAGAGCCACGCTTCGACCGGCATGCATGCATGGACCGGCTCGACCGGAGTGATATCACGGCCTCACAGAAAACCGGTGTGAAAACAACCTGCGCTGTGTTTCACCGAGTGAGTGAGAATACCGGAGGCCGGCATCGCATTTGTAACGCCGTCGGTGTTGCGGGTGTCTATGGACGGCTTACCGTAAAAAAAACGAGCGAAGTCCAGTTTCGTGGCCATTTAGAGGGTAAGGCCAAATTGACCTCGAAGAAGCTTGATGTGCTTAATAGATCGAGGCGGTATTGCACTCCGGCCTACAGCTTTATAAAGCACAGGTTCGGCCTCACATAGAACACTGTTCTCATCTTTGGGCAGGTGCGAAGGATCAGCGGGCGACTCGTGTCGTCGATTGCCAAGAACTTTCAATTCGGTTAGACTCTCTGGCGCTGCGTAAAGATGTGGCTTCGCTGTGCATCTTCTACCGCATTTACTATGGGGAGTGCTCCGAGGAATAGTTCGGACTGATCCCCGCCGCCTCTTTCCGCCGTCGTCCTACACGACAGAAATTTCATCCCCGTCATCTAAATGGTTGGCAGTCCACAACTGTGCGATTTTCCCGAAACTTTCTACCTCGCAAAACTAAACTGTTAATGAGCTGTCGCCTGCGGTGTTCCCGGACCAATACGACCTTCAAACCTTCATGAAAAGAGCGTACTCTTTTTTAAAAGGCCGGCAACGCACTTGTAACGCTTCTGGTGTTGCAGGTGTCCATGGGCGGCGGTAATCGGTTATCATCAGTCGATACGTCTGCTCGTTTGCCCCCTATACAATAAAAAAAAAATATGATAATAATATTTTTTTCACACAACGCCATCTAGTCCCAAGATAAGCGGAGCTTGTGTTATGGGTACTAGATAACTTATATAAATACCTACATATATACTTTTTTTTTGTAAATACATACATATCATATATAGAAAACACCCAAACTTCGAAATAAATATTTGCAGATCATACAAACATTTGGTCCAATTCGGGAGACTTCAAGCGCAGCAGTCGCATACGCACTTAATTAAACGCATTATACAGGCTCTGCCCAATTTAAGATGAAAGAAAATAAATAATAAAGTATTGTTTGAGATCAGTTTAAAAAGGACGAACGAGTAGTGGCACGTAATATTTAATATCTGTCTAACACTTTCATTGATTACGTTAAGTTTGACGAAAAAAAAACGCCTAGGTTTCATGATTTCCCTTTACACATGGGAGAGCCGCGCTTCGGCATAAATGGGCCGGCTCGACCGGAGTGATACCACGGCCTTACAGAAAACCGGTGTGAAATAGCGCTTGCGCTGTGTTTCACCGAGTGAGTGAGGATACCGGAGGCCCATACCCCAACCCCTCCCCCATTCCCTCTCCCCATCCCCCAAAGGTCGGCAACGCACTTGTGACGCTTTTGGTGTTGCAGGTGTCCATGGGCGGCGGTAATCGCTTACCATCAGGTGATGCGTCTGCTCGTTTGCCTCCAATTCAATAAAAAAAAAAAAAAAACACATTTCCGTTCATTTCCATAAATTAGCTCACAAATATTACAGATTACAGATTTTTATTGTTTTTTCATTTAAGCGTTGATATGACGGATTTATTTCTAAAGCTTTCTTCTTTCTAATGGCTTTTAATTATTACATTTTAACTTGTCTGTCAACATACCCTTGCTACCATTTCTATTAACTTGCTTAATGAATTATTCTTGCAGTGCCAACAGGAACTTATTTTTACGGAATGTTTAGAAATAATGATTAAATGTAATTTTACTGTTTTAGTTTCTAACAAATAATTTATTTACTGTCCAGGTCGTGACCACTCCGAGGACCGTAACGAAATCATAGACGTTGATCCGGAGATCATAAAGAAGGGCATGCGCAACTTGATGCATGACGTCTGCCAGATTGAAAGAGAAAAGGTATTCATATACGTACATAAGTAGTTAAATATTTAACTTATATACTTTTTTAATGATAAGATACACTAAAAGTTTGCTTTTTATTAAGTTAGTTGGTCTAAAATACAATTTTGTCTACCCTTGCTTCAGAAATGTTACTATTATTAATGTGAATAGGAGTTTATTTGAGACCGGAGGCCCAATAATGAAGAAGCATCTGAATAAGCTGCCATATTAAGGGCCACACATGCTGCGTTACTTTGCCAGGCCCATTTATAAGAAATTATTTTTTATATTTCGTAATAGAAAGTAATAACATGTTTTTGTCCAAAAAACAAGTTCTATTACTAAGCGTAACTGGGACACTAATTAATGTACAGGATGATTACAAATCTCAAGTGAACGTAATGAAGAAACAATTGAAAGAAGCTGGTGAGCAGCAAGGCAAGGGTGACAACAAGCTGCAGTCGATGAGCAGTAACTTGAAGTCTGTACAAGAGGAGAAGGCCAGGCTGCAGTCCGCCTGTTCGCAGAAGGAAGCACAACTTAAAGCTTTGGTTTGTAAAATGTGTACTCTTTTTGTTCTAAAAGAGGGGGCAGACGACCAGGTGTATCGCCTGATGGTAAGCGATTACCGCCGCCCATGGGGTGTCCATGGGCGGCGGTACACCAGAGGCATCACAAGTGCGGTGCTGGCCTTTATGAAGGAATGCGCCCTTTTCTTGAAGGTTTGAAGATCGTATTGGTCCGGGAACACAGCAGGCGACGTTCATTACACAGTTGTGGACTGCCAACCATAGGTGGTAGGGATCAGTCCGAACAAATCCTCGGAGCAATCCCCTTGGAAACCATATCTCTACGCAGCGCCAGAGAGTCTAACCGCGTTGAAACTTCCTGGCAATCGACGATTCGAGTCGCTCTCCGCTGAATGCAGTCCACAGGGTCCGCACTGGCGGCTGGTACTGCCGTTGAGTCCCCGTATTTCCGTATCTAATAGGCGGATAACGCTGTTGCGGCTGTGGGAGGTACTTTGTTGCCTTCCAGTGATTATGAGTCCAATTAACATTTGGAGACATCTTCACTAGTCTCTGTTTGAGTGATTCGTTTACAGTATTGAGAGAGAGACCTTTGAGTTCTTTTGTTGCCCGGTTTAGTCTAATTTTATCTGCGCTCTTATGGGTCGTCTGCCAAATTCTGCGAAAGTGACATTTTTCCGCGATTTTGTTCTTGACTGAAAGAGGGACCGGTGCCCCACGCGATAGAACCTTTAGCTCGGGAGTACTAGACCAAGCCACACTTTATACGTTCACCTGTATGTGATAACCTAACATACCATGTAGTGTTGTCACATCCTCTTGACTACATTTAATAATAATAGTTACCCTAATGATAAATTAATAAAAAACCGTGCGCCGCTTGTGTGTGTGTGTGTGTGTGTGTGTGTGTGTGTGAGCGTACACGCGTGCGTGCGTTTGTGTGTACGTTCGAGGGCACTTTAGATACTGGCAACAATAAATATTAAGATCGAAGTGAAATAAATCGTGGCATTGATTTCATTCTAAGCAAGCATATAAGTATTTAACAACGACATATGTTTAATTTATTTATACTTTTTCAGAACGAATCAGTTCAAACCAAAACAGTGGAGATTAGCAATCTGAGGGACAAAATAACAAGTTTAGAAGCAGCACTAAGTTCTATCAGCGAAGAGAAAGTACAACATGAGGTGATCTTTATTTTTATACCTAGTTATTATATTATTTAAAAATAGAGACGAATTTGTATACGAGTAGAATAAAATGTGTGTGTGTGTGTGTTGTGTGGCAAAACTTTCATAAACAAGGATCACAGGTGGTTCAAAAATTGTGCTAAATTATTTTCGTTTCTTTTTTAGAACAAAGGAGAAAATCTTCGGGTACAGTTGGCAGAAAGAATTCAAGAAGTTGGACAGCTACGTGAAGCGCTCGCTGCAGCCGAAGGTAATATATTTCTTAGGATGTCAAATTATTACAAGGTATTATTTCTTATTATGTCAAGTTGTAGGTTAATAATAATAAATGTTTATTTCTCTTAGAAAAAAAGTACAATCATGTTCTTTAGCTAAAATATGCACTGAGGTTTACATTAGGGTACTAGCACTGGTTCCTAAACTAGGCTTGAGCCTGTATTTTGGGAGTCAGTTTACAGAGCTATGCTTCGGCATGAATGGGTCGGCTCGACCGGAGTGATACCACGGCCTCACAGAAAACCGGTGTGAAATAGCGTTTGCGCTGTGTTTCACCGAGTGAGTGAGGATACCGGAGGCCCATACCCCAACCCCTCCTCCCATCCCCTTTCCCATCCCCCAAAGGTCGGCAACGCACTTGTGACGCCTTTGGTGTCCATGGGCGGCGGTAATTGCTTACCATCAGGTGATACGTCTGCTCGTTTGTCCACTATTCAATAAAAAAAAAAGATTAGAACTCACGGTCTACCGGAGTCAGTACAATGACGTGGCAATGCATGTAAGTATTCAATAAACATAAAAGTTGAAAGTTCCTTCTGTAATTTTGTTGTTTTGATCATTTGAATGGTTCAGCTTATAATATAATTGATAAGGAAATAGGTAGGGTTCCCCGGCTTCTAGTACCCGAGACGGTGTGCGGTTTTGGTCGGTTCGTGTTCGTCATAACTACCAGTTGGTGGTATCCGAAGGGATTTCCGCACACAAAAAAAGGGTTAAAGGGTAAAGGGTAAGTTCTAAAAAGACACAAGTGATAACTGTCTCAGACTAGGCTATAGGACTATATAAAGGACTTTAGTCTATTGCATGTCAAGTAGTGTATTAAGTATGGTTGTGTCAGGTCGTGCGGCGCGGCTGGACGTGCGTCGCGCTCAGCTGGAGGGCGACGTGCAACGTGCTGCGGTCGGAGCCAGGGACCGCGACCAGGCTTTGAAGGTAACACTCATTTTTCTCAATAAGACTGTATTTTTGAAGTTATACTTCTTTTGGCGCGATGGAGTAAAATGATGAGAGTGAAGTTTTACTTAGCGCACCTGAATTGTACATCGTGAAGTTAATTCTAGGTGGCATGAAAATCGATAACTATGTTCAAGTTGTATATTCTAGTATTTTTATATTTAGAACACGTGTTTCGTAACAGTACAAATAAACAGTGTGAATAAATTAATATTATTTATTGAAATAAAATGTTTTTGATTAATGTTAATATTTATCGTTAATCACTTCTGCATTTTAGTTATTTTTTTCTATACGCCAAAGAAGTATAACTTCTAACGCGTGTACATAAGTAAACACACTCATTTTTTTTTGTTTGTTACCTCAGAAGTTTTGGACTGGGTGAACCGATTTTGATGATTGTTTTTTTAATTGAAAGCTATTGGTTTATTCAGTTTAAGAATTCGTTTTTTATTGTTACAATCTTAGTTATATTATTATAATATATCGAATTGAAAAATATATACAGAAAGTCCAAGAGCGCTGTGAAGGCTACACGCGCACGATCGCCCAGCTGGAGGACAGGTGCACGTCGCTCAAGGGCACGGTGGAGCAGCTGTCCACGTCGCTGCAGAAGGCCGCCGCAGCAGAGAGCGAGCTGCGCGCCGACCTGGCCAAGGCCAGCCGCCAGCTCAGCGAGGCCAAGGCTCACGAGAACAGCGCCGTCGACAAACTGCGACACCTGCAGAAGTGTGTCAGTAAGTACCGCTACTACTTAAACAGGCGCTGAGCGATTCCTCTGTTGCAGAGTATTGACTGAGCTGATTTTGTTACTCCAAGAGTGGTACTGCATTTTTGACTTTTGAATTGCTGATACTTGTGGAGGATGGTTGTCACTTACTATTAATTAGGTGACCGGTTTGCTCATTTCCCCAACTGTATTTTTTCTACTCTGCCTAATGGAAAGCATAAGCAGAATCCAAGAGTGGTGATGTCACCATACTCATTGCTTATGTAGAGAATGCAACAATGGAGCATCGTGACTTACAATAGGGTAACCTAGTGATGCTTCTCCATCATTGGACCTACGGTCTCGCACTTACCAACAAAGCACGACAGCACGAACGCTGTTACATTGATCTTCAGAGCGAGGGTAGTATCGCCCCGGTCGAGCCGGCCCAACCGTACCGTACCTGTAGGTAGTAGAACCTCGCTGATTTCAGCACACAGTAAATTTTATCATACACATTATCACATCATACATATCAATTTTCGTGGAAGAGCCACGCTTCGGCATGAATGGGCCGGCTCGACCGGAGTGATACCACGGCCTCACAGAAAACTGGTGTGAAATAGCGCTTGTACTGTATATCACCGAGTGAGTGAGAATCCCGGAGGCCCATATCCCAACCCCTCCCCTATCCCTCTTCCCATCCCCCAAAGGTCGGCAACGCACTTGAGACTCCCTCTGGCCGAGTGTCCATGGGCGGCGGTAATCGCTTATCATTAGGTAATACGTCTGCTCGTTTGCCCACTATTAAATAATAATAAAAAAAAACACCCTAAAAGACGAACTTAAGTTAAAGGATTAAAAAAAACGTTAAATATAGTATGACTATTTCTTCATATTCTTCATATTATATTAGTTTCTTATATAAATTAAGTTACATGAATTAATGTAAGATTTGTTAATATAATTTCGAGGGCTGAAGTCTGGATTGTCAATGTAAATGTTGTGTATTCTCATATTTTATCATAAACCATTTGAATCTACTTATCGCCGTCCACTCCTGAACAAAGGTCCCCCCTAAGGAGCGTCAACCATCCCGGTCTTGGTACACATCCGGCCGCTGCCAGCCACTTCCAGCCATTCGTCGGTCCATCGTCCAGTAAAGTTTAAGGCAGTATTGTTAAAATTCTGTCGCGGTCATTTTCAGGCAACTGTGAGAACGAGAAACGTGTATTAGCGGAGAAGTTCGAAAGTGCCAAATCAGCCTTGGGCGAGCTGAAGAGGATGAATGCCACACTGGAGGACCAGGTGCATCGTCTCACCAACCAGCTTGCTAACTTTGAAGTGCAAAAGTAAGAAAACCGAACTATATAGAAATTAATTTTAGTGTAAACCTGAACCTGATAATGTATTGATAGCTGCATTGTCGAACTTTTCTCTCAGTGACGACGCACATGTTGCTTATATATATATAATGAAAAACTATAAAACTGAAAAATACTTATAAACATTCATTTATATATTTTAGTTATATATTTTGTCGTTATAACTTTTGTTTTAGAAAATAGAATTTTTGAGTATTTCAGTGCCAAAAATACTCTAGAAACTTCGCATGCCAAACATAAACATTGTATCATTGTATCAATAAAGCCTGATAACCTAGATAAAACCCAAGGACAAAATTTCTATGGATTTATATAAAACTAGGTGACCGACACAACCTCGTTTGCGTCTTTTATTGCCCGTAGCGAAAAATTTTCCCCCGTATTGGGTTGATTTTTTACACCTTGTGTCCGAAAAACCCCAATATCTTACGGAACCCTATTTTTTTCCAAAATAAAATATAGCCTATGTTACTCGTGGATAATGTAGCCTTCGAATGGTGAAAGAATTTTTAAAATCGGTCCAGTAGTTGGTAATTATGCTGTTAAAATGTAGCTTATATGACACGTTCGTAGATTTACCATAGCAGCGCCATCTATTGATTACTTACTCAACCCAGTCGAAAGGTATCGACATCTGTTAGAATCATTTGGAGTTAACAGATAATTGTGACTGTCAAATAATAACAGACAAATAATTAGGAATAAATTAAAATTGCGACTATAATTTGAGATTTAAACTATCCTATCTCTCAAGTTGGATCGAACTGCACATGGTGTGCGAATTTTATTATAATCTGTTAAGTGGTTTAGGAGTCCATTGATGACAAACATTGTGACACGAGATTTATATATATTAAGATTTATACGGCCTTCTTTATCACTCGAAGTCGAAGCGAAGCTAAAAGGAACTTTAATAGTTTTATCAGACTAATGTATGTATGTATGTATGTAGGTTTATGTTCTATCGCAGCGCCTAAATTAATAAAACCTATTTTAATGAATAAGATCCCAATAGATAGCGATATAAATTTTATGAAATGTGTTCATATGGTGTGGGTTTTGCTGTTGTTGTGTTTGAAATAAGATAAAACTAACAATGTAAAGTATTAGAGCCCCCGCAAACTGCAGACTTTCGATCGGTTAATAGTTTGGTTGGTTTCTTAATTAATATGAACATGTATGGGAGTGCGCACATTACATATAACGATTCGATATAGGCCAACAAATAAGACAAAAGCCAACTCGATCAAACTGTCGGCCGTTTAAAAAGTTTGTTGTCTGCGGGGGCTCTTAGAGGACTAGGTTAGCTAGACTGTGGTGTTGAAGCGTGTCGATGCGTCAGGTCCGCGCTGGAGTCTCAGCTGCGCATGGCGGCGTGGGACGGCAAGGAGAGCAGCGCGGACAGCGAGCTGGAGCGCGAGCTGCACCAGCTGCAACGCGAGCGCGCCGAGCTGCGTGCCAAGTGCGACGTGCTGCACGACTCCGTGCGCAAGCTGGAGGCCGAGCGCCGCCGCGCCCCCGCCCCCTCCACGCACCCCGCCCACCCCGCCCTGCGCAGCAAGAGCCACGACCGAGCCGACAAGACCGTCTTCTACTCCGACATCGACTCGGGTATGCCGACGAGGTCCTATATTTCATTTAACAAACAAACGTACGAGCCTGATATTATTCGCACATAATATCAACTACTATCTACTCTCAGCCGGGCTCATGGGTCAAATGAAATAGCGTGCGCTTTTCTGTCCATCCCTTTATTCAAAATCACTCTCAAATTTGCATATAAATATGATAATATATGTACCTGTTTGGATGGTACTAAACATTTTTCTATATTTCGCTTACCATCATGCGATACGTCTGCATGTTTGCCCATATTTATGAAAATGTGTATCTTTACTAGGAGAGAAAGGAAAAAAAATACTATTTACAATTTTAAACGCATTTCTAAGCTATATTATATAATGTAATTATATTTAAGAATGCAAAACGTGACTTGCCCTCCAAAAACGTGTACACATTAATATAACAGATACTTAAAGGTGTACGGTTAAGAAAAACAGAATATTCACCTTTACACACCCCATAGAGCAAATCTATGCAGGACAACAACAATGCAAAGAGAAAAAAAACCCCCTCGGGCCATCACCCTGCCCGGGTTCGCGGCGGGGCGGTGTGTCGGAATCGAACCGACTAAAACCACACGGTGTGCACTTTGCGCCCGAGAAGGGAGGTGTCCAGGAACTACTGTTATTACCACGACCGGAACCCTCCCAGATTTGAAACAAACCCTTTTTTTTCCCCCTCGGGCCGTCACCCCACCGGGGTTTGCGGCGGGGTGGTGTGTCGGAATTGAACCGACTAAAACCACACGGTGTGCCAACTCTGCGCCTGAGAAGGGAGGGGTCCGAGAACTGCAGTTATTAACACGACCGGACCCAGATTTGAAACAAACCCTATACCAACCCATCTGGCTAGCGTAGTATAGTAAACCAAAATGTCCTTTTTAAGGACGACCCAAAATTATGTCTAGTAGTGGGTTATTAAAGTCTATTAATAATAGTGAGATGATACCTAGAGTGCTATAATTCAATATGTCTTCATTATTCAAACAACGATAACTATAACAACTGTTTATTCCTAGGTCCAGACTCTACCAAAGATTCTTCAACTCGCTGTTACAAAGAACCAGTCAGGGAATGCAAATGCAGCACAATCCCCTCTAAAGACAGAGGCTTTACTACCGATCTCACCTTCCTGGAGCTGGAGAACAGGGAACTCAGAATGAAGATCAGGCGTTTGGAGAAGGAACTAGCTGATAAAGTGAGCTGATTTTTTTACATTTCTCCAGAGTGGCACAGTAGCGACGCGAATAAAACTATCAATATTTTTTACTAGAATATAGATAAAAAAAAAACTCAGTTTACTGTAAAAAATCGAATAATCATATGACCGATCACCGTTGACCGTTATTACTCCATCATTTGGAATGATTGAATAGAGGGAAGACTTTGTTCCATCATAACGTAATCTGTTGTAGATACAGCGGATTTCCATTCAACGGTTTCGAGTCGCATGCTTATTTTCGTCCAATTGTTATTATGAAGGCATCCAGACCGAAGATTAGGATCCGCTTTAGGTTGAAATATCCTTTAGTAAGTGTAGTTGTCAAAGTCAAAGTCAAATCATTTATTTCCATAGGCCCCAAGAGGCACTTGAACACGTCAAAAATACAAACATCAAACATTATTAATAAAAAATAAAACTCAAGTACTGAATTGATCAGTGATAAAAGGATGTAACTCAAGTAATCAATGATTTGAATTACCGGAGCTTAGATTGATTTCGATTCAACTCAAAGGTACTTAAATTGAAATCAATCCAAGTACCAGCTCCGATGGGTATTGCATTCATGAGAAGAGCTGGTGAGAAACTCATGTGCACCATCTTTTCAAATAATTTATACAAAGTTTGTTTGTTTTTGACAACAATACTTATATGACTGCAAGTTAAGGCAACCAAAACAGAAAGGCTAGAAAACGGTCTAAAGAAATATTTAATTTAGTTAAATCATTTTTTTGTCTAATAAAATAATAAAAATTAGTCCATAGCATATAAGGTTGCAGTACAGTCTTGTAGTAGAGAATGTGTTCTCGCGAGTCTGTGTGGCGATGAAGTTCGAGTGATGACGGATTAAGTGTCATTAAGAAGTGGGCCGACTAAGAAGAGCAACAGAGAAGCAAAACTTGGTTCAAATACCGACTGGCTCGTGTGGTATTAGTAGGCCATAATCTTTTTGTTAAGAAGAGACTTATGTCAAATGGTGGGGTGTCTTAATTCAATATTCTTGATGTGACGTCATGATGATGTGTTGGTGTGATGTCAGGAGGCGGAGCTGTCGGTGGTGCGCTCGCGCCTGGCCCCGGAGTGCGCGGGCGAGGAGGCGGAGCGCTACCGCCAGGCCGCGGCGCACGCCGAGCGCCTGCTGGAGGCGCGCGAGGCCGCCTACCGCCAGCAGGTGCTGCGCCTTGAGAACCAGGTAGCCTCCATACCGACTTCCAGATACTTCAATACTACTGACAAATTGTTTAAATTCTATATTACTAGAAAACACACATCCTGTATTTATGAAAACTTTATCCACTGCTAATAACATACTTCCTGCTGCTGCTGATTAAATGCACAGGTATGTTTTCGATAGAAAATTGTTGTAATGTTTACGGCAGGAATTTTAACGCTTTGTATTTGATTTTACGATATTAAACATACTAATTTTACGCTATTATACAATAAAATATTGAATCGTTTATACTCGATCCAGTATACCCTACTCGTGCAGTATTCGAAATCAACATTTTATTTCAAAACTTGCTCTCTTATTTATTTATCTTCATTTAGTAAATCAGTTTTTTCAAATTCTTTACCAATTTGCATTAATTAACCTGTCTCTTTTACTGATAAATATTATCGATGATGAGTTTGGTAGCAGCGGGTCGTACGTATGACGTAGCAAGTTAAGCAAGTTAAGCAAGTTAAGCATGTTAAGCAAGTTGTGTGCGTGCGCGTGCGCAGGCGAGCCAGCTGCGCGGGCAGCTGTCGGCGGAGCTGCGGCGGCGCCAGGCCTACGTGGCGCGGAGCGGGCGCGCGGCGCGGGACGTGCAGCGGCTCCGCTCCGCCCTCGGAGACTCGCTGAGGACTGTCTCGCAGGTATTATACGAGTGCAATACCATCGTATCAAATTTTTTATTTTACCTGATGATAAGCGATTACCGCCGCCCATGGACACCCGCAACACCAAAGGCGTCACAAGTGCGTTGCCGACCTTTGGGGGATGGGAAAGGGGATGGGGGGAGGGGTTGGGTTATGGGCCTCCGGTATCCTCACTCACTCGGTGAAACACAGCGCAAACGCTATTTCACACCGGTTTTCTGTGAGGCCGTGGTATCACTCCGGTCGAGCCGACCCATTCATGCCGAAGCATAGCTCTCCCACGGTTCAAATATAATATTATATAGGTATGTCAATTATACTATTTTTTCTTACGCACCTACCACATTATATTTTCACTTCTCCTTAAGGTTGACCGGCAGAGAATGCCCTGTGGCATTAAATCCACCTTTGTGATAATGTGCGTCAAATTTAAATAAATAAATAAATATTATTTAACCGACATCAAAAAACGACGAGGACCTTCTCAATTCTACTGCTTATATTATGTTTGTCACCTCACAACTTTTAACTAAGTGAACCGATTTTAATGATTCTTTTTTTATTTGAAAGCCGGTGCTTCCCGTGTGATCCCATTTCAATTTGATCCAGTTCTTTAAGTCGGATTTTTTTGTTAACATTTTTAAGCAACTTAATTTTTTTTACCCACGACACTATTTAATCCCAAACTAAGCATTACTTGTCTATGGGTACTCAACAACTAATGTAACAACACATTTTTTAAATATATTGAAAACACCCAAACTTTGAAACAAATATTTATAGATCATACAAATAGGAATCGAATCCGAGAGCTCATGCACAGCAATCGTGTGTGTTACCACTAAGCTAACACGGTATTCATTATAAAACATAATAATAGACGTGACTGGACGCTTCTGTAATTCACTCTGACCTTACACATTAATATTGATGAACTATAGAACATAACTTTCAAGCTTTCTACGTTAAATCTAAGAGTTTAATTTACTCAGAGTCAGAACTTTGAGAACTTTGCATTGGTATAATTTATTTTAATTTTTCCGTCACTGCTCTAAAGTGATGTTGTCTCATGTAGTTTGCTTCGTTAGTCGCCTCTTACCTATAAACTATCTTCGAGACCACGTGATACCACGTATACATAGATTCGCTAATAATGATAATAGCGGCTATTACGGAGGCCCATACCCCAACCCCTCCCCCCATCCCCTTTCCCATTCCCCCAAAGGTCGGCAACGCACTTGTGACGCCTTTGGTGTTGCGGGTGTCCATGGGTGGCGGTAATCGCTTACCATCAGGTGATACGTCTGCTCGTTTGCCCACATTCAATAAAAAAAAAAAAAATTCCCAGAATTCGAATACGAACACCCGTTTTCGCTTTCTCACCGCGATTTTAAAGCTATACTGGGTATGTCTTCAAACCAAGGACTTTGAACCTATAGTTGGAATAGTTATAAAGCATACCAAGTATAGCGACTTCGAACCTTTGATTTGAAGTCGTTTTCTCATGTCGCTTTTCTTGTTCTCTGGATGGTCTCAGTTCGTTTTGTGTTTTTAATCTTATGTAATGTTTAAGTAAACATTTCAAATCTTTACTACGATTTGAAACGAAAAAACAAAGAATAATCGCCCTGTTACAATGAAAATTTATTTAAAAAAAAAAACATATTGTATTTTGACATTAATTCACGAATAACTACTTAGATAAGCATTGTTTTATTCAACTTGTTCTAGTTTCGCCTCTTCGTACAGTAGATAAGACACGTTCAGAACCTTCAATGGTTGGTAGTATAATTATTTCGAAATAAATTAAAAATAATAAGTGTTCAAAATGTTTGAATGCACGAATGTCGTAATGGTTACCTCATTATATAATGTTTGCTCGTGTAACGTGGATTCGATTTAAGTACGATTACGAGTTAACTTTTAATTTGACTGCATGGTTGGCTTATGCCCGGTTCCTATATTTAACAAATCGTCATCGTGTAAAAATTTTCTACACACTCGAGTCGTAAATACCGTTCCTCAATTTATTTTTTATAGAAACGATTTTAGCTTACGCCCCGTATAATATACTATTCGTACCTAGAACGGATCGTTTTTCAAATATAGGAACTGGGCATTAGTGGTTTAGGCGGTCAACCGGGCGGCGGAGGCGCGCCTATCAGCGCCTCATGCCGCCCTGAGTGTGGCCGCGGATGGACGGGACGGGTTTTCCCCTCCATCCGCTCTAGTGGCCAGCCACGAAGGGGCGACGTACGCGTGTGCCTTGCGTCGCCTAAATTGAGATAGTTACCAGCAGACGGTGCCCGCTTCAGAGCGGGCAGGCGCTGGGAGGGGTCCGGTCGTGTTAATAACTGCAGGACCCCTCCCTTCTCAGGCGCAGAGTGACACAACGTGTGGTTTTAGTCGGTTCGATTCCAACACACCGCCCCGCCGCAAACCCCGACGGGGTGACGGCCCGAGGGGGTTACCATACGTAAAAAAAAAGTGGTTTAGGCGGTTGCCACACCACTTTCTACTGCGCTAAGTGTTGTGCGTTCATACATGAAACAACACTTCGTGTGTTCCGATTCTGGGTGTTCTTTGTATGTTTTTAAGTCCCTCGCGACACAGAATGTAAGTACATTCCCAACACGGGAGCTGGCTGTGTTTAAGGTTTCATACAAGGAAAATCAATCTACTTCATTTTCCATTAAAATGAAAGTTTTTCTACTATTCGAGGCTAAGATAAATCCATAAAATCCAACATGAAAATTGGTCCGGCCGTTCTTTCTAATAAATGGTGCAACTAACACCTCTTTGTTTTACTTCTTATGATTTAGGGTAGTTTAGGTTCTGTGATGGCTCATAGAGTCGATGTAAGTAGATATGTATTATTGGTTACAAGCTCCCACAGATCATCCCATTAAAACACTTAATAAATAAATAAATAACTAACTTTTCTAGTAGTTTTTCCCCTACAAATACAGTAGGTAAATATTTCATGATGTATTTGCTCAGGTATTTGAACGATTCACTTAGCATTAGGTATTCGCATGCTGAGTGAACTGTGCACTGTACCCTTCGAGAGAATTCCGAAGCAGATTCATTCGAGAAGGAACAAACTTCAAACAGTTGTTTGTTTTACCTGTTTATGAAAATAACGTCATCGATTTCTAGTGAAATATGATGGCTATAGACACGTCATCAAACAGGCGTCACGTCATTTAACAATAAACCTTGAAATTATCTGTGAGCTGAGCTGGGCCAATAAATAAATAAATATTAATTATTTAAAGCCGTTAGATAATTAGGTAGGTACATAGTCTCTTTTACCATTGAAATTAAAATATATTTGCGTGTGGTAGGTAATAAAATAGTTATGATGTTAACACGCTTACGTTCCTGCTGAACAAGACTCTCTGATTGCACGCCTCGGTTCGAACCTGGGCTTCTCGTATCTAGTAATGGGAGAAGAACCACATCATTAGCCTTTAACAGTCTATTGCTGAACATAGGCTGAGGCCTAGAAAGGCTAGCCAAACGGGTTGACTTTGTTTCAAGTTTTCCTTCTCTTTGCAGTGATGTGTGTGTCCTGCGTAGTTGACCCACAGTTGACGTGTTCATGACTTCGCCCTGGCATATAGCCTGACCCAACTGGTTTCCACGCCCACAAGAGTTCAAGATGTGGTTCAAGAACCAGAAGTTCTTCTATGTTGAACCTTCTACTGACTTCACATTTGGACGATTACCACGTCTCCATAGACGCTCAACTGGATCCTCAAATCATTGCCTTGTCCGGAGTACAGTGCCTCTCACATGCTCGCCGCATATGGTACTACAAGTCAGCAGATTGGGAGGGAATGCGGTCCTACTTTGCGAAGACAGGTATGCTTCTCGGCGGATAAATCCAATGTTGCTGATGTTGTGCTGCAGGGTATGGAACCTTTCGTGGTATCCGTGGTCATGTGTGCCCTGGTTTGGTTCATCTTCCAAAATGCCTTCCGAAGGTAGTGAAGGATGACGGGGGACAGGAGCCGCCTACCATACCGCGGTGCGAGAGCTGTATGCTGGATATCCAGTTCCACCAACGTTCATGGCCCTTGCCACTTTTATTCCTTGATATCCATAAATCGAGTGGCCTTGATGGAATCCCTTCTATTGTGTTGAAGATGTCCGCTCCAAGGTAGGCACCGGTTTTAACGTGTCTTTTTCGGCTCCCCTACTCCTTTGGCGTAGTCCCGACATCATGGAACCGACAGCATTGGTCCACGCGATCCCTACAAAAAGGGAGCGCTCAAATTCGTCCATCTACATGCCGATAGCCATAACTTCCCTCTTCTCGAAAAATGGAATCCATCATTAACCAACAACTTCTGCGGTACCTAGATGGTCCTAATCTGCTTAGTGACCAGCAATACGGTTTCCGTAAAGGTCGATCAGCTGGTGATCTTCTAGCACACCTGACACATCACTGGCACCGGCGATTGAGACTGAGGAGGATGCCTTGGAAGTTAATTTGGACATTACGAAGGCCTTCGATCGGGTCTGGCAGAAAGCGCTTCTTTCGAAACTCCTTCCTATGGGCTTCCCGAGAAACTATGCGAATGGGTCCTAAATTTTTTGCCGATAGATGCATAAAGATCGTAGTCGACGATGATTGCTCTTACTCCTTATCTGTGAATGCTGGTGTCCCGCAAGGCTGTATGCTATCGCCTACTTTGTTCCTCCTCCATATCAATGACATGTTACAAATTGGCGTCATTCATTGCAATGCAGCGACAGTACGGGCGATGCTCTCTACACCGGCCGCGCCAATATTTCTCGGGAAAACCTCATTGAGAGTCGAAACAAACTTGTGTCTCTTGGTGTAGAGAGCATAAAGGCCGGTGGGCCACGCTAATATTTCTCGGGAAAACGTCATTGGAAGTCGAAACTTGTGTCTGACATTGAGACCTCTTTGGAAAAGAGACTTAATTTTTGCGCGTTCACCGCTAAAAAACTGCCGATGGTCGTATGTCCTCGTTCTAGGGACACTTCCCTATTTGCTTTAGCCAGTATTGGAATACTTGGTGTCGACATATCGAGTGAAGTCCAGTTTCGTGGCCATTTCGAGGGTAAATTAGCCTTAAAGAAACTTGACTCAATAGATCAAGATGGTATTTCACTCCGGCTCACCGCCTTCTACTTACTTTATAAGGCGCAGGTTTGACCGCATGTGGAATACTGTTCTCACCTTCAGGCAGGGGCACCCCAGTACCAGCTCCTCCCTCTAGACCGCATCCAATGGAAAGGGACTCGAATTGTCGATTGCCAAGATGTTTCTAATCGGCTGGATCCTCTGGCGCTGCGCCGAGATGTGGCCTCACTATACATCTTCAACTCCATCTACTATCCATTATCGAGATGGTTGGCAGTCCACAACTGTGCGCTTCTCCAGAAACTTTCTGCCTCGCACAACAAAACTGTGGAATGAACTGTCGCCTGCAGTGTCCCCGGACCAATACGATCTTTAAACCTTCAAGAAAAGGGCGCACTTCTACATTAAAGGCTGGCAACGCACTTGAGTTGCCTCTGGTGTTGCGGGTGTCCATGGGCAGTGGTAATCGCTTACCATTAGGCGTTGCGTCTGCTCGTTTGCCCCCTGTACCATAAAAAAGCTAATACGAGGCCTAGTGTACCTACCTATTATTTCCGAACAGCTCTGCCGAAGTGTATCTCGCTTATCCTCTTCCTCGAGAATCAAAGTATTTCCATGTCAAATTTAATTAAAATCGGTGTAACGATTGATCCTTGAAAGCGTGACAGACAGAATTACTTTCAGATTTATAATATTAGTATGGATTAAAGTCAACTTTAGGTATTTTATTCTATCTAGTGGCATCGCAAACGAACCAGGAAATCCTCCACACCTTGCTTATACCTATTAAAATGTTATGTAGGTATCATGATTTCCTCAATAGATTTATGTGCTGCTCTTATTTAATTAAAATTTATTTAATTCCATGTGAGGAAAGGTTGTGTGACGCTATAAAAATATCTTGCGATATATTCATTGCTGGTGAAAATTTGAAGGGATAGCAAAATGTTTATAGTGTATGGAGTGAGTATAGTCTAGTGACAAAGAGTGTAGAATATGAAAAGTTGAATCGTTGAAGCAGAAATTATGATATTCCACCTTATGATCCCTCATTACCATTTCATTGAAAATTTTGTGGAATATAAATACCTAAAAGCATAACCCTGCTTTTATTACATATTTATAGGTCAGTATAACGACAACTAATTATTGTTTGTACTTACTATATATTTAATTAGAACCAAAGATGTGATTCAGGGAAAACAATACTCTACTTCGCACTAACAATGAAATGACGTAGATACTTCATATTACGTACGTCATTATCATCATGTTATTATTGGCTAGATTCTGTAATTACCTACATCTAGAAAACCAAGGAATGAAAACAATTTTATTATAACACTAGCTGACCGACGCAACCTCGTTTGCGTCTTTTATTGCCCGTAGCGAAAAATTTTCCCCCGTATAGGGTTGATTTTTTACACCTTGTGTCCGAAAAACCCCAATATCTTACGGAACCCTATTTTTTTCCAAAATAAAATATAGCCTATAGATTTACCATAGCAGCGCCATCTATTGATTACTTACTCAACCCAGTCGAAAGGTATCGACATCTGTTAGAATCATTTGGAGTTAACAGATAATTGTAACTGTCAAATAATAACAGACAAATAATTAGCAATAAATTAAAATTGCTACTATAATTTGAGATTTAAACTATCCTATCTCTCAAGTTGTATCGAACTGCACATGTTGTGCGAATTTTATTATAATCGGTTAAGTGGTTTAGGAGTCCATTGAGGACAAACATTGTGACACGAGATTTATATATATTAAGATTTAAACAGAACTTGGCTCTGACTAACTAGTACAATCAGCATTATAATCATTTGTGCTCTCAGGGTGCTCAAAATTATTTGAAAAACATCAATTCTAATTTATATTGGCAGACATGGTACCTACTCAAATTATTGTACGCATTCAAAGTGGTCAAATTATCAGTTGTCAATATTGTATTGGCTGACAGTCTTCATGTTAATGTTATTAAATAGGTTGTTCAATGGTATCTAGGCATACAAACTAGTTAAAAATATTTTTATAATGAAGAAAAATCTATTTTATTGCTCGTAGCTAGAGTGTAGGTGCTTTGTAGTCAAATTGTTAATTTTATATATTAGCGTCCCTTTTTTCCTTGAATACACATCCCGTTTATTTGTCGCATGACGTAACTGACATGTTTCGAATATTTTTAGAAAATAAACTTATTGTAGTATTCTAATATATTATATTAACAATATAATACTGAGAAAAGGAGTATAGATGCAAGTATATTAATGAGATAAAGCCATTTTAAAATATCTGCATACCGAAACCTCTTTTGAGGAAAATTAACATAATGCTTTAACCCACATTAATGTCACTAAATTATATTGTTATCTCTCAACTGTGATATATATGTTATTATTTAAACTGAAGTATATATTACTTAATTAATATGCTTCCATACCATTAAAACGAGCAAACAATCCTTTATTAATTTACTTTTTTACATATGTTTACAGTTACTGCAACTACATCGCACATACACTGGTATCATGTGGGACCATATTAGATTTTTTTTAAATGCACCAGGATTTATAAAAGTTCTCAAACAATTGTAAATTTAGTCCCCATTTTGTTAAAGCAGTAACTCTAATGAACCGTTTTATTTCAAAATAGTAATCAAAGTTCACACTGTCCATCCAGTTTTTAACGGATATACCTACAGTGTGGCCAGCCTTAGTTTTTAAGAACTTGACTGAAATTTAAATTGTAGCCAGCCTTAATGACACTGACTTTGGACCAGTATGGATGCTTATATACCATTGAACAACCTATTTGATAACATTAATATGAACACACAGCCAACACACTGTGACTGCACGGTTGGCCGAGTGGTGTCAGCGGTCGCCATGCCGCTTGCTACTGCGCCAAGTGACGACACTTGGTTCAAATCCCACGCGGTACCTACAACACTTTGTGATCCACGAATTGTTGTCCCGAGTCTGGATGTTCTTTGTGTCCGTTTCATGTATGTTTGTAAAGTCCCCCACGACACAGGATGTTTATTCCTAATGTGGGAGTTGTCTTTTTAAAGAAAAATAAAAACTAAAAAAGACAACAACTGATAGTCAAGATATTTTGACCACTTTGAATGCGTACAACAATTTGTGTACCATGTCAGCCAATATAAAATTGAATTGATGTTTTTTACATAATTTTGAGCACCCTGAGAGCACAAATGATTATGATGCTGGCTGTACCTATCATTTATTTTGCAAACTCCTCCAATTTTTTTTTCTAGGGACTTCCCGAGTGTCTTAATTTGATGTTTGTGGGTCACGGATGTAGATCCTGGTGTACAGGAGTTACAGCGGAGGGCGGGATTGGTCCCATTGAAAAAAGTACCTATTGTTAGTTCTTTCATGTTCCTTTATAAAATTCGGGTTGGTATACTTTGTTTTAGTTTTCCTTCTTTGCAGAGCTTACCGTGGGAGAGCTATGCTTCGGCATGAATGGGTCGGCTCGACCGGAGTGATACCACGGCCTCACAGAAAACCAGTGTGAAATAGCGCTTGCGCTGTGTTTCACCGAGTGAGTGAGGATACCGGAGGCCCATACCCCAACCCCTCCCCTCATCCCCTTTCCCATCTCCCAAAGGTCGGCAACGCACTTGTGACGCCTTTGGTGTTGCGGGTGTCCATGGGCGGTACTTACCTTACCATCAGGTGATACGTCTGCTCGTTTGCCCACTATTCAATAAAAAAAAAAAAAAGCTTGTCCTCCAGTTTGTTCGTTTGTTCCCTTACTCGTCTCTTACGACACCCACGGGATGGATAGGGGTGGCGACATTTCATTCTAATCCATACGCATAAATTTACAAAATTCGTAGGTATTCGTTTGTTTTACTTACGCGTGAAGTGACCTCGTCAATTGCCTCACGTAGGGGAAAATTGCAAGGTAACATGAACCTAGCAATTAATAGACAACTCGGTGAATAGACCACCGTAGCATAACCCATTTATAATGGTCTCTGGACGTTGAGGTGACTCAGTAGTAATTTCCTGGCAATTAGTGTTACGTGGTACTAGTCATATACTTTATTTTATCTTCTGTTAGTTCTTGTGTTATCGCTACTGTAATTTTAAATGATAAGGAATGTCTTTCTAATATACAGATCACAGAAATATGTATAGTTGCATTTCGTAAAATGGAATGACGGTACAATAACCGCGGGTAACGCTGCGAGGCGAAGCTACTATTTTTATAAATTGTAGCATATGTGTTATTCTGATACGTAAGCTATATTATTGTATAGTTTCATCAAAATCCACTCAGTAGTTTTTGCGTGAAAGAGCAACAAACATACTCACGTACATACCTACTCACAAACTTTCGCGTTTATAATGTTAGTAGGATTATTTTCGATTATTTGTAGTTTCCGAATTTTTGTTGTAAAGCAAATTTTAGTTTAACCCGATGACACCCGATAATTACTTCATACATGACCCACTACAATTACCTAGTTGTACTTGCCTAGCTCGTGTTGATTTTCCTGGTGACTAACGCTACTTACTAAACGTCCACAGAAGTGAGTAATAGGATTTTCAGACCACTAGTTACTTATTTTTCGCATATTGTAATATGACTTGTAAATGTTTTAATTTTCAAAGCATTTCGCCTGTGTCTACCTTCTATGTGTGGCATTACAACGAAAGAAAAACTAAGAAAGTAAACTGTTAAACGTTTTAATGAAACTAATGTAAATTACACTTTTATAAACAATTCATTATCTCATTTTCATATGAAACGTTTTGCGAGTTTTAATAAGACACAGTTCTTCAGGTACCAAGAGTCTATCGTACGCCCGGTTTCTGAATCTGATCTATTACTGATCAACATAATGTTGAACTGAGTCAAATTAGAAATCAGTGGAAATGCATATCTTCAGGGTTTCCGTTGATCACATAGAAAAATACTAATTTATCATAGAACTAACCCAATGATAAGGTCAGTCTCCCGACAATCCTTCCTTTCAGAAAATCAATGTGAACACGACAAATGATTTAAGATGCTTATAGATCAGTTAATTTTTCTGTTGATCAACTTTTTACAAACCGAGCGCTACTGTAAATGCGTTTGAACCCCCCGAAATATATCTTAAGAATTGCTCCAAATGTGCAATAGTTTGGTCGTTATATTACTAAGACATTAACGTTCATTCCCAAAGTATGGTCTAAATAGCAACAAACATCGTCTACTAGCAGAAAGCCTTCAATTTGTACTAGTACAGAAGGTCAATTCTCGTAATAAATATTCGTTCAAAAACCGCCATAGCCAAATATTTCGCGTCCATTCTCTTTCTACAATCTGGAGAAGAGACGTCTACCTTCTATTATCTTGTGTTATTGGCTAATATTTAGTGTTGATCACGTGACTTAGCGTTGAGACGTCATTCCCATACATTGGTTAGATTTCTAATAAACGTCGTACCTAGTTCTCTTATGACCGATATGAGAAAATTCAACTTGGCTAGGAGGGCAGTTCCGATCTACTCTCGATCGCACAAATATCATAAATGATATTATAGTGTTTTTTTTTTATTATTATTATATAGTGGGCAAACGAGCAGACGTATCACCTGATGGTAAGCGATTACCGCCGCCCATGGACACCCGCAACACCAGAGGCGTCACAAATGCGTTGCCGGCCTTTTAGGAAGGAGTACGCTCTTTTCTTGAAGGTTTGAAGGTCGTATTGGTCCGGGAACACCGCAGGCGACAGCTCATTCCACAGTTTTGCTGTGCGTGGCAGAAAATTTCGGGAAAATCGCACAGTAAAAGTATTAAACGATGATTACACTATATTGTGACTAAAAGTTGAATTGGCTATTCTTCATAGTAATACATTACTATAAAATACCTTTTCTTACATATTTGTGAGATCAAGAGTACAAGCTTAATCTCAAACCTCAAATTGATTCAGCCCATTGGAATATGAATTAATTAAAATTCCTAAGATATTACAGTATTGCTTACGTAGTACAGGCACTGTTATCAAAAACATGATACTTAAACAGATAAAATGTCGTTGAACGCTATAAATGTAAGATTACTTTTAGCACATTATGTAATGTCTGACATTACGTGGCCACCGATAATAATGCGCTTTTTAAAATTTTTCCTATCTACAAAACTACTATTGAATAATAAATCGTTTCCTATTGGTTGCGTTCTACAACGATAATATTTACAATGCTGGATACATTCACTGATTGGAAGTTTTCATTTCTTCTTAACCTAATCACAATTACACATCTTTATAGACATGTTTGTCATGACACATTAGCGTTCGTCATGACAAACCTAAACTGAAATCTGCTGCCCATCATTTCTACGAAATAAAAGTGGTTGTATAGATTTAAAAAGTAATTTTATAGGTTCTAGGTAGCGGATTCTTACAAAAACATTAATTTTGTGAAAATTACTATGCAATTAATTTAACTCGAAAACTTCTAGTAAACAAGTATGAAAGGTGCCTCACTTTACCGATCACATGATTTTTATTATTGAAGGCAATAGCGAAATGTTTACCTAATTAAAGGTTTCAAGTGTGCTATCAACTGACTCGTGTATTCAATTTACTTATAAAATATTTTTCATTTGTTACTCTAGTATATCAACATGTGAAGAATTAAATCTGTCAAGGTCAAGAACAACTCTGTTTATGATTAATCCTAGGTTGTTTTTCTATGTAAATATATAAACCTGTATTAGCGACATCTCTACCGATGACATCACTCTTATAATATTAATTCTAACATTTTATTTACTGTTATTCACAGGATCCTGCATTGGATTGTTATACATTGGAAAGCGAGGCCAGGAAGTTGGACAGCACGCTCACCCACAGTCTGCCACCGCTCAACGACAGTTACGACTCTTCAAAATAAAAACCAAACACTCCCACAATCGGCGCTATTTACCAATAACGGGCTACCAACGCTCACTAAAAAGCCAAACAATGAAATTACAAATGGTGTCATTTATAATCGGACCTGTTCAGTATTCGTTACAGGTTACATACATACCTAATTGGAGATTACTGCGTAAATGAGCTCACAATAGATAATTACCAATGCTATTTCCTTGTCGATTTTTTTATCAACCGACTCCGAAACAATGTTATCTATTTTTAGTATTGTTCGAAATTCATTCAAAAATGGTAACAAGATAGCACTCTCGCTATACGAATATGGTACGGTGTCTGGACCTGCGAGGGCGATATTTTTGGATTCTTGATTAAAAATGTAGCATTCGGGCCTCAATCCAATGGGCGGTATGGATTAAACGAAAATGTTTGTTTTAAAGTACCTATAGCTAAATTCCATTGTACTTATCTGTACATGTGTGTTCGTCGTTATCGCTTACGTATCAACAGACGCATGTTACGTTAGAAGTCTTTATTGTATTAGTAGACATGTGTAGCATTAGTTTTAAAATAAATATTTGGGGAGATGATTATTGTCGAAATGATAATTATATTAGTGGTATTTAGATGGTCGATATTTGGGATTTTTCTAGGAAAGAATGATTGTGCACGATTCACGAGTTAGAAACAGAATAATTTGTCATTTAGCTGTGATTTGTTTGATAACAGCTGTGAGTCAATGCGTCTTGAGCGATGAATCACGCTGAGGTCAGTTCAAAGACCGGAAATGTGGAGGAAGCGATTTTTTTTTAAGGCGAATGACTCAATGATGTCTAGAAATGAGATTATGCGTAAATGGTTCTAGTACGTTTTTATACGTAAATATCCCGGATACGACTGTATATTAACCAATCATAAAATATTACGTGAATTGCTCTGAATAATTACAGATGTTTATGCATTTACCGGTAACATTTAATTGGAACGTCATACTTATGTATTATAAAGTCGGTTCTAGTCATTTTGTTCTTGGTGAGTTTTTATGGAAGTTTTCCGCAGGGAATGAATAACGATATGGCATTAGCTCGGAAACTGAGTGATGTTAGCTGTTTCAGTGTAACTTCCTCTAGTCATTTATATTTTTAAGGACCAATTCGTAACTATTACAAATGTTTTTTTAACTTAACTTATGTACCAGTTTCGTAACAACTGACGTCATGTCTTTAATTGATGACATTAAGTATCTTATACTTATTCCAAGTGTTTACAAAAAAATATACTTATTCATATTTTAGGAAGATTTCTCAGTTTGATACAATACGTAGGTTGTGTGGTTACGCAACTTTTTATACTAAATATAAGAATCACCTTATTACTAGTCATTATAATATTAAGAGTAATGTTCAAAGATAAAAGACTTAGTTGCAATTCAAATAAATTCAATATTTGTATAATAACAAATGTATGGGCACTTAGGTATTTAATTATCACGTTTTCCGCCTCAACGACTTACGGTTATTGTTATTATATAGTGTATACGCGTCAGACCAAGTACACATTTAATAAACACAATTGGAACTACGATATAGGGTGTTTCTAAAATATTCTAGAAAATGTTCCAATGATAAAATGTGTATTATGAATAAACACAAAACTTCGCGAGTTTCACTTCACGCTTATCAAAAGGGGGCGAGACAGTGTAGCTATCACTTTTTTATTATACAACAGACAAATACGGATATCGCTTATCAAACTTTATGAGTATCCAAAGTAAATTGTTGCTGATAAATTACTTGCACCTAATATTTGGTTATTATTACAAAAGGCAGTCTCCTAGGATAACAGGACAGGGGCCTATGATAACACTAATAGCATACTATTTAGTTCCACTTTTGCCAACACTAGGCAGATCTAGGATAGTTAAGACTCTTACTCGCTTACATTGACATTCTATTGTAACTTTACAATTTGTAGTTACCTAGTATATTATTTACTGTCATCACACCCCAGAGTGAGCTCGATCTATGCATTAGACCGTGTTTCACATCACGGGGTGTGTCACAAGCTACCTAAAAAGCAATGTAACCCAACACTTGATTTGCCTCATAGATTAGATTGCTTAGTTATCAAGTTCATATAGATATTAAGTTTGGCGTATTGTGTTCATTTCCACTGGACTGTGTCAATTCTTATGTTACTAGAATGTCGACATACGCCCGCCACATCACACTGCCATATGTTTTATCGTGTTCATAAGGGTTAACCAATATTGTAATGAGTCAAACACATTTATGTAACTTTTTTACACCCATGAAGTCAATAAAATATTGTAGATGGTATATGGTTGTTTCAATTAGCTAAATTCCATTAAAATTCCGAGCCAATTGCCGTTTATTCGATAGACGGTGGGGGTACCGGCGTGCGGGCGTGTGGGATGTGAGTCATCACGACGCGACCTCGATTGACATCACGGGAGCGCCACGCACGCCACGACAGGGGGACAAAATATACCCCAATGCACAATGAACATATTAAATTGGTTTTATTAATGCAAAAAATGAAAAGTAATAGATTATTGTACATGTCCATTATTGATTGATAGATAAAAATATACAAGTTCTTACTTTCCACAGTATATATAAAAATATAATTCAACTCAGATCAAAGTCATATCCAATATCCTTGTGCAGTAAATATTACATGTTAACAGCAAAGAGAGCTGAGGAAACATCTAATTCCGTAACAATAATTGAACACCTATATATTTATTAAGTTTAACAAAGTTCTAGCAGCAAAACATAGGTTGATAAATTTATATTTAAATGAGCCAGTAATAATAAAACTTTATTTCATTTACAATAACGATAAATTTCTTATTACTCAATTTCATACGTAAGGAGTGTATATCATAGTATCTGGTGGCAGCCTGTGGTGAACAATTATAACACAAGGCATTGAGGGCACCACGGGTCGACACTGGAAACTCTAAGGTCACAGGGTGCAATCACCTAAGGCTCACTAATATTTGTTCAAAATTTATCGAGTCCTAAATGTTGTCACATTACCAGCTCTTCGCTTGATAAATTTGAATTATATAACAAGACAATAATATATCTGAAAAAATTTAATGTATCCTTAATTCACATACTTAAACATTACATACTGGTTCAGGCCTGCTGGCACAATAGCACGACTCTTCAGAGCCCGCATCAACTTTCACACAGCTCAGAAGTTCTGCCTCTCCCTATCAGTATGATTAGATAACCACTAAATGGTAAACTACATTCATATTAGGTGCAGACAGTTACAAAGTATAACTATTTAACACTTTAAAAGCAGTCACTTTTACAAGTAATTATTAAATGACACTAGAACATTGGCAACACTACAGTGGAACCATACAAGATAATTTATGGCAAATTGGTGCACATTCCTGAACACTGTCTGTACCTAACATTGTTAATAATATTTATTATTAAAACAAAAATATTTTAGTAGCTTTTCATATATTTGAAAATCATAATTAACTAAGAGATAATGAGAAGTACATAGTTAGAATCATTGAGCGGAAAGTAGTGCCACATTTGAAATAAGAAATGAATTGTATTGTCACTGTAATTTCTGTAATGTACTCCCCCTCATCTCAAATAAATGAATATGGTTTATACTTACATCAAGTAGTAATTAATGTTATAACCATTTACAACTTCTGAACCTAACGGCATCCACACATTACTATTGGAATTTCAAGAGTGAAACACGCACAGTATCGATGATGTTATCCTTCAATATTACAACTATAAAAATATAGACAAGAAAGGATTCAGAGATTACAGCAATGTTCATACAGGTAGAGGACATCATCAGCAACACTCTGTGGGTTTTCCACTCATGCTACTGCACTTCATCACATTAACTCAACAAATGCACATTCTCGAAATGCTATAGGTATGATTTACCAAGCAACTCAACACCCGACCTAATTAATTTTGGGAACAGTCGAGAGCCAATTCCGGGTACAAGAAGTCTTTCAAATTATTAAATATTTTATACCTAGACGCGTCGGAGGCTGAGGCGGCACTCTTACAGAATTACACATTTCACATTTCTTTTGGATTTGGTTTCCTCTTTTTTAGGTGATTTCCTGTTGATCTGTCGCACTAGATCGTAGAATACATCGTTCACATGGATTTTAGCCTTCGCCGAGGTCTCCATGAAGGAACAGTTGAAGTGGCGGGCGAGATTACTGCCCTGCTCTTTACCAACCACGCGCTCCGCTTCCAAGTCCGTCTTGTTGCCGACCAACACCATGGGTACATCGTCTTTGTCTTTAACTCGAAGGATTTGTTCTCGCAAGTCCTGTAGATCGTTAAACGTTGATTGTGCGGTGATTGAGTATACTAAGACGAATCCTTGGCCGTTCTTCATGTACAAGTCTCTCATCGCTGTGAACTGCTCCGTACCAGCCGTGTCCAGAATTTCTAGCATACATTGTTGTCCATCTACTTCCACCTGTTTCCGATAGCTGTCCTCGATGGTGGGGTCGTATTTCTCGACAAAGATGCCTTGTACGAACTGTACTGTCAGGGCGGACTTTCCCACGCCTCCACTACCTAATACAACTATTTTGTATTCACGCATTATTAACTATTTTGTATCAAGTTAAAAGATCAACAAAAATCAAAGATTAAATTGCTAAGAAGCACATTAACTAGTAAGTTATTGCAAAAAAACCCTGAACAAGTCAATCCGCCATGACACCGTTAGCAGGGCGATGGCTCGGCTCACTGTGTCGGTATTGCCATAAATTAATTTAAATGAACATTTACACTAAACTGATATTGTAAGCTAGGAGGAAGTTGTTGTTTAAAAAGTGTTCATATATGAATAATAACGTTAATTTTAAATGCATTTAAAATCAGTGCTGGAAACACTGTTCTTGTTTAAAGAGAACAGAAAGACTAGTCCATAAAAATACGGTTAATTCAATTGGGATGCGTGTACTTACAGCCTTTAATAAAAGTTAATTGAAAGGATGCATCAAATTGTATAATCAATTCTGTTTGCATGTTATTAACTGCAAGCTGGTTACGCATGGAACGTTTTATATAACGACAAATGTTTTAATTGCTGAATATTTAATAATAGTGACGACGAAGGATTTAATAAAAAAAAAGAGTCATAGTCACCTGATCAATTTTCGTGACAGATAGATTTTTATTTTTTCGTTATTTCTTGCTCATCGGTAATAAATAGATATTGTACCTCACTTTTGTCGTAATAATGAGTTAAAGTGTATTGGTGCATGATGATGATGAGTGGTGTATGAGAAATAAATGAAATAATAAACATACAAAAACCACTGGCATTCATTTATTTTACTTTTCACTCAATATTATAGAAATGTTCAAATGTTATTTCGTCCAAGTTTTACGAAGATTTATATGCTTGCCACACCGAAACCTACAGAATTAATACAATGTAATTTAAATTTATTTCAGGTTTGATCTGAGCTATTAATTTGTTTAAATGGAAAATAGTATATTAGAAGCACATAGTCCAGTAGATTTCTTTATTTACCAATGGTAGCCTCTACCACAGCACGCCACTGTGCTAAATTTCTGGTTAAGTCCACCGATTACCTGCGGCCTTATTCGATTGTCAGAATCGTAGAAGTAAAAAATGTTCTTAAAATATTTCATAATTTTATTCCTAGTGTATCACTTCGATTGATTGCTGTCGCAAAATAATTTCATTTTGTGAGAAATGTCTTCATCAAATAGAAGTAAAGTTGGCATTGTCTGAAATAGAACTTATAATTAGGTTAGATAATATATTTACTTTATAAAGTTAGTCTTTCATTACCTTCATTCTTATAATGTACTTGATGGATAGTGCAAACGACCAAATTTGGCAGTAGTAGCCACTAAAATACTTTAAAATCGACTAAAGTAATGCCGTGGTGTTAAGTAATAATTAGACGTAGTACCTAATGTTTGACAAAGATGTCAGCAAAATACGTTTCAAAGTACAACAATTTCCCGCATGTTTCTTTCATAACTTACTTTTTTAGCCGGTAGATGGCGTTCTCCTTTGTTACAGGAGTAAATGGTGATGGCATACAACATCATGTATGTTTTCATAATTGTTCTCTACGTATAAATTTTAATAAATGGAGAAAAGCTGTTTTAGTGAAATTATTCAAGAACTTATTCAATAATAAACATTTAGATTACTAATCTTTTAGTCGAGCTATCGGGTTTATATTATAGTTTCGGTCAATTTCATTACCTCGAAGTCACCTCTTCAAAGTAAACGCAATAAAGATAAATTAACATTAATAAAGATTAAAGAGAAAGAAAATACGACAGCAGTGGACTGCAATAGGTTGATGATGATCAATTAAATAAGTAGGACACAACCTTTATTTTTTAACTGCCTCTGTGGCGCAGTAGTAGCATTTGCGACTGCTGTTCTTGAGGTCTCGGGTTCGATGCCCGGGTCGGACCAAATGTTTGTATGATCTACAAATATTTGTTTCGGAGTTTGGGTGTTTTCTATGTATAATATGTATGTATTTACAAAAAAGTATATATGTATTAATATCAGTTATCTAGTACCCATAATACAAGCACTGCTTAGCTTGGGACAAGATGGCGTTGTGTGTAAGATGTCCGTTATATTTAAAAAAAAAAACCATTTTCATTTGGTGTGCTTGTTTTGTTTTTATGACTATCATTGAGATATATCGATAGAGGCGCAAATTTCATTACCACACGTGGCAAAAAATGTAACAACATAGGACTATATGTCGATGTAGCTTTGAAACAATTAGACATTTGAAAGTAAACATACGCATGTCTCACTTACACGCGTTACTAGAACAATAACGTCGCTATGATTAGACAAAGACATGAAAATTTACCCATAAAAAAGAAAATAAATTTAAATATTTTAAATTGTGTGTCGTGTGTGTAATAGATATTTGAATGGAATAGGTAAAACTATTAAAATAGCTGAACACTTCTTGTAAAAAAGTTATAAAAAAATACAAACACCGCTTTTATCAAAACCATGTATAAAACACAATGTTAATCCCCTAATTTGTGTAAATAAACGTAGTAGACGGATTGCCGCAGTGAGCAATGCTGCAAAACACCATTTTATAAACGCACTTGCCGAGACACAAAGGTTCAAGGGTAACTGAGCGTGATATCGCCCGCTGGTGGCGTCCGAGTCACCAGCGCGGTGACAGGTTTACGCGTTATATAGAATGAAATTACCTCATTTAGATTTCTGTGCCGATGACAGTAGCCAATGTTCAAGAACATTCAGCAGAAACTCAACACGGTACACCGAAAAATGTGGCTGTTTAACGTGGTTTTACAAAAAAAAAACGTTCAAAGACAATCAGTTTATGAAATCTTATATAAATAGTGGATCTTGGAGTTTATAACAACATTTACTACTGTACCTGCATACCTGTATAGTATTTATCTACAATATGTGTTTTACCAATTATATTTTATCATTGAGAAATAGCGGTATAAGGATTGAAGTACTTATTCACAGTATGGTGAATATTTAATCGAGTTACATCAGCTATGCATTGTGCAATATCATTACGTCGTGCTGCTACATTCTCAGTTCTTAATTTGTCCAAAGTCATCCTAACACGTTTGCCAAGATCCTTACTCACTAAATTCAAAAGGTACATAGCTTTCTTTTCTACATCCCAGGGAACAGCTGTCAGTGTATTGGCTAAATAATTTGCTATTCTTTGTCGGTGCGCATCACTTTCCACAATTTCATTGTAAAATTCCGCCACGGCTTGTAAATCAGCACCGACTATTTGATACACTACCAAATTTTTTAATGGTCTGTCTTCATCTACAAAAGGCATCGGTCCGTTAAATGAATTTGGATAATAATTTGGTGCGCCATTCATATTGTGACGTGCAGGTGGTTTACCATCGCGACTGTAGTATTTATTATATAGTGGAGCATTCACTATAATGTTATCGAAATTTACTCCCAAGCGATAATGCTGAGCATCCACGTAGAAAACTTTACGAGCTCTGTATAAAGAATCAACTGGTCCCAATATACCAGGAACTAAATTATCAGGGGTGAAAGCAACTTGATCAATGTCACTAAAATGATTATTAACACGGTTATTTAAAACTAAGCGCCCAATTGGTATTGTGCGGTAGGTACCACGTTTCCACAATCTCGTAACATCAAATGGATCATAATTAACTGTCATTAAATCTTCTTCTGTTAAAATGTCCATGTCCACCTTCCAGGATGGGTAATTTTTTTCAGCGATCGCATTGTATAGATCCCTATTGAAGTAATCAGCATCCTCGGTTACGATTGCTTTAGCACGGGCGTCAGTCAGATTTTGTAATCCTGTTTCTGTTCTGAAGTTAAACTTAACAAATGATTTTTCTCCGTGTTTGTTATAAACTATGTACACATGGATTGGGTAGCTATTCATTTTTCTATATCCATCGGGTAGACCAAAATCTGATGCCATCCACATCAATGCATTTAATGTATGTGGCCTAGAATTCGTAAGATCCCATCTAGCCGTAAAGTCGAACATATCAGTTCGTGGATTTCTTTTAAAAGCATGCAAAAGATGAGGGAACATTATTGGGTCTTTATGGAAATAGACAGGTATGTTTATGTTTACGAAATCTAAATTTCCTTCTTTGGTATACATCTTTACAGACATTCCTTTTAACTCCCTGACCAGATCTGGTCCACCGAGGTTTTGGAATGAACTTGAAAATCGTGCAGTAACAGGTGTCCTTTTACCAACTCCGTTGAATACGTCGGATTTGACATACTTTGAAACATCGTGGGTAACTTCAAAATATCCAAAAGCACCACTGCCTTTTGCAAACATGATACGCTCTGGAATTCTTTCTCTAGTGTTATGAGAAGTATGTCGGAAATGATTTCTATGTATGAATAAATCAGTATTCATTGCTTGTGTATCTCTAACGTCCAGTGGTTCTCCACTTAATTTGGTAAAAATTCCAATCGGCATCTGAAAGAATAGACAAGATGTTATAAAATAATTTAGTCAAGTTTAAGGCTACAATTTTTAACCAACACATTCCATTTAGCTAGAAAATAAATAAATGCGATATAAGTTTATAAGTCATTTTTAAAACAAACTCAGCATTCAAAATTATAAGCTTTTTAAAAATTGAGCATCAGTCTTCAGCATACAAAGACTGGCTCAACTAAGATGATAATTCAGACTCACAGAAAACCGGCGCTACTTAACGCCTTTCTTTGATATTTTCTTAATTCACGGAGCAAATATTTGTATGGATCGTAATTGCTTTTCGTCAGACATACTATAGTAAACATGCGCTATTATTAGGTATAAACGAATTTAAATCTTTTATTGTCCTGACTTTATGAACTTAAATTCTGTGAGACGTAATTACTTATCTGCTGTTAATTATACTGACTGCCTCTGTGGCGCAGTGGTAGCGTATGCGACTGCTGTTTTTGAGGTCTCGGGTTCGATTCCCGGGTCGGACGAAATGTTTGTATGATGTACAAATATTTGTTTCGGGGTTTGGGTGTTTTCTATGTATTTTATGTATGTATTTACAAGAAAGTATATATGTTTTCATACGAGTTGTCTAGTACCCATAACACAAGCTCTGCTTAGCTTGGGACTAGATGACATTGTGTGTAAGATATCCGAAATATTTATTTATTTATTTATCTGATTATGATTTAACAGACACTAATTTGATTTTCATATTATACCAATTATATTGTTTTTAAATTTTACCAGAGTTAAATAGACAAATACCCTATAGTCCAGTCCTATATTTAAACTCAAGGAATTAAGTAGTTATTTAATATTAATACATGGCAAAAAACGGTGATTATCAACAGTTTCAGGTAAAAATATAAATTAAACTAATTCTCTATTATGAAGCTACATGCACATTTTAGTAAAATAAGTCTTATCTCTAACCTTTTCCTCATATAGCATGAGAGCTTGATCATTGTCAAAAGAGCCATAAATAACCAACAATACATGTAACGACACAATAGTTTTAAAGGTTGATGGGATTTGCCTGTCGGCTATATTTAGACAATTGATAGCCATATTAGATATTATTAAACGTAACCTACCATGTAAAACTACTCGTAACTGGGGCTGAGAACGTTTCAGTAATAATAATAATAATAATGTCTTTATTGTACACCAGGTAAATTATAAAGGTCTTAATTTAAGGTAAGTAGGTACAATTGGCGGCCTTATCGCACGCAGTATTTTGACTTAGAAATATTGTGCGTTAGATAGTTATCATAATTTTCATCACAATTTTCTTGTGGTCGATGCAATATGTAATATCTTTGTGAAAATAAAAATAAAAAAATTAAATATTTCGGACATCTAACACACAACGCCATTTAGTCACAAGCTAAGCAGAGCTTGTGTTATGGAACTATTGGTATAAATACATATATACTTTTGTTTTTGTAAATACACACATAGAAAACCACCCACAAAATTGAGGTTAGGAAAATGGATAGTGCATAATGAATAAGTTTAAGTAGTCACGTAAGACATACAAACACATGTATCTACTCAGGTTGTACTTTAATTCTAACATTTTTTTGTGTATCAGTAGATGCATAAAATACTTTCAAAATAAATTAATTTTATGTTGTGTCAAATCACCCCCTGGACCACGGATTGGGAGGGGGTTGCAACCCTCGATTTTTCCCCTTGTCGCATGATTTTTGAACGGCGTTGCGGAATAATGGATTAGAAGCAGTATTGATATAGTATGAAACTAATGCCGTACAAAATCAACTGACCAAATTTACCCTGGAAATTGTCGGAAAATAAAAAGAAATATCCGACTTTGTGGCGCACTATTTTTTTACGGCACTGCGCGTTTTCTTATTATTTTTCATGGATCTATCGATGGTAAGAATGCCGTACAAAAATATATGACCAAAATGTACTGACTCTACCTGTCCTTTTGAATTCTCACCTGTTGTGACGGCATAGTGCTGAATCTGCAGATGCATACAGCAGATGATATATCTAGCGCTTGTAATCCGTTATCACTTAATGCTTACCGGTATGGGGGCTTAAGTGTAAATCCAAGTTCATGTAAGTGGAAAGAGCACAAAGAGCAGTACTTAAGGTAATTCTTGGTAAACCATTCCGATATCCAACTCATATCCGATATCACACTACACTAAAATTCTTTCCGTTAGAAAACTATTTGCGTTTTAAGCAACTCTTAAAAATCACCGTGAAGTGTCCCCACCAAATTATGAAAAGCATTCAATTAGATTTTATGTAATGTAGAAAGCCACAGAACTGCATTTGATTGTCGTCAGTTTTATGTACACACTACTGTTATTTACAAAAAATATGTCAAGCGGTTCCTTTAAGTGGGCTAATTCCAAACGAAGTGAAATCTAGAACAATAGCTTTTTTACAAACCCCGAAGTAAACATATGTGTAGGTAAGACACATACATACATACATCCATTTTGCACATAATAAACACACACACGCAACCACGCCGCACACACTTGCGCACTCAGGCGCACACACATAGATATGCACGAACTTTATTTCATTTTACTTTTACCTTTTAAATATATAATCTGTCTCTGTAACAGCAGAACACTAACTTCCAAGTCCCAAGTGTAATCTTTATCGTAAATTTTTAGCTCTAAAGAAATTGTAAAAGTTTATTGTATATATGTAATTGTATTTTTTTTTCCTTAAAAAGACAACTCGCACATTAGGAATAAACATCCTGCGTCGTGGGGGACTTTACAAACATACATGAAACGGACACAAAGAACATCCAGACTCGGGACAACAATTCGTGGATCACACAAAGTGTTGTACCGCGTGGGATTTGAACCCAAGACACTTGGCGCAGTAGCAAGCGGCATGGCGACCGCTGAAACCACTCGGCCAACCGTGCAGTGTATTGTAATTGTAATTTATAAGTTATTAGTCTAGTTTACGGCATTAAGAATTATTTTAATTTCATATTAAATTCAACTGCATCACAGTTTTGGTTTCGTTTGTTTAGTTACTTAGGTTTGTTCCTAGGTTAACATAACTGCTATGGAAGAGCACAGTGACCTGCCATTGCACTGTTTGCTTAAAAGGCCAATGTGGTCACTATTTAAAAATGTTAAGTCTGGTTAACGGAATAAAGTTTTATTACTATCGAGTTTCTGGACTACTAGGGACGACGTGAGAGCAGCAACTGCAATCTTGGTACATATAACACGTCAATCCAAATTGTGACTGTGATAAAATGTTATATTTGTTTAAATACGAGTTGTGTTCATTATCTTTAAAGAGTTTTAGCTATAGACGCTATTATTGAAGAGGTGCGTCGAATCTTCACAGATATTATACACTGTTATTTAATCCCAAACTGGGCCGAACACCTCCAGTCAATTATACACAGACAGAATAAATGATAATGCTCGTTATTTAATAATTAAATTCACACTCAGATGAAATAATTATTGGGAACATCGGGGTTCCAACACAGTAAGGGTACGTCGGGGTTTCAGGGTTTTCCTTACTAGGGTGCACCTGGTTCGCCGGATCCTAGGACACAAGACGGCGTGCGGTTATCCAAGATGGTATCCGAGGGGATTGCCGCTCGGGAGAAAAAAAAGGATGAAACAATTATTATTTGACCTGAGTTCGAGTCTGTCCAATGGTGTCTGGCTTACGAGTCAAGATTACTAGCAACTTGACCTTCTGTTTTTTATTTTATTTTTGAAGTGAAACTTCTTTATCGGGGTTGTCAAAAAATTTAGTGTATCATTTTTTCGTTACGCGTAACATTTATCCGTTACGTTACGCGTCACATTTATCTGTTACGCTATCTTTTTCTTATCACAGGGATTGGTAAATGTCTCCAATGTATTTTGCGGCCCGTTTTGAGTAGTTACGTTTTTTTTACGTTAACGTTACAACAACCGAATAATAACGACATCAATGATGGTAATAATTCTATTACAATTCATGAAATTCAATAATAATCTTTGTAGTAATAAGCTACAATGAAATAATTGTAGAATTTGTATTTATGTCTATGATAATAAAAGCCTTTTATTAAACTTTATCTAATTTAACTTTATTTAACCAATTTCTGTAAAGTTGCATATATAGTAAATTATTTTTTGAAAAATAACGTCATAAAGAAGTTTCACTTCTTACGAGTGTACGCTAGTACACGCACACATTTTTTTTATTGTATTGGGGGCAAAAGAGCAGACGCATCACCTGATGGTAAGCGATTACCGCCGCCCATGGACACCCGCAACACCAAAAGCGTCACAAGTGCATTGCCGACCTTTGGGTGATGGGGAGAGGGAATGAGGGAAGGGTTGGGGTATGGGCCTCCGGTATCCTCACTCACTCGGTGAAACACAGCGCAAGCGCTATTTTACACCGGTTTTCTGTGAGGCCGTGGTATCACTCCGGTCGAGCCGGCCCATTCATGCCGAAGCGTGGCTCTCCCACGGAAATTAATTAATTCGTTATTGGTTCCAAAACAGTTTAACTTTATCTGAGATGTCCCGACCGATTGTCACTACTGCGGGTTGATCTTCGTGTAGGTATATGAATTACAGTATGTACTAAAAAGAAACACTATGAATAATCCGACGATTTCATAACTTACCGGATGATTGTCTCTAAACTCAGGCAACTGTAGTGATGCAGGATCTGGTACAGTCCCATTGTGTTGGTAACCACTGACGTGAGTCAACACGGAGCATAAACCGACGTACGTAGCAAGCGTAATCATCTTGCACTAGTAATTGTTTTATGATTTCACTATTTTTATACAAATTCAAATCTGAGGAAGTGCGTGCTGTTAATTTGTACAACTGGTAACGAAATGATTGCAGACTAGTGCGATATGATGTAATGATTGTTGTATATACGAGTATTAATATAATTATTCTAATGCATTAATATTATTACAGGTTCATTACAGCATTTTACGATTTCGGGAGCAAAAAAGCATGCGGTTAATTTGGTGATAAGTGTCCAACAACATCCACGTACATCGGCAGCTCAAATGTACGAATGAGTTGTCGGCGTTTGAAGTACGAGGAAGGGAGGAGTACGCACTTGAAAGTTTGGACGTCGTACTGCTGACGTTAGTAGAGCCATGCTGATTTTAGCTCAAAGAGTTGGCTCGACCGGGGCTATAGGTACTACCCTCAGCTATAGAAGTTCAACCTAAAATTACAGCATTTCTGTTGTAGTGTTTCGTTGGTAAGTGCTAGTGGCAAACCAAGGCATTTATTTCGGAAGGGGAGGGATAACATCTTTTGTAAACCTTAAAAACGCATAAAGAATTTAAGGATATAGTTACCGGTAATCTGTATATCTAATTCAGGTATTCTATACAATACCTAGACAATGTATAAAATATCTGGCCATTCCAGGCAATCTGCAAACTATTATCGTCCATTGCCTACTTTATCTAGGTATTTTATAAAATCCCTAGGGGTTGTTTAGTTTACCTATTGATCTACCGGTAATATGTAAAATATATAGGTTTTGGTCTGTATTTATTCACTTTATGTTACTACCTAATTTACCTAACTACGTACTCCTACCTGGAAACGCGTTCTGTAGCTACGTACCTACTCTAATTCTGAGAAAAGTTTGCTTAAGATAATTTTTTCTCAGAATTATATAAGTTTAAGTTAGAGCAGTGATAATCCAAGATCCACTGTGTTGTTATTGAATCATTTGTTTGGTTGAGTTAAGTTTTGTTTTCTCTTTGAAAATACTAATCTCGCATTAGGAATATTCAATAAACCACTAGGCCAACCGTGCAGTGCAGTTTGAGTGGATTGTGTTTTACCTATTCCCGTAGATAACTCATTACCGACTGCGCATTAGGCATTTTAAAGAAAGCTACGCAAAGTATAAAAATGAATAATGTTTCACACAATACCTATGCGTTTTAGGTATAATATACATTGCCCAGGTATTGTGTTAAATATCGGATTATACAGATTGGCGGTAACATATAATTATGTGTAGAGTGGGAGATAGGAAGAATTATTGCACCAGTAAACGAATAAGACGTACGATCTCGTACGAGATGGCAACGATCCTGGCGCGATGTCCACCCTTCGACATTCTGGTCGACATGGACACAATGGTCTACATCCGAATTCGTTCTGTCGGTTGGAATGGCGAAAATACACCGCCGGGTCATGAGTCCGGAATGTTTCGGTGCACATAGACAAGGCCACGGGCTTGGGCGGACACGGCTCGAAATCTAAAGCTGAGCCAGCAAACGCGTTGTCGGAGCTGACAGAACCGACTGCGTCACCTACCGATACTGACCGAACACGGTTGCTTCGGTGAGTATTGAACAGAATCGGACGTGAGGCTACGGCAAAATCACCACCTGCATTGATTGCGGCAATCCTGGCGAGTAGTGAGGAATGGAAGGCCGCGGTCTCCTTCTGTGAAGACGTTATGCTCTAGAAGGAGTCCGCAGGAGGCGACGAAGGGGACGCGGTAGAGGCCGTTAGACCTAAGTCTTATGTCGATCTGTGGAACGTTAGAGGCTTGCTGATAATAATGATAGATACTTATGATCTTTAGCGTCCTAAACCCTAAACTTTCACATTTTTACATAAAGGAAAACTTAGAAACTGCAATAATACGATAGTTTTGAATGCAAACATTAAAGTGAAATCGCGATTTAAATGAAGGTTAAACCTTTATCGAGAACAAAATGAGCAGGCAAATTAATTGTACGTAATTATTTTAAATGAACTGCAATTTAATTCATAAATTTTAAAATACTACGAATTGCAATAATAATAATTTTAATATTAAATTAGTTTATGACAATTCATATAATATATGTTGCTTGTAACAGCGCTCTGACGGGCTTAATTTTGTAAAGATATGTTTGAGACCTATAGGTTATAGATTAGGATCAGAACAATCTTTTTCTATTATCTCTGTTTTTTATCGTTTTCTACAAATGTACAGCATGTGACGTTAGTCTTTCTTTGATTTGAGTTATAAAACTACTAAACATGGTATTATAATATACGATGGACCTGCTCAAAAATGTAAAAACATACGATTTTGACGCCCTCTACATTACATTTCCTGCCGAAAGAAATTCTTAAGTACATAACAATGTAAAGAACTAAGCAGTTCACATAAAGCTTAATAGATGGCGCTGCTAGCAGTTAATTATCTTTATCGTTCTCTGGACATTTCACAAAATATACTATTCTTGAATACACGACCTATTCTATTCATAAGAAAAGTTAACAAATTTTAAATTGGAAATAGATATATTAGCATCATGATAGCATATATTGTAAGTGTTGCCAACTCCATTTTTTATAATCTACTTAAAATAAAATAAGGTTGATGAAAGATTGCCTAGATATACTTCGTGGAATCGACTATAGTCATGAGGACGGTTGAATTTCAGGCTGTTTGAAGGTAGGTTGAATAATGGAACCCACCAATAATATATAGTGGTTATATATAAAAGCTTCCGCTCCTCGATGTTCAATTCTCTCACAGAGACAATTATAGGTATGAAAATAGTTGTTAATAAACTTTTAATAAATAGTTTGAATGTCAAAGGAGTGGCACATGACTGTCGCGAAAAAACGTAATATAATTATAACGTAGGTAATTAAATTACAGTGGCTGACTCTATCATTGTCCTCATTTCGGGAGTCATCGAGTATTCGTGTATCACGCGAACTTCCTATTATAAATATTTCAACTGAAACACACTGTATTGTTAAAATTTTTAGCCATGTTTGACTTTACTTTACTTATTTACTTGTGAGTTTGGCAAATTTGGTATTCAATAAAGTCAGAGAATTTTAATTACCTTTTATTAAGAATTTTCGTCATGTTCGTTTTCTAGTGAACTCTGGGGCCGAAAGCCTCCACAGTTTACTAGACAGCTTACTGTGAAGGGTTGAAGTGTAAGTTGTGCAGTGAAGAATCAAAGGACCTAAAGCTTCACTGTGTTATGTCATGAATCACTGGGAAGGAAAGAAATATGTTTAGATTAATAATTAGTACCAGGATGAACCGGTAAATTTACTAAAACTGCATCGATTTATCGCCTCTGAAACCCCTTGCAAACTAAATTTAATGAAAATCGTTGAAGCCGTAGGAGTGAGTGCTAATTCACTAAAAACCATTCCGACGGAAGTATCGTGATTGTTAATGATATAGTCATCATCTTCAATTTCCTAGCCTTTATTATTCCCAAGATTATTTGGCGTCGGCTGTTCAACCCGTTTTACCTGAATATATGCAACCCTGAGGGTGAAGTGAATTCGGAGGTTGAACTAGTTTTCAGTATATTTGAGGACACCGGGACCGACAGCTTAACGTGCTTTCGAAGACACGGGCGGGAAGCACCACCGCCTTCCATATTCTCGCTATTAAGAATTTCTTGTAAGAAATTCTTAATAGCTGTTCGACCCGGCAATCGAATCGAAAGAGGTCTTCTCTTGATCTGGGGCGCTTCCGTTAGTGTTGTGTGTAAATATAAATGGTTATGATGTTTTAATGGATTCTAATGTATAAAGTAAGTGTACTTGTTAAGACATAATCACATCGCCTGGTAAGAGGAACTTACCTTTGTGGTATTTACATTGGAAATATTTTTGATAGACAGTAAAAATCTCTGAAATATTTATATTTAATGGAAACGATCTATATATATTTTACGATGGTAAAACAGTAAATAATTTTAGTAGGCCATGAAACCGAGGGAAAAACAATAAATTTTTCATGGGAGTAGATTAAGTGGATTTAAAATATAAAGTTATAGGTTTTAAAGCTAATAAAAACTGTGTTGTGTCTTTGAAGACAAATACATTTTTCATGCTTGAATTATACTTATTTATTATTAATCCATTTTGCTAAAAAAGGTGTCAGTTAAAGAGGTTTGTGATTGTAGTTTTTTTTTTAATGGAATGGAATATGTGGCAAACGAGCAGACGTATCGCCTGATGATAAGCGATTACAAACACCAGAGGCGTCACAAGTGCGTTGCCGACCTTTGGGGTTTGGGGAAGGGGATGGAGGGAGGAGTTGGGGTATGGGCCCCCGGTATCCTCACTCACTCAGTGAAACACAGCGCAATCACTATTTCACAGCGTTTTTCTGTCAGGAGATCTATTAATGTCATCGTAGCTTGCATGAACGTCATTTTCAGCTCTACAAGAATTTTCCCGAACTTGATTGAAATGAGTGATTAAAACAGCGTTAGCCGCCAAATTGCTTAAGGATTCGGAACCGGAACCGGAAAAATATTCCAACATTCGGCGACAATATATTTAACAAAACGACATTCCTTAGAAATACGAAACACCTTTTCCATTTTCATTTGATGAACTTTTATGAAAATTTTGCCCAATTTTTTCAGGAGCAGTTCATGTTTCTCTTATCTGTAATATAAAGGAAAATACCTATCTATTTGCTAATGTCCTATGTAGACAAGATTACAACAGCTTCTAGTGGAGCCACCTTAGATGTAAGCGTAAATTGAAGTTACCTATACGTGCCTAACATATTTTCTCTATTATTGTATTTAGATTATTTAGAAAATGGAGATACGTCTAAATCTGTGAAGGACAAACAGGCAGATCGATCAGTTAGTATAAGATGATAGCTTCTCATTGATACCTGCAACCGAAAAGTCATAACCGTCACCCCACCGGGGTTTGCGGCGGTGTGGTGTGCTGAAATCGGACCGACTAAAACCACACGGTGTGCCACTTTGCGTCTGAGAAGTGAGGGGTCCGGGGACTGCTGTTATTAACACAACCGGACACCTTGGGTATTGGACCTTTTTTTAATGTGTGGAATCCCCCACGAGCTGCCACTCCACCGGGTTTTGCGGCGGGGTGCTGTGTTTAGGCTCTCGTACAGAGGTTTGATTAACTAAATACTTTGCAAAATTTCTCTTTAATCCTTCCCAGAAAACAACACACATACGTCTTTGCAAGATATTGATATGGAAAGCAACAGAGAAATAAAGTTTGATATCGATCTAGATATAAATATAGGTCGTACGTGCACCATAATGTATGCCTAATCACCCCGCAGTAATTGCTACTGACGTCATTAGGCTGCTTTCATTAGGTATGGACGTGATGGGGTTGGTAATGCACCACTGATCCTATTGATGCTACAAGTTATTAAAGTATTTGCTACTAACAACTCTTTAAGTATATTTCTTATCAACGACGTAAAATTTCTTTTGATTTATTGTGTTCAATAAAGAATATTTTAGGTATTACTCCAGTTATAGATTGACCGAATTCAGCATCATCATCTATAATTTCTGTACCATGGATGACTTTACAAGCAAACATGAAACGGACACAAAGGACACCCAGACTCAGAACAACAATTTGTCAAACAGCATTGTCCTTATAGGGTTTGAACCCACAATAACCACATGTGGGTATCTCTACTCTAATACTACAAGTTCAAGATAATGTGTTTTTTATTATGCAATATTAAAAATGGCACTGATAGTGGGCAAGAATTTAGAAACTTGGAGTTAATAGTCGTTTAGATTTGAAATTGTGCCAAAAATTCTCTTGCTAATAAACTGTATTAGTTAGTATTTGAAGACTTGGAGTGAGAAATGTGATACCAGTATTTACTTGAATGAAATTTCTATAAATTTAACGAATATTTAACTTAACTGAAGTAATTTTACGTCTGAAGCTTTCTTTCAAAAGTGATTATAAACAGCCAATAATAAATAAGTCTTTTTTAATTATTGAAGATTTCAATTTATTACTTGAAGAGGTGTGTAACCGCCAAGCGACCAGAGCTGTCGCCCGGCTAATGAGATAACTTTGTAAGAAGGTCGCGAATATTAAATAAGCCCAATAAGACCGCAGTTCCAAACTTGTTTAGTATGAAAAAGATTTTATTTTAAAAATTATTTGTATGTATAAAGTATTCCTTCGTGTTTCTTTTCTTCTTAATATATATTTCAGCAGAAAGTTTATTTTTTAAGTATGGGCCTGCCAAAATGATTCTACTCAGCCAGATGGTAAGCTTAGGTAGAATCCAAGAGTGCTTGACACCATTATCATTGCGAATGCGGACAATGTAACAATGCAGCATGGTGACCCACATCATGGCGGCCATGATTCCGTTTTATTGTTAATTGTAAGATTTATTAGTATTCTTTTCTTTTCTGCTTTTTTATGGAAGAAGAATTAAAATAATTTTTAGCGGAAAATACTATTTAGATTTAATATTTTTTGTTATTTTTTTCATGTAATAGGGCGGCAAACGAGCAGACTTTTCGCCTAATGGTAAGCAATTACCGCCGCCCATGGACACCCGCAACACCAGAGGCGTCACAGTGCGTTGCCGGCGTTTGAAGGATGGGGAGGAAGATAGGGGGAAGGGTTGGAGTATGGACCGCCGGTATCCTCACTAACTCGGTGAAACGCAGTGCAGTGAAGTGCACTGCTTCATACCGGTTTTCTGTGAGGCCATGGTATCACTCCGGTCGAGCCGGCCCATGTTTGCCGAACCGTGGTGAACCACGATTTCTGATGCAACGGTTAATGTTTTTAACTTAAATTCGTAAACTTCATAAAGTTCAAGATGTCGTAAACTCATTTTTTTATTTTGACAAATATATATTATTATTTCAAGAAGAGTTTGTACGTCATAAAGTAACTGCTCACATAATGGTATAACCAGATCATTGAGTTAACGGCCTTTGACGAATGACGATACGAGAGAATAGACCAGTCCATAATAAATCTAAACATGAATTGACAATATTTCGATATTGTGCTAATTTTAAACAACATATTTTTCTTTTTTGATGAAATGGCAACCAGCCGGGTCACTCGGATCAGCTATTTCTGCCAATGTCAAGTATTTATCGTCTTTAATTATCAAGTCTTCAAGTCTTTAAGTCTTCGTCGTGATGAAATTAATGATAAAAAATATATAAAATTTGGATGACATGAAATGGGGACCGTCTTTTGAAAAACCAAAAACGATGCCCTAAACAACATATCAGTTTTAGCTTGTCACATATTTATATGTAATTTTTTTTAAATAATCGAACACAACATTCAATGATATAATATTCTAATTCCTTCAAGTTTATGTTTCGTTTTGATCGTCGACGTCTTTTTTCCCTCCTTCATATCTCTTTTAATTGCCATTAAATAACACCTTATTTTATTTGTGTACCATATTTATGTTTCAAGTTTTTCCTTTAATTCAAAAAGTTTCTATAAAATGTTGAAAGATTGCTTCAATACAGAGCACCTGTATCTTGTTTTTAATTACCTAAGAACTTTTACTCTCAGAAGGATTATCGCGGGTATCTACCGAGCAATAATTAAACTTATAAGTTCTTGTTTTCTTGTCAAATTCAGTATATGGAGAATGGAGAAATTAGTACCTACACGTTTTCACATTCGTACTAATATTCTCAACTTAATTTAGATAATATATCTAAATTAAGTTGAGAATATTTTTTTAAAAACACATTAAGATTATAATGAAAACCGATGTGAAATAGCGCTTGCGCTGTGTTTCACCAAGTGAGTGAGGATACCGGAGGCCCATACCATACCCATACCCCAACCCATCCACCCATCTCTCTCCATATCTCCCAAAGGCCGGCAACGTACTTGTGACGCCTCTGGTGTCCATGGGTGGCGGTAATCGCTTACCATCAGGCGATACGTCTGCTCATTTGCCCACATATTCCATAAAAATAAATAAAAAATAATGAACATAATATTTTAGCATCATGTTATACTATGCATGGGCAAGTAGAAAGTAATTATAACTGTAGTTCGTCAGCAAACACGTAACGTAGTTATCGGTTGTAGTTATCCTACAGGATAATAATCAAACAAATTAAAATTAACTGTAGCAAGTATGGATAATATAAATGTACCTTTAAATGACTATGTGGATTTGAATTTGGAATTGAATGTACTATTTTGACCTGACCAGATCGCCTTCTCAATAACTGCATTCGATTCGTTTTTTTTCTTCAACTCTCCATCATTCCCTGAATACCTCGCATCCCACCATCGTTTCTTCTGCTCCCAACAACAATTTGCTTCTGTAATACCTCTTTCACACTTTGGTTTTTATCCATTCTTTCTTTTATGTACTGTTTTTGTTCTTTTGTAGAATGCACTTCCTGCCCAAGTCAGGATGTCTACAAACAGTCTTTCATTTTAAGATTACGGTACATAAACTTCTTTGGATTAAATTATCAGATGTTATATATAAACTAGCTGTCCGGGCAAACGTTGCTTTGCCATAAAAGGGAATATATAAAAATAGGGGTTGATCGTAGAGGGTTGAAAATCTAGGGTTGTATGTATTTTCTAATGCTGCATCATAAAAAAATAGAAATTAAAAATTTTGTCAAAGAAATAAAAAAAAAAAATTTAGGGGTGGACTACCCCTAACATTTAGGGGGATGAAAAATAGATTACAACCGATTCTCATAGATACCGGATAATCACAAAAAAATTCATCAAAATCGGTCGAGCCGTTTCGGAGGAGTTCGATTACGCACCCCGTGACACGAGAATTTTATATATAAGAAAGATATATATACATAATCTACCTGTACTACACATAACTATTAATTAATAGATATATGTTGTAGTAATATTATGTATATTACTTGTATTTATTGTAGGCTTATCTCTTTTCGGATCTATCCTATCATCTATCGGATCATATTTCTACATCACCTGAAGGTCGACTGGGAGAGAATGCCTTATGGCATTAAGTACCAAATAAATAAATATTGATTGGTTTGATAATTAGAAAAACCTGTCAAGTGTATGTCAAGCTACACCTACAATAGGGTGCCCCAAATATAATGATTGAGATGAAATTATGGGGTATGTAAAAAAAAAATATCATGATCATATTTTCTTTTCCATTCGCATTCTGTCAATATGTTTTTATTTACATTAAATAGCAACAAGGGAGATACAAGTAGCAAAACTTCAAAGATATTCAAAGGTCTTTGACAATGTTTTTAATTTACTAAACAAAATGTCATTACCTACCATAAAATCAAAGAAAATAAATATAGAACAAATATTTCATGTCATTTAACCGATCCCATCATTTTCAAAAACTTTTAGTAACAGTCAAGATTTCTTTACCACCCACAGGTGGACTGTTAAAGAATGCCCTGAGCATAATGTCCGCCGATGTTTAAAAGTACATAAGATTATAAATTAAAAAGAAAAATCTGAAATTCAACTTCTGATAATTGAATGAGCTTTCGCTACCGACCAATTCTTATTTTACTTTGGACTAGTATTTATCTTTTGAGTTACTTTACCTATAAGGTGAAAAATAAGTAACTCTTTATACCTTACCATTTCTAGAGACTTTAAGAGAGTGTAGACGGGTTCATTTATTTGTATGTCTTTCAATACTGCAACATTTAGACAGTTACCCATTCTATTTTCTTAACAGGACACGTTTTTTGTCTGTCGCTTCTTTAATGTTGTCGCTAGAAGCAATCGAGTTGTTTCACAAAGTGCAATTCGTATTCTTCGACAGTACACTCCAGATGTCGTTCGAATTTCAATAAAACATTTTATCCTAAGAACACGTTAAAACTGGGAGAGTGGCAAAATAAAATAGATGCACATTTGTTTGTTTGCAAACAATAAAAAGGTTCAAAATAGTTTATTTGTTTGTGACAATCATGTGTGAAATAATATATAAGTTTACCGACTTCTCAGACCGATGTTTTGTCTATTTATCTGTTAAGCTTTAACTGCAAAACCGCTGCATCGATTTTAATGAAATTTAGCGTGGAGGTACTGTGATTCTTGAGGATGGGAATAGGCTACTCTTACCGCGATCATAGATATATAAGCGTTTAGGCCGCGGGTAATAGCTAGTAAGAAATATTTTTCACTTTTCACACAAAATCTGTAATGACGTGATGAGTAAGTTATTACAAAATGCTCATGGAACATTTGGTTCATGTACACAGAAATGGTGTAAGGTTTGGTCTAGCGTGAATCACGCCAGAAATTGTAGCAATTAATATGTTAATTAGCGGCCGACATGCGACGCGAATGGAGCTTGAATGTTCAGTAACGTGACATGACACGCAGTATGTCATTGTGGTGTGTCACTACCCTTATTGCAATTTTTTACATAATATATACTCATATTATATACACTTATGTCTTAACCCCCAAATGGAGGTCAACTTTGCCAACTATTCGCATCGGAGATGAAACTCTTGCCCTTAAAACAGCACATAATTTTATTACTAAAGGATACAATAAACAAAAATTTACCAAAAGAAACCGACTTTAAGAACTAGACCATTGAAATGGGATGACACGGGAAGTATCAGCTTTCAAATAAAAAAGTATCATCAAAATCGGTTCATCCAGTCGAAATCTTGAGGTAACAAAAATTTAAAAAATAGTCGAATTGAGAACCTCCTTCTTTTTGAAGTTGATACAAATATTATATATTTCTTGATACATATAAAATACGCCCCTTTTTTAAATGTACGTATTAGATTGTTTAGTTTTGAAAATCTCTTTATGCAACGATATATTTTCAGTAGTGATCGAGCTACTAAATACATAGTAGGGACCTAGATGATCGACGACCGACGTTTTTAGTTCCATTGCTAAATTTTCTACAAGAATCCTAGTTAGATTGATTTATTTAACTCTTTTTTTTTGTTTGTTTCGGAGTTTGGGTATTTTCTATGTATAATATGTATGTATTTACAAGAAAAAGTATTTAAGTATTTATATTAGTTGTCTAGTACCCATAACACAAGTTCTGCTTAGCTTGGGACTAGATGGCGTTGTGTGTTAGATGTCCGGAATATTTTTTTTTTTTATTTATTTATCGTCCCCGACACCCCCTGCATACTAAATTTATAGAATATAATATGACACTATCAGTAAACTTTAAGGACTAAACTATACGGTTGGTTAATAAAATAGTTTATCTTCAAAAACCTGAATAAGTTTTAGCCAAGTCCTGTCTTTCTAAATACAGTCCGATATTATACAAAGATGCTATTTTCAGCGGAACAGCTCATACAGCAAAGGTAAGTTACTTTTGAGGATTTGTACGTAGTACCTCTTCTGAGCTTAGAAGTGTTTGTGATACGTACAACGTGACTTTGAACTACATAAAGAAGTAAAAACTTTAGTACGAGTACGTGTGCTCAATTCCCAAAAGAAAGCATCGGTTCCTATGTTATATCTAAACTTTTAAAGGAGCAATTCTTGCATATATATATTCTAAATCTCGGCGACACTGCTTCAACGATTTTCATGAAATTTAGCGGATAAAGCAATATAGCTAGGATTCATTTTTAGAAAATTTACCAAAAAAACCGAGCAAAGCTCGGTCACTCAAGTACAATAATTAATTGTTAGTATTATATTTTCGGTCAATATTCTCAATGCTTTCAATATTCCACTAGATTTCCTATAATTTAAGTATTTGAATTTATTATTTTATTAAATAAGTGCTACACTTTCTTCTCCTTTTAATAGAGAAATGAGAAGCGAATCAATTCTATCACTCTTTGCTAAAACGAATTATTGCTTGGTTTGCCTACAGAAAACAACAAAACCAAAATGGTAAACGATTTTCTTCAAAAATTTTTTTTTTGAGATTTTTTTTCATACCAATATTTTCAAACATTTTTCAATTCGTCATAGCATTCTATATTTGAAAATTTTGAACCTCCTAATATTGAAAAGTGAATTTTGAAGAACTTTTTTATTCGTCACGCGTATGTTTTCCTTTATCTAATCAACGTGAGCTAACCATTTGGAACATATATTAGTATTATTTTGAAACCTAATCATGTTCCATTCGATCGGTTTTCTATTATTGTAGGATTCAGAGAGCTATATTCACTTGTTTCAAAGAAGTTCTCTAAGACCTAATTTTATTTAAAGACCAATACGTTTTCTTGAAGAACATTTCAGTGTGTTTTTAATGACTATTTGAATAGGGTCCGATAATATGATCACAGTTGAATAATTCTTTTGTATATTTTCAATTTTTTTTTGGAAAGGTAGCTTGGCGCTATGATTGATAGAAATGTAATATTATATTTAAAGCAGACAAAACTGCAGGGAGTTCGTAAAAGGAATGAATTATTTTAATAAATAATTAATAATATATTAAATGACAGTATTCTCGCTGTCATGTGTGTGTCGCCATGGTGCTTGTCACGATGTTGTATTACCTCCATTCGCAATATGTATAGTAACCACCATTCTTGGATTCTGTTTATGCTTTCCTTCAGGCAGAGTAGAGTCACTGTGGCAGGCACATACAGGAAAAAAATGTGTGTAAATAGTGTAAATGACCACTGAATACTGCTAAAGAAATTGCAATAAATTGGCACCTGTAAATATTAATCTCAACAATATTTTTTATATAAGAGCTTGTACTATAGGTATATTTTTTAAATACATACATATATAGAAAATACCTAAACTCCTAAACAAATATTTATAGATCATACAAAAATTTGATTCCACCCGAGTATCGAACCCGAGATCTGAAGCAGAGCAGTCGCATACGTTACCACTGTGCCACCGAGGCAGTCAAACCGAATGACAATCATATTCTAGAAAACATATAGTAAAGCATGAATAGTATTATAAATTCCACTGTTTCATTTCTTAAAAATATTTTGTGTAGCAAACTGTACACGTAGATAATCTACATCTACAATTTGCTACATAAAATAAACAGTACTATAGATGATCTACGACACGGCCGTAGCAAATTATTGAAGTATCTACGACGTAGATGTATAATTTTCGAAAGAATGTAACTAGTCTTATAACTATATAGTGTATAATGGTATAATATATTAATTAGATATTATAAAAAGATTAATAGATATACTCTTTATTGTACACAGAACTACAGTAACGTAATTAGTAACTAATGTTGTATAAATACTGTTCAGTACTTATTGAGGCTAGGAGTTAAAAAATCTTTCCCTGCGGTTCGCTCAGCCGTGTCGCTCGGCGCGTGTTTGTCGGCACCTGAATCTGTACCCCTTGTTGTCTTCGGGAAACCAGGTGTACCCTCAAAAAAAAACCTTTATAGATGACCCCCTCCTGTGTCGGAACCCCACAAAAAAGGCCGCTTGCGCTTTGTAGAACTCGCACCGCTACAATTGATCTCGCTTTATGTTGCTGTGAGCGGCGGAAATCGTACCTGTTATTCGTGAAGATTGGGCGAGAAATTTACTATAAAACAGTTAATTTAACATTTACCCGCACTAAATAACTTCTACGAACAAAGAGAGCTGGTTTTGGTAAGTAAGATACCTTAAAATTCTATTTAATTGAGGTAAGTTAAACTATTTTTCTACCTTTCTACTTATTTATTCTTATCGCCAGCAATCATTCTTTATAATATTATTTTCGTAGGTATAAAGAAACCAGGACTGCGCTGAGTTTATTATACAAAGATTTGTCTTCGGTGGGAACCGAACCTATGACTTCGGCTCAACAGTCAGGATCAGTAACCACTACACCACACCATCAGGCCCAACAACAAGATGCTTCTCTTTTATTAGTGATATTACTAGCGTTCTTTGTAAACGCAATCCAATAAACTGACTTCGCTTCTTCTTCTTAATGTGGCATATCAACTGTCATCTCTCTCTCTCTTGTCCGAAATGCGCTATTACGGATATATATTCTCTGTTGTTTTGCTTAATTACCCCAAAACAAACAAATCTCCTATAGATTTTGACTGTACAGTCGGCTTAGTGGCTTAAAAGATCGCCACGCCGCTTTGTACTGCGCCAAGTGTAATTTGTGCGATACACAAATTGTTGTTCTAAGTCAGGGTATTTTTTGCGTATGTTTATAAAGTCCCCCACGACACAGGATGTACATTCCAAATGCGGGAGTTGTTTTAAAAAAAATAAATACTCGTGATAATAAAAACAAACAATACTTTTTACAAAAAATAACAGCATAAGTAGCAATGTGGTACATAATTTGTTAGCACTGACAACACGACTACAGCAGGAAGTTACCCTTCTCATTCAGTTTTACGACAGGTGAACCAATAACTTGTTATACTCCCGCGAGTTTATTATAATAGGCTGTAAACTGCACGGTACTTGGGTCTCGACATTCGCTCTCTATATTATTAACCCTTAAAGTGCGATGAACGCCCTTAAGTAGCATACGTTATGGTGCTCGCTGAAGAGAAAAAAATGGAATGGTTATTACAGGTTGAGCCAATAATACATGTGAGTATCTTTTTTGTAGCATCTATTTCTAAATACTTAAATAGGAAAAGAAAAATCGTTGGAATAAAATTTTACATCTGATTCTAACCGCCACTGGAGGCGGTTCGAAACACTAAAGACCACCAGTGCTGGCAGTTTTAGTGGGGCAGTTGGGATTATTTAGAGTCTTATAGAATAAATAAAATAAAATTAAAAACTTGAGAGGTGTCAAGGGACACCCGGATGGAACGAAGTTCGAAATAGAAAGACGAAACGAAAATATCTGGCTTGCTTTCTATAAGAGAGAGAGAGAGAGAGAGAGACAAACAGAGAAACATGCGCACGCCGCACGGCTTACAATAGCTTACTATAGCAAAAAGTGTCGTTACAACTTTTCGTCTTAATTTTTCCGTCTAGCCCCCTTTCGCTACGCGCGATAAGGAACTTCGTTCCAAAAATGTTTAATTGATTCTAAAAATTACAAGAAAATGTTTAATATAGTAGGACATTGTTTACATAACTATATTAATGTAGGTATTAGAACTGATTCCCAAACTAGGCCCTAGCCTGTTTCTTGGGAAACAGTGTTCAGTTGCGCTAAGGATGACAAATAGCTTGTTTACAATTTCGCTGTTACTACTTATACACACTTTTTCCATGAAGAGTAAATATGTTCATGCATTTGTGATTACAATGTTATTGTGAGAGTGTGGATGATGATCTTGTATATATGTGATTGAGAAACCATTGCTAAGCAGCAGCATTTCATTTCTTACTTTTGACTGTAAGTAAGACCACGGCCTCACAGAAAACTGATGTGAAATAGCGCTTGCGCTGTGTTTCACCAAGTGAGTGAAGATACCGGAGAGACATACCCCATCCCCTCCCCCATCCCCTTCCCAATCCTCCAAAGGCTGGCAACGCACTTGTGACATATCTGGTGTTGCGGATGTCCATGGGCGGCGCTAATCGCTTACCATCAGGCGATACGTCTGCTCGTTTGTCACCTATTGAATAAAAAAGAAAAAAAAAGACGTAATACGGAGGTAAGGTTTATTCCAGATTACGCTGAATGTGGTCAGATACCCGGGTTAGCGATGACTATCATCTTTAATTATTTATCCACAACTTATATCTAGTCATAAGTACATGTTGTTAAAGTCATATGGGACTGTAATTTATACTCCCGACTTGATGGAACTTGTTGCAATAAATTCTAGAATCGAACTCACTTGTACTTATTCCACTATTTTAATAAGATTTAGACCCACAGAAATCTAAATAAGGTAACCTTAACTAAATTTCTGTGTTTACACCTGACCGGTTTCGCTTTATGCCACCCTCAAGTTTGATGTTTATATAAAATATTTTTACATCTAAAACCCAACAACTGTGGGTACATGAAAATACTAGTGTGTCAGTGACAGGAATGCTCCCCAAAAATTAGGGAAATTGTATTTTGTATCTACTGCCAATTGATAAATTGAAAACTTATAAAATTATATAAAGTTAAAGTATATGAAAATATTAAACTCAAATTGCACCATATTATTTTAATAATTAAAATAGATAATTATTAAAAATTAGAAATAAAATGATTATAATATGTACTCTTTATAACTAATGTGACTGCCTCGTTGGCGCAGTGGTAGTGTATGCGACTGCTGTGCTTGAGGTCTCGAGTTCGATTCCCGGGTCGGGCCAAATGTTTGTATGATCTGCAAATATTTGTTTCGGAGTTTGGGTGTTTTCTATGTATAATATGTATGTATTTACAAAAAAAAAGTATATATGTATTAATATCAGTTGTTTAGTACCCATAGTACAAGCTCTGCTTTGTGTTTGATGTCCGAAAATATTTATTTTATTTAATTTTAGTGTCCAAATTTGTGTCATACTAAATGTCTATTAAATTAATAAAAGTCATTAAAATTATAAACTATAACTAGTCCACATTATTTAGACGGGTAATAATTTATTATTTTAATGATATGAACATTTGGGGCTGTTCTAAAGAATTTTCGGCCTTGATGACTTCTCTTGGCCTGTGGTAAAAGGCCACATACACATGCCAATGATAAATTTTATGTTTTCGGTTTTCTTTTATGAATTGTGGTAAACTTCACCTAATATTTAGTGTTTTTATTTGTTTATTTTATTTGAATCTATTGACACACTAAAAAGTTAAATGCCTTTGCAAAGTAATCGCCATAAACGATATAAGGCGCTAAGAAACTTTTCTTTAATCTTATTCACTCTGTTCTCTAGTCTCTGCTAGGATGTATGGATAAGGACATTGATTTGTCACAGATCGCATTGATGTATTTAAACTTTTTAATTGGCAAGTTGGATTGGATGTACCTGGTGTCTTATTGCACAGTGCGAGCGGTGGCGAGAGTATGAATGAGTTCGTTAGAGCAAGTCTGATGCGGCTCGGATTGGCGACGGGGTGTGAGCTAGTTAGTATAGTGTGCTCTATGGATGTGGTACGTTGAGTTATGCCTTCTAAATGAAGTGTATAGATTTTAAATTCATCATTATATTGTGACAAATCTCTGATTTGTTCATTGATTTGAAATTGCAGTATTCATTAATAATATATGTGGTTAAAGACATTTACAGCAGTGGTAATAGATGCCTTATACTCGTATTGTGTTTCAGAATATGAAATAGTAAATGTGTTTAAATAAATTTACGTCAACTTGAATTTTAGTTGTTTTGTGATTTCTTTAATAAATTTAGCACATCCATCGACACCTCTTATACCTATAAAGAACCTATTTTTTGACTCACGTTCGTTTTATGAAATTGTCTGTATAAGTATAAAGTATATTTGTCAAACTTTAAGTTCAATGAATCAATTCCAAAATCTATATTTTGTATTTTCACAGTCTAAAACGTTCTGATCTTGTTAGAGATTTACCTTTTCACATGCACCTCATAATCCTAGGATCACTTCTGTTTTTATCAGGTACATAATTACTTTCAATGACAAATAAAGATATAATAATAAAACTTTATCTGGAAATCAATAATATTTCCAAAAGATACATTTCCTGTAGATACTAAATATTACAAATATGTATATGAGAAACTCGATTCCCCCGAAACTTATAATGAGCGATCCATTGAGCATGCTTATGCCCCAATCAAATCACACTCTCTCGACAATTCTTCCAGGAAAATAATCATTTGGGTCCAATACAGGAAAAACATCGGGGAAAAAGTAATATTGTTATGATATTCTTTGTGACGTCAAACTGTCACGAGCATTTAATAACAGCTAACAATAATATTGTATCTTCATTAATAGCCAGTAGTCTACTGCTGAATGTAAGTCTATTGTTAGAAAGGAGTTTTGACCACACTACACCACGCTACACCACGCTACACCATGCTAGGCAGTCTTTTGGCTTGTTACAAGCTTTCCTTCTCTTTACATTGCAGTTGTTCTGCGTACTATGTTTTCTAGGAAAGTAAACATGTTGCAATATTGTTTAGACTATAAGTTAATTTTAGTAGATATAGTTAAGAAGTATCATTTTATTTGTAGTTACGTTCTAAGTAAGGAAGCATTGCTCTTCTTCGAAAATGTTTAAGATTTTCTTATACACGTTAGTTGGGTACGTGGTGGTGGTGCCGGATCTATATTACTTTTATTTAAGTCCTGTTTTACTGATTACAGACAAGATTCGGATAGATTTTCTGACAGATGTTTGACGCATCTTCCATATAAATTGTGTCAAACTATTTGTCAGATAAACTATTCGGTACTTATCTGTAACCGTTCTGGAAAAACTACATAGAGTATAACTGTCGGTAATTGACATAATTACAACGCATCGAAATTGTGAAAAGACTCATTTATGCATACATATCCATAGTTAAATAATTTATGTTGCTATATATAAAATTATACATTAAAAAGAATAATTATGTCAATTATATAGTCTACTAATTGTGATTAAAGTTTACAAACAAACTGAATATGAATTTTAAAATTCATTAATATTCATCACGTTCTCAATACCCTAATATTTTGCACATGTATTTATTATATCTATTCATCTCAATTTCTATGATCTAAACCATCCTTCATTAGGAAACAAATAAATAAATAAAATAAAATAAAAAACAATAACCTACTACAGCGCCATCTACCGAAGATACACTGAACTACGAAGTAACGCACTACACGGAGTAACTACAAATCCTAAATCGCGCAATAAATAGTTCTCGCGCCGATTATCATATATACAATATCCCAACATCAACTGTTGGGCTGTGGCCCGCCAGGCATGATCACCTCGCCTGGTCGGAGGATCCTCCCTTTGCGTTTGGTGGAATATGATACCCGTTCCCCCACAAAGCCTTTATTCTAACGTAGTAAATACAGTTTCAGTTATAAATTTTATATCTTAAACCCTAAATCTAAATTTTCTATGTAGTCGCCTCCTCGGCGTAGGCCTCCCATCTTCCTCCACAGTTCCCTATCTCTTGCTTTTCTTTTCCAAATATTGCAGCATTTTTCTTTAAATATATCGCTCCATCTCGGAAATAAGAAGATAAATATCAAAGACGTACTCTGAACCATGTCTAGTTTGCATCATAACAACTGACTAGCCCTTGTTATTATTATTGCTGGAGAAATTCCCCACGCTTAAGGCGAGGAAACCGTAGTAGGTCCAAATCACCTTTGTAAGCTCATAAACAAATATAGATAGACATTACAAAACATAGAGTGAATTATTTGTATATTGAAATGCATTTTTGGAACGAAGTTCCTTATTGCGCGTTGCGAAAGGGGGCTAGATGGAAAAAATTAAGACGAAAAGTTGTAATGACATTTTTTGCTATAGTAAGATATTGTAAGCCGTGCGGCGTGCGCATGTTTTTCTGTCTGTCTCTCTCTCTCTTTTATAGAAAACAAGCCAGATATTTTAGTTTCGTCTTTCTATTTCGAACTTCGTTCAGTTTTGCAGCATTTGTGCTGTCGTGTTTCGTTGGTGAGACCGGGTGCCCAATGATGCAAACCAAAGCATGGTGTAAGGCACCAAGCTGCATTGTAGCATTATCTATGTTCGCAAGAAATATGGTAACCACTACTGAATTCTGGTCATGCTATCTATCAATTTGTAGAGTCACTTCGGCAGGCTCACATATAAAATAAAAAATTACATATTTCCACGTACAAAGCTAATTGTTAGATCATTGTACCGATACCGCATCTACTTTTATGTTTTTAAAGACTTTTCAGAGGGCGAAGTTAAATTGATCGTTCAAAACTCGTATAATAGGCACTAGAAGCGTTGCCATCGCGGCTTGGACCTTCAGGGCAGCCAATACTATTCGCCATTCTTCCATTACGCTACTTCGATTCGCAGTTCGTTCATAAAATTGATTCTAGGAAGTTTTATATTACTGTGCCAATTTCCTTTGTTTCAAATTGTTTCTATATACAACTTTTTTTGGGTTGGAAATATTTTATTTATACACATACATATTCCTACAATTTAAGTATTTATAATATTGATTTTCAAATACAAACCTATTTTAAGTTGTATTGTTCATATAATGACTTTAAGTATTACCTTATTTCCTTCCTCAATAGTCAAAGTATTTCCATGCCAAACTTCATTGAAATTGGAGCAGCAGCTTAGCCATGAAAGCGTCATAGATAGATAGACAGACAGATTTACTTTCAAATTTACAATATTAGTGTTGAATGTTAAAGAAGTCAAATAGTCTAGCCTCACATAAACAAGGAGAAGGGATTGTGTCACTTCTGTCCGTCATAACATAAAACATATGATCTTAATCATAGGTTGAAGGTTTTTTTTTTCGAAAGACGGTCCCCATTTCATGTCATCCACATTATATATATTTTTTATTATTAATTTCATCACGACGACGACTTAAAGACTCGAAGACTTATAATTGAAGACTATAAATACTTGACATTGGCAGAAATAGCTGATCCGAGTGATCCGGCTGGTTGCCATTTCACCAAACAAACCAACTAACTAATCATAGGTTGAAAGATAGATTTTCTCATTATTGCACATCAAAAAAATTTTTGTAAATATACAATCTACACATATTCATTTATTGACATAAAAAGTATACAATAGAAAAGATGAGTTACAAAACATGTAAATATAACAATAGGCGGTCTTATCGCTCACGGCGATTTCTTCCAGACAACACAAGTACAGTACAGTGTATATTAAGAAAGAGTAGATACAAAAGGCGGTCTTATCGTAATCTCCGATCTTTTACAGGCAACTAAGATAACTCAATATGTTCTCACAGTTTCTTCAAATATTATGTATACAATTCGTTGACGTGCGAATTTTAATCAGCTCACATTTCGCCGAATAATGTTTTCACGTTTGTTTAGGATGGTTCAGGGGTAGATTTTTTGCTGAACGTTGATCCACCTCGGCACTGAAAATAGTGGGCTTGATTGGATTTCTATGTCCGATGTATGAAATCTGCGGATTTGTCCCACGATTGCATTCCAGTTTACTACAATGTGATTGATACTAAAACCGTAATGGCTTCCTGAGCTATGTAATAAAAAGTAAGCAAAATTATATCACTTCTGCAATTTCATTTAGAAAACACATATTACGAATTTCTGTTGTTTTTTATTACACGGAAGACAATAACAGAATCAAATAATATTTCATATCCTTAAAATAATAAATACGACTGTATTTTATAAGTATATGATCTTGATATTTGTACATATCCATAGTAATATTATAAATTCAAATATAACTCTGTCGGTATGTCTGTTAATTTTCACGGCTAAGCCGCTGCACCGATATTAATGAAATTTGGCATGAAAATACTTTAATTCTTTAGGATGAACATAGGCCTCTTTACCATAATAACCGACATACTCGTTTATATTCTCCAGTCCATTCATGTGAAAGTAATATACCCTTTCATTACAGTTCATCTCAGCTTTCATATGTCTAATTGTTGTTGTTGTTGGTTGACTGGTAGAGAATGCCTTAGGCATTAAGTCCACCAATGCGCCTAAAGTGCATGATGTATTAAATAAATAAATAATTGCTATTCCCAAATTGCTTGATTTACAACACATACTTTCCATTCTTAAAAGTGAATAGGATAATTATATTTGGAAAAATGTGGATAATTCTTCTTTCTTTCTTCTTCTTTTAAAAAGACAACTCCCACATTAGGAATAAACATCCTGTGTCGTGGGGGACTTTACAAACATACATGAAACGGACACAAAGAACATCCAGACTCGGGACAACAATTCGTGGATCACACAAAGTGTTGTACCGCGTGGGATTTGAACCCAAGACACTTGGCGCAGTAGCAAGCGGCATGGCGACCGCTGAAACCACTCGGCCAACCGTGCAGTCATTGTAATTGACCCTGATCATACCATTCGGGAGAAAAGGCATGAGTGTATAGAAGTGTATATGATTATTTACAATAGCTTACTATGTATTGAACAGCTTCGGTGGCGTAGTAGCGTATGCCACTGCTGTACTTGAGGTCTCTGGTTCGATTCCTGGGTCTGACCGAATGTTGGAATGATCTGCAAATATTTGTTTCAGAGTTTGGGTGTTTTCTATGTATAATATGTATGTATTTAGAAAAAAAAAGTATATATGTATTTATATCAGTTATTTAGTACCCATAACACAAGCTCTGCTTAGCTAGAGACTAGATGGCGTTATAATAATAATAATAATAATCGCTTTATTGTACACCAGATAATTAACAAAGGTAACTAAAGCTAAGTGGTACAATTGGCGGCCTTATCGCTCGAAGGCGTTGTGTGTTAGATGTTTGAAATATTTATTATTTTATTATATTACTTATGTATAAGTTCAAAACCTCCTTAATAAGGAGAGGCCTATGTCCAGCAGTGGATTGTTAAAGGTAGTTGATGATCATGATGTTTACAATAGGATCGATTGCTCCGTCTAAACCAGGAATGAACCTGTACCACATAGGTACATGTGTGATTTGCATAGGTTATTAATCCGATGTTCGGACACAATAGGATTCCAGTGAATAGATTTTTGTTCGTAATATATTTTTATTTGTTTATCACTGATTGTTTTAGGAGGTTTTTGGAGAGTTTTGTAGCCCTTCGGTTTATGTTATTTGTATGTCGACTGTATGCCAGAAAGTGTTGAGTTGTATTTACCGAAAAGTAATTAAAAAGTTGTTTGGTGGAATCTTCAGCGCTGTAAAAGTGGAACACACACCGCGTGACAATTAGTGTCAAAAGGTTTTTTTATACAACGTCCACGTTAAGTATATATTCTTGTGTCGGAGGCATTTTACAAACATGCAAAAAATAGACATAAAGGACGAATAACATACCGAGTAACGGTATGTTACTCGTGAAGCCTATATTCGTTACTATGTTTACAACATTACAAAAAAAATAAGCGAATAAGTAATTAAATCAAAGCAAAGTTATAAAAGTTGAAGCTAAGGGATCAGAAATAATGTTTTTTTAGTACACAATCCAGTAAAATTAAATAAGTATGCGTAGAAACATAACATCGAAATAAGAAGATAATCGGTAACCGGTACACATAAACAGTCACCAGCCATGAATGGTGCCTCGTCATACTTAGGTAATAACAACCAATACTCATGCATACTGCCGACAAACTGTCTTACAGTTTGGCAGACTTGAACATGTAGAATGTGTATATGATTTTAAATAAATAAATTAAAAAAAAAAAAAAAAAACTCACATCTATATACGCATCATTCCTATGCATGCAGTGCTGTTGTGCAATAAGTCTATCGTTTTGCAAACAGACTGACGTACAAACAGATAGAATTCCCCTTATCTAGCAATAATCTACGGTACTCTACCTTAAACAAACTTTTAAGCTTCGTCTAAAGCAGAAATACTTCCGAAGTCAAGCGGCAAAAGCATGGCTTTCGCTGTGTCCCCTTAAAACTTTCAACAAAGAATTCATAAATCCGCACCGAAATTGAACTATAAACCGGATTGAGGCATTGTAATAAAAAGTGGCGGGAATTCGTAAGGTTTTATGTAAATGTTGACCTTAAGCCTTTAGAACGTTGCCAGTTTAGGAAGTAAAGCCTCGACAACGGAGTGTCACACAACATCGACACTTCTATACTTTGCAGATTTATGTACAGCAATGTGTAGCGCCTTCCCTTGGAATTTGTTATTTCTATTTTTTCGTATTGCGTACACGAATAAAATGGTGAACTTTTTTATGACAGATTTGTAACATGTTAGACGTTAGCTAGTATAGATTACTGCAATGCATGCAAATATGTAAGGTTAGCATGAATAAATTCCGTGATACACTACAATAACTGCACGGTTGGTCTATTTAGTTAAGTAGTCGTCACGCCACTTTATACTGCGCCAAGTGTTGTGGGTTCAAATGTCATATGGGACAACACTTTGTGTGATCCACAAATTGTTGTTCTGAGTCCGGGTGTTCTTTGTGTCCGCTACATGTCTGTTTGTAAGGTCCCCCGCGGCACAGGATGTATATTACAAGAGCAGGAGCTGTCTTCTTAAAAAATATAAATACTATCTAACCTAGCAAACGTTGTTTTGCCATAAAAATAATGTAAATAATTTAGAGTACAAAAAATAGATGTGGCCGATTCTCAGATTTTTCCGATACGCACACAAAATTTTATAAAAATCGGTACAGCGGTTTCGAAAGAATTTGGTAACAAACACTACTACTTACTACACAATACTTTTTATTTAGAGATTCTATAAATTAGGAATCAGAATCATTAACTTCAATAGCATATAACAATTCACTGTTGAATATAGGCTGCTCCTTGCAAAGGTGGTAGCATACATATGCATACATACAAATTATTGATAAATTAAGCTCCAAAACCCAGAAAGAAAGCCTCACTCAACTTTTTTGGATAGGAATCGTACCTAGAACGTTCCAAAACGCAGTTTACGTTCACTAACTTCTAGGTTATTTTAACGACAAAGTTTTATATGTGAGCATAAATAACAATCTTTCAAAACTTACCTAAATAGTTGGAATTTTAGAATATTTATTAGTACACAATAAAACTATTAAATATATTACCACGAAAAAATCACGGTTTAGGTCCCACCGAGATTTGAACTCGGATCGTTGGATTCAGAGTCCAAAGTGCTAACCATTACACCATAGGACCGTTGAAAGTTAAGTTCAAATAGTTGAGTACTATCTAGGAAAAACGTACTGCGCATGACAGCTTATATGAAATGCATGGGTAGGTTTCAATATCATTGCTCTAAATGATTGAAACGTGGAATATTTCGCTTAACCCCGTACTCTGTATAAGTTTCTCATTGCAATTAGGAGGTATTGTTGAAATATTTGTGATGTATTCATTCAAATAGCAAATATTTTTATACGAGATTACGAATATGGCAATTAAGTAAAAACGGTTTTGTAACATTTTAATTTACTAAAGTTTGATTTATTCGAAACGGAATATTACAAAGTTTATTTAATCTATGGTGATTATTAGATATTTCTGGTATTAGTATTGTTATTTTAACGAGGTAATCATACCTTGAATAAAAAACTCCAAAGTTTAACAACTGCTGTACATTCTCTCGTATTAGAAATAATACATGTTTTTTTTTTTAAAAGGGACAAACTTATAACGCGAATAAGACTTTCAAAACAATGCTATCTATTGAAACTTATATTTAACTAATAAATAATACATACTCGTATTTACAATACAACAGTGAACTTTTAAATAAGGCACAGCTAAAGCAGATAATTATTAAACTCAAGCGTGAAATCACAGATCGTTTCATCTTAAACAGAAAACCAATCAAGGCTTTCAAGTGCATATAATATATTCATTGAAAGACACAATTCAAAGGGTTCCTTTGGCTTTTACCTTTTAAAGAGGAACCATACAGTCGATATAATGAGGTCTGTGGAGACGAATCAATGAGACTCTTAAATAGGATAATAAAAGTTACAGTGAATATAAAAATTGTCTGTGGTAGCTATAACTTTTATATGTACTCTTTAGATGTATAGATAAAGATATATTGTTTTTTTTTGTTATAGAATAGGGGGCAAACGAGCAGACGTATAGCCCGATGCTAAGCAATTACAACCAGCCATGGACACCTGCAACACCAGAGGCGTCACAAGTACGTTGCTAGCCTTTGGGGGATGGGGAGGGGGATGGGGAGGGGGATGGGGAGAGGGTGGAGGGACGGGTTGGGGTGTGGACCTCTGGTATCCACACTCACTCGGTGAAACACAACGCAAGCACTGTTACATAACGGTTTTCTGTGAGGCCGTGATATCACTCCGGTCGAGCCAGCCGAATGGTTTACGGAATCATGCAACTTTTCAGAAAATTGGATGAAAAATAGATGTTGTCCGATTCTCCACCCTAGCCGATATGCATACTAAGATTCACGAAAATCGGTCGAGCCGTTTCGGAGTAGTTCAATTACGCACTCCGTGACATGAGAATTTTATATATTACATAGATGTAATAATTTCTTAAAGAATTAACTAGTATTGGAACCTATAAAGGGGGTCTTGAGGGGGTTTGGATTAAAGTTAAAAGTCTCATTGATCCTAAAATCTTTTGTGTCTAATTTATAGTTCATCAAACTTTAGTTGTCGCTATAGATCAAGATTATAAGTTAATCCAAAGAACGTTTAACAAACTAATCTTGGTTTAACAATGCATAAAACAGTTATAAAACTTAACAATACACTGAAATATGTCTGTTATTATGTAGGCCGCCCCGTCTAATCTAAGGTTAAGTCAGTTTTGAGACGAAGCCCAAAATTTACACATTAATAGCCAAAATTTTGCGACTCTCCGCGCAATCCGGTCGGCTTCAAATAATAATGAGGCTATCCATATCCGCGCCAGTGCGGATACGGCCTATCGGATATTCGAAATAGTTGTTAGCGATAAGAGGATTAGCTTTCATCGTGCTGAAAATTAGAAGTTATTGCAAATTGCACGTACTTATTTGTGATTGATGACTTTATAACTTTGATGAGTTAAGAGCTTAATAAAGGACGGTTCGTGTTTCTGGAAATAAGTATATTAGGAAATATGTATTTTTAGAAGGGGCTAAGTATTTATGACCGTCGAAACGAATTTGCCTTATGAGTTTGTCTGCTGGCGACAGTTCTTAATAATTGTTTACAAGGAAGCTAGTACTTTTGTATTGAAATAAGTGTGTTTCAACTTCTACACTTAAATTTGAATAACATTTAAAGAGAAAAATTTAGTTTTATGATAATAAAGACATGGAGCATATTTAAGTACACCTTAAGACTTAGAAAATCTTAAGCAACTTATCTTACTTTTTAAAATTTGAAAAAATATGTTTTAAGTGACAAATTCACTAACGAATTTAGAATATCCGCAGTGGGAATATTGACAACATGAAACTAATCCCATCACTTTAGATCCGAGCGTCCTTACTAAAGGTCACCACGAGTTTATTCCAGTCGAACACGGCTCAACTTGGAGTTAATTCCGCGCGTTGGGGCTGTGTGCAGAGAGAACCCCTCAATTTAGACTCTTTAACTTCTTATGAAAAAATACCATTAAAATCTATGGTTCAGAACTTTTTTCACAAACTTTATTTAGATTCTATAATGAAAAGTCCAAAATTCTTTATTTGTTGAAGTTTATATATTTGAATACCGCTACGTTGGAGAGCCCCGAAATGTTTTCAGAACTTCAGTTTCTTCGCTTTAATACACTTATAAATTATACCGAAAAATTAATCACTTTTTGCTTAAAATTAATTAAGTAAGAAATGGATTAACACATTTAATTTGTGTTTTATGTAAATATACTACTTAAGTATGAAATCGAATACTATAAAGTAACCATGCAAGTTTGATTGAGTTTCACTAGATCCAAATGAGCATAAGTCCATCCAAAAGTTAATCTAGTAACTATTCTGATCTTTTGACTATAGCAGATATCAGTACCACCAAATAGTCAAGGACCATTGTGATTTTACACGCAGCTTTCCCGTGTGTGAAACAAAGTTACGTATATCATGTAGTTTGATTAAATATTGACCATTATATAAGTGGTGCTAGCTTTTGCGTGGCTTCGTTAGCGAGTATGTCACTAATCGCGATAAAGAGTAGTCTGTGTTCTTCCTCAAGTATCAAAGTCTTTCCAGGCCTAATTTCAGTAGTTTAGACGTTTGACGTAGCTGTAGCGTAAAAGACATACAGACAGAGTTACTGAGAAATTATATTGTTCCTGAATGGTTCTCTAAAAATCAACGCTTGATGCGTACTTGAGTGATATTATTATTAACTTGTGGGCTCATTCTCGTTCATGGTCCTTCGAGCTGGTTCATGAATGAAAACGATACAGAAAATATTTTCTACGTGATCAAACTTCGCGTAAATTACAAATAAAAGCTCCCTATGAAATAAAAGCAAGCAAGTGCAGTTATATTAAAATGGATCATAGTTTCATCTAGTGTACAATAAAAGCGTACAGTGTACATAGTATACCAAAATCAGTTCTTTTTTTATCTTTATTGTTTATATCATTAATGTAGAGGCTTTTAATCAGAAATGATTATGCCAGCCTCATTGTAACCTATAATAACTATCAGCATATAAAAAGTTTAAAAAGTTATAAATACATAATGCCATAAAATAAGGACTCAATCAAAACACATAACATTGATATTCTCTTGAAATTATTAATAAATTTGTAAATTTTGATTTCGTCCTCACTATACGGCTTACAATACAATACATTATTCTCTAAGCTTGACAGTAATGCTTCCCTTTCTTTTCCGTACTGGACACATTCCACTAACAAGTGATGGACATCTTCAACAATTCCACATTGTTCACAATTGCGACTACTAACTTTCTTCATTAGAAAGCCGAACTTGTTAAGCGGAACGTGTCCAGATCCTAACCTATGTGCAATAACTACATGCCTTTTACAAATAATTCTATTAGAAAACCATGGAATACGAGGAGGTTCACACTGCATCGTATTGTACCATATTCCCTTTTCTCATGATAATTCATTAAAATATTCTTGCCAAATTCCATAACAATCAGCACTAAATTTAGGTAGGACTTTAAAATAACTAGGTTTAATATCAATAATTGAGCCACTAATAGCTGCACTTTTGGCTAAATTGTCAACCATCTGTTCTTTAAGGGGTGGTCTACGGTCACGGACTATTAAATACTGTCGATGTGTTGTGATGGGTGTGTGATGTGCACTAAACAATATCCTCTCTTTCTATCAAATACAAAAAGACAATTTCACTCATATTGAATTGAATGGGAGCTCGACTGAGCATAAAAGAACTCGACTGCTCCAAATAAGCAACATTGTTGTTACATTATGGAAACAGCTTAAAATCTCATAGTCATTTTCTTGCCTCATATTTCCTCTATTGTCAAAGACACTTCCTTAATAAAAATAGCAAGAGTCATTTATATTGTGACAAGCCGCAGATGTTCCTGGTTTGGCCCGTCACAGTTTTTTATCGCTTACCGCCTATTCGCTAGTCATCGTGGACGCTGTGTTATAAATTACATTCGACGACACGGTAACGACGAGGATACGTGATGGAAATATTCATATCAATTTACTAAATTCTAAAGTTACTCTATCTGTTACGCTTTCACGTCTAAACCGCAGAATCGGATAAATTTCAGTACAGAGATAGATTGGATCTTGGAGAAGGACATAGGCTACTTTCTATCGTGATAACCGACATTTACGCGGGCGGAGTTGCGGGCTGAGCTAGTACGATCTATTTAACTATGGACCATTTAAATAAACGACAATTTAATATATGTGCTATGATTTAATGCAGATTTTATAATTTTCACATATGATGTAACGATATTTTTTCTAAATGACGAATGATAAAGAATGGTGAGTCATCACATTTTTTTCTTTAAAAGACTACTCCTGTATTAGGAACCGCCGGCCACCTCCGGATTACCTGTCTCAATGGGCGTGCCACAGGGCTCAATTCTGGGTCCTTTTCTCTTTCTAGTGTATATTAATGATTTACCTTTCTTTGTGCAAAATTTCTGTGATGTAGTACTTTTTGCAGATGACACTTCGCTTATTTTTAAAGTTAATCGTAATCAGAATAGTTTTGATGATATTAACAGATCACTTACACTAGTCCAAGATTGGTTTACAAGCAACAACTTACTATTGAACTCGTATAAAACTAAATGTATAAAGTTCACTTTGCCTAATGTTAAGAAACTCAACACGAACATTATAATAAATAATGAAATGATTGATCTCGTAGAGTCAACTATGTTTCTAGGAATAACCTTGGATCATAAGCTTCAGTGGGGCGCCCATATATCGTATCTAGCAGGGAAACTGAGCTCCGCGGCATTTGCTGTTTGGAAAGTTCGCCAGTTAACTAATATTGAAACTGCGCGAATAGTTTATTTTAGTTATTTTCACAGTGTCATGTCATATGGTATTTTACTATGGGGCAAGGCAGCTGATATTCAAACCATTTTTGTAATTCAAAAACGGGCAATTCGTGCGATTTACAAACTTAAAGTTCGAGATTCTCTGAAAGAACGATTTAAGGAAATAGGTATTTTAACAGTTGCATCTCAATATATATTTGCTAATATTATGTTTGTACGGAAAAACATAGATAAATATAGTAGCAAAAGTGATCATCATTCACTAAACACAAGGAATAAGCACAAATTAGTAGGCCAATATTATCGCCTTAACAAAGTCCACAATTCATTTGAAGGACTTGGTGTGCGTTTTTATAACAAAATTCCTGTCGAAATCTTGAACTTACCCCTACAAAAGTTCAAGAGTGCCGTTAAGAGTCGTCTTGTGGAAGGGGGCTATTATACGATAAACGATTTCTTGACTGATACAGTGCCTTGGATGTGAGTGAAAGTGAAATAATTTATTGGATTGTAATTAATTCTTGACATCTTATTCTACATTTATTACCTGACATTTGAACTTTGTTAAGTTGAGGCGATCTGTGTTTACATTGTTGGAGCGTAAATAATTTGTATTTATTATTTTATTACATTTTGAACGTTTTTTTCTTTTTCTCTGGGACCAGTATGTATGAACACATTGCTTTTACTCCTTGATGTGTAAGTGATTGCAACCTTATATGCTATGGACAAATTTTTATTATTTTATTAGACAAAAAATTTTTTTTCCTAGCTTTAATATCTTATTAGACCGCTTTCTAGCCTTTGTGTTTTGGTTGCCTTAACTTGCACATAGAAATACTGTTGTCAAAAACAAACAAGCTTTGTATGAATTATCTGAAAAGATGGTGCACATGAGTTTCTCACCAGCTCTTCTCATGAATGCAATACCCATCGGAGCTGGTACGTGGATTGATTCCAATTTAAACCTTTGAGTTGAATTGAAATCAATCTAAGCTCCGGTAATTCAAATCATCTCAGTGCATTTAGTATTAGGAGTTTTGTTTTATATTTTTATGTTTGTATTTTTGACGTGTTCAAGTGCCTTTTGGGGCCAATGGAAATAAATTATTTGAGTTTGAGTTTGAGTTTGAACATATATCTGTGTCGTGGGGGACTTTACAAACATACATGAAATAGACACAAAAAACACCCAGACTCTGAACAACAATTTACAGATCACATAGAGTGTTCTCCCAATCGAACCTACAACACTTGGCGGAGTAGAGTGTGGCGTGGTAACCGCTTAAGCCTACCATGCAGTCATGATACATTACTAATAAACTCGGCATTGCGGAGTATAAGGTATTAAATTTTTTAATCTATTATAAGGAAAATAGTATGAATAGATGACCGACGATTGGATTCGTCTTCGTGTCGGTGTCGTGGGATGTAAAGGGGCTTGACATAAAAGAGTATTTGTCGGATACAAACGCCTGTTTTGTTTGTGATCTGCTGAACATGGAAATGCTGTTTCATTTTCCTTTATGCAAATGCACGACGAATATTACTTAGTAAACTATTTTAGGGAAATATCAAAAGAAATATGAATTTATCCGTTTGTTTACTTTTGAGTTCATAAATAAACTGTTTTATTCAAGTGTAGTTAGGTTTTATGTTTTATGTTGCAATCGTACAACGCGTTATTTCTAACTTATGCACGTACTTATACATTCGCCTTTGTTTCCAAAGTGGTAGACAGAATCATATGGGCAGACACTTTATCAGGCCTGGTTTCACCAGTTCCAGATAAAATTTCAGGTAGTTATCTGTCATATAAAACTGTCATAGGAGTTGCTGATATATAAATATAGATATATCTGTCACATACGTTTTTATCCAAGACTTGACTGAATCTTAATCTAGACTAATCGGACAGATAAGTTTTTTTTTTTTTTTTAATAGACAACTCCCGCAATGGGAATATACATCCTGTATAGCGGGGGACTTTACAAACATACATGTAACGGACACAAAGAACACCCAGACTCAGGACAACATTTTGTGGATCACACAAAGTGATGTCCCACGTGGGATTTGAACCCACGGCACTTGGCGCAGTAGTAAGCGCCGTAGTGACCGCTTAAACCACTAGGCCAACCGTGCAGTAAGTTCACAATAATCTATCAGTACCTTAATCATCAAGTGGTAAAACTCGGCCGTAATCCTATTAACGCAATAGATGGGAAGTCCATTGCCATTAACTGGGCACATATATTTAAAAACTTTTGATTTTGTGATCATATGTGATCGCTACACAATATTGACTGCCTCGGTGGCACAGTGGTAGTGAATGCGACTGCTGTGGTTGAGGTCTCGGGTTCAAATCCAGGGTCGGACTAAGTATTTGTGTGATCTACAAATATTTATTTCGGAGTTTGGATGTTTTCCAGGTATAATATGTAAGTATTTACAAAAAAAAAGTATATAAGTATTTATATCAGTTGTCTAGTACCCATAACACAAGCTCTGCTTAGCTTGGGGCTAGATGGCGTTGTGTTAGATGTCCGAAATATTTATTTTATTTATTAATTTGCTCTCAGCAGAAATCGAACCCTCTAGCTTACCAATCAGGACTACTAGCTACAGGTCCTAAGTTTACTTACCTAACTTTTAACTTACATAATATTTATACCAATATTTTTAAGGTCCAATTCAAACTCTTAAAATATTTTATTCCATAAGACTTGGCTACTCTATCTTCAGAATAGAATACAGCTCACTAGAACACGGTTCCTACATTAACGTGAAACTTGGCGAAATGTACCCTACGGATACCAGCTGCAATCTTGGCAATGAAGCAATCTTGACAATGAATTTGTCGTTTCATAACTACGTACTCAGGAGTGTCGTCGTGAACTTCAAATTGAAAATGTCACTTGAGTTCGTAGTTTTGTAAAGTCTGAAAGGAAAAACTAAATAGATCTGTGATTTTACATTCTTAAAAGCTTATATTATAAAAGGAGTGTAGGGGACCCAATTATCAAGATTTCGCTGTCCGTGTGTCTGTCTGTCCGCTCGTCTGTCACTAGAGGCCGCGACAGGACAGTTGAAATTTTCACAGATGATGTATTTCTCTTGCCACTATAGCAATAAATACTGAAAAATAGAATAAAATTATATTTAAGGGAGCTCCCATAGAAGTCGTGAACCGGCGGTTGGCGGTTTTTTTTTATATATTTCAACCTCTGCCTCAGTGACTCTGCTCAGCTTAATGGAAAACATGAATCCGAATCCGTAAGTAGTGGTCACTATTCTGCTTGTGAATACAGACAAAGGAAACTTGCAGCACGATGACCATGTGGGTACCTAGTAAAGGGTGTAGTCAAATAAAATTAAGATGTTATCAGCTCAGTTTATGTAAAAGTATCTTTTGGAAATGCAGTAGAGTCATGTGACATAATTCGAACGGCTAGTCTGAAGTGATACCTTCTACCTGAACAAAATAAATATTTAATTAGCTTTTTTTCATTACTTTTCACGGGTGAATGAAGTAATATACGCTCGAATCTCATTTCTCCTAGTTTTTTGAGGGGAGAGCACTCAAAATCGTTTGTAAAGATTCTTGAAGTACGAGTGTAAATAAGTGACGGTAGTCATTCACCAGCAGTCGATTTGTCTCTTCATTTTTAGATGTGACTGGCCTACCTGGTTTAATCGTGGGAGAGTCACGTTTCGTCATGCATGGGCCGGCTCGATTGGACTGATACCACGGCCTCACAGAAAACTTGCGCTGTGTTTCACCGAGTGAGTGAGAATACCGGAGGCCCATACTCCCTCCTCCCTCCCTCCCCATACCCAAAAGGCCGGCAACGCACTTGTGACGCCCCTGGTGTTGCCGGTGTCCATAGGTGGTGGTAATCACTTACCATTAGGCGATACGTCTGCTCGTTTGCCCACTATTCCATAAAAAAACACGGCCCGACCTCGCACGGGTTCTTTACGGAAAATAGGTATAATGTAGCCTATGTTACTCTGGGAATGTGTTTAAAGAATCAGAAGATTTGCATCGTACATTTTATCCAAATCGGATAGTAGACGATAACATCTAGTACTAAGCTTTCGCGGCTAACCCGCTGAAGGGCTGAATTTAATAATATTAGTATAGAAGTATAGATAGTTGGAAGTAGAATAATTATTATTAATTTTCACATAAAAGAGGATTACATTGCTTAGAAGTTGTAGTAAACACAATCTACATTTTTATGACCCTAGTTAATATCGTGACCCGGTTACTAAGCAAAATTGTGCACAAATTGCTTGCAATTAGTCCTACTGCCTCTGTCTTAATTGCAACAAGAAAATATGCTAAATTCAGACAAGTCTCGCTGTAAACATTGCTACGACAAACGAATAATATAGACTAACGATAATAAAACGGTACAAATATATTTAAGAATAATATAAAATATAAAAATGGGGTTACTTATATGTTTATGATTATACTTGAATCTATCGTTATACACAGCTTATCAAAATACTTTTAAACTACTTTATATTTTTATACTTCAACCTATCGCCATTCACTGCTGCACGAAGGTCTCCCCCAAGAAGCGCCGACTATACCGGTGATTAATTGTATATATCATTGAATTATTAGTAAAGAATATTCATTGATCAAGAGCTAGTTCTAGAAATACTCAGTAAAACGGTTACAGTAAAAAAATATTGTTTTTCAGGTTTCTTTAAATAAATAAAAAACGAGTAGGTCCTACCTACATTCGTATACATTATGATGTGCAACATCTGAAATCTCATTTACCGTAAGACGAGCTACTCAGCACTACGCGCTTTCATTGATTAAGTAGAAATACCCATAATCACACACTTTTTTACTCTCTCGAATCTCGAAGTCACTTTACTTTTTAAATAATCATATATTTTAACAATAAAAAAATCGACTTCAAGAACTTGACCAAATTGAAAAGGGAGCTTTCAATTAAAAAATAATTATTAAAATCGGTTTACCCAGTCGAAAGTTAAGAGGTAAAAAATATAAAAAAAACAAACAGTCAAATTGAGAACCTCCTCCTTTTTTGAAGTCGGTTAAAAAGAGAAAAGAACGATCTTAAATTATGTTTAAAAATTAAATCGTTTTCAAAACGTTTCCATATCGAAATCATATTGTTCCTCATCCCTGCCTTGTACAATTACATAAGATTAACCTGACCAGATATAAGGATTACCGCGCTTACTTGACGAGGGACTACAAAGACTCCTGTTAACGACGCACTAACTTTAAAGTAAGCTAGTTGGCTGTGTGTAACGATGTCGTACTTATTATCTTTATTTCTTAGCTTAGTTGAAGATTTTTCTAGCTTTTATCGCTTGAATGTTATCTTGTAAAAATGGTTTTGAGATACATTTGTATGAACGTACATACTCTATATAATTTCCTTAAAGAACGGTTTAGTGTGCATGTGGACAATATATGTGTGGTGATGAATTAAGAATACAGAGTGTGGAGATGCTGGTGTGATATCCTTCCAACACAAAAGTAGGATCCTTCAACCAGGCAAGGTGATCATGCCTGGTCGGCCACTACCCAACGGTTGATGTTGGGAAGTTGTATGTGATATGATAATTGGCGTGAGAACTTCTATTGCACGATTCAGGATTGATGGCTTCCTCGCTTTCTTCGTAGTTCGGCGTATATTCGTCAGATGGCACTGTAGTGTGAAAAAACTTGAAACTCGCGGGCTGTATTTCCGCAACTCGACGACTTCAGTACAGTCGCCACAAGAGTACCACTATCACTACTCATACCGTGGGTGGCCATACCAACCAATACCAACATCAAAAGCTCTTTTCCTAAAGTATAATATTTAGAATTAATTTCTGTAAGTAGTCGGGGCTTTTGGAAAAACATACATTCTTGGTTTTACTATCTAAGTTTCCTAACCCTCGTCGGTCAATATCATAACCAACGGCTCAGTAAACAAATTTTGACATAAGAGTCTATCTACGGGTTTCTCCAATAAACCAGGGTCCTTTTAACTATTGAATGCGGCAAAAGAACCCTTTATGAATACGCTCGTCGATGTATTTGCTTAAAGTTCAAACACATAGCTGTTTATATTGATTGTTCAATGTGTTAAAAATAAATAAACAGCGTAATCTGGATCTGAATCTCTTCTTCTTCTTCTTCCTAGCCTTATCCCAAGATTATTAGGGGTCAGCTAATAGTTCTACGTGTTTCTATCTGGATCTGAGTATTTAGTGAAAAAATATATGTAGATTATCTCAATGATTGCAATATCTCGTTAGTCTAGCAGTGAGCGTGTGCGACTTCAAGGGGTTCAATTCATTTCAATTCAATTCAGTTAATCAAATAATGTTGAGAAGAATAAAGGCTAGAAAGAAGAAGATGAGTGCATCGCCCGTATAAAAGACTAAAAGTTTTGCGCATTATAAATCATTTTCGTTTTGTTTGTCGTATTTGCAATTTATTTAATTCGCGCTTTCAAATCTGTTTTCTTATCTATCATTAGTTTAATTTTATTGTTCCTTCGCTTTTTTAAACTGTATCACTTGTGTATTTGTGCTTTCTACCCTTTTGTGATAATTGTGATTTTTATTTAAATTATAAAAAGCCGTTAAACTTCATAAAGACTTTGTTTTCGTGGACTAACCCCTACAAGATAAATCAATACTTTTTTTTTATTAATGTTATAAATTCAATATTAATATTAAAGAAGGACGTCTGTCGGGTCAGCCAATAAAAATGAGGAATTGTTTGTATTTTTATGAGTGTTTGTTTTGTTCTAAGATGAACTTTAAGGTAACGAACGGTGATAAATCTTGCCAGAGACAGGTTAACGACGGTCGAACTAAATTTGGCTCGATAGGGAATCCACAATTGTGATGTCAAGTGAGGGCTACAATATTTTACAAACAATCAATACAAATTACATTAACTGCTACGACCGCCATTTTGTTTTGAATAAGGTTTGCCTAAAAGTTCTAATATTACTATTAGAATGGGCCGGCTCGACCGGAGTGATACCGCGACCTCACAGAAAACCGATGTGAAATAGCGCTTGCGCTGTGTTTCACCGAGTGAGTGAGGATACCGGAGGCCCTTACCCCAACCCCTCCCCCCATGCCCCAAATTTCGGCAACGCACTTGAGACGCTTTTGGTGTTGTGGGGGTCCATGGGCGGCGGTAATCGCTTACCATCAGGTGATGCGTCTGCTCGTTTGCCCACTATTCAATAAAAAAAATTATTAGAGGTGGTTTTGATTTTAATGAAAGTGCGTCAAAATAAAAAATGTTTCAATATTCACATAAAGCATGAAAAGTTGCCTCAGTATTCTCAATCAAATACCAAATTAAAAAAAATAGGAGATTCTCAATTAGTCGAAATCTTTTTTATGTATGTTCGGTGATATTTTTCTTGTATGTAAACTGATTTTAAAAATTTCTGCATTTGGATTGGTGTGACTCCCATGTTGGTTGATTGGATCCCAAGAAAATCGAGGACCTTAAAGTCTTTTTTTTATGTAATAGGGGTGGCAAACGAGCAGACGTATCGCCTGATGTTAAGCGATTACCACCGCCAATGGACACCCGCAACACCAGAGGCATCACAAGTGCATTGCCGACCTTTGTCTCTTTGTTGACCCTCACTCGGTAAAACACAGGGCAAGCGGCCTCACAGAAAACCGGTTTGAAATGCTATTTCAAACCGGTTTTCTGTGAGGCCGTGGTATCACTACGGTTGAGCCGGCCCATTCATGCCGAAGCGTGGCTATTCCACGGAATAAAGTCTTATAGGCAAATATGTGTTTTATATAGCAGTCGTCATCTCACGGTGATGAGCAGATAAAACTTCTTAACGGTTATTTAATGAAGAACACAATTCCCGCTTTAGTAATATACAAAAATATATAAATGAATATATATGTACCACAAAATGTTAACTTAACAAATCAAGACTTGTATCTGATGTTCCAACTTCTAATCAAATATATTACATACCCATTTTTAAAGTAAGAAAATATATACATGCGTCAACAAAATGTGACAATAAAACAAGAAAATTCAGTATTCTGAAAGTCAACTTAGAACGTTATCCAAACTTAAAGTAAGTTAGTGTAAGATATGACCTTCTAGGAACGAGAACAAAAACGATAGTGCTGATGCAAACTTCGCCACGTAAACCGTTTGTACTCGTAAAAGTCAAGTTTGCAACAGAGTCCTTGGAACTTCCATAACAGACTTAGAGACGTTTGGAAAGAAATCAGAGGTAATCTATGGAAGCTTTCGGAAAGCTATTTTTGTAAACTAGAAAATGTCCTGAGGCGAGACAAACGTTTTGATTCACTTTATGTTACACTGTTTGTATTTCATGTGGTAATCTTATTCGGTTTGTGCAGAAGTAGAAAATTTAAGACATATGTGGAATGTAGAGATTCTTGATTTTAAGATTTGTTTAACACAGAAAGTAATGCTAGGGCAAATTAGAACCAAAAGTGTTTATGAAGCTCATATTTTCTGGTAAGCAACTTTAAAAACGAAAAAGCAGTAAGTCCGCGTTTAATTTTTACCGCAATGAAAATTGAAACCAAATCAATATGGATTGTATTGGCGTTTAAATACGTTTAACTCCGATGCAATCCATTACTTATTAAGTTTTGGGAGTGTGGTACACAAATTGAAATAACATTTTAGTTTTTTTACTCAATTATACTTTTGATAATTATACTTCTGATTCAATTAAGGGTAGCTCAAATCATATTAAGGGCTGTGAATAATATGCCACATAATAATTTCATGAAAAAGTTATCTTAAGTACTAGTTTAAACCGTGGGAGAGCTATGCTTCGGCGTGAATGGGTCGGCTCGACCGGAGTGATACCACGGCCTCACAGAAAACCGGTGTGAAATAGCGCTTGCGCTGTGTTTCACCGAGTGAGTGAGGATACCGGAGGCCCATACCCCCCAACCCCTCCCCTCATCCCCTTTCCCATCCCCCCAAAGGTCGGCAACGCACTTGTGACGCCTTTGGTGTTGCGGGTGTCCATGGGCGGCTGTAATCGCTTACCATCAGGTGATACGTCTGCTCGTTTACCCACAATACAATAAAAAAAAAAAAAAAAAAAGTTTATTATATTAGTTCGGCAAAAGCCTTCGAGGATTCTGGCAGAAACTATTTAAACAAGACTCTTAGTTTGTTGGTTAAAGAGTTCAAGTAACAATTCAAGCCGGCCTCTTCTAGCTATAAAGTCTGACGTGTAAAATATCTGTAAAGATTTACTCAGAAAATAAATATCATTTATCAAGTATTTACTTTAGAAATTACTTGATTGTGGATAATCGATAAGAAAGACAATGTTATTGATTTTTATGATTCCAAAAAGAGTTGAGGCACGCGCACGAATACGCAAACAGATTTATACTTTTTTATTACTTCGTCTTTCAGTAATTTTAAAAAGTGTTCGGTTACCGAAAACAACATTCAAAGTGTGTAAGTGCCCCATACTGATCCACCGAGAGGGTCACGACTTTCTTTTTCTATTTTAAAATCAGAAACTTACTGAGAGGATTGGCAACAGGCTTTTAAAGAAACCGACGATATCACAAAAAAATATTAAAAACAAATTCATAAAAATATTATCTATTCTAGTCATAATACTAAAGCGCTATGTGATTTTGATCTTTTAAGCTAAACCGAGATATAATAAAGCAATTAAGTGCAAATTAAAATGGGCTTTCGACCCTTCCATAGTTAATAGACATACATCGTTATTATTCATTTAACGAAGGACTAGTATTAAATGGTCGTTTCTTAAGGCTCACTAAAACGTAACTGCTGCAAAACCTTCATATAAATTAAAACAATGATTTTAAAATGCTGTAGGAACTTTCGACACGAGGAAGTAACCTAATGTTTGTCATTGTGGTGATTGATTCAGAATACGAAAGAAATCACTACCCCTATTTATCCCATGGATGTCGTAAGGGACGACTGAGGGACCATACTACGCAGGACAACTCCGCAAAGAGAAGCAAAACATCACACAGGCCCATCTGGTTAGAACAGTACAGTAGATTAAAACTTCCTTTCTAAAGATGGCAACTGTCACTGTCCGGCAGTTTACTGTCAATGTCATGTGTGATGAACCGAATTTTTCACTACAAGTTCAAACATACCAGAAAATATTACACCTGACTTCTTGACTTATAGTCCTATGTGCCCTCGATCGGGCAGAGAGCATCCACAGCATTCGGGCATCGCATTCGGTTGTGAGCTTCGCATTTTAACTAGTTTCACCTCGCTCCACGTCTTTCCGGCCTTCTTTGCCTCGTCTGCAACTGTCTGTCGCCAGATCTGTTTGGACGGCCAAGTTTTTCGTTCAGTAAAGACAGAAAATTCTGCGAAGATAGTGGTATGCAAAGACCTGAAGCCAGTGCGTAATGTCCTTGTTGACCATCCACGTTTCACACCCATATAGCAGTACGGATTTCATTCTGGAAAATTCGACCATCCTGAAATCTATGAAATAAACCCAGTTTATACAATAAACGTATACCCACCACGACTTGACACAAACAATGTGCAAATTTGTGTATATAGCAGTACTTCTATGATTACGAAATTTAGCTTGCGTTATCAACCACATTATCTCGCCGTCCACAGCTGAACGAAGGTCTTTGGCAGTCCGTATCCATTCGCAAAACTAGCTTGTATCATGATATATTTGTTCACAGACAAACTGAGTACCTTCAACATTACTATATTTATACACGATCAATCCTCTAATATCAACACTGACATTCGAGAGGGACTATCAGACCTTCTAGGGTTTTAATAGGTGTCGTAACAGGTGCGACAGGACACGTTTTCCTTGTTAAGAAGGTCTGTTAGGTTCGAAACTAGTTTAGTTAGCCGAATTTCATTTATGAGCACCTTTGTGAATTTAATTTACTGTGGCTATTAACTTAGTTAGCAGTTAGCAAGTTCGTTCCATGTAACCTATTTCGTGTCAATATTATATTGAAAATAGATTCGGTAACCGTAGGTACATACTTTAGATAACTATAATAATATGTTAATATTTTGGCCATTTAACACACAACGCCATGTAGTCCCAAACTAAGCAGTGCTTATGCAGTGGGTACTAGACAACTGACAATTCATTTATACTCTTTAATGTAAATACCTACACATTATATGTAGAACACCCACCCACTCAGAAACAAATATTTTCAGATCATAATATATAAACATTTGGTCCGACCCGAAAACGAACCCAAGGCTTCAAGTACAGCAGTTAAATATGTCAGATTGCTGTATATCCAGAAAGAATTCGAAGTTCGGTAGTACAATTGTCTCACTACAATAGTTCTACAAATAAATAAAATTGTAGTATCTGTTACAAATTTTAAATTAATCGCTTTTCATTAAAAGCATATGCGTACGTTCTTACATCACATCAAAACAATCAAACTTTTTAACTTTGTCTCATCTAAATACCCACATAACTTATATATATTACCTTGGTCACGTGTCTTGTGCGCTGTTTCATCTCTCTGCCATGAAAAACGGGTTGTTATGTATTAATTAAAACTTAATGACACACTTTCATTGTGTTTATCAACAGCATCTTGGATGATAAATATTGATAAAACCACATGTATCGTCTTTAACGCCGATTAACACTCGAGCGATGCGTCAGCTGCTTATTATAATAATCCGTAAAAATTAATTAAGCGAAAATTATCGTCACGGGTTTCGTAAAAGATAGTGAAGTTTGTCTCGTACATAGATGTATGTGAAGAGTTTTAGATGAGAGTATTATTTTATGAGGTATTTTTCTTCAAAGATTTTAGCATAGAAATGGGACTCATTTTATTTTCTTCTTATAACATTAAATTTGCTTGGTTACGAGTACAATAAATAAAACTCACAGAAAACCGGTGTGAAATAGCGCTTGCGCTGTGTTTCACCTAGTGAGTGAGGATACCGGAGGAACATACCCCTACCCCCCCCCCCCATTCCCTCTCCCCATCCCCCAAAGGTCGGCAACGCACTTGTGACGCTTTTGGTGTTGCGGGTGTCAATGGGCGGCGGTAATCGCTTACCATCAGGTGAAACGGCTACTCGTTTGCCCCTTATTCAATAAAAAAAAATCTAATTGGATTATACTAATTAGAGTGTGTGCAACCACTACTTTTAGCAAACAATAGTCACGATCCATCGCTTATAGTGCACCTATTGAGTGACGTGATATAACTTATTTAGTACACGTTTTATGCAAAATAATAATATAACAGTCTTTGTTAAAGTAAAAATCACAAAAGCGTATAAATACCTATATTTATTAATATTTTATGGTTCTTTAATATTATTGAATTGTTAAATCATTTATTAAAAACTAGCTGAACCCCGCGGGAACGCCGCGAGGCGAAGCTAGTATCTTTATAAATTGTAGCCTATGTGTTATTCTGATGTATAAGCTATATTATTGTAAAGTTTCATCAAAATCTAATACACAACATATTTGTTAGACGTGTGGGGGAACGGGTATCATGTTCCACCCAACACAAAGGTAGGATCCTCCGACCAGGCGAGGTGATCATGCCTGGCGGGCTACTGCCCAACAGTTGATGTTGGGATGTTGTATATATGATAATCGGCGCGGGAACTTTATTTGCGCGATTCAGGATTGGTAGTTACTCCGTGTAGTGTAGTTTGTAGGTACAGTGCGTTACTTCGTAGTTCAGTGTATCTTCGGTAGATGGCGCTGTATGTGGAGGTCGCCACATCACTCCCCTCCAAGACTGGAGGTCGATATATGTTGAGTCAGCTGTCTGTGCTCTGATGCGGAGCTTGCCAGTGCCAGGAGTGAGTAGTTCCAGTGAGTCGGAACTGAATGCCGCTAGTTCCAGTGAGTCGGAACTGAATGCCGCTAGTCCCAGTGAGTCGGGGCTGAAGTCCGCTGATCCCAGTGAGTCGGGATCGCATGCGGTGCGCGGTGCTGCGGTGAGGTCCCCAGTGAGTCGGGCGGTTGCTGCGTAGTGGCTGGCTGCTGCGTAGACGGGAGAGAGATGCTCTGCTTACATGGACCGTAGGTGCAGTGTGCTGTGCCTAGACGCTGTAGAGGCCGTAGGGGTTACCAGGCTGGAACGGTCGCGTCCTGCGTGTGGTATATCCCAGTTGAGGCCGAAGTTGCTGGCTGGCTTGAGACTTGCTGTGGGAGTGAACATGATGGTGGCGCGGCTTGAAGGCTGCTTCCAATCACGTCGGGGTCACCACTGTGGGGTGACGGGTATCATGTTATACCCAACACAAAGGTAGGATCCTCCGACCAGGCGAGGTGATCATGCCTGGCGGGCTACTGCCCAACAGTTGATGTTGGGATGTTGTATATATGATAATCGGCGCGGGAACTTTATTTGCGCGATTCAGGATTGGTAGTTACTCCGTGTAGTGTAGTTTGTAGGTACAGTGCGTTACTTCGTAGTTCAGTGTATCTTCGGTAGATGGCGCTGTATGTGGAGGTCGCCACAGACGTTTTATTAAATGATTTGAGTTGACAGTCAATTTTCGTAGTAAAATTAGACAACGTAAACCAAAATTTCTTTAAGTATCATTATTATTTGAACATTTTATGACGCTTCAACCATGTTAAAAAGAAGCATGTGAGATCTCGTTAAATATACTTCACGATCACAAAAATTTATTTCGTTTATTTCGCATTCAGAGAACACACAGGAAATTACTTTCAATTAATAACAGAACTCAATTTTCTTTGTAATTTTTGACAAAACAATTTACTTTTTTAATAAAACAAGGGGTGGAGAAACGCTTTACCGTTCGTGAAGGCACGGTCAATTGGTCCCTTTGTCTCTGTATATGTCAGTAAATTTTCCACGCCACGTAGTGCTATATGTTATATTTCGAAAGACCTCGATAATGAACTTTTATTTGCCGTGTTCTGAAGCAATTCGTGCAGAATATACATCAGACTATTGATCGTGCAATTTCATTGTTTAATTTTTGGATGAAAACATTATTAGTTACCTCATCAACATTATGAGGTAACCGATTTCTGTAAAGGTATTGGAATTGTCCCAGATGGGTAATAAATTGTTTGAGTTACTCGTTTCTTCTCAAGGTGAGATTTACAATACTAATACCATCTAGCTTTTGAAAAAAAATCGAAATGTTAAAGTGTCTGGATTAAAACCAAGGAGGTCTAATATACGTCTTTGGGTTGTGGAGGATTTATTTGTGAAGTGTTTTTGGAGTTTTTCACAATGCTAATGGAGGCTTCACATATTCCTCATATCTCACAAGGACTTAACGACGTGTTACTAAGTATTCCATTACCAAATAAGAATATTTCATCCTTTACTTGAGAGTTTAGTTTATAAAAACCGCAATTTATTTGTAGTAGGTATATTATTGTTTAAAAAAACATCAACTGTATGGCTAGCTTCCTGAAAAATGAAATAGACTTTCATTTTCCAGCGCAGTATCCCATTATCTCTTTGTAGTTTTTGAAGTTCGAGATTTCTACGCTTCTGCTCTACAGGTACAGTACTTGCATCAACGTACAGTTTACTAAATCAGCTTTCCATTTCATCAACTCATCATTTACTCGAGTTCGATAAAATTACGAATTACGAGGACTCTTTTAGATGTATCCGTACCTTACATGACCTCTAAATGGCGTGAAGAATTCTAACTTATAGATGAACTCAGCCATAATTTGAAGAATCTAAATCAAAACCATTCAAGTTTTATCGTTAATTATTTAATGTCATCCGCAGACGGGTTACTTGGTAACACCAAAAGTAATCGTTCTTCTATCGATACGGCCTGTATCAATACGTATACATCGAGACACCAGCAATAGAGTAGTAGAAATACGCTGTCGAGCTAAACGGTTCAGCTCTTCCTTCCTGTGCTCATCGGTCAAAAACTGGAATTCACTACCAGCGCACGTATTTCCCTCCCACTATGATCTCGGATTCTTCAGCAGACATAAGTAACTCACTAGGCCGCCTTAATGTGGATCACCATGCTGCATTGTCTGTATTTGCAATGAGTTTCGTGGCCCTCTGTCTTGGATTTTACTCACGCTTTCCATTAAGCGGAGAAGAGTTGCCTTGGCAGGCTTAAAAATAAAAAAAAACAATCTTAGAATCACAAGTACAATGCCACCCTTTAAGTTTTTTCACTGTACACTGTACTCGTCGAAAGTAATAAAATAATAGAGGCTGTGCTCTATCATTTCGGTCAAACCGGTCCCTGTTTTTCCAAACTATGGGTCTCTGCTGGTAGTTCCATGTAGTATGTATCAAATGTAATTAATCTAGATGTAAGTGGTTGTCAAATACCGCAAGTGAATGATGCAGAATGTTACAAGTGTACACAACACACTACTTTCTTACGAGAAATACATTAAAACATGCTCTATTTGTTCTCAAACTGTGTAAGTAAGTTGTATCGGGAATTGTTACCGCATTGCGGTTGATACATCATTCACTAGAAATTTTATCTGCTTTAATGCAGGTTGCGTGCACCAAAGTACGGTACAGTCAAAGAAAAAAGTTATGTATCAAATAAACGTAATTTTAGATGTTACCGCTATGGTTAAGTGTTTTTACTAATATACAATATGGGAAGGGATTAAGGGATTTACCATCCCGCCTGGATAGCATAGTGGATTGAAAACTTTTAATTTTCTTAAGAGATGTCTATGTCCACCAGTGGAATGTTAAAAACTGTTGATGTGATGTGAATTACTAACATTATTGTATGTTAGTAGTTTCATTCCATAGTTGCTATTTTATTTATTACACCATCTAAACAACCCCCTCTAGCCAAGTTGTATTCTACAACCGTAAACGTTGAGTAGAAAAGTAATAAATGTATAGAAATGATGACTGTTGGTTCTGTTACACGTGATCAAAACAAAATATTAGTAAATAATACCAGAGAATAATAGAAGATACATAGAATAGAATAATAGAAGAAGGTCATGAAATACTTTAAATTTAGGAAAGGGGCATCCTTAAAAATAATAAAATTTGGTAAATAAAATTACAAAAAGCACTTCTAATCTGATGTGAAAGTTTTTTTTGTTTTCTAAAACCTCTCTGGATTTGACACAAAGACTAAACAGTATTACAATGAGGCATCTAACTGCTTTCCATACACTGAGCTCAACATGAGTGTGATATTTATTACGCGCTTTTTGGACAAGTTGATTGCGCCTGACTGCCATAAATATTGCATTGAATTTATTGGACTGGTTATGTATGCTATGGGTATTTCTTTCAAAGGACTGATGAATGTGGATGAGGCACGAGCTGCATTAAGATAGCGGCAAATGGTGTTCCATCGCCTTTACCTTCCGATTCGTGGAACTTTTATCTATACTAATATTATAAAGCTGAAGAGTTTGTTTGTTAGTTTGTTTGTTTGAACGCGCTAATCTCAGGAACCGCTGGTCCGATTTGAAAAAATCTTTTAGTGTTGGATAGTCAATTTATCAAGGAAGGCTATGGGCTATATATCATCACGCTAATACTAATAGGAGCGGAGTAACACTGAAAAATGTTTCAAAAACGTGGGAAAATTTTCACGCTACCGGCAATAGAATACGCAAACGAGGTTGTATGTATGTCGTGGTACCATGTGTTTTTTCAAGAATCAAAGTACTTCCAGGTCAAAATTCACTGAAATCGGTGTAGCGGACAGAACAGACATAATAACTTGATGTACCCAACTCTGTTTGTGCTGGGTATGGTCGGATATAACAAACTAAGAGTGCGACGTGAATACACCCTTGCTGTGTATGTAGTAAAACTCCTACGAGGTCTAGAACATAATCCTGGGGTACTGGGCCACCTGAACCTGTGCGTGCCTGATCGGTACGTGTGGAGGCGCCGACGCCCGCCTCTATTGGCTTTACCAGTAGCCAGAACTAACTTACTTGAGAAAGCACCCCTAACGCGAATTATCTATCTAATTAACGAAGTTCACAAAGATTTTGATATTTTTTCATGTCAATTGAGTGTACTCGCAAAATGTCTTTTAAATTTAATTTGTTTTAAAACCTAAAAGAGTTGCAATATTTTGTTTTTGTTTTATATTTTTTAATATTAAGATAGATTGTTAGTTTTATTAAGTTTATATTTCGTTAATGTATGTGTTTTTTTTTGTGTATGTCTGTGTATGTAATAATATAAATGTAAAGTAGCCTCTCTATCGCATTAGGGAAACCTGTAATGATAGTAAAGGTGATGTGTATACATAAATAAATAAATAAATAAATAAACTTTAGAATTTATATTATTAGAATAAATATATAGTACTCAATTTTACTTTTGTTCAGGAGTGTACAAGATTGTGGAGTTCTACCAATTATTGGTAATTCCTTTAACAACTACATGTACCTGTGCAATGGAATCTAATGGACAAACACTAAGGCTTACACGTGTGCACTACTAAGTTATTACTACGCTGTTACCGCTATTTGCATACTTGGCTAAGTGAGTAATGGTTTGAAATAAAATTAGAACGCACAATTAAATTGATTAAATGTCTTTCGTAAGATTTATAATAGTACTAGAGACCCGGACCGGTTTTGCACGGAAGTTTTTGAAATTCTCGGATTTCATCTACTGTAATATGCATGTAGACCTTCCTATATAAATAACTCTTACTTAATGCCGTAAATTGCATCAAAATTCGTTGAACAGTTTAAAAGTTTGGGGGACAGGAAGGGGGATGGGGGAGGGGTTGTCTATTTCAGACCGGTTTTCTGTGAGGCCGTGGTATCACTCCGGTCGACCCGGCCCATTCATGCCGAAGCGTGGCTCTCCCTCGGTTGAGGTCTAAGCGAATAGACATTCAACTTCATTTTATACTATGTAAAGAACCAACTCTGTCTTTCTCCAATGAATGCACGGATAAAGTACTTGTCTAGGCGGTCACCTGTCCGCCTTCTGCTCCGTTGAGTTAACTTACTCACTAAAAAAATACCCAGGTTCAGGGTAACAAATTGCGGATCACACCGCAATTGGTTGTTTTTTTTTTTTTGACGATATACCGTACGGACGTACGAATACCGCCTCTTCCGGGGACTGAAGAGCTAGTTATGTGGTGAGTCCACTAAAACCACTCCGGCGGCCGGTCTCAGGCGCCCAGCTCTGGGGAGGACCCGGACCAAGTTATTGCAGGTCCTCCCCAGGAACGACACCGCTTCTATAGACGTTATCCTGGGGGAAGCCTGGACTTCCCCCTGCCTGTTGGCCCAACCGTTATGTTGCGGCCTTGCACAGTTTTACGGCAAGGCCACTCTCCTAATGCTGACAGCATCGAACAATTGGTTGCCCTAAACCTGTTTTTTGTTTCTGCTTGTTTCATGAAGGCCTATAAAGTCCACCGCAACAACCCAGAGTATTCCCAGAGCGTTATAACTTCAAAATTGAAGAAAAAACTTATTTAATAATATTATTATGTGAAGAGTTGTATCAGTAGTGTATAGTCAGATACGAATTAGACGTACCGTAATGTTACGTATTATGCGTCAATAAATATAATTAAATAGGGAGGAAATTACAATTAAATTTATTCTTGAAGATTTTTGATAGATGTTTCTAAGAAAAAAATATTTCTTTCACAAAAATATATTTTTAATTTATGTCAAAACATGTTTTCATTTCAAAAAATATTGAAATCTTGCGAATCGAGATGATATGTAATAAATAGTACAACAAAATATAAGAATCTCATTATTTTTTCTTAGAATATGTTTAGCAATATTTAATGATCTGATGAGCATATCTCTGTATTTCAAATTACCTGCAAATTGTAAAGATTCAATAAGGTTTCTTGTGACACTTTTTGGAAATGAAACATAAAAAATCACCTTAGTTTCGTATACTCTGAAGTTTCGATCCGGCTTCACTAGTCATGCTCACTTTTAGATTCCACATATCATAGCGAAATCACGTAACGTACATGCTATAACCGCTTACGTAAAACTTGCCTAACTTATTGTAGACATTAGCTTACGGTATATTACGTAAGATTAAACCTTAAGTTTGTCTAAAGTCCTTAGAAATTTTATGGATATTATGGCGGCCTCCACATACAACATAACATAGTGCAGCGCCATCTACCGAAGTTACACTGAACTATGAAGTAACGCACTACACGGAGTAACTATCAATCCTGAATCACGCAATAGAAATTCTCGCGCCGATTATCATATATACAACATTCCAACATCAACTGTTGGGGCAGTGGCCCGGCAGGCATGATCACCAAGCCTGATCGGAGGATCCTCCCTTTTTGTTGGAGGGATACGATACCCGTCCCCCATAATATCATACAACATATTTCGAAACCATCTCACGTCCGTGACGCTCAGGAATCTGAAATAGTATGAATAAATATTTTATGATGATCTGCTATTCCAACATAAAAGCGATAGTTAATAGCATGATATTAGATTTAACAGTATATACTATACTCGCATGTTCGTATGCATTGAATAACAACGTAATTTAAAATGTTTGAGCGGTCTTTTGCACGCCAGATTAAATCAAGTGGCGTAAAAGCACATTGTTTTATGTGATGCACAAAGAGATTATGATTTTGTTAGTTGTTTGCTTTGCTTATTTTATTTAAAAGCTTTCTGCGTGTGTATTGGATTATTTGCTGCAAAGATGAAACAACAATAATATGAGGATACACTGTTACGTCGTGATTTTAGTTTCAAACAGACTAAACTTATGATTTTAATATTAATTAAATAGAAAAAGCTACTTGGTCAGAATAGATGCGAGTGGAGAGCGTTTAGATATAGATAGAGGTAAAACGATTTCATTAGTTTTGTTACCCTTGTACCTACTACTACTACAGATAATGGCGATAAAGATTAAATGTGTTTTAAGCGGTTCGAAAGAACAACAGAATCCAAATTATCTGCGAGCTACAATTTGTTTATTGTTTACTAGCTGACCCACGCAACCTTGTTTGCGTCTTATATTGCCCGTAGCGTGAAAATTTTCTCCCGTTTTTGAAACATTCTTCATTGATGCTCCACTCTTATTAGTAGTAGCGTGATGGTATATAGCCTATAGCCTTCCTCGACAAATGGACTATTTAACATTGAAAGAATTTTCTAAATCGGACCAGCAGTTCCTGAGATAAGCGCGTTCAAACAAACAAACAAACTCTTCAGCTTTATTATTAGTATAGATTTATCTATTCTATTCTATCTGAACTAGGGTAAAAGCTTTTATAAGGTATAAAATTAAAACATAAATAGTATCTGTTTGTTCTGGCTAATGTCTGGAATGGTTGGACCGATTGTTCATGTCATTTCATGTCATGTCGTTTCATTGAAGAAAAAAAAATGATTGTACGAAATTAAAACCAACAGAACCCCCGGATAATACCGCGGCTCGCAGCTAGTATATATTTATATAATCTATACAAATAAATAAAATTCGAGTGTCTGTTTGTAATAATAAAATAACTGCTTTTTACTAGATGCATACACGGTACACCTTAATAACATTTGTTACGGCTAATCTCTGGTACAACTGGACCGATTTCGACGGAACTTTCAGTGGCAGATAGTTAATGATATAAGAAGTAGTTTAGGCTACTTTTTTTAGACAAACTTTGCCCTGTGGCTTTCCCCATGGTTGTCGTTGTACCATGGGGTGCACCTCGGGGCTCAGCTAGTCAAAAATATAATTTCGGTGCTATTAAATATAAAAAAATAAAAAGTAACAGTGCTAGCGCTGTGTTTCACTGAGTTAGTGAGGATACCGGAGGCTCATACCCCAACCCCTTTCCCCTCCCCCTTCCCATTCCCCATTACCCAAAGGCCGGCAACGCACTTGTGACGCCTCTGGTGTTACCAGTGTCCACGGGCGGCGATAATCGCTTACCATCAGGCGATACGTTTGCTCGTTTGCCCGCTATTCCATAAAAAAAGAAACCCGAATTATACATAATAGTTTCATCACTGGGATTACGTGATTAGTGAATATAAATCAAACTATATAGTGAGTGTATAATGTAATGAAAGTTCTGAATTAGTACCTATATAACTTCCCAACATGGACTATTGTTTGCCCGCCCATCACCGTCGACCATTTGTATAAGAGGGATATAACTCCCATTCATCTCCAAACAAGATGTTAGGGTGAACTCAGATCTTCTCAGGTCACTTTGTTAGCACTTTTGAAGTACATAAATATCCTGCTAATATTATAAACGCGAAAGTTTGTGAGTATGTTTGTTGTTCTTTTACGCAAAGGTTGAACTACTGAATGGTTTTTGATGAAACTTTACAATAATATAAAGGCTGCACTAACAGGTTCCTACCAAATTTGGCTAGGTAGGGCGAGAAACTCGAGCAGTACCTTATACCTACGCCTAGGTCGTAAGTCCTGGGAACTGCTTTGAGTTTGTCCCTCTGCCACACGATGGACCCGGCACCCGCATGGTGAATCCATGGAGTGCTAAGAAGTTTGTCTCTCTATACATCAGAATAACACATAGGCTACAATTTATAAAGATACTAGTTTCGCCTCGCGGCGTTGGCCGCTAGTAATATAAATACTTCAGTTAGTAATATATAAATCAGGTTACTCACGTTTTCATTCTGGACCATAGCCCTCTCCTTTTTTAAAACAGAGGTTTTAATACGATACCACACTGGCCAGACTTTTTAGTATTTTAGTAAAATAAACCATGTTTCATTTACTTAGAACTTCAAATCGTATGCTTTATCGTCTGTGTTTCGCTTTTCTACTCTATCATACATGTGGCATACAGGTTCGTCTATATGCACGGTTGTGTGAGCATGTTCGACATCTATTAACGTCAAGAGTTTTTTGTATCTATTTCTAAACAAAAATTACCTACATTTTCATATCCATTTTTGTAGTTCTCAGAATGTTAAAATTACATAAGTGCCGGTTTGATGCACGAGCTAAAAGCTTCCGCCAAATTATTAGGAAGAGCTTAAATAAATGCACGACGGTAGAGCATGAAGCGTGTTTCGCTTAGCGAGTGTCGATAAAATATGTTATGTCATGTGTGCTCTCTGTCTGAGGTGACTCTTATAGTATGTACTTTCTTAACTTGACATAGGATTTTACAACTTTGAACACTAAGACTGTTCACAATTACGTAAGGCGTTTTTCTTGCAATTTGTACCTTTATAAATCTTAGTAGAGAACTCTCTCCGTTCCTAAACTTGGACAAGAGTTAAAGGTTTAGAAGGAGTTTATAGATCCCTACTAAACTTTATGCATAATCCTACTAACATTATAAATGCGAAAGTTTGTAAGAATGTGTGTGTGTGTTTGTTACTCTTTCACGCAGAATTACTGAACGGATTTTCATGACACTTTGCATGAAACTATACAAGTTTAAACATCGGAATAACATAATAAGTTAAAGTTTATACAGATTTTTTATAATATGGTTATAATATAACAATGAGATGCTCTGATAGTTAAAAAAGGGCAGAGGCTACGAATTACTACGTTAATCGACATAAACACTGGCGGATCCGCGGGCAAAAGCTAGTTATAAATAGTATAATATAATTACGGTCAAAATTCGAACGTTAGCCAATTGTAACTTTAATCTCTTCCTCATTTCAATAAATTTGTTTGGATAACCGAACCACATGTGGTTCAATTTGGCTCTAATGTAAAATTAATGATTTATATTGTGCCTCGCGTTGTAATATACCTATTACTATATTTTACTAATGAGTTTATATCTTTACCATACCATAATAATACGTTTAAACCAGCAATTCTTGTATATTTATATAATCTGGATCTCGGAATCGGCTTTAACGAGTTTCTACGATAAATCGATCTAGCTAGAATTCATTTCTAGAACCAGCGGACTTCAGCCCCGACTCACTGGGACATTCAGTTCCGACTTACTAAAACTTGCGGCACTCAGTTCTAACTAACTGGAACTACTCACTCCTGGCACTAGCAAGCTCCACAACAGAACACAGACAGCTAACTACATCCTGAATCACGCAATAGAAGTTCTCGCGCCGATTATCATGTACAAATACAACAACAACCCAACATCAACCTTTGGGCCGTGGCTCGCCAGGCATGATCACCTCGCCTAGTAGGAGAATTCTCCCTTTGTGTTGGTGGGTTTTAAAAGTATATGGCAACATATTTCACAAAGATTGAACTTTATAAACGTATTTTGCTACCATAACAAAAATATTTATTTTATTATTAACTTTACATACTGAAAAAACATCTTATAATTTTTTCAAATAAAAATTTCCAATAGTCGTTGTGTCGAAAACAAAAGCCAAGGAACATGAAATACTAAATACAACTTTCAATCGAATATGTAATTGTCAACTCTTTTACTGATTCATTGGCATTTATTTCGTAAATAATAATAAATATTCCGGACATCTAACACACAACGGCATTTAGTCCCAAGCTAAGCAGAGCTAGCACAAGTTATGGGTACTAGACAACTAATATAAATACTTATATACTTTTTTTTTGTAAATACATACATACGAGTATTGTACATAGAAAACACCCTAACTCCGAAAGAAAATATTTGAAGATCATACAAACATTTGGTCCGACCCGCAAATCAAACCCGAGACCTCAAGTTTAGCAGCTTAGCAGTAGCGTATGCGACTGCTAAGCTGCAGCTAGCAGTCGTATACGCTTCCACTACGCCACCGCGGCAGTAATTAAATGTACCACGAATTTTTCTTACATTGAATTTTATTCAAGCATGTGAAGAATCGTATGGGAAACAACTATATATCACCGTTGGCTGCATTTTGGACCTCCATGTTGTTGTTGAATGATTGCAAATGAAATAATCATGAAATAAATTATGACTTCAATTAAAAATTTACAATCAAAAGTGTTGAGAAAATATAATTTACTCATGATCACAGATCACATAAAATACTTTGATTAAATTTTATGTGGTATTCATTATGACGTGCTTAGTTATTGTCTAGAAAATTCTGCAGTATTCGAGGTTTTCGCCACTTAAATGATGCGCCAAGCCTTCCTCTCATTCGACATTGGGTTAAAAAGTTTGAAGAGACTGGATCAACCCTGGATAAATCAAAATCCGGGCGACCTAGGTCATCAAGAACGGTAGAAAACGTGGAGAGTGTTAATCAATCTGTACGTGACGACCCGAGCCTTTCAATTCGGAAGCGCGCGAGTGCTTTAAATGTGCATAGATCATCATTACACCGCATTATGCACAAAGATCTAAAGCTGCACCCCTACAAAATTCAATTGGTGCAAGAATTAAAGCCCCAAGATGCCGGTCAGAGGCTTAATTTCGTAAATCAGATGATTGAGCGATTTTCAACGTTTACCAACATTTTGTTTTCGGATGAAGCTCATTTTCATCTTAATGGCCACGTAAATAAGCAAAACTGCCGCTACTGGAGTTCAGCCAATCCGAAACGCAAACATCAGAAACCCCTACACTCGCCTAAAGTGACCGTATGGGCTGCCATGTCGGCGCGAGGAATTATCGGCCCTTACTTTTTTGAAGACGAAATGGGGCGTACAGTTACAGTGAATTCAGAGCGTTATGTGGAGATGTTAGACAACTTCTTGGTACCTGAACTGCAAAACTTTCCTGGCTATAACCAAAGAACATGGTTTCAACAGGACGGAGCAACTTCACACACGTCCAATATATCTCTGCCACGTGTTCGTGAAATTTTCTCAGGAAAATTGATCTCCCGGAGAGGTGACATAAATTGGCCTTCACGTAGCCCAGATTTAACCCCTATGGACTTTTTCCTATGGGGTTATCTTAAATCTAAAGTTTACGCCAATAAACCAACTTCACTGGCGCATTTGAAAGAAAATATCCGTCACGAAATGGCAGCCATCCCTCACTCCACCTGTCGAGCAGTCATAAGTAATTTTACTGTTCGATTAAATGAGTGCCAACAACGTGAGGGTTTACATTTAGACGATATTATTTTTAAGAAATGAATTCCCAAAAAGTGTATTTTAACAATAAATAAACATTTTTTCTATATACCGCTTCCTTTTTTTTTAATCAATCCACTAAATATGAAATTTCTTTTGAGACACCTTGTATTTCTTAGAAATACTTTCGAAAAGTAAGTTCATAAAATAACTACTTATTAAAGCAGATACTGATCGACCGAACGTGTTGTGACCATACTGTGCCGTGAGATACAGTCGTCAGAGCGGCCACAGTCAAAACCTAGTTGCTATACATATTTTACCGCATTGGCAAAATATGAATACGGTGAAGCAATGGGTAAGGACCAAACAGGTGGTAAAGTCGGCATTCTAATAAGTATACTCATATGTGATGTTTGAATGACATGGCTATAGGTACTTGTCAGCGATACGCTCTATATATGTACATGTAAATGAGAACTCAATCTTTGAAAACTTGTCAATCCTTTCTTTGTGCAGGTCAATTAATATCGACACTAATTATTTCATGTTGAACAGATGAAATTATTTAATTGTAACAGAAGCATATTTTTATTCTGTAATCCCGAATTTATGTAAAATAACTAGAGTTGATTGGCAATCATTAAAATTACTGTTGAAAGCTTCGCAGTAATAAAATGACACTTTACTGGGATACTTAAATAAATGGTTTTACGAGAACGTTTGAAGTATAGAGTGATTAATCGATGAAATTAAACTAATAAAATGTTAATCAGTTGATAAATACATCTGAGGAGAACAATCCACTACTTAATTTTGAATATATTTCTGATGAATTCTGGATTCAAATCTCATATTGAAATGTATTGTACTGACTATGTCATTAGAATTTGTTGGCATAAGTCGAACGAAATGTTCATCTTCACACCATTACGTCAACAAGCTAATAACAGCCCGTTGCTGGACATAAACTTCTCTTTCAAAAGAAGGTTTAGGTCTACGGTACCAGGCTAAATGAGTTAGGATCGTGTTTATTTTAAGTTTTCTCTTGTATGCTGTAATGTTATTTTGCCATTATGGCTCCCTTGCTCGCTTCTTACGACACTTATGGGATAAATAAGAGTGACGAATATCTGTATTCTTAATACGTCACCACACGGCGAATGTCCAACTTACAATCTACGAAACTACATTTTCAAGGTTTAACATAAACGTAAACCTGGAATGTATGGAAAAAACGTGTTAGAAATTTAAATACGCACGTTTTGTTTTATTCTTTTCAGTGTTTATATACCCAAAAAGTTTTGTAAATTGAAAGTAACAAACTGTTTGCTCAAGAACTTTTTTGTTGGGCACGCCGCGACATGCTTCAAATAAGTTGAAACTAATGACGAGACCTTTTATAGGAACTCGTTGGATGTTTATTAATTCTGGTAACAGTAATATCTAGGTCTAACCAATAATAAAGTTCAGCGAATTTAAAAATTTAATTTGAACTATGAGTAAGCCTTGAAACGAGAGACAAATATGTGGACAAAGCTTTTTTGGCTGTTTTTATTTGAAGTGTTATGACCAAATTTTGTAATTAAGTCAGTTGTCTTTAATGACTCATTAAGTGGCGACGTGGATGAACTCATCGCTACTTCTTTTTTCTTTGACCCTGCAACGGCTTAAATAGCATGATGCTGGATATGTTTCTCAGAATTTCAAAAGTAAATAAGAGTTTTACGGCGGGCATGGCTTTGTAAGAACCTTAGTACTACATTCAATCGTTAATAGGTTTCCCAAAGCTTATTTTGCTATTCAAAAAGGCAAAAAATATATTACTTAGCTTGTTATTAATTTAAAATTATAAGCGTCATTGAAAATAGTCCAGCTATATAACAATAGGGCAGAAAAATCTAACTTTAAAGATTTATCAAACGACTTAAATCACGATCTAGAACAAAAAAATGTGCCAACTTGTCTAATATAAAAGTAATTTGTCAGTTGAGTTGAAAAGGGGATGCTGTTTTCTACGAATTATATAAAAATCGGTCTGAACTAATTCCTAGTAAGTGATCGAAATATACGGAACAAAAATGTACCCGATTCAACTAATACTGTTTAAAAGTTTTGTTGTAACACATGGGATAAATGAGATACCTAATAAAAAGTAACGAACGCCACCCAAGGAAATTTATAAGAGTCACAAGTGCATTGGTTTCCTTTGAATGTTTCTTCCCTCTCTGCCTACAATTTTTATTCCTTTATACGAGTATTATAATAGTAAGTTACGTAATTGGGACTTAAATTACAGTTAGCAATATGTGGGCGCTTAATATACCTACCTCCATATATGGGAGTGTTTTTATATTTATACTGTGACTTATATAATATGAAATGTCTTTTTCAGTAATGTGTTCGGTTATAAGTTACAAGCTGAACCCCGCGGTGCTACCCGCGGTCGCTATAAGGCGAAACTATATCTTTATAAATTGTAGCCTATGTGTTATTCTGATGTATAGGCTATATTATTGTAAAGTTTCATAAAAATCCATTCAGTAGTTTTTGCGTGAAAGAGTAACAAACATCCATCTATCCATACTTACAAACTTTCGCGTTTATAATATTAATAGGATTTACCAACGCTAAAACTATCATTTACATATTATATTTAATTGTAGGACAGAAAAAAATATAGCATGTTCGGTAAAATAATCGTGAGTATGTTGCCTTCTGTCACTGTGGAAACTTTACAAATTCATTAGATTTTGGCGCGAACAAGAAGGTTGATATCAAACTGTGTTTAGAGTGAAATGGAATCGAGGCAGGTGGAATTACAAGCCTACAACTTTACGGTGGATCGGAAATGTTTCTCAAATCATCTCGCACGGATTCCGCTCATTTGATCAGACTTCGAAATTAGTTTTACTAATGTTTTGGGGCTTACAAGTAGCCATAAATGACTTTATAAATTTCAGAAGTTGGTTCTTCTCACCTTTATATGATTAATTTCCTTACTACTGAAATCCATATTCTATAGATGCTCGAATACAATAATATGCAATAATTGATTGTTTTATAGAAGATTCAGAACCCTAAGTCTAAGATTGTTATACCTAATATTATGTTCAGTCAGCTTGCATCTAGAATTTTTGTATTCTGAAGATCGATATAATCATCAATGTATGTTTGTATTGTGAGGTTACGAAGTGTAATGTCCTTCCAACACAAAGGGAGGCGAGGCGAGGCGAGGTGATCAATCCTGGCGGGCTGCAGCCCAACGGTTGATGTTGGGATGTTGTTTATATGATAATCGGCGCGAGAACTTCTATTGCGCAATTCAGGATTCAGTCAGTCAGTTCAGTGTTGTGTACTTCGTGTATTAACGTTACTTCGTATTTCGGTGTATATTCGGTAGACGTATGTGGTATTCGCCACAGCATGTTCCACCATATCGCCTAAACCACTAAACCAATTTTAATAAATGAGGTGTTAATAGATTCATAATAACACTGTAGGAGACATAGGCTAGATAAATTTTATAAAAAGTTTTACGTAGTCGGATTATAGTTTTTAAGCCCATCTTGTTTGTATAATCATTGAGCTGTTATATGATGGGACAGATTTTATTTCTTATAACCAGCATAGGAACTGAAAATTATTACAGAAGGGTGATAATTCTAACCACAATTGTATTAACATCATCTGTGAAATCGTACTCTATGCAAGTAAAGTTTTGAATAAATAAATATTCTAAATCTGTTTTGGTATTTTTTTTTTTTTTTTTTTTATCTACACCTCCAACATTATTGGAGTCTTTGCTATATCTGTACGTTCATGCCAGTTCTCGCGATTATGCTTCTCGCACTTTCATGCTTCATTCCTGTTTCTTTCTGCCATTCATCCGTTCATTCTACGGGTGGGACTCCCGTCTATTTGCCTAATCTAATCTAGCTATTCGATAGTGTCTATCTTTATTTCTTTATTTTATTGTTTTTTGGGGAAATGAGGTACGCAGACTTAGTTTTTATTGCCTTCACACTTACAGTCTTATTTCTACTTATATATATACAAAGCACATTTTGTGTTTTTATCTTATGTTGTAGTGTGTACATGTTTCTTTATTTATATATTTAATATCTACTTATTTATTTTTGTACTAATTTTAACATTGTTTTCTTATTTCTAATACATTGTTTTCTTACGACTAATTGCTTATTATCTACTATCTTATACAGTTATGATTGACACTAATATAACATACTATATTGTGTAAACATAGTTTTCTTAAACTCTAGTTTTGTTACGCTCTATTACAATTTTAATTACTTTAATACAATAGTCTAAAAACTTATTTCTATTCTTACTTTTTATGATACTACAAAAATTTTGTTCCTTGATATCTGTGTCTATTATATTCTCACAATTGTGTCGCTCCAACGCGAATGCGGGGCAATAGCATATAATATGGGGAACGGTTTCTTTCTCGGCCGGGTCACAAGTGCAGGATGGACTCTCTTTGCATCTGAAACGTTCCAGGTACATCGAGAATCCACCGTGGCCTGTCATTAATTGTGTGGTTATGTACCCTATCTCGATCTTCCTCACCGTACGCCGACACCGCATCTGGGAAGAACAACTTTGTGATTTTGGCGGTTTCGCCGGTGGTGTACCTGTTGTTCCATTCGTCAAGCGTCTGCAAACGCAGATTTCGCTTGACGAAGGAAACCGGGCACAAGTCGTAATTAGGCACCCGTTTGGATTTCTCAGCGGCCTCTTTGGCTAGATGGTCCGCTCTTTCGTTCCCTTCTATCCCTGCATGGGCTTTGACCCAGAGCAAAGACACAGTTTTGCCCTGGAGAGACTGAGTCTTAATATTCTGCCTCGCTTCTAATGCTAACGGGTGAAGGCAATTGTTGTTCGTGATCGTCATTAACGCAGCCATGGAGTCGCTGAGAATTCCAAACGTTAGGGCCTTGGTCTTCCCAATCTCCCTTGTTGCGACACAAATTGCCAGGAGTTCGGCCTGGTAGACGGTGCAGTACGCTGATAGTGCCAGTTTGATAAATTTTGTTTCTTTTACTTTGTTCCAAATAGATAGCGCTGCCCCAACTTTACCTGCAATTTTACTACCATCTGTGAAGATGGTAGAATCAAATTTGGACAGTGCCGTTTGTTGGTTTTGGTCCACCAGGTTCCCGAACTCCAGATCGATCCGCTCTGCGGGATGCGGCGTCAATAGTGCAGAGTGCATTCGCTCCACCTCCCTGTCCCCAAGAAAACATTGCGGTACACCCCTCTTAGCCTCAAAAAGCGAGGCCGCCTCGCGAACTCGGAGATCGAGAGGGAGGATCCCCGCCAAAACGAGTGAAGAATTCAGGGAGACAGTTCGGTAAGCCTTACACATTTTTAGTGCGACTCCCCTCTGCACTGTCCCCAGTCGCCGCACTATTCCCTTCTTAGTGGCGGCCGAAGCCCATGTGCTGGCAGCGTACAGAATAATGGGTTCGATCGCTGCCGTGTAAATCACCCTTATAACTTCGGGTTGTAAACCCCATATGCATTTTGCTGCCCTGCACAATTGTTTGTACACGCCTACTGCTTTTCCACAGACGTTCGCTACATGTTTGTTAAAGGTGAGTTTTTCGTCTATTGTGACGCCTAACAATTTCAGGTCTTTGGACATTGTGATATCGGTCCCGCCCATGCTCAGGCGTGGGGTGTCAAATTTAAGTTTCCTGGTAATTACCATGGCGTTGGTCTTTTGGGGAGCAAATTTTAATTTGTTATCGTCACCCCACGCCAGAATACGCGCGAGTGCCGCGTTCGCCTGTTCCTCAATCTCCCGAGCTGTACTGCCTTCAATAACCAGCACAACATCATCAGCAAACGCCTGGCAATACGTTCCGCTGCTTTCTAAATTCTTGAGAAGGGGATCCAGGAGGAGATTCCACAGGATTGGCCCGGCCAATCGAGCCCTTTTTTGGTGCTTTTTTGGTGTTCAGCACCGGCGTATCTTACCCTGACTCTCCTATCCCGTAGATAACTGTCTATGGTGCGCCTTAAATTTAGCGGACATTCTTCCTCAGCGAACCGGGTTCTTATAGCCGGCCACCAGGCGCTGTCGAAGGCCCCCTCTATATCCAGGGACACAATCGCGACGAGCTTCTTTTTATCGAGTCCGCCACGGATGCGCCCCATGAGGGTATAGAGGGCGTCTTCGGTGCTCCTTTGTGGCATGAACCCGTATTGGCGAGTACTCATCTTAGGGAGCAAATGATGTTTGAGGCGCGCCACCAGCATCTTCTCGAAGATTTTCCCCAAAACCGGGAGAAGCCCGATGGGTCGGTAGGATTTAGGAGCTGAGTAGTTTTCCTTTCCCGGCTTTCTTAGGGCTACTACGGTAGCTTCCTTCCATCTTGTGGGGAAATGATGGAGCTTCAAGCATAGGTTTAGGAGAGTCAGGAAAAGTTCGGGGTCATTGTTGACAAATTGACTACATATGTCGGCTGGAAAGCCATCAGCCCCCGGCGCCTTCTTTGGATTGAAGGATCCACAGGTCGCCACGAGTTCCGACATGGTGAACGGGGGATCGCATCGTTCGTCCTGTGCCCCCTCGTTCACTAAATCCGCTCTCGCTCTAGTAATGGTGTGGCGAGGGTTGTCATTGTCGGTCTGGTCGTCAGGGTAAAAAGTTTCGGCCAGCAGTTTGACTGACTCTTGCGGACTCAGTGTCACTCCTTCCTTTTCCAAAGGCTGGTCTTCCTCCCTCTGTGCTGTTCTTCCTATCACCCTGTAAATCCCCTCCCAAACCCCCTCCCTGTCCTGCTGTTTTGGTTTCAGCTCATCGATACAATAGTGTCTTCTGAATCGGAGAACAGTCGCAGGAATTTTATAAAATATTACGGTTAGAGGGACGGCAATGCATCATGTGCAAGCCACAAGCAGCTAACAAATACTTCAAGATTTTGGACCAACGGACCTGACCACACGGTAGTAGTCCTATCGTGGGAGAACCGCGCTTCGGCATGAATGGGCCGGCTCGACCGGAGTGATACCACGGCCTCACAGAATACCGGTGTGAAATAGCGCTTGCGATGTGTTTCACCGAGTGAGTGAGGATACCGGAAGCCCATACCCCAACCCCTCCCTCATTCCCCCTCCCCATCCCCCAAAGGTCGGCAACGCACTTGTGACGCCTCTGGTGTTGCGGGTGTCCATGGGCGGCGGTAATCGCTTACCATCAGGCGATACGCCTGATCGTTTGCCAACTACTACATAAAAAAAAAAAGTAAGAGAACATTGGTCAAGAAAGCAAACACTTCCTGCTTGAGATGTGTTTTCTCGAGATTTTTTTTTTCCAATAAATTTACATTATATGTAGTATTAATTGTAAGCACTAATTTTAGAAATTAGGAGCATTTTGAGAATAATTAAAAGTGATCCTTTTCTTTTGGCTCTATAGTATCTGCTCTCTCTCATGTTATATAAATAATAAATAAATAAATATTTTCGGACATTTAACACACAACGCCATCTAGTCCCAAACTAAGCACAGCCATAGTATGGCTACTAGACAACTGATATTAAAACATATATACTTTTTTTTTTGTAAATACATACATATTATACATAGAAAATACCCAAATTCCGAAAAAAATATTTGCAGATCATACAAACATTTGGTTCGACCCGGGAATCGAACCCGAGACCTCAAGCACAGCAGTCACATACGCTACCACTGCGCCAACGAGGCAGTCAAATTTATATATTTAATATTCAAATTTGATTAACTCTTGACTATGAAAATCTTCAATTTCTGAGAAAATTTCTGCTCATTCTAATTTAGTTACCGAATGTTAAACAAGCCTATAGTGTTATAGAAATTTTAATGTTGTCATCATTGATATGTCAGCACTGTATGACTGAGGTTTGCTCGTTGTTTTTATAGTTTTTTTTTTAAATGAATTTAATCTATGTCGACTTTCGCCCGAAACGCCCTGCATTAATTTTCTAGATTAAGATTTCATATTTACGAGAATTGCTCATTTAAAGGTATTAGATATATATAAAGCGGTTTAGTTTATGTATGTTTAGATATATTACGTGTATACAAATAGCAAACTTTTTACTTGCGTGTAATTTTTGTGGAGATGGAACATTAATAATTTTACGTGACCTAAAAACATAACGGCTTAATGAGATTATCTTCTTTACATAACATCATTTGTCAGTCAGTTAATTTAAAATATAACGTAGAAAATGTAACACGATGACAAAGAAATAAGCTGGGAAAAGCTTTTTTAAATATATTTACTACCAGCAAAACGTGATGTAATCAAAGTAGTTGGTTTAAGATTTCAAACGAAAGCTTCGTTTCCATCGCTTTCAAATGAAATGAGTTCGGTTTACGTTAGAAGCTGTCACATGAGCGCTAAAAGAAATATATATATTTTGAACTTGTTAAGGAAACTTTCTTTTTACAAGCTTTAATTTAGTTTCATCTGTCCCGATGTTTGCCTTTAATCAAATCTTACAAGTTAAATTATATTACTTCCTGGTTTCCGATTGAGCTGAAATTTAAAATATACCTTTAGCTCTGATGACAATGCAATTATATACTCGTCTTCGAGTCCAATGTTTTCAAGTTTCAAGTATAACAGATCGAACATTCAAACGTCATGCCATAAATAAGAAATCACATAAAACCATGTTACACAAAACCAATTTGAGACGATACAACAGTCAACCACTCCTTGCACAGTATGTACGACACGATGTGTAGCTATTGAAGGATCTTGAACGTTACAATATGTTCCATATCTCCTTTGTGTACGTCAATACTATTTCTTTAATGGTCTCCTTCTATTCTAATGATATGAAATATAAAACTAATAAAACGATATTTGATGTTCCAGAAATGGAATCAGGAAAAACGTTACCCTTTTCTGTCTTCACATTATTGTTTAAAAGAATCGATAATAGTTCATTCTAAAACATGTGGTTTGTCCAGATTGTATATTTATCTTTATTAGGTTACTGAATATTATAAATACGAAAGTATGTGGTGGCGACTTCCACAAACAGGTCAACGAAAAAAATACACCACAGCGCCATCAACCGCAGATACATCAAACTACGGAAGAACTGCTAATCCTGTAGTGCAATATAGCACACCGATATGCGACACCACGGGACTATCAATAGGCCTATCGGGCTCAACCCCGTGATCCACCTGTAGTTGTATGCGGCGCGGAAAATTACTTCCACAGGCCGCCTTTAAAAGCTACCATGAGACGAGTTAGAGAGAATAAATACAACTTCCCAACATCAACCGTCTGGACGCGGTCCGCCAGGCATGGTCACCACGCCTTGTCGGAGGATACTCCCTTTGTGTTTGATGAACGATTTAAATGCAATTTATTGCTATTTAATCCCAAATATTAATAATCGCGAGGATGGACATCTGCCGATCTTTATCCATAACAATCATGTAGGACGAGCTGCAGCCAAAAAACAGTATAAAATAACCAGGAATATTTATATACTGAAATTCTTATGTTCCATAAAAATGTTATTTTAAATCATAGCGATGGATATTCGTGTGCCATCAATCATACTATTTGTGAACGAGCTCTAGTTTTTATTGCAATACTGCAATACTGCAATGTTATGTGTGTGCAAGTTGGTATTTTTACTTCCAGTTTCAAATGTTTGCATGATTGTATGAATAAAACGGGTAAAACATGGATTTAGTTTTTTATAACTAAGAACTGTTCTAAAACAATTCTTTACATACATTAAAACTTGCAAGGAAGTAATAGTAAGTTTCTTATTAACCCGAGAACATTAACTGTTACTTTTACAGTTTCCTTAAAGAGTTCAACTTCAGCTTGTCTTTTGATATTAATATTTAAGCTCTTTTAAAAATGTACAGATTTACAAGAAGAAATTTATAAACTATAACCCGACTGCTTTAAAACTTTTGACGAAATTTATATAACCTATGTCACCCGAGTCATTATTACAAATCTATTGATATCTCATTCTTTAAAATCGTTTCAGTAGTTCAGGTGTTACGGTAGAACATGTTTACATGCAGAGACTACCAAAACTTTTATAATTCCTTTTAGCTTCACTGTAGTCGGGTAAATATAAAGTATGCTCTAGTAATATTTTTTTTGTTATAAATCTTTCCTATAACAAATCTTTATGAAGAAGTATTGAATTGACAGAATCACTTTTTTTCTGAGTGTAAATTTTCATAATACAAATACAAAAATATATTTAATGCCAACATTTTAACCATAAACTAAAATGTTTGTGTTGAATCACAGCAAACTAGAATTAATTAATATTACAGTTCCGTAGAGTAAATAATACGCCAATATGTTGTCCCGGCTCGAAAGACCATTTATCCGACACTGAGTTGTAGATGTTGTCGTGAACCACAATAATAAATAGCGTAAGATTGTATGTAGTTGAGGCAACTTTAAGCCAAGGAGAGGTCGCCCACCGCTGGAACGTCTCGAAATATTACTTGCAGTTAAGGTTGTGGTTCCTGCCAGTTTATAGCATGTTGGAAAATTAGGCGGTAATGAAAGATACACGTTCGTACATAAGGTTGAAGTCTTATTTTAGGAAGGTATATAAACTTTAAGAAAAATAAGTCTTCGGAATATACCTTAGAAAAACAATAACTAACGCGCGTTTCGCAATTTTTATTCTTATATGTTGCTATTTAATCTATATTTAATACGTGAAGCAAAAACTTTGTACGCGATTTTACTAAAAATTCAATGCAATTTAAAAATACATTAAATAACTATCATGTCCATGACAAATATATACAAATATCCATACACACAAATGTATTTATGTAAAAATAAAATTAAAAAGATGTTTTTTTTTGTCTCTGTCATACTGAATATCAAATGACCATGATTTTAACTTAAGAATGAATTTTGAATTTAACAAAATTAAAAAAGAAGTTTTAAAAAGTAGTTTATTGAACAACTAAGAAGAACGAAATCGTCACTAATCACTCTATTTATATATTTAATGTTTCTCTATGCAAAAGCGTCTCTAGCTCGTGAAGCGCCAGTGCGCAATTATTACTCTAGCACCCTTCAGTAAGCGCGCATATTCTTCAAAAATGTCAGGGCCGGCGCCTCTAACACTGCTGCTTCCGTGTGTACACCGCACACCTTGCACCATAGGTTAAGACGCCCCTGTCTATACGGTGTGTCATATATTATGTCAATATTATATTTTTTAAAGACTTGTTTCTATGTTGTAACCGAGTCGGATAGTACATTACAAAGTTAAACAACGGTAGCCAGGAGAGTACATTTATGAATGACTATTCTTTAGACCTTTTGTGTTTCGAAGAGAGCCTTCAGTTGTTGAGTTGCCATATGAACCTCAGTGACAATCTTAACGGGTAGTTGGTACCGTAAGGAGTCAGAGAATAATCTATCTATAGAACTTCGATATCGGTTAGTATATAGGTTCTGGAGACCTGATGGTGACCATAAAAATCGAAGTTTATACGTGTATAATATACCTACTGAAAGACGATTTGAAACTTGTTTTGATTAAGACTTTGAAGATGAGTATTATATTTCATAATTACCCACTCATGACTTTTTGAAGTTATGAAATATAATACTATGGCATCTATATGCCAAGATTACGTAGCCACAACGTTGTCTTTCCAGTCTCCAACCCGCACTCGGCTAGCGTGGGGACGTTTGGCCTTAACCCTCTCCCAAGAAGAGACCGAGCCCCGCAGGTAGGAATAATATCCCACTTGAGTTGTTGATTGTGAATGACCTTTTGAAGATATACTTTTGGAAGATTGTAAACATAAAATTCAAACTTGAACCGTTGTTTAAAAGTGAAATATTTGTATAATAATAAGCCTGATATTGTGGAGATAGATCGATTAGAGCACTGTGCAATGATTGTCGATATCGCCGTTCCTCATGACAAGAATCTCGTGAAAGTCGAAAAAGAAAAACAAATAAAATATTTGTATTTATCTCACGAGATTGTCAATATGTGAAATGTAAATTCGGTGATCATTGTTCCGATAGTCGTATATGCTCACGGATTGATAGCCAAGAGCCTCGACCAACACCGTAAGAGGCTCGCGTTAGAAGGCTGGATCAAGGGTCTGATACAGAAGGCAGTCCTTCTTGACAAGGCACGTATAGTGAGGAGGTTCCTGTATTTGGAGCTTGGTCTACTATTTTTTATATTTTTAAATGTATTTGTTTTTATATGTATATTTAAAATTGTAATTAATATGTATATTTAATGTTATAAAGAGAATAATAATATTTATTGACCAATAAAAGTGTTAAGTGTGTCTTATAGTCCACGGGCCCACGTACAAAGGATTTCAGTGATTAATAACAGGCTGAAAGTTTATATACAGCTTCGTTTTGACGAGACCCCCAACTTTTATTATTGGACCAAATTCTGATAGTGGCAGGAAAAAGCGGGATAGGGAGCGAAACACGTCGATTTGATGAGTGTCCCAAATTAATAAATAACAGTTTCTAAAAATCAATACTTCGAGAAAATACGATGGAAAACTGAGAAAAACTTGTGGCATACAAAGTGAATGGTACCTTCCCGAGTGACCCCCAGCTCTAACATGTCAGGATGGTGACTTGAAAAATTTTATTCATTTTCATTAATAACAAACTGATTTTTGTTTTGGGGCTTGCAAAATATATATTTTACATAAAAAATGCATCAGCATACAAATTCGACGGTAATTTTTTTGAGACCTGCACTCGAAAGTTGTTAAGATTATGTTAATATTTTTTTCGAGTGTTGGAAACGTTGTATATATAAAACATGTAAAAAAAATGACAGAAAATAGTTACAAGCAAATAATGAACTTGGGAATCTACTACTAAAATATAGAACAATAAACTAACAGCGGTGAATATAATGTACTTCAGGGAACTGTTACTTTTGTTATGGTGCCTATAAATTTTATGCCTTTCGTCTGGAACGCCAATCTATGTTTTATAAAAGAGCCGATATTTTCCAATGATACCAGAAATGCCATAAATTTGATCAGTAACTGGTGATATTTCTTATAGGATAGCGTCAAATAGCATGGTGGCGGGATGGTGTGTTCATATCCGTTATTTTTGATAGTTTACTTGGATCTATTATTTATGGCAAATGAGATGTAGATTTGATCGAACGACCAATCTAAATATTAAGTTGTTATCTCTGTTTGTTATTGAGGAAGTTATTTATGTACTGTTACCATTCTAGGTAGAGGTGGAATTACTAAGTATTTATTTTTAATGTTGACTGTGTATGCATGTTAAATATTTGTAAAAGGTACTTTAATATATGAGGAACCATGCAGTTAATTTTGGTTTTACTTACCTTAATAGAACATTGTCTGCATTGTCACCTGTTTTATATTTAGCAGTGATTGTTAATTAAATTTCAACATAAACGGAAAAGGAATTTATGTATTAATAATAACAAAGTTTATTTAAAAAAAATATTGCATTAAATGTGTATGAGCTACAAATCTAAGACGTAAAACAACCCGTCTCGCCAGCATGAAATATATATTTTTTATTCTAATAGAGGGCAAACGAGCAGACGTATCGCCTGATGATCGCCGCAACACCAGAGGCGTCAAAAGTGCGTTGTCGACCTTTGTGGGATGGGGAGGAGGATAAGGGGAGAGGTTGAGGTATGGGCCTCCGGTATCCTCACTCACTCGGTGAAACACAGCGCAAGTGCAGTTTCACACCGGTATTCTGTGAGGCCGTGATATCACTCCCACGGTACAACGGAACACGGTATGCTGAAACCTTTCGAAAGAGAGGCCCATGTCTAGCAGTGGACTGTTAAATATTGTTAACGATGATGATGAGGCTCATAACTTCTCAAAGAAGCTAATTGAAATAAATTGATTCAATTGACTGCCTCTGTGGCGCAGTGGTAGCGTATGCGACTGCTGTGCTTGAGGTCTCGGGTTCGATTCCCAGGTCTGATCAAATGTTTGTATGATCTGCAAATATTTGTTTCGGAGTTTGGGTGTTTTCTATGGTATGTATTTCCAAAATTAGTATATATGTATTTATATCAGTTGTCTAGTACCCATAACACAAGCTCTGCTCAGTTTGGGACTAGATGGCGTTGTGTATAAGATGTCCGAAATATTTATTTATTATTTATTTATTTAATTAACACGTGAGCATAAATTTAAATGCATTCATAAAAATGCATTCATAAAAATCCATATCTAAAATAATCTGTTCAAAAATTTACCAAAATTAACTAGAAAAGATCGCATTACAGTGTACGGTCGTTATAAACAAGAGTATAAAATGAGCAGAGATTACAAAATTAAAGTTGTCAATTAAAGTTTGAAACTCGTAACCGCCCGATTAAGCTGTAATTGTACCTAGTTTGGTTGCAGATAGTTTTAGTTTTTATAAAGTTTCAACTTTAACAATTACCGTTCTACTTTAGTTCGTTGTTAAATTTGCCGTGGTTATTACTGCGTTCAGAATGCTTTGAGCTTGAAAGTAATGCAGCCGAATAGATTCAGCCAATAAATAGCGGATTTCAGCAAATTGTACAAACATGATACTTGCTTATTGCGATATGTTTACTGTTAAAACATATTATACTTTATACGTATAAGTAAATAAATGTGTATTTTGGTTGATACACTACTATGTACTAATGTTCATATTTTCGAGTACAGAGTGCAGCTCAACGGGTGTTGAAACGTCGATGAATTAAAATCTATTTGTGGAGGAACGGGTATCATGTCCCTGCAACACAAAGGGAGGATCCTCCGACCAGGCGAGGTGACCATGCCTGGCGGGCTACTGCCCAACAGTTGATGTTGGGATGTTGTATATATTAGAGAACTATTTATTGCGCGATTCAGGATTTGTAATTAATCCGTGTAGTGCATTACTTCGTAGTTCAGTGTATCTTCGGCAGATGGCGCTGTAGTAGGTTATTGTTGTATTATATGTGGAAGTCGCCACAGATTAAAGAATAGCACGTGTCAAACTTTTATAGTATTTTTAAATGTAAATCATTTTAAACAAATAATTATACTATACCTCCTCTTAAGTGCACAACTTTAAGATTAGAAGTTAACATCGCTAATTACTACAAAAACTGATTAGTTATCAGTTTAGAACACTGCAATTGTCATACAATATAATTATATACTTGAACAAATGTTGAACAAAATTTAAAAGAATATTCTGAACCTTATTTCTATAGAAATAAAGTTGCGCTGAAGCTCAACAGTGGTTTCAGTAATACCCACTATTATAAATGACAGAGTATCTCGACCATCGGATGTGTAAGCCAGAAATTGTCTCGAAACTTAAATTTCCGCAGCGGAATCTGTCCTTAATCGAGTGTCAACCATCGCTGAGAATGCTATTCACTCGATATATCTACGTCTCTCATGATGTGATATTATTTCATTCTTAGTTTTTTAGGATTTCGTAGTTCCTTGAATAGTATTTTGTTCTAGTCTATATATTTTTGTAACGGGATCCAAACCCAAAAATACCCTAAATAACCGAAAATACAATGTCTGTATACTTCTTTAGAACAAAACTGAAAATAAATATTTTTCAGCTATATTTCAGAATTTCTCACGCAAATATTGTTGTGAAAAACAATTTTGATAAAAACTATAAATATACAGGGTGTAAAAAGACTACTACCGAAAACTTGGGGGTTGCAATCAGACCATGATACTGAATAGGTTTAGCGAAAAAAAAACTCAAAAAAAATGTTGATTTATCTAAGTCGTTTTATGTTTTTTTCTCCTCACATACACATAGTAAAACATAACAGGACCCAAACTACCTAATTATCTCATTTAGAAAACCAAAAAACAAAGAAAATCACTAAAACAGTAATGTATTTTAATATCAAAACAGCTGGCCGGGTGAGTGCAATGACCGCGACAGAGCGCGCGGGCGCGTTAACTTGTACATTGCTGGCTTCTGAAATTAATAAAAATCTTGACACATTGTTTTTTCAAGCTACAATTTTTTTTAAAGACAACTGTTTGTTTTTTTTTATAAGTTTTGGGGTGCTGGATCAGCCCCTTTCGTTTTCGGTAGTCGTCTTTTTACACCTTGTCTATAGGTATGTTTGTTTTTCGCCGTTTGCTATAATTCATAGGCGATTTAAACCCATATATCAACATGCTTTGACACGCCTCATCATAACAACAGAAAAATAGCCATAGAAACATAATAGTTTTATATATGTTAGAAAACCTGTTTCGGGGGCGACAAATCGAACTAGCTAAGATTTATTTTTAGAAAATTTACCAACAAAAACCAGTCATCCAGGTACTTAACAGGTTAAAATAAAATATTAAACGTTAATAGAATAACTTTCCACGAAATGAATGAAAGGATTTTAAGACTTGTGTAATCTTGATTTAATTTTTGAATCGCCATTTTAAATAGTTTAAGATTAATCTTCAAATTGTGTATTTATTTTGTGTTTGATTTACAACATTTAGATATCACGAATGTAATTGAAATCATGATTGATGCTTTTAAGTATTCATTACTTTATCTTACTAAGAATTTATTTCAATTTAATATAGCATTTAGAAATAAAACTAGTCTTATTATTTTGGAAACACTCGTTAAAATAGCTTATCTGTGTATATAAATAAAAATCAATCGCTAAAATGTAATTACGAGTTTACCTTCCAACTGGCTGCACCAAATTAAATAATTCTTTTTTTTATATGTTAAATGTTCTTTATTGTTAGGACAAGGTTTGTATAGAAGAAAAATTATAAGATAACGGGAAAAATCAATTGTTTTTGTCCACGATTGCCTGTGGGAAGCTGAGACAGATATGTAAATTCGGCGGTACGAAGTTTGCCGGGTCAGCTAGTAAATACATAAAAAGACCAAATCAATACTGATATTATCACTAATTCTGTCTGTCTATCGCTTTACAATTTCAATAAAACATGGCATGAAGTTACTTTGAGTCTTAAAAAGAACAAAGGTCACGGGTAAAAACTAGTCATCAATATTAAGCTACGAGTACTAACCAAGAAAGACCCCATTACAAAAATATATAGATTATAAAAAACTGTAAAACGGGACCCTATTACTAAGACTTTGTTGTCTGTCTGTCCGTCCGTCTGTCACCAGGCTGTATCTCCGGAACTGTGGTAGTTAGACGGTTGAAAATTTCAGTGATCATGTATTTCTGTTGCCGCTATAACAACAAAACATAATAAAATAAATATTACGGAGACCCCACACAACAAACGTGATTTTCTTGCCGTTTTTATAGATAATGGTACGAAACTCTTCGTACGCGAGTCCGACTCGCACTTGGCGGTTTTTTTAAATAGTGTACTATGAAAATAAATATAAATAAATAAATAAATATTTCGGACATCTGACACACAACGCCATCTAGTCCCAAGCTAAGCAGAGCTTGTGTTATGGGTACTGGACAACTGATATAAATACCTATATACTTTTTTTTGTAAATACATACATATTATACATAGAAAACACCCAAACCCCGAGACGAAAATTTGCAGATCACACAAACATTTGGTATCGCTCCCGGGAATCGAACCCGAGAGCTCAAGAACAGCAGTCGCATACGCTACCACTAGCCACAGAGGCAGTTATGTTTTGACTAGTTATTTTGTAGAACTTAAAATACAAAATTTGATGGTTTTTTCCAACACTAAGTATTTTTTGCTAGGTAGCAATTGCAGTATAACTGAATCAATAACTTAGACACCAGCTTTACCTGATCTGTCTGTGTACATCTTTTTGTTTAATGACCAGTTAAATATAAACAAAATCCATTGAACTCTTACTGCTATTTTTATATTAAAGTAATTTTCAGCTTTATAGCGTACTATGTTGTTTTCCTTTTTGCGCTCTATAAATCTATCACTTTTAAACGAGCTCTTTTTGTATAAATATTTATCATCTAATTCTTATTGTAATGAAATTTGCATGTAGGGGATTTCGGAGGGGATAAATGGATGCATTTTATGAAAAAATACCTGTCGAGGCTAGACTATCCAGGTACTTAAAATTAAGTGTATAAAATTGTAAATTCATCAAGAGGTACGTACTTCCCTTACGTCATAGTAATATTAATAAAAAAATGAGTTCAGCTTAAGGCATTACTGAATATTAAATTGCTGTCTGAAACAATAACAGTAATTTTCTACAATATACTAAGGCAATTCGCCAATTCTTTTGTGTTATGTTTCAAAATGTACTTCAAAAATTGAACTTTTAGCTTGTAATATGAAAATATAGATGAAGTTTGGGCGCCAAAACGAATTTGATAGTGATTGGTCACACAGTAACGACCACGTTTCTATGTAACAATGCTATTATGGTTGGTTCTACATGAATTTTCCGTCTATATTGGCTATTTGAGTCTGATTCAAATCAAGAGATGGTTTCTTATCAAATAGTGTTTATTATTTTACGAGATATTAGCTACATGCAGCAAATTGGTTTTTAATATTTTATTTGTAGTTTTTGACCTCAGGGAAAAGAGGAGGTCTTCTCAATTCGAATGTATTTAACATTAAAACGCCGCCATTAGAAAACCGTCCAAGTATTATTGGGTCACATAGTACTCTCTTTGATCTTACTGCACGATTATGTATGTACAAAAAGGAGAGAGCTTATCACAAATTCACTTCACTTTATTTGTGATTTGTGACATCATTCTTAAACATGTAAGATAATTATTACCTTTTTTTCTTGACGGGTTTTGGGTAATACAATTGGGGAACCCAGCTTGGGATCCCCAATAACCCCATCTCTTTGTGTGATTCTGGAGAGGAAGCCCAAAAGGCGATAACGCACTTGTGTCTTCTACGTTAAAGGGGTTAACATGAAGATTTTGTCCCTCGCTGACCTGTTTGCTCGTGAATGAGTTACTGTAACTTGAATTTAATTTTCTAAAACATTAAAACCTGTTTTCGATAAAAAGGTAAGTTAATTTTTGTCCAAGTGATAATGTACATACTTTAATTCAGGGTTTCAATCGTATTACAAAACAAAATTTACTGTATCACTTAAAGCCACGCGGCGCGACTGGTGATTAATATGAAACGCCTTACAAAACAGAACCTTCAAACATATAAATATTTTTCAATGTTTTCAGTTAAATGAATAGTTATTTAACTATTCCCCTACCTTTATATAAATATCAAACCAATTGTAAAAATACGGGAATTTCGCAATCACTATCGTATACGTACATTAATCTCAATGAAACCTACTCAGATGTCTCTCATTTAATAATTGAGTTAGTTAACTTGTAGAGCCGCTGAAACATCAGTTACTACAATATTATTCTTTCACACTTAGAGTAGCAGATTATAACGATTAAGCTGTTAACAATCTCAACTCCTAAACTCAATGTTATCCCAAAGTATTAAGGACTATTATTGATGAGCATAAGCGGACTCACCCGATGTAAGTTTCACTAGAAGTTAGACAGGAACCTAAAGTGGAAATCGTTTTTCATTTTAACAAATGGAGCGTTTTTATTAGAAAAGTTTTCGTCGCCTTTCAATATTTTAATGTCCCCGTCCCGCTTATTGGATTCCCGGGCTGTGAATACTTTTTATCTGGATTTCTTCGATAGCCTGTATCGGATCTTTCCAAGAGATCACCTTAGGTAATATAAGAATAGTAGTCTGGGGAGAGCAAGCTGTTTTAAAACTCAATTACTCTGACGTCTTTTACTGTCTAAGGTTCAGGTAGAAGTATTAGTCCACGGGCCCACGTACAAGGTATTTCAGTGATTAATAACAGGCTGAAAGTTTATACACAGCTTCGTTTTGACGAGACACCCAACTTTTATCATTGGACCAAATTCTGATAGTGGCAGGAAAAAGCGGGATAGGGAGCGAAACACGTCGATTTGATGAGTGTCCCAAATTAAATAATAACAGTTTCTAAAAATCAATACTTCGAGAAAATACGATAGAAAACTGAGAAAAACTTGTGGCATACAAAGTGAATGGTACCTTCCCGAGTGACCCCCAGCTCTAACATGTCAGAATGGTGACTTGAAAAATTTTATTCATTTTCATTAATTACAAACTGATTTTTGTTTTGGGGCTTGCAAAATATATATTTTTCATAAAAATGCATCGGTATATAAATTTGATGGTAATTTTTTTGAGACCTACACTCGAAAAAATATTAACATAATCTTGACAACTTTCATCAGTTTGTTATTAATGAAAATGAATAAAATTTTTCAAGTCACCATTCTGACATGTTAGAGCTGGGGGGGGTCACTCGGGAAGGTACCATTCACTTTGTATGCCACAAGTTTTTCTCAGTTTTCTATCGTATTTTCTCGAAGTATTGATTTTTAGAAACTGTTATTATTTAATTTGGGACACTCATCAAATCGACGTGTTTCGCTCCCTATCCCGCTTTTTCCTGCCACTATCAGAATTTGGTCCAATGATAAAAGTTGGGTGTCTCGTCAAAACGAAGCTGTGTATAAACTTTCAGCCTGTTATTAATCACTGAAATACCTTGTACGTGGGCCCGTGGACTATATATTAATCGTTTAAATTTTAGCAACTGTTATTTTAGTTTTAGTTAGTTCGTCTTGAGTAAGTTTGTGTCATCTATTGGGCGCTCCAGGGTTCCTCGGTAAAAATTAGTAGCATAAAATAAACGATAAATAAAAAGAAGAGGTAATTTAATGAAAGATAAATAAAAAAATAAATAAATAAATAATAAATATTGTTTATACGTATTTTTTTTATGAAATAGGGGCAGACGAGCAGATGTATCGACTGATGGTAAGCGATTACCGCCACCCATGGACACCCGCAACACCAGAGGCGTTACAAGTGCATTGCCGGTGTTTGGGGGGATGAAGAAGGGGATGGTGGAAGGGGTTGGGGTAGGGCCTCCGGTATCGTCACTCACTCGGTGAAACAGAGCGCGGGTGCTGTTTCACACCGGTTTTCTGTGAGGCCGTGGTATCACTCCGGTCGAGTCGGTCCATGCATGCCGAAGCGTGGCTCTCCCACGGTATTGAATGAGGAATGAGTTAAACGTCGACAGTGTTAGGTTTGCATGCCTGTAAATTAATTTTATTTTCTATTGGGTTTTAGTACGAATTAGTACTTTATTAGCTTTCTACATTGTTTTCTAATTGTATTTTTTACTCACATATATTTAGATACTCAAATAGTATTCATACGTACATAAACAAATTTCACCACCAACAAATTTCTATTTTAGTTTACGATATATATTAAGGTAGATAAGGTCAATGTTCGAAGCAAATTCTATACACTACCGACTTGATGCTATTCCTGTAAAGCGGTAAGTTTAATTGAAAAGGTAATGATGAGTAATGTGTGATAGTCTGGTGAAATACCTCCTATACCCTTGCCAGTAAACGTAATCCAAATTCCTTACAACCGCAACAGGTTCAAGGTCACTCAGTTTCGTAAAACTTTACGACTATGATATTTGGAAGTTCTGATTCGAAAATCGTTTTCTTTTATTTATTAAATAATCATTTCATAGACCAAATAACCTGAAATAAATTAGAAAATTATTCAAAATTATAAAAATATATTACAGCCCGATTTTTCCAGCGGCACTGCAAACGACGATCATTGTAAGCGACCGTATAATCTGTAGCTGTTAGACGTTTAAAGAAGTTTTATTAATCCGATTTTTGTCATGTCATTTCTCAGATCTTATCAGAACATTCGAACTGTAACGATCAAAAGTTATCAAACGTTTGTAATGACGATTATTGGGTATTTATTTGGCACCTATATGTTGTCTAAAGTTATAACACCGATCTTAATCTATTATGATATAATGAGTGCCTTCTATTTAAAGCTATGCAATCTGTTACGTGCAATATATAATAAACGGTAGTTTAATTACGTTGTTTCTGCTCTTTGACACGATTTTATTCACTTCACCTGTTTGTTTGTTTATAACTATAGTCATTTCTAATTAGTTATTTATTTTACTGAAGAAAACTATTTAAAACAAAAGCTCATAAAATTATCCCTATAAACAAAGGTCTTACAAGAAATCGTGAACTATTAACTTTTCCAATTACATTGTATTTTTATACCCGCCCGAAATTTCCGATGCAAACACACAAGGTACTCTTGTTCTATTCTTTAATCAATGTTAGTATTTTATAATACACTAGCTGACCCTCACAACCTCGTTTACGTCTACTACTGCCCGTGGCGTAATAATTTTCCCCCGTTTTTTAAATATTCTTCATTAGGGCTTCGCTCCTATTGGTCTTAGCGTGATGATATATACCCTATAGCCTTCCTCGATAAATGGACTATCCAATACTGAAATAATTTTTCAAATCGGACCAACGGTTCCTGAGATTAGTGCGTTCAAACAAACAAACAAACTCTTCAGCTTTATAATATTAGTATACGAGTAGATATGATGACCAAGTAACAATATATTGTGTCACTAGATGTGAAACATCGTATTCATACAGTGATTGTCGTAAGTGAATAGGGAAATAAACTATGGCGGGAACACTTGAGAAGAACCCGTTACCAATCCGTCCGACGAGCGTAATATAGTAAGCTAAAATGCTTTTTTTAAGAAGAAACATTTTTTTTATTATTGAATAGTGGGCAAACGAGACGTATCACCTGATGGTAAGCGATTACCGCCGCCCATGGACACCCGCAACACCAGAGACGTCACAAGTGCGTTGCCGACCTTTGGGGGATGGGAAGGGGGATTGGGGAGGGGTTCGGGTATGGGCCTCCAGTATCCTCAGTCACTCGGTGAAACACAGCACAAGCGCTATTTTACACCGGTTTTCTGTAAGGCCGTGGTATCACTCCGGTCGAGCCGGCCCATTCATGCCATAGCGTGGCTCTCCCACGACGAAGAATATATAAAAAGACTCAAAAACAATCCTTAAAATTTGTAATATACCTAAATATTAAAATTTAATTAAATAAAACTAAGTTCAAATTTATATCTTAGTTTTATTAAAAGTTTAACTATAAAACGGCGGTCTAGTTAACAAAGCGCTTCACGAACAAAAGCATTTTATGTACATGTAATTAAAATATACTTTTATTGCGACGGCCTTTGAGATATAAATATTGTATAAATGAATACTTGTACCCCATCAAGGGCTATATATTTCTGTCTGTGTTCAGTCATAATAGAAAATATTTGTAATAAAACATTTATCAAAGTTGTTCAAAAAACAACTTGGTTATATTTACTATTCACATGTTTTACATATTATTTTCAGTTGTTTCTATAAAGTTTTACTTTTTTAACATACTCATAATATACATATATGAATATTCATAAAGTACCTAAATTCATAAAGCAAAACTATGAATACAGACTTAATATGAGTACATATCTCTGAATAATAAACAACAAGACCGTTTGAAATAAATATACTACAATTTATATACAATATATATAAATATTTCCTATTATAACAACCGGACGCGACTGCTTAACGTGACCTTTGAATCACGGCGTCGCTCATGGTATCATGTCACCAGTGGTCACCCCATCCAGGTACTGACTGTGTCATCGTTGTTTACCCTCAGTGATTGTTTCCAATCACTGAGTGCAACTGGGCTATGAGCGCCTCGTAGCCCAGTTGCACTCACTCATTGTACTCACGTACTTTGTGAAATAATATGTGTAACAAAACTATGTGACTGCACGGTTGGCCTAGTGGTTTAAGCGGTCACTACGCCGCTTGCTACGCCAAGTGTCGTGGGTTCAAATCCCAAGTGGAACATCACTTTATGTGATCCACAAAATATTGTTTTGAGTCTGGGTGTTCTTTGTGTCCGTTATATATATGTTTGTAAAGTCCCCCGCGACACAGGATGTATATTCCTAATGCGGGAGTTGTCTATAAAAAAAAAGTAAGTACTATTAAATAGGTTAAACTTTTTAATATTATAACCAATGATTTTAAAGCTTAGTTAGTTTTGAAAAACATACCTTGACATGATATCACTGTGGTTCAGAATTTGACAGGACTAATTCAGAATGTTCTATATAATACTAAATAATTTACTAAAATTAAAGTTAAACAGTTCATCGACAGGATTAATAATATTGCGAGTTCAAAACGCACTGATAGGTACTTTATTTCTGAAAGTTGATATTAATATGTTATAGAACTTGAAATTAAGTGCGATTGAATGGCTGGCTAATCAGCAGAAGCCAGAATTCATAATCACTATATCAACGGGTAAGTTATGTTAGCAAAAGGTACTGGCTGCCTCGGTGGCGAAGTGGTAGCGTAAGCGACTGCTAGACTTGAGGTCTCGGGTTCGATTCCCGGGTCGGACCAAATGTTTGTATGATTTGCAAATATTTATTTCGGAGTTTGGGTGTTTACTATGTTTAATATGTTCGTATTTACAAAAAAAGTATACAAGTATTTGTATCAGTTGTCTAGTACCCATAACACAAGCTCTGCTTAGCTTGGGACTAGATGGCGTTATGTGTTAGATGTCTGGCGTATTCATTATTATCTATACTAATATTATAAAGAGGAAAGGTTTGTATGTAAGTATGTTTGTAACGAATTGGCTCAAAAAGTACTGGACGGATTTTAAAAATTCCTTCACCATTTGATAGCTATATTATCACTGATTAATATAGGCTATTTTAATTGTAAGAAATAAAAAGAAAATAACAATATGTAAACTAATAACTGCAGGTAACACTGCGAGGTTCAGCTAGTTATACTATATATCGTCGTCATATGCATTTTCTTAATCTAATTTTATTTGAGTCACAGTGTGTTGTACCTTTTCGGTCTACTCCATCACTGGTCATTTCACTGTTAACTCTTTCCTTTGCCTTATCCTTTTCACGCAGTCATCTATATTTTCTTTGATCTTCCTCTTCGCTTGTATCCTTCAACTCCCATACCTTTCTAGCTACATTTTCATATTAAGCTCATTTCTTATTGATATTGGAACACATCATTGCCATTATACTTACTTTCATTCTTCGAATTAAAGCACTTCACCATAAATCAAAAGCTTTGAGTTATAGCGTTTTCACTTAGACGAAATCAGATCACTTTGCAACTTCAGCAGTCAATAAATCACTCGTCTAATAAAATAATTCATCGCACTGAAACCGACATGGTTAACCGCAGAAACTTTGCTAATGAGTTTACTTCTTATTGGCATTCACCGGTTAAAGTACAGAACTCTCATTTCAATTTCACTTGAACTTCCAGTATTCATGCACTGTTTGATACCTGTGCCAGTCGTAGTAGAAAACGGGAATGGATATTGTTAAACTTCTACTAAACTCGCATTTTGAAGTCGGACTTAAGGTAAAATATGGGAATAGTGTCGAGTATTGTGAAATAAAAACAAAGAGATATGAATATTTGATCTTTTAGTAGTTAGGTGCGATTAAGCATCCATGTGGTATAACATCCTTTATATTATGAGGGATTAAATGACTAGATAGGTAGGATAGGGACCTAATGGTTAGTGACTATCGTCGCTAACGAGGAAAGCTTTTGAAGTCAACTCGGGTAACTTCACTCGCTAGGCAAAAAGCAACGAGAGAATAACTCAATAGCACAAATGGACCGACTCATTTGCAGATGCCATGGTCTCACGAAAGACGTAGTCACGATACTTTCAATGTTTTGGAAATAAAAACCATCTCCTAAGATTATTTTCCAAGTTGTAAAAAATATTTAGACAAACAAAGAGTGCGAATTATGGGAGCTACAAAAAATCCCCGTGAATTTACTAATTCACTACTCAGGAACAGGATAATGAAACACCAGAACTCGCCTATAGCGTATCTCACAGTACTATATTTCATCTTCGATTTCTTCCAATTTACATGATCCATTTTTTCGATTTAGGTAGGTGTAGAATAAATGAAAAAAGTTTGCTATAACATCGAATAAGAAATTCTATGTCTTTAGTTATTCAAATACCTACTGAAATATGCAGAAAGGTTTTACACAAGGCGGTGACGAATGCTAATGACGTTTTCCACTGCGGTCGTGTGCAGCGTCAAAGGAAATGAAAATAAGTTAATTTCATTATATTTGGCTTCTTGGCAATTTGTGTAGCAGATGGCCTTTGTAAATTTTGTTATTTTAAACATTGTATAAAGGATTAATAGACGTCTGTTTAGTACGTGACGTTCATCTAAACAGTAAACAAATATTCCGAGCCATACTCGAAATTAAGTTCTGTACTAGACCACTAGTTTATTGAAAGTGTACTCGTATTTTGTATATTTATTTATATTTTTCAAGGAATCATTGTACGAGCATATTCACGCTTTTGTTAGGTTCTTTTGAAATGATGATTACTAATCTTTCGAGAACGTTTAGTCAAATTGTTTAGCTTTTAAGCCTTGTTATTTTCACAAAAAAAGTACTAAAACTTACTAATCAAAAATGATCTTCCATAACGAATTGTCAACCATAATAAAAGTGAAATGGAAAATATTCAAAAGAATGAGATGACAGATAAGAGAAATCAACTCACATAAGTACAGAGTCTGCCTAATATATGTGATAGGTGCGTTCAATATGTTACGTAATCTCTCCCTGGTGAGAACCGTTACGACGGCAAATAGTCGACACATATAGACATATTCTAGTTATTCAAATGTAATTAAAACAGCTACTAGCAATAAAACTTTCAGCATTGTTTCCGACCGTCAATTAGATAACTTAGTCAAAACATGTACCTACAGTAATTAATCTCCATTAACGAAAAATGTTTCCTATAATATTTCAAGTTACTTATGAAAGATAGAATTCACTTTCCCTTGATTAAAACCACTCGACCATAACCTAAGTGGCAGAGAACTTGGATAAAATTACTTAATTTTGTAATTGTGAAGTTTACTCAATTGCCAGTTTCTCTAGGGCTAGAGTTATAATGGAGGGAGTTTAGAAGTCAGCCGGAGGAAATGTCCATTCGGACTTTAGGTTATGTCCTAAACAGGTTTGTTGTTCAACCAATATCACGATTATAAATACTTTATGGATCAATTATTTGATGTTTGTGATTACAATTTTAAAAATTCTATTTTTTTTTTTTGAAAATGATGAAATTTTGTACAACCATTCATATCTTGTTGTATCCCATTAGGGGCAAAATTTCAAAAATCTTTCCAGTGAATGCTTAAAATATAAAAAGCGTCAGTTGCAAAATTTTTTATAGTACACTAGCTGATCCATACAACTTCATTTGCATCTCTTTTCAATCATGTTCGGCTCCTATTAGTCTAAGCGTGACATTAACTGTACTATTTTTTATTTTTTTTATAGCTACCGCTGCGAACGTTCGGCGCTAGATTCTCTGGCTCTCGACTGCGATACGTACTCTTTCTAACTTGCGAGACAATCTAAATTTTCAGAAGAAGATTCTCCGATACGACGTATTTTCGATAATCTCGCTTGGGAACTATTTTGAAATAGCTGCAACATTCTTTTTCTAGGCATACTGTTAGTTTACATATTGTGATTTATTTTCTTACATTTAAAATAGCCTATATTAATCATTGATAATGTAGCATTCAAATGGTGAAAGAATTTTTAAAATCCGTCCAGTTCATTTTGAGCCAATTCGTTACAAACATTCTTACATGGTTAGCTGGTACTTAGTTCAACTGGTTTTGGTTCTGCCCTCATGAATCAGCCAGGGAAAGTAGTTTTATATCTGGAAATAGGAGTAAACTATAGTAAAAATAAATAGTTGACATTATTTTGACCATTTATGACTCCGTTGGCATTGGTTGATAAAAGAACTATATACCCCACTAAAATAATAAACGCGAAATTTTGCGAGTATGTAAATGAGTATGTTTGTTGCTTTTTCAAGCAAAAACTTTACAATAATATAGCTTATACATCAGAATAACACATAGGTTACAATATATAAAGTACTAGCTTTGCCTCGCGGCGTTGCCCGCTATTATTCTCGTACCGCGGGTAGCACCGTGGGGTTGAGCTAGTCGTTTATAAATTTATTAATCTAATATATAAAACTAGCTTTTGCCCGCGGTTCCGCCCACGTGTATGTCGGTTATCGTAGTAATTCATAGCATATGCAATGTCTTAAGAATCAAAGTATCTCCATGGCGAACTTAATTAAAATTGGCGCAGCCGTATACCCTAAAAGAGTAACAAAGAGGCCTTATAACATTGAAGATGCTTTGACAACCCCCCGGCCCTCCACAATCTTTTTTCGTATGTTTTTATATTTTGTATTTCTTTAAGCTTTAAATATTATGGCACCACATACAGCCAAAGAAAAACATGGTAGAGATAGATTTTTTTCTCAAATGTTAGTAATACTATGACAGCGGAGGGTAATTATCTTTAATTAATGTGACTTTTTGTTTTCTTCCTTTTAATATAGTGCAAAAGGTTAGCGGGTCTAAACGTCATACTCGTTAGCGACTGATACGAGACACTTATGACGATGATTTACTTTTTGTTTGCCTATGTATTCTAACACCTTTCATTAAAAACTTCGGATGACGTGGGACTATTTTTCTAAAAACAAATGAATTTAATTTGACAATTGTATAGAACACCTGATTGGCCAATTTTGAGCGAGTTGAGTTTTGGACAAAAACTTTTTTTTGGAACGTAGGTTTTAAATTATCAGGATGAGCAATTTAATTTTTTATGCACTAAATGATAATACCTAAGTAGAAAATATAATTCATGCGAAGTCAGGAAAATAAGCCTAGCACAGGACACAATAGGGTTAATTTTTTTCAGAACAGTTAAATTTGAGAAAACTTATGTGTAAAATAAAACATACACTCTTTGCTATCTTTGAACATTGGATTTTGTTCCAATTGTTTGAATAAATCTTGATATTCCAATAAAAAATCAAAATGGGACTTTATAAAACTTCTTTTCGTTTGGCTAGGTTTGTATCTAAAATTTCAAACATTATTTTTGTTCGCTAAGGATTTTATTGACGTACTACATCAATCTGTATTGTTCAAAGGCTTATTAAATTATCGCATTGAAGCAGTCATGTGCAGCTAACATAAAATTAATTAAATTTTATTGAAAAATTTCGATATTAAAATTTATTTTAGAAATAGCTTTTGCGTTAAAATGTAAGTTATATAGTGGTAGTTCGTTTAAATATAAGACGTTTAAATTTGATAGGTAGGTGTAGCATTGATTGGATTCTTGGAACATTGTGTACACGTATATGAATATTTACTTAGTGCAGTGTATTATGTATAACACGAGAGTTCGTTACGGACAGCTGTTTATTCATTTTTGAAAAGTGTTGATGTCCATCGGCAATGAAACAATCATTGCGCGATTCAGGATCAATAGGTCCTATTCCTATATAATTCCTTTGAAATTGTAAAGGAGGCTCTGTTTATCATATTCCTTTGGTATTTATAAGATGGTGTTGAAACATGATTTTGTTGATGAAGTCATTCAATTCTGCAACTCGCAACACACTTGTAGTTCTCAATTGCAGTAACTACAAAAATTAAACGTTGGGCTGTCGATTTGACAGTTATATATTCTAAGAATTAAATATCAAGTTTGGGAATACACACACAAAACACTACTACAACTACAAACATAACTGTCACATATTGCAACATGTCCTGAATTTAATTTAAAACAAAAATTAAAACAAGCCCTTTGTAATATAACCACTGAAGAGTGTAAATCAACATCATGTATGTTCCTGTATGCAATATACATGCCACTGATATACGCTCACTGGACATTTTAAGCCAGAGGGCTAGTTTATTTCTTACTTTACATGCTCGTACCAGTGATTTTGTAGATAAAATATATTTACATTAAAACCCCTTTATTTAAGCTCTTTGTTCAACTACATAAATATTCATTTATAAATATTTTATTTCTAGATATGCACAAAATATCTTTCCTTGCTTTTTCCTGCAGTGACATGGCCCATAGATTATAATTAAGGCGTCAGGTGTTACTGATTAAAAAATAACTGTATTTTTTTCCTCCGTATCAAAGACCTTCACAGTATCTCAAGTTTTTTTATGTTTGGGCCTGCCAAAGCGGCTATCCTCTGCCCGATGGAAAGCATAAGTAGAATTTAAAAGTGATGATCACCATACTCATTGTGAATGCAAACAATGCAACAGTACAGTATGGTGACCTACACCATGGCGGTTTAGTGAGATGCTTCTGCAAAATTGGGTTGTCCCCGGTCTCACACTCACCAACGAAACACGACATCACACAAGCTGTCATTTTACATTGATCTTCTGTGCGAGGATAATACCGCCCCGATCGATCCGGCCAGTTCTTGCTAAGATCAGCGTGGCTTTACTACCTTGAAAACCAACATCTATTCTAAACTCTAACAACCACATATAAAAAGGAGTGAATCTTACAAAACTCGCATCTAATCACGATGTGTAACTTACATAACCTTAACAGTCGTTAAATCTACTGCTGGACCTATGTCCACTGGCTTCGTCGTTTAAAGGAGGTTTTAGGCTACTTTATCACACTGGCCACACGGATTGGTGTAAGGTAGGGTTTATTTCAAGTTTTTCTTCTCGCTTAAGTACTTGTTGTCAAGCATAGTTTATATCCTTACACTGCAGCACCTACAGAATCAACTAGGGTGGTGACACTTCGTATTTTTAATCCGTTGTCACAAAGACATATTATTATGATTTGCAACATCTCAGATAACAACTACCACGTGTGTGACGTCACATGTCCGTCCCTTTTCATAAAATTACAATTACTCATAAAAACTACTGGTGTTTAAAGCCAAGCAAAAAAGTATTTCATCATAAAACTCAACAGATCGTGTCAATTGAAAGGGCCTTGAACGATACATCAAATTGTGTTTGACCGATCTACATTATTTACGGAATCATTCACTTTATCATAGAACAAAAATGTCAAACTACGGTATAGCGGTCAGTTAGTCAATTTATAAATCAATTGTTATTCTAGACGTCGATGGCCCTCGGGGGCTATCTAGCTCAATGATGAGGGTTGGGGACCGGCGTGTTGGCATCTGCGAGCCCATTACTGTGACCAAATTGAAAGGTTTCGCAATCGAATAAAACCTAATTTTTGTTACATTTGTTTATCGTTGTTTAGTGTTGGGTTTTGCTACTACATTAACAGTATAGACTATTTAATGTATTATTCATTATAAGGCCAGCCTTCTATTAAACAGTCATACCATGACACATTTACCAACCCAAAACAAATTTAGCAAGTGTATTTTCATTTATTGTGGTTGTCGCTGTTAAAGAAACCGTGGGAGAGCTATGTTTTGGCATGAATGGGTCGGCTCGACCGAAATGATACTACGGCCTCACAGAAAACCGGTGTGAAATAGCGTTTGCGCTGTGTTTCACCGAGTGAGTGAGGATACCGGAGGCCCATATCCCAACCCCTCCCCCCATCCCCTTTCCCATCCCCCAAAGGCGGCAACGCACTTGTGACGCCTTTGGTGTTGCGGGTGTCCATGGGCGGCGGTAATCGCTTACCATCGGGTGATACGTCTGCTCGTTTGCCCACTATTCAATAAAAAAGAAACGATGAGACAAAAAAAATCAGGATTGATATTTTAGTTTGAGATTTATCTTAGTATACATATGCTGACAGACAGCCTGTGACCTTATTGTGTTGAGACTGTGTATTTATTCGGCCTATTTCCAACTTTTACTAAAAATAAATGTGGAATTGGTTTGACCCGTTATATATGATGAACTAATGAACAGTTATTATATACATCCTCCTATTTACATACATATTTCCACACCTAGTTGTGTTTTATATGAATATTTTTTTTGTTCAATAGCGTAAAACATTATGTTTCAGTTTTTAATCAAATGATTAAAGTTTTAAAGCTTCCTTTCATATTTTTTCTGTTACTTGAAGCATCTTAAATTAACACGAATCAAGAAACAGAAAATTCTACGTTACTGTAGTAAAAGAACTGGTGCATAAATGCTAACAAAGCTATCATGAAGATTTAAATAAGAAAAATATTCGCTCACAAAGAAATATAATTCTACCATTTTAATGAGATACTCAAACGTCTTAAAGCCGTTTTGATATTTTAAATTTTGCTGTAACAGGAGAGTGTTAATTTCGTTTTACGTAACGTTAAGGCCGGCTATCTTTTTCATCGTCTGACATCATCAACGTCTGACAACTGTTATTGAATTGTGTAAAACTCCATTACTATTTTTATAAAGCGTAAACAAGATAATAAATTACCTAAGGGACACTTACTACTAATCGAACATTATATCGTCATCCTTGAACAGTTGCAGGTCAAGAGCTACAAGAACGTTGTCGGCCTGCGAGTAGCACCAATCACTAGCTAGAAGGGGAAGGAATTGGATCTCAGGTATTCCCACTTATATCAATTCTTTTCTCAATGGCTTTCAATAAGACCACTAGGTCACTAGACCGCTAGTAGGTAGCTGTATCCTCACGATATCCTCAGTAGGGTGGAGCGAAAAAACTTTTTTCATTTAATGGTAATGTAATAGTGAAAATTCGGTGCCTTTTAGGATTAAATTAACTCATGCAAAATATTATTTAATTTGGTTTAGAACAACTGCCTCCGCATCGGCCTTGAAATTATGAAAATAGTTGGTATTAGACTCTATTAAGACGCCATGTTAATTGTAAGGTATTTAAATAAAAATACAATTTTTGAATGAAAAACGGTTACTGCTATATTGTATTTTCGACACAAATAACTTTAACTTCGAGTTAAAATTTAAAAAAGGGGATTGAGGGGGCGCGGGAATTGGCAATTAGCTACAATTGTCGTGTTGCGCGCGCGTCGCCTACAAGTTACAAAGTTTTCGGCAAAGCGGTAAAATACTTTTCGATATTTCAGCATGCAAGTGCAAAGAATTTGCTCAATGTATTTGTCCTTAGGATAAAAAGGTACCTAAACAAGAGCAAGCTTTTTTAAGTGATCAAAGAACGTTGCGAAATATGATAATAAGCGGCATCGACGTAACTGCTACACGAAAGTTGCAAAAAACTTTAAAAAGGAAATATGAACGGGAAAATCACCCTAAGACATATATCTTTAAACACTTCAGCGTCAGTTGATATGGATGTAGTAGTACTTCTTCGGCGGCATCATCAGCGTCAGAAAAGCCGGAAAGCATCATGATCGATCGCGTTCCTGAAAAAAAAAGAAAAAAATCTATGTCCTATGATTTCCCTACGCTGTCGAAGACCTGTGATAGGTATGGGGTATCAGACAGAGTAGCAGCAGCAATAGCATCATCTGTATTGTTTGACATTGGATCTGAAGTTGAGGTTATCGATAGACACAAGTTACGCAGAGAGAGAACTAAAAATAGAGAAAAAATAATTAAAAATGCATCTCATACAGAGCTATCGTCTTTGTACTTTGATGGCAGGAAAGATAAAACATTGAAGATTGTTAAAAAAGATGGTAAATGCTATAGGACTAGATATCTCATTGATTCAAGAACCGGGATCCGTTTACATGGGGTACGTGGTACCTGACGTTGGCACATCGAAAGGAATAGAATCTGCGAAAACAGGGTTTCTGCTACATGAAGAGATTTCTAAAGATCACATTATGGCAATTGGTTGTGACGGTACGAATGTAAATACAGGAAAATACGGTGGAATCATAAGACTTCTTGAGAATAGATTACAAAAACCGCTTCAATGGATAATCTGTTTGCTGCACATGAACGAATTGCCTTTAAGACACATTTTTCTTCATCTTGACGGGTGTACTTCGGGACCTAAATCCCAATCTTATGTTATTATGGTCCAATAGAAAAATTCTAGAAATCTGCGAAAAGCTGCCTGTCAAAAAATTTACATGCATCGAAGGACAATTGCTACAAGAAATGGCCAAGGATCTAAGTACAGATCAACAGTACTTGTATAAAATAATTACTGCAGTAATTACAGGTGAATTCCCAGAAGATCTTTATAATAAATTTCCAGGCAAACTATCACATACCCGTTGGTTGACGCGTGCTAACCGAATACTACGTTTGTATGTAGGAACTGAAGAACCATCAGAAAATTTAAAAATTCTGGCTACTTTTGTTGTTAAAGTTTACGCGCCTTCTTGGTACTTAATAAAAAATAAACCGTCATGCAAAAATCGCACGCGTCATCTGTTTAATATTATTATAGCCTCTAGAGACCTACCAGAAACTTTAAAATAGGTTATAGATCCGGTTATTCAAAAAATAGCTATTTTGCGCATCCCGAAAGCATTCTTCTTACGATGATAACAGATGACAGGAAACACATTAGAGAGTTGGCAGCGCGACGCATACTAAAGGCTCGCAATAAGACACAACCTACAATACCTAGATTGTTTCAAGTACCATTGATCAATTTTAATGCTTCGACATATATTGATTTAATAGATTGGCAGGAAAACTTAACCGAACCACCAATTTTGAAAAATGTGTCTGACCAAGACCTTCAGTACATCGTCGACTCTTATGGTGACAGCGAACTATTATTTTTAAAGCTTCCCTGCCACACTCAAGCTGTTGAGAGAGCTGTTAAGATTACGACAGAGGCTTCTATTTTACAATGCACAAAAAAAGGCGCGTTTAGGTGCAATAACAGCCAAGTTGGAATCACGGAAAGTAATGCCTAAATTTGAAACTAAAAGAGATTTTAAAGCAAACTAATAATAATATTTTTTTAAGTTCTCCAAATTTGTGTGTGTTTATTTCGTATTTAATACTTTAATCAACATCTTAACTATACTTTTTTTTTATTTTATGTCTATTTACCACTAAATTAAGTACAATGATTCGCCTTAAAAACGATTAACATTTTGACTTATTTTTTTAAATTTTGATGCCACTGCGGAGGCTGAAGATGTTCATCAAATAAAATAAAAAATTACACGTACTTTTATTTTAATATAAGGCACCAATCCCGCACTATTAAAACTCTAAAATAAAAATCAAAATTTTTTTCATACATCCATGCTCCACCCTAATCCTCAGTGGGACTTCAAATCTTTATAATATTATATTCAAGTCAATCTTTTTGGATATATAGGAATAAAGCGTTTTCCAGTCCGTGTTTGATTTCATTTATATTTATTTACAACTACATTATATTTATTTAATTACCTGCAAATCCAGACCAGATGTCGGGCTTCGTGCGGAAGTCTTTAAAATTCTCGAATTTCGTCTTGCATGTATTTCCTTCCTCTTGAGCCACGCCATCTATAATTACTGACAACTGCATTGAAACTCGTTAAGTACTTTAAAAATCTGATCGTACAGACGATGGGTGACTTCATTTAATACTACATAAGGAGTTAGTATAACTTACAGAACATATTCAATACATAAATTACAAATATATTTTACAATTGTGTGCTGAGTGTGTTCCCCGGTCTAGGAAATTTAGGCTCAATAAGCCAACTATTGTGTGTGTTACTTGGCTTACACCTTATTGTATGAAAGTTTTTAATAATGTTTCACTTAGACGGTAAAACATTTTTTTTAATAATGGCTGTCATTAATCGTAAGCTGAAATTTTTTGTACAATAGCTTTAGAATAGATTAATTAGGGTTTTGAATGAGGCAAGTCTTACGGAACTTTTTCAAATTTAATATTATTGTTGTATAAAGGTGAATTAACTTTGTAAGGTTGCCTTTACATTTCTTAAAATTTTTAAATAATAGAGACTTTAATAGTACAAGTATTAGATGTCCGGAGTATTCACTAAACTTAAAACAGACGCTATATTCAAGCAGTTAGAATTTGTTCATTTGCATTAATTAATTTGCTACATATCATGTCATGATTTGTCTATATAAACCACACCTGTAGCTAGTAGATAGAGCCTGGTAACCGAAATATTAACAATTAGCGATTACCATCGTCCATGGACACCCGCAACACCAGATGCGTCACAAGTGCGTTACCGGCCATTGGGGGAATAGGCAGAGGGATGGCGGAAGGGTAAGGTGTGGGTCTGTGGCGACCTCCACATACAGCGCCATCTACCGAAGATACACTGAACTACGAAGTAACGCACTGTACCTACAAACTACACTACACGGAGTAACTACCAATCCTGAATCGCGCAAATAAAGTTCCCGCGCCGATTATCATATATACAACATCCCAACATCAACTGTTGGGCAGTAGCCCGCCAGGCATGATCACCTCGCCTGGTCGGAGGATCCTCCCTTTGTGTTGGGTGGAACATGATATCCGTTCCCCCACAGTGGTGACCCCGACGTGATTGGAAGCAGCCTTCAAGCCGCGCCACCATCATGTTCACTCCCACAGCAAGTCTCAAGCCAGCCAGCAACATCGGCCTCAACAGGGATATACCATACGCAGGACGCGATCGCTCCAGCCTGGTAACCCCTACGGCCTCTACAGCGTCTAGGCACAGCACACTGCACCTACGGTCCATGTAAGCAGAGCATCTCTCTCCCGTCTACGCAGCAGCCAGCCACTACGCAGCAACCGCCCCGACTCACTGGGGACCTCACCGCAGCACCGCGCACCGCATGCGATCCCGACTCACTGGGATCAGCGGACTTCAGCCCCGACTCACTGGGACTAGCGGCATTCAGTTCCGACTCACTGGAACTTGCGGCATTCAGTTCCGACTCACTGGCACTACTCACTCCTGGCACTGGCAAGCTCCGCATCAGAGCACAGACAGCTGACTCAACATATATCGACCTCCAGTCTTGGAGGGGAGTGATGTGGCGACCTCCACATACAGCGCCATCTACCGAAGATACACTGAACTACGAAGTAACGCACTGTACCTACAAACTACACTACACGGAGTAACTACCAATCCTGAATCGCGCAAATAAAGTTCCCGCGCCGATTATCATATATACAACATCCCAACATCAACTGTTGGGCAGTAGCCCGCCAGGCATGGTCACCTCGCCTGGTCGGAGGATCCTCCCTTTGTGTTGGGTGGAACATGATATCCGTTCCCCCACAGGTCTCCGGTACCCTCACTCACTCGGTGAAACACAGCGCAGGGGCTATTTCACCAGTTTTCTGTGAGACCGTGGTATCACTTCGGTCGAGCCGGCCCATGCATGCCGAAGTGTGGCTCTCCCACGGTTTCCTTCCTTCGGTCCTTTCCTTACAGTAGGGATTTTTTTTAAGTAGAAATATCATACCTTTCTGACTCGTACATTACCACTATAACATTCCTCAGTAGCCTAAGATCTTAAGAGTTTCTCCATCATATCAACAAAACATATACAGTGCTATTACCATCATTATTAGAAGTAATTGAAATGATAAATAATGGTCTTCTATTTCTATTTAATTTCACTAAAAGGTTTATGTATCAATAATCAAATGACCTTCGTCAAAACTTAATTCAATATCAAGAACATTGTCGAGACGATGTCCATTTAGTTGTATTTACTTTATTGAATGTCTACTAATGTGTGTTTGATATACAAGTGTTTTTTACTGGGTAATGTTAGCTGTATAAGTCTAGACATTTGTAATAAATAATAGAAAAGCAATGAAATACTGATATTGTATAATATTGATCTATGGTTAATTCATTTAACAGAAATGTATCTTTTAAAATACACTATAATATTCCGGACATAATAATATTGCCGACATCTAACACTTAACGCTATTTAGTTCCAAGCTAAGCAGAGCTTATGTTATTGGTACTAGACAACTGATATGAATACATATATTCATTATTTTTTTGTAAATACATACATATTACACATAGAAAACATCCAAACTCCGAAACAAATATTTGTACATGACACAAACAGCACTGCAGTCGCATTCACTACTACCAAGGCAGTCAATCAACTATAAACAGAAGCCAGATAGCAGTTGTAAGTCATCACCTATCTAGTCTTTATCATTGCCAAGATTATTTGAGGACGGCTACTAGTTCAACCGGTTTTACCTAAATACCAGTTTTTCCATGGAGCGACTGGCATCGTACGACCCTCGCACCTCCGGGAAAACTGAATTCGAAGGTTGAACTAGTTGTTAGTATATTTGAGGGCACAGACTTCCCAATAACGATTTTCATAGATGTTCATGACAAATGGAACCAATGGCTTAAGGTGCTTTCCGAGGCATTAATAAATAATAATAATATAATAAATATTTCGGACATCTATTTAACACACAACGCCATCTAGTCCCAAGCTAAGCAGTGCTTGTGTTATGGGTACTAGACAACTGATATAAATACTTATATATACTTTTTTTTTTGTAAATACATACATACTATACATAGAAAACACCCAAACTCCGAAACAAATATTTGTAGATTCCACAAACATTTGGTCCGACCCAGGATTTGAACCCGAGACCTCAAGCTTAGCAGTCGCATACGCGTACCACTACGCCACCGAGGCAGTGGGAAACACCACTGAAATTTCATGTTTCGGGCTGTTACTGAAAATATGTTATACGAAAAATCCAAAAACAGTTTTAGCTGGACCCAGGAATCGAAACTTAGACCTCTTGAATGGCAGGAGCATACCTTAACTGTAAACAATGAAACAGTAACAATTGTATACAATTCAAATGTCTATAGACAAAATATCATAAGTACTTAAAAGGGCAATAAACATCTCAAAATAGCAACGTTCTTGTGACAAAAGGTCAGGTCCTCTAAAATCACTTGATTTACTTACGTGCATTCCTTCCACTATGATTTCGGGTCCTTTAAGCGGGTGCTAAAAAGCACTTCACTAGGTCGCCACAGCGTGAGTCATTCGCACTGAGGAGGATAACTATTCTTAGATTCCATTCAGGTTTCTAACAGACGGGGTAGAGTTACTCTGATAGTCATATCAAAAAACAAAATGAAACTTCAGTAAAAAACCGCGACATTGCAAACTTTTCCTTTTTGGTGTCATGAATGGTTTTAGTTTTTATACAGAACATTTTACATTAAATTTAGAGAATATTTACCTTAAAAGTCATGACTTAAAAGTGTTTGTAGAAACTGACATATTTAACTTAATAAATGACTTTAATTTCACTATGTCATGTCAAACAATATTGAAACTTATGTAACAAAAGAGAAGGTCACATCTTGTGAAACTCAACATGCATTGCTATCGCGTTCCATCCTAAAAAATCCTCCATCCTGTACCCGTTTTTCTCCTCTGCAATGAATGTTTTTTTTTTTTTTTTTAAAGACATCTCCCACATTAGGAATAAACATCTGTGTCAGATTGATGCCTTTAACGTAAATTACAAAACGATTACATTAATTTCGTTACGTTTGAAAATGATTACATTCCTATGAAGGGTTGGCATCAGATTGGTCGGGCATAAAAGCCACTTACAATTGGGAAATGGAGAAAAACAATTTCCTCATCCCTACTTAACTACTTAGGTGGGAAAAGGCAGGAAAATAATAATGACGATGAGGATTCTAATTATTACATAAATGATCGTAAATGGCTTAATGCCATTTTTTTTTAACACTAAATGAAAATAATCTAAATGGAATAGTAATATTCAATTAGCAAATCATTATTGACATTTTGAGTTTTGTTTCAACTCTTTGTACTAACAATATATTATGTTTGCTTAGAGACTAGCTTTATTTAGGAGTGTTATTGGCAGAAGAACTGTAGACATAAATAAAAGTTCCCCAACACAGTACAATCTGGTACTCAATATAGAGAACAAAATTTTGACATATTTTTTGGGATACATTTTTATACTCTGTAAATATACGAGTAGCATGTAAAGGAATCTATTTGTCTAAAAGTAATTAACTATTATATTTTTAAAAGAACTTAAAAAGATTTTAAGGCAAGAAGACCTGGAGAAAGAAGAGAAGGCTTGCTGAAAAAGAGTAGAAAATAAGTAAAAGAGAGATAGTTATGCAAAGTAGTTATTAATTATTAATGTATCGATTTAAAATAGATGCAAAACAAATAATTGCACACGAAGATGATGAAAAAAGGAATTGACACCCTAAAAATATGATTCTTAAATGAGGTGCAGGAAAAACATAAAAAACGGACAGTAAAATAAATAACCTCAAATTAAGTATTAAGAAAAGTAATAAAACGTCGAACAGACATCATTTGCGGCCAAGGACACAAAATATACAGCCTATTATAATTTCATTTAAAGAATTGAAACCATTAGGACCATCAATGGCTCATTTTCTTGCCATGTTTTATTTGAAATTCGAAATAATGACTACATTGGAAAATGGCGTATTTTTTTTTATATGTGTTCAAGATTTCTGAACTTAATCTATTTATCTCTAGAAATAAATAACATTAGAATGTCTGTTTGTAATATATTAATATAACCACGGTACAAATATTAGTCTGAATTATTATACTCTTATAGAATTTAGTTGCTTACAATTTATAATTGGTCCTGAAGTTCCTTCCCAAAGGAGTTAAGCAAGAGGTGTTGTCGGTAAGCGGTTTCCTGCGATGTTCAAGTATTTAATAACTTGCAACATCAACTTTGAATCGTTTGATTGAGTGAAAAAAATTTATTAATGACCAAGTATTAGCCTTAAATTATGAATTGGTACAAGAGAAGTGTAAAAAGCCCATACCCGAACCCCTCCCTTCGTTCCTCTCCCCATTGCGCAAAGGCCGGCAACGCACTTGTGACATCTCCGGTGTTGCCGGTGTCTATGGGCGGCGGTAATCGCTTACAAATCTATTTACACCTCATTAGTTAAACTCGGTTCAGTAGTTCAGGCGCTACGGTGTACCATAAAAATCTACGTAGACTGTTACCCTTCCTTTCGGATTCGCTATAGTCGAGTAAAAATAACGATTTAAGACGAAATTTTAAATGTATAAATACATAGGTTGCCTGTAAGAGATTGCCTTTAAGTTACCTTTGCTACTCGTATTATTATAGTGCATAATACAGTATCATATTGTTATTGTTTTTCCTAAACATACCTTCAACACCATATCCAATGATCAAAGCAGCGTGATTCAATTCCTCGTAGCAGAAGTCCATGTGTGGCGGTGAATATATAGAACCCGGTATATATTTGCATATGCACGAGGCAACCATGCCTCGTGCATTTGTCAAAATCGGAAGATATATTACCCTACTAATATTATAAACGTGAAAGTTTGAAAGTACGTATGGATCGATGTTTGTGACTCTTTCACGCAAAAACTACTGAATGGATTTTGATGAAGCCTTACAATAATATAGCTTATACATCAGAGTAACAGACAGTTATTATCGTACCGTGGGTAGCACCGCTGAGTTAAGCTAGTTCCAAATAAAAGCAGATTATTAAAATGTGTGAAAACTCTAATGAAAATTTTTAAGACTGTTTCCAAGTCTTTGATCATATTTGAATTTTTCGATAGCTGATCGTATTTCTGTCCTAAATAAGATGTTTTTGCTCATGGTGCAACAATCATAATATCTGGGCTGCTGGCAAACTATAAGAGCCCGAACCAGTCATTATCTTCTTGTGACCATTTATTTCTATGTTAAAATCATGCGGTACATATTTCATTACGGTCCGAAATATCAGTATGATCCGGCATCTTTAAAACTTTGTAGTTATGGATTTACTATTGAGCACTGGCACTAAAATAAATAATTTACACTTGTAATATTAAATTTGCATTATGATATTTACAGGATAAGAAGACATGGAGCTATCATAAGAGACAAGTGGGAGAGCTATGCTTCGGCATGAATGGGTCGGCTCGACCGGAGTGATACCACGGCCTCACAGAAAACCGGTGTGAAACAGCGTTTGCGCTGTGTTTCACCGAGTGAGTGAGGATACCGGAGGCCCATACCCTAACCCCTCCCCTCATCCCTTTTCCCATCCCCTAAAGGTCGGCAACGCACTTGTGACGCCTTTGATGTTGCGGGTGTCCATGGGCGGCGGTAATCGCTTACCATCAGGTGATACGTCTGCTCGTTTGCCCACTATTCTATAAAAAAAAAGAAAAAAAAAGACAATCCTTTACAAAGTAACCGCATTTACAATAATTTGATACCATGACTTGAAAATCCATGGTTAATATCTTAGCCCCGACTTTCATAAAATTGTTGTCTTAATACAGTTTTGTAAGCTTCTTATCAAACTTTTAATCGCAACGGTGGCCGTTTTGGTCTTTCGAGCCGAATTTGTTATAGCGGCCAATGGATATTTAAAATATAAATTGAAAGAAAACTTTTAACGACTCATCTTTATAAATTCACGACTGTAGTTACGAGCAACTGCTATTGTACATAAGTCTCGTAATACACATAAAGTATTTTACTTTGCTTATGTTTGCCTATCTAAACCACCACAGCAATTTCCTTCAATTCACTTTTACAACTTTCCGAGATGATAAACATTTCTTGGTAAATAGAGTGAACCCTATTTGTTATTGTTGATAAATGTGTTGTTTATCTCAGCACTTGATTGTCATACGTCAAGATAACTATGAAAGATTTTTTATTCTCACGTATATGATGAAAAAAAAATCTCTCCATTTGCAATTGTGACCGTCTCTTTGTGCACTATTACCAGTATGTTTGTTTTCAACTTATACTATTAAATACTAAAGAGGATTTGGACTAAAACAGCAGCAGAAATCTGACTAAATTTATATTCTTAAGTGGGTTATAATATTTCTCTTCTCTAAATACAAAATACTTGTACATCAATTGAATACCTGCCAACAATGGTCCGTATCTCCAAAGAGCTTCAACCAAAGTGTTTTCATTAGGCGTCACTATTTTGTAACCAGTCTGCAGGTTGTTTCTACCATCTGCATCTACGCTGGCCAAGCGTGGTGTATGGATAGTAGTTGTCGTAGCGAAGAACTCCAGGGAATTTGGTTACGATGTTCCTTAAATCCATAAACAAACAGCTCTTCAAGATTTAATGATGGGACTCTGATCCCATTAATAAAATGATGAGAAGACAATCTTATTGCTCATTATATTTATTATATTAGCTCGTAAATTATAAATAGATAGGAAAGGTGAGATTATTATTAGCCTTTCAAGTTACGAGACTATGCTATTAAGAATTTTCTAATAGAAAAAGTTTCAGTTCATTGTTTTGCAAAAGTGAACCAACGATGGCGGCGCTTGATTGTTTGAACCTAAGTTTTCTCTTCTAGCCTTAATCAGACTTAAAATCAAATAAGTACAGATTGCTCGAATATAAATATGTACTCACTAATTGCACTTATTTGATTTTATCTTTAAAGAAAAGCAGCTCTAATTTTATTATCGTTATTTGATTTTTTATCTAGAGGCATAAAATCCTTTTTTCAAATCCAAATATTTACGGACCGGGTAAATAAAGCTGAGAATAATTGGTTTTTGTTAATTTAAGATTTGTGTGTCTTGTGTATATAAGGTCTATTTTTAAGGTTCTGCAGAATTGTTTATTGCTACTGGATTATTATATCAAGACTAGCTGAGCCCCGCGGTGCTACCCGCGGTACAACAGTAACCCCGGGTATAGCAGTGGGGCAGAGCTAGTCTAAAAAAGTAGCCTAAGATAATCCTTATATCATCAGCAATTTATCAGTGAAAGTCCCGTCAAAATCGGCTCAGGCGTTCCAGAGATTAGCCGGAACAAACAGACAGACAGACAAAAATAGTAAAATATATATGCATTTAATAAAAAGTTGTTAATTTAATATTACAAACAGACACTCTTATTTTATTTATTTGTATTATTAAATAAAATAATAGATGTATAGATAAGATATATTTAATACTAGCTGACCCACGCAACCTCGTTTGCGTCTTATATTGCCCATGATATATAGCCTATAGCCTTCCTCGATAAATGGACTATCCAACACCGAAAGATTTTTTCAAATCGGACCAGTGGTTCCTGAGATTAGCCGGAACAGACAGACAGATAGACAGATAAAAATTTTAATAGATATTTTGGTGTGTGTGCCGTATATACATTCATATGCATGTAGTAGAAAGCGGTTATTTTAATATTACAAACAGACACTCCAACTTAATTTATTTGTATAGATTAAAGGTAGATATGGTTAGGTACTAAAATTAAATGAGTGCAGATTGCTCCAATATTTACCTACAATGGCGAATGCTCAACATGCGTTGCATTGCAGTTGGTCTTTTACAGGTAAAACCGCATCCCTGTCTCTCCAATCAAAATCAGTCGGTGGCATACCCTAATTTGCAAAATTTTCATAAAACGATTTTCTCAAACGATTTCTAACGAAGCATTTTCACATGTTACAAATCCATGACATTAATTTAAAATAAATAGTAAAACTGTCTTAGTTAACATCATAATCGTACTACCTATACAAACTCTTTGAAAATGTTCGTTTTAAAGATAATCCAATTCAAAGGCATTCACGTAATTCGATGTTTTACTGTTCTTTTTTACGACACTTTGAATGATACTAATTTACGCAATTCACATTGCGCGAATACGTTTCAGTATTTTTAATATCGTATTATGCCAGGAATTTTACCGATATAAATACTTTGAAAATTCTGGAAAGTTTTACAATCAATAACACTTTAATTTTAATTAGAAGGTAATTAGGGTTATATATTTTATATGATATGAAATGGTGCAATTATAAACGGTTAAAACTTTGTTGAGGGCGGTTATTCTATGCAATACCTTGGTGGCGTAGTGGTAGCGTGTGTGTCGGCTGTACTTGAGGTCTCGGGGTCGGAACAAATGTTTATATAATCTGCAAATCTGGTGACTCAGCAGTCGCTTATGCTACCGCCGCGCCACCGAGGCATTCGGTCGAAAACGGAGAACTCGTAATATTGATTTTGTGTTGTTGTGCCCCGACTGCACATAATCAAGGGTTCTATTTCCACCTTTTTTTTATTTAATTTTCTCTCCTCGAGATCCCCTCGGATACCTCCTACTGGTGGCATGTTGGACTCGAACCGACTAAAACCGCATGCCGTCTTGGGTACTAGGAGCCAAGGAACCAGGTGCACCCTAGTAAGGAAAACCCCGGAACCCCGACGTAAGGGGTCTATTTCTATCTAGAATAAACCTTTGCGCGATTAATACAATCATTTGTTCTGTGTCTGGGTGTAATATATCAATAATATGTTAATATGTATAAATCTAAAAATATGTATGCATTAGCTTTGCCCTGTGGTTGTAGTAGTACCTTTTTACGTGTATACTTTCATATGAATTTAGTAAAAAGCTAGTCAATTTGAAATTACAAATAGACACTTCACTTTTATTTATTGATGATGATAATGAGATGTATATCAGTAGTTTGATTACCATAATTACAGGGGTTTTTTATGGAATAGGGGGCAAACAAGCAGACGTGCGATACGTCTGATGCTAAGTGATTACCGCCAATTACCGCGATTACCCAAGGGCACCCACCAGAGGCGTCACAAGTGCGTTGCTTGCCTTTGGAGGATGGGGAGAGGGAAGAGGGAGTGGTTGGGGTATGGGCCTCCGGTACGGAACAGCAGTTCCCGTATCCCTCCCTTCTCAGGCGCAGAGTAGCACACCGTGTGGTTTTAGTCGGTCCGATTCCGACACACCACCCCGCCGGGTCAAACGTGGCTCTCACGCTAAGGTTTGCTAAGTTTAGGTTCAGACAGTCGTGTGTGAGATGTGTAACGATAATATATCCTACATATTGTTGACTTGGATATCGTTCTTTAGAGGTAGTAAGATACTCATATTGTTAACTACAGTGATCCGTCCTTAGTCACAAGTAAATCATTGTTTGTTTGAATCACGTTAATAAATACGTTATTACTATACCTACGGCTGTTGACTCTAACCAGTACTAACAGTCAGGAGACCAGGTTCCTGAAATTGGTGGATTGATTTTTGCAACTTCTTTTTTTGAAACTTAACTTGATCGAGATGGTTCTCATTGATAACTTGTGAAGATAGCGTCTCACTTCTTAGTGGATAAATGAATCTCATTAATTGACGCCTTGAGTTGATCACAGCTCAACTTTGATAGAACTTCCATAATTATATCTTCTTACTAAAACTAATGGAGAGAAGTAGGTTCGTTGTTCATTGTTCTTTAGGTCTAAAAGAAAATATGTCTAGGTGAATACCTATAAGTAGATAATAATAATAGTAGTAGATAAACCCCTAGGGCATTTAAGCAGGGGATTCAACCGCATCATATTTTCACATCACCTTAAGGTTGACTGGCAGAGAATGCCCTATGGCATTAAGTCCGCCTTTGTGCAAAATTTGCATCAAGATTAAATAAATAAATAAATAAATTCAAGTTGGCGTTGTGTTTACAAAAAATTCCAAATACATATATTTATATCCTTAGTGTGTACGATAATCTAAATGAATCCTTTAGGGGATTTCAGCATCCCATTGAACAACAAGTTTGCCAAAACTTCCAAATTAATCCCCTCGGGAATTAAAAATAGAACAAAAATCGAAAAAGAACACCTAGAGGGTCAGTATGGATAAAACATTCAGATGAATCCCCAGAGGATTTAAGCAGTTGATTCTAGTGGACGGAGCCGAGCTAACAATAGCTAGTGGTGTACTACTATAATCACCGGAGTTAATTCTAATATTAAATCATAATAACCGATTAAACAATTAAACTGGTTATTAAAAAGATTCTATAAAATACGTGGTACTAAATTAAGATAAACATCAACTACACAACAAATTTGAAATTGGAAGGATAAGTAAAAAATCTTAAAAATTATAGTGACATTTATTTATTAAATCTACTGTAACTTTTCTAAAATTTAAGTAACTACAGAAAAAGAGACATCCGACGCGATACCACATGCGTTTCGTCCACGCACTAAGTAATAATATCCATTGTTGCCCCAGTCTTCGCCCCAGGAGTTCTTTATTATCCAATATGGAGTTTCGTGACCCTGTTCGTCAACTGAAATAATTGTGTTATTAGTAGTTGTGTTGGCTTCTTATAATAACCACTTTACACAGTTAACACTTTAAGGATTAGATTTCAAGGCGAAATGCTTCAGTCAGTCTGTACTCGTGACAAGTAAAGGAACATAGAAGCTTATACGTTGCTACAGAAACAACGTATTTGAAACCCTTAGATAAGGGATTAGAGTTTAATATTAATTTCTAAATTGAAAAAAAAAAACTATTTGCATATACCATACACATTGTAGCCAACTATCAAAACAGCATGATCCAGGTAGTTAGGAACGCAGTTCTTGTCTGATGGTTCATCTATAACATTTAATTTGTAATTCCTCATTGAAGCTGCATTAATAGCTGTAATGAAAAATATAAGCATTGTTACGAAACTTTATTTATCATATAACTTGGTTGTGAGTGTCAAATAAAGAATAGTTTAACTAAGAACAATTAGTATGCATGTATGAATATATTTAGTCCGGTCAATTTAGACATTTGAAGGTACATAAATTCCCAACAAGCTGAAAATGAGTGAAATTGTTCAAAACATAATTATAAACAATATCTGAAAGTTCCCCATCATTCCCGTGTAAGGAAAAAAAAAATTCAAGGTCAAAGGTTAACAAAATTAGTTTTTCGCGATTTTCAGCAAAACGGTAAGTTTTATCATAAAATTACCTGAGACAAAATTGTAGATCATAAAATTATCTATAAGATATGGATTAGTACTTTTTACCTACGAGCCACCGTTTCTGAGATATAACGATTCAAAAAGTTATAAAAGTTGTTATTGTCATAATATGCATGAGTTCGCCGCGTACATACATCTCTAGAGTTGTTATATATTTTTTTTTTTTACTCGAGTTTTTTCTCAGTTTTTATCCTGATTCCCGCTCTGTAACCTTCAGAGAAAAGGAGGTTAGGATTCCCTGAAATTTAAGAATACAGTGTCCCCTAAAACTTTTGTGAGTATTGTGCATGAGGCAGCAGTAGTTTTCCGTCGTCCTCCTCATGTCCTGATCACAACTGACCCGTGGAATAGGAGGAGTAGACCTACTGGGGAAACCACGTTACAAAATGCGCTAAGTACACTAGCTCATAGGTGGCGTGGAAACGTGCCCATATTATGACAATAACAGCTTTTATAACTTTTTGAATCGTCATGTCTCAGAAACGGTGGCTCGTAGGAAATAAATATTCATCTATTTCTTATAGATAATTTTATGATCTACAATTTTGTCTAAGGTATTTTTATAATAAAACTTACCGTTTTGCTGAAAATCGCTAAAAACTATTTTTTTTTACCTTTGACCTTGAATTTTTTTTTTCCTCACACGGGAATGATGGGGAACTTTCAGATATTGTTTATAATTATGTTTTGATCAATTTTACTCATTTTCAGCTTGTTGGGAATTTATGTACCTTCACTATCAATTTTTGGTCTAAATTGACCGGACTAATTCGTAGTAATTAATACTTGGTTGCATCTCTAATATCTACGTCGTAGAATTGGATGCTTTTTTCTTTGAAAGAATCTGAAACCGGAATAAAATTGACACTCTAAATAAATATAATGGTGTGAAATGTATATGTTTAACTAACATTCACTTTACTACTGCTAATCCCGATGTAACAGCACAGCATCTTGAGCAGTTTCTATGTTGTGATAGATTCTGATACACGTGACTTTGATTGCTAATATCAGTATTCAAATTTTTTGTAAAAGGTACTGGTGGGATTTTAATGTTAATTATCTTTTAGTAATTTAAAAAAAATACCACTTATTGTGCTAAAGTCAACATTATCGCTGTGGCGATCTCCACATACAACATAACATACTACAGCGCCATCTACCGAAGTTACACTGAACTACAGAGTAACGTACAATACGAAGAAACTCTCAATCCTGAATCGCGCAATAGAAGTTCTCGCGCTGATTATCATATACACAACATCCCAACATCAGCTGTTGGGCTGTGGCCCGCCAGGCATGATCACCTCGCTTGGTCGGAGGATCCTCCCTTGGTATTGGTGGAACATGGCACTTGTACCCCTATATCGCTATTTTTATGTAAATTTGTGAAATAAAACGATTGTAATGCTATTGTTACCTGCTGATAATGGTCCATAATGAAAAACAGCTTTAGCCATTTCTTCTTCATCACTGCTTACTCTTTTAAAACCAGTGACCTTCACTAAATACGGCGGAGGTTTAGGTGCTGTGCATTTATGCTGGCCATTTCTATATGGGTAATCTTTTGCTAGAAGTACACCACTGAACCGAGTGACGATATTTCTGAAAAGTTAAAAAAGCTTATATTACAGGAAACCTTTAACGTAATAAACAATTAAGGCCTATTTCATTATTAATGGTATAAATTGAGTAACTGTGTAGTAACAGTCACTTACTTAGAACTGTGTTCTTTTCCCAATCATTCTTCCATTATGATTCCAATACACAATTTGTTATAATAAGGTATGGTCCACTTATTGATCGGCAACAAGTAGGTCCACTTATTATGCGTTCTATATACTAGCTGCTACTTACGCAAATGAACTTGTGATAGATCCTTTCTCACATCCCCTTTGATCACGATCACAATCAATAAGAAATTGTTCCGACATCAACTTTTCATCGTTCTTGTAAATCTTTAAGTGACTCTCAATATTTGCTGTGAAACAAAGAACGAAATGCGCAAGAATTTACTTATTTTTTTTTACTTTGATTTTTTAATTATTGAATAATAGCGTAAACTGGAAACAGATGTCTGTGTATAAACAAGAAGCGTTAAAATTTTATGATGACATTAAAATTTGGAATTGATATCAAAGCTGAATCGTTTTGCAAGAACAAATGAAGTGTGATCGATACTACCTCATGGTTTAAGAGTTATTGGCCAAAATATCTCGATATTCTCTTACATAATACTATTAGCATTGTTTTGGAGTCATTGCAAATGCTATCAATCATAACAAACACATTGTATTTCATAGTTATTATTTTAAAAAGTTTAAACTTGAGTTAAATTTGCTAAAGGTCAATGTGGTATCAAAAAGACACATGATTAATTCTCCTTAAGATTTTTGAACTGCGGCTGAACTATCGACTAGTCTCATTTAATTTGGAAAATTATAGTGCTTGATTTTTACAATTGTTTAGTATCGTAGTTGATGCTAATAGTACCAAGTAACTGGATTATTCATAGCAACGAATTTACGTGGTCATAACTTTCAAAAGTTTTGACTGACAGTTTTAGCGAACTATCATAAACTGAGATTACCCGAGGCATTGTTTGAAATATTTTCAACAGTGTCGGATATTCCATTATCAAAAAAATAGCAGCATAACCGGCTTTTTAAATGATGTAACTAAAAATGTATACTTTTCACAATTTTTTCTTTATCTATGGTACAAGGCGATGCATCGTACCAAATTTCAGGATTCTGAATTTAAGGAAAGTACCCTGTAGGTATTGATTCCCTTGGGAGTGTTGAAAATTTGCAGCATAAACAGCTGTATCTTTTGGTAGCGTTGGCTTAGAAGTTAGATTTTTTCACAGCTGAGTATTTGGTATGAATTTTAGCTTGAGACATTCACGCGTCACTGACAAAAAGGGTCTTGACAGACAGACGAATAACAAAGTGATCCTATAAGGATTCCGTTTTTTCCTTTTGAGGTACGGAACCCTAGACATGCAATTATTATTATTATTACAGAATACTTGGTGTATTTACGTATTTGTGTAAGATGATCCACCCTACTTATATTATAAACGCGAAAGTTTGCAAGTATGGATCGATGAATTATTTGACAATAAAAGTGACGAAGAACTACTTACCTATGACTGAAAATGCCCAACAGGCATCACATTTTTTCTGGTCTTTGACGGGTGACACTGCATTATAATCCCTCCAGTCAAAGTGTGTAGGTATAGTTTTATCAAATAATAATGCAGTACTAGCTTCGATAGAGTTATTTTTTAATATCAAAAAGCCACAGCATTGTTTTAAAATGAAGAAAAGTATTAACACTCTGGACATTTTTTGGTTTCATTACTTTTGATCGTCTGCACTTTCATTTTATATGCAAGTTATGTTGAAGGAATCCATGGAATGATATATATTTTATAGTTGTTTCAGGGTTGTTGGTTGACTCGTCGTACACACTTGACATTGTATAAATTCGTGTGTTAATTGTGAGTAATGAGAAGTATACCATTTCTTTACCTATATAGATATATATAAGTTAATTTGTATACGCATCAAAAATTCAATAGGAGAATTGAGTACAATCTTTTTCGATGTTTTCATTTAACTATTTTTACATCACTTTTGTTTCTTATCTATACTAATAATAAAGCTTAAGAGTTTGTTTGTTTGTTTGGGCGTGCAAATCTCAGGAACCCCTGGTCCGATTTGAAAAATTTTTTCAGTGTTGGATTGCCCATTTATCGAGGAAGGCCATAGGCTATATATCATCACGTTACTACTGATAGGAGCGGAGCACCAATGAAGAATGTTTCAAAAACAGGGGAAAATATTTTGTCGCTTCGGGCAATATAAGACGCAAACGAGGTTGCGTGGGACAGCTAGTTTTTTATAAATGTGACCACATTGTGCCATACCAAAGCATGGCAGAGTATGGCTAATCCATACCTACTAATATTTTAAATTCGAAAGTAACCCTGTCTGTTTGTTACGCTTTCATTGCCAAACTGCTGCACCTGTTTCAATGAAATTTGACATGGAGATACTTTTATTCTTTAGGAAGTACATAGACGAGTAGCTTACCGCGATAGCCAAAATATACATGGGCGGAGACGCGGCAAAAATCTAGTAGTACTATAAATATTTAATTTGCATTCATTACGAGCATATTAGATAACAACAAAACAATGCTATCATAGGTCGAATCTGTATTCAAAGCGAGTTTCAAAGTGAACCATCAATATGAATGTATTATAAGTATCTCTTTCTAAATATTTATTTTTATAATGAAATATTTCATATCATATCAATCAATTTATTCAAGCACAACGTTTAGTTAATACTCCATTTTTATACTAAATGGCATTATTTACAACGTGTCGTTTTAAATTACAAGTTACAGGAAGGTTGACGGCATATTTTTTTGGATACTGTACTATCCACGAACGCCCAATAACATTTTAAAACCTTGATTCCATTTTAGTTAATGTGTGTTATTGATCGGAGTGATACCTCGGCCTCATAGAAAACCACTGTGTAACAGCGCTTGCGCTGCGTTTCACCGAATAAGTAAGGATACTTACCTCCATCCCCCACCCCATCCTCCCGATCCTTCAAAGGCCGGCAACGCACTTGTGACGCCTCTGGTGCTGCGGCTGTCCATGGGCGGCGGTAATCTCTTACCATCAGTCGATACGTCTGCTCCTATGCCGCCTTTTCCATAAAAAAAATAAAAAAACACCGCCAATTAAAAAAAAATACTTTCATCACCTAGGCCGGCTCTCGCAAATCACCTAAACGTTACAGCCGACTTGAAGGGTCATTTCTCATTCCAGTTCATCATAATGATAAAAGTACATATTCAACACCAACAGTATTTCAGAACGTAATGTGAAGTATTACTTCTGGCGGAATGCTAAATTACAACAACTAAAATCCTTATTTTGAGTGCTAAACACATCATAAACAGACAGATGTTTTTTATCTAAAACTTTTTCTGAATTTGTACTAAGTCTTACGTGTACCTTATGTCCAGGGTTCTAATAAATGATTTACCTAAGGTTGATCTCAAATTTCGTCAGAAACTTCAATACGTTATTTGTGTACAATCCTAATAAATAACATTATTTCATATTGATACAAGTTTTAGAAGATCAGAGAGATGAAAGTGTACTACAAAATGTTTATCAGACTAAAGCCGCGATCAAGCGCGACCACTTGAAGCAGCTTCAAAGCTTTTCTTGAGACGTTTCACACAAGTTTTAATTGATCAATTTAACTTCAACTACTACCATCTGACCAGAGATTAGGGTTGAACGTTTTGAAATGTAATTATTTAATATTATGAAACTGTTTGATGTCGATGTCATTGAAATACAATTTACATCAATCGTATTCTCTGTTGCAAAGTTTGTGGAAAGCCATGTTTGTGTTTATATTCACAGAAAATTCTTTGATTCATTTTTCTCAGCTGAAATAGGCATGAGAATATGCTTGCATCTAACAGCTTATTGTGATATATATCGAGTCGTCATATCACTTTGAATTCATAGAAATAATAATTGATACTTCGTTTTCAATATGTAATCTTTCCTCCTGACTTTTAAAGATTCAATTTATGATAACGAATGGCACATAAAGTCGGCTCAGCATCAATTAAATGATTGCCATTTCACTTCTATTTTGTTTTTTTTTTTTTATTGAATAGGGGGCAAACGAGCAGACGCATCACCAGATGGTAAGCGATTACCACCGCCCATGGACACCCGCAACACCAAAAGCGTCCCCAGTGCGTTGCCGACCTTTCGGGGATGGGGAGAGGGAATAGAGGGAGGGGTTGGGGTATGGGCATAGTATCCTCACTCACTCGGTGAAACTACTACAGACTACATACCAAATCCCATACATCATAATGTTATGTGCTTAATAGTTAAAGCCAGAGAGAGTAGGAATAAAGTAAGGTACGAATGCCAGTACACAAAAAGTCCATTTTCTTAAATAACGAATGTTAAGTTATATTATACCTAAACTAGTAATAAACTGTAGAAGTTATTCTTTGAGAGAATTAATGAAGAAAAAGAGTAGGTACTTATATTTCCTAAAACAATAAAAGTAAAGTAAAACCACAGCTAAAAGTTATTACACGAATAACAATAAAAATACAGTATTCAGTGTGCGTAAAAACGATATCAGCCTCGCAGTTAATTTTATTCTTAAGGTTAAATAGTTAAAAAATCATGTATTTTTAATAGAACTATTCCTATCATAGCTTGGTGTTATTAAAAAAAATAACATTCGAAGTTTCATAACTATTCACAATGTTTAAAAATTCTAATAGGTGGTTGGCACATGCTAATAAAACAAATAGTCACGTACTTTAACAAAATAACCGCACTAATGCACGTCCGAAACTGAATTGTAATGTTAACGATAGTAAATTTTGTAACTATGCAAATTATTGAGGAAAACACATTTTTGCCTATAGTATGGAAACGAATACGACGGAGTAACGTCATTCGGGCCACCCTTATCGTAACAGATGCTCAGGGAATAGATAAAAAAGAAATATGAGTGTGATGCATACAGCACTTCAAGAAGAAAGACAAGTAAGCAAAACCTGTCTAATGAGAGGCTTATGTCTTGCAATAGATTATTAACGGCCATTCATCTGATATATATTTATGCATAAAAGAAATACACTTACACACACACACACACACTTAACGAACACTTGTCCGCAAACTCTCTCATTTATTTATGGACGTACTTACTGTCATTCTGTAGTAGTACTTTATATTGTTAAACATACGTTACATCTAGTACTGTACAAAACCAGAGTTGGGAGAGGCTGGCAGTCTGTCATACAGGCCTGTCCTAGTATAGATGCCAGTCTCTCACTTAGAAACAAAGTAATTTGTATACCGTCTGCTTTCTTTTATACTATGTACTTGTACTATGTGAGAGAAACAAAAAGTTATTATTATTAAATTTAATAAGGAAACAAAGGGTTGTAAAGCCCTAGTGTCTAAAGCTAGATGAGCCAGTGGAAGACGGTAGTCATACAATTCAAATTAGACATAAACATCAGAGCTGCTTGCTAAATCTATTAAAGAGACGATAAAGTATAAAATCTAAATGCTCTGTAAAAAGTTATCAGCCCAGAGAACTTTACGGTTGTGAGTCCTAAGTGTATGGAACGGTCTATTTTTGCTACTGGAAAATTCTGTTCACAGACTGTTACACAGACTATACCTATAATAAAAGTAATATAATATTAATTTGTAGGATGTTATTTAAATGGAATATTAATATAATTTTGCATTAATCTCTTAGTGGCTGTGTTTCAACGAGTAAGTGAGGATACCGGAGGCCCTTTATATTTCGTAAAGCTTTTGCCCGCGACTCAGTTCTTCTTTGCTTCAGTTTCTCGCACATTAATCACAGTAAAGAGTACCTTATGTCCTTTCTTAAGAATGAAAGTATCTCCAGAAAAAAAATTAATGAAATCGGTGCACCGGTTTTGCTGTGAAAGCTTAACAGACAGACAGGCAGTTACTTTCGAATTTATAATAAAATATAAATAAATAATATTTCGGACATCTTACACACTATCTAGTTCCAAGCTAAGCAGAGCTTGTGTTATGGGTACTAGACAACTAATATAAATATATATATACTTTTTTTTTGTAAATTCATACATATTATCCATAGAAAACACCCAAACTTCGAAACAAATATTTGTAGATCATACAAACATTTGGTCTGACCACGCTACCACTGCGCCACAGAGGCAGTCAATTAATGATATTAGTACGGATTAAGTAAAGAAGTGCTAATGCAAAAAAAAAATCGACGGGTTGCACTCCGGGAGTGCCGGCAGAAGTGAAAACTTGAATATTAACGTTGTGCATTTTTGATATTTTGGAATGGTTAGAGAATAATTTTGTACGAATTGCTTTCATTATCAGTATAAAAGTACTATTATTTATGTGGTGGAATACAATATTCATTTATTGCGCTATCGTACACAAACATGACAATTTATATTACATACACACACGAACATTCGCGCAAGCGCCCTGCGCCGCCTATCCTCTCTCCATCCGTCTTACGAATTTTCGTTCAGGTCACGTGACCTGACGCGAGTTTATACGTCCTCTCTCCATCCGTCTTACGAATTTTCGATCAGGTCACGTGACCTGACGCGAGTTTATACAATTTTACCCATTCCAAAAAAGTACACAGCGCCGCTAAAGAAGTTTTCACTTCAATAATACATTATTTTAGTAGGTAATATTACATACTTACTTCTCAACCCTAGACTGACTATCGCATCAGTTCAATCGCTATTCTCCTTAGAGACTACCTGTTATTGCTAATCTGTGCGCTAAGCGACCGAAACTTTGTATCGCGCGCTAACTAATCGCCAATTATTGGCGATTCCCTTGATACAGAACTAAGATTTTGAATTTTGATTTAAATTGTACTGAGTTAGTTGTATTTGTAAGATTAATGTGACTTTAAGGACACATATCTTATGACTTGATATTAGAAAATAGAACTTAGTGAAAAACATTGTTCGTCTTTTTCAGACCCGTCGAAAAGTAACAAATGCAAATCGAATATTCCCAGACATAAATGTAGATTATATACAATTCATTGACTTTTTCTGCGTTATCGCAAAACGTAACTTCTTACGTAACAGGCGACTTGGAGACGGTTAACAGTGGATAGCGATAAGATAATGAAAGCCTATACTCACATGGATGGCTGGACAGATAGTGTCTTTAATTTAACTACAGTAATTTATTATGATTGGAAATATTCAGATTTGTTTCGATAAAATTGAATATCAATTAGTATTAAATACCTTATCTGTAGCAATACAGGGAAAAGTTCCAAATGTCGTACCAACTTCCTTCCTGCGCCGAGCAGTCAAAACCTGGGATTCGCTATCACCGCGCGTGTTTCGGGGTTCAGCCAAAAGTGTCGTTGGGTACGAGAGATTCTTAATAACAGTCCGGAATATCGAAATTTGGCGGTATTTCACGCCCGTACCTCGGAGAGGACGTTAAGCCATGGATACCGCTAATCATGAACATCTATTGCAATCGTTATTAAGAAGTTAGTACCTCAAACATATTGACAACTAGGTCAATTTTCAAATTCAGCTCGTCCTCAGGGTCGTGGATACTAGTCGCTTCGTGGAAAACTTATATCCAGGTAAAACTACTAACTACTACTAAAGTACTAGCCGACCCTAAATAATATTGTTGATAATAAGGCTAGAATAAAAATGATGATGGTTGCCATTACCGGTTTTCTGTGAGGTCAAGTATGACCCTGGTCAAGTTGACCTTCATGGCTCTTCCATGCTTAATTAACAATAAATTAATTTCCCTCAAGTGTGTATTTGTGTAAGGATTTATACCTGAAACTATTCAGGTATCCGAAATACACACAAATACACACTACTTGTTCTAAATCTTCTTATGCCGGTTTAATGTTCGAAAATTCATCTAAAATACTGTCTTTTGCTCGTGACTCCGCCCCTGTATATATCATTCTTTGCGACATAAGTAACCTAGTTCCTTTTTGAAGGTTCATTCTGTCTCTATACCGAAATTAACCTAAACCAGTTCTGTGGTTTAGCCGTGAAATTTATAATGTTAGTATGAATTTTATTCGCCTACTTAATTTACATTCATTTAGACGGATACGGGTATAAACAAAGAAACATTATCTTCGCCAAACATTACTTCGTATATTTATTGTACAAATTCTGACTGATGACTGATTCTGACTTTACTTTATATAATTGGATTTAGGAACAGCGATGAACCAGAACGAATAAAGAGGCAGAATTAGTATATTTTGATTCGTAAGACTCCCTTGCTTGTTTACGTTGGTTAGTTGTATTTCTTACAAAGTCATCAGCATTATTAACAGTATTTAATAATTCATTGTTGGATATAGGCTTCTCCTTGGAAATAAGGTTTAGTTCTTTAGTAAGTAATTAGCAGTTTTCTTCTTTAATTAAAAATTGACTCTCTGGAGTACTAGCGGCAATGGTTACAAAATCCAATGATCAATCACAATGTTGCCGTTTGAGACGTATTTTTATATATTTCTGCAACATAACAATCTGTTAAATTAATAATAAGCTCTATTTCTGGCTGATGTGTGTGTTCTTTTGGAGTGATTTTAGTCACAGTGAGCCATGCCAATTTATAACTTTTGGAAGATTTTTACTTCATGGGGCAGCATCTATCCTTGTGGGTAGAAATGTTATGTCTTTGTAATCGTTTGTGCTGAATTGATCCGCGTCCAGTTTCAATGCAGATGCGTTAACCATTCTTGTGTAACTACCAGCACTGGACCAACTCCCACTCTCCTTATAGTTACATAATTATGTGATTCGTCAATTGTCCCGAAATACCTAAAGCTATCACAAACACTAAAGAAACTTAAGAAAGGTAAGAAGTAATTTCCAGGAATAAACTTGTGCCCTTAATCTTAGGCATTCATTACACGATAGGTTCTCCCGTTACTTTTAATCGACAATACTCAGTCATGTTGATTAATGACAGTCCGAGGCTGAGCAAGCCATGAATATACGTATTTGTTGAGAAGAAATATTAGTGGTAGCAACACACCGATTGTTCTTCAAGAATAAATTAGCACTGAAACATTAATCTAGAATAAAATATTCCTAAAAATTGTGACCATTTCTAATTGTATAGTACCCCTATTTTTTTAAATAAACTTCTCGATAATTTGGTAAAACCAGTAAGGATATTACAGTGCTGTGATATATTACCACATATAAAAAATCATATATACATTAAAAAGCAGTTACTCGATTAAATGTGGCAAACTGCCGCGTTGGTCTAGCGACTACCGTAAGTGACTACCGATCAAGAGGTCTCGGGTTCGATTCCCGGGTCGAACTGCTGTTGGGTTTTTCTTACAAGGAATTCTCAACAGCAGCCCGGAGTTTCGATAATAGCGGTGGTCCGATGCCAGTCGTTCCGTGAAAAAACTGATATTCATGTAAACTGATTGAACTCGTAGCCGACGAAGGAGCATTTAGAGAATAATAATACAGTAGAATAATTTTTTTTTCCATAATATTGAGGGTAAACGAGCTCGTTGGTCTAGCGGTTAGCATGTGCGATTAATAGTTGGGCCTCGGCATCGCGTTACAATCCCCGCTAGGGATAATTGTCTTATTGAGTTTTTGTTCTAGAGAATAATGAAAGCTGAGAGGATTATGATGAGATGGGTGTTCAATACTGGTTTTTTATGTTGTAGGCAGCTAATGAACAGACGAGTCACTTGGTGGTAAGAGACGACCGCCGTCTATGAACGCCTGCAACTAAGGAGGCGCAAGCGCGTTGCCGGCGTCTACACATTGATTTATATTTTTAAATACTTAATTTATTATTTTTGCTAAGGAGAGGCTTATTTCCTGTCTTATAAAGAAGGTATAGAGCCTTTGTAGTTATGTTGTTCTGTGTACCTTGTTCCCTCGCTCACCTATTACGACACCCATGGGATGAATAGTGGATGTGACACTCCATATTGTGATGTTGCCCCTAGCGGTCGAAGCTAAGGATCCTGGTCACGGCACCATGTGTGATGTTGCCTCCTAGCGTGCTAACCTAAATAACGGTCACGGGACTATATGAGGTGATGCCTCTTAGCGCCCTAGTCTGAGTAACGTAATAGATCGGCTATCGGACAAGGCGTTATCATTAAAACATCACCAGCAACTCTTATTTTGAAGAGCTGGAACTGGGCTCCATCCCCGCCCAATTCTGTAAAACCGTCACCTGACTCGAGTTTCCCCACTGGTTTAAACACCTCACGCGGAACAAAGGGAAAGATTATTGACAATTAAGCACATTCCAATTGATTTGTTCTGATCACGCTTTCTCCCATTGTGCACTCAAGATCCAGGTGGAATCAAAGCTCCTTTACTCTAGGCTAACCGTACGCAAATTAAACAACAACCGAATCAAGTATTAATGGTGGTTACATTCCCATATGCTACCGCTACTAGATACAGCAGTATCTGGGAGCCATTATCTGGACATCCCTTCACGTCTCGGTGATCGAACCCGAATTCTCCCACCGACGTTAACCCGAGATACCGCCTAATTCACCTACGGTAGCCCTGTATATTCAAACATTAAGACTCCTAGCTCTCAAGAGCACTTCTTCACAAACAAATGCACAGATAAAACCAATTGCAATGACTAGTTCAAATAACGGTAAATTACATATAATTATTTACAATCAATACGATACTCAGACCGGGACACAACACCTATTAAACTTATCATCCTATAAAATACAAAGAAGGCAAGGACTCACCTGAGTTTATCCAATGCTATATACTTTAACTTACTCAATATAACGAAGATTCGCCCGGCTCGGACTCGGAGTCCTGTCTCTCGTGCCGCCCCTGAGACCCCGTCTTCACCTTTCTAAGCTTCTAAACTCACTCCTCTCTTCTCCGATTCTAAAACCCAACTGCCCTAAACTGTCTGCCTCCGTGGTTTTAAACCAACTGCCACATGCCCGTTTCGTATTTTCCCACAAAATCTCCCATAGAGCAGGTACAGACCCTTTTTTACTACGTTCAAGTGAGTCACAATTCTAAGTAGAATTTCTATTTTATCGCCACCAGATGTTGAAAGATTCTTACAATTGCGTTTAAAAGGAAATAACGTTTCTAATTTACGATCTATAACTTAAAATAGTTTATCAGCAATGTCAGACCCTTATGAAGAGACCTTTTGAGTGAAGTTATTGTATTTAGACTATTGTTTCAATCTAACAAGGCAATCATTATTTGTAAGTTTAAATTACATGGAGCCGACCTCGTATCACATTTTCCCCCCTGAAATTCAGACGCGAAGAGTATTTCTAAGCGTATGGGATTTCACTTTACTTTAAATTGTATCCAGTGATTGAATTAGAACTTTGTCTAAATTATTTTTAAAACTTATGGCATGATTTGATATATCGCATAAGTGTATGATAATAATATGTATGAAACTTTACACGTTCGGAAATCAGTTTAGCAGTCACGCTCCAGGCTCCTCTGCACACCTTCAAACCCAATAATGTTAGAATACTTCCTAGCGGGTGGTGGTTCTCCTGAACTAACCGCTGTATAGGAATGTGTCGATAATATGATTTGGTTCCACTATTGCGTGGTAATAGAATGGGATGATAGGCACGGTATCGTAGCATTTGGATACGTTTTACACACTGATACCAAAAGTTAAGTTTTATTCGATATGGTTCGATCGATTTAAATTAGTTATTTCCATTAAACAGTTTAGAGTTCAATAATTTGATCCAACTGTGTTGTCTTTTTATGACTGGTACAAATAAGTTAGTCCCAACGGCTTACTCTTATAAGACCTATCGATCTCTTACAAAATATTCCTAGTGGTTCATTCTTATAAGCCCAAATAAGATTCCTATTAGGTAACTGATAAAAGTTATTTAGCTAATGCGCTTGGTCTATTCCAATGCGCTCGGTTGTTTCATACCCGGTAAATAAGTGTTACTTATTATAAGTGGTATATGCTATAATACCCACTGAATTTTCTATCACACTACTGTTATAAGTTCTCTGAGAAATCAGCGTAACAGGTTTCAAAGTGTTATTCAAAACGTGCTATTTGTATGTTCGACCATTAATTGTAGTGTAAAGCCATTCATTACATTAACTATTCCAACATCTCGTTTTGCCCCCTACGCCTATATTACATGTTACGCTCTTAAAATTATTACTATCAAATGACAGCTTACAATAATTCAATTAAATACCTTACAAATGCAATATCTTATAAGATATATACATGACTAGTAGTTTTGACTACTCAACGTTTCCCTGCCATTACAACATAAGAAGTTTAAATATCTCGAACTCTCGAGTATTAACTAAGGTTACTAGATACAATTAACATGCACGCCCTTTCGCTTGAAACTATCTCCTTAGCTGTACAACTTCATTTCTCCGTCGGTCTTCCCAGGCTCCACCGTTGCTCTGCCACTGCTCCGGTTTCTTTGTAGCTCTACTCTTATGATACACCATTTGCTTGGGTTCCAAGCCGCGGTCACGATGATCAGCAAGCCTCGACGAGTTGTTTGCATTATACAATCCCCCCTTTCACTGGAACACGATAATACCACAGCAGAGGATTTGTTTTGAATTTGTCTGATATTCACGATATTCTCTCGTGACATCAACTTAACATATTTTATTTAAAATACACACATGTGTATGGATGTACACTTCCCAAAATTGGAATTGTTATTTAAACTTTTACTGAATAAGGGTCCTATAACCAGCATCTGCATTCTAAATCAATTTTTTTTTTTTTAATGACATTTACATCATCGGCATTATGTTACACCTTTGTGTGTATTATTACACACTTAATTAGGAAAAGAGTTATCAATTTATGTCAATGGCGTTTCCTTCATCGCCAGCCCTGTATGTACTCATACACATCTCTAAGTGCCCATTATTCATCTACACTTTACTTCACTAGGATGTCCATCATCATCCTCTTTCTGCACACATACACTTATAGTAATTAGAGGACCGTCAATCAAACTGTTTCTTATCTATAACTACCCATCCCGTTACATTTGTATATGACCAACTCTAAACTTAAACTTATCTTTGATCATAGTTCGCAATTTAATGATCCCACTATTTTGAAATCTATATTAGACTCCCTATAGGTAAGTTAATCTTCAGTCATCATCATCATCAAGTCATTTACTTAATATCCTTCCATGCAAGAGTCTAACTCGCAAGTTGCACTAATGAAGTTACATTAGTTATCCATCAAAGTAACATCTCTACTCGTAATATACTTTTACATACATTACTTGTACCTGCTGTTATACTGTGTCTCTTAATCAAACGATGCAAGTTACATTAGCTCATTAGCTATCCATCAAATTAACATCTTTTCGTACTCTTAGTCATTTACTTAGTATCGTTTCATGCAAGAGTCTAACTCGCAAGCTGTACTAATTGAAGTTACCTCAGCTTTCCATCAAAGTAACATCTTTACTCGTAATATACTTTTACATACATTACTTGCACCTACTGTTATACTGTGTCTCTTAATCGAAAGATATAATCATCATCATCATCATCAAGTCATTTACGTAGTATCGTTTCATGCAAAAGTCTAACTCGCAAGTTGCACTAATTGAGGTTACATCAGCTTTCCCAAAGTAACATCTCTACTCGTAATATACTTTTACATATATTACTTGCGCCTGCTGTTATACTATGTCTCTTAATCGAACGATACAAGTTACATTAGCTATCCATCAAATTAACATCTTTACTCGTAATATACTTCCATCATATTATATTACTCACACCTGCTGTTATACTGTGTCTCTTAATCGAAAGATACTATCATCAGCATCATCTTCATAGATATGAGATGCAAGTTCAGTTTCATTTACTTAATAGATGTGCTACCTACTGCCACATAAGTAACACCTATGTATTGTTTGTTCACAATTGACTACTACCGAGTATGTACATATACAACGTTAACCAATGTTACAATTGTCGTTTACATAATTAGTATAACCAATAATTATTATTTATCCAACTTAAAGACGTCAACCTAACTACGACTAACTATAAATGTCACCTAAGAATTGGTCTGACAACTTTGATCAGCTCTATGTTTATCTAAAACATTGAAGTGTTACCCCAAGTGCTTGTGTGTGATTTAACATATATGTTTCATAAACTCCATATTGCAACCGTGTCCAATTCAAATGCGTTGCTAATTAGATACTCTAAGATTAGGAATAACTTTACAAACACATTTACGTAATTTAGCTTAGGATTCTAACCCAGTAAGCTATTACAATAAGCGATTCTCCCTGTAGTCTTCTCTCGCGGTTCATCATTTAACGTACGCCTAACTATTGACGCCATTGCTATCTTACGTTATGATGCTAGCATTTAACTAACATCTAGCTTTCGTAATCGTTACCCGCACGAGCGTACAAGAATAAACCTCATATAGCTACACTATTTAATCTAGGAGTCGAACCCAGTACACTTAAACTTTCAAACATCTGGCTTGCCAAAACTCATTGGCGACAGCAGTTTTTTTTTGTCTTCCTATCCCTTTTTTTTATGCACTTCCTTTTTTTCTCTGTACCCAGCGCCAATGGGCACTTCTTTGTTTATTAAAAGAATATTGTTTCTTGCATAGACCCTAATTTAACCGGTGCAACGCGTAACAAATGTTATAACATTTTTTCCCGGTACATAATTGCACCCATCTATTGTCAACACAAGACAAATGCGCCTTATTTAACGCAACTATTTAATTGCCCGTGTATCGGACACAGAAATGCCGCAAGGTAAAATATCATTTTTATATTACACACTATTCCCCCCGCATTTTACGATTTGTTCATATCTTACTGTATTACTTGTGACGCCTTACATATATAACCAAATTATCTATCATAACCATATCATCATCATCAGGACCAGTGTTTATAATATATGATTATTCCAGTTATAACCTATATAAACAAACAATACTGGGTTATAAGGACATTTTAACTCGTGCAATAGTGTTTATTGCACTTATCTCTTGTTAACACAAAGCAATCCGACACAATGATTTAGTTGCGGTGAGTCGGACCTAGAAATTCAGCAAGATAAAATATATCATTTTCATATTACAAACTATTCCCCCCGCATCTTACGATTTGTTCGTATCGTATTGTATTCTTTATTGCAGCTTGCAATGCTCTCCATTACAACCCTGGCATGTGTATGATTACCTACCTACCTACCTATGATTGCGAACGCAGGATTAATTATTTATACTCTCAATATATTAACATATATTATTTGAAAAATGAAACTTTATCATGCATACGCTGGCATGTTATTTATTTTTCTCTAATAACCGTTGCAGTTTAACATTTTTCGTTAGTTTTTAACGCTTGTCTAATGTTTCGAGAACAATATGTTAATGAAACTTAAACTCATTACTTGTGATACCTTACATACATAATCAAAGTATCTATCATAACCATAGCAGGACAAGTTCTTTGGTTTTTAAAAAGACACATCCCGCATTAGGAATCCTGTGTCGCGGGAGATTTTACAACCATCCATGTAACGGACACAAGAACACCCAGACTCAGGACAACATTTTGTGAATTACACAAAGTGATGTCCCACGTGAGATTTGAACCCACGGCACTTGACGCAGCGATACAAGGTTATAAAAACGTTTTAGGACGTACAATAGTGTTTTAATTGGGGGTCGAACCCAACTATAAGAACATTTTAATACAACTTGCAATAGCGTTTAACTAGGGAAAGAACCCATCAATCTACATTCACTAAACGGGTGCGTTGTATTATATTACTTGTGATAATTTAAATATATTTAAAGTATACATCGTCATCATAGCAAGATAAGTGTATTTAACATATAATGATTTCAGTTATAACCTACTTAAACCACGATACAAGGTTATAAAGACGTATTAAAACGTGCGATAGTGTTTAATTGGGAGTCGAACCCAACTACTACATACACCGAACATATGCGTTTTTCCCCCTTTACAAAGTGACTGTAAGACATTCATTAATATTTTATCTTTACGCATGTGGTTTAATTGGGAGTCGAACACAACTACTGCATACACTGAACATATGCGTTTTTCCCCCCTTACAAAGTGACTGTAAGACATTCATTAATGTTTTATCCTTATGCTTGTGACATTACATTAATCTGCCTCACATCTAACATGATAAGATTTACCATCATATCTTACTTAATGAAACTAAATGCCATGCAATTCATGATTGCCTCCACATAAAATAGATCTTGCTATAGCGTCTCTAGAAACAACTTTATTTGTCTGGGAGTCTAACCCAGTAACCTCACAGTTAAGAAACATCACAACCTAAATGATCAGTACACACGTGCATTACTCCGTGCTACTCCTAGTTGCTTTGTTCACAAAAGTTTCACATATCATCTGTCTAGAAGTAAAAATCAATCATGTTTATAATTACAAACTGAATCTGGGTACGGAATACACACAGATACGCACATATAACATGCTTGTACCCGTAACTGATTATCCTACTACTATTATAAAGGCGAAAGTTTGTAAGTATGGATGTATGTATGTATGGATGTTTGTTACTCTTTCACGTAAAAACTACTGAATGGATTTGAATGAAACTTTACCACAATATAGCTTATACATCAGAATAACACATAGGCTACTATTTATAAAGATATAGCTTCGCCTCGCGGCGTTGCCCGCAGTTATCATCGTACCGCGGGTAGCACCGCGGGGTTCAGCTAGTATTACATAAGTATACGTACGTATATATACGTACCTTATGTATATCTGGGCGTCGAATCCCATACCACTCATGGAATTTATGAATGAAACTATACGGAACATTCAACACTGTAACGAACAGTGTACAGCGAAACTTATACAGTAATTTGTCATCGCTTGCAGACACCCAAATAACCTAAATCTGCCCGTTCGTCTTCTTTCGTAGCACAAATATGTTTAAAATTATTCTAAAGTCTAAAACTTAGATATTAGGTATTAAATCTAGCTTAACTAACCCAACACGTGGTGTGGTGTAGTTTAGCACAGTTACATCTAACGCAGAATAATTTTTAACAGAACATAACTTTGTTATAACACTATGCAATATAATGAATTCTGTTGTTAAACAGTACAAATATAAGTGTAAATATACACTTAGTATATTTATTTATGTATTATATGTAATACAAAATACTTTAATATTTATTAGTGTTTTATACACTAAATATAAAATATCAACTAAGTTGTGGCCAATGATATAATATTCGTCTACGTTGTGTTGTGTTTGTAGTAACCCTTGTAAGTTCATCCTCGTTGCACTGACGTAACAAATACGGCTCAGTACATTTAATGACGAGGATCCTGGTCACGGCACCATATGTGATGTTGCCCCTAGCGGTCGAAGCTAAGGATCCTGGTCACGGCACCATGTGTGATGTTGCCTCCTAGCGTGCTAACCTAAATAACGGTCACGGGACTATATGAGGTGATGCCTCTTAGCGCCCTAGTCTGAGTAACGTAATAGATCGGCTATCGGACAAGGCGTTATCATTAAAACATCACCAGCAACTCTTATTTTGAAGAGCTGGAACTGGGCTCCATCCCCGCCCAATTCTGTAAAACCGTCACCTGACTCGAGTTTCCCCACTGGTTTAAACACCTCACGCGGAACAAAGGGAAAGATTATTGACAATTAAGCACATTCCAATTGATTTGTTCTGATCACGCTTTCTCCCATTGTGCACTCAAGATCCAGGTGGAATCAAAGCTCCTTTACTCTAGGCTAACCGTACGCAAATTAAACAACAACCGAATCAAGTATTAATGGTGGTTACATTCCCATATGCTACCGCTACTAGATACAGCAGTATCTGGGAGCCATTATCTGGACATCCCTTCACGTCTCGGTGATCGAACCCGAATTCTCCCACCGACGTTAACCCGAGATACCGCCTAATTCACCTACGGTAGCCCTGTATATTCAAACATTAAGACTCCTAGCTCTCAAGAGCACTTCTTCACAAACAAATGCACAGATAAAACCAATTGCAATGACTAGTTCAAATAACGGTAAATTACATATAATTATTTACAATCAATACGATACTCAGACCGGGACACAACACCTATTAAACTTATCATCCTATAAAATACAAAGAAGGCAAGGACTCACCTGAGTTTATCCAATGCTATATACTTTAACTTACTCAATATAACGAAGATTCGCCCGGCTCGGACTCGGAGTCCTGTCTCTCGTGCCGCCCCTGAGACCCCGTCTTCACCTTTCTAAGCTTCTAAACTCACTCCTCTCTTCTCCGATTCTAAAACCCAACTGCCCTAAACTGTCTGCCTCCGTGGTTTTAAACCAACTGCCACATGCCCGTTTCGTATTTTCCCACAAAATCTCCCATAGAGCAGGTACAGACCCTTTTTTACTACGTTCAAGTGAGTCACAATTCTAAGTAGAATTTCTATTTTATCGCCACCAGATGTTGAAAGATTCTTACAATTGCGTTTAAAAGGAAATAACGTTTCTAATTTACGATCTATAACTTAAAATAGTTTATCAGCAATGTCAGACCCTTATGAAGAGACCTTTTGAGTGAAGTTATTGTATTTAGACTATTGTTTCAATCTAACAAGGCAATCATTATTTGTAAGTTTAAATTACATGGAGCCGACCTCGTATCACAATATTCCTTAACCGTCACCAGATGGATAATGGATAATTCTACATTATTTACCATAGATCCTAGCTGAACCCTACTACTAACAGTAAGACAATAACCGCGGGCATCGCCGCAAGAGGAAGCTAGTATCTTTATAAATTGTAGCCTATGTGTTATTCTGATATATAAGCTATATTATTGTAAAGTTTCATCAAAATCCATTCAGTAGTTTTTGCGTGAAAGAGCAACAAACTCACATACATACTCACAAACTTTCGCGTTTATAATATTAGTAGAATGAATCCAGGTCTCATATTTGTTTTTACCTATAACTAACTATATAGACATAGTCAGATATACCGCTATAAAAGATAGGCAGTGTTTTTTCTTTTTTTCCTGTGTAACCTATAAAACTCAATCTAATTCAGTCCGATAGTTGCTACGTGGTGTGAATGCAAACACCCCATTAGTTATGTTACCGTCAAAGTTAAAGAAAGTTAATTAAGTGACTTATGTTTTTTTTCTCAAGAAAAGAACAGCTGTGATGTAAATACTGATTAGATATTGTAAAATAGTTTTTCATCCCCCCCATCTTAGAAAGAGCATTTTTGTCCTTCGATACCTGAGTGAAAAAGCCGCTTCTATCCGCTAGACGATAAAGTAAATTGAATTCAAAACATCATTAAATCTAACTACTTTTTTTAACCGTGGGAGAGCCATGCTTCGGCATGAATGGGCCGGCTCGACCGGAGTGATACCATGGCCTCACAGAAAACCGGTGTGAAATAACGCTTGCGCTGTGTTTCACCGAGTGAGTGAGGATACCGGAGTCCCAAACTCCGTCCCCTTCCTCCATCCCCCTCCCCATCCACCATCCCCCTCCCTATCCCCCAAAGGTCGGCAACGCACCTGTGATGCCTCTGGTGTTGCGGGTGTCCATGGGCGGTGGTTCTTAACATCAGGCGATACGTCTGCTCGTTTGCTCGCAAATCAACAGAAAAAAAAATACTTTTACCTCCATGGTGCCGAATTTATCATGTAACCTTTTTTAATTTGATAAAATCTGAAACTCGGAGCCTTCTTGTTCTTTTAGATTTTTTTTTAATATGCTTTCTTGTGATTTTAAATGATTTTTTTGCATTTAGTCTTTTCCTGGCTGAGGTGGAATGAAAATATACGTTTTGCACTCAAACAACAATAACAAATGCATAAAATAACAAATAACTATTTTATGGTTGGCTGTTGCTAACTTATATATTTCTATAATTATACTCGTATTTATAGGAGAACTTGAAAACCATTTTCGGTGAATTTTGGACGGGTCTGTTGGAATAGTGGCTGCGATTGCCACTGACTAGAGGTCTTAGGTTCAATTCTCATTTAGTAAATAATATGTAATGAGTGTGTCTTGTTCAGTGTCTACAGTTTGTTATGAGCAGTCTGGTTATCAGGGCACACAATCTGATAAGTTTGTAATTAACCGACCGCTTTTGAAGAGTCTGAAGTTATCATATTATTATCTTTTACTTTAGGAAGGGAGGAAACCAGTTATTTGACTCACGTTTATTAGCTTCACCTGTAGTGTTCAACCGCAAGATGAGCACATGATGGTACATAGTACTGTTCTTTGAATGTCGACAGAGGGCGTTGTGCACTCTGTCTGAATCGCGATATTGTTGTCGTCAGCCTAGTGATATATGAAGCTTGTGTAATATTTTTAAGTATCCAGCTCAGGGAAATAATACAATATTTTAGAACAAGTGACAATTTGTAGTTTTATTTACTCGACTTAGTTACCCCTCCAGTGCAATTGTGTTGTTCCCATTAAATACCAGACAACTTTTGGTCTTTTGTAGGTTTTTTAATAACCGACTTTTCTAAGCCTATATTTATGTCCCAAATGAGAAGTTAACATTTCGTTATTTTAATTATTAAAGTTTTAATTAAAAGTATAGAAAAACAGTAAGTACACAAGTTATACAGCAATAGGCAGTATGTACAAAGGATATTGTACTAAAGTGTTAACAATCTGTTTTTCCCGGAGCAACTTCATAATTAATTTTAAAATATTTCAAAGCGTAATGCGCGCTGTAAACTGTATTTGTGTATCAAGGCTAGGTGCTCCAACATTGCTTAAAGAAAACGGTATATATATTTTTATTTTTTAAAATACAACTCCCGCATTAGGAATATACATCCTGTGGTGCAAGGGACTTTACAGACATATATAAACGCACACAATGAACACTTAGCCTCAGAAAAATAATTTTTGGATCACAAAAAGTGTTGTCCCATTGTAGGTTAGGAACCCACAATACTCAGAGAATTGGCAAGCGGTGTGACGACCGCCTAGGCCAGCCGTGCAGTCTTATATTTTTATTTAGATTGAAGTACTTGATAAACATCTTTTGTTTCGCTTTCCTGTGTAATTAATGTACAAAAACGAGTAACAGAAACTAGGGAAAACCGAATTATTTAATAGTTATAATATTTCGTACTCTCCATACAACGTTATTTAGTCCCAAACTAAGCAGATATTGTACTCTTTGTATTATCAGTGATAGTCCCGTCCAAATCGGTTCAACTGTTTCAGAGATTAGCAGGAAAAACAGGCAAAAAAATTCAAAAAAATTAACTATATCAAAAAATTTAATTGAATTTTTAATGCATGTAGTAAAACCTGTTAATTTGGCAATCACGAACAATTTTCATATTTGTAAAGATAAAAACATCTAGTCCTAACCAAATATTTGCAGATGAAACACAACAACAAAAGGTACATATATTATAAAACCTTTTATACCCTTAAACCCTTAAATATATATACTATATATTATATAATACCTGTGGCGACCTCCACATATAACACAACAATAACCTACTACAGCGCCACGTACCGAAGATACACTTAACTACGAACTAACGCACTACACGGAGTAACTACAAATCCTGAATCGCGCAATAAATAGTTCTCGCGCCGATTATCATATATACTACATCCCAACATCAACTGTTGGGCAGTGGCCCGCCAGGCATGATCACCTCTCCTGGTCGGAGGATCCTCCCATTATATTGGGTGGAACATGATACCCGTTCCCCCCACATACCTTTTAAATTATATCTTAAAGCACCATTAAGATGCTTCCATTAAAACAAAAGAAGTACACGGTATCCTAAATATTTCCACGGTTTAAGAACTAATCAATAGCTATGGCTGCCGTTACAAATCAAGACTTCAAAAACATCAAAACCAACTCCCAGGACAGCTTACCGCTACTGAAACAACACGTCAAGCTCCACTGGGAGTTCTTTAGCATCCGAAAATACACCCTAACTACACCGCATTTGCTCATAGCTCATGTGGCGATATACAATGCAACAAAAACATACTACCTAAGATACACCGACCTACAGAGTAACTACTAATCCTGTGTCACGATATAGAAGATCTCGCACCGATTAGCATATAAACAACTTCCCACCTCACCTGGTCAGAGGATCCCCCCTCCACAGTCCAAACGACTGATTGCAGGATTAAATACATTATAAACAAAGTAGACTTTTTAAGATTAAATCTTATTCTTCTTTTTAGATCGAGGTTATTTATATTGTTATGTCTGCGAACACCTACACTGGTTGTTTATTATTTGTGACATTTATAAACACTCGTTCTGAGCCTGTATTTATGTGTTTATTGTCTAAACATTTATAGACAATTTATCACCTGCCAAAAATTTCTTTATCTAGAGGGTAGGTAGAAAATTATTGGCCGACTATTGTAGGAAACCTTATAGAAGCATATGTTTTGCAGTGGACCTCTTATTATAGACCTTATTCTCATATACTTAACATTTCTTTTATTGAATAGGGAGCAAACGAGCAGACGTATCGCCTCATGGTAGCAATTACCGCCACGCATTTATACCCGCAACACCATGCGTTGCCGACCTTTTAAGAAGAAGTACGTTTTTTGCTTAAAGGTTTGAAGGTCGTATTGGTCCGGGAATACCGCAGGCGACAGTTCATTCCACAGTTTTGTTGTGCAAGGCAGAAAATTCCTAGAAAACCCCACAGTTGTGGACTGCTAGGCATGTCCTCGTCTCATATTTAACACCCATATTTTTTATTATAATTATAGTCAAGTCTATTGCCGTCGACCTCTTCACTTTTGAGTAGAATAATAATTAATATATTTAAAGGAAAGGTGAATAAAAAGTGAAGGCAGAAGAGCTAACAATATAATCATCAAAATATTCCCTAAAATCATATATTCTCTTAAAACGATTTGTACAACACTTTTCATCGCAGATTATTTGCGTGTGATAATTAATCCTAATAAGCTTGACGTTGATGTTAACTTAAACATCGTCGGCAAATATTTTAATGAATTAGATTACTGTATCTCACGAAGAACAAGACTCTCATTGATGTATTTAATGTAGCGAATAATATTACTTATATTTCTTTACGTAAGAGTGATGTTTATGTCACAAAACTAAAATTGGGACAGTTCAGACTAAATTCTTTTACTAGCTATTTTGTTTTCTAGACAGGATTTTTTTTTATGTTCCTAGCCGTTTTCGGCACCTTCTTTGCCTCTTTATATAGTAGTCGATTTGATTTCAGTAGACAAAGTTGCGAGGTGACTTTTTCTCAGGAACTCATTAATAAAAAATGATATATTTTTTTTTTTTATTGAATAGTGGGCAAACGAGCAGACGTATCACCTGATGGTAAGCGATTACCGCCGCCCATGGACACCCGCAACACCAAAGGCGTCACAAGTGCGTTGCCGAGCTTTGGGGGATGGGAAAGGGGAGGGGTGGGGGTTGGGGTATGGGCCTCCGGTATAGTCACTCACTCGGTGAAACACAGCGCAAACGCTATTTCACACCGGTTTTCTGTGAGGCCGTGGTATCACTCCGGTCGAGCCGACCCATTCATGCCGAAGCATAGCTCTCCCACGGTCCAAAGTAGTTTTGGTTCTTAATGATAAAAGTCAAAGTCACAGTCAAATCATTTATTTCCATAGGCCCCAAAAGGCACTTGAACACGTCAAAATACAAACATCAAAATATAAAATAAAACTCAAGTAATCAATTCAGTAACAAAAGGTTATAAATAATGCCAATATTACGAATCAATAAAGTGTCTATAGCACGTCACTCAATAAAATCAGTTAAGCAGCTTGAGTGCTACGGAAGCACAAACACAAATATTGCCCTTATTTTTGGCTACGGCGTAGTCAAAAGAGTGAAAACAGACATCGAAACAGCACGTCACACCAGTTTAAAATAAAGTACCATAATAAATTTTGTCCATAAACATCAACCCTTCTAGTCTAGTCTAATATCCCAATCCTAAGCTATACAGCACATACGTACGTGTGTACAATTCTTGACACAAGCGCTAGAGGACCAAGCTTTATGACTTACCCAACACTAAATCCCAAAAAGCATTAATTTTCCAGCACGGTTGCACATTTCATACATCATGGTCATCCTAATCCGGTTTTAAATGAACTACAGGCGGGTAACAAAATAAAATAGGTTTGGTCGGCTATTGTCTCACTTAATGTAAAGAGTGTTTACACCCTGTATAGTGCGGGGCAAACCGTGGCGGAAAGATTACCGGTTTTGTTTGTAAAACCACCGGCAAATTTATTAACGTTTCTATTTGTGGTGCTTTTTTTTATTTTTATGGAATAGCTGGACAAACGAGCAGCCTGATGGTAAGCGATTACCGCCGCCCATGGACACCCGCAACATCAGAGGCATCATAAGTGCATTGCCGGCCTTTGGGGAATGGGGAGGGGGATGTGGGAAGGGCTGGGCCTCTAGTATCCTCAATCACTCGGTGAAACACAGCGTAAGCTCTATTTCACACTGGTTTTCTGTGAGGCCGTGGTATCACTCCGGTCGAGCCGGCCCATGCATGCCGAAGCGTGGCTCTCTCCACGGTAGAAAGTGCTTTGTGGTATTTACATTTAAGGAACACAATTTAGATAGTTATGCGGGGTATAGGTTCAGATGTTATTAGTCCTGACCTGCTTATAATCATATGGGTTTACACTCGTATGCAACTACCTTGGTGGTAAGATCAGTTGATCCCATCTTTTACTTCAGACTAATCAGATTCCAACTGCATTCGACGCGTCTGTCTACAGTAAGTATGCTTCACATGCACAGCTTACTTTAACTGGTCATTCAACAAGGCATTTCACTTTTTTATTACTATTTCATGTGTTAGTATTTAAAGATATTTACAAAATTTGATTTTGCCCGCAGTTCCGCCTGCATGCCAAATTTAATTGAAATCGGTGCAGCGGCTCAGCCGTGAAAGCGTAACAAGTAGACAGAGTTACTTTCTATAATACTAGTTGACCCACGCAACCTCGTTTGCGTCTTATATTGCTCGTAGCGTGAAATATTTCCCCCGTTTTTGAAACATTTTTCATTGGTGCTTATTCAGATGGAATTTCTAGTTTAAATAAACACTGAACAAAAAAAGTATAAAAAATAAGAAAAACTTCACCTTTTCTTTCATCAACATTCGTTGGATAACTTTTACTAAAGAAAAAATATTTTTATAATTGAAAGCAGTAAAATATCTTTAAGATAGAATAATTATCGAACCTGCGGTTACTTGAAAGAAACTTTAAAACAACGGGGTTTCGATGAGTTGGAGAAGCCACTGTGAAATGTATTTAATCAATGTTTCATTTATGTTATCAATAATTTATTACTTTACTGTGTAGTTTAAATGTATTATAATTAAATGTATATATAGGTACATATAAATTAAATGACAGATATCATATATGGTGACATTATTTAGTCTAAAATAAAATTATGACTAAACTTCGTACGAAAGACGCAAATCGAGATCGTTTTTTGTTTTTTCGAAAGACGGTCCCCATTTCATGTCATCCACATTTTATATATTTTTTAACATTAATTATTTCACGACAAAGACTTGAAGACTCGAAGACTTATAATTGAAGACTATAAATACTTGACATTGGCAGAAATAGCTAATCCGAGAGATCCGACTGGTTGCCATTTCATCAAAAGAAGTAGAAGAGGCTAATCATTTCGTGTACATAATCAATGAAATGTTATAATTTCTATTATCTACTCTTGATCAAACTGTACCAAAATAGACATTGTGGTATCGCGAGATCGGTTTCTCAAAAAGATAAACTGAAGTACGATGTAAATGCGATTAAAGTAAAGTGGTATCTAATGTACTCGTATGAAGATTTAATAAAGTTGGCATGCTACTACTGATTGTTTAAAATTATTATGAAGTCGACTACATGCGATAGTAGGCATCGTGCTACTTAACCATATTATTTTGAAGTTTTATACAGGTAAAACTAGTGGCTATGATAAACCACCAAATCAAATGGAGTTTTTATTTCTTCAGTGACATAAAACGCGTATTACTATCATCTCTGTAGCGTGTGACTCGTACCGTATTATTTCGTATTTGGGCTCGTCTTACTTCGTTTCATTGGGAACGACATACCATATTATACGATCTTAGTTATTTCATTTATCATTTCTTTCTCAGGAGAAGCGTATACTCAGTATGGGACTTTTAAAATCTGTTGAAAATGTGTGCGTTCGCTTCGGTAATGTTCAACTAGTTCACATCGTAATGTTCAAAAATGTTTTTAATCGTATTCCTTTGTTTTGATATGGTGATTGGTGACTAAGTATGAATAGTAAAAAGTTCTTTTGTAAAATGTTCATTTTACAAAAGAACTAACCCATACAACTTATACAAATCATTGTGATTACGTATTTCTGTCATCCTTGTCTGTCCCGAACGAGACGCGTATCTGCCTTTTATAGTATATTTTACTTTTACCTAAATTGGACTTCTTGACTTAATAATAGTTGATCAGTTGCGAATTAACATTAAGTACCAAAGTCTAATGGTTAAGAAATGGGAAAAGATTTCTTTATATGTAAGATTCAAATAAATTTAATTCATTTTATTTACTTACACAAATGTAGGTTTACGAAAAACGTAAAGTTGTTATAATAAATAAAATAAAAATAAATAAATATTTCGGACATCTTACACACAACCACAGTTATGGATACTAGACAACTGATATAATACATATATACTTCTTTTTTTGTAAATACATATCTACATATTATACATAGAAGGGCCAAACTCCGAAAAAGAAATTTTTAGATCATTCAAACATTTGGTCCGACTCGAGAATCGAACCCGAGACCTCAAGTATAGCAGTCGCATACGCTACTACTGTGTCACAGAGGCAGTTAACATTACATTCACATTTACATTCTATACTTATATAATATTGTTACAAGTATTAAATCTAAAACGTCGCGATGTTAGATCCCACAATAATATTCGATCAAAAGTAAGTAATATATTGGAACTTTCTAGAAACCTTTCTCCGCAATGCAATAAAATATCTGCATGCTAGGACGCATATGCACCAAAATGAAATGGAATGTAATTTAAAAGCATCTTGGCACCAATGTAGGTCATTCTTTGAATAGTGTTTGTCCTTTTTATCTTCGTCGTTCGATTATTTCCTGCAATCAATGTGTTTTTTCTTTTATTAGCTGCTCGGTTATTTTATCCCGTAGTTTACTTCGAGAATTAACGATTTTTTTAAAGTTATTACAACAAATTTGAAGGAACTATGCTTAATTCACAATTAACAAGACTAGAGTTCATTTACTAATTTGCGAAACACATCACAAAGAAAGTACAAAACAAACAAATAAATATGATTCTACTTTTTTATTCGTTGTTTTTTTTGCAAGGCAGCTGGTTAGAGCTGGATGCGAGAAGCCGAGGATTGAAATAAGTGGCGTGCAGTAGATGTCTATGTCCAACAGTGGACTACGATAGGCTGTTGATCATAATGACTAATTAATTGAATTTGTTAACTTTTGAACGTTTTTAATAGTTATAGTTTTACTGTTACTGCTTACCATCAGGCGATACGTCTGCCCGATTGCCCCCAATACAATACAAAACAAATAATAACTTTGGTTCACAATTGAATTTATGTATAACATTTGCTAAAACAAATTAATATGTCAAATATATTTTTTTCGAAATCTTGCAACATCATTGGCCTTTTCAATTATGTTTTACAGTAAAATTTCCAGTTAGCGTAAGTTCATTAACCTAAGCGGAATATAACCCACAACAATAATTATGGGAGAGCCGCGCTTCGGCATAAATGGGCCGGCTCGACCGGAGTGATACCACGGCCTCACAGAAAACCGGTGTGAAATAGCGCTTGCGCTGTGTTTCACCGAGTGAGTGAGGATACCGGAGGCCCATACCCCAACCCCTCCCCCATTCCCTCTCCCCATCCCCCAAAGGTCGGCAACGCACTTGTGACGCATTTGGTGTTGCAGGTGTCCATGGGCGGCGGTAATCGCTTACCATCAGGTGATGCGTCTGCTCGTTTGCCTCCAATTCAATAAAAAAAAAAAATAAAAAAAATATACGAGTATTCTTCAATATAATATAAATATCGATGTTTTCGTATTTTATGAGTTGCCGTAGGTACTGTTCATTCGATTATCATGAAATATGCATGCGCTAATAAATATAGCACACTATTTTAATGCGATAAAATAACAGTGACTTATTGAAAAATCTATCTATCGCTGTAACATTTTAGTAATAATATCAACAAAAATTTAGCCAAAGTAAGCACATAATTCAATAAAAATAAAATCCTTGACCCAAAAACAAACAAAACAGATTCTTAACGTCGTCGAAATAAATGTTTGTTAATAAAAGAATCCTGAAAAGTATCGGTCGGCTCATCGGTCCACTATACAATCCGGTCCTTTCAGAAGGTTCATTCTCGGACAACAAGGCATTAGGCACAAATCCCTTTATCTAGGCGTCCAGTCGCGTCGGCCATGCGTGGCATTGCTGCCTAGCGTGTGGGTTTAAGATGAGCACCCTCCGAGATTTGGAGTCCCAAGTTAAGTAGCAATTGATGTAAGCAATGTTTGTTAGTTTTCGAGTGATCTGAGAAACATTTGAAGAATAAATGTTTTTTTAAGACGAATGTATTTCTATTTTAAGTTTATTTATGTTGTATGGAAGATCGTTAGAGCTTGTTACTTCTAATAGGCTCTTTGTAATAGTGTTTTCTTTTATAACAAGCTTATTATATTTATTTTATTAGTAAAAATCTTTCGTTTCGTTAGCTGAAAAAGTATGGCTATAAATCTTGTAAATAAATTTGAAGTTTCATATAATTGTCTTGTACAAATTAAAGTGTGTGGATCACAATATTTTATTTAACACATTTTAGCTGATCATTCAATGTGAAATTTATTTCTTAGCTCTTGCCCGCGGCTCCATCCACGTATCGTTATCACGACAAAAAGTAGCCAATTTTCTTTTCCAAAGTCCAGTCTATCTCTATACCGAAATTCTTCCAAATCAGTTGAATGATTTATCCGCGAAAGCGTGACAGACAGAATAAGTTACTTTCGAATTCATAATATTAAGTATTATGTATATAGTATTGACGGATAATTTGAATATGGATGATTGGTATTTATTGCATGTGTGTGCATATTTATGGAATATTCTACTAAATTTCATGGTTTTTCAAACGGAAGCTGACTGACACCTCACTATAAGCAACAAACCTTCATCGAAGGGTTTGTGACATATAATTTTATCTTGTTAAAATAGAGTGTAACTTTAACGCGCGGCGAAATTAGTCTAAAAAGAAGCTTAAGTTACTTCTTATATCATCAGCTACCTATTACTGAAAGTCCCGTTAAAGTCGGTCCAGCCGTTCCAGAAATTAGCCGCAACAAGCAGACAGACAGACAACATAAAAAAAATATTGGTGTATGTACCGTATATATGGTACCTATGCATTTAGTAAAATGCGGTTATTTTAATATTACAAACAGACACTACAATTTTATTCATGTGTATGTATAGATGTAATGTAATTGTGTTGTATGTATTATCATGTTATTATTATTACTTACTTAAATGTAACTAAACTTTATATCAAAAGTCATTTTTTAAATCAAGTTTAGTGCTAGCACTTTCTGAATGCTTTTTTTTTATACCTGAGCTTCCAAAATGACTCTGCCCCGCCTGATGGCAAGCACCAGCAGAATCCAAGAGTGGTGGTCACCATCCTCAATGCAAACAAGGACAGTACAGCATGGTGACCAACACTATGGCGGCCTAGTGAGATGCTTTTTCACGCCCCGCTTAAAGGACCCGGGATCATAGTGGGACGGAAACACGTGCGCTGGTAGTGAGTTCCAGGTTTTAACCGCTCGGCACAGGAAGGAAGAGCCGAATCGAGTGCGAGAGTATTTAATGCTATTTTTGACACTCAATAATCACTAGTGGGTAGTTCAAAATACGTTAAACCTATCATCATTTTTTACACTTTATTGAATGCTTTTGAAAATCTCCACATCAACATTATACCGACTTTTAATCTGGACATTTTGTTTTTTTGTAATTATAATGAAAAATAAAAGAAGGTAAGACAGTAGTTGGTACACATGTTTAAATTAATCTGTTAATCCTATATTAAAAAGTGAAAGTAAGTTTGTTTGTTACGCTTACACGCGAAAACTACTTAACTGATCATCATAAAACTTTGTACACATATTCTAGAAGGTATTAGAAGTAACACAGTATACTTTTTAATAAATGCGAAAGCTTGTAATATATAAAGTTGAAGAGTTTGTTTGCTTGAAGGCGCTAATCTCAAGAACTACTGGTTCGATTTGATGATTTTGACATTTATTGAGGACGACTGTAATGTACACATGTGATGTCATCTATTTACCTGAGGTACTACTACCTAGGTACCTACTGTTAGATACCGGCTCGCAGCAAGCGCACACGTCTTCACTCCGCGGCGGTCAGTAGACCAGTCTTCCCCGCCCCGCGCACCGCGTATGGCTTCCCTCGAGACGGCAGAGTTATATACCAAAAAGTCCATACACTACAACGACTATAGGCTATATATTATAACGCTGATCACAATTTTTTTTTCCTTTTTTTAGACCTGCGATCAGTCGTCTACACTATAATCAGGTGTGTTACAAGTGGTTGGGGTTTGGAAAGATAGAGCCACTGCTCCATCTATCCTTAGTGAGGCAGCACATCGGCCCTCTTGAGTCTTCTAATTGGATTTGGCTCATCACAAATGAAGAATGTTTCAAAAATAAGGAATGTTATCAAGTAACGGGCAATAGGAGACGCAAACAAGGTTGCGTGGGTAAGCTAGTGTAAAAATAAAACAAGTTTTACTAAATATAATATCTCGTATCATTAGGTTAACTTCGAAAACGAAGTTATATCTCTGGGGGCATTTTTCCGGAATTTCTAATACAGGCCTTATTTAGGTTTTGTTGGGGCCTCATACAATTCCCAATAGATAGAATCCATCACCGAATGATTTCAGAGATGCCATAAGGGAGTGTCTTTATCGAAGCGAGAATGAGAGAAGCTAAAAATGATTTTAACAAACTAGATCCAACTTAATATTACAAATTCGAAAGTTTTGAGAGTGTATGGATGTTTATTACTCTTTCACACAAAAAATACTAAACGGATTTAGATAAAACTTTACAATGTCAAAATAACAGGCTACTATTAAATATACTACGAGAAAAGTGTGATATCTATACTAATATTATAAAGCTGAAGAGTTTGTTTGTTTGAACGTGTTAATCTCAAGAACCGTTGGTCCAATTTCAAAAATTCTTTCAGTGTTGGATGCACCATTTATCGAGGAAGGCTATGAGATATATATCATCACGCTAATAGTAATAGGAGCGGAGCACCAATGAAAAATGTTTCAAAAATGGGGGAAAATTTTCACGCTACGTAATATATAAGTGTAACTGTATGCTTTTTTATAGGTATATGCGACAAACGAGTAAATTAGTTATGGTGAAGTAAGTGACTATGAACACCTGCACCTCAGAAGACACAAGTACGTTGTCACTTTTCTAGTGCCTTCTCCCAGAATCAGGGTTGAAAGGTACCCTTTATCCCATTTGGATTCTGGTAACCTTACTTATTTTGTAAAAATCAATGTATAAACTACTTATTAAATGCTGCTGCCTAAAACTTCTCAATAATGTTTTCTATGAAGCCATGGTATCAGTGCTATCGAACCTGCCCCATATGTGCTTATTCTCAAGGTTAATGGAAAACGGTCAAAGCAGAAACAGAATGAAATCAAATTGTGTGGAACGGATATTGTGGAAAAGTTTAATTGGGCGACGCCAACTAGACTAATACACCCTATATGACCTGATATAACATAGTACGGCAAGTTCCAGCGTAGTATCGATAAAACTTCGTTTATCTTCGCAACGCCGCTCCGCTCATCTCCGCTTCATTGGAAATGCACAGCAATAAATAAATCAGCGGAAAAAACTTGTACGCAACTATCGACAAAAATGTATTTACGTACATTTTTCCTCTTCGTATACTTGCTTATAATATTGTGTTCCTACAGTTACTCATTGATAATATGTTTCTTTTTGAAGAAATTACCCATAGACTTACACCTTTTGCTGCATACATCTTCGTCGGTTCCTGGTACTCTTCACAGTACCTTGAAGTAATGAAAATTATGACTTAATTTTCAAATTGTTCCAAACAGTTTTGGAAATGCGCATCACGCATTCGCCGTTTCTAAACATGTTATTATAAAATTGGACCTTAAAAATATAGGAAACACAATACACTTTAATTAATTAACTAATCCCGAAAGTTATATAAGATTTTTGTTAAGGAATTTGCGAGTCAAATTTACTATTTTACTTATTTGAACCTTACTCAAAAGATCTTTTGTTTGGCATCGTGAGCTAAGTGGGCTCTGAGTTCTGGAGAAAGTTGACCAAAACAACAATATGCCATTAGAAGGGACAGCTAAGCTCTAACTTCAACTAAAATGAAGTAGGTACATTTAACTAATGATTCTTAAATTAGCTCCGGTAGGAATACTTGGGAAATGGTCAGAAAACGAATGGATAATTATTGTCTTTAGGGTTTGAAAATCTAAATTTGGAACTATAACATATTTAGAGTATGTCTTTGTTTATTGAATAGGGGGCAAACGAGCAGACATATCACCTGATGGTAAGCGATAAGCGCCGCCCATGGACACCTGCAACACCAGAGGTGTCACAAGTGCGTTGCCGACCTTTGCGGGATGAGGGGAAGGGTTAGGGTATGGGCATCCGGCATCCACACTCACTGGGTGAAACACAGCGCAAGCGTTATTTCACACCGGTTTCAGTGAGGCCGTGGTATCACTCCGATCGAGCCTTTTTCTTTCCATTTTTGATAAGAAAAGTTATTTGTATACTTTGCGTAATTAAATCATGGGTTCCTAAAGGAATATTCGAAAATGCTATTTACATTTATAAAAACAGTATAACATACATTGATAACATTGACTGCATCTTGGCCTAGTGGATTAAGTGGTCGCCGCGCCGTTTTGTACTACGCCAGATATTGTAGGTTCAAATCCCACATACCAACCATAGGTTCAAACGAACAATCCTTTCAGTTTTATAATACTAGTATAAATAAAAAGCAAAATGTAGCAAAAATCCAATCAAACCAAAATCTTCTCCTATAATGATAATCACAGACTCAGTTTTACTTCAATGTTAAATTTTTCAATACAAAAGTACTCGCTAAGACTAAAACAGTCGACATTGAACGCTTGTTATTTCTTGAAGTCGTCTTTACACTATTCGAAGTGAATAGGAGAACTCTCATAACTTATGCAGATAAATAAAGCATTCCAATGATTTAGTCTATGTTTAGTTTAAGGATTTAGATGGTGTTGTGTAAAAATAACTTTTTAGAAGCTGTTTTTTCATATCTATACATCTATACTAATATTATAAAGCTGAAGAGTTTGTTTGTTTGAACGCGCTAAGCTCAGGAACCGGTGGTCCGATTTGAAAAAAATTAATGAGAGGATAGGGGGAGGAGAGGAGAGAGAGCGCGGAGCACCAATGAAGAATGTTTCAAAAACGGGGGAAAAAATCACGCAATGGGCAATACGAGACGCAAACGAGGTTGCGTGGGTCAGCTAGTCTTCTATACAAAAAGAAATTGGAGTGTATGTGTGTATTATTAATATAACCGCTTTTTACTAAATGCATTTTTATGCATACTCAGTACGTAAAAAAATAACATATTTTTTAATTTTTTGTCTCTCTGTTTGTCTTTTTGTTCCGGTTAATCTCTAGAACGGCTGAACCAATTTTGATGGGACTCTCACTGATAGATGGCTTATAAACTACAGAGAAACTTGGCTACTTTTATTTAAGGCTAGCTGTACCCCGTGAAGTTACTTACAGTTGTTGATATAAAGTACAACAAATGCGTGTAACACCGCGGGGAATATCCTGTCAGAAATATTTACATTAACTACACAAATAATTTTATATCCGATGTAATCTGTTTCAAAGGTCAAGTATATTACAATAAGGAAATTGAAAATGTTTGAGTGGGAGCTATTTATTGATTGCATTGGCCGATTATGGTTTTTGGATAGGTTTAATTTATTTCAGGATTGTACAAATAAGAGGGACTGTACTTATCCATAAATACACAACCTACTTATAACCTATCTCACAATCAGAACTAAATAAATAAATATTTCGGACATCTAACACACAACGCCATCTAGTCCCAAGCTAAGCAGAGCTTGTGTTATGGGTAGTAGACAACTGATATAAATACATGTATACATTTTTTTGTAAATACATACATATTATACATAGATAACACCCGAAAGTGTTCTGCAAACATAAAAGATGTTTCGCCATAATCGGTGTTGGCCAATGGAAAGAATAATTAGGTCCCACTCAAGCATTTTAATTTGCATTTTGTTATGCATCTCCTATCGCGTTTACAATAGGGAGTGATCCGAGGAATTGTTCTGTAGGGATCCCCCTACTTTTGTTTATGTATTTTACAACATTTTACACATATAACAAGTCACACTGAACATTCACATATAAATTATGGATTATTATTTATTTAAAATGTTTACACTTATTCTATACTAAAAATATTAGTTATAAATATATACATCATAAACATTCACATTTATAACATTAATAATAATATGTATTTCATTTCATAACGATACGTATTGGTTTGTCGAGATATTCGCCGAAAACATTTATTTTCACTATGCTAGGTCGGGTTTAGGCCGACAACCATTGCGCGCGCGCAGTCTATAACATTCTGAACTCGTTATCGACGCCTTGCATACGCTTTTTTTTTTTTTTTTTTTTTGAATAGTGGGCAAACGAGCAGACGTATCACCTGATGGTAAGCGATTACCGCCGCCCATGGACACCCGCAACACCAAAGGCGTCACAAGTGCGTTGCCGACCTTTGTGGGATGGGAAAGGGGATGGGGGACGGGTTGGGGTATGGGTCTCCGGTATCCTCACTCACTCGGTGAAACACAGCGCAAACGCTATTTCACACCGGTTTTCTGTGAGGCCGTGGTATCACTCCGGTCGAGCCGACCCATTCATGCCGAACCATAGCTCTCCCACATACATAATGTAGCAAAGCAAACCTTGCGTACCTAAATCTTGTATACAACTTATATACTACTAATATAGTGTTTACATACTGCTTTCATATTGAGTGATCTCTTGTGTGCTATACAAATACATTATATTAGCGAGTTGCACTTTTCTTTATTTACTTCTGACACGATACGCGTTGTTAGTACCCTAGTACCTACAATTTGAATTGGTCCCTGCTGCATCTTTCCAGCATCGTCCAACGTGACAGCAGTCTCATCTCCACCATTTAGATAGTTGGCAGTCCACAGCAGTGCGCTTTTCGAGAAACTTTCTGCCTCTCACAACAAAACTATCACATGCGGAATTTCCCTCGTTATGCTCGTTTGCCCTCTACGTAAAAAAAAACAAACACGCAAACATATTCTTACTTTAGAAATATTTTTGGTGTAGTATATACTACTATACATATATACTATATATATATATATATATATATACTATATAGAGTTATTACAATTACAGTTATCAGCAAAAAAATTGTACTACTTAAATTGCATTAAGTGTATTTTATTAACTGAAATGATACATTCTCAGTTCACAGATGAATATACGCTTATAGCAATAGACGTTTTATAGCAAAGATAAACATGCTCCCAAAAGAAATAGTTCCAGCATTATCTTGGAGAAAAACAACAATTGTTTTGACTAAATGGAATACCAGCCAGCTATTTAATTAGAAAAAAGCTTTTAAATCAACAACTTAACAACGAAAACAAAATTAATTAAAAAAACAGTAGCGCATAAAAGTGGATCGAAAAATCTAATTACAAATTAAAATCACCCCAAGGGCTCCTAAATCAAGCCTAATTTTAACAAATTTAATTTGGACTTGCTCGACCTTTGATAAATTTGAAGAAATGGTTTTGGTCCCATCGGAATGTTATAAATTTATTTTTGAAACAATTATTTAAGTTGCAAATTGAAACTTCCATCGAACAAAACCTCGATTAATGATAGCTATAAGTGGTTCCTGTTTGAGAACTAAGACTTCGATCCTACTTCAACTTGTTATTAATGGAGTTGAAACTTCAGGTGGCCGTTGACTTCAATTCAGTTTATGGTACCTCAGTTTCAAGGCTTGAAGGAATATTGCTAGCTTAGTTATCTTGAATGTTTTAATTTAAAGTAAGTTCTCCAAGTAATCGGAGTGCTCTGAAAACTGTTTTTGGCAAAGTTGTGATTGATTCATTTAAAACATTTATAGGACGGCTTGAATAACAATTATTTGTATTATTTGTATTGTACAATAAGTAATTACTTTGGGAGGTTTTGTTAAAATATATTATGCAGAATATTGGACTTGTAATAAGTGGGTGAATAAATAAATAAATATTCCGGACATCTAACACACAACGCCATCTAGTCCCAAGCTAAGCAGAGCTTGTGTTATATACTTTTTTTTTTTGTAGAAAACACCCAAACTCCGAAACCAATATTTGCAGATCATACAAACATTTAGTGCGACCCGGGAATCGAACCCGAGACCTCAAGCTTAGCAGTCGCATACGCTAGCACTATGCCACCGAGGCAGTCAGCCAAAAGCTGCTCTGTCAGTCAGTCAAAGATGACACTGCATAAAAGCTGTGTCATCTTTGTTAGCTTGTTTGGTTTTTATTTCAGCACGGGCCGGCTCGATTAGGGCGGTCCTCTTACAGAAGATTCTCACAACCTAAAGTGATAATATTCTTGCTGTCGTGTTTAGTTAGTGAGGTTGGTGACTACTATTCTTGGATTCTGTTTATGCTTTCTATCAGGCTCAGTAGAATCACTTTGGCAGGCTCATATATAATAAAAACAGTTTTATTCATAACTTGGTTTCTTAAATTAAAATAAATAAATAAATGTACCTACATTAGCACAGCTAGCTCTTCCAGATAAACAAATTAATACCATTTGTATGCATAACGTGTTGCCATCACATTTCTTATTTTTTATTATTTCATTCCAATCCAGAATAAGTAATTTTCATAAATTTATTTTGCTATTAGCCATCAATGAAGAAACCAGGTCACGTAAACATTATTTTCCTTCAAGGATTCAGATACTAAATAAAACTCTACTTTTATATACCGACGATAAAGTATTTTGCTTTGCTAATTCACCAATTAGCAAAGCAAAATACTTTATCATTGTGGTGATGTCTACAGAACATGTTTATATGCGGTATGAATTTGAGTATAAATAGTCAAAAGCAAACCAAATATACGCACAGAAGATCAACGTAAAATGATAACGTTCGTGCTGTCGTGTTTCGTTGGTGAGTACGAGGCCGGAGGCCAAACGATGCAAAAGTATCACAAGGCCACCACGGTGTGGATCACCATGCTGCATTCGCAATGAGTATGGTGACCATCAGTCTTGGATTCTGCTTTTGCTTTCCGACAGAGTAGAGTCAGGTTTGGAAGGAACATATATAAAACAAAACAAACAAAAAAATGCTCCGTGGTTGATATTTTGAAGTTGTAAACTTGCTGATTAGCGAGAGAATATTTATCGAAAAAGAGAATTACTTACTACGTATGTCTATAATTGCGCTGCATGTGAAAGTAACCACCACATTTATTAAATAAAAATACTTATTTTTGTACTGAAATCAACTAAACCACCGATTTCATAGTAATTATCCTACCATCAACATCAAAACAAGTAAACATCACGCTTAATAAACAGACCGAGGGAGCCTAAGCCTGTTATTAGTAGACGTCAGAAAAATAATTTGGTTCGGAAGGAGGTCGTTTCGAATATAATCGTGAACAAAATGAATCATAATAACTTGATGAATAGGTATATCTCGTAGCATTTTGACCAAAGATACTTGTCACGGCAAATTATTAATTATCTTTTAAGATAAAAAAATCTTTTGACATTATTATGCGTATTACGGCTTTGATCATAATTCTTTACGATTGGATGGGGATTTGGGAACATTTCTTATCTAATGGGACTACAATGTACTCTAATTTTTTATATTCCAAATTTTAACTCGAGGTCTAACTTTAATTAGTAATCTTTTATTTTACTGATTGTCAGGAAGTGTATCCCTGTCTTGCCATTACCTTTCCCGTCTTGCCTTACTTTCCTCTCAATAATAAGTGTTCAAGAATGCCGATTAACATTACACGTGTTTCCTATTATAAAAAGACGTGGGAATTAAATTATATTTATCTGAATATGGGCGTCAAATACGCCTAAGACAGCACTTGTACATAAATACGCTTGTACTATTTCGGACTCGAAAAGTTCAACACAAACAAACTTTATAATAAATCTTGTTCTGAATATACGTAAAGAGAAGAATATTCCTTGTTCCTATTATATCCAGAAATCAGATTGGCAACTGATAATAAATAAATATTCGATAAATTTATATCAAAACAAGTGTATCGGAATAGTTTATTGAGAAATTGTTTATTGTTCTGAAATGTTGTGTAAGAAAAAGTATTATATCTAATGAGAATTGATAGACGTCTTTACAACAAATATTTATTAACATTTGTAGTATAGACAAACCTTTACAGTTTTATATCTATTTTATGTGTGTAACTTACATAGAAACTTCGAACACTTTGAAAATTGAAATGAATGATTGATTATTTCAATAGTTATTTTTTGGTGCTTATACCACCTCCTGATGGCATGTCGGACACCCAATAACTCTCAAAAATTTTTTTTTACAATTCTTCGTTAACTGTTATATATATAACTATTCGGTATATGTATGTAAATGACAGAGTTTTGAGGTTAAAATATAACAAATTAAAATTGAGAACACTTGCTTATTTTCTTTAAGTTTGTAAGTAAGAATACACTTTTTCGCACACCCCAAACGTGAAACTCAAGACACAACAAAACGTGTACAAAAACCGATATTGTCAGTATTCGCATTTCGAATACAAAACTAATTTTGCATATGAGCGGAACTAGCGCCGGACACTCATTGCTACCTGCAAAGGCGATAAATTTTTCCGATCCCTTTTACCGACCCGTTCTGATGAAAGTGCTATCATAGACAAGCCTTAGGCTAGTGTGATACCTCAAAAAGTTTTCGTGTCATGCATTTCAAACCATCAAAAGTCTTTGTAGATATTCTACTTGCAAGTGGAGTAGAATTTATTCTAATCAAACGAAATATACAACGGCAGCAAAGGGTTTCAGACTTTATAAATTTAACTAGCTCTCTACCCTGCCGCATTTCACTGTGGCACATTGTGATTGAAAATCATATCAGTTGTCTAGTACCCACAACACAAGCAATGCTTAGCTTGGGACTAGATGGCGTTGTGTGTTAGATGCCCGAAATATTTATTATTATTTATTAACTGTTAACTTAACCTTTATAAATATTTTAGACTATCTCGGTGATTTAGTGGTAGCAGACCGGGTAGTCGGGTCAGGTTCGTATGATCTGCAAATATTAGTTTCAGAGTTTGTATATTTTCTATGTATAATATGTATATATTTACAAAAAAAGTATTTATGTATTAATATCAGTTGTCTAGTACCCACAGTACAAGCTCTGCTTAGTTTGGGACTAAATAGCTTTGTATGTGAAATGTACGAAAATATTATTTATTGGTCTTTTAGACTAAAAGTCTTCTAAGTCTAAAAATAAATAAAACTGAATTGAATCTGAAAAAATAATCTATTCTTAACATAAATTCAATTCATGCAAATTTTTAATCTTATTACTAAAATATTACAACAACCTTCCAATTCGAGTTAACCTTGAATAGCGCAAAAGGGTAAATAAAAATATCGGATTATTGTTAACAGAACTACCAAAATGTTATATGAGACATGTCTTTTCTATTCGAATATTAAATCTTAAAACACCTCTCTTTAATATCCAACTATTTATTACAAGAAAAATTCTTAATAAACTTTATGGTTTTTAAAACTTTATGTATAATATTGCAAGGGTGGAATTAATGCTGTAGGCGATTTTACTAGTCGATCTTTTTAGGTAATAGAGCCACACTGCTCTACTACCTAAAAGATACTGCTATATGGGTGGGTGACCAAAACCCTTTGAGATGTGGTTATTACGGAAGATGTTCAAAATGCCGTGGACTAGAAAGCTAGAAGTAAAGACATTCAATGTCAAAGTGCTAGAGCAAGCCAAGTGCAAGAGACATCTGATATAGTGAAGAGGAAAGGGGCCTTCTTTGGACACATATAAAGGGGCTATAACATGAATTCCTGAGGTTTATTTTAGAACAAAAAATACCTGTTAAGAAAACACCAGGTCGACTAAAAGGTCGAAGTAAATAGTCACCAATTAAAAGCCCGCTCATGATCACGAGGGCCGCTCATTGTACCGTCTGCTGACCTCCAAAATTCATTTTGAAGACGGTATCTTATGATGATGAGAGTTACGAAGTCAAAAAAGAACTTAAGGAATAAAAAATGAGGATTTACTACCAGATACTTTCTGCCTCGCACAACAAAATTATAGAATCAGCTGTCGCCTGCAGTGTTCCCGGACCAATACGACCTTCAAACCTTCAACAAAAGACCGTACTACTTCTTAAAAGGCCGGCAACGTACTTGTAACGCATCTAGTGTTGCGGGTGTCCATGGGCGGCGGTAATCGCTTACCATAATACGTGCGGTAGCATCATCAGACGAATCGCCTACTCGTTTGCCCCCTATACAGTAAAAAAAAAGAAAATAATCAAGACTGACGGATGGACGTTAGTCCGATAGTAAGCCCAATTCATATACATTATTATAAATATATATAATAATTCTTCTGCTTCTTTAGCTCCATTCTTTAAATACTGAAAAATCTATCACCATGGAATGTCTCATACACGTGTTTAGAAGTACATAATGAAAGCGTAACAGACAGACAGAGTTACTTCAAATTTACAATATTAGTTTGGATAAAATCAACTATAGGTACTGAGTATAGCATAAGATAGAGTAATATTTAAGTAAAAGCATTTGGTAAATTAACGGCTAGACTTGAATTAAATAAAAGCTTGGGCAAACATATCTGTAGGCGTAGAATCAATCTTAGCTATCAATCTGACTGCCTCGGTGGCGTAGTGGTAGCGTTTGCGACTGCTAAGCTGGAGGTCTCGGGTTCGATTCCCGGGTCGGACCAAATGTTTGTATGATCTGCAAATATTTGTTTCGGAGTTTGGGTGTTTTCTATGTATAATATGTATGTATTTACAAACAAAAAGGTATGTAAGTATTTATATCAGTTGTCTAGTACCCATAACACAAGCTCTGCTTAGCTTGGTACTAGATGGCGTTGTGTGTAAGATGTCCGGAATATTTATTTATTATTTATTAGCTGCAAAATGTAACTTGTCTAAGATACACGTTAAGCTATCCCACTTATATACTTTTGAAGTTTGGCTTGTATAGACCACTGAGGCTTTCAGTACCTCCATCGCTAATTGTATAGCTTTTTCTGCGGACTTACTTAAGTTCACCGTTATCCTCTGAAAAGCTTTTATTTTTATTTTTTATGGAATAGCGGGCAAACGAACAGACGTATCGCCTGATGGTAAGCGATTATCACTGTCCATGGACAATCGCAACAACAGAGGCGTCACAAGTGCGTTGCCGGCCTTTGGGGGATGGGGAGAGGGATGGGGGGTGGAGTTATGGTATGGGCCTCCGATATCCTCACTCACTCGGTGAAACATAGCGCAGGCGCTGTTTTACACCGGTTTTCTGTGAGTAATCTGTCTATGAAAACAAAATAATGGTTTATAGTATTCTTTTCTTTTTTATTTATTGCTTCACACATTTAAAAGGACTCGTAATATAATCACACTTACATTCTGCCCTAAATATACATAAATTCATTTTATTCTATACCGTACTAAAACTTAATTATCTTCCATTTGCGGTCAATTTGTTATGAAACTTGATCTAAAATAAGCATTTTATACCTATACTAGCTGACCCGTGCCCACTTCGTTGGGCATAATGTTAATAATTCTTTAGTGTGTTATGTTTTAATTTCTTACTGCCAAAAAGAGGGCTAGTCCATTTCTCCCAGATTGTCTTACTTTTGCCAATACCAAATTTGCAAGAAACGTTTTGCCAGTGCCTCCCGGGGCGTCAAGAAAGAAAATTAAACTTCTGTTATTTAGCACACTGTCAATTATTGCATCAAAAGCTTGTCTCTGGTCTCTGACTAATTTCGGTAAATTTTTTTGTTGTCTGTTATAATAATCCTTCCACGAATAGTCATAGTGGCCACCTGACCGCCGTGATCGACGTTTCGGCGTCGATAAACAGGATACCCATCTTCTCCGGTTTGGGTATCAGTGACAAAAAGGCGTGGGTATTTTTTTGAGCAAATACCATTTTTCATACAAGGCGACGTTGGATTTTGTTCCCCACACGGCCCGTGTACCCTGTTCTTTGTCACAATATCAAACAACGCCGGATCATTATCTTTATCGGGTAGCTCTGCAACTATAATCTTGTCAATTTCGTCAGGTTGTGTTTTATTTTCTAGCCAAATCAACATGTGACAATGAGGTAAGCCTCTTTTCTGCCACTCGACACTGACCATGTGATATTTGACTTTTCCGAAAACTTCTTCTTTTGTAAATAGTTTAATAAGTTTCTTCATTTTTAGATGAAAGACCCTTGCTATTATGTCGTGTCGATCGAAAGATCGCTGTCCAGAAAAAAGTTCTTGCTTTATTTCTTCCCACTCGGGGTTGCAAGAAATAAGTCAGGCCTTCCGTAATTTCGCACGTATGTCATAGCGTCTTGGGTTTTTTCGTGCATGTAGCGCGGCGAGCCAGTGAAAGATGAGGGCAAGATAACGTGTTGACCAATATTTGCAGCATTTACATTAGCATCTCTATTCAAAGCATCTCTTAAATGTATATAATCGCCAGCTCTTAACTTTTGTTGGTTACGGGATATAAAATTCAATCTTTCTGATATCATTTTAGCCATCATGTCAACGCAGTATTGACTGAACAAATTTCGGTAATAATGTAAAGTATTGAAACGATTCTCTATGATCATAAGTCTGTGTGCATAGAACTGCATACAGGAAACTGTTTTGTTTTGTGCGGAACCTTGTTGCTGTATAGTCAGATTATAGCCATCATCTCCTTTCACAAACATTAAAGGATATTGCAGGGGATCGTAAGCGCGGTGCAATTCGGACACCCTTTTTAGCTGGCCATCTTTACAATGTAGTACTATATCACGGGGTCCTTTGTCTTCATCTACTAACAGTACTGCAACTTCGTTTGTTGTAGGGGAGTTGTATCTTCCTCGATGTTGATTTTGTGGTGTGCGATCGGCGTGAATTATTAATTTTAAATTGTCGGAGGAGTTACTTTGTAAATTGTATTTGAAACTGCGTATGTATTCGTTCTGGCTATTTAAAACGGTCTGTAACTCATTGATCAAATCGGTTTCTAAAGTGGGGCTCATGTTTGATCGCAAAGAAAGTTGGTCCGCATCAGAAATGAAATAGATCTGTAATAATTTCGAAATTTGACCTGTAGAAGGAAGAAGACTACCAATTAAATGATAAACCTGGCCCTCTATCTTAAAAGTAGGCATAAAATTCGGTTCATCGATCCATTTCTTTGCAAAACACTTAGGACAGGTTTTACTCATTGCTCCAATTGTTACTGCGCTCTGCTTAGCGTAATCGATGTTAGGATCATAATTGAAAGCTGATCTATTACTGTGTGGTGCACTTCGACTGCGTATTCTAGATGTTCCTTGTCCGATAATCTATATCGTATTATCTCTTTAACCATGCGTCCAAATCATATGCTGTTAAAGGGAAAGGTCTTTTATTTTAAACACACACACGATGAGTTTACTTATTTTCATAAAGATTCGCTGACTTTTTTGTAGGAATTTTCAAGCTCCACATCTTTTCTCTAGAACTGAAATATATATCTTTCATAGTTAAGGCAGCGTTCGTAAGAAACGCTTTCATTCGACCGTTTTTTCTCCGATTCACTTTGCAAAACCGACTACCACGTAAAAGCCTTTTTATTTTTCGGTTTTTTATATAACCTATGACACTCAGCAATAATGTGGCTTTCTATTGGTGAAAGAATTTTTAAAATCGGTTTAGTAGATCCCGAGATTACCCCTTACAATTTAACAAATATACAAACACACAAACTTTACTTCTTTGTAATATTAGTATAGAATAGATGTCGAAAGTGTACTAATTACGTTTCGAAAAATTCAATTTCGGACACGTACGCTGCGTAAGAAGCCGACCACGTGCCTGAGCTGCGCGGGTACCTATAGTCGTTCCAATCGTTTATTTAACTTTTTACAGGTCTAATACTTAATCAAATAGTGATACCCTGACCCGTTACCGATTCGATTTCTTTTATCGATCGATTTTATGCATGAAGAAGTTTTAATCGATTTAACACACACATTATTTTACAGATAATTTCGTACTTTTATCGATTATTAAACGGCAACACAGGACGCGGAGCCGGCCCGCGGCGCCATTTTGTTGTCAGTGTTAATCCACATTTTCATACGTCGAGTTGAATATTTATATTCCTCCGTATTGATTTATTTGTGAATTCTCACGTTTGGTTGAGATAAGCGTATCGTTTCTCCCTTCGTTACTGTCAAAATGCCAAAAAATAAAGTACTCAAAGGACAAACAAGAGTTTGTCTTGCGATATAATCGATTTATTTCAAAACTGTTTTTATAGTCTGCGGTAATTAATTACGAATGCCACATCTCTAAGTGGGCGGAGCCCATCCATGAAGTACAGTATTCCCTGTTGTACATTATGTCAAAAATTATTACAAAACTTTATGTGCGTGATCTGTCAATAGTTAAATAAACGATTGGAACGACTATACCTCTCAGATATAAAAGGCCACGCCTCCTTCTCCCGAAGCGAGCACGAACGCGAACCGAATTAAGCCCGAAGCCATCGCGCGCCGTCCGCTGCTTTGGCCTTTCGTTGAAATTTCTCCGATTCACTTTGCAAAACCGACTACCACGTAAAACCCTTATTATTTTTCGGTTTTTTATATAGCCTATGACACTCAGCAATAATGTGCCTTTCTATGGGTGAAAGAATTTTTAAAATCGGTTTAGTAGATCCCGAGATTACCCCCTACAATTTAACAAACACACAAACTTTACTTCTTTATAATATTAGTATAGATTATGTATATTTAAAAATACAAATGATCAAAGTCCGAATAAAGCCTTGAAAACCAAAATATGCTATTAAAGTGAAAATACCTCTTTAAAAGGTCCGTTAAAAGTGCACTCTGCGCATTCAGTTACAGTGCTATGTAAGTCAGAATGGGCACTAAATATCTTTTTATTGGTTAGAGGACCAAGAGCTGTGATGTAGTTTTTAGTGTTTGCATTCAATTTGTTTCATGGAAATTTAAGTTTATTCCCCTATCTCCCGTTGAATTGCACATAAATTTTTATTTATAAGCCAAAGCTACCGTCAGTACGGCGAAACTTGAATTTTCAAAATTAGGATCATCCTATGATCCTACTACTTTTAACTGAATTTTTTACCTTCCAAAACCAACCTGTTTCATTTTTCATGATTTCCAAAAATCCGGTAATTCAAATAATTTCAGTGAATTTAGTATTAGTACCTTTTATCACTGAATTGATTACTTGAGTTTTGTTTTATATTTTAATGTTTGTATTTTTGACGTGTTCAAGTGCCTTTTGGGGCCTATGGAAATAAATGATTTGACTTTGACTTTGACTTTGAACCAAGAAAAATGTAGAGTGTCTGAGATTTGATCTATAAGACCCGCATCATATCAGAAAAATAAATAAATAATATGTTTTCTGTAAAAATATTCTATAATTATATTTCTTAACAATCTGTCATGAACATTTTCGTTCGACACATTTTTGATCGAAACTAAAAGAATCATTCTAAACTTAAAACTTGGGGCAATAAAGATTTAGGCTACGAGCATCAATTTCGGAAGTACGATATTATGAACGGTTGAACTATGCCAAAACCGCCAACGATTTGTAGCCACACATGGTCACATTTATGGCAAATGCCAAACACCGACCGCGCAAACAAGTACTAGAGTGCTTTGAAATTTATTTGACGCTAAATATTTTACATGGCAATAGATTCTCGCTGGCAAATGTCTCAAGCGAAACGAGTGAACGCGAGTGTTCTTAAAATTAATGTATTAAACTGAGGTTCTGGACATAAATTTACATACCTACTAACTTACAACTATGCAATTTCAACTGCGAGAAAACATAGTAGGAATTAGTGACCTGGTACCTAAAGCCAAAGTATGTCATGGTACGTCTAGGTACAAATTAAAAGTATCATAATATGTAGTTATCCTAGGATGTAGTTTAGTACTAGGAAGTCGGTTAAAAACTGTTATTTCTGACCTCCTTTCTACCCAAAAATACTTCTTACCCGTGTACAATGACTTTGCATCAATCTTCTAGAATCTTTCAAATATATTATCCCAATTGATATTATACGTATGTTTGACATAAGGTCGAAATTAGAATAAAGAAATATTACAGATGTGAGAGGCTCATACGAGGCCCAGTGTACCTATTATTTCCCAACATTACTGTAACTATAAACACCCTAACAAGCCAAAACGTTCCTGTGTTAATATTAAATATAAATTTAATAATGGCCGATCAGGTGATTACGTTTATATGAATGTGATAACTTTTGTACCTATTACATTTTGACTGCGCGCTTACTAGATAGGCGATAGGGCGCTAGGCTAATGTTTGCACCCAGGCGCAACTTGTACTAGAGCCGCCTCTGACTCTTGTTTAGTGAAATGAGATGAGACGAGACATGAAATTAAATTATTGTGTTATTATTGTTCTGCATTAAGGTTACATAAACACTTTTGCAAGTTAAACATTTTTCGAGCAGATGAGTTCGGTTGTTTCTAACTGGACTAACCCTGAAAAAAAAGGACGAAACAAACTCATGGATCATCGTCTCTTTTAGTCGTTAGGGATATTGACAACTAAGCCAGAGCTGAGGAGATTTTCATTCAAAAGAAACGGTATCTTGGTGTAATTTACCTGTAATATTAATGGTTTCAGAAATATATAAATATGTTTATAAGCAGTCTGGTTATTTTAGTATAATCCCTGCCTTTTATGGAATACGACGATCAGGTTTGAAGACGTGTGAAATTATTATTAAATTTACTACATGTTGTCTCTGTATAAATATTACTTGCAGCCTCTTATTGTTGTCTCTCTCAGTTTGGAATCATTCTGTTTATTCATGAAAGGGTACCGGAACATGGTAGTTATTATTAAATGCGTTGGAACGCAATCCAGGCAAATTAATTTTATTAAAATTTTACAAGTCGAAAATCTCAAAGGAATTTATTTGTAAGGGTTTTTGAGACAAGCACGTTATATATTTTGGTATGTCCAATTAAACTCCTCTTAATTAAACTACGGTCAGTTAATAACTAAACGCGTAAGTAAAATTCTAATTCAAATACGTAAATAAATAAAATGAAAGTGTATGTAAAAGTATTTAGGGTATTTATATTAAAAAACAATTTTTAAGACTTTTGTCGATCCGTCTGTTCCGAATAATTTCTGAAACGGTTAAACCGATTTTCACAGAATTTTCACTGGCAGATAGTTTATGTTATAAGGGATATATTAGGCAATTTTAATATTAAAAAATAATAAGGTTACTCAACAAGAAAATTAAAACCAATGAAATAGTGAACAAGATCCGATTCAAAGTAATAAAAACCGCGTGTATTACCGCCGGACGAATCTTGTAGAATGTAACGATCGAGCTATAGAAAGAAAGAAAAATATTCTGTAGGATAGGGTAAAAAAAACCCTAAAGGGTTGAATTCCTAAGTACAAAATATAACATAGTTATGATTACCTTCCATTAATATTTTTAAATTTTTATTTTTAACTATCAGCAAAACAATTCAGATCTCCGGCGGCACATCACGGCGATGATGCAGGAGACAGAAGTATGAGTTGTTCCTATTATAAACCAGACTACGTGATTTCGAAGTCTCTTCTGAAAGAAAGTTTAATATACGGAACCATGCAATTTTAAGAAATTTAACACAGTTATGTCGATCTACGAATAAAGAAGTCTAATGACTTTAGACCTGAGTCTGTATATCAATTACACGTCAGATCCACAAAGTGTGTCTAATTTTTCATTTATGATGTAATAAGGATTCTCTTTTTCTTTGTACGTAACACTGGAGCTCGTAAAACGTTACAAAAATTGGTTGAAAAATAAGGAAAAAAATGTTTTGTCTGTTTTTAATACAAAGTATTGAAGCTCTTACTTTAATAAGATACTCGTATTATTCGAAACACAAAAACTGTTTACAAAATGCAAATATTTCAATGTTTCATAAAAATCACCAAAGAGGTTAGGAAAATATATAATAATATGTTTAAAAAATAAAATAAAATAAAATAAAAATAAAACAGAATTGGCTTGGTGGTTGTTTCGCACGAATCTGTTCGCACAAATCGTTTATACTTTTTTCTGTTTTGTTGTGATGCCGATATGCATCAATGGTATTCACTTGAGTGGAATTGACTTAAAAAAGTGTCATTTCCGACATTTTCACTCAACAACTAAAATGATGACACTTTGTTCGGTGCTGAATTGTAGTTGCCTTGCATGCCCTCTTTTAAAAGTTTAACTCTCCCAAGGAGCGTCAACTATTCCTCAAGTAACTGTAAGACTTAATTAGTAAACAGTACATGTGTTTTCTTCATTAAGTGTATCTAACTGGATTTATACCCCTCCTTAAGAAGTAGTTTACTCTACACTGGCTAGACTAGTTGAAATAAGTTTTATTTATAGTTTTTCTTCTCCGTAAACTTATTACAAATCATATTTAATACTGTAGCAAAATTTTGTTCTTGTATATTTCGTCCAAAATTATACAGACTACAATAAATACATAACGTTCAAACAGTCCATAGCCGACCCATTTCACGACAAACGAACAATTATCTACCTATTTCACGAGGTGTGGGCCGGCAAACGCACCATATGCATATGCAAACGTTATGTTAATATCGACGAACGTTCAACAGTGGACAACAATGGTTTTAGACACCTTTTGTTCTACAGATATGAATGGGAAGCTCGAAATTTTTACAATGCTTGTTATGGCGTCATATTTTTTTAAATTTAAAAATATTTTTGTTTATCTTTCGAAAGAATTTGGTTGTCTGGAAAATTTTGATTAAAACAGTTGTGTGTTAAAACTTAGAAATAGTTGTATGAAGGAACGGGTATGTTACCCATTTCTCCACCACAAAGGGAGGATCCTCCGACTAGGCGAGGTGATCTGATCATGATTGGTGGACTGCGGTTCAAGTCGTAAATTTAATTATACAATCAAAAGTTAAAATTGTGAAAGATCCATTTGATTTCAAAAATTGTCGATGCCATACTGGCTAAGACAGATTACATATGGCTTTTAATACCTATACATTTTCGCATATTTTACGTCTTTTACTTACCTTATAAATGTTGAATATGAATCTGAATGAAAAACGATTTGGTTAATGCAATTAACCATAGTATGGAATTGTAAACAGTTTCAAAAAATAGAAAAACGACCTGGCGCTTTACATTTTATTCTTCTAAAATAAAGTTAAATAAAAATAAATAAATATTTCGGACATCTAACACACTACGCCATCCAGTCCCAAACTAAGCAGAGTTTGTATTACGGGTACAAGACAACTGATATACATATATATTACATACTAGCAGCCCGCCCCGGCTTCGCATGGGTAGACATGATATTAGACCAAATTTCTAAATATTATAAATTTTACTTTCCAAGATTTATTATTTTATTTTTTTATTTTTATGCCAGTATGCCAGTCCCCTAAGGCCTTAAGTTAAACAAATTTCTGTATTATATGCTAGACTGTACAATTTAAAAGCTTTTTTTAATGTTGGTATAACCAAAACACTTTGACCTATATCGACATCCAAACGATACAGATGTAACTGCTTCATTACTGCATTTCTTTTTGTTTGATTCTTGACACATTTCATAAACAAATGTTGAACATCGTCCATAGTATTACACATCTCACAATTTGGTGAGGTAGATATACGCATTAGATATCTTTCCAAGCTTAGAAAACTCGACTGAGTCTGTTTTTGACAAAACAAATAATTAAAATCATTCGTTTGGGAGTTATGATGCAGCAAGAACACAGATACATAGAATCAGACGTAAAACTCATTCCAAAAACTCCACTCACTTCATGTCAGAGCTTGATATAACAATAGAATATTACAGATATTGTTTTTTTTTATAAAATTTACTAATTTATAAGGGGAAGCCCTTCACTTTAATCTTTTAATCGTTTGATTTTAATTGAAGAGTTTGTCCATTTCTTGGCACATTATCGATCCTTTGATATTTAAACGACTTTAACAAAGCTTCCTCAATATTCGTATGCTTCCAATGCTTATTATTCTTGCTCCTTTCACTTTAAATAAATTGTTCACAAAAAGTGTTTGAATTTTTTCTCTCTCTTTCCAAATAATTTAAGTTAGTGTGATATACCATATTCCGCTTCCAAGTCTTTGTTTAGAATTTCACTCTCAAGCTTTGATATAATCCGTGATTTGTCTTCTATAATAATTTGTTTAATTTGTCTTTGTGACAAGTTAAAAGTTTCACGAAAAACTGAACAATATATTTCGGTGTCTCTCATCTTCAGATAAGTAACAAACTGACTGAAGAGAAGTGAGAAAATTTAGTTTCTGAGAATTATAATAGACCTAAGACTCGACACGTTTTTATTTACTTTTGTGATCCTAATGACTATTAAGTGTGCTAGTAAGAATTGACTACTTCCGCACTTGAAATGATTTCTGTGTCGTAGGGGAACTTAACAAACATACATGAAACGGACACAAAGAACACGCTGACTTAGAACAACAATTTGTAGATCCCACAAAGTGTTATTCTAAGTGGGATTTGAACCCACAACACTTGGCGAAGTAGGGAACCGCGTGGCGACCGCTTAACCACTAGGGCAAGTGTGCAGTTCTAACTGATATAATTCTTTGAAAGTATCTGTTAAGTGTTTACTATGGGGAGTGCTCCGAGGAATTGTTCGGACTGATCCCTGCCGCCTCTTTCCGCCATCATCCTACGCGACAGAAATTTCATCCCCATCATCTAGATGGTTGGCAGTCCACAACTGTGCGCTTTTCCCGAAACTTTCTGCCTTGCGCAACAAAACTGTGGAATGAGTTGTCACCTACCAAGAAAAGAGCGTACTCCTTCTCAAAAGACCGGCAGTGCACTTGTAACGCCTCTGGTGTTTCGGGTGTCCATAGGCGGCGGTAATCGCTTACCACCAGGCGTCTGCTCGTTGGCCCCCTATACAATAAAAAAAAATGTAGTCGCTTAATGAAAGAGATATGTTATAATAAGCAATGTAATAGAATTCAGTCGGGACCTTTGATTTTGGTCAATATAACCGGTATGTATTTCTAAATGATGTTGTAAACGGTTTTGATTTATACTCTTCATAACTTTTAATTGGTATGCTCGATTTGAATAATTTTAAAGTCATTAATAGGTACTGATAGAGTCTCGAATATAATTTATTTGGATAAGGCTTATTACCAAGGTACGAATAATTAGGCCTAGTTTGTATCGATGTCACTCTCGCAAATTTTAACATGAAAAAGTAGTAATTGTGACATACCTGTAATAGTTAGACACGCGCACTCTTTTGTGGATTTTGATGTCCTCTATAAAACTATAGTACATTATGTTGCTCTGATATTTTTTATACCTTGGGCTATATTATCGAAGTTTTCATACGGATCCTTATGATTTTTTCCAAATGTTAAAGATTCTTTGTTACTCGAGGATGGTTAAGCTTTGTGACAGAATTTTTCTAATTGGTTTCTAACTTTTCGAGTTAAACTGTTGTAAATAAACAAATAAAAATTAAACCTATCCTGTTTATAATATTACTTTAGACAAAACATAATTATGTTTAATCTAAACATGTATATGGTTTTGTCAAAAATTCTACTTTCGCACCCACTTTATTGGCTTTTTGAATTTAGAATTGACTCTAAGCAGTGTCAATTTAAAAATAATTCATTCACGCTTGGAACGTACGGAATAAGTTTCATTTGTTTCTGTCGAATATCGCCGCTATGGTAATTGGTCAAGTACTGTTACGTAGTAAAAGAATGAATGAATTATTTTGTGAAACGACCTAAGAACAGACACTCTTTAAGTTACTTAGTTTGTGTAATTGTTATTAATTAGAAATCTACAATTAAAGTTGCGTCAAAATTTTACTGTAAACAAAAATATAAAACATAGTACTTATCTATGAAATTCTTATCGAAATTATATTTTATTAGCTGACCCACGTAACCTCGTCCGCATCTCCAATTGCCCGTGGCGTTATATAACGAGTATAACAGTGTCAACAAACTTGTTTATCATAAAAATGGTTACAGTTAGTTATAGTTTTAGAACTTATAAATATAAACATTTTTTTTTACATTATTTTTATAAAACTTTAACCGTTTACACAGCGGATGCAACAAAAGTTCTCAACATGAATAATTTTCCCCCACTTTTGCAACGAGTTGGGGTATAGGCCTCCGGTATCCTCACTCACTCGGTGAAACACAGCACAAGTGCTATTTCACACCGGTTTTCTGTGAGACCGTGGTATCACTCCACACAGGAGGGTGGCTCTCACACTTTTGCAGCAAGAAAGCAAGAAATACTTTAAATAACCTCCCGAGGAAATCGTATCTATACAAATAAATAAAATTGGAGTATCTGTTTTATTATTATTACTAAATGCATATGTATGTATACACGGTACACGTACTAAACATTTTTTTTTACAATTTTGGTCGGTCTGTCTGTCTGTTTGTTGCGGCTAATCTCTTTTGTCGATTTTGATAGGACTTTCATCAATAGATATCTGATGATATAAGAAGTAACTTATGCTACTTTTTTAGACTAGCTGTGCCCCGTGGCGTTACCCGTGGTTGAGGTTGTACCACCGTGGGGTTAAGCTAGTAATACATAAAGCTCACAAACTTACCTACACATACTCGTGTACCTACTTAAATACAAATACAAAATGACAATATTAGTACGAAAACGCTTAGTACAAAATTAGTATCGTTATTGAAGAGCTAAGTGAGCTCAGTACAAATTAGACAACCACAATTAGTAATACTAAAACGTTCCAAGACAGTTCACCTCTATTCCATTCCACCTTCAACGTCTTAGCTCCGAAGTTAAATCGTTGTTCTACAATGCGAATTGTCTATTAAACATCCTCTGAGACTGTCTGAGACGGCTTTATGCAACTATTTGCGACCTGTATCCGACCTGGATTACCTAGGTACAAGTAAATAGTTAAGATTTTAATTTACTTTTTTTTTATTGAATAGTGGGCAAACGAGCAGACGTATCGCCTGATGGTAAGCGATTACCGCCGCCCATGGACACCCGCAACACCAAAGGCGTCACAAGTGCGTTGCCGACCTTTGGGGGATGGGAAAGTGGATGGAGGAGGGGTTGGGATATGGGCCTCCGGTATCCTCACTCACTCGATGAAACACAGCGCAAACGCTATTTCACACCGGTTTTCTGTGAGGCCGTGGTGTCACTCCGGTCGAGCCGACCCATTCATGCCGAAGCATAGCTCTCCCACGGTATTGTTTGTTTGCACGTTTGCAAAAACCTTATTACTTTTAAAAGTAATAAGGTTTTTGCAAACGCGTACATGTGTAATGTGTGTGTAAATGCCGCAGTGATAGCCTATCCTAAAATACTTGCAACTCATGCAAAGACACTTGGAATGCCAAGTGCATTGAAGTCATTTCAATGTGTTTATATGAATATCTCATTCATCAGTATACAAGTGACGTGCAAAGTAAAAGTAATTTGAGTTTTCTTGGTGATAATATACATACTTCTTTATATCAGTACCTGTACAACTATATACTCGTATCTAGTTGTATAGCTGTTGCTGTATTTATGCTACACATCTACGCTATGCACCCGTGTAATTATTTGTTTATATTCTCAGGACAACGATTAGTTTTAACTGCCTCGGTGGCGTAGTGGTATGGTATGCGACTGCTAAGCTTGAGGTCTCGGGTTCGATTCCCGGGTCGGACCAAATGTTTGTATGATCTGCAAATATTTGTTTCGGAGTTTGGGTGTTTTCTATATATAATATATATGTATTGACAAAAAAAAAGTATATGAATATTTATATCAGTTGTCTAGATCCCATAACACAAGCTCTGCTTAGCTTGGGACTAGATGGCGTTGTGTGTTAGATGTCCGGAATATTTATTTATTTATCTAAATAAATATAATTAGTTTAGTATATTATCTCAACTTAAATTTACAAATAATAGTTAATAGCAGAAATTAATTTATTTATGTTTATTTTCTTTCTCCCTCCTTTTGTAAAAGTATATTATTTAAAAAAACTACTATTTAAGGTCCTCGCTCTTACAATATTAGTCTCACAATATAAGCATATCAAGCGCCCACAGGACTGGTTTGGTGAGTGTGGGGACACCGATAAGAAATAATGTTATTTCTTATAACTTGATAAAATACATTTATTTATTTTGTTATTTATTCCAGTGTTCATTGAGTTAGTCACTTGTAATATATATATATATATATATATAATAATGATATAATATGTGCACATCCAGACGTCTGAATCCAAACTAATCTGATTGTGTACTTGTGATATCTAGGCTACTGATAAAGTTTATAAATATTTATATTTTTGTGCCCCAAGACACAGAACAAATTATTGTTTTCATCACATAGGAAATTTAATTCGACTAAAACTACTTTACTACTTCAGTCAGAATTGCTTACGACTATCGGGCCAGTTTATATATTTACTCTTCACTAATTTCATTCATTTCCACATCATAAAACAACACCTGATCTGAATTGTTTACCATAAAATCATCGTCAAAAGATCTATAAGAATTTAAAAGACATTTTTCACGAAACTCCAAGTAGGTTATCTAAAATCAAGTCTTGGGAATAAATCCATCATCCCTATAATCGATTGTTCGCTCAACGATGAATAATCGAGAGTATCGACTCGGTGTTTAACATCGATACCTGCTTACAACGTTGTTCAGAGTGGTTTTAAAAAACAAATTCGTGGAAAATACGAACAATGGAAGCTTCGGTGAAGATGTTTTGTATAGGCTTTGTGAGAATCAAGGAAACCGTGACAAGACCATATTTTTTCATTACAATAAAAAATGTTACGTAGTAATGTGTAGGTATATTTGTTAAACGAAGTTTATTTAAATTCTGATATTGTTGACAGAAGAATGTTATGTTTGGTTATTACAATATTTATTTATTTAAACTTATTGCACACGTTGTACAGAGGCGGACTTAATGCCTTGAGGCATTCTCTCTTAATAAGAGATAAACTTACATTGAATATAATTTATATACATAAATTTACCGCTAAATATACTATATTAATAAACACACAATACAAAAGAATATTACATACATACATACATACATATAATACTATACATAGATATGATACACAGTCAGGTGTTAAGGATGTATTTGTGCTGCTAATTCATTCCAGAGAAGCTATTGTGTGCGACTTTTTAATTATAAGCCTTCAGTTGTATCAATTCATAATTATGCAATACTAAATCGGATAGATGCTGGTTTATTCGAGAGGACTATGTTCAGCAGTGTACATCTTTAGTGTGAAATTATGAGTATAAAATCATGTGTGTTAAACCTGCGCTTTCAAAAGACATTCAATACAAAATTTATTTTTAATACTAATACGTGAAGCTATGAGGGAATGTATTTAGATTTATTTTGAAAACTTTTATTTAAAGCAAAAGCCCTCCGTCACTATCTAAGCCGTTGTACCGTTGAAGTGCTCACAGAAATACTTCAAACTTGGTTAAACACACAAAGTTATGCTCATCGTGGAAAATAATTCGTACAGTAAGCTTGTATACTACTGAGTGTAGGATTTTGTGTTTAATGACATAGAGAATGATCCATTAGACTGGTTATCTGATGGTAAATGACTTTCTCCAGCCATATATACATGTGTGGTGACTTCCACATATAACACAACAATAACCTACTACAGCGCCATCTACCGAAGATACACCGAACTACGAAGTAACGCACTACACGGAGTAACTACAAATCCTGAATCGCGAAATAAATAGTTCTCGCGCCGGTTATCATATATACAACATCCCAACATAAACTGTAGTAGTATCACCTCGCTTGGTCAGAGGATCCTCCCTTTGTGTTGGGTGGAACATGATACCCGTTCCCTCACACATGCATTAATTAAATGATTGAACAGTTTTCTATGATGCCGTGGTATCTTTCTGATTGACAAGTTCGGCACTCCTGCATGCATGCAGCAGAACATTGGATGGCAGAGAAGCATATTACAAATTCAATCCAGATTATATGGCACTAGAACTTGCTAAAGATAAGTATGTTCCTGATGATCAGTTAAACATTTTAGTTGTTCCAATTATTTGAACAATTGGCATTAAATTTTTTCAAATCTGTTTGTGGTGCCGACTGTGTGCCTATCGCTTGGAAATGAATTACCGTGGCCGACCACTTAAAATAAATAGGAAGTCCTTAAATAGATTTCAGACTGAGTTCGACCAGAGCAAAGAAAATTTGTCCAGGTGGGTATTTGGAGGTTGGGAGTTGGGTGACAATCTAGGATGTTTGTGCAGTGTAACTTAAACGACATCTCACCTTAAATCATGCCTTGCGTGACCGTACGCCTGCACGAGGACCTAATGGCTGCCACCGACAATGCAGGCAAAGTGACCGAGTTCTGGTCTGCTAAAATATTAATTACACCGACACGATAAGTTTTCCCTCGAAACGATAGATGTAGATTCCTCTTTTCGATTACTAAGTGGTTATTAAAAATCTTTTTGCCTCATTATTTGTACAGCAGATTTATCGTTTGTTTTATTTCTGAAGTAATGTTAATTTTACACGGTTTTAACTTGGTTAATTTTTTTATGAAGTTACAAAAAATAGTGTAAATTACAATTCAAACTATAAACAAAGTTCTAATAAAATTTAATATTAACTTCCAAAGATAGTGTTTATTTACAATATCGAATGTTTCCATTCAAATAAATTTAAACTAATCTATTAACTCTTAGATATTATTTTATACCAATATGAAAACAATCCTGTCTATTTTCGTTTAATACCTATTCAGCAAAAGTAAATGAAACGAAGCCTGAAATAAACAGAGACTTGTTTATCCACAGCGAGGTCACTATTTTGTGTAAGTCGGAATCAGCCATCTTGTTTGGAAAAGTTATATTGTGTCAGAGCGCAAACGAATTTAATTAGCATCAAGTTCGATAGGGAAATAGGGAACGCTGTTACTAACTCAATCTGGTCGGTTAGTAATAGGATTACGTATGCTTAACAGCTTTTTTCATTGTCCTACTTAGATCTTCTCCACTACGATGGAGTGATAATATATTTAGTGTTCTTGCAATCTACAATTAGTTTCGAACATATTTGTAAATATCTGTTTTTATTTTTGGATGTTGTTTTAATCAAATTCTTTGCAGTGTTATGCCCCATCCAGACTCTCGCGAGGCGCTTTCAAGAGACTTACGGCACGAGTCTCGGCGAGTAAATGGGGGAGTGTTAGCGATCTATCATCCTCACTCTCGCACTCGTATTTACTCGTGGAGAGTCTGGATGGGGCATTAAAGTAGTCGTGCGTAGTCCACAGCTTTAATCGACTCTTACGATACTTTGACATTTCGTATTTTTAATCTGTCACTACTCAGACTTACTCCACACCTATGATTCACCGATTCACCTATAAATAATTTTTTACCGTTATTTCTTTAATAAATGTCACTTGATACCGAAGTTTTATATGTACGAGGAAAATATTGCGCCTACCTGCCACACCTGTTAACTGATCGCTGTTAAGGGAGTTCTGTTTGTTTTTCACGATTCCAGGTTTTTAAGCTTTATCTTTTGTAATTGGCTTCTTTAGGGTTGATGAATTAAGGGTGAGGTGCTTTAACCCATATTGAAAAATAAATTAATGAAAGTTAAACGAAGTTGTAGTTGTCCAGGTGTTTTTTTTTATTGAATAGGGGGCAAACGAGCAGACGCATCACCAAATGATGATGATGATGGTAAGCGATTACCGCCGCCCATGGACACCCGCAACACCAAAAGCGTCACAAGAGCGTTGCCGACCTTTGGGGGATGGGGAGAGGGAATGGGGGAGGGGTTGGGGTATGGGCCTCTGGTATTCTCACTCACTCGGTGAAACACAGCGCAAGCGCTATTTCACACCCGTTTTCTGTGAGGCCGTGGTATCACTCCGGTCGAGCCGGCCCATTCATGCCGAAGCGTGGCTCTCCCACGGAAAAAGTAAGTACCACGGAGTACCTACTATTTCACAGACTCAATGACAGAGGACAGGTACTGCTGCACTGGTCTGTCTGTGGCCATAGCCAATGCATACATTAGTCATTTTATTCATATATCTAATAACTATTGTGAACTTGCTAACTCCTTTAAACATGAATATATAGTTGAAACGCGATTTTATAAAGTAAGTATCAATATCTTACTAAATTACATCCAACCATTACCTTTGATGGAAATAAACACTAACTTAGGCACATCCCACGGGCTTAAAAGCACTTACCAATAAACTTCTTTAACACATCATAAATTACGTCAAGACGATGAAGTAGATGAAATAAAAACTTTAATATTGGGTGCTATGTTTCCACATACCGTCTTAATGTATTGTACAAAAAATGTCCTTAGAAATGAGTTTATGATAAAATATCAGGTTTCTGAAGTATTTTTAAGGCCACAATGTTAGCGATTACACGAAAAAGTAAGTTTACAAATATTTTATAAGAATCTCTTTTTTGAAAATAGAATTTCCGTTTCTTGTGTTCAACAAAGTTAAAGAACATTTAACAAAATAATACGAAAAGAAAAATAAAGGATGTTCTAGGTTACCTATAATTAAGTTTTTTAAAAGAAAAGATAAATCTTGAGTTTATAAGTATTACTTATTTCGATAGAACAAACGTTAATACGTACATAAAACCATTTTTGTACTGCAAAACTAGGGCTGCTGAAAGCTGGGGCAAAATTTGTATTAACGCTTTTCTTCATTTGGACAAAATATAAAACTGTTTAATCTGATTGAGCAGAAATTTGTTGACATACACTCACTTTTTTATGGAATAGGAGGCAAACGAGCAGACGTATCACCTGATGGTTAGCGATTACCGCCGCCCATGGACACCCGCAACACCAGAGGCGTCACAAGTGCGTTGCCGGCCTTTGGAGGACGAAGAGGGGGTGGGGAAAGGGGTTGGGGTATGAGCCTCCGGTACCCTCACTCACTCGGTGAAACACAGTACAAGCGCTATTTCACACCGGTTTTCTGTGAGGCCGTGGTATCACTCCGGTCGAGCCAGCCCATTAATGCCGAAGCGTGGCTCTCCCGTCTCTGTTACACATTTGTGGCGACCTCCAACACAATTACACCACGCATTTACTTACGTCGTGTTAATATTCTTGAATCTCTTATCTGTGTGGTTCGCATGACTCTTTTTTCAGTTTCTTTTATTTTTTTACATCTTTTAAATATTATAGTGTCTGTACTGGATTTGTCATTGTGGATTTCAGACGCCTCATTTCTAGCCCAACACGAAACTCAAACTGAAGTAAGTGGTAACTTTATACGTTAGGAAAATAGACAACCGTGTCTGCATTAATTCTCTGTACACCGTCCGCCACTATACTTCGTATTACCTGTTACTTTCTTTATATAAAATAGAGGGGGTAAGGGCTTTTGAGATGAAGGAGGCCCGATAAAATAAGATGGATAAAGGTTTGCTTGAGAGTAATAAATTTAAATCGATGCGTTTTGCCAGGCTCTTAAAAAGACTGAGCAGAGAGTAGCTGAAGATAACACAGCATCTCTATTGTTTAATATTAGAATTGTTGTCAAATAAACGATGATAGTAGCTGCGGCTATCGGCGTCAAATCGAGTGTTGCGCTTACACCCATCGCAGTTAATGCTGAGAGTCCGCCATTTCGTTGGACACGGTTTGCAGCCCTCGATACATTTTCTATTATCTAGTGTTCTGTTTTGGGGGCTAAATTTAAAATAGAATAATTGTACACATTACCAAATGTCAAATGAATCGTGTGCCATGTCATCAATGCCACGTCAATTGACATTTCTCTATTGTTACCAGCCTCATAACTGTAAGTTTTTTTACATTTTTCGTTAGATTATTTAATTTTAAGTTTTAATATTGTAAGCTGTGTTTAGCGAATAAAGTTTTATTATTATTCACTTTATTCCATTTGTATATACATATAAATTACATTTTTAAATATACATATAAAACAAATACATTTAAAAATATTTATTATTATTATTATTATTAAATAAATAACTAGTACTTTATTTTTTTTAAATAGCTTGCAATCAGGACTATTTTTTAGTGTAACGAGGGTTGTGCCTAATAAGACCGTTATTGCAAATATCTCTAATCAGTATCTATCTTTTATTGATTCTTTCTTGAGTGTTAAATTCAAAAGATGAATATAATTTACTTATTGCGGTATTTATTGAACCTGTTCTTAGAAAAAAGGGTTTTCAGGTCACTGAAAAAGCACGTACCTAAAAGCTTATACACAAGTACAACTATTTGATTACAACCATAATTTACTTTGTGTGAGACTGGAGTCTGTAACACGAAATCTTAGTAACAGATCACTGAGTTGCTTCATCAAGACATTGTTTACAAATGAGGTTAATTAAAGCCTCAGTCAATTAAGTCAATGAACTTTAACAAGTCACGGATAGACTATACTAACTATAGGCTTAGAATTATGTCAAGGACATCAGTATCTTTTTGTACTGAATAAAAATGATAACCTTCCATATACCATTAATGAGCGTCTGCTTCTAAAATGTCTGTTGATAAACATACTTATTATAATTAACTATTATTATAATGACTTAATCTATTATTATCATCCTACATACATGTTGGTCACAAATTACATATAGATACCAAACAAATAACCGTACTTATATTCTAGAATGAAACTTACTTGTACTTATTCCACTTTATTTTATTAGCTTTAATATTGACTGGTTTCGCCCTATGGCATTATCAAAGGTTACTAATGCCATGAAACCAGTCAGGATTAAAGTTAGTTAAAATAGTGGAATAAGTACAAGTGAGTTTAATTCTAGAATGCATTTCAACAAGTCCCATGAAGTGCCGACGAAAGAGAGTATAAATTAAAGTCTTGCTACTATTAAGTGAGTTATTTGTCTTGTGTTGCTAAAGTGAATTCCTTTGGTGCTAAAATGTGACTTTACCACGTTTAAAAATACGATTCAAAAGAAGTTGTGTATCTGAAAATTCTTCGTCTGTAGCTTAAAGTACTTGAATAGACCTGACATTCATTCACCTATCATTACACTATAATATGCATTTCAAAACTTACATATTTTGCGACTATACACCTGGCCACCTATTAGTTAGCACAGAAGATTTTAAAACTAAATACTGACTACCGATTTGCTAATTACCGAATCATATTTCTAAATGACGAAACCCTTTCCTTTTAAGAGCGGATAAGTACATTATAATGTTGTAAGTCTCTACGGCGTCCTCATAATTTAACCTCCTGGTTTTTCCTCCGTAAACATAATTAGCCGGTCCAGAATTGGGAAGATCCTTTTTAAATGTTAAATCACAGTATTAAAGGATAATTAATGTGTATACCTCGGAAGGTTTGGAAAACCTTTTTTGAAGTAGGAAGTGAATAATGTTAGATGCTTGTGAACTTGTAGCACATACTGTACACGACCTTTTTAAATAAAAGCCATTTTCTTTATAAACATCAGTAAAATGATTAAATAAATTCAATATTACTTTATTCTATTACATAATAGGCCAAAAAGTTCTGGAGTGTAGATTACGTACTGGAAAACGGAGCGTGGGTGGGCCCCTAACGCAGTAGTCCGACGACGTCGTCGGGGTTCCAGGCTTTCCTTTTTTTACGGTGCATCTGGTTCCCCGGCTGCTAGTACTTGAGATGTCGTACGGTTTTAGTTGTTCCAAATCCGACATGCCACCAGGAGGTGGTATCCGAAGTTATTGCCGCAAAAAGGTCCAGTTGTTGTGGAGAGACTTAGGGGAGGCCTATGTCCAATAATGGACGTCTTTCTACTGAGGTGATAATAATAACTACGTAAATTTATTAATGTCAAATTAAGACTAAGTTTGTTCAAAATAATGTATCTCATAATAACAATAGTTTATGTAAAAAAAACTATTATTTATACCGACAATAAGTTTTATGATATTTCATTTATTAATTATCAGTCCCTTGCAGTCCACAGCTGGACATAGGCCTCTCCCAAGGAACACCACAGAGCCCGGTCTGTTGCTTTTTGCATTCAGTCGCTGCCCGGTCTCCTATGCAAGTCATCCTGCCATTTACTTTATGTATACCTCTATGAATCATCTACAGCACTGGGTTAGCGTAGGTTTGTCCATTCTTAAGGAACTATAAAAAGAAATATTCGCCAAATATCCCGGGAAAACTTATTTTAAGACAAATAGTTGGTAGCTGTATTAATAAAATGATTGAAGTTGTTCTACACTACGCAAGCAATAGAATTTGTTGAGTTGTGAATTATGTACCTTCTATTAAACACCAAGAATTAAACAATAAATTTTACTGCCTGTAATGTGGAGTAAAACACGTATATTTCAAAGTCGATGACTTGGGGTACACTGATTAACAGAGTTCTAGCCCCGTTATGTGTATAGTTACGCTATTAAGATACGCCTCTCATAAATGAACTTGCGCCATTGAAAGTTACAATCGATTTTCGAAACCGCGCCCTTTCATCAAGTTAAGGTATGAGCTCTATTAACAGCGATTATCGTTTCATAAATAAGTTCAGTACTCATCGATTTTTGTAGATCGATTATTTTTTGTATTTTCAGTATAATACAAAGAAAATAAACTGTGTACATTTATTTTCAAGAACATCTTAACGCTTGAATAAATAATATAATTTAGTCCCTGGACAACTAGAAAATACTAAAATCTTTACTTTTCTGTTTTCATATACTTAAATCTATAAGTAAATTCTAACACGTGTCCCATTCCCCATCCAATACTTCATCATCATCTTCAGTCCTAAGCTGGACATAGGCTTCTCCAAGATTTTTATTATCTTTTTAAATTCTAAAATTGTGAACATACGAGTAATTACGTGAATATTAGCATTAGACCGATGGCTGATCATACAATAAATCAGTTATAAACCGAATTAAGATATTTTAATCATCACGTTTTCTGATTTCTTGATCAAGGGAAATACAGATACAATTAGTGACCAACGGATACTTAAATGAATTGTTAATATTACCATCTATTTTTTGATATACAATTGATATAAATTGACAAACTGGACTTACTAACATCACCTAAATGTTTTTATAGAATGAAAAAAGTAAGATCAAGAACCCGAGCACTCCCTCGATAATTGGTTTGATTTCAAGAACATTGAGTAAATAAATGCCATTACTGTATTTATACAACGTAGTTCTTTGTCGTATCATTTATTTTTTATGAGTTTGTATCAACTGTCCTTCTGTTACTTACGCTTGTTTCAGTACAAACATTAACTAGAAATTTATTATAAATAACTATCTTTAATAAAATTCTGCATAAATTTATTCTACTGTGGGAGTGTTATGCTTCGGTTGATAATGATTATTTCAACCAAAGTGATACCATAACCTCACAGAAGACCAATTTCCCTCACACACAGCCTCAACTTTATCCTAATTCAGATTAAGTCGAGGATGGCAACCCATTTCTAATCCTAGAGCTGCAGATGTCCATGGTTAATAGAATCACTATCTTTTTTTTTGTTTTGTTGTTAGTTGTGTTTGTTTTGCTCGTGTGAGTGAATTTATTTGAATTCTTAGTAAGAAACAAAGACCATAAAGATTACTGTGTTCATAATGATGTCACCTCATTTTTTCTTTCTCCTGTACAGTCAACAATCAGTATTAAATAACATCGTCTATTGAACTAAAATAGAGTTCGTTAGAATGCTATTGACGGGTCCCAATTAAAAAGTTGAACTTGCTTTTATATCGGAACGAAATTCGCAGACTAAATAATAGTATCGTTTCCGCTGTGAGAAACATTTCTCAAACCTGAGTGTTACCCCAACAGTTTCAGCTGCTAAGCCTTATACAGACCGATTGTTCACATGTCAAAATGAAAGGCTTCAGTAAAACAGTGTAATACGTTTTAGAAATCGTTCGAATTGTTTTTGTTAATTTCTTTTAATTGGTTTTTCAAGTATTGTTGAATTTTAAAATCAGGCATAAAGAAGTCAGTTCGACCTGAAGTGCTAACAAGACTTGAGAGAAAACCGGTATTGAGAGATTCTTTAGTGATTTTTCACAAAACCTGATTCCTGTATTTCTGAAAAGACAGAATCAAACGGCTAGAGTTGTGACTATTGAGTAGTAAATATCCAAAATTGGAAATATTCACATACCGTTATCATTTAATTTAATGAGCAGAAATGTCCTGTTAACTAGTTAGAGACTTCAGTGTCTATAACCTTATCCTCATCATCTTATCAATTTTTCTTTGCATCTCTCCATATCCTGTTGGAAACGAATATTTTCTTATAGGGGTAAGGCTTTAGCTTTAAGAATATCTGATTTATCAGTTCAAGTAATACAAAAACTAAAATTATGAATGAAATTTGACCAAATGATGATTTCTGCGTCTTGCGTTAATTAAATAAATTTTATTGTTTTAAGATACTCATAGGCTGCAGCAATTACTGATCAGTCTGTGGATGCCTGTTATATGTAAAAGGAGTTATGAATTCATTTGCTAAGTGTTTTTTAATTTCATGGTATCATTTACTAACAGCTCTTTATAACATTTTTATAAGAGAGGTTTCTATGAATACAATCGGTATATTCTTCAATTTTATTATAAACATAGGTATTTCGTTGTAAGGTTATATTATTTTGAAAATTAGATTTTTATTTGGTAATCATAGTTACACAAGCCTTAAGATAATAATTAAAGATTAACAGTTATCTATTCAGTTAAACCTGGTTAACTCTATACATTGATTCACCAGTTTATGATTTTTTTACAGTATCAAGGACTAAAAGAAGCAGTTTAGTTACCTACGGTAAGTGACTACCGCTCTCATGGACACCCACTACACAAGTATGTTGCCACCTTTTACCTGGAGGGTTTTGGTATCCATTAAACTCATTTTCTCAGTAAAATGCAACAAAAGCATTAATTAAAACCGGTTTCCTGTATCCAAACACTCGCTCTTGCTATTTAACGCTTTTTGCTAATGTTTTTATCAGAACACGTTACTTCGCGTTCCATGCCTAGTATATTGAAGCTGTCTTCTTCAAGTCATCAATTAACACATATAATATAAAAGTTTCTCGTGTTGCGGTGTTTGTTACCACAATCCTCCGAAACGGTTGGATTTTTATGAAATTTTCAGTGTATATCGGGTAGGTCTGAGAATCGGCCAACATCTATTTTCATCAACATCATCATCAGTCTATCGCAGTCCACTGCTGGACATAGGCCTCTCCAATTTTACGCCACTTAGTTCGATCATCGGCTTCTCGCATCCAGCTCCTGCCAGCGAAAATCTATTTTAAATACCCCTAAATGATAGGGGTGACCCGCCCCTAAATATTTTTGTTTTATGGCAAAACAAAGTTTGCCGGGTCAGCTTGTTACTTACATTTATCTTCGGTTTTAGGTTTGTAACCTCAATCCAGAGCAATTCTACGACAAGTGTAATATTTTTTTTTATTAAAATGAAAACTTTATTTGGCGCAGCGCACACACAGTTTTTCGTTGGTTGTGAGTTAGGCTGATACGTTACGCTCTGAGACAAACTGGGCTCGATCGGGTGAATTCGGGACCGCCGAGTATACAAAAAGATACAGTCAGCTGCTCTTGGCTGTTGGGTCGCTGTGTTTAGTGTATTCAATGAATACGTAATAATTGTCATTTATAATTTAATAATTATTATTGGTAGGTAATAAGATTGCAATTGTCAATGAAGTTTTCACTTCTGCCGAGTGGTATTAAGCACACACTCTATTTTTTTACTATACACTCAAACCCCATGTCGCAAATTATATTTTCTACGTTTCAGCTGATCATTATCAGGCATTCATTTATTTAGGCATTATCTACTCTGTACTAAGTGTTTTTCTGGCCATGCTATCTTTTCATCAATCTATGCAATGTGTACTTTATTTTACTTATGATACGATTACTCTTTAACACTACCACATCTTCCACGCAGAAATCTGTTTGTAATAAACCTACTTTTTATGACTCGTTAGCGATAAAACAAGTTCCACGACATCAATACATCTCTCATTTATATCACATAAAAGAGGAACTTTATGTTACAAGCAAATATCGTTAAAAAGTAATTCTAGACTTCACTTGTTAAGATTCATTTTTTCCTAAGTACCTTCCCTATTACAAAAAAAAATGTTGCCAACAAAATAATGAGAGTTCCAAAGTCGAAAATCTTAAGATGTTCGGTCGTTAGCCATAAAAATATTACTGCGGTTGATATAAAATAGAAATACGAAAATTGGTTATATAAAAATGTCGCCACGATCAAAGCTGGAACTCCTATTTATCCGCCATACCCTATAACAGAAATTCACGTACTTTGTATTCGTTCTTTTATGTCCATATGGTGCATATATTCAGGGTCATTGTGGGTTGTATGTAAGGGTTTTTTAATGTTTGTGTTGCGAAGTTTATCTCATTATTCACAGTCATTAACGTTTATGTTAAAAACAGTCTTACGTAACAGAATTAGGTCAATTTGAACTGTATTTGTTTCTTATTACATTCGTATACATTACGTATTGGACTCTTGTCATTTATAGAATACACTTCTGGATTCCGGTTTGTTTAACGAAGAAACACCTAAGGGAATAGGATTAAACCTGCAATAAATAATGTCGAATATATTGAATGTCCTACTTTAACATGAAATCTGGCATAATTTGGTGACACTTTAGAAGTATTTGCTTACTATCAACTTTCAAAATTAGTTACACTTGAAAAATATAAAACATGAAATTTAGTTACGAGTCGTGTCTGAACTCAAGTCTGACGGGTGTTTGTTTCTTAATACTAAGCGGCTAATAAGTTATTACCGCTAAGATAAGACAGCATAGTTATTATGACCTAAATTTAGTTAATAATAAAGTTAGCTAGTATAGTTTTACTTAGTGTTTTTTTTATTGAATAGAGGGCAAACGAGCAGACGTATCACCGGATGGTAAGTGACTACCGTCGCCCATGGACACGTAACACCGGAGGCGTCACAAGTGCGTTGCCGACCTTTCAAGAAAGAATACACTCTTTCTTGGAGGTTTGAAGGTCGTATTGGTCCGGGAATACCGCAGGTGACAGTTCATGCCACAGTTTTCTTATGCGAGGTAGAAAGTTCCTGGAAAACCGCACAGTTGTGAACTGCCAGCCATCTAAGTGATGGGGATAATGCTACTATCGCGACGATGGCAGAAAGAGGCGGCAGGAATCAGTTCGAACAGTTCCTCGGTATAGTACAGTAAATGAAATTGTGAATGCTTTTGCGATGAGATATTAATTTCATTTGTGCCTATTTCCTAAAAACCATATTAACTCGCTTGCAGTAAGACGTGCCTTTATATATCATACATCTAAAGCGTCAAAGTATTCATTGTTAAAGCCCCATTACTCGAAAGGAACCGAGCTTTATTGCGTCGCCGATGTTTTATCTTCGTCGTATATAGAGCATATCTAAAAGTCTCTGTGCGGAGCGACTCTGTTTGTCTCTTCGATTTTAAACTGAATGGTTTTCATCAAGCCTTTGATGGGATTTGGGTATTTATTTAAAAACGAGGAAAGAGTTTCTATGTAGTTTTTGGTTATTTATTACAAAATACGGGTATCATGAACCATATTTCAAGTTCATAATATTAATAATATTTCTCATTATAAAATAAATCTAGCTACAACAATGTTAATTACTAATAATAATAAATAAATATTCCGAACATCTAACACACAACGCCATCTAATCCCAAGCTAAGCACAGCTTGTGTTATGCTGATATGAATACATACCTACTTTTTTTGTAAATACATACATATTATACATAGAAAACACCCAAACTCCGAAAAAAATATTTGTAGATCATACAAACATTTGGTCCGAACTGGGAATCGAACCCGAGACCTCAAGAACGGGAGTCGCATACGCTACCAGTGCGCCACAGAGGCAGTCTAGTAGTTTAGTACACAAAAAAACTTATATTAGCTTTATTGTATTTCTAGTTTTGCAACCAACCAAAATGTAATATAATTGCACTGTAACTAGGATAGATTCATAGTTAGCTCCAGCTCTATAATAAGAAATGTTTTAAAATAGTATAAGTACCTTTCTTACAATGAAAGTTCTAAAGACATTCTTTGACACAATAACTAGATGATTGATATCTTTACTGTCGTCGGTTCCCCTCAGTAAAGTTGCAGAATCATGTAAGGTTAACATTAAGGGGTGTTAACATGTCATTGGTGACAGGTGAACTTAAAATGAATAGTCGTAAAAGACAAGTCAATGATTATTCATTTTTGTTGCAACTAATTTATTTTCTTGATGAAAATGCATAACTTGTTCATATTAAATTATAAGTGATCACTTTTGGAATCGTAATACATAGTTTAAAAAAATATTACCGAAGAGTTTGTTTGATTGAACGCGTTAATTGTATACTATTGTACTTTTCATTTTGTTAGTAAAGTTTCTTTCTGAGAATAGAATAGATTAAACTTTACTGCATCTGTGGCGTAGTGGTAGCGTATGCGACTGCTGTGCCTGAGGTCTCGGGTTCCATTCCCGCGTCGGACCAAATGTTTGTATGATCTGCAAATATTTGTTTCGGAGATTGGGTGTTTTCTATGTATGATAAGTATGTATTGACAAAAAAAAAGTATATATGTATTTATATCAGTTGTCTAGTACCCGTAACACAAGCTCTGCTTAGCTTGGAACTAGATGTTGTTGTGTGTTAGATGTCCGAAATATTTATTTATTTATTTATTGTACACCAATTGATACAGTTATAAATAGGAGCTTAACAATATAATGAACATGTACAAATGGCAGCCTTATCGCTGAAAAGCAATTTCTTACAGGCAACCTTTCAATGCACAAATCGAATGTAGAAACACAAATTAATTTGTAGTTTTGGTGTTAAAAGTAAATACAAAGATAATTAACTTAATTCAGATAAATTTACATAAGTAAAAATATAGAGCTTTTAATACACATTAATATGAGGCTATATTCCTAAATACATACGTATTACAATTAAATTACACTCAAATACAGACTGTTCATTACACACTTCGTTGTCCTAGATGGGAATCAAACTAGCGACCTCTAGTTCAGCAGCCAGTTTCACTAACCAGTGGCTCAGTCCTGACATTAAAAAAACTGATTTGACTAATAAACTATTTAGTTTCAAAACTAGTACAAACTCAAAGACCTAAAAAGGCATCTTAAATAGTCAAGGTAGTCAGGAGCCACTCTGACTTCAGTATGAATGGGCCGGCTCGACGGGGACGATACTACCCTCGCACAGAAAATCAGCGTAAAATGACAGTGTTCGTGCTGTCGTGTTTCGTTGGTGAGTGTGATGGTCGCCCTGGTGTGGGTCACAATTCTGCTTATGATTTCTATCAGGCAGAGTAGTCTTTTTGGAAGGACCGTACATAAAAAAAGTTTTTCAACTTCTAATCTAAAGTGTTGACGATAAAAAACTCCGTAAAACAACCTGTGAATATATCAAATACTAGCTGACCCACGCAACCTCGTTTGGTTCTTATATTGCCCAAATCGTGAAAATTTTCCCCCGTTTTTGAAACATTCTTCATTGGTGCTCCGCTCCTATTAGTAGTAGCGTGATGATATATAGCCTATAGCCTTCCTCGATAAATGGACTATCGAACACTGAAATAATTTTTAAATCGGCCAAGCGGTTTTTGAGATTAGCGCGTTCAAACAAACAAACAAAGTCTTCAGCTTTATTATTCGTATAGATTATTTACATCTTGTTGAACATTTTCTTTATTCTTTTACTATCAAATCGACATGGATTCCAGTAAAGTAACACAGTTACAATAGTAAAAATATGTCGGGTATTCTCGGTAGGAATATAAATTTAACCTACTGTGTACATAATATATGAATTGATAAAGTTGTGAATCCCTATAGGTAGATGAATAATATAACGATGTTATGGAACGTGTGAACTTGTTAATTTTGTATCTGGATACATGTATAAAGAAGTGCTATACTTATAAAAAGGTACTGTGGAGACTCTACATAAATAATGTGTACTACACTATAATCTTGGGAGCTACATTTTTGATGGCACGTAGTAAAGTGCTTTTTTGTCTACAATCACGAATGCAAAAAAGAAAATTGTAATAAAGTAGAACGTGAATTAGAAACCAGAATAGAATTGGACTAAGCAGTATTGCTGTTTAATTTTTGATAAGCAACTATTCAAATTTTTATTTTAAAAATGGAAATGAGGCAGCCAATGTAAGTTATTGTAGCGGTAGGTACTATAATAAGAGATAACTCCACTGTCAAACATACAATGCACTAACAGTTTTACTTTGTTACAGTTACATTACAAAGGTATTATCTTTAGTAAAAATACATGAAACAGACACAAAGAAAACCCAGACTCAGAACGACAATTTGTGATCAAACAAAGTTTTGTTCAATGTGGAGGTTTAACCCACTACACTCAGCGCAAGTGAAAGCGATAATGGGAGCGCTTAAACCGCTTGGGCAAGGTAGCACAGTGGAAAACGGAGTGGCGACTGCTTACTACAACTACGTTATCCGTGAAGCACTTTTGAGCTAGGATATACTTTCAAACAATTATTCAATCAGAATCAAAATGGTACGAGTATTTTGTAACTTGATCTCTGAGAGATTCAATTACCAATTTAAAACAAGAGGTTATCAACAAGTACATTAAGATTTGAAATTATTAGATGTTCTACAATTTATATGGTAATTGAAACCTAACTTTAAAATAACCTTGTCTTGGAAGAAGTAGACCAGCTCCAATGTAGTTAGACGTTAGTGGGAGAGCTATGCTGACCGTGGGAGAGCTATGCTTCGGCATGAATGGGTCGGCTCGACCGGAGTGATACCACGGCCTCACAGAAAACCGGTGTGAAATAGCGTTTGCGCTGTGTTTCACCGAGTGAGTGAGGAAACCGGAGGCCCATACCTGAACCCCTCCCCCCTACCCCTTTCCCATCCCCCAAAGCTCGGCAACGCACTTGTGACGCCTTTGGTGTTGCGGGTGTCCATGGGCGGCGGTAATCGCTTACCATCAGGTGATACGTCTGCTCGTTTGCCCACTATTCAATAAAAAAAAAAAAAAAAGTTATAGGAAACGGAACGGAGAGGTTCATAAAATAATGTATTTTAACAGCTTTTTTTTTTCAATTTCTTAAAAGGGCGTAATCTAAATGTTATCTTCAAAAAACAATGTCTACATTTCCATCTACATCCATTTTGGATTTTGATTAAATTATATATTTATGAGCCCCAAAATATCGGGTTCCTTATATCCCAGGGGTTCGGCTCTTTTACATATAGAAACGAAAGGTAAATTTCTAATTGTGTTGTCAATTTGTTATTTATGAAATCGATTAGGGCAGTTAAAGGCTCAACGGTAATTTGTTTTTAAAATCACTTTATTGAGTACATATTCAGATATATCTTCAAAATTATAAAAAAATACGTAGAAGTAGTTGAAGAAGTCTTGATGATAGATAAAAATATTACTAATTTAGATATTAGACTGAACACTATGACTAAATGAGGTACGACAGCCATAACACTTATTCCCAAGAATCACAACAACAACACTAACAATCAAAATAATTAATCTTCATGATTATATATGAAAACATTAACTTGTATTGTTGGTATTTTTTCTTCTTAAGTCCAAAAGTTGTTAGGTTTTAGATGTAAATATTTTTCAAACCCTTGATAATGCCATGCCGAAACCAGTCAGGATTGAAGTGAAATAAAAATAATGGAATAAGTACAAGTGAGTTTTTTTTTCTTTTTTTTATTGAATAGTCGGCAAACGAGCAGACGTATCACCTGATGGTAAGCAATTACCGCCGCCCATGGACACCCGCAACACCAAAGGCGTCACAAGTGCGTTGCCGACCTTTGGGGGATGGGAAAGGGGATGGGGGCAGGGGTTGGGGTATGGGCCTCCGGCATCCTCACTCACTCGGTGAAACACAGCGCTAACGCTATTTCACACCGGTTTTCTGTGAGGCCGTGGTATCACTCCGGTCGAGCCGACCCATTCATGCCGAAGCATAGCTCTCCCACGATAATGTAATAATAAGTTTAATTCTCGAATGTAATTTAACAAGTTCCATTGAGTGTCGACAACAAGAGTATAAATTATATATATAGTAGTATTATATAAGTATATATGTATGTATCAATGTCCTTTTCTTTAAATGTTTTGATAAACTATTTCTAAATTTGGGTTTTCGGAACTGATTTTTTGGCGTTAATGTTGACTTCCTACCCATACGTGAAAATATTCTCATGATAAAGGTAACAAAGTTAATCCGAAAGGGTAACTATATCCTTTAATGTACGACGGTATAAAATCGTTCTTTAAAACACATCAATGGTATTTTCTCAACGCTCACCTTTCGCCGTACCGTATATATCTGTACCTTTTTATCTAACTTAAAAAAATAGTTTAATGATTTGATATTTTTTATTTGCAACCGTATTTAAGTGCTATATTTAGCAATATGTAAAACTAACTTTTTACATTAATTTGTTTTATTTGTGATCGATAACGTCATTAGCATGCAAACAAACATCGATTTAATTTTAACAGAATTTATTTCTTTTTTTTATTTTTTTTATTGAATAGTTGGCAAACGAGCAGACGTATCACCTGATGATAAGCGATTACCGCCGCCCATGGACACCCGCAACACCAAAGCGTCACAAGTGCGTTGCCGACCTTTGGGGGATGGGAAAGGGGATGGAGGGAGGGGTTGGGGTATGGGCCTCCGGTATCCTCACTCACTCGGTGAAACACAGCGCAAACGCTATTTCACACCGGTTTTCTGTGAGGCCGTGGTATCACTCCGGTCGAGCCGACCCATTCATGCCGAAGCATAGCTCTCCCACGGTATAAATCGAATATGATATGATTATCTGAATTGACGGATATGGTAACTAGCTTTCAATTACTTTTAAACCAATAAAACTACTTTATCTTTAGAACCCTTGTTTATTAAAATCACTAAAGAAACAGTTCCAAAAAAATCTGTTTCAAAATTTAAAATCATGATTTCTTTACAGCTGTTATTACGCTACCATTTAATAAAACTATTCTTGGTATATAATTTATACTAGCTGTGCAAAATACGATTTAGCAATATATTATTTTAACTATTAAAAAGAGTTATTTGCCACAAAGTTTTATTATCCAATAAGTTATCTTCATAATTATAGGTAAAGCTCAATTATATTTTCAACAAAATTCTAACAAAATTTTGATCTTTATCTTTTGCGGCAATAAAATAATTATAACGTATTCAAGTGGGGCGAGAAAGAAACAAAATTAATGGTCGGTTGGCATACAAACTGTTTCTGTGGAACGCGGGTACTTTTGAGAAATTTGTTTACCGAAATTGTTTTGCAACTGTGGTCGATGTACGAGTATGTAGAAAGTTTTATCTGGTTTTGAATATTCTAGAATCAATAATTTACACTACGCAAAGTCGTTTTCAGTTTAATGGTTCTTCATGTTTGGATGCCTACTCTGGAATATTAGTTAACAAATATTAATACTGAAGTTTTGTAAGAAAATTTCATACTTAAGCCAAGTGATTATATTTTATTGTTGTTGTTTATGTAATATTATACTTCTGCTTTTAATTTTTCGGAAAAGTCTTTATTAAGTCAAAGTCAAAGTCAAATCATTTATTTCCATAGGCCCCAAAAGGCACTTGAACACGTCAAAATATAAACATCAAACATTATTAATACAAAATATAAAATAAAACTCAAGTACTGAATTGATCAGTGATAAAAGGATGTAACTCAAGTAATCAATGATTTGAATTACCGGAGAATTTATTAAAAAAAGATAATGGAATTTGAAACGATAGACGTAAATAAGTTTTCTCCTATTATGAAGACTAAAGTATATATAATTTGTGACAGTGAGTGTGTGATATTTTATTTAAAAAGTGTAAGAGGAAAATTTCTATTCAGAATGTAGTCGCCTGATAAAGCACCTCTATAAAACTTTTAGTATGATTGTCGACATGAAATTTTCGAAGGTGTAATACTGCTGGCTCTGAACTAATTTCACCCTTGTAATACAAAGAAAGAACAATCATAAATACTACTTTGAATTATTCAACGATTGTTATTTATGGACAGGTTTCATTTCTTTCTAACTATCTTAATTCAAATATTTGTAAAAAAGGTGTGTGTGCGATTCACACATGATAGAAGTGAAACTTCAGTAAATCGACAAAAGAATGAGACCGACATTTGCTCTCTCGCTCCGGCTCACTAATTACAGGCGACTTTATGTATTTGTGTCTCTTACCTGTCGTTTTTTCCGTTGGTTTGTAATCACAACGATTCTAAAGAAGTTTCACTTCAAAAAAAATACTAAGCAGATAATAGTGTCTTTAATAATAAAAATAGATCTGGGTCACTCTTATCATTTAGAGATATGAATTTCATCAGGACACGACATCAATTTCATATATTAGACTAGGCGTAGTGATGAACGTCAAATTTATGTATCCAGTGTCTGGCTGTAATAACGTTCGTCATACGGTAGGTTAGTGGTTAATTGGGTTATATTCTGGGTTACCATACAGCACTGTCCGCGTTCGCATTGAGAATGGTGACACTCTTTGATTCTACTCTGGCTTTCCATCAGACAGAATAGAGTCATATTAGTAGCTAAAACATAAAAAGGAAAAAAACTTAACAAAGACTTATTACTTCTCCAATATTCTTATAAAATAGTTTTCAATACATTTTCTCAGTGATGGTCTTCTAGTCTAGTGTCTACGAGTATTCTGGTAAAGCTATTTAAGTCCCTAAATGCCATTTACCTTTCATAATTTCGTTTAAAATTTGAGTGTCTGTTTGGAAAATTGTAATAAGTGCTTTTTACTAAGTGCATATATATGTATGTATACACGGTACATATACCGAAATATTTTTTATAATTTTTGTCTGTGTGTTTGTTCCGGTTAATCTCTGGAATGTCTGGACCGATTTTAACGGGACTTAAGTTGTGAATTAAGTTACTTTTCTAGACTAGCTTTGCCCCGCGGCTTTACTCGTGGTTGTTGTTGTACCACAAATAACACTGCTGGGCTCAGCTAGTTAAATATATAAATTTATAACAAGCTTACAACTTGAAAAGAAATATCAGATTTTGCACTTTGAGGCTATGAACGGTTCGGCAAGAGTTCAGCAAAACTATTTAAATTCCAAGAAGAATCAGAGCAGAATATAATAATGAAGATTTTAAAAGGTCGTACATTTCTTAGCTGCCAGCGAACGACTGTAACTGAAAAGATAATTGTGTAAAAAATAAAACCGCTACAGTAAAGCATAATTTTTTTTTTGTATATTTTTCAGGAGGTTCATTCTCTTGACAAAATAGCCAAAAGATTAATGTGTTTATTTTATAGTGACCGAGCTTACAAAGGTTTTAAAGATACACGGTATTGCGAATCGTGGTTAAAATGTTGGGTGTCAATTGTTTTGTACGAATCAATCAAAGTGTAAAAACTATATTAAGCGCATTGGACATAAAGAAAAAGTATTATAGAAGATGATAAACCATGTTTTTACATGTATATGTCTCTTTCTGACGGCCAAAATGTAGTTAAACATTAACAGCACAAGTGAGCCGTTGTAATACCATAGCCTAAGTAAGTGAGTCTATACTTTCCGTTTGATCTCATTCACTTTTGAAAAAAAAAAAAAATTTTTAATGGAATAAGTGGCAAACGAGCAGAAGTATCGCCTGATGGTAAGCGATTACCGCCGCCCATGGACACCCGCAACACCAGAGGCGTCACAAGTGCGTTGTCGGCCTTTGAGGGATGGGGAGCGGGATGGAGCTTCCTCCAACGCACCGTTATCCTCACTCACTCGGAGAAACACAGCGCAAACGCTATTTCACACCGGTTTTCTGTGAGGCTATGGTATCACTACGGTCCGGTCCATTTATGAGGAAGCGTGGCTCTCCTACTTCATTTCTCATGCCGGAGGTCTAAACATTTAGCAAATTATTGTTCTTATCACACAATATGTGGAGTGATACAAATAATAATATCGGTAGACAGTAAAAGTCATGATTATTTTCAAACATTCTCACTGAATATTAGAGTTTCAATTAAATTGAGAGACAACTTTATTACGATCTCAAGAGATATTCGTAGTTAACCTTGTCTAATGAAGTTAAAGGAATTCCGAAGTTTAAACAAAATTATACATTATATTATAGATTGAACGTACAATAAATAAGGCCATATTTAAATGATATTCGCTTTGACAGAACTAAATTTAAATTGAATGTGAAAAGTTACTCAAATTGATAATATTTTACGAAATTTTATTAAGCTACGGCTATATTATTGTTTTCGTTATCTTTTTATTTACTGAATATTTATTTATGCTATCCACGTCAAGTAATATTTCTGGCGCTAGTATTTGAAAGAAGCAACATTTTGGAAAACTAATCTTTATCCAGGATCCTCGCAACTACTAATATACTTCTTGCTTCTTAATCCCCAAACAGTAATGTAAGAGTACTAGTAATTGCCCATGTACCTATAGTTGACCACTCATACGAATAAACCGATAAAATAAGAATTCGCAGCATATTTTTAAACTGATTCCTTAATTAAAAACAATGATAAAAAGAATGAAAAAAAAGAAAAAAAGAGAAAAAGAAAAGAAAGAAAAAAGATAAAAAGAGAGCAAAAAGCGTAGTCCTTCCTAAAAGGCCGGCAACGCACTTGTAACGCCTCTGGTGTTGCGGGTGTCCATGGGCGGTCGCTTAAAATAAAAATGAGATAAGAATAAAAAAAAAAAAAATGCTACACTCTATGTATCAAAGCGCGCCAATTCCAGATTTGTCATTTTGTAATATTACACACCGCAAGTCATTTTTATGTTGTGTGACGCAGCGTAAACAAATTATTTGATTGTTTGTACCAATTTTCATAACAGTTACACTAATTAAATGTAAAATACTAAGAACCCAGTGACCTTAAGGATTACTTAAGGTAACAAGGTATTTAAAATATGACTAACTCGAAATTACCATAATTATCTAGTAATAGACCAAGACTACTGTACTGTAGAAATCTATAAATCTTCAACCAGCATCAGAACCGACAGTTTTTAGCAATACTGACGGTGTTCTGGAAACCACAATTGAACCATCAGCATCGAAAAGAGTCCAAAAATCCTAACTGTAACTTGGTCATCCGGACGGTCATCTATTGATGCTAAATAAGATCATCTACTAGTTTTTACATGGTCAATTACTAACTGAAATTGTTATTTTTATATCATTTCTGTTTTTTTTTCAATTGTATAAGAAAAAAAAATATTTCAGACATCTAACACACAAGCCATCTAGTCCTAAACTAAGCAGAGCTGTATTATGGGTACTAAGCAACTGATAGAAATACTTATATGTATATGTATACATATATATATATATATGTATATATATAGTCGGACCAAATGTTTGTATGATCTGCAAATATTTGTTTTGGAGTTTGGGTGTTTTCTATGTATAATATGCATGTATTTACAAAATATATATATATAGCAAATATATATATATATATATCGGGGAATCGAACCGAAACGGGGGACCGAACGAGACCTCAGGCACAGCAGTCGCAACGCTAACAGTGGTGTACTGTTAGCGTATGCGACTGCTGTGCAACCGCTGCAGTAAAACATTGCCCGTGCTTAGATAAACGAATGAAATTCAGGTAAAGCATGAAAAAGGGAAACTTTGGCTGTTAAATGGTCACCTGTTGTTGTTGTTAAGCGTTGTGTGTTAGATGTCTGAAATGTTTATTTATTTATTTTATTTTATAATGTTTATTTCAAATATTTGTTTAAAACTATTATGTCCTTTATTATTTCCTTTTAATCTTCTAAGTTTCTTTCATGTCATTTTCGACTGCAAGGGTTCGGGCTATTTACGAGTATATTATTTCTTCCCAAAAAAGTCTTGGTTTCTAAATCTCAATCTCCACAGCAATCTAGATCACATGAAAATATATACAAAAGAATAAACAGCAAACGATATGATAGAATATTTCAAAGTAATCTCAACTTTATTTTATGTGTTTTACAGTATGTTTTATCTAAACAATATTCTCCTCCTATATCATTGGATCAAGAAGTGAAATCAAACATAATACTAGTTCAAGGAAACAGCATAATATGCTTAATGAATAATGTATTTGCAGTATTGACTAGTACAACATCTTTGATTGAGATAACAGTCTGATCGAGCGAACATCTTAAGTGGTCGTACATTAGTACAAAGAGCTTTGAGGTAATGAAACTAATCCTGCTCGTAATTGTAGACGTTTTATTTATTTACCAAGTGTTTCACGTAACTTTGATATTGTCAATATAGAAAACTAGCTAACTGGTGAAACCTGCGAAGGATTTCTTGGCCTTTGTCTTGCCTATTTTTCGTATTTTCTCAATGTTTGTAATTACAAATATTTGAAGTCCGAAATAAGCTAAATCGCTTTAGTTATTACAACAGGAATAGGTAGGTTGCAAATATAGTGTTGCATATTTTAAGTACAAATAAACAACGTTTAACACCAAAATAATGATGAACTTCTAAATGATCTCTGCGCTATTTGTAACGTTTTGTGAATGATGAATAACATAAAACTTTATATGTAAAATAAACGCTTCGGCATGCATGGGCCAGCTCGACCGGAGTGATACCACGGCCTCACAGAAACCGGTGTAAATAGCCCCTGCGCTGTGTTTCACCGAGTGAGCGAGGATACCGGAGGCCCACACCCCGACCCTTACCCCGTCCCTCTTCCCATTGCCCCAAAGGCCGGCAACGCACTTATGACGCCTCTGGTGTTGCGGGTGTCCATGGGCGGCGGTAATCGCTTACTATCAGGCGATACGTCTGCTCGGTTGCCTACTATTCCATAGAAAAAAAAAAGTAAAAAAACAAAGTGTCTACAGTCCTATTAATACTGTCGTATGAGCGACTAATAAAGCAAATTACACAGGACAACAGGACAGCAAAGCAAAGGGATACTTGACATAAACCATGGTTATAGACCAATCCTTCTGCCTACGGTACTATTGCAGGTCAAAACCTCCCTCCTAAGGAGAGATCTACGAGTATGTCCAGCAGTGGACTATTATAGGCTGTTGATGATTGTTTGATACATTTCTGTTTTTTTTTGTATCATGTTGAGATGAAAACAGAATTATAAACTTCTATACCTACCATAAATAATTATAAAGTTAGTTTGAACAATTTTAATTTAAGTCTGTATTTTATAAGATTTATTTTTCTTAAACTCAAACTTTTTGCGTTCTTCGTACAGCCAGTGTATTTAATTTAAACGAGCTATCTTAAAAGAATATTACGATTCCTTTAACTTTTAAGAAGAAGAAACTTTTGTTATAAGGGTCATACAGTGTTTTAAAAAATACTTTTTAAAACTTATAGTGAGTTTATAAAGGAATAATACAACAATTTTCTGATTATTCGACTGATTTCATTGGTTGCTGCAACAGCGGTTATTACAACCTATGCCAGAGAGTTTCAGGTGGGATAAACTATAGAATCCCCCATTTGAAGAATAAGACGTCCAACTGAACTAGAACCTTGTTTCCATGCATAGGTTTGTTTTAATGTATTTTTTTATTGAATAGGGGGCAAACGAGCAGACGCATCACCGGATGGTAAGCGATTACCGTCGCCCATGGACACCCGCAACACCAAAAGAGCCACAAGTACGTTGCCGACCTTTGGGGGATTGGGAGAGGGAATGGGGGATTGGTAGAGGGAATGGGGGATTGGGAGAGGGAATGGGGGATGGGGTTGGTTGGTTATTTATGAACGACAAGCTAAACGTGTAACATCTGATCTCTCACCAACTATCTGATAGCCAATTCTAGTACTTCACACCCGCGTTTCTATGTTTTTCTGTTACATACTGTTAATTAAAATTAACAGTGCTCACATATTTTACATTCATTTGTAACAACTAACGCCATCTATTAGTTAGTTTTCAGAACTATGTTTTGCAAGTCGATTGTCACGTGAACACATACTTTCGTCTAATTTCACACATTGCAGACAATATAGACAAAGATGTTGAACAGCAAACAGAAATGAAAACAAAGATGAAGAAATTACCTATCAATAACAGCAGAGACTTTTTCTGCGGAAAATAACAATTAAAAAAATAAATCTTGTGTAATTTGTTTACAGCCATGTTAATGAAGATTTACAAAACTATGTTAGATTTTTGATAAAGAAAAGTTTGCGGTAGATACTCTCAGTTTTATTAGGTTCAATTAGATTTATATCAGTTGGAAAGTGAATATTTACTGCTATCGAACGACGAACCAAAAAGATTTGTGGTAGACTTCGGTTGGACCCTAAATTCTTAATCAGTAATAGATGCATCGTTCTCCTTAACTTAGTCACTATCGAACATCTTCCCGTGACAGAAGTATAAGTGGTTGAGTCGGAAATGAGCCATTCGTAGTGAGCTTGGTAATCAAACGAAGTTCAAGTTCTATCATTCAAGTTAGCCTCTGGACCCGCTTGTCACACTCCTTGACTACCTCGGTGGCGCAATGGGGTAGTATGCGACTGCGGTGCGGGTTCGATTCCCGGGTTGTATTAAACGTTTGTCTGATCTACAAATATTTGTTTCAGAGTTTGGGTGTTTTCTATGTATAGTATGTATTTAAAAATAAAGTATAAAAGTATTTTATCAGTCAATCTAGCTATCATAATACAAGCTCTGCTTAGGTTGAAGCTAGATGGCGTTGTATGTGAAATGTAGGAAATATTTATTATGTATTTACTCCGCTGGAATGACCGCTGTCATTCCAATCGATAACAAATATATTTTTTTGACTATAACCATTTTTACGTAGTCAAAGTAACATAAGTACTTCCTCTAGTATAAAAAGTATTTTAATCCAAAACAGCATTATAATCAATTTAATGGTTTAGCCGTGAAATCGTAACAAATAGATAGAAAATTTCGAATTTATAATATTAGTAGGAAAGTAGGAATTTATATGTTTATTTAAAATTAACTAGAAAATGGCTACTACAGATTTAGTGAACATTATTTGAAGGTTATTCAGGAGGGGATAACGACAATATAACCCATCCATACTTCATGTGACCCTGAGTGAATAATGTAAGCGAAATTAACCTAATATTAAAGGATGATTGATATTTATTTGATAACATTACGTTTCAGTATAAGTAGTTTCTGTAAAAAAAATGTATATAATACTTAAATACGTTGTTTCATCTTCCTAGCCTTTATTATTCCCAAGAGTATTTTGGGTAGGCTACTGGTTCAACCGGTTTTACCTAAATATCAGTTTTTCAACGGCGCGACTGAACTTCACAGTTTAGTCGCGCCGTTGAAAAACTGATATTTTATGAAACAATTTTGACTATCTCTCTCTTTCTTCTCACCTTCTCTGCCTTAATAATACTACGCCTTCCGCATAATATTAATGTAGAATTTTGTCGTTAATTTAAACGTGTAGAAAGCTTGATACTAAGAGGATTTGAAAATATTAATAAAAACTTAATTAAGTAAAGAACCATAACTCAACCCCTCCCTCCATCCCCTAAAGGCCGGCAACGCACTTGTAATGCCTCTGGTGTTACGGGTGATCACGGTCGGCGGTAATCATAACCATGAGGTGACACATATTCCATAAAAAATAGAAGAACATTTGACGACGTTCATGCAGATCCAATCCATAGTATCCAGAGATCTATCATTCATTATTTTCTTTGGGGTTTACAATTGAATAACGTTGGTATGAACAATGAGAACTTCTTTGTGACTAGTGGTGAGTCCAAGGACGATTTATTTGGCGCCAATATTAAAAGCACCGAACGATGGCAAAAACTCAAGCCGCACGAAGATGATAAATTTCTGATATCAGACTTTATCCAAATGTCATTCAGTAACCCATCCATCTGAAACTGATATTAATTCTATCGGTAATATAATTTATTCATTTATTGTTTATTTAACCCCTTCATGGAGGAAACTTACAAATCTCGGACAAGTTATATGTTTAATGTACTGCGAGATTTGGTTAGAGGTTGGCTGCGGTCTTTTTGCTGGACATTTATCATGTTGGATTTACATATGAATAGGTAGGCCCAAATCCCAGTTCGTAAATATATGTAGTGTCGACGATTTATTATCGAGTTCTTTTATTGACGGGTAGAGGTTGTTTTGCAAGTTGTACGACTTCCAATAAAAGATTTAGCCGTTTGGCTTACCATGACTTTATAAAGAAGTTGTAATTTATACTTAACTCGCTGACTTATGCAACTTCGTCTGCTTCTCTTCAAAAGAAATATTTTTTTCCCAATTAGTAAATTGTGATATAAACTATCCTATCTCTCAAGTTGGATCGAACTGCACATGGTGTGCGAATTTTATTATAATCGGTTAAGTGGTTTAGGAGTCCATTGAGGACAAACATTGTGACACGAGATTTATATAGATAATTAAAATATGGAGTTGGGATAAAATATTTACAAATGCTTGGATTCTGCTGATAATTTCATAATTTATATAGGATCATATTCTGATATTTAAACATAATTATGGTTTTGCACGTAATTGGGGTAAAATGTCATTTAGCCCTTGAAATTTTGATTAGTTATAGACAAATCAAATATATTCAGGATCCTGTTTTATTAATAGATCATTTTTAGATATTTCTGTTTTTATCGCTTTTAATGTATGATTAAACATGGTAACGATTTTCGTATATGGAATTCAGAGAATTTCTCAACCAGTTACCAACAGAAGTAATTACAAATTTAACAATAATTATGTTGCTTGTCTTATGTTGCAGAGTCTTCTATATGAAGAAGGAGAGAAAATAATTTCGTGTAGGATAAATCACGAGATTAGATCTTGTAGTGAGTATGTGGGAAGCCACACGTTTGATACTGTAGGTTTAGTACACCAGGATTAATATTTTTTTATTTTTTTTTATTGAATAGTGGGCAAACGAGCAGACGTATCACCTGATGATGGTAAGCGATTACCGCCGCCCATGGACACCCGCAACACCAAAGGCGTCACAAGTGCGTTGCCGACCTTTGGGGGATGGGAAAGGGGATGGGGGGAGAGGTTGGGGTATGGGACTCCGGTATCCTCACTCACTCGGTGAAACACAGCGCAAACGCTATTTCACACCGGTTTTCTGTGAGGCCGTGGTATCACTCCGGTCGAGCCGACCCATTCATGCCGAAGCATAGCTCTCCCACGGTCAAAATAACAGTGACTGACTAACATACCGAGATTTGACAGTGGTTTAAAGTGTTAGAGAAAATGGGATCATCTTGGGATAAGACAGTTCGGAAAAATAATCAAAATTGGAGGAGTTGAAAATAAACAAATCTATCTAAAGTATCGTAAATTTAGAAAATTAACTTTATATTATTATACATAGCAAAACTTACATTCACATATATTTACATATATGTGTATTTAAGTTCTAGTTTTGAGAAAGTACGGCAGATATATTTTACGGATTTTTTTTTGCACCAGATCCCTGTTGTTATTAAGTAGACCCTAATTATGAAATGGAACATGAATTTGTATTAAAATTGATTTGTTTACGGGTATCCGACCAAGATTTTAATCTCGGTCGATGGTAATTAATTAAATTGAGGCGTCCTTGAAGTCTGTTTTCAGTTACGTAACTGGTCGTACGGCCCCATTAAGGGCTATAACCGTCTTAGAATATTAAGTTACTATTGCTGAAGAAACAACAAATTCTGTAGTTATTTTAGCTATTAGTGATGTCAAATATGTTAGTGGTAGATCTATGACAGTTTACAATAAGACTAATCTCATAACAAACTTCAAAAAAGTTTCAAATGTTATTTTTATATTGATTTTGTAACATCATGATTGTCTGGTTGGCTGGTCTCCGTTAATACTGGCCGCTGGCAGGCCAACAACGCAGGATATAGTTATTATATTGCACAAGTGTGTACGCAAACACATGTTCTTAAATTTGTAAAAAATACTTTTTTTTACATTTGTATCACATTTTAATAAATACAAACTCATACACCTGTGCCTACTTCCTGTTTCTTTTTATTACTATTAGTGTTATATTATGTATTTGCATTGCTTTGCTATGGAAGAGCGGAGCTGCCTAACATAGGCATAACTTGCTTAAAGGGAAGCTCCAAACATTAAGCTTTTAATATAAACTTATGAAGCAACCAAGTATTTTGTATAGTTTATTTTTATGTACAATGTAATATTTAAGGGCATAATATACAAAAGGTCCATTTGTGCAGTAAATGAAAAATCTAATTAACTCGCCACTTACAACATGCGTTCAGAACGAGAACGGGACACTGATAAAAGCATCCAATCAAACTTTATTGCAAGCCAGACGCGAATATCTACTCTGTGGAAACAGAACGTAAGAAAGGCGGTTTAGTATGCCAAAGTTGTTTCCTCTTTTACATCCTATTCTATCGCTGTATTCTAAGTAGATGAAGTAAAAAGTCCATTAACTGTGGTTGCTTTAGTGTGTTTTCAAGTTTATGTGATCGGTATATTATTATTTTTAACTGTAGGTGTTTGATTTGTAAATCAATAATACAGAGAGATGCCTGTGAAATTTATTGTCTTGTCCCTTGCACAAGGCAATTACTATAAAAAAATTACTACTTTAATTATAAATAAATACTTTTTTACTTTAACACACAACGCAATCTAGTCCCAAGCTTGCTTAGTTTGGGACTAAGCAAGTTTGGGAATATTGGTAGGTCATACTGTTTTCAACTGGAGCTTCATTATTGCATTGAATTGTTGTAAAAGAATGGGTTCCTCCAATACAAAGAATAGATCCTCCAACCAAGCTAGGTGATCATGCCTGTCGGTTTTTACCCTACAGTTTATATAGTGATATGGGTAATATATGATATTAATCGATGCGAGAACTTTTTTTTTGGATGCCGCATAATAAGAAACTCAGTAGTTTTATACCATTCAAGTTTTCTTGTTTTATTTTACGCGAAGAAAATAGTTAAAATTACTTGTAAAAGGCTTAGCTGACACTACGGTTAATAATAATTAATACTTGTTTTCTAATTTGCCATACATTAAAGTAAGATCATTCTATTATGAGAAAGCGAAATACATATATTCTTTGTATAAAACTAAAGTAATGTTATATTGAACATTCGTTTCAGTCAGTCGAGCACTATGTTTCGCAATATTGCACGCAAATTTCAAAGTATGTCACTTTTGAATAGTTTTCAATCTTATCATTTTCGTTTCGTAAAACAAGATTGTCTATATACGACACACAGATCTTGTAAAGATATTTCCGATACTAGCTAAAGATACTAGAAAAGTTTCTCATGAATAAGCTAAAGGGATATAGTGACGTAACATGTACGCAAGGTCCACAGGCATAGCAGAGCATATTTTCAATCTACGTTGGGGATGGCTTTGGGTACAGTTGAAATCGAATTTCAGCTGTATCATTTAGGTACAGTTGTAATTCGGTTTTTTGCATGGAGCTACACCATCATTTGAATGCCTCGGTGGCGTAGTGACAGCGTATGCGACTGCTAAGCTTGAGGTCTATGTTTGTATGATCTGCAAATATTTATTTAGGAGTTTGGGTGTTTTTTATGTATAATATGGATGCATTTACAAAAAAAAAAGCATTTATATCAGTTGTCTAGTACCCATAACACAAGCTCTGCTTAGCTTGGGAATAGATGGCGTTGTGTGTTAGATGTCCGAAATATTTATTTATTATTTATCAGAATTTCAGAACCCAAGTACTACAATATTAAAGTTCTGTAAATATGGTTTGTTAATAATAATCCCTAATGATAACTAATTAGACTGATCTAAATCGAACAAGTAACTTTGTAATATGCTAATCTACTAGTGTTCCACTTCACTCTCAGGCCCTAATTACGCTTACTAATTAATCTCTTTAAAACTTTCTATACCTACACATTTTACTCGCCTACAGTAGTCTAGCCAGTTAAATATGTCATTTAAACGCTCTTCAGAATCATAGGATAGACGACGCCCGCGCAACAGAGAGGGATGTTGCACGGCTATATTCGCACTTGTTACCCATGTCCCTTCTCCATTATAATAGTTTTGGGTGCAAAACATTTATTATACTCGTAAATACCTACGTTATCTGGTAATTAAAATACATTGATTCCTAACTTGTTGTTGGCATTATTAATATAATACCAGGAAACATTGTGACACGAGAATTTTACCATACTCCTCCAAAACGGCTGGACCGATTTTCATGAAATTTTGTGAGCATATTGGGTAGGTCTGAGAATCGAACAACATCTATGTTTCATCCCCCTAAATGTTAAGGGTAGTCCACCCCTAAATTGTTTTTATTTGTTTTTAGATAAATTTGTGTATTTTTATTTTTTATGATGCAGCATTAGAAAATACATACAACCCTGAATTTTCAACCCTCTACGATCAACCCCTATTTTTCGCATCGCGATTTTTATTGACCCACCCCTAAAATATAATATATATTCCTTTTTATGGCAAAGCAACCTTTGTCGGGTCAGCTAGTAAACAATATATTTTGTTCGAACTTCGTTGCTTAGTCCATCGCATCCTCCATAGACAGTGGTCTGAGGGTACCTTAACCTTAGGCTACTACATATGTATATTTGTAATATGTTCGACTGTCGTACATAACCGATTTTAATAAATGGTATCAATACATTGGTAATAATGGTCCGGGTGACACAGGCTAAATTAATTTTATAATTAAAGTTTCTACGTGATCCAATCATCAAACCGAGACCTCAAGCTTAGCAGTCGCATACGCTACCACTACGCCACGGAGGCAGTCCGTCTATGTTCCGTCCGCAATACGTTCGACTATCGTGCATAACCGATTTTAATAAATGGTATCAATTGGTAATAATGGTCCGGGTGACACAGGCTAAATTAATTTTATAATTAAAGTTTCTACGTGATCCAGTCATAGATTTTCAAACTAGTTATTGGAAGTAGAAAGATTTTTCTTCCATTTTATACACGTGTCGATACCGTATTAGAGGTCACGAGTGTTGACTTTCCAGTCTATTTTTAGAAAAACACTTAGTTTCAGGTATAAATTCACTACTTACTTTGTACTTATTTTGGTACTATATTAGTTTATTTCAATAAGGAGAAATGCCAACTACACATCGCCCAACGGTCCACTATGAAATTCAATATTCAACAAAATATTACCACTTCTGTTCATTTTTATTTCGAAATTCCTTTTATTATTTGCCGAGTTCAAAATGAAATTGAATACTTTGAAATGTACACTTCAAATTATTTATTATTTGTAAAATAATTTAGGCATTTATTTAACTCGTTGATCAAGTGCTATTGTAACAAATGTGTCATCCTTCTTAGGACATTGAGGTTTTGGAAAATATTGATGCTTTTATAGCAAGTTCATTCAAATCAATTAAAAAATCTTTAAAGATTTTTATGCAATCATATACCCGTTACACTTTTTTGACACTAATATTTTTGCAATTTTTTTTTTATTGTATAAGGGGCAAAAGAGCAGACGTATCGCCTGATGGTAAGCGATTACCGCCGCCCATGGACACCTACAACACCAGAGGCGTACAATGGGGATGGGGAGGGGGAGGGAGAGGGGATGGGGTATAGGCCTCCGGTATCCTCACTCACTCGGTGAAACACAGCGCAAGCGCTATTTCACACCAGTTTTCTTTATCATTCTGGTCGAGCCGGCCCATTCCTTGTAGGAGCTTACTGGTACTATTAAGTTCAAATTTAATACGTGTGATACATACGACTGTGTGGATTTTTAAAAGAGCTCGAGTTTTGAATCGCCCGTGTCCTCAAGGACTCAGGAGCCAGGAGTATGTGGTGTTTCCATTAATAACCACCCCGACTGCCGACATCTAGCGCCCCTGCTCGGGTCATTATCCTGTAGTTCTACCATTTAAAGTGAATAAATGATCTCCGAATGATATTTTTAAATGCTTAGTTATGAAAAAATAAAACAAAATATACATATAAATCGGTATTGTTTCATCGTATCGTATGGTTCGGGTTTCGTCTGTCTATCTCTTATAACTTCAAAGACTATTCATCACCGAGGGCATATGGCGTGATAAATTTTCGTGTTCCCATGTTACAAAATCCTATGCTCTATTATGCACTTTTAGAAAATTGAAACATCGTCATTAGTGTTGTTTCACTGTAGTACAATAGTGTAAAAGCATAGCCACGATGAGCTTGACTTTACGTTTGCCTGCTTCCAGATGCTGTAATCGGACCAAAAAGGATTTGATGTTTTTAAAATTACAAAATAATAAAAGAAAACGAAATATGAATTCGTTAACAAATAGCTGCGTGGATTGTACTAGAGCTGAAAAATGGATTAAGCTGCGGTTTGCTTTATCTCGTTGCTGACCAAATTTTAAATCACATAACTCAATAACAACATCGATTTTTTACCGCACAAGTCACCCCAGAGGGTGATCTGTGTTTTACCGTTAATTTAATTTTTGTTGAAGAAATTCACAGTTACTTGTTTAATATATTCAGATACATTACTTGTAGAGTTTTACTTAAGATGTTTTTTAAAACACTATTAGGTGGATTGTTATTTACTTCCTAGTTTAAAAGCCTAAAAAAACCCAGTAGAAATTAGTCAAAAGAAATCAGTTAAACCCGAGTTCCTTCGAATAATGTTCGAATTAGCGAATTTGAAAATGAAAAATACTTTCCATACATACTATGAAAACTAAACGTAATTTCCAGTAACAATAACAGCAATAACCCTCTATATAACTCATATCCACGGTACATTTGAGACTAGAACATAATTCGTACTGCGTATATGTGTTGTGTAAGTAAAATTTGAAATGAACACACTCCGTTGAGTTTTCCAAGCGATATTGCTCAATGCTCGAGTTTCTAGTTTGTAAGTTTATTATACAATCATAGGGAAGTTTGCTATTCAGCTTAGACGTAACTTCGTTCGCATATTCGTTCGCAAACGCTTGTGGAACGCAGTATAGTACTATAATGAATGCTGTAGAATCTTTTTACAAAGAAACAAATTGTTCTAGCTCATCAATACTGATTTCGTTAGTAGATTGTTTGTATCATTTTATTGTTAACTAGCGGTCGCCCGCGGCTCCGCCCGCGTGGATGTCGGTTACCGCTGCAAAAAGCCTACCCAGGAAAGACACGGTCAGCAAAATGGCCCAGGTCAATTCACAGACACCGACACTAACATCGACGACGCAGTCATAATCCGCAGGCTGCACAGATTGTCTCTCTGGATGTTAAAGTTGTTAACTTGTTAATGAGGAAAATATTTAAATGTAATTAATACTAAGTTTTCACTTCTGCCATCAGTCCCCGAGTGCAACCCTTTGTTTTAGGATAGATAACTAAAGCGATTATTGTAGAGCTTCTCTATAAACAACATTTGACGTTAAATTATTTTCAGGTAACAAAATACGAGATGGTCGGGAGCCTCGACCCGTGATAGGGCAACGTAAAGTTGCCCATGCGTAAAACATATTTTAATTTTGCCATAACTTCAAAACCAAACGTCCAATTTTTGTCATTCAAAGACCAAATATTATCGTATAGTGATGAAATAATTTATTTTGATAAGAATTGATAGCATGAGTGAATTAAACGCGTTTAAATGTAGTCCAAAAAAAAATCAAGATTTTTAAATAAAAAAAATGTTTGTTGTGCCTCACTCGACATAGATAGGTATAGTGTGTCGCGGACTTTTTTATAGATATTCATAAGATCTACGATTAATTAGATCATTTTATGGTTCTATCTTTTATAGTATAGGCAGCGTACGCAAAATGAGTAACTTTTCTGGTTGATTTTTTGCACCTTGTGTCCGAAAAACACAAATATCTTATGAAACCCTATTTTTTTTCAAAATAAAATATAGCGTATGTTACTCAATGATAATGTAGCTTTCTAATGAAAAAGGAATTATTAAAATCGGTCTAGTACTTTTTGAGTTTATTCGTTACATACAAAAATACAAAATCTTTCCTCTTTACAATACGATACGACGATTCCTCTTTATAATACGATACGACGATTCCTCTTTATAATACGGCGAGTATTAGTGTAGACTACTACAAAAAAGATTTTGACTGAGCCCACTAACTTGTTAAATTTTTCTCAGGTTTGAATCTTAGAGTGTTGCCTCCCTTTATAGGTTCACATTTTACTAGTTCGAAAACCCAATCTAATTTATTGCCCGACTGCGGCGAAGCCAAAGTAGGGGTTACAGTTTTTGTAGTCTATGTATACTTACATGTACTGTCGTAGCGCTTAAACTACTGAAACCGATTTTAATAAACGAGGTGTTAATAGAATCGAAAAAATTGGCCTAGATGCATTGACTATAAATTTTATCAAAAGTTTTACATAGTCGGGTCATAGGTTCCTAATGTTTCTTCTGTAATTTATTTTTTGTGATCTGCGAGTAATGAACAATGTTAGTATTTAAACTGAAATTATGACCTGAAGGGGTTATATTTTTGCGAGTGTAAATAGTAAATAATAATAAATAAATATTTTCGGACATCTAACACACAACGCCATCTAGTCCCAAGCTAAGTAGAGCATATGTTATGGGTACTAGACAACTGATATGAATACGTATATACTTTTTTTTTGTAAATACATACATATTATACATAGAAAACACCCAAACTTCGAAACACATATTTGTAAATTACACAAAGCACCAGCAAGCACAGCAGTCGCATTCACTACCACTGCGCCACCGAGGCAGTCATTTCTTTATATATTTCTTTGGCACGCCCTAGAGCCTAAATGGCTTGTAGTGTTTTTATGTGTGTGGTGTGAATAGATTCGTCTTAGTCGTGATACTGGGTACTTCAAAATTTAAAAAAAAGAATACAAAACTTATACACAGTCTTATTTTTTTAAATTATATAATTTATTACTTGTTTGTACCTGACAAGTTTATTATTTCACATCTATATAAATAAAAATGAATCACGTAAATGTATGTACGCGCATAACTTACGATCGACTACACCGAATTGGATAATTCTCTTTTTTAGATGTTCATTATTGTTAGGACTAAATTTAAAAGTTAATCGGAAAAGTTTTTTTCCCGCAACTATAGACTATATTGTAGCCGCCTGTGGGACTTTGAGGCGGGGATAAATACTTTTTTTTATGGCGGTATAATGTTTGCCGGTTCAGCTAGTTATTTCAATAATAATAACTCACTAGTTGGCAGTCAAGTTTGTGATATTATATGTAAAATAAGATCCCAGTGTAAAATTAAACTTTACACGTGGGATTAAATTGAAATTAGTTTCATTTGAATATTCAATAACTAAGGTTCTTTTAAATTATGCAAAGTCAACAGAAAAGTCAACGTCAATTTCAATTCAAATTTTCTTTTGTGCTTTATCTATTATTTGAGCATATACTTAAATTAGATTTGAGAATATTTTTTTAAAGTGTTGACTTTAAAACGACCTTGAGTTTATATTCACTTTTTAATTTTTGGTTAGTCAAAGTGAAGTATGAAAATAGTATTAGTTTTATTTGTATGTTTTAAGCTTATGGTATTTAATTATTAAAAAATTACAAACTACCTAAGCCCCGCGGTGTAACCATGATCTTTGTAGTACCTTCACATTAATAACCGCTTGTAACACCGAGATACAAAGTTAGTTTGTAATAACTTAACAATTAATTAAGATATTACAAAGTTAGGCTTCTTTTCAATAGTCAACAACTAAAAATAAACCTAACTTACTGCTTATAGCATAAGCTATCTGCAAGTGTAAGTCCGCTCAAAATTGTTACAGCGCTTCAAGAGATTGGTCAGAATAATTAGACTAACTAAACTAAGTTTTGAATGAAATTTCTTATAATAAATAAATAAATATTTCGGACATCTAACACACAACGCCATCTAGTCCCAAGCTAAGCCGAGCTTGTGTTATGGGTACTAGACAACTGATATAAATACTTATTTACTTTTTTTTTGTAAATACATACATATTATACATAGAAAACACCCAATTTTCGAAACAAATATTTGCAGATCATACAAACATTTGGTCCGACCCGGGAATCGAACCCGAGACCTCATGCTTAAGCAGTCGCATACGCTACCACTACGCCACCGAGGCATTCACTTATGCATTTAGTAAAAGGTTTTTAATCTTGAAATGACAACAGATACTTAAATTTTATATGTAAATTTATATAGATGTATATAATATTAGTTTTACCTCCGCTTCATTCGTGTGTCTGTTGACTGCCTCGGTGGCGTAGTGGCAACGTGCTACGACTGCTATGCTTAACATTTCATGTTCGATACACGAGTCAGACCAAATGTTTGCATATATTTGTTTCAAAGTTTGGGTGTTTTCTATGTATGAAATATATGTATTTTCAAAAAAAAAAGAAATAAATGTATTTACATCAGTTGTGTACTACACATAGTACAACCTCTCGGGATTGGATGGTATTGCTGCCGCGCCCTCACAAGTACCACTTACTGCGTTTATGGTTTTTTTATATATTTGAGATGCTGACATTGAGATCTGTAAGAATCATAAACCCTATTTTTCTATCTGTATTAGAAAGTTCAAAACATATTTTCATGAATGCAGTAAAGAGCAGATTTTCGGTTTATATACGTAATATAATCGTAGTAAGAGTACTTAATTTTACGTGAATAGTTATGCTTACTGAATTTGCCACTTAACATTTAGGGAGTATGTGCCAATTGAGTTATTTTTATTATGTTTCTATAATTATCAATTTAATCTTGCATAATTACTTTTATAACAATAACAAGCGTATAAATTCCTAGACTTTTTTAGATGAAATTTATAGTACTGGGCTTTTCCTTTATAGGAATGATTTCTATTACAGTTTTACACCTTTTCTGAATACAATATGTTAGTACAGATTCTTTTATTAATAAATACAACAATTCCAGCACATACTCGAAGCGGAAATAAAAAATAATATGTTGTGTCAAGTATATTTACGATTCTCTTGACCTAGCAAGCCGATGTGAGATTATTTGTTATGTTCTTTAATATGTTATTTGTACAATGTTCTATATTTGTGCTGCAGATTTTGGCTGTGACTTTACTCGTGTTTATGTTGACTTTATTTATTTTTTTCTGTTAAAAAGTAGCCTGAATGATAAATCTTGTTCTAAGCTATGATCGACTTCTATGCCAAATTAGCGCGATATTGTATTGCCGTTTTAGCGTCACAAATTTACAATTGCTTTCAATAATCTATCTGTAGTTAAAACTAGATATATAAACTATATTTTTCCTTTTTCAGAGTGCCGTACCACATAACAAAAATGGAACTCTTATAGGATCATTTTGTCGTCCATCTGTCCGTCAAGACTCTTTTTCTCAAGGACGCGTGGAGGCTGAAATTCATATCAAATATGTAGCTCCCTTGGAGCTGTGAAATAAATCAAACTTCTAAGCCATCGCAATCAAAAGATACAGCCCTTTATGCTGAAAACTTTCAAAACTCGCTAGGGAATCTAAAACTACAGAATACTTCCTGTGAACTCAGAATTTTGAAATTTGGTGCGAAGTAAAGTTTTATAGCACAAATAAAGAGAAAAATGCGAAAATTATAAATTTTTAGTTACATCATATAATATACCTACAGGTTTATACGAAACCCTCAGTGTGCAAGCCAGACTCATACTTGACCGGTTTTTTTTTCAATATTATTAATGTAGTACTTTAATTGATATGCAGAATATTTTTGTTCTATTTTTTGACACGTTTTAGGTGTCAAAAAAAAAAAAATTCTGTTTAAGGTAAATTCAGACCGATTTAATAATAACCTCTAGTTTGTATAAGAGATATTTGATTGAAAACAAAGAATTAAATGCCATGTTAATTATGTTCTATCTAAAATATTTAGCTGTGGCTACCCTAATACCTAACAAGTTCCTATTAAAACAATATTTCAGTAAAACAAACATATCAAAATTCAAAAGCAATGTACGAGTTTACAAGTTCGGCCTGTTTGCTTAGGGCTTGAACACTTTAGTGTTTATGTGTATTATTATTACAGAATTCACGCTTCGTATGCTATTAATCTGAATTTCAGAGAAGTGTAGAAGTTATTTCAAGGTAATAGAGCCACACTCATTTCAGCATGAATGGGCTGACTCGACCGAGCGGTGCTCCTGTCGCACAGGAGATGGCAACGTTCATGTTGACCAACCATCACTATACTGCCATGGTGTGGATTGCTATGCTGTATTCATGCATTGTCTGCATTCGCAATGAGCATGGTGACCACCGCTCTTGGATCCTGCTTATGCTTTCCATCAGGCAGCGAAGAGTTATTTTAGCAGGGTCATACAAAAAACAAGAATTCAGAACGATACACAATTTATTTTATTTATTGGCAATAATGTAATAGATATCTTGAAATTGTGTTGTGTTAAAATGCTTGCTTTTTAGATCAAGACAATAACACAAAGTGAGTCTGTAATGTGTGTGTTAACTCCGACGCAATGCGTAACAGGAATTCTGAACTTGTGGCGTGGCGCCACAAGCGCTTTCGAACGTTGCGCACATTATAAACGTTAAAAGAAATACGTAAGTGCAATTAAATTATTAGCTCTTACCTCATTTTGATCGTGAGAAAACTATAAATAATAAAAAACGTTCTAGCGCTGTTGTTTCAATTGTTTGTTAGACGATATAACAAAGCGCTGCAGCGTAACGCCCGACTTTTACTTTAGTTAACGATCAATTTTACTCCATATAAAATTGTCTTATCTCGTGCTAAGTCAACTCCAAAAATATGATTATAAAGTGAAATATTTAAAAAAAAGAATGACTTATTGGTTTTTAAATTTCGAACGTTCTGAAAAAATCACGTTTATGATTTTAATTCCTTCAAAAGGTACAACGTCAGAACACGTTTAATTTTCAAATGCGTTTCGTTCGTGCGTCACGTGACATATCACTAATGGTACCGAGCATGTCATGCATTAAATTAATTTTTGACAATCAACCCAGATTTGAGCTGAAGCTTTTAGTCGTTTGTAAGGGGTTGGGCTTGTGAAATATTTTTATTATGCTTTTAATGGGGACAAAAATTAGGCTAAGAGCTAGTTAATGTTCTACATTGTTTGTGGTTGAGTGTAATAAAAATATGACTATCTGATGTTACCGGGCTCGTTTTGATTAGGTTCTGTTTGTTTTCACAATAACTGTAATTTATTGGATTCTTATAACTAAGGAATTAAGAAATGTATATTATGGTATAGGGGATAAACGAGCAGATGTATCGCCTGATGGAAAGCGATAACCGCCGCCCAATTAAGAAATCATTTTAATGCATTGATTTTAACGAATAGGAGAAATTGACTGCACGATTGGTCTAGTGGTTTATGCGGTCGTCACATCGCTTTCTACTGGGCTGAATGTTGTGTGAACAATACTATGTGTGATTCAAATTGTTGTTCTGCGTCTGGGTGTTCTTTGTGTCTGTTTTATGTATGTTTGTAAAGTCCCCCGGGACACAGGATCTATTCCTCATGCAGGAGTTGTGTTTATAAAAATATGTATAAGGTCCAAACAATGACAGCAGTTTTACTCGAGAAAGTAAGGTACGGTTAGGAGTAACAATTATTGTAAGTGCTTTCGCCCTACTCTCGCCTGTGTTGTATTCACATTTTACGAACATACATAAAATGGACTAAAAGAAAACCCTGCTTCAGAATAACAATTTGTGGATTATACGAAGTTTTGTTCCATGTGGGTTTTGAACCCACAACACTCAGCGCAGTAGAAAGCAGTGCAGCAACCGCTTAAACCACTACATCATTTACTACCGCTTGCTACTGCGCCAAGTGTCTTGGGTTCAAATCCCACGCGGTACAACACTTTGTGTGATCCACGAATTGTTATCCCGAGTCTGGATGTTCTTTGTGTCCGTTTCATGTATGTTTGTAAAGTCCCCCACGACACAGGATGTTTATTCCTAATGTGGGAATTAAAAAAAAAACTAAAGTAATTTTGTCCTATTAATTGACACACACGAAACATGAACGAACTAATAAATAAAAAGTGGTTAGTTATATATTATAATATCTATTTACAATATCCTCCCTCATCAATTTTATTAAATAATAGCTGACCCATGCAACCTCGTTTTCGTCTCTTATTGCCCATAGTGTAATATTTCGCCGGTTTTAGTAATATTCTTCATTAGTGCTCCGCTCCCATTGGTTTTAGCGTGATGATATATATAGTATATTTATCATAGTCCATTTATCGAGAAAGGCTATAGGCCTTAAATGAACAATCCAACACTGAAAGGATTTTTAAAATCGGACCAGCGGTTCCTGAGATTAGCGCGTTCAAACAAACAAACTCTTCAGCTTTATAATATTGGTATAGAAGTATAGATTGGCATGAAATATATATCTATTCTTTGTATTTTTGTACATACACACATATTCTAACACTTTATCTGTATATTTTAAGCATAGACAAATGTTCCGGGAATAATAAAAATATGACAAAGAGAAAAATTTGTGGTTTATTGCAGTTCTAGCCGCTTTATTGCTTGGAATAAAGGCCTATATTACTATTCTTAGTGTCGAGATTCTGAAAAATAATTCATAATATAATAAAAACTAGATACATTTTCATGCTTGTATACAAGACACGTTCGGACAAGTGTAACTGTTATTGAAACATATGGTATGATGTAACCTAAACAGGCCTGTGAAATGGATATTGTTCTATTTGTATACTACGCGTGTGTAGGTTTAGGTGGAACAAATGACCTAAGGTCAAGTTAAATAAACAAATAATCTATGTTCAGTGATCTCGGACCTTGCCGATTGCTTCTTTTTCCTTTTGTTGGTACGTTATTTTTTGGAGTATTTACAAAATATTAATTCAGGTGACAACAGCTTGCATACTGTTTACCATTCTTTTTTTTTTCTTTTTTTTTATTGAATAGTGGGCAAACGAGCAGGCGTATCACCTGATGGTAAGCGATTACTGCCGCCCATAGACACCCGCAACACCAAAGGCGTCACAAGTGCGTTGCCGACCTTTGGGGGATGGGGAGAGGGAATGGGAGAGGGGTTTGGGTATGGGCCTCCGGTATCCTCACTTGCTCGGTGAAACACAGCGCAAGCGCTACTTCACGCCGGTTTTCTGTGACTAATTCCTGTAATACTAACACTATTGCACCTAAATATTTGATTTAAAAAAAAGAGTGACTATGAGTTTCTTATTACATACAGTATTCTTCTCATAAGGCTCTACGCACTTTGGAAACTGAAAGTTATGGATCGACACAAGCGGGCAGTTGATTTTGGTGTTTTCACCATATTTACTTTGACAATTTAGAACATACTGTGGCGTCGGTTTAACGTTCGTAAATATCACTGTGTCTTATTTGAATCAACGATTTTGATTTGATTTGATTTCGTAGTCACATATACTGAATTGAAATCATTCATGTAATTAATGAGAAAAGAACTGTCTTTTGTGTGTTAAATCTTCTTATTTTTCAGTTAATCTATGGAGGTGAATTCATGGAAAAGAACAGAAGAGTGTAATAGGCAGCTGAGAATAACCAATAATATAAGTGTAGGGGTTCGTCCACGAAAATAAAGTCTTTATAAAGTCAACGGTTTTTATAATTCAAATTAAATTTACAATTATCACAAAAGGGTAGAAAGCACAAATACACAAGAGATACAGTTTACGAAAGCGAAGGAACAATAAAGTTCAACTAATTACAGAATAGAAAACAGATTTAAAAGCTCGAATTAAATAAATTGCAAATACGACAAACGAAAGTGAAAGCGGCGTGCGAGCAAGCGAGCGCGTGAGTGCCTTGCGCAGCGGCGAACAAAGGACTGCCGACGGGTCCGCGGTGAAAAACGAACGGAGCCCGGCGAAGATCACCGAAGAGGCACGAGCTCGACACGATGTTACTAGTGTGAGTACCGAGTAGTGGTGGTACCGCTACATAAGGAAGCGCGGTGCTACACTAAGCTGTTAGTTGACTATATAAAGTCATTTTTCATTACAAAATTCATGATGGAACGAAATTCGATTACGTCGAACCTGAATTGGTATTCTGCTAAGAAAAAATACAGTCCAGTATAAGTAATATCAGTTGTCATATCGAACCTATCTTTGACTGCCTCGATGGCGCAGTGGTAGCGTGTGCTGCTGTGTTTGAGGTGTCGAATCATTAATTATTCAAAAGTGATTCTGGGGTCAAAACCCGAGAGTCGCTTTGACTGATCGCTGTTTGTATGATTTCCAAATATTTGTTTCAGGGTTTGGGTGTTTTATGTTTTTAAAAAAGTAGTGAATATATGCTTGTACCAGTTGTCTAGTACCCATAATACCAGCTCTGCTTAGTTTGGGACTAGATGGTGTTGTGTTGTCCTAAAAAATATTATTTTATTACTATTAGCCTGGTTAGGATAGAATAGGCTCTGTCTAATTTGGAATCCGACGACCGTGTGTGAGTTGTGTGTATTTATTATTGTTAAGATATCACTTCTTAAGATTATCAGAATACCGATTTTAACTTTTGACACACTATTTTAACCCACATCAATAGCATTTAACAGTACCTATACTGCTGGGTTTCTCTCTATTTCAACAAATTTCTCATATCGTTGTGAAACAGCGTTTGCACTGTGTTTCACCGAGTGAGTGAGGATACCGAAGGCCCATACCCTAATCTGTTCCCCCATCCCCTTCTCCATCCCCCAAAGCCTGGCAACGCACTTGTGATGCCTCTGGTGTTGCCGGTGTCCATGGGCTGCGGTAATCGCTTACCATCAGGCGATACGTCCACTCGTTTACTCCTAATCCATAATAAATATACATATATATATAATATTTTTTTATTCTTTGACAATATTATCACATTACAATGTTCGATACACTACAAGAACAACTCTTATATCATTCGCATTATCAAGAGTCGATTGAAACTGAATTGAGACGATGTTTGAAATCTTATAAGTCGTATAAGATTTCAAATATACTGTAAGGCTAGCTCATACCGTTTTCATTGATATAAACACATAATCAATTGTAATAATTCCTTTCATCTACACCTTAATTCATCTGTGAACTGCTGACCCACGCAACCTGGTCTGCATCTCCTATTTCCCATAGTGTGATGTTATACATCGTGAACGAATAAAAAGTAAAAAGGTAATATATAATCAGCCAATCTTAAAAGATAGATATATATGCTAGACTTTTTTATAGAACGTTTATCAATTCTTTATTTTTTTTACAAAACTGTTTTTACAGCACACGCATTAGAACCTCTCGAAAGGAATAATTTTCTCGCGATTTTGCGACACAAACCGTTGATACTGCGCTCTTATCATGATATATATCTTTTCAAAATTGTTTGTCTTGGATGGGGATTGATGACCCTTGATTAAGCAGTCAGGCTAAAGGCGTCACACGAAAAAGTATATCAAATTGTGTAAAGTTAGTTGTAAAATTTAATATTATTGTACAGCCAGATCAAATAAGTCGAGGACCCAACCTAAAGAGGTTGCTTTTAAATGGTTTTTCTTTAGCTTTTCAAAATAAATCAACCTTGAAATTACTTTACAAATCCATTACTTTATTAATTCAAAATTTACTGAAGCTTAAAAATATTTTATAGTAATTAAACTGTTTTGAATCTAGTTAAAGGCCAACCGAGCGTAAAAACTTTAAATTTGGAATATTTTTAGGACGTATGGGTCAAACGGACAGATATGTCATTTGAAGGTAAATGATCACCGCCGCCCATGTACTTACACCTGGAACTTTAGAATCAGCTGTTTGTGGGGGATCGTTCCACAGGGCCTTCGACTTATCTGAGACTTATTCTGAGTGGACTGTATTTAAATAGAAACAACGGTCGGGGATGTTTCGAGAATCAGTTTATTCTTATGATGCTAACACCTATGACGCTACACCTATAGTTGCTACTCGCACTTGTACCGCAACACGGTTTCGGTTCTTCGGTTCTCTTGACTATCTTGCAGTGTTCTCCTCGCTTGTACTGGAGCTCTTCGGCTTCTTCTAGGCTTCTTGTCTTCCTGTTATTCTTCGAGGCGATCTGAGCTGTTGAGCTGTTGTTGTTGACAGGACTGGCTGTTGACTGTCGAACTGTGTTCACTGTTGACAGGACTGGCTGTTGACTGTCGAACTGTTTACTGAACTGTGTGCACTGTTGACAGGACTGGCTGTTGACTGTCGAACTGTGTTCACTGTTGACAGGACTGGCTGTTGACTGTCGAACTGTGTTGTTGAACTGTGTCTTGACTGGCCGCTTACACCCGCTTATATATCTTTCCTTGTACCGTTATTCTTTTGTCGCCCCACCGGTCGGTGCTTGTACCGTTAGGTACTTTTCGGCCGACCTAACGGCGTTTTGATCGTCCTAACGGTCAGCGCTTGACCGTTACTTTTCGGCTGCCCTAACCGTCGGTACCTGTACCGTTAGGGTGCTTGTACCGTTACTTTTCGGCTACCCTAACGGTCGGTGCTTTTTTCGGTTGCCCTAACGGTCGATGCTTGTACCGTTTCTTTTTGGTCGTCTGTCTCTTTCTCACACCGATCGTCGGTCTCTTTCCCTCGCTTACCTACTGCAAGGGTTTACCGTACGAGAGCCGTTTCGTGGCGGGATGCTTACACGAAATTCACAATGTTTATTCTTACAGATTGCAAGTGCGAGTTATTGTTTTATCTATCTAACTTAATTCTATACTTTACTATTACACATTTAAACTTAAATCTATCGTTAACTTAACGGGAGCTCGTCGTCGTCAACAGTCTCCCCCCGGCGAAGACTCGGCGCAGCCCTCCACCGGTAAGACGGCGAGCATCGTAGTCGGCCTTCGGAATACCCCGCTACGTGTCCTCACGTCGGCGCTGCGTACTCCTCCATCTGGTACGGTGTAGGCTCGCTCGACGATACCTCTTGGCCACGTGTTGCCAGTGTCGGGTCGACGACCACCACCAGGTCTCCTTCTTTCAGCTGGCGGTTGTTTGAAGTGGCTCCGAGTCGCGGTATCAGTGTAGGTAGATACTCGCGAACCCAGCGGTGCCAAAATTCGTCAGCCATGGCTTGGCTGGCTCGCCACGTCCGTCGGTCGGCGATTCGGCAAGGGCCGGTCAAGGGTAGCCCTTTGGAAGAGCCCAACAGGAAGTGATTGGGCGTGATGGCTTCCGGATCGTTCGGGTCAACCGAGACGTGGGTTAGCGGTCTCGCGTTGATCGAGTGTGGCTTCAACGAGCAGGGTTTGAAGCACTTCTTCTCTCGGTGTCTTCTGGTTTAAGGTAGCGGTGAGAGCGGCCTTAACGGATCTAACAAGTCGCTCCCAAGCTCCTCCCTGGTTCGGTGCCCCTGGTGGAATGAACCTCCAGTTCATTCGATGCAGCAGCCCATACTCTCGTAGAGCTGGTGCCCATTCGGTGTAGGCATTCCGTAGCTCGGCGTCTGCTCCTCTAAAATTGGTGGCGTTGTCGCTGTACATGACGGCTGGCCATCCTCGTCGCGCAGCCATCCGTCGCAATGCCATGATTGCTGAGTCAGTCGACAGTGAGTTCACTAACTCTAAGTGAACTGCTCGCGTTGTTAGACAGGTGAACAACGCGCCCCATCTCTTCTCGTGGCGTCTTCCTATTGTGACCACAAGTGGTCCGAAGTAGTCAACCCCGCAATTGGAAAAGGGTCTGTGGTATGGCTCCATTCTCGCTGCAGGTAAATCTCCGATGACTGGCGTCTGGGGCTGTGCCTTTCGGACTTGGCACAGCGCACACTTACGGGCGATGGCACGTACTGTCGGTCGAAGTTTTAAAATCCAATAGCGTTGTCTCACGTCGTTGACTACTCGTTCGGAGTTGGCATGTCCCGCTTTCTGGTGCTCGCGATGGACAAGCAATCTCGTAAAGGGATGTCCTCCATCCAAGATGATCTGCTGTTTCATCTCGGATGACACGTTGGCGGCATTGATCCTACCGTTTACTCTCAACAGTCCGTCGTCTCCTCTGACGGGATCTAATATAAACAATCTACTTTTCGCTGAGATCGTCTTTCCCTTTATTAAGATCTCTACTTCCTCGCCGAAGCTGTCTTCCTGGCTTCTTAGCATCCACGATTTCTCAGCTTTCTCAATGTGTTGTACTTCCATCGCCTTAGCTTTCTTTTTGCATTTATCAGCAAACAAGAATATCGCGGCTGTTGCTCTTATCAGCTTCTCGTAGCTAGAGAATCTTTCTATCTCCAGGAGGCTGTGCTCTCTCGGCCATACGTGTAGAACGAACTCTTCGTCCCTTTCGTATTCTATTTGCTTCGTGCATTCTTTTTCCAATTCCGCAGAATAATCTAACCTTCGCTCTAGGTTCTTCGATCTATTAAGCGCTGCGTCGTAGCTCGGTGGCATTTTCGGGTCGTCTTCACGCCATGGCAACCCTACTTCGTAATGACCATCGACTCTCTTCGCGGTTCGTGCGAAAGTCTCTAAGGCTCTGCTGTCAGCCTTGCTTACTCGGGATTTTGACGTTATTCCTAGGGCATCGATCTTAAAGTGGTCCGCTACCATCTCTTCCAGACGTGTACTTATATCCATGTCGAGGTGAAGCACTGCATCTGGCCCCTCCCTCAACACCGTCCGTGGTAGCGTTCCGTGGATCACCCATCCCAGCTGTGTCTTCGAAGCGGCTGGTTGGTTCCTTCGTCCTACCCTGAGTTCTCTGGACACGATCAAGTCCCAGTTGTCGGCTCCGATCAATAGCTGTGGACGCCCTTGTTCGTAACACACTTTCTTGCTTCTCAAATCGCTCAAGTGTTTCAGTTGCAACAACTCCTCCGGTATGGTTTGCGGTGCCAGGTTTAACTGCTTAATCGTTCTGGCCCGAATGGAGAATGGCCGTTTCTCTTCGTCCATTCCCTTGATGCCTATTTTCACTAGTTGGCTCGTCACGCCCTCTTGCCACGTGTTGATGCCCCGGATGTGAAGCGTCCTGGCTGGACCTTCCGCCCCTATTCGCTTTGCGATGTCTTCATCCAGAAGTGACACCGTAGACCCTTCGTCGAATAGTGCGTATATCCTTGCCTCACCTTTTGGACCCGATATTGTCACTGGGCATATCTTCAACATTACTTCCTTTTTCGCAGTTATAGCCGTGTTGACGTTCTCTGTTTCACGCTTAGTTCCTTCGGATGATGACGATGACGAAGCGTGAGACGTCGATCTTGCGTCAAGGTAGCTCTGGTCGTGTAACAGGGCATGATGCGGTCGGCGGCAACCTTCTATCCCGCATCCTCTCCCTCTGCAGTTACCGCGGCGGTGTTGACCCACTACACATTTGAAACAAAGCTTTTCGTCCTTGACAAGTTTCCATCGATCTTCTAAATTCATCTTAAGAAACGTCGGGCATTTCGGAAGCGTGTGTCGTCCTTTGCACTTTTGACAGCTTCTTGTGACCACTTCTGCTTGCGATTCCTCTGTAGTCGCGTACACTGGTTTCCTTTTCAATTCGTTCTTAGGAGCCGTAGAACCTCTGAAGTCCCTCCTTGGTGCGGCAGCGACGGTCGCTGTCCCCGTGTAACCGTATCGGAGTGCACGGTCGGCTTCTCTCATCAAAAATCGTGATAGCCTGATGACCTCTGGTTCAAGAGAATCTTGATTCTCTTCGGCGTAGTCGCACCATCTCGATCGTAGATGCGGGCTGAGCTTCTCAAGAACGTCTCTTGATAGCATAGGGTTGTGTAGGTACCCCTTGTTGTCGATCGACTGTAGCACTGTCACATTATTTTGCACCCTAATGGCGAACGCGTTCAACTCGCTTGCTGATGGCCCTGGGCGTGGCATGCGTTTCAATTCCTCGATTGTCTTGTCGATCACAACTTCCGGTCTTCCGTAGCACTGTTCTAGCGTTCGCATGACGATGTTCGGATCGTCGACTGTATGTAGCAACGCGGACACTGCTTCTCGCGCCTCCCCACGCAGACAGTTTCTTAGGCGTGCCATGTTCTCTATCGCACTGAATTTATACATATCTGTGGTGTCCCTCATTGCGGCTTTGAAGGAGAACCACTCGAACGCTGATCCCGTGAAGAGTGGCAGCTCGTAGGCTTGTCTCGGTGGTGGTCTGGCTCTCGTCAGCTTCTCCATTGCTTCGACGAGTTGATTGATTCCTCTCGATCTAGAGGAACTGCGATGAGGCGTAGGCGACCTGGCTCGTTCATCACGTGGCTCCCCCCGTGTAGCTCTACGGGCTTGATCAGGTGTCACGTGATCAGTCTGTGGTCGTACTCCTACTGCGATGTCGGTCACGTTGCGCGTCCCCTGGATCACGCCGCTTCCAACTTGCCTCACTGGTTCACTACCGGGTTCGTTGCGAGCCTCTTGGACCACGCTGTCGACGTTCCCGTGTGTTCGCATCCAGCTTTCCACCTTCTCTCTTCCATCGTTTTCGGGATTTTCATCAGTTTCTTGAATTGCCTCTATTTCCATGGCAAGACGTCGCCTGATTCGTTCGGCTTCGAGTTCCAATTCTTTCTTTTTCAACAAGGCCAGCCGCTCTTCGGCGTCAAAATGGGCTTGTCGTATACGAGCGGTGACACTGCTTGTAGATCGTTGCGAGGCGGCGGATCGCGCCGGCGATGTGTTGCGGTGTCGTGTGCGTATCGTTTGTTCCGCTGGCAACATCTGTGTGGTGACGTCACGCGCTATCGGTGTGTCGAATCCGTTGCTTGGCCCAGCGTCGGTATTCACTTCTCGCGGCATGTTCGTTTCCCGTCGGCCGGTATTCGTGTTCGCTAATGGAGAACTGGGAGAGTTCTCGAAATGTATGGCACGGCGGGTCGGAGCTCCGGGGATAGGCTGGAACCCAGCTTCTTGCTCTTCTCCGGACACTTGACTGCGTGTTAGCACCATTTCTTCAATATTCGTTCACACAGATTCTCGAATATTCCAAGATCCGGCTCGAAGGACCAAAAACTGTGGGGGATCGTTCCACAGGGCCTTCGACTTATCTGAGACTTATTCTGAGTGGACTGTATTTAAATAGAAACAACGGTCGGGGATGTTTCGAGAATCAGTTTATTCTTATGATGCTAACACCTATGACGCTACACCTATAGTTGCTACTCGCACTTGTACCGCAACACGGTTTCGGTTCTTCGGTTCTCTTGACTATCTTGCAGTGTTCTCCTCGCTTGTACTGGAGCTCTTCGGCTTCTTCTAGGCTTCTTGTCTTCCTGTTATTCTTCGAGGCGATCTGAGCTGTTGAGCTGTTGTTGTTGACAGGACTGGCTGTTGACTGTCGAACTGTGTTCACTGTTGACAGGACTGGCTGTTGACTGTCGAACTGTTTACTGAACTGTGTGCACTGTTGACAGGACTGGCTGTTGACTGTCGAACTGTGTTCACTGTTGACAGGACTGGCTGTTGACTGTCGAACTGTGTTGTTGAACTGTGTCTTGACTGGCCGCTTACACCCGCTTATATATCTTTCCTTGTACCGTTATTCTTTTGTCGCCCCACCGGTCGGTGCTTGTACCGTTAGGTACTTTTCGGCCGACCTAACGGCGTTTTGATCGTCCTCACGGTCAGCGCTTGACCGTTACTTTTCGGCTGCCCTAACCGTCGGTACCTGTACCGTTAGGGTGCTTGTACCGTTACTTTTCGGCTACCCTAACGGTCGGTGCTTTTTTCGGTTGCCCTAACGGTCGATGCTTGTACCGTTTCTTTTTGGTCGTCTGTCTCTTTCTCACACCGATCGTCGGTCTCTTTCCCTCGCTTACCTACTGCAAGGGTTTACCGTACGAGAGCCGTTTCGTGGCGGGATGCTTACACGAAATTCACAATGTTTATTCTTACAGATTGCAAGTGCGAGTTATTGTTTTATCTATCTAACTTAATTCTATACTTTACTATTACACATTTAAACTTAAATCTATCGTTAACTTAACGGGAGCTCGTCGTCGTCAACATGTTACTTGCCCGATTTAAATTGCTTTTGTCAGAATTTCGCCGTGTGGCGACGAATTAAGAATACAGTGCCACTATATTATATATATACTGATCATATAGGTAGTGTAAGAGGCGACTAAAGGAACAAACAACGTAGGACAACAGTACTACAAGAAGAAAAACTTGAAACCCTATACCATTCCATCTGGCCAAAATCTCCTTGCAAAAAAGGCCCATGTTTAGCAGTACATTGTAAAGGCACAAAGGATGACTAATGAGTTAAAATTCCAAGCTTCAATCTTCCATGACCTCAGTTGGTAAAAGTGCAGTTTGAATAAATTACTTAACGCGAATCTTCTATGAGCCTATGGAGCCGGCAGACCATTGTGTCCTACCTTCATGTTTCTACCATAAATACGAAGAACATTGCAGTTATTTACAGAAGAGGTATTATAATAGCTAAATCGTTAACATTATGTCGAAAAGGTTATGATTCAAATTTCACATTTTGACTAGCCTGTTGATCTACCAGTTGGTTACCTGGAATTAAAGCTATTTTCTTTATTTATGGCCCTACCAAAATGACTCTACTCTGCCTGATGGAAAGCAAAAGCAGAATCCAAGACGTGATGAACAGACTAACCAACATGTCTGCGCTGCAGTGGTGCGTACGAGACTGTATAAATGTGCGAGCTCATGCGAGACTTGAAGTGAGTGCAGAATGAGTAACCGAGTGAGGTGACTGGATATACGCATACACTACAATCAAGTATATTGCTGCCGTTGTGCACCCTTTGAATAATTTGGAACCAGACGTCTGTGTGAAAGTTAGTACAGTTATAATTAACTTATTTTTGGTACAACGATAGAACTAAATGGATTTACTTGATAAGTATTTATCATACAACCTGTACATATAAAGTGGATTATTAATGGGTCATATGAGCTTAACTATATACTTTACTATCCCAAGGTTCTTCACTCAGTGTGATACTCCTCATTGCAAAAGAAATAGTTCGAAACACCCGAAATATTTAGTATCATTAAAAAAAAAAATAATCTTATGAACGACGAATAAGGCTTGAAATAGTATTAAAAAAAAGTGTTATCATTTTGTAAATTGATAATTGTAATTAAAAGTAATAAGGTAAAAAAATATTACCCTACTAATTGAAAACACTTAAATATTCTTCTTCATTCCAAACAACATTATAACGATGAAAGTTAAGCGGTTAGCCGCTACTATTTGAATTTCAACAAATAGAATTCGTATTTCGGGTGGTTCAATAATTGGCGCGAAACTATGTGCCCTCTTCCCGAACGAATTATTTTCGAATGTTAAGTGAAATGTCTGAATAACGAGAACCACTGTGGTCATATTGACACATATTAAATAGGTAATAGACGAAACAGTCTAGGAATCTAGGATTAAGTTTATAGTCAGACACGTATTTTGCGTTTGAATTTAGTAAACGTCGACTATCACGGTGATTCTTCAATCTGACATAACTTTTTATATATGAACCGATTAAAATGAAACAAAATCTAAATGTTCAGTGGAGCTTGTGAAATAGCGCTTGCGCTGTGTTTCACCGAGTGAATGAGGATACCGTAGGCCCATACCCCACCCAGAGTACCTGAGGCGGCTCGTGGCAGACTATTTAGAGGAGCGTACCGTCGAGTACGAGGACCGAGAGGGCGTCTTGAGACGGCGACCCATGTCGTGCTGCGTTCCGCAGGGGTCTGTCCTCGGACCACTCCTGTGGAACGTGGGGTACGACTGGGTCCTTCGAAGTCGTCTGCCCCCCGGGCTGGGCGTAATTTGTTACGCCGATGACACATTGGTCACAGCTCGGGGGGCGAATTTCCAAGAGGCGGCGCGCCTGGCCACCAGGGGTGTCTCTCTGGTGGTTGGGCGCATTGAGGCGCTGGGCTTGCGGATGGCCCTGGATAAGACGGAGGCCCTGTTATTTCATGGGCCCCGTCGTGGTCCATCCTCCGGCATCTCCATCGAAGTCAACTCAGTCCTCGTACCGGTTTGGGCCCAGATGAGATATCTGGGCCTGATCCTCGACGGTAGGTGGCTCTTCGACGAGCACTTCCGACAGCTTTCTCCGAAGTTGGTCGGCGCTGCCTCCGCCCTTGGGCGTCTTTTGCCCAATTTGGGTGGAGCCAGCGTCGCTACAAACCTCTACACGGGGGTTGTTCGGTCTATGGCCGTGTATGGGGCACCGGTGTGGGTGGCGGCTCTGACTGCCCAAAATAAGGCGCGCCTTTGGCGCCCTCAGAGGGTATTGGTGGTCAGAGCCATACGCGGATACCGCACTGTGTCCATCGAGGCGGCTTGCGCCTTGGCCGGAACACCCCCGTGGGATTTGGAGGCGGAAGTGCTCGCCGAAGTTTATCGACGAGCGGCTGAATACCGGGCGGAGAACGGTTATCGTCCTCCGCCCGAAGAGATACGCGAGTGGCGTGAAGCCGCTCGTCGAGCCACCATGGCTAGTTGGTCGTCCCGGCTGGAGGCTCCACGCGCTGGTTTTGCCACCGTGGAGGCGCTCCAGTCGGTCATCCTCGAGTGGGCAGGGCGGCAGCACGGGACCCTTTCCTTCCGACTGACGCAGGTGCTTTCCGGGCACGGTTGCTTCGGGAAGTACCTTTTTTTTTTTTTTTCTTTTTTTTTTTTTTTTTTTTCCCGGGGAATTCTTTTCACACCATACCCTTTGAAGTACCTGCACTCGGTCGCTAGGAGGGAATTAAGTCCCGCCTGCCACCACTGCGACTGCAGTGAGGACTCGGCCCAGTGTACGCTGGAGATCTGCCCCGCTTGGGCGGCGCAGCGCCGGGCCCTCACTGCAGTCATCGGAGGAGATCTGTCGCTACCGGCCGTCATACGATCCATGGCTGGTAGCGACAGCAGTTTCACCACGGTCGCGTATTTCGCAGTACACATAATTTCGCAGAAGGAGGCGGCGGACCCGATCCGCCGCCTGCGAACCGGGCGGCGGAGGCGCGCCTATCTGCGCCTCATGCCGCCCTGAGTGTGGCCGCGGACGGACGGGATGGGTTTTCCCCTCCATCCGCATTACAGGCCAACCGCGAGGAGGCGACGAACGCGTGGGCCGTGCGTCGCCTAAATTGAGATTGTACTAGCAGACGGTGCCCGCTTCAGTGCGGGCAGGCGCTGGGAGGGGTCCAGTCGTGTTAATAACAGCAGTTTCCGTACCCCTCCCTTCTCAGACGCAGAGTTGGCACACCGTGTGGTTTTAGTCGGTTCGATTCCGACACACCACCCCGCCGCAAACCCCGGTGTATTTATATAGATTAATATGAATGTCACCCGGACCTTTATTACGATGGGGGGATAATGATAACATTATGTACCCTATTTACACTTTTATTACATTTAAAATTTATTGTATTCCTATTTTTATATTTGTATGAACTTGAGCATGATGTGGTCGCCCATAAGTGAGGAAGCACATAACTTGTTTATCTACTAATTACATTTGTTTTGTTTTTGTGTATTCCTCGTTGTGAGATTCTTAAATAAATCTGTTGACGCCACCGTTTAATGGTTTAGACGCTAAGTGTGTTTCTTCAATTCGTTAATGCACTAAATTGCTTTTAAATCTTTGTTGTTCTATGATATACCTTCATAATAAAGTTTTACCTTCGATTTACTAATTTAATTCTATGTAAAATCATAAATAATTTTAAATCATTACCTTATTTTATGGCTGCACGGTTGGCCGAGTGGTGTCAGCGGTCGCCATGCCGCTTGCTACTGCGCCAAGTGTCGTGGGTTCAAATCCCACGCGGTACCTACAACACTTTGTGTGATCCACGAATTGTTGTTCCGAGTCTGGATGTTCTTTGTGTCCGTTTCATGTATGTTTGTAAAGTCCCCCACGACACAGGATGTTTATTCCTAATGTGGGAGTTGTCTTTTATAAAAAAAAAAAAAAAAAAAAAAAAAAAAAAAAAAAAAAAATTTGAACTGAGTCCATCTTGATTTATGGTTTGTATTGATATGAATGGTTCAATTGACAGGTCTGTTGGTGCAGTCGTTAGTGAGCCTGACTGACAAGTTAAAGATGTAGGTTCAGTTAGCATCCAGGACAAAAAGTGTATGACGAGCATAATAATTTGTTCTGTGTCTGTGTGTAAATTATCAATAATTAATGACTCTAAGGTGAAGATGCATATCTTCATATATGTATAATTACTTTATTTAGAAATATTTTAGTATATTTTAACCTTAACATGTATTTAAATGAAAAAAAAAAACTTTATTTTAGACGGTGTTCAAAATAGGGCAAAACGTTACTTGCTCGTTATTTGCTTTCACCAGAACCGTAAAAATAAAGTACATGAGCTGATAAATAAAGAAATGGTTTGGTTAAAGATACAAGTGAATTTAAATCTTAGGTTTGTTTTAAAGTTATGTTTGGGTTTCCAGCATAATAAGTATAGAAGATAATTAGTCGTTTGATTTTATATTAAGAAAACACACCAAATTCTAACGTAATGTCTCTAACATTATTAATTTGAAAGTTAATAATAATAATAAATTTCTTTATTGCACACCAGATAAGTAACAAAATTAACTTAACTACGAAAACTTAAACTAGGGAAGTACAATTGGCGGCTTTATCGCCCGGAGGCAATTTCTTACAGGCAACCATGGAAATGTTGCCTGTAAGAGATGTGAGAATGTAAATTGTCTGTCTTTCTGTTACGGTTTCATAGTTACACCGCTGCACCGATTTCAATGAAATTTAGCACGGAGATACTTTGATTCTTGAGGAAGGACATGGGCTACTTTTTACCAGGACAACTATTATATGTGTGGGTGAAATCTAGTCCTTTATAAGCCGTTTCAAGAAACCGTTATAGAAGTATAAATCTTAGTACTGTGTGTGCATTTTCAAATACTGTTGCTAGAATGGTATTACTCGTGTGATTGATGACTTTCGTACCCATTATAGTAATACGAAGTTAGAGAAGATATTGAGCAAAATATGGGTTATAAGAATTTATCCTACCAATGTCGGTGTCAAATAGTGCTAGCGCTGTGTTTCACTGGGTTAGTGAGTATACCGGAGGCCCATACCCCAACCCCTTCTACCTCACCCTCCCTATTCTCCAAAGGCCGGCAACGCACTTGTGATGCCCATAGTGTTGCGAGTGTGCATGGGCGGCGGTAATCGCTTACCATCAGGCGATACGTCCGCTCGTTTGCCCATAAATCCATTTTTAAAAAAACGCGGGTAGCACCACGGTTTTCAGCTGGTAATAAATATTTCGGACATCTTACACACTACGTCATCTAGTCCCAAGCTAAGCAGAGCTTGTGTTATGGATACCTGAAAACTGATATAAATATATTTCCTTTTTTTTAAGTAAATGCATACGTAAATATACATAGTAAACATCCAAACTCCGAAACAAATATTTGCAGATCATATAAACATTTGATTCGATCCGGGAATCGAACCCAAGACCTTAAGCACAGCAGTCGCATACCACTGCGTCACCGAGGCTCTCAAAGTATTGATTTCTGTAATCCTTAAAGTAGTGCTTTTTTATAAGTCAAATATTATTTGTTTAGTATGTAATAGTAAAAAAGAATACAACATGGTTCAAGTTATGCAGGACAATAAAATAAACAGGACATTCTGTGTCTGCTATCTCTCTGCCATCTCTAGTAAAAATCTGCAAGAACTTTTATTGCGCGATGCAGAATCTTTAATCAAATTGAAGTTACACTTTGTTTGTATAGCTGTATACTGTATAGTATTGTTTCGTTTTGTGTACTACGTCAATGTCATTTTAATTGGCAAAGCTTTTACACGCTTTATATTAGCTTCACCTGTATGTTAGTATATTTGTTTGTAATAGAAAATAATTTAATTTTAAAAACGTGGGGCTGTATTTTTGAAATATTTTCGGAATTCCTAATTTTTTTTCAAATTAATGTATTGTCTCGATGAGTCTACTAAATTGAAGTGAATATTTGACTCACCATAACCAACTAGTACCTATAACAGTATGTATTTCATTACTTTGTGAAGAATGCATACAAATATTATTTATTTAAAAATAACTTGTGTGTCTGTCTTTCTGTTACGCTTTCATAGGTAAACTGCAGCACCGATTTCAATGAAATTTAGTATGGAGATACTTGAGGAAATATTATTAAATATTTGGCACATCTGACGGCCCCCCTGTCACCTGACAATCTTTGCGCGGTCATTTGTCAAATCAAATTAAACGCGGTTCACCGGCATCCTGTTAAAGATTTTCGTCCTTTTTCTTGAATGACAATGAAGTGAGATGAAAGATATGACACATAAAAATATGTATATTACTATAGTCGTTCCAATCGTTTATTTAACTTTTGACAGCTTTAATACCTAATCAAATAGTGATACCCTCACCTGTTACCGATTCGATTTCTTTTAACGATCGATTTTATGCATGTAGAAGTTTTATTCGGTTTAACACACTTATTATTTTATAGATAATTTTGTACTTTTATCGATTACTAAACGGCAACACCGAAGCGCGACGCCATTTTGATGTCAGTGTTAATCCACATTTTCATACGTCGAGTTGAGTATTTATATTCCTCCATTTTGATTTATTTGTTTGGTTGAGTTGAGCGTATCGTTCCTCCGTTCGTTACTGTCAATATGCCAAAAAATAAAGTATAATAATATATTAATAATATATAATGTATTTTATTAACATAATCGATAATCGATTTATTTCAAAACTGTTTTTATAGTCTGTGGTCAAAAACTACGAATGACACATCTCTAAGTGGGCGGAGCCCGTCCGTGAAGTACAGTATTACCTGTAGTACATTATATCAAAAATTATTACAAAACTTTATGTGCGGGATCTGTCAAAAGTTAAATAAACGATTGGAAAGACTATAACAACCCGGCCTGGCTTTGCTCGCAAGACTTTGAAATTCTCGGATTTCCTTTATTATAATATTCATTTATTAGACGTATAAACCTATTAGAATCGCTCTACCTAATGCTGAAAACTGCACTAAAATACGTTGAGGAGTTTAAAAGATCTCAGCGAACAAACAGCAAAAGCGACTTCACTTTTAGGGTTTCGTATCTCAAAAGGCAAAAAACGGAACCCTTATAGGATCACGTTGTTGTCCGTCTGTCTGTCAAGGCCCTTTTTTGCAGGAACACGTAGAAGTATTAAGCTGATATTCATATCAAATACTCAGGTCTACTGTCCCTAGGATTGTCTTCTAATATATAATTAATTATATATATATATATATTTTTTTTTTTTAAAAGACAACTCCCGCATTAGGAATATACATCCTGTGTCGCGGGGGACTTTACAAACATACATGTAACGGACACAAAGAACACCCAGACTCAGGTCAACACTTTGTGGATCACACAAAGTGATGTCCCACGTGGGATTTGAACCCACGACACTTGGCGCAGTAGCAAACGGCGTAGTGACCGCTTAAACCACTAGGCCAACCGTGCAGTAAAACCGTGCAGTCTAAGCCAACGCAATCAAAAGATACAGCCGTTTATGCTGCAAATATTGGACACTCTCGAGAAAATCAAACCTATAGGTAAGGTACTTCCCGTAAACTCACAATCTTGAAATTTAATACGAAGCAACGTCTATAGCACAGATAAAAGAAAAAATGCTAAAAGCATATATTTTACTATGTACCTATAGGTTTTAATGGAACCCTCGGTGTGCGAGTCCGACTCGCACTTGACCGGGTTTTCTTACTATGTAATGATGTTACATAAATAGGACTCCATTAAAACTTGGAAAACTGTGTCAAGGTGACTAATTAAACTATTTTGCAACGCGTGTATTTTAGGCTTCATAGATCGTGATTTTGAATAAATTATTTGCAAGTAGTATTTAAAACAATCACTTAGGGCCACTTAGATAATATAACAAGTAATGTATATAACTACCATTAGATGTTCATGGTTGTTATATATATTACTAGCTGACCGACGCAACCTCGTTTGCGTCTTTTATTGCCCGTAGCGAAAAATTTTCCCCCGTATAGGGTTGATTTTTTACACATTGTGTCCGAAAAACCCCAATATCTTACGGAACCCTATTTTTTTCCAAAATAAAATATAGCCTATAGATTTACCATAGCAGCGCTATCTATTGATTACTTACTCAACCCAGTCGAAAGGTATCGACATCTGTTAGAATCAATTTGAGTTAACAGATAATTGTGACTGTCAAATAATAACAGACAAATAATTATAAACAAATTAAAATTGCGACTATAATTTGAGATTTAAACTATCCTATCTCTCAAGTTGGATCGAACTACACATAGTTTGCGAATTTTATTATAATCGGTTAAGTGGTTTAGGAGTCCATTGAGGACAAACATTGTGACACGAGATTTATATATATTAAGATAATACTACAGTTGCCATAGCATCTTTTTCCGAAACAAAACAGTCTGTTCTTTTTTGACTCAAATATACACATTTTAGACTCAAATATAAAAAAAATTGCCGGTCAACATGAACTCACACATAACAATTAAAACATAACATTCACACGTAAAGACATTCTGCATAACAGTGTAATGCCTAGGCTTATCTGGCTCATACACTTTAACAAAGATGACTGGAGGTAACTGCGTATGGCTACTCCCTGGAGCCGACAATTTCTCAGACCTTAGTAGGATACGTTTTCATGAAAATACTTGGGTTTAGCTTCGTGATAAGACAGGTGTACATTGAAAGATTTTCTTTTATTGTTATGCGTAGGTACAATAAGGAATAAAGAAGTTGTTTTCAATGTCATAAAATATTCTCCCTATCCTTTAAGGTCTAAAATATACGTTGTCTGATAAAGATATTATTTTCTAAATATTATACAACAACTTTTACTGATCGATTTTCATCTTTGGTTTTCTAGTGATCAAATAATAATATATTTATGTCTCCTCACACAAAAAGGACATTATGATAGAGAATAATGTGTACAACTTAATCTGTACTAATATAATAAAGCTGAAGAGTTTGTTTGTTTGTTTGAACGCGCTAATCCCAGGAACCGCTGATCCGATTTGAAAAATTATTTCAGTGTTGGATAGTCCATTTATCGAGGTAGGCTGTAGGCTATATACTATCATGCTAATACTAATAGGAGCGAAGCACCAATGAAGAATGTTTCAAAAACGGGGGAAAATTTTCACGCTATATAAGACGCAAAAGAGGTTGCTTGGGTCAGCTAGTGAAAAATATTTGCAGTCTAGTGTCTGTGAGGAGCTAGTGTCTATTTTAGGTATAGACATGTATTACGAATAACAGGACCTCATACCACGGTAAAGAATTATCATTTGACTTGACATTAGGAAACAGTAGTAACGTATGCGAAAGTACTCGTATATATCTTCTTCTTCTTATTCTTTAAAAAGACAACTCCCACATTAGGAATAAACATCCTGTGTCGTGGGGGACTTTACAAACATACATGAAACGGACACAAAGAACATCCAGACTCGGGACAACAATTCGTGGATCATACAAAGAGTTGTACGGCGTGGGATTTGAACCCAAGACACTTGGTGCAGTAGCTAGTGGCATGGCGACCGCTGAAACCACTCGGCCAACCGTGCAGTCATATATCTAGTTAATAAGGAGACAGTACCATATGTATTTTTTTCTTTTTATGTGTAATTAATTGCTCTTTGACCTGAAAGGATTAATATAAATAAATAAATAAATAATAAATAAATATTTCGGACATCTAACACACAACGCCATCTAGTCCCAAGCTAAGCAGTGCTTGTGTTATGGGTACTAGACAACTGATATAAATACTTATATATACTTTTTTTTTTGTAAATACATACATATTATACATAGAAAACACCCAAACTCCGAAACAAATATTTGTAGATTCCACAAACATTTGGTCCGACCCCGGATTTGAACCCGAGACCTCAAGCTTAGCAGTCGCATACGCGTACCACTACGCCACCGAGGCAGTTAGTAGTTAGTAATATAATACATACATTGTAATAAATACTGAAGTATATTTTTATAATTTATTTATTTTCTCTTATGTTATAAGGAAACACATTTTGCTATCAACTGGCTCTTTTAGGAAAAGTAAAGAAAAGTATTTATACTATTTATGCGTAGGTATATTTTTTTGATGTAATAGGGGGCAAACGATCAGACTTATCGCCTGATGGTAAGCGATTACCGCCGGACTTGGACACCCAGAGGCGTCACAAGTGCGTTACTTGCCTTTGGGGGATGGGGAGAGGGATGGGGAGGGGTTGGAGTAAGGGCCTCCGGTGTCCTCACTCACTCGGTGAAACACAACGCAGCCGTTGTTCAACACTGGTTTTCTGTGAGGCCGTGGTATCACTTCGGTCTAGCCGAAGCGTGGCTCTCCTACGATAATATTAAATTTATTTATTATTATGTATTATTATAATGTAAGCGATAGATTCTAATATCGGGCGAGTAAATGTCGTGTATTTTCATCGCTATATATGTACTAACTAATGTATATCTGCAACAATTCAACATTAACTGGCTAATATTATTCAGTTAGAGCCCTCTAACTATAAGTACCCATGTGTGTAAGCCAACAAGTGACATAAATATAGCTAAAACTACTAATTTAATACCAGTCTACAAATATTATGACTCGGTGGCGTAGTGGTAGCGTATGCGACTGCTAAGCTTGAGGTCTCGGGTTCGATTCCCGGGTCGGACCAAATGTTTGTATGATCTGCAAATATTTGTTTCGGAGTTTGGGTATTTTCTATGTATAATATGTATGTATTTATAAAAAAAAGTACATAAGTATTTATATCAGTTGTCTAGTACCCATAACACAAGCTCTGCTTAGCTTGGGACTAGATGGCGTTGTGTGTTAGATGTCCGGAATATTTATTATTTATTTATTTATTATTACACTAACAGGTTTGTTTCTTACTAGCTGAGCCTCGAGTACCCGTAGTTGTTACAAGTATTGTACCGCAAATACGGGTAACGCCGTAGAGCGAAACTAATAAAAATTTCTATTTAATTTAATAGATTAAAGAAGTTTCGAAATAAGCAGTATGAACAGTGTCTTTGTAACCTTAAACATTAATTATTTCCTAAGGAGTGCGTACATGCATTTGTAGAGAGTGATTATTGCTATGGTTTCCTCTGTAATTTGACAAATCTGCGAAACCTGTTCTCCTCAATGTGAATGATTGAAACACTCATACGTTATTCAATATCTAATATCTCACATTCGATTTCGAGGAATTATTACTTATCCTTGTAGGTTATGTGGATTGAATAAGAAATGTTTCTTTGTATGAAATGATTTAAATAAATTAAAATAAATAACAATATGAAGAAGAAGACTAACTTAAAAGAAAGTAGGTTTGAAGAATTTGGGCTGTCTTGTTTCATTAGTGAGTGAGACGGAGGCCTGATGAGACAGAAGCTTTTCAATAGACCGCGACAGTTTGGGGCACCATTTTTTTTAATTAATTGAAATGCGGCAAACGAGCAGACGTATCACTTGATGGTAAGCGATTACCGTCGCCCATGGACACCCGCAACACCAGAGGCGTCACAAGTGCGTTGCCGGCCTTTGGGGAAGGGTACGGGATGGGGGGACGGGTTGGGGTGGGGTATGGGCCTCCGGTATCCTCACTCTCTCGGTGAAACGCAAAACAAGCGCTATTTCACACCGGTTTTCTGTGAGGCCATGGTATAACTCCGGTCGAGCCGGCCCATTCATGCCGAACCGTGGCTCTCCCACGATGAATTATTGCATTGTCTGCATTTGCAATGAACATGGTGACTCTTGGATTCTAATCATGCCTTCCATCAGGCAGAGATGAGTCAATTTGGCAGAGTCATCTACAAAAAAAGCAGATAATGACTAAAGGGACATCATGATTTTCGAATAGCCAATCAGAAGGGCTATTAAAAATATAAGTATTTCACGTCGAATCTCTTTCTAGAATTGCTAAAGCCTATATTCCTTTCTATTATTTTGTTTTGACCACTTGACTCAACCTTGAGATGACGTCAATCCTATGTTTTGATTAGATTTCTAATAATGTGTACGTTAATCGAATGTCAACTCCGCCTCAAGTTATGTAGACTTATAGCTAAGAACATTTGTTCAATTAAAAGTGTTCTTAGCTGCAGTATTTCGGGTATTTAGCCTTGATTCTATGTAAAAATCACTTGAATAATATATTTATAAAGTAGAATTCTTTAATTCTTTTAAACAGTTTTAAACAATTGCTATTTTGTGAACAAACAAACATTAATCTACTTATACAATACATTAACATAATGTACAGTCATGCACAGATATACCCAAAACAAAAGTATTTTGATCGTTCCTCTTAAGAAGTTCACAAGTTTACAAAGTTAATTCCAACTGCGGCGTTGAGTTCTATTAGAATATCTTTTAATATTACATTTCTGTATTCAACGGCTGTGTACCACAATCGTATTTATTTCCCAGTTGTACCAACTTTTCTAACCCAAATAACTTTGAATTTATACATAAAATTATACAGGATTAATTTTATAAATAATACGTAGTTCATATCAAAGTTACTTTATCCCTTATAAATACGAAATTGTTGGTAAAAAAGGCACCTAAGCCGTGTTTGGTTGTATATGTCAACTGATAACCAATACTAAATATTATGGAAAATGTTATCTATGGTTACCGAGTTCGGATATTAAAATTTGAACTAAAACACTGGCCAGTTTTTATTTAAATTTTAAAATCAGATGTGTGTTTCATGAAAGAGGATTTAATCCAATCCTGTTGTAGTCTTATTCAGAATGACAGGAGATGTCACTTGCAGTTGGTAACTCTTGGAGGGGATTAAACAAGGCGGCGTTAATCTTGTTATAATTCCTTTGTTCTGACTTTTCCATCTTGTTTCAATCATTTTACCCACTACTTGTTTTTGCTTGCAACATTTGAGTTTTTTATAGAACAGTAATAATGATCAGACGAGTTTTGAGTGACCAGGTTTTTATTATTTACTTCCTAATTTGCGGGATAGGATGAAGGACGTATAGTTCTGGTAACTTCAATCACTGTAATATGACTACGACTGTAATAGACGATATAAATATAGTTGTTAATATGCAAAAATAATTTCTATCATTATATCTAATTGAAGAGAAATATGAAGAGCCTAGAACTTACAAACAAATACGAAACAGAAATTTTTCCACATGATTGGTTGTAGCAATAATCTATACTAGTATTATAAAGCTGAAGAGTTTGTTTGTTTGTTTGAACGCGCTAATATTTATTTATTTATTCATTTATTTAAGCGTCCTGCAATTACATTGCGTAAGGCGGACTTAATGCCATAGGCATTATCTTCCAGTCAACCTTTGGGTGGTGCAGAGCTGTGTATCAGGTGTATTATTCAAGCAAGTGAGAATTATACATAAAGGTACTATTCCGCAACATAAACATCATAAATATATATATATCATAATCAGAGATATATACAGTGCAAAATTAATATAACGTACCTCAATATAACGACTTCCTCGATTTAACAAATTCTTCGTAATCCCCTTGAATTGTCCATAAGAGTCAATATGAAATATACCTTTACAATGCGAACATTTTTTGCGAACAACCTCTTTATAACGAATTTTCAACTATCAAGAAAACGTATTTATACCTCTAATTAATGAATTTTGTCAAGCCTAAACCTTAATATAAAGTTCCCACCAATATAAACTCTTAATCTTATATTATGTGATTCATGTCGCGACATGTTTCGACACACTTTTGTTCGTAAAACAATCATTGTTGTTTGATGGAAAGTAATGTAAACACTTCTGCTCGTCACTTCTGTTAAAGATTTAAGTTTAAATGGCTCAGAAACCTTATTTTACCTCTTTATAACGAATTTTAGATCAACCTAACCTCAACATAACAAACCTCAGTTCAACGAATTACTTGATATAACGAATATTTTCTTGTTCCGATTTGTTAAATCGAGGTTGCCCTGTAGTTACACTTACATATACATACACATATATACATACACATATATACATACACATATATACACACATACATATATATATATATATATATATACATAGTGAGATATGGATAATAATACATACACACATATTTACATATACCTTTATAAACATTGTAAATAGATAGATGATCATTCCGATGACTCCGTCAACAAGTCTCCGTAGTGCTTGCGTACTCTAATCTTGAATGTTAACCGGCTATCAGAAACCACTTGTCCGATTTGTAAAATAGTTACAGTGTGTCATAGTCTATTTATCGAGGAAGGCTATAGGCTAATAGGAGCGGAACACCAATGAAAAAAGTTTAAAAAACGGAGGAAAATTTTCACGCTACGAGCAATAGAAGACGCAAACGAGGTTGCGTGGGTCAGCTAGTATTAGATACAATTTATATTTTACTCAGCACGTTCGCGATATATTTTTGAAGTAATACACGAAGGAACGGCATCAAACAGCGCAAACGTACAAGCATACTAAGAATACTAGTTTTCATGAAACAGAGGAGAAATTTTTTAGGAAATTATGTCTTGAACTCCATCCTAAAATATATTTTCAGTTTATTAAGATACGGTTCAAAATTCTTCTTATGGTGGAATGGATCGTCCAACAACCATTATATTTGCACGCTATGACAATGATGTGTAGCTTAGATTTTTTCACGAACTTTTTGCTGGCATTAGTGAGTGTGTGGTACGGGTTTTTTTTAATTTAACGTAAACCTCTTTTGAGATATTGTTGATATATAGAACCAGATGTGTCAAGTTGAAGTTATAAATTCTTGTTTATATATTCTCTTTACTTAATTCTTGTTTATATATTCTCTTTACTTAATTCTTTTTGTCCATTGAAACCTGTATTATGCACGGTGTTTAACATTTGTCATTTTTCTTTTATTTATGCATGAAAAATATGAATGATTATCGCCCATAGAAGCCTAGCGATCTGCCCAAAGTAGAAGGATTAAATTCAAGACTTAAGATTAATATTCACTCGGTCTAAGATTAATTTAGCTGCTAAAAGTGTTGGGATGTTTTCTCTAAATAAGGTGTTAACTACCATTATCATAATACGTTCTTTACTTTTAATGAAACGAAAACTTACAATATAGTCATCGACATTCATAATACATTACAAGCTACGAGCCCTCTTATCTAGATTGATGAAAATATCTTAGATAATCCGTCATTATTATCCGTATATCTCTTTTGAGATATATAATCTTGTATTGTAGATAGAATGAGGGACCTTCGTAAGAGGGGTAAGTGATTCGATATTATTCAGGTTAACTTAAAAGGAAAGTAGGCTTTGAAAAGTTCGGTACTGGGAGAAATCCGCAATAGTACTCTAGTACTGTGCAGAATATTTTTTACAAGATATTTTTACAATTCTTTTGAGTTCAGTAGTGGATGTATTTTGTCTGAATAATGGAATGTTATTGTGGACTTGAGATCAGCACTAAAACAAACAAAAAGGGTTGTAATTTTAGCACGCATCATCATCTTTCTAGCCTTTATTTTTCCCAAGATTATTTTGGGGTCGGCTACTAGTTCAACCGGTTTTACCTGAATATCAGTTTTTCCACGGACGACTGGTATCAAACCTCCACAACCTTGGGGGTGAACTGAATTTGAAGATTGATATAGTTGTCAATATATTTGAGGGCACTGACTTCCCAATAACGATTGCCATAGGTTTTCATGACAACCGGGACCGACGGCGTAACGCGTTCTCCGCCAACCGGGAAAACACTGCCATCTTCCCCATACTCCGAGCTGCAATTAAGAATTTCTTGTAAGAAAAACCCAACAGCAGTCTAAACCGGGAATCGAACCCGATACCTCTTGATCTGTAGACGCTTACGCTAACCAATAAACCAACGAGGCAGTTTCATTTTAGCACGCAGTATAGTAAAAATAAATAGAATATTCAGTAATATATTATTATGGTCAGTTGCTAATTATTTTCACTTCACAGCAGGTATATATTTATTTCTTTGCTCCAATGTCCATTTTAGTGCTGGTAACGGCTAAAACTTGCACGAACTGTTTTTCCATATCATGATTGTTTGTGCGTATTACGAATTTTAACATTTTTGCATATAATACATAATAACGTTAGTATGAAACCCTATAAAAGTGTAGGAATTTGACACATATGACAGTACAGAGTTATTTCACATCTCTGAAACATCCGTCTATTCAACTCTTAAACGTCTCAGAATTTTATTTTATCTGGCAAAACAAATCACAAACTTTAGTGTAGCTAGCGTAGATACAATTTAAATAGATCCGATATTGGTATGTTTATCAACATTTTAGGAAACCCAACCTCAAATGCTGCACTTTATCTATTTGAAATATTTACGCATCAAAGCTTTGACCTAATATTAAATAAGATATAACATAGGATAAGGTACGATGGGACTAACATTACCATGTAATAAAAGTCTCTAATTTAATAAAGATTAAAAAAAAAAAATCTTTAGTCTAGACTTGGGTCCCGCAAACCATTGTTTTATTTGTCAAAAACGGCAACGTGATATACACACATTCCTCTCATTAGAACTCTATTATCACCTGCAGTTTATTTCGTAATAGGCCGTTTTATCACATAGCCCCTACACACAAACCACTTTAGCGTTAATTGAGTCCGAGGTTTGTGGACAACAGGGACCTTTAGCGTCTTAATTATTTCCCAAATAAGGATCTTAGTGAACAAGTTATTAATTACTTGAACGCCCTTTGTGAGCTACTTCGTTACATATAGTGTTATTTATACTAATATAATATAATTAAAGAGTAGTTAGAGGAGTATAAGCAAGTAGCGACTGTTGCTTCTGCTTACCCTTTCTTTTTTTTCCGTGCGAAAACCACCTCCTAGTGGCATGTCGGACTCGAACCGACTAAAACCCGATGTTCCCGTTACTGTGCCCCGGGGCGCGCACGCTCCGCAGCGTTTACGCTGCCACCTGGGCCTGATTCTGCTAGGATGACAGATGGCCTCATCTGTCACCCCCAGGCTTGCGCTTATGGAGGACGGAAATAGTTCTGCGATCTACGGTCGCCTCCGGGAGAGTTCTAAAAAGGACAGCGATCGTTCTGTGATCTCGCTTCTGCTTACCCTGATGTAGTTTTTTTTTATTATATGGGCAAACGAGCAGACGTATCGCCTGATGGTAAATGATTACCGCCGCTCATGAACACCCGCAACACCAGAGGCGTTACAAGTGCATTGCCGGCCTTTTAGGAAGGAGTATGCTCTTTTCTTTAAGGCTTGAAGGTCGTATTGGTCCGGGAACACCGCAGGCGACAGTTCATTCCACAGTTTTGCTGTGCGCGGCAGAAAGTTTCGGGAAAATCGTACAGTTGTGGACTGCCAACCATCTAGATGATAGGGAATAAAACTTCTGTCGCGTAGGACGATGGCGGCAAGATGCGGCAGGGATCAATCTGAACAATTCCTCGGAGCACTCCCTATGGTGAATGCGGTAGAAGATGCACAGCGAAGCCACATCTCTACACAGCGCCAAAGAGTCTAACCGAATCGGAAGATCCTGGCAACCAGAGGGAGGAGCTGATATTGGGGTGCCCCTGTCCAAAGATGAGAACAGTATTCCATGTGAGGCCAAACCTGCGCCTTATAAAGCCGAAGGCGGTGGGCCGGAGTGAAATACTGTCTCGATCTGTTGAGCACACCAAGCTTTTTCGAGGCCAATTTGACTTTAGCCTCCAAATGGCCACGAAACTGGACTCGACACCAAGTACTCGAATATTGGCTGAGGCAGATAGGGGAGTCTTCAAAACAAGGATATAGAACTGAATCAATATACAGCTAACACTATATGTTATATGGAGAATTTAATTAAATTTGATGACTAATAATATACAAGAGTGACTTGTCACTGACAATAAAATTTACAGGTATTATTATCATATGACCGTTACTATATGACACAACTTTTATGTCCGTCAACTACCCTTTTTTTCCGGGTGGAAACCCCCTCGGATACCACCTCCTGGTGGCATGACGAATACGAACCGACTAAAACCGCACGCCGTCTCAAGTACTAGGAGCCGGGGAACCAGGTGTAACCTAGTAAGGAAAACCCTGGAACTCCGACGTACCTCGGGAAGCTCACCCCTACTGTGTGGAAACCCCGATTTTCTCGTTATTGTCCCTCGGGGCGCGCACGCTCCGCAGCGTCCGCGCCGCCACTTGAGCCTGCTTCTGCTAGGGTGACAGATGGCCTCATCTTAACCGTGGGAGAGCTATGCTTCGGCATGAATGGGTCGGCTCGACCGGAGTGATACCACGGCCTCACAGAAAACCGGTGTGAAATAGCGTTTGCGCTGTGTTTCACCGAGTGAGTGAGGATACCGGAGGCCCATACCCCAACCCCTCCCCCATCCCCCAAAGGTCGGCAACGCACTTGTGACGCCTTTAGTGTTGCGGGTGTTCATGGGCGGCGGTAATCGCTTACCATCAGGTGATACGTCAGCTCGTTTTCCCACTATTCAATAAAAAAAAAAACTATTACCCCCAGGCTTGCGCTTAAGGAGGACGGAGATTGTTCTACGATATCAGCGTCAATTTCCCTGAAGTAGAGAGGGATAAGATTACGTAACAGTTAGCAAATATAGAAAATTCTTAGAATAAAATATACGTTTACGATTTCATAACTAATTGGGAATAATTTACTTTTCAGCTATGTCGATACGCCTACGATATACATAAATGAATTTCGGTAATTAGAGACTTGGTTCTTTGTTTATAACTTACCCTTATTAAGAAATATTAGATTTATTAACTTTAGACTGCTTTAAAATTAGGTTTATATCTATAGGAGTACAAAACATCATTGAAAATAATATTTCTTTAGTTGATGCCTAAAGACATTTACATATTTAAGAGTTATAGGTATTTATAATATTTGATATAACTAGCTTTAGGTTTAGGTTATCGTGGTAATAATATATTCTTCCTCGAGAATCAAAGCATCTCCATACCATATTGAATTGAAATCAGTGCAGTGGTTTAATAGTAAAAATGTAACAGACAGAAATAGAATTACTTTCAAATTCATAATATTAAATTGATTTGACTGCCTCGGTGGCGTAGTGGTACGCGTATGCGACTGCTAAGCTTGAGGTCTCGGGTTCAAATCCTGGGTCGGACCAAATGTTTGTGGAATCTACAAATATTTGTTTCGGAGTTTGGGTGTTTTCTATGTATAGTATGTATGTATTTACAAAAAAAAAAAAAAAGTATATATAAGTATTTATATCAGTTGTCTAGTACCCATAACACAAGCACTGCTTAGCTTGGGACTAGATGGCGTTGTGTGTTAAATGGATGTCCGAAAAATAAAAATATTAATTATGTTACTCCTTTCGCGCTTTCATATTAAAAAAAAAATGGTTTTTTTTCCATCAACAGGTATGTTTTTTTAGAACAGGTTAAATAAGAAAAAGGAAAGTAAAATCGTTTATTCTTACATATACAGGACAACACGTGGTTTGTACAGAGTTAAGGTAATGGAACACAAGCAATTATAGTACTCTGTGCAATGCCAGAAAAGGCGTCTATCTCAGCATATTGCTGGAGTGACTGCAGCGCTGGTATTTCGATATGGTCTGCGCTGCGTATATAGGTGCTGGCCTACCGAAGTGCTCTACTGTGTCTTATGGAAAGCATAAGCAGAATCCAATAGTGGTGGTCACCATACTCATTGCGAATACAAAAATGCAACATTGCAGCATGATGACCAATACCATAGCGGCCTAGTGATGCTTCTGCATCATTGGGCCCTCCACTGGGAATTGTCATAGTATAAGCTTAGTTTCATATCAAACAGCCATCTATGAGATGTGTTAGATTATTATTCTTTTTAATTATTGCAATACATAAAACCTTAAATATTATAAACAACGAGTATTATTCCCGTATTGATAGAATTATAGCCAACTTTCACAAAAGTGATTTCATTAAACATTCATTGAAACATTTCTGACGCACCTTCCGGCCGTAACCATCCGGTGAGCTAAAAAGGTACGCAAAAGGTTCTGTGTATTGTACTTTCATCCTTTTAAGCGCTTATAATATGTCATTTGATATAGTTATATAAGTGGGCATTATATGTAAAACCTCGTCCTAAAACCTCGTACATAAAGGCAACATGTAAAATTATTTAATTATATCCAACGCTTTGTCAGATTATGTACGTAGTTTGTAATACAATGATATTATTTTGGTTGATATTATTAATAATAGTTCAATTCCCGTGACTTCCGAAGTCTGTGCTATAAAGCCGCCAAATCACTTTGGTCGTGCTAGCCTTTATGTACTTAGAGGCTAGCCTAGCTAGGCTTCTTTTTTTTTTTTAACGTGTGGCAACCCCTTCGGGCCGTCACCCCACCGGGGTTTGCGGCGGGGTGTGTCGGAATCAAACCGACTAAAACCACACGGTGTGCCAACTCTGCGCCTGAGAAGGGAGGGGTCCGGGAACTGCAGTTATTAACACAACCGGAACTCCCAGCGCCTGCCCGCACCGAAGCGGGCACCGTCTGCTGGTAAAAATCTCAATTTAGGCGACGCACGGCAAACGCGTACGTCGCGGTTGGCCTGTATTGCGGATGGAGGGGAAAACCCTAGCCTAGCTAGGCTAGCCCAACCAAAGTGATTTGGCGGCTTTACAGAATACTGATGTCAAGAAATTATTTAGTTATTAACTGAATTAAAAGAAAAAAAAATGAGGAGGTTATTAATCCGACTGTATTTTTCTATAATATATTTTGCTGTCCACCCACCCAGCTTACTATGGAAGGACGGTCACTCAAAGCGACACTTGTTTTTTGAGTTCTCTTGTATTCTATGTATCCGAAGGTCCGCCGGTCATATACTATACTCGACTGCTCGTGACCCTTAAATCCAAAAATATATGACAAAACGCTTTCCTTTTATGTTCGAAATCTGTAAAATTTTCTTCGAACATAAAATTTAATTAGCGTCAAACGTCAATTTATTATTATGTAACATTTTGACAGCTCTTAGACTGAGATAGGCAAGATACATAATAACCCTATTGTATTTGATAGGCATTTATTCAAAAACGGGTGAGGGCACGAGAGACTACAGGGAGTTTGAAATTTTAGTTGATTCGGTTCAGTTAAAATAGTACCTTGTGTAGTTTGGTTAGTAACAAAAATATAACCGTTTTTAGCATATTCATCTCAGTAAAAAAAGTCTATCGTGGGAGAACCACGCTTCGCATGAATGGGCCGGCTCGACCGAAGTCATACCACCTCACAGAAAACCGGGGTGACTGCTTACGCTGTGTTTCACCGAGTGAGTGAGGATATCGGAGATTCATAACCCAACCCCTACCTCATCTCCCTCCCCATCCCCCAAGCTCGGTAACGCACTTGTGACGCCTCGGGTGTCCATGGGCAGCGGTAATCGCTTACCATCAGATAATACGTCTGCTCGTTTGGCCCCTATTCTACAAAAATAGAAAAACATTATCATCAGTCTATTGAAGACTGCTCAATAGACTGATGATGAAGTTTGTCCAAATTGGAGAGGCCTATATCTAGCGATATAGGCTTGTCCAATTTCATGACACTTAGTTTAATCCTCCACATGATGCAGATATTATTATTATCTTTTTCAATAGATGTTTTCATTATATATATGTTTCTAGGCCATAATGAAATTTGAAAGTAGTTATTAAGTGTTTTGCCATGCGTCAAGTTTCTACACAATATGAATTAACTCACCAAATAATCACTTGGTCTTTCTTTATTCTTCACTTGTTTGCGTAACTCCGCTCTTATGATACTCTTAAGATGAAAAGAGAAAATGAAAAGACACTCCGTATTCATAACCCGACACCACAATGTATGTACAAGATATATAGTTATAAATATTCAAAGAAACTATACTGTAACAGCAACTAAAATTTCTGTTAAATAAAGGAAAAGCATTGTAGAGGATACTCTGACCATGTTACTTCAGCACGAATGGGCTGGCTCGACCGGGACGGTACTACCTTCGCACAGGAGATTACCATAAAATGACAGTGTTCGTGGTGTCGTGTTTCGTTGGTGTGTACGAAACCGGAGGCCCAATGATGCAAAAGCATCACCAGGCCACCATGGTGTGGGTCACTATGCTGCATTGTTGCATTGTCTGAATTCACATACATTAAATAAGCCCATCGGATTGTGACTAAGTAATACTTATCGTATCGTAATACGATAGAATTAGCAGTTCCTTTGTTATTCGGTGTGTCTTATTTAGAGAACACTAAGAGGCAGGTTTTAATATTTTTTTATGTTCAGGTCGCCCTAAAAAATATGTCGAAATATTATAATTAGATTACACACACAACACTAACAAGAAATGCCAACATATCTTTAACATCCTGTATAAGGTATACAGGATGTTAAAGATATGTTGACATATGACTTACCGTATAAAAGTTATGATTTTCCTTTACACATTCCATTGAGTTCCTCGTAGTCAATTCTGAAGAAACGACACAGATAAATTTGTTCTACGAAATGTATGAACTTCAAATATTAAGTAACTAAGTAAATTTATAAAATAACTTTAAAACTTCAATCAATCAGTCAAAGAACTAAATACACTGAACTACTCAACTGAAATACTTACGAGTTTAAAAAGCATAGTTTTCTCCAAGACAAATTTAATAAATAGACACTCTGATATTGGCAAATTAATAAATAGCCTTTGGCACAAACTTGATTATGAAAACATAATACTCTAAGGGAGAAATTCGTTTTACTTTTATCCCCAAAATATACTTTTCAAAGCCGGTGAATATTAAAACTATGCTTGAGCCTTTGTCATTTTAATAGCCAGTCATCAATAGCTTAGATAAATTCGGAGATCGGAAACAAACTTCTTCTTGAGTTAATTCCGCTAACATTTTTTATCGTTTAAACATTTTTGGAGTAGAAAATATGAATAGGATTACATTAAGTAAGGTCTGGCAATGATAATAGGTCGAGAAATTGGAGATCGTTTTTCTCTATGATAAGTTTTAATTGTCTGTGAGCTTGTCTATAGAAAAGGAATCATATCAGTTTCATTCTGATTAACTTGATCATTTGATAATATATCGCCATAATAATTCGCCAACAATCTTATCAAATCAATATTGGACATAAGTATCTCCTTTGTAGGGAGATTGTGACTCGTTTGTAGTGTAGGAATAGAAATCTTCGTCAGACGTTAACTTTAGAATTTAGAGAATAACAACGTTGGAAAAGCATCAATTATTTTGTTAATTATTTTTTGAGTGGGTGCGAGGAGCGATCTGTTGCTAGCTTCTAAGGGACACCATTGTGGTGATGTGAAAACAAACCATTTGTGATGTAGCCGCTGAATACCACTCCAAAGACTAGCGTCAGTCTCTAATGAGTGTAACGATTTAATTACAAGGTCCCCACGAATCAACGCCGTCAAGCTTCTCCTCTTCAACCATCTCGAGTGGTATCAATAGTCACTGTAATGTTTAGTTCAAATTCACTCTTTTCTGTACCATCGACACAGTATCAAATTATATCATTATCTATTGATAGATTAAGATCCAAAACATACAAGTAAATTAATAATCAAACAAAATCACATACGTACTCGTACTATTTATAACAAAATTAGTTAAAGCAAATATTTCTGACGAGTACTCGTATTCCCGGTATTGTGTCAGGAAATTTAATATTACATTTTCCTTATAAAACAAAAGGGGTAAACGATACAGATATGTTATATTTAGTGTGTTGTACATCAACTTTATTGATGTGGGTATCTCGATATATTGTGGTCCCAGAAAGTCACATTGAAAGCCTTCGGCCAAGGGCAAGACACATATTTGATACATCACTAAATCCTCTTTATTACGCTGGACCTCCTGATAATTGAATGACCATAACAATAAATAACCTAAGAATAATGGTATATTGCTACTATTTAGGTAGAAATAATTTTCTGAAGGTTGTTCGAAAAGAACCCATATCGTTCAGAAACTCGCTGGTTGATTTTAATGGTACATAATTTTCCTATTGTGATGGTATTAGAAAAATACTGATATGTTAAAGTCAATCCGTCTTCAAGTGTTTCAATCATGGGAGACGTCTAGTTATAAGCAGCCCTGAAGGAAACCGTTGTTATTCAATTCTTTGGTTGCTCTTTAACGTCTAAGTCAGGTTACTCACCAGGTATTGCCTGTTCGTTTGCATATTGGTCTGAAAAGATTCCAACCTTAACGTGAAGATAACAAACACTCGTTAATAACAATTAATAAATGTAGTCGTGCACCTTTGTGTTTGATTTATGCATCGCTGGAAGAATTGTGTAGTGTTTAAAGATGAGGCAAAAAATTAAACTTATATCTTCATTAGGTTGTATCAATCAATCGTATTTGTATCGTATTCGTATCGTTTGCTAACAGATTGCTAGCAGCTGTACTGCTAACAAAATTAATTTTGCCACCTTCAATTCCACCTGTTATAGTTTACAATTTCGAAAATGGCTATGGACAATAATTTAAACAATTGACAAAATTATAACAAAGTAAGTAATTACATTACTTGCCTAGCCAGAAGTAAACATGCCAATTTTAAACAATGCCTTATTTACCCAGAGGTATGGAGGGTAAAGGTAAGGAGAATCATCTGTGTACATGAAAAAGTGTCCGTTGAAATGCATTAAATTAGGGTGGCGCCACATTAGCATCAGAGTAAACTTTAAAGGAAGCGCCAAATATATTAGAGTAGGATACACACACTTTTTCATAAAATTGAATGATAAAAAATCAATAAACGTACTATTCACAGTTCAGAAAATAAAATCACTCTATCTACGCCTTTTCTCATAATAACTCTTTAAGGTTATATTTACTACATTATTTTGTAATACGCAAGTAGTTGACATTTTCAATAAGTAACTACTTTAGTCGACAATAATATTATTTTTTTTAACTCGGCGTACTTTCGTTTCGTTTCGTTCACAATTGCTACATTCATACCATACCCTGTGTCTACACCAACGCCATTCTGGAAGGTTTTTGAACTGTTATTTACAGCTTACAGCTGGACACTTTTTTCAATTTTCTACCATATGAGATAACTCTCCTTACCTCTACCCTCCATACCCAGAGGTGAACAAGTATCAATGTTAGCACTAATTGTACTAGAGGACAAATTGTCTAGCCCTAGTGAAATATAGTCAAGTTCATCTTCGTTTAATTTTTTCAAAAAAACTGTTTGATTTTTATCTCATACTAGCTGTTGCCCGCGGCTCCGCCCGCGTTTGTGTCGGTTTTTTCGTGTTTTTTCGCGGTCGCGGATATGTGACTTATGCAAAAATTAGATAAATCTAATCCTTGATGCGGATTATATATCATTCTAAAATTTCAGCTCGATCAGTGCAGAACTTTTTGAGTTTTTGAAGCGTACACAAACCAACATAACATTTTTATATATTTGGACTAGCTGACTCTCGCACCATTATCTGCACCTTTCATTGCCCGTAGATGTTAAAACAGTGTGAAGAAATTTATTGTTTTTTAATAACTTCTAAATATTGTAAAAAATTAAAATCCTATTTATTAATATCACTTGAAATTGTGACACTATACAAACATTTCAAGTTTTAATTAAATAATTGGAAACTACAAACAGTCTTAGGGTTTGTCGTAGGTAGGTAATTATTAGTTTCAAACTTGTCAGAAACATTTAATTTTAGTGCATACTTTTAATAAAGTATTCGCAATGAGATTTGAATACTTAGAATAAAAACATTAAAATTTAAACTTACAATTTAAGTTATTATCCTACTAATATTATAAACGCGAAAGTTTGTGATTATGTTTGATGCCCTTTCACGCAAAAACTACTCAATGGATTTTGATTTATATAGACACTAGCTGCACTTCACGGTGTTGCCTGCGGTTGTTATCGTACCGCGGGGTTCAGCTAGTCTATAATAAAAATGTATATTTAATTTACAAATCGAATCTACAGCGCTAAGTGCTAGTAACGAATTGTAAGATCGAATGAAATGAATTTAAAAAAATAAGAAGGTACTAGTAAAATCTGTCAAATTCATACAAATTTTCTTGATCAGCCAGTTAGTAAGTACTGTTGCGCCATAACCAGATGAATCTCGTGTCCACTAGAATAATCGAGAACTGTCGAGGACAACGCCATCTAGTGTCGGAACGCGCGCAACTGTATGCATTATGACGATTACTCGACGCTAGATGGCGCTACAAACAGCTCTAGAGTAATCTATTTAGCCTAGAAACATCGATCGAATGTTTTCGTAGTTTCGAGTAATTTCCACGGCCATATAAAAGCGGAACGTGTTGGCCGTAGGGACAGTATTGTTTCACGATACAGCGGATAAACATCGAAGAGATCTTCTAGTGCGACTAACCAGTGATTTAGTGATTTCTTATTGTAAAAAGTGATCTTAATAAATATTGTGTTATTATTGGTAATTAATCGAGTACTTTAATTTATTTAATAACCAGCTCGTAACAATTTGGTGTCAGAAGCGGGATTAAAGTATGCCGGTTTTACCAAAGGAAGACACGGAAGGTATCCGAACTAGGAGTCAGCGCCAGCAAGAGGCTGATCAGAGGCGATTTGGAAGTGCACAACTGCCTACATCGGAAGATCAGCAGCCAGCTATGGAAACCACGCCGTCCACATCGGCAGCAGCTCCAGATATCACGGCCCTAATGGCAATGCTCCAAGAGCAGGCCCGCCGCCAGGAGGAGCAGGCCCGCCGCTTGGAAAAGCAGCTGCAGCGGGACAAGGAGGAGCAGGCCCGCCGCCAGGAGGAGCAGGCCCGCCGCCAGGAGGAGCAGGCCCGCCGCCAGGAGGAGCAGGCCCGCCGCCAGGAGGAGCAGGCCCGCCGCCAGGAGGAGCAGGCCCACCGCTTGGAAGAGCAGCTGCAGCGGGACAAGGAGGAGCAGGCCCGCCGCCAGGAGGAGCAGGCCTGCCGCCAGGAGGAGCAGGCCCGCCGCCAGGAGGAGCAGGCCCGCCGCCAGGAGGAGCAGGCCCGCCGCTTGGAAGAGCAACTGCAGCGGGACAAGGAGGAGCAGGCCCGCCGCCAAGAGGAACAGATGCTCTTGTTAAAAGGCATACATGAGACTTTCGGCAAAGAAATCAAGGTAGTGAAGGATCAGGTTCTTCAACACGAGAATCGTATCACTAAGGCCGAAACTCAAATTGCTGACGTGAAGAAGGCCTTAGGAAACCTTAAAGTTGGAGACGGAGCGGCGACTATAGTAACTGCTGCTCCTTCGGTACGGGGGTTCAAAGTACCGCCGTTTGATGGAACATCTTCGTGGTCAGCCTACTAGATTCAGTTTGAGGCTGTTATGACGGCAAACGGCTGGACAAAGGAACAAGCTATGACCGCGCTCACCTTGGGTCTTCGAGACCAGGCTCTAACCGTCCTCGAAGCCCTCGGTAAGAAGGTAACCTATGAGCAACTGCTGGAGGCATTGGAAGCAAGATATGGTGACGCTCATCTGGAGCACGTGTTTCGTGCACAGCTGAAGGATCGTGCCCAACGCATCGGTGAAAACTTGCAACAGTGGGCTCTGGAAGTTGAGAAACTGGTCCGTAAGGCATACCAGTCTGCACCTGCGCTCGTTGACGGGAATCTGGAGCAAGCTTTTATCGATGGCATCCGTGACCTCGAAGTTAGAGCTGCTGTGAGACTTGGGCACCATGAAACTCTCAAGGACGCTCTGGCCCATGCTTTGGAGGTGGAAGCTGTGAGACAAGACCATCGGTCTCATCGGGTCCGGGAGGTTGTGGCATCACCTCCGCGGGACCGATTTAAGGGGTACAGCCCTAGATGCTACGCCTGTGGTGAAAAAGGTCACCTTCGGTCCAGCTGCCCTAAGCGAAGCATAGGAAGTGAATACGAGCGGTCTCAGGAGAATAGGGCGGTTGATAGTACTGCCCGACAACAGCAGGGAAACGAGTAAACGCCAGGACTGCGGGGCGGGTGCTGGCTGGTGTTCAAAGAGCCCCAAGGATTTCGATCTCGCAGACTCATGATGGGAACAGCCTGGTCATCAGAGGCGAAATCAACGGAACGTCATGTAAGCTGACGATTGATACGGGAGCTTCTCGCACAGTTGTCAGTTCCCAACTTGCAAATCGGTTCCTGAGGGACATTGCATGTAATCGTGAGCAAATAAACCTAGTAACAGCCACTGGTCAGCGCATACCCGTCCGAGGCGAACAGAAGGTGGAGTTGAAGTTGGGCAACCAAGTTTACCTGCATAACGTCATTGTGGCCGATATAGTTGACGATTGAATCCTTGGCCTAGACTTCATGAAGAACAATTGTTGTGAGATCGACATCAACCAAGGTGTAATGAGATGTAGTCAAGAAGAACTGTTCATGGAAGGAGCATCATCAGGAAAAGTGTACAGCTTAAAGAACGTTGTTCTTCCTCCCAGATCAGAGACAATTATGCCAGTTAGTCTCCCTCATAATTCTGGACGAATGCATCGGTGTGTCCTTATTGAAGGGGTAGATAATGATCTTCCATGGAAGATCGCACGAACTCTAGTAAGTACCACTAACACCTCTGCAGTACGTGTGCTAAATCTTAGTGAGAAGCAACATGTGATTCATAAGAGCACACTGATTGGCACTTGCGAAGATGTGGATTGGATGCGTCGATGCCAAGACTTGACTACTTCGAATAGTAGCACGGATGCACTAGTCAACGTATCAACACTTTTAGAAGACTGTCGAGATGTCTTATCTAGGGAAGAAATTGACAAGGCTAAGAGAATGATAGTTAAGTACACTGATATTTTCTCTACTAATGACGCTGATATTGGAAAGACTGGTTTGGTTCAACACAAAATAAACACTGGGAGTGAGATGCCAATTCGTCAGCGACCAAGAAGACTACCAGTAGCACGAGAACAGGAAGTGCAAACCATGATTGATGGAATGGTCAGGGATGGCGTTATAGAGCCTTCATCCAGCCCATGGTGTTCACCTGTAGTGCTTGTAAAGAAAAAGGATGGCAGCATGCGTTTTTGTGTTGACTACCGCCGTCTAAACGACATTACGAAGAAGGACAGCTATCCACTACCTTGAATAGATGACACTCTGGACATGCTAACAGGGGTTAAGTGGTTTAGCACCTTGGATTTAAAAAGTGGATACTGGCAGGTAGAAATTGATCCCAAGGACAAAGAGAAGACTGCATTTTCGACAGGGAAAGGATTGTGGCAGTTCAAAGTAATGCCCTTTGGATTATGTAACGCGCCAGCAACTTTTGAAAGACTAATGGAATCAGTACTCACCGGATTAACTGGAGATGCCTGCCTGGTCTATTTGGATGACATTGTCATTGTAGGCCGTACGTTTGAAGAACATATTCTACTATTCACTACCCCCCGGCTCTGAGGGTGATAACGCGTACTTTCTTTGCACTTATGTATAAAAAATCATAACTAATGTGATATTTAATTTCGTGTTGTTGTGTTGCACTGTTGTGTTGCCTATTCCATGGGCTTTACGCTGAACTAACCAGTTTCTAAATCCATCAATAAACAAAAGAGATATTACGGAATTATTCAACTACAGCAACAGCGCCACGAACATTTGAATTCAAGACAGCGGCGTATGAGTCATCAGCTTCGGCAAACATCGTACCTCAAGGACGTCTTATCGACTACGCACGGAGCTACGCTCGGTTATTTATCAAGAATAGCGGGTATAACTTTATTCCTGCGCACCAAAGTTACAATAATATCAACATCGCTGCGTGAGTACGACTACCCACTTTGTTCTAGTTACTATAAAGATAACTTAGCACTTGCATTTTTAATGACGTTTGACTGCTGCAGTGATTGAAGACCATATCACCTACTATTTACAATTAGCTTGTATTACGATGGCCACCAAACGGACCCCACCTAACAGGCCAGCGCATACTCTCTATGACTCTGAACCTAATCTGTCAGGGAATACCAAGGAGCATATTAGTGATACGGATCTAAATATTACTAAAAAAAAAAAAACAAAAGCGTAATGAGGGTGACTGGGAGAGGATGGAACAAATGATGAACGAGATGAAAGGGATGTTCTCTCAGTTGGTTATTAACCAAAATCAGCAAAACGAGAAAGTGGACTGCCTGCATTCAGCTCTCAATGAAATAAGATCTCAAAATATTGAAATTCGTCAACAAAATAACGAAATTCAAAAAACCGTTACATTCTTGTCTGAGAAATACGATGATGCCCTTCTTCAAATAACTACCCTAAAAGATGAATGTAATAACAATAGAAAAACAATAAAAGCATTGGAATCAAAAGTAGATTTTTTGGAGAAACGTATTAAAGCCGCGTCAATAGAAATTAAAAATCTACCCTCCTCAATATCGGAAACTCGTGAATCACTCATCAAGTCAGTTGAGAAATTAGGCGACGTCATCCACCAACCGGTTAATGAATCTAATATAGAGAATATATTCCGTTTGAAGGGCAAGATGGATACACCAGGTACAGTCCTGGTTGAATTCTCGACGGTAGGGCTTAAGGAAAACTTTCTGAATTCGGTTAAGTACTATAATAAGCAAAACAGAGATAACCGACTTAACTCCTATCATTTATCCGGCGTAGGACCTGCGCAACCTCTGTACATATTTGAAGTTCTCACTGCCATGACAAAGCGCCTATACTACCTCGCGAGAGAATTTACTAAAAGCAGCGACTACGAGCAGTGTTGGACCGCTAACGGTAAGGTATATGTACGTGAGAAAGAGGGTAGCCCAAAACATCTTATAAAGTCTGAGGAGGATTTTGTGCGATTGCGAAGAGGGATATGACTAGTTTTGTGCCTATTAGGTTTATTTCATTTTATTTTTTTTCATTTATTTGCTATTGAATTTGTTATTGTTATAATTTACTGTAATGTTCAACTCACTCAAACATATATACAATTTTACACTGTTATACATACACAACAATTATTATCTGCACCGTGTCGCTGTATTTTTAAATTTCATTTATTTTTCGTTCTTTTTTCAAGGTTTTTTTGTGTTACATTCAAATTCCATGAGGAAATAAAGATTAAGTATAACATTTTAAAACTACCCCATTTTAAAATTCGATAGTATACCAAATACTCTAAACAAAATAGACTCTGTCTCTGTGTCTGAGTCAGCGACTTGTGATTTGGATAGCTGCATCCCGTCTGGTTTCGAGCCCGACCAATGTCTGAAAATACTTAATCAAAATATAAGAAGTATTACGAAGAACATATCGGGCTTTATGACCACACTTGCTCGAACTGATGTTAACTGGGACATTCTAGTTCTGACTGAGTGTTGGCTCCCCAAAACACAAAACATCCCTAACCTACCTGGCTACGACTGTTATACCACTGCCAACAACCTTACTCAGAACGAAGGAGTTGTAGTTTACGTACATAAAAAACTACAGGTTGCGGTAGTCGAGCCCCCTTTTTTAGATGCAAACTGTGTCCAAGTGACAATTAATCCTAACACTGTTTTACTTGCTATTTACCGACCTCCAGGATATAAAGACACTACAAACTTCTTGACCTCCCTTGACAACATTTTGACTGGGATTTCTGACTTTAGTGATATAATTGTTACAGGGGACATCAACATTGACATTCACGAGCGGTGTCGAGATCCTGTCAAACATAGTTACCTAAACTTATTAGCATCACATGGCTTATTACCCGCGCACTCGCTACCCACCAGACAGAACGCTTGTCTGGATCACTTTTTATTGAAAACTAGAAAACCGGCTTCAACTCTGGTGGCTGACTCATCCCTTACAGACCACGAAACTGTTTTATGCTTTTTAAAAACTAAATCACCCCAAATTAAAATAAAAAAGTTTGTAAATCGTATCAACTATGAACAATTGGATGCCGACTTCAAACATCTAGACTTTGGCCGGGTGTACGAAACGCCTGATCCTGACGTTGCAGCAGAGATAATCATTAATTTGATTAAAGATATTATTGATTTAAACTCGAAAATTGTAAAGATTCCAAATCGTAAACAAACTATAAAACCATGGATTACCCCAGGCTTGTTGCGGTGTATCAGGCACAGAGATAACCTACATAAAAAAAGTAAATTAGCGCCTGATAACAATATCTTAAAAATCACATACATGAGGTATAAAAACTTTTGTAATACACTTTTAAAAAATGTTAAAGTCAATTACGAAAAGAGAGAGGTTGAGAGAGCAGGTACTGATGCTAGACAGGTATGGTCAGTCATTAATAATATGTCAGGTAGATCTAAACGTAAAGATAGTGTTTCATCTCAGTTGCTGACTACCCTAACGACACCACAGTCTTCTATTAACTTTGTAAACGAATACTTCACAAACATTGGAAAACACCTTGCGGAAAAAAATATTACAGAAAAGACTAAACCCGCTGGGTCAATTTGTGCCAACAAAAGTGGGAATTCCATGGCGTTGTTGCCTACTGACGAGGGTGAAGTTGGTGGAATCTTGAGGTCACTCCGTGATGGCTGTTCCACTGGCTGGGATGGAATATCATGTGGTATCTTGAAAAGACATGAGATCGTTGTGGTGCCACCGCTAACGTACATTTGCAATCTTATACTCTCTGTAGGAAAATTCCCTAACGTATTCAAAAAAGCTATCATACACCCTATCTTTAAGGGTGGGGACGGAAGCCGTGTCAACAACTACAGACCGATTGCCGTACTACCAGCCCTTTCAAAAATTATTGAGCGGATAATGAACAATCGCCTTATTTCTTATTTAGAAAGAAACAAACTTCTCTCTCCCACACAGTTTGGTTTTCGGGCTGGTAAATCTACCTCAGATGCTGTACATGAGCTCACCGATTACATAATTACAGAAATGGATACAGGGCAAAAAGTTTTAGGCATATTTCTGGATATCGCCAAAGCATTTGACACGGTTTCCGTACCCAACCTTATGTCAAAACTGGAAAACATAGGAATCAGGGGTGTGCCCCTGGATCTCTTTAGAGATTATCTAAGTGGGCGTACACAGAGAGTTAAGATAGGAAACTACTACAGCGACGAGCGTACACTCACATATGGCACCCCCCAAGGGAGTGTAATTGGTCCCACACTCTTCCTTGTCTATGTCAATGACTTGGGCATGCTCACTCTTCCCAAGGGCAGGGCGATAATGTTTGCTGACGATACCGCTCTATTGTTTAGTGGTAGAACGTGGGGCGAAGCTTATGAATGCGCTCAGTTGGGTTTCGGTGTCGTATCTAAGTGGCTAAGAAGTAACCTGTTGACCTTGAACAGCGAAAAAACACATTACATCACTTTCTCATTCAAGGGCAATCCTCCAACCCTATCCATTGCTTCACATCATACGATACTGGCCCACTCGTGCCCTGAACCGCACAGCACGGGATGCGTTTGCCCTCCCTTACATAAAACGCGTATTGTCAAATACTTGGGAGTAGTCATTGATAATGCCCTGGGATTTCACGAACATATAGACGCTCTGAGTAGTAGGTTACGAAAATTGATGTATGTATTTAAAACGGTTAGATGTGTCCTGGATACTCAATGGCTAAAATCAGTTTACTTTGCCCTCGTTCAGTCAATTCTCACTTATTGCATCACCGTGTGGGGCGGAGCACCGAAATCTACCTTAATTGACCTTGAGAGAGCACAAAGGGCTATCTTAAAGGTCTCTTTTTGTAAGCCATATCGCTTTTCTACGGCTCTGCTGTACCAGGAAACTGAAGTTTTAACGGTGCGCCAGTTGTTCATACTGTACACGCTGTTGAAACAGCACTCATTGCTGACCTATAGTCGAACTGCCTCCAGTGGCAAACGAATATTTAGACCTATCCAACGCGCTAAGTTTTCAAAGAAATATTCCGGGCGATTTTTTTGCTACATGGGCGGCTTCCTGTACAATAGGGTCAGCAGAGTTGTACCAATATTCCATCTTACAGGGGCGAGGTGTAAAAGAACGTTGATTGAGTATTTGAAGAAGTTTAATTACGACGACACTGAAGCGATGCTTTCAGTAACGGTGTAGGATATGGACAATGACACGAATGCACGTAAACAACGTAACACACACACACACACACACACACACACACACACACACACACACACGCACACACGCACACACGCACACACGCACACACGCACACACACACACACACACACACACACACACACACACACACACACACACACACACACACACACACACACACGCGCACACATTAATACTAACAATCATGCACACACAAACATTTAAAAATAACATAAATATGTAACTTCATTGAATGTTATAGTGCCCGGTTTTTGTAAAACAGAATGTAAACATACGTAGGGGGGAGACCTGGTGTCCTGAAACACAAGCCTTGAGCTTAGCTTAGGCACCAGTCTTCCACAATATTATAAAAGATTTATATGCTTCTGTATTTTTAATGTAATGTATACCTACTATATTGTGGCAAGAAATAAACTTTATTATTATTATTATTATTATTATTATATTCGAAACCTGGAGCGCGTATTATCGAAAATCCGAAGTGCCAACCTAAAGTTAAGTCCTAAGAAGTGTTCATTTTTCAAACGACAGGTTAGCTTTTTAGGATATGTGGTTTCGGAAGAGGGTGTCCAAACAGATCCGCAAAAGATCGCTGCCGTCAAGGATTGGCCAATTCCAAGAGATAAGATCCAAGTAAGAGCATTTTTGGGCTTGTGCTCCTACTATCGGCGATTTGTGAAAAACTTTGCGGATATTGCCAAACCCCTTCATAAACTTACTGAAGAGAAAAGGCATTTCTGCTGGGATGAAAGTTGTGACATTGCATTTCGAGAGCTAAAAAGACGTCTATGCAACACACCCATCTTAGGGTATCCAGATACCGAAAATGAATGCATAGTTGACACAGATGCAAGTGATACTGGGCTTGGCGGTGTGTTATCCCAGCGGAAAGGTGATCAAGAGGTTGTTATTGCATATTTCAGTAAATCTTTGTCGAAGCCGGAAAGGAATTACTGCGTCACAAGAAGGGAACTACTGGCCGTAGTGAAGACACTGCAACATTTCAACAAATATTTGCTTGGGCGTAAATTCCACCTCCGAACTGACCACGCTGCATTAAAGTGGCTCTTACAATTTAAAAATCCTGAAGGACAAGTCGCGAGATGGATTGAGTTATTACAGGAATATGACTTCATGATTGAACATCGCAGTGGAAAGTCTCACGGTAACGCAGACGCACTATCAAGAAGACCTTGCCCTGAAGACTGCAAGCACTGCGCCAAGCAAGAGGTAAAGGAAGCTGTTCCTATAAGGACGATAAAGACGGACCTTAGCAAAGAATGGAAGGAAAGCCTGCAGCAAGCACAGCAAGAGGATGCAGATATCAAACCAATTCTCGAGTGGATTAAAGCTGAGACTCCTAAGCCACACTGGAGCGAAGTTGCATCGCTGAGCTCGACCACGAAGAGTTATTGGGCTCAATGGGATAGTCTAGTCATCCAGGATGGAGTCTTGTGCCGTAAATGGGAAAACGCTCGAGGAGACAGCTGTCACCTGCAAATGGTTGTTCCTAAAGCTAAGATACCAGTGGTCCTGCAGCTCTACCATAACGGATGTTCAGGAGGTCATATGGGAGTTAAAAAGACATTGTTAAAGATAAGGGAAAGATTCTACTGGATTCATTGTCGTGATGATGTTGAGGACTGGTGTCGCAAGTGTACCAGTTGTGCGGCCGTGAAGGGACCTCATACACGTAGCAGAGGCTCATTGAAATTGTATAATGTTGGTGCACCCTGGGAAAGAATTGCTATAGACGTGGCAGGACCGTTTCCTGAAAGTGAAAGCGGAAACAAGTACTTCATGGTCGTAATGGATTACTTCACTAAGTGGCCAGAAGTCTTTGCCATTCCCAACCAAGAGGCATCAACAGTTGCAGATAAATTAGTGCACGAAGTCTTCTGTCGTTTTGGAGTGCTTTTAGAAATCCACAGTGACCAAGGAAGAAATTTTGAGTCTCAAATATTTCAAGAAATGTGTCGAGTGATGGGTGCTCACAAAACCAGAACCACCTCTTACCACCCACAATCGGACGGAATGATGGAACGATTTAACCAAACACTAGAGAGGTATCTGGCAAAAGTAGTTGAAAGTAAGCAAAAAGATTGGGACAAACACATCCAACCGTTTCTTCTGTCATACCGAAGTGCAGTCCACGAATGTACTTCCGTAACACCAGCTTTTGCAAACTTCGGAAGAGAACTACGGTTGCCTGCAGACTTGATCACTGGAATACCCCCTGATACCCCGCGAAGTATAACGGAGTACGCGAATGACTTGCGGAACAAGATGAATGACATTTATGAGCATGTCAGACAATCGGGCCAACAAATGTCTGATAAGATGAAAACCCGTTATGACCGGAAAGCGAATAATAAGGGCTTCGAAGAGTGTTCGCTAGTATGGCTACATAATCCAGTTCGCAGTAAAGGGAGATCTCCGAAGCTACAAGCAAAATGGGATGGGCCATACCGGGTAGTCACTAAAATCAATGATGTTACCTACCGGATACAGAAGTGTCCAAGAGGCGCCCCAAAGATAGTTCATGTAGATCGACTGGCGCGATACTATGGAACCGATAATGCTCGGGACGAGCATGTCTTAGGAGGGGGTAGTGTTGCGCCATAACCAGATGAATCTCGTGTCCACTAGAATAATCGAGAACTGTCGAGGACAACGCCATCTAGTGTCGGAAAGCGCGCAACTGTGTGCATTATGACGATTACTCGACGCTAGATGGCGCTACAAACAGCTCTAGAGTAATCTATTTAGCCTAGAAACATCGATCGAATGTTTTCGTAGTTTCGAGTAATTTCCACGGCCATATAAAAGCGGAACGTGTTGGCCGTAGGGACAGTATTGTTTCACGATACAGCGGATAAACATCGAAGAGATCTTCTAGTGCGACTAACCAGTGATTTAGTGATTTCTTATTGTAAAAAGTGTTCTTAATAAATATTGTGTTATTTTTGGTAATTAATCGAGTACTTTAATTTATTTAATAACCAGCTCGTAACAGTACTTTTAATTACTGAACTTAGTTAGTGTACTGAGTGCCTCAACTTGTAAGTGTCAGGCACTTTTTGTATAGACAGAAAAGGAATAAATACCTACAACTTAAGTTAATTGACAAGTAACTTGCCGGTGTTTCAGTGGAATCAAGGAAGGTGAATGACATGTAGATGGCTACTTGGAGTGGAATGTGAGAAGCACGAAATCGATCAGAATGTGTTGAAATGGGAGAGGCTTATGTCTAGAAGTGGCCTGCAATAGGCTGATGATGAAGAACGAAGAGGGGAGATTGAGTCTCTGGATATCTCATTCACACGGTGCAAAGCTTAGAAATATTGGTTTACACTGTTATACCGACTTAACCGGCTCAGAGGCACCTAAGTTTTGAATTTGATTTATTTAGGAAGGTCAAGATAAAATTGATTCTATTTTATTTTAGAAAAATGTCTAGACATATTAATAAGATTTCTCAAGTTAATATTCTTGAATTTTAAGTTTCTGTTTCAATCTCCAATTCTTCAATTGCTTTTTCTAGTTTAGATATAATTAAAAAGAAGTTAGAAACTTTTTTATAAATTTCTCATAAATTTTAGTATCTATCTAAACATTTGAATGGTAAAACTAACAAGAATTTTAGTTATTGCCAAGCGAGGCAAAAAAAAAATTGGCACTTAATTTATGTACAAACATAATTAACCAAGGAGCAGTGTCTTGGTCGTGACGTTATGAAAAATATAGTTTATAACGGTATTTATGATAAATTATAAAATGTATGTATGTATAAATAAAAAGAATTATTAAAAAAAATGTTTCTAGGATTTTAGTAGATTTACTAATTCGTTTAACTGCATCGATGGCGCAGTGGTAGTGAATGCGACTGCTGTGCTTGAGGTCTCCGGTTCAAATCCTCAGTCGGACCAAGTACTTGTGTGATCCACAAATATTTGTTTCGAAGTTTGGGTGTTTTCTATATATTATATTTTTTTTTATTAATAATGGGCAAACGAGCAGACGTATCACCTGATGGGAAGCGATTACCGCCGCCCATGGACACCCGCAACACCAAAAGCGTCACAAGTGCGTTGCCGACCTTTGGCCTATTATATGTATTTACAAAAATAAAAGTATATTTGTATTCATATCAGTTGTCTAGTACCCATAACACGAGTTCTGCTTAGCTTGGGACTAGATGGCGTTGTGGGTTAGATGTCCGAAATATAAATAAAAAAAACGTAATATGTATTGGACTCTTACAATTTTTTGGGAAAAAAAGGGAAGTTTTCTTTTGGTAACGTTAAAAAGTATAGCTAATAGATAATTTAGCAGCTGGAATTCCTATTAGTGCCAAAAAAAGATTCAGTATTGTGTAAGACGAAAGTCGGTTACTGGTTTTGCTGACAAAGCACACAATGTTCAGACATTTATTTATTTTATTTATTTATAAACTTTATTGCACACCACTACAGTAAACATTTGTACAGATATACATATACGGACATCGACAACAGGTATTACAATAGGCGGTCTTGTCGCTCACGGCGATCTCTTCCAGACAACCTTTGTATGTTTTGTCAGTAAGCAGCAGCATCAGAAGTGGTTTGTCAATGGGATGAGCCTTAATGATGAATTATATTGATCACTACTATTTATGAATGACAAATACTAAATACACTATTTAAACTCGTAATCGGATTTTTAAGGTTACCCTGAAAAAACGATTTTCATAGTATGAAATTTTATGGAGACTCAAATCGAGCGTTAACAATATGTGAAGCGTTACGCTACAGCGCTTTGTCATTAGTTATACCATCTAACAAACGATTAAAACAAACAGCGCTAAAACGCTTATTGTTAGGGATAGTTTTCTCGTGACCAAAATTACATAAGCGCCTTGATTTTCCTGGCACTTAAGCGTTTCGCTCATCGTAGTGTTAGTGCGCAACGTACAAAACATGTGGCGCCAAGTGAAGTAAACTGAAGTCATGCGTCGGAGTTAACACACACACTTTTTCCGTTTTGAGTACGATGGAAAATATTATGACGATGAGTAAGTATGTGTTTATATTTAAGTGTCTAATAAGTCTTTTTCAAACATGACCTGAAAAAAGACTTAAAACCTGTTTTCATTTTTTGCATGTAATTGGGGCCAAACGAGCAGACGCATGGTCTGATGGTAAGTGGTTACCGCCGCCCATGGACACCCGTAACACCAGAGGTGTCACAAGTGCGTTGTCGGCGTTTGGGGGATGGGGAAAGACAAGGGGAAGGGGTTGGGGTATGGTACTCCGGTATCCTCCCTCACTCGATGAAACACAGCGCTTGCGCTGTTTCACACCGGTTTTCTGTGAGACCGTGGTATCACTCCGTTCGAGCCGACTCATGCAAGCAGAAGTGTGGCTCCCCCACGGTAAAATACTTTCGAATAATTATGATACTATACCTACATATTAATAAAATGTAAGAAACGGTCATCTTAATAACATCGTTCTGCAGCCCTCTCAGCTATACAATTTGGCATCTACCCATGCTATCGGCGAGTGGTTCCTGATGGATCACCTACGATTTTTTCAACATGATGCAGGTTATAACATCAATCCCAATAATAATAATATAAACATGAGGAATACTTAAATAGTGTAATGCAAAATCCAATGCCTTATAAATCTGTATTAATCGAATAGCTATAATCGATATGTTGTATAGCCAATCAGATAGTATAATCGTTCAGCATTCATTCGCTTACTTTACCTGTGATCGTACCTTCCTAGTGACTTATATTGAATAAACGAAAATATTCAAAAGTGTAAACACTGTTTTAATCGGAATACGGGCGTTTTGTTAATAAAATAACCAGATACAATTGAATTTGTTGTATTACATTGCAACTCCAAATGTCGACAATTATAAGTGTTACTCAGTAGGTATATACGAGTATATTATCGCATATCGTATTCGGTAAAAAAATCATTGCGCGATTCAGATAACTGAGACAACGTCATCTATTGACTGACAAGTAAAACTTGTATACCTTAGACAAGGTGTGTTTTGGTTCTTGACCTCCTACAGAAAAGAAATAGTAAATATTTTTTTATGTATATTTCGAAATTTAAATAATATGTGATAGTCTATAATAAAGAGTATAATAATAATAACCTTTACTTAGAATCTTAAACTTAAATATCATGTAGTAAAACAGTGAATTTGTAGTAATATACTATTTATATACGTATTTAACTTGTAATAACAAATTATATACAGTCAAACCTGGGTAAGTGAGAACTGGATAAGTGAGAAAACTCTATAAGTGAAGGTATAGTAGTAGGAATAGCCAGGACCTGTAATTTTTAGCCCCCAAATCCTCTATTAGCGAGAAACAGAAATCTCTGTAAGAGAGAGTCGTTTTTCCCTCATGGAACTCCGTAAGTGAGACTGCTACTTATCTATACCTCTATAAGCGACAGTCGAGCTTTATTTATTTATATTATTTAGGAGGAACTATAGCTACAGTAAAAAAAGCAATAACACATACATAAAAGATACACACATACAGTAACAAATGACAAAACAAATTACAAATTTAACATCTGCTATTTTATGACTCATTCTTAACTTTCGTTGAACTTCCTACCATTGTTTTTGTATTGTTTTCTCGTCAATATTGTACCTATTCTATTTCGTGGAACTAAATAACGTTGTTATTTTATCGCATTCTTTTCGAATGGACACGTGTGCCTGTGTACCATCCTGTTTGTCGGACTTACTCAGTTTATAGTAAACCAATTGCGAAGGATAGTTCTGTTCTGCATCATGTCAAAACGGAAAATTTGAGTACTGTAAGTAAGTGATAAACTTAAAATAGTCATCCTTTTCCAATGACTTAGACTTCCCTTAAGGTTTGACATAGTTTTCGATCTTGTGCCTTTGTCTTCCATGTGTCAGTCCCAATAGCAATACTACGTTGAATAACCATATTTTATATATGGTCCTTGAGAACAAAGGCCTATTTGAATTATACTTTCATAGGCTTCGTAAGTTTACAAATTTTGTTGTTAATCACTGTATAAGTGACTGTGTATGTACGCTTTTATTTTGAGACTGCAAATTGTAACATGTGTCAAGTTATTAATGTTACCCTTTAAGCCTATTTTCCAACTTTATGTAAACTTCAATTTGCATATTGAACAAGAGACTTGTATTACACAATCGGGGTTTGCGCTCAAAAAAAGATCAGTGAGATAATATATGTACGTCACAAGAAAAACATGTGTCGAAAGTTGAATTAATGAGCAAGGTTTGTATTTACTTTACAGCCACTGGGTCCGGAACTGCGGAAGGGACCATGCTTTAAAATTGCGGTTGTTTTCATAATTTATTTAATAGTCATGAATTCAAGGTATATTCGTTACTAAAATTTGACATAATTTCTTAACCAACGTGTCTGGCCAGCGTGATGTAGAAGAGGTAAATTTATTTCCTGAAGCCTAATAATAAAATAAATATGTCGGACATCTTACACACAACGCCATCTAGTCCCAAGCTAAGCAGAGCTTGTATCATGGGTACAAGACAACTGATATACATACAAATATAGTTTTTTTCTGTAAATACATACATATTATGCATAGAAAACACCTAAACTCCGAAACAAATATTTGCAGATCATACAAACATTTGGTCCGACCCGGGAATCGAACCCGAGACTTCAAGAACAGTAGTCGCATACGCTACCACTGCGCCACAGAGGCAGTCAAGTCTAGTAATTGAATATTATAGGTTGATTTTTCACCATTTTAATTTTATTTTTATGCCTAACATATTTTAAAGTAATTTCTTGTGAAAGGGATGAAAATGCATAACATGAATCCGAAGAAGCGCCCCAAAATTTTTTTTCAAGACAGCTCCTGCTTTTGGAATAAACATCCTGTGTCGCGGGTGACTTGACAAACATACATGAAACGAACACAAATAACACCCAGACTCGGGACAACAATAATGTGGATCACACAAAGTGTTGTTGCGCGTGGGATTTGAACCCACGACACTTGGCGCAGTAGCAAGCGGCGTGACGACCGCTGAAACTACTAGGCGACCCTTGCAGTCGTTTAGTTTGAAGAGCGTACAGTATTTGATTTGAACAAACAATACGAGCGAGCCTTCAATTAACCACATGCAATTTTTTTTTTTTTTTGGTGAAATGTCAATCAACCGGATCACGCGGATCAGCTATTTCTGCCAATGTCAAGTATTTCGTCGAGTCGTCATCGTGATAAAATTAATGATAAAAAATATATAAAATGTGGATGACATGAAACGAGGACCGTCTTTCGAAAAAACAAAAAACGATCTCCCCCACGTGCAATGTTAAACATGTGATCTGAAATGTCACTTTTCATTTGACGGATAACTCTATTACCGTGTGCTTATTGGTCAATTTAAACAGCGATCACATTGTCGTATTCCGCGTTACAGCCTTCAGTTCCTTTTCACGAACTAACTTAAAAATAACTCAGAAAAGCAACAACAAAGATGTTATTTATTCTACCGCAGACATACAATGTCACATCTAGGTCTAAAATAAGCTGAGTTTATACTTTGGATACTAGACAACTAATCAAAAAGGTTACTATTGTTACATAATAATATGATAACAATGATGTGGTTTTACGTATGAAAACACCGTAGTTGATAACACCGACCTTCGCAGTATGTTGTAAACGGAAATATCAAATATTTTCATAGGTAATTGATATTTGTTGGGATCGTAATGGTTTTAATGTGTTAGCTGGTTGAGGGTTCTCCAATATTTTCTATACTCGATTGCCTTTTGATATGAAATATGTGGAATTGTAAAGCTTTTATGTACACGCATACACCAGATCGTATCGTAACAATATGCAAAGTAAATATTATTATTTTGATTTATGTTAATGGAGAAGTATATCAATTCTTTGTACTGATTGAGAGAGAACTTTCTATATAAATATGGCATAGTTATTACTGCATGCATGGCGTAGCGGTACAAGCGGTCGCCATTGCTCTACGCGCTAGTGCGCTGAGTGTTGTGCGTTCACAAATTATTGTTCTGAGTCTGGGTATTATTTGTGTCCATTTCTTGTATTTTTGTAAAGTCCCCCGCAACACAGGATATATTTCAAATTTAGGAGTAGTTTTTAAAAAAATGAAAGAATACGTTGGATACTATTTAAGAAATAAAGAATATGTGTATTAGTGAAGACAAAAAACACGTTATGTCTAAAAGACAAACAAACTGGATTAAAAGTTGAGATGACGTTATAATCTGTGGTGCAAACGTGGCTTGTTGACATGTCTACACTTACACTACACTACGTTTGTTACATAGCTTAGAAGAGAAAAACAAAATAAAAATATATATGTATATGTGTAGTTATCTAAACCACATAAATATAGTTATGGGTAGGTATATTGACGATAGTTGTATACCATATAGTTAAGCAGACTCTTAGCATTTACTGCTATCATATAATGTTCTCCTAGCCGATAACGGCTATGGCGATAAGTCTCAGAGGAGACCAGCCAGCTACGCAGAAGATATTATAGTGCACAAGCGTGCCCGCAGACACAGATGCACTCTCTGTTCCCTCTCTCTCTCATAATCCGATGGGACGATTAACCGACAGGACTGCGGAGAGATCAGGCGTAGTACCGACAGCTTTACGTGCTCTCCGAGGCACGGTTGTTCAGACCCCAATTTCCAAACTCCGAGCCTATTTTATTATTACGTAAATCAGTAAAACTCAATAACACTTTTGGCCCGACCCGGCATTCGAACCCGAGATCTCTTGATCGGCAGTTGCATACATGTCAACCGCAAGATCAACGAGGCTGTTATTTTTTTACGGCTATGCTCACGATTCAACTTACTTATTTCTTAGGCAGCTCATGTCAACTTATTATTGCTAAATCTATGAGTTCATTGACCCTTATCTCCTAATTAATAGTAGGTAATTATTATTCCACACCTTTTTACTATTTTCAATTGTTTCAAAATTAAAACAATCGCAGAAAAAAAATGGTTTTTAAGGTAGGTATGAGAGTGAGATTTATTTTAGAATCAGTAAACAAAATTATAATGAATACTTTTATTCTATTTTCATAAATAAAATATCGAGATTCGGTGAGCTGCTTTTTAAATTACGGTGATAGGTTTGTTGAATCTTAGATTTTTATATATTAAAAAAAGACAGAAAATACCCGTAAATTTACATTCAACAGTGGACGAATATGGATGATATAATAAAAAAATATTCTTATTGTGAATCCTTTGTATTACACGCGCATATACAATAAGAACATAATTGAAAAAAACAAAACACATTCTCCATTCTTAAATATATTTCAACATACAATTATTGTCATATAAAGTCAACTCTCGACATTCAACAGAACTTGTTTTATTAAAAGAGGAAGAAATATTGCTGTTTCGTGTAAAGAGAGAAATAAAAACATCATCATATTATCACAACGTAGTGGCAACTCCAGGGAGAATTTATCTAGAACCTCGCAATCACCGTGTTTGTTAAAGAATACAAATATGGACACTAAAAACTATACTGTTTTTTATGTCTGAACATTTTTGTACGAAATCGACTAAGAAATTTGTGAAAGAGATAATACAAACTTAAATGACAATAAAAAAATATCTTATAAGAACGTATTTATTAGCATAAATATATATAAATGATGATCTCCTAGTCGATTATGGCCACGGCGGCCAGTCTCAACGGAGACCAGCCAACTACGCAGGAGATATTATAGTGCACAAATGTGTGCGCAAACACAGGTGCACTCTCTGTTCATTCTCTCTCATAATCCGATGGGACGCGCAGAACCGACAGCTTTACGTGATCTCCGAGGCACGGGAGTTCAGACCCCAACTTTTAAACTCCGAACTGTTATTAAGTATTTCTATAACAAGAAAAACTTAATAACACTTTTGGCCCGACCCGGGATAATTGAACTTAACTCTAGATGTTAAGAAATAAATACATTCATTCAATTGAAAAAAAATCTTAACACATTCCCCAAACATAAACCCATCTCAAAGTGAAGTCAAGCAGACATGGCCAAATTATAAAATGCTCTTAATACGAACCAAAAGACCATGGTAAAAGTAGCGAAAATACTACAGTACCCAAAAAAACCTAATACTCATTTACTCTTAACATTCAAAACATAACATCTTTATCTAATCAACCTCCACACAAAATTAAAGCCATAAAATCAGATTTATCATCAAATAAACATCAATTTAATACACCAAAGTTAACTGGATCCCAAAATTGATGACTTGAAAAGGTTAACAATATATTGTTATACTTTCTCTAACACATAAATGAACGAAATTTATTATTATTTTGTCCTCAAATCGTAATTTTTTTCTCATCTACTGTAAAGTAAAACCTACTTAATTATGCATTACAAAATATCGGAAGCGAAAACGGTTCTAAAATCAAATTAATCTGCAAGAAATTTATCGAACTTCAATACACTCTGCGAGTGCAAACAATGCAAAATGGGGAACGTGATACCTAAAGTATAACTGGCATTTGTATAGACAATTGTCATTTAAATCTGCCCAAATGAATCGTTTTGGGTACTATTCTCTACGGAGGTGTCATGTAACCACAGACTAAATTACTTAGCATTTAATAACAGCTATATATGCGGTATGAATAGAGTACGTTTGGAATTTTACTAGCATGTGGTCCCCTGAAATCTGTCCTCCTAGTCAGGTAGCGTTGGCAACTTTCAGTGCCCATACCACCACCGGGGAGAACAGACGTTATTTGTGCAATTCTATCGCCTTATTTCAAATTCGGAACGGTTCGAAGATAATGCTTGTAATGTATTGTTCGAGTTAAAAAGTTTTTTTTAGTGAAGTGCAATTTGTTTGGTGTTGAAATGTTGGGTCAAGGAGTTATCACGTTTTTATGTTTGTTACTCACGTTGTTTGGAGGTAAGTAAATAAATATGTTTATTCTTAAAAGTTTAATAATTATATGAGTAAATATTTTTTTCTCGTATAGCATGAGAAATTTAATTAAGTCAACTTTTATTAAGACACTCTCATCACAGATAATAAAATGAAATGACAATCAATTATGACTTTTTTTTTAAAAAGGAACAGTAAGAAAAAACATTTTATAGCACAATTACTTTTTAAATTGCTAATGGGAACGTGTTTTTTTTCTTTTGAGCCAGTCATCGGAGACTTTTCATAATGAATTCGACATTTTCTGACGAATGAGGCCAATTTACGGATTAACACAATTTAAAAAAAAACTTTACAGCGCTACAATGTAGGAAACGAGAGTTTTCTTTTTGGTTGTATTTTGAGTAAATAATTTTATCTTCAGTTTTTAAATTTAAACAGTATTGAGATGGAAATAAACATACTTAAAGAGTGAGTTATTTGACATGACATGAAAATGTTAGGATTTTGAAAAATTAATATTTTTTGTATAATTGAATATTTAGAATGCTCTTTGGTGCTTTCGTAATTGAAATAAAACATTAACAAAGAAAATTTTCTCTCTATGTGTAATGCGGTGTATACAATGACTGATTGAGTTGTCCATGTTAATTAAATGATGTTGAATGAGAATCAAAAATAATATTTTTTTTAATTCTTTTGAATTTAGAATAGGCAATGATAACTATTCATATTACAACCTTTCTCACATACTTATTTCAACAGGCTCCGTTACGTTCGAGAACGATTGATGTTATTTTTAAATTAATCCGATAAGATATTAACATAGGTTTATTACATTATAGAAAACTAAAGCTCTTGGTAGGTATCGCATAATATGTAAAAGATAAATACAACTTTCTATTCAATAATTATCTTATTGAATGGAAAGTTGTGTAGTCTTAGAAATAATAATTATATTGACTTTTCATAGAGTTGAAAGGAACCGTTTATTAATTTTGAGCCGCCATATTTGTATTTTGTGGCGTTTTGATAAAACCTCTTTTTATGTAAGGAAAATATTTTGTTTTTCACATCGTGTTTTTTTTTATCACAACCATTTCTATGCCACATCTTTTATTCGAGACATAGGGTCAGCTTCATAATTTCCTAATACGAGTACATTCCCGGAGAGACTATACTGAACTTCCGAATAGTGTCCTTTTAATTACGGATTTCGATTTCGCAAGGCTCGAATAAAAACTGATATAATAATAAATAATAAATATTTCGGACATCTATTTAACACACAACGCCATCTAGTCCCAAGCTAAGCAGTGCTAGATATAAATACTTATATATACTTTTTTTTTTTTTTTTTTGTAAATACATACATACTATACATAGAAAACACCCAAACTCCGAAACAAATATTTGTAGATTCCACAAACATTTGGTCCGACCCAGGATTTGAACCCGAGACCTCAAGCTTAGCAGTCGCATACGCGTACCACTACGCCACCGAGGCAGATGATCATAATATATATCAGCATATTTTATTTGTTTTATAACATTATACATCAGATCAGTTAGTAGACCCACACTAATGATGACAGGCCCTCGCACAGAAAATCAATTTAAAATGACAGCGTTCGTGCTGTCGTGTTTCGTTGGTGGGTGTTGGAGACTGGAGGCCCAATGATGCAGAAGCAACCGTAGGCCGCTATATTGTGGGTCATTATGTTGTGTTATCTTTACCGTGGGAGAACTATGCTTCGGCATGAATGGGTCGGCTCGACCGGAGTGATACCACGGCCTCACAGAAAACCGGTGTGAAATAGCGTTTGCGCTGTGTTTCACCGAGTGAGTGAGGATACCGGAGGCCCATACCCCAACCCCTCCCCCCATCCTCTTTCCCATCCCCCAAAGGTCGGCAACGCACTTGTGACGCCTTCGGTGTTGCGTGTGTTCATGGGCGGCGGTAATCACTTACCATCAGGTGATACGTCTACTCGTTTGCCCAATATTCTATAAAAAAAAAAAAAAAAAACAATGAGTATGGTGACCACCACTCCTGGATTCTGCTTATGCTTTCTCAGTGGACTTTTGAATGCTGTTGATGATGATGTAAGTATGAACATGATTTAATGATTCATTAAAGTTGGTCCTTATTGCCAAATCGATAACTCTTTTATCATTCGTACCTCGGAGAGGCGTAAACACATATGACAATCGTTATTGGGAAGACACTGTCTTCAAATATTTAGACAACTAGTTCAACCTTCAAATTTAGTTCACTCTCAAGATTAATTGGGGGTTTCTAGTTCAATCGTTTTAACCTGAATATCAGTTTTTCTACGGGGTGACTGACATAGAACCTCCATGCCAGTCGCTCCGTGGAAAAAAATATTCAGATAAAACCGTTTGATCCTGTAGTTGCTGACCCCAATTATTCTTGGGAATAATAAAGGCTAGGAAGATGATGAAATAATACTTTTATCAATATATCTGACATAAGAATATTTATAATAACATCTAGCCCCGAAGCTTTAAATGGTAAAATGTTTATTTTCTTTAGTTAAAATTTTTGTTTTTGAACTTATAAAAAATTACTTCCTACTTTTTAGATCGACTACTTTCATAAGTATGTTTTATAACTATTTCTATTTTTAAGTTATTTTTATGATTAAAGACTAAAACAAGTAACAAGAAAGTAAGTCACTTATATACATCAATACACACCTAAATACGTAGCAAAAGACACTACCGTATATTAAGAAATGGAATACGCCCTTAACCTTTATCATCCTCATCAAGATAATCTGATGAATTAAACCAATTATTGTTTTTTTTTTACACACAACACCATCTAGTCCCAAGCTAAGCAGAGCTTGTGTTATGGGTACTAGACAACTGATATGTATATATATATTTATTTTGTTTGTAAATACATACATATTATACATAGATTTATAATATAAAATCTATGTATAATATGTATATATATAGACTATTATTGTCATCAATCCTTGATAAGTATGCAATATTTTGTATTTAATTTACCTTTTAAAGTATGTAAAAATCGAGTTCCTAGATATAGTTACATCCATACACACATAGTATTTGAAAAATAGTTATTAATATATTTAATTCCAATTGAATGTTTAAAAATATAATTTCGTTGCTCTTATGATTACAACCATAAGAATATTGAACTCATAAGCACAATTGTTTGAAGGAAATGATTCAGTTTGACCTGTTTACAATGCGGAACTCGAAAAATGATGGAATATTAAAACAGTTATTAACTCTGTTAGTTTTGAAAAGGGTATATTTTATCCTATTTGTAACCGCTAGGGAAGAATGGGTCTCCTAATATAATTACGTCGCAGTGATCTATAGCTGTCTCTGTCCGGCGCACTGGTTAAAAACTATTAGACTAGTTTTCATTTAGTCTAGTACATAACTATATTTTACAACTGAAGAGTATATAGTGTATTGAGTGACTGTCTTGGTGGCGACTGTTGTGCTTGAGGTCTCGGGTTCGAATCCTGGGTCGGACCAAATGTTTGTGTAATCTACAAATGTTTGTTTCGGTGTTCGGGTGTTTTCTATGTATAATCTGAATGTGTTTACAAACAAAAAAAAGTATGTATGTATTCATATCAGTTGTCTAGTACCCATAACACAAGCTCTGCTTAGCTTGGGACTAGATGGCGTTGTGTGTTAGATGTCAGAAATATTTATTTATATCATCCTTATCGATAGCCTTTAACAATTTACTACTGACAATAGTTCTCTCTTTAAAAAAAAAGATGCAGAAGCATCACTGGGTCGCCATGGTGTCAGTCATCATCCTGCTTTGTTGCATTGTCTGCATTCGCAATGAGTATGGTGACCACCTCTCTTAGATTCTGCTTATGATTTCCATCAGTTAGAGTATTCATTTTGACAGGGCCTTACATAAAAAATAAAAATAGATTTTTGGGTTACTAGTTTTAGCCATCCTGACCTCGAGAGGGAGCTCGTTCCATAGTAGGACGGCTTGTATGAAGAAGGTTGATTGTAGAAAATCAGAGCGGCGAGTGGGACATTGTAGAAGCAGATTGTTGGAAGACCTTAAGTTCTTAGTGTGGTTTGAACCTAGATAATGAAATTGAGTAGTTAAGTAGGAAGGAGAGCTTGAAGAGAAGAGTAAAGAATAAAGGGTAGTTAATGCCCGTGTATGTCTACGTTGGCAAATTGGAATTCACTTCAAACAAGATCGATACTCAGACACGTGATCATATTTCCGTAAGTTGAAAAGGAATCGAATGCAATTGTTGCGAAGACGATCAAGCCTATTGAGCAGGTCTGCATTCAGGTCAAAGCAACACACATCACCATAGTCGATTATTAGGAATATTAGGGTCTGGACAAGTATTACCTTAGTTTTCGTTGGCAGAAAGTTTTTAAGCCTATAGAGAGTCCGCAACGAGCCCGTGACTTTCTGGCACACAGATGAAACTTGTTTTCGCCAGCTGAGAGTTGTGTCGATGTACAATCCGACGTCCTTCACACTTTTACAGAATGAAATAACCATTCCATCGTAGGTAAGTTGTGGAAGTGAAGCAAGGTCTAACTGGCTCATACGACGGTTACTTCCAATGATGATACCCTGACATTTATTTAGAGGTACGGAACCTTTAAAACAAAAAATAATTAAGTTGAAGTAGCACTGAGGTCTGTGCTACTTTTCAAAAAGTCAATTACGTCAGGGGAAAGCAGAAGTTTTGATGTTTTTGTCACGTTGTAACATGTCCTTATATTCTTAGTTATCCATAGGCAGGCTGAAAGCGACAAACCAATCATGACGGGAACTCACTCGTGCGTATTCTCGGTAAGTCGAGGATACTTTGAAAATATATATGACAAAAAACAACTTGAATTGTATATGGTTACTTATGCTGGTTTAAGAAATTCATGAATTTTTTTATGTTACGAAAAATACTGTTATACTTATTTCAATATAGTTGTAACAAGAATAATTTAATTTTTATATTTCACTAGCTGACCCGACAAACGTTGCATTGCCATAAAAAGGAATATATATTTTGGGGATGGGTCAATAAAAATCGCAATGGAAAAATAGGGATTGATCGTATAGGATTGAAAGTTCAGGGCTGTATATATTTTCTAATACTGTATCATAAAAAATTTGGTCTGGACTACTACTTAACTACTTAACATTTAGGGGGATGAAAAATAGACGTTGGCCGATTCTCAGACTTATCTAAAATGCTCACAAAATTTTATGAAAATCGATCCAACCGTTTTGGGAGAGTATGGTAACTAACATTGCGATACGAGAATTTTATATATAAGATCTACATAAATAAACTATAAGAATACTAGCTGACACACGCAACTTTGCCTGCGTCTATTTGCAATCATACTCATCATTTGAAAAAAAAATTTTTTGTCTACATTTTAATGTTAACAAACTTTGATTGCGCGATGCAGAATCGATATTCGATAAAAATTTTCACAATAGAATTTAAAAACCATTTTATAATTTTTAAACAAATATTAGTATTATAATTTAAGTGGTTCAGACATCTCAATGAATAATTGATGAGTCTAATCATGAATTTTGATCGTCAAAATATATTCAAAGGAGAGAGTGTAAACATTTTAGACGATAACAAAACATAATGTTTTTGAAATAATATGTACTTAATTTAAATCGTTTTTGAATATACTCGTGTAACTCACTCTTAATAAATGCAAAACTGCGTGTGTCGGTTAGCTTCCAACATATACAGACTCCGAAACATTTTTGATGTAACTGTCGTCATAGTTACACTCACATTTTCTTCTTCATTCAACATTCGCGCAGAAGAAGAAGACAGAATGTGTATATTACGTAGTGTAGTGTATATGTATAACACATATACACTTTATGTAAGTTTAAGTTCTCTTAGCCGCCGTGGCCGGCGGCCAGTTTCAACCGAGACCAGTGTTCTCTCTCTCATAATCCGATGGGACGGTTAACCAACAAGACCACGAGAGCGCGTGGAACTCCGCCTTTTCTTTCTGCGAGCAAGTAATGCTTTCCAAGGAGACGGCGGAGCGGGACCGGGAGAGGTTTAGAACTCTACCGGCCCGCCAGGCCCGAGAACGGGCCAGGCACCGCAGGCGATTCGGGCGCCGGAGATCTCAGGACGATCTCCGTCCTTCATAAGCGCAAGCCTGGGGGTGACAGATGAAGCCATCCGTCACCCTGGCAGAAACAGACTCGGGTGGAGACGCTGCAGAGCGTGCGCGCCCCGGGGGACAATAATGGGAACATTGGGATTCCCACACAGCAGGGGGCCATTTACAAACCGTAGGTGGCCCATAATATAACGGGGTTCCAGGGTTTTCCTTTCTAGGGTGCACCTGGTTACCCGGCATCTAGTACCCGAGATGGCGTGCGGTTTTAGTCGGTTCGAGTCCGACATGCCACCAGGAAGTGGTATCCGAGGGGATTTCCGCACGAGGAAAAAAAGAAAGGGCGTTGATATCTACAATACTGTTTTATTATTTCCGTGGACATCATAGTTTTCAATTGTATTGTGTAAAATTGATTTTTCTTTTCCAAATAACGATACTGTTATTGGATATTAAACTCGAATCGAATGTCTACATATTACCAATAAATTGTTTTAATTATAATTCTATGGCCTTGTTTACATCAGTAAACTTTGGTCTACTGGTATAATTTGGAGAAATATAGGAATATTATTGGCAAGAAAGGTAAATTAAAAGAGAAATCAATATTATGAATAATAGAAATATGAGATTAATTAAGATATATAGGCCATAACTCAAGAAGCTAAATTCAAACTTTACTTAAGTTGATCGAAGAATTGGATGCCGAATTATCTTAACCGAATGGCGTAGTGGTTTAAGCGGTCCTCACGCCTTTTTCTACTGCGTTGAGTGTTGTGTGTTCAAACCCCACATGTGAAAATACTGTGCGACCCACAAATTGTTTTTCTAAGTGTAGGTATTCTTTGAGTTCGTTTCATGCATGTTTGTAAAGCCCCTCGCGACGATTAGGAATATATCCCACATATATTCCTAATGCGAGTGTTGTCTTTTATATTGAAAAAGAAAAAACATAAACAAAATATGAAAGCTACATGTAAGCGTGACCAACGAAGCCACGAATATTACATTCGTGTTTTATTAAATGTGTTAAAGAAGAATTTATTAAATTCAAAAAGTTATAATAGAAAGGAATTTTAGAAATCTTCTTCTTACAAGTATTTTAGAAAATACCGTTAGCAAAAATACCAGTTGGGTTTGAATGAATTTTTCTTCAAGAAATTATTTGGATATGATAAACTTATAAAGGTAGACATTTCTTTGCTATTCAAAATATTTTTCAGCCGTGAAATATGATACAAAGATGTGGTTAAGATAGGGATGTGGAAAATATCTAACAGTGGAGACTTAACAATCAATATCCATCCATGCAATACCTTTTTCTTTATTTTTTTATGTTATACCTTTATATTATAATATGTTACTCTGTTTCTCTGTATGCTCAGGTTTTACGGCTAAGCCACTGCACCGATTTCAATATTTAGTATGGAGATAATTATTTATTGAGGAAGGACATGGGCTATACTTTGTCGCTATAACCGACATATACCCGGACCGAGCCGCGGTCAAAAGTTAGTAGCTAGGTAGTTAGCTGCAGAGCCAAGTTCAGTTCCCATTATAGTGTGATGAAAAAGGTACTATTTTGAAAAAGGTAGCCTATTATGACTTTGTTTTTATTGACGTTTTGCTAAAGAGGAAATTACAGTACCTGAGCCTCGCGGTGTTACCCGTGATTGTTTTTGTACCTAAAGCTAGTCTAAAAATAGCTTAAGATACTCCTTATTTCATCAGCTATCAGCTGTCTGCCGGTAAAAGTCACGTCAAAATCGGTTAAGCTATTTCAGAGATTAGTCGGAACAAAAAGACGGATAGACAAACTGACAGACCAAAAATTGAAAAAATGATATTTTGGTATATGTACCGTGTATTATATATAAAGCATTTAGTAAAAAGTGGTCCGGAAGTAAAAAAGTCCACTTTTATTTTTTGTATAGGGTATAGATTTCGAACTCCTCCAGTTTTCTTCTGATTAATTTCGTTGCGGGTTCCAAGACAGTTTATTTTTTTCTGGGACTTCCCGAGTGTCATAACTCGGTGTGTTCGTGGGTCACTGCTGTTGATCCTATTGTACAGGAGTTATAGTGGTAGGCGTGTGGGCGGGATTAGTCCCATTATAACGTGATGAGCTAGTCTTTTGTTCTGTATTTGGGTGTTATTTAATTATTTTATGTACCTATTGTGTGATATTCAGTAATAGATAAGTAAACTCATAGATTGAGAGTATTAGGATGTGATCAATTAAAAACTGCCCCAGTGGCACAGTGGTAGCGTTTGCGACTGCCAAACCTACGGTTCGATTCCTGGTTAAATGTTTATATGGCCTGTAAATATTTGTGTATGCACACATGTCTGTATTTGCAAATAAAATAATTAAGTATTCTGTAGGTCAATAGTTGTCATAATACAAACTCTGCTTAGCTTAAAGCTAGATGTTGATGTTATGTATATTGGTTATGTTAGTTAGTCTATATCTTTCCTCAAAAATCAAAGTACCTTTATGTAAAATTTCATTGAAATCGGTGCCGCGGTTTGACCGTGAAATGGTAACAGACAGACATAATTACTTTGGGATTCATAATATTATATATCTATGTGTATTTATAAATATAATTTATCAGCAGTCGCGTTTCCATAATAGTTTTACGGCCTTGCCTACTTTGAAATCAAACGGCCATGTGTGAGATATGTAAAAAATTAAAATGATGCAAAAACGCTCCGGTATTTAAACTTCACTGAATGAAATTATTTAAGTAAATAACAACTCTTATTCCAAAACAATAAAGCATCATTTAGATCGCACAGCGCAGCATATATAAGCATTTATCTAAAAGAGGCCTCTCTAGCTCTTAGTCGTTCTTACAACGATAATGTTGCATTAATTTTCCTCTCGATTTCTTTAGAAGTGGGAAAACGTGAGTTTCAGAGATTTGCTTTTATTTACATACTTGCTTTCGCCAGCGACTTCGCTCGTTTTTAATAAAAAGTATCCTATGATACTTCTGATCCCTTCAAGAATATGTGTACAAAGTTTCATGATGATCCGTTGTGTAATTTTCGCGTGAAAGCCAAACAAACAAATTTGCATTCATATATATAATATTAAGGATTTATTTGTATTTTATAAAATTTTCATTGCGGTAAATTTGACTACATCATTATCGTCTTCTTAGCTGAAAGACATAGGCCTACCCCTAGTACTGTCCTGCACGGTTCTGTGCTGCCCTCATCCAGCGATTGCCCGTGACCTTCTCCAGGACATCGGACCACCTTATAGGGAGCCTACCGTGGGAGAGCCACGCTTCGGCATACATGGGCCGGCTCGACCGGAGTGAAACCACGGCCTCAAAGAAAACCGGTCTAAAACAGCGCCTGCGCTGTGTTTCACCGAGTGAGAGAAGATACCGGAGGCCTATCCTCTCCTGCTTATTTAACATCACAAATTCAACTCTTATGCAATAACCACAACAGAGACCTTCGTTCATATAACAATCTCCTTTTACCCTCTCACACCACTGCGTTCGTGGGCTCTTGTTTCATCGTATCTATTTATATATATCTATAGTCTATCCTTTTGTGGAATGCGTTACCTGTCGAGGTCAGGATGGCCAGAATTCGCTTACCTTTCAAGATGAGGGTAAAGGAGCTCTTATTGAGTGAATTGGCGAACCTGGCGAGCTCTTAGATCATCTCCTAGTACCCACAGCGGTGTATGTATGCGTGGATATATTTATACTGTATCTCTGTGAGTGTGTATGTATGTATTCATGTATATATGTTTTATTGTATATATTTATTGAGGGTCAAATAATTTATCATTTAATACTTAACCATTAAGTGCATGTCGGTGGCGTCACCAATAGAGTTTTTTGGTATCCATATCGTCGAATAAACAATTACTACACACTTTTAAGTAAATTTTATATTTAAAGAAATCTAATACAAACAATGTAGTAGTTCGGGTAGTTTTCAACAACATGTGTCGACCGCCAACAATATTCGCCTTTTATACATGAATCCATTTCCGACCAATAATATTTTTTTTTTTATTGAATAGGTGGCAAACGAGCAGACGCATCACCTGACGGTAAGCGATTACCGCCGCCCTTGGACACTCGCAACACCAAAAGCGTCACAAGTGCGTTGCCAACCTTTGGGGGATGGGGAGAGGGAATGGGGGGAGGGGTTGGGGGTATGGGCCTCCGGTATCCTCACTCACTCGGTGAAACACAGTGCAAGCGCTATTTCACACCGGTTTTCTGTGAGGCCGTGGTATCACTCCGGTCGAGCCGGCCCATTCATGCCGAAGCGTAGCTCTCCCACGGTCACGGCCCAATAATATAAACTCAATAAAATATTTAAAACTACATCGCAATATAATCAATCTAATTTGTAATGTAATATAAATAATTCCTATTTAATATTAACATATAAAAGGAACGTTTTTAGAACAGCCATTATTGCTTTGCATTATTACGTTTCAATATACGAATCTTACAATTGTTACATTTTTAAAAAAGACATATAAACAAAGATATAATTATAATTAAATATTATTTTTAAGATTATCAAAACAATATTCCTTTATTATATTATATTTATATTAGTGCTAGTATGACGACAAATCCATATTGGATTAATGACAGTCAATACATTGCCAATATTATAATGATTGTTAATGAATTTTGAATTAAACAAAGTGGTTACTGTAATTAAATATTAAGGTTGAAACAGATTTAAATAGATACTTCTATAATTTAATTTATGACGTCATATTAACATTTTGTTAATTTAAAATCAGTACAGCGCCCATATGCACCTACTTAATTTTTTCTCTGTATCGCCCAATCGGTCGATTAAATAAAATAAATCAATTAATAAAATATTTCGGACATCTTACACACAACGCCATCTAGTCTCAAGCTAAGCAGAGCTTGTGTTATGGGTACTAGACAACTGATATAAATATATATATACTTTTTTTTTGTAAATACATACTTATCACTGTTAATACTTTTGGTTTCTTTTGTATATATATGTATTTCAGTGTGTATATGTATTAGTGAGGGTATAGGTGTGTGTGTGTATGGTGTGAATAGTGTATAACATTTGTGTATGGATCTCTACTGATATTTTTAAATATTAATGTGTTACCTGTGTGTAAGGTACTCTAGATGTTGAAATGCCCAATGTCCGTGCTATGGTTGTCTGGAAGAAATCGCCGTGAGCGATAAGACCGCCAATTGTTATACATCCTTACATACTTTTAATCATTTTGTAATACTGTTTTTTGTTTGTGTATACAATAAAGATAAATAAATAAATAAAATAAATAATACATATGACGGCGCATCACTTATTTTATTTTGGTAACACAAGTGTCGGTAGTTAGACACTGACGCAACACCGAGCATTGACGCGTGCGACCGATGACAATAGGGATGGAAATCATTGCCACTTTAAAAATAATGATCACGCGTTAAGATAATTGATGGTAGTCGATTATTTTATGTGATTAGTTGCGGGTAACAGTGACTTTGATCCCATCCCTAAAGAACTGTGGGTAGTTATTAATTGAACGCAGCCGGAGATAGTTATAAAATGGAACGCAGCCGGAGGGCAAGGATTATCGTTTAGCATCTCGCAGTAGCATCACATGTTCGGTGGAGTGTCGTACCTAAATTGTAACCTATATACCATTATTGATTATCGTGACTGTATTTCACTATGTATTATCATAAAGTGATTATAACAAAGCGATTGTGAGGAAAACCATTACTATCATTCTCCTCGCCCGACAACTCACGTCTACCCTCATTTAAAATAATATGGAATCTACCGACACTCCTAAACAGGGAACGAATCCCTACACATACATAAAATAATAACAAATATTTGCAGATCATACAAACATTAGGTCCGACCCGAGACCTCAAGCTTAGCAGTCGCATACGCTACCTCTACGCCACCGAAGCATTCAAATTGGTTGTTGAATATAAAAATCAAAGGTAACAAGATTAAAATAGATTAGAAACTTTTCCTATTAAATTTCACTCCCAATTTGCCTAGATAACTCCTAAAGTTTCTATTCGAGGTTTTAAGTGGTCCTTATCATCATTATTACCTCAGCAAAAGAAGTCCACTGCTATCCGTGTGCCAGAGGCGTCTGCCAAAGTATTAAACAATAGCTGATTCAGTGCCGTGTCCGTACCTTGTGACCTTCACCAGGTCATAACATGTTATAAAATTGTAGAACAAATATTTACAATAACATTTTTTTGATAGCCTTTGACACAAATTGAATCATGTAGCGTATGTTTTGAACGATAACCCAGGGGCAGTTATCATTAAAACATATATTTACTGGTTATTTAATAACATGTAACAGTAGTACTACCAATTATATTCTTACTAGATGTAAGAATGTAATTGGTAGTCTTACTGGACTCGAGTTTCTACCGTGGGAGTATCTGGCGACCGGAGTGATATTACGGCCTCACAGAAAGCCGCTGTGAAACAGTGCTTGCGTTGTGTTTCACCGAGTGAGTGAGGATACCGGAGGCACATACTTCAACCCCTCAGCTCATCCCCATCCCCATCCCCTTTCTCATCTTGTCTGTATGTCGGATATCACATTAAAAAGTATCTATTATTCTTCAAGAATCAAAGTATCTACATGCCAAATATTTTTGAACAAGCAATTCGTGTATCTCGATCAATCTCGGTAACGGCTCAAACGATTTTCGGTCTAGCTAGGATTTTCAGAAAATTTATCAATAAAATAAACCAGGTCATTCAGGTACTTCTAGCTGCACTAGCCAACCCGCGCAACTTCATCTGCGTCTCTTTTCAGTAATGCTCAGCTCCTCTTGTATAATGTAAGCAATCCGATGTCAGGCATGCCAACTAAACAGACATAAGAAAAACATGTAAAAATCGTTGAGATAGCTTCGGAGTTCATCGTGACACGAGAAATATAAAAAATACATAGGAAAGGAATGGAAACGTAATATATTTCAGTGTATGAATGTGTGATTGATAAAATGTAGAACTGCTGATGTTCAGTCAGGCTTATGGCATTACTTGTCCGCTATTCGCCATAGGAATGACATTTTGGAGTAGTGGTCAACATACTCATTGCGAATACAGACAATGAAGCGTGGTGACCCATACAATGGTGGCCTAATGAGATGCGTCCACATCATTCGACCTCCAGCTTCGCGCTCATCAACGAAATACCACAGCACGAATGCAGCACTTTTAGGTTGGTCTTCTGTGAGAGAATCAAATATTTACTGCCATTTTTACCATAATTATCAGCATTGAAAATATCAGTGCTGTCATTGTGTGAAAATGACCACCCAGAAATTAAAATCAAAGGATTCCAGAATTTCAGTTATTTTGATAAAAAATTGTTCAGAGAAACCCTTCACAGAGCGCCAATGAAAACTAAATGGGAAACAAGTGATCAGTATAGAATAACATTTACTTTGAAATATGCGGTAAACGGTGTTTCAAGCATTATATCCGTCCAATATTTATATGAAACTAGCTGACCCACGCAACCTCGTTTTCGTCTCTTATTGCCCGTTGTATAATATTTTTCCCCCGTTTTGAAACATTCTTCATTAGTGCTCCGCTCCTATTGGTCTTAGCGTGATGATATATAGCCTATAGCCTTCCTCGATAAATGGACTATCCAACACTGAGAGAATTTTTCAAATCAGACTAGTGGTTTTTGAGATTAGCGCGTTCAAACAAACAAACTTTACAGCTTAATTATTAGTATAGATTAGTATAGATATGATACTTTAACAGTGAGATATACTGTTGCAATTTTATTAGTTCCGTTCGGTCTATGATGCTTATTTTGGCGTGCTGGTTGTTACTAATATATACTAATGGAATTTTATTCTACTGTCTGTTCAAAATGACATTTAAGCCCACAGGTTTGAGAGTAGTAATGAACAAGTTGAGTGAAACTTTCCAAGGCTATTATCACAGTTTTTACTCGACCTGAGTGTGGGTGAACTTTCTGAGCATAGGTACTGCATCATTTGTTTTAAGTATAGGAATATATTTTAAGATGTATGTACTGTTAATAATATATGATTGGATATTTCAAAAGAAGAAATTTATTAATAAATTTAAGAATAGAGAGGGAATTGTTATCAATGAATGAATCAACTTGGTGGCAAGGCATATGCACAGCTAATCACTGATGAGGAGATGATGCTGATCAGTACTTTACATCATTTTTAATAACACACTATTCGACACTAGTCGGCAGCTAAACTTAGCCCTAATAGTAGCTAGCAGCAAAGTGTAATTTTATTTGAACTTGTCCCAATCGATCGGTTTACTGGCTGAAACAAAAAGATTTAATAAGTGATACTTCTACTGATAGAAATAACTAGAAAGGCTAGAATAATCGTTATTTGTTTTCCTACCGGTAGAAATACGTTTAAATAAAGACGTACCAATAGAAATAATATGCATACAACTACTATCACTATGATCTGTGTGTAAAGGTTAAAAAAGTATTTTTAGAACTACATATTCAAACGAGTATAAGTATGTAAGATAATTGCATCGCATTCAAATGAGTAAATATAGTAAGAGATAGATATATTGGACTATACAGATACCAATAAACTACACCTCACTCAGGCTCGTTAATCCGACTAATCTCGCAATCGCATAATCGGCAACGATCGTTGCATAAAGCAAACCGTATATATTAGGTACATAGCAGTAAAACAACATTGTTCGATCCTTGGGTGAGCGACCACTGTTTACATGATTTAAAGTTGACACATGATCTCCACGCCTCGGAGAACATGACAAACTGTCACCCACAGTTGTCGCTTGGTCTGTCATTCAAGCCACAGCGGCTTGAACGAACCAGTTTGTAACAGAAAGTTGTGCGTCTAAAGACAGGAACACAAAAGGCAGGAATCACACTAGTCCGAGCTTCTTTTGTTTCAATCGGTATGTTTTCCATTTAATTCTAGCAATTCACAGCTGGACATGAGTCTCTCCTTAGAAAGGAGGTTTATGTCTACTATACCACGCTAATAAAGTTTTCCATCTCTTAAATACACATGAAGTATACATACAAAATACCCATTAATTATGTCAAATATCAACATAACTGTGCAATGTTGTATAAAATATTGATTTTGCCAGTGTGCTACTGAATGTTTTACCATGTATTGATTAACAGAACTTCAAATGTTTTCATACAGATTCAATAGCAATTGCCTTTTGCACAAAAAATATGATACTGTTTTTAAACGAAGATTTATTTATTTTTATCTGAAATTCATAATTCTAGCAAAGAACATTGGTCAACCCAATGTGGCCTATCACCGTGTTTGTTGTAAAGTGGAAACAAACTAAAGAAGGTTTTTGGGCCACAATTGAACACAATCGTCCTCGACCCGCTGGGCTATTGTTAGGTTAAATAAAGCTCACTTATCTTGCGAATGCTGCTGAAATTAATAAGGATTAGGCACAAGTTACAATTAAGACCTATCTCAGATGCGCAGTGATCTAGAATCCTTTGAAAAGTTCTTCTCTGCAATCCGCGTGTTATCATTAAGGTTCACACGTGGGTTAGTGTTTGATCAAAGTCCAAACAATTTTTTTCCAATATATTGCAAAATCCCGTTCGTAAATAGTTACGCGACAATTAGGGGGATTACTGTTCACTGATTTTAAACCATTCAGTAGGAATGTGCTTTATATGGTAAGAGAGCGTTTTCTACGCTATAAGGGTCTCAACCACAATTTTCAACAAATATTCCCGGACTTTCACAAAATACACACACACACACGGCCGGCATTTTTGATATTTTGGAATGGTTAGAGAATAATTTTGTACGAATTGCTTTCATTATCAGTATAAAAGTACTATTATTTATGTGGTGGAATACAATATTCATTTGTTGCTCTATCGTACACAAACATGACAATTTATATTACATACACACATGAACATTCGCTCAAGCGCCCTGCGCCGCCTGTCCTCTCTCCATCCGTCTTACGAATTTTCGATCAGGTCACGTGACCTGACGCGAGTTTATACATTTTTACCCATTCCAAAAAAGTACACAGCGCCGCTAAAGAAGTTTTCACTTCAAAAATCCTCAATACAGAAATGTAACACACAAAATGTCAGATTTTGTACTGTAAGACACGAACATGAGACCATGTAGGTATTTACTAGACTAACACAAGTGAGTTACATCAAATAGCGTTTGTTTACAAATATATTCTGAGGACGTCTGGCTAGATCCAGACCGTAACAACGGCGTCAAGAGTAAACATCATTGTTTATTTACTAAGGTTAAACATTATCTAAGAGGGTCTAAAAACAAAAAGAAACATTTATTTTGTACCAGGAATAAATTCTTATTCGTCTTTTGTGAACTTTAACAATCGTTACTCAGGCTTAGCTTAGATCAAACAACAGAAAAGTTAGAAAAAATTTAGAAAATCGCGAACATTGACCTTCCCAGATAGAAGTATTAACGTTATTTATATTTTCTTCAATAATGTATAGGAACAAACATTTCCATTGTACTGTTTTTTCTTTCGAGCTTTTATTTTATTTTTGTTCTGGGTTTGAAAGCGGTTTAAAAAGGCTTAGTGCGGACAAAATGAATATTTATGAGAAATATATAGGGTAACTGCTATTTGCGCGAGGCTGTCTTAGCCTTAAATGTTTTGTTAAAAATGTTTATGCTTAGATATTTACGACTGTTATTTTTGTTTAATTGTGAAGTTTATTTATTTTATACTAGCAGATCCGCCATTTTTTTATTGTAAATATTTTCTAAATTTGTAAAATACTTTTCCGGTCACCATTTAAATTTCTTATACAAACCTTTTGCATAAATCCTAACAATAGTGAACACAGTGAACAATTATTTCAGCGATCTATTTTTATTTGTATGATAGATTGAGTTTTATGTAACTTTTAATTTCCTTTTCTTTCGTGATCTAAGGCTTTGTCTAAGGTTCAAATAACTTGCTGTACAATGGTTCAACAGATTTCTTCAGTAGTTAAAAAGGTAGAATGTATGTGTAATTAAGAAAGTTTTATGTACGAAATTTGACAGATATAAGAGTTACTTAACACAACTTGACATCAAACCAAATAAGATATTCAGTCCGTTCTCTGCTGATGTGTAGGCTTATCTATACTAATAATGAATGTTTTTAATACTTTGGTCTCCGTAGTACAGGCTCTGCTTTTGTTTGTTTTCTGAGATCTGAGAACTAAATTTGTGGTACATTAAAAAGTAAATAAATCAATATAATACTAGGAGAGCCTTGCGGTGTTACTAGCGGTTGTTATTGTACCTTTACCACATGTCAGTAAAAAAAGGAGTCTAAGTTACTCTTTATGTCTTTAGTTATCTGTTAGTAAAGGTTCCATCAAAATTGATCGAACCATTTCAGAAATTAGTCGGAACAAGCAGACGGTCAGACGCAAGGACGAAAATTTCAATATTTTATTCTTTGTGTAAGTACCGTTGATAATATGCATTTAGTAAAAAACTGTTTGCTTGTATTGTTTGTTTAAATAATAATACAGTGGAAGAATGTGGGCACATTGCTCGCATACAAAATGGGCTATGAGGAAAAAAGTCCTGGAGTGGCGACCACATGCTGGAAGACGAAGCGTGGGTAGGTCCTCACTATAGCCAGGCTGCAAAGTGCTCCGACAACCTGGTGAAGGTTATCGAACTGGAAGCGGTCTGCACAGGACTGGTTGTTGTGGGGAGCCTTGATGGATGCCTGTGTCTAGCAGGAGATGTCGTTCGGTTGAGACGATAGTCATACACTGCTAAAAGCTGAAGAGGTTGTGTTTTTTTTTATTATATAGCGGGCAAATGAGCAGACGTATCGCCTGATAGTAAGCGATTACCGCCGCCCATAGACACCCGCAACACCAGAGGCGTTACAAGTGCGTTGCCGGCCTTTTAGGAAGGAGTACGCTCTTTTCTTGAAGGTTTGGTTGTAAGTGTTAATATCAAGAAATAGGAATTACTAGTTCAAAAGAAACAAAAATTGGTCTTAGACCATCATGCTAGGACGAAATGGAGCCGAGGTTCAATGAAAAATATTTGAAAGAGTGGATAAAAATTATTCCTTTTGAGATACGCAAACAAAGTTATAAGAGTCAACTAGTCTAGAAAATGTTTAATAACGGGAGATCATTTCGTATCGTAACTCGTAACCTGCTTTTGCCAGACAAAGTTTATAAAGAAAAAAATTAAGGAGTTTTATGTATTCTACACCATTCGTACTGAGATGTAAATGAGATCCAGACTAAGAGTTCATTGATCTCAACCATTTATTATATAGGAGAATTTTTCTGATGCGATTTGGGTTTGTGAGCATCTTTAACGATGATAAATTGTGTACATCACTTACTGTTATAGAATAATCGTTTGATGTAAGTGAACCGAATAATCAAGACTTTGTTACATGTACTGAGTATGTACCAATATCTTAATTTTATCTATGCACTAGTTGAAACCCGCCAACCCTTTTGCATTTTCTATTATAAATATATAGCGTGAATAAATTCTATAATGAGCCAGGCTCAAAGGATAGACATATGCTGTTGCGGACTTTTTTGGTGTTTTATATACAAAGAAAGAAAAAAAAAACGTTTATTCTGACAAACACAGGACAGAGTATGGTTCTGAACAGAGTTAACTTTATAGGATGTAAGCAGTTATCCTGTGTAATGCCAGAAAAGGCGCCCATCTCAGCATATTGCTGCAGTCAGAGTGACTGCAGCGCTGGTCTTACGATAGGGCCCGCGCCCGGCGTCGCCAATCTGCCCGTGTCCAGTGCTGTATATTTGTGTGTTAAATTACATGTGATATATATGTATAAATCCTTTGATACACTGTGGTTTAGTAACTATACGTGTTTACGCAGCGCATGCAATTGAAGCGCAAAAGGACTATTTCATTTAAATTTCTTTTCTTTTGGTCGTGGCGTGATACTCGTAGTATGTAGCTTATAACATTCCTCGATAATTGGGCTATCTAACAATTAAAGATTTTTTTCAAATCGGATCAGTACTTCCTGAGATTAGCGCATTGTACCAAATAAACAAACAAACTATTTTCGCTTATAACATCAGTATACTTTAAAACTCACAAACCTTTGTGCCTTAAGAAATCAACGAGAACTTTCGCGATGTTTAGCCATGTCGAGTCTTGTTTTGGAACGAGCTTTCTTCGTAAAAATATACAGGCTATTGTAATAACGCGTGTTTATGATTACAACTTATACGAAAAAATCTAAACACTCTAGCTACAGGCTTTAAATTATGAAAACTCTCTAGTGTTTCAAACTAGGAAAACAGAGAGATATATTTTGGTGAGCTTCTAAAGTTTCCTTATTACACTAACAGAACCCTAAAAATGAAGATTTCTTTAAGTATGCACTCTATTAAACACTTTTAAACTTTGCCAATATTGAATTCAAATACCCAATACCTTTTATAAGTATTACAGCTATTTAGTACGAATAGCCGATGAAACTTTACTTTTAATCAACTGTTACAAAATTCAAACTGCCAGAAAGGGGTTGGAAGGGTCGCGAAAGAATTAAAAAAAAATAACAGCTAAAAACTTTCAGCTTTGTTTTATGAACATCGGAAAATAAGTTATATTGAGTTGGTAAGATTGCGATTTTATTAATAACTAACTTTCGTCAAGTGCTCCGCACGTGTGTATAAAGGTTATAGCGACAAAAAGCTTATTTATTTCTACAAGATCCAAGCTATCTCTATATCGAAATTTATCCAAATTGATTTAATGGTATAACCGTGAAAGCGTAACAGACACAAAAAGAGATACTTTCGAATTTATAAATCAACTAGCTGACCCACGCAACCTCGTTTGCGTCTTATATTGCACATAGCGTGAAAATATTCCCCCGTTTTTAAAACATTTTTCATTGGTGCTCCGCTCCTATTAGTAGTAGCGTGATGATATATTTTTTATTTTTATTTTTTTTATTGAATAGTGGGCAAACTAGCAAACGTATCACCTGATGGCAAGCAATTACCGCCGCCCATGGACACCCGCAACGCCAGAGGCGTCACAAGTGCGTTGCCGACCTTTGGGGGATGGGAAAGGGGATGGGGGGAGGGGTTGGGGTATAGGCCTCCGGTATCCTCACTCACTCGGTGAAACACAAACGCTATTTCACACCGGTTTTCTGTGAGGCCGTGGTATCACTCCGGTCGAGCCGACCCATTCATGCCGAAGCATAGCTCTCCCACGGTGTATAGCCTTTCTCGATAAATAAACTATCCAACACTGAGAGAATTTTTCAAATCCGACCAGCGGTTCCTGAGATTAGCGCGTTCAAAAAAATAAACAAACAAACTCTTCAGCTTTATTATTAGTATAGGTTAAGCATTATACTATTGAGTATAAAGTACAAATGTATTTTTTATGGCCATCCAAAATGACTATACACTGCCTGATGGAAAGCTTAAGCCGAATCCAAGAGTGTTGGTCACCATACTCATTGCCAATGAAGACAATGCAACATGATGACCCATACCATGGCGACTCACCAACGAAACCAGACATGCGAAACTGAAATCGGTGTGGCTCTACTGCATTGTGAATATTTATTGTAATGTATAATATAATAATAATAAAAGTAGTGTTTGATTATTGTATACGGTACCGACGGATTTATATCTGTGATGCAGTGGTTGGATCTTCTAATGAAATACTTGATACGGCTTCAGAGTTTATTGGGCTTCCTTTTTAGGTGGCAATCTGCAGGAGTGTCGCCTGTCTACGTAGTACATAACACATTGTTCTGACCAAATGAGCTGAGTCCTCATTTAGATACGGAGAATTACAATATATCAAAAGTGTGCAGTTTCTATCCGTTTTTTGTTATAATATTATACACTTCATTTCAATTGAAGTCAGTACATCATCTTCCTAGCCTTTATCATTCCCAACATTATTTAGCGGAGCGTCTGGCATCGAACCTCCGCAACCCTGAGGGTGAACTGATTTCGAAGATTAAACCAGTTGTCGGTGTATTTGAGGGCACTGACTTCCCAATAACGATTTCCATAGATATTCATGACAACCGGGACCGACAGCTTATCACCTTTGGTACTGCAGGAAATACCACCATCTTCCATACTCCGGGCGGCTATTAAGAATTTCTTGGAAGAAAACCCAACAGTAGTCCAATTCGGGCATCGAACCCGAAAACTTTTGATCAGCAGTTGTTTACGCTAACCACTGGACCAACGAGGCAGTTAGTTTTATAGTCAGTACATAGTGGGTATAATTCGACCGTAACTTCTTTTTGGGTTATTCTATGGCCAGTATAATTTAAATTATCGTTGTTTAAGCTCATCTATCAAACCAGGGGATTTTTTTTACTGGATAGGATAGCTTAATGTGGCTATTTAAATTATTTTAAAATGTATAAACCTAACTACGATGGAACCCGAGACCTCAAGCATAGCAAACGCATACACTCACACTGCTTTAGTAAACAAAAAAAAAATATGTCATAATAATATTTCTGAAAATGACGATATTCAGAATAAATTTGAACAGACATGCTAGGTACCTACAATATACAATACAGTAAGTATGAAGTATTTACTCGAGAATATCATGTTTTCATCTCATTTGAAGTGAAATGAAATACATCTTTGTTTAACTTTATTATTCGGTGAACTGTGTCTAATTAAAATTAGCCGAAATGTTTGCAGTGCTCTCTAGTGTAATTAAGGACTTGTACTTCATATCTAATATCAATCTTGTCTTATATAATCAATCGAAGTTTGGCCTCCTGAAAATACTATGTTCAGTTCATGCTTGCGATAAAATAGGCCGTCTCAAAACTTTTCTTCTTTTCTGTGCTCCAGATTTCATAGGTAGGGGTTACCGATATTGAACCAGCACTTGAATTAAACCATTATTATATTTCTACCAAAATACAATTTTGTTAGGTAAAAGAAGACAAAAAATCGCATTGGTAACGCTTCTCCTTATGTTGTTAGGGTAAAAAATTTGTGTCGGTATGGTAGTAATCAGAAGTAGTCCAATTTAAGTGCTGGTTCAGTATTAGTTCATCATTACCATCATTAGCCCGTTGCACGATCCCCTCCCACTTCGTTGATTCACACTTGTCATTGAGTTAATAACTATTATCTCCCGATTTGCTATTGAACCTGAAATACATTTCCTACTAACTGCAACTAAACAAACCTCACATCTATTGGCTCTAGAACGTTTGAATATCATCGTTATACGAGTATATTGCTCTTGTGACTGATAATAATAGTTATTACTGACTAGCTGACTGCGACTATATCTCAAAACATATTTAAGACATCGATGTTTCATTTCTATCAACAGCGGTTTAGGCACACATTTTTTTTATATGAATCAATATTTCCTTAAATTATCCAATTAAATAAACAATCTCTTCTGTTATATTTTATTTTTAAATTTTATTTTATTTTATTTGGCAAACAAACAGTATGTTACGACTAATTAACCTCTAATTAAATTACTATGAACCAATATACGTAATACGAGAATAGTTTTTACTCAGATATCTATTTCGAGGATGCCCTAGTAGCTGTGGGTTTGACACCGATTTAGGAAGTCGATTTACCACTAAGTAAAGGTCCTTCGTAAGCTCCAAACTTAGTAGATTATAATCTATACAAATACTGTTTACTGTAATGTTTTACACGGTACATTTACCAAAATATATTTTTTACAATTTTTGTCTCTCAGTTTGTTCCGGCTAATATATGTAATAGCTGGTTCGCTTTTGACTGGACTTTTACTGATAGGCTATATGAGGAGTAACTTAGCTATTTTTTTAAACTGGCTTAGCTAGTGCGGGTAACACCGCGGAACGCAGCCAGTATTTAACAAATAAGTTTATATTGGAGGCACACACACTTAATTCCCGAAACGGTTGTGTTTTTGGCATGATCAAAGGCTAGAAAAACTTCTACTTCAGTGAATTTTAATCTTGAAATAACAAACAATCTGCTGAATTATTGACTTGAAAACGGTAGCTCCATAGCTTTTATAATATACTGACTGAAATAGTTCAGAAATTATACCATAAACAACGCAAACACATTCTGATCGTGAGGTCATCACTTAAACCATTAATTACAACATCCGCACCTCTAACTGTGTTTTAAACTTCAACATGCAATTCTCTCTGAAATAATTATCTTACAACATATTTTACCCGAAAAACCATGATACAAATTAGTAAGAAGTACTTAGTAGGATCTAATATTACATACTATCTTTCACCCGCGGCTATTCTCGTATTTAATAAAAAGTATCCTATGTTACATCTAATGCCTCCAAGAATATGTGTACAAAGTTTCATGATGATCGGTTAAATAGTTGTTGCGTGAAAGCGTAACAAACAAACTAATATTCATATTTATAATATAAGTATGGATCATATTTTTCTAATTCATACGTTCATATAAATGGAATGGTAAAAATTGGGATTGTTTTGATAGACAAGTTATACTAGATGAATAAATAAGGAAGGTAAAAAACTTATCGCAGATAAAATACCTAACTTACTTTAGCTAACCAAACAACTAACTTTCAATATAAATAAAGTTCATGATTGATTTTATAGCAACACGCTACCATAACAGTGAAAATATAAAATAATCAGAAGTAGTTCAACAACGTTCCAAAATTGATAAGAAATTTAGCAAATTTACAATACGGTTTATATTTCAATGGATCTACGAGGCATGTGTCGAGAAAATGATGGGAAAACTGACACGTGGCAGCTCACTTCGCTCTCCTTATTCCTTCCCCTTATTATTTAAAAGCTGCTAAGCTTTCACCTAAAGATTTATCGTCAAACAAACATTATACTCTATCTCATCTATCAGTTTAATTAATGTTCTTTACTATCATCAATGCCTTTGAAGATACCCAGAATTTAACCTAATTCTCGCTTTGGAATATTGTTGTCTAAATGAATTCATTAATGGTTATTAAGTGTCAAAATCCATTTATTAGACCTGTAAGTTTATTCGTCTCTTTGAAATTTAATGTAGTTGAAAATTTGAAATTTAATATGTTTGTTAGAACACTAGAGCAGGAGGTATCAATAGCGCTTTTCATGACCTATTTTCTTGTTTAGTAAGTTGAAAGCTCAGAAGTGAGCAAATGAAATAGTCAGTATTTAGTATTCATTTGAGTGTCTGTCTGGATAAGCTCTGGTACTAGCTAAGAAAACTAGTAGTAATTTATGTTTCTAGTCTTCTGTGTTCCTAACAAAAAACTAAGGTTTATAGTTTCACCATGACCTATCTGCCAATCGACTTGGATGTTAATTTTATTCAAAAACTATGATGTATTAATTATACCAATTCATCGTTACTTGAAAATGCCAAGGTCTTTTAATACGTCAGCATAAAAATAAATTATTAAAAATGTGGATACAAATTAATCTAATTTAAGTAAGAAAGTACGTAATAATATCTTTTTTTTTTTATTGAATAGTGGGCAAACGAGCAGACGTATCACCTGATGGTAAGCGATTACCGCCGCCCATGGACACCCGCAACACCAGAGGCGTCACAAGTGCGTTGCCGACCTTTGGGGGATGGGAAAGGGGATGGGGGGAGGGGTTGGGGTATGGGCCTCCGGTATCCTCACTCACTCGGTGAAACACAGCGCAAACGCCATTTCACACTGGTTTGCTGTGAGGCCGTGGTATCACTCCGGTCGAGCCGACCCATTCATGCCGAAGCATAGCTCTCCCACGGTGTGAATATCTGAGACAGCCTCAAGTGTTGTATACCAGAATCATAATTTTCATAAAAAAGGGCAAAAGAGCAAACGAATCTCACGAGTGCGGGTGATAGTCAATCACTATCACCGTTCATAGATATCTATAAGAGATTTAAGTGCATATCATACTATAAATGCCCTAAAAAATATTAAAAATAGTTAGAGAGTTCAATTCACAAATCACTCACTCAGAAAAAGTAACAAAACAGTTGCTACATCATCATCAAAACCCTTTAACAATCCACTGCTAGACATTGGCCGCTCATAAGAAAGGAAATTTTTGGCTGACTATACCACGCCAAATGGTTTTTTTTTTCTAGCACCTCGAATATTAATTTGAAGCCTACTCCTAGCTGTTCCTTTCATTGAGTTCTCGCTTTTGCTACTGCTCGTACTTTCATTCATCATACAGTTTCTTTCTTTTATACATCCTTTCACACTCTCCAAGTGGGATTCCTAGCCACTCTCTATATTGTCTGTTTGTTCTTATTTAAGGGGGTAATAAATTTTTACACAATATTTATTTATAGTATTCTGAATCCTTGTCTTAATTTTTTTACATGTACATACTATATTCACAATTAAATTACAATTAATAAATTAAAACTGAATATTAATAATACGCTATTGTACTGGGTTGGTATAGTGATTGTGTGGCGACCTCCACATACAGCGCCATCTGCGTTACTTCGTAGTTCAGTGTATCTTCGGTAGATGGCGCTGTATGTGGAGGTCGCCACAATTGCTCCAAGTTTTTCTTCTCTATGCAAAGATGTTGTGTTTCGTAGTTTGCTTTCTAAATTCAGACACCTGTGGGATGAATAGCGGCTCTTAATCCGTCAGCTCACAGAATCAATTGCTTAGCATTCGTATTCTGTGAGAACATGAGACTGCCTCGGTAGCGCAGTGGTTGCGTACACGACTACTATGCTTGAGGTCTCGGGTCGGACAAATGTTTATCGGAGTTTGAATGTTTTCTATGTAAATGTAAAAAGTATATATGCATTTATATCAATTGTCTAGGACCCATATTACAAGCTCTGCTTAGTTTGGGACTAGATGGCGTTGTGTGTTAGATGTGTGAAATATTCATTATTATTGTTTTATTATATTAAACTGTAAGAAGCGGCTTATTCTACAAAAGCATGACTCTTACAGGTCTAAATTCTATAGATAAGAGGCCGTCAGCAGCAAACTGAAATTTCATCTACACGTTCATTATACGTATAATGTTATTAATTCTTTGTTTCCATTACAAGCAAAAGGAATACTTTTTTTAATTTCACAGTTTCTAACAAGAGTGAAAAGATTATCTTTAATGCGGGCAAAAAGGGTGAAGCGATACAGAAACGCTATCTAATTAGTGAGGGGTTACCAAAACCTTTTAAAGAATTGTTTGATACACAGATCCCTGGCTTAGTACACTTTTCGACTGTGTACGGATAACCCTCGCCGATATACATGCTTATGTTGTTTGTTTTTTGAAGATTTTAGATAGGGTATAGAGTAGAGTGCTGTCGTGGCTGATGATGGCAGCCATTCCGTATAAAAATCGGAGTTCTTGTCTCCGGATTACATTACTTTATAATATGTCTATAGGTATGTTTAAACAAGAATAACAATTTCTTGTTTAAACATATAGACATATTATCAAGTAATGAAATGAATGGGATTTGTTACTACATCAACACGCCAGGTCGTACTGGATGCCACCTCAACTTTCATTCATTTTTTTTATTGGATACGGGCAAATGAGCATACGAATCGCCTGATGGTAAGCGATTATCACCGCCCATAGACACCCGCAACACCAGAGGCGTCAGAAGTGCGTTACCGGCCTTTGGGGGATTGGGAGTGGGATGGGGGAGGGGTTAGGATATGGGCCTCCGGTATCCCCACTCACTCGGTGAAACACAGCGCAAGCGCTATTTCACACCGGCTTTCTGTGAGGTCGTGGTATCACTCCGGTCAAGCCGGCCCATTCATGCCGAAGCGTGGCTCTTCCACGAAAAATTCGTTGTTCGTAGTTCTTTGGATTGTATGCCTAAAAGTATTTTAGACATAATGAATGTAATGTATTTCTTTTCTGAAAAGTTGTATGCCTTGTTGAATTAAGTGAAATACTTTTTCTGTCTTTGTTTTACACGACAAACGAAATTATTGCTCGTAAAACGGTCTTTATTAGAATTCCGTACCCAAAGGGTAAAAGGTGTTACTAAGACTTCGCTGTCCTTCTGTCCGTCTGTTACCAGGCTGTATCTCATGCACCGTGATAGTTACACTGCTGAATTTTACAGAAATGATGTATTTAAACAACATATCCGCAATAGAAATACATCATTTTTTGTTAAAAAAATGCTAAAAACAGAATAAAATTAATATTTAAGGGGCTGCCATACAACAAACATGATTTTTTGTTTAGTTTGTTTGTTTTTTTTTTCGTTATTACTCGATATTAATAACGGCAACAGGTAGACGGTATAGATAGTGGTCCGGAACCGTTCTTACATGAGTCCGATCGACACTTGACCGTTCTTGAAAAAAAATTGAGTAAAAAAATCAATAGTGGACATGTTCGTCTACTGGTTAGAGACTCTGACAGTAAAGCCAGAGATCGTAGGTCCGATGTACATTCACGACAGATGTTGGGCGAGGTACATGCTCATTTAATCCGTGTCTGGATGTAATTTCTCTAATATATAATATTTATAAATATAGCAGTCTGTTTACCGTAGTATATATACGCTATGTCTAGATTGGGATCAGACCACTATGTATGAGGTTTGGGGAATATACCTTCTGACGTGTAAAATATACTTTATTAACAACACCATTGCAATCACAATGTCACTCCGAATCATAATCCTTAGTGGTCGCCGAGGTCACTAGGTTGATCACTGGTGTCACTTCGATGCTCGTGTTTAAATAGATTTTTACATTTTACCAGCGCTTTCGAGAAACGTCTCGAACATACGAGGGCGTTACCCGTACCAAGTATACGCCCGCTGGCGAACAGTTTGTAAACAATAGCGCAATAACCAATCGATATTCGACGCTATGTCTATTGTTGTAAGGTTCGTAATTCCGTGCGCCATAAATAAATTTTCTAGATCGTTGTTCGCGAATAATCTTTCTTCATATCATTGTATTCAAAACTTAGTATAACATCTAGTGCCAGTACTGTTTTAGTATTGCTACATTTTGAGGGTGTGCCATGTTATCCAAGGGGATTTCCACACGGAAGCACGGGGCATCAGAAAACCGGTGTGAAATAGCGCTTGCTCTTTGTTTCACCGAGTGAGTGAGGATACCGGAGTCCCATATCTCAACTCCTCCTCCATCCATCTCCCCATCCCCCAAATCTGGTGGTGTGAGTGTTCATGGGCGGCGGTAATCGGTAAAAAAAACGGGAAAAAAAAGATGTGCCATGTTAAAAAATATCTTCTTTTGATACCAATTTCATTGCAATTCACACCAGTCTGATATAGCATAGGATGCATTCCCCGAATGTACTCTAAACAATTTTTAATATCCAACTTCAAATTCCAACTTCAAATGAATAGCGAAAAATATTTATTCATCATTAATGCATATTTGAATGCATTCATCTGAATTTTTTCAATTAAGAATACTCAAACGTTTTCATCCTTTTGATTAGATTATGTTTGGGTTTAAGTTGGTAAATAAACTTATTTTGGGGACCTTAGGGATTAATTATCCAAGACGGCTAATATATGAGTCTAATCTATCTATGGCTCTATCATATTCATCTACGTTAATTGTGTGTGTGTATGTTAAAGTGTCAAAGAATTATCTCGAAAGAAGTAAGGTTCAAGCAATGAAATCGTCACAAAAAGTAATCTGGACCTAAAAACTAGACCTAACAGTAAATCCTATATACTGATACAACACAAAATCAATATTGATACAATCACTTCAACAGCTCGTCAGTGGCACGAAAAAAAAGTAAAACCTCGCACGTAGTTATACTAAGCATCATAAGCGCTAAATACACATCAGAACCAAACTTATACTGCATAATTCTTTCATAATATTACAGTTTTCATTTCGTTGAACTCGCTGCAGTATATTACACGTATTTTTCCAACCAACGACACCATTTATATAAAACCCATTACTTCACAGCAACATCTACTTTGTCATAAAAATCTAACGAATATAAATCACAAGGAGACCTGCGTCGACATTTTCTGCTAATGAAATGGAAACGCGCTCTCGCAAAGTAGGGGGTCCAATTCAATTTGCTTAGGTTACAGAGGGTTTTAAGCATTAAAAGGACTTTTGATGTTACCTATTCATTAATTTTGCGTTGCGTTCCCGAAGGACAATAGTACCTAAGTACGTATGTTCGGTACCATATCTCTTACGTTGCCATCAAACTTTTTATTTTTTTGTATAATGTTTTTTATTTTGTTGACTGACTCGGTTGCGTAGTGGTAGCGTATGTGATCTGCAAATATTTGTTTCGGAGTTTGGGTGTTTTCTATGTATAATATGTATATATTTACAAAAAAAAAGTATATAAGTTTTTATATCAGTTGTCTAGTACCCATAACACGAGCTCTGCTTAGCTTGGGACTAGATGGCGTTGTGATCTTTCACACTGGAATATTTATTTACTTATTTATTTATTGATTCATACAATTTATCTTTGGATGGGTACACAGGGGCGTATTAAAAGACAAATTTTAACCAAATATTATTTTTGACTGAAATATAATAAAAACAAGTTATTTTGTAATAGATTTCTAGTTGAATTCACCAAGAATCACAAACAATAATTTTGGTGAATCAATCAATTAACTTCATTTTATTAAAATAGTTCTTCTTTAGTTTATGTAATAACTAGCAGCTCCCCTGCTTCGTAGTAGTTCTTAACGGAAAATATAATATAGCTGAGAATATGTGGGGCTTGATTTTTGAGAGTTTGAGTAAGGATACCGGAGGCCCTACCCTAACCCCTTCCCCCATCCCCTTTCTTATCCCCCAAAGGCGGCAACGCATTTGTAACGCCTATGGTGTTGCGGGTGACCATGGGCGACGGTAATCGCTTACCATCAGGCAATACGTCTGCTTGTTTGTCCGCTATTCCATAAAAAAATAAGTCTGTTCCAAAGAAATATACAAACTGGTATATTGGTCAGAAGCAAATGAGTCACGATCTGGCTAAGATATTTCTCTGTATGTACATTAATGGTATTGTCTGATGTAGTTGAAGCCTTGCCAAGTCTCCAATGATATTGGATGCTCTTTTTATCCATCTTATAATTAAAGTGTTACCCAAATAGATATACTTTAATATTTCATTCAATGTATGAGCTCTGTATTAAGGCTTCTATCTATTTTATGAACAACACACATATACATTTCGTAAATGAAAATATCTCAAGAGTAATAATTAGCTACATACACGCTCATTGGTTTAATTATATAGCGCGCACTTCTTCAGCTTCCTGTTACATACTTCCGTCTCTATGTATAAAATCACTTTTAAAGATTACAGGAAAACGGGCGAAATATGTTAGTCATAAAAAATAAGCAAACCTTTTCTTTGGTTTTCTTGTGCTTTCTATTTTATAACGTATATTTTTATGTTCTTATATTTTTAATTAACCAAAGAAAGAAAACGAGACTGTGTTTTGATAAAATAATAATATAATTATCACATTTTTTAAGGGAGGTGTCGACTTTAAATTTATCGTTTTAATAACTATTATAGATCACCTTTTCGCCGTTATTACGCATTATTCATTGAGTAACATTGTTATAATACTTATAGTATATCTTTTTATTCAATAAAGATTTGACAAAATATAAAATCTTCATGGAATGCACACCTCGTATTCTCACTATATCTAGTTGAAATATATAGATAATATTTTATAGACAACGATAGGATAGCATTGTGAAACGAAATTGGGGCGTATGTTGTATGTATGGCAGTTTATTAGATATTATATAATAAATTCAATTAATGATTGAAAATTATAATAATATAATAGTGAATGAAAAAACTATAGTATTTGTAAACCCAGATATCAGACGTATACGTCCGAGGGTGAGACGGGGAGCAATATATACAGCGTATTCTAATTGATAGTGCTACATGAATTACAATTAGATTTGAAATCAGTCACACTTAACTGAAATAAACAGTTAAAAACAAAAGACCTTTGTAATTCTAAAGTACATTTTATTTTACAATAGTTTTTTTGTAATTAAATATTTAGTTCACTTCAGAAGTTACCAAAAGTAGATAAAAACTTTCTAGAATAATTGCAATAATTGCAATTGTTGCAATAATTTCTGGAATCTAGAAATTATTGCAACAAGTTCCATCAAGTGTCGATAATCGAGGGTATAAATTATATTACATATATATAGTATAGATATTGCAAGTTTTATTAAGATTTCACCAAGTCAATGTACTCTGTTTGCCACCGACCCCATTTGATATTAAGACTCCTTTAACGTACGACTTACGTGAGGGACCTATATTTGATAAAATTCTGTGTAACCCTTTGGGAGATAGAGGAAAAAAATGTTTTGCGATCTTGTTATTTTCCTCTAGAGGCGGTCCCACACGGCTTTGAATTTTTCTTCGAATCGACAAAAGTATCGCACTTCTTATAGGTTTTCCTTGGTTTTTAATAACGCACGTATAAAACTACGGGTATTGTACATACCCAAGAGAAATCTATAGTCCTTTTCTTGCTTGTGATCTTGAAAAGCAGTGGTTTTTCCAATATATTTCGTATACCACAACTAGATAGATAGCACAATCAGCAGATAGAGTTTAAAGATAATACACATTCACAAAATTTATAGCCAAATAACCTTTTCAATAATTTATCGCTAAGCTCAAACAGATTGGCAAAGCTTCGACGGGAGCAATACCACACATCATCATCATCTTCCTAGCCTTTATTATTCTCAATATTTGGGGTCGGCTACCAGTTCAACCGGTTTTACCTGAATATCAGTTTTTACAGAGAGCGACTGGCATCTGACCTCCGCAACCCTGAGGGCGAACTGAATTCGAAGGTTGAACTAGTTGTCAGTATATTTGAGGGCACTGACTTCTCAATAACGATTGCCATAGATGTTCATGACAACCGGGACCGACGGCTTAACGTGCTCTCCGAAGCACGGGCAGGAAACACCGCCATCTTCCATACTCCGGGCTGCTATTAGGAATTTCTTGTAGGAAAAACCCAACAGCAGTCCGACCCGGGAATTGAACCCGAGACCTCTTGATTTGCAGTCGCTTACGCTAACCACTAGACCAACGAGGCAGCAATACCACACAGCCTCATAAAAAAACAGTATTAAGCAATTCGATTCTATAAATATCGTTGCTTTTCACCGGGTGTGTGAGGTCACTGACTAAATAAAACGAAATAAAAAGCCCTCCCTTCCTTTTAACTCTAGATGTTCAAGGTATGCAAATCACTTTTTACTCTTTATTTAGAGACGTCTATAAATAGAGGTTCTGTCTTACCATATTATCAAGTAAGACGTAACCCGTTTGTCTCATTTACTACCATCAAGTAAGTCGTCTACACGTTTATCTCCTTGACCATAACAATATCTACATTCCAATTTATATTTTAAATTACGTATCTTAGAGTAACTTTTCTCTCAAAAAAAGATACACTTGGGTATTTCGCATGGAACAAATACTTTCAACTCCATTACGAGCCAAAGATATATACTTCACAAATCCATTAAGTAAAATGTTTGCCCCATAACATTACTCTCAAGCTTTTCTAGTCTCTACACAACAGACTTATCATCGTCACAAACACAACCATGCGACGTGTACTGCATAATCAAGTTAAACCCCAATCTAGGCCTTCGAGACTTCCCATACAATACACCTATTTAATGCTCATGCATATAATCTATATTTTAACCTATATATCAGAGTGAACACATAATACGCTACTCAATACATAGACTTGTTTATCGAAATGAACTTCCTCTGTATGTTTAAGAAGGTGCACTATACGCACTAGTTTGAACTAAATTCAAGTTGATACACAATAATGACTGTCATACTAATTGCTTATGAATGCACTGGAATTTAGAAACCATGTACTTAAATTAATAACATCAGAAATCTTTCAACAGTTCACTTCTAGATATTGGATTCTTAGACAGAAGGGGTTAGCCTACTAAACCACTCTAGCAAGACGGATTAGTGTAAGTCTCTTTCAGTGATGTTTTCCTGCGTAGTTTGCTCCCATAGTTTCTACTTACAATCCCAATGAATACACACGGAAAAATCTTTATAGAATACAAATTCCCATCGCAGAGAATAATGAGATAATTAAATTAGCACAAGGATAATGAAAACACAATAATCTTCATTGTGAGAGTGTGTTGTTTCGGTATATATGAATCGGATCGATTGGACTACATCCACATGTCACAGAAAACAAGGGTTAAACAATTAATTTGTTGCATTTCACCCAGTGAGTGAGGTTACGGGAGCCCTTGACTGTCGTGAACAGGCCGTAACATTTACTATGAGGTGGCCCGACTGCTCATTCGGCCCTACACCAAAACGAAATAATTCGAAATCGTAATTTACAAATGTTTAATTTTTTATTTTTATGTAAGTACATTGTTGAAATTCAATACAAAGTATGTGTTGTGGAGTCTTTTGAATTGTATTTATACTATTTACAACCAGTTGAGCATTTCGACTGTTCCCAGAAGTACTAATTAAGAAAATTAGGCTTCTCCCTTTACAGTTTATACTTGTTTGTTAAAACTTACAAAACAAAATTAAATAAACTTTACGTAAATCATCTTGTTAGTCTTTATTATTTTCAATATTATTTGAGGTCGGCTTGTTCAACTGAGTTTATAAAAATATCAGTTTTTCCAAGAAGTGACTGGCATTGGACCTCCACAGCCCTGAAAACGAACTGAATTCGAAGGTTAAATAAACTTTATTTTAGCTAAAAGTATTTAAAAATCTGATCTTTGGTTCTTATATTTATTAATTGTGTCAATATTATTTGAAGAGTTCCCCATTTTGTTTTAATTTACTCAATTTCAATTTTTAAATGTTTGACCTAATTTCACCTCTTATTTGGGTTTAAAAAAATATTTATGCTGTCCTAATTTACATAAAAAAAAGATAAGATATGAAACACAAACGAATGAAAAATCTCCACCTTTCGTCAATGTCTTTTAAAAGCACTAACTTTTAGCTAACTGTATATATAGTATATGTATGTATTAATATATGCAGTAATAAACTTATAGGCTTACATGAAATTATTAGTATTAATTCAATGCTTACAAACTGTTACACAAATTCACATAAGCCTCTTATAAGCATTTTGTTGGAACTTCGATGTACTTTATATCCATGCACAAAATTTACAAAACTGGACCAGCTGCCTAGTAAGCCAGTTTTAGCCCAATATAAACTCTTCACCCAACTATGTATACCTACCCATATATTATTTATGTATATCATATGAACGCAAGGAATTCTCATTTTGTACGAAACTCTATAAAGAAAATATTGTAGATGTAATATTGTGTTGTAAAAAATTTTGTTATGAATCTTCGGCCTTTTTTCGCTACTGGCAATGCGCCTTTAAAAGAAAATTGCTAATAATTAACAATGAAACAGGAACAAGTACCTGTTTTATGTTTCCTTGGTTCTATCATACAACATTCGCTCGCCATATGAGACTTCATAAAGTAATATTCATGATAAAAAGTATTATATGACGCTCGAGGCAGGACGTGTTAATAATGAGAAGCTCATTTTAAGCCGCTTCATTAATTAAATGAAGTTTTAAACCAATATAATAATTACTGCAAATTTCAGCCTAGATTAATTAAGTTTCAATTGTTTTGGTTTATTTCAATCGCTTATATAAATTGAACCCTCATATTTACTTTAAAGACTACCTACCTACCTAGATTTATAATTTACTGGTTGTTGTTGTGTCACTTTTAATAGTATATCACGGTTATTAGTTTCATGTCATGAAAGTTACACATCAGTTTTAAATAAATAAAAGAAAGCAACAGCTTTCTAAACAATTTTTTCTACCCAATTGTTTTTTTCGTATTTCAAATGTTCTCTTTGTTGTTTAATTTTCGTAGTAATTCACTTAGAAATTCCTTGGTTATTAATTTACTTAGTTAGGTACATTCAATCAATATTAAGTTTTATTTGTAGAGTCTTTTGTTTTGTATTTACAACTAGTCATCTATCTCGGCATTTTAACCCAAGTACTAGATCTAAAATTAGATCTTTCCATTTACAGTTTGTAGTACTTGTTTAACATAACATACAAAACGAAAAGAACTTGATTTAACAGATAAAAATGTTTAAATACTGTCAGATTGTTTGTCCATTTGTCAATTGTGTGATGGATATGACAAATTCTCTTGCAAAAATATTGTACTGTTATGTTGTTACTATCACTTAGCTTTACTAGTATTATAATATCATACAAAAGACTATATAAAACAGTTACTAGAAAATATGAAACAATTTAAGAAATAGCTAATTCCTGTCATTGGCAGAACTGTACCTATTTTATAGTTGTTAAATTACGCTCCGATTTCAGCAAACTAGTTTAATAAATTTATTTAATTATCACATAGTAAATATATATTTATTGTTATTGCTACAAACAGGGCAGCCATTGACAGATTTTGTTTTAATAATTAAGAAAACACATCTATAACACATAGTATTAAGACTCTTTTAACGTACGACTTACGTGAGGGATCTATATTTGATAAAATTCTGTGTAACCCTTTGGAAGATAGAGGAGTAGCATAATATTAATAGAATTACAATATAAATCATTTACTAATTACAGATATTATCATATTATTCACACTTTCACTTCACATAAATATTTTAAGTAAATGAAATAATATTTATTAATATTCGGCCGGTGCAAACGCATCGTAGCGCGAAACCTATGTGTTTCATCCATACTGTTAGATATTATCTCAGTTGAATCTGCTAATTATCGTGTATTTGATTTGTGTATTTTCTATATCTGTATTACTCTTTACTCTAAACTTTTTTATTAATTATTGTGAATTATATTTCGCCTTCTGTTTGTGAGTGTTATTAAACTTGGGCTTCCTACTTTCAACTCAATTTTTATTTCTCGAACTTTCCGTAAGTACCATATTCTTATACCACACTATCTTCAGTAACTTATATCTCCTTTTCAACTTCCATTCACCTAGCCTGATCATACTTTACGCAACGTTCTCGTCACGCATTCACCAGCTAATTCCCTAAGTCAAGCGTACTACGAGTACTTCAAATTTAACACCGTTTTAGAACATTATTCTGAACAGGCATAGTTTAATACAGCCCAACCTAGTATTGAATCTTTGTTTTATTTATTTATTCTGAACCTCCGACAAGGAATACACTTTATGCACTAGTTTTATTACAAAAAAAAATGTTTATGTCTTGTGCTTCCTCAATTATGGGCGATCGCAACACACACATAAAAATTAGTGCAAGCCAAGGCAAAGTCAATACAATTAATTGTGAATAAAAATATAAATTTGCAAAACAAACACACAATACACACACCCACTCACGTCCACACTAATATATATTTTTATTTTATTTTACTATGATTAACCTCAAACTTTTGACAGTTAGAAACATTTATCGTATTTTCCTCTGCGATTTACATGGAAATAGAAAAAGGGTTTATTTTGGCAATTTTCTGTGCAAATTTTATTTTTTATATAAAACGCCTTCCTTGTGCCTTAAGAAAAACATAAAAGTAAGTAAGAAACATCGGCAAACCCGTTCTCGAGTTTTACGCTAAGTAACACATTTTGCCATTTATGTTCACTTATATAAATAATATTTTAAAACGGAATCTGTTAAGCTTTATACTGTAAATTTGTATAATGTAATGTATATGTATAAATAAATATGTTAATAACAGCAGTTCCCGGATCCTTCCCTTCTCAGGCGCAGAGTGGCACACCGTGTGGTTTTAGTCGATCCGATTGATTCCGATACACCACTACGCTGCAAACCCCGGTAGGGTGACGGCCCGTGGGGGGGTGGGGTCTCCACGCGATAAAAAAAAGAGACGTCTTGAGAGTGCTTTTAAATTTTATTGAAAGTACAGAAATATAATCATAACTAGACCATTACTTAAAACATGTCACAGGCAAATTCGGCAATAGATATCCCAAAACCCGCTGGAATTATTATATTATATTGCAGCTACATCCTATAATAAATAATAAAGCTCTCTGGACCTCATAACCCCAAGTTCAGGGCGCTATCTTATCAAACTAGACACGTTCGGCCGTTTGACGTTGTTATTTATTGTAGAGAAATTTATATTTTACTTTTCGTCAACTTTTAGGTGATTAATAGTAAGCTCATCGGTTAACTCACTTAAAATATTTTAAGGATTAATATTTCAAAATCTTTATTATTCGTTTTTAAAATAAAAGAGTAAGTTATTAGTGAACAACAACGAGTTGTTTCAATATAAATCAGTTTTTTATTTTATTTTATGGAATAGGGGGCAAACGAGCAGACACAGACGCCTGATGGTAAGCGAATACCGCCGCCCATGGACACCCATAACACCGGAGGCGTCATAAGTGCGTTACTGGAATTGGGGGATGCGGGGATAGATGGTGGAACACAGCGCAAGCGCTGTTTCCACCGAGTGTATCCGGGTACACCAATTATCATTGTTGTTACGCGTGTATGGCGAAGCCAAAGGAAAGGTATTAGCAGTATATGTATTTCCATATGCTCAACAATAGCGCCTTAATTACGAGTACTAAAGCGACTTTAATGGCACGTTTGACATTGTCTATATAAATTAAGGACTGAATTTAAATCTTAGATTCTTACCTCGAAAAGAAGTAAGCTGCGACTGCGTATTTAGAATCAAAAAGAAGGTTTTGGTAAGCAAAGGTTTTGTTATAATTTTCGTTTTTTAGCTTTGTCAATATGCTGTCATTACGTTTAAAAGGTTTTTTAAAGTGATTGTCCAATTTCATGTGGTACTGTTTGAATAATATTAACTTTAATTTTGTTTTTAGTAGTTAAACTATACATTTAATTGTGTTTTTACTCTTTTATCCGTAGAAACTTCATACTACTATTCTCCTTAAAACTACCATAGTCCATAGGAGTAATGTTCACTTCACCAGGATTTACGCAACAAATATGGATGATTTACGACGGGTAGTAATTAAGTATTTGAGTTACAGCCAGTGACCCTTTTCTTTACGAGCTCCTCAAGAGCTGTTGGAGATTAGTTACAAATGCTTTGTGAAAGCAAATACGTTCGCTCCATCGTAGGCTTGAACATCAAAAATCTTTAGTGTTTATGAGCGATGCTAGATTGCCTCATAGTTTATAGCTGACCTTTTTGAATAAGATTATAATAAATCGTGAAAGCCACGTTGTCAGTCTTTATATTTTCTTCATTATTTTACAGGAATAGTTGTCTTTATAATAATAATAATAAAGCTGTATTTAATTCCATTTAGCCTACTACAATACAGTCTAGTCTATTAACAAATTAAAATCTCTTTAAATAATTACAATTGCATTATGATCAGATTAAATATAATTATTTTGTCGAGGCTTATATGGACCCCCTTCGGGTAAAAGCCTCCTCCAAGGACTTCCAACGTTCTTTGTGTCTAGCCAAGGGTATCCAATTTTGTTCTGCTACCTTTACCTTTACTATTCGTCTAGGCTGGGCAGCTTATGGGAAGCTTCGTCATATCTTCGAGTCGTCGATCCCACAATCACTGAAAGCCAAGGCTTTTGACCAGTGCGTCTTGCCCGTAATGACGTATGGAGCCGAGACGTGGACACTCACCGTTGGACTGGTCCATAAATTTAAGGTCGCTCAGCGTGCAATGGAGCGTGCGATGCTGGGTGTTTCTCTATTTGATAAGATTCGTAACGAGACAATCCGAAAGAGAACTGGAGTAACCGATATCGCACGCAGGATCAGCACGCTGAAGTGGAAGTGGGCCGGTCATGTCTCCAGGCGGACTGATGTTCGCTGGAGCCGACAAGTCTTAGAGTGGAGACCACGTTTAGGCAAACGCAGTGTAGGGCGCCCTGCGGCACGATGGACCGACGACTTGAAGAAAATGGCTGGAAACGGATGGATGCGGGCTGCCCGGGACAGGGATGGTTGGCGCTCTTTGGGGGAGGCCTTCGTTCAGCAGTGGACGGCAATAGGCTGAGAAGGAAAGAAGGACCTTTACCAGTTCATCTGTCCATCTAGCACATAGGCGGCCCCTAACCCTACGACTTCTAGGGCCTTGCCATTTCACCACTCTAATGGTCCACCTGTCGTCACGGGCTACGTGTCCCGCCCATCTCCATTTCATTTTCACCGAGAAGGTTTTAGGAAAAAGGAAATTATAGTTATCATTATTTCTTTATAAATCACGTACACATACGTATATGTGTAATGACTAAGTGTAATGACTGCACGGTTGGCCGAGTGGTTTCAGTGGTCGCCATGCCGCTTGCTACTGCGCCAAGTGTCTTGGGTTCAAATCCCACGCGGTACAACACTTTGTGTGATCCACGAATTGTTGTCCCGAGTCTGGATGTTCTTTGTGTCCGTTTCATGTATGTTTGTAAAGTCCCCCACGACACAGGATGTTTATTCCTAATGTGGGAGTTGTCTCTTTAAAAAAAATGTATATGGACACTCATTTGTGGCTAAAGTGTGCAGAGGCAATAAGACATAATTAGTCAATTTCCTCAGATGTAACTCGCTCAAGATAAAAAGTATAGACGAGTGTTGCTCCTAAATTAGGATAAATCTTAGAAACCTGGGAGTAGCTATCAGGCCATTTGAGTTAAGAACTCAGATTTTCTAAACGGAAAAGAAACTATTATTTCTAACAAAATTTCTACACCAACACCATCTGTGTCGACTTTGTTATGCGCTGAGTTAAATATATCATATAAATAAATATTAAAGTTTGTTCTGGCTGTTTTGTAGAACCGCTTAATCAGTGGATGCAAAATGTTAGTGCAACTTTGTTTTCATATTTTATATCGTTCATTTTTTATTAAAACTTTAAATATTAATAAGCTACTAGCTTTCGCCCGTGGTTTCGCTCACATTTAATAAAAACTATCCTATGTTACTTCTAATACCTCCAAGAATATGTGTACAATGTTTCATAAAGATCGGTTGAGTACTTTTCCCGTGAAAGCGTAACAAATAAACTTACTTTCACCTTTGTAATGTAAGTGTGATGTATTAAGGACGATTTATTTATTATTCTGACTGTGAGTACTTTAATAAAAGTTAATTGAGTACAGAAATTTTAATTAACATAAGACTGTGTACTTATTAGGCGTGTGAAGAGGTATTTGACTTAAATTAATCTATTCATATTAAACTAGGTCGTACCAAATTAGCAGTCTCTAGTCATCGGACTATGAGTATTTTAGCTGTTAGTTTTGATTGCTTCGTACGTTCTCGTTGCGTGTCATCATGGGACAAGGAAATCCGTTATATATATTACACTTTTTAATACCTTTATAGCCTACTACCTACCACCAATTTCCTAAAGCCAATTATTTCAGAAAATATTCCATAAAGGATATGTATTAGTTAAGTGTACTTTAGGATATTAGCTTTGTTAGGATATTAGGTTAAGAGAAAACATTTTGATACGAGTACTACATATTTTTTGTTGGCTATTGATGAGATTAAAAACAAAAGAACAAAAATAATCGAATATTAATTATTCAAATGACATAGGCATAATAATAATATTAAACTCTTCATAGACGATCGTGTGGTTAGAGTTTCGTCCCTATACATTTTTTGGATGAGGAATTCATGTACTTGGAATTAATCCTGTGTCCCGCATAACTTTAGAAACATATATTAAACGGATAAGAATACCCATACTTAGAACAATAATTTATGTGTAATCAAAGTGTTATCCCGAAGGTATGGAGCTCAGACCTACAACATTTAGTGCTGTACAAAGTGGTGAGGCGGTCATCGTTTGCACAATTTTCGTAGAACAGAGGTATAAATACTTTGCTTCATATTTTCTTTTGCTTTATAGGAAATAGGGTGCAAACGATTACCGCCGCTCGCAACACCAGAGGTGTCACAAGTGCGTTGCCGGCCTTTGGGAATGGCGAGATGGATGGCGAATTATTTACCATGGTAGAGAACACCTGATGTTACAAGTTGTACGAAAACAAAAAAGGCCAACTGCGAGTCGGACTTGCACAGAAAGGGTCGTATCATTATTTATACATTTGAAGCCTGTTGCCGTTAACAATATCGAGCAAAAAGGAGTAATAAAATAACATTCGATGAATGGTAGCTCCTTATATAATTATTTTATTCTATTTTTTTTGTCTTTGACGATTCATTAGATACAGCCTGATGACAGATGCACAGCGAAGTTTTATTAATATGGTCACGTTTTACCCTTAGGGTACGGAATTCTAAATACAACTTACCCGAGTTGAATCATAAAGATGCTTACCCCATAGTACAACCAGTTGTTCCACGGGTCACGGTGTGTACTGTGTATACGGTGCACGGTACAATATAAGTCAAATAAAATAAAAAGGTAATTTAAACTTATAACCACTTAAATCTATTGTCATAACCGCGCTCACCATTGTCTTGTGTGGTGAGAAATCCTTAGCAGGTAAGTAGACTTGTGGTGACTTCCACATTCAGCGCAACAGTTGTTGATACTACAGCGCCATCTACCGAAGATACACTGAACTACGAAGTAGCGCACTGCACGGAGTAACTACCGTAACTGACTGAATCGCGTAATAGAAGTTCTCGCGCCGATTATCATATGTACAACATCCCAACATCAACTGTTGGGCAGTAGCCCGCCAGGCATGATCGATCACCTAGCCTGGTCGGTGAAACATGATACCCGTTCCCCCACAGACTATTATTACATGCAACGAAACTGCGTTTCTACTCATACAAATTTGAAAACTTCATATTCAGAATATTATTATATGAATGACGTTCAATGAGATGTCAGTATCCAATTACAGTGTTTTTACTAGAATATGAACGTTATGTGGTTGTCAGTTTGCAGAGAACTTAGAGCTCAAAGCGCGGCTTTTCTGGTATTATGTTCTCAACAATAATTATCCGCCCGTTTGTATGTCGGATATTGGTAATCTTCTTTCGAGTTAATAAAATACGAGTATATAAGCTATGAAACTATTTTAATTGAAAATACCGTCCCACCTTTTGATATCCATAACAGTTCTGTAAAACTTAATAAAAGAAATGTGTCTGGTGTCCTGAAATAAAGGCTGTGAGCCTAGCTTAGGCATCAGTCTTCCACAGTATGAAGCCTTTCCCCATAAATGTGTAATCTGTAAAGTGGAATATGTATTGTGGCGAGTAAATAAATGTTTATTATTATTATTATTGTTAAAGATCGATATTTTCTAAGGCGGTGATAACAATATCGAATGTGTCAATAGACTTGCTCGAGATTGACAAATAAGTCACACGTTTAAATATTTATTTTTTCTTTATTACGTGTGAACCGCCTTGTATGTTAATGTTGTAGTACAGCTGCTGTAGAAATATTGGTAATATTTGTGTTGTAAGTAGAGAAATTGCTTGTATGTTATCATTAGAAGGGCGCATGAAAAGGGGTTTAATATTCTTCTTTTAGTAGTAGGTTTCTATGCTGCATTGTTGCATTGTTTGTATTCGCAATAAGTATATGACAACCACTCTTAAATTCTATTCCTCCTTTCCATCAGGCAGAGTAGCGAAAATTTGTAGAATATAGAAAAAGCTATTATTTAAATTAACACCTATCTATAATAATAATAATAAATATTCCGGACATCTAACACACAACCCCATTTAGTTCCAAGCTAAGCAGAGCTTGTGTTATGGGTACTAGACAACTGATATAAATACTTATATACTTTTTTTTTGTAAATGCATACATATTATGCGTTGAAAATACCCTAACTCCGAAAAAAATATTTGAAGATTATACAAACATTTGGCCCGACCAGGATACGAACCCGAGACCTCAAGCTTAGCAGTCGCAAACGCTACCACTACGCTACCGAGTATATAGTGTATAGTATATAGAAAATAAAAACATTATTAAATTGTAAAACAAGTAAATAAGCCGATAACTTCAAAGGAGAACTCTTTGTCTGTGCATAATTTGCATAAAGAAGTTTTCTTTGGTAATATTTCCAGTGACACAGGTTCCATCCTGCTTTTATTTATCACTGGCTTCCAGTTGCGCTTGTTTCGTATTACAGCTATTTTTTATACCAAGGAAAACATTTTTACTGCAGATAACTTGGATTCTCTCTGTTTTTTTTCTATTACGCTTATTGATACAAATTTCCTTGAGAATCGGTTGCAACATAAGGCATATAAGCTAATCAGAATGTCTTCAGGCTTTAACAATAAATTATCGATTTAGGTAATAGTGCTCGTAATTCGATCATCCCACTAATATTATAAACGCGAAAGTTTGTGAGTATGTAAGTAAATATGTTTGTTGCTCTTTCACGCAAAAACTACTGAATGGATTAAACTTTACAATAATGTGGCTTATACATCAGAATAACACATTATACATATAATAATAATAATAAATATTTCGGACATCTAACACACAACGCCATTTAGCAGTCGCATACGCTACCACTTCGCCACCGAGGTAGTCGTAGGTACTCGTACGATACTGGTATTATTTTTGTAGGTAGGTATATTGTCGCACCGCGGGAAGTACCGCGGTGTTCAGCTAGTCATTTGTAAAATTTTCTTCTTAATATATATCTTATGCGTAGGTCTGCGCCTGTCAAAACTCAAAAGAAATAGAAAGTCTAATATATGCAAAAAAAAAATGTTTGCAACATCTTACACGCAACGCCTCCTATTTTCCAACTAATCAGAATATGTACCATGAAAATGAAATAGTTAGTTGATACTGCTCATATCTTTTTTTTCCGAAACATATATTTTTTTTTTTTTTTTATTGAATAGTGGGCAAACGAGCAGACGTATCACCTGATGGTAAGCGATTACCGCCGCCCATGGACACCCGCAACACCAAAGGCGTCACAAGTGCGTTGCCGACCTTTGTGAGATGGGAAAGGGGATGGGGGACGGGTTGGGGTATGGGTCTCCGGTATCCTCACTCACTCGGTGAAACACAGCGCAAACGCTATTTCACACCGGTTTTCTGTGAGGCCGTGGTATCACTCCGGTCGAGCCGACCCATTCATGCCGAACCATAGCTCTCCCACATACAAGAAGATTTACAGATAATACAAACATTTGGTTCGTCCGGGGAATTAAACTTGAGACCTCAGCGGCACCTTAGCTTAGCAATCACAAATGCGCTACCCCTCCAGCTAAAGATTGTATAAGTATGTTGTGTATTCGAATATTTCTTTAAGTTAATTTAAATTGCCTGTATTTCTTAGGAACAATTATAAAATATCACCTTTTTATACCGTTGGCAAGGTTGTTGATAAATTTGTGCGCTGTGGCCTTTGGGTAGTAGATGAATAGACCTCATTCCTAACCCGGACGTCCGTAAATGTGCGAATACTGGTGTTTATCCATCTGATAGAATACTTCCATTCTTGCCTACGACACTCCTGGGACGTGAATGAACCTATTTGTAGCCAAAAGCTGTACAGCCAATATACGAGATGTTTTTACGAACAAAATATTGTAAAGGGATGTATAATAATACTTTTCGTATTTATGATTATGGAAAGTCTTGGAGACCTATACTATTTTAGTTTTTAGGGTTCCGTACCTTAAAAGCTAAAAAACGAAACCCTTATAGAATCACTTTGTTATCCGTCTGTCATAGCGTGGAGGTAGAAGACTGAAATTTATATCAAATATTCAAGTCTACTGTCCTTTGGAGCTGTGAAATAATAAAACAATAGATACAGCTGTTAATGCTGCAAATTTTCTACACTGGCAAGAGAATCAAAACCAACAGGGTACAGGGTTGAAATTTGATACGAAGCAACGTCTTATACCACATATAAAGAAAAAAATGCAGAAAGCACACATTCTTAGTTATATCATATAAGACGTTTGGTTTGTACGGAACCCTCGGTGCACGAGTCCGACTAGTACTTGGCCGATTTTTATATTTATATATAAAAACCGGCCTATATAGTCTATAACACATAGCACTCAGATGATAGATCTAGAAAGAGCAGTTAATATCGACTCTAAATAAAAACTAGACTTTTGTGCATTAGCAAAAATATATATATAATTCATTACAGACGAACTGTTGGGTTCACAGATGGCTTACAAAATGGTTCATAAAACTACTAACACTTGTGATTTACTCAAATCTACTTTCAAATTCCGAACATTCGAACACATGTCTCAAATGAAATTTAGAAAAAACAAGGTAGTTTGTAGAAGAAGTCTGTCACTTTTAAAAAAATAAATAAATGACCTTGTCCTAGACATTTAAATAATGCGAAGCTTTTCTAAATTTAAAAGAGTAATTATGTATAAAATAGATGACGGAGTTAAAAACGCTCCTGAAGATTCCAGAGATTTAGCTATTCAGAGACTTCGAAAGGTATTAAAAAAATTTATTGAAATTTAATACTGTACAAAATCTGATAGTTTTTTTCACTGTTTATACAAAATTCGATGATTCATTTAATGATATGATTTTTTAAGACCAGATACTTACTACGAAAATGCTTGGAGAATTTGAGGTATCGTTTAAGGTTTTCAATGCATGTTAGCTTCTTTGGATGATCTAGGTGTTATTTATAAGTTATTCCATACTGGTCTATACTAATACGAGTATTATGACTTCGATTTCACGACTAAACCGGTGAACTGGCTTCAATGAAATTTAGCATGGAAATATTTTGGTTCTTCAGGATGGACATGGGCGAACTTTTACGGCGATAACCGACATTTATGCGAGCGGAGCTTTGAGAGAAAGCTATTATATTTATATATATATTTCAATGAGACCCCATATTATCAGTTAAAGTGTATTTTTGTTCCTTTTATTTTATATTTTCACATTTCATTCTCTCAAATAGTCATTGTTCGCTGGCAATTTTCATTTCTGAAACATAATGGCTGTATACCGCCTACAACGTCGTAATGGAGCCTTGGAATGTATTCACAGGGTTTCGTACAAAATAAGAAGGGTCCAGGCCAGATTTAAGACACGTTGGCCTCACAGCCTTGTACGAAAGTTGGTGAGACGTTCTTATGCATATACACAATGAAAGTTTGACATTACTTAGAATGATTTTCTTATTGTTTTATTGTAAGTTTTCCTAATAAGAACCAGTCAAACTGTTTTGCCAGTATTTGAAGCTTTATACAGTAATGTTTTGCAGATTTACTTGCTGGTACAGTTGTCATTATCATCAGACTATCCTAGTATACAGCTAAACATAGGCGTCTCTAATCGCACACCACTTGGTTCGATCCAAATGAAAGAGAATACAAATATACAAAAATGTTATATTTAATAATATTTTTATTATGTTTTGGTGTTTACCTCAATTTGGTGAAAACAAATTGTGAAAATCATGGTGTAGTCAAACATACGAGGAAGCTTCTATTCTACGTTCTCCTTTAAACTCTATTCAGTACTATCCTTTTTTGCTTTTTTATTTCTGTGCGGAAATCCCCTCGGATACCAGTGTGGCATGTCGGACTCGAACCGATTAAAACCGCACTCCGTGTCAGGTACTAGACACCAGGGAATCAGTTGAACCTTAGAAAGAAAAACCCTGAAACCCCGACTTACCTCGAGCCACCTACAGTTTGTAGATGGGCCCCCTCCTGTGTGGGAACCCCAACGTCGGGAACATTATTGTCCTCCAGAGCGCGCACGCTCCGCAGCGTCCGAGCTGTCATCTGGAACTGCTTCTGCTACATGAGGCCATCTGTCACCCCCAGGTTTGCGCTTATGGAGGACGCAAATAGTTCTTCGATCTCCGGCGCCTGAATCGCCTGCGGTACCTGGCCAATTCTCGGGTCTGGCGGACCGGACGAGTTCTAAAACTCACCCGGTCCCGCTACACCGTTTCTTTGGCAAGCTTTATCGTTCAGTACTATCCTAAACCTAAACAGCTTTACAAAAGGTAACATAAAGCATAACTGAAATAAGTTTGCTAAATGGACCTTTTTAGTAGATTTGATAAGTCTATAAATGAGATATGTACCACGTTGTTATGTAAATATACTCGTATTAAATATCAAGTGAAAATGATCACGACATTTAAAATCAATACTTTCTAGTACATTCTTATGGCTTTTAGGTCTGTTAGCCTTTAAATTTCTATTGAATAACAACGACTACAAATTTTCATATTCCTATTTCATAACAATGATTTGCAATTTTTATAGTTTGAGCTGTTTTTATAATAATGAGTTTCAGGAAAAAAAAAATATAATAAATTATTAAAATTCAAAATATGCCAAATGCCTAATGCTTGTTTCTTTTGTACACCCTAGCGTGCAGCCGACACTGGATCGGTTAATAGCAAAATATGAAATTACTTCCAAGATTAAATAGCCGGTAAGAAGTGAGCCATAAAAGGTATTCGATTTATAGTAGACAAATTTACTTTTGCAATTAAATTATAACGATGTTAAAAGACGATGTTCTATGGAGTTACCTTGTATTTTGAGTGGAAGGAACTCTGTCGTCATTTTCAAGAATGTCGTATGTGGACATAGTAGTAGCCTACCGTTGACGATCTCTTATTTTGCAAAAATTAAGGATGATTTGTTAAAAAAAAATGTGGATGCTTACAACACAAAGTCAAAATTTCTTGTATGCAGTCCTAGCTGTTTATGCTCTGCGTGGATGACTCAGCCAAGCAATCAGAGTAAGCAATTTAATATAATTATGTATTGTTTCAATTAATAATAACTAGAAACAAAAGAGATATTGGACCGTAATCCCAAAAATCGCCTTTAGAAACGTGGTAGGAAATGAAACACACGTCCAAGCTAGGATATTTTTTATTGATGTAGACGGCATTTATATAATAGGCCGTATACCTTAACATCGCGATACAGAAAAACGATATAACGCCATCTATTGAGCTCAAACATAAACATTGTACATTATTTATATTGAACAGATATTCTAATACCATATTCCATAATATAAATGTTTTAGCTAGAACACATAGATAAAATATAAAGTCCAATAAATTTATCTCGATTTTCAGAACTGGTATACTTGCCTAAAAATATGCTGTATGTAGGTTGCCGCCATCATGTTATTTAGTTGATTATAAAATGGTGTTATTAGTCATACTGTCAGAATAAATAGACAGTCCTTTTAGAGTAATAAGTAAGTTAAATCCCTTACCATAAACAATACAATTCACGTATCACTTTGTTACTCACAAATGTGCGCTGGGGTTGATCATTTGTTACCTCACCGTAGATTTGTGGGGCACCGTAAATTTAAATAAACTACAGGCCTTTTATTGTCTGTATTTGCATTTAATACAAGTAGGTTTCTTATTCCTTCCGCTGGCACGACGCGACTCTGGCGCGAAGCCTGGGTCTGGTAGCGAATTTAAGGAGAGTGCCCCCGTCTAGACAACTATGCAGTTTTTCGAATTTTGGGACACCTACAATTTTTTTTTTAATTTGCCATAATATTTTTTTAAAATTTGTTAGTTTAAAATTGCGTAGTATACGAAATTAATGAAACCATCGATGAATTTAAATAGGTCATCTCGCCTACTCCTGGGTCATCTAATGGTTCACATACTATTGTTAGATGAACCAGGAGGAGTTTGGGCATATATGCAACTCAGGAGATGAGTGAGTGAAAATATTGAAATCCGGTAAAACGTAATGAATCGAACGTTCGAGTCGACCCATATGTGTCCAAGTATTGCTCTCTCATGCATAAAAATTGCTCTAGAATGTGAATGAGTAGAGTAACGTCACTTTATCTAGTTTTTGCGTTATTTTGAACAGAAGATTCGCTTTCCACTTACGCTTTATCAGATTGGTCCAAATGGTATTTGAGCCGTTTTGTGAAACACATAATCATTTCTCTGAAGTGAAAAACCTGAATAAGGATAATGACAAGGAAACGACCAACGTTTATATACCGTTAGCAAAAACATTCGAGTTTTTTCAAATGTGGTCTTAAAAATATATGTCGTGTGATGCCGTTCCTGATAATAAGAACACTTATTGATCTGGCAGCCCTTAACCTATTTCTCCTTTCTCCTATTTTTCTACCTAAGACATTTTCAAAGTGATGGCTTTCTCAATTTAATGTTTTTTTTGACCACAATATGTATTTGGACTACTTTAATATACTTTTGAGTTTGTGTTACTAATGATTGACTATATTTACCAATTATATTGTTAGATATGTTTTCTTATATGATATGTAACTAAACATATTTGGATGTTTTTGTAATAAACACTTGTGAAAAATCATGTTTATAAAAATTTAATTAACACAAAAGAGTTGGACTTCTTATGAATTACGGCGGCTTGGTCCCGATTTCTATCACTTTTAAAAGTTGTACGTAGTCAAAACTTGTGTATAAAATTGTGCACTGATCTTTATAAAGTTATAAAAACCAAAGCAATAAGGTTAAAGTACAAAATTTGAATTTTGCGTTCTTTTAACTTTTGGCAATTGATTTGATAAATTTGCGCCGAATTTGGTTTGTTTATACAGGAAAAGACGCTCAAATCAGTAATGGTACTGACAATACTTTTTGTTTGAAAGTGTGATAAAGATGGTTGTAACCACTAACTCATATATAACTATTCTAAAAGCTTTATAAACAGGTAACAATTATTAAAACTTCAAGATTCAAGGTCAGAGACTACTAAATCAGTTCATAAAAATGATCATTACGAAAAGACTTAAAATTGAAAGCCTTGCAATATTTTGAAACGTAATTTATGAAAGATAACTCAACCCACTAGGAATACGTGCTTTGTTGCATGGGATTTGTACCGTATAAGATACATGAAACGGACACAGAGAACACTCAGAACGGAAATTTCTGGATCAGACAAAGTGTTGTCTGTGATCACAAAAGTAGGGAACAAACGAATCGAAATCAGCATAGTAGAAACTGGCAAAGAGACCGCTTAAGCCTCTACGCCATCCGTGCAGACATACCAATTCATATATTTTAGCAGGTGTAGAGACAAACTTCTTAGCACTCCATGGATTCACCGTGCGGGTGCCGGGTCCATCGTGTGGCAGAGGGAGAAACTCAAAGCAGTTCCCAGGACTTACGACCTAGGTGTAGGTTTAAGGAGGCCCCCTTTAAGATACGCATCAACGGTCACCTTCACTGCTCGAGTTTCCCGCCCTACCTAGCCAAATTTGGTAGGCACCTGTTAGTGCAGCCTTGGATACTCGTTCTAAAATAGAACTTACTGCAGATCTCGACAGGCCAAGGTCTTTCAAAAGGTTATAGAGAGATTTAGCTGGTATACCTCTCGCTCCCACTTCTACCGCGTATAAATTAACCACATAGCCATTTTTGTTAAGTTCAGTTGTTAGATCGTAATATTTATTTAATTTTATTCTATGGTCTTTAGGAATATTAGTTTCCCACGGAACAGTAAGCTCTACTAATATTATGTGTTTAATTTGTCTAGAGAAAAGGAATATGTCCGGTCTGGATGACGAAACACCAACATCCTCTGGGATTTTATAGTGCTTATCATACGTATCCATCAAAATAGTCCAGTCAGGTGCAGTACCTAGGATTGAGAAAGGCTTGCTTTTAGATTTGGTAGTTGAGCCATCCTTTATAAAGTTAATTTCTCGTTTATTTGTAGTCGATCCTTTTTGGGCTCTAGCTACTGAAAGACTTACTGCTTCACGTATGATTTCTAGTACTCTATCATGTCGGCGTGAGTAATAACCCCTATCAAGCAGCACCCTGCAACCTACCAGTAAGTGCCTAGCAGTACCTACTGCCTCACCACACGTATAGCAAGATTTTTCAGATGCTTTCCCCCATCTCACTAGGTTACTTTGGTCTGGGAGGGTCATTTGGAAGGCATTCAGATAGAATTTTAATAGGGCAGGAGACCAATCATATAGCAAGGTGCGCCATTTCAGGGCTAACGGGATGCAGAACTCACCTATAGTTAACCACTCACTTTGCACTTTATATTTATCATTTTCATCTTGTTGTATAAAGGATTTTATTATTTCTCGGTCTCCCTTCCTCTTTGCGAAACCCAGCCCGAATTTATTAAACTGTGCACCAGCCATAAATTGTTTATGGAATTGAAGTCTTGACTCAAGCTCTGTAACATATTTATCTTTTGGGAGTGATGAGACTATTTCATTCTGGGATTGTCCCAAGACATGCATTTTGGTCACTCTGAGGTGTTTATAGAGTTCAGATGGCTTCTTTAATTTCATCCCAAAACTGTTTTGATCCCTAAATAGAGTTGAGGGGTCAGCTGAGTGTGCAATTCCGAGCCATGACTTCAATATCTTCTTGACATTTGCATCTAGTTTTGCCAGGAGGCTTTTACCGATGTCATATACAAGGAAAGGCCAAGTCAGACGCGACGTAAGATAATTGTCGTATATCCAAACTTTTTTAATATTGTTTAATGGTTGTTGGTCTACCTTATTCAAGTCACTAAGAAAATTTTCGACAGTTACCTCTAAGGATGGTGTACGTCCTTTGTAATCAATCTTTCTACCAAGAAATTTGAAAGGCACTGCTTCAGCAATCGTGGTTACACATTGTCCTCCTATTGAGAGTCCCGGATCGTATGAGGTATATTTGGTATTCCGTCTACCCAGACATAAACAGTGGCATTTACTTGGTTTTGCCCTCAGTCCGTCAGTCCATGTACAAAACTCATCCACTTCAATTAATAACTTCTGACATTGTTTTGGATTACGTGTCAGTATGGCAAGGTCGTCTGCAAAGGCTAAGATGGACTCTGTGTATTTGTTGTTTATTTTAAACCGATAGCCCCATTTTTTCTCATGACTTATTAACTTATCTATAAGAATATTTATAATTATATTAAAAGCTATTGGTGACAAGCAGCAGCCTTGGAACAACCCTACATTATAATGCAATGTTTCTGTGTTTTCCTTGTCTGCTGCTATGGCAAATTGTAGTTGAGAATAATAAGATGTGATTATGTCGATAACCACAGTAGGAAAGTTATACCACTTCAGGGCGAAGATCATTAGTTCATGCTTTACAGAACCAAATGCGTTTTCAAGGTCTATCCAACAGACCGTAATTTGCCTCTCATGGATTCTGGCATCTTTCAAACTTTCCGCTAATAATGTGTTATGTTCCAGGCAGCCAGAAATACCGGGCAAGAACCCTTTCTGGTGGTTTGGCCTGAAATACCTATTGCTGATCATAAATTTTGTCATTTTTGTTTGTAGTACGCTAAAGAAAATTTTGGAAATTGTATTGGTTAGTGCTATCGGTCTAGTATCTTTTGGATGAGTTACTTCGTCTTTTTTTGGAATGAGGACAAAAACTGCTTTGCCAAATGATGTTGGTATTTGCTTCTTTGACCAGATTTTACAAAATACGTTTAAGAGATGTTTACGAACCGATGGACATTTTTTGTACACTATATAAGGAATACCGTCAGGTCCTGGAGCTGACTTGGATGTTTTCTTTTTAATTTGATGGTCAACTTCCTCTAGGGTAGGTGGACAACTTTCAAAATTGACAAGAGGATAATGAGGTTTTTGGATGTTTGGATCCTCATACCGTCTCCCGCGCTTTGGCACTTGGTAAGTGCTTTTAAAGTGGTCGTAAATCTGTTGGTTGGTCAAGAGAAGCTTACCTTTTTGTTCATTGAAAATGTTTTTCGAGTATTGAAAAGGGTTTTTATCAAAATCTACTTCGTGTTTAGCTCTGTTAAAATTTAGTATGACTTTCAGCTGTTACGTATAATTTTAATTCAATAATACAATGAAGAAGGTTCGCATAAATCCATTTTCGAGAAAAGGACATCAGTTTGACTGATTTTGGTGTTTTATTTCAACTTATTTGGGGCTGAGTGTACATTTATAATTCTAACATTCATGTTTGTGGACCATCTAGACTATTATATGATGTACATAAGAGCTGTTCCATTTTGTATCGAAAATAGGATTAGTTTAACAGCATTTCTTTTGCCATATTTTTAAAAATACTGCTCAAAAATATTTATCCATCAAAATAAATGTTGGCTTTTGTGTATTGCGAAAAAATTTATATAAGTCATAATGTTTGGAACTTATGTAATTCGCCTGGCCAGCATGGTATAGTAGGCCAAAATCTTCTGTCTAATGATAGGTGTATGTCCAGTAGTAGACTGTTGAAGGCCGATGGTGGTTATGATGCTTAAAATCGCGTAATGATTTTCTCATGTTCATTCTCATGGAAAAAACGAGCAGATATGTTACCTAATGATTATTGATTTGATAGTTTTCTTCGAAAGAGTACCGTGTCCAATGCAGTATTATTGTCCTTGCTTGATATATATCGTCAATCGTGCATAATTCTGGGTTTGCGGGCCACGATAGCAAATAGCTCACAGTACTTTTAAAACCTTTAGTTTGCTTCAACGGAGCAGCTGTACAATTCAAGATTTTATCATTCTTTAAACGACTTTGCGGACTTAATAATTAGATTCCTAGAACAGTAATCTAGTTTAAAGAATCTAAAGCGTTCGCTTCAAGTTTAACTTGTTCTTTTTCACCACTCAACACACTAGCATATTACCTTCATTAGCATACTATTTCGTAATGACGCAGCATTTTCATCATAGTATCAATCAAATTATATCCACTATTGAACTTGACCTCCTCCAAGGCTCTTCACAATAACCGATAATGTGTTACCCACATCCAAAATCCAATCCACTTCCCGCCACTTTCACCTTTACCTATTCTCAAAATTAATTTTGATATTTTTAGTTAAGACATATCAAAACAACATATATTGTATGAAACTGAAACCAGAGCCACGCTTTGTCGAAATATGCGGGTTCGACCAGACTGATGCCACGGCCTACCAGAAGACAATTTTAAGCAATTTTTTCTCCGATTTTCATCAAATGAATGAGGTAAGACCTTGAATCTCGATTCTAGGAAGGGAGGAGAAAGGCCAAATGCACTCGTGACACTGTAGATAGTTTTTTAATATTATGTACTTCATCATCATCATCAACCTATCGAACTTTACTGCTGGACATAGGTCATAGGTCGCTCCAAGTTCACGTCACTTGGTTTGATTTAGGATGTAACTAAGTTCTGAGTTCAAAATTCTAATGGTATTAAGTAAATCAAGTGACTAGGTACATATGAATATACTATATTAAAATATACTTACACCTATTATTATTATTACTTCAAATTATGTAAGCTACTTTTTTGGCGAAATTTAAATAGCCGTTTTATAATGAAAATAATATTATTTCAAACAATTTAAAAATATGATGGAAAACATTTTTATTAGTTCATTTTAGAAACGTCAGTTTTTTGAAAGGAAAAGTAGATAACGATGGAAGTAGTGGTAAGGTAAAAGGATATCGCTTAAATAAGGAATTTAAGCAAAGTATAGAGTTGTCCAGGATCAAGTAGCTGTAACTCATTTAGCTTCTGACGAAGAATTCAAATAGGATATGTATGTTTTGATGCTATCAATGAAATTTTACTCGGGTTTTTATTAAAACAATCTGTAGGTATCTTCAAAACGAATTTATTCAGAGTAAATTGAATAATTGCCACGCAATCTTTCCTAATAAAACAGCATCCTTTTTAGCATATGTGTATAAAAATATTTAAAAAAATGAAATGTTTTTTATTCTACAGCAATATCAGTAAAGCATATTTAAATTATTTGGATTTATTCAAAGTTTGAGGCCTCTAAACGCCCATGAACATGTAGAGTCATTATGAACATGTAGAACCATAAATAAACCTTCATGAAGAGCGTTTACTGGAAAATTCGCATCAGTTTGTCATGCATGCATGTCATTCAAGAGTTCAGTCGGGCGTTGGTGAATAGTTAAAACATCTGTGTACCTAACATCATATTAATTTGATATATTACATACACACATGGCACTCTGATCCCAAACTAAGTAGACCTTATACTATGGTAACCAAACGGTTGGTCTGGATTGTTAATAACAGCAGTTCCCGGATCCCTTCTTTCTCAGGCGCAGAGTGGCACACCGTGTAGTTTAAATCGTTCCGATTCTCACACACCACCCCACCGCTAGCCCCGGCGGGGTGACGGCTCGTAGGACTACCCCACACGTAAAAAAAATGGTAACCAAACGGTTGATAAACGTACTTGAGGTTGGGCTCTGGTAATCTCAGTCAGTTGGTAATGAGCAACGAAGGTAACATAACAACGATTTGCTTTGAGACCGTAGATAGACTCGATGGCGACGAATGCAACTGCTGTGCTGAAGTCTCGGGTTTGAATTTCGAATGTTGTATGTTAATATTTGTATGTTCTGTAAAACTTTCTTTTGGAGTATGAATGTAATCAAAAAAATATGTATGTACATATATATTAACACTAGAAGGGCCGGGCTTCATACTATACCTTCAAAGACCGCAGCGGTCAATTTGACGGTATTAGAGATTCAGTCAGAATACTAATGAAATTATTGCATATATTGCATTAAAATGAAATAAAAAAAGTATCAATTTATTTTTTAATTAATAATAAACAATTTTAGGAATTAGATTGAGTAACATTTGTAACAAGTAATAGTTTTTTTTAAATCCTTTATACATTTTCCACAAACAGCTTTTTTACAGATTGTGCAGTTTTCACACGTTTTATTTTTTTCACAATTATAATTGATTTGGCATTGCCTCCTCTTATTGTTTGTAGTACATCGTTCACTTGCTGCAGTATTAGTTTCTTGACTTTGAGTTGCAGTTGAAGTTGATTTTTTTTCACATACTCTGCACGTAGATTGCGGACTAGTTGAAGGATAAAATCATGCCGAGAAATTTTTATTCCTGTAACTTTTCGGTACAGAATCCACGAGTTTATAGCTGCTAAATCAAGTATATTGTAAAAAACGTGAACAGGCCATCTCCGACTACCTGGCTTGCTGGCTTCGACGACCCACTCCACTAGCGTCTGCAGAAATACAGGTCAGGCACAGTACTCTGTGCCGTCACTTGCTACTAGTAACATACCGACTTCCGGTACTGATGTCCTAGCTGAACGTCCACCGCGTGCTGTTCGCCCGCCGCTAATACATCTACGAGATACTCCGCGACCTCTGCGCGAATTGTTATATATATGAAATATTGTTATTTTATTTATTTTCTTCAGAGTGAGTGAGGATACCGGAGGCCCATACCCCAACCCCTCCCCCCATCCCCTTTCCCATCCTCCCAAAGGTTGGCAACGCACTTGTGACGCCTTTGGTGTTGCGGGTATCCATGGGCGGCGGTAATCGCTTACCATCAGGTGATACGTCTGCTCGTTTGCCCACTATTCAATAAAAAAAAAAAAAAATATATATAACTTATAGCAGAGGAATCTACTTCGGAGTCTTATGATGAAGAAGTGACCTGTTCCGGCTGAAATTCTACATCACGGTTTTCAAAAACACTGTCTGATAAATCGTCACCACTTTCATCACCTGACACATCTAGTTCTAAATCCCGATATCGCAACAGTTCTTGTTCTATTTGAGAAATAGTGAGACCGCGACTCATTTTTCATAACAAATTACGACTGTTCACTGAACGAAACCAATGTCTACTAAGTGTAATGTAAACTAGCTAAACAGTAACCACTTATTCAGAATTCATTATAAATAAAAACAAAAGTACCTTCATTAGTTTGAAGAAATCTTTGTTTACTATTCTTATCGCTGCCTTTATATGCCGTCACATTGACGGTATGCGGTCTTTGTAGGTATTTGTAAAGGAATCTCATATACCACAAATAGTTTAATATTTTTTTATATAGATTTAGCCTAATATGAAATTAGGAAAAGTCATAAAATATAAAAAGAAACAAAAATATAGTTTGTAAAATATTTAAAAATGAAATCGCCGTGCGGTCAAATTGACGGTCTTGGTCTTTCTAGTGTTAATAAAAAAATAATACATAACTTCTCTAGAACCCATAGTATAAGCTCTGAATAGTTTGGGACAATATGGCGTTGTTCATCAGGTGACCAAAATATTTATTTCTAGTCACTTCGCTGAAATCAACAAAATACATTATTTGCAACAAAATTCTTCAAGGAGACAATTACTCAATAATGTCAGTTGCAGATAATAACAAAAAAACTATAACTCAAGACTTTGCAGCTGTATGTATTGATTGGGCAACGTGATTCAGAAACATTGCCCGCGGGAACAAATAAATTTTACGTATGCTTCCAATTTACAGTCAAAATAGATAAGCGGATTACAAAAACATACTGTCCCAATATTTTACCTTTTAGGCATGCAAATTCTCTCTTGAAATTCAAACTCAGAAAATAGATATGATTTTTGAAACTTTCCACCACTTTCCCATATAAAGATACGTATTACTTCTACAAATAAATGAGCATCGATATTTCGCAGAAACATGATCATTAAAAGGTCAACAGACCTTTTATCCGGCCTGGTCGAGCCGGCCCGTTCGATCTTAAACCGGCGTAGCTCTACTGCTTATGTATAAAATAAAATTGAAACAGCTAAAAAAGGTCAATAGAGGGTTTTTTCTTCCAATTTAAAAAAAATAAATTCAAATGATTATAGTCGTTCCAATAGTTTATTTAACTTTTGACAGCTCTAATACTTAATCAAATAGTGATACCCTGACCCGTTACCTATTCGATTTCTTTCATCGATCGATTTTATGCATTAAGAAGTTTTAATCGATATAACAAACTCATTATTTTATAGATAATTTCGTACTTCATATTTCTATGTGTTTCAATGTGCGACCTCCTTTGTCAAAATAAAGAAGAAATGGATTAAAAGAATGTTGTTCAAATATGACGGTTCTATGTCATGAAAAAATATATAATAAAAGGAACTGAATTTTCAAAATGTATTATTGTATTGTGTTGTAATTCAGTGGTTAATATTGTATTTGTTAAACTATTGATGATCTTTATTAAATCTCTCTATGTCTATTTTAAAATAATCTACAGTATTTCAATGAGTAACCTTCAATATAGTTGAGTATTTATATTCCTCCGTATTGATTTATTTGTGAATTCTCACGTTTGGTTGAGTTGAGCGTATCGTTCCTGCCTTCGTTACTGTCAAAATGCCAAAAAAGAAAGTACTCAAAGGACAAACAACTGTCAAGTGATGATGATTCCTGGTCATACGAAGAAGACGATTCTTTATAATTAAAATTAGTATTACAGTACCTCTTTTGGTTGTTTTATTTTTAATCCGTAAATTACTACGAATTTCAACATTTTGTACCTGTTCATTACAAGTAGGTACCGCAGGTAGTTTTTATTTGAACCAACTATAGTAAGTCTAAACAATTATTTTAGATTCATTAATTTGCGGCGAATACATTCGATCCCATTACTAGGTACGAGTACGATGGAACTGTTTTCATTACGCAAATTATTTATGCATTGAAACAGAGACATTTAGGGCATTTTAATGCAAAATAATAAAGCTTTTTACGTGATTTGATATAAAATATAATCACAATAATTTTATTGTATGTTTTATTAATATAATCGATAATCGATTTATTTCAAAACCGTTTTTATAGTCTGTGGTCATTAATTACGAATGACACATCCCTAAGTAGGCGGAGCCCGCCCATAAAGTACAGTATTATCTGTAGTACATTGTATCAAAAATTATTACAAAACTTTATGTGCGTGATCTGTCAAAAGTTAAATAAAGTATTGGAACGACTATAAAGGTAAATATCTATGCGCAAAGCATATGAAAGTTGATTAATACTTGCCTGTGTTATTATTCGTCGTCTAGATATTGTGTCATGGCAATATTTCCTAAACCTATAGGTCTGAGGGATTATCATAACATTTATAATAACTTGTTGTTTATCCTACACATGAAAAACAAACATATTATCTCATACATATTGAATGTTGTGTGTACCTGTAATAGGCATGCATACTAGAAAATATTATTGTATATTTTTTTAAAAGTGTGTCGTATGTGTGCTCTTGGTATACCTAAATAAATAAATAAATATATACATATCACACACGCCAAACTTATACTCCTTCAACAGATTTAGAGCATCCATGATTGCAATCTAACCTCTAACTTAGCTGTCTGGATCATTGACTTCTAGAATAATAAGGTCTATAATGTAACCTGTGTATAGAAACAATAGAGGTATAGGGAATACTACCACATACTGCTTGTATGTGCGCCTGTATGTATAGGTGCTATGTAATATTAGATTAATTTCACATATAATCTGCGCCATTTGATTCGATACTGAAGGGCAGAGATCTTTATACGTCAAGAACGATATACCTTAAAACCTTTCAGAGCCATAAATAAATGTACTAAGTTTAGTTTCACCATACACCCAAGAGCTTCTTAAACGTCTTGAAAAATCATATAGTCGAACCTCACCCTTACAGAAAATAATAAATAAAAGTTTATATTATAAAGTATTTTCCAAGTTTTTTTCTACGTATTCTGTCATAAGTTTTCATCAACACGCAAAACTTTGCCAATGTGATTTGCGTGAAATCAGTCAAAAAGAAAAAAAAACTTTTTGCATGTTCAGTTCTGAGTTTTTTCCTTTGTATTGCAAATTCGGGGCTGCTATTGTTCATGCTGATATATAATTCATGAGTGGGAGAACATGAGATGGAAATAGTTTTGCCGTCAATCATTGTGATGTGCTAAACCTTTTTTCTACATTGTTATGTACAGTGTATTTTAAATACAGCGTTTCATGTATTAGTGCCTGCCATTTGTCAAAGCTTAAGAATTTCAACTACAAGAATTTTCATATTATTTACTTTCTTTCTTACCATTTCAAAGTACTTTTATTACCTATCCATTTGCATATTTACATTAACTGGTTGCCTTAAATAAAGGATAATATAACCTTTATGAATAATAGTGACATAAAGTAGAATTTGTGTTTATGATTCGTAATAAATTGTGTATGTGTTGATGTAACATAAGCGAATAATTACTCGTGTGTCACATAAATCGCAAATTTATTTTGAGGGAAATTTGAATTTCTATTTTGTCGTCAGGATGAAGTGTTGCGTACTTTTACATATATACATACATTAACAAGTGCGGTTATTATGTTTGGTATGAGCCTGGAGTTTACTGCTAGGTCTACTATTAGCAGTAGACTCCAGAGCCGCTTTATAGTAAGTCGTAAATTTATCTGAACAGAATCTAAAAAGTTGCCGAAACTTTTGTTTCACAAATAAGGACTTGCTTAAACTGCAGATGGTTTTTACAGAATAAACATAACTAGACCACTAAACTGATGGGCATAAATCTGCATTTTGATGCTAGGACGTAATCGAGAACTGAGTCTCACCTCTGTGATTTCATTTAACACTTTGGTGCTGTATATCATTGCTGTGATTAGTGAAGTGACATTCTTGTTTACAGTTACTGTTGGTTCCCTTTGAATTGTCAAACTATTAAGAGTTATTTATGAAATTGTTTAATTAATGACTTAAAAAAAGTTACTAAAAACAATATTTAAATAAGAAATAACACGAGTTTCCTATAAGACCGTATCACTTCGGTCAAGATTAATTAAAATAATTTGTTATTATGTAATTGCTAATAAAATTATGTCTATATATTTATTTTAATCTATATTATAGTTATTATTCTTTACATTGATCGTTTGTATAATAGCATTTTATTGCTTTAGCTAGAGTTAAAGTGACAGATTAAAATTATTATATTGGTTGCCTGTAAGAGATTGCCTCCGGGCGATAAGGCCGCCAATTGTACTACCCTAGTTAAGTTTTCGTAAATAAGTTAATTTTGTTACTTATCTGGTGTGCAATAAAGAGATTTATTATTATTATTATTATTTAACTATTGACAGGCATTACTCACGTCACAGTAATATTCAGTTTTCTCCGGGTAATGTGTCTGTTATCATATTACAAATCAACAAACAATTAGTCTGAGGTTAAACGCCGCTCAAAATTTACATCTGTCTGATACCGACACTAAAATGTTTCAACGGTTGTCAACTGTGAAATGTGTTGACAGTATTATTCATTTAAATTGCTATGTGTTTGTATCTCTCTTGTTTGGTTTGTATTTTGTTATTTAATTGTTATTTGTACTTATATTACTTTAATCGCATGCAATGATGTGTCTTGGATTGTTTTTTAATCTTTTCCCGTAACATCGAGAGTTTCTTTCTTTTTTTATGTATGGGTATGCCAAAGTGACTCTACTCTGCCTGATGGAAAGCATAAGCAGAATCCAAGAGTGGTGGTCACCATATTTATTACGAATGTAGACACTGCAACAATGCAGCAAGGTGACATTACCAACGAAACACGACAGCACGAATGCAGTCATTTTAGGTTGGTCATCTGTATGAAGGTAGTGCCCCGATCGAACTGGTCCATCCGTGCTATAATCAGCGTGGCTGTACTACCTTGGAAAAAAATTTTAGATTAAGTTTTTTTAAGTTGAGAGTGTCACTAAGGCGGCCTCGCGGAAGTTCGGTGTTTTAAACAAAGTGAGACGGTTTTTCACGCCCGAGCATTTTTGTCTTCTTTATAAGACTCAGGTTCACTCGTGGATGCGTGGAGTACTGTTTTCATATTTGCGATGAAGCTGTGCAGTATCTGTTTGACGCTTTCAATGCTTGAGCTTCTTCAATTACGTAGAGATATGGCATTCTACTATCGCTTTTATCATGAAGAGCTGTTTCAACTTGTCCCCCTTTTCTCTTACTCTACAGAACAACACGTCCTTGGAAGTCAACGCTTTGGAGTGGTAGACATAGGCTCCTTTAAGCGGAGCGTGAAAGACATCTTACTATACCGCCATAGTGTGGGTCCTCATGCTGCATTGATCTTATTCGCATTGAGAATGGTGACCACCACTCTTTGATTCTACTCATGTTTTCCATCAGGCAGAGCAGAGTCATTTTAGCAGTTACAACATAAAAAAGTGGAATTGTTTGTATAAAATATTTGTTTTTGTACTTTATGAAACGTCACGCAATTCGAAGGTGAGTGGTGTAATTAGTATTAATTGTGTTTATTCCCGAAGAAATTAATTATTCATGTTCATAGTAATATAATTTAACATGCTTGGCCAATTTTTCACGGTTGAGATTATTAAGAGAGTATTGAAATATATCTAATATATAAAATTATTGTGTCGCGGTGTTTGTTACCAAACTCCTCCGAAACAGCTGGACCGATTTTGATGTTTTTTTTATTAAAAAAAAATGACACATGGGCAAAACAACATTTACCGGTTCAGCTGGTATATATATTATTGTACTGCCAGATATTTTTTATTTTAGTGTAGTAGTAGTAGTAGAATTCAAACTTTGAGGGTTGAAGAACTGAATCAGGAAATTTCGTATGGGGTTTTGTCACTACTCTGTTTCTAGCAAGATACTGTGTAGGTTGTATTATTCCTTAACAAATCTTTACAAATATAAAACATTCAAATGTCTGTTTGTAATTTTAAATTAACAGATTTTCACTGAACGCATATGACAGTATATACGCCACTTAAATTAAGAAAGCAATTTTGAAAAGAAAATAAATGGTAGGCCCACTTTGATGGGACTTTCGCTGTTATATAGCTGCTGCTATATAATGTAAGGAGTAATTTAGGCTACTAATATTTTAGACACCGCGGGGAGCTGCTAGTATTACATCTAATCGTTCTTATCTGTTTGATGTTACCAAACATTTGAATGTTTAAATAATACAATTCTCTTCAGCTATATTATATAAGTATAGTTTGAGTGATCTTACGAATAACATTTATTCTGGGTGTTTTCTATGTATAATATGTATGTATTTACAAAAAAAAAGTATCAAAGTCAAAGTCAAAGTCAAATCATTTATTTCCATAGGCCCCAAAAGGCACTTGAACACGTCAAAATACAAACATCAAACATTATTAATACAAATATATATATGTATTTATATCGGTTGCCTAGTACCCATAACGCAAGCTCTGCTCAGCTTGGGACTACTGTACTGTACTGTTTATTATTATTATTCTAAGTAAATATATAATAATGAAGATGTTTGTTTACAATACTCACATTCATGTGGGTCGTACTAGTCTCTAAGGACTTGGGGCCATCCAAGTTATAGTTGTCAGCAAACATAAATATATGATACAATGATACTCGGATTAAGTGATCAGAAGTCATTGAGACTAATTTACTTTTCGTCGAAATTCAAAAGAGATATAAACAAATAAATAATAATAATAATAAAAATATTCCGGACATCTAACGCTAAAAAGCTAAGCCGAGCTTGTGTTATGGGTACTAGACAACTGATATAAATACTTTTATACTTTTTTTTGGAAATACTATATATCTTTTACATAGAAAACACTCAAACGCCGAAACCAATATTTGCAGATCATACAAACATTTGGTCCGACCCGGGAATCGAACCCGAGACCTCAAGCTTTGCAGTCGCATACGCTACCACTACGCCACCGAAGGAGTCAATAGCTTAAGATTTAAAAAAAATAGATTGGAACGAAACTTCTAAAATATTATCTTGAATTTGTAAATTAGATATATTTTGACTTGAGTCAGACAAAGCTTTTACTTAAATAACTGTGCGTACGAATGGGCGTCAGTTACTTTTCATCAGAGTTCACCCTTTGCTTGTTAGCTAAGTTTATAATATAAAAATAACACGATACATAAATTAAGAACAGAGATTCTGTTCAACAGCAAGAAAATGTATTTATTGGAAAAACTGCAAAGAGAACATGATGACACAACGTTTTCGTCAAAAAGAGCTGATTTAAGTGTGACCCTGTTATCTCATCAGTTTCAGAATGTTTGTTCTCATTGAAAATATCTTTAATGTATGAAATTCTTGAATGTGTTATCTTTAATTCTGTTATAAATAGCTCTGTATGTCACGATTTAACGGTTAAACCGTTACACTGATTTTAATTAAATTTGGCATAGAGATACTTTGATTCTTTAGGAAGAATAAAGGTTACTTTTTACCGCTATGTGATGGGTGTTTTCTTTGTATAATACGTATGTATTTACATAATATATAAATGTTTGTATTCATATCAGTTGTCTATATATTTATATCACGATGAAAGTGGAACAAAGTGGTAGTAATGTTGTCCTTCACCAAACTAGATGGCGTTGTACCACTTTTCTCAATCACGATATTGTTACGTTACCGGGCTCATTGTAAAAACCCCGAATGTATACATAAAGAGACCGAATAAATAGTTTGTCAAATCAGTAGATCAGTTCACAGTGGTTTTATTATACATAGTAATCCCCTAGTGTTCACAACACGTTGAGTGCTATTACGGCGCTTAACAAGTACCCATAACACAAGCTCTGCTTAGCTTGAGACTAGATGGCGTTGTGTGTTAGATCTCCGAAATATTTATTTTATTTATGTATAATAGAGATACACGCTAGTGAGGAAATATTTAAGAAAACCATCCCAACTTAATCTTGTAAAAGCGTAAAATACACCCAAACGTGTTTCCCTTTTGATCAACTTTTTTGACGATACAACCTGTAATTGACGATGAAAAGGTATCAATTTCAAAGCTACCTACTAACTAAACACATATTTTGAGAGTACCTACTTGAAAATTTCACATTTTAATACTCAAGCCAACGATGCTTTAAAGTTGATATTCAGAGCTTTTAAAACCCTCCATGGATTTATAATTTACGAAATCCTGGTTTATTTAGATGAACTCAGAAAGGAGTACTACATTTATTATATAATTTTGTATTAATGTAATTAATGAGTAAAATTCAGTGAAGGTTAGGTTATAAACAATTTCTAAAGGTGGTGTCACTCGCGGTTCTTATTCTGAAGTTACAAAAACACCACGGATGAAGCTGTGGGGATCAGGTAGTCTAATAAAAGTAGTTTATGTTAATCTTTATACCATCATCTATCTGCCACAGAACTCTCCTGTTAAAATAGCAGGAACAGACAGGTAGAAAGACAAGAAATTAGTAAAACATTATTATATTAGGAACCGTATATATTTACATACTATTACTTTCATAAGTGTTTAGCGAAAAGTTGTTATTGTATTATTTATAAAGATTTTTATATACCTATCTATAACTTACAAAAATGTTAACTTAATTTGTGTGCGCCTCAGAAACTCAAAAACACTAAACTGGCTTAGCTCTAACTTTTACACAATACGAAACGTCTTTTGGAGATGGTTTTATTAGCTGCCAAAATGACTTTGCCCTGCCTAATGGAAAGCAAGAGCAGAACCCAAGAATTCTGGTCACCATCCTCAATGCACATGAAGGCAATGCAGCAATTTTTCCGACCCGTTTAATGGACCCGGGATCATAGTGGGAAGGAAACACGTGCGCTGGTAGTGAGTTCCAGGTTTTAACCGCTCAACACAGCAAGGGAGAACCTAAGCGATGAGTACGAGAACAAATGTCTACCACTCTGAAGCGGTGACTTCCAAGGCCGACTGCCTCGGTGGCGTAGTACACAACGCCATCTAGTCCCAAACTAAGCAGCGCTTGTACTATGGGTACTAGACAACTGATATTAATACATATATACCTTTTTTGGTAAATACATACATATTATACATAGAAAACACCCAAACTCCGAAACAAATATTTGCAGATCATACAAACATTTGGTCCGACCCGGGAATCGAACCCGAGACCTCGAGCACAGCAGTAGCATACGCTACCACTGCGCCAACGAGGCAGTCTAGTGACTATGGTGGTGGTATCTTTGTTTAAATTCCACGAAGAATTTATTATGTTGATATTCCCCGGGGATAATTCCACAAATCTAATACCCTTCAAAGGTCCGGATATTATAAACCAACTGGTAAATGAACTCTGTGTAATTCTATGTCAATCCTTGTTGATTAAATTTCAATTCATCAAAGGAATTTAATTTATGATTAAATATTATTAACGCTTTTATAGGTATGAATATAATGGAAATATTTTTTTCAATGCCTAAGTATTAAGTATTTGTGTCCGTTTCATGTTTTGTTCAGTCACCCGCGACACAGGAAGTTTATTACAAAAGCAAGAGCTGTCTTGAAAAAACATTTTGGGTCGCTTCTTCGGATTCATGTTATGCATTTTCATCCCTTTCACAAGAAATTACTTTAAAATACGTTAGGCATAAAAATAGAATGAAAAACACCCTATAATATTCAATAACTAGATTTGACTGCCTCTGTGGCGCAGTGGTAGCGTATGCGACTCCTATGCTTGAGGTCTTGGATTCAGTTCCTGGGTCGCACGAAATGTTTGTATGATCTGCAAATATTTGTTTCGTTGTTTGGGTGTTTTCTATCTATATATTAGTATCGACAAAACATAGTACATATGTATTTATATCAGTTAAGCACCCTTAGTATTAGATCTGTTAAGTTTGAAACTAGATGGCGTTGTGTGTCAGATGTTCAAAAATTTTATCATATGAAATGTTCTAAATTATATTTATTTTGTAAGTAAATATTTTACAGATATTTTTACACTTTAGAACTACGTGTGTTCTACCTACTACCTATGTTTTCTATACGAGAAAGTTACAATGGGCAGGCTCGACCGGAGTGATAGCACGGCCTCACAGAAAACCGGTGTGAAACAACGCTAGTGCTGTGTTTCATCGAATGAGTGAGGATAACGGTGGCCCATGTCACAACCCCTTCCCCCTTCCCCCTCCCCATCCGCAAAAGGCCGGCAATGCACTTGTGACGACTCTGGTGTTGCAGGTGTCTATGGGCGGCGGTAATGGCTAACCATCGGCGATACGTCTACTCGTTACCGTCCATTTCCATAAAATAAAAATCTGAAAGCAAAATAGATGAACTTTAGATGGCCTTGGTCTGGTAATGTGCCGTGACAAGTGCCCGAGTCGTGACGTGACGGAAAATGAAACATAAATATAGTACGTAGATGACATATTTTGCATACCAAAAGATCATGTGACGTGGATTTGAGGAATATATTTCACTTCAAATACACAAGTTTAACATTTCAAAACACAGAATATTAAAATTATGAAAATAGTATAATTATATAAAAGTAATTCTAGAATGTTTTAAAAGTAACCAGTAACCAGTTATGGTAGATGTTTTACGAGTATTATAAGTTGTATGCCAAAGTATAGTATTTATTCGAGAGTAATTCATGCAGGGATTAAAAATATATATTGCAAAAGCGCATAAAACCATTTTCAAGTCAATTGTCAATCCATATTATGCGGAGACTGACTCCCGAAAATACAGAGTAATTTTTGGCATCAAAGTGTCATAGTAATTCCAGAAATTAATCGACGTTCCATTTAAGTCTAAACCATCGAAGGACTTAAATATAATTAAGGAATGTACACAAAAAATCTCCATAAGCAGTCCATCAGTTAAAAAGTGACCTTTTGAAAGACCTCCTTCTGAAATAGGTTGTAAATAAGAAAACAATATGAACAACATACAGAAACACATAAAAACATCATATAGGAACAAAACAACGAACTATCATTATGGTAGAATAATCTTAGTTCAGCTATTAAGTAAAGTGATAGGGAACTTTACTAAGTGATTTATGAATACATCACAGTATTAAAGTATTAAGTAGTATTAATAAAATTGTCTAAAATTCAGAGTTCCCTGAATTGGTACATTGAAATAGCAATAGATTATATTTGCGGCAAAACCATTTAATCATTTAAAAAAAAAATTAAATATGTTAGTCGAAAAGTTTGTTTGGTAATAGACCGTTATGTGAATGGCGAGTAACGAACAGACATGTACCAAGAGTTTGTTTTCCCCATTGCCAAAAAACCGGTAGTTCGCACTTCCTCGTTTAATGTTCTTAGTCGTTTGATAAAACATTATCACGTTTAGACTTAGTTCTAATGTTATCTTCTCTAACATGAATTAGATTATTGGTTTTAGTGATCACAATTCGAGTGATTGTTATGTTTTCACAATCTCTATTTATATAGTGGCAACTTTAAAGCTCTAACTGAGTATAATATCTTTAATAATTAACATTTCCATACATTGAGTGCACTGGTTATAATTATATAAGTATTTTATGTTAAATGCAAATTAACAACTCCACTGGATCCCAAGATAAGAAGGTATTGATATTTTATATTCTGAGAAATGAAATTTGAATCCTGTGAAACAGCACTATCCGAAGAACTGTAACTGCATAATGTCTTCTGTATTTGAAATAGGTTTGATCTAATTTTTGTTAGAGGAAATGGTTATTGTTTTGTCCCGACTCGAATCGTGACGAAGAGTAATGATCATCCTTCTGAAACTTGTGAAGTTGCAACAAATAAAACGTATAAATTATGTGTTATACTGGGTGAACCCCGCGGTGCTACCCGAGGTACGACAATAACCACGGACAACGCCGCGAGGCGAAGCTAGTGTTTTTATGAATTGTAGCCTATGTGTTATAATATTGGTAGAATATTTTCGCTCACAGTCCACTGCTGGACATATACCTCTCCCATTGCACGCCTCTTGGTTCAATCCTCGCAGTAGACTGCGATAGGCTGATGATGATAATGATGATTTCAATTCTTAATGCATAAGAGACATATATTGGTCCAATGTATATTTTATTAAAAGTTGTAACAGGGTCAGAAGTGTCAATTCACATTATCTTTAGAACTTGTATCTTACCCCGATTTTATAATTATTATGCTAATTATGTTATACAAAGGCCTTTTATCCGGGGTTAAGTGGACAATTATAGAAGCCAATGTTAGCTTAGTACCCACACTTGACTATGGCTTAAGGGTTTTAAGTTTTTCTGCTGAGTAGATAATATGAATCGGGTTGATGAATATCAATTATAATACATTACTTTTGTATGAAAGGTAAGTCTTATTATTTTCCTTTTTTTTACTCTGCCGTACTTGTCATGACCCATATTTCATGTGACAATAAATCCGCTTTGTGCAATGTTTTTGCATTTTTTAAATAAAAAAGGTGAAGAAATAGTCTATGCAATTGTTGAACTGAATTGCTTTTATGTGAACGTTAGTGAATATTCCAAATTATTGGCAAAATGTAAGATGCCAGAATCACTTGGTAATAAACCTGACGAAGTTCGCCACATTTTTAGTACTCACGGTTCCCTGCAGTTTCATCCGTGTTTACGATTATTGCTCAGCTGTAAGATTTTGTAGCGTGAGCATATGCCGGAATCTATTACTAGAATTGGGGAGTGCTTTTCTTGTATTGACATTAACCTGATACATAGTTATATGGACCTTTGTGATGTGGCAGTAAAATACATACCTATATGTATACATGTACTCGTATTAACAGGGTTGTCTTGTGCTTAAATTGAGAAATGTTTCTGGACAACCACAACAGATATCGTAAGTCACATATTACTATTTTCGTTGGAAGTTCAATGCCCTCCTTAGTCACGTCGATACTGGCTTCAGTGTCCACCATAAACTATTTTACTACATCATGCTGTCTTTATTATTTATCGACCATTACACTGCCTCTCACTCTTTAGAGTTGATATCCAAAATGCTGTTCTTTTTTGTTAGACAGACATCAGTGTTTAAACCTTTTGTTTTAGAAGAAACTATACCATCATAGTAGTTTTATTTATCCGTTAAAAGTTTTTTTTAAGGTATATTTAATTATTTATAATTTTACATACTAAACTCCCAATTTGAATAACGGGCTCTTCATTAACCATTCTCGTTGTATGTCCAATTAAAGTTCTATACCGCTATAATCTGAGTGTATTCGGCCAAGGAATTACGGGGACCCAGCGGGCAGTTTTGCACAAGTCTTGCTGAATGAAAATTGGGTGCTTTATATTTTGTTATACTACTTCGTTGAGGCTATCAACTTGTGTTATTAAAACAAATTTTAATAAATTTTTACGAGCAACCCAAAATCCGTTAACAAACAAAAGGATTTCTGTTCTGGTGCGAATTTTATGAGTTTTAGCTGTTTCGTTTTTGTTTTAGCTCTATTCTATGATACTGAAGTTGTTGAAAACCGCTTCGCTATTCTTTTAATTAAGTTTAGGGGCCGCAGGCCTTGTACAAATTTAATCAAAGATGTGGCAAAACACATAGCAATATATGTGTGTAGTCTATACAATTATAAATAAAAATGCGGGTAGGCAGATGAATGATGTTCGATATTCATGACATCTGAAATCGTGTACCCTAATTGGACATAAAGTGTTTATAAATATATACATACTACATACTATAAATGTTATATTATAACTAGCTGTTCCGGCAAACGTTGCTTTGCCATAAAAGGGAATATATGTTGTAGAGGTGGGTCAATAAAAATCGCGATGGAAAAATAGGGGTTGATCATAGAGGGTTGAAAATCTAGGGTTGTATGTATTTTCTAATGCTGCATCATAAAAAAATAGAAATTAAAAATTTTGTCAAAAAAAAAAAAAATTAGGGGTGGACTACCCCTAACATTTAGGGGTAGTCCACCCCTTAACCAGTTAACCGATTCTCATAGATACCGGATAATCACAAAAAATTTCATCAAAATCGGTCGAGCCGTTTCGGAGGAGTTCGATTACGCACCCCGTGACACGAGAATTTTATATGTAAGAAGATTATATTTATTTAGAAATGTATATCCAATTGACGGTTATAGGCTCACGATCGGCAAATTTTATAAAACAAAGACGTGTGTATGTTTAAAAATATATAACACATACTACATACTATAAATGTTATATTATATATATTTATTTAGAAGTGGATGTCCAACTGACGGACTGACGAAAAGAAAAGACGTATGTATGTTTAAATATAAATCATCTGAATCACGGAAATGGCTTCAGTTGGTTTCCTCCTCCTTGTGTCGTTATCCTCAATTCTGAGAGTCCAGACCTCAGACCTAGCTATTTCTATCCTGAGCAGTGTGTAGGGCAGCATGGATTGTAGTGCAAAGAGTAGCGAGAACTTGGTCCAACCAGCGCGACGGGTTACCGCCCTGGGTTTCCTCCCCTCTACCTTACCCGTCACCATCAGTCTTTCAAGGTTATCGCCTTCTCTCCTCCTCCAGTTGGTTTGGAGGGTGATAAATCGATCTAACTGGGATTCATTTTTAGAAAACTTACCGGTCATCTAGGAATTTTTCTTATCATTATCTGCACTTCTCTCTACCCTTTCAAATCCTCTACCAAATTTCAAATAGAAACTTGGTCTTCCCTTTCCTCTTTATAAAATTTTATAAATTGAATGATAATACTTTTCTGTACTCGTATATATTCTTAAATTTATATTTTCTCGAGAAACTCCACAATCATGAAGTTTCTTAGATATTGAAGCACAACTAAATTAGAAATATATATTTGTTCATATATACGTATTAAGTATTTTATTGAATAAATTGTATAACCTATATCCTTTCTAAATTTAATACATACTTCAGAAAGGAACAAACAGTTTATAACTAAAATAATGATACTATTATAGTGGAGGTGTTATATTAAGTATTAAACTATACAGTACAAGGTACATCATAGCAAAATGTTAAAGTATTATAACTCCCACTAAGCTCCCGGCTACTCCAAAACTTATATTTCCCATGTTATACAGGTTGATCTTAATTGTGCCGACACCTGTGCGGTACTTGTGATGCCTAACTTGAATTGAATTTCTCAGAGCTCGTCGACTTGATAAGAACTTATTTACTTAAATAACATGAGTGACTGGTGTACTATATATAACGGGAGTTCACGGATCCATTCTAACATTATAAATTCAAAAGTAACTTTGTCAGTCTGTAATGCCTTAACGGCTAAACTGCTGTGCCGATTTCAATGAAATTTGGCAATAGGATACCTTAATTCTTAAGGAAGGAAATAAGGTATGAAATAAAATAGTATTTGGTCGTTCGTAATAGACAAGTTTTAATTAGATTTATTCTCCAATTTAATCAAAATAGTAACGCCCAATTTCATAGCGCTCAATAAGTGTGATTAACATTTTACCTATTGAGCAATAGGAATGAATTATTTGTAGAACGAGGTTGCCAACAACACGGTAAAATACAAGTAAATATATTTTAAAACGTAAAGAGAATTCTTTATACGCTTTTTTAAGAATATTTTCCCTACGGAAAAACAGACAATTTAAAATACTTAAAGTTTATGTTTAAGCGAGCGGTTAGCTACAACTTTTAATAGTTAGAGATATTATAACGCAAAAAAATAAGGCATGTGGAGAAATATGTACAGAATTGTTGAAATTGTTATTTGAAGAATGTAAGTCATTTATTTTAAATCTATTTTGTAAGAACGATATGTTTTGAGTTGGTGTTAAGTTTAATTAATAATGGATAGCAGGAAAACAAAAAATAAAAATAAGATATTTCAATGGAACGCACAAAGTTTATCATCCACCAACAACCAAGGTTAAATCAATATTATGGTCAAAATATGATCACTAGGCAATTACTAGTTGTCATAAAAATGTGGTAATAAATTATTGAAGTAAATTTTATTTCCCTACGTTTGACGATACAGATTTTATAAGAATATACTGTAATAAGATACAAAATAGAATAAAATGTAACTTAAAAAACCTTATCGCATTATTCTGTACCTGGAAAATTTTGAACTAAAAGATGAGAGGAAGAATTTGTTAGCTTATGAAATATACCATAGCTTATGTATTACACTGAAAGCATTTTGATTTTATTTAACATTTTTATTCACAAATATCATATACATAACATCACTATAAACAAACCGACAAGAACTAAACAATATTCCTTAACAACATTTTCTTAACTAACCAAAAACATCTTCATTGGTCCTGCTTTCGTTCTTTATTTACTTTTTGGATGTATTTAAGAAGAAATGCTATTATTTGATGTATTTCTATTGGAGTTTTAGAGAAGCTTGCTGTTGTTGATTGGTACATAAAATAATGATGACGATGTAAATTCGAGAATATACTACTTGAAGTATTATGAAGTAAGCTTACCAAAAAGTAATGCACTCAGTCAATAAAAAACCGGCCAAGTGCGAGCCGCACACCGAGGGTTCGGTACAAACTTGTAGGTATATAAATTTATGTTTTTTTACAATTTTCCCTTTCTCTGTGCTATAAGACGTTGCTTCGTGCTAAATTTGAAGATCCTGAGTTCACGGAAAGTACCCTGTAGGTTTTGATTCCCTTGCGAGTGTCGAAAATATGCTGTATAAACGCTGTATAAACAGTTGTACCCTTTGATTGCGTTGGCTTAGCAGTTGGATTTTTTACAGCTGCAAAGACAGTAGACCTGAGTATTTGATATGAATTTCAGCTTGATACCCGTTCCTGAGAAAACCCTTTTTCTCAGGAACGGGTATCAAGACCCTTCTTGACAGACATATGAACAACAAGCTGATTCTAAAAGGAATCCGTTTTTTCCTTTTGGTCCCTAAAAACGAAAATGTTTCTAATATGACCAGAAAGTGCGAATAGTTCGACAACATCGTTTCGCCCGAAGCTCTAGGTTTGACATAAAAAAATGAAATCAAAGAACTGAAATTATTGAAAAACTCAAGCAAAATACGTCTCTTTAAAAAATATTTCGAAATTCAAAACTTTGCAAGATAAATACGTAAATTTAATAAACCGAAAAACGCAATTCCTAAGTACACATAAGAAACATAGGTACTGTTGATTATTACATATGTAACAGATAATATATTTAAGTTCCCAACAAATAGCACTCATTTTGATAAAGAAAAATAAAAACACATTTTTATTTCAATGAGTCCCGTCTACTCATAATTCAATATATAACTTTGTAACATTATATAATATACTGCTATCTTCTTTTTATTTCATCATAAAATCAATTTAGATATTGCCTCATATGCTATCGTATTTTATTGAAAATTTTGAATAATTTTACCAATTTATTTATGTATCATCTTACAATGATGTTCTTAGTGCGTTCTTATTATTTGTACCTCTGCACTCAATTGTATAATATATTATTATTTATATATATTCATACAACAGTACGACAAGAACGACACAAATCAATAAAATTACTCCGGTCATTTTTCGAGCTAAATGTCGCATTTAGGCCTTTTCCAGTGATCACCTTATAAATACTAAAAATATGACGTAATACATATGCATGTAGACAAAATGTAATGGTAATTCAGTCAGGTATAAACAAGTCTTATCCGTGGGAGAGCTATGCTTCGGCATGAATGGGTCGGCTCGACCGGAGTGATACCACGGCCTCACAGAAAACCGGTGTGAAATAGCGTTTGCGCTGTGTTTCACCGAGTGAGTGAGGATACCGGAGGCCCATACCCCAACCCCTCCCCCATCCCCTTTCCCATCCCCCAAAGGTCGGCAACGCACTTGTGACGCCTTTGGTGTTGCGGGTGTCTATGGGCGGAGGTAATCGCTTACCATCAGGTGATACGTCTGCTCGTTTGCCCACTATTCAATAAAAAAAAAAAGAGTAGTTCCTGTTGTAAAAATATATTTGATACAGAACAATATTCTGCTGAAAACATGGTTTTTCAACTGAGGTATGAGTGACTCTCCAAATTCCTCATTTACAGAGCTTAATTTATATGTTTGGCAACACCTATGGAAGTGCGCCCTACATTGTGAACGTATGCAAATATAGCTTGATATACTCGAATTGTTCATAGACTAGCGGTTTGCTAACTAACGCAACATTTAAAAGCAAAAGCAAAGAAGACTGCCTCGGTGGCGTAGTGGTAGCGTATGCGACTGCTAAGCTTGAGGTCTCGGGTTCGATTCCGGGGTCGGACTAAATGTTTGTATGATCTTCAAATATTTCTTTCGGAGTTTGGGTGTTTTCTATGTATAATATGTATGTATTTACAAAAAAAATAGTATATAAGTATTAATATCAGTTGTATAGTACCCATAACACAAGCTCTGCTTAGCTTGGGACTAGATGGCGTTGTGTGTTAGATGTCTAGAATATTTATTTATTATTATTAAATATATACACATAAGATTACAATAAGCTCGTCTCAACTGCATCTGCAATATACTGCGTTCCTCCTTCTAGTGGTAAAATATTTTAACTGTTAAATTATAAACTGTGGATTCTATAGACACTCATTCCTCAAGAGTTAAAGTATCTCCATGCCAAATTTCAACGAAATCAGTGCAGTGGTTTAGCAGTAACAGATAGACAAAAACATAGGCAATCACTTACAAATAAAAATTGTTATGAAAATTTATATGTATACCGAATATACTATAAAAGTATGTTTATTTGCAGTTTGACTCCCATAATGACAAAAATAACAATAGTTTTTAAAAAATTGGTAATATATTTGTTGGTTATTTATAGTTTCAAACAATACCGGCGTAAGAAAATTTTGTTTCGTTATTCATATTGTAAAGAAATTAGCGACTCTCTTTTTACAGAAAAATGGTTCTTATATTACATAATTTGAGGTCAATACATTCAGTTAAAACACCCCATGTTTTGAGAGTAGCGAGTACCTTTGTTACATGTTACTTAGTTAACAAGTTAAGCTAACATATTAAACAGCAATATACATGCTAGATAAAGACAGATACTACAATTAAATATTACATTATATATCAAAATCGATAGTGTGTGTGTGTGTGATTATACGCACGTAAGTGTATGAATAAGAAATGCTCAATTCATTGGCTAGCCAGTAACGAAATAGTGTTCATAATCTAATTCTAAGCAAGTTTCAACAAAAAGACTATACTTCAAAGTTGTAAAAGACCAATGCCAGTGTGACAGGTGGAGTCATTAGTGTCTGTACAAGCATTTTGCTACTCTACTATATATCTGGCAACTGTCTGGCAACTGTAGTTAGAATTTGTGAGCTCAGTAGTGCGACTAAAACTTAATAAAATAACTTTGAGGGCAGAATCTTTTAAAATTCAAAATAATTTGTTCAGTTCCAAATTTTACTGACTCTAAATTTAGTTACAGTAACGGAATATTAAAAGAACATCAGATCCAGAGACCAACTATGTGTGGACCACTAGAAGAGTTGTCCCTTGTGGAGTTTGAACATATAAAACTTAGCGCAGTAGTAAATCACGTGGTAAACTACGGTATCCTCGATTAAGTGCGAAATTATATAACAAAAGCGCATTCAAAAAGCATACTCTATTTATTTAACAATATGCTAATTATTTGTACAGAATTGATATAGGAGACCAAATTCAATTGACGTAATTTGTTTATTTACTTGCACCAAAATTATAATATGATCACATTATATATTCAAAACTGGTATCACCAAATTCATATTGTTTAAAATGGCATTTATACTTTAGCTGTCGGATGTCATGGTATCAAAGAGAACCAGCGTTAAAAAACAATGACTATGATACATCAAGAAACGATGGCCGATCGGGCAATAAAGTTTTTGAGGGAAGACCGTGTCACGCTGAACGCAGCATTGATAGTCCCCCCACAAGGTGACCCAACGACCTGGTGATGTATGGACCAGTTGTGGAAAATCTTCAGGGAGATCTTTATCCAGCAATAGACGTATTTTAGCTGAAATAAGGATGAAGCAATGTTAGGTTTCTTTTTACCGAGTGAACCAGAGAACCAAAAGCCTGGACCCTCCCCATTTCTGACTCTACTGGGGAGTGTCACTCAAATGCTGACAATTTACTTGTCACTCTGAAGTTGCAGGTATCTATGGACATAGGTAATCACTTACCATCACGTGACGCATTTTCTAATTAGACCACATTCCCATAAAACAATATAAATACCCTGTAAGCAGATGCGTAACAAAAGAGATTAAAACAAAACAGGTAGTTCACACAAGTTGCTCGCTGTTATCAACTTTCACCGGTAACAATGCCTAGATTCTCGTGTTGTGTGGTATTTAACAAAAGATACTCTAGATTACATTACCTGTTTACAACAATTGTGTGACTCGATACACAGGTTCAATAAAAAGTATAAGGTTGCTCGGTCATGGTTAAGAACCTATTCATTATCAACACAATTAATGTTACTAGCGATTATTCATTTATTTATTTTTTGCCGGACCATAATTCATATCTTTATGACAATCGAATAAAGATTGCACAGTGAGCTTACCTTTAAGCATATACATAGGCTGTCGTGATATTTTTGAAGATTATAAAAGGAAACAATTCTTTTATACATTGTTTTTTTCAAAGCTGTTATCGTAGCGCACGCAATGGACGCTAATAAATAAAAAGCACAAAAAGAATAAGTTTTCCTCATTTTCGATACCTTTCTTATTGATACTCTGTTTCTTTTATACTATATACATATACAATAACTCGGCTATCTAACATTGAAATAATTTTTCAAATCAGACCAGTACTTCCTGAGAGTAGCCCTTTCAATCAAACAAACAAACAATTTTTTTAGCTTTAAAATATTAAATACGGCAGATGATACCGATAGGGCGCATATCTATTATGTTATTAATAATGGGAAGAAGACTGCTCGTAATCAGTGTAATCAAGCAAATACGAACGAGCTCAAGATCGAAAACAAACTAGCAAGTGACGTTTATTTGTCCTTTAACAAGTTTGACGTAAAACATGATAAGCCTGATTTTGTTTGTAACGTCAAAACTTGTGCCAAACTATGTAATAAAATTTTATAGATTTGACTAAACATTCATCCTAATGTGTAACTTTATTTCATGATTCCTAATTATTCCAAATTTCATATTATTTTTTTTAATGATGAAAAAGTACAGGAACACATAATGTCAACGGACCACGTCAACTTGCATTGTCAATTTTTTTTTATAAAATGTAAAAAATAACATAAGACGGTGTTTATTTTTATCATACTGCAATCGTTCGCTTAGCATATTGAGCAGAAACCAATAATGAAACTTCATAAAATCACCTTTTGTGTCTTGTCTCGTCTACTAACTCACAACTTTTTTTGTACTGACCTAGCATTAAGTAATTTATTTAATTATCTGGTGTACAATAAAGAGATATATTATTATATTATTATTATTATTACTCTATATTACATCCTATCTTTTATTACTGTTAAGATTATTTTCTGTCGGCTACTAGTTCAATCGGTTTTACCTGAATATCAGTTTTTTCACGGAGCGACTAGCATCGGAACTACGTAACCCTGAGGGCGAACCGAATTCGATAGTTGACTCTATCAATTCTTACGTGATATACTACAATAAATCCATTTCACATTGACACATCTATTTATCTCTGGCAATAAACTAGACGTCATATTATATTCACAGCCATTCAATCCAAAACGACAGTGAAACTATTTGAGTCTCACATAAAATTCCAGTGACAATTAACATATTATGAGTAAACTCTATTTGTTTCAAATATAACTCTGTTATTTCAAACATTCCTTTCAAAAGGACAGTTTCAACAGCATACATAGCATTTGTAATATATTTTGTACAGGCATACAGGATTTCATTAAATTTTATTTCTCCACGCTTCATCAATTTTATGTACGTGTATGAAATAAATTATAAGGGAAATAAATGTTGCTTTGTAAATTTATATATATACAGCGAGAATTTATTTTTTAATGAAGTTTGGAAAATTTTGTGGCTCATAGAAATAAATTTTCAAAGTATGTCCCGAGCAATTCTAGTATCTAGTAAATATATAAATAAGTAATCTAAATCTACTACATTTTTACGGACGGTACTACATTTCGCTTTGCTACTTGTCGTCGTTTAGGCTTGTGTTTCTCTGCATTTTTGTCATTGTGGAGAACCTGTTTCTTGTAGAAACGCTGGCCATATACTCGTATCTCAACATATTACCAACATTATCCGTCAGGCTCTTGTTACCGCCGGTGTTCCAGCTGCACATGAATCAAATGGTCTGGTACGAGACGATGGCAAGAAACCGGATGGTATCTCGTAACTGCCATGGAAGATGGGTAGGCCTTTAGTGTGGGACGCAACTTGCGTCGACACCCTCACGCCATCTCATTTTCCAAGTACAGCTGGTTATAACGGCGCTGCTGCTACTTCTGTGGATAGCCTAAACGACGTAAATATCAAATCTACTAAAAAAATCCTAAAAAAACGAAAAAGCACAAAACTCATTCAAGTACTGTTGATTAATGAAATAATATTATTTTTTAGGGTTCCGTACCTCAAAAGGAAAAACGGAACCCTTATAAGATCACTTAGTATCGTCGTCTGTCTGTGAAGACCCGTTTTCTCAGCAACGCGTGGAGGTATCAAACTGAAATTTATGTCATTACTCAAGTCTACTGTTCCTTGAAGCTGTGAGAAAAACAAACTTCTAAGCCGACGCAATCAAAAGACACAGCCGTTTATGCTGCAAATTTTTGACACTCGCAAGGGAATCAAAACTTACAGGACTACTGCCCATGAATTCAGAATCTTAAAATTTGGTACAAAGCAACGTCTCATAACACAAATAAAGGAAAAATTGTAATAACCATAAATTCTTAGTTACTTTATATAAAATACCTATAGGTTTGTACGGAATCCTCGGTGCGCGAGTCCGACTCACACTTCGCCGTTTTTTAAGTGAGGTGACGTATTAAGGGTACCAAATGTTATCTTTAATCATCCCATGGGTGTTGTAAGAGCCGACTTAGAGATCAAACTCAGGACAACAGGATTATAAAGAAAAGGAAAAATTGAATCAAACTCATAAGTAACCCATTTGCCAGAAAGGGATAGTAATATTTCTAAGGAGAGGTTTATGTCGAGTAGTGTACTTCTGAAGACTATTGATGTTGATAATAATTTTGTTAAAACCAGAATAGACTTAATTCTTGCTCAAAAGATGATACGAAGACCAACAAACTACACTTTGTTTTTTTTTTCAATCTCGTGATAAACTATTTTAATATAATACTAATTAAATCAATACGTTATCTTTCGACCTTGGCACACCAAGTTCTTGCTTTTTTTTTCCCAACTATACAATTTTCTACAAGGAAAAAATATTATTTTTTGAAAGCCGTATAAAAGGTCTTTATCACGAATGAATGAATCATCTTCCCTTGAGATGGCAGCAATGTATAAGTAATGGCAGAATACTTCGGATACAAAAATAAGTTTTTCTTTATTTTTGCACAGTAATAGTGACTAGTAATTGCGGTTCTGGCTTTTCAAATCTTATTTTTCCCAGTAACTATTGTTTCTGAAGACAGCTTTCACACACAGGAATAAATCCTGTGTCAAAGGTTCTTCAATACAAAGTTCATGCAAATCGGTTCTGTCGTTTAGCTGTGAAAGCGTAACAGACAGACAGAAGAAGTTACTTTCAAATTTACAATAACATTTTAAGAATGTAGTGTCGATAAATCTCTATTTTTGTTGGCCACAACATAATTTTTTTTTAACCTGATTGTTAGAGAGCGAGGCTTCTATATGTACGTCGTATTTCTTCAGCAAATGAACTGTTATTAATAATAGTAATATAACATATACCATGAATATTTTGGCGGTACCTGCCAAATAAAATTAATTGCTTGACCATTCGCTTAATTTTTAATTTTTTTTCGTTAAGGGACAATTAAGGTTCTTATGGAGGGAAACAACGTTAAAATTGCGAATAAAATAGTAAAAACAGCACTTTACTGTTCCCATATAAACCGTGCAGTAAATAAAAATATCTGTCAATAATATCAGCAAAACAAAGTCTTTTGGGGCAGCTAGTAATAAATAAAACAAGTAATTAATTAAAAAAAAACTTTAAACCCTTTCATTTGATACCCACATTTCTGAACATATTTCTGAACAACCCACCCGGTTGTTCAGAAATATGTACACCGCCATTTTGTTACGGCGGACATTTTGGATTACAGACAAACATCGGGACAGGTGAAATAATATAAAAGCTTGTAATAAAAGTAATTAACGCATAATTTTCTTACTGTAAATTATTTATTGTAAGGTAAAAGGTAATTACATACGAAACAGATGGTTTGAATGTTTGCTGTGTTCATTTAACGCTATCAACATAAACACAATGTTTTAAATTATAAATAATTGTTGTACACACCCTGTAGTAATGAAATTCTGTGTAAATTATTTGCTAATACTGCAGAACGACTTGGTTTATTTAATCTGTTTGATAAAACGTACAATTTTCAAAACGTTAAATACTAATTTCATGTGACTACCTTTGTGGCGCAGTGGTAGCGTTTGCGACTGCTGTGCATGAGATCTCGGGTTGGCCTCACGTGTCGGACGTTACGTTTGTATGATCTGCAAATATTTGTTTAGGAGTTTGGTTGTTTTCAATTCTCTGTATAATAATTTAAGCTCTGCTGAGTTTAAAGCGTGGAATGCAGTCAACTAGTAGTGTCCGCAAAAACCACTTAATTTCGTAGAACTGAATTCAATAATATTATTATCTAACAGTTAATAAACTAACGCATTCATAATTTATAAATACCTACACAGTAGGAAGTAAAGAATGTAGTATTTTTAATTTAGTGACCAATTCAAATCTATACAAATAAATTAACCCTTGGGGTGCCTGGTGGGTAAAAATCACACGGCATGCCTGGTGGGTCTGACAAACCCGTAAACATAATTGGTTATTTTTATTTATTTAGATCTGTTACAAACCAAAACAACAAGTTTTTATTTATATTTAACATTGTTTCTAAATGAAAAAAGGGGAAAAAACAAGACAAATTATTTTATAAAGTTTTAATGAGCAATTAATAAAACCTACTGGCGGAACCCACATCTACCACGAAATGCTATCAATTCTTCATCAATGGTTAAATTTTCATGTGGAACATAGGCGAATTGGCAGTTTCTAACAAAGTCTTCAAAAATATGTCTGATAGGTGCCAATTTATCAGTTGCTGCTCTTTCTTCACGCGTGTCCAAGTTATCAAATCTCATACAATGTACAACAAACACAAATCGTCTCAAACTCATTGTTATTTGAAATATATCTATGCCGGTTCCGTCACTTGCCCCAAAATCTTTCAGATTTTGTCTTCCAGATTTAAATAATCCGGCTAAGAAGAGTAATCCAATAACTGGTTTTAGTTCGTTCATTGTGATCTCTGAATAGGCATATTCATTTGATGTATTGCTACCCTGCCTCATAGTGCGGATCTTCCTATTAGTATGTTCCATAATTAAATTCAACATGTCTTCAGTTACGAACAGATGAAAGCAATCAAGTTCTTGCTGCGCATGTCTTGCATGAGGTTTCACTCCAGGTGTTCCAGTAAATAATGTTTTCTGCCCTAGTACGAACGCGAGCACTCGGAGGATTACGGATCCATATCGTATTATATTTTCCTTTATATATTGAACTGTGAGCAAAGTTGCTCAAAGGCTGAGACATCTCATCCTCACTTGGTTCATTATGAACTTGTAATTCTTCCTCAGTATCATCTGAATCATGTGAACACTCACGTGATCGGATTCGGCTCCATTTTCATCAAAAACCACGTCATCCTCAATTTCATTGAAATCTTCATAAAAGTTTGCTTATTTCGGTATCACTTAATCGCCCAGCCATATTTACCTGCTAAAATATTATTAAGATAAATAATTAACCACACAATGCAAAATAAATCATGGAAAACAAAAATAATTACTTACCAGTTAAAAGTTACGTCGCGTGCCTGGTCGGGTTTCTCAGGCCCGAGCGCAAATAAAACACGTGTTACTCGAACGGGTGCGCGTTACCGACTGCGGGAGGGGCAGTAATCTAGCCGCCAGTCTATATCACGAAGCTACTCAGGCACAAAGTGGTGGGAGTTACGAATTTTCTGAAATATTGTCGATTTCTTGAACCGATGGGTCTGTCAGACCCACCAGGCACCCCAAGGGTTAAAATTGAATTGACTATTTATAATTTCAACTTATAGTTTTTTTCACTACATGCTAATGAAGGTCTCAATGACATCAAAAAATCAATTTATAAAGTTTTTATCTGTGTTTCTGTTTGTTTCGGGTAATCTCTGGAACAGGTGGACTGATTTTGACGAGGCTTTTACTGACAGATAGCTGATGGTATGAGGAGTAACTTAGGTTTTAGACTAGTTTTCCACGCTGCGGTGCTAAGCTAGTAGATATTTTTTAATCTATACAAAGTACTTTTTAAATGATGTGTATTTAATATTTTTGGTTATAATGATCGATAGCAGTGATCTAAACATGTACAGATATGAATAAAACCTGACAAGCTTTTAACACAAATATTATTTCTACGTCACAATAACTCTGACCTTTTTACAGTTTTATTCTCCCATAGAGAAAGTTTTCCTGGATTGAATCCTTCAGTACCCGATAACTTATCGCAAGTTTTCTATCAACGATGTTTCCTTCAGACAAAGTGAATACCATTACTTATCCGCCCTGACTAATCTTAACATCTCCATTACACTACACCAAAAAAAATCGGTCAAGTGTGAGTTGCATCCGCGTACGACGGGTTCCGTATTATACAATATTGAGTACTACATTTCTAACCATTGTATTTTTATTCTGTTTTTTTAGTATCTGTTATATATATATCTGTAATAGCAGTAACAAAAACATTATCATCTGTAAAACTTTCAACTGTCTAGCTATCAAGGTTCATAAGGAGGCCCAATGTAAATATTGTAATAATTGTGTGAGAGAAGAAATAAAAGATTTTATTATTATTATTAATAATGCAGAAACATCACTAGGCAGACATGGTGTGGGTCACTATGCTGCATTAGCTGCATTCGCAATGAATATGGTGACCACCATTCTTAGATTCTGCTTACGCTTTCCATCAAGCACTGTTCCATTTTGGCAGGGACATACTTCAAAAAAAGATACAGTGTGGTGATAGACAGATATACAGACAGTAATAGGATTTTTACCCTTTGGATACGAAACCCTAAAAAGAAGTTTCGGTTTGATAAAAGAGTAGCTTTACTAAATTTTACCCGGATTTGTTCAACATAATGTACTGAACTGTTAACTGCTTTCATGTGCTACATCTCATTCGTGTTGATATTGAAAAATGCGTCGTATATGTTTCAAAAGTTGTTTTATACCGTTTTGGAAAACTTCTACATTGATGCTCCGCTTCTATTATTATTAGCGTGAAGATATAACCTATAGCCTTCCTCGATAAATGGTCTATCCAACACTGGAAGAATTTTTCAAATCGGACCAGCGGTTCCTGAGATTAGCGCGTTCAAACAAACAATCAAACAAACTCTTCAGCTTTATAATATTAGTATAATAAATATTTCGGACATCTAACACACAACGCCATCTAGTCCCAAGCTAAGCAGTGCTTGTGTTATGGGTACTAGACAACTGATATAAATACTTATATATACTTTTTTTTTGTAAATACATACATATTATACATAGAAAACACCCAAACTCCGAAACAAATATTTGTAGATTCCACAAACATTTGGTCCGACCCAGGATTTGAACCCGAGATCTCAAGCTTAGCAGTCGCATACGCGTACCACTACGCCACCGAGGCAGTCAAGTCACTCTGCACTGGCAGTTGGAAAGCATGAACAGAATTCGAGAGTAGTGGTCATCCTACTTATTGAGATGCTCCTGCATCATTAGGTCAAGGTCAAGGTCGAGGTCTCCGGCCTCGCACGTACCAACGAAATACAATAGCAAGAATGCTGTGATTTTCGGTTGGTATTCTTTGAAATGCCATGCCAAAATCAGCTTTATTCTACAACCTCGAGAATCTGATCTATTTATCGTGATCTATTTATATCTATTGAAACATCTACTTTAGTACTTTGGTAAGTTATGATCAAATCAAACATTTTTATAGGTTCAAATAGCGAGATACAATAATATTATCTACGAGATAAAAAATTATACTGTATCGGACATATTACACTGCTATTTTTAGATCCAAGGTATAGCCTGTAATATATTATCTCGACCTTGGATTGACATAAGTATCTATACCTCAGTCATCTCATCTAGTCCTCGTCACATTTAATCCACTGGACGATAAATTTACGAGTATTTATTAATTTACTCTTAACAACATAATATAATAGAAGACAATATACATTATCTATTATTGTATTATACATTTTTATCTTAACCATGGGAGAGCTATGCTTCGGCATGAATGGGTCGGCTCGACCGGAGTGATACCACGGCCTCACAGAAAACCGGTGTGAAATAGCGTTTGCGCTGTGTTTCATCGAGTGAGTGAGGATACCGGAGGCCCATACCCCAACCCCTCCCCCCTATCCCCTTTCCCATCCCCCAAAGGTCGGCAACGCACTTGTGACGCCTTTGGTGTTGCGGGTGTCCATGGGCGGCGGTAATCGCTTACCATCAGGTGATACGTCTGCTCGTTTGCCCACTATTCAATAAAAAAAAAAAACTCCATTTTCCTAAATTTACCGTTAAAAAGTACTTGTATTTTTTTTTGGCACTGAAAACTTGTCAAAGGAAGGAAAAAAAGTGAACTTGCATATCAAAATCTTGCAAAAAAAGATTGAATGAATCATTTTTAAGAATGTCACTATCTGAAGTTCAACTAGAGATAGGTTATGGAAAATGGCTGATAAACATCAATGAACTATTTTTATCGATTTTTATAATTTTAATTAACAAAAGATTTAGTAAGATAGAATGTTTTTACTCTTACCATACTCACCAGATTATTCTAACAAACATCTCAGGTAAAGAATTTATAAAGTTTCCTACACAACGATAGAATTTAAATTTGAATAGAGTAAACAGTTTTAACTTATATATATTATATTTTATGGATTCAACTTACTGCAAACTTTAAAACTTAGCGCATGTGTGTACCTGTACATACTTTGCTTTTCTAACATACTTTGTGTGTACTTTGTAAGATTTTTATCCTTTTGTAGCAATAAAGTCAGTTTACAGAGCGTTGCTTTCCGCAGTTTATTAGTACATAAATTTAAAATGCAGTAGACACGTAAGTACTTTCAATTTGATATGATTCTGTTTTGTAATTTGTTCTTTGTGATGACTTTAACACAATATTTTATAATTAGGTTTTATCCACCACCTGAAGTTTGAAACTAAGATAATATTAATTTGATATTCATAATAGTTATTACAATAATGGCAGCCTTTGAGATAAAAATGTATACGTTTATTAGGCCATGTATGATATTTGAGTAAAGAAAACTGTCACAAAGCCAATGCACGCTAATGAAGACCATTACAAATAAATAGTAATCATATGAAGACTATTTGATGACGCCTCGACATAATGTAGATGATGATTCAATACATGAAACACTTCCCAATTTTTTTCTTTAATTCATGTCGTAAAATTTCTACAATTATAAAACTGTATTCATTAGTATTGAAACGGTGTAAAACTTGGTCTGTATGTTCTAAAAGCTGTTAGGATATCCGTAATTACTTCAACGACAGACGATTTCCACATCAAGATTTATACCACATTAGAAACAGGTTTAAATACTAATTTAAAATTTATTATGTGGCTTCGTAAATCCAATTTGCATACCATTGTGCGAGTTTTAGTAATACAATGGTTAAATCAAAGTTTATATTACTGGTTGGAGGTTCAATTTTAGGCTTATATTTTTAGTCAATTTCGACTGAGGTTTTGAGTTTGACTGTAATTACATATATTAAGGGACGATGTCTTTATCATTCTTGAACTTTAACTTTGAAAATAAGAAGAAGAAAAAGGATACTTTTAACATTTTAAGCTTGAGCAGATCCTTTAAAGTCAATTAATATTATAAACAAGTATTTATAGACCAAATTTATCAAGAAATCGAGTAAATAATTGTTGACCAAAAAATCATTTTAGTAAAAGACAAGCAATCTTAAGAGAGGACCTATCAGAGTACCTTGAGAGATACATTTAGTTTTTTGTTCCACGCCAAATCTTTATTATGTCTATGCGGACTTGTTTTACGAGTAATTTCATCCACTCTCGAATACTTGAAATCGAATATTTGTCAAAAAAAACAGCTTTAAATAGTGATTATCACTCCAATTTATAACCTTCAAGAAGATGAAAGAAATAAGAGCTAGATATTTTTTTTTAGAAACTTAACTTAGAATGTTTGCTTTATAAAAGCTTCATGCACAATTATAACTGCTTGGTTTGAGATGTATATACATGATCTTATATCTAACTCTAAGTTTATTACAACAGTTCTCTGCCAAACAAAAAGTCTCAGGTACAATAATTAAAATTTTAATTAGATATTTATGTAATGTTTACTCGAAGCCATACTTCAGCGTATATGGGCTCACAGAAAACAGTTATTTTTCACTGAGTAATTGAAGTTATCGGACTCAAACCTCACTTTCCCCTTAAGTGCCCAGAACCCCAGAAACAGCACATATGGGGGGGGCAATGAACTTGTGTCTTTGGAGTTTCTAGTGTCGACCCAACAGCTTCCCTCCCCCCTCCGCGTCATATTAAAATATCAGCAAGAAAGTCTTAATTCACACTCCATATTGGAATTAAGTTAAGTTAATACTTTCGGAGAAATATGTTAGTAAATCGAAAAGTATTGGAAAAATAACTAGTTAAAAATGATAATAAAATAACTTGTAGAATGAACAAACGAATACTTATTTGCAACCATAGTTAGTAATTGCTACTAGGGTTAGTACAGACAAAACCTAGTAGCAATTACATAAATTATCCAGTGTATAATTGCTGTTAATTAAAGCTTGTCGGAAAAGTTCGTTTGTAAACATGCTGTATATATCACCGAGTTTAGGAAATAGTACTTTAAATTAACCTTAGCTTTATAAATATTTAGTTAACATTCCCGTAGCAAACACTTATTTTTATTTCTTCTCATGTCTAATGTAAATAATTCTCATGTCACGTCGTTGCTCACGATGACCCCTGAAACTATCTAACTGCATGGTTATACTAGTGAATATATACCTGTATACTATTATAAATTCGAGAGTTGACCAAGAACGTGAGTAACGAACTTAAATAGAATTTTCTTACTTACCCCAAATCTGTAAGTTTGGAAAAGAATATATATATATTAATATCGACAAAAGCATATCGGAAACATTATATTTCGGAGAAATATGTTAGTAAATCGAAAAGTATTGGAAATATAACTAGTAAAAAATCAGAGCAAAATGGTGATGTACCTTAATACTCGTATTTCAATGATGTTACTATCTAATAGAAAAATGTTGGTGATCTAGAAAACGTGAGACGTAGATAGTTTTTGTCTTCAAAATCGATATTCAAAATTCAGTAAAGTTATTACATTCTATCGGCTTTTATCTCATCCTTTTTATAAAACGTTAAAAGCTCAAAAACTTACAGCGCAGCGTTGAGAGCGAAGTCGAGTTCTCATACCGACTAAACTCATAAGCTTTCTGGTTGCTGGGCGTTAGTTAGAATCTTAAACTGTCAACTGAACGTTAAAATTTTCTTGGCTTACAATTACGGCATCAGCAAGTCTCATTTTCATATAACTTCATAACTTATTTAAAAGGAGTCTAATATCTCAATTTACATGGCCTAGCTTTGAATGTACACAGTTCATATAATATTTATGAGTTTGCCCATTTTTCATTTTATAACGACGTTGCCGTATTAGAAACTCTTCATAAGTTTTATGCTAAAGCGTATCGTGCTTAATTTCATAATAAAATTTTAAAAAAGGTAAATAAATTTAAACTAAACTGCATCAGCTTGAAAAAACTGAGGTACATTTATTAAATACTTCTTCTCAGGCTTATCATTCTCAAGATTAATTGGGGTCGGCTACTAGTTCAACCGATTTTACCTAAATATCAGTTTTTCCACGGAGTGACTGGCATCGGACCCCCGCAACCTTGAGGGTGAACTGAATCCAAAGGTTTAACTAGTTTTCAGTATATTTGGGGTACTGACTTCTCAATAACGCTACCAGGACCGCCGGCTTAACGTATCCGAAGCACAGGCGTAATACACTGTCAAACTTCCATACTCCGGGCTGTTAATAAGAATTTCTTATAAGAAAAACCCCTATATCACTTTAACCCGACCATGGAATCGAACCTTAGACCTCTTGATTGGAAGTCACATACGTTGACTGCCAGACCAACGAGTCAGTCTACTGCTATTAAAACAAAAGATACAAAAATAAACATATTAAATCATAATATCAGTTTAGCTTTAAAATCCAGAAGAAGAGTATTGCTATTTATTAATATTATATTTCTCATTAGCGAGTGTATCTATTTTTTTCAGTAACTGTGTTTAATGTATAAACCTAATGATAATAATCATAACAAGGAATTCGTAGAAACAAAAGTTAGTTATGATATCGAATTGAAATATTACACAGCAATATAAGGCAAAAAACGCTTAATATACAGAAATAAAAACGAGGAGTATCGGAAAACGAACAATAATGTAATTTGTGAGAACATTATGTTAACAGAATGCCGTATGCTCCGTGCTTATGAATGAACAAAACCACATATTTATTTTATCAATACGTTTACCCTGGGGCTTTGCAGAAATAAGAAATTCTCAACATGCCATCTTCAGAAAACGAGGATCGGTTATCACATTCTGTCCTTTTCTAAAACTCCTAAATAAAAGAGAAGGAGCGACGCAATTACTTTGCTGTTCATTTGCTTCTTGGGTTTATACCTTTTTTATTTTAGATATACTTCTTGTTAGAGATATTTTGGAAATAAATTATTTAGGAATAAGATAGCAATTCCTTGTATGTATCGTTATCTAATCTCTATATTTTACATTCAAATGTTCTATTAAATTTGTTTATTTTTTATTTACTCACACAACATTGTCGATGTTTTTAGTTCTTTTGAAGTCCACAGTTTCTTGTCAAAGAGAAAGTAGTCTTAATAGCCTACTTATGCTATTAAAGAGATGAAAGGAAATTATTAAAGATTATGATGTCTTATTAAAGAGCAAATAACGTCCCTTGGGTTTCAGGTTCTTGCCTTTTGTTTAAAGAAATCTATAATTTCTAAACACCATTGATTTATTTACTACATAAGTATGGAGATTACTTTGAGTGATATATATATTGTAACTACGCCTTAAAGTACTTTTTATAGAACAGTTTCATACACTTTTGGGAGGAACGAGTGTCATTGCCCTCCAACACACAAAGGAAGGATCCTCTGACCTGATCATGCCTGGCGGGCCACTGCCCAACGGTTGATGTTGGGATGTTGTATATATGATAATCGGCGCGAGAACTTCTATTGCGTGATTCAGGATTAATAGTTTCTTCGTGTTGTACATTGCTAAGTAGTTCAGTGTATCTGAGGGCCATCTGGCCCTGTAGTATGTTGGTATTGCGCTGTATGTGGAGGTCGTCACACTCCTCTATAGAATATGGCTTTTTCTTGATAGTCAGAAGACAGAACGGAATTAGACGATATTACGATGAGATAAACGAAGCCATAAATATGCTTAACATATGACATATATGTCAGAGGCAACGACGGTCATTAGAAAAGAAGAATGGTATGCTATGACCTATCCTTTAATAACCATTCAATTTTCTAGAACAAAACGGCGTTACTGAAAAATTAATAAAAATAAATATCCAGCACCGCAGTGAACCAACCACTTACGATGTTCATCGTGGAAGCGAAAGGGCTACCGAAGCGGACAACTAAATGAAACGTGAAATAATCTGAATAGAAACTATTACTGGGGAATATGGAGCAGTTTTCAACTACATAAAGTACTCATGTTATAGATTTTTGAACTTCGTGTTCCATGAGTTTGTTGAACATATATATAAGTATTCTGGATAGTTTCACTGTAGTTTCGGTGGTTATTGAAGAATTACAAAAAAAACTTAATAGATTTTGACTACAATCGCAATTAGTAATCGTATACATATGTATTTTTGACAGCTCAGTAATATTATTTTTTGTTACATCTAGCACATATTTCTTTAATTTCAAAAACTAATTATGTATTTTTTTAATTTATATCTTATTGGAGTAAAATAATACATCGCAATTTATTGAATTTTAGTATTATTTAAGAGTATGTACTAAGTAACTAACTAATGTATGTAGTAACAATCGGTTAATGAAATGTAGAATCGAATCGAGATAATGTACTAAGAATATTATCTACGTGTTAATCTGTATTATTATGAAATAACTTATTTCCTAGGATTTTCGTTTCGAGTAGAATACGAATTTATTGTTAGTATTATTGTTCATATCGTATCGTATTTATGTCTCGACTCCAGTAGAGGAGGAGGTGGAGCAGTTCAGTGATTGTACATTTACAAAATAATTTTAATTGTAAAGATTTATTAATGCACTCCGTGATTCAACCCGTGGTTTTTATTATTTTCGAATCAGATACTGTATTAAATAGGTACATCTATTTTAAAGACAAGCACTTGTAGAGAACAAAGACACATACGGAAAATAAATGATTTTTTGAAATGTATTTATTAAAAATCTGCTGAATTTAAATTACAAACAGACACTTCATTCTAACACACTCTTCTTTCGTGGCTCATAGAAAGTCATAAACTATACAAAAACCACGATCTTCTTAACGAATGAGATGCTGGATTCCAGTGGTGCAGTAAATGGTGAGTTTGCATCCTGTGTCTATATGTAGACGCATTTCACTATTTTCGATTGAGTGTAACAAACAAAAGCGTCCTTGATTGATTCATAAAACGATGTTATTGCTCAGATGCTGGAGGTCAATTAGAGAATAATGCAACTAACTATCCCTTTTGGGCCTGGTGATCTGTGGCACAGGTTTTCCTAATATAGACACCAGTCTCTCACAAAGGAATAATTGTCACGTATTGTATTGTATTGTATTACCTGATCTGTACTTTGTGAAAGAGTAATAAATATATTATTATATTATTATATTATATTATTACTTCTAATACAAGGTGCATCACAGATCATTTAAAATATTTTTCACTTATGAATACCACGAACCGAAAACAAAAATGTAGGAAGATTTATGCAGAAAAACACCACACGTTGAATCTAACAATGACAATCGTCCAACTGTACCGCGCTGTTCTAGATATTTCATTGATATACATATTCAAGATCGTCTAGTTGGTCTAATACTCTACTAATGGATCGATTAGTACTTTCTACGAAAATTTGTACACGCTACGTCAAACAGTTACTATACTAATTTGTACAGCTTTGATTTACGAGCGAGAAAATTTTGGCTGAAATTATCGCATTTAGCCGTGAGATGACTTGTAGAAGTCAAAAAGATTTTGGTAATCATAATTGATAGTTAAATTATAGGTAGAAATATTTCTATGTTCTAGAAGGTTATTAGTGACTTAATTTATCATCACTGTATTCTTTCTGCTTTTTGAAAATGTTTGAAAATGCGTTAAGTACGCATGGATTTTTAAATCTGTTTTGAATTGGACCAAAATGATAATACTGCTAAGAACGATCCAAAAAATGTAGTGTCAATTTGTAATTTCAAACTATTTATTAATAACAAATAACAATCATTTTTTGTCTGTCTATTTATCTGTCTCTGAACGGCTGGACCGATTTTGATGGGAATTTCACTGATGTTAAGAGGGATAACTTAACATATATATGGCCAAAACCTTTTAGGGCACCGATTTTTTATGATTTTCGTATATATTATTAATTGTTCAAACAATAGTTGTTTGCTTCAAAGTGGTTTCCTCACCTGTCTCGAGATAATGGTATAATTATCGAAATTCACAAAACACTTTTCGATGGAACTTAATATTATGTAACCTATGACTTTTGGGTTGTTGCCGACCTTGTGGGTATATATAAGTTCAGCTACGCATTTAAGACTAGTTCCGGGACTTTAAGAACACCGATAACACCGCGGGGTTCAGCTAGTCTCAATTAATACAAAATGCATAATGTAAAGATACTGAATATTGGAACGATATTCTGTTTGTAATACATATATTCCGTAATAAATACGTTTTGTGTGTGAATTTGTGCGTAATTATTTGCTGCAATCCAATATTAATATTACACACACATTGCAAACATTGTTCAAATGAACAGCTTTACTCCGTGATGTTTAACATTAAACATTATAACCGTATTCTGTTTGAAACATATTCCTTCATAAAGATAGAAATAGCAATCTCTGGGGAAGTTCTAATGACTACGTCAAAGAGAGCAAACTGTGAAATGATATGGTGGATTTAAAAACTGGTACCAACATTTATCATTTTTATTCTTTGATGATTAAAGCTCAAAATGATTATAAAACATATTGGTTTTAAGAACAATAAAATACCAATAGTTAAGCTTAAAATTTCAACTTTCAGCTTCCAATTTTCAGCAATTTTGGATTCTACCTTCACAGAATTGAGAAGGGGGCCAATTCTGTGAGGGGGTTAAAGTTATTGAGCCGATGTTTAAGTGAGCCGTTATTATAATGGAAGTAAATGTTCATAATGAGGATATTAGTTGTAACAAAAATTGGGTGTGCAAATGAAAACAAGTAGGTACATCAAAAACGGAAGCCTAATCTTGGGATAAATCAGTGAAAAAAATATTAAAAAACTTATTTACGAAACACTTCCAAAAACACAATAATAATAATGCTAGTTTTTATTGAAAGATGATAAGTTTGACATTTGGTAAACCATTTTTTTGTATGAATAATTATAAAATAAATAATTTGTTAAAAGATTTCTAAAAGGTTTGTGAATAACGACGGAGGATTTGCATAACAGAGGTTTCTGGTGGTGGTCTTAAAGGTTTATACATCCAAAATAAATTTGTAATAAAGTAAATAATTTTATAAAAGAGTAGTTATATTGAAACATACAAAAAAATTCTACAAACTTAACCAAGTCTAGAAACTTTTCATTTTTGTTGGTTGGTTGTTCAAGTCACTTCAAGTCTCTCTGAAGCTGTGCAAACGCACTTCGCCAAAAAATGTAGACTACATTCCCGACCCAGATTTCGAGGAGAACCGTTTTTATTTTCTTTTTAAATTATACATGAATGATGTACATGATAATTTTACTTTTAATGAATGCTTCATCTTATAGACGTAATTGCCAGAAGATGTTGTTGGATTATGAATTAATTCAGTGGGATCTAGTAAATACTTCGAGTTTAGTCTCAGCATTAGTTTTCGGAAGTATAATTAGCCTTGGGATTATTAGTCTGATTGTGTGTTTTATGATAATTATCCCACAGGTCCTCTTCTTACCATGGATCAGAGTGAAGTGGAATGTCAGAATCGAACAGAATAAACCAGTCGGTGATGCGTCAAATGTGAGATGTGAACTTAGGAAGAAATTTAATGTAAACCGCAATAAACGTTGGTTGCAAAGGAAAAACGTTGAATAACATATACAAATATTCTAAATGATGGGGATGAAACTGTTGTCTCTTTGCAGTGTTGTTGTTACCTTATGATACCCACGGGGTGGGTAGGGTGTAATTGTAAATAGAGACAAACTTCTTAGCACTCCATGGATTCACCGTGCGGGTGCCGGGTCCATCGTGTGGCAGAGGGAGAAACCCAAAGCAGTTCCCAGGACTTACGACCTAGGTGTAGGTTTAAGGAGGCCCCCTTTAAGATACGCATCAACGGTCACCTTCACTGCTCGAGTTTCCCGCCCTACCTAGCCAAATTTGGTAGGAACCTGTTAGTGCAGCCTTGGATACTCGTTCTAAAATAGAACTTACTGCAGATCTCGACAGGCCAAGGTCTTTCAAAAGGTTATAGAGAGATTTAGCTGGTATACCTCTCGCTCCCACTTCTACCGCGTATAAATTAACCACATAGCCATTTTTGTTAAGTTCAGTTGTTAGATCGTAATATTTATTTAATTTTATTCTATGGTCTTTAGGAATATTAGTTTCCCACGGAACAGTAAGCTCTACTAATATTATGTGTTTAATTTGTCTAGAGAAAAGGAATATGTCCGGTCTGGATGACGAAACACCAACATCCTCTGGGATTTTATAGTGCTTATCATACGTATCCATCAAAATAGTCCAGTCAGGTGCAGTACCTAGGATTGAGAAAGGCTTGCTTTTAGATTTGGTAGTTGAGCCATCCTTTATAAAGTTAATTTCTCGTTTATTTGTAGTCAATCCTTTTTGGGCTCTAGCTACTGAAAGACTTACTGCTTCACGTATGATTTCTAGTACTCTATCATGTCGGCGTGAGTAATAACCCCTATCAAGCAGCACCCTGCAACCTACCAGTAAGTGCCTAGCAGTACCTACTGCCTCACCACACGTATAGCAAGATTTTTCAGATGCTTTCCCCCATCTCACTAGGTTACTTTGGTCTGGGAGGGTCATTTGGAAGGCATTCAGATAGAATTTTAATAGGGCAGGAGACCAATCATATAGCAAGGTGCGCCATTTCAGGGCTAACGGGATGATTATATAACCTGACGTTAGGAGTAATTTTAACAAGAACAATTAATATTTTTTTTACTAATTTAAAAAATAAATGACTTCACACGTTTAAAGAAATTATGATTTTAGTGAAATGACATAAATATTGTGACAATAACACAACCGAACTTGAAAATTGACCGACAAAGCTAATATTTTGCAAGAGAGAGAACTGACATAAATTAAATTTACATATTAACTACCGAGGATGTTCAAGGAATATTAAATTTCTATGAAAACGTTCCATAAAACAACTAATTATACTATAATAAAAAAAGATGAACCGAACAATATAAATACACACCTTTAAAAATATAACTTTAATACCTTATATGTTAAAATATAAAAAAGAAAACGAAGAGAGAACGGAGAATTGGTGGGCCAGGGTCATTTGTCCAGTAATGTCACCTTCGCTAAGCATCGATTTATAGATTTATAGCAGCATCTTCTGCCTAGCGTTTATTGTTCCCAAGATTATTTGGGGTCGACTACTAGTTCAACCGGTTTTAACCTGAATTATCAGATCTAGTTATCAGAACATTTGAAGGCACTGGCTTCCCAATAAGGATTGCTTTAGATATTGAAGTGCTCTCCCGAAAATTCTATACCCCGGGTTGTCATTAAGAATTTATTGTAAGAAAACCCAATAACACTTTTTAGACCAACTCGGGTATTGAATCCGACACCTCTTGATCGATAGTCGCATAAGCTATACCAACGAGGCAGGTTTATAGTAGCATTTACACGTTTTATAATATTATATTTTCTGACGGCACGGCAGAGCCACGCTGATTTCAACACGTACGGGTCAGCTCGTTCTATCGTCGATTTTCCTTAGTGAGGGCGAGACCGGAAGCCCAATGATATAGAAGCATCAATAGGACGTCATAGTACAATCGCTACATTGTTGCATTATTTTCCGAATGCAGTGCAATGGGTATGGCGACCACTACTTTCGGGTTCTGCTTATGCGAAAGCATGCAGATGAAAACATCAGATAGAGTCGAGTCACTTTTTGAGGGACATGAAGAAATGTCCCTGTGCGTATATTGATATGATTGTAATTATATATAAAGATAGTGTGTAGTATAATTATAGTTATAATACAGTTAATTACATACTGCACACTGCAATCACATTACACCCGTACCTGCCTGCATTGCACATGTTCAAAGACGAGTCGAGAGTGTTGCTGTTTTCCAAGTTTATAAAATAACTATTGTAATATTTTTTATATATGTACGTTATTTTGCAACGAAATATTTTAGTTATGTATAATCTAACAGTTTTAATTTATAAAAATACAGATAATTCTTACGAAAACCAAACTCTTGAATACTTGTATACAATACAACACTGGTCACGATTGAAATCTCTGCAAGGTTGCTTAAATAAAATATTAAAACCAAAAACCGCTTTGTAGTTGATAAAATTGAAGTTGAACTTTAAAAGTACGACGTGATAAAGGCTTTTTTTTCTTGTATAACTTTAATGTTGCAAGATTTTAAAATCAGTATCCAAATAAGTAATATTCAAAATATTCACTAGAGAATGTAATAGGTAACTTAAAGACTTATATTCCAAACGTATTGTTAAAACTCTGCAATTAGACATAGGCTTTTCTTTAGAAAGGAGTTTGTTAGGTATAGAGGTAAATCATATAGGTTTATCTTTATCATAACCTCTTTTTAAATACAAAATGCGATGTATATTTTATACTAGCTGACCTTTGAAACATTCTTCATTGGTGCTCCGCTCCTATTAGTAGTAGCGTGATGATATATAGCCTATTGCCTTCCCCGATAAATGGACTATCCAACACCGAAATAATTTTTCAAATCGAACCCGCGGTTCCTGACATTAGCGCGTTCAAACAAACAAATTCTTCATCTTTATGATTAGTATAGATTAAAATTATTTAATAATGGTAAAACAGTTTTATTGTTTAAGGAACACCTCAATATTTCAACACTTTCTCTCTCAAAGTTTACTAGCTTATATCTCGTACTCTTTATCGCTATTTCCCTCATATTTCTGGAACCGATAAAAGTATAACATTACTCGAAATTTTTGAAAGTATTTCAAAAGACACGTTTTCAGACCTATTTTCACAAATAACACATCTAATTTTCGTGGTAACGTGGAGAATCTTATTTTATAGGTTTTCTTAAAACGGAATAGGTGTCAAACGAGCATATCGTACGACACCTTTCTAACATGAAATTGCCAAAGTATACTGCCTGATGGAAAGCATGAGCACAATCGAAGAGTTGGGATTACCATACTCATTGTGAATGCAGATACTGCGATAACGCAGCATGGTGACCGACACTATGGCCATCTGTTGAGATGCTTCTGTATCATTGGGCCTCCGGTCTCGTGCTTGCCAACGAAACACGACAGCACAAATACTGTCATTTTAGGTTGGTCTTCTGTTAGAGGATAGTACAGCAGTAGTATCCTGTCGAACCAGCCCGTTTGTGACCTGCAACTAAAGTCACAAATACGTTGCCACCGTCTAAGTCCCCCTTTTTTTTTCTTTTTTTGCGGTAACCCTCTCGGATGTCACTTGTGGTTATGCCGGACTCGAACCGACTAAAAACCGCACACCGTCCGGGGTACTAGAAGTCGGGGAACCAGGTGCACCCTCGAAAGGAAATCCCTGGAACCCCGACGTACCTCGGGCCACCCATTGTTTGTAGGTGGCCCCCTCCCGTGTAGAAAAAAAAAATCCTAAACTATAAAAGGGCGCGAGCACTTTACAGAGCTCGCGCCGCGACTTCGGTCTGCTTCTGCTAAGGTGACTGGTGGCCTCATTTGTCACCCTCAGGCTTACGCTTATGGAGCACAGATATCGTTTTGCGATCTCCGCCGCCTGAGTCGTCTGCGGTTACTGGCCCGGGAACGGGCCTTCGCAAGCATAATTTGCTCACAGAAAGAGACGGCAGAGTTCCACGCGCTCTCGCTTCGCAACATGGCCGCAATCATATTACCAAGCGATGGAACCCAAACCCCGATGGCCGCCACGAGATCACGCTTAAGTTCCAATAATATTAATCACGAAAAATCATATATACATATGATCACGTATCTCAGTATCGCTCCATTTTCAATTGGTTTCCTATTCGCATACGCAGACAGATACGCGCATTGACTACCCTATACTCTATACTGTTTTCTCGAAATGCTAATATAACTACAATATTTAGGTGCTTACCACGCTAAGAACCTCAGGTCTTTAAACAACCTACTACTTTACTGTCCCACTCACAGCTCTGACTTTGTACACTCCACTTTCCTCATACAGTCTGTCCTACTTTGGAACGCGCTCCCTCTTGAGATCATAATGTCAAAAACACGGCAAACTTTCAAATACATGTTGCGGAAACATTTTCTAAACACACTGTCAGAACCACCTTAATTTCATACTCTCCCCTTCTAAATTTTATATTATTGTAAAAATTTGTATATAAATACTTATTTATTATATTAGAATTAGTTTCACTATTACTTTTTGTATTTGTATTTATATTTTACTTTTTCAATTTAAGTTATTTCTGTGCATCTACCATGCTGCATCACCCTAAGGTCGACTAGCAGAAAATGCCTGTGGCATTAAGTGCGCCTTTGCCACTATTGTGCATAAAGATTTAAATAAAATAATCACCCAGAGTAAATAACGAGGTAAATACCTAACATCTGTTTTCTGCCAGCGTAGTGTAACTCCGGTCGAACCGGCCAATCGTGCCAGAGAATGACCCTTTTACAATTTTATAGTAGAAACTAAACCTTAGAAGTAGGTATTATGTCTCTGCTGAAATCCACAAATCTCGGCAATTCGGAATAAACATTGTCTAAAGATTTATACTTTCGTTTGACTTAAATTTTAAATTGTTGGTGTTATACATTTACTAACTGTTCCTTACTTTTTTATTTATTGACATTTATCAACAACTGTTAACATCAATTTCTGAAAATAATTACTTACTACTACTTATAGGTAAACATAACTTATGCTATTTCTATTAACGATGGTATTTTTGTTCTAAATGACATATTTTTTACAAATTTTGCCATGTCTGTAAAAATATGAAACCGCTAAATTAGTAGAAGAATGTAAATTCTAAGAAACAAACTCTCATGTTTATAATACTCGACATTTGGTTAAAAGACTCAAAATATTCAAATAATTAGGTAGTACAGTCTGAAGAAAATGTACATTTAATTAATTAATTAATAGCGGTTTCTTATGAAGCTCCATTGTTTAATTTCACAATTACTTTTAATTTGTTATATTAATTAAGTTATTAAACGTCCAAATGCTGATAACATCTTGGAAAGTCAACTGTCTGTAGGACGTCTCTCTTTTGAATGGGATGATGACCTTCGTTGCTACTGCAGAAACCCCCTAAGACCATCACCTGAATGGGGTTTGCGGTGACACGGTGTGCTTTGATAAAGCGCAAGCCTTTTCTAAATTCTTTCAGTAGACTGTTCCTGGAACTTTAGCTTCAGAGGAATTTTGGCCATTGTGCCCTTATCCTTTTCAACCTCTAGCATGGCAGATCATTTCCATCTATATATATATATATTTGTTTTGTTATTCGATCGACCAGGACCTTCCTGGACCTGGACCTGGTTAGAAAAGCATGCGGGGAAGTAATCTAGCTTATGCTGGGCAGAGTCTCTGTTGGCTGATTAGGACTCCCATTGCGTTCTCTCCATTTTGGCGCTTTCAGGATCACGATTTCCCGGTCTCAGATTTTATATTTCTTCTTCTTCCTAGCCTTATTCCAAGATTATTTGGTTAGTTCCACCCGGTTTTACCTGAATATCAGTTTTTTCACAAAGCGTCCGGCGTTAGACCTCCGCAACCCTAAGGGTGAACTGAATTCGAAGGTTGAAACTAGTGTCAGTATATTTGAGGGCATTGAATTCTCAATGACGATTACCACAGATGTTCATGGCAACTGGGACCAATGAATTGCTTACTCGGCTAACTGTCTAACACTGCCATCTTCTGTACTCCGGGCCAGTTAACAAGAATTTCATAATATTCGAAAAACACGATACATAACATTGGCCCGAGTCGGGAATCGAACATGAAACTTCTTGACTGGCACTTGCATACGCTAGCCGCCAGAGCAACGAGCAGTTTTTTAGGTAAAATTCTATTACAACTTACCGTAAAAAATATTCGTTGTAGAATTTACAAACTATAATTATGGTGACTTATAAATACAGTGCAGCAGAAACATGCTACTGCACTACCTACCGAAGGAACACCGAACTACGGAGTAACTGCTAATCTTGTATAGCGATATAGAAATTCTTAAAGCAGAAGAATTTTTAAAGCAGTTACTAATGTTGAAATTCTTTTTTTTTTCAGGTAATTTGGTCATCATTTCTGCCATTAATAATTATTTTTGCCCTTGGCCTTGATACCTTTATATGGGCACATGTTCTACGATTTTGTGGTGAGTTTTGTATTCAAACATATTTTTCTATTTTCATTAATTATGAAAAAAGCTATATATTATGTGATTTAATAATTAAGAGCTTGTAACTAATATAAGCATAGGTGAAGATTAGTGTCCTAGAACCTGATTAAATATTGGAATAACTATTTTTTCGCAAATACATTCCTATGTATATCAATGAACTAATCGGTCATCAACGCTGCTGCTCTTAACATTTACCTATCGCTGGGGTTTAACTATAAACAGTCAGTAACGTTGAAATGCAAAGAAAATTAACTAATTTTAGAACTTCCGTCTAGTACATTTATTTAATATCCAATTTAATTAGAAATTCTCCAGCAAACGGTTATTTAAACATTCCCTTTGATTTCCTTGGTTTAAAAATATCAACTGTATAAGAATTAAACAGTGTGACTTGGGAATATTTACCATAAAGAAAATCTCGGGTCTCAAAGACTCTCGTCGAATGTTCAAAAATGTTTAAACACAAATAAACGTCGTATTTAGTCGTAGAGAATTCTTTAAATCGCATTTCTTATTCAAATTGATCAGATTTTTGATAATGTTTTCCAACCACTGAACATGGGTTTTACGAATTTACTCAAAAACTTTCAACTGATTTATACATGAAATTATACCAGTACACTGTAAATTCACGTAAATGTGTGTTCCTTTCTTAGAATATATACAAGATGAGTAAAAACATATTTGTAAGTGTAAGGTGATCTTTATACCCCTAACCGCTATATTTACAAAGTCGAATACATATTCATAAGGAATTCAATTTATGAATATTTTCAGTATGTTAAGTGACACACACCAAACACATTTTCCAAGGGAAAACTTTTTTAGGTACTTTTTGGGTTTTTGAAAGAAAAATTATGAAACTCGCGTCATAGTCACCGAACACTTTCCACGAGCTATATTTTTTACTTTTTTTATTGTGCATTTTATTTATTCAGCAAAGAGGTTAAACGACTGTTTGTTAATAGTTTTGAGTTTTTACTCCTCTCAGCAGTCCCTATAACTACTTTAAGAAACTGTTTTTTTTTGTAATGTAGAATGTTGTAATGATATAATTAATATTTTTAATTCGAAAATATATTAACTGAACTGGAACTTAACTATCTTTAGTATAATCAGTATAATCACTTATACGCCTTTTTCGTTTAGAATTAAAGTTTATTTATGGATAATAAACTTCTTTAAACTTCAGGCTACTGCCATAAACTGCTGAACGAAGATCTCCCACAAAGAGCACCAACCATTCCGGTCTGGCAGTCTGCACCATCCGCAACCTGCAATTTTTATTAAGTCGTTGGTCCATCGTACCGCAGCGCGTTCTACACTAAATTTGCCCACTCGTATTGTCCACTCTAATACTGCAGTCTGCCTTGAGACGTGACCAACCCACACAGTAAGTGAGATATAACACTTATTACACTGTTATGGAGCAAGACTGATTATAAAAAATCACTTCATTATCTCCTAATGAAATGCTTAAGGAATCATATATTATTTTCTTACAAAATGCTTATGGAATCAAATATTTTTAAATAAAATCTATTAGATTATGCTCGCAGAATTTCCGGCGTTTCTGTCAATTATCACGGTAAAAAGTAGCGTTCTAGCATGTCCTTCCTAAAAACCTAAGTACAGTACCTGGTAAGAAATAATGCACATCGACCTCTAGAAACAGATCATCGGCTAATTTCGGCTTTGTAGAGCGTTGTCCCGTTTGCACGAAAATAAAATAAAACATGAATGTTTAGGTATTGATTTATTTATTTTGAAAACTGATACATTCTGACAAAGCAATTATAAATCCTCAATTCCTTCCGATTCACTATCAATGCTCTCAATGAAGCCAATATCAATGTCCGTATTTATTACCAGCCTATCAGTGTCATTATCTAGACCGTGTTGAAATCTTCGATATTAATTCTCACATTTAATTGCATGATCGCAAACCTTTTTCCACTCTTCATTCTTAATCATGTTTTACTTTTTCTGCCAATAATGTTTTTACTGTAGTTAAATTCATACCCACATTTCTCAGGTCAGTTGAGACCATATATTTTCAATTGGATTAAAATCCGGATGATACGTTGACAATCGCAATACAGTGTGCCCATGTTCAGCATGTATTTTGTCCACGGAAAACTCTGTATATCGCTCCTTATACATATAATACTGTAAATCTTGGGTTTTGTCAATTTTGGGTCTACTGGAATTTCATGCCTGTTTAACCAGGTGATCGTTTTCTGTTTAATAATGTTTGAATTGGGGGGTCTTTTAACATATTTATTGTGATAGGATGCGTTGTCGATAACTAGAACAGAATCACTTAAATTTCGGGTGTTAACAGCTCTCTATATATATTCTGAACTGAACTGAACGGAAAGGGTATATACCATACTCTACAAAACCAAAATTAGCCGAATATCTATTTCTAGAGGTCGATGTGCATTATTTCTTGCCCAGTACTGTATTTTCATACTAAATTTATTATATTAATATTAATAGGTGCAACTGCTTAACTGTAAAACCGTAAAAGATAGACCGACTTAATTCCCTTCGAATTTATAACATTAGTGCAGATATTTCCAATAAAATTTTAATTCTGATGTTTATAATAACCACACAAACAGATAGTAATTTAACTGTAAATCCTTTCATCAGAAATGAAATCTATTTACGTAAACAAATAATTCGTTTTGTGTTTATTCAAATAAAGTGGAATGTAATAGGAAAATTGCGGTTTTCTGCTCTCTATATGTAAACGAAAGTAGACTCATGCATTAACTGCCTTTTACGAAGCTGAAATTTGGCAGGGAGGTAGTTTATAAGACGTCAGACGGATTTATGACAGGGCCGTATATAATGGGCTTAAGAAACCTTCGCAGGGTTGTAATAATTCTTGGATGCTTGTACTAGTGACCTGAAATATATCAAATAGTTGGTTTATAGGTAAGATTTAAGTGTAAAGACTGAATTTTATAACAGGGCTGGTTTAGGGTTCTGAGTAAGTAAGTTGGCAACGTGATGACTAAGTGAGACTAAGATTTAACTCCAAATGAAGAGTTCTAACGTAGAGATAAATGTTTGAAACACCTGTTCAAGATGACAGTTATATAGTCAGTCAGTATAAACCAGCTTTCGCTAAGTCCTTAATTATGATCTTAACTCACCTTCTCTTACTTTATTTATAACTGCGTCATTGGTCTAGCGGTTGACGTATGCGACTCCCAATCAAGAGGTCTCGAGTTCGAAACCCGGATTGGGCCAAAAATGTTATTGAGTTTTTCTGATTATAGAAATACTTAATAACAGCTCGGAGTTTGTAAGTTGGGGACTACACCTCCATGCCTCGGAGAGCACGTAAAGCTGTCGGTCCTGCGCTTGATCTCTCCCCAGTCGTGTTGGTTAACCGTCTCGGCCGCAGAGTTCAATTTCTCGACTGAATAAACGACTGGCTGGACTGATTATCACCTGCAAATAGTAATTGAATGTTCGATTGAACTCAATAATATCATATATAAATGAAATCTAGATCTGGTTCAAGGATTTTCATAAATTGAGTCACACCAGTCTGGTTTAGTTGCCGCAAGCGTCTGATCTGTTTGTGGTAGAACGCTTGAATAGTTTATCAAAATACTGCTGTTAAGTTTTCGTCCGCAGCTTTTGTGAATCCATTCTAGTTGTTTTGGTATTTAGTACTTTTGTAGTAAATAAATATACCTGTAATTTCAATTATGTGTGTATATATGTAATATTTGATGCTGATCAGTTGGATATCTAAAGCATGGAAAAGACACACAGCAAGCAAATGAAGCAATTAGGAGTACCCAATGGAAAGTTACTACCTACTAGGTTTTTTTAAATACCTACTATTATTTTATATTGAAACTCGTAAATTCATTAATAATTTACCACGCCTATATAGTCATTTTACCACAACTTTGGCCTTAGACCCGATTTTCGATTTCACAAAATTACAAAGAAATGTCAAAAACAGCCAACGTTGAATGTGTTGTAAACAAAAAAGGACCCTATAAATACTACTGCAAATAAGTCCTAACATAAACATCTGACCCTATATGTGTATAGGGATAAACACGTATATCGTTTAACATACCCGAGAAAAATACGAGTATAACCCTTCCTCTCTGTTGTAGATTCATTTAAAAATAAACATTCACAGAGTATAAAAGCCGGAAACCAACCATAGACTGCATAATATTCGCGGTGCACCAACCAGCCATTTTAACGTTGGCAACTCTATTGTTTTCTGTTTTTAATTAAGAGCCTTCAGATGAAGCATCGTAGCCTGAGACTTTATGGAATTGGAAAAAGATTTTTTATAAGAGCTTATTTGTCGTTTCGGAGGCAGAATTTTCTTGGTCTTTGTCAACAGTACTCATTGTGTTCAGACAATATTACACATTTTTACCTCGTATGTAGGAATTGTCTGTTGACTATTTTTCTTGGTAGGAATGTGTTCTTGCTTATTCATCTATACAAATAGATTGCTTGCTTGGACTGACTTATTCATAGACTTGAAGCTTATATCGCTTGGGCTAACAACTTGAAATTTGGCTACTGATACGTTTTATGTAACAATCAACCTCTAAAAAGGGTTTTTCAACTAAATAATAAAAGTTTTCCGCTCTGGGAGTAAAATAAGAGAGGAATAGTTGTTTAGAAGTTCACTAAACAATAAGTTGAACTAAGTCACTGGCAAAACAAAATCTAGTTGGCAATTTTATTGCCACTTAGCTTTTGGCTTCATCAATGGCTCTTTAAAACTGGCCTTTCCGATCAAAGATAGAATATATTTCTTTATTACATTACTTTCGTACGCTGCGTACGCAACTCGTATCTCGTTGAAATACTGGTACAACAGTGTAAGTAATATTTCCCATTTAAAACATGCATTTTTCCTTACCCACGCTTCCTATTTACTTTCCTTACGCACTTTTTTGTTATTTCTTCTAATTGTCTTTCTTTGCTTTTCACCTAGTGAGTCAGGTTACTGGAACTCAAATTACTGCCATCGCGCTAATAGGGGGAAGAGGAACGTAGAAGGTGGCATCTCATTTATGACACTTGAGGTCAAAGTGTTCATAGACAGTGGTAGACTCTTACCATCAGGTGAATAAGCTCGTTTCCTGTCCTACATTGTAAAAAACAGATGACGTAAGGCAGGTGTTAGGATATTAAATAAAATAAGCCAAAACATGAAAAAAAGTTACACATTGCTTCAACCCCGAAAAAAAAATCCAGCAAAGTTCATGCTATTCATTTATAAGACGTACTACGTTACAATACGAATTTGAGAGTATTTATGTTATGTATAAAGAGTCCAAAAAGAGACTTCTTTACAACTTATATAAAAATTAATTAATTTCACAATCTGCTCGTTCCGATACACGTGCCGTGTTCACGGATTATCTCCTGTAATGCGGATGGATATTTATGAGCAGAAAAAGTGGTCTAGTTCATTCGTTAATCATTTTATATATTATGTGGAATATTTGTATTACAATATTAATAATTGTCTTTATCTCTTTTTCTAAGTCGTTAATGCTGTGTTACCTATATTTGTGTGCAAAAATTGGTGTTATAAAAATAAATTTGAGATAAATATGCCGTGTTTGGTATTATATAAATAATAATATATATTATAAGCATTTGCTCGTGATTTTGTCCTTTTTTTCTGAAACAGACCATTTATTACTCGGCTGATTAGTTCATTGAAATATGCAAACAAATTAATATTATAACGGCACCAAAATATTTTAAATAAAAAAAACTGAAACCCAACTACGAAAAAAAACGACGCCGAAAAAGTATGAAAAAAGATTTTCAGGACACGGTATTTAACAATGTACAGAGATACACAATTATATTTAAGTTTGAAATACCGTAGTTACACGTTACATAGAAACGTACCATAACATTTTTACGACGCTTTTCTGCGTCAGTTTTTGTCCTAGTTGGGTTTTAGTTTTTACTTTTTTTATTAAATAGAACTTATATAAAAGAATAGTTAAATAAAAATATGTCTAAACATTTATGCCGCGTATTCCAAATGCAATGAACGAATGCTATAATTTGTAAAACAAGTTTCAACGTTGAACTTTGCTGGAGTACAACTTTCATAGAAAGAAAATAGAGTAGTGTACCAATTAAACAGGTTCTGACGTCACCAGGCTGGATTCATTCGCAAACGTGGAGAACACTGTTGCTAGGGTTGGCACTAAGCCGCTCCTGAAAAAAGTATTTGCTGAAATATCTTCTTGTGAAAATTAAAATTTAAAGTCGATAAGTTTAAATGTTGAAAAACATATCACAAGAAATAAAAAAGGAAGAGAAAATATTTCGCTGACGTTTTTTTACTACCTGTTTTGTGTAACCAATTAAATCTGTAAGCTAATTGTAGAAAACTTAGTTGTATCTAAATAAAACGGCCACTACCGACCGGTCAATATGGAAGTCAATGGGGGAGGCCTATGTTCAGCAGTGGACTTCTTGTGGCTGAGATGATGATGATGAAAACGGAATACATAAATAAAATAAACACAGACAATACTATCCATTTACATCTTTTTGATCTAATGATAGGCACGGCATGAGTTGTCTAACGGTTTCTCAGTAAACCTATCGATTTTGAGACTAACAGATTTGGTTTAGTGCTTCTTCTCATAATGCTCGCATTTTGTAAACTGGAAGTTACGGATCAATACAGGCAAGCAGTAGATTTTGGTGTTTTCACCTATTTTTTTGACAATCCAGTTCATGCCGTGACGTCTGTTTGTCGATCTATGATTTTTAACTATGGCTTCAATTTAACGTTCATAAATGTCACTTAGTGTCTTAATTGAATAAATGATTTTGAATTTGAATTTGAGTGCTGGTGGCAAAAGTGAGAACTTATTTTTACTATTCTATTTAATTTAATTTTAAAATGTTTATTTTTTATTTCTGAAATGAATTTGTTAGTGTTAATCCTACCAACTTGGTTAAATAACACGGTATCTCAAAATCTACAGATTTTTATGAGATCACTGTTTCTTTATGAGTCCCACAAGATTGAAAAGAGTAATATTTTCGCACTCTGACGATTTTTGTCTACATGTTATACATATAAATGTCTAGTCATACGTTAGGAAAACGTAGTATTACCGTAAATCTTTACCCGAACGTATATTGGTTAAACGAATATTTCGTAAAAGTATATTATAAATAGCAGACAAAAATCTGAATTTGTTAGATGTTCTTTTCAAATAAAAAAAAAACAGACCTAAAAAAGAGAAGTCTTTTAAACCAATTGAATGTTATTTTTGTGTATGTAACGAAGTATCTTTACTATTTTTTACTCTGCCTCTGTGGCGCAGTTTTTTTTTTCAGTTGTCTAGTACCCATAACACAAGCTCTGCTTATATTGAGAGTAGTTGACATTGTATGTAAGATGTCAGAAATATTTATTATTTATTTATTTATTTTCTGTTTTCTAGAACTGTTTTCAAGAAATTGGGATTAAGTTTTCAATGTTTTACTCAAGTTGTCTATATATATAAATTGGTTATCGCCGTAAAAGTTGCCCATATACTTCCTCAAGAATCAAAGTATTTTCATGCAAAATTTCATTGTATTGAGTTACTTTCGAATTCATAATATATTAGTATGGATTTTAGATAAAAAAATATTTCACCTTATTAGGTGGTAAATCAAAAGGGTAATTAAAGGTTAAATGTAAATTAACAATAAAAATCTGATGTGTTTACCAAACTATATTAATTTGCTCAAATTTTAACTTTTAAAACAAATCTAAACCAAAGAAATCCTGCAGTCAAGGAAGGAATTAAATAAAAAGTTTTTTCGAATTATATTTATACACTTTGCAAATCTGAGAAATTAAATATACAGAAATAGTTTTGAAAAATCCATTTATATTATATTCAAAATACACTGTCAACCCTAAAATGTGACAAAGTCAGTGTCCAACTTGTTTCTGCTTATTCAGATTTACGCTGAGTCGCAAAGCGTCAGATTTTGTTACACCAGCGCCTATTCTGAACTTTATTCATCATAGTTACAACAATGTTCAACCAAATTGATGTATATTTCTCCTTCCTATACAACAGATGATAATTTATTTTGTATTTTGCAACAGATAACTTGACTCTTGACCTCGTTAGAGATATCAAGGTCAAACAATTTATTAGTTATGTTTCACGGAATGAGTAAGGTCATTGGAGTCCTAACCACACTCCCTTTGCTCCTGAGGCTAGGAGGGACTCTCAACTATCAACACACCTATGTTTTAATCAGGTGCAGGTGTACATAGGCGGTGGCAGTCACTTACCATGAAGTCATTCTGCTGGCAGTCTAAAGTCCTTAAAATATAGCGTGATCTCTGTGACATATCACTACGAAAATAACGAAGTTATTTGAACAAGTAATTTTATTTTGTATCACCTATTTTTTTCATTCTTTATTTGTCAGTATTATCACAAATGAAGTGCAAAACAGTGTTGGTAAATATCAAAATTAACACCTATAATATACCTCGTGAAGTGATACTAGTGGCATGTATAACAGAAATCAAGCTATAAGGACTTTAATTAGTTTTTTTGTGGATAGATATATCGTAACGCGTTATCGTAGAGAATTGTATTGAACATAATAAATGGGTGTTACGATATAAATAACATTGACTTTGTTATTCGATTTAGGTGATAAATTTACCGAGAGGCAGCAGTGAGCCATTGTATTGTGAATTATTGTTCTAGGGGTAAGTATGATATACAGTAGGCTGTGACTAGGCGGTCTTAGAACAGACAGTATCACGAAATTAGATAATATTGGCAGTATCGACCAATAGAAAATTTATAATAATTGACTATTTTTACCCATTTTGTGGGGATATACCCTCGGCAACTACTGCACCGTAGTGGTTACATTGGACTTGACCTAAGTACATTTCGCACGCCGTTTCGGGTATTAGTATCATAGCCGGGAAATCAAATGTGAAAGAAAATTCTAAAAGAAAGTTTCTAGTTGTCCATTATTTCCTACTAATTTTAAAAGAAATAAGGTTGTAAATATATATTATCCTACTATTATGTAGAACCTAAACTGCGAAGGAAAGAACTATTGATGTACTAATTTGAGTCCAACAAAAATATTTCCAATTTACCAAGATAATAATATATAAATAATAAATATCTCGGACATCTTACACACAACGCCATCTAGTCCCAAGCTAAGCAGAGCTTGTGTTATGGGTACTAGACAACTGATATAAATAAATATATACTTTTTTTAATTGTTAATACATACATATTATACATAAAAAAACACCTAAACTCTGAAATAAATATTTGCAGATAATACAAACATTTGGTCCTACCCGGGAATCGAACCCGAGACCTAAACAAAGCAGTCGCATACGCTACCACTGCGCCACAGAGGCAGTCGGCCAAACCAACATAGGTTGGTTTGACCCCGACATACTGGTGTAAAGAAACCATAGTGGTAGCAACAGACCCTAGAGGTTTTCAATAAGGACTCATTACTAAGTTCTCCAAGTCAACAAACTCTCTTAACATAAGGAAACAAAATTCTCATCTTCCATTCGTTGCTATTTTCCTTAACATACACAAATGTAGGGTGACGCTCAACCACTGGAAAATGACACGCGTAATCTTGTTGTAAGTGCTTTACTTACTTTATCTTCGTCATGTATATGGTGAGCTCAGCTCTTTCTAATCGTATTAGTAACGAATTCCAAACTTCCACACACCGACTGTATCTACCCAGTATCAAATTAACTAGCAAGTACAGCGATATGTAGCATATTGCCTGTCCGTTTGATCTGGCCAATTTAGTGACCCAATTTTCCTCTATCGGTTTTACATACAAATCTAGCATAGATCAGACTTTGCTTTATTCCAAAATCTTTATTCATTTAAGCTAACTGCCGGCTTTTGTTCAGTGTAAGGTCAGCTTTTTTACCAGTGAGATGTTTTCTAGATTTACTGATTTTAAGGCTTTTGATGGGAGTCACATGTTTAAAGAGGGTTTTATATAACGTTTGGTTGAAGTCACTATCGGTATTTAGGAGAAAAGTACTTTTTAAAATAAACTATATTATGTTAGTGATTTATTGCAACAAATTCACGAAATCAAAATCAACAAAGTATTGTTTTATAAAGAGATTAATCGAAGAAAGAAAGAAGGTAGTTAATCGAAATTATTATTCATTTCTTTAACCGCGTTGAGCACTTTTTAATAGTAGAAAATCTTATGAGTACGCGTCATCGATATGCTGACATGACATTTTCGAAGTGAAAACTTCTTAAGCCGCGTTGATCACTTTTTGGTATCGAAAAATAATATTTGTTGGCGTCATCGACATGCCAATGCTTGATGATGGTAATTTTCAATTAAACCAACAATTCCCATTGAAGGTTACAATTGAAGAAAATAATGGAGAACCACAAAAAAAAAATTGCCGATAAACCATTACTTTCTTCAATTTACGTACAAGTGATCTTCTTCATGTTTATAAACATGTTTACTTGATTTTCGATAATAGTTAACTGTCTTGAAAACACTATTGTGAGCACTTAATCTACTTGACGACAAGTGTTTACTGGTATATTTAAGCACAATATCAAAGCCAACTAACTAATCGCAATCTTCCCTGTTAATTGTAACATACCTCTTCAATAAACTAAATTATTGTTTTTATTCCAAAAGAAAAAGAATAACTTCATCAGCCTATCGCAATTCACTGCTGGACATAAATCTTTCTCATTGCACGCCACTTTGCCACCACTTATTATCGTACTAATCCTACTAAGATTTTAAACGTGAAAGTTTGTGAGTATGTAACTGAATATTTTTGTTGTTCTTTCACGCAAAAACTTTTGAATGGATTTTAATGAAACTTTACAATAATATAGCTTATACATCAGAATAACACATAGTTCCCGCGTTGCCCGCGGTTATTGTCGTACCGCGGGTAGCACCGCGGGGTTCAACTAGTATAATATAATCATGTTGACTATGTTGTAGGCCTTGATTCTCTGCCTGATTACCTCATTTCTAATACAATCTCTTAGACGAACGCCGAAAAAGGCTCTAAAATCCCTGTGATGGATTATCAATCCACCCAGCGAGGTGATTATGGGCAAAAACCTTAAAAAAAAACATAATCTTGCAATTCAGAAATTAATTTTCCACATTTACGTGGAATATTTTATTTATTCGTTGCACAAAGTAACCTCTCATACAAGAGTGGTTTCATTATTAGTTTGAAAACCACGCGAGAGCTCCAGCATCACCTTTAAACTAGTATACTTATGCCAAAGCAACCTCAAGTAGCTTTGATGTCGAATTTCACTAAACACACATTAAAATTTCATTTATTTTTCGACGAACTGCAAACCGCTTCGTAAAAAAAATACCTTTTTAAAGCCCGACTGATTTTGAATAGGTCCTTGTATAGTCAACAGACTTTATCGTAATTTAATGAAATCCTGAGAAATATGCAAAAGTTATTCATAAAAGCAAAAGGTTTACCCTAACTGGCAGCAAGAAAAATAATATGGGATTTGTTTGCTTATATTCCAATTTTTTTTGTAGCTTGCTGTTGTTAAATACCAAGCTTTATTTGAATCTTTTCATAATATTATCTCATAAAAGAAAATAAACATGAATTGAAGCAGTAGACCCCACACTACGGTTCCCTGTGTTGTGAGATGTAGTCTCCTTTGTTCGATTACATTACAAGACAGTATTATCGAGATGAGTTCTGATGTGGTGTGTTATGATGTGACGTGATGTGGTGTGTTATGGCGTGATGTGGTGTGTCGTGATGTTATATTAAGTGCTCTACGTATATATGTATGTTATTTCTTTAGTTTATATTATCAATCTTATTTTTAGTTTTCATAAATATGATTGAGTGAAGTGGGTATATAGCTTATATATAGTAATAGTGGGTATATTGTGATTATGTCTTATTTCTTCTTTTTTAATTTAATTATATTGAGGGGTTTTATTGTTCAGCATGATAACTAACTTTGCCGACCGAGTTTAACTCGGTATATCTTTTCAGGTAAATTTTCTGAAAATGAATCGATATATTACCCCCGAAAATTTTTGTTTGTAGGTGACACGTTATCCTACTAATAGAAGTATATTCAGAAAGTATATAATTAAATAAATAAAAATATACAGATCTCGTGCCTCTTACGACCTTTGGGAAGGTACATTGAAAATGTATATAGACGAAACTTTGTTTTTAAATCTTTAAATTTAACAATAATTTGCTGTGTAATTGAATAAAAACAAAAATCTTAAATAAACAATTCCAAGTCTAAAACTTGGGTCTCAATACAGAACGAGCGCTTACGCGCTCATCCAAAATTCACGACACATAAAGGGCACCTTCCTGCCTGCACCTTAATAGACAGAGAAGTTATGTTCCTTTCTACCCAAGCCTAGTCCAACTTAATAGTTCAAGGTTTTTTTTTTATTTTTTCGATATCGCTTTTTGTTTTCGAGAAAAAACTCGGTAAAAACGTCGTAATATACGTAATTTATGCATTTTTCGAACAAGTTTATGTGTTTTAAAGATTTTTTTTTTCGCCTTTTTGTAATCCTTTGCCAAAAAGCATTTTTTGACATTTCAATCATTGACGTAACCCTAAACCTCGCGAAGCTACGGTGAAATTTCACTATGGTTGAAAATGGAAACCTTACCGAAGCGATCGATAAAACATTTTTAATGTTAAAAATTTGAAGTGATGTATCACTTTAACAAGATTCACTGGAGTTGTACATTATTACTAAAATATTAAGTAATTTAATATAATTTACAGTAAAGCGTACTTTCCGCTTAGATTTATTTTTTTGTGTAAAACTCATACGGCGTATTTGATAAGGGTCATCCATTAATTACGTGTGTGTGTAAAGTGAGACATTATGTGACAAAGGCCATAGAATAAATTTCCTAATGTCTCATGTCAAATTTTCATTTCTTCATACTTTATGTAAAAATATGACAATAAATATATGAACAGTATCTGTAGTTTACAGATACTGTTCATATATTTATTGTTATATTTTTAGAATTTGTTACAATCATCTATATCTTTCATTCGGAGGTGTTAAATCGAAATATATGTAATATTACCTGCATCCACTGTATAATTCCGTGTATCCGTAATCCGTAAAAAATCCGTAAAAAAATAACACCGTGGGAGAGCCGCGCTTCGGCATAAATGGGCCGGCTCGACCGGAGTGATACCACGGCCTCACAGAAAACCGGTGTGAAATAGCGCTTGCGCTGTGTTTCACCGAGTGAGTGAGGATACCGGAGGCCCATACCCCAACCCCTCCCCCATTCCCTCTCCCCATCCCCCAAAGGTCGGCAACGCACTTGTGACGCTTTTGGTGTTGCAGGTGTCCATGGGCGGCGGTAATCGCTTACCATCAGGTGATGCGTCTGCTCGTTTGCCTCCAATTCAATAAAAAAAAAAAAAAAAAATTAAATCTTTTCTTAAATTAATATTTACCTACCCAGTTAAATCCTTATTTTGGAATAGAAAAAAGTTTTAATGCAACTAAAAATAAACAAGAATTCATTATAATATATAATATAAATACGGAGGAAGCTGCCATTAATTACGTTTTTAACAAATCTCGGTGCAACGTTGTCTCAAACATACCTACATGCGCTCATCTGACAAACCTAAGAGGATTATACAACACAAAGTAACACGATTAAAAATGCTTTGTCTGTTAAAATCATTTGAAAATGCGTGAAGCTCATTAAGAAGCTTCCGTTTTCAGCACGAAATTAGGTTTTTGAAGATGTTGTAACATGTTTCTTTATTATTTTTATATCATTAAGGTATTAAACAAACAAAAGTTACGTGAATGATAAATAAATAAATATAATTAATATTCCGGACATCTAACATACAACGCCATCTAGTCCCAAGCTAAGCAGAGCTTGTGTTATGGTTACTAGACAACTGATATAAATACATATGTATATTATTATTTTTTGTAAACACAGCGCAAGCGCTATTTCACACCATTTTTCTGTGAGGCCGTGGTATCACTCCGGTCGAGCCGGCCCATTTATGCCGAAGTGTGGCTCTTCCACGGTGACTTGAGATATGTACTATACCCATATATAACTCTCGTGTCACATTATTGCTCACAATAAACTCCGAAGTTATCTTACCGATATCCATGTTATTCTAAAAGTATGTTTTTCTGGTATGCCCAATTTAGTAGATAGTTAAAATCACGCTTAGACCAATAGAAAAAAGACATAAAGGAAGTGCCGTTTGTCAGCTAGTAATTTTGTAGATTTCTGTATAGGTAGTGTATGTTGCATTAAAACATTGTTATTTCTTTGAAAATCATCAACAGCTTCTAATAGTCCACTGCTGGACATATGGACCTCTCAATAGAAGGTTTATAGAATTTATTTGTTTAAATGAAGATTAGTATACAGAGTTTGTTTTAAATGTTAATTATCTTTGCAGTGATGTTGTCCTGCGTAGATTGTTCCCTGAGTCGTCTCTTACGACATTCTTACAGAAAACCGATGTGAAATAGCTTGCACTATATTTCACCGAGCGAATCAGGATAACGGAGGCCCATATCCCAACCCCTCTCCCCATCCCTCTCCCCATCCTCTAAGGCCGGCAACGCACCTGTGACGCCCCCGGTGTTGCGGGCATCTGCATGTATGCCAACTACTCCACCACCAGGCGATACCTCTGCACGTATGCCAAAAACTCCACAAAAAAATATACAAAAGGGACATCGACATCTACATGAATATGGGTGGTGTATACCTAATTCCTCAAAATAAGCATTCTTTGATAAAATTAAAAACAAAAAATAATGTCGTGTTTTATTAGTTGAGTTGCTTTAGTTCTATTTGAAAACTTAAAACTTCTTTATTTTTCTTCTTTTAATTTACTTCTTTTATAAATTTCTGCAGTAAATAAATGAAACACAATAAATATATACCCTGTGCACCTCCCTACAAGATTTCTACACCACCCTAAGGTTGACTGGAAGAGAATGCCATGGGCATTAAGTCCGCCGATGTACAAAGTGCATAAAGTGTAAATAAATAAATAAATATATAAAACCTAAAGTATAACTTATTTAAAAATAATTATTAATAAATTATAATTAAATGAATACCATAATATTCTCTCCAGGTAATTGAATACTCTGTGGCGACCTCCACATACAACATAACATACTACAGCGCCATCTACCGAAGTTACACTGAACTACGAAGTAACCTACAAACTACACTACACGGAGTAACTACCAATCCTGAATCGCGCAAATAAAGTTCCCGCACCGATTATCATATATACAACATCCCAACATCAACTGTTGGGCAGTAGCCCGCCAGGCATGATCACCTCGCCTGGTCGGAGGATCCTCCCTTTGTGTTGGGTGGAACATTATACCCGTTCCCCCACAACTCAAAGCTTACACACAGCCACACTCATGTACATATAACCAAATAAGACTATAAAGGAAATCAAATAAGACTATACAGAATTAACTCGACACACACATACTCGTATGAAACTAAACTTTCTTGTAGTGGAGCAAGTAGAAATTTCAACGTAATGAACAAAAGATCGGAGTAAGTTGGCGTGCACGCATCGCAACACTGAACAGACTTGAGCCAAGCCGAAATTGCTGAAATTACAGTTAAAAGCATCATCAACTCCCTAATGTAACGGTTTAAGTTAGACGCTGTGAGCGGTAGCGGTGGTAGCGGATTAAGTTGTAAGCTGAATAATAATAATTATCGTATATTTTAACTTCAAAATGGTTCACAAGGTGGGGTTCACTAGGTAAGGTATTTCCATATTGAATTTTGCATTTAATACAATGTGTTTTAGGAATTAATTTAGAATATTACTATGAATATACGATGTCGTTATGAATTAATTTCATATTTTCGGTACTTATTTAGAAGATGCATGCATAGGGGGTACACATTTATGTATTTAACGAACAGTTTTATCTATAATTTTGCATTAAAAACCATTTGAAAGAAAATTGGGTAAAAGGAAATTGTTTTCGTTGACAAAGTTTAAATTTACATTTAGCAATTTTATTAGTTTTAATGGTAACAACCATTATTTATTATTAAAGCTTAATACGTTATAGACTTTTTAGACTTATTTTAAATAGTATTAGTTTTAATAATAATAAAGAACCTGTGATTATATTATACATGTATTATGTATGTCACAGTTGGTTAGTTTTATAGATCGCTATCGCTTCTCTTTCTCGCTGTATCTTGTATTTTGTACATAGTTGAGAAAATAGGAAACCTCTAGGGCCGTGGAACTACCGTTTAACAGTCACCAACTTCAAGATAGTTTAGTAAACTTAAATAGCTAAGTTACAATGATTAAAACTCAACTTATTTTCAACTTATGATTATACTTTTACTACAGAGATTATTCAGTCGTAACTTTTTTTTTGTAAGTCTGTTAATTATGCCTGTACATTTCTACTTAGTGGTTTGATTAATTTGATTATTCCACAAAGGCTTTATCCTACCCAGAACGGTCAGATGCAAAATTCTCTGACTTCATTAAGTAACAATTAGTTACCACTTTGTTTGGTTTAGATTGAAATTGTAATTAAACTGTTCATGCTTTCAAAATATTATAAAATCACATGCATAAACTGGCTTGGCCTGTTGATTTACTAGTTAGTGACTTTAACTGTTTAGTTGGAGATCATGAGTCATTTATGACATAGTTGTATATATAAAAATATAAATATCTTATCAGTAGTATCATGGGACAGGCTATGTCTAGTTTGGTATCAGATGATTGTGTGTAAGATAAATAAAGTTTGTATATTATAGTGTATCTGTATTCTTTTGTGTATATGTGAAGTTATAAATGAAAATTTATGTTAAATAAATAAATATTTCGGACATCTAACACACAATGCCACCTAGTCTCGAGCTAAGCAGAGCTTGTGTTATATATTACCTTTTTTTTATAAATACAAACATATAATACATAGAAAATACCCAAACTTCGAAACAAATATTTGTAGATCACACAAAAACTTGGTCTGACTCAGAATTTGAACCCGATACCACAAGCACAGCAGTTAATGTTATGTCAGTTCTTGGAATTTACCAAAGAAAATTAGAACGTCTGGTAGAGAATGCCTTGCACATTTAACCAAAGTACAGTGTAATTGAAGTTTTAAAATGAAATGAAATAATATATGTGAGCAATGTGAGGTGATGTTATTGATACCACACAGTCAATGTTTTTTCGATTCCTATCCAACTAAGTCTACTGGCATATCCAGAATCTAATTAAGTTTTTTATGTGAGTATGTTAATAAAGTACTGAAATGTATGGTCTCAGAACTAATTGGCATAGTAGCTTCTCCAATTACAAGACAAATTTATGGGTACTGTTGTTTCTCACCGCCCCGTTTCTCTTTCAAGAGTTACAATATTGCTTACAGTAACTTATTTGTCCTAGTTTTTTTTCTTTTATACTAGAACAGCAACATCCCCAGGGAGGGTTATACTATAACAGGACTTGCCAAAAGTCATCACGCTGATTATAAAATAAATATTATTAACGTACCGCCTACGTATTAAATAGTTAATGTCCGAAATTTTTTTTATTAACTATAGAGTTAATAAATAAATATTTCGGACATTTAACACAAAACGCCATCTAGTCTCGGGCTAAGGAGAGCTTGTGTTATGGGTACTAGACAACTGATATGAATACATATATACTTTTGTTTTGTAAATACATACATTGAAAACATCCAAACTCCGAAATAAATAGGTATGTGTAGATCACACATACACTTGGTCCGACCCAGGATTTGAACCCGAAACCTCAAGCGCAGCAGTCGCATCCACTGCCACTGCGCCAACGAAGCAGCCAAATTAAATACTATAGCTTGAGTATTATAAATAAAATGATATAATCTATATCATCTGAGCCACTATTATGAACCTAATCTGTCCTACGCGACAGAAATTTCATCCCCATCATCTATATGGTTGACAGTCCACAACTGTGCGATTTTCCCGAAATTTTCTGCCGCGCACAACAAAACTGTGGATTGAGCTGTCGCCTGCGGTAGTCTCGGACCAATACGACCTTCAAACTTTCAAGAAAAGAGCGTACTCCGTCCTAAAAGACCGGCAACGCACTTGTAATGCCTTTTGTGTTGCGGGTGTCCATGGGCGGCAATAATCACTTACCATCAGGCGATACGTCTGCTCGTTTGCCTCCTATATAATAAAAAAAACCTACTGACACTGCATCTGTTTCATTTTAACATTAAACTCGGTTTAGTAGTGTACACGGTACCATGGGACCTCTGTGGAACATACAAACATACATAGATTGCCCAAACATAGCGTTACTTTTGGTTTCGGATAAATTAGATTATAAAATAATAAATAAATAAATAAATATTTTTGACACCTAACACACAACGCCATCTAGTCCCAAGCTAAGCAGAGCTTGTGTTATGGGTACTAGACAACTGATATAAATACTTATATACTTTTTTTTTGTAAATACATACATATTATACATAGAAAACACCCAAACTCCGAAACAAATATTTGCAGATCATACAAACATTTGGTCCGACCCAGGAATCGAACCCGAGACCTCAAGCTTAGCAGTCGCATACGCTACCACTACGCCACCGAGGCAGTCGAGTATTATAAAGGCAAGATGTGATGATGATATAGATTTTCAGAAGGACTATTTATATTGCAGGCTTTTCTCACGCTAAATGATTACCAAATTCTAATAAACACTTTAATAAAGAAAATAAATTACATGATAACGTACAATACGGTAACACCTGCAAATCTAATTGAAACCTTTTAAGCTTGGTGAAAAGGCTCCAAAATTACGTGGAAAGCCGGCTAAAGGTACATTCGCATTATTGAATCGAACTCAGGGAGTGCGTAATTCGTTACCATTTTATCGATAACACACGCAAATTCCATTTTCTGGTACATTACACAGGTCAATCTGAAACCCTCGATTTAGGTACTGATCGTGATTGTTGCGAAAATTTCTTATGATTTTTTAAAAGGATTTTTATTTTTTTGGGTATTATCAAGGTTAGATTAACTGAGAATCTGAGCAAGCATCGATTTGCACACAAAAAACTCTTTGGTTCTCAGGAATTGTTATTAAGAAAACTCAATCCTAACTTTTAATTTGATTGTTCATAAATTTTCGATAAGATAGAGTTCAAACGTTCACCACTTTTAAAAGTTTTAGTAAGTTAACTAAGTTAAAAATTTCCAGAATAAACTATTAACCATCTGTGTATGTTTTTCTTCTCTTAAAATCAAGACTATGTGACGTATCATGTAGCTTAAAGCAAGTGTTATCCGTCCAAAAAGCGGTGGAAAATAAATGAAAGGGCCAGTACTTTTCGAATTGGCAGAACGATCTCCGTAAGCGCCGACCTAATAATATCGAGTGAGGCCACCCAATTTCCGGAGTGCAAGCCTCACGTTAAGGAAGAGAAATAGAAGGGTTTCTTAGAAGCTTGCTATCTATGATACGATATACCGTGGGAAGGCCCCGCTTCGGCATGAATGGGCTGGTTCGACTGGAGTGATACCACGGCCTCTCAGGAAACCGGTGTGACATAGCGCTTGCGCTATGTTTTACCGAGTGCGTGAGGATGCGGGAGGCCCATACCCCAACCCCCTTTTTTTTTTTTTTTTTTTACGTGTGGAAACCCCCTCGGGCCGTCACCCCGCCGGGGTTTGCGGCGGGGCGGTGTGTCGGAATCGAACCGACTAAAACCACACGGTGTGCCAACTCTGCGCCTGAGAAGGGAGGGGTCCGGGATCGCTGTTACTAACGCAAACCGGACCCCTCCCAGCGCCTGCCCGCACAGAAGCGGGCACCCTCTGATGGTAAGAACTCTCAATTTAGGCGACGCACGGCACACGCGTACGTCGCCCCTTCGCGGCTGGCCACTAGAGCGGATGGACGGGAAAACCCATCCCGTCCATCCGCGGCCACACTCAGGGCGGCATGAGGCGCAGATACCCCAACCCCTACCCCATCCACTCATCCCCAAAAGGCTGGCATCGCACTTGTGACGCCTCTCACTGGTGTTGCGGGTATTCATGGGCGGCGGTAATCTTTTGCCACCAGGTGATACGTCTTCTCGTTTGCCTCTTATACCACATAAAATAAAAATGACATACCCATACACCTATGGCTTAAGTCATTCCAATTTCCACGTGCTATAATATATGCTAGTTTTAAAAACAAAATTTCAAGTTATAAAAAATATTAATTAAAAAAAAATTTTAAAACTAGTTTTTATTTTAATGCTCTAAAACGAAGAAAATAAATTTTGAATGCAATAAAAACCACCATTTTATTAAATTATAAAATTTAAATTGATATAAACCAGCACTCGATACCATATGTGTCACATATAATTTTCATGTTTTCCATTTGTCATGTGAAAATCTATTTTGAAAAATTCAAATCTGTCCAACATTTCTTCGACCACAAGTTTTTCACCCAATTTTTGTATTAAAAAGAGGCAATTATAACTTCATTTAATTTTAAAGATTTACTATTTCATTTGATTAAAAACTAAGACTGAAGAAAAACTAAGTGGTCTGTACTTGTAAACGACGATTAAACTATTTATCTATGGCTCAGGTACCTTATCTGATTTAAGCGTCGAGTATTAATTAATGTATACTGCCGACGAGCGGGCTGATCAAAGTATTATATTACCGAAATTTGATGTTGATACGGTATTTATAACTATAGTACACTAGCGACCCGGCCCGTCTTTGCACGGATCTTTTGAAAATTTTGGATTTTCTCTATTATAATATGTATATATCACACACCTTTCACTTTATGTATTGTAAATATTGCATTTAAATCCATTGTGTAGTTTAAAAGTGCATACACAGCGAAATGGACTTCATTTTATAGTAGGTATTTGAATATACTACATATGCTCGATAGATGGGTGCAACTTTAAAGTATTCACAGTCACTGTATCTCATCTAATGTCTGACTTACTACTGTTCAAATCACTACTGAAGGTCGTTGTTTTAAAATCAATATGCAATTCTATATTGTCGGTAACAACAAAGACAAGTCCAAATCCTTAGCCTTATAAGCCTTAGAATATTATACTCTGTCTGAGGGATCGTTATTTATACCAGCCCTTCAAATGACAACCTAACACTGACCTGCAAAAAAACATTAATCAACGTTAAAAAAGGCGTTCAATTAACCTTATCCTCTAAGTATCATAAAAAGCTATTTATACTGACAGTTGATACTACCATGAACCTTTCGTTGACAATTGACACCTGTCATTTGTTTGACATTCCCAAATTTAAAAGTAAGTTATAATTTTTGTTTTCTTTTAACACTTCCATTAATAGAGCCTTACATAATAAATCACTGTCCTCTTTAGACGTTTTACACGTTTGACTTCTTCATTATTACGTAATTAGTTATCGTGGTACCATCTGTGAAAGAGTAAGAAATTTGAAGTTAAAGAAATTAAAGTAGGATTTAATATTGAGTCAACATTTCTTAAGAATTCGGTTTTGCTAATTAGCGCTTGTGTCATTAGTACTAAACTCTAAATAAATACACTACTCAACTTTACAAATAATTCGAAATATTAGCAATAATTTCTGAAAATCCTTCATTCCTAGTAATATCTTGTTTTGATTTTGAAATAACGTCGTAAATTAATATGGGTGTAGAAAGTTTCAGAGTACCGATCGTGTCTATTTACGACCCAAGATGAAATTTCGTGAGTTTTCGCTGTGTGGTGTCACAGAAAGGTCCAGCCGTTCAGGTTTAGCCGTAAAAGAGTAACTAACAGAGTTATGCACACAGTGTGTTTTTAATTTGGAAATTGAAAGAATTTTATCAATGCATATGGCCATATATGTCGTTACATAATATGCTATTGGTGTTTTTTGCTTATTAATCGCCAAGTTGTAGTAAACAATAGTCAACTTATTTACCAATCATGAAGTTTTATATACGTACTATAGCTTTACAAGCACGGTAAAGATAAGGTATATACCCTACTACTTCTAAAGGTATGTTTAAGTCTAGTCGTATAAGATTTTCTTCAAATGAACAAAAGACAGTATGATATATAATATTATAGGTTACAAATTTATGAAATTCACGACTTATTACTATCAAACATATAAATTTTAGTATTACATATCTCTTTGAATTAAATGGTACTAAATATTGCTATTGAAAAGAATATTGAAAATATGACAATGTTGATGAGGAAACACTAAGGTTTATGCGTATTGGTTAACATTAAAGAACTTGGAGAGCAACAGTCTTAGATAAAGATTGTACATAAAACGAGATGTAAACAAACAAAAATATTAGGGGTACTTTAAAAAGAATAACTGCCAAGGGATCTTAAATACATTACCAATCTAGTATTGATGTTTCTAAGATTGTTTAACAGCAAACAATAAATTGTAAAGGGCTTAACGAGAATTACAAATTAAACTCGTTCATCAAAGCTGATACAGTGAAAATACTACGAAAAATATATTACACGGTACATTTAAGGGGTCTATTGGGTTCGTTGAACTCCGTAAACTTGTTGGTTTATCTTGAAGCTACTTTATTGACAATAGCCAATAAATGTTTGGTAGATCTTGGATATTTTTTTATTGTTACAACTTACAATTTTTCTTTTAAGTTTTGTGAATCCTGAGATGTTTGTAAGCGAAAATGTTTATTAAAATAATACGAATTTTTGGTTGTTTCTATTGTATGTGTTTTTACGCGTTCTCTCAGCAATAGTTTTTGTAACTTTTTTTTTTAACAATAACACTGTTTCTTCTTATAACCTCTCATAGATTATTAAAGATCAAATGATACCCGTGGGATGTGATAGTAGGCCCTTTTTGTAATAAAGACCAAATAAAGTCAAGTGGTTACATGATTCGAATGTTCAACAAAAGAACCATCTTGAAATAAAGGTAGTTGAAATGTATTTCAGGAATGAAAGTCACAAAGTTCTGAAAAGGTAACGTATGTGATATGTATCTATCTATATATATAAATATGTGTGTCTATTTGTACATATTCTACACATGTTACATTTCACACATATATGTCCCACGGAATCCATAATTATTATTATACTTGCATCAACAAGAAATATTGCAAAGTAAAGTAATTCTAGCCAGGTCAATCAGATCAATAATCAGTGAACGTTCTTGACATCTTGAGACCCTGTGATTCGGCATACACATTAAATCGTTGATTCCAATAGCTATAAACATCTTTGACAATTGTTATAGGTAGAGTCTTTCCAAGAAACTTAGAAATTGTCTATTATTTAGGTTGTGGAGGGTTAATGGCAGCCGCTCCAAGTAAAAAATTGAAATTCAATCTGATCATAGTAAACTTAAAGATTATGCTTTTAGTAAATATAGACTCTTAAGGTTTAGAACTCTCTTGATCCGTTAAGCCCGAAATAGGATAGGCACCAGAGGTCACAAAAAGATCTTCGCCCGCCATTAATGTAAGCTAAGGGTGACAAGTGAGACCATATGTCACTCTAGTAGACTGGTAGATGACCTCTCCTAGCCTCACTTAGGGAGGCAAGAGTATGATACAAATAAAAAATATCTAAATAAAACAATATAACTCTGACAAAATTACTTTATCCCAATTGAAATATTAAATCACTCACACGTAAAACACTGTCCTAAATTCTGATCATTAGGTTTCATTTGAAAGGACACTTATCTTCGCACATATTACTTCAATAACGGGGGATCAAATTGAATGAGATATAATGTTGCCAGATAAACCCTTTTCTTTTATATTTGTTTATACGTACATAAGTAGGTTTTAATAGTCTGATATAATATATATCTAACTTACAGTCGGGAAACTTTTAAAGTTATTTTGTGTATTAGTGATTGCCCAATGGTCGAAATTCGAATTCGAAGTTCGATCGAATTTTTGCTTAACGTATTAATAAATATAGACTAGCCGGCTACCTAGTCAAACTGTGTTGCCTATAATGGCTTACTAGTTCGTGAAATGAGAAGTTCGATTATTATTAATTGTCTTTTGATAGCTCTAGAGTTAGAAGAAAGTGACATCAGCCTTAGATCAAAAGCAACCGAGTCCATTCGATTCAACCAGTCGTAGGTATTGACATCCTCTCGCCATCAAAATATTTTAAGCACATTCCACGCTGTCACGCATGCCACATCGACAGAAAATCTTAAACGACATAAAAATGTATGAAATCGATAATAATAACTCATTTTATTTATAAAATCTAATCAAGTAACTGATAAAGTCATCTTGTGGCCAAATGACAAGATTTTTTTCTAGCAGAATTCCAATGCAGCCAACTTTCTAAGAATACTATCAGCAGACAATAATATTCCCTACACTTAATCTTCAAAACAGTTTAAGATATCGCTGTGTATTGTCAGGAAATATAGTTGAATGTCGTAACTAAATCAGAATGTTACATTTGAAATGAGAAATCCTTCAGTCAAAACACTTGACTACACTAATAAGGATCATGTTCATAAGATGTAACGGAGATGAATTTGAATGTCGGAAACATACCAACTCTTGAGACGAGATGATATGTTTTGTGTTCAAAGAAAATTGGAATACATTATATTATGTTGGTTTAAATTTATTTAGCGGTTCTCAAGACAAGAGGAAGCCTAATTTTGGTTGTGTTTTTATTCAACAGACGGCAGTAAGAGTTATATATTTTTGGAGTGTATATTATATACAAACACTCCTAAATGTATGAATCTTTGCCACGCTTCGTAGTTTTAAGGACGCGTTAAGTTTTTGTGTGTGATGTGTCATCACAATCTTCTTAATGATGAAAGTGACACTGGTATATGAAATTCATAAAAATTAATATCACTCGTTTGTAAAATTGTATCTCTACATTTTCACGAAGGTTAGAAGGGAACAAAAATGAATCTCTTTAGATTCCTTTTTGTTTCCTTTCTTAGAGCCTGTTCTATCATAACCAACCTGCTGATAATCGAACTAATATTACATTTATATATATATATATATATATATATATATATATATATAAATGTTATTCTAGCTCGTTACACAATATTGGTCCTTGGCAGAAATCGCATTCACCATCTAAGGCGCGTAGCGTCGAACTTCATTAACCGCTAGATTAATAGGTCCGACAAACATCGGTGGTCAGTGGAGTGCGGTAGCGTATGCGACTGCTGTGCTAGAGGTTTCAAGTTCGAGTTCTGTGTCAAACCAAAAGTTTTTTTAGGTAATAGGGGGTAAATGAACAGACGTATCACCTGATGGTAAGCGATTACCGACACCCATGGACACCCGCAATATTAGAGGTGTCATAAGCGTATTGCGCCTTTGGCGGATGCGGAGAGGTATGGGCCTCCGATATTCTTATTCACTCGGTGAAACACAGCGCAAGCGCTATTCCACACTGGTTTTCTGTAAGGCCGTGGTATCACTCCGGTCGAGGTGAATGGTTTTTGTATAATCTGCGAATATATGTTTCGAAGTTTAAATGTTTTCTAGGTACAAAAAAATGTATATTTACAATTATGTCAATTATCTAGTACTCATAACTTAAGCTTTGCTTAGCTTGAGACTAAATGGCTTTGTGTGTTAGATGTCCGAAATATTCATTATAATATTTATCTCTTTATAATATTAAAATAAAAACATTAAAAATTTAATCAACTGACAGGCAGAATTGTTGGCAGCTGTTAACAGTAATTTACAACGTTAGTTAAATTTACCTCGGGGTATTTGCAATGTTTACAGTTTGCAATTTAGTATCAATACATCCAGTAACGAGATTTTGTAGGTTTACAGCACTTTAACGAAATGAGGCAAAGCGACAAGAGTTAATAATTTTAAATAACCTACTAAAAAAATATGCGTATCATCTAGATGATCTTTGGGACTTAATAGAAAATCGTAGAATCTGTACTCGATAATTTTCTGGAATATTTGACTAGTTCTACTTCCCAATATCTTGGCCAAAATAAAAGTTTTGTAATTTAGATTCTTTTTTAATATATCAATGTACCAAACTACTTAAAAACAAAACATATGCATAAACATTGTGGCTTCTTAATGAAGCCTATAATATTCCTACTACTATCATTATTAAATCATTTGTGACGTGTCATGGAGACACCACACATCCACTATAGTTCGGAAAAACATACATTTTCATCACTTGAATAATTTGAATTCCATGTATGTTTTTTCTAGAAACTATTTGTGTCGCAAAAGCCAATATATGGCATCATTTGTCGATTGCGATATTTTCAAAACGATACAACCTCTAAATCTTCAAGAAAAATAAAACGACTATGGATGCCGGTAGTCGCTTTCCATCTTGTAAATTGTCTGCTTTTCTAATTAATGTTTAGTAAAATATAATATAAAAGCCTATTTCAAAAGGCAAATATGAATATTAACTTCAAGAGAACACGGATATCGAATCCTTATTACATTTCTAAAACGATTTGATTTCAAGATTACGTCGCCGCGTCGCCAACTTTAAGATAAAGATCGGGTTGTTTTGCAAAGAGTAAAATTTAAATAATGAGCTGGTTCCACTCGAAAAGCGGTGAACTTACATTAAAATTATGTAGATTGAAGTATATTTCTTTCGTAAATGTGAGTGTTTGATCGCAAAGAGCAGCAACTAACTTGAGACTTTTGATATTTAATATATTTAAGTTTGATACCAAATACTCTAAATCATACGCTGTTAATCTTTATATGTTTGCATTATTTAAATAGAAATTTTATAAATTAAACAAGTTCTGTGATAGCTGTTTGGAAAATGTATTGAGAAGATGTTTATTAGTGTGGCGCAGTGGTAGCGTATGCGACTGCTGTTCTTGAGATCTCGGGTTCGATTCCCGGGTCGGACCAAATGTTTGTATGATCTACAAATATTTGTTTCGGAGTTTGGGTGTTTTCTGTGTATAATATGTATGTATTTACAAAAAAAAGTATATATGTATTTATATCAGTTGTCTAGTACCCATAACACAAGCTCTGCTTAGCTTGGGACTAGATGGCGTTGTGTGTAAGATGTCCGAAATATTTATTATTTATTATTGTTTAGATTTTTTATTTATCTTCCTTTTTAGAGGGGTAATACTTGTCATGCGGGCCTAAGCCAAGTATGACAGGTTAAATTGAGTAGGTGGATGATATAGATGAGGATGTTAGAAATTTACGGGTAATGCGGCAGGTATTGAGTATGGTGGCTTTTTGGAGCAGATAAAAAGTGTGTTATTATTATTATTAAAATTTTAAAAGTATTCTAGAATCATTAAATTAGGACCTTTTATACTGAAACACTAAGTGACAAACTTGTAATATGACAGATGTAAATAAGAAGGAAAGGATTGATTACAAAGCAAAGATAAGACAGAAAGAAGATAAGAAATAAATCTTTACTAACACCGAGATCGGGAATAACCTTGAGCAACTATAGGTCACCGGAAAGGTTGAAAGACTAAAAGGAAGTAGTCCAATGAGGTGGAATGACCAAATCCGAACATCTTTAGATACCAATCTTGCTCTTTATTCGGACAAGGAGAGGAACAATTAGTAATAATAATAATATTTATTAACTGTCCAATTGTACATCATTATAGGTATCAATGAAAGCTGCACTAAGCGAAGCCTGTATCGCAGTTTTCAAACAAAGGCGATTTTCAATAGGACTAGTATTTTAACAAAATATGGTAAAACATGCATTAACAATTTCGAAATTAGCGAGCAACTGTCCTTCAGAAGATCACCCCACAGCTAGGGAATCACTAACCTCAGTAATGACTATTACGACGTAAGGAGTAGGAACACCGAGTCTACATGGAAAATTTCATGATGTAAGAATTTAGATGACGATCTAAGTCGGAACGTATTATATAAGTAAAGAGGTTAGTTGATTCGAATCAATTTCGTCACGTAATGGAAATAACCAATTTTCAAGACCTTCCTTACTATTACGGCTGTTGATGGTGTGTAGAGATGATAAGTTTGTTTGTCAAAGCACACTAATAGTAGGATATGTTAACACAGACAATTATTTAAGCGTTGTATTAAACAGAGAGTGAATAGAACCACACATTATTAATTAATGCTGGAATTAACTCCGTTTCGGGGACTAACGCCATCTGTTACGCTAAATAGGAAACCACATGTGTTACAATCGTATTGAATATATATACGTGTATTATGAAATACAAAGTAACTGTGTCCGTCTGTTATTACGCTACGCTTTTACGGCTAAATCGCTGTATCGACTTCAAGGAAATTTGGCACTTATGCATTTTTCTATAGATATCGATAATTCGTTAACTTTAAAAAATAGTTTTCGTTATAAAATACTATGATTGTAGATTAGCACCTATCATTTAATATTTTGAATAATAATTTTCGGAAGCAACAATTGTTTGGTTTCCGATTGTAAATTAACTTTACCGTACATAATGTTATAGTATTTAATTGATGTATCAGATTCCACAATACCCTATTGTGCTGCCTTATCTATAAGGGAATCTTAACTAGTATTGATATCATGGTATATCTAGTATTATATCGATTCATATCACCTAATTAGAGAACTTCAAAGCATACTCAGCAGCTCAACTGCTGTGTTTTATTTAACCACTTCCATTTTCATTGAAGTCTACATTTGAAATACCCGAATAATTTCCTGATTTTCCATTTAAGCTTTAACTGAACGCTTTAATGAACAACCCAATTAGGAATTTACTAAGTTGCTCACACTGTTTGTTCGAGTGTTTATATATAGTTACACACTCATCCTTCTGTTGCTATCTATCTATCTCTTAATTCACTCAGCTTTCTAGTTTCTTGACTCCAGGGATTAACTTAAAGAGAAGGGTACCTGGATATATAGTATACCGATAAAATAAAACTTATTCATGAAATATAAGTTTCAAGAAAGAGAACTGGTATTAAATATATATTTTTCGAACAGCTTGTGTTGTGGGTACTAGACAACTTATACGTAAATACTTTCGTTTTGTTAATAAATACATACATACATAGAAAACACCCAATCTTTAAAATAATGATTTGCAGATCATACAAAGATTTAGTCCAACCTGGGCATCGAACCCGTGACCTCAAGAACAACAGTTGCACACGCTACCACTGCGACACCGAGGCAGTTTAAGAACTGAATAATTAAGGTTTTTTTGGGTAAACGTGAACCATTTTATCATCACATACCATCAGATAAGTTAGAATATAAACGCTTATCCTTCTTATGGACAAAAAACCTAATCCTTGAACTTTAACTTGCCTGAAATATGAGTATTTAACTTTGTTTGTAAAATTTTAATACAAAAACAGAATAATTGAGAATCTAATTTAATCCCAATCTTTTACGAAACCCTTCCATCAGATTACACATTGAAAGACGTTACACATCTGAAATAGGAGGCTTAGCTAAATTATTATATTATATGATATAGTTACCTTTATATGTAAAGTTTATCAGATTTTTTCCATATTGTTAAATTAACTATGAGTATTAAATTTCAATTTCAAAGAATGATTAATGTAATCCCGAGATATACAATATCCCAATTTATATTATTAGCGCCAGCTGTTTCAGTCAATTCTATAGTTTGGATATTGTTATTGAAAATCTTCAGCTTTTGTAACAATGCAATTCAATATCAACCGTCGATATCGACAGGTGCGCGAACATAATTGCTGTTCATATTACCCCATATTGGAAACTTGAAAACAGTTTTACAACAGATGTTAATATAGTTTTTTTTCTTTTATTTTAAATTTTCAGATATCACTTTTTTGACATAGGCCTTACAGAGGATCAAGGAGCAGATATACTGACTGTACCTTACGCACTATCGATAAATTTGAATCATGACCCACCATAAGCTTACTTTCTTACAAACATTCACATACAATTAGGTCGACATTCGCGTAAACATGCATTTTAATGGTAATAACCTTGTTATCTGTCATTTAATTACACAAAGAATTATCTGTTGCATTATCCAAAATTTTTTTTTTCAGAATTATGGTATTTTTAAAGACAGTCAAAACGAATTTTGATACAGAATTAGATTTAAGAGGTTTAAAGGCTCTTACAGATTTATATAAATATCTTAATATTAAGTATGAAGACAGTGTTTATTCAATGTTTGGAAGTAATTGTATTGTAGTAATAGTTTATTGTGTAAGTTAGGTGTTCTCAACAAGGTGAGACGGTTCTTCTCGCCGGGGCATCTGTGTCTCCTTTATAAGACTCAGGTTCGCTCGTGCGTGGAGTACTGTTCGCACCTTTGCGATGGAGCCGCGCAGTATTTGTTTGACGCTCTCGACCGGTTGCAACGGCGAGCAATTCGCATTGTCGGCAATCCTGAAGTCACCGAGTCCCTTGAACCTCTGCAAATGCGTAGAGAAATCGCCTCTATGGCAGTCCTCTATCGCCTATATCATGGGGAGTGTTCCGAAGAGCTCTTCCAACTGGTCCCCCTTCTCCCTTCCTCTACAGGACAACACGTGCTGGCCTCGGAAGTCACCGCTTCAGAGTGGAAGACATACACTCTCGCACTCATCGATTCGGCTCTTCCTTCCTGTGCCGAGCGGTTAAAACCTGGAACTCACTACCAGCGCACGTGTTTCCGTCCCACTATGATCCCGGGTCCTTTAAGCGGGGCGTGAAAAAGCATCTCACTAGGCCGCCATAGTGCTGGTCACCATGCTACACTGTCCTTGTTTGCATTGAGGATGGTGGCCACCACTCTTGGATTCTGCTTTCCATCAGGCAGGGCAGAGTCATTTTGGTAGTTCAAGTATAAAAAAAAAAAAAAAAAAAGTTAAGAGGTTAAAACGGTTAAGCCGTTAGAGAAATGAAACTCCTTAATTCATATTTAACTGCCAGATATCAAATTTACTGACTGACTTTTTAGCTAAGAAATGTTAGATTCGATCGTATTATATTAAGGGCCGGATTAAATGGGGAACAGTTTTCTCAAAATTGTTACTGGAGATAAGATAGGGTTAACTTTTTTGGTTTGTGAAGCAATTTTTTCACTTCTTCATGATATTTAATTGGTACTACTACACATTTTATAGAACTCTTTACAAATGTATATAAAATTTATTTTCTAATACAAAATGAAAATGTAACTTTTTCTGTATTCATATTATTAAGAAGGTTACCTTAATTGGATTAATTCGAATTTACCTACAAACATAGCAACCTTGACTACTGTGAAAGAAATCAGTCAAAATTACACACACACACATGTGTGTGTAATTTTGAAACAATTGAAATTGAAGGAATTGTAATGAATGTTTAATATACTTGTAATATATAAAGTGATTTGCCTCCCATATTATATAACGAGAAAGCTCCTATATTTTGTTTTCAAGCCACGAGGCAAACATAAAAGCCTCAACTCTATATTTGTGAAGCAACTGTATGTACTTTGCGTTGTAAGTAAACAAGTGAGGTTGTTTATATAACTCTGTTAATAGAGTAGCTTGCTATGGTCAAAAGATAGTGTATCAAAATATTTTGGAGACTTCGTGAAATAAACTTTTTAGTATTTAAAGAGTAATAAGATTTAAGGCTGAACCTAAAGTGCGTAATGACCTCAGTTCAGTTCATATTGTTAATACTTTACTCAGGAATGTTTAAATCCAAAACAGAGGTTTTAATGTAATTGTCATAATGATTAATTTGCTTATGAATAGGTCATTTATTGGCAGGGTGCAGTATTACTTCCCATTGAATTTTATGAAGTGTATTTTATGTAATTATGTTTTATATTTTTTTAAGGAATAGAGGGCAAACGAGCAGATGTATCACATGATGGTAAATTATTACTGCCGCCCTAGGATAACCGCAACAGCAAGGTGTCACAAGTGCGTTGTCGGCCTTTGGGGTATAGGGAGGGGGATGGGGAGGAGTTGGCGTATGGGCCTCTGGTATTATCACTCATTCGGTGAAACACAGCGCTAGCGCTATTTTACACCAGTTTTGTGAGGCCGTGGTATCTCTCCGGTCGAGCCAGCCCCTTCAATCGAAAGCGTGGCTCTCCCACGCTTCGGCATATACCACAAAACCACAAGAAATATATATGATTTATTGGGATTGTTATCAATTTTATTGTCTAACTAGCATCACCTATTTATTTTTTCTCTTCTCTACTTATAAAGAGTGTTTGACTTTATTAGTCATATTGTCAGAATAGAGGGAAAAACCTCAAGTAACTCATAGTCACTGGCATGACTATCGGCGAAAAACCAAGAGGACATAGTCCAATTATGTGAACTGGCCAGATCCAAACAGCCTTGAAAAACTAATCTACACGTTGCTTTTCATTCGGCCAAGTTAAGTTGATTTGTGTACAGTTCAAAGATTTAGCACCGATTGATCGCTTTATGAATTGCTTTATCTATTTTTTGCGTCATTTTATCAACCCAATTTAAAATCGAAACTCATAATATCTCACATATAATATATAGTTAAATAGTTTGATTATCTGCCGAACAGTAAAACCATGCTCAGAGCTTTTATACCTAAATTGGCATATTACCTACATACTCGTATATTCTAAATTGATGACAACACGCACTATTTCATTAGATCCCATCTGGTCAGATAATAACAGCTATATCTCATAAGAGTTGTACGACAATCGATTTCTGTTTTGGAAAACCTTCTATTAGATATCCAAGAAATGTGATCATACTTTATCATTCGTGTTTTGTGGCTGTAAGCTAAAAGAAAAATGATATATACGTTATGACGTCATTGAATTATTTACTTGGTGTTTTATTTAGATTTGAATCTTACTCGTTTATAATAGTGTTGATAATTCTCTTCATACTAATATTCTTCCTTCTCTTGAAGGAATATGAAAGTTATTGAGACGCAAAGGAAACATTTTTCTGCGTAGAGAATCATACTAGGCGGTTTTAGTATAATTATAATATAATATTTTCTATCCTTGTGGTTAGGGTTATAGAAGATAGTTAAATATAGATGTTGGTTCGTAATAACTGATATTTGCCAAAAAAAACCCGTCGTTCGCCTTACACTTTCTAGATGGCGTTAAAGTTTATTTTGCTATAGCAAGATTTAAAGATCAATAAACTAATTTTATTCATGTTATTACGAAATCTTAAACTTGGTTTAATAAGAAATAAACAGTACACTTTATCACAGCGTAGTTAAATGCATTGAAGTTGGTGAAACATTTTATAGTAAATGTAAAATACATTTTTTCAACTGGATAGTTCTAGGTTAGAAAAGCATCCCTAACTTGCAAATAATATAATCTGTTAAGCTCTATATTTAACTAGCATTTGATCAGTTTTAACACCAGCCGTATTGTTCTAGGTGTCACAAGCCTTCGAGATGTCGTCCTCATAGTAGAACCAACTATCGTCATCCGCGGTGGTACTGCCGCCCTTGTCTGCTCCAGGGACATGCAGGGTGTTCAACTGTACTCTGTCAAATGGTACCGTGGGAACCACGAGTTCTACAGATATACTCCAAATGAGGTGCCGGACACAAGAGTGTTTGGACTGCCTGGTATCATTGTTGATGTAAGTAAATCGATTTTTGAATAATGCATACAATTATATTTTTGTCTTTTTTATATTTCCGTTGGAATAGTATAAGTTTGGATTTTATAAGGATTGATGTAAATGTAAATAAGGCAGCGCAAAGTTTTACATAGAATTCGGTTTATTCCTCGTAGATACAGTTTTCAAGCCACGTTTTAATTCCATGTAGACATTTTATCGGTCTATCCCAGAGAAATAATTATTTAGTATAGAATTATTCAGAAAAGTATTAAAAAAAACTGTTTAGGATTTAAATGGTATGAACAGTCATGGTTCGTGTTTTTGTGTTTTAGCTTGAGGTCTCGAGTTCAAATCCTGGGTCAGACTAAGTGTTTGTGAAATCTACAAATATTTGTTTCGAAGTTTGGGGGTTTTCTATGTATAATACCTATCTATTATTCATATAATTTAACAGCCACATTGTCCTACAAATTGCGTGGTACATTATCCCGGACCTACGCTCAAAAGTTCTTTGTTCCTGCTACCCCTGTTAGCTAACACCATCGAACATTTTTGTGAGGTGAAAGGTGGCACTCTCAGCAAAATGATATGCTTGATAATAATTTGTAAAATTGGTTCTGGGGATCCCGGACTAATATTATATTCATTAATTTAAACAATAGATGACGAGGAAATAATAAAGTTATCCATTTCCACACCAACTTTACACATTTAAAAACAAATTATTAATAGTATTTTTCACATGGGATATGTATGCTCTCTATTTTTAAATATAACAACCATCCTGATTATTTGCAAATCTAGAAACTATTAAGATGTCGTCTATATTCATGAATTGTATTATTTAATCTAATTATAACTAGTGAAATAGCTATAGTCACCGTTAAAACTAATAGGTGTAATAATATCCGTTTATAACCAATGTTAAACGTAGTCACATTATCCTGATTCAGAATTTACCCAAGAGTTACATAAAAGTAATAAGGATCTACCTTCCAATAACCTTTTCCTGTTTCACGATGAAGTGGAATTTATTTCAGCCCCTCACGGGCAGATTGAAGATGCTATTACACGGATGGATAGTACTTGATTGGTGTAATTTAATTCGTTGAATAACCATCAATGTAAAACTCTGATTTGGTTTGGAGTTGAAATTATTTAAATTTAAGCAGACACAAATTTTCAAAGTCTTGTTTAAGTATTTCTACAAATCAATACAGAAAAGTTTGGTTACATGAGGGACATACTTTGGTATATATTAATACGGGACAGTTCTAGCACAGTTTTACATAAAACTCAATTTAGGCAATCCTTTTGTTGCATTTAACCAAGTATGTGAAGTCATGGCAAGAGAATGACTTCCTCACTAATTCATAGAAGACTCTCAAATACCTATTACTGAATCGTAACATATCTATTTTATTTTAAAGGGTAATTTAAATATAAAATACAATTTATCTATTTTTCCGCAAGTTGCAAGCAAAAGGATGAAAGCCATGCAAGTATTGGTTTCCTGAAAACATAATGTATCGGTTCTTTAAAATCTGTTTTTATTATGAATAAATCTAAAACATTTTTTCAAACCAAACGATTATAAATGAAACCCACAAACGTGGACAAGATTTAAAACAATAATTTGAATAGTTATCATTTTACCAAACAAAAATTTTAAAGAACAAAGCCTAGTTTCACGCTTCAGAATAACACTGAGTAATAAAAAACGCACTTAAAGTTACAAAAAGGAGAAATAAAGTAGAAGTTGTAATCATGTTTGAAAACATTTTCTGTTTCATTCTCTGCATAACCAGTACCCTCTCAATTTGTTAGATTGGATCGATAAAAACTGGATCGAGATGGAAACCAATATTCAAGACGATCTAATGCACGAGAACACAACTACATCTTTCATTCAATACTAAAGAAATGAGATTTTTCAAACCTGTGGATGCATTTTATGAAAGGATTTTAAAACGCAGTCTGTTGATGTTTTAAATTCATTTCGATTATCTTCTGTGTCTGTTCTATTATGTTAAATATGGTTTCTGTAGTTTCTCTTCTATTTTTTATTCTTCAATCACAATAAAGTTACTGAATGGAGAGAATAAACTTTAGGTATAGCATTTGATTGTTTAAGAAATGTTATTTTGTGATTTGAGTTGGTGTTTTTATGTAGAATACGTTCTCAATTATCTCAGTAATGACTTTGTTCTCTATTTAAATGAACGATTTGTGTTAATACATCCGTATTAGTATAGCACACAATAGTTCAATCAAACCAACAAATACTTATGACTAACATTTTGGTAGAGTATTTAATGATATCGCTGCTTAGTGATGGGTTAAATTCCTAACTTCTCTTGACTAGCATTAAGATTACCCATTATGATTTTTCTATTCTTTATTCAAATTTGTTAAAATTCATATCCAAAAACATGGAATGCAATTTTTTAGGTGTACAATACCGCGATATATTTATAAGATTGTTGTTACAGTAGCCAAATGTATATAACGACCTCATAGATGAATCGCAACAACGATGGGACAATTCATCTAAAGGGCGCCACCTCTACCAGTTCTTTCCATTTGTTCGCTTACGGATGTCGAGGACATGGCTTGAGGTAGATCACTGTGTCGCTCAATATTAATATTCCACGTGGGACATCACTTTGTGTAATCCACAGAATGTTGTCCTGAGTCGGGGTGTTCTTTGTGTCCGTTACATGTATGTTCGTAAAGTCCCCCGCGACACACGATGTATAATCCTAATGCGGGAGTTGTCTTAAAAAAATCATTAAAGACCACGGTAACTTAACACTAGAAGCGCGGAACATTCTGACACCCCTAGAAGCGCGGATGGGTCAATATTGTCCATTTTGTGTTTGCCACCGTAATGTGAAGATATATAAGCAATTTATATAAGAAAATTGTAGCTGTTGGTTTTCCGAACATAATAACAAAAAGTAAAAATAAATAAATAAAATAAAATAAAACTTGTAATTATAATATAATGAACATTATATATTACACAAACATTTGGTGTACTTAGGCTTGAAATTCAAATCACAAATAATTCAAGTCGTAAGGCCCGGAAAACCACAATAAAAAATCTATTGTGCCTGTCTTTTGAAATCTATCTAGACGTTACGAGAAGTTAAAATTAATTGAAATTATCAAAATGGCAATACAATTATATTATTACCCTTCAGAATCGCATATTGAGCAAATGGAAAACTCTTTCGATGTGCACTTCTTGCAAACCGTTTTTTTACAAGCTTCGCATTTCACACACGATTTATTACCTGCACAAGAAGACTTTACCTGACAACGAGTACGTTTGTCTTGACGTCCAGGTATTTTGTTTGGTATATTTATACGAATATTAGACGTTTTCCTACTATTTGCAAATGGCTTATCTAGTTCTTCTCCTAACTGTAAGATAAACTTCCTTCTGCTGATGTTTTGTGCAGTTAGGTCACGATACAATATCCAAGAATTTATGGCTGCTAAGTCTAGTAAATTATAAAAAGTGTGAACTGGCCAACGCCTAGATGGGGCTTTGACAGAGTATTTGCGAGCCATTTGATCCACAACATCTACCCCATACTTTGAACTATTGTAAAATGCTACTACATCTGGTTTCTTTTTTGTACCAGTTTCTATTTGAACATCTGGGTACATAGTGCTCAGGAGAAGAACGTTTTTTTTGTGCTTTCCTTGATATACTGTCAAAGTGATATCATCTTTTTTCAATACCACTGAACTGTACAACTCTTCTTTGGCTTGTTTGTCGCAAGCAGGTATTTCCCGACGAGCTCTGTTTATTGTATCAACAACCGCTTTGCTGCTAATGTTTTATATGGCGCGTTCGTACCTACATAGATACCTATAGACCAATTAACGACATTTTGTTTATCTTAGAAGAAAGATAAACTTAAACTCTAACGTCCAGACTGGGTCAAAACTGACCCAACCGCGCTTAGAGGTAAATTTAGATTTAAATTTTTTTTTATTATATCTACGTGGTTGAAATCTCGTATAAATGATAATCATCGTATTTCATGAAAAGTCATAAAAAATTACGATTATACGCGTAATAATATATTAACTAGAGCAGGAAGAACATCAAAATGGGTCAAATTTGGGACGCCCGCGCTTCGAGTGTTAAGAGCAAACTACACTCATTTAAATTAGTCGATTCACCATTGTGTCAATGCTCACCACCTGATTATAACTGTGAACAGTCGGCTCATCATATCCTGTGTAAATGTAGTCTTTGTTATAATAAACGTAAAATAATCCTAAATAGCTTAGAAATTACATCTGGGGTAGTACTATGAGGATCTTGTGTCAACTGCGGTGAATTTCCGTGCGTTTAGGCGATTCTGCCATATATACTATAGAAATCATACATGGATAATATAGCTCACTTGGAACCGATAATATTTTATCCGTGATGCTTCCTTGTTTGAAAAAGGTGTCTGCCTATTTTGACTTCATTTTGTCTCCCGCTTTGCTAAGTGCAAGAGGACTTTCATTCTTAATTTCATTGCGGGTGCCAAGACAGTTTAATTTTTCCTACCATGTGACTGCCATAACTCGGTGTGTTCATGGGTCAGTGTTGTTTATATTACATATTCTGGTGTTTAGGAGCTACAGTAGTGGGCGTGTGGGCGGGATTAGTCCATTCAAAACCAATTCAAAATTTTATAAATCCAATGTTAAAAACTCAAATAGTCGTTGAGAGAACTGAAACGTTTTCGCTTTATCTTTACATAAGCTAGACTTTGTTTACATTGAGTTCGGAAACCAAAATCCAACTTTGTGAAATATTAAATAAAACCGAATCCTGACTTTCAGATGAACAGATCAAACGGCACTCAGGTTCTTCTAAGAAAATTGGACCTCAGCTTAGCAGGAAACTTTAGCTGCGAAGTTACTGCAGAATCACCGTCTTTTGCCACGCAAATTGCCACTAAGTTTATTGATGTCATTGGTAAGTGAATTTCTCATTGTTTATTCAAGTTTTATTTAAATATTTCAATTAAATAATGGATTTATTAAATTTTCACCGTATGCATCTGGTTTAACAGGATGATACTTGGTGGAACTTGCTGTTTACTGCAGTGTTTCATAATGTTTATTTTTTAAAACCTATCTTTTGGTCGTGACAAGTGTCCATCGGCCTTTTTAGTCAGCAGTAAAAGTTCATGGTCACGGCTCGGATGATACCTTCTTACAGGTTCGATTCCAAATAATTTACCGTGGGAGAGCCACGCTTCGGCATGCATGGTCCGGCTCGACCAGAGTGATACCACGACCTCACAGAAAATCAGTGTGAAATAGCGCCTGCGCTGTGTTTCACCGAGTAAGTGAGGGTACCGGAGGCCAACACCCTACCCTACCCCATCCCTCTTCCCATTCCCCCAAAGGCCGGCAACACACTTGTGACGCCTCTGGTGTTGCGGATGTCCATGGGCGGTGGTAATCGCTTACCATCAGGCGATACGTCTGCTCGTTTGCCTTCTATTCCATAAAAAATAAATAAAGCTGCTTATATCCCAAAGATTAAAAAATAAATGAATAAAGTAAATAAATATTTATCAAACATTAAGTATGACAATCAAAAATCGTCTTTTTACGTTTCAATTAGCTTTATATTCCTTGATCCTTTAACATTGTATTATAGATGATAATTGGTTTAAATTTCCTGACAAGTATACATATTTGTCTCTGCTAATATTTCGAAAAATTCCATCAAGTGCCGACAATCAAGAGTATAATAATTACAGAAGTTGTACTTTTTGGCCAGTGTTAGTATATATCATGAAAAGAACACATGGTGTGTTCAGATAATTCGTTCAGGATAGTTTTGGGTTTATTTGACAACAGCTATTCTATGTATAATATGTATATATTTAAAAATAAAAGTATATATGTATTTATATATATATTATCAAGTAACTAGATAATTTATACTAAGCAAATAGATTATTTAAATATTGGAATAGAACTAAAATTATTTGAATATACACGTATAAGTTTAAAAATATTGATACGGAATATTTGTTTCACCTCAACACTCATATTAGAGTGCTATGCCGAATAATTAAAGAGATATCATTTCCTCCCACATGAAAATTTGCGGCATGATAACAAGACATCTAGTTTTAATGATTAAATAAAAAAATAATTTGGGTTTTTACGTACCTTTCATGAAATCAAATCCAAGTCTTAAGAGAGAGCCACGCCTCTTTCTACTTTGTTAAGTGTTGTGGGTTCAAATCATTTACGGGACAACACTTTTTGTGGTCCAAGGATCGTTGTTTTGAGTCTGCGTGTTCTTTGTGTCCGTTTCATGTATGTTTATAAAGTCCCCGCGACTCAGGATGTAGGTATGTTCCTATTGCGGGAGTTGTCTTTTTTTTAAAACGGTGGAAAACCCACATTAACATCCGTTGGGAGGTAGCAAGTTTAAGGTAGCAAACAGAAATGTAAGGCGTTTTTGTTTTGTACTAAATAAAGATTATCTTATATTTCCCTAGCAAATAAAATTATAAACCTAATTAGTTATTAAATTATTACTAATCTGAGCTTAATGTATTTTAAGCCTCATTTAATAATATTGGATTTTAAATAATCCGATTTGTATGTTTTCGACGTAATTTAGTCACGAATGTACATTACACTTTGCAACCCATTAATGATTTTACATCAGTGCTAATTCACACCTCGTGCGATTAGAACGCGTTCTCAGTGGGCAACAAATATTGTTAACAACAAACCGGTTTGTTATCGTTCGGCGCAGCGCGATCGGCGCCCGGTCGCATATTGTGTGAAGTTAATATGAACCTTAATCTGAATGGGTAGCGAACGGGATTGCAATGACTATGATGGAACAAACAACTTTGAAATTTCTTTAGTTGACCAAAGAGGCGAGACTGATCAAACATATTGTTTAGAGGAGAACATGGAGTCAAATGAGGAATCAACGAACAAACGATTAAGAATGGAGGGTTGGCAGACAGTTGCGAAGAAGAGAAAGTCTGTAGATTCGTCTAGCATGCAACCGGTAGAATCTATGTGGCAGATTTGCGTCTACTCAAAAGAAAAACTACCGAAACAATTTGCTATGGCAAAGTTGCTAAATGAACACAAAATATCTGGAGTAACTAAAGTGAAATATATTAATCCTTATAAGTTATTAGTAAATTTTGAAAAGGAAATAGATGCTGAGAAATTTACATCTTGTGACGCTTTAACTGAACTTGGTTGGCGCAGACAAAAAACCTGGGAAGTAGATTTATGTTATGGAATTATTAAAGATATAGATGTGGAACTGTCAGAGGCGGACCTTATGAAATATATACAAACTGACAAGGACCTCGTGATGGCTAAGCGGATGAACAGGAGAACCGAGGAAGGATGGATTCCTAGTGAGACCATAAGAATTGGCTTTAAGGGTAATTCTTTACCAAGTCATATATATTTAATGGACCTACGGATTGCTGTTTCTCCGTTTGTGTTCCCTGTGACACAATGCTCAAGATGTTGGAGATTCGGTCATACATCAAAGATGTGCCCCTCCAACAAGCCTTTGTGCCCGAAATGTGGAAAAAATGATCACGCTAATTGTGATATATCTATTTATAAGTGTGTCAACTGCTCTGCTAACCATATCTCATTATCAAGGGCTTGTCCAGTTTATGCAAGAGAAAAACGGATTCGTGAGATAATGTCACAGATGAAGTGTACCTATCGAATAGCCATGACCTTCATTCGACCTTCCCCTCATCATACAGTCGAAAAAAGTAACTCTCTAAGTATTAACAACAATAGCCAGAGTATCATTCCAGGACCATATAGTACCAGTACGCCGAGGGGAAATATCGAACAAGCCGAGATCAACAAACGAACAAAGACACCTACAAAAAAAAAAGTCTCACAAAAAAAAGAAACCGTTCCATTTGTCCGAAAACGTTATAGTGGATATGTCGGTCACTGACTCTAACCCCGAAGATTCAATCGACCCTTGTGAACCAGAAGACACACAACCTTACACAAGTGAAAACTCTCGGAAAGTGCCCCCACTAAGGCGTTTGTGGGAAAACCTTAAAGAGATGATACACAATATAAAACATCAGATTCAAACACAGTTTAAAGATGGATTAAAATTAGTTGTAGATTGGCTTAACACATTCTTTAGTAATATAATACCCGATATCTCCATTATTAAAAATATATTTACATCAGTTAATGGATAACGCCTACAATACAATAATCAAACTGAACATAATACAATGGAATGCCAGAAGTATTAAGCCAAAGTTAAAGTCATTTGAACAGTTATTAATCCAAGAACATATACATATCGCGGTGGTAAGTGAAACGTGGCTTACACCAGATACCTATATTAATATTAACAATTATAAGATTTTACGTCTGGACAGGGATGGGTACGGTGGTGTGGCAATTTTGGTACATAATTCAGTTCAATCACAACGGGTTGAATTACGTAGAACAAATTGTGCTTTAGAATTGATTCATATTAAATTGTTTAATTGCAATCAATTAAAACATATAATAGGTATATACTGTGCTCCGGATTCTTCGACAAATCCTCAGACGTGGGACTATCTGTTTTCTATGGCAAACAAAGAGTCTCTTATATTAGGGGATTTTAACGGACACCATTCAAACTGGTCATACAAAACAGATACGAGAGGAAATCAAATCTTAGACTCTTTATTAGACTATAACTATATTATATTAAATGACGGTAGCCCTACACGTTTTCAACTTGTCAACAACGTATGTAGGAAATCTGCCCCTGACTTATCTATAGCGTCTTCGGATATCTCTTTAAATTTCGATTGGATCGTCTCAAATGAAACATTGGGAAGTGATCACATGATTATTAAAATATCTACCTCATTTCACGCCAGTAATCAGTATCAAACAAAAAGGAATTTTAAAAGGGCTGATTGGTCAGGTTATGAAAATTATCTGAATGAAAAATTTAATAATTACGATACGTCCACCTTTTATGACCCTCAAGAAGCTTATAATTATTTTTTAAATATTTTATACGATTCCGCCGAAAAGTTCATCCCCAATATCAAATATAGTACTAACCCTACAAGTAAGTTTAAACCTAAACCGTATTGGAACCCTGAATTATCTAAGTCAGTAGCAGAGAGGCGATTAGCATTAGCTAACTTTCGATGTAACCCCACCCCGATAAATTTAATTACGCTAAAAAGAAAAATAAGTGTTTCCCGAAGGATGATTAGACAGGCTCAAAGACAATCTTGGCAACATTTTTGTAGCACTATAGACGAAAAATCGTCAGTGAGCGAATTATGGAATAAAATTAAATGGATTAAAGGATACAAGACACAAAAAAAATCCATTGACTCAAATGCAGCGAATCTTCTTCTACATAACTTGACCCCAGATGACGTACCTCAAAATAAACCCATATTTCTATCACAAAATTCGACCTTAGAAATTAAAATTACATTACTAGAATTAAATAATAGTATTAAAAAAAAAGACACTACGCCCGGATCTGACAATATTTCATACAGTATGATTAAAAAATTACCTTTAAACGCTAAATTAGTATTAGTAACATTGTATAATTCTTTTCTTTCGACGGGTAAAGTTCCTATTCAATGGCGGGATATCAGTATTATACCCATTCCTAAGCCTGGAAGAGACAGCAACTCCTCATCGGCATTGAGACCAATTTCGCTTATATCTTGTTTATGTAAAATTTTTCATGTCATTATACAGAAACGGCTAGAGTGGTATCTGGAAAATAATTGTATGTTTTCTAACGAAACATTAGGGTTTAGAAAATGCAGATCCTGTCTAGACAACTTAAGCCACTTAGTAACAAGAATTCAAACAGGTTTCTGTAAAAACTTTATCACAGTCGGATGTTTTATCGATATAGACAACGCATACAACAATATCAATATCAATAGTCTTCTATACAAATTGGATATGTTAGGGGTGGGTCAAAAAATATGTAGCTACCTTTTTGAATTTCTTAGAGAACGATATCTTAAATTAGCAGTGGATGGTCTGTCGATGACACGCAGCACTGGCAAAGGCTTGGCACAGGGTGACCCACTGTCTCCCTTACTATTTAACGTCGCAACAATAGACATTTGCAAACAACACAACACTAATTCCATACACATCTCACAATATGCGGACGATTTCGTTATTTATTGTACACATAAAAACATATTTAACGCCGCAGAAAAGTTACAAAATAGCTTGGTTAATATCGTACCTAGTTTATCTGAGGCTGGTTTAGAAATTTCTCCATCTAAAAGTAAAATATGCGTCTTTAAAAAAGGCTGTAATAGACAAAACATCACTATAACTCTGAATAACACCAGATTAGAAGTTGTTGACAGCGTAAAATATTTAGGCTTGTGGCTTGACCGCTCTCTTAGATGGGCTAAACACATAAGAGAAATTAATGAAAGAGCAGTTAAATATCTCAGTATCCTTAAGTTTGTGGCGGGAACAAGTTGGGGTATACACCCTAAACATGTAAGGAAAATGTATATTTCTCTCCTAAGAAGTCGTTTAGACTACGGTAGCTTTTTATATGGCGACAGTTGTGAAACACATTTATGTAAATTGGATAAAACTCAGAATCAGGCCATGCGAATTATCGGTGGGTTTATTAAAACGACACCTATCCACGTTATGAGTAGTGAACTAGCGATACAGCCATTACATATACGTAGATGTTACTTAGCTGGTAAATTTTTATTAAAAAGTAAGTCTTTATTAATTAGTAGTAAAATAATTAAATTATTAAATGAATTAGATGATTCTTTAATCGCATGGCGAAGGAAAAATAAACCTATTCTAATAGTAATGTACAAAGAATTAAAGCAAGTGAAAGTTCATAGTAGTAAAAATTTAGAGATGTTTGAGAATCAGATGTGGATGGGTTACATAGACATTTCTAGAAAAGTGAAATATGATATAGACTGTATACAAAAACCTAAAAAGCTATATGCGTCAGCCTTTTTAAGAGACCTGTGTTTTAAATATATTGATACTTTTTTGCCGAATTACTACCAAATATTTACCGATGGATCGAAAGGAAAAGAATCAGCGGGGGCGGCCCTCTTCGACCCTCAAGAAAATACATTCGCTCGCTTTAGAATTGAAGTTAAAATGTCGATAATGTATCTAGAATTAATTGCTATTAGTGAAGCGTTATCCTACATTAATACCATTGGGCACGACAAGTTTCTTATTTTAACTGACGCTAAAAGTGCTCTCCAACATGTTGCTCGATGTACCTCGACAATTCGAGGAACACCGATAGCATACACAATTATTAACCAAATTTTAGAGCTAGAGCAAAGTGGTAAAACTGTGCAACTTCAGTGGATTCCATCTCACATAGGTATAGCTGGGAACGAAACGGTTGACACACTAGCAAAACAGGCTTGTTCTGAAGGTATACCTATTGTTATACCTCCTTATTTTTTAGACTGTCTATATCTTGTAAAAGAATATTGTTTCAAATCTTGGAGAGAATATTTCGATAAGAGGTCAACTGAGAAGGGTATCTGGTATAAAACTATACAACCTGAACCATTGGCTATACCTTGGATTGATAACTGTTCATTGAATAGGCATAAATTAATAATGGCTATGAGGTTACGTTCCGGACACATCCCATCCAGAAAGTTTACCTTTCTAATGGGCTTATCGTCTACGCCAAATTGTGAAATTTGTGGTGTGGTGGAGGATGTAGAACATGTTTTGATGGAATGTGCGCGGAACCAACAACTTAGAAATAGATTGTTTAGTGATAAGTTGATGGATGTTGGAAGATGTAACAGCATCCTGGCCAGTCCTTCAACAGATGCAGCTAAGGCCTTATATGATTTATATGCTGAATTTATAAGAATTGTGTAAATTAAAACAGTGGCTATGATGGAGCGACATAGTCAAAATTGTGGCTAAGCTCCTTAAATAAAGATTAAAAAAAAAAAAAAAAAAAAATTTTACATAGTATGTATTATTGTTATTCGTTTAATATAATTATGATAGGAATTATTATCTATTCAATTTATATTGTGTGATAATGTGTGGGTTGTTAATGTTTATAAAAGTACATCATTATGAAATACTGGCTGAACCCCGCGGTACGACAATAACCGCCGGCAAAGCCGCTTGGCGAACCTAGTATCTTTATAAATTATAGCCTATGTGTTATTCTGATGTAAAAGCTATATTATTTTCATCAAAATCCATTCAGTAGTTATTGAGTGAAGAAGCAACAAACATACTTACTTACATACTCACAAACTTTCGCGTTTATAATGAACAAAGAGTCGTATGACTTACTTAAATAATAGAATTATTTATTTGCCAAGGTTCAACTATATCATATCATAAGTAATCTCTCATAAAAGTTGATCCCGGTGAGAAATTTTTGTACTTCTGCAAAATCAGTAAATATATAACTTATTTTCACACATTTTAGAACTTAATTTAAATCAAATTTATATCTACTACGAAATTTAAACATTATTTAAACATTTAATTATTAAACTGTCCTTCTGTCGTCTGTGTGATCTGTAGCAATACTATTGATGGACTTTTGAAGGCTCCAACCACGCGTAACGATTGGCACTGATGGTTGTATAGCTATTTCCTTCTCTCTCGTCGGTAGTATTGGATAACCATCCCATTGAATTATAAATAAATATATAAATATTCCGGACATCTAACACACAACGCCATCTAGTCCCAAGCTAAGCAGAGCTTGTGTTATGGGTACTAGACCACTGATATAAATACTTATATACTTTTTTTGTAAATACATTATACATAAATATATTATACATAGAAAACACCCAAACTCCTAATTAAATATTTGCAGATCATACAAACATTTGGTTCGACCCGGGAATCGAACCCAAGACCTCAAGCTTAGCAGTCGCATACGCTACCACTACGCCAACGAGGCAGCCAATATAGAGAGAGAGAGAGATAGTTAACAGAAAGTGCACCTGTATTTGCGCACACACTTGTGCACTACGATTATTCCTACGTAGTTGACTGGTGTCCGTTGAGACTCGTCGTTGTGGCCGAAATGCTAGGTACGGCTAGAAGAACATCATCGTATGGCTACTCGAACGATGTTGCCGGTCTTTGGGGAATGGGAAGAGTCATGGGGGAAGGGTTTGGGGTATGGACCTCCGGTATCCTTACTCACTCGGTGAAACACAGCGCAGGCACTTATTCACACCGGTTTTCTGTGAGGCCGTGGTAACACTTCGGTCGAGCAGGCTCATTCAAGCCGAAGCGTGGCTCACCCTGGATCATAAATATTACCTAAATTGTTCAAAAATCTAGTTAAAATAACATGCAATATTCAAACATATAATTCCCGAAATTAAAACACTTTACATACAACTTTATATTTTAAATAAATATACAAATTTTATCTTAAATGGGTATAAAGTTGACAGAGAATTTATGACTATTGTCATTTTAGATCCTACTGTTGCATAATTAAGCAAAAGTTTTATCTCATCGTAATAATTTAATTGACCAATTTAATATTATAGCAGTGGGGTAAGCTTCACAATTTTCTCTTTAAGTTTAGCTCTTAACTCTTTGTTATTAGGCAGTTAAATATTAAAACTGCAAAATTTTTGGCTACAATATCGTCAACTGGGAACTAATTCTGAGATTATATTTCAGTGGTACGAAAAACAGTTATTTGACACACATTATACGTGAATACTATATAAACAGAAAGTAACGCGTTGGTTTTGAGTCTGAATTTTTGAACCCCTGGATATTTTCAGGCATCGATCATATTACTTGACACAACAGGATTAACTTATATCTATCAATTCAAGGTATCGATTATATCTTTCTCCCCAATATTATTATGTCGTTCTTTCTCTTACCAGGTTTGATGATATACGAACATACTATATTTTCGTCATCGGACATACAACTTTTAGATTTTAGATTAATCATGGAATACTGTGATATCTCATGTGTTAAATTTTCGGATGACCTTAGACCTTTTTCATGTATGTCATTAAAAAACTTGAACCGTTCTTTGAGATATAAAGGCAGCTAAGGGTTGAATAAGATGTTGTTAAGAAAAATGAGGACACGAGTACTCGTCAAAAACGAATTGAAAGCTACTTGAACTTTTAATGGAATCTTGTGTGGTGTATATAAAGATAAAACTTTAATAACGACTTGATTTATAATATGAGTGGGAGAGCCACGCTTCGGTGTTTCACCGAGTGAGTGAGGAGACCGGCGGTCCATACCCCATCCCCTACCCCCATCCCTTCCCCCAATCCCCATCCCCTGCCCCCTTCCCCCATCCCCCAAAGGCTGGCAACGCACTTGTGACGCCTCTGGTGTTATTGGGTGTCCATGGGCTGCGGTAATCGCTTACCATCAGCCATCAGGTGATACGTCTGCTCGTTTTCTCTCTATTCCATAAAACAGGATATGTAAAAAATATACCGCCAAAATTGCTACAGCTTAAAATATTTGATAAATCGGTCAATTTATTTATACACATTTGTTTTGTCTTTCCAACCAAAAAATAAGAAATAAAAGACGAAGGACCCTCATTCAAGATGATTTTTGAAATCTATTTCCACTTAATAGAGCTTAAAATGACATGTAAGTTAAGCCAAGTTTTTGATTTATAGTTAAATATAGTTATATCTTAAGATTCAATACAATAAGGGCGATAATCCAATGAAATATTCATCAAGCATGATTGAAGATTAGAGAAGCTTTGTAAGTAAAATTGTAATTGTCACGGCAAGAAATCCTCCGGATCTGATCTTTGAAGACATTTAAATGTAAAAAGCGAGAGAAAAAATGTCGTGGATCAAATCATGATTAAAGATTAGATTAGAATACATTTTTTTTACCTCATCATTTTCGGATAGTGCGTAGTAAGAAAAAGGTGTTTTAATGTTATTGATAGAAACACACTCCCATATTACAAAAAGATCCTGTGTCGAATGGGGTTTTAAAAACATACCTAAAAGAATACTCAGACTCAGAACAAGAATTTGTAGATCGCCCATCATGTTACATGTCGGAATTGAATCCATACCACATAGCGCATTAAGAAGCGTTGGCATAGGCAGATCGATTGTTCAAATCCTTTTATTTAACAAACTAGCTGACCTATGAAACCTCGTTTGCGGCTCTTATTATACGTAGCGTGATAATTTCCCCCGTTTTTGAAACATTCTTCATTGGTGCTCCATCTAACACTGAAAGGATTTTTCAAATCACCAGTAGGACCAGTAGTTCCTGAGATTCAACAGAAACAAATTCTTGAGCTTTATATACTAGTATAGATAAGCATTTTCAGCCACTTTCGAAACGTTTCATTAATGAGTCGAGTTACTCTGCTCTATCCAGTACTAGACACCATTTCGCGGAGAAAATCAAGTGATAAAATGCAAAGTAATATCTGACACTCTTATTTACATTAGTCCTTAAGGTAATTATGTCCAGTTTGAGTTATTCTGCCACTGAAAATATGCAACTTGGGCAAAACGTAAGGTACCGCAAAATTATGTAATACCTATATACATATTGGGTTTATTTTTGTTAACATAATTATACATTGTTATGTTCACGAGTTAAATTAACCAAAAGTGTTAATGAGTACCAATGGCACATATAGGATATTAATGAATTCAAATGTGATCATAAAAGAATAACGTAAATTAATTATCTCTTTTCACAATAACACATTCTTCTTGAAATTGGAAGTAAAGCATATGATACACTGAAACAGTAAAGCATCGAACATAACTGATAGGATATCACATATTTAGCGATTATTATAAAAAAATGTAATATATTTGTAAACCAAACATATATGCATTTACAAATTTTAAAAACAAAAGACGGCGAGACAATCCAAGATAAGTAAATTAACTCTGCTCTGAAGGTGCTAAGATTATAACTGTCTGAAAATAGTTGTAGTAAGTTGAATAAATGATTGAAAGAACAATTAATAAATAATTTAATTTGATTTAATGATGTTTAAGCCATGAAAGTACAGAACATATGTCTTGATTTCTGAGTGTGTTGCGAATGAAAGACAGTTCTATAAGATTTTCTAAACTACGAGTAGTACGTGAGGTTCACATTAAAAATATGTCATAATCATTCTTGGTAAGTTTTAAAACTATTCAGTCATCACATTCCAAGCATAATACAATAGCAATACGCAACAACTTCATACAACGAGACATCTAAAAATATATATTTTATTAAAAAAAAATCATCTAGCTTTCAATTACTTTATTACAATCATTTTAATAGCACTCGCAACACAAGTTGCTTTGCTTCTAATGCGAGGGGAAAAAACAGTCTCTGAGCAGACAGTAGTACCTCATTAAATATCTCTGAAGATGATAATAACAACACAATGTTTTCAGCTATATTCTTACAAACGGTAATCGATTTAAATTAGAAAATCCTATTTAAGCGGAAAATAACGCTCTTTATCCCTGGAGCATCATTCTCATACGAGTAGTTTGGGAACTTTGAAACATAATTAAAATAATTTTTACATGGAAAAAGCGGTCTTAGGAAGTTATTAAACTCTAAGTACTAAAGCATTTCTCTTAAAGTTATTAGGTTAAAATATATTTTAACTACTAACTTACAACTTAACTACCACTTGAAGTTACTAACTAACGACTTCGTTATTTTTGATGAGTATCTTTTATTTTTGTATAATTAGGCAAACGTGCAGACGTATCACCAGAGGCATCACAAGTGCGTTGCCGACCTTTGGGAAATGGGGATGGGGTATGGGCCTCCGGTATACTCACTCACTCCGTGAAAGCGCAAACACTGTTTCACACCGGTTTTCTATGAAGTAGTGGTACACTCCGGTTGAGCCGGCCCATTCAAGTCGAAGCGTGGCTCTCCCATGGTTCAGCCATAATCCACTTATTGTCTATTTAGTTGTAATTTTTTTTTTCGATACATAAGCTTCATTATATTCATAAACTATACTCGACAGTTAAATAGTTTCTTTTTTGATAATTACGTTAAAACCATTGTAAGTAATAATTAAGCCATTTTATTAATTATTTTTATTTATTTATATCTTTATAGTATACATAGAAAATTATAAAAGAAAACATAGGATGAGTTAAAAAATATGTAACAATAGGCGGTCTTATCGCTCACGGCGATCTCTTCGATCTCTCGAAAGCGACTAAAATGAGACAACGTAAACTCAGAGCCTTATATTGCTATTATTTCCTACTACGTATATCACGCACCATAAGGCTTATTTATGTTATATAATGTTATAAAACTAAAAATTTTAAATTGACACTGTTAAGAAAAACCTGTTTAAATTAAGTATATACCTCAACTCTACTACTACTACTAATCTACAACCACTCAATAATAGTCTTAACCCTATAAGTAATTAGTATTGTTCTCATTATTTCAGCTTTGCCGCCAAGTGGGCCTGTGTTAAAAGCAGATAAAGATCGCTACCAACCTGGAGAAGTACTCCAGGCAAACTGCACTTCATCGCCAGCTAAACCTGCTGCGAATCTCACAATATTCATTAATGAAGAAGCTGTAAGTATCTTCTATTGTATTATGAGTTTATTTCGACGATTGAAAGTTATAAGAGTACACGATATGGATTATTCCAGGCTGGCATAGCTGGTCACAAGTATTGTTGGATTTGGTTTTTCCTTCTCTTTGCTATGTTACGTCCTGTTTAGTTTGCTATTTTACTCGCCTCTAACGATACCCAAGTAATAACTATGGATGGTAACGTTCAAAACAGTTTCGTATTCTCAACTTTTTTATTGCTACAATTAATATGGATTGACGGTCATCGCACATAATGATGCTTCCACACAGCTGTTATATAACGTCAAAGAATGTTACTTAATATTTGTTGTCTAACTTTTTTTACAAATTTTAAAAGAAGTTATAAAGTGTTAATGATGTTATACAATTTTATGTAACAAAATGTTACAAATAATTACAACCTGATATAACAACTTATAACTTTTGTTTGTAATGGTGCTCCCACACATCAGTTATATAATGTAAGAGAATATTGCTTAACATTTGTTGTCTAAATTTTTTTTGACAAATTGTAAAAACAGTTATAAATAGTTAATAATGTTATAAAATGTTATCGTGCTACACAATGTTTTATAACGTTATATATCTGCTATGTGGGAGCACCTTAGGAGAGCCTTGCTTCGTCATGAATGGGCCGGCTCGATCGGAGTGATATCACGGCCTCACAAAAAACCAGTGTGAAACAACACTTGCGCTGTGTTTCACCGTATGAGTTAGAATGCCGGTTGTTCATACTCCAACCCCTCTCCTATCCCTACCACATACCCTAAAGGCCGGCAACGCACTTGCCAAGCCTCTGGTGTTGCAGGTGTCCATGGGTGGCGGTAATCGTTTACCATCAGGCGATATGTCTGCTCGTTTGGCCCTTTTCCATAAAAAAAACTTAAGACTCTTAACTTACTGGTCTCCATGAATGAAGATAGTCACCATCTGATGGCTAGCCTGCTTATTCGGACCTACATATGTGTGTCATAAATGAAAAAAATGCCTTTAGGAATCGATAGAAGGATACCACTCGTATCTATAAATTTTACGAAAATTACTCGGCTGCGATATATCGAACTTAAATAAAAATGTAGAAAATGTATACATACATGCCTCAATTGTAGACGAATAATATGATCACTCAGTAGATCACTCGAAAGAAAATTAGCGGCCACGCGAAATGTGTGCTGGAAATGGCTCTTAGAAGTTGTAATTAGTGTTATTTTATATTGCACAAATGGCTTTTAGCTAACTACCGTTATTCAGAATTTTGTTATTCAGAAGTGGCACATCATTGCGCCATCTAGACATTAAACTGTATGAACTGTGAAAAGTTTGTACTAAATTTCGTATTATCTCCTATAGTCGTTCCAATCGTTTATTTAACTTTTGACAGCTCTAATACTTAATCAAACAGTGATATCTTGACCCGTTACAGATTCGATTTCTTTTATCGATCGATTTTATGCATGAAGAAGTTTTAATCGATTTAACACACTCATTATTTTATAGATGATTTCGTACTTTTATCGATTATTAAACGGCAACACCGGACGCGGAGCCGACGCGCGACGCCATTTTGTTGTCAGTGCTAATCCACATTTTCATACGTCGAGTTGAGTATTTATATTCCTCCGTATTGATTTATTTGTGAATTCTCACGTTTGGTTGAGTTGAGCGTATAGTTCCTCCCTTCGTTACTGACAAAAAGCCAAAAAATAAAGTATAATAATACACCTATTTTATTAATATAATCGATAATCGATTTATTTCAAAACCATTTTCATAGTCTGTGGTCATTAATTACGAATGTCACATCTCTAAGTGGGCGGAGCCCGTCCATAAAGTACAGTATTCCCTGTAGTACATTGTATCAAAAATTATTACAAAACTTTATGTGCGTGATCTGTCAAAAGTTAAATAAACGATTGGAACGACTATAGTCGATATTATTTGTGTTTTTATGAAATATTTTTCTAATCATTTAGTTTGTACCGTCAGCTAATAAAACCGAAGTTTCAAAGTAGAGAAGAAAAATTTGAAGCTAGAAGTATCTATTTAATTTTATTATAGTTTTTGAGATTTATTGCTGGTTAAGTTTAAACCAAAGTTTTCTTTCATGGTTTTAAGACTTTCACTGCTATTGTGCAATTCAGTTTCTTGTTTTTTATATCGAAATTTAATAGTTTTTCAAACTGGAAGCATTAAAAGATGTCTTGTTTTCCTAATTTTCAGCTGCGTTCATCAGAAATGAGTCTTCATCCTACTGATAATGGCCTTTACTGGACAAATGTAAAGGCTGATATCAAAGTGACACAAGATTTGTTTGTCGGCGGACGTTTAAGAGTCGCCTGCCTCGCTAGCGTTTATGAAGTATATAGAAGCTCAGCTAATCTTGACTTCTTCACGCCCGAGACTGATCCAAGGCCAGAAAGAAGTAAGTCGAAAAGCAAGACATTATTAAAAACATAATATTTCGTATTACTGATTAGTTAGGTTTAGAGGTTTATAAACCTAGGTTGGGTGGACTTTCAAAGGACTCTGAAAGCATTCCTCGTGACTGCGATAAGACATGTATAATCCAAGTACAGTCAAGGTAGCCACGCTGATTTTAGCACAAACGGGCTTGCTCGACCGGGTATTACTTTCGCAGAAGCATCACTAAACCGCCATGAGTCACCATACAGCATTGTCTGCATACGCAATGTGTATGGTAACCACCATTTTTGCATTCTGCTTATGCTTTCTATCGCATAGTGGAGTCATTTTATCAGGCTCATACATAAAAAATAATACTAGGCGATATCTCAGTTCTGTAGATAGATGTTGTCGTAATTTTTAGGGTTTCAACTAACCCTAAGGTTTGTGTAGAACAATAGGACAACTAGAAACAACGGCTTAATTACTTCTTTCCATGGTATTGTAGGAGATTCAATGTGTTAAGAATGGTCAATGTACACATAGACTGACCTGGCTATTACTTTACTCATTTTGGAAATTGAAAGTTATAGATCGATACAAGCGGGCAGTAGACTTTGGAATTTTCACCTTATTTAACTTGAAAATCCAGTAAATGCTGTGGCGTCTGTTTGTGTCGATCTATGATTTTTAACTATAGCTTCAATTTAACGTTCATAAATGTCCATTAGTGTCTTAATTTAATAAATAATTTAAATACTTGACTTTGAAGTATGCTTAAATATTCAATATCCATTAATACAAAAAATCCCCTTAAGACATATTTCTCGTCGAAAATATAACTGAAATTAATAATCTATTGGTATCGCATAAATAATCGAATGATTCGATATATTGAGCTTTAATCCTTAATTTCATCCAAAGGCGTTCAAGTGTTATAACAATCATCAATCACACACTTATTGCTTCTCTACATAAGTCTTAGGAGAGTAAACAACGTATGTTTCAAACTTTTATGGCTACCTTATTATATTTTTTCTATTTAATTTTCAGTAACTCACAACGCAGCGTGTTCAGCGAAGTGCTTCCGAAGTTGGCTTCTCGTGCTGTTTCTATTCCTCCTACCAATGGTCATGGGTCAAGACTTCGATGCACCAGAACGCGAATATGATGACTACGATGAAATTAGCACCAAGCATCTCTTAGATACTCTTATTGGGGCTTGAAAATAACAGTTCTAATAGGTTAAGAATACGAATTTAGTCTGATAGTAGCACCTTTGTCCTAATTAAGTACTTGTTTGTTTTCATAAGCCTTTGAAATTTGTGTTAAGTTTTATTGTCTAATAATTTAAGGGATCATTTTTTTATAATTTAAAGATAAACCAAGTGTTCAAAAGACACTACAAATTAAATAAGCTCAGATTATATACATAAGTATGTTAAAGTAATGAAAAATTGTTTAAGTGTAAATCAACTGTAACCTGGTTTTAATAATAAATTTATGTCTTATTTATAAAATCATTACATACCATGGCGAACTTAATATCTTTGCATCTACCGCATCTTACTTCTACATCTCCTGAAGATCACCAGGGAGAAAAATCCTCATGGCATTTTAAGTCCGCCTTTGTACAATAAGTCATAAATAAATAAATAGTTCAATGTTGGCTAAAGACTTCTCTTTCGAAAGGAGTTTTTGACCTAATCAGAAATGACGTTTCAATACTCTGTGACAGGCTGTTGATCTAGTAGTTTTAGAATCATTAAGGTGTGAATACTTAGCTTTTTTTTACTTTAATTTATATGTCCAACATTTTAAAAGTATTTTTTATCAAATTTTGCTAACAATTTATTATTAAATCACGTGATTTGCAAGCCTACTTTAGCTTTATTAATGTTACCACTTATGTACATTCCATTTCTAAATACATCTAAATAAATTAATGGTATAAAATTGTAAATAATTACTTTTATTGTAAGGAAATAAAATATTGTGATAACTTGTAAAGGCTCCATGGCCAGCTAAGTTAAGGTTAGCAAAGAAAATTAAATTTTCAGAGTATCCGAGTCTAACTTTTCATTTGTCGTTGTTACTGTTTTATGCCAAAGACCGTCATACTACTGTTATACAAATTTAAGATTAATGAAGTTGTAAATACATGTTTTGAATGTTTGAAAAAAATTCAAATCTTTTGTCGCTTGTTGTACTTTTGATTTTAAAAATGCATTCATAAATCGTATTAATGTTCAAACATAGAGCAAGTCTCGTGTTCTGTGGTATTGTGTATCCATAGCTTCGTCTTTTTATTGGAAAAGTTATGAAAATAAAGATATGAACCAACTAGTTAACGCTGACGAATAGCCGAGATAGGGACTATGAGAATATCTTTATTGTGTAAACGGTTGGTGTGTCTATCCATACTAAAATTATAAATTCAAAAGTAATTATGTTCGTTAGTATGTGTGTTACGCTTTCACAGCTAAACCGCTACACTGATTTCAACCATATTTGGATTGGAGATAATTTGACTTTTGATGAATGAATGAACATAGGCTACTTTTAACGACAAGATATACGCGCTAGTGGAGCTGTGGATAAAATTTAGAATTAAATAAATAAGAGTATAGTCTGCTTTTCATCAGTAAGAGTAGAGTCACTTTGGCGGGCCCATTTATAAGGAAAAAAAAGGTGTGTGTGCGATTCACACACTATAGAAGTGAAACTTCCGTAAATCGACAAAAGAATGACACCGACATTTGCTCTCTCGCTCTGGCTCACTAATTACAGGCGACTTTTTGTATTTGTGTCTCTTACCTGTCGTTTTCTCCGTTGCTGCTCCGGTTAGAAATCACAACGATTCTAAAGAAATTTCACTTCAAAAAGTGACACTTCAATTTGGGTGACCACCGATCATTGATAAAAAAACCAGTGTAATTCTTTTTCTTTGGTTTACATCGAGTCAGTGAAGTTACTAGAATCTCAACCAGCAAAGAATTAACTTAGGACGGTAACGCATTGATGTCTCTAGCCGGCGTCCGTAGGCGGCGGTATTTTCTAACTGTCAGATATAAACCTGAGAGTTCATACGTTTCCAGTTACTTATACTGTTGCTTTATTGGCACACTACATGAAAAACTATTTATAAATAAGTTACTATTATTGTTGTAAATGTTTTTAAATTTAGATTTTTCAGATACTACAAATCCAGATATTATTGTGAATGCACCATAATTTGATGTATTAATAGACGTCTCTTGGAACGATCATGCTTGCTTTTAGTCTGAAATGAGATACTTTGTAAATATTACCTTGTCACTTTCATACGTCTTAAATACTTTGTGGCGACCTCCACATACAGCGCCATCTACCGAAGATACACTAAAACTACGAAGTAACGCACTGTACTTACAAACTACACTACACGGAGTAACTACCAATCCTGAATCGCGCAAATAAAGTTCCCGCGCCGATTATCATATATACAACATCCCAACATCAACTGTTGGGCAGTAGCCCGCCAGGCATGATCACCTCGCCTGGTCGGAGGATCCTCCCTTTGTGTTGGGTGGAACATTATACCCGTTCCCCCACAGTGGTGACCCCGACGTGATTGGAAGCAGCCTTCAAGCCGCGCCACCATCATGTTCACTCCCACAGCAAGTCTCAAGCCAGCCAGCAACTTCGGCCTCAACTGGGATATACCACACGCAGGACGCGACCGCTCCAGCCTGGTAACCCCTACGGCCTCTACAGCGTCTAGGCACAGCACACTGCACCTACGGCCCATGTAAGCAGAGCACATCTCTCCCGTCTACGCAGCAGCCAGCCACTACGCAGCAATCGCCCCAACTCACTGGGGACCTCACCGCAGCACCGCGCACCGCATGCGATCCCGACTCACTGGGATCAGCGGACTTCAGCCCCGACTCACTGGGACTAGCGGCATTCAGTTCCGACTCACTGGAACTTGCGGCATTCAGTTCCGACTCACTGGAACTACTCACTCCTGGCACTGGCAAGCTCCGCATCAGAGCACAGACAGCTGACTCAACATATATCGACCTCCAGTCTTGGAGGGGAGTGATGTGGCGACCTCCACATACAGCGCCATCTACCGAAGATACACTAAAACTACGAAGTAACGCACTGTACTTACAAACTACACTACACGGAGTAACTACCAATCCTGAATCGCGCAAATAAAGTTCCCGCGCCGATTATCATATATACAACATCCCAACATCAACTGTTGGGCAGTAGCCCGCCAGGCATGATCACCTCGCCTGGTCGGAGGATCCTCCCTTTGTGTTGGGTGGAACATTATACCCGTTCCCCCACAACTTTTAGTTGTATACACATGCACATATACTTACGTTTTAGGGTAGGCAGAGGAAATGGAACGATGTTTCCTATAATTAATATAATTTAACTATTCAGTAAACTACACATTAACCAAAATATTCTTTGATACTCTGATCAGTATCTCTATTTCCCATTCCACCAACTTGATTACATGCAGAAACCTTACTAATCCCTGTGGTCTCCGATTTTATTTCAACATTCTCATCATAGATGACTTATGTATACTTATCATTATCATAGTCTTCCTTTTTCAATTCTTAACACTACAAAGAAATGTTATTTATTTAGTAACGTAAGTGTATATATAATGCTTATACCAGTTACGTAATTTTAACAATTATTTTTTTAATAACACAACAAATTTATTGCAAACGTCATCATATTTCTCAGGTCGGACCAAATGTTTTTATGATCTGCAAATATTTGTTTCGAGTTTGAGTCTTTCCTATGGAAGTATATATAATATACTACTCTGTCAAAAAAGTACTGGGAAAAGATCAGTAATACACAAAATTTTAGTTAATTATCTAAATGTATTTTACTATCTTCAAAGTATACCTTCCGAAATATCCTTCAGAAACGATACACTTACGCTAATAAATAATCCAATCATCCAAAACATTTATGAACACTGTTTCCGGAATTGAGTTTAGTTCGAGAACTTAAACTCAATTCCGAACTCTCGATGTCTTCTACCGATTGAAAACGGGTGCCACGAAGTGGTAATTTCAGTTTAAGAAAAAGAAAAATGTCGGCTGGAGCTATATCTAGTGAATATGGTGGATACTCGATGATATTTGTTGAGTGTTTGATCAAAAATTCGTTAACAATGATGGCCTTGTTGGCGCATTATCGTAGTGCAAAAGCCAAGAATCTTCTTTCCACAAATCTACCCCTTTTCATTAAATTTGCTCTGTTAAATGCCAAATAACGCTCAAATAATATTCTGTATTTACCGTTTAACCTTCTGGCAAGAATTCCAAGTGCACAACACCGCGAAAGTTAAAGAAAACAGTTGACTTTGAATTTGAACGATTTTGGCGAGGTTTTTTCGGTTTTTGTTCAGTTGGAAGGCGCCACTCTGAAGCTTGTTGACTAGTGTGCATGTCAAACTCGTAAACCCACGTCTCGTTACCAGTAACAATGCATTTCATGAATGTTGGGTCGGAATCAATTAAGATATTCTACTTGTGTATATAATTCTCATATTTCACCTAAGCACATGTTTATATATATATAAATGGTTGTAAAACATTATTTTTGTCTGTTGATTAATTTATTCAAATATTTAATTACTTTAACAATGTGTAAATAAAGATAAATTTGAAATACGTCACTTTTGTTTCATTTATTTAAATATATTTTTAAAAGAAATCAGGTTGTCACAAGAATTTGTTAAACTTCCAATTCAATCAATATCACTTTTATTACTCTTTACACTTATTATATTTAACTAGTTTATATATTTTTTTTATTTTTTTTAATTGATTTTTTTTATTTCTTTAAATATTCTCAGAGTTAATTCTACTTATTGTTTATCCTATTTAAAAAAAACGCTCTCATTTCTAATATGACTGTGTTATCAAGTACCGAGCAATATAATTTATCATCATCTTCAGGTTTTGATTTGCTGTAAATGTAAAAAACAGTTATTGACAGGCAAATGATTTGAGCAATTTTTTCTCTTACTAGTTCTTTAATATTAATTACTTCTATTATAAAATAAAAGACAAACATATAGCTACATATTTATCTGTTATCTTATGCATAGTCTAGTTATCGATTTACCTGAACTTGAAACAGAAATACAAATCCATTGTAAGCAGCGCTCAGTACAATTTTGGAGAATTAAGACATGTAAGTTCTGTATAAATCGCACAGATGGCGCGTTGCGTAAATTTTTGGCAGGACTTGTGTATTGCAGTAAATCGAAAATAATTATAAAAAGATAATAATGGCTGTTTAATATTTCAATTAAATAATACTAAGAATATTAATTCACAAGTAAATTATAGGTTTTAACTTCCTTATTTCAAATCTTTTGTTTGATGCTCCTTCTACAATTGCTAACGCCTTTATTTATTTTGTATTATTGGCTAATATTATGCTTTGACCCCTAAAGTCTCCTCTGCATTAATCTTCCGTATTGTGAACTAAGCCGAAGATCGAACTAAGTGGCGTGCAATTAGGGTGATGATGATGATGATAATGATTGTGAACTAAGGAACTTGTATAAGAAAATCACAACGTTCGTAATGTTGTCTTCTGTTGAATGAATGAGATTGACATCTCTCAACGCTAAGTTAGTATAGCGTTCAGAGATGTAGTTTTCTATTAACGTTTACGCTTGTAGAATATCCACTTAGCTAGGGTCAGTATCTTTGAAATAAAAAGTACCTTCATAAATTAATCAAATTTTATTTTAACAGAATAAAATAACAAACCAGCAACTGAACTGTTGGTCTTGTAGTTTAAGCAGTCGCTACGCCTCTTTATGTGATACACAAATGGTTGCTCTGAGTCTGGGCGTTCTTTGTGTCCATTGTGTACCTTTTTTATAAAAGTTGACGAAGTTGAGTTGACCTTTTTTATAAAAGTAACTTTGATGTTAAGTCGATTTTACCGTAGGTACTGTAGGTGGGACCTGTAGCTTATGGAGTATAAATGCGTTACCAATCATGAATGTCAATATTTTTATTGGCTGAAGAAGAACGATAACTTATTAAACGCCAGTTTCCTGAGAAGACGATGTATAACTTCGATCGACCAATTCCATATTGTAGTCGTATATAAACAAGTAAACGAACAGGCAGGCTGTTCGTTTACAAAGTAGACAAAAATGTACCAAATTTATTGACGAAATGTAAATTGTATCTATATGTTGTATACTATTCAGCTCTAAAAATGATCTTGTAGGGATGATTCTAATCTAATTTTCAGTATGACCTCAATAATACTCATCATTTAAATACCTATAAAGATTTCTCTCTGAAAAAGCAGTACAACTTTGCCTCCAGGTCCCTCAAAAGAGACATTGCAAGGGCGAAATTGGAGCACATCGTTAGGGTTAGCGAGAGGCTTGAGCGTCTTCCCTCGGGAACTCGGACATTTTGGTCTCTTGCCAAGGCTATCGAAGGAAATTTTTGTAAGCCATCCTTTCCACCTCTTCATATGGGAGATAATCCGTTGGCCTATGACGCAAAGGAGAAAGTCGATCTTCTGGCAAAACACTTTGCGTCCAACTCGACCTTGGGGACAGGAGGAGCCGCCTACCATACCGCGGTGCGAGAGCTGTATGCTGGATATCCAGTTCCACCAACGCTCAGTGCGCTTAGCACTTTCGTCCCTTGATGTCCATATGTCGAGTGGCCCGGATGGAATCCCTCCTATTGTGTTGAAGATGTGCGCTCCAGAGTTGGCACCGGTCTTAACGCGTCTTTTTCGACTCTCCTACTCCACTGGCGTAGTCCCGTCATCATGGAGGGCAGCATTGGTCCACCCGATCCCTAAAAAGGGCGATCGCTTAAATCCGACTAACTACAGGCCGATAGCCATAACTTCCCTCTTCTCGAAAATAATGGAGTCCATCATTAACCATCAACTCCTGCGGTACCTAGAGGATCATCATCTGCTTAGTGACCGGCAGTACGGTTTCCGTAAGGGTCGATCAGCTGGTGATCTTCTGGCATACCTGACAAATCGCTGGGCTCAGGCGATTGAGACGAAGGGGGAAGCATTGGCAGTTAGTTTGGACATCGCGAAAGCGTTCGATCGGGTCTGGCACAAAGCGCTTCTTTCGATGCTCCCTTCCTATGGGCTTCCCGAGAAACTATGCGATTGGGTCACTAGCTTTCTGGCATGTAGAAGCATAAAGGTCGTAGTCGACGGTGAATGCTCTGACTCCATGTCTGTGAATGCTGGTGTCCCGCAAGGCTGTGTGCTATCACCTACTCTGTTCCTCCTCCATGTCAATGACATGCTGCCAATCAGCGGCATTCATTGTTATGCGGATGACAGTACGGGCGATGCTCTCTACACCGGCCGCGCCAATATTTCTCGGGAAAACGTCATTGAGAGTCGAAACAAACTTGTGTCTGAAGTTGAGACCGCTTTGAAAAGGGTCTCAAATTGGGGTAGACTTAATTTGGTCCAATTCAACCCGACAAAAACACAAATTTGCGCGTTCACCGCAAAAAAACTCCCGTGGGTCGTATGTCCTCGTTTTGAAGACACTCCCCTATCTGCCTCAGCCAATATTGGGATACTCGGTCTCGACGTATCGAGCGAAGTCCAGTTTCGTGGCCATTTGGAGGGTAAGGCCAAATTGGCCTCAAAAAAGCTAGGTGTGCTCAACAGATCGAGGCGGTATTTCACTCCGGCCCACCGCCCTCGGCTTTACAAAGCGCAGGTTCGGCCTCACATGGAATACTGTCCTCATCTTTGGGCAGGGGCACCCCAATACCAGCTCCTCCCTTTGGACCGCATTCAGCGGAGGGCGACTCGTATCGTCGATTGCCGGGATCTTTCAATTCGGCTAGATTCTCTGGCGCTGTGTAGAGATGTGGCTTCACTGTGCATCTTCTACCGCATTTACCATGGGGAGTGCTCCGAGGAATTGTTCGGATTGATCCCTGCCGCATCTTTCCGCCATCGTCCTACGCGACAGAAATTTCATCCCCATCATCTAGATGGTTGGCAGTCCACAACTGTGCGATTTTCCGAAATTTTCTGCCACGCACAGCAAAACTGTGGAATGAGCTGTCGCCTGCGGTGTTCCCGGACCGATACGACCTTCAAACCTTCAAGAAAAGAGCGTACTCCTTCCTAAAAGGCCGGCAACGCACTTGTGACGCCTCTGGTGTTGCGGGTGTCCATGGGCGGCGGTAATCGCTTACCATCAGGTGATACGTCTGCTCGTTTGCCCCCTATACAATAAAAAAAAAAAAAAAAGAATTTTTGGTTGATATGGCAGAATACTGCCTCAACTGCTACATTGGTCTAGCGGTTGACGTATACGACTGCCAACCGTGTCGGTTAACCGTCCCATCGGATTATGAGGACAAAGAACAGAGAGTGCACCTGTGTTTGCGCTCACACTTATGCACTATAATATATCCTACGTAGTTGGCTGGTCTCGGATGAGACTGGCCGCCGTGGCCATAATCAGCTAGGAGACCATCATCGTATGGCTACTCGAGACGATGGCTTAACGTGCTCTCAGAGGCACGGAGGGATTTCAATGTGTTGTGTACTTTTTCTTTTTTATTTAAATTGTTCATGTCTGTCGTATTTCATAAAGTGTTAGTATGACAAACATTCTGTGTCTAAAAATTGATAAGAAATACAGTGCACATTTTTATAAAATACGACAGACACGAACAATTTAAATAAAAAAGAAAAAGTAAATAAAAAACAGAACTTTCGCTTAACTGAAGGAAACATAAAAAAACAAACAATTTCAAAGCATATAGAAGTAAATAGGACCTAATTGTGCGTCCGCCGTGAAGGCTATGAATGAGTAGAGCATTATAAGCACACTGCAATTAGAACGCGCTAGAAAAATCAAATTAAAACCTCTAATGAACAAACATCGTGCGCGAAGCGGTACCAATGTTAGTACAGAGTAAGTCATAAGACAGAGGCACATTATATACATAGGTACTTTTATGGTGTGCAACCATAAGTTGAAGACATAGTTCTGAATACAAAGAAAGACAGTGAATTTATAGACAGTGGTTTTTAGATGGATTGTATGCTGTACAGTAGTATGTTGTTTTATTGCAATTTTTCTTTTTCTTCTATTAAAGATAAAGGGTCTTACCATCAACGTATGGTCATCTAATGCTGAAAGTGTACAGTAAGTATATATCAGATTTCAACCACTTTCTTCAAGTAATCGATTTATCGTGCTGCATGGAGCCTACAGCTACACTGCTTAAGTCTAATACACGTCAGCTCCAGCTACCATTATAGTCCGCCGAGAGATATATTGATTGACCCGAAACTTTCTGCCTCACACAACAAAACTGTGGAATGAACTGTCACCTTCGGTATTCCCAAACCAATACAATCTTCAAACCTTCAAGAATAGAGCGTACTCCTTCTTAAAACGACGGCAACACATGAGAGGCGGTAATCGCTTACCATACCTAGAAAAATAACTTGCTCACTTGTATTTCAAGCTTAATAATTTTCAGTGAATGAGTGAATGTCGGCTACTCCAGAATATATTTTATTTCATTGTTCTTTGGTATAAAGAGCTCTTACATAGGAACAATGGAATAAAACATATTCTCTGCAACAATCTAACCTACGTAACTTATTCAGAGCGTCTTCCCGTTCGCATAGTTTGTCTCCGCGGCTTCCGCCAGAGGGTGCCTCGAGCCAGACGCCACAAAGCTTTAGCTAAGAATTTTATTCCACCTTAACTCCACTGCAATTATTTACCATGCGCTGATTCGAATTGATTCTTCTTTGTTTCCTATGCTAATGAAGCTTATTTACATATTGTAATTTTCTTTAATTTTAGTTTATGCAACAATTTTATATAAAACGTCGACTGCACGATTGTTCTAATAGTTCAAGCGGTCGCCTCGCCACATTCTACTACGCTAAGTGTTGAGGGTTCAAATCTCACATGGGATAACACTTTGAGTGATCCACAAATTGTTTTTCTAAGTCTGGGTGTTCTTTGTGCCCCCGTGACACAGGATGTATATTTCTAATACAGGAGCTGTCTTTTAAAGAAGAGAAGAAGGTACGGAGTATTCAATTTAATTGATTTTGTATTTCGTTATATAACCTACTATATATATACAATATATACCTAGATTACTCATTTGTATGCATTTTCTTTTAACGCAAAATGGTTTTAAGCATTTTTTTATTCAAGCATTGAATTATTTATTTACTTCGAACATAATTATAGAGATGTTAAAAAAACTAACTGATAAATGTTCTAGAAATTGATGTTATTTTTCCAAGAGATGGAAATCTAGGGATTAGTAATGATACCAGCTCGTTTGAATACTCCATTCCACCAAACCGATGTAAAGAGCCTAAAGAAGATTAACTTGCATAAAAAAAAACTAGAAACGGAATACAGATAACTTCAATACAAGCAATCGAACGAGATGCAGATAAATATTTCGCGCGGGCTCTCGAGCGCTATAGTATCCGCATCTATGCCCGAGATTCTCGTTTTACCTACTCGTGATTGAAGAGTCTGGGATTGAGTTCGGATTGAGCGGGGATTTATCACGAGAATCAACATGGCAACGAAATGTTTTTATTCTGCATACTGCATATTTCCAGGTTGGTTGGTCGGGTTATAATTGACAGAATTGTTTTTGTCTGTCATTAATCGCATTGTTTTTAGTTGTAGATTTTGCATAGTTATCTCCAATGTTTATGTTGAAAGGTATTTTTTTTATTTAATTTTTTATTATGTAGCGGGCAAACGAGCAGATGTATCGCCTGATGGTAAGCGATTACCGCCGCCCATGGACACCCGCAACACCAGAGGCGTTACAAGTGCGTTGCCGGCCTTTTAGGAAGGAGTACTCTCTTTTCTTGAAGGTCGTATTGGTTCGGGAACACCGCTGGCGACAGCACATTCCATAGTTTTGCTGTGCCCGGCAGAAAGTTTCGGGAAAATTGCACAGTTGTGGACTGCCAAATACAAGTTATAAATTATTGATATTAAAACAATTAACCGTTTTTTTAAATGTGCACTTATAACAGTATACTGCTTATCACAAAAAACTAAAATGAGTTTTTCTAAGTATCTTTTATCAGACTAAATCATATTAAAATCACTTTTTGTACTATATTACATTAAAACCCATATTAATAATATTATAAATTTGAAAGTATCTCTGTTTGTCTATTAAGCTATCAGGGCTAGACCGCAGCACCGATTTCAATGAAAGTTGGCAAAAATATACTTTGATTCTTGAAGAAGGATATAGATTACCACAATAACTAGCAAACACGACAATGATGACAACACTAATATTTTAAAATTACAACGAAACTGAAAGAAAAAAAAACCCATTTCTTATATTCCCCAATGACGCTCCAACACTACTCTATAAGACTTCAATATTATTATATTTCTTATACATTTTGGTACTTACATTCCTTATATTTACGCATCTATATCCACAGTTACAAGTTTAGATAGCGATCTTTTGAATAGAGTTCTACTGTTATTCGAACATCAATTTGCTTTTGGCAACCAGGTACTAGGCTACGTAAGGCGAGCAAATACCGCAAATCCCCCAGGCTTACATAAAAGTAACCTTTTCGTATCGCAGTTCAGGCAATATGAGATGCTTATCTTTTTGCTATTAGAAAAGCCGTAGGTGAAACATTGTGTATTGGTACTGTGTTGTTGGAAATTGTCTACCAGTATACCAATTTCGGTTATGCGTCATTTTTCGAATATAATTTTAATGTTTGCCTCATGAAGTTTATTTCATTATGTAGGGACAGAAACGAACAGATGAGCAAGCTGATGGTAAGTGATTACCACTCCCCATGGATATCTACAACTCAAGAGTCTAAGGGTAAGATGTGCCTCTTCACTCGTCTTTACCGTGGGAGAGCCTCGCTTTGTCATGAATGGGCCGGTTCAACCGGAGTGAAACCATGATCCTCCTTCTTATCACTGGGTAACCACGCCCGCGCGAGTCCCAGATGTGGAGGGCCTTCTGCTGACTTCTCATCCGGACGGTTACCACGTGTTCGTAAACGCCCCGCTTGGCACCTCAGACCATTGCCTTGTCTGGAGTACATTGCTCCATCTCACATGCTCGCTGCATCCGCGAGTTGCACGTAGCCATCGTGTGTGGCACTACAGGTTAGCAGATTGGGATGGACCTCTGCACATAGGGAATAATTGCACTGCACCAAAGAGAAATCTGATCTTCTGGCAAAATATGATCTTTTATCAGTAATCCAGATGGAATCTCTCTGATTGTGTTCAACATGTGCTATCTAAAATTGGCACCTGTCTTAACGTGTCTCTTTCGGCTCTCCTAATCTTCTGGCATAGTTCAGACATCGTGGAAGACAGCATTGGGCCACCCGATACCTAAAACAGGCGATTGCTGAAATCCTTCCAAATACAGACCGACGAGGGAAGTTATGGCTAATAACTTCCCTCGTCTTGTAAATATTAGAGCTCATTATCAACTGTCAACTACTGTGGAATCTAGAAGGTCATCATCTGCTTAGTGAACAGCAATACGGTTTCCGTAAGGGTCAATCACCTGGTGATCTTCTAGTATACCTGACACGTTTGATTGAGACTAAGGGAAGCCTTGACAGTTAGTTTGGACATTGCGAAGGCCTTCAATCGGATCTGGTACAAAACGCTTCTTTTGAACCTATTTTCCTGTTGTGTTGTGACTGTTCAGGAGTGCTGTTCAGTTCTGACTAATTCCAAGAAAAGAGCGTACTCTTTCTTAAAAGGCCGGCAACGTACTTGTGATGCCTCTGGTGTTGCGGGTGTCCATATGGCACCGTGTCCGTACGGTGCATACGTCCATTGCGGTAATCGCTTATCATCGGGGATTCGTCTGCGCGTTTGCCCCTTATTGCATTAAAAAAAAACTCAGATTTTAGAAGTTAGACTTCGGGTTATCTCAATTTGTCACGTAAAAACTAACGATTGAATTTTTAAAACCGATTTCGAGGCAATGATATAATAGTAGTCGAGCCGGCACTTCTACACCGAAACACGGTTGTCCCTATCTCCATACAAATAAATTTAGTCTTATATAAAAGGTAGTTTGCGTAAGTCTTGTTTATGTAAGTCGTGTATCTCTAAAGTAAGCGCAACAAAAGCAACTTCATGCAAATAAAAGTTCAAAAATAAACAAGATAACTGTAGGCCACACGAAATTTTAAGATGCACCGACAAAATGTCATTAACATACCCGCATCAGGGTACTACACCGTACAACGAAGGAAGGAACGCCAGAAGCCACAATTAACAATGCAAATGTGCCAAGTGCGAAAGCTGTTCTGAATTTCATACCGGGAATACATATGGTAATTTAGTATGAGCGCAAGAAAAACGCTACAGTATAGAATCTGAGGCTCGTTAAGATCTTCAAGGCAAGATGTTTCGAACGCGTCTGTCTCATTTGCGCCGAGTTCGGAGTTCATTAGTTGAAACCATTTATTTTCAGTGTAAACTTAACTTTATTTTAAAGTAAGCTGCTTTCTGAGTCTAGTCGAGTTAAGTTTTTGGAGAATTTACTTACAAATTTAACTAGATTAATTTACTTTAGTGTATATGTTTTTTATACACATTTTAGGAATTGATAAAAAAAATTATGACTAAATATGAACTTGAAACTTCAACAAATAGGAGTAAAAATCAATTTGTTTTTTTCCATGAGGTATATGGAACAATATGTGACTTTAGTTGGATTAATCTGACATACTAGTTTACTGTGAACGTGTAAACGATAAAGAAAAGTTTTACTATTAGAAAATAAATATAATATAACTTCAGCCAAATAAAACACGGCAAATTATTTAAACAGTAAAAAACACATTCACAATAAAATTCAGTAAAATATAGTGTTATATTTGTCCTTGATAGGCTAACGATAGGAAATGTGCAGATCGCTGATTTGGAAACAATGAAACTATTTTTTACATTGCTATTTTATTTTTTTGTTTTATATGTACATAAGGGACATTGTGTAAGAATTTTCAAGAATGTTTTGCCAACAGTGGCACCTACCAGACACATTCCATTTAAAGGACAAGGTAAATATAATATATTTATTTAATTTTAATCTGTCTGAAGGTTCATTTCCACAAAGCCATACTCGCCATATCGTACTGCATGTACTATTGCTTCGTGGTCGGCGGTGATTGAGGGTCGTGGGGTGGTGCTGGCCTGTCTATTTCATCATGGTCGCTATCCGAGGCCAATAATAAATAAAAAAAATCGACGGGTTGCACTCCGGGAGTGCCGGTAGAAGTGAAAACTTGAATATTAACGTTGTGCATTTTTGATATTTTGGAATGGTTAGAGAATAATTTTGTATGAATTGCTTTCATTATCAGTATAAAAGTACTATTATTTATGTGGTGGAATGCAATATTCATTTATTGCGCTATCGTACACAAACATGACAATTTATACAAGGTGTCTCAAAAGAAATTTCATATTTAGTGGATTGATTAAAAAAAAAGGAAGCGGTATATAGAAAAAATGTTTATTTATTGTTAAAATACACTTTTTGGGAATTCATTTCTTAAAAATAATATCGTCTAAATGTAAACCCTCACGTTGTTGGCACTCATTTAATCGAACAGTAAAATTACTTATGACTGCTCGACAGGTGGAGTGAGGGATGGCTGCCATTTCGTGACGGATATTTTCTTTCAAATGCGCCAGTGAAGTTGGTTTATTGGCGTAAACTTTAGATTTAAGATAACCCCATAGGAAAAAGTCCATAGGGGTTAAATCTGGGCTACGTGGAGGCCAATTTATGTCACCTCTCCGGGAGATCAATTTTCCTGAGAAAATTTCACGAACACGTGGCAGAGATATATTGGACGTGTGTGAAGTTGCTCCGTCCTGTTGAAACCATGTTCTTTGGTTATAGCCAGGAAAGTTTTGCAGTTCAGGTACCAAGAAGTTGTCTAACATCTCCACATAACGCTCTGAATTCACTGTAACTGTACGCCCCATTTCGTCTTCAAAAAAGTAAGGGCCGATAATTCCTCGCGCCGACATGGCAGCCCATACGGTCACTTTAGGCGAGTGTAGGGGTTTCTGATGTTTGCGTTTCGGATTGGCTGAACTCCAGTAGCGGCAGTTTTGCTTATTTACGTGGCCATTAAGATGAAAATGAGCTTCATCCGAAAACAAAATGTTGGTAAACGTTGAAAATCGCTCAATCATCTGATTTACGAAATTAAGCCTCTGACCGGCATCTTGGGGCTTTAATTCTTGCACCAATTGAATTTTGTAGGGGTGCAGCTTTAGATCTTTGTGCATAATGCGATGTAATGATGATCTATGCACATTTAAAGCACTCGCGCGCTTCCGAATTGAAAGGCTCGGGTCGTCACGTACAGATTGATTAACACTCTCCACGTTTTCTACCGTTCTTGATGACCTAGGTCGCCCGGATTTTGATTTATCCAGCGTTGATCCAGTCTCTTCAAACTTTTTAACCCAATGTCGAATGAGAGGAAGGCTTGGCGCATCATTTAAGTGGCGAAAACCTCGAATACTGCAGAATTTTCTACGCGCGACAGTTGTCGAATCACCGTTCTTGTAAAACTCTCGCACGCACAACGCGCGGTCTGCTCCCGAGAAACGCTCCATAGCGACTGAATCCCCAAGAGCCAAGCTACCAATTGACATAACCCCCGCACCCCTCAAGTACGCAGCGTTCACGCAGTAAGCTAAACAAATATAAAATTTCTTTTGAGACACCCTGTATTACATACAAACACGAACATTCGCGCAAGCGCCCTGCGCCGCCTGTCCTCTCTCCATCCGCCTTACGAATTTTCGATCAGGTCACGTGACCTGACGCGAGTTTATACGTCCTCTCTCCATCCCTCTTACGAAATTTCGATCAGGTCACGTGACCTGACGCGAGTTTATACATTTTTACCCATTTCAAAGAAGTACACAGCGCCGGTAAAGAAGTTTTCACTTAATTTTTTTTTTTATTTTATTATAATCGATGACTTTGATACACGATAAATCTCAAATGAGATTATGATTGTGATCAATAGTAAGCACTTTGGTAATTCTCTTAATAAATGAATGAACAAATATAGAAATTAGCTGTACCACGGAAAGGGAAAAAATAATCATCTCTCGTGCATGTATACGAGTATGTTGTTTGTAAACTTAAATTGGTAGAATAAAACCCTCTAGAAGCAAAAAGTTTATCTTAGAAGATTTTTTTAAAGAGGAATATAACATAACACTTGTAATTATCTTTACCATGCAGTCATATCAAAGACATGTACCCTGAAGCCACAAAAAGGTCCTTGCAGAGGAGGAATCGAGATGTATTACTTCGATGCTTCTACATCGAATTGTTCTACTTTTTCATGGGGTGGCTGTCAAGGCAATGGCAACAGATTTAATACTTTTGACGAATGTTTAGACAAATGCTTGAGTAAGAAGGGATCCAAACGTAAGTTATCAAATATGTTCTACACATGAATTTTTTAGTTCATTTTCCATTCACTTTCAATCATAGTTATCGAGTAATTTTTGCACGCCCGTTTTCAAAAATATATATATTTGTATGAAAATACAGCCATCATTTAACATTTTAGAACTACGTCCGAAATTTTGCGCACTTACATATGACTATGGATATTGCTTTGGTGCTCTAGAAAGATGGTACTATGACAACATATGGAAAATGTGCAAAAAAACTATATATTCAGGATGTGGTGGTAACGATAACAACTTTCTGTATAGAGATCAGGTGAGTTTTTTTAAAGAACTCATTATTGCTATACCTACACGTTCATCGGTCAGGTCAAGCAACGGCTCTGTGTTATGCATATTTTTTTAAATCCTTAGTATACTATTACCGATGTAATTCTATATTCCTCTATAGTATACTGAATAAACACTCACACTGTCATCACAGATCGGAAATCTTTAGTAGTGATAAAATAAAAGTTTAATATATTTAACTGTGTTCAATGCAATCTTGAACACCAGTGTTATTTTGTGTTATAAAAATTATCTACTGGGAACCAAAGTAACAGCAGATTTGTATCAAAAGTTATTTTATTGTATAATTATAGGCATGCCAGAAGAGGTGTAATGTAGGAAGAAAATGAGGGCAACAATACGTTTCACTCATCAACATTTTCACTCAACATGACATTCAGTGATTGATCAGTCATTGAGTAAAAAGAAATAATGTTCGTCTTGGGACGGATTAAAAATACAACTAACGGAGCTACTACGTAAAGGCACGTCTCCATCGAAATTTTTGGCAATATTATTGTATAATTATAGGCATGCCAGAAGAGGTGTAATGTAGGAAGAAAATGAGGGCAACAATACGTTTCACTCATCAACATTTTCACTCAACATGACATTCAGTTATTGATCAGTCATTGAGTAAAAAGAAATAATGTTCGTCTTGGGACGGATTAAAAATACAACTAACGGAGCTACTACGTAATGGCACGTCTCCATCGAAATTTTTGGCAATTTCAGTGTTTCTAACTGTTTGCAACTCTTTAGAAAATCACCAACTTTTGTTGCCATTGTGTCTACACCGAGTCGCCAACAACTCGCTGATCAATTAACAACTCCATTGATTCGTTCGTCCATGTGTCAGGCATGTTTATTTTTGTCTCCAACTAAGCGTCTCCTAAGAGCCAATGAAATATTTTCAATAAGCGTATTCTTGTGATCTTTATTGTCAAAATCAAAAACACGGTTCCCAACATTTGTTAACAATATTTGTGGCCGAGAAGGAAATTACAGAAACTTTTGTCACCAACGCTTGTTGACAACACAAAAGTTGCCAACTTTTGTTCGGTGGAGACTTGGCTTAAGACGATATCACTGCAAACTGACGGACTTTAAACACGTCCTATACCAATCCGTCTAGCCAGCGTGGCGTCATCCAGCAGTGGACTGTTAAATAATGTTTATGATAAACTTTAAACACATTATTACATATTTTATTGATTAAGTTGAAAATTAAATACAACAGAGTATAGAGCTTTAATACAACATTTATTAATCAGCTTCAAAATTTCAACAATTTATTATACTTATGAGTGTTAAAGATGCTGAATGAAATTCAAAAGAGATTTATTAATATCTAATTTACGTCTTCGCTCTAATTAGAAAAAGTATTGTTTTAATAAAAGTGACAGCCTGTCAAGACTTCCAGCATAGGTACTGCGCAGGCGCGTAGCTAGTGAACCAACACAAGAGGTTAGGAGGCACAGTTATGCTTTTGTTCCTTGATAAAATTCAGTATAATCCTCATATTGTTATTATTATCAAAGCATTTACATCCTAAAAAATATTACAAGGATTGATATGTTTAAATAAAGTAATTTAATTTTACTTCAAAATGCAATCTTACCACATAATTTTTAAAATAATTTGATCTATTTAATCATAATATTCATCACTTTTTAATTAATGTTCATGTTACAGTGTGAATCAGTATGTCAATACGGTAAAGGTTTTATTAGAAGTCATAGAACTACAAATGATACACTTAAGAAGGTTCTGATTATTAACCCTGATAAAGGAAAACCTCAAGGAGGACGTGGGGATGAACGTAAATCAGCAGGTAATGGTGCTCCTAATGGACAAACTGGTGCGGATTTTGTACCACCTGGTCAACCAGCTTCTGATGGGACGTCTCCAGTTGGAATTGGTAGTGGAGCCAAGCCTGTTGATAATGGTAAGCCCGGTGCTAATGATAAACCAAGTTCGAATGGTAAAAATACTATTGACTCTGTGAACGGTTCGAAGACCTAAAAATAAAGTTGTTAACAATTTCATTTTTTTAATTACTTATTTTTACACTTGACAAATTGTATGGATTTCACATGCTTTTCATGTGTTTCATATTGTTGTTTTATTTACCTAAATATTAGATTTATGTATTTAGTTTTGAGTACTTCAGTCATCATGTTATTTTCGTAATATTTACTTAATTATAAAATTTTGTTTGGATTTTTTATTTTATTTGGGGGCCTGTTAAAAGCTGTTAATGTATGTGGTATGAATTTGATTTGCTATATATATTCGTATTATTGTACCGAATAATTATTATTAAATTATACAATAGCATAAATACTCGAATCAAGCCATTGGATGAAACATTAAAATCTAACATTATAACAGATCTCGTTTGTCCTCTATTCTATAAAAAGAAACTCATCACAGTTTTTGGTATACCAAGAAGACAATTGAAAAACAATATACACAATAAAACTGTGTAAGGTGTGAGATATCCGTTTAATAAATTAGAAAGTAAAATACACTCATTGCAATAAAGCAACCCTTCAAAACTAATTAGTGTGCTTGTACCTGTATCACCGCAAATCTTAATGTTCTCAGTATTAACAAAGCTCTTCCACCATATAAAGAAGGTAAACACTGTAGTGTGAAATATTACAAGAAGGCTTTATAGGTTTCGATAAAATTATTATACAATGAATTGGATCTGAAAAAACAAAACACTCAAATTTAAAACCAATAAATGATACAAATATATTTACAATTCTCTGCAGAAAATAATAGAATAACTTACAATCCATTTGTGACGGTGCCCATAAGGTAAAACATGTAGCGTGGGCATATTTCATCGTCTATTATTCTAGCACTGTATAGTATGCCTTGAGATAAACAAAACAGTATCATAGGTAAAGGAATGTTTGATGGCAAAATATTCTTCTCGTATAATGTCGATGAATACAACTGTAATTAATTATTATGACACAATAGTTTATTATTCTAATACATTTTCAGATAATAAGAAAGAAAGGTAGACTCTAAAAAGAAGAACATTTTATAAAATAAAACCAAAACACTTATCTATCAATTATAAAGTTATTGTAGCGACTTACTTATACAGAGTATAGAAACAATTACAAATACAGGGTAATTACTAATCTTGTATCGCGATATAGAAATTCTCGAGCCGATTATTAAATATACATACACATAACATCCCAATATCAACCGTTGGGCCGCGGCCCATCTACCACGATCACTTCGCCAGGTCGAAGGATTGTGTTGAAAGGACATGATACCCATTTCTTCACATTATATATTTTTCTGTGCTCAGTTATCTTTACTGAGTTGTCATCAACAACAACATCATTTGCTGGCCTTTTTCGTAATTTTAACTTCATGTCGGCATAATAGTGTATAGTATAACTATAATACGTTATTATTAATATTGTTTAACTTTGGAAATGTTTTGATTGTTTTATTTCGTGGTCTATCGTTTTTAGGCATCTAGGGTAGATGTTTGGTAGATTTTGAAAATAGTATTTTTATTAGATATGAGAACACAGAAACAAATTTGGATACGAATAACAGGGTTATCAACCCTCAAGTACTTAAGTATATTTTAATAATATGTATAACGAATAACTGTGTAACACAACACAAACTCTAGAGGTTTATCGTGTTATGGCTTATTTTTAAATATTGTACTAGTGATAAATAAAAAAAAAGTAACTTAATGTCTAGAATATTTTGTGATAAAAACTATAAATCTAAGTCTTTACCTTAAACGCTGCTGTAAAAGGTGCAACAGATAACGATAAATTTGGGTTAAAAAGCATTGATAGCCCCGCCAAGCATCCAGCTGGTAAGGCATACGTTGCTGAGTCATATCCCTTTTTATGGCAGAGGTAGCATATAACGGCCTATAATGTAAGTCATAATTTAAATAAAAAGGTTTATATGTAACTACCAATTCAATAATATCTTAAAAAATCAATTATTATTACTTTATAAATGCCAACATAACTGCCAAGGAACAAAGCCATTTTAAAATGTCTGCTCTTGATTGAAGAAATAGCCGAAACTGGAGTTTTAAGCCGTGGGATTAACAATTTGGCTAAAGAAACGGCAAGTCCAATTCCAAAGTAATTAGACATTTCCTGAAAAGTGGAAAAGAACATACTTAGAAGTCGAATAAGCAAAATAAAAAAAAACGTGTCATAAACTTAAAATATTTAGAATATGACTTCATGAGGCTATAAAATATTTAATTAAAAATACCTACGGAAATATTCCACAATTATGGACCAACTTATGACTTGATAGAAATCGGTTGATTTTGCGGCCATAACCCAACTTTAGGTTGATTTTGAAGTCATAACCCAACTTTAGTTATTTAAAGCCCACCTTTATGTAATAAAACTTTTATCATCAGGCACAACAAATAACTTTTAGTTGACTTACACAACTGATTCGTTGGTCTAGTCGTTAACGTAAGCGATTGCAGATAAAGAGGTCTCGGTTTCGATTTCCCGGTAGGACTGCTGTTGGGTTTTTCTTACAAGAAATTTTTAATAACAGCCCGGTCACGTTGCCGCGAAGAGCACGTTAAGCCGTCGGTTCCGGATGTTGTTATTTGGAAGTCAGTGTCTTCAAATATACTAACAACTTGTTATATCTTCGAATTAAGTTCAACTTCAGGGGTTGCGCAGGTCCGATGCCAGTCGTTCCGTGGAAAAACTGATATTTAGGTAAAACCAGTTGAACTAGTAGCCGACCCCAAATAATCTTGAGAATAATCAAGATTAGGAGGTAGACTTTTAGTTTACTTATCATTAGGATACAACATAAATCTTTACCTTCAGTATATAAGTCTTACAGTCCCCTTCATGTGGGCATACATTTTCAGATCCATACGTTTTTTTTCTAACTTTCTCTGGATTAATTAACCTGAAAGTGAAGTGTTATAGTTACGTATACATTTAGAAGAAGCAACTTTAATGTCAATTGTGATATTAAAGTAATGATTTGATGAAAAAACCATTTTCATATGATGTGGAACAAGATTTTAACGCAGTACCCGAAAATTTATCTGTTGTTATTGACCCTAATCAGCTTGTTAGTTACGTTATCATAAGTAAACTGCTAAACTAAAGGGTTTAAAAATAGAGTTTGCAAAAGCTCAGGTATAGTATTGCAACAAAAAAACTTAAAGACAGTTGAACAGGGATACAAGTTAGAAGATTCTATGAAGACAACTTGGTATTATTATTTACAATAAACTTGCTATCTCAACTAGTACCTACCATAAAAGCGTACTTCTTTCTTCCTTCTCTTTTTCTAAGCGCATTAAGTACAGAAGAAGAGAGTTTCCTATCATAAACATTAACACTTCTTTTGTTCTACTTATGGATAGTAATCCAGCTCTATTTAGATATTTGAGAAAGTACTCGATCACCTAAAAGTGAAATAATTATATTAGTAAAGGACGATTTTCAATATACCAATTTATCTTTTCAAGATGCATCGGTCGGTCCCTTGTCTCCTTAATTTGTAATTGTTAAAAGTTTATATTTTTAGGTGTTAGTTATTGTATTACTATCTACTTTCAATTCCGTACTTATATTTTGGATGATGTCTAAGATTCTTGCAATATTACCTTTGGTACATTGTCAATATGAAAAATAAACAATGATAACATCAATTTGTTTTTTTTATTCCATCCTGGGTTAATAATAAATGAAAATGTGTTAGTTTGTAAACAGCAAGAAACAAGCTAGTATCTTACCAAATTGCAATAGAAGTTTGTTAACAGTAATCTTCTACTAGTGGACTCAAATGTTAAAAATATGCCACATAAAGAAAAAGGTACCAATAAGAAGAAATGGTACTGAAATCTGCCAAGCAAATTTCTGAAAAATAAATAAGGGTAATTTAATTATTTGTGAAACAGAACATTATGAGTATTATGATCGAAAAAAATAACTATTTTCCGTGGGCGTATCATGCTTTGCTATGAGCTATGTGTAAGTGTGGTCTGATTTGACCAAAATGATACCAAAGCATTACCGAAAACTAGTGTTATCTAATTTTTAATTATATTGTTCTATTAAAAGAACAGTAACATATTTGTGACCGTCCCATCTGATCTTTTATTGTAGTCTAGATAGGGAAAAAAATGCTTTTAATATCCCATAATCAAAATCAAGGAATCAATGAAATTTCGATTCTTTGTACTAACTGAACAAAAGAGATACAGAGGTAAGTTTTCTTGCGAAATTGTAACAGCTTCTAAATATTTATTTATTTTTATTTTAAAATTTCATGCACAAATATACATCAGCTGGCTTAATGCCCAAGACATTCACTACCAGCCAACCTTTGGATTATGTACAGTGGACCAAAGTGATTCATGACCCCCCTTAGAGTCATTTTCCTACAATTATTCTATACCATTAGGTTGAAATTAGCTTGAACATACATTTCATAAGTGACGGACCATTATCATTCTACTAGACACTGACAAAGCCATGACATAGACATAGACGTATACTATGATAAGTATTGCACGAAAAAGTTTGTTAGCCTTAAAAACGTCCTTATCTATAGGTATATTAGGAAAGATTTAATTGTATATTTGTTTGAGACATAGGATTGACTTTATTTCGAACTAGCTGACCCCCGCAACCTCGTTTGCGTCTTCTATTGCCCGTAGCGTAAAAAAATTCCCCCGTTTTTTAAACATTCTTCATTGGTGCTCCGCTCCTATTATATAAACGAAAAACGCAAATGTCTTACGGAACCCTATTTAATCGGTCGGTAAAAATAAAATCGGTCCAGTACTTTTTGAGTTTATTCGTTACATACAAAAATACAAATCTTTCCTCTTTATAATATTAGTGTAGATAGTGTAGATAATGGGTAGACTTGAGGTAGGAGGGTAGAGGTACCGTAAAGGTAGCATAGGGTACTGTAGAACAAAAATAGATAAGCATTTATTTAACAGAACGAAGTCTGTCGAGACAGCTAGTCATACATATTAGTAAAATAAAACAGTAAAATTAGAGACCTTTGTTTATTTCATATTATTAAATTAAAAATAATGGCATTCACTTCGTAAAGCGAATAAAAAAGAAAACTTCTCAATAGTTAATTTGTGGGTTATAATGGTTCCAATTGTTTGGGTCTGTAGGATTACTGGTTAAACCTAAAACCGAGTGTAAGCGACATGGTTTTCAATAACGTCTAATAATCGATTACGCATAGACCCGATTAGACGACTGCAAATGTCACTTTCTCTCATGAAATCCCAGATTTCGTTACAATGCAGCTCGATTGCTTCTTTAGTCCTCTCGTTCCTGTTATCCCACATTTGAACCATCAAACCCCAGAAATTTTCTATTGGGTTAAGATCTGGTGACCTAGACGGCCATGGAAAGATGTTGTTTGTCCAGTCGAAATCTAAATAATTACGTGCAAAATTCAATCTCACAGTTCTGTGTTAATCCGTTAAATGAACTTTCTTAGCATGATGTCTGTAATGCAGCCCAGTGCGGTGCAAATTATTTCTAATTGTTTCTAGACAAACGTCGTAACGTGCTGCAAAATAGCGGGTACGAGTAAAAGGATGTTCTTCGTAATGGTGTTGCATTTCCGTTCTCTGTTGGTTTGTGATTCGACGAACCCCATGATTATGTCGTCGTCGGTCTTCAAGGATACCCTCTTCAGCGTGCCGTCTGATCCAGGTTCTGACCGTGTTACGACTTATATTTAACTCACGTGATATTTCTCTAACGCCGCAACCTTGCTCACTGAGCACTACAATCCGAGCTCTTTGTTCTACCAAATTGGCCATTATACGATTCGTTTATAGATATAAATATATTCTTAGATTTTTAATTTAATATTTTCAAATTGACTACTACTTGACATCTTACACATAATGTCATTTCATTTTACAAATTATAATACTTTTTCTTCGCAATGAAAAGAGTTTGGATTATAAACGATTATATTATTTGAAATTCAAATAAGACTGCTGTATCAAAAATATATCTTGTTCAGTGGTGACAAAGGTTTAAATTGCATTGACATCTAACCCGTAATGACGCATTTATGTTTATATCTAAAACGTACTATGTGCAAATAGCGAAGAAAACCTAACTACATTTATGATTACAAAGGAATAATTGTCAAAGTGGGTCACCTTTCAACTGGGTCGATAGTACAAAATTTGAAAGGTTGGTGCACTGTGCTGAAAGCCAGAGGTTATTATTTTCATCAACAATTATATAGAACTGTCATAAACTACTCGTATGCATAAAGAAATATGAATATATATGCACACTAATACATAAACTTTATATTCCTACACTGTGCATGCAATGGTAGTGACGTATATCCAGCAGTTTACTGCAATAGACTAATGATGATAATGATACAACACTCATATATTACCAAAACTTTTTATAACAGATTATAAATATTTATAACTTTTTCACCTGAACAAACAGATTGACTGTATTCCTGTAGTTGAGATTAACGTCGCTGTGATGACCGACCTCCCGTAATCTTTCGCAATTTTGATCCATTGTTCTTTTTTCTTCAATTTTTTACCTTGCATCAAGAGTTGTCCCTGAAATGTTTTATTACATGTTAATCTATTAAAAATATGCTTTAGATCTTGGTAAAGTACTTGGAAACTTGGTAAATAATCTAAATCCACTATTGCTGTGGAATAGTGGATTTTAATTCACATGCTCTTTTTACTGTCTGACCTTTTCTTTCAATATGTTTTTTTTTTGTTCAGAGTAAAATAAATAGAACTTTATACATAAAACGTTCCTTCACCTGCATAAAATAATATAGAAAAAAATACTTACAAGATAAATGAGTGCAAAGAACCTGGCACTGCCTATAAGACACGATTTGAAGATAAATGGAGTTGCTTTAAAGCACATTTTAGTCCATGGATGTATCAATGTATAACATGGTAGATCCTTGCACAAGGAGTCAAATGCAACTTTGCTTATTACAGTCATAATGAACCCTAACGTCTTGATTTTACGAATGGAAATTCAAGTATCTAGCTTCATTTAACACATAACAGTTTTAGACTTAATTGTATCAACATAATTGAGTGGAATAAGCTATTTTAGTGGTCTGAAATAATAAAAATTCAAATAAGTATCTAAAAATTCATAAGATAACAGATCTTTAGGCAATAGTAATATTCTTATTTTTTCCTTAAGAAATTATAAATTATATTTCGGATGTAAATCAAAACACTATTTCTGAAACAAATGCAGCAAACAAATATTTATTGTTATTTATTCCACGTGGATTATATTTATATAAATTAGTCATATAACTATGTTAAAAATGTCACACATTGTACAATAAACACTTCACAATGTCACCACATCACCGACTTCAACGAAGTATGTATTATATTTTTAAAGAATTATACACCCACACAAACGATAATTGATTGAAAGCACTTGACCATTTCAAGGCCATCCAAACGTTAAGGCGACTACGAAAATTCCTTTTTGTTGACTATTAATAAATACTTCGGACATTTGATATTTGCCATCTAGATGTTAACTAATCAGAACTTATACTATGATAGCTGGATTGACTAAAAGAATATTACCAATGTATTGAATTTGAGTTGTCTGTTACAATATAGTAGTATTAGCCTCACAACCATATTCGGTTACAGCAACTGTTTCGTGACGCTAGTCAATTTAGAAGCGATTTATAAGTTAAACATAAAAGAAGGCTGAACTATATCCACCTCTTTGGAAGAGAAACCCTATAATAAATAATAATAACTGTGTGATGAACCAGATTGTTAAATTTGGTCTGTGTACTGCGCTAGGTGACTTGTCAGCAGAAGGTCCAACAAGGCAGGCTTGACTCGGTATTTCTGGTATTCTGGTGGGCTGGAGTACCAGCTGGGTGAGGTAATGTGTGAGAGCGAACGCGTGGACACTCCAAGTCGCGGGCGGCCAACGGCACTACCGTTTTTACGGATCTCCCTAGCCGACACGATGATTCGATCAACGCCTCCCTCAACATGCTCTACGAGCATTCCACTACTTACACACTTATCCCGATAACTGTCACTCCTGCATCATTGGGCCTTATTTACCTTTACCCTACTGAGTGCTGATTTTACTTCTTTATAATTACGTTATTACAATATACGTGAACTAAATAGTCTTTAAAGAAAAAAATATGAAAGAACTCCTTAAAGAAGAAAACGTTATGTTAGTAATGGGAACCATTACTTATTGTATGCATAACAGGCAACTTAACCTGTGTGGCATTCATGAATTATTGCATAAATTAATGTATATTATCATTAATTTGGCTGCCTAAGCCTCTAATGTATCGATTTCTAACCCGACTGTTCGAGAACTGACGTAGATACTGTAAATACGAAATTGGCCATCAGGAAATAAGTTTTTTTTAGTAAACATCAAAATTATTACTTGTGTAGAAACTGGTGTAAAATAACAACTTTTGTCGTCATTGATGTTATTTTTTTATCTTATAATGCTTTTTAGTCAACGTTTTTCTTAGTCAACTGTATGTAGAAAGAGAGAGAGAATTTATGGGTAGTGTCAGTGTGAAAAAGAATATAAGACTCATTAAAAATATACAACAAAAATACCTATTTGAGTAACTAAGCAAAATTGAAGTAAATAAATGGGTTGGCGATCGCAGGGTGTATTTTGGTCTCATCGATGACTGTGCTGACCGTCTCTGGCTTGTAGTATTTAGCTACACCTATTGGGATTAATTTACCGCCATTAGTCAGCCGTCAGAGCCTCCTTCGTCATGCAGCAGGATATACCGCATGCAGGTGAGGTTCATTTCGGGCGAAAGATGGAGGTTCCCTGCCTTACATCCCATATATCATATTAAAAGATAACGCATTATCGGCGCCATTATCTTACATCAATAAAACATTAGAAAAACATACACTTTTAGCCCAACTTCAGAGAATAAGATTTCCATACCATGGTTGTAATCTACTTATGTAATAAGAAAAACTGCTATGATAATAATAACATATATTTCTCTGACAAGGAAGGTGGAATATCGGAAGCGGAAGTTTTTTTGTGCTAGACTAGTGTGAACTAATTGGAGAGGGAGAATATGTTTGTGAGGGTGTGGTAAAAATAGTAGATAGGTTAAAACGAATGAATAAGGCTCGGACCGAGAGAACGCCGCAAGTTCTAAACACGTCGGCGGTGGGATAGCGGAATGAAAGTCTCCAACTCACAGTCAATAAGTTTTAGAAAGTGAGTTTTGGCGGAACTTCCCCAAGTAACAGTGCAATATTGTATTTAGTATTGGCAAAGTGCTAAATACACAAGATTTAACACTTTTTCATTCGCAACATACCGCAGATGTGACAATGCAAATATAATTTATTATTTTTTAAGTCTAGAAGTGAGTGTATAGATTTGTGTATAATATGAGAGTACATTATCAATTTCAACACCTAAATATTTAATATATTTAGTGAATTTTATCTTAGGGCAGTCGCAAGTTGCCTCGGTGGTCAGATCACATGAGTGAGCTGTTATGTTATGTATTGATAGAGGACATTGACCTCTTTATATAAGAGAGAAAGTGATGTATTTGGTTTTGTCAGAGTTTAGTGTTAAGTGGTTTATTTTCAACTATTCGGCAATGGTATTAATGCCTAACTAAGCGGAAGTTAAAACATCATCCCAGGTGGTGTGATAAAATATCAGGGCGGTATCATATCACTACCGAATTCGTTGATATAAATCACGAACAATGTAGTGCCAAGAATACTGCCTTAAGCCACGCCGTAGGTTATAGGCAGCTCATTACTAGTCCAGTCCCCTATTTTAAGATATTACCTTCTACCACTAAGACAGCTTGCGAAAAGGGAAAACTGCCCCCCTCTTACACCAATAGTTTCTAGTTTTTTAAAAAGTACAGGAGAAGATACCGTGTAAAAAGCCTTGGCAATGTCGAGAAAAAATCCAATAACTTTTTGTTTTTGGTCCCGCTTGGTGATGATTCTACTGGTTAGGTTAGGTTATATACTGGTTAGGTTACTTTATTTCTGTAAGTACTTAGTGAGTCTATTATTTAATAACCCTTTTAATATTTTCCAGAACGTAAGTAAAATAAATATAGGCCTATAATTGTTCGGTAGATCTATTACTCTTTCTTTATGAATGGAATGATTTAAATAAATAAATAAATCTCTTCTTCATCTATGTTTAGTAGGCCAAAGGTATGGTAGAAATTGTGTCATTAGGTATCGGCGGTGTGTGAGAGCACGTTTGGTGTTTTTCAGCTAAGGACCGATCAATGTTCACAAAGTACATAAATGATAAACGACTGAGCCTACCACAGCTTTTTGTTATTGCCATGTGCGTTGTCTATTTGGGATTTCTTTTAGCGTCTTTTATCAGCAGAGAGCAATAATAATAAATAATAAGTAAATATTTTCAGACATCTAACACACAGATTCATCTAGTCCCAAGCTAAGCAGGGCTTGTGCTATGGGTACTAGACGACTGGTATATATACATATATACGCTTTTTTTATAAATACATACATATTATACATAGAAAACACTCAAACTCCGAAACAAATATTTGTAGATCATACAAACAATTGATCCGACCCGGCAATCGAACCCGAGACCTGAAGCACATCAGTCGCATATGCTACCACTACGCCACCGAGGTAATAAATAATAATAATAATTTTATCAATCTTTTAAAATTTGTTAGAACCATAATAGTTGTATTGGTATCTATAATTTCATTCAATTAATTTATGAAGTAGTTCGTGGCTTCATCAACGTCGGGATTTAAATAGATAGGATCAAGGTTCATTTTTAAAAGATCTGCTTTAATTATATCATGATCAATTACACTATGTGTTTTAGTAACTCGGGGAACAGAGGTTTGACGACAAGAGGGGTGATAAAAGAATAGTACAGTGTCATGATCAGTAATCGAAGTATGTGCAATGTAGCAGAAAGAAGAATTTTTGAATTTCATCATTATGTGATCAAGACATGAGCAGTTTTTGGTTTTGCTATGAATTTTGTGTATATTTCTGGTGTACTTTTCACTACATAGTATAAAACAAAGTCGCCTTTTCTGTCCCTATATCCCTATGTGCGCTTAAATCTTTAAAACTACGCAACGGATTTTGATGCGGTTTTTTCCAATAGATAGAGTGATTCAAGAGGAAGGTTTATATGTATAATACATGCATCATATACTAAGGCAACATTGCTAATTTTAGAGGTTTCTATTTTATGCCCGTGCAAAGTCGGAGCGGGCCGCTATGTTTTTATATACAACGTTCATAGTTTTTCTGTAGTGTATTTAATTTAGTATCAGCATTGCACCCGTGCGAAGCCGGGGCGGGTCGCTAGTATTAAATAAATAACATTAAGAAAATAATCAAGTTAGTCCTGGTCCCCTTCTAATTGTATCTTCAATCATGGTAATGTAGAATTCAGCTTTAGGGGTACGAAAACTAAACGACAACATATATGAATAAAATGTAACATTGTAATACACAAAAATATTTTATTAAATGAAAGACTGTAGCCCTTCTTACAACTTCAAACGTTATCGCTTTGCAATTAACAATGAAGACTGTTAGATGCTTTCCATAGTAAGTCCGTTAATACTCTCATGTCCTACGAGGTATCTCGTTCTTATACACGCTGTATTTGTTTATAGAACATTACATTCCAACACTTTTCTTTACAATTTCATGGAAATTTGCTATTATAAAATCAGCTCTGTAACAAAAGCAAAAAAAATTACTTCCATTTTTTATATTAACACTATTTAATTTAACTACATCTTGTGAAAATTATATATTTTATAAATAACCAAATAAGTAAATATTTTATTAATTTTCACAACAAAATAAAAATTAAGTAGAGCATTTTATTACTTCAGGTTAAAAATTTAAGGAACTTGACATTGACGTAGAATTTGACGTAGTTTAATTAAACGTTATCTCGCAGATACATAATTTATTACTTTACTTATTTAGGCATATTTACGAAGTACTATATTTGTACTCTTAGAGGTTCCATTTGATTTTATCACAAAATGTACAATTAAATTAACAAAAAAAAAGCAGAAAACATGCCTTTCAATAATAATTAATTTTATTTAGACGACATTTAAAATCCTCTTATCAGATTGGATTCTCTGCCATAGTCATATTGCTTTTCAATTGCATTTTTATATCAATAATCTTTAAAGTTTACGTATAATTGATGTTGTTAATGGTTAGATAAAAATAACGTACATTATTATGTTAACCGCAGAAGTTTTTATCGAGAGAGATTTTGCTTTATTTATTTTAACAATATCTAATGTCTGCTCATTGTCATGTCATTATTATGCTCTGCACATTGGTTAACACATAAATCTGTAAAATTTAAATCGATTTGCTTTTTCTAAAAAAATGACATCGGTAATCGTATATTATTAATCGTAGCTATCGATTATTTTTACACCCTGTCAGAACGGTGAAATGGTTAGCTCATAAATTAGACGGACTAAAATATTATAATCACAGTGAAAGTTAAAATTTCATTGAAATTAAAACCTTTCTTGCAAAATTAGTAAATAATTCAAAGCCATCTTTAAATCGGAAATTTTAAATATCACTAAATTGTAACCAAACATTAGTCACGTTATTGTTACTAAAAAATTATAAAGGGCAACAAAACACTTACAATCCATTGGTACTAGTATTCGTGAAATAGAAAACATACTTCGGACATAAATCAGAATTCATTATTCTGATATTAAACAAAATGCCTTGACATAAACATAACATAACCATAGGTAAATGTTCGTTAGAAGGTAGAATTTTCTTCTCGTCAAGTGTCCTCAAATAAAGCTGTAAGAAAGGCCAAGTATGTTATATCATCTCAGTAGTCCCTATTAATAAGGTCGGAAGAGGAGGAGAGCAGTTTAAATGTTGTTTTAAATATAAAAACAATCAAAGAACTGTGGATGTTGAAATTTTCACCGACCGTTTTTTTATGGCAGTGAAAATTGAACAACTTTAAACGTGTTAGTTTTTTGCAGAGCCGATGTTATTAATAGTGATTATCGATCTCATTTTAAGCACTCACGTTAGAAAAGGAGAAAGAAACATCAGTAGAGGACCTTTTTAATATATTCATATTTGCAAACTATTTATATTAATTTTTTTACCCACTGATGTGAAATTCTGCAAGTGATTTTAATCGGGCAAGTTTCGTTTATTTTAAATGTGTGATGTGGATCCAAACATTTTTATTTATTTTTTGTCATACAACGCCATCTAGTCCCAAGCTAAGCAGAGCTTGTGTTATGGGTACTAGACAACTGATATGAATACATATATACTTTTTTTTTGTAAATACATACATATTATATATAGAAAACACCCAAACTCCGAAAGAAATATTTGTAGATTACACAAACATTTGGTCCAACCCAGGATTTGAACCTGAGACCTCAAGCACAGCAGTTGCATTCACTACCACTGCGCTACCGAGGCAGTCAGTTAGAATTTGGGTAAATTTATTTTACTTAGGAACTTGCAACTATCATCAAATATTAGAAACTAATTCACGAAAATAAACATGGAAATCCTGTTTATAATAACGAGTAAAACATGAATAAAGTAAGATAGTCAATATCACTTTTACCTTGAATGCTGCAGTAAGGGATGCAATTGTTAATCCCAAGTTTGGACTGAAAACAGATGATAGTCCAGCGAGACATCCAGCAGGTAAAGCGTATAAAGCTGAATCAAAACCTTTTTGATGGCATAAGTAACATATGATAGCCTGCAATATCATTAACACAATATCTTAGACGAAGGAGAGCCAGCACGACCAAAAATATGTCATGGCATCGTGAGGTACTTTTTCAGAGAAAATGATTTTTTACTTAAAAGAGGCGACGCACTTGTGTGCATCCGTATGCCTTCGAAACTTGTAAGAGGTTATAGATGGCGGTAGTAATTTACACTTAAGGTAACCTATCTTGTAGTTTATACTTTTCCAAAAACGATTTATTCAATAAGAAACAGTAAGCTTACAAAACCATATAAATTAACAACAAATTAAAAAAGTCTTACTTTGTAAATGCCAATATAAGTGCTCAAAAAAAACGCCAGTCTCAAGTGTCTAGCTCTTATTGATGATATGGCCTTGACAGGAGTTCTAATCTGGGGGATTATCACTTTGACTAAGGAAATTGCGAAAGCTATTCCAAAGTACGTAGAAGCGCCCTAAAAAGAAGTAAAAGAAATTCAAATGCAAGTAATATGTAAACATTTTCAAGTTAAAGAAAAGCTTGTTGCTATACTTGTAGGTTATTCAAACTATAATCTTAAAATACTAACTACGTAATAGTCTAAAAGCAAATTAAGACCCCTGGCTGCTAAACCGGAGGTCCTTGACTTGATTGTATCTGAGAATAATTTATCTACAATATTTATATTTTCAGGAAAATACACATATCGCATCCGGGTCATGAGTACAGGACGTCACTTCAAATAAATTATTTGAACCTACGGTACATTTATTCCTCGAACGAACGAACGAATAAATACGTTACTGAGTGAGTGAGTGAATTATAATGTACTCCTAGCCCATTTTTGCCTCAGCGGCTAGTCTCAACAGACACCATCCAAATTTGGAAGAGATATAATTGTGCCCAAGTGTGTACGCAAATACAGGGGCACTCTGCGATACGCCCGGTGCAGGATCAACATATTACGTGTTAGCCCTAACTTCAAAATGCTGGGCTGTTATAAAGATTTTCTATAATCAATAACACTTTTCTCGCACTACCTAGGGACCGTACCCGAGACCTCTTGATCGGAAGTCGCATACGTTAACCGCTTGATTAAAGAAGCAGTAGAGCAGAGATAATCTCATTATATTGTTACAATGTATTGTATGTGCTATATTCTACAGAAAAAAAATATGTTAAATAATAAAAAAAAAATGCAAACTTTTATAGTCACAATATTAACAAAAGTTCGAATAGGTTGACGTTAATATACACATCTCAATGCCATGCGACCGCGTAGCGTAGCGTTGTATGCCACAATGGTTACAAAAAGCAGAATACAAAAAAAGACAGCAAACTCACCTTCAGGATATGTTTCATACAATTTCCTTCATGTGGACATTGGTTTGTACATCCGTCAGACTGATTTCTTACTTTCTCAGGTGTGAACAACCTACAAATATAATATCATCGACTGTATAGCAAGTTTTTTAATTACCTCACAAGCTGCAAAAAGCAGCAGAATACAGAGCTTTTGTCTCAAAATATATTGCATGCAGATCTAGTATGTACAACGATTAAAGCATTTTGCAATGTTCCCATTATCAAATCGACGTAAGCTGCACAATATGTTGTTCCTAGATAAAGTTGTAGCATAGCCATTAACAATCGATTATTGCTAGAAGTTCCTTAAAAGTTCCAACGTTACCCCATAACTAAATCTTTCTGTCAATCATCAGTGAGACCTTTTTTTTTTTTTTTTTTTTTTTTATTATTGTGGAATCCCCCTCGGGCCGTCACCCCGCCGGGGTTTGCGGCGGGGCGGTGTGTCGGAATCGAACCGACTAAAACCACACGGTGTGTCAACTATGCGCATTATTAACACAAACCGGACCCCTCCCAGCGCCTGCCCGCACTGAAGCGGGCACCGTCTGCTGTTAAAATCTCAATTTAGGCGACGCACGGCACACGCGTACGTCGCCCCTTCGCGGCTGGCCATTAAAGCGGATGGAGGGGAAAACCCGTCCCCACCATCCGCGGCCACACTCAGGGCGGCATGAGGCGCAGATCATCAGTGAGACCTCAGACTAACCTACTTTTAGCATGCGTGTGTAATGAATCCAATAGACTTGTATGGTAAACATAAATTTAAAAATGAAATAATGCAATTGTTCGAATGATTTTCTTAAGATAAAAACCATAATCCAATTCAAAAGTATAAGTATATTATGTGATACAATTTGTCTGTGATACAAGTAGACATACATTATTTTACAATTAAGTACGTATAAGAGATTAATATCGCCACCACCTATTTTGTTCCACACAAAAGCAAGAATAACTTTTGAATGTCATTTAAAAACAAAATAATATAAATTTACCTTACATCTGCATAAGGAATTATGGAAAAAATCGTGATATACATTGAACCACATTGATCTATTAAATCAAAACAATTAAATATTATTCTTTATCAAGAAGTGTAGCAAGCTTAGGCAATTATATATTTATTTATTTTATTGAATAGGAGGCCAACGAGCAGACGCATCACCTGATGGTAAGCGATTACCGCTACCCATGTACACCCGCAACACCAAAAGCGTCACAAGTGCGTTGCCGACCTTTGGGGAATGGGGAGAGGGAATGGGGTATAGGCCTCCGGTATCCTCACTCACTCGGTGAAACACAGCGCTATTTTATTTTATTATTGTTTTATTATATCTAGCCATACTAACCAGAATTCATGACTTCCTTCTTTATTTCCTCTTAAACGCATCAAATACATTAAAAGTGCGTTACTCAACATAAACATAAGCACTTGTTTCGTTTTAGTGATATGTAAATAGTCATTTGCTTCCAATTGTCTTAGGAAGTACTCAATCAGCTGAAAGAACACCCAACAAATTTATAGCCTTAATTACTTTATTTTATTTATTTATTAATACTTCCTGCATTACATTTGCATGAGGCGGAATTAATGCCGAATGGCATTTTCTACCAGTCAACCTTTGGGCGGTTTAGTAAAGGACGTGGCAGGTGCACTTGTCTTATGAAGAATGAACAATATATATATAAAATATACTTTTACATAGATACATGAACAAATAAATATTTATAGATTATACATACAGAATAAAATATAATGTTATATTTGAGGTAATGAGTTTATGAAGCTATATCTGATAGTTGTCTCCTGTAAAGTTCTCTAACTTTGGCCTTAAATGTACAACGGTTTGTTAATTTCCTGATCTCAAGTGGGAGCGCATTCCATAATCATAAAAATGATTTACTTACAAAATAAATCATTTTATTGAAATTAACACCTATTCCTAAGTAATAATGTATACTTTGATTTACAATGCGCAATCTGCGTGTGCCGTATTTGAGTGTATGCAATGTCTAAATTGAGAATTTTCCCGTAGTTGGTCCCCACTCTATTATGGGTAGGCGCTAGAATAGGTCGACACGGGTACATTTATATATATGTATTTATAAATGTACCCCTATACGTACCCTATATACGAGTACATATATATATACTCGTATAGGGTACGTATAGGGTACCCACTGCAAACCCTGGTGAGATGACGGCCCAAAACTTAAACACGTGAAAAGGAAAGGCGTTTATCAAGTTTTCCTTCCCTTTATAGTGCTTTTAAGGACTCAGAAATCTGACATTAATCCTTCACTAACAGCGTTTCATACTTTATCATTTTGATGTATGAAACTAGACAAAAATGAAATATAAATTAAGTGGATATTTTTTTTCAAATTTACAACAAAAATAATCTTACCAAGTTTATATAGGCATTATTAACCCATCTTCTTCTACTAGGCGTCTCTAAATATACGCAAAGACCGCTAATAGTGAAAGGAATTACCATCATAGTATAATAGGAGTACTTCCCAATTAGATTCCTGAAATGATTCAATTACCAAGTCTTAATAAAAGTCATAAAAGAGATGGCACTATTGTAGCTGACTGACCAACTTAAATTAAATTAAATTAAAATCATAATAATTTCACACATCTGACGCAATGCCGTCTGGTTTCAAAATAGGCAGATATTAATTATACGTTTTTTAAAAGTGTACATAGTACAGATAAATATAACCAAGAGACACAACAAAAATATTTGTGTTCGTCACAAAATTCCATGACTTCCACAAAACACATGACTTCCACAAGACTCCTGACTTCCAGCTTAGTAGTCGGAGTCTGTATAGTGATCTTGGTTTGGTTGTCAGCATGATCAATAAGCATGTTGGTTTATGGGTTAGTTACTCATAAACCAACATGCTGGTTCATACGTTTATAAGCAATAATCAGAAAGAAAGAAGAAAGAAAGAAAAAACGTTTATTCTGACAAACACAAAAAAATAATCGCAGACATGGCTTTATGTTATATTTAAATTATGCAAAATAATTTCATGGCAGAGAAGCCATCTAACAATATTTTCAGGTCAACTTAATTTCATTAACTCATAATCGTGAAATCAGTTATTTTAACGTCGGCATATTATTTGATCAAAAATTTGCCAGAAAGTAAGCCTTAAAGACCCAGCCCGATCTAGCAGATTACAAAGTTTGTAGTGTGGGCTCTTAAAGTTTATCTATAATACACGCATATACTTATACATAAACACACATTTGTCCTGTCTTTAGAAATCTTCAATTTTATGTCCCCGTCTTCTTTAGTCCTGTTTGAAATCGTACATTTAAAAACCCACCTATTTTTCAACTACTTTACCTAAATAGACATATTAGCTGTAACCCTGTCCCTCCAATTAACATCCCTGTCACGATTGATCTGAGGTAGTTTTTGCCAATTTTAATCCATTGATCTTTATCTGTCATTTTTTTACTGCCTACAATGATTTGTGCCTAAAAATAAACGAAAATTGATATTGCTACCAAATGGTAAACGTAACAGGTAATTTAAATAATAATAATACTTTATTTCATCAGCCTTAACATTTTTATAAATTGACCACAGTCACATTTTTAAGCAAACAATGTCTGTGGCAGGTCACTTCGGTCTGCCACAGCAGTTATGTCAATCTATAGTCCAAGATGCCAGACTTAGGAAAGACAAAATTTTTAGACTCGGTAATCTAACATATACTCAGGAAGGAATGAATACTCGCTAAACTGAAAGCAGGGCCGTTTCACAGTTAGCAGGTATCAAAGGGGAAAGAAACAATGATAACTGACGTCATTTAAGGACGCCTGAATTTTATATATATTAACAAAGAATAAAACTATTAAACATTTTTAAAAGAGCTAGACTAATATGACGGGTCATTATTCGTCTAACTCTAACTTTTTAAATATTTCTCAATGAGCCAGACACATTACGTGTATATCTGCCGTAAATATAGCAGAGGCGTTAGTTCCAACAAACTTAAAACCAGACTGGGAGAAGTAATTAAATTATGAAGAACTCCGTTTCTTCAAAATTTAAAAAGAACTTCATTTTTTCATAAATTAAGGGTGCCAAATCAAGGAAAAAAAAAAAGAAAATCGGTCTCAAATATATAGCTCTTTAGTAGCTTTTCATTGAGCCGATGTTACTAAACTGAATCCCAACTCTCTCTGATTCTGAAGGATAAGACTGAAAAGTTGTCAGAGCACCTTTTTAACACAATTATCTATATGAGTCTGTGGAGGCGCCAGTGGTTGCTTACAATAAAAAGACCGATCTGTTCGTTTGTCCTCCTATAGCAATAAGAAAAAGTACTTATTTAAAAATCTAAAAGCCACCGAGAACAAACCAATATGTCTTGCTCTTTAATAATTTTGTTTTATATAAACAAATATATATTACTTACTAGATAAATTAAAGAAAAAAATTTAGCACAGCCAAGAAGACTACTTTTGTAAAATATGGGGCTTGCTTTTAAGCAACTGTTTGTCCATGGATGTACTATCGCCTTGCATGGAATATTTGTCCACTCAGAAACAAAGTGATGTTTACTTATGGCTACCATTTTGAGTATGGTTTCTTCTATGTATTACTAGATTCAATAGTCTGAAACGAAGTAATAAAGAATGACTAGACAAAACTTATCTCTACATTCTAGATATATAATTCGAGATTAAGATCAGATATATAATTTGCTTCGTACTGTATGAAAGTCGATTACATTCTCGAAAGGGTTAGTTTCAGGTAATCGCCTGATCATATAAGAAAAGAAAACTAATTGAACCTGAAATTAAAACAGAGTGATTCAAGTAAATAATTCAGGTTTCATCATCATCATCAGCCTATCACAGTCCACTTCTGGAATTAGTTCCTTTTTTAATTGTACGTCATTTGGATCAATCTTTACACATATTTTTTTTTATTAATATTTGTGGACATTTAACATAGCTTGTGTTATGAATACTAGGCAACTGATATAAATACATATATACTTTTTTTTGTAAATACATATTTTACAAACACTTGGTCCGACCAGGGAATCGAACCCTAGACTATATATATTTTCATAAAACTTTTTTACGATGTTGATTAAATGTTTTTGCCTACTTACTTTAGTCACTTTTGAGCTATTGCAAATTTTTACTTCTCAGTTTAGCTTGTTCGAAAAACATGTTCAAACTATATTTTATTTAAAAAACAATTTTTAATTTGCTAGTGCTTTCGTAATGCGTTTAGTGTTAAATCCATTTCATAGATGAAACAAAAAGTTGAATTATTAAGTACTTAATTCATTACCAAGTAAATCTATCCTACTACTATTATAAAGGCGAAAGTTTGTAAGTATGGATGTATGTATGTATGGATGTTTGTTACTCTTTCACGTAAAAACTACTGAATGGATTTGAATGAAACTTTACCACAATATAGCTTATACATCAGAATAACACATAGGCTACTATTTATAAAGATATAGCTTCGCCTCGCGGCGTTGCCCGCAGTTATCATCGTACCGCGGGTAGCACCGCGGGGTTCAGCTAGTATACTAATAATAAAGCCGAAGAGTTTGTTTGTTTAAACGCGCTAATCTCAGGAACCGCTGGTCTGATTTGTTAAAATCTTTCAGTGTTGGATAGTTCATTTATCGAGGAAGGCTATAGGCTATATATCATTACGCTACTACTAATAGGAGCGGAGCACCAATGAAGGATGTTTCAAAAACGGGGGAAATAAAAGCGCCTGTACTTTGTACTTCACACATACACACAAAATCAAAATAATTATACTTACATAATATACGTATATAATATATATAGAATGCCACCTTTAACTGAATATTTATTCCTGTTACAACTATATCTACATCACGATATGCACACTGATCAATATGAGGCCGATACGTCGCAAATATATTTCTAAATGACAATAACTAAATTTATTACTTGACACGATAGGTCACGTCAAACACTTCACCACCAAGGTCATAACTTTATTAAACACACACGTAAATTGTTTTTGCGAGTACATGATTACTATGGATAGATAGATGCTCTATACGAGGGGCTAAGTAGTAACCGCGTAGGTCAATTGCCGCGATCATTGCTGGCGAGTGGTGGATCAGATCATATCCTGGGGTTAAATGACTGTTGATAGAATGGTGAGAGGCACGAGATCATCCTGTCCTGCCCCGCAAGAGACTCTGGTAACCTGTACTTCAATCGTGGGTACGACTAGAGGGAATTCAAAACTCGCTGATTCTTTCCTCCTGACTGGCGAGCTGAGCCACTAGTGAGTACACCGGTTCTCCGGAAGTCCTACACACGCCCTTCTAGTCCTTTACGTAAGAATATGGTACGAAAAGCATTCTCTCGTAGAAAAAAGGTTAGCAGTTAGAAATTGAAATGGAACCCACGACCTTCAGCTTAGTAGTTTAGATACGAGTAGAACCGTCAATTGTATTATGGTTGGATATTAGCAACGTTTTTTCATGTAAGGCCCTGAAAAAATGACTCCACACTGCCTGATGGAAAGCATAAGCAGAATCCAAGAGTGGTGGTCACCATACTCTATGCGAATGCAGACAATGCAGCATGGTAAACACCATGGCGGCCTAGTGATGCTTTTGCATCATTGCGCCTTAATTTGATTGTAGTATATTGAAATGTAAAGTATTAAGCCATCCGTGTGGTAATGAATTTAAAAGACGGAGTGTCACAATCATTGTTTCGACTGTCTCGGTGGCGCAGTGGTCGTGTATGAAACTGCTGTGCTTGATGTCCAGTGTTCGATTCCCGGGATGTACCTAATGTTCGTATGATCTGCAATTAAATTTATTTCTGAGTTTGGGTGTTTCCTATGTATAATATGTATGCATTTACAAAATAAAAAGTACCTATATGTGTATTTATTTTAGTTGTCTAGTATCCATAACACAAGCTCTGCTTAGTTTAAAACAAGATGGCGGCAACACAATGTTAGAAGTCCGAAATATTTAGTTATTTTATTGTTCATTCCGTGGGTGATATACGAGGCATCAAAGGAAGTCAAAACTCCGCAATACTAAAGCATTTCAAAGAGAAGAAAAACAAGACACAAATCCTATACCAACTCCTGTGTCCAGCTTTCAGAAGAGAGTCCTATGTTTATTAGTACTTTATTAAAACTGTTGATGTGATGTGTAATTAATTGAACAGAAAAAGAATTAGCCAAAATACAAAGGTGGGAAACACGTTGTTAACTACAATTATATGCTACTCCTATATTTATCTGTTTATTTTTTAATCTTAAAAGTTTAATAGATGACTAACTGTGCCCCGCAGTTGATGTTGAACTTTTACTACAACCGTGTGATGTATCCGCACAGTGTTTTCGTGATGCTCTCGGACGGTTGCAGCGGTGAGCAGTTCGCATTATCAACAGTACCGATGCCACAAAGTCCCTTGAGCCTATGCAGTTGCGAAGATATATCGCCTCTATGGCAGTCCTCTATCGCCATTACCATGGAGAGCGCTCTAAAGAGCTCTCCCAATTAATCCCATCTTCTCCCTTCCTCTACAGAACAACACGTGCTGGCCATGGAAGTCATCGCTTTAGAGTCTTAGAAATACACCTCTGAACTAAACGGTTTGGCTTTTGCTTCCTGTGCCGAGCAGTAAAAAACTAGAACTCACTACCAGCGCACGTGTTTCCCTCCCACTATGATTCCGACTCCGTTAAGCGGGACGTGAACAAGCATCTCACTAAGCCGTGTGGGACGCTATACTGCATTGTCTGCTTTCGCAGTGAGTATGGTGGCCCCCACTGTTGGATTCTGCTTGAGCTAACCATCAGGTTAAGCAGAGTCACTTTGGAAGGTTATTTATAAAAAGAAAACAACCGCGGGTAACACTTCGGAGCGAAGCTAGTCTTAAATAAAATTAGCCTAAGCTACTCTTGATGTTGATGATGCAAAAGCATCTCAATAGGGCGCCATAGTATGGGTCATCATTCTGCATTGTTACATTGCCTTTTTTTTTTTTTTTTATAATAATAGTGGGCAAACGAGCCGACGTATCACCTGATGGTAAGCGATTACCGCCGCCCATGGACACCAGCAACACCAAAGGCGTCACAAGTGCGTTGCCGACCTTTGAGGGATGGGAAAGGGGATGGGGGGAGGGGTTGGGGTATGGGCCTCCGGTATCCTCACTCACTCGGTGAAACACAGCGCAAACGCTATTTCACACCGGTTTTCTGTGAGGCCGTGGTATCACTCCGGTGGAGCCGACCCATTCATGCCGAAGCATAGCTCTCCCACGGTAAAAATCTGTCTGGGTCTGCATTCACAATGAGTATGGTCACCATCATTCTTGGATTCTGCTTATGTTTTCCATCAACCTGAGTAGAGTCATTTTGGAAGGTCCATACATTAATCTGCCAGTGAAAATCCCGTCAAAATCAATTTTGCCGTTCCATAGATTAGCTGGAACAAGTAGACACAAAGACAAACAAAATTATTATTATTTTTTTATACAATTTCTACGCATTTAGAGAAAAGCTGGTTATTTGAAACTATTTATTTATTTATGGAAAACTTACAGCTAGATACATTGTTAATACAAAGCAGATCAGTCGTCAGAAAGCCAATAACAAGTTTTCACTTCTAGTGAAAGTCTAGTCTAGTCTATAAACAGACAATTCAATTTTTACTTATACGGATATTTGTATAGATTGCATACAACATGTATCATGACCTCTCTGACACACATTTGAATACATTACAATTGAACATGCCCCATTAATAAACATATGTAATAAACTTTGTACTGGTACTTAAATATTTTCCGTATATGATTTTTGGTTAGAACGAGATGTTTGTTGGTCTGATGTAACAACACCTGTTCATCCCTTGAGTCTAATAAGAGGCAACTAAACTACGGAGGACAACAGCGTTCCAAAGAGAAGAAAAACTTGAAACGAACCCTAAACCAACTCATATAGTCAATGGGCCAGGGCCTGTTTTTCATAATGATTACTAACAATCTGAATATTTGTGAGTAGCTTCATTTTGACGAGACGCCCAACTTTTGCCTCTATGAAAATTCTCGATAGTGAGGGCTAATACAGTATGGAGGCGTCAAAAGTGTTAAATGGGTGAATGTTCAAATTTTATTACTAACAGTTACTTTATTAATTAAATCTTGAAACAATTTTATAACAAATTTAAAACAATAATTGTCCTACAAAAATGATGATTCTATCAAAGCGTCCCCCACTCCCAACATGTATCAACAACTAGGTCTAAAAAATTATTACTAACCGCCTGAGTTTTTCACCGTTGCTTAGCAAATATTTCCTTTATGACCTGGTTACCTTGTCCTATAAATTGAGTGATACGTTTTTCCAGTCCTACGCTCGGAAGTCACCAATAATTCCTGCTTAGTCATGAAATTTTTATAATTGTCCATTTTTTAAAGATAACAGTTCTATTGCTTCAGAAAATTATTTTCAAGCATTTTCTTAACAAATTGAAATATCTATAACTTTTGTATTTATCTTTATTGCGTTAAATTGTAGTAAACAGTCACTAATTACTAACAGTTTTGTAAATTATTGAGAAGTTCTAATTTTTAAAGAAAAATTTGTTCAATTTATAATTGAAGATTGGACAAGAGATGAGTTTGTGATATTAATGACAGGAAAGACTGTAAAGGTAATTATGATCAGTGCTATGTTTATGAGGTGTCCAGCGAAAATAAAATAAAAAGAGTGATTGATTATAACCTTTCTTGTTATCATGAAGAAGCTGACACCAAAATTGTGTACCATATTTGCCAATTTAACATTAACTATCGTGCGCAGGTTCATTGTACAGATTCTGATATCGAATCGAATCAACATCGAGTGAATCTGATGAAGATTAATTTAATAATTGTATATGTATATATTTTTATATTGTATTAATTAAAAAAATAAGTTTCAGTTTAATAAATAATAAAAAAGACCATATTTTTTTATTTATTAAACAGTAATCGTGCTACACCTTTTCATGAAATTTGTTTTAAAACGGCTGCAGTTGCACTATTTAATTTTGAATAATTCTTGTCGGACTAGCGATAGATACCTATTTTTTTGTAGGACACTGTTTTATTTGGGTAAGAGATACGCTAACCAATCATATATATTTATGTCCTACAGTCATTAATAAAAAAAGAGTATCGTAAAATTGACAATTTACGAGCGTAGGACTGGAAAAACGTACCACTCAATTTGTAGGACAATGTGACCAGTTCATAAAGGAAATATTTGCTAAGCAACAGTGAAAAAATCAGCCGATTAGTAATAGTTTTTTTAGACCTAGTTTTTGATACATATTGGGAGTGGGGGACACTTTGATAGAATCATCATTTTTGTAGGACAATTATTGTTTTAAATTTGTTATAAAATTGTTTCAAGATTTAATTAATAAAGTAACTGTTAGTAATAAAATTTGAACATTCACTCATTTAACACTTTTGACGCCTCCATACTGTATTAGCCCTCACTATCGAGAATTTTCATAGAGGCAAAAGTTGGGCGTCTCGTCAAAATGAAGCTACTCACAATAAATATACCCCTTGACATTTACAAAATTTTTACTACTACCATTTGAGATTCCGGTTTAATTATAATTTTGTTACATTTAAAGCTTTGTAAAGATTTTGTGTCACATGGAGGGACCTGGAACAAAAATGAATTATTACTTTTTTTTTTAAATAAAAGCATTAAATGCATTCACAATGAGTATGGTGACCACCACTTTTGGATTATGCTTACGCTTTCCATGAGGCAGAGTAGAGTCACTTTGGAAGGCCCATATATAAAAAACGCATTAACTACTGACTATAACTATGACATCCTGGACATAATGGCATAGATTTTGTTTTAAGTCTTCCTATTCTATCCATACCACAGTATTTATCCCGCAAATTTTGCACTGTTAGTCGCCTCAAGTATTACTCGCAAATAATATAATTATTAATTATAACTTCTTCAGTATCCTTAGGAGAGCCACGCTTCGGCATGAATAGACTGGCACGGCCGGAGTGATACCACGGCCTCATAGAAAGCCGGTGAGAAATAACGTTTGTGCTGTGTTTCACCGAGTGAGTGAGGAGGCCCAAACCCCAACCCCTCCCTCGATCCCCGTCCCCATCTCCCAAAGGCCGGCAACCCACTAGTGACGCCTCTGGTGTAACGGGTGTCCATGGGCGGTAGTAATCGTTTCCATCAGGAGATACGTCTGCTCGTTTGCCCCATATTGCATAAAAAAGTATGTAATACAGTCATCATCATCTTGACCTTTCAATATTCCATTGCTGGACAATTGGATATACTTAAGCATAATACATTATTTAACTGTTAATATGTATGTATTTTATCTCAAACATTTTTAAACCCTACGAGTAGTAGTAGTATACGAGTAATGCGAGTAAAAAAGAAGGTAATACCTTTTGCTGCTAACAGAATCCATGAGATTGAATACATAGCGCGGGCATACATCAGGATCGATCACTCTCGCACTGAACAACACACCTTGGCACAAACAAAAAATTATTTCAGGCAAAGGTATGCTGGAAGGCAGAATTTTCTTCTCGTACAATATCGTTGAATACAGCTGTAATGAAATTAATATTAAGTTTTAACTTACTGTTGCATATAAAGGCTTTATTATAAAAGTCATAACAACTTTATTATGTATATTTAAACATTGTACATAAATGTGCAAATTCAAAATGCGACTTTCACAGAATGAAATTTTCGATAAGTACTTCGTTATCAGTTTTTTGGTTTATTTCTATAGCCGGAAAAAGACAAGAGGCATTAAAATAAGAGGTATCAACGTCTTTCAGAATAGTGATGCCAATTAAAATGAATGAAATTCTGCAATTATAGCGTATTTATTACGAATAATTGAAGATTTTAGCGTTTATGTTATGCCTACAAAACGGTAAAGTATTATACGAGTATATTATTGAATTCAAGATGCAATACTGCTTTACAGCTATCCATTAGGATACTAAACATAAACGCCAACTGTAATTCCAATCTTTAAACCTATTTTGAATAAAAATTTCTGTCTATTGACGTTAAATTACTCATACTCCTTCTTAAAAGGCCGGCAACGCACTTGTGACCCCTCTGGTGTTGCGGGTGTCCATAGGCGGCGGTATTCGATTACCATCAGGCGATACGTATGCTCGTTTGCCCACTACGACATAAAACAAATGTAGATAAATTTTAAAAGATAAAGATGAAAAGAGATAAATATTTAAATTAATTTTTCACCTCGTCGTGAACGAGCCTATAGAAAAACATAAATTCAGAAGTGCATGCTGCATTTCAGAGCACTTATTTTTACCTTGAAAGCAGCAGTCACTGACGCTATCGATAATCCTAAGTTTGGATTAAATAGAAACGATAGTCCAGCGAAGTATCCAGCAGGCAATGCGTACAAAGCTGAATCGCGTCCTCTCTTACGGCATAGGTAGCATATTATAGCCTGGAATGTAAATAACGTTGAATGACGATTTTATTTCAAGTTCAAAAACTTAATGAATGGCCGTAAGCTTTATTATTATGAAATAATAATAATACTTATTTTTGGACATATAACGCACAAATATATATTTATATATATATATATATATATATATTGTATATATATATATATATATATATATTGTATATATATATATTCATATAAATTCATGCATATTACAAACACCCAACGTATTATCTACGAAAAACCTTTTATGAGCGGTATTAAGATTTTTAGATTTAAGATGCCTGGCTAGTTTTTCTTCTAAGCCTCGCCTGCTACAGATGCCATGGTGCATCAGTACAACAGAAATCCAGATACATTCAATATGGTGTATCAGTGTTAAGAAGAGGATTAGATTCCTTCTTAAGAATGGCTATCACTGTAATCTCTATCCTGTAATGGAGACATTGTTAGTGTCATCTTTCGAGTGTAGTGCAATTAAACTGAGAGACTTGGACATCCATCCAACTTTACAATAATATAGTTTATTATTATTATTATTATACATTAGAATAACACCTAGGCTACAATTAATAAGGAAATAGCTTCGCCTCGCGGCGTTGCCTGCGGTTAGTGTCGTAACGCGGGTAGCACGCCGGGGTTCAGCTTGTTAGTCATGTAATAAATCTAAGCTGGAGTTTTTCGTGATAAATAAAAATTGTAGTAATCAAACCCATACTTAAAACAAGGTGGCATTACAGAAATTATAGGCCTACAGCTCTTGTACCTATTTTATGAAAAATATTTGAGAAATACATACACAAAGAGGTAAATGTTACTTTGAGAATAACTATCGGTAGAACGAACAAAAGGGTTTTCGTTGCAATAAGTCGTTTCGTTGCATACCTATATGATTTTTTGAAATATGTCATCAATAATGTTGACAATAAAATACCTGTCTGTTCTATATACATGGACATGACTCAAGCCTTTGACTATGCGGATCATGCAACTCTCTTAGGTAAACTTAATGCATATGGTATAAGAGGAAATATGCTAAAACTTATAGAATCTTACCTTAAAAACCGGCAACAGTAAACAAGATTGTAAAAATAGATAACGACACGAAATTGGAACAAGTATACCGATCTGAATTATGTATAATTCAAAATGGCGTGACACAGGGTAGCGTTTTGGGCCCATTATTATTTTTCCTATACATGAATGATTTACCAAATGTAACTAAGAACTTAATATCCCTTTTGATAGTATATTACTCTCAGGTGTAACGATGTTGACACTTATCCGACATGAATAACGCTCTAAATTCAGTTGCCAATTGGTTAGATAGAATCAATTTAATGTTGATAAAACAATAATAACGCATTTTAGTCAGAAGACTCTAGCACTACTAAATATATGTGACAATGGAAAACTTTTGAAAGAAGTCAAGTTCAAGTCCACCAAGTTTCTTGGAATAATGATTGATAAGAAACTAACATGGAAGCTACAAATTGAGCAATTAGCTAAGAGGGTTAATAAATCAGCGTATGCTCTTCATGAATTTCGCCAAATAACTGATGAAAATGCACTTTTGATTGCATACCACGGCCTAGTGGCGTCGGGTCTTAGGTATGGCATTATATTTTGAACTCTGTGCATAAAGAAGTTATATTCAAGGCACAAAAACGATGCATAAGAGCAATGTTTCCTTTAAATACAACAGGCAGCTGTTAAAAGTACGAAATTTTAAACTGGCTCCGTCTGTTTACACTTGAAGTGGTTTTATTTATAAAATGTAACTTGCACTTATTTGTTTTTGCCTCAGACGCGAATGGTAGAATCCAAAGAGACAAAATAGACTATGCATTTATAAATGCTTTACCAAGAGACATAAAGGAATTAAATGTGATCAAATTCAAAATAATATTATTAAAGTGACTTCAAAAAAGTAGGAGGTTCTATGTTCCGCTATATGTATTTTTTATGCATATATTTGAAACCCCGAAGTCTCATTGCCATCATATCAGGATCTGATGATGGCATCCCAAGGAAATCGAGGCAAGCCTTTATTTTTTTAGGCACGTGCTATGCTTTTCGTACATTTTCTAAAGGTATTTCGATATTTTGCGTCTGGTAGTCATCATTAATGGTGATGAGTTGATGATGTAAGGTACAACTCCTTAACGGTTCGGAGTTGTAGAATAAATCTTTGAATGTCATAGGTATGTAATACCTTTAGTTGTATTCTTTCAAGGTATTTAGGTTAGCTGATGATGGAAGGTGCAACTTCTCAACGATTAGGAGATGGAGTATAATTCTTCCAATTTCATACACATCTATAGACCTTAATTTGTATTGTTTCAGTTATTTACATGAGCTGATGATGGAAAGTCAAATGATTAAGGGTTAGAGGATGATTCTTTATATATCATATACACGAATAGTGCATTAGTTTTATTCTTTCAAGTTTTTTAGGTAAGGTAGGATGATACTTTAAGATCCCGAGCTAGTAATTAGTTGTCTATAGGAAAGAAAAGACATGCAAAGCTAGTTTGTATTAGTGGATTAATTCAATTATCTATTTACTTTTACTATTATCGTGTCATAACATACAGTACATAACATAACATAGGTAAGGTTAGGAGATAGATGATACTTTAAGATCCCGAGCTAGTAATTAGTTGTCTATAGGAAAGAAAAGACATGCAAAGCTAGTTTGTATTAGTGGATTAATTCAATTATCTATTTACTTTTACTATTATCGTGTCATAACGCTTTCTCATCATGCGCGTTGTTGGGATTTTTTTTATTGTCCCATAAATCAAATAGAATCAAAGAGAATGCTACGGAAAAAACGACAGGTAAGAGACACAAATACAAAAAGTCACCTATAATTAGTAAGCCAGAGCGAGAGAGCAAATGTCGGTCTCATTATTTTGACGATTTACTGAAGTTTCACTTCTATCGTGAGTGAATCGCACCACACCTTTTTTTATTTGTGATTTTTGCCATTTTTTTTTAATTGTAATTTTTCTTTTATAACAATATAAATATAACAATTCCACTAATATAAGCATGATATAATATGTATAAAATACAAACTAAATTTTATTGTAATTATATTCAATTGACATGCAAATTTGCACACCTGAGAAAGGTAATAAATCAGCGCAACTATTATTTATGTATCATGACAACTTTTTACATTTTCATATAACTTAACATAACAAATGTTCATGCATATCCAAAAGCAGCAATAATACAAGACAGACTAAATTAGTCGTACTCTGTAAATACCGATATAACTGCTAAAGAACAACGCCAGGGTTAAGTGTTTTCCTCTTATCGAAGATATTGCTTTGAGAGGAGTTCGAAACTGTGGCAGTATTAGCTTCGCCAAAGAAATGCCAAGGCCAATTCCAAAGTAAGCTGAGGCGCCCTGAAACAGGAAAACAGTAAATTTAAGTTAACGAATGTTTGTGAAAATATTCAGAGGGTAGGTTCTGCGGTAGGTATGTCAAGGTTTTTGCACTATTTAAGGCAATAAGAACCGTATGAAAACTTGTTTGTGACAAATTATTATTGGTGTTTGTAGATATAGTTCGTGCATTAAGAGATTAATTTAAGTTTTGATGTTGAAAATCAAGTGCTATTGTTTTTAATTGTATAAGCGGATTTTCAGAAGCGGAGACTTGTGTGGCAAATTATTATTGGTGTTTGTAGACATAGTTCGTGCATTAAGAGATTAATTTAAGTTTTGATGTTGAAAATCAAGTGCTATTGTTTTTAATCGTGTAAGCGGATTTTTAGAAACGGAGACTTAATCTACACTAATATTATAAAGAGGAAAACTTTGTTTGTATGTTTGTTTGTTTGTAATGAATAGGCTCAAAAAGTACTGGACCGATTGTAAAAATTCTTTCACCATTCGAAAGCTACATTACCCACGAGTAACATAGGCTATATTTTATTTTGGAAAAAATAGGGTTCCGTAAGATATTTGGGTTTTTCGGACACAAAGTGTAAAAAATCAACCAGATAAGTTACTTATTTTGCGTACGCTGCCTAAACGGTAAAAGATAGATCCATAAAATGTTCTAATTAATCGTAGATCTTATAAATATCTACAAAAAAGTCCGTGACACACTATACCTATCTATGTCGAGTGAGGCACAACAACCATTTTTTTATTTAAAAATATTGATTTTGTTTGGACTACATTTAAACGCGTTTATTTTACTCATGCTATCAATCCTTATCAAAATAATTCATCATCATTCATCACTAACTACAGTTTATGTAGATAATATTTGGTCTTTGAAAGATAAAAATTGGAGGTTTGGTTTTGAAATTATGGCAAAATTAAAATATTACGATTTCTGTTGCACGGCCCGTTGCGAAGTGTTACTAATGAGGGGAGGAGGGGAGTTTAGATATATGAATAAGGTACCCGCGCGGCTCAGACGCGAGGTCGGCTCCCTTCATAGCGGTCGTGCGTGAAGTCTAATAATTTTCGTGCGATTTTTTTTAGATTTCGTTCTTAAAACTACACCTACGCAAAAGTTCTTCTCAGAGCTAAACAACAGTTCTTTTCAGGGCTAACCAACAGTTAACCTCTTTTATTTTGCAGTCGGTTAATAATTATACAACATTTGAATACATAGTTAATGCACACACAACTAAACTCATAAGTTCAGGCGCTTTCGATATTTCTAATAATATTATAAAGGCAAAAGTTTGTAAGGATATGTGTGTGTGTGTGTGGTGTGTGTTATTCTTTTGCGCAAAAACTACTGAACGGATTTTCATACATAATAAGTTAAAATTTATAGACATTTCTTTATCTATACTAATATTATAAAGCTGAAGAGTTTGTTTGTTTGTTTGTTTGAAAGCGCTAATCTCAAGAACCACAGGTCCGATTTGAAAAATTATTTCGGTGTTGGATAGTGTTCGAGGAAGGCTATAGGCTATATATCATCACGCTACTACTAATAGGAGCGGAGCACCAATGAAGACTGTTTCAAAAACGGAGAAATTTTTACGCTACAGGCAATATGACTGTCTCTGTGGCGCAGTGGTAGCGTATGCGACTGCTGTTCTTGAGGTCTCGGGTTCGATTCCCGGGTCGGACCAAATGTTTGTATGATCTACAAATATTTGTTTCGGAGTTTGGGTGTTTTCTATGTATAATATGTATGTATTTACAAAAAAAAAAGTATGTATGTATTTATATCAGTTGTCTAGTACCCATAACACAAGCTCTGCTTAGCTTGGGACTAGATGGCGTTGTGCGTAAAAGATGTCCGAAAAAAAAAAAAAAAAAATATAAGACGCAAAGGAGGTTGCGTGGGTCAGCTAGTTTATAATATTTACACGATATGGCATTTTTTGGTTTTCAGCGTTAGTCACACGGTATGCGTATTCAAATTTCAAACTTATTCTACTTACTTTAAAGTAAATAATTCGGATTTCTGTTACATGTATCTCTTTAAACTTAAAGTAACATGTGTAAAAAAAATTCTGTAAATTTAGAATGCCATCGTTCTCATTTCAAATAGGTAGGTAACTGTTTGAATGATAAGTTCATCTGTATACAAAGTCGTCAGTGTGATAAAGTAATTACAAATTTAAATTTTAGACTATTAAACTGGATGTATGTTATACTAAAAAACAAGAAACGGCCGTTTTGTTTCTGAAGTTAAAACTTTTTTTATATTTCTTAATCTAACGATTGATTGAATACCTACTTTCATTAATATGCAGAATCATTTACTTTTTTTTTTACCAGACAGCGAAAGAAGGAGGGTTAACGGGTATGTATGTGTGTATGTAAGTATGTATGTATATATGTATATTACTTTGACACTCCGTAGAGCCTAAACCGCTTGTCGTATTTCTATGTTAGTGGTGTCAATACATCTGTTTTAGTCGTGAGAGTACAACTGGGTACATCAAAAATTATCATCATGATCAAAGATGGCAGATATTGAAACAGTAGAGTTTGTTTTTGAATAATTTTACATGTTTCATCAAGCTGTAGCTGTCATAAATAACAAATACCTCTTATTAAAGTAAAATTTAAAATATTTTTAATAACATACCTGGTTGAAGTAGAGATAGGTTATTAAAAATGGTCTAGACAACGGTCTAAAAGCTAAAAGCGAAGCAGCTAAAAAGTTTTTAAATTGCATTTTGTGATATTTCACTGCACCCAGTGGGAGGCACTTTCGTTGCTTCCCACTGGCCGCAGTGGGAAGCAGCGTGGCTGGCGCTTAAAACACTAGGCCAACCGTGCAGTCAAATCACACAAGAATTCTTACCTTCAGTATGTATTTTTTACAGTCTCCATTGTGTGGACATACATCTGGTCTTTCATCAGATTTTTTCCTCACTTTTTCTGGCGAGAATAACCTGAAATTATTATGTAAGTTGTTACTAATAGCATAATATTATCGACTGGCAATGTAATTATATAATAATTATTATAAATGTGAATGTAAGTTTGTTTGTTATTCTTTCACGTGAAAACTACTTAACCGATCATCATAAAACTTTGTACACGTATTATTGAAGGTATTAGAAGTAACATAGGATACTTTTTATTAAAATTGGGCGAAACCGCGAGCAAAAAATAGTATTTCATAATTTTAACAAAAAAACCGACTTCAAGATCAATGTTTGATGATGATGTTGAACATTCATCATCATTTTCACACAAGAAGTATCAGTTTTAAAAAAAATCCATCAAAATCGGTTCATCCAGTCGGAAGTTAAGAGGTAACAAACATATAAAAAAAATAAGCGAATTGAGAAGCGAACCTCCTCTTTTTTTGAAGTCGGTTAAAATGGGTGTCTACTTAATCAATTTAATTATTCCGAGGTCCATATTGTACTGATACTCGTAGTTATAAAAGTACGGGATCCATAAATTTAATCCCGAAAATTTCGGGACTAAAATACGACCGGTCCGAATCCTCTAATCTTAACCCAATGTTAATAAAAGTGAGAAAAACATACAAGCAAATTAAAACTTGCACAACATTACAATAGGACCTTGTATACGTTTGTAAACGTATCCAGCGTCCCAACATTGGGCAATCCCATCTACGAGTATCACAAAATGCGTTCAGGGTGCTGTGAGTATTGTGGCGCACTCTATAAGGCGCTTCGTTTGCGAATGATGTCATAAAAACCATCAATTCTCGTCTCCGCAAACATCCCGAAAGCCCACCGAAAACGCGGCAGCCCCATCAGCATCCTGAACGCATTGTTGTAGTGGACACTCAGATCGTTATATGCTCCCTGCGTATATCTAACCCATATACTGCACGTGTAAAATGACGTGCAACAAGCTCTGAAAAGAGTAATTTTTACTTGTTTAGTACATCGCGCAAATCTGCGAATCAACATTACAACGGATAGCCAACGCCCTGCACTCTCTCTCTCTCCAAGTCCACATTATCGTTTAAATGTTCGGTGACCCAGTGACCCAAGTACTTAAAACGTGTTACTTTAATTAGAGGAGTATTAAAGATTGTTAATTTCAAAATGTTGGCGCAGTTTAGTTCTAGCCCTAAACCTGAACAACATACTTTTTCCAGCATTATACCTAAGCTCATACACCACCACATAATCTTCACACAGTTTGAGGAGCTGCCTGAGAGTGCCGATATTGTTAATGCAGACGCTGTCAAAGTGGTAACCGATTTTGTTGTTATTGAATTCAAGGATCAGCCGTTTAATGTATAGGTTAAAAAGGCTCGGGAGGTAATGCCTCCCTGTCGCTCCCCACATTTCGTTCTATAAACGTCAGGTACAGCACCCATTGCACAAATATTTCGGTAAAGAAATAGCTGCAGCATTGACTGTCGATTGCTTGTGCAGCTTCTCCCCACAGGATACCAGGTCATCATACGACAGCAGGTCAAAAGTTAAGTTGTAATTTATTATACTTCACAGTTATAATAATAGTGTGGGTATTGGTAACTGATTACTGAAGACTTTCAGTGTACGTAAAAAACTTTAATACTTTCTGGTAAATGATAAATTCTATTTATTTTTTTGGTAAGTTAATTTTTACAGATATTTATACACGTCGGACTTTACAGGTAGAAGACAGGCATGTCTATCACTTTCACACAAAATACGTAGTTAAAAACTGGAGTGAACCTCATCAATCCCAAGCAAATTTTTCATTTAAATAATCCAAAAGTGTACAATAAGCCTTTTCACATAGTTTTTGTTCGATTAAGGTTTTAAATTTAGTAATACTTAATTCTTGATATTTGCTTAGAATTTTGTTGTAGAATTGCACACCCTGACATCAAAGACTATTACTCTTTGCAATCTGTTGGTTGGCAACATGAGTTTATCTTTATTTCTAGAGTTGATATCATGAACGTCGCTAAACTTTGTATTTAAATGAATATTTTTCTTAACATAAACTAAGTTTTCATAGATGAATTGAGATGCAACTGTACTGATACCAATTTCTTTAAACTTATCCCTCAGTGACTGCCTATAACCAAGATTATAAATTGCACGAATAGCTCTGCTGCAACACAAATATACTTTGAATGTCAGTAGCATTCCACCACAACAAAATACCATTTGACATTACATACTAATCTAATCTACTAAACTATACTAATCTAGCTGTTTCTACACCAGCATGTTTCTACTTCTATTCTCAACCGCGTATGCTGTAGAGCTGAGTCTTTTCGACCATCCATCAATGTGTGGGCCCCACTGCAATTTGGAATCCATAATTATACCTAGAAACTTGGTGGTGTCCACAAGGCCCGACTCCTTTCCCTTTATCTGAATACAGATTTTTGCTTGCTTTTTGGTGTAAAAAATCTAATACACTTAGTTTAGTTCTCGTTTACAAGTAATATGTATGTATTTCAAAAAAACGTATATATATTTATATCAGTTGTCTAGAACCCATTACACAAGCTCGCTTGCGCTCTGTTTCACCGAGTGAGTGAGGATACCAGAGGCCCATAACCCAACCCCTCCCCACATCCCCTTCCCCATTCCCCAAAGGCCGTCAACGCTTACCATCAGGTGATACGTCTGTTCGGTTTCCACTATTCTCTATTTTATTTATTATTTTTATTAAATAAAATAAAAATTAAATTAAACTTACCAAAACAAAGGAGTTTTGACATTCTTGTCCCCTTCCAAGCGCATTAAGTAGAAGAGTAACGAGCTGCCTATCATAAACATGAGGGTTTGTTTCGATTTAGTTATTGACAGGTAACCGGCTCTTTGAAGACTTCTTAATAAATATTCAATAAACTAAAAAATAAATATTCAAATCTTAAAAAGTTTTATAATTTACATGGAAGATATTATTCCATTAGATCTATCTAACCACACGCACCTACTGTGCCAAATGTTGTGGGTTGAAATACTACATGGGAAATTGTGGATCACACAAATTGTTGTTCTAAGTCTGGGTGTACTTTGTGTCCGTTTCATGTTTGTTTTTTAAAGTCCCAAGGTGTATACCTATTTCTACTGCGGTTTTTGACCTTTAAAAAATGACCTTTCTATTTCTTGTATACCTACAGATAGGAACAGTCTATAATAAAAAGAATTGCTTCTATTTAGTCAAAGTTTCTTCTTCAATCTCTAGTTAAGTGTTCTTGATGTTTTCTATTAAAAATTTAGACTTTGTAAATTGTTTCAGGAATACTTAAAATAAGTAGTTATAAAAGTAGATTTTTTATAGTACTCCGATATTAGATTTATATACGCTAGAAATTATATTTCAATTTTAATTCCTAAGAAATACACTACAAGATAGATCTTCAATAAGAAATAAGTATTGGAAATAATAAAAACGAGATGTTCAAAATTGCTAAACTATTTTTTTTCATGTTGTAACAGGTATAACATAAGTGGTCACTTAGTGTCGACAACTGTTGCACATGGAAACTTGTAGCTTAAAAATCACAAGTGCATTTCCACATTTTTAGTATCTCCCCTCATAATCTGTCAATTCAGTAAAAGCACTCATGTCTTAAACAAACAATAAAACTACTGGTATGACCATGACAAATATTTGGACCATGTAAAACCGAGCGAGCCTAGATCATAGGCGAGGTCTTGTGTTCGAACCATGGCTTCCCAAATTTTAAAATACCTTAGAATATTCGTTTTAGATTTAATCTCTGCCTTTTTCTTACCAAATTACAAAAGAGATTTATGACTAATCCTCTTCTAGCAGGTGGTTCTAAGTAAATGAAGATTCCGCTCAAAGTATAGGGTATCAGCACATATGAATGGTATGTGAACTTTCCAATTATCTTCCTGAAAAATAAAACGTAAAATTTTCAAAATGTTCAATTACTTTTAGTTACTTTTACAGTTTTTTTTTATTGTTTCGTTTTATTTCAAGGACCAGTATAATTTATTGATAGATATTTGTCGCTTGTTTAGAACCATATTGTTTTCAAGGTAGTAGAGCCACGCTGATTTTAGCACGAACGGGCCAGCTTGACCGGGTCGGTACCCCCTCGGTTGCCACCTTCCGGTGGCATTTCGGACTCGAACCGACTAAAACCGCACGCCGTCTCGGGTACTAGATGCCGGGGAACCAGGTGTACCCTAGAAAGGAAACACCTTGGGACCCCGACGTATCTCGGGCCTCCTACGCTTTATGGGAATCCTAATGTGCACGCTACGTAGCGTCCGCACCGCCACCCGGGCCTCCTTCTGCTAGGGTGCCACCATGTTGTGAGTCACCATGCTGCATTGTTGCATTGGCTGCATTCCCAATAAGTGTGGTGACCTAGCTTCTGTCACATCTAGCTTTAAACATGAAAAAAAAATTTTTCACCTACCTTACCTAAATAAACAAATAAGCTGAAGCCCTACTGCAGATACAAGCAATCCCAACAAAGTGGACCTGACATAGTATTCGCCCATTTTTATCCATTCTTCTTTACTGGCCATTTTTTTACCTCGCATTAAAATTTGAGCCTGAAATATTAACATTACAAATGATGATCAATGTTACTGTATGTTATGAATAAACAGTTGTATTAACAATGAGTGATTTCATCCTTGATTATATCTACGTTATTCCTGAATACATTTTTACTTCTACATGATAGTTTTTAATTATTTACTTCGTATTCTAAAACTATAAATTAATCTAAGTAGGTATATATTTTGGAAACAGAAAATTTACCGTGAATGCAAATAAAATAAAATCTCGCATTGTTCCCAGTATTAAATGCACCGCTAATGTAAACCTATACTGGATTTTATGAGATTTCTATGCAAAAACATTAATGTCATCAAATACTTTGATATCCTCATTATCAAAAACCTTAAAAAAATCACTGCTGGACGTACACCACTTCTAAGCAGGGAAATTTAATTGTTAATTATGGTTTCACGTAGAATTATCAACGTCTATCAGTTAATAGGCTACTTGACAAATATGGTTTCAATTTTCTCCTCTTTAATTTCCAAGATATCCTGTAACCGCTTGGATGGTACAAATTATATAGAAAAAAAATAGATATTTCAGATGTTCCTTCCTTTAAATACAAAAGAAAGGTAGGCTGTACCAATCTCAAAGAGAATAATCAATACACCTTAGAATATTTTTAAATGGTAAGAGATAACAAGGAGTGAGTACGTGCTTTTGACGCCTAGTAACCAGTTCCTGTACTGTAGGAGTCATAAGTATTCCTTGACCATTTAAATGTAAGGCTGAAACACAAATCCGTCAATGTGTACCAAACTTAGAATTTAGGTTAAAGACAAGACATTTGGACTTTTGGTTTTTTGTCAGTTCCATTTAATAGTCATTTAATCTACTATAAATCTTAATCTAAGGTTTCGTAAATAAAAATATTGTATTACTTACGAGATAAACTAGAGAATAGAACTTAGCACTGCCAACAATTGAAGAAGCGTAGATCATTAGAGCTGCTTTGAGACATCCTTTTGTCCATGGATGTACCATCGTGTCGCATGTTTTGTCTCCGCATATTGCATCGAACATTTCTTTGCTGAATGCTACCATCTTGAATAGTTCACGTTAGCAGTAGGTTCCCAAAATCTGAAAATAGAAAACAAAATCTAAAATTAGCCCATATTTAGGCTATGTCCTCCATGGTCCAATCTATCTCTATAAAATACGAAAAACGATATACAAAATATAAAAATACATCCTTATCGGTTCAGCGTTTTACCTGTGAAAGTGTAACAGACAGGAAGATAGGTAGACAAACAGCTACTTACTGGTAAGATATAAATTATATGCCAGATTTAAGAACGTACGTTTCTGCACTAAAGAAGCTGAATAAGAAGCTAAGATAACTTGAATTAAAATTAAAAAAGAATGAATTAAGCACGTGAATTGTATAATGTGTTTTGAAAATTGATAAAGAATGTAAATGAAGAATTAAAATAGAAGGTGGATGTAAAATCAAACGTTATACGCTCAAAGTGTAAAAACTTTTGAAATGAGCGAATATAGTTATTCGCTCATTTCCACATCGCGAAATACCAACCACAAAAGCCAAAAAGTGAAATTTCAAAACTGCCTCAATCTGTAGGATTATTTTACATCAATTTCCAAAGGCGAGTTCAGAACTATTTATAAGAGACTGATTTACTGCAAAATATTTCTTTCATTTAGTTCATAACTGTTTTGCAAGTCATTTTCAGTTTATTCTCTAATATCCTGTAGAGCTCTAACCAGACCGATACAATTTCATAAAACTCCCCGCAGCAATCAAATCAGTGACCTTCGTACATTATGTGAAGCTTAACCTTAAACCCTTGCGGTCAAGAATGTTTATGTGAAACATAAGGATACGGTCTGACTTAGCAAACTTAATGTATATGCAGATACGAGTACTATGAATATTTAAAATAATAATTTTCGTCTGTTTCGTCTGTCTGTTCTGTTTTGATCAGCTTGAATCTATTATTGCCCGCATGGCAGCCACTGCTGGAAAATATTAAATACTTGTTGCTGAGTATATCTACATTAGTCAGTTCATTTCTATTAAAATTACGATATTATTACAAGACTTTATTTAGTTTCGTCTGCACCGATTTTTTCTGTAATCAAATCTTGCAAGTTAAATTTGATCCACTTACCGAGATCCGATTGAGTTGAAATTTGAAATGTACGTTAAGTTCCGATGACAATGCAATTATATATTATCGGTATTATGTTGATACAATATGGCCGCCGTTACAGAATTGCGGCGTACATATTTCTGAACAACCCACCCAATATGGGTATCAAATGAAAGGGCTTAGAGTTATTTTTTATTGACAAGTAATAAAAGCTTGTTTTAAAAAAAACTTTTTAAATAACTCACTTGTTTTTTTCTTCGTTTAATTTTACGTATTGGTAGAGTTACATGTTTTATGTTGTTTACTTATGTTCGTATTTTGTTTCTTTAATAGCATTGTGACTGTTTAAGAATAGAAATTGTTGTACCAATATTTACCCGTCGGCCTCGTCAAAACAGACTTAAAGAGTTAACTACTTAGGACAACAGCACGGCAATGTTAGCGGTAATCCTAATTATAAAATACAGTTGTGATTGTGCAGTTGATTTCCGGAATATCTGTCAATTGAATATTAGGTGCGAGTAACCGAGCTGTAATAATAATGCAGATAATTCCGAAAGTCAAAGACATAATTAATTCAATTATTAAAACATATTAAATGTCATAATTAATAAATAAGAAATGTAAAAGACTGACTTGATGTCGGGCTGCCATTATGGAGGGGATATATTCATCTCATAATGGCTGCCAGCAAGTCAAGTAGTTTTGATCGAGGAGTGAATCAGTTAATACGTAAATATCAAGAATATTAAGTGGTTTTATTTTACTAAAACCCTAGCAGCTTTTAGCAAGGAGAAGGAAAACTTGACACAAACCATACACCACCCATACACCACTAGCGAGTGTGGAAAGTAACCCAAAATCTTCTTTCTAAGGAGAGGCTTATGTGTAGCAGTACACTATTACAGAAACGATTGCTCAATTAATGATTTTGTTTGTATTACGCGTCAAACGTATAGCAAATTTTAAGTCACAAATTATACGAACCGTACATAAATGTCCAATAGTGCGGTTTAGTGTTAGATTAAAATAAAAGGTGTCTGTAAAAACAATTTCGTGTTGTTTATGTGATGTGGGTAAACGATAAGGGACGTATGACTTTGGCAATATCTAGGGACTGAAACTGTAACTTTGATGTCTTAAATCTAGGTAGGTGTCTATTATTTGAAAAGAAAAAAAATCATTACACATGCCAACATATAGTTTGAAACAGATTGGATCAAGAGCAATTATAATAGCATATTATTTACCAACCGCACTGAAGAGAGTTTTTTGTTGTAGTATGGGTCTGCCAAAGTCGAAAAGCATAAGCAGAATCCAAGAGTGGTAGTCACCATACTCATTACGAATGCAAACAATGCAATAATGCAGCGTGGTGACACACACCATGGCGGCCGAGTGATGCTTCTGGGTTATAGGCCTCCGGTATTCTCACTCACTCGGTGAAACACAGCGCAAGCGCTATTTCACATCATATCTTGCTAGCTTGCGTGGATTTATGTCATTTGCGGTGGTAAATAAATGTAAGTTCGTTCTACCGAACATGCAAGTTTCGTATATACGTTTATCAGGTAGGCAACGAAAACAAGCCTAGGTTTTTACAGTATGGTTGACATGATTCGTTTGATGAAGAGGTTTTCAAGCTTGGTGCAATTTTTTGTTATGGAAATCTGAGCAAACCTTCAGACGTGTCACCACAACACCAGAGTCGTCACAAGTGTGTTGCCGGCCTTTGGGGGATGGGGAGGGGGATGGACGAAAGGGTTGGTGCTATAGACTGCCGTTATTCTCACTCACTAGGTGAAACACAGCGCAAGCGCTATTTTACACTGGTTTTCTGTGAGGTCGTGGAATCACTCCGGTCGAGCCGGTCCATTCATTGCGATGGGTGGCTCTCCCACGCTAAGTAATTTGTTAATTTTCAAATCAATGAAAATTAACAACTTACTTAACACCTGTCTTCTGTGAGATCGTGATATCATTCAGTCAACGACAAAAAAAATATCCATTTTCATCAGATACTGGAACTGGAAGCTTAGTTTCTCTCTATCCCTTTTACTAAATCTTCAGTGGGCTTAACTGTTGAACACTAATGTCAGTACATTCACGAAAAGTACATACATTCTAGTTTTAGTTTTAACTAAAACTGGTACATTGTAGTGTTCCATGCAATTGTTTTCATAATACTGACTGTCACAGAAAGTTCTGGCTTATTATTGTATAGCATTGATAAACGTGAATGAAACATTGGCCGTCTAATAATAAGAATATTGATAGATTGTCATATAAAAAGTGGGAAAAAACCGATGAAAATCAGAATAATATTATTAATACCTTGTTTGGAAATCAAATTGATATCAGGCATAGCTATTTAAGGAAAAATAACGTAGTGGTTCAAATAATATTGTTAATTAAATCACACATATATTCTCTCTGTTATATTGTCTATATCACGGTCATCTTTTTTTTACTTTCGCTCGCATTAAACATGGTGTTCACTATTCTTGGACTCTATTCACGCTTTGCATCTGAGTCATTTCGTCATTGTATCTTGTGTTACCAGTGCTATAAATCAGTAATAACTGAAAAAACTCTTGAAACTGTTTACTGTTTTACTCTTTGAGGGGTTTAAACATTCTGATTAAGTCTGGCCATTATCATCATCATCAGCCTATTGCAGTCCACTACTGAATATAGGCCTCTCTCATTACACGCCACTCTAATTGAAAAATTATGACCCTCCCAGGCTATGACATGAATTTTTCAGAAACATTTAAAAAGACAAACGAAATTTTAGACTCCCTAATTACAAAAAAAAATGTTATAATCAAGTGCAGTCTCGTAAATATAAGTATTTTTCTCCTGTTAATCAAATTAAGTTATACTACTCGTTAATAAATAAATTTAATGGAGACAGTGGTTATACGTTTTAGTTTTGTCAGTATTTTTATACAGACATTAGCTTGATTAACGGCAGGCTATAACAAATTTTATAGTCGTCCATATTGTGCTCTCAGTTAATTGCATATATTAAAACTATATAAAATATGTTTTTGCACTTAAATCTTTAACCTAATCCTAAATTTTATTCATTGCTTACGTTTTCCATTTTATAAGTAACTTTAAAGTTTTAAAAGGCGCTCATAGCCCACTTGAACTTGGTGATTCGAAACAATCACCGAGGGTAAGTACGGTAACGGCGTGGTCAGGTTCTGGATGGGACCGTGACATAATACCATGAGCGTCTTCGTAAGTCCCTGTTGTTATCATAGTATAACAGTCGTGAAGTTTGATTAGAGGCATTTTGGCGGCTTAAAAAACATTCAACGCCAAGATTACATAGCCACAACGTTTTAAATAATATAATCGATCCAACCACAGTACTGCTACTGCACTACTCCACTCCAAAGTTATGCAGGACATCAGATTCAACATGGAGGAACAAAAGTTGACGATACTGGCCTTGCTCGATTTCAGCAACGCCTTCAATACTGTTGACTTCGATATCTTGCTGCGAATAAGTCGCTCTCGGTGCAAGCCGTTTGATTGTGGGATAATCTACCGGAGACAATAAGAAAGTCTAAATCTCTGAAAACCTTTAAGAAAAATGACACTATTTATGACTTGACCGTTTAAAGTATTCCAGTACAGGTATACTCACTTACTTTGGTAAATGTGTGGTTTGTCATGGATTTTAAGGTAGGTACATGTGTTTTGTGGTAATTATGGTAACATTTGTGTATGGATTTATATACGTATATGTATATAGTATATGTTAGTGTAAATAGGTAGCTATATATGCATTACGATAAAACCGCCTATTGTGATACCTAATGTTGACATCCGTATATGTATCTCTGTACAAATATTTACTGTAGTGTAGGTGTGCAATAAAGAATACTCTTTGAGAATAAAACGCGATTGAATTTTGAATAAGGTCAGTAAAAACAAACAGAAAAGTCAAGTTATTTTAAGATATGTAAATGCATTGATAGCGTTGATGTTTAAATTATTTATTAACCACAGAATGGTTTGAATTGTTGGCCTCGAGGTTGTTAACCTTTTCGTAACAATTTTATCATATGTGGGAAATGAACCTAAGGCTTTTGATTCAAGCTCATTAAGTAATAGACCTATAACCTTTTGCTTTTGATCGTATATTGTTCTTTGTATTATTGTTTTAAATTTTGTTCAAAAGTATATATTATTGCTAAAAAAAAGTAACTTTAGTTACTCCTTATAATATCAGCTATATACCAGTGATAGTACCGCTAAAATTAGTACACCCATTTAAAATATGTAAACATACAGACGGACAGATAGTCATTTTTTATATAATTTATGTATGTACTTCCAAATGCATTTAGTGAAAAGCTGTTAATTTGAAATTACAAACACTTCATTATTTTGTTATTTGTATAGATGAGTCAATTTAATTAACTATTTTAGGATTCTTCAAGTAGTATCCCAACACAACTATCAACCACGATAAAACACATATAGGTATATGTCTAAAACAGACACAACTCTCAAAGAAACTTACTACAGATTTACACAAGGAAATGTTACTTTATTGTGAGCACTGCAGATGATATTCACGCCTGTCTGACGTTGTCAAGCTACTGTAAACTGTACTCCTGGAACTTATTTATTGATTAAGAAATATGTAACAGGTATAAGATAAATGAGGAAAGGTATCAAAAAGGATCGTTGTTATTAAGTAGAAATTTTTGTAGTAGATTTTTAACCTACTTATATATTAGCTATTTCTTAGGAATATTTGTATTTTTGCAGTATTTGCAAAGCAAGCAAGCTTGTGGTTGCTGTTTATATTCTCACTAAAGCAGCTGAATTCTTTTTAAGAGTTTTTTATATGAAACGGGCAATTACAAATCCTGATTTTAAATAGGAATAAATAATACATTCCAAGGGAAAAGTGGACTAATCAATTTCTTAATATTAGTTTGTAACATTTCCACCGACATAAGCATTAAATAGTTTTAAATAGGAAAAGAAAGCAGCTGTTCATATTTTAGTATACATTCCGTGGAAGAGCCACGCTTCGGCATGAATGAGCCGGCTCGACCGGAGTGATACCACGGCCTCACAGAAAACCGATGTGAAATAGCGCTGGCGCTATGTTTCACCATATACCTATGTGTGAGTGAGGATACCGTAGGCCCATACCACAACCCCTTCCCCCATCCCCCAAAGGTCGGCAACGCACTTGTGACGCTTTTGGTGTTGTAGGTGTCCATGGGCGGCGGTAATCGCTTACCATCAGGTGATGCGTCTGCTCGTTTGCCCACTATTCAATAAAGAAAAAAAAGGCTGTTTTTGAAGTGAAAACTTCTTTAGCGGCGCTGTGTACTTTTTTGGAATGGGTAAAAATGTATAAACTCGCGTCAGGGCGTCAGGTCACGTGACCATAAACTCGCGTCAGGTCACGTGTCCTGATCGAAAAAATTCGTAAGACGGATGTTTATTGTTAACAGCGCCATCTACCGATATACTTTGGTAGCATTCGTTTTTCTAGATAGTGGTCCTTTCTCAATATGATTTTATATACTTTAAGTTAATATTTCAGTATCTTAAAGTGATTTACAATAAATTAAAATAACGATTTTCTACTTACACAAAACCTTTTGTAAACCAATAAGATTGTTTACAGTTTTTTTGAAAACAGCGACATCTATTTGTGTATCAAAGCTTTACTTCCATTTACTACTTACAATCATAGTAATTTTTAGTTCTTTTTATTGCACACTATTAAAAAAAGCATAGGTGTTCATTTCAGGTAAGTTAAAACAACCGTTTGTTTATAGTTATGAGTTTTCACTTCTGTCGGCAGTGCTTATGACTGCTTTGTGTTTTTTATTACTTCATTTGTTTTTTGGTTTTCTAAATGAAAAAAAAATAGGTAGTTAGGGTCCTGTTATGTTGTACTGTATGTATGTTACCAGAAAAAAAACATAAAAAGTCATAGATAGGTTAATATGGTAGGGTTACATTTCTATTCTATGTAGAATAGATATTACTTCACTTATTCCCAAATATAAATAAATATAACGAAATTATTATTTGATTTCATTTATGTAGTTCGGCGTTCCGTCACTAGATGTCACTTAATTAAATTTGATATAAGGGAATGTCACCATCATACTATATATTTTATTGCACGTAACGTAAGTAGATTTAAAACATTCGTAAGAATGAGTATGTATTGCCAGTATCACGATGTTGCGCCTACGTATCAATCAGAGTCTATTGAGTTCATTGTTACTTTGGTTTGTGTTCTCATTTTTTCTTGTGAGTTTAATTCGTGCTGCAATTAACCTGACCTGACCTATTAAACAGTTGAAACATAAACGTAAAGAAAACAGCAAAAGGTTTCATTAATTCATATTACGTTAAATTAGATACTAATAAGTTGAGCTAATGAGTAGAATGTCGTAGACATCTGCAACTATAGAGTTAAACCATAAGTATATTCCCAGTACTTGAGATTAAATGAGACTAAATGTGTAGACGGTAAGATTTCACTTCGTGGACAGTGTCGTTCTCCAAGCGTCGTCGGCTGAGTGTTTGGGTTCGACCCTCACACTAGAAAACACTTAGTGTTGACCACTAATTTTTATTTAGAGTCCGAATATATTTGTTTTAAAAAACGGGCTCCCGCAATATAGGACGGAACTCTCTTTTACAAACACGCGTCTGTCTGTTTCTCTAGCATATACACTTGTAGATAAGCATAAATGTACGAGTATATTACTACATTACGTACACATATGAAGTGTCGAGTTCAACTAGCTCTTAATAAACACGTATTGATTAAATATCTCTTCACATTGTAAGAAGCTCAATAAAATTTAGTTCTATTTAGGTTTGTCACGTGTTTAGGAATGGATGGGTTCTGTTCAATCAGCGTGGGATTCAACACGTGACTAATGTATATTTAGAAGTTAAATCAGTAACAAAGATAATTGAATGTATCGTTAAATATGTATGTATGTATATGTATGTATGTATATGACTGCCTCGGTGGCGCGAGTGGTAGCGTAAGCGACTGCTGTGCTTGAGGTCTCGGGTTCGATTCCCGGGTCGGTCCAAATGTTTGTATGATCTGCAAATATTTGTTTCGAAGTTTGGGTGTTTTCTATGTATAATATGTATGTATTTACAAAAAAAAAAGTATATATGTATTTATATCAGTTGTCTAGTACCCATAACACAAGCTCTGCTTAGCTTGGGACTAGATGGCGTTGTGTGTTAAATTGTCCGAAATATTTATTATTTATTATTATTATTTATTATATGGCTACGAAACCGACGAAGTAACTTTGAACAAGCGATCTTATAGTGCCAGTTTTATCACGAATAAAATGTGCAATATATTCTAAACACAAAAAAAACACCTAAAGTGATGGCTGGCACAGAGATCTATAGAGAAATCTAGAGAGCTATAATTTAAGAACGATAATTAATTATGGCAGGCTTCGGTATTAGTACCACAGTCTCACAGAAACCCTGTGTTAAATAAATATTTTTCTTGGTTTATACCGAATGTATGGTGAGCTTATCAGAGCCCCCTCGCGCTCATTAAAGGAAAGAGAGGTGGGGGGAATAAAAGGTTGGAAACGCATATCTCCTGAGTATCTATGGACGGTGGTAGCCATCGTTTGGTACCTGATGTTCTCGATTGCTCCTGTATAATAGATTTGAAGGTAGAGTCAGACTCCAGGAAATCCGGTTACGGTAATTACTTTTATTTGAAGTACTCATAAACATTTAAATGAAATACCTCGCAATAGTTGATGAGTGATAAATAGAACAATGTTAATTAGCGTCGTTTGAAATCTAGAATAGGTTGGTTCATTATTTATGTGGCACAAATTTTACTGCAACTTTAGGTCTGTTGTACACTGAAGGACTGTAGGGCAATCTTTTTACTAGGGCAGTCCAGTTGCTTATCGAAGTATCGATGGTTAAAATAGTGTATAAATTAAATTGATTCTGGATTGATTAATTAAAGTTGCCACTAGTATTCTTGTAAGCCTCTTTATCCAAGTTTACATGTGTCACATTTGTGGGTAAAAAAAGTAGATTCACAGAGTATTTGGTAAAATAGTTTACCAACAATGACACAAAACATGTTCTAAATACAAAATTCTTTTTGAAATAATCATGTTTATAATAACTGTTTATTTATTATATATCTAGCTAACCCCTTTGGTACTACCAGCGGTACGACAATAACAGCAGGCAACGCCGCGAGGCAAAGCCAGTACCTATATAAATTATAGCCTATGTGTTATTCTGATGTATAAGCTATATTATTGTAAAGTTTCATCAAAATCCATTTAGTAGTTTTTGCGTGAAAGAGCAATAAACATAGTTACAACTCTCAACTTTCACGTTTATAATATTAGTAGGACAGACAGACTGTTAACTCGGCGTCATTGACGTTGTACTGTTAATTTTATTTTAAAATTAATATATTTTTTTTTTTTTTATTGAATTGTGGGCAAACGAGCAGACGTATCACCCGCAACACCAAAGGCGTCACAAGTGCGTTGCCGACCTTTGGGGGATGGGGAGGGGGATGGAGGGAGGGGTTTGGCGTATGGGCCTCCGGCTCCAACGCATTGGCAGTTTATTGATGCCCTTCTTGTAAAAATCAGCTGGACGGGAGGCAACAAACTCTTCAAAGGCATTTTGTACTGCTTCTCGGGAATTGAATTTTTTACCCACTAAAAAGTTGTCTAAATTTTGGAAAAAGTAATAGTCGGTAGGTGCAAGGTTTGGTGAGTATTGCGGATGAGGGAGAGCTTCCAACCCCAGCTCTTGCAGCTTGGAGACTGTCTGTTGCGCAGTATGGGGTCGCGCGTTGTCGTGAAGGAGCTGTGGGGACGACCGATTGACCAAAGCTGGTTGCAGATGTGCAAGCTTCTCCATCATTCTCTCCAGTTCTTCACAGTACAAATCTGCATTAATGCTCATGCCGTTTTGTAAAAAGCTGTGGTGAATCACACCCGCACTAGACCACCAAACAGTGAGCATCACCTTTTTAGGGGTCATTTTTGGTTTAGAGCATTGCTTTGGTGCTGAACCAGGGTCTAACCAACTTGCTGAGCGCTTTCGATTGTCGAACAGAATCCATTTTTCGTCGCACGTAACTATTCGTTTCAAAATTCCTTCATTTCTTTGCCTGTTGAGCAGCGAAAGGCAGGTCGCGTACGTTGCGCTGGCGATCGTTAAGGTCGTGGGGCACCCATCTATCAAGCTTTTTTACCTTGCCAATTTGTCGCAAATGGATCAATATTGTTTTGATGCTTACATTAAAAGCTGCTGCTAGCTCAGCTGTAGATTGAGTTTCGTCAGCTTCCACAATCGCCTTTAATTCATTATTGTTAACCAAAGTCTCCAGACGACCACGAGCTTCATTTTTCAAGTCAAAATTTCCAAAACGGAACCGGGAAAACCAATAAAAGGTTGTGCGTTCGTATGTACAGTTCTCTCCGTAAACGTTTTTGATATTACGTGCCGTTTGTGTCGCGTTGGTGCCACGACGGAACTCATATTCCATAATTACACGAATTTTTAAAGTATCCATTATGACGAAAAATTTTCAAATGTAATGAAAATACAACGTTCAAATCCCACGCGGTACCTACAACACTTTGTGTGATCCACGAATTGTTGTCCCGAATCTGGATGTTCTTTGTGTCCGTTTCATGTATGTTTGTAAAGTTCCCCACGATACAGGATGTTTACTCCTAATGTGGGAGTTGTCTTTTTTAAAAAGAAAAAAAAAAGAAAAGAAAAAAGAAAAGAATTTGAATTTAGAATACAGAGCCATTACAAACTTTTTTTTATTTGAAATGACCAGTACTGAAGAAACGCAATTTCATAGGTAAAGACCTATTATTATGTCTGTGTATTTTTTATAACTTATTTTTTTTGTGTTATACGTGACATTTTAGCAAACCGTTTTAGTTCCTAGGCGTTTCTTACATAAATTAATTGGAATTAAATAAAACTCAATCAGGACCCATTTTTTTTTGTCCTTCGAGTTTTCGTACTTAGTAAAGTGTATGCCTGTTTCTATTTCTTTTTCGTCTTTAATAATTGATTCACTGATTGCAGAAATGTAGTAGGACGAAGATGACGAAGAACGATATTTTTTGTTATTTTCAACTCGCCTGATTGACTTCTTGACTTCTCAATAATTTTGTAGCGTATTCCATGGTTATTAAATTTTTAGATAAAGATTTAATACGATTAATTTTCAAGTTTTTTTTTTCATATTTTAAAACGATTTACGTATAGAACTTAAGATCGAATATAAGTCTTTATAGGACGAGAGACAAAGTCAATAGTCGGAGTCAGTTTACCTAAGTAAAGTGATATTTTGAGTCCTATTTTCAGAAATCTAGCTCAATGAGATCAAGTTTAAATTTAGCTTAATTCCATTGCAAACATACTGACGAAATCTGTTTTATCTGTCCAAGGTTCTTCTTAAGTCGCCTTAATTAATCCATAATTACGACACTAATTCTTAACAATAAATGTATGTTGCATAGCAAACAGCAATTTAGGGAAAACCTAATATTTAAAAAGCAGGGTTAACTTCAATGTATATATTGCATTATATAATGTACTATTAAAAATAGTATATTATTAGTATTTGAGAATAGTTTTCAATAATCTTTAAAACGTGAAAACAGATGCTAAATTGATTTATTTATTAGTCGCATTGCCAGTACTTTGAGAGACCGTTAAATACGGCGATAAAAAGACATATTACAGCTCCATCTATCGCAGGTTTCTCAAACTACGAAGTAGGGAACTAAGACGTAACTACAAATCCCGTATCGCGAAATAGACATTTTTACGCCGATTAACGTATAAGTATACAACATCCCTACATCAACTGTAGGGCCCCAGCCGGCTAGGCATGATCACCTCACCTGATCCTAGGATCGTCCCTTTGTGTTGGAGGGACATTCCATCAATTCCTTCACAAACAATAGGTTCGGGTTGCCATACGCATATATCCACTGCAATAGGGAATATAAATAAAAAAAATATATGTCTCAAATATTTTTTTCTAGATTCTTGATTGTATTTACAATATACTTTAAAGGTATTTTTATTTAGTGATTATATAAACTATGTGAAATTCATACTGTGTTAGTAGTGTTTGTGAGAAAAAATAACTTCTTCCATGATTTTTATAGCAAATAAAACAGTAAATAAGTATAATGTAACTAATGAATAGTAAACAAACACGAAATGACAATGACGTCATTGGCAGAGTCAAAATGGCGGCGTTTGAATAGCTCAAATTTAGTTAGTGTTTTAAATTTCACTTTGATAAACTAATTTTCAATTCTATATCTATGTTATAGAGACGTAAATGATACACAACATCGATTTCGCATAGTACTTGGGTTTTGGAAGTCCAATTAAAATAGTATCTTTAATTTAATAGGCTGTTTCTCATATAATTATATGGGAAAAATAGAACGCGATTGAACTAATCAATGTTTTAAAAACATATAATAACATTGCATAGTAATAACGTTTTAATGACTTAAGGTTTATGGGAAACAAAGGTCACGGATCGATGTACAGTAATAATACTCACATTTGTTCGTAATCACAATACACAATGTTATAGATAGTATTTTGAACTCAATTTCATATATATGGAATAGAATGAAGTAAAAACAATGGATTTGGAAAAAATATTGTTTCTAAATGACTCTTTTTAGAATAATACGTATGTTTGCATGAAGGGTCATTTCTACTCATTCATAGAAGATGTTCAATTGATACAATTCAGTCCACTGATGGACGTCAATGTAGAATATAGGTCAGGTTTCTTTTCCTATATTTGCCTTATAGAGATAGATTAGGGATCATAAACAAAATCTGAAGCAGCTCTGAACATACGCAAATATGTTTAAAATTATATGATTAATTCCACATCTAATGAAACTACACTGAGCTTAAGCTAATAGAATATTAATCCTGCCTCACGATATGAAAGTATTCACCCCGATATCAAAACAAAAAGTAGCCTATGTCCTTCTTCAGTGTTCAATCTATCTTTATACCAAATTTTTCCAAATCAGTTCAGTGATTTAGCCTTGAAAATGTGACAGACAGAAAGAGATACTTTTCAATTTATAATATAGTATGAATATACTAGTTAAGTCTAGCCTCGCACTGTGCCCGTTTCGTTGCATTTAATTTCACAGGAGCTAGTATTATGCAGTCTGGCTGGTCCAATGATGCAGAAGCAGCTCAGTAGACCGCTATAGTGTGGGTCACAATGCTGCATCGTTTGCATTCGCAATTAATATGGTGATCACCTCATTCGAATAGCTCATACTTTCCATCAGCCTGGGTAAGGACACTTTGGCCGGTCCATAAATAGGTATGTATATATAAAAATAACCTGAGTTAACGTGAAATAATTATATTTATTGCTATCATCATATAGACTGCCTCGGTAGCGTAGTGGTAGCGTATGCGACTGCTAAGCTTGAGGTCTCAGGTTCGACGCCCAGGTCGGACCAAATGTTTGTATGATCTGCAAATATTTGTTTCGGAGTTTGGTGTTTTCTACGTATAACATGTATGTATTTACAAAAAAAAAGTATGTATGTATTTATATCAGTTGTCTAGAACCCATAACACAAGCTCTTAGCTTGGGACTAGATGGCGTTGTGTGTAAGATGTACCGATTGATATAATGCCATTTATCTGGTATAAAGTGAAAGGCAGAAACAGTTCTGAATTGTATTGATTGATGTCCGCGGAATATTTATTTATTTATTATTATTATTATAGCAGTGTTATTAATTCAAGGATTAATGTTATTTTATCTTATTACTGCTGACCCACGCAACCTCGTTAGCGTCTTGTATTACCGTGAAAATTTACGCCCGTTTTTGAAACTTTCTTCATTGGTGCTTCGCTCCTATAAGTAATAATATGATGATAGCCTATATCCTTCCTAGATAAATGGACTATCTAACACTGAAATAATTTTTCAAATCGGACTAGCGGTTCCTGAGAGTAACAAACAAACCAACTCTTCACCTTTATAATATTACTATAGATTTACTCTTTGTAAATATAATAATTATAAGGCCAAATTTATTAAACATTTTAAAGAAGACATATTCCTTATTATTATTTTTATTTTTTTTAAAAGACAACTCTCGCATTAGGAATAAACATCCTGTGTCGCGGGGGACTTTACAAACATACATGTAACGGACACAAAGAACACCCAGACTCAGGACAACATTTTGTGGATCACACAAAGTGATGTCCCACGTGGGATTTGAACCCACGGCACTTGGCGCAGTAGCAACCGGCGTAGTGACCGCTTAAACCACTAGGCCAACCGTGCAGTCGTTATTATTAGTCGGATCATGAAATCGTCAACCGACTTATTTCAATTAAAACTCTAAAATAATATAAAACGTTGATTCATCAAATTCCGTTTGACATTAATCCTGGCCAAGATAAGATATGCCTTAATAGAGAAGAAGACACATTATCACTGACCCACTGATATGTCTTATCACACGTATCAACAAAGCAATCTATGCAAATAAATAAAATTGAAATGTCTGTTTGTAATTTCTAAATAATAGTGTGGCGACTTCCACATACAACATAACCTACTACAGCGCCATCTACCGAAGATACACTGAACTACGAAGTAACGCACTGTACCTACAAACTGCACTACACGGAGTAACTACAAATCCTATATCGCGCAATAAATAGTTCTCGCGCCGATTAGCATATATACATACACCCCGACATCAACTGTTGGGCAGTAGCCCGCCAGGCATGATCACCTCGCCTGGTCGGAGGATCCTCCCTTTGTGTTGGGCGGAACATGATACCCGTTCCTCCACAAACAGCTTTTTACTAAACGCATATGAAAGTACCTATATGCGGTACTTACTCGTACATAAAAAATATAAAATTTCTTGTCTGTATATCTCTTCCTATCAATCCCTGAAATGGCTGTCCTGATTTTGAGGGAAGTTTATCTGGCAGACAGCTGATGTTATAAGAAGTAACTTATGATAGTTTCGTTTAATAAATTAAATTAAAGCCAATAAATTAGTTAACACTATTAACTAAAAACCATGGGCAATACCGTGAGGCATAGCTAGTGTTATAAAGCAGGCAAATGATAATTTACTATATTTTGTAAACGTTGGAATATAGGTCACGATTGAAATATATGTCAACTGTAATCTATGTATACTGTTATAAAGAGTATGTTTTTTTTGGTTAAACGCGTTCTTGGAAACTACTGATTCGTAATGATACTGCTTTTAGTATTGGATAGTCTATTTATCGAGGAAGGCTATCACATTACGACTACGCTACGAACTAACATCACGCTACGAATAGTTTAAAATGAATATCATTAAAAAAACATTGTAAGAACGCACAAAACCTCCTTGTTAGGGAAAGGCTCTGTTCAGAAGGAATTAGTAAGGGCTAATGAAGGACAAAATTTATTACTTTCAGAAGATACTGATGAAAATATGCAGTATGAGCAGTAAGACAACTTATCAGATCCTTATCAATTTTGACGTAACTTTTAATAAAAAGATTTCAGAAGAGATAATAAGTATTGAAATACATCGTGAATCATCTTTTCGAAATCACTCATCGTGATTGTTTTACAGTCTCTATTATAAAATTTGCAAAATAATGATAGAGAGCTAATATTTTATTTGTACAACAGATGGGCTAAATTTATTCCTTTCAGAAGACACTGATGAAAATATGCAGTAAGAGCAGTTCTTACTGCCTCGGTTTCGCAGTGGTCATGTATGCGACTACAGTGCTTGAGATCTCGGGTACGATTCCCGGACCGGAACAAATGTTTGTATACTCTGCAGATACTCGTACCTATTTGATACGGAGTTTGGATGTTTTCTATGTATAATTTGAATCATTAACAACCCATAACGTTCCACTGCTAGGCTCGGGTTTCCTCTCAGGAGAGGGTTAAGGTCATACGTCCCCACGCTGGCCCAGTGCAGATTGGGAACTGGCAACAAAACGTAGTGGCTACGTAATCTTGCCGTAGGATGCTTTCAGTCCGCCCAAAGGCCTCCTAAGTAAGCTTTAAAACTGTTACACTTCATCCTCATCAGTGTGAATCACGGATACGCTCATGGTAACATGCCAGGTGGGTCGGAAACAAGGGCAGTAGGCCCTGAACCAATACTGCCTCTGCCATCTGCTTGGCTGCGCAGGTCACTGCAACTAAACTCCAAGGTAGAACACCAAACATATTGGTCCAACCTTTTTACCTGCAGGCAGACCAAGGAGGCCCTCCCGACGATCAACCTCAGATTGTCACGAAAGCTGTTGCAACTTAAGAGGCCGCTGCTTCGACTTTTAATTGGAGCAATAACTGGTCATGCATTACTAAACAAACATCTTTTTACTCTAGGTGTAACAGACAGTCCTCTGTGCAGGGTATGCATGGAGGAGGAGGAGACGGCCGCTCGTGTCATTATGACATGTCCTGAGGTGGCAGAATATCGGGCGAGACACCTCGGATCACCGAGGTTACTCCCAGAAGTCGTCGGCAACGTGAAGGGTCTGCTAGGCTTCTTGGAAGAACTGGGGTGGCACGTATGAAGCCATCCCATCACGCAAAATAGGCGCACTGAAGTCGTCGAATTGCGAAAACCCAGCCCGCGAGTTTCAAGATGGTAACATGCCACCAGCGATCACCCATCCAGGCACTGACCGCGCCGTCGTTGCTTACCGCCGGTAATTGTTTCTAATCACCGAGTGTAACAAGACTATGAGCGCCGCTATAGTATGAATGTATGTACAAAAAAAGTATATACGTATTTATAGCAGTCGTCTGGTACCCGAGTTTCTTTGTCAGCATTCTTCTCATAAGGCTCTACGCATTTTGGAATCTGGAAGTCATAGATCTACACAAGGTAGTTGATTTTGGAGTTTTCACCATATGTACCTCCAAACCTTCAAGAAAAGAGCGTACTCCTTTCTAAAAGGCAACGCACTTTTAACGCCTCTGGTGTTGCGGGTGTCCATGAGCGGCGGTAATCGCTTACCATTAGGCGATACGTCTGCTCGTTTGTCCCCTATATAATAGAAAAAAAAACATGCTCTGGCGTCTGTTTGTGTCGATCTATGATTTTTAAGTGTACCTTCAATTTAAGGTTCATAAATGTTACATAATGTCTTAATTAAATACATAATTTTGAATTTGAATTTATTACAAGCTCTGCTTAGTTCTGGACATACAGCTTTTGCGTAATAAAAACTGAAAAATGATAATAATTATTAACTAATCATTCGTATTTTTGTATTTTTTTTCATTTATTCCTGTTTCCAAAATGCTAAGTGTTTAGAGCCTCCGAAAACTGCAGACTTTCGATCAATGATTATGATTCCGGAATTTTTTTGGTAGGCTTAGCTTTTTAACTATGTTTAACTGTTTGTATTTACATCATATCATAAACTAATCAGATCCTTATCAATTGTGACGTAACTTAAGTATTAAATTTGATCGTGAATCATCTTTTGAAATAAATAATTGTGATTATTTTATAGTCTTTACTATAAAATAATCACGATGACTTATTCGCAAAAAATTATAGATAAGTAGATAATATTTCATTTCTACAACAGTGTTTACCAAACATTATCTATACCAACATTTTAAAGAGTAAAACCGGCCCAATTAGAATACGGTAACGGACATGCATAGAATAGGGTTCTGTTGTCACCCATTTGTTACCATTTCAGTTTTAATATTTTAAGCGTTTACTTATTATGTCGTTATTTTTATACGAGGTTTTTTCAAGTAAGTTAGGCTTCTATAGTACCAACTATCCACTTACCAACTAAATTATCTAAGCCGTTACAGTTTTCCTTTAAAGTTTATCACATTTTGATTTTTTATACTACCACCATGATTTTTTCAATGTTAACAAAAAAACATGCGTTTTAAAGATGAATAACGCGAAAATAGATACCTAAACCAAAAAATTGTCTGTGCAACCTCCTACTGTTTTCACACTATGAGGTAGGACACGAGAAGAAACCGACTAAGATAGCAAACTACACTGGACCGGGCAAAATCACAGAGAAGAAAAATCTGTTTTTTTTTTTTTGAATATTGGGCAAGCGAGCAGACGTATCACCTGATGGTAGGCGATTACCGCCGCCCATGGACGTCCGCAACACCAAAGGCGTTACATGTGCATTGCCGACATTTGGGGAATGGGAAGAGGGAATGGGGGAGGGGTTGAGGTATGGGCCTCCGGTATCCTCACTCATTCGGTGAAACACAGCTACACACAAGCGCTATTTCACACCGGTTTTCTGTGAGGCCGTGGTATCACTCCGGTCGGCTCGACGAGTAAAACAGTAGGTCTAAACCTGCTTTATAAGGATAAGTCTTTGTCCAGCCATGGACTATCAAGGGCTGTTGATGTGAGGATGATTACTTCATCGAAAGTACCCAACCGTGGAACAAGAGTTAATTGTGTACTATGCCACTGAGCTGAATCCCCCCCCATCCCCGCACCTATATACGGTTACAAGAACATAATGATAACGTTATTTTACGAAATGATACGATAACGGTGTACTACCGTTATCCAGTCCATGTTACACTGAAAAGTAAACATTTATTTACATAATATTCTGGATAGATATAAAAAGCATGCTTGGTAAATGTCATCTTTGTTTACGCTTTCGTTTCCGAACTACTGCATTTTGATTCACTACGCAAATCAAAAGCGAAATTACATGCACGACAATTATGTAGGCATGATATGTTTTTTTTTAAACCAAGTGATAGATTAATTTTTAATGGGCACAAAAACCTTGTAGTTGTAATAATTAGAGTTCTAATAATTATGATGAATATATATTCCGTGGGAGAGCTATGCTTCGGCATGAATGGGTCGGCTCGACCGGAGTGATACCACGGCCTCACAGAAAACCGGTGTGAAATAGCGTTTGCGCTGTGTTTCACCGAGTGAGTGAGTGAGGATACCGGAGCCCCATACCCCAACCCCTCCCCTCATCCCCTTTCCCATCCCCCAAAGGTCGGCAACGCACTTGTAACGCCTTTGGTGTTGCGGGTGTCCATGGGCGGCGATAATCGCTTACTACCAGGTGATACGTCTGCTCGTTTGCCCATAATTCAATAAAAAAAAAGAAAGCTTTCATAATGTTTTTGGTCTTTTGGTCAATAATAATCTTCACTCATTTATTATGCCGTAAGGTACAGAGCTTTTTATTTATGTCTAATAAGATAAATTTATTTGTTATCTCCAAAATATTCTTTCCAGATAATCTAAAGGTTTGTTGGTACCATATTATAATGTATTGTGATTATTGTATGTCACGTCATTTGTTTCATTTTTCTTTTAGGATTAAATCACCGTTTATTATAATAACTCTCCATTGAGAAGCTATTCCATTCGAATACGTTTGTTATTGAACGAATTTCACACAACAATTCAATATTGTGACTTGCATGTCTTTGTTAATGCTCTCATTCCTTGCTATACTCGTTAATATTATGAAAATACTTAATGTTACTATAACTATATGGTTTGGGATCATCTTTCGTAGTTAACGGATATTAAATAGACATAAATAAGAAAAAAAACTTTACTTTTGAATGTTTAGAAGAATTGAAGAATATAAGTTGTGTGTATACTTTAACTTCAAATTTTGATATTTAAATGGCCCTGCCAAAATGACTACTCTGCCTGATGGAAAGCATAAGCCGAATCCAAGGGTGGCTGTCACCTCATTGGGAACGCAGACAATGCAACAATGCAGCATGGTTACCCACACCATGGTGGCCTAGTGATGCTTCTGCATCATTGGGCCTCCGGTCTCGCACTAACCAAAGAGACACGACAGTCCCAACGCTGTTATTTTACGGTGATCTTCTGTACGAGGGTAGTACTGCCCCGGTCGTTCCGGCCTGTTCGTGCTGAAATTACCGTGACTCTACTACCTTGAAAAAGCATAATGGTTTTATGGTAGAGAGTAACTACAATTTTGCCAATCTCATGTATTTGAAAGACAAACTGTGAAAGTATTTCATGTAGAGCCACAGTAGAGCCGGAAAAAAATATTTAACATTGGAAAATTAAAGTGAGAAATACTAATTTGTTGACTTTAACAAGCATTAATAAAAGTGATAAAACTATCAAAACATACATTTAAAAGTCACAATTCACTTACACAGAGACATTTACTTATGCATGTATGCTAATCGGCTAGATAATTCCCTTCATCGTGAAACAGGATCAGTAGTCACTCCGTAGTTAAAATTGTGAATAGTTTGTGTCGTAGTAGCGTTACAAATGACAACGACTGACAAAAAAAATAGAATTGAAATACTGGTATGAGCTACTTAGCTCTTCGAAGGTAACCCTCATTCTAGCCTTCTCCTCCTATTAGAGATCGATGCCAGTCATTGACATTGGCCCCTCTGATTGTACACCACTGGTTCTCTCCTCATATCGGCCCTATTTCTTATCCCAACTTACCCTCGTTGTCTTTCCATCTAAAAATATTGCGTTCCCTAGCTATTGTTATGCGATAAAACCATTTATAATCAACCAAAAAATAAATAAACTGATTTCTAAAGGTACTTAATATTTACAATTTGGTAATTTTATTTTTTTATAATGTTCATCCACTGTGACTGTAATAAGACGAATGTAAAAACACCTAGTAAGCGAAAATTGAAGAAATGCATGAAGCCGATTAGGTTACAGAACATGCTAAGGAAATAAACAAACACACCTATTTAAATCACAACAACAAAAAAACTCAAAGAGGGCTATGTTTTTCGAGTAAAATTACCAACAATTTTTTGATCCCAAGCTTCAGAGAAATTACTTAAAGAGCCAGCAAATTATACAAATAAAGTTTATAGTATAATTTTTGAGAAAAGGTTTAAAAATTACAGTTAAAACAATACAAATACTGCATTGGCTTACCATGAACATCCACTTGAATACAGCAATCCTGTTTCAATTTCAAAAACACATTGGTTTACATGAATTTGAATAATAAATATTGGTAAATCAAAACAGTTTTAATTAAATACTGCACTCGTATTTTGTACAACAAATCGTCGTATGCGCACGTTCGCTGTCGACTTAGTTCAGTTGCCAACTAACACTCAGGCAGAGTCTATCTAATAAAGTTCTTATTAGGCTTGACGCCACTCTGTTTAGAGGTTTTTTTTTCAATTAATCATTTGATGTAACGTTTCTTTCAATTCGATGTCTGTCGTGTATTATTTGATAAGATATTTCACAAATTATGCATTATGTAAGTTAATGTTAATAAAATGTTTATCAAAATATTTTTACGAGTTGTCGTTATTTATTAAAAAAAAATTAAAACATAATTGTGTTTTTTATGAATATTGCTAAAATAACTTAATCTAGTAGTAGTGACTTTAAGTATGGTACTTTAATGCTAATAATGCATATAAGTTATTCAAATGACCATGATAAGGTTGGAATTCATGCAAGTCAACATTCTCTGTTATATATACATCTGTTATATATACAATACATATATAGTTATTTACAAACGATAGTTAATTATACATTGGTATTTGTTATAGTACTTCATTTTAGAATATATTGTGTATTAAATAGTGATGTATCAACTCGAGTTAGCTTAAGATACGCAATTTAAATTGAACTGAATTTTTCTTCAATTTAGTTTGGACGTGATGAACCACGAGCAAAGTAAAACGTAACAAGATTAATTAATTAATAATAATTAATATTTTGAACACACAACGCCGTCTAGTCCCAAACTAAGCAGGGCTAGTATTATGGGTACTAGACAACTGATATAAATATATAAATTCTTTTCTTATAAATACATACATATTTTCCATAGAAAACACCTTAACTGCGAGACAAATATTTGCAGATCATATAAATATTTTACAGATTTGGTCCGACCCAGAAATCATCCCGAGATCTCAAACACAGCAGTTGCATACGCTACCACTACGCCACCGAGGCAATCCAAATTATCTAGCGTATATCACACCTTATTTTAATTTAATAATAATAATTATTATTAATTGTAACAAAGTATGGATACAATTCAAGTGCAAGTCCTGATTCTCAAACTAGCGTGAGCTGTATGTCGGGAATCAGTAATAAATTTATAAATTAATACTTTTCAAGAACAGATTCGTCCCATATTTTGATTAATAAACTGTTCCAATTGCTGTTATTGAAACTAATGGATCAAATGCGGTGCAGTAATATAGTAATGATTAACATTATGATGAAACTCAATATCATAGTATCAATTTTATAATATGAAATATTTAAGCACATTTTCATTTCGTTGAACTTATTATTAATTTGAATTTTAAATGTATTTTATAAATTAAAAATCATTAATATGTTAACAGTAAATAAGGCAACGCTACCAGCGTCATGGCCACCTTTGCACCGAGAATGATGAAGAATGAGTTGTTTAACTTGGCGTAAATTGGTTATTTGACTGCCTCTGTGGTGCAGTGGTAGCGTATGCGACTGCTGTGCTTGAGGTCTCGGGTTCGATTCCCGGGTCGGGCCAAATGTTCGTATGATCTACAAACATTTGTTTTGGAATTTGGATGTTTTCTGTGTATAAAATATATGTATTAAAAAAAGTACTTATGTATTTATATCAGTTGTTGTTCGCGAACGCCTGCTATTGTATGAAAAGCTAAATCTGCTTTTCTAAAAAAAAGGTAGTGTTTAGAAATAGGAGTTCTTCATTGTCCTTTGTACTTCTTCTATCGTGACACTATTTAAATTGCATCGTACATTTTTATTGAACTTTTAATCCAAAAACCACCATTAGCTCTGAACATTTGGTTAGTACCCATAACACAAGCTCTGCTTAGCTTGTGACTAGATGGCGTTGTGTGCAAGATGTCTAATGTCAGTGTACCGATAGCTATATAGCCATTTATCTTATATAAAGTGAAAGCATAAACAGTTCTGAATTGTATTGATTTCTCTTTAAAATATAATTAATTTTCATTATTATTTCTTCAATTTAGTTTTTTCAAATTCTTTACGAATTGATTATCTTGGTTTTCTTTTGTATTTTATTCATTGACATTTTAAAAATTAATTGGGATACTTTTGCTTTGGTTTAGCTTGCCCTAAATTTATTTGAAATATTTAAAATTTAGTTATCTTAAGTATCGTGATAAAAATGTACTGTGCACACTTATATAATTAGTTAAACCTTGACAGAATAATATGTCAGCTTTAAGTAATATTAGTATCGGCAGTGATCAAAATTCGATCATAATTCATGAAATACACAGGTTGGATATGACAAAATATGATTTTAAACGAAATCGCGTTGGTTTACTTCGGTATTGTATAATTTATGCAAAAATTGAAGTAAAAAAAAAATAATTCAAACAAACTTAATATTTCAAAATATTTAAATCAATAAGGGGTGTACTTATTGATTTAATCATTTATTTGTAAGTACGTAAAAAAAATTACAGGTTTCAACTGGCGGCGACCAAGACCAGATTTTACATTTATAATTTAAGTATACATACATTTGTAATTTAAGTTCACTAACCTGCGTAACAGAACAAAGTGGTGTCACGTAAAGTAGGTAACATAAGTGTACCTGTCTTCAATTCGATCAATTTCACAATGCATGTCCGCGTTTAATAGAACATATAATTACAAATGAGGAAGAAGAAAATAAAAATTTTACGTATTTGTCGTTTGTCCATAACGTTATGTTTACGGTAGAAATAACAAAGAAGAAGATTGAATCAGATACTCTGCGAATTATTGAGATGCATGTTGAAATACATGGGATTCGCGACAAGATCGAGCAAAGAGAAAAAGACAAGCGAGAGACGTAATGCATGGATTAAATGCTGACGCAAACGAATTATTAGAAAATAATTTTCAACAGTTTCACAATAAGTTTATAGTATATCTGTTATCGTGATATGATTTTTCTCAAAATAAAATTCTCTCCAAAGTACTCTTTTTAAACTTTAAATCTGATTCTGAAATAAGCTACAATAGTTTTCAAGAACTAGGCTATAGCCTATTTAAGCTGCAGAACATTTTAAGTTAGAAGAAGTAAATAGGAATTGCTTGCATGCATGCAAGAATGCACAATAATTTTCAATAAAGAAATATCCTGGATACTGTTAGAACATCTTTTGATTGCAAGAGTATGGGTGCGCTTGAAAAGTGCACCAAAGTCATCAAAGGGATTGACAATACCGAAATCCCTAAATTTTTTTGAATTATATATAATTAATATATCCTTCGTTTTTAGTACTCCTAGCTTAAATTGTTTCCTGAAAATAGTTTTATCACATACCATATGGCTTAAATGGACTTACGGGAGAAATAAATCTTCTTCTACCTTCTTCTAATCAGTCTACCTCTAAGTTTAGGGAAAAGCGAATTGATTTTCGTATTAAATAACTATTACATTTATATACATTTTTAGAAATATATTAAAAATAATAGAAATATGCTTAAAGCAACTCGGAAAAATATCAAACACAATAAAAATATTACTAAATAATTTTCTTTTATATTTGTCCTGGGTAAAAACTTGAAACCCCGTATTTTACAGGCTAAAAAATTTTTGCCAACCCTAATTAGAAATCAAAGAGTGATTTTTCATTGTTTCATTTTCACTCACACAAAATAAGAATTAAATATAAAAATAATAATAATTACAAGTAACAAGCCCATAACTAATATATAAAATCAGTTTTTCGTACTTATAACTACATATTACCTATTAATAATCAAAACCATCACAATTTCACGACACAGGGCAGGGCTTCACCGCGCGCGACGCGTCTACGGCTACTTCAAAGGAGCACAATCGACGTTTGCCGAAATAAGCATTAACGTCACTGCTTTGCTCACATAACCTGCAACACACTGACCAGAATGAAGTCCAGTTACGTTTACAATTAGAAAAAGTTAGAAAAGGATTCCACGTGATTCCTTACAGCAATATCTATTATTTTTTTAACTATTATGTAAATAACGTGAGTGAGGGTTTTATTGCTCATACGTAAGGCATATTTTAAAGTGACAATGACAAGAAAGACCTACGGTCGTTGACCCCTTGATGATAGTGATTTATTAGATACATCGTGTAATAAATTTCAAAAAGGGGAAATATAGTATACTGTGGCTACACTACTGAACCGATTTCATTGCAATTTTGTAGGTGGACTTGTAACATGTGTAGGATTGTCTAGTTCAAATAAAACTCGCATTAGCATATCCTCCCTGTATATGTTTTTTTAGAGTTCTGCACTCCTTTTCTATGTGGAATCTTCAAATGTGCCAAATTGAATACTCCATAATTCTGTATAACCTTGGTAAAATGGGGTATAAAGTTTTTGCACGTCACGAATTGTATAAAGATCTATGACTTAATTTGAAACAGATCTATTTGAGTAGGATTATTTAAATTTTACATAATATATTTTGTTTTAGAAATATTTCAAAGGTTGTTAAATGATTAATAGTATTTAGAATAACAAGGGAATATTAAAATGAATTGAGAATTGGCAAAGGAATTCGTTTTGATGGCAGCCAGCCTTCGCTTTCAGACAGATGATGAATGAGCGAAGAATAATAAGATTAATGATTAATTGTTTAGGTGAGACTTTCTAACGATAAAGCGGTACCACCTATCACAAGTTGTTTTATAAACGACAATAAATAGGAACATAGGAGCTGTATGCGAGAAGCCGAGGATCGAACTTAGTGGCGTGCAATTAGAGAGGCCTATGTCCAGCAGTGAACTGCGATAGGCTGATGATGATTATGATGATGAAGAAGTACACAACTTTTTTTTTTTTTTTTTTATTGAATAGTGGGCAAACGAGCAGACGTATCACCTGATGAAAAGCGATTACCGCCGCCCATGGACACCTGCAACACTAAAGGCGTCACAAGTGCGTTGCCGACCTTTGGGGGATGGGAAAGGGGATGGGGGAGGGGTTGGGGTATGGGCCTCCGGTATCCTCACTCACTCGGTGAAACACAGCGCAAACGCTATTTCACACCGGTTTTCTGTGAGGCCGTGGTATCACTCCGGTCGAGCCGGCCCATTCATGCCGAAGCATAGCTCTCCCACGGTAATCATCTCTACATCATCATATCTACATCAATCATTATTTACTGACAACTAGTTCGATCTAGTTTACCCTCAGAGTTGCGAAGCTCCGATGCCAGTCGTGCCGAGAAAAAACTGATATTCAGGTAAATTTGGTTGAACTAGTAGCCGACACCAAATAATCTTGGAAACTATAAAGGTCATAGAAGATGACAAGTATACAACTTGTGGAGACTTCCACATGCAGCGGCTACAAAAAAAATATGACAGTGCCATCTACCGAAGATACACTGAACTACGGAGTAACGTACTACATAACACTACTAATCCTGAATTGCGCAATAGAAGTTCTCGCGCCGATTTTCATATATACAATATCCCAACGTCAAAGGCCCGTCAGGCTCGATCATCTCGCCTGGTCGGAGGATCCTCCCTTTGTGTTAGAAGGGCATGAAACCCGTTCCTCCACACTACTAAAGTAATATATGTAGAATAGTTATGCTTATGTTTATCACTTGACAAAGCTGAATAAATTAACATATGTTTAATGTTACCGTGTATAGTTAAAGCTTAACTTTGTCGGAAGAACAACTAAGTTGTGAATGTTGTGCAAGAAATTGTAATGCTCAGCTGTTACACGTGATTAGAATAAGGATTATAAGCAAAAGGTTGCCTCGACATATCTATATTTTACAACGTTTTTAGTAAATACAATGTATAAGTATTGATGATTGACTACACAGTTCTACAAGTTTGTTAGGCGAAAACTTAGGTACTTGAAAAGCATTTTCTTATGTATTTTATCTATTTTAACTTTACTTACATATTGATGCATGAATGGACCTAATAACCACATCAATTTCTACCATCTCATTATTTTCTAGGCCATGCAGAGAGTAACGAAGAATTATATATGCATATACCTAGTATGCGTCTTAAAAAATGCACTAAATGACGAAAAAAATATTATCTAATTTTTGACCAAACAACAGACCAAACATAATACTTGTATAAATAATATTTAATAATACTCACTCTCTGTTTATTAATACTAGCACTATTAGTGTACCGTTCAAAGCGAGTGATCGACCACTAATTTAAGTCTCTGTAAGTAATTTAGGACTCTGTTAGGACATCTATACTAATAATTAAAATTGAAGTGTCTATTTGTAATTTTAAATTGACAGCTTTTTTAATAAATGTATATCAAAATATATACGGTGCTCGAATAAAAAAAAACATTTTGTCCATCTGTCTGTTGTTCCGGCTAATCTTTGTAATGGTTGGACTGATTTTGACGGGACTTTTACTGGCAGATACCTGATGATATGAGGAGAATTTTAGTAGCGTTACCCGTTGTTATTGCTGTACTAACAAGGAGCTCAGCTAGTATTACATTTAAAGCAATTACTGCATCAGTATTTTCTCTTATCACAATTACAGCAAACAATATTACCGCCCGCCTCATACTTATTAATTTAACCTATTGCCGCTTATGAATTCAAGGAGTTTAGTTTCTATTTAGCAGTGTCTAATAATGTATAATTACACGATATTTAACATGCCTATAACCTCGACAATAGCCCATTTAAGCATTCACTGTATTTCTAACGTAAATACTCTTAAGTATTTTTCCTCATTTGACCTTTTCGTGGGTCGCATACATTATGAAGAGATTCTTCTTAAAAGAGGCCAATTGTCAGCTGATTCAACAAGCTGAGATGCTATTACTTAGATCTTTCACTGAGTAGAAATAATGAAAGAGGCAACACCTTTTACACACATTTAACGAAAATGTATTTTTTTCTTTTCGTTAAGATAACTCTTGTATCAGAAATATATCTTGTGTCGCGGGATTATTTACAAACATACATGAAACAGATTTAAAAATAACTCAGTCAATCAATCATCTATTGGTATTAGTATTAAGTACTACGGGTACCAGACAACTGATATAACTACATATAAATAGATTTGTTTTTGTAACCAAACTGAAACAAATATTTGGACCGACCCGGGAATCGAACCCGAGACCTCAAGTACACCAGTCGCTTACGCTACCACTGCCTAACAGCGGCAGTCATATAAAAACTGTTATCCCATGTGGGGTTTTAATCCAGAACTCTAACGTAGTAGAAAATGGTGATTCTCACCCCTGGACACCTGTGACTCACCCTAGTGGGGAGTGACCTCGGAGCAGTTTCAAATGACTAAACACGTATGACTATAGTATTATAGTCAGGTTAATTCAATTTGCATTAAGTAGCCATTTAATGAAAATGTTTAAAGAGATATCTATAGAATAATTAACATTTTTTAATAATTACACACAACTATACCGAACAAAAAGAAAATTAAACTTACCTTTCAGAGGCACACACTCATGCGCTAACTATGTCGCGTTATCAATATTAAAATGTTCTGCTGATACCAAACGATTTACGGGAATAATGTCTGTCATTTAGATCTCCATAGAATAAATTTAAAAAAAATAATTAAAATGGAACTCCCCGTTTTTTAACACAATGACGTAATATCGGTTTTGCGTGCGTCACGTCCACGTAGATAAGTTCATACTGTCAGTGGTAGCTAATATCTATGTAATCAATAAAACCGTTGTCTAGCAACCACTTTATCAACTGCTTATCACATCAGGAGCCTTCAGACGGTCCATTACTCGACATAGGCCTAAAAACTAACTAAGTTTTCATAATAATAAAACTTGAACAAAACAAGAGGCTATTTAGTACATATTTTCATTTTCTTTTTTTTCTGTTCGAAAGCCTGACTTACTATAAATTTTTGGATTCAATTCCCAGGTAGGGCCCAAAATGATAATGAGCATTTCTTAATATCAGCCCGGAGTTTACAAATTGGCGATGTTTCATCCACAATCCTCGAAGATTACGTGAAACCATCGGTCTAAGTTTTCATGTAAATCTATAGCAATCATTATTAGGAAGTCAATGCCTTGAATAAACTGATATCTAGTTTAACTTTCGAAAATAGTCTAATGGCACAATGAGTTTTTTCTTCTATTCTCCATCGTTTCTGCTTAAGTAAACTATTGTCTTGTTTATTTCGTTTAAAATATTTCTAGCTGCATTTTCTTTATAGAATATATTCATCTACTTACACATACACATACATGAGACTTCACTACATTTTGGTCATCTCTACGTATTACATGCCAATACTAGGATAATTTGCTATCGATGAAAAATATACAGATTTTTTAGGAAATGACAGAAAAATCTGATTAAAAAGCCTAAAACTATAAACACAGCAAACGTATGATCTTATCTTAAAAAACATTCCAGTACATGGACTTGGCTTAACGTGAACAATATCTTGTTGCAAAACCCATTTGGACATAAGCGTTGCAATAAAAATTATATACGAAGCCATTTAAAGATGAGACTGTACAACGCTGGCTTAGTGCCAATACAATTATATCAGTAAGTGGACTAAACTAAATAGCATTTGCCTTCTACTGAATTACCTCCAATACCGTCAACTATTTAGGAGCTGTAGGATTACAACGAATTTTGTTACAGCGCCATCTGTTTTAACACTGGTGAGTTAATTGTAAGGCATTCGAGCTGTCGTATTTCGTTAGTGAGTCGGTCTCGCCATTATAAAAGCATCTCAATTTACCGTCTTAGTGTAGGTAGCAAATGCATTGTCTGCATTCCCAATGAGTATGGTGACGACCATTCTTGGATTCTGCTTATGCTTTGCATTAGGCAGGGTAGAGTCACTTTAGAAGACTCAAATATTAAAAGAACAAGGTTTACTCCTTTCGTGGGTTTCATTTTGTTATAACAATTTACTCAAAAATCAATTTGAAGAAATGAAACTGAAAACCCAAAAAAATAGGCGTAGATTATAATATTTGTTATATATGATATGTAACATTATTATCAACTGGCTGTTGCCCGCGGCTCCGCCCGCGTTTATGTCGATTTTTTCGTGTTTTTTCGCGGACGCGGATATGTGATTGATGCAAAAATTAGATAAAAACAATCCTTGATGCGGATTATATATTATATCATTCTAAAATTTCAGCTCGATCGGTGCAGAACTTTTTGAGTTTTTGAAGCGTACACAAACCAACATAACATTTTTATATATATACTAGCTGTTGCCCACGGCTCCGCCCGTGTTTATGTCGGTTTTTTCGTGTTTTTTCGCGGTCGCGGATATGTTTCTGCAAAAATTAGATAAAAACAATCATTGATGCGGATTATATATCATTCAGCTCGATCGGTGCAGAACTTTTTGAGTTTTTGAAGCGTACACAAACCAACATAACATTTTTATATATATAGATAGATATATCAAAGGTGACATTTGTTCTGACTTCGTCGGTAAACAGTAGTGATCTTTAAAAATATCCATAATCATAAGATTTTTTTTTTTTTTTTTTTTTATTGAATAGTGGGCAAACGAGCAGACGTATCACCTGATGGTAAGCGATTATCGCCGCGCATGGACACCCGCAACACCAAAGGCGTCACAAGTGCGTTGCCGACCTTTGGGGGATAGGAAAGGGGATGGGGGGAGGGGTTGGGGTATGGGCCTCCGGTATCCTCACTCACTCGGTGAAACACAGCGCAAACGCTATTTCACACCGGTTTTCTGTGAGGCCGTGGTATCACTCCGGTCGAGCCGACCCATTCATGCCGAAGCATAGCTCTCCCACGGTCTAAATTGATTGCCATTGCCATGATGTAGTAATGATACATACAACAATTTATCGTAATCATTCTCATATCACTACCCAACAAATTATGTATGAGCACTTATGCGACAACTGTCATATTTTGTACCATAAGTGTATAATATAAGACAGCCATAAATGGCAGCCGGCTGGTGATCGAAGTATAAGAATATTTGCATCATAATATATATTCTATGGGTGCTGTTCTCTTTACGCGAGCAATTGATGTGTTTCGATCTTGCCAATATTTACGAGTCTGTTTAGAAAATATCTTAAAGTTATGATACGTTTTGAATTGAATAAGATTTGATTAATGATCTGAAAACATTGTATTTATATAAGTGCATTTGCCTGTACAATATGGCCAGATGTATTTAGAGAAGGGGGTAATTAAAAGGCAGGTTAAAATTTACTGGCCTAATGCCAGCTGACTTAACTCCTTGTAAATTACACAACGTTTTGTTACTCGAGTTTATTATTTAAAAGGAGCACGATGATAAACTATACTTAAAACATAATAATAATGAACAGTCAATAGGTTGTGTAGTGCTCATAGAAGCTGGAAGACGTTTTAAACTCCCTGATGTGTCCTTTTCTAGAAAGAAAGAATCGTTACTCGCTTTACAAAATCATAAAAATGTTGAATTACCTATTTTTCTTGCCTTTAGATGACTTTTATTAAAAATCTTATCTTATTTCACACTATAGTCTAATTTTATGCCATATATCAGATCAGATCAGATCCTCCTATCATTACTATGTAATTCAGTAACAATCGCCTATGGAAAATCTCGCATTTATGTTACAAAATCATCATCAACAGCTTATAGCAGTCCAATGCTGAACATAACTAGACCTCTCCTTTGGAATTTTCCTTCTTTTTGCGTACTCCTTCCTAAAAGGCCGGCAACGCACTTGTGACGCCTCTGGTGTTGCGGGTGTCCATGGGTGGCGGTAATCGCTTACTATCAGGTGATACGTCTGCTCGTTTGCCCCCTATATGATAAAAAAAAAGTAATATTATCCTGCGTAGTTTGTTCCCTTAGTAGCCTCTTACGATAGATGGTATGAATGGGGATTGGTAATACATACTCTGTATACGTGGTGATCAAGTAAGAACATTCGTTTCAAATGATTAATTGAATATTTTTTGAACTGTAGGTAAAATTATCTACAACTATACAAAGCAACATTCATATAACCCAAAACACTCGTTTCAAATGAGCTCAAATTTCACTCCTGATTTTCATAATGCTTCTTCGTGCTCTATCTAAAGCGATAAATACAACCCCACAGTAAGATTATATTGGCCCCAAGCCAATTTTAATTTCGCATAGAGTGTTGCACGTATATTCGGACGAGATATTGCCATGTTCACTAGTAAATATTCACGTTTCAGTTCAATTTTGCTCTTTATACCAGAGATTACACACCCAAATTTGAGATGCAAAGGAATAGGACTAGCCGTTGGGGCAGAATGTGTTTTATACTTATATGGGTTACACGAATGGTAGATGTAAATTTTGAGTGCATTCAAAATGGCGGCTAAGTGCTTCGTAGATAAAAAGAACTCTTCTAATTTTAATGCCGACGTGTGTGAAGTGGGAAGGCTTGAAGGATCAACTATTATCGTAGAGAATCAGCTAGGAAATGTTGATGTAAAGTCACGTTCTTAAAGTTTTAAACTAACTTGTGAATTTACTCTTTTTGTTTTGTGCAGTGTACAACTTGTAGTGTATCTTCGAATGCATAGAATTATTCAAAGTATCACTTAACCCATAGCAGACCAAGGCTCGACTAAGGCTTCTTTCAAGATGTGCCATGGTAAAAGGTCGCTCTCTTCTGTATCCAGCTCTTCTAAGCCGAAATATTAAAATCGGTGGTACTGTACTCCATATTTTATTATGTATGGTATGTACTTTATATTAACTACTATGCACGTCTTGAAACTCGATGCAAATTTTTCGCGTAGCTCGTTTGTCACACAGTCCCCATAACGGAGTCTTCTGTGTGCCGTACCCTAAAAGCGCTCAATAACCTCCTGATCAACAACCCTGAGTGCGATTTGTTTACTGATAGGTGGAGTGAAATTGTGAGAGCATGTTTAATGTTTTGTGAGGGAAGGACAAAATGTATGTGACTATATTGGTTTTAAAATATTTTTAAATTATAAGTACCATAATAATATAATTAATTCAGTTTTTTTATAGAATAGGGAAACGAGCAGACTTATCGCCGATGGTAAGCGATTACCGCAGCCCATGAACACTCGCAACACCAAAGGTGTCACAACTACGTCGCTGACCTTTTAAGAAGGAGTACGTCTTGAAGGTCGTATTGGTTTGGACATACGGTAGGCTACAGTTCATTTCATAGTATTGTTATGCGAAGCAGAAAGTATCTGGAAAACGCACAGTTGTAGACTGCCAACGATCTAAATGAAGGGGACGAGACTGTTGTTGCTGTTGTTTTATGTTCCTTAACCGACTTCTAAAAAGGAGGAGGTTCTCAATTCGACCGTATTTTTTAAAGTTTGTTACCTCAGAACTTTCGATTGGGTGAACTGATTTTAATGATTCTTTTTTTATTTGAAAGCTGGTTCTTCCCCTGTGATTCCATTTCAATTTAGTGAAGTAGTCGGTATTTTTTGCAATTTTTTTTTCTAATTATTTCTTTAAATTTTTTTTAGTTATAGTAGTTTTCATAGTTTTGATTAATTTTACAATGAATAAATGAATTGTAGTATCTAAATAGTTCAACAGTCGTCCCGGCAGGTGTTATCAGCTTAATATGTATTTTCCGTAAATATGACAGATTTTGATTAAATTTAGTTCAGTCTCTTATAACAAGATAGCGTTGTACACATAAATTATGATCCTTATATTATTATTATACCATTCCTTATATATTATACTTGCAAGTCATTAAAATACATAACTTTAAGTGTGTTCGAAGGTGTACCTTAAAATGAACTATGATTGATATAAAATATCACTGAAAATTAGAACAAAGTTCAATAAATGTGGGTCAAATTAATACAGCTCATTGTAATGAATAGACTTACCTCATCTCATTGCGCATAGTACAGATATATCAGTGGAACAATTAATAATAATTATAACAATAAATATTTCAGACATCTTACACACAACGCCATCTAGTCCCAAGTTAAGCTGAGCTTGTGTTATGGATACTAGACAACTGATATAAATACAAATACACTTTTTTTTTTGTAAATACATACATATTATACATAGAAACTCCGAAACAAATATTTGTAGATCACACAAACATTTGGTCCGACTCGGGAATCGAACCCGAGACCTCAAGAACAACAGTCGCATACGCTACCACATAATATGTCGTTTCTAATATGTAAGCAGTAGGTTAAAAAATGTATAATAATCTTTGTCACTCACACATACACACTAGGATTTACAATAAGAAAAACATTCGGCTTATATAGAATAGAATAGAATAATCTTTATTGTACATTACATAAATAGTTTACATAAAATAATGCATCAAATGACTGACAATGTACAAATGGCGGCCTTATTGCTGAAAAGCAATTTCTTCCAGGCAACCTTGGGATAGAAAAAAGCACTGAAAGAAAAGAAAACAAAAACGATTTCATGGGCAGTTTGGTGCGAGAATAAACATAATGCAAATAATTTAAGTAAATTTTATAAAAATAATCTACACAAGAAATATGAATTATTATACATACAAATATAAATAAATACATATACACAAATACAATTTCTACAACTTTATTAAAAAGAATATAAAAATAAATAACAAATAAAAATAAATTAAATAGGCAACGATTTGGCACGTCTAATAGATATTGGCAAAGCATTCCATAGTCGGACAACCTGCACAGTGAACGACTTATCGTAGAAACTAGTATTATGAGTAGGTACTGCCATTTCCAGAGATTCAGATGACCTCAGGGATCTCGAATGTGTGTCACTGAGGAAAACAAAGCGTTCCTTTAAGTAAGGTGGAGTAAACGGATGAAATAAAACACCATAAAGAATGGAAAGAATATGAGCATTCCGTCGAAGACGAATTGGGAGCCACTTAAACCGATTGCGATATTCAGAAACATGATCATATTTGCGTAGTCCAAATATAAATCTGATACAGAAATTTTGAAGGCGCTCAAGTTTGTCGAGATAACTGACATCAGCATAGTCGAGTATAGGAAGAAGGAGGGATTGTGCAAGTGCAATTTTAGTAGCTGTTGTACATACATACTCGTATATAGTCCATTCGTTTAAATAGTGTCAATGCACCCGCACGTAATTGTGGTTAATGTTGTGAAATAAGAATATATTACTTCATACAAGGGTGTAAACTGGCAAATCATACTTGTTTGTGGGTGTACACCGCAGGCGGGCCCTTTTATTTTGTGGTGGGTTGTTGCGTCGCGCGCGACTAAGTGACCGTCCTTAAGCGAATGGGCCATACCTGTGTATGTTTTAAGCCGAATATTTACTATGTGAGGGTAGTAGCCAACACACGCAATTTCGTGTCTCTTTTCAATAACTCTTGGCTTCTATTGGTCTAAACTAGGTATAAAATATCCCATCTTTCAAGTTTTCATGTGTTCGTTTTTTATACTTTGAAACAGACAAATTAAAATTGAAAAATATATATAAAATTAACGTTCTGTAAGGCGCTATTTCAGGTGAAACTATGAGCCTGTTAGAAGCCAAAGAAAGGAAAAATATATATATAATTTCACCCCAAATCAACTACTTTTATACTTATATGCTCGCAAATTAGTAGAGTTTTTTCAGTGTAAATAAAATTACCTCAATTGAACCTTTCTCTGTAATGCTGTACATTTGACGTAATCATAGATGGCCAACAATTGACGTCACAGGCCGATTCTATAAAGCCACGCCAACGCGCTAATTTATATAAGCAGGCTTACGTAAACAGCTAAACAATATAGTTTATTCATCTGTTATGATGTGAAAATATCTCTCTCCATGTTTCTTCTCGCTTTTCTGTTAACAGTGGAAAGAATTTCATAAAAAGAAACGAATTTGCGTATGTGGTAAAGTTGTGCGTCGGTGACATCTTTTAACAGTTCACTGCTTGTCATAGGCCCAGAAAGGATGTTCTAGGCCTACTATACTGCGCTGGCTAGATGGGTTGATATTGGTCTTTGTTTCAAGTTTTACTTCTCTTTTCAGTGATGTTGTCTTACGTAGTTTGCTCCCTTAATCACCTCTTTTGACACCCATAAGTCGAATAGGGGTGAGATGTTAGATGTAAGGATATTTTTATGGTACGAGGGACAAACGAGCAGACGTATCAGTTGATGGTAAGTAACTACTGTAACTACTAGTCGTCTATCGGTTGTCGTCCTAGGAGTCCCCCCCTCCCCTTGAATCAGAGGAATGCGGGGTTTGTGCACCGGTAACCCTACTTTCTTGGAAAAAAGCAATGAAACAATTGCTTTGCGCCGGTTTTTTGTTTTCTTCACATAATAATAATAAAATAGAATATTCTATATTACATTCACACAACGTTCTCTAGCCCTAAATTAAGCAATGCTTGTACTATGAGTAGGTACTGATCAACTAATAGAAATTATATACACTTTTTTTTGTAAATTCTTACATTTTACAGGTAGAGACCCCAAAAATCGAACCCGGGACCTCAAACACAGCAGGCAGCATGAATGTTCATCACAACTGTTAAAACAACTTGAACCTCTTTCATACTTCGCATTGTAAGATATTTTCAAAGAATACACTCAGTCGTCATAAAACTCAATCAATACAACCATTAATAAATTTGTCGACTTGGCAATCTATTTTATTACTCTTAGTTAATACAAATGTGAACTTTATTCTTATGACTTTAAGTTGAAATCAGATTAAATCCGTAAAGTAATAAGATTGGTTGTTCTTGAGTGACATGAAAAAAATTAAGTTTAATAGAACTAGAATTTTTATTATCAAGATTCAAAAACTCTTTTATTTCATCAATAAAATGGACACGAATGCTAATCAATGCTTTACTTTAACAAAGACTAATTGAGCTCCGTGGTCTTACTCGTGGTACTAAAATATTGCGGGTAACAACACGGGTGTGAAGCTAGACTAAAAATTCTATCATCAATCATCTGCCAGTAAAAGTACCGTAAAAATTTAACTACTTTCGCCATAATCTTTATATACTTTCTCTTTTATAGTGTTCTGTTTCATCCTCACACACCTTCTTATCTCAAAAAACGTTTTCAGTTTTTGCGCAATACACATTGCAAGGACCTGAGGTCATCGGTGAATTTAAAATTAAAAATGCCACATCACTCCACCCAGCTTGCCGACAAACCTTTTACTGTGCATACAGTAAGACTATGGAACAGCTTGCCGGAGACCATCCGAAAAGCTAAATCCTTGTCAGTTTTTAAAAACTTGGTGAAGAATTATTATCTGTCATTATGAATAATGTTGGTTTCATCATATATATGTATTGAGGTATATGTGTAAGTATAACTATGCTTTGTTTTCTTTTAATAAACTTATTTATTGTTTGAATATTCACGACATTCACTTGGTGTGACTGGTGTATAAGCGGCCTCAAATTACACACCCAATATCCATACTAAGGTTGCCTGGAAGAAATCGCCGTGAGCTATAAAACCGCCAATAGTCACGTATAAACATCTTTGTTATTCATCTGTTGTTATTATTATTATTTTCGTTTGTACACAATAAAAAAAAGTGTTATATTTATAGGTAATACCCACATGCGTTTTAATTATAGGAAATCCCAAAATAAATATAAATAAATATTCCGGACATCTAACACACAACGGCATCTAGTCCCAAGCTAAGCAGAGCTTGTGTTATGGGTACTAGACAACTGATATAAATACTTATATACTTTTTTTTTGTAAATACATACATATTATATACAGAAAACACCCAAACTCCGAAACAAATATTTGCAGATCTTACAAACATTTGGTCCGACCTGGGAATCGAACCCGAGACCTCAAATTTAGCAGTCGCATACGCTACCACTACGCCACCGAGGCAGTCAAAAATGTTTAAAACTTTCGTGCTGAGCTGGACTGCGTCGTTATATGAAGCACTGATTATGGCCACAGATAAGAATGAAAAATGTATTTTATGGTACTATAAAAATTTTTTTGGACATCTAACACCAACGCCATCTTGTCCCAAACTAACCAGAGCTTGTATTATAGGCACTAGACAACTGATATAAATACATAAATACTTTTTTCTAAATACATACATACATATTACACTTTTTTTATTGAATAGGGGGCAAACGAGCAGACTTATCGCCTGATGGTAAGCGATTACCGACGCCCATGGACACCCGCAACACCAGAGACGTTACAAGTGCGTTGTCGGCCTTTGAGGGATGGGGAGGAGGATAGGGGGAGGGGTTGGGTTATGGGCCTCCGTTAGCCTCGCTCACTTGGTGAAACACAGCGCAAGCGCTATTTCACACCGGTTTTCTGTGAGGCCGTGGTATTACTCCGGTCGAGCCGGCCCATTAATGCCGAAGCGTGGCTCTCCCACGGTGATACATAGAAAATAAGCGAACTCCGAAACAAATATTTGCAGATCGTACAAATATTTGGTCCGACCAAAGACTTCGATCACAGCAGTCGCATATGCTACCACTGCGCCACCGAGGCGGTCAAACCAAGACCACCAGTTATGTCATAAATTAAAATCATCATCATCATCAGCAGCCTATCGCAGTCCACTGCTGCACATAGGCATCTCCAATTGCACGCCACTTAGTTCGATCCCCGGCTTCATAAATTAAACTGCACGGTTGGCCGAGTGGTTTCAGCGGTCGCCATGCCGCTTGCTACTGCGCCAAGTGTCGTGGGTTCAAATCCCACGCGGTACAACACTTTGTGTGATCCACGAATTGTTGTCCCGAGTCTGGATGTTCTTTGTGTCCGTTTCATGTATGTTTGTAAAGTCCCCCACGACACAGGATGTTTATTCCTAATGTGGGAGATGTCTTTTTTTAAAAAAAAAAAAAAAAAAACATTAAAGTAATTCCATCTGTTTCTGTATAATTTGATTGTCTTCCTGACAAGCTAAATAAATTGCAATACTAATCAAAATATTTTTATACCCAGCTTCTGAAGATTTTCTAAGATTAAGTAAAAGTAGAACAAAATCTGTCATTATTTTATTCAAAATTGAAACACACGTATCTTGTTAAAAATCAACACAAATTTAAACCAAAATTTATTTCATTCTGACCTTATCTAGTCTTGAAAAGTACTAGCTCCAAACAACGAATTTGAAAATCGAAATCTTCGTGTGGTGTCACGCGATCTTTTTAAATATTATATTTACCAATTAATGAACTACTAAAGTCATTAAAGAAGTATTTATTACATAAGGATCTTTCCAAGATATCTCATTAAAACTATCACACGTTATTGTCTAGACGTTATTATTTGTCGTATTATCATAATGAAGAAAGTTTTCCGACTTTATTACATGGGACATTTATGTCATATGATGGACATAGATATTGTAGGTAGGTCCATACTTTTTTATTTGTCGATTTTACTGTTAAACTTTTTTATTATGGTGTATAAACTCGATCTATTTCATCAAGTATTTTTAAAAAGATTCAATACATTCTCGAATAATGCACTAACGTGATTCGGAACTAATGTAAATAAATAGACTGGAGACCGCGTTTGGGTAAACGTAGTGTTGAATGGCAAACAGCGCAGGTGACGTGACCACTAGCGAATGATGGCTAGCAGGAGCTGGAGTTCCTGCCATCCTTCCATCCATCAACTACATTTGATGATGATGATTCCGAACTAGTTTTAGCCTTTTAATATTTCTTTCAATCTTTTTTTCATGATAAAAAATATCATTCGTACTATATTTCTGACAAGGTGTATGCTTATTAAAAAACAAGTATTTTTTCAGATAGAGAGTCGGTCATACTTGTAATAGAATATAAATTTGAAAAAAAAAACAAACGAACGTTAATCGTCATCTAAACCTGCTGCGAAAAAGGTTGGGGTATATGGGGTTGCTAAGCAACAGTAAATAAGTGAATCGGAAATTATATAAAATATTTTATTTTCCTAGTGTGAATAGTTAGAATTTGTATATAAGTACATCTAATTTCTACAGCACGTTGTTTAAAACTACACAACACGTGTTGGCGCAAGTTTATGTGCGGATCTTAGTTTTATAAAAGTCACCACCTACCAGCCGTACACTACATCACAAAATGCCGGATCTGGAGAGCATTGAAGCTGCCCAAAAATCATTAGAGGAGTGCTTCACCAAGAGAATGGAACAATTGGAGTCACAACTGCACTGCACGGGTCCCTCGAAGGATACAGTTTCTAGGGTTGCCGAAGAATTCAGATCTTTTCGGGAACTAATGCACGGTATGCTGGAGCTGCTGCGGAGGCAGATAAGTCAATGTTCTCAAGCTGTTGATGCCTTAGAGACTAGACATCGACGCAAGGCTCTGCTTTTGATGGGAGTTGCAGAGGTTGACGGTGAAAACTGCAACCAAGTAGTGCGAGGTATTATTAAAAATAAGCTGCGCTTTGAGGGATGCACTGAGGAGTCTTTAACCATCTGCCACAGACTCGGGCCACGCAATAAGGATCATCACCGGCCCATCCTTGTTAGGTTCCACAGTATGGAACTCAGGACATCCATTTGGAAGGCTAAAACCGCACTTAAGGGCTCATCGATTTCGGTTCGAGAGTTTCTCACTAAGGTTAGACAAACAGTATTTACTAAAGCTCGTAATCATTTCGGCACTCGTGCGTGTTGGACACAGGAGGGCACGATATTTATTAAGGTACACGATGGTAAGCGGCTCAAAGCTACCACTGTCGAGGAACTCTCGGACCTGATGTCGAAACACCCAAGAGCTCCTCATGAAACAGTGTCACAGGCTAGAAGCGGCAGCAAAAAGAATGTCTCGCATGGCTCACACAAGAATGCTTCAGTTAAAGCATAATAACATTAGACTTTTGTTTAAATGTTAAGATGGGACTACAACCGTGTTGGTGTTTCTACACGCAATTCATTAGATGACTAGAAGGTGAACGGTAATTAACATTTAGATTTATTATTCTAGAACTGTCACACAAACAAATTACCCTCTATAACTTTTTAACAACTTTGTTTACATTATTCACCAAATCATTGATAATATTATCAATTTGACATTTCCTCTTGCGTTCGGAAACACTTACATCCCATTTTTATTTTTTTTTATCATCATATTTTTTATGTCTTAGCATCATTGTGTTTCTTAAATTGTAATCTCAATGTAGTTTCTTATTGTTTAATTTCATTACGTGTGGTGTTGACTGGTGGGTGGTGCAGAGAAACGTATTCAAGCGAATTAAGTAAGTTTTTTGCATTATTTAAGACATCTTTCCGTTTTATTGTTTAGTTTATATATTTATATTTAAAATTACTTTATATATATATTTAATATTTTAAACATGATACCCTATAATTCAGATTCTGAAAGTGTATACGAGTCTGCTATATCCTCTGACGACGATAGTTTTACCTCTTTAACTGAGACATTGGGAGAACGCTTACGTTCTACTTTCGGTGTCCAATCGAAGCACCTGCTTAATGTATGTCATCTGAATGCACAGAGCTTACCCAGTCACTTTAGTGACTTTGCGGAGGCCTTCAATGACATTAACGTACAAGCTATCCTGATATCAGAGAGTTGGCTTAAGCCAAATCTTCTTTCTACTTACTATCACCTCACAGACTACATCCTTGTTCGTAATGATCGTGTAGGTAGGAGGGGTGGTGGAGTTGCCATTTATTTACACTGTTCTCTGCCCTTTAGGATTCTAGCTTGTTCTCCTCCCAGTGCCGCCACCGCTGAATTTCTATTTCTCGAGGTTTCTGTGAGGGGAGCCAAAATTGTTCTGGGGGCTGTTTATTGTCCTCCTTCGATAGATTACTTCTCCAGTCTGGAAACAGTACTGGAATCTTTAGGGTCTACATATGGTCACCACGTCATCATGGGGGATTTTAACACAGACCTAACTGACCGTACCTCACGTTCCTGTAAACTCCTTCAAATTGTTGAGTCTGCCGGCATGCAGATCTTACCACTACAACCAACTCACCATAACAGTCTGGGGGTGGACACTTTGTTAGACTTAATGCTAACATCGGCTCCAACACTAGTCCGCAACCACGGCCAACTGGAAGCACCTGCATTCTCCAATCATGATCTTATATTCCTTTCCTACACCCTTAAACCGCCCAAAATCCCACCTAGAATTTTGTACATGCGTAGTTTTGGCCGCATCGACATTGACAAACTGTGTATGGATGCTTCAAATCTAAATTGGGACGCAGTAACTTCCACTGAAAATATAGACGTGAAAGTTAATAACTTCAATAACTCGATTCTAGCCCTTTATGATGTTCATGCGCCTATGAAGAAAATTAAAATTAAAAGACAACCTGCTCCCTGGATGACAAAGGAGGTACTTATGACTATGCGGCGAAGAGATAGGGCCTTTATCAAGTTTAGGAGGGATCGCACCGAAGAAAGACGTGTCTTATACAAAACTGCGAGAAATCGTTGCAATCAGATGATACGTAACGCTAAACGCCGACACATTCTTGACAACATCACTCGTTCATCCCCCACCAATATATGGAAGTTTTTAGGAACCCTGGGCATCGGAAAGCAGCGATCAGGTGGTCTGCAGGGGATGGTTGGTTTGGATGAGATTAATCGTCATTTCTCCTCCTCTGTTTATTTTGATCACCAAATCAAGCGTCGTACTGTGGACTACTTGGCGAGTTTAAATAGCCCTAATATAAATCCCTTCAAATTTTCTCCAGTTACCCCGTGTGAGATTAAAAAGATAATATCCTCTATCAAATCCAATGCCGTTGGTTGTGATCAAATCAGCCGACACATGATCACTACAATCCTTGACCACATCTTACCTATAATCTCCCACATTATCAACTACTCCTTATACTCCGGAATATTCCCATCCTCTTGGCGCAAAGCTTGTGTCATCCCCTTACCTAAAATTGCAAATCCCACTCTCCCCAATCACTTCAGACCAATTTCTATTCTCCCCTTCCTCTCCAAGGTCCTTGAATCCTGTGTGCATAAACAGTTTTCTAAATTCATCTTTGAAAATAGCCTCCTGAGCCCGTTACAATCCGGTTTCAGGCTGGGTCACAGCACTACTTCTGCACTTCTCAAAGTTATTGGCGACATTAGGGCGGGTATGGAGGACACAAAGGTTACTGTTTTAGTGCTGATCGACTTCTCTAATGCCTTCAATGCTGTCAATCACGATATTCTCCTATCTATCCTTACCCATCTTATGGTCTCGCCCGAAGCGCTGGAATGGTTCTCGTCCTATCTTCAGGGACGCCAGCAGTATGTCCGTGTCGATGAATCTTCCTCAGATTGGTGCGAACTTGACTCTGGTGTCCCTCAAGGCGGTATTCTTTCTCCTTTGTTATTCTCTATATACATTAATCTCCTAACCTTGGAACTTCGTTGTGCGTATCATCTGTATGCCGATGATCTTCAGCTCTATTCGCAGGCTAAGCTTGAAGATATTTCGCTAGCAATAAATAACGTTAACAGAGACCTAGAATCAATTAATACATGGTCCGAAAGGTTCGGCTTGACAGTTAACCCATCAAAATGTCAAGCCATTATAGTTGGAAGTCGTCGATTGATGTGCAGGATAGCCATCGAAACTCTCCCGGATATAATTTTTAATGGGATTGCTATACCTGTTTGCGAGTCTGTGAAGGATCTTGGCTTACATCTAGACTGCACATTAAGCTGGCGTGAGCAAGTAACAAATCAGTGCCAGAGAGTCACTGGCACTCTTCGGGCGCTTTATCGCCTGAGAAATTTTCTGCCTCCAAAAACCAAGACTATGCTTGTGCAAACCCTCATCTTTCCCATAATCGACTATGGTGACGTGTGCTGTTATGACCTGAATGCAGATCTTCTCGATAAACTAGACCGTCTTCTTAATAACTGCATTCGATTCGTTTTTAATCTCCGTAAATATGATCATGTTTCCCTTTTCCGTACGCAACTCAACTGGCTACCTATTCGCTTACGACGAGAACAACGAGCTCTCACTTTCTTGTACTCAATTTTAAATAACCCTTCTTCACCTAAATATCTAACTTCCTGCTTCCAACTTCTATGCAGCAACCACAACAAAAACCTTCGGTCCACTAATAACCTCCTTCTTCTTTGTCCCTCCCATACGTCTGAGTTTGTTGGCTCATCTTTTGTTGTTCAATCCGTTCTAATTTGGAATGAGCTCCCTCTCGAAATCAGGATGGTCACCAATGTCTTTTCATTTAAGATAAAAGTAAAGCAGTTTCTTATCAAACAACTTGCAGAATCAACGTCTACATAATTGTCATCTATTATTCCTAGTAGGTACACCTATCTGTGTATGTATGTATGTACTCGTATCTATGTTAGCTGATATGTATTTAGTTATATGTATAGTATGTATTAGTTCTTGTATGTATGATTAGCTTTTATATATTATTTGTATTTGTTATGTTGCCAGATATGTTTATTTTAATACATTCTTATTTTCAAATGCACCCACTTCTTGTCTTCTCTGCATCACCCGATGGTTGACTGGTAGAGAATGCCTTAGGCATTAAGTCCGCCAATGCACCTAAAGTGCATGATGTATTAAATAAATAAATAATAAATAAATAAAAAGAAAAAGTTTTGTTATATTCGCACTTCAACATTATAAGGGTTTCTAAACAGTGTTTATCAGAAAAACATGGAAAAAAAATATTATTTGGAATATCTGTAAGCTAATATAAAAATAAAAAAAAGCCTTTAATTTCTTGCCATAGTACAAATTGACAATTTACAACAAGCAAAATCTATTTTACCTTTATGTCTAATACCTATTTTACTTATTAAATAACATTCAAGTTCTAATAACGTTTTCATTAAATCTAAAGTAAGTCAATATACGTAAGTATAAAAAATACATTACTAACTCTTTCATTCAGAATAACTTTCTATTCTTTCTTTACATTTATAAAATGAGTTTGTTGGACGTCAGTTTATAACAAAAACAAACTGGGTAGATAAGAGTAAAAGATCTTTAGAAAAATTCTTGTTCTAAAGTCGCGAATACATATAAATTTTATCATTTATTATTTTCTTATTTAACTATACAGAAAAGTTGCAAAATGTAAATAAACCATGTTTTAATATCTGATCATACTCTGTTCACCTATATTCTATCAAACAAATGATTATGATTATAAATATAAAGAGAAGACTATTATTTTCAACCTAACTGCTAATCTGTCTAACACTTCAGGAGTATATTCAAAGTTTCACGTTCAAGCGTCACCTCTTCTTCCTGAAACGTTATTGTATATCAAAGAAAGTAAGTAGATACTCAAATATACAAAGTTCAACATCAAACTACAAACCTAACTCACACAGTCATAACAACTCATAACTTTACACCGGTAAGTCCGATTTATACTGTAATAGCTGGCATAAACCGGATATTTACGATATTGCACCTTCATGTAGCCGCTGAACCGGTGGATATCGGTCATGGCACCACAATCCGCCAGATCGGTCATACATTCTTGTTTGTGTACTAAAGGACGCCTCTAATTTCTCATTGTACAACGTATTAGTTTATTGACTTGGAGTAGAAACGCACTATTGAGAATAGTGCTCAACGTAATATATAGATGGCTTTGTACTTTATTTTCTATTTGAAAATGGAATCTACCTTGGTGTAGATTATGAACGAGAATAAACAATATGATGATACGGATACAACGATCTTGTATTGTAACTTAAGAACGATTGTTCGATTGAAATATATAATTTTGTATTATAGGTGGATTTAATTAGAGGCTTAAGTATGAATATACGAGCGTCGCCATAGTGAAGCGTTCACTAGCATAAACTAACTACTGATTTCGGTGGTTCCAAAACCTTGCAATAGTAAATACGTACATTTAAAAAAAAATTTAGTATATAAAGAACTGAACATAATATCAAACCTTCGTTTAACTATTATTCAATTGAAATATAATTTAAGGTTAAAAATATTATTTACTATTCTTAATAACATCACTTTACCTACCTGAATAAATATCTATTATTAGGCAATTCCCCCGATCCGAACAGGAATCTAACTCACCAATATAAATGCTCCATAAAACAAATTTATAACATTTTCAATGAAATCACCCTCGGGAGAGAGCCTTTGAACTCGATTAAAAATCATTGAGAAGTGTAACACATACACTAAATCTTTGTATAAGTGAAATTATCCATTTTATATTCAGAGATTTTCCAGAGTTGTGAATTTTTGCGACAGTATAAGCCATGGGACAAACGCCGCGTTTATTCCACGCCGATGCGTAAGTATCTTTAAATTTTAGGCTTGGTATACATTGCTGGAAGCAACTTGGCAGAACCTAAATTTTCGACAATCACTGAGATTCTTTTAAAACAAAAGATTTTTTTTGTGCGAGGGTAAAAGGTAATCATGAACATCTTCTTGATATTAAAATTTGAAAATCGCTAAAATGACCTTGAAAGCGATTATTTTGGTGGGGAATTGAAAGACATCTATGGAAAACAAGTACTATGATTTCCGAGAGTGAGATACTCGTATATACGTCCATTCGATCAAGATGACGTCAGGACCATATCTAATTTACATTCAAGCGTCCATACGATATTGTACTAGTAGATATGATCCTGACTCTGAAGATGATATTACTATTAATTAAAATATGATTACGGGTAATGGAAATCTAAATATTTACCTTTAAGGCGTTTTGAACCTTCAAGAAAAGAGCGTACTCATTCTTAAAAGGCCGGCAACGCATTTGTAACGCCTCTGGTGTTGCGGGTGTCCATAAGCGGCACTTACCATCAGGCGATACGTCTACTCGTTTGCTCCCTGTACGACAAAAAAAGGCGTGCTGCCTATGGTTGAAAAGAGCTATGGCCAATCAAAAAAACATTTATGTAGATATTTATATAAAACTCGTACTTACTTTAGTACTGCTATTATTTGCTTTTAAATTATAGAACAACATAAGGAAAGATTCATACAAGAGTATAACGTTTAAGTAAGAGAGCAAAATAAAATAAACTTTATTGACTTAACATTACTTACAATGCAAGAAATTTTGTAAATTTTGTCTTGCCCGAATCCTCATGTATGTTTCCAAATCCAAGTATGAGAAAACAATATAACTCAGTATTTCTCATTGTTATTTTAGAGGAATTCTTTCAACATTGAATACTTCTATAATTACTTTTCAAACTTTGATACTCAATATGCCATTATACCTTTTGTTTTTTCCTCGTGCGGAAAACTCCTCGGATACCAACTCCTGGTGGCATGTCGGACTCGCACCGACTAAAACCGCACGTCGTCTCGGGCACCACACGCTCCGCAGCGTCTACGTCTCCTTCCGAGCCTGCTTCTGCCGGGTTGACGGATGGCCTCATCTGTCACCCGCAGGCTTGCGCTTATAGAGGACGGAGATCATTCTGAGATCTCCGTCGCCCGAGTCACCTGCGGTACCTGGTCCGTTCCCGGGCCTAGCGGGCCGGTAGAGTTCTAAGCGTCTCCCGGTCCTGCTCCGCCGTCTCCTTGGCAAACATTACTTGCTCGAATATGTCTATATATATATACCTACAAAATAGTCATCACATGCATAATTAAATCTTCTTGAATTTAGGAAATATTTTTAAATTTAAAGCCATACTTTAAATATAATTAGAAGATTCATCTACTCTATATCAAGACGAAATATATCTTTATGTCTAAAATCCTACTTGTGATGAGCTATGTATATATTAGTTTGGTAATAAGTTTGATGTTGCTTTTTCACCTTCCAAAAATGCCTATAGCTGGTCTCAATGGCTGGTATTACAGTTGTTATTCTTGGGTAACAGGCACCAATATGTGATGGTATCTACCTGAATCTTCTACTTGTTTGTCTCTTCAAAAACAAAATTAAAGAATGAGTTGCTTCTATAAATTGCAAGTTATATTCCTTAATATGTAAAAGCGGGTTAAATCCGAACTTTCACATTATACATTTATTACTTTATGTCCACCTTGTTGGTCTTCAATTTATTCATATTTATGCCCGTTAGATGTTGCCCGAGCCGTTCGTCCATCAAGTTTCATATATATATTAATCTTCATTATTTATTTCTGCCTTCATTTTGTACACGGTGAGTCCTCACCTTTACTACAAACATTATGACGTACGCAAAACCGCATACCCTCATGAAATATGCGTTTGAAATACGCGCTGCCTTCACAGATACAGTTGAATATATAATGCTCAAGTTTTACAAGTATATATAAGCGATAAAACCTCATGGTTTATGTGTCCACACTGCTGACTGTTGTGGTCTAAAGATTTATCCTTATTTAGGGATTAGCCTTTGTTAATATTCAAAAAGCAGTGTAGAGAAATTGTGTACTTTGGGTAAAATATTATAATTGGGTGCTTCGTTAAGGTGAGCCTTTGCACGTTTTAGAATTTCGTTAAGTATTTAGTTAAGGTGAAGTTTCAAGGATTTGGCTTGCTAGATGGTATCGCTAATAGTATTACCATAGTCTATGGACTACATTACGTGTGTCATGTCAACTAAGATATCTATTCTTATTCAGCCTTATTACAATTTTGATAATAGTTGTATATGAACTTCACGAATTGACCAATGTCAATTTGTGAAGTTCATATATTTTTATATAAAACATATCACACACCTGCTCGAGAAAAATTGACATTTTGAATGTATATGAGGCATTGAACAATAAATAAATATTCCGTTTAAACATGCCTCTCAACGCCAGTATTTAAGTATAGCTATATGTACTATGATATTATGCTGGGCAAAGTAAAGGAAAAAAAAGGTAAGAAAACATGGTGTTTGAGGGAGAAGGGTATTAGAAGAGAGGGTAATTAATAACAGCACGATACAGTCAAAGTTGTACAACTGTTACTGGAACTGCCTATTATTGAGAATCTTTAGTTCTCCAATCTTCATTCAACGACACTAACATAATCTATTGAAAGTAAATAACAACAGCACATAACCCATTTTATTTTTTTCTTGTTTAGAATAGTAGTAAATTAGAGCTCATCTTTATATAAAAAGAAACTTTCGTACTTAAAAGATCTTCCGACATCCAAAAATAGCGTCAAAGTTTGACAGTTAGATAGATCAGAAGTTGATTTACAAAGTATATAAAAATATTTGTTGGAAAAGAGCTCTTTCATTAAAACAATTCTTTAGAAATTTGCTTTTTTGTTTTAACTTACATTTAAAAAGAAAGCGAAAGTTTCTATTATTATTTTGATACAGTGGACGATTTGAAGACTAAAATGAGAGACACATAATACTGGATTCTAAATGTCTAATAACTAGGAAACATCACAGTGATTAGTCTAAAATCAACATTTTTAGTTGTGGATCGCAATCATGTACTACCTATGAATACATACATCATCAGCCCGTTACAGTCTACTGCTGGATATAAGCCTCTCCCAAGGAAAACCACAAAGCCTGGTCTGTTGCTTTTTGCATCCAGTCGCTGCATCACAAGCAGCGACTGGACGCAAAAAGTGCGCACAGGTGCCTTGCCAGTATTTTAAAGGAATTGTACGTTCTATATTTTACCGTGGGAGAGCTATGCTTCGGCATGAATGGGTCGGCTCGACCGGAGTGACACCACGGCCTCACAGAAAACCGGTGTGAAACAGCGTTTGCGCTGTGTTTCACCGAGTGAGTGAGGATACCGGAGGCCCATACCGAAACCCCTCCCCCCATCCCCTTTCCCATCCCCCAAAGGTCGGCAACGCACTTGTGACGCCTTTGGTGTTGCGGGTGTCCATGGGCGGCGGTAATCGCTTACCATCAGGTGATACGTCTGCTCGTTTGCCCACTATTCAATAAATAAAATAAAAAAAAAGGGTAACAGGGTGGTCCAGGATGTAGAAGCTACCTGATACTTAAAATAAATAGTTTACATTTAAAAACTTTTGATTAAATGTATATAACCTATATTACCCGGGCCATCATTACGAACCTATGGACACTTATTTCATTAAAGTCGTTACTGCAGCGACTTTAATGTTTAGGCACTACGGTGGAAATACAAACATTCATCAAGTATTACCCTCCTATTGGTTTGGTAAAAATAATTTTAATAAAAAATATTCTCTTCCCAATCGATCAGAGAAATCTTTTGATTTAACAAAGCGTTTTACAGCCACTTTGCTACCGAAAATAGGTTCGGGATTGAGAAAGGCCGAGCATATGTCGCGGGCTATTGGCAGACTTCCATCGGTTTTGCTACTTCGCTACCTTGAATGAAGTTAGCCTTACGGATGCTCGACGTGTAAGTATTATTCGAGAGAGTGATGTTCATCGGTCATTTTAGATTTTTATGTATGATAAAAATAATTGAAACCTTTTTGTAACTTTACTTCACAAAAGTATTTTGATGACAATAATGTCACATTTCTCACATACGACTCTCTCTAACTAACAGTAGTCTAATAGAGGATTAACTTAAAGATGATTTGATGAACAAATTACATTCAGGCACATAAAATATAACCGTGCTTAACACACAATTATCAAGCGTCTCCGAGACAACTCAAAACCACGAGACCTCAAACAATTAAGTTTAAGTTAATGTAGATATTGGAAGCTTAACAAAAACCTAATACATGCTACAAATAATACAGCAAATTATTTTTTACTATCAGATGGAATGCAAAATAGAGAAAAAAAAAAGTGTGGACGCTTACTGCACTAGTAAGCTGAATTTTTCCATAATTATCAGTGAATCTTTTACAACCAGCAATGTATATCTTCTAAATAGAAAGTATCTATTCTTGCAGTTCTTTCTATCTGAGTACAAGGCAAGTCAAGTAGTAGCCAAATCGATTTGAAGTGGAAGCCCAGCGGCTATTTTCATGCGGCTATTGTGCCAATGCTGTTTAGCTTACCTAAGAATTGTTTTGAGCTACTTTTAAAAATAAACTCGAGAATCCTTTGTGGCTACACAATTTGGTTCAGTTGAAAGGCTTTGTTCAATGTTTCAGTTTTAAAAATTGTTTGTTTGGTCAGAGAGTTATTATTTTCTTTGTCCAAGAATAGAAAGATACAGATGAGTAAAGTTCAACAAATTTGTTTCTCAGATATTTTTTATGATATTTATTCTGGAAAATATCAAGATAAAATTCCATGTATATTCAATTTATGTCACTGAAACGGCATTGCAGGCATTGGAACTTAGACTAACTAACTTAACTAACCTCAGTGGTAGCGTGTGTGACTGTTCTGAGGATTCGAGCTTGATTCTCGTGTTGAACTAAATGTTTGTATGATTTGCATAATGTATAATTGTGTATTTATATAAAAGTATTCTAGCAGTCAATCAAGCTGTCACTGTACAAGCAGTTGTCGGATATCCCCGCCTTCCTAACTCTGGGGATAGAAAAATAAATCGCAGCCTCACATTTGTATTTCTTCAGTTGCACTTACCATCACGTGACACATCTACTCATTTTTCATATATATATATATTATATAGGTGGCAAACGAGCAGACGTGTCGCCTAATAATAAGCGATTACCGCCACCCATGGACACCCGCAATACCAGAGGCGTTATAAGTGCGTTGCCGACCTTTTAGGAAGGAGTACGCTCTTTTCTTGAAAGTTTAGATGTTATTAATTAATTTTGTTCTGTTCTATTTAAACGTAAAGAATATATTTAACTAAACAACTTTATGGAAAGCCACTTTAAATTGTTTTTCACACATTAGATATTCTCATCGATAAAAACAACATTTATAAAAAAAAAATAAACGCTAACAAAAATGATATCAAAAACACGAACTGTGAAAAAAGCTTAGTAACTGACAACATCATTCATTCGGAATCTTTTCCGAGTCACACCACCAGTTTTATACAATAGGAACGGGTGGCAGGAACCAGTGAAAGCAATATACTCGACACCATATTGCGACTATACCAACATATAACAAGAAGTGATATTTTTATCATACGAACACATGGGACGAGTTCGTATATTTTTTCTAAAGATTTCGTGGGTATGTTATCTCTATACGGTTTGAATAGAGAAACGTTTTGTGTTAAAGCATTACATATAAGGAATATAGAAATACAAACGCTATAGACGATTTTATGAATTTGTAATATTTGTGCAGATAATTGTGGCGAGTTACACATAGCGAAAATTGGCGTATTTCAAGTGCAAGAGCGGATAGTTGATCTACACGTTAATTATTAGACGTTAATCTTCTTGCACCTAACATGTTAAAACATAGTGTAATGTTTATAAAAAAAAAACATTAGTAATGAAAGATTCCTAACGACGGTTATCATTGAAGAAAGGTTTCTTATTGAATTGATCGGCTCCAATTCGATTATTCGAAAAATATTATTCATTTTGTTTTTTTCCTCAGTTCCTTATAGTACACAACCTTATTATATAATTAGTTGGACAACTATTATAAGATAGTACTATTTATAAATCTATATGGTGTACGATTTCAATAATATTATGTGAAATGACGCTTCAAAAGTCATCATGAGAATGATGTATGTATATTAAAACAAAAAATAATAAAAAATAATTTTATTAGAGTTCAAAAATGACATAAAATTTAAATACACAGATAACTATTTAGCCGAACCGTTTGTTGTCCGGAATGTTGGCATGTTCTATATAATAACAATAATACTGTACTATTTCATTTCACCATAGTAACATTTATAGTTCATTATTAGTTAGTAGTTAGTAATTTTCTTGGTAGGGTAGTGACATAACATAATTTGCAATGACTACCCGCTCTAATTTATAAGTGACTGTACATATTTTGGTTTAGTTCTTCAGTGCTGTTTATTATACTTTTCTTCTATAAGTGTTACTAAAACGTAGTGTTTGAGAATGCTGGTTTATTTTATAACCATGAATATGTATGAAGTTGGCAATAATCGTGTGTAAAGCAATTGTATTGTAAATGTAAGTAGAATTAAATATGATTTGGTGATGACACGGATGCACGGAAAAACTCAAATTTGAGAGAGAGAGTTTATGTGGCATCCAGTATTAAATTTCTTGTACCTTATATTGTTTGAACAAATAAATAAATAAATTACATTTACACACACACATTTTTGACAACAATTTGGAGTTTTACAAATTATTTGTACTGTATATAGATGAAATGTATAAAAAAATGAAGCACTTAAGAAAAGCATGACGTCAGTGGTATAAAAACAATACATACGCATCACAAGAGACAGTCACGAATCTTTTCAGGAAAAAATAAAACCGAGTATAAGGAAAAGAAACCTCTTGTAATATAATAAACTAATATATACATACAGAAACAAATGGTTTGCAAAACATACACAAAAAGCAACAAATGTGTATAGTACAGTAAAAATATACAAAATTCTTGGTAAAACATCAGCACATATCTCTGATGCCGATTCTTATATATTGTGAACTTTGAGGTTTAAATGTAATCTACACTAAAATTATTTTTTTTAAAATTTGCAATATTATTTCAGTGAAAATAGATGACAAAATACAAAAAGAAAAATAATCTCTTTGTCCGTACAAACTTTTCTTTTCTTAGCTTGCTTTTCAATATATGCCTAATTTTGTCTTTTTTATTTCTTAAAGTGTCTGGTGGACGTATTTTAATACAGTCAAAAGGGACAGTAAAATAATGTATAAAGGAATAACACATCAGCCTACCATAGTGTAATGCTGGAAATAGGCCTCTCTAATTGCACCCAACTTAGTTCGATTCTCGGCTTCTCTCATCCAGCTCCAGTCAGTCGTCTTGCGTAAATCATCACTCTACCTGGCCTGTGGACGTCCTGCACTACGTTTGCCGAGATGCGGTTTCTACTCAAAAAGCCGTTTCTTCTAATGGCTATGGCAAATATAGGGCGCCCACTACCACTTCAGCTTGCTAATCCTGTAGTCTATGTCAATGATCTTGAGTAACAATAGTAAGAATTCATTTTGTACATATTCACGTGGATTATTTCGCCTGTGAGAATCTAAATTGCCTAAAAGGTAAGCTTTATTCATATCCAAGGGTTCAGTATTCAAAACTAAATTGAAAAATCTAGTACATTCAAAATTGAGTTTGAATACAGAATAATATCATAAATAAAATGACCACTCCTCATCTCTCTTCACTTACGTATAACATAGTACGAAGGAAAAGGATAAAAACGTATTGTCGTATTGTACCTGAATATTCATTCAGTTCAGCGATTTTTGCGTTGAACACATTTTTCTAATACCCGACGTCTCACACCATTAGGTTATGCGTTAATACCAACCTTTTTCCATTGTGTAACGAAAACGTAATGTACGTTAACGTTAGAATATTTTGCGACATTATTATGCTATATTTCCATGTTGATATGGGGATAAAAAATAGCTACTGTTACGGTTTTTCAGGTGCTTTGTGGGAGATTTATTTAGGCGCGATGGTAAGTGCTCTTTCGTTATTATATCTCTCGACTATTGAGGTAACTGTTGATTATTTAGTAGTTTGGTTTACTTTAGGGTTCCGTACCTCAAAAGGAAAAACGGAACCCTTAAAGGATCACTTTGTTGTACGTCTGTCTGTATAGACCCTTTTTCTCAAGAACACGTAAAGGTATCAAGCTGAAATTCATACCAAATACTCAAATAGACTGTCCCTTAGAGCTGTGAAAAATTCAATCTTCAAAACCAACGCAATAAAAAGATACAGCCGTTTATGCTGTTAATTTTTGACACTCACAAGAGCATCAAAACCTATAGAATACTCAGAATCTTGAAATTTGGTACGGAGCAACGTCTTATAGCACAAATAAAGGAAAAAATCCGAGAAGTGTAATTTTTTTGAGTTACATCATATAATAGGTTTGTACTGAAACCTCGGTGTGCGAGTCCGGCTCACACTTGGCCCGTTTTTGTATAGATGTGTTTTGATATCATTTTAATTTATTTTTAGTCCACAAACTTATTAATTTTCACTGTGTTAACCTGTGGAATGCCTTTCAATTAATCAAATATTTATAATCATTGTATTAGTTTTCAATTCAAGCTATTCTCATTTGATTTTGAATACAATAATTTTTTGTTTTAGACAATACACGTAAAATTATTCTTGGATGTCTATCCATTGACTCAAACATTTTGTGTTTTTTTGGCGTGAGTTTTATTATTGCTATATCAATTATACATTTTGATTAATTACATAATAAACTAGCTGAACCCTACGATGTTACCCATTGTTGTTGTTATAAAAATACAAGAAGGTAACGTAGAGGGACGAAACTAGTCGAAAAAAATTGTTAAAGTTACTCCCTATATCATCAGCTATCTAACAGTAAAGTTCCGTCAAAATCGGTCTAGCCGGTAAGCCATTCGACAGACAGTCAAATAGATAAGAATTTTCAAAATTGGTACGGTATCTACCGTATTTACTTTTATAAGTATTTAGTAAGAAACTTTTCGCATATTTTATTTTACTCTTCATTTTCAGCATAATCAGTTTTTTACTCTTGCAGTAACGAACCCATCGCGTTATAAATCTACTGCATTTTGCTGAGGATCCTATAAACCTTTGTGCAACACTGATCTCAAATTTACGAGTTCCTTTAGTTTGTAATTGTGACCAACGTACGATAGTCTCCATACGTGAACAATGTCGTATTGAAACTAGTTATTTATGATCGTACGGTGATCCATCATTATTATTACTGGCTAAAGGTCTGCGTTCACGAATGGCGCTGACAGAATTGATATAGTATCTAGAGCCATATATTTCAGCTATATCTAAAATGATGATTAGTGGGCAATGTGTTCACGACCTAAGTGTTTATTGCTCTAGATGACCTAGAGCTGCGAACTTACAAGTACACTATATGAAGGGAAATTTCTGGTAAGGCACTTGATTCACTGTATACTTTTTTTTCTCCTTTTGACTTCTCCTTAGCCTGGAGAAAGTATCTAAGTTCTTCTTGACATTTCCTTCCATTGCCTTGCCCTCTTAGCCACGTACTATTTCATCATGCCCAATTTTCTCATCTGATTCTTAAATTATGTTTTTTTTTTAAAGTGGGCAAACGAGCAGACGTATCACCTGATGGTAAGTGATTACCGCCGCCCATGGACACCCGCAACACCAGAGGCATTACAAGTGCGTTGCCGACCTTTGGGGTTAGGAAGGGGAATGGAGGGAGGGGTTGGGGTATGGGCCTCCTGTATCCTCACTCACTCGGTAAAACAAAGCGCAAGCGCTATATGATACCGGTTTTCTGAGAAGTTTTCCTGGTTCTGAGTTGAAAAGGCATCTATGCACTTATGACTTTTCAGTTGCAAGCATCCATAGACGATGGTAGTCATTTACCATCAGATGATCTACCTGCTCGTACTCTTATACAATAAGAGAAGAATCGATTCTCGAATCGTTTTTTTGTGTGATCTATATTACTGTGACAATTTATTCGTACTCAAAAATAATATATACTTAACATTATGGCATCCTTTTTTCGTGGGAGAGCCACGCTTTGGCATGAATGAGCCGGCTCGACCGGCCTCACAGAAAACCGGTGTGAAATAGCGCTTGCGCTGTGTTTCACCGAGTGAATGAGGATAACGGAGGCCCATAACCCAACCCCTCCGTCTTCCCATCCCTTAAAAGTCGGCAACGCACTTGTGACGCCTCTGGTGTTGCGGTTGTCCATGGGCGGCGGTAACCGATTACCATCAGGTGATACGTCTGCTTGTTTGCCCACTATTCCTGCCTGCCTCGGTGGCGTAGTGATAGCGCATGCTGCATGCGATTTCTTGAACTAATAATTCTAAATCAATTCTCTAGTCATATTTGTCGTAAGATACTTGTATTATTATTATTAGTTCAAGAAATCGTGGAGAAGGTCAACCAGACCCCTATAATCAGGAATCGAGTATATTTGCTTTACCACGCGAACGACTCCGGTATAGGTTGCCATTAGACGGGTGGGAAAATTTTCTTATTTACCCAGCCATCCGGTCAACTCGTGTTAATGACGATCTAAATAAGTGAAATAAACACATTTCAATTACATATGTACATGATTTTATTTCTAAGTTCTTCTAAGTCTTTAGAAAATAATGTTGATGAAATACGGTATGCACAGCAACATCTATTTTTTAGGATTGATGCTTATAATTTTAAGCGATAAAATTACTTCTTCTTATTGCGTTAAATGTTTGTGGTTCAACTCCTTATTTGTGCTGAGTCTTTATATTTTGTAAAAGACAACTCCCGCACTAGGAATAAATTCTGTATCGCGGGTGAATTTACAAACATACGTAAAATGTACACAAATAACATCCTCAGAACAACTATTTGTAGATTACATAAAGTGTTGAACCTAATGGGATTTGAACCCTTAACACTTTACAGAGTAGGAAGTGGCGTGGCGACCGCTTAAACCACTAGCCATATGTGGCCAGCCAGTCGAGTCTAGGTGCAGTCTGGTTATTTTTGTGTTTGTTTCATGCAAGAGACATAAGTATTAATATTCCTGCTTTAACGTTTAAACATCGGTTTTCTGGTAGATAATTGTATCATTCTAGTCAAGTTTGGCCATTTGGTGTACATAAATATAAGCATGTTCAAAGATCCTTCCTTCTACATCCTACTAGTGCAGACCATTATCATTTAAAAACGTTCTTCAGTTACCCATAAAGTCGGATAAAATATAAGTATGTGTAAATTTTAGCAAAGTATCAAAGCACCTGACATTAACGGTCTACGCTCAGCAGCGGTCCGTAACCGAAGAATCACCCGTTAAGTGCTCACTTAAGTTGAGTCGTGTTAAATTACTGATGAGAAAAAAATAAGAAACTCTCAATTGGAATTTAAGTGTCCCATATTCGTTTTCATGGCACGATAATCATTTTAGAGAAGTTTTGAAATAATTTTCTTTAAATATGATGAAAACAAAAAAGGAAATGAAACCAAAAACTTCACCTGAAAAATGTATCTCTTAGAAAGAGTATTTTTTATTATTGAGCATGAAATAAATGCTATTTAAATTTGAGCAAAATCGTTAAAGAGTATGAAGAACTAGCCTTTTAGGCTAGTGATCGAGACTGTGAAACAGGTTGGATTTAATTCCTACCCAGACAAATAAGATTGTAAATAATAAAACAGTCATTTGTTTTGTATCTGACTGTAATTTGTTCACATCATATATTTATAATCAGTAGTTTCGTTAGGATGATGCAAAGCATTGCTTAATTTAACTTTCGTCACCCTAATTTTCAATTGTCCTAGTATTCCATAGTCGAACCAAACAAAGTTCTTACGCTTATAGTAACGTCAATAAACTAAAGTGAAAAAGCCTAAACGAGCAGACGGGAATCAACAAAACCTTTGGACGTCATAGTGCCCTCATAAAAATATAGGAACTGCGTCACCAAATTACAAATGAACCGTAAAACATGAAAAAGTCAAGCAAAAATATGTTCTACATCCTTATAATAAGAGTGGGTTGTAAAAATATGAAATGCTTTGCTTCATTGGTGTCGTATCTAGTGATAAATAAGAGGTCTGACTTTGAGTGATAGTGGGTACATTTACAGGACCCGAGGACCCACTCAGATTCGTGTTTGTCTCGCTGAGAATGTCTCGTCCTCTAATAAATTAAGATGGCGAATTATTGTGATGTTTTTGGGTAATTAATGTTAGGCCGTTTACTATATTTTGGAAATTTCTCTCAAGAATATATTTTACGTGAGTGGTATTTATATTTATAAATGTACTGCAAGTTTTGTGGTTAGTGCTCCTGACTAGTTTTAAAATCGTAAATTATAATACCGATGTTTTTGTTTTATGTGGCCGAGTATTTGATCTGAGCTTGATTGTAATTTGACGAAAAATAAATATTTATTTTTCAATGTATAAGTTTCCCAACAGTGTGCTATCATAATAAGCTGTACTAAAGCCTGTACGTTCGTACTTTAGGTTAGATGTATTGACATTTTGCGAAAATATCAACACAAATATGTAATGTGTATGTCTGGGACATTATCATTATTATGATTTCATAATTGTTGTAAGTGGAAGACCGGAACAAGTTATACCTCAACTAAAAAACAGGCATATATTCGTAAAACCTGTTATTTTTTATAAAATACATATATTTAAGTTAAAAATTTCACCATCAAACCATCAATAATCAGCTGTCTACACATATACGAGTATCATATTAACACCTAAAACCGACCCAAATTATGTTTCACATTTAATTGTATTTGAAGGCTCCCTTTGTTAGCTGCTAACAAATGTTTGATTTATTTTATATATGGTTATGTCAAGTGTAACCTTTAATTAAGTTCACATTCCGAAATGCTGAGAAGTTAACAGTATATTGTCTAACCTTACGTTTGTTTCAGAAATATTATTTGAAATGTAACGAACTTTATATAATGGCAACTGTTATTGACGTTTTTATACATGTAGAGATGGTTGTCAGTAGCAAGGTATTACGACACGTGGCCCGTGAAATATAAACACATTTCTTGTAGTTCTGATTTTACGTAGACATACGTGTTTTATAAAGAGGCAGAGAGAAGTCGCACGCTACTTTACTTGCATTAACGCAAGAATGTGTTTTTGTACGTTTAAGTTTTCTGTTAGTTGCATATTATTAATGAGAATTTTACGAACCGAACGATAGGATTTACAAATTCAGATTACAAACGAACGACATTTGGATTCATGGACACGTCTAATAGTAGGTCTACGACATGTATCGTTAGTTAAGACATATAAGTACGTTGTTTGCCTGTGAAGTGATATCAAGTTCATATTTGTAGGTTTAAAGGTCGTATTTATGTGGGAGAACTTCATGTTATTTCTTTGCATAGATTGGTTAGACAAGGCAAAAAGCTTCTAGGAAACTGCAGAGTGGCAAGGTGTTAATCTATCTAAGTAAAATGAAGGAAAATTTGATTATATATACTGTGCTATGAGTTACAATGTTTAAAAATTAATATATAGAAGAAAATAAGGTACCAAATCAACATGGTTTTAAGAATTAGGAAGCTGAAGTGAGTAATAAACATGATGTATGTCCCACAGAACCAGTACCTACTCTAGCTAGAGTTCAACTGCACAGTCGTGCCAGCTATAATTATGATTATTACAAAAAGTGAATAAGGAGAGCTAATGATCAAACGGCGTTCATTTAAGAAGCTTATGTTCTACAGTAGATGCTCAAACGGTAATGACGACCAAAGTCATACATGACGGAATTCATTAATTATTTTACAGAAATGTTCAGCCATTTACATGTTAAAACTGGATAGAACAGAACGTTATTTTAAACAAATAAATCCGAAGAAAAATATTTTAAAAGTTTACCATTTAAATGTACATCTTGAAGCTATTTAAGGAGCGTGTTATATCGTTAAAAACAGTGACGTAATTCTCAGAGCACACGAGATGTATCGCATTTAGCTAAATGCCAACATGGAACCACTCAGCGTAGAAGACGGATCATGATAAATTATATGACCAATTACTTAGAACTTTCATCTGTATTAGATATTTGTCTTTAATTTTCTCCTGCATTAAGAATGACACAAATATTTTACTAGATTTATTAGAGAACCGAAAAGCAGAAAATTTAATTTGAGCAACATGCTGAAGAACGATTTGGTAGTGTCCAAAATAAAACGAATGATGTTACAATTACTGTTGATATCAATGACGATTTCCCGAGCAATTTTTCGCTGATTATTATTTTATTATTAGGGGGTTATTTCAAAGATAGCTACGCACTCCTCATGTTTCAGGTGTCTGTAAACAACAGTAATCACCAACAGATATATCACATATAAATCAAATATGATAATTGGCTCATGATAATAACTTGTGGGTTAGATATATGAACAAACAGTTGTTTAAATTCACCTAAAGTTAATCTTGTTGCTTCTTAAATAAAGTGCCAGATAAAACGGAGTAGTTAAATATAGCCCATGTACAGCGTTCGGTGATAATGACGCGATTTCAACTATTTATGTTTTTCCAAAAAGTGCTCAACGTGCCTATAAAAGATTTCACTTCAAAAATGATGTTATCGAATCAAAAAATATTGAGTAAATATGAAGTACAGTGTCAAATTTTGGTCTGACCTATAATACATATATAAGGCTCCCTGGAATAACCTCAAGTACGTTCTCCTAATGTCGGATATTTGTTGAGACCTTGTGTCGTACTTGAAATTTTCTCCTAGAGTTAACCAGGGAAGTTTCCAGGTGATACCGGGGGAACACTTAGTAGCGCTATCAATCTTAAACTGTGACACACTGGGCGGAATGTCACATCTCTGCTAACAAAACTTCAAATGATTTTCAAGAAATAATGTAACTTTCTACTATAAACACAATTATGGGCATTATATATTACAGGGCCTATGTTAATTACAGTTGTACTATATCAAACACTTATGTATATGTAGTAAAATTTATTTAATACAATTTTACATGACAAATTTTATAAGATTAAGAATATTTTTTAGTTTTATTTCAAACAGTTTTTGGAACCTCTATTGATCATAATTGAATTTAACTATATTATATGTTTTGTGTTCAAATACAGTTTAAGTACAGTTAATAAGAATCACATGTCTTGCTTAGCACATAATTCGTAAATATATCAGTTGTCTAGTACCCATAACACAAGCTCTGCTTAGATTGGGACTAGATGGCGTTGTGTGTTAGATGTCCGGAATATTTATTATTATTATTTATTATTATATATTCACTACAATTTTCGATACGTAAAAAATAAATTACTTGTTATTTTTTTTGGTCTATAGTTATATGAATACTCCACACTGTGCAGTGTCTCAAGGTAGATGTTAACTTCCAAAGAGCCTCTATGTTATTGCACCTCGCCTGTTTGTAAGTTCTTCGCTGAAGTAATAACAATTAAATAGTTCCTTTGTACTGAAGTTTTAATTGAAACTGTCGATTACATTATTATAGTTAGTAGAAACTAGTTACGTGTTTATATATTAAGTTGGTAAGTACAATACATTAGTGAGATGTTCTATCTCGACTTTTAATTGATTTTCAAAGTTCCGCAATGAGAAAATTAACTTCTAAATTAGTATCACTGACTTCAATGTGCCTACGTCATGACGAATAGCAATAAACTATATTCTTCATTATTTAAATTTCTTTCCTCTTATTTGAGGTGAAACAACTTAAATAAATTGGAACTTTTATCTTTTGTAATCTAACATGAAAAATCGCCAAATTAAGTAATAAAAATCGAAAATCTTTGTAAATAATTAATGTAATCGGATTTTAATCAAATTCATTTATAGATTTAATTAAATCGATATTATAAGGCCTTGTTCTATTGCTGTGTTTATTCATATGTAAAGTTACATATACTACATAACTCTGATGCACAACAAAAGAGACAAGTGGATTAGAGAAAAGACTACAGTCGTAGATATCGTGCAAGAAATCGAACGACGGTATGGGCAGGATACATTGCCAGACTGGAGTACAGCCAGTGGGAAGTGGAGACTCCGAACAAAAACCCGAGGTAGAGGAAGACAATCAAAAAGATGGGTCGATGGAATACCAGTGTAAGTAAACTGAATGGCGATGGCACGGGATCGAGAGAAATGAAAATTGGGAGAGGACGCCTACGTTCGTAGACGGACAAACTATAAACGCTGCTATGATGACGATGGTGAAAATTACATGTAAGTGCGAATAGTCTGAAACGCTGAGAAATTTTAGGGTAGCTTATTTTCACTACTTCATTTCGAATTTAGAAGTGGATATTTTCGTTACAATTATAAAAAGTCATGATGGTAAACTATTGAGAATGCAGATGTCTCCTATCTGATGATAAGGGACATCGGGGGTATTCTGATGAATAATTTATCCCCTGTATTGTGAAAAAAAAACGCAACAAAACTACGTAGTATGTAATTGCATTCAAATGTACCTGTTACACCTATTTTTATCACTAAAATAACCAGTTTAGTAAATGTGTTAAATATAGCTGAAGGACAGAAAGTAGAAATGATCATCAACACTTATTTCGCCAGCATCAAAGCAATAAAGCGTGTATTCACTAAACTATAACGGGTGTGTTCATACCAACAGAGTCCAATATTTACTGCTGACTGTCACTGACAACTTTACGATCCGTACCTCCCGGTTTTCCCTTTTGTGTCAAAAACAAACCCCGAGGTTAGTTGTTAGGACATTTTCTTTATTTTATTGTTTATATTGTTGTTCTATGTACTGAGTGGATTTGTGAGCAATTTCCGATTGAATATAGCTCGTTTGAATTGTGCGTTTGACAGTCATATTTTATCGTTTCAGTTTTGTTTTATTTTATTTTTAAAACAAATTATTCATTTCAGTAACAGCTTTTCCTGAGAATCATCATAGTTTATTTCTGAATATCCTCAGGCTATAAAGATATTTTAAAAGCTTTATATTTTGCTAGAGAGATGATTATATTATCGACCGCAGAGTTTATTCCTGGAATTCGTAATTCAACTCAAAATTTGTATACAGAAACAACCGATAACAATCTTCTGATCTATTGATCTCTTGAGCTCACGATTTTGCGTGCCCAAGATAAAGTAACAGTTCAATTACAAAATTAAGTACACATTTCATAAGGTTAAAAGTCATAAAACTGACTACCTGCCTGGTTACTTCGGCTGCTTGACGGTTTTGGTCACATACTTTTGTCTAGTAAACGATTCATTACTTTATGTTTCCTATCTATTTTTATAACATTACATGCAAATTCGTAATACAGTTTTGCATAGATGAACGAACATATAAATGAATATTCGTCTAAATAAAATTTCACGTTTATGGCCAGAGCTAAAATTAGGCATAAACTTGATTCTAAACATCAGCAGTTTTACACTCCCATTAACTCTAAAAAGATGAGGTTCCTTCTCTACTTTGTAAGTGAGGGGAGATGGAACGACTTGATAGTAGTATCTCTTTTTATCTTAATACTAAACTGTAAGCTCCTTGTCATTTCACTTGGAGGGTAGATTGATATTAAGATAAGGTATCACAATTCAAAGGGTTTCAAGTCGTACAATAAGGAATCGGTCAAATCCTTAAAGGTATGTATTTGTATGTTTCTCTTCTTCGTTTGACGTCTATACTTTAATTTTATTATTTTTACTACCGTTTTGGACATAATCCATGCTCACGAGAATTCTATATTCTGAAGATATCTACTTTGAGTAGGTCTAATTCGAAAAGAAGATCTAGAAATCACTCCCAGAAGATAACTTTCGTTCATCGTCATTATTATTAACAACCTTTAACAGTTTACTTCTGGAAGAAAGCATCTTCTTAGAAGTTCGTTCCTTGCTCCATGTAAATTCTTTAATGTATTTCATCTACATAGTAGGTACCTACTAATTTTGTAAAATTATCTGAATATTTTATTTATAGAATCAAACAGCTCAAAGTTGAAGAACTTGTGTTGAACCTTTGTTGTTTTAAAAGGACCTTTATTTGAGATTAAAGTAAATATTTTAAGTCTAAGTCCACAATATTCTAGCAAACCGAGCAAGTGGACAGAATGGATCAATTGCGAAGGTATTGAACGTCGAAGCTCAGTTTGTGATGGCTTTCTACAAAGCCTCAGATAAACTAGCGTTCGTTCGTACCTGAGGAGGTTCGGCTTGTTGTACTTCTTAAATTTTTTTTTCTAATTTTAATTCTTTGTTGTTATCTTCAATTTCTCGATCGTCAACCAACTCAATGTAGGGGATTACTATCATCATGTCCACTATGATTTAACTTGTGCACTTTGACTGCACGGTTGGCCGAGTGGTTTCAGCGGTCGTCATGCCGATTGCTACTGCGCCAAGTGTCTTGGGTTCTAATCCCACGCGGTACAACACTTTGTGTGATCCACGAATTGTTGTCCCGAGTCTGGATGTTCTTTGTGTCCGTTTCATGTAAAGTCCCCCACGACACAGGATGTTTATTCCTAATGTGGGAGTTGTCTTTTTAAAGTAAAGAAAGAAAGGCTTATGACACAAAATTTCACAAAATGTTTCTACAAGAATATTTCTATTTACTTAAATTAACAAAGTTAAAGAATCATTAACTCCATAATTTATTTCATTTTTCTATTATCATCATTTAGTTTCATGAATCAAATCATTAGTACATTATGTCGAAGGACATAATATGACAAATGGAGTAGTCAAAGATAGTAAGTGATAACCATCACCCTTCTTGCAAATCAAAGGGCAAAAACATATTTTGGCATTTGAGTTTAGGAACACACCGACTCAACAATTGTTTTGAGATATAGGCCTCCGATTCCAGTAACAGTCAATACTCACAAAATCCTTATCAATAAACAATTTCGAACGTCCGAGTCCGTGAAAGGATTAACAAATACTATTAAAACTTCAAACATGATTCTAACTACTATTTGCATTTATTATAACATTCTCAAACAAAACTTTCTACTCTAATATATGCTGAATGCAAATTTTTGCCGTCAGCCCCCTCTAGAAATCTAATAACAGAATTATTGTTTAACCAGGGTTTGGCCTCAATGTAGACTGTTTATTTAGGTATTTCGAAATAACATAACTCACCTTTGTAATATACTAAAGGTTCTCGATTGTGATGTCACTACTCACTAGTTTCTCGCAAAATTATTTATATCCTGGACATGTTCCAGGATAATAAAATAAATAAAATCTAGGTTACTTCGTCGATTTTGAAAATTATGGAAAATATTCTCGACTCTTTATTTAATTACCAAATAAATTAATGGATCTGCAGGCTACGATTTGAATATTTCAATTTGATACTGGGTAAAAATAAGTTTCATATTTTTGAAGGTAGTAGAGCTACGCTGATTTCAGCAGGGCGGCGCGTCCGAAGTGATACTACCCTCGCAAAGAAGGTCACCTAACCTAAGTCATCACAAGACCGCCATTGTGTGGGTAACCATATTACATTGTTGTCTGCATTTACGATGAGAGTGATGATCACTACTGTGGCGACTTCCACTTATAACACAACAATAACCTACTACAGCGCCATCTACCGAAGATACACTGAACTATGAAGTAACGCACTACACGGAGTAACTACAAATCCTGAATCGCGCAATAAATAGTTCTCGCGCCGATTATCATATATACAACATCCCAACATCAACTGTTGGGCAGTAGCCTGCCAGCTATGATCACCTTGCCTGGTCGGAGGATCCTCCCTTTTAAGAAAAGGGCAGTGGCCCGCCAGGCATGATCACTTCGCCTGGCCGGAGGATCTTCCCTTTGTGTTGGGTGGAACATGATACCCGCGCCGTCCACACCATTCTTGGATTCTGCTTATGTTTTCCAACAGATAGAGTAAGAGTCACTTTAACATACGTGAAAAACAGACTAAGACTTCACTTTTATAATTTGCATAAAAATAGAAGTACTTAATAAAATGAAAAAGTGTGTAAAACGTACCCTTATGTGTACATATACAATCACTAGCCATTGTCCATGGCTCCGCTCTCTTGGATATCGATTATAGCGGCAGCCTCTGTGTTATTCTGATGGATAACTGTAAATTTTCAAACAAATCTGACATCTCACATACTTTTACATTTATAATATTAAGTGTAGTTGTTATACTTAATCTAAGACTAAGTATTTTTCAGTGAACAATAGTTTAGAAAAAAAATCGTACAATAATCGTTATGTATATATTTGTTAAATTATACTTATAAAATAGTTACGTAGGTTTCTGTTACAAACTTTCATCCTTATTCACAAAAACACTCCTAAAGATTGAAAAAGCAAGAGTTAAGAAGTTAACGGAAAAAAATAAATAGTTAACAAATTGAAGAAAACTCAACTTATTTAGTTTTATATAGATCTCCGTAAAGATTTCTCACAATGTGTTCTCTTCGTAGTAGGGCCTAACATTATTTTATATGACGTTAAATCATGTTTGTGTAACATTGTAAGAGATAAAACAATATCTGTGAGTCAGTAATCCTGTACGAAAGTTTCGCGAATGTACACACTGCGTTGTATTACATTGTTTATTTTATTCGTTATACTTTTACAAATATTTGCTCTGGATAAGTATTACTTTCTTCGAGATAGGTATTGATAGGAGATATTTTATGTTGTAACAAAACATATATAATCTCAATTTATAGTTATGGGCTTATAGTAACGGAAATATATAATGAGTTGATTCAACTGTGGGAGGTGTTTTGATATAAATGAATTGGATTGACTGGTTTGATAATAGATAATAATAATAATCTTTAAACTGCCTCGGTGGCGTTATGGTACGCGTATGCGACTGCTAAGCTTGAGGTTTCGGGTTCAAATCCTGGGTCGGACCAAATGTTTGTGGAATCTACAAATATTTGTTTCGGAGTTTGGGTGTTTTCTATGTATAATGTGTATGTATTTACAAAAAAAAAAAAAAAAGTATGTATTAGTATTTATATCAGTTGTCTAGTACCCATAACACAAGCTCTGCTTAGCTTGGGACTAGATGGCGTTGTGTGTTAGATGTCCGAAATATTTATTATTATTATTATTTATATATAACCTTTTACAATTTCTTTAGAGCTAAAGATTACAAGGCTTAAGGTAAAGGTTAAACAATTAGACTATCCCTAACTCCCAAACTAGGTATTCCTGTGACTTGGGAATTAGTTTACACATAAAACCCGTGTTAAGCCATTCTATCGCGGCATTTCATTGCGTGAAAGAGGTTACTGGGACTCAAACCTTTAATTTGGCATGAAGTGGCGAAGGTGTAGACGAGTCACCTGGTAAATGTCACTTCAGGAGTCGCAAGGACGGTCATATTCTTTGAATCCTTCCCTCTATATCAGAAGGCTTTGTCACACGTCAACATGTTTCTTACCTTCTTTCTGCTCGTAATCCTTAAAATGTACATAGCTTGATTTCTGTGATCATCGTCACTACTATTACTTTAGAACTTACGAGGTACATTTTAGTTGTGATTTATATATTTATAATGTACCGCATATCATTTGTGATAAAATTGGCACGTAAAATAATGAAAATATAGGAGATAAAAATAAAATCACTTGTACAAAGTTTCTTAGTCAGTATAGAGAGTCTTACACAGGGATGAAGTTTTATTTGAAGAAATGTAGACAAGACAGAAATTGCTAATAGTTTATTAAAGGTCATTTTGGCAACCTCCACATATAGCGCAACAACAACATAATATACTACAGCGCCATCTACCGAAGTTACACTAAACAACGGAATAACGTACAATACGAAGAAGCTACCAACTCTGAATCACGCAATAGAAGTTCTCGCGCTTATTATCATATACAACAATATCCCAACATCGGCTGTTAGGCAGTGGCCCACCAGGCATGATCAACTCGCTTGGTCGGAGGATCCTACCTTTGTTATGAAGAGGTATGTGACCCTTCCCTGCAGTCTTATTAATGGCAATTGCAAAAATATTATTATCTACTTTACTTTAAATATTGAATTCTTATTAAATACATTTTTTCGGGGAAGCTTTCAACTCGCGTTCTTGCTAAGATAGGTCAAAGAACTTTCCTTTTGATGTTTAAGGAAAGTTTAGGAATAAATTGAATATTAAATAAATGACTTTAATTTATAAAAGAACAATTTTATGTTATTTTCTGGCCTATTAAGAAAATAACTGTTTCTTACCTACTTACTAATTTAAAACATTGTACTACTTCAGTCGCAGTTGGGTAAAAATCGATAGGGAACATTTAGTAAAATTAGTAATCTTTTATACAAAATATATTTAAGTGATGGTAACTATATAACAGTTTTTCCTACACATTGCAAGTTTCATCACTATTTCAAAATAACTTTTATGTGCAATTCAGTGTCAATAGTTACAACGTAGTTCAGAACATCTTCGCTAGATGTCACTAGTAAACATTTAGTGGTTTAAACATTTGGTTTAGGTGAGGGTCATCTGAAATTATTTTAAGTCGTACATTATTTCTTTAACCTTATATTATACTCAATTTTTTCTTATCATTTTCAGCATATAATCTACTTTGTATCCACGTAATTTTGCATCCCGGTTAAGTTTCATTGTTATATCTTTTATTTTTGTTAAAACTTCCTTAAGTGTATCGTTGGAAAAGGTCTTTGTCTTATGTCGTACAGGTGTCTTATATTGGTTTTTCTCTCGCAAGGCTTTCTTGATATATTCAGGCATAACTGCAAACAGAAATTAAAGAATGAGTTAACTAAAACAATGAATAGGTGTAGTGATGTTAATATTACATTTGGTATTCCTATCTTGGCGATTAATGCAACCATCTAACTCTTTTAAATTGAATTGTTATCTGATCTGGTTATTGAAATTAATACCACTTAGGACGAATGACGCGGAAGCCTCTCAATAGACCGTCATACGAGATCACCATACTACATTGTCTGCATTCACAATGACCATTACTCTTGTATTCCACTTATGCTTTCCATCGGGCAGAGTAGGGTTACTTTGGCTCATAAATAAAATAAAGGTAGGCTAATGTCGACTTATCGGTAATATAACTACAGATTTCAGTTTCACAAGTTTTGAATAGTATGGCTCTAACCCTCTCCTGAGAAGAGACCCGAGCCTAGCAGTGGGACAATATAGTGTTGGAAAAGAATGGAAGCAATCAGCTGGACGGAAAAAATTACCAACGTAGAAGTTATAGAAAAAGAAAGAGAAAAGGCTGCTGATCTACTATAGAAATTAGGAGAGGCAGGATGGTAGGCCACCGTGAACGTCACGATAACTTTATAAGTAGTATCACAGAGGGAAAAATAGAAGGATAGAGAGAATGAGGCAGACCGAGACAGTTATATCCACCAGATTGTACAAGGAGGTCAAGGTAACGGCTCTTGATAGGGTAAGCTGGACAAAGGTTCATCGACAAGAACGTAGATCTTAAGTTAATGATGATGAGCAAATCACAGAATCTTTGCACTCAATTTGAAGTTCGATAGGGTTAATTTGTTTTACCATACTATTAAATTTCATTGCTTTGCTTTCAAATCAGTTCAAAAATAGCGAAGATCTGAGTTGACAATCATAAAGAATCTTAGACGAATAAGACTCTTTATTGTAAGTAGTCCAAAACTAGAGAAACTGAAAAATAAGATAAACACAAACAAAATTAAAACATTTAAGATTTTCGCTCAAATTATATATGAAGATTATAATTTACAAATTATTTTTTCGTTGAAGATTTAAAATTTAAAAGAAACAACAGATTAAGCATCTTTGAGATTACGATGTTGTTGTTTTTTTACTTATTATTATTGTAATAATATCTTTCATAATCCGTTAATAAGATAAATAACAAATTAGTTATTTTTAAAAAGAAAATTTGTTTTTTATATTTTCTTAGTAATATATTTATAATACGTCGATTGTCTTTCTCTGGATGTTAAAGTAAAAAAAAAAATTCAATATTTTTAAATAAAAAAATGATTGTTGTGCCTCACTCGACATAGATAGGTATAGTGCGTCGCGGACTTTTTTGTAGATATTTATAAGATCTACGATTAATTAGGACATTTTATGGTTCTATATTTTATAGTTTAGGCAGCGTACGCAAAATAAGTAACCTTGTGTCCTGAAAACCTAAATATCTTACGGAACCCTATTTTTATCCAAAATACAATATAGCCTATATTACTCGTGGATAATGTAGCTTTCGAATGGAGAAAGAATTTTTAAAATCGGTCCAGTAGTTTTTGAGCCTATTCATTACAAACAAACAAACAAAGTTTTCCTCTTATAACATTAGTGTAGAATAAAAAAATAACGTGATAGAATATTTTTGAAAAACGTATGGACTTCAGGAAAAATTGCTTTTATGTTTATATATATATTCTTACTTCAAGATATATATAAAAAAGTTGAAATATACAAACAAGTGATTAATAATCATGTAAAAGTCTATAATTTTTGACAGTTTCAAACATTTATCAATAAAAATGCTATAATTGTATACAAAAATTCGTAAAACCCTACAAAAACAGCAGTATGAATTGCGTCAATAAACAAACTTTTCAGCTTTTGAAATACTTAAGTGTTCAATTTGGCAACCCTGTTATATGCAGTACATCAGTACTGCATCGGATAACATTTTAGAGGGCAACATAAAATGGAAAGAAAAAAAGTAAACCTCTCTTTTATAAAAGTGGTCTTGGAAAAGATAAAAATAATAAAAAACTTACCGCAATCTACTGAATCATAATGCATCCATATTGCGATTGCAGCTAGCACCAAGTACACACAAAGCAGCATTGTTCGCTGTCTCTCAACCGAATTGAGTTTGAGTTACACTTAATTTAACGTTTCACAACTTGTGAGTACTAGATTTTTTGTTGAAAGGCTAAAAAGAAATTTATAGTGTAGTGCAATACTGTGTTACTATTCTTTTGTTTATCGTCAGTAATGGAACATAGCAAAAATATTTAATAATGAATTTAAGTTTACACAGAAATTTTATCGAGAGCATTATAAATATTTTTGGGTTAATTGGGCATTATTAATCCTTAGAGTCTAAGTATTATCAATCCATCTTAAGATAGATAAAGAAAGGGTCTGGTCTTACTTACTCAGTCGAAATCAACTAAAAAATAACTTAACGTGGGCGGATTATGTTTTATCAAACGGCAGAGATCTACCAAGCAACCTTTAGATTAAATTAATTAAATAAGTTTATTACAATATACTTTATATTTATCACTTTCACCAGCCTATCATATACACGCCACTTGGTTCAATCCTTGGCTTCTTATATTTATCAACCACTCTCTTCATAACGGTTCTATGAATAATTAAAAGTCGACTGGAGGAAAGCTTCGTTTCTTTCCAGTCAATTTCTTAAATATTATATATATATATATATATATATATATATTGTTACAAAGAAAATCAACATATTTTATTGTACGTACAGTGTGTTAGTTTAATATATTAATATTGTTACGAGCTGGGTATTACATAAATTAAAGCACTCGATTAATTACCAAAAATAACACAATATTTATTAAGAACACTTTTTACAATAAGAAATCACTAAATTACTCGTTAGTCGCACTAGAAGATCTCTTCGATGTTTATCCGCTGTATCGTGAAACAATACTGTCCCTACGGCCAACACGTTCCGCTTTTATATGGCCGTGGAAATTACTCGAAACTACGAAAATATTCGATCGATGTCTCTAGGCTAAATAGATTACTCTAGAGCTGCTTGTAGCGCCATCTAGCGTCGAGTAATCGTCATAATGCACACAGTTGCGCGCTTTCCGACACTAGATGGCGTTGTCCTCGACAGTTCTCGATTCTTCTAGTGGACACTAGATTCATCTGGTTATGGCGCAACAATATAAAACCATTAAAAAATTATGAAGCTTATTCGAAGTGGCCTCCATTGTCTGCAATATAGACTTTTAAACATTGAAGCCGGTTATCAATATAAGCACGCACTCTTTCTATGGGAAAATTGTTCAAAAAATCTCATCCGTAAGTAGAATATTACTGTGACCTCCCTTTGCGTACCGCTTAAGGATTTGGTATGATTTTATGGTTTTTTAAATTATCAGTAAAAAAATTACCAGTGCGTCTCTTATAAGCTGCAAGACCTAAGTCATCTTTTAAAATACGCGACATGGTTCTAGGTGCTATCTTCGTCTCCCGAGATAAAATCTTGTGCTTTCGGACAGGATTTCTTCGAATTGTTTCCCTTACTGCTTTTATCGCCTTTTTCGTACGAACACTACGTGAATAGCCAGATCTATTTCTGTCACAATCAGAGGAGGTTTTATTGTATATTTTTTTATTGAATAGTGGGCCAACGAGAAGACGTATCACCTGATGGTAAGCGATTACCGCCTAACATGGACGCCCGCAACACCAAAGGCGTCAAAAGTGCGTTGCCGACCTTTGGGGGATGGGAAAGGGGATAGGCCTCCGGTATCCTCACTCACTCGGTGAAACAAAGCACAAACGCTATTTCACACCGGTTTTCTGTGAGGCCGTAGTATCACTCCGGTCGATCCGGCCCATTCATGCCGAAGCATAGCTCTCCCACGGTTAAAATGTATCCATCAATAGCCCGGTACACAATCATTTTTGACAAATACCAAGCGTATGGAGATTTATAAAAATTGTATTTGGCTCAATACCTACTTTATGTAAAACAATCATAGCAATTCAGTTCTCTACTTCATTTCGTTCCATTTTAATATCACTAAATATTTTACAATATATTTGCGCGGAAATCAGAAAACACAATGAAGAATTGTATAAAAATGACAGATTCCTAATTTAAAAGTAATATTTTGTATTTTTTAATTGTAACTGTATTTATGGCCAGACTAAATATAAATTAACATATCTATACATATGTGCCGACTTCCACATACAAAACAACAATAACCTACTACAGCGCCATCTGCCGCAAACACACTGAACTACGGAGCAATGTACAACATGAAGAAACTACTAATCCTGAATTGCGTAATGGAAGTTCTCGCGCCGATTATCATGTATACAGCATCCCAACATCAACTGTTGGGAAGTGGCCCGCCAGGCATGATCACCTCGCCTCGCCGTCGGAGGATCCTCCCTTTGTGTTGGAGGAACATGACACCCATTACCCCACACATAGTAAAATCGTTTTTAGTTTATTTATTATTTAGACAAATACGCAAAGAAATCGCTTTATCATTCGAATTCATAAATAAATAAATATTTTCGGACATTTAACACACAACGCCATCTAGTCCCAAACTAAACAGAGCTTGTACTGTGGGTGTACTAGACAAGTGATATTAATACATATATACTTTTTTTTTGTAAATACGCCATAATGGCGCCATAAACGCATAGTCTTCACAAAAGTCCGGGTACACTCTCAACTTAACTGTATGTTTGTGATCAACTTCTTTTGTTTTCCAAAACGGAGTTTGTTTTGGTAACAAGTATAGTGTGGAAACATGTGAGTGAGTTCCGGATACGGGACTGCAATATATGGCGTCGTGTTTTCATTGCGAGCGTTGAAATCGTATTTTTGCTACACTACCGATCAACGTGCATCTCTGTGGGATTTAAATTGCGATCGGGTTCGAAATGTTATGAATAGTTTTGTTTTATTGCATTTTATTAGTTATTGTTAGTTTTTTTATGTTGTGATCATTTCTTATTTCATGTTTTAACATTTCGACATAACAAATCTCCATACGTTGGTCGTATCTTATTTAATTCTCTCAACGGAGAAATTTTCTAAAATCTTTTCTTATTGGGTCCATAGGCACTAATTGCTAGAATTTCAAGTACATGCCTAGACTCTTTATGATTCGGTCAGTTCCTTGACTTACTATATACGAGTATGTAGATAATTATTACTACATATAGGTTATTTGTAGTTAATTTTACTCTTGTTCAGATTTTAAAGATAGTTTAATACTAGTCTTGTGTACCTAGAACCGAGAATATGTATAAACTCATTTTGTTTTAAAAATCTCTGCATTCGATTAATATTCTTCAAAGGTAAGATTGACTTACAATTTTAGCCCGCGCGTGTCATACGTGCCCTATTAGTCTAATAGAGCCCATTTTTTATTAAGTCTACAGCGGTGTTACAAAATATGGACATGAAAAATATTGTGATATTAATATCATTGTTTAAAGTTTAAAAAGAGTAGAGTGTATGATCATTTTTGAGCACATCCATAGGAGTTTTTTGAACTGATTTAATTAATGATTTTAGTCAACATTAAATTGATTGATTATGAAATCGTTTATCCGGGGATTCCGGGAATTTTTTGTCCGGGATTCCGTAATCCAAAACACGGGACAGCACTACACCTACTAACTTCTTCAATGCTCAACGAACGTTTGTTTTCAGCTGTTTGTGAAATCCGATCTGCACAAGTCTTTGAGATTGCTTACACGAATGTTTCTATGCATTTGAATTCTATTTCTCGTTTGTGTTTTGGTTTACAGAGGAATTCAAGAAATCTGTCCTAACCTTAAGCCAAAATAATAAGCAAGTGGTGTGGAAATATAATCAACACAAGAAGATAGGCTATAAAATATTCTTAAGGGCGATTTATTAAAATAGTTTTTTTATTAAAATTGCACCTGCAACACTAGAGACATCACAAGTGCGTTTCCGGTCTTTAGGGGATGAGGACGGAGACTCAGTAAAACACAGCGCAAGCGTGTGAGGCCGCATCACTCTGTAGAAGAAACTGATCCTATAGTCTGTAAATCTATCATCAGATTTATTAGTGATCTATTGAAAACTAGGAAAAATCAACCAAATACTAGATTATTCTTAAAGAAGACTGGATTGAAAGTTTCTCATTAGTAGCTTCCATCGCCACTACACCCTGGCATGAACAAATAATCTGGCAGGAAAATAGATGTCGACGTCATAATAAGACTTTCTATATAGAACCATTGCAATTATTGAATTTTCTATTTCAGTTTGTAATGTTACACATTGGCAACTAAAAAAAAAATCTATTATTGAGTAAAAACTTGGATCCCAAACAAGATAAAAATTCCTTACGTATATTCTCTCGATCATAATGTATACTGTGACAGAATCGGTATATGACGCAGTAAATCTAAACGGCAATGCGATACATTATCTTCGCAAGAATATTATGTAAAAATAAACTTTCTGGCGTGTGTGTTTTGCATGAAAAATTATTACTATAACTCGTCGTTATAGTAAACCTTTAAAACCCTTTACAAATAGAACTTTAACCATAAAATAATATTAATAACATAGTCAAACTCGTATATTAAAAGTGATAATATAATAAGACAGTGGCAAAGAAAGAAAGATGATTATAGAAAGTAAGTTAACATAGCCCAGTCCCCAAACCACACTTGGCTAGCGTGGAGCTTTAATCCTCTCCTGAGAGGAGACCTGAACCCAACAGTGGCACGTTATGGGTTGTTGATGAAGTTAACATAGTTAGTCCATTGTAATTAGGATTAATGGCAAAACGAATCGTTTCAATATGTAGGTACCAAGAGGAGTAAATCTACAATATCACTATAGTCAAATAATCCACACCAAGACCATTATACCTTACTATTGCAATGAATCATTAGTATGTCATTGAAGGCCTCGATTTAGCATGATTAATGTGCTGAGCAATTATTTACCCCATACGAGGGGTGGCCTATATATTATAACTGTTGTCAAAACTTACTAATGTGTAGGGTAAGACTGTCAAATAGAAAGATACTTGTTACACAACGATAAAATGATTACAGTAGTCATTGCAGAAGAATCAGTTGCAAAATTTTACCCATGAATAAACGGATCGTACGTTGATGTAGATTTTGTGAATTGAATCGGTACCTACCCTTTTTTTATGTATGAGCTCGCTAAAGGAACTTTACTCCGCTCTAAGGAAAGCATGAGCAGTATATAGTAGTGTTGATCACAATACTCATTGTGAATGTAGACAATCCATTATTGCAGCATCGTGACCCACAGAATAGCGGAATATCTCTGGGGCTTGTTTTAAAGATGAAAAATCCCTCTGTTCTAATCCCTGCCTTTAAAAATTTAATTGGAAATATTGAAAATTAAATAAGATTTATTACGGTTATTTAGGCGCAATTATTTCCAGAAATAAAAAACGAAAAATATTTCTAATTCTTCTAGTGTTAACCGAATCAGCTCATTCGATTTAATAGCATGTCAAAATTATGTAAACTGATATATAAATGTGACCCAAATTACATTTGTAAACGAAACTTCATTGCAACACAACCATTAGAGGCAGGTTAGAATTTATTTCATGATTAATTTATGTAGTAAATTACATGTGAAGCAATAAAAATCTGTTAAATGTTTTTTTTAATATAATTAAACCTTTTAATCAATTTTCTGTAGAATGAAAAGTGAATGCAGAGCTTCATCGCTTATATGATCTAGTCAATATTTAGATTAATCTGATGTAATAAAATTAAACAGTGAAAAATATAACATGTAAAAAGTTAAATGACTTTAATCTTGACTTATTTAACAAAACACAAGTATGAACGATCTGTCAAAGTCTCGCAGTCTATTCATGCCAAGATAAATACTCAGAGGACGTGATAAGAGTGAGAACTGTAAACATTGTGCCACAAATGCCACCACGTCGCTAGTACGGCTGCTTTTTTGTTCCGCTCTTTGATTAATGCTTGGATACGTCAAAAACATTTATGTAGTCGGTTTTATGTGATGACAAACTGGTGTTGGTTTGTGATTTAGTACGGAATGGATTGATGGAGATATGTTTGGTTCCAGAAAGTTTGATCGGAGTTGTAATTGTTGTCAGCGATGTGATTTTAGTTTGGTGTACCTTTGAAATTGTTTTGACGTAACTTGACTGTAGAGGACAAAATATTATGTTTATTTTATTTATGGTTATGACTTTTGTTGGTATATTGGTTAGTGAAACTGAGTGAGATGCCAGGGGTTTTGGGTTCGATTCTCATCGTTGACGATTGTGTGATAAGCACGATCATTCTTCTATGTTTGGGTGTAATTTGTCTATAATATAATTATAATATTTTGGATATCTGACACACAACGCTTTCTAGTTCCAACTTTTACCCAGCGAAGTACTAGTCACTTTAGAGTACTCTTTAAGGTGAGAAAAAGGTCTTTTCTAAAGTCAAGATTATATTTATCGCATATGAAGAATGTTACTATAATGTCTATGAATGCGAATAAAGTCAATAAGATTGTATATAGTTAATTAGCACTTTTACAGTGTTCCTAGTCGGGACTTGAGATATAAAACACTGAGTGAATTTAAACTGAAATATTTAATATTTGAAAAAGATATACGAGTACAAGGTATCTAGACTCGTTGTGTAGGATTGGCGCGACGCAAAACAACTGGCGTTGCCCGGTCTTACATATTCACGGGTGGTCAACCGACAAAGCTTTCTCAGCTAAAATATAATACTGTGTGCCTACATATTGATCCAAAATATATTTTAAATATGCGAGCCAAATATAATAAAACAGATTCTGAATACAACAATTTTATTTTCATAAACAGTTATGAAATTTGTCGCTCAACGGTACAGGTTTATGATTTTCACAAAAACTATTGAACCGTTTTCAACCAGACGGATTTTGCTGACCGACCAGTTGAACGCTTCAGTTATTTTTATTACGAACCACAAGTACGTTATTTTTATGAAAATATTGGTCTAACTATTTTTAGACATCGAAGTTTAGAAAAAAGAAACACGTGTATTTCATACAATAAATTTAGCATTTTAGGAAACCAACCGCGCAAAGTCAAAGCTAAAAAGAGATTCAGAACTAAAGGTGAAACTAAAACCAACGAGACATTATGAAGAAGAGATTAGGAGAAAAAGAGACCCCAGAAATTTTCCCACATAGATAGAGACAGTTCCTATGCGGGTATTGAATAACAACTACTCTGCCTTTTAATGACGTTATCGTAATATTAGACATCACGCCAAAAAAAACCTGAAAAAGTTAACGATTTTTCTCGAGTAAGGCTTAACACCTAAGGCATGTACGAAGAGTATATTATTAACGTTTTCAGAAAATCATTTCAGGATTTTAGTGGAAAAATTTGGATTAAAGTATACATGTATTTATATCAGTTGTCTAGTACCCAACTCTGTTTAGTTTGAGACTAGGTGGCGTTGTGTGTTAGAAATCCCAAAATGTTAATGTATTTATTTATATATCACTCCTGAGCCGAATTCACAAACTGTTCTAAAGAGTCTATCTCGTAAAGAAACTCTACAAATTCCAATTACTAGAACAGCCTGGGTTCTGAAAAGATTTCGGTACCGTAGATCTCATCAATATTGTAAGTAAAATAGACATACAAAATAGGAGTACAAAAGATGCAAGGAGTATAATCAACCGCTGCTTGTGGCTTTTATGGACCACAACGAAATGAAAACTCCTTCGAGACTGAAGTGATTCTCGATGCACCGAGACCTATTATTATGAAGGAAAATCATGAGAAGCTCTAAAAATATTAACCAGCTTATATTGAAATTGTGAGACTACACAACATATCAAAGATCTTTCTCAAGCTTTTATATTTGGTGGCAGTAATTAGGACTCTGTCTTTATTGTGCCTAGTTGTCTTAAATAAAATTGACGAATATTCGAGTCATGGCAACTGAAAATAGAAAATGGAATAGCGCTCTGTTTTTCCATTGAAAAAATCTCAAATCTTCTCTCTTCCCAAGAGTATAAAATATGTATATATAGTTTATAATGTTCATAAAGGATTTGAAATTATATTTGATATTCTCGTTAAAGGTTACACAATATTACTCAATATGTGAAACAAAAATAATATAGCTAGAGATTAAACATTTATTCAGAAATAATACTTTCAAATAAGCCTTTTAAATGCTTTACAGCAGTTTCATAAAGAACTTTGCTGGATAGGTTCTCTATCTCTTCTCTTAGTTACAGCCGTATTATTCACTTTATTTTAATACCGTAAATAACTTTCGACTATAGACGTAACCGTATGTACCAAAATTAAATCTTGTTTATATTATCATCACAGTCTTTAAGAAGCTATATTTTAAGTATTTATCATCGATTTGGTACTATTTAGAAGGTCATATTTTCCTCTTGTTTGTAGATAATCGTCACCGTTCTGTAATCTGTTGACTACATCAGTAATCCCTTTTAAAACCTGTATATAAAGCTCATCATCAGCCTATTGCTGTCTCCTGCTGGATATAGCTTCTCAAATTGCACGCCACTTGGTTGGATTCTGAGCTTCTCGCATCTAAATCCTGGTAGCCGTCTTGTGCAGATCATTACTCCACCTGGCCTGTGGACATCCTATACTACTTTTGCCGAGATACGGTCTCCACTTAAGAACCCGTATATAAAGCTCGTGTGTGTATTATTAATTCGTCTGCGTACTTCCTAATTTCTGAAATGACCTTATAGAGAAATTCAAATATACTCGTATAATGTAAACTTGAAAGTAAAATTTTTAAATAGCATTATCCCTCAAATTTCTAAATCCCTCAATGAATCGTTATTCTCTTACTAGCTAAAGTAACTTGGTCATTTCTTTTGCTTATGCTCCACCGATTTGTCAACGTCACAGCTCATATTTTATCAAGTTGGGGACAATGGTAACTACATTTTGATATCGGCAAGCTCACCGTCTAGTTTTCAAACCATTTGATGGATTGTTCGGGGTCGTATCCATTTTGTCTCTACATCCCCATGCTGAGAGAAAGGGGAAGTTTTTTTCCTGATGTATTGTAGTTGTAAACGGTAGTGAGGTTTATGTGGATTTATATAAGGTGCGATGGGGCGTACGCGTAACTGTATTGATTAAAATATGTATGCTGTCTGTATATTTTATGGTATGGAAATAAAAATTTATTGTTTCTGTTATGTGGGACAGGCAAAGAAAAGAAAGTATTTTTGGGGAAAAGATAGATAAAGGATATGCAGGGTGGAATTATGTAATGCCACCTGAAAGGAAAGTACTCTTAATATTGGAGATGGAAAATTTTACTCAAAGAAAAAGAAAAAAAAATTGATAAGAAAGAAAACTTTCATTTGACTGTAATTAATTAGCTATGGATGTTTTGTTTTCATCATCATTATCATCATCATCATCATCAACAGCCTACAGTCCACATCTGGGCATAAGCCTCTTCTTAGAAAGTAAGTTTCGGACTACTATACCACGCTGGTCAGACGGGTTGGTGTATGGTTTATTTTCCTTCTGCTTGTTTACAAATAATTTCACATTACGCAAAATCAGTATCCTTGTATAAAAAATAATAAATATTTCGGACATCTAACACACAGCGCCATCTAGTCCCAAGCTAAGCAAAGCTTGTGTTATCGGTACTAGACAACTGATATGAATACATATATACTTTTTTTTGTAAATACATACATATTATACATAGAAACACTCAAACTTCGAAACAAATATTTGTGTGATCTACAAATATTTGTTTAGAAGTTTGAATGTTTCTCAATATTGCTATTGTGTTTCAGAATTTTCGTAGTTCTATTATTACACATTATATAAACATCGTATATATCATATTATTTCAGGTATTCATGAACAGACCAAATGCTTTGTTAATATAGCGGTTGACGTATGTGACTGCCGATCAAGAGGTCTAGGGTTCGAATCCTGGGTCGAAACTGTTATTAAGTTTTTCTTATTATAGAAATACTTAATAACAGCTCGGAATTTGAAAGTTGGCGTCTGAATCCCCGTGCCTCGGAGAGCACGTAAAGCTGTCGGTATTGCGCCTGATCTCTACCCAATCGTGTCGGTTAGCCGTCCCATACGATTATGAGACAGGAGGGTACAGAGAGAGCACCTGTGTTTGGGCACACACTTGTGCACTATAATATCCCCTGCGAAGTTGGCTGGTTTCCGTTGAGACTGGCCGCCGTAGCCGTAATCGGCTAGGAGAAGATATAGTAAATTAGTAATTGCCCGTGGCTCTGCTCGCGTGTATGTCGGTTATCACAAAAAAGAGTTTCCTGTATCATTTTTCGAATTACGTTCGAATGCGTAAAATTAGTATGGATTTAAGATTAATACTTTCATTTACTATTTTCATCCAGATGAGTTTCTTTTTTAAGTATTTTGAATGAGCACTAGTTAATAACACAATCCCTCTTTTCCTACAGGTATCCAAATATTTCCAATTATATAATTTCATCAGTCTACTAAGACCATTGAGCAACTTTGTGTTTGTAGGAAATTTCTAGACTTTAGATAATTTGGAGGGTCTCAACCCTACGCGTGAAGTTGGGCGTTCCCATCGTTATTATAAAGCCAATTATAATAATGTCTATAGCAAACTTCTAAACTGATATTGTACCTGAACTTGGTGTGCTAAATAGGGATATTTTATGTCAGTATAAGCTGAGAGCGTGTTCGTGTATTAATTAAAATGTACTCGAAAACGTAATCATGTTTGGAAAGTAAAGGTTTGATGTAAATACGGTGTAGGCAACTTACTAATAAATGATTATATATTATCTTTTTAGATATTGTATCAGTTGTTCATAATTTATATATTATTTATATTTGGATATAGCTACTTTATATTTAAATCTTAGCTGTTTCTCGCGTCTTCTATGTCTGTCGGTTATCGCAGTAAAGAGTAGTAGTAATTTTATAAAAATCGGTGCTGCGATTTAGCCGTAAAAGTATTACAAACGGACGGACTGAGTTACTTTCGCATGGATGACAATAGGTATAAATGAGACAAAATTGTTTTACGTATTTTTTTTTTATTGAATAGTGGGCAAACGAGCAGACGTATCACCTGATGGTAAGCGATTACCGCCGCCCATGGACACCCGCAACACCAAAGGCGTCACAAGTGCGTTGCCGACCTTTGGGGGATGGGAAAGGAAATGGGGGGAGGGGTTGAGGTATGGGCCACCGGTATCCTCACTCACTCGGTGAAACACAGCGCAAACGCTATTTCACACCGGTTTTCTGTGAGGCCGTGGTATCACTCCGGTCGAGCCGACCCATTCATGCCGAAGCATAGCTCTCCCACGAAAATTGTTTGTAAACGAATTTTACTGCCGTAAATTTAATTCCCATTGTAATAACTCATTCAATTATCGTCAATATAAAACAGACATTGATAGTTTTTCTTTTCGTAACAAATGTAAATAATTAAAAAATACCTAAAACAAATACTTCTATATATTATTCTTTAATTCAGTTTCACTCATCAGTGTAATAATCGAGACACATATTACCGCTCCGTTAGGCTAGCAAATAGCTTTGTAACCGCGCTGAGCCGGGAATGGATGTCGCGAATTACGGTAATGCCTTATGATAATGCTGTCTGCAACGGCCTTTGAATCGTGATATACGGAGACTTTAAATTTGACGCAAATTGTATGATATTATATTGAATGTGGATATGTATCATGAAAAAATATCAATACTCATTTGTAGATTTGAATATTAATTTCATATTTTCAAAGTTTATTAGTTTTTAAAACGTAACAATTAGTTGAGATCTCGGGAGAGCAGTAACTTATGCAGGCTCATAAAGATTGCAGCAATGTATCTAGAAGTTTAGAAAGCATAGGTTTCTTTAGGTATTGTGCTTAATAATTATCTATATCTTGTCAGCTACAAAGTTATTGATTAAACACAGCATAAAAGTATTAAATTTGAAAATCTGGCTACAATACAACATACACCATTGGGTAAGAGCCCTAAACTCTTAACGTTTTAATAGTATTCTCTTTTATTTGCAAATAGGTTATTTCATTAGAGTTTGGACTGTTATGTAGTATATTTGACTGCCTCGGTGGCGCAGTTGTAGCGTATACGACTGCTGTGCTTAAGTTCTTGGGTTTAATTCCCGGGTCGGACCAAATGTTTGTATGATCTACAAATGTTTTCTATATATAATATGTATGTATTTAAAAAAAAATATATGTACGTTATAAAAAAGTATGTATGTATTTATATCAGTTGTCTAGTATCCATACTACAATCTTTACTTAGTTTGGGACTAGATGGCGCTGTGTGTATGTGTTTAACATGAAATTTTTTCAAAGTTCTTCATCAGGCTCACCAAACATAACTACAGTGTGTATCATTTGTTAAGAAAAGCAGCTGGTGACAATCATCTGCTATACACAGCTCAGCTAATCCACTTTTCCGTCTAATTAATTCCATTATTAAAGTAATACAGATTAAAATATAAGATGTCTGCTCCTTCACTTTTTCAGATTAACTTACCCGCCATTATCGATATTACAGGGTGTTGAACTTTTATGGACCTTGAAAAATTTGTAATATTTTATTATAATTTATATTTATGAAATTTTCAGAAAGTAACTTGTGTATTACTTATTTATGGTATGAGGTTTTGAGGTTTAACCATCAAACTTATGTTCAGATATGTAGAGTTAAAAAAAATAAATTCTGATGTAGAAAGAGCAGTTGCTACTCAAAATGTAAGGCAAAAGGGAGAGGTTAGTTGGTCCTTTGTTAACTTCACTCACTCTATGAAACAATTGACAAATTTGCTAAGCATGGGTTTCCTCGGGATGTCACCATCTGTTGGCAATATATTAAGGTCATACTCGGACTCGAACCAACTAAAATCACACGCCGTCTCGGGTACTAGATGTCGGAGATCCAGGTACACCCTCGGAAGAACCCCCGACATACCTAGGGCCACCTACGGTTTGAATATGGCCCCCTCGTGTACGGGAACCCCGATGGTCCCTCACATCCACCCCGGTTCTCTGACGTGCCCTGGGATATTACATTGAAATTATCCTACCATTTGTGCAGTCTCTCATTTATGTTAAATCAAACAGTCTAGTGTTCCTTAACGAGGGTGTCACTTATAGTTAAATGAAAAAAAATGTAAATAACACTTTTTTGCTACTCATGTTAGACTATAATTTGATCATCAAGTATGTTTCTTGTTTCGGGAATGACAGGAAGATATATTGCAAAGTGGTTTATTGTATCTATCTTATGGTTTTGTAATAAATATACGTTGTCCCATGGGAGTCATGACTGGCGGCTAAGCGATTAGCACACGGGAAGAGGGAGGTAGATAACAATGAAAAAATTATTATGTACTGGTGCAGATTTCATCATAAATATGACGGCGCATCACTTATTTTATTTGGAACATAAGTGTCGGTAGTTAGACACTGACGCAACACCGAGCATTGAAGCGTGCGACCGATGACAATAGGGATGGAAATCATTGCCACTTTAAAAATAATAATCACGCGTTAGAATAATTGATGGTAGTCGATTATTTTATGTGATTAGTTGCAGGTAACAGTGACTTTGATCTCATACCTAAAGAACTGTGGGTAGTTATAAAATGGAACGCAGCCGGAGGTAGTTATAAAATGGAACGCAACCGGAGTGCAAGCATTATCGTTTAGCATCTCGCAGTAGCATCACAGTGTCGTACCTAAATTGTAACCTGTATACCATTATTGATTATCGTGACTGTATTTCACTATGTATTATCATAAAGTGATTATAACAAAGCGATTGTGAGGAAAACCATTACTATCATTCTCCTCGCCCGACAACTTACGTCTACCTTCTTTTAAAAAAATATGGAATCTACCGACACTCCTTAAACGGGGAACGAGTCCCTACAAATAAAATTATTGATTTTGTAAACAAATACATGTATTATTTGTTATTACTAACTTTTAACGTTATTAGCAGAAAAAAAAAACTGTCTTGTGTTATTGTGGCACGTTGTAGTTGAAAAATAGAAAAGTGTTACGTCATGTCAAAACTTGAACTTAAATCGGTGAGAGAATGTTGCCAGTTCCTCTGTGTGATCACATCAGGAATGAAAAATCAGACGACGAACCAGGGTTATCGATTTTTCGGAAAATTACCAAGATGGTCGATGCGAGGTGACCACGTATTAGAAAACGGACCCTCATACAAATTGGTGAAGCGGGACACCGTATGACGCGATTGTTGTGGAAGACATATATCCAAGAGCGATATTTTCTTCTAAAAGTCATCCCTGAAACACACATTTGAGAAATTTTCTAAATGTTTATCTATACTATAATATTATAAAGAGGAAAACTTTGTTTGTATGTTTGTTTGTTTGTTTGTTTGTTTGTAATGAATAGGCTCTAAAACTACTGGGCCGATTTTAAAAATTCTTTCACCATTCGAAGGCTACATTATCCACGAGTAACATAGGCTATATTTTATTTTGGAAAAAAATAGGGTTCCGTAAGATATTGGGGTTTTTCGGACACAAGGTGTAAAAAATCAACCCTATACGGGGGAAAATTTTTCGCTACGGGCAATAAAAGACGCAAACGAGGTTGCGTCGGTCAGCTAGTCCTCTATAAAAAAATCTGTAGTACATTTTATAACATTCAGACGAATGCGTATTCAGATATGCGGTCGTTATACTCGTATCATTTACTTTGTAAATATGAGTATTTTTTTCTTTGAAATTATTTTCAAGTTCTCATTTGTTTTCTACACTAATATTATAAAGAGGAAAACTTTGTTTGTATGTTTGTTTGTAATGAATAGGTTCAAAAACTACTGGACCGATTTTAAAAATTCTTTCACCATTCGAAAGCTACATTATCCACGAGTAACATAGGCTATATTTTATTTTGGAAAAAAATAGGGTTCCGTAAGATATTTGGGTTTTTCGGATACAAGGTGTAAAAATCAACGAGAAAAGTTACTTATTTTGCGAAAATTTTCATGCTACGGGCTATATAAGAAAAATATTGCATGTTATGAATAAATAGATGTATTACTTTGAAAAAAAAAAAAAACTTTTTTGTGAAGAGTTAGAATTGAAAATAATAGTATGATTACAGTTTCGTACGCGCAAAGGTCAATAAACCTGCACACAAGCTCTACAACGTAAATTTATAATATGAGGTTTAGAAATTACTTTTTCAAAACTTTGAATTATTCTTCTTTATAAATAAAAAAATAGCTACACACATCTTATATACGACTGCTTGATCACAAATTAGGTAGTAACTATGGAAATCAGTCTCCTGGTAAACATGCTATGAATTTATATATCATACAAAAAAAACAGAACAAACAATCGTTCTCATTAAATAATTATTGCGGTATAGAATCTACGAACTCAGACTTATGAATCAAAATCACTAAACACCTACAGCCTACCCCGGTAATACCTACACCGAATGCTAAATATCACACCTTATCTCTAACCACAACTTAATAAATAACTAATAATGTAATTTATTTCTCAATACATAGACAGAAATATACAAACAAAGTCAAAAACACATGACACAAATGAAAAGTATTTACGATGAACTCTGGTCCATAATAAGATTTAAATTGTGTTTGGGGTACCAGTGTCATCGGATACAATAAAGAAATAAATATTTCGGACATCTTACACACAACGCCATCTAGTCCCAAGCTAAGCAGAGCTTGTGTTATAGGTAATAGACAACTGATATAAATACATATATACTTTTTTTTGTAAATACATACATATTATACAAAGAAAACACCTACATTTCGAAACAAATATTTGCAGATCATACAAACATTTGGTCCGACCCGGGGTCGAACCCGAGACCTCAAGAACAGCAGTCACATATGCTGCCACTGCGCTGCAGAGGAAGTAAAACATATGTTTGGAGTACCTGGAAAGCGAACAAAGCGTTAATTAGAAAAATAAAATAGTATCAATTACAATCATCGAGAGCTTTACACTTTTTGCGAGACATGGGTGCATTGGCGCATAATTTTTATTTCGTTATAGAGATTATTTGTTTTGTAAGAATACTTGAACATGATATGAAAATTATCGTACTATGTATATTGCTAACCAATCTTCTACCAAGATCATATATTACTCTGGTTAACAAGCTAATATTTTAGATTCCTCAAAATACCGATCCCCACACTTCAAGGAAACACCCCATTTCGGAATGCTTGTCGTACCCGACTTGGACATTGACGCGGGTCCCCTACTATACTCACAGTAAATCCGATTTTGTTTTATATTTTATACGTTGTTCCTTTGCCGTCAAATGGTCAAAGATTTACATTTATTATGAGTTACAGGTTATAAATTTGATGTGTAACATCTGTTCTCTCATTTTCCTACAAGCTACGGAAGTGATTTTTATGAAAAGGGACGGAAGTTTGTTACAGGAAGTCGGAGTACCCTCATTTTTTTCTCGATTATTGATCAAGTCGAATTTGACCTGTCTAACGAACCCACGGGGTTATATATCATAAATTACATAATAAATACGACTGTTGTAAGTAAGTAGGTACTTTTTGCTATTAGCAAACAATTTATTTGTAAATGTGAGTATTGTCTAGGATTGTAATAAAAATTCATATTTAGTATTTTTCTGGTGGTTTTGAGTGTTTCCCCGGCCTACTCAAATGTCCTACAGGCGGTAGAGTCGCGCTTCGGATCGTTAATCTTGACTTATACCGGTTAGGTAACACAATGGCTGTTGCTCGTATGCCGTCTGTATGGATAGGCAGACTCAATACTATGGTATTTTCTTCAACAGGCCAACCCCGGTTCTATACTGTACTCGCGTAGGTTTTTTAAATTATTTTGTGATTATTCAATGTTCAACGAATTAGAAAAAAATACCATAGAAGAAGCAACTTGCTACACAAAAAATATGTTTGTAGTAATGTAACTCTATATTGAATCTAGCCATAAACACTGTTACAATTAAAAATAAATATATATTAACAATATATATATTACTATTGAATTCGGAAATATTCTCACGCTAAATTTAATGTTACTGTAAAGTATTTTGTGACATTAAAATGGAGTGAGGTGATGAAGAGAACCGAATCGCTGTACAATTTTTAAAATCTTCTTTCTCTTGGTCAAATGACGTAGTATTCGTACGAAAAAGGTGGTCATAGCAGCAAAGGAAAGAGTTCGAAGAAATCCTACCCGAAAGCAAAAGATTTTATCTCAGAAGATGCAGATAGCAGCTAGAATCATGTAGCGTATTTTAAAAGATAACTTAAGACTTGCAACGTATAAGAGTCTCTGGTCTACTCTGGTCTGATCATTTCTTAACTGATGATTTAAAAAAGAATAGTGCGTTAAAATCAAAACAACTACATAAGCGGCATGCAAACGGAGGGCACAGAAAAAAATTATTTAGGTACAGATAAATTTAATAAACAAAATCATGAATTTTATGCTGAAAGCTCTAAAGAAGTTTCCCAATTAGTCAACAGTGTACAACGTGGGCATTATCCGACTTCAGTGATGGTTTGGTGGGGGTTTAGCTAAGAAGGAGTGACTGAGTCATAATTTTGTGAAAATTTTATCTAACCATCGGTCCAAGTGTATAAAGATGCCATTATTAATAAGGTAATTAAGTCTTTTAATAATACCATGTTCAATAACCAAGAATGGTCCTTTCAGCAAGACTCGGCGCCGGGTCATAAAGTTCGATCCACCCAATCTTGGTTAGAAACGAACGCTCCGGTGATGTTAATTCACTGGATTATGATTTATGGATAGTTTTATAGATTAAGGCTTGCTCTAAACACCGTGTTAATTTGGAGTCCCTTCTAAGAATTTATACGATTGGCAATGAAGAATTCTCCCATACAAAAAATGCGTGCTGCTATTGGTAACTAGCCTCAACGTTTATAGGACTGTATTGCAGCTAATGAAGAATAGCTTTATATATTTTTAATGGTTTTATATTAATGTATTAAAAACACTGTAATAGTAATAAATGTTAAGTACAATAAAATAAAATAGATTTTCTTCGTAACAATATTTATGGTAAGACTAAGTGTAGTGTAACTCGTAGTAGTTTTGAGAGAGTTAATTAACTCAAAACCTTTATTTAATGTTATGAACATCACACAATCTAAATCTAGAAGCTCTTAAAATAGCATATGGGTTTGAGTAAATAGAAAACATTATATATGTTAAAAAGGTCTCTCTTCGAATATGGCTCTGATATAATATTAGAATATAACTAAAACACGTATTCATAATCAAGTATTAACAATAATTGAATTCTAAATTAACGCCTCTTCAAAATATAGTGAACATGACGTAATCAAATTTTGTCGAGTAAACTCACCTTCACCTTTGTAACTAAATTATTTACAACCGCATTTATTGAAAATAAGGTAACACCAAACAATACACGAGAATTGAGTTAATACGAAGGCGATAGTATATTTTGGACCATTTAGGTAGAAATGACCAATCAATCTATTTTCAAACATGCGAAATTCAACTTTAAGTCAATCAACATAAGGTTAAAATTAAAAATGGTGAGGTATCTGGGGTGACAGTGTGTGTATTAAGGAATCCAAGTCAGTCGACATTGTTGATAAGGGTCGCAGCTCCTGAGGCGATGGCCTCCCATTGAGCTTTACTCCTATTTAAGATATTACGTCAAGTGATAAGATGTAGCGGAGAGTAATTAAGCGATTAGTTAGTATGTCATTTGTAGGCCTTGCTCACAATTAGTTTGATAAAGGACAGACTTCAGTAGATACACAAATATGCATTTCCAACATAGGTAAATAAATTATGAGTTTATCATTTCTGCTTATAATTCTGTTGATATTAGTCAGACATTAACTATGAAAATAAATATGTTTTGAAACCATGTTTCGTCTCGTATGTATATATACTGTTGTCGTTGCTTTTATCGAATGAGTGAAGTTAGCCCATTCTCCTCTCATCTTGAATCGTATATATCAATAATATAATCGTACATTTTAGTAATGGTCTAAAATATTCTTTGTTTTATAGAATGTGGGAAAACTTATAGGCCACCAGTGGATAAGATTGCTTCACAAATGTTTCCTGTGATGCACAGTCACCATTTTAGTTGAACATCTTCATATGATCTGAAGCATATTTCTTCCGCAGTTTAGTATTTTTAATAACACAAAGAATCGAGTGCAGGTTTCAATCAGACTATAACTTCAATACGTGTTTTGAAAATGTGTGAAAGATAGGTGTTTTGTTTTATCAGCCTTCATAGTGTTAGCCTTAAAATGTGAAAAATAGAACAAAAAAAACTCAGAATTTTCTAAAGTGAAAAAAACTCACAGAATCCTGTAGATGCGAGCAAAATAAATGCTGATTTAGCAAAATAAAGACAGTGTTTACCTTGCCGGAAATTTCAGTAGTGTACCGTATCTTAAAAAACTGACTCAGTGAAAGCCAGCTTGTTTTGAAAACTTATTATCGCTGCCGTAGTTTCACATAGATAAGAAGAGGGAATAGAGAAAAGAATATATACAGTGCTCAAAATCAAAACGTGCCTTAAACAGTTATACATAAGTTTCAAAATAAATCTATGCATCTATGATTTTGCAAATATGACCTGTAATATCATAGGTCATTCGAGTTTTAATGACCTTTTATGAAAATATTTTTTTTGGCAATATCATGATAAATTCAAACATCATATTCTCCATCAGAAAACAAATTTCTTTTAATGCTTTCCTGACAATTTCCTGTTCGTTTCTTTAGAAATTTAACTACTTACGCAAATTCTGGGAACGCGTGTCTCTTGAAACTCAAACATAATTGTAACTCCCGGTTACAAATTGAGTTTACAAGATTGTATTAGGAATCAAATTAGATCATATTTCTCCAGCCAGTTTATATTACAGTTAGCTGATTTCGAAGATACTGCGCTCCAACTCTTAAACGGACTGGTGTTATATTTGCACAGGTTGTCTTTATCACTTTACTGGAAATATCTTACATAAATTAACACATAATCTGATCTGTATCCATCGGTTTTATTTATATCTAAACTGTTCATTAACAACTGTCTTTTCAGACGCATTAAATATTTAAAATATTTTATCTTTCACGTAATGAATGTTTGCAATAAAACTAACCGTTCAACTTGTAAACCGCTGCTATCTGTAGCAATGGTTTTCTCTTCATAACGAATAAAAGAAAAAAAATAAACATATAATACACACACATAAAATGATTACCATTATTATTGATCTATAGTTCTTCATAATTTAGTAGATAAACTAACACATCTGTATACTTATGATTCAAGAAGAAACAAAGAAAAGTCATCTGCCCCTATAATTTCAATAAATGTGATTTTAAACTAAAAAACACGCTTTCTTTAAAAGTGGAAAAAATATCTCGTCGGCTACAAAAAAAAACAATTGAAGCAAATAAAAAAACTAATAAAATACGATGCTCTCATTGCAAAAAAAACATTAACATTTTGCCCCGGGAGTAAACACGAGACTTCTTGCTAAATGACTTACAAAGCAGTAATTAGTTCTAAAACTAAAATCATTCTAAAACAATCTATATCGAATCAATCTAATCTTACTGATCGAAGTCGGTGTCGAGTTTTATTGTTTAAAGAGGCTCATCTTACAGTTTGTTGTAATTAGCTGATTTGTTTGATAATTATTTAAAAGGGTTGCCGTGTTATGTTTGTCATTCACCCCTTCAAGGGATAGGGCAAACATCCGACCCATTTAATATACTGCTCTGATAATGTTTTAAAAACGCTTTCGTTCACATTAGCCCTTGACATTTTGTTTTCAAGCTGATTGTTTGTTTTTTTACAGAAATTTTTGGAGGGCGATATAAAAAGAGCTACGCATAGCCGCAGGAAAGCTCTTTTTAGCAGTGATATCATAACTCTTTACTTTATTTTCCGCAAAGCAGAGCCTGAGTCTTATTATAACATGACCAGTTTAAAAAATTATAACCCGCCTATGTAAAAAACTTTTGATAAAATTTATATAGCTCATGTTATTCGGGCCATTATTACGAATCGTCTGCACGGTTGGCCTAGTGGTTTAAGCGGTCAGTACCTACGCCGCTTGCTACTGCGCCAAGTGCCGTGGGTTCAAATCCCAGGTGGGACATCACTTTGTGTGATCCACAAAATGTTGTCTTGAGTCTGGGTGTTCTTTGTGTCCGTTACATGTATGTTTGTAAAGTACCCCGCGACACAGGATGTATATTCCTAATGCGGGTAAAATCATTTGCACCTCATTTTAGTCATTATTAAAATCGGTTCTGTTGTTTTGACACTACGGTGTAACATACATAGGCTGTAAAAACTATTATCCTTCCTTTATACTTCACCGTATAGTCAGATAAAATAGCTATTTGATTTATTGACTTATCAAAATTTTGCTGCTGTAGCTCTAAGCTGTTGATGATGATGATGACGTAGGGGAGCCACGCTTCGGCGTGGATGGGCCGGCTCGACCGGAGTGATACCACGGCCGCACAGAAAACCGGTGTGAAATAGCACTTGTGCTGTGTTTCATCGGGTGAGTGAGGATACCGGAGGCCTAACCGCCCCTATGATGACGCATGATGATGCAGTTTAAACACAAATTGTTACCCCCGGAGGTTACCAACTGCGCTGATGATGTAGAATCCCTCTTCGGGCGTCCGCGCTCATGACAACGATTAAGGCTGTCCCTCGTATTCTGCGGAGTGCAAAATTGCGCTCAATTATGCTCAGTCGTGGACCGTGGATAAACTGACCGACTTATTGAGCACATCCAGATGATTATAGACCTCCTGCAGCTGCAGAACCCTTCCATAGAGATCATTGTACTCCTAGGAATTGTTCGGACTGATCCCTACCGCCTCTTTCCACCATCGTCATACGCGACAGAAGTTCATCCCCATCATCTAGATGGTTGGCAGTCAACTACTGTACACTTTTTCCGAAACTTTCTGTCTCGCACAATAAAACTGTGGAATGAACTATCGCCTGTGGTATACCTGGACCAATACGACCTTCAAACCTTCAAGAAAAGAGCGTACTCGCGACAGTGTAGTGGGTGTCCATGGGCGGCAATAATCGCTTACCACCAGGCGATACGTCTACTCGTTTGCCCCATATAACTGATGTTAACTAGGTTTCAGTAGGAAAATAATTCAGAGGGTGATAAAAGTGCTCTAGTTTCATAAAATTATAATTTTATTGAAATAAGTTATAACGAAGGTTTTTAAAATTAATTTGCTATGGATTTCTACTATTCTTAAACTTGTACGATACTCGTACATGGAATTTGCATTCAAATAGCCTATTCTGCATTTAAACTATTCATTGAATTCATTACTTTTGACTACCTCGTTAGCGCAGTGATAGTGAATGCGACTGCTGTGCTTGAGGTCTCGGGTTCAAATCCTGGGTCGGTCCAAATGTTTGGTGTAATCTACAAATATTTGTTTTGGAGTTTGGGTGTTTTCTATGTATAATATGTATGTATTTACAAAAAAAAGTATATATGCATTCACATCAGTTGTCTAGTACTCATAACACAAGCTCTGCTTAGCTTGGGACTAGATGGCTTTGTGTGTTAGATGTCCGAAATATTTATTTATTTATTTTATTCATCCGATATATTTATTTTTACTCTTAATTTTTTGTTTATTCTATATAGCTGTCGCTTTCGAAATAAATTAGTGAAATGTCTTGTTTTAACAAATTATATTGACATACCTTTTATCACGCCTCCACGTGGTGTACACGTGCAGGCGAGATAAAGCTTCGTTGGCTTTTCATAATCCTCATTAAGCTCTTGTGTTTATGTCCAACAGCTTCATACAGTACTGTTTTAGTGGTAGAGAGTTTGATTTTGTATCTTTTAAAGTATTTGCATGTGTGTGACTTGTGTGTGACTGATGCTATTGTGTTGTTCTTTATACGTGGATTATCTTAATAATGTCACAATGTTTGTCCTCAATGGCCTCCTAAACCACTTAACCGATTATAATAAAATTCGCACACCATGTGCAGTTCGATCCAACTTGAGAGATAGGATAGTTTATATCACAATTTACTAATTGGGAAAAAAATATTTCTTTTGAAGAGAAGCAGACGAAGTTGCATGAGTCAGCTAGTAAACTTATATAAATCTATTTTTTAAATGTAGGTATATTGTTCTAGTATTTTTTTTTATTTTTACACAGCCTGACCATGATGACCATTTAAAATGCCTCAACAAAATTAATGATTTTTATGTTGGAGACAAATGCAAGAAATGATTTTACCTAATTTCAACCCTAAATGCATGGATAAAATAATGGTGACTAGTTGTATGGGAGATCATAATTTCCCAAGTTACGACATTTGCAATAATTACGACAGCCTCGGTGGTGCAGTGGTAGTGTATGCGACATGTATGCTTGAGGTCTCGGATTCGATTTCCGGGTCGGATCAAATGTTTGTATGATCTGCAAATATTTGTTTCAGAGTTTCTGTGTTTTCTATGTATAAATATGTATGTATTTATATAAAAAAAGTACAAAAGTATTCGTCAATCTAACTCATAATACTAGCGATACTTAGCTTGAAGTTAGATGGATGGATGCGTTATGTATGATGTAACCAATTTTTTTTATAAATTAATCAACGAATGAAACCCCGGGCAATAACTAGTCAGTCATGTAGGTATACATTACTTTGCGCTTTATTTTTATATCTCAAAATACTATAATTCAGTTTCATGCATAAGAATAAAAACACAAGTATCTACTTAGTAAAATGCATTTCGTAGCACTTTAAAAACATTCTGAATAAAGTCGCATCATTCGAAACAGGCGGGGAGCTCATTCATTTTAACTACATAAAAATTCTTTGTACAAATTCTATTGAGAAGCGAGAACATTTAGTTAAAACGTTGGGAACGCTTGAATAAAATGCTAGAAAAACAAACAGGATCGCTTACGTGCCACAGTACAAAGACTGTTCAGCAGAATAACTTCGCAATATAATGACATCGTTCCTATCCTTCCTTCAGAAACTAATTCAATTCATTCTGCATAGAAGGCTAAGACGACTTTTACGAATAACATAATAGGTCAAGACCTCGTATTAATCATATATTTCACTCAAACTTAAAATATACCGACTTTAATGTTCGTAGCGAATTCTACATACAGCGCAACAAAAACATACTACAGCGCCAGCTACCGAGGATACACTGAAGTATCTACCAATTTTGTATTATATAATAGAAATTTTTGAGCTGATTAGCATACAAATCGAACGTTGGGCCGCGGCCCGCTAGGCATGATCACCTTGCCTGGTCTTGAATCCTTCGTTCGTGTTAGAGGAATATGACACCCTTCCCTTAACAAGTTCCCTGCTTGTTACATCACTGAACTTATTCCCAAACTTTAGGTTAGAGTGACGCATTTTTTTTTCAGAATGTGTGTGTGTGTGCTAAATGAAAATGAGTTGCACTACTGATATATTTCTGTTCTGGTGCCTGTGACAATCGACGCACAGATCCAACGATAAGACATTGATGTATAGCGGCAATTGCTTTTTGCAAATTGCTCACCCACACATCGCAGGCTTTTATTTATGTGCAACAATTATTTTTCACCGAATATAAATGAGATTAACCGACATCACACAATGATAAAACTTTGCGGTTACAGTTTTGTAATAAATAATGTTTTAATTTTTTTTTGTTTATTTTAAAAATATTAGAACAAACAAGCAATTCACGGTATTTAGATTTTTTCATTGTTAATTTTTTATCGGTCTAAAAAATAATAATACTATTTAAATACTTATTTATATATATAACTGCTATACAATGATTTTTTTTAATAATATTATGTCGTTTTAATGTAATACTAATAGTCAAAATATGCTTTATTGTGAAATTAAAACTTAAAAAATATAAATCGTACCTTTGACATAATAAAGTTAAATCTAATAATATTTCTAGTTACTCCAACTTCTTGATCCTTCGAACATAATTTATTTTTGTTCGCAAGCAGATCCTTGTCAAAGCGCTAGTTCATAGTATATTTATGCTACCGGAAGGAACAACGTCGCGACGGAGCTAAGAGGTGAATTCAGAGATAAACATCGATGTATGGCGGCAATTTCCTACGGCGAAGGGCAAATGGAAAGGGGAAGCCCGCCCAAGTCGTTTCGTTTTATACGAGAGACGAAATTCTTTAAAAAGTATTATTTCTACTGGTGTAGTGAGAATTCTGTTTAGAATTTCTTTAGAGATTTTTTATTCTGTTTTTCCAACTGTGACAATAGATTATTTTATATTATTTACGAGTTATTTATGACAAATACAAAATTTCTTGAGAGAAAAATAAACTGATTGTTTTATTCATATGGTTATTTCGAAGAGTTAAAAAGTGTTTCCTCTTATCATTTTCCTTTATTGATAAAATACACATTCATATAGGTATTAATCGATTCAAATAAATCTTGAAATTTTTTTTTTTTTTTTACCTAAGAGCTGGCTAAAATACTCTACTCTACCTGATGGAAAGCATCCAAGAGTGGTAGTCACCATCCTTATTGCGAATGTGGGCAACGCAGCATGTTGACCCACACTTTAGCGGCCTAGTGACATGCTTTTTCACTCCCCGTTCAAAAGACCCGGAATCATAGTGGTAGGGAAACACGTACGCTGGTAATGAGTTCCAGGTTTAACTAATCGACACAGGACGAAAGATCTGAACCGTTTAGTTCGAGAGCTACATAGATATTAGTAATATGAGAATGTATAGATAGATTTTTGTACTAATTTAAATATATCTAAAATAAATTGAAAATGTTTAAGATAATCAGAAACCCCTTGTAGTAAAAGGCGACGGCATGACCATAATGGAAATTCTAATTAGCTATCAACATAATTGGATTTTATAGTACATGGTTCATTAAAAATTAATTTCATTGCTTATAAACAGGCGACTAAAATGTTAATTGTGAACAGAGGGACACCAATAACTTGGAGTAAAAATATTGCAATTGAATGGATATGGCACTTCAGACTGTAAATAAGGTAATACTTAATGAGTCAATGATTATTTAATCATCATCAACAAGCTTTAACAGTCTATTGCTTGAAATATGCCTCTCCTTAGGAAAAGCCTTCTATACCAAGCATGATTGGGTATGGGATCTGGCCAGCGGGGGAGCTACGCTTCGGTATGCGTGGGCCGGCTAGACCGGAGTAATACCACGGCCTCTTCGGCCTGTGGACAGATACACAATACAGATGTATTTAAATATTTCAACCATATGAATTTCGGTTTAACGACTTAACTCCATTTGTTTTACATTAGAAATCCATTGATGAATAAATACGTATATGGTATATAGCAAAATGTTTAAAACCATCTGGATAGATCGATGGTGTGTCGTCACACTTATAAGAAGCTAAATGAGATAAAACTCTCATTAAAGCAATAATCGAAATATTTTGTTATTGAGATGATTATTTTTATAAACCTAAAACGTATCATCAAAATCGTTGCTAAGGTAAATGTAAAGTAACGTTCTCAAGAATTACACTATGTTATTTTTATCGTCAAAGGGATGAATTTATTTATGGATTGTCGATTGAACGAATATTATCCACTAAAATTATTATATATATATAATTAGCAGTAGCAGAAGTTTAATAGTTACTAGTTTAATACTACTAGACTACCTCGTTGGTCTAGCGGTTAGCGTAAGCGACTGCCGATCAAGAGGTCTCGGTTCGATTCCCGGGTCGGACTACTGTTGGGATTTTCTTACAAGAAAATTTTTATAGCAGTAATACTCCGGAGTATGGAAGATAGCGGATGGCAGATGGTTTCCCGGTGGTGTGCCTTGGAGTTGTCATGAACATCTATAGCACTCGCTAATGGGAAGTCAGTGCCCTCAAATATACTGACAACTCAATTCAACTTTCGAATTCAGTTAACCCTTAGGGTTCACTCATCCAAGACGTCCGATGCCAGTTGCTTCGTGAAAAAAACTGATATTCAGTTAAAAAACAGTTGAAGTAGTAGCCGACTTCAAATAATCTTGGGAATAATAAAGGCTAGGAAGCAGAGCAGAAGCTTAATGGTACTAAGAACTTGAGTACATGCCATTTGAAATTCGAATGATTGAATTGCACTTGTTTAAAAGCCTATGTTTCAGCAGTAGACTGAGATCGGCTGATGATGATGATGATGAAAAGTTATGTTCTGCTGGCCCTTTAAATAATATATTAGAATGAGTGGGATACCTTGTCTTATATATAGGAGGCAAACAAGCGGACGGTAATCGCTTACCATCAGGCCGTACGTCTGCTCGTGTGCCCGATACGTAATAAAAAAAATTAAAATATATTTGCTGAACGGTTGGCCTAGTGGTTTAAGCGGTCGCCACAACGCTTTCTACTACTACCCTAAGTGTTGTGGGATCAAATCCAACATGGGACAACACTTTGTGTGATCCAAAAATTATTATTCTGAGTCTGGTTCTTTGCGTACATTTCCTATATTTTTGTAAAGTCTCCCGAGACAGGATGTATATTTCTATTGAGAGAGACGTCTTCAAAAAAAATTAACTGTGTTAAAGAGTTTTCAATTTTATATTTTTATGTTAATTTTTAAAACTATACCTAGTTTAAAAAATGTTAAAAACATATTACACGTATCTTATTTCTCCACTCATCCAAAACAAATTAACTCTTCACACATCGTATTACTTATATGTAACCACAGTGTTATCTTCCCAAACCAAATATGCGACCAAAGCAAAAAGCAATTGGCCGTAACATAGAGATGACCGCAGACCACTCAGCTAGTGCAGATCTATGTTTAGATAAACAACACTTTACATTTGGTTGGTTAACCGCAGTCCGGATAGCAAGATACCTGATTAAATTAGAATGAATAGCACTTCATTATTTCGATTGTGTAACTTTGTGGTGCTTTTTTAGGCTCTATTGAGTCTCAGTCTACTTGGTGGTGTTTCTATTAGGCTTACTGACTGAATAAATATTCCGGAAAAATATTCCGGACATCTAAACACACAACGCCATCTAGTCCCAAGCTAAGCAGAGCTTGTGTTATGGGTTACTAGACAACTGATACAAATACATATATACTTTTTTTTTTGTAAATACATACATATTATACATAGAAAACACCCAAACTCCGAAACAAATATTTGTAGATCACACAAACATTTGGTCCGACCCAGGATTTGAACCCGAGACCTCAAGAACAGCAGTCGCATACGCTACCACTGCGCCACAGAGGCAGTCAATCTGTCAGTGTCAGTGAATCTTTCGATCGTTCAATAGTTATTTGTGTTTTATTATAAATTGTTGATTCTTTGTTGAATGTGTCCTCTTGTATACAAGAAGATAAATTAAACAATGAAAGAAGATTATTATTTATAAAAAGAAGGGGTTGTCAGAAGTGAGAAGGATAAAATAAAATGAGTTTTGGTTATAAATTTGCATGGTGTTAAATTACTAATGGGGTCAAGGATTTTAAGTTATAATTTAAATTAATTATATTGCTGAAATTATTTTGATACTAGCAGACCCGTGCATCATCTGCATCTCTCAAATGAAATCAATTTTTCCTTTTTTTTCAATACTAAACATTGATACTCGGTTTCGTATTGATTGTAGCGTGATATTATCTAAAAAAACTAGCTGACTCTTCAAACGTTATTTTGCCATAAATATAATAAATATTTTGGAGTGGATCACCCTTATCATTAAAGATATGTAAAATAGATGTTGGCTGATTCTCAGACCTACCTGATAAGTACACAAAATTTTATAAAAATCAGTCACACGACGACACGACACGAGTTGAGAATTTTATATATTAGATTAAAACACTATAACCTGAATACTAAAATGTATGTATCCTATGTCACCTGCGCCATTATTATAAATACATTGAATCTTAAATAAAAATTAAATATAAATATTTCGGACATCTTACACACAACGCCATCTAGTCCCAAGCTAAGCAGAGCTTGTGTTATGGGTACTAGACAACTGATATAAATACATATATACTTTTTTTGTAAATACATACATATTATACATACAAAAAAATCAATCTTGATCATTAAACTCGGTTCATTTCAAAACTATTACCTTTTGACTTTGCCGTAGTCGGATAACGATAATAATGTAACCATGCAACTGTCATATCATCAAACCCTTAAAAATCCTATGATTATTTTGTATTTTCACACTAAACATTCGATTTCGATCAACTAAAACATCTTAAGAAAAGTCCAGGAAATAGAAAAAATACATAGTTGAAGGGACTCCCCATATTTTTCTTCCTTATTGGCCTCTAGATACAGATCTTGTTCAAGCATCGTTGAATTTGATGGTGTCAATCCTGTCTTTTACGAATCATGATTATGGTTACTTACGAGCAATGCTCGAAACCGGAGGTCTTGTAATATGTTTCTGTATAAAAGCAGATATGAGTAAGTTTTAGTATGTGTATAATTTTTTGACACTGACATATTAATGCTCAAAGACGATATTTTGTATACATTTCTAAATAAATTAAGAACATAAGCACATGTAGTTTTGCTTTCCGTAAAGCACACCGCGACACAAGAATATTCCTAGTTGTCTTTTAATCTTAACACACTTTTTATTAGCTTCACCTGTATGTTAGTAAGTTTGTTTATTTATAATCGACTCTTTTGAACTTGATTTCGACCCACTAGATTAGATTTCATTAAAACTTAGTGGACTTATCGAGGATTAATGACAATACAATAATTAAAAAATGAAGTTTATGAAAAGTAAAAAAACAAGCTTTTTTAAATAAACCAAACTAAAAAGTAGATAATATATTAAGGATACAATGATAAATAAAATATATAATTATAATGTAAAAAGGCGTGTGACGACATTATTGGAATATTTTCAGAAAGCACCCACGCTTATTTACATTGAAATAATTTATTTTATCTATCATTTCATTAATTAAAATTATAAAAATAAAAATTCTCCGTGCCTCGGAGAGCACGTTAAGCCGTCGGTCCCGGTTGCCATGAAACTTGGTAATCGAGTCAGTGCCCTCAAATATATTGATGCTAGTTTCAACCTACAAATACAGATCACCCTCAGGGTTGCGGAGGTCTGATGCCAGTTGCTTCGTGGAAAACTGATATTCAGGAATAACAAGTGGAACTATTAGCCGACCCCTAATAATCTTGGGATTAATAAAGGCTAGGAAGAAGATAAAAATAAAAATTCTCAATTTTTTATTTATTTAAAAAAGCGTTTTTATTTTTTAATTTATTTATTTATTTAACTATTATATATTAATAATTAAGTGAGGACATCTATGTGAAACTAAGAATTAGATTAATTACTTGGCCATGTCTCTAGTCAGAATAGCCACTGGATACGCTGGATCGACCAAGTGAAATTTGCAATCGAAAACTGCGAATCTAACTGCAGCCGACAGTGTGCGATGGTGGAAATTAAACAAGGGGATTAGTCTGTTTCTACCTCCAATGTAGACAACTTTACGTCACCACGACCGCTCTGCTGAAGAGCGACATGAGTGAGAAGAAAAAGTTGAACGTAGTCCTCTCCTTAACGACCTTTCTTTACCGCCTCTTACGACACCCATGGTGATACTTTGTATTCTTAATCCGTTACCACACGAACTGAAGCAGCAAGTTAGTATTCTGGACCCTGAAGCAAATATTTATGAATTTTATGCATAAAATGTACAATGACAGACTTAATGCCAAAGGCATTCTCTACCAGTCTGCCGTTGAGCGTGGTGTAATTTCAAAAATATTATAAAACGCTAAAAAAGATAAAGTTATAAATCTTTGACAAAGAAGTATTTCCCCATTAGGGAGCAAAGAGTCCACTGTGTCCCATCATTTTTTTAGCATGGAAATATAAAATTGTTCACCACATTAATCCATAAAAGATAAGGAAAATAAATTACTGGAATCTAAAGAAAAGGTTATTGATTGGTCCCTTCATTCACAAATCACCATAAATCTTTAGCATAATGGATGAGTATTATCAACAGCCTTTTGGAGACCTTTTGGTATTTTTTAGTGTTTACCTAATAAATATTGGATAAATAATTATTATATCTATAAAGAATAAAATGTAGTTATTTGTCTATGTAAAGAACTACAAAATCTTTTACAACATTTACTTTAAATAAATTGTAAGTACAGGTACATTTATTTGTTTAATTACATTGCGTAAGGCGGACTTAATGCCATGGGCATTATGTTCCAGTCAACCTTTGGGTGGTGCAGACCCGTGTGTAGCAGGTATATTATTGAAGCAATTGAGAATTATACATAAAGGTATTATTACGCAACATTAACATCATAAATACAATAATCGGAGAGATATATATATATATATATATATATATATATATATATATATATATATATATATATATATATATATATATATATATATACATACACATATATACACACACATATATAATATACCGTTTTCTAGCCTTTGTGTTTTGGTTGCCTTAACTTGCACATAGAAGTACTGTTGTCAAAAACAAACAAACTTTGTATGAATTATTTAAAAAGATGGTGCACATGAGTTTCTCACCAGCTCTTCTCATGAATGCAATATCCATCGGAGCTGGTAGTTGGATTGATTTCAATTTAAACCTTTGAGTTGAATCGAAATCAATCTAAGCTCCGGTAATTCAAATCATTTCAGTGCATTTAGTATTAGTACCTTTTATCACTGAATTGATTACTTGAGTTTTGTTTTATATTTTGATGTTTGTATTTTTGACGTGTTCAAGTGCCTTTTGGGGCCTACGGAAATAAATGATTTGAGTTTGAGTTATGTATTAGGTAATTTCAATAAATTTAAATAATAACATGAGAGTCATATTTTATTAAATTTTTACAAGCCTGCCAAAGGGACACTACTCTGCCTGGTGGGAAGCATCAACAGAATCAAACAATACTGCTCACCATACCCATTGCGAAAACAGACAAGGCCTGCCTGCCTCCAGTCTCGCTCACACCAACGAAATACGACAGCACGAATGTTGTCACTTTAGGGTGGTCTTCTATGAGAGGGTATTTTGGGGTCGATTGGTCGGCCTCTTCCGACTGTAATAAGCATGTTTCCACTCCCCTGAACAGTTATCCATTTTATAGGGACCAAACGAGGAGTCGGGTTACTAGATGGTAAGTGACTCAGGTGTTGCCAGGTTTGTTTTCTCACAAGTGATTTCCATTGACACCCTAAGTCATTAAGCCTTCTACACACCACAAGGTCTTGCGACACAAATAAATACTAGGGTTATTAATAACTGCAATGATACTCTGTGGCCTGTGCCAGTGGCATGGTGTGGAGGAGCTCTCACGAACAAATTGCTTACTATGATTTCATAGTTTAAATACTATACTGAATAAGTGTTTGGATTATATATAAAATAGTAGAGAGGTGCTAAACTGGACTGCACGGTTAGCCTAGTGGTTTAAGCGTTCACTACAACGCTTGCTACTGCGCCAAGTGTCGTGGGTTCAAATCCTACGTGGGACATCACTTTGTGTGATCCACAAAATGTTGTCCTGAGTCTGGGTGTTCTTTGTTACCGTTACATGTATGTTTGTAAAGTCCCCCGCAACACAGGATGTATATTCCTAATACGGGAGTTGTCTTTTTAAAAAAAAAAAAAAAACGTCCCGAATATAACCAACAAAACCTAAATGTAAGTAAGAGTAAAATATTCATTACATATATATAAAAAAATATGAATGGCAGATGATATTATAACTTGAAAACATGAAAATCCAATAATCACACAGATTTACCACAACGCCACAATAGTAATAGCCATGTTTTACAATCAACGAAATCCAATACAGTTCTGATGCGGTCACTAGTACATTGTAATCAAACCACAACATGGAACGAAAAATTTACACCATAAAATGGACACAAAACATTTTAATAACAACATAGATTACTTATAAGTCACATGTTAAAAAGTAGGCGCATTTAACAGAAAAAATAACTATTCGCTAAATAAAATAAGCTTACACCATCAAGAATTGGCTTATCTAAGGTAAAACTAGTACCTAATGGACAGGAAAAATTAACACCGATCTTCATGAATGCTGGTCTCTCTGTTAGGCTGAACGAACTACCTTTTATCTAAAAGGTAGTTCGGTCAGCAACGCAGGCGCTAAAGAAAGCAATATTCTCCTAGCCGATAACGGCCACGACGGCCGTTATTAGGGGATATTATAGTGCACTACTGTGTGCGCAAACACAGCTGCACTCTCTGTTAGGGAACAGAGAGGGCTCTCTCATAATCCGATGGGATGGTTAACCGACACGATCGGGGAGAGGTCAGGCGCAGGACCCATAACTTTACGCGCTCTCTAACGCACGGGGGTTCAGACCCCAATTTCCAAACTCCGAGCTGTTATTAAGTATTTCTATAATCAGAAAAACTCAATAACACTTTAGACCCGACACGGAATTCGAACCCGAAACGTCTGGATCGGCATTCGCATACGTGAACCGCAAGACCAACGAGGCAGGCGCTAAAGAAACAAGGAAATGAAAGATATTTTATTTTAATGGAACATAATTAGTTTAAACACTAACAAAGCCGACTATAATGCAGTATTTGAACTTATTCAAGTTTCACTAAGTGATATTAAAGTACTTAGAAAATTTGAATGATTGACTATTAGTATTTATTGTTAAATACCCTTCATAAGAGTGAAATACACAATACGATTTATTTATTTATTTAAACTTAATGCACATTTTGCACAAAGGCGGACTTATTAAGTCATGTGGCAATCTTTGCCAGTCAACCTTGAGGTGATGCGAAAATATGATGTGGTAGGTGCGTAAAAGAAAACAGTATAGTTAGACATATAATAATAAATTTTATAAGATGGTATTGGACAAAACTATTTTACCCTTACAGTGTTTTAAAAATGAACCAAAATTTAAAGTAAAACACTATCGGACATTTAGAAATTATATCGAAAACAAGAGAAAATTTTCTACAATCTTGAAAATTACCTAGAGATACATAAAACAGGTTTATAGCTTTGGAGATAGGCAATGGGCGTTGGCCTGTAAGGTACAATCGCCTAAATATATTGCGTGTAGAGAAGCTAGACTAAATGCAATTTAAAGTGACCGTAGATTAAAACTGTCTATAGAAAGTAAAAATGTTGTAACAGAAGTTTTGTACCTAATTTCTTGAGGGTGCCTTTATCAGTGGCTTATCTTCTTCTATCTATTATATAAAATTCTCGTGTCGTGTTGGTGCGTAATCGAACTCCTCCGAAACGGCTCGACCGATTTTGATGAAATTTTTTGTGATTATCCGGTATCTATGAGAATCGGTTCTTATCTATTTTTCATCCCCCTAAATGTTAGGGGTAGTCCACGCCTAAATTTTTTTTTTTATTTTTTTGACAAAATTTTTAATTTCTATTTTTTTAGGATGCAGCATTAGAAAATACATATAACCCTAGATTTTCAACCCTCTACGATCAACCCCTATTTTTCCATCGCGATTTTTATTATTCAATTTTATGGCAAAGCAACGTTTGCCCGGACAGCTAGTAGTTCTATAATATTTAAATTTATTGAAATTAATAATTACATTTTATTAAAATAAATGTTTCACGTAATGATTCTATCTTTTAAAAATATCACAGCCTAAATACCACAATTTATAATAAACTACAAAATTATTTTGGGTTGTTTTAGGATTCCGCTCGCAAAAGATAGAATATGACCATAAAATATAAAAATCACAATAACATATATACCTAAGGGAGCTCCCATACGACAATTTTTTCCCGTTAATATGGATAAGGGTACGGAACCCTTCGTGAGCGAGAACGACTTGAACTTGGCCGGTTTTATATTCACATTTAAAGGTGGAATATAGAACCAACCCTAATTACAATAAAATCATTCAAAATCATACCGTTCACAAATAAGTAACACAAGCATAAGTTTATCAGTTTCAAAAAGAAAATTCGGTACAGATATACATACTTAGACTGAATTATGAAATTTACGCACACCTTTAACTAACTCGTAAATAAAACTGAATTTGAGTAAAAAAATACTTTTGATGTTATGTTCTTGTTTTAATGTCGACTGCAATAAAGCAAATTTAATAAAAGAAACAATTATTAAAATCGGTTAACGAGTGACGAAAAACATTAAATCTAGGAAAAACATACATTTTAGAAACGCTTTTATTTTAAAATTTAGTTTAAGAGATATAAGTTCTTAGCGTAACACAGTAATAGGTCTAATGGCGTGGGTTGTAGTTTATTTTTGTCATCTTTTCAAGTTTTGAGACATACGGGCGACTTTGAAGTCGATCTACAAAGGAAGTCAACTTGACATAGCTAGAAAACAAAAAGAACCCTCATCATTATTCCTGGCAGGTAATAAGAAAAAAGGAAATTTTATCGAAATTCTCTTTTTTGTAGGCACATTAAGTTACGAGATCTATTAGGTACCGTGATTCTATTTTGTTAGCAACGAAAATAGTCTTTATTTCGCTCAGCTTTCGAATAGATTAATATTTTATTATATTTCACTTCAATATTTTAGTAAAACTGTTATGCTTTTCAATTGATGTTCTTAGATTGAAAGATATTATTTACGTTATTATACATTTCATTGTTATATATTTCATTATTGGGCCTTGAAAATTTTCGATGAACTTCGAACAATGCGCTATCTCTTCTGGTTATTGATCATTTAGTAGTGATATATCTTCGTTAAGTTATTGCTATACTAATATTATAAATTAGAAAATAGCTGCACCTATTTCTATGAAAGTTGGCATGATTCTTGAGGAAGAATTAAAACTACTTTTTACCGCGATAACTGATAAACTCGGGCAGAACCGTTGGCAAAAGGTAGTAAAAAATAATTAATAAATAATAAATAAATATTTTTTAATATAAATTAAATTAAATAATTAATAAATAAATAATTATTAATATAAATCACATTCACGATTGAAAATAATTAATTATCTACATGAATTCAATGGTATCTAAATACCTCCTTAGTTTTATCTTAAGACAACGTCCGCATTAGGAATGTACCCTGTATCGATGGGGATTTTACAAAAATACAAGAAATACACCCAGACTTGGAATAATAGTTTGTGGAACTCACGAAAACTCCTTAAACCTCTTCAGTATTCAACTTTTTAGTATACGTGACAATCACAGAATTGCCGCTTCTTTTACGTAGGTAATCAGTGCACTTCAATGTTTACAGAGCGCCGTGGATGGCTTGTAGCGCCACCGATCCATGCCAAGTGGTAACCCTTTGTTACTGCATCTCTTACTGCGCGGGTTGTTTGTTGTTACTTAAGGGGTTGATAAATATGTATGAAATAATAAAGGTACTTGTTTTGATTGCTCATGTTTGGGATTGGTAAATATAAATGTTGGTAATATTTGTTTGGAATGAAAAACTGTTCAGAATGTTGAAGTTTCTTTTTGTGTGTTTGTATGCATAGTTATATAATTAGTGATTCGGATTACTAAGTTAGGACTCGTATATTTTTGATGCGATTTATTTTTAATACTTATTTAATAAAAAAATACAAAAACATTTATAAAATCGTCTATAGCTATGAAATAAAAATAATAATTTTATTTGTGTAAGTGTGGAGGAACGGGTGTCATGTCCCTCCAACACAAAGGGAAGATCCTCCAACCAGGCGGAGTGATCATGCCTGGCGGGCCAGTATATTTGCGGTAGATGGCGCTGTAGTAGGTTATTGTTGAGTTGTATGTGGAAGTCGCCAAATGTACTTTCTGTATAGCTCCCTGAATAAACTCAAAAATAAAAATCAAATGATTCAAGTATTTCAGGGAGTATTTTATTGAATGAAATAATAAATTTAATTGTTTTGATTGCTCATGTTTGGGATTGGTAAATATAGATGTTGGTAAAAGTTGTTTGGAATGAAAAACTGTACAGAATGTTGAAGATTTTTTTGTGTGTTTGTATGCTTAGTTATATAGTTAGAGATCCGGATTACTAACTTAGAATTCGTGGATTTTATGTTCGATTTTCTTTTTCAATACTTATTTAATAAAAAAAGAATTACAAAAAACATTAATCACATCGTCAATAGCCATGCAATAAAAAGTTTATGTTTGTTTATGTATGTACCCTACTTCCTGTACAGTTCCCTGAATTTCTGTAAAGCAAAAATAAAAATCCAATGATTCAAGTATTTCCCGCGTTTGGTGCGTTCATGCCACGGTATTTCAATCATCCACTCGAATTGAAACTGAAGCACCGTATCCGACTAACTAAGCAAGGTGAGAGCAATTCCAAAAGCACTAATGAATGGAAAATACCTCATATTTTGAATATTGACTGCTATTGCATGGCAACTAATAAATTAGCACAAAGGAAGAAGAAGTTTAACTACGACTCACTATGCTAGAGATAATTGTGCAATAATTTAATACAGAATATATACAATTCACAATGGATAAAGGTTACATTGACTGATAGCGTATGAGGTTACTATGAGGAGTCTTTGGTTTTAATTCCCTGGTGAGAACTAAAATATATTATCCGTTTCGACATTTGGATGTTTTCTAAGTATATAAGTATGTATTTACATAAAGTATATATTAATGTTATCAATCAATTTACTTTTCCTAGTATTACCTAACTCTGTTTAGTATGAAACGCGATGGTCAGATGTTCGGAAATGTTATTATTATTGATCCAGATCACGCTACTTACGAGTACAATTAGATCTATTAGTACTACTGGACCTCTTTTGTTAAGTACAAACTAAAACAAATTTAGATATATAAAAATAAAATCCCTTTTCTCTTAATCACGCGTAAACGGGTGGACTAATTTCACTCATTCTTTTAGTGTTAGATAATTAATTTATCGATAAAGGTTTTATTCTAAAAAACATCACGTTAAGCCGAATAGAATCCAAAAATCGATGAAAAATAAAGCAAAAACCTTGGAATGACTTAAGAAATTACTTTTCAGATTCGAAGATGAAGATTAGAGTAAATATTATACATAAAATAATTATAATAAAGTCGCTTAATGGCTAACTGATAATAAAATTGTAATAAACTCTACACCAGACAGTAGCAAGCTTATCTCATCACCTACAATGTTGGTATATTAGTCTATTTCGAGATAAATTGGTGGTTCACTAGACATAAAGCCCATCGGCGCTAGATTTAATTAAGTGGATATTTGTATACATAATCTCTATATAGTTGTTGAAGACATAGCTACATGTAAACTAGAAATATCTTATTTACATATCTAAGCTTTTCCATAATATGTGCGTAATTAGAAATAATATAATTATGGGGATAAGGGAATAATTACTAAACAATTTACCTAACTAATATACAGTATATATAAGCACGAACTCAAACCCACATACACATATATATATACTCGTACACTACACAAATACTATTCTACACATTTATAATTTTCTTCGCTTTTTTATTAATCAATAGTTTTTTATTTAATTTTTTATGCTTTTCTATAGATTTGGTTACATTTTCATTCATTCATTAGTATAATATTTAAAAGTTGATGTAAGGGACTGGACCCCAGAGGGAATCTAAGTGCGGGGTACAGTACACATTTTTTTTTAATAGTTTACTAAGTGGCCTTGGAATCATTACCGTCGGGTCGGCCTATACTTCTACTTATCCACTAGAGTTCCAACTCCTTAATTCTAATACTGGATTATTCAAAAGTGGTGACGTGTTTTTGTCTACGTCATAAGGTGAAACGTCTAAAAGAAAAATTTAACCTCATACTTTTCTCCAGTACTAATTGACAGCTAAATTAATCACCTAAGTTTCACCTACCTTAATGACACACATGAAAAATGTCTGAGGTCGTCTGAGGATTTGAGACTGGAGATACCTCTGTATTCCACAAAATACTATGGCCAGTCCTTTACTGTTGAAGCTGTACGCTTGTGGAACGCATTGCCTATAACTATCAGGAAAGCGAAAACTGTAAATAGTTTTAAGACAATGGTTCAAGAATTTTATAGGTCTTAACTGATTTAGTCACGACTGAGGGTATGATATGCAGTTTTACATTTTAATATGTGATAATTAAATAATTATGGTGATTAGTGTATTTATGTATGTGTGTGTGTGTGTATGTGTACCCATATATATATATATATATATAATATATATATATCTATGTATGTATGTGTGTGTAAGTGGAGATATATGTGTATATACACCCGATAATATTCATAATAACTTAAATATTTATATTGTTTTCTTTTTTTTAATTAATTGCTACTGTCTTTCCGATACTTTGAACCATCCTAAGGTTGCCTGGAAGAGATTTCTTTTGGCAATAAGGCCGCCCTTTGTACATTACAATAAATATTCTCTCTTATAAATTTGTAAAACGGTGTACAAATAAAGAGTTTTCTATTCTATTCTATTCCATTCTAAGTTGCTACATAAATTTATTCACGTTTTAATTTATTCATCTGTCTTATACCCAATATATTTTATTTGATGACTGCCTCGGTGGCGTAGTGGTAGCGTATGCGACTGCTAAGCTTGAGGTCTCGGGTTCAAATCCTGGGTCGGACCAAATGTTTGTGGAATCTACAAATATTTGTTTCGGAGTTTGGGTGTTTTCTATGTATAATATGTATGTATTTACAAAAAAAAAAGTATAATATGTATTCATATCAGTTGTCTAGTACCCATAACACAAGCTCTGCTTAGCTTGGGACTAGATGGCGTTGTGTGTTAGATGTCCGAAATATTTATATTTATTTATATTTTATACTAGCTGAACCGACCACCGTTGTTTAACCATAAGAAAACAATATTTAGTGGCGGGTCACCCTTATCATTTAGGGGTGTGAAAAGGGGATTCTCAGACCTACCTGATAAGCACAAAACAATTCATAAAATCGGTTCAGCCATTTCGGAGGAGTTTGGTAACAAACACCGCGACACCAGAATTTTAAATATTAGACGTTCGCGTGACATAACATTTAGGAAAATTGCTGAAAAATTGTGTTCAAGCAGACGAGCGACATGATTTTCAAATCTATGCCTAAGCTGGGCTAAGCTAAGCTCTATGCCAGCTAATATTGTTATAAAGAGAAATAATACACCGCCATAGTAAGTACGCTGTCGTAATATACTAGATAATATTATTGTACAGCATAAGTAAATAAACTGGTTTGTAAGCAATAATTTAAGGCAAATTGTAATATAAGTGAGAATATAATAAAAATATAAAACTATGTGCAGAAAATAAGAACTAGGTTAAGACCTATGAATGTATATGAAATGTATAAGTTGTTTGCTGTTATTAGAATAAAAGTCTGCATGCACCAATCCTAACCCCGAACAGACAGTAAAATTTAGACTAAGGGCCGGCTTTTCAATGGCCAGATAAAACTTATCGGAGAAATAAACTATAAGACGGCAAAAATAAGGACACGTTACTACTGACACTTACTCCTACAAATAAAGTGTCCATAATTGTGCCGTCTTATAGTTTATTTCTCCGATAAGTTTTATCTGGCCATTGAAAAACCGGCCCTAACAGTACTACTACTGTTAGCGCCGGATTACTACCGCATTACTAATAAGGGTGGGGAAAAACCCCAAAAAAAATAATCATCTATCTAGTTCTTCCTTCAATCTTTGACTTCTTTATTCAGATATTAGTTCTAAGTGTAGCTCAGCATTTCCGTCTTATTTTAGTGATGTGGCAGATCAAGTCCACGAGAGCAGCTGAACAAAAGTTCGTAAGCCTCTCACGCAGCGTTCGTTTGTTTTCAATCGAGAAACTTTCATTCTTGTTAGCTAACTTAGTAGTTTGTACAATATTTCAAGGTATACTCTATGTTTAAGTACTAAAAACAAACGTGTTTGTTTATCTATTACTAGCTGTTGCTCGTACTGCACTAATGTGATTTTTTTCTTTTTTCGTGGGACGTTCATACCTCATTTTACCCCTTTAGGTTTACCATAGGGATCAACTAAATGATCGCGAAATTGATATCCATATTAATATTATAAATTGGAAAGTCACTCTGTCTGTCTCTGTGTTACACTTTGGCATGGAGGTGGAAGGACACGAGCTTGTCTTTAACGCGATAACTGATATACACATATTGTTTATTTCCTCAACAGTAATATATTATTTAACTATATAATAAGTATATTTCTTATATTGCATTTGATGTATTAAGAGTTCGTCGACCATCAAAAAAAAGCATCAATAAAAATATTCGAAGCTTACGCATTGATAAAAAATAAATATTATCTTTATTGGTCTCGTATCGGCAGGACAACAAGATAAATGGTAATACCATACTTAAAAAGCAACATATAGCACGCTAAAATTGTCCAAAAGAGATATTTTCCCTAAACATCGCTAGATTTATTCATGTCACGCAAAAACTTTTTCCGCAAAAGTCTAAATGCCATCTGCTCCCAGAAAAAAAAAGAAAACAGAAAACATTTCCCATTTTTATATATATTCAATTTCTGTCATCGACTGCCCGACACAAATACAGTCTGAGACCATAAATCTAATAAATGGATATTGAAATGAAGAGGGTAGGTCCCCTTCAGGTCCTGCCTGACTTATTCTATTGGACACGTGAAATATGCCCATTTTCCATGTTAACAATATTATATTTCGAATTTTACACGATAATAAACAGTACAGGTTTATTATACCGTACAGGTGGGTAGGTTTTATCCTGATTTCTGATGTGCTTATTAACAATAATAAGAAGCAAAATCGATATGCGAAATGCAGATGAGATAATCATTTTTGCAACAATACTGGTACCGCAGGATAGCTTTGGTATATTTGGGCTATCTTCACCGGAGTGAGCAATTTTCTATGTTAATTTTAACCGCATGAGTGTGGTAGCTGGTATACAAATAAATATCTCTCCCTAATTCTGGGACGGCAATACTATTTTGACTCTTGGTTTCTAGCTCTACATGGTCATATCAAATACTGACGTGTGACTAAATTTCCCCCTATCCCATAAAAAAGTCTCCGATAGACATAGACCTTTTTTATGGCAAATCAAGGACTATCTTTAACATGTTCACGTGAGACAGCAGAATTGTCAACGTTAACACGTTTTAAGAGCACACTGTTCCAAATTCAATTTCATTAATTTAATTAGGAGACTAAGTGACATTTATGAACATTAAATTGAAGCTATAGTTAAGAATCATAGATCAACACAAACAGACGCCACAGCATGTACTGCACATAGGTCTCTTCATATAAAGGAGGTTATGGTCGATCATGTTAAACTGGTCAAATACGTTCGTAGAGGGTTTGTTTTAAGTTGAATCAAAGTTGTTATTTTTATTTACAAAAGTTACATGTAAAACTCTGGTTTATATCTAGAATCAATAAAAGGAACTATAGTTGATACGAGTAACAACTTAAAACACATCTCATATGAACGTTTGACATCGAGTTTCATTTTCTAAAATATACTATACAATTTTTTGTATGCGAATAAATACCTAGTAGAGTATTTATGTATAAATTACCTCTTTAAAACCAGTAATAATCAGTAACGGAACTCTACACATATAATTGTATGTATTTTTTTATTTCATATTTTTATGGGACGAAAAAGTAATTCACACTTAAATTTTCTCTCAAAAGCGAAAAGCAATAAATAAGCATTTCTCATCAAATCCAATGCTTCTGATTACCTCCAGCAAATATAACATTCACGGGAATGTTATTTACCAAAAGAAAAAGGAAATAAATCAATCGATTTCTTGCGGTTGAGAAAATAGCGATGATCAAAACAATCAGGACAAGGTCGTTCTTGGCGCAGGACGTAACATGTGTGAAAAATATATAAGAACATTCGAGAGAATGACCCATTTTTCGAACCTCATACTGAAGGTACAACATGCAACATTGATTTTGACCTTGTAATTTGATACTGTTACCGTATTATGTTACCAGACAGGCTATATAATATATAAACTTTATTTTGACTGCACGGTTGACTTCCACCACGCCACGTCGTTTTCTACTCCGTTAAGGGTTCAAATCCCATGTGGGACAACACTGTGTGATTCACAAATTGTTGTTCTGAGCCTGGGTGTTCTTTATGTTCGTTTCATGTATGATTGTAAAGTCCTCCGTGACACAGGATTATTTGAAAGCAGGAGCTGTCTTTAAAAATGTTATACTAAAGAGGAATCTAATACGGTCCTTTCTGTGTAGTGATTAGCGACCTAAACTGCTAGGTCGGATGTCGTAGGCTTAATTCCTAGCCAGGACAGACAAATCTGTGATATGCAGGATTATTAGTTCTGTATCTGAATATAAATTTGTCTATAATATATGTGTATTTATCGTGGAAGAGCCACGATTCGTCATGCATGGGCCGGCTCGACCGGGGTGATACCATGGCCCCAGAGAAAACCGGAGTGAAACAGCGCCTGCGATATGTATCACTGAGTGAGTGAGGATACTGGAAGCCTATACCCCAAGCTTTCCCCATCCCCCTTGCGTCCCTCAAAGGCTGGCAACGCACTTATGAAACCTCTGGTGTTGTCTATGGGCAGCGGTAATCGCTCATCATTAGGAGACGTCTGCTACTTTACCCCCTATTACATCGAAAGAAAACTTTAGCATTATTTCGGTGGGCTGGTTATTAGCAGTGTGGTTAACAAAGCACACAGCTACTGCCTTGTTTGGTATCAGACTGCTCTTTGTGAGATCTGTGAAGTTATAATATTACATGTTTCAAGAATTTTTATGACAGGTCAAATAAACCCTTAAGTGTTTTATACGGATGATTTCCGACAAAAATCATGGCTAATAAATATTATCAAGTGTTCAATCACAGTAGTCCAATTACTAGTTTATCTTTTATGCCATTATGAAAAAATTCTTAGAACAAATCTATATAAACTAGAATAATACATAACAGGTAATGTCTTGTTTCGTGTAATTCTTCTGTAAATATCGATAAATAAGACTGGCTGACAATAATATAACTGTCGGCATTCCAATTTGTAATTAACAATCCTCTTTAGTTAGTAATTATTGATTCTTGCGGTTGGTTACGGTGGCACAAGATTACTTTTTTGGAGCATCTATTTAAATATATAAATATACTAGCTGAACCCTGCGGTGCTACCCGCGGTACGACAATAACCGTGGGCAACGTCGCGTGGTGAAGCTAGTATCTTCATAAATTGAAGCTTACGTGTTATTCTGATGTATAAGCTATATTATTGTAAAGTTTCATCAAAATCTATTCAGTACTTTTTGCGTGAAAGAGCAAGAAACATACTCACTTTCAAACTCACAAACTTTCGCGTTTATAATATTAATAAGATATTACGTTTTTCAAATGAATTCCAAATGCTCTATCCTTTTAAAATTTCTTTAGTTGATGTTAAACTTTTTATAAATTTTAAGAAAATTATATTTTTTAATTTTGCTGTCACTAATTTGTTACTTTAGAGATTGATTCTCTATAAATACAGTTAAGATCAGACACTACATATCCCGAAGTAAAACAAAGATGGAGTGAGTTGTTATAAAACACGAAATATGTAAGAACGTAGCGGGTATCAGGAGCACAAATAATAAACTCTGCTACCAAATCGAGTGGCTTGAGTTATGTGAAAAGTTGTCCGACCCCTGCGAGCGTACATTTAGGACACGCAGTTATGGACAATGGAAGGGATTCCTCGAATGTTGAAGGACTTTTGTAAGTGCTAAGTAAATTGAGAGCAATGAATGAGTAGTAATATCCTTGTGAATTGATTGATAAGTCTTCGAAACTTTGGGTGAGAAGGGGCGGTTCGTTTTGTAAGAAAAATGTTTTCTTTCAGTTGCTTACATAAAACACGTATGATATATGTGTCATATCTATGTCACGCGTGGGATATTCTTTAGTGTAAACTTTTTACATTAGTGTGTCTAAAGCTTTGTGATTGTTTTCTAAAATTTGTTTAAATTCATCTAGACCTGTTTAGTCGTAACTGTAAATTCATAATTTTTTGTCAAGTTAAAGTATAATTTAGTGTTGTATATTAGCAACTGTTAGAAATACGTTATAGACGTTTTGATGAATTTATTTATTTATTGAAAATTTGTTACATTTATCATATAAAAGCGGACTTAAGTATTAATACAATTAAATATAAATCAAAAGTAACAGAAGATACAGATGCTCCGACCAGACATGCTGATAATGCCTGGCGGGCCGCGGCCCCATAGTTGATGTTGAGATGTTGTATATAATGCTAATCGGCGCGAGAACTTCTATTACACGATTCAGGATTGGTAGGTTCTTCGTTTCCTTCGTTACTCCGTAGTTCAACGTATCTTCAGTAGATGGCGCTGTAGTGAGTTTCTGTTTTTGCGTTGAATGTGGAAGTCGCCACAATACATTTAAATATATAACTAGCATTAAATATTTTGAGCTCTTTGGTCATATGTGTGTGTATAGCTGGGTCGAATTAACTGATTTTAGTTTTGGAATGATTGTCGTAGTTCAGAGAAGGTTTAAACGGTGAAAAATTTAAAATAACTTGAAAATCAAATGTCCTGTGGACGAAGTAGCGGGCACAGCTAGTTTAAATTAAGTTTAATTCGCTACCTGATTTAAACTAATTAAATAAAGTCCTTACTCATTTCGAATAATAAAGGAAATAGTCTCAAGTACATAAATACTTATTATGAATATGCTATGGTTTGGGTTAAAAAGACTTTATTTAGTTAAAAATGCTCCTTTTTTTAATTGAATAGTGGGCAAACAAGCAGACGTATCACCTGATGGTAAGTGATTACCGCCGCCCATGGACACTCGCAACACCAAAGGCGTCACAAGTGCGTTGCCGACTTTTGGGGGATGGGAAAGGGGATGGGGGAGGGGTTGGGGTATGGGCCTCCGGTATCCTCACTCACTCGGTGAAACACAACGCAAACGCTATTTCACACCGGTTTTCTGTGAGGCCGTGGTATCACTCCGGTCGAGCCGGCCCATTCATGCCGAAGCATAGCTCTCCCACGCAAAAAGAATACAGCATACCTGAAGGAGCCTTAGAAAGAAGCTATATATATATATAACTTCGTATTAGCGTACGTTTATATATTTTGTCAACCCTATGGTACAGTATTGAGTTTCACATAAGCAAGGAGTAGGTTACTTTGAACTTGATCCTAATACCCTATACTGTTTCTATGATGGGACCCATAACTATTATTATAGAATCTTATGTGTTATGTACTTAAAATGAAATTCTAGCTTATTTTGTTCAGAGTTAATTATAAAGATATCACTATCCATTCCTTATTTGTCCCACGGAAATCTCCTTCATACCTTTATACCAAATTTTATTGAAATTGGTTCAGACGTTTGAGCGTTAGGAAGTAACAACCACACACATATTCACAAAGTCAAACTTTACAATACTAGCGTGAAAGCTGACGACTTAAAAAATTCATTACTTTTTTTGTAACACCAGTATGCCCTGTTTGTATAAATATTTCTAATATTACAATGGTTGTACACTTCCAGCGTAAATACATCGCTATTCTAGGTACATTTGCCGCCATAAATAATAAGTGAGAGACCGGAGGCGCCGCGGATACGTAACAAAAAGTAACAAACAGATCTCTTAAATAAAGAAAACACAGGCATATGTTAACATCTGTCGGTACTGGCGAGCACAGTTAACGTAAGTTCTGAGTATAAATATCCGCGCGTGCCCTCCGCCTTGGGAATTAAGTTCAACATGTTTTTTTTTTAATTTAAATTTATTTCGATGACTTTGGTCACCATGGTTATAAAATAATCAGATGGATTGAAGATAATACTAGTATTCTTAAATACTTTCAATCGTGAAATTTAACTTTAGACCTTTATTTTGAAACTATTAGAAATTTACTTTCACTAACTAAAGTCATTTTATAAAATTTCCGCACTGGAAAATTCAATCCAAGTACACCAATAGTGGATTATAGTTTTTGAGTATAAATTATTTCGGATGCTTTATAAACTACACATCTTTAGTGATTGGTTCTTAATAATTCAAATCCTCTGTTTGTAAATAAACTAGAATTTTAAATACCTACACATTCTTTAGTAGCTTGCTAATAGCTAGTAGAGCTTTTTGCTTAGTTTACAGACCTTCCTTCCTTCGTACCGCCATTCGTTCTTGTTGTTATTTTTATATTCTTTATGAAAATATCAGGAATTCAAATAATTTATTAGAAGTTTTCGAACATTGTTCAGAGTCATTGATGTAAATATGCGCCATCCCACACTTAGATGTTACTTTATTTGTTTATTAAGTTTAGTATTAATGTCAGTCAATCTTGTTTCCTTCCAAGAAAGGTTTTCTTTTGTATGGAAAAACATATTCAATGAAAGTTTCGTGTGAAATATCTTGTTAGGGTTTTAGAATCAAAATTTGGTAATGAGTTTAAGAATATTTGGAAAGCTTGTAAATATTTAAAGACTTTGGAGGATATAATAAAGGAAATCACTAATATCCTTGGTGGTCAATAGTTTAAAAGTAAAAACATAAATAAATACTTCGGACATCTAACACACGGTTCGATTCCCGGGTCGGACCAAATGTTTGTATGATCTGCAAATATTTGTTTCGGAGTTTGGGGGTTTTCTATTTATAATATGTATGTATTTACAAAAAAAAGTGTATATGTATTAATATTAGTTGTCTTAGTACCTATATTACAAGCTCTGCTTAGTTTGGGACTAGATGGCGTTGTGTGTTAAATGTCCGAAAATATTTATTAATTATTTATTTATTAAGACAAAATGTTGGCAGAGTTAATAGGTAAGAAAATTATCCTGAAAAGGTTCAAGTATTCAATGAAATATAAATTAGTTTTACTATTCCGTACGTGGGTCGTTACTTTTCTATCTCGTGAACTCAGTGTAATTTAATGTTGTCTGTATATTATTATTTCTTAGAAGTGTGTCTTATTGAATCTCTGTTATATTTTCTTGCTTTCGTCCGCTGCTTCGCTCACATTTAATAAAAATACCATATGTTACTTCTAATACCTCCAAGAATATTTGTACAAAGTTTCATGATGATCAGTTATGTAGTTTTCGCTTGAAAGCGTTCACTTGAAAACATTCGCATTTATAATAATCAGGATTATTGAAAAGAAATGTTGAAATAGAGATTCGTTGTAGAGATCTAGAACAAATAGAGTGAGTGTATCTTAAAGTTATCTTGTTAATTAAACGTAATGTTGTTTTCTTCATTAATTCTACTTCTTACGTACAGCCCTCGTCACATTTTTTTTTTTAATTAGAACGGTATGAAATTTGACTACATATTTTAGACTTTCACTACTTTTACACATACATATACACATACATAATTACACGTTTGGCCTAGTGGTTAAGCGGTCGCCACGCCGTTCCCTACTTCGCCAAGTGTAGTGGGTTCAAATCTCACATGGAATAACACTTTGTGTGATCCACAAATTATTGTTCTAAGTCAGGGTGTTCTTTGTGTCCGTTTCATGTATGTTTGTAAAGTCTCTCGCGACACAAGAATTATTGCTTGTAATATATTTTTTGCTGTGCAACGGGTCTTATTTGGAATTAAATTATATATATACTCGTATATATATTTAAAGCTAACAATACCTTCTATTTCTCAACTATTTGAAATCGTTAATTAACTACGTCTCGCTGTACAATAAAAACTGTAAAATAATATGTTTTTTATTTTTGACCATATTACGATGGCTCAAATAAAAACAAATAATGAAATATGATATCATTTAAAAGTAAAGTTATAATCACTTTCTAGTCCATAAACCTTTCCTATGCAAAAGTGACGTCTATCCGCTTTTCGGTCAAAATAAACTAACAAAAGATAAGTTTTAGTGAAAGCAAGCTTGTTTTCGATGAAGGAAAATAAACGAACAATTGTTGACGTCGAAAGCGTTATGCTCACATTTCGCAAGCGCGGTAACTTTTTAACTTTCGCATTCTATACTGTATAGTTTAGAACAATCGGTTTTTATTTAACTGATTTAAATTTAATTTAAAGGATTTAAAATGAAATTGATGCTTACTATTATTTTAAATGTGTGGAGACCTCGGGCCGTCTCCCCACCAAGGATTACGGCGCGGCGAGATGATTTGTCTGAATCGGACCGATTAAAATCATACCTTGAGCCACTCTACGCCTAAGATAAGGGGATCCAAGAACGGATTGGAAAGTTGTTATTAGCTCGAACACTCTTAACGTGTGCATATTTGGACACACAAGAGCCAGACTTAACCAGATTGATACCATGGCATCACGGAATAATCGTTGTTAAGTAAAAATTTTGTTGCTTTTTAAATAATGATTGCTACAGGAACCCAAACTCCTCTTTCCCACTAATTGTGGTGTACTCAAAGGATGCGAATGCACTAATGACCCTTTACTTACAGGCATCCATGGGCTCGATAGGCACCATCAACCCCCACATTTATTAGTTTTTTTAGTTAGTCAAAATAAAATATTAGCCTGTAATACAAGATAATAGAAGTGTTCTGTGTTAGCGATTGTATAGTTGTTATGTTCGAATGTTCAAATCAATTGTTTGATCATAACGACTGCCTCGGTGGCGCAGTGGTAACGTATGCGACTGCTGTGCTTGAGATCTCGTGTTCGATTCCCGGGTCGATATGTTTGTATGATCTGCAAATATTTATTTTTATTTATTATTTATATGTAGCGCTAACACGTTACGTGTCCATGTCGATGACGGTTTACATAAATTGACTCCCCAGGATTAGTAAGCTGAAGTGGCAGTGGGCTGGCCATATTTGCCGCAGAACCGATAACCGTTGGGGTAAACGGGTTCTTGAGTGGAGACCGCGTCTCGGCAAACGTAGTGTAGGACGTCCACAGGCCAGGTGGAGTGATGATTTGCGCAAGACGGCTGGCAGGAGCTGGATGAAAGAAGCCGAGGATCGAACTAAGTGGCGTGCTTTTGGAGAGGCCTATGTCCAGCAGTGGACTGCGATAGGCTGATGATGTACGCCCCACTCATATTTTTGCTTAGATGCGATTCTCAATTGACATTGAATTAAGATGCCAAATTATATAAATGATATGATAACAAACCTTAAAGTTTAACGCAAAACTAACAGCTTTACACTCCCTTGAAACGGTTTGAAGTATACCATTTATATAATATAAATTGTGGGGATGTTCAAAGGAATGCTTCTTCTGAGCCCCACGATGTCTTCCAGACCCTTAAAAATAACGATTAAATATTTATACTATGTTTATTGACACAAGCAGCTTTACATTATTCGAATACACACTTAATATTAATACTAATTTGAATTGGAGATATGGAACTCTGCCTCTTAAGCTAGGTGAATTACCTGTATCTTAATTTTCTTATTAACAATATTTACTTTTATGTTTTCGCAAAGATATAAATATTCTATTAATCTTAGTGTTGTAAGATTAATAGAATATTTAATATCAAGTTTCACATCCCAAGAATATCATGTTTATTCAGTTAATTTACTAACATTTTAGTAGATTAACTCAATAAATATTGAATCAATTAATTTCATTCAGATATTATGTTTGAAACTGTATATTATTAAAGAACTGATATGTCTACATACTGCTGTCTAGTCACGGACTAAGTAGAGTCCACGTTGTTATTACTAGGCTGCTCATAAATACATACATATCTGGTGAAGCGCTTTGTGCCAGACAAAGCGCTTCTTTCGAAGCTCCCTTCCTATGGGCTTCCCGAGAAATTATACGATAGGGTCACTAGCTTTCTAGCATATAGAAGCATAAAGGTCGTACTCGACGATGAATGCTCTGACTCCTTGCTTGTGAATGCTGGTGTCCCGCAAGGCTGTGTACTATCGCCTACTCTGTTCCTCCTTCATATCAATGACATGCTGCCAATTAGCGGCATTCATTATTATGCGGATGACGTTAAGGGCGATGCTCTCTACACCGGACGCGCCAATATTTCTCGGGAAAACGTCATTGAGAGTCGAAACAAACTTGTGTCTGAAGTTGAGACCTCTTTGAAAAAGGTCTCAGACTGGGTTAAACCTTATTTAGTCCGATTCAACCCCACAAAGACACAAATTTGCGCGTTCACTACTAAAACACTATGTCGTTGTGTCGTATGTCCTCGTTTTGAAGACACTCCCTTATCTGCCTCAGCCAATGTTGGAATACTTGGTGTCGACGTATCGAGCGAAGTCCAGTTTCGTGGCGTTGGAGGCACGAGGCACGCGGTTGGCATTTGGAGGGTAAGGCCGAATTAGCCTCGAACAAGCTTGGTATGATCGAGGCAGTATTTCACTCCGGCCCTTTAAACTGGTATAGAACTAAATGAAATGGTAATTTTCTACCGTTAACACATTTGTGAAAGAAGAGAGTGCAATTAACCGTAGGAGATCTACGCTTGGGCATGAATGGGCCTGCTCGACCGGAGTGATACCACGGCTTCACAGAAAAGCGGTATGAAAAAGCGCCTGCGCTGTGTTTTACCGAGTGAGTGAGGACACCGGAGGCCCTACCCCAATCCTTTTCCCCATCCCCTTCCTCATCCCCCAAAGGCCGCAACGCGTTTGTAACGCATCTGGTGTTGCGGGTGTCCATGGGCAGTGGCAATCGCTTAGCATCAGGCGATGCGTCTGCTAGTTTGCCCAAAATTCCATAAAAAAGAATAAAATAAAATGAAATAAAAAGTTGATATGATGGGAAGGTAATGGAATATGTACTACACGAGAATTAAAAAGTATCTGTTCTATTCACTAATCAACTATTAATTCTCACTTATGACTTCTGTTTTTGAAAGTTGTTAGTTACTCGAATTCATTATTTTCCTAAAACTGTTAAACTTGATTCATCTCATAAAATTGATTTAACTGATTAAAACTTAATTACGAGAAACTACTGTTTCTTTTATGACATTCGTAATATAAAATCTATTTTATCTTAAACCTGTTAATCCAATTACTTATAGTCAATCATAAAAGCTTTTTAAAAACTGATCTAAAAAGTAAAATAAACTTTACTCAATCGATTTAAAGTCTGATCTACAATGAAGATTAGAAAACAGTTAGTGTTGTTTACGTTAAACACAAATCAAAAGGCCCTAAAAGTGCATTTTATATCTTTCTTCTATTTAAGAAACGTTTCCTTCGATAAACGTTTTTAGATCGTTAAGTGTAATTGTAAATACAACTGAACTAAATAGGACTATTTCTATAGTTATTTCTGGTGATTTGTTAGTGTTGATGGTAGTAGTATGCGGACATCCCATACGCACACATTGATCAAATCTCGGCCTAGATCTTGAACAAGTACTCTTCATCATCTATGACGAAAGTATTAGAGACCAATCCTTGAGTACATGTGTGATCTTTTTGATAAAGTTTATTACAAAAAGTATAAGCCTTTAAGAACTCTATCTAAAGAACTTTTTTAAGCATCATTTGATTATAACTCAAGAGATAAATGCGTTTACCTCCATTTGGAAATCAACTATCTGTCTCCTTTCTGATTTTAGTAACCTAACATCACTCATCACATCCAAAAGCCTTTAAAAGTCCACAACTGGACACTTATCTGTCCTGTCCTTAGAGTGAATGTTTTGGCCTAATTTACCGTACTGGTCAGGCGGGTTAGGGTTAGTTTCAAATTCTCCTTCGTTTTGCAGTGATGTTCTTCTAATTGTTTGTTCTTTTAGTAGCTTCTCATGATACCTACAGAATGAAGAAGGTTAGTGACACTACGCACTCTTAATCCGTCACCATAAAAGAAAGCCGGGCTATTTGTGCTGAAACAAAATACAATACACTATCATCTTCTATAGTCTGTTTTATTTCATACTCATATTCATTCCCAATAAACCCATCGCCGTCCATTGCTGAACGAAAATCTCCCCCAAGGAGCACCAACTATTCCCGTCCTGGGAAGTTTGCATCCATTCGGTGCCAGCTATTTTCCTCAAATCGTCAGTCTATCGTGTCTCGGGGCGCTTCAAGTTCATTCAAAGTGAAGTCAATCATCAAATATTTTTAGAGCAGCAAGATAAATTTTGTAAGAATACCCTAGTTTCACTAACGATAAACAATCGTCTAATATACACAAACACTTTCATCCTGATCAGCAGAAAACGATAGAAATAAATACAAAAAAGGCAAATGGAAAACAAAAGTCACCCCTCAGGAAACAAATAAAAAGAAATGAGTCGTAAAGAGATAGTAATTACCAATAAAAACAGGTGCAGCTGAGACACCGTGGTGAAAGACGTACTTTTAGACAACTGTTTAACAGTAAAGCAATATATTGCGTATACATACACCTATATATACTCAAAAATGTGTCACATTTTTGAAACAGTATGTGGAAAAACCGTGCTGCAAACCTATAGCGCGATTTTTCCGATTATAGTCGTTCCAATACTTTATTTAACTTTTGACAGATCACGCACATAAAGTTTTGTAATAATTTTTGATACAATGTACTACAGATAATACTGTACTTTATGGGCGGGCTCCGCTTACTTAGGGATGTGTCATTCGTAATTAATGACCACAGACTATAAAAACGGTTTTGAAATAAATCGATTATCGATTATATTAATAAAACATACAATAAAATTATTGTGATCATATTTTATATCAAATCACGTAAAAAGCTTTATTATTTTGCATTAAAATGCCCTAAATGTCTCTGTTTCAATGCATAAATAATTTGCGTAATGAAAACAGTTCCATCGTACTCGTACCTAGTAATGGGATCGAATGTATTCGCCGCAAATTAATGAATCTAAAATAATTGTTTAGACTTACTATAGTTGGTTCAAATAAAAACTACCTGCGGTACCTACTTGTAATGAACAGGTACAAAATGTTGAAATTCGTAGTAATTTACGGATTAAAAATAAAACAACCAAAAGAGGTACTGTAATACTAATTTTAATTATAAAGAATCGTCTTCTTCGTATGACCAGGAATCATCATCACTTGAGTTCTCAGTAATATTGATTATCATTTCTTGGATAGATAAATTGTCGAATGCAACATCCCGATCCCAATCCGACGTTATCACCTTCTTTGTTTTTTCTACAACATTCGCCCAGTTTTCTGGAGTTACTTTTTCACACGCATTTTTCAGTAAATTCAGCATTTTTCTTGCGGTGAAAGGAGGAGTTGTATTGTTCCTCGCAGCATATCCTTTAACTTGTGCCCAGATCATTTCAATTGCATTATATTGGCAGTGATATGGGGGAATTCTGAGGACGGTATGCCCATGCTCTGCTGCCATTTCATCTATGACGTATCGTTTTGGCAGCTTCTTTGTTTTTAATATCTTTACTAACTCTACTTTTAGTAGGGACTCATTCACCTCTTCGCCATTGTCACGGAGCCAGTTTATAATTTCATGTTTTTTGTTGGCCTGTGTTGGTATTTTATTAATTTGACGAGAGTGATAAGGTGCATTATCAACAAATATTATTGATGGCTCTTCGAGTGATGTAAGCATTTCTCTGAACCACTTTTCATACACGTTCGAATTCATCTCCTCATGATAATCTCCTGTTTTCTGGGATTTAAAAGCTAATAGAGCGCCTGGCACAAATCCTTTTACTGTTCCTGCATGACAAATAATCAGTCGTTCGCCTTTTCCCATTGGTACTGTAGAAGTGGAGCCAACGGTGTTGTCAGTCCAAGGTTATGACAGCGTATGATTCGCATTGAGCCAAGTTTCATCTGTGAAAACAACATTCGACCAATCTTCTATTTTTTTGCTTGTCTTAAAAAATCGCATCTATACAAAGCAATATCATTGCGTTCCATTAAAATTTTTCGTTTGTCACATTTTTGGAATAACATTCCAATGTCTTTCAATACCTTTGTCAGAGAAGATTTTTGACCACGGAACAAACCACTATTTCGAAGAGATTGTGTTAGTTTTTTTAATGTTGGAATCTCTTTTCTTTGGTAATAGTCGTATATATGACGACGAATAGCATCAGCGTCAAAATTGTCAACGGCTGTAACTTTACTAGGCGGAAGTTTTTTCTTAGGTGTAGATAGCTTATTCTGTTCCATGCCACTGCTGCCGTAGCCTTCTTTTGTTATTTTTGCCACTGTTGGAGCACTAATACCTAATGCTGCTGCAACACGGTCTCTAACTTGAGTCACTGGTATAAGAGGCCCACCATTACGGCTTTCCTTTTCAAAGTATTCACGAAGTCGCAAGACAAACTCTCTTGTTTGTCCTTTGAGTACTTTCTTTTTTGGCATTTTGACAGTAACGAAGGCAGGAACGATACGCTCAACTCAACCAAACGTGAGAATTCACAAATAAATCAATACGGAGGAATATAAATACTCAACTATATTGAAGGTTACTCATTGAAATACTGTAGATTATTTTAAAATAGACATAGAGAGATTTAATAAAGATCATCAATAGTTTAACAAATACAATATTAACCACTGAATTACAACACAATACAATAATACATTTTGAAAATTCAGTTCCTTTTATATATTTTTTCATGACATAGAACCGTCATATTTGAACAACATTCTTTTAATCCATTTCTTCTTTATTTTGACAAAGGAGGTCGCACATTGAAACACATAGAAATATGAAGTACGAAATTATCTATAAAATAATGAGTTTGTTAAATCGATTAAAACTTCTTAATGCATAAAATCGATCGATGAAAGAAATCGAATAGGTAACGGGTCAGGGTATCACTATTTGATTAAGTATTAGAGCTGTCAAAAGTTAAATAAACTATTGGAACGACTATAGATTTAAGTCTGGCGATAAATACTGTAACATTAAAAAAACGTAATATTACATTTGTTTTGGAATCTATAATTCTATTATACCTAAATGAAATTTTTTTAAATTTCTTTTTTATGGCACAATAGGTAATTTTAATCACCATAACATACCTAATTTTTAATTTATAGTCATCATCAGCCCATTTGCAGTTCACTGCTAGATATTGGCTTCTCTTATTGCAAGCCATTTTTCTTATGTGCAAGTCGGTCCAACTGGAAAATCTGGAGGGACATCCAGATTTTTTTATGTTATAGTACTTATAAAGAACAGATGGGAAATTAAGGATGACTAGGTATGTACCAACCTCCCTGAGATAGTGTTTGGTTTTCGGTAACTTCAATCACTCAGTGAGTGAAAACATTGACAGTATGTTGTAGCTGCGTAAATATTATATAATCAAAGTACCCAGAAGCCTTAATACAGGCTTTCAACTTGGCTTAAAGTAATCCAGAACCCGTGATTTCATATGTCGAGGGGATTTATGAAACGTACAGTGTGTTAACAGAAAATAAGCCTAGACTCAACTTACCTGTATACCTCAATAAATGTAAATTACATAAAATAAACCTAATGGTAATCCTTATGCTTCTTAAGAATATAAAATATTCTCGGGTGTAGAAATGTTCATAGCATTTATTTTATCATAATATTACTGGGACCGATATCATAATAATATCGAGTTTGTAATCGTTTTATTGTCTACAAAGGATAATTGGAAGTCTCAGAATCTGAAAATGGTTTCAAATATCTAAATAAAGAAAACAATAAGCGATATGTGCATCAGCCTATTGCCGTCCACTGCTGAACGAAGAACGAATCATCCCGGTCCTGGGCAGTCCGTAACCACCCGCTGCCAGCCACTTTCCTAAGTCGTCGTAAGCGATATGTATTAAATTTTTATTTGTATCTCTCTCTTAATATTTTTTCTAGATTTGTTTTGTCTTTACAATGTACTTAAAAGGTGTTGTTTTTTTAATTAGTGATTATTTAAAGTCAGAAAATATTAAGGGAGAAAAATTCAAACTCCTTAAATGCATCATAATTGGTCCAAACGAAATGTGAATTCGATGGTCACTTCATCGAAATTATCGGCGTCGACATTCATACTGTGTTAGTAATGTTTGTGAGAAAAAATTACCTTTTGCATGATTTTTATAGCAATTAACTAAGAAATGACAATAACATCAATGTTCGTGTCAAAAGCGAGCGCAAAATGGCGGCGACTGAATGAATCATTTTTCTATGTTGCAGAGACGTAAATTAAGGTTTAAGAAATAAAAAAAACATGCATATACCTTATTCTCAATTGCTATAACTTTTATAGTATACGTAAAATGTCCAATTCTGTTTACCTCTGATCTTTCTAGTAAAACTCTGCTGTTGCTACTCTTATTATAAGTGTGAGAGAGAGAGAAGCTGTGGAATATACAATAGCTCACTTTTTAATAAAAATGAGTAAATACTCGTTATTATGAACAATTATAACCTATAACGCACCTAACTTCGGATCGACTGCACTAAATTAGATAATTCTTTCTTTTATGTGTTCGTTATTGTTAGGACAAGGTTTGATTAGAAAAAAATAACTGGGCATTTTTTTATGTGACTACTTATGAGAAGCTGTGGCCGTTGTTATTTGCCTGGCCTATGTTACATAACTAGTTTTATTCTGCTACGTTCACTTCACTCCGACAGATTACAATAGTATTGATGAGAAATGATTATCAAAACTGACGCAAAATGAAGATAAAAACAATCTTGAAGTGATTTGTAGGTACGTAAAGCGTATCAAACTAGAATTCAATTGGTGTAAAATCTTGAAAAAAACTGACGTAAAAATTATTAAAACAATCTACAAATGTAGGTAGGTATATCGTGTCCAATTAGAGCCCAATTGGCGCAAAACATAATGAGTTTTTAAAATGTGCGTACAGTCAGTTTGTGTACATTTTTATATTTATCTAACTGACCCGACAAATCTAGTACTGTCTAAACAATGAATATTGAATTTGAATTCGTATCGAAATATAATAGTTATAATCATTGTGATACTTCTTTTTTTTAGAAGAACAAAAAAATTAATAACTAAAATGGTCCAACCGTACCCACGAAGACTAATGGCCAAGAGAAAATACTATTCATAAATATATAACTAATAAATATAAATTAAACAAAACATAAATTATCGCAACTGAAATTCAGTAGAAACTCATAAGTCTCAAAATATGTACATACATGAAAAGTGGGATGAATTCAGAAGCTCCTACTTATTCCAAAGGCATTTATAGGTATTCAAAACACAAATGAAATGCTAAAGTCCTGAGTCACAAAGACAAATTGCTACCTAAATTTGTACCAAACGGGGACACGAAAATAACATAATGTACATGTCGCATCGAGATAAAGTCATTTTTAAAACTCCCCTCCGCAACTGATTTTAGTCATGTTTGATGTTAAGGATTTGTCAATGTATAACGTTTATTTGTTCTAAAAATATCACTAATTTACCCTGGGTATACGTAAATTTATTACGATAAATTATTTGACGTCGAATCTTTTCAATGACCACCGACTGTAATGACAATATAAAAATAGGTAAAATAATATAGATCAAATTAAAAGAAAAATATTATTCGTAAAGATACGATACCCACTTGCTATAGTGAAACTTAATAAATACAAAAAAAGATAATGTAAACTATTAATTATACATTATAAGAACATTTTTTAACATAGGAACAATACAAGGTAAAACTATGCAACAAAACAAAAATAAGTAAACAAAAAAACAATATGGCTTCGCAAACTAATAACCATATTAAGAAATTTAACGTACGAAACTGAGACGACAGTTAATTCCTCGTGACATAAATAAAAAGGAATGGAGAAGAGGCATTTCTAGAGGGGAAATAACAAACATATCTCTCGAACTAACAAAAACAAACAACGTATGTTAACATCTGTCTGAGAAGCACGAACGGTGTACATTTGATGAATTATTGCTTCTCATTTCGTGAGTTTTAGCTGTTAAGTTGTAAGTATGGCAGCCGAGTTTTAACAACTATAAAATTAGTTCAAGAAAATTGTAGAAATGTCAATGTGTCTAGGTCATGATGATATTAATATTATAAATTTGCAAGTAACTCTGTATGTCTGTTATGCTTTGGAAAAGGTCAAGTTGAGGTAGACTTAATTTGGTCCAATTCAACCCGACAAAGACACAAATTTGCGCGTTTACCACTAAAAAACTACCGTGGGTCGTATGTCCTCGTTTTGAAGACACTCACCTATCTGCCTCAGCCAATATTAGAATACTTGGTGTCGGCGTATCGAGCGAAGTCCAGTTTCGTGATCATTTGGAGGGTGAGGTCAAATTAGTCTCGAAAAAGCTCGGTGTGCTCAATAGATCGAGGCAGTATTTCACTTCGGCCCACCGCCTTCGGCTTTATAAGGCACAGGTTCGGCCTCACTTGGAATACTGTCCTCATCTTTAGGCAGGGGCACCACAATACCAGCTTCTCCCTCTGGACCACATTCAGCGGAGGGCGACTCGTATCGTCGATTACCGGGAACTTCCGATTCGGCTAGACTCTCTGGCGCTGCATAGAGATGTGGCTTCGCTAAGCATCTTCTACCGCATTTACCATAGGGAGTGCTCTGAGGAATTGCTCGGATTGATCCCTGCCGCCTCTTTCCGCCATCGTCCAGTCCAGGCAGTCCACAACTGTGCTATTTTTCCAAAACTTTCTGCCGCGCACAACAAAACTGTGGAATGACCTTCAAACCTTCAAGAAAAGAGCGTATTCCTTCCTAAAAGACCGGCAACGCACTTGTAACGCCTCTGGTGTTACGGGTATTCATGGGCAGCGATAATCGCTTAACATTAGGCGATACGTCTACTCATTTGCCCCTTATATAATAATTAAAAAAAATGCTTTTACGAATAAATCGTTGTACCGACTTTAATAAAATTTAGTTTGGATATGCTTTGATTCCTGGGAAAGGACTCTTTACTACGATGACCTACATGACATTTTCGTCAAAGAATAAACAAAAATTGAATGTCCCCAAATAAACAAAGGAATTGTCCAAACCGGTTCATGAATAATTATCTTCTGAAATAGCAAATTATATTAAAAATTATAATCATAGCAAAAACATCCAGGAACCCGACATGTTGGACTTATTATTTTTTTACGTAAAATTAGCATGTGCTAAAACCTTAAGCTAACATTATCGTGTTTAGTAGCGACTAAAAAAGTTATGCCGGTATAACCTTTAAGTTCATGTAACATGTAAAACTTGCTATAAAATTTAAGTTTTCAAGTTTAAGGATTAAGATATCAAAATCTTAATTTTTACTTTTAAAATGTTTTTTGGTTTTCGGCACTTCATGGAACTGGTTTCAATACATTCTAGAATCAAAATCACTTATACTTATTCTAAATATTTAATAAAGTTAACACCTAACTGGTTTCGCCTTATGGCATTATCAAATTGATTCTAGAATATACTTCTATACTTATTATATAGCAGAAGTCTGAAATTTAAATACAAGGAGTTTAACACTCGTTGTACTGTTTGTTTAACGGTTAAAGACTCCGACTGTCATGAACGTGCGTTCGACTCCAACCCTGGACAAATAATTGCATTATAAGTACTGTAATTTTCTTTATGTCTAGATGTAAGTAGTATATTTTCTATGTAAAAATATAAAGTATGCTTTCCAGCAGTTTTGTTGATATAGTATATTAAAATTTACTCAGTTTGGGATTAGAAAATTAATACCAAAAACAATTTTATTACATGTATTAAAAAAACAAGAGCACTTACAATATTTTCTCTTAAACTTTGTTTAATATATATTTTTTGTGTATTTTTCTAGCAAGAACATACGATAGGACGAATAGGAGAGAACTTTATGTTATTTATCATTTTATTTCATCTAATAGCTAACACTAGTTATAACTTGGCAGACATTTTTTTATACTCCTCGAAACTATGTCTGTTAGTTAAGATGAAAGATCGTCGCAGACAATGTTATGAGTATATGTATATATATATATATCACTATTTTTTTTTGTTTGTTTTATTACGAAATCCAGCAAGGTAATTGCCATACCTTCATCTAGTGTACAATGAGATTTTTTTTTTAATTTTGGTTTTAATAGCGACAATTTTTTTTTATTTTATCTTTATTTTACAAGAGTTGCAAAATACAAACGTAATATTGGCTGTCGTAAGTGGCAATAATTAAGTTAGTAGGTGATCGTGCCCTACTATATACAGATTGTAAATGTACTATGTGAAACACTCAGTTTCAAATATATTCATACATAAATAAACATGTAACTTATATCACAGATATAAACATACATGGACTTAAATATACATTATATATAAATAGTAATTATAATGACAGATAATAATCCTTCTCTAATTTTTTAAATTTGTTTTGTATTTTCATTCCTTACTTCCGTATTAGTCTACGTGGCACTTATTTATTAGGTTCACCAACATTTGCTTACACTAAAACTAAAACAAACACTTATTGGTAAACATATGCTAATTGTATGTATTTACAAAAAAAAGTATATATGTATTCATATCAGTTGTCTAGTACTCATAACACAAGCTCTGCTTGGCTTGGGACTAGATAGCGATGTAATTAAAAAAAAAATTCGAGTTAACTATCTTATATTTATTAATTTATATACATATGTATAAAGGAATAAGTATAAGAAAAAAATAAAAAATATGTTGGGGAATCGGCTATTACTGGCTGTATCGAGTATCAATTATTACTATTTATTTCCTAATGTTTGTTGTTTGATTAAAGCGTAAACATTTGAACATTTACTTTTTAATTTAATAGAGCAAACATCACGAAACGACACGTGTCAAAGATTGTACAAATTTTTGAAATCCTATCCGTCAGTGTTGATTGCAGTTAATTATAAATTCGTCCCCTCTCATTGTCGTGTCTATTTTGGTATTACTTATCTGTACATTGAAATTTAAACTCTATAACCTGAAAATAAAGTATTTTTTTGTTATTTAAACGTATATGTGTAATATCTTTAAAGTGCACCAGCTTTAAATCAAATCTAAATCAGTGTACAGGCGCTGAGGATATAACTTCCTTTAATAAAAAGCATTCTTTGTCTTATTACGGTAGTACTCGTACGTTGAAGCGATGTGCTTTGTTGTAGTGAAAAATTGAAGCATACTTAAATATGATCCATTTTGTCTTTAAAAGCAACTTTTTTACCAGGAATGATAATATGTGATAATTTTCAAAAATATTCAAGTATCGAAACCCAAAAATACACCGAGTTGAGAATACCTAGATACTGTTTGTGGACCTGTTCAATACTTTGTTTAACCGATTTCAAAAAAGGAGGAGGTTCTCAATTCGACTGTTTTTTTTAAATGTTTTTTACCTCATAACTTTCGACTGGGTGAACCAATTTTAATGATTTTTTTTTATTTGAAAGCTGGTGCTTCCAGTGTGGTCCCATTTCAATTGGTTCAGTTCTTGAAGTCGATTTTTTTTGTAATTAAAATTTGTAATTGTTTTAACAGACTTCAAAATAGGAGGAGGTTCTCAATTAGACTGTATTTTTTTTATGTTTGTTACCTCATAACTTTCGACTGGGTGAACAGATTTTGATGATTTATTTTTATTTTAAAGCTGGTGCTTCCCGTGTGGTTCCATTTCAGTTCTTGAATTCAGTTTTTTTTTGTAGTTAAAATTTATGATTATTAACTTTAACTTTACATATTTGTTTGTATATATGTAACGGACTCTTGTAAGTATACGTATAGTATTTAAAATTATATTCTTAAAGTGTTATTTTATCCATACTGGAATTACAAAGAGGTAAAGTTATATATGGTTTGTTTTAAGTTTATCTTTCTTTTATTTGCAGTGCTAGTTTCCTACGTATTTTATTCCCTTCGTTGTCTCTCAACCGATACCCATCGTACGCATAGCGGCCTTATTCCGTGGCCACTCACATGCTCACATGCCCACCACTGTAACTCCTGTACACCAGGATCAACAGCAGTGACCCACGAACACACCAAGTCATGAGACTTGGGAAGTCCTAGGAAAAGTTAAACTATCTTGGAACTCGCAACGAAATTAATTAGAAGAAAACTGGCAGAGTTGGAAATATAACATGTCCAATTCCCTCCTTAGCAAAGTGGGAGACAAAATGAAGTCGAAATAGGCAGACAGTTTTTTTTCAAACCAGGAAGCACTACGGATAAAATGTTATGGGTCCTAAGTGAGCTATGTTTGATTTCTATAGTTTGTATGGCAGAATCGCCTAAACGTAACGTGGGAGAGCCACGCTTCAGCATGAATGGGCCTGCTCGACCGGAGTGATACCACGGCCTCACAGAAAACCGGTGTGAAATAGTGCTTGCGCTGTGTTTCACCGAGTGAGTGAGGATACCGGAAGCCAATACCCCAACCCCTCCCCCAACCCCTCCCCCATCCCTCTCCCCATCCCTCTCCCCATCCCCCTAAGGTCGGCAACGCACTTGTGACGCCTCTGGTGTTGCGGGTGTCCATGAGCGGCGGTAATCGCTTACCATCATGTGATACGTCTGTTCGTTTGCCAATTATTCAAAAAAAAAAATCGTACGGAAATTCACCGCAGTTGATACAAAATCCTCATAGTATACCGCCCAAGATGTCATTTGTAACCTATTTAGCGTTATGTTACGTTCATTGCCCCAAAGACTACATTCCCATAGGATATGATGACGTATAGGGGTGGTAACTATTCGTGTTTTAATCCGTCGCCACACGTACTTAGTATCTAAGTACGCATAAATTAAAGACAAATTATTCTCAATTTACCTTAAGTCAGATATGCATATTCAGTAACAAGGACTTAACGGCAACTTAACTAGTTTTGTGTCAACTTCTTATGCGAATAATTAAACTTGAATTTGGCTTAACACGGTAACGATTAGTTAATAACTTGAGGAACCTCTAGGCTTTTTAGAACTTCTTCAGCGAATTACTAGTTAAATATAGATTGTTCGTAAATAATAATAATAATAAATATTTCGGACATGTAACACACAACGCCATCTAGTCCGAAACTAAGCAGGGCTTGTGTTATGGGTACTAGACAACTGATATGAATACATATATACTTTTTTTTTGTAAATACATACATATTATACATAGAAAACACCCAAACTCCGAAACAAATATTTGTAGATTACACAAACATTTGGTCCGACCCAGGATTTGAACCCGAGTCCTCAAGCACAGCAGTCGCATTCTCTACCACTGCGCCACCGAGGCAGTCGATATGATAAAGTATTTCCACTATTATCATCTTTTTGACTCTTCTTATTTCATGAACTTATTTTAATAAAATTCCTATTGAATGATAAATCTTTTGAATTAATAAATAACCAAGACTTCTTAGGCCATGTGATCATTGGTATGGACCAAGCAGAGGCTGTTTTATGATTGAAAGACAATATTTAAAATGCTTTACTAAATAATAACAATATTCAATCACTTTTAACTCAACGTTCAACTGTGAACCCTAATGACAAAAATTAGAGAATACGCCACTGTATAAAACCTCAAAATTTTATCCCTCTTAGGTAATAAAGGACCAACCGTTATTGCAATCAATCGAGCAGACATGTTTCTATATATATATATATGCTTCAATACGCACATGAATTGAATAAACGACACCCTGATGATAGTTAAACTTATGAACTCTATCCAGCAGGGGCTCTAGTCGAGAGATCGTCTGCCAATGGAATGTAGCGGCCATCAATATTCATGAAGGTTTCGGGTATTCCTGTATAATAATCTAGAAATCCAAAGAGCAAACTATGCTAAGTAGTAATTTATCATCACTATCACCTCTGAAAATCCATTGGAATGGAAATTTTGCCTACCATAACACGATGATCAAAATGGGTAGAAAAGCATTTGTTTAATGAGAGCCACGCTTCGGCATGAATGAGCCGGCTCGACCGGAGTGACCGGTGTGAAGCGCAAGCGCTGCGCTGTGTTTCACCGTGCGAGTGAGGATACCGGAGTTCCATACCCCATCCTCCTCCTCCCCATCCCCCAATGGCTGGCAACGCACTTGTGACGCCTCTGGTGTTGTGGGTTTCCATGGACGGTGGTAAGGCGCGTTCCATGTGGCGCTTATCATCAGGCGATAAGTCTGCTCGTTTGCCCGCTAATCAATAAAAAAATAACCTTTAGCTTGGAGTGATGCTGTGTTTGTTCTCTTAGTTGTTTCAGATAAATAGAAGTGATGTCACTCCGTATTCTCAATCCATTGCCATGCTGATAGTACTCTATACAAAGTATTGTGTTAAATTGTAATTTAGGATTGTATAAATTTGTTAAGAAGGTTTCATAAAAAAATACTTAAGTCTTGCTTTTTCCATTAATTTTAACTCCCATTATTTTTTTCCCAAAAATTTTCGTTTCAATCAGTGTTGCTATTACAATATTTCTACCCCTTAAGGAAAAGAGTCAACGATTTTGTTAATGAAGGTAATTACAGAAGGAAAAAGGATTTTTCGTATGCAAATTCTGAACAATGAATTCAAAATTTACATAAGAAAAAGAAATCAAAAAGAGCAGGACAATATAGTACAAGTACTATTGTATATTCCTAAAACGAGACAATCGCTGACAAATTGTTAAACGATTCGACTACAAAAGGACAGGCTGAATTTGAATTTTATATCCACAAATTGATTTTGTTTTAATTTTTTTGTAAAATAATTAACGTATTCGCTGTTATTCTTATTTTAATTATTTTCCAATTATAATATTACATCAGTGCTGTTTTTCTTTTTTATAAAGTGAACTCTAGCATTAGAAATATATCCTGTGTTGCGGGGACTTTACAAACATACATAAAACAAACAAAAGTAATACCCACTCCCAGATCAATAATTTTAGTCACGCATAGCGTTGATCCATGTAAGGTTTGAACAGCACAGGAAAGCTGCGAGACGACCGCTTGAATCACTACACCATCCGCGCAGGAAACTTAATAGTTACTTAGTATAAAAGTTTGAGATTCAGATTGAAGTAAGAATAAAAAGATAAATTGTATTCCATAAGTAACTTGTTTAAACAGATTTCATATTTTTCAAGCAAGCATGTGCTATAAAATTTCATAATCTTTTAGATACAGTACTATATTTCGAACTATTTAATATTTCGATCGTTTCTTTCTAATTTTAATTTTCTAGTTTAGTTTTATTTACTAGAAACTTAAAGATTAAAGTAATTAAAGCTGCTCGGATGGCGCCTTGACTTGAGTGATACCGGTGATAGGAAATTCCATGCCCAGAAATTCTATTTTTTAATAGATTAAATCTTTCTTTTTTATTTAAATAATATCAATCTTCATCATCGGGCTGTTACATTCCACGGCTAGACATTCACCCCTCTCAAATAAAAAAATTACAAAATATATATAACTTTGACGATTTTTACACAAAGTGTTTATTGTATACATAAAAATAATAAATGAATAAAAATCTTAATATAACTTATTACATTTTAATAAAAATTACAGAAATCGATTTCCAAATATCTGGTCAAATTGAAGACCTTTTTTTATTTGTCGTTTAAGTCCGTTCAAAATTAAATACTTAGTACTGTAAATATAACGAAACGATAGTACTGCTTAGCTTCATTTCATTTTATAAAATTTGTAGATATTGTAGTTACCTGTAATTGTTTGTTACATTTAGTTCCACTCTTTCTTCTGTGTCATTTTTATTGCATTGGTGCATACAAATGTTGGTAGCTCTAAATAAGTTAATTAATAAAATAGCAATAAATACATCTTAAGTTTATCTTATTTCACTAAAAGTATTAAAATGACAGTGACGTAATTTAAATGAGTCGTATTCTTTCCAGAACTTATATGACATAATTATCACTTGTTTATTCATACAACTAGATAACCTATTAACTGCTAGATTAAATGCTTATTAACTTGGACGTGTTACTTTTGAAACGTATCTCCGCCAGATTTATGTACATTTTAATTGCGTCTTCACACAAGATTTTAACGTTACTTTACAACTGGCTATAGCCTGAATGCGAAAATCTCTTCTGTCCTTTTCATTTTCCACCGCAAGCGACCTGCAACCCTTACGAAAATTGTCTGCCATCCCTCTCTGACAGACGCTCGGTTGGCACCGGGCGAATCCCTTATGTAAGTCAGTGCTTTCGCGGCTGCCTCTTCGATTGGACGCGTGCTCGATTACTGAAAAATACAGTAGCGACGATGCCGATATACAACTTGTTCTTTAACGCAAATAACATCAGTGAGTCCTGCTTTGATGCGAAACTTTTATGAATTCAAGTGTACATTGTGTATTAAGTGAGCCTAAAAATACATTCAAAAAACAAAGAAAAAATTTAAAAGTTGTTTAAAACTTAGATGCTGGGATTAAATAAAATTTATGTTAGAAAACAACGAAGTTTTTCGGGTTAATTATAGACTCTTCACTCATTATGCTCAGTAAAATATTCGAAACTAAAGTTACTGAAGCCGTTAATACCGTAAGATTAGTGCGCCAAACATCGGTTAAAGATAAAATCAAAATAGACAACCTTAAGTAGGAACTTAAATTTATGAAGACACATTCGTTTTAACTAAGTGTCATAAAACTATTTGTCAGCACATTAATTGCCGCGTTAAATAAATGTTGACACATTTAGTGAAATCGCATGTAGTTGGACAAAATAATAAGTTGTGACAACATGTTAATCTATATAGTAATAAGGAAATAGGTTTAAAGGGTAAAATTAGTAGTAGCAATATTAATTAGTGTAAAGTGTACGATGAAAAGGAGGAGAGTGTCAAATTAAGAAGTAATTAAAAATATAATTATATTGCAACAAAATGGCCGGAAATTTGAAGAGGATAAAGAAGCATTCATACATATTGAATGCTATACTGCTATTCATCTCGATGATTTACGGTGAGTGATTATGTTTTGCAAACGTAGCGCTTATTTAATTACAATAAGTTTGGAATGAAATGAACGCGTTGATTGATATTGAAGGATATCTGCAAAATTGAGAATTGAGAACTGTAGATAATTATCTTATTAAATACGGGAACATTCTTATTGATTATGTTGTGTTGTTGAGTTTTTTCTATTACTTAAGTCATACAATTATTTTTAAGATGTATCTATTGTGTTACAAACAATTGACTTTTATTTAAATTTGATGTATCGGTACGATATACAATACCTTAAACCGATCACAGTTAGGGGTGGATTCACGCATATATTGACGACCGTTTAGCTGATAGTTGTCGAAGTTTTTTTTATTACTGATTTAAAAGTAATTGTTTGGATAAATGTTTGTAACTCAAGTACGCCAGAACGTCTAAATGGAGCTTCCTAAAAATTCAGTATAGAGGCAGAGTATAATATGAAATAACACATAATCTCTGGCTGACAAATAAGAAGACATGAACAAATCCAAGGAAAAAGTTTGTGTCTAATATGTATTAATAATGTTGCAATTTTTAAATTGTTTGCCTGAAATAGAAATACAAAAGATATGTTTGCGATCAAACTAAAACCTATAGAAATAGATTGAAAACTTACGTACGCGACAACATTTTAGCCAAACCGAGGAAAGACCGTGGCAGGATTAATTGCTTCTGTCAGTAATTACTTCGAGTAATGTAGTACTCTTTCAACATTAATCTCCCAGGATAAGCTTTTACGCTCACCCACTCATTCAAATTAAGTTAGAGCTAGCCAGTGTGAATAATTATCACTATGGCCCTATGTAACTATCACCATAGTGTATATATACCATTATCATCAGAAAATTATTTAATAGTTCAACGTTAGAGAAGAGATTTTGGAATATTGTACAATTCTGATCAGATGGTTTGGAATATATAAGACCACATAGTATAAAAAGGTTTTTATTAATCGTTCATGGAAATGAATGGTGAAAACGATAAGTTTTCTTATTATAACTTAAAGTGGAGTCTGAGTTCGAGAAGTTAATTAAATCCGTGAATTGACTTTGCAGTTTGGTAAATTGCATCAATTAATTCTTCACGTGAACAGTTTTAATGACGAAGTAGAAAGAATTGAAAAGAACGTATTCGTATAGTTTGAACTTTACATTGATAAGTTTTATCTTCGTGAATGGATTTTTTGGAATTGTATAAACGTTTCCGAAATACATTTTTAGACTAATACACATAAGCCTTTACAAATAGGATTTAGAGGTGTTCCAAATTGGACCCACAATTTCAAGATAACGTAACGTTATCTTGTGAGGAATGAATGTTTATCTTTCCTATGCTTTACGATCGTTTCAAACTTCAAAAAGCACTTGATTATAAGAGTTTTTATTAATTATTTCAAAATGAAGATGGCTCCTACTTGAAGTTCTCGCAATATCAAAGATTCTTGAAAGCTCTTACCATGACCCAGTAAACACTTTATATTGATTGATTTCCGAGCTTTTGGTATCTAAATAATTGATTAATAATAACGAAATTAAAAACTCTCCTACTAATTGTAGTTTTTTTCTTCAAATAAAATGCGTAATCATACTAGCTATATTATCTTTTGTAGTTTTGTTTTAGTGTAAAACAAATTCATTTAATTTTGTACTAGATGATTAGAATTGTATGAAATCGCTAATAATTTCTGTTTTATATTTAATAGTAAATTGCTATTTGATTTCAAAATAATATTGCATTTTCAAATGAAATTCTGACTTCATAAAAATATCATTTTTGGGTTTGACATCATTTCACAATAAATAAATATTACAGACATGTAACACATCTATCTAGCTAGAAACTAAGTAGAGCTTGTACTAGATGAACTGATAGAATACTTTAATACTAATTTTGTAAGTACATACATATTATACATAGAAAACACCCAAACTCTGAAACATACATTTGTGGATCGTACAAACCTTTGGTCAGACTCGGGAATCCAACCCAAGACCTCATGCACAGCAGTCGGGTACGCAACTAAGAAGCAAAGAGGCAGTCAATTTCACAATATTTTGGCCCTCTTTTAGTATTTATCAAATATGAATACTCCGATTTGTGGATCTGTATCAACAACAGGACTCTGAGGAGTCCTGTTGTTGTTATACTATTATACTATTTGAAGTGATTTTTGGGTTAACTGCAAGGAATATCTAATGTATTATACCGACGACAATAAGTCGTACTATACGATTGTTGATGATTAGAAAATCAGCTTTAATAATATAATTGGTTGCATAAACTTTTCTTTTTTATAACATTAAATTAATTAGGTAGGTAATAAAAATATTATAATAGGAATCAAAGCGATAGGACTAAATCACTAGGCACTGCTATGTGCATACCTTTAATTTAATTAACGTTTGATCAGATTACTATAGATTTAGCCTCAGGCTAACTGATGGAGTGAACATATTAATGCGACCAGAATCAAATCTAATTATTTTAGTACCTAAAGTTAGTTCAACTTTCATTAATGTCTTAAGAAATCTGTATATTCGTAAACCATTAGAAAACTTAGTCACTTCCATAAGAGTTTGAGTTAAATTTAATTATAATTCTCGGTGGGAATCCAAAAACTTTTCAATTGAACAAGTAATTTTCGGAATCTTGTAACTTTCATTGAAGTGAAGAGCAGAGAACGAATTAAGATGGACTCATTCAGTGGGTCATGAATGAATTGGAATTAAATCACTTTTGTGAGTTTGGCGTCGCGGTAAAAGGTTTCCGAGCTTTAAAGTTTATCCCGAATTTAAGCGTTTTTCATTGTATTTGGGTCTCCATTTAATTCTTTTCGTTTTGAACGAGATTTCAAAAATTACAGTTTTACTTTAAGCTTTTTGTCAAAAACCAGAATATGACAAAAATAATTTCAAATAAGAATTTTAGGTTCGTATTCGAAGTCTGCCTTACTGTGTCAGTTTGTAAAACTGACGGTGTGGAATTGTTTGCTCCGGTGCACTTGGATTATGAGCGTACAATTCTTTAGAGCACACTACACTACGACGATCATTAAAACAAAGTCTTTTTGTCACTCGGCAAAGTTATGAGCGATGCTTTGATGTTGGCTAAAGCTTTACGGAATCTTTGAATGAAATAAAGTTAGAACTAAGAATTTCAGATTTCTACTTAAAATTTAAGATCAAAGCAGTCCTTAAATTGTACATGACGTCTTAGAGCCTGCTAAGATTGTAATTATTTATTCTTTTTTTTGCCTACCCTCATAAAATAGTATTTGAACATGTAAGTTACAGAAATGAATATTACCGTTGTTAGAGAGGTATTTAAGAGAATAGCAAATAGTATCCAAGTGTTATAAAAGGTCACAGGAGAGTACGATTTAATAGATTTTCGAAAAAACTTCAGCAAAAGCAAATGCAAAAGCTTCAACAAAGCAATTCTTAAGACTCAATAAATATATGTAATGAAATAAATAAATAGCTGAAGAGAATTATGACATAAGACTAAAGGTTAACCATCATGATCACGCTAGTATGCTGTTGTTACGTGTAATAAAAAGATAGAAGAAAATTAAAGTGAACATAAACGTATTCATGGTATTTTCATGAAGATTACAAACACATTAATGTCATATTTTCAACGAATAAACTCATAGAAAGTCTAATCAAGGATCAGCAGCTTGTACAACCATGTTTTGTTTCATTACTTACAAGCAATGGATATTAAACATCTTATCTAAAGAAAGATAGCTCCATTGAAGCATTTTCATTCAAGAAGAACACATTAAGGCCTCGCAAAATGAACAATTGAATAAGGGTCGCGATCCTCGAGAATACAAGGAATAATGACGTTATTTATCCAAGTAATATAATGTTATCAAAAGAAGAAAAAAAACTATGAAAAGCCAATTCCGAAGCAAAGCTTATTGAAACTCTCTGTTAAATGTTAATGGGGAGAAACGCCTGAACGGCGCCCAAGTTGCTACTTCAAATGCTTTGAATTTTAAACTTTAACGCATTTCGTTAAGAATGTATTTAGATTGTGATATCTTAATGCAGTGCGTACAGACAGTGCTTTGATATTCAAGGTATTTTTCGAATATAATTTTTCAAAGTTGGAGTACCTATCTCAAGATGTTTTGCGACGTGTTAATGTAGGATTGATATCAATAAAATATAGTTTGAAATCGCGACCGATTGTGTTTCGACAGGAGTAAAATTTATAACAGTATGAAGGTTATAGTTCTTCTCTTGGTGAAATGGCAACCAGTCGGATCACTCGAATAAGCTATTTCTGCCAATGTCAAGTATTTATATTCTTCAATTCTAAGTCTTCGAGTCTTCAACTCTTCGTCGTGATGAAATTTATGGTAAAAAATACATAAAATGTGAATGACATTAAATGGGGACCGTCTCTTGAATAAACAAAAAACGATCTCCTTGGTTATAGTTAAATATTACTCATCATTTACTTCATGACAATATTTGCATTATAACTTAGTTGCTGTTTTACATATATTTCGAATCATAACAAACAACTGAAGATAATTTTGATCTGCCGTATGTCAAATACATATTTATCAGTTGACTTTATCACTGATAAACATCTGAATGCTAAATAATTACTCTTTAGGCTTGAAGCACATGAAGCGCTTACTCAAAAAGGTCTTTTACTACGGGTATTGAGTCAATCAAGGGCTTTTTTACAGGTTTTATGAAGTGCTGCTCTTTTTCTGTAAAAACAAAAAAGGTACATAAAATACACGTGTATATGTATACATATTTTTAAAAAAAGTAGTTTTCTTAACTTCAGCTCAGCTTAGACTCTAGGGACTCATTGTCGTCGTCTGTGCGTGATAAATATGATACTTCTTTTCACAAAAACATTTTTCAACGATGCCTGAAACTCGAGAATCGCTCGACCAATTCTTTTTTTTAAACATTTTTACGAAGGGTTCAGCTAGTTCAAAATAAAAATTAAAAAGGCGTACAAGTTAAGTATTGAAAAAGAAAATTAAAATTGTCTAGATGGTAACTTAAAAATATTGCTTAAAATTGCAATCAACCTAAGAGCATTTCTAACTATTCTTGTAAATAACACAATGTATCAATTACATAAAAATTTAAGGTTTAGACTGATTTAAGAAAAGAAATCCCACGTAAAACTTGGAGATCTCTTAAGTTGGAAATAAGAATCAAAAGTCACAGTAATACAGACTATAATCAAATGCAGTTATTAAAAGACAATGAAATAAATTGGAAAGGTTTGATTTTAATTCTTAGAAATATTTCAAAAGATTCAATTTGGGGAGCGTCCGAAAGTTCTTTTTAATTTAATTGACCTCACCATTTCATGGGACTGCAAATTGCCGACAGAGACCCCATCCTTTCCTTTTCAATACACATAAAAGCCAAGGTAATCTCTATTTTAGGTTCTAGTTACTAACGTATAAAATAGAATACCGATTACAGCAATAACACTCCCTTTTAAGAGTAGTGTGAATAGATTTTCTTTTCAATAACGAGTATATGTTTTCACTTCATCACTATTTTCATTTCATTAGATAAAATCTACCGTGGGAGAGCTATGCTTCGGCATGAATGGGTCGGCTCGACCGGCGTGATACCACGGCCTCACAGAAAACCGGTGTGAAATAGCATTTGCGTTGTGTTTCACCGAGTGAGTGAGGATACCGGAGGCCCATACCCTAACCCCTCCCCCATCCGCTTTCCCATCCCCCAAAGGTCGGCAACGTACTTGTGACGCCTTTGGTGTTGCGGGTGTCCATGGGCGGCGGTAATCGCTTACCATCAGGTGATACGTCCGCTCGTTTGCCCACTATTCAATAAAAAAAAAAAATTAGAGTTAAAGCAATATAAGTGTTCTCTTATTAGTATTAAAGATCAATAATTTTTAACAAAAATATGAAATATCCAGATAAATCTTATTCTATTATCGCGTGATAGAAAAATAAGCACATTATCTATAAACACATTACGTTATTTAATACCCATAAAAATTAATGTTGAGTTACATGGCAAGACGTATTGGAACCGTGTCGGTGCATTAAATATTGCAACATTTCCTTTTAAACAATAGATGATGTGGGTCAGTGATTTTTATGATAACTTTAGTTGTAATATAACTGGAGTACATGATATTATTTGGACCAACTGGGTGTGACCGTTCAATTTTATTCGTAGGAGTTAAAATTTATTAATATGTACGTACGTACGGCGTACGTACGGCTCGTGGCTATGTAGGCAATCCAAGCCACGTCGACATATTAAGTGATAATTTTTATTTTATTGAGATTTCTCAGTATCTCAGAAACCACTACACGAACATCCATAGCAATCGTTACGTAATTTAGAGTTTTAAAAATTCAACAATAGTCTATCTACAGAACTTTGATACCCAAGTAGTTTGTAGAAGTCAAAACGGAAAAAGTAATGTTTTTCTTTTTCCAATTTTTTTTTTTTGGAGTAGTTGGCAAACGAGCAGAGGCATCGCCTGATGGTAAGCGATTACCGCTGCCCATGGACACCCGCAATACCTGGAGCGTCACAGGTGCGTTGCCGGCCTTTGGTGGATGGGAAGAGGGATAGGGGAGGGGTTGGGATATGGGCCTCCGGTATCCTCACTCACTCGGTGAAACACAGCGCAAGCGCTATTTCACACCGGTTTTCTGTGAGGCCGTGATATCACTCCGGTCGAGCCGGCCCATGCATGGCTCTCCCACGGTAAAACAACTACGACGAAGCCGAAAGGGTAATAGTTTTTGCAGACTTTGTATGTTTATTAATGTTCTACTATTACGCCTAAAATAATAAACGGATTTAGTTAATGTGGTGTCAATATATTTTAAACTAGCTGACCTACGCAACCTCGTTTGCGTCTTATATTGCCCGTAGCGTGAAAATTTTCCCCCGTTTTTGAAACATTCATCATTGGTGCTCTGCTCCTATTAGTAGAAATATTTTTTTAAATCGGACCAGCGGTTCCTGAGATTAGCGCGTTCAAACATACAAACAAACAAACTCTTCAGCTTTATTATTACTCGTAGTATAGACAGAATTTCGGGCAACAAAGGCCAAAGTAACATAGTTACTTGTTATAAAGTGTATATTTATTTATTTATTTTTATCTTCCAGTCCGGCTATAGTTTTAAAACTTATTCTAGTTACTTATTGAAAATCATAATGTATATTTGAGTGATGTACGACAAGACAGTATATTTTAAGACAAGTACTTATATACTCGTATTACCAAATATTATACGAACTATTTGTAGACGACCTAAGCTAAATATGGATAGTAAAGCTACTGTGGGTTAAGCCGCTTATGGTATATTGTACAATTGTGTGGCTGAAAGTTAAACAATACAGAATTTATAATTGATTCAACTGATAGGAATTGATGTGGGCTTTTAGAGTCCCTTTGTATTTCGAATTTTTTTTTCGACATAAATGTCTGTAAAAAGTTACTGCTAGTTAAAATAAATAAATGTAATTAAATGTTTAAAAAGTCGAAGTTTATATCATTGTAAGAGTCCATTAGTTTTTTAATATGTTTATGATAGTTGTAACTGAAATATTTTCTGTTACTTTTATTTCATTTTTGTCTGTTTAAGCTCATTTATTTTGGTCCTAGTCTATAGACTATAAAAATTTGCGGAAGAATATTTGCACTTAGACCCCCCCATCTTACTCTGTTTTAAAGATGTTACTTGACATCCAGCAAATACATATTCATTATTTCTTATTAAAGCATTCACAATAACATTAATATGTTCAACTGAATTTAATTTAGCTAATAAAATAAATAAATATTTTCGGACATTTAACACATAACGCCATCTAGTCCCAAACTAAGCAGGGCTTGTACCATGAGTACTAGATAACTGATATTAATTCATACATATTATACATAGAAAACACCCAAACTCTGAAACAAGTATTTGCAGATCATACAAACATTTGGTCCGACCCGGGAATCGAACCCGAGACCTCAAGCACAGCATTCGCATACGCTACCACTGCTCCACCGCGGCAGTTAAATACAGACATGAGATGACATACTTACGTTTCCTTTTGAAAGTTCACGGAAAACTTTATTGTTGAAAATATCATTGTAATATCAGCATGACTATGTACGTCATATGCGGTTTGTATTTTTCAAGAATATCTTGTTCAAAAAATCTTGGCAAGGCTCATTGAGATGTCGACCTAAAAACCTTCGGGCGTCGTCTTGGATAGTCACAATGAAATATAATACAATTAAGGCTCTGAGAAGTGTTTGCCCGATGTATTTATTCGTATTGTTCACCTTCTTGATATTTAAAACGACAAAAGTCCCTTTTGTATCAAGGTTGTTTAGGTAGATACATACTTATTTAATTTAGATTATTTTTTCATTTGTAAAGGTTTTTCCTAATCCTAGAATAAGGAGGTGATAAGAACCTCTATGGTTCTCGATATAGTTAAAATCTAAAGGTGGTGATAACAAGAACAGAGTTTTCTACAACTGTGTATTGTTGGTTTAGAGACGAGATACACATCACTCATTGTATAAGTCTTGCATTGAACTTAGTTACATGTACTAAACTGTTATTAACAGTATGAAGACGAGTACTACCAAAACATCAAAATGTACCAAAAATTCGTTGGACGTGGCAATGAATTTTTTTGTACGAGTACGATGCTACCAGTTGAGTTTATTCCCCCTTCCCCCTAAACAGGATAAGGACGGGATTAGAATTCCGGGAATCTCACTTACGTTTTACATTGTGAAGAGTAACGAAATAACCTGTGGGTCTAGTGAGGGTCGGAGGTCTTGGGTTCGATACCCACCCAGGAGAAATATTGTACGATAAGTACGATTCTCGTTTTGTTCTGTGTTTGGGTGGAATTTATCTATAGTGTGTATGTATTTCGAAATATTATGTGTATGTTTCCAGTGGTTTGGTTACCATAGCATTGGTTCTGACTAGTTTGGTAACAGAGGTGTGTGGTATGTGTCCAGTTGTTATTATTATTTCACGGCTAAACGACACAAAGATAAAGGAAATATGTGTTAGATCTGACACACAACGCCATCTAGTCCCAAGCTAAGCAGAGCTTGTGTTATGGGTACTAGACATCTTTTTAACAAATATATACATATTATACATAGAAAACACCCAAATTCCGAAACAAATATTAGCAGATCATACAAACATTTCGAATCCGAGACCTCAAGCACAGCAGTCGAATACGCTATCACTAAGCCACCGAGGCAGTTTTTGTTATTAGTTATCTGAGAAGAATAAGGTTAGAAATAGAGCTGAGATTTTACTAGCTCGACCAAGCCATTTATATATCATTGAACAATAAATTATGTTTGGAGAGATCACTAGAAAGGTAAATACGTGATGGTGAATTTTAAATCGGTGTAGTGTGTGTGAAAAAATATTAATGCGTCAAGTTAGTAGAACCACGCTCATTTCAGAACGAACAGGCCAGCTCAACTGGTTCGTTAGTACATCACAGAAACCTCCTCCTCCTCGCATCGTTATCCTCATTAATAGTGGGCAAACGAGCAGACGTATCACCTGATGGTAAGCGATTACCGCCGCCCATGGACACCCACAACACCAAAGGCGTCACAAGTGCGTTGCCGACCTTTGGGGGATGGGAAAGGGGATGGGGGGAGTGGTTGGGGTATGGGCTTCCGGTATTTTTTTTTATTTTTTTTTTTTTTTTTTTATACATGAGCTACCAAAATGACTCTGCCCTGCCTGATGGAAAGCACCAGCAGAATCCAAGAGTGGTGGTCACCATCCTCAATGCAAACAAGGACAGTGCAGCATGGCGACCAGCACTATGGCGGCCTAGTGAGATGCTTTTTTACGCCCCGCTTAAAGGACCCGGGATCATAGTGGGACGGAAACACGTGCGCTGGCAGTGAGTTCCAGGCTTTGACCGCTCGGCAGAGGAAGGAAGAGCCGAATCGATGAGTGCGAGAGTGTATGTCTTCCACTCTGAAGCGGTGACTTCTGAGGCCAGCACGAGTTGTCCTGTAGAGGAAGGGAGAAGGGGGGACCAGTTGGAACAGCTCTTCAGAACACTCTCCATGGTAAAGGCGATAGAGGACTGCCATAGAGGCGATATCTCTACGCAACTGCAGAGGCTCAAGGGACTCGGTGGCCTGGGGACTGCCGACAATGCGAATGGCTCGCCGCTGCAACCGGTCGAGAGCGTCGAACAGATACTGCGCGGCTCCATCGCAAAGATGAGAACAGTACTCCACGCAGGAGCGAACCTGGGTCTTGTAAAGCAGACACAGATGCCCGGGCGAGAAGAACCGTCTCACCTTATTAAGGACTCCTAACTTCCGCGAGGCCGCCTTAGTGACACTCTCAACGTACTCGCGCGGGTTGAGGTCGCAGCAGATGTCCATGCCCAGGACACCGAGCCTGCCTCGTAATGGTAGTTGAGTGTTCTGAAAAGTCGGAAGGGGAAGGAATGGAGACTTTTTGGCAGAGAACGCGCACACCTGTGTTTTCTTGGCGCTAAACTCGACCAGATTCTCGCAGCCCCATTGTGAAATGCGGCCTAGAACATAGTCGAGCTGAGCGACAAGCTCCTGTCGATTTTTCTCTACATCTACCGGTTTTGCCGCAGGGCGCCCAATATATCGTCCATGAACTGTGCTGTCGTCTGCATAGCAATTAATGTTGCCAAGGTCTAACATGTCATTGATATGCAGAAGAAACAGCGTGGGCGACAGGACGGAACCCTGTGGTACTCCTGCGTTAATCGACTGAACGTCGGAGGCCGCGCCGTCACAAAGTACTCTGATGCGACGTTGGTGCAGGAATCCGGCAACCCAGTTGCAGAGTTTGGGGGGCAAGCCGAATGCCGGTAGCTTGGAGAGAAGCGAACGGTGCCAAACCCTATCAAAGGCCTTGGCCATGTCCAGGCTAATAGCCAAAGATTCCCCGTGCCTGTCAATAGCCTCACCCCAAAGGTGTGTGACATACGCTAGAAGATCACCCGTGGATCGGTTCGGCCTGAAACCATATTGACGATCATTAAGTAGGGTGTGATCCTCCAGGTAGTGGACCAGTTGCTTGTTTATGATCCGTTCGAATACTTTGCAGATAATGGAGGTGACAGCTATTGGGCGGTAGTTGGCCGGGTTGGAGCGGTCGCCTTTTTTGGGAATGGGTTGAACATTCGCCTCTCTCCAGGCCTCCGGAACAGTTCCCGAGGAATATGACAGGCGATACAGGCGCGTCAAAACCGGAGACAACTCTGGTGCACAGTTCTTAAGAACCACCGCCGGGATACCGTCGGGTCCACTGGCTTTCCGAACGTCGAGTGACCGAAGTTCCGCACGGACATCACTCAGCCGGATGCGAATATCCCGCATTGTTGCATCGCAGGCGGGAATGGTAGGCGGGTGCATGCCGCGGTCATCGACTCGGGAGTTAGCCGCAAAGAGATCGACAAGCAGTTTCGCTTTCTCCTGCGGCTGATGGGCAAGTGATCCGTCGGGATATTTAAGCGGTGGTAGCGTGGGCTGGCAGAAGTTGGACTGCACGGCTTTAGCCAATCGCCAGAACTTTCGGCTACCCGTAGGGTATGCGACGAGTTCGTGGCCAAGCCGCGCAATGCGCTGGGCATCCGCTGTGATGTAAGCCTTCTTGCATTCCCTAGTGGCTTTGTTGAACGCTGCTTTTAGTCGATCCACGTCGGGGTGGCCGTGAGCGCGGGCCCTGGTCCATGCGCGGTAGGCTGATTGCTTTTGGGCAACAGCATGGGCGCATTCGCGATTGAACCAGCGACGGGTTGTTGCGCCGGCGACCTCACTGTAGGGAATGTAGTATTCCATTCCGACAGTGATCTCGCCGGCCACAGCAACCGCACATTGCGACAGATCACTGTATTTAAAGCAGCGTTGTGCCCACGGGATAGATGCGAAGTAGTCCCGCATTCCATCCCAGTCTGCAGACGAGTAGTGCCATAACCGTCTTTTTGCTGCCACTGCTCGTGGGAGGGCAACAAGAGGCACAGTGGTGGACACCAGGCAGTGATCGGAGGATCCCAGAGGGGCGAGCACCGATACACTGTACTGCTCTGGGTGACTCGTCAGCAGAAGGTCCAGCAAGGAAGGCGCTTGACTCAGTATGTCTGGTATCCTGGTGGGCTGGAGTACCAACTGGGTGAGGTCATGCGTGAGAGCGAATGCGTGGACAGTCCGACCCGCGTGGTCAGTTCTGGAAGATCCCAACCAGGACTCATGGTGGGCGTTAAAGTCTCCCAGAAAAACCAGTTCAGCGGTCGGGAACTGTTCCTGCGCTTTATCCACTGCCTGACTGAGATGTTCGAAAAGTTTAGTTGTCTCGTAGTCTCCAGAATGGGATCGGTATAGGCACACGTAGATTCGGCTCATGGAGCCGGTATCCACGTGTAGCCAAATAGTGGAGAAGGATGGGTCTTCAAGGCAACGTAATCGGCGACAACAAACATCCGCCCTGACGAAAAGACACACTCCAGCCTTAGCGAGGAAGCGCTCCTCAAGCACGTAGCCGGGGTAGAGAAGATATGTCGTGTCGGCAGGGCGGCGTATTTGTGTCTCCGTTAAGAAAAGCATGGCCGGCCGAGCCGTCTCAAGATGTTGGTGGATGGCATTGAGGTTTGCATGGAGTCCACGGATGTTAGTAAACTCCACCTCAAAAAGCGGGTTGGTGGGTGAATGGGGTGCCGCTGTTGAACGTTTATATCTTTTCTTTGCTGCCATGATTAAAATAGAGGGGGGGAAGTGGGAGCGTAAAAGGCGCGACAGTCATCGCGGCAGTGTAATACCGAGGCTCGGAATGCTGTATCGCCATACAATAGTGAGGCCTGACGGTGACCGAACCGTCGGACGGAAGGGCCCCCGTACCCTCCCGGAAGTGGTCGCCTGGTCCCACCGTCCGGTCACCAACCGGCACGACGAGCCACTCCGTGGATTATGCGCGACCTGACGGGGCAGCCTCCCAGGGTGGTTAGCCTTGGTTGGGCCCCTCTCTATGCCGCGGGCGGCCAGCGGCACCACCGTTTCTACGGGTCTCCCTGGCCGACGGTTCGATCCACATCACCCTCAACATAACTCTACGAACATTCACTGCTCGCACACTACTACGATAACCGTCACCCCTGCATCATTGGGCTCCGGTCTCGCACTCACCAGCGAAATACGACAGCTCTAAAACTGTCATTTTAGGCTGGTCTTCTGTGCGAGGGTAGTACCGCCCCGGTCGAGCCCGCCCATTCATGCTGAAATCAGCATAGCTCTACTACCTAGGAACTATATATATATCCTCACTCACTCGGTAAAACACAGCGCAAACGCTATTTCGGTTTTCTATGCGGCCGTGGTATTACTCCGGTCGAGCCGACCCATTCATGCCGAAGCATTCCCTACCTGTGGAATGATCTTCTGCGATCAGTTACTCGCCACGAGCTCCTTTCATTGGCCGAATGAAGATTGGCGTCCAAAGCTGATCGGATCTGGTTATTCCACTTAATTGGACTACGATTCACACAGAATACCAACCTATAATGTCAGCCTTCGTGTTGTCTTGTTTATTGGTGAATGCAAGACCGCAAGCCCAATAATGCAGAAGAATCTCAATAAGCCGCCATAGTGTGGGTCACTATGTTGCATTGTTGCACTACTCTCCTGCTTTCCATCAGGCAGACAGGATCATTGTTTAAAAAAAATGTTTTCATATTTAAATACAAATCACAATTACGTAACACCTTCCTTATTTAAGAATTGTAAACAGTTTAATTCTTGGAAAAAAGTGATTGCAAATAGTGTTTGAAAACTTGTAAGACCTAAGATGTTCCGGAAAGTTCTTAAGTAGTACTCAGCACTTGTCGACTCTCTAACTTCGTTCTTAAAAACTTGTCTCAAGACTTAATATGTAAAATGTTAGACAAGTCAGATTAGCTATATAATTTGAACCAATTTAATTCTACGGTTAATATCATTAATTGCATCGTGTATAGTCGTTCCAATAGTTTATTTAACTTTTGACAGCTCTAATACTTAATCAAATAGTGATACCCTGACCCGTTACCTATTCGATTTCTTTCATCGATCGATTTTATGCATTAAGAAGTTTTAATCGATTTAACAAACTCATTATTTTATAGATAATTTCGTACTTCATATTTCTATGTGTTTCAATGTGCGACCTCCTTTGTCAAAATAAAGAAGAAATGGATTAAAAGAATGTTGTTCAAATATGACGGTTCTATGTCATGAAAAAATATATAAAAGGAACTGAATTTTCAAAATGTATTATTGTATTGTGTTGTAATTCAGTGGTTAATATTGTATTTGTTAAACTATTGATGATCTTTATTAAATCTCTCTACGTCTATTTTAAAATAATCTACAGTATTTCAATGAGTAACCTTCAATATAGTTGAGTATTTATATTCCTCCGTATTGATTTATTTGTGAATTCTCACGTTTGGTTGAGTTGAGCGTATCGTTCCTGCCTTCGTTACTGTCAAAATGCCAAAAAAGAAAGTACTCAAAGGACAAACAAGAGAGTTTGTCTTGCGACTTCGTGAATACTTTGAAAAGGAAAGCCGTAATGGTGGGCCTCTTATACCAGTGACTCAAGTTAGAGACCGTGTTGCAGCAGCATTAGGTATTAGTGCTCCAACAGTGGCAAAAATAACAAAAGAAGGCTACGGCAGCAGTGGCATGGAACAGAATAAGCTATCTACACCTAAGAAAAAACGTCCGCCTAGTAAAGTTACAGCCGTTGACAATTTTGACGCTGATGCTATTCGTCGTCATATATACGACTATTACCAAAGAAAAGAGATTCCAACATTAAAAAAACTAACACAATCTCTTCGAAATAGTGGTTTGTTCCGTGGTCAAAAATCTTCTCTGACAAAGGTATTGAAAGACATTGGAATGTTATTCCAAAAATGTGACAAACGAAAAATTTTAATGGAACGCAATGATATTGCTTTGTATAGATGCGATTTTTTAAGACAAGCAAAAAAAATAGAAGATTGGTCGAATGTTGTTTTCACAGATGAAACTTGGCTCAATGCGAATCATACGCTGTCAAAAACTTGGACTGACAACACCGTTGGCTCCACTTCTACAGTACCAATGGGAAAAGGCGAACGACTGATTATTTGTCATGCAGGAACAGTAAAAGGATTTGTGCCAGGCGCTCTATTAGCTTTTAAATCCCAGAAAACAGGAGATTATCATGAGGAGATGAATTCGAACGTGTATGAAAAGTGGTTCAGAGAAATGCTTACATCACTCGAAGAGCCATCAATAATATTTATTGATAATGCACCTTATCACTCTCGTCAAATTAATAAAATACCAACACAGGCCAACAAAAAACATGAAATTATAAACTGGCTCCGTGACAATGGCGAAGAGGTGAATGAGTCCCTACTAAAAGTAGAGTTAGTAAAGATATTAAAAACAAAGAAGCTGCCAAAACGATACGTCATAGATGAAATGGCAGCAGAGCATGGGCATACCGTCCTCAGAATTCCCCCATATCACTGCCAATATAATGCAATTGAAATGATCTGGGCACAAGTTAAAGGATATGCTGCGAGGAACAATACAACTCCTCCTTTCACCGCAAGAAAAATGCTGAATTTACTGAAAAATGCGTGTGAAAAAGTAACTCCAGAAAACTGGGCGAATGTTGTAGAAAAAACAAAGAAGGTGATAATGTCGAATTGGGATCGGGATGTTGCATTCGACAATTTATCTATCCAAGAAATGATAATCAATATTACTGAGAACTCAAGTGATGATGATTCCTGGTCATACGAAGAAGACGATTCTTTATAATTAAAATTAGTATTACAGTACCTCTTTTGGTTGTTTTATTTTTAATCCGTAAATTACTACGAATTTCAACATTTTGTACCTGTTCATTACAAGTAGGTACCGCAGGTAGTTTTTATTTGAACCAACTATAGTAAGTCTAAACAATTATTTTAGATTCATTAATTTGCGGCGAATACATTCGATCCCATTACTAGGTACGAGTACGATGGAACTGTTTTCATTACGCAAATTATTTATGCATTGAAACAGAGACATTTAGGGCATTTTAATGCAAAATAATAAAGCTTTTTACGTGATTTGATATAAAATATAATCACAATAATTTTATTGTATGTTTTATTAATATAATCGATAATCGATTTATTTCAAAACCGTTTTTATAGTCTGTGGTCATTAATTACGAATGACACATCCCTAAGTAGGCGGAGCCCGCCCATAAAGTACAGTATTATCTGTAGTACATTGTATCAAAAATTATTACAAAACTTTATGTGCGTGATCTGTCAAAAGTTAAATAAAGTATTGGAACGACTATAGTAATGGAATGCTGCTATTAGGCTTGTCGTGACTTAATTTAGCTAATACAATTGTAATGCATTTTGGCGAAGGTTTCTTATTGTTTATTAGCTTGCAGCTTGCCACACAGAAAAAAATCAACTTTCTTACATTGTAATAGTTATTGTGATCTGCACTGGCTGCCGTTCGGGATATTTCTCATTCTTCTTTGAGAATTTTGAGCACTGGAAATGTGTTGAAAATTCTTCTTTACGGAAAATAATATATTAAGCTTCTTCCTACTTACTTTAGGTTAAACCTCGGGCTACGTGGTGAATACCATGTTCATCTTTTGATATTGATTGACTATAGTCAAAATGCACACCAAATTCATGATGATGGATGCACTTCCTGTATGTGTAACCACCATCTTGGATTCTGCTTATGCTTTCTATCTGGTAGAGTAGTCATTCATAAAAAAAAGTAATTACATCTTTGTAAAGTATTAAAAAGGAAATCAAAAAAGATGGAATGTTTCTGAAGTTCTACATAAACTAAAATATTTTATTCCGTGAGGGCCCTATTTATTTAAGGCATTAAATTTCAATTAAAACTTCATTAAGGACATTTTCACATTACTAATCATTAAAACTGTTAAACATTTTATTATAACAATGTCAAACACTAATTTGTTTTAGTTATTACAAAAGACATCACGCCCAAATATTTAAAAACTTAAGAGAAAATAAATCATGTTTCTTTCCACCAATGCCGTGGCCACTCCATTTTGAAACGGAAAAGAGTATTAAAAATGTACCATCAAAATAGCCAACAGTTGGCGGTATCTCGGTGTAGAAGATTGATGACATCCTAATGATATGCCTACTGAAACAATGGATTTACTTTTTAATATATTTTAGGTGTAAACTAGTGAAAATTATTCAGTTGTAAACTTAAGAATGGTTAAAATCGATTCAGTTAAACTAAATAAAAGTAAGATTTGCCAAGAATATGAAAGGACGAAGAAGGTTACTATGTCTAAACCATTCTCCACTATATATGGGCAGACATGACACCACTACCTTATAGAGAACCAGTGTTCAGTATATCCTTCGACCCTTTAATGAGTGACTGGAGAATAAACCAACCCTAGATTTTTGTTGTGTAGTGGTAGTCACTCATGGTCTGTCTGGCTTCTTGTCCGCAATCAAATAATACGAGCACTATTCCCACATGCCTTACATACGGCTGTCTGGTACCAAACTAGGCTAGACCTGTACTATGAAAAAACTGCTGATGAACATACTTATGTATTTCTAAATATATACCTATACATAGATAATGAGGCTGGCATAATCATTATTGAATAAAAAGCCTCTACATTAATAATGTAAACAATAAAGATAATAAAAATAAAATACCTATATAGATAAATGAGAATATAATAATATATGATCAGTCAGTGTGTAAACTATTTTCTGTGTATACTTTGTACGTAAACTTTTTTGTTATTATTAAACTTGACTGCCTCGGTGGTGCAGTGGTAGGATATGCGACTGCTGTTCTTGAGGTCTCGGGTTCGATTCAAATGTTTGTATGATCTGCAAATATTTGTTTTAGAGTTTTGGTATTTTCTATATATAATATGTATGTTTTTACAAAAAAAGAGTATATGTATTTACATCAGTTGGCTAGTATCCATAATACCAGCTCTGCTTAGTTCAGGACTAGATGGCGGTGTGTGTTAAATATTTTAATAAATATTTATTCAATTTTAAACTTTTTATTATTTTAAATTACACCAAGACACAGAACAAAGTGGTCAAATATTTGTCCTGGGCGGGAATCGAACTCGCGACCTGTGGTTTCGCATAACATTATAAAGAGATCATCATCATTATAATTCAAATTCAAAATCATTTATTCAATTAAAACAATAAGTGACATTTATGAACGTTAAATTGAAGCTACAGTTAAAAATCATCGATCGACACAAACAGACGCCAGCATGTACTGGATTGTCAAGGTAAATTAGGTGAACACCAAAATCTACTGCTCTAAAACTTCCAGTTTTAAAAGTGTATAGAGCCTTATATGAAGAATACTGGCAAAGAAACTCATTGCCACTCTTTTTAAAAGTCTGATATTTAGGAACAATAGTGTTAGTATTATAAATGATAAAATGTTAGTTGTATCCTGTCATGCTTTGCTTTGTCCCATTGTAATTGCATTGATGACTCATGAGGAACAAGAAATTCTTATTCTTAGATTCTATTATGATTATATATAATATAAGAATAAGAATTTTGTAATATAAAGGAAATAATGTTATACGAATTGTATACAACTTTCATGTGAATTTAATAAGGAGCTACGGCTGCCAACAAACTGTCCTGCAGTGAGTGCAAATGATTGATAAATAGGTAATAAACATTTTTTCTTTTTCAAAAAAAAAAAGATTGGCGGATACCATATTCATTATGAATGCAGGCAATGTAATGTTGCAGCACGGTGACCTGCACCATGGCGGCCCAGTGATGCTTTTACATCCGGTCCTCACACTCACCAACAAAACACGACAGCACGATCGTTGTCATTTTACGTTAATTTTCTGTACGAGTGTACATTCGCGCTGAAATCAGAGTGGTACTACTACCTAAGTTATATAAGTGAACATCTAACAAACAAGCGAATAAAACATTTTGATGTATGGAATTTTGTCGACTCGTGGCATTGGGAGTACCCCAAAAATTTGAATAATACATATGTATCAAGAATATGTAACATCATATTTTATGTAAATGTCAGCTGGACTCTAAGATGTATGCGGAGTTTCACCTTGAATGACAAATATGACTCATGTAAATACACAGAATAATGAAGTGCTATATAATTATAGTATCCTAAAAACTAACAAAAATTACAACAATTATTGAGGTAACATCGTCTAATAAATCGATGAAAGCCGGCTCCAAGCAAGAAGAAGGATGATTCATTGTCCCGTAACGCTCATTGTACACTTGCGCCGTATCTATATCTTTTCCACTCGATTGGCCTATGCGTCGTATTAAAAAAAAGTACATATTTGATATAATGAGTGCAAATAAAAGTAAATTAATCAATTAGATTGTAGATTTCATTTCACTCCTTCTTTGTATCCATACAAAATAGTGATAATTCAATAAAAGTGATTCAATTTTATTCATAAAAATGTGCAATCATTTCATCAATGTTTTGTTATGACGTTGTCATGTTAAACTATCGTCCGTAAACTGACTTTATAGAGGACATTTTTTTTTAATCATACTTTGTGTATTATATTTTTTTACCTTTTATCAATCCTGAGTTTTGTATTGCGCCAAAGTGCTCTCGAAAAATTAATCCTAAATTTATCATCATCATTTCAACCATGAGAAACTACTGGCTGGACATAAAACTCCCGTAACAAAAATAAAATCTTATTTAGTTAATAATTTCTATGGTAGTTATCCGATTTCATCATCAAAACAACTTCACCACATTTCTAATGCTTACTAAAATTAAACTTAATCAGACATCGGGAACTGGTACTACACAATTTTCCTTCCAAGATTCATGCCAAACATCCATACTTGAATACGAATAACAAGTTAAAAAACCTAACCTAACCTAATATTATTTATTGTAGGTTTAAATCTGTATCTGGAAATTCTATAAATATATGATATAGTCAGGCTTTTTATCCAGATTTTGAACATACACCGAGAATATTCCTAGAATAAAGTTGTTTCGATATCAAACATAATTTGTTCGACCTACGTGCGTCTGTTACACGTGAGAACTTTGGCGAACTTAGTAAATATAACAGTCTAATATTACATGTATTGGATGGTATAGTCACGTTCCTAGAAGTTGTTCCATGGATCACACAGCATGTAACGTGTGTGGGTCATATTTATGTAGGCTACAATCACTCTAACATAGAAAGATAAGGCAATTATTACATGAATAGCTGAACCACGCGATGCTACCCGCGGTACGACAATAACCGTGGGCAATGTCGCGAGGTGAAGCTAGTATCTTTATAAGTTTTAGCCTGTGTGTTATTCTGATGTATAAGTATAAGCTATATTATTGTTAAGTTTCATCAAAATCCATTCAGTAGTTTTTGTGTGAAAGAGCAACAAACATACTACTTACATACTCACAAACTTTCGCGTTTATAATATACGAGTAGTACGATAATTTATTAACCGTTACAAATCTAAACATTGACATGATAAATAAATATTAGTGAATTATAATGTACTAGCTGACCGACGCAACCTCGTTTGCGTCTTTTATTGCCCGTAGCGAAAAATTTTCCCCGTATAGGGTTGATTTTTTACACCTTGTGTCCGAAAAACCCCAATATCTTACAGAACCCTATTTTTTCTAAAATAAAATATAGCCTATGTTACTCGTGGATAATGTAGCCTTCGAATGGTGAAAGAATTTTTAAAATCGGTCCAGTAGTTTTAGAGCCAATTCATTACAAACAAACATACAAACAAAGTTTTCCTCTTTATAATATTAGTATAGATAAGGTGGTAAAAGTTATTAATTTGGAAATCGAAAATATGCATACATTCAGTTTAAAACCATTTTAAGAAATATACTCACCCGGGTTTCAATTTCATATTTAAAGTACTAATTTAGATAAATAATATTACATTAAGTGACATACGCTGTGCGTAAAAGTTGCTAAAAATATTTTGCATCAGATCCTAGACCTTTAATGCAGCTGTCTAAAGGGATGTTATCCCAAGAGGCTTTTATCAATTCAACAGAGCAATATACACATTTCATTTCTTTATTAATTCACCTCCTTGAAATTTCCGTGATAGATCGATGCCAATGCAATATGACTCTCCCATTATTGAAAACTAGGTCAGGATTATACCCGTTATATGAATTCTGGAAATCGTATCAAAAGCCAAACTTTACATGTGAAATTTTTAACATTTACTTTTATTTCGAAAATACTCTTAACTGACAAGCCAAATAGAACCAGAAACTATAAATTTTGTAAATGATTTACCGAATAGACGACCGAGAATACCAAAATGGCGAATGGATAAAGCGATGTAACGAAAATTATAGCAAACTAATCAGACGATCATAATGATCAAGCAATTCCTTGATATAATGATGTACACATAAAAAATAATATATCATGGTATTGGGTTAACAATAAAGATATTTTGCAAGAGAAAAGTCTACGTGAATTAACGAGATACTTTGGTATATCAAGTCAACATATATATTTTATTCTTGTTTCGTAAATAAAACACTTTTATATACTATGTACGAAAAGTGCGTGACATGCAATGCAATTTTAAAAATAAATATAAGGCTGAAGAGAACAATCCCTAAATTTTACAAATCAAATTTTCCCTCCATTTGTTCTTGTTAATATATATTTTGGATATTGACAGATATTTGATGTGTTCTTGTTTTGGAAATTTATATAATGAGACTACATAGCCAAATGATAAACACTAGTGCCCAATCACTAGTAATAATCGAGTCATAATCATAATTATCAACAGTCTTTAACAATAATAATAACCATACAGCATTATTGCATGCTTGCGCAATAAGCAAGGTGACCACTACTCTTGAATTGTTTTTATGCTGTGATATTTTTTTTTTATGTATAAGCCTGTCAAAATGACTCTTTTCTGCCTGACGGAAAGCATAAGCAGAATCCATGAGTGGTGGTCACCATACTCATTGCAAATGCAGATAATGCAACAATGCAGCATGGTGACCCAGACCATAACGGCTTAGTGATTCTTCCGCGTCATTGGGCCACCATTCTCGCACTTACCAATATACTCGACCGCACGAACGCTGTCATTTTACGTTGATGTTCTGTGCGAGGATAGTACCGCCCCGGTCGAGCCGTTCATGCTGAAATCAGCGTGACTCTACGACTACTCTATATATTTATACATAAATAAATGTATAAATATTAAATTTTCTTTTCTATGTATATTTAGAAATAAAAAGTTTTGGCCATTCGATTATCTTATACCATTTTGGTGATATTAAAATAAAAATAAAAAGAATGCCATTGAATGGAGGATGGCTGAGGCTCATTGAGCGTTATGATGTTTTTTACAAACAACAAACAGCAAAAATAATCTCGAAACTCCCTAATAAATCTCTGTAAAAATTTCTCGACACAATTAGCAAGGAATGGAAATTGTCCCATCACGGGCGTATAGCCCGAGCTAATTGCCGACGTCTCTAATGAAACTGCATGGCTTATTTCCGCCCAACTTCCCTTCTATTGTTTTTTTATCTCGTTCACACTGACTGGTTTTGCGTGTTACTCTCTCACTTTCGCTATATTTGTTTGGAACACGTGGATTGAATTTAGTGATTTGATTTATGATATTGTTTTGTTTATAGGGAGTAGTTTGTTGTGCTATGGTAGATAAAGCTTTATTTTATAGTAACATTACTATATGTATGTATATGTATTTTCTTTGATTATAAAACACTTAAAATATGTTTCCTAGAAACAGTGTACGTCAATAATAATCTTTCAATAATATGAAATGGTGATTTCAATTACTTTTTTTTTAATACTCTTTTATTAGCTTGGCCTGTATTATGTTTGTGAAAGGTTTTTAAACCTTTTTTAATTTTGCATCATTCTATGTATAACTATTGAATTGTGTACGCGTTCAAAATGAAAGAATAGTGTGTGTAAAAGGATACTGAAACTGAAATATTAGTTCACTTTTTACGATAAAAACACAAAGTAAATTATAAAAGAAACATGACCGTCCTTTTTGTTTCCCCACATTCTACTCGGAGCTACAATAGATTGTGTCGTGTCGTACTTTGTCTATGTTATTTTATATCTTTCATAACATTTTAAACAAGAATATGAGAGAATAAAACGTCTGAGAGTCCGGCAAGTTACACGTCAAATACAAGGTTGTTGTGAGCAATGAGGTTTCAATAGAGTTCATTTCCGAAGATACTGAAATACTGCAAAAATAGATATAGAAAACTAGTTTATTATTTTTTATTTAGATACCTGATTTATATCTTCTGTTTCAGATCACATAGTTTATAATGAAATTGTTCCCGCCGTGTGTTTGCTTAGATGTAATAGATTAAACTACTAAACGGATTTTAATGCAGTTTTCAGCAATAGATAGAGTAATGCAAGATGATGGTTATGTATGTAATAAATGTATATTATAGTAAAGAAAATCCGAGAATTTCTAAGTCTAGGGTCGCTAGTACATTATAAACATAGCTTTGTTATGGCTTTTTAGAATAAATTTAATGATACTAAATTAATACTTTTCCAGAGCTATGAGTACACTATGGAAAACAACTGATTAAACTTGAGAAAAATTAAAAGTCACAAAGAACTTTTATCCAGAAGGAAGAAACACTTCCTTTGAAGCGAATAAAGAGATATTATCTGTTTCTTGCCTCATTAGGGGATACAAACTACTACGGGGAACTACACTTACTTCTTCAGATTCTGCAATGGTCTCAGTGTATTTTAAGTAGGAAGATATAATGCATTCCGAGAATCAATAAACAACTATATATAGTACAACAACTATTTATCGGTACCTAGTGGACCACGACACCAGTATTGCACCTTGCACCAGCAAGGCTGTGTGTTATCGCCTAGTTTGTTCCTCCTTCATATCAATGACATGCTGCCAATCAGCGGCATTCATTGTTATGCGGATGACAGCACGAGTGATGCTGTCTACACCGGCTGCGTCAATATTTCTCAGGAAAACGTCATTAAGAGTCGAAACAAACTTGTGTCTGAAGTTGAGACCATCACCTATCCGCCTCAGTCCATACTGGTATACTTGGCTGTTTGGAGGGTATGGCCAAATTGGCCTCGAAGAATCTTGGTGTGCTCAACAGATCGAAGCAGTATTTCACTTTGGCCCACTGGTTTATGCTTTATAAGACGCAGGTTTAGCCTCACATGGAATACTATCCTCATCTTTGGACAGGGGCACCCCAATACCAACTCCTCCCTCTAGACTGCATTCAGCAGAGGGCGACTCGTATCGTCGATTGCCAAGAACTTCCGATTCGGTTAGACTCTCTAACGCTGCGTAGAGTTTTCGAAAGCTCATTATAATATATTTGGATGTATGACTCATACTTTTAAAGACTTTATATATATGTCCTATGTCCAAAATAGTATTATAATGAGCTTTCGTAAACTTTGAAAAACATAATTAGGTCTCCTAGTTGAAGGAACATATCACCCATTCTTCCATAATGATGAATCGTACGTGACGGAAACAGCGTTTTATAAATCAGATTAGAAGAAGCTTCATCATCATTATCACACACACTCTTACTGCAATGAGGAGTCATAAAGTTTCAGTCTTGGTCTCAATCAAAGTACCCATTTTACTCTGGGTTCCAGTACGAACTTCACATCGGCGTTTCGTTGACTATATCGATATCCAATCGTGGTCTGGTCTTAGGTGTGTTTTTATTTCATTGTATTTTAAAACACATAATGAAATAAAAACATACTTCAGTGTAAATTTGCCAAGCCTGGTCGTAGGATCCTTCCTCTATATTGAAAGAACACACCCTTATGATGATAATATCAAACAGAGAAATATGTTTCGATAAACAATTGTCATTAAAACTGAGAAACACGGGGCTTAACGTACATATGTATGTCCAATTATGATAATAAGGTATCAGCTTTTAATGCTGTATTCCCCCCATATTATGCTAAGAAATTGATATTACAATTATATTATTACTATTTTGTATGTTAGTTGGCAGTTATTTCTGGAACAAGTAAGTTACGGTGTTTTTTTTAATCTATCCAAAGTCAGTCGGTTGCTAGTTTTTCAGATCAATCGTTAGTCGTTCAGTTATATCGCAATTCTCACTCTTGGTATATTATAATAATAATAAATTGAAATGAAAAAATATGTTTATTATATATATACCTATATATGAAATTAGTACATTGACAAAATTTGTAGGTTGGGTGGACTTGAGCCTAAACTAGATCAAGACCTAGGACTCCAGGAACTCATATACAGTGTGGGCAGTAGTCTATACTCATAGACACAAAATATTAACAAAGGCAGAAAAGTATTATCTACATGCATTGAGAGAATGTAAGAAAAACCTCAAATGGATCAGCAAAAGCTTATCTGTAACCAATTGTTAGGCTATTGACATAAAGTTTTATCTTATTCTTAAGAAAAAATAACACTAGCAGGTATTAACTGATACTGAAATATATTCTTAGTATTTAATAAATAAGTGGACACTTTCATTCGTGACAAAGAGTCATTAGAAGACAAGACCAGAAAATGATTTTCACCGAGATAAAACAGCTAGCCATTTATTATGTACAAGAACAAAATAACGCAATTCATATCTTCGTTTTTTTATCATGTAATTTATATATTCTAGAAGTCTCGCAGCTAGTGTTCTAACTAACGATATGAAAGTTTTTTTGTTTTCATTTTGTAAATCGTTAGTGTGCTATCATTTCATGTAGTACTTACTTAAAGGAAGTAAATGCCACTCTCTACTTAACTAGATTACGAATAGTTTTAATGGAGTAAGGCACAAATTAGCACTCAGGGCACTGGATGGTGACTAACGCTCCGTTCAGAAAGCCCACTCAGAATTAAAGGGGAAGATTGTGATATCATTCCTATCGAGTCGGCCCACGTGAGTCAAGGCATGCCTCTTCCAAGGTATTAATTTTAATAACAACCTTATTTGAAAATAGACTTGCTTGAATCGACATTAATGGGACCACCCTTCAATACGAACACATATATAGCGACGATAAACGGGATTTATATTCGGAATTTCGACAAAAGCTACTTTTTAAACTGGCATTCCGGGACGTCCCGGGATGTGAATCACATCACTAGATTGCAACTACCGTATCTAATTGAAAGCGACGCATACACGGACGGATTTATAAATTACGTTTTGGTAAATATCATTTTTCCTTCTCAAAATAAATTTAATTTATTTCTGTTACCAATTTCAATACTTTATAATTAAAGAAGATTACGAATAAGAAGTGGAAAAATAAAACGGTAACAAACAAGTATTATTGTTACTATTATTAAACTAGGTATATTCATTTGTTAACTTATTTCCTCCCCTCTTATTACGTTCTAATAAAGTTTACAGATTTACAAAAATACCCCGGTAATAAAGTCTCGCTAAATTTCCAAGCCCAAAAATGTTAAGCAAGGTAATCTTGAAAAATATGAGAGATTTCTCCTTCAAGTACGTTGTACAAAGTCGTATATTTTATACCGAAATTAAGTAAAGTCCAGGCAAAAATAAATCTTGTTAATATAATAAATTGCACAATATAAAACATTTTCATTAACCTAAAACTTTCCAAACAGGAAGCTTAATGCTTCGGTAAATTTATAAAGTCTCATTTGAGCATCTCAAATTGATTCTTTATATAGGTATAAAGAGATGTTTTAAACTAATCATCATCACCATTTTCCTGCTTTATTGCCATTTTTAGTTCATGTAGAGGCGCTCATAGCCCAGTGGCACTCCGTGATTAGAAACAATTGCCGAGAGTCAGCAACGACGGCGCGGTTAGTACTTGAATAGGTAACCACTGGTGGCATGTTACCATGAGCGTCTCTGTGATTCGGAGGTCACGTTAAGTAGTCGGTTGTTATCATAGGATAACAGTCGTGAAGCTTAGTTGGAGGCCTTTGGGTGGCTCAAAAACATCCAACGGCAAGATTACGTTGCCACAACGTTGTCTTGCCAGTCCCCAACCTACACTTGTGCAGCGTGGGGATATATAGCCTTAGTCCTCACCTGAGAGGAGACCCGAGCCTAGCAGTTGGACCTTATGGGTTGTTGATGGATACTCCAAATGATCTTGGGTGAATTATTTTAATACAGGCCACCTAACACCAACCGCTATTTAGAAACGTAATCGTTTTTCAGAGTACTTTTATCGTTATTCGTTATTATATGATTGGAGGTGTCACTAATAGAAAGGCACAGACTGGTCCTATTAAAATACGACACCAATACTTTATTTTAGCGACTAACACTTTCCATATATCAATTACCACAATCAACAGCTTCTAGCTATCACGCTGACTAGGTGGGTTGGTATAAGATTTTATTCATGTTTTCCTGCTCTTTGCAGTAAAACTGTCCTTTAGAATTTGATCCAGTAGTCACAAACACTTTTACGACTCAAACGAAATGAATAGAGGTAGTATCGTAAAGACTTTGTATTCTTAATCTGTGATGACGTGAACTGTCTGACATTACCCATACATAGTCAGAAATTACTTTTTCGTCTATAATTTTGTGAATATTATTAAAGTACTGTCCCATATTTAACACAAATGTAAATGCGCTGCTGTATTCAAACGCATTCTACGAAACTGCTTACCACTTAAAAAGATAAGAACTTTCCGGCGTGACTGAAATATCATGCCAAAATTTTGAAACGTCAAATATTTTTCGAGGAAGAATAAGGCACCTTTCGTAATCTTGGGTAATTAGTGAGAAAATTTTTCAGCCAACTTTCTGCTTCGTTGAAAAGTATTAATCAAAATGCCGAACGATCTGAAACGTAGTAAATCAACATAAGAGAGAAATCTTTAATGAGAAAGAAGCAAGGGAGGCAAAATTATCGGGACCTCGCAACGCGGCCGGAATATCTAAACCTTAATTATGCCTTTTTAACGCAGATTCATTAAATCACCTTTTAGAAGTTGACACGTGTTACGGGACAGGAAAGTTTTTTTCTTTTATTTAACGACAGACGTTGGATGTCACTTAAGCGATAAAATGTATTTAAGGTTTTTTCAGATGTTAAGAAATTGTTTAATAACAATTTGCATATTTTGTTATACTGGCCGTAATTTATTTGCTTAGACAGTGTATTCTATAAGCATTTTTTTTACTCCAAGTATAAAAACATTTTAAAGATTTTTGCGAATTGCTCATAATAATATTTTTTTAAATAATTGTAAATATTGATCCGACCGGATCGGACGGTTATGGACCAGAGGACCAATGATGCAGAAGCATCTCAATAGGTCGCCATGGTACAATACCTAGTACCTACAGGTTACCATGCTGCATTGCTGAATTTGCAATGAGTATGGTGACCACCATATTTGGAATTTGCTTATGCTTACTGTTAGGACGCAGAGTAGAGTCACTTGGACAGGCAAACAACTTAAAAAAAAATAAAACATCCGATATCTTACAATGAAATGAAAGTTAAAGCAAAATATTTAACCGACGGTGAAAAACACACAATATATTTCACCATAACATAAAGTCTTGTTCTTTAACTCACATGACAAAACACACAAATAACTTAAGGTGACACAAGCGCTCAATACAGAATACAAAAATTGTCTGATCTTATTATCTTAACAAGGCATATCTTTTGTGAACAACGCCTACTCTTAGACATAACACCTACGCCCCTTTATATTTATACCTTGCACGTTATTAAGCCGTATTAATTAGATATACTAGCGGACGAAATTGCTCTTGCCCATCATTAAGGCAACCGTTAGCCATGTTTACGGTCGCTTTTGACATCAAAGCTTTGTTATTATGTTAACAGGAGGTCAATGCAAGAGCAAATGTTTGTAGCGTCCTCTGTCTAAGGGCATATTGAGGGTAGTAATGAACAGTAAGTGAGATGTTGGGATACACTTATGGTATATTGATTTTGATTTGCCTGATGATTATGTGTTTATGTTTTGACTGGTAAGCCTCTGATTATGGTCAATACTAGTTGTTGGAAAGTTAGTATGTGTTGGTCAGTTAAATAGTATAGCTTTTTGCTTATGCCCGGTTCCTATATTTAACGAATCGTCATCGTGTAAAAATTTTCTACAACCGACTACGAGTCGTAAATACCGTTCCTCAATTTATTTTTTTATAGGAACGATTTTAGCTTACGCCCCGTATAATATACTACCATTCGTACCTAGAACGGATCGTTTTTCAATTATTGGAACTGGGCATTAGTCAACTCTTAGTTGAATTAGATATCATAAGGTTACACATAAACACAAGACAAACTCATTCATCACACATTTTTTATTCTGACGTGAAGTGTAAAAAACTAGCTGACCAGACAATAGTATTTTGAAGGAGGAAGATTTAGTCTTCTGAGGAGAGGCCTATGTCTAGCACTGGAATATTAAATGCTGTTGATGATGATGATGATTCGCAAGACTTGGTACATATTCTTCTATTTCAGTAATAGACGGGGAGTCGTAGATTCAAGGCTGACGCTTGCCATTTGTTAATTTCCAATCATTATTATTTAAATGCTTGATTTATCGCCTGCAGTATTTGTAAACTAATATAACTTTCAAATCTACAAGAGAAAAGTCTAATCTCTATTTGAAAAATTGATACAAGAAAACATAAGTTATAAAATTTCATTTTGAAACGACATTCAGTACTACAAGTAGGTCAAAATGAAACTCCAAGAAAACAAACTTAGTTTTGTTAATCACAAGTAAGGCTGCTAAACTGGTGTTAATATTAATACAGCTACAAGAACACGGCATAAAATCAATGTTATTACAAATAAAACTGCCATTTTATACACTGTAATAGATGATATTATGTTTTAGAACATTGAATATCCTAAAGCGCGGCTAGAAAGTAATAACTTTTGAAAAAGTTAATATAAACTGTGAACGAGAAATTATATTTAACACGCTTTGCGATGAAACTTTTCAATTTTGGATAATGAACTTTATTTTTGATAAAGTATTTGCTGCAAAATCTATTATATACTAGCTGACCCGGCAAACTTTGTACTGCTATATTTTTCTGAAGTAAATATTTTCTAAATTTCTGAAAAAGTCATTTTAGTAATTATGCTTGCTTCAGTTTTGTACAAGTTGTTTAAATTACTTTAAGGTTATTTTATAATTTTCTTCTATACAAACCTTGTCCTAACAATAACAAACACACAGAATAAAAAAAATCTAATTTGATGCATCTAATCGGAAGTTATGCGCGTACATACATTTCGGTGATTTATTTTGATTTATATAGATTAATTCTCGTGACACATTATTGTTCACGATGAACTCCGAAACTAGCTAGGCTATACATATGTTATATACCTATATGCTATAGTAACCAGACTGCCGATAAGAAAAAATTTTCATATACTTCTAAACACATACATATTACAAATAAGGTAAATACACAAATAACTATATTTCAAACCGTACTTTGTAGCCAAAGTCAGTCAATTTAAAACAAAATAAATTTACCCATTTTTAGGCACTATCTAACTTTGAAAAATCTTCGCTTTAGTCTGCAAGCCGTCGATCAATGTCAATCCGTTTGCCGGCAAACTAAAGCTGTGTCACAAAACACTTGCTTTTGTTTGTTTTTTGGATCGCAGTTTTTAGGCGATCACTGTGAAGCTATTTGAACTGAAGTGATTAGTTAATCTAGGATATAAACTAGTTGACATGCTGCCGCACTTTTTCACTGTGCTTTTTACTCTCTGTATATTTTATGATTTTACTCAGTAGTCTTCAGAAACAATTCGCTTATAAAAACTACATAGCTTGTCCAATTAACGGTGGACTGGTTTCTATAATTTTCTAAAATAAATTAAAGTTTTGCGTCAAAAATCAGAGTTCAGCCATGTTGTAGAAGACTTTAAGCCGACCCCAACCTACATTTCTAATGTAAGTTGTATGTAAAAAGAAAGGCAAACTATGAATTTGACGTGCGGGGGCTGGTTTTGGTTTGTGTTGAAATTAGCCGTCAATTCAAAATAGTTTCGTAAATTAAGAGATTGTATTTATTCTGTGGTTATTTGCGGAACAACCTGTGTATATAAAATATAACAAATATCGATATTGAATATAAAAATATTGTCGAATTTGGAGGAAGACAAATATCTAAAATCTATTAAACATAGTCGTTTGTCCTCATTTCCGCTCATCCAAAGAGGATTAGACTAATAGACGTTATGCTAGATGACTTTGATTTATTACAAGACATAGCAGCATTTTGCTGTCTGTCTACTGTTCATGGAAACGCACATTATATAACATACGCAATCCCGTCAGGACCAAACGTCGGACAGTTTAAAAGTATATTCAATTTTTTAATTAAAAAGACTTCTTAAAAGGTGACATCGCTTTATGACTATACTTGACATTCGTCACTTTAAAATTTCGGTTTTTTTATTTAGTAGGGGGTTAAGATAGTAGACCAAATTATTCTACTTTGCCTGATGGAAAACTAGAATAAAATTCAAGAGTGGTGACCATCCTCATTGTAACGGTGGACAATGCAGCATGGTTGCTTAAAAGTAGTCGATCATAGCATACCAATGCATGTCAAGCAAACTATACCAATAAATAACTTTTATGAACAGATGACAAATACTCATCTGGTACAAAGGGTACAAAATGGATATAAAAAAATTTTGGACTAACATTGGGTATAAGATTGTTGATTAAAAGGTTTTTATTAACATTGATCTACAAACAAGTTAATGTTAAAAAAAACTGTACCAAACTAGGAAAAATCTTAAAAAAAAATTTAGCCTATCTCACTCGATCCATTTTTACAAATCTATTGATATCTTAGTTCAATTTATTCATTAAATCTGATTTAGTAGTTTAGACGTTATTGTGGAACATACAAACATACATAATCTTCTCAAAACGATTACCATACATTTTGTAAAGTAGGTTATAAGATAAAATAAATCATTCCAACACTAACACAGTTTTATTTATTTTGATCGATATATAATCCAGAATAATATAAGCCAATATCGTTATTATACAATGTTATATTCGATCCTGAAAGAACAAAAATATATTTATATACCAATAATTCCGTAACAACAACAATATCGAAAAACTATAAAAGATATACCTATATGATATTTTCTGAAGCCAGTACAATACCGACCAAATTTCATTTTCAATATCGTATACGAGATTATTTGCTGCCCTAATATGAAGGTGCTCAAACGATCTTTTGTAGATTTTATTGACGTCATATATATACAAAAAATATGATTAACAACAAAGCGTCAGAGTGTGTCCATTAAATTCATTCGAAAACTCTCACGGGTTGGACAAAATGAATTTTTCGCTAAATTGAATGCAGTTGTCTCTTGAAAATTCATTCACCGTGTGGTCACCCTATTTATTGGTATAGTTTGCTGTATATGAATTGGTATGCAATGATCAACTACTCTTATGAGAAAATTCTTGTTTGAAAGTGGCTGTATTGTGAATCATTTTTTTTTTTGCACATAGAGCGTTTTTTTTATTTATTTAGGTTTTACGAACATACTTTTTTTATTAAATAGGGTCAAACGACCAGACGTATCACCTGATAGTAAGCGATCACCGCCGCCCATGGTCACCCGTAACACCAGAGGCGTCAGAAGTGCATTGCCGACCTTTTAAGAAGGAGTACGCTCTTTTCTTGAAGGTTTGAAGGTCAGGCGACAGTTCATTCCACAATTTTGTTGTGCGAGGCAGAAAAATTCGCGAAAAGCGCACAGTTGTGGACTGCCAGCCATCATGGATTAGATCGTATGCCATAATATATTATATCATATGAAGATGTCATATAGCAACAGAATTAAAATATCACTCATAGGTATAGTTTATAAATAGTACTTTAAAAAAACCTGTAACAAATACGACAAAAAAAATGCAATACTAAGTGATTACCAAGTTGCCTGATAATCATGACTATTTTTTTTATCTGGGTAAAATTTATCCGTGATAGTAGTTACACAATGTATAATAATAATAAATAAACTTTATTTGCAAAACACAGCACACAACCAAAGTACAACTTTTCAAATGCAGTAAAAAAATATAAAAAAATAAGAATATAACTAATAGTTTTTCTCTGATCTTTTTTGAGGCTTGTATCCATTCAAATGTCAATCAAAGCCAAGTTAAGTTACGTGGTAAATATGTGCGATATTACATTATTACACCAAATTCATCCACATAACTTATACGTAACACATCAAACCTAAACAGAATAATCGATCATGGCAAAGTGGATTGTACGTCGTATATCACAAAAAGGCAAATTCTCAGCGACCACTGCGATGGGCATAGCACAGCAGTGTACAATTATCTTAGGTCATCATATTGTTAAAAATGATGTTCACGGTGAAACAATATAATAAATAAGTACATTGAATAATATCACATAAAATATGACAGTAAATGTTGGTTTTTCTATTCCGGACCCGTAATTTCAACCAGGCGTAGCGATTCCAAAACAATCTGGCTACCGTTGAGCTCGGAATCAGTCGACTGTAAACATGTGCTGACGCATCGAAGCGTGCCGGTGTAAACATGGATGGTCTTGTCTAAGTTTGTATGCAGTCATCTTACACAATACGTGATCGTAAACAAGTGGGACAGACTCAGAAATATGTTATTTAACTTGCTTAGATAACAAGAGACAAAGACATCAAAATCGAGACATTTTTATCTTTAAATTCATGAAGCAGTGTGTTTGTTGATCGTTATGTATTTTTGAAGACAGGCATTCTAATAATTCTTCTATCATTTCTAAAATGACCTTAGTTTTTTATAATGTTCACCCATTAAATGTAATTTTTCATCGTGGGAGAGCCACGCTTCGGCATGAATGGGCCAGCTCGACTAAAGTAATACCAGAGCCTCACAGAAAACCGGTGTGAAATAGCGCTTGCGCTGTGTTTCACCGAGTGAGTGAGGATACCAGAGGTACCCCAACCCGTCCCCCTCCCCTTCCGCAATGGCCGGCAACGCACTTGTGACGCCTCTGGTGTTGCGGGTGTCCATGGGCAGTGGTAATCGCCCCCACAAAACAGAGGATGAAGAATATAATTCATCAAGATCTGTAATATTATATTACTAACAGTTATAATATTTACCATGAATGTTTTACGAGGTAAATGAATACCAAGATATCAACCATGCAATGCCGCCACATCTAATCATTCTTAAATCACGCTTTAGCTTGCTTCAAATACAACCGTAAATCCTTAACACATAGGTTTATTTACTGTGGTTAAGTAGCACTATATTGATTAAATAAAGTAAATGTCCGATACTCCTCGTTCAATCGGTTCTAGGTTCCTAATACTAGAAGTAACTCCGTGAAACGCAACCGTGCGTATTTCGACGCTTTGGTCCGACGCGCACGTTTATGTATAAAGTTCGCTGTAGTGTAAGTTTCTTCGACGATTCGATAGATGTCTTGAGTGCTTCCTTTGACCTTTCCTCCGAACTATGTTCAAGCTTCTAATATTTTTTTGTGGATTTGATATATCTCTAAGTTTTTCTTGCTTCATTCAGAATCATTTTAATAAGAGAAAAAGGTAATTCTTTGTTCCCTAATAATTTAAATGCTAAGCGTCAGGAACGTCTTTATCATTACGACCAGTATTGTTTGAAGAATGTGAATTGAATTAGCTTCAATCTAGTTGCCAATATAATGGACATTAAACCGATTTATGCTTCATCTTTCTAGGTCCCGTCTTAGATGTCTTTTGTTGTCTTGCTATCTAAAGAGATCATCTTTTCATTGTCCATTCACTAGGGAAACCTGTAGAAAATTAATTGTTAATGTAATATAATTTTAGTATCTGCAATAACTTCTAAGCTATGTCATATTAAGCTTATATCATACAATAAATTTTACTAGTAGTTTCGTTCACTTTTCAAGTAATTTCTATGTTCTTGAAGATAAGTACTTTTTCTGAGATAAAAGGTACGGTACGGTAGGTAGGTAATATCGTAGAAGAACCATACCTTGACATATGAGCCACATTGACAGAAATGTTAATACGACGCTCTCACAAAGCCCGGTGTTATTCAGATCTTTCATTACCGTTGACACGATCGCGAATGAGGTTACTGGCTGTCCAACCATCCCTTGTTCTGCATCAGATCTACTTGCAGATTTTCCACATGTTCGCTCGCTTACCTCTGCTTAAGCTATGAAAAGACTTGGGTCTTTTGTCTTAATGTAATTAGAGTTTACTATCTACTCGTGTCTTCCTTCTTGCTCCCCCTCTTTGCTTTACCTCATTTCTAATTCTGTGAAGATTGCTCATCACAATTTGTAAAAATGTTTTATGTTGATTCAACCGTAGTTAAATATATATTTTCTTTGATAAAAGGACATATTTTTTCTTTTATTTGCCTTTTACTGTATATTTCTTAAAAATACCACACAATATATTACGGGAAGCAGCACATATTGAAATTGGATAACTTACAGTAAGTGGCCTAAATCCTTTCACAATAAAATCGAATAAAAGACGATCGGAATAAATCGTGTGAAAATATCTCGAGAAGTTTGTCAAAGGAACATTTAACTTATCAAATAAGGGTTACGAGACATGTGCCCACTTATTTATGTAGTATCGTACTTTAGAACGACTGGCATTCTTGCGTTGAGTCGTGTATCTTGCATTGTAACACAAGCTCTGCTTAGCTTGGGACTAGACGGCGTTGTGTGTTAAATTGTCCGAAATATTTATTATTATTATTATTATTATTGTGATGAACCATATTCAATCATATTAAACACAAGCATATAAATCAAGTTTATTTATAATTAACTTTACAATGCTTATTAAATTTTAAATATAATAAATTATTAAAAAGACGCAAGTCTTTTCATAGCTTAAGCAGAGGTAACTGAGCGAACAGGTGGAAAATCTGCAAGTAGATCTGATGCAGAACAAGGGATGATTGGGCAGCCAGTAACCTCATTCGCGATCGTGTCAACGGTAACGAAAGATCTGTATAACACCGGGCTTTGTGAGAGCGTCGTATTAAAATTTCAGTCAATTTGGCTTACATGTATGATTCCTCTTTTTAAATTTTGAATATAATAAATTATGTAAGTTTTATAACTTAAAAGTTTTGTCAATATGCAACATTAGAAGTATGTTCCATTTTCTTGAAGATATTAAATGCGTTTATGTGTTATTCGTGCGTAAAATTTACTAAAACCTAATGTTTAAGCACCTTAGTCTATATTACAGTCTAATTAGTATGGTGTGATTATTCTTAAAACACTTAGTTCAATGTTTTGTACATGATATTACTAGCTAGTTTTGCTGTTCTATTGAATAGTTACAATTTGCAGATAAAAAACCTTTTTAACAAATGATGAAAAAAAATTACGATTCACAGATAGATAAACACATGTAATTTTAATTATAAATAAAAAGTTAAGTACAGATTAGATATTCCTAAAATATATATTAAGTTTATTATTTGCTGGCTTTGATTAGAATCGCCACAGCAAATAGCCGTTAATCATACCAAGATTGACGATGTTTGGTTATATTGAATGATGGATGTGCGTTGTTACCAATCAGTTGGCGAGACCACATTTGGCTTAGTATTTTTAGTAACGTATTACTGTAAACCTATCGAATGTCAATAGTTTTTGATGTTTTGTTTTCTAAATATTATTTTTCCATCCCACTACATACTGATTGACTATATGTAGTAGTAAAAAGTAGACTTCGTGCTTCCTCAAGCATCAAAGTATCTCCATATCATGTTCATTGAAATTAGTCTTGTTATTTAACCGTGTAAGCATAACAAACAGACAAGTTACTTTCAAATTTAGAATATTATAGTATTATGTGTTCCACAAATTGATTGTTTTTGTGTCCTTTATTTTATGCAATAAGAAACGAGCAGACGTATCGCCCGATGGTAAGCAATTATCGCTGCCTATGAACACCCGCAGCACCATAGGCGTTAAAAGTGCGTTGCCGGCCTTTAGGGGAGTAGGAGAGGGATGGAGGAGGGGTTGTGGAATTTGCCTCCAGTATGTTCCTCACTCACGCGGTGAAACACAGCGCAAGCGCTGTTTTACACTGGTTTTCTGTGAGGCCGTGGTTTAAAAGGGTAAAAGTTCCTCACATAACAATAAGAGAGCTAGTGCAACTGCTTTAAGCTATGTTATTATAAGTACATTAGCGATAATACACAAAACCTCTAGGTATTCTCTTTATTGAGAATTACTTACTTACTTAAATGTACAATGCTGGTTATGTTTTTTTCATCAAAATCTTATACGCATCGTCAAAATGTGTATAAGCTTCTTCACCTCACCTTCTCTTTGATAAACATTTGTCAAAGTAAAAGAAATCTTCCAAAACATAACGATTTGTTGACTTAGTTCTTTTTGAGTGTACAGAATTTTATATGAAGAAAATCAAACATCGGGAGCCGGACAGAGCTCAAAGGGCGAATACCGGAAATAATAAACTCATAAAATTCCTTTGACTCGACGAAGTATCCTATTTACGGCATTATAACACATAATGGTATCCACAACGGAGAAACATGACAAAATCTTGTTAGCAAACACTCAACGATATTTGATTTCGCTGCTTATAAAAATAACGATTGACATTTCGACTTTGAACTCTAAATCGAACGTGATAAGAGAAGTTGTTAAGCTCTGAAATACTATAATCCATGTAAATTCAATAGGCATCCCTGAAGATTGAATATAAATAAGAAAATGTGATATTGAAATTGGTACTCCTTTGCTATTTTATTGACCTTTGTGGACATCCAAATAAAGACTAGCTAATAAATAATGTGTTATTCCTGAGGCAGTCTTAACAAAAAATACGAATAGTGCGACAAATTTGTTGTACGTCAAAGGTCATTTATTTGTAAAAATCGTGACTTTACTGTCTGAATGTTACATTAACCCAACTTAAGGTCAAACAGATGATAAATTCATGCGATTTTTACGTCCATCGACACCTGAGTGGAATTTAAAAAATATGAGCAATAAGTATAAAAAAAATCATACCAGTACCTATAATTCATTTTTTTTTCTGTACTAGCGATAGGTTTTACTCTGATACGCCTCTTAGACTCTTTCTTAGTTAAACAAACTTTAAAATACTGTATCTATATTGTTGAAAGAATACTTGTCTCAGGTCCATACGGCAAATATAAACTTTATTCGAAAACACTCTTCCTACAGCACACGAAAATTTTCCCTGACATAAAAATAAAATTGGGCACTAAAAGCGACTCACCTACTGACGTAAGCCGTAAAGGCAGTCTGGATGGATTGATTTAATGGACTTGGTACATCTATATATATGAAGTTATTAGTACTACACATATGGTTGTATCGTGATATCAAAGCCTTTAAGCCGGATGAAACATTAACGTTAAGTGTTCCATGTCGTGTCAAAGATTCTGTTGTAATTCTAAAATTTACAATCATATGTTTTACTTAAAACTGAATAATATTGATGACTGCCCCTGTGGCGCAGTGGTAGCGTATGCGACTGCTAAGCTTGAGGTCTCGGGTTCGATTCCGGGTCGGACCAAATGTTTGTATGATCTGCAAATATTTCTTTCGGAGTTTGAGTGTTTTCTATGTATAATATGTATGTATATTTACAAAAAAAAATTGTATATATATATATTCATATCAGTTGTCTAGTACCCATAACACAAGCTCTGCTTAGCTTGGGACTAGATGGCGTTGTGTGTTAGATGTCCGAAATATTTATTCATTTTATTTATTTTTATTTTAAATGAATATGTGAGTTTAGATGATCATATTTTCACAGCTATACCGCTAAACTGTTTTTTTTTTAATTATTTTACTAAATCCAGAGGCAAAATTATCTACCATGTTACCCGTGCCTCTTTTTACCGGGATAACCGTTCGTTATATTAAAAACGCTACCGGTAATCGAGAAGTTTTTGTTTTTAATTTTATTTGTATTCATGGACAAAGTGCTATACTTTGTGCCAATACACGTTTATCAATGACTCGCTAAAACTAAAGAGGTTGCTATATTACAAATTTTAGAAATTTGAAGAACGGTTGAGCACAATTACATAAATTTAGTGGTCTGAAACTACGAGTACTTACCACTTTTAATAACGAAAATAAATTATAATGAGCCAAACCAGCTCGCGAACCAATTTTTGTAGAGAATATTTTTATCAATACTTTATACATACATACAAATAAATAAATTGGAGTCTCTGTTTGTAATATTAAAATAACCGCTTTTTACTACATGCTACATGTATGTTTACACGATACATATAACAAAATAACATTTTTTACAGTTTTCGTCTGTCTGTCCGTCTGTCTGTATGTCTGTTTGTTCCAGCTAACCTCTGGAACGTTTGAACCGATTTTGACGGAAGTTTACTGGCACTGGCAAATAGCTGATGATATAAAGAGTAACTTAGGATACTTTTTTAGACTAGTTTTAATTCGCTGCGTTACCCCGGGTTTCTTTTGTACCTCCGCCGCGGAGTTACTTACTAGACGATGAAATAATGTTTGAATGTCTCTATTAACCCCGACTACATAAATGGAAAATTTTGGCACCAAACATATTTCGATTCAATCTCTTATAGACTGATCTACGATGAGTCAGACATCCATTTCCATATATCTTAATATACCAATACTTTGATTCACGGATATTGAAACTAGGAACATAAATTCAATTCTGCCTTTATCATCGGAATAGAGATTTACATCCCAACTAATAATAACTATTGAATTTATTGGTGGGTAGTGGTGCCTACATTTTCTAACTTTCGTCTGTAGATAGTTCCGTTTGCGTAAAAGTTGTCTAATAAACCAATATATTTGTTAAATAAGTCTTTTTATCTAAACACAACTTTTTTTTGTTAGGATCGCATTTTTACTTAAGCGCATTGAAAGAAATGGTTTAAATTAGCATGTCACCTGTGGAGGAACGGGTATCATGCCCCTCCAACACAAAGGGAGGATCATGCCTGGCGGGCTACTGCCCAACAGTTGATGTTGGGATGTTGTACATATGATAATCGGCGCGAGAACTTCTATTGCGCGATTCGGGATTGGTAGTTACTCCGTGTAGTGCGTTACTTCGTAGTTCAGTGTATTTTCGGTAGATGGCGCTGTAGTAGGTTATTGTTGTGTTATATGTGGAAGTCGCCACATCACCTAAATCTATCAAAAACTAAAAGACATATGGACCTTTCATAGTGACTCCACTCTGCCTGATGTAAAACATAAGCAAAAGCCAAATGTGGTGGGTCATGGTCCAGATTCATCATACTCATTGCGAATGCAAACAATGCAACAAAGTAGCATGGCGACCCACACCATGGCGGCCTAGTGATGCTTGTACAACATTAGGCATCCGGTCTCACCCACACCAACACTATAGGAAAAATGTTGTTATATTAAGTTGATGTTCTGTGCGAGGGTAGTACCGCCGTGGTCGAGTCATACCGTTCGTGCTGAAATCAGCGTGGCTCTACTACCTTAGAATTTTCCAGGAGATAAATATTTTACCAACTAGTTCGTGTTCGTCTTTCAAGATGACTTGTTATCTACAGGTTCACCTACGTTGATGATTAGGTACTGCTCTACTCCTATTGATAGTGAGAGACATACTGTCATATCGTCTACAGAATTTCAAACATCATCCCTTTCAAACAAACAGAAACTCGCCTATTAACATTTTTTTCATTAAATATATAAGAATACTAGCTGAACTCCGTGGTGCTGTCCGCGGTACGACAAAAACCACAGAGGCGAGGGTGAAGCTAGTATCTTTATAAATTGTAGCCTATGTGCTGTTCTGATGTATAAGCTATATTATTGTAAAGTTACATCAAAATCCATTCAGTAGTTTTTGCGTGAAAGAGCAACAAACATACTCACTTACATACTCACAAACTTTCGTGTTTATAATATTAGTGGGATATGTTCACCTTAGTAAATACATACATACATACAGTCACGCCTTTTACCCAGAGGGGTAGGCAGAGAAAATTGATCTCCACTTACTACGGTCCTGACACACCTCTTTTGCCTTAATAATAATAATAGATTATTTATTTATACAATGTTTCATAAGATTAAGAATCACGCATAGAGGTCACGTAGAAAAATACATCACCCTCGCTTCTCACACTGAAAAAGGTTATTATGTACTCGTAACGCAATAAAAGAATAAAATTAAGAGCAAATGGACCTTTTATTATCGTTACTAGACATCGAGTTGTGGCGCAAAATCGTTAGTTTTTAGAAAATAAAACAGAAAAGTACCATAATTTTATGTTAGCCTATAACTTTTTACTTAAGATTGTGCTGTAATATTATTTGTCCTTTTTAAGGAGGTATATATCCAGTTACGGTGTGGAGGTTTAAGGTGGTATAATAGGTCTTTACCTATGAAATTGCGTTTCTTCAGAACTGGTCATTTCAAATAAAAAAAAGTTTGTAATGGCTCTGTATTCTAAATTAAAATTAATTTTGTTTTAAAACCATGACATTCTATTTACAAACTCAGTCTTTTGTTTTTTGATTAGCGTTGTATTTTCATTACATTTGAACATTTTTCGTCATAATGGATACTTTAAAAATTCGTGTAATAATGGAATATGAGTTCCGTCGTGGCACCAACGCGACACAAACGGCACGTAACATCAAAAACGTTTACGGAGAGAACTGTACAAACGAACGCACAACCCTTTATTGGTTTTCCCGGTTCCGTTCTGGAAATTTTGACTTGAAAAATGAAGCTCGTGGTCGTCCGGAGACTTTGGTTAACAATAATGAATTAAAGGCGATTGTGGAAGCTGACGAAACTCAATCTACAGCTGAGCTAGCAGCAGCTTTTAATGTAAGCATCAAAACAATATTGATCCATTTGCGACAAATTGGCAAGGTAAAAAAGCTTGATAGATGGGTGCCCCACGACCTTAACGATCGCCAGCGCAACGTACGCGTCGAGACCTGCCTTTCGCTGCTCAACAGGCAAAGAAATGAAGGAATTTTGAAACGAATAGTTACGTGCGACGAAAAATGGATTCTGTTCGACAATCGAAAGCGCTCAGCAAGTTGGTTAGACCCTGGTTCAGCACCAAAGCAATGCCTTAAACCAAAAATGACCCCTAAAAAGGTGATGGTCACTGTTTAGTGGTCTAGTGCGGGTGTGATTCACCACAGCTTTTTACAAAAGCTTTGGTCAATCGGTCGTCCCCACTGCTTTTTCACGACAACGCGCGACCCCATACTGCGCAACAGACAGTCTCCAAGCTGCAAGAGCTGGGGTTGGAAGCTCTCCCTCATCCGCCATACTCACCAGACCTTGCACCTACCGACTATTACTTTTTCCAAAATTTAGACAACTTTTTAGTGGGTAAAAAATTCAATTCCCGAGAGGCAGTACAAAATGCCTTTGAAGAGTTTGTTGCCTCCCGTCCAGCTGATTTTTACAAGAAGGGCATCAATAAACTGCCAATGCGTTGGCAAAGATGCGTCGATTGCATGGGTGATTACTTCGAATAACAGACATAAAAAAGTTTGAAAAAATAAGTACTTTCACTTATTGCATACAAAACGGCAATTTCATAGGTAAAAACCTAATATATACAGGGTGGAATTTTGTAACGCCACCTGAAGGAAAAGTACTCTGAATATTGTAAAAAAAATTACTCAATGAAAATATTCCTTTATTTTTGAAAAGAAAGAAAACTGCATTCAAAGATTTCCGAAAATTCGTTTGAAACACCCGTGAATCAAACCGTCTAAAGTCTGTATAAATTACAGCCTGTACTTTAATTGCACCCTGTATAATAGGCTGTTGGTACGAGTATGATGATGTGTTGTTATTTTATTTTTTTCCAGGCCGTTGTTTTTAGGACTTGTAGTATGTTGTTTAGAGCCTACAAAAATCTGTTGTTGGATTAAATTGCTGGTGTCAGCAGGTAATGTTACTGGTGTACTGAGAGGGTATCACCGTCATAGCTATGACGTCACCACCGCTTAAATCAAATGGTCTAAGTTACCATCACGCCGGAATTGTTATAAATGTATTCATTCGCTAGATATTGAGAGATATTACCTATTACTATGGATAATAAAAATTTATTACATACACTAAAGTATTGTCTTTCCAAACATTATTTGGAATTTTATTGGTGCCTCGTTGATATGTAACGCGGAAAATTGGTTTACATAAATCACGATAGATGGTGTCATGGCCCGAATAGTATTTGAGTAAAGTTAAAAGACATACATAAACATGTAATTATATTTATTCGCTATTGTCTGGTATTTTCTTCGCGATTTATATGAACACCATGCTTTTTATTCGACTGCATCATAAAGTTATATTGACTAATGACTGTGACAAACGAAGTTTTGGTACATCTTTCTATGACCGAAACTAACAAAATAATATTTGTCGCAGTTTGTAGAACCATAAAATATTTAGGTATTAAGCCTACAAAGCAATGCATTAGATAATCAAATTTTATATAGATGTCGTAATTCTTGTTTTTCTTTTTTAAATTTATAACTTTTTAGTTCATGACACATGGTTGCCTGTAAGAGCTTGCATTGCAGTATGGAGGGTAGAGATAAGGAGTGTTATCTCATATGGTAGAAAATTGAAAAAAGTGTCCAGCATAAGCTGTAAATAACAGTTCAAAAACCTTCCAGAATGGCGCTGGTGTAGACACAGGGTATGGTATGAATGTAGCAATTGTGAACGAATTGAAGTACATCGAGTTAAAAAATTTTACATTATTGTCACCACTTGCGTATTACAAAATAATGTAGTAAATATATTTTATTTTCTGAACTGTGAATAGTACGTTTATTGATTTTTTATCATTAAATTTTATGAAAAAGTGTGTGTATTGATTTTAAGAAGTTTACTCTGATGCTAATGTGGCGCCACCCTAATTTAATGCATTTCAACGGACACTTTTCATGTACACAGATGATACTCCTTACCTCTACCCTCCATACATTGCAGCGACAAGACAACAGACAACTTTTACATCCCTAGTTTTAAGTTAAACTAGTAATTAATCGGGTTTCCAATAAAGGTATTTATTATAACTTTTAAGCAATAGGATATTTGGTTTCTTTAATAATAGTTTTTAAAGAATTCAGTTACTCTTTGAGGGGTCTATTTTTGGAAGATAAGGTTTAAATATGCTCGTGTTCAAGTGGTAACAGAGCAGGTTAATATAATTGTAACATTGTAAAGTCAAGCATAGCTGTAATCCAGGCCAGTCTATGAATCGGAAAAGACTTTAAGCAGTTGGTCCCGTTTTCTATAGAACTACGACGTTGTCTAGTACTTGGGCTGTCAAGGTCTGGTGACAGTCGTTCACCTAAAAATCAAAATTCAGTCGTAACATAGTAGACTTAAAGTCGACATAAATTTTGAGGTAAAGTTCGGAGGTAGAAGTTAGGTTTTAGTTAGTGAAAAGTCATAAGGACAAAACAATTGTGTAAAAATGAAAATTATTTGTTTTGAGTCGTGGTGTGATTCATTTATAATACGTATTTTAAAAGTAATATTTTATATATGTTTATTTTATTAACCGATTTTTCGACCACGCTCTAGTTCATAAAAAAAGTATTTTTTTTTTTATAATCATACACATTTCACTGATACTTTACCTTCCTTTTTACTTTTTTTATTGATCTGTCCCTAAAGACTGAGATAAGTAATGTTTTTTTTCTCAAATTTATCATACGTATCTATTGGCTTGGTTCCAAAACACGATTCGATTACAGCGTTAGAAAACTAACATATTGCTTTCTTGTCAAGAAATTTGGACGGGAATTAATCTTTTTGTAGACGTTTGATAAATGGAAATATTTTAAACTGGTAGTATCTATACATATATATTTACTTGCCTGACTGATTGACTAATCTATAACTAAACAGACAGATAATGAGGCCTAAACCGTTGATATATTAATCAATTAGGGTAAGATATATTATATTTTAAAATAATCCACTTTTTGCGAATAATAATGAAGTTTGGAAATATAAAATACAATTTATGTTTTTTTTTTACAACCTTAATAATATATTTACACATTATATATCGCCTTGCGGACAAATTTCACACCATTTGGTATATAGACCAGTATAAAGAACTACAAATCAAAAGGGCTTCAGTTTCATGACAGATCAATTCATATTTGGATTACAAATGTTTATGGCAGTTGCACAAAATTACGGCCCGGTGCGACTGATATCTACTAAATTATGCAAATATTCGCGCCCGATGAGAGCAGACATTCTGTGCCGGGACTCTATACACACATACATAAGGGCATGCATATTCACAGGCTCTGATTAACTCGTATATCAACCACAAAACACCCGTCACTGCCAATCGTTGATGATTAAAATTACGTATTTTGCATTAAGTACTGAAAATCTTGGGCTATATTCGTTGCTTTTCCTCGTGAGTGGAGCTACCTAAGTCCCCTACCAGCCTGAGCTCGGTTGCTTGCTTAAACCTAAAAAACGTGCTTGAAGCAGAAATTTCGCTGAAACAAAATACATTTAAATATTCCGGACATATAACACACAACGCCATCTATTCCCAAGCTAAGCACAGCTTGTGTTATGGGTACTAGACTACTGATATAAATACTTGTATACTTTTTTCTTGTAAATACATACATGTTATACATGGAAAATACCCAAACTCCGAATCAAATATTTGCAGATCATACAAACATTTGGTTCGACCCGGGAATCGAACCCAAGACCTGAAGCTTAGCAGTCGCATACTACGCCACCGAGGCAGTCATACAAACAAATGGAGTATATAGTCAAACTTAGAATGGTACTAAGTTTACAAAATCTTAAAAATCTCCAACTTTTGGCAGTCCATTGTTGGATATAGACCGTTCCTCAATAAGGAGGTTTTAGCTTGCCACATTGCCGCGCTGACCAGATGGGTTGACATATTGTTTGCTTCAGGTTTTCTTTAACTTTAGCAATAATGTTGTCCTGCATAGCGGGGAAGGGTACATTGAGTTAAAAATAAAAGTTATGCCTACGTCATTTTAAGATCATATTACAACAAAACATAAAACTTGCCACACTTAACTATAAAAAATATATTTGTATATACTTAGTAATACGTAAATAGATCATAAATTATTCTTTTATAGACTTTGTGTGAGCTAAGTACAACTAAAAAATTAATCCTAAAAAGTTCTGCCATTTCAGTATAAACTAGTTCGTACTAAGTTATTGCCTCTTTCAACAACTTTATCAATTGAAATGTTAGATTGAAAAGTCTTATACTAAAGAAAAGATAAACATTTCTAGTGAGTGCACCCCTTGTACAATTCAAAACTGCCTATAGTTTTCAATTACTGTACGTCATCGCTACATTAAGGGTAGGTTTATTGCCGTTTTATTGGCTTACTTTCAATTTCATACAATCGCAGCGGGATCTTAAATTGTCGGAGGGTAAGTCAGCGAAAATCTTTAGGGGTGACCACCCAAGCGGAAATTTTTAACATTTTTATTTCGAACAGATGTTATTGCTTATGTACACACATATTTGAAGAATGAATTCATTCGTTTCAAAGACTTTTCAATGTCTAACTCGCACAATATTTTTCATGATAGATAAATAGTTCAATGCCTAATCTTTGTATACTTTTGTTCAAAATACTAAAGAAAAACAAAATTACTTCAATATTTACAGGCTTTAATTTACAATTACTACCTGTATTTTACTCTATGTGGTTGAATTCATCAACTAGGTAGAAATGACGAATGAAACTATCTGATTCCAAAAGGCAGATTTATTTCCTTTGGAAATGTAAATGATAGCAACGAAAATTGATGGACAGATCCATTAAAAATAGTAATTATACAGGCAACCGGCACCGTTGCGTGGATCGACTACAGATAAGTAGTAACTCACTTGATCAACAACGTTATTCTGGTGTTGCTAAAGTAAGTAAGGTGTAAAAAATTGCAGAATGCTTTACTGAGCATGCTGTAAAAATTTAATTAACTGTAATTTATTTATGGGTCCAAAGTTAATTCATACTAATATCATTAATTCAAAAATAAGCCTGTCTGTTTGGGTGGTAAGCTTTCACGTTTAAGCCCCACCAATTTAGACATACGGATTAACATAATGTTATGTATATATATAATTAAAAAAACATGTTGTATTAACTAAAAATCGGAACTTATAGGTGTAAGAGCAGCGGGAATAATACAAAGTTAAAAAGCAATTAATCGAGATAAGAAATTATTTGAATTTCTGTCTTTCTAACTCCAACTTCTGCTAACTGGGGAGACATACCAATAAAAGAGTTATCCAAAACGTGTGACTTTTGCATATCATCCGTCTGTAAAAGCCAGAAGTTTTTCCTGGGAAAAAACTTTGCTGGTTACATAGTGATGATGATGATGATAATGTTCTCCTGGCCGATTACGGTCACAATAACTAGTCTCAACAGAGACGAGCCAACTACGCAGGAGATATTACAGTGCACAAGTGTGTGCGCAAACATAGCGCGATGGGACGGTTAACTGACACGACCGGGGAGAGATCAGGCGCAGTACTGACACCTTTACGTGCTCTCCGAGGCACGAGGGTTCAGAACTTAACTTCCAAACTCTGAGCTGTTATTATTTCTATAAACAGAAAAACTTAATGACACTTTTGGCCCGACCCGTGTTTCGAACCCGAGACCTCTGACTGATTGGTAGTCGTACAGACTAGAGGCAGTGAAGGTGCCTAATGGTTTCATAGTACCGACTACTTTACATATTTTCCTTTACAAATACTTTCCGCCAAGAACTTTTAAATTCCAAGGTTCATTTAATTAACACTATTGTTTCTTTCCTAAATTGTCAAAGGTCGAAAACAAAAACAACTTCAAACTAACCAACCTTTGTTCTTTACTTAGTATTCTAAGTAATACTAATACTGTTAACTAAGGTTCTTCGTATATTTTCATTTATAAAACATTAAAAAAATATCGCTAAGAGCCTTTGTTTCTTTCGTAACTCAAGTGGAGTATTTGGCTCGGTCGATTACTCCTTTATTAGTATACCCTCAGACATGTTCGAAAGGAAAGAATTCTGAATATTACTCATTAAATTTTGTAAGAATTTTTAAATTCTGTCGAGATTTGATAAGTTATTAATACGTATAACCTTTTATTTTTCTATTACCGATTATTTAATTATACTGAAAAAATAAATATTGCGGACATCTAACACACAACGCCATCTAGTCCCAAGCTAAGCCGTACTTGTGTTATTTATGGATACTGGACAACTGATATAATTACATACATATTATACATAGAAAACACTCAAACTCCGATACAAATATTTGTAAGTCAAAGATCTGGTCCGACCCTGGAATCAAACCTGATACCTCAAGTACAATTGGAGAGGCCTATGTCCAGCAGTGGACTGCGATAGGCTGATGACGATGACGATGACCTCAAGTACAGCTGTCGCACACGCTACCATAACGCCAACGAGGCAGTCAAATAGAAAATGTGTTATATAAAAGCAAAAAATCTCTTAAAGCTTTCTACATTAATCTGCTTAATTGTATAGAATTTCACGAAGTAGCACTTTGGCTTATTCACTCTTACAGTAATAAAATTGTATTGCGTACCTAATGTAGAACATAAAAGTAGATTGGTACAACAGCCGACATTTAACATCTAGATTAAAACCAATACTAATCTCTGAAAATACGCTACGGAGCACTGAAGCATTTTTCCCTTTTTTTAAAAAACTTATTGGTGGAAGTCTTCACCAGTTTTCTTAGTCTATCATTATCCCCAGTCATCCTCCATCAATTGCCAGACCAAAGCGTCCTATTGGTTTTCCCCCTTTTTTGTCTAAGTTTAGCCTTTATCACTTCCCTGCAGAATTGTTTTAGTTTTTTTATTTTACTGCCTTCCTGGCGTTAATTCCGTAATGACGATTCGACACTCTGTTACAATGAGTGAGTGAGGATACCGGAGGCCCATACCCCAACCTCTTCCCCCCTCCCTCTCCCCAACCCTTTAAAATCCGGCAACGCACTTGTGACGCCTCTGGTGTTGCGAGTGTCCATGAGCGGCGGTAATCGCTTACCAACAGGCGATACTGCTCGTTTGCAACCAATTCCATTAAAAAACACTATTTCTTTAAAATACTGTACTGCCTTAACATTCCTTCTAAAATATTATAAATCTGAAATTCCAAAACAGAGTTTCTCTTTCATTGTAGCGTGATTCATGTATCTTAAGAAAGTAAATGTGCTTTTTTTTGAAGGCAGTTAATAAAACATCATCCAAACAAATCTCATACATCGCGAATTGTTTACACGAAAGATGTTAATCAAAACCCTTCACATACATACCCTGTTTTTAATCATACTGCTTCTTCATTTCGTTATATTTTCAGTGAAGCTTCGCACATATACAAGGATATAACATATTTATGTAAAGACATATGTGTGTGTAATGGCATCAATTTTGTACGTATATGGTAAGTCGGAATCCGAGATGGCTCGGGACTTATTATCGCATTCCTCACTTCCCGCTGTGATTCACTGGCTTATTTCAAACGTTTCTTTCTTTGTGTGGCCCAAGTTGAAGAACAGGCAAATATTTAATCAGTTTTTCTTTACGTAAAAACCAAGTTATTTCGTTAGATTGAAGCACAAATTCGTATGTGTGTATTGTGTACAATTTTTCAAATTATTATTTGTATTATTAACTTTACTTTTTTATTTACCTATCTACTTATACAACCAAAGAAAATAATATATTTTCCTATTCAGATTACGTTTTCAAACAAACAGATGTGTACTTGTATTCTTTATAATTTTAGTTGCATACTTCTTTCGTTATCTTCTCATATAGCTTCTAAAGCTTATAAACCATGGGAGAGCTATGCTTCGGCATGAATGGGTCGGCTCGACCGGAGTGATACCACGGCCTGACAGAAAACCGGTATGAAATAGCGTTTGCGCTGTTTTTCACCGAGTGAGTGAGGATACCGGAGGCCCATACCCCAACCCCTCCCCCCATCCCCTTTCCCATCCCCCAAAGGTCGGCAACGCACTTGTGGCGCCTTTGGTGTAGCGGGTGTCCATGGGCGGCGGTAATCGCTTACCATCAGGTGATACGTCTGCTCGTTTGCCCACTATTTAATAAAAAAAAAATAATTAAAAAGTAGCAAATAGTCACTAATTAGAAGCACATGATCACTTCATATCCAAACCCTTTTAGAGTTCACCGCTGGACCTTAGAATGGAGGTTTTGGTTAACTGTAGCACGCGGGATAGACTTGTGGATATAGGGTTTATTTCAAGTTTTCTTTCTCTTGGCAGCGATGTTGTCCTGCGTAGTTTGTCTTTTTTTTCCCCTCTTACAATACCCACGGGATAAATAGGGATGGTGATACTCCGTATTCTTATGGATTAATACCACACAGGTAATAGAATTGGAATGATATGCAAGTAATATAATATATAATAGTTTACTGCCTCGGCGGCGTAGTGGTAGCGTATGCGACTGCTAAGCATAAGGTCTCGGGTTCGATTCCCGGGTCGGTCCAAATGTTAGTATGATGTTCAAATATTTGTTTCACAATTTGGGTGTTTTCTATGTATAATATGTATGTATTTACAAAAAAAAAAGTATATAAGTATTTATATCAGTTGTCTAGTACCCATAACACAAGCTCTGCTTGGGACTAGATGGCGTTGTGTGTTGGATGTCCGAAATATGTAATATGATTAATCAAAAATTTCAAATTTTTTTTTTTTTGTTTTTAAAAGACAACTCCCGCATTAGGAATATACATCCTGTGTCGCGGGGGACTTTACAAACATACATGTAACGGACACAAAGAACACCCAGACTCAGGACAACATTTTTGTGGATCACACAAAGTGATGTCCCACGTGGGATTTGAACCCACGGCACTTGGCGCAGTAGCAAGCGGCGTAGTGACCGCTTAAACCACTAGGCCAACCGTGCAGTCAATTTCAAATTCAAGTCAAATTCAAAAAAATTAGAATAAAATAATTCATATTCTGTAGTTTGATATAATGAATTATAAGTAAGCCCAAATGTTGTAAATTACGAGCCAAACAGCAACCCAAATTCTATGGTAGTTATGAATAAATTATTCCGATTGAAAACATGTTAATGAATAACAAATGTTATGAAAATAAATTATATTATGAAAAGCAGATATAAATAATATTCACACAAATGTATTGTTATTATCGAAATACAAAATTTCAAGTAAGTATCGTTGGTCAAATATACATAAATATATGGTATACTATCGCTCTGATACGTCAAATGATTACCAATAATATATTTGCATATGAGTATTATGAAATTATTGGTTGAACATAATGATGAAAATATACGGAAAATTAATGCATGAATATGTAATACGGACTGGTTTATAAAAGAGAACGTATAATATTAATATGATTGTGATCGTATCGTGTGATAGGATGTTTATTCCTAATGTGGGAGTTGTCTTTTTAAAAAAAAATAATATTTGGCACTTATACTGCATTAATTGTTCTTGTGTCACTATAGTCATTTACTTTAATTCATCTGCTTATTTGCTCAAAAGGCAAAAAAAAAACATCGTAAAAAACTCGTAAAAATGTAAAGTAGTTTTCTATTTACTTAATAATGCCATGTTTAAAAGAATTAGAGTTGAAAATTATAAAATGGCTTATACATCTTGTATTTACATGTACGAGTATATTGGAATAGAAATACATTATATTTTTTAAGAGAACTCTCCCACTAGAAATATATTCTGTGTTACGGGAACTTTACTAAACATACGTGAGACATACATAAAAAAAACCCAGACTCAGAATAAGAATGCGTCGTCTATGAAGATAGAATATTGAAATAACTTGTTTATAGTACAATTCCACGCAAACAACAATAATTTTCCAACATTTCGAAAACAATAACTTCTAGAATTTAAGTTTAAATACTCAACAAGCTTTATATTTAAATATATTTCAATTTTACAATTCACACTGTAAATAATTTATAATTTATGAAATCAGTTTCCGCTACCGGTCATATCTTAGATACCTCTTTCACCGTGTTGTTCAAATTCTTTTTTATGTTCTTGTTTCAAAAATGCTTTCATGGCTTCTAAAGGCGGCGTATGATTTGTTGCCGCGAATATTCCGAATACTCCCTTTTTTGGTCTCTAAATAACTATAAAAAAAGATTGTCGGCTACTCTATCTCTTTTTACGGTTCGGTTGCGGTAAACAAACAATTTGCAGCAAACTTTATTAAGCAAAATTTCTCCATTTAATAAGGTGATTTTTACGTTAGTTTAAATGAGGGACTCATGAAGGAGAATATAGTTTTTTTCTCATAATTATGGTCTTTAGATTGAAACTAAAAGAAAAAGTTTGAAGTAAAGAAATGATGTCATTTGGTTTGACGAACTGTGATGCATTTTTACAAAATTTTTAAACAAGTTTTATAGATTGCAAAAAAATATGTGTCGGAACGAAAATGATTCATAAATGGAATCATCATAAATATTTTGCATATGAAATAGGTTTTTGTTTAAGAAAAAAAAACACGCTCGGAATATAAAACATAACTTCAACGTAATTAAAACCACGTTTGCGTCGTACTATATTTAAAACTTCTTTCGTTTTTTTTCTATTCTATTCGAATTGACTATACCAAATAAATCTCAAAATTCGCTGACAAGACAAAATAATCGGAAAGTTTGTTAGTTTAGTGAGAACGTAGCCTAATAAAAGAATTGTCGTGAGCCCTGTTTAGTGAGTTTCATCTTCAAATAGAAACCAATTGTGGGGAAGATGACTTATGGCAACATAAACGGGTGTTATTATATTTTCTTTTCTTATATTATTCTTAGTGTTATTTATTATTTATGAGGTTAAATATACAGTTTTATTTTAAGTATATTTACTGCTTGTATCATCATAAATTTGGATTTTTATTAAGCGTTTGAGACGTTTGGGTATGTGTAATGGTGTGTTCATTTTCTGATTGATAGTTAAAACTTATATTTTTATTGAAATTTAGTTGTTATAATTTGTTTGTTCTGTTATGAGAACTCGTATTTCTCAACAACAGTTAGTTTAAGGCATACTTTTCTATTCTCTCTATATTTATATGTACGAGTATGTCTCAATTTCTCCACTCATTTACTCCACCATTGATACGACTGGGAATATGTTTGCCGACTCTTAAAAAAAAAAATCCTTATCGTATTTAGTTTTTCTTTCATATTCAAGTTAAAAGTTCATTTGATAAAATAGCTGAACAAAACCATTCACTTAGCAGTGCAGCAGTATTTAGTAATAAAAGAAAAGTAAAAAAAACGATTAAACATTTTTATAGCCTATATTATTACGAAACTAACGCCTAAGTTAGTCTACGGGCCCGTGTCGAAAATCAATGGGTCATTTGAACCACCAGAGGACTTTTTTAAAAATATACAAAGGCATAAATCAATAACATTCAGCACTATGCCGTTACTTGTAAGCTGGTAACTGAGTACTGGTAAAGGTAGCAAGCCTCGGTTTTTCTCCCTTGTACATGATTTTTGTACGAAGTTGCAGAATCATGGATTAAAAGAGATATTGAAGTTTTATAAAACTGATGCCACACACACAAAGTTGGATTTTTATTGCCCAGCGATGCTCTCAGTCAATTTGTGCCTTGATGGCGTAGTGGTAGCGTGTGCGACTGCTAAGCTTGAGGTCTCGGGTTCGATTCCCGGGTCGGACCAAATGTTTGTATGATCTGCAAATATTTGTATCGGAGTTTGGGTGTTGTCTATGTATAATATGTATGTATTTACAAAAAAAAACTATATAAGTATTTATATCAGTTGTCTAGTACCCATAACACAAGCTCTGCTTAGCTTGGGACTAGATAACGTTGTGTGTTAGATGTCCGGAATATTTATTTATTTCATCATTTGATTTTACAAGTGACGGCATAGTACTGAATGTTATTGTTTAATGCCCCTGTATCTTTCTAAAAAGGTCCCCTGGTGGTTCACATAACCCATCAATTTTCGATACGGGACCGTGGTCTAGTTCTTTACAATCAGTTTAGTAGTTTAGGCCCTAGGGTGCAACATAAACACGTACATAGACTACCAACACTAGAACTCTGCTTCACCGTAGTCGGGTAAAATACTAAGTCATTATCATCTTCGTAGCCTTTATTATTCCTAATATTAATGGAATTATTACTATTATATAGGACTAGTCGTAATTCTAAGTAATAGTAATAATATTTGCATACACATCATAACATATTGTTAGAACAAAGCATATCTTTGAAGGCTGTTTATGCATGACTCACGTCAAAATAAACAATTACTTACATACGCATCTAAAGACAAAGGGCAACTCGTCAAGTCATACACAACGTAAACAGTCAGGGTAACCAGCTTGTGTAGTACTTAAATACCCACAATTTAGTGGAAAATAGTTTAAGGTTTTCTTTTGTTTTTATCGCTTGAATGAAAACGGTTCAGTAGGTTTTCTTTTACATTGTTCTAGCTCCATTTACTAACGCTGTTACAATGACTATTTCATTTATATAGTTAAAAATAAAATAATTTTATCTTATGTTTATAGCATGGTAAAATCTATTCTTGGTATGGGACTAGATACCACTATGAACCTGCTTTGGTCACAACGGTTTTTAGTCCTATACTAAGAATTGTTTTATAATAATTTCTAAGATACAAATAAATACAGATAGGTTTTTTGTACATGTAAACACGACAGTCAAAATAAACAGTTTACATCTATCATAACTAAAATACGCACTCAATAAAACAAGTTATTTTAATTTTGGAATAAATTGGTTAGATTGTTTCTAAAAATACTGGCAACATCGTACACTTAACAAAGGGAACTTACAATTTGTTTGTATATTCGTCATTGAGAAGGATCGTGAAGCGAGCCACCTTGGCCATTAGCTGTTAATGCACTTTTGTTTATTTTCTCACTATCGTTGTGAATATTTTCTGAAGATCATGGTTATAATTTTAGATTAGCTGGTATAAGTTTATTTTGAATTTGTGAATGATTAAACGTCTATCAATACGAGTACAACCATTAAGCTTTATGTAGCTTAAAACTAGACGGATGGTACAACTCTTATCTGTCTAACTCTCGCCGCTTCTTATGGTGCCAATTGTCGTGGTTTCGCTCTTTCGCGACTTTGTTTGATCCACAAATTGTTGACCTAAGTCTGAGTGTTATTTGTGTTCGTTACATATGTTTTTTTGTGGGATAGGGGCAAATGAGTAGACTAATCACCTGATGATAAGCGATTACCACTGCCCATAGATACCCGCAACACAGTGCGTTCGGTCGGTCTTTTAAAATGGAGTACGCTTTTTTTCTTGAAAGTTGGGCTTGTGAAGTCTCCGCGATAAAGAATATAATATTCTTAAATATAGGAGTGTTTTTTAAAAAGAAAAAGGGAAGCATTAACCACTGTATCTGACTGGTCCCATCCCAACTGTGACAAATAATAGTACCGTATCTAGATAGAGGTAGATTGCCTTCCACTGCTGAACGAAGGCCTCCCCCAAAGAGCGCCAACCATTCCCGTCCTGGGCAGTCCGCATCCACCCGCCGCCAGCCACTTTCCTCAAGTCGTCGGTCCATCGTGCCACAGGGCGCCCTACACTGCGTTTGCCTAATCGTGATCGCCACTCTAACACTTGTCGGCTCCAGCGACAATTAGTACGCTTGGAGACATGACCCACCCACTTCCACTTCAGAGTGCTTATCTTCCGCGATATCGGTTACTCCGGTTCTCTTTCGAATTGTCTCATTACGAATTCTATCGACAAGAGAAACACCAGAATCGGACACTATATAATTATGTTATATATATTTTATGTTTATTTTAGTAAAGGCTCGTCCACATTGAAATTTGTGATCGGATATCAACGGTTATATATAATCGGCTTAAAATGAATAGCATATTGTTAACTATCAAGCTGTGAAAAACGTATTTTTAATTTAAAATACCAGTATTTATATGGCTACATTCTATTAAAAGATACAGTAATTTAGCGATGCCAAAATTGAAACTATTTCATTTAGTTCTCTTTGATCCTTTAATATAAATTTTGCGTACATTACTTTAGTGGTTGGTTCAATCAGTGGTCAGGTTACCGTGGTTCGGGATTTCCCCGGCTTAGAATCGGACGACTTTGTATGGTATGCTTAAAGATATTATAAAATATTATTATTCATTAAGATATTTGTAACACTAATGTTGTAATGGCTTGCTACACGTGTGTGGTAACTGTAAGTGTAGTCAGCAGTTGATAAAATAAATAAACGAAGCTCTTTGATTGACTTTTTAAAACAGTGCTAAGAAATTATTTCATTGCTTTTTATCGACTGTAGCCCAAACCCCCCTTGTTCGTGGGAGAGCCACGCTTCGGCATCAATGGGCCGGCTCGACCGGAGTGATATCACGGCCTCACAGAAAACCGGTGTGAAATAGCGCTTGTGCTGTGTTTCACCGAGTGAGTGAGGATACCGGAGGACCATACCCCAACCCCACCCTCCATCCACCTTCCCATCCCTCAAACGTCGGCAACGCACTTGTGACGCCTCTGGTGTTGCGGGTGTTCATGGGCGGCGGTAATCGCTTACCATCAGGTGATACGTCTGCTCGTTTGCCCACTATTCAATAAAAAAAACACAATATACTAGTGAGTCTTGACTTACAGTTACTCATGAGTGTTGTTAGACACTTACCATCAGGTGGCCTATCTGCGTATTAGATGATTGGCTTGTCGCAGTCCAATAGAAAAATAAAAGAGTGTTAAAATAAAACTATCATAGCACCCTAACGAAGATAGAAAAAAATAATAACCGAATTAGTCAAGTGGTTCTCGAGTATTGCGCTTAGCAACACAATTGGCAATTCATTTTTATCGATATAGACATACTAGCTGATCTGACAACCCTTGTTATCCCATATAAATTAAAATTTAGGGGCACCTAGGGTAGGGTATTTTATTTTATTTATTAATCTTAGGGAAACTTACAGCAATACACTTAACATAGATTATAAAGGTAGCAACAACACGCCATTAACAAGATATTAGCCGATTTTCAGACCTACCTGATAAGCACACAAAATGTCATAAAAATCGGTCCAGCCGTTTCGGAGGAGTTTGGTCACAAACTCCGCGACACGAGAATTATATATATTAGATAATTCTCATGTCACATTTTTGCTCATGATGAACTCCGAAACTATTTTACCAATTTATATATAAATATATTTTGTCTAGCGTACCTATTATATGATAGCTAACGCTTAAAACAATAGGAGTAGAACTTAATAAAAAAATAAGCACACGAAGTTGCACGAATGGTAGTCTAGTAGAACTGCCTCGGTGGCGCAGTGGTAGTGAATGCGACTGCTGAGCTTGAGGTCTCGAGTTCAAATCCTGGGTCGGATCAAATGTTTGTGTGATCTACAAATATTTGTTTCAGAGTTTGGGTGTTTTCTATGTATAATATGTATGTATTTACAAAAAAACAGTATATATGTATGTATTTCAGTTGTCTAGTACCCATAACACAATCTCTGCTTAGCTTGGGACTAGATGGCGTTGTGTGTTAGATGTCGGTAATATTTATTTATTTATTACTAGCTGAACCCCGCGGTGCTCCCGCGGTACGATGATAACTGCGGGCAACGCCGCGAGGCGAAGCTATATCTTTATAAATAGTAGCCTATGTGTTATTCTGATGTATAAGCTATATTGTGGTAAAGTTTCATTCAAATCCATTCAGTAGTTTTTACGTGAAAGAGTAACAAACATCCATACTTACAAACTTTCGCCTTTATAATAGTAGTAGGATATAAAATAAAGATACGGAAACCTATGATAAAAAAACAACATTGTACTAAGCCGTTATGTATGTAATTGAAATAAAAATCGATTCAATGATTCAACAGTTTTATCATTCGATAAGAAAATTCCAGTAGGTTTTAGAGGGAAAAAGTTTTAGTGAAAATAGAGGTGTGAGATCAAAAAACGCGTTTAAAACACATAAAGGTGGCGAAGATACGATAAGGTTGCTATATGTAGGACAGATAGCCTAACCCTTTTCCGTAGACTATTTTACGACCTTTGTGTCAGACGATAAGCAAGCGATGCCTTTTATACCCGTGTGCATGAGGGAATACGTTACCTCTGGTCGATACTATAAGTCTAAATTTGAAATTATGGTTAAATTTTTTTGATGTATAACATATTTACTACCACTTTATACAATCTGGAAATGATTTTGGAAAATTAAAGTAACTTTGATCCGGTGAAGTCGTTTTACTAATGAGCGCGTATGGTGTTAGGTGTTTGTTATGATACATCTTATGCTGTATGACTTCCTTTTTTAATAAAGAAAATTTAATACCATCTAGCAAATTCGGCTATCTCGTTCTTACAAATGGTAATTTGTAAGAAAGAAATAGCCGAAATTTATATTAATTTATTAGTCCTATAATGATGTACTCCTAGTCGACTTTGGGCACGGTAGTCAGTCTCACCGGAGACCAGTCAATTAACTACGTAGGAGATATTATAGTGGCCAAATATGTGTGCAAACACAAACGCACTCTTTGTTCCCTTTCTCTTACAATCCGATGGGATGGTTTTCCAACACGATCGGGGAGAGATTAGACGCAGAACATTGCTGGCTATGTTCTCTTGTTTTGATCAGAGGATTCTCTGCAGACCCTGTAATCTAACATGATATGTAAAAAACTAAATATAACCTGTAGTTACTATCACACATTATAAGTTGACTCGCTATTTGCTTTGACAACCTGGTAGCATAATTCACATGAACACGCAAACAAGTTTTACATAAATTACATGTGTAACGATAAATATGATGTTAGCTTTTGCAGACAATAATAACTCTCCTTACAATAAGCAGAAGTGAATTATAACCTCGGACTTTCAGCGCAGTGTACCTACTTTACGAAATTTCTATATCATCTTACGGTTGACTAGTCTAGAATGTCTTAAACATTAAGCCCGCCGATGTACAAGTGTGCATAAAGTTTAAAAATAAATAAGTACACAAACATAATGCTAACTACGGGATCATCGACAGCTTTTAAAAGACCACATTCGGTCAAAGGCCTCACCATTGAGATGAGACCTTAGCCTACTATTAAGAGCCATCTTTGGACACGAATGGAGTGGCTTGCATGGCATACACGAAGGAGTCATAGAAGTTGATCTACATCAGTGAGATCCTCGAAGCGTCAAATTCCGTCAGTCACCATTTGAAAAGGAGGGGAGAGGGGTTTCAACCGGAGGCAATACACTTATGACTCTTAAGCTCTAGGTATTAAACATAAAATTAGAACAGGTTGTATAGAAGTACGGGTAATAATAGAACAAAGAGAAATAGATAGCACTGTTATAACTAATGATGAAACAATGTTTTCGTCATATACTGTTGCTGTGTTGTCAAGTGCCGGGTATATGTACCTTTTATATTGCTTTAAATGCTATTTGAAGATTTCACAAATATTATTTGGAAATTGTAATGAATAAATAAAGAGAATATTTGAAATAATTACCAATTTGGATCATTTTTTCAACGCACTGATTGAAGATCTAAAAATTGGTTTATGAAATTAATCAATTGTCTGGACGACGATCTCCCAAAGGAGCCATCTATCCTAGTTAGTTTATATTTTGGGATTTTTCATGTAGAAATCTTATTCTAAAAGGCGAAGATATATTTCAATAAAATAATGTACGTAATAATGTACCAACATTAAACAAATTATTACACAAAATTTGCCTATTCGCATTATTTTTCATTTATAAAGAATCGTGCTATATTACGAGCTTTGCAAAAAACGATCGAACTAAACAAAAAAGTTAATACATCAACCTGAACTAAGAACTACTAAGAAAACTGTACAAACATATTTATCCAATCTGATATTTAAGACTTAACTTTGATAGTATTCTTAAAAATGAAATGATAATGGAAGATAGTTATGGTATAGAAAACAGCAAAGTTTGAGCTGAAGTCAAGGAAAGTTCAAACATAAAGTTTAATAAAAACCTTTTTTGCGAAGTGGCAGCGAATTTCCCAGGATCTTGCACCGATGAAACGCTCGAAGTAAATTTCCTTTGCATATTAAAAAAGTGCACTAGAAGAGCAAAGTCGTCTAACTAAAAGTTAAACACTTTTTGTAGAGCATTCAAACTGAAAGACTTAAAAGATTGTTGCCTTCAAATTTATGAAAAAAATTATTTTATACTTTGAATAACGTTTTTTTCATTGAGATTTTGTTTGTATTTCACGGCGTGATATATATCTTTTGCACGGTTGAAAGGAAATAGAGGGATATTATTTATTGAACTACCCTATAGTATATACCACATAATAGTAGTTAAACTTTGCTCAAGTAAGTAATTTTTTTCGTGTGTGCGTATGTATTCAGTATGTTTTACTCTGCTTGGTTTTGTTAAAAACGTAGCTATCAGTATACTTCGTAATATTGTCATCATTCCATTTATATTACCTAGTAATTTGATAAACTGAAATCATAGAAATAAAGGAAATAACTTCTATCTCTTAAAATACGCTTTAAACATTGGTTCAAAGAGAAATCGATTGACATGAAGGCCTCGATGTTTTGGCACGAAAACATTAGACCTAATATTTCAAGTCTTGAACGTCTTTTTTTCCTAGCGAAGCGTTTCCTTTAATCAAAAGTCTTTTGAAAGTTTCAACATTTTACGGATCGCGGGGAAGCGTCTAGAACTCTAGCCTTTCTACACATTTTCTGTGCAACTGAAAAAGAAAAGAACTGCCAATAACAGAATCTTTCTTAAGACAGACATTTGTTGAGTAAAACATTTCAAAATACACATAAAAATATTGTTTGTTAGACAGAATAAAGTACATGTGCATATTACTATTGTCTATCAAGTATTGAAGAAAGTAAAATCTCTGAAAACAAAGTCAAAAGTATCGTCACTGATCTTGTTTCTTTAAACTTTGCCCATAAATATTAATCTGTTATCGTTGAATCTTTTCCCCGGTTTTCCAGCAATTTGTAAGAGTGATTTTGGGAAAAAGTCCCGCATAATTTGTATTCAACTAATATTTACTATACACGTACACGTTGATTGCCTATATGAAATAAAAACAAGAGATATATCTAATTTAGTTTTTTTTCTGAATCTAGTCCAGAACCCTCGTTAAATGTTCCGAAGTATGGTTCTCTCACGATTTCTAAATGCTATTACTGTATGGTTTCTTGAACTGTCACAAGTTACAAAAATATTTATGTGATTTCCAGTAGTAAGTAAAACATGAAAATTCTTTCAGTAGTTCAGATGGACTGCCAAAACTATGTCTCTTCCTTTGGCTTTGCCATGTATTAATTGGTGTACAATAAAGTTTATTCTATTCTATTCTATTCTTTGCCTTAGTCGCCTTTGACGCTTTGAACTTTTGCATATATTTCAAACATTAAAAGGAATATTAGTTCTGTTAAAAGCTTGATATTGATTGACATCAAATGAGAGATACACCATTTCAACCCAACATATCAGTGTTACGAGTACAAGTGCGAAAACAGGTTAGACAAAGTTACTTCTGTTACGCTTTCACAACTAAACCACTGAACTGATTTTCATGAATTTTCATGAGTAGAAACACGAACTTCAAAGTCAAAGTCAAAGTCAAATCATTTATTTCCATAGGCCCCAAAAGGCACTTGAACACGTCAAAATACAAACATTAAAATATAAAATAAAACTCAAGTAATCAATTCAGTAATAAGGTCCTAATACTAAATGCATTGAAATTATTTGAATTACCGGAGCCTAGATCGATTTCGATTCAACTCAAAGGTTAAATCGAAATCAATTCGAGCACCAGCTCCGATGGGTATTGCATTCATGAGAAGAGCTGGTGAGAAACTCATGTGCACCATCTTTTCAAATAATTCACCCAGTTTGTTTGTTTTTGACAACAGTACTTTTATATGCAAGTTAAAGCATCCTCTACTATATGTATGCATAAACCTGCCTCATTGGTATAACGATTGACGTATATGACTGCCAATCAAGAGATCTCGGGTTTGAAACACGGCTCGGGCCAAAAGTGTTATTGAGGTTTTCTGATTACAGAAATATTTAATAACAGCTCGGAGTTTAGAAGTTGGCGTCTGAACCCCCGTGCCTCGGAGAACACGTAAAGCTGTCGGTCATGCGCGTGATCTCTCCCCGGTCGTTTCGGTTAGACGTCCTATCGGATTATGACAGAGAGGGAGCAGAGAGTGCACCTGTGTTTACGCACACACTTGTGCACTATAATATCTCCTGAGTAGTTGGCTGGTCTCGTTTGAGACAGGCGGCCGTGGCCGTAATCGGCTAGGAGAACATCATCGTCATCATATAAACGATCTATTTTCATGGGATTTTTACTTGTTTTTTATGATTTTCTACATAATCATCATCTTCCTAGCCTTTATTATTCCCAATATTTGGGGTCGGCTACCAGTTCAACCGGTTTTACCTGAATATCATTTTTTACGCAGAGCGACTGGCATCTGACCTCCGCAACCCTGAGGGCGAACTGAATTCGAAGGTTGAACTAGTCGTCAGTATATTTGAGGGCACTGACTTCCCAATAATGATTGCCATAGATGTTCATGACAACCGGGACCGACGGCTTAACGTGCTCCCCGAAGCACGGGCAGGAAACACCGCCATCTTCCATACTCCGGGCTGCTATTAGGAATTTCTTGTAGGATAAACCCAACAGCAGTCCGACCCGGGAATTGAACCCGAGACCTCATGATTTGCAGTCGCTTACGCTAACCACTAGACCAACGAGGCAGTTGATGATTTTCTACATATTAATTTAACATAATCTATCCAATACAAAGAGAGGTATTCGAAACTGTAAGATACTTTCAGAGATTGGCGATTTTAACAAACAAACAACAAAAAGCTTTTCTGTTTTAATATTAGTATAAATTTAAGTTCATAATGTACTGGCTTATGTTCACTTATTTTAAATAGACTGTTATTAAAATACCAATGTAATATGTCAATCAAATCGTCCCCCTCTGAAAAGATGATAATGAAGAAAATGATTGCAGAAGTAGATTTTATATTAGAGTGAAAATATTTATATTTAACAATAATAAGCCTTGTTTAACAGGTATCAATCACCTAATCATTAAGTAAACGTAAGCAACAGATAAAATTAAGGGAGCGAAGCGACGTCTGCCTCCATTAGCGTAAATTCGTGAACATGTCGAGCAATATTACATTCTATTAATTTGTAGTGAGAGTACGTATTCTATATTTAATGGTGTATATTTTATCTATACCATTAATTTACATAGGTTAATATAATGTATTCTGAGACATAGTACTAATTACATATGTACATATAGCTAGATATATCCATCAAAAAAAGCAAGGCAAGTTAACCTTTATATTTTTATTCATTTTTTATAATACAACACAATCAGGGGTTATGCGTATACTTTTGCAAATGAATGTGCGTAACGCAACGGCGGCAAGCCGCCATAAAATCAAAGGGCTCGTCTGCGGCGTACACCCACAAGCAAGTACGATTTGTCTGTTTACGTCGTTGTATGAATTAATATATTCGTATTTCACAACATTAACCACAATTGCGTGCGGGTGCACCGACAGTATCTAATCGAATGGACTATTTCTAAGTACGGTTTGATAAGTAGTGAATTTTTCACGGTATGCAAATTTGCTCTAGATTATGTAAGCTCATAATCAGAGAGAAACTTTCAATACTTTTTCGATAAATAGCTGACATTTGAGCGTTTGACACGCTTTTTACTCGACTACTGCGAAACCAAAAGATAGTATAATAGTTTTGACACTCTATTTATGTTTGTATGTTCCACCGTAGCGTTTTACTTACTTAGAAGTTGTACTTAAGGGTATCAAAAGCTTTAAATTGGTCTGGTTATAGTTTCTTAAACTTTTTCTTGCCATGTATAGTTCTAAGCACTATTTCAAGATTAACTGATTCACATTTAGGTAAATGAATATGTACACAGGTATTTGTATATTCACTCTACTTTTATCTAGACATACCATAGGTTTCTTTATACGTAGGTAGTTTCAACCCATGTGATGTCGGATTACAAATTGAGAAGTAACGATTGTAATGATAAAATGTTTATCAGATCTCGGTTTGTTGAGCTTGCTTACCACAATTCGTAGAATTTCACGCTTAGCTACCATTATCATCGAAATTAACAAACCGATCGTGAGTGGTGGTTTTCTTCTTAATTACAACGGCACAAATGTTAATTGTTAAATGGTTTTCTTGTTTAGATACAGGATTTACAGTATTGTTGTTTTATTGGTGTAAGATTTAAGTATAAATTAAATGAAACAAAATATCCAATAATGCATTTTTGAGGCAATAATATAATTGTGACAATATTGCTAGTTCAAACCTTGTAATGTACACCTTAACTAGCTGACCCACGCAACCTTGTTTGCGCATCTTTTCAATTGTGCTCGGCTTCTATTGGTTTAAGCGTGCTTGTTAACTATCTCATCTTGAATACATGTTTGAAATAAAGCGTGAAAATAGTTTCGCAGTTCATCGTAAGTAACAACTCGAGACAATAATTATATAAAAATATAATAGATTAAATATGTGGTTTCGTGTATGATTTCAATAACCCTGGGGAATTTAGCAAGAAATATATACTTATATGTATATTTTTTTTTTATTGAATAGTGGGCAAACGATCAGACGTATCACCTGATGGTAAGCGATTACCGCCGCCCATGGACACCCGTAACACCAAAGGCGTCACAAGTGCGTTGCCGACCTTTGGGGGATGGGAAAGGGGATGGGGGGAGGGGTTGGGGTATGGGCCTCCGGTATCCTCACTCACTCAGTGAAACACAGCGCAAACGCTATTTCACACCGGTTTTCTGTGAGGCCGTGGTATCACTTCGGTCGAGCCGACCCATTCATGCCGAAGCATAGTTCTCCCACATTTCCCACATATTTTAATTCTTAATGAATTCCCGAAGGATAAAACTGAGCTATTGAAAGCAAACGAGCATGACTTTTCAATGCTTACTGCCTTGGCTACTCATATTTTAAATTCGTTACACCCAAACACAGTTGTTGTACTACACCTAACGAAACAATTTTTTTTCAAATCATATTTAGATGTTTTTTTTTTTTTTTTTTTTATTGAATAGTTGGCAAACGAGCAGACGTATCACCTGATGGTAAGCGATTACCGCCGCCCATGGACACCCGTAACACCAAAGGCGTCACAAGTGCGTTGCCGACCATTGGGGGATGGGAAAGGGGATGGGGGGAGGGGTTGGGGTATGGGCCTCCCTTATCCTCACTCACTCGGTGAAACACAGCGCAAACGCTATTTCACACCGGTTTTCTGTGAGGCCGTGGTATCACTTCGGTCGAGCCGACCCATTCATGCCGAAGCATAGTTCTCCCACATCTCCCACATATTTTAATTCTTAATGAATTCCCGAAGGATTAAACTGAGCTATTGAAAGCAAATGAGCATGACTTTTCAATGCTTACTGCCTTGGCTACTCATATTTTAAATTCGTTAAACCCAAACACAGTTGTTGTACTACACCTAACGAAACAATTTTTTTTCAAATCATATTTAAATGATGTCTAGTTTTAGTTTGGCATATATTATTTTAGTTAATATTTGGAGTTAAGAACGTCATTTGACTGTATTAATCTTACTTTTTATTAGTATATTTAGTTTAGTCTTGAGTATTTCTACACAACAAAATGAGCACTATTGTCTCTGTAACAGTGTTCTGGTATAAGATAAATGATCTCAGCATAGTCTTGTCATATTATTACTCACGACGCTCACATTGTCTAGTCAGGCAGTTTCCAGTTGATGGTGCATAAGATTGCTATCAGGCGTGTGATGGACACAATGTCGGAACGTAGATGCAGGAACACAAATGGTTTTGATTCAAATAGCATCTTATATCAAGATGTATTTGATATTATTCAATTGATCAGGACATTTTATTAAAAGGCAGGATAACTTAAAGTTGACGAACTGAATGTAACTTTTTTTCATGTAGTTTAGTTTATGTCTGTAAATTTGTATTTTTTTTAGTGTTGTTCAATAAAAGTGTATAAATAAATAAATCTCCCAATTTCATCATTTGAAAACCAATCATATACCTATTTATCTTATCTTTCACTAAGAACTCTCGCTATAATGATAGCCATATTTCATATTAAGTTGTTTCCCTGTGAAATACTTTAGAAAACTATTTCAACGGCTCTGTAAAATCTAAGACAAAGTAAAGTAATAAAAACGATCTGGCTTAATCAAAAGGTACATATGTAGACGCGTATGAAGTAACAGATTTATCCTATAGTATCGCTTGTTTGTCGTAGTTTGTGGGTTATCGCAGCAAAGAGTAACCAATGTTCTTCTTCAAAAATCAAAGTAACTCCATGCCAGATTTCACTGAAATTGGTGCAGCGTTGTAGGTTTGGCCGTGAAAACAGGACAGACAGACTCGTACACGACAAGTAACGCGGAGTTTGTTTCATACTACATCGGTTGAAAGTATCAAGGCTACTTTGAGTATCTGGCTTAGAATAATGCTAATCTCACTTATTTCAAACAATATGTCTAGTTTAGGCTCAGACGGCCGTTGGATCTTAAACTAGACAAAATTAGTTAATACAGTAACATCACTGTCAATAATTACATTTTTAAACTTTCAAACACATATACATACTCGTATCAATACTAAGATTATAATTCGAAAGTAACTCTGTCTATTACGATTTCACGGCCAAACCATTGAACCGATTTGAATGAAATTTACCCGCAAACACGTCAAACCATTCAAAATCTAAATATAGATTAATGCCTGCACGGTTGGCTTAGTTGTTCAAGCAGTCTCCACGCCACTTTCTACTTCGCCAAGTCTTGTGGGTTCAAGTCCCACATAGGACAACACTTTGTGTGATCCACAAGTTTTTTTCTGAGTCTGGGTGTTCATTTTGTCTTTTTTATGTATGTTTGTAAAGTCCCTTACGACACAGGATGTATATTCTTGATGCAGGAGTTGTCTATCTAAAAAAACTAAAAAATTACACGCAGACAAAGAAAAAATCGTACTCATCAAACAAATATTTTGTCCTACATTGATATCGAATCTGCGACATCTATTATAGGAGTCAGGATCATCAACTAGTTTTTTTTTTTTTTTTTACTCTGAACTCAATTCATTATTATTATTATATTATATTATATTAAACCGTAATAGTGAATATAATGTTCATGTTCAACTAAAGGTGGCCTACAATCGTATTTTATTGTTTAAAGTAGAAGCGTGCTACGATTTTAAGCTACAATTGAACATAATCGCCCGCGTTCCGCTAGGCTATATAAAGTTAAATAAATGTTAAACTCACCTTGCGAATCCAGCTGAAATTAATTACAGTTAGGTATAAGATACAAATAGAACTATTTCGATTGCCCAATGATCTAGACCCAAGTATATATGCCCACCTTTCGCAATTATTCTTCAAACCCACACGATGTTCAGCGCGGTTCTCACACGTTAGTCCCTAATTACAAATGGTTTAATTTACAATACATCACAAAATCCCGTGAACCAATAAATACGCGACCATTACGAGGATTAATGTTTACACGGGGACGAATTCCTTGTTAGAACTTCAATACACCACATGGTTCACCAATAATCAACTCAAGTCGAAAGCACACTACGCCCACAAAATCCAACTACAAAACGAGTTATACAAAATTTGTTATGTTGAGAGAGCAATTATCCACCACAAAGGTCTCAAGCATAATTTTCAACTACAAATAAAACGCGTCATACGACTTAACTGCCAGCCATACGACGACGAAATAGTTTATTATACTCATATAAATTCATATAGAATTTCATATAAATAAAGCAAAGAACTGAATGTGCCTGATTTTTTTTTATTGAAAGGACTTGCCAAAGCGATTCTTTTCCCTGTGATGGAAAGCATAAAAAGAAGAAGAAGAAAGAAAAAACGTTTATAAGCAGAATCAAGAGGGGTGGTTACCATACTTATTGCGAATGCAGACAAAGCAACAATGCAGCATGGTAACCTACACTACGACGGCCTATTAAGACGCTTTTACATCATTGGGCCCCGGTTTCACACTCACTGAAACTCGATAGCACAATACCCAGCCACGCTGAAATCACCCATTAAATGGTGCATAAAATTGCTATTAATTCACAATCTATACTCAATACAAATAAATAATATTGGAATTTTGTAATATTAAAATATCCGCTTTTTACTAAAGGTATATGTACATACATACATACATACGGTACATATACCATTTTTTTATTAATCTCCAGAACGGTTGGACCGATTTTGTCGGAACTTTCACTGGCAGATAGGAGTAATTTAGGCTACTTTTTTTAGAACAAGCTTTGCCCTGCGGTTTTAAAAATACAATCATAACTTCGGGTAGCACTGTGAGACTCAGCTAGTATTTAAAAAGCTTATATTTGAAGTCCCATAAGAAAACTCAGAAGCTCTGAACAATGTGCGTGCACTATTAACGTTATGGCTTAGTCGGACGTCAGGCATTTACAATACACAATCAAGATTTTAAATTTTCTGTTAGAAAATGTGCATTTCCCTCTAGTACTGCAATATTTGCTGCAGAAAATGAAACCGTCGCCTACAAATGCAAGAAAAGGTGCTTTTTTTTGCTGCATTCTGCTACTGATATTCTGCATAATATTAGCTCTGCCCTTAATAGTACCAAAACAAAAAATAGGTAGAACTTATGTCTTTTAAAATATTATATAATAATACCTTCATGATTCGGTTATGTATGTATATAATATATAGTTATTCTATTCAACAAAGTTATAGATGTAACAATCGGCGTTCTTACCGCTCACGTAGATATTTTCTTCTACACAATCTTAAAATGGATTTAAATGTAAGGATCAATGCTTTTTTCTATATCCTACTACTATTATAAAGGCGAAAGTTTGTAAGTATGGATGTATGTATGTATGGATGTTTGTTACTCTTTCACGTAAAAACTACTGAATGGATTTGAATGAAACTTTACCACAATATAGCTTATACATCAGAATAACACATAGGCTACTATTTATAAAGATATAGCTTCGCCTCGCGGCGTTGCCCGCAGTTATCATCGTACCGCGGGTAGCACCGCGGGGTTCAGCTAGTGTATAATATAAATAATATCAATATCGGAAACGGTTCCGATGCTTGTCTTAAAACTAATTACGCAGGGTGTTTTCGGGCCGATAAATCAAGCTAAGTAGGTGTTGTGTTTGGTTGCTTGATTAAAATATATATTCAAGATGGATACATGTATGTATTTATTCTTTTTTATGACGGTAAGCGATTACCGCCGCCTATAGACACCCGCAACACCAGAGGTGTCACAAGTGCGTTGCCGGCCTTTGGGGGATGAGGAGGGGGATGGCGAAGGAGATGAGGATGGTATATGGGCCTCCGTATCCTCACTCACTCGGTGAAACACAGCGCAAACGCTATTTCACACCGGTCAACGGTAAATACAGATCACAGACGAACTCAACACCGATGTAAATGTAATTGTTGTAACGTTCAACAAAATACCTACTAATCACATTTTTAAGTGTTTCCTCGGTCTACCGAAATTTCCTGCTGGCGCTAGTGTCCCGCTTCGGGTCGTTAAACTTGACTTATGCTTATGACTTATTAGGTAATACGATGGCAGGGGCTCGTATTTTTTTTTTTTTTTTATTGAATAGTGGGCAAACGAGCATACGTATCACCTGATGGTAAGCGATTACCGCCACCCATGGACACCCGCAACACCAAAGGCATCACAAGTGCGTTGCCGACCTTTGGGGGATAGGAAAGGGGATGGGGGGAGGGGTTGGGGTATGGGCCTCCGGTATCCTCACTCACTCGGTGAAACACAGCGCAAGCGCTATTTCACACCGGTTTTCTGTTAGGCCGTGGTATCACTGCGGTCGAGCCGACCCATTCATGCCGAAGCATAGCTCTCCCACGGTTGAACGGTATGCCGTCTGTATGGACAGGCCGACTCAATACTATGGCCTTTTCTTTAAAAGGACAATCCAGATCCTATAATGTGCTCGCATATTTTTATAATTTTGTAACTAACCAATGTTCACGGACGTAACATGAAGACACCTCTGTGGTTTGTTTCGGTATTTCTTACATAAGTGAATCTTAGGAAATGCCGGCCTCTTCTAGCTGTAAATTCCGACGTGTAAAAATATATGTAAAGATTTACTTACAAAATTAATATCATTTATAACAGTAATATAGTTATGTGACATCTGAACAGTAAGATCGGAAAATAAAATTCGGAGCAAAGCTTAGTCACCAAGGTACTATTTGTTAATAAATTCCAGTTACAGTACTGGTATTGAATGAACCATTCTCACACTTCGTATTGGTATAAGTCCTCAAAAATATATCAAACATCGTCTCAGTAAAGTTGTTTTCTTTGAAAATCTCGAACACTTCGACGATTGTGAATTTTAATCTATTTGTTTAAAACATACGGTCAATTATTTTAGCAAGCCATGAAAAAAATATACAAATAAATAAAATTAAAGTGTTTATTTGAAATTTCCAATTAACAGCTTTTCACAAACTCCAAGTAATAGTAAATACCTACGGTAATCATAATTAAATTTTATATTTTTAAATTTTTATCTATATATTTGTTCCGGCTAATCTCTAGAACGGCTAAACCGATTGTGACGAGACTTTCACTGGCATATTATCTTTGTTTGTGTATCGCCACCGCTATAGGTAGCTCGAATTCCTCCGGTAACAGTAACATCAAAATTCAACAAAAAATTGTCTAAATAACTAAATATTTCGGTCATCTGACACACAACGCCATAATATGCATGGGCTATTTCCAGACTAAGCAGAATTTGTACTATGGGTACAAGACAACTTATATAAATACATTTATACGTTTTTTGTAATTACATCCACATGCGCAGCACACGGTTGCACACGGAACCACTGCACGACCGTCTAACTCCGGATTAAAGTGCAGTGTCTAACTCCGGTTTAAAATGGGACTGTTATACCACTCTAGTTATAGATAGTACTCTCCCACGATGAAATAAATCCTAGATAGTATATTAAAACCATAAAGTCCAGTTCTGTTCCAAATATATAATGAAATCTCAAATGACGCGGAAGTTATTTCCATAATTAAGAAATGCCAAGATAGTTAATTTTATGAAACAATTGAATTAATTTTATTGCCAACTTCCCTCAAAGCAAGATTAGATTTAAATGAACCATTTCGTAAACTTAATTACTACCGAGTTATTTATGAAAATAACGTCAGAAAAAGTCCCACGTTTTGCCCCCATCACTTTTAAGATATATTTATAGAACAGCACAATTAGGTTCTTTGATGTTTTCTTTATTATACTAGTTTAAATTTAGTTTAAAGGAACACAAAATGAATGACTTTTGAGATTTATTTTGCTACTCAATTTTTTTCTCTAAATTGCAATCTGACGGTTCGTGTGATTTGAAATTTATGAAATAATTTATGTAAATAATAAGATGTTAACTATTATAATAAATAACTATGACCATAACAAATTTTAGAAAGGTGAACTACAAAATGTGAATATCTAACGTAGGACACCGTGCAAATGGGCTAGCTTTACCAGAATTTAGGGTAAACGCAGACACAACTGGCGTTACGCAATGCTTTTGTTTCTTGTTACAAAGTGATTGAGAATACCGAAGGCCAACTAACCTTATTTCCCTCGGATTCTAAAGGGAGGAACTGAAATGGCGTGAACGCCGTTTATACTCTTGAGTTTCAGATGTCCATGGGCATGTATTAAAATATATTTTCTATAATACATATACCTTTGTACCACTTATGAAGAAATTTTCTCGAACGGTTAAGTGTAAAATTCGGCATAATTAAAGTTTACATGGAATGCAGTAAGCTAATAAAATATTATGGTCGAATTCGTTCGACCACTGGGCGACTATTATAGCAAACATATTTCACTGTGTTCTGTGTCTTTTCCGACGTGGCTATGGCATAGACAAAGTAGCCAATTATGCTTTGTCAATTTAGTTACCGTATGTTTCATAGTTACTTCAACTAATACATCGTAGTGTAAATAATTTTTGTCGTATCCACTGAGCCGCGTTCTTACGCGCGTGTTGATTCTACTTGTAGACTTCGGTGGGAAGATTTAACATTGACTTTGAATAATAGCGAGACATCTGTCGTGTAATTTATGTTCAAAGGTTTTGAATAAATTAATGTAGGTACAAGTGTGGTGCTATTTGAAGGTAACGGTTGGTTGATTCCTAATTAAATGTATAAGGTGTTATAGAAAGTTATGGTGACGTATTATGTGAGAGGAAAAACATTTTTGAATTATCCTGAAAATGATTTTAGATTAAGGTTAAGAGTAAAATTAATTGTATAAGTGATATGAGTTATATAATGAGTAAAACAATCTTCTACATAGAAAAAAAAACAAATTTGACGTGCCGCTATTCGGGTAATAGTACTGGACTCTCAGTCCTATTTCCCAAATTTTATTTTGTTTTTTGTGCGGAAATCCCCTCGCATACCACTTGTGGTTATGTCAGATTTCCCCACCTGAGAGTTAAGGTATCCTTTATCCTAGTTCCTCTCTATTACCTACGCCAAGTGTTGAGAGTTCAAATCCCACATGGGACAAGAATACGTGATTCACAAATTGTTGTATTAAGTCTAGGTGTTCTTTGTGCCCTATTCATGGACGTTTTTAAATTTCCCCGCGACTCAAGATGTATAATCACAAAGCGGGAGTATCCTTTAAAAAAAAACCATGTATATATTTTTTAATTTATTTATGTAAATAAACAGTGACACAATATATAATTATAAAATAATTGACAAATGACATTAGCAATTATGACACCAGCGACATTTACCACATGTTAATAACAAACATTGAGTGCAAGAACCAACGGTCATCTCGCGTTACATACACACACACTTAAATAGACACAAACAAAAGTCAAATACAACATAATATAGCATGCAGGAAAAAAGCCAGATCCAGAGACTAAAGCAATGCCAGCCTCTCCGACAACAATCTCTTAAATGCGCCTGGACGTATCGCCATTATATCGATACAATTGAAATGAGTGTTGTACGATTCAACTAAGCGATACATTGGGGAGCGCCTACCAGCATTGGTTCGGCATATAGTTGTTGCAAATATTTTCTGCTCGTTGCGACAATGAGATCTAGTGGGCACTCTGTAACATAGTTTTCTGGTGAGTGGGATACAATCGTAATGGCTGTGGCAAAGGTCATACAGTATTACTGCTTGTAAATATAGGCGTCTATGTTCCAATGTTATATATTCATATTGTAATAGTAGTTCTTTATATGGACGTTTATTTTGGCAACACTTATATTGAATGCAGCGCAAGAATTTCTTTTGAACGGCTTCAAGGTCTTTGACATACCTGTCATACAAAGGGTTACAAATGGGTACTGCATACTCAAGTTGCGAACGGACCAGAGAATTGTATAGGTGGAAGTAAGTAGTGGCCTGAGTAAAATCAGTGCATGACCGGACAACAAATCCATACATCCTAAAGGCTTTGTTGATAATAGTGTCGATATGTATATCTAAGTGCAGTTTACTGTCTAAAGTGACTCCTAAGTCTCTGATCAATTCCACTCTTTCAAGATTGCATATGGCTTTGGCTGATTTCGCTTTTGAACTCTAAATAAATTTATGAACAGAGCACAAAAGAGAAGATTATAACGATACGATAAATAATGGTTGACAGTAATCCATTTAAATGAAAACAAAAACCATAGGACATGTATTTCTTCCAAATATAGACACAATGCACTTAATCTTCAGTGTATTACACGATAGGAATAAAACATACTCAGCTTCAAAACTACAGTCCCAATAAGTAAAGAACGACTGAGTACATCATTAGCTGAACAGTGTTCACTCATAAGCTGTGCGTTTTATTACAGTGTACAATTTCACTCCCGTCTTCCTAAGTTAACAAATAAATAAAATTTTAAGGTATTTTTAACTAGTTTTTTTTTTATGGAATTGGGGGCAAACGAGCAGACGTATCGCCTGATGGTAAGCGATTACCGCCGCCCATGGACACCCGCAACACCAGAGGCGTTACAAGTGCGTTGCCGGCCTTTTGGGGGATGAGGAAGGGGATGGGGGAATGGGTTGAGGTAGGGCCTCCGGTTTACTCGCTGGGAGGGGTCCGGTCGTGTTAATATCAGCAGTTCCCGGACCCCTCCCTTCTCAGGCGCAGAGTTGGCACACCGTCTGGTTTTAGTCGGTTCGATTCCGACATACCGCCCCGCCGCAATCCCCGGCGGGGTGACGGCCCGAGGGGGTTTCAACACGTTAAAAAAAAAAAAAGGGCCTCTGGTTTCCTCACTCACTCGGTGAAACACAGCGCAGGCGCTGTTTCATACCGGTTTTTTGTGAGGCCGTGGTATCACTCTGGTCGAGCCGGCCCATTCATGCCGAAGCGTAGCTCTCCCACGGTAAAAGTTAAGTTTCTCCCACCCCGTCCTTATGTAGGAGGAACCCTATTTTAAATTTAATACCATTCAACTGAATTATAGTATTAATACAACTTATACCCACCGTTAACACCTACGTATTTCTTTACATGCTATTAAAAATAAATGAATAAAGCGACGAGAACTAAACACACTAAAAATACTAATCATGAACCAATAAATATAGTTCTAAATCGTTCTCGCAACGCCCATACCACGTACTAAGGCACAGAGAAGGCGAGAAATATTACAACTTGGACAGTAGCAGGTGCGTTCCGACGCCAATAAGAACTAAAGCAGTCTATATTCGTTCAGACTTACGGTTATTGCTCAATATTAAGCGAGTTTGAAGCATTTAGTGCTTGATTTATGAGAATATTTATTTGTAGGTAAAAAATGTTGTTGTGACTCCAACGCTTTTGGTTGTAATTTTTAGATTTAGAAAACATAAATTTGAATGGGTGTGTCAAAGGAGCGTTGTTGGTATTTGGTAGGAATGTAGTCGGTATTTTTGAAAAGGTGTTATATGAGCGTACATATATTTATTGTATTTTAATTAATTTATTTGGTTTTAGATTTATATTGTGTAATTCCTTTTTGAAATTCACTTTTGAAAGAACCTCGCTTCTTCTTGTCTGTACTTATTACGACTTATTCTTTATAAGATTGGTTTTAATTATTGTTTCTCTTTAATTTAATATAAATAATTATTTAGTCTAAATATGTAAGTAGATGTTAACCTAAATTCCCTGCCGCTTATATATTTAACGGCTTTCTTAGAACCCAACTGTTTTAATGATGAACATGGAACCTATTAAATTATTGAACTTTGGTAGCTTGTCGCGTGAGGTGGCTTGAAGTTGTTTTTAGACATAAAATCTGTTTAGATAAAAAATATAAAAAAAAATTTTTTTCTATTTTCAAAAATAGTTTTGTACGATTGTAGTCCATTGTATATCCAACAAGTCTGTTTAATAAATGAATAAAAACTAAACCTACGTTTATCTGAAAACCAATTCTACCTTCTCTGTGAACGGCAAAAAAATACAAGCCAGATAAATATCACACTGGAAAATTAAATAAACGGTAGACTCTCTCTGTCACAGACAAAAAAACGATCCCCGTTCTATATTCATTGTCCTGGTAATCCCCAGGGTACGTTCCCGTTATGATATCTGGAAAAAAGAAGAATAAACTCATTGCGATGCATTACATTTCTAGCTTAAAACCTTTGAAAAGATTCTACTCTACAAAATGCTGCTCTACAATGAATTCAGTGATAGATAATATAAAAAACATGCCATTATAAGTTAAACTTTTTCAAATAATCGTTTCAGGCAATTTAGATTTCTTCATAATCAAACCATCCTTTCGATGATCCACCCTAAGACATTAAAATAGTAATATCTGAATTTGCAGGGCTGAATTTCTTTTCGTAAGCACCTAATTATAACTAATGATTTACAATTTTGACAATGATTATTGTGTACAAATAAGTTTTTTTTAAGTTTATAAACTTCCAATTATTTAATCAAAAAACTGACCCCTACTGAATTGATTTAAATTTATCATATATTAAATCTCATAACAGCTTGACCTTGCCTTCATAAAAAAAAAAATATAAAAATAGATACTAGCTTTCGCCCGCGGCTTCGCTTCCATTTAATAAAAAATATCCTTCAAGAATATGGGTACAAAGTTTCATGATGATCGGTTAAGTTGTTTTCGCGTGAAAGCGTAACAAACAAAGTTACATTCACATTTATAATATTAGTATAACGTCCGCCTGATATGTTTATCTTATGGGGATGGTCTTTTTACTATAACTAATAAGTAGCGTTGGTAAGATTAAACCGTGAGCATATATTTAGAATGGAGAAGATAATGGACATCTATTTATAGCTCCTGAAAGCTCTCCCCACACCCAAAAAAAGTAAATAGCGATTAATTAGCCTTAGCGCGTTAATTATTGTCTACATGTGAGGCACAAGGATAGAAACATGATTTAATACTAAATTTGGTACTTTAATTTGTTTAGGTTTAAATACATTAATTTAAAATACGCTTCGGCATGAATGGTGAGAAATAGCTCACACAAAACTGGTGAGAAATAGCGCTCGCGCTGTGTTTTACCGAGTGAGTTAGGATATTGGAGGCTCATACCCCAACCCCTCCCAGCATACTCTCTCCATCCCCTCCCCCATCACCCCGTAAGGCCGGCAACGCACTTGTGACGCCTCTGGTGTTGAGGGTGTCCATGGCCGTCTCCATTAAAAAAATAAAATATTTTTTTAAGTTTTTAGATCTTATTTGAAAGAGGCAGTAAGATTACCAAATTAATAAGATTATTTGTGCTTAGTTAGTCATTGGTCTATCGGTTGTCGTATGCCACTGCCGATTAATAGGTATCGGGTTCAATCGGGTCGAGACATAAGTTGTTATTAAGTTTTTCGTACAAGAAGTTCTTAATACTCGTAACAGTCTGCAGAGTATGGAAGTTTGGCGGTGATGCTTTCGGTCCCGGTTGTCACGTACAATAGCAATCGTCATTAGAAGTCAGTGCCCTCAAATATACTGAGAACTGAATTTGACAGTCGCTTTATGGAAAAACTAGTATTCAAGTAGAATTGGTTGATGAACTATGAACCCGGTATCACAGTGGGAGGAAAATACGTGCGCTGGTAGTGAGTTCCAGTTTTTGACTGCTCAGTACAGGAAGAAAGAAACGAACATTCATTCCAGAACGTTATAACACATATTTCTACGACTTTGAGGCGGTGATTTCCGAGGCCAACACGTATTGTCCTGTAGAGGAAGAGCGAATAATAAGAAATAGTATAATACATGCTGTATATAATTGTGTATTCAATGAATCAGCAATTAGAGAGTAAGTTTTCATCATTTATCGTTTCACATTTCGTGCTTTTAACATTTCTTATCAGTTAAATGATGGTTGTTTGAACGCCACTATTCAACAAATATAAACCATCACATGCATCTTTCATACAACCGGTTATTATTTATCTTACCACGGTGAATTTTCAGAAATCCTTACTAGTGAGTGTTTACAACATAATAACGTCAGCTACTAAAACATCAAGATTGAATTCCTTGCGATTTACATTCCACGTTGGCGAATCAGGATTAGTTAGGTCAAATAATTAGTATTTTGGAAATGTTGATTATTATTTTGTTTTTTTGACTGCCACGGTGGCGTAGTGGTAGCGTATGCGACTGCTAAGCTTGAGGTCTCTGGTCCGAGTCTCAGGTCCGAATCCCGGGTCGGACCAAATGTTTGTATGATCTGCAAATACTTGCTTCGGAGTTTAAGTGTTTTCTATGTATAATATGTATATATTTACAAAAAAAAGTATGTAAGTATTTATATCAGTTGTCTAGTACCCATAACACAAGCTCTGCTCAGCTTGGGACTTGATGGTGTTGTGTGTTAGATGTCCGGAATATTTATTTATTTATATTGATAAAATCAACAGAGATTATAAAATATTTGTGTCTATTTACTTTAATCGTGACAAATGTGGAGAAGATATTGAAATAAATAGCTTAGTGAATAATACTCATACATTTGGAACCATTATTTTATAAAGACCAAAACTAATAGAATACAATAACAATAAATAAAATTAAAAACCAACTCCTTGCTAGGTAGATTCAGACAATATTATTTGACTCTATTTCAAAGAAGCGTACACTATTACCAACTGCATATGCAATATCTCCACAAAATTTTCTATCAAACGTGTATTTTCAGATTTTCAAAGAAATGCAACCTTCGATTTACAGTTCACAGTTCAATATTGCGTTACTGAATCAAACGGTTGAACGTTTTCTATTTTGAAAAATATCGGCTGGAATTTAAACCAGACAATAAAGAGACACAGACGCTTTCAAAGTAAATCAAATAAAGTGTCAACGGCTTTAGACAAACATATCTTTGTCTATATCTAACAGTGCAGAATAAATTCTTATCAAATTTTGTATATTTTAAAGAAAGCTATTATTCAATTTTGTTCTTCTTTTTTAAATTACTTACTTTTTTATTGTTATTTTTTTTATCTAGCCTACAACGCCATCTAGTCCTCAGTTAAGCAGAGCTTGTGTTATGGATACTAAACAACTGATATGAATACATTTATACTGTTTCTTTTTTTGAAATACATACGTATTATGAATAGAAAACATCCAATTTTCTCTCCGAATTAAATATCTGCAGGTCATACAAAGCTCTGGTCCGACCCGGGAAGCGAACCCGAAACCTCAAGTACAGCAGTCGCATACGCTACCACTGCGCCAACCAGACAGTCATTTGTCAATTTATCTCTATATTTAATCATTTGTGGATCACACAACGTGTTGTTCCATGTGGCAATTGAACCCACAACATTTAGTGCAATAGAAAACAGCAAAGTACTCTACTGAATCATCATCCGTGAAATCAGTCGTGTATTTATTAATATTCAGTTACTTATTATGATATTCTAGCACTTTTTCTTCACTTACTAATTCAATTTATGAGTATTTTATACCGCCATTTATTTTAAGCCATTAATAATCTTATTTATAATGATTTTGTTTTAGCGAAAGATGTTAAGCGTATAGTTGATAGACTAATGTACAGATAAATTATCGAAGAAATTAATGTCAAGTCGTAATATTTTTTGTATATTAAGTACCTACTCCAGGTTCTTAATACTATTAATTCATAACGATCTTAAAAGGTTTTCTGCGTATGGTGTTGGTAATTACTGTTTTATAAAGTACTGTTTATAATAACAGATTTTAAAAATACGAAGAATTTGATAATTAAAACATAATAACAAAATTTATTTGAATTGACTGACATTTGAATTTTGTTAAGTTAAGGCGATCTGTGTTTACATTTTTGGAGCGTAAATAATTAGTACTTATTATTTTAATACATTTTGAACTTTTTTTCTGGGACCAGTATGTATGCACACATTGCTTTTACACCTTGATGTGTAAGTGATTGCAACCTTATATGCTATGGACTAATTTTTATTATTTTATTGGACAAACAATTGATTTTCCTAGCTTTAATATATCTTTAGACCGCTTTCTAGCCTTGTGTTTTGGTTGCCTTAACTTACACATAAAAGTACTGTTGTCAAAAACAAACAAGCTTGTATGAATTATTTGAAAAGATGGTGCACATGAGTTTCTCACCAGCTCTTCTCATGAATGCAAAACCCATCGGAGGTGGTACTTAAATTGATTTCAATTTAAACCTTTGAGTTGAATCGAAATCAATCTAAGCTCCGGTAATTCAAATCATTTCAGTGCATTTAGTATTAGTACCTTTTATCACTGAATTTTGTTTTGTATACTTGAGTTTTGTTTTGTATTTATCTATGTTTGTATTTTTGACGTGTTCAAGTGCCTTTTGGGGCCTATGGAAATAAATGATTTGAGTTTGAGTATACCAATCATTTATTTATATATCACTAGCTGACCCGACAAAGGCTTTGCCATGTGCCAAAAAAAAATGTTGGGTATAATAAATAAATGTTGGCCGATTGATAGACCTACCCGATACGCACACAAAATTTCATGAAAGTCGGTCCAACCGTTTCGGAGTAGGTTGCTAACAAACACCGCGACACGAGAATTTTATATTTTATATTATAATTATCAATCTGAAAAATTTTCAAGGTAACAAAATACACCCAAAAAAACAGTATTACGTTAAATTATTATTAATGCATGTAAAAAAAATATCATATCTTTATAGAAGTGAAATACAGAAGCTTCACGTTTCGACAAATAATTCTTAGCAACGGTTGTTAGGAGGCAATCGTATTGCTATCTACCGGATACCTATCTAGAGTGTGCACCTACAGAGAATATTCAACAGAAGAACCCAATAACTTTATGATCTCAAGCGAGGCGATGCACAAAGTTATGAAACGAACCTAACGAGGCAGTCAAACGTAAGATGGAAGGATAAGGATAGATAGAGGTGGATATAGATACATAGATATAGATTGATGGAGAAATATTTTAAAACCGTGGGAGAGCCACGCTTCGGCTCTACCGCAGTGTCATACCACGGTCTCACAGAAAATCGGTGTGAAATAGCACTTGCGCTGTGTTTCACCGAGTGAGTGAGGATAACGGAGACCCATACCTCATCACCTCCCCCCTCCCCCTCCCCCCTCCCCACCCCCTCCCCCTCCCCTCCCCTCTCCCCAATCACCCTCCCCAACCCCCCAAAGGCTAGCAACGCACTTGTGACGTCTCTAGTGTTGCGAGTGTTCATGAGCGGTGGTAATCGTTTACAATCAGGCGATGCGTCTGCTCGTCTGCCCCATATTAAAAAAAAATACCAATACAGTTAATGCGAATTTAGATAATAAACCTTTGAAGAATTAAAGTTAATGTTCTTCATGCAGCCAAGGAAATTTTATAAACTGTCTTCGCATGGTGTAATTTTTGTTAGTATATTAGCACTATAACAGGATTACTATATAAAATTATAATTCAAACACGTAATCTAAAACTACTAAATATAAATACAGTTAGTCACTATGTAATTACACACAGATGTGTCAAATTTATTAATTCCCAAACACTTTATCAGACTATAACGGTGTAATCATCGGAACATCTGCTCCAATAATCCCGTTTATATTGTGATTGAAACTACGTCAGAATATTATGCTCCTTGGTAAATTAATACAATTGGACTCATATATCTTAATAGGAAATGGAGAATACACTGAATTTTGATGAACAGAAAGAGAAAGAAAAGGAAATAAGAAATTCTCGCTAATGATAAGATAGATACAAGTGGTTATGTTTGTCGAATTTTTGGCCGTGATGTTATTTATTAGTTGTACTGAAATCGTTATGCTGAGAAATGAGTAGTCTTGTTTGGCGCCCGAATTATTTGCTCTAGTTCAGATTTGGCTTGCTTTGTTTTATTGTTTTGCTTAGCTCTGTTTGTTAAGTCGTCAGGAAAATACAAATAGAGAACTAATTAAAATTTTACGAAATTCTACTTAGTCTTGCCATAAATATTTATTATTTATTTATCTCTATTGTATACACAAAGTAAAATAGTACAAAGGACGTAAAGATGTATAGCAATTGACGGTCTTATCGTTAAGGGTGATTTTTTCCAGTCAACCATAGCACGGATATTAGGTGTTTCAAAATTTAGAGTACCTTACACACATTATAACATGAATATTTAAAAATATCAGTAAATGTACGTACATAACATACCCACATATATATTTATATATACACACTGAAATATACATGTATATATATATACATATTTTATAAAATGAATCCAAAAGTACTTACTTACAACGATAAGTAGTAATCCTTCATCAGCTTTTTTTTTACAAATTGTTACAAAGAAAATATTTTTTTATTGTACGGAACATTTATTACTATTACAGTGTATAAGTTAAATGCATTAATAAAACAGAAATAAAAATATATAAAGCTTATTCGAATTGATCTCCATTGGCTGCAATACAGTCCATTAAACGTTGAGGTCAGTTATCAATAGCTCACACACTCTTTTTATGGGAAAATTCTTTACTGCCATTGGTATGGATTGTTTTAGGGACACCAATTTATCATGGCGCTTAGAGCAAACCTAACTCTCTAGAACTGTATAAATCATAATCCAATAGATTAAGATCAGGACAAGATAACAGCTAGACTTCAGCTCTGATGAAGTCCGGAACGTTCGTTTCTAACTAAGATTTGGTGGATCGAGCTTTAAGACCCGGCGCCGAGTCTTGCTGAAAGGACCATTCTTGGTTTCTTGAACATAGTGTTGTTAAGGGGCTTAATTTCCTTTTCAAGAATGTTATCTTGATACACTTGAGCCAGTGTTTTGATACCTTTTTCACAAAAATATGGCTCAGTCACTCCTTCATAGCTAACACCCCACCGAACCATCACTGAAGTCGGGTAATGCCCACGTTGTACTCTGTTGACTAATTACAATGATTCTTTAGAGCTTTGAACATAAATATGGTCATTTTGTTTCTTAAAATACTGCTCAATTGTTAAAAAAATGTCAGACTAAGAATATTAAACACATCATTATTAAGTAATAATTTCCAGAAATCCAGTTCACGTGGCTCTTGAAATTAATAATAAATAAATATTTCGGACATCTAACACACAACGCCATCTAGTCCCAAGCTAAGCAGAGCTTGTGTTATGGGTACTAGACAACTGATATAAATACTTACATACTTTTTTTTTGAAAATACATACATATTATACATAGAAAACACCCAAACAAATATTTGCAGATCATACAAACATTTGGTCCGACCCGGGAATCGAACCCGAGACCTCAAGCTTAGCAGTCGCATACGCTACCACTACGCCACCGAGGCAGAATTAAGGTGATTGCTTATATTATTTAGCAAAAAAAAAGTTCGCCATGGGATAAATTTAAAATTTTTATTGTTTACCGCAATAAAATAAAAATAATTTTAAAAAACTCAAACTGAAAGCCCAATGATGCACAAGCATCGTAATAGACTGCTTCAGTGTGGATCATCGTGCTGAATTATCAAATATATTGCAATCTTGCTTTAATTGTAGCCTTTTGTATTACTACATGTAAATTAATAGATATTTCTCTTGTTCTCAGGAGCTGGTGGCCTCCGTACAGCAGAACTCCGGATTACACCCAGAGTCGTCCAGCGCGATAGAAACGTGACAATGGCCTGCATATACGAGCTGCAAGACTACGGTATATACTCAGTCAAGTGGTACAAGGGTACTCAAGAGTTCTACAGGTACTCGCCGTTGGAGAATCCTACGACAAGAGTTCTACCTGTTAATGGAATTAAAATTGATGTAAGTGTTTATTGCACCCAACTTTAACCAACTTAGAAATACTATTTTAATCCAAGGAATGGTTTTAAGCATATGAATTGCTCGAATACAATGATTATAACCCATGATTATCTAATAATAGAAAAGATACTAAATTCAAAATAAATATATTTTGATATACAGCGGAATAAAAATTTAGGCAATGAGATTTCATGTAAAACTGGCTAATGTTCTAAATATTCGGACACCTAACATACAATGCTATCTAGTGCCACGCTAAACATAGTATATGTTATGGAAACTAGACAACTAGTACAAATACATTTTTACTTTTTTTTTGTAAATACATACATAATATCCATAGTAAATACCCAAACTCTGAAACAAATATTTGTGGATCACACAAACACTTGGTTTGACTCATGAACCCCAGACCTCAAGCACAGCAGTCGCATTCACTACTACTGCACCACCGAGGCAGTTGAATTATAACAGTATATTTCGTAAGCTTAATGAAGTAGGTATTATTCATTCTAACAAAATAATAGAACCATTGAATTGCGCTATTTTATAGGGTTATAATAGTAATAATATATTTATTAAATATATTTTATTACGTACCTATTTAAAGCATATATCTCTGTACATTTCATATCCATTAACATATCAGTCCTTTAGGTATCAACTTCCTAGCCAAATAAATGGTTTATATGATTGATCACTTCTTATTCCTAGCGGATTGGACGCTTTTAGTGTAATCTCCTAATAGTATGAAAAATAACTCGAGTTTTTGTTTGTTTTATCTTTATTTCTTCTCATGTATCAAAGTCAAGAGGTGTGCCTAACAGCTAACATTCTTTGAGTCAAACTTCAGTTAAAGAATACTGTCAAAACAAGTTAATATTATTTTAAGTATGAAATTATCATGGGAAAAGATATGTTGTTAGGTTTGAAGGCAAAACCAAGAACCAAAACTTTATTTCTATGGAGTGGCCTATAACTAGAAGTGTACTACGAGTATTAAAGTCTGTTCATAAATGAATAAGTCTAAAAAGCTAAAAACTCGTATTATAGACTATACTTCTAACTAACAAAATGAAATTAAAACTAATCTGTGTTTCACCGAGTGAGTGAGGATACCGGAGGCCCATATCCCAACCCCTCCCCCCATCCCTCTCCCCATCCCCCAAAGGCCGGCAACGCATTTGTGACGCCCCCGGTGTTGCGGGTGTCCATGGGCGGCGGTTATCGCTTACCGTCAGGCGATACGTCTGTTCGTTTGCCACCTAGTCCATAAAAAAAGAAGCAGAGTCATGGTTTAGATAGGTAGATTTTCTCTTCATAAACGGACACTCTTAGCAATTTAATCACGGCCACTGATGGGCAGAGTTATACCTCGCTATCACCGCTCCTTTTAAGAGTTCCTGCACATCTCGCATTGACTATCCATTTCTAGGGGTTTTCCGCATTTCTAGCAAATTGTATTTCAGTTGATTCGGTCGTAGTTTTAATTAAGTCCATCCATTAGTTTGGTGTTCCACCAACCATTCCTGTAGTCTTACTTCTTTTCTGGAAATATGCACAAAGAACTTTAGAAGGAAATGTAAACAGGGTTGGGTGTTTTCTATGTAAAATAATAATAATAATAATAATAATAATAATATCAATTTATTTGCATAAATGTGGTACAAAAGATGGTAAAAAATAAAAATAGGCACGATACACATTTCACCAGTTATAGGCATACAAATATAGTGTTGCAGTCTTTCATACAATAGTTAATTAATTGCTAAATTAACATTAACTATTACTAAAACAATTTTAAAAAAATTAAAAGAATTACGTGTTACATTTTGAAAATATTTACAAAAACTACTTAACAAATTCAATACACACCTACAATGCATTTCTAAAATGATAAGACGGACACGCATTTTTTTGTAGGAATTCCCTGACGGAATAATAACTGTTTTCTACCAACCATTTTCTAAGCACAACATAAAACTTCTTGAGTGGTAGGTCAGTTATACACTTGGGTATTGTGTTATAAATAAGTGGAGCCATATACACGCAATTTCGTCTAAATAGTTCGATTCTGGGTATTGGCATATTTAATGGTAGTTGTGTTGCTTCACGTTTGCTAAAATTAACTTTAGATTCAAAAAGCGAACGGTTATTTTTAACAAATTTTGCAATTTCATATATATAAATACAAGGAACAGTTAAAAGGTTGTGAGCTTTGAAAACAGGTCTACAGGATGAAGTCCATTCCATGTTAAAAATTGCGCGAATACATTTTTTTTGGGCTATAAAAACTCTTTCAATTTCAATAGAATTACCCCAAATGACAATACCATACCGAATTATGGAACAAACATGAGCGTGGTAGACTATCATTGCAGTTGACCTTGATACCTCATTGCTTACTACTTTCAAAGCGAAAACAAATCTGCTAATTTTCATACATATTTCCTCAATATGATTTTTCCACGTGATATGTTCGTTAAGTATTATGCCCAAAAATTTAATTTTAAGAACTTGCTCTATCATTTGCTTTGAGTGTGAAATTTTAAGAGCGATATGGTTACTTTTCGGTGTTTTGAAGTTCAATATTTTAGATTTTCCTAAATTAATCCTTAGTGCGTTACACTCTAACCATGCAATTATCTCATTTAAGGTGGTTTGTATTTCTAATTCGTATGTTTCCTCATTCTTACAATCTATGATGATTGTAGTATCGTCAGCGAATAATATGCATTTTTTTGTCACTGCTTGTGGCAGATCATTTACATAAATAAGGAAAAGAAGAGGACCCAGGATACTTCCCTGTGGGACTCCAAAGTGATTAAGTCGCGGATGTGAGTCATAGTCTACAATACTATTGAGTTTGGCATCATATTTAGTTATTCTAGTTATCTGAGTTCTATTTCCTAGGTAGGATTTAAACCATTCTAAAGCTGGGCCTCTTATGCCGCTTTTATCTAGTTTATCAATGAGAATATTATGCTGAACGAAATCAAAGGCTTTACTTAAGTCGAGAAATAGCGCCGTAGTTTTTATTTTTGCATTAATGTTATTTGAAACTGACTTAAGTAAATTAAATATTGCCAATGAAGTGGATTTATTTTTTCTGAACCCATATTGTTCTGTTGTAAGAACATTGAACTTTTCTAAAAAGGAAACCACTCTCTTATAAACAATTCTCTCAAAACTTTCGATATAATAGGGAGTAATGCTATGGGCCTGTAATTGTTTTTATCTTTTTTATGTCCTTTTTTGTATAAAGGTTTAACGATAGATATTTTTAATTTGTCTGGAAAACAACCTTTTTCTAGTGACAGATTAACGATATACGAAAGAGGATTAGCAATAACCTGTGATATGTTTTTAAGAAGGTCTGTTGAGATTCCATCGTAACCTGACGATTTTGTTTTTTTTAATGAATTAATAACGTTATAAATTTCTATCGGGTTGGTAGGTTCTAAAAATATGCTTTGATTGTTTGTTTTGATATTTAAATTTGTACTGTTTTTTACCTTTATGTCGCTTTCTGTAACATCAATGAAAAAATTGTTGAACATATTAGCAATTTCTGTACCATTTGTGATTGTTATATTATTATCAACAATACTGTCAATGCATTCTTTGGGCTTATCATTACCTATAGTACGTTTAACTATATCCCATGTAGCTCTTCCCTTGTTTTTTGAATTTGCGATGTGCTTAATATTACATAAGGATTGCAGGTTGTGAATACATTTTTTTAACAATTTAGAGTATGCCTTGAACTTTATTTTATTTTCGTTTGTTTTATTTTTATAATAATTAAATCTTAGTTTTCTTTTAGTGTTACAGCTGATTTTAAGCCCCTTCGTTATCCATTTTAATTTAATTTGCGTGTACTTCTTTTTTACCTTTATAATAGGAAAACATAGTTTATAAAATAAAGTGATTGTGTCATGGAAATAATTAAAAGCATTGTTAGTATCAGTACTATCATAAACTTCAAAAAAAGATAGTTTACTTATGTACTCGATAAATTTGTTGACATTGTCCCTACTCATATCTTGCACGGTTCTAAAGCAGTAACTTGGTATAGGTTTTGGGCCATATGCGAATGTAATAGTCTGTGCAGTATTATGATCAGACAAACAGACATTATGAGTTCTACCTATTGCATTTGGGATATTACTAATTATGTTATCTATACACGTATTTATCCTGGTAGGCTCTCTAATGTGATAATCTAAACCATAACTTACAATGAGCTCCTTGAATTTGGTACAATTATTGTCATTGCTAAGAAAGTTAATATTAAAGTCCCCTGCTATTACTAGTTTACATTTCTTGTGTTGTAGTTTTGATAAGGTTTTGTTAAACTGTTCAAAAAATATATTTGTATCTGACGACGGCGTTCTGTATATGCATAATATAATAACTTGTATAGCCTTTATTTCAATTCCACAAATCTCAAAGTGTTTGACTACACTAAATTCTCTAATGTCTTTTAATTCAAAACTTTGTATGTGATTTCTACATAGTATGCATGTTCCTCCTCTACGTTGATTAGGTCGCGAATATATAGCGCTGAGGTAGAAATTATTCAGTTTGAGATATTTTTCTTCACTACTACTGACAAAATGTTCACTGAGACATACGAGATCAATTTTTAATTTAGATTCAACCATTTCATTAATTACCACTTCAATGTCATGTAATTTGTTAAGAGCCCCTGCTATATTTTGATGAAGAAGTGTAAATTGGTTCCCATTAAATTTCTTACTAGTTACGAAAAAACGGTTTTGAGTTGACTGAGGTATTTTGTGAAGTCAATTGAGGTAATTGTACTTCGTCAACTTTTAAGAAATAATATGGAATGGTGCCTTTACGAGGCTGTTTCACTACATCTGTTGTAATTACTGTTGCTGAAGGCAATTTTTTTATAATTGTATTTTTTTGTATATTAAGTTTTGTAACACTGTCCTTTTTTTTTGTTTTGTTATTGTAAGAAAGGAATTTATTATAATATTGAACCGTATTAATTTTATGTGTTAATTGAGTTAATATGCCGTTCAAACTATCTGCTTCAATAAAATTGCAAGTTTCATAAGTGTCTGTCAATAATTTTAGATTGTAGTTAAGTTTGTGCTTAATTAGAAATGCATTGTTTCGAACATTCACAACGAAAATATTACAATTTTTTAACGTTTTGATTGCTGCAGCCATTTCTGCCATAAACTTTATTGGGTTAGAATCATTTCTACCTGTCATAATAATCACATTGTCATTTATGGTCAGATTTTCTGACAGACTTTTACAATGCGATAACACTTCAGCAGCAGTCGCGCCCGGTTTTCTAAAGCCTGATATAGAGTATCTATTAATAATAAATTTCTGTTCATCTTGTTTCTTTAACAATCCTTGTACTATATTTTTTCCATCTTCATCCGATAACAGGATTATTCTGCCGCATCCACCATTCTTACTAGTTGCAGCTTGGGGTTCTGTATTTTTCTCAATTATACTACTGGTCTCTGTTAATATATCGGTAGGTATAGAATTTATTTCTTTATATTTAATTTCACCTTTGAGTGTATCATTAGTTGTGTTAATGACATGTGTTTTAGGTGTTTGAGAATAAGAGTTGTCAAAGTTAATTCTTCGGACCGAGGTAATTGCAGTTTGTTTTTTAGAGCGTCTTGTTGTAGATGATAAAGTTGTTGTGTTGGAATTTAAACTTGTAATGTATAGTTTTCTAAATTGCTCGGTTTTTATTCTTTCTTCATCTAAACAGTTTTTTAATGAACCATTTTCTAGACGAAGTGTTTCTATTTTAAGATCCGCATTCAAAATCTCCTTCTTAAGCCTATCGATTGTATTTTTGAGCTCCATAATATCATCCTTTTTTACGGTGGTGGATAAATCCATCATGCTTTTAACGCTTAGGTCTGATGACAAACTGTCTATGGAATCATTTGAGACATGAAAAAAGGAACGTCGCAATTGTTTGTTTCTTATTGTTATATTGCTAAGTGATTCCATGGTTAACATTTAAAAAAAAAAAAAAAAAAATGGTGGAATTAACAAACACTTTCAAAAAATAATAATTGTATTAGTATGAAATGTTTCAATAAAGTAACACCAAATTAATTAGTACAACACTGCAACCATAGTTTGTAAATGCACTTTTTATGCTAAAGAATGAGTTTTTGTTTTTACATCTATACTTGGAACGCAGCACCGACGCGGTAAAACGATTGTTTTGAAATTTTTCATGTAACGGTTGTCATTTTATCACCACATAAGATTCCAAATTATCGGTACTCTAGTTAGATTTATGGAATTTACTTTACAGTTTAAAGTGTACAGTAAGCTATAGTATAAGTTATTTACTAATCTTACTTGTAAACATTGGAATCACACATAAGTCCGGTCACTGTTTTGTGTTTTTGTAAAAGAATCAGCCGCAATTATCGCTGCTTACGACTTAACTGAAGACTCAGACTTATTGATCGTGTTTGTTTTTCACTTTTAATATCACTTACGAATTTATAAACTTTTATTTTCAAACTTTTTGCACAGATGAAGTAACAGTTTTTTATTTTGTCCATAATGAGATAGTTATTAAAGTTTTTACAAAGATATCATTACACAGTCACTATTGGCACTTAACTATTGTAATTGTGTTACAAAATAGTTTATACACTCACTTTTAGTATTTATTTACATTTTTTGTATATGGACACGATGTTTACCGTGTCGCTAGCGACATCTACCTCCCCTAAAAAAAGTATATATGTAATTATATCAGTTGTATAGCAGCAAGCTCTGATTAGCTTGGGACTAGATGGCGTTGTGTGTTAGATGTCCGAAGTATTTATTAATTTTATTTATAATTATGTTTTTCAGCATTTATCATAGAACAGGTTCTATCTAAATCAGATAGCTTTGTATGTGATGTATGAGTTTTTATTATTATTTATTGTCCCACAGAGGTTAAGATCCAATGAAACACACGTGGTTCTGGTACGAGTGGTGCCAAACCTCAGCGGGAACTACAGCTGCGAAGTTATACTTAACGCTCCAGCCTCATATCCGCACTACACAGCCTCGGCGAGGCTTGATGTTGTTGGTACGTATTTTATTATCTTATATTATACGAATAAAATACTATCTAATGGTAAATTACTACTGTCACTCATGGATATAAACAACACTAAATATAAAGATCCTTTACCGCCGTATCTGTGCTCCTCCAGATAGTCTAAGATGCCCAGGCCAGGTCGAGTAATGTTTTTTCATATTTGAGCTAACCAAAGTGCCTTTACTCTGCCTGGATGGGAAGCATAAGCAGAATCCAACAGTGGTACCATAGCGGTCTGGTGATGCTTCTTGGCCTCCGGTCTCGCTAGCACTCAACAGTGGATCACGACAGCACGAATGCTGTCATTTTACATTGATCTTCTGTGCGAGGGTACCGCCCTAATCGAGCCGGCCCTTTCGTGCTAAAACCAACTTTTTAAACTTACGTAAAACGAATGCTAAAAGCTGGATGTAAAAAGCCGAGGGTCGAATCAAGTGACGTGCAATTAGAGAAGCCAGTAGTTGAATGCAGTAGGCTGATGATGATGATGAAAATTGAGCCATCGGTTTCGTTTATTTAGTAATTTTGTTAAAAACTTGTTTAATAAAATACAAGAAAATAGTTAATACCAGCTTAATCACTATTTTAAATAATTCCTGACTTTATTGTTCTAAGCCTCTTAAAGATCGCTAATTAAGCCTATCAACGGCTCGACTATTCTTTAATATTAAACGATTCAACTATACTTGAAGTCTAAAATAATTTGGAATTGGTGCTTGAAAAGAGGACGACAAGACAGGATTTTGCAAAACTTCGAATAGTATTTTTTTAACACTTAACTTTAGTCCCAAACTAAGCAGAACTTGTATTATTGTATACCAGACAACTGAACACGACAATGAATCTAACGAAGTGAATATGAATTAGAAAGCAAATACAATCTCGCGGCAATGTTTGACAATTCACCATATAGGTAAATATAGATTATTTGGTGGCTATAATTATTTATTTACCCGATAATTATACCGTTGTGTCGGAAAACAAAACCTCAACCGTAGTTCGACTGTGATACCAATTTTGGTCTATTTTACCCTTTCAATTAGAGAAATCACTTTCATCACTTTAGGGACTTGGTTTTAAACCTTATCTGAAAGTGTTCTTAGGTGATACGTACAATTATTTCTGATGATTATTAGATATGAACAATTTGTGAATGATGCCACAGATTGCTGTTCTGTTTCTAGATGTGTTTTATGCCTTTAACTTGTGCTTAACATCATATTTGAATGGTTGACGATGATCGAAAGTACTTATCGTACAACTGCAGAATATTACCGTGGGAGAGCCACGCTTCGGCTTGCATGGGCCGTCTCGACCGGAGTGATACCACGGCCTCACTGAAAACCGGTGTGAAATAGCGCTGGTATAATTCAGTAGTGTCCTAGGTAAAATACACACAACTGTTGGTAAAGTAAAGCTTATGTTAAATTAGTTTATTTTTTTTAATTGGGATACTCTAACGAAGATAACAAAAAAATATAATAATATAATATAATTGCAATATTTTTAATAAATTATGATTTTCTCTCAGCCTATTGCCGTCCACTGCTGAACGAAGGCCTCCCCAAAAGAGCGCTAACCATCCCGGTCCTGGGCAGTCCGCATCCAGTTATTATTACTAAACATTATTCTGTGAAAACAGTTAGGTATTTGAGCCAATAATGGTTTTTTATATTTATTGTGCTTAAAAGAAAATTATTTCCTTAAGAACAAAATATCTCAGTCATGACTAAAAGAGAAAAAAATAATACGGATAGATTGAAAAGCTACTAAAATTTTATGTCCATTCACTCTAAGTACCTTTTCAATTTGTCCGTGTTATATCAATATGGTATGCTATAATCCGAACCCTCTCTTACAAGGAATTATAATTGCAAAGTTCTTGTGGTATAACAAAATAATTCTACCGTCGTCCTTTCGCGGAATTCAATTTCCTAAATTTTCGCTATTTCGTTCCCACGGGTTGAGGTCGCAGGTGATGTCGCCTTCTATTTTACTACCAACCTACGGTCCCCTTTGTGTTTCACATCACATTTTTATGATTCCACCTTTGTTGCCCATTGTCTGTTACGGTCAAAGAGTTTTAATAATACGAGTTTCGGTGTATCTTTCTTTTTTTTTGCAAAAACACGTAGACGTTGAAACAGAATTTGATATAAGTGTTGGAATTGACATGTACATGACATGTAATAGTTTTGAGACTTTTGTTTCAAATCAAACAACATAGTATAAGAAATATTCTACAAAGATAGGCTCTTTTTATTGTGTATCAGAGATCCGGTCATGTTTTAGTTGTTTGATGGATAATATAGGTACATGGACCTGGTTATTGATTTAAGCTTTATAATTAAAGAAGGGACTTGACCATGTATCTAAACTAGGGCAAACCTAATCGAAATCTAATGGACTAAGCCTTTTGCTATACATTTCTGAGTAAACGCGTCTCCAATAAACGTCAACTGTTGAACTACTCTCGTCTTGAGTATTCCGCACTCATTCCCTACCAGCCACTTTTCTTTAAGTCGTCTGTCCATTGTGTCGCAGTACACCTTACACTATGTCGATAAAATATTTTTATTTATACGATATAAATATATAACCTTGTATTCATTAACAGTCTTTAATAGTCCACTACTGGGAATAAGCCAGTCCTTAGAAAGGACTTTTTTTTTTAACACACAACGCCATCTAGTCCCAAGCTAAGCAGAGCTTATGTTATGGGTACTAGAAATACGTTTTTTTGTAAATATATACATATTATACATAGAAAAGATCCAAACTCCGAAACAAACATTTATAGATCATACAAACATTTGGTCCGATCCGGGAATCGAACCCAAGACCTCAAGAACAGCAGTCGCATACGCTACCACTGCGCCATAGAGGCAGTCAATTTTGAACTACTGTACCACGCTGGCGAGGTGGGTTGGTATAAGGTTTATTGAAAGTTTTCGTTCTCTTTGCTGTGATGTATTCCTGTGTCGTTTTCACATCATACTACACCCATGGGATGAGTAGGGGTGCTGTCACTTTTTATTCTTAATACTCCTAATTTAGTGTTTAGTATCAGCTATGCAGTAGCTATTACCTAGAGAACCATTATGTTGTATCTTTAAAATAATTTACTTCTCTAGCTTAAGAGTCTTCAGTGTACAACTTTGGAAGATAAATAGCTGAAACATTTTGTTTTTCTTTATTACCCCAATATTGTGCGTAACACAAAGTTAGAGTAAGCATTGTTTTGCGTAATTTTGGTTTACTTACTCTAGCTTAACGACTTTGAGTAAAGTCAACATAAATTTCCAAGAAGTCTTAATGTTAAACAATTGTTTATTATATAAACACTTTTTAGGCATATTTTAGCAAATTGACATTTGCACTTTAACTGTTATTATATATTTGACTATTAGCGGTGGTGTTAGCCCAAAATTAGTGATTTACAGAAAAATAAAAATTATAGAGACCGACCACTGTACTCGTACTTGTATTATGATAATTAAAAATGAAGACAACTTGCCGTCATTTAACTGCACGGTTAGTCTAGTGGTGTAAGCGGTCAACACGCCGTTTTCTACTGCGCCAAGTGTTGTGGGTTTACTTTGTGTGATCCACAATTTGTTGTTCCAAGTCTGGGTGTTCTTTGTTTCTGTTTCATGTATGTTTGGAAAGTCACCCGCGACTTTATAGAATACTAGAATTTATTCATTATGCTGGAGTTACAAAAGCAAATGATTTTCGAGAGGTATTGTTTGAGTAACTGTGACCTTCGGACATTGAGTTACGTATTCAGACGGTGGTTTTAGTAGAACGCAATCATCTACTCCCTATGGCTCTTTGAGGAGAGGACCTTTGAAAGATACTTGTGAGTTGAAAGTATCCATGAGCGGTGATAGTTTTTTTTTTTTTTTAAAAGACAACTCCCACATTAGGAATAAACATCCTGTGTCGTGGGGGACTTTACAGACATACATGAAACGGACACAAAGAACATCCAAACTCGGGACAACAATTCGTGGATCACACAAAGTGTTGTAGGTACCGCGTGGGATTTGAACCCACGACACTTGGCGCAGTAGCAAGCGGCATGGCGACCGCTGACACCACTCGGCGAACCGTGCAGTCAATATGATAGTAACTCAGCATCAGGTGATACGTCACCTCGAATTACCTCTATTACATAAGAAAAACCACCAAAACCATTTTCAATGTTACACATTGCACATTTAGTTAGCATCTGTAAAGAGCTAATGGTTGATAAAATTTCAAAGTTCGGATGTACCTAGACTTGGACTGATAAAAAAAAGACAGTAGACCAAAGTAGTCAGATATGTAAACACTGAACTTCATGGTGTTTGCCAATCTTTGCCCAACCAAACCTTTGCCAATCCCAGAAAAGAAAGAAATCCAGTAAAGTGACTGTAGGTAAGCTATGCATCAGTTAAAACGAAAAGGTTAATGTGTGAATGACCCGACATGGAACCGGTGTGACGTAATTTATCTGTAACTTTTAATCGAATGAGCGGCAGTAGTTACTTACCGCCTCGTCTACTCGATTTCTTCTCAAAGTATATTAGCTGGCCCATGCAACTTTGTCTAGGTTTCTTTATAATCATGCTTGGCTCCTTTTAGGCTAAGCACCTTCAATCGAGCAATTCTTGTATACATATTATTTGATTCTCGGAAATGGCTTCAACGATTTTTATGAAATTTAGTACACAGAGGGCTTCAGGGCGATAAATCGATCTAGCTAGAATGATTTAAAGAAAAATTACCAATATTAAAATACTCGATCTTACAGGTACAGTTGTTAACGTTAGCAAAACACATTATATACATTACTAGCTGACCCACGCAACCTCGTTTGCGTCTTGTATTGCCCGTAGCGTGAAAATTTTCCCACGTTTTTGAAACATTCTTCATTGGTGCTCCGCTCCTATTAGTAAAAGCGTTATGATATATAACCTATAGCCTTCCTCGATAAATGGACTATCCAACACTTATACACAACAGGACAAATATTTTTTCAAATCGAACCAGCGGTTCCTGAGATTAGCACAATAAACAAACTCTTCAGCTTCATTATTAGTATAGATTATAGATAACCATAAATAATATTTCAGCATGTACTAAAATGATAATCATTATTCCCAGGAGTCGGTGGTCTCCGAGCAACAGATCTGCGTATATCTCCACCAGTTGTACAGCGGGGTAACGACACTACCCTAGCCTGCCTTTACGAGCTTACCGACGCGCCCTTGTACTCTGTTAAGTGGTACAGAGGGCGCCACGAGTTCTACCGCTATTCGCCAACAGAGAATCCTACTACGAAAATATTTCCCTTCGCTGGGATTAATGTTGATGTAAGTTTTTTACATATACCTTTATATCTTTAACAGCAAAATCTATTTTGTTTTCAAATGATCAATGATAAATGACAAGTTTAGTATTGTAAGTCATTTGAGATTCTTGTAACCGCTCACCATTAGAGACTTGTCTTGTTTTGATGCCTTTTGTAATCGATAACAATTTTATATAGACTAACAACTCACCCAATGAACTGCTTACCGCCTTGGAATTTATAAATGTTGTGATAAATTTGGAGATATACCGCCAGTAGCGCTACCGGACACAGTTGTATTTTTTAATCATCCGTAAACTCATGTATATTTCAATACACATAAAATTTTCATCCAAATCGGTCCAGCAGCTTATGAGGAGTTAGATTTTTTTTTTTTTTTTTAAAAACACAACTCCCACATTAGGAATAAACATCCTGTGTCGTGGGGGACTTTACAAACATACATGAAACGGACACAAAGAACATCCAGACTCGGGACAACAATTCGTGGATCACACAAAGTGTTGTAGGTACCGCGTGGGATTTGAACCCACGACACTTGGCGCAGTAGCAAGCGGCATGGCGACCGCTGACACCACTCGGCCAACCGTGCAGTCATAACGAATAAACGTACAGAAGAATGATAAAAATTAAGACAGTGAATATCCTATTGTAACATTATTAGACACGTAAACTATTACTTTGAATCTAGCAGCATTTGCATCATGTTGCGGATTCCTATACGTTAGACCAAACCGCAATTGCTCTACTTCGGACAATGGCTTAATCATCGGTATATTGAGGAACTATAAATAATAGTCATGAAATCGGATAGATGTAAAGATTTTTTAAGTAAAGATAAGAATAAGAAAACTAAAAAAAAACATAGTAAAAAGAAAATATGGCACTAGAATATATACACGCAATAAAATTGTAAGAGGTTCCATTGAGTAATTTTGAAGAGAAACTAATGACAGTTATCTTTTTTAAAGCAACCGAACCAAAATTAAAAGATTTTATGGCCATATATATTTCAAAAAAGGAAACTTAACTTTGTAAGAAAAAAAACGAGTTTAGGAACTGGTCAAAATTTTAATAAGACCACGGGAAGCATCAGCTTTCAAAACAAAATAGAATAATCTAAATAGGTTCACCCAATTGAAAGTTCTGAGGTGACAAACACAAAAAAAGAGTCGGATTGAGAACCTCCTCTTTTTTTAAGTCGGGTAAAATAGAAAACACGGAAACATATCGCGAACAAACCACACTTCGAAACTATATGTGGAAAATAAATAATTAGAAATACCAAGTTTAAAATCAGCATAACAACTACCTTGCTTAATAGAATGCCTCGGTGGCGTCAGTGGTAGCGTAAGCAACTGCTGTGTTTGAGGTCATGGGTTCGATTCCCGGGTTGGACCAAATGTTTGTATGATCTGCAAATATCTGTTTCGAAGTTTGGGTGTTTTCTATGTATAATGTGTATGTATTTACCAAAAAAAGTATCTATGTATTTATATCAGTTGTCTAGTACCCGTAACACAAGCTCTGCTTAGCTTGGGACTAGACGGCGTTGTGTACTAAATTGTCTGAAACCACATTTCAAAACTATATGTGCAAAATAAATAATACCAAATTTAAATCAACATAACAAATACCGTGTTTTATGTATCATATTGTATAAAATTCAGTATTAAAGCCTACAATGAACATCCTAAGGAAGCTTTTAAGCAAATATCTCGCGTCCCGTAAGTCAGTGCAATGAATTCCCTCGTACACACAACTTGTATACGAAGTAGACAATTTGTCTTCTGAAGACTGTCAGAAGCGACTGCTCATGTCATGTAAATGCATGTTTTTAAAGTACGATGTGTACTAAAATGAGTTCGCTATACTTTATGACGCTATATACATAATGGATGACATAAAATCGTAAATGCTTGTTGCTTGCCAAGTTTGGATACGAAAATGGATATAAAATTATTAATGAAATATCGATCGGCAATAACGGGAAATGTTTGTTTATGTGTTCTGCACACAGTGAATTTTTGAAATCAATTGCCTTTAACATTTATAAATCTCTCACAGGCTTATAAAAGTAAAATAATTCGTTTCTTATATATTATACTAATGTAGCGGTCACGGATTCGGTAACATTTTATCTCTAATAATATTATTATATATTTTTACATTGCGTCGTCACGCTACTCCACCTAAAACGTGCAACAGAGAGAGATGTCATACTCTCCTTAATATTAGTATAAATACAGGTGTTGTTTTGTATATAATTCAGTCATAAGTCATAAGCATTCAATCATCAGTCATCTTTTGAATACAATCCTTGTACATTCATCCCGCTGTTTTACTCAGTATATTCTTACGGTCGTCTATTTATAACTGGTTTGGTTATCACATTGGTGACGCTCACAATATTAGTTAGTGGTTTTGGTTCCACGATCTTAACCACTACAGTTATAACAATATATATTTTATAGATGTTTAATCATTGCCATAGAACAAATTCTATATCTTCCACATCTCCTTGTGGACGGTTATTTATTATTTTGCATTCACAAATCTAATGTAATTAATATTACTGTGATAAATACATAATTTAATCTCAAGAACCTCATTAGTTTTGCTGCCACTGTCTAATCAGCTCAATTTATTAGAGAGAAGAATGGCAAAAGGCATTTTAAAGTGATGCGATACCAAAGTTTGATTGCATTTAGTTTTTATTACTGCCATTTTTTTAATTTTTGTTCTTTTCTAGTCATCCATGTCATAAATTTCTATCTAATCGATCATTATCCGAAAGCTATTTAGAATGTTACAAATTCAAAAACGTCACATCAAACTCGCATTATCCCTAGCTGGTGCGCGAGGTTAAAACTTCATTTCACAGAACAGATTTATTATATCTAATGTGAAAAGTCTTGTTGGGGAAAATATGCGAATCTCAGAGCAAAGTGAAGAAAAATCTCGAATATCAGATGAAATGCCTCTAACAACCATTATTCTTGTCGTCGGCTAGAGAAAGTTCCCTGCAATTATTTTTACCTGTTGAGCTGTTGAAACAATGTATTTTATGGTGTGGAATTTGGTTAATATACTGGTTCAGTTTAGCGGAAGAGGAAATGTGTTGAGTCTCTGTTAAAATTTCTCAATTGTTTGTGGTTAAATAATTTTGTAATCTGCTTGTCCCGCGATCTTTTAAAATGAAGCATTTCTAGGAGAATATTAAATGAAAACTATAAATTCACATTTGAAGGTAATCCTTTGGCAATTATTAGCAATGTTTTTTTCTTACATGTTTTTTTGTCTTTGTTTCCAAGATTGGAATAGTAAAGTACATATTACTGTATGAGTTTATAGAACACGTAAAATACTCTCTGTATAGATAATGAACTATTATCTAACGATTGCTGATTGGCAGCAGTATGTATATTAATCGGTACTGGAACTTTGATAAAGTGATGCAAGATTAGTATTTACCTTGTCGTTTGATTAAAGGTAAAATTAACAGCTAATATTAATTCAAGATAAAAAATGGGTGAAATTCTCGTTTATCTGAAAATAAGAATAAGAATTCAAACATAATTAATGTGTAATAATCGTAACCGTAAACCGTAAAATCTGCGAATTACATGAGTACACAGAAATGAAAACTGTCAAAGAGGAGGTGGAACGCAGAGCACGAACATACAGGGACCGCCTGGGAGCTCATACTAACAACCTAGCAATGATGTTCTGTGAACAGATGAGTGGAAGAAGGCTGAAAAGACAACACACATGGGACTTCATTAATAAACCCTAATTAATAGGAGATAGTTTTCTCACTGGAGTAAAAATCTCTACCGCTATTGTATCTTCCTCAAAAAATCTGCTAAAGGCATGTGAAGCCGATTGCAAGATGAAGAAAAAAAAATGTGTCGTCAAAAACAAAGATATTATATGACAAATGAAAACTTACTTCAAGTTTCGAAAAAACAAGTATAAAATTCGTAGCGGGATTCTTCGAATATAAACTGACGCTTTCGTCTCTATTCTACTAGTTGGCGCATTTTACGTATCCTGTACATGTCTTACGCAAAATTTACTCGCGCGAAAATTTTCGCCTCTTTCGGGTTCTAGTGGAAAAATATGAGGGATTTATAACCTGTTATATCATATGCGGACTATTTTCATGCTAATGCCAGCTATCATCTCTTGTAAGTTTCAGTCGATTTATAAAATGTGTCGTTGTACGGGAGAAGTTGTTTGAGTAACGGTTGGCTTTTGTACTGTTCTACTAAGTTTTTAGAGAATTTAGAAGAATTTCTACGTTTAGAGTAGATATTCATTTATAATTCATACTGTTGGTCTAGCAATTAGTGATCCAGACTGCTAAGCCAGGACCTGCGGGTTTAATTCGTCCCCAGGAAAATCTTTGTGTGATGAACACAATCATTCTATTTATCTCTGGTGGTGGGAGCCCCTCGGTGTTCCTAGTGATACAGTAAAAACCGCGGGTAATGCCGCGGGGCGAAACTAGTCTAAAAAAGTAGTTCTAGTCTAGAAATTACTCCTTATATCATCAGCTATCTACCAGTAAAAGTCCCGTCAAAGTTGGTCCAACAGTTTTAGAGATTAGCCGGAACAAACAGACAGATAGACGGACAGAGAGACAAGAAAAAACCGTGTAATGTTACAAGCAGAGACTCCAATTTTATTTATTTGCATATAGTATAGACATTTCATTATTCATCTAAGTATACTAATATCATAAAGAGATGAAGTTTGTGAAGTTGCAGAGGGTAATCTTTGGATCTACTTAAAAGTTTTTGAAAATTACTTTACCAATAGATAACCACATTATTTATGAGTGTCGCAGACTATATATTGATACGAAAAATAATTATCACTATATATACACGAAATATGAGAGCGGAGAAACGTACAAAAGCTAGTTAATTTGTAGATACGAAAAAATTCTAGATTATTTTCAACTTGTTTACAAAAAAAAACTTCTAACATTACATAAGTTAACGTCTTTAAAAAAAAATCTTCTATTAATTCCTTATATTTGTATTCTTCTCTGTTAACAGTTGTCGATTGACGGTAAAAAAATCCTAAACTGCTAAAATACTAGTCACTTTTGAAACACTTAAAGTAAAATAACCCACAAAAAATATGACGGTCGCCATACTGCATTCGCATTGAGTATGGTGACTACCACTCTTGAATTCTACTCAAGATTTCCACCAGCCTGAGTAGAGACACTTTGGCGGGCCTTCAATTATATAAAAAACAAGAAACCCACTTGTTGTATTAAACAGTTTAATATTAATGGTATTGGGTTACATACAATGAATAAATAAATAAAATATAAATGCAATGAATGACTGAATAAGGTTAATAAAACAATCTGAGTGGAAATAATAATCATCAACATCATCACAAACTAATATGGGGAACAATAAGAAAATACTGAACAATAAGGTCCCGTAGTTTCCATGGACGGGGAAAAGCTGCGGGGTCTAAACCAGACCTTATAAAAAAAAATGGTATTGGGTTACAAACACTATCATTTAGATGAGATTGTCAAAGGTATGGCTAGATAACAAGTACTATGTCTCATAGAATATTATACAGAAGCGTTGAGCGGTCTGCTTTATGTAGCAAGCTCGGTAGGTTAAGTTGTAAAGGGAATCTCGTTATTATGTTAATAAATATGAGGAAAATAGAGGAAAGTCGCTGTAAAATAAGATATGATATAGATGAGATAGGAATTTTATTAATAACTACCTGATCCACTTACAATGATATTGCAAATATACAGCAATTTCGTGGGAGAGCTATGCTTCGGCATGAATGGGTCGGCTCGACCGGAGTGATACCACGGCCTCACAGAAAACCGGTGTGAAATAGCGTTTGCGCTGTGTTTCACCGAGTGAGTGAGGTTACCGGAGGCCCATACCCCAACCCCTCCCCCCATCCCCTTTCCCATCCCCCAAAGGTCGGCAACGCACTTGTGACGCCTTTGGTGTTGCGGGTGTCCATGGGCGGCGGTAATCGCTTAACATCAGGTGATACGTCTGCTCGTTTGCCCACTATTCAATAAAAAAAAAAAAATGTCTGATAAACTTTTAACAGATTTTTATCAAGTTATAACCCTGGGGAACCTCACAGAAACCTCACCGAGTAAATGAGGATATCCCCAACCCCTTCCCCAATCCCACTTCCCATTCCCAAAGGCCGCAGCGCACTTGTGACGCCTCTGGTGTTGCGGGTTTCAACGGGCGATGGTAATCGCTTACCATCAGGCGATATGTCTGCTCGTTTGCCACCTATTCCATAAAAAAAACCTTAATTGCCTCATAAATAAATATTCTGGACATCTAACTCACAACGCCATCTAGTCCCAAGCTAAGCAGAGCTTGTGTTATGGGTACTAGACAACTGATATAAATACTTATATACTTTTGTTTTTTGTAAATACATACATATTATATAGGGTGTTTTTTTAAGCTAGATAGAACTTTAAATTGTAAAAAGTAACACAAAAAATTAAATTTTGATAAAACTTTTATTTTATTTGTTTCAGTATACTCTGACAAATCATCATGAATAGACTCACGCCTGAACAACGCTACGAAATTATCCAAATTTTCTTTGAAAATCAGTCGTCGATTCGC